>CM035627.1:30112749-35112749 GCA_020496765.1 Gossypium stocksii
TCAATTTCGATTTTTAAGTGAAAGAGAGTTGGTTAAGTGGGCCTTTAAGAAAAAGTTAGTAAACTGAGACACAAATATGGCCTTGGTAAAGTCCACTAAGTTCCTAAAAATGTGGTGTGTGGACTGAGTTTAAGGGCCAGAGTTCAAGTCACAAGGTAAGCATATGATACTTTTATTTTTGGGCATGTGCCGGGCATGTGATGGGAATTAAGTAGAATTCAGCTAGAGCCTTGAGGAGGCTATGCCGTTTGCTTAGGTAGTCATTAGGGTTAGTTTTTATTCCTTTTTTTGTCTTGGTAAATTAGGGTTAGCCACCTAGAGTTTTTACCCTTGATCTATTCTCCCTTTAGTGTGCCAAAAAGTTGAAAACGCAAGTAAGCTCTCCTTTGTGTCGAATTCTCCCTTCTCTTCTCCTCTCTTCCATTCTTTTCTTTTTCTTTTCTTCTATAGCCGAAACTACCTCTCCTCCTCATTCATCTCCCTTTTTCTTTGCTTCAAAAATTGAATCTGCCATTCTTTTCTTCTAAAACCCATCAACTGCTAAAAGCTGAAATCCCAAAAGACTGCTTCTTGTGTCGATTTCTTCTAGCCAAAATCCTCCTATCTTCTTCATCTCATTTGGCCGATTTTCACATCCTCTAAACCCCTAACCCCTATCGGCAACACCACTTCAAAACCACCATACCAAATCATCTTCCTCTTCACAGTTCCAAAAGCTGAAAACACCATAGTTTTTAGGGACATATAGCCGAATCCTTAGATCTCTAAGACTCGATCTCTGCTAGTGTTTAGGGGCTAGATCTGCATCAAAATTGAGTAGAAACTGAAGGAGAATTTGTGGTAAGTACTCGACATCTCAGATCTATTCTCTATTTCAGGATTTAGAAAAGCCAAAATCCTTAGAGTCTTAGGGAGGCTGTCGACTGGGGCTTAGGGCTCTAAAGGTTATTAACAAATGATTTATTTGGTGTTAGTGTGTTCTAGAGGCGACTGATCGAGGGCTTGGACAAGTGGAACGACTAGATCTAGATCTAGATCTAGTCACTAGTTTCGACAAAGGTAAGATCTCAAAGGCCTTAGGTGATTATGGCCGAATATAGTAAGTGTTTATTAGGTTTGGTTATTATTTATTTGTAATCTAAGAGTTGAAGTGATTGATTGTAGGATACTGTGGGAGATTTCATTAGCAGTTGTCGCAAATCAAGTGTGTATCGAACACCCTCTTGTAGTTCAAATCGGCAAAAGTTGAAAAGCCTAAATGCCAAAATTCAGGCATTTCGTGGGCTTGTGAGCATGTGAATGCTCGTAAGTTGAATGGAAATCATTGGATCTATAATTGCAAGTGGTAAGATGGTTGAGTGCGCAATTTCATGCACTTCGGTAATTTGGGCCTTGATGGGTTGAAACTTGGCCCAATGGGTTTATGGGCCCATATGGGTAAAAATAGGCAATAAATGTGTACTGATAGACTGTAGGTCTAAGACTGATAAAACTGGTAAATCGATCAGAAAATTTGGACTAGATGGGCTAAATTAGCTAATACGCACTGTAGGGCCCATTAGGGGTTTTAGGGCCCAATGACTGTAATCTGCTAAAATGGGCTAAATAAGCTACTCAGGTAAATTTTAGACTATTACTGATTAAAATGTGCATGAAACCCTAAAAATTGGTATAATTACTGAAATATCCTTATAGGTGCAAAATTACTATTTTACCCCTAGGTGCAAAGTGAATGTTATACCCCTAGGGCTAAATTTGACTGAAATGCATGATTTATTGTTTCTGTTTACTGTATGCCATATCATGAATATGTGTTGCATGGGACTGGGTTATTGATGGAGGAAGTTCTGAAAGTGGCTTGACCACGTACTTGAAGCTTTGCCTCATCTTTCTGTTATCTGAGCAGCTATGCTGCAACTGTGGAGTATAGGGCTAGGTGGGTTAAGTTATTCCCCACATGGAGTGTAGGGCTGGTACGGGTGGAGTGTAACGGTTGGGTGGGTTGAGTAGTCTCCCCACATGTAATGGGCTAGCATTTATAATTAATACCTATTTTGCTACTGAAATGGACCTATGGGCCGTACTATTATCTGAAAAGGGCTAAGGCCCAGTTTACTATATCCGGATAAGGCTTCAGCCCAGTAATTACTGAGACTGGATAGGGCTTAGGCCTAGTGGGCTTGAGCTGATTTGGGCTCTGGATGGGCTTCTTTACACACTGAGTTTCCAAACTCACCCCTTTCTCTCCATCCATGCAAGTGAGCCCTAGATTGGTGGACTTGGAGCTGGGAGGGATTCAGAGTGGCCACATGGACTGCAGTTATTTAATTAAGTTCTATTTTAACTTATTTTATTTCCATATTTATTTTTAATTATTTTTATTATGGTTTTGGGTTTGTAATAAGGCCGCTCTAATTATTTTTATTTTGGGTTTAATTACTTATTCATACCTACTTTAATTATTTTGAACATAGCTGCGTAAGTTTTTCTTAAAATTAATCAAATGTTTTCAAAATCTCATCACACGTTTCAAATGAGTAACAAAGTTAAGTTTTAATATTATCCTCTTAATAACTAGTAATGTTTAGGACATTCTCCAAAAACCAGGAATTTCTCTTAAACCCATAATATCGGTTTGCAAAGCTCACCCCAATCTTAATAACTAGGTAACATGATTAGTTGTAGGTGATGTAACACACCAAATTTGGCCGTAACGTTTGGGTAGGGTTTGGGGTGTCACATTTAGTGGTATTAGAGCCCGGTTACAACAACTCGGCTATGGATCGAGTCCAAAAATGTTTTTAAAAATTCTTAAAATTTAGGCCCAAGAAGGGTATTTTGGAAATCAGTTTCTGAAAAATTTAGGAAAAACCCTTTTCAAACTTATTTTCTTCAAAATATACATGTTTTAAAGGTTTGATTTTGAAAAGGCTAAATATTTCTGAGTTTTCTGAAATCTGGTATCTGAAGAAGTGGCACACTGAATCCCCGGCACCAAGTTTGTAAGTATTACTGTTTCTCATACTGTACTATACTGAAATATCACTGTAGTTAAAACTAATACCCTGCTATGATACTGTAGATAGGGTAGTACTGAAAACTGTAGAGACTGAGACTGTAGGGAAACTAAACCATAGAAAAACTGAGACTGTAGCTAGGCAACTATTTCGCGAAAACAAACTCTAAAACTCTATCCGTACATAAAACATTTATAATAACCAATTGAAATATTAAACTAATGTCATAAAATTTGTAATCAGATAAGTCGATCTGAGTACGAGAGTGCTCGTGGACGAGGCCTTGCACGTGGCCGAAGCAGTGTTCAAGCTGGGTATTCATCTTCGAAACACATGCCAGCTGGTGGGGCACGACCGTCGCTGGTAGCTGAAAATGGGCCATATGATCGGGCCGCAGGGGACGACGCTCTGTCCCAGGCCATGTTAAGGGTTCTGGAAAGGGTTGCTGGAGCTAATGTTGAGCCAATAAATAGGGGATCTATTTCGGAGGGACTCCGGGCTAATGGAGCAGAAGTCTTTAGGGGCATATCTGGAGTGGCCCTAAATGTAGCTAAGTATTGGCTGGAAGTTACGGAATGGATTATGGAGGACCTGGATTGCTTAGTGGAGCAAAAGCTAAAAGGTGTGGTGTCGTTGCTGCGAGACGAGGCTTATCAATGGTGGATCACTGTAAGGGAGAGTACCCCAGCTGAGCGGGTAACTTGGGAACTATTTAAGACGTCCTTCAAGGGAAAGTACTTCGGAGCGAGCTATGTGGATGCACGTAGGAAGGAATTCCTGAACCTGACCTAGGGCAATAAGATCGTTGCTAAGTATGAGGCGGAGTTTCTGAGGTTGAGTCGTTATGCCAGCGGTACAGTTGCCACTGAGTATGAGCATAGTATTCACTTTGAGGATGGCCTCAGAGATGAGCTAAGGGTGTTGATAGCTTTGCAAAGGGAGCACGATTTTTCTACACTGGTGGAGAAGGCTAAGATAGCCGAAGAGGTGAAGCGAGCTGAACGGCAGAACCGTGATAGGGATCGAAACTGCTTTAGGAGGGATACTGGACCATCTGGAGCTACAAACCAAAATGTCAAAAGAGCTAGAGTGGAGGAACCAGTTTGAGTAGTTCCGGTGAATACAATTAGACCACAGCCTTGCGGGGACTGTGGGAGAGTGCATTTTAGAGAATGCTGAAAGCGCACTGGAGTATGTCTCCGATGTGGATCCAAGGAACATAGGATCAAGGACTGTCTTAGGAGACCGGCTCAGACTCAAGTTGTTGAACAAGGGGTTGTTCAACCAGTGCGAGGTGGACCATTGCCGCCGAGAGGTCGTGGACAAGGTAGAGGTGGCAATGGAAAGGGTCGTGGTTGTGGAGCACCTGGCAAGGGTGCTGGCAATGCTGAGGCTCATCAACCAGCATTGGTTTATGCTGCTCGTCGTTGAGAGGAGGGTGATGCACCTGACATCATAACCGGTACGTTTTTTATATCTAGCATGCCCTACACTGCTCTGATAGATGTGGGATCAACCCATTCGTATGTTGCATGTGACATTTCTGGGTTGTTGGATTGTGCGGCTAAGAGGATGGTGTTAAGGACTATCAAGGATGAGGAGGTAATGGTTATTGGGGAGTGAAGGGACTATTTGTCCAATGTTGTTTCGGCCTTAAGGGCTGAGAAACTGATTTGCAAGGGATGTGAGGCGTACTTGGCTTTTGTGAGCCAAACTGAGACTAAAGATTTGACTGTGGAGACCATTAGAACTATCAGGGAATTTTAAGATTTATTCCCTAAGGAGCTTCCTGGATTACCTCTAAACCGAGAAGTTGAGTTTGGAATCAACTTACTGTCTGGAACAGCTCCAGTGTCTATCGCGCCTTATAGAATGGCATCAAAGGAGTTAGTGGAACTGAAGGCACAAATTCAAGAGTTACTGGATAGAGGCTTCATTAGACCGAGTGTGTCTCCGTGGGGAGCACCAGCACTGTTTGTGAAGAATAAGGATGGGACGATGCGTATGTGCATCGATTATCGCCAGTTGAACAAACTGACGGTAAAGAACAAGTATCCTCTACCAAGAATCGACGATCTGTTTGACCAACTTAGAGGAGCTTCGGTATTTTCCAAGATCGATCTACGATCTGGATACCATCAATTAAGGGTAAAGGAAGTAGATATTCATAAGACAGTATTCAGAACTCGGTATGGTCATTACGAGTTTCTGGTTATGACGTTTGGACTGAGGAATGCACCTGCAGCTTTCATGGATCTGATGAATCGAGTGTTCCAACCTTACTTGGACCGATTCGTAATCGTCTTTATCGACGATATTCTAGTATATTTAGAAACTGAGGAGAAGCATGATGAGCATCTCCGTATTGTGCTGCAAGTGTTGAGAGAGAAGCAACTCTATGCGAAGTTCAGTAAGTGTGAATTTTGGTTGCGAGAAGTGACTTTTCTGGGTCACGTTGTTTTTACTGAGGGGATTAGGGTAGATCCTCAAAAAATTGAGGCAGTTCTAGAATGGAAGCCACCAAGGTCAGTATAAAAAATTCAGAGTTTTCTAGGGCTGGTAGGCTATTACAGAAGATTTGTAGAAGGGTTTTCTCTGATTGCTGCACCGCTAATGAAACTGTTAAGAAAAGGAGTAGTGTTGTTTGGACTGAGAAACAGCAAGAAGCTTTTGACAAATTGAAAAAGGTATTAACTGAGGCGCCAGTGTTGATTCAGCCAGAGTCTGGGAAGGATTTTACTGTGTACAGTGATGCATCACATGTGATCTAGGCTGTGTACTGATGCAAGAGGGTAAGGTAGTCGCTTATGCTCCGCGACAGCTGAAGCCTCACGAAGCGAATTACCCTACGCATGATCTAGAGTTGGCAGCGGTGATCTTTACATTGAAAATCTGGAGACACTATCTATATGGGGAAAAGTGTATTATATACACAGACCATAAGAGTCTCAAGTATCTGTTGACTCAGAAGGAGTTAAACCTTAGGCAACGGAGATGGATAGAATTACTTAAGGACTATGACTATTCGATTGAGTACCACCCAGGCAAGGCGAATGTGGTGGCTGATGCACTAAGCCGAAGGGCTGTAGCTGAGTTGAGAGCGATGTTGCTCGTTTGAGTCTGTACGATGATGGAAGTTTGTTGGTAGAGTTGCAAGTGAGACCAACTTGGACTGAGTAGATTAAGGAGAGACAATTAAAGGATGATTCGTTGGTTCCTCGGTTTCAACAACCTGAGAATGATGAGAATTCGGGCTTTGGACTGAATACTGATGGAGTACTATGCTTTCGTGGAAGAATTTATATTCCGAAGTACTCTGATTTGAGACAGTTGATTCTGAAAGAGGCTCATGGTGGACCCTGTGCCGTGCATCCTGGAAGGAATAAGCTGTATCGAGACTAGCGAGAGGTGTACTAGTGGCTTAGACTTAAGCGTGAGGTGACTGAATTTGTGGGGAAATGTCTGACGTGCCAGCAAGTTAAGGCTGAGCACCAACTAGCTTCTGAATTTCTACAGTCGGTAAAGATTCCACTCTAGAAGTAGGAGAGGGTTACCATGGATTTCGTGAGTGGGTTACCACTAACACCTCCAAAAAGGACTCTGTGTGGGTAATTGTGGATAGGTTAACGAAATCTGCCCATTTCATACCTGTCCAAACTGATTACTCACTGTAAAAGTTGGCTAAACTGTATGCGACGGAGATAGTGAGACTGCATGGGGTGCTAGTTTCGATAATTTCTGATCGAGACCCTAGGTTTACATCTCGATTCTGGAAAACGTTGCATGAGGTGGGTACGCGCTTGGATTTTAGCACTGCTTTTTCCCCTCAGACTAATGGACAGTCGAAAAGGGTTATTCAGGTTCTAGAGGATATGTTAAAGGGTTGTGTCATCAACTTTCGTGGTAGTTGGGAGGACTACTTACCATTTGTGGAATTTGCGTACAGCAACAGTTATCAAGTGAGTATTCAGATGGCTCCATATGAAGCACTGTATGGATGAAGGTGACGTACGCCTACCTATTGGATGGAGTTGGGAGAACGACAAGTTCTTGGACCGAAATTAGTAGCAGACACTGAAAGTAAGGTTAAGTTGATCAGAGATCGGTTAAAAGAGGCATCTAATAGGTAAAAGTCGTATGCGGATCTAAAGCGTAAGGAGATTAAGTTCGCTGTTGGGGATAGGGTCTTCTTGAAGGTTTCACCTTGGAAGAAGATCTTGAGGTTTGGCATGAAAGGCAAACTGAGTCCGCAGTTTATTGGGCCTTATCGGGTTCTTAAATGAGTAGGGCCAGTAGCGTATCAGTTGGAGTTGCCACCAGAGTTGGATAGAATCCACGACGTCTTTCATGTGTCCATGCTAAGACGTATCGATCAAATCCTTCACATGTCATACTAGTGGAGGAGATTGAGGTGAAGACTGATTTGAACTTTGAAGAGGAGCCTATGCAAATACTGGATCGAGAGGTCAAAAAATTGAGGAAGAAGTCAGTCCCGTTGGTGAAAGTACTTTGGGGCAATCATGGCAGAGAAGAGGCTACTTGGGAGCCCGAAGAGACGATGCATCAACAATGCCCTCAACTATTAGGATCAGGTAAATTTCAAGGCTAAAATTTCTTTAAGGGGGTAGAGGTACATCGTCATGATTTTCGGGATTTTTCGGGTTTTTGTGATTTTTGGTGGAATCTTGAAATTTTAGGTATTTGGTTACTGAAATTATGTTTACGGATGTTAGTGGGCCTTTAGGAGGCCCAAGCCTAAGTTAAAACCCAGTAGAAATATCAACTTTGATTTTTAAGTGAAAGGGACTTGGTTAAGTGGGCCTTTAAGAAAAAGTCAGTAAACTCAGACACAAAGAGGGCCTTGGTAAAGTGGCAAGGGGGCGCCACTAAGTTCCTAAAAAAGTGGCGTGTGGACTGAGTTTCAGGGCCAGAGTTCAAGTCACATGGTAAGCAGATGATACTTTTATTTTTGGGCATGTACCGGGCATGTGATGGGACTTAAGTAGAATTCGGCTAGGGCCTTGGGGAGGCTATGCCGTTTGCTTAGGTAGTCATTAGGGTTAGTTTTTATTTCTTTTTCTGTCTTGGTAAATTAGGGTTAGCCACCTAGAGTTTTCACCCTTGATCTATTCTCCCTTTAGTGTGCCAAAAAGCCGAAAACGCAAGTAAGCTCTCCTTTGTGCTGAATTCTCCCTTCTCTTCTCCTCTCTTCCATTCATTTCTTTTTTCTTTTCTTCTATAGCCAAAACTACCTCTCCTCCTCATTCATCTCCCTTTTTCTTTGCTTCAAAAATCGAATCTGCCATTCTTTTCTTCTAAAACCCATCAACTATTAAAAGTCGAAATCCTAAAAGACTGCTTCTTATGTCGATTTCTTCTAGCCAAAATCCTCCTATCTTCTTCAACTCTTTGGCCAATTTTCACATCCTCTAAATCCCTAACCCGTATTGGCAACAACACTTCAAAACCACCACACCAAATCATCTTCCTCTTCACAGTTCCAAAAGCCGAAAACACCATAGTTTTTAGGGACATATAGCTGAATCTTTAGATCTTTAAGACTCAATCTCTGCTAATGTTTTGGGGCTAGATCTACATCAAAATTGAGTAGAAACGGAAGGTGAATCTGTGGTAAGTACTCAACATCTTAGATCTATTCTCTATTTCAGGATTTAGAAAAGCTAAAATCCCTAGAGGCTTAGGGAGGCTATCGACTGGGGCTTAGGGCTCTAAAGGTTATTAACAAATGATTTATTTGGTTTTAGTGTGTTTTAGAGGCGACTGATCGAGGGCTTGGACAAGTGGAACGACTAGATCTAGATCTAGTCACTAGTTTCGGCAAAGGTAAGATCTCAAGGGCCTTAGGTGATTATGGCTGAATATGGTAAGTGTTTATTAGGTTTGGTTATTATTGATTTGTAATCTAATAGTTGGAGTGATCGATTGTAGGATACCGTGGAAGATTTTGTTAGTAGTTGTCGCAAATCAGGTGTGTATCGAACAACTTCTTGTAGTTCAAATTGGCAAAAGCCGAAAAACCGAAACGCTAAAATTCTGGCATTTCGTGGGCTTGTGAGCGTGCGAACACTCGTATGTTGAATGGAAATCATTGGATTTGTAATCGCAAGTGGTAAGATGGTTGAGTGCGCAATTTCATGCACTTTTGTAAATTGGGCCTTGATGGGCTGAAACTGGGCCCAATGGGCTTATGGGCCCATATGGGTAAAAATAGGCAATAAATACGTACTAATAGACTGTAGGTCTAAAACTGCTAAAACTGGTAAATCGATTGTAAAATTTGGACTAGATGGGCTAACTTAGCTAATTGGCACTGTAGGGCCCATTAGAGGTTTTAAGGCCCAATGACTGTAATCCGCTAAAATGGGCTAACTAAGCTACTCAGGTAAAAGTTAGACTATTACTGATTAAAATGTGCATGAAACCCTAAAAAATGGAATAATTACTGAAATATCCTTATAGGTGCGAAATTACTATTTTACCCCTAAGTGCAACTGTGGAGTGTAGGGCTGGGTAGGTTGAGTTATTCCCCACATGGAGTGTAGGGCTGGTACGGGTGGAGTGTAGCGGTTGGTGGGTTGAGTAGGCTCCCCACATGTAATAGGCTTGCATTCATAATTAATACCTGTTCTGCTACTGATAGGGCCTATGGGCCGTACTGTTATCTGAAAAGGGCTAAGGCCCAGTTTACTGTATCAGGATAGGGCTTCGGCCCAGTAGTTACTGAGAATGGATAGGGCTTAGGCCCAGTGGGTTGGAGCTGATTTTGGCTCTGGATGAGCTTCTTTGCACACTAAGTTTCCAAACTCACCCCTTTCTCTCCATCCATGTAGGTGAGCCCAAGAATGGTGGACTTGGAGCTGGGAGGGATTCAGAGTGGCCACATGGGCTGCAGTTATTTAATTAAGTTCTATTTTAACTTATTTTATTTGCGTATTTATTTTTAATTATTTCTATTAGGGTTTTGGGTTTGTCATAAGGCTGCTCTAATTATTTTTATTTTGGGTTCTTAATTATTTATTCATACCCTACTTTAATTATTTTGAATATAGCTGCGCAAGTTTTTCTTAAAATTAATCAAATGTTTTCAAAATCTCATCACATGTTTTAAATGAGTAACAAAGTTAAGTTTTAATATTATCTTCTTAATAACTAGTAATGTTTAGGACATTCTCTAAAAACCGGGAATTTCTCTTAAACCCACAATATCGGTTTGCAAAGCACACCCCAATATTTGTAACTAGGTAACATGGTTAGTTGTAGGTGATGTGACACAATAGATTTGGCTGTAACGTCTGGGCCAGGTTTGGGGTGTTACATAAGTAGTGCTTACCCACCCTACAGTAGGTTCACAGTCGACTTAGGCGACCCGTGCAACCTTAGAAAACATTTCAGTTATTAGGCCCACACGCCCATATGGCCTGCCCGGGCGTACCCGCACAGTCTAACTTGACCTTGGCCGTATAGCTCACATGGCCTGGCCCAGAATCTCACACGCCTGTGTGGACCAACACAACCGTGTCACCTACATGACACAAATCAAAATAGCCCACATGTCACACAAGGCCTACCTGGCCGTCACATAGTCGTGTCTTGTGCGTACGACCTGGCTTAGTAGATCACATGCCCGTGTTATGGCACACGGCCTACCACACGGGTGACCACACGCCCGTGTGGCATTGACAGTGGGGTTTTCGACTTTCACTGAAGCCCCATTTTTTCCATTTTTGGGTACAAACCTGGTGTCGATTGAAGCTAAAACAATCCTTGAGCACTCTAGAACCTAAAATCGACACATTAATCCCCACAATCAGTCTTAGGTCATAGTTAATCTAAACACAACACCAACAAGTTTCTAACACGGTCGCTTAATATTTACCCCAAAACTGAGTACGACACCAACTATGAACTAACATGAGAGGAGCCTCACTCAATCCTATTCTCTGTTATTTAAAATAGTCGCTGTAAATCCCCATCCAAAAAACTTAAAAAAAGATCAAAACTATAACGTACTCAAACAGCTTACCAACTAACGACAGAAATGACGCACGAACTTTAGAAGACAGTAAACACATGAACGGAGTTGGGAGAGCAAGAATCAAATAAAAAATAGGAAAAAAGGAAAGAAAAGGGGACAGGAATGTCAGAAAAATGAAGAGGAGAGAGAACCAAATTAAAAAAAAAGATTCAGTTAGAATTCCTGATAACTTCCCACTATTCTCCCAACTCCCAAGCATCCCACTACATCACAACCAACTACCTAATCCCCTACAAATCCAGCCACACCCACCTACTATCAGCATTTTAATTCTACCGAAACACTGTCCCATAATTCAGCAAAAATAATGCCAACGCCAGGACTCGATCTCAGGACCTCTAGCACACCTACACTCCTCTTAACCACTAAACCAGAAGGCCTATTGTGATATAATCTTACAATCTATTAACCTTAAGCCTACTGAACAAGGTTAAGGCTTTATTCAGAAAAATACCAAAATTTAAACCAACTAAGGCTTGAACTTGGGACCTCTTAGACACTCCCAGAACACTTAACCACTGAAGCAGACAGACAGTTGTGTCACATATTCATAAAAACAACAATAAAAATTTTAGGGCGTTACAACTCTACCCTCTAAAAGAAAATTTCAGCCTAAAAATTTACCTGATCAGAATAGATGAGGATACTACTGACACATCGCATCCTCAAGCTCCCACATGGCCTCCTTAGTGCTATGATTCTACACAGCACCTTCACTAAAGAATAGACTTCTTCCAGAGAACCTTTACATCGCGATCCAGAATCTAAACTGGCTCCTCATCGAAAGTGAACTCTAGCCTCACCTCAACCTCCTCAACAGGGACAATATAAGTAGGATCAGAGCGATAGCACCTCAACATCGAGACATGGAACATATCATGTATACGGTCTAGCTTTGAAAGTAGCTCGAATTGATAAACAATCAGTTCCGCTCGCTTCAAAATTCGGTAAGGCCTAACAAACCTAGGGCTCAGCTTGCCCTTCCGGTCGAACCTCAAACCTTTTTCCATGACGAGACCTTGAGAAATACGAAGTCCACCACATCATACTCAATTTCACGCCTCCTTAGATCTGGATAAGAGTTTTACCTGTCAAAAGTCGCTTTCAGTCGATCCCAAATCAATCCAACCTTATCCTCAGTCTCAGAAGCCAACTCAGGACCCAGAACACGTCTTTCACCCAGCTCAGTCCAACATAGGGGAGTGCGACATTTACAACCATATAGAGCTTTATAAGGTGCCATCTGAATGCTAGATGGGAAGTTGTTATTATAACCAAACTCTGCTAGTGGTAGATACTCCTCCCAATTACCTCGAAAGTTGATAACACAGGTCATTAACATATCTTCCAGTATCTGAATCACCCTTTCAGATTGACCATCGGTCTGAGGATGGAGTGCAGTACTAAAGTCCAACCTTGTACCCAAAGCCTCATGTAACTTTTTCCAAAACCAAGATATGAAGTGAGGATCCCTATCAGAAATGAACGAGACAGCTATGCCATATAGTCTCACTATCTCCAAAATGTAGAGCTTTGCCAACTTCTGAAGAGAATAGTCGGTTCTAACTAGAATGAAGTGCACAAACTTAGTCAATTGATCCACAATGACCCAAACAGAATCTTTCTTAGTGGGTGTTAGGGGCAACCCACTAACAAAGTCCATTGTTACTCGTTCTTATTTCCATAACAAAATCTTAACTGGCTGCAGCAAACCCGAAGGTAACTGATGCTCAGTCATAACCTGCTGGCATGTCAAACATCTAGCCACAAAATCAGTAACCTCTCCTTTCAATCTCGGCCACAGTATAACTTGTGGAGATCTCAGTACATCTTATTTCGACTAAGGTGCATAGCATAAGGGCTACTATGCGCCTCCCATAGTATAACCTATCTCAAATCCTTATCATTCGGCACACATATCTAGCCTCAAAAAAACAAAACACCCTTAAAATTCAGCCCAAAAACTATAGTGCTACCTCTCTCAATCTGATGGAACCGAAGACCCAAAGACTCATCCTCCAACTGTTTATCCCTAATCTGCCCAATCCAAGTAGATTTGACTTGCAGCTCAGCCAACAGACTCCCGTCGTCGAACATCACTCTTAGATCAGTCATTACCCTACGACTCAATGCATCGACCACCACATTGGCTTTCCCTAGATCGTACTCAATGGTACAGTTGTAATCCTTAAGTAGCTCAATCCATCTACGCTGTCTAAGATTCAGCTTCTTCTCAGTAAGGAGATACTTGAGGCTTTTGTGATCTGTGTAAATAATACACTTCTCACCGTACAGATAGTGCCTCCAGATTTTTAGAACAAATACTACGATGGCTAATTCCAAAACGTGCATCGGATAGTTCTCCTTGTGAGTTTTAAGCTGACGAGATGCATATGCTACCACCTTACCATCCTGCATCAACACACATCCCAAACTGACATATGATGCATCTTTATAAATCGTGAACTCCTTCCCAAATTCAACTATATCAGAACAGGAGCCTCAGTCAGTACAGTCTTGAGTTTCTCGAAGCTATCTTGCTGCTTATTAGTCCCAAAAAATGAAACACCCTTACGTAACAGCTTAGTTAAGGGTGTTGCAATCAGAGAAAACCCTTCCACATATCGCCGATAATAACCCGTCAAACCCAAAAAGTTGTAGATCTCAGACACATTCTTCGACAGTTTCCAATCCGACACAGCCTCAATCTTATAGGGATCAACTCGAATCCTCTTAGCAGAAACAACATAACCTAGAAATTTTACCTCTCGTAATTAGAACTCGCACTTGCTGAACTTAGCATAGAGTTGCTTTTCCCGCAAAGTCTAAAGAACAACCCTAAGGTGCTCGTCATGCTCATCTTCAGTCCTCAAATAAACCAATATATCATCGATGAACACCACCATAAATTGATCAAGGTAAGGTTGAAACACTCAGTTCATCAAATCTATGAAAGCTGCTGGTGCATTAGTTAGTCCAAAAGGCATCACTAGGAACTCGTAATGACCATATCAAGTCCTAAATGCTGTCTTATATACATCAGCCTCCTTAACTTTCAACTAACGATACCTAGAAATCTTAGAGAACACAGAAGCCCTCCGAACTAGTTAAACAAATCATCAATCCTTGGAAGTGGATACTTGTTATTAATGGTCAACTTGTTCAGTTGCTGGTAGTCAATACACATCCTCATGATCCATCCTTCTTCTCAACAAACAATACCTATGCCCCCCACGGAGACACACTGGATGAACCCACTATCCAACAACTATTGTATCTGAGCCTTAAGCTTCGTAAGCTCCTTCGGTGCCATTCTATAGGAAGTAGTAGACACTGGAGCTGTCCCAAGAAGAAGCACAATCTTAAATTCAACTTCCTGAATTGGAGGTAAACCTAGTAGCTGTTTAGAAAAAAATCCAAAAAATCCCTTATAGTTTTGATGTCCTTAACAGTAGAGTCCCCAAAACCAGAAACACTTACTTAGTCCAAGTACTCATCACATCCCTTGTGAACCAATTTTTCTGCCACCGGTGCAGAAATCACATTAAATAAAAGTTTCGATGCTCCCCAATCATGACTACCTCCTTATCTTCCTCGATTCTCAAGATAACCCTCTTAGTTGCACAGTCCAAGCTTACTCGGTGTTTGACCAAGCAATCCGTTCCTAGAATTAGGTTGAACTCCCCAAACGGAAGCTCCATTAAGTCAGCAAAAAAGATCATCCCTTGAACCTCCAACAGCACATCTTTGTATAACTTATTAACCTGTATATACCGCCCCAATAGACTCTGTAACACCCCAAACCTGGCCCAGACGTTACGGCCGAATCTGAGGTGCCACATCACCTACAACTAACCTAGTTACTAAGATTGGGGTGAGCTTTGTAAAACCCGTTATTGAAGTTTTAAAAGAAATTCCTGATTTACTAAATGAATATCCTATTTACTACTGATCGTTAAAGGTTTATTCAAAATCGTGACTTTTGTTACACTTTTGGAATGTGTGTTTGGTTTTGAAAATGTTCGTTTATAGTGTCATTTTGAAAACAAATAACTTTTATAAAAACACGTCTTAGAGGTATTTGATTTCAAAACGATTTGAATAATATTACTCTTAAGTTAAAAACAAATTAAATAAGTAAATAATTAAAACTCGAAATGAAAATAATTAAAGCGGCCTTATTACAACCCAAAAACCATAATAGAAATAATCTAAATAAATAATGAAATAAAATAAGACTTAATTGAAAACCAAAAAACCAATCTCCGTGGCCACTCTGAATTCCTCCCAGCTCCAAGTCCACAGCTCTGGGGCTCACTTGCATGGATGGAAAAGATGAGCTGAGTTAGGAACCTCAGTGTGTATAGAAAGCCCATCTAGAGCCCAAGACAGCTCAAGCCCACTGGGCCTAAGCCCTAACCAGTCCTAGTTTTAACTGGGCCGAAGCCCTATCCAGATACAGTAAACTAGGCCTTAGCTCTTTTTAGTTAACAGTATGGCCCATAGGCCCATTTTTAGAACAGGACAGATAATAAATATGAATACAAGCCCAAACCTAACCTAAATCCAGTCGCTACACTCCACCCGTACCAGCCCTACACACCATGTGGGGAATAACTCAACCCACCCAGCCCTACACTCCATAGTTGAAGCATAGTTGCTCAGATATCAGTAAGTTGAGGCAAAGCCTCTAGTACGTGGTCAAGCCACTTTCAATACTTCCTCCATCAATATCCCAGTCCCATGCAATAGATAATCATGTAATGAACAAAAAATAGTAACACATGCAGCTCAGTCAGATCAAGCCCTAGGGGTATAACGGTAATTCTACACCTAGGGGTAAAACTGTAATTTCTCGTCCCTAAGGATATTTCAGTAAGTTCATCAGTTATTAGGGTTTTCATGCATCTTTCAGTCTCCAATAATCTAACTTTCGTCTCAGTGGTTATTTAACTTGTTTTAACAGTTTTTAGCTATTGGGCCCAAAAACCCTTAATGGGCCCTACAGTGTCTCTCTGCTACTTAAGCCCATTTAATCCTAATTTCATAATCAGTTTATCAGTTTTAGCAGTTTTGACCCTACAGTCTATCAGAATACTACAACCGCCTATTTTTACCCATATGGGCTCGGAAGCCTATTGGGCCCACATTTAGCCCATCGAGGCCCAACTTACCAAAGTGTACAGAATTGCACACTCATTCGTCTTACCAATCCCCATTACTGAATCTTAATGTTTCCAATCAACCCACAAGCACTTGCATGCTCACAAGCCTAGGAAATGTCAGAATTTCGTCATCTCGACTTTTCGGCTTTTGCCAAATTGAACCACAAGAAGGGGTTTTGATACACACCTGTTTTGCGACGACTGCTAGCGAGGTTTTCCACAATATCCTACAATCAGTCACTAAACCCATCAGATCTAAAATACAATAACAATCCTCATGAACTTACCAACCACATTCGGCCATTCACCTCTAAGGCCCTTGAGATCTTACCTTTGTCGAAACTATTGGCTAGATCTAGATCTAATCGTTCCACTTGTCCAAGCCTTCGATTAATCGCCTCTAGAACACACTATCACCAAAAGAAACCGTTTGTTAACAACCTTTAGAGCTCTAAGCCCCAAACGACAGCCTCCCTAACTCTAGGGACTTCGGCTTTTCTAAATCACGAAATAGAGACTAGATCTGAGGTGATGACCACTTACCGCTGATTCCCCTTTTGTTTCTACTCAGATCTAATGCAGATCTAGCCCATAAGCACTAATAGAACTTGAATCTAGGAGATCTAAAGTTCCGGCCATAAGCTCTTAAGAATGTGGCATTTTCGGCTTTTGACTAGTGAAGAAGAAGATGATTTGGGGTAGTAGTTTTGGAGTAGTGTTGCCGACAAGTACTAAGGGTTTAGGAAAGGTGAAAACCAGTCAAAAGGAATGAAAAGAATAGTGGGATTTTGGCTTGGAGAAATCGGCACAAGAAGAAATGTTTTCAGGATTTCGGCTTTTATGGCAATCGGCTATGGTGACTTGAAAAAGAATAGAATCGGCAGAGAGGATGAGTTGAGTGGTAGAGATGTTCAGCTAGAGAAGAAACAAAAAGGAAAAGAAATGAATGAAGAAGAAGAAGAAATCAACACAAGGGGAAAGACTTCTTTCATTTTTGGCTTTTTGTTATACTAGGAGGTGAATGAAAGAAAAAGATAAACACTCTAGGTGGCTAACTCTAATTCTCTAAGACAAAAAAAGAAAAGAACTAACCCTAATCACCACTAAAGCAACCGGCCAACCTCTCTAAGGCCCTAGCCGAATTTCCACTTAAGTTCTGTCACATGCCCGTCACATCCCAAAAATAAAAGTATCAATACGCTTACCTTGTGACTTGAACTCAGGCTCTCAACACTCATCCACACGCCACTTTTTTAGAAGTTTAGTGGCGCCACCTTGCCACTTTACCAAGGCCCTATTTGTGTCATAATTTACAAAGTTTTTCTTAAAAGCCCACTTAACCAAGTCCCCTTCCACTTAAAATCCAAACTTGATATTTTACTGGGTTCTAACTTAGGCTTGGGCCTTCTAAAGGCCCATAACACATTTAAACACCATTCCAGTATCCAGAACACAAAAATTTCAAAATTTCCCCAAAAATCACAAAAACCCAAAAAATCCCGAAAATCAGGGCATTACAAACTCAGTACAGTAACCTCACTTGTAGTGTTCTCAACCAAAATCTCTAAATTTTTAGTCACAGTGCTAGCTACATAGGAATGTGTGGAACCTATGTCTATCAATGCAAAATAAGGTACATAATAGATAAGAAACGTACCCGTGATGACGTTCGGAGCATCTCTATCGTCTCGGTGACTTGTAGCATATACGAGAGCAGGCTACCTCGCCTCAGTCTGTCTAGCATGTTTGCCCAGTGCTCTTTGTCTATGACCCATACCGCTACAACTCCTAACCTGACGACGACCCCTCAATGGCTGTTGAACTACCTTCTATGGCTGTGCAATACCAGTACCTGAAGCTTGCATTTGATCGACACTCAGCGGACACACCCTAATATGATGCTCTAATGACCCACACCTCAAGCAAGCCCCAGTCATCTTCCAACATTTGCCCTTATGGCGTCTACCACAATCTAGAGATGGCTGTTGTCCAGTAGCAATAGCAGGGGGCCCAGCTCTAATTGGCCCATTAGATCTGGCCTTTTTTTAAGCCTCTGTACAGAACTCGAGGGCTCCAAATCCTTCTTATTCTTACCCCTCTCTCGATCTCTATTTTGGCGCTCAGTGCGCTTAACATCCTTAGTGATTTTCACCTTCTAGACCAGAACAGAAAACTCTTGCTCCTCTGCGAAGCTATCAAAACCCTTAGATTATTCCTAAGGTCATTCTCAAAATAGACACACCTCTCACACTTAGGTGCCACCTTACCTCGCGCATAGTGGCTCAATCTTAGAAATTCAACCTCATACTTGGCCACAAATTAGTCTCCCTGAGTAAGGTCTCCCCCCTACGAGCATCCACATAACTGGCTCCTACATACATGCCCTGAAATGCGGTCTTAAAGAATTCCCAAGTCAAATGTTCGAGCTGAGTGCCCTCCTTAATAGTCAGCCACCACTGATAGGCCTTATCGCGAAGCAACGAGACTACCGCCTTCAAATTCTGCTCAAGGGTGCAATCTAGATAGTCCATTATCCTCTCAGTAGCCTCAATCCAGTAGTTAGCTACATTAGGGGTGACTCCAGTGACACCTCTAAAAAGCTCAGCTCCATTGGATCGGAGTCGTTCCGTAATGGACTCTCGGCCCCCAAATCCTGTATTGGGGCCAGCAACCTTCTCCAATATAATTAGCATAGCCTAAAATAATTCTTCATCCCCAGCCACAAGATCTTGAGACCCAGTCTCAGTAATAGGTGACACTAGCATCTCACTCGTGTCCAGATTTGGCATACTGCCCAGTAAAGAGGACTCAGCTCGAGACCTTCTACTGCCTCTACCTCAGCCTCTAGTACCCCGTCTGCAGGTACCTTGTGCGTTCAAGTCTAATCTGATTTATCTGTATTACAAATTTTACGAATTAGTTACAGTTCAATATTTATTAGCAGATGTTTTATGTAAACAGTTTCAATAATTTAGAGTTTGTTTTTGTATGTTGCAGTCTCTATCAGTTTTACTATAGTTTCGATTTTACTACAATTTCAGTATACACTAACTAAAGTATTTTCACAATATACTACCTACAGTAGTTTCAAGATATACTATCTATAGCATTTCCAGATTAACTTAACAAAATTTCAGAATACTTACAGGATCGATACCAAAGACTCGGTGTACCACATCCAAGTCAAATAATTTTTAAACTAAACTTTAAAACCACAAATTAACAGTCGAGTTTTGCAACCTAGCTCTAATACCACTAAATGTAACACCCTAAACCCGACCTAAACATTATGGCCAAATCTAGTGGTGTCACATGATAGGGTGTTTGAACAAGTCATCGCGTCAAAGCATTTCTGATTTATCTATTTTTAGTTAGCTTTTAATATCTTTAAAAACAATTTGCCAGAGAATTAGACCTGTGCAAAACATTATTCGTTATGGAAGCTTTCGAAATCATTTATTTTAAGAAAAATTAAGATAAGTAAATAAATCCATTCATTTTAGGAAACCCCTTTGTTAGTTGAGTTTGCGCAGTTATAAAAACGAATAAAAACCCACAATTAAGAAAATAGTCCAAAAAGTCCCAAATTACAACAAAAATCAACCAATAATAAAAATATAATCATAAATCATAAATCATAATAACAAGTTTTAATAACTGTGATCACCGTCAAGTTCTCTATCACACGGATCCTCCTGAGTCTGGGGATTACCTGTACACATTAAATAGAAGGGGTGAGTTTACGTAAACTCAGTGTGTAATCCCCATAGAAAGCAAACATACAGTCAATCATAGTAAATAGTCAAATGTAGTCTAGGTCTAGGCCCATTTCAATTTCTATAGCAGTTTGGGCCTTAGCCCATTTCAGATACAGTTTAGATATGTAATAAGGCCTTAGCCCATCACAGTAATAGTCATGCATATAGTAATCAGTAAACAGAGTCCTACATACTAGCCTCTACACACCATCTCCATCCATCCCTACACTCAATGTGGGGTTTAAAACACCCACCTATCCCTGCACTCCAAGTTGTACTGAATGCGACACTTAACAGTAAATTGCAGCTGAGCTGCCAGATATTAGGCTTTAGAGCCTTTTAGTACACTTCCTCCAAATATCATTATCTCAACCCAATGCAATGCAACATACAGCATACGACATGCTATTACATGGTTATCAGTAATACATACAGTTCAGTATACATGCATATAATTATCATGTTCAATACATACATCATACATTCAGTTCACGTATTTAAAGGTCTAATTAGTGCTTACCGACCCTACAATAGGTTCACAGTTGACTTGGGTGACCTGTGCAACCCTGGAAAACATTTAAGTTAATTGGGCCACACGCCCATTTGGCTTGCCCTTGTATGCCCACACGCCCATGTAGTCCACATGGCCCAACTTGGCCTTGAATCCTACATGCCCGTGTAGACTTCTCGTGTGGCCCACATGCCCCAAATTAGTCTAGCCCTTTGTCACACACAACCTATCTAGCCATCACACAGTTGTGTCTTGCGAGCGCGGCTTGGCCTTATCGATCACACGCCCGTGTTATGGCACACGACCTACCACATGGGTGACCACACGCTCATGTACAGTTGGCAATGGGGTTTTCAGCTTTTTTTAAAGCCTTATCTTTTGCGTTTTTGAGTACACACCTATTATTGATTGAAGCTAAAACGATCCTCGAGCACTCCAAAACCTAAAATCGACATATTAATCCCCAAAATCAGTCTTAGATCACAGTTAATCTAAACACAACACCAACAAGTGTCTCACAAGGTCGCTTAACATTTACCTCGAAACCACTACGACACCAACATGAACTAACGTGAGAGGAGCCTTACTGAATCCTATTCTCTGCTATTTAAAATAGCAGATGTAAATCTCCATTGGAAAAACTTAAAAAAAGATTAAAATTATAACTTACTCAAACAACTTACCGACAACGACGGAAATGATACACGAACTTTAGAAGAGAATAAATGCGTGAACAAAGTTGGAAGAGCAACAATCGAAGAATAAAAGGGAAAAAGGAAAGGAAAGGGGAGAGGAACGTTAGAAAAATGAAGAGGAGAGACAACTATATTTTGAAAAAAAAAAAGAATCAGATTAGAATTCCTAATAACTTCCCACTATTCTCCCAAGCATCCCACTACATCATAACCAACTACCATTCCCCTATAAATCCGGCCACATCCACCCACTATCAGCATTTTAATTCTACTGAAACACTATAACAACCCGAATTGGGGGCTAAACTTAATAGTCATTTTGAAACCATGAATCTGAGGTCTAAAATATTTTTCCTAATTGAGTTTTAATATTTAATTGGTGATTGAATGATTGTGTGAAAGTTTGGTAGATAAGTTTCATTGTTTGCATGTCCAATTTGATAAGTTGGACTAAATTGCAATAGGTGAAAAGTATGTGTTTGAATTTATAAAAGCACGTGATTGAAATGGGGTTTTAAATCTAAGGTCCTTATGCAGCAATTAGACCATTTTGTTTGAGTTTGGAAAAGAATACCCATAGAAGGGAAAAATTTTAAAGAAATGCGTAAGGGGCATTTTGGTCATTTGGATAATTAAAGAAATAAAAAGGAAAAATAAGTCAACATTGGTGTCCATCTTCTCCCCCTTCTGCTGAATTTGAAGAGCCACCATAGCTAGGGTTTTGACAACTTCTCAAGCTTATAGTAAGTGACTCCTAGCCCCTTTTTTAGTACTCTTCGTATTTTTGAGATTCTCGTAACTTGATTTAGCTATTTCTACCACTATTTTAAGTTAGGGTTGTTGTTTAAAATTTTACCCATGGATGACACATATGTATTTTGATGTCTAGTGGCAAAATAAAAAAAAATTGAAGTGTCATGAATAACTTTTACTAGGTGATTGTTGGTTAAAAGTGTAAAAATGACTTATTTGTAAAAGGTGAAATATTGTGCGCATAAATTGTGAAATGACAGAAATTGTGGGCTGCTATAAAAGGAAAAATGGTTTAGCTAGGCTTAAAATACAAGAAAATGGGATGAAAATCATTTATAGAGCCTAGGGATTAAATTGTAAAATTTAGAAAATTAGGGGTCAAATTGTAAAATTTGCTATAGGAAGATTTTGGATTGATTTGAGTAATGTGAATATTGAATGGGTTAAATGTGTTATTACCGATTGAGAAGAATGTGGAATCAACCTTTTTCGGGGGAAAGGCAAGGTTTTAGACTAAACAGCAAATTTGACATATTTTGTAATCGATGTAAGTTTATATGTAAATAATGCATTGAGTTTAGTAATGTCATTATGTATTGTTGTATATTGTGAAGAATGTTTGAATGGTGTTTCTGTTGGAGAGTTGTGGAAATGTGAAATTCTCGGTTGAACCTTCGAAAACCAAGGGATATGGATAAAATGTAGCTAGGTCACATGCGTGGTTCCAAGAATGGGACACCATGTAGGCACGAGAGCTATGAGATGTTATATGGTAGCTAGGTCACATGTGTATATACCATGTGTACACGAGAGCTACGAGTTAAAGATAGCTAGGTCACATGAATGTTACCAAGAAAACACCATGTTGACACGAGAGTTATACGATAACTAGCTAGGTTGCATGAGTGGTTCCAACTGTAGGACACGATGTTGACACGAGAGCTATGAGAATATGTGCGCTAGGTCACATGTATGGTACTAAAAGTACATCAAGTGGATAGGAGAGCTGGATTACATGGAAGGTGGAGCTATGTGCTGAAACCACCAAGGATCGGTAGATGTTCCGAAGGGTTTAACAGGACAAAATTTACTAAAAGATATCTTGTGTGAACATATGATGTATAGATGCAAGGATGTAAGCCAAGGTATATGTCTTGTGTGAACATATGATGTATAGATGCATGTGGTGTATATGGAAATTGTTAAGGTTAAAATGAGTAAGTGAGGTTGATGAGCAATAAAGTTTTGTTATGTTTCATCTTGATTTAAGTATATTGTTATAATGTTATTTATTTGCACATAGACTTACTAAGCTTAAAGCATGCCCCTCTTATTTTTCCCTTGTCTTATAGTGAAGCCAAATCCAGGTCAGAATTCGGGAAGCATCAGAGGATCACCCACACTGTCAAGACTCATTTTGGTATATTGAAATGTAATTTTAAATTATGGCATGTATAGGGACTTGTTTGTTTATAGGAGTTAAGTATTTGGCTATCATGTGGGTTTTATGTCATCTTGACAAGTTATTTTGTATTAAGGCCAAGTGATATGGCTAATAATGCTATTGGTTTATATATATCTGTATGAGGTAATTCATGAAATGGTTGGGTTGCTTGTGTGGATGAAATGTCATGTGTAGATTAAATGTTGAATGTAGCTATAATGATGGTTTAAAAGTGTTATGTTATGTTGCGATAAAATGGTATAAGTTTATATGTGTTTTGGGGTATGAAATGGCTTGGAAAATTGTATCATCCCTAACCTATATCCCTCACTGGAATGGGGTTATGAGGCATTACCACTCATAATACAACTTAGAACAAACTTTCATTTCAAAGTAAATCATCTAGTAAAATTTTTAACCAAACTAGCATACTTTAATTCTATAATTTATATATATATATATATATTTTAATTTAATCAATCAATATAACCAAATAATCATGGAAATCAAATTTTAAACTCATAACCAAGTATGTTTTAATTCACATGCCAAACATATATGTATACTTTAACACAAACACACATACATAATTTCATTTCATATAAATAATATAATCTATTATAAAATTTGTATGTATAAATAAAACATTTAAATATCACTCATACATTTAAGAAATAATCCATGTAACATATGTCGAATATATCGTCAACTTAACTAAATAAACCATTCAAATAAATTTACCAAGACATCCAAATAAAGTACCATTTGAAACCGATACAAAAACCATATTCATCCCTTAACTATTTGGCTAACAAAAATTTACTTGTACATATTCATTTATTTTCAAATAACTAACGAATTCATATAGGCATGCATAACATTATTTTAAACCCTAAACAGGTACCAATACACCACATATAAATGACATGCATTTTACTAACTTATACATTACATAATATAACACAATACATATCGATCATTTACTCCATAACCGAAGCACATAACCAAACACCACCATCTATATATACATATATACCCTGAAATAATATTTAACTCATATCAATACAACATGTACAAAAAAATATTTATATATGTGCAAGTGCCGAATCACAAAGTTGATTATAATCATCTCAT
This sequence comes from Gossypium stocksii, assembly GCA_020496765.1. Classification (NCBI taxonomy): domain Eukaryota; kingdom Viridiplantae; phylum Streptophyta; class Magnoliopsida; order Malvales; family Malvaceae; genus Gossypium; species Gossypium stocksii. The sequence goes on from CM035627.1 coordinate 30,137,283, forward strand.
GTGACAGGTTTATACTTCACAAGAATAAGTCATTAACCAAACATATACATATATCCAAAACAGAAATTTATATACCATGTAATAAACATATCAATAAACTTTTACCATGTTCGAACATAAGCAAATATCATTTAATGCCAATTCACATATGCTTTTATCTATGCATAGCCATAGCTAAACCATCCACATATACAACTTAAAATTACCACTGTCGATTTACCCAAAACCAAGCTTATCAAACATTTTAATTAAGAACATATAAACCAACCTTAAGCATAATAAGCAAGCCATTTCGCATGGCTTTAAATATATATACAAATTTTATGACTGCCCTATTCTGACCCTAACCGTAATTATGGTTTTGGAACCACAAAACCTAGTCAGAAAATTTATTTAATGCTATAACTTGTGTGTTTTATATGTGAATTAGTATATGCCAAAAGTTGGTATGGAAATGTGATCTTCTAAGTGGTTAAATAATTAAAGAGGGCTTAATTGTTAAACTTTGAAAACGTGGTAGGTAAATTTCAAAGTGATCTAATAGTATGGATTACCAATGTAGTGGACTTGCATGTCAATTGGACCATTTTTACTTTAATGGACGGCAATGATGATGCATGATTGGCATTATATGAATTTTATATTAGTGAAATAATTTTAATGGTTTTATATTTAGAAAACATGAATTAAATAAGTAAAAAGGGTGATAAAATCAAATTTGTTCATCTTTCTCTTCCATTGCCGAAACTAAAGCAAGGAAATAAAGAATTTTAAGCTAAGGCATTCGGTCATGTTGGAAATGTGATGAATTTTGGGTGTTTTATGTTTTAAAATGAAAATGGTAGAAAGATGAGTAGGAAGCTAGTTAAATTTATATGTATAAGCCCTTGTGATACATGGAAATTCTACTAGAGTGGTATGTGAGTAAATTGCTTTCGGCTATGTAGCATTGTACTGAATTTTTGAATGTTTGATGCTTCAAATTGAAAATGGATATTAGATGAGTCTTAAGACTTGTTAAATAGTAAAAAGAACATGAGCTTAACGCTCAAGTAGCATTCGGCCATGGAGTAAGTTATATTGGTTAAAATGAGTTTTTTCGATAGTGAATTATGTGATAAAAGAGGAATTGAAGTCGTGTATATGAGATTAGATTGAATACAAGGGGCTATGTTAGTTAATTGAGGGATTTGGCTAGAGAATTATATTGAATAATAATTTGAACAATGGTTTTAATTGATATTGGTTACTCGGCTGTGGAGGTTAAATTGTGAAACCTCATGCTAGTTAATAGAAGTGACTACAATTTGTTAAATTGTCTCACCAAATGGCCGAATATGGTATAATGAAAAGGAATAACTGATTTGTTTGTACTTTAAAAATGAATTGAATTGAGGATTGCTGAATGTGTTTATGGGTGTGTATAAATAAGGTTATTGGTAAATGAAACAAATTTGGCATAAGGAAATCTTGCATAAGTTCTTGTAGCTAAATTTTATAATGTGAAGTTCTAATAGATTTCAGAAAGTGAATGTATAAATGTCTAAATTGATATTCGGCTAAGGCAATTAGCTTGGGAAATATCATGCCAATTAATGGAAGCTAAGGTCTAATGTGTTAAATTAGTCATTCCTATAATGGCTTGATGATATTTGGTGGAGAATAACTTTTCTATGATCTATTTGTGGGTGCCGAATATGACTTGGAATTTAGTGAATGAGGTTTGTTATGATTTAAATGCAAATTTGTTGTATGAGATTAATAATAAGTTAGATGATATTAAAAGATAGTGAAATGTGACTAGTAAAACCTAATTTAGTTTTATTGTTATAATCGGCCAAAGGCATGAACAATTAAGTTAATGAGTTATAATTTGTTTAATTTAGCTCAAGAACTCAAGGAAACAAATTCGGATCGTGGAAAAGGGAAATTGGTCGAATAATCAGAATTTACGTTCGATAGACATTGAGGTAAGTTTTAAGTAATTTGGCTTGTCTTGTATTTTGAGCAATTGATGCTATTTGTATGATTAATCCTATTTGAATGTGAAAATTTAGATGAAAGGTGCATAAATAGAAATTTTTTATGGTTAATTAGTATGCATGAGATTAAGATAAAAGTCTTATTTGTGCTAATGTGTATCAAAGCTGAATGGATAGATTGTGTGTCAAAGATGAGATTAAGGTATATGCTAAGACCGAATTGTAGTGTGAAATGTATTTGTTGATTTGCTATGTGCAATGTTCGAATGATGCAATAAGTTTTATGATATGCTTGAATCATGTGTGAATTAGAAGTATATGCTCTAAGATATGTGATAAATTTAATGTATGAGCTATTGAGCTTGATATTTGGGCTTTGAACCGAGCAGGCATTATGCTAGTGAAATGATATTTGGGCTTTGAGCCTAGCAGGCATTATGCTGGTGAAATGATACCGGGCCTTGAGCCTAGTAGTCGTAATGTCGGTGAAACAATTTCAGACTTAAAAAGTCTAGCAGGCCATGAGCCGGTGATGCAATTCAGGTTTTAATACCTAGCAAGCTAAGTGTCGGTGAATTCGTAAGTGTATAAGACCGTGAGTTTTGTGTTAAAGTGCCAAGTGAATTCGTACAATACTTTAAATGATCCAGGTACGTTTGAATTATTCATGCTTATGAGTATGATGTGAATCAACTTATGAATTTGAAATGAAAGGTATATGAGAAATGGTTGTATATATATGTATTCGGCTACTTTGTACTTTGGTATGAGAATAAATGTTATATATGTGTATGAGCTTATAAACTTAAGTTTGATTGAATTAAATTAAGCACAGCAAGGTAAGTTTTAGTTGTTGTGATTTTGTGACCTCAAATGAAAATCAAGTAATATGCTAACTTATGAATGAAGTGGCCCGTGTATTCAGCCAAATGAGGGTATTTTTGTAAATAATCAATATGTGGTTTTAAATGTCAGACTTTATAAATGATATTACTTATATAGTGAAGTTTTAAATGGTGAACTAATAAAAAGAGCTAAAAGCCTAAGTGAATTATGTGCATTTAATAGTTTAGTTGTATATACATTACTTAAGACTTACTAAGCTAGTTAGCTTACTTTGAGTGTCTTTGTTATTCTATTTTATAGATCTCGTTTGAAGCTACGGGCTCGAGGTTTCAAGCTCAAAGTCATCTACACTATCAACACTATTTTTGGTACTTTTGTTAGTCTATATTTTGAAGATGGCATGTATAGGCTTAACTCCCTTTTGAGTTGAATGATATTTTGAAATTGCATATATGTATAGCTATGCGAAAATGGCTTGCTTAATTGCTAATTATGAATGTATGTTTTGGTGAAAATCATGTGGCTTGTTATTTTGATAACTTGGTGAAAGGGTGAAGTAAGTAAAAAGAAGTATATTAATCATGTATAGTTAAATGAAGTAGCTTAAGATTTCAATAGAGATAAATGTGTAATACTCAATAGTGGTTTGCATTGTAAGTAAGAAATTCAGTTATGCTTATTGGTAAGTGATCACTTTTGAAATTGTTATGTGCGTATATAGTAATTTAAGGAGATATGTTACATTGATCAAATCATTTTTTTTATTTGGTGCATTCGGTTATAGTCAAATGAATGTAGATTACTAGTTGGTATCCAAAGTGAAATTTGAAATTCTATGTCTGACATGTATCTATGAGTCTTTAGAAGTTTCATTTAGATGGTTAATACCTTGTTATATTTCGGCGACGGATGAGGATTGTAGGGTGTTACATTTTATTAGTATCAGAGCTACGGTTTAGTCGATTCTCGGACTAACGTGGCATGTGTGAGTGTAGCTATACATGCCATTTAGTGTTAATACGATAATGTGGTGACCTGTGATGATTGAAATGTGTTTTTCGTATAGTAAATGGATCCCGATCCTGATCGACCCGTAGCCGATGATGTTGAAAGCGTAGCGCCTGCTCCCGCTCAAGGGACAGCGCGGATGACTCTCAGCCAAATGCGAGTAACCGTGATGAGGAGGCGAGACAAGCCTTCTATGCTATGATGAGTGATTGGTTCACTCAATTTATCCAAACTAATCCGGCTGTTCCACAATCCCCGCCCCCAAATACTCTACTTCTGACACTTGTAGTGCCTCTTGTGACCGATACGTTGAGATCGAGTAAGCCCCCGGTTGACAAAATTAGAAAATATGGGGCTAAAAAGTTCCGAGCTACAGTTAGCGATGACGCTGAGCGGGCCGAGTTTTGGCTCGATAATACGATCCGTGTGTTTGATGAATTATCGTGTACACCCGATGAATGCTTGAAATGTGCCGTATCTCTGTTACGTGATGCTGCTTATCATTGGTGGAATACGTTAGTTTCGGTTGTTCCGAGAGAACGAGTTACTTGGGAATTCTTTCTGACGGAGTTTCGTAAAAAGTATATCAGCCAAAGATTCATCGACCAAAAACGAAAAGAGTTTCTTGAGCTGAAGCAAGGCCGAATGACGGTTACAGAATATGAACGAGAATTTGTGAGACTCAATAGATATGCCCGTGAATGTATCTCTTCCGAGGCTATTATGTACAAATGCTTCGAGGATGGGTTGAACGAAGACATCAAACTGCTAGTGGGTATTCTCGAAATTAAAGAGTTCGTAGTGCTTGTTGAGCGAGCTTGTAAAGCTGAAGAGCTCAGAATTGAGAAAAGAAAAGTTGAAGCTAGAGCTAGAGAGTTTCGTAAAAGATCTTCAGGAAAAGCACCTCAACAGTCATCCAAGAAATTTCGAGATGATTTGGGCCAATCCAAGAATACTTCAGGATTTTCTAGACGAGATCGCGATCGACCCCTTGTGAGTACCCTAGCTACCTCTGTCGCTAGTATTAGCAATGACCGTCAGAATAGAGTCGAGTGCAAGCATTATGGTAAATGGCATTTGGGAAGCTGCAGATTTCATGACCGTTCCTGTTTCAAATGTGGGTCAGACAATCATTTTATCCGAGATTGTCCGAAATTAGCCGAGCAGAATGCCGATCCGAGTGGGATACCTAGTAATACCACATCACGAGGTAGACCACCTAGACATGCGGGTAATGTTAGTGGCAGTCAGAGAGGGACCAAAGATACTGCTGTTCGATTTGGGGCTCATGCACCTGCCAGAGCTTATGCTATACGTGCTCATGAGGAGGCTTCGTCTCCTGATGTTATTACCAGTACTTTCACACTTTTTGATACTGATGTTATTGCTTTAATTGACCCCGGTTCAACTCATTTCTATGTGTGTAAAACTTTGGCATCCAACAAGACTCTACCTGTTGAGTCTACTGAATTTGTGATTCGAGTGTCAAACCCTTTGGGCCGGTGTGTGTTAGTTGATAAAGTGTGCAAGAACTATCCCTTAATGATTCAAAATTCTTGTTTCCAGGCTGATTTGATGCTATTGCCATTTGACGAGTTCGATATTATCCTCGGTATGGACTGGTTAACTGTGCACGATGCTGTGGTGAATTGTAAAAGAAAATCAATTAACTTGCGATGTTCGAGTGGTGAAATAATTCAAGTTGAGTTCACTGATTTGACTGGGCTACCGGTAGTAATATCTTCGATGAAGGCTCAGAAGTATGTGAGAAAGGGATGTGAAGCTTATTTGGCATATGTTCTGAATAGTAAAGTATCAGAAAGGAAGCTTGAGACCGTACCTGTGGTTTGTGAATATCCAGATGTATTTCCCGAGGAGTTACCTAGGTTGCCAACTATTCGAGAAGTTGAATTCAGCATAGAGCTAGTACGAGGAACGACTTCGATTTCGATAGCTCCATATCGTATAGCACCGACTGAATTAAAAGAATTGAAGTCTAAGTTGCAAGAATGGAAAGATAGAGGTTTCACTCGACCGAGTTTCTCTCCCTGGGGTACACCAGTATTGTTTGTGAAAAAGAAAGATGGAACTATGCGAATGTGCATCGATTATCGTCAGCTTAATAAATTTATGATAAAGAATAAATATCCGTCGCCACGAATTGATGATTTATGGTAGAGTGGCTAAGTGACGCCACTAGTCTCCTAAAAATGTGGCGTGTGGAGCTTGAAGGAGGGCCAAGGTTCAAGTCCCAGAGTATGCAAGGGTGGCGTTTTATTTTTGTGCAAGGAGCAGGTAAGAGTTTGAAGCAGAGTAAAACTCTGCTTGGGGAGAAGTTTGAATCGGTCAAGTGAGTAAATCAAGGAGGGAGTTTAGGAGCTTTTTGAATTTGAGTGAAGTGGCCGGCCAAGGGACTCTCTATGGTGCAATTTGGCAAGCAACATAGGTAAGGCAATCGGTATTAGGGTCTCTTTTTGGTGCCGATTTCTTTAGACTAGTAGGTCCTCTCTTCTACCGATTCTGTTTAGTAAATTAGGGGTCACTATTTTCTTCTTTTCTAACCAAGTAGCCGAATGTCACACCCCAAAAGACCTCCTACTGATTTAATTTACTTTTGACCGAAAATACTTTTGTTCTTCTTCTTCTCCTATTTTCATCTTCTTCTCATCTTGCACTCATAAACCGAAACCTACATTGTTGTCTTCTTCCCTTGCCGAATCAAACAAAGCTTTCTTCTACTTCTTTTCTTCAACCCTTTGTCGACAGACTTTTGATCGAAACCTCTGTGCCGATAGCTCTTTGTCAAAACCGATTACTCTCACTCTTCTTTCTCCTCAACCTTTCTATAAGCCGAACCCCTATTCCTTCATTCCCACTATTTGCTGATTCACCCCACCTATTTTATTGATTGAAACGATAAGGACGCCATACCACATATCCAAAAGCCGAAAGCATCTCTCTTTAAACCATTCAAAGCCGAAACCCCTCTAGGCCGTTCTTATTGTTGTTAGGGCTAGATCTATTATAGATCTAGTATAGATTTAGTCAAATAGAAGCAACTAAGCAGGGTTCTTCGTGCGGAGTTATTGGTAAGTGTTTTGAGACTTTTCTTCATTTGTTATCTTAATTCAAGGCAAGAAGCTGAAACCCCTCAGGGGGAGGCTAACGTTTCTAGGCTAAGGGCCTTTTGGCTTTTCTTCTGTTTGTATGCACTAGTGTAGGAAAAGGGACGTGTATCAAGGGGCCTTGGAGACTAACTCGGTTGAACATCGGGATCTAGCCTATAATCGACAAAAGGGTAAGATTTTAATGGCTCAGGCCATGTTGGCCGATTATGGTAAGGGGATTATGGCTTATTGGTTGTCAATTGTTAGGCTAACACTTTAGTGATCAACTGGAGGGTTCTGTACGTGGTTCTCGTCGTCACTTCGACAATTAACAGGTGTGTACCATATCTCCGCTATAGACGAGAACGGCAAAGGCCGTAAAGACTAAAAAGTAACTGAAATCTGACCAGAAGTGATCGAAAAGTCGGTATTAGGAGGATCTGTGAGTAACCATTTACCCTGTTGTGGCTAAACTTATAATCAATGGTGATAGAATTGCAAAGTGTGCAATTCCGAACGTCTTGGTAACTTGGGCTTGATGGGTCAGAGATGGGCCCAATGTGCTTCCGAGCCCACGTCGGTAAAAATTGTCATAAAGGCATTCTGGCAGTATGTTGAGAATAAACTGGTTAAAATTAACAATCTGAACGTTAAAATTGGATTTAACGGGCTTAAGACGTTGATGGATTCAGTAAGGCCCAATTAGGGGTTTTGGGCTAAAAAGGGCAAAACTGGAAACCAATATTTAATGGACTTCTGTAAGCATAAATGGGCTAATAATTACTTGGACATGCATAAAATCCTTAAAAAATCTGACAAAGGACTAAAATACCCCTAAGTATGGAAATTACCATTTTACCCCTAACTGCAAAAAATGACCATTATACCCCTAGGGTTCATCCTGTATGAAATGTATGATAATATGCTTCTGTATGTTATATTTCATATATATGTATATCTGATGCATGAGATTCTGATTGTTATATGCCATAACAAGTATGCCTGTTGCATGGGGTTTGGGTTTATGATGGAGGAAGCGTTCTGGAAGCCTCGCTGCAATCTGGTGGCCTCGCCACATATATATCTGTTGTGGTGGCCTCGCCACATATACATCTGTTCTAGTGGCTTTGCCACAATATCTGTATCTGGTGACCTCGTCACAATGTCTGGCAGCCTCGCTGCAAATCTCTGTAGTGTGTAGCGGTTGGGTGGGTCGAGTAGTCTCCCCACATGGTGTATGGCTGGTACAGGGGTGTTATGGATGGATCTGGGTTGGGTTTTCTGTTTGCATTGTATATATCTGATCTGTATCTATTATGGGCCTATGGGCTTAACCTGATTTTTGTAATGGGCCAAGGCCCAATTAAATCTGATTTTGAGGCCTGATCTGTTTGGATCTATGGTTGAGATTATGTTACACACTGAGTTACCAAACTCACCCTTATTTGTATCTCTGCAGGTAACCCTCAACCATAGTGGGCTTGGAGTTGCGAGAGATTCGGAATGGCCACACCATCTTTCAAATCGGTTTGTAACTCTGTTAGTTATTTTTAATAAGTCACTTTATTATTTGGGTTTTAAGTTGTAATAAGGCCGTTCTTTAAATTTCTTTATTAGTTTTCTTCTTTAATGGTTTATTTTATACTTTGTTGAACTGCTAGTTTAGGCTGCGCTGGTTTTCAAAATCCTAAGAACGTTTTCAAAACTCAACAAATTCAACTAATGAGTAACCTAAAGACTTAACCTAATGACTTTTTCCTTAACCTGCCGTTGCAATAAAATATCACTTAAGTTACAAAAAGCAAAAGGTTAATAACTTAGTTCTAGGTTCATGTGACACACCGGATCTGGCCATAACGTCCAGGCCAGGTTTGGGGTGTTACATTTTAAGACTAACCTAGCTTGTGTACGAGTCTTGTGATAGCCCTATTTTGACCCTAGTCGGGAAGTGGTTTGGGGACCGCTAAACTGAGTCCTAGAAATATTAGAATATAATCTTCTATTTTTGATTTATGTGATAAATGTGTGTATGAATTTTGAATGTTTGAATATGTCAAATTGAATGTGATTTTAAAAGTAAGGACTCATGTGAGAAGAATTAAATTATAGGTGGCCAAATTCAAGGGACTGATGGTGGATTTAAGTGGAATAAATGGGCTTGCATGTCAAATTGACATTTTTTCGTTTAGTGGCCGGCCATGTGGAAATTAATCATTGAAAAAAATGTATTTTATACATATAATGATATTATATTAATATTAGTTATTTTGGTGTGATAATAAAATGAATAAAAGAGAAAAAGGGTGAAAAAAACAAAGTTAGTTCATTCTTGTTCTCCATTTTTGCTGAAGTAGAAGAAGGAGGCTAGGCATTCGGTCATCCTTGGTTTGCTTGATTAGGGTAAGAATTTCTTGTTATTTCCTTTGAATTTTTAAAATGTGGTTGATAATCAAGTGTTTAATTTAGCCCATCTTGAAATTTTGAGTTCTATGGTGATTTGGGCATTCGGCCATGAGAGGTTTAGGCTCTTGAAATGATATTTTCGATGGTTGAAACTAAGAATGAAGGTGCTACATTCTACCTTAGTCAATAACATGTTTGAGCTTGTTGTGTATTAAATTGTTAAAAGATTAGTTATACTCTTATATGAAATTTCCGAATGGAGAAAAATGGAAAAGAATTTGGAAAAAAATGTTGAGTGTGTGCTAGGATGATACAAGGCCAATGAAAAATATATTAGCATGATTAGATATGATTGTTGTGTGGGGTGCCGGTATATGTAATAAACTTGTAAAGTGTATTGGAGTTTTGATACATGTATTAGATAAGTTGCTGAATGCACCACCAAATTGTATATGAACCAATTGTGTTAAACAAAATTGGAAATAGGAGTTGGAATTTGATATGCTTTGATTTGGCTCACTATAGTGTTCGGTAATAGAGTGGTATAAATTAGTTAAACCAAGTTCAAAGGTAGTAATTTGAATATAGATTAAGAAAGCATGATTAATAAAGCTAGCCAATGAGACATATTTAAATTCGGCTAAGGTAGTTTAAGAGCTTAAATAAAGAGCATGAAGGCATTCGATAACTCATGCCAATCTATGTTTTGATATTGAACATTCGTAGGACTTGCTTGATTGTGAAATTGAGTTACCAAAAATAGTGAATTATGCTAGCTAATTTAGAAATTTGGTTATGGCATTTAGTGAATAATAATTTTGTTAAGTCATTGAATAATGGTTAAAAGTATTTGAACGTTAAAATGGTTGTTTTATTTTTCATGACTGAATGTGTTTGAACCAATCCGAGAATAGGTTATTTGCTTAATTTATGATAAATTGAATGAATTGGTATTTATGGATTTTGTGACTTTTGGCCTTGAATGAATTTTTGGTGGTGATTAAAGTAGCCAAATACTCGGTATGATAGGATTTTGACTAGCGAATTCTTTCTTTGCTTAAACCATAGCTCAAAAACCTAGAGGGACACACTCGAATAAAGGAAAGGCTAAGGTGGTGGAATAATGAAAACCATACTTGCTCAACAACAAATCGATGTAAGTTTTAAGTAAATGAATTTAGCATAAAAAGCTAGAAATGCATGATAGAGTTGTATGGAATGCGAACCATGGCTCAATGACTTTACCTTATCTAAATTTTGTGCATGAGATAGTGGTTGTAAAGCATATAGCCAAATGACTCCTAGTGAATAAGCTATGAAAACTAAGTAAGTATGAGACCCTTATATGTATGTAAACCGAATGTAAATTGGAAGTATTTTTGTGTAATTATATGCGTATGAAACAAGTGAAATCTCAATGGGATATAGAAACTTGTGTTGTGTACACTCGACCTATGAATGTGCATTAAGATTTAATGGAAAAATCGGGTTAAATCCCAAAGGGCATTCGTGCCAGTGTTACTTCCGGGTAGAGTCCCGAAGGGCCTTAGTGCCGGAGTTGTATCCGGGCTAAGTCTTGAAGGGCATTCGTGCCAGTGTTGCATCTGGGCTAAGTCTCGAAGAGCCTTAGGCTAGTGTTATAATCCGGGCTAAGTCCTGAAGAGCCTTAGGGCTAGTGTTATAATCCGGGCAAAGCCTAAAGGCATTCATGTTGGAAATACACAAATCTTCGGTCGAACAACTGTAACTAATGAGCTTACTACCCTAAATTAGCCAAGTATGTGCCGTATACAAATTGTGAACTCACTCTTGTCGAATTATGATAGAGCAAATGAGTAATATCGATTTTGACCATTGTTTAGAAGTGGTACAAAGGCATGATGCTTATTTATTATACATGAAATTCGGGTCATTGGAAATGTGTTAAGTTTGGTATCGAGCATAGGTATATGTTTAAGTTGAAGCATGAATAAATAAGTACATGTGAATATGCATCATATAAGGATTTAGCTTTGTAGCCGAATTAGACGTGTTGGACCAAATGTTGGAAGTATTATGCTTTAATCTTTAAATGAATTTTTATTGCTTAAAATTTACTAAGCATATGAATGCTTACCCTGTTGCTCTTAACCCTCTATTTTATAGATCTCGTTCGTTAGCTACGGTCTCAAAAATCACATGATCGAAGTCATCCACACTATCAGAACTTCTTTGGTATTTTATAGCTAAACCTTTGTAAATGGCATGTATAGGTTTCATTTTGTTGTTGTTAAACAAGAAATGTTTTATTGTGTATAAGTATAGCCATGCGAAAATGGCTTACTAATTACTTTTCTTCTTGAATATGGATTTTAAGTTTAATCTCGTGGATGGAAAATGAATGTGTAGGTTGGTACTTTCGTTTGCTAATATATTTGAAGTAATGTGTGTTGGATCGCCCGGTGCCTCCAAGGCGCAGCGGAAAATTAGAATAATAAATTTTACCGGCGATCCATACCATGGATCCATGTGTAAGGAACGAATCGGGGTGATAAAGGTTTCGAAATTACCGAAACTTCAATCTGAGTAGACAGCGACGCCAAGGCAACGGGAATCCTGAAGCACTATCGAACCAAGCCGCAACCTTTAACGATGTCGGCCTCTACGTAGTCCACCCAATTGACAATGAACGGAAATCTCTCAGAAACTATTTTCAGAGAGTATCACTTTTGACGGCTGCTAGGCCTCACTTTTATGGTTTCGGGATTGCCTATGTATATCCCCTTTAGGGTTTTTACCCTTGCCATATTTAAAACTTTGTGTTAATTGGTATATATTCATAATGAATATTTATTACCATAAATAATCCGAATCATAATAATCGTTATTAAATAAATATAATAACGTTTAACCGAAAATTATAATTACGTTAATTATAATAAAGATTTCGGTAAACTATATTTATTTAAATTTATATATATATGAACCAAAATCATATATTAGAAAATTATGTTCTTGATTATGTGTACAACATCCTTGTACATATAGTATGTTCAATAATTTGATTGCCGAATTTAATTAATTCTATAATTAATTTAATTCATGCGACAACCAGACACAATACCAACTATGTTTTACTCCGTTCATTTCAATTAAAAGGTGTGACCCTATAGGTTCTTGTAACATTAGCAGTAATATTAGAACTATTCTAATATTACAAACAATGAGTGGCATCTAGCAATGCATCATTGCTACCTAAGTTACAAGAAGTCATGATTCGACATAACCTTTTGTGATTAACTTTTCATGCATTAATCCTTAAGTCCAATATCTTTAGAATAGACACAAGTCATGGAATAGTCACACTTGCATAGTCCATCCTATGTTTCTTGATACCTTGAGTAGACTATGATATACAAATAAGTATGACATCTCATATCAACTTATTTGAGCATGGCCATGCATTTCTAGTCTCACTCAATCAAGTGGCCTGAGATATTACTCCTATTATGTAGGAGGGACTTATCCTATATTGATCAACCATATCCCTCTACATAGATTGTGGTATATCCAACATTAGTCTTAATAGAACAACCAATTACAGTGTTCGTTTGACTATATCAAAATATACAACTCACGATGTTGGAATGATGATGATCTCAAGTATGAGGATCATATACATATTAATCACTATGAGTAATATTGTGACAATTACATAATAATCCAAGAAACATACTCATAGCGGGTCGGTCCAATATGTTGTTCTCTAACACACACATTCATGCATTGATTCTGATACTCGATATCAATGACAACTCTTTATCATCAATCAACTACATGTTAGTCTCAATGCATTATTATTGTCCTAGCCAACAATAATACTTGACTAAGGATCTTTTAAGAATAATCATATTATTCTTAGGACATTATTATAAAACAGTTTATTTATGCACACAGAAATGAAACTGAAATAATAATGGCAAAGCCTTATATTAATAAACATGATAAATCAAGTATGTTGTTACAACCATCTCGTGATTGATCTTTGGGCATACTCTTACAATCTCCCACTAGCACTAAGACCAATCACTCATATATCTAATACCAAGTGACTTAGTGTGACGATCATGCTTCTGCTGTGTCAGATGCTTGGTCAGGGGATCAGCAATATTATCATCTGTAGGTACTCTGCATATCTCTACATCTCCTCTATCGATAATCTCTCGAATAAGATGGTAGCGCCTTAGTATATGTTTGGATCGCTGGTGAGATCTGGGTTCTTTAGCTTGTGCGATGGCTCCATTGTTATCACATCGGAGTTCTATAGCATCTGATATGCTAGGCACAACCCCTAGTTCAGTAATGAACTTTTTGATCCAAACTGCTTCTTTTGCTGCCTCACTAGCTGCAATATACTCGGCCTCTGTTGTAGAATCGGCTACTGTACTTTGCTTTGAACTCTTCCAGCTCACAGCACCACCGTTAAGGCAAAACACAAAACCTGATTGTGATCGAGAATCATCCTTGTCGGTTTGGAAGCTAGCATCAGTGTAACCTTTTACACTTAATTCTTCCTCACCTCCGTATATTAGGAACGTATCCTTAGTTCTTCTTAAGTACTTAAGGATATTCTTGACTGTGATCCAGTGACTTTCACCGGGATCTACTTGGTACCTGCTCGTCATACTTAAGGCATATGAGACATCTGGACGGGTACATAACATGGCATACATGATAGATCCAATAGCAGAAGCATATGGAATTTTACTCATGCGTTCTCTTTCTTGTGGAGTTGAAGGACACATTTCCTTCGAGAGTGAAATACCATGTCTCATAGGTAGGAATCCTCTTTTAGATTCTTCCATATTGAACCTTTTCAATACTTTGTCTATGTATGTACTTTGGCTTAGACCTAGTAGTCGTCTCGATCTATCTCTATAGATCTTGACTCCTAAGATGTAAGTGGCTTCGCCCAAGTCCTTCATAGAAAAACAACTTCCTAACCAAGTCTTAATAGACTGTAAGGTAGGTATGTCATTTCCCATGATTAGTATGTCATCCACATATAGTACCAAGAATGTGATTATACTCCCACTAACTTTCTTGTAAACACACGGCTCATCTTCATTTTTAATAAAACCAAACTCTTTGATTGCATCATTAAAACGAAGATTCCAACTTCGAGAAGCTTGCTTTAATCCATAAATGGATCTTTGTAACTTACATATCTTTCTAGCATCCTTTGGATTGACAAAACCTTCAGGTTGTGTCATGTACACATCCTCTTCAAGGTTCCCGTTAAGGAAAGCTGTTTTGACATCCATTTGCCAGATTTCATAATCATGAAATGCAGCTATAGCAAGCAAGATCCTGATGGATTTAAACATAGCTACAGGAGAAAAAGTTTCATCATAGTCCACACCATGAATTTGGCGAAAACCTTTAGCGACTAAACGCCCCTTGTATGTTTGTACATTACCATCCATGTCAGTTTTCCTTTTGAAAACCCACTTGCACCCTATAGGTTTTACTCCTTCGGGTGGGTCAACCAAAGTCCATACTTGATTTTCATGCATGGAATCCATCTCAGATCTCATAGCCTCCAGCCATTTCTCAGAGTCTAGGCTCGCCACCGCTTCTTGATAAGTCCTAGGCTCATCTTGATCTAAAAGAAGAATGTCACCATGCATTGTAATGAGAAATCCATATCTCTCAGGTGCACGGCGTTCTCTTAAAGATCTACGTGGTGGTTGTGTTTCTACAGCAGTTACTTGTTCCTCAATTTCTTGTGGAATTTGCTGTTGTTCTATCTCTAGTTCGGTGGTATCTTGTGATTCTCGAATTTCTTCAAGTTCAATCTTTCTCCCACTTCCTTTTCTAGAAATAAATTCTCTTTCTAGGAAGACACCAGTCCGAGCAACAAACACTTTGTTCTCAGTGGGATTAAAGAAATAATATCCTTTGGTTTCTTTTGGATACCCCACAAAATTACACCTTTCAGATTTGGGTTCAAGCTTAGTAGACGTCTGACGTTTAACATAAGCTTCACAACCCCAAATTTTCATAAAAGACATACTGGGACGTTTCCCAGTCCACATCTCATATGGCGTCTTTTGAACCGATTTAGATGGAACACGATTTAGTGTGAAAGCAGCTGTTTCAAGTGCATGTCCCCAAAAGGAAGTCGGTAGATCAGCATGACTCATCATGGACCGAACCATGTCTAACAGAGTTCGATTTCTTCTCTCAGAAACTCCATTCCATTGAGGAGTACCAGGAGGAGTGAGTTGTGAGACAATCCCACATTCCTTCAAAAAATCATCAAACTGTAGGCTCAAATACTCTCCACCTCGATCAGATCGAAGTGTCTTGATAGTTTTGCCTAGTTGATTTTGTACTTCATTTTTGAATTCCTTGAACTTTTCAAGGGCATCAGACTTATGGCGCATGAGATAAATATATCCATATCTACTGAAATCATCAGTGAAAGTAATGAAGTAGTGAAATCCACCTCTGGCCTGTGTATTTATTGGTCCACATACATCTGAATGTATTAAGCCCAATAAATCATTAGCTCGTTCACTTTTACCAGTAAAAGGAGATTTAGTCATTTTTCCTAATAAGCAAGATTCACATACTTCAAATTGTTCGAAAACAAATGAATCCAAGAAACCATCTTTATGGAGTTTGGATATACGTTTCTCACTTATGTGGCCCAAACGACAATGCCAAAGGTAAGTTTGATTTGAGTCATTTATTTTAGATCTTTTAGTATTTATGTTGTAAATGGGATTCATTTGATCTAAAATATAGAGGCCATTAATCAATTGTGCCGAACCATAAAAAACATTATTGAGATAAAAGGAACAACAATTATTCTTAATTATTATCTCAAAGCCAATTTTGTCTAAACAAGAAATTGAAATAATGTTTTTAGTCAAACTAGGCACAAAATAACAATCCTCTAAAATTAAACCAAGTCCACTAGGCAAAGATAAAGTATATGTTCCTACAGCTAATGCAGCAACTCTTGCTCCATTTCCAACTCGCAGGTCCACATCTCCTCTAGCCAAAGTCCTACTCCTTTGTAGTCCCTGTACAGAAGTACAAATATGAGAACCACAACCAGTATCTAATACCCAAGAAGTAGTAGTTGATAAATTAATATCAATAACATAAATACCTGAAGCAGACGTTCCGCTTGCTTTGGCTTTCTTGATTTCCTCAAGATAGACAGAGCAGTTCCGCTTCCAATGTCCAGTCACACCACAATGAAAACAGTTTCCTTCCTTAGATACCCCACCTTTAGGTTTCAGTGCAGCCTTTCCCTTTCCAAGATTGGGCTTACCTTTGCCCTTGGGCTTTGTCGGGACTTTGGCCTTTCCCTTGCCCTTATTGTTACGGACCATCAGTACGGGCTTGGGTCCAACCTTTTTCATGTTGCCTTCAGCAGTTCGTAACATACTGAGCAGTTGTGGTAGAGTCTTGTCAATTTCATTCATATTGAAATTGAGAACAAACTGGCTGTAGCTATCCGGCAACGATTGCAGAATAACATCAGTGGCCAACTCTTGGCCCAATGGAAACCCAAGTTTAGACAAGCTTTCAATATAACCAATCATCTTAAGGACATGAGGTCCTACTGGGCTTCCTTCAGCCAGCTTACATTGGAACAAGGCCTTAGAGATATCGAACCTCTCTTGCCTTGCTTGCCCTTGATATAGTTCTTTCAAGTGCTCGATCATATCATAAGCAACCATATCCTCATGTTGTTTTTGAAGATCAGGATTCATAGTGGCAAGCATAAGACATCCGACGTCTACCATATCATCGAGATGCTTCTTATAAGCATCTTTTTCAGCCCTCGAGGCATTAGCAGGTGGTTCATCAGGAAGTGATTTTTCAATGACATATAACTTCCGTTCTTGTTTGAGGACAATCCTCAAGTTACGGAACCAGTCAAGAAAGTTCAAACCATTCAATTTGTCCTTCTCAAGGACCGATCGCAATGAGAGTGTATTAGTGTTTGCAGCCATAATATATCTACAACAATAAAATATGCGTGTGAATAGATTTACCAAGTTTATATTAATCATTAAAAGGACTTTATTAGATGATGTTTCCCACTATTTCAAAATTAATAACCCTCATATATTAATTTCGGAAAGACTTTCTTCAAAGAATTTCTAGTGGGTCAAGGATCCATATTTCACCTTCTCTTAAGTCAGCTTTGGCTTTACTCTCAAGATTATGGTTTATTTAGGTAAGCAACACTTGCTAATTACATCATATGTAACTCCTACAATTTGGTGAACAACTCTTGTTCTAATCATCTTATGATATATCCAAATTACTTGCCTCTAGATTTCTAATCCTATTAGAGTAACCTAGTTAAGTCATTAACCAATTTTTAACCAGCGAATATCACTTGTTTATTCTTCGCGTTTAACCAAGATAAATACTAGTACTTCGCTTTGGCAAAACCTACATAGTATTGATCGAGGCTTTAACGAGGGCATAAATTGGAAGGCCTATATTGACTTAATATTTTAATTGAGGGATTTTATTAAAATGTTACATCTCACCAATTATGGTCTACTTTAGTCCATTTAATCTTTTAATTGATCTCATCAATTAGTGGGGTTTATTATTATTACCAAATTTGCATGCTTTAGACATCCATAGCATCTCATACATGAATAAGTAAAGCAATAAATAAATGCAATAGTTATAGCCCATAAACTATGGTGGTTCAACCCAAGCCAATGGGAGAACTAATAGGGAACCTAAAGGTGTAAGCCGTTTCATACGCTGTCGATCCACACTTGTCAGCCAATCTTCCTTCTCGTCTTGTCCATAGCAATTTTTACAAATTACAAAATTCAGAAACTCGTTTTACATACGAGGGAGTAAGATGAGAAGAGAAATACAAAAGAATAGTAGTAAGGCACGACACGCAGGCCGTATTTATAAAATTACAACCTTTTATCAAATGGGTCAACGGGCTATAACTATGCATTTCAAACACCGTGCATTTCAAAAATAACATGTACCATTCAACGTTTTGTTAAGTGACATATTAAAATATCCTTTCAATCCTTTTATGGCCCATTAAGTTTTATTTATTAAAAAAAAATACTGGAAGATGATGGGGATCAAAAGGCGGTGACAGGGAGCCCCCGCGGTATGGACCAGGGGTGCGGGGCAGAGCCCCGCGGTACGAACCGCATGCCCCAGTCAAATGAAACCTCACGATTTGATAACTTTTATCAACAGAATCGTGTTTTCAGGATTTTAATCCTTCAGGTTTCATATCGGAACAACTCTTGTTCCACTGGCCAGTAAACTCTTACTGGAAATTGAAAAATCACCGCTACATCATAACAAACTTGTTAATGTTTACAGTAATAACATAAAACTGAATAGGCCATAATACCATGATTAACATTTAATCACTTATCGAAAGGAACAATTATCAGATTTCGCTTAAACGATTTAAACAGGGAAAGCAAAATAAAATTAAAACATGTATCTCATACAATTGCATCACCCAAGTATTTAAACCCGAGTTCGTATCACACAAGTGGCTCTGATACCACTGTTGGATCGCCCGGTGCCTCCAAGGCGCAGCGGAAAATTAGAATAATAAATTTTACCGGCGATCCATACCATGGATCCATGTGTAAGGAACGAATCGGGGTGATAAAGGTTTCGAAATTACCGAAACTTCAATCTGAGTAGACAGCGACGCCAAGGCAACGGGAATCCTGAAGCACTATCGAACCAAGCCGCAACCTTTAACGATGTCGGCCTCTACGTAGTCCACCCAATTGACAATGAACGGAAATCTCTCAGAAACTATTTTCAGAGAGTATCACTTTTGACGGCTGCTAGGCCTCACTTTTATGGTTTCGGGATTGCCTATGTATATCCCCTTTAGGGTTTTTACCCTTGCCATATTTAAAACTTTGTGTTAATTGGTATATATTCATAATGAATATTTATTACCATAAATAATCCGAATCATAATAATCGTTATTAAATAAATATAATAACGTTTAACCGAAAATTATAATTACGTTAATTATAATAAAGATTTCGGTAAACTATATTTATTTAAATTTATATATATATGAACCAAAATCATATATTAGAAAATTATGTTCTTGATTATGTGTACAACATCCTTGTACATATAGTATGTTCAATAATTTGATTGCCGAATTTAATTAATTCTATAATTAATTTAATTCATGCGACAACCAGACACAATACCAACTATGTTTTACTCCGTTCATTTCAATTAAAAGGTGTGACCCTATAGGTTCTTGTAACATTAGCAGTAATATTAGAACTATTCTAATATTACAAACAATGAGTGGCATCTAGCAATGCATCATTGCTACCTAAGTTACAAGAAGTCATGATTCGACATAACCTTTTGTGATTAACTTTTCATGCATTAATCCTTAAGTCCAATATCTTTAGAATAGACACAAGTCATGGAATAGTCACACTTGCATAGTCCATCCTATGTTTCTTGATACCTTGAGTAGACTATGATATACAAATAAGTATGACATCTCATATCAACTTATTTGAGCATGGCCATGCATTTCTAGTCTCACTCAATCAAGTGGCCTGAGATATTACTCCTATTATGTAGGAGGGACTTATCCTATATTGATCAACCATATCCCTCTACATAGATTGTGGTATATCCAACATTAGTCTTAATAGAACAACCAATTACAGTGTTCGTTTGACTATATCAAAATATACAACTCACGATGTTGGAATGATGATGATCTCAAGTATGAGGATCATATACATATTAATCACTATGAGTAATATTGTGACAATTACATAATAATCCAAGAAACATACTCATAGCGGGTCGGTCCAATATGTTGTTCTCTAACACACACATTCATGCATTGATTCTGATACTCGATATCAATGACAACTCTTTATCATCAATCAACTACATGTTAGTCTCAATGCATTATTATTGTCCTAGCCAACAATAATACTTGACTAAGGATCTTTTAAGAATAATCATATTATTCTTAGGACATTATTATAAAACAGTTTATTTATGCACACAGAAATGAAACTGAAATAATAATGGCAAAGCCTTATATTAATAAACATGATAAATCAAGTATGTTGTTACAACCATCTCGTGATTGATCTTTGGGCATACTCTTACAATGTGTTCTTTGATAATTATGTTTGAAGACCATATATGGGCTAAATATATATATATACACATTCGGCAATTGCAAGTAAATTCAATAGTGTACGTTAGAAAATGCTTAAATTGTTCTTGGTAGAATGGATATGTAAACAAATGAATAGAACCTAATGAATAAGGATGCATAACTCATTTGATTCAATAGAGTCATTGGTGCTTAGTTGATGCATATAACAGTGTCCGATGTTATTCATGGATGTATGTTTGCAAAATGTTTGAAACGTTTTGGTGACTTGAGTATCTGTTGGATAGATTGGATATATATGCATAATCGGTTCTAGTTCATAAGTTTTATAATCAGCTGAGGTTTATAAAATGTTACCATATGAATAGTAACCTTAGTTTGACTTGTATAATCGGCTAGATGGTGAGTGTTCATGCATGCCCATAAGTTTCAAGTATTGAGTGCTTAAAATTATATGGTGAAGTTATACATTTCGATTTGAACTTAGTTATATGCATGTACTTAGGCTATTATTCACAAAGGCACAAATATGAATCTTATTATTATGTTTAAAATGTAGTACTTGTCGGGGAATGCCTCGAAATCCCTCCGGCGACGGATACAGGATTAGGGGTGTTACAAGTCCAACTATACATGCCATTATTATATTTGATGATAGTGTGACGACACCTGATGTTTATAAATTATGTTTTTCATAGAATAGATCTTGATTAGTTTTTGGCAGATGATATGGAAAGTAACACGCTGGCTGTTGATGTAGGGACCACGCCAGTAGAGACCAGGCTTGTGATGATGAGTCAGGGCGGAGTGGCCAGAGAGGCTTACCTCTAAACGATGGACATTTGGTACACGGAGTATGTTCATGCGAATCTGAACACTCAACCTCCCCCACCTCATCCAATCTATCACCACACCTCGGTAGCTCCTCAAGGAACAGAAATGGGTAGGAGAGACAAACCTCCTGTGGATCGGATTAAAAAATATGGGGCAGAAGAATTCCAGACGAGTAAAGATGATGACCCGAGAGAGCAGAGTTTTGGTTAGAGAATACCCTCAGGGTATTCAATGAATTGTCGTGCACCTCCGAGGAATGCATTAAGTGCATAGTATCACTTTTGCGATACGCAGCTTACCAGTGGTGGAACACTCTCGTGTCGGTGGTACCGAGAGAAAAAGTGACTTGGGAGTTCTTTCAAGAGGAATTCCAAAAAAAAGTACATTAGTCAGAGGTTCGTCGACCAGAGGAGGAAAGAGTTTCTTGAATTGAAGCAAGGTCACATGACGGTCACTGAGTACGAATGAGAGTTCGTGAGGCTTAGCAAGTATGCTCGGAAGTGTGTGTCTTTTGAAGCCACTATGTGTAAACAGTTTGAAGACGGTTTGAACGAGGACATTAGACTATTGGTGGGAATTCTAGAGATTTGAGAATTTGTTGTGCTAGTTGAAAGGGCATGCAAGGCCGAAGAGTTGGCCAAGGAAAAGAGGAAAGCCGATATGGAGTCTCGGGACTCGAGGAAAAGACAGATGGGGAAATCGCATCAATCCTCATCCAAGAGATCAAAGGAGTTTACTACCCGATCCAATGCTTCAGTGGGATTCTTGGGTAAGAATAAGAGCAAGCAACATACAATGTCAAGAGTTCAGACTACCTCAGTAGCTAGTGTGGGTAGTGCTCAACCGGATAGACCAAGGTGTTCACAGTGTGGCAGGTGACATTTTGGTGAGTGTCGTGGGAACAAAAGAGGTTGTTTCCGATGTGGCTCACTTGATCACTTCATTTGACATTGTCCTGAGACGGATGATGGTATTAAAAAGTAAGAGGAGAGAGCGAGTAGTGCTCCTACAAAGGGTCAACCACAAAAGAACCCGGGCAGTGGGACTAGTAGTCGAGGTGCTCCTAGTGACACTACTATCAGGTCAGCAGGCAGAGTGCCGACAAAGACCTACGCTATCCGTGCCGGTGAAGAGGCTTCGTCCCCCAATGTGATTACAGGTACCTTATCTATCTATGACATACCTGTAATAGCTTTGATTGATCCAGGTTCTACCCATTCATATATCTACATGAAGGTAGCGTCTAGAATGGAATTGCTAGTTGAATCGACGGAATTTGTGGTGAAAGTGTCAAATCCATTAGGCAAGCAAGTATTAGTTGATCAAGTGTGTCGGGATTGTCCTTTGATAAATAGGGGTCAATGCTTCCCAGCTAACTTAATGTTTTTGCCATTTGACGAATTTGACGTAATCTTGGACATGGACTGGTTGACTACCCAAGATGTAGTGGTCAACTGCATGAAACATGTTTTATGGGCAATTTTGTAAAAATATCAAAAATGATGAAGTCGCATGAAATGGATTATTTTATTATTTAAATTATGAAACTGTATGAAATTATTAATATAGTTCAAGACCGGGGAAAAACATGTTTTAGGGATTAAATTGAAAAGTGTTGAAATTATGGAAAAATTCTAATATTTTATAGAATTTATGGGCTATTATCAATATGTATGATGATAACGGTTGGAAATAAGGATTAAATTGCAAGAATTTATTTTTCTGGGCCTAAGGGTAAAATTGTTATTAATTAAAGATTTAGGGGCAAAATGGTAATTTTTCCTAGATCATTAATTGAATGTATTAGAATATAGAATAAATGAAAACGATGACCAAATTTATTATAAAAATCCGGATGACTCAAATACGAGACTGGAATATGGAAAGAAAAATGACATTTATCATGACATGTACATATGTGATTACCTTTGAGACGTTGATACAAGGAAATTAAGTATGTTGAGACGAATAATATATCCAAATAAAATACGTCGAGAAAAAAAAATATGTTTGGGGAAAAATATGTATAATTTTAAGTGGTTCGAAATATATAAATGTTAGATTGTTAAATAAAATATTTGATAAATAAATCAGTAACTCTAGTAATACTCCGTAACTCTAATCCAGTGTTGGATTCGGGTTAGGGGCGTTACAGTATGTGCATATAGAATTTGATTTATATTAAGTTTGATATGAATTATTATCAGAATAAATATGTAACACCCTGAATTTGGGCCTAGAAGAATTGGGTTTTGAGTCTGGATTCGAATAAATGGAAACCTGAATAAATTGAGAAGTTTTAAATATTATTGTTTAAAAAAAAATTTTTTTGAAATAAATTATTAGAAAATTTTTCTGTATTTATTATTACTGATATTTATGAAAATTATATATTCTTATTACTATTGCTGTTGATAAAATATTTTTGTTATTATTATTGATGTTTTAAAATTTTATGAAAATTATAATTAATTATTATTAGAAAAAAATTACGGTATTTATTTTAATTAGTATTTTGAGATAAAATTATTATTATTATTATTAATTATATGACATTAGTACTAATTTTGTGTTTAAATTTAGTTTTCAATATAAACTTGGAAGTGTTTAAAGTGTGGGGAAAATTTTGGTTCAATCCAAGACTTTAGCAAAGAAATTAGTTTTTGCTTGTTAGGGGAACAGGTCAATACGGCTTTAATAATTAAGTGGGCTAAATATCTCACAAAGGGAAGTCTGGTTCAGTGGTAGAGGCGCTAGGAGGTTGTTGGAGTGCCTAGGTTCAAGGCACGGTGCACGCATAAGTTGTTTTTACTTTTAGAAGCCAAGTCGCGCTTAAATGAGGGTTAAAAGGAGTTGCTGGTGAAATATGCCACAAAGAGGATTGTGGCACAGTGACAGCAGTGCGTTAGCCACTCCACGAGGGCCAGGGTTCAAGTCACGATGCGCGTGAGACGTTTGGTTTTTTTAGGCGGACCAGGACTTCAGCAGGTATAGGTTAAGATTAATTGCGATCATATTATAGTAAGGAGATAAACTTGGCGCAGTGGCTAGCAGCAGGATGTGGAGCGCAGGGACGGGAACAGGTCAGGTGTTCGAGTCACGCCTCACGCACGGAAGGTAGAATTTTGCTGCACGCGTGGGGAAGGAGTCGGACTCCTCCTAGTAGCAGGATGGAGCGGTCAAAGCGGTATGGAGTGCTGCTAATTCGGTGAGGGGATTTGGATGACATCCAAATCCAATTGAGATACTAAATACAAGGAGAAGATCAAGGAATTTAAATTAGAAAGGAGTTTTGATTCATTCGGCAATAGGCAGTTAAATGCCGAATTTGCTCTTGAATTTAGCCTTTTTTTTTTTGGGTGGTTTCCTTTTGGGAGTATTTTTTTTAGTATTAGCCGAACCTTCTCCCCTACTTCTGTTCTCTTTTTCCTCTTGATTTTCTTCTCAGTAGAGCCGACTATGGGGTTCTTTTTTTTAATTAATTAATTAATTAAATCACAACTTGCATCCCTTTGATCCATTCGAATATTTCTTCTTCCACTCTTTTTATTTTCAAAAGCGAAGCTTAAACTTCTTTCTTTGTCAATCATCCACATTAGTTTGTGAAACGACTTTTTGCACTCTTTCCTTCTAAATACTTCGTAAACCGAATAGGCATATTCTAAATTGAATTCAAGAGTCAAAATCAGTTAGATTCGTTCTCTGTTGGTGTCTTGAAGATAGATCTACGGCAGATCTGGGATAGGAAAGGATAGGAAACGCTCTTGACAAGTATATCATTGGTGGGGTGATCTACAAGGAGCATTGGATTAAGGACTTTGGCACAGTTAGATCTAGATTTAATAGATCTAAGTCGATAAAGGTAAGTGTTTTAGGACCATTAAGGATATGGACCGAATATGTATGTTGGGATTTTAGTGAGTATTCGATTTGTTTTTTAGATATTAATGTGATCTAAACAAATGTAGGATTGTTTTGGAGCGGATATCGTCATTTTTTTCATCGCAATCAGGTGTGTATCGAATCCTTCTTTAGTCTAATTCGGCAAAGGCCAATTAACCGAAAGTTGGTATTATGTGGGCTCGTGAGTGTGCGAATGCTCACAAAATGATTGGAAAATCGTGGGATTTGTAATCGTAAGTGGTAAGTTAGTTGAGTGTGCAGTTTCGCGCATTTCAGTAAGTTGGGTCTTGATGAGCCAAATGTGGGCCCAATGGGCTTTTGGGCCCATTAGGTAAAAATAGGTAATAAGTATGTTCTGTTAGACTGTAGGATCAAAATTGCTAAAATCGGTAACTGAATATGAAACTTGGACAAAACGGGCTTAATTTGCTAATAGGCGCTGTAGTGCCCATTAGGGGTTTTAGGGCCCAGTAACTGGAACTTGTTAAAAATAGTTAAATTGACTGCTAACATGGAAATAAAGATTACCAATGACTGTAATATACTTAAGACTCGTATTATTAGAATAATTACAGAAATACCCTCATATGTGAGGAATTACTGTTTTACCCCTAGGTGTAAAATTTCCATAATACCCCTAGGGCTAGAATTGACTGTACTGCTTAATTGACTGTTACTGTTACTGCATGTCATGTTATGTATATCTGTTGCACGGGTTGGGTTTATATGGAGGAAGTGTGAGTGGCACTGCCACGTTACTGAAAGGGGCTATGCCTCGTACTGTTTTTGAAAGGGGCTTTGCCTCGTTATACTGTTTATCTGAGCAGCCATGCTGTGACTGTGGTAAGTTGGCTGGGTGGGTCGAGTTATTCCCCACATGCTATGTTGGTTGGTACGGGTGGTGTGTAGCGGATGGGTGGGTCGAGTAGTCTTCCCACATGATATGGGCTTGCATTCATACTGTTATTCTGTACTGTTCTGTTCTGTGCCTTTGGGCCATACTATTATTTGAATAGGGCTTCGGCCCAGTATCTGATTGAGATTAGATACGACTGAGGCCCAGTGGGCTTGAGCTGACTTGGGCTTTGGATGGGCTTTCTGTACACACTGAGTTTCCAAACTCATCCCTTTTTCTTTCCATCCTTGCAGGTGAGCCTTAGATTGGTGGACTTGGAGCTGGGAAGGATTCAGAGTGGCCACATGGACTAGACTGATGGTTTAAATTAAGTTAATTAATTCAGTTTAATCTTAATTACTTTTATTTTGATTTTGGGTTTGTAATAAGAGCCTTTTTAATTATTTTAATTTGTTTTTAGCTTAAGTATGGTGACGATTAAATCATTTTGAAATCAGTTAGCTCTAAGGCATGTTTTTATAAAAGTTACTTGTTTTCAAAATATCACAATAACCGAGCAAAGCTTCCGCAATGTAAACATTTTCATAAATGAATATTTTAAATAAACTTAAATTTAATTTATTGTTCGTGGACAATTCATAAGCTTAAAGTGCGGCAATGGATGTGTGCATGTCTAGGAGTGGATCTAGCAAGAGCTTGGTACTTAAGCAGTCTGAATGACTCGCCTCCTCTTCTCTTGAATCCTACCTGGTGCATAGTATCCATTCACTTTAAGCTATAGCAGAGATGGACTGATTTTCTGATATTTAAACTATTTTTAAACTAACACGTTTCCACAACTTCAAAGGTTTTCAAGCTTTCATAATTTTCCATATGATTTTAGAAAGCCGTTATGTTTTGGTTACTATAATGAAATCAGGTTTTGAAAAAAATAAACACAAGCTAAGGTTTTATGCAAGTTTAATGGTAAAAGCTTTTAAACACTAAGAAGGCTTTTCAATGAAAATACGGTTTTCGAAAAACACTTCAATGTGACACATTAGACTAGGTCGTAACATCTAGGCCGGGTTTGGGGTGTTACATTTAGTGGTATCAGAGCTCGGTTGCAACAACTCACTATGGATCGGGTCCAAAAAGGGTTTTCAAAAATTTAGAGTCCAGAAGGGTATTTTTGGAAAAATCAAATTTTTGGAAAATTTCTGTTTTAAAGAGATTTTTTTCAAACTGTTTTTTGTAAATCAACATGCTTTGAGAAATTGATTTTAAAAGACTTAAATCTTTCTGAGTATTTCTAAAATCTGATGTGGCACACTGAATTCCTGGCACCAAGTCTATAAGTATTCCTTCTCTTATACTGAACTGTACTGTAGATAGACTTGAGACTTTTATATGATATTGTAGATAGAGTAATACTGAAAAATTGTAGAGACTGAGGCTGTAGGAAAACTAAAAGATTGAGACTGTAGCTAGGATATGATTCTGTAAGAACAAAAACTTTGAAATACTATCTCAGCATAAATATTTGAATAAATACTGAAATTTTGAATTAAGATCTTTGTAGTTATCTGGTATGTGGGTTGGATAGATATTTACCTCGGTAATTAGATGCTCTGGGTCGTACTAAAATTATTTAGATTAGAGTGCACAGCGGTAGCGTAGTAAGGATAGTGTTGCACAATTATTTTAGTTTTGGGAATTTCGAGGGCGAAATTTCTTTAAAGGGAGTAGAGTTGTAATACCCTGAATTTGGGCCTAGAAGAATTGGGTTTTGAGTCTGGATTTGAATAAATGGAAACCTGAATAAATTGAGAAGTTTTAAATATTATTGTTTAAAAAAAATTACGATATTTATTTTACTTAGTATTTTGAGATAAAATTATTATTATTATTATTAATTATATGACATTAGTACTAATTTTGTGTTTAAATTTAGTTTTCAAATAAATTTGGAAGTGTTTAAAGTGTGGGAAAAATTTTGGTTCAATCCAAGACTTTAGCAAAGAAATTAGTTTTTGTTTGTTAGGGGAACTAGTCAATACGGCTTTAATAATTAAGTGGGCTAAATATCTCACAAAGGGAAGTCTGGTTCAGTGGTAGAGGCGCTAGGAGGTTGTTGGAGTGCCTAGGTTCAAGGCACGGTGCACGCATAAGTTGTTTTTATTTTTAGAAGCCAGGTCGCGCTTAAATCAGGGTTAAAAGGAGTTGCTGGCGAAAAATGCCACAAAAAGGCTTGTGGCACAGTGGCAGCAGTGCGTTAGCCACTCCACGAGGGCCAGGGTTCAAGTCATGATGCGCGCGAGACGTTTGGTTTTTTTAGGCGGACCAAGACTTCAGCAGGTATAGGTTAAGATTAATTGCGATCATATTATAGTAAGGGGGAAAACTTGGCGCAGTGGCTAGCAGCAGGATGTGGAGCGCAGGGACTGGAATAGGTCACGTGTTCGAGTCACGCCTCGTGCACGAAAGGTAGAATTTTCCTGCACGCGTGGGGAAGGAGTTGGAGTCCGATCGGGACTCCTCCTAGCAGCAGGATGGAGCGGTCAAAGTGGCGTGGAGTGCTGTTAATTCGGTGAGGGGATTTGGATCCAAATCCAATTGAAATACTAAATCCAAGGAGAAGATCAAGGAATTTAAATTAGAAAGGAGTTTTGATTCATTCGGCAGTAGGCAGTTAAATGCCGAATTTGCTCTTGAATTTAGCCTTTTTTTTTGGGTGGTTTCCTTTTAGGAGTATTTTTTTTAGTATTAGCCGAACCTTCTCCCCTACTTCTATTCTCTTTTTCCTTTTGATTTTCTTCTCAGTAGAGCCGACTATGGGGTTTTATTTTTAATTAATTAATTAATTAAATCACAACTTGCATCCCTTTGATCCATTCGAATATTTCTTCTTCCACTCTTTTTATTTTCAAAAGCGAAGCTTAAACTTCTTTCTTTGTCAATCATCCACATTAGTTCTTGAAACGACTTTTTGCACTCTTTCCTTCTAAATACTTCGTAAACCGAATAGGCATATTCTAAATTGAATTCAAGAGTCAAAATCGGTTAGATTCGTTCTCTGCTGGTGTCTTGAAGTTAGATCTACGATTGATCTGGGATAGGAAAGGATAGGAAATGCTCTTGACAAGTATATCATTGGTGGGGTGATCTACAAGGAGCATTGGATTAAGGACTTTGGCACAGTTAGATCTGGATTTAATAGATCTAAGTCGATAAAAGGTAATGTTTTAGGACCATTAAGGATATGGACCGAATATGTATGTTGGGATTTTAGTGAGTATTCGATTTGTTTTTTAGATATTAATGTGATCTAAACAAATGTAGGATTGTTTTGGAGCGGATATCGTCATTTTTTTTCGTCGCAATTAGGTGTGTATCGAATCCTTCTTTAGTCTAATTCGGCAAAGGCTAATTAACTGAAAGTTGGTATTATGTGGGCTTGTGAGTGTGCGAATGCTCACAACATGATTGGAAAATTGTGGGATCTGTAACCGTAAGTGGTAAGTTAGTTGAGTGTGCAGTTTCACGCATTTCGATAAGTTGGGTCTCAATGGGCCGAATGTGGGCACAATGGGCTTTTGGGCCCATTGGGTAAAAATAGGTAATAAGTATGTTCTGTTAGACTGTAGGATCCAAACTGCTAAAATCGATACCTGAATATGAAACTTGGACGAAACGGGCTTAATTTGCTAATAGGCGCTGTAGTGCCCATTAGGGGTTTTAGGGCCAAGTAACTGGAACTTGTTAAAAACTGTTAAATTGACTACTAACATGGAAATAAAGATTACCAATGATTGTAATATACTTAAGACTCGTATTATTAGAATAATTACAGAAATACCCTCATATGTGAGGAATTACTGTTTTACCCCTAGGTGTAAAATTTCCATAATACCCCTAGGGCTAGAATTGACTATGCTGCTTAATTGACTGTTACTATTACTGCATGTCATGTTATGTGTATCTGTTGCATGGGTTGGGTTTATATGGAGGAAGTGTGAGTGGCACTGCCACGTTACTGAAAGGGGCTATGCCTCGTACTGTTTCTGAAAGGGGCTTTGCCTCGTTACACTGTTTATCTGAGCAGCCATGCTGCGACTGTGGTGTGTTGGCTGGGTGGGTCGAGTTATTCCCCACATGGTGTGTTGGTTGGTACGGGTGGTGTATAGCGGATGGGTGGGTCGAGTAGTCTCCCCACATGATATGGGCTTGCATTCATACTGTTATTCTATACTGTTCTGTTCTGGGCCTTTAGGCCATACTGTTATTTGAATAAGGCTTCGGCCCAGTATCTGACTGAGATTAGATAGGGCTTAGGCCCAGTGGGCTTGAGCTAACTTGGGCTTTGGATGGGCTTTTTGTACACACTGAGTTTCCAAACTCATCCATTTTTCTTTCCATCCTTGCAGATGAGCCTTAGATTGGTGGACTTGGAGCTGGGAGGGATTCAGAGTGGCCACATGGACTAGACTGATGGTTTAAATTAAGTTAATTAATTCAGTTTAATCTTAATTACTTTTATTTTGATTTTGGGTTTGCAATAAGGGCCTTTTTAATTATTTTTAATTTGTTTTTAGCTTAAGTATGGTGACGATTACATCATTTTGAAATCGGTTAGCTCTAAGACACGTTTTTATAAAAGTTACTTGTTTTCAAAATATCACAATACCCGAGCAAAGCTTCCGCAATGTAAACATTTTCATAAATGAATATTTTAAATAAACTTAAATTTAATTTATTGTTCGTGGACAATTCATAAGCTTAAAGTGTGGCAATGGTTGTGCGCATGTCTAGGAGTGGATCTAGCAAGAGCTTGGTACTTAAGCAGTCTGAATGACTCACCTCCTCTTCTCTTGAATCCTACCTGGTGCATAGTATCCATTCACTTTAAGCTATAGCAGAGAAGGACTGATTTTCTAATATTTAAACTATTTTTAAGCTAACATGTTTCCGCAACTTCAAAGGTTTTCAAGCTTCCATAATTTTCCATATGATTTTTGAAAGCCGTTATGTTTTGGTTACTACAATGAAATCAGGTTTTGAAAAAAATAAACACAAGCTAAGGTTTTATACAAGTTTAACGGTAAAAGCTTTTGAACACTAGGAAGGGTTTTCAATGAAAACACGGTTTTCGAAAAACACTTCAATGTGACACACCAGACTAGGCCGTAACGTCTAGGCCGAGTTTGGGGTGTTACAAAATATAAGTGAAATATATGGAAATTACGGTACATGAAATTATAATATAATGAAATAAATGATTTTAAACGGTAAGAGAATGTTACTTATAAGCATATTATATAAAATATGCGTAAGTATACTAACAATGTTGATTGATGCTAAGACAAGTGCCAAGCTATTGATTGAATGATAATATAATTATCTATATGATGCATTGAATCGATAAGTATTGAACGGAAATTTTTGCTAAATGATATGTAAATCCGAGTAATGCTCCGAAACCTTATTCCGATGACGGATACGGGTTGGGGTGTTACATTAGTGGTATCAGAGCTAAGGTTTAGTCGGTTTTCGGACTGGATGTAGTATTTGAGAAGTCTAGAAATACATGCAACTATGTAACCTATGATAAGATACTATGATATCTTCCAACCCTGATGAGATTTATTTTACTTAAAGATAAAGATGCTATTCCAACCGAGCTAATTCCAATAATGTTGAAACCAATATTCGAATATATGAGTAAAAGTTGATTATGACGAGTCGAAACTCGTAAAGGTATGAATAAATGTTACATTTAAATTTATGTGTATAGTAAGTTCATGTGTAAATGTGGTAACATAATTGTCATTTTAAGTAATTTAATGATATTTGTATGATATGATGATTAATATCATGAAATATTATGCTTTGTGGTTATTATTTAGTAATATGCAAATTATGTGAGCTACTTGATAAATATGATTAAGTGATTATTGTGAAATTTGAATATTTGTTATTGAAAGGTAAAGTGAAATGTATTGAATTAAGAATATATGTGATTAATTGAAATGTGCATTGGTCAAATAAATGAAATTAGTAAGTTTGTACCAAAATAAATTATCGATTCTTTTTATGTTGTTATATTTTGTTATCATATGAGATGCGGTTGCCTATAGACTGATTATTTGATAAAAATTGAAAATTGACGTAGATTAGGAATGAGATTATTAAAAGTTGAAGAGAAAGATTTCTCGTTTGAACCTTAGGAATATATGAGGATACAACTGACATGTCACTAGGATATTTGAGTTCCGAACTCGTTGAGTTGAGTCTGAGTTCGTGAGATATAATTAGGTATCCGAACTCGTTGAGTTGAGTCCGAGTTCACTTATGGATGCATATGCCCGAACTCGTTGAGTTGAGTCCGAGTTCGTGAGATATAATCAGGCATCCGAACTCGTTGAGTTGAGTCCAAGTTCACTTATGGATGCGTATGCCCAAACTCATTAAGTTGAGTCCGAGTTCGTGAGATGTAACTAGGCATCCGAACTCGTTGAGTTGAGTCCGAGTTCACTTATGGATGCGAACGCCCAAACTCGTTGAGTTGAGTCCGAGTTCACTTATGGGCGGGTTACATGGTAGCTTGAGCTACATATTTGTGGACTATTGAGTTTGGTTTAGCCGCGAGCATAACACTTATGTGCATGCATTCTGTTGTATCCGATTATATTCCGATGAGATCAACAGGAAATCGATTAAGTGAAAATACATGAAAATTAAATTATGAGGCTTTATATTGATTAAGTTATATTCAATGAAATTTATGAGATTTATATTGATTAAGTTCAAAACGGTAAAAGTGAAAAAGTTCAATAGTTGAGCAATTTATAATGCAGTCAAAACTGAGAATGAGTTAATAAGTGAAGATGGGTTCTGGATGGAGATATTAGATTTTTGAAAATTAGTTGAGATATGAGATTTAAAAGCTTTAACTAAAGGTTCATGATTTGATTAAAGATAATATAGATTATATATGATGCCATTTGATGAAAGATTTCTGTTTAGATATGAAATTAAATATAAATTAACACATATGACTTATATTGTTACATGTTTGATGTCTATTATTTATTATAGTTTTTATAATTTGAATTATGGTATTACTACTGAATATAGACGTATTCAGTATACAGTTGTATCACTATAATTCAAATTATTTATTATTATTAAATGTTAAATGTTAAATTATGTGTATGGTAAGTGAAATATGAGGTAAGTGTTATTGTTGAATTGAATAGAAATTAAATTGAGTAATGGGTAAATTTAGTATTGAATTTATATTGATGAGAAAAGTGAAATTAAATTGAGTTGTGAATAAATTGAAAGAGAAAATGGAATTAAAAAGTGAGGTATGAAATACATGATAAAGATTATTAGTAAATTACAGATGATTGATGAATAGTGAATTTTAAATTATATTACATGTATTAAAGAAAGAGAAGATATAAACATACATGACTATTAGTACAATGATTAAATTGTAAAATATGTAAAAGCGTTATGCTAAAAGTGTAAGAGTGATATGCGTGCGTAATGGAATTTGCACAAGTAGAGGAGATTAGATCTATTAAGATATTAGTGGTATACCATTAAGGGATTCTAGGCATTCTTTGAAAATAAAACGTTGTTACTTATCAAGTGCTCTCTAGTTAATAGTGCATAAGATTACACTTTTATATCTATTTCGTACACCCTAAGTGTTTTGTTTAGTCTATGAGCCTCTGTTAAAAAGGTAAACAATTTTCGTTACAAGGTAAGGGGTTATCTCTAATTCATGTTTGAAAATAGTGAATTAAAAATAAATTGTGAACTGAAAATATAGAGAATGGATATAAATAATAAATTAGATAAAAAATGAAGAAAGGAACTATAGAATTATAGAGATAATGAAGTCCATGATTAAAAGAAGCAGGGAAATTTCGAGGACGAAATTTATTTTAAGGGGGAGGGAAATGTAACACCCCGAATATTTTTACAGTAAGATATTATCCTTGATATAGTTAAGGAAATAAAGTGATAAAAAGAGAAATTTTGAGCTATGTCAACAAAATCTATATAGGAAGTATATTATGATGTATTAATCCAAGAAAGGATTAAATCGTAAAAGTGAGAAAAAGTCTTGTGGCCCAAGAGTAAATACTCAAAATTTAAGGGGTTAAAGTGTAAATATGAAAAAGTTGAAGGACCAAAAGTGCAAATATTTTAAGGATGGAATGATCTAGAAACTAAGGAAAATGGATGAATTAGGACCAAATTGAATAGGAGAAGAATTATGAAAGACTAAATCGCAATTTTACCAAATTAAGTGATGACTCAATGATGAAATTTTAAAAGATCATGAAGGACAAAATAGACAATTAGAAGGAGAGAGAAATCTAGAAGGTAATGATGATGTGATGATATTTTATAATTATTTAATAAGATAAATATTACTTTATTAATATTTTAATAAGATATTTTATTATTTTATTATTTTATTTAGTATATATATGTGTGTGGAAAGTAAGAAAGGGAGGGAAAAGAAAACACATCAACCCACCATTTTTTCATGCACCAACGTGAGAGGAAGAGAGAAAGAGAGAAAGTTTTACTTTCTTTACAATTTAGTCATTCCACCAAAAATTCACCAATTTTACCTAGAAATCAAGAGAATTTCTATAGCTACCAAAGAGAAAAATGTTAAGGAGACTATGGGGAGTTAGAATATCAAGTTGGATTCAAGAAATAGAAGCTGGAAGAGAGAGAAAAATCAAGTTAAAGATTGAAATCAATGAGACAAGGTAAGTATATCAAGATTTCAATACATTTTTAAGTTTGATATTATTGAAAAAGTATGGAAATGATGTTAAAGTAGAGTTTTCGTATTTATGGTTCTATGTTTTTGATATATTAATGAAGAGAAATAAGAGAAAGTGATGGGAAATATTGTAGAGAAAGGAAATAAGAGTGTTATAAACTTAGTAATTAATATCTTGCATTAAAACAGTTTTGGACAGCAGCAGTAAGCTAACTTTGAAAAATCACTAAAAATGGTAGAAACTGAATTAGAAGTTGAATAAGATATGGAATTAAATATTGTTGAGTCTATTTTCATATAAAAGAAACAGAATAAGTAAATGAATTCTGTATTCTGAGATATTTATATTTTTTTGAGACTGAGTCAGAATGATTTCGGGATCCTCTGTTTTGACTTGGAAAAATCATTAAAAATTGTATAAAAATTATTATGGGACATAATTTATATGGTTAGATTCTTTAATGAGTCTATTTTTATAATAAATAAATGAGAATATCATTTGAATTCTGTACAAAGAGATAATTAAATTTTACCAAAGAGTGGTCAGAACTGTCAAACAGTAAAATAGGGGAGAATTTAATAAATAAACTGTACTAAATGGCTAAACCAAAAATTCTGAAAATTTTATGGTAAGAATATATGTGAGTCTAGTTTCAGAGAAAATTAGTGGATCTTAATTTTGAGTTCTGTAGCTCAAGATATAAATAATTTACTGACTATGACTCAAATGGACAGCTTTGAAAATACATATAAGTAAATAGTGAAAGTTTTGATAATGTTACTCATAAGCATGTTATATAAATTAAGGATGTGGAATGGAGTGGAGGAGGAGGAAAATATGTATGAATATGTAGTTGGCATGGTTAATTTGCAAGTTGTAGATTCAAGGACTAAATTGAATAAAGGTAAAACTTTATGGGCAATTTTGTAAAAATGTCATAAATGATGAAATCGCATGAAATTGATTATTTTATTATTTAAATTATGAAACTGTATGAAATTATTAATATAGTTCAAGACCGGGGAAAAACATGTTTTGGGGATTAAATTGAAAAGTGTTGAAATTATGGAAAAATTCTAATATTTTATAGAATTTATGGGCTATTATCAATATGTATGATGATAATGGTTGGAAATAAGGATTAAATTGCAAGAATTTATTTTTCTGGGCCTAAGGGTAAAATTGTTATTAATTAAAGATTTAGGGGCAAAATGGTAATTTTTCCTAGATCATTAATTGAATGTATTAGAATATAGAATAAATGAAAACGATGACCAAATTTATTATAAAAATCCGGATGACTCAAATACGAGACTGAAATATGGAAAGAAAAATGACATTTATCATGACATGTACATATGTGATTACCTTTGAGACGTTGATACAAGGAAATTAAGTATGTTGAGACGAATAATATATCCAAATAAAATACATCGAGAAAAAAAAATATGTTTGGGGAAAAATATGTCTAATTTTAAGTGGTTCGAAATATATAAATGTTAGATTGTTAAATAAAATATTTGATAAATAAATCAGTAACTCTAGTAATGCTCCGTAACTCTAATCCGGTGTTGGATTCGGGTTAGGGGCGTTACAGTATGTGCATATAGAATTTGATTTATATTAAGTTTGATATGAATTATTATCGGGATAAATATAAGTGAAATATATGGAAATTACGGTACATGAAATTATAATATAATGAAATAAATGATTTTAAACGGTAAAAGAATGTTGCTTATAAGCATATTATATAAAATATGCGTAAGTATACTAACAATGTTGATTGATGCTAAGACAAGTGCCAAGCTATTGATTGAATGATAATATAATTATCTATATGATGCATTGAATCGATAAGTATTTAACGGAAATTTTTGCTAAATGATATGTAAATCCAAGTAATGCTCCGAAACCTTATTCTGACGACGGATACGGGTTGGGGTGTTACGAATATAACAGAGATTAGGAGTTTCTTGGGTCTAGCGGGCTACTATCGTCAAAGGGTTTTCAATGATCGCTACTCCTATGACAAGGCTACTTCAAAGGATGTTAAGTTCGAGTGGACCGAGAGGTGCCAGCAGAGTTTTGATAATTTAAAGACCTTGTTGACAGAAGCTCCGGTGTTGGTACAACCGAAATTAGGAAAGGAATTTGTAGTGTATAGAGACACATCTTTAAACGGATTGGGGTGTGTGCTCATACAAGAAGGCAAGGTGATAGCCTATGCCTCCAGGCAGCTAAAGCCACACGAGAAAAATTACCCAACTCATGATTTGGAATTAGTCGTAGTAGTGTTCGCATTAAAAATATGGAGACACTACCTATATGGCGAGAGATGACGGGTTCTCATGGGCCACAAAAGTTTGAAGTACCTAATGACACAAAACGAGCTAAATCTATGACAGCGAAGATGGCTAGAGCTACTCAAGGAATATGAGTAGATAATCGACTACCACCCCGGAAAGGCGAATGTGGTCGCCAATGCATTGAGTAGAAAATCATTATTCGTTTTGAGGGCTATGCACACTCAGTTGACCATGGGCAATGATGGAGTGATCTTAGCTGAAATGGGAGCCAGACCGGTGTTTTTACAAGAGATCATCGAAGCATAGAAAAATGACCATGTAACATCCCTTACCCGAGACCGTCGCCGGGGTCGAGCACGAGGCGTTACCAGACTTACCTTACTAGTTCGGGGCATAAAAATTTTTTTTAAAATTAATTCATTCTCATTCATCTAATATATCCCTAAAATGGGCCCTCGAGGCCCTAATCATGCAATTGGAACGGTTCGGGACCAACCGGGGACATTTAAAAATTTTCCAATTTCTTACACAAATTAAACCAATCCATTTGCACTATTTATAATAAAAATGTCCACCAGCGTAATAGTCACTAAATTAATTATAACTCGAGTTACGAAACTCAAATTTTAAATCTATAAATTTTCCCTCAAACTAGACTCATATATATTCTTACCATAATGTTTCCAGAATTTTTGGTGTGGCCAATTAGTACAGTTTATTATTTAAATATTCCCCTGTTTCACAGTCCCATAGTTCTGACCTCTCCTTACTAAAAATAAATTATCTCTTAGTACAATTTTCATTTAGTGTTTCCACTTCTTTCTAATGAAAATAGAGTGACAAAAAAATCTATACATATAAATTATGACTCATAATTCTTTTTATAGAATTTTTAGTGAATTTCTAAAATCAGAATAGGGGATCACGAAATCCCTCGAAACCAGTCTCAGACAAATTTAAATATCTCACAGTACAGACTTCCTTTTCTTGTCCTGTTTCATTCGTATGAAAATAGACTCAATAAGCTTTAATTATATGTCTTATTCACCATTTAATTCCATTTCTTAAATTTTTAGTGATTTTTCAAATTCACGTCACTGCTGCTCTTACAAAACTGTTTCATGGCCAACTTTTCCTCCTTCATCATTTCTTTGCATAAACTATCATTTAGACAGCATAACATCAAAAACGTTCTTATTTAGCCATTTCAATAGCTAATCATCATCAAGCATTCACATACCATACTTGAATCATATCATTAAGACATACACACTAATTGCCAAGTCCCTATACATGCCATAACTTAAAACATTTCAATCTAAAAAATACTGAGATAGCCTTTGATAGTGTGAGACGATTTGATAGTGTGAGACGAACTTTGACGTCCTTTTTGATCCGCAAATTGGCTTGGCTACACTATAAAAGAGAGAAAAGAAAAGAAGTAAGCTACAATACTTAATAAGTTTACAAATAAATAAATGACAACATTCACCAAATATAAATATACTCATTACACCATCAACTAACAAAATCTTTATTTCACTTCTCCACTTACTCTTTAACTTTCCTGTTTATTATTCCTTTACCTGAACTTTCTTGTAACATAGCTTGTATATTAGCCCAATGAACCGTTTGGAATACTAAGGGTACTTAGGTTTCCGTGCTTGATAATAGTCCGCCAATGCCATGCTTTAGGCATGGTCTTACATGAGATGTTCCTTGTCCTGCCAAAGCCATATATCTGATATGGACTTACATGGAATGTTCCCTATCCTGCCAAAGCCAAATATCTGATATGGACTTGCATGGGATGTTCCTCAACTATCTCAACCTGCCAATGCCATATGTCTGATATGGACTTACATGGGATGTTCCTCAACTGTGTCAACCCAAAATGTCATACATCCCTAAGGTTCAAACGGGGCTTTTTGATACTT
This sequence comes from Gossypium stocksii, assembly GCA_020496765.1. Lineage (NCBI taxonomy): Eukaryota > Viridiplantae > Streptophyta > Magnoliopsida > Malvales > Malvaceae > Gossypium > Gossypium stocksii. The sequence goes on from CM035627.1 coordinate 30,176,467, forward strand.
TTTCTCTGTTATCTCATCTTTAATTCAACTTGGAAGATTTCATAAAATAAATTTATATATGCTGGAAATTAACAACATTAATATAAAATATTGAAATATTGCATTTATTTACCGTAAACTTACCTCGGTGCAAAATACGATCAAGTTGGCAACTTAATCTTCTACCTTTTTCTTTCCTCGGTCTATCCCCAAATTTAGTCCTTATTATAGAAAATTTAGCTTATTTAATACCCACATTTATCAAAATAGTCCTTAACTCTAACTTTGGTAAAATTATGATTTTGCCCCTAAACTTTTGCATATTTACACTTTGCCTCAAAGCTCGGAAACTAAACTTTTTCCCTAATTCTTATGTTTTAGGACATGCTGATCATTTTCCCTTAATGGCAACATCAGATTCTCACTCTAACATGTATTTATGAACATTAGGTATATTTACCGATTATGTTGTTTTACTTGTTTTCAATTAAAATCGAGTAGCACAAGTTGTTGAACATAATTTAAACCCTCATATTCTATAATAAAACATCAAAATAAACACATTTCACCTATGGGTATTTTTCCAAATATGATTCCTAGGTTAAATTATTGCTAGAATAAGCTAAATGAAGTTACCGGGACTCCAAAAACGTAAAGAACATTAAAAACGGGGCTTGGAATCACTTACTATAGAGCTTGGAAGCTTGACAAAACCCTAGCTATAGAGAACCCTTTGAAATTTCAGCCTAATGAAGAAGATGGACACATTTTGCCATCCTTTTCCTTTTTTAATTCATTTTAATTACCAAATGACTAAAATGCCCTTCATTAAAAACATTGGTTATTTCTACCTATGTATGTCCATTTTTGTCCATGAAAACTTAATGGTATAATTACCATTTAAGGACCTCTACTTCAATTATGCTATTCAATTAAATCCTTTAACATCTAGAACTCATATTTTTCAACTTTTACAATTAAGCCCTAATAGGCAAATTAAACATGCAATTCATAAAATTTTCTATTAATACTTTAACACATGCATCTAATCACTTGGTAAATCATAAAAATTTATTGGAATAAACTTTTCTAACTCAAATTCATGGTTTCGCAACCACCATTCTGTTTAGGCCCTATTTCCAAATGTTACATTTCTCCTCCATTAGGGATTTTCGTCCCCAAAAATCTTACCTGTGAATAGATTTGGATACTGTTTTTGCATAGCCTCTTTGGGCTCCCATGTAGCCTTGTCTACCCCATGTCTATTCCATAGTACTTTCACAAGTGCAATACTTTTGTTCCTTAGTTGGTTGACCTCTCGAGCTAAAATCTTTACCGGTTCTTCACCATAAGTCATATCTGGCTGAATCTCAATCCCTATCTGTGAAATCACATGTGATAGATCAGAACGGTAACGACGTAACATGGACACATGGAACACATCATGAATCTTCTCTAACTCTGTCAGCAATGCAAACTGATATGCTAACGGCCCAACTCTTTCAGTCACCTCAAACGGTCCAATAAAACGTGGACTTAGTTTGCCTTTCTTTCCAAATCTAAAGACTTTCTTCCACGGGGATACTTTCAAAAACACTTTATCACCAACTTGATACTCAGTCTCTTTTCTTTTCAAATCTACATAAAACTTTTTTCTATCTGAAGCTGTTTTCAAGCATTCTATGATAACCTTCACTTTCTCTTCAATTTCTTTAACAAAGTCAACCCCGTAAATCTAATTTTCTTTAAGCTCTATCCAATACAAAGTTGTGCGACATTTACGTCCATACAAAGCTTCATAAGGTGCCATCTTCAAACTTGACTGATATCTATTATTATAGGCAAACTTTACCAATGGCAAATATTTTTCCCAACTACCTTGAAATTCTAAGACACAATATCTGAGCATGTCATCAAGTAGGTGAATATCTCTCTCTGACTGACCATCGATCTGAGGATGGAAAGCTATACTAAAACTCAAGTTTGTACCCAAAGCTTCCTGTAACTTCTTCCAAAATTGCGAAGTGAATCACGGGTCTCTATTTGAAATAATCGGTAACGGTACTCCATGTAGTCTAACTATATCTAAAATATACAACTCGGCCAACTTGTCAAGTGAATAATCCAAACGAACTGGAATAAAATGAGCTAACTTTATTAGCTTATCAATCACAACCCATACTGCATCTTTCTTTCTCAGTGTCAGCAGTAATCCTATTACAAAATTCATAGCAGCTCGGTTCCATTTCCACTTAGGATCTAACACTGGTTGTAATAAACCTGTAGGTACCTGATGTTTGGCTTTTACCTGTTGACAGATCAAACATCTAGAAACAAACTTTGAGATATCTTTCTTGATTCCTACCCACCAATACATTTTCTTCAAATCATTATACATCTTTGTACTACTTGGATGAATAGACAAGGAACTGCTATGTGCTTCCTCTAAGATCTTTCGAATAAGCTCATCATTCTTTGGTACACATACCTGATTTCTGAACATTAAACAACGGTCAGAATTGATCTGAAAATCTGACTCTATACCCGACTCACACTGAGCTCTTTTGGCTTGTAACTTACTGTCATTTTTTTGAACTTTACAAATTTCTTCAAGAAACATTGGCTTAGCTCCTAATTCGGCTAAGATGGAACCATCATCAGATAGTGTTAACTGAGTATTCATAGCTCGCAAAGCAAATAAAGATTTTAGACTCAATGCATCAACTACAACATTAGCCTTACCTGGATGGTAATCAATCAACAAATCATAGTCTTTAATCAGTTCAAGCCACCTACGCTACCTCAAATTTAAATTTTTCTGTGTCATCAAATATTTCAAACTTTTATGATCAGTAACTATTTGGTACTTCTCACCATACAAGTGATGTCTCAAGATTTTCAACGTAAATACAATGGCAACTAATTCTAAATCACGTGTCAGATAAATTTTCTCATGTGCCTTTAGCTGTCTAGAGGCATAAGCAATTACCTTCCCTTCCTGAATAAGTATAAGTACACAGCCTAGTCCATTCAAGTATGCATCATTGTAAATCACAAACTCTTTACCTAGTTCTGGTTGTACAAAGACCGGAGCTTTAGTCAATAAAGCCTTTAACTTGTCAAAACTCTACTGATACTTTTCAGTCCATTCAAACTTGACTCTTTCTGTAGCAATCTTGTTAATGGGGTAGCTATCATGGAAAATCCCTCTACAAATCGTCTATAATAACCAGTGAGACCAAGAAAACTTCTGACCTCTGATACATTCCTGGGAGGCTTCCAATCAATAATTGCTGAAATCTTCCTTGGATCAACTCTAATACCTTCACCTGAGACTATACGTCAAAGAAAACTGACTACCCGTAACCAGAACTCACTTTTGCTAAACTTGGCATAAAGCTGATTATCTCTCAAATTCTGTAAAACTGTTCTCAAATGCTCTGAATACTTAGTCTCATCATGAGAATAAATCAAGATATCATCAATGAACACAACTACAAATTTATCCAAGTAAGGTATGAAAATTCAGTTCATTAAGTCCATGAAAATGGCAAGAGCATTAGTTAAGCCAAATGGCATCACAAGGAACTCATAATGGTCATACCTAGTCTGGAAAGTAGTCTTCGGAACATCTAACTCTTTAACTCGCAACTGATAATATCTGAATATCAAATCTATCTTGAAGAACACAGTAGCTCCCTTCAATTGATCAAACAAATCATCAATTATAGGTAGTGGATACTTGTTTATAATAGTTACCTTGTTAAGATGTCGATAATCTCTGCATAATCTCATTGAACCATCTTTCCTTTTCATAAAGAGTATTGGTGCACCCCATGGTGAACAACTAGGTCTTGCAAAGCCTTTATCTATTAATTCCTGCAACTGAACTTTCAATTCTTTCAATTCCATTAGAGCTATTCTATAAGGAGAAATAGAAATGGGTGTTGTACCCGGAACCAACTCAATACTAAACTCAACTTCCCTAATAAAAGGCAAACCTAGTAGTTCTTCTGGAAACACATCAGGAAACTCACATACCATAGGCGCTGATTTAATTTTCAACTCTGGATCTTTAGTATTCAACACATAAGCAAGATAAGCTTTATATCCCTTCCTCAAACATTTTTGAGTAGACATAATAGAAATCATGGCAATTGGACTATCTAACTCATCTGAATTAACCCGAAGAATTTCACCATTTTCATATTTCAACTCAATGAATTTCTTTCCACAATTCACTATCATGTCATGCGTAGTCAACCAATCCGTACTAAGAATCACATCAAACTCATCAAATGGCAATAGCATGAGATCGGTCAGAAAATAGTAACCTCTAACCATCAAAGGGCAATTTTTACATACTTTGTCTACTAATACATGCTAACCCAATAGGTTCTTCACTTTAATCACAAATCCTGTAGACTCTATGGACATGTTCATAGTAGGCATCAATTTCATGCAAACATAGGAATGGGTCGAACCCGGATCAATTAAATCAATAACATTAACATCATGAAGAGAAAATTTACCCGTAATTACATTGGGGGAGAATGCCTCTTCACGAGCACAGATAGCATAGGTTTGTGTAGGTGCTCTATGTAACGCCCTAATTTTCGGGTTTCTCTTAGATTTTTCTTTAGCTGATAGAATGTTTAAATTCTAGTATGTGGGTGTGTAATGCATGTTGGGAGTGTGTTAATGGGCCTATAGAAGGCCCATGTGCTGGTTAGAAGCTCGGCAAAATTTTGTATTTTTGACTTAGGAGATAGGGGACCCTTGAAGATAGGTGTTATAAGAACATAATTGTGAAATAAGACACAAATGAATCAGTGGTAAAGTGGCAAGGGAGACGCCACTAGGCTCCTTAAAAGGTGGCGCCTAAATGAGCTTGGAGGTCCAAGGTTCAAGCTGCAGGGGTTGCAAGTGTGGTGTTTTATTTTTGAGCTTGAGCAAGTAAGAATTTGAAGCAGAATTGAACTCTGTTGGAAGAGATTTGAATCGGTCAAGGAGCAAATTGTGGAGGAGGTTGAGGAGCAAATCAAGGAGTTTGAATTTTGAATGATGGTGGCCGGTTAGAGGACTCTTGGGGAAGGCAAATTTGGCTAGGTGCTTAGGTAGCATTTTCGGCAATTAGGTGCTAGAGTGTGCCGAATTCTCCTTTAGTTCTTGGGTGACTTGTGCCGATTTCTCTAAGAGTGAAAAACCCTTCTTCGTTTGTCGATTTTTGCATAGTCTATTAGGCATCTTTTGCCACTTTGCTCTCCCATCAAACCTAGAAGCCGAACCTTAATCCACCTTTGTGCCGCACACTCATTTCGACCGAAGCATTTCCTTTACATCTCTTCTCTACATTCTTTTCTTCTCTTATACCATAAACCAAACCTTCATCATTACCTCCTTCTCTAGCCGAATCATTCTTCCTTGACTCTCTTCTCTAAACCTCTGTCGACAACTGCAAGAAGAAGTCGAAACTCAGTGTGGCCGATTGTTCTTTGTCAAGCGAACACTCTTATTCTTTTACTTCTTTTTCTACAACCTTCCATAAGCCGAAATATCCTATTTGCCGAATCCATCTTCTTCTATCAAATCTATCGTCTCTTCTCATCCTACTTCTTTGCCGAACCTTATTTATTTATTTATTTTGATCGAAACTCATTGTGTTTGGCCGAATCCTTTCCTCTCTTAACTCTTTCTTTCTCACTATTACAAGTGCAGCGGCGGTGGTGAGGACTTGGATTGGTAAGTATTTCGTAGCCTTATAGTGTTGGTTTCATGATATTAAGGCAAGTACCCGAACCCCTTAGGGGTATTGTCGTTTGAATTAAAAGGCTCTTTGGCCTCTTTCTTTTGTTGAAGGTGTAATAGCGTAGTCAAGGAGAGGATCGAGCATCGAAGGATCGTGAAGAGCAACGCAGTTGGACGTTGCGACTTAGTCCATAACCGAAAAAGGGTAAGATTTTAAGGACTTAGGCCATCTAGGCCGATTATGGTAAGGGATTATAGCTATTTGGTTATCGATTAATTAGACTGAAAGTTAGCGTTCAATTGTAGGTTCTTCGTACGTGGATTTCTTCAACGGTTTCAACAGTATCAGGTGTGTAACGTATCTCCATCATAGACTAGGATGGCTAAAAGCAGAAATAATCGAAACTGTGCTAATGGCTAAAAGCCGAAATAATCGAAACTGTGCTAAGTGACCAATCAAAAGTGACCGAAAAATCAGCCTTGGAAAGGAATAAGAGTGACCGAATACTCTGTTGTGGTCACATTGGGAGTTGGTGATGGCGAAATTGCAGAAGGTGCAATTTCGAGCGATTTGGTAAGTTGGGCCTCAATGGGCCAAGGTGGGCCCAATGGGCTTCCGAGCCCAAATTTGAAAATGTTCATAAAAGACTCTCTGGTAACTTGAATAATAAAAACTTGGTAAAGTCAGTAAACTAAAACCTAAAATTGGGCTTAACGGACTTATCGACGATATTGGACATAGTAAGGCCATTAGGGGATCTAGGCTAAAAAGGGCAAAATTGGAAATTTGGCTTAAGTGGACTTCCGTGGTTATTCAGGGACGGTTAATTTATCAGACTTGCATAAAATCTCTAAAAATATGAAAAAGGACTAAAATACCCTTAAATATGGAAAATTACCAAAATACCTCTAGGTGTAAAAAGACTATTATACCCCTAGGGTCAATTCTGTATGAAATGTATGATGTTATGTATCTGCATGAGTTAATTATTAATATGAATATATCTGATGCATGAGATGCTATATATTGCATGCTAGTATGATTATCTGTTGCATGGGGTATGGGTTTATGATGGAGGAAGCGTTCTGGCAGCCTCGCTGCAATCTGGTGACTTTGTCACATTATTATCTGGCAGCCTCGCTGCAATCTGGTGGCCTCGCCACAATATTTATATCTGGTGACCTCGTCACAATATCTGGCAGCCTCGCTGCAAATATATCTGGCAGCCTCGCTGCAAATGTTATCTGGCAGTCTCACTGCAAATTATATCTGGCAGCCTCGCTGCAAATATCTGTGGTGTGTAGCGGTTGGGTGGGTCGAGTAGTCTCCCCACATGGTGTAAGGCTGGTACGGGGGTGTTAAGGATGGATCTGGGTTGGGTTTCTGTTTGCATAATGCTTATATCTGATCTGTTTCTGTTATGGGCCTTTTGGGCTTAACCTGATTCCTGTAATGGGCCAAGGCCCAATTAAATCTGTTTCTGAGGCTTGATCTGTTTTGGCCTATGGTTGAGATAATGTTGCACACTGAGTTGTCAAACTCACCCCTTTTAATTAATCTCTGCAGGTAACCCTCAACCATAGTGGGCTTGGAGCTGCGAGAGATTCGGCGTGGCCACAGCGACTGTAATAAAACTGGTTTTCATTTATGTTTTAGTATTTTAATTTTTATGTTAATTTTTGGGTTTTAATGTGTAATAAGGCCTCTATTAAATCTTCTTTTTGGGTTTTAACTTTCCAAAGGATTTGGTTCGTACTTTATCGAAACTGCTAGAGATAGGCTGTGCGGGTTTCCAAAACCTTCATAACGTTTTCAAAATAACGTTTATAAAATTTAAACAATCTTGAATAGTGACAACTTAAAGTAGTTTAACAAGAACTTTTCTCACCTTGCTAGTTTTACAAAATATCACCTATGTCTCAACTTCTTTAAAAAGGGTATAAGCGTAGTTTAGGATCATGTGACGCACCAGATCTGGTCATAACGTCCAGACCGGGTTTGGGGTGTTACATTTAGTGGTATCAGAGCCAGGTTCCAACAACTCGGCCGTGGAACGGGTCTAAAAAAATAAAGGTTTTCAAACAAACAAAATGAAGATTTTCAAAAAGATCAGGATTTTTCAAAAAATTATTTGGAACTAGTTTTGATGAACTCCTTTTCAAGCATAAATGATTTATTTTCAAAGAAAACAAAAATTTATTAAGTTTTTTTTTATGAAATCTTTCGAAAGAGTGGCACACCGAATCTCCGGCCCAAGCCTATAAGTTCTTTAGACTTTTCTGATTATTTCTGAAAACTCTGATTGCATACCTGACTAAAGACTTTATTATGATACTTTAGCTAGGGTATTACTGAAACTGTAGAGACTATGATAGGTAGACTGAGACTGTAGCTAGGCTACTGCGAAAGAAGATAAACTCTGAAACTCTATTTATTCATAAGACATCTGTAATAAACACTGAAATATTAATCTGACTCATAAAATTTCTAAACAGAAAGTACGAAATGAGTACACGAGCAGCTCGTGGTAGGGGCCGTGGATGTGGCCGAGGTAGTGCACGAGCTGAGACTTCATCTTCGGGTCATGCGCCAGCAGCTGGTATGCCGATACCACCGGTAACAGAGGTGGAATCTCATGATAGGGGTGTAGGGGACGATGCCCTATCCCAAGCGATGCTTCGAGTTCTGGAAAGGGTTGCTGGGGCAAGTACCGGTAATGGATTTCGGGGATCTATTTCTGAGCGACTCCGAGCTAATAGGGCAGAGTTCTTTAGGGGTGTGTCTGGTGTAGCCCCAAATGTGGCTGAATATTGGCTAGAGGCCACAGAGCGAATCATGGACGATCTGGATTGCTCTATGGAGCAGAAGCTGAAAGGAGCCGTGTCGTTGCTTAGGGATGAAGCTTATCAGTGGTGGCTCACAGTAAGGGATGGAACTTCAGATGGTGAGGTAACATAGGAGCTGTTTAAGAAAGCCTTTAAAGGAAAATATGTTGGGGCTAGCTATGTGGACGCCCGTAGGAAGGAGTTCTTGAATTTGGTTCAGGGGAGTAGGACAGTATCTGAGTACGAGGCTGAATTTCTGAGGCTGAGCCGATATGCTTCTGGGATAGTTGCTACCGAATATGAGCGTAGCGTACGTTTCGAGGATGGTCTGAGGGATGAGCTAAGGGTACTGATCGCTCCACAGAGGGAGCGTAACTTTGCTGCTTTGGTTGAGAAAGCTAAGATAGCTGAGGAGGTAAAGCGTACCGAGAGACAGAATCGCGAAAAGGATAGAAACCGCTTTCGGAGGGACTCTGGACCATCAGGTGGGGCTAATAGGAATGTTAAGAGGGCAAGAGTAGCAGAACCAGTGCGAGCAGTGCCAATGAATGCTGTTAGACTGCAGGGTTGTAGAACTTGTGGTAAGATACATATGGGCGAGTGTCGGAAATGTTCTGGAGCCTGTTTTCGATGTGGGTCGATGGAGCATAGGATTAAGGACTGTCCCGAAGAACCGGACCAAGGACAGGTTATGGCTCAGAGGGTTGCTCAACTGGTGAGGGGTGGACCACCAGCTCCGAGGGGTCGTGGGCAAGGTAGAGGCGGAAATGGTAATGGTCAAGGACGAGGAGCACCTGGCAGGGGTGCTGGTTTCGCTGAGGTTCGTCAGCCAGCACTAGTTTATGCAGCTCGTCGCCGAGAGGAGGGTGATACTCCTGACGTCATAACTGGTACGTTCTTAATTTCTCGTATGCCATTCACTGCGTTAATATATGTTGGATCTACCCATTCTTATGTTGCATGTGCCATATCTGGGTCGCTGGGAGTGCGTTCTGAGGAGACAGCGAGTGGGGTAACTGTACTAAGTCCTTTGGGTCACTCGGTTAGAGTAGACAAACTGTATAGAGATGTACCTACAGAGACTCAAGGAAAAATCTTCTCTGGAGACTTGATGGAGCTACCTTTCAGAGAATTTGATCTCATCTTGGGAATGGATTGGCTTGTAAAGCATAGGGCTACCTTGGATTGTGCTGCGAAACGAATGAGGCTAAAGACTGCAGAGGATGAGGAAGTTTTGGTGATAGGTGAACATAGAGATTATTTGTCCAGTGTGGTGTCAGCATTAAGAGCTGAGAAGTGGATTCGTAAAGGATGTGCGGCTTATTTGGCATTCGTGGGTCAAGTAGGAACTGAGGAACTAACTGTGGATCAAGTTAGAACTGTTAAAGATTTTCAAGATGTTTTTCCAGAGGAGCTTCCAGGTTTACCTCCGAATCGAGAGGTTGAGTTTGGGATCGACTTGTTGCCTGGTACGGCACCGGTGTCCATTGCACCGTATAGGATGGCACCAAAGGAGTTGGTGGAGTTAAAAGCGCAGATTCAAGAACTGTTGGATAGAGGTTTCATTAGGCCAAGTGTGTCTCCGTGGGGAGCACCAGTGCTTTTCGTTAAAAAGAAAGATGGGTCAATGCGGATGTGCATTGATTATCTGCAGTTGAACAAGCTGACGATCAAGAATAAGTACCCGTTGCCTAGAATCGATGATCTGTTCGATCAGCTTAGAGGAGCTTCAGTATTTTCCAAGATTGACCTTCGATCTGGGTACCATCAATTAAGGGTGAAGGAGGTGGATATTCACAAGACGGCATTCAGAACTCGTTATGGTCACTATGAGTTCTTGGTTATGCCATTTGGGCTGACCAATGCACCTGCAGCTTTTATGGATCTGATGAATCGAGTGTTCCAGCCATACTTGGATCGATTCGTGGTCGTCTTTATCGACGATATTTTGGTCTATTCAGAATCTGAGGAAAAACATGATGAGCATCTCTGTATTGTGCTGCAAGTGTTAAGGGAAAAGGAGCTTTATGCGAAATTTAGCAAGTGTGAGTTTTGGTTGAGGGAAGTAACTTTCTTGGGGCATGTTGTTTCTGCTGAGGGGATTAAGGTGGACCCTCGAAAGATCGAAGCAATTCTGGAATGGAAACCACCGAGGTCTGTGGCAGAAATTCGGAGTTTTCTGGGTTTAGCTGGATATTACAGGAGGTTTGTAGAAGGATTTTCTGTGATGCAGCGCCGTTAACAAAGCTTATAAGGAAAGGCGTACCATTTGTCTGGACTCAGCAGCAACAAGAAGCTTTTGAGAAACTAAAGAAGGTTCTGACCGAGGCACCTGTACTGATTCAACCAGAGTCTGGAAAAGATTTTACCGTGTATAGTGATGCATCGCATGTTGGGTTGGGCTGCGTGTTGATGCAAGAGGGTAAAGTGGTTGCTTATGCATCGCGACAGCTTAAACCTCATGAAGTAAACGATCCTACCCATGATCTGGAGTTGGCAGCAATAATCTTCGCACTTAAAATCTGGCGACATTATCTGTATGGAGAAAGGTGTATTATATACACAGACCATAAAAGTCTTAAGTACTTGTTGACTCAGAAGGAGCTGAATCTTAGGCAACGGAGATAGATAGAGTTGCTCAAGGATTATGATTGTGCGATTGAATATCATCCAGGCAAAGCTAATGTGGTGGCTGATGCCCTAAGTCGTAGAGCTGTGTCTGATCTGAGAGCGATGTTTGCTCGTTTGAGTCTATATGACGATGGTAGTCTATTAGCGAAACTGCAAGTAAGGCCAACCTGGATGGATGAGGTTAAGGAAAAGCAGTTGAGGGATGAGTCTCTGGTTTCTCGATTGCAACAGATGGAAGATGGGAGTACTTCTGAGTTTGGACTGAATAGTGAGGGAGTTCTATGTTTCCGCGGTAGAATCTGCATTCCTAAGGATTTCAATTTAAGGCAAACAATTCTGAATGAAGCTCATAAAGGGTTGTGTGCTATGCATCCTGGAGGTAATAAGATGTATCATGACTTAAAGGAGTTGTATTGGTGGCCTGGTCTGAAGCGAGAGGTAACAGAATTTGTGGGGAAATGCCTGACTTGTCAGCAAGTGAAAGCCGAGCATCAGTTACCTTCTGGACTTCTGCAACCAGTAAAGGTACCACTCTAGAAGTGGGAAAGGGTGACCATGGATTTCGTAAGTGGATTGCCCTTAACGCCGTTAAAGAAGGACTCGATTTGGGTGATTGTGGATAGGTTGACTAAATCTACTCATTTCATCCCTGTACGTACTGATTATTCGCTTCAGAAGCTAGCCAAGTTGTATGTGGCAGAGATTGTGCGACTGCATGGGGTGCCAGTGTCTATCATCTCTGATCGAGATCCTAGATTCACATCTCGGTTCTGGCAAAAGTTGCATGAGGCATTGGGAACGCGACTGAATTTCAGCACAGCCTTCCATCCTCAGACTGATGGTCAGTCAGAAAGGGTTATACAGATTCTGGAAGATATGTTAAGGGGTTGTGTTATCGACTTTCGAGGCAGTTGGGAGGATTATCTACCGTTGGCAGAGTTTGCGTATAATAACATTTATCAGGCTAGTATCCGTATGGCACCTTATGAGGCACAGTATGGGCGTAAGTGTCGTTCACCCAGTTGTTGGACCGAATTGGGCGAGCGGCAAGTTCTTGGACCTGAATTGGTAACAGAGACTGAAGAGAAGGTCAAGGTGATAAGGGACCGTTTGAAAGAGGCATCTGATCGACAAAAGTCTTATGCAGATTTGAAGCGTAAGGAGATTAAGTATTCAGTAGGTGATATGGTTTTTCTGAAAGTTTCGCCTTGGAAGAAGATATTAAGATTTGGTAAGAAAGGCAAGCTAAGTCCGCGATTTATTGGGCCTTATCGGGTTCTTAAGCGAGTGGGTCCGGTGGCGTATCAGTTGGAATTACCTCCAGAGTTAAATAGAATCCATGATGTGTTCCACGTATCCATGTTAAGACGATATCGTTCTGACCCTACTCATATTCTACCAGTTGCAGAAGTGGAAGTTCAGCCTGACCTAACTTTCGAGGAAGAGCCTATGCAGATTCTGGATCGAGACGTGAAGGTTTTAAGAAGAAAATCAGTCCCATTGGTAAAGGTACTATGGCGTAATCATGGCAGAGAAGAAGCTACTTGGGAACCAGAAGAGGCAATGCGTCAGCAATATCCCCATTTGTTTGGATAAGGTAATTTCGAGGACGAAATTTCTTTAAGGAGGGTAGAGTTGTAACGCCCTAATTTTCGGGTTTCTCTTAGATTTTTCTTTAGCTGATAGAATGTTTAAATTCTAGTATGTGGGTGTGTAATGCATGTTGGGAGTGTGTTAATGGGCCTATAGAAGGCCCATGTGCTGGTTAGAAGCTCGGCAAAATTTTGTATTTTTGACTTAGGAGATAGGGGACCCTTGAAGATAGGTATTATAAGAAAATAATTGTGAAATAAGACACAAATGAATCAGTGGTAAAGTGGCAAGGGAGACGCCACTAGGCTCCTTAAAAGGTGGCGCCTAAATGAGCTTGGAGGTCCAAGGTTCAAGCTGTAGGGGTTGCAAGTGTGGTGTTTTATTTTTGAGCTTGAGCAGGTAAGAATTTGAAGCAGAATTGAACTCTGTTGGAAGAGATTTGAATCGGTCAAGGAGCAAATTGTGGAGGAGGTTGAGGAGCAAATCAAGGAGCTTGAATTTTGAATGATGGTGGCCGGTTAGAGGACTCTTGGGGAAGGCAAATTTGGCTAGGTGCTTAGGTAGCATTTTCGGCAATTAGGTGCTAGAGTGTGCCGAATTCTCCTTTAGTTCTTGGGTGACTTGTGCCGATTTCTCTAAGAGTGAAAAACCCTTCTTCGTTTGTCGATTTTTGCATAGTCTATTAGGCATCTTTTGCCACTTTGCTCTCCCATCAAACCTAGAAGCCGAACCTTAATCCACCTTTGTGCCGTACACTCATTTCGACCGAAGCATTTCCTTTACATCTCTTCTCTACATTTTTTTCTTCTCTTATACCATAAACCAAACCTTCATCATTACCTCCTTCTCTAGCCGAATCATTCTTCCTTGACTCTCTTCTCTAAACCTCTGTCGACAACTGCAAGAAGAAGTCGAAACTCAGTGTGGCCGATTGTTCTTTGTCAAGCGAACACTCTTATTCTTTTACTTCTTTTTCTACAACCTTCCATAAGCCGAAATATCCTATTTGCCGAATCCATCTTCTTCTATCAAATCTATCGTCTCTTCTCATCCTACTTCTTTGCCGAACCTTTTTTTTTTGATCGAAACTCATTGTGTTTGGCCGAATCCTTTCCTCTCTCAACTCTTTCTTTCTCACTATTACAAGTGCAGCGGCGGTGGTGAGGACTTGGATTGGTAAGTATTTCGTAGCCTTATAGCGTTGGTTTCATGATATTAAGGCAAGTAGCCGAACCCCTTAGGGGTATTGTCGTTTGAATTAAAAGGCTCTTTGGCCTCTTTCTTTTGTTGAAGGTGTAATAGCGTAGTCAAGGAGAGGATCGAGCATCGAAGGATCGTGAAGAGCAACGCAGTTGGACGTTGCGACTTAGTCCATAACCGAAAAAGGGTAAGATTTTAAGGACTTAGGCCATCTAGGCCGATTATGGTAAGGGATTATAGCTATTTGGTTATCGATTAATTAGACTGAAAGTTAGCGTTCAATTGTAGGTTCTTCGTACGTGGATTTCTTCAACGGTTTCAACAGTATCAGGTGTGTAACGTATCTCCATCATAGACTAGGATGGCTAAAAGCCGAAATAATCGAAACTGTGCTAATGGCTAAAAGCCGAAATAATCGAAACTATGCTAAGTGACCGATCAAAAGTGACCGAAAAATCAGCCTTGGAAAGGAATAAGAGTGACCGAATACTCTGTTGTGGTCACATTGGGAGTTGGTGATGGCGAAATTGCAGAAGGTGCAATTTCGAGCGATTTGGTAAGTTGGGCCTCAATGGGCCAAGGTGGGCCCAATGGGCTTCCGAGCCCAAATTTGAAAATGTTCATAAAAGACTCTCTGGTAACTTGAATAATAAAAACTTGGTAAAGTCAGTAAACTAAAACCTAAAATTGGGCTTAACAGACTTATCGACGATATTGGACATAGTAAGGCCATTAGGGGATCTAGGCTAAAAAGGGCAAAATTGGAAATTTGGCTTAAGTGGACTTCCGTGGTTATTCAGGGACGGTTAATTTATCAGACTTGCATAAAATCTCTAAAAATATGAAAAATGACTAAAATACCCTTAAATATGGAAAATTACCAAAATACCTCTAGGTGTAAAAAGACTATTATACCCCTAGGGTCAATTCTGTATGAAATGTATGATGTTATGTATCTGCATGAGTTAATTATTAATATGAATATATCTGATGCATGAGATGCTATATATTGCATGCTAGTATGATTATCTGTTGCATGGGGTATGGGTTTATGATGGAGGAAGCGTTCTGGCAGCCTCGCTGCAATCTGGTGACTTTGTCACATTATTATCTGGCAGCCTCGCTGCAATCTGGTGGCCTCGCCACAATATTTATATCTGGTGACCTCGTCACAATATCTGGTAGCCTCGCTGCAAATATATCTGGCAGCCTCGCTGCAAATGTTATCTGGCAGTCTCACTGCAAATTATATCTGGCAGCCTCGCTGCAAATATCTGTGGTGTGTAGCAGTTGGGTGGGTCGAGTAGTCTCCCCACATGGTGTAAGGCTGGTACGGGGGTGTTAAGGATGGATCTAGGTTGGGTTTCTGTTTGCATAATGCTTATATCTGATCTGTTTCTGTTATGGGCCTTTTGGGCTTAACCTGATTCCTGTAATGGGCCAAGGCCGAATTAAATCTGTTTCTGAGGCTTGATCTGTTTTGGCCTATGGTTGAGATAATGTTGCACACTGAGTTGTCAAACTCACCCCTTTTAATTAATCTCTGCAGGTAACCCTCAACCATAGTGGGCTTGGAGCTGCGAGAGATTCGGCGTGGCCACAGCGACTGCAATAAAACTGGTTTTCATTTATGTTTTAGTATTTTAATTTTTATGTTAATTTTTGGGTTTTAATGTGTAATAAGGCCGCTATTAAATCTTCTTTTTGGGTTTTAACTTTCCAAAGGATTTGGTTTGTACTTTATCGAAACTGCTAGAGATAGGCTGCGCGGGTTTCCAAAACCTTCATAACGTTTTCAAAATAACGTTTATAAAATTTAAACAATCTTGAATAGTGACAACTTAAAGTAGTTTAACAAGAACTTTTCTCACCTTGCTAGTTTTACAAAATATCACCTATGTCTCAACTTCTTTAAAAACGGTATAAGCGTAGTTTAGGATCATGTGACGCACCAGATCTGGTCATAACGTCCAGACCGGGTTTGGGGTGTTACACTCTAACATCTGGTGTCGCTGCAAAATCTCTAGATGCACCCTACCTACCCCTGTTCCTAGGTTTCTCTATGGTCTACCTCAAACTGGAACATTCGCGGACCTAGCACTCTGTAATTCTTGCTTTTTAACCATTTTTGGACACCCTTGCATAAAATGATCTAGAGCACCACACTTGAAACAACCATTCTCATCTGTTCGACACTAGCCAAAACGACGTCTACCGCATCGTGGACACTCTGGTTTGCCCGGTCAGACATTACCTACACTCGCAATCGAGGTAGTCTGAGCTTTTGACCCCATATTTCTGTTATCTTTGTTTCTGCTCGAATACCTAGTTGAAAAGTTTGATCTAGTAGAGAGCTCTCTAGGCCTCTTGGATGTAGACTGAAACAACTTGCTCATCTATCTTTCCTTCATATATTGTATCTCAATTTTAGCTTTTCCTTTTTCTTTTTCTTTTTCTTTTTCTTTTAGCAACTCCTCTGCCATACAAGCTCTATCAACTTAAACAGCAAACTCTTTTATCTCTAGAACACCAACGGATAGTTGAATATCATCATTGGGTCCATCTTCAAATCTCTTGCACATAATAGCTTCAGTTGGCACACACTCTCTAGCATAATCGCTGAGTCTGACAAATTCACGTTCATATTCAGTCATTGTGATCTTACCTTGCTTTAATTCAAGGAATTTTTTTCTTTTCTGGTCAATGAATCTCACTGATGTACTACTTACAGAACTCTTCCTAAAAGAAATCCCAGGTAACTCTTTCTTTCGGTACTACTGACACAAGTGTCTTCCACCAATGGTAAGTTGAATCTCTAAGAAGAGACACCACACACTTTATACACTCTTCTGGTGTGCAAGATAACTCATCAAAAACTTTGACAGTATTCTCGAGCAAAAATTCAGCTTTCTCTGCATCATCATCTTTAGTAGCCCGAAACTCTTCGGCCCCTTGTTTTCTAATCTTGTCTACTAGTGGCTTTTCTCTTCTAACTGTATCTGTAACTAGGGAAGCTACATGGGTAGTCTGAGGACCATGAGGGGGTGGAGGTCTAACGGCTGGATTCGTACGAATGAACTTGACAAACCATTCATTCATAGCTTGGAAGAAGGCTTCTCGAGTCCCCCCTTGACTAACTGTAACGGGCCTTTCACAACTATTGTTGGCACCGTCCTTTCGGCGGGAGTAGGTGTGTTACTTTCTACATCATCTGCACCAACTCGTTCAGGATCTATAACCATAAAAGAAAAACATTTTAAAATCGTCAGGAGTCGTCACACTATCAAAATATAAGTATGGTATGTATAGCTAAACTCTTACTCATACTAAATATTTCAAGAACCGACAAAATTCTCGCTCTGATATGAATAAATGTAACACCCCTTACCCAAGACGGTCGCTGGAGTCGAGCACGAGGCATTACCAGACTTACCTTACTAGTTCGGGGCATAAAAATTTGCTTTTAAAATTAATCCATTCTCATTCATCCAATATATCCCTAGAATGGGCCCTCGAGGCCCTAAACATGCAATTGGAACGGTTTGGGACCAAACCGGGGACATTTAAAAATTTTCCAATTTCTTACACAAATTAAAACAATTCATTTGCACTATTCATAATAAAACTGTCCACCAGCATAATAGTAACTAAATTAATTATAACTCAAGTTACAAAAATCAAAATTTAAATCCATAAATTTTCCCTAAACTAGACTCATATATATTCTTGCCATAATTTTCCAGAATTTTTGGTGTGGCCAATTAGAATAGTTTATTAGTTAAAGATTCCACTGTTTCATAGTCCCACTATTCTGACCTCTCCTTACTAAAAATAATTTATCTCTTAGTACAGTTTTCATTTAGTGTTTCTACTTGTTTCTAATGAAAATAAACTCACTAAGGAATATATACATATAAATTATGACTCATAATTATTTTTATAGAATTTTTAGTGAATTTCTAAAACCAGAACAGGGGATCACAAAATCCCTCTCAACCAGTCTTGCAAGAATTTAAATTTCTCACAATATATACTTGCTTTGCTTGTCCTATTTCTTTCCTTTGAAAATAGACTCAATAAGCTTTAATTCTGTATCTCATTCACCATTTAATTCCATTTTTACAATTTTTAGTGATTTTTGAAATTCACGTCACTACTGCTCTTACAAAACTATTTCATGGCCAACTTTTCCTCCTTCATTTCTTCGCATAAACTATCATTTAGACATACATAACATCAAAACATGTTCTTATTTAGCCATTTCAATAGCTTATCATCATCAAGCATTGACATACCATACTTGAATCATATCATAAAGATATACACACTAATTGCCAAGTCCCTATACATGCCATAACTCAAAACATTTCAAACTACAAAGTACCGAGATAACCTTTGATAGTGTGAGATGAACTCCGACGTCCTTTTTGATCCTCATATTGGCTTGGCTACACTATAAAAGAGAGAAAATAAAAGAAGTAATCTACAATGCTTAGTAAGTTTACAAATAAATAAATGACAACATTCACCAAATATAAATATACTCATTACACCATCAACTAACAAAATCTTTATTTCACTTCTCCACTTACTCTTTAACTTTCCTGTTTATCATTCCTTTACCTAAACTTTCTTGTAACATAGCTTGTATATTAGCCCAATGAACCGTTTGGAATACTAAGGGTACTTGGATTTTCCTGCCTGATAATAGCATGCCAATGGCATGCTCTAGGCATGGTCTTACATAGGATATTCCCTGTCCTGCCAAAGCCATATATCTGATATGGACTTACATGGGATGTTCCTCAACTGTCTCAACCCAAAATGTCATACATCCTTAAGGTTCAAACGGGGCTTTCTGGTACTTTTTCTCTATTATCTCTCATTAATTCAACTTGGAATATTCTCATAAAATAAATGTACATATGCTAAAAATTAAGAACATTAATATTAAATATTGAAATATTACATTTATTTACCGTAAACTTACCTCGGTGCAAAATACGATTAACTTGGCAACTTAATCTTCTACCCTTTTCTTTCCTCGGTCTATCCCCAATTTTCAACCTTCTTCATCTATAATTAGCAAATTTAGCGTACTTAATACCCACATTTATCAAAACAGTCTTTAAATCTAACTTTGGCAAAATTATAATTTTGCCCCTAAACTTTTCCATATTTATAATGTTGCCCCAAAGCTTAGAAATTAAACTTTTTCCCTAATTCGTTTTTTTAGGACATGCTGATCATTTTTCCTTAATGGCAACATCAAATTCTCACTCTAACATATACTTATGAACATTAGGTATTTTTATCGATTATGTTGTTTTACTCGTTTTCACTTAAAATCGAGTAGCACAAGTTGTTCAACATAATTTAAAACCTCATATTCTATCATAAAACATCAAAATAAACACATTTCACCTATGGGTATTTTTCCAAATATGATCCCTTGGTTAAATTATTGCCAGAATAAGCTAAATCAAGTTACTGATACTCCAAAAACGTAAAGAACATTAAAAAAAGGGCTTGGAATCACTTACTATGGAGCTTGGATGCTTGGAAAAACCCTAGCTATGGAGAACCCTTTGAAATTTCGGCCTAACGAAGTTACCCTTTTTTAATTCATTTTAATTACCAAATGACTAAAATACCCTTCATTAAAAACATTGGTTATTTCTACCTATGTATGCCCGTTTTTGTCCATGAACACCTAATGTTATAATTACCATTTAAGGACCTCTACTTCAATTATGATCTTCAATTAAATCCTTTAACATCTAGAACTCATATTTATCAACTTTTGCAATTAATCCCTAATAGGCAAATTAAACTTGCAATTCATAAAATTTTCTATAAATACTTTAACACATGCATCTAATCACTCAGTAAATCATAAAAAATTATCAGAATAAACTTTTCTATCTAGGATTCCTGGTTTTGCAACCACAATTCCATTTAGCCCCTATTTCGAGATGTTACAAAAAAGGATTTACAAGCTAAGACGGCTCAATGCGAGACGAGAAATGAATAAGACTTTAGAGTTGGTACTGAGGGTTGTTCGATGTATCAAGACCAAAACTGTGTACCTGATAAATGCTAAATTATACATATTTTTACCTCATGTTTAGCCTATATTTTGGATGAATTATTTTCAATTTAGTGAGAATTGGTGCTCTTAATCTTTCTTTTTCATATCTTACACTCAGGAGAGCATAGGGAAGAGAAAAGAATGGAAAATGGACCAAAAATGGTGAAAATGGGCCAAAATGTGTAATCGACACGGCCCAAGAAGTCACCACACAGCCGTGGCACATGGTCGTGCCACACAAAGACCACACGGTCTAGCCTCCGACAAGCACGGCCAGGCCACACGGTCGTGCCACCTTAACAGTCCCGAACACGGCCTCTTGTCGAAACCACACGGGCGTGGCACACGGGCGTGTTCTAGTGTGAGGAAGAGGAATTTCACTCGGATTTGGATGCTTAGAGGCTAAGAAAGGCTCCCCAAAGCTCTATATAAAGACCCTAGGAGGTAACTCTAAGGAGATACTCTTTTCTCTAAAGAAAGAATGCCATAATTCTATCAACACAAGGAGTGAAAGCAAGGGATTACTCCAAGGAAAGCCGATTGATTCATCCCAGAAGCTAGAGTTCTACATCAACACAGAGGATCTCCCTAAATTCCTTCAGGGGTTTTTGGGTTCTTTATGTTTTGTTATCTTATTTCTTCTAAGATGTTTTCTTTCTTTATTATAAACTGAACCCCTCAAATACTTGAGGGGGATGAAACCTAAGACAGATCTTGTTATTATTTATTCTTGAATTATTCGATAAATACTTGAATTGTTCTTAATTATGTGTTCTTCATTCTTGATTTAATAATCCTAGGTATTACTTCAAGAAACTGATGTGCTTAGGCAGAGGAGCAAAAGTCCCTGTTTTAAGAGTAGATCTACCATAATTAAGCGGAGTTGCATGCAACCCTAGACATAGGGTGACATAAATCTGCCGGATTAGGGTCAAACCTAATAGGGGGATCCATAGATCAAATTAATGCAACCTAAGGGTGTTAATTAATAAGAAAACTTTAATTAACCACCTAGGATTAGTTGTTCTTATCCTCAAAAGAGGTATTAACATAAGTTAGGGATCTCTACAGATCAAGTCAAGTAAAGAAATCATCTAGTTCAAGAAATTAATAACAAGTGAAGTCTAGGTGGATTCTCCCTTAAGTATTGCTTATATCAATCAGCTTTTCCCTAAAGTTTTCCCCAATTTACTTTTTGTGCACTTTTAGTTAGTTTTAGAATTAGTTTCAACCAATCCTCTTTTATTTTTAGGCTAGATAATAGAAAGGAAGTAAGTATTAGTACTTTTGGTTCCCTTGGGTACGATAACTCGGTCTTGTCGCTAAACTATACTACTGTTCGATAGGTGCACATGCCTTTAAAATCGTGATATTAGTTAGTTTTGGTGTAATCAGTTTTTATAAATTTTATTACTTAATATCGCGAGCATATCAAGTTTTTGGTGCCGTTGCCGGGGATACTAAAATATTAAGAAAACTCGATTTCTGTTACTTTAGCCATTACTATATTTATTTATTTTTAGTTTTTATTTATTTTATTTATTTATTTTTCTTTTCTTTTATTTTGTTTTATTTTAATTTTCTTTTCTTTTCCTTCCAGGTATTTCTAGTTTATGACTAGAAACAACCCAGCAGGACCATTGCTTTTTGACGAAGATTTAGAAGCAACAATTCATAGAACTCGCAGAGAGATCAGACGAAGCCTACAATATCCAGAACAAGGACAAGAACAAAGGCCAGAATCTACAGAAGAGATGGAAGCAGATCCAAACATTCCACCACCTCCCGCAATAGTCGTGCCACCAGCAAATCAGGAAGTAGCTCCTCGCACTATGTATGATTATGCTAAACCTAGTTTGGCTGGTACCCAAACTAGCATTCTTAGACCTACTATTGCTGCTAATAATTTTGAATTAAAACCTAACACTATTCAGATGATACAGCAATTTGTGCAGTTTGATGGTTTGCAAGATGAAGATCCAAATTCACCATAGCCAATTTTTTGGAACTTTGTGATGTTTTTAAAATTAACGGCGTTTCTGATGATGCCATTCGTCTAAGGCTATTTCCATTCTCTTTGAGAAACAAAGCCAAACAGTGGTTAAACTCTTTACCACGAGGCTCAATCACCACATGGGAATAGATGACCGAAAATTTTTACTTAAATATTTTTCTCCAGCTAAAACAGCTAAATTACGAAATGATATCTCTTCTTTTGTGCAGATGGATTTAGAAACACTTTACAATGCTTGGGAGAGATACAAGGACCTTTTGAGAAGATGCCCTCATCATGGCCTACCTTTATGGCTACAAGTTCAAACCTTTCACAATGGTTGGAATCCTTCAACAAGGCAAATAATTGATGCAGCCGCCGGAGGAACGATCAATAACAAAACACCCGAAGTAGCTTATGAATTTATTGAAGAGATGTCACTGAATAACTATCAGTGGCAAGTCATGAGGACAAAGCCGACAAAAGCTACAGGAGTTTATAATATTGATGTTGTCGCTATGCTTACTAACCAAGTAGAACTGTTAAATAAAAAGTTTGATCATTTTGTTGGTTCTACGCAGGCACAGCTAGTGATGTAGTGTGACACAACTCCAGTAAATATGTTCAATCCAGACTACTCATCCTCGGGACACAGCATGGAAACTGAGCAAGCCAACTATATGGGTAACAATTGTAGAGCTCAAAATAACCCTTATAGTAATACTTACAATGCAGGTTGGAGAAATCACCCCAATTTTTCATGGGGAGGACAAGGAAATCAAAGACAACAGCCTCCTCTGGGATTTCAGCACCCACCACCACAACAAGAGAAAAAGCTGAATCTTGAAGAGATGTTCACCAAATTTATGGCCACATCAGAAACCCGTTTCTAAAACATGGAAACAGCATTAAAAAACCAGTAAGCATCAATTCAAGGGCTTGAAAATCAAATCGGTCAGCTTGTAAAATTAATTTCAGAAAGACCATGAGGTGGACTACCAAGTAATACTGAGCCAAATCCCAGAGAACATTTCAAAGTAATTACTCTAAGAGATGGGAAAGTCATAGCTGAATCAGAAAAGAAATCTACTCCAGAATCTTCAGGAGACAAGGTAGAGGAATCCAAGGAAAACACTTCACCAACACTCAAGGAATACAAACCGCCCATTCCATATCCGGCAAAGTTGAAGAAAGACCGTACAAACGCTTAATTCGGTAAATTTCTTGAACTTTTTAAACAATTACACGTTAACTTACATTTTGTTGAAGCAATTTCACAGATGCCGAAGTACGCGAAGTTCCTTAAAGAACTTCTGACAAATAAAAGGAAGTTGGAAGAATTAGCCACAGTGGAACTCAACAAAGAACGCTCAGCTATTCTCCAAAATAAACTGCCAGCAAAACTAAAAGATCTAGGGAGTTTTACTATTCCTTGTTTAATTCGTAGTTTACTTATTGATAAAGCCTTAGCCGATTTAGATGCTAGCATTAATCTCATGCCTTACAAAATGTTCAAGCAACTAGGTCTAGGGGAACCAAAGCCCACTAGGATAAGTATTCAACTAGCTGATAGATCTGTTAAATCCTAGGGGAATCATAGAAGATGTGCTAGTAAAGGTAGATAAATTTATATTCCCTCTTGATTTTGTTGTGCTTGATATGGATGAGGACATTGAGGTACCTTTAATTTTGGGACGTCCATTCTTAGCCACTGCTAAAGCTGTTATTGATGTAGGGGATGGTAAATTAGTACTTAGAGTTGGTGAGGAGGAAGTCGTTTTTAAAATCTATGATGCTATGAAATTTTTTAAAGAACAAGATGATTCCTGTTATTTTGTTGATATTATTGATTATTTTGTTCAAGGTAATTTTCAGGAATTTTCTATCGCAGACACGTTGGAACTGTGTCTTGTTCAAGGTAAAGGGAAAGATGAAGCCACCACTGAATTTGAGGAAGTAAGAAAGGAGTTAGATTCTAATGAAATCATCACAAGACACATAAGTTATGAAAATATAAAGATGAGTGATGAATTGAGACAGAAGCCTTCCATTATTGAACCTCCTAAGTTAGAGCTAAAACAACTGCCAGATCATTTAGAATATGCCTTTTTAGGGAAAGACTCAACTTTACCAGTTACTATTGCCTCAGATTTGAGTATTGCAGAAAAAGAGGAACTACTCCATGTGTTAAGAGATCACAAGTGTGCTATAGCCTGGAAAATTTTAGATATTAAGGGAATTAATCTTCTTTTTGCACCCACAAAATTTTAATGGAAGATGAATATAAACCATTGGTGCAAGCTCAGAGACGATTGAATCCCAACATGAAGGAAGTTGTAAAGGCCGAGGTAATTAAACTTCTAGATGCAGGCATTATTTATCCTATTTCTGACAGTTCTCGGGTAAGTCTTGTGTAGGTTGTTCCTAAAAAGGGAGGCATGACTGTAGTGTCTAATGACAAAAAAGAGTCAATACCTACAGGAACAGTCACTGGATGGAGAGTTTGCATTGGTTATAGGAAGCTGAATGACGTCATTCAAAAAGATCATTTTCCCTTACCTTTTATTGATCAGATGTTGGAAAGATTACCAAGTCACATGTATTATTGTTTCCTAGATGGCCTCCCTGGTTACTTCCAAATCCTGATAGCTCTAGAAGATCAGGAGAAAAGGACATTCACATGCCCATACGGTACGTTTGCTTATCGTAGAATGCCTTTTGGTTTATGTAACGCTCCTGCTACTTTTCAGCGATGCATGCTAGCTATCTTTAATGAATTTGTGGAAGACATCATGGAGGTATTTACGGATGACCTTTCAGTTTTTGGTAATTCTTTCCATGAGATGTAAAGAGACAAATTTAGTGCTAAATTGGGAAAAATGCCACTTTATGGTTCAAGAGGGTATTGTATTAGGACATAAAATTTCTAGTAAAGGGATAGAGGTAGATAAAGAAAAAATTGAAACCATTGAAAGGTTACCTCCCCCTAATTCAGTTAAGGCTATAAGAAGCTTTTTAGGACATGCTGGTTTTTATCGCAGATTTATTAAAAATTTTTCTAAAATAGCTAAACCTTTAATAAAGTTGCTAGAAAAAGACATGCTTTTCAACTTTGACCAAGAATGTTTAGACTCTTTTAACGCTCTGAAGGAAAAGTTAGTCAATGCCCCAATTATGACTTCACCTGATTGGAATATACCTTTTGAACTAATGTGCGATGCAAGTGATTTTGCAGTAGGTGTAGTTTTGGGACAACGAAGAGACAAGCACTTTCAACCGATCTACTATGCTAGCAGAACTTTGACAGCTGCTCAAGCAAATTATACTACTACAGAAAAAGAATTGCTAGCCGTTATTTTTGCATTTGATTAATTCAGATATTATTTGATTTTGTCAAAAGTCATTGTTTATACTGACCATTCTGATCTTCGTTACCTTTTAACTAAAACTGATGCAAAACTTCAATTAATAAGATGGATTCTATTGTTACAGGAGTTCGATTTAGGAATAAAGGACAAGAAGGAAGCTGAAAACCTGGCGGCAGATCACTTTTCAAGATTAGAAAACACGCAACCCAAGTACCTCAATAAAATAAACGATTTTTTTCCTGAAGAACAACTCTTATCCTTAGCAGATGCAACAGATCCTTGGTTTCCTGATTCTACAAGTTATTTAGCAGCTAACATAACCCCAAATGGGTTGACCCATCAGCAAAAGAAGCGATTCTTCGCTAATGTGAAAAACTACTTTTGGGAAGATCCTTTTCTTTTTCGAATTTGTGCAGATCAGATTATTCGAAGATGCATTACTGAAACAGAAGCAGACCAAATTTTAAATCACTGCCATTCAGGACCCACAGGAGGACATCATAGTGGAGCTAGAACTGCTCATAAGGTACTTGAATCAGGCTTTTACTGGCTTACAGTTTTCAGGGATGCTAATAGGTATGTGACCTCTTGTGACAAATGTCAGCGAATAGGTAATATTTCTCAACATAATGAAATGCCTCAGAACTATATGCTTTCATACGAAATATTTGATGTATGGGGTATTGATTTCATGGGTCCATTCCCTACTTCATTTGGGAATAAGTACATCCTAGTAGCGGTAGATTACATGTCAAAATGGGTGGAAGCCCAAGCCTTACCTACTAATGATGCTAGAATGGAAGTACGATTTTTAAAGAAATTTTTCTCTCGATTTGGAACACTAGGATAATTATTAGTGATAGGGGCACACATTTTTGCAATGCCCAACTTGAAAAAGTCTTAAAAAGGTATGGACTACACCATAGAACAGCTACCCCTTATCACCCACAAACCAGTGGTCAAGTCGAAGTGACAAATAGGGAACTAAAATGCATCCTAGAGAAAACAATAGAAATAAATAGAAAGGATTGGTCAAGGAAAATAGACGATGCTTTATGGGCTTATAGAGCTACTTTTAAAACACCCATAGGTACATCTCCTTATAAGCTTGTCTATGGAAAAAGTTGTCATTTGCCATTTGAACTTAAACATAAAGCATTTTGGGCTATCAAATTTTTAAACCTTGATTTTAAGCTTGCAGGTGAGAAGAGATTAATGCAGTTAAATGAACTCAATGAATGGCGTTGCAATACATACGAGAGCTCACGACTATATAAGGAAGCCATGAAGCGACGTCATGACAAACAACTGAAACAACCTAAGCAGTTCAAAATAGGTGATCTTGTCTTACTCTACAACTCAAGGCTGAGACTATTTCCTGGGGAACTCAAGTCAAGGTGGTAAGGTCCATTCACTGTTCAAACTGTCTTTCCATACGGCACAATTGAGGTCACCCATCCCGACTACGGTACGTTCAAGGTAAACGGACATAGGCTTAAACACTACAGAGGTGAGAATTTCAAAGATCACAGGGAGGAGCTTCAGCTTCACGAAATCCCTTCATGATACATCTAGAAAGAGTCAAGCTTAGACTCTAAATAAGCACTTCTCGGGAGGCAACCCTAGCACTAACTTAGTAATTTTTCGTCTATTTTGATTTTAGTATTTTTCATGCATCAACTAACCCTTTTTAATGTAGAGATTTAGGACCACACGGCCAGTCCCACGGGCGTGCCCCAGGCCATGTGAACACTTTAAACAGAGACACGGTCGTGTACCAAGGCCGTGTATAAACATAGCACAAATTTTCCTTAAACACGAGCCACCGATAAATAGCCACAGTCGTGCGACATGGCCGTGGCGACCTCTCAACTTCAACACGGGCTACCAACAACACCCCACGACCGTGCAACATGGCCATGGCAGCCCTGCAGTATCAACACGAGCTTGCACAAATCTCGTGGAAGATACTGTCAAATTTCACACGGCCGTGGAACATATCACACGACCGTGTGAAACACGAACACGATCACACATGGACGTGTATACCATCACACGACTGTGTGAGTGACGAAGAACCAATCTCCCACGGCCGTGTAAAACATTCCCATGGGCGTGTACTTCAAACCAGGCGCACCAAAACCACCAGATTACGAAAGACACAGGCAAAACATGACTCACACGGGCGTGTGACATGCCCGTGTGACCCAAAAACTATAAAAAGGAAGCCACTATTCATTTTCTTTTTCACTCAAACCCTAAAATCCCCCCACCCCATCCACCATAAGCACCGCCACAGCCCTCAAAACACCACCACCCTCGAAATCAGCAGACCCACACCCGTGTAAACACACCCCACGACCGTTCACCCTCAACCCACGACCGTACAACATCATTTTTGGTTTTATTCTCTCATTTTTCTCATTTATTTATTTATATTTCATTTATTTATCATCTAATTATTTAATTTTACTTTATTTTAGATGTTAAATCAAGCATGGAATTAGGAAAATTAGGATGAATAATCTAGAATAGTATAGAACACATTAGGACTGCATGCCACTTAATTTTATTTTTGTTTGCCACTTAAACTCATATTTATCTGCCATTTATCTAATAAATTTAGTATAAATACATAACCATATTTCTTAGTTTTGTTACAAGTTTCAAAATGATTAATTTTTACTATTTAGGTTAATCCTCATTTTATGTTTTCTTAGGAACATTGTCATCGCAATTTTAATTACTATCTATCTAGTTTAATTTCAATATTAAGACGAATGCTTGTTATTTTATTTCAGATACTATGTCGTCATCACGCGGTAGGAAAACTGCGGTCCCCGTCTCCAAGAAACGTAAGGGGCCAGGGAGTTCATCATCGAGGCCCACCTCTGAGGTTCGACACCCTTTCATCACGTTCGCCCAAGCCTCGCAGGAGGAACATTATCAACTACTCTGAGCCCGCCATATATCCACGGCTGCTGCATAGATTGGGGCAACCTCGAGCAGATACATCTAGTGGACGATGTTCGGGCCCTATTGATGACCGAGCCATAGGAGCAGTTCTTCCAGATTATCGAGCCCACCTACTTGGAACTCACTTTAGAGTTCTGCTCCACCTTCCACCTCTAGATGGTGATGACCAGATTTGACGACCCAAGGATGGTCTAGTTTCATCTAGGAGGACTCGTGTGACGCCTCAGCGTGCCAGAGTTTGGCTCAGCACTCGGGCTCTACACAGACCAATTTATGGCGGACGAGGACTTCCCCACCCTTTCGCATCGCATCCACATCTGGCCCGTCGATTGCTGGCATGAGATCACCCTAGGTCTTCAAATCTATAACCCCAGTGTTAGTAAGGCAACCGCCCTCATTCCATCTCTGAGGTACATTCATGCTCTCCTTGCTCACACTCTGACAAGTTGACGAGAGAGCACAGACATCGTCAACACTCACGACGTTTACTTCCTATGGTGCATGGCAAACGGACACGTCATCGACTTAGCATACTTCATCCTACATGCCATGCAGCATCAGACAGAGAGGCACCGCAGAGGCATCTTATCCATGGGGCCCTATATCACATGCTTGGCTCGGTACTTTGGGCTCCTCAACACTTCAGCCCAGACATCCTCCTACTCCCTGATCGGTCAGATGTCTCCCCAAGGCATCGCGGCTATGTTACATATGAGGATGATAGAGTGGAGGCCAGGAGGCACCTCCTTACAGTTCCGCCTTATTCAGGAGGGCGACGACCCAGAGGACATTACTGATGATGTCCCATCACCACCACCAGAGGAGGATGCACCAACAGCGCCATCACCACCTCGCCACCCATCTCGCGCGACAGCCTCCCGTGCTGACCTATCTGAGCGCTTCTCACAGTTCGAGCAGTAATGCTTCCGGCGCCTTGATTATATCGATGCCACCTTAGAGCAGATATGCCAACACCTACGCATCACACCGCCGCCGCGTGATCCATCTGAGGATTAGAGACTTCTATTCCTCTTAACTTTATTTTTATTTTTATTTTTATTTTTATTTTTATTTTAACTCTAATCCCTATTTTTACCTTTTCCTTTCTTCTAACTTTATTTTCCTTTTCCTTTTTATTTTTAATTTATTTTATCTTTTTCATTATTTGAATATTAGTATTTTTTAGAACTTAGTTTATTATTTTCCTTTTATTTCTTTTACTATTTTTCATATCAGCTAATCCCTAATGAGTAATCTCTCTTAATCCAAATTTCCCACGACTAATAAATACTTTCGCAGTTTCAAAGGAGCTTTACAACTCAAATCTCTATGTAAAAGGGAACACCTTGCCACAACTAGCAACTCTTCCAATATCCGTCTCACTAATCCATCCAAAGCAGGGAGTTTCATACCTCTCCCTATCTTATGATCTTGTGCTTTTATTGCTACTAATATTATCTTTGTACATTGGGGGCAATGTACATCTTAAGTGTGGGGGGGAACATACTTTAAATCTTTATATTATGAAAACCCTAAAATCTGATGCTTTGTTCTTAACTGCATTATCTTCAACCTCCTATTAAGAATTAATTCTGATTGATTTATGATTTTTATTGATATGTTGAGAATTAAGACATAGGTGCTTGTACTTTGATTATTCAAACTCTAAAACATTAGGGAATCAAGCATAATAAGTTGAAATTTTTGAGAACTCCAATTTTTGCATAAGTTCTTTTCCCTAAATCTAAGTTTTATCTTGAGATTTGAAATTCGCAGGATTGACATCAAAAGCCATAATTCTGGTGAGACTTTGAGCCTTTTTGAGCATACATTCTTTCGTGCTCACTTTTATTATTGCTTTGAGTGAGTCAACACTAATTTGTTGTTCTAGAACTTGCTTTGATTATACATGTCGAGACCACATCATTGATTTGATATACCGAGATGATAAAGGCACCTAGGATTTAACCCACTTACACCACAAAAGCCTACCTCTATAAATTAACCCCTAGTGAACCCCGTTGAGCCTAACAACCCATCCTTTGACTTACCTCTAATATTAACCCTTCAACCATTTTTTCTTGAATTCCATTCAATTATTTGACCCCTATTTTTGTCGAGATTTGAGTTGAAATTTTCATCTAGCTTTATTCTCTTTCCAGAATGTAAGCTTTTATCCAATTTATTTGACTTGTTCTAAAAAAAACGTATATATTCAGTTGTAATCTATAATAGTTCAAATAGTTTTTGTATATTTCTATTTTAAGGCTACCAAGGTGGAAATGATGTTATCATAAGAATTAGCCCGAAGAATATGTTCCACTGATAGAGATTTTTCTAGTTAGATAATTTTTCAATTCAATCTCGATTCTAACCCTCTTTTGCAGCCTGTGACAACACCCCTAACCAAGCCCCATTACAACCATTGAAAGACCTTTTGATCGATGTATCATATCAATCACAGTGGTGGAGATCTAATTTTTTTAGCAAGCCTATGGTAATAACTTTTCAGGTTGACTAGAGAGTGCTTAATTTTTGAACCCTAAACACTTCGAGTGGATAGAGTGAATCCTTAGTGAGGATGTCAACTTCTGTTAATTAAGATGGAGAGATAACTACTTAGGTAATAGGAAGAAACTTATGTTTCAATGATAAAATTCTCAACTTAAAGTACTTGATTCTTTAACATTCTGTTGATTGAATCTTCATTGTATGCTTACCTGTGGATTAGTTTGAAACATTATTGATAAAGATTGTAAGTTGAAAGGAATGATTCTTATTTAGGGATTGAGATTTTGCTTGAGGACAAGCAAAGGCTTAAGTGTGGGGGTATTTGATAAACATTAAATTATACATATTTTTACCTCATTTTAGCCTATATTTTGGATGAATTATTATCAATTTAGTGAGAATTGGTGCTCTTAATCTTTCTTTTTCATATCTTACACTCAGAAGAGCATAGGGAAGAGAAAAGAATGGAAAATGGACCAAAAACGGAGAAAATAGGCCAAAATGTGTAATGGACACAGCCCAAGAACTTACCATACGGCCGTGCCACACGGCCATCCACACGAAGACCACACAGTCCAGCCCCCGACAAGCACGGCCAGGCCACACGATCGTGCCACCTCAATAGTCCCGAACACAGCCTCTTGTTGAAACCACACGGGCGTGGCACACGGGCGTGTTCTAGTCATGAGGAAGAGGAATTTCACTTGGGTTTGGATGCTTAGAGGCTAAGAAAGGCTCCCCAAAGCTCTATATAAAGACCCTAGGAGGCAACTCTAAGGAGATACTCTTTTCTCTAAAGAAAGAGCGCCATAATTCTGTCAACACAAGGAGTGAAAGCAAGGGATTACTCTAAGGAAAGCCGATTGATTCATCCCAGAAGCTAGAGTTCTACATCAAGACAGAGGATCTCTCTAAATTCCTTCAGGAGTTTTTGGGTTCTTTATGTTTTGTTATCTTATTTCTTCTGAGATGTTTTCTTTCTTTATTATGAACTGAACCCCTCAAATACTTGAGGGGGGAAACCTAAGACAGATCTTGTTATTATTTATTCTTGAATTATTCGATAAATACTTGAATTGTTCTTAATTATGTGTTCTTCATTCTTGATTTAATAATCCTAGGTATTACTTCAAGAAACTGATGTGCTTAGGCAGAGGAGCAAAAGTCCCTGTTTTAAGAGTAGATCTACCATAATTAAGCGGAGTTGCATGCAACCCTAGACATAGGGCGACATAAATCTGCCGGATTAGGGTCAAACCTAATAGGGGGATCCATAGATCGAATTAATGCAACCTAAGGGTGTTAATTAATAAGAAAACTTTAATTAACCACCTAGGATTAGTTGTTCTTATCCTCGAAAGAGGTATTAACATAAGTTAGGGATCTCTACGGATCAAGTCAAGTAAAGAAATCATCTAGTTCAAGAAATTAATAACAAGTGAAGTCTAGGTGGATTCTCCCTTAAGTATTGCTTATATCAATCAGCTTTTCCCTAAAGTTTTCCCCAATTTACTTTTTGTACACTTTTAGTTAGTTTTAGAATTAGTTTCAACCAATCCTCTTTTATTTTTAGGCTAGATAATAGAAAGGAAGTAAGTACTAGTACTTTTGGTTCCCTTGGGTACGATAACTTGTTCTTGCTGCTAAACTATACTACTATTCGATAGGTGCACTTACCTTTAAAATTGTGATATTAGTTAGTTTTGGTGTGATCAGTTTTTATAAATTTTATTACTTAATATTG
This sequence comes from Gossypium stocksii, assembly GCA_020496765.1. Taxonomy (NCBI): domain Eukaryota; kingdom Viridiplantae; phylum Streptophyta; class Magnoliopsida; order Malvales; family Malvaceae; genus Gossypium; species Gossypium stocksii. The sequence continues at coordinate 30,209,127 of CM035627.1, forward strand.
CGAGCATATCAGTACCTAAGGATGACGAGCTCATTCAGAAAATTTTGCACGAGGCATGTAGCAGTCATTTTTCGATTCTTCCGGGTAGCGTGAAAATGTATAATGACTTGAAGAAAATGTACTAGTGGTTAAGGATGAAAAGAGACATTTCAGAGTTTGTCTTAAGGTGCCTAGTATGTCAACGAGTAAAAGTCGAACACTAAGTACCTTCGGGTCTACTTTAGCCCATAATGGTTCTCGAATCGAAATAGGACTGCATTACTATGAACTTTGTTTCTGGGCTACCTCTATTACCAAAGAAGAGAGATACAATATGGGTCATTGTAGATAGACTGACAAAGTCGGCTCAATTTATCCTAGTGCGTACGGACTTCCAACTTGAAAAACTAGCCGAGCTATACATCTCCAAGATAGTAAGGTTGCACGGAGTGCCTTTATCGATAATTTTGGATAGAGATCCAATGTTTACTTCTCGATTTTGGAAAAAGTTACAAGAGGTATTATGGACAAAGTTGAGTTTCAATACGACTTTCCACCTACAGATTGATAGCCAATCATAGAGGGTTATTCAGATTCGTGAGGACATGTTCAGGTGTTGCGTCCTCGAGTTTTAAGGGAGTTAGAAAAGTATCTGCCTCTCATCGAGTTCGCCTACAAACATAGTTATCAGTCAAGTCTTAAAATGGTGCCCTATGAGGCTTTGTATGGGTATAACTACAAAACATTCTTTATATTTGTTAGAGCTTAAAGAAAATCAGATACACGGTGTTGATTTGGTTAAAGAGACTGAATAAAAGGTTAAGGCAATTCGAGAGTGCTTGAAAACCGCTTTGGATAGACAAAAGTCTTACACAGACTTGAAAAGAAAAGAGATTGAATTTCAAGTCAGAGATAAAGTGCTCATAAAAGTCTCCTCGTGGAAGAAGGTCCTTCGGTTTGGTAGAAAAGGAAAGTTAAATCCACAGCTTATTGGACCTTATGAGGTAATCGAAAGAATTGGACTGGTAGTATACCGATTAGCTTTGCCTCGAGAATTAGAGAAAATTCATGGCATCTTCCATGTATCGATGTTACGTCATTACTGTTCCAACCCTTCACCCATGATTTCACCAACAAAGATTGGGATAAGTATGGACATGACCTACAGTGAGGAGCCGATTAAGATTTTTGATCAAGAGATCAAGAAGTTGAGGAATAAAAGCATAGCGCTTGTGAAAGTATTATGGCATCGACATGGAGTCGAAGAAGCTACATGGGAACCAGAGGAGATGATGAGAGACCAATACTCGAACCTCTTCAACGGTAAGATTTTTGGGGACAAAAATCCTACAATAAGGGAGAATTGTAACGGCCCAAAACCAGGCCTAGCCAGAATAGTTATTTCGAGATCACTTCCTGAGGTTTAAGAAAATTATTTTAGTATTAAATTTCATGCCATAATATTTTTATAAAGGTGTACGAAAAGTTTTGTGGATTAATTTACGCGATTGAGGGCTTAATCGCGAAAAAGGAATAAATTGCATAAGGGGCAAAAGTTGAGAATCTCTAGTAATTTGAGTTATTTAGTTAAGGTGTAGGAGTTTGAGGGTTTAATAGGGAAAATAAGCCCACTTGTACTAGCATGGTCGGTTGAAGGTAGAGAAAAGAGAAGAAAAGTCAAAGGGCTAGGTATTTTTGTTGAAAAATTTGATAAAATCATGCCTAATAAGCCTAGTCTATTTTTCTTTTCATTTTCTTCTTCCTCTTGCCGAATTTACCAGCCCAAAAAGGGGATTTTAGAGCTTCAAATTCTCAGCTACTTTAATCACCCATTTGTAAGTGATTTTCTTGCCATTTCTTGCATATTTTTACATTTTTGAGATCCTCATGGCATAAGCTTTCTATTGAGGGGCATATCTTGCAATTTGGTTGAAAGCTTAAAAATTTTCCATAAGTGTATAAATGATGTTTTTTGGAATTTTTGGGAAGAAAATAAGCTATTGTTGTGAAATAAACAACCGATGAAAGAGTTTACATGAGAATGCATAGAATGGGCCTTAGTTGTAGAAGTTGCAAAATGAAGCGGCAAGCGTTGGTAATAATGAGAAATTGGGGTAGTAATGGGAATAAAAAGAATTGTCTAGGCATTAGAGTTGGGGAAATCCAATGAGAATTGATTTTCGAGCCTAGGGGCAAAATGGTCATTTTGCCAAAACTAGGGGTAAAATGGTCATTTTGCCAAATTTGTGAATTTTGGATTGCTTAGTTTTAATTAGTGATTAAATTAGTAAATTTTATTTTCATAGATCAAGCATTGCCGAATTCGATCCTAGACGAAGGGAAAGCCAAGCATGTTGAGTGAATTGAATCGTCACTTTCGTTTTTATATACCGAGGTAAGTTGTAGGTATATAATACAACATTTATTATTTTTATGCTTGAAATCACTAAATGGTTGTAAATTTGTTATTTGTGATACGAGCTATGAATGCATTAGATAATCGAGCTGGAATTGTGGAAATGAGGATTTGTATTTATAAAGTATTGAGAATATTAGTAATAGTGCCGATAGAATAATTAAAATAGATTGGGATATTCACATCGAGACTTGGGTGATGTGTGTGCTAATGTAAGACATGCTTGGGACATGCATCGGCCACACTACAAGAGCTAGTAGAAGACATGTCTGGGACATGCATCGGCTTCAAGACTTTATAATCTAGTCTAAGACACGTCTGGGATGTGCATCAGTTTTGAGATGAGAGCTAGTGTCAGACATGTCTGGGACATGCATCGGCCTCGAGATATACAAGTTATTGTAAGACCTATCTGGGACATGGCGTCAGCTTGCTATGTGTCAGTGTAAGACCTGTTTGGGACATGGCATCGACACCAATAGATGAGAGCTAGTGTAAGACCATGTCTGGGACATGGCATCGGCTCAATACCCTACGTTGAGGGCTTAATGAATATCCTCTCTTATTCTAAGTAATTCAACGGGAAAAATTTGAATTAAATGTTTGATTGTGAGATATTGTGATAATCTCTGTAAGTGATGTAGGTACTTAGTGTAATGCATGAAATGTGAGCTCACTTGCATGTTATATGATTAGTAAAGGAAGAAAATGAGTAAGTTATGTTGTAGCTATTCCTGATATATGCATCATTTGAAATGAACAGAGAGTTATCATGTTATGGTAAATTGTTGTTATTTATTTATTTACGACTTACTAAGCTTTATGCTTACTCCTCTCCTTTCCATTTTCTTTTAGAGCTGCCTAATTAATTTGAGGATCCAAGAGTGTCGGAGGCAACGTACACACTATCCGCCAAAATACTCGGTATGGTCGTATTTTGTATTTTGAGTAATGGCATGTATAGGTTAAATGGTCATTTGTTGTAAGGTACATTAGGGAGCCAATTGTGTTGGCCATTTATGACATTAAGCTCATTTTGTAAATGGCCTTTGGAATTGGCTAAAATGGTTCTAGTTATCATTAATGAAATGAGCATCAGTTCGTGCAAAGGTTGATGATACTCATCAATATATTGGATGCCAATTTATGGCTACTAGCTGAGCATAGTAGACCTAGTATATTTGGACTTGTGTTGGTTTTGTTTCAAGGTGGCAAAAAGGCTTGGTAAATAGCCTAATTTTTGCCTACATGGGTAGGCACACAGGCGTGTGCCTAGGCTGTGTGTGACATACAGCCAGTCCATGGGTGTTTGTATGGCCATGTTATTGCTGACGTTTGAAACAAAATACCCAGGTTCTCTCACACGGGCTAAGACACGAACGTGTCCTAGCTGTGTGACAGACACAGGCTAGGGACTGTACCACGGCCGTGTGTTTGCTGACATCAGAAACAAAATGTTAAGGTTGTTACAAACGAACTGCGACACGGGCGTGTCGTGGCCATGTGAGAGGACACGGGCTAGGCACACGGTCATGTGCTCAGTCGTGTGAAAACCCCTATAGGTTGAATGTTTAAAATTAATTCTCCACGGGTGAGGGGCACGGGCGTGTCCCTATTATGCTTAGGCCGTGTGGGGTACACGGGTTATCAGCATGGCCATGTGTAGAGACCGCATGGGCGTGTTGCCCTTCCACACAGGCATGTGCCCTGTTTATCCTAGTTTTTGAAGAAATTTTCCATTGTGCATGAAATGGTCTCGGATCACCTATAATCCACGATTTAGGCCTCATAGGCCCATGAAAAGGTCCGTAGACTAATGTTTGAAACATTTTAAATTTGAGACATATTTTTGAAGGTTTGAGACCGATTAATTGCATGCGTTTTAGAAAGGTAATGCCTCACACCCTATCCCAGCATTAGATACGGATAGGGGGTGTTACACAACCTATTATGAGATCTTTATTAATTTGTAAGAGTTATAGTTTGTATGTAATTTTAATATTTAATATATAGGTTTCATATTAAAATTTAGAATTAATTTATATTAATTTTTTAAAAATTATTTAAAATTTATATTTTGGGTTGTGTTTTCTCCTATTGTCCAACACTATCATACTTTTCCCTTGTCTTTTGAAATTCCTTACAATTCTTCTTAAAGATAAGAAAGGTTTTTGCTTGGTTGTGGTTTTCTTTTCATTTGCTAGTGTTCATCTCCTTAACCCAAGTAATTTTTTTCCACTTTATTTTGGTGTTTGTGTAAGACCATGTGATCTTTGTTTCCTTTTGGATATTTTCCCCCTTTCTGATTGTTGTATATTTTTATTGGTATTCATAATGCTCCAAAAATCATTATGTATAAAAGTAACAGTAAATTTAGATCGTGCATAATGGATTCTTAAAATAAAATAAGAAATATAATTGATAAAAGAGAAGGTTGATGGATGTCAAAGGAGGTTGAATTAAAAAGTTTGTTCTAATATAATTTAAGACAAATAATCATTCTTAGATTCATTTATTTTTTTGAAACCTGCCTTCGTACCTACAATAGGTCCCTAGATATCAACGACATAAGCGACACTGCTACTAACCCAAAAACTCCTTTTGAGTGAGATATGTGTCTAGGGGGATCTCAGGACTTTGAAGATGACAGAGATTGTAACCTATCTCCTAATTTATTAATGATGGTAGAGCAAAATGGAAAATAGATTCTACCTTACAAAAAGTCAGTGGACAGTAAGAAAGGAAAGAGGTAAAGATTAGAGCTTACATTACCACAAAGACAAAGCAAGACGTCATTGAATTATTCCAAGAATTCAAAGATGTTTTCGCATTATCATATCAGGATATGCCTGGGCTACTAGGACCTGTGGATGCTGTTAAGGCTAAAAGAGGTCCATAAGGGTGTCAGAAGAACACATGCTAATGGTTTTACAATATCTAGCGGTTCGGGTATTGTTAGTCTGCCATGGAAGGGGATTGCATCAATTATGACATAAATACCAAGTTGACGAAGACAAGACTTATGTGCCTCCTCTATTTCTTTACAGATTTTCCATATGTGGGGCATGGATGTTATGGGGTCGAGCTCATCAAAAGCTTCCATCTGACATTGATTCATCTTTGTGGTCATTGATTACTTCACTAAGAGGGTGAAAGTAGCTTCATATGCCAATGTTACGAAGTTGACAATCATCAAATTACACAAAAAGAAGAAAAAGAAGAAGAAGAAAAAGAAGAGAGAGATCAGGTGCTAACAAAGAATGCCGGAAAGGATCATGTTAAACACAACTGCACAATATCAAAAGTTTGCAGTCTGTTCAAAGATCAGGTGCCATATCATAGTGCAGCAAAGGTAGCAAAAAAAAAGCAAAAACAAAAGTAAAAAAAAGAAAAAGAAAAAAAGATTGTAAAAGGTGATCGAGACTTGGAAAGATTGGCACAAAAAAATTACCATTTACCTTTTATACTTATTGAACGTCGGCCAGGATCTTTGCCGGGCAACACTTTTCTCATTGGTTTAGGGAATGGAAGGGGTTTTGCCTATAGAAGTTGGGATTCCTTTGCTCCAAGCTTTGATTGAGTCAAGAATTGGATGAAGCAGAATGTCTCTAGTGAACTTGATTGAAGAAAAGAGTTTGAAATTATTTATCCTTGCCAAATATACTAAAATAGGGGATGCGAACTTATGACAAAAAGGTTCATCCTAGAGAATTTCACAAGGGGGATCTGGTATTAAGAAGATCCTTCCTATACAAAAAGACTTCAAAGGAAAGTGGATGCCGAACTGGGAAGGATCTTATGTAGTAAAGAAGGCCTGTTCTAGATGGCAAGGACCTGCCCAATCCAGTGAATTCAGATTCAATAAAAAAACAACACAAAGAAAGAAGAAAGAAAAAGGAGAGGCCAAGGCAAAAACTGCAAAGGGCGCCTTGAGACCAAAGAGGTTTTGAGTTGCAAACTCGAAAAGGGCGGCTCAAATTTTGATCAAAAGTGGGGCATACAGTAGTCTTGCTATGCTTCAATTAACAATGAAGATGTATGCTATGTCTTGGGGCATTGACAAAGTACTCTGTATCCCCTAAACACATATTGAACTCAAAATAGTCCTTAAGAAGTCTGTACATAGAAGTTGAGGCTGCGATATCTGGGGCACCTAGGTTTTCATTTTACCCATTTTTGAATTTGCTATCTTTGATTACTTTATTCTTTTCAAGATACGCCCCAATCATTTTCTTTTTATTGCCTTGGCTATTTTTGATTAATTTAATTTTTTCGAGCTATGCTCCTAATCAATCCCCTTCTTGTCCGTTGTTATTATCTTTTTGAAGCATTTTGCATTGAAATAACACTTAATGGACTAATAATACTTTCACAAAAGGAGTTCCGCATATTACTGTAAAAGCTTCTAAATAATACAAGAACTTAAAACAGAACTATTGTTTGGAACTTATCAAGCTTAAGGGTTGAGAAGGAAGAGTCTAAATTAAGACTATCTCTTCAGATTTTCTATCAAATATATTAATTGAATAGAAAGACAAGGCATCACATCGGTGATACAACCTTGAAGAATATGAGAAATGTCAACCCAAACATAAAAGGGGATTATTCTCAAGAAAAGAAAAATGATATTCTGCATTCATGCAAATATCGGGCATACACATCTGGACATGACACCCAGGGAATGGTGTAACAGACCAAATTAATGGAAAAATATTATCCTGTACCCTTGAATTGTAGTGAGGATGGATTGAAATAGATTCAGATCCTATACCCCTAAGTTGCAGTGGGGTGGTTTAAAGATGGTACAAACCTTATGTTCTAGAGGTACAGTGGAATGGACCCTAAAGTTGCAGTGGGGCAAACCAGTTGCAGTTGTTTCCTTAGGTTTTCTGTTAAAGACACTAGTCGAGCAAGAAGGCAGCGTAATGTGTCAGTAATAAAGCCTTAATGAACAACGAGCAATGACAACCCTAGGCAATAAAAAGGGGATCATTCTCATGACATTTTTGCATTCATATATCATTCATAACACATCTAGTTAGGAGCATTTGATTCATTCTGATCATAGCATCCTAACCATTTCGCATAAGCATAGGCCCATGAAACCGATTTTACAGGTCATGTCCCCTAGAGGACTGTAACATCCCGATTTTGGGCCTAGTCAGAATAATGGTTTCGAGGGCACAAGTTCGACAAGGAAAACATTATTTTATTATATTTTTATGGTCTACGATTTCAAAGAAAGATTTCGTGAAAATTTCGTTCGAAAATTTCGACGCTTTGGCACTCAATTTAGTCAAAAAGACTAAATTGTAAATAGTGCCAAAGTTGAGTTCCATATGTTAGAAGTGTCCAGTTGTTATAAAGTTTTAAATTAAAGGTCCTTAAATAGTAATTAGACCATTGGTTAAATTTTTGGACAAAAATGGGCATGAATGAGACAAATTTGAAAGAAAAGTCTTTAAGGGCATTTTGGTCATTTAGTAATTTAAAAGAATTTAAAAGGGAAAATGAAGCAAAAACTTGCTCATCTTCTTCCTCAAGGACAAATATAGCATGGAGAAACAATGGCTAGGGTTTTTCAAGCTTCCAAGCTCGATTGTAAGTCCGTTCTTGCCCCGTTTTTAATGTTCTTTACGTTTTTAGAGTCCTACTAACTCGATTTAGCTTATTCTAGCAATAATTTAACCTAGTGTTCATATTTGGAAAAGTACCCATAGGTGAAATGTGTTTATTTTGATGTTTTATGGTAGAATATAAAGTTTTAAATTATGTTAAACAACATGTGCTACTCGATTTTAAGTGAAAACGAGTAAAATGACATAATCGGTAAAAATACCTAATGTTTATAAGTACATGTTAGAGTGAGAATTTGATGTTACCGTAAAGGAAAAATGATTAGCATGTCCTAAAACATAAGAATTAGGGAAAAAGTTTAATTTCTGAGCTTTGGGGCAAAAGTGTAAATATGCAAAAGTTTAGGGGCAAACTCATAATTTTGCAAAAGTTAGAGTTAAGGACTATTTTGATAAATGTGAGTATTAAATAAGCTCAATTTGCTAATTATAGATCAAGAAGAACAAAATTTGAGGATAGACCGAGGAAAGAAAAAGGTAGAAGATTAAGTTATCAAGTTGATCGTATTTTGCATCGAGGTAAATTTACGGTAAATAAATACAATATTTTGATATTTTATATTAATTTTGTTAATTACCAGCATATATACATTTATTTTATGAGAATATTTCAAGTTGAATCAAAGATGAGGTAATAGAGAAAAAGTATCAGAAAGCCCGTTTGAATCTTAGGAATGCATAGTTGAGGAACATCCCATGTAAGTCCATATTAGACATATGGCATTGGCAGGTTGAGACAGTTGAGGAACATCCTATGTAAGTCCAGATAAGATATATGGCGTTGGCAGGACAGGGAACATCCCATGTAAGTCCATATTAGACATGTGGCATTGGCAGGTTGAGACAGTTTAGGAACATCCCATGTAAGTCCATATCAGATATAAGGTTTTGGCAGGACAGGGAACAAACCATGAAGACCATGCCTAGAGCTTGGCATTGGCAGGCTATTATCAGGCAGGAAAACCCAAGTACCCATAGTATTCCAAACGGTTCATTGGGCTAATATACAGGCTATGTTACAATAAAGTTCAGGTAAAGGGATGATAAATAGGAAAGTTAAAGAGTAAGTGGAGAAGTAAAATAAAGATATTGTTAGTTGATGGTATAATATGAGTATATTTATACTTGGTGAATGTTGTCATTTATTTACTTGTAAACTTACTAAGCATTCTAGCTTACCCTTTTTCCTTTTTCTCTTTTATAGTGTAGCCGAGCCAATTCAGGGATTGTAAGGACGTCGGAGTTCATCTCACACTATCAAAGGCTATCTCGGTATTTCGTAGTTTGAAATGTTTTGAGTTATGGCATGTATAGGGACTTAGTCATTTTGTGTGTACGTCCTTCTGATACGATTAAAGAATGGCATGTGAATACTTGATAGTGATTAGCTATTGAAATGGCTAATTCAGAACATGATTTGATGTTATGTATGCCTAAATGATAGTTTATGCAAAGAAACTATGAAAGAGTAAAAGTTGGCCATGAAACAGTTTTGGAATAGCAACAGTGACTTGAATTTGAAAAATAACTAAAAATTGTAGAAATGAAATTAAATGGTGAATGAGATATAAAATTAAATCATATCGAGTCTATTTTCAGAAGAAAGAAACAGAGCAAGCAAAATAAGTCTATATTCTGAGATATTTAAATTTTTGTGAGACTGGTTTAGAGGGATTCTGTGATCCACTGCTCTAAATTCAGAAATTCACTAAAAATTGTACAAAAATAATTATGAGACATAATTTATATTTATATATTCCTTAGTGAGTTTATTTTCATTAGAAACGGTGAAAACACTAAATGAAAAATGTACTATAAGATAGTTGTTTTTTAGTGAAGAGAGGTCAGATCTGCTGGGCTGCGAAATAGGGGAACCTTTTACTAATAAAATATATTATTTGGCTGCACCAAAATTTATGGAAAAACTATGGGAAGAAGATATATGAGTCTAGTTTTAGGGAAAATTTATAGATTTAAAGTTTTAGTTTCGTAACTTGAGTTATAATTAATTTATTGACTGTTACACAGGTGGACAGTTTTATTATGAACAGTGAAATAAATTGTTTTAATTTGTGTAAGTTATTAGAAAATTTTTAAATGTTCTTGGTTTGGTCTCGAACCGTTCCAATTGCATGTTTAGGGCCTTGAGGGCCCATTTTAGGGATACATTGCATGAATGTGAATGAATTAATTTTAAAAGCAAATTTTTATGCCCCAAACTAGTAAGGTAAGTCTGATAACACCTCGTGCTCGACTCCGGTGATGGTCTCGGGTAAGGGGTGTTACAAGGACGGTGTAGCAACATCAGTGAATCCACAAATCTTATCTCCCTGAAGTAGTAAGGGAGCAAACTGAAGAGTGTACATCTTATCTCCCTAAAGTAGCAAGTGGAGTAGATCAAAGATGATAAATCTTATCTTCCCAAGGTAGCAGGGAATCATTTTTAAGCCACCAGCCTTATCTCCTTGAAGTAGCAAGGGAACAGACTGAAGATTATAGATCTTATCTCCCTAGAGTACCATGTGGAGTAGATCAAAGACGGCAAATCTTATCTTCCCGAGGTAGCAGAGGAGCAAATTTAAGCCACCAGCCTTATCTCCCTGAAGTAGAGCAAAGACGGTGAATCTTATCTTCCCGAGGTAGCAGGAAAGCATATTTAAGCCACCGCCTTATCTCCCTAAAGTGGCAAGGGAGCAGACTGAAGATTGTAGATCTTATCTCCCTGGAGTAGCAAACAGAGTAGATTAAAGACGGCGAATCTTATCTTCCCGAGGTAGCAGGGGAGCAGATTTAAGCCACTAGCCTTATCTCCCTAAAGTAGCAAGGGACCAGACTGAAGATTGTAAATCTTATCTCCCTGGAGTAGCAAGTGGAGTAGGTCAAAGGCGGTGAATCATATCTTCCCAAGGTAGTAGGGGAGCAGATTTAAGCCACCAGCCTTATCTCCCTGAAGTAGCACGGGAGCAGACTGAAGATTGTAGATATTATCTCCCTGAAGTAGTAAGTGGAGTAGATCAAAGACGGTGGATATTATCTTGCTGAAGTTGCAATGAAGCAGATTGAAGCCACCAATTATTATCTCTTTGAAGTTCCAATGGAGTAGATCGAAGCTACAAAACCCTTCTCCCTAAAATTTTATTGGAGCGAATGGAAGCACCAATGCCTATACCCCTAAAGATGCAGTGGGACGGAATGAGGTTACTTGCAGAAGAAGTGCCAAGACTCAATAGGTCCAGACAAAATTGTCTCTTTTATAGTCTTTGCTCCATTCTCGTTACACGAAAATGAGCAAAGAGGTGCAGCTGTAATAGGCCAATTTAGCTTGGGCTTATACCAAAAACAAAAACCAAAAAATGAAAGTAAAATAAAGTCCAATGTCCTTTGTTTTATAAATATTAGGGCCCAATTTAAAACCTACACCCCAGGCCTGAATTAAAACCCAACAAGCCTACTACCCAAACCCACATCACAAACCCAATTACAACTCAAAACTAAAAAACCTAGGCCCAATCCTATGGCCCAAATTGGACCAATTTTCGGCAAGTGGAAACCCTAGGGTTTCCCCTTATACCGTAGCTTCCATGAATGGACAGCCCTTACCGCCGAATACCATGCCACCAACAGTGCGCGAATCGCGGCCCTATCGATGCCGTTCACACCTACAAAAAAGGCAATTAATAGCACTAATCAAAATCTTGTGTTTATTTTTTGACTTATTTTCAGTTATAAAAACAGAATGTAATGGATGTAAGGGGATAGACATGAATCAATACAAAATAGATTTCTTCCACATACACAATCAATCAAAGAGTGCAAATTTCGATTACAAAGAAAAGAAACATTTTTAGGTGATTCATTGTTTTCTTCTCTGCACTTTTTATTTATTTTCATATATTTGAAAACAAAAAGACGGAAAAGGGAGAGGACAATTTTACCTTTTGATTTGCCTACAAAAAAAAAAGGGTTTTCAGACTTTTGGGACGGCAGGGCGTGCGACGGTGTCTCGCCGGAACATTGGCCGGGGAGGCCTGCTGCAAAGAAAAAGAAAAGAAGTTTTGGTTTTTTTTAGAAAGTGGTTAAATTTTTTTTTTTTTAGAAGAAAGTTTAGGCTTAAATAAGGAGTATAGAATGGCGTCGTTTTGAGCCAAAGTTTAAACGCCAAAACGGCGTTGTTTCATTTCCATGACCCGCGCACATGACCAGACTCAGGGAGGATCTGCACTTTTTCTAAGGAAGGGCTAATTGCACTTTTAGCCCTTTCGCCTTTTTGAGCTGTTTTTATTTGGTCCCTTTGCTACTTTTTCTTATTTTTATAAATTTGGCCCCATATTTTTTTTCGTTTTAATTTAATCCTTAGACCAATTTTGATTTTTAAGTGCCGAACGACGCCGTTTTGAAGGATAAGGGATATTTCTTCCCTTGGTCCTTTCTTGTTTTCACGCATTCCAGCCATTTGGTTACCTTTTTTATTTTATTTAAAAATTTTCCTTTTAATTTTAGTTAAATTACAATTAGACCTTTTTTATTTTGGCTTTTTTTATATATTATTTAATTTAATGCTATTATTATAATCCTATTTTCCTTCTATGCTTATTTACTTATTATTACTATATTTGTTATATTTATTATTATTATTGTTGTTGCTACGACTATTCTTGTTTTTATTATTATTAAATTGATTTATTTAACATTTAATATTTATTCATTTATTTAATTACTTATCATTTTATATATATATATATAGGTTTATTTATTTTCACCCTTTATTGCAAATTTATATTTTATTTTATTTATTTCAATTATTTACGAAGGATTTATTTAAAATTGTTTTATTTTATTATTTTTGTGTTACTTATTTTAAATAGTTTTATTATTAAGTTTGTTTTTTTCCTTGTTTTCTATATTATTACTTTAAACTATCTTATATATATTATTCATTTTATATTGTTTTATATAATGTCTATTTTTTTAAAATTGTTTTATTTTATATCATTTTAAATTATTTTGAATATTATCTATTTTAATTTTTTATATATATTGTTTATTTTAAACTTGTGTATATCATTTATTTTAAATTTTGTCATATATCACCTATTTTGAGTCATTTTGGTACTTTATTGATTTTCAGATTCTCTCTCACATTATTACTTTGAACAATTTGTTTTACATTATATTTCAGTTTGCTTTGTATTTTAAAGTTGTTATATTTGTCATTTAATTCATTTGTCTTTGATTATTGATGTTAGCTTCTTAGATGACGTGTATTATGAGATTATTGCCATTATATGTTCAATAAACTGTTTATCTGTATTTTCATATTGCTATTATTCATCAATATTTTTATTATACATCGTTTTAATATTGCATCAATTTTCCCAAAATTCAAAAAGGAAACTTTTTAAAATAAAGGCAATATTTCGTGTTTGGAAAACTCGAGAGATCGTGCCCTAACTTATTGGGTTTTGATTTTTCTCTTTTAACCCAAATAATCGAATATCCTTTTAAAATTTAAATGGATGAGTTTTGAAAATCAAAAGACAAGCTTAGTTTCGAGGGTTTAAAATGCCGTATCCTAACGTACTGGATGTGATATTTTATTACTTCGGAACAAAAGGGTCTTAACATCCATTTTGATTTATTCAAGCATTTTTTAAAATAAAAAGGATCATATTTTAAAATCTTTTCAAATTTTCGACATTAAGATAATAATTAATCAATTAGGTACCAATTTTGGGCGTTACAAGGGTGCGAATCCTTTCTCGTGCGTAACCGATTCCCGATCCTATTTTCTAGAACTTTGTAGGCCAAAATCATTGTTTTAATAAATCAAAATGATTTATTAAAATGATCATTCTCAAATTGACCCGATTACACCTTAAGAAAAGATTGGTGGTGACTCCATTTTCGTTTTTAAGTTGACCCCATATTCATAAAATAAAAATGGTTTCGACACTAACTTTACCACTTTTAATACAACAGAACTTACACATTTTTAGGCATCTAAATGGCTTCATTTATTCATCAATCATCCATTTCAACTTAACCACACACAAACACACCAATCATTCTATGAAATACCTGATAAGGAAAGATACGTAAAACAACATCATCATTAGCCATATCACATGGCCTTAATTACAAAATGACTTATCTTATGATAATTACAACAATATAGCCAAACCAACTTAACACTTACAACACCACTAAGTCCCTACACATGCCATAGTTCCAAAAGGATACATATTACAATACCAAAAGAACTTTTTGGATAGTGTGGATGATCCTCTGATGCTTCCTGATCCTCGAGCTGGCTTGACTAATCTATAAAACAAGGGAAAAAAGAAAGAAGTAAGCTTTAAGAAGCTTAGTAAGTATATATGCAAATCATTAACATCGTACCAACTTTCTTAATAACCATAGATCATGCCACCTCATAACAACTTCCCACCTATCCTTACCATGTTTCATACATATATATATACACCAAGCACAATATACACCTAGACTTATATTCATAACCATACTTGCATATTAATGTATTTGCCCACATATTCTATGTCCCATAAGTACCTACATTTACACACCACATAACCACACAAATATTATTTGTAACCTTTCCCGTTGAACCCTTTGGAATAACATTTGATACTCGGTGGTTTCAGTACATAGCTCCACCAACACGTAATCTCGCTGTCGTGTACACATGGTGAACTCTAATCATCACCCATCTAACCTAGCTGTTAAATCTCGTAGCTCTCGTGTCTACATGGTGTCCAACACTTGAAATCACACATGTGACCTAGCTACATATAACATAGCTCTCGTGTCTACATGATGTACCCTTCGTAACATACATGCAACCTAGCTATTTTTAGTCCATAACTCTCGTGTCTACATGGTATACACACAGTATTACGCATGTAACCTAGTTTCGTATGTAAGAATATCCCGTAGCTTTATTGTACACAGGGTATACACCTCGTATTACACATGTGACCTAGCTACCACATGGCATCTTGTAGCTCTCTTGTACACATGGTATCCTACCCTCAGAAACACACATGTGACCTAGCTACACATTCTCCGTATCTTTCATTTTTCCAAAGGTTCAATTGAGAGCACCAATTTTCTATAATTCACCAACTCATAGAATCCATCCAACATCATCCATATCATACAATAAATATAATTTATGGAATTAAAATCAATGTATTACTTACATATAAACTTACCTCAACAACAAAAAGTGATAATTTGCAATTTAGTCCATAACATTTCCCTTGCCTCGGTCAAGGTCATTTCCTCGATCTTCTTGATCTATAATAACAAATTCAACTCGTTTAATACACACATTACTCAATTTAGTCCAAAATCATCCTAAATAGTCCCTAACTTTCTCAATTTTACACTTTAGTCCCTAGGGTCGGTTTATCATTTTCATGCAACTTCCACACATTTTAAGCCTAGTTGAACCATTTTTTCCTACAACAACCCACAATTTCTACCATATCACCACTTATACACACCACATTTTATCTTTTACAAATAAGTTATTTCTACAATTTCCATAAAAAATCACCTAGTGCAAATTGTTCTCCACACTTTAAACTTTCATATTTCACCATTAGACATCAAAATACATCCATGACATCTATGGATAAAATTTTAAAAATAAACCCTAGCTTGAAATAATTGTATAATTAGCTAGATCAATTTACGAGGACTCTAAAAATACGAAGAACATTAAAAACGGTGCTCGATTGCACTTAGTTGTAAGCTTAAAAAATCACAAAACCCTAGCTATGGAGAGCTTGCTACATTAGGCCAAGGAGGAAGAAAAGATGGACAAATTTTGGCTTATTTTCCCTTTTTATTTCTTTTATTAACTAATGACCAACATGCCCTTCATTAAAAGCCCTTTGAGTTTTCTCCCTTCCTTGGGTGTTTTTGTCCGAACTAGGTTAAAATGGTCTAATTTCCATATAAGGACTCCTAATTTAAAAACCCAATTCAATCAAGTACCTTTATGGATTAAAACCCATATTTTTCATCTATTGCAATTTAGTCCAACCTAGCCAATTGGACATGCAAACAATAGAATTCATAGACCAAAATTTCATAGAATTATTCAAATACTAAGAAAACATGAAAACTGAATCAGAATAATACCTTAGACCCTGGATTCATGGTTTTGAAATCATTATTCCATTTAGCCCCTAATTTGAGCTGTTACGACTCTCCCCCTTTAGGGATTTTTGTCCCCAAAAATTTTACAGGTAAATAAGTTTGGATACTCTTTCCTCATAACTTCCTTTGGTTCCCATGTAGCCTCTTCCACACCATGCTTTTGCCACAATACTTTCACCAAGGCTATACTTGTTTTCCTCAACTATTTAACCTTTTAAGCCCAAATCTTAATTGGCTCATCTTCATATGTCATGTTTGGCCGAATTGCAATCTCTGTAGAAGGAATCACATGCGAGGGATCCAAGCGATACAATCGTAACTTTGACACATGAAACACATCATGTATCTTTTCTAGTTCCAAAGGTAATGCCAACTAGTATGCCACTAGTCCTATTCTTTTCGTAATCTCATACGGCCCTATAAAACGTGGACTTAATTTACTCTTCCAGCCAAATCTCAGTATCTTCTTCCACGGTGACACCTTCAAAAATACTTTATCACCAACTTGAAATTCAATCTCCTTTCTTTCCAAATCGGCATAAGACTTTTGTTGGTCCGAAGTAGCCTTTAAACAATCCCGAATTATCTTAACGTTTTCCTCAGTCTCTCAAACCAGATCAACACCATGTATTTGTTTCTCACTCAACTCAGTCCAATACAATGGAGTTTGGCATTTTCGGCCATACAATGCCTCATAAGGCGCCATCTGTATACTGGACTGATAACTGTTGTTGTAGATGAATTCTACTAAAGGTAGATACTTTTCCCAACTACCTTCAAACTCTAAAACATAACACCGAAGCATATCTTCAAGAACTTGAATTACCCTCTCAGATTGGCAATCCGTCTGTGGGTGAAATGTGGTACTAAAATTTAATTTCGTACCCAACGCCTCTTGCAACTTCTTCCAAAATCTCGAGGTGAACCTCAGATCTCTATCCTATATAATAGACATGGGTACTCCATGTAATCTCACAATTTTGGCAATGTATAATTCAACCAATTTATCAAGTGAAAAATTAGCACGTACTGGAATAAAGTGAGCCGACTTCGTTAATCTGTCAACAACGGCCCACACCGCATCTTACTTTTTCGGTGTCAAAGGTAGACTTGTCACAAAGTCCATCGTAATCTTATCCCACTTCCACTCGGGGACCATTACGATCTGAAGTAAACCCGAAGGTACCTGGTGCTCAGCTTTCACTTGCCGACAAGTTATACACGTCGTGACAAATTCTGAAATGTCCTTTTTCATGCCACGCCACCAGTACTACTGAGATACACTGATAAACACCCACTATGTGTCTCATGTAAAATTTTCCGAATCAACTCATCATCTCTTGGTACACAGATTCTATCACGAAACATCAAGCAACCATCCGGACTTACTCAAAAATCAGAAATGCCACCAGTTTCACACTGAACTCTCTTAACTTGTAACTCACTATCATTCTTTTGAACTTCACAAATCTGTTGGAGCAACAGTAGTCTAACCCTCAACTTGGTTAGTATGGAACCATCATCAAACAATGTCAAACTCATTCAACTGCTTATCTCTCAGAATTTCTAACACAGTTCTCAAATGTTCAGTATGCTCTACCTCATCACGCGAATAAATCAAAATGTCATCAATGAACACGACAACGAATCTATCTAAATACGGTTTGAATACACGGTTCATCAAGTCCATGAACACTGCAGGTGCATTTGTCAACCCGAAAGGCATGACCAGAAACTCATAATGTCCGTATCGTGTTCTGAAAGCAGTTTTCGATATATCTGAATCTTTAACTAGCAACTAGTAATAACCCGATCTCAAATCAATCTTTGAAAATACAGTAGCTCATTTTAACTGATCGAATAAATCATCAATCCGCGGAAGAGGGTATTTATTCTTCACTGTCACCTTGTTCAACTGTCAGTAATCAATACACATTCTCATCGTTCTATCTTTCTTTTTCACAAATAATATAGGAGCACCCCAAGGTGAAAAGCTCAGTCTCGCGAAACCTCTATCCGTCAATTCTTGTAACTGTGCTTTCAACTCTTTTAATTCCGTCGGTGCCATTCTGTATGGAGCTATCGATATCGGAGTAGTGCCTGGTAACAATTCAATACCGAATTCAACTTCTCTAATCGGCGGTAAACCCGGTAATTCTTCCGAAAAAACATCTAAGAACTCGCAAACAACTGGTACAGACTCAATTTTTAATTCTGTCTTGCTAGAATTCATCACATACGCTAAATACGCATCATAGCTTTCTCTGACATACTTCTGATCCCTCATGGCAGAAATCACTATCGGTAATTTATTCGAATCATTTGATTCAATCTGAAGAATCTCACCATTCTGACATTTCAATTCTATACACTTACTTCGACAATTCACAATAGCTTCATGCACATTTAGCCAGTCCATGCCCAGTATTACATCGAATTCGTCAAAAGGGAGGAGCATCAGATCAGCCAGAAAACAATATCCCCGAGTCATCAACGGACATTTCTTACATATCTTATCAGCTAACACAGACCTTCCTAACGGATTCGATACTTTAACTACATATTTCGTAGACTCAACACTTAAATTCTTTTCATACACTAATTTCATAAAAATATATGAATGAGTTGATCCAGGATCTATCAAAGCAACAATATCAGTGTTATAGAGAGAAAAAGTACCGGTAATAACATTAGGCGACGAGGCTTCCTCGCGTGCATGTATTATATAAGCTCTCGCAGGAGTACGCATATCAGACCTCACATTAGCATCTGTCGCCACATTGCAATTTCCACTTTGGTTCCCAACACTTTGCGACGGTCTACCTCTCGATGCAACATTATTTGTCTTAGTCGACTGTTCTCTATCAGGTACAGATCTTTCAGGACAATCACGCAAGTAATGAATTAATGATCCCTATCGAAAACATGCCCCACTCATCAGTCGACACTCTCCAAAATGCCTTCTAGTACAATGCTTGCACTCAGATCCGGGAATTCTCACACTACCTGCACTAGCTACAGAAGTCGTCTGAGGTCTCGAATGAGAAGTCTTAACACTTTTCTCTCAGATAGATGTGCCCGTAGAAGCAGTAGGACGAGGATGAAAATCCTTTGATCTTTTGGATCCAGACTGATACGGTTTTCCCGCAAACTTTTTTCTAGCTTCTCTGAATTCAGAATTAGCTTTTCTCTTTTCTTTAGCAAGCTTTTCGGCTTTACTAGCCCGATCAACGAGAACTACAAACTCTTTCAGCTCAAGTATTCCGACTAATAGTCGAATTTCTTCATTTAGCCCATCTTCAAACCTTTTGCACATTGTTGCTTCGGTAGAAACACATTCGCGAGCATATTTGCTAAGTCGAACGAACTCTCTCTCTTATTCAGTTACAGACATTCGACCCTATTTTAGCTCTAAAAACTTTTTTCTTTTCTGATCAATGAATCGTTGACTAATGTATTTCTTTCTGAATTTCGTCTAGAAGAAATCCCAATCGACTCGTTCTCGTGGTACAACCAAGGTCAATGTATTCCACCATTGATATGCTGAATCCCAAAGCAATGAAATAGCACCTCTCAGGCACTCATCAGGAGTACAAGCCAGTTCATTAAAAACTCTGATCGTATTCTCAAGCCAAAATTCGGCCCTCTCAGTATCATCACCTGCTGAAGCTCGGAATTCCTCAGCATCATACTTTCGTATCTTATCAACAGGAGGTCTGTTCAATCTCAGAGGATCCACAACTCGTACATTATCAGGGTTAGGTTGTGGGACGGGAGGGGGTGGAGGTTGCGAAACAGCCGGGTTTGCTCGCACAAACTCACTAAACCAACCAGACATCATTTGGAAGAAAGCTTGTTTAATTTCTTCCTGATTGGCCACAGCAGGGCCCGATTTAGAAGGCACAGCCCCTTGAGCGGGTGCTGGCGCAATACTTTCAACATCATCTGCTAAAGCTCGATTCGGATCCATTACTATATAAAACAGATTTCAAAGGATGTCAGGAGATATCACACTATCACATTTCATGCACATAGCATGTATAGCTAGACTAATACTCATTACGGTAGTCCTAGAATCGACTAAACCGTAGCTTTGATACCAACCAAATGTAACACCCTTATCCCGTAACCGTCACCGGAATAGGTAAGGGGCATTACCGGACTTGTAACATATATCAGAACAGTAAAATTTCAAACTTTTTAATCAAGAACCATCACGTATCATCTATCATTAGAGCATGCTTCAATTGATCATAAAATGATGTATATAATTATTGGAAATCTAATTGGAAACATGCTAAAAGATAGGGAAAATTTGCGAAACTTTTAAGTTAGGGACACACGGCCGTGCCCCAAGCCCGTGTTCTTCACACACGGCCGTGTCCCTCCAGACACGCCCAAGCCTTTTAGCCCGTAGTCGAATCTGACTTATCCCACACAGCTGTCCAACACGCCCATAGGGTTAGGCCGTGTGTCGCCCACGGCCTAGGCATGCCCGTGCCCTTACCTCGTGGTCGAAACTGTCAAATATCACACGGCTGCCAGACACGCCCGTGTACAAAACAGAGCAGACCGTGTGACTATACTGCCAAATTTCACACGGCTACAAATTACCAGACACGCCCGTGTGTCTAGGCCGTGTACCAAAACTGACCAAAACATCAAGGTGCAGGGGACACACGGTCGAAGCGCACGCCCGTGTTCCCTGGCCATGTGGCACAAATATAGGCTTGGTTTAAGCCAATTTGCCACCCAATATGGGTCATTTCTACTAGCCATTAACCAACAACATTTCATGCCATTCTACCCACCTAAAACATACCAATTCAAGGACAAAATAGACCCAAAATCATCTCAATTCATTCACAAATCAAGCACACCAACTCAAAGGCCTAAATGATCATTTCCATGCACTCACCCACACATATATACATATCAATTATGCAAGCTTATAACCTCATCAAAATCACATATCTTTCCATAAGCACATATAGCTAAAGGACAACTCAAATGCTTGATTATAAACACATATGACCCAAGCCATATCTCATAGCTTGATCATTTACCAAAATATATCATGTTCACTAAAGTACTAGCCTATACATGCCATGACCAAACGTTTGCAAAATACTCAAAAGTACCGAAGCTTTATCGATAGTGTGATAGCGATCTCCGACTCGTCCGATATCCGAGCTAGCTTCCGAATCTAGAAGACAGTGGAAGAAATAAACGGAATAAGCTTCTAAAGCTTAGTAAGTCCATATAACATGAAATTAAACTTACCGATTCGATAAAGCAATCCATATAAGTAAGGCTATTTCAGTCACATGACCATATAGCCTATTACACAATCTCATTCATGTTAGTTCATATCACTTCATAATCAATCTCATATAAGAGTATAACATGTAATTCACATCCATAGGCACATACACATCATAGTTCTTATACATCTTTGACTTATGAGGAACATATAGTTCAGGTTTCATATGTCAAAACATTCATGTAATACATATAACATATATCTCTTATACACATGTACCATATAATGTGTTTCTTGTAACATGTATCGGTATTGCCCGTTGAACCTATAAGAACATCGAAAGATACTCGGGTGATACAGACATAGTGTATATACATATAACCTGTAATCCGTCAATGCGTCATATATGCTCTTTCGAGCTTGTACGGTAAGCCCGGAGGCTGAACATATAATCCCAAAGGATAATCGGTAAGCCCGTAGGCTGAACATGTAATCCCGAAGGATAATTGGTAAGCCCGTAGGCTGAACATGTAATCTCGAAGGATAAACCTGTAGCTCATGAGCACGTGGTGAGTCCGCAACAAATGCAGGAGCTCGAACCACCCTGTAGCCCTAGTGACATGTCACTTGTATCTTATCGACTTTTACGGTTCTAACGGGGCTCGGTATTCAATTTATCACTTGTAACAGTTTAACATTTCTATTTCAATTTCATATATACTCGTTCAATTAGGCTATTTAATCGTCTAGCATTTCATATTTTCAAATAACAATACGTATGAACATATATATATACATTAAATTCGTTATACGAACTTACCTCGTAATCCCGTATCTACTCGTCTATTTTCCGTTTTCCCCGATCAAGTTTCGAGATTCGATTGTCTTTATCTAAATTAATGCAAAATTCAGCTATTTACTAACTCACATACTCAATTCAATCCAAAAACATATAATTTGACAGATTTGCAATTTAGCCCCTATATTTTCAATACTTTGCAATTTAGTCCTCTCATCACAAAAATGACAATTTACACAATCAATCCCCCAATTCACTATAGCCGAATATTCAAGGGACTTATACAAGCATATATCTTTTAATTAATCACAAATTTAACCTCAAAAATTCTACCTTTTTACAATCAAATCCTTAAAACCCATTTTCTTCAAAAATTACTTTAAAATTCTTGTATATTACCACATAATAATCAATAATTCATCAAAATCCATCAAAATAACATGAAATCATCAATGGCATTTTTCAAAGACATGTTCAAAATCAAAAATTGAGGTACGGGTCGACTAATATACGAAGCAACGATCTCAAAAACGTAAAAATCACTAAAAACCAAAGTCAAAACATACCTCAATTGAGCAAAATAGTAGCCGAATGAAGAAAACCTTTAAACCCTTTATTTTTGTTTGAAGAATCAGTGGGAGAGAAGAAATATGAAGCCATTTTCTTGTTTTATTTAATTAAAACATATTATAAAGCCATTTGACCATTTTACCCTTTGTAAAATTATTATAAAACCTTATAAAATATGGACATAATGGTCCATCACCAACCACTCCAAATAAAAATGGCATAATTGCCATGCAAGTACCTCCTTTTATAAAGCCATGCTCAAATAAGTCATTTATAAAATAGAACTCTAATTTATCGCTTTACGCGATTTAATCCTTTTTATCAAATTAACTAGTCAAACAATAAAATTTCTAAACGAAACTTTCACACGGTAATTCTATCATGCTGTAAAACATATTAAAGCAATAAAAATAATAATTCAACTGGATTAAGTGGTCCTGAGACCACCCGTTCCGACTAGGGTCTAAAATGGGCTGTTACATCAGGTACCTTCAAGGTTACTTCAGCCAATCACTATACCAGAATGGAAATGGGAAAGAATTACTATGGATTTTGTATCTGGGTTACCATTATCTACAAGGAAGAAAGATGTCATTTGGGTGATTATTGATAGATTAACAAAGTCAGCGCAGTTTATTCTGGCACGTATGGATTATTCTTTAGATAAACTGGCTGAGTTGTACATATTTGAGCTTGTTAGGCTACTTGGAGTGCTTGTTTCTATCATATTAGATAGAGATCCTCGATTTACATCTCGTTTCTAAAACAATTTGCAAGAAGCCTTAGGTACTTAGTTGTATTTTAGCACTGCATTTCATCCTCAAACTGACAGCCAAACTGAGTGTGTAATTCAGGTACTGGAAGATATGCTCCAATGTTGTATACTAGAGGTTGAAGTTAATTGGGAGAAGTATCTACCTTTGATTGAATTTGCTTACAATAATAGCTATTAGTCCAGTATTAAAATGGCTCCGTATTAAGCTTTATATGGTAGTAAATGTAGAACACCGTTATATTAGACAAAGCTCAGCGAAAAGAAGATACATGGGGCTGATTTGATCCAGGAAAAAGAAGAAAAAGTAAAAGTGATTTAGGAAAGTTTGAAAGTAGCTTCTGACCGTCAGAAATCATACGCCGATCTTAAATGAAAAGAGATTGAATTTCAAGTTAGGGATAAAAAATTCTTGAAAGTATCACCTTGGAAGAAAGTTCTCCGATTTGGTCGTAAAGGTAAATTATGTCCAAGATTCATCGGGCCATATGAAATCATAGAAAGAGTTGGACCGGTTGCTTACCAATTGGCATTACCACCGGAACTCGATAGAATTCATAATGTTTTTTATGTATCTATGCTACGACGGTATCGATCAGATCCTTCACATGTTATTTCTCCTACAAAAGTGGAGATTCAGCCAAATATGAGTTACAGTGAAGAACCAATTAAGATTTTGGCACAAGAGACCAAGGAACTCAGAAATAAAAAGATAAAGTTAGTAAAAGTACTACGGCAAAAACATGGAGTTGAAGAGGCAATGTGGGAACCAGATGAAGCTATGAGAAAATAGTACCAACACCTTTTTAATGGTAAGATTTTCGGGGACGAAAATCTCTAAAGGGGGAAAGTTGTGACAGCCCGATTTAGGGCCTAAACGGAATAGTGGTTTTGAAACCACAAATCCAAAGTAGAAAAATTTATTATGATTTAATTTTGATATTTACTATGTGATTGAATGACTGTGTGAAAATTTTGTTGTGAAATTTTATCATTTGGGTGTTCAATTTGATATTTAGGACTAAATTGAAATAGGTGAAAATCTGTGCTCTAGTTCATAAGGTACTTGTGAGAAATGGGTTTTTAAAGTAGAGGTCCTTAAATGGTAATTATACCATTAGGTTTTTATGGACAAAAATAGACATGGTTAGTAAGTAAGGTATTTAAGGGCATTTTGGTAAAATGCATTAATTAATGAATAAAGAAAAAATAACATAAAAAAAGCTATCATCTTCTTCATTTTTTCTTCATGGCCGAAGGTAGTAAGGAACACCATGGCTAGGGTTTGTTCCTCTTCCAAGCTTCATAGTAAGTCCGTTCTAGCCCCGTTTTAATTTTTTTACGTTTTTGGAGTCCCGGTAACTTGATTTAGCTTATTTTAGCAATAATTTAACCTAGGGTTCATATTTGGACAAATACCCATAGGTGAAATGTGTTTATTTTGATGTTTTATGATAGAATATGAGATTTTAAATTATGTTGAACAACTTGTGCTACTCGGTTTTAAGTGAAAACAAGTAA
Source organism: Gossypium stocksii (assembly GCA_020496765.1). Lineage (NCBI taxonomy): Eukaryota > Viridiplantae > Streptophyta > Magnoliopsida > Malvales > Malvaceae > Gossypium > Gossypium stocksii. The sequence goes on from CM035627.1 coordinate 30,234,270, forward strand.
AACAACATAATCGGTAAAAATACCTAATGTTCATAAGTATATGATAGAGTGAGAATTTGATGTTGTCATTAGTAAATAAATGATCAGCAACTTCTAAAATATAAGGATTTAGGAAAAAGCTTAATTTCTGAGCATTGGGGCAAATGTGTAAATATGCAAAAGTTTAGGGGTAAAATTGTAATTTTGCCAAAGTTAGAGTTAAGGATTGTTTTGATAAATGTGAGTATTGAATAAGCTAAATGTGATATTTTAGATCAAGAAAGACGTGGAATCAATAATGATCGGGGAAAGGAAAAGATCATGGACTAAATTGCAAAACTTCTATATTGTTGCACCAAGGTAAGTTTATATGTAAATAATGTTTTGTTTTTATTTATGTTATGATATTTTATTGTGTGACATGTGAAATAAGTTTTAGCATTGTACAATTAATCGATATAAACGGTGAATTGTGGTTGATAAATTGGGATTAAATGAGGAATATCTCATTGAACCTTCGGAATGGAAAAACGTGGTGCTAAGTGGATATGCCACCGTCGCACATGTTGATTTATTAACATGGTGCTAAATGGATATGCCACGGTTATACATATAACGTGGTGCTAAGTGGATATGCCATGGTTCTACATGTTGATTCGAAAAGTGGTGCTAAGTGCGTATGCCACGAACACATATGTTAGCCCAATAGTGTAGTGCTATTTGCGTATACCACGAAGTTGGGCATCAGTTAAAGAGGGTGGAGTTATGGGCTAAAACTACAGAATATTGTTACATTCCGAAGTGTTCAGCGGGAGAAACAAGTTTGTTAAAAGGAAATTTATGCAAAAAATGTGGAAATAAATACCGAGATATGAATATATATGAGTTTTGAACCATGAGTTAGATAAGTGATTGAACCTTGATATTATAAATATGGAAAAGTGTTATTTTGCAAGTTGATGATAAGGAATTTTAGTGAAAGAGGAAAAATTTGGGATAAACAGCTTAAAATAGCAGCGGAGAAGTAACTTTGGAAAATCACAAAAAATGGTAGAAATTGAATTAAAGTTGAATGAGATATGGAATTAAAGCTTATTGAATCTATTTTCATATAAAAGAAACAAGGCAAGTAAAAGAATTCTATATTCTAAGTTATTTAAATTTTTGTGAGACTGGTTTAGATTGATTTTGTAATCCCCTATTCTGATTTGGAAAAATCATTAAAATGCGTACAAAAATAGTTATGGAACATAATTTATATAGTTGGATTTCTTATTGAGTCTATTTTTAGAGTAAACAAACATGAACATATTTTGAATTCTGTATAAAGAGAAATTGAAGTTTTAGTGAAGTGTGGTTAGGACTGTTAGGAAGTGAAATAGGGGAAGCTTTAGTGAATAAACTGTATTACTTGGCCAAACCAAGAATTCTAAAATTTCTATGGTAAGAAGAAGTATGGGTCTATTTTCTGGAAAAATTAACGGATCTTAATTTGGAGCTCCGTAGCTCCGGATAAAAATAATTTAAAGACTAGGACTCAAGTGGACAGCTTATACTGAATTTAAGTAAATGGTAATTTCATATGAGAGTAAGGTTGTATAATTGTGGAAACATATGTTGGGATTTATAAACGTCATTAATAGTTATTGTTTTTATTATTTACATATTACTTACTAAGCTACAAGCTTACTTTGTTTCTTTTTCATTCTTATCTTATTTTGAAGTGTAATCAAGTTTGTTCGTGACTCGAAAAAGTTGTCGGAAGCTCACCAACACTATCCATCCTTCCTTTGGTATTTTGCAAACATATTTTAGAAGTATGGCATGTATAGAAGACTTGGATATTTTGTTGTATATTATAATAATATTACTTGAAATATTGATCTCTAATATTTGATATATCACTCGTATTATGCTATTGAGATGGTTCAAAATTAGTTAAGTACAAGTTATGATATATATAAATTCAATGTCTAGAGGATGAATGAATAGTTGAAGGGTTTTAATTTAGATAATCATTTTATGACTCGGTTTATTATGATTACATGTGTGCTACTCTGGTAATACCTCGTATCTGTTTTGGTGTGAACACGGATAAGGGGTGTTACAGGATGTGCCAAAAACAGCGTTTAGAACGAGGTATGGACATTATGAGTTTCTTGTTATGCCTTTTGGACTTACTAATGCTCCTACCGTTTTTACAGACTTGATGAATCGGATAAGTTTGTAGTTGTATTCATAAATGATATCTTGATTTATTCTCGGGATGAGTCCGAGCATGCCAAACATTTTAGAACTACGTTACAGATTTTAAGAGATAATAAATTGTTTGTTAAGTTCAGTAAAAGTGATTTTTGGCTCTGAGAAGTTGGATTTTTGGGACATATTGTCTCTGCTGAAGGTATTGATTGGAAGCTGCCAAGAAATGTATCCGAGGTTATAAGCTTTCTAGGCTTGGCTGGGTATTACCGATGATTTGTTAAAGGATTTTCGATGATTGCTACTCCGATGACGAGGTTGTTATAGAAAGATGTTATGTTTGAATGGTCAGAGAAATGCCGAAAGAGTTTTGAGCAGTTAAAAGCTTTATTGACTGACGTACCGATGTTAATACAACTTGAGTCTGAGAAAGAATTTGAAATTTATAGTGATGTGTCCTCGAATGGTCTTGGATGTGTATTGATGCACGAAGGCAAAGTGATAGCTTATGCCTTGAGACAGTTGAAACTGCATGAGAAGAACTATCCGAAGAATGATTTGGAGTTGGTTACCATTGTGTTTGCTTTCAAAATTTGGCGACACCATTTGTACGGTGAGAAATGTCGTGTCTTCACTGATCATGAAAGTTTAAAGCCTTTGGTGACTCAAAAGTATCTGAATTTGCAACAATGAAGATGGCTTGAGTTGTTAAAAGATTATGAGCTAGTGATCAATTATCACCTAGGAAAGGCGAATGTAGTCGTCGATGCCTTGAGTAGGAAATCCTTGTTTGCCTTAAGGGCTATGAACTCAAGATTGACTTTGTCTGATGATGGTTCGATTCTAGCTGAACAGAAAGCTAGACCGGTATTTCTTTAGCAAATTTATGAAGCTTAGAAGAATAACAGTGATTTGTAAACTAAAAGAGCTCAGTGTGAATTAAGTAGTGATTCAGTTTTTCGGATCCATTCGGATGAATGCTTGATGTTCCAAGATAGGGTACGTGTACCGAAAAATCATGAGATTATTTAGAAAATTTTGCACGAGGCACATAGTGGTTGTTTGTCAGTTCATCCGGGTAGTACGAAAATGTACAATGATTTGAAGAAATTGTATTGGTGGCCTGGTATGAAAAGAGATATTCTTAAGTTCATATCAAAGTGTTATTTGAACTGTACATTGCTAAGATTGTGAGACTACATGGAGTGCCTATTTCTAGTATTTCGAATAGAGATTCGAGATTTACTTCGAGATTTTGGAAAAAGTTGCAAGAAGGTTTGGGTACAAAATTGAATTTTAGTATCACATTTCATCCGTAAACGGATGGTCAAATGGAAAGAGTGATTTAGATCCTCGAAAATATGCTCTGATGTTGTGTTCTAGAGTTTGAAGGTAGTTGGGAAAAATATGTACCTTTGGTTGAGTTTGCTTACAACAACAGTTTTCAGTCGAGTATAAAAATGGCACCATATGAGGCATTGTATGGCTCTAAATGTCGAACTCATTTGTATAGGACAGATTCATGGAGTTGATTTGGTTAAGGAAACCGAAGAAAAAGTGAAAGTAATCTGCGATTGTTTGGAAGCAGCTTCAGATTGGCAAAAGTTATACGCAGATTTGAAAAGAAAAGAGATCAAATTTTAGGTTGGTGATTAAGTGTTTTTGAAAGTATCTCCGTGGAAAAAGATTTTGAGATTTGGACATAAAGACAAGTTGAGTCCACGTTTCATTGGGTCGTATGAATTTATTGAAAGAATAGGGCCAGTGGCATACCGATTAGCTTTACTGGTAGAGTTGGAAAGGATTCATGATGTGTTCCATGTGTCGATGCTATGACGATATCATTCTGATCCTTCGCATGTGATTTCTCTAATAGAGATTGAGTTCGACTGGATATGATGGATTATGAAGAACTGATCAGAATTTTAGCTCAGGAAGTCAAACAATTAAGAAATAAACGTATAGTCGTAGTAAAAGTGTTATGGCAGAGACATGGGGTAGAAGAGTCTACGTGGGAACCCGAGGAAGCCATGAGAAAAAAGTACCCAAACCTCTCTTCCGGTAAGATTTTTGGGGAAGAAAATCCCTAAATAGGGAGAGTTGTAACAACCCAATTAAGGCCAATTCGGAACAGTGGTTTCGAGACTAGAAATCTAAAGTAGAAAAATTTATTGTGATAAAGTTTTAAGGTTTATAGTATGATTGAATGCATGTAACAGCCTGATTTTAGGCTTAGTCAGAACAGTAGTTTTCGGACCACAAATTTGACGAGGAAATAATTTATTTTTATTGTAACACCCCTTACCCGAGTCCGATGCTAGGACGGGGTACGAGGCAGTACTATACTTAATCATGCTTAAACATGTAATCTCGGTCTATAAAATATCTTTACTTTTTAAAACTTTTCATTCATTCACTTCATAACCTTATAATAGGCCCACAAGGCCCAAATCATACATCGGGTGTATTTCGGAACCAATTCGAGAACTTTCGGGCACTTAGAAAATTTTTGCTTAAAACAGGGCCACACGCCCATGTGGGGTTGGACATGCCCGTGTGGGTAGGCCGTGTGGTCACACACGCCCATGTCCCTAGCCTGTGCTGAATTTATTTATAAAAATCAACCTACAGGGGTTTTGACACGCTTGGGTACACACCCATGCCTATGGTGCGTGTCTTTCGCACGGCCTAGACACGCCCGTGTCAATAACCTATGGAGTATTCTGACTTGAACACTATAACCATCAGGAGTGCACACCGCCAAGGCACACGCCCGTGTGCTCAGCCCGTGTTCTATACTGACTTAGCTGATTTGGATGCAGGGGACACACGATCTATTAACATGCCCATGGGGGCTGGCCGTGTGTCACACAAGGCCTAGGCACATGTCTATGCTCCCAACCGTGTGGACAACTATAGGCTATTTTCCAAGCCTTTTTGCCACCCTGAAACTGAACCAGAACAATACAATTCATACCAACTATAACTCTCTAATTAGTATATAAACATACATTGAAACATTCATCATTGTGGCACTCACATGCCAACATGCATAACATGAATTTCATCTTCATTTCATAATATCACTAAGGTAATATTAGCCAATTTATATGCCTATTACAAAATGACACTTAACAACATGATTCAACATCCTATACATGCCATACAACAAAAAGACTAACTTCACTATACCAAAATGAATTCCTTGATAGTGTGACTTCGAGCTCTGACTGAGAGTGATCCCCGAGCTAACTTTAGCAAATCTACATGGAAAGGGAAAATGAAAGAGTAAGCATAAAAAGCTTAGTAAGTTGCATGAATAAAGTAGCAATAAAAATCATAGAACATTTACCTAAATATGTATCATAGGAAATATCATGGGCTTTCTTAATTATACACGTAACTTACTTCATCTCATGACTTACTCATGCTCATATCTTACTCATTCTCATGAATTTTTCATTCTCATGTCATACTCCATTTCATGTCATACATTTCATCTTTCTCATTACTTATACAATTGCACTTGTAACACTCCTCAAAAACTTTAGTCTTTCTAGTTAATTAATCAACTTGAACTAATTCTTCTTTTAAAGCCTTTCTAGATATCGAAGGATACTCGTAAGCAAATCTCATGATACAATGCCAATGCCATGTCCCAAATGTGGTCTTACATGGGATCATAAGTCGATGCTGAAGCCATATCCCAGATATGGTCTTACACAGGATCTCATATCGATGTCTATACCATGTCCCAGACATGATCTTACACGAGATCGTACTCTGATGCCAATGCCATGTCCCATACATGGTCTTACATGGGATCTCATATAGGATGCCAATGCCATGTCCCAGACATGGTCTTACAGGGGATCCTTATCTAATCTTGGTGCCGAAGCCATGTCCCAGACATGGTCTTATACGAGATCTCATGTCGATGCCAATGCCATGTCCCAGACATGGTTTTACATGGGATCTCAACTCGTTGTCGGTGCCATGTCCCAAACATGGTCTTATACGGGACCTACAAATGCTCATGACATGGTTACGGTACCCTTCTTATCCTTATTCGCTTTCATATAATTTATTTTCATGTTTCATTATTTCTTGATAGAAACTCATATCAATATTCTCATGAAATTCATACATTATCTCAATAATCATCAACATGAAACTTATACATAGTTCATATAAGATTACATCCATGTCTTCATGGAGTATCATAATTTCATAGAAAATCATCATAATGAAATTTGCATAACATATAAGCTAAATTATCACATACAACTTACCTCAAGTCCAAAATGTGAGCGAATGCTCGGTTTAGTCCACTACTTTACCTTTTCCCCAGTTTCGGTCTGAGCTTCATGTTTCTTGATCTAAAATGAAAAAAATTAACTTGTTTAGTACCCATATTGACCAAATAGCTCATAATTGACACTTTGGCAAAATTTATAATTTTGCCCCTAAACTTTTACATATTCACAAAATAGTCCCTATGCTCGTATAATGAAATGTATCTATTCTCGTGGCTACCCAAGCCTAGCCGGCACTCACTAGTGTCCATAAAAGCCTGCATTGCTCACAATTTCATACTTTTACTGCGCATTTTACTAACTTTACAAGTTGGTCCTTATTAAGGTCTTTCATGAAAAATCAACTAGAGAAAGGTGTTTACTACACTTTAATCTTTCATTCTCTACCACTAGGCATCAAATTACTTGTAGGTCATGCATGCGTATATTTTTTAATATAAACCTTAGCTCAAATTAGTGGTAGAAATAGCTAGATTAAGCTACGAGGATTTCAAAAATACGAAGAACATTAAAAAAACGAGGCTTGGAGTCACTTACTTGGAGCTTAAAAATGAAGGAAACCCTAGCTATGGAGGCTCTTCAAATTCAGCACACTTGGGAAGAAGATGGACACTTTTTTATTCTTTTTCCCTTTTTATTTCATTAATTTACCTAATGACCAAAATGCCCCTAAGCCCCTTCTTTGAAATTTTACCCTTCCATGGGCATTTTTGTCCATCATGCTAATAAATGGTTTAATTGCTAAATAAGGACTTCTAAGAATTTCTGTTATGCTATTTCATACTTAAAACTTTCTAGAAACTCATAATTTGCATCTTTTTGCAATTTAGTCCTACAGGACAAATTAATCACTATTCATAAATTTTCCTTTATGAAATTTTCTCAATATCGTGCAAACATGCCATAATCTCAAAAATAATCATGAAATAAAATTTTCTACTTCGAATTTGTGGTCTCAAAACCACTATTCTAACTAGGCCCTAATTCGGGCTGTTACAATTCTCCCCCTTAGGGATTTTCGTCCTCGAAAATCTTACCGGTAACCAAGTTGGGATATTGATTTCTCATGGTTTCCTTATGTTCTCATGTTGCCTCTTCTACCCCATGTCTTTGCCATAGTACTTTCAGAAGAGATACACTCTTTGTAACACCCCAAATTCGGCCTAGAAGTTAGGCTCGAATCTAGTGATGTCACATTGAAGGGTCGCTTTCAAAAAATGGTTTAGTTAAAAATTTAGTTCGAAATGAAATATGCTTGATAGGAATTTACTTAGTCAAAAATTCGAATAATTAAATTAAATGAATAATTAGAAAAAAACATGTTTATTAACTATAGCAGTAACTAAATAAAATCCTAAGTAAATAATGAAATCGAAGATACATAGCCTCATTACGTCACAGTAGAGATTTAAAAGTAATTATCATAACACTTAATAAATCTATATTGAAAATTCCTAAGTAACTTGTAGTGTGGCTACCTCCGAGTCCTCTCCCATATCAACTCGTTTATTGTGGATCACCTAAAATATTAATAATAAAGGTGTGAGTTTCACAACTCAGTGTGTACGACCCTTGGCAATCAAATCAATTCAATATACAAATATCACATTGGGCCTAAGCCCTACTCAATATCGGTGGCCTCTGAGCCTTAGCCCATGATAGCCTCGGTTGGGCCCGAGCCCACATTCAAATATCAAGATATTCATGCCATATGCAGTTACCCATAACCAACCCTATACACCTCCTTCCAACCCTACACTCCTGTGAGGAGATGCTCGACCCACCCATCCTTATACACTCATTGTGACACTGATTGCGGCAACACTCATCGTTGCAGCAGAGCTGCTCGTGGCTCAAAAGCCTTCGTTGTAGCATTGGTTGCGGCACTACTTATCATTGCAGCAGAGCTGCTCATGGCTCAGAAGCCTTCGTTGGGTCCACAGTCGTCAAGCGATCGTGCGACCCTCATATACACTTCCTCCAATCATCAAAACCCACCCAAGTGCAACATACAATTCATGAATGCAACATACAAATTTTCACATATTAAGCACTTAGGGGTATTTTGGTCATTTCACTACCTAGAGGTATTTTTGTAAACCTACCCTACAGGGGTATTTCGGTATTCCTAATCTACGAGGGTGTTTCAGTAGTTCTACTTTACAGGGCATTTTCGTAATTCTACCTTAAAAAGGTACTTTCGTAATTCTAGCTTAGAAGGGTATTTTCTTAATTTTATCCTATAAGGGTATTTTTGTATTTTTCCTAATGATACAAATTTTAATTATGGATTTTGTCCCATCAAAAAGTCATTGCGGCTAAGATAAACGGACACTATGCACCAGGTAGGATTCAAGAGAAGAGGAGGTGGGTCACTCGGACCACTTAAGTACCAGGCTCTTCCACGATCCAATCCTAAACATGCATAGGTTGGTTGCCACACCTTAGTCTATTGACTTGTCCACAGACATGTTTATTACCTAGTTAAGTTTTATGAAAATTTGAGAGTCCATTTAACTGGGCCTAAAGTCCATTAAACCCTAGCATGCATTTCTACAGTCCCATAAGGCCCACTAGGCCCAATCATACCCATAAAACCCATTAAGCCCAAACATTCTTATGTAGCCCATTAGGCCCAATCATAATTCAATCATACAATCATACATATCAATCCATCACAAAATTTCATATCACAACTTTGCCAATTTGGGCCCATAAATTCGGCAGGCCCATTCGGGATTTTGAGATTTTAGTTTTTGTCGATTTGCCGTGTGTGTAGTGTATGTACACACCTGATTGATGACTCGCTCCTACACTATCCTCAGTCTTGACCTACAATCAAAACCACTTCTAAATCAACTCCAAACCTTACTAAAACTTTATCAAATCCCGAAGCCTTATCGTAGCCTTACCGTGAACCTTTGGCTTTTTTAACCATTCCTTAGCGAATAGTCTTGAATGTTCCTAGATCTACATCAACACACATATTTTATCAACATCAGGTGACTCGTCTTCCACATGAGTCACCCTTATGGCTACACATAAATTCGGCCACCCCCTTAAAAAACCGAAATTAAGAATGAGACACTTACTGAAACTTACCTTCAAACTAAGGGCCTAGATATCTACTGAGTGTGATCAGCTTTTAAAATCTTGATTAAAGGTTGTAAATAACAAAAACAAATTTGTGATGGAGGAAGCAAAAGAAATCGGCAAAGCGGATATGGGTATTCGGGTTTTAAGAGATTAAGGAAAGAAATCGGTAAAGGGGATACAGGTATTCGACTTTTGCAGAATAGGAAAAAGAACTAGAAAGAAGGAGAATAATGAAGCATTCGATTTGGCAAAGCAAGGGAAACTCTTCAAAAAGAATTTGGCACCCCCTATAAATACCCAAAGTCGAACCGCTAAAGTCCCAATTGGCTCCACTTCATCCACATCTCATCTCCTAATTTTTCCCCACGATAAGCTCTCTTAACCTCTTCCTATATTTTCTCTTCTGATCACTCTCCTTAGAGTCCATCTTCATGCCACTTCCAACCTTCCAGAAGGCCAAAATTGAACTCCTAAAAATACTAAGCTAGGATCCAAAACTTAACCAAGGCCCAATACTTTTAGGGCCAAAATTCGGGGTGTTACACTCTTATTTCTTAACTATTTAGCCTCTCAGGCTAAAATCTTAACCGGTTCTTCCCCATATGTCATGTCCGGTTGTATCTCGATTTCTGCCTGGGTAATCACATGTGAAGGGTCTGATCGGTAGAGTCGTAGCATGGAAACATGGAATACATCATGAATCCTTTCCAATTTGGATGGTAAAGCTAGCCGATAGGCTACTGGCCCCATCCTCTCAGTGATCTCGTAAGGCCCAATAAAGCGTGGACTTAACTTGCCTTTCCGACCATATTTAAAACCTTCCTCCATGAAGAAACTTTCCAGAACACTCTGTCACTAACTCGAAAGTCTATCTCCTTTTGTTTCAAATCGACATACGAGTTTTCTCTATCAGAGGCAGCTTTCAAGTATTCGCCAATCACTTTTACTTTCTCTTCTATTTCCTTAACTAGATCAACCCCGTGAATCTGATTTTCCTTGAGTTCTATCCAATACAAAGGTGTCCTACACTTACTCCCGTATAAAGCCTTATAAGGCTCCATTTTTTAACTTGACCGGAAACTATTATTGTAAGCAAATTTGACCAAAGGTAAGTACTTTTCCCAACTACCTTAGAATTCCAACATGCAACATCTACGCATGTCCTCAAGCATCTGTATCACTCTTTCCAACTAACCATCAGTCTGTGGATGAAAAACGGTACTAAAATTTAGCTTTGTGCCCAAAGCTTCTTGTAGGTTCCTTCAAAACCATGATATGAATTGTAACACCCCTAACCCGAATCTGTCGCCTGAATGAGTTATGAGGCATTACCTGACGAGACACAATCTCCCAATTCAATGCAATTATACACATACTTAAAACTCAAATACCAAACAACTTTGAGCATGAATAATCAATTTAACATTTTACTCGATCATATCGTAAAGTTTTATTAAACATATGCATGATATAAATCATAAGAAATCAATACCGAGTGTAAATACCACTTGGGGACACAGCAGATGCGCAATTCAAAAATCATTACAAATAGTCCAACTTAAGTAATACAAACAAAATTTATAATTAGAGCTCATGATTTAAATACTATAATTGACATATATATGTATAATCAACAGAAAGATACAAATATGACAATACACATACAACTTGAATCGACTATCATACATCAATAAAATATTGCATGTTTTACAAACCCACTATTCGAACCTATTTACTATCATATTTATGCCAGTTGAATAGTTGTAACATATTCAGGCTTATAACCTTATTTTATGTCAACCAAGCTTGTATCAAATAGTCCATCGCATGTATTTGTTTCAATAGTAAACTTCTAACTATGCTATTTTATCAACTATCACATATGCTTATTATGTCATATCAATCCTTATTCTCAACTAAATATCAAACATGTCATTTATTGAGATATATACATGCGCATAACATTATAAAACAAAAGCAATTTCTAATTACATATATTAAATTATGGCTGACCCCTTTCGTTAACTAATTTATGAAAATAGCAATTCATGTGCGATGTACAGGTGCACACTTACCTAGGTTTAGCTTTTCATTCTCTTTATTAGGTACACGAATATAAAACTTAAGTAAGCTTCATTATACCACCAAATACGTTTGCACACATTATTAAAGTATGTACATCACACCATAGCCACGTTAAACAATTTTAAAATAATCAATTTGAATGCTATTTATCACGCCCTAAAACACATAAATGACCACATATCTTATTTCCAGAATATGCTACCTATAAGATCGAAAATGTATACACATCCTTTACCACTGTCATGCCAATTCACTAGACAATTTACACATCTAAAACAAGTTAATAATAAGCCATGCCCAATACCAATTTCACAATTTATAATAAAGTCATCACATAACTTATAGGTACATGCACTACAATTTCAAGACCAATCAAACTATTATACCGTTTATACAATAAAAACATTTCCAAATGAACTAATCTCATGTCTGTATATCCATCATACCTTTTATTACTCAATGCTGAATCACAAGGCCAAACTTTTCAAACATATAAGCCATGTAAACATACTAGCCATGTAAACATACTTGCCCAAAAGGTGCATATTCCGTGACCAAATTTCACAACCATCAGCTAACTCATTAATCAATCCTAACCATATATAACAAAATACTACATGCATCATATATATATACCAAGAAATGCCTTTCCATAATAAACTTCAGCCATAAGACATACTTAATCAAACTGATCCAGCCATTTTCACATGGCTTTTAATTATACATAAACCAAAGTACAACATCCAAATTATAATGCAACCTATACATACCATAGATTCCAAAAAATTCAGCTTATAGAATACCAAAGACGATCAATAGTGTCATAAGCTTCCCTGACAATCCCCGAGCTCGTAACTTGAAATCAAAATCTACAAAACAGAGGCAAAACATAAACACGCACAATAAACTATCATAGCTTAGTAAATCATAAGAAAATAAACAATTCAAAGACATAATCGATGCATTTAAACTATGCCAAACTATGATATCATAATCAAAATAAACCTCGATCTTACAATTTAACATTTATCATATACTTTTACCTATAAACTAACTTATGGCCGAATACATAGATATATATTATCAAAGTATCTTTCGGTTTTTAAACTCATTATCATTATGTGACCATATACATGTATACTCATGTACATGTACTCATGAATCGAAATATAGTTTCATATGCATAAACATAGCAAATATCGAATGCATATGTATATTAACAAATTATCATTCAATTACTAAGCCGAATATCTTTATCGTACCAAACACATATACACTTATATGCATATTCTCGTAAGTCAAAGTATAACAATCACATATATATTTATATCAAAAGGCCGAATATACCACCAAATGCACATATGTTTACACTAATAACTTGTATTATTTGAATCACATATCAAATGGCCAACTTACCTTATTTTCGATTAGGTAATTAACTAACTCATACTTGATCATTTTAGCTCGGTTTACACCTTCATTCACAGCATATCATTGCCCGTTGAACCATTAAGAATTGGATAGGACACTCGGATAAACATACATATCGTACAATGCCAACGTTCCAGATGTGGTCTTACATGTAGCCACATATCGATGCCACTGTCCCAAACAGGGTCTTACTTGTACACATATATCAGAGTCACATGTCGACGCCATGGTCTTACTCACACACATATATCGAAACCCTATGTCGTGACACATGTATCCTTGTTATTCCTAAGGTTCATACGGGGCTTTTGGACGTCGTAACTTGGTCGAAATGAATTCATAAACATAGCGGCCAAGCTTGTATACATTCAGCTAACATTTATATATATTTACTTATTCCATTTCAGTATACATAGTTCACATACTCGGACGATGAAAAACAGAACGGGACGACTAGTTGACAACTTTCATTTTTCCCCAATCTAAATCCGATTTCTTTGGCTCTTGATCTAAAAATATTCAAATTAAGCTTATTCAAACATATTTTCAATCAATTTAGTCCAACAACACATAAATGGGCAAATTACCATTTTACCCCTAACATTTACGATTTTTACAATTTAGTCCCTATTGCAGAAAACAGAAAATATGCAAAATTCTCTATACCTATGTTTGGCCGAATAATCCTAGCATTCATAAAAGTCCATATGTTTCATTTATTTCACATTTTAGTCCCTCAAATTATTATTTTTGCAAGTTAGTCCTAATTACGCAAAATCATCTAAAATTCCAGTACAAAATATGTTAACCCAAACATATCTTACATATTTCACCATCAGACAACAAAAATCACATGTTCTCATCAATGGCATAATTCAAAATATTCATCAAAATAAAAAATTCAATCATGGGTCTTGTAGATTACTTAGCAACGATCTTAAAAATGTAAAAATTATCAAAAATCGACTAAGAACGAACCTTGAATTGAGCTGGGAAGGTGGTTGAACCTTTGAAACCTTATTCTTTTCTTTCTTATTTTGATATTCGGTCATGGAAAAAAATATAAGCTATGGCTTTTAATTTTATGTTTTATATTAACATAATTTGGTAACCAAGTTACATATAAAACCTTTATTTTAAAATATAAAATCATTATAATTCATGGTTTTTACCGTCCATCACTTATTCAATGGCACAATTGCAACATAAATGCTTCAAATTACAAAGACACATTCAATTTGGTCATCATACATTAAACCATCAAATTTCCATTTTATGCGATTAAGTCATTTGATTTAATCGGACACCCAAACGATAAAATTAATTCACGAAAATTTCACAGGTATAAATTCACACAAAATAAACACAGATAAAAATTTTAAAATATTTTTCTGACTCGGATTCGTGATCCCAAAACCACCATTCTGATTAGGGTCTAAATCGGGTTGTTACAACTCTCCCCCTTAGGGATTTTCATCCTTAAAAATCTTATCGGTAACTAGGTTCAGTTGACATTCTCTCATTACATCTTCTGGCTCCCACGTTGCTTCCTTAACTTTGTGTTTATGTCACAATATTTTAACTAAGAAAATCTTCTTATTTCGCAACTCTTTAATCTCGCGAGTAAGAATACGAATTGGTTTTTCCTCATATATCATATTAGACTAACTCTCAAGCTCTGACGGATTAATCATACGTGAGGGATCAGACCGATATCTACGAAGTATCGGTACATGGTATAAGTTATAGATCTCTCTCTTTTTTTAATTTAGGTGGCAACAATAGTTTATAAACGACCGGCCTGATAAGCTCTATAATCTCACATGGCCCAATAAACCTCAGATTCAATTTGCCTTTTCGACCAAATCTGGGTGTTTTCTTCCACAATGAGACTTCCAAAAAGACTTTATCTCTGATCTGAAACTCTATACTTTTATGTTTGAAGTCCGTATATGATTTCTAATGATCTATTGTTGCTTTTAGACTTTCACGGATCATTTTCACTTTCTGTTTAGTTTATTTGATCGAGTCAATCTTGTGTATCTTGTTTTCATTGAGCTTAATCCAATACAATGGTGTACGACATTTATGACCGTACAAAGCCTTATAAGGTGCCATTTGGATGCTCGACTGAAAGCTATTATTATTCGTAAATTCAATCAGAGGTAGGTATTGTTCCCACGTACCTTTAAACTCGAGAATGCAACATCTCCACCTATACTCAATTATATGAATGACTCATTCGGATTGACCATCTGTCTGCGGATGGAAAGCAATGCTGAAATGTAATTTAGTACGTATAACATTTGCAGTTTCTTCCAAAACCACGATGTAAACCTCAAATATCTATGTTAAATAATAAAATAGGTACCTCGTGTAATCTCACAATCTGAGAAACATACCATTCAGCTAACTTATTGTTGGAACACTAGTGCCTCCAAGGCGCAGCAGAAAAATAAATAAAATGTTCTGGCGATCCAAACCATGGATCCATGTGTAAGGAACAAATCAGGGTGATAAAAGGTTTTGAAATTACCGAAACTTCAATCCTAGTAGACAGCGATGCCTTGGCAACGCGAATCCTGAATCACTATCGAACCAAGCCGCAACCTTTTCCGATGTCGGCCTCTACGTAGTCCATCCGATTGACAATGAACGGTAAAAATCCCAGAAAACTATTTTCAGTGATTATTATGCTTGACGGTTGCTAGTCTCTTGAGCATAGTTTCGGGCTTATTTATATATACTATCTTTAGGGTTTTTACCCTTGCCATATATAACACCCTTTTAATTGGTATATTTTTATAACGAATTTTAATTCATTATAAATTAAACCGAACATAATAATCATTATTAAAATAAATATAATATAGTTTAACTGAAAATTATAATTACAATAACCATAATAAAGATTTCGGTAAACTATATTTATTTAAATTTATAGACAAACCAAATTCATATACTAATGAAATTATGTTCTGATTATGTGTACAACATCCGTGTACATATAGTATGTTCAACAATTTGATTGCCCAATTAAATTAATTCATGTGACAATCAAAATACAATACCAACTATGTTTTACTCCGTTCATTTCAACCATAGGGTGTGACCCTATAGGTTCTTGTAACGTTAGTAGTAATATTAGAACGATTCTAATGTTACAAATAATGAGTGGCATCTAGCAATGCATCATTGCTACCTAAGTTACAAGAAGTCATGATTCGACATAGCCTTTTGTGATTAACCTTTCATGCATTAATCCTTAAGTCCTATATCTTTGGAATGGACACAAGTCATGGAATAGTCACACTTGCATAGTCCATCCCATGTTGATACCTTGAGTAAGAAGTATGACATCTCATATCAACTTATTTGAGCATGGCCATGCATTTCTAGTCTCATTCAATCAAGTGGGCTGAGATATTACTCCCATTACGTAGGAGGGGCTTATCCTATATTGATCAACCATATCCCTCTACATAGATTGTGGTATATCCAACATCAGTTTTTATAGAACAACCAGTTACGGTGTTCGTTTGACTATATCAAAATATACAACTCAAGATGTTGGGATGATGATGATCTCAAGTATGAGGATCATACACATATTAATCACTATGAGTAATATTGTGACAATTACATAATAATCCAAGAAACATACTCATAGCGGGTCAGTACAATATGTTGTTCTCTAACAAACGTATTCATGCATTGATTCTGACACTCCATATCAATGACAACTCTTTATCATCAATCAACTACATGTTAGTCTTAATGCATTATTATTGTCCTAGCCAACAATAATACTTGACTAAGGATCTTTTAAGAATAATCATATTATTCTCAGGACATTATTATAAAACAGTTTATTTATAAAGCCTTATATTAATAAACATGATAAATCAAGTATGTTACTACAACCATCTCGTGATTGATCTTTGGGCATACTCTTACACTTATCAAGGGAGTAATCTGTACGAATCAGAACAAAATGAGTCGACTTAGTCAATCTATCCATAATCACCCAGATTGCATCTCTCTTTGTAACACCCCTTAATCGAGACCATCGCCAGAATCGAGCACGAGGCGCTACTAAACTTAATCTATCACTTAAGCAACCTTAAATCGTTTATTTAAGCTTCTCAAAATTTGTTGCCATTCTGCGTCATAGTCGCTTAAAAATTCATATCTCGAGTTTCAAAACTCAAAATTAAGATCTGTAAATTTTCCCTGAAACTAGATTCATATATATATCTACTAAGTTTTTTCTAGAATTTTTGGTTAGGTCAATTAGAATAGTTTATTAGTTAAAGTTACCCCTATTTTAGAACTCGACTGCACTGACCTCTGCTTACTACGAACCGTGTAAAAAATTCATATGACTATGACATTTGTTTATATTAAAACTAGACTGAATAAGGATTCTTAACATATAATTACATCACCTAATTATTTTTGTACAATTTATGGTGAATTTCCAAAATTGGAACAGGGGATCCAGAAATTGCTCAGGCCCTGTTTCACTAAATCTCAGATATCTCATAAAATACAATACCTTTACCTATTTTTCTTATTCCATATGAAAATAGACACAATAAGATTTAATTTCATATATTATTCACTATCAAACCATGTTTCTACTATTTTTAGTGATTTTTCAAAGTCACATCATTTCTGCTACTTGAATATGTTTTTAAGCTACTTTCACATTTTCCTTCATTTCCATGTGATAGTTACTACTCAATCATACATACTATTAAACATGTATATCATCAGCCATTCTATTAGCTAATCACTAGCAAGTATTTACACATCATTCATTGATCATATCATATCAAAAGAAGCAAGTTCCTATACATGCCATACACGAAACGAAACGTCTAACTATACCAAAGTGATTCCTTCGATAGTGTGATCGGATCTCCGACGTTTCCTTCGATCCCAGAGTGGCTTGGCAAGAACTATAAGAAGAAGGAAATAAAGAGAGTAAGCACTAGGCTTAGTAAGTTTACAAGCAAATAAATCACAACATTCATCACAAAGGATAATTATGCATAATGTCACCTAGCATCATAAACTTTCTTTACATCTCATTTTCTACCTTTTTCTTTATTCACTTACCTTCTGTAATGCCCTCTTACCCGAGACCATCACCGGAGTCGAGTTTGAGGTGTTACTGAACTTAATTTACCATTTAAACAACTTTAAAGCATTTATTTTAGCTTTAAGAATAAGCTGTCTTTCTGTATCATGGTCGCTCAAAAAATCATATCTCGAGTTACAAAACTCAAAATGAAGATCCATAAATTTTTCCTAAAACTAGAATCATATATCTATCTACTAATTTTTTTCTAGAATTTTTTGGTTAGGCCAATTAGTATAGTTTATTAGTTAAAATTTCCCCTGTTTCAGTGTTTGATTGCTCTGACCTATTTTCACAATGAACCACTCTTCTCTCTATACAGAATTCAAAAGGCTATGCCATTTACTTATCTTAAAACTAGACTCAATAAGGAATCTGTACATATATAGCATGACTTCTAATTATTTTTGTACAATTTGAAGTGAATTTCCAAAGTTGGAACAGGGGATCCAGAAATTGCTCTGGCCTTGTTTCACTAAAACTCAAATATCTCATAACATATAACTCCTTTACCTGTTTCGCTTCTTCCATATGAAAGTAAACACATTAGGATTCAATTTCATATTTAATTCATCACCTAATTCGGTTTTTACTATTTTTAGTGATTTTTCAAACTCACGTCACTGCTGTTACAACATTCTGTTTTATGACAAATTTTCACTTTTCTATGGAAATTCATGAACTATTAACACTTTGAACATACATGGTCTCATACATGATCTAAATTAACCATTCCAAGGACTAATCATTTTCAGGCATTTTCTCAACCAAACCACAACCATATCGCAAGATTAATTACACAAAACAAGTATATTGCTATACATGCCATAGTTGAGTTATACAAGCCATTTTACCAAACTAGTTCTTCGGATAGTGTGAACGAGCCTTCGACCTATCCCGATTCCCAAGCCGACTTGTCCAAAACTACAATGAATGGAAAGGAGGGAGTAAGCATAAATGCTTAGTAAGTTCACATGCAAATAACAAGTAACATAACAAAGCAATTCTTCCAAATAACACTAGCATGGTATCACCAAAACATATATCACATTTCTAATCATCATTCATCATCTTACCACATTATTGTTGTTGTATCAAGTTTCAACCCAAGGGTTAAGTACATACCTATCCAAAGTGTCCATTTCATAACACTTATTAAAATGATACTTGCCTCTTGAGTGTTCTTCCATTTCGCTAGAATTTTACCCGTTGAACACCTCAGAATATAACTCAGATACATGGATAATTTACACATAAGTGCCACATATATAATCAAGTAACCATGTAACCCGCCCATAAGTGAACTCGGACTCAACTCAACGAGCTCGGGCGTTCGCATCCATAAGTGAACTCGGACTCAACTCAACGAGCTCGGATGCCTAGTTACATCTCACGAACTTGGACTCAACTCAACGAGTTCGGATGCCCAACCATCCTAGTGACATGTCACTTGTATCCTAATCTTTTCCCAAGGTTCAAACGGGATTTTCCTCAATTACACATTTCCCAATCGTTCTCCTCGGAATATCAGAACCAATACGTTGCTTGCATCTCATACTTATCAATTTAATCACATACTTTTCATACCAATACATAATATTTCACAAAGCATAATATTCATAATATCAAGTATCATATCATATAAATAGCATTAAATCACTTAAAATAGCAATTATGTATTATTTACACATAAACTTACCTTGGTACAAAATATAGAAATTTTGCAATTTAGTCCATAATCTTTTCTTTTCCTCGATCAAGGTTGATTCCACATCTTTCTTGATCTAAAATAACACATTTAGCTTATTTAATACTCACATTTATCAAAAAAATCCTTAACTCTAACTTTGTCAAAATTATGAATTTGCCCCTAAACTTTTGCATATTTACGCTTTTGCCCCAAAGCTCGAAAATTAAACTTTATCCGAAATTCTTATGCTTTAGGACATGCTGATCATTTATTTACCATTAGCAAGCTCAAATTCCAACTACAACATGCACTTATGAACAATAGGTATTTTTACTGATTAAGCCGTTTTACTCGTTTTTACTTAAAACCGAGTAGCACAAGTTGTCTAACATAATTTAAAACCTCATATTCTATCATAAAACACCAAAATAAACAAATTTCACCTATGGCTATTTTTCCAAATATGAACCCTAGGTTGAATTATTGCTAGCATAAGCTAAATCAAGTTACCGGGACTCCGAAAACGTAAAGAACATTTAAAAACGGGGCTTGGAATCACTTACTATTGAGCTTGGAAGCTTGAAACAAACCCTAGCTATGGAGAACCCTTAAAATTTCGTGGTAATGAAGAAGATGGACATATTTTGCCATCTTTTTCCCTTTTTAAATCTTTTAATTACCAAATGACCAAAATACCCTTAATGCCTTTCTTTGAAATTTTTCATGTACAAGCCCATTTTTTTCCAAAATTTTAGATATTGGTCAAATTGCTATTTAAGACCTCCTAATTAATATTCCAAAGCAATTTCATGCTAAAAGCTTCTAGAATGCAAGTTTTGCAACTTATTCGATTTAGTCCCTAATTTCAACTTAAGCACTTTATGCATAGAATTTCTTCACGAAATTTTCACACCATCATGCAATCACATCATAAACATCAAAATAATAATAAAATAATTATTTCTATCTCAGATTTGTGGTCACGAAACCACTGTTCCGATGAGGCCCTAATTCGGGATATTACACCTTCTTTCTTACCTGACCTTTCATTATTCTAAATACAATCTACCTTTCCTTTGCTAATAATTCACTATAATTTAAATTGTACAATGGCCCGTTGAACCACTCGGAATACTAAGGTCTTTCCTGTCTAACAATATCCTGCTAATGCCATGTCCTTGACATGGACTTACATGAATTATTCCTGTCTCCAATGCCATATATCTAATATGGGCTTACATGGCTCACTCTTGTCTCCAAAGCCATATATCTGATATGGACTTACATGGCTCATTCCTGTCTTGTCCTGTCCTGTCAACCCCAAATGTCATGACATTTCGTATCCTAACATTCCTAAGGTTCAATCGGGGCTTTCAAATGCTTTTCTCTGTTACATCGTCTTTAATTCAACTTTGAATATTTTCATAAAATGAATATATAAATGCTGGAAATTGAAAATATTAATGTAAAATAAAGGAATATTACATTTATTTACTGCAAACTTACCTCGATACAAAATGTGACTAAACTTTACAATTTAGTCCTTTACTTTTTCCTTTCCCCGATCTACTCCCGAATTTCATTCTTCTTGATCTATAATAGCAAATTTAACTTATTTAATATTCACATTTATCAAAACAGTCCTTTACTCAAACTTTGGCAAAATTACATTTTTGCCCCTAAACTTTTACATATTTACACTTTTACCCCAAGGCTCGGAAATCAAAATTTATCACAAATTCTTGTATTTTAAGACATGCTGATCACTTATTTACCAACAACATCTTCAAATTCCTACTATAACATACACTTATGTATAATAGATATTTTTACCTATTAAGCCCTTTTACTCGTTTTTACCTAAAACCAAGTAGCACAAGTTGTCTAACATAATCTAAAACCTCATATTCTATTATAAAACATCAAAATAAACACTTTTCACCTACGGGTATTTTTCCAAATATGAACCTTAACTTAAATTATTGCTAGCATAGGCTTTATCGAGCTACCGGGACTCTGAAAACGTAAAGAACATTAAAAACGGGGCTTGGAATCACTTACTATGGAGCTTGGAAGCTTGAAACAAACCCTAGCTATGGAGAACCCTTGAAATTTCGTGCTAATGAAGAAGATGATAGCAATTTTGTCATCTTTTTCCCTTTTTAATCATGTTAGTAACCAAATGACCAAAATGCCCTTCCTTACTAAACTTTCAAAAATTCCACCCATGTCCAATTTTTGTCCATAAACTTAGAAATTGGTCAAATTGCTATTTAAAATCTCCTAATTAATATTCCAAAGCAATTTCATACTAAAAACTTCTAGAATGCAAATTTTGCAACTTATTCGATTTAGTCCCTAATTTCAAATTAAGCACTTTATGCATAGAATTTCTTCACGAAATTTTCACACCATCATGCAATCACATCATAAACATCATAATAATAATAAAATAATTATTTATTTCTCAGATTTGTGGTCACGAAACCACTATTTCGATTAGGCTCTATTTCGGGATGTTACATTTCTCCCCCCTTTAGGGATTTTCGTCCCCGAAAATCTTACCTGTGAAGAGATTTGGGTACTGTTTTCGCATGGCCTCTTCGGGTTCCCATGTAGCCTCATCCACCCCATGTTTATTCCATAAAACTTTCACAAGAGCAATACTTTTATTCCTTAATTGCTTTACCTCTCGAGCTAAAATCTTTATCGGTTCCTCACCCTAAGTCATATCTGACTGAATCTCAACCTCTGTCGAAGAAATCACATGTGACGGATCTGACTGATAGTATCATAACATCGACACATGGAACACATCATGAATCTTCTCTAATTCAGTCGGCAAAGCTAATCGGTATGCCAATGGTCCAACTCTCTCAATTACTTCAAATGGTCCAATAAAACGAGGACTTAACTTGCCTTTCCTGCCAAATCTGAGAACCTTCTTCCACAGGGATACTTTCAAAAATACCTTGTCGCCAACCCGATACTCAATCTCTATTCTTTTTAAATCTACATATGACTTCTGCCTGTCTGAAGATGCTTTCAAACAATCTCTGATAACTTTCACTTTTTCTTCTGTTTCTTTAACTAGATCAACCCCATAAATCTGGCTTTCTTTAAGCTCTGTCCAATATAAAGGTGTACGACATTTGCATCCATACAAAGCTTCATAAGGTGCCATCTTCAAACTCGACTAGTAACTATTATTATAGGCGAACTCTACCCATGGTAAATATTTTTCCCAACTGCCTTGAAATTCCAATACACAACATCTAAGCATATCTTCAAGTACCTGAATAACTCTCTCTGACTGACTGTCACTCTAAGGATGAAAATCCGTACTAAAACTCAACTTGGTTCCTAAAGCTTCTTATAACTTTTTCCAGAACTGTGAAGTAAATCTCGGATCTCTATCTGAAATGATCGATAATGGTACTCTATGTAGTCTGACTATCTCTAAAATGTATAATTCAGCCAACTTGTCAAGTGAATAATCCATACGAACTGGGATAAAATGAGCCGACTTAGTTAGCTTATCAATCACAACCTATACTGCATCTTTCTTTTTCGGTGTTAACGGCAACCCTGACACAAAATCCTTAGTAACTCTATCCCATTTCCACTCCGGAACTAGCACAGGCTGCAATAATCCCGAAGGTACCTGATGTTTTACCTTTACCTGTTGACAAATCAAGCATCTGGGAACAAACTCTGAAATATCTCTTTTCATTCCTACCCACGAGTACAATTTCTTCAAATCATTATACATCTTTGTACTACCTAGATGCAAAGACAATGAACTGCTATGTACTTCCTGTAAAATCTTTCGAATAAGCTCATTATTCTTTGGTACACATATTCTGTCTCTAAACATCAAACAAACATCAGAACCAATTTAGAAATCTGATTCTATGCCTGACTTACATTGAACTCTTTTAGCCTGCAACTCACTATCGTCCTTTTGAGCTTCACAAATTTCTTCAAGAAATACCGGTTTAGCTCTTAATTCAACTAAAATAAAACCATCATCCGACATAGCCAAATTGGTATTCAAAGCTCGTAATACAAATAAAGATTTTCTACTTAAAGCATCAGCAACTACATTGGCCTTACCTGGGTGATAATCAATCACTAACTCATAGTCTTTAAGCAATTCCAACCATCTTCTTTGCCTCAAATTCAAATCTTTTTTAGTCATCAAGTATTTCAAGCTTTTATGATCGGTGAATATCCGGCACCTTTCACCATACAAATAATGTCTCCAAATCTTCAATGCAAATACAATAGCAGCTAGCTCTGAATCATGTGCCAGATAATTTTTCTCATGTGGCTTCAATTGTCTAGAGGCATAAGCAATCACCTTTCCTTCATGCATGAGTATGCAACCGAGCCCATTCAAAGATGCATCACTATAAATAATGAATTCTTTACCCGGTTCTAGCTGTACTAAGATGGGAGCTTTAGTCAACAATGCCTTTAACTTGTCAAAACTCTGCTGGCACTTCTCAATCCATTCAAACTTAACATCCTTCTATAGCAATCTCGTCAACGGGATGGCTATCATAGAGAATCCCTCTACAAATCGTCTATAATAACCAGCTAATCCAAGAAAGCTTCTGACTTCTGAAACGTTCCTAGGAGGCTTCCAATCGATAATGGCTGAAATTTTGCTTGGATCAACTCTAACACCTTCACCTGAAACAATATGTCCAAGGAATCCAACTTCTCGGAGCCAAAACTCGCTTTTACTGAACTTAGCATATAACTGATTATCTCTCAGAATCTGTAAAACTGTTCTCAAATACTCTGCATGTTCAGTCTCATCATAAGAATAAATCAAGATGTCATCAATGAACACAATTACAAACTCGTCTAAATACAGCCTAAATATTCGGTTCATTAAGTCCATAAAAATGGCAGGAGCATTAGTTAAGCCAAACGGCATCACAAGAAACTCATAATGACCATACCTAGTTCGGAATGCAATCTTCGGAATATCTGACTCCTTAACTCGCATCTGATAATATCCGGATCTCAAATCTATCTTAGAAAACACAGTGGCTCCTTTCAACTGATCAAACAAATCATCAATTCTAGGCAATGGATATTTGTTCTTGATAGTTACCTTGTTAAGTTGCCGATAATCTATGCACAATCTCATTAAACCATCTTTCTTTTTCACAAATAGCACTGGTGCACCCCATGGCGAACTACTGGGTCTTACAAATCCTTTATCAGTTAATTCCTGCAGCTGAGCTTTCAATTCTTTCAATTACGACAGGGCCATTCTATAAGGAGTAATAGAAATAGGTGTGGTACCTGAAATTAACTCAATACCAAACTCAACTTCTCTAACAGGAGGCAAACTTGGTAATTCTTCTGAAAATACATCTGGATACTCGCACGCTACGGGCATTGATTCAACTTTCAATTCTGAATCTTTAGTATTCAATACAAAAGCAAGATAAGCCTCATACCCCTTTCTCAAATATTTTTGAGCTGTCATAACAGAAATTATGGCAAATGAACTATCTGACTCATCTGAATTAACCCGAAGGATTTCAACATTTTCACATTTCATCTCAATGAATTTCCTTCCACAATTCACTACAACATCATGTGCAGTCAACCAATCCATGCCCAAAATAACATCAAACTCATCAAATGGCAATAACATGAGATCAGCCGAAAAACAGTGACCTCTAATCATTAAGGGGCAATTTCTACATACCTTATCTACCAATACACACTTGCCTAGTGGATTCGATACTTTAATCACAAATTCTATCGATTCTATAGGCATACTCATATTAGGCATCAATTTCATACAAACATAGGAATGGGTCGAACCCAGATCAATCAAAGCAATGACATTAATATCATGTAGAGAAAATGTACCCGTAATCACATTGGGGGAGGATGCCTCTTCGCGAGCCCGAATAGCATAAGTTCTTGCAGGGGCTCTAACATCTGGTCTCACAGTCGAATCTCTAGAGGTACCTCTGTTACTTGCTCCTACTCCCGGTTGCCTCGATGATCTGCCTCTAATAGGAGCATTTCCGGATCTAGCACTCTGTGTTACCTCTCGGTTAGCCACCTCTGGACATTCTCGCACAAAATGATCTGGAGCACCACATTTATAACAAACATTTTTGCCTGCTCGACAAGGACCATAATGAAGTTTACCACACCGTGGACACCCTGATCTACCCGGTCTAGCATTATCCACACTTGCGGTCGAGGTGGTCTGAGCCTTTGGATCCTTAAATCTGCTACCTCTATTCTGACTAGAATGCCCTGCCGAAAAGCTAGATCTGGTACGAAACTCTTTGGGTCTCTTGGATGTAGCTTGAAATGACCTGCTCATCTGTCTTTTCTTAGTATCTCATGTCTCAGTTTCAACTTTTCCTTTTCTTTTTAATAGCTCCTCAGCTTTACAGGCTCTCTCAACTAGAATAATGAACTCTTTTATTTCTAGGATACCCACTGATAGTCGGATATCATCATTTAACCCATCCTCAAACCTTTTACACATGATAGCCTCTGTGGACACACATTCTCAAGCATATTTACTAAGCCTGACAAATTTACGCTCATAATCGGTCACTGTCATATTACCTTGTTTCAACTCCAGGAACTCCTTTCTCTTCTGATCAATAAACCTCTGACTGATATACTTTTTACGAAAATCTTCCTGAAAGAAATCCCAAGTGACCCTCTCTTTTGGTACAATTGATACAAGTGTCTTCCACCAGTGGTAGGCTGAGTCTTTAAGAAGTGATACTACACATTTCATACATTCCTCAAGTGTACAAGATAATTTGTCAAAGAATCTGATAGTATTTTCTAGCCAAAATTTTGCTCTTTCTGCGTCATCGTCTTTTGTTGCTTGAAACTCTTCTGCTCCATACTTCCTGATTTTATCAACTGGTGGCTTTTCTCTTATCACCGTACCTGTGACTAGGGGAGCTTGAGCTACATGGGTAGCCTGAAAATCATAAGGGGGTGGAGGTCTGACTGCTGGATTCGTACGAACGAACTCGGCAAACCAATCATTCAAAGCTTGAAAGGGAGCTTCTCGAGTCACTCCTCCCTAATCAACTGTTACTGGCCTATTCTCAAATGGCACTGCCCCTTCCACGGGAGCAGGCGCATTACTTTCCATATCATCATCACCAGCTCGTTTGGGATCCATTATTATAAAACAAAATATTTAAAAATTGTCAGGAGTCGTCACACTATCAAAATATAAGTATGGCATGTATAGCTAGACTCTTACTCATGCTAACTATTTTGAGAACCGACTAAACCTGCTCTGATACCAATAAATATAACACCCCTTACTCAACACCATCGCCAGAATCGAGCACGAGGCGCTACTAAACTTAATCTATCACTTAAGCAACCTTAAATCGTTTATTTAAGCTTCTCAAAATTTGCTGCCATTCTGCGTCATAGTCGCTTAAAAATTCATATCTCGAGTTCCAAAACTCAAAATTAATATCCATAAATTTTCCCTGAAACTAGATTCATATATCTATCTAATAATTTTTTCTAGAATTTTTGGTTGGGTGAATTACTACAGTTTATTAGTTAAAGTTACCCCTATTTTAGAACTCGACTGCACTGACCTCTACTTACTACAAACTACTTTTCTCCCTGTACGAAATTCATATGACTATTCCGTTTGTTTTTATTAAACTAGAATCAATAGGTATTCTTAAAATATAAAGTGCACCACCTAATTATTTTTGTACAATTTATGGTGAATTTCCAAAATTGGAATAGGGGATCCAGAAATTGCTCTGGCCCTATTTCACTAAAACTCAGATATCCTATAAAATACAATACCTTTACCTCTTTTTCTTATTCCATATGCAAAATAGACACAACAAGCTTTAATTTCATATATTATTCACCATCAAATCATGTTTCTACGATTTGTAGTGATTTTTCAAAGTCACATCATTTCTGCTACTTGAATATGTTTTTAAGCTACTTTCACATTTTCCTTAATTTCCATGTGATAGTTACTACTCAATCACACATACTATTAAACATGTATATCATCAGCCATTCTATTAGCTAATCACTAGCAAGTATTTACACATCATTCATTGATCATATCATATCAAAAGAAGCCAAGTTCCTATGCATGCCATACACGAAATGAAACGTCTAACTATACCAAAGTGATTCCTTCGATAGTGTGATCAGATCTCTGACTTTTCCTTCGATCCCAAAGTGGCTTGGAAAGAACTATAAGAAGAAGGAAATAAAGAGAGTAAGCACTAGGCTTAGTAAGTTTACAAGCAAATAAATCACAACATTCATCACAAAGGATAATTATGCATAATGTCACCTAGCATCATAAACTTTCTTTACATCTCATTTTCTACCTTTTTCTTTATTCACTCACCTTCTTTCTTACCTGACCTTTCATTATTCATAAATACAATCTACCTTTCCTTTGCTGATAATTCACTGTAATTTAAATTGTACAATGGCCCGTTGAACCATTCGGAATACTAAGGATACTAGGGTCTTTCCTGTCTAACAATATCCTGCCAATGCCATGTCCTTGACATGGACTTACATGAATTATTCCTGTCTTCAATGCCATATATTTAATATGGGCTTACATGGCTCATTCTTGTCTCCAAAGCCATATATCTTATATGGACTTACATGGCTCATTCCTGTCTTGTCCTGTCCTGTCAACCCCAAATGTCATGACATTTCGTATCCTAACATTCCTAAAGTTCAATCGGGGCTTTCAAATGCTTTTCTCTGTTACATCGTCTTTAATTCAACTTTGAATATTTTCATAAAATGAATATATAAATGCTGGAAATTGAAAATATTAATGTAAAATAAAGGAATGTTGCATTTATTTACTGCAAACTTACCTCGATACAAAATGTGACTAAACTTTACAATTTAGTCCTTTACTTTTTCCTTTCCCCGATCTACTCCCGAATTTCGTTCTTCTTGATCTATAATAGCAAATTTAACTTATTTAATATTCACATTTATCAAAACGGTCCTTTTCTCAAACTTTGGCAAAATTAAATTTTTGCCCCTAAATTTTTGCATATTTACACTTTTTCCCCAAGGCTTAGAAATCAAAATTTATCACAAATTCTTGTATTTTAAGACATGCTGATCACTTATTTACCAATAACATCTTCAAATTCCTACTATAACATACACTTATGTATAGTAGGTATTTTTACCTATTAAGCCCTTTTACTCGTTTTTACCTAAAACCGAGTAGTACAAGTTGTCTAACATAATCTAAAACCTCATATTCTATTATAAAACATCAAAATAAACACTTTTCACCTATGGGTATTTTTCCAAATATGAACCCTAACTTAAATTATTGATAGCATAAGCTTTATCGAGCTACCGGGACTCCGAAAACATAAAGAACATTAAAAACGGGGCTTGGAATCACTTACTATGGAGCTTGGAAGCTTGAAACAAACCCTAGCTATGGAGAACCCTTGAAATT
This sequence comes from Gossypium stocksii, assembly GCA_020496765.1. NCBI lineage: Eukaryota > Viridiplantae > Streptophyta > Magnoliopsida > Malvales > Malvaceae > Gossypium > Gossypium stocksii. The sequence goes on from CM035627.1 coordinate 30,263,732, forward strand.
TCGTGCTAATGAAGAAGATGATAGCAATTTTGACATCTTTTTCCCTTTTTAATCATGTTAATAACCAAATGACCAAAATGCCCTTCCTTACTAAACTTTCAAAAATTCCACCCATGTCCAATTTTTGTCCATAAACTTAGAAATTGGTCAAATTGCTATTTAAAATCTCCTAATTAATATTCCAAAGAAATTTTATACTAAAAACTTCTAAAATGCAAATTTTGCAACTTATTCGATTTAGTCCCTAATTTCAAATTAAGCACTTTATGCATAGAATTTCTTCACGAAATTTTCACACCATCATGCAATCACATCATAACATAATAATAATAATAAAATAATTATTTCTATATTAGGCCCTATTTCGAAATGTTACACTCTTGCTCGATGTCAACGAAAATCTAGATACAAACCCATCGTGACTTTATCTCATTTTCACTTAGGTATCATAATTGGCTGAAGCAACCTAGAAGGTAACTGATGCCCGGCTTTTATTTGTTGATAAACTAAAAATTTCAAAACAAAATTGGAGATGTCTTGTTTCATACCATACTACCAGTAAAACTGTTTTAGATCATTGTACGCCCTCGTACTACTCGGATGAACAAATAACCGCTGCTGTGAGTTTCATTCAAAATCATTTGAATCAACTTTGAATTTCTCGAAACACATATTCAATTTCTGAACCTCAGATACCCTCCATCATTATATTGTCCCCGCTTTGTTGATAATTCACTCTCAACTTTCTAAACCTCATAATTTTGTTGAATACATAACGGTCTTGCTTTTAACTCAGCTGTAATCAAACTATCAAATATATCACTTATCTCTCTCTTCTTCTTCTTCTTCTTTTTTGACTTAGGATGAAGCAGAGCTGATGTTTCAGTTAACAATATCTTCGCATAATAAGGGAAGCTTCAACAATCAAACTAATTGTCATTTTAGTACAATATTTCTTAGATAAAATTGTTCCGGTAAACATAATTCTGTATCAAATTCTCAAGAATACAAATTGTTCTTCCAGACTATTCCTCAGACCACACATGTATATTCAAAATTTTATTACCGTCCGGTAAATAGATTCAAACACATATAACCCAATATAGAATGATATCAGCCCCAGAATAGAGAAATTTTAATGTCTGAAGTTAGCCAGAATATAAAAAAATTACAACCCATATAGAATGATATCAGCCCCGATGATATCCCAGAAAATGTCCAAAAAGAACAATGTCACTTATAAATACCAGAATCCACAATAACAGAAGCAATATAATCTTTATATATTTTCAACATAACAATATCCAATAGGAACAGAATATTAACATTATACAGATTTTACCATCGATTTCAATATCTATACAATAGAATAAATATCAGAGAAAGACAGAGCAATGTTGAACATAACCCAAACAGATCAACTATACTTTCGTCTATAAGTATGTTTAGCTAATGTTCTCAAACGATAAGAATTCCTTCTGAAATTAAACAGTCACAATACTCCTGAGAATAAATGCACACATAGAATGCCCAAAAAAGATCGTAATAACTACCCAACTACAACCTCTACACTCGGCCATCAATACAATTCAACATTATTTACATGTCTAATTTTTGCCATCAGAAATTTTCATATTATCTCTCCATTAACAGAAGTCAATTTAGAGAAGCTTCTAACTAATATTTTCCTTAGATAACATGCTTGAATAGGTCATCTGATCGGAGATAACTTCTTCCTTAACAGTGACATCACATAATCTGAATAATCTTCAAAACTACCCAATGTCTCTTTTAATACTGTCTTTGTTTGTTGATTCAATCTCTTTTCTAACCACATTATTAATCTTCCATGTACGGACTTTTGTAACTCCACACCCTTGAGCTTAATCAACCCAAATCCTACAGATTTCATAGTAACATTTCACTGATAAGGGGGTGAGGGTAGTAAAGCCTCAAATTTAACTTACACATAAATACATATAACACACACTTCCACAAATAGTCAATTCATTAATAATTTCACATTATCCAAACATTTAATAAACATTTGCTTTTAATCACCTTTATTCTTAGCACTTAGTTCATATACTAACTCAAATCACTAATTCACAATCAAAACATTTCAGATAGCAATCATAACTCAAATATCATAATCTATATGCTCATATAATTATAACATTTGTCAACATCAATATATCGTACATTTTGATTCATACCTTTATGAGTTTCAACACATCATCAACACAATTTCCATTCAAACATTTGAGTACACATTCTGTACTATCAAAATTAGCTTAGTTGGAAGGCTTATCTGTCTCATCTAAATAATTTTCATCAGAGTCGAGAGATATCACACTATCGCAGGCTAAATATGGCATGTATAGCTAGATTCACATATGCTTCGATAGTCCTAGAACTAACTAAACCATAGCTCTGATACCAATCAAATGTAACACCCCTAACCCAAATCCATTACCGGAATGGGTTACGAGGCATTACCTGACGAGACATAATCTCCCAAGTCAATGCAATTATACACATACTTAAAACTCAAATACCAAACAACTTTGAGCATGAATAATCAATTTAACATTTTACTCAATCATATCATAAAGTTTTATTGTAACACACCAAACCTGGCCCAGACATTATGGTCGTATTTGAAAGTATCACATTGAAGTGTCTCGAAATCGTGTTTCACTATAACTAGATTTGTTGTAGAAACACTTTGTTCTTTAAGGTTTGAAGAAAACATCATTTCGTTTATCCTTGATTAATCAAATTATGAAAATAGTTTACGTTGGAAAAACATAATGATTGTGAAAGCTTTGTTTAATTTCTCGTTTGTTGTGAAATCGTGATTTTTGAAAAGTAGATATCATTTTGAAAAATATGCCCTAGAGCTATCAGATTTTAAAAAGTAGAAAGATAAACCCAATACTTAAGAAAAATTAAATAACGACCTTATTACAAATCTAAAATAAAAACCATAATTAAAGTAAATGAAAAATCGAAAGCAGTGTAGAAGCAAAGTGTGCCCACCTCCATATCCCCCTAGCACCGAATCGCCTAATCCTCAGATTTACCTATACAATAAAATAAAAAAGGCGAGTATACGAATACTCAGTGTGTAACCTCAGCAATAACAATATAACAGAATTAGTCTAGGCTAGAGCCCATTACAGTAGCATATCACAATTAGTGGGCCTAAGCCCATTACATTAACAATATAGCATGCAATCAGAGTCCATATCACAATCAGTGGGCCTAAGCCCATTACAGTAACAGTATAGCATGCAATCAGAGTCCTACCCAACCATCGGCCACAATCTATCTCCGTCCAACCCATCACTCCATGTGGGGATATAATCAACCCACCCAACCCTACACTCCACAGTGTAGTACCGATGCGGCACTATTGATAAATATGCAGCAATGCTGCCAGAATATTAGGCTATAAGCCAACAAAATAATGCAACGAAGCTGGCAGAATAGTACACCTCCTCCAAATAAATATATCCCATCCCCTATGCAATGCATCATATTGAAAGACATGCTAACATGATACATATAACTCAAACAAAGCATTTCATAATATATATATATTTAACTAGAAAACATACAGAGTCAAAATAGTCGTTTTTCCCCTAGAGGGTATTTTGGTCATTTTGCCTTCTAGGGGCATTCTCGTCATTTAGTAGTGTGGTCCTACGTATGTGAAGTCCCATCAGTAGGCCCATGGTCATCTAGCGACACGAGCAGCCAAACAGTCTAGAGATTCAAAAACTGTCTAAAGCCTATCTAGTAGGCCTACGGGCCCATTAGGCCAATTGGGCCTGTTTCGGCCCAACTCATGAAATCACTCATGATAGTCGCTTTCCAATGTAAGGTTACCTCAAACAATCACATGAGCGTTTGCACGCCCATGTGGCCAACATTCGATTTGTCTACTTTTCGGCACTTGCCGTTTAAGCATTTCGCCTTTGTATCCAAAAAGTGCGATAACACACTTGTAACGAGGTAGACGCTAACTGCTTTCCAAAATCTGAATACCTAAGATAAAAACAATTTCCACGTGAGTCATATCCCATGGTTAATCCAGCCTATGGTTTGAACGATACCCTAACCCCTAATCGTCACTTACGAAAAAGACGAATCGCAAGGCCCTCTCTTACTTTAACAGTAACACTTCCCCCACAGTCTTAACCTTCACAAAAAATGAAAATCGATTAATGAATACCCATAGTACTACAAACTAAATCACAAAATTTGAACCCTTACCAACAAAGGAAATGAGCACTAGCAAGAGATAGGGAATTTGGCCCAATACCCTAATCAAGCGCCTAGCCAAAAACAGTCAATACAAAGTGTTACAAGACCATTACTTAAACGAAGCAATTAAAAGCATGAGGTTACAAACAGCCCTCAAATAGTGAAATCAACCCTTGTGATCGAAAACGTACCAATATCCATACAGTCACGAATAAGGGAAAGCAAGACATCAAATGGAAACGAAGTTTTGGCTTTAAGAATCAAGAACCTTAGATTCGGTCCCGCACCCCGAATAATGATCTACATCTGGCAACTTAAGCAGTGAAGGGTTAAGAGCCTATATTGAACAAATCAGAAAAGAGAAATGAAATGAAAACAAAGGTGGAACAACATCAGTTTATGAGAATGCCAAAAAGAGAAACAAAATCGAGAGAAGAAGAAGGATATATGAGTCACCTAGAAAAAAAATCAAGGGTCGATGGATTGAAAACCATGTTTGGCTAATATGAAGAAGAGAAAGGAGTAGAAGGAGTCGATAGGGACCAAGGCTATAGGTGCAACCGGCTTTTGCAAAAACCCAAAGTGAATACAAGGTGCATGAAGGAATAAGAAAGAATATATACGTTAGTTCAAACAAGTGGAGTTGAGAAACATTTGATTAGGAGTCCAATGAATGGAAGAAAAATACCAAGAGGGGAGAAAACAAAATCGGCACAAAACTTTTTTATGAGCAAAGAAAAATGATTCCTTCGGTCAAAGTTTAGAAAATAAAATAGAAAGCCATCCCTCTATCTCAATCATACACCGAATATCCTAGCCTAATTCTCTAATATGGCAACAAAAACACAATTGACTGAAAGTGACTTTTGTTTGAGCAAAAGAACAATTCCCTCGGTCAACGCTACAAAAAAAGAAAGCAAAAATCCTTTATTAGCCAAAATCATAATTGACTGTATAGCACCACAATTGGCCAAATCTTTCCAATTTCAATCCTTTAATAGTAGCTTAAATTATGGCAGCCTTCAATCCAATTTTCAAATCAAAGTCCCTTCCCACCGCTTGAATTTTTTCATCGACAGTAGCCTTCCATCCAAATTCCCACCACTTGACGGATTCATCCTGCTGCTAAGGGAAGTTTCGGTCAAACTTAACATCCATCCCACGTGAGCAACAAAAATCAAACCTTCCACGCGCAGGGTGAAGCTCGAACTCTAGCCCTCCAGGTTCTCCAACACACTACTGGCCACTGCACTGCCACTTCTCTTATACTATAATACGATCACAACAAATTATAAGTCTTACACGCTAGCATCACTCCCTTTAAAAAAAACTAAAACTTAATATGGCCTGGGATTCGAACCTATGCTTCCCTAGCCATCCTAGCACACTCCTTACCACAAAGCCACAAACTCTTTTGTGACACAAATCTCCCCCAAATAATTATAAGATTTAAATGCCAGCTTCTATGCCCATATATGCGAAAATAAAAATTATGCTAAGGCTATGACTTGAACCTTGGACCACTACTTGCTACCCAACACTCCTAGCCACCAGACCACCTGCTTCTATTAGCCAACTTTAACCAAAAAATATTTATAAGCCTTTCCTTATGATGCCAATTCCACAAAATGAGAAAAACTAAAATTTTTCTTAAAGTCCCTTTTTGAACCCAGGACTTCTCAAACATCCCCAACCACTCCAAATCACTTAACCAACAAACCAAACATGAAATTCCAAATTTTTTTCTTGACCAAAAAAATCTAAATTTCTCCGATACACGAAGCCCATTTCTCCTAAGCCCAAAATCAGGGTGTTACATTTATTCAATATATGCATGATATAAATCATAAGAAATCAATACTGAGTGTATAAATACCACTTTGGGATACAACATATGCGCAATTCAAAAATCATTACAAATAGTCCAACTTAAGTAATACAAACAAAATTTATAATTAGAACTCATGATTCAAATACTATAATTGACATAAACATATAATCAGCAGAAAGATACAGATATGACAATACACATACAACTTGAATCGACTATCATACATCAATAAAATATTGCATGTTTTACAAACCCACTATTCAAACCTATTTACTATCATACTTACGCCATTTGAATATTTATAATATATTCAGGCTTATCACCTTACCTTATGTCAACCAAGCTTGTGTCAGATAGTCCATCGCATGTATTTGTCTCATTAGTAAACTTCTAACTGTGCTATTTTATAAACTATGCACATATGCTTATTATGTCATATCAATCCTTATTCTCAACTAAATATCAAACATATCATTTATTGAGATATATACATGCGCATAACATTATAAAACAAAAGCCATTTTTGTAACGCCCCAAAAATCCCGAGCCTTCATTCTTACAATTTTGGATATGGAATGTGTGAATTATTTTCTAGTTAGGTAAATTTTTTCTTTATTGTTGGGTAGTTTCCATGAAGCTCTAAACCTGAACCTAGAAGTAGGGAAAATTTAGTTTAAGTACTAAAAAAACCCTGGCATTAAGTTGCATGGCTCTTAAATAAAAGGAGAAGAAATAGAACACAAGTGAGCCTGTGGTACAGTGGCAAAGTAGTGCCACTTAGGAAGCTATAAGTGGCGTCACTATCATGTAAGGGGATCCAAGGTTCGACGCCTAGAGTGGTGTTAGTTGGGACTTTATTTTTGCACTTTGGAGGGATAGCAGTGGCATTGGAGTAGGCTCTGAAAGGAGTGTTCAAAAGAGAAATTTAAGGAAATAATAATAGAAAAAAATAGGAGATTGGTGTATAGAAGAAATAGAGCCGATTAGGACTTTGGGGGTAGGCTAGTTTAGGCTTTGGGTTTATATAGGGGGTGTTGAATTCCCTTTAAAGGGTTTCCTTTGTTTTGCCAAACTGTGTGCTATCAAATGGCACTATAGGGGCTGTTTTCTTCAATCTTCTCCTTTGTTGCTACTACCAAATCTTGTCCTCCCAAATTCTTTTATTCATCATTATTTTCTCACTTGTATTCAAAAGCCAAAAACCTTTGTTCCTTGGTGCCGATTTCTTATTCTTTCACTTCTTGAAATTCTCTTTTGGTTCACCTTTGGTCATAGCCGATTTCTTCTTTTCTTCCCTTTTCCTTTTGTGTTGAATAGCCCTCTTCATCATCCCAAACCCTGTGCTGAATACCCTAGTGGCCGAATCTCTGTCGTCCTATCATTACTACTTCAATTTTGGTTGATCGAATATTAGAGAATTGGAATCAGGCTTGGATATACAGATCTCTATCGAAATACTATCCATACATTTCAGATTTTGGGTAAGTGTTATTTATTTTGGGTTAAGTTGGTCGAATGGTCTTTGGTGAGGGAAGGGTGACTTATGTTGGATACAAGTCACCTATTAATCTATCTTTAATGATTAAGATTGATGCAGATTTAGGAGATATTTGAGATTAGCAACTAAAGAAGGGCTATTACGACTTGTCGCTCAAGGTTCGTGGCTAAGGAGATCGCAGCATGCTTTATTACCAGGAGTGTACATACACCGCACACACAACAAATTGGCAGAAGCTGAAATCCCAAAAAGCCAGAATGTCAAAAAGCCAAAAAGCCAAAAGGCTGGCGTCGACAACCACACGAGCGTGCGAACACTCGTGTGGAGATACCAGGACGACAACTGGGGCTAGGGGAACGATCTCATCGTCTCGGGCCACTTTTTGGCCCATCGACCAGAATGGGCTAAATGTGCCTGACGGGCTCATGGCCCGAAATTAGAAAAAATTGATAAGTGATATTAAGTGAGTTGGTTGAATGGTTTGGATATGATTAGGCCTGATGGGTCGTATACTTGTGATTGGGCCAAATGGGCCATATAGATATGATTGGGCCTGGTGGGCCATATGAACTTATGAAAATATGTGGAGTTGTTAGGGTTTTATAATGGACTTTAGGCCTAGATTCTAATGAAGCCCTAAGCGCATAAAATTTAATTAATTAATCAAGCATGTCTGTGGACAAGTCATAAGGTTAGAGTGTGGCAATAGGCATATGCATGTCTAGGATTGGATCTTGGGAGAGCTTGGTACTTAAGTGGTCTTAATGACCCATATTCTCTTCTTTGGAATCCTACCTGGTGCATACTATCTGTTCACTTTAGCCAACAAGGACTTGTTGGCGGCACAAATTTCGTCATTGAAACCCGTACTGTTAAGAATTACTAAAATACCCCTGTAGGGTAGAAATACTGAATGAAATGACTAAAATGCCCTCATTGTATCAAGAACTAAAATGCCTCTAGGTGCTTAATATGTGGAAATGTGTATGTTGCATTCATGAGATGTATGTTGCACTTAGGTGGGTTTGATGGTACGGAGGAAGATATGTGAGGATCACATAGTCGCTTGATGATCGTGGATCCACTGATGGCTTTAAGCCCATTATATGTTTAGCAGCCTTGCTACAATGATTGAGTAGTGCCGCAACCTGTGCTACCATTAGAGTGTAGGGATGGGTGGGTTGATATTTATATCCCCACTAGAGTGTAGGGTTGGAAGGGAAAATAGAATGCAAGGTTGGAATGGGATGGGAGCATTGCATACATGTGTTATTGATATTGATATGATATGGGCGAAGGCCCAACTGAGGCCATTGTGGGCTAAGGCCCAAGGGCCACTGATATTTGTAGAGCTTAGGCCCAATGTGTTAATTGCATGTTGATATGATTGCTGAGGGTCGTACACACTGAGTTTTTGAAAACTCACACCCTCTTTTCTTTTTTTTCAGGTGACCCTCAGTAGGCAGCTCAACATAGGAGAGTACTCGGAGGTGGCCACACTACAAGTTAATTAGGAGTTTTAATAATTTCAAATTACTTTATCATTAATTATTGTTTTCATTGGGATGTAATAACGCCTATCATCTTCGATATAAATTTATATTGAGATTGTTTTTTTTATGTTTACTGCTGAATTATTGGCTTTCTGAAAAACATAAACATGTTTTCAAAGTCAACATAATTAAATTATTATTCTTCTTAAATATGGGCTTTTTCTTCCAAAATCAAAGCTTTTATCTAACCCACCTGACCTTTTAAAATGGGAAAAGTTTCAAATGGTTTTATCCTTAAGTATTCTTCTAGTGATGACGATTTGAAATTAAACCAATAATTTAAACCACAAGCGGACAATAGACTTAAGTCTTTCAATGTATCGAACTGGTGCGAGTTACCCTGCTATGTCACACCACCCGATTCGGCCATAAGGTCTAGGCCGGGTTTAGGGTGTTACATTTAGTGGTATCAAAGCCTGGTTGCAAAGCTCGGGCTATGAATTGGGCCTTAGATTTTAGGTTTAAAAAAACAAGTTGATCAAAAAGTTTTGCGGCATTTTAAGGTGTGGCACACCGAGCCTTCGACGTCGAGCCAAGAAAGTTTTTCTGTTATTAAATTTATTTTAAGCTACTCTACTATAGATAGATTGGGCTACTTTAGATAGTAGATTCTTAGGCAGAAAGAGACTATAGCCCATAGGAAACTTAAGCCTATAGTGGATTTACGACTGCGAAAATAGCTCCTAAATTCCTACTTACATAAGACACTTGCTTTAAATAGTGGAATTATGAACTACTTTCATAAAATTTCTAATTTAGAAATATGCAAGCAATGATGAGCGCTAGAAGGGGTGTAAGAGGCCGCGGTAGAGGCCGTAGAAACATTAGGGCTGAGTTATCGGTGTCGGGCAATATGCCTAATGTTGGAGCAGAGGAAGCTTCGGCCTCACTAGTAGCTGAACGGGACCATATAAATGGGCTGCTGCTACAGAGGATGCATTATCGCAGGCTATGTTAAGGATTTTAGAAAGGATCGCTAGGCCCAATAATGGTACGGGAAGTCATGGGTCGATCTCGTTGTGACTTCGAGCTAATGGGGTGGAGATCTTCAAAGGTGTAACTGGGGTGGCCCCAGATGTTGCTAAATACTAGTTGGAAGCCTCAGAGAGAATAATGGACGACCTGGATTGCATGGCTGAACAAAAGCTGAAAGGGGCATTATCACTACTAAGAGAGGAAGCCTATCAATGGTGGTTGACCGTGAAGGGGGGCAACCAACCGGAGCAGATCACTTGGGAATTCTTCAAATCAGCATTCTAGGGGAAATACATTGGAGCGGGCTATGTGGATGCCTGAAGGAAAAAGTTTTTGAACTTGTCTCAGAAGGACAAATCGATAGCAGAATATGAGGCTGAGTTTCTGCGCCTTGATCGTTACGTAAAAAGAATAGTCACAACGGAGTATGAGTGTTGCGTGCAGTTCGAGGATGGCTTGAGAGACAATCTTAGGGTGCTGATAGCTCTACAGAAGGAGTAGGATTTTGTGGCTTTAGTGGAGAAAACAAAGATAGCAGAGGAAGTAAAGCTTAAAGAGTGCCTTAACCGAGAAAAGGAAAAAGGCAAGAATAAACAGAATGTAGAGGCTACGGGGGTTGAAAAGAGGCCTGCAAGGAGGGCCAGAGTGAATGGGCCGGTTAGAGCTGGGGGCCCCATTGCTGCTATTAATACTGGGATACCACCTTGTGCTGTTCGTGGAAAAGGGCATGTGGGCAAGTGTTGGAGGATAACACGAGCTTGTTTGAGTTGCGGATCCATGGAACATAGTATTAAAGAGTGCCCGAGAAGGCCAGATCAGGTCCAAGTTGGTGGCAGAGGTAATTTTCAGCCGTAGAGAGGTGGTCAACAACCGCCAAGGGGCCATGGGCAGGCCAGGGGCGGCAATGGCATAGGACTCAAATGCGGAGCACCGGGCAGATGAGCAAGAGAGGCAGAGGAAAGGCAGCCAGCGTTAATTTATGCTGTTCGTCACATAGAGGATGGAAATGCCCCAAATGTGATAGCAGGTACATTCTTTATTCATGAGCTGCCTTATATTGCACTAATTGATGTTGGGTTAACACATTCGTATATTGCCTGCAACATGACTAAAATTTTGGGTGAGGTGTTTGAGACCACTACGAATGAAACTACTGTGTTGAGTCCTTTAGGGCAGTCGGTGAAAGTTAATAAGTTGTTTAGGGATATACCGTTGGTAGTACAATGGCTTACTTTATTAGCGGATTTGATGAAATTTCCATTTGGTAAGTTTGACCTCATCTTAGGCATAGATTGGTTGATGAGGCACCAAGTAACATTAGATTGTGCAACGAAGCGGATGGTGTTGAAAACTGTGGAGGATGAAGAAGTAATGGTGATCGAGGAACGACAAGATTACCTGTCGAATGTGATTTTAGCTTTAAGGGAAAAGAAGTTGGTGAGGAAGGGCTGTGAAGCTTATTTAGCCTACATTAGTGATGTTGAATCTAAGAGCGTAACTGTTAAGGATTTGAGAATAGTAAAGGAATTCCCTGATGTTTTCCCTGACAAATTTCCTGGGTTACCTCCCAATAAAGAGGTGGAGTTTGGAATAGAATTGTTGCCTGGTACGGCTCTAGTGTCTATCGCTCTTTATAGGATGGCACCAAAGGAGCTGGTGGAGTTGAAAGCCTAGATTCAGGAGTTATTGGACCACGGATTTATTAGACCAAGTGTGTCTCTATGGGGAGCACATGTATTATTCTTGAAGAAGAAAGATAGTTCAATGTGGATGTGCATCGATTATCGGCAGTTAAACAAGCTAACCATCAAGAATAAGTACCCTCTACCAAGGATAGATGATCTTTTAGATCAGCTTAGGGGAGCCTCAGTATTCTCAAAGATTTACCTGCTTTCAGGGTACCATCAACTGAGGGTTAAGGAAGCATACATTTTTAAGATAGCTTTCAGAACTCGTTATAGACATTACAAGTTTTTGGTGATGCCATTTGGGCTTTCATGGATCTTATGAACTGGGTTTTTCAACCTTATCTAGATCAGTCTGTAGGAGTTTTCATAGATAAAATCTTAGTGTAGTTGGGAACTGAAGATGATCACGATGCTTACCTAAAGATTGTGTTGCATATTTTAAGAGAGAAGCAGCTATATGCCAAGTTTAGCAAGTGTGAGTTCTGGTTAAAGGAAATTACTTTCTTAGGGCATGTGGTCTCAGCTGAGGGGATTAGGGTTGATCCTCGAAAAATTGAAGAAGTGTTAGACTGGAAACCACCTAAGATGATGTCAGAAATTTGAAGTTTCCTAGGCCTGGTGGGGTACTATAGGCGGTTTCTTAAAGGGTTCTCATTAATTGCTACACCTTTGACCAAACTACTATGGAAGGGGTGACGTTTGTGTGGATGGATAAGCAGCAGGAAAGCTTTGAGAAGCTTAAAAAAGTTTTAACGGAGGCTTCTGTTTTGATTCTGCTAGAGCCTGGGAAGGAGTTTATGGTTTATAGCAATGCGTCACATATGGGCCTGGGCTGTGTCTTAATGCAGGAAGGGAAGGTTGTTGCATATGCGTCGCACCAACTTAAGGCTCATGAGGGAAATTACCCAACCCATGATTTGGAGTTGGCGGCGGCGGTATTTGCGCTTAAGATTTGGAGACAATACTTGTATGGAGAAAAGTGCACCATTTCTATTGATCAGAAAAGTCTAAAGTACCTCCTAACTCAGAAGGAGTTGAATTTGAGGCAGCGCAGATGAATTGAGCTATTAAAGGATTATGATTGCACTATCGAATATCATCTGGGCAAAGGAAATGTGGTGGCTGATGAGCTAAGCCGTAGGGCTATGTTGGATTTGAGGGCAATGTTTGCTCAGTTGAGTTTGTATGACGACGATAGTTTGTTAGCTGAGTTGCAAGTGAAGCTAGTGTGGGTTGAGTAGATTAAAGTTAAGCAGCCATTGGATGAGACTCTGAGGTCTCATTTCAAGCAAGTTGAGAAGGGGAAATGACAGATTTTGGGTTGAATAGTGATGGGTTATTGTGTTTTTGGGGTAGAATTTGTGTGCCATAGGATGATGATCTAAGGAGGTCCATAATGCGGGAAGTGCATAATAGTCCCCATGCTATGCATCCCAGAGGTAACAAGATGTATCGGGATTTGCGAGAGCTTTATTGGTGGTCGGGGCTGAAATGCGAGGTTACAGAGTTTGTGGTAAAATGCTTAGTATGGCAACAAGTGAAAGCGGAACATCAGTTACCATCAGGGTTACTCCAGCCGATTAAGATCCCACTCTGGAAGTGGGAGAGGGTTACTATGGATTTTGTTAGTGGGTTGCCCTTGACATCTACTAAGAAGGACGCTGTGTGGTTTATAGTGGATCGGTTAACTAAGTCTGGCCATTTTATACCGATTCGCACTGACTACTCATTACAGAAGTTGGCAAGGTTGTATGTGGCAGAGATTGTGAGATTGCATGGGGTGCCGATCTCTATTATATCTGATAGAGATCCTTGATTTACGTCTTGCTTTTGGAAGAAGCTGCATGAGGCACTGGGCACGAGATTCGATTTTAGTACAACATTTCACCCTCAGACCGATGGTCAGTCAGAAAGGGTAATTCAAGTTTTGGAGGATATGCTGAGAGGGTGTGTAATTGATTTTTGAGGCAGTTGGGAGGATTACTTGCCGTTAGCTAAATTTGCATATAATAACAGTTATCAGGCAAGTATTGGAATGGCACTGTATAAAGCACTATACAGGTGAAGATGTCGTACTCCGACTTGTTGGACTGAGTTGAGTGAATGGCGAGTGTTGGGTCCGGAGTTGGTAGCAAACACTGAAGATAAGGTGAAGCTGATTTGGGATCGGTTAAAAGAGGCATTAGATAGGCAAAAGTCCTATGCTGACCTTAAAAGGCGAGAGATTGAGTATGCTGTGGGAGACTTGGTATTTCTCAAGGTTTCCCCTTGGAAGAAGGTATTAAGGTTTCAACGGAAGAGCAAGTTAAGCCTTAGATTCATTGGGCCATATCGAGTGCTGAAGCGAATTGGACTAGTTGCATATCAGTTAGAATTACCTGCTCAACTGAGTCAGATACACAATGTGTTTCATGTGTCCATGCTAAGGCATTATCGCTCGGATCCTTAACACTTCGTGTTAGTCGAGGAAATCGATGTTAGGCCAGATCTAACTTTCGAGGAGGAACCCGTGTAGATAATTGATCGAGATGTTAAGGTGCTGAGAAAGAAGTTCGTTCCATTGGTAAAGGTGATTTGGCGTAATCACAACGCTGAAGAGGCTACTTGGGAACCAGAGGAAGCTCTACGATGTCAATATCCTCAACTGTTTGGAACAGGTAAATTTCAAGGACTAAATTTCTTTCAGGGGGTAGAGTTGTAATGCCCCAAAAATCTCGAACCTTCATTCTTGCGATTTTGGATATGGAATGTGTGAATGATTTTCTAGCTAGGTAATTTTTTTTTCTTTAGTGTTGGGTAGTTTCCATGAAGCTCTAAACCTGAACTTACAAGTAGGGAAAATTTAGTTTAAGTACTAAAAGAACCCTGGCATTAAGTTACATGGCTCTTAAATAAAAGGAGAAGAAATAGGACACAAGTGAGCCTGTCGTATAGTGGCAAAGTAGCGCCACTTAGGGAGCTATAGGTGGCGTCACTATTATGTAAGGGCATCCAAGGTTTGAGGCCTTGAGTGGTGTTATTTGGGACTTTATTTTTGCACTTTCGAGGGATGGTAGTGGCGTTGGAGTGGACTCTGAAAGGAGTGTTCAGAAGAGAAATTTAAGGAAATGATAATAAAAAAAATAGGAGATTGGTGTGTAGAAGAAGTAGAGCCGATTGCGAATTTAGGGGTACGCTAGTTTCGGCTTTGAGTTTATATAGGGCGTTCACGAATTCCCTTTGAAGGGTTTGCTTTGTTTTGCCAAACCGTGTGCTATCAAATGGTGTTATAGGTGTCGTTTTCTTCATCCTTCTCCTTTTGTTGCTACTACCGAATCTTCTCCTCCCATATTCTTTTGTTCATCATTCTTTTCTCACTTGTGTTCAAAAGCCGAAAACCTTTGTTCCTTAGTGCCAATATCTCATTCTTTCACTTCTTGAAATTCTCTTTTGGTTCACCTTTAGTGATTTCTTCTTTGCTTCCCTCTTCATTCTGTGCTGAATAGCCCTCTTCATCATCCCAAACCCTGTGCCAAATACCCTAGTGGTTGAATCTCTATCATGCTGTCATTGCTACTTCAATTTTGGTTGATCGAATACTGGAGAATTGGAATCAAGCTTGGATCTCCAAATCTCTATCGAAATACTATCCATATGTTTCAGATTTTAGGTAAGTGTTCTTTATTTTGGGTTAAGTTGGAAGAATGGTCTTTGGTGAGGAAAGGGTGACTTATGTTGGATACAGGTCACCTATTATTCTCTCTTTAACGATTAAGATTGATGCAGATTTAGGAGATATTCGAGATTAGTAACTAAGGAAGGGCTATTAGGACTTGTCGCTCAAGGTTCGTGGCTAAAGAGATCAGAGCACGTTTTATTACCAAGTGTGTACATACACCGCACACATGACAAATCGGCAAAAGCTGAAATCTGAAAAGCCAGAATGCCGAAAAGCCAAAAAGCTGAAAAGCCAAAAGACTGGCACCGGCAACCACACGAGCGTGTGAACACTCATGTGGAGATATCGATATGACAACTAAGGCCAAGGGAGCAATCTCATCGTCTAGGGCCACTTTTTGGTCAACCGGGCCAGAATGGGCTAAATGGGCTCGACGGGCTCGTGGGCCTAATGCGGCAAAAATTGATAAGTGATATTAAGTGATGAGCTAGTCAAGTTGGTTGAATGGTTTGGATATGATTGGGCTATATTTATGATTGGGCCTAATGGGCCATATAGATATGATTGGGCCTGGTGGGCCATATGAACTTAGGAAAGTATGTGGACTTGTTAGGGTTTTATAATGGACTTTAGGCCTAGATTCTAATGAATCCTTAAGCACATAAAATTTAATTAATTAACCAAGCATGCCTGTGGACAAGTCATAAGGTTAGAGTGTGGCAATGGGCATATGCTTGTCTAGGATTGGATCTAGGGAGAGCTTGGTACTTAAGCGGTCTTAATGACCCACCTCCTCTTCTCTGGAATAGCGCATAGTGTCAACTCACTTTAGCCAACAAGGACTTGTTGACGGGACAAATTTCGTAATTGAAACCCGTACTATTAAGAATTACTACAATACCTCTGTAGGATAGAAATATCGAATGAAATGACTGAAATGCCCTTATTGTATCAAGGACTAAAATGCCCCTAGGTGCTTAATACGTGGAAATGTGTATGTTGCATTCTTGAGATGTATGTTGCACTTGGGTGGGTTTGATGGTACGGAGGAAGATATATGAGGATAGCATAGTCGCTTGACGACCGTGGATCCACCGATGGCTTTAAGCCCATTATATGTTTAGCAGCATTGCTGCAACGATTGAGTAGTGCAACAACCGGTGCTACCATTGGATTATAGGGATGGGTGGTTTGATATTTATATCCCCACAAGAGTGTAGGGTTGGAAGGGAAAATAGAGTGCAAGGTTAGGATGGGATGGGAGCATTGCATACATGTGTTATTGATATTGATATGATATGGGCTAAGGCCCAACTGAGGCCACTGTGGGCTAAGGCTCAAAGGCCACCGATATTCACAAGGCTTAGGCCCAATGCGTTAATTTCATGTTGATATGATTGTCGAGGGTCATACACACTGAGTTTTCAAAAACTCACACCCTCTTTTATTTTTTTTTCAGGTGACCCTCAGTGGGTAGCTTGACGTAGTAGAGGACTCAGAGGTGGCCACACTACAAGTTAATTAGGAGTTTTAATAATTTCAAATTACTTTATCATTAATTAGTATTTTCATTGGGATGTAATAAGGCCTATCATCTCCGGTACAAATTTCCATTGAGATTGTTTTCTTTTTTACTTTTACTGCTGACTTATTGGTTTTCTTAAAAACATAAACATGTTTTCAAAGTTAACATAATTAAATTATTATTCTTCTTAAATATGGGTTTTTTCTTCCAAAATCAAAGCTTTTATCTAAGCCACCTGACCTTTTAAAACAGGCAAAGTTTCAAATGGTTTTATCCTTGAGTATTCTTCTAATGAAGACGATTTGAAATCAAACCAATGATTTAAACCACAAGCGAACAACAAACTTAAGTCTTTCAATGTATCAGATTGGTGCGAGTTATCCTGCTATATGACACTACCCGATTCAGCCATAACGTCTGGGCTGGGTTTAGGGTGTTACATTTTCTAATTACAAATATTAAATTATGGCTGACCCCATTCATTAACTAATTTACGAAAATAGCAATTCATGTGGTATGTACAAGTGCACACTTACCTAGGTTTAGCTTTTCATTCTTTTTATTGGGTACATGAATATAACACTTAAGTAAGCTTCATTATACCACCAAATACATTTGTACACATTATTAAACTATGTACATCAGACCATAGCCACGTTAAACAAGTTTAAAACCATCAATTCGAATGCTATTTATCACGCCCTAAAACACATAAATAACCACATCTCTTATTTCCAGAATATGTTACCTACAAGATTGAAAATGTATACATAAGCCACACCCAATACCAATTTCACAATTTATAATAAAGTCATCACATAACTTATAGGTACATGCACTACAATTTCAAGACCCATCCAACTATTACACCGTTTATATAAGAAAAACATTTCCAAATGAACTAATCTCATATTTGTATATCCATTATACCTTTTATTACTCAACATCGAATCATAAGGCCAAATTTTTCAAACATATAAGCTTGTAAACAAACTTGCCCAAAAGGTGCATATTTCGTGACCAAATTTCACAGCCATCAGCTAACTCACTAATCAAACCTAACCATATGTCACCAAATACCACATACATCATATATATACACCAAGAAATACCTTTCCATAATAAACTTAAGCCATGAGACATACTTAACCAAACTGATCCAGCCATTTTTGCATGGCTTTTAATTATACATAAACCAAAGTACAACATCCAAATATAATGCAGCCTACACATGCCATATATTCCAAAAAATTTAGCTTATAAAATACCAAAGACGATTGATAGTGTGATAAGCTTCCCTAACGATTCTCGAGCTCGTAACTTGAAATCAAAACCTATAAAACAGAGGCAAAACATAAACACACAGAGTAAACTATTAGTAAGTCATAAGCAAATAAACAATTCAAAGACATAATCGATTCATTTAAACTATGCCAAACTATGCTATCATAATCAAATTAAACCTCGATCTTACAATTTAATATTTATCATATACTTTTACCTATAAACTAACTTATGGCCAAATACATAGATATATATTATCAAAGTATCTTTCAGTTTTTAAGCTCATTATCATTATGTGATCATATACATGTATACTCATGTACATGTACTCATGAATCGAAATATAGTTTCATATGCATAAACATAGCAAAGATCGAATGAATATATATATTAACAAATTATCATTCAATTACTAAGCCGAATATCTTTATCGTACCAAATACATATACACTTATATGCAAATTCTCGTAAGTCAAAGTATAACAATCACATATGTATTTATATCAAAAGGCCGAATATACCACCAAATGCACATATGTTTACATTAATAACTTGTATTATTTGAATCACATATTAAATGGGCAACTTTCCTTATTTTCAAATAGGTAATTAACTAACTCATACCTGATCGTTTTAGGTCGGTTTACACCTTCGTTCGCAACATATCATTGCCCGTTGAACCATTCGGAATTGGATAGGACACTCGGATGATCACACATATCGTACAACGCCAATCTCCCAGACGTGGTCTTACATGTAGCCACATATCTATACCACTGTCCCAGACAGGGTCTTACTCATACACATATATCAGAGTCACATGTCGATGCCATGGTCTTACTCACACATATATATCAAAACCCTATGTTATGACACATGTATCCTAGCTATTCCTAAGGTCCATATAGGGCTTTCGGACGTCATAACTCGGTCAAAATGAATTCATAAACATAACTACCAACCTTGTATACATGCAACTAACATTTATATATATTTACTTATTCCATTCAGTATACATAGTTCGCATACAATTAAAATAAACAAATGTCTATTTGCTTATAAACTTTCCTCGGATGATGAAAAACGGAACGGGACGACTAGTCGACAACTTTCATTTTTCCCCAATCTAAATTCGATTTCTATTTGCTTATAAACTTACCTCGGACGATGAAAAGTGGAACGGGACGACTAGTCGACAACTTTCGTTTTTCCCCGATCTAAATCCAATTTCTTTGGTTCTTGATCTAAAAATATTCAAATTAAGCTTATTCAAACATATTTTCATTCAATTTAGTCCAACAACACATAATTGGGAAATTACCATTTTATCCCTAACATTTACAATTTTTCCAATTTAGTTCCTATTGCACAAAAACACAAAATATGCAAAATTCTCTATACCCATGTTTGGCCGAATAATCCTACCATTCAGACAAGTCCATGTGTTTCATTTATTTCACATTTTAGTCTATCAAATTTTTAATTTAGCCCTAATTACTCAAAATCATCCAAAAATTCCAATACAAAATATGTTAACCCAAACATATCTTTCATATTTCACCATCAAACAACAAAAATCACAAGTTCTCATCAACGGCATTATTCAAAATATTCATCAAAATCAAAAATTTAAGCACGGGTCTTGTAGATTACTTAGCCACAATCTCAAAAACGTAAAAATTATCAAAAACTAACTAAGAACGAAACTTGAATCAAGCTTGGAAGGTGGCTGAACCTTTGAAACCTTATTCTTTTCTTTCTTATTTAGATATTTAGTCATGGAAGAAAAATATAAGCTATGGCTTTTAATTTTATGTTTTCTATTAACATAATTTATTAACCAAGTTACATATATAACCTTTATTTTAAAATATAAAATCATTATAATTCATGGTTTTTACCCTCCATCACTTATTCAATGGCACAATTGTAAAATAAATGCTTCAAATTACAAAGACACATTCAATTTGGTCATCGCACATTAAACTATCAAATTTCTATTTTATGCGATTAAGTCCTTTTATTTAACCGGACACCCAAACGATAAAATTAAGTCACAAAAATTTTATAGGTATAAATTCACAGAAAATAAACACAGATAAAAATTTTAAAATATGTTTCTGACTCAGTTTTGTGGTCTCGAAACCATCGTTTCATTAGGGTCTAAATCGGGATATTACATGAATCTCGGATCTCTATCCGAAATGATCGACAATAGTACTCCATGTAATCTCACGATCTCTAAAATGTACAATTCGGCCAACTTATTAAGTGAATAATCCATATGCATAGGTATAAAATGGGTCGACTTTGTAAGCTTATCAATCACAACCCATACAGAGTCTTTCTTTTTTAGAGTCATTGGTAAACCCGTTACGAAATCCATGGTGGCACGGTCCGATTTCCACTCGGGAACCATTATAAGCTACAGTAAATCGGAAGGTACTTGGTGTTCTGCCTTCAATTCTTGACAAATCAGGCATTTAGAAACATACTCGGAGATATCTCCTTTCATGTTCAGCCACCAATACCATATCTTTAGATCATTTTCAACTTGGTACTGCAAGGGTGGACTGACATTCTGCCACTATGTGCTTCACATAGAATTCTCTGAATAAGCTTCTCATCTCTTGGCACGCAAAGTCAATCTCGGAACCTTAAATAACCATTAGAATCAATCCAGAAACCTGTATCAGTCTTTAACTCACATTGAGTTTTTTGGGCTTGTAATTCTCTGTCTTTTAGCTGTGCTTCACAAATCTCTTGAATGAACATTGGTCTTGCTCTTATTTCTGCTAAAACTGAACCATCATCGGTTAGGGACAACTGTGTGTTCATGGCTCTCAAAGCAAATAGGGACTTTTGACTTAATGCGTCTGCAACTACATTTACTTTCCTTAGATGATAGTCGATGACCAACTCATAATCCTTTAATAACTCAAGCCATTATCATTGCTATAGATTCAAGTCTTTCTATGTCATCAAGTGCTTAAGACTCTTGTGGTTCATGAACACTCGGCACTGCTCACCGTATAAATGATGCCTCCATATCTTTAGTGCAAACACTATTGCAGCCAACTCTAAATCATCAGCCAGATAATTCTTTTCGTGTCGGTTCAATTATCTCGAGGCATAGGTAATCACTTTGCCTTCTTGCATAAGCACACAGCCTAATCAAACTTTTTTCCCGGTTCGGGCTACACCAAAATAGGAGCTTCCATCAATGTCTTTAACCTCTCGAAACTTTGTTGGTACTTTTCATTCGATTCGAACTTAACATCTTTTTGGAGCAATCTCGTCTTAGGAGTGGTGATCATGGAAAAACCCTTAACAAACCTCTGATAATAACTGGCCAAGCCCAAGAAGCTTCTGACCTCAGATACGGTCCTTGGTAGTTTCTAATCAACAATCGTCGAAATTTTATTTTGGTCAAATTTGATGCCATCACCTGAAATGATGTGGCCCAAAAATCCTACTTCCTTAGGCCATAACTCACTTTTACTGAACTTGGTGTAGAGTTGCTTATCTCGTAAAGTCTACAAAACTGTCCTCAAATGCTTGGCATGTCTGTTTTCATCGTAAGAATAGATCAAGATATTGTCAATAAAGACTACAACAAATCTATCTAAGTATGCTGAAAGATATGATTCATTAAATCCATAAATACTGCGAGGGTACTGGTCAAACCGAATGGCATGACAAGAAACTCGTAATGGCCATACCTTGTTCGAAACGATGTCTTCTGCACGTCGGACTCCTTAACTCTTAATTGATAATACCCAAACCTGAAGTCTATCTTGGAAAACACTGTTGCTCCTCGCAACTGGTCAAATAAATCATTGATCCTTGGCAAAGGGTACTTGTTCTTCACAGTTACCTTATTAAGCTGTCAGTAACTGATGCATAATCTCACCGAACCATCTTTCTTTTTCACAAATAAAACAGAAGCACCCCATGGAGAATGGTTGGGTCTTGTGAAGCCTTTGTCTATCAAATCTCGTAGCTGATGCTTCAATTCCCTTAACTCGGTTGGGGCCATCCTATAAGGAGCAATGGAAATAGGTGTAGCACCTGGAGCCAACTCTATACCAAATTCAACCTCTCTAATTAGAGGTAATCCTGGCAACTCTTCCAGAAATACACCTTGAAACTCGCAAACTACTGGTACTGACTCTATTTTCAACTCTGTGTCTTTAGTATTCATCACAAAAGCAAGATTAGCTTCATACCATTTCCTTAAGCACTTTTAAGCAACCAAAGAGGAAATCACTATAGGCAAGCTTTCAGATTCATCTCATTCAACTAGAAGAGTATTACCTTCCCCATATTTCAATTCAATATATTTTCGACCACAGTTCACTACCACATCATGAGTGGTTAACCAATCCATGCCAAGAATTACATCAAATTCATCGAATGGCAAGAGCATGAGGTTAGCTGGGAAGCAATGACCCCTTATCATCAAAGGGCAATTTCTACATACTTTGTCGACTAATGCACACTTGCCTAGGGGATCAGATACTTTTATCGTAAATTTCGTGGATTCTACAAGCATACTCATGCTAGAAACTAATTTCATGCAAATATGCGAGTGGGTAAATCTAGGGTCTATCAAAGCAATAACAGAAGTTTCACGAAGAGAAAATGTACCTGTTATAACATCGAGAGATGAGGCCTCTTCATGAGCGCGAATAGAGTATGTCCTCGCTGGGGCTCTACCCTCGGGTTTCACAGTCTATTACTTTGGTGCGCCCTTACTACTTGCTCCCGTTCCTAGGTTTCTCTAAGGCTACCACTAGAAGGAGCGTTACTCGACCTTGCACTCTGATCCTTGTCTTTTTCAACCATCTCAGGGCACTCTCTCATGAAGTGGTCTAGAGAACCTGAGCACAACATTTGTCAAGGTGGCATCTACCGTACTGGGGGCACTTAGGTCTATTAGGTCAAGTTTTACCCATACTCGCAACTGAGGTGGTCTGAGCTTTAGAGGCTGAATACTATTTACCTTTGCCTTTACTTAAAAACTCGGCTGAAGTAGCTGATCGTGTAGAAAATTCCTTTAACAGTAACAGTACAGTCCAACTTAGAGCGTACGTGGGCCAAAGCCCACTACACAATATCCTTTGGGTCACAGCCCATAACAAAATAAATTGGGCCTAGCCTAAAACCAAAAACAGAACAAAGTGGGCCTAAGCCTAAAACAGAATAGAATAGTATTTGAATTTGACCCCAGCCCAGTCCAACCTTCACACCACCTGTACCAGCCAACACACTATGTGGGGAATAACTCGACCCACCCAGCCCATACACCAATATGCAGCATGGCTACTAATAATAGAAAACGTGATGGAGCCACCAGAATTAGAATACGTGACAAAGCCACTAGCACAGAACTTCCCCAAATCAAGCCCAACCCCATGTAGAATGTCGTGTATGTCATACTCAATCATCACACTTGTATGCATAATGGCCATGCTCAGTAACAGTCGTTTAAACACACGTTAAAAGCATATCAGTCATGCAACCACAGTCAAATCAATTCAAAAACAATCGTACAATCACAGTCGAATCAGTTAAAACACAGTCATACCATCATAGTCAAATTAATCAAGTTCATAGTCCAAGTCAGTCACTTGCCGACAATGGCCAAACAGTCATTTTGTCAGTCAGGGGTAAAACAGTAATTCTACCCTATAGGGGTATTCGGTAATTCTACCCTACAAGGGTGTTTCGATAATTCTACCCTATAGGAGTATTTTGGTAATTCTATCCTACATGGGTATTTTGGTAAATTTACAAATTGAGGGCATATAGTAATTTAACAAATTAAGGATATTTTAATAATTTTACAAATCGAGGGTATTTCGATAATTTTACAAATCAAAGGTATTTCGATAATTTTACAAATCGAGGGAATTTTGGTAATTTTACAAATTGAGTGTATTTTGGTAATTTTACAAATCGAGGGCATTTTGGTAATTTTACAAATCAATGGCTTAACGATCCAACATATGGTCCACCATTGCCTCGAGTGACTTAAGTAACCCAAACAAATATAATGGTGTAAATGGGCCTAAGGCCCATTACTCAGCCCAAGTGGGCCAACACGCTCGTGTAGCCCAATTAGCCTAGAAACAACCCCGGCTATGCGAATGACATAACCCAAATCAATCATTTACCATGTCAAAACATTTTATCTGTGTGGGGCCCATGAGCCCATCGAGCCAACAAGGCCAATGCCATATACATGACATGACAGGCCTCACTAATCCACCTGACAGTTAGATTTGCATTTGCGAGCCCTACGGCCCCATTGGGCCCATCGAGCCCATTCCGGCCAAAGTGGCGCACTACGGCCCAAGCCCATGAATTCGCTGATGGTGGCCTTTCTCATCACACGTTTACGCTTCGTGAGCTTGGTTCACCCCACACGCGCTCATGTGGCATTATTCACCGGTACTTTGGCTTTTTGGCATTTTACCGATCTCTAATCAAAACAGTACGAAATATGCACTTTCGGCTTTTCTGCCAATCAACAATTAGAACAGTGTATACGAATACACAGCTGAATACGAACTCTTGCGAACAACCCACGAGCACCAACCTATATTTGAACAAGGTATTTTATCAATCGCTTGACAATAGGGTCCTAACCTTCCTTATTACAACCCAACTTATCCATACCACTTACCTTAGATAACCAACAATATAGTTTAATCCACTAGACCACTAATTAAGAAAATTACCCACTTCTAACCGAAAATCTGCGTTAACTAATGAAATCTATTAGCCTAACCCAAGGATTGAGTCAACATATACCCATTTACAGAAAATGCACAACCTCAGTTGGACATAACAATCTACAAACAGAGTTACCTTGATCAAGTGATGAGAGAAAAGCTTGAGTATTCGGCCAGTTGACAGAGGTTGGCCTCACAAGGAAATGAAATGGAGACAATCACCAATAGTAGAACTCGGCCAAACCACCCTTCACTACAAGGTTAAACTATTTGTTGAATTATAAATAATTAGCTTAGAGAATCAAGAGAGACAAAGGAATTGTGTTCGGTCAAAGGAGAAGGCCAAGAGGATAAGAAGATGAATGATAGGAAAATTCTACTACTGACAATGAATTTATAGAATAATACGATGAAAGAGGAGAATGGATTCGGTGTAATAAAAGAAGATGAAATAGATTCGGCCAAAGAAGAAATTAAAGAAAGAAGAAAAAGAAGGCTTTTAAGAGAATTTGGCATTTACTCACTTGAGTTTCGGGTAAATGAAAAACAATTGCAGAATAATATTGAGAAAGGAAAAGACCCAAATGGTCAACAATGCACCAAGATTGGGAGAACAACCGCTCCAGAAGAAAGCTACTGAAATAAAAGAATAATAGAAGACCTCTAAAGTTCCTATACACATTCGACACCACCAAAGACAATGTCTCAAAATGCTTCCCCCCAAAAACTGAATGCACAATCCCATGTAACCCCAAGTTCAGCCACTCATAAAACTCCTTGAAAATCTCTACTGTTTCCTCATTGATTTACTCCAACTCCCATCATTCAAATTCAATTAAATTCAAATTGAGCCTATTGGGCCAAATAAGTGTATGAGCCCTATTTGGGCTACGAAATGGGCTTTTGGGCCCAAATAAACTAATAACTCTAATAAAATCGGCTTAAAATGCATTGAATAATGGGAGAGTGTTACTGGGCCACTTCTGTACTTAAGCCCACGATGTGATGTGATTGGTATGCCTAAGTGGAAAATGACTAAAATGCCCTAAATGCATAAATGACTAAAATACCCCTAGGTGCTAAATATGTGAAAATGTATGTGTTGCATTCATATGAAGTATGTTGCATTTGGGTGGGTTTATGATACGGAGGAAGATATATGAGGGTCACATGGTTACTTGACAACCATGGATCCACCGACGGCTTTAAAAGCCCATTATATGATTAGCAGCTCTGCAGCAACGATTGAGTTAGTGCTGCATCGGTACAACCACTAGAGTGTACGGATGGGTGGGGTGATATTTATATCCCCACAAGAGTGTAGGGTTGAAGGGAAAAAGGAATGCAGGGTTGGATTGGGATGGGATCATTACATACATATGATATTGATGTGATATAGGCTCAGGCCCAACTGAGGCCACTGTGGGCTAAGGCCCAAAGGCCACCGATATTGATAAGGCTTAAGCCCAATTTGTTAATTCCATGTTAACGTGTTTGTCGATTGTTGTACACACTAAGTTGATTAGTAAACTAGTAGTTTAATTTATTTTACCTTTAATTATTTTTGTTGGGTTGTAATAAGGCCTTTAATCTCTGGTATAACTTTACATTTGGTTTTATTATTATAACTGCTGGATTTCAAAAATTAAACCATGTTTTTTCCAAAGTAAATATCTTAACGTTTTCCTAAAACATGAGCTTTCGCCATATTGAACAAGAAACTTAACAAGGTAAGCAAACTCGAGTTTCACTTACAAAATCAAAGCTTTTACTTAAACTCCCCTGAACTTTTAAATTAAGCAAACATTCAAAGAAACTTAATTTCGACTAAATTATTTTACCAACAAAGCTGATTTGAAAATAAACCCTCATTTGAACCACAAACGGACAATTGTTTTTAAAGTTTTCTACTGTGTGAGGTTGGTACGAAGCACCCTTCCATGTGACAGCGTTGGATTTGGCAATAGCGTCTAGGCCAGGTTTGGGGTGTTACATTTTGTGGTATTAGAGCCCGATTACAAAGCTTGGGCTATGAATTGGGCCTTAGATTTTGTTTCTTAAAAATAGTTTAAAAGTTAATGAAAAAGTTTTGGAGGACTTTAAGGTCTGGCACATCGGGTCTCCAACATCGAGCTAAGTAAGTTCTTCTATTACCAAGCTTTTCTTAAGCTGATGTGTTGTACATAGTTACTGGGATACTTTAGATGATAGATTCTTAGGTAGAGAAAGACTAAAGCCCATAGAAAACTTAAGCCTGTAGTGGACTCACGATTGCGAAAATAGCTCTTAAACTACTACTTTCATAAGACACTTGCTTAAAATAGTGGAACTATGAACTAATTCCATAAAATTTCTAACTCAGATAATAGGTAAGCAACGATGAGCACTAGAAGAGGTGCGAGAGGCCGCGGCAGAGGCCGTGGAAGCGTTAGGGCTGGGTCGTCGGTATCAGGCCACATGTCCAATATTGGAGCAGAGGAGATTCCAGCCTTACCAGTGGCTGAAACGGGACGGTACGAATGGGCCATCACTATAGACGATGCGTTATCGCTGGCTATGTTAAGAATTTTGGAAACGATCGTTGGGCCCAATAATGGTATGGGAAGTCACGGGTCAATCTCAAAACGACTTCGATCTAATGGGGCAGAGATCTTCAAAGGCATGGCTAGTGTGGCTCTGAATATGGCTGAATACTAGTTGGAAGCCACTGAAAAAATAATGAACGATATGGATTGCACATCTGAATAGAAGCTGAAAGGGGCAATGTCACTACGTAGAGAGGAATCCTATTAGTGGTGGTTGACTGTGAAAGAGGGCACCCAACCTGAGCGGATTACTTGGGAATTCTTCAAATCTGCATTCCAGGGGAAATACATTGGAATAGGCTATGTAGATGCCCGAAGGAAGGAGTTTTTGAACCTAACCCAGGGAGACAAATCAGTGGCAGAATATGAGGTTGAGTTTCTACGCCTTAGTCGTTATGCAAAATGAATTGTTGGAACGAACTATGAGCATTGCGTGTGGTTTGAGGACGGCTTGAGAGATAATATTAGGGTGCTGATAGCTCCACAGAGGGTACGGGACTTCGCGGCCTTAGTGGAAAAAGTGAATATAGCAGAAGAAGTGAAGCGCACAGTACGCCTTAATTGGGAGAACGAAAAAGGCAAGAACAAATGGAATGTAGAAGCTCTTGGTGTTGGACAGAGGCCTGCGAGGAGGGCCAGAGCGGATGGGTGAGTTAGAGCTGGGGCCCTTATTGCTGCTGCTGATACTGGGATACCACCCTGTGCTGTTTGTGGGAAAAGGCATTTAGGTGAATGTTGGAGGAGGACAGGAGCCTGTTTGAGCTGCGGATCTATGAAGCATATGATTAGGGAGTGTCCTAGAAGGCCAGATCTAGTGCAACCCGGTGGCAGAGGTGATTTTCAGACACTAAGAGGTGGTCAAAAACTGCCAAGGGGCCGTGGTCAGGCCAGTGGCGGTAATGGTGCAGGTCACGGACGTGGGGCACCGGGCAGAGGTGCAAGATAGGCAGAGGTGAGGCAGCCAGCTTTAGTCTATGCTGCTCGTCGTAGAGAGGACGGGATGCCCAGGATGTGGTAACAGGTACTTTTTATTCATGAGCTACCTTATATTCACTAATTGATGCTGGGTCAACACATTCATACATTGGATGCAACATGACTGAAACTTTGGGTGATGTGTTTGAGACTACTGCAAATGAAATTACTGTATTGAGTCCTTTAAGACAGTCGGTGAAAGTTAATAAGTTGTTTAGGGATGTACCTTTGGTAGTTCAAGGGGTTACTTTCTTAGCAGATTTTATGGAATTGCTTTTTGGCGAGTTTGATCTCATCTTGGGCATGGATTGGTTGGTGATACACCGGGCAACTCTAGAATGTTCTGCAAAATGAATGGTATTGAAAACCATAGAGGATAAAGAAGTAATGGTGATCGGGGAACGATGGGAGTACCTATCGACTGTGATTTCGACTTTAAGGGTGGAGAAGTTGGTATAGAAGGGTTGTAAAGCTTATCTAGCCTACATTAGTAATGTGGAATCTAAGAGTCTTACTGTTAAGGATCTGAGAACAGTAAAGGAATTCCCTTATGTTTTTCCCGATAAGTTGCCTGGGTTACCTCCCAACAGAGAAGTAGAGTTTGGAATAGACTTGTTACCTAGTACGGCTCCAGTGTCCATCACTCCTTACAGGATGGCAACGAAGGAGCTAGCGGAATTGAAAGCTCAGATTCAGGAATTATTGGATTGTGGATTTATTAGACCAAGTGTGTCTCCATGGGGTGCACTGGTATTATTCGTGAAGAAGAAAGATGGGTCCATAGGGATGTGCATTGACTATCGGCAATTAAACAAGCTAACCATCAAGAATAAGTACCCTCTATCGATAATAGATGATCTTTTCGATCAGCTCAGGGGAGCTTTAGTTTTCTCAAAGATTGATCTACGTTTAGGGTACCATCAACTGAGGGTTAAGGAGGTAAACGTTTATAAGACTGCTTTCAGAACTCGTTATGGACATTACGAGTTTCTGGTAAAGCTATTTGGGCTGGTGAATGCACCTGCTACTTTCATGGATCTTATGAATCGGGTTTTTCAACCCTATCTGGACCGGTTCGTAGTGGTCTTTATAGATGATATTTTGGTGCACTCAAGAACAGAAGATGATCATGACACACACTTAAGGGTTGTGTTGTAGGTTATGAGGGAGAAGCAATTGTATGCCAAGTTTAGTAAGTGCGAATTCTGGCCAAAGGAAGTCACCTTCCTAGGACATGTGGTTTCAGTTGAGGGAATAAGGGTTTATCCTTAGAAAATTAAAGCGGTGTTGAACTGGAAACTGCCTAGGACAGTGTCAAAAATTTAGAGATTTCCAGGCTTGGCAGGGTACTATAGACAGTTTGTTGAGAGATTCTTATTGATTGTTGCTCCCTTGACCAAGTTACCACGAAAGGGGGTGCCATTTGTTTAGGCAGATAGGTAGCAAGAGAGCTTTGAGAAGCTTAAGAAGGTCTTAACGGAGGCCCTCATTTTGATTCAGCCAAAGCCTGGGAAAGAGTTCACGGTTTACAGTGATGTGTCACACGTGGACTTGGGCTATGTACTGATGCAGGAAGAAAAAGTGGTTGCATATGCATCGCGCCAACTTAAGACTAAAGAGGGGAATTACCCAACCCATGATTTGGAGTTTTTGGTAGTGGTATTTGCACTTAAGATATGGAGGCATTACTTGTATGGAGAGAAGTGCATTATTTATATGGATCACAAGAGCCTGAAGTACCTCCTTACCTAGAAGGAGTTGAATTTGAAGCAGTGTAGATGGATTGAGCTGCTAAAGAATTATAATTGCATGATCGAATATCACCCTAGCAAAGCAAATGTGGTAGCTGATGCACTAAGTCGTAGGGCTGTGTTGGATTTGAAAGCTCTATTCTCCTGTTTGAGTTTGTATGATGATGCCAGTTTGTTAGATGAGTTACAAGTGAAGCCATTATGGATTGAGCAAATTAAGGTTAAGCAGCCATTGGATAAGACTTTGGGTCCTCGAGACAAGCAAGTTGAGAATGGGGAAACAAAGAATTTTGGGTTAAATGGTGAGGGATTGCTATGTTTCCATGGGAGAATTTGTGTACCATAGGATGATGATCTAAGGAAGTCTATACTATGGAAAGCGCATAGTAGTCCCTATGTTATGCATACTAGTGGTAACAAGATGCATCGGGATTTGCACGAGCTTTACTGGTGGCCGGGACTTAAGCGCGAGGTTATTAAGTTTGTGTGCAAGTGCTTGATATGTCAGCAAGTGAAGGTGAAACATCAGTTATCTTTAGGATAACTCTAGCCGGTTAAGATCCCACTCTGGAAGTTGTAAAGGGTTACTATGCATTTTGTTAGTGGGTTACCCCTGACGCCTACAAAGAAGGACTCCATGTGGGTTATTGTGGATCGATTCACTAAGTCTACCCATTTTCTACTGGTCCGCACTGATTACTCATTACAGAAGTTGGCAAGGTTGAATGTGGCTGAGATTGTAAAACTGTACGGGGTGCTGATCTTTATAATATCTAATAAAGATCCTCGATTTACATCTCACTTTTGGAAGAAGCTGCATGAGGCACTGGGCACGAGATTGGATTTTAGTACAACATTCCACCCTCAGACTGATGGTCAGTCAGAGAGGGTAATACAAGTTTTGGAAGATATGTTGAGAGGATGTGTAATTGAGTTTTGGGGTAGCTAGAAGGACTATTTGCCTTTGGCTGAATTCGCGTATAATAACAGTTATCAAGCAAGTATTGGGATGGCACCGTGTGAGGCGCTGTATAGACGTAGATGTCGTACTCTGACTTACTGGACAGAGTTGGGTGAACGTCGAGTTTTTGGTCCTGAGTTGGTGGCAGATACTGAGGATAAGGTGAAATTGATTCGGGATCAGTTGAAAGAGGCATCAGATATAAAAAGTCGTATCCTGACCTTCAGCGGTGAGAAATTGAGTATGCAGTGGGAGACTTTGTGTTCCTCAAGGTTTCCCCTTCGAAGAAGGTGTTGAGGTTTGGATGGAAGGGCAAGTTAAGCCCTAGTTTTATTGGACCATATCATGTGCTATAGCAGGTTAAGCCGGTTGCTTATCAGCTGGAGTTACCTTCTGAACTAGGTCAGATCCATGATGTGTTTCATGTGTCTATGCTAAGGCGTTACTGTTCAGATCCTTCGCACATCATGCCAATTGAGGAGATCGAGGTTAGGCCGGACCTAACTTTCAAGTAGAAGCCTATCCAGATAGTTGACATGATGTTAAAATGCTGAGAAGGAATCCATTCCATTAGTCAATGTCCTTTGGCGTAAGCACAATACTGAGGAGGTTCCACGGGAACCTAAAGAGGCAATGCGACGTTAGTATCCTCAACTATTTGAATCAGGTAAATCTCGAGGCCGAAATTTCTTCTAAGGGGGTAGAGTTGTAACGCCCCAAAAATGTGAATTTTAAATTTTGGTGCGTTAAGGCTTTGAAAGCATGATTGGCGTGGTAACTATGTAATTTTGGAGTGTTTTGAGGGTATTATAAAGTCTCGAGTTAAAGTTAGGCCATAGGAAAATTTGATTTTTAGCCTTAGTGGAACCCTGATCGCAAGTAGTATGACTTATAACTAAATTAGGGTAAAATTTGACACAAAAACTCTAGTGGTTTAGTGGCAAGTGGTGCCACATTAAGGGTAAAGGGAGACGCTACATGCAGAGTAGAGGGACCAAGGTTCGAGTGTGGCATAACGTAATAAAAGGGTTGATATTTTTGCACTGGGTTATGTAGGTGGTGGAGATGGATTTTGACTCTGCTAAAGTGAGTTTGAAATGGCTTTCAAAAAATTGAATAAGTGATGAAGAGTAAATTAAGGCATGATAAGGGTAGAAAATTTAGGAGATTGATATGAGAGTTGTTGGAGTCGATTTGGTAGTCGTTAAAGGCAATTTCGGCTAAGGGTGTGTAGCTGCCAATTTTAGGGTTTTGGAAGGGGACTATCTGCAAATTCACACTTGTATTTGTGGTATTTTTGTTTGAGAGCACCATTTGCCAAAGCCGAAGCCCTTTTCTTTGTTTGGGAATTAATGCCGAATTTGCTCTAGAGGTGGCATTGTGTGCGTTCATTTACTCTCGAATCACTTTCTTCTCTTCCCTCTTCTTTCCATAGCCGAAAACTCCCTTTCCTTCTAAAATTCTTCTTGCACTGATTTCTTTGTCCATAACCCACAACCGATTGTTATCTTACTTGCATTCGGTCTATCCATTTTCTCTTTTGCCTTCGAATTTCTCTACTTCTTTTCATCTTACACCAAGCCTTAATTCTTTCAAGATCGATTGGGGACTTTGCAAGTAAACCCGAATCTTCCATGTGGGTGCAAAGGATTAAATTTCTTCCTTCTACAAAAACTATTCATTCTTGTTTCTCCTCCATCTCAAAACTATTCTTGTCATCTACTATTATCACACCTTTAAGCTATCTAGACCGTGGGATCAAAGGTCAAGTTTGGGTAAGCACTTATTCATTCTTGTTCCTCCTATGTTTTGGTGAAGGCCAAATGGCCTATCTAATCCATCTCTTCTCGTCAAATCTACATATCTCTTAATCAACCAGTGAAGGATAAAACCGCAATAAGGGGTGATCGTTTCGAAACCAATCATCTTAAGAGGGTGTAAGTCAATTCGATTAAGGTGAGTGGTTGTTGTAGGTTTAATTTTGGTATTGGGAAAAAATTGCTATATCTTGTGAATGACTAATCAAGTTCTCTAAATGAAATATAGGTTCTACGTGCGTGAGCTATTGCAGTTGTCTTCAACAAGGTGTGTACATACACCGCACACATGACGAGTCAGCAAAAGCCGAAATCCCAAAAAGCCAAAATGCCTAAAAGTCGAAAAGCCGAAAGGTTGGCGCCGGTAACCACACGAGCATGCGAACACTCGTGTGGAGACACCGATTTGATGATAGAGGCTCTGTGGGCAATTCCATGGACTTAAGCCATCGTTTGGCCAATTAGGCTGAAATGGGCCAAATAGGCCCGAGGGGCCCGTATGCCCATCGCGAGTAAAATTGACGGACTAGTAGGATTTGACAAGCCGGTTAGGCTCATTACGTGGTTCTTGGTAGAATTGGTCTTATTGGGCCGAATAGGTGTATGGGCTCTATTTGGGCTATCAAATGGGTTATTGGGCCCAAATGAACTGATAACTCTAATCAACTTGGCTTAAAATGCATTGAATAATGGGAGTGTGTTAATGGGCCATTTCTGTACTTAAGCCCACAATGTGATGTGATGTGATTGGTATGCCTAAGTGGAAAATGACTAAAATGCCCTAAATGCTTAAATGACTAAAATACCCCTAGGTGCTAAATATGTGAAAATGGATGTGTTGCATTCATATGAAGTATGTTGTACTTGGGTGGGTTTATGATATAGAGGAAGATATATGAGGGTCGCATGGTTGCTTGACGACCATGGATCCACCGACGGCTTTAAAAGCCCATTATATGATTAGCAGCTCTGCTGCAATGATTCAGTTAGTACCGCATCGGTGCTACAACTGGAGTGTAAGGATGGATGGGTTGGTATTTATATCCCCACAAGAGTGTATGGCTGGAAGGGAAAAAGGAGTGCAGGGTTGGATTGGGATGGGATCATTGTATACATATGATATTGATGTGATATGAGATCAGGCCCAATTGAGGCCACTGTGGGCTAAAGCCCAAAGGCCACTGATATTGATAAGGCTTAGGCCCAATTTGTTAATTGCATGTTAACGTGTTTGTCGAGGGTTGTACACACTGAGTTTTCGAAAACTCACTCCCTCCTTTAATTTTTCAAGTAACCCTCAGTAGGCAGGTCGATGTGGGAGTGGACTCAGAGGTGGCCACATAGCAAGTTGATTAGTAAATTAGTACTTTTATTTATTTCACCTTTAATTATTTTTGTTGGGTTGTAATAAGTCCTTTAATCTCCAGTATGATTTTACATTTGGTTTTATTATTATAACTGCTGGATTTCTAAAATTAAACCATGTTTTTTCCAAAGTGAATATCTTAATGTTTTCCTAAAACATACGCTTTCGCCATATTTAACAAGAAACTTAACAAGGTAAACAAACTCGGGTTTCACTTACAGAATCAAAGCTTTTACTTAAACTCCCCTGAACTTTTAAATTAAGCAAACATTCAAAGAAACTCGATTTCGACTAAATTATTTTACCAACGGAGCTGATTTGAAAATAAGCCCTTATTTGTACCATGAGCAGACAATTGTTTTCAAAGTTTTTTATTGTGCACGGTTGGTACGAAGCACCCTTCCATGTGACACAGTCAGATTTGGCCATAGCATTTGGGCCAGGTTTGGGGTGTTACATGAATTTTTTGCTAAAGCCCTAGTTTGAACCCAATACTTCCCAGGGACCCCCAAACACTCCTTATTCACTTAGCCATTAAAGCAAACATGCAATTTGTGAATTTTTTCTCGCACAACTAAAATCCAATTTCTTCGACACACAAAGCCCATTTCTCCTAGGCTGAAAATTTGAGGCGTTACACACTAGCTCTCATACCTCTAAATGTAACACCCCTTACCCGAGTCCGATGCTGGGATGGGGTGCGAGGCATTACCGTACTTAATCATGCTTAAACATGTAATCTCGATTTATAAAATTTCTTTACTTTTTGAAACTTTTCATTCATTCTCTTCATAACCTTATCATAGGCCTACGAGGCCCAAAGCATATATTAGGTGTATTTCAGAGCCAATCCAAGAACTTTCAGGCACTTCAAAAATTTTTGCTTAAAATAAGGCCACATGCCCGTATGGGGTTGGACATGCCCATGTGGGCAGGCCGTGTGGTCACAGATGCCCATTTCCCTAGCCCATGCTAAATTTATTTATAAAAATCAACCTACAGGGGTTTCGACAAGGCTTGGGTACACGCCCGTGCCTATGGCCCGTGTCTTTCACACGGCCTAGACATGCCCGTGCCAATAACCCGTAAAGTATTCTGACTTGAACACTATAACCATCAAGAGTGCACACGGCTAAGGCACATGCCTGTGTGCTCAGCCCGTGTTCTATGCTGACTTAGCTAATTTGGATGCAGGGGACACATGGTCTATTAACATGCTTATGGGGGCTGGCCATGTGTCACACACGGCCTAGGCACATACCCGTGCACCCAACCTTGTGGACAACTATAGGCTATTTTCCAAGCCTTTTTTCCACCCTAAAATTGAACCACAACAATACCAATTCACACCAACTATAACTCTCCGATTAATATATAAACATATATTAAAACATTCGTAATCATGTCACTCACATGCCAACATGCATAACATGAATTTTATCTTCATTTCATAATATCACTGAGGTAATATTAGCCAATTTATATGGCTATTACAAAATGACACTTAACAACACGAGTCAACATCCTATAAATGCCATACAACAAAAAGACTAACTTCACTATACCAAAATGGATTCCTTGATAGTGTGACTTTGAGTTCCGACTGAGATTGATCCCCGAGCAAACTTCGGCAAATCAACATGGAAAGGGAACATGAAAGAGTAAGCATAAAAACGCTTAGTCAGTTGCATGAATAAAGTAGCAATAAAAATCATAGAATATTTATCTAAATAAGTATCATAGGAAATAACATGGGCTTTCTTAATTATACATGTAACTTACTTCATCTCATGACTTACTCATACTTATATTTACTCATTCTCATGAATTTCTCATTCTCATATCATACTCCATTTCATTAACACGTGGATAGTATTATTGAGCCAAAATTTTCCCCGCTCAACATCATCGTTAATAGTGGCTTTGAACTCTTCAGCCCGATATTTTCTAATTTTATCAACAGGGGGATTATTCAATCTTATTGGATTGATCATCTGAGGTATCACAGGTATCGGAGGTGGATTATTCGTGGGTGGGGGTTGTTGAACAGCTAAATTTGTCCGGATATACTGAGTAAACCAATCATTCATCATTTGATAAAAAGCTTGTTTAGCCTCTTCCTCATGGTTACTTGAAATCGGCTGAGAATCAGATGGCGTTGTCCCTTGTGTGGGAGCAGGCACTATACTCTCAACATCATCTGCTATGGCTCGATCGGGATCCATTTACTATACGAAAACACATTTTCAAATGTCAGGAGTCATCACACTATCACAGTATAAAATACGGCATGTATAGCTAGACTCACACGTGCTACGTTAGTCCTAAAATTGACTAAACCGTAGCTCTGATACCAATAAAAATAACACCCCTAACCTGTATCCGTTACTGGATTAGGATTACGAGGCATTACCATAAGATACAGCTTAGCACATTCATTAGAAAATGTTTATGCATTTAATTATACATATTATTGTAGCATTAACTATTTCTATTATAATAATCAATTAAACAAACCAAATCAATAGATCATTACTAAACATGAATTACAAATATTACATATTTAACAACATTGACTAATTCAAACATTGAATCGTTCAAATATACTTTAAACAATGTGGTCAATAATTCCATGATATTCAAACACCTAAAATTTGAGTTATAAATATCTATATTTTTAACACATAATAAATAAAACAATGCATTGTACACTTACTAGTACCATTAACGTATACTGCAAAAAGGTCAATTTCACAAAAGATTCAATTATTACTTTTAGCCATTATAACCACATGTGCAATTAATCACATCAAATGTTTTGACATTTTGGCATATGGATTATAACATAAATAATGTCAATTAATAAGCTAACAACCATGTCATAACATCAACCTCTTTAACCGATCTTTGTGCCATTTAATAGCTCAACCCAAAATGATCCACCAATCAAACATAAAACATGTACATACTTTACCAATTATCTTAACAATAATTCGGCTAATAAATTAACTTAAAGAATTTAGAACTAATTCAACATTAATCACATAAAGAATATAATTTAACAATCGCATCATTGACAACCATTACCAATATGCAATATATATATAACTAATATTTAAACTCAAAAACAACTCGCTTAATTTGCATTTAACCAATGTCCACTTTCAACTTCATTCAATCATTTTACAAGCCTAAACATTCCAAATAACCAAACTGATGTATATATAGGCATAATACATAGAATTAATTTATCTAACACTTTAGGATACCAAAATCGAATCTAAACATGTTAAAATTACTTGTCATGCATTACAACAAAAGTCATATCTAAAGCTAATTCAATGATCACATATTACTCAACCATATATTCCACCTTATTCCATAACCAAATATTCTTTCAATTCTAGCCTCATAATAATGCCTTAACAAAATATATCAATAAGATTCACCTATATATATATATACATAGCATAACCAAATTATCGACCAAACATATTGATTTCCTAAATCCAACATTTAACTGAATGCACATTATCCACCAAATTAAACCATACTATCAAATACAACACATAATCTAATAATTAAAATCATGAGTAAAATATCAAGCATAATTCATACATATGTATATACCAAAGCCGTATCACTAAAACCACAATCAAACTTAATGATGTTTTGATCAAACCTTAATACCAAACTTAACAAAACAAACAAGCCATTTTCGCATGGCTTATATATATACAC
Organism: Gossypium stocksii; assembly: GCA_020496765.1. NCBI lineage: Eukaryota > Viridiplantae > Streptophyta > Magnoliopsida > Malvales > Malvaceae > Gossypium > Gossypium stocksii. The sequence goes on from CM035627.1 coordinate 30,301,952, forward strand.
ATATAAAATTAAACATATCCAAATATAATCTAGCCTATACATGTCATAGGATTGAAATTTAGCTTATAAAAATATCGAAAGCAGTTGATAGTGTGATAGACTTTGCTGACGATCCCCGAGCCCGTAACTAGTCTCCAAAATCCATAAAACAGAGGCAAACATGTACACACAAAGTAAGCTAGCATAGCTTAGTAAGTCTCAAGCAAATAAACAACTCAATAACATTAATAGATCATTATAACAAAATCAATTTATACTATCACATGCACGTATACACCTTCGGTCTACCAAAATTCAACACATCAAATATATATAACCATGCATCAATTCGTATAAGCTGAATACACATCTCATTATTAACATAGCTATCTTCCACTTTTAAGGTTATAAACACATTCTTCACTGAATGTATTCATATATCTATTATCAATACATCATTCAATTTCAAAGCCGTAATATCATTATATAACTGAACACATATAGATACTCATATGCATATACTCATGAACCTATCTTTAATATCACATTCTTACACATAAAGTATGGCCAAATACACTTCTCATATACACCCATATTTCATTATCGGCATGTATACTTTTTACCACATATCCATAGTCCAACATACCTTATTTTCAAATAGGTAAGCAATAGTCATATACCTTATCACTTTAGCCCGATATAAGCATTCATTCACGACTTATCATTGCCAATTGAGCTGTTCAGGATTTAATAGAATAATTGAATAATCACACATATCGTAGTCCCATACTTGGTCTTACATGTAATTACGTAACGATGCCGCTATCCCACACAGGGTCTTCCTCGTAATTATGAATCGATGCCACTGTCCCACACAGGGTCTTACTCGAAATCACATCTCGTTACGACTGTCCCACACAAGGTCTTACACGAGAACCCTTATTGAATTTTATTTGGTTTATACGCGACTTTCATACGTCGTATTTCAATCGAATCAAAATTATACACTTTGTTTTCATAAATATATATATTCGGCTACCTCATTTAAATACACGTAATTCAATTTAGCATTGCAAGTTCACATGTAATCAAATTTAACAAAATCTATTTGCTCATAGACTTACCTTGGATATCAACAGACGATATAGATCGAATATTCAACTATTTTTGTTTTCCCTCGATCCAAGTCTGATTTCTTTTGTTCTTGATTTATACAATTTCAAATTAAACTCATTCAAACATAATTTCATTAAATTTAATCCAAAAACACATAAATGGGCAAATTACCATTTTACCCCTGACATTTCACAATTTTTACAATTTAGTCCAAATTGCATAAAACACAAAACATGTAAATTTTACATATATCATGCTTAGGCCAAATTTTCCCCATGCTCATACAAGTCCCCACATTTCATTTATTTGACATTTTAGTCCTTCAATTTATTAGTTTTGCAATTTAGCCCTAATTACTCAATTTCATCAAAATTTCAAATATAAAACATATTAACCCAAAACCTATCTTTCATATTTCATCATCAAGCACCACAAAACACAATTATTCATCAATGGCATAACTTAAAATATTCATCAAAATCAGAAATTCAAGCATGGGTCAGGTAGTATTCGAAGCAACAATCTCAAAAATATAAAAATTATCAAAAACCGAACAAAAACTAACCTTGAATCAAGCTTGGTTATGGTTGAATGTAGCTAACCCTTTTTCTTTCTTTTTCTTTGCTAATACTCGTCTAGTATATGAATGAAATGAATGACCATTTTCATTATATTTTATTATAACATATAATATTAAACCATTTACTTAATTAACCTTTAATATAAAATATAAAATATTTATTAAACAAGGTCATGACCGTCCAACTCACTTAATAATGGCTTAATTAAAACATAAACACTCCATATTAAAAAGACAAATGCAATTTGGCCCTTGCACATTAAACTACCATTTTTTCATTTTACGTGATTAAGTCCTTTTATTTAATCGAGCATCCAAACAGCAAAATTAAAACACGAAAATTTAACGAACATCAATTCACAAATAATAAACACCAAAAGTAATTTTTAAATATTTTTCTAACTCAAATTCGTGGTCCTAAAACCACCATTCTGGTTAGGGTCAAAATCGGGTTGTTACACATATAATTTCTTTTCATGTTTCATTATTTCTTGATAGAAACTTATACATTATCTCAATAATCATCAACATGAAACTTATACATAGTTCATATAAGATTACATCCATGTCTTCATGGAGTATCATAATTTCATAGAAAATCATTATAATGAAATTTGCATAACATTTAAGCTAAATTATCACAAACAACTTACCTCAAGTCCAAAATGTGGGCGAATGCTTGGTTTAGTCCACTACTTTACTTTTTCCCTAGTTTCGGTCCGGGCTTCGTATTTCGTGATCTAAAATGACAAAATTTGACTTGTTTAGTACCCACATTGACCAAATAGCTCATAATTGACACTTTGGCCAAATTTATAATTTTGCCCTTAAACTTTTACATATTTGCAAAATAGTCCCTAGGCTCGTATAATGGAATGTATCTATTCTCTTGGCTACCTAAGCCCAGTCGACACTCACTAGTGTCCATAAAAGCCCACATTGCTCATAATTTCATACTTTTACTACACATTTTACTAACTTTACAATTTGGTCCCTATTAGGGACTTTCATGAAATATCAACTAGAGAAAGGTGTTTACTACACTTTAATCTTTCATTTTCTACCACTAGGCATCAAATTACTTGCATGTCATGCATGGGTATATTTTTGAATATAAATCCTAGCTCAAATTAGTGGTAGAAATAGCTAAATTAAGCTACAAGGATTTCAAAAATACGAAGAACATGAAAATCTGGGCTTGGAGTCACTTACTTGGAGCTTAAAAATGAAGGAAACCCTAGCTATGGAGGCTCTTCAAATTTGGCACACTTGGGGAAGAAGATGGACACTTTTTTATTCTTTTTCCCTTTTTATTTCATTAATTTACCTAATGACCAAAATGCCCTTAAGCCTCTTCTTTGAAATTTTACCCTTCCATGGGCATTTTTGTCCATCATTCTAATAAATGGTTTAATTGTAAATAAGGACTTCTAATAATTTCTCTTATGCTATTTAATACTTAAACGTTTTACAAACTCAAAATTTGTATCTTTTGCAATTTAGTCCAAAAGGACAAAGTAATCACTATTTCATAAAATTTCCTATATGAAATTTTCTCAATATCATGCAAACATGCCGTAATCTCAAAAATAATCATGAAATAAAATTTTTTACTTCAGATTTGTGGTCTTGAAACCACTATTTTGACTGGGCCCTAATTCGGGTTGTTACATTTATTATATTTTTATGGTCTACAATTACACGAAATGATTTCATGAAAATCTCGTTCAAAAATTTCAACGTTTGGGCACTCAATTTAGTCAAAAGAACTAAATTATAAAAGTAAAAAAGTTGGGTTCTACATGTTATAGTTGTCTAATTGTTATCAAATTTTAAATTGTAGGTCCTTATATGGTAATTAGACCATTGGTTAATTTGTTGGACAAAAATGGACATGAGATGGGTGAAATAGAATATTTTTGGTTAGGGGCATTTTGGTCATTTAATGATTAAAATGATGTGTTCAACCGCTTTGGCTACAAGGGTGGTACTATGTGTAGGCCACCGGGTATCCATTATTATTTCGATGTGTTCAACGGGAAATGATTAAATGTAAACGAATATGACTATGTCATGAATAAGTGCAGGTATGTGTGTGTAAACTTACGAGCAATGTGCTTGATATATGATTGAACTTTGGTAAGTTTGATATGGAGTAAGTGCTACAATGAAAGTTACTATAGAGAAAACATGAAAGAGTGAAATTTAGAAATAAAATAGTTATGGACAACAGCAAGTGTGTGACTTTATAAAATCACCAAAAATGATAGAAACCAAATTAGAGGTTGTATAAGATATGAAATAAAATCTTATTGAGTCTATTTTCATATAAAATAAATGCTAAAAGAAAAAGAATTTCATCTTATGAGATATTTAAATTTTAGTGAGATAGGGTTAGAATAATTTCAGAATCCCCTATTCTAATTTGGGAAAATAATTAAAAATTGTACAAAAATAATTATGGGTTATAATTTATATTCATAAAATCCTTAATGAGCCTATTTTCAAAAGAAACAAACAAGAACATCATCCTAATCCCATATAAGAAGATAATTAGTTTTTACTAAAGAGGGGTCAGAACTGTAAGATAGTGAAACAGAGGTGACTTTAACGAATAAACTGTACTTATTGGCTAAACCAAAAATTATGAACATCTTATGGTAAGAATATATGTGAGTCTAATTTCAGGGAAAATTTGTGGATCATAATTTGGAGTTCTATAACTCAGGATATAAATAATTTAGTGACTAGAACCCGAGTAGACAGCTTTATATGAACATGAGTAAATAGTGGAACTATGTGCAATTATAATTGTATTATCTTAAGAACATATTGTGAGGAATGGTACAAGCTTGTTAATAAATTGCTTATTATTTACATACCAACTTACTAAGCTATATAGCTTACCCCCTTCCTTTTTTTTCCTAAAGTGTCACAGATACTAGCTTGGGTTGGAGATCGTCGGAGATTCTATCACACTATCAAGCTATTGATCGGTATCAATGTTTTCAAGCATTTTAAGTTTATGGCATGTATAGGGACTCAGTCATTTTGTGTATGAGTTATTATGTTTTGGCCAAATGTATTGGCTTGTAATGGTTAAAGGTTTGATTTATGTGTAACCTTGTAACTTGGGTTATATTGGCTAATTAGTTGTAAGCCTATATATACATTATTTATGTGTCAATACCTTGTGATGTGAGTTGTGTTTGCATGATACATGATGAGTTGTAGGTTATGGCTTAAATATCTAATGGTTGAATGTGCTAGTAGTCCTGATGCCTAATGGCTAAGTTTGGCTCAATGGTATGGTATGATAGTTAGGTATAATTTTGTATGGATAAGAGATGTTGATGATGCATATTGAATGTGACTAAGTGTGACTAGGCATATTGGTTGTTAAATAACAAGTCTTAGGCTGAATTGTTGATATATTGGAAGCTTATTTATGCCATGAAATACACCTTTGAAGTTATGTTTAAGTATGTGCAAATGAGGTTGACAAATGGTTGGGAAAATAACCAATTTCTTAGCTATATGGGCAGAGAAATGGTCGTTCGTCTCAACTGTATAGGGGACACGAACTAGCAAACGAGCGTCTGACTTGGCCGCGTGACCCCAAATTGTTGATCACATCATAAATAGAGAGTTACATGGGCTTAGGACACGTGCATGTCCCAAGCCACACGGGCGTGTGTGACCACACGGCTCACCCACACGGGCGTGTGACTCTCCAAAATATGAAAATTTTCTAAGTGTTGTAAAAGTTTCGAAAGTTCTCGATTTAGTCCCTAACCACTTCCAATGTATGTTTAGGGCCTCGTAGGCTCATTTAAGGGGAGATATGATTGTTTTTGAAAAGTTTTAATTTTAAGTGGAAATTTTATGGCCTAATGTTGCATGGATGTTAATGTTTAAGTCCGGTAACGCCTCGAACCCTATCCTGGCGTCAGATATGGGTAAGAGGTGTTACAATGCATGTGTGCAAATTTCGTTGAGAAATTTTATTGATCGAGGGACCAATTTAACTTGTAGGACTAAATTGCAAAATGTGCAAAATATGTGTTCTAGAAGCATTGGGTGCTTAATTGAAATGAATTTGTAAATTAGAGGTCCTTATTTAGCAATTAGAACATTATATATCATGATGGACAAAAATGGATATGGAAGAGTAAAATTTCAAAGAATGGCCTTAAGGGAATTTTGGTCATTCGGTTAAAAAAAGAATAAAAAGGGAAAATAAAGTCAAAAATTGGGCGTCCATCCTCTTACCATAGCTGAATTTCACAAGGAAGCCATAGCTAGGGTTTCTTCAACTTTCAAGCTTGATAGTAAGTGCATCCTAGCCTCGTTTTTAATGCTCTTTATGTTTTTGAAATCATTATAGCCCGATTTACCTATCTCTACCATTATTTTGAAGTAGGGTTTATATTTAAAAATACACCCATGTGTGACATGCATATATTTTGATGTCTAATGGTAGAAGACGAGAGTTTATTGCTAGATAAACGACTTTTGCTAAGTAATTTTCGATAGAAATGTCAAAAAGGACCTTTTTTGCAAAAGTTGTAAAATGTGCATAAAAATATGTGAATAAATAAAAAATGTGGGCTGCTATAAGTATGTATAAGTTTCAGCTAGGCTTGGGTTTTGAGAAAATGAATACATTTCATTTTACGAGCATAGGGACTAAAGTGTAAATAAGTGAAAAGTTAGGGGCAAAATGTAATTTATCCTTAATATGATTTTTGGGCTAGATTGAATAGTATGATAATTAAACGAGCTAAATTTGTTATTGTAGATCAAGAAAGACGAGGTTTTGACTAAGATCGAGGCAAGAACAAGGTTGTGAACTAAATTGCAATATTAGCAATTATTTTGTACCGAGGTAAATTGTATTAAATAATGCATCATTTTATTATGTTTTAATGTTTTAATGTTGTTAAGATCATGTGATTGTTTTATGTGATATAATCAGCAAAGTTTTGATAAGTGAATAAAATCCTGGTTGAACCTTATGAATAGAATAGGATACGAGTGAAATGTCACTAGGAACCTATGTGTACGATTATGTGATTACGAGTGCTGGTCTTGTACGTCTACTAGTGGTTAGGTAATCCTGCATATGTTGCAAATACCTGTCAGCTTGTGTGAGCAGCACTGAGTAGCTACATCCCGACCATCAGCTTGTGTCAGCAGACACGTGACTAGCTCGAGAACTACATATATATGAAATGTGATATGAGGTAGCTTGGCTACATATGTAGCATGGCACTTATATGCAACTTTTCGTGTATCCTTTAGTATTCCGAGTGTTCAACGGGGATGATAAAGATGTGAAAATATGTATTGTATGATGATATGATACAGGTGGGTACATGAAATTTGTAAGTACGAATTCCATAAGTGATGATTGTATGGTAAGGTTATGCTTGAGTAACTAAGCCTATTTGACTTTAATGATAATGTATTATCTTTAAATATAAGCATTTACATGATGAACTTGTGATAAAGATGTTTATTATTTGCATATAAACTTACTAAGCTTTTTAGATTACTCCCTTTTCCCTTTCCCTTGTCTTATAGTGTCACCAAGCTAACTCGGAACTTGGACTTGTCAGAGGCTCGCATCACACTATCAGAAACATTATTTGGGTATTTGATAATTATGGTATTTTGAAAGTATGGCATGTATAGGAATTTGGTCATTTTTTTATGTGTCATATTTGATTTGGCCGAATATGTTGGCTTATTTTGATGAATATTCATTTTGTATAAGGCCATTAAAAGTTGGCTAATATTGGTCCCATTTATTGTCAAATGATGTTGTCTTTCATGAATGTAGATGTCTACATGTTTTTGGATAGATTAGTTTGTGATGTTCTGCATGAGGGTGGTGGTATGTAAAGGTTGAGCTTATGTCTTAGATGAGGATGGTTGGATGTTAAATGATGCCATGCTAGGTATTGTTGAAATTGGTATAAGTGTGATTGTGTTTCAGGGTGGAAAATGGCTTGGTAGATAGCCTTATTTTTGTCCACACGGGCAGACACACGGGTGTGTGTCTAGGCTGTGTATGACACACGGTCAGCCCCATGGGTGTGTTAATAGGCCGTGTTTCCCCTGCACCTTAATTTTCAGAGACAGAATGCCCAGTATGGAGCATACGGGTGGAGACACGGGCATGTGTCTCGGTCGTGTGGATGGCACGGCCTGGAACACAGGCGCGTGCCTAGGGCGTGGGAAGTCTATACCTATTTTATGAAAAATCATGAGAATTAAATTGACCATACGGCCTAAGCACACGGGCGTGTGACATGGGCGTGTGACCCTCGAATGTTGATGAAATCATCAATAGAGAGTTACACGGGGTATGGATGCGGGCATGTGTGGCCACACAGCCTACCCACACGTGCTTGTCCCGTACCCACACGGGCTTGTGACCCCTATTTAAGATAAAATTTTTATAAGTTTGTAAAATTTCTAAAAGTTCTAGGTTTAGTCCTGAATCACTTCCAAAGTATTTTGGGCCTCATAGTTTCATTTTAGGGATGATGTGAATGAATGTGAAAAGTTTTAAACTTGGATGGAAATTTATGGCCTAGTTTTGTACGATTGGTTATGTTTAAGTCCGATAATGCCTCGTACCCTGTCTTGGCACCGAACTCGGGTAAGTGGTGTTACATAAAATTCATAACTATCATATATAAACCAAATTGACCTCATAGCCTATACATGACATACAACTATATACACAAGTTCAAAAATACCAAAATAGACGATCGATAGTGTGATTAAGTCTCTGACGATCCCTGAATCTAAGCTAGCTTTGAATTCACTATAAAACATAGAAAATAAAATGAAGTAAGCTTTAAAGCTTAGTAAGCTCGTATGATAATAAACTTAACTTATTAAATAAACACAATTCAATCAAATGAGCATAGCAAAGTATTCTTCATTTTGAACAACAAACCTTTCCCATGTTCTATTCATTATTAACCATAAATTTCACAAACCATCTCCAATTCGATGCTCGTATGGATTCTGTACATACCTGTATCACTTGAATGGATCCTACTTGCGTCCACATCTCAATTATGCCTGTTGAACCATTCAAAATTACTAAAGGATACTTGGAAACACACTGCACACTAAGAGCCACATATATAGCCAAAGCTATCTTAATATCGTATCACATATCATGCTCACTCATGAGCTAACAACGGGCCTGCACACACAAGTTGTCAGTCAAAACAGAGCTACACGGTGCTGCTCACACAAGCTATCAAGTACCGCAAAACATGCCAAAAACCCAGCCACCGGTAAGACATACGAGACCAGCACTCGGATTACATAATCACAATAACCCTAATGTCATGACATTCGTATCCTAAACTATTTCTAAGGTCTGAACGGGGCTTCACACTTTCAAATCTATGCTGATTGTATCTGTACACTCATTTCCAATCACAATTAAAGTTTAATTCAATAGTAAAGCATCAAAAACACAATTTAACAATGCTTATTAACATACGAACTTACCTTAGATGTAAAAACAACAAAACTAGTTGATTAGTCGAGTACTTTGTTCTTGCCTCTATCTAAGTTCAAAATCTTCCTTTCTTGATCTATATGTAATCAAAATTAACTTATTCAATCATCTTTTTATTCAATTTAGTCCAAAATACACATTTAGGTAATTTTACACATTTGCCCCTAGTACTTCACATTTTTACAATTTAGTCCTCATTTCATAAAATCACAAATTCATGAAATTTTAACAGCACCCATGCCTATCGAATTACTATTAGGTCCCTAGCAGCCCATATTTATCATTTATTTACACTTTTAACCACACGTTTTACACATTTCACAAATTAACCCCTATTTTGCATTTTCACAAAAAATCACTTTATAGAACTTGTTAATCTAGCTATAAGGTTTCATATTTCATCATCAAACAACAAAAATGTAATAGCCTGATTTTGGGTCTAGTTAGAACAATGGTTTTAGGACCATAAATCCAACGAGGAAAATTTTATTTTTATTTTTATTATATTTTTATAGTCTATAATTTTACGGAATTATTCTATGATCGTTTGAAAATTTTGACATTTGGACACTCAATTTAGTCAAAAGGACTCAATTGTAAAAAGTGAAAAACTTGAGTTCTAGAAGCTAGAGGTATTAAATAGTTACGGAATTTTTAGTAGAAGTCCTTATGTGATACTTAGACCATTAATAAGTTAGTGGAAGATATTTGTTTGGTATTTTTGAAATTAGTTTGAAAAGAAAAGGGTAAATTCGTAAAAAAGTTAATAAAGGTATAACAAGACAATAATTTAAAAGTTATCATCTTTTTTTTCCATTCTTCTTCAACTATTTATGAAGAAAATGGGTAGCGATGGATGAGAAAACATTCAGCGAAGCTTCTATGGCTCATCTGGGTAAATTTTGTCTCGTTTTTAATTATTTCTATGTTTCGGAGTCGTGGTAACTCAATTTCGCTATCTCGTACCTTCGTTCCCAAAACTATTAAAGTTTGTAAATTTTACAATTGATGAATATATGTTTATTTTGATGTTTGATGATGGAAAATGCATCCTTGTTGTTAAATAAATGACTTTTACTAAGTGATTTTTCGGTGGAAATGTCCAAAAGGACCTATTTGTAAAAGTTATGAAATATGTTAAAAATCTATTTTAATGGAAAATGTGGGTTGCTATAAGCGTGAAAATGGTTCGACTGGGCATGGGTAGTAAAGAAATTGAATGAATTTCATTCTACGAGCCTAGGGGCAAAAGTGTAAATATGACAAAGTTCATAGGTAAAAATGTAATTTTACCAAAAATGTGAAGTTGGGCTAATTTAAGTAGTATGATGAATAAATAAATTAAATGTGTTGTTATAGATCAGGGAAGATGAGATTCGAACTTAGAAGGGGAGAAAAACAAAGAGTATGACGAATAAGTCCTTTTTCACTAATTGTGCTACCGAGGTAAGTTCGTTTGTAAATAATTAAACATTATGATATTATTACCTAATGCTTTGTAATTGCATGGAATCTGTATCTGCCTCTGTAAATTTGGTTAATGATGACTCAATGACGATTCGACAAAGATTTGATATCTTGAAATCCAGGTTGAAGATTAGGAATAGAAAGGATACTAATGTGGAATGTCATGACATTAGAGTTATTGAGATCCCATATAAGACCATATCAGGGATATGGCATCAGTATTGATATATGATTTCGTGTAAGACCATGTCTAGGACATGGCATCGGTATGAGATTGTGTAAACCCATAGCTGGGCTATGGCATCGACCTATGATTTCGTGTAAGACCATGTCTGGGACATGGCATCGATATGAGATATCGTGTAAGACAATAGTTGGGCTATCGGCATCGATATATGATCCAATGTAAGACCATATCTGGGATATGGCATTGGCATCTTATTTTGTGTATGAGGTTTCATGGGTATCCTTTACTATTCCAAGTGGTTCAACGGGTAATTTAAAGTTTATGCCAAATATGTGAAAGGTTATGATTATGTTATGAATTGCTAAAAGTATGTACTTAAAGTTTACAAGCATTGACTTCATGACCTTGTAAGTTCATGATTTCTACGAGAATGTCTTGGTAAACACTTTGTGATTATTGAACATTTGGTAAGAATGTAAATGAGCAAGTCACATCTATGAGAATGATCTTATGATGATCTTGTAATTATAGGTATATACTTATGATGTGTAAATATATGGTAAATTTGATTTATGATCATGTGTGAAGCTTTTAGACCAAATTAAGTTGAGACATAGTATGTTTAAGTATTTGTTGTCGATGTATAGGTTAAATTGGCCAATGAATGGCATGTAAATATTTAGTAATGACTAGCTATTGGAATGACTAGCTATAGATATGCTTTGGTGCTATGTGTGTCTATATGAAAGTTAATATAAAGAAATTATGAAAGAGTAAAATTAGTAATCAAATATGTTTGGACAGGAGCAGTTGTATAACTTTGAAAATTCACCAAAAATTTTGAAAACTAAATTATAGGTTGAATAAAATATGAAATTAAATCTTATTGAGTCTAGTTTCAATACAAGAAACGTTGTAGTCAAAAGAGTTTCATATAATGAGATATTTGAACTTTTGTGAGACAAGGTCATAATGATTTCGGAATCCCCTATTCTTAATTTGAAAAATCATTAAAAATTATATAAAAATAATTATGGGTTATAATTTATATGCTTAAAATTATTAATGAGTCTATTTTCAAGAGAAAAAAACAAGAACATCATCCAAATCCCGTACTAGGAGATAATTAATTTTTAGTGAAGAAGAGTTGAAACTATTAGATAACAGAATAGGGATGATTTTAAAGAATTAACTGTACTTATTGGCTAAACAATAAAATTTTAAAATTTTGTGGTAAGAATATATGTGAGTCTAGTTTTGTAAAACTCAAGCGGATCTTAATTTGGAGTTCCGTAGCTCCAGATATAAATAATTTAGTGACTATGACTCGAGTAGACAACTTGAGATGAACATGAGTAAATAGTGGAACTATGTGCAATTATGATTCTATTATCTTGAGAACATATTATGGGGATTGGTAAAAGTATATTAATAAATTTCTTATCATTTACATACCAACTTACTAAGTGATATAGCTTACCCCCTTCCTTTCCTTTTTCTATAGTGTCACAGATTCTAGCTCGGGTTGAAGATCATCGGAGATTCTATCACACTATCAAGCTATTGATTAGTATCAATGTTTCCAAACATTTTAAGTTTATGGCATGTATAGGAACTCAGTCATTTTTGTATTAGTTATTATGTTTTGGCCAAATGCATTAGCTTGTAATGGTTAAAGGTTTGATTTAAGTGTAGCCATGTAACTTGGCTTATATTGGCTAATTGGTTGTGAGCCTATATATATATATGTATTATTTATACGTCAATGTCTTGTGATGTGAGTTGTGTTTGCATGATACATGATGAGTTATGGGTTATGGCCTAAATACCTAATGGTTGAATGCTCTAGTAGTCTTGATGTCTAATGGCTAAGTTTGGCTCAATGATATGGTTTGATAGTTAGGTATAATTATGTATGGATAAGAGATGTTGATGATGCATATTGAATGTGACCAAGTGTGACTAGGTATATTGGTTGTTAAATGACAAGTCTAAGTCTGAATTGTTGATATATTAGTAGCTTATTTATGCCATGAAATGCACCTTTGAAGTTATGTTTAAGTATGTGCAAATGAGGGTGACAAATGGTTGGGAAAATAACCAATTTATTAGCTACACGGGCAGAGACACAGCCATGTGTCTCAGCCGTGTAAGGGACACAACCTAGCACACGAGTGTGTGACTTGGTCGTGTGACACTCATTTGTTGATGACATCATAAACAGAGAGTTACACGGGTTGAGGACATGGGCGTTTCCCAAGCCAGACTGGTGTGTGCCCCTCCCAAGCATGAAAATTTTCTAAGTGTTCCAGAGTTCTCGGTTTAGTCTCGAACCACCCCCAATATATGTTTTGGGTCTTGTAGGTCCGTATAAAGGAAAATATGCCTGTGTATAAATATTTTAAAATTTATAATGAAATTTTATGGTCCGGTTTTGTATGGTTGCTTGTGTTTTTGTCCGGTAATGCCTCGTATCTTGTCTCGGTGTCAGACACGGGTAAGGGATGTTATGTTTAGTGGTTTCAAAGCTATAGTTTAGTCAATTCTTGGACTAACGTAGCATATGTGAGTCTAACTATGCATGCCATATTATTATTAGTGATAGCGTGATATCTCCCGATCTTGACGAAATTGTCTTGTTGAGACAGAGATGCCTTCCGATCGAGCTATTTTTGTCAATGCTAGAAAAGGTACTAAGATATTAAAAATGTGTTTATGGTAAGTCGAAACCTAACTAGGTATGAATAAGAGTTCATGATTTGTATGTGACAATGTACAAAATGAAATACTTATAAGTTGAGGAATATGGGAAAATGAAATGAAATGAAAGTCTATATTGTGATAAATTCGTCTATGTTTGCTTGGTAATCATATGATGTTATGTGTCTAACTTGTTTGATTAAATGAATGTGATAAGTGATTTTATTCAAAATTAAAGGAATGTGTGTTTATGCTTGTTTGAATGAATGCAACCGATAAGTTGGTGTAACATAAATACGTATGTTAATTTGCCTGAGGTGAATTATGTGATTGTGATGATATTATGTTGATGATGGGTGCTAAGTCATATGTGTGTATATATGAGAGTTGAGTTAGAGGCTTTACGACCTCACCCCTTACCAATGTGGTATTTTATAATGAAATTCCCCGAGAATTATGTTGAATGAGCTCTCAAGTGAGAGACAAAAAGGGATTAGTAGCTGATTAACTAATAATGTGGTCAGAGTTGAAAATAGTTTGGCAAGTGAATATAGTTTTAGAAAAGATGCCAGGTTATTCTAACGATCATCTGGATTTCGCGATGTCACGGTTACAGAAAAAGTTAATCCCGGCTAATTGATTCATTTAGGTATGATATCTAAAGTATGTATTTGCTGGAATTTTGTCTGAATTAATTTCTGTTAGTGAACGAAATGATATGGGATTAGTGATGATAGAATTAGTTAGAGAAATGATATTTGAATTTTAAAGATGTCTGAGGGAGATAGTTGTAATTGAATAGATTATGATGATCTTTCTTGAGTATTTTTATATTCACTTATCCTCAGAGATATATGTGATTGTTCGTTTTTTGATGAAATTATTATCATATGAGAATGTTAGCTGATTATAATATTAGATGAAAGCACTATTGGTCTAGTTGGTTAATGATTAGCATATCTTATCTATCTCTCTAAGGCTTTATTTTATTATGTTTGGAATAAAGGTTGATGGTAAAAATTTCATATGAGAGTATTCTTCTATTTCTACTAATTTTGGGCCTGTTTTATATATTCAAAGAATATATTATCTCTGTTACAATGGAATTCCAGAGCCAGTAAGCATTGTTTTCTTCTGGTTTTCTCTGAGATATCATCAAATCTCTATTATTTCTTGTGGATTATGTTCTCGAACTTTCGATGTGATATCGTATTTTAGATTTCTTTATCTCAGTTTTTCCTATTATTCTTATTTCGTGAGTTATTAACCATGGTTTATCTTTCAAGTGTGTTCTTCGACTTGTGATAAATTATGTCTATTATGATTATATTTCTAGTTCGATTCTAGGAACATAGTGATTTTGGTATCTGAATTTCCCTAATTTTCATGTAAGGAATTAACGTTGCCAAAGTAATAAATGATGCAAGCTCAAGCCCAAAACGTATGATGGTCCTCTTTTCATAGGAAAGTTTGATTAGAGTTAATGCATTCAATCAGAATATTTGTTTCCTCGAATTAATATGGTTATAAGAATCTTTGACTAGCTTGTTTGGGAAACTTTAAAGGGTTATATGTTTAGGTTGTTTTAACAACATGGAGAGTATTTTGATATGTTATTATTCGATAGTTGAGATCAACTCAGTTGTTTGGTCAGAGCAAGTTGGTCTGTTGAAATGTATTTGAGTTATATGTGTGTAGAGTATTCTCAGGTATGATAATGAATTTTGTGTATTCACGAGTGTGTAGACGGACAGTCTGAATGAAGAACTGATATTCTTGAAGGCATGATAGAGAAACATAACTATCAAATTTGTTCTAATTGAATGATGTTATTATTATGGGCTAAAATTATCCTGATTAATACAATTATCACAATTGTGAAAGTTTGAATGGTCGGTTGCATGTTGGCAAAGTTGAAACAGTTGAAGGTAATATTAACCGAAGCTTTAGTTTTGGCTTCAGTTTGAATTGAGTAAAGAATTCGTGATTTTCTTAGTAATGTACCAATGAACAGATTAGAATATGTGTAGTTATCAATTTACCTTTGAGAAAGCAGATATAGTTACAGATAATTGAATAAAAAATCCTTGTTTATTTTATAACTGTTGATTACATGAGTCACCCTATCTGATGTTAGTCTGATTCTAACTGAATTAAAAGCTAAAGTGATGTTTCCTCTGCAAGTTTGAGAAGCTTATAAATGTGTTAAGGAATGGTAGTCTGAATGTGTTAAGGAACCTGATAGTTTTGATTCTGTGTTTAGATGTTGATTTGTTAACAAGTTAAAGTCAAATAACAAGAGCATTCAGGACTATTACAGTCGGTGATAATATTGTGTGTTATGAGATAGAGTTACTATAGATTTTATATCTGGATTTCCTTTATCCCCGAAAAGGAATATGCAGTCTGGAGTGTGGGTGATCGTTTGACAAAAATTTGTATAATTATTTTGGTATGTATAGGTTTCTTATTTGACAGATCAGCTGAGTTATATGTTTCTGGGGTTGTTAGCTCTCATAGAGTGCCAGTCCTCATTATTCAGACTGAGATTCGAGGGTTATATCACAATTATAGAGAAAACTACAGAAAACTCTAAGTATGCAGTTGCATTTTGACATTGTAATTCACCTTTAAATCGATGGTAAGTCTGAAAGAGTACTTCAGATCTTTAACTATATGCTCCGGCATTATATTATGAGTTCAAAGATAACTCGGAAAAAGATAGATGAGGTTCAACTAATTTTTTATTCTAGGAAACAGTGAAAGTGGTTCATGAAAGTTGAAAGCAACTTTAAACCAACTTTTGTGGTATAAAGACTTGAAACATAAGGGTATTGAATGTCAGATCGGTGACAGAGTGTTTCCAAAAGCATTGCCTCGAAGAAAATTCTTTGATGAGGTATATGAAATTTTGAGTAAACGATACCTAAACCTAAATTCTGGTAAGATTTTTAGGGACGAAAATCCTTAAAGGGGGAGAGTTGTAACATCCCAATTTGAGTCTAGTCAGAACAATGGTTTCGAGACCACAAATTCGACGAGGAAAATTTTAATTTTAATTTTATTATATTTTTATAGTCTACAATTTTATGAAATTATTCTCTGAAAATTTCATTTGAAAATTTTGATGTTTGGGCACTCAATTTAGTCAAAAGGACTAAATCGTAAAAAGTGCAAAACTTGAGTTCTAGAAGCTAAAGGTATTAAATAGTTGTAGAATTTTTAGTAGAATTCCTTATGTGATAATTAGCCCATTAATAAGTTAGTAAAAGATATTTTTTTGGTATTTTTGAAATTAGTTTTAAAAGAAAAGGGTAAATTGGTAATTAAGTTAACAAATGTATAATAAGACAAAAATTTAAAAGCTATCATCTTTTTTTCTTTCTTCTTCAACCGTTTATGAAGAAAATGGGTAGTCATGGATGAGCAAACATTCGTCGAAGCTTCTATGGCTCATCTAAGTAAGGTTTCTGTCCCATTTTTAATTATTTCCACGTATTTAGAGTCGTGGGAACTCAATTTCGCTATCTCGTACCTTCGTTTTCAAAACTGTTAAAGTTTGTAAATTTTCCCATTGATGAATCTATGTAACACCCCTAAACCCGTTCCCGTCGCCGAAGGATTAAGAGGCATTACACGACATTCATAAACCGATTCGATGATCATACACAACCATTTCTCTTTTTGTGCAAAATATCAAGACTTAGCCAATTTCAACAATTTAACATCTAGGCCGATTATACATGTATATACATGATATCTAATCATACCAAAACTCAGAACAATTCATACACTTATAAATCATTCATCAACCGCATCGCATACATTAAGAAATTTTCTTAGCCGAAAGACCATGCTCAAAACAACTCTACTCATTCTTCTAAGTTCATATTACCTAATCCAATCTAATGAATTTTGAACAAACTTCATTTAACCCATATGGACTTACCAAATGGTCACATTCAATCCCAAATTTGCACATTTGTTTATCTTGTTCACATTCAAGTCATACATGTCTCTCAAAACATAGATATCAATATATAACATACTTCAAGCCTAGTTTACAAAATGCATAACTTAAACTTCCATTCACATAGAACATAACCAAGTTTAAAACCATAGATATGGATGTAAGGTATTCGGGTAAGCCATTTTCGCATGGCTAACTTAATTACAACATCAAAATCATATTTGTTTAACAACAAAATGTCAAGCTTATACATGCCATTTTGAAGTTTAGTCGCAAAATACCGACAGATGTTTTGATAGTGTGGATGAATTCAATCCTGGAATTCCCGAGACCGTAGCTAACGAACGAGATCTATAAAATAGAGAATCCAAAAGCAACAGAGTAAGCATTCATAAGCTTAGTAAGTTTTAAGCCATAAAAACACATTCAAACATTAAAGCGTGGTACTTCTAATACTTATCAAGGTCTATCTTTAACTGAATGTATCCAAGATTAAATATATCCCTATTATCCATACATATCAAACAACATTCGTATACTTAAACCAATCTTAACACATTCTCAATAATCCAGGTTTCAAATACAATAATTAAGCATCATGCCTTTATACCACTCTCAATAAAGGTCGGATTCAATATTACCCAATTGACATAGCCTAATTTAAACAGAAGCACGTTCGCAATTTGAATGTAGTACATACCTGGTTAATTTAGGTTATGAGCTTATTTATTATGGTTGATAAGGCCTAAATTTTGTATTTCCAACATGAATGCCTTCGGGCTTGGCCCGGAATATAATACTAGCCTTAAGGCTCTTCGGAACTTGGCCCGGATGAATCATTGGCACGAATGCCCTTCAGGACTTATCCTGGATGTAACTCTGGCATGCATGCCATTCGAGACTTAACCCGGATGCAACTCTAGCACGAATGCCCTTCGGGATTCAACTCGGATGCAACTCTAGCACGAATGCCCTTCGGGATTCAACCCGGATGCAACTCTGGCACGAATGCCCTTCGGGATTCAACCCGGATTATAGCACAGAGACGTATGTATTTGGATCCATCATGTATATTTTTCATATAGTTTAATCACAAGTTAACATTCATTCACCTCACTCACACATTAATGCATTGTATGGCATTTACACAACATGTTCGGTCAATAGGCATCTAAGTATATCACATAACAAATTGATTTCTAAAGCCTTCATATGTCTAATGAACTTTTGGCTATATTACCATTTCACTACTTCATTACACTGGCCATAGACAACATACTTCAACGAATCATCTACATGAGTAACTAAATGTATACATCATGTTAAATCAACTCACATGCTAGGTTTTCCATACTTAAAACTTACCTTAAACTTTTTCTGAATAGTTACGGGTTGGCTATTCTGTCACCTTCGCTTTTCCCTTATCCGATGTTTTCCCTCTAGGCTCTTGAGCTTGATTTAAACAATTTAAGTGTATCAACTTTCATATACTTCACTTAATCAAAGCAAGAAGTACAAAGTATCCTCTCTATGTTCCACATACACATTCGGCCATATATATTTATATTTATATATATACATTCAATCCAATATGCCAACACACAATACTTTTCTTTCACATACATTCGGCCAAATACCACTATGTTACAAATCATGTCTAGCTTAGTTTAGATCAAATACACATATTCTTTTGACTCAACTTATCATTTATGAAATAATGGTTATCAAATGTCGATTATATTTTCATATTGTGAGCTCAATTTCATGGCTCTCATTCGGCACACACTGGTAAACACATACATATACGGCAAACTTCAAACCCATCCATTTAAAAATAGATTCACACATTGTGACAACAAAACATTTCATTAACTTATTAATACCACACATGGTAACCCTTGCTCCCTAAACACAATTTGACAACAAATTTTCCCATGCTTAAAGGTCTTAACTGAATATCCCTTATATACCACTAAGCCACATCAAGCTCAAATTCCCTCATTTAACTTAGAGACGTATAATCACATGGTTTTAACAACATAATATCCACATAGTACTCATTCAACAATTCAAACTAACAAAAATCCCAAACTAACATAATTTCTTCATTCAACCAAATTAGCCAAATACAACTTATTCATATACTATTATTATAGAAATTCCATGTATCACAAAAGCTCATACATATCAATTTAGCTAGCTTTCTACTCACTTTCCTACCATTTTCACTTTAAAACACAAACATCCAAGACTCATCACATTTCCTCCATGACCGAATGCAAGCTTCATCAAAAACTCCAAAAATTTATCCATTGGTCATGACAAGGGCTTTAAAACCAACTCATTTTCACCATTTCACAAGAAAATAACAAAATTTACATACCTTAATTGGACTTTCTCTAGCCGAATGCTTCTTGCCCCTTTCTCCTATTTTCTTTTCTTTAGTTCGGCTATGGAAGAAAGAATGCGCACCTCACTTTGGTGTTATCACCATTTTCTTAATTTAAAATTCATTTTTACTTATTATAATACCTTTAATATTATTTTACTAGGATAAATGCATAAATTGTCTAACAAACATCATCATTACCGTCCACCTTAGATCAAAAAGGTCCATTTGACATGCAAGTCCCTCAAAGTAATAAGCCATGCATTTTTTGGTCACTCAAATTCTACCTATAACATTTTCAAATTTTATCACTTGAGTCCTATCCATTATTTAACACCCAAATCATAAAATTAAAGCACCAAATTCTGACATACTATCAAACACAAAATAAAAACATGGATAATAATATTTTTGAAATTTTCTGACTCTGTTTAGTGGTCCCGAAACCACTTCCCGACTAGGGTCAAAATAGGGTTGTCACAATATATGTGTATTTTGATATTTGATGATGGAAAATGCATCCTTGTTGTTAAATAATTGACTTTTACTAGGTGATTTTTGGTGGAAACGTCCAAAAGGACCTATTTGTAAAAGTTATGAAATATGTGTTAAAAATCTATTTTAATGAAAAATGTGCGTTGCTATAACCATGACAAAGGTTCGACTAGGTATGGGTAGTAAAGAAATTGAATGAATTTCATTCTATGAGCCTAGGGGAAAATGTGCAAATATGACAAATTTTAGGGGTAAAAATGTAATTTTACCAAAAATGTGAAATTGGGCTAATTTGAGTAGCATGATGAATAAATAAATTAAATGTGTTGTTATAGATCAAGGAAGACGAGATTCGAACTTAGAATAGGGGGAAAACAAAGAGTATGACGAATAAGTCCTTTTCACTGATTGTGCTACCGAGGTAAGTTTGTGTGTAAATAATTCAGCATTATGATATTATGTATCTAATGCTTTGTAATGCATGGAATCTATATCTGCCTCTATAAATTTTGTTAATGATGACTCGATAATGATTCGACAAAGATTTGATATCTTAAAATCCCGGTTGAACCTTAAGAATAGAAATGATACTAATGTGGAATGTCATGACATTAGAGTTATTGAGTTCCCGTATAAGACCATATCTGGGATATAGCATCGGCATTGATATATGGTTCCATGTAAGACCATGTCTGAGACATGGCATTAGTACGAGATTGTGTAAAACCATAGCTGGTCCATGGCATTGACCTATGATTTCGTGTAAAACCATGTCTGGGACATGGCATTAATATGAGATATCGTGTAAGACCATAGTTGCGCTATTGGCATCGGTATAAGGTTTCCTGGGTATCCTTTAGTATTCCAAGTGGTTTAACAGGTAATTAAAAATTTATGCCAAAGATGTGAAAGGTTGTGATTATGTTATGAATTGGCAAAGGTATGTACTTAAAGTTTACAAACATTGACTTCATGACCTTGTAAGTTCATGATTTCTACGAGAATGTCTTAGTAAACACTTTGTGATTATTGAACATTTGGTAAGAATGTAAACGAGTAAGTCACATCTATGAGAATGATCTTGTGATGATCTTGTAATTATAGGTCTATACTTATGATGTGTAGATATGTGGTAAATTTGATTTAAGTTCATGTGTGAGGCTTTTAGTCCAAATTAAATTGAGACATAATATGTTTAAGTCTTTGTTGTTGATGTATAGGTTAAATTGGCCAATGAAAGGCATGTAAATATTTGATAATGACTAGCTATTGGAATGACTAGCTATGGATATGCTTTGGAGTTATGTGTGTCTAAATGAAAGTTAATACAAAGAAAACATGAAAGAGAAAAATTAGCAATAAAATAGTTTTGGATAGCAACAGTAGTATGAATTTTAAAAATCACCAAAAATTGTGGAAATCAAATTAGAGGTTGAATAAGATATGAAATTAAGTATTATTGAGTCTAGTTTCACATACAAGAAACGGTGTAAGCAAAAGAATTTCATATTATGATATATTTGAATTTTTGTGAGACAAGGTTAGAAAGATTTTGGAATCCCCTGTTCTGAATTTGGAAAATCATAAAAAATTGTATACAAATAATTATGGGTTAGAATTTGTATGCCTAAAAGTGAAGAAGGGTTGAAACTGTTAGACAGCAGAATAAGGATGACTTTAATGAATTAACTATACTTATTAGCTAAACCATAAATTTCAAAAATTTTATGGTAAGAATATATGCGAGCCTAGCTCCGGAAAAACCAAGCAAATCTTAATTTGGAGTTCCGTTGCTCAAGATATAAATAATTTAGTGACTATGACTCGAGTAGGCAACTTGAGATGAACATGAGTAAATAGTGGAACTATGTGCAATTATGATTGTATTATCTTGGTAACATATTATTAGGATTGGTAAAAGCTTGTTAATAAATTGCTTATTATTTACATACCAACTTACTAAGCTATATAGCTTACCCCCTTCCTTTTCTTGTTCTATAGTGTCACAGATTCTAGCTCGGGGTTAGAGATCATCGCAGATTCTATCACACTATCAAGCTATTGATTGGTATCAATGTTTTCAAGAATTTTAAGTTTATGGCACGTATAGGGACTCAGTCATTTGTGTATGAGTTATTATGTTTTGGCCAAATGCATTAGCTTGTAATGGTTAAAGGTTTGGTTTATGTGTATATATACTATTTATATGTCAATGTCTTGTGATGTGAGTTGTGTTTGCATGATACATGATGAGTTGTGGGTTATGGCCTAAATACTTAATGGTTGAATGCTATAGTAATCTTGATGTCTAATGGTTAAGTTTGGCTCAATGATATGGTTTGATAGTTAGGTATAATTATGTATAGATAAGAGATGTTGATGATGCATATTGAGTGTGACCAAGTGTGACTAGGTATA
This sequence comes from Gossypium stocksii, assembly GCA_020496765.1. Taxonomy (NCBI): domain Eukaryota; kingdom Viridiplantae; phylum Streptophyta; class Magnoliopsida; order Malvales; family Malvaceae; genus Gossypium; species Gossypium stocksii. Next base: position 30,324,805 of record CM035627.1, read on the forward strand.
TTGGTTGTTAAATGGCAACCCTAAGGTTGAATTGTTGATATATTTGAAGCTTATTTATGCCATGAAATACACCTTTGAAGTTATGTTTAAGTATGTGCAAATGAGGGTGACAAATGGTTGGGAAAATAACCAATTTCTTAGATACACGGGCAGAGACACGGCCATGTGTCTCAGCCGTGTGGGCATACAGCCTAGCACACGGGTGTGTGACTTGGCCGTGTGACCCTCCTTTGTTTATGATGTCATAAAAAAAGTTACACGGGCTGAGGACATGGGTGTCTCCCAATCCACACGGGCGTGTGCCCCTCCCAAGCACGAAATTTTTTTAAGTGTTCCAAAGTTCTCGGTTTAGTCTCGAACCACCCCAATATATGTTTTACGTCTTGTAGGCCCGTATAAGGGATAATGTGTATGTGTATAAATAGTTTAAAGTTTATAATGAAATTTTGTGGCTCTGTTTTGTATGTTTGCTTATGTTTATGTCCAGTGCTACCTCGTATCCTGTCCCAGCGTCAGACACGGGTATGGGGTGTTACAAAAACACACAATCATCAATAGCAAATCTCTAAACTTTAACATTTTTGCAAAATAGTCACTGGGCTACCTAGACCTAGTTGCAACGATCATAAAAACATAGAAATCATTAAAAACGAAGCAAAATTGCACTTACAATGAAGGATTCTTCTTGCCGAAATGTTAAAGCTCTCAAACCCTATCTGTAACAGCCCGATTTAGACCCTAGTCAAAAAAGTTGTATTGGAACCACACATCTGAGGTCAGAAAAATATTTTAATATTATTTTCTGTGTTTATAGTATGATATATGATACGTGTGAAAATTTTGTGTGAAAATTTTATCATTTGTGTGCTCGATCAGAGAAAAAGGACCTAAATGTAGAATATGCAAAGGATGTGTTCTATTTGATTAAGTATCGAATTGTTATGTCTTAATAAATGTGAGGTCCTTATGTTGCTATTAGACGATGTGGTTAATTGATGGACAAAAATGGGCTTATATTAGTGGGATTTTAATGTTATAAATTAACGTTAATTTGGTAATTCATGAAATAAGGTTAATTAAATTAAACAAAACAAAATTATGACTCATTCTCATCTTTTTACCACTAAAATTGGAAGAAAGAGTTAGGGTTAAAGCTTGTTAAATTTGGCACTAGCTTAGCTTGATTAAGGTATGAATCTAGCTCAGTTTTTAGTAATTTTATGTTTTTGAGATTGTTGCTATGTGTTCTAGCTAGCCCATGTCATGATTTTTGAAATTTTTAGTGAATTGAAAAGTGTCATTGATGAATATTCAAGCTTCATGTTGATTGTTGATGAAAAATGTAAGATATAGGTTTGATCTATATGCTGTGTTAAATGAATTTTAGTGAAAATGGATAGTGAGGATTAAATTGTAAAATGTGTTAATTGTGGGGTTATAATGTGAAATAAATGAAATTTATGTGCTGCTATAGGCTATATGAAAATTCGGCTAAGCTTTGATATTTAGAGATTTTGTGAATTTGATGTATTAGTGAAATAGGGACTAAATTGAATAAATGTGAAATTATAGGGGCTAAAATGCAAAAATGCTCATTTATGTGCTTGTGGATTAAATTGAATGAATTGATGAATAAAAGAGTTAAATTTGAATACATATAGATCAAGAAAGCAAGAAATCAGATTTAGATCGCAAGAAATCGAAAGTGGTCGAGTAAACGATTCGATCCATTTATCGTATATACGAGGTAAGTTCATATGCAAATAAATATGTTTTATGTAAATTACATATGTATAATTGTTATTGAAATGTTATGAATGTCGAATGTTCGAAAATATGAAAGTATCAACAGAGTTGAGATATCCAAAAGCCCCGTATGAACCATAGGAATAGAATAGGATACATATGTCCTGACATAGGATTCTGAGGTGTGATATCATGTAACACCATGTCTGGGGCATTGGCATCAATTAGAGATTGCGTGTAAGACCATGTCTAGGACATTGGCATCGTATATGATTTCATGTAAGACCCTGTCTGGGACAGTGGCATCGATATATGATAACATGTAAGACCATATCTGGGATATGGCATTGTACGAGCTATGTGTGCTATCTGAGCATGCTTGTCAATTTCGAATGGTTCAATGGGCAATATCGAGAAATGAATGAATATGTACATGTGTATCTGATTTGGGTACGTATGAAATGTATATGTTATTTGAGAATGAAAGGTGAGTATGCTTATAATTGAAGACATGTGATCTATATGAGAAAAAATATGTTATATGCGTGATATTTGAGAACAAGTGATTTAGATGTGAATTATGAAGCTTGTTTATGTGTTTTGATATGAATTCCATGGATAAATTGGCTTATAATAGCTTTCTATGTCAAGTTATTTGTATATGGCTTACTAAGCTGTTGAAAGATTACTTTGTGTGTATTTTTCATTTTTTTTAGATTATTGAAGCTACCGTGAGGTCGAGGATCATCAAGGATCGTCGTCACATTATCAAACGATATTTTGGTACTTTGATGTTGTAAATATTACTGTATGGCATGTATAGGCTAGTGAAGTTTTGGTATCTTTAAGTTGTGAATCTTGCCATGAGATGTGGCTTGAGATTGATGATGATATTGAACTTGTTTTGGTATATGATATGTGGTGAAATATGATGTTTATAATGTGTTCATATATGGCCTAGTGAAATGGTTATTTTGGTATGTTTGCTATGAAGTTGATTTGGTATGTTTCATGGTTGAAATGGTAATGATTTGGTATATTTTATGATGGTTTATAATAAGGTATGTAGTATGTGGTTTTGGTATGATTTAGGTACATGAAATTGGTGTACTTTGAGTTGAAAATGAGTATGGAATTGATTGGTGACAGTATGGCATGAATTGTACATGTTTTGGTATTGTTTTGGCTGCAAATTGGTTATCAAATATATGTCATTTGGTTCTTGTAGGGATGACCCAAAATGGGTGGCATTATGGTCTTGCAAATTGCCTATTTTTGCCCACACGGGCAGGGACACGGGCGTGTGTCTCTGTCGCATTGCTTGAAGGCCAATTTGAATTGAGCCTACGCGCTCCACACGGCCTTACACACACGTGTGTGGCAGACCGTGTGGTCAAGTCTAGAGGTTTTGACACGACTGAGCACATGGCCTGATGCACGGGCGTGTAGGCTATTTCGAAAGGGCACACGAGCTAACACTCGGGCATGTGGTTGGCCGTGTGACCCAAGTCAGTATACCATCAAGATTTCACACGGCCTGGCACACGGGCGTGTCCTTGGCCATGTGACCTAAGTCAGTAGTTATGCCCTATTTTCCCATGGTCTATACACACGAGCGTGTCTAATGCCATGTAAGGCACACGGTCTGTTCACATAGGCCTGTGACCTATGTAACTTATAAAAATTGTTAAATTTTAAAAAATTTTATACGAGATTGGTTTAGTCTTAAACCTTCTTTAAAGCATGTTTAAGGTGATGTAGACCTTCTAAAGAGACTATATGTGTGTGAATTGCTATGAACTGATGATGTATAAGTTATGTTTGTGAAATGATCGTAAAATGTTCAGAAATGTACGGTAATACCTCTTAACCCTAGTCTAGTGACGGGTACGGGTTAACAGTGTTATATTTGGCTGGTATCAGAGCTACGGTTTAGTCAATTTTAGGATTAACGTAGCGTGTGAGAGTCTAGCTGTACATGCTATATATATGAATTGCAATAGTGTGATGATTCCTGACAGCTAAAATGTGTTTTCTTATAGTAAATGGATCCCAAACGAGGTATAGCTGACGATGTTGAGAGCAACGAACTCGATCCCGCTCAAGCGGCATCATCAGCTAATTCTCAATCGACTTATAGTGACCATAAAGGAGAAGCAAAGCAATCTTTTTCCCAAATGATGAATGAGTGGTTCACGAAATTCATTAGAACGAATCCGACTACTCAACAACCTTCACCCCCGCCTAACCCTGTACAAGTCCTTATTGTGCCACAAATGGTAAATCGGATTTCATTGAATAAGCCTCTGGTCGAAAAAATCAGAAAATATGGGGCTAAAGAGTTCCAAGCTACTACTGATGATGATGTTGAAACAGCTGAGTTTTGGCTCGAGGATACAATCAGAGTATTTGAAGAATTATCTTGTACTCCAGAAGAATATGTTAAATGTGTTGTTTCATTAATGAGAACTGCAGCATATCAGTGGTGGAAAACTTTGACATCTGTAGTACCAAGAGAACGAGTTACCTTGCATTTCTTTCAAACTGAGTTCCGAAATAAATATGTCAGTCAAAGATTCATAGATTAGAAACGTAAAAAATTTTTAGAGATGAAACAGGGTCGTATGTCCGTTATGGAGTACAACAAGAATTTGTGAGACTGAGCTGGTATGCATGGGAACGTGTATCGACAGAAGCAATTATGTGTAAAATATTTGAAGATGGATTGAACAAAGACATTAACTTGTTGGTCGGGATTCTAGAAATAAAAGAATTCATTATGCTTGTCGATCGAGCGTGTAAAGCTGAAGAACTAGGGAAAGAGAAAAGAAAGGCTGATTCAGAAGCTAGAGATGTAAGAAAAAGATAAGCAAGTAAGTCATTTCAGTCAGCATCAAAGAAATTCCGATATGATTATAGCTGTTCAAAGGCTAATGTAGGACATTCGAGCAAAGATCGTGCAAGGTCACATTCGAGCTTTAAAGCTCCGGCTACTTCGATAGCTAGTGTTGGAAATGTCAAATCTGATCGACCTGAGTGTCAACATTGTGGTAAAAGAAATCCTGGTAATTGTAGACTGAATGATCGGGCTTGTTTCAAATGTGAATCATTAGAACACTTTATTCGTGATTGAACTGAGTCAGTTGACCAAGAGATTGTGCAAAATCCAAGGCCGAATAGCACTATAGCTAGAGGTAGACCACCTAGAAACATTAGAAATATGAGTGGTAGCAAAAGAGCAACTAAGGATATAGTTGTAAGATCCGAGGCGAGAGCACCTGCCAAAGCCTACGCTATCCGCGCTCGTGAAGAAGCTTTATCTCTAGATGTTATTACTGGTATTTTTACTCTTTATGCTACTTCTGTGATTGCATTGATAGGTCCAGGATCGGCACATTCATATATATGCATGAACTTAGTATCCAGTAAGACTTTGCCTGTAGAGTCTACTGAATTTGTGATTAAAGTATCAAACCCCTTAGGCAAGTTTGTCCTGGTTGACAAAGTGTGCAAGAACTGTCTGTTGATGTTTCGAGATATTTGTTTTCCGGCTGATATGATGTTATTACCCTTTGATGAATTTGATATAATTCTGGGTATGGATTGGCTAACATTGCATGATGTTGTTGTGAACTTTAAACGGAAAACTATAGATTTGAGATGTCAAAATGATAGGATAATCAGGATTGAATCTAATGATTTGAATGGGTTATCTGCTATGATTTCGTTAATGAAAGCTTTGAACTATGTGAAAAAGGGTTGCGAAGCTTATTTCCCTTATGTGATCGACACGAAAGTGACAGAAAAGAAGATTGGATTAGTGCCTATTATTTGTGAGTATCCAGACGTGTTCCCTGAAGAACTACCAAGATGACCACCAATTCAAGAGGTTGAGTTTGGCATTGAGTTAGCGCCGGGAACAACTCTGATATCAATAGCTCCATATAGAATAGCTCCGACAGAGTTGAAAGAATTGAAGTCTCAGTTACAAGAGTTGACAGATAGAGGGTTTGCACAACCGAGTTTCTCACCCTGGGGTGCTCCCATTCTATTTGTGAAAAAGAAAGTTGGCACAATGAGCATGTGCATTGACTATCAACAGTTAAACAAAGTGACTATCAAGAACAAGTATCCCCTGCCCAGAATTAATGATTTGTTCGATCAATTGAAAGGGGCTACTGTGTTTTCAAAGATAGACTTGAGATTGGGATACTATCAACTGCGAGCAAAGGATTTAGATATACTGAAAACTGCTTTTAGAACGAGGTACGAGCACTATGAGTTTTTAGTTATGCCTTTCGGACTAACGAATGCTCCTGCAGTTTTTATGGATTTGATGAATAGGATATTCAGACCGTATTTAGATCGATTTGTTGTTGTATTCATTGATAACATATTGATTTATTCTTGAGATGAATTCGAGCATGCAGAACATTTGAGAATTGTGTTATAGACTCTGCGTGATAAGCAAATATTTGCTAAGTTCAGTAAATGTGAATTCTGGTTACACGAAGTTGGTTTTCTGGGTCATATTGTATTAGCATCGGGAATACGAGTTGATCCGAGCAATATTTTAACAATCTTAGATTCGAAGCCTTCGAGAAATGTGTCCGAAGTTCACATTTTTCTGGGACTTGTCGGTTATTACAGACGGTTTATGAAAGGCTTTTTGATGATTGTGACTCCGTTGACAAGATTACTTCAGAAAGATGTGAAGTTCAAATGGTTTGAAAAGTGCCAGAAAAGTTTTGATCAGTTGAAAGCTTTATTAGCCGAAGCTCTAGTGTTAGTATAGTCGGAATCGAGTAAAGAGTTCGTAATTTTTAGTGATGCTTCATCAAATGTTCTGGGTTGTGTTTTGATGCAAGAAGGCAAAGTTATAGCCTATCCCTCGAGGCAATTAAAGCCGCATGAGAAGAATTACCCGACGCATGACCTTGAATTAGCAGCTATTGTGTTTGCGTTGAAAATTTGGTGTCACTATTTGTTCGGTGAAAAATGTCATGTGTATTCAGATCACAAGAGTTTTAAATATCTGATGACTCAGAAAGATTTGAATTTGCGATAGAGAAGATGGCCAGAATTGTTAAAAGGCTACAAGCTAGTAATTAATTATCATACGAGAAAAGCAAAACGTTGTTGCTGATGCTTTAAGCCGTAAAACTTTCTTCGCTCTACGTGAGATGAATGCTTAATTGGATCTATCTGATGATGGTTCGATTTTATCTGAGTTGAAAGCTACACTGTTGTTTTTACAGCAAATATGTGAAGCTTAGAAAGTTGTTAATGAAATGTTAGGGAAATGAGCTCAGTGTGATTCGAGCTTTGATTCAGAATTTTGTGTTGATGTGGATGATTGTTTGAAATTACAAGATCAAATTTGTGTTCCGAGAAATCCAGAGTTGATTTAGATAATTTTGAATGAAGCTCATAGCAATCGTTTATCTGTTCATCCGGGAAGTACGAAAATTTACAACGATCTGAAATAGTTTTATTGGTGTCCTGGAATGAAAAGAGATATCTCAGATTTTGTTTCAAAATGTTTGATTTGTCAGCAAGTTAAAGCTGAACTTCAAGTACCATCCGGTTTGTTACAACAGATTATGATTCCTGAGGAAATGGGATAGAGTAATGATGGATTTCGTTTCAGGTTTGCCCTTATCTCTGAGGAAGAAAGATGCGATCTGGGTTGTGGTTGATAGATTAATGAGAATAAACTATTCGCTCGATAAGTTGGCTGAGCTATATGTATCAGAGATTATGAGATTGTACGGGGTGCCACTATCTATTGTTTCGGACAGAGATCCAAGGTTCACTTTGCGATTCTGGAATAAATTACAAGAGGCTTTAAGTATCAAACTGCATTTTAGTATTGCTTTTCACCCATAGACGGATGGTCAATCTGAGCGAATCATTCAGATACTCGAGGATATTTTGAGATTTTACTTTCTTGAGTCTAAAGGTACGTGGGAGATGTAATGGCCTAAAATCGGGCCTAGTTGGAATAGTGATTTCGAAATCACTTGTCGAAGTGTAAGAAAATTATTTTAGTGTTAAATTATATGTTTTAGTAATTTTATAAGTATGCATGAGAATTTTGGTGAATCAATTTATGTGATTGAGAGTTTAATTTCAAAGAAAGAACTCAATCCCATAAAGTGTAAAAGTTTTATTTTTCTAGCAAAGTGTACCAAATAGCTATGGATTATGACTAAAAGGCCCTTAGTGGGCAAATAAGCCCATTTTTAGTATAGTGGCCAGCCATAGGAGAGAGAATAGGAGACAATGGTTGATAAAAGTCAATGTTAGGTGACTTAATCATGATAAAAATAATGCCTAATGCCTAGCTTTCACATTTTTCTTCATTTTGCTCTCCTTCTTCACCGAAATACCAACAAACAAAAGGGTTTTGGGGCTTCAAAATTTTCAGCACATTTTAACACTCATTAGTAAGTGATTTCTAAGACCTTTCTTGAATGTTTGTGCATTTTTGAAACCCCTGTAGCATGAGCTACATTTTAAAGGGTATATCTTACAATTTGGTTGAGAGTTTAAGATTTTTCCATGAATGAATAAGTATTGTTTGCTGGAAATTTTAGAGAGAAAATAAACTATTGGGGCTAGGAAAAACAACCCATGAAAGAGTTTACATGAGAATGTATGGAATGGGACTTAGTTGTAGGGGTTGCAAAATAGTGGAGCGAATGTTAGAAATACTGGGGATTTGAGGTGGTAATGGGAATAAAATGAGCTATCTAGGCATTATAATTGAGGAAATCTGATAAAAATCGATTTCCAAGTCTAGGGGCAAAACAGTTATTTTGCCTAATTGTGATTTTTGAAGTGTTTTAATTAAATTAGCGATTAAATGGATGAATTTGTATTTTTATAGATCAAATAGAACGTGGAGTCAACCTTGACCGAGGCAAGGGCAAGGCTTCAGAGTAAAATTTCACTTTTCTCGTATTTTGTATACCGAGGTAAGTTTATATGTAAACAATACCTCATTAATTAATAATTTTTGCTCATAAATGTTTTATGTGATGTATGGTTAAATTTTATGGTTACATAATGAACTTGTAATAAGTGGAAATGTAATCGAATTCCATAACTTATGAATAAAGGTGGGCTATGTGCATACCACTAGGTAACTATTGAAATTGGTGAGCTAAGTGTAAATCGCTTGGTTAGCAATTGTTATCAATGGGCCAAGTGCGAAGCCATCAAACACAAGTTAATAAAGGTGGGCTAAGTGCGATACTGCCGTAACTTAATCAATAAAGGTGGGCTGAGTGCGATACCGCCGTAACTCAATCAATAAAGGTGGGCTAAGTGCGATACCGCCGTAACTCAGTCAATAAAGGTGGGCTAAGTGCGATACCACCATAGCTTAACTGATAAAGATGGGCTAAGTGCGATTCTGCCGTAATTTATTGATGATGATAGGCTAAGTGCGAAGTTATTTTATTATCGCAAAAGTTGCTATGAATGACTATGCATGAATCTATCGTGTATGGACACTTTCATGGTGACATTTCTTGAATGAAATTCTATGTGTGTTGTGATAATCGATAAATACAGGGATGGTATAAAAAATTCAAGGTGAGCTTTGTGCGTAGTACTATGTTGTCCTATGCGAAATTATATTTGAGGAAATAGGTAAATGAATCCTTGATTTGGAGGAATTGGTATAGTAGATGCTATAGTTAATCTACTAATGCTTAATTATGGTATTAAATGTTTCCTTATAAACTTACTAAGCTTTAAGCTTACCCCTCTCTTTTCCCTTTTCTTTTAGTGCTGCCTAAGTGATTTGAAGATTTGTTAACGTCAGAGGTAGCGCCAATACTATCATATGTGATACTGGGTATGGTTGTATTTTGGTGTGTTAGGAAATGGCATGTATAGGTTAGATAGTCATTTTGTTGTAAAGTACATTGTTGAGCCAATTGTGTTGGCCATTTATGACTTTTGAGCTTATTTTGTAAATGGCCATTGGAATTGGCTAAAATGTTTCTAATCTATTTGATGAAACGCGATGATAATACGTGAGAATTGTGCCAATTACTGGCTTGTTAAGAAGGTATATTATACTTAAATTCAACTATGTATGGGCATTTATTTTATAGGTATTGAGATAGACTTTGGGCTGTGTTTTAAATGTTAATAATTAAGTCAAGTAGTGCATGTTTTCAAGGTGGCGATAGGGCTTGGTAAATTGTAACACCCCAAACCTGGCCTGGACATTATGGCCAGATCCGGTGTGTCACATGAACCTACAACTAAGTTATTGACCTTTTGCTTTTTGTAACTTAAGTGATATTTTATTGCAACGGCAGGTTAAGGAAAAAGTCATTAGGTTAAGTCTTTAGGTTACTCATTAGTTGAATTTGTTGAGTTTTGAAAACGTTCTTAGGATTTTGAAAACCAGCGCAGCCTAAACTAGCAGTTCAACAAAGTATAAAATAAACCATTAAAGAAGAAAACCAATAAAGAAATTTAAAGAAAGGCCTTATTACAACTTAAAACCCAAATAATAAAGTGACTTATTAAAAATAACTAACTGAGTTAAAAACTGATTTGGAAGATGGTGTGGCCATTCCGAATCTCTCGTAGCTCCAAGCCCACTATGGTTGAGGGTTACCTGCAGAGATGCAAATAAGGGTGAGTTTGGTAACTCAGTGTGTAACATAATCTCAACCATACACCCAAACAGATCAGGCCTCAGAATTAGATTTAATTGGGCCTTGGCCCATTACAGAAATCAGGTTAAGCCCATAGGCCCATAACAGATACAAATCAGATATATACAGAAAACCCAACCCAGATCCATCCATAACACCCCCGTACCAGCTGTACACCATGTGGGGAGACTACTCGACCCACCCAACCGCTACACACCACAGAGATTTGCAGCGAGGCTGCCAGACATTGTGACGAGGTCACCAGATACAGATATTGTGGCAAAGCCACCAGAACAGATGTATATGTGGCAAGGCCACCACAACAGATATATATGTGGCGAGGCCACCAGATTGCAGCGAGGCTGCCAGAACGCTTCCTCCATCATAAACCCAAACCCCATGCAACAGGCATACTTGTTATGACATATAACAATCAGAATCTCATGCATCAAATATATATATATGAAATATAACATACAGAAGCATATTATCATACATTTCATACAGGATGAACCCTAGGGGTATAATGGTCATTTTTTGCACTTAGGGGTATAATGGTAATTTCCATACTTAGGGGTATTTTAGTCCTTTTTCAGATTTTTTAAGGATTTTATGCATGTCCAAGTAATTATTAGCCCATTTATGCTTACAGAAGTTCATTAAATCTTGGTTTCCAGTTTTGCCCTTTTTAGCCCAAAACCCCTAATTGGGCCTTACTGAGTCCATCAACGTCTTAAGCCCATTAAATCCAATTTTAACGTTCAGATTGTTAATTTTAACTGGTTTGTTCTCAACATACTGCCAGAATGCCTTAATGATAATTTTTACCGACGTGGGCTCGGAAGCCCATTGGGCCCATCTCTGGCCCATCAAGCCCAACTTACCAAGACGTTCAGAATTGCACACTTTGCAATTCTATCACCATTGATTCTAAGTTTAGCCACAACAGGGTAAACGGTTACTCACAGATCCTCTTAAGACCGACTTTTCAGTCACTTCTGGTCAGATTTCGGTTACTTTTCAGTCTTTACGGCCTTTGCCGTTCTAGTCTATAGCGGAGATATGGTACACACCTGTTAACTATCGAAGTGACGATGAGAACCATGTACGGAACCCTACAGTTGATCACTAAAGTGTTAGCCTAACAATTGACAACCAATAAGCCATAATCCCCTTACCATAATTGGCCAACATGGCCTGAGCCATTAAAATCTTACCCTTTTGTCGATTATGGACTAGATCCCGATGTCCAACCGAGTTAGTCTCCAAGGCCCCTTGATACACGTCCCTTTTCCTACACTAACGTATACAAACAGAAGAAAAGCCAAAAGGCCCTTAGCCTAGAAACGTTAGCCTCCCCCTAAATGGTTTCGGCTTCTTGCCTTGAATTAAGATAACAAATGAAGAAAAGTCTCAAAACACTTACCAATAACTTCGCACAAAGAACCCTGCTCACTTGCTTCTATCTGACTAAATCTATACTAGATCTATAATAGATCTAGCCCTAACAACAATAAGAATGGCCTAGAGGGGTTTCGGCTTTGAATGGTCTAAAGGGAGATGCTTTCGGCTTTTGGATATGTGGTATGGCGTCCTTGTTGTTTCAATCAATAAAATAGGTGGGGTCAATCGGCAAATAGAAGGAATGAAGGAATAGGGGTTCGACTTATGGAAAGGTTTAGGAGAAAGAAGAGTGAGAGTAATTGGTTTTGACAAAGAGCTATCGGCACAGAGGTTTCGGTCAAAAGTCTGTCGACAAAAGGTTGAAGAAAAGAAGTAGAAGAAAGCTTTGTTTGATTCGACAAGGAAAGAAGACAATAGTGTAGGTTTCAGTTTATGAGTGCAAGATGAGAAGAATATGAAAATAGGAGAAGAAGAAAAACAAAAGTGTTTTCGGTCAAAAGTAAAAGAAATCGGTAGGAGGTCTTTTAGGGTGTGAGATTCGGCTACTTGGTTAGAAAAGAAGAAAAGAGTGACCCCTAATTTACTAAATAGAATCAGTAGAAGAGAGGACCTACTAATCTAAAGAAATCGGCACCAAAAAGAGACCCTAATACCGATTGCCTTACCTATGTTGCTTGCCGAATTGCACCATAGAGAGTCTCTTGGCCGGCCACTTCATTCAAATTCAAAAAGCTCCTAAACTCCCTCCTTGATTTAATCACTTGACCGATTCAAACTTCTTCCCAAGCAGAGTTTTACTCTGCTTCAAACTCTTACCTACTCCTTGCACAAAAATAAAACGCCACCCTTGCATACTCTGGGACTTGAACCTTGGCCCTCCTTCAAGCTCCACACGCCACATTTTTAGGGGACTAGTGGTGTCACTTAGCCACTCTACCAAGGCTCTTTTTGTGCTATATTCCACACACAATTTCTTAAGACACCTACTTCCAAAGGCCCCCTATCTTCTAAGTGAAAATCTAAAATTTTCCTGAGGTTTAACCAACACCTGGGCCCTCCATAGGCCCATTAATACCCCCCAAACAAAAATTACACACCCAAATACCAGAGTTCAAACATTTTGTCAGATGAATAATAATCTAAGAGAGACCCGAAAATTAAGGCGTTACATAAATAGCCTGTTGTTGCCTACACAGTTAAGCGAACGGGCGTGTGCCTTGGCTGTGTGATTATAACAGGATGCCCCACGGAATATTGTCTTGGGCGTGCCTAGGTCGTGTGAAGGCCTACGGTCTAAAGACACGGACGTGTTGCCCAGCCATGTTAAATTTCCAGTACCTTGAGTATTAGAGATGATTCAACACGGGCCGTGGACACGGCCATGTCATAAGTCCACATGAGCTTCTGAAAAGGGTTGCACAGGCATATGACGTTATTTATGTTAGTTTTCGAAAGAATTTTTCTAAGTACCCAAAATGGACCCGAGTCATTTCGAAACCATAGGGCTTGTAGGCCCATATGGAAGTCTATGAGATCATTTTTAAGAAAGTTTCAATTTGGATGCCCTTTTTAGTGTGTCAAAGTTAGATGTCGTATGAAATTGGTTAGATAACGCCTCATATCCTGCTCCGGTGTTGGTACGGGAAAGGGGTGTTACAGGAGCAATACTTGCCATTGATTGAATTTGCGTATAATAATAGCTTTCAATCAAGTATTGAAATGGTATTGTACAAAGCTTTATATGGTCGCAAATGCCGAACACCTTTGTATTGGACTGAACTTAGCGAGAATATGATTTATGGAATAGATTTGATAAAAGAGACTGAACAGAAAGTGAAAGTAATTCATGATAGTCATAAAGTAGCGTCGAATCGTCAAAAATCATACGCAGACTTGAAACGAAAAGATATTAAATTCGAGATATGTGATAAAGTATTTTTGAAAGTGTCACCGTGGAAGAAAATACTCTGATTCGGCAGAATAGGAAAATTGAGTACGAGGTTCATCGGGTCGTATGAGATTATCGAGCATATCGGCCTAGTTGCTTATAGATTGTTGCTGCCATCTAAGCTTGAAACGATTCACAATGTGTTTCACATATCGATGCTTCAACGATAAAGATTCGACCCATCGCCTGTGATATCCCCTTCCGAGATAGAGATTCAGTCCGATATGACCTATGAAGAAAAACTTAATCGAATTTTAGCTCGAGAGGTTAAAGAATTGCGAAATAAGAAAATTGCATTAGTGAAAGTGTTATGGCATCAACACGGAGTCGAAGAAGCTGCGCGGGAGCTCGAAGATGCTATGATAGAGCAATATCTGAACTTATAAGTTGGTAAGATTTTCGGGGACAAATATCCCTAAGGAGGGAGAGTTGTAACAGCTCGATTTAGACCCTATTCAGAACAGTGGTTTTAGAACCACACATCTGAGGTAAAAAAAATATTTTAATCTTATTTTTTGTGTTTACAGCATGATATATGATACGTGTGAAAATTTCGTGTGAAAATTTTATCGTTTGTGTTTTCGATTAGAGAAAAAGGACCTAATCGTAGAAACTGCAAAAGATGTGTTCTATTTGATTAAGTGCTGAATTGTTGTGTCTTAATTAGTGGGATTTTAATGTTATAAATTAACGTTAATTTGGTAATTCATGAAATAAGGTTAATTAAATTAAACAAAACAAAATCATGACTCATTCTCATCTTTTTACCACTGAAATTGAAGAAAGAGTTAGGGTTGAAGCTTGTTAAATTTGGCACTAGCTTAGCTTGATTAAGGTATGAATCTAGCTCAATTTTTAGTAATTTTATGTTTTTGAAATCTTTGTTATGTGTTCTAGCTAGCCCATGCCATGATTTTTGAAATTTTTAGTGATATTGAAAAGTGCCATTGATGAATATTCAAGGTTTATGTTGATTGTTGATGAAAAATGAAAGATATATGTTTGATTTATATGTTTTGTTAAATGAATTTTGGTGAAAATGCGTAGTGACGATTAAATTGTAAAATGTGTTAATTGTGGGGTTAAAATATGAAATAAATGAAAGTTATGTGCTGCTAGAGGCTATATGAAAATTTGGCTAAGCTTTGATATTTAGAGATTTTGTGAATTTGATGTATTAGTTAAATAGAGACTAAATTTAATAAATGTGAAATTATATGGGCTAAAATGCAAAAATGCTCATTTATGTGCTTGTGGATTAAATTGAATGAAATGATGAATAAAAGAGTTAAATTTGAATTAATATAGATCAAGAAAGCAAGAAACCGGATTTAGATCGTGGGAAATCGAAATTGGTCGAGTAAACAATTCAATCCGTTCATCATATATATATGGTAAGTTCATATGCAAATAAATGTGTTTTATGTGAATTATATGTGTATAATTGTTATTGAAATACTATGAATGTTGAATGTTCGGAAATATGAAAGTATCAACAGAGTTGAGATATCTGAAAGCCCCGTACGAACCATATGGATAGTATAGGATACATATGTCATGACATAGGATTCTGAGGTGTGATATCACCTAAGACCATGTCTAGGACATTGGCATTGATTAGAGATTGTGTGTAAGACCATTTGTGGGACATTGGCATCATATATGATTTCGTGTAAGACCTTGTCTGGGACAGTGGCATCGATATATGATAAAATGTAATACCATATCTAGGATATGGCATTGTACGAGCTATGTACGCTATCCGAGTATACTTGTCAATTCCAAATAGTTCAACGGGCAATGTTGAGAAATGAATGAATAAGTAAATGCGTATCCAATTCAGGTATGTATGAAATGTATATGTTATTTGAGAATGAAAGGTGAGTATGCTTATAATTGAAGACATGTGATCTATATGAGAAAGAATATGTTATATGCATAAGATTTGAGAACAAGTGATTTAGATGTGAATTATGAAGCTTGTATATGTGTTTTGATATGAATTCCATGGATAAATAGGCTTATAATATCTTTATGTGTCAAGTTATTTGTATATAGCTTACTAAGCTTTTGAAAGCTTACTTTGTGACTATTTTTCATTTTTTTTTAAATTATCGAAGCTACCGTAAGGTCGGGGAGCGTCAAGGATCATCGTCACACTATCGAACGATATTTTGGTACTTTGATGTTGTAAATATTAGTGTATGGCATGTATAGGCTAGTGAAGTTGTGGTATGTTTAAGTTGTGAATCTTGCCATGATATGTGGCCTGAGATTGATGATGATTTTTAACTTGTTTTAATATATGATATTTGATGAAATATGATGTTTATAATGTGTTCACATATGGCCTAGTGAAATGGTTATTTTGGTATGTTTGCTATGAGGTTGATTTGGTATGTTTTATGGTTGAAATGGTAATGATTTGGTATATTCTGTGATGGTTTATAATGAGGTATGTAGCATGTGGTTTTGGTATGATTTAAATACATGAAATTGGTGTACTTTGAGTTGAAAATGAGTATGGAATTAATAGGTGATATTATGGCATAAATTGTGCATGTTTTGTTATTGTTTTGGCTGCAAATTAGTTATGAAATATGTGTCATTTGGTGCTTGTAGGGATGACCCAAAATGGGTGGCATTATGGTCTTGCAAATGGCCTATTTTTGCCCACACGGGCAGGGATGCAGGCGTGTGTCTTTGTCGTGTTGCTTTAAAGCCGATTCGAATTGAGCCTAGGTGCTCCACATGGCCTTGCACAAGGGCTTGTGGCAGGCCGTGTGGTCAAGTGAGTATACCCTACAGGTTTTGACACGGCTGGGCAAACGGCCTGATGCACGGGCGTATAGGCCGTTTTGAAATGGCACACGGGCTGACACACGGGCGTGTGGTTGGCTATGTGACCCAAGTCAGTATTCCATCCAGATTTCACATGGCTTGGCACACGGGCGTGTCTAATGTTGTGTGAGACACACAGCCTATTCATATAGGCCTGTGATCTTTGTAACTTAGAAAAATTGTTAAGTTTCAAAAAATTTTATACGAGATTATTTTAGTCCCGAACCTTCTCTAAAGCATGTTTAAAGTTTTGTAGACCTTCTAAAGGGACTATATGTGTGTGAATTGCTATGAACTGATGATATACATGTTATGTTTGTGAAATGATCGTAAAATGTTTTGAAATGTCCGGTAATACCTCTTAACCCTAGTCCGGTGACAGATACGGGTTAGGAGTGTTACACTAACTCCTTTTCTAATTTGTGGTTCATGAAGAAGAAGATGGACAAAATATGATGTTTGTTTTTATTTAATTAATATTTATGTACTAAATTATTTATTTACCCTTTTTATTTTCAACCAAATTTCAAAAATACCAACCTCATAAAAATCCACTAACATCATATTGGTCTAATTGCCACTTAAGGACCTTTACTTTAATGTTCTATAGCTATTAAACCCCTTTAGCTAATAGAACGCAACTTTTACGCTTTACGCAATTTAGTCCTTTTTATGAAATTGAACACTCTAACGATAAAATTTCTTCATGAAAATTTCACACAATCACAATATCATGCCGTAAACACTTAAAATATAATAAAATAACTTTCTGACCTCAAATTTGTGGTTCCAAAACCACTATTCCAATTTGACAAAAAACGGGTTGTTACAAAAATACTTTAAAACATACTAAAATCATACCAAAACCAACCAACTTAGGTGTCTAACTAATATACCATCAATTGATACCACAATTCAACACATCAATTTGACTCAATTCAACATTTCAAGTTTATTCATTAAGCATAATTCATATATATCAAATAACAATTTCAAAGCATACCATTCAACCATATTTCTACCTGCTTTCATATGAGCATACATAAATGTCACATACCATATTTTTACACTTTCATTTGAAACCCATCAGCTAAGGATATTAAGACACATATAAGGTTGGTACAAACTCAAAACAAACCAAATTATCAAATCAACATTCAAGCCTTATTACATGCCAAAACACACTCATATCATTTAATCTAAATGTCTATCAAATATACCCTAATTGGTACCAAAATTTAGCATCCAAATCAATTCAAATCCAATACCATAAATTCATACTTTAAACTTACTTCACACATCTACCATTTAACCACTTCATTCAAACTTCAATGAACAAAAGAGCCATCTAAATCTCAAGGCATTCATAAGTGACCAAAACATATACTCACATATTTACATTTATAAGCCAACATCAAGGCATATAGGCAAATAAACTTAAGCCACATCACATTGATAGATAACATAAAAACTCTTAATACATGTCATTTATAATCGTTAACCAGAACTACCAATATGAAAAATAGACAGTGTAATGGTGCTCTGATGAGATTCCAACCCATCGAGCTTCTGATGATCTACAAGAAAAGAAAAACAACTATGTAAGCAACTAATGCTTAGTAATTTTGTATAAAGGAAACTTAACTTACCAAACATTTTAAGTTAAACAACCAAGCATAATTTTCATTATGTTATAAGCTGACTTTCCTTTCCTATACACACCACCTCAGAAGGTTAGTTGCTGTAACATTGCATGTATAATTCCAGTCAAAACATGATATAAAACATATCTAACATTTGACTTTCATAATTCATCACTCGTACATATATACTAAACCACTTTTTCCTTTCAAGTACACATTTCATCATAATCCATATCATTACTCAAAAATTATAGTTCATTTCATGTAATCACATACCCTTTTAAAGCTTTATTTAGCTATTGAACCAAAGGAAACAACCTCGAATACTCAGAAAATAGTCATAAAAACATTTACTTATCTAAACACACCACAAACATAACTGGATAACATATTTATAGACATATGAAACATATAATTACACTAAGACATTAATATTCAGTATGAAACTATACTAATCAAAACATTCTTCTCATATAATTGAATATATACAATGGCTCAAACTAAAGCAATCCATGCTTCCATACATATACATATACACAAACATATCTTTATACATAAATCCAACTCAGAGTAATTTAACATTTAAGCATAAAAATTCATGGCCCGTTGAGCTATAGCAAATTGACTCGGATACTCCGATTTCTCCCAAAACACACTAGAGAGCATCAAAATGCTAACAAAGGCACCACAATGCAAATACAAAGGCTCTGAAGTGCAAACAAAGGCACCGAAGTGCAATCCCATACAAACGCTCTTACTAACCCTATTGGCATGCCAATCGTATCCTAACTGCTTACTATATTCAATCGGGCATTATAACTAAATTCACAATATTGATAAATAAATCATTCAATGGCACTTCTTATTTTCATACACATACCATATGTCCTTCATATTCATTTTAATTTTGTGAAACCACAAAATTCATCACTTCCGAATATTCATTTATCATTTGTACTCAATTGTAACATTTAATAATTTACAGGTAAATAACGAAATTTCACATTAAATACAATTATCTAGTAAACATTAATAAAAATATAAAAAAAAATTCATATACACATTCTTACACTATAAGTTTACCTCGACAATTACAGGTGTAAAAACGAAGCCGACGATTAACCCGACACTAGCTTTTCCTTGATTTAGATCCGTTTGATTCGTTTCTTGATCTAAATAATAATTTTCATTCAATTAAACCATTCAAATTGAAACCCTGAATTTAGGCCTAGAAGAATTGGGCTTTGAGTCTGGGTTCGGATGGATGACAGCCTGAGTAATTTAGATGACGTCCTGATTTTCGGGATTTTTCGAGTTTTTGTGATTTGGGTGAAATTTTGAAATTTTGGTGTTTTGGATACTAAAATTGTGTTTAAATGTGTTAGTGGGCCTTTAGGAGGCTCAAGCCTAAGTTAAAACCCGGTAGAAATATCAACTTCGGTTTTTAAGTGAAAGGGACTTGGTTAAGTGGGCCTCTAAGAAAAAGTTAGTAAGTTGAGACACAAAGAGGGCCTTGGTAAGGTGGCAAGGTGGCGCCACTAAGCTCTTAAAAAAGTGGCGTGTGGACTGAGTTTAAGGGCTAGAGTTCAAGCCACAAGGTAAGCAGATGGTACTTTTATTTTTATGCATCTGCGGGGCATGTGATAGAGCTTAAGTAGCATTCAGCTAGGACCTTAGGGGGATTGGGCCGTTGGTTTGAATGGCTATTAGGGAAAGCTTTATTTTCTTTTTGTCTTGCCAAATTAGGGTTAGCCACCTAGAGCCTTCACTTTCATTCTATTCTCTTCTCAGTGTTGCAAAAAGTCGAAAACACAAAATTAGATCTCCTAAGTGCCGAATTCTTCCTTCTTTTCTCCTCTCTTCCATTCTTTCTTTTTCTTTTCCTCTCTAGCTGAAATCACCTCTCCTCCTCCCTCATCTTTCATTTTCTTCCCTTCAGAAATCGAAATTGTCACTCTTTTCTTCTCAAACTCATCAATTACTAAAAGCCGAAATCCTGAAAGGTTACTTCTTGTGCCGATTTGCCTATAGCCGAACCCCCTTTGTTTTTCCTCACTTGTAGTCGAATTTCATACTCTTCAAACCCTTAGGCTCTGTCGACAAACACCCCTCCAACCATAGCCTCAAATCATATATTCTTTCACCACTTAAAAAGTCAAAAATACCATAATTTTTAGGGATATATAGCTGGATCCTTAGATCTTTAAGATTTGAATTTTGCTAGTGTTTGGGGACTAGATCTGCATCAGAACTGAGTAGAAGAATCACTTTGATTAAGGAAAACCTGTGGTAAGTACTCGACATCTCAGATCTACTCGTTACCTTTGAATATAAGAAAAGTCGAAATCCCTAAACTCTTTATGGAGGCTGTCGAATGTGATGATAGGTAAAGATAGTTCTTTTAATTGATTTTATGTGTACTTGTTGTGGAAGGGGCGATCTAGCAAGGAGTATAAGAGGCTTGGACTTTTGCAACGACTAGATCTAGATCTAGTCACTAGTTTCGGCAAAGGTAAGATCTCAAGGGCCTTAGGTGGTGATGACCGATTATGGTAAGTAGAATTATGGAGATTGTCATTGTATTTTGGATCTGATGTGCCTAGTAATCGATTGTAGGATATCGTGGGAGATCTCGTTAGCAGTCTTTACAAATCAGGTGTGTAAACGAACACCCTTCTGTAGTCTAAATCGGCAAATGCCGAAAAGCCAAATTGCCGAAATTCTGGCATTTCGTGGGCTTGTGAGCGTGCAAATGCTCATAAGTCGTTTGGGAGTCATTGGAACTATAATCGCGAGTGGTAAGTTAGTTGAATGTGCAATTTCATGCACTTCGGTAAATTGGGCCTTGATGGGCTAAAATTGGGCCCAACGGGCTTACGGGCCCATATGGGTAAAAATAGGCAATAAATGCGTACTGGTAGACTGTAGGTCTAAAACTACTAAAACTGCTAAATTGATCGTAAAATTTGGACTAGATGGGCTAAATTAGCTAATTGGCACTATAGGGCCCATTAGGGGTTTTAGGGCCCAATGACTACAATCTGCTAAAATGTACTAAATAAACTACTGAGATAAAATTAGACTATTACTGATTAAAACGTGCATGAAACCCTAGAAACTAGCATAATTACTGAAATACCCCTTATGGGTAGAAATTACTATTTTACCCCTAGGTGCAAATGACCGTTATACCCCTAGGGCTAAATTTGACTGAAATGCATGTTTTACTATTTTTGTTCACTGTATGTCATGACATGATTATCTGTTGCATGGGACTGGGATTATTTGATGGAGGAAGTACTGAAAAGAGGCTTTGCCTCAGTTTACTGAAAAAGGGGCTTTGCCCTAGTTTACAGTTCTGGTGGCTCGGCCACACTATCTGATTATGCAACTATGCTGCCACCGTGCAGAGTAGCGGTTGGGTGGGTTGAGTAGTTTTCCCCACATGGAGAGTTTGGCTGGTACGGGTGGAGAGTAGCGATTGGGTGGGTTGAGTAGTTTCCCCACATACTGATATGGGTTTTACATTCATGCATCGATATTACTGTTTTGCTACTAAATTGAGCATATGGGCCGTATTAATATCTGAAATTATCTGAATAAGGCTTCGACCCGGTTATTACTGTGACTAGTTAGGGCTTAGGTAACACCCCAAACTCGGCCCAGACATTATGGCTGAATCTGGCGATGTCACATTGAAGAGAATGATTATTTCCAAAATGATTTTATGAAATTGAGAACATGTTTGATAGAAACTTTACTTGGTTAAAATTTAAGTCGAGATTTAGAAATTCAAGTTCTAGTTAAGCCCAAAATAGAAGCCCATGTTTAAAGAAAAATGCCCAAAAAGCAATGTCATTTAAAATCCACATTAAATTTGAGAAAGTTATCTAAGTAAAGATAAAACTAGGCAGCCAAAATAGAAAATAAACCCTAATTACAGTCTTATCGGAGAAACAATGCCTTATTACAACCCATTTAAACAAAAACAACAAGCAAAGTGAAGTAATTTGAAAATTATTCAAAATTCCTAAGTAGCTTGCAATGTGGCCATCTCCGAGTCCTCTCCCACGTTGAGCCTTCTATTGTGGATCACCTCAAACATTAAGTTAAAGGGTGTGAGTTTCGAAACTCAGTGTGTACAACCCTTGGCAATCAAATCAATATGCAAAAATCACATTGGGCCTAAGCCTTAACAATATCGGTGGCCTCTAGGCCTTAGCCCCTGATAGCCTCGGTTGGGCCCGAGCCCACATTCAAATATCAAGATGTTCATGCCATATGCAGTTACCCATAACCAACCCTGTACACCCCCTTCCAAACCTACACTCATGTGGGGAGATACTCAGCCCACCCATCCTTATACACCCGTTGTGACACCAATTGCGGCACCACTCATCGTTGCAGCAGAGCTACTCATGGCACAAAAGCCTTCGTTGTAGCACTGGTTGCGGCACTACTTATCGTTGCAGCAGAGTTACTCGTGGCTCAGAAGCCTTTATTGGATCCACAGTCGTCAAGCGACCGTGCGACCCTCATATACACTTCCTCCGTATCATCAAAACCCACCCAAGTGCAACATACAATTCATGAATGCAACATATACATTTTCACACATTTTCACATATTAAGAACTTAGGGATATATTGGTCATTTCACTACCCAGGGGTATTTCGGTAATTTCTACCTTACGAGGGTATTCCAGTACTCCTACCCTACGAGGGTGTTTCAGTAGTTCTACCTTATAAGGCATTTTCGTAATTCTACATTAGAAGGGTATTTTCGTAATTTTATCCTAGAAGGGTATTTTCATAATTTCCTAATGATACAGATTTTAGTTATGAATTTTGGCCCATCAACAAGTCCTCGCGGCTAAGATGAACGGACACTATGCACCAGGTAGGATTCAAGAGAAGAGGAGGTGGGTCACTCGAACCGCTTAAGTACCAAGCTCTTCCTAGATCCAATCCTAGACATGCACACATCCATTGCCACACCTTAGTCTAACGACTTGTCCACGGATATGTTTAATTATTTAATTAAGTCTTACGTAAAATTTGAGAGATCAGAACTAGGCCTATAGTCCACTAAAAACCCTAGCATGTGTTTCTACAATCTCATAAGGCCTACTAGGCCCAATCATATTCATAAAACCCATTAAGCCCCAAACATGCTTATGTAGCCCATTAGGCTCGATCATAACTCAATCATACAATCACACATACTAATCCATCATCAAAATTGCATATCACAACTTTGCCACTTTGGGCCCACAAATTCGGTAGGCCCATTCGAGATTTTTGGATTTCGACTTTTGCCGATTTTCGTGTGTGTAGTGTATGTACACACCTGATTGACGACCTACGCTACACTATCCTCAGCCTTAACCTACAATCAAAACCACTTTCAAATCAACTCTAAACCTTACTAAAATTCATCAAATCTCGAAGCCTTACTGTAGCCTTACCGTGAACCTTCGACTTTTCTAGCCTTTCCTTAGTGAATAGTCTCGAATATTCCTAGATCTGCATCAACACACATATTTTATCAACATCAGGTGACTCGTATTCCACACGAGTCACCCCTACCAACCACACTAGATTCGGCCACCTAAAAAAAACCAAAATTGAAAACGAGTTCACTTACCACTTGCTAGAGATCCTTTCCACGCTTTAAATCTTTGAACCCGAAACTAGTCTCTGATCTTGCGGCCTAGATATCTACTGAGTGTGATCGGCTTTTAAAGTCTTGATTAAAGGTTGTAAATAATAAAAACAAATTTGTGATGGAGGAAAGCAAAAGAAATCGGTAAGGGGATGTGAGTATTCGACTTTTAAGAGATTAAAGAAAGAAATCAGCAAAGAGGATATTGGTATTCGGCTTTTGCAAAAGAGGAAAAAGAACTAGAAAGAAGGAGAAGAATGAAGCATTCGGTTTGGCAAAGCAAGGGAAACTCTTCAAAAAGAATTTGGCATCCCCTATAAATACCCAAAGCCGAACCCCTAAAGTCCCAATTGGCTCCACTTCATCCACATCTCATCTCCTAATTTTTCTCCATGATAAGCTCTCCTAACCTCTTCCTATATTTTCTCTTCTGATCACTCTCCTTAGAGTCCATCTTCATGCCACTTCCAACCTTCTAGAAGGCCAAAATTAAACTCCTAAAAATACTAAGCTAGGATCCAAAACTTAACCAATGCCCAATACTTCTGGGCCCAAAATTTGGGGTGTTACACAAATAAATTAATATAATTAATTCAACTTATAACCCTTATTAATGGGAAATTTATAAAATTACCCCCAATATTTTACCTTTTATGCAAGTTAGTCCCTAAACTCAAAACTTGCAAATTTACCATTTTTAGCCAAAATTCATGTTAGCCAATTTTCATAGGATTCTTAATCAGCCTATGTTCACCAAAATTTCACACTAAATCTAATTGAATTTTACTCTTTTTACAAATTAATCCTTTAACATTAAAATTACTAAAAGCTACTATACAAAAATAGTTCTAAATATCAACCAAGACTACAAATTTCATCACTTAACATCAAAATGACCTAGAATTCCTCAATGGTAAATTTCAAAATCTTAAACAATTTCGTAAACAAAGATACAAGTTAGCTGGACCTAGTTGCAACAATCTAAAAAACATAAAAATTACGAGAAACAGGTATAAAATTACTTGCATGCATGCTTCCAATACTTGATCGAACCTCAAACACCAAAATTGGTGGTGTTCAATTACCATTTCGGTAACCACAGCATTTGGAAGATGATGATGCCATTATTTTTGTTTTTTTTAATTTTTAATTACTAAATTACTAATTTGCCCTTTAATAATATATTCTAATAAACTAATACATAAACCTATTACAATCTATTAGTTTATAACATGACATAATTACAACATAAGTCTACTAATTTAAGATTCTATAGCCATTTGACCCATTTAACTATTAGAAATCAACTTTTGAACCTTATTCACTTTAGTCCATTTTACCTAATTAACCTTTTAAACATTAAAATTTCTTAACCAAATTTTAATATAATCCCAATAACACTCTAAAAATATTTAATAAAATACTTACAGGTTCGGTTTATAAAAATGAGATCCCGATTCCTCCTTTTCTAAAACTTAGGGATATTCCACTTGAACCTAATTACTCTTTCAATTAACAAAAATCATTAAATCAAATTTCAACATAATTTTATACTTGTCTCAAAAATCTTAAATAATAATATTTACGAACTCACTTGTCGGATGTGCGGCTCCGAAACCACCGTTTCCGACACTATTGAAAAATAGGCTATTACAAAATTTCATTTGAACTTACTAAGTATTAAATATGCTTATATCTTTGTTTCTTTTCCTTGTAATTTTTAGCTTGTGGAAAGTGTCAATTGAAACATTTTGAAACTCACACTATCTTGCTATCAACTTGATAGACTTCTAATCATTTTAAGGTTTGGTTATGTGACATGTACATAACAAATGTGTTAACTTTGGATTGATAGTTTGGCTTGAGTCTTAATTGTGATAAGCTTCAAATGTGGCACTTGAATGCCAAAATTTTGCTCGATGAATGGTGAGTAGTTTAAATGTATAGTTGTTTAGGTAGAATTTGGTTTAGTAAAAATTGTAATGTTTTGAGGTTAAATATGGATACTTTGAATAGGTTGTATTGAAATGTTTGGTGTTAAATTATGGCATATTGGGTTGATTAATTTGAATTGATTAAAATGTGATGATTTGGTATGTTTTAGCCTGTTTTTGTGCAAGTGAGTTTGATGTTTAAACACTAAATGTTCAAGGTTTGTTTTGTTTTGGAATGAGGTAGGTATCGATTGTAAACTTTGAAAATTTTCCATAAGGTATCGATACATCAGGAAGGGTAACAATACTTTAGTATGTTTTCTTAAATTTTCAAAACATCGAACCTTTAAATGGTATCGATGCAAAGGCAAGGTATCAATACCTTAGAAAACGTATCAATGATTTATAACTGGTATCGATACATTTGGTTTTAATTTAATATTTCTAAACATCGAAGCTAAAATTGGTATCAATACTAGGTAAGGGTATTGATACCTGAACTAAAATTTTGAAAACCCCATAATTTTGGTCCTATTTCATGCTCGGGTCAGTAAAAGAGCTTTTGTAAGTTTGATTGAGGATCAAAATTAATTGTATATCATAATATCTAGGCGTTTATAACATGATTGAATATTCGAATGATTTACATATGATATACTTGATCTAAAATTTTAAAATTGATGCAAAAATGTCCCTATTCAATCTTAGGTTGACTTTAAAGTATTCATATGCTCATATAAGACTTTGTAAAGATGCTCATGATATTCAATGTTGTATTTTTGTTGATTGCGTGAATGATGATGTGAGGTGATGACTTTACTATGAATTTGTCAATAGTTGCTCCGGCAACGACTATAGCATCTCGTAGCTCGGATCCGACAATCGGGTCTGGTAAAGGATGTTACACTATCAAAGAGTGTCAGTACTCCTATTGATAATCATTTTAAATATCAGAGTATTGTTGGGGATTTGCAATATTTTGTGATTACAAGATCCAAAACTGTTTGTTAGTTTATGCACTTTCCATTGGATATACACTTTGTTGCCATGAAACGAATTTTGCGGCACTTACAAGCCACAGAGGATTATAGTGTGTGTTTTCGTCCTGCTCGCAGGCTGTCCATTGCTGAATTTGTTGATGCCAATTTGGGACTTGACATTGATGATTGTTGGTATACATCAACGTATTGTTTATTTTTCAATGATAATTCGATGTCTTGGTCTTCTAAGAAACAATAAGTCATGTCCCAGTCTACTGTTGAGGTAGAGTATTAGAGTATTGCTAGTTCCACAACTGGTATTATATGGTTGGGGTCTTTGCTTACTAGGTTACATGTGCAGCCTAATGATAAGAGTGTGTTGTGGTGTGACAATTTGAGTGTCATGGCTGTCTTAACGAATCCCCTTTTTCACTCCAAGCTCAAGCATGTGGAGCTTGGTTTGTATTTTGTTCGAGATTTAGTTACTACCAGTAAATTGATTGTTGGCCAAGTCCCGTCTTTAGAACAGGTTGTTGACATTCTTACTAAACACCTATCTACCATGCTTTTTTTGCAAAATGCGAAGTGGACTGAAGGTGGAATGTTAGTGATTCAATAATCAAGTCAAACTTAGTTAGAGTTAGTTTGAATTATTTTAGTTAGTTTGATTTCACTTTATTTATTAGTTAGTTTGGCTTTAGTTTATTTGTAACAAAAGATGTTGTAATTTATTAATATTCCTTAATATAAATATGCTGATATAATGAAGGATTGTAAGCAAATTTTCAATTCAATAATATTTTTGCACATATTTCTTCACATATTTTCTCTCTTTTTTTCTTCATTTGTTAAGTTCATATCTAGTTTTCTGTTTAACCATTATTTCTTGATTTTAGTCATCAATCCTTCCAAAATCTTCACAATATTGTAGATTCATAAATAACATAGACATTTTAGTTCATGGCAAACACAATAATAATAATAAATATCACAATTCTCAACAACCAAACACTTTAATATATAGTAATATCTATCTTTTTAAAATTTATTTATTTAATATAACACTCCTCTTTTACATTAGTCATATAAAACTCATAATTAAAGTTTAAACAAAAAATTTTAAAAGTATTTTTTTATTAGTTTCAAAAACAGTACTAAACTAGCCCTCAAATTCAATGGGTTAAAATTAGCAATACTTTCAGGATTAGTGTGGACGGTCAT
The DNA here is from genome assembly GCA_020496765.1 of Gossypium stocksii. Lineage (NCBI taxonomy): Eukaryota > Viridiplantae > Streptophyta > Magnoliopsida > Malvales > Malvaceae > Gossypium > Gossypium stocksii. The sequence continues at coordinate 30,352,870 of CM035627.1, forward strand.
ACTTAGCTTCTGTTATTTTATTTTAGTAACCTGTCAAAGTTCAATCAATTCCTATGGTCCAGTATCACTATCGCTGCTACAGTCATGGATGTCAATCATTCATCTGATAATGAATGTTAAATAACGTCGGCAACTTCCATGGCTCATGAGTTTCCTTATTATCTCACATACTAACTTTTTTCCCACCTTCAGCTAAACCAAAGCCTAGAACTTTGGACTGAATCATGGCCAAATATGGTGGGCAACATTGATGGTTCTTACACACACTGAAAGAAGACATTAAAACATGAATATTCCTTTCACAACCAGCTGCTGCAAATGGCTAAGGAAGGGCGGATTTTTAGAGTTGAAACGGTGCATTCAAATGGATTATATTTAAAGATTATAAACTCGGAAGAATTTAGGTGATGAAGATTAGACCATGTTTTTAGAATGTTTGGAGCACCAGTTTAAGCTGCAACTTGTTTTCTTCTAAAACGTCAATGGTTAAACCAGATTTGGTCACCTATTAGTGTTCTTCGCCACCCAGACTGAGATGGTTACCTATGATGGGCTTTCGATTTTCAACTTACAAGAGATCATTGTCGACTTTCAGTAGCAATTTTGGCTACCAATTGTCATTAATTGCTTGCTTTCCCCTGAAGTTAAAAATTAAATTATATATTTTTTTTAGAGTAAAAATATAATTTTATTGTTTTAATAATTTATATTTTTATAATTTTTAAAAGATTAAATATAATTTTATTATTTTTTAGAGTAACAATATAATTTTATTATTATTAATTTAAAAATTTATAAATTATAAAAGATATAAATAAAAAGAAAATTTTCATTTCAAGGGACGGGCCTACCAGCCCCAATTACCTTTGCCACGTGATTTGTCTGCTTTTTTTCTTCCGGAAACTCCATATATATGTTGTCTTTAGCGTTTTTCACATCAGCAATTGTCCGAATTTGAGTGCTAACATGAGATTTTAGACCATAGAGAAGGTGTGCCTAATTTCTCTTTTCTGGTTGTTTATTTTCCTGAGCAGGATCATCTTAGAAACTCGTTGATTAGCATTTGATAGATGGCAGCGTGGCATAGGCCAATTATTTCAATGGACGAAGAAGAGTTCTGGAGATGAGCCAGGTGCATCTGGCAGTGGAATTATGAGAACCTTGATCCCCTACTGGGACCGTACCTCACATTTGACAGATAAAAAGAACAGTGTCTTTTAGGACCGACCATTTTCCTGTCTGGTACTTGAAAGGACTTCGGCTTGCTCTCTCCTCGTATACAAGCTAAACCCAAATGTTTGTATGCTTATGTTCAATTAAGTCGACTTGGTTTCCTCATCTTTGCATCTATTCATCTTATTTCGTTTTACAGCCTTCTTTCCGATACACCCTTTGAAAGTTGCAAACTCAGTACTAGTATTCCCCTCTTTAAGAACAATCAGAATCCCAGAGGTTCTAGATTGGCAGGACTCCGAGCTAGGATTAGCTTTTGAAATTGAAACTTCATTTGCATCCCAGAATGATGGCAGTAATTAAACAACCCAATCTGTCAATTGATGGCTCCATAAATTTTGGACATCATGTTGAACATATAACATAGTTAAGAAAATGGTAATGTCAGACACCATTCAGATACGATATGTTGAGGCCAATCAGAGTTAGACACCACTCACATTCACTTGTTTCGATATTACGTTCCATCAGGTACAGGCTATCATTCCCTAACGAATGGCTAAACTCTGTCATCACCTGTAAACTAGCTTTAGCCATAGGTGTAGCATTTTATCACTTCATATATTACCCTTCAATCACTGTTATTTTGAAAAACATCCAGTCAAAAACCCCAGAGTTGAATCAAGTGTAAGCGGTCCATCCATCAGAGAAAATTTCTCAAGTCTCAACCCTAGCTTTATGTCTGTCACAACCGAATATCGCTGGAGGTTTGCTGCTTGTTTTGAATTCAGCTAAACCGAGATTGGTGTGCTGGAATATTTATTATTAAAATAAATATTTAGCGCTGTTTAATTTTATAATAAATTAAAGGGTTAATATATAATTTGATTCCTGAATTTGTTCATTTTACTTAGTTAGTCCCTAAATTTTTTTTAATTTAATTGGTACTTAAACTTATATTCTATCAACTATATTAATAGTTTCATATTAACATTATCAGTTGTGCTGACGTGTTAGTGTAGAGGGACTAACTTGGTTGACAGAATACAAGTTCAGACCAATTAAATTTAAAAAATTTAAGTACCAACTAAATACAAATAAACAAGTTCAGGAGCTAAATTATATATTATTTCTAAATTAACTAGTTTTATGTATTTTAAACAGAAATTTGTGTTTAGAATTGAAATAGAAGATATCGAATTCTCTCTGTGGTGACAATGGGGATGGTTCGTGTTCTGTTGGTGATCGGAATACTAAAAAGGTGCGGTTTAAAGAGACAGGTCCAAGTTCGGATCCAGAGATGGTTGTTGATTCGAATTCTTTATCGTCGTTATCATAGAAAGAGAAGCTTTTCGGTAAAAGATTGCATGATCAAAAAGGGGGAGTAAAGTGGTCAGTCTTGAAACGGATGATGATTTTGCTTTTTCTTGATGGAGATATCAAAAGGTCATCCGTTAACGGAGTTCCATCGATTGAGTTTTTGGATCGGGTTAATCAACTTTTAATCAAAGAAATGTCTACCTCAGTGGTGCTTAAGTTATTGGGGCAAAACATTGGATTTGCAGCACTCCAAAATCAGATTTATGGATTACGCAAGCCTTCCATGTCATCCCAATTGATGGATATTCAGAACGGATATTTCCTGGTGAAATTCCAGAATTCAGAGGATTATGAGAAGGTTTTAACCCAAGGATCATGGATCATTTACGGATCTGACTGTACAACCCTAGACAACAGAGTTTAATCTCGCACAAACTTACCCCGATGTGGTAATGACCTTGATCAAATTCCCGGGTCTTCCAGGACATTTGTACAAAAAAAGAATACTGTGGGAAATTAGTGGAATGGTTGGCAAGATTGCAAAATTGAATTTCAATACGGATAGCAAAGCAAGAGGAAAATATGCTCGTATGGCTGTTTACGTTAATCTGGGAAAACCTTTGCTTTCACAGGTCCTAATTAATGGAAATATTCAACGCATTGTATATGAATCGTTGCCGGTGGTTTGTTTCTCTTGTGGGCGGTACGGTCATTTTAAGGAAACTTGTACATAGGCGAAAGAGGTTGTGACTACTCCGGTCGGAAAAGATTTAACGGCAGGTATGGCTATGGCGGATTCTGGTACTGTGGTGGCTGAAGGGCCATTTGGACCTTGGATGATAATGGAGTGAAAAATGAGGGGACAACCAAGAGAATCTCGTAAACTTTTAAAGAATACCCAGGAGAGGATTTCTCGGGATCCCGATTTAAGGCATTGACCCAGTTTGAAGTGGAAGATGATGATACTGCTTTGGAAAAGGACAGGTCGACGAGATCCAAAAATAAGAGAAAGGAAATTTTGGAGAACTTAGCTCAAGAAGATTTGGTTATAAAGAAATGTCTACCTCAGTAGAGGCTTTCATCAGGTAAGTCGTGGCACCTTTAGCAAGCCAGGCCAATACAGGCCTAATGGATCAAATAAAGTTTCAAGAGTTTAGGGAGATATTTCAAAGGCAGTTTGGATTGGAAAACCATCGACGGACCCATCTAAAAATTATTTGCCAGCAACTGATCTTGGACAGAGGTCTTTGGTACAAGCCGCTGCTGTTGTAACAAACCCAAACACCAAGTGTAATGATTTAGGGCCTAATCCAATGGCCCAGGACACTGACTCCCAACTTCAAGCAGTTTAGGCCGAGGCTGCCATTAGTCCCGATGTCTCTTCTGTTAATTCTGTCGGAGATGCGATTGTTTCTGTTAGAGGAGTAATCACGCATACTAACCTTCATAAAGGCGTTACCACCCATTTTAATCGGGCGTTTTGACGTGTTCTGACCTAAATACTGATGGTATTGTTTTGATGGGTTCTGGTCTTGTTAATGTTAGGGGTGTTGTTAGCGATAAAAATGAGGATTGAATTTTTGGATATAACCGATATTGGGGGAAATGCTTAATTTTCAACGCTGAATTATGGAGTATTTTAGATTGTCTTATTAGAAAATATAGACATCACATATATATAATAAGGGTAATTACACGTTATTACTTACTATCATGATAGGTTAGCCCAAATTGAAAGTGATCTAATTTAGTTAAAATTTTATTGGGCCTTAATTATTAAATAAAGTATGGGTCAAATATGTATAAATACTCTAGTAATTGAGTTCTAATCAAATTCTAATTAATGATGGGCTAATTAGGAATTATAATTAATATGGCAATGTTATAAATGATAGGGTTATGATCCCAAAATTACACACAATTTGTCTTTTCTAATATCCCATCCTTAGGAGAGAGCAAATATTCTCTGAGTTTTTTTGTGTGCTAATTTAGAAAATCAAATCTCTAAGATCCGTAGATTTCAAGGAATTCATGGATTCAGGTACGCTTCTGCATCTAGTTTTGTTCTTAAATTATTTTTGATAATTTGACATAATAGATCCCGATTTATTAAGTTTTACTTTAGATTTATTTTACAATTATAACAAGTGGCATTCGAGCTTTGTCATGTTGAATTATTGAGAATGAATTGATTCTTTATTAATTTTGGACTGATTTTTTTTTTTTTTAATTTTATGGATTTGATATTTTAATTATATATTATGTTGAATCTTTGAGATTCTTGATAAATTTTTGGGTTTTGATTCTTTAAATAAAGTTTTAGGGTTTTATAAATATAATCTAGTTTAATATTTGAATATGCTATTCGAAAGATGAAGGTTTATTTATTTATTTATAATCAATTGATAAAAATTGATTTGTGAGATTTCTTTCTCTTTTTTTCACACGATTATTTTATAAATTTTGGTTAAAGTCATTATTAAATTGAAGTTACAGACTTACAACTTTTTGCAATCGAAGAATTCCAATTGGGTTGTATAATCGGTTTTGAAAGTTAATTCACTTGATAATCGAATAAACGAATGTTGTTAAAATGTTTTTTTTTTTGCACTATTTGTTTTAAATTTTCTGTTTGTGGTTGAATGTATATGGAATTATCATCTTTTGTCTTTATTCATGATGAATTATATTCACCATTGAATTCAATTCATATATACGAATGATTACTTTTGGTTTCTGCTATAATTATTTTTTATAAGTTTTAGTCCAACAAAACAGGTTTTTAGCGGTGTTTTTAGTGGCGTTTGGATCAAAAACGACTCAAAAGGTAAAACATTAGTGGCATTTTTGTATAAACGCAACAAAAGGTAAAGCAATAGCGGTGTTTTTCTCATAAACGCCGCAAAAGGTAAAAGAAATAGCGGGGTTTTTTTATAAATACCGCTAAAGGTAAAGCAATAGCGTCGTTTTTTTCCATAAACGTTGTAAACATTCTTTTAATTTTACTAAAACGACGCCGTTTTGATAGCATTCATTAACTTTGGTTCTTTTTTCAATAGTGCACTATATTAACCTCCACAAAAACCTAAAAGGTAAAACATTCTGTTTCCTTTGTCCTCTCTTCCCCATCAACCGCCATAAGCTTTCCATCCTTACGGTGGTCTGCTCCTTCATCCGACTACCTTCTATCGCCTCCCCTTGCTCGTCATTACAAAACCTCAGTCACTTATGTAGGCTTTCTTTCCGCGATATCTTTATCCTCATCTTCCTCTTCATTTTATGGCCTCTGGCTCACATTTTTTTTCTTCATTTTCCTTATTTTCAAATCAGCTTTTTTCTCTTATTTCATCTCAGTTCTCACTCACCGTACTATCAGCTGGTTTTTTTGGATCTGACCCATATCCCGTGTCAGATCGTGTTGACTCGGGTACGTTGCCCTAAATTGTCGAGTCCGGGTAATGAAGAATAGAGCCCAGTAGCATCAACGACTTTGCTTTTGTAGCAATCAAACTCAATGAGACTCTTAACAGAGACGTATGAAGATACCATGTCTGCGGAGAAGACACCGATTAACTAATCTTCTTCTACTAATACTCTCCTTCAACTCCATCAACTGCCAGCTTCATGCTCCTGGATAAGCAATAATGCCTGCCTCACATTTTCCTCCTTTAAACAACTTCCAAAGAGTTACATTTCTGATAAAAGGTTAATGTTGGCACTTTTTTTTTTGTAGTTGATAAGCAGTGGAAACTTTAGTCAATCTCAAACTTTAGTGTCAGCACTCATCAACTTTCTCGATTCCGTGTCAGACGTTTCTATTTCAGAGCTAGAGCCAAGTGCAAAGGAGAATGCATTCAAAATTCTCTCTAGAATTTATGAATTTTTGTGCTCCCCTTCTCTAAATCAGGTCGATTAGTGTATTTATTAATGAATAATTAATAGTTTCTTTTTCTTTTTTTTTTGTTAAGCTTAATTGTACAATCTATGGATTATTTGCTCAGGAAAATATTGATGCGCTTTCTTTGAGTTGCCAAAGTCTGCTTCAAAATTTGCAAGAGTTTCGCCTTAGTGTTTGGAGATTTTTGATAATATTATTCATCGATTTATAGAAAAATGTAGCTCTGGTGACATAGTTTCGGTTCTTTGCAATGTGAATAATTTATTTTCTAGTAATTGATAATCATAACTATTTGTTAATGTAACACCCCTTACCCGAGACCGTCGCCGGAATCGAGCACGATGTGTTACTAGACTTACCTTACTTGTTCGGGGCATAAAAATTTTCCTTTAAAATTAATTCATTCACATCCGTCCAATATATCCCTAAAATAGGCCTTCGGGGCCCTAAACATGCAATTGGAATGGTTCGGGACCAAGCCGGGAACATTTAAAAATTTTTCAATTACTTACACAAATTAAAATAATTTATTTCCAGCGTAATAGTAACTAAATTAATTATAATTTGAGTTACAAAACTCAAAACTTAAATCCGTAAATTTTTCCTGAAACTAGACTCATATATCTTCTTACCATAATTTTTCCATAATTTTTGGTGTGGCCAATTAGTATAGTTTATTAGTTAAAATTTCACCTATTTCGCAGCCCAGCGTACCTAACCTCTCTTCACAAAAAATCAATTATCTCATAGTACAGTTTCCATTTAGTGTTTCCACTTGTTTCTAATGAAAATAGACTCATTAAGGAATCTATAAATATAAACTATGACTCATAATTCTTTTTCTAAAATTTTTAGTGATTTTTCAAATTCATGTCACTGCTGCTGTTCCAAAACTGTTTCATGGCCAACATTTACTCTTTCATAATTTCTTTGCATAAACTATCATTTAGGCTTACATAACATCAAATCATGTTCTTAATTAGCCATTTCAATAGCTAATCATTATCAAGTATTCACATGCCATTCTTTAATCAAAACATAAGAGCATACACACAAAATGACCAAGTCCTTATACATGCCATAACTCAAAACATTTCAAATTACAAAATACCGAGATAGCCTTTGATGGTGTGATACAAAAGCTGACATCCTTACGATCCTTGAATTGGCTTGGCTACATTATAAAAGAGAGAAAGGAAAAGGAGTAAGCTACAATGCTTAGTAAGTTTACAAGTAAATAAATGACAACATTCACCAAGTATAAATATACTCATATTATACCATCATCTAACAAAATCTTTATTTTACTTCTTCACTTACTCTTTAACTTTCCTGTTTATCATTCATTTACCTAAACTTTCTTGTAACATAGCCTGTATATTAGCCCAATGAACCGTTGGGAATACTCAGTACTTGGGTTTTCCTGCCTGATAATAACCTACCAATGCCATGCTCTAGGCATGGTCATACATGGGATGTTCCCTGTCCTGCCAAAGCCATATATCTGATATGGACTTACATGGGATGTTCCTGAATTGTCTCAACCTGCCAATGCCATATGTTTGATATGGACTTACATGGGATGTTCTTCAACTGTCTCAACCCAAAATGTCATGACATTCCATATCCTATACATTCCTAAGGTTCAAACGGCCTTTTTGATACTTTTTCTCTGTTACCTCATCTTTGATTCAACTTAAAATATTCTCATAAAATAAATAAATAAAAATATATATATATGTTGGAAATTAGCAACATTAATATAAAATATTGAAATATTGCATTTATTTACCATAAACTTACCTTAGTGTAAAATACGATCAACTTGACAACTTAATCTTCTACCTTTTTCTTTCCTCGGTCTATCCCCAAATTTCATTCTCCTTGATCTATAATTAGAAAATTTAGCTTATTTAATGCTCACATTTATCAAAATAGTCCTTAACTCTAACTTTGGCAAAATTATGATTTTACCCCTAAACTTTTGCATATTTACACTTTTGCCTCAAAGCTCAGAAATTAAACTTTTTCCCTAATTCTTATGTTTTAGGACATGCTAATCATTTTCCCTTAATGGAAACATCAAACTCTCACTCTAACATGTACTTATGAATATTAGGTATTTTTAGCGATTATGTCGTTTTACTCGTTTTTACTTAAAACAAAGTAGCACAAGTTGTTTAACATAATTTAAAACCACATATTCTATCATAAAACATCAAAATAAACACATTTCACCTATGAGTGTTATTCTAAATATGAACCCTAGGTTAAATTATTGCTATAACAAGCTAAATCAAGTTACCGGGACTCTAAAAACGTAAAGAACATTAAAAAACGGGGCTTGGAATCACTTACTATGGAGCTTGGAAGCTTGAAACAAACCCTAGCTATGGAGAACCCTTGACATTTAGCCTAATGAAGCAGATGATAACATTTTGCCATCTTTTTTGCTTTTTAATCTTTTTAATTACCAAATAACTAAAATGCCCTTCATTAAAACTTTGGTTATTTCTGCCTATGTATGTCCATTTTTGTACATGAAAACCTAATGGTATAATTACCATTTAAGGACCTCTACTTCAATTATACTCTTCAATTTAATCATTTCCTATCTAGAACTCATATTTATCAACTTTTGCAATTAAGCCCTAATAGGCAAATTAAACATGCAATTCATGAAATTTTCTATCAATATTCTAACACATGCATATAATCACTCGGTAAATCATAAAAATTAATTGGAATAAATTTTTCTATCTCGGATTCTTAGTTTCACAACCACTGTTCCGTTTAGGCCCTATTTCGGGATGTTACAGTTAATTTTTTAATTTTAATGTATTAGGCATTAGATTCTCCAAATAAGACAGTTTAAGCTGCTGCATATGTTTGTCCTCTTATAGGTGGACTTTCAGATGGTAACTGACCTTGTTCATCTTCAAATTTTAAAATTGTTCTTTGTTACTCTATGAATTTTTTTTTTTGAATATTTGATGAATGTTATTTTATTGTTTCAATGTTTATTTCCCTTCAGAGGCATCGTTTTAAACAAATTAAAGTTGCAGTGTCAGTTGTTGTTAAAGTTGTCAAAGCCATTTCTACCGAATCAGACTATGAAGATACAGAACTTGAGACTTTGTTTAAGAGAATTGTTGTAAATGCTCACTCTATACAAACAGTTTGTAGAAAACTGGCATGTATGCTCGACTCCATTGTAGGCTAATTTTGAGATTATTGACCTTATTCTCTAATTAGAATTAAATAATTCCTTGCGATTCCATATAACAAAAGGATGGAGAAAATGAAAAGCTTCAAGCTCTACTTGGTCTATATGTCTTGCAAATCTTGGTCGGTGCTTTTATGTTGAACCTAACTTCTAATTTAGTTGTTTAATTATCCATATTAACATTTATTTTACTTTTGGGATTTATGTATGCTGGTTGTTCTTAAAATACCCCCATAATGTGTAGGCATTGGTTTTAGTCAGCTGTAATTATCTTCACTTTGCATTGCGACTGGCAAGCATCCTTCCTTATTCTGGTATATCTGGCCTTGGTTTGATAACTGGATATAGTGTTGACACAATGTCTCACATTGTTATTAGAGGTAAAGTTTATTAGTTTCTATATTTATTCCGCCATAATTGTTGTTTTCTAAACAATTACAAGATTACATAAGGTCTCCAACTTTTTTTGTTCTCAACATGTCTAACATTTATAATTTAATTCATAATCATGAGTTGCACAGAGGACGAAGAAGATTGCTCGAGCTTTTCATCCCATGTATATCTTGGTGCATCACTTTTAGGTTTGTGTTTTGCAGACACAAATTTCTTCATAATTAACCATAGAAAATCTGATTTGTTTCTTTAACCTGCATAGATTTTTATTTATTGATACAGTGGTTTGGGCACAAAAGCATGATGAATTTGCTCAAGCTGCAAAGTTTGATTTTGGTGTTATTAAAACAGAACTTCAAAATAACCCGACAAAAAGATGGTGAGCAGTTGGCATGTTAAAGTACGTATTTGCATCTATTGATCTTCCATGGGAATTTAAGAGATACACTGTCAATTTCTTGCTTTATATAATAAGTGGAGATATCTTCAATAAGTTAGAGCATAATGATTACTCTCTTTACATGACTAGCCTTTTTTTCTTCTTTGTAGGTAGTCTCTTTCATTCTTGTTTTTGTACATCCCTTTTACACTCTCTTGCTTTCTATCAGTTTGATGGCTGAAATGAATCTTTCAGGCACTTACAATGATTATCATGGAAAGATTGAAGGAAATGGTTGTGTTTTCATGTTTCAAATTAGTAATAGTGGATAGGTGAAATTTAAGCTAATTAAATGCATAATTGTGTGAATTTTTTTTATAAGCAAGAATTGGCTAATGTACTTATGTTTGTATTTAAGTGCCGAATGTGAATTAATCAACTAAGTGAGTAAATTTTGATAAATTGGGGTCCTAAGGGTAAATGGGTATTCGATCATTAAGGATTAATGAGAGGTTTTTGATTAAGTTGAGAAATGAATGTTTAAATGTCAAAGGTGACATACGGGTATGGTTATTAAATAACAAAATTCATGTTAGTTGATGGTAGCTAAGTTTTGAAAGTTAAGCTAATTATTTTTATAATGGCCGAATGAACTAATGCCAATGCATGGTTTAGTTTGAGTGATTTAAGATAGAAATGGATTTAGGAGTGTTTAATGAGCTTTGTGATGCCCAAATGCATGTGAATTTTGAGTTGTAAGTTAAATTTGTGAAAATTATGTTTGGGGTGGCCTAAATCCTTAAGAGAGCATTCGGCTTTGGTCTAATGGATGATAAATTGTTGTTGAATTGCCGAATGACCCTTTAATTGATGAATCGAATGTTTGTTTGTAATTTGAGATTTGTGAAAGTTTGAATTTGATGATAAATAGCAATTAGTTAATGTGCTTATGTGTGAATGTAGTTGCCGAATGTGGACTAAAATAATTATTTGAGTAATTGATGTAATAATGGTCGAATATGCCAAATGTAAATATGGTTTAGCTTGTAGGCATTTTTAAGATGAATGGATATTATAAAACTGAGGTATGGCAATAAAATGCCATACTACCGTATGGTCTTTGGATATGGAAAATGAAAGTGTGTTAGGTTTATGAGACCAAGTAATAAGTATGGCTTGATTTTGATATATATATATATATATATAAAAATAAGTGTGCTTGCCGAATGCATTATTAAGTAAAATATTGTATTTCTTATTAAAATGAAATATGCTATGATTGATTAGGATGCTTGATAAATGGTTTAGTAATAAGTTAAATTGTTTAACTCTAGCTCAAGATCAAAGAGAGCCAAACTCAGATTGGGGGAAAACAAAGATAATTGAGTAGCTAGTCCGTAGCAGTTCAACGACATTTGAGGTAAGTCTTTAAGCGATGAAAACTTGGTTATCTTATATGCAAAAGACATGTATGTATTATGAAAGAAATAGCCTTGCACATATATATATATATATGTGGAAGTTAGATATGTAGTGGTTTACATGTTTAGTTAAGTAAAAATTTGTATGTTAGTAAAGCACTGACATGGGCACTATGTGTGCGAAATAGCATAAGCACTATGTGTGCGAGATAGCATGGCACTATGTATGCGAAATAGCATAAGCACTATGTGTGCGAGATAGCATGGCACTATGTGTGCGAATGACTATAGGCACTATGTGTGCGAACCCTTTTACCGAGCACTATGCGTGCGAAATCGGTTGTTTAGGCATTCAATATGTGAAATGAACAGAGATATTAGGTTATTGAATGATATACGTGATGGTATGTGTAAATGATGATATATATATAATGGTTGAGGAGGAAAGCACTTTTATTTTGGTTATGTGAAACTAGGGTTGAGTAATATAAATTATGGTTGAATCAATTAATTCAAGTGTTATATATATAAAGAAATGAAGTTAAAATAACATTATACGTATTGCTTGAGAAATGTTCAAGTAGTGCGGTGGTAATATTTGATTCATGCATATATTAATTTTGAGTTTCTAAATATTGAAGTGAAACAAATAGGGGTTAAGTGATACTTTGAGATGTAAGCTATAGAGCTAGTCTATATCAGTTCTAATTTGTTATATCAAGCTTATTGATTTTATTTTATTACTTTTAACTTACTGAGTTGAGAGCTCATTCAGTGTGTTTGCTTTCTTTTCTGTTTAGATTTTGATCCGTTGCAAGCTCGGGACCGTCTTAAAAGTTATCACATGTATCAGCTATATTTTGGTACACTTATAAGGTTTAAAACTTAGTGTTATGGCATGTATAAGCAATACTAATTTTTGTGTTTTGAATTGTTAAATATACTTGTATCAAAAGCCGTAGGAATATGGCTTAAACTTTAAGATGAAAAGTAGTTATGTTCAAATATGTTATATATATAAATCTTTTGATTGGGTGAAGTAACGTGAAGTATGAATGATCTGTCTATTAACTAAATGTTTGTCACTTAAATTGATTTATAAATTGAGGGTTATGGAAAATGTTCTTTCCTTTTATAAACTAATATATGTTAAGTGTATGCTTCTATACCATATGCATTCGGTTACCCTTATAATTTTACCAAAAGAATAGTAATTTTCTTGAATGGTGCATGATGAGGTTAAAGCCATATTGTTAGTTTATTGAATTGAATCTATTTATATTCAGATTTCTTCTTGAATTTTGATGGTTGTGTTAATTGATGGAAGATGAATTAGTTTAGAAATTCATAGTAACCCTCCGGCGACGGTTTCGGGTTAAGGGGTTACATTTTTATTGGTATCAGAGCTACAGTTTAGTCGATTCTAAGACTAACGTAGCGCGTATGGGTCTAGCTATACATGCCATAATGTGATAATATGATAGTGTGATGACTTTTGAAGGTTAAAAATTTTTGTTTTCATATAGTAAATGGAACCAAACCTCAAGCGAGCTATAGCGGACGACGTTGAGAGTATAGCGCCTGCTCCCGTGCAAGGGACAGTGCCGGTTGATTCTCGACCATCCGCGAGTAATCAAGAGGATGGGGTTAGGCAAGCTCTCTTTTCTATAATGAATGAGTAGTTTGGCCGGTATACTCGTAGAAACTCGGTTGCTCAACAACCCCCTAACTCAAATAATCCTCCCACAGTACCTGTAATACCGGTGACCACCGATCCTTTGAGATTGAGTAAACCCTCTGTTGACAAGATCAGGAAATACGGAGCTGAAGAATTCAGGTCTACAGCTACTGACGATGCTGAGAGAGCTAAATTTTGGTTGGAAAATACCATCCGTGTTTGTGACAGCCCTAATTTGACCTCGGTCGGAATGTGGTTTCGGAACCATAAAACCGAATTATAAAATTTATTAGAATGTTAAATTGCATGTCTATTTATATGCGTAATTGTATGTGTGCAACTTTGGTCTATTGATTTTTGACTTTTAGAAGTGAATTTTAATTAAAGGACTTATGTGTGAAATAGTAAGAATGTGTGTGGTCAATTCAAAAAGGGGCAAGATGATGCATGCAACAAAAGTTGGCAATTGCATGTCAAATTTGCCAATTCTAATCCTAAGTGGCCGGCCATAATGATTAAATGGCACTAATATTTATATTTTATATTATAAATAATAATAACATAATGGTTAAATAAAGGAAATAAAAGAATTAAAATAAGATAATGGCGATGAAAACGAAGTTTTCATCTTTCTTGTTCGTCTTAGGCCGAAAATTCAAAGAAGGAGAAGATAAAAATTTAGCTAAGGCATTCGGTCAAGAAGGTTTAAAAATCTAAAGTATGTTTGAGACATTAAATGAAATTAATCTATGCTTCGAGTTGTTTAGTAAATTCCCTTCTTGATACATGATGAAATTTTGAAAGAGAAGGTGTTGTGAGCATTCGGCTAAGCTAAGAATGTATAAATGAAATCTTTGTTTTTGTTATTCAATTAAGAAGAGATGATTAAATGAAGATTAGTTTGTTAAAAGTGCTTGTGGATAGGTTAGATTGCCCTTGAGAAAATCGACTATCATGGTTAGATTGCTGAATATGTGTTGGATGATTCTTTGAAGGTGTTTTGGTGATTATGCTTCGGTCATTGATGCTAAATTGTTTATATAGTATGCTTTAAAATGGTGTTAAAAATTTTATTATAAAAAGAGCAAGTGCCGAATGTGAAATTTGCTCAAATGTTTAGCTAAATTTTGAATATGTTTAAGCTATTATCGAATGTGCCTTGATGCTTGAAAAATGAGCTTGAGGATTTATAAATCTTTGGGATTTAAAAAAAAAGTTTTGGTATATATATATACACATTTGTATTGCCGAATCTAGAACTAAGATGTTATATAATAAACATTCGGCCTTGGACTATTAAATTGTTGTTAAATGGTTTGAATAGCATGAAAGTAAATTAATGGTACATAATTATGTGGTGAAGGGAGTAATGTGCCATATGAGGTTGAAATTTGTTTAAGTGAACTATATAGATATGTTTTGTGTATTCGGCTATAAGGATAAATTATATATAGGGGAGTATGAAATTAATGTATGAGCAATGTGTGTTATGGTGGATATACATATATGTGATTAAATTGTGGGTAATTGCCGAATCACCTATTAGTTAATGAATAAGATAAGTTGTTCACATTTTGAAGTCTTCGAATGCTTGAATTAGAAAATAAATGGAAATTAACTATGAGATTTTTGTAGTAGATGCCGAATGTGGGGTTAAGAAGTCACTTGTGATTGAGTAGTAAGCCTGTTATGTTAGTTGTTAAGTATATATGTGCCCTTGTTGAGAAACATATTCGGCTATGTGAATTTTTGTGTGTGAATGTGAAGTTTAAATGGTTAGTAGTGAGACAAGTAACATACCTTAATAAAATGCTTGGCTAGTTGATTTAACACTAAGTTATGTTTGTTTAATCTAAGCTCAAGAGCATAGAGGGGCAATTTTGGATAAAAGGAAAACTAAAGTGACTGAATAGACGACTGTAGTTGTTCAGAAACACACGAGGTAAGTTCTTGAGTGCTTAAATTAAAATGCTTATGTTAAATTATAGAAGAAATGAAATGAACCTCTGTAAAATGAGCACGGCATGACAATTTCCGAATGTAAATTGATAAAGTAGTATATGTGATTGATAAAGTTTTGATATATGTTATATGCAAATGTAAGTGAAAATAAGTGTGGAAGTGTGATAAAAAGAATGAAGGATGGATTTGATAGTATAAGCCCAATGTGGCATAAATAGTTCAATGAGAATTTTGAATATGGAATGAGTACCGAATGTACTATGAGATGAATTACGGTTTAATGTTATATAGTGAATGGAACTGCTAATGTGATTGGGAAATTGAAGAAAGAAAATTGAGACTTTAGTAAGTTTTAAGTGTTTAAACATAAGTATTAGTGAATGTGTTATGCTATACCTTGATACTCAAATATCTTGTTTTATATATGTATTACCGAATGATACATGCATATGGAATAAAAACTATATAGTTGACATGAGTAAATTATCAAATGGTGAGTATGATATCGAAATGCCATAATAGTTGTGCTTATTTGCCGAATGGCTAATGTGAAATGTGTAATAGATATGTTTATGTGACATGGCCAAATGGCCTTATGAAAAGAAGTTAAAGTGGTGGAATAGCCAATCCTTGACTGTTCGTGAATATTGAAGTAAGTTCGAGTAAATAAATTTAGAATAAATTAAATATATATATATATATATATATATATAGACATACCTACTGTGAGAACCAAGATATAAATATGTTTGTACATATAGCCATTTTTAATTAAATGATATATGTCAATAAAAGTGATGTGTTGCTTGGTTCATAAGAGCTTTGCGAAAGTTGCATGTGAAGAATTGATAAATAACTATAGTGAAAGGTGTGCTTTCTTTATTTGTATAGTGAGGCAGAATGGTTAGTTAGAATTTTAATATGGCCGAGTGATTTCTTAAATGAAAGCAAAGTATATGACGTATTAGCAAGTGATGATAAAAGCCTTATCTTATACATGTGCTTGTGTATGTGGTACGGTTGAAAAGACAAATGTAAAACGCATTTATACTATATGTGTATAAAATGTGACCAGATGACCAATTGTGAAACATGTGTATTATTAGGCCTTTGATGAGGCCAAAGTTAGTAAAAAGCTAATGAAATGAATTGCTAGTAATATATCTGGGTTTAAAGTCCCGCAGGTTTTCGAACCGGTGATAAATACAGGTTCTTTAACTTAGCAAACTAAGTGCTGTCGAATTATTTCAAACTAAAGATTATGGGCATACTTACAAAGTAATGATGAAATTTGTTACATGAAAATCTATCAAGTTGAGTTGTATTCGGCTAGATGTGCAAATACAAGGTAAGGATTATATTCTGTCATCTTATGTATATGTGGCAAGGAACATGTTTAGTTCTTGATGTACCTATTCGGTAATGTAAAACTTGTCACGCTGAAATACTCGAAGATATTGATGTGATAATTACTTACCATGTGAATCCAACTTCGGTTGATTTATGAATGTGGTTTGGGAATCAATCATGAAATGGTTATATGTTATGCTAAGTGAGTAGTGACTCTATGAAATTATTCATGAAAGATTATGGTATGAGTATGTGATTCCAAATATGGAAATCGAATGTGGTTATAGTATTATGTTCTAGTTGGATTGATTGAATTAGAAGTAGCAATGAAGCTTTTAGATGTGAAAGACTATATGAACACATATTTGGATGAAATAAATAAATTTTATGTGCATGCATGAGGTTTGAACTATTTGACCGAATGGTGAAATCTCTTGATATTGTTAAAATGTGATTTGTGCAAAATCTAAGACGATGAGACTTAGTAATGAACAACAATTAAAGATGTTCAGTACATTAAGTTAGCCAGGTATGTGACATGGACTCGCATATGGTTTTAATTTAGATTGGATCAAAAGCACATAAGGTAATGCATACGTGAATAAGTGTACGAATATACATGTGACTATGATACATGTGGCCAATATGTGATGTCATGAGAACATATTTGATTAAATAGTAATAAATGTATTAGATTCAAGAGAAACTATATGCTAATGGTGTCTTGTGTATTCATGAATATTTAATCATCTTAGTCATATTTATGGAAGTATTTATGTGTTAGCTAGGCGATGTGTTATTCGAAATTACAATTCGATATGAAGTTCTAGATTGACTTCATCGAATATAAGAAATAAATGGCAAGTGATGTTGAATGAAAACATTTTGTGACATTAAACTCAAGGCCAAAGAAATGTAAATTAAACTATGTGCAAATTTTAGTTAGGCATGTTCGGTCAAGTGAGACTATACTTAGATTTATGTATATGAGATAATTGAATTTGATTCAGCAAAGTTATTGTTTTGCTTAAGATTTACTAAGCTTATGAAAGCTTACTCTGTTCGTTTCGTGTTTCTATTTTATAGATCATGGACTCTTACTACCAGCTCGGGGATCGTCAGCAGCTCATCACACTATCTACTATTGTGGTAACCAAACGATTCAGATTTAGCTTATGGCATGTATAGGATAGACTATAAGAGGATGATATCTTGACAATTGTGTATGAGCCATGCGAATATGGCATCTTTTGGAAGTTTACTTTTATAAGTTATTAATTCGACCTTTGTTGCGTCTAGCAATTTTGTAAATGAATGATCTTTATTCAAGAAAATGTTCAAAATTTTACTATTCTGATCTGTTTTCAAAATTCGGTAACGCCTCGTCCTATTCCGGCGACAGTTACAGAATAGGGGTGTTACAGAGTTTTTGATGAACTGTCTTGTACACCCGACGAGTGTCTAAAGTGTGCTGTATCCTTGTTACGAGATGCGGCTTATTACTGGTGGAGTACTCAGATTGCGATTGTCCCGAAGGAACGGGTTACGTGGGACTTCTTTCAGACAGAGTTACGCAAGAAATATATTAGTCAACGATTTTTTGATCAAAAGCGCAAAGAATTTCTTGAACTTAAACAAGGTCGTCTGACTATATCTGAATATGAACGTGAATTTGTGAGGCTCAGTCGTTACGTTATGCTCGGGAATGTGTTGCTAATGAAGATGCCATGTGCAAAAGATTCGAAGAAGGGTTGAATGAAGACATAAAACTACTTGTGGGTATTCTTGAAATAAGAGAATTTGTGGTACTCGTCAAACGAGCTTGCAAAGCGGAAGAACTCGTAAAGGAGAAAAGAAAAGCTGAATCCGAAGCTAAAGATTTTCGTAAGAGATCTATGAGAAAAGCTTCCTTTTCAGCTTCAAAGAAGTTCACAGATGATGGTAACAAGTCAAAGACAAATGCCGGGATTTCTATTCGAGAGCGACCTTCAGCAGACTCTCGAGCTACTTCAGTTGCTAGTTTGGGCAATAATCGGCAAATGAAACCGGAATGTCAACAGTGTGGTAGACGACATGTGGGTAAGTGTTTAGGCAAGTTTAATAACAGAGTTTGTTATAGATGCGGTTCGCGAGATCATTTCGTCCGAAATTGCATGGAACCTGTTGAGAAAGATAATGTACAGGGTGTGAAATCAAGTGGTGCGGTAGTTAGGGGTAGGTCACCGAGAAATACGAGAGGTAGGAGTGGTACTCAGTGAGGGACTTCCGATACAGCTATTCGATCAGAGGCTCGTGCGCCTACAAGAGCTTACACTATTCGTGCCAGAGAGGAATGGTCATCTCTTGATGTCATTACTGGTACTTTCACTCTTTTCAATTTTGATGTTATTGCTTTGATTGACCCCGGATCAACTCATTCCTATGTGTGTGAAACTTTGGCAACCAGTAAGACTCTACCTGTTGAGTCTACTGAATTTGTGATTCGAGTGTCAAACCCTTTGGGCCGGTGTGTGTTAGTTGATAAAGTATGCAAGAACTGTCCCCTAATGATTCGAAATTCTTATTTCCAGGCTGATTTGATGCTATTGCCATTTGACGAGTTTGATATTATCCTCAGTATGGATTGGTTAACTGTGCATGATGCTGTGGTGAATTGTAAAAGAAAATCAATTTAACTTGCGATGTTCGAGTGGTGAAATAAATCGAGTGGAGTCCACTGATTTGAACGGGCTACCGACAGTGATATCTTCGATGTTGGCTAAGAAATATGTGAAAAAGGGATGTGAGGCTTATCTGGCGTATGTTTTGGATAGTAAAGTATCTGAACGAAAGCTTGAAACTGTACCTGTGGTTTGTGAATATCCGGATATATTTCCCGAGGAGTTACTTGGGTTGCCACCTGTTCGAGAAGTTGAGTTCGGCATAGAGCTAGTACCAGGAACGACTCCAATTTCGATAGCTCCATATCGTATGGCACCGACCAAATTAAAAGAGTTGAAGTCTTAGTTGCAAGAATTGACAGATAGAGGTTTCGCTCGACTGAGTTTCTCTCCTTGGGGTGCACCAGTGTTGTTTGTGAAAAAGAAAGACAGAACTATGCGAATGTTCATCGATTATCGTCAGCTTAATAAAGTCACAATAAAGAATAAATATCCGTTGCCACAAATTGACGATTTATTTGATCAGCTAAAAGGGGATTCAGTATTTTCGAAGATAGACTTGAGATCGGGTTATTATCAGTTGCGAGTTAGAGACTCTGACGTCCCTAAAACTGTTTTCAGAAAGAGATACGGACACTACAAGTTCTTGATGATGCCGTTTGGGCTCACTAATGCTCCTGCGATTTTCATGGATTTAATGAATCGGGTTTTCAGGCAGTATTTAGATTTGTTTGTAGTCGTGTTGATAGATGACATTCTGATCTATTCGCGCGATGAAACCCAACATGCCGAACACCTAAGATTGGTGTTACAGATTTTACGAGACAAACAGCTTCACGCGAAGTTTAGTAAATGTGAATTCTGGTTGCGTGAGGTTAGCTTTTTGGGGCATGTTGTATCAGCATCGGGTATCCGAGTTGATTCAAGTAAAATTTTAGCTATACTCGATTGGAAGCCTCCGAGAAATGTTTCAGAAGTTCGAAGCTTTTTGGGACTTGCCGGGTATTATAGACGGTTTGTGAAAAGCTTCTCGATGATAGCAACACCGATGCCAAAGTTGCTACAAAAAGATGTAAACTTTGAGTGGACAGAAAAGTGCCAGAAAGGTTTCGATCAATTGAAAACCCTTTTGACCGAAGCTCCAGTGTTAGTTTAGCTAGAATCCGGTAAAGAAATTGTGATCTGCAATGATGCGTCTTTAAATGGTTTGGGATGTGTGTTGAGGCAAGAGGGTAGAGTTGTAGCGTATGCTTCGAGACAGTTGAAACCACACGAGAAAAACTATCAGACTCATGATCTTGAGTTAGCTGCTATTGTTTTCGCTTTGAAAATTTGGCGACACTACTTGTTCGGGGAAAAATGTCATGTGTATTCCGATCATAAAAGCCTTAAATACTTGATGACACAGAGGGATCTGAATTTGAGACAACGTCAGTGGCTTGAATTACTTAAAGATTACAAGCTTGTTATTGATTATCATCCGGGAAAAGCCAACGTGGTTGCTGATGCTCTCAGTCAAAAATCACTATTTGCTTTGCCTGTAATGAATGTACATTTGTCTATGCCTGCTAATGATGTGTTAATAGCAGAATTAAAAGCAAAACCTAAGTTGATACAATAAATCCGGGAAGCTCAGAAGGTTGATAAAGATGTGATCGCAAAACGAGCACAGTGTGATTCGAATGAAGATTTAGAGTTTCTGATTGATAATGATGATTATTTGAGATTCCGAAATAGATTGTGCATCCCAAAAAATTCAGAGCTTATTCCGACGATTTTGAGTGAAGCTCATAGCAGCCGAATGTTAGTTCACCCGGGTAGCATGAAAATGTATAATGATCTGAAATGTCAGTATTGGTGGCACAGTATGAAACGAGACATTTTTGACTTTGTTTCGAAATGTTTGATATGTCAACGAGTGAAAGCTGAAGATCAGGTGCTTTCGGGATCATTACAGCCGATTATGATACCTGAGTGGAAATGGGATCGTGTCACGATGGATTTCGTATCTGGTCTACCATTGACATCAAGTAAGAAAGATTCAATCTGGGTGATTATCGATAGATTGACAAAGTCGGCTCATTTTATTTCTGTTTGTACTGATTATTCACTCGATAAGTCAGCCGAATTATATGTTTCTTAGATTGTGCGATTGCACGGGGTACCCACTTCTATTGTTTCGGATAGAGATCCCAGATTTACATCACGATTTTGGAAGAAATTACAAGATGCATTAGGTACCAAACTGCATTTTAGCACTGCTTTCCATCCCAGACAGACGGTCAATCCGAGCGAGTTATTCAGATACTCAAGGATATGTTGAGATGGTGTATCCTTGAGTTTAGGGGTTCGTGGGAACGATACTTACCTTTGATTGAATTTGCATACAATAATAGTTTTCAATCGAGTATCAAAATGGCACCTTACGAGGCTTTGTACGGTTGTAAATGCCGTACACCGTTGTTCTGGACTAAGCTCAGTGAGAATAAGTTATACGGGGTTGACTTGATTAAAGAGGCTGAACAGAAAGTAAAAGTAATCCGTGAATGTTTGAAAGCGGCAGTAGATTGTCAGAAATCATATGCGGACTTGAAACGCAAAGATATTGAGTATCAGATTGGTGATAAAGTGTTTCTGAAAGTTTCACCGTGGAAAAAAGTACTCCGTTTTGGCCGTAAAGGCAAATTGAGCCCGAGATTTATCGGACCATATGAAATTTCAGAACGGATTGGGCCGGTTGCTTACAGATTAATTTTGCCACTCGAACTTGAAAAGATTCACGATGTTTTCCATGTTTCGATGCTCTGTCGATACAGATCTGATCCCTCTCATGTGATTAGTCCGTCAGAGATTGAAATTAAGCCTGATTTGAGTTATGAGGAAGAACCGGTTCGTATTTTGACTCGTGAAGTGAAAGAACTATGGAATAAGAAAATCCCGTTAGTAAAAGTGTTGTGCTCAAACACGGAGTTGAAGAGGCAAATTGGGAGCTTGAGGACTCAATGAAAGAACGTTACCCTAACTTATTCACTGGTAAGATTTTCGGGGACGAAAATCCCTAAGAGGGGAGAGTTGTGACAGCCCTCTCATGGCCCTAACTGGAAAAGTGGTTTCGGGACCACGAAACCGATTTAATAAAATGTTTAATATTATTTTGTGTTCTTTTTATATGTGAATTAGTATATGTGGAAAGTTAGTATGGGAATTTGATCCTTTAAATGTTGAATAAATTAAGAAGGGCTTGTTTGTTAAACTTTAAAAATGTAGTAGATAAATTTTAAGTGGCTGAATAATAATATGGAAACAATATGGGGTTTGTATGGCTATTAAACCTTTTCTTTGAAATGCACGGTAGTGGGATGTTAGGTAATGCCATTATATGCATTTTATAATTACAAACTATAATGTTAAATTGTAAAATATTATAAAATATGTTATAATAAAAGTGAGTGGGGTGATAAAAACAAAGCCAAGCTTCATTATTCTTATGTTTGGCTGATTCTAAATAGAAAAGAAAAAAATATATAGCTTGGAGCATTCGGCATTGTTGTGGCTTGAATTAAGGTGAGTTTTGACTTGATCTTTATTAATTTTGGTGTTTTTGAGTGATTAATTAAGTCAAGTTCTTAGCCCATGAATTAATTTCCAAAGTTATGGTTAGTTGTGCATTCGGCTATGGAAAGATTGAAGGAAATGGTTGTGTTTTCATGTTTCAAATTAGTAATAGTGGATAGGTGAAATTTAAGTTAATTAAATGCATAATTGTGTGAACTTTTTTTTTATAAGCAAGAATCCGCTAATGTACTTATGTTTGTATTTAAGTGCCGAATGTGAATTAATCAACTAAGTGAATAAATTTTGATAAATTGGGGTCCTAAAGGCAAATGGGTATTCGGTCATTGAGGATTAATAAGAGGTTTTTGATTAAGTTAAGAAATGAATGTTTAAATGTCAAAGGTGACATACGGGTATGGTTATTAAATAACGAAATTCATGTTAGTTGATGGTAGCTAAGTTTTGAATGTTAAGCTAATTATTTTTATGATGGCCGAATGAACTAATGCCAATGCATGGTTTAGTTTGAGTGATTTAAGATAGAAATGGATTTAGGAGTGTTTAATGAGCTTTATGATGCCAAAATGCATGTCAATTTTGAGTTGTAAGTTAAATTTGTGAAAATTATGTTTGGGGTGGCCTAAATCCTTAAGAGAGCATTCGGCTTTGGTCTAATGGATGATAAATTGTTGTTGAATTACCGAATGACCCTCTAATTGATGAATCGAATGTTTATTTGTAATGTGAGATTTGTGAAAGTTTGAATTTGATGATAAATAGCAATTAGTTAATATGCTTATGTGTGAATGTAGTTGCCGAATGTGGACTAAAACAATTATTTGAGTAATTGATGTAATAATGGTCGAATATGCCAAATGTAAATATGGTTTAGCTTGTAGGCATTTTTAGGATGAATGGATATTATAAAATTGAGGTATGGTAATAAAATGCCATACTACCGTATGGTCTTTGAATATGGAAAATGAAAGTGTGTTAGGAGTATGAGACCAAGTAATAAGTATGACTTGATTTTGATATATATATATAAGTGTGCTTGCCGAATGCATTATTAAGTAAAATATTGTATTTCTTGTTAGAATGAAATATGCTATGACTGATTAAGATGCTTGATAAATGGTTTAGTAATAAGTTAAATTGTTTAACTCTAGCTCAAGATCAAAGAGAGCCAAACTCGAATCGGGGGAAAACAAAGATAATTGAGTAGCTAGCCTGTAGTAGTTCAACAACATCCGAGGTAAGTCTTTAAGCGATGAAAACTTGGTTATTTTATATGCAAAAGACGTGTATGTATTATGAAAGAAATAGCCTTGCATGTATATATATGTGGAAGTTGGATATGTGGTGGTTTACATGTTTAGTTAAGTAAAAATTTGTATGTTAGTAAAGCACTGACATGGGCACTATGTGTGCAAAATAGCATAAGCACTATGTGTGCGAGATAGCATGGCACTATGTGTGCACGAAATAGTATAAGAAATATGTGTGCGAGATAGCATGGCACTATGTGTGCGAATGACCAGGGCACTATATGTGCGAACCCTTTTACTGAGCACTATGTGTGCGAAATCGGTTGTTTAGGCATTCAATATGCGAAATGAATAGAGATATTAGGTTATTGAATGATATACGTGATGGTATGTGTAAATGATGATATATATATAATGGTTGAGGAGGAAAGCACTTTTATTTCGGTTATGTGAAACTAAGGTTGAATAATATAAATTATGGTTGAATCAATTAATTCAAGTGTTATATATATAAAGAAATGAAGTTAAAAATAACATTATACGTATTGCTTGAGAAATGTTCAAGTAGTGCGGTGGTAATATTTGATTCATGCATGGATATTAATTTTGAGTTTCTAAATATTGAAGTGAAACAAATAGGGGTTAAGTGATACTTTGAGATGTAAGCTATAGAGCTAGTCTATATCAGTTCTAATTTGTTATATCAAGCTTATTTATTTTATTTTATTGCTTATGACTTACTGAGCTGAGAGCTCATTCAGTGTGTTTGCTTTCTTTTCTGTTTAGATTTTGATTCGTTGCAAGCTCGGGACTGTCTTGAAAGTTATCACATCTATCAGCTATATTTTGGTACACTTATAAGGTTGAAAACTTAGTGTTATAGCATTTATAAGCAATACTAATTTTTGTGTTTTGAATTGTTAAATATACTTGTATCAAAAGCCATGTGAATATGGCTTAAACTTTAAGATGAAAAGTAGTTATGTTCAAATATGTTATATATATAAATCTTTTGATTGGGTGAAATAACGTGAAGTATGAATGATCTGTCTATTAACTAAATGTTTGCCACTTAAATTGATTTATAAATTGAGGTTATGGAAAATGTTCGTTCCTTTTATAAACTAATATATGTTAAGTGTATGCTTCTATACCATATGCATTCGGTTACCCTTATAATTTTACCAAAAGAATAGTAATATTCTTGAATGGTGCATGATGAGGTTAAAGGCATACTGTTAGTTTATTGAATTGAATCTATTTATATTCAGATTTCTTCTTGAATTTTGATGGTTGTGTTAATTGATGGAAGACGAATTGTTTTAGAAATTCATAGTAACCCTCCGGCGATGGTTTCAGGTTAAAGTGTTACAGTACATGCTCTATAGTTTGATGTAATTCTAGTTGAGTATATATTAACTAAAGTGGTTTCCTATAATTCTATGTAGGTTGCAATTCACTATAGAAAAATGAAGCCTTAGAAGCTGATAGTAAAACCTGTCAAAGCACTTTATTTTTGAGTACAAGCATCCTTGAATTGGTTGAGTCAGTTTTGAAGCCTGACATAGGACCTTTACCAATCCTTCCTAACAATAGTAATGTTGTATTTTTTGCCTCTTTTTTGTTCCTGTTTAAATTATTTGATATATATTACTTAGAGCATTTAAATGGTTGTTTGTGCTATTGTCTTGCTTGGATTGTGCTATTGTCTTGCTTGGATTGTGCTATTTCTTTTGTCTCTTGGCATTTACTGTGTTTAACAGTTTCTTGTGGTGTTCTGTAGGTTCTATTTGCCCTTAACTGTACAGATTTGTATTGATGACAGAAGCAGTAGGTAAAGCATAAGTTACTAGTGTATTGAAGTTGAGAACGTAAGGCTTCTCTTATTGCTTGTAGTGCATTTCTTGTATTCGTATTAAGATAGCATATCCATGTTACCAAGTTTAGCCTCTTTACGTAGCCATTTGAGTAGTGGTTGTACAAATTGATTTTTAAATAATTACTACACATTCACTAATTGCAACTTTTTCCATCTTATCAGAGCAATGCTATATGATTTAAATAATGAAATATGATTGTTGTTGCAATAAATACTATTCTTCTAGCTCTTAGTCCCAAAACTCAGATCCTAGTGTGTCAAAAGATTTAAGATCTGTCCATTTTATGGTTTTATATTTACTGTGTAAGCTATTGGAGTTACCATAATATAGCTCTTTTATGTTTTGATTGGTGGCAAATGGACCAGGAAAAACCAACTACATTGGATTGCGGTCCAAGAACAATTTGCAGAATGCACATAGCGAATGGCTCCTACCTCTACGAATACTTTTGGGAGGCATTGCAATAGCAAATAAGAATGACATCGATCAACATTGAATTGACATCGTATGTGCTCTAAATTCGAATTTAGGTGTGAGTTTTAGATATTTTATGTGCAAAAAAGTATGAGAGTGCATTTGTAACACCCCAAAATTTTAATTTTTGTTTGTGTATGTGTGATACAAATATCTATCTAGTTCAGTGGTTAAGTGATCTAGGTGTGTGTGGGAGGTCTCAAGTTCAAGCCATGACTTGGGCAAAATTTAGTATTCTTATGAATAAAACCCTATCTCTAGTTAGTAGGTTTTTATTTAAATATTTGTAAGTATGTATCAGAATGGGCCTGCTAGTCTAGTGGATAAGTAGAGTGTTAATGCGATGGAGGTCCTGTGTATGAGTACTGGTATGTGAATTTTTTTTGCTATGTGTAACATGTAGGAGTTTGAAGTCAAGTTAAATGCTTAGTAATTGAGGTATAGTGGGAGTTGGGGGAGGGTATCAAAAAATCTGATTTGGGAATTCTTTTGCCAAACAAAAAAAGTCTGTTCCCTTCTTTATCCCTGTTCTTTTTCTCTCTACCGATTCATTGCCCTCATTATTGCCGAATTTCCTTTGAATTTTCTCTCATTCCTTCCTTCTTCTGTTTCTTTTCTTTCGATTCCGTTGTGTTTCGAGGATTACACGCATTCGGCAAGTTTAGTTTGGTTATACTTTAACTGTGTTTTGTTCAAGTGTTAAGAAGGGTTTGTTTGGTGTTCAGGGGTTTATTAAGGGGCTGGATATCGTTCATTGGCCAAGGGCGTGGAATTTCTGTTATTCGATTGAAGGTAATGGCTTTTCGCTCAAAAGATGAATATCCTGTTTCAGGAATTTATTCAGTTCGATTGTTTAAGTGATTGATTGAGTGAAATATTGGGTAATTTTAGGTGCTAGAGTGCTCGAGAGCGATTGGGCATAAAAAATGATACAAGTGTGTACCTGATTACTGGAACAACGAAAATGTGCAAGTGTACAAAATCGCAACAAGTAACAAAGTGGCAAGTAAATGTCAAGTTATCGTACCCACAGGGACTATGAAAAGATTTATTTATGAATGTTTTTTAAAACACTTTGGTGGAGAAAAATATTTTGTTTTGGAAAAGATGATTAAAACTAAGGTTTTAAACTAAGAAAATAAATAAAGAAAGAAAGAAATGTTCTAAAGCACGATTTCAAAACACGAATTCAATCAATATGGCTTAATTGTGTTAGGTTAATTACACTTCTTAACTTGGAATTATTAAACTCATGCTTATGTTGTTACTAACAAATTCACGGCAACTCGAGAATTTGCTAACTACTGCTCATACATACTTATGAAATTAACTAATCTATTGAACATTTTTCAATGTCAATTTAGACAATTAGTCAATCTTCATAAGCATGTATAAGATTAAGTGAGGTAACAAAGTGTTCCTACCTTGAAAAAGTTTAATCACAATAATCTTGCAAGTTATGCTAGGCACTAGTATCGGCAGATACAATGCTAATTTAACCATCTGCTATCTTAGATGATTAAACATGCACTGATTAAGTATTGTGTCAATTAATTATAATTTCAATACGATTAAACAATTAATTCATTAGCTATCTCACATTTATAATGCTAGAATAACTTAGGCATGATTTTACCTAATCAAACATTATACCGAGGCTTATAACAGCATAAACACCAGTTTAATAAATTAAGCAGACGAAATGCAATCAACCTAACACGAATTAAATTCAAGCTGAATTAATTAAATTAACCACTTCAATAGCATAAATATTTATAAACATGTTCATCACAACAACAACGAAACTTAAAAAGATAAGGAATAAGAAACAAATCTCGCGTTTCTCCGTGGCTCGATTGGTTGTCTCGTTCTTCGTTGTCCTCGGTGACCAAGGTGGCTATGAACACCTAATTGATGCTCCAAAATGGCTGATGAGAGCTTCTTTTCCAAGAGAAGAAATCGACTAAAAAGCAAGAGAATTAGGATGGGAAAATTAAGAGGAAAAGGGAGAGTAGAGAAAAGAGAAGTGAGTGAATGAGGGATGTGTTGAATGATCAACCAATGGGGTTTTTATAGCTGAATGTGGCAGCTAAAATTTGCTAAAAATAGTAGCCAAAGAGCCACCCCTTTGTAACATCCCTTACCTGTATCCGACCCGGGACATGGTACGAGGCGTTACCTTTCTAAAACGCAAGCAGAAGTTCAATATTATACCACCAAAATAAGCCCCAAAAATATAAAACTTTCTCAAAAAATGTCCTACAGACTTTAATAAGGGCATTCGAGGCCTATCACGTAATTTAGAAATGTTTTGAAGTCATTTCGGGCATTTAGAGAATTTTCTTGACTACTACTTTGGCTCACGTCACACGCTTGTCCGACACATTCACACGCCTGTGCAGACTTTAAACACGGCCGTGCTAACAACCCGCGTGAATTTATTTTCCAACATCAATCCTACAGCAGTTTTCACACGGCTTGGCACACGCCTGTGTGCCTAGCCCATGTCCCTCACATGGCCATGACACGCTCTTGTCGAAGCCCGTCTATAAAAACCTTAACATTCTATTTCTGACGTCAGCATACACACGACCGTAGCACAAGCTTGTATGCTGAACCTGTGTCGCTCACACAGCTTGACATGCCCATGTCTCAGCCCGTGTGCTAAAACCTGGGTATTCTATTTCTGACGTCAGCAATCACATGGCCGTGACACACACTCATGTGCTGGCCGTGTCCTCCACACGGCTAAGACACACGGCTGTGTTTCACGCCCGTGTGGAACACTGATGGGCATTTATTAAATCCATGCAAGGTGTAGGGGACACACGGCCTAACCACATGCCTATAGGCTGGTTATGTGTCACACACGCCCGTATGTCTACCTGTGTGGACAAAAATAGGCTATCTGCCAAGCCTATTTGCCACCCTGAAACAAAACTAAATACATAACCAACATATCAAGACATACATATATGACCAATAGCCATAATTTGGCATTTCAACTTAGTCTTATGAACCAATCTAACTACATCCCACAAAATGTGCATGCACAAGTAAATTTAAACAACCATCCATAGTTTCGAAAAACTCATTCTTATTCAATAATATGACCATAAATATTCTGGCCAATTCCAAAGGCCATTTACAAAATGAACTTCATAAGACAAATGGCCAATACAATTGGCTAACTAGAGTATAATACACAAAATGACCATACAAACTATACATGCCATTACTCAAAACATAAAACATAATTATACTGAGTGCTTTAGTTGTTAGTATGCACAATGTCTCCTGTATCCTTGGATCCTCGATTTACTTAGGCGGCTCTAAAAGGAAAAAGGAATGGAGAAGGGTAAGCGTAAAGCTTAGTAAGTTGTGAGTAAATAAATAACAACAATTTACCAAGTCATGATAACTTTTATTCCACTTTGAATCATGCATATATCAAGAATAACTAGACATAACTTACTCGATTCCATCCCTTACTAAACATACAATATGCTAGTGAGCTCACATTTCAGGCATTACACTAAGTACATGCATCACTTATAGAGATCATCATAATATCTCACAATTGAACATCTACTCTAGGTTTTCCCATTGAACTATTTAGAATAAGAAAGGATATTCATTAAGCCTCCGAAGTAGGGTATTGAGCCGATGCCATATCTCAGACATGGTCTTACACTAGCTCTCATCTATCGGTGTCGATGCCATGTCCCAGACAGGTCTTACACTAACACACAACAAGCTGACGCCATGTCCTAAACAGGTCTTACACTAGCTTGTAAATCCCGAGGCTGATGCATGTCCCAGACATGTCTTACACTAGCACCCGTCTCACAGCCGATACATGTCCCAGACATGTCTTGCACTGGCTCTCGTAATATGGTCGATGCATGTCCCGGACTTGTCTTACACTAGCACACACATCACCCAATTGTCATGGCATGAATATCCAATCTATTTTAATTATTCAATCGGACTGTAACACCTCTTACCCAGGTTTGTCGCTAGAACCGAGTATACGGCATTACCGGACGATAACACAACAAATCATATAAAATCAAGCCAAACATTTTCGTTTCAATTAAATCTTATATATAAATTATCATATTATCCTTTAAATGGGCCTACAGGGCCTAAAACATAGTTTGGGAGTAGTCCGAGAACAAACTGAACACTTAGAAAAATTTTGGAAAAATTTGGTCAAGTACAGGGCACATGCCCATGTGAGACAGGGACACATCCGTGTGGGCAGGCCGTGTGGTTAAACACGCCCATGTCCCTCACCCGTGCGGAATTATTTTCCAATTCGAACCTACAGGGGTTTGTACACGGCGGAGCACACGCTTGTGCTCTATGCTTATGTCCTTCACACGGCCAGGCACACGCTTGTGTCCTAACACATGTGAAAACTAGAGGGTATTCTGTTTATGACGTCATCGTGAAAACTTCGCCACACGAACAAGCCACATGCCCATGGGCCAGGACGTGCCTATCACACGGTTGAGACACACGGCCATGTCTTCAACCCGTGTGTTTATTACAAAACATTTAATTTTCAAAAATTCAGGTGTAGGGGACACATGGCCTATCCACACGCCCATGACACACGGCCTAGACACACGCCCATGTGTCTACCCGTGTAGACAATTATAAGCTATCTACCAAGCCAATTGCCACTCGGAAACATAAACCAATTTCAACCCATTTTGCCATAGAACAACATAGCATGATAACACGTCCAAACATATGTAGTACAACCTCCAAACACTACCAATTTCCAAACCATTCACAAGCACATTAAACATCTCATGAATTTTCCTCATAAATATATGTAGAAAACCAACATTAACATTAACCATCTCAAATGGCTTTGTTTACAAAATGCCAATCAAAAGACTTATGTCCACATGACAACCGACCCAAGGACACTTACAACGCAAATACATCCTTATACATGCCATAGTTCAAAAGGTTTCATTTCACTATACCAAAAGATAGATGTTGATAGTGTGGGTGATCCTCCGACACGTCCTGATTCCCGAGCTGGCTCGACTGAATCTATAAAACAAAGGAAAAAAGAAAAGAGGAAGAAGTAAGCTTTAAAAGCTTAGTAAGTCTATATGTAAATAATTAACACCATGGCAATATTACGTAACAGCCAGAGTTATTTCTCACACCAACTTACCACCTTCTCTTACCAATATTCACATACAAATTATGCATATTATTTACACCTACTCAAGCCCACATGCACCCCTTTTGCACCCTTATACAATTTCCCACAATTTCACTTGCCCAATAAATGCACCTGCACTTACACACCACATCACTACACCAAACTCTGTAAAAGATTTCCCGTTCAACCCTTCGGTTTAATCTTTGATACTTGGTGGTTTTCAGCACATAGTTCCACCAACACAATAATTCAGCTCTCGTGTACACATGGTGAATATCAGTTTATCACCCATGTGACCTAGCCGTCAAATCCCGTAGCTCTTGTGTACACATGGTGAAGATCACTTTATCACTCATGTGACCTAGCTACATATAACATAGCTCTCGTGTCTATATGATGTACCCTCGGTACCATACATATGACCCAGCTATCTATAATCCGTAGCTCTTGTGTAAACATGGTGAAGATCACTTTATCACCCATGTGACCTAGCTACAACACAAATCTTGTAGCTCTCTTGTACACATGGTGTCCTACCCTCAGAATCACACATGTGACCTAGATACACAATATCCATATCTTTCGATTTTTCGAAGGTTCAACTGGGAATTTACCTTCCATAATTCTTATCATGTTGTAAAATTATCCAATATCACATTTCATAATATACATTAAGATTGTTAACGTACAAATAAAATTGACAAGTTTCTTACATATAAACTTACCTCAGCAAGAAAAAAGTGATACTTTGCAAATCAATTCGATACCTTGCCCTTGCCTCGGTCAAGGTCGATTCCTTGATCTTGTCGATCTATAATGACACATTCAACTCCTTTACTACACATATTACTCAATTGAGCATAAAATCATCCTATGGTAAATTTTACCAATTTCCCCCTAACTTTGTCTATTTTTAGAACTTAATCCCTAGGCTCGTAAATTGAAATGTATTTATTCTCTTGGTTACTCAAGCTTAGCCAAAAATCAATGGTACCCAAAATAGCCCACATATCTCATAAATTTCTACTTTTACCACACAATTTTTATCTTTACGATTTGGTCCTTTTTAAGGACTTTCATGTAAAATCACCTAGCAAACATGGTTTACCACACCTTAAACTTTCGCACTCCACCATTAGACATCAAAATACTTACATGTCATACATGGGTAAAATTTTAAACATCAACCTTAGCTTAAAATAATGGTAAAATTAGCTAGAGCAAGCTATGAGGATTTTAAAAATAAGAAGATAATTAAAAATGGGGCTTGAATGTACCTTGAATCAAGCTTAAAAGTGACCAAAACCCTAGCTATGGAAGGCTTCTAATTTTCGGCACCAAGGAAGAAGATGGACACCCAATTTTGACTTCTTTTTCCCATTTTATTACCTTTTATTTACTAATGACCAAAATGCCCTTCGTTAAAACCTTTGTTATTTTTATCCTTCCTTGGGCATTTTTGTCCAAACCAAGTTAAAATGATTTAATTACCTTATAAGGACTTCTAATTTAGAGACCTATTTCAATCAAGTACCTTTATTGACTAAAACTCATATTTTTCACCTATTGCGATTTAGTCCAACCTACCAAATTAGACATGCAAACATTAAAATTCATGCACCAAAACTTCACATAATTATTCAAACATCAAACAAACATCAAACTCAATCGGAATAATACTTTAGTCCTAAGATTCATGGTTTCAAAACCACTATTCTATTTAGCCCGTAATTTAGGCTATTACAACTCTCTCCTTTTAGGGTTTTTTTTTCTAAAAATTTTACCGGTAAATAGGTTTTGGTATTTTTCCTCATAGCTCCCTCCGGCTCCCACGTAGCCTCTTCTACACCATGCTTTTGCCACAACACTTTCACCAAGGCTATACTTTTGTTTCTTAACTATTTAACCTCTCGAGCCAAAATCTTAATTGGTTCCTCTTCGTATGTCATGTCCGGTTGAATCGTAATATCTGTAGGAGAAATCACATGAGAGGGATTTGAACGATATCGGCAGATCATTGACACATGAAACACATTATGTATCTTTTCCAATTCTGGCGGTAAAGCCAATCGATATGCCACTAGTCCTATTCTTTTCGTAACCTCACATGGCCCAATAAAACGTGGACTTAACTTGCCTTTTCGGCCAAATCTCAATATTTTCTTCCACGATGACACCTTCAAAAATACTTTATCACCAACTTGAAATTTGATCTCCTTTCTTTTCAAATTAGCATAAGTCTTTTGTCGATTAGAAGCAACCTTTAAACAATCTCGAATTATATTTACCTTTTCCTCAGTCTCTTGAACCAGATCAACACCATGTATTTGTTTCTCACTCAACTTAGTCCAGTACAATGGAGTTCAGCACTTTTCGCCATACAATGCCTTATAGAGCGCCATCTGTATACTTGATTGATAACTTTTGTTGTAGGCAAATTCCACCAAAGGCAAATACTTTTCGCAACTGCCCTCGAACTCTAAAACCTAACACCGAAGCATATCTTTAAGAACTTGAATTACCCTCTCGGATTGGCCATCAGTCTGCGGGTGAAATACGGTACTAAAATTCAATTTTGTACCAAACGCCTCTTGAAACCTCTTCCAAAATCTGGAGGTGAACCTCGGATCTCTATCCAAGATGATAGACATAGGTACTCCATGTAACGCCACAATTTCAACAATATATATTTTGACTAATTTATCAAGTGAGAAATCAACGCGTACTGGTATGAAATAAGCCAATTTCGTTATTCTATCCACGATGACCCACACAACATCTTTCTTCTTCGGTGTTAGAGGTAGCCCTGCCACAAAATCCATGGTAATCCTTTCCCACCTCCACTCAAGAACCATTACTAGTTGAAGCAAACTTGAAGGTACCTGATGCTCTGCCTTCACCTATTGGCAGATCAGACACTTTGTCACGAATTTTGAAATGTCCTTTTTCATGCCTGGCCACCAATACAGTTTCTTTAAATTATTATACATTTTGGTATTACGGGGGTGCGCAGATAAACAGCCATTATGTGCCTCATGTAAAATTACCTGAATCAACTCATCATTCCTCGGTACACATATTCTATCACGAAACATCAAACAATCGTCTGAACCAACTAAAAAATTAGAGTTATTGTCTGTTTCACACTGAACTCTCTTAGCTTGCATTTCATTACCTTTCCTTTGAGCTTCGCAAATCTGTTGCAGGAACAATGGTCTAGCCCTCAACTTGGCTACTATAGAACCACCGTCAGACAATGTCAAACTCATGCCCATAGCCCTCAAAGCACACAAGGACTTTCTGCTCAAAGCATCTGCCACCACATTTGCCTTTTCGGGATGATACTCAATTACTAGCTCGAAGTCCTTTAATAACTCAAGCCACCTTCGTTCCCTCAAGTTCAATTCTTTTTTTTTCATTAAGTATTTCAAACTTTTATGATCAGTAAAAATCTGACATTTCATGCCATACAAATAATGGCGCCAAATCTTCAAAGTGAACATAATAGTGACCAACTCCAAATCGTGGATTGGATAGTTCTTCTCATGCGGTTTTAGTTGCCTCGAAGCATAAGCCACTACCTTGCCATCTTGCACAAGCACACATCCAAGACCATTCAGTGACACATCACTATAAATCATGAACTCCTTCTCGGACTCAGGTTGCACTAACACTGGTGCCTCAGTCAATTTAGCTTTCAACTGATCAAAACTTTGTTGACACTTTTCAGTCCACTCGAATCTCATGTCCATTTGAAGTAGCTTGGTCATAGGAGAAATAATTATAGAAAATCCCTTAACAAAACGTCGATAATATCCAGCTAAACCTAGAAAGCTTTTAACCTCCGTCACATTCTTTGGTGGCTTCTATTCAATAATCACAAAAATTTTACTCGAATCAACCAAAATACCATCACCCGAAACTATATGTCCCAAGAATCCAACTTCATGAAGCCAAAACTCACTTTTACTAAATTTAGCTAACAACCTCTCTTTTCTCAGAATTTACAACACCAACCTCAAATGTTCGACATGTTCCAGCTCATTTTGGGAATTGATCAATATATCATCTATGAACACCAACACAAACTTATCCAAATATTGCCAAAAAATCCAGTTCATCAAATCCATGAACATAGCCGGTGCATTTGTTAAACTAAAAGGCATTACAAGGAATTCATAATGGCTATACCTCGTTCTAAAGGCAGTCTTCGGCACATCAGATTCCTTAACCCTCAGTTGGTAGTAGCCGGATCTTAAATCAATCTTAGAAAACATCGTTGCTCCCTTTAACTGATCAAACAAATCATCAATACTCGACAATGGATACTTATTTTTAATAGTCAACTTATTAAGCTGTTGATAATCAATACAAAGCCTTATCGACCCATCCTTCTTCCTTACAAACAATACGGGAGCACTCAGGTAGAAAAACTAAGTCTCACAAATCCTTTGTCCATCAACCCTTGCAACTGAGTTTTCAACTCTCTCAATTCAATAGGAGCCATTCTATATGGAGCAATAGAAATAGGGGCAGTCCCAGGTAACAAATCAATGGCAAACTCAATCTCTCTATCAGGAGATAACCCAGGTAGCTCATCTGGAAACACATCTGAAAATTCACAAACTACTGGCACAAATTCCAGCTTCGATTCTGACACCTCGGTATTCAACACATATGCTAAATAAGCTTCACACCCTTTTCTTATACATTTCTGAGCAGACATACAAGAAATCACTATCGACATTTTACTGGACTCATGATCTCGTGATTGTGATGAAGTAATAAAATTTATCGTACTTAGAAACTAATTATTATCACGATAAAAGACAAGTGCACCTATCGAATAGTAGTATAGTTAGTGGCAAGACTGGAATATCGAATCCAAGGAACTAAAAGTACTAGTAATGACTTTCTTCCCATTATCTAGCCTAAAAATAAAGAGAGTTTTGGCTGTAAACTAATTAACTCTAATCTAAATTAAGGATCTGACAAAAAGTAAATTGGGGAATTACTTTGGGAAAACTAAATGATAAAGATAATACCTAAGGAAGAATCCACCTAAACTCCACCTGTTATCTAACTCTGAACTAGACGATTTCTTTATTTGACTTGATCCGTAGATATCCCTAAATTATGTTAATATATCTGTCGAGAATATGAACAACTAATTGAAGGTGGATTAATTGAAATTTCTTTCTAATTAAAACCCCTAGTCTTGTATTAACTCGATCTATGGATCCCTATATTAGATTTGACTCGAATCCGATAGATTTTTGTCGTCTTATGTCTAGGATTGCGATCAACTCTGCTTAATTATGTTAGATCTACTCTTAAATAGGGACTTTTGCTCCACTGTGTAACACCCCTTAACCTGTATCTGTCACCGAAATAGGGTCACGAGGTATTACCTAGCTAAACACAACTACCGAACATTCCAGAATACACATATGGAGTCAATTCTCTATTCACTATGTAAGAACGAATATCAATGAATTCAAAACATTTCAAATTTTCCCCGAAATCACAACATACAACCATGAATAATTATCAAGTGGCCGATCATAATCATGGAAATGATACAGCTTATAGCTTAACATTCAACATCAAGTATACATGCAAACTTATTACTAATGTTAACTAATTAGCCTTACTTATAATCTAATGCATTTAAGCAACCAACAATGTCATATCATAATAACTTATTAGTTACGGTACAATAATAAAGCTACTTACCAAAACTTGCATCAAGTCATCTTGTTTAATAAACACATAAAGTACTATTCATATGGTCACTTTCTAAAGCCTTAGTCGAATACAATCATGCTTAGACAATTTAATTCATTCGATAACCATTTAGCAAGTATCTACTAACATATATTGATCAAATGTCATGCCAAGAGTAGAGTACGTACAACAATGGTTTCCAGAACTTGACAAACATACAATATGCATTTTGGTACAACCCACATTATGAATAAAAAAAATTTGGTCAAACACTAATCAACTATTTTTCCTCACCTAAACCGAACAATTCACTCCAAGATTCATTAATCATCTCACCACCGAATATATATAATTATATTATAACAAAATATGTCAACTGCAACCAACATCAACCACATCATTTAATCAAACCACGGAATCATACTTATCAAAATGAACAAGCCATTTTCGCATAGCTTGAATATATATATATATACACATTCAAAATAACTTGTTCTCAAAAGAGTTAAGCCTATACATGCCATAAATCCAGAATTATAAACTTTTTAGTTGTACCACAAAATGACGATAGTGTCGATGACTTTGAACTTGAATCCCCAAGCTCATAACTTTCAACCGAGATCTATGAAAACGGAACAAAATACAAATATTCACAGTAAGCAATTTAGCTTAGTAAGTCTTAAGTAAATTAAACATCTAAATTCACTTGTGCATAGTATTCGCATATAAGTTCAATTCGTGAGACCAGCTCACTATAAGATTCCACTTTATAAACAATTCCTACTTATCAAGACAACCTCCAAGATTGCATATATCATTATCTAAATACACTACCGTTTGGCCGAATATGTATAAACCCATGTATGCATATATAAACATAATATTTCTTTTAAATTTGAGATCATATAGTCATATGCATCTAAATGCTTCAATACCATTTTTAATTCAACCAAATCGCTTTAATTATAACCTCATATCCACATCTAAAGCATCAACGTTTATAATCTCATAATTAATATATACTTTCATGTACAATGTCACAATGACCGAATGTGTATATATATACACATCACTGCACATATACTTCTCATTATATAACAATAATGTAATTCACTTTGTTCTCACATGTATAAATAAATAATGCATACCTGGACAACTTAATTCTTTGAACGAATTCAATTTCCATTTTAGCACAAGATCTCATCGTTTTAAACTTTTATTAATTCACTGGCCATCAGCCTGCTAGGTATAAACCTGATATTCATCACCAGCACAAAACCCGCTAGACTTTTAGGTCCAATACCATATCACCGGCATTACGCCTGCTAGGCTCGAAGCCCGATAAAATTCACCAGCTTTAAGCTTGCTAGGCCAATGCCCGAATATCACATTACGATAGCCAAATCACATATTCTCTCATAGTTCCGTAACCTATACTTCAAATTTGCATATAGCCGAAGTATATATATATATATCTATATACAAAGATTTCCATCATTTGAACAAAGCACGTACGGCATAGTTCACTCATATAATACATTTTTTAGCACATCATATTATTATATCTATTTCGACTTAGATATACAAATCACATTCGGCTTATATCATTAAATTAATATCCATTCGGCACATTGACTATATAAAACCAAACATCCTCTTTGCTATATTCACTTAACCTTTAAAATACACAAAAAGATTCAAGCCTAAACACTTAAGAACTTACCTCAAATGTCGTCAAACGACTACGGATCGGCTATTCAACTAGTTTCGCTTTCCCCCTATCTGAATTTGGCTCTTTTTGCCCTTGAGCTTAAATTAAACAAATTTTAACTTATTACAACTCAATTATTCATACGTATAGTTGAATATCAAGAAAACTAAATAGATCTTACCATCCACTAAGCAAATTCGACAACTTTAACAACCAAATTAAGATTATGGCACCATCACTTAACATCTAGCATAGGATTTCCTAATTCATCAACCACAGCCGAATACCATTTAAAGTCATCAAGCCATAACATTTGTCATACTCACACGTACACATTTCAAACCTCCCTATCATCATCCAATTTCATTTATTCAAGCTCAATTTAACAATGACTTGTTTAATTCAAACAAAGAGAAATTCCCTTCCAATCACACATATGGTAAATATTCCCTTTTTAACATTTTAATACTCAAACATTTACTCAAATCATTATTTAGGTTCACATTTGGCAAACACACATATAAATGCTAACAATTAAGCATTCGTTTCTAATATCAAGCACTAATCTTGCATTTCACCATAATAATCGATTGTCATTAATCTATTAAGCCACAAATATCAAAGTTTACCAAGCTCAAACTTATCTACAATCATCCCTCATTACAAAACATCAAAACACCATCAATGAAACACAAAGCATCCATGGTCGAACGCATCATTCTCAATCTATTAACAAAATTTGAGTCATGGGCTAGTTAAAATACTAGTTAACAACTCAAAATATACAAGAATTACAAAGAATAACATCAAACATACCTTAAAATAGCTTTAAATAGGTACCGAATGTTCTTGAATTTTTCTTCTTCTTTTACTTTATGTTTTCGGCAAAATAGGGAGAAGAACATGATAAAAACTTTGTTTTGATCACCCTTTATGTTTTATTATAACGTGATAAAGAATGGCTTCTTTGCTATTTAACACCCCATGCTAAAGAAACATAACACTTAAGCCTTTTCATAGTAGTATACGTATAATTTATTTGATACAGTTTAACCCTTTCTTAGCAATTAAGCACCCAAACCTCAAAATTAAATCATGAAACTTTAACACACCAAAGTTCACACCATCAAAGCACAAAAAATAATATTCAAATATTTTTTGACTCGGATTTGTGGTCTCGAAACCACTGTTCCAACTAAGGTCAAAATAAGGCTGTCACAACTCTCCCCCCTTAGGGATTTTTGTCCCCAAAAATCTTATCGGCAAATAGGTTAGGGTAACGTTCTTTCATTGAGTCCTCAAGTT
Organism: Gossypium stocksii; assembly: GCA_020496765.1. Taxonomy (NCBI): domain Eukaryota; kingdom Viridiplantae; phylum Streptophyta; class Magnoliopsida; order Malvales; family Malvaceae; genus Gossypium; species Gossypium stocksii. The sequence goes on from CM035627.1 coordinate 30,393,441, forward strand.
CCCACGTTACTTTTTCGACCCCGTGTTTGAGCCACAATACTTTTACTAACGAGATTTTCTTATTCCATAGTTCTTTTACCTCGCGAGCCAGAATTCGAACTGGTTCTTCCTTATAATTCAAATTAGACTAAATTTTAATCTCTGACGGATTAATCACATGTGAGGGATCGAATCTATATTGTCTAAGCATCGAAACATGAAAAAAATTGTGAATCTTTTCAAGTTCAGGTGGCGATATTAATCTGTACGCCACTGGCCCAATTCGTTTCGAAATCTCATACGGTCCGATAAATCTCGGGCTTAGTTTGCCTTTACGGCTGAATCTGAGTACCTTTTTTCACCGTGAAACTTTTAGAAACACTTTATCTCCAATTTGATACTCTATATCTTTTCGTTTTAAGTCTGCATAGGATTTCTGACGATCTGATGCTGCTTTCAAACTTTCACGAATCATTTTTACTTTCTGTTCGGCCTCTTTAATCAAATCAACCCCGTAAATCTTATTCTCACTGAGCTTAGTCCAAAACAACGGTGTACGACATTTACGACCATACAAAGCCTCGTAAGGTGCCATCTTGATGCTCGATTGAAAACTATTATTGTATGCGAATTCAATCAAAGGCAAGTATCGTTCCCACGAGCCACTAAACTTAAGGATACAACATCTCAACATATCCTCAAGTATCTGAATAACTTGCTCATATTGACCATCTGTCTGGGGATGGAAAGTGGTGCTAAAATGCAGCTTGGTACCCAACGCATCTTGCAATTTCTTCTAGAATCGTGATGTAAATCTGGGGTCTTTATCCGAAACAATAGAAGTAGGTACCCCGTGCAATCTCACAATCTGAGAAATGTATAATTTAGCTAGCTTATCGAGTGAATAATCTGTACGAACGGGAATAAAATGAGCCGATTTTGTCAATCTATCAACAATAATCCAGATGGCATCTTTCTTGCTCGATGTCAATGGTAAACCAGATACGAAATCCATCGTGACACGATCCCATTTCCACTCAGGTATCATAATCGGTGGAAGCAATCCCGAAGGCACCTTATGCTCAGCTTTTACTTGTTGACATATCAAACATTTCGAAACAAAATTAGAAATGTCTCGTTTCATACCATGCTGCCAGTACTGTTGTTTCAGATCGTTGTACATTTTCGTGCTACCTGGATGAGCTGACATTCGACTACTATGAGCTTCATTCAAAATCATCAGAATAAGCTCTAAATTTCTCGGAACACACAATCGATTCTTGAATCTCAAACAGTCATTAGCATCTATCAGAAACTTTAAATTTTCTTTTGAATCACATTGAGTCCGTTTAGCAACCAATTCATCATCAACTTTCTGAGCTTCACGTATTTGTTGTATCAGTATCAATTTTGCTTTTAATTCAGCTACTAACGCATCATCAACGGACATAGACAAATGTACATTCATCGCTCTCAAAGCAAATAGTAATTTTTGACTTAACGCATCAGCAACCACATTAGCCTTTTTCGGATGATAATCAATGACAAGCTCGTAATCTTTCAATAATTTTAACCACCGTTGTTGTCTCAAATTCAAGTCTTTCTGAGTCATCAAGTATTTGAGGCTTTTATGATTGGAATAAATGTGACATTTCTCTCCATACAAGTAGTGACGCAAAATTTTCAGAGCGAAAATAATAGCAGCTAATTTGAGATCATGAGTCGGATAGTTTTTCTCGTGAGGTTTTAACTGTCTCGAAGCATAGCCGACAACTCTACCCTCTTGCATCAAAACACAGCCTAAACTGTTCAAAGAAGCATCACTATATACCACAAATTCTTTACCAGATTCTTGCTGAACTAGCACTGGAGCTTCGGTCAGAAAGACTTTCAATTGATCAAAGCTTTTCTGACATCTTTCTGACCACTCAAATTTGACATCTTTCTGTAATAGCTTTGTCAACGGTGTTGCTATCATCGAGAAGCCTTTCACAAATCGTCTGTAATACCCGGCAAGTCCCAAAAAGCTCTAAACTTCTGAAACATTCCTCAGAGGCTTCCAATCAAGTATAGCTGAAATTTTACTCAGATCAACCCAGATACTTGATGCAGATACAACATGCCCCAGAAAACTAACCTCTCTCAACTAGAATTCACATTTACTGAACTTCGCGTGCTGCTTGTCTCGTAAAATTTGTAACACCAGTCTCAAGTGTTCGGCATGCTCAGTTTCATCGCGTGAATAGATAAGAATGTCATCTATAAACACGACTTCAAACTGATCCAAATACTGTCTGAAGATCTGATTCATTAAATCCATGAAAACTGCAGGGCCATTAGTGAGTCCAAACGGCATCACCAAGAACTCGTAGTGTCCGTACCTCGTTCTAAAAGCAGTTTTAGGCACGTTGGAGTCTCTAACTCGCAGCTGATAGTAGCCCGATCTAAAGTCTATCTTCGAAAATACTGAAGCTCCCTTTAGCTGGTCAAATAAATCATCAATTTGTGGCAACATATATTTATTCTTTATCGTCACTTTATTAAGCTGACGATAATCGATGCACATTCTCATGGTTCCGTCTTTCTTTTTCAGAAACAGCACTGGTGCACCCCATGATGAGAAACTCGGTCGAGCAAAACCTCTATCTGTCAACTCTTGCAACTGAGATTTCAATTCTTTTAACTCGGTTAGTGCCATATGATACGGAGCTATCGAAATTGGAGTCGTTCCTGGTACTAGCTCTATACCAAACTCTACTTCACGAACAGGTGGCAATGTAGGTAATTCTTCAGGAAACACATTCGGATATTCACAAACCACGAGCACAGTCCCAAGCTTTCTTTCTGTTACTTTATTATCCAGAACATATGCAAGATAAGCTTCACACCCCTTTTTCACATATTTTTGGGCCAACATCGAAGATATTACTGCTAGTAACCCATTCAAATCAGTAGACTCAACTCGAATTATTTCATTATTCGGACATCGCAAGTCAATTACCTTTCATTTGCAATTCACTACCGCATTGTGCACAGTTAACCAATCCATACCGAGAATGATATCAAACTCGTCAAATGGCAATCGCATCAAATCGGCCAGAAAACAAGAATCTCAAATCATTAGGGGACATTTCTTGCATACTTTATCAACTAACACATAGCGGCCTAAAGGATTCGACACCCGAATCACAAACTCAGTAGACTCAACAGGTAGAGTCTTACTGGATGCTAAAGTTTCACACACATAGGAATCAGTTGAACCGGGGTCAATTAAGGCAATAACATCAGTATCGAAAAGAGTGAAAATACTGGTAATAACATCTAGAGAAGAAGCCTCCTCGCGAGCACGGATGGCATAAGCTCTGGCAGGTGCATAAGCCTCAGATCGAACATCAGTGTCTTTAGTCCCTCTCTGACTGCCACTAGCATTACCTGCATGTCTAGGGGGTCTCCTTCGTGCTGCAGTATTACTAGACCTCCCACTCGGATTAGCATTTTGCTCAACTAATCTCGGACAATCTCTGATAAAATGATCGGCTAATCTGCATTTAAAACAGGAGTGGTCAAGCAATCTATAGCTCCCTAAATGCCATTTACCACAATGCTTGCACTTAGATTAGTCCTGACGATCATTACCAACACTAGCAATGAAGGTAGCTCGCGTATTCACAGGAGGTCGATCTCGATCTCGTCTGGAAAAGCCTGAAGTATTCTTGGATTAGCCCGATTCATCTCAAAATTTCTTCGATGACTGTTGGAATGTTTTTCCTGAAGAACTTTTACGACACTCTCTAGCTCAGCTTCAACTTTTCTTTTCTCAAATCTGAGCTCTTCGGTTTTACAAGCTCGCTCAACAAGTACTACAAACTCTTTAATTTCTAGAATGCCTACTAACAGTTTGATATCTTCATTCAACCCATCCTCAAAGCGTTTACTCATGATAGCTTTAGACGAGATACACTCACGGGCATATCTACTAAGCCTTACATATTCTCGTTCATATCTGTAACTGTCATTCGGCCCTGTTTAAGCTCAAGAAACTCTTTGCGTTTTTGGTCGATGAATCTTTGGCTGATATACTTTTTACGGAATTTTTTCAGAAAGAATTCCCAGGTGACCCGCTCTCTCGGTACAATCGAAACCAAGGTATTCTACCAGTGATAGGCAGCATCACGTAACAAAGACACAACGTATTTCAAACACTCATCAGGAGTACACGATAGTTCATCGAACACGCGGATAGTATTATCAAGCCAAAAGTCAGCCCGCTTGGCGTCATCGCTAACAGTAGCTCTAAACTCTTCAGCCCCATATTTTCTAATTTTATCAACCGGAGGCTTACTCGACCTCAACGGATCAATCATAGGAGGCACTACAGGTATCAGAAGTGGATTATTCGGGGGTGGGGGTTGTGGAACAGCTGGATTAGTTTGAACATATTGAGTGTACCAATCATTCATCATAGCATAAAAGGCTTGTTTCATCTCATCATCTCGATTACTCTTATTTGGTTGAGAGTTAATCGGCGCCGTCCCTTGTGCAGGAGCAGGCGCGACGCTCTCAACATCGTCTGCTATGGCTCGACCAGGATCAGGATTCATTTACTATATGAAAAACACATTTTAACTGTCAAAAGTCATCACACTATCGTATTATCACATTATGGCATGTATAGCTAGACTCACACACGCTACGTTAGTCCTAGAATCGACTAAACTATAGCTCTGATACCAAATAAAATGTAACACCCCTTAACCTATATCCGTCGCCGGAATAGGGTCACGAGGTATTACCTAGCTAAACGCAACTACCGAACATTCAAGAATACACATATGGAGTCAATTCTCTATTCACTATGTAAGAACGAATATCAATGAATTCAAAACATTTTAGATTTTCCCCGAAATCACAACATACAACTATGAATCATTATCAAGTGGCCGAACATAATCATGGAAATGATACAGCTTATAGCTTAACATTCAACATCAAGTATACATGCAAACTTATTACTAATGTTAACTAATTAGCCTTACTTATAATCTAATGCATTTAAGCAACCAACAATGTCATATCACAATAACTTATTAGTTACGGTATAATAATAAAGCTACTTACCAAAACTTGCATCAAGTCATCTTGTTTAATAAACACATAAAGTACTATTCATATGGTCACTTTCTAAAGCCTTAGTCGAATACAATCATGCTTAGACAATTTAATTCATTTGATAACCATTTAGCAAGTATCTACTAACATATATTGATCAAATGTCATGCCAAGAGTAGAGTACGTACAACAATGGTTTCCAGAACTTGACAAACATACAATATGCATTTTGGTACAACCCACATTATGAATAAAAAAAATTTGGTCAAACACTAATCAACCATTTTTCCTCACCTAAACTGAATAATTCACTCCAAGATTCATTAATCATCTCACCACCGAATATATATAATTATATTATAACCAAATATGTCAACCACAACCAACATCAACCACATCATTTAATCAAACCATGGAATCATACTTATCAAAATGAACAAGCCATTTTCGCATGGCTTCAATATATATATACACACATTCAAAATAACTTGTTCTCAAAAGAGTTAAGCCTATACATGCCATAAATATGGAATTATAAAATTTTTAATAGTACCACAAAATGACGATAGTGTCGATGACTTTGAACTTGAATCCCCGAGCTCGTAACTTTCAACCGAGATCTATGAAAATGGAATAAAATACAAATATTCACAGTAAGCAATTTAGCTTAGTAAGTCTTAAGTAACTTAAACATCTAAATTCACTTGTGCACAGTATTTGCATATAAATTCGATTCGTTAAACCAGCTCACTATAAGATTCCACTTTATAAACAATTCCTACTTATAAAGACAACCTCCAAGATTGATATATCATTATCTAAATATACTACCATTTGGCTGAATATGTATAAACCCATGTATGCATATATAAACATAATATTTCTTTTAAATTTGAGATCATATAGTCATAAGCATCTAAATGCTTCAATACCATTTTTAATTCAACCAAATCACTCTAATTATAACCTCATATCCACATTTGAAACATCAATGTTTATAATCTCATAATTAATATATACTTTCATGTACAATGTCACAATGACCGGGTGTATATATATATATACATCACTTCACATATACTTCTCATTATATAACAATAATGTAATCCACTTTGTTCTCACATGTATAAATAAATAGTGCATACCTGGACAACTTAATTCTTTGAACGAATTCAATTTCCATTTTAGCATAGGATCTCATCGTTTTAAACTTTTATTAATTCACTGACAATCAGCCTGCTAGGTATAAACCTGAGGTTCATCATCGACACAAAGCCGGCTAGACTTTTAGGTCCGATACCATATCACCAGCATTATGCCTGCAAGGCTCGAAGCCCGATAAAATTCACCAGCTTTAAGGTTGCTAGGCTAATGCTCGAATATCATATTACGATAACCAAATCACATATTCTCTCATACTTTCGTAACCTATACTTCAAATTTGCATATAGCTAAAGTATATATATATATCTATATACAAAGATTTCCATCATTTGAACAAAGCACGTACGGCATAGTTCACTCATATAATACAGCTTTTAGCACATCATATTATTATATCTATTTCGACTTAGATATACAAATCACATTCGGCTTATATCATTAAATGAATATCCATTCGGCACATTGACTATATAAAACCAAACATCCTCTTTGCTATATTCACTTAACCTTTGAAATATACAAAAAGATTCAAGCCTAAACACTTAAGAACTTACCTCAAATATCGTCGAACGACTATGGATCGGCTATTCAACTAGTTTCGCTTTCCCCCTATCCGAATTTGGCTCTCTTTTCTCTTGAGCTTAAATTAAACAAATTTTAACTTATTACAACTCAATTATTCATACATATAGTTGAATGTCAAGAAAACTAAATAGATCTTACTATCCACTAAGCAAATTTGACAAATTTAACAACCAAATTAACATTATGGCACCATCACTTAACATCTAGCATAGGATTTCCCAATTTATCAACCATAGCCGAATACCATTTAAAGTCACCAAGGCATAACTTTTGTCATACTCACACGTACACATTTCAAACCTCCCTATCATCATCCAATTTCATTTATTCAAGCTCAATTTAACAATGACTTATTTAATACAAACAAAGAGAAATTCCTTTCTAATCACACATACGGCAAATATTCCTTTTTTAACATTTTAATACTCAAACATTTACTCAAATCATTATTTAGGTTCACATTCGGCAAGCACACATATAAATGCTAACAATTAAGCATTTGTTTCCAATATCAAGCACTAATCTTACATTTCACCATAATAGTCGATTGTCATTAATCTATTAAGCCACAAATATCAAAGTTTACCAAGCTCAAACTTATCTACAATCATCCCTCATTACAAAACATCAAAACACCATCAATGAAACACAAAGCATCCATGGTTGAATGCATCATTCTCAATCTATTAACAAAATTTGAGTCATGGGCTAGTTAAAATACTAGTTAACAACTCAAAATATACAAGAATTACAAAGAATAACATCAAACATACCTTAAAATAGCTTTAAATAGGTGCCGAATGCTCTTGAATTTTTCTTCTTCTTTTACTTTATGTTTTCGGCAAAGTAGGGAGAAGAACATGATAAAAACTTTGTTTTGATCACCCTTTATGTTTTATTATAACATGTTTCTTATTATAAAATAATTTAATTTTATAACATCATTATAAAATGCATATCCTAACAATTACCTACCACCATTACCGTCCACTAATCCAAAGAATGGCTTATTTGCCATTTAACACCCCATGCTAAAGAAACATGACACTTAAGCCTTTTCATAGCAGTATACATATAATTTATTTGATGGAATTTAACCCTTTATTAGCAATTAAGCACCCAAACCTCAAAATTAAATCATGAAACATTAACACACCAAAGTTCACACCATCAAAACACAAAAAATAATATTCGAATATTTTTCGACTATATGAAGTGTGATTTCACCTATCCGTACATCGATTATAGTTTTTGCAGTTGCTAAGAAGGGTCGCCCTAGAATTAATGGCACATTGCTATGTTCATCTATGTCCAAAACAACGAAATCTACTGGGAATATAAATTTATCAATTTTGACACGCACATCTTCAATTATACCCTTAGAAAATCTAATGGTTTTATCAGCTAATTGAATGCTCATCCTATTTTTTAGGTTTCCCAAGACCTAGTTATTTAAACAATTTATATGGCATTACATTAATACTTGACCCTAAATCAGCCAAGGCATTTTTAACATCTAAGCTACCAAGTAAACAAGGAATTGTAAAACTCCTTGGATCTTTTAGCTTGTTAGGTAGCTTATTCTGCAAAATGGCTGAGCACACTGCATTCAGCTTCCACATGAGATGACTCATCCAACATCCCTTTTTTTTTTGTCAAAAGCTCTCGTAAAAACTTCATGGTGTTTGGCATCTGCGAGTGGGGTTCAATAAATGGTAAGTTAATGTGTAATTTCTTTAAAAGTTTAAGGAATTTATCGAATTGTTCATCTGTGTAGTCTCTCGTCATCACATTAGGATATGGGACACGAGGCTTATACTCATTGACAATTGGTTCTTTGTGACTGACCTTATCCTTACCTCTACTTACCAAAGTCTCCTTACTTGGCTCTGATTTGGTTTTAGCTAATCCTCCTTCATCAATCGTGTCAATAGCGTGGACTTGCTCTTTAGGGTTAGTCTCGGTGTTGCTTAGTAAACCACCTTGTGGTCTTTCAAAGATTAGCTTAGTGAGCTAGCCTATTTGAGTTTTGAGTCTTTGAATGGATGCTTGCTGGTTCTTAAGTGCCATCTCAGTGTTCTGGAAACGGGTTTCTAACACGGAGAGAAATTTCTGAGCATCTCCTCAAGGTTCAGCTTTTTCTCTTACTAGTAAGGTGGTTACTGAAATCCCAGAGGAGGTGGTGACCTTTAATTTCCTTAATTGCCTTGACCTCCCCATGAAAAATTAGGGTGGTTCCTCCAACCTGCATTGTAGGTGTTACTATAAGGGTTATTTCGAGATATAGGATTATTACCCATATAGTTGGCTTGCTCGTTTTCCATGCCATATCCATAGGTGGGGTACTTAGAATTGCTCATGTCACACTGCATCACTGGATGTACCTGCGTAGAACCAATGAAATTATCAAACTTTTTATTAAGAAGTTCTACTTGATTAGAAAGCATGGTGACCGCATCAATATTAAAAACTCCGGTAGCTTTTTGCGGCTTTGTTCTCATGACTTGCCACTGATAGTTATTCAGTGACATCTCCTCTATAAACTCATAAGCTACTTCTGGTGTTTTGTTATTGATTGTTCCACCGGCGGCTGCATCAATCATCTGTCTCGTTGAAGGGTTCAAACCGTTGTGAAAAGTTTGAAGTTGTAACCATAGGGGTAACCCATGGTGATGGCACCTTCTCAATAAGTCCTTGTATCTTTCCCAAGCATCATAGAGTGTCTTTAAATCCATCTAGACAAAAGAAGAGATATCATTCCTTACTTTAGCCGTTTTAGCTGGAAGAAAATATTTGAGTAAAAATTTTTTGGTCATTTGTTCCCATGTAGTGATAGACCCTTATGGTAGAGAATTTAACCACTGTTGAGCTTTATTCCTCAAGGAAAATGGGAATAACCGAAGACGAATGGCATCATCAGAAACGCCATTTATTTTAAATGTGTCGCAGAATTCTAAAAAGTTGGCTAAATGAGCGTTAAGATCTTCATCCTGCAAACCATCAAACTGAACAAACTGTTCTATAATTTGAATAGGGTTAAGCTTCAGTTCAAAATTATTTATAGCAATAGTAGGCCTAATAATACTAGATTCAGTGCTAGCCAAATTTGGTTTAGCATAATCATACATAGTACAAGGAACAGGATTTTGCTCGACATGATTTGCGGCTACTACAACAGGTAGCTGATTATCTTGATTTGCCTCCATCTCTTCAGTAGATTCGGGTTCTTCTTCTTGTCCTTGTTCTGAGCACCATAGGCTTCTTCTTATATCTCTGTAGTTTCTAAGAACTATGGCTTGTAAGTCGTTGTCAAAAAGCAAAAGTCCTGACGGGTTTCTTCTAGTCATAAACTAGAGATACCTGCCGGTGAAAAACAAAAAAAGAAAAAGAAAAGTTTAGTAAATAAAACCTAATATAAAAACTAAAAATAAATAAATGTAGCAATTGCTAAAGTAATAGAAATAAAGTGTTCCTAATATTTCAGTTCCCCGGCAATGGCGCCAGAAACTTGATCTCATGATTGTGATGAAGTAATAAAATTGATCGTACCTAGAAACTAACTATTATCAGGATAAAAGGCAAGCACACCTATCGAATAGTAGTATAGTTAGTGGCAAGACTGGAATATTGAATCCAAGGAACTAAAAGTACTAGTAATGACTTTATTCCTATTATTTAGCCTAAAAATAAAGAGGGTATTGGTTGTAAACTAATTAACACTAAACTAAACTAAAGATGCAACAAAAAGTAAATTAGGGAATTGCTTTGGGAAAATTGAATGATAAAGACAATACCTAAGGAAGAATCCACCTAGACTCCACTTGTTATCTAACTCTGAACTAGACAATTTCATCATTCGACTTGCTCCGTAGAGATCCCTAAATTATGTTAATATCTTCGTCGAGAATAAGAACAACTAATTGAAGGTTGATTAATTGAAATTTCTTTCTAATTAAAACCCCTGGTCTTGCATTAACTCGATATATGGATCCCCATATTAGATTTGACTCTAATTCGACAAATTTTTGTCTTCCTATGTCTAGGATTACGATCAACTCCGCTTAATTGTGTTGGATCTACTCTTAAATAGGGACTTTTGCTCCTCTGCCTAAGCATATTCAACTTAAATTAATATCCTGGAAATATCAATTCAAGAATTAAAAACATAATTACGAACAAATCAAATATTTATCATATAGTTCAGAAAATAATAACAAATTTCATCTTAAGTTTCATCCCCCCTCAGGTATTTGGGGGTTTAGTTAATATTTATAAAAAGAAACATCTCAGAATAAAGAAAACAACAAAACATAAGAAAACCCAAAACTCCTGAAAGATTAAAGGGAGATCCTCTGTCTTGATGTAGACCTTGGCTTCTAAGATGGATCAATTGGCTTTCCTTCGAGTAATTCCCTGCCTTCTACTCTCCGTCATGGCGGGGATACTGTACCCCTTTCTAGTTGCCTTCTAGGGTCTTTATATAGAGTTTGGAATGTCTTTCTTAGCCCCTAAGTAGCCTTTTTCGCGTGAAATTGAACTTCATTACGATAGGAAAACACCCGTGTGGCACACCCGTACGAGTTGAGTTTAGGCCGTGTTCAAGCCTGTTATGTGGCACGATCGTGTGGGTTGCCCGTGTGCTGAACTCTAGGCCGTGTGGATTGTTGATTTGGGCCTAATTTTCCCTTTTTGGCCCGTTCCTTGCTCTTTTCTCTTCCTTATGCTCACCTAAGTATAAAACATGAAATTAAAGGATTATGAGCATCAAATTCCACAAATTTAATGATAATTCATCCATAAATGTGCTAAATGTGGGATAGAAATACATATAATTTACATATTATCAACTCATCTGTTCCAACCCAAAGGATTTTACCATTACATTTTAGCTCAAGAGTTTTCCGTCTACAATTCACCTTAACATCATGTAATGTTAGCCAATCCATGCCCAAAATAACATCAAACTCGTCAAATGGCAACAACATTAAATTAGCCGAAAAATAGTATCCTTGAGTCATCAAAGGACAATTTCTACAAAGCTTATCCACTAGCACAAATTTGGCTAATAGGTTCGACAATTTAATAACAAAATTCAGTAAACTCGACAGGTAATGTCGTACTATGCACCAATTTTTCACAAATATAAGAATGAGTGGAGCCTGGGTCTTTCAATGCAATAACATCAGTATTAAAGTGAGAATATACCGGTAATCACATCTGGAGACGATGCTTCCTCCTAAGCTCGCATAGCATAAGCTCTACCAGGGATCCTCGTCCCAGGTCTCACGGCTGTATCTTTCACTATGCTTTTACTACTGGCTCCACCTCTGATGTTCCTTGGCAGTCTACCCTTACTAATGGTATGACTTGGTCTAGCACCTTGAAACTTCTCTTCTCCCACTTTCTCAGGGCAATCTCTAACAAAATGATCCAAGGAACCACACTTGAAACAAGCCCGGTTAGCACCCAACACTCACTGGTGAGTCGTCTACCACAATTTTGACACTCAGGTCTATCAGTCTTCACATTACCCACACTAGCCATCGAAGTAGCTTGGGCTTTAGAACTCGAATATGCTTTGCCCCGATCTCGATGTGACTGTCCAACTAAAACTATCATTGTCGGATTTGTTTCTTTAGACATCTTTGATTGAGATTGAAATGTAACACCCCTTACTCGAGACAGTCGCCGGAGTCGAGCACGAGGGGCTACCAGACTTTACTTACTCAAACGGGCATAAAAATTTGCTTTTTAAAATTAATTTATTTTCATTCGTTCAATACGTCCCTAAAAAGGGGTTATCAAAACCCTAAATCATGGTATTGAAATAGTTTTAGACCAAACCGAGATCAATCAAATATTACCGGTTACTTAAACGAGCCAAAATTAATTATTTCTCTATTCCTTATAAAACTGTCCAACTGTATCACGGTTACAAAGAAAATCATATCTCGAGTTACGAAACTCGAAATCAAGATTCGTAACTTTTTCTTGAATCTAGACTCACATATCTATTTACTAATTTTTTTCTAGAATTTTTGGTTTAGCCAATTAGTACAGTTTATTAGTTAAATTCTCCCCTGTTGCATAGTTTGACTACTCTAACCTCTGTTCACTACAAATAAATTTTCTCTCTATACAAAACTCAAATAGGCATGCCGCTTGTTTCACTAAAAACTAGACTCAATAAGAAATCTAGGCATATAAATTGAAACACCTAATTATTTATGTACAATTTATGGTAAATTTTTAAAGTCAGAACAGGGGATCACAGAGTCAGTCTAGAGCAGTCTCACTCAAGTGCAAATAACTCATAATATACTACTCTTTTGCTTACTCTGTTTCTTCTACTATTTTTAGTGATTTTCAAAACTCACGTCATTCCTGCTATTTGAATCTGTTTTTAAATTACTTTCACCTTTTTCATAGTTTCCTTGTAATAGTTACCATTCAAGCATACATACTATTAAACATGTGTATGATTAGCCATTCCATTAGCTATTCACTAACAGGTATTTACACACCATTCATTGAACTTATCATATCAAAAGAAGCCAAGCCCCTATACGTGCCATACACGAAATGAGACATCTAACTGTACCAAAATGATTCCTTCGATAGTGTGACTGGATTTCCGACGTTCCTTTCGATTCCCAAGTGAGCTTGGCAATAACTATAAAAATAAGGAAAATAAAGAGAGTAAGCACTAGGCTTAGTAAGTTTACAAGCAAATAAATTACAACATTCATCATAAACGATAATTATTCAATATATCACCTAGCATCATAAGCTTCCTTTACACCTCATTTCCTACCTTATTCCTTATTCACTTGTCTTATTTTTTACCTGATCTTTTCAGTACTCATGAATATAACTTACCTTTCCCTTGCTAATAAATTTTCCATAATTTAACTTGTACAATAGCCCGTTGAACCGCTCGAAATACTAGGGATATTCAGGTTTTCCTGTCTGATAATAATCTTCCAATGCCATGTCCTTGACATGGACTTACATGAAATGTTCCTGTCTTTCCAAAGCCATATATTTGATATGGACTTTCATGGATTATTCTTGTCTCCAAAGCCATATATCTAATATGGGCTTACATGGCTCATTCCTGTCCTGTCCTGTCAATCCCAAATGTCATGACATTTGTATCCCTATATTTCTAAAGTTCAACGGGACCTTTCGATACTCTTTCTCTGTCATCTCGTCTATGATTCGACTTTGAATATTTTCATAAAATAAATGTATAAATGCTGGAAATTAACAACATTAATGTAAAATAATGAAATATTGCATTTATTTACCGTAAACTTACCTCAATACAAAATATGACTAAACTTAACAATTTAGTCCTTTACTTTCTCTTTTCCCCGAACTACTCACGAATTTCGTTCTTCTTCATCTATAATAGCAAATTTAGCTTATTTAATACTCACATTTATCAAAATAGTCCCTGCCTCTAACTTTGGCAAAATTACATTTTTGCCCCTAAACTTTTACATATTTACACTTTTGCCCCAAGGCTCTGAAATCAAACTTTATCACAAATTCTTATGTTTTAAGACATGCTGATCATTTATTTACCAACAACAACCTCAAATTCCTACTATAACTTGTACTTATGAACAATAGGTATTTTTACCGATTAAGCCCTTTTACTCATTTTTACCTAAAACCGAGTAGCCCAAGTTGTCTAGCATAATTTAAAACATCATATTCTATCATAAAACATCAAAATAAAAACTTTTCACCTATGGTTATTTTTCCAAATATGAACCCTAGCTTAAATTATAGCTAGCATAATCTTTATCGAGCTACCGAGATTCCAAAAACGTAAAGAACATTAAAAACGGGGCTTGGAATCACTTACTATGGAGCTTGGAAGCTTGAAACAAACCCTAGCTATGGAGAACCCTTGAAATTTCGTGCTAATAAAGAAGATGGACATATTTTGCCATCCTTTTCCCTTTTTTAATCTTTTAATTACCAAATGACTAAAATACCCTTCATGCCTTTCTTTGAAAATTTTTATGTACAAGCCCATTTTTGTCCAAAATTTTAGAAATTGGTCAAATTTCTATTTAAGACCTCCTAATTAATATTCCAAAGCAATTTCATACTAAAAGCTTCTAGAATGCAAGTTTTGAAACTTATTCAATTTAGACCCTAATTTCAATTTAAGCATTTTATGCATAGAATTTCTTCACGAAATCTTCACACCATCATGAAATCATATCATTAACATCAAAATAATCATAAAATAATTATTTCTATCTCATATTTGTGGTCACGAAACCACTATTCCGTTTAGGCCCTATTTCGGGATGTTACATTTCTCCCCCTTTAGGGATTTTTGTCCCCGAAAATCTTACCTGTGAAGAGATTTGGGAACTGTTTTCGCATGGCCTCTTCGGGCTCCCATTTAGCCTCATCAACCCCATGTCTATTCCATAAGACATTCACAAGAGCAATACTTTTATTCCTTAATTGCTTTACCTCTCGAGCTAGAATTTTTACCGGTTCTTCACCATAAGTCATATCTGGCTGAATCTCAACCTCTGTCGGAGAAATCACATGTCTGACCGATAACATCGTAACATCGACACATGAAACACATCATGAATCTTTTCTAACTCAGTCGGTAAGGCTAATCGATAGGCTAATGGCCCAACTCTCTCAATCACTTCAAACGGTCTAATAAAACGTGGAATTAGCTTGCCTTTCCTGCCAAATCTGAGAACCTTTTTCCACGGGGATACTTTCAAAAATACCTTGTCACCAACTTGATACTCGATCTCTTTTCTTTTTAAATCTGCATATGACTTCTGTCTGTCTGAAGCTACTTTCAAACAATCTCTGATAACTTTCACTTTTTCTTCTGTTTCTTTAACTAGATCAACTCTATAAATTTGGTTTTCCTTAAGCTCTGTCCAATATAAAGGTGTACGGCATTTGCGTCCATACAAAGCTTCATAAGGTGCCATCTTCAAACTCGACTGGTAACTATTAGTATAGGCGAACTCTACCAATGGTAAATACTTTTCCCAACTGCCTTGAAATTCCAATACACAACATCTAAGCATATCTTAAAGTACCTGAATAACTCTCTCTAACTGACCATCGGTCTGAGGATGAAAAGCTGTACTAGAACTCAACTTTGTACCCAAAGCTTCTTGAAACTTTTTCCAAAACCGTGAAGTAAATCTCGAATCTCTGTCTAAAATGATCAATAATGGTACTTCATGTAGTCTTACTATCTTTGAAATGTACAACTCGGCCAACTTGTCAAGTGAATAATCCATACGAACTGGGATAATATGAGCCGACTTAGTGAGCTTATCAATCACAACCCATACAACATCTTTCTTTTTCGGTGTCAACGGTAACCCTGTCACAAAATCCATAGTAACTCTGTCCCATTTCCACTCCGGAACTAGCACAGGCTACAATAAACCCGATGGTACCTGGTGTTCAGCCTTTACCTGTTGACAGATCAAGCATCTAGAAACAAACTCTGAAATATCTCTTTTCATTCCTACCCACCAGTACAATTTCTTCAAATCATTATACATCTTTGTACTACCTGGATGAATAGACAAAAAACTGCTATGTGCTTCCTGTAAGATCTTCTGAATAAGCTCATCATTCTTTGGTACACATACTCTGTCTCTAAACATCAAACAACCATCAGAACCAATCCGACAATCTGATTCTGTACCTGACTCACATTGAGCTCTTTTAGCTTGTAACTCACTATCATCTTTCTGAGCTTCGCAAATTTCTTCAGGAAACACCGGTTTAGCTCTCAACTCAGCTAAAATAGAACCATCATCTGATATGCCCAAATTGGTATTCAAAGCTCTCAATGCAAATAAAGTTTTTCTACTTAAAGCGTTAGGAACTACATTGGCCTTACCCGGGTGATAATCAATCACAAACTCATAATCTTGAATCAGTTCCAACCATCTTCTTTGCCTCAAGTTCAAATCTTTTTGAGTCATCAAGTATTTCAAGCTTTTATGATCAGTGAATATCCGGCACCTTTTGCCATACAAATGATGTCTCCAAATCTTCAATGCAAATACAATAGCAGCTAATTCCAAATCATGCATCGGATAATTTTTCTCATGTGGCTTCAATTGTCTAGAGGCATAAGCAATTACCTTTCCTTCCTGCATGAGTACACAACCGAGCCCATTCAAGGATGCATCACTGTAAATCACAAATTATTTACCCGGTTCCGGCTATACTAAGATAGGAGCTTCAGTCAACAACGCCTTTAACTTGTCAAGACTCTGCTGGCACTTCTCAGTCCATTCAAACTTAACACATTTCGTAGAAATCTCGTCAACGGGGTAGCTATCATAGAAAATCCCTCTACAAATCATCTATAATAACCAGCTAAGCCAAGAAAGCTTCTAACCTCTGAAACATTCTGAGGAGGCTTCCAATCGACAATGGCTGAAATTTTGTTCGGATCAACTCTAATACCTTCACCTGAAACAATATGTCCAAGGAATCCAACTTCTCAGAGCCAAACCTCACTTTTGCTAAACTTAGTATACAACTGATTATCTCTCAGAATCTGTGAAACTGTTCTCAAATGCTCTGCATGTTCAGTCTCATCATGAGAATAAATCAAGATGTCATCAATGAACACAATTACAAACTCGTCCAAATACGGCCTAAATATTCAGTTCATTAAGTCCATAAAATCGACAGGAGCATTAGTTAAGCCAAACAGCATCACAAGGAACTCATAATGACCATACCTAGTTCGGAATACAGTCTTTAAAACATCTGACTCCCTAACTCATAGCTGATAATATCCAGATCTCAAATCTATCTTGGAAAACACGGTGGCTCCCTTCAATTGATCAAACAAAACATCAATTCTAGGCAATGGATATTTGTTCTTGATAGTTACCTTGTAAAGCTGCCGATAATCTATGCACAATCTCATTAAACCATCTTTCTTTTTCACAAATAGCACTGGTGTACCCCATGGCGAACTACTGGGTCTTGCAAAGCCTTTATCGGTTAATTCCTGTAGCTGAGCTTTCAATTCTTTCAATTCCAACGGGGCCATTCTATAAGGAGCAATAGAAATAGGTGTGGTACCTGGAATTAACTCAATACCGAACTTGACTTCTCTAACAGGAGGCAAACCTAGTAATTCTTCAGGAAATACATTTGGATACTCGTACACCACGGGCACTGATTCAATTTTTAGTTCTGGATCTTTAGTATTCAATACAAAAGCAAGATAAGCCTCATACCCCTTTCTCAAACATTTCGGAGCTGTCATAACAGAAATCATGGCAAATGAACCATCTGACTCATTTGAATTGACTCGAAGAATTTCACCATTTTCACATTTGAACTCAATGAATTTCCTTCCACAATTTACTACCACATCATGTGCAGTCAGCCAATCCATACCCAGAATAACATCAAACTCATCAAACGGCAATAACATAAGGTCGGCCAGAAAATAGTGACCTCTAATCGTTAAGGGGCAATTTCTACATACTTTATCTACCAATACATACTTGCCTAGTGGATTCGATACTTTAATTACAAATTCTATAGATTCTATAGGCATGCTCATACTAGGCATCAATTTCATACAAACATAGGAATGGGTCGAACCCGGATCAATCAAAGCAATGACATTAATATCATGTAAAGAAAATGTACCCGTAATCACATCGGGAGAGGATGCCTCTTCGCGAGCATGAATAGCATAAGTCCTTGCAGGTGTTCTAGCATCTGGTCTCACTGCCAAGTCTTTAGAGGTGCCTCTCTTACTCGCTCCTACTCCCGGAGTCCTCAGTTATCTACCTCTAATAGGAGCATTTCCAGATCTCACACTCTGTATTACCTCTCGTTTAGCCACCTTTGGACATTGTCGCACAAAATGATCTGGAGCATCACACTTAAAACAAACATTCTCATCTGCTCGACAAGGACTATAATGAAGTCTACCACACCGTGGACACCCTGATCTACCCAGCCTGACATTACCTACACTCGCAGTTGAGGTGGTCTGAGCCTTCAAGTCCTTAAATCTGCTACCTCTATTTTGACTAGAATACCCAGCCGAAAAGCTAGATCTAGTAGAAAACTCTTTGGGCCTTTTGGATGTAGCCTGAAATGACCTGCTCATCTGTTTTTTCTTTGTATCTTACATCTCAGTTTCAACTTTGCCTTTTCTCTTTAATAGCTCCTCTGCCTTACAGGCTCTCTCAACTAGAACAACGAACTCTTTTATTTCTAGGACACCCCCTGACAGTCGGATATCATCATTTAACCCATCCTCAAACATTTTACACATAATAGCCTCTGTAGACACACATTCTCGAGCATATTTACTGAGTCTAACAAATTCACGCTCATAATCAGTCACTGTCATATTACCTTATTTTAGCTCTAAGAACTCTTTTCTCTTCTGATCAATAAACCTCTGGCTGATGCACTTTTTACGAAATTCCTACTGAAAGAAATCCCAAGTAACCCTCTCTTTCGGTAAATTGATACAAGTGTCTTCCACCAGTGGTAGGCTGAGTCTCTAAGGAGTGATACTACACATTTCATACATTCCTCAGGTGTACAGGATAATTCATCAAAGACTCTGATGGTATTTTCCAGCCAAAATTCTGCTCTTTCTGTGTCATCATCTTTCTATGTCATCGATTATCGCCAGTTGAACAAACTGACGATAAAGAATAAGTATCCTCTGCCAAGAATCGACGATCTATTTGACCAGCTTAAAGGAGCTTCAGTGTTTTCCAAGATCGACCTTCGATCTGGGTATCATCAGTTAAGGGTAAAAGAGGTGAATGTGCATAAGACAGCATTCAGAACTCATTATGGTCACTACGAGTTCTTGGTTATGCCCTTTGGATTGACGAATGCACCAGCAGCTTTTATGGATTTAATGAATCGAGTATTTCAGCCGTACTTGGATCGTTTTGTGGTCGTCTTTATTGACGATATATTGGTGTATTCGGAAACAGAGAAGAAGCATGATGAGCATCTTCGAATCGTTCTGCGGACTCTAAGGGAAAAGCAATTGTATGCGAAATTTAGTAAGTGCGAATTCTGGCTTCGAGAAGTGACTTTTCTGGGTCATGTTGTTTCTGCTAAGGGAATTAGGGTAGATCCTCGCAAGATTGAGGCAGTTCTGGATTGGAAGCCGCCTAGGACGGTGACAGAAATTCGTAGTTTCCTGGGTTTGGCAGGCTATTATAGAAGGTTTGTTGAGGGGTTCTCTATCATCGCGGCTCCATTAACGAAATTGTTAAGGAAGGGAGTACCCTTTAATTGGACTGAGAGGCAGCAAGAAGCTTTCGACAACCTGAAAAAGGTGTTGACCGAGGCGCCAGTGTTGATTCAGCCAGAATCTGGGAAGGACTTTACGGTTTATAGCGATGCTTCGCATGTGGGATTAGGTTGTGTACTGATGCAAGAGGGTAAGGTGGTTGCCTATGCTTCGCGACAGCTTAAGCCTCACGAGGTGAATTACCCTACGCATGATTTGGAGTTGGCAGCGGTGGTATTTGCATTAAAAATCTGGAGACACTACCTTTATGGGGAAAAGTGTATTATATACACTGACCACAAAAGTCTCAAATATCTGTTAACTCAGAAGGAGTTGAACCTTAGGCAACGGAGATGGATAGAGTTGCTTAAGGACTATGACTGTTCGATTGAGTATCACCCTGGCAAGGCTAATGTTGTGGCTGATGCACTGAGCCGAAGGACTGTTACTGAGTTAAAGGCGATGTTCGCTCGTTTAAGTTTGTATGATGATGGGAGTTTGCTGGCCGAACTGCAAGTGAGACCGACTTGGACCGAGAGGATTAAAGAATTGCAGTGGAAGGATGATTCGTTGACTCCTCGATTTCAACAAGTCAAGGAGGGTAAGAGTGAGGATTTTGGACTGAATTCTGATGGAGTCCTATGCTTTCGAGGAAAAGTCTGTATTCCTAAGGATTCTGACTTGAGGAAGTTGATATTGAGTGAGGCTCATGGTGGAGCCTATGCTATGCACCCTGGAGGTAATAAGTTGTATAGGGATTTGCGAGAAGGGTACTGGTGGCCTGGACTTAAGCGAGAGGTGACTGATTTCGTTGGGAAATGTTTGACGTGTCAGCAAGTTAAAGCTGAGCACCAACTGCCGTCTGGATTGTTGCAGCCAGTAAAGATTCCGCAGTGGAAATGGGAAAGAGTAACGATGGATTTTGTGAGTGGCTTGCCTTTGACACCTTCAAAGAAGGACTCTGTTTGGGTAGTTGTGGATAGATTGACGAAGTCTGCTCATTTTATACCAGTTAGAACTGATTACTCACTTCAGAAGTTGGCCAAGCTGTATGTAGCAGAGATAGTGCGTTTGCATGGGGTGCCGGTTTCGATAATTTCTGATCGAGATCCTAGATTTACATCTCGATTCTGGAAGAAGTTGCATGAGGCGTTAGGTACGCGGTTGGACTTCAGTACTGCATTTCACCCTCAGACAGATGGTCAGTCTGAAAGGGTCATTCAAGTGTTGGAAGACATGTTAAGAGGATGTATCATTGATTTTCGTGGTAGTTGGGAAGATTATTTACCGTTGGCAGAATTTGCATACAACAACAGTTATCAAGCAAGTATTCAGATGGCTCCATATGAGGCACTTTATGGACGGAGATGTCGCACTCCTACTTGTTGGACAGAATTGGGAGAACGTAGAGTTCTTGGACCAGAGTTGGTAGCAGATACCGAAAGTAAAGTTAAGCTGATTCGAGATCGGTTAAAGGAGGCGTCTGATCGGCAGAAGTCATATGCTGACCTTAAGCGTAAGGAGATTGAGTTCGCTGTTGGGGATATGGCGTTCCTAAAGGTGTCGCCGTGGAAGAAGATCTTGAGATTTGGTAAAAAGGGCAAGCTAAGTCCGCGGTTTATTGGGCCTTATCGGATTCTTAAGCGGATTGGGCCAGTAGCCTATCAGTTGGAGTTGCCACCAGAGTTGGATCGTATCCATGACGTTTTTCACGTGTCTATGCTAAGACGGTATCGATCGGACCCTTCGCATATTGTACCAGTAGAGGAGATTACAGTAAATGCCGATTTGACTTTCGAGGAGGAACCTGTGGAGATCTTAGATCGTGATGTCAAAGTCTTAAGGAGGAAGTCTGTTCCTTTGGTAAAGGTGCTATGGCGTAATCATGGTAGAGAAGAAGCTACTTGGGAGCCAGAGGAGACTATGCGTCAACAATACCCTCAGTTATTTGGATCAGGTAAATTTCGTGGACGAAATTTCTTTAAGGGGGGTAGAGTTGTAACGCCCTGATTTTCGGGATTTTTCGGGTTTTGTGAATTTTTAGTGAAATTTTAAAATTTTGGTGTTCTAAAGGTTGAAAATGTATGTACATGTGTTAGTGGGCCTTTAGAAGGCCCAAGCTTAAGTTAAAACCCGGTAAAATCTTAAGTTGGATTTTCAAGTGAAAGGGGACTTGGTTAAGTGGGCCTTTAAGAAAAATCGTGTAAAATATGTCACAAAGGGAGCCTTGGTAGAGTGGCAAGGTGGCGCCACTAAGCTCCTAAAAAAGTGGCGCCTAAGTGGGTATGCAAGGACAGGGGTTCGAGTTACAAGGTAAGCATAGTGTTTTTTTTTAATTTTTAAAGCATGAGCCTAATTTAAGTGGGAATTCGGCAAGGGGCTTCAGGGACTTGGGCCGATTGTTTTAGGGGAATTATTAGGGTTTTGTCTTTTTCTATTTTCTGTCATGAGAGTTAGGGTTAGCCACCTTAGGTGTTACTATTCTCTTTTCAGTCAAAAAAGCCGAAATTGGCCTCCCTAAGAGTATCTAGCCGATTTCTTCTTCTTCTTCCTCTCTATCATTGCTTTTATTCTTTTCTTTTTACTCTGTTGATCTTCCCCTTAGCCGAACACTCTATCATACTCAGATCTGCAATTTCTTTCGATTCTATCCCTCCAAAAATAGCCATAGCCGATTGCTCAAAGTGCCAGAAATCCCGAAAACTGCTTTCTTTTTTTTGCCAATTTCTTGTAACCCGAATTACCCCTATTCCTTTCACTTGTTGTGGCCGATTACTACATTCCCTTGAGCCACTTCATTGTCGACACCATCACCCAAACTCACAGCTCAAATCACCATCTTCTTCTCTAGTTGAAAAGCTGAAATCACCATTAGTGTAGGGAGATAGCGAAAAATTTCAGATCTCATAGTTAAGGGTTCTACTAGCGTTCAAGGGGCAGATTTGCATCAGATCTGTGTAGGAATCGAAGAGAAATCATTGGTAAGTGTTTAATACCTCAGATCTGTTCAATATTTCATGTGTTGGAAAAGCCAAAAGTCCCTAAAGTTGGGGACTTTGCCGATTTGGACTTTTAGTAAATCAAGTGGTGTTTTTCTTTGTTCTTTGAGTGATAGTTGCGAAGGAGGCGAGCAAGTGAGGCAGTAAAGGCATCGGAATCATCAGATCTAGATCTAAAGCGATCTAAATCGGTAAAGGTAAGATTTTTAGGCCATTAAGGGGTATGGCCGAATATGGTAAAGGACTGTAGCTTTGGTTTTTCGTAGATCTATTGATTAATCAATTAGATTTTGGGTTGTAGGAACTGTCGCATAGGAGATCTCGTTGGTGAAACCGCAAAACAGGTGTGTGATTCTGAACCCCTTCATTGTGCATGTTGGCAAATGCCGAAAAGCCGAAATGCCGAAGATTGGGCATTTCGAGGGCTTGTGAGAGTGCGAACACTCACAAGTTGGTAGGGAAACTTTGGATATGAAGTCGGTACTGAAGGGGGAGTTAGCCACGAAATTTTGGGCGTTACGGTAAGTTGGGGCCTCAGTGGGCCGAGTATGGGCCCAATGGGCAATTTGGGCCCATTTAGGTAGAAATGGGTTTAAGGGTAATAAAATGAACTGTAGGTGTAAGAACAGCTAAAACAAGGTAACTGAATATGAAATTTGGACTAAACGGGCCTAATGGGCAAATTGACGAAATAGGGCTCATTAGGGGTTTTAGGGCTTAAGAGCTAAAACAATTAAACTGTGTTAACCGAATTTCTGTAACGACTATGGGATTAGTAGAGACTGTAATAAGCATAAAAACTGTAATATGAGAGCAAAATTACTGAAATACCCTTAGGGTGAGAAATTACTGTTTTGCCCTTAGGTAGAAAATTACCGTATTACCCCTAGGGCTAAAAACCGACTGAATTGTTTGACATGACTATTATTGTTACTGCATATCATGATGTATGTATGTTTGATGCATGGGGTTTGGGTTTGATATTGGAGGAAGTGTGAGTGGCACTGCCACGCTACTGAAAGGGGCTATGCCTCGTATTGTTACTGAATGGGGCTTTGCCTCGTATACTGTTTATCTGAGCAGCCATGCTGCAACTGTGGTGTGTGGGTTGGGTGGGTCGAGTTATTCCCCACATGGTGTGATGGCTGGTACGGGTGGTGTGTAGCGGTTGGTGGGTTGAGTAGTCTCCCCAATTGGGTTGCATTCATACTGTTATACTGTACTGTACTGTTATGGGCCTATGGGCCAAATTGTTATCTGAATAGGGCTTCGGCCCAGTATCTGTAATCTGAATAGGGCTTCGGCCCAGTATTGACTGAAACTGGCTAGGGCTCAGGTCTAGTGGGCTCGAGCCGATGTGGGCTTTGGATGGGTTCTGCACACACTGAGTTTTCCCAAACTCACCCCTCTCTTTCCATCCTTGCAGGTGAGCCCTAGATCGTGACTTGGTTGCTGGGAGGGATTCAGAGTGGCCACGAAGACTGAACTCGTATTTTAATTGGTTTATTAATTTAATTATTTTTACTATTGGTTTTATTTTGCTATGGGTTGTAATAAGGCCACTTTATCTGTTTTTACTTGGGACTTTTAACTATTCTATTCCATCCATAGTTACGCACTGTTTTCAAAAATTAAACAAATGTTTTCTTAACCAACCTGTTATTACAAGAGACTAAGTAAGATAATAAGGTTAAAGTGAACCGCTTAACAAATGAAATAGAGATTAAGTTGAGTAGTTATTAAAACAGGGATTTTCAAAATAGAAAATCAAGCGTTGCTTTCCAAAACACACCATCGGACTTAGTAAATAAGGCGGCGTAGGATAGCATAGGTGATGTAGCCCACCGGACATGGCCATAACGTCTGGGCCGGGATCGGGGTGTTACATTTAGTGGTATCAGAGCCTGGTTGCAACAACTCGGCTGTGGATCAGGTCCAAAAAGGGGTTTTCAAAATTTTTAAGCTCATAAAAGGTATTTTTGGAAAACCAGATTTTCTGAAAGGATTTTTGTGTTCGAAGTGATTTCTTTTAACTTGTCTTTTCTAAAATATGTTTAAAAAATTATTTTTAGGTCTAAGATTTTATTGAAATCTAGTACTTCGAGAGGTGGCACACTGAATCCCCGGTACCAAGTTGTAAGTATTTTCTGCCTTAACTTCTATACTGTACTGAAAATAAAGCTGTAGATAGTACTGAGCCTTGGATGTGATACTATAGGTGAGGTAGTATTAAGGCCATAAAACTGAAACTGTAGGGTAAACTAAACCCTAAGAAACTGAGACAGTAGCTAGGCTACGATCGCGCGAACACAAACTCTGAAATTTTATCTGTTCATAAGACATTCTGTAATAAACAACTGAAACATTAACTGATGGCATAAAATTCGTAAAACAGATAATCGATATGAGTACAAGAGCTACTCGGGGACGAGGCCGTGGACGGGGCCGAGTTAGTGCGCAAGCTGGATCATCGTCTTCTGAGCATAGGCCAGCAGGAGAGGCACGACCACCAGTGGAGGAAAATGGGCCGTACGATCGGGCCGCAGGGGACGACGCCTTATCCCAGGCCATGCTGAGAATTCTGAAAAGGGTGGCCGGAGCTAATGTTGGGCCTGTGAATAGGGGGTCCATTTCTGAGCGACTCCGGGCTAATGGAGCGGAAATTTTTAGGGGCATATCTGGAGTGGCCCCAAATGTGGCTGAGTACTGGTTGGAAGCCACAGAGCGAATTATGGACGACTTGGACTGCTCAGTGGAGCAGAAGCTGAAAGGAGCGGTATCGTTGCTGAGGGACGAGGCATATCAATGGTGGATCACCGTAAGAGAGGGTACCCCAACTGAGAGGGTAACTTGGGAATTGTTCAAGCAGTCTTTCAAGGCGAAATATGTTGGGGCTAGTTATGTGGATGCACGAAGGAAGGAATTTCTGAACCTGACCCAGGGTAGTAAGACTGTGGCTGAATATGAGGCAGAATTTTTGCGATTAAGCTGGTATGCTAGTGGCATTGTTTCCACCGAGTATGAGCGTAGTGTTCGGTTCGAGGATGGCCTCAGAGATGAGCTGAGAGTATTGATAGCGCCGCAGAGGGAGTGCGACTTTGCTGCACTGGTGGAGAAGGCTAAGATAGCCGAGGAAGTGAAGCAAGCTGAAAGGCGGAATCGCGATAGGGATCGCAACCGTTTTAAAAGAGACTCTGGAGTATCGGGAGCTACAAACCGGAATTTTAAGAGGGCGAGAGTAGAAGAACCAGTGCGAGCTATGCCAGTGAATGTTGTTAGACCACAGGCTTGTGGAGACTGTGGCAGAGTTCATCGAGGAGAATGCTGGAAACGCAGTGGAGCTTGTTTTCGTTGTGGGTCTAAGGACCATCAGGTTAAGGACTGCCCACAAAAGCCAGCTCAGGCTCAAGCTGTTGATCAGAGAGTTGCTCAGCCTGCGCGTGGGGGACTGCCACCGCCAAGGGGCCGTGGTCAAGGTAGAGAAGGCAATGGTAATGGACGTGGTCGTGGAGCACCTGGCAGGGGTGCTGGAAATGCTGAGGCTCGTCAGCCAGCCTTAGTGTATGCTGCTCGCCGCCGCGAGGAGGGTGATGCACCTGATGTTATAACTGGTACGTTCTTAATAGATCATACACCATATACTGCTTTAATTGATGTGGGTTCGAGTCATTCGTATGTTGCTTGTGAAATTTCTGGGTCGTTGGGTGTGCATTCTGAGGAGATTGTGAGTGGGGTAACTGTGATTAGTCCTTTAAGTCACTCTGTTAGGGTAGATAAACTCTTTAGAGATGTGCCTTTAGAGACTCAAGGTAGGATCTTTCTGGGAGACTTGATGGAGTTACCTTTTGGAGAATTTGACTTGATTCTGGGCATGGACTGGTTAACCAAGCACAAGGCAACGTTGGATTGCGCGGCCAAAAGAATGGTATTAAGAACAACCGAAGGTGAGGAGGTGATGGTTATTGGTGAACGAAGGGACTATTTGTCCAATGTGGTTTCTGCCTTAAGGGCTGAAAGGTTGATGCGCAAAGGTTGTGAAGCATACTTAGCGTTTGTAAGTCAAACTGAACCCGAAGGGGTGACCGTGGAGACAGTGAGGACTGTTAATGAATTTCAAGATGTATTTCCTGAGGAGCTACCTGGACTACCTCCTAACCGAGAAGTGGAATTTGGGATTGATCTGTTGCCAGGAACAGCTCCAGTGTCCATTGCGCCTTATAGAATGGCACCAAAGGAGCTAGTGGAATTGAAAGCCCAGATTCAAGAGTTGTTAGATAGGGGCTTCATTAGACCGAGTGTGTCTCCGTGGGGAGCACCGGTGCTGTTTGTGAAAAAGAAGGACGGTACGATGCGTATGTGTATCGATTATCGCCAGTTGAACAAACTGACGATAAAGAATAAGTATCCTCTGCCAAGAATCGACGATCTATTTGACCAGCTTAAAGGAGCTTCAGTGTTTTCCAAGATCGACCTTCGATCTGGGTATCATCAGTTAAGGGTAAAAGAGGTGGATGTGCATAAGATAGCATTCAGAACTCGTTATGGTCACTACGAGTTCTTGGTTATGCCCTTTGGATTGACGAATGCACCAGCAGCTTTTATGGATTTAATGAACCGAGTATTTCAGCCGTACTTGGATCGTTTTGTGGTCGTCTTTATTGACGATATATTGGTGTATTCGGAAACAGAGAAGAAGCATGATGAGCATCTTCGAATCGTTCTGCGGACTCTAAGGGAAAAGCAATTGTATGCGAAATTTAGTAAGTGCGAATTCTGGCTTCGAGAAGTGACTTTTCTGGGTCATGTTGTTTCTGCTAAGGGAATTAGGGTAGATCCTCGCAAGATTGAGGCAGTTCTGGATTGGAAGCCGCCTAGGACGGTGACAGAAATTCGTAGTTTTCTGGGTTTGGCAGGCTATTATAGAAGGTTTGTTGAGGGGTTCTCTATCATCGCGGCTCCATTAACGAAATTGTTAAGGAAGGGAGTACCCTTTAATTGGACTGAGAGGCAGCAAGAAGCTTTCGACAACCTGAAAAAGGTGTTGACCGAGGCGCCAGTGTTGATTCAGCCGGAATCTGGGAAGGACTTTACGGTTTATAGCGATGCTTCGCATGTGGGATTAGGTTGTGTACTGATGCAAGAGGGTAAGGTGGTTGCCTATGCTTCGCGACAGCTTAAGCCTCACGAGGTGAATTACCCTACGCATGATTTGGAGTTGGCAGCGGTGGTATTTGCATTGAAAATCTGGAGACACTACCTTTATGGGGAAAAGTGTATTATATACACTGACCACAAAAGTCTCAAATATCTGTTAACTCAGAAGGAGTTGAACCTTAGGCAACGGAGATGGATAGAGTTGCTTAAGGACTATGACTGTTCGATTGAGTATCACCCTGGCAAGGCTAATGTTGTGGCTGATGCACTGAGCCGAAGGACTGTTACTGAGTTAAAGGCGATGTTCGCTCGTTTAAGTTTGTATGATGATGGGAGTTTGCTGGCCGAACTGCAAGTGAGACCGACTTGGACCGAGAGGATTAAAGAATTGCAGTGGAAGGATGATTCGTTGACTCCTCGATTTCAACAAGTCAAGGAGGGTAAGAGTGAGGATTTTGGACTGAATTCTGATGGAGTCCTATGCTTTCGAGGAAAAGTCTGTATTCCTAAGGATTCTGACTTGAGGAAGTTGATATTGAGTGAGGCTCATGGTGGAGCCTATGCTATGCACCCTGGAGGTAATAAGTTGTATAGGGATTTGCGAGAAGGGTACTGGTGGCCTGGACTTAAGCGAGAGGTGACTGATTTCGTTGGGAAATGTTTGACGTGTCAGCAAGTTAAAGCTGAGCACCAACTGCCGTCTGGATTGTTGCAGCCAGTAAAGATTCCGCAGTGGAAATGGGAAAGAGTAACGATGGATTTTGTGAGTGGCTTGCCTTTGACACCTTCAAAGAAGGACTCTGTTTGGGTAGTTGTGGATAGATTGACGAAGTCTGCTCATTTTATACCAGTTAGAACTGATTACTCACTTCAGAAGTTGGCCAAGCTGTATGTAGCAGAGATAGTGCGTTTGCATGGGGTGCCGGTTTCGATAATTTCTGATCGAGATCCTAGGTTTACATCTCGATTCTGGAAGAAGTTGCATGAGGCGTTAGGTACGCGGTTGGACTTCAGTACTGCATTTCACCCTCAGACAGATGGTCAGTCTGAAAGGGTCATTCAAGTGTTGGAAGACATGTTAAGAGGATGTATCATTGATTTTCGTGGTAGTTGGGAAGATTATTTACCGTTGGCAGAATTTGCATACAACAACAGTTATCAAGCAAGTATTCAGATGGCTCCATATGAGGCACTTTATGGACGGAGATGTCGCACTCCTACTTGTTGGACAGAATTGGGAGAACGTAGAGTTCTTGGACCAGAGTTGGTAGCAGATACCGAAAGTAAAGTTAAGCTGATTCGAGATCGGTTAAAGGAGGCGTCTGATCGGCAGAAGTCATATGCTGACCTTAAGCGTAAGGAGATTGAGTTCGCTGTTGGGGATATGGCGTTCCTAAAGGTGTCGCCGTGGAAGAAGATCTTGAGATTTGGTAAAAAGGGCAAGCTAAGTCCGCGGTTTATTGGGCCTTATCGGATTCTTAAGCGGATTGGGCCAGTAGCCTATCAGTTGGAGTTGCCACCAGAGTTGGATCGTATCCATGACGTTTTTCACGTGTCTATGCTAAGACGGTATCGATCGGACCCTTCGCATATTGTACCAGTAGAGGAGATTACAGTAAATGCCGATTTGACTTTCGAGGAGGAACCTGTGGAGATCTTAGATCGTGATGTCAAAGTCTTAAGGAGGAAGTCTGTTCCTTTGGTAAAGGTGCTATGGCGTAATCATGGTAGAGAAGAAGCTACTTGGGAGCCAGAGGAGACTATGCGTCAACAATACCCTCAGTTATTTGGATCAGGTAAATTTCGTGGACGAAATTTCTTTAAGGGGGTAGAGTTGTAACGCCCTGATTTTCGGGATTTTTCGGGTTTTGTGAATTTTTAGTGAAATTTTAAAATTTTGGTGTTCTGAAGGTTGAAAATGTGTGTACATGTGTTTGTGGGCCTTTAGAAGGCCCAAGCTTAAGTTAAAACCCGGTAAAATCTTAAGTTGGATTTTCAAGTGAAAGGGGACTTGGTTAAGTGGGCCTTTAAGAAAAATCGTGTAAAATATGTCACAAAGGGAGCCTTGGTAGAGTGGCAAGGTGGCGCCACTAAGCTCCTAAAAAAGTGGCGCCTAAGTGGGTATGCAAGGACAGGGGTTCGAGTTACAAGGTAAGCATAGTGTTTTTTTTAATTTTTAAAGCATGAGCCTAATTTAAGTGGGAATTCGGCAAGGGGCTTCAGGGACTTGGGCCGATTGTTTTAGGGGAATTATTAGGGTTTTGTCTTTTTCTATTTTCTGTCATGAGAGTTAGGGTTAGCCACCTTAGGTGTTATTATTCTCTTTTCAGTCAAAAAAGCCGAAATTGGCCTCCCTAAGAGTATCTAGCCGATTTCTTCTTCTTCTTCCTCTCTATCATTGCTTTTCTTCTTTTCTTTTTACTCTGTTGATCTTCCCCTTAGCCGAACACTCTATCATACTCAGATTTGCAATTTCTTTCGATTCTATCCCTCCAAAAATAGCCATAGCCGATTGCTCAAAGTGCCAAAAATCCCGAAAACTGCTTTCTTTTTTTTGCCAATTTCTTGTAACCCGAATTACCCCTATTCCTTTCACTTGTTGTGGCCGATTACTACATTCCCTTGAGCCACTTCATTGTCGACACCATCACCCAAACTCACAGCTCAAATCGCCATCTTCTTCTCTAGTTGAAAAGCCGAAATCACCATTAGTGTAGGGAGATAGCCGAAAATTTCAGATCTCATAGTTAAGGGTTCTACTAGCGTTCAAGGGGTAGATTTGCATCAGATCTGTGTAGGAATCGAAGAGAAATCATTGGTAAGTGTTTAATACCTCAGATCTGTTCAATATTTCATGTGTTGGAAAAGCCGAAAGTCCCTAAAGTTGGGGACTTTGCCGATTTGGACTTTTAGTAAATCAAGTGGTGTTTTTCTTTGTTCTTTGAGTGATAGTTGCGAAGGAGGCGAGCAAGTGAGGCAGTAAAGGCATCGGAATCATCAGATCTAGATCTAAAGCGATCTGAATCGGTAAAGGTAAGATTTTTAGGCCATTAAGGGGTATGGCTGAATGTGGTAAAGGATTGTAGCTTTGGTTTTTCGTAGATCTATTGATTAATCAATTAGATTTTGGGTTGTAGGAACTGTCGCATAGGAGATCTCGTTGGTGAAACCGCAAAACAGGTGTGTGATTCTGAACCCCTTCATTGTGCATGTTGGCAAATGCCGAAAAGCTGAAATGCCGAAGATTGGGCATTTCGAGGGCTTGTGAGAGTGCGAACACTCACAAGTTGGTAGGGAAACTTTGGATATGAAGTCGGTACTGAAGGGGGAGTTAGCCACGAAATTTTGGGCGTTACGGTAAGTTGGGGCCTCGGTGGGCCGAGTATGGGCCCAATGGGCAATTTGGGCCCATTTAGGTAGAAATGGGTTTAAGGGTAATAAAATGAACTGTAGGTGTAAGAACAGCTAAAACAAGGTAACTGAATATGAAATTTGGACTAAACGGGCCTAATGGGCTAATTGACGAAATAGGGCTCATTAGGGGTTTTAGGGCTTAAGAGCTAAAACAATTAAACTGTGTTAACCGAATTTCTGTAACGACTATGGGATTAGTAGAGACTGTAATAAGCATAAAAACTGTAATATGAGAGCAAAATTACTGAAATACCCTTAGGGTGAGAAATTACTGTTTTGCCCTTAGGTAGAAAATTACCGTATTACCCCTAGGGCTAAAAACCGACTGAATTGTTTGACATGACTATTATTGTTACTGCATATCATGATGTATGTATGTTTGATGCATGGGGTTTGGGTTTGATATTGGAGGAAGTGTGAGTGGCACTGCCACGCTACTGAAAGGGGCTATGCCTCGTATTGTTACTGAATGGGGCTTTGCCTCGTATACTGTTTATCTGAGCAGCCATGCTGCAACTGTGGTGTGTGGGCTGGGTGGGTCGAGTTATTCCCCACATGGTGTGATGGCTGGTACGGGTGGTGTGTAGCGGTTGGTGGGTTGAGTAGTCTCCCCAATTGGGTTGCATTCATACTGTTATACTGTACTGTACTGTTATGGGCCTATGGGCCAAACTGTTATCTGAATAGGGCTTCGGCCCAGTATCTGTAATCTGAATAGGGCTTCGGCCCAGTATTTGACTGAAACTGGCTAGGGCTCAGGTCTAGTGGGCTCGAGCCGATGTGGGCTTTGGATGGGTTCTGCACACACTGAGTTTTCCCAAACTCACCCCTCTCTTTCCATCCTTGCAGGTGAGCCCTAGATCGTGACTTGGTTGCTGGGAGGGATTCAGAGTGGCCATGAAGACTGAACTCGTATTTTAATTGGTTTATTAATTTAATTATTTTTACTATTGGTTTTATTTTGCTATGGGTTGTAATAAGGCCACTTTATCTGTTTTTACTTGGGACTTTCAACTATTCTATTTCATCCATAGTTACGCACTGTTTTCAAAAATTAAACAAATGTTTTCTTAACCAACCTGTTATTACAAGAGACTAAGTAAGATAATAAGGTTAAAGTGAACCGCTTAACAAATGAAATAGAGATTAAGTTGAGTAGTTATTAAAACAGGGATTTTCAAAATAGAAAATCAAGCGTTGCTTTCCAAAACACACCATCGGACTTAGTAAATAAGGCGGCGTAGGATAGTATAGGTGATGTAGCCCACCGGACATGGCCATAACGTCTGGGCCGGGTTCGGGGTGTTACAATTAATGTAAAATAATGAAATATTGCATTTATTTACCGTAAACTTACCACAATACAAAATATGACTAAACTTAACAATTTAGTCCTTTACTTTCTCTTTTCCATGATCTACTCCCGAATTTCGTTCTTCTTGATCTATAATAGAAAATTTAACTTATTTAATACTCACATTTATCAAAACAGTCCCTGACTCCAACTTTGGCAAAATTACATTTTTGCCCCTAAACTTTTGCATATTTACACTTTTGCCCCAAGGCTCGGAAATCAAACTTTATCACAAATTCTTATGTTTTAAGACTTGCTGATCATTTATTTACCAACAACAACCTCAAATTCCTACTATAACTTGTACTTATGAACAATTGGTATTTTTACCGATTAAGCCCTTTTACTCGTTTTTATCTAAAACCGAGTAGCCCAAGTTGTCTAGCATAATTTAAAACATCATATTCTATCATAAAACATCAAAATAAACACTTTTCACCTATGGGTATTTTCCCAAATATGAACCCTAGCTTAAATTATAGCTAGCATAAGCTTTATCAAGCTACCGGGATTCCAAAAACGTAAAGAACATTAAAAACAGGGCTTGGAAGCTTGAAACAAACCCTAGCTATGGAGAACCCTTGAAATTTCGTGCTAATGAAGAAGATGGACATATTTTGCCATCTTTTTCCCTTTTTTAATCTTTTAATTCCCAAATGACTAAAATACCCTTCATGCCTTTCTTTGAAAATTTTTCATGTACAAGCCCATTTTTGTCCAAAATTTTAGCAATTGGTCAAATTGCTATTTAAGACCTCCTAATTAATATTCCAAAGCAATTTCATACTAAAATCTTCTAGAATGCAAGTTTTGCAACTTATTCAATTTAGTCCCTAATTTCAATTTAAGCATTTTATGCATAGAATTTCTTCACGAAATCTTCACACCATCATGAAATCATATCATAAACATCAAAATAATTATAAAATAATTATTTCTATCTCAGATTTGTGGTCACGAAACCACTGTTCCGTTTAGGCCCTATTTCGGGATGTGACATGAAAGGACTTACTCATCGGCCTCTTCTAGGCATCTCGAGCTTCCATAGCTGCTTTTCTTTTCTCTTTATTTCATTCCTCCGCTTTGCAAGCCCTGTCTACCAACACCATGAATTCCTTTAATTCTAAAATTCCTACCAACACTTTGATATCCTCATTGACTCCATCCTCAAATCTTCTACACAACATCGCCTCGGTAGAAACACACTCTTGTGCATATTTGCTAAGTCTGACGAATTCCCGTTCATGCTCAGCCACAGTCATCTTGCCTTGCTTCAACTCAAGGAACTCTTTTCGTTTTTGGTTGACAAAGTGCTAACTGATGTATTTCTTCTAGAACTCTTCTAAGAAAAAGTCCCATGTCACTCTTTCTCTCGGGACCACAGCTATTAAGGTCTTCCACCAACGATAAGTTGTGTCTTTCAACAAAGATACAACACATTTTAGACACTCTTCAGGTGTACAAGACATTAACTCCAAACTCTTCGGCCCTTTGCTTCTGAATTTTATCCACTGAAGGTTTTGCCAACCTTACGACATCAACACCTTATGGGGCTACGGGAACCAGTTGTGCTATAGGCGAGGGAGGAGGAGGTTGAGCATTAGGATTTGCTCGAACAAAACTGGTATACCAATCATTCATCATTCGGAGAAAGGCATCCCAAGCCTCGTCTCCTTAACTCAACCTCTCATGTCAACTTTCCACAGGTGAGGTCCCTTCTGTGGGAGCCGGTGCATTACTAGCTGCATCATCAGCCGCAGCTCGTTCGGGATCCATTACTATATAAAAACCAAAACACAATTGAGAAAAGTCAGAAGTCACCACATTATCACAATATATCTATGGCATGTATAGCTAGACTCACAACAACACTATGGTAGTCCGAGAACTGACTAACCATAGTCTGATACCACTAAATGTAACACCACTTACCCGGGTGTGTCGTCAGAACTGAGTATGAGGCTTTACCAGATGATAACACAACAAATCATACAAAATCGAGCCAAAAATTTTTGGTTCAATTAAATCTTATATATAAATGATCATACTATCCTTAAAATGGGCCTACTGGGCCCAAAACATAGTTTGGGAGTGGTCCGAGAACAAACCGGACACTCAGAAAATTTTTTGAAAAATTTGGTCAAGTACAGGGCACATGCCTATGTGAGACAAGGACACGTCCGTGTAGGCAGGCCGTGTGGTTACACACGCGCATGTCCCTTACACATGCGAAATTATTTTCCAATTCAAACCTACAGGGGTTTTTACAAGGCTAAGCACGAGCCCGTGCTCCATGCCCGTGTCCTTGACACGACTGGGCACACGCCCGTGTCCTAACCCGTGTGAAAACTAGGGGGTATTCTGTCTATAACGTCATCGCGAAAACTTCACCACACGGCCAAGCCACATGCCCGTGGGCTAGGCCGTGCCTATCACATGGTTGAGACATACGGTCGTGTCTCCACCTCATGTGTTTATTACAAAACATTTAATTTTCATAAATTCAGGTGTAGGGGACACACGGCCTATCCACACGCCCCTAGCTGGTCGTGTGTTGCACACGACCTAGACACATGCTCGTGTGTCTGCTTGTGTGGACAATTATAGGCTATTTTCCAAGCCAATTGCCACCCTGAAACACAAACCAATTTCAACCCATTTTGCCGTAGAACAACATAGCATGATAACACGTCCAAACATATGTAGTATGACCTCCAAACGCTACCAATTTCCAAACCATTCACAAGCATATTAAACATCTCATGAATTTTCCTCATAAATATATGTAGAAAACCAACATTAACATTAACCATCTCAAATGGCTTTGTTTGCAAAATGCCAATCAAAAGACTTATGTCCACATGACAACTGACCCAAGGACACTTACAACGCAAATACATCCCTATACACGCCATAGTTCAAAATGGTCATTTCACTATACCAAAAGATAGATGTTGATAGTGTGGTTGATCCTCTGACACGTCCTGATTCCTGAGCTGGCTCGACTGAATCTATAAAACAAAGGAAAAGAAAAAAGAGAAAGAAGCAAGCTTTAAAAGCTTAGTAAGTCTATATGTAAATAATTAACACCATGGCAATATTACGTAACAGCCAGAGTTGTTTCTCACACCAACTTACCACCTTCTCATACCAATATTCACATACAAATCATGCATATTATTTACACCTACTCAAGCCCACATGCACCCCTTTTGCACCCTCATACAATTTCCCACAATTTCACTTGCCCAATAAATGCACTTGCACTTACGCACCACATCACTACACCAAACTCTTTATAAGATTTCTCGTTGAACCCTTCGGTTTAATCTTTGATACTCGATGGTTTTCAACACTTAGTTCCACCAACATAATAATTCAGCTCGCATGTACACATGGTGAAGATCACTTTATCACCCATGTGACCTAGCCATAGAATCCCGTAGCTCTCTGTACACATAGTGAAGATCACTTTATCACCCATGTGACCTAGCTACTTATAACATAGCTCTCGTGTCTACATGATATACCCTCAGTACCATACATGTGACCTAGCTATCTTTAATCCGTAACTCTCGTGTATATATGGTGAAGATCACTTTATCACCAATGTGACCTAGCTACCACACAAATCTTGTATCTCTCTTGTACACATGGTATCCTACCCTCGGAATCACACATATGACCTATCCATAAAATATCCATATCTTTCGATTTTTCGATGGTTCAACCGGGAATTTACCTTCCATAATTCTTATCATCATATAAAATTATTCACTATCACATTTCATAATATACATTAAAATTGCTAACGTACAAATTAAATTGACAAATTTCTTACATATAAACTTACCTCGACAACAAAAAATTGATACTTTGCAAATCAATCCGATATGTTGCCCTTACCTCGGTTAAGGTCGATTCCTCGATCTTCTTGATCTATAATGACACATTCAACTTGTTTATTACACACATTACTCAATTGAACACAAAATCATCCTGTGGTAAATTTTACCATTTTACCCCTAACTTTGTCTATTTTTACAACTTAATCCCTAGGCTCGTAAATTAAAATGTATCTATTCTCTTGGTTACTCAAGCTTAGCCAAACATCAATGGTACCCAAAACAACCCACATTTCTCATAAATTTCTACTTTTACCACATAGTTTCTATCTTTACAATTTGGTCCCTATTAGGGACTTTCATGAAAAATCACCTAGCAAACATGGATTACCACACCTTAAACTTTCATACTCCACCATTAGACATCAAAACACTTACATGTCATATATGGGTAAAATTTTAAACGTCAACCTTAGCTTAAAATAGTGGTAAAATTAGCTAGAGCAAGCTACGAGGATTTAAAAAAATGAATAGAATTAAAAACGGGGCTTGATGTACCTTGGATCAAAGCTTGAAAGTGACCAAAACCCTAGCTATGGAAGGCTTCTGAGTTTTGGCACCAAGGAAGAAGGTGGACACCCAATTTTGACTTCTTTTTCTCATTTTATTACCTTTTATTTACTAATAACCAAAATGCCCCTCATTAAAACCTTTGTTATTTTTATCCTTCCTTGGATATTTTTGTCCAAACTAAGTTAAAATGGTTTAAACCTTATAAGGACTTCTAATTTAAAGACCTATTTCAATCAAGTACCTTTATAGACTAAAACCCATATTTTTCACCTATTGCGATTTAGTCCAACCCACCAAATTGAACATGCAAACAATAAAATTCATGCACCAAAACCTCACATAATTATTCAAACATCAAACAAACATCAAAACTCAATCGGAATAATACTTTAGACCTCAGATTCATGGTTCTGAAACCACTATTCCATATAGCCCCTAATTCGGGCTGTTACACGAGCTCTATTACACAAGTTTTCATCAATTCATAAATAATCATGGTCATTCGACTTTTCATTCTCGAATAGAGTTCTCATAAACATCTCATAGACATAAGTTATCAATTTATGTCAATACAATGAATTCATGCATAAAAGATAAAAATGATCGGTTATTTGCCTACAACTTACCTCGGTATACAAAATAAAGGTGGCTATTCAGTTTACTTGATTTGCTTGGCTTTCCCCCGGTCAAGAATTGGATTTGGAAACTCTTGATCTATGAGAATAAAAATTTACTAATTTAATCATCAATTAAAACTAAGCAATCCAAAGTTCACAATTTTGGCAAAATGACCATTTTGCCCTTAGACTTTGGCAAAATGATCATTTTACCCCTAAGCTCAGAAATTGATTTCCATCAAATTTCCTTATTAACCAAGCCTAACAAAGCTCTCTTTCTACTCTTATGGCAACCCAACATTTCTACTATCTCATGCATTTATTACATCATTAACTAACTTTACAACTAAGCCCCATTCTATGTGTTCTCATGCAAACTCTTTCACACAATTGTTTATTTAACAACAATAGATCATTTTCACCCCAAAAATTCCAGCAAACATCACTTATACATCCATGGAACGTTCCAAAACTTTCAACCAAAATGTTAAATACACCCCTCAAAATGTAGCTCATGCTACAAGGGTTCCAAAAATGCAAAAACATTCAAGAAATACCTTAGAAATCACTTACTAATGTGTGCCAAAAGTTACTGAATTTTTGAAGCTCTGAAAAACCCCCCAATGGTTGGTATTTTTTAGCAAGAAGAAGAAGGAAAATGAAGCAAAATAATTATTTTTTTATTTTAGTCAAAAAGGTTCACCTAACCCACCAAAAATTGATTTTTTGACTTTTCTTTGTCCTCATGTTCTGTCATGGCCGGCCATCATGAATTTAATTGTCTATTTGCCCTTTAAAGTCTCCAAATCTCAGCTCTCCAGCTATTTGGCTTAATTTACTAGAATTTACAACTTTTACCTTTTTATGTGATTTAGTCCTTTTTTTGCGATTAAGCCTTTAATCGAGTAAATTACTTCACCAAAAGTTTCATGCATACTTATAAAAATACTATGACATGTAATTTGACACTAAAATAATTTTCTCAAACCTTAGGAAGTGATTTCGAAATCACTATTCCGTCTAAGATTGGTTTCGGGTTGTTACAATTCTCCCCCTTAGGGATTTTCGTCCCCAAAAATCTTACTGTTGAAGAGGTTCAGGTACTGATCTCTCATCGTCTGCTCGGGTTCCCATGTGGCTTCCTCAACCCCATGTCTATGCCATAAAACTTTCACAAGTGTTATGTTTTTGTTTCTCAGTTTCTAGACTTCCCGAGCCAAAATCTTAACAGGTTCTTCACCATAGGTCATATCTGGACTTATTTCTATCTTTGCCAGTGAAATCATGTGTGATGGGTTTGAGCGGTAACAATGTAACATAGATACATGGAAGACGTCATGAATCTTTTCTAACTCAGGTGGCAAGGCTAACTAGTAAGCTATGAGTCCAATTCTCTCGGTCACCTAATAGGGCCCAATAAACCGTGGACTCAAGTTCCCTTTCCTATCAAACCGAAAGACTTTCTTCCATGGAGAGACTTTTAAGAACACTTTATCCCTGATTTGAAATTCAATCTCTTTTCTTTTCAAGTGTACATAGGGCTTTTGTCTATCCAAGGTGGCTTTCAAACAATCTCAGATTACTTTAACTTTCTCTTCGATCTTCTTAACCACATCAACCCCATCTATCTAATTCTTTTTATGCTCTAACCAAAAGAAGGGTGTTCTGCACTTGTGCCCATGCAAAGCCTCATAAGGTGCCATCTAAAGACTCGACTGATAATTATTATTGTAGGCAAACTCGATAAACGGTAAATGCTTTTCCCAACTTCCTTGGAATTCGAGGACACAACATCTCAACATGTCCCCAAGAATCTAAATAACCCTCTCTGACTGACCATCAGTCTGCGGATGAAAAGCCGTGCTGAAATTTAACTTTGTCCCTAACGCCTCTTGTAACTTTTTCTAAAACCAAGACGTAAATCTTAGATCTCTGTCTGAAACTATCAAGAAGGGCACTCCATGCAACCTCACTATCTCAGAGATGTATAACTCGACTAACTTCTCAAGTGAATAATCTATGCAAACTGGTACGAAATGAGTTGACTTTGTCAGTCTATCCACTATGACCCATACGACATCTTTCTTCTTTGGCGATAAAGGCAGCCTAGAAACAAATTCCATAGTAATGTGGTCCCTTTTCCACTCGGGAACCATTATGGGCTGAAGTAGACTCGAAGGTACTTGGTGTTTAGCTTTTACTTACTGACGAACCAGACACTTAGAGACGAACTCTAATATGTCTCTTTTCATTCCCGTCCACTAATACATCTTTCTCAAGTCATTATACATTTCCACACTACCCAGGTAAATAGATAAGCAGCTACTATGCACCTCTCGCAAGATTCTGGAAATAATCTCTGCATCCTTAGGTACTCAAACTCTATCCCAGTACATCAAGCAACTGTCGACACCAACTCTAAAATCTGGTCATCATTCGTCCCACGCTGTCCTAATCTAGCTTGTAAATCCTTGTCATTTTTTTTAGCCTCAACAATCTCTTGTAAAAACACTAGTTTGGCCCTCATTTCGGCCAAGATCGATCCATCGTCACTTATAGCTAGTTGGGCATTCATAGCCCTCAAAGCAAATAGGCATTCATAGCCCTCAAAGCAAATAATGATTTTCTGCTCAAAGCATCAGCGACTATATTCACCTTCTCAGGGTGGTAGTCGATTACCAACTCGTAGTCTTTGAGTAATTCTAGCCATCTTCGTTGTCATAGATTCAACTCTTTTTGTGTCATTAGGTACTTTAAACTTTTGTGATCCGTGAAAACTCGGCATCTCTTGCCATATAGATAGTGTCTCTAAACTTTCAATGTGAAAATGACGGCGGCCAACTGTAAATCGTGGGTCAGGTAATTTTTCTCATGTGGTTTCAACTGTCTCGAAGTGTATGCAATTACTTTCCCTCTTGCATTAGTACGCATCCTAATCCATTTAAGGAAGCATCACTATACACCACGAACTCCTTTTTTGACTCGGGTTGCACTAAAACCAAGGCTTCAGTCAACAAAGCCTTTAATCTTTCAAAACTCTACTGGCACTTGTCGGTCCACTCGAATTTAACATCCTTTTGAAGTAGCTTCATCATCGGAGTAGCAATCATTGAGAATCCTTTAACAAATCGCTGATAATAACCTGCTAGGCCCAAGAAACTCCTGATTTCTATCACATTCCTTGGCGGTATCCACTCCACAATTGCAGAAATCTTACTCGAGTCGACTCTAATCCCATCTCCCGACACAATGTGTCACAAAAATCTGACCTCTCGTAGCCAAAATTCACTCTTGCTGAATTTGGCATATAATTGTTTATCCCTCAAAGTCTGCAATACGATCTTCAAGTGTTCCTTATGCTCACCTCGTCACGAGAATATACAAGTATGTCATCAATGAAGACGACTACAAACTTGTCCAATTAGGTTCGAAAAATATGGTTCATCAGGTCCATGAATACCGCAGGGGCATTTGTCAAACCAAAGGGCATGACGAGGACATCATAATGGCCGTACCTAGTTCGAAAGGCATTTTTCGGCACATCTTGCTCCTTAACACTCAACTGGTAATGCCACGACCTTAGGCCAATTTTTGAAAACACAATTGCTCCTCTTAATTGATCAAACAAATCATCGATCCTCGATAACACATACTTATTCTTCACTGTAACCTTATTGTGCTGACGATAGGATATGCACAACCTCATAGAACTGTCCTTTCTCTTAACAAATAAAACAGGCACTCCCCACGGAGAATAACTTGGCCTCACAAAACCCTTATCCGTAAACTCTTGCAACTGGGTTTTCAATCTTTAAGTTCTATCGGTGCCATTCTATAAGGAGCGATAGAGATAGGTGTAGTGCCTGGAATCAATTCGATACCAAACTCTATTTCTTTTTCCGGAGGTAATGGGGTAACTCCTCCGGATACACATCCGGGTACTCGCATACCATTGGCACTGAATCAATCTTTGTCTCTGACACTTGAGTGTTCAATACAAATGCAAGGTACGACTCATATTCTGTTCTCAAATATCTCTAAGCTGTCATAGAAGATACCACTATAGGTGGACCATCTAATTCACCTGATTCAACCTGGAGAATATCCCCGCTTCCATATTTCATCTCGACAAACTTCCTTCCGTAATTTACTACCATGTCATGGGTAGTCAACCAGTCCATGCCCAAGATGATATCAAATTCATCAAACAACAATAACATTAAGTTAGCTGGGAAGCAGTGACCTCCAATTGTCAAGGGACAATCTCGACACACCTGGTCAACTAATACATGCATGCCTAATGGATTTGACACTTTCACCACATATTCAGTTGACACAACTAGTAATTCTATTCCAGATGCTACTTTCATATAGATATAAGAATGGGTAGAACCTGGATCAATCAAAGCTATTACAGGGATGTTAAGTATAGAGAAGGTACCCATAACCACGTCGGGGGATAAAGCCTCTTCACGGGCACGGATAGCGTACGTCCTCGCCGGCGCTCTACCCTCTGACCTTATAGTAGTGTCTCTATGGGTACCTTGCTACTAGTTCCACTGCCCGGGTTCTTCTCCAGTCTACCCAATCAAAGGAGCACTACTTGCCATCATCTCTTGCTTTTTAGTGCCCTCATTCATCTCGGGACAGTCTCGGATGAAGTGATCAAGTGAGCTGCACCGAAAGCAACCTTTTTCTTTCCCATGACACTCGCCAAAGTGTCTCTTGCCACACTATGAGCACCTTGGTCTATCCGGTCGAGCACTACCCACACTCGCCACTGAGGTAGTCTGAGCATTGGACGTCACATGTTGCTTTTTCTTGTTCTTACCTAAAAATCCCACTTAAGTATTGGATTGGGTCGTAAACTCTCTCAATCTCTTAGACGAGATTGATGAGATTTCCCCACCAGTCTTTTCCTCAAGTCCTAAGACTCCACATCGGCTTTTCTCTTGTCTTTGGCCAACTCTTTAGTCTTGCACGCCCTCTCAACGAGCACAACAAATTCTTGAATCTCTAAAATTCCCACCAAAAGTTTGGTGTCCTCATTCAAACCGTCCTCAAACCATTTACACATAATGGTTTCAAAAGACATACACTCCCGTGCATACTTGCTATGGCTCACCAACTCTCGTTCGTACTCAGTGACCATCATGCAACCTTGATTCAGCTCTAAAAACTCTTTTCTCATTTGGTCGATGAACCTCTAGCTAATGTACATTTTACGAAATTCCTCTAGAAAGAAATCCCAAGTCACGCTCTCTCTCAGAACCACTGACACGAGAGTGTTCCACCACTGATAGGCCGCGTCCTACAAAAGCCATACTACACACTTTATGCACCTCCCATGGGTGCATGACAGTTCATCGAATACCCTGATGGTATTCTCTAACCAGAACTTTGCTCTCTCTGGGTCATCATACTTATTCGCTCGAAATTCCTCTGCCCCATGTTTCCTAAGTCAATCTACCGGAGGTTTTTCTCTCCTATTCAGTTCTGCTCATTGAGGAGCTGCAAGGGCATGATAATAGATTGGAAGAGGTGGGGAAGGTGGAGTGTTTGGGTTCGTACGAACATACGCTGTGTACTAAACATCCATCATTTGGAGGTAAGCCTTTCTAGCTCCTCCGCACTAACTCATCGTCACAGGCCCGGTTTGTACTGGTACGGTCCCTTCAGCGGGAGCCGGCGCATTACTTTCCACATCATCCGCCATAGGTTGTTCTGGATCCATTACTATATGAAAAACACATTTTATAAACGTCATGAGTCATCACACTATCATCAAATAATAATGGCATGTATAGCTAGACTCGTACACAAGCTAGGTTTATCTTAGAATCGACTAAACCATCACTCTGATACCACAAATGTAACACCCCTTACCCGTATCCGACTTGGGACATGGTACGAGGCGTTACGTTTCTAAAATACAAGCAAAAGTTCAATATTATACCACCAAAATACGCTCCAAAATTTTAAAACTTTCTCAAACAATGTCCTACGGACTTTAATAAAGGCATACGAGGCCTATCGTATAATTTAGAAATGATTTAAAGTCATTCTGGGCATTTAGAGAATTTTCCTGACTACTACTTTGGTTCACGTCACATGCCCTTGTGACACACGGTAGACTTTAAACACGACCGTGTTAATAGCCTGTGTGAATTTATTTTCCAACATCAATCCTATAGGGGCTTTCACACGGCTTGGCACATGTCAGTGTGCCCATCCTGTGTCCCTCACACGGC
This sequence comes from Gossypium stocksii, assembly GCA_020496765.1. NCBI lineage: Eukaryota > Viridiplantae > Streptophyta > Magnoliopsida > Malvales > Malvaceae > Gossypium > Gossypium stocksii. The sequence continues at coordinate 30,437,815 of CM035627.1, forward strand.
CATGACAAGCCCGTGTCGAAGCTCGTGTATAAAAACCTTGACATTTTGTTTCTGACGTCAGCGTACACATGGCTGTAGCACACGCCAGTGTGCTCAACCCGTGTCTCTCACACGGCCTTGACATGCATGTGTCTTAGCTTGTGTACTAAAACCTGGGTAATCTATTTCTAACATCAACAATCTCACGGCCGTGACACACACCCGTGTGCTGGCGTGTCCTCCACACGACTAAGACACGTGGCCGTGTCTCACGCCCGTGTGGAACACTGATGGGCATTTAACTAAATCCGTGCAAGGTGGAGAGGACACACGGCCTAACCATATGCCTGTGGACACATACCTGTGTGTCTACCCATGTGGACAAAAATAGGCTATTTGCCAAGCCTACTTGCCACCCTAAAACAAAACTAAATACATAACCAACATATCAAGGCATACATATTTGACCAATAGCCATAATTTGGCATTTCAACTTAGTCTTATGAACCAATCTAACTACATCTCACAAAATTTGCATGCACAAGTAAATTTAAACAACCATCCATAGTTTCCAAAAACTCATTCTCATTCAATAATATGACCATAACTATTCTGGACAATTCCAAAGGCCATTTACAAAATGAATTTCATAAGACAAATGACCAATATAATTGGCTAACTAGAGTGTAATACACAAAATGACCATACAACCTATACATACCATTACTCAAAACATAAAACATAATTATACCGAGTGCTTCGGTTGTTAGTGTGCATGATGTCTCCCACGTCCTTGGATCCTCGATTTCCTTAGACGGCTCTAAATGGAAAAAAGGAAGGAGAAAGGTAAGCGTAAAGCTTAGTAAGTTGTAAGTAAATAAATAACAACAATTTACCAAGTCAAGATAACTTTTATTCCACTTCGAATTATGCATATATCAAGAATAGCTAGACATAACTTACTCGATTGCATCCTTTACTAAACATACAATATGCTCGTGAGCTCACATTTCAAGCATTACACTAAGTACTTGCATCATTTATAGAGATTTTCACAATATTTCACAACTGAACATTTACTCTGGGTTTTCCCGTTGAACTATTTAGAATAAGAAAGGATATTTATTAAGCCTCCAACGTAGGGTATTGAGCCGATGCCATATCCCAAACATGGTCTTACAGTAGCTCCCATTTATTAGTGTCGATGCCATGTCCCAGATAAGTCTTACACTGACACCCAGCAAGCTGACGCCATGTCCCAGACAGTTGTTACACTAGCTTGTAAATCCCGAGGCTGATGCATGTCCCAGACATGTCTTACACTGGCTCTATTACAATAGCTCTCATCTATTCTAATTATTCAATCGGGCTCTATTACACAAGTTTTCATCAATTCATAAATAGTGATCGTCATTCAACTTTTCATGCTTGAATAGAGTTCTCATAAACATCTCATAGACATAAGTTATCAATTTATGTCAATACAATGAATTCATGCATAAAAGATAAAAATGATAGGTTATTTGCCTACAATTTACCTCGGTATACAATGAAGGTGGTTATTCTATTTACTCGATTTGCTTGGCTTTCCCCCGATCTAAAATTGGATTTGTCAATTCTTGATCTATGACAATAAAAATTTACTAATTTAATCATCAATTAAAACTAAGCAATCCAAAGTTCACAATTTGGGCAAAATGACCATTTTGTCCCTAGACTTTGACAAAATGACCATTTTACCCTAAGCTCGAAAATTGATTTGCATCAAATCCCCTTATTAACCTAGCCTAACCAAGCTCTCTTTCCACTCTTATGGCAACCCAACATTTCTACTATCTCATGCATTTATTACATCATTTACTAACTTTAAAACTAAGCCCCATTCTATCTGTTCTCATGCAAACTCTTTCACACAATTGTTTATTTAACAACAATAGATCATTTTCTCCCCAAAAATTCTAGCAAACATCACTTATACATCCATGGTACATTCCAAAACTTTCAACCAAAATGTTAAATACACCCCTCAAAAATGTAGCTCATGCTAAAGGGTTCCAAAAATGCAAAAATCATTCAAGAATACCTTAGAAATCACTTACTAATGTGTGCCAAAAGTTGTTGAAATTTTGAAGCTCTCAAAAACCCTCCAATGGCTGGTATTTTTCAGCAAGAAGAAGAAGGAAAATGAAGCAAAATAATTACTTTGTTTATTTTAGTCAAAATGGTTCACCAAACCCACCAAAAATTGATTCTTTTGACTTTTCTTTGTCCGCATGTTCTCTCAGGGCTGGCCATCATGAAATTTAAGGGTCTATTTTCCATTTAAAACCCTAAATCTCAGTTCTCTAGCCATTTGGCTTAATTTATAAGAATTTGCAACTTTTACCTTTTTATGCGATTTAGTCTTTTTTCGCGATTAAGCCTTCAATCTCGTAAATTACTTCACCAAAATTTTCATGCATACTTATAAAAATACTACGACACGTAATTTGACACTAAAATAATTTTCTCAAACCTCAAAAAGTGAATTTGAAATCACTCCGACTAAGCCTGGTTTCGGGTTGTTACACCATTGGCCGACCACCTATGTGGCAAAGTTGATGGCTTCAACTTTACTAAATATGGCTTGGGGCAATTCCATAAAGCCACATATTGTGGAGGGGCTTAAATTCAACTTTGATAGTTCTTCAAGGGCCTCTTTGCAAGCTTATTTATTCAGCTAAAAAGCTGATTTGGGTCAGCATATGGACTATTCTGGGCAGCCCAATTTGTGGCTGGTTTGGTTCACTCTGTTTGGTTCAACCAGTTCTGTTGAACTGGACCACTTTTTCCATAATTAATTAATAATAATTTATTTAGCCTAAATTAAATTGGGTATAAAATAAAATTAATTATATTACGAATTAATACACATAATTGGACCATCTTAGGCTGGAATTTAATTTGCCTCGATACTTCAAATTATTTTTTGGTTCTGTACTTCTAGCGGTGTTTGCCAAGCCATTTTTACCCCTTTGTGTAAATCTATCGAAAAATAGTCAAAAATAATTATAAAATTAATAAAAATTCAATATGTTCATAATTTAAGTGTAATTTAATTATTTTATAAAAATTAATTATTTTTCGACAAGAATTTAATAGAATTTGCATGAATATAAGTTAAAAAAGGTATGAAAAATGTATAAATTTTTGTGTTTCCACACCCCCAAAGTTAATTCATTGCTTGTCCCGAGTAATGCAAAAATTTTGAAAAGAATTTCTTGAAAACACCTCTGAAAAATTCCTTCAAAATAACATTCTTCCCAAAATTATGAATTCAGTATACTTATGCTCAGAAATAAGAAATTTGATAGTTATGCTACTCAAGTATACATATCATTCAAATTAATCTCAACAACTATTATAATAGCAAAATTTAGACTAAATGCTTCCTTAATAAAGACATGTTAACCTTTACCAATTTGATTTTTATTCCTTTATTCAAGACTAAGCTGCAATCATTAAGTTTACCTTATGTCTTCAAATGTTGAGCATAGCAATTTCTCTCCACTAATGTAGGTAGCATAGAACTTGAATCAATAGGTCTCTGTTAAGTTTGTAACGTAGCTAGGCTAGGGGTAGGTAAAAGTGTAACAACCCAAATTAGGGCTTAATAGTAATAGTGGTTTCGAGACCACAAATCTAAGGTATAAAAGTACATTTTATGATTATTCTTAAGTTTATGATATGATTGCATGTAGTGAGAATATATCATGAAGGAAATTTTATGAAATAGGGATCAATTGGTCTTTAAGGGCTAAATTGCAAAATATGAAATTTTGGAAGGTTTAAGTATGAAATAGTATTAGAGAAAATTATTTAGTATTATTCTATGTGTTATGGTATTTTTATAAGAGTGCATGAAAATTTTAGTGAATTAATTTACACGATTAAATGCTTAATCGCAAGAAAGGACTAAATCGCATAAAAAGCAAAAGTTGAGATTACTAGCAAATTTGGGTTTATTAGCTAGAGGACAAAAAATTGTGGGTTTTAAAGGGAAAATAAGCCCATTTCATTGAGCATGGTCGTCCAAGAGTAGAAAATAGGGGAAGAAAAGTCAAAGATTATAGGCATTAGGTGACAAAATCATAAAATAATACCTAGGCTACCTAACTTTCATTTTTCTCCCATTTTAGTCTTCTTCTCCACCAAAAATATCAGCTCCTTTGGCATTTTTGAAGCTCAAATTTTAGCTAAGTTATTTTGCTTGAATGTAAGTAATTTCCATGGCCTTTCTTAAAAATTTTTACATATTTGGGACCCTCACGGCATAGGCTTTCTGTTGAGGGGTGTATTTAGCATTTTGGTTGGGAGCTTAAGGTTTTTCCATGGATCTGTAGAGGTTATTTGTTGGAGTTTTATGAAAGAAAATGAATGTGGGATGCTTGATAAACAACTTGTGTAAATGGGTGTTTACAGAAAACAACTAAAATGACTTATTTATAAAGAGGATAACATTTGAAGTTTTCATATGCATGAAAGGGCTTAAATAGGCATGAGAAATGATGAAATTTGATAAAAATCAATTTCCGAGCATAAGGGCAAAATGGTCATTTTGCCAAAATCTAGGGGCAAAATGGTCAAATTGCCAAATTATGAATTACAGGTTGTCCTAATTAATATGATGATTAAATTACTAAATTTTATTTATTATAGATCAAGAAACACGAAGCCCGAATCAAAACTAGGGAAAAAGTAAAGTGGTAGACTAAGTCGAGCACTCATCATATTTTTGACCCGAGGTAAGTTGTATGTGATAATTTAGCTTTATACTTTATTAAAATTTGTTATAATGACTTTCCATAAGAACTTGGTTATTTCTATGAATTTATTGAAATGAGCTATTAAAAAGAAACAATGAGGAAATAGAAGAGTAATTTCTGTTAATTTTTAATGAATGTGAAGGGCACCATTGTCATACCATGAGGAATTGTAGGTCCTGTATAAGACTATGTCTGGGACATGGCGTCAGCACCGAACTGAGATCCTGTGTAAGACTATATCTAGGACATGGCATCGGCATCAGCTTGAGATCCCATGTAAAACCATATTTGGCACATGGAATTAGCATCGATATGTTGTCCCGTATAAGACCATGTCTGGGACATGGCGTTGGTACCGAGATGAGATATAGATCCCCTGTAACACTATGTCTGGGACATGGCATAGGCATCTAGGAAAGATCCCGTGTAAAACCAGATCTAGGATATGGCTTCGGCATTAACTTGAGATCCCATGTAAGACCATGTTTGGGATATGGCCTTGGCATCTTATTAAAAGAATGGCATTACGGTTATCCTTCAATATTCTAAATACATTGATAGTGAAAGTATTCAAGTTAATTGAATTAGTGGGAAAGACTAAAGTGTATGATGAGTTTTACAGGTACACTTGAGTATAGTTATGAGAAAATGGTAATGTAAAGTATGAGATTGAGTAACTCATGATAACGAGCAAGTTACGAGAGCAAGTAAGTCTCGAAAATGAGTAAGTCTTAATGATGAGTAAGTCATGACGATAAGAGAGTTATGAGCTTGAGTATAAAATTAGATGAAGAATCAAATGCCTTAAAGTTCAATTATGTTTATTTGACTATGATTGTTATTTTAATTCATGCAACTTACTAGGCATGTTATACTTACTCCCTCAATTTCCCTTTTCCATGTAGGTTTGCAGAATTAGCTCCAGGATCGTATAAAGTCAGAGCTCAAAGACACACTATCAAGTCTTCTATTTTGGTATAGTTATGATAGTCATTTTGAATATGGCATGTATAGGTCTTTTGTCATTTTGTTACATGATTCCTTCTAGTTAGCTAATTGTGTTGGCCATTTATACTTATAAGTTTCATTTTGTAAATGGCCTTTGGAATTAGCCTAAAACTATCTAAGTTGTCTAGTGGAATAATAATGAATTTCATGGAAATTGAAAAATTTTGGTTTAGTAGTTTATGCTTGCATGTTGATCATGAATTGTTTTATGTATGGGCACCTAATTAGGGACTTTTAGATGAGTATTTGAGTTATGATAAGTTGAATAAAGATTGGGTTGTGTTTGTAGTAGTTTCAAGGTGGCTAAGGGCTTGGTAAATAGCCTTATATCACCCATACGGGTAGACACACGGGCGTGTGTCTAGGCGGTGTTAGACACAAAGGTCACACACGAGTGTGTGGCTCGACCGTGTGTCCCCTACACATTGCATGGATAGAATTTAATGCCATTAGTATTCTCCACAGGCGTGAGACACGACCGTGTGTCTCAATCGTGTGGAAGACACGGCCAGCACACGGGCATGTGCCATGGCCATGTGAGTGATGACGTCAGAAACAGAATCTTGAAGTTTTTGCACACGGGTTACGACACGGGCATGTCTAGGCCATGTGAGGGGCATATGCTGGACACACGACCTTGTGCCAAGCCGTGTGAAACCCCTGTAGGTTCAATTTTTGAAATTAAATCCACACGGGTAATGGACACGTGTGTCTCCCTAGTGTGCTTAAGTTGTGTGCGGCACACGGGCCATTAGCACGGCCATGTTTAGAGGCCACACGGGCCTATTGCCCTTTCACACAGGTGTGTGGCCTACTTTTACTAGTTTTTGAAGAATTCTTCTTCAGTGCATGAATTGGTTTCAGGATAATTCTGAGCCATGATTTAGACCTCATAGGTCCATAATAAGGCTCATGGGATAATGTTTGAAATGATTTAAATTGGGACACATTTTCTTGAGTTTAAGTCAAAGGTTTGCAAGAGTTTTAGTATGGTAACGCCTCATACTCTACTTCGGTACCGGTTACGGGTAAGGCGTGTTACATTTAGTGGTATTAGAGCTAGTGTTTAGTCGATTCTAGGACTAACCTAGCACTTGCATATGTCTAGCTATACATGCCACACTTAAGCATATATATGATATGATAGTGTGGCAACTCCTGACAATCTAAATGTGTTTTATTATATTAAATGAATCTTGATCGAGCTACGACAGATGATGTATGTAACACCCTGATCCTGGCCTGGACGTTATGGCTGAATCTGGCGGTGTCACATTGAAGGCTAGTTCGTTCAAATTGAAGTTGTTGAAAAACCTTGAAAGCGTTAAGTTGTTTGCGACATAAAATAGTGTTCTCATGTTGTAACTCTTTTATTCAAAATCAGCCTAAAAAATGAAGTACTTTAGTTTAAAACGAAGACCAGTGGAAACTTGTTTAATTGCAAGTTTAGATAAAACCTTGAATTTGTTATTTGGAAACCGTAGTTTATATTCATTGTTAATTTTCTTTGTTTTTTTTACAGCGGAAGCTCTTGTTTCGAAAATGTTCATGTTTTTAGTTATGATTTGCAAAAGTATTACTTTAGTTTCTTTTTCAGATAAACTGGTTCAACCTTAGAAGTTAAGCAAATACGAAAAATAAAATCCAAAACCAAATCAAACTGGAGGACAGGCCTTATTACAACCAAAACCTAATAAAAATAAATACTAGATAATGTAAAATGAAAAACGAAAATCCAAAACTAATCGTAGTGTGGCCACCTTCAAGTCCTTCCGTACGTCAAACCGCCTATTGTGGATCACCTGTAAAAATTAAAAAGAGTGGGTGAGTTTACGAAAACTCAGTGTGTACAACCCTCTTCAATCATATAGTATGCATTAATCAATTTGGCCCTAAGCCCTCTACAATAACAGTGGCATTTGGACCTTAGCCCATAATAGCCTCAGTTGGGCTAGAGCCCATATCACAATCATAATCAACATATGCAATGCACATATATCCAGTCCAACCCTGCACTCCGTGTCCCTTCCAACCCTACACTCCTATGGGGATTTAATCAACCCACCCATCCCTGCACTCCCAATGTAGCACCGGTTACGGCACTAACAATGTTGCAGTAGAGCTGTCAATCAAATAATTAGCTTAAAGCCATCGGTGGGTCTACAGTAGTCTCGGGCGACCTGTGCGACCTCCCTTAAATAGATCCACAATTGTCCTGGGCGACCCCTGCGATCTGGTCCACAGTTGTCTCGGGTGACTCGTGCGACCATAATGATTCAATCACCTCCTCCAATAATGCTCCCATCCTCATGCAGCATAATATCACATGAATGCAAACATATCATAACATGGCATACAACATCAGTCATATAGCATATAGGGGCATTTTAGTCATTTCGCCCTTCCGGGGCATAACGGTCATTTATCACTATGGCTCTAAGTACACACAAATCGACCCATTACTAAGTCCATAATCATTCAACATGACTTATGTTACTTTTAGCAATCAATATTACACTAGGGCCCAAAAACCCAATATGTGGCCTAAGTGGGGACCATACTCTCTTGTGGTCCACTGAGCCCAAATCTGCCCTTGGCCATATGGACAACATGACCGGCTGATTATTTTGTATCTGTCCATTAATTTTGTCTGCGTCGGGCGCACGGGCCCATATTGCCCATTTCGGCCCACTTGGCCAACAAGCGGCCCAAGTCTGTGAGATTACTCATGGGGCCTTTGTCATCATATCGATCATTCCACATCAGCAGTCACGCACTTGTGTGGTTGCCGTTGCCAACCTTTCAGCATTTCGACATTTCAGCTTTTCGAGATTTCAGCTTTTACCGATCTATAGTGTGTGTGGTGTGTGTACGCACCTTAATGACGAAAAATGCAATAATCCACGAGCGTAGAGCCTATGTTTGATTAGAGAACTCGGTTAGGCATTTCATAAGATTTAGCATGTCTTTCTAATACAGAAACCGAATCTAAGTCTAATACTTACCTCAATCAATTTGGCTTAAATTTCCTAAATTGATTGATTATGAATCAACCTTACTTCCTTGTGGTTTATTTGAACCACATCCATCAATAAATACGAACATCACATACCAAGGTTAATCAAATATGAACCTAAGGAAATCACACGGCCAACAATACTTACCTCCAAAAATCGATTGATTACCGAAAGAGAGATCCTGACACTTTGAGAACCCGATTGCTAAGGAACCTCCATGGAATCGATCAGAATGATTGGGAAATATGAGAAGATCACAATCGATCGAAAGAACAACCACCAAAATATTAACCTGATTTCACAAAACTAAAATGAAACATTTGACTTTTACCTAAAATGCCAAACGAAGAGGAGGATAAACACTTATCGAGATTTACCCTTCGATCCCACGAATAAGGTAGACTAGAAGAGAGATTCGGCTTATGAGCAACCAAGAGAAGAAAGGTTAAAGACAAGATTCGGTTTATCTAAGCTACAATGAGATGCAAAGCTTGAGGTAGAGATGACAAAATAATTGAAAGAGAGAACAAAAAGAATTCGGCAAAGAAAGAATAGAGGTATTGGGCTTTGATATATCAAAAAAAAAAAGAAAGAATAGTGAAAGAGGGTAAGAGTAGATTCGGTAGAGGGGTATGAGAATGATAAGAGAAAAGATTACCAAGATTCGGTCACCATCGAATTAAGCAAGAGAAGGGATTCAATTTATCAACTAGCAAAAAACCAGAAGGAAAGAAGAAAAGAGAAAAACCCCGAAAGGTCAAAAGTGATTTCGACTGAAGTGACAAAAACCCGAATACAAATGACCAATTACCACTTCAAAGCCAAATTTTCCCAAAAGAACTCCTTAATTTAGTTCATCCTTTCACACCCACTTCAAAAGCCTAATTTTTCTCCACAATTTGCTCTATAATCCCCTTCTTAATTTCCCCCACGATCCACTCCTTGATTACCTCACTTGACCAATTCAAACTCTCTCCTTCAGAGTTCAATTACACCTAAAACTCTAGCCGCCCAGAGTGACAAAAATAAATCCATTAATTGCACAACCCACGCCTTGAACCCAGGACCTCTTGCCTCACTTGTGACGCCACCTTCCACTACACCCCCATCTCTTCTTGTGTCACAATTTACCATATTTTATTTATAACCCTATTGACCAAAGATAGGGGTTTTGATCACTTAAAACACAAATTTTCCCTAAAGCCTAGGTTTAAACCTAGGACTTCTTCAACACTTCTCAGAGCCCTTAACCACTAAAGTAGACATTTAATTGTGTCATTTCCTTACACAATTAAATACTTATGAGCCGTCTCTTAACTGGTCCCTTGCTTAATGCCCAATGCTTCTAGGCCCAAAATTAGGGCGTTACAATGTAGAAAGTAATGCACTCGCTCTTGCTGAAGGGACGGTGCTAGCTAGTATCGAGAATAGACCAGCTACTGTGAGTCAGGAAGGACAGGCTCAAGAAGCCTTCTTCCAAATAATAAGTGAGTGGTTCATAGAGTTCGTTCAAATGAACCCAGTCGCTCAATAATAAGCTCTACCCCCTCCAAATACTCAATCTACCCTGGTAGTTCTTCAAATTGTAGAAGTAGTAAGACGAGAGAAGCCCCCGATTGATAGGATCCCGAAATAAAGGGCCGAAGAATTTAGGGCTACTAAAGAAGATGATCCTAAAAGAGTTGAGTTTTGGTTAGAAAATACCATTAGGGTATTTGACGAGTTATCTTGCACATCAAAGGAGTGTATGAAGTGCATCGTATCTCTCCTACAAGATTCCGCCTATCATTATTGGAACACTCTGGTGTTGGTAGTACCAATGGAGAAAGTTAATTGAGAGTTTTTCCTAGAAGAACCCCATAACAAGTACATTAGTTTGAGGTTTATTGACCAGAAGCGTAAGAAATTTTTAGAATTGAAACAAGGCCAGATGTCAGTAACAAAATACGAATGAGAGGTTGTAAGATTGAGTAAGTATGCTCGAGAATGCGTATCCACTAAAACTATTATGTGTAAGAGATTTGAGGATGAATTAAATGAAGACACTAAATTGTTTGTTGGCATCCTCGAATTGAAGGAGTTTATGGTGTTTGTGGGTAGAGCTTGCAAGGCTGAGGAGTTGGCCAAGGAAAAGAGGAAAGCCGAGATGGAATCTCATGATTCAAGGAAAAGACCGTTTGGCAAGTCGTTTCAATCTTCTTCAAAGAGATCAAGAGAGTTTACTTCACAGTCAGTTGCTTCAGCAGGATTTTCGAGTATGGGCAAGGGCAAAAAGAATCCAGTGTCCAAAGCTCAGACTACCTCAGTAGCGAGTGTGGGTAATACTCGACTTAGTAGACCCGAGTGCCCCTAGTGTGGTAAACGCCACCTCGATGAGTGTCGGGCACATGAGAGGGCTTATTTCAGGTGTGGTGCTCAAGACCACTCTATTAGAGAGTGCGTCGAAATGGTCAAAAAAGTTGGAGGCAGAGTGCGAGATCAGGTAATGCTCCTTGTAGAGGTAGACCCCAGAGAAACCTGGGTTCAAGAGGGAGTAGTAAAAGTGCACCAAAGGAACAGACTGTGAGACTCGAGGGTAGAGCACTGGTAAAGACGTATGCCATTCACGCTCGAGAGGAAGCATCATCGCCTGATGTGATCACGGGTACTTTTTCTCTTCATGAAACTTCTGTTATTGCTTTAATAGATCCGAGATCTACCCACTCATACATTTACATGAAACTAGTCTCTAGTATGGGTGTACCAGTAGAGTCAACGGAACTCGTGGTAAGAGTATCCAATCTTTTAGGCAAATACGCGTTAGTAGACAAGGTATGTCGAGATTGTCCTTTGATGATTAGGGGTCATTGTTTCTCGACTAACCTCATGCTCCTACCAGTCGATGAATGTGATGTAATCCTTGGCATGGATTGGTTAACCACACATGATGTGATAGTAAATTGTGGTAGAAAGTTTGTTAAACTGAAATGTAAAAATGGTGAAACTCTTCGAGTAGAGTCTGAGGAATCCGAAAGGTTGCCTGTAGTGATTTCTTCATAGGTTGCTTAGAAATGTATTAAAAAGGGGTATGAAGCTTACCTTGATTTTGTGATTAATACAAAAGGGTCGGAATTAAAAATTGAGTTGGTGCCAGTAGTTTGCGAGTATCAAGATGTCTTCCCGAAAGAGTTGCCCAAACTACCTCGAGTTCGACAGGTAGAATTTGGTATAGAGTTGGCTCCGGGTACCATGCCTATCTCTATTGCTCCTTATAGAATGGCTCCAACTGAGTTGAAGGAATTGAAGGTTCAGCTACAAGAATTGATAGATAAGGGTTTTGCTAGACCAAGTCATTCCCCTTGGGGTGCTCCTGTTTTATCCGTGAAAAAGAAAGATGGTTTTATGAGGTTGTACATAGATTATAGGTAGCTTAACTAGGTTACCATAAAGAATAAGTACCCTTTGCCAAGGATTGATGATTTATTTGATTAGTTGAGAGGAGCCACAGTGTTTTCCAAGATAGATTTGAGATCCGGGTACTATTTGTTAAGGGTTAAGGAGTCCGATGTGCCTAAGATTGCATTTCAGACAAGCTATGGCCATTATGAATTTCTTGTTATGCCATTCGATTTGACTAATGCCCCGACAGGGTTCATGGATCTAATGAACCGTATCTTTCGACCATACCTAGATAAGTTTGTTGTGGTTTTTAATGACAACATTTTAATTTATTCCCGCGATGAGGACGAGCATGCTGGGTATTTGAGGACAATATTACAGACTTTGCGAGATAAGCAGCTTTATGCCAAATTTAGCAAGAGTGAATTTTAGCTGAAAGAAGTTGGATTTTTGGGCCACATCATTTTGGGTTATAGCATCCGAGTTGACCCAAGCAAAATCTCTGCAATTGTTGAATGGAAGCCACCGAAAAATACATCTGAGGTCCGAAGTTTCTTGGGTTTGGCCGGCTACTACTGAAGATTTGTCAAGGGATTTTCTATGATCGCCACTCCAATGATGAGATTGTTGCAAAAACATGTTAAGTTTGAGTGGAATGATAAATGTCAACAAAGTTTTTAAAAGCTAAAGAAATTGTTGAGTGAGGCTCCTGTTTTAGTGCAACCCGAGCTAGGAAAAGTATTTGTGATTTACAATGACGCGTCCTTAAATAGATTGGGTTGTGTGCTCATGAAAGAAGGTAAGGTGATTGCATATGCTTCGAGACAATTAAAGCCTTACGAAAGAAATTATCCTACCAATGATTTAGAGTTGGCTACGATAGTGTTCGCGCTAAAAATTTTGAGGCACTACTTATATGGCCGGCAATGCCCAGTGTTCACCGACCATAAAAGTCTTAAGTACTTAATGACCCAAAAAGATTTGAATTTGCGGTAGCAATAGTGGCTTGAGTTATTAACAGATTATGAGCTAGTTATCGATTACCACCCGGGGAAAACAAATGTTGTAGCCGATGCTCATAGTCAAAAATCACTATTTGCCTTAAGAGCTATGAATGTACAGCTGATAGTAATTGATGATGGGTCGGTTTTAGCAAGAATGAGAGCTAGGCCGATATTCATCCAAGAGATTTGTGAAGCACAGTCAAGAGATGGAAATTTGCAAGCCCAGAAAGCCCAATACGAATTGGGTACCGATTTAGACTTTCAGACCGATTCGGATGGTTGTGTAAAGTTTCAAGGCCAAATTTTTATACCAAAGGATGACGAGTTAATTCGAAGAATTCTACATGACGCACATAGGGGTGCATGTCCATCCAGCCCGCAGTACCAAGATGTACAACAATTTGAAGCAATGTTATTGGTGGCCGAGCATGAAAAGAGATATTTCTGTGTATGTAGCAAAGTGCTTAATTTGTCAGCAAGTAAAAGCGGAACACCGAGTGTCCTCTGGTCTATTACAGCCCATTACGATTCCCGAGTGGAAATAGGACCGTCTCACCATGGATTTTGTGATAGGTTTGCTATTGACACTAAAAAGGAAAGACACTGTTTGGGTTGTGGTTGATAAGCTTACGAAGTTGGCCCATTTCGTACCAGTACACACAGACTACTCATTAGATAAGTTGGCTGACTTGTACATTTCTGAGATTGTGCGACTTCATAGAGTACCGTTATCAATTATTTCAGACCGAGACCCAAGATTTACGTCACAATTTTGGAAAAGATTACATGAAGCTTTGACAGGTGCTTGAAGATAGGCTCAGGTGCTGTGTTTTGGAATTTCAAGGTAGTTAGGAGAAGTACCTACCTTTGGTAGAATTCGCCTATAATAATAGCTTCCATTCGAGTTTGAAAATGGAGCCTTATGAGGCATTATATGGGTTTAAGTGTCGGACGCTTTTGTATTGGATGGAGCTTAAAGAAAATCAGATACACGAGGTTGATCTTGTAACACCCCAAACCCGGCCTGAACATTGTGGCGAAATCCGGCGTGCTACATCACCTATACTAAGTCACGCTGCCTAGCTACTAAGTCCGTTGGTGAGTTTTGTAAAGCAGTACTTAGGTTTTAGAAATTCTCGGTTTATTGGATAAACAACCTACTCTCTACCCATTTGTTCATCGATTCGTCTTAGTATTGTTATCTTGTTTAGCCGATTGTGTTGCAAAGTTGGTTATGAAAACATTCGTTTAATTTTGAAAAATGTGTATCGTTATAGTTGTAGTAAATCATGCATAAGTAAGAGAAATAAAAACCCAAATAGAAAAGTTAAGCTGCCTTATTACAACCCATAATGAAAACAAAACGAGTAATTGAGAATACAAAATAATAAAATCAGTTTAAAACCGAGTTCAGTCTTCGTGGCCACTCTGAATCCCTCCCAGCTCCAAGTCCACGAACTAGGGCTCACCTGCAAGGATGGAAAGGAAAAGGGTGAGTTTGGAAAACTCAGTGTGTGCAGAAGCCCATCCATAGCCCAAGTCAACTCAAGCCCATTGGGCCTAAACCCAAACCAGTCTCAGTCAGATACTGGGCCGAAGCCCTATTCAGATAGCAGTAACCTGGGCAGTAGCCCTATTCAGATAGCAGTATGGCCTATAGGCCCAGAACAGAATAGTACAGGATATCAGTATGCATGCAAACCCATATCATGTGGGGAGACAACTCGACCCACCCAACCACTACACACCACTCGTACCAGCCAACACACCATATGGGGAATAACTCAACCCACCCAGCCCACACACCACAGTCACAGCATGGCTGCTCAGATAAACAGTGTAACGAGGCAAAGCCCCTTTCAGAAACAGTACGATGCATAGCCCCTTTCAGTAAACGTGGCAGTGCCACTCACACTTCCTCCAATATCAACCCAACCTATGCAACAGATGTATATAACATGGCATGCAATAACAGTAACAGTCATATTAAGCAGTACAGTCGATTTTAGCCCTAGGGGTATAATAGTAATTTCTCACCCTAAGGGTATTTCAGTCATTTCCACTATTATTACCAATTTTAAGTGTAATATAGTCGTTAACAGTCATTGTTTCCATCTTAGCAGTCAACTCAACAGTCTTAGGCAATTTCAGTTACTAGGCCCTAAAACCCCTAATGGGCCCTAAAGTGTCATTTAGCAGTTTAAGCCCTTTTAGGCTACGTTCCATAACCAGTTGCCCATTTTAGTAGTTTTAACTTATATTCTATCCAAAATACCTTTAAACCTATTTTTATCCCAAATGGGCCTAAAAACCCATTGAGCCCATATTCGGCCCACCGAGGCCCAACATACCAAAGTGCTCAAAATTTCGCACTTGTCCTACCACCCAGTAGCGATTTTTGATCTAACGTGTTCCTATTGACTTGAGAGCATTTGCATGCTCACAAGCCTACGAAATGCCAGGACTTCGGCATTTCAGCTTTTCGGCTTTTGCCAATTTGAACCTTGGAAGGGGTGTTCGATACACACACCTGTTTGCAATTCCACCGACGAAAATCATTTATGCGATAACTCCTACAATCCACCATTTAATCGATTAAACAATAGATCTACGAAAACCACAGTAAGAAATCCCTTACCATGATCGGCCAGTGCCCCTAATGGCCTTGAAAACTCACCTTGTCGATTTTGATGCCCTAAATCTAGATCCGCTTATATCGATGCCTTTAGCTCTTCGCTGGTTCCCCTCTTTTGCTAACTATCACGTAAAAGAACCAAAATACAATACTATGTTATCCATAGACTATGTCGACAAAGCCCCTAATGACATAGGGGTTTCGTCTACTTCTATAACTTTAAGAATACCAAAGTACTCAGGGCTTTGATCACTTACTGATGATTTTATTCGAAGAAGATTATTTCCACGTCTTCACTAATCTAGATCCACACTAGATCTACCCAAATCTAACAAAGGGTGGCTTTAGAAGGTTTTGGCTTTTAGATTTATGGCAAAGTGTTCTTGTCGACTTACAACAAGATGGTGAAGTGATTCGGCAAAGAGAAGAGATGAAAGACTAAGGGTTTGGCTTTTGATAGCTTCAAGAGAAGAAGGAGTGGTTGATTTCGGCCAAGAAATAAATGATAAAGGGGATGGTTTCGGTCAAATAGTGTTTTCGGCTATAGTGTGGTTTTGGTCAAATGCTTGTCGACAGAGGTTGAAGAAAAGAGAAAGAAGAAGATGGATTCGGCTTAGGTGGATTTGCAATGGAACAAAATTGACTTGAAAAGAGAAAGGAAGGGTAGAGCCGATTCAAGGTGCAAAAAAAAAGAAAAGAAGAAGTATGAGAAAAGAAGAAAGAAAACAAAGTGGTTTCCGTCAACAAGTGAATTTGGCAATAGGGGTTTCTTGAGTGTAAGTTGCGGCTACTAGGTCAAAAAAGAAGAGGGAAAATGGCAAAAGAGGAATATGATGACAACCCTAAAGCTCTATATACAACCGGCAAACACAAGAGCTTACTAACCTAGAGAATTCAACACATCTAACCTTGAATTACTGAAAATGCTATACTTTGAATTGCTTGCCAATTTTTGCACCATGGAGAGTCCCTTGGCCGGCCACTTCCACTTCAAATTCAAATGCCCTTAATTCACTCATTGATTTACTCTCTTGAACAGTTCAAACTCTCCCAAACAAAGTTCTATTTGGGCACCAACACTGACCACACATGCACATAAAAATAAAAGGACTTTATACTTACCTTGCAACTCGTCCCCTGGACCTCATACACCTCTTAGGCGCCACTTTTTTAGGAGCTTAGTGGCGCCACCTTGCCACTTTGCCAAGGCTCCTTTTGTGACACATTTTGCCCAGTTTTTCATAAGAGCCCTTTTGCCCAAGTTCCTCCCTTCACTTAAAACATGTCTTTGTGATTTTTATGAAATTTTAACCGGAGTTTGGGCCTCCTATAGACCCACTAACATACATAAACACAAATTCAACAATCAAAAACACAAAATTTCCACAACTGCACCAAAATCACACTAAACCCGAGAAATCCCGAAAATCAGGGCGTTACAGTTCTACCCCTGTAAAGAAATTTTAGTGAATTAATTTACACGATTAAAGGCTTAATCGCGAGAAAGGACTAAATCGCATAAAAAGTAAAAGTTGAGATTACTAGAAAATTTGGGTTAATTAGCTAGAGGACAAAAATTTGTGGGTTCTAAAGGTCAATTAGCCCATTTAATTGAGCATGGTCGTTGAAGAGAAGAAAATAGGGTAAGAAAAGTCAAAGATTATAGACATTAGGTGACAAAATCATAAAATAATACCTAGGGGCCTAGCTTTCATTTTTCTCCCATTTTAGGTTTCTTTTCCACCGAAAATATTAGCTCCTTAGGTATTTTTTAAGCTCAAATTTTAGATAAGTTATTTCTCTTGAAAGTAAGTAATTTCCATGGCCTTTCTTAAAAATTTTTACATATTTAAGACCCTCATGGCATAGGCTTTCTATTGAGGGGTGTATTTAGCATTTTGGTTGGAAGCTTAAAGTTTTTCCATGGATGTCTAGAGGTTATTTGTTGGAGTTTTATGAAAGAAAATGAATGTGGGATGCTTGATAAACAACTTGTGTAAATGGGTGTTTATAGAAAACACCTAAAAAGGACTTATTTATAAAGAGAATAAATTGTTAGGTAAATATATGAATAATGGATATTTGAAGTTTTCATATGTATGAAAAGGCTTAGATAGGCATGAGAAATGAGGAAATTTGATAAAAATCAATTTCCGAGCATAAGGGTAAAATGGTTATTTGCCAAAATCTAGGGGCAAAATGGTCAAATTGCCAAATTGTGAATTACAGGTTGTCCTAATTATATGATGATTAAATTATTGAATTTTATTTATTATAGATCAAGAAACTCGAAGCCTGAATCAAAATCGGGGAAAAAGTAAAGTGGTAAACTAAGCCTAACACTCATCATATTTTCGACCTGAGATAAGTTGTATGAGATAATTTAGCTTTATACTTTATGAAATTTATTATAATGACATTCCATGAGAACTTTGTTATTTCTATGAATTTATTGAAATGAGCTATTAAAAAGAAACAATGAGGAAATATAAGAGTAATCTCAGTTAATTTTTAATGAATATGAAGGGTACCGTTGTCATACCATGAGGAATTGTAAGTCCCGTATAAGACCATGTCTGGGACATGGTGTTGGCACCAAACTGAGATCCCGTGTAAGACCATATCTAGGATATGGCTTCGGCATCAGCTTGAGATCCCATGTAAGACCATGTCTGGGATATGGCATTGGTATTGATATATAGTCCCGTATAAGACCATGTCTGGGACATGGGTCAGCACTGAGATGAGATATAGATCCCCTGCAAGACTATGTTTGGGACATGGCATGGGCAACTAGGAAAGATCTCGTGTAAGACCATATCATGGAAATTACTTCAGCATCAGCTTGAGATCCCATGTAAGACCATATCTGGGATATGGCCTTGGCATCTTACTAAGAGAATGGCATTATGAGTATCCTTCAATATTCTAAATACATTGATAGTGAAAGTATTCAAGTTAATTGTATTAGTGGGAAAGACTAAAGTTTATGATGAGTTTTACAGGTACACTTGAGTATAGTTATGAGAAAATGATAATGTAAAGTATGAGATTGAGTAACTCATGATAACGAGCAAGTTACGAGAGCAAGTAAGTCTCAGAAACAAGTAAGACTTAATGATGAGTAAGTCATGAAGATAAGAGAGTTATGAGCTTGAGTAAGAAATTAGATGAAGTATCAAATGCCTTAAAGTTTAATTATGTTTATTTGATTATGATTGTTATTTTAATTCATGCAATGTACTGGGCATTTTATACTTACTCCCTCAATTTTCCTTTTCCATCTAGGTTTGTCGAATTAGCTTGGGGATCGTATAAAGTGAGAGCTTAAAGTCAGACTATCAAGTCATCAGTTTTGGTATAGTTATGATAGTCATTTTGAATATGGCATTTATAGGTCTTTTGTCATTTTCTTACATGATTCCTCCTAGGTAGCCTATTGTGTTGGCCATTTATACTTATAAGTTTCATTTTGTAAGTGGCCTTTTGAATTTCTCTAAAACTATGTATGTTGTCTAGAGGAATGAGAATGAATTTCATGGAAATTGAGAAATTTTGGTTTAGTAGTTTATGCTTGCATGTTGATCATGAATTGGTTGATGTATAGGCACCTAATTAGGGACTTGTAGATTAGTATTTGTGTTATAATAAGTTGAATAAAGATTGGGTTGTGCTTGTAGTAGTTTCAGGGTGGCTAAGGGCTTGGGAAATAGCCCTATATCGCCCACACGGGTAGACACACGAGCATGTGTCTAGGCCGTGTGAGACACACGTGTCACACAAATGCATGTGGCTCAACCATGTGTCCCCCACCCCTTGCATGGATAGAATTAAATGCCATCAGTATTCCCTACGGGCATGAGACATGACCATGTGTCTCAATCGTGTGGAAGACACGGCTAGCACACGGGCGTGTGCCATGGCTGTGTGGGTGATGACGTCAAAAATAGAATACCCAAGTTTTTACACACGGGCCACGACACTGGCGTGTGTATGTAACACCTTGAATTTGGGCCTAGAAGTATTGGGCTTGAGTCTGGGTTCTGATAAAAGAAAACCTGAATAATTGAGAAGTTTTAAATATTAGTGTTTAAAAAAATTAATTAATTAAAATTATTATTATTGATAAAATATTACTGTTATTATTATTGATGTTTTAAATTTTTATGAAAATTATAATTATTATTAGATAAAAATATATGTATAATATTGTTTTTATTAATTTTGTGTTTAAATTTAATGTTTAAATAAATTATGAATGATTTGTAGTGCGGGAAAAGTCTTGGGTTCGATCCAAGACTCTAGCAAAAATTCTTAATTTTTTGCATTCTTAAGGAAATCTGGGCATAAGGCCTTAAAAATAAATTGGGCATAAAGAAGCGCGCCTAGCCCAGTGGCCAGAGGCGCTAGGCAGCAGGTAGGGAGGCTGGGGTTCGACTCCCAACGTGCGCAAAAGGTATGTTTTTTTTTTTAGTAAATCGAGTTGCGTTAGAATGCCTTAAAAGAGGTTGTGATTATAATTTGGCACAAAGAGTGCCTGTGGCGCAACGGCGGCAGCGCGTTAGGCATTCTAAGGGGACGCAGGTTTGAGTCCAAGCCCAGGCAAACTTTAGTTTTTTTTTTTTAAAGCAGGAGGGACTTCAGCATGTAAGGTTTAAAATTAAACGCGGCTATTATAGGGTAAAGATGAAGCTGCGGCGCAGTGGTCAGTAGTGTGGTAGCCTACCTAGAGGTCTTGTGTTCGAGCTGAAGAGCGCGTAGGAGGATGGCCTTTTTGCTGTGCGCGCGCAGGAAGGAGTCGTGCGGGATTGGAACTCTTCCTAGCAACGTGCTGAAGCAGGTCAAGCGATGGATAAGGTCTACTGCTAAATAGGTGGGGAGTTTGAATTAAATTTAAACGTTGCAAGTGATAAGCATTAGTCAATTTTTCCTTTCAATCGGTTTTTATTTTTTTCCTTTTTCATTATTTTATTTTTATCTTTTTAGCTCATCTTCTTTTCATCAACTCTTTTGCACATATTCTTGATTTCTTTCTCTGGTTTCTCAAGGCCGAACCCACTTGCTCTTTAAGTTTTTTTCTTCTTTTATTTCTCTTCAATCCTTCATCAAGCCGAATCTCTAATCCTCCATCTTTATCTTCTATCGATTCACTTCATCTATTCCTTTGCTAAGTCGACAATGGGGCTTAGGTAGAGATTCAAAAGCCAAAATCGTGGGATCCTTTCTCTAGTGGTGTTTGGGATTAGATCGATAGTAGATCTGAGTTAGAGGGGTGGTTGGAAAGCAAATGGATCACTTGGTAAGTACTGAAACTTTTGATTAAATCTTTTATGGAATGTTGGAAAAGTTGAACACCCCCTAGGCCTTTAGGGAGGCTGCACTAAATGTAACACCCTTTGCCCATATCCGATACCTGGATAGGATTCGAGGTGCTACCGGACTTAAACTCAACCAATCATATAAAATTCATAGCACATGCATATATATATAATCATATTTCCAGCCACAATAGCTAATATAAGCCATTACGTTTGGCTAAAACAGATGTCACACACTCAATCTTTTAAACTCTTACCCATGTCATAAACTCATAGTACTGAAAATCACTTACTTACTAAGCTCATATTACTCAGTATTACTATTTGTCCTCGTATTACCATATTTTTTTTTCCATTGAATCTATACAAATATATTGGATACCCATATTCTCGCACATTATGTGCCACACATGTAATTAAACCATTTTCATTACATTTTACATTGTAACTTGTAGGGATTCAATAACCCATGTCATATTCTTTCACATAATATGCCACACAGTTCACAAGCCTTATCAATTCAATACTCACAAAACTCATATACATCTCTGAACTTATTCATATTAATCTCATTCTCATTCTTATGCTAAGTTTATACGTTGAATCATTTCAACATCGAATAGTACACAAATATCATAATCAATGCTAATAATAATCACATATCACTTACCAAAACTTTACCGATTTAGAAATCGTCATTTTTCACTGATGTCATAGTCTCATCCAACTATGATCTGTTACTTCTTCACTTCCTGCATGGTACAATCATAGTCGCGTGTTCTTTGATGTGCGCCGATACATATTGTATTTCACTGATAATCACTGATGCCATAGCATAGCTATGGTCTTTTCATTTATCCGTCAATTCATCACTTTCGATAGAATGCCATAGCCCAGCTATGGTCTTATATCTTCACTATCACTATGCCATGGTAAAACCATGGGCTTATCCATCAATTCATTACTTTCGATAGAATGCCATAGCCCAGCTATGGTCTTACATCTTAAGCACGTATCACGCCGATGCCATATCCCAGATATGGTCTTATACGGATCACATATATCACTGATGCCATATCCCAGATATGGTCTTACTCAGAAACACATATCACTCCGATGCCATATTCCAGATATGGTCTTACACGGAAAAATCACTTTTCACTTTATCCCAATGCCATAGCCCAGCTATGGTCTTACATGGAAGTCACTTATCATCTTATTCCGATGCCATAGCCCAGCCATGGTCTTACACGGATCACATATCATACCAAGGCCATATCCCAGATATGGTCTTACACGGGTCAAATATCACTTTTCTCCGATGCTATAGCCCAGCTATGATCTTATGCGGGAATCGCTTATCACTTGTTTCCGATGCCATAGCCCAGCTATGGTCTTATACGGAAATCACTTTTCACTTGTAGCCGAAGTTACCACTTTCACTTGTTGCCATGGTCCAACCATGGTCTTTTCCGTCAATTCATCTTGTCATTGAGCTGGAATCGCTCGAGTTGATTACTGCAAAACATACTCAGTCATTCTGCTCACGAAATCCTAATATACATTCTCAATATCTCCGTTAGTCACATAATTCATAATAATATCAAGTAATAAAACATTATACCATTTCTGATTCAACATTTATCAATTACAATCAAGCATATGATTAATCTAAATACAAATCATTCATATATTTTCCTCCTCCTCCACTCCATTCCACATCCTTAGTATAAACAACACACTTGTAAGTAACATTTTCTATAATTTTTACTATTTACTTATGTACATTTTCAAGCTGTCCATCCGTGTCATAGTCACTACATTATTTTTATCTTGAGCTACAGAGCTCCAAATTCAGATCCGTAAATTTTCCTTGAAACTAGACTCATATATATTATTACCATAATTTTTCTAGAATTTTTGGTGTGGCCAATTAATACAGTTTATTAGTTAAAATTTTCCCCTGTTTCGCTACTCGACAACCCTGACTGCTCTTCACTAAAATTCCAATTTCTCTTTATACAGATTTCAAAAGATATCCAACTTTGTTTCTAGTAAAAATATACTCAATAAGGAATCCACCCATATAAATTATGTTCCATAAATATTTTTTTACAATTTTTAATGATTTTTACAATTCAGAACAGAGGATCTCGAAATTAATCTGAACCAGTCTCACAAAAATGTAAATATCTCAAGATACCGAATTCCTTTGCATTCTTTGTTTCTTTTATATGAAAATAGACTCAACAAGCTTTAGTTACATATCTTATTCAACTTCTAATTCAATTTCTACCATTTTTGGTGATTTTTCAAAGTTAGACAATTGCTGCTGTCCAATACTGCTTTAGTGTGACATCTTATTTCCCAATTTGTCTCAATTTGCTCAATTCATACAATTCAGTCCTTACTTAATTAACCACTCCATTGAGCTAATTTTCTCATTTAATACCTTTCTCTATCATTTTGAACTACTTCAAAACTTTTGAAAATCAGAATTCTAACAATAGGCCTTAATTTCAACAGTTTCACAATTAGGTCCTAAAATCAAGTTTCCATCAATTTTACTTGATAAAATCATCATATAACAAGATTAAAGCTTCAATTCAATATTTATTCATCACATACTTTCAAAACTAATCCATATCAACTTTAAAAATTAGTCATGAAATGAAAAACTAATGAATTAATAAGTTGGACCCAATTGTAAAAGTCCAAAAACATAGAAATTTCAATGAGAGAGCAAGAATTAAACTTACATGAAGCTAGAGTATGAAAAACCAGCTTGAAACCTCTTCCATGGCTGTTTCTCAGCTGAAAAGAATGAAGAAAAATGAAGAGAATTCTAGATATTCCTATTTGGTCCCATTTTTATTTAACTAATTTTGGCAAATTTTCCAATTTTGCCCTTATTTCACCCATTTCCTAATTTTTCTCAGCTATTGCCCCCCAAAATATCTCTTTTGGGCTTATTTACACTTTAGGTCCTTCCTCTTTTGACAATTGAGCTATTTCATCACTTTTCACAATTTTGCACTTTATTCAATTTAGTCCTTTTTACTCAATTGACCACCAAACCTTAAAATTTCTTAACGAAACTTTAATATTACCTTAGTGACACTCCTTTAATATTCATAAAATATTTATAGCTCAGTTTATAACACCGAGATCTCGATACCTCTTTTCTTCGATATTTTGACCAAATAAATCTTTATGAACACAATCTTACTATTTCAAAAATCTTTTAAAAACCACATTTGGCTCATTATGTGCCACACATGTAATTAAACCATTTTCATTACATTTTACATTGTAACTTGTAGGGATTCAATAACCCATGTCATATTCTTTCACATAATATGCCACACATGTAATTAAACCATTTTCATTACATTTTCATTACATTTCGATATTCTCGCACATTATGTGCCACACATGTAATTAAACCATTTTCATTACATTTTACATTGTAACTTGTAGGGATTCAATAACCCATGTCATATTCTTTCACATAATATGCCACACAGTTCACAAGCCTTATCAATTCAATACTCACAAAACTCATATACATATCTGAACTTATTCATATTAATCTCATTCTCATTCTTATGCTAAGTTTATACGTTGAATCATTTCAACATCGAATAGTACACAAATATCATAACCAATGCTAATAATAATCACATATCACTTACCAAAACTTTACCGATTTAGAAATCGTCATTTTTCACTGATGTCATAGTCTCATCCAACTATGATCTGTTACTTCTTCACTTCCTGCATGGTACAATCATAGTCCCATGTTCTTTGATGTGCGCCGATACACATTGTATTTCACTGATAATCACTGATGCCATAGCATAGCTATGGTCTTTTCATTTATCCGTCAATTCATCACTTTCGATAGAATGCCATAGCCCAGCTATGGTCTTATATCCTCACTATCACTATGCCATGGTAAAACCATGGGCTTATCCGTCAATTCATTACTTTTCATTAGAATGCCATAGCCCAGCTATGGTCTTACATCTTAAGCACGTATCACGCCGATGCCATATCCCAGATATGGTCTTATACGGATCACATATATCACTGATGCCATATCCCAGATATGGTCTTACTCAGAAACACATATCACTCCGATGCCATATCCCAGATATGGTCTTACACGGAAAAATCACTTTTCACTTTATCCCAATGCCATAGCCCAGCTATGGTCTTACATGGAAGTCACTTATCATCTTATTCCGATGCCATAGCCCAGCCATGGTCTTACACGGATCACATATCATACCGAGGCCATATCCCGGATATGGTCTTACACGGGTCACATATCACTTTTCTCCGATGCTATAGCCCAGCTATGATCTTATGCGGGAATCGCTTATCACTTGTTTCCGATGCCATAGCCCAGCTATGGTCTTATACGGAAATCACTTTTCACTTGTAGCCGAAGTTACCACTTTCACTTGTTGCCATGGTCCAACCATGGTCTTTTCCGTCAATTCATCTTGTCATTGAGCTGGAATCGCTCGAGTTGATTACTGCAAAACATACTCAGTCATTCTGCTCACGAAATCCTAATATACATTCTCAATATCTCCGTTAGTCACATAATTCATAATAATATCAAGTAATAAAACATTATACCATTTCTGATTCAACATTTATCAATTACAACCAAGTATATGATTAATCTAAATACAAATCATTCATATATTTTCCTCCTCCTCCACTCCATTCCACATCCTTAGTATAAACAACACACTTGTAAGTAACATTTTCTATAATTTTTACTATTTACTTATGTACATTTTCAAGCTGTCCATCTGTGTCATAGTCACTACATTATTTTTATCTTGAGCTACAGAGCTCCAAATTCAGATCCGT
Organism: Gossypium stocksii; assembly: GCA_020496765.1. Lineage (NCBI taxonomy): Eukaryota > Viridiplantae > Streptophyta > Magnoliopsida > Malvales > Malvaceae > Gossypium > Gossypium stocksii. The sequence continues at coordinate 30,463,849 of CM035627.1, forward strand.
AAATTTTCCTTGAAACTAGACTCATATATCTTCTTACCATAATTTTTCTAGAATTTTTGGTGCGGCCAATTAATACAGTTTATTAGTTAAAATTTTCCCCTGTTTCGCTACTCGACAACCCTGACTGCTCTTCACTAAAATTCCAATTTCTCTTTATACAGATTTCAAAATATATCCACGTTTGTTTCTAGTAAAAATAGACTCAATAAGGAATCCACCCATATAAATTATGTTCCATAAATATTTTTTTACAATTTTTAATGATTTTTACAATTCAGAACAGAGGATCTCGAAATCAATCTGAACCAGTCTCACAAAAATGTAAATATCTCAAGATACCGAATTCCTTTGCATTCTTTGTTTCTTTTATATGAAAATAGACTCAACAAGCTTTAATTACATATCTTATTCAACTTCTAATTCAATTTCTACCATTTTTGGTGATTTTTCAAAGTTAGACAATTGCTGCTGTCCAATACTGCTTTAGTGTGACATCTTATTTCCCAATTTGTCTCAATTTGCTCAATTCATACAATTCAGTCCTTACTTAATTAACCACTCCATTGAGCTAATTTTCTCATTTAATACCTTTCTCTATCATTTTGAACTACTTCAAAACTTTTGAAAATCAGAATTCTAATAATAGGCCTTAATTTCAACAGTTTCACAATTAGGTCCTAAAATCAAGTTTCCATCAATTTTACTTGATAAAATCATCATATAACAAGATTAAAGCTTCAATTCAATATTTATTCATCACATACTTTCAAAACTAATCCATATCAACTTTAAAAATTAGTCATGAAATCAAAAACTAATGAATTAATAAGTTGGACCCAATTGTAAAAGTCCAAAAACATAGAAATTTCAATGAGAGAGCAAGAATTAAACTTACATGAAGCTAGAGTATGAAAAACCAGCTTGAAACCTCTTCCATGGCTGTTTCTCAGCTGAAAAGAATGAAGAAAAATGAAGAGAGTTCTAGATATTCCCATTTGGTCCCATTTTTATTTAACTAATTTTGGCAAATTTTCCAATTTTGCCCTTATTTCACCCATTTCCTAATTTTTCTCAGCTATTGCCCCCCAAAATATCTCTTTTGGTCTTATTTACACTTTAGGTCCTTCCTCTTTTGACAATTGAGCTATTTCATCACTTTTCACAATTTTGCACTTTATTCAATTTAGTCCTTTTTACTCAATTGACCACCAAACCTTAAAATTTCTTAACGAAACTTTAATATTACCTTAGTGACACTCCTTTAATATTCATAAAATATTTATAGCTCAGTTTATAACACCGAGATCTCGATACCTCTTTTCTTCGATATTTTGACCAAATAAATCTTTATGAACACAATCTTACTATTTCAAAAATCTTTTAAAAACCACATTTGGCTCATAAATATTAAATAATATTTTCTACGAGTTCATTTGTTATTTGAAAACTTTAATTTTGTTATTTGATGATTTTATCAAGTAAAATTGATGGAAACTTGATTTTAGGACCTAATTGTGAAATTGTTGAAATTAAGGCCTATTGTTAGAATTCTGATTTTCAAAAGTTTTGAAGTAGTTCAAAATGATAGAGAAAGGTATTAAATGAGAAAATTAGCTCAATGGAGGGGTTAATTAAGTAAGGACTGAATTGTATGAATTGAGCAAATTGAGACAAATTGGGAAATAAGATGTCACACTAAAGCAGTATTGGACAGCAGCAATTGTCTAACTTTGAAAAATCACCAAAAATGGTAGAAATTGGATAAGAAGTTGAATAAGATATTTAATTAAAGCTTGTTGAGTCTATTTTCATATAAAAGAAACAAAGAAAACAAAGGAATTCGGTATCTTGAGATATTTACATTTTTGTGAGACTGGTTCAGATTGAATTCGTGATCCCCTGTTCTGAATTGTAAAAATCATTAAAAATTGAACAAAAATAGTTATGGAACATAATTTATATGGGTGGATTCCTTATTGAGTCTATTTTTACTAGAAACAAACGTGGATATCTTTTGAAATCTGTATAAGGAGAAATTGGAATTTTAGTGAAGAGCGGTCAGGGTTGTCGAGTAGCGAAACAGGGGAAAACTTTAACTAATAAACTGTATTAATTGGCTACACAAAAAATTCTGGAAAAATTATGGTAAGAAGATATATGAGTCTAGTTTCAAGGAAAATTTACGGATCTAAATTTGGAGCTCTGTAGCTCAAGATAAAAATAAGGTAGTGACTATGACACGAATGGACAGCTTGAAAATGTACATAAGTAAATAGTAAAAATTATAGAAAATGTTACTTACAAGTGTGTTGTTTATACTAAGGATGTGGAATGGAGTGGAGGAGGAGGAAAATATATGAATGATTTGTATTTAGATTAATCATATGCTTGATTGTAATTGATAAATGTTGAATCAGAAATGGTATAATGTTTTATTACTTGATATTATTATGAATTATGTGACTAACGGAGATATTGAGAATGTATATTAGGATTTCGTGAGCAGAATGACTGCGTATGTTTTGCAGTAATCAACTCAGGCGATTCCAGCTCAATGATAAGATGAATTGACGGAAAAGACCATGGTTGGACCATGGCAACAAGTGAAAGTGGTAGCTTCGGCTACAAGTGAAAAGTGATTTCCGTATAAGACCATAGCTGGGTTATGGCATCGGAAACAAGTGATAAGCGATTCCCGTATAAGACCATAGCTGGGCTATGGCATCGGAGAAAAGTGATATGTGACCCGTGTAAGACCATATCTGAGATATGGCCTCGGTATGATATGTGATCCGTGTAAGACCATGGCTGGGCTATGGCATCGGAATAAGATGATAAGTGACTTCCATGTAAGACCATAGCTGGGCTATGGCATTGGGATAAAGTGAAAAGTGATTTTTCCGTGTAAGACCATATCTGGGATATGGCATCGGAGTGATATGTGTTTCTGAGTAAGACCATATCTGGGATATGGCATCAGTGATATATGTGATCCGTATAAGACCATATCTGGGATATGGCATCGGCGTGATACGTGCTTAAGATGTAAGACCATAGCTGGGCTATGGCATTCTAATGAAAAATAATGAATTGACGGATAAGTCCATGGTTTTACCATGGCATAGAGTAATTCAGTATTGTTTTGGTTCTTATGTGAGTTAGTTAGCGAAGGAGGTGATCAAGCGAAGAGCATTGGAAAGCGAGGACGTTCGATCAATAAGATCTAGATCTAGTGGATCTAAGTCGACAAAGGTAAGAGCTTTAGGGCCATTATGGATGATGGCCGAATATGTATGTTAGGATAATGGTGAGTATTCAATTTGGGTTCAATATCAACATGATCTAATATGTTAAAGTGATCGATTGTAGAAGAAAGCACGTAGGAGATCTCACCAGTAGAATTGCAAAATAGGTGTGTGTATCGAACACCTTCATAGTTCAAATCGGCAAAAGCTGAAAAGCCGAAATGCCAAAGTTCTGGCATTTCGTGGGCTTGTGAGCGTGCAAACGCTCACAAGTCGGTTAGAATTCGATGTATCTGTAATCGCATGTGGTAAGTGAGTTGAGTGTGCAATTTCGTGCACTTTGGTAAATTGGGCCTCGATAGGTTAAATGTGGGCCCAATTGGCTTTCGAGCCCATATGGGTAAAAATAGGTATTAAAGGTATTCTGATAGACTGTAGGGTCGAAACTGCTAAAACTGGTTACTGAATATGAAACTTGGACTAAATGGGCTTAAGACGCTAATAGACACTGTAGTGCCCATTAGGGGTTTTAAGGCCCAATAGCTAAAAACTGTTAGATAGACTGTTGAGACGAAAATAATGAATATTAGTGACTGTAATATGCATAAGACCTATAAAATGGAATAATTACTGAAATACCCCTTAAGGGTGAGAAAATACCGTTTTACCAGTAGGTGCGAAATGACCGTTATACCCCTAGGGCTAAATTGGACTGAAATGCATGCTTTACTGTTTCTGTTTACTGTATGCCATGTCATAATTATTTGTTGCATGGGTTTTGGGAATATTGATGGAGGAAGTACAAGTGGCATTGCCATGATTACTGAAAGAGGCTTTGCCTCGTACTGTTTACTGAAAGGGGCTATGCCTCGTATTACTGAAAAGGGGCTTTGCCTCATTTTACTGATCGGTGGCTTGGCCACGAATACTGTTACAGGAAGCAATGCTACGACTGTGGTGTGTTTGCTGGGTGGGTCGAGTTATTCCCCACATAGTGTGCTGGCTAGTACGGGTGGTGTGTAGCGGCTGGATGGGTTGAGTAGTCTCCCCATATGCATTGGGCTTGCATTCATGCTTATTAACTATTCTATTTCTGTATTGGGCCTATGGGCCGTTCTATTTTCTGAATAGGGCTTTAGCCCAGATTACTGTGACTGAATAGGGCTTCGACCCAGTAACTGAGCACCGAATAGGGCTTCGGCCCAATTGATACTGAGACTAGATAGGGCTTAGGCCCAGTGGGCTTGAGCTAACTTGGGCTTTGGATGGGCTTTCTACACACACTAAGTTTTCCAAACTCACCCCTTTATCTTCCATCCTTGCAAGTGAGCCCTAGTTTGTGGACTTGGAGCTGGGAGGGATTCAGAGTGGCCACAAAGACTGCATTTTCTAGTTTAACTAAATTATTTATTTTATTACTCATTTCAATTGCTTTATTTTCAAATTGGGTTTGTAATAAGGCCGCTCTTATTATTTTTATTTTGGGTTTTTAATTATTTAAATAGTTTTTAGCTTAAGTAGGTTATTGTTTAAATCGTTTTCAAATCGGTTAGCTCTAAGGCACGTTTTTATAAAAGTTACTTGTTTTCAAAATATCACGGTAACAGAGCAAAGCTTCCGCAACGTAAACATTTTCATAAATAAATCTTTTAAATAGACTTAAACTTAATTTGTTGTTCGTGGACAAGTCTTAAGGTTAAAGTGTGGCAATGGGTGTGTGCATGTCTAGGATTGGATCTAGGAAGAGCTCGGTACTTAAGCGGTCTAATTGACTTACCTCCTCTTCTCTTGAATCCTACTTGGTGTATAGTATGTAACACCCCAAACCCGGCCCAGACGTTATGGCCATGTCCGGTGTGCTACATCACCTAGACTACCCTACGCTGCCCTATTTACTAAGTCCGACGGTGAGTTTTGAAAAGCAATGCTTGATTTTTTTGGAAATTCCCGTTTCAATAACTATTCAACTTAATCTCTAATTCATTTGTTAAGCGATTCACTTTAACCTTATTATCTTACTTAGTCTTTTGTAATAACAGGTTGGTTAAGAAAACATTTGTTTAATTTTTGAAAACATTGTGTAATTGTGGATGAAATAAAATAGTTGAAAGTCCCAAATAAAAACAGATATAGTGGCCTTATTACAACCCATAACAAAATAAAACTAATAGTAAAAGTAATTAAATTAATAAACCAATTAAAATACGAGTTCAGTCTTCGTGGCCACTCTGAATCCCTCCCAGCAACCAAGTCACGATCTAGGGCTCACCTGCAAGGATGGAAAGAGAAGGGTGAGTTTGGGAAAACTCAGTGTGTGTAGAACCCATCCAAAGCCCACATCGCCTCGAGCCCACTGGGCCTGAGCCCTAACCAGTCTCAGTCAGATACTGGGCCGAAGCCCTATTCAGATTACAGATACTGGGCCAAAGCCCTATAACAGATACTGAGACAAAGCCCTATTCAGATAACAGTTTGGCCCATAGGCCCATAATAGTACAGTACAGTATAACAGTATGAATGCAACCCAATTGGGGAGACTACTCAACCCACCAACCGCTACACACCACCCGTACCAGCCAACACACCATGTGGGGAATAACTCGACCCACCCAGCCCACACACCACAATCGCAGCATGGCTGCTCAGATAAATAGTATACGAGGCAAAGCCCCTTTCAGTAACAGTACGAGGCATAGCCCCTTTCAGTAACGTGGCAGTGCCACTCACACTTCCTCCATTATAAAACCCAACCCATGCAACAGATACATATCATGGTATGCAGTAACAGTAACAGTCATATCAAGCAGTACAATCAATTTTAGCCCTAGGGGTATAATAGTAATTTTATACTTAAGGGTAAATCATTAATTTCTTACATAAGGGTATTTCAGTAATTTTCGTCTCTTATAACAGTTTTTATTATTATTACAGCCTCTACTATTACAGTGGTTAGTACAGAAACTCATTTAATTCAGTTTATCAGTTTTAGCACTTAGGCCCTAAAGCCCCTAATGGGCTCTACCATGCCATTTTAGCCCATTAGGCCCATTTAAGCCTTAATTTCCAATCCATTATCTTGTTTTAACAGTTTTTACACCTATAATCCATATTATTACCTTTAAACCTATTTTTACCCAACTGGGCCCAAATTGCCCATTGGGCCCATATTCGGCACACCGAGGCCCAACTTACCGTAGCGCCCAAAATTTCGCGGTCAACCCACCTGACAGTGCCGGTTCCAAAACCAACCTTCTCCTACTAACTTGAGAGCGTTCGCACGCTCACAAGCTCTAGAAATGCCAGAATTTCGGTATTTCGGCTTTTCGACTTTTGCCAATTTGAGCATTGAAGGGTGTTCGAAACACACACCTGTTTTGCAGTTCCACTGACGAGATCTCCTATGCGACAGTTCCTACAACCCAATATCTACTCGATTAATCAATAGATCTACGAAAAACCAAAGCCACAATCCCTTACCACATTCGGCCACACCCTTAATGGCCATGAAAACTTACCTCTAACGATTTAGGTGCACTAGATCTAGATCTGGTGATACCGATGCCTTCAACTCCTTGCTTGATCACCTTCCTCGCTAACTATCACTCAAAAAGAATAAAAATACCACTTTGAATTTCTAAAAGTCCAAATCGACAATCCTCGTAACTTTAGGGACTTTCGACTTTTCCAAAACATGAAATAATGTACAGATCTGAGGTATTAAGCACTTACCAATGATTTCTCTTCGATTCCTATGCAGATCTGATGTAAATCTGACCCTTAAACGTTAGTAGAACCCTTATCTCTGAGATTTGCAAATTCGGCTATCTCCCTAAAACTATGGTGATTTCGGCTTTTCAACTAGAGAAGAATATGGCGATTTGGGCTATGAGTTTGAGTGATGGTGTCGACAATGATATGGCTCAAGGGGATGTAGTAATCGGCCACAACAGGTGAAAGGAACAGGGGTAATTTGGCTTAGAAAGATTCGGCAAAAGAAAGCAGTTTTCGGGATTTCTGGCACTTTGAGCAATCGGCTATGGTTGATTTTGAGAGGGATGAAAGCAAAAGGAAGAGTGGATCTGAGTAATGAGGGTATTCGGCTAGGGAAGAGATCAAAGAGGAAAAAGAAAAGTGAAAAAAATAATGGTAGAGGTGAAGAAGAAGAAATCGGCTAGAAGCTTTCTAGGGAGGCAAGTTTCGGCTTTTCTGACAATAAAAGAGAAGATTAATTCCTAAGGTGGCTAACCCTAATTCTTATGACAGAAAATAGAAAAAGATATAACCCTAATAATCTCTCTAAAGCAATCAGCCCAAGTCCCTAAAAGCCCTTGCCGAAATTCACTTAAGTTAGGCACATGCTCGGCACATGCTTAAAAATTAAAAAGAACACTACGCTTACCCTGTAACTCGAACCCTTGTCCTTGAATACCCACTTAGGTGCCACTTTTTTTAGAAGCTTAGTGGCGCCACCTTGCCACTCTACCAAGGCTCCCTTTGTGACATATTTCCCACAGTTTTTCTTAAAGGCCTACTTAACCAAGTCCCCTCTCACTTGAAAATCCAACTTAATATTTTACCAAGTTTTAACTTAAGCTTGGGCCTTCTAAAGGCCCACTAACACATGTACATACATTTTCAACCTTCAGAACACCAAAATTTTAAAATTTCACTCAAATTCACAAAACCCGAAAAATCCTGAAAATCAGGGCGTTACAACTCTACCCCCTTAAAGAAATTTCGGCCTCGAAATTTACCTGATCCAAATAACTGAGGGTATTGTTGACGCATAGTCTCCTCTGGCTCCCAAGTAGCTTCTTCTCTACCATGATTATGCCATAGCACCTTTACCAATGGAACAGACTTCCTCCTTAAAACTTTGACTTCACGATCTAAGATCTCCATAGGTTCCTCCTCGAAAGTCAAATCGGTATTTACTGTAATCTCCTCTACTGGTACAATATGCGAAGGGTCCGACCGATACCGTCTTAGCATAGACACGTGAAAAACATCATGGATACGATCCAACTCTGGTGGCAACTCCAACTAATATGCTACTGGCCCAATCCGCTTGAGAATCCTATAAGGCCCAATAAACCGCGGACTTAGCTTGCCCTTTTTACCAAATCTAAAGATCTTCTTCCACGGCGACACCTTTAGGAACACCATATCCCCAACAGCGAACTCAATCTCCTCATGCTTAAGGTCAGCATAAGACTTCTGCCGATCAGACGCCTCTTTTAACCGATCTCGAATCAGCTTAACCTTACTTTCAGTATCTGCCACTAACTCTGGTCCTAGTACTTGGCGCTCTCCCAACTCTGTCCAACAAGTAAGAGTACGACATCTTCGCCCATAAAGTGCCTCATATGGAGCCATCTGAATACTTGCTTGATAACTGTTGTTGTATGCAAATTCCGCCAATGGTAGATAATCTTCCCAACTACCACGAAAGTCAATCACACATCCTCTCAACATGTCCTCTAACACTTGAATAACCTTCTCAAACTGACCATCTGTCTGATGGTGAAATGCAGTACTAAAGTCCAATTGCGTACCTAATGCCTCATGCAACTTCTTCCAGAATCGAGATGTAAATCTAGGGTCTCGATCAGAAATTATCAAAACTGGCACCTCATACAAACGTACAATTTCCGCTACATACAATTTGGCCAACTTCTGCAGTGAGTAATCGGTTCTGACCGGTACAAAATGAGTAGACTTCGTTAACCTATCCACGACTACCCAAACAGAGTCTTTCTTCGAAGGTGTCAAAGGCAACCCACTCACAAAATCCATCGTTACTTTTTCCCATTTCCACTGTGGAATCTTCACTGGCTGCAACAATCCAGACGGTAGTTGGTGCTCAGCTTTAACTTGCTGACACGTCAAACATTTTCCAACGAACTCAGTCACCTCTCGCTTAAGTCCAGGCCACCAATAAACCTCTCGCAAGTCTTTGTACAACTTATTACCTCCAGGGTGCATAGCAAAAGGTCCGCCATGAGCCTCACCCAAAATCAACTGCCTTAAATCAGAGTTCTTAGGAACACAAATTCTCCCACGGAAACAAAGAACCCCATCAGAATTCAGTCTAAAATCCTCACTCTCACCATTCTTGACTTGCTGAAATTGAGGAATCAACGAATCATCCTTCAACTGTAACTCTTTGATTCTCTAAGTCCAAGTCGGTCTTACTTGCAACTTTGCTAGCAAGCTCCCATTATCATACAAACTCAAACGAGCAAACATGGCCTTTAACTCAACAACGGTCCTTCGACTCAGTGCATCAGCCACTACGTTAGCCTTGCCAGGATGGTATTCAATCGAACAGTTATAGTCCTTAAGCAACTCTATCTATCTCTGTTGCCTAAGATTCAACTCCTTTTGAGTTAACAGATATTTGAGACTTTTATGGTCAGTGTATATAATACACTTTCCCCATAAAGGTAGTGTCTCCAGATTTTCAATGCAAATACCACCGCTGCTAACTCCAAATCATGCGTAGGGTAATTCGCCTCGTGAGGCTTAAGCTGTCGTGAAGCATAAGCAACCACCTTACCCTCTTGCATCAGTACACAACTTAATCCCACATGCGAAGCATCGCTATAAACCATAAAGTCCTTCCCAGATTCTGGCTGAATCAACACTGGCGCCTCAATCAACACCTTTTTCAGGTTGTCAAAAGCTTTTTACTGCCTCTCAGTCCAATTAAAGGCTACTCCCTTCCTTAACAATTTCGTTAACGGAGCCGCGATGATAGAGAACCCCTCAACAAACCTTCTATAATAGCCTGCCAAACCCAAAAAACTACAAATTTCCGACACCGTCCTAGGCAGCTTCCAATCCAGAACTGCCTCAATCTTGCGAGGATCTACCCTAATTCCCTTAGCAGAAACAACATGACCCAGAAAAGTCACTTCTTGAAGCCAGAATTCGCACTTACTAAATTTCGCATACAATTGCTTTTCTCTTAGAGTCTGTAGAACGATTCGAAGATGCTCATCATGCTTCTCCTCTGTTTCTGAATACACCAATATATCGTCAATAAAGATGACCACGAAACGATCCAAGTACGGCTGAAATACTCAGTTCATTAAATCCATAAAAGCTGCTGGTGCATTCGTCAATCCAAAGGGCATAACCAAGAACTCGTAGTGACCATAACGAGTTCTGAATGCTGTTTTATGCACATCCACCTCCTTCACCCTTAACTGATGGTATCCAGATCGAAGGTCAATCTTGGAAAACACGGAAGCTCCTTTAAGCTGGTCAAACAGATCGTCGATTCTTGGTAGAGGATACTTATTCTTTATTGTCAGTTTGTTCAACTGGCGATAATCGATACACATACGCATCGTTCCATCCTTCTTTTTCACAAACAGCACCGGTGCTCCCCACGGAGATACACTCGGTCTAATAAAGCCCCTATCTAACAACTCTTGAATCTGGGCTTTCAATTCCACTAGCTCCTTTGGTGCCATTCTGTAAGGCGCAATGGACACTGGAGCTGTTCCAGGCAACAGATCTATCCCAAATTCCACGTCTCGGTTAGGAGGTAATCCAGGTAGCTCCTCAGGAAATACATCTTGAAATTCATTAACAGTCCTCACTGTCTCCACTGTCACCCCTTCGGGTTCAGTTTGACTTACAAACGCTAAGTATGCTTCACAACCTTTGCGCATCAACCTTTCAGCCCTTAAGGCAGAAACCACATTGGACAAATAGTCCCTACGTTCACCAATAACCATCACCTCCTCGCCTTCGGTTGCTCTCAATACCATTCTTTTGGCCGCGCAATCCAGCGTTGCCTTGTGCTTGGTTAACCAGTCCATGCCCAGAATCAAGTCGAATTCTCTAAAAGGTAACTCGATCAAGTCTCCCAGAAAGATCCTACCTTGAGTCTCTAAAGGCACATCTCTAAAGAGTTTATCTACCCTAACAGAGTGACCTAAAGGACTAATCACAGTTACCCCACTCACAGTTTCCTCAGAATGCACACCCAACGACCCAGAAATTTCACAAGCAACATACGAATGCGTCGAACCCACATCAATTAAAGCAGTATATGGTGTATGATATATTAAGAACGTACCAGTTATAACATCAGGTGCATCACCTTCTTCGCGGCGGTGAGCAGCATACACTAAGGCTGGCTGACAAGCCTCAGCATTACCAGTACCCCTGCCAGGTGCTCCACGACCACGTCCATTACCATTGCCTCCTCTACCTTGACCACGGCCCCTTGGCGGTGGCAGTCCTCCTCGGGTAGGCTGGGCAACCCTCTGATCAACAGCTTGAGCTTGAGCTAGCTTTTATGGGCAGTCCTTAACCTGATGATCCTTAGACCCACAACGAAAACAAGCTCCACTGCGTTTCTAGCATTCTCCTCGATGAACTCTGCCAGAGTCTCCACAAGCCTGTGGTCTAACAACATTCACTGGCACAGCTCGCACTGGTTCTTCTACTCTAGTCCTCTTAAAATTCTGGTTTGCAGCTCTTGATGTTCCAGAATCTCTTTTAAAACGGTTGCGATCCCTATCGTGATTCCACCTTTCAGCTTGCTTCACTTCCTCAGCTATCTTAGCCTTCTCTACCAATGCAGCAAAGTCGCGCTCCCTCTGCGGCGCTATCAATACTCTCAGCTCATCTCTGAGGCCATCCTCGAACCGAACACTACGCTCATACTCGGTGAAAATAATGCCACTAGCATACCGGCTTAATCGCAGAAATTCTACCTCACATTCAGCCACAGTCTTACTACCCTGGGTCAGGTTCAGAAATTCCTTCCTTCGTGCGTCCACATAACTAGCCCCAACATATTTCGCCTTGAAAGACTGCTTGAACAATTCCCAGGTTACCCTCTTAGCTGGGGTACCCTCTCTCACGGTGATCCACCATTGATACGCCTCGTCCCTCAGCAACGATACCGCTCCTTTCAGCTTCTACTCCACTGAGCAGTCCAAGTCATCCATAATTCGCTCTGTGGCTTCCAACCAGTACTCAGCCACATTCGGGGCCACTCCAGATATGCCCCTAAAAACTTCCGCTCCATTGGCCCGGAGTCGCTCAGAAATGGACCCCCTATTCACAGGCCCAACATTAGCTCCGGCCACCCTTTCCAGAACTCTCAGCATGGCCTGGGACAAAGCGTCGTCCCCTACGGCCCGATCGTACGGCCCATTATCCTCAACCGGTGGTCGTGCCTCTCTAGCTGGCATATGCTCAGAAGACGACGATCCAGCTTGAGCACTAACTCGGCCTCGTCCACGAACAGCTCTTATGCTCATATCGATTATCTGATTTACGAATTTTATGACATCAGTTAATGTTTCAGTTGTTTATTACCGAATATCTTATGAACAGATAAAATTTGAGAGTTGTATTCACGAGATCGCAGCCTAGCTACTGTCTCAGTTTCCTAGGGTTTAGTTTACCCTATAGTCTCAGTTTTATAGCCTTAATACTACCTCACCTATAGTATCACATCCAAGGCTCAGTACTATCTACAGTTTTATTTTCAGTACAGTACAGAAGTTAAGGTAGAAAATACTTACAACCTGGTGCCGGGGATTCAGTGTGCCACTTTTCGATTTATCAGATCAAATAGTTTGAGGCCTCTTTAAAAAAATCAATGTTTCAAATAAGTTTTTGGACCCTTCTGAAAATCTAATTTTTCCAAAAATACCTTTCTAGACTCTACATATTTGAAAACCCTTTTGGACCCAATCCACAGCTGAGTTGTTGCAACCTGGCTCTGATACTACTAAATGTAACACCCCGAACCCAGCCCAGACGTTATGGCCATGTCCAGTGTGCTACATCACCTAGACTATCCTACGCCGCCCTATTTACTAAGTCCGATGGTGAGTTTTGAAAAGCAATGCTTGATTTTTTTGGAAATTCCCGTTTCAATAACTATTCAACTTAATCTCTAATTCATTTGTTAAGCGATTCACTTTAACCTTATTATCTTACTTAGTCTTTTGTAATAACAGGTTGGTTAAGAAAACATTTGTTTAATTTTTGAAAACATTGTGTAATTGTGGATGAAATAAAATAGTTGAAAGTCCCAAATAAAAACAGATATAGTGGCCTTATTACAACCCATAACAAAATAAAACCAATAGTAAAAGTAATTAAATTAATAAACCAATTAAAATACGAGTTCAGTCTTCGTGGCCACTCTGAATCCCTCCCAGCAACCAAGTCACGATCTAGGGCTCACCTGCAAGGATGGAAAGAGAAGGGTGAGTTTGGGAAAACTCAGTGTGTGCAGAACCCATCCAAAGCCCACATCGGCTCGAGCCCACTGGCCTGAGCCCTAACTAGTCTCAGTCAGATACTAGGTCGAAGCCTATTCAGATTACAGATACTGGGCCAAAGCCCTATAACGGGATACTGGGCCGAAGCCCTATTCAAATAACAGTTTGGCCCATAGGCCCATAATAGTACAGTACAGTATAACAGTATGAATGCAACCCTATTGGGGAGACTACTCAACCCACCAACCGCTACACACCACCCGTACCAGCCAACACACCATGTGGGGAATAACTCGACCCACCCAGCCCACACACCACAGTCGCAGCATGGCTGCTCAGATAAACAGTATACGAGGCAAAGCCCCTTTCAGTAACAGTACGAGGTATAGCCCCTTTCAGTAACGTGGCAGTGCCACTCACACTTCCTCCATTATAAAACCCAACCCATGCAACAGATACATATCATAGTATGCAGTAACAGTAACAGTCATATCAAGCAGTACAGTCGATTTTAGCCCTAGGGGTATAATGGTAATTTTATACTTAGGGGTAAATCAGTAATTTCTTACCCTAAGGGTATTTCAGTAAATTTGTTCTCTTATAACAGTTTTTATTATTATTACAGCCTCTACTATTACAGTGGTTATTACAGAAACTCATTTAATTCAGTTTATCAGTTTTAACACTGAGGCCCTAAAGCCCCTAATGGGCTCTACCATGCCATTTTAGCCCATTAGGCCCATTTAAGCCTTAATTTCCAATCCATTATCTTGTTTTAACAGTTTTTACACCTACAATCCATATTATTGCCTTTAAACCTATTTTTACCCAACTGGGCCCAAATTGCCCATTGGGCCCATATTCGACCCACCGAGGCCCAACTTACCGTAGCGCCCAAAATTCCGCGGTCAGCCCGCTTGACAGTGCTGATTCTAAAACCAACCTTCTCCTACCAACTTGAGAGCGTTCGCACGCTCACAGGCTCTCGAAATGCCAGAATTTCGGTATTTCGGCTTTTCGGCTTTTGCCGATTTGAGCATTGAAGGGTGTTCGAACCACACACTTGTTTTGCGGTTCCACTGACGAGATCTCCTATGCGACAGTTCCTACAACCCAATATCTACTCGATTAATCAATAGATCTACGAAAAACCAAAGCCACAATCCCTTACCACATTCGGCCACACCCTTAATGGCTATGAAAACTTACCTCTGACGATTTAGGTGCACTAGATCTAGATCTGGTGATACCGATGCCTTCAACTCCTTGCTTGATCACCTTCCTTGCTAACTATCACTCAAAAAGAATAAAAATACCACTTTGAATTTTTAAAAGTCCAAATCGGAAATCCCCCTAACTTTAGGGACTTTCGGCTTTTCCAAAACATGAAATAATGTGCAGATCTGAGGTATTAAGCACTTACCAATGATTTCTCTTTGATTCCTATGCAGATCTGATGTAAATCTGACCCTTAAACGTTAGTAGAACCCTTATCTCTGAGATTTGCAAATTTGGCTATCTCCCCAAAACTATGGTGATTTCGGCTTTTCAACTAGAGAAGAAGATGGCGATTTGGGCTATGAGTTTGAGTGATGGTGTCGACAATGATGTGGCTCAAGGGGATGTAGTAATCGGCCACAACAGGTGAAAGGAACAGGGGTAATTTGGCTTAGAAAGATTCGGCAAAAGAAAGCAGTTTTCGGGATTTCTAGCACTTTGAGCAATCAACTATGGTTGATTTTGAGAGGGATGAAAGCAAAAGGAAGAGTGGATCTGAGTAAGGAGGGTATTCGGCTAGGGAAGAGATCAAAGAGGAAAAGAAAAGTGAAAAAAATAATGGTAGAGGTGAAGAAGAAGAAATCGGTTAGAAGCTTTCTAGGGAGGCAAGTTTCGACTTTTCTGATAGTAAAAGAGAAGATTAATTCCTAAGGTGGCTAACCCTAATTCTTATGATAGAAAATAGAAAAAGATATAACCCGAATAATCTCTCTAAAGCAATCGGCCCAAGTCCCTAAAAGCCCTTGCCGAAATTCACTTAAGTTAGGCACATGCCCGGCACATGCTTAAAAATTAAAAAGAACACTACGCTTACCCTGTAACTCGAACCCTTATCCTTGAATACCCACTTAGGCGCCACTTTTTTTAGGAGCTTAGTGGTGCCACCTTGCCACTCTACCAAGGCTCCCTTTGTGACATATTTCCTACGGTTTTTCTTAAAGGCCCACTTAACCAAGTCCCCTCTCACTTGAAAATCCAACTTAATATTTTACCGAGTTTTAACTTAAGCTTCAGCCTTCTAAAGGCCCACTAACACATGTACATACATTTTCAACCTTCAGAACACCAAAATTTTAAAATTTCACTCAAATTCACAAAACCCAAAAAATCCCAAAAATCAGGGTGTTACATAGTACCCATTCACTTTAACAAAGAAGATCTGATTTTCTGATACGTAAACTGTTTTAAAAATAACATGTTTCCGCAAACTACAAAGGTTTACAAGCTTTCACAATTTTCCATAAAACTTTACAAAGTTTTTAACAATGTTTGAAAAAGGAATGATTATTACAATGAATCACATTTTGGAAAAATAAACACAAGCTAAGGCTTTATACAAGTTTAACGGTAAAAGGTTCTAAACATTAAGAAGGGTTTTCAATGAAAACATGATTTTCGAAAAACACTTCAATGTGACACACCATACTTGGCCGTAACGTCTGGGCCGGGCTTGGGGTGTTACAGTCTAGGCTATGTGTGGGACACGGGCCAAGACACGAGTGTGTGCCAAGCCGTGTGAAAATCGCTGTAGGTTCAATGTTGGAAATTAAATCTATACGGATAATGGACACGGGTGTGTCCCTAGTGTGCTTAGGCCGTGTAAGGCACACGGGCCATCAGCACGGCCATGTTGAGAGGCCACACGTGTGTGTTGCCCTCTCAACGTGCATATGCCCTATTTTTACTAGTTTTTGAAGAATTCTTCTTAAGTGCACGAATTGTTCCCAGGTTAATTCCAAACCACAATTTAGACCTCGTAGGTCCATAATAAGGCTTGTGGGACAATGTTTAAAATGTTTTAAATTGGGACACATTTTCTTGAGTTTAATTCAAAGGTTTGCAAGAGTTTTAGTACGGTAATGCCTCATACCCTACTTTGGCACTATTTACGAGTAAAGGGTGTTACCAAAAGATAGATAAGTTTAGGCTTAAAAACCCTAGACTCAGTGTCAATTGGACCTTTGGGATTTTTACCTTCGATACACCAACTTACTTAACTTTCACATGCTCTTTTGTACGTCTATTTTCTTTCAAGTACATGTGCTTCTTTTTAACACAAATACTTGTTTCATGTACTACAATTTTCGAGCATTTTGATACTTCTTTTCAACTCCCCCAACCTTATTTTCAAACGATATTCTGAATAGTACTGAGTCTAGTGCTTGGGACAATTTTCAAGATAATTAAGAGAAAAGTGATGGCTAAATATTACAAGGGTCCAAATAAAATTAGGCCATATAGTCCCAAAGTTGGGTGTCAAAAGGATAAAATTTATCATGGTGGGCTTAATAAGCTCAAACGGTCCAAACAATAGTTGCCTAAATCATTTTCAACATTCCATGCTTCCTAGGATTTCGCCTGAAGAAACTACTAAGTCAATTCTAAAGACTTAAACTTCCATGCATTCATAACTTTCGTAAGTAACTAAAAATTTTATGGTACAATTTATAAGCTTTTTCATATCATTATTAAGCTAACATAAAAATTTATTGAAATAATAGAACTTTATTAATACTAAAGTTTAGCATACTTAACAAAATTTCAAATCATTGAACAAAATATACCCTAATCATAATTAAAAGAAAATTTTATTCTTAGTGGAAATAATTTTAATTTTCGGTCCCCTTACTTAAAATGAACAATGTCCTCATTGTCTAAAGTGAATAGATACTATACACCAGGTAGGATTCTAGAAACGAGGAGGTGAATCAATTTGACTGCTTAAGTACCAAGCTCTCTCTAGATCCAATCCTAGACGTGTATATATCTATTGCTACACTTTATACTTTATGACTTGTTCAAATTTTATTCATGATTCTCTTCTCCTATTTTATTATGCAAGAATAAAAAATCCTAATTAACCTAATCCTAAAATAAACTAAAAAAAGGAATAAAATAAAGTTGAGATCCTCCCTTTTTATTTATTTGACGATCCTTCCGAGTTTGAATCATCTTTTGCTTCATCATTATTGCCTTTGCATGAATCGCTTCGCTCCTTCTTCGATAATGGACTCCATGGTTCAAATATGAAATCTGGAAACTCAGGCACAAAGGTAAATGGGTCATTGTAAATTTTCTTAAGGGCACTTCTCATTAAGTCAGCCCTTATTTTTTAGTATCTCTAGTAGGCTTGTTGCTACCATTGCATATGTTGCATTATGTCCATCAACTTTGACAGCTCATCTCGAAGATCTGGGCTAGGCGGTGGAGCTCCAAACATTGAAGTTTCGATATCAGGTTCAGCTTCTGGTTCCCTTAGTTCTCTTCATCAGGGACTTCAGTTGATTGCTTTGGCCCGATCTCTGTGGAATCATCATCATCTTCTTCGAGATCCTCACTTTCTTGAACTCGCTATTGTAGAACAAGATCTCCAACTACTCGGTAGAGGTCCCAATCGATGATTGTGCCCTGACTATACCTTGTCTTCTTTACATTTGCAAGAAATTTAGCTTTGAAGCACATAATTGTTATCGTAAAGGGAAAGTATGATGGGCCAGAACGTCTAACAGCACAATTCCACATTTCTCTCAGGATGATTTTTCCCACATCAATGGTCTTTCCAGTTAAAATTGAGTATAATAAGACCATTCGCTCTAATGAGATTGTAGTCCCGTGCGAACTAGGCTGAAGGCTAAAACGGATTAAATAGAACCATACCTTCGCAAGTGGTGTCAAATATTCTCTTCGACAAGTGTGGATTCCTTGTTTTGACACAGTCCATTTAGAAACTAGAATTGTAAGTTCCTCGAGAATTTCTTGCAGATTTTCAGGCTTAATGTTTCTCAACAAAGAAGAATATTCATCATTTTCGAAATCAGGTAATGCAAAGAACTCATTAATAGCACTTGAAATTATTGGCACCTTGGTTTCGCGAAATGGAACTTTCGTCAACTCGCTTGAGGTTAATTTCGCATAGAATTCACAAACTAGTTCCTCATCCACACTAGGTCTCGTCTCACAAAACAATTCCCAATTGAGGGCTTCAGCAACTTGATGAATACGTGCCATAAAGTCTCTGTAGTTGCTCTCTATTAATGTGAAGCCTTTCTCTAGATGCATCTGTTAATTTTTTAAGATACTTTCGTACCCCAATTTAGCTTGTTCACGGTGGAACTTGTTTTGTGTTTCGTCAATTTGGGTGAATGCACGAGTTCTCTTAATAGGTATGATTAACCTGAACATAAGATGGATAAAATTATTTTATCAAAAAATTTTAATTAATAAAAATTATTAACAATTCAAATAAATTGAAAATTTAATTAAATAAATAAAATTAAAAATTAAGAGAAAATTAGGTTTTCCCACATTTTTAAGAACTCCTAAAAAAATAATAATGAATCAAAAGATGGCAAATTAAAAGTGGTAGGAAGGTTTTTGGCTAAAGGGCTTGGTGTAGGTGTGTGCCGCACAAGTGCTTGGAAGGCAGCTTGGCGTGAAGCACATGGTGTGGCCACAAGCAACAATGCGCAGCAGCGGGCATTCGGCAAGCAGGCCTAGTGTGCAAGAGCTTCGATAAGCAGGCGTAGTGCGCTGGGACATGCTCAGGCGCTAAGCGCAGGTGTAGGGCACTGGTGCGTATGACGTGGGCTGAAGCAGCAGGCATGAGACAGAAGCCTAAGAGCAGGTATGCATGTGATGTGCCGGTCGACTGCTTAGGGACTTTTCGGCACTCAAAGGTTTGGGTGCTTTGGGGATTTGCGTTGAATGGATGAGAATAATAGAATAGATAGGCGGAATTTATAATGGAAGGAGTAGGAAGTAGAGTAAAATTCTTAGAGAAATTCAATAATTTAAAAATTCTAAGTCTAATTCTACTCAAGTTTAACAACAATTAATAATCGAATAAATTAAATTATCAATTGCTATTAATTTATTAAAAAAATATGATTAAAATAAAACTAATCCTTATTCTATGCTAAGTTGATAAAAATTAATATATGAAATATAATAGATATAATTATATATTAAAGTTTATCATATTTTTAGTATATAAGTGTATTTTAAGTGAACATATTTATTCTAGATGCCTTTTGAAAATATTTACAGAAAAAGGCACTTAGTTTTTATTATTTGCAAAAATAGCAACCAAAATTTAAAATAATTCAATTAGGTCCCTGACTTAATGAAAATTAAAATTTGAGTTGTAATTTAAAACTTGAGTCAAAATTGACCTTTTTATTTGAAAAAATAAAAATTTATTTTGTCATTTAGGGAACAATTTCTCGAAAAATTATGTAAAAATCAATTCCCAAGAAATATTGGAGGAGTGTAACAACCCAAACTAGGGGCTAAATAGAAAAGTGGTTTCGAAACCATGAATCTGAGGTCTAAAATATTATTCTGATTTGGTTCTGATGTTTATTGGGTGTTTGAATAATTATGTGAAATTTTGGTGTGGGAATTTTATTGGTTACGTGTCTAATTTAGTATATTGGACTAAATTGTAATAGGTGAAAAATATGGGTTTTAATCCATAAAGGTACTAAATTGAATTGGGTTTTTACATGTGAGGTCCTTATATGGTAATTAAACCATTTTAACCTTGTTTTTGGCAAAAATGCCCAAGGAAGGGTGGAATACTAAGCGTTTTTAATGAAGGGCATTTTGGTCATTAATTAATAAAAGAAATAAAAAGGGAAAATAAGCCATAATTTGTCCATCTTTTCTTCCTCGTTGGCCGAATGTAGCAAGCCCTCTATAGCTAGGGTTTTGTTGATTTTCAAGCTCACAAGTAAGTGCAATCGAGCCTCGTTTTTAATGTTCTTCGTATTTTTGGAATCCTTGTAAATTGCTCTAGCTATTTCTACCATTAATTCAAGCTATGGTTGATGTTTAAAATTTTACCCATGTATGACATGCAAGTATTTTGATGTCTAATGGTGGAATATGAAAGTCTAAGGTGTGGTAGACTATTATTACTAGGTGATTTTTCATGAAAGCCCCTAATAGGGACCAAATTGTAAAGTTAATAAATTGTGTGGTAGAAGTATCAATTTATGAGAAATGTGGGCTGTTTTGGGTGCCATTGAGATTCAGCTAGGCTTGGGTAGCCAAGAAAATGGATACATTTCAATTTACGAGCCTAGGGACTTAGTTGTAAAAATTGACAAGGTTAGGGGTAAAATGGTAAAAATTGTCATAGGATGATTTTGGACTAAATTGAGTAATGTGTGTATTAAACAAGTTAAATGTGTCATTATAGACCGAGAAGATCGAGGAATCAACCTTGACCGGGGCAAGGGCAAGGTTCTATATTAATTTGCAAATTATCGCTTTTTGTTGTCGAGGTAAGTTTATATGTAAATATTATGTCAATTTTAATTGTACATTGAGAATTTTGATGTATGCTATGAAATGTTATTATTGGTAAATTTTCTATGATGTTGAAAGTCTTAGAAATGTGAGTTCTGGTTGAACATTCGGAAAAATAAGAGATATGGATAAAATGTAGCTATGTCACATAGGTGATAAGGTGAACTTCACCATGTGTACACAAGAGCTGTGGACCAAAGATAGTTATGTCACTTGTTTGATATGGTGAATTTCACCATGTGTACATGAGAGCAATGTTGTATGTAGCTAGTTCACATGGGTAGATTCGAGGGACTGGACACCATGTAGACACGATATACTACGGGATTTAATGGCTGTGTGACATGAGTGATAAGGTGTGCTTCACCATGTGTACACAAGAGCCGAGTTATGGGTTGGTGGAGCTATGAGCTGAAAATCCACTGAGTATCGAATGTTAATCTGAAGAGTTCAACGGGAAAGCTTACTAAAGAGATTTGGTGTGGTAATATGATATGTAAGTACAGGTGCATTTTTTAAGCAATTGTAATTATGGGAAATTGCATGTTGGTGCAAGGGTGCATGTGAACCTGAGTATGGAAAATAATGCATGATCTGTACGGGAATGTTGGTAAGATTAGGTGGTAAGTTTGTGTGTAAGGGATAACCTTTAGTATTGCTAAATGTTGCTATGATGTTTACTATTTACATATAGACCTACTAAGCTTTTAAAGCTTACTCTTTTCTCTTTTCTCTTGTTTTATAGATTCAGTCGAGCCAGCTTGGGATAGGGACGTGTTAGAGGATCACCTGCACTATCAACATTTTCTTTTTTATAGTGAAATGAACCTTTGAACTATGGCATGTATAGTGGGTTAATGGTGTTGTAAATGTTGTGTCGGATTGGTAACCATGTAGGTACATGTCTTTTTCTGTGTTATTTTGTAACTAATGCCATGAGATATGGCAAATGATAATGTTAGTTCTTATATATATATATATATATATATATCATTATGAGGTAATTCATGAATTGATTGGTGTGTATGCATGGAAATGGGTTGGTCATGATATGTGGTGGTGAAAATGGTATAAGTTTGTGCTTGTTTCAGGGTGGCAATTGGCTTGGAAAATGGCCTATAATTATCCACACAGGTAGACACAAAGGCATGTGTCTAGGCCGTGTGCAACACACGACCAGCTCTATGGTCATGTGGATAGGCCGTGTGTCCGCTGTACTTGAATTTATGAAAATTAAATGTTTTGTAATAAACACACTAGTTGAAGACACGGCCGTATGTCCCAACCGTGTGATAGACACGACCTAGCCTACGGGCGTGTGGCTTGGCCGTGTGACGAAGTTTTCGTGATGACATCATAAATAGAATACCCAGGAGTTTTCACACTGGCTAAGACACGGGTATGTGCTCAGCCATGTGAAACCTCCTGGAAGTTGCAATTGAAAATAAAGTCAACACGGGCTAAGGACATGGGCTTGTGCGATTACACAGCCTGCCCACACTGGCGTGTCCTTGTCTTACACGAGCATGTACCCTGTATATGTCCAAAATTTCCAAAATTTTTCTGAGTTTTCAGTTGGGTTTTGGACTACTCCCAAATTATGTTTTGGGCCCCATAGGCCCATTTTAAGGATTGTATGATATATTATGAAAAACTTTTAATTGGGAACGAAATTTTATAGGTTGACCTTGTATGATTGGTTGTGTTATCATTCGATAATGTCTCGTACTCAGTTCCGGTGTCAAACCCGGGTAAGAGGTGTTACAAGAGGTCACAAGGGGTCCCGTTTAAGTTCCAATTTCGTTGACAGAATTTATTTAAACATATTAATCTTGAAAATATACCCTAAATTATTTATTTAAAAGAAAACCAAAGGGAAATCAAACATCTGATAAAACGAGCGAGACTTTATCACGTTCAATTTTATCTCCTAAGTAATGTTTAAAGCATTGAGCATTAACTCAAAAATTACCTCCCTTTCCTTGGAGTTCTACAACTCCGTATGGATGAACTTGGTGAACTGTAAATCGACCAGACCAACGAGATTTTAACTTACCTAGAAAGAACCTTAATCTAGAATTGAATAGCAAAACTTGCTGACCTGCTTCAAATTCTTAAATTCAAATATGCTTGTCGTGCCATTTCTTGAGTCTCTCCTTGAGTAATTTGGCATTTTCATACGAGAACATTTAGAATTCCTATAGCTCATTGAGTTGGTGCATCCGTTTCTCTTTAGCAAGCTTAAGATTCAAGTTGAGTTGTTAAAAAGCCTAGTAAGCTTTGTGTTCTAACTCTAAGGGCAGATGACAGGCTTTCGCAGAGACCAACCTATAGGGTAACATCCCTAAAGGTGTCTTGTATGCTGTCTTGTAAGCACATAAAGCATCATCCAATCTTTTGGACCAATCTTGTCTATTTGGGCAGACTTCCTTCTCAAGTATGCGTTTGATATCCTTATTTGCCAGTTTAGCTTGCCCATTCTTCTGTGGATGCTAAGCTGTAGCAACCTTGTGTTTCACTCCATGTTTGTCTAACAACCATTTCAACCATTGGTTCACAAAATGGGACCCTTCATTGCTGATGATGGCTCTTGGGGTTCCAAACCTTGTGAACACATGTTTTTGCAAAAACTTCATCAAAACCCTAGCATCATTTGTCGAATAAGCTTCAGCCTCGACCCACTTGGACACATAGTCTACTTCTTGTGACTAAAGGACAGATGGAAAGGACCATGAAAGTCAATATCCCAAACATCAAATAATTCTACCTCAATGATGTTTGTTCGAGGCATCTCATTTCTGTTGGTGACATTTCCAACCCTTTGACATCGGTCACAACTCTTTATGTAAGCATTTGCATCGCTAAAAAGTGTTGGCCAAAAGAATTCGGCTTGTAATACATTGGCCACAGTACGAGTACCTCCAATGTTTCCCTACTCGAAGCTGAGTGACAATGGTATAGAATCTTTTGTACCTCATCTTTTGCTATGCATCTCCTAATCATTTGATCTGCACACTTTTTAAACAAATACGGATCTTCAAAGAAATAGTACTTCACATTGGAAAGAAACTTTTTCCTTTGTTGATACGTCTTATCAATCGTCACCAAACCACAAGCTAAATAGTTAACAATATCAGCAAAGCAAGGATTATTATGGATATGATTTACCTTCAGTATGTGTTCATTTGGAAATATCTCATGAATCGGTACAAGTAGAGAATTCCCTTCTTGCGGCTCCAATCTAGACAAGTGATCTACTATTGAATTCCTAGATCGAACTCTTGAAGTAGAAGTACCCATCGGATCAGTCTCAGCTTAGCGTCTTTCTTGGCAAGTAAATATTTAATTGCCTAGTAGTTCATATAGACAGTCACTTTGGTACCTACAAGATAAGATCAAAACTTATCGAAAGCAAAAACAATTGCAAGTAACTATTTTTCTGTTACCGTGTAATTGAGTTGAGCTCTTGACAGAGTCTGACTTGCGTAGTAGATGGGATGAAAAACTTTGTTCCTTTGCTGGCCCATGACAGCTCCAATTGCGAAGTCACTTGCGTCACACATCAGTTCAAATGGAAAATCCCACTCTGGTGTGACAATTATGGGTGCCATAACTAATCGACTCTTCAAATCATTGAAGGCTCTTAAGCACTCCTCATCAAACTTGAATGTCATGTCCTTCTCTAATAATTTGCACAAAGGTTTAGCAATCTTAGAGAAGTCTTTGATAAATCTTTGATAGAAACCGACGTGACCCAAAAAGCTCCTAACACCCTTTACAGATGTTGGAGGTGGGAGTTTCTTAATAACATCTACCTCTGCTTTCTCTACCTCAATTCCATGTCTCGCTATCCGATGCCCTAGAACAATACCTTCGCGTACCATGAAATGGCACTTTTCCCAGTTGAGTACTAGGTTTTTTTCTTCGTATCTCCTTAGTACCTTAGCTAGATTGGCTAAGCAATCATCATTCAGATCTCCAAATACTAAAAAATCATCCATAGAAACTTCCAAATACTTATCAACCATGTTAGTAAAAATAGTCATCATACATCTTTTAAACGTAGCAGGTGCATTACATAAACCAAATGGCATGTGTCTAAATGCAAATGTACCGTACGGGCAAGTAAATGTTGTCTTGTGTTAATCTTCTGGTGCTACTATAATTTGATTATACCCTAAGTATCCATCGAGAAAACAATAATAGTCTCGCCCCACGAGTCTATCCAACATCTGGTCCAAGAACAGCAAAGGAAAGTGATTTTTCCTAGTCGCCTTGTTTAGCTGTTGGTAATTGATGCAAATTCTCCATCCTGTAACCGATCTAGTTGGTATCAACTCGTTATTTTCATTTTCAATGACTGTCATACCTCCTTCCTTTGGCACACACTGGACCGGACTTACCCATGAACTGTCTGAGATGGGATAAATTATACTCGTATCTAACCACTTGATGATTTCCTTCTTTACCATGTCCTTCATGATGGGGTTCAATATTCGTTGGCCATTAATCGTACCTTTTTCCCCATCTTATAGTATGATCTTTTGCATGTATATAGATGGACTAATACCGCAAATATTAGCTATGGTCCATCTGATAACCTTCTTGAGTTGTTTCAATACTATGATAAGTTTCTCTTCTTGCTCACTAGTTAATTCTGTTAAAACAATCACAGGCAGAGTAGAAACGTTACCTAAATAAACATATTTTAAGTGTGAAGGTAGTACCTTGAGTTTTAATTTAGGTGGCTCCTCGATTGACACTTTTGGTTGGGCATAATCCCTTTCCTTTACTTCCAAAGATTCAAAACAGGATTACAGATTAAATCCCTTTTGATTAGTGATAAACCATAATTTATACATATTTTTACCCATGCTTGGCATAATTTTGGATGAATTAGCCATGCTTAGCTCCTAATCCTTTAATTTCATGTTTTATACTTAGGTGAGCACAGGAGAGTGAAAAGAACAAGAAACGGGCCAAAAATAGAGAAAATGGGCCAAAGTAAGAAATCGAGATGGCCTAGAGTTCCTCACATCGGTGCACCACACGCCCGTGCCACATAGCAGACTTGAACACGGCCTAAGCTCTATACACACGAGCCTGTCACACGGGTGTGTCCCTATCATGACGAGTTTCAATTTCACATGGAAAGAGCTACTTAGGTGCTAAGAAGGGTATTCCAAAGTCTATATAAACACCTTAGGAGAGGACTAAAGGGAAACACAGAGGATAAGGCGAGAAATTGCTCAAGGAAAGCCGATTGATCCATCTCAAAAGCAAGGATCTACATCAAGACTGAAGATCTCCTTTCAAATCTTTTAGGAGTTTTAGGTTTTCTATATGTTTTATTGTTTCCTTTATTTTGATATGTTTTCTTTTATTATTATGAACTAAACCCCTAAAACCTGAGGGGGATGAAACCTAACACAAATCTTGTTATTGTTATTTGAACTATATGATAAATATTTGATTTGTTCTTAATTGTGTTTTTAATTCTTGAGTGGATATTTCAGGATATTAATTCAAGTCGAATGTGCTTATTTAGAGGAGAAAAAGTCCCTGTTTAAGAGTAGATCCAACACAATTAAGCGGATTTGATCGCAATCCTAGATATAGGACGATGAATTTGCCGGATTAGAGTCAAATCTAATATGGGGATCCATAGGTCGAGTTAATGCAACACTAGGGGTTTTAATTAGAAAGAGATTTCAATTAATCAACCTAGGGTTAGTTGTTCTTAGTCTCGATGGAGATATTAACATAATTTAGGGATCTCTACTGATCAAGTTGAATGAATAAAACGTCTAGTTCAGAGTTAAATAACAAGTGAAGTCTAGGTGGATTCTTCCTTGGGTATTGCTTTTATCGATCAAGTTTTCCCAAAGTATTTCCCCAACTTATTTTTCGTGTCTTTAGTTAGTTAAAATTTTAGTTTACAAACAACCTCCCTTTATTTCTAGGCTAGATAATAGGAAGAAAGTTGTTACTAGTACTTTTAGTTCATTGGATTCAACATTCCGGTCTTGTCACTAACTATACTACTATTCGATAGGTGCGCTTGCCTTTTATCGTGATAATAGTTAGTTTCTAGGTACGATTATTATTATTACTTCATCACAATCATGATCAAGTTTTCAGCACCGTTGCTGGGGAACTAAGATATTAGGAACATTCTATTTCTATTACTTTAGGCATTTTTTACTTTTATCGAAAATTATTTTCTATTTTAGGTTGTATTTACTAAAATTTTCTTTTTCTTCTTCCCTGACAGGTATCTCTAGTTTATGACTAGAAGAAATCCGTCAGGACCATTATTATTTGATAGCGATTTAGAAGCCACAGTTCACAAAAATTGAAGAGAAATAAGGCGAAGCTTATAGTACCCAAAATAGGGACAAGAGGAAGAACCCAAATCTACTGAAGAGATGGAGGAAAATCGAGATATTCTAGCACCTCCTGCGATAGCTGCAGATCCTGTGAATCAAATTCTTGTTCCTCGTACTATGTATGATTATGCTAAGCCTAATTTAGCTGGTACTGAATCTAGTACTGTTAGACCTACTATTGCTGCAAATACAACAGTTTGTTCAGTTTGATGGTTTGCAGGATGAGGATCCTAACTCACATTTAGCTAACTTTTTGGAATTCTGCGACACATTCAAAATCAATGGCGTTTCTGATGACGCCATTCGACTTCGGTTATTTCTCTTTTCTTTGAGGAATAAAGCTAAACAATGGTTGAACTCTCTACCAAGAGGGTTTATCACAACATGGGAACAAATGATCGAAAAATTTTTACTTAAATATTTTTCGCTGGCTAAAACGGTAAAGTTGAGGAATGACATCTCTTCTTTTGTGCAGATGGATCTGAAGACACTCTACGATGCTTGAGAGAGATACAAGGATTTGTTGAGAAGGTGCCTTTATCATGGGTTACCTCTATGGTTACAGGTTCAAACTTTTCACAATGGTTTGAACCCTTCAACAAGACAGATGATCGATGCAACTACCGATGGAACGGTAAATAACAAAACACCTAAGGCAGCCTATGAGTTTATAGAAGAGATGTCACTGAATAATTATCAGTGGCAAGTCATGAGGACAAAGCCACAAAAATCTGCCAGGTTTTCAATGTTCACGCAGTCACAATGCTATCAAATCAGGTAGGACTCTTGAATAAAAAGATTGACCGGTTAGTTGGCTCTACACAGGTACATCCAGTGATGAGGTGCGATTCAAACGGAGGAAGAATGTACAACACAGATTTTTCATCCCACAACCCTAGCACAGAGAACGAACAAGCCAACTATATGGGTAACAATTCTAGATCTCAAAATAACCCTTATAGTAACACTTATAGTGCAGGTTTGAGGAACCACCCCAATTTCTCATGGGGAGATCAAGGAAATCAGAGACTACCACCCCCTCCAGGCTTCCAACAACCACTTTACCAGTAAGAGAAAAAGTCAAACCTTGAGGAGAGGCTCAGAAAATTTATCACCGTATCAGAAACCCACTTTTGGAATATCGAGACGGTAGTTAAAAATCAGTAAGCATCCGTACAAGGACTTGAAACTTAAATAGGTCAGCTTGCTAAGCTGATCTCTGAAAAACCACAAGGTGGTTTGCCAAGCAACACAAAACTAACCCAATGGAGCAACTCTATGCCATCGCTGTGCACGACAAAGAAGGGTTAGCTGAATGTAAATCTGAAGAGAGGTGGGAAAATATGGTGAGTAATGGTAAGATTGAGGTAAGTCATGGTACACAAAAATCGGTAAGTATAGAGTATAAACCTCGAGTCCCATACCCGAATGTGACAAGGAAAAACCGCACAAATGAACAATTTGGTAAATTCCTAAAACTTTTAAAGAAGTTACAATTAACTTACCGTCTATTGAAGCTCTTTTGCAGATACCAAACGCGGATAAATTTTTAAAAAAGCTCCTAGCAAACAAATGGAAGCTAGATGAGTCATCGCATGTAGAACTAAATGCAGTTTGCTCAGCCATTTTGCAGAACAAGCTACCCAGCAAATTGAAAGATCCAGGGAGTTTTAAGATTCCTTGTTTAATTGGTAGCTTAGATGTTAAAAACGCCTTGGTCGATTTAGGGGCCAGTTGATTTTGTTGTTTTAGACATAGATGAGGGCAGCGATGTGCCATTAATTTTAGGGTGACCCTTTTTAGCAACTGCTAGGACTATCATTGATGTAGGCATAGGTGAACTCACGCTTCACGTAGGTGATGACACAATTACTCTGCAAGCTCGCGACTAATATAACATTTACTCATAAAGATGTTATTACGAGTTCTTGTAACAAGAATAATCTAATTGCTCAACCTTCGTTGTAGGATATTCTTAGAAAGAGTACAATTGAGCCACATCCGAGTCCATGCTACAACAAAGGAGCAGTTCATGAAGAGCAAATGTTGCGGATTGACGAACTAGATAAGTGGTGAAACTATAGCAACAAGGAAACAAAAAATGCCACGCCGAACCAAAGCATCCAGAATCAATTCAAGGTAGGGGATAAGGTATTATTAGTGGAAGAGGACCCTCGAATTTTGAATTCAAAACTTCATACAGATGACGCATCTCCCTTTACGGTAATGAAAACTTTCCCCTATGGTACAGTCTAGATAACACATAAGACATTCGGCACTTTCAAGGTAAATTATACTCGACTCAAGCCTTATTGTGATAGAATTGATAGCAAGAAAGAGGAGTTCCAACTCCTCAAACCACCGTGACCATGTGAAATTAAGGTAAAGTCGAGCTTAGACTCTAAATAAGCACTTCTCGGGAGGCAACCCGAGCACTAACCTTTTTAACCTCTCTAATTTCAATTTTTAACATCTAAATCATAAACTAACTTTTTGAATGCAGGTTTTTCAGAACCACATAGCCAGGTACACGGGCGTGCCTAAGGCCATGGACACACCACAAGTGGAGACACGGCCATGCGACACGGCCGTGTGAAAATAGGGTAATAATCTTCCCAAGACACGGCTTCTGAAAAATTGCCACTGCCTTGCAATGTGGCCGTGGCTGAACTTGCTAAATCAACACGGGCGTACAACACGCCCGTGTCCATAGGCCATGTCTAAAGCTAAAAAATTAGCACGGGCATTTAACACGCCCGTGCCTGAGACCCGTGGTTGAACCTGCTAATTAAACACGGGCGTGTGACATCATACATAGGTGTGGGAGAAGCGAACAACGCAGAACACGGCCGTGTGCGACCCAACACGCCCAAAGAACACGGGCGTGGGCCAACTTTCAAGGGCGCCAAACCTTAAAATCTGGGATCACACGGGCTGAACGCAAGTCACACGGGCGTGTCCGTGTGACCCAACACGCCCAAAGAACACATGCGTGGGCCAACTTTTACGGGCGCCAAACCTTAAAATTTTGAATCACACGGGCTGAACATAAGTCACACGGGCGTGTGCCACGCCTGTATGACTCGATTTCTATATATACTTCCCCTAAATTTCACTATTTATCTTTTCCTACCCTCAAAAACCTAAGCCGCCGCCCCTTTAGCTGACCACAGCTCTAGCCACTGCTCTCTTAACCCTCCAATTTTCACTCCTCTTACTCATTTTACTCCTCTCTTTTTCCCCCGCCGCTCAAATCACCAAACCCCCTCTCCTCTCAATCTCCCCTTCCCCTTTCCCAACTAAAACCACCACCCACCACAGACCACACTCGTGCACCCTTCTCATGCCTGTGCACCGTCGCACCTCCGGCATTACTTCGACCACACCGTGCACCGTCGTACCTTTGGCTACCATCAGTTTCCCCCTTCTCGTCCCTTTCTTTGAATATTACTTTTATTTTTTCCTTTATTTTCTTTCCTTTTATTTATTTATTTATTTTTATTATTAGTTTCTTGTTTTTCATTTATTTCTCCTGCTTATCAGAATCTATAACACATTTCTTGCATTTATCTTGTACCAATAGTACTAATTATACAAAAGAAGTGCATGAATAACCTTGCTGCTATTACATTACTTTTGGTTGAATTGTGTTTAGGTTTAGGTTGATTAATTCTTGGAATAGCTGAAACCATTGCTTTATTTATACAGCCTTTTCTAAGTTGACTCATACAAGCTTTCTAATGTCTTTGCTAGATGCCCATAGATTTTACACTACATCCCTTTCCTAGATCATTTGATTTAACGCCTATTTGTTAAACTTCTCCTTTAACCTTGCAGGCATATAATGTTGACTTCACGTGGCAAGAAAACTGTCATCCCTACTTCGAAAAAACGTAAGGGACTCGGCGGTACCACGTCTAGCGCCACAATTGAGATCCGACACCCATTCCTTCAGTTCCTGCAAGGTTCCCAAGAGGAACTATTTCAGATTCTTAGGGCGCGACCTCTTGGAGTGGGGCGATGTATTAATTGGGCCGCCTTAGAGGAGGTCCAACTCGCGGACGCGATTCGGGCCCTATTGATGACGGATGCATGGGACCAGTTCTTCGAGATCGTCGAGCCCACATACCTCGAGCTCACTTTAGAGCTCTGTTCCACCTTCCATCTACAAATGGTCATGTCCCAGTATGACAATCCCGGAACAGTCCAGTTCTGTCTCGGCAATATGGTAAACCAACTAAGCGTACCAGAGTTTGGTGTAGCGTTAGGCCTATATACCGATAGATTCATAGAGGACGAAGACATATCTGAGCTCCATCAGCGACCTATGATCCCAGTCGCTCTAAGGCGACGACTCTCTCCCCATCACTGAGGTACCTACACGCCATCCTCGCACATACATTGAATGGGAGATGCGAGAGCACCGGCGTCGTCAACACCCACGATGCCTAGTTTCTTTGGAGTATGGCGCACGGGCACGTGTTTGACCTTGCCTATTTCATCATCCTTGCCATTCAACATAAGACAGAACGTCATCGGAAGGGGTTAATTTCTATGGGCCCATATGTGACACGACTCGCGAGACACTTCGGTCTCCTCAACACCATGACACAATCATCCTCTCTCACTCTTACAGGCTAGATGCCCCCACAGGGCATCCAAAGTATGCTCCACTAAGAATGATCGAGTGATGACATGGGACCAATCCTCCTTAGTACCGTCTAGCTCAATCCACTGAGCAGGAGGACCCAGAGGACATTACTGATGATGTCCCTCCATCTCACGAGGAGCCACCGTTTCAACCATCGCCCATTCATTTTCCAATTCATGCGGCTGCTTCACACCCTAACATATCTGAGCGCCTTACACGATTTGAGCAGCAATGTTTTCATCGCCTTGATCACATTGACGCTACTCTCTATCAGATCTTTCAGCATCTCCACATTTCACCACCGCCCTACCTCACGAACCATCTGAGGATTAGGACTTTCGAGTCCTCTTATCTTTTCCTTTATTTTCCTTTTTATTTTTGTGTTTTATCATTACTTTTATTTTTATTTTCCTTTTTAGATTTCTTTACCTCTATCTTTTTCTTTATTTAAATTTCAATATTATAAAAACTTAGCATAATTTATTTTGAATATTTTATATTGGCTATTTCTTAACGAGTAACCATGCTAATTTATATTCCCTAAAGTCTTAGCAATGATATCGCAGTTATACAGAGCCTAAAAGCTCAATAGTACTCTGCCAAATCCAAATCTAATGGGAAAACTACTTCACGACCGCCATGTCCTACTCAACCACGGCTATAGCCACCCAATTTTTGACACAGCAATTATGGATAGGCAATCTCTACAAACTCAGAATACCCTCCTCCTGTAACACCTTTAAACCACATCCGTCGCCGGAACAGAGTTACGAGTATTACCGATCAAAATTATAACTCATACTTCGATTTAATAATACATAAATCATTCACGAACCCAGAAGCAATGACTTTACTTAATCTTTTGAACTGAATTTCATATTTCAAACCATACTCTGAAAATCAACCAAGTCATTATCATTTATTTATTCAAATAGTCAAACCAACTAATATATATATCTATATCATATTTCACATGCATCATAAATCCACTCTTCGAATCACATGTATATCTCATTTGTTCTACCATCCCAATCAATTAGAAGAAATTCATATTTAACAAAATCCAATCATGCTTATTTAACTCTTTCATATATATATATATAATCATATTACAAATGCTATATAAATCCAAGAGCCAAACCATATAACATACAATCATAACATGCGAATATTTAAATCATTAGTAAGCTCATCACATTACATTAATTAAATATAAAACGTATCTTTTATAAAACTATGCTCATTCGAATTATTAAGTCATAACAAGACATACCTTATGCCTTTAATAACATCTATACAAGAAACATTATCAAACATTACCACATAATAAAATATGGTCTTGTACTTTACTAATTCATATGCAAGTCACCATAATATCATTTTATTGATTTCGAACACAAATACAAATTACAATACATCCATTTTGTAAGATCAACAACCGATCCAAGTTAATATATATATATATACCTAACCATTCATCTCTTCATTTATTCAGCTAACAAATTACTTATGAAGTCTATACCCATTTTATCAAAATAAAAGTTGACCCATTTTTAGCAAAACTGATAATTAAAGCAAGCTTACCTATTTCGCATGCAATTTACCATGTTTAAACCTCCTATGTCCAACCATTCAAATAAACACCTATTCAGTTATCAATTTAACCTCAATAAATCATAACATTTTTTTTAAACATACAAGTTAATCAAATGAACCATAAACCAAAGCTGAATTTACTAATACATATATAGCACATTTCATAATCACTCATTTTATTATTTTATCAAGCTATAATATACCATTTTTCATACTTCCAAAATGAGCTAACTAATAAACCAAATATACACCCTACTTACCATTCCTCATTATTGAATCATGTAACCAAGATCGCAAATTATTTACCATGAAACTTACCTCCCAAAATTAAGCTTATAACATGACCGAATATAACTAACGACATTATCATTATGATCAAGTCATTTTCGCATGGCTATGTACATATACAATTTCAAAGATAAGTATATGAAAACTATCCTATACATGCTATAGTTCCGAAATGTAACTTTATAGAACACCAAAGGCGATCGATAGTGTGATAAGCTTCTTTGACGATTCCCGAGCTCGAATCTTGAATTCAAAATCTATAAAATAAAGTAAAAACAAAAACACAAAGTAAGCTATTGCAACTTAGTAAGTCATAAGCAAATAATAAATTATTAATATAGTCACTCAAATAAATTTGACCAGACAATAATTTTAGTACCACATTTAACCCCATACCTAGCATTTCAATAACGATGCATATACTTTCATACACAATTTACATCTTAACCGAATGCTTAATTAACTATATTAAAAAAACATCTAAATTTCAAAGCCAAAATGTCATGCTTTGACCAAGTAACCTTACACCCTCATCTATATACAAGTTAATGGATCAATATATAAAATATCTTATGTATATGCTTTTATGTGGCTGAATATACACAATTTATAAACTCATATTCAAATGACATCCCAAAATTATACGTAATGTTTGTCCACCAATACTCACTCCATATTCCCATGCAATTTCTATATAGACAAATACACATATAAACCTTGACACAAATAAGTAATTCACATTACCTTATCTTACATGTATACATATCTTTAAACCGAATATGACTAACCACATACTTAGACATATAGTTTCATTCACTTCATTCATAGCTCAATTCTTAGTTCAAATAGCAGCTCAATGGCATTGATAATTCATTAAGGCATAATTAAGCCATACTTATAAAATTTAATACCAAACATTTATCTAAACAAGAGTTTTAACATTAACAGTCACACATTGATTCATTAACCTATTTGGTAACACATAAGCCATACTTGGTCGAATATATATACTTCCATATAAACACATTCAAAGCTCACTTTTTAAATAACTACTAATTGGATGTACATAAATCCTTCAATAACGATATGAATTTCACATTTCAGTTATCCCTCATGTAACATTAGGCCAAATATAAGATCAAGATCAAACATTAATATCACTTATTTATACATTAATCCACATATAGGTTTTCATATACACAATCACTACCATTAGCATCATTTATAACTTACATCACATATCAAACAATCAACTTACCTTATTTTTGAATAGGTAAATAAATTGTCACATACCTGGTTGCTTAAACTCTTATCCACAATTGATATTAAATCGGCATGAAATCTTTAAAACATAAGCTCATAATAATTGACCGGCATAAAGCCTACTAGGCACGAGCCTGATATCACACATCGGCACAAGGCCTGCTAGGCACTGAGCCAGACTTAATTCACCATCACAAGGCTTGCTAGGCTTTAAGCTCGATATAACCCATCGGCATGAGGCCTACTAGGCACATTGAGCCCGAATATTACTGACATAAAATTTGGTCTCACACATATCATTCATGTATTAGAGGTCTTATGAACTAGATCTATATCATATTTTCAACTAAGCAGTTAGGTATACATATAACATTAATTCATTCCTTAACAACCTATCAATCACTTCTTTTCATATATATTCATTTATAACAAATCATAGCCGAATCAATAATCAGCCATTAATTAATATCGAACGATCCCCAATTCAAACTTAATGCCGAATATCAATGCATCCGTATTATCAAATATAAACCACATATGTATATCAAAATATATCAATATATAAAAATTATCGAAACCTTGTATATAAATAAACTTTTCCATTTGATATAGTGTAAAATCTTAAATATCAAAATAAATAACATTTATTTGCCTATAAACTTACCTCGGATGATGTAAAATGGAACGAGACGACTAGTCGACGACTTTCATTTTTCCCCGATCTAAATTCGATTTCTTTGATTTTTTATCTAAATATATTCAAATTAAGCTCATTCAAATATATTTTCATTCAATTTAGTCCAAAAACACACAAATGGGCAAATTACCATTTTACCCTGACATTTACACTTTTTTACAATTTAATCCTTAATGCACAAAACACAAAATTATGAAAAATTAATTTCATCTAAGGAAGGTCGAATACTCCTAGTGTCCAATTAAGCCCATATTTTTCATCAATTGACAATTTAGTCCCTCCACATTTTTATTTTTGCAATAAAGTCCTAATTACTCAAAATCATCAAAAATTCCTTTACATATATATTAACCCAATCCATACCTTTCAAAATTCATCATCAAACAATAAAAATCACAAGTTCACAACAATGGCACAATTCAAAATATTCATAAAAATCAAAATTTAAGCATGGGTCGGATAGTACTCGAAGCAACGATCTTAAAAACGTAAAAATTATCAAAAACCGAAACCAAACGAACCTTGAATTTGGATCAACAATGGCCGAATATCATGTGCTTTCTCTTTTTGTTTTCTTTTACTAGTTTCGGTCAAATAAAAATGAATAAATGCATGTTTTCTTTTTATGTTTTATTATATTATAACATATTATTCCATTTACAATTTTTAACCTTTTAATTTTAATATAAAATCATTATAATCTAAAGCCATTACCGCCCACTACTAGTAACTTTGGTCTAATTGCATTATAAATGCCTCCATTTATAAAGACAACAACAATTAAGCACTTTCACATTTAACCACCAACCTTTCCTTTTACGCGATTAAGTCCTTTTATTTAATCGGACACTCAAACAATAAAATTAAATCACGAAAATTTCACAGATATTAATTCACACATAATGAACACATAAAATAATTTTTGAATATTTTTTTACTCGGATTCGTGGTCCCGAAACCACCATTCTGATTAGAGTCTAAATCGAGCTGTTACACCTCCAACCTCATTTTTGCCCTAGCCTCAGAATCAAGTTTGCACACTTCCAACTCAAGGATACCATCCAATTTTCAGGGAGTTTCACTTCTCCCCCTATCTTATGATTTTATGCTTATATTTTAAATATATCTACCCCTGTACATTGAGGGCAATGTACATCTTAGGTGGGGGGACTCACTTTCACTTTTTGCATTATTTTCAAATCCCTAAATTTTGTCTTGTCTTTCAAGTCAGTTTCTCATATCACTATTAGAATGAATTCTGATTGATTTATGATTTTTATTGATATGTTTAGGATTAAGCATATTTATTTATGCTTTGATTATTCAAACTTTAAGACATTAGAGAATCAAGTATGATAAATTGAAATTTTTGAGAATTTAAATTTTTCTAGGTTATTTCCCCAAATTTAGGTATTATCTTGAAATTTGAAAATCAAAGGATTGACATCAAAAGCCATAATTCTAGTGAGATTTTTAAGCCTTTTGAGCATACATCCTTTCATGTTGACTTTTATTGTTGCTTTGAGTGAGTCAATTTTGATTTGTTGTTCTAGAACTTGCTTCAATTATGCATGTCAAGACCACACCATTGATTTGATATGTCAAGATGATAAAGGCACTTAGGTTTAACCCACTTACTCCATAAATGCCTACCCATAACCACTAGTGAACCCCCTTGAGCCAAACAAATCATTTATTGATTTACCCTTAATATTAACCCATAAACCTATTTTTGATTCTTTTAGAATTCCCCTCACTCTAATTTGACCCCCATTTTTGTCGAGATTTGAGCTGAATGATTATTTAGCTATGTTTTCTCCCTCAATTAGTAAAGTTTAAAAATTTTGATTTGTTCTTAAAAAAAAACCAGTTGTAATTTAAATGTTTATCATATTATTTTGTAATTATGAACTATGAATCTTAAACGATGTTATTCATGAGGAAAAATCTCAACTTTAGGAATTTATTTCAGTGATAGAGATTTTTCTAGTTAGATGATTTTTCAATTCAATCTCGATTCTAACCATTTTTCTTTCAGCTTGTGACCACACCTCTAACCAAAGCCCTATTACAACCTTCTAAAGACCTTTTGATCGATGTATCATCTCAATTTATAGTGGTGGAGATTTGATTTTCATGCAAGCTTACGGTAATAACTTTTCAGATTGACTAATGAATGCTTAATTTCTGAACCCTAAACACTTCAAGTGAATAGAGCGAATCTTTAGTGAGGATGTTAACTCTTGTTGATTTTGAATTCAAGGTAATTACTTAGGGAGAATACCTATGTTTCCTTGATAAGATTCTTAACTTAGATTGTTTGAAACTTTGATATTCTTTTAGTTGAATTCTCAATGTATGATTACTCATGGATTGATTCAAAACATTATTGATAAAGATTATAAGTTGAGAAGAATGAGTTTTAGGTGAGTTGAGGATTTTTCTTGAGGACAGCAAAGGCTTGTCATAATTATACATATTTTTACCCCATGCTTAGCATAATTTTGGATGAATTATCCCTTTAAATTGTGGAATTTGATGCTCCTAATCCTTTAATTTCATGTTTTATACTTAGGTGAGCATAGGAGAGTGAAAAGAACAAGAAACGAGCCAAAAATAGAAAAAATACGCCAAAGTAAGAAATCAACACGGCCTGGAATTCCTCACACAGGTGCATCACATACCCGTGCCACATTAGTGACTTGAACACGGCCTGAGCTCGATACACAAAGGCGTGTCACATGGGCGTGTCCCTGTCATGACGAGTTTCAATTTCACGCAGAAAAAGCTACTTAGGGGCTAAGAAGGGCATTCTAAAGTTTACATAAACACCCTATGAGAGGACTAAAGGGACACCGAGGAGAAGGCGAGGAATTACTCAAGGAAAGACGATTGATCCATCTCAGAAGCAAGGATCTACATCAAGACTGAAGATCTCCCTTCAAATCTTTTAGGAGTTTTGGGTTTTCTTTATGTTTTATTGTTTCTCTTATTTTGAGATGTTTTCTTTTATTATTATGAACTAACCTCCTAAATACCTGAGGGGGATGAAACCTATGACAAATCTTGTTATTGTTATCTGAACTATATGATAAATATTCGATTTGTTCTTAATTGTGTTTTTAATTCTTGAGTGGATATTTCAGGATATTAATTCAAGTCGAATGTGCTTATTCAGAGGAGCAAAACTCCCTATTTAAGAGTAGATCCAACACAATTAAGGGGAGTTGATCGCAATCCTAGACACAGGATGATGAAAATCTACCGGATTAGAGTCAAATCTAATATGGGGATCCATAGATCGAGTTAATGTAACACTAGGGGTTTTAATTAGAAAGAGATTTCAATTAATCAACCTAGGGTTAGTTGTTCTTAGTCTCGACGGAGATATTAACATAATTTAGGGATCTCTACGGATCAAGTTGAATGAATAAATCGTCTAGTTCAGAGTTAAATAACAAGTGAAGTCTAGGTGGATTCTTCCTTGGGTATTGCTTTTATAGATCAAGTTTTCCCAAAGTACTTCTCCAATTTATTCTTTGTCGCGTCTTTAGTTAGTTAAAATTTTAGTTTACAAGCAACCTCCCTTTATTTTTAGGCTAGATAATAGGGAGAAAGTTATTACTAGTACTTTTAGTTCCTTGGATTTGACATTCCGGTCTTGCCACTAACTATACTACTATTCAATATGTGCGCTTGCCTTTTATCGTGATAATAGTTAGTTTCTAGGTACGATCATTATTATTACTTTATCACTATCACGATCAATTAGCTTATAACAAAGCTAAGTATTCATCCTCTTCTTCATCATTTGGAGGGTCTGATGTTAGAATTTGTTCCAACGAATTCTCAATATAGTTGAGTTCTTTCTCCACTATTAAATCCTCTAAATCGGACACTGTAGAACAATCAACAACTGTGTCAGGAAATCACATAGACTTAAAATTGTTAAATGTTACCTAATCATCCTGAACACGCATAGTAAGCTCGCCCTTTTGCACATCAATAAGGGTCCTTCTAGTTTCTAAGAACGGTCTTCCTAGAATAATTGGAACTTCTTTATTTGCTTCAAAGTCTAGAATTACAAAGCCAGCAGAAAAGATAATTTGTCTACACGTACCAATATATCCTCGATTTTTCCTTCTGGATGCGTTAAGGATTGATATGCTAATTGAAGTGTAACCATAGTTCGTCTAACTTTACCTATCCCCAATTTCCTAAATATTGACATAAGCATCAAGTTGATACTCGCACCTAAGTCACATAGTGCCTTACCCCAACATGTTGCTCCAATGTTGCAGGGTATGGTAAAACATCTGGGATCCTTTAACTTTGGGGGTAGTGTGTCTTAAAGATATGCACTGCATTCCTTCGTCAGAGCTACCGTCTCAAATTCTCCAAGTCTTCATTCTTAGATAGGATATATTTCATGAATTTGACGTAGTTCGGCATTTGTTCAAGTGCTTCAACCAATAGGATGTTGATATGAAGTTGCTTGAGTACATCTAGGAACTTCTTAAATTGAATCTCTTGTTTTTGCTTTTGAAGTCTTTGAAGGTAGAGTGGTGGTGGTTTCTTTACTGAAACTGGTACTTGTTGATTCATCTTCTGTGGCAACTCTGAATCTAACGGAGTTGTTCGTTGATCAGAATTAGTTGATTCTGAAGTCACCTTGTCGGGTTTTATAGA
Organism: Gossypium stocksii; assembly: GCA_020496765.1. Classification (NCBI taxonomy): domain Eukaryota; kingdom Viridiplantae; phylum Streptophyta; class Magnoliopsida; order Malvales; family Malvaceae; genus Gossypium; species Gossypium stocksii. The sequence goes on from CM035627.1 coordinate 30,504,519, forward strand.
TTCTGGTTCTATTGAAACTGGAATTTCAACATTCGGTTGAACTTTCTCTGAGCCTTGAGCGCTAGCTGGCTCTTTTTCAGCTTCAATAGTGTTTGGCTCTACTGTCTTTCCACTCTTCAATGTCAATGCTTTACAATGCTCCTTCCCCGAATTCCTCGAATTCTCTGTATCACTAGGCAAAGTACCTGATGGTCGGTTCCTAAGTTTAGTTGCAAGCTGGCCCATTTGGTTTTCCAAATTCTTCAATGTAGTTGCTTGGCTTTGAATTAAGGCATCATTCTTCGCCATGTATGCCTTCAACAGATTCTCTAAGCTATTGTATAGTTCAGTTTGAGCTAGTTTCTGAACTTGTTGGGAAAAACTAGGCTGCTGGTTCGGTCTAGGTTGGGCGTAAGTGTTATTGGTTCCAGCCCCTTGGTTACTCTAGGAAAATTTTGGGTGATTTCGCCACGATGGGTTATAAGAATTGGAGTGCAGGCCTTGCCTCCCTCGATTTTGGTTCTGATTAGCCATGTGGTATATAGATTATGGGTTTGATAAACATTCTTCAAACGAATGTCCTTCCCCACATAGACATATGCTATATTTTCAAATTGGTTGCATGGCTAGGCTACAAAACTATTAGACCCATTACTGGTAAGAGTTTTAAGCATTGAGGATATTGATGATACCTAAGATACAAGTGAAGTAACAGTGTTAAATTCACGTATTCCAGGGACTCGTCTTCTAGACGCTACTCGATTGATTGGCCATTGATAATTATTGCTGGCAATCCTCTTGATGATTTCATAAGCCTCATTATAGGACTTAGAAAGAAGAGCACTGTTAGAAGAAACGTCTACTACCATCCTCGTGTGAGCATTGAGATCGTTATAAAATGTCTCAAGTTGGATGCAATATGGGATTCCATGATGAGGGCACTTTCGGAATAGCTGTTTGTACCTTTCCCATGTCTTATACAAGGACTCGTCATCCATTTGTTGGAGGCAGTGATCTCGTTCATCAACTTAGCATTCTTGCTAAGTAGGAAATACTTCATAAGGAATCTCTCTGCTAGCCCTTGCCATGTGAAAATTGCATTTGGTGGCAATGAATTCAACCATGCTCGAGCTCTGTCCCCTAGTGAATATGAGAACAGCTTCAATCGTAACATATCTTTAGGTACTCCGGCTAACTTGAAAGAGTCGCTCACCTCCATAAACAGTCTCAAGTGCAGCTAAGGGTCTTCACTAGGCATTCCACTGAATTGGCTCACTGTTTGAAGCATCTGAAACATGACTAGCTTCAGCTCGAATTGTTGTGCCTCTATTTCAGGTCTCCTAATACCTAGATTAAGATCATCAAATATTGGCACGAAATATTATCGTAAGGCTCTATCCCTATTATTAGTAATAAGGATAGGATTTTGAGCAGAGTTTGCTCCATTTCCTTGATTCATATTTTCAGAATTCATCTCCTCGGTCCTTTTTCTAATTTGCTAGTCTTCTACGCTGTCAAAAAGTTCATTCAATCTTAGGGTCTATAGGGAGTAAATCGATAATTTGATCAATACTCATAAACACCTAAAATAAACACAGAAAAATTAATTAAGTTAAAAGTTGAACAAAAAAATTAAACCAAAATGCAAAACTAACAAATTCACAAATAATGACTTTTTTAAAATAGTCCTCGGCAACGGCGTAAAAAACTTAGAACGACGAAAATGTGCAAGTGTACACAATCGCAACAAGTAATAAAGTGACAAGTAAATGTCGAGTTATCGTACCCACAGGGATTGTGAAAAGAATTATTTATGAATGCTGTTTAAAACACTTTGGTGGAGAAAAATATTTGGTTTTGGAAATGATGATTAAAACTAAGGTTTTAAATTAAGAAATAAAAGTTCTAAAGCACGATTTCAAAACATGAATTTAATCAATATGGCTTAATTGTGTTAGGTTAATTACACTTCTTAACTTGGAATTATTAAACTCATCTTATGTTGTTACGAACAAATTCACGGCAACCCGAGAATTTGCTAACTACTGCTCATACATACTTATTAAATTAACTAATCTTCATAAGCATGTAAAAGACTATGTGAGGCAACAAAGTGTTCCTACCTTGAAACAGTTTAATCACAATAATCTTGCAAGTTGTGCAAGGCAGTAGTATCGACAGATATAATACTAATTTAACCATCAGCTACCTTAGATGATTAAACATGCACTGATTAAGTATTGTTTCAATTAATTATAATTTCAATACGATTAAACAATTAACTCATTAACTATCTCACATTTATAATGCTAGAATATCTGAGGCATGATTTTACCTAGTCAAGCATTTTACTGAGGCCTATAACAGCATAAAAACAAGTTTAATAAATTAAGCAAATGAAATGCAATTAACCCAACACAAATTAAATTCAAGCTAAATTAATTAAATTAACCATCTCAATAGCATAAATATTCATAAACATTTTCATCATAACAAGAACGAAAATTAAAAAGATAGGGAACAAGAAACAAATTTGGCATTTCTCCGTGGCTTGAGTGGTTGTCTTGTTCTTCATTCTTCGTTGTCCTCTGCAACCAAGGTGGCTATAAACACCTAATTTCTGCGCCAAAATGGCTGATGAGAGCCTCTTTTCTAAGAGAAGAAATCGGCTAAAGAGCAAGAGAATTGGGATGGGAAATTTGAGAGGAAAAATGAGAGTAGAGAGAAGAGAAGTGAGTGAATGAGGGATGTGTTGAATGATCAGCCAATGGGGGTTTTTATAGCTGAATATAGCAGATAAGATTTTCTAAAAATAGCAGCCAAAGAGCCACCCCTTGGCTGGCCACCTATGTGGCAAATTTGATGGCTTCAACTTTGCTAAATATGGCTTGGGGCAAATCCATAAAGCCACATATTGTAGAGGGGGTTGAATGTAACTTTGAAAGTTCTTCAAGAGCCTCTTTGCAAGCTTATTTAATCAGATAAAAAGCTAATTTTGATCAGCATATGGACGGTTCTGGGCAGCCCAATTCGTGGCTGGTTTGGTTCACTCTGTTTGCTTCAACCGATTCAGTCTAGCTGGACCACTTTTTCCATAATTAATTAATAATAATTTATTTAGCCCAAACTAAATTGGGTATAAATTAAAATTAATTATATTATGAATTAATACACAAAATTGGACCGTCTTAGGCTGGAAATTAATTTACCTCGATACTTCAAATTGCTTTTCAGTTTTTATGCTTCTGGCAGTGTCTGCCGAGCTATTTTTTACCCCTTTGTGCAAATCTGTTGAAAAATAGTCAAAAATAATTATAAAATTAATAAAAATTCAGTATGTTCATAATTTAAGTGTAATTTAATTATTTTATAAAAATTAATTACTTTTCGACAAGAATTTAACCAAATTTGCATGAATTTAAGTTCAAAAAGGTATGAAAAAATGTATAAATTTTTGTGTTTCTACTTACGCAGAAAACGAGGCTTTAGCGAAAGCTGAAAATCTCACTGTTGATTCCACATGGGTGTGTGGTCGCCGGTGTGGTAGGCCATGTGCCTTGAAACAAGTGTGTGATCGACAAGGCCAAGTCGTGCGGGAAGAAGACAGTCGTGTGATGGCCAGGTAGGCCGTGTGTGAGACACGGTCTAGACTGTTTTGGGCCGTGTATGCCACATGGGCATGTGGGCCCATATGGGTAGTCCACAAGGGCGTGTGGGCCCATACGGGTAGTCCACAAGGGCGTGTGGAATTTTGGGCCAAGTCGTGTGATCCACATAGCTAAGGCCAATTTGGGCCGTGTGGGGGCCCACACGGGTAGGCTACACGGGCGTGTGAGCCTGTTTTTACTAAAATGATTGTTATGGTTACACGGGTCATCCAAGTCGACTATGAACCTTCGGTAGGGTCAGTAAGCACTACTTAGACCCTTAACTATATGAAATTCTTATGTGAATTATGTACTAAGCATGCTATATATAAGCATGTGTACTGAACTATATGTGTATCTGATAGACCTGTGATAGCATGACCATTCATTGTATGTTGCATTGCATTGGGTTTGGTTGATATTATTTGGTGGAAGTGTACTGAAAGGCTCGTAAGCCTATTATCTGGTAGCTCAGCTACAAATTACTATTATGTGCCATGTTCGGTACTACTTGGAGTGTAGGGATGGTAATAGAGTGTAGGGTTGGACAGAGATGGTGTGTAGAGGCTTGGGTAGGACTTTGTCACTGAATATTGTATGATTGATACTGATACTGTGATGGGCTAAGGCCCTACTGCATATTTTATACTGTACTGAGATGGGTTAAAGCCCGAACTGACATTGATATTGTAAGGGACTTAAGCCTAATACTGTTTGACTATGCACTGTGACTGTTTGTTTTTTATGGGGATTACACATTGAGTTTACGTAAACTCACACCTTCTATTTTATCTGTATAGGTAATCCCCAGATTTAGACGGATCGGTGTAGCGGAGGACTCGACGGTGACCACAGATTTGGACTTTTGTGATTTTTAATTATGATTTATGGTTTTGTTTTTATTAGCTAAGTTTGGTTGTAAATTGGACTTACGGACTTTTGTTTTGGCTCAGTTTTTAATTTTCCTTACTTATGGTTTTATAGCTGCTAGTCGTAGGAAATCACAATTTTCAAAATAGCAAATGTTTTCTCTAATCAGACAATTAATTAAACTATTTTTTTTTAAGCTTCCGTAATGAGTTACGTTTTGAAACAATTGATTGAATGAGTAAAATGATTTTTGGACCTAATAAGAGATAAAAAAAGGTAATAACACGGAAATGATTTTATCGTAACAACTTAGTTTTCAAACACACTATCATGTGACATCGCCAGACTCGACCATAACATCTAGGCCGAGTTTGAGGTGTTACAGCCTTATGTTTGTATGTTAGTTAAGTAGGTTATAGATAGAACCTGCAGTAGGATCAACTAATTAGTTGACCAAAAACTACACCCAGTTTTGTAATCATCTACTTGCATATTTGCATATACTTAATAATAATCTTGTGTCAACTAATTATTCTATTTTTTATTTAATTGTTTTGTTTTCAACATTTTATTTTTATTTGAGTTGAAAGAAGAAAAATACGAGTTGCAATTTTAACTTAGAAAATAGAATATTCATTAGTAGCTTAATCAATTTAAACAATCAATGTTAATATTTCACATGGGAATGGATATTCAAATCCTATATTTTACATGGTTATGATTTAAGTCCTTATTTCATTTAAGTAACTTCATTATAATATCTTATTTTATTGATATCTTTATATTTAATCCAATTTTTATTATTTATTTTAGTTTTGATTCTAAATTTTTATTTTTATTTTAATATTTAAGATAACTTGAGTTCTAACTTTTGGATTTTAATTGTGTTATTAATTTATTATTTTAAATTCTAAATTTAAATTCATTAATTTTTATATTTAGTTTTAAAATTAAAATTTTCATAGAAAATTTAATTTAAATAATACTTTTTTTTAATTCTTAAAAGTATATAGTTTAAAGTTCAAATTTCAAAAATAAAACATAATATAAATTTTATCATAGAAATAGACATTATTTAATTAAAATAATTTTTTTAAAGGTCATGTTCTTTAGCAGCGTTTGTGGGAAAAGCGCTGCTAAAAGTCATGTTCTTTAATGGCGTTTGTGGGAGAAGCGTCACTAAAGGTCATGTTCTATAGCGGCATTTGTGGAAAAAGCACCGCTAAAAGTCATGTTCTATAACGGCATATGTGGAAAAGGCGCCGCTAAAAGCCGTGTTCTATAGCGGCGTTTGTGGGAAAAGTGTTACTAAAGGTCATGTTCTAGTGTTTTTCCACATAAACGCCGTAAATTTTAGGGCTCTGCTATAGCGGCATTTCTTGTAGTGCTTATAAAACACTGCAAATTGTTTTAGCGGCGTTTATAAATTCCGCTATAGGGCCAAAAACACGCAGCTAAAAATCTATTTTGCTATAGTGAACTAAAATTAAAATATTTGGGATTTTTTTAAATATGGTTGCTATGAATTTTCATAAGTAGTTGCACATATAAAGGCTTTTATACAATTTGAGATTCTTTTTATATTTAGTGGTTATGATTTTTTTAAAGTATTTGTGCATGTAAAGAAGTTTTATGGTAATGTCTTTAGTCATGAATATAAATTTGAGTTTACATGAAATATGTAAGGCAAGCCAGTATTTTATTATTATTATTATAATTGTGTATAGTTTAATTGGTGAAATTAAGTTTTGATGGATATCGTTGAAGTTGTTAATTTTTTTTTTTTGTTATGGTTATATATTCAATTTTATGGGTGTTTTGGTGCAAATTCATGTAAACTATATACATATTTAAATATTTTGGTTTTAAGTTTGGTTCTATAATCTTAGGTTTTAGCATCTTATGATTCTAAATATTTAGTTAAATTATGATGATATGGTTTATTGCATGAATTGTGGGATATGACAACTATTATGATTATGTTTTTTTATATTTATTCACTTGAAAATATTTTTCATGTATTCATGCAAATCTCTGTCTAATCCTAAATATAATTTTGGGTTTATGTGGTATATGTAGGGTAAATTTTTCTATTTGATTTTGAATACACATATATGCGTGAATTTCTTTGGTGTTTTGTCTATGTCAAAATTATAAATACATGTGCTTGTTAATTATTCGGCTTGAACCACCACATTGTTTCTGTTTGGTTTTGACATAAATGAGTTAAAGATTTAAGGTTTTCAATTTTTTATTGCGCTACTTAGACAACCTTATTTTGGGTTATTTCAAAAATTGTAGTGCGCTTAGAAATTTTAGTTTTAACCCTTGACTATTGGAGAAATTATAAATTTGAATATTGATATGTTTATATATATATTTTAAAATAACTTAATTGAAGCAAAAAGTCACCAAAGCGATTTTTTTTTATAAATTATTTTGTTTTAAAATATAAAAGGTTGTGTGCATGTAACTTAAGTTATGTTAATATTGGTTGGCCCAAATGAAAGTTAATAATATTACATGTGCAACTATGGGAATAAACATGTGACAATTATTCGGTTTTACATGTGAGTAATAAATTGGCCCAAAGGAAGATTTATGGTTCGACATGTTCTTATTGTCAATGTTTGATTATTACACTAATATATCACTTACAAGTTAATATTTTTTCCAAAGATGAAATATTAATGGAGTGTCTGATATCTTGAGATGAGGTTTACCTTTATTCAAATTATTTTGGTTTAAATTTGAAGTCTTAGATGAAGTTGTTTATGGATTATAATTTATTCAACTATTATTATATTTTCCAACATCATTGTATGTTGTTTTGGGATAAATATATACATATATATACTATTATCTTTTTATTTGATTGAAAGATGAAATTAAGAGAAATATTTTGAAACAAATAAATTCAAATTTTGGCCTTAGGTTTTAATTAAGGATTTCTAATATTTTAAATAGATTAGTTGAAACAAAATGCCGCCAAAGTAACCTCTTTTGTGTAGATTAGTTTATTTGAAATATCGAGATGATTATATTCCTTTATGATTCATGCGTTTATTAATTGACCCAAAGGTAAGTTAATATTTGGTAGAATTTCAACGACGTTTATGGTGATAAATGTGCGACGATTATAAGGTATTTTATGTGAGCAATAAGTTAGTCCAAAGATTAATTAATTATTTGAAATAACTTATTGTGAATGTTTGATTGTTACAACAAGAGTGTCGCTTACTGTTAATGTTGTGTTTTATGTGAGCAATAAGTTAGTCCAGAGACTTGATATTAATGTTGTGTTTAGTATCTTGAGATGGGATTAGCCATTATCCTGAATTTATTGTTTACTTATGAATATTGATGGGTGGGCTTATTTTATTTATATTTTTTTGTTCTATATTCAACTAAATTATCTTCTACTGCCACAATATATACTAATATAAATTCTATACCCATGCTTAATGGGACTACTTTCAATGAATGGAAAATGCACTTACTTATAGTGATTGGTTGTATGATCATAGACCTTGCATTAAGGGAAGAACAACTGCACCTCTCATTGTGGAAAGCACCCCCTATGTTAAAAGAGATTTTGAGAGGTGGGATCGTTCAAATTGCAAGAGTCTAATGGTCATGAAGCATAACATTTCAAAAGCCTTTAGAGGCACAGAATCTGAAAAGATTACTCAGGTCAAGGTTTCCTTGATGAAATTGAGAAACATTTTGTTAAAAATAATAAGGTTGAAATGACATCACTTCTAACTTCTTTGATGTCTATAAAGTTAAGGCTCAAGGAAATTTTGAGCGATTTAAGGGCTATGAGTTTTATGATCCCACAATTAGGAATATTTTTGAGACAAGAATTGCAACCTTCTTTTAAGATGTTTAGTTTGGAGGGAGAAATAAGGTTAGAGACATTACTTTTGAAGAGGAATTGAATTCTAACTCATTTCCTACTATCACTTTTGATGATTTTAAGGTTCTCATACCTACCATTTATTAAGAAGTGAATCTAGAACCTCAATAAGACAATATTGAACAACTCCTTATTCAAGATGAGGTAATTGTTCCAAAAGAAAAAACTCAACAACCTCAAGAATGAATTCCATTAAAAAGTTCCACTAAAGAAAGGGTTATAATGGCTTAGTGGAATATTTTGACCTTAAGTTGCATCAGATGAATATTAAGTTAATAGTTTCTCAATGGTAACATTGATCATACATTTATATGGTGCAACTAGTAAACTTTGTGTCTAATGATGGAAGTTAATGATTTGCAAATTAAAGAACTTCATCTATGAATTTAAGCATATTTCTCGTCAATAGTATTACAATTTTACCAAATGATTACCTCATTCGGTTTAGAGATGAGTTTTATTGATAATTGTATATACCATAAGTTTAGTAGGAGTAAGGTTCTATATTTGGTTTTATATGTTAATGGCATACTACTTGTCAATAATAGGTATAGTCTCAATTAATGCCCTAAGAATGATTTTGAGATTACAAAAAAGCATACGATTTTTTTACATTTTAGCAGTAGAAAGTCTAATGTATGTTCAGGTTTGTATACAATGGAATACTATGTAAACTGTTGGGATGTTAGGCGGATATTTTAAACAACCCTAGTTTGGACCATTGGATAGCATCTAAGAGGGTTATAAAGTATTTTCAGAGAACAAAAGATTGCATGCTCACATATCGAATATCTAATCAGTTAAAGATCATCATGTATACAGACTCTGATTTTGATGGAATATGGATATAAGATTTTTTCACTAAGGTGTAAATTTTGAAAACAAATTGCAATCTTTTATTCCAATAGCAACAAGAGCACATCAAAGTCAAAATGTATAAGCCTGATTTTGGGCTTGCTTAGAACAGTGGTTTCGGGGCGACAAATCTGACGAGGAAAAATTTAATATTCTTATATTTTTATGATCTGTAGTTTTACGAAATGATTTTAGGAAAATTTCATTCGAAAATTTTAACATTTGGGCACTCAATTTAGTTAAAAGGACTAAATTGTAAAAAGTGCAAAACTTGAGTTCTAGAAACTAGATGTGTCTAATTGCTATGAAATTTTAAATTGGAGGTCCTTAAAAGGTAATTAGACCATTGGTTAATTTTTTGGACAAAAATGGACGTGAAATAGGTGAAATAGAATATTTTTCAGTTAAGGGCATTTTAGTAATTTTGTGATTAAATGAATAAAAAAGCCAAATTAAAAGCCAATTTTAGCTCGTCTTCAACCCCTTGCCTGGATTTCACATGAGGAAGACACAGCTAAGGTTTTTCAAGCTTCCAAGCTCAATTATCAAGAAATACGAGGAATTGACCTTGATCAGGCAAAATAAAATGTTGTGGACTAAATTGCAAATTCGTCATATTTTGCACCGAGGTAAGTTTGTATGTAAATAAGGCATTGTTTTTACTTATGTTATCATATTTTATTATGCTTTATGAAATGTGGCTGAATATTGAATAAAATTGACAAGTATCGAAAAGTGAGAAATTTTCCGGTTGAACATTAGGAATAGAATAGGATACAAGTAACATGTCACTAGTAACTCAATTGTGGTACTATGTGAAGGCCACTTTGAGGTGAGATAGCTTGATCACAAGTGTGGCACTATGTAAAGGCCACTTTGTGAAGAAAGATAGCTTTGGTCACAAGTGTGGTACTATGTGAAGGCCACTTTGTGAAGAAGGTAGCTTTGGCTACAATGGTGGTACTATGTGCAGGACACCAGGTATCCGTTATTATTCCGATGTGTCCAACAGAAAATGACCAAGTGTAAACGAATATAACTATGTGATGAACAAGTGTAGGTATGTGTGTGTAAACTTATGAGCAATGTGCTCGATATATGATCGAACTCTGGTAAGGTTGATAAAGAGTAAGTGTTACAATGGAAGTTACTATAAAGAAAACATGAACGAGTGAAATTTAGAAATAAAACAGTTTTGGACAACAGCAGTTATGTGGATTTGAAAAATCACCAAAAATAGTGGAAACTGAATTAGAGGTTGAATAAGATATGAAATAAAAGCTTCTTGAGTCTATTTTCATATAAAAGAAATGTGTAATAAAAAGAATTTCATATTATGAGATATTTGAATTTTAGTGAGACAAGGTCAGAATAATTTTAGAATCCCCTATTCTGACTTTGGAAAACTTTTAAAAATTGTACAAAAATAATTATGGGTTAGAATTTATATTTTTAAAATTTTGAATGAGGCTATTTTCAAGAGAAAAAAATGGGAACATCCAGATTTTGTATGAGAAGATAATGAATTTTTAATGCAGAAAGGTTGAAACTGTCAAACAGCAGAACAAGGAAAAATTTAAAGAATAAACTATACTTATTGGATAAACCAAAAATTTTGAAAATTTTATGGTAAGGAGATATGTGAGTCTATTTTCAGGGAAAATTTTCAAATCCTAATTTGGAGTTCTGTAACTCATGATATAAATAATTTAGTGACTATGACTCAAGTAGATAGCTAGATATAAACTTAAGTAAATATTGGAACTATGTGCAATTACGATTGTATTATTTTGAGAACATATTGTAAAGATTGATAAAAGAATATTAATAAATTGTTTCTTATTTCCATATTAACTTATTAAGCTATATGCATACTCCCTTTCTTTCCATTGTCTTATGGTGTCATCAAGCTAGCTCGAGGTACGGAGATCGTCAGAGATCCATCCACACTATCAACACTCTTTTCGTATTTTGAAAGCAATATTTTGAATTATGGCATGTATAGAGGTCTTGGTTATTTTTTTATGTGTCATAATTGATTTGGCCTAAAATGTTGGCCTATGTTATTTGATAGTTCATTTTGTATAAGGCCATTAATGTTGGCAATTATTGGTTAAGTTGTATGTTTATGATAATGCCATGTTGTGTGTTGATAAATTTGCTATAAGTGTGTAAATGTTTTGGATGGAAAAAGGCTTGGTAAATAGCCTAACTTTCATCCACACGACTGGCCACACGGCCATGTTCTCAGGGCGTTTGCCCCTGTCTTTCAAGAAAATTTTCAAAGTTTTTAAAAGTTCTCGATTTGGTACCGAACCACTTTCAAAGTTTGTATTGGGCCTCGTAAGCCTATATTAAGGACTTTATGATGAAACATGAAAAGTTTTAATCTAGGTGAAATTTTATGACTCGGTTTTGTATGATTGGTTATGTTGAAGTCTGGTAATGCCTCGTACCAAGTCCCAGTGTTAGACACGGGTAAGGGGTGTTACATTTAGTGGTTTCAAAGCTATGGTTTAGTCAGTTTTCTGGAATAACATAATGTGTGTGAAAGTCTATCTATACATGCCATAAATATACTGTGACAGTGTCATGACTCCTAACAATTTAAAGTGTGTTTTTATATAGTAGATGGAACCCCACGGAGCTGTAGTTGATGACGTAGAGAGTAATGCACCAACTCCCACGCAAGGAACTGCTCTGGTTGATTGTAGACCTGGAACACATAGTCAGAGAATGGGCCTCGGGAAGCCTTCCTCCATATGATGGATAAATAGTATACAGAATTTGTTCGAGCAAATCTGAATGCTATCATGTGTAAGAGATTCGAGGATGGGTTAAATGAAGACATCAGACTGTTGGTTGGGATTTTAGAACTGAAAGAATTTGTAGTACTAGTTGATCGAGCTTGCAAGATCGAAGAACTGAACAAAGAAAAGAGAAAAACTATGATTGAGGCTCGAGATACAAGAAAAAGGCCAATGAGTAAGTCATTCCAATCTCAGTCACAGAAGCCCAAATAGATGAATCCTCGATTGATTGTTTTAGCTGGGTATTCATACTGAGACCATGGGAGATCATATTCGGGTTCTAAAGCTCATGCTACTTCAATGGCAAGTGTGGGTAATGTGGGATCTAATAAACCTGAGTGTCAGCATTGTGGTAGGCGACATGCCGGTGAGTGTTGGTTAATTGGCCGAGCTTGTTTCAAGTATGGTTCTCGAGAGCACTACATTAAAGATTACCCTAAGAAGGTTGAAGAAGAAAAATTTTAGAGTGGTAGACTAGGTAATACTGCCAACAGAGGTAGACCACCGAGAAATACCAGAAGCAGAGCTAGTAGTAAAAGTGTAGTGAAAGATTCAGCTGTGAGATTAAAAGCTAGAGCACCTACTAGAGCTTATGCCATACATGCTCATGAGGAGGCATCATCTCCCGATGTGATTAATGGTCATCTCCCGATGTGATTAATGGTACATTCTCTCTCTATGATATTATTGTTATTGCATTGATTGACCCTGGATCTACTCATTCCTATGTTTGTGTGAATTTGGTATCAAGTAAGGATTTACCTGTTGAGTTTACTGAATTTGTGATTAAAGTGTCAAATCCCTTAGACAAATATGTGTTAGTTGATAAGGTTTGCAAGAATTGTCCTTTGATGATTCGAGGTCACCGTTTTTTGGTTGATTTAATGTTGTTACTATTTGATGAGTTTGATGTTATTTTGGGTATGGATTGGTTGACATTGCACTATACCAAGGTAAATTGTAGACAGAAAACCCTTGAGTTGAAGTGTGATAATGGTGAGATTATTTAGGTTGAAACAAATGAATCAGGTAAACTGACTGTGGTAATTTCATATATGTCTACTCAAAAATACATGAGAAAAGGGTGTGAAGCTTATTTTGCTTATGTGTTGAATACTAAGATGTCCAAATCAAAGCTTGAATCAATGCCAGTAGTCTTTGAATTTTCAAATGTGTTTTCAAAAGAATTGCTTGGGTTACCTCCAATTAGAGAGATTGAATTTGCCATTGATCTATTGCCTGGGACTGCATCGATCTCGATTGTTCCATATAGAATGGCTTCAACTAAATTGAAAGAACTAAAAGCTCAATTGCAAGAGTTGACAGATAAGAGATTTGTGAGACTGAGTTTTTCTCCTTGAGGTGCTCCTGTACTATTTGTGAAGAAAAGGGACAGATCTATGAGACTTTGTATTGACTATCGATAGCTCAACGAGGTGACTATAAAGAACAAGTATCCGTTGCCAAGGATTGATGATTTATTTCACCAGCTGAAAGGGGCAACAGTGTTTTCAAAGATCGATTTGAGATTCGGTTACTATCAGTTGAGGGTTAAAGAGTCAGAGTGCCAAAAACTACTTTTAGAATAAGGTATGGACATTATGAGTTTCTTGTGATGCCTTTTGGTTTAACTAATGCTCCGGCTATTTTTATGGACTTGATGAACAGAATTTTCTGACCGTATTTGGATAAGTTTGTGGTGGTGTTCATATATGACATTCTAATTTATTCTCAAGATGAGTCTGAGCATACCGAATACTTGAGAACGGTATTATAGATTTTGAGAGAGAAGAAATTGTTTGCTAAAATTAGTAAAAGTGGGGTTTGACTTCGTGAAGTAGGATTTTTGGGACATATAGTTTCGGGTGATGGTATTTGGATTGATCTGAGCAAAATTTTGGCAATAGTTTATTGGGAATCGCCAAAGAATGTATCCAAGGTTAGAAGCTTTTTGGCCTTAGCCAAGTATTATAGATGTTTTGTCGAGGTATTCTCGATGATAGACACTCCAATGACTAAGTTGCTGCAAAGAATGTTAAGTTTGAATAGATTGAAAAGTGTCAGTAAAATTTCGAGAAGTTGAAAGCACGATTGATTGAAGCACCGATTTTGGTATAACCTGAGTCAGGGAAAGAGTTTGTGATTTATAGTGATGCGTCATTTGAATGATCTTGGTTGTGTGTTGATGCAAGAGGGCAAAGTGGTAGCTTATGACTCAAGATAGTTGAAACCTGATCTCGTGATTGTGATGAAGTACAAAAATTGATCATACCTAGAAATTAACTATTATCACGATAAAAGGCAAGCGCACCTATCGAATAGTAGTATAGTTAGTAGCAAGACAGGAATATCGAATCCAAGGAACTAAAAGTACTAGTAATGACTTTCTTCCGATTATCTAGCCTAAAAATAAAGAGGGCTTTGGTTGTAAACTAATTAACTCAAAAATAAGCTAAGGATGCGACAAAAAGTAAATTGGGGAATTACTTTGGGAAAACTAAATGATAAAACAATACCTAAGGAAGAATCCACCTAGACTCCACTTGTTATCTAACTCTGAACTAGGTGATTTCTTTATTTGACTTGATCCGTAGAGATCCTTAAATTATGTAATATCTCCGTCGAGAATAAGAACAACTAATCCTAGGTTGATTAATTGAAATTTCTTTATAATTAAAACCCCTAGTCTTGTATTAACTCGATCTATGGATCCCCATATTAGATTTGACTCTAATCCGGTAGATTTTCGTCTTCCTATGTCTAGGATTGCGATCAACTCCGCTTAATTGTGTTGGATCTACTCTTAAATAGGGACTTTTGCTCCTCTTCCTAAGCACATTCGACTTAAATTAATATCCTAGAAATATCAATTCAAGAATTAAAAACACAATTAAGGACAAATCAAATATTTATCATACAGTTTAGATAATAATAACAAGTTTCATCTTAGGTTTCATCCCCCTCAAGTATTTGGGGGTTTAGTTCATATTTATAAATAGAAACATATCAGAATAAAGAAAATAACAAAACATAAGAAAACATAAAAATCCTGAAAGGATTAAAGAGAGACCCTCTGTCTTGATGTAGATCCTGGCTTCTAAGATGGATCAATTGGCTTTCCTTCGAGTAATTCCCTGCCTTCTACTCTCCGTCCTGGCAGGGATACTGTACACCCTTGTAGTTGCCTTCTAGGGTCTTTATATAGAGTTTGGAATGTCTTTCTTATCCCCTAAGTAGCCTTTTCCTCGTGAAATTGAACTTCATTACGATAGGCACACGACCGTGTGGCACACCCGTGTGAGTCGAGTTTAGGCCGTGTACAAGCCTGTTAATGTAGCACGGCCGTGTGGGTTGCTCGCGTGCTAAACTTCAGGCCGTGTTGATTATTGATTTGGGCTTAATTTGCCCCTTTTTAGCCCGTTCCTTGCTATTTTCTCTTCCTTATGCTCATCTAAGTATAAAATATGAAATTAAAGGATTAGGTGAATTAAATTCCACAAATTCAATGATAATTCATCCATAAATGTGCTAAATGTGGGATAGAAATATGTACAATTTATAGTTTATCAAATACCCCTACACTTAAGCCTTTGCTTGTCCTCAAGGAAAATCTCAATTCACAATTAAAAATCATTCTTCTTAACTTATAATCCTTATCAATAATGTTTCAAACTAATCCATAAGTAAATTCAACCGAAAGAAAATTAAAGTCTCAAACAATCTAAGTTGAGAATTTTATCACAGAAACATAGGTTTCCTCCCCTCTTCTAAGTAATTACCTTGAACTCAAAATCAACAAGAGTTGACATCCTCACTAAAGATTCACTCTATCCACTCGAGGTGTTTAGGGTTCAGAAATTAAGCACTCATTAGTCAACTTGAAAAGTTATTACCATAAGCTTGCAGGAAAATCAAATCTCCACCACTATGTATTGACATGATACATCGATCAAAAGGTCTTTCAAGGGTTGTAACGTGGCCTTGGTTTGGGGTGTGGTCACAAGCTTAAAAAGAGGGTTAGAATCAAGATCGAACTGAAAAATCATCTAACTAGAAAAAATCTCTATCACTAAATATATTCCCAGAATAAAGCCTTTTTCTTTTGGATAACATCGTTTAAGAATAGAAGCTCAAAAAATTACATGGAAGTATGTGAAAATTTGAATTACAATTGAAATATACATATGTTTTTTTTTTAAAACAAATCAAATATTTATAAACTTACAAGCTCAAAAGGAGAACATAGCTAGATAATTATTCAACTCAAATCTCGAAAAAAATAGGGATCAAAATAATTGAACGGATTTCAACAAAAAATAGGCTATAGGTTAATATTGAGGGTAAGTCAATGAATGGTTTGTTAGGCTAAATGGTGTTCACTATGGAATAAGTGGGTTAAAACCTAGGTGCCTTTATCATTTCGGTATATCAAATCAATGATGTGGTCTCGACATGTATAATCGAAGCAAGTTCTAGAGTAACAGATAAATATTGACTCACTCAAAGCAACAATAAAAGTGAGCACGAAAGGATGTATGCTCAAAAGGCTAAAAAAGCTCACCAGAATTATGGCTTTTGATGTCAATCCTGCGAATTTCAAATCTCAAGATAACACTTAAAATTGGGGAAAACAACCTAGAAAATTTAAATTCTCAAAAATTTCAACTTATCATGCTTGATTCTCTAATGTCTTAAAGTTTGAATAATCAAAGCATAAGTACCTATGTCTTAATCCTCAACATATCAATAAAAATTATAAATCAATTAGAATTCATTCTAATTGTTAAGGCTAAGATTTAGGGATTTGAGAACAATGCCAAAAGTTAGTGGCAAAAATTTTCAAAGGTTTGAGGATAATGCAAAAAATGAAAGTGAATCCCCCACACACTTAAGATGTACATTGCCCTCAATGTACAAAATCAAAATTTCAAACCAATAAGCAAAAATCTTAAGATAGGGAGAGAAATGAAACTCCCTAAATATTGGATGAATTTCTTGAGTAGTGGAAGCTGAATTGGAGAAAGGACTACTTGAAGTTCATGATTCTAGGTGACTAAAGAGAATAAGCACAACTGTGTGGAGAATTCAAGTATTACTCGATAAGAAATGAAGTACAAAATAAAAGGAGAAGGAAAAATATAAAGTAAAGAAAATTAAAACTAAAAATAAAGTAATATGGGATTGGGCACACGGCCGTGGCACACGCCCGTATGCCTTGGGTCTAGCTCGTGTGTTTCGTGGGCTTATAGTGTGACCACGGGTGATAGGCACGGGCGTGTCTCCTACCCATGTTAATTTAGTAGGTTCAACCATGCTCTGGGGACATGGGCGTGACGCACGCCTGTGTCAATTTGCCAAGATTGGCCACGGCCGCATCGCACGGCCGTAGCTATTTGTTGCAGCCTGTGTGTTGGGAAATTTTTGTCCTGCTTATGCACGACCGTATCGCACAGCCGTGTCTTTGCCCATGGTGCCCCCACAGCCTTAGGCACTCCTGTGGGCATGGCCGTGTGGCTTGAAAAACCAACATTCATGAAGTTAGTTGATGAATTAGAGTTTGAGAGCTTAAATAAAAGAAATTTACTATGTTAGTGCTCGGGTTGCCTCCCGAGAAGTGCTTGTTTATAGTCTAAGCTCAACTTCTTTCAAGCTTGCACGGTCACGGTAGTTTGAGGAGTTTGAACTCCTCTCTCCTTCTATCCGTCTCAATATCAAAATAATGTTTGAGTTGAGTATGATTTACCTTGAAAGTGTCCAACATCTTATGTGTTATCTCAATTGTACCATAAGGGAAAATTTTCATTATCATGAAGGGAGGTGTGTCACCTGTATGAACTTTTAAACTCAAGATTTGAGGATCTTCCTCCTCTAAGAATACTTATCCCCTACCTTAAATTGATTCATTTTTACCTTAGGGTGTCATGGTGATGCTTTGGTTGGATGTGGCATTTTTTTAGTTTCTCCTGGTGGTAGTTCAGCCACTCGTCCAGTTCTTCAATCTGTAGCATTCGTATTTCATGGGTGGTTCCTTTGTTATCATATGGAATTGAATGTGTCTCTGTTGCACTTCTAAAAGGAGTACCATTCAGAGAAGGTTGGACAGTGAGATCATTTTTAGTACAAGGACTCGTAATAACATCTTTATCATTAACAATCTTATTAGAATTACAAGCTTGCAAAGTAATTGTATCATTACCTATACGAAGTGTGAGTTCACCTGTCCCTAAATCGATTATAGTTCTTACAGTTGCTAAGAAGGGTTGCTCTAGAATTAATGGCACATTGCTATCTTCATGTATGTCCAAAGCAATGAAATCTACTAGAATATAAATTTATCAATTTTGAAAAGCACATCTTCAATTATACCCTTAGGAAATCTAATGGTTATTCAGCCAATTGAATGCTTATCCTAGTTTGTTTAGGTTTCCCAAGACCTAGTTGTTTAAACAATTTATATGGCATTACATTAATACTTGCCCCTAAATCAGCCAAGGCATTTTTAACATCTAAGCTACCAAGTAAACAAGGAATTGTAAAACTCCTTAGATCTTTTAGTTTGTTGGGTAGCTTATTCTGTAAAATGGTTGAGCACACTGCTTTCAGCTCCACATGAGATGACTCATCTAGCTTTCGTTTGTTTGTTAGAAGCTCTCTTAAAAACTTAACAGCGTTGGCATCTGCGACAGAGCTTCAATAAACGGTAAGTTAATATGTAATTTCTTTAAGAGTTTAAGGAATTTACCAAATTGCTCGTCTATGCAGTCTTTCTATTATCTAGCTTAAAAATAAAGAGGGTTTTGGTTGTAAACTAATTAACTCTAAACTAAACTAAGGATGCGACAAAAAGTACATTGGGGAATTGCTTTGGGAAAACCGAATGAGAAAGACAATACCTAAGGAAGAATCCACCTAGACTCCACTTGTTATCTAACTCTAAACTAGACGATTTCTTCATTCGACTTAATCCGTAAAGATCCCTAAATTATGTTAATATCTCTATCGAGAATAAGAACAACTAATCCTAGGTTGATTAATTGAAATGTCTTTCTAATTAAAACCCCTAGTCTTGCTTTAACTCGATCTATAGATTCCCATATTAGATTTGATTCTAATCCGGTAGATTTTCGTCGTCCTATGTCTAGGATTACGATCAACTCCACTCAATTGTGTTGGATCTACTCTTAAACAGAGACTTTTACTCCTCTGCCTAAGCACATTCGACTTAAATTAATATCCAGAAAATATCAATTCAAGAATTAAAAACACAATTAAGAACAAATTGAATATTTATCATATAGTTTAGATAATAATAACAAGTTTCATCTTAGGTTTCATCCCCCTCAGGTATTTGGGGGTTTAGCTCATATTTATAAAAAGAAACATCTCAGAATAAAAAAAATAACAAAACATAAGAAAACCCAAAACTCCTGAAAGTATTAAAGGGAGATCCTCTGTCTTGATGTAGATACTGGCTTCTAAGATGGATCAATTGGCTTTCCTTCGAGTAATTCCCTGCCTTCTACTCTCCGTCTTGGCGGGGATACTGTACACGCTTGTAGTTGCCTTCTAGGGCCTTTATATAGAGTTTCAAATGTTTTTCTTAGCCCCTAAGTAGCCTTTTTCGTGTGAAATTGACCTTCATTATGACAAGGACATGCCCGTGTGGCTCGCCCATGTGAGTCGAGTTGAGGCCGTGTTCAAGCCTATTCATGTGGCACGGCCGTGTGGATTGCCCGTGTGCTAAACTCTAGGTGATTATTGATTTGGGCCTAATTTGCCCTTTTTTGGCGCGTTTAATGCTCTTTTCTCTTCCTTATGCTCACCTAAGTATAAAACATTAAATTAAAGGATTAGGAGCATCAAATTCCACAAATTCAATGATAATTCATCCATAAATGTGCTAAATGTGGGATAGAAATATGTATAATTTACAATTTATCAAAACCGCACGAGAAGAATTATCCGACGCATGACTTGGAATTAGCTGCCATCGTCTTTGCTTTGAAAATTTGGCGTCATTATTAGTATGGTAAGAAATGTTGAATCTTTACCGATCACAAGATTTTGAAGTATTTGATGAATCAAAAGGATTTAAATTTGTGACAACGGAGGTGGCTCGAATTATTGAAAGATTATGAGCTAGTGATTGATTATCATTTGGGGAAAGGGAATGCAGTCATAGATGCCTTGAGTAGAAAATCCTTGCATGCTTTCAGAGCTATGAGTACGAGTTTGGCACTGTCTGATGACGATTCGATTTTGGCCGAGTTGAGGGTTACACTATTATTTCTTCAGCAAATTTGTGAAGCACAGAAGAATGGCAGGGAATTGCAAGCTAAAAGAGCTCAGTGTGAATCGGGTAGTGATTCAGAGTTTTAGATCGGTTCAGATGATTGTTTCATGTTTCGAGATAGGATATGTGTACCGAAGAATGATGAGTTGATTTAAAAAATTTTACATGAGGCATACAGTGGTTGTTTGTTAATTCATATGGGTAGTACGATAAAGGATAATGATTTGAAAAAATTGTATTGGTGGTCCGGTATGAAAAGAGAGATTTTTGAGTTTGTATCAAAGTGTTTGATGTGCCAACAAGTGAAAGCCGAGCATCAGATGCCTTTAGGTTTACTTCAGCCAGGATGGTTTCCGAGTAGAAATGGGATAGAATCACGATGGATTTTGTAACAAGTTTGCCTCTGACTCTGAGAAAGAAAGATGTTGTTTGGGTTATTGTTGATAGACTGACGATATCGGCTCACTTTATATCAGTACATACCGAGTACTCACCTGATAAGTTGGTTGAGTTGTATATTGTTGAAATTGTGAGATTGCATAGAGTGCCTATGTTTATTATTTCGAATAGAGATTCGAGGTTCACTTTGAGGTTTTGGAGAAAGTTGCAAGAAGCGTTGGGTACGAGATTGAATTTTAGTACCGTGTTTCATTTGCAAACCAACGGTCAATCCTAAAACATAATTCAAGTTCCTGAAGACATGCTCTGACGTTGTGTTTTAGAATTTGAATGTAGTTGGGAGAAATATCTACCTTTGGTCAAGTTTGCCTACAACAATAATTTTCAATCGAGTATATAGATGGCACCGTACGAAGCATTGTATGGTCGCAAATGTCGAACTCCTTTTTATTGGAACGAGCTCAGCGAGAAATAGATTTATGGAGTTGATCTGGTTAGAAAAATTGAAGAAAAAGTGAAAGTAATCCGTGATTGTCTGAAAGTTGCTTCAGATCGACAAAAGTCATACGCAGATTTGAAAAGAAAAGAGATCGAGTTTAAGTGGGTGATAAAGTGTTTCTAAAAGTATCTCTGTGGGAGAAAATTCTAAGATTTGGCCGAAAAGGCAAGTTGAGTCCGCGTTTCATTAGGCCGTATAAGGTTATTGAAAGGATTGGATTGGTGGCGTATCGGCTAGCTTTACCGGTAGAGTTAGAAAGAATTCATAATGTGTTTCATGTATCGATGTCATGACGATATCATTCCGATCCTTCACATGTGATTTCTCTGACGGAGATTGAGATTCGGCCGGATATGACCTATGATGAGGAATCGATAAAGATTTTGGCTTGGGAAGTTAAACAATTGAGAAATAAAAGTATAGCCTTAGTAAAATTGTTATGGCAAAGACATGAAGTAAAAGAGGCTACGTGGGAACCGGAGGAAGCCATGAGAAAATAGTACCCAAACCTCTTTTCTAGGAAGATTTTCGAGGACGAAAATCCCTAAAGGGGAGAGAGTTGTAATAGCCCGATTTTGGGCCTAGTCGGAATAATGGTTTCGGGGCCACAAATCTGACGAGAAAAAATTTAATATTCTTATATTTTTATGATCTAAAATTTTACAGAATGATTTCATGAAAATTTTGTTCAAAAATTTTAACGTTTGGGCACTCAATTTAGTCAAAAGGACTAAATTGTAAAAAGTGCAAAACTTGACTTCTAGAAACTAGAGGTTTCTAATTGCTATGAAATTTTAAATTGGAGGTCCTTAAAAGGTTATTAGAGCATTGGATAATTTGTTGGACAAAAAAGGACATGAAATAGGTGAAATAGAATATTTTTAAGTTAAGGGCATTTTAGTAATTTTGTGATTAAATGAATAAAAAAGCAAATTAAAAGCCAATTTTTTCTCATCTTCAACCCCTTGGCGGAATTTCACATGAGGAAGATGTAGCTATGGTTTTTCAAGCTTCCAAGCTAGATTGTCAAGAAAGACGAGGAATTGACCTTGATCGAGGAAAATAAAAGGTTGTGGACTAAATTACAAATTCGTCATATTTTGCACCGAGGTAAGTTTGTATGTAAATAATGCATCGTTTTTACATACGTTATCATATTTTATTATGTTTTATGAAATGTGGCTAAATATTCAATGAAATTGACAAGTACCCAAAGGTGAGAAATTTCCCGGTTGAATATTAGGAATAGAATAGGATACAAGTAACATGTCACTAGTGACTCAAGTGTGGTACTTTGTGAAGGCCACTTTATGAAAAAAGATAGCTTTGTTCACAAGTGTCGTACTATGTGAAGGCTACTCTGTGAAGAAGGTAGCTTTGGCTACAAGGGTAGCACTATGTACAGGTCACCGGATATCCAATATTGTTCCGATGTGTTCAACGGGAAATGACTAAGTGTAAACGAATATGACTATGTGATGAACAAGTGCAGGTATGTATGTGTAAACTTCTGCTCGATGTGCTCGGTATATGATCGAACTCTGGTAAGGTTGATATGGAGTAAGCGTTGCAATGAAAGTTACTTTAAAAAAACATGAATGAGTGAAATTTAGAAATAAAATAGTTTTGTACAGCAGTAGTTGTGTGAATTTGAAAGAATCACCAAAAGTAGTGGAACTCGAACTAGAGGTTAAATAAGATATGAAATAAAAGCTTATTGAGTCTATTTTCATATAAAAGAAATGGTGTAAGCAAAAGGATTTGAATTTTAGTGAGATAGGGTCAGAATGATTTCAGAATCCCCTATTTTGAATTTGGAAAATTATTAAAATTCTACAAAAATAATTATGCATTAGAATTTATATTTTTAAAATCTTGAATGAGTGTATTTTCAAAAGAAACAAATGGGAACATCATCCGAATTCTATACGAGAAGATAATTAATTTTTAGTGCAGAAAAGTCGAAACTGTTAGATAGTAGAACAGGGGAAATTTTAAAGAATAAACTGTACTTATTGGCTAAGCCAAAAATTCTAAAAATTTTATGGTAAGAAGATATGTGAGTCTAGTTTCAGGAAAAATTTGCGGATCTTAATTTGGAGTTCCATAACTCAAGATATAAATAATTTAGTGACTATGACTCGAGTAGATAGCTAGATATGAACTTGAGTAGATATTGGAACTATGTTCAATTATGATTGTATTATTTTGGGAACATATTGTGAAGATTGATAAAATGATATTAATAAATTGTTTATTATTCACATATTAACTTACAAAGCTCTATGCTTACTCCCTTTCTTTCCCTTACCTTATAGTATCATCAAGCTAGCTCAGGGTACAGAGATCGTCGGAGATCCATCCACACTATCAACACTTTTTTCGTATTTTGAAAGCAATATTTTGAATTATGGCATGTATAGAGGACTTGGTTATTTTTTTATGTGTCATAATTGATTTGGCCTAAAATGTTAGCATATGTTATTTGATAGTTGATCTCGTGATTGCGATGAAGTAATAAAATTTGATCGTACCTGGAAACTAACTAATATCACGATAAAAGGCAAGTGCACCTATCGAATAGTAGTATAGTTAGTGGCAAGACCGAAATATCAAATCCAAGGAACTATGAGTACTAGTAATGACTTTCTGTCTATTATCTAGCCTAAAAATAAAGAGGCTTTGGTTGTAAACTAAACTAAACTAACTAAAGAAACAATAAAGAGTAAAGTGAGAGATTGCTTTTGGGTAGGACTGATTGATTAAGGAAATACCTAAGGAAGAATCCACCTAGACTTCACTTGTTATCTAACTCTGAACCAGATGATTTCTTCATTTGATTTGATCCGTAGAGATCCCTAAATTATGTTAATACCTATGTCGAGGATAAGAACAACTAATCCTAGGTGGATTAACTGAAATCTCTTTCTAGTTAAAACCCTTAGTCTTGCATTAACTCGATCTATGGCTCCCCACATTAGATTTGAGTCTAATCCGACAGATTTTCATCATCGTATGTCTAGGATTGCGATCAACTCTGCTTAATTGTGTTGGACCTACTTCTATGCTGGGACTTTTGCTCCTCTACATTAGCACATTCGACTTAAATCAATATCCCGAAAATATCAATTTAAGAGTTAAAAACACAATTAAGAACAAATCAAATACTTATCACACAGCTCAGATAACAATAACAATATCTGTCTTAGGTTTCAACCCCTTTAGATATTTGGGGTTTTAGTTCATGTTTATAAAAGAAAACATCTCAGAAGAAATAAAATAACAAAACATAAGAAAACCCAAAACTCCTAAAAGGATTGAAGGGAGATCCTTTGTGTTGATCTAGATCCTGGCTTCTGAGATGGATCAATCGGCTTCCTTTCGAGTAATTCTATAAAACCCAAAACTCGGCCCAGACGTTACGGCCAAGTCTAGTGTGTCACTCAATGACGAACTAACCATGTTACCTAGTTACTACGATTAGGGTGAGTTTTGTAAAACCGTACTTATAACTGGGAAGAAAAATCCAAGTTTAATTATTGTTTGTCTCATCCACTAACTGTTTAAAATTTATCTTGTTACCATATATTGATCGTTGATTTGTTATTCATTTGTTACGGGTGCTTTGTTTTGAAAACGTTGATTGATTTTAAGAAAACCTGTGCAGCCTTGTTTAAATCATTTAAATCAATTTGTACATATAAGGTAAAAACCCAAAATTAAAAATAATTAAAGCGGCCTTATTACAACACAAAACCAAAATGAAAATAATTAAAAATAAAATGACTTAATCAAACACAAACAGTCCAGTCCATGTGGCCACTTTGAATCCCTCCCAGCTCCAAGTCCACCAGTCTAAGGCTCTCCTATAAGGATGGAAGAAAAAGGTGTGAGTTTGGAAACTTAGTGTGCAAAGAAAGCCCTTCCAGAGCCCAAATCAGCTCAATCTTGTTGGGCCTAAGCCCTATCTAGTCTCAGTAATAACTAGGTCAAAACCCTATTCAGTATTCAGATAACTGGGCCTTAGCCCTTTTCAGATATTAGTACGGCCTAGAGGCCCATTTTAGTAACAAAACAGATATCATGCATGTATGCAAAGCCCATAGCCCATCATATGTCCAACCGCTACACTCTACCCGTACCAGCCATAAACACACCATGTGGGGAAACAACTCAACCCACCCAGCCGTTACACTCCACAGTCGCAGCTTAGCTGCTCAGATAATGTGGCCAAGCCACTAATAGTATATCGAGGCAAAGCCCCTTTCAGTAAACAGTACGAGGCAAAGCCTCTTTCAGTAATCGTGGCAATGCCACTTACACTTCCTCCATCAATAAACCCAGTCCCATGCAACAGATACTCATGTCATGGCATGCAGTGAACAGAAACAATAAAACATGCATTTCAGTCAAATTTAGCCCTAGGGGTATAATGGTCATTTTGCACCTAGGGGTAAAATAGTAATTTTGCACCCTTAAGGGGTATTTCAGTAATTATACCAGTTTTTATGGTTTTATGCATATTTCAGTCCCTAGTAGTCCAACTTACATCCCAGTAGTCTATTTAACCCATTTTAGCAGTTTTTAGTTATTGGGCCCTAAAGGGCCCTACAGTGCCATTTAGCTACTTAAGCCCGTTTAGCCCAAATTCTAAGCCCAGTTTAACAGAATTAACCTGCAGTATACCAGAACACACTTACCACTTACTTCTAGCCGTATGGGCCCGTAAGCCCATTGGGCCCGAATTTAGCCCATCGACGCCCAAACTAACGGAAGTGCCCGAATCGCACACTTACACCTGTTTTGCGCTACAACGTCGAGATCCGCATGAAATAATCCTACAATCGTTTCCACTATACTGTTAGTTACAACCCAACCGAATTAATGATACTAGCACCTTACCACATTCGGCTAACACCCCTAAAGTTCCAACTACTTACCTTTGTCACCTTAATCTACTAGATCTAGATCTACTAGTCGCTTCGATGATCCAAGCCCTTGCTCAGTAGCCTTTAAATCCCACTAACACAAAATAAATCAATTGGTAAGACCCATAGAGCTTTAAGCCCCAAATCGATAGCCTCCCTATGCATATAGAGGATTCGGCTTTTCTTAAATCCCGAAATAAAGAATAGAACAGAGAATCTAAGCACTTACCAAAGGTTCTCCTAACCAGAACAATTCCAATCCTGTTTCTAACTCAAATCTGACGTAGATCTAGCCTCTAAATACTAGCAAAGATTGAATCTAGAAATCTTTTGGCTTTTGGTATAACAAAGGTGAAAGAAAGATGAGCGCTTTGTAATGAGAAGAAAAAAGTTGTCGATAAGGTTATTAGAGTAGGGAGATTCAGCTTTAAAGTAAAGAAAAGGTGAGGGTGTTCACTCAAGAAGAAATTAGCACAACCAAGAACCTTTCAAGAATTCGGCTTTTAGTGTAGTCAATTGGTAATCTTGAGAAGAAGGTAGAGTAGAAGAAGATGGGTTCGGCTTTGTGAGAATGAAAGAGATTAAAGATGAGAGGAAGGAAGAGAGGAGAAGAGAAAAGAATATAACTTTCGGTTGAAGAGAAAAGAAGAAGAGAAGAAAAAGAGAAAAGAAGAATAGGTTTGGCTATGGACAAATCGACACTATGGGGCATGGATTCCTTGGTTTTGGTTTTTTAGAGAAAAGGAAGAGAAAGAATAGATAACTAAGGCACTTTACCTATTCGGCCGCAAGAAAGGAAACAACAATCCCGAAAGGCCACCCTAAAGCAATCGGTACAACCATAATCATTAGCCAAAAATGCTAATCCTAGAGTCAAATGCCGAAATTGCAATACACACTCCCTATTCCAAATAACTAGATAATCTCTCCTGATCACTCATCATCCAATTCCATGAGCAACTCAAACTTCTCTCCTCAGTAGTTCACTCAAGTTCCATGACATGACTGGCACATGCATAAAAATAATTAAAACACTCATTGCTTACTTTGTGACTTGAACACTGGCCCTTGCACACACCTCCACACACCACTTTTTTAGGCACTTAAGTGGTGCCACATTGCCACTTTACCAAGGGCTAACTTGTGTCTTATTTTACTAACTTTTTCTTCAAAGCCCACTTAACCAAGTCCCCTTCACTTTAAATCCAAAATTGATATTTTTGCCGGGTTTAATCTTAGGCTTGGGCCTTCTAAAGGCCCACTAATACACTCAAACACAAATTTAATAACCAAATCACCGAAACTTCAAGATTTCACCAAAATCACAAAAATCCCAAAAAATCCCGAAAATTTGGGCGTTACAACTCTATCCCCCTTAAAGAAATTTCGGCCTCGAAATTTACCTGATCCAAATGGTTGAGGGTATTCTGACGCATCGCCTCTTTTGGCTCCCAAGTAGCCTCTTCTCTACCATGATTGCGCCAAAGCACTTTTACCAATGAAACTGACTTTCTTCTCAACACTTTGACCTCGTGATCCAGTATTTGTACAGGCTCCTCTTCAAAGGTCAGATCAGTCTTTACCTCAATCTCATCCACTGGTACGACATGCGAAGGATCTGATCGGTACCGTCTTAGCATGGACACATGAAATATGTCATGTATACGATCCAACTCCGGCAGTAACTCAAACTAATAAGCCACTGGCCCTACCCGTGTAAGAACCTGATAAGGCCCAATAAATCGCGGACTCAACTTGCCCTTCTTGCCAAACCTTAAGATTTTTTTCCAATGTGAGACCTTCAAAAATACCCTATCCCCTACAAAGAACTCGATTTCTTTACGCTTCAAATCATCATACGACTTTTCCCTATCAGACGCCTCCTTTAACTGATCTCTGATCAACTTAACCTTATTCTCAGTATCTGCCACTTACTCTAGTCCAAGAACCTGTCGTTCTCCTAATTCCGTCCAACACATAGGTGTACGACACCTTCGCCCATAAAGTGCCTCATATGGAGCCATCTGAATACTCACCTGATAGCTGTTGTTGTACACAAATTCCGCCAATGGCAAGTAGTCCTCACAACTACCATGAAAGTCGATAACACAACCTGTTAACATGTCTTCCAGAACCTGAATAACCCTTTTCGACTGTCCATCTGTCTGAGGGTGAAAGGCAGTGCTGAAGTCCAATCGTGTACCCAACGCCTCATGCAGCTTCTGCCAGAATCGAGATGTAAACCTAGGGTCCTGATTACAAATAATTGAAACTAGCACCCCATGCAGTCGCACTATCTCCTCCACATACAATTTGGCCAACTTCTAAAGTGAGTAATTAGTTTGGACAGGTATTAAATGGGCAGATTTCGTTAACCTATCAACAATTACCTATATAGAATCCTTCTTGGAGGGTGTCAAAGGTAGCCCACTCACAAAATCCATGGTAACTCTCTACCACTTCCAGAGTGGAATCTTTACTGGCTGCAACAGTCCAGAAGGCAGTCGATGCTCAGCTTTTACTTGCTGGCACATCAGGCATTTTCCCATAAATTTAGTCACCTCT
The DNA here is from genome assembly GCA_020496765.1 of Gossypium stocksii. Classification (NCBI taxonomy): domain Eukaryota; kingdom Viridiplantae; phylum Streptophyta; class Magnoliopsida; order Malvales; family Malvaceae; genus Gossypium; species Gossypium stocksii. The sequence goes on from CM035627.1 coordinate 30,533,283, forward strand.
CGCTTAAGTCCAAGCCACCAATACACCTCTCGGAAGTCACGATACAACTTATTCCCCCCAGGATGCATGGCACAAGGTCCACTATGGGCCTTTTTCAAAATTAACTGCCTCAAATCAGAGTCCTTCGGAATACAAATTCTTCCATGAAAGCAAAGTACTCCATCAGTATTCAGTCCAAAATTTAAATTCTGATTATTCTCAACTTGCTGAAACCGAGGAACCAATGAATCATCCTTTAACTGCTTCTCTTTAATCTGCTTAGTCTAAGTTGGTATCACTTGCAACTCTGCTAACAGACTTCCATCATCATATAGACTCAAACGAGCAAACATTGCTCTCAACTTACCTACAGCCCTTCAGCTTAGTGCATCAGCTACCACATTCGCTTTGCCTGGGTGATACTCAATTGAACAACCGTAATCCTTAAGCAACTCTATCCATCTTCGTTGCCTAAGATTCAACTCCTTCTGAATTAACAGATACTTGAGACTTTTATGGTCTGTGTACATAATACACTTTTCTCCATGCAGATGGTGTCTCAAGATTTTTAACGCGAAGATCATCGTTGCCAACTCTCTATCATGCGTAGGGTATTTCGCTTCGTGAGGCTTAAGCTATCGCGAAGCATAAGCGACCACTTTACCCTATTGCATCAGTACACAGCCTAATCCCACATGCAACGCATCACTATACACAGTGAAATCCTTCCCAGACTCCGGCTGTATCAACACTGGCACCTCAGTTAATACCTTCTTCAACCTATCAAAGGCTTCTTGTTGTTTCTCGGTCCATACAAATGCTACTACCTTTCTTAACAATTTCGTCAACGGTGCAGCAATTAGAGAGAATCCTTCTATAAATCTTCTGTAATACCCTGCCAGACCCAAAAAACTCCAAATTTCTGATACCGACTTCGGCGACTTACAATCCAAAACTGCCTTAATTTTTCGAGGATCTACCCTAATCCCCTCAGCAGAAATAACATGACCCAAAAAAGTCACTTCTTGCAACCAAAATTCACACTTACTGAATTTTGCATAGAGTTGCTTCTCTCTCAACACTTGCACCACAATACGGAAATGCTCATCATGCTTCTCCTCAGTTTCAGAATACACCAAAATATCGTCAATAAAGATGACAACAAATCGATCTAGGTACGGTTAGGATACTCGATTCATCAGATCCATGAAAGCTGCAGGTGCATTCGTCAGTCCAAATGGCATAACCAAAAACTCGTAATGACCATACCAAGTTTTGAATGCTGTCTTATGAATATCAATCTCCTTGACCCTTAACTGATGATATCCAGACCGAAGGTCAATCTTGGAAAATGCCGAAGCTCCTCTAAGCTAGTCAAACAAATCGTCGATCCTTGGTAGAGGATACTTGTTCTTTATTGTCAGTTTGTTCAACTGGCGATAATCGATGAACATACGCATCGTCCCATCCTTCTTCCTCACAAACAGTACTAGTGCTCCCCATAGAGACACACTCGATCTAATGAAACCTTTATCTAACAATTCTTGGATTTGGCTTTTCAGTTCCACTAATTCCTTCGGTGCTATTCTATACGACACAATAGATACTAGAGCCGTTCCAGGCAGCAAGTCAATTCTAAACTCGACTTATCGATTCGGAGGTAATCCAGAAAGCTCCTCATAAAAAATATCTTGGAACTCCTTTACAGTTCTAATCATCTCCTCAATCAAATTCTTAGTCTCAGCCTGACTTACAAAAGCCAAGTACACTTCGCAACCCTTACGAATCAGCTTCTCAGCCCTTAGAGCCGAAACAACGTTGAAGAAGTAGTCCCTTCGCTCCCCAATAACCATTGCCTCCTCATCTTCAGTAGTCCTCAACACCATCCTCTTGGCCGCACAATCCAGAGTCGCCTTATGCTTAGTTAACTAGTCCATCCCCAAAATAAGATCGAACTCTCCGAATGGTAGTTCCATTAAGTCTCCAGTAAAGATCCTACCCTGAGTCTCTAAAGGCACCTCCCTAAAGAGTTTCTCCACCCTAATCGAGTGACCCAGTGGACTTATCACAGTTACCCTACTCATAGTTTCCTCAGAGTGCACTCCCAACGACTCAAAAATGTCATATGCAACATACGAATGAGTTGAACCCACATCACTCAAAGCAGTGTATGGCATGCTAGAGATAAAAAACGTACCAGTTATGACGTCAGGTGCATCACCCTCCTCTCAGCGTCGAGCAGCATACACCAAGGCTGGCTGACGAGCCTCAACATTTCTAGCACCCCATCAGAGAGATGCCCTAGTCTATTTCTAGCATTCTTTAAAATGCACTCTACCACAGTCCCCACAAGCTAGTGGTCTAACTATATTCACCAGAACTGCTCGAACTGCTTCCTCCACTCTCACTCTCTTGGCATTTAGGTTTGTAGCACCAGAGGGTCTAGCATCTCTCCTAAATCAGTTTCGATCCTTATCACAGTTCTGTCGTTCAGTACGCTTCACCTCTTCGGCTATCTTAGCCTTCTCCACCAACGCAGCAAAGTCACGCTCTTTCTGTAGAGCTATCAGCACTCTTAGTTCATCCCTGAGGCCATCCTCAAAACGAATGCTACGCTCATACTCAGTAGTAACTATACTGCTCGCATACCATTTTAACCTCAGAAATTCAGCCTCATATTTTGCTACAGATTTATTACCCTGGGTCAGATTTAGAAATTCCTTCCTACGAGCATCCATATAGCTTGCTCCGACGTACTTTCCCTTGAAAGCCATCTTAAATAGTTCCCAGGTTACCCGCTCAGCTAGGGTACCCTCATTCACAGTGATCCACCACTGATATGCCTCGTCTCACAGCAGAGACACCACTCCCTTCAACTTTTGCTCTACTAAGCAATCCAGATCGTCCATAATTTGTTCCGTAACTTCTAACCAATACTCAGCTACATTTGGGGCTACTCTGGATATACCCTTGAAGACCTCCGCTCCGTTAGCCCGGAGTCACTCAGAAATTGATCCCCTATTCACAGTTCCCGTGCTCACCCCAGTGACCCTCTCCAAAACCTTTAGCATAGCCTGGGACAGAGCGTCGTCCCCTGCAGCCCGATCATAAGATCCAGTTGCTAGTGGAGCTCGTACCTCCTCAGTTGGCATATGTCCGAAAGACGAAGATTTAGCTTGCACACTACCTCGGCCACGTCCACGCCCTCGTCCACGAGCAGCCCTCGTACTCATATCGTCTTATCTGATTACGAATTTATAACATCAGTTTAATATTTCAGCTGTTTATTACAAAATGTCTTATGTATAGTTAGAGTTTTTGAGTTTGTTTTCGCGAAATCGTAGCCTAGCTACAGGCTCAGTCTTCTAGGGTTTAGTTTCCCTACAGTCTCAGTCTTATAGTTTTTAGTACTACCCTATGTACAGTATCATAATAGAGTCTTAGTTCTATCTATAGTAATCTCTCAGTACAGTACAGTATAAGAAACAAAAATACTTACGGACTTGGTGTCGGGGATTCAGTGTGCCACTTCTTCAGATACCAAATTTTAGAGAGCCCAATTTAACAAAAAATTTTGAAGTAAAACCTTTAGCAAGTTTATTTCAAGGAAAAAAATAAGTTTGCAAAGGGTCTGTTTAACAATTTCCAAAACCGATTCCAAAAATACCCTTCTTGGGCCTTGATTTAAAAATTTTCCAAAAATTTTTTAGACCCGATCCACAGCCGAGTTGTTGCATCTGGGCTCTGATACCACTAAATGTAACACCCCAAACTAGGCCCAGACGTTACGGCCAAGTCTAGTGTGTCACATCAACGACAAACTAACCATGTTACCTAGTTACTACGATTAGGGTGAGTTTTGTAAAACCGTACTTGTAATTGGGGAAGAAAAATCCAAGTTTAATTATTGTTTGTCCTATCCACTAACCATTTAAAATTTATCTTGTTACCATATCTTGATCATTGATTTGTTATTCATTTGTTACAGGTGCTTTGTTTTGAAAATGTTGATTAATTTTAAGAAAACCCACGCAGCCTTGTTTAAATCATTTAAATCAATTTGTAAATATAAGATAAAAACCCAAAATTAAAAATAATTAAAGTGGCCTTATTACAACCCAAAACCAAAATGAAAATAATTAAAAATAAATGCGAAAATAAAATGACTTAATCAAACACCAACAGTCCAATCCATGTGGCCACTTTGAATCCCTCCCAGCTCCAAGTCCACCAGTCTAGGGCTCTCCTGCAAGGATGGAAGAAAAAGGGGTAAGTTTGGAAACTCAGTGTGCAAAGAAAGCCCATCCAGAGCCCAAATCAGCTTAAGCCCATTGGGCCTAAGCCCTATCCCGTCTCAATAATAATTGGGTTGAAACCCTATTCAGTATTTAGATAACTGGGCCTTAGCCCATTTCAGATATTAGTACGGCCCATAGGCCCATTTCAGTAACAAAACAGATATCATGCATGTATGCATAGCCCATAGCACATCCTATGTCCAATCGTTACACTCCACCCGTACCAGCCATAAACACACCATGTGGGGAAACAACTCAACCCACCCAGCCACTACACTCCATAGTCATAGCATAGCTGCTCCTATAATGTGGCCAAGCCACTAACAGTATATCAAGGCAAAGCCCCTTTCAGTAAACAATACGAGGCAAAGCCTCTTTCAGTAATCAGTACGAGGCAAAGCCTCTTTCAATAATCGTGGCAATGCCACTTACACTTCCTCCATCAATAAACCCAGTCCCATGTAAGAGATACTCATGTCACGGCATACAGTGAACAGAAACAATAAAACATGCATTTCAGTCAAATTTAGCCCTAGGGATATAACGGTCATTTTGCACCTAAGGGTAAAATAGTAATTTCGCACCCTTAAGGGGTATTTCAGTAATTATACCAGTTTTTAGGGTTTTATGCATATTTCAGTCCCTAATAGTCCAACTTACATCCCAGTAGTCTATTTAACCCATTTTAGCAGTTTTTAGTTATTGGGCCCTAAAACCCTTAATGGGCCCTATAGTGTCATTTAGCTACTTAAGCTCGTTTTGTCCAAATTCTAAGTCTAGTTTAAAAGAATTAACCTACAGTATACCATAACACACTTACCACTTACATCTACTCGTATGGGCCCGTAAGCCCATTGGGCCCAAATTTAGCCCATCGAGGCCCAAACTCACCAAAGTGCACGAAATCGTACACTCACCATTCTTACCGATTTCAGTTACAAATCTATTGTTTCCAACTGACCCACGAGTGCTCACATGCTCGGAAGCCCACGAAATGTCAGGATTTTAGCGTGTCGGCTTTTCAGCTTTTACCGATTTAGACTACAGAAGGGTGTTTGTTTACACACCTGTTTTGCGCTACTACATCGAGATCCACACCAAATAATCCTACAATCATTTCCACCATACTGTTAGTTACAACCCAACCGAATTAACAAAACTAACACCTTACAACATTCGGCCAACACCCCTAAGGTTCCAACTACTTACTTTTGTCGACTTGATCTACTAGATCTAGATTTACTAGTCACTTTACTGATCCAACCCCTCGATCAGTATCCTTTAAATCCCACTAACACAAAATAAATCAATTGGTAAGGCCCATAGAGCTTTAAGCCCCAAATCGATAGCCTCTCTGTGCACATAAGGGTTTCAGCTTTTCTTAAATCCCGAAATAAAGAATAGAACAGAGAATCCGAGCACTTACAAAGGGTTCTCCTAACTAGACCAATTCCAATCCCATTTCTAACTTAGATCTGAAACAGATCTAGCCTATAAATACTAGCAAAGAATGAATCTAGAAATCTTTCGACTTTTGGTATAACAAAGGTGAAAGAAAGATGAACGCTTTGTAATGAGAAGAAAAAAAATGTTGACAAGGCTATTAGAGTAGGGAGATTCAGCTTTAAAAAAAAGAAAAAGTGAGGGTGTTCACTCAAGAAGAAATTGGCACAACCAAGAACCTTTAAAAATTACGGCTTTTACTGTAGTTTTAGATTTTAGCGTAGTCAATTGGTAATCTTGGGAAGAAGGTAGAGCAGAAGAAGATGGGTTCAGCTTTGTGAGAATGAAAGAGATTAGAGATAAGAGGAAGGAAGAGAGGAGAAGAGAAAATAATATAACTTTTGGTTGAAGAAAAAAGAAGAAGAGAAGAAAAGAAGAAAAGAAGAATAGGTTCGGCTATGGACAAATCAGCACTAAGGGGCATGGATTCCTTGGTTTCAGTTTTTTAGTGAAAAGGAAGAGAAAGAAGAGATAACTAAGGCACTTTACCTATTCGGCCACAAGAAAGGAAACAACAATCTTGAAAGGCCACCCTAAAGTAATCGGCACAACCACAGTCATTAGCCGAAAATGCTAATCCTAGAGTCAAATGTCGAAATTGCAATACACAGAGTCCCTTGGCCGGCCATCACCTACTTCCTATTCAAAATTCCTAGATAATCTCTACTAATCACTCATCATCCAATTCCATGAGCAACTCAAACTTCTCTCCTCAATAGTTCACTCAAGTTTCATGACATGACTGGCACATGCACAAAAATAATTAAAACACTCATTGCTTACCTTGTGGCTTGAACATTGGCCCTTGCACACACCTCCACACGCCACTTTTTTAGGTACTGAAGTGGCGCAACATTGCCACTTTACCAAGGGCTTACTTGTGTCTTATTTTACTAACTTTTTCTTAAAAGCCCACTTAACCAAGTCCCCTTCACTTTAAATCCAAAATTGATATTTTTGCCGGGTTTAATCTTAGGCTTGGGCCTTCTAAAGGCCCACTAATACACTTAAAGACAAATTTTAATAACCAAATCACCAAAACTTCAAGATTTCACCAAAATCACAAAATTCCCAAAAAATCCCAAAAATCAGGGCATTACAAATGCCCTCCTTTAACTCCCCATCTTGGCGGGAATAAAGTACCTCATTGGTGGGAGAAAAGCACCGCCTTGTAGTTGCCTCCTAGGGTCTTTATATAGAGTTTTGGAATGTCTTAGCCTATAAGTAGCCTTTTCCGAGTGAAATTAAACTTCCTCACGATAGGGACACGCCCGTGTGCCACGCCTGTATGGATCGAGGCCCTAGTCGTGTTTGAGCCAGTTAAAGTGGCAAGGCTGTGTGGCACGGTCATGTGGTGAACCTCCAGGTTGTGCTGATTACTGAACTGGGCCTAATTTGCCCCTTTTTGGCCCGTTCCTTACTCTTTTCTCTTCCCTAAGCTCATCTGAGTATAAAACATGAAATTAAAGGTTTAAGAGTATTAATCTACACAAATCAAGGGTTAATTCATCCAGAAACTGGGCTAAGCATGGGATAAAAATATGTATAATTTATCGCTTATCAATAGTTCATTTTGTATAAAGCCATTGATGTTGCCTATTATTGGTTAAGTTGTATGTTTATGATAATGTCATGTTGTGTACTGATAAATTTTGTATAAGTGTGTAAATATTTTGGATGGAAAAAGGCTTGGTAAATAGCCTAACTTTCATCCACACGTCTGGCCACACAGCCATATGCTCAGGGCATGTGCCCTTATTTTTCAAGAAATTTTTTAAAGTTTTCAAAAGTTCTCGGTTTGGTCCCGAACCACTTGCAAAGTATGTATTGGGTCCCGTAAGCCCATATTAGGGATTTTATGATGAAACATGAAAAGTTTTAATTTGGATGAAATTTCATGACTCGATTTTGTATGATTGGTTATATTGAAATCCGATAATGCCTTGTACCCTGTCCCAGCGTTGGACACAGGTAAGGGGTGTTACACAAAACACATAGAGTTTAAGTTCCTAGTTGTTAAAGTAAAAGTTCAGAGTTGTTAGGTGTCTATAAAGCATATTAGGAAAAAGTTCATGATTATAGATCTGCTTACTAAGGGACTACACTCAAGGTTTTTCATAAGCACATTACTCATATGGGTGTAATATCATTTAAGGACATTTGGTTTTGGTGGGAGTTTGTACTTTTAAATGTTTTTATGTTATAGACACATTTTCAATTATTTCAGTTTATAGATATTAAGTTTTTTTGGTTTATTCACACTTTGGTTCTGGTAAGATTTGATCTCACTAATGTTTAAGGAGGACCAGTTGGAAATAGACATGTTTAGATCATATTGTATGTAATTTCCATGCTACACATCCATACCTGATCTATGTCATTTGGTTATGTTAATATACGTGATTAGAGATGGATTTAGTTACGATATATGTAATGAAAGTCTCATTGGTTCTATGTTAACATAATTAATGGATGAGATTGTTTGGAATGCCTTTTGGAAATGATAGTAAAATTCTAAGCTCATAATGTTATATAATGACATGTATTTATAGAGTAATTAGTATATATATGTGGTCTAAGTGGGAGATTGTTGGAAAATATGGACATTACATATATAATACGAGTAATTACATGTTATTATTTACTATCATGATAGGCTAGCCCAAATTAAAAGTGATCTAATTTGGTTAAAATTTTATTGGGCTTTAATTATTAAATAATGTATGGGTTGAATATGTGTAGATACTCTAGTAATTGAGTTCTAATCAAATTCTAATTAATGATGGGCTAATTAGGAATTAGAACTAATATGCCAATGTTATAAATAGTAGGGTTGTGATATCTACTGTGCGAGCTCAGAAATGTGTGGAAAAGGGCTGTGATGCGTACTTAGCATATGTACTGGATACTAAAGTGCCAGAATTAAAGATTGAATCTGTATCGGTTATCTATGAGTTTCTGAACGTATTTCCTGAATAGTGACTAGGTTTACTACCGATCAGAGAAGTTTAATTTGGCAGTGAGTTATTACTGAGTACTACACCGATATCGATAGTTCCATACAGAATGGCACTGACTGAATTGAAAGAACTAAAAGCACAGTTGCAAGAATTAACTGCTAAGGGCTTCGGGAGACCGAGTTTCTCACCTTGGGGTGCTCCGGTGTTGTTTATGAAAAAGAAAGATGGATCAATGCGAATGTGTATTGATTATCAGCAGTTGAATAAAGTAACCGTAAAGAATAATTATCCTTTACCGTGAATAGATGACTTATTTGATTAGTTGAAAGGGGCTACAGTATTTTTAAAGATTGATTTGAGATCAGGCTACTATCAGTTGCAGGTTAAAGATTCTGATATACCAAAAACTGCTTTCAGAACACGATATGGTCATTATGAATTCTTAGTTATGCCTTTTGGTTTGACTAACGCTCCTGCAGTGTTTATGGATTTGATGAATCATATATTCAGACCGTATTTAGATAGATTTATTGTTGTGTTCATTGACGACAATTTGATCTATTCACGTGATGAGATGGAGCATACCGAACATTGAGAATCATGTTATAGACTTTGATAGAAAAGTAGTTATATGCTAATTCAGCAAATATGAGTTTTGGCTGTGGGAGGTTGGATTTCTGGGTCATATTGTTTCAGCGGAAGGCATCACAGTTGATCCAAGCAAAATATCTATGATATTGGATTGCAAACCACCAAAAAATGTATTTGAAATCAGAAGTTTCTTGGGTTTAGTGGGATATTACCGGAGATTCATAAAAGGGTTCTCGATAATTGCAGTACCGTTGACTCGATTGCTCCAAAAAGATGTGAAATTTGAATGGACTGAGAAGTGTCAATAAAGTTTTGATCAGTTGAAAGCACTATTAACAGAGGCATCGATTTTAGTTCAACCTGAATCAGGTAAAACGTTTGCAATTTACAGTGATGCATAGTTAAATGGACTGGGTTGTGTATTGAAGAAAGACGAGAAAGTTATAGCTTATGCTTCTCGGCAATTGAAACCATACGAGAAAATTACCCTACAAATGATCTTGAATTAGCTGTTATAGTATTTGCATTAAAAATTTGGCGTCACTATCTATACGGTGAGAAATGTCAAATTTTCATAGATCATAAAAGCTTGAATTACATGATGTCACAAAGAGATTTGAACTTGAGGCTGCGGAGATGGCTTGAATTACTGAAAGACTACGAGTTTGTAATTGATTATCATCCGAGAAAGGCTAACATTGTAGCTGATGCTTTAAGTCAAAAATCTCTATTGTGTTGTGGGCTATGAACACTCAGATGATGTTTCGTGATGACGGATTTATTTTAGCTGAGTTAAAAGCTAAACCAATATTTTTGCAACAAATCAGTGAAGCTCAGAAAGGTGACATAGAGTTGCAAGCTAAACGACTTCAATGTGAGTCTAATTCTGATTCTGAATTTACTATTGGAATTGATGATTGTTTAATGTTCCGGAAAAGAATTTGCATACTGAAAGATACCGAGCTTATGCAGAAAGTTTTACATCAAACACATGCTAGTCACTTTTCTGTTCATCCGGGTAGTACTAAAATGTATAATGATCTGAAGTAATTGTACTGGTGGTCTGGGATGAAATGAGACATATCAGAGTTTGTATCGAGATGTTTCATCTGTCAACAAGTAAAGGTCGAACATCAGGTACTGTTAGGTTTATTACAGCCAATGATGATTCTAGAATGGAAATGGGACAGAGTTACAATGGATTTCGTATCGAGATTGCCTCTGACTCCTAAAAAGAAGGATACAATCTAGGTTATTGTTGATAAATTAACTAAATCTGCTCATTTTATACCGGTACGTACTGATTACTCCCTGGATAGATTAGTCGAATTGTACTTGTCTGAGATTGTAAGATTACATGGTGTACCATTGTCTATTATATCCGATAGAGATTCGAGATTGACATCGAGATTCTAGAAGAAATTACAAGAAGCTCTGGGAACGAAATTGAATTTCAATATAGCTTTTCATCCTCAGACTGACGGTCAGTCCGAAATTGTTATACAGATTTTAGAGGGTATGTTATGATGTTGCATCCTTGAATTTGAAGGTAGTTGGGAAAAACATTTACCTCTGATTGAATTTCCTTGTAATAACAGCTTCCAAACGAGTTTGAAAATGGCTCCGTACAAAGCTTTATACGGTCGTAAATGTCGAACACCATTATACTAGACAAAATTGAGTGAGAAAAAGATGCACAGGGTTGAATTGATCAAAGAGAGTAAAGAAAAAGTGAAAGTGGTTCGTGACATCTTAAAAGCAGCCTCGGATAAACATAAATCATATGAGGATTTGAAATGTAAAGAAATTGAGTTTCAAGTTGGAGATTGAGTATTCTTGAAAGTATCTCCTTGGAAGAAAATTCTTCATTTTGACCGTAAAGGAAAGTTAAGTCTGCGATTCATCGGTCTGTATGAAATAGTTGAAATAATAGGGCATGTAGCTTATCGATTATCATTACCATCTAAACTTGAAAAGATACACAATATTTTTCATGTTTTGATGCTATGTTGATATTGATCCGATCCGTCACATGTGATATCTCCTGTTGATGTGGAAATACAGCCTGATTTGTCGTATAATGAAGAACCGATTCGAATTTTGGCCCAAGAAATCAAAGAGTTGAGAAATAAACGTATAGCACTTGTGAAAGTTCTTTGGTGTAAACATGGAATAGAGGAAGCTACGTGGGAACCCAAGGAAGCTATGTGAAAACAATACCCTCACCTGTTTACTGGTAAGATTTTCAAGGACGAAAATCCCTAAATGGGGGAGAGTTGTAACCGCCCATTTTTTATTCTGATCGAAACGAGTGGTTTTGGGACCACTTAACCGAGTCAAAATATTTATTTTATTATTTTAAATAGTTTTATAGCATGATAGAATTACCGTATGAAAGTTTTGTGAAAATTTTTTATTGTTTAATTAGTTAATTTGGTAAAAAGGACTAAATTGTGTAAAGTGATAAACTTGAGTTCTATTGATAGAATGGCTTTAATGGCTATGGTTTTATAATTCGAAGGCCTTAAAATGAAATTTTACCTTCCTAAATATGCATGGACGGTAGTGGACTTCATTCAAATGAATTAAAATGGTTTAACTGGAAGTTAAAATTGGTATTTAGTAAATATATGTTATATTATTAAAAGAAAACCAAAATTTGGCTTTACTATTATTATCATTCGTAGCTGAATATCAAAGAGAAAGAAGCTAAAATGTGGTTTTAGATTCTGCACTTATTTTGGCTTGATTAATGGTATGTTTTGCTTCGGTTTTTGATAATTTTCATGTTTTTGAGATCGTTGCTTAGTAATATATCAAGCCCATATTAATTTTTGAAATTGGCTATGTTTTTGAAAGATTCCATTGTTGAATACATGTTTATTTTGATGTTTCTTGATAGATTATGAATGGTTGTTTAGAGATATATAAGTTTTATAAAGTGATTTTTGATAAAAATGAGTTTTAAGCGTTAAATTGAAAAAGATAAAAAATTTGTGGTTAGAAATGTGAATAAATGAAAGATATGTATTTGTTTGGTAGGCATGAATATTCGACTATGGTAATTTATGATGGAAAATGTATAATTTGTTATTTTGTGCATAAGGACTAAATTGCAAAGTAGTTAAAAGTATAGGGGCAAATATGTAATTTGCCAAATTTTCATGTTGTTGGACTAAATTGAATGTGTTACTGAATAATTGAGTTAAATTTGAATTAATTTAGATTAAGATAAACAAATCCCAGAACTTGATCGGGGGAAACGAAAAGTAGACGAGTAGATATTGAGTTTACGAGCTAAATCGAGGTAAGTTCGTACAATTAGAATCGAACTTGTATTATATTTATAATTGCTAATTTTAATGTTATATGAATGTATAATGAACTATGAAATCAAATTGCCTATTGGATATATGTTGAATTTCATATTGTATGTAACACCCTAAACCCGACCCAGACTTTACAGCCAAGTCTGGTGTGTCACATTGTCTAGTGTGTCACATTGAAGTGTTTTTCGAAAACCATGTTTTCATTGAAAACCCTTCTTAGTGTTTAGAAACTTCAACTGTAAAACTTGTATAAAACCTCAGCTTGTGTTTGTTTATTTTTCAAAACGTGGTTCCTTGAAATAATCATTCCTTTTTCAAATGTTAACAACTTTGTAAAATTTTATGGAAAATTGTGAAAGCTTGTAAACCTTTGTAGCTTGCAGAGACATGTTATTTTTAAAATAGTTTAAGTATTGGAAAATAAGATCTTCTTTGTTAAAGTGAATGGGTACTATGCACCAGGTAGGACTCAAGAGAAGAGGGGGTGAGTCAATTAGATTGCTTAAGTGCCAAGCTCTTCATATATCCAATCTTAGACATGAACACACCCATTACCACACTTTATCCTTAAAACTTGTCCACGAAACACAAATTAAGTTTAAGTCTATTTAAAATATTTATTTCCATTGAAAACGTTTACGTTACGGAAGCTTTGCTCTGTTATCGTGATATTTTGAACACAAGTAACTTTTATAAAGGCGCACCCTAGAGCTAATCGATTTCAGAAGGATTTAAACAATATCATACCTAAGCTAAAAACAAATTAAATAATAAGAGCGGCCTTATTACAAAACCAAATTAAAAATAAAAATGATTGAAATAAGTAATTAAATAATTAACTTAATTAAACCAGAAACGTCATCCATGTGGTCATTCTGAATCCCTCCCAGCTCCAAGTCCACCAATCTAGGGCTCACCTGCATGGATGGAGGAAAAAGGGGTAAGTTTGGAAACTCAGTGTGTATAGAAGCCCATCCAGAGCCCAAATTAGCTCAAGCCCACTGGGCCTAAGCCTTGACCAGACTCGGTAATAACTGGGCCGAAGCCCTGTTCAGATACAGTAAACTGGGCCTTAGCCCTTCTCAGTCAACAGTACGGCCTATAGGCCCATTTCAGTAACAGGGCAGATATCATGCATGAATGCAAACCCAGAACCCAGCCTATGTCTATCCACTACACTCTACCCATACTAGCCCTACACTCCATGTGGGGAAACAACTCGACCCACCCAACCACTACACTCCACAGTTGCAGCATCACTGCCCAGATAATGTGGCCACTAACAGTAATACGAGGCAAAGCCTCTTTCAGTAAACAGTATAGTGCAGAGCCTCTTTTAGTAATCAGTACGAGGGAAAGCCTCTTTCAGTAATCGTGGCAATGCCACTTGCACTTCCTCCATCAATAATCCCAGTCCCATGCAACAGATAATCATGACATGGCATACAGTAAACAGTAACAGTAAAACATGCATTTCAGTCAGATTAAGCCCTAGGGATATAACAGTGATTTTGCACCTATAGGGTAAAATAGTAATTTAACGTCTATAAGGATATTTCAGTAATTGTACCAGTTTTTAGGGTTTCATGCACATTTTAATCAGTAATAGTCTAACTTTTACCTCAGTAGCTTATTTAGCCCATTTTAGCAGATTACAATCATTGGGCCCTAAAACTCCTAATAGGCCCTACAGTGCCAATTAGCTAATTTAGCCCATCCAGTCCAAATTTTACGATCGATTTACCAGTTTTAGTAGTTTTAGGCCTACAGTCTATCAGTACGCATTTATTTTACCCATATAGGCCCATAAGCCCGTTTGGCCCACATTCAGCCCATCGAGGCCCAAACTTACCAAAGTGAACGAAATTGTGCACTGAACCATCTTACCACTTGCGATTACAGATCTAATGATTTCCAACCGACTTATGAGAATTCAGACGCTCACAAGCCCTCGAAATACCAGAATTTAGGCATTTCAGCTTTTCGGCTTTTGCCGATTTGAACTACAAGATGGTGTTTGATACACACCTGATTTGCGACTACTGCTAACGAGATCTCCCACGATACCCTTTGTCGAAACTAGTGACTAGGTTTAGATCTAGTCGTTCTAAAGATCCAACCCTCTTATGCTCCTTGCTAGATCGCCCCGTTGGCTTTCCCTAATCAAGGCGATTCTTTTACTCAGATCTGATGCAGATCTAGCCCCTAAACACTAGCAGAATTCGAATCTTAGAGATCTAAGGATTCGGCTATATATCCCTAAAACCTATGGTGTTTTCGACTTTTTAAGTGGTGAAAGAAGATATGATTGTAGACTATGGTTGGAGGGGTGTTTGTCGACAGAGCCAAAGGGTTTGGAAAGTATGAAATTCGGCTGCAAGTGAGGAAAAACAAAGGGGGTTTGGCTATAGGCAAATCGGCATAGGAAGCAACCTTTCGAGATTTTAGCTTTTAGTAGTTGATGAGTTTGAGAAGAAAAGAGTGACAATTTCAGTTTCTAAAGGGAAGAAAATGAAAGATGAGGGAGGAGGAGAGGTGATTTCGGCTAGAGAGGAAAAGAAAAAGAAAGAATGGAAGAGAGGAGAAAAGAAGGAAGAATTTAGCACTTAGGAGATCTAACTTTGCATTTTCGGCTTTTTGCAACACTGAGAAGAGAATAGAATGAAAGTGACGGCTCTAGGTGGCTAACCCTAATTTGGCAAGATAAAACAAAAATAAAGCTTGCCCTAATGGCCATTCAAACCAATGGCCCAATCTCTCTAAGGCTCTAGCCGAATGCTACTTAAGCTCTATCATATGCTCGGCACATGCACAAAAATAAAAGTACCATCTGCTTACCTTGCGACTTGAAGTCTGGCCCTTAAACTCAGTCCAGACGCCACTTTTTTAGGAACTTAGTGGTGCCACCTTGCCACTTTACCAAGGCCCTCTTTGTGTCTCAACTTACTAACTTTTTATTAAAGGCCCACTTAACCAAGTCCCCTTTCACTTAAAAACCAAAATTGATATTCTGCCGGGTTTTTACTTAGGCTTGGGCCTTCTAAAGGCCCACTAACATACTTAAACATAATTTCAGTAACCAAAATACCAAAATTTCAAGTTTTCACCAAAATAACAAAAATTCCAAAAAATCTCGAAAATCAGGGTGTTACACAAGCCTAATACTTCTAGGCCCAAATTCAGGGTGTTTTATTGTATAAATGTATTTATAAAATAATGAACTGAAATGCCTATTGGTTACATGTTCAATTTGATTTCTGTGTCCAATTTGAACCGTAGAAAGTCGTAGGCTACAAGTGACACATCACTAGGGCTACAGGTTGGTTGAGCTTCTACATTTGTTGCAGACTCACCACAGCTTATGAGTTCACATGTTCAGCCTTTAGGCTTACATGTTCAACCTTCGGGCTTATCGTCACTGGCTCAAGAGGAGCATATCGTACTTGGCTTGAAAGAGCATACATAATGAATTGATAGATTACTGATTATACACTGTGTGTGTATCACCTGAGTATCCCTCGATGATTTCAAAGGTTCAACGGGCATTATACCGAAGTGAATACATGTTATAAATGACACAAGATGTATAAGATTATTTGATACAAGAGGTATATGAATACAGGGTACATGATATATGAACTACATGAATGGTATGAATTTTATGTTATAAGTATAAGAATATGAGTTATATGATACGTGATTTATATGTTATTTGAGATATGTGATATGTTTGATAAATGGTTACATGGTTATATGATTTTATTCTATATGAATACTTTTTCAATAAATGAATGGATACATGAATTATAAGTACAAGGATGTTATATGTTCTTTCATCTTTTGAATAGATGAATACATGATTGCAATGTGACTAACAAGTGGTTGAATCATGTGAATAGGCAATGTGAGCTTATGAGTTGGTTTATATTGCTTTAAATGCTTATTGATATTTTGGTAAGTTTGTTTCTTTATTATACGGGCTTACTAAGTTTTAAAAGCTTACTTTTTTTATTTTTCCTGTGTTTTATAGATTTGGAAGGTAGCTCGATTTCGGACAAATTCAAAGATTGAAATCACACTATCCAAGCAAGTTTTTGGTACTTTCAGATCTTTGTAAATGTTGTAAATATGGAATGTATATGCTAGTTTATAAGTTGATGTATATGGCTATCTATGTTAAAGAATGTGGTGTGATTTTGGCACATAATCAAGCTATGTGATACGGCTTGTTCTTGAAATGGATGTTTTGGTATGAAACCATTATATGATATGCTTATTATTTGGTAACTTTGATGAATGATGTTTTAGTAAGATTGATAGGAAATGGATCCATAGATATTGATATTTGAGTTGTGTTATAAATAGTATGTTTGGAGAAGATGAAATGGTTATTTTTGGTATGAGGTTAATTATGAATTAAGATGATATTATGCTATGTATAGGATTGATGAAACTGAGATATGAAGTGTGGGTATGGACATGAAATGGATGTTTGAAATGTATACTTGTTTGTGTTGTTAGGTGGCATTGAATTGGTTGATATGAAATGATCTATTTGATGTTTGAAATTGGTTGAATTGGTTGTGTATTGAGTATATGAAAGTGTTATGTAATTAATGATTTAGGTTCATGATCTAATGGGGTGTGAAAATGGCTTAAACTAAGCCTATATTGTGCAACATGGCCAAAGCACACGGGCGTGTGACTCGACCGTGTGACTCTTGTACCTTAGTTATTTTAGTTAGGATGCCACACGGGATAGACACACGGGCGTGTCTTGTACCAGTGGGCTCAAGTCAGTAGCTTCATAATTTTTACACGGCAAGACACACGGGTGTGTCTTGTGGCCGTGTACACAAGTCTGTATGTATGCCCTATTTTCACACGGCCTAGACACACGGACGTGTCTGGTGCCCGTGTAAGACACATGGTCATGTGACCCGAATCCAAAAAATTTCTTAAGTTTTCTCATATCTTGTATACATTATGTAATAGCCCATTTTAGACCCTAGTCAAAACGAGTGGTTTCAGGAACACTTAACCGAGTTGAAATATTATTTTTATTATGTTAATATGTTTTACGGCATGATAGATTCATTGTGTGAATGTTTCGTATAGAAATTTTACCGTTTGATTAGCTAATTTGGTAAAAAGGATTAAATCGCATAAAGCAATACATAGGAGTTCTACTGTATAATGACTTATATGACTTTGTCTTTGTTAGTTAGAGTCCTTAAATGGTTATTATCCCTTTTATATAGATAATGGACGTTTATGTCCATATTATTATTATTTTATGAATGGTTTTATAAAGGTTACTTATGGTATTTTATAATTATATGTTTATTAATTTCATTAAAACATGAAATTTGCTTCATTATCCCTTCTTCCACCGATTTTATAAACAAAACAAAAGGGTTTGGAAAGCTTTTGTATTCGGCAAGCTTAAATTCATCAATTGAGGTATGTTTTGACTTTGGTTTTTAATGATTTCTATGTTTTTGAACTCGTTGCAGCTTGGTCTAGCTGACCCGTACCTCAATTTCTGGAATTGGTTATGTTGTTGAAAAATGCCATTGATGAATACATGTTTATTTTGATGAATAATGGTGAATTAGTGATGGTTGTTTGAAAATATACAAGTTTTACAAAGTGATTTTTAATGAAAATGAGTTTTAAAGATTTAATTGAAAAAGATAGAAATTTGATGGTTAGAATTGTGAATAAATGAAAGATATGGGCTTATAAGGACTGTAGGAGTATTCGGCCATAGTGAATCTTATCTAAAAGTGTGTAATTTATTATTTTGTGAATTTAGGACTAAAGTGTTAAAGTGTGAATTGTTAAGGGCTCATTTGTAAATAGGCCAAGATACATGTTTTTGGACTAAATTGAATATGTTGGTGATTAAATAACTGAGTTTGCATTAATATAGATACAGACAATCGAATCCTGAAACCTGATCGGGGAAAACGAAAGGTAGACGAGTAGATATCGGGAAATCGAGGTAAGTTCATATAATTAGAATTTAATTTGTATTATGTTTATTATAGTTGTATCAATGCCATATGAATGTGTAAATTATTATGGAATGAGATTGCCTATTGGATATATGGGAATTGGTATGGAATTGTATAAAGGTTATAAGAACGATTTGATCACCGAGTCCCGTTCAAACCATAGATGTGACGCCCTGATTTTCGGCACTTTTTCGGGTTTATTGTGATTTTGGTGAAAACTTGAATTTTTAATGTTGTGATTGTTAAATATGTGTTTAAGTATGTTAGTGGGCCTTTAGGAGGCCCAAACTCAAGTTAAAACTTGGTAAAATTATTGAAGTATGGATTTTAAGTGAAGGGGGAACTTGGGTAAGTAGGCTCTTAAGAAAAACTTGGTAGAATTTGTCACAAAGAGGGCCTTAGCAAAGTGGCAAGGTGGCGCCACTAAACTCCTAAAAAAGTGACGTGTGGGATGGTATTCTAGGTCCAGGGTTCAAGTCACAAGGTAAGCTTATGGTCCTTTTATTTTTGTGTGCATGTGTTGGTCAAGTGGTGGCCCTCAAGTGAAACTCTGTTGAGAAGAGTTTGAATTGCTCATGAGAGTAGATCAAGGAGAGATTTTAGGAATGTTTGAATTTGAGTAGCAATGGTCAGCTAAGGGACTTATGGTATTGCAATTTCGGCATCTAACTTTAGGTTTAGTATTTTCGACATTATTGAGTTTTGTGCCAATTTCTTTAGGTGTTTGAGCCTCCCTCTCTATTGCCGAATTAGGTATAGTAAGGCTAGGGTTCCCTTGCCTCTTTCTTTTCTTTCTTTCTATCCCAGAAACCTGAAACCTACCACCAAAATCTCTCTTGTCAATTTCTTCTTCAAAGCCGAATCTACTCCTCCCTTCTCCTCTTATTTCTTTTCCAATCTTCTTCTTCTCTTCTTTTTTCACCCTTAAATCGATTCCATCCCATCACCTTTTCTTCAAAGCTGAATCGATCTACTCCTTCCCCCTTTTCTTTCGAACTTCTATCGACAACCATTAAAAGCTGAAACCATAGCATCGTCGATTACCTCTTTTACCGAAATCAACCATTCTTTTTCTTGAATCTTTTAAAAAAGCCGAATCCCTAATCTTCCATCTCTTCTTTCTATCGATTTGCTTCACCTATTATTTTGCTAAGTCGACAAGAATACTTAGGTATAGATTCAAAAGCCGAAACTGTGGTGATCCTTTCTCTAGTTGCGTTTTGGAGTAGACCGATAGTAGATCTGAGATAGAAAGGTGGTTGGAGAGCAAGCAGATCTCGTGGTAAGTATCGAAACCTTTATTCAATCTTCCTGGGAACTCTGGATTAGCCAAACACCCCCTAACCCTTTAGGGAGGCTGTCGACCTGCCTTAAGGGTGGTTTCAATGTTATATTCGATTCTTATGTGTGCTAGTTGGCAAAAAAGGTGATCGAGGAAGGAGTATTGGAAATCGAGGACGTTGGTACAACCAGATCTAGACTTAGTGGATCTAAGTCGACAAAGGTAACACTTCCAGTCATTAGGGGCATTGGCCGAATATGGTAAGGAATTCCTACATCAGTTTTTCATGGATTCGTGGTCTAATCGATTAAGTGGTCGATTGTAGGGGGAAGTCACATATGAGATCTTACCGGTGGAATCACAAAATAGGTGTGTGTATCGAACACCATTTCATAGTTCAAATCGGCAAAAGCTGAAAAGCCGAAATGCCAAAGTTCTGGTATTTCGTGGGCTTGTGAGCGTACGAACGCTCACAGTTCGGTTGGAATTCAATGGATCTGTACTCGCGAATAACAAGTTGGTTGGGTGCACAATTTCGGGCGTCTTAGTAAGTTGGGCCTTATGGGGCGAATATGGGCCCAATGGGCTTTCGAGCCCATATGGGTAAAAATAGGCATTAAAGATGTTCTGATAGACTGTAGGATCAAAATTGCTAAAACTGGTAACTGAATATGAAACTTGGACTAAATGGGCTTAAGTAGTCAATAGATACATTAGAGCCCATTAGGGGTTTTTAGGGCCCAATAGCTAAAACTGTTAAACTAAGTTAAATAGACTACTGTGATGAAAAATGGATTAGTAGTGACTGTAATAGGCATGAAATTCATAAAAACTGATAAAATTACTAAAATACCCCGATAGGTGGAAAATTACCGTTTTACCCTTAGGTGTAAAATGACCGTTATACCCCTAGGTCTAAATTTGACTGAAATGCATGACTGACTGTTTCTGTTATTGTATGCCATATTGTATTTATCTGTTGCATGGGTTGGGTTATTGATGGAGGAAGTGTGAGTGGCGTTGCCACGTTTACTGAGAGGGGCTATGCCTCGTTATACTTTTAGTGGCTTGGCCATGTTATCCGAGCAGCCATGCTGTGACTGTGGTGTGTGGGCTCGGTGGGTCGAGTTATTCCCCACATGGTGTGCTGGCTGGTATGGGTGGTGTGTAGCGGTTGGGTGGGTTGAGTAGTCTCCCCACATATTATGGGCTTACATACATGCTATTTATCTATTCTGTATCTGTATTGGGCCTATGGGCCGTACTATTATCTGAATAGGGCTTCGGCCCAGTATCTATAATTGAATAGGGCTTCGGCCTAGTATTTGTAATCGAATAGGGCTTCGGCCCAGTAACTGGAACTGAATAGGGCTTTGGCCCAGCTCATACTAAAACTGGATTAGGCTCAGGCCCAGTGGGCTTGAGTTGACTTGGGCTTTAAATGGGCTTCTGCACACACTGAGTTTTCCAAACTCATTCTTTTCCTTCTATCCTTGCAGGTGAGGCCTAGTTTGTAGACTTGGAGCTGGGAGGGATTCAGAGTGGCCACGAAGACTGTGTTTATGGTTCTAAACTTATTTTATCTATTTCATTATTTGTATTTACTCATTTTTGTTTTTAATTTTTGGGTTTGTAATAAGGCCGCTTTAATTATGTTTTTGGGTTTATTTTTATAACTTATTTATTCTTTACTTTATTATCTTGAATATGGTTACACGAGTTTTCAAACTTAATCCAACATTTTCAAAATTAATGACACAACTCAATCAGTTAACCAAGTTGTAGATAAAAAGCAAATCTTTTAATAACTGGCAGAGACTAGAACGTTCACCAAATAAACCGGGAATTTCCCCTAAAACCTAAATATCATTTTTACAAAGCTCACCTTAAACTTAGTAACTAGACAACGTGGATTAGTTCTAGGTGACGTGACACACTAGATTTGGTCATAACGTCTGGGCTAGGTTTGGGGTGTTACATTTAGTGGTATCAAAGCCTAGTTGCAACAACTCGGCTATGGATCGAGTCCAACAAGGTTTTCAAAATTTTTCAGCCCAATAAGGGTATCTTTGGAAAATCAAATTTTCTAAAAAATTTAGAAAGACTTTTTTCAAACTTGTTTTTTTTTTTCTAAATACACATGTTTTAAAGGTTTGATTTTTGAAAAATCTTAATCTTTCTGAGTTTTACTGATAACTGGAGAAGTGGCACACTGAATCCCCGGCACCAAGTCTATAAGTATTTCTGCTTTATATACTGTACTGTACTGAAACAATACTGTAGATAGAACTGAGCCTTTGATATGATACTATAGAGAGGGTAGTATTGAGACTACAAGATTGAGACTGTAGGGAAAACTAAACCCTAGAAGACTGAGGCAGTAGTTAGACTACGATTACGCGAAAATAAACTCTGAAACTTTATTTATTCATAAAACATCCTGTAATAAATAATTGAAACATTAAACTAATGTCATAAAATTTGTAAATTAGATAAATCGATATGAGTACGAGAGCTGCTCGTGGACGAGGCCGTGGACGAGGCCGAGGTAGTGTGCAAGCTGGATTTTCATCTTCCAGACATATGCCATCTGAGGAAGTGCGAGCTCCGCCAGCGATGAAGACTGGATCATATGATAGGGCTACAGGGGACAACGCTCTGTCCCAAGCCATGCTAAGGGTGTTAGAGAGGGTTGCTGGGGCGAGCACTAAAACTGTGAATAGAGGGTCCATTTCTAAACTACTCTGGGCTAACGAAGTAGAGGGTTTCAGGGGTATATTTGGAGTAGCCCCAAATGTGGCTAAGTATTGGTTGGGCGCCATAGAACAGATTATGGATGACTTGGATTGCTCAGTGGAGAAAAAGTTAAAATGAGCGGTGTCATTGTTGCGAGACGAGGCAAATCAGTGGTGATCCACAGTGAGGGAAGGTACCCCAGCTGAGTGGGTAACCTGGGAGCTGTTCAAGACGACCTTCAAAGGGAAATATGTTAGAGCTAGCTATGTAGATGCGCGTAGGAAGGAATTCCTGAATCTGACCCAGGGCAGTAAGTCCGTTGCTGAGTATGAGGCAGAGTTTCTACGGCTGAGCCGATATGCCAGCGGTATTGTGGCTACTAAATACGAGCGCAGTGTCTATTTTGAGGATGGCCTCAGAGATGAGCTGAGAGTACTGATAGCTCCATAGAGGGAGTGCGATTTTGCTGCACCGGTGGAAAAGGCTAACATAGCCGAGAAAGTGAAGCGAGCTAAGGGACAGAATCTCGATACGGATCGCAATCGATTTAAGAGGGATTCTGGACCATCAGGGGCTACAAACTGAAATTTCAAGAGAGCCAAGGTGGAAGAACTGGTTCGAGCTGTGCCGGTAAACATGGTTAGACCCCAAGCTTATGGGGACTGTGGTAGAGTACATCGATGTGAATGCTGGAAATGTATTAGAGCTTGCTTTCGATGCGGGTCTAAGGAGCACCAAGTTAAGAATTGTCCACAAAGACCAGCCCAGACTCAAGTTGTTGATCAGAGGGTTGCTCAGCCAGTGCGAGGAGGACCGCCACCGCTGAGAGGCCGTAGTCAGGGTAGAGGTGGCAACGAAAATGGACGTGGACGTGGAGCACCTGGCAGGGGTGCTGGTAATGCTGAGGCTCACCAGCCAGCCTTGGTGTATGTTGCTCGTCGTCGAGAGGAGGGTGATACACCTAACGTCATAACTGGTACGTTATTGATTTTTAGCATACCATACACTGCTCTAATTGATGTGGGTTCGACACATTCGTATGTTGCATGTGAGATTTCTGGGTCGTTGGATGTGCACTCTGAGGAAACTATGAGTGGGGTAACTATAATCAGTCCACTAGGTCACCCGGTTAGGGTAGATAAAGTCTTTAGGGAGGTACCTTTAGATACTCAAGGTAGGATCTTTACTGGAGACTTAATGGAGTTACCATTTGGAGAATTTGACTTGATTTTGGGCATGGACTGGTTAACTAAGCACAAGGCGACTCTAGATTGTGCGGCCAAGAGAATGGTGTTAAGAACAACTGAGGGTGAGGAGGTAATGGTTATTGGGGAGTGAAGGGACTACTTGTCCAATGTGGTTTCAGCCTTGAGGGCTGAAAAGCTGATTCGCAAAGGTTGCGAGGCATACTTGGCATTTGTGAGCCAAACTGAGACTGAGGATGTGATAGTGGAGAAGGTCAGAACCGTTAATAGATTTTAAGATGTCTTTATAGAGGAGCTTCCTAGATTACCTCTGAACCGAGAAGTTAAATTTGGGATTAATTTACTGCCTGGAACGGCTCCAGTGTCCACCGCACCTTACAGGATGGCACCGAAGGAGCTAGTGGAGCTGAAAGCGCAAGTTCAAGAGCTATTGGATAGGGGCTTTATTAGACCAAGCATGTCTCTATGGGGAGCACTGGTGCTGTTCGTGAAAAAGAAAGATGAGATGATGCGTTTGTGCATCGATTATCGCCAGTTGAACAAACTGACGATAAAGAATAAGTATCCTCTATTGAGAATCGATAATCTGTTTGACCAGCTTAAGAAAGCTTCAGTGTTTTCCAAGATCAATCTTCGATCTGGATATCATCAGCTAAGGGTTAAAGAGGTGGATATTCACAATACAACATTCAGAACTCGGTATGCTCATTAGAGCTTTTGGTTATGCCATTTGGATTGACGAATGCACCTGCAGCTTTCATAAATTTAATAAATTGAGTGTTCTAACCATACTTTGGATCAGTTCGTGGTCGTCTTTATTGACGATATATTGGTGTATTCAGAAATTGAGGAGAAGCATGATGAGCACCTTTGTATTGTTCTACAAGTGTTGAGAGAAAAGCAACTTTATGCGAAATTTAGTAAGTGTGAATTCTGGTTGCGAGAAGTGACTTTTCTAGGTCATGTTGTTTCAGCTGAGGGGATTAAGGTAGATCCTCAGAAAATTGAGGCATTTCTAGACTGGAAGCCTCCAAGGTCAGTATCAGAAATTCGAAGTTTTCTAGGTTTGGCAGGCTGCTATAGAAGATTTGTAAATGGGGTTTTCTTTAATCGCTGGACCGTTGACGAAACTGCTAAGGAAGGGAGTAGCAATTGTATGGACTGAGAAGCAACAAGAAGCTTTTGACAAGCTGAAAAAGGTATTGACTGAGGCGCCGGTGCTAATTCAGCCAGAGTCTGAGAAGGATTTCATGGTGTACAGTGATGCTTCGTATGTGGGATTAAGCTGTGTACTGATGCAAGAGGGTAAGATGGTCGCTTACGCCTCGCGACAGCTTCAGCCTCACGAAGCTAATTATCCTACGCATGATTTAGAGTTAGCTACGGTGGTCTTCGCATTGAAAATCTGGAGACATTACCTATATGGGGAAAGTGTATTATATACACCGACCATAAAAGTCTCAAGTATCTGTTGACTTAAAGGGAGTTAAACCTTAGGCAACGAAGATGGATAGAGTTGCTTAAGGACTATGACTGTTCGATTGAGTATCACCCAGGTAAGGCTAACGTGGTGGCTGATGCACTAAGCTGAAGAACTGCTGCTTAGTTAAGGGCTATGTTTGCTCGTTTGAGTTTGTACGAAGATGGAAGTCTGTTAGCTGAGTTGCAAGTGAAACCAACTTGGACTGAGCTGATTAAAGAGAAGCAGTTGGAGGATGATTTGTTGGTTCCTCGGTTTCAGCAAGCTAAGAAGGGTGAGAATGAGGACTTTGGATTAAATACTGATAGAGTTCTCTATTTCCATGGGAGAGTTTACGTCCTGAAGGACTTTGCTTTGAGGCAAATGATTCTAAAAGAGGCTCATGGTAGACCTTGTGCCATGCATCCTGGAGGAAATAAGCTGTATCGAGACTTGCGAAAGGTGTACTGGTGGCCTGGACTTAAGCGAGAAGTAACTGAATTCGTGGGGAAATGTCTGACATGCCAACAAGTAAAAGCCGAGCACCAGTTGCCTCCTGGACTGTTGCAGCCAGTGAAAATTCCATAATGGAAGTGGGAGAGAGTAACTATGGATTTTGTGAGTGGGTTACCTTTGACACCCTCGAAGAAAGACTCTGTTTGGGTAATCGTAGACAGATTGACGAAGTCAGCTCATTTCATACCAGTTAGAACTGATTACTCACTTTAGAGGTTGGCCAAGTTGTACGTGGCAGAGATAGTGCGTTTGCATGAGGTGCCAGTTTCAATAATTTCTGATCGAGATCCTAGATTTACATCTTGATTCTAGCAAAAGTTGCATGAAGCATTGGGTACGCGATTGGACTTCAGTACTGCGTTTCACCCTCAGACCGATAGACAGTCTGAAAGGGTTATTCAAGTTTTAGAAGACATGTTAAGAGGATGTGTTATTGATTTTCGTGGAAGTTCGGAGGACTACTTACCATTGGCAGAATTTGCATACAACAATAATTATCAAGCAAGTATTCAGATGGCTCCATATGAGGCACTTTATGGGCAAAGATGTCGTACGCCTACATGTTGGACAGAGGTAGGGGAGCGACAAGTGGCAGATACTAAGAGTAAGGTTAAGCTGATCAAAGACCGGTTAAAGGAGGCGTCTGATAGGCAGAAGTCATATGCGGACCCTAAGTGGAAAGAAATTGAGTTCGCTGTTAGGGATATGGTGTTTCTGAAAGTGTCGCCATGGAAGAAGATCTTGAGATTCGGTAGGAAGGGTAAGTTGAGTCCGCGGTTCATTGGGCCTTATCGGATTCTTAAACGAATAGGGCCAGTAGCATATCAATTGGAGTTACCACCAGAGTTGGACCGTATCCATGACGTTTTCCATGTATCTATGTTGAGACGATATCGATCGAATCCTTCGCACATTGTACCAGTGGAGGACATTAAAGTAAAGACTGATTTGACCTTTGACGAACAGCATATGTAAATTCTGGATTGTGAAGTAAAAGTCTTACGAAGGAAGTCAGTTCCGTTAGTAAAGGTGTTGTGGCACAACCATGGAAGAGAAGAGGCAACTTGGGAGCCAGAAGAGGCAATGCGTTAACAATACCCTCAACTTTTTGGATCAGGTAAATTTCGATGCCGAAATTTCTTTAAGGCGGTAGAGTTGTAACGCCTTGATTTTCGGCACTTTTTTGGGTTTATTGTGATTTTGGTGAAAACTTGAATTTTTAGTGTTGTGATTTTTAAATATGTGTTTAAGTATGTTAATGGGCCATTAGGAGGCCCAAACTCAAGTTAAAACTCGGTAAAATTATCAAAGTATGGATTTTAAGTGAAGGGGGAACTTGGGTAAGTGGGCTCTTAAGAAAAACCTGGTAGAATTTGTCACAAAGTGGGCCTTGGCAAAGTGGCAAGTTGGCGCCACTAAGCTCCTAAAAAAGTGGCGTGTGGGATGGTATTCTAAGTCCAGGGTTCAAGTCACAAGGTAAGCTTATGGTACTTTTATTTTTGTGTGCATGTGTTGGTCAAGTGGTGGCACTCAAGTGAAACTCTGTTGAGAAGAGTTTGAATTGCTCATGAGAGTAGACCAAGGAGAGATTTTAGGAATGTTTGAATTTGAGAAGCAATGGTCAGCTAAGGGACTCATTGTATTGCAATTTTGGCATCTAACTTTAGGTTTAGTATTTTCGGCATTATTGAGTTTTGTGCCGATTTCTTTAGGTGTTTGAGCCTCCCTCTCTAATGCCGAATTAGGTATAGTAAGGCTAGGGTTCCCTTGCCTCTTTCTTTTCTTTCTTTCTATCCCAAAAACCTGAAACCTACCACCAAAAGCTCTCTTACCGATTTCTTCTTCAAAGCCGAATCTACTCTTCCCTTCTCCTCTTCTTTCTTTTCCAATCTTCTTCTTCTATTCTTTTTGCACCCTTAAATCGATTCCATCCCATCACCTTTTCTTCAAAGCCGAATTGATCTACTCCTTCCCCCTTTTCTTTCAAACTTCTATCCACAACCATTAAAAGCCGAAGCCATAGCATTGCCGATTACCTCTTTTACCGAAATCAACCATTCTTTTTCTTGAATCTTTCAAAAAAGCTGAACCCCTAATCTTCCATCTCTTCTTTCTATCAATTTGCTTCACCTATTCTTTTGCTAATTCAACAAGAATACTTAGGCATAGATTCAAAGCCGAAACCGTGGTGATCCTTTCTCTAGTTTCATTTTGGAGTAGACCGATAGTAGATCTGAGATAGAAAGGTGGTTGGAGAGCAAGTAGATGTCGTGGTAAGTATCAAAACCTTTATTCAATCTTCTTGGGAACTCTGGATTAGCTGAACACCCCCTAACCCTTTAGGGAGGCTGTCGACTTGCCTTAACGGTGGTTTCAATGTTATATTTGGTTCTTATGTGTGCTAGTTGGCGAAAAAAGGTGATCAAGTAAGGAGTATTGGAAATCGAGGATGTTGGTACAACCAGATCTAGACTTAGTGGATCTAAGTCGACAGAGGTAAGACTTCATGGCCATTAGGGGCATTGGCCGAATATGGTAAGGAATTCCTACATCAGTTTTTCATAGATTCGTGGTCTAATCGATTAAGTGGTCAATTTTAGGGGAAATCGCATGCAAATCTTACCGATGGAATCACAAAATAGGTGTGTGTATCGAACACCCTTTCATAGTTCAAATCGGCAAAAGCCGAAAAGCCGAAATGTCGAAGTTCTGGTATTTCATGGGCTTGTAAGCTTGCGAACGCTCACAAGTCGTTGGAATTTGATGGATCTTTAATCGCGAATAACAAGTTGGTTGGGTGCGTAATTTCAGACGTCTCGGTAAGTTGGGCCCTGATGGGTCGAATAGGGGCCCAATGGGCTTTTGAGCCCATATGGGTAAAAATAGGCATTAAAGGTATTCTGATAGAATGTAGGGTCGAAACTACTAAAACTGGTAACTGAATGTGAAACTTGGATTAAATGGGCTTAAGTAGTCAATAGACACTGTAAGGCCCATTAGGGGTTTTTAGGGCCTAATAGCTAAAACTGTTAAACTAAGTTAAATAGACTACTGTGACGACAAATGGATTAGTAGTGATTGTAATATGCATGAAATCCCTAAAAACTGATAAAATTACTGAAATACCATGGTAGGTGGAAAATTACTATTTTACCCCTAGGTGTAAAATGACCGTTATACCCCTAGGGCTAAATTTGACTGAAATGCATGACTGACTGTTTTTGTTACTGTATGCCATATTGTGTTTATCTGTTGCATGGGTTGGGTTATTGCTGGAGGAAGTGTGAGTGGCGTTGCCACGTTTACTGAGAGGGGCTATGCCTCGTATTATTGAAAAGGGGCTTTGCCTCGTTATACTGTTAGTGGCTTGGCCACGTTATCTAGGCAGCCATGCTGCGACTGTGGTGTGTGGGCTGGGTGGGTCTAGTTATTCCCCACATGGTGTGCTAGCTGGTACGGGTGGTGTGTAACGGTTGGGTGGGTTGAGTAGTCTCCCCACATAATATGGGCTTGCATACATGCTATTTATCTGTTCTGTATCTGTATTGGGCCTATGGGCCGTACTGTTATCCGAATAGGGCTTTAGCCCAGTATCTGTAACTGAATAGGGCTTTGACCCAGTATCTGTAACCGACTAGTGCTTCAGCCCAGTAACTGGAACTGAATAGGGCTTTGGCCCAGTTGGTACTGAGACTGGATTGGGCTCGGGCCCAGTGGGCTTGAGCTGACTTGGGCTTTGAATGGGCTTCTGCGCACACTAAGTTTTCCAAACCCACTCTTTTCTTGCCATCCTTGTAGGTGAGGCCTAGTTCGTGGACTTGGAGCTAAGAGGGATTCAGAGTGGCCACAAAGACTGTGTTTATGGTTCTAAACTTATTTTATCTATTTCATTATTTTTAATTACTTATTTTTGTTTTTAATTTTTGGGTTTGTAATAAGGCCACTTTAATTATGTTTTTGGGTTTATTTTTATAACTTATTCATTCTTCACTTGATTATCCTGAATATGGTTACACGAGTTTTCAAACTTAATCTAACGTTTTCCAAATTAATGACACAACTCAATCGATTAACCAAATTGTAGATAAAAATCAAATCTTTTAATAACTGGTAGAGACTAGAACATTTATCAAATAAACCGGGAATTTCCCATAAAACCTAAATATTGTTTTTACAAAGCTCACCTTTAACTTAGTAACTAGGCAAATTGGATTAGTTCTAAGTGATGTGACACACCAGATTTGGCTATAACGTCTGGGCCAGGTTTGGGGTGTTACAATAAAAGTCGTAGGATACAAGTGACATGTCACTAGGGCTACAGGGTGGTTTGAGCTCCTGTATTTGTTGCGGACTCACTACAGCTCATGAGCTATATGTTCATCCTTCGGGATTACATGTTCAGTCTTCAAACTTACCGTTCAGCCTACGGGCTTACCGTTCATCCTTCAGGATCACATGTTCAGCCTTTGGGCTTAACGTTATAGGCTCGAAAGAGCATATATGAGGCATTGACGAATTTACAGGTTATACGTATATACACTGTGTATGTATCACCCGAGTATCCCTCAATGTTCTTAAAGGTTCAACCGATAAATACTAATAGATGCTATGAGAGGGCTAAAGAGTATATGAATTATATGTTAGATGAATTATAAACTTTACATGAGATACTTAACATGAATTCCATGAAATATATGTCATAAGTATTTGATAAATGATTGTGATATGTGAATGTTTTACTTGGAGAATGAATGATTCATGAGGTTACAAAGACTAACATATGTGGATTTTTTAAATAGGCAATATGAACATGTGAATTGGGTTGGTAATTATGGCATGCTTATTTCTATTGATTCAGTAAGTTAAATTCTAAGTTATACGTGCTTAATAAGATTTTAAAGCTTACTCTGCTTACTTTCCCTTGTCTTATAATTCGGAAGCTAGCTCGATTTTCAGACAAGTCAGAGATTGCGGTCACACTATCCATCAAGATTTTGGTACTTTTAGATCTTTGTAAATGAAATGGTCATGGCATGTATAGGCTAGTTGTTAAGTTAATGTTTATGTCTAGCTTTGCTAAAGAATATGGTATGTTTTGGCACTTATTCAAGCTATGAGATGTGGCTTGTTCTGTAAATGTTCAACCCATTTTGAATGCCTTATATGATGTGTTTTATTTGGTAAAGTTTGTGATGAAGGTGTGAGCATTGATATGAATTGGTATGAATGGTGTTAATGAAAATGGTGGGCTTATGTTTGAATTAGTTAGCTATCAAATAATCCATATTATGTTTGAAATGATCGTTTTGGTTGTCAAATTGTTTATTAAATGGTATAGTTATGTGATGCTTGTAAGGGTGACCCATTTGGGTGGCAAAATAGCTTAAACCAAGCCTACATGGTGCCACACGGTCAGAGCACATGGGCGTGTTACTCGACCGTGTAAACCCTGCATCTAGACACACGGGCGTTTCTAGTGACCGTGTGGTACATGGATGTTTTGCCTACGGTCTAGACACACGGGCGTGTCTGGTGACCGTGTGATGTTTGGCAGTGTTGCCCACAGCTAAGGTAAGTTTAGGGCACGACCGTGTTGGGTGCACGGGCTAGGGACACGGCTGTGTGTCCCTAACTTGAAAATTTTCTCAAAGTTTTCTCTATTTTTCTCATGTTTTCAAAATGATCCTCAATAAATTATATGTATGTTTATATTACCTTTTAAAGAATGCTATGGTGAATAATTATAGAACTATATTGATGAACATTGAGTTTAAAAATTTTACTGATTTGATCCGAGTTACAAGTCCGGTAATACCCCTTACTTATTCTGGCGACGGTTACGGGATAGGGCTGTTAAAATTTTATTGGTATCAGAGGTACAATTTAGTTGATTCTAGGACTATCGTAGTAAGTACGAGTCTAGCTATACATGCCATGTACATGAAATGTGATAGTGTGATATCTCCTGACATCCTATGAAATCTGTTTTATATAGCAATGGATCTGAATCGAGCAATAGCTGATGATGTTGAAAGTATTGCACCAGCACCTGCTCAAGGGGCTATGCCTTTTGAATCAAACCCTGCTACGGGGAATCAAGGAGAAGCTAAACAAGCTTTCTTCCAAATGATGTCTGAATGGTTTAATGAGTTTCTGCGAGCAAACCCGGCTGCTCCACAACCCCCACCCCTCAGGTCCCCCAACCTAATCTTGACAATGTACGGGTTATGGATCCTCTGAGACTGACTAGACCTCCGGTTGACAAGATAAGGAAATATGGGGCTGAAGAATTTAGAGCTTCAACAAGTGATGATGCTGAGAGGGCCGAGTTCTGGCTTGAGAATACGATTAGGGTTTTTAATGAATTAACTTGTACGCCGGATGAATGTTTGAGATGTGCCATTTCTTTGCTACGGGATTCTGCGTACCAGTGGTGGAATACTTTGATATCACTTGTTCCACGCCAACGAGTTAATTGGGACTTCTTTCAGACAGAATTTAGAAAGAAATACATTAGTCAAAGATTCATTGACCAGAAAAGAAAAGAGTTTGTAGAGCTGAAACAAGGCCGAATGTCAGTGACTGAGTATGAGAGAGAGTTTGTGTGACTCAGTAAATACGCTCGTGAATGTGTTTCTACCGAAGAAATAATGTGTAAACAGTTCGAAGATAGATTAAATAAAGATATTCGACTGTTAGTTGGGATACTTGAGCTGAAAGAGTTTGTAGTTTTAGTTGATCGGGCCTGTAAAGCTGAAGAACTTGCTAAAGAAAAGAGAAAAGCTTATTTCGAGTTCAGAGAATTTAGAAAGAGAGTTGCGAGTAAGTCACATCAGCCCGGATCCAAGAGATCAAAAGACTTTCATCCTCGTTCTACTGTTTCTACGGGCATATCCATCAGGGAAACAAATGTTAGATCTTCTCATCCGAGACGTCAAACAACTTCTGTGGCTAGTGCGATAGTGTGAGAACTCTCGGGCCTGATTGCAAGCATTATAACCAGAAGCATTTTGGTGAATGTCGATTGAAGAGTGGAGCTTGTTTCATATGTGGATCGTTGGATCACTACTTGCGAGATTGTCCTGAAAGATCTATAGCTAATAAAGAACAATCAACTAAGGCAACTAATGTTGTGACTAGAAGTAGACAGCCCTGAAATACTAGATATCAAAGTGGAAACCGCAATGTTGCACGAGATGTTAATGTGAGATCCGAGACACACACTCTTGCTAAAGCTTATGCAATACGTGCACACGAGGAAGCCTTGTCGCCTGATGTTATTACCGGTACTTTTGCTCTTTATAACACTGATATAGTTGCGTTGATAGATCCTGGATCAACTCATTCATATATTTGTATGGAATTAGTGTTTAAAAAGTGTCTACATGTTGAGTCTATAGAATTTGTAGTTAAAGTATCGAATCCGTTGGGCAAGTCAGTGTTAGTTGATAAAATATGTAAAAATTGTCCACTGATGATTCGGGGATATTATTTTCTGGCTGACTTGATTCTCTTACCATTTAACGAGTTTGATGTGATACTGGGTATGGATTGGTTAAATGTACATGAAGTAGTGGTGAATTGCAGATGAAAGAGTATAGAGTTGAAATGTCAGAATGGTGAAATCCTTCAGATTGAGCCAACTGATTTGAATGAAGTACCGATAGTGATATCGACTATACAAGCTCAGAAGTATGTGAGAAAGGGCTATAATGCGTATTTAGCATACGTGTTAGATACTAAAGTATCGGAATCAAAGATGGAGTCTGTACCAGTTGTTTGTGAATTTCCAAATGTATTTTTCGAAGAGTTACCGTGTGACAGCCTTAAAACGACCCTAGTCGGAATGTGGTTTCGGGACCACAAAACCGAGGCATAAAATAAATTTAATATTTATTTAGATGCCTAAAATATGTGTTAATTCATGTGTGACATGTTTGGTGTGTCAATTTAGAGTTATAAATTTGAATTTTACAAAAAGGGACTTAGTAGTGAACTTTGATAATATGCTAGACAAATGTGTGATGACTAGTTAATGCATGCATGCAAATTGAGGGAGTTGCATGTCAAATTTACCTTTTTTATGTGAGTGGAAGGTAATGATGATTTTGTTTGGCATTTTGTGCTTTGTATGTTAGTAAATAATGATAATAATAAATTTGTTTATATTAAATAAAATTAGTTTCATGAAATAAAATAATAAAAGTTGATAAAATAATAATAAAGAATGGTGAAAAGAACAAAGTCACTTACCTTTGTTCTTCATTGCCGATTCCACCAAAAGAAAAAGGGGAGAGGATTTTCGGTTACTCTAGCATCCAATTTAAGGTATGTTTCATGTGATTTCTTCAAATTCTTGTAAAAAAATTTAGTAAAATACTTGAATTCTAACTTAGCCCACGTTGAAAATCTTGTTTTGGTTGAGAAGGGAGCATTCGGTCATGTTCATGAGTTGCTAATTTGTGGATAGTTGGATGCTAGTATTTAAGAACTAAAAATTGATGGTTTTAATTGAGTTACATGATTATTAGATGATGAATTGAGCAACAATACGTTTGTACATGTTGAGTATATGCATGAATTTTTAGGTTGGGTTGGAAAATGCTTATTCGGCCATAATAGTGATGAAATTCTTGTTGAATTTGATGAATTTGGTAATAAGAGAAACTAAGGATGAATTGATAAGCTTTTAGCCTAATTCATGAGAAAATTTCTTTGAACTTATGATGGTGTTGGCATTCGGCCAAGGTAGGGAACATTCGGTTTTGGGATGTTGTGTTTCTTGATAGGTATTTTGATGTTTTGGTATTAAGATTGATGATAGATGAGTTGAGATTGTTAAACTAGGATGGTTGTGGTTAAATGAAATTGTTGACGATTTCCTACTATGTGAAATGCAAGATTAATGTGTGATTTAGAAATTTTTGCTTAAAAGTAACATTCTATGTATGTGTATTAGCCGAATTTGAGCTGAGAGGGTAAGTTATATGGAGGTGTTATGTAGGAAATGGATTTGAATAAAGTCCATGCTGGACATATGGCCGAATGGCCTTAGTGAGTATGCATTAGAATTGGTAATTAAACCAATTGACCAATTTATGCTTGTGGGAGCTTCTTGGTTAAAGAAATGACCTATTCGGCCATGTGCATAAAATCTTTGATGTTTGTGTTGATAATTGGTGTCTTAAGAGTGGTATAATGATTAAAATGAATATGAAATATGTACATTGTGTTAAAATCAATGACTTCTTTAAATGATGCCTTGTAATGTTATGTTTTAATTATGTGGGTAAGATCACTAAAGAGTGAATTTAGTATAAATTCTGCTTGGTACAGCAGCAGTAACGTGTTTTGGAAAAATCACCATAAATTGTGTGAGTTGAATTAGAGGCTGAATAAATTGTGTAATTGAAGCTTAATGAGTCTAGTTTCTTATAAAAGAAAGCTTGCAAGCAAAGGAATTCCCGATAAAAAGATTTGTGGAATGGAGTGAGACAGTGTCGGATTGACTTCGAAGTCCCCTGCTCTGTTTTTGGAAAATCACTATAAATTGTATAAAAATTGTTATGAGATAAAATTTATATGCTTAGACTCCTTAATGAGTCTAGTTTCGAATGGAATAGGTGAGGCCATATTTGGAATTCTGTACAAGGAGAAATTTGGTTCGTAGTATAGAGTGGTCAGTTTACTCAAACAGTGAAATAGGGAAACTTTGAGAAAATTCTGGTATTGATTGGCCAAACCAAAAATTATGAAAATTTTATGGATCGAAGATAAATGAGTCTATTTTCATATAAAATTAACGGCACTTCATTTGGAGTTTCATAGCTCCAGTTATGAGTAAATTATTGAATGCTGCTCAGAAAATCAGCTTGCTGTGATTTATGATATGTATGTGAAATGCTCCAATGTGCATGAGTGTTTGCAATGAGAAGAATATGCATGTATGAATTGTCTATGAGTGAAAATGATTCATTGAGATGCTTGAATAAGGATTAATAGAACTAAATGTTTTATTTAGCTCAAGAGCATAGAGGGACGAGCTCGGATAAAGGGAAGGCTAAAGTGGCCGAATAGCCAACTCGTAATTTCTCGTGAAAGTTCAAGGTAAGTTTTGAGTAATCGAATTTGGTATTTAAGTTAAAATGCCATGATATACATGCTGATATTTGAACGATGTTCCATTGAGAAAGAAGCCTTATTCTTGTTTGTTATATGGCCGAATGGCTCATAGAGAAAAGGGCTGAAATTGAGCTTTGAAATGCTTTTGCCTATGTATGTTTGATCATTGGGCCGATAGTTTAGAAAAGAAGAATATATGTGTATAAGTTTGAATTATGTGTATAATTATGATATAAAGTCGAGAAGCATGTTATATGTTGGTATGCACATGAATTGATTGAATTGCAAATGAAATCTTGCTATGTGAAACTTGGCTACATGTGAATATATATGTGTATGAGAATTTGTAATGTGAATCCGGGGTTAATTCCCGCTGACTATATGTGGAGACTATGTCCGGGTTAAGACCCGAAGGCTATATGCAGAGATGATGTCCGGGTTAAGACCCGAAGGCTATATGCGGAGATTATATCCGGGGAAAAGACCCGATGGCTATGTATAGAAATTACCCGAGATAGAGATCTCGATGATGATACGAGAAAAGCCTAAGACTACTGGTCTTCAAGGTAACGAACGCCAATGAATTGCGCTGAAAGTGTTAAACTATACAGGTATGTACCCTTGGCTTATATACAAGATGGATTTTGGACCGAATACTAAAGTCATTATGTGATTTCATACGTGTACTTGAAATGAGATTATTAATATGATCAAAGTGCAATTGGCATATGTGAAATGTTATGTGACTTTTGTGACATGTATATGTTATGTGAACTTACTATGAGTGGAAGCTATCCATTCTCGTATGTGATGTAAATGTCTATGTTTGGAAAAAGGGTAACATACCCGAAAAGGGGAGGGAAACAAAGATATGATTAATTATACTATAATTTGATAATCTATTTCATGTCATTGCTTAAAACTTGCTAAGCATTGAAATGCTTATTCCGTTTCCCTTGTTTCCTCTATTTTATAGATCTCATTTTGGAAGCTACGGACTCGGGGATTGAAGCCTTAATCACCTACACTATCGCTGTTATTTTTGTACATTTTGATGGTTATTTTTGGGTCAATGGCATGTATAGGCTAATCTCCTTTTGTCGTTTTAAACCACATTTTGAGTTGTAATATTTCTAGCCATGCGAAAATGGCTTGCTTAGTCATTCGAGTTTGATTATATGTGTTGAAATGATTCTCATACGATTCGATGTTGAGGCATGAAATTTAGTTAGTACCCAATATGCAATGACTTTTCTAACATGATGTTTGGATATTAAATTGTTCGATTTAGCTAAATCGTTAGTAGCCACAAGGTAGAGATTTGCTAGCACGCTTATAGAACGATTTTAAATGAGATAGGATGTTTGACCGAACCGACCTATAAGTGTTGTATTCAAGTATAGAACTCAATGAATTTACGTCTAGCTTTGTATCTATGAACCTCGGTAGGAAGTATCTAGTTATGTAATGCCTTAATACCCTATTCCGGCGACGGACGGGGGTGTAGGGTGTTACATACCGGGTTTACCACCAATAAGAGAAGTTGAATTTAGTATTGAGTTATTACCGGGTACTACACCGATATCGATAGCTTCGTACAGAATCGCACTGACTGAATTGAAAGAGTTGAAAGCACAGTTATGAAATGATCCATATTATGTTTGAAATGATCGTTTTGGTGGTCAAATTATTTATTAAATGGTATAGTTATGTGATGCTTATAGGGGTGACCCATTTGGTTGGCAAAATGGCTTAAACCAAGCCTACATGGTGCCACACGGTCAGAGCATACGGGCATGTTACTTGACCGTGTAAACCTTGCATCTAGAATAGTTTGGGCAGTCTTGTACACGGCCAAGACACACGGGCATGTCTGGTAGCCGTGTGGTATATGGCAGTTTTGCCCACGGTCTAGAGACACGGGCGTGTCTAGTGACCGTGTGATGTTTGGCAGTGTTGCCCACAACTAAGGTAAGTTTGGGGCACGACCGTGTGGGTGCACGGGCTAGGGACACAACTGTGTGTCCCTTACTTGAAAATTTTCTCAAAGTTTTCTTTATTTTTCTCATGTTTTCAAATTGATCCTCAATGAATTGTATGTATGTTCATATTATCTTTTAAAGCATGCTATGGTGAATAATTATAGAACTATATTGATAAATGTTGAGTTTAAAAATTTTACTGATCTGATCTGAGTT
The DNA here is from genome assembly GCA_020496765.1 of Gossypium stocksii. Lineage (NCBI taxonomy): Eukaryota > Viridiplantae > Streptophyta > Magnoliopsida > Malvales > Malvaceae > Gossypium > Gossypium stocksii. The sequence goes on from CM035627.1 coordinate 30,571,481, forward strand.
ACAAGTCCGGTAATACCCCTTACCTATTCCGGCGACGGTTACGGGATAGAGGTGTTGCACATTATCAAATTAGTCCCTATGATATGTTTTGAGTTTTATATGTTTGATTAAAACATGATGTGATTGTGAATGTTTGACAACCTTTGGTTTATGTTGATAATATATTGTTCTGGTTTGATTTATAAATCCGGTAATGCCCCTTTCCTATTCTGGAGACGATTACGGGATAGGGGTGTTACACACACAATGTATCTTTTTCTAATATCGCATCCTTAGGAAAGAGAGAGAAAATATTCTCTGAGTTTTTTTGTGTGCTAATTTGGAAGATAAAATCCCCAATATCTGTAGATTTCAGGGAATTCATAGATTCAGGTATGCTTCTACATCTAGTTTTGCTCTTGGTTGGTTCTTGATGATTTGACATTACAGATCCTGGTTTATTAAGTTTTATTTTAGATTTATTTTATAATTCTAACAGGCCTCAATCTCATCCAATGAAGAAAATATTGTAGGGTGGTAATCCAATCTGATAGTTTAGAGGCAGTTAGAGCAGTTCAAGATATTGCATCGATTATTTTGAATTTTGCTTTAATCAGGAGGATCCAATGCCTTTTGTCTCATAAAGATCAGTGGCTTTTAAGACATATACCTAAGGAACACAACCATGCTACGGATGCTTTAGCCAAATTGACTTTCGGAAGAAAGGAAGACTTGCATATACTTGATTTTCCTACTAGGGAGATTCAAGTAATCCTAGAAGCAGATAGAGCTAAAGATATTTTATTTTAGAATGTACCCATGTAACTAGTAGTGTAACAACCCAGTTTAGACCCTAATCGGAACGGTGGTTTCGAGACCATGAATTCGAGTCAGAAAAATATTTAAACATTATTTTTCGTGTTTATTTTGTGTGAATTTGTATATGTGAAATTTTCATGATTTAATTTTTGTCGTTTGGGTGTTAGATTAAATAAAAGGACTAAATAGCGTAAAATAAAAATTTAGTGGTTATTTCTAAAAGGGGCTAAATTACACTTGGCTTTTTAAATGGAAGCATTAAGGTGGCAATAAGCCTAAAAGTAGGTGTAAGGGATGGCATTAGACATGGATTATAAATTTTATTATTATTTCATTAAGGGTAAAATGGGAAATGGAATAAAATGTTATATTATAACATGTTATAACATAATAAGAATATCATATTATCACTTTTCATCTTCAAATAGCCGAAACTAAAGAGAAGAACACAAGCTTAGGGTTCGGCCATCTATTTAGCTCATCAAGGTTCGTTTTCTTATCGGTTTTTGATTATTTTTACGTTTTTGAGATCGTTACTTAGTAATCTTCAAAACCCAAGCTTTGATTTTTGATTTTGATGAATATTTTGAATTTTACCATTGATGAGAGCTTGTGATTTTTAAGGTTTGATGATGAATTATGGAAGATATGGATTGGGTTAAGATGTACTATAAAGGAATTTTTGATGATTTTGAGTAATTAAGACTTAATTGCAAAAAATAAAAATATGGGAGGACTAGAATGCGAAATTGACGAAAAATATGGGCATATTAGGACCCTAGGAATATTCGGCCACCCTTGGATGTGATTAACTTGGTATATTTTGGTTTTTATGCATTAGGGACTAAATTGTAAAAATTGTAAATGTTAGGGGTAAAATAGTAATTTTTCCATTTATGTGTGTGTGGACTAAATTGAATGAAAATATGTTTGAATGAGCTCAATTTGAATATGTTTAGATCAAGAATTAAAGAAATTAGATTTGGATCGGGGAAAAACGAAAGTGGTCGACTAGCAGCTTCGTTCTATTTTACGACGTCCGAGGTAAGTATATAAGCGAGTAGATGTTGTTATTTTTAATTAAATGCAAATTATATATGCTGAAGTTAAATATGTGAATATATATACCTAATAGCCGAATGTGTTCAAGTTTGGTATCCATAATTATGCAATTGTTTCGATCGAGTTACGACGTTCGAAAGCCCCGTATGAACCTTAGGAATAGCTAGGATTCTGGTATATGTGTACGAGTAAGTCCATGGCATTGATATGTGATTCTGATATGTGTTTATGAGTAAGACTCTATATGGGATAGTGGCATCGAAATGTGACCACATGTAAGACCACGTCCGGGACGTTGGCATTGTACAGCTCATGTGATTATCTGAGTATCCTATCAAATTCTGAATGGTTCATCGGGCGAAGGCAGAATAAGAGTGAATGTGTAAAATAAGCTATAGGTCAGGTAAGAATTTACTTATCACCTACTGGAACAAAGGTAAGCAAACATGTGCATATGATATGTATATTTGGTTTAGTGTATGAGTAGTAAGTCTTAGGATTAGTTCCTAAATATATGTGTATAAATGATAAGAAATATGTATATATATATATATATTCGATTCTATGGTTAACAAGTGTATGTGGAAAATTATATTAAGACATGTGAGTTTTATATTTGTGTATGTGTCTAGATATATATATTGAATATTTGGTCTTGAATATTAAATCATATAAGTTGACATGTTCTTACAAGCATTCGGTCAAGGTAGTTTATGCATAAAAGTGTACTATTTATTTCACTTGTGCAGTTGAAATTTATTTTCGCAATGAACTTATAATTCGGTTACCTTGAAGTGAGTTGTTAAACTTAGGTTTGTTAATTTGCTTATAACTTACTAAGCTTTGATAGCTTACTCTGCGTGTTTTGTTTATTTTGTTTTATAGATTTGGATTCAAGTTACAAGCTCAGGGATCTCAGCAAGTCTATCACACTATCAGTCGCCCTCGGTATTTATTAAAATGTATTTTGAAACTATGGCATGTATAGGCTAGAATAGATTTTGTAAATGCTGAGTGTTGGTTTTGTAAACCTAAAGCAATGTGAAAATGGCTTAATTCCTAAGTTTGGGAATTAAATATGTTTTGATTTACGACTTGGTCCGTTCCGGTTATAATGTTACATGTCATAATAGGCAGGGAATATATGTTAGATGCTATATGTTAAGAAATGGTTGAATTATAAATTCATGCATGTTTTTAAGTGGGTTTTAAATGCATGGAAGAACGATTATTGATATGTGAATATTAGTGATGTATTGATTGATGTGTGCTTTTGATTGTTTAATGACCTTAAGTAATGGATTTATTTAATGGATGATTTGGACATGCTATATCTTTATATGTGAGACACATTTTGCTTAACCTCTGTTATGTAATTTGTTATTAAAGTAAGTTGGTCATGATATGTGATATAGATAAGTTTAGTAATCTATGTTAGTAAGGAAATGGATGTAAATTATGTAGGTAAATAAATCTTGATTCACACTTATTTATATATATGTATGTAATGTGTTGGGTTAATTTATATATCTATATATAGTTAGCCGATTACCAAATCAATGAATTGGTATTGTATATGACCTATAGTTACATTGTAATATGAGTGATATTAGCATGTTTAAATTCAGCTTTGGTATTTTTATGTATTTGATACATATATAATTGCTATGTTATATGTATATATACGTATTTGTGTTTTATTGAGGTGAAAGGCAAATCATGGTTATTAGTTATACTTGATTCTATGCTTGATTTGGTGATTGTAAAGAAATTAAATATGATTAAAGTGGTCATTGAATAATTTTTGAAATAAGCACTATTATTATTTGGCTAAATCTTTTAAAAGGTAACCAAATGAATAGTACTCTTGGCTATTGAAGATCATGATTGTTTATATACATAGTTGTGTAGTAAGTGATGATATGTACTACAAATATGCGCACTTTATATGTCTTATGCTAGTGCTGTTGATTGAATACTTTGTATTGACCATGTTATGAGCATATGATATATAGTAATGTATAAAATTAGATATTTATATTCGGCCTTGGGACATAATAATGCTTATTACATTCATTTGGAAATTATTAAAGCGCTGAGCTTGTGATCAATCTTGAGCTATGTAATTTTGTTCTTAGTTGAACTCTATGACTAAAATTTCGTACATGCTGTTTGACTTAGTTTTATTCTGGGTTTATTTATAATTGTAAATACTTAAATATGACTTATCTTACAATAATATTATTTGAATGTTGTGTCTCGTCTGGTAATGCCTGTAACCCATTCCGGCGATGGACACGGGATAGGGGTGTTACAAGTTGCTTATCTTACTCTATTCACCAAAAAAAAAAAAGTGTTTAGAATTTAAACCGAAGTTATATACTTACATGAATGCTTTTATTGATGGAATTTGTTGTTTTTCTTCTATTCTTTTTCCTCTAATTATGTAAATAATTTAAACATATGTAAATAATTTAAACATACGTCTTCCTACTATAATTGATATAAGATATAATGTTTAATGCACATCGATGTATTAGTCTCATTCGCTATTAATGAACAAGATTAAACTAGCTCATAAATGAGCAAAATAATAAAGTATATGTTGACTTATAAATAAATATTGATAAATTTATTTAATTATATTTAAAAATTTTAATTATTTCTCAACTTCTCCCCTATATATTGACTTACCAAAACTTTTCTAAATTAGGTTTAGGGAGTTTTTTTCTCAATTTAAAATTATTTGATTGATTTTCGATCACCAAACAATTAGAATTATTTTTAAGATTTTTTTCTCATCTCGCTCTCGTACATATATAAACTGAGTTTTGGGATTGTTTTTAGTCAAATTAGAATTATTTTTGCCATATTTTTCCTCCATTAAGTATGCTAGAGAATAACCTTACAGATTTAAGACTATTGTAATAAAAATATATTGTGGGCAAGAACACCCGTGAAGAGTAGAAAACTGAAATTTCATAGACGAAGAATTTATTCACTACCGATTTGAGATTAGAAAAGAAAAAAACTCCCCGAAAATTCAATTTATATACGTGAAAGAAGGAGACGTGAAAAAAAATCTCAACCCAATTTAGAGAAAATTTGCTATGTTTCAATATGTAGGGAAGGGGTTGAGAAAATAAAAATGTTAATTAATTCTAATTATAATTAAATAAACTTATTAATATTTATTTATATATTAGTCCTTAAATATTTTATTATTTTACTCGTTGACGAGGTAATTTAATGTGCTTTATTGATGATATATAGAACCTTGATGGTGCATCAAACACTATTCCTTAATCTAAATATACATTTCTGATAACATAATTAATGTTAAAATGTTTTCTCATACTATAATTAATATAAACATGCTTTCTTATTATATAATTAAAGAAGTTGTGTGTGTCAAAAAAATTAAGGAAGTTGTTATATGTCCAGAAAATTCTATTAGGATCCCTCTAGGAATTTGAATTTAAATTTTAATTATTATATAAATGATAAGAATTAGATAAACTAATTGAGATTCAATCTAACATTAGAAAAATATAAAAAATATGAATTTATCAAATTTAAAAATATTTTAAAATTTTAAAATTCATTACTAAATAGCCTTTTAACGAATTCATGAATTTGAGAAATAATAATAAATATTATATTTTTAAGTAAATTTACACTGTTTTCTAAATTCAAATTCTAGTTCCCAAACTCTAGCTTAAGAATTTGTTCAAAAGCTATATAATTGCATGAATACCCTTGTTGATAAATTTGATGATTTTCCATCCATTTATTCATTTTCGTTATCTAATTATTGTTTAACTACTTTTTCATAATATAATTAATATAAATCCACCTAATTATTGTAAAAATGTTATCTAATAATATAATTAATATGAAAATATTTCCAATAAAAAAATGTAAATTTTGAACTTCATTTTTTATTGACACTAGTGGCAAAAATTCAACCTTAACCTCTATAAATAAAAGTTTAATCACATCATATATTATTAAAAATAGGATGTATAAAGATAATTATAAGAAAAAAAATGAATGGATGAACAACAAATTTAATATTTAAGTTTTCCGTACAATATTGGAGTAGAGGATGGGACCATACGATTTAAACTCGTGTCAAATGAATGTTTAATAAGAGTTTTAATCATCATTTCATACAATTCAACATAAATTTAAAAATTATGTTAGTTCATATATAGATATGTATTTATGTAATCACTATTTTATATATAAACTAGTTTTTTTATCTTGTACGATGCCGAGATGGACGATACTTTTAAGAAATTACTATTAGGAATATAAATAATTTATTTTTAAAAAAAATTACGTATCTAATTTTAGTAGCAAGAAGTTAAAAAATGATTAATTTCAAAATTGAACACATTTTTAAACATTAAAATTCTTTTAAAATTAAAAATTTTAAATTAAAATAAAATTTGAAAAAAAAAGGGGTCAGGAATAAATCAACCCCGATTCTAAATGAACTTGATTCTTAAAAAAAAAAAAAATCCTCATTTTTTTTCCAAATTTTCATTATTCAACCTATTAAAAAATAAAAACTATTTTTTATTAAAAAATAATTCTAAGAGTCATTCTTTTTGTTTAAAAACTCTTCAAACCAAATTCTAAAAATTCGAAATCAGATATTTTGAATTCTCAAGTCTCAACAGGAAAAACTTAATTTTCTGTTCTGTTTTAATTCTTCAAAGATGTTGTTTATAGACTACATAATAATTCACCAATGGAAGGATGTTAACTATTATAATTAATGTTGTTCATTTATTTTCGCAAATAAAGTAAAGAGTACTTTGTGATAAATTATTACCTTAAAATTAGCACATCGACAAATATGGTAACCAATGTTTTATTACCTTTACTACCACATAAATATAAATAAAAAAATATGGTAAAAAAAAAATCTATTTGTTATGAAATAATAACAAGATAAAGAATACAAGAATAATAGATGAGAATAAAGAGGGATTTTTATTGTTTTTCTATCCTTTTTCATAAGTAGTATACTCTTTTATATATATAGGGAGATTAGACTCCTCACCTTTTAATACATAAATAGGAAATGAGTTACAACGAGATGAAATGTGAAGAGTTAAGGAAGATGAAAAGTGAAAGATTGATTATAATGAGCATCCACTTAATAGCATTCATAACACTCCCCATTGGATGTTCATTATATAAAGCATATGTCTCATTAAATATCTTATTAGGAAAAACTCTACGAGACAAAAACCTAATAAAGGAAAAAATAGAACATAATATTTTAATACATAGTATGTCACAACCTTAAAAGAAATATGTAGTGCGAATTTACTCCCCTCATGTAAGAATCACTTAAGATCTTTGAAATAATATAATCCAATGCTAAAAATTAACTTTTCAAATGTAGCAATAGGGAGTGCCTAATTGAATTTTCGATTATTGTTTGCATCAGGTGAGGGGTGTTACAACAATGCATATTTTGCTCCCCTTATTTGAACATTATTTTATAACTCGATATTGAGACATTCAATATTATTTATCAATAGTAAATCATCAACATATACAATAATTTTTGTTGATGTGTATCATTATAACAATAAAACTCAATTGCATTCTCATGTTTTAGATGTCGCCAATAATGTAACACCCCTTACCAGAGACCATCGCCGGAGTCGAGCATGAGGCGTTACTGGACTTACCTTACTAATTCGGTGCTTAAAAATTTGCTTTTAAAAATTTATTCGCTCACATTCATCCAATATCCCTAAAATGGGCCCCCAAGGCCCTAAACATGCAATTGGAACTGTTCGGGACCAAACTGGGGTCATTTAAAAATTTTCCAATTACTAATGCAAATCAAAACAATTCATTTGAACTATTCATAATAAAATTGTCCACTTGTGTAATAGTCACTAAATTAATTATAATTCGAGTATTGAAACTCAAAATTTAAATCCGTAAATTTTCCCTGAAACTAGACTCATATATCTTCTTACCATAATTTTTCCAGAATTTTTGGTTCGGCCAATTAGTACAGTTTATTAGTTAAATGTTCCCCTGTTTTACAGTCCCACTGTTCTGACCTCTCCTTACTAAAAATCAATTACCTCTTAGTATAGTTTTTATTTAGTGTTTCCACTTGTTTCTAATGAAAATAGACTCAATAAGGAATATATAAATATAAATTATGACTCATAATTATTTTTATAAAATTTTTAGTGAATTTATAAAATCAGAATAGGGTATCACAAAATCCCTCGGAAACAATCTCACAAGAATTTAAATATCTCAGAATATAGACTTTTTTTGCTGCCCTGTTTCTTTCCTATGAAAATAGACTCAATAGACTTTAATTATATATCTAATTCAACATTTAATTCCATTTCTCCAATTTTTAGTGAAATTTCAAATTCACATCACTGCTGCTGTTCCAAAACTGTTTCATGACCAACTTTTACTCTTTTATCGTTTCTTTGCATAAACTATCATTTAGACATACATAACATCAAAACATATTCTTATTTAGTCATTTCAATAGCTAATCATCATCAAGCATTCACATACCATACTTGAATCATATCATAAAGACATACACACCAAATGGCCAAGTCCCTATACATGCCATAACTCAAAACATTTCAAACTACAAAATACCGAGATAGCCTTTGATAGTGTGAGATGAACTTCGACGTCCTTTGATCCCTGAATTGGCTTGGCTACACTATAAAAGAGAAAAGAAAATAAGTAAGCTACAATGCTTAGTAAGTTTACAAATAAACAAATGACAACATTCACCAAATATAAATATACTCATATTACACCATCAACAACAAAATCTTTATCTTACTTCTCCACCTACTCTTTAACTTTCCTATTTATCATTCATTTACCTGGACTTTCTTGTAATATAATCTGCGTATTAACCCGATGAACCGTTTGGAATACTTAGGGTACTTGAGTTTTCCTGCCTAATAATAACCTGCCAATTCCATGCTCTAGGCATGGTCTTACATGGGATGTTCCCTGTCCTGCCAAAGCCATATATCTGATATGGACTTACATGGGATGTTCCCTGTCCTGCCAAAGCCATATATCTGATATGGACTTACATGGGACGTTCCTCAACTATCTCAACGTGCCAATGCCATATGTCTAATATGGACTTACATGGGATGTTCCTCAACTGTATCAACCCAAAATACCATACATCCCTAAGGTTCAAATGGGGCTATCGGATACTTTTTCTGTTATCTCATCTTTGGTTCAACTTGGAATATTCTCATAAAATAAATGTATATTTGTTGGAAATTAACAACATTAATATAAAATATTGAAATATTGCATTTATTTACCGTAAACTTACCACGGTACAAAATACGATTAACTTGACAACTTCATCTTCTACCTTTTTCTTTCCTCAGTCTATCCCTAATTTCATTCTTCTTGATCTATAATTAGCAACTATTACTATTTTGGCAAAATTACTATTTTGCCCCTAAACTTTTGCATATTTACACTTTTGCCCCAAAGCTTGAAAATTAAACTTTTTCCCTAATTCTTATGTTTTAGGACATGATGATCATTTTCCCTTAATGGAAACATCAAATTCTCACTCTAACATGTACTTATGAACATTAGGTATTTTTACCGATTATACAGTTTTACTCGTTTTCACTTAAAATCGAGTAGCACAAGTTCTTTAACATAATTTAAAACCTCATATTCTATCATAAAACATCAAAATAAACACATTTCACCTATGGGTATTTTTTCAAATATGAACCCTAGGTTAAGTTATTGCGAGAATAAGCTAAATCAAGTTACCGGGACTCAAAAAACGTAAAGAACATTAAAAACGGGGCTTGGAATCACTTACTATGGAGCTTGGATGCTTGAAAAAACCCTAGCTATGGAGAACCCTTTAAAATTTCGGCCTAATGAAGAAGATGGACACATTTTGCCATCTTTTTCCCTTTTTAATTCATTTTAATTACTAAATGACTAAAATGCCCTTCATTAAAAACTTTGGTTATTTCTACCTATGTATGTCCATTTTTGTCCATGAAAACCTAATGGTATAATTACTATTTAAGGACCTTTAATTTAAAACTTTATAACAATTGGACACTTCTAACATATGGAACTCAACTTTTGCACTATTTACAATTTAGTCCTTTTGACTAAATTGAGTGCCCAAACGTCAAAATTTTCGAACGAAATTTTCATAAAATTTTTCTGTGAAATCGTAGATCATAAAAATATAATAAAAATAATATTTTCCTTTCGGATTTATGGCCTCGAAACCACTGTTCTAACTAGGCCCAAAATTGGGATGTTACAAATAACTTTATAAATGATGATGTACTATATCATTCACTATTACCGATACAATGTGTGTATTGGACACATAAATAATTGATATTTTAGGGCCATTATTTTATAACATCATTATATGACCATTTATTCTTATTGAACTCTTGATTTTTAGGTTGAGACACAATTTAATTTTTAGATATACTTTCATTATAAAGTTTATCTATTGAATTATTGTAACAGCCTGATTTAGGACCAAGTCAGAGTAGTGGTTTCAGGACCACGAATCTGAAGTAGAAAAATTTATTGTGATAAAGTTTTAAGGTTTATAGTATGATTAAATGCATATGTGAAAATTTTGTTACAAAATTTTATCGAGAGAGGGTCCAATTTGGCTATTAGGACTAAATTGCAAAAAAGTGCAAAATATGTGTTCTAGAACCTTTGAGTGCTTAATTGAAATGAATTTGTAAATTAAAGGCCCTTATTTAGTAATTAGACCATTATATCTCATGATAGACAAAAATGGACATGGAAGGGTAAATTTTCAAAGAAAGGCTTTAAGGGCATTTTAGTTATTTGGTTAATAAAAGAATAAAAAGGGAAAATCACGTTAAAATTGTGTTCATCCTTCTCCCCCATAGTTGAATTTCACAAGGAAGCCATATCTAGGGTTTGGTCAACTTTCAAGCTTGATAGTAAGTGCATCTTAGCCCCGTTTTTAATGCTCTTTACGTTTTTAAAGTCGTTATCACCGAATATACCTATTTCTACCTTTATTTTCAAGTAGGGTTTATGTTTAAAAATTTATCCATGTGTGACATGCATGTATTTTGATGTCTAATGGTAGAAAATGAAAGTTTGGTGTTAGATAAACGGCTTTTGTAAGTGATTTTCGATAAAAATGTCAAAAAGGGCCTTTTTGCAAAAGTTGTAAAATGTGTAGAGATATGTAAATAAATGAAAAATGTGGGATATTATAAGAGTGTATAAGGTTCGTCTAGGCTTGGGTTTTGAGAAAAATGAATACATTTCATTTTACGAGCCTAGGGACTAAAATGTAAATAAGTGACAAGTTAGGGGCGAAAATGTAATTTTTCCTTAATATGATTTTTGGGCTGAATTGAGTAGTGTGATAATTAAATAAGTTAATTTTATTATTATGGATAAAAAAAGACGAGGTTCTGACTTAAATCAAGGCAAGAACAAGGTTGTGCACTAAATTGCAATATTAGTTATTATTTTGTACTAAGGTAAGTTTGTATGTAACTATTGCATCGTTAATTTATGTTTATAAGCTTAATTATTGTATAAATTGTGTAATTGACTCTTTGGATATATTTGACAATGTTTCGATAAGTGAGAAATCTAGATTGAACCTTATGAATAGTATAGGATACGAGTGACATGTCACTAGGAACCTATGTGTGATTATGTGAATATGTGATTCCAAATGTTGGTCTTGTATGTTTACCAGTGGCTAGGTACTCCTGCATATGTTGTGGATACCTGTCAGCTTGTGTAAGTAGCACTGAGTAGCTACGTCTTGACCACCATATTGTGTGAGCAGACCCATGACTAGCTCGAGAACGTATATATGTGAAATGTGATAAGAGGTAGCTTTGGCTACATATATGAGGCACGTATGTGTCCGAGTATCCTTTAATATTCCTAGTGTTCAACTGGAATTACAAAGATGTGAAAATATATATCTGTGTGATGATATGGTACAGGTGTGTACGTGAACTTCATAAGTATGAATGCTATAAGTGATAAATTTCCAGTAAGGCTGTGATTGAGTAAGTTATTGCTATGTGGATTTAATAATGAGTAATTTATTTTTCACTCCAAGAATTGCATGTTAATTTGCATGGTTAAGATGTTTATTATTTGCATATAAACTTACTAAGCTATATAGCTTACCTCTCTTTTTTTTCCATTATTTTACAGTGTCACCAAGCTAGCTTAGGGATCGGGAATTGTCGGAGTTCGCATCATACTATCAAGGCTTTATTTTGGGGTATTTGTGATTTTGATATTTTGAAAGTATGGCATGTATAGGGACTTGGTCATTTTGTATATGTGTCATAGTGATTGGGCTAATAATGTTGGGTCATATTGGTTAAGTGATTATTTTATATAAGGCCATTTGAAATTGGCTAACATTGATTATAAGTATAATCAAATGGTGATGCATTGCATGGATATGGCACTTGCATGATTTGAGTTGATAACTATGGATGTTTGGTTGCTTAAGTATACTATGATTTGTGTCTTTTAATTGTTATAAGAGTTTATGAGTTTCAGGATGGCAAATGGCTTGGTAAATAGCCTATACATTGTCCACATGGGTAGACACATCGGCTTGTGTCTAGGCCGTGTGTGACACACAGTCAGCCCCATAGGCGTGTGAATAGGCTGTGTATCCCCTGCAACTTAATTTCAAGAAACAAAATGCCCAGTATGGATCACATGGGCAAAGACACGGGCGTGTGTCTCAAATGTGTGGATGGCACGGCCATGGACATCGGCTTGTGCCAATGGCGTGTGAAGTCTGCACCTTAAATGTGAAAATTAAATTCGCCACACAGCTTAGCACACGGGCGTGTGACTTGGCCGGGTGACCCTATTTTGCTGATGACGTCATAAACAGAGAGTTACACGGGGGCGTGTCCTGAGCCACACGGGCGTGTCTGACCACACGGCCTACTCACACAGGTGTGCGACTCTTTAAAACATGAAAATTTTTCTAAATGTTCCAAAGTTTTTGGTTTAGTCTCGAACCACTCCCCATTTATGTTTTGGGCCTCGTAGGTCCGTATAAGGGACTATATGCACGCATACGAAAGGTTTGGAATTTAATGAAGTTATTATGGCCCGGTTTTGTATGATTGATTATGTTTAAATCCGGTAATGCCTCGTACCTTGTCCTGGCGTTGGACTCGGGTAAGGGGTGTTACAATTATTATTGCTCTTGAAGATTCTTCTGAAACTCCAATAATATTTGATACATTAATATTGACAATTATGATAATAACCTATATGTATAAATACATGAATTAATAAAAACTCTTGAACAAAATCACATTCACATTTAATGGTTTTCTCATGAAAATCGAGTTTTATGTTTCAGCATCAATATTATCAAATAATTTATATTAGCTAAATACAAATTCACTAAACCTAAATAAATAATTTTATTTAGTGTCACATTATTGCATCCGCAATAAATTAATCATTTTTCATATAGCTAAGTGACTTGTGAAAGTTTGTGTTATATGTCAATTCTATATATTATGGCCTATATATTTTTTCACTATTACACTAGCATATTCTCTGTAACGACCCGATAGTCAAGGGTGTCGGAAAGTGTATTTTTGAGACTCCATTACCGTAAATTGTACTCGTCAATATTTATTAAAAATATTTACAAAGCTAGTTGTGTAGTTAGTTAGGTTTTGGTTAGGTGAATTTGCATTAATTAAGAGTAATTAGGTTGAAGGACTAAATTGCATAAAGGGTGAAAGTTGAATTATAGATTAAAGAAAAATTAAAGGGACTAAAGAAGAAATTATGCCATTTTTCTTAAATGAGGTGGCATAAGTTAAAATATATGTAAAAAGTAATATATATTATAATAAAATATATATATTATAATATATTAATGTGTAATAAAACAACTAAATAAAGAACGAATAAATAAAGAAAAAGAGAAAGAAAGGTAGAAATGAAACAAAAAGGAAAGAAGAAAAGAAAGAATGAAAGAGAAAGACAGGGCTTTGGGGTTTCAAAGTTCCAAGTTCAATTGGTTAGTTAATTTAGTCTATTTTCTTGTAATTTTTATATATTCGGAATCTCAGTGTTAAATACTACCCAACCTATGTAAAAATTTTAGAAATTATTGAGTTTTGAATGTTGTCTATGTTGAATAATTTTAGTATTAGGGATTAAATTGATAGATTTTTAAGCTAGAAATGAAAAAGGATTAAATTGTAGAACAAACAGTAAATTTTATGTAATAAGCACTACATTGTGAAAATTTAAAATTTTAGGAATTTATGTGAAAATAGGAAGTTGAATTTAGTCTAAAATGGAATTTACATGAAAAGAAAGAATTAAAAGTGAAGAATAAAAGTTAGTCTTGGGTTCGGTACTAAATTGAAATTTAGGCAATATTTGAGTAAAAATTGAAATATTCAATATGAAATTGAATTGTGTTGTATTGATGATTTTTAATTGTTTTAATTCCATATCTAACGTTGTACCGGAACCCTTGAGTAAAAAGCTAAAAGATAAAGTCGACGAGGAATAGCTCAGAATTTCTGGTTTGTATTTCTATCATCCGAATTTAGTTGTTAATTGTTATAATTAAATTTAATGTATATGGTAAGTGTTGAAGTGAGAATTATTGTGTTTTGCAATTGAAATGGATTAATTTAGTTGTAATGAATTTATTGAATTTATATTGATTGAATTGGTATATATATATTGAATATATTGATTATTTGAATTGAAAGAATATTGGTTGTATTTGAAAAGTGAAATTAAACCCTATTAACTATATCGGATTGAGACGGATATAGATGGCATGCCATAGGATTGGAAGAGTTCAGGGATTTCTTTAACTTTGAGCCGATAAGACACTGGGAGTCAATTTACTACTTTGGATTAATTCGATGAGGCACTGGGTGACAATTTACTTTGGTTTAGCTGATGAGCACTGAGTTTCAAATTATTACTTCGAATTATCCGATGAGGTACTACGTGCCAAACTGGTGTGTTTTGGTTGGATCCATAAATCCGTTCGTGTCCGAGTCATGTTAATAGGGGTGAATGAATAATAAAGTTTTATGATTGATATTGAAATAGTATGGTATGAGAAATGGATGTGAAATAGTGAATTGAAAATAGAAAGTGAAATATGTTGCAAATATATGGAATATATGAGTTATATACTCATGAAATGAATATGGAAAGGATAATGCAATTGTATAAAGAAATATGAAATAAATTGTGAAAAGCTATTTATATAGCAAGTGTGTGAATTGAGATATTTGTTAAATAAATGAAATATGATATGGTTGTTGCAATAAATAAATATTAATATGTCTTTATATTTCAATCGTATATTTGTAATTTCTTATCTTTAAATATTCGGATTATAGAAATACCACTGAGTTTTTACATGGCGTACAGTTTTGTTTTCCGTGTGCAAGTTAGGTACTTAATTTTGATCGCGATTCAACATCCAACAACGGTCCCGAACTCCAACATGGTGATGTTTATCTTTTTTTGTCGGCATGTACCTATGGTGTCTAATTAATAGTTATTTTGTGGACTGAATGTAAATAAGGTTATAAGTTTAATATTGGTTTGGTATATATATATATACATATGTTTGTTTTTGAACTTTTATTATGTCATGTTAATTTGTGTTTAACTTTTCATAAGCTAAGTAAAATGAATTAAATTAGGTATGTTTATAATTTGGACTTGAATGATACTTTGATGATATGATTTGATGATATAATTGTGGTACCAATGAGGGTACATTGGATACGCACCTATGATGATTGTGTTGACATGTTTTAGATGTGTTTGATCCTATTTTGAATTGGTTAAATGAATGGTTTTTGAATTGGTTATTTTCCAAGCTTTTAGGGAATGGTAAACTTGTTATTAAAGGTACGTTTTGAGTCCACACGGCCAGACACACGGGCATGTGACTTGACCGTGTGAGACATACGGCTAGCACATAGGCGTGCGAGGCCATTTCAAAAGGGCACACGGTCTGGCACATAGGCGAGTTGCTTGGCCGTGTAACCCAAGTCAAAGAGTTACATGAGTATAGACATGGGTGTGTTTCCTAACCGTGTGAGTCACACGGCCTAACCACATGGCCGTGTGAACCCTACAGCTTTGAAAATTTTTAATATTTCACAAAAAATTCTCTGGGTTTCCCAATTAGTCCTAACTTGTTTCTATCACATATTTTGAGCCTCGAGGGCTCGAAATAAGGGACAATACGTATGAGTTCGATTGATTTTGACTTGAATATTATATGATATGAAATGTTTTGAAATTATGTTTGTTTGATCGGTAATGCTACGAAACCTTATTTCAGCAATGGATGTGGGTTAGGGGTGTTACAATTTAGTGGTATCAGAGCTTTTTAGGTTTAGCAAATTCTGAGACTAAATCGAGCTCAAAATTGAGTCTAGAGTTACATGCCATAATTGAGTTGAATTGAGTCGGGATTTGGATGCTGATATATATTTGTTTTTGTTTCATAGTTAAAAATGTCGAATGATTATAATGATGGTGTTGATCAAGAGATGTATATCGGAGATGACTTTTTCAATGAATTAGATGAAACTGAATCGGCAACAACGAGTGTTAATCCAGTTAGTACTCGACAACCTAATGTTGAACGAGGTAATAATGGGGAAAGAGATGATTCATAGTTACTTACAGTTGTTGCTGATGCTCTTCAGCGAGTGGCGGGAACTGCATCCACTACAACAGCTGCACCTATTGTTCGTCGAGCTCTAATAAAAGAATTACATAAATATGGTGCAAGAGAATTCTTAGGATTGAAAGGGTTTGATCCTTCCGTAGCTGAAATTTGCATTGAATCTACTAAATGTATTTTGCAACAACTTGATTGTATCCAGCGAGAAAGTTTAATATGTGTTGTTTCTCTATTGCAATGAGAAGCATATACCTAGTGACAGTCAGTGACACGTCATGTACCCGTAGGTTTGGTAAATTGGGAACTTTTCCAAAAGGAAATCCAAAAGAAATATGTGGGTGAATTGTATATTAAAGACAGAAAATAAGAGTTTTTGATGCTGAAACAAGGTGAAATGTCTTTGGTTGACTATGAACGAGAATTTTTGCGACTTAGTTGGTATGCTGCTAAGTTTGTGTCGACTGAAATTGATAGTTGTAAACAATTTCTATGTGGGTTATGCTATGAGTTGTGAGTACAGTTAGTATCACACAAAACTATTAAGTTTGCAGATTTGGTGGAATGGGCAGGAATGGTGGAAGAAGTTTTAGGTTTTGATAAAAAGACCGAGAATACCTGGACTATTGGAAAGCGTGATGGAGCTGCGAGTTCAAATCCACAACCAAAGAGATCAAAAAAATTTCTTGGTAGTTGGAGATCAATTTTTAAGTCAGATAAAACTGATAGAAATCGTGATAAACAATTAACTGTATCTACGGGTAGTGTGCGGAGTCCATCCAAGGATACTGATATTCCAAATTGTGAGCATTATGGGAAAAAACACCGTGGTGAATGTTGGAAGTTAACTCGAGGCTGTTTTCACTGTGGATCTATAGAACATTTTGTTAGAGATTGTCCAAATAATGAAAATGTTACACCTATTACTTCTTAGAGATCTATGCCTCCTTCTAGAGGTTGCGGGTCGAGTTAAAGTGGTTCATTTTCAAGAGGTGGTGCTAGGAAGGGAAATGATGCCGTTACTTAACAATCAGAGGTTAAAATGTTAGATTGAGCTTATATTGTGCGTACTCGTGAGGATGGTGATGCTATTGATGTTGTGAAAAATATATTTTTATTACATTCAAAACATGTTTATCCTTTGATAGACCCGGGATCTTCACATCATATGTTAATACTAAATTGGTTGAGTCAGGAAGTTTAAATTTTGAAACATCTAAAGTATCGATAGCGGTGTTTAGTCCATTGGGACAATCTGTGTTAGTGGATCAGGTGTGTAGGAAATGTCCGTTAATGATATAGAATATGATCTTCCCTATTGATTTATTGATAATGTCATTTGGTGATTTTGATATGATTTTGGGAATGGATTGGCTTATAGAGCACGGAATGATTTTGGATTGAATGTAACATGGTGATGTTTATCTATTTTTGTTGGCATGTATCTAGGGTGTCTAATTAATAGTTATGTGGATTGAATGTAAATAAGGTTATAAGTTTAATATTGGTTTGGTATATATATATACATGTGTTTGTTTTTGAAGTTTTAATATGGCATGTTAATTTGGTGTTTAAGTGTTCATAAGTAATGTAAAATGAATTAAACTGGGTATGTTCATAAATTAGACTTGAATGATATTTTGATTATATGATTTGATGATATAATTGTGGTACCAATGAGGGTACATTGGTTACACACATAGGATGATTGTTTAGACATATTTTAGATGTGTTTGATCGTGTTTTGAATTGATTAAATGAATGATTTTAAGTTGCTTATTGTCAAAGCTTGCAGAGAATGGTAAACTTGTTATTTAAGGTATATTTAAGTCCACACAGCCAGACACACGGGCATGTGACTAGACCGTGTAAGACACACGACTAGCACACCGGCATGTGTGGCTATTTTGAAAGGGCACACGGTTTAGCACACAGGCGTGTGGCTTGGCTATGTGACCCAAGTCAGAAAGTTACATGAGTATAGACATGGGCATGTTTCTTGACTGTGTGAGTCATACAGCCTGACTACACTGCTGTGTGAACCCTACAGCTTTGAAAACTTTTAATATTTCACGAAAAATTCTCTGAGTTTTCGAATTACTCCCGTCTTGTTTCTATCACGTATGAGTTGATTTTGACTTTAATACTACATGATATGAAATGTTTTGAAATTATGTATGTTTGATTGGTAATGCTCTGAAACCCTATTTTGGCGATGGATGTGGGTTAGGGGTGTTACATTTTCCCCTTGACTTTACACCTTCCGAGTGTTTGGACTTCAAGTCCAAGATACATTTCATAAGTTATAATAGAAGCATTTATTTATTTTTATGATTTGTACTCATCTCAATGCTTTCAAGTATATTTTCATTCAAAATCCTCGCTTTTTCTTTTTTTTTTTTCGCTCCGTCAACTTTGGTTACAACACAACTAATTGAAATATCTCATTATACTTCTGGGGTTCTATCTAAAGTTATGACTTGGGTCTCTTCATGAGTACCCACCTCCTTTAGCATGTGACCATCTCGATTTCTTTATCCTTTCTATCAAGAATTTTTCATTTTATGGAATCGACTAGTTTCTTATGCTTCTAGCATGTCCAAGACCTATTTTTATCACATTGTCCTTTTAGGACATATAATTATTTGGAGCAGTTTAGTTGGTATATGTGTCAGCTAGTATATTAAAACTCTGAATGTCATCACTAAACATGTCTGGAAAATAATTGTATCCTTCAAACTTTGTGCACATTGTAACAGCCCAATTTTAGCTAAATCGAAATAGTGATTTCGAAACCATAAATCAGAGGTCGTAGAATTATTTTAATACTATTTTATGTTTTTACAGCTTGTTAGATTGTATGTGTAAAAATTTCGTGATTTAATTTTACCGATTGAGTGTTTAATTTGATAAAAAAGACCTAATCGTGTAAAATGCAAAAGTTGCATTCAACATGCAAAAGGTGCCAAATAGCTTTGGCTTTTCAATATGATGGTTTTAAATCGTAATTAGACCATTTTATTTGTTAGTGGATGGTAATGGGCTTAATATATATGATTACATAATGTTTAAATTAAGGTTAATTTTTTAATTTAGTAATAATGGTTAATAAAATTAAAACAAAGCAAGTTTAGTCCATTATCGTCTTTGTTGGCCAAAAATAAGAAAGAAAAAGAGAAGCCATGAATTCTTTAGGGTTTGGCACATACTTGCTTAATTGTAAGTTCATTTTAGCTCGATTTTTGATAATTTTTATGTTTTTTAAATCGTTGCTTTGTATATTAACTAGCCCATGCCCAAATTTTAGAAATTGTTGAATTTTGTGATCTGCGTTGATGAATTTATGAGTTTTGTGATGTTTGATGATGAAAAATAAGTATTGGATGGTAGATGAAAATGATTTGTATAGTGATTTTTTATGAAATTGCATATTGAGGATTAATTTGTGAAAATGTGAAAATATGTGGTTAAATGTGTGAATAAATGATAAATATAGGTTGATATATGCACTAGGAAAATTTGGCTAGCATGTTTTTGAAAGAAATTGTGTAATTTTGTGTATTTATGAAATAGGGACTAAATTGAAAAAATGTGTGACTTTAGGGGCTAAAGTGCAAAAAGCCCAAATATGTATTTGTGGACTAAATTGAATGTTTTGATGAATAAAAGGGTTAATTTTGAATTTATTTAGATCAAGAACGAATGAAAATGGAATTAGATCGGGGGAAGTTGAAGGTTAACGATAATCGACTCCCTTTTGCCGTTTTCATTTTTGAGGTAAGTTCATATGCAAATAAATGTCTTTAAATTGAATTATATATATGCTTATTTATCATTGAAATATTATGAATGTTGAACGAGCAATTACGAGCAATAATCGATAGAGTTACGATATCCGAAAGTCCCGTATGGACCTTAGGAATAGTATAGGATACGAATGTCATGACATTAGGTTATTGAGACATGATTACATGTAAGACCATGTCTGGGACATTGGCATTGTATTAAGATTACGTGGAAGACCATGTTTGGGACATTGGCATCGTTAATCGATTTTGTGTAAGACCCTGTCGGGGACAGTGGCATCGATATGTGATAACATGTACGACCATATCTGGAATATGACATTGTATGAGCCTATGTGATTTATGAGTTTCCTTAACAATTTCAAATGGTTCAACAAGTAAAGACAAGTCGAAAAAGAATATGTGAGTGAGCTAAGTGACCTATATACGTACTAGATTCATACGAGTATTGAAACTGGGATGTATTTGATGGACTTGATTAAGACATTGAATACATGTGTTCAATGAGAAAGGTTTCTGAATTAGAATGTGATTAGCTATGTTTAGCATATGTGATTTGATATGCAAATATTCATGTGTTGACTTTATTTCTATATGGCTTACTAATCTTTTAAAGCTTACTTGTGTGTTCTTTCCATGGTTTATAGATTATCGAAGCTAGCTTGGAATTGGGGATTGTCGAGAATCGTCACCACGATAACGATCATCTCGTTGGTACTTTTGAAGTTTTGTATATATGGTATATGGCATGTCTAGGCTAGTATTTTCTTGGTATGTTTTGTGTTATGATTTTAGCCATGAGATTTGGCTTGTAAATGTTGGAGTGTATGGCCATTTATATTGGCTTCAGTTACATGCTTGATAAGTGATATATGTGATGTATATAATGCATTATATGTGATGTATATAATGCATTATGTGTTGGCTTGTTTGGTATGATTTATAGATAACAAATTGATATGTTTGAGAGAATGATTTATTTCATGGAAATGTGATATAATGCATTTAGAAGTTATGTGAGTTTGATGATTTTGGCATAATGATTTGGTATGTTTTGAATACAAAATTGAGTTATTGAAAAGGCTGTGAATAGGTGGTATGATATGTGATTGAATTGGCATGTTTTGGTTGCCTATATATGTGTAAAATAATACCATTTTGATGGCTAGGTGTATATGAGATAAGGGTGAAAAATGTAGCTTAAACCAAGCCTATTTTCTTGCCACACGGCTGAGTACATGGGCATGTGACTCGACCGTGTGACCCCTACACTTTAGTTAAAATAAGTCAGTGAGTTACACGGCAAAGGCACTTGGGCATGTCTATTGGCCATGTGTAGCGCACAGGCTAGCATATGGGCTTGTGGTCAGCCGTGTGACCTAATTCAGTAACCCCTCTAGTTTTCCCACGACCATGGCACACAGGCGTGTCCTCTGCTGGGTGGTCCAAGTCAATATGTATGCCCTGTTTTCACACGACGTGGGACACGGGCATCTCTGGTGGCTGTGTGAGGCACACGACCTGTTCAAACGGGCGTGTGGCTCTTAAATCAGAGAAAATTTTCTAAGTCTCCCAAAGTTTGTAAATGTTATCGGTATAGTCCTAAGCCACCTCTAAGCATGTTTTAAGGTCTCGTAAGACTTTATAAGGGACAAAGTGATTAAGATGAATGAAATTTAATTATGATTGCATAAATGTATGATTTATGTTCTGGTTGATTGGTAATACCTCGTAACCCTATTCTGGCAACAAATACAGGTTAGGGGTGTTACATTTTATTGGTATCAGAGCTACGGTTTAGCCAATTCTAGGACTAACATAGTGAGTGAGAGTCTAGATATACATGCCATATATATATAAACTGTGATAGTGTGATGAATCCCGACAGTTAAAAATGTGTTTTTTTCATTTAGTAAATGGATCCCGAACGAGCTGTAGCTAACAATGCTGAGAGCAATGTGCTCGCACCCACTCAAGGGGCAATGCCAGCTAATTCTTAACCGATTTCTAGTGACCACGAGGGAGAGTCAAAGCAAGCCTCTTTCCAAATGATGAATACATGGTTTCATTGTTCAAATGAATCCGGCTGCTCAACAACCTCCACCCCACCTGTTCCCCAATAAGTCCCAGTTGTGCCACAAGTGATAGATCTGATTCGATTGAGTAAGCCACTTGTTGAAAAAATCAAAAAATATGGGGCTGAAGAGTTCAGGGCCACTGTGGATGATGATACAGAGAGAGCTGAGTTTTGGCTTGATAATACTATCTGAGTGTTTGATGAAATGTCGTGTACTCCTAATGAATGTCTTAAATGTGTTGTTCCACTTTTAAGAGATATAGCATATCCATGGTGGAAAGTGTTAATACCTATGGTTCTAAAATAACGAGTCACCTGGGAGTTCTTTCAGACTGAGTTTACAAAGAAATACATCAGTCAAAGATTCATAGATCATAAACGCAAAGAGTTTATTAAGCTGAAATAAAGTTGTATACCTGTTACGGAATACGAAAGAGAATTTGTGAGACTGAGCTGGTATGCACTAGAATGTGTTTCAACTGAAGAAATAATGTGTAAAGATATGAAGATGGTTTGAACGAAAATATTCGCTTGTTAGTTGGGATTCTAGAAATAAAAGAGTTTGTTGTACTTATTGATCGAGCATGTAAAGCTGAAGAACTTAGGAAAGAGAAAAGAAAAGTTGATTCAGAAGTTAAAGATGCAAGAAAAAGATTATCAAGTAAGTCATTTCAGTTGGCATCAAAGAAAGTCTGAGATGATTATAACCATTCAAAGGCTAATGTGGGTCATTCAAGTAGAGATTGTGTAAGGTCACATTCAAGTTTTAAAGCTCTAGCTACTTCGGTAGCTAGTATTGGGAGTGTGAAATCTAATTAACCTTAGTGTAGACATTATGGTAAAAGACATCCCGAGAATTGTAGATTGAATGATCGAGCTTGTTTTAAATGTGGATCTTTGGATCATTTTATCTGTGATTGTCCTGAGTTAGTTGAGCAAGAGATTGTGCAAAATCCGAGGCCAAGTAACACTACAGCTAGAGGTAGACAACCTAGAAACACTGGTAATGTGAGTGGTAGTTAAAGAGCAACTAAAGATACAACTGTAAGATCCAAGGCGAGAGCACCTGCCAGAGCTTATGCTATTCGCACTCGCGAAGAAGCTACGTCTCCAGATGTTATTACTAGTACTTTTACTCTTTATGATACTTCTCTGATTGCATTGATACATCCTGGATCAGCACATTCATATATATGCATAAACTTAGTATCCAATAAGACTTTGCCTGTAGAGTCTACTGAATTTGTAATTAAAGTATCGAACCCCTTAGGTAAGTTTGTCTTGGTTGACAAAGTGTTCAAGAACTATTTGTTGATGTTTTGAGATATTTGCTTTCCGACTGATATGATGTTATTACCCATTGATGAATTCAATATAATTCTAGGTATGGATTGGCTAACACTGCATGATGCTATTGTAAACTTCAAAAGGAAGACTATAGATCTGAGATGTTAGAATGATAAGATAATCAGGATCGAATCTAATGACTTGAATGAGTTACCCATTGTGATTTCATCAATAAAAGCTTTGGATTTTGTGAAAAAAGGGTGGTGAAGCTTATTTTGCTTATGTGATAGACATGAAAGTGATAGAAAAGAAGATTGAATCAGTGCCTATTGTTTGTAAATATCCAGACGTGTTTCCTAAAGAATTACCGAGATTACCACTGATCCAAGAGGTTGAGTTTGGTAATGAGTTAGTGCCGGGAACCACAGCTATTCCAATAGCTCCATATAGAATGGCTCCGACAGAGTTGAAAGAATTAAAGTCTCAGTTGCAAGAGTGGACCGATAGAGGATTCGCACGACCAAGTTTCTCACCCTGGGGTGCTCCCATACTGTTTGTGAAAAAGAAAGATGGTACAATGAGAATGTGCATTGACTATCGACAGTTAAACAAGGTGACGACCAAGAATAAGTATCCACTGCCCAGAATTGATGATTTATCTGATCAGTTGAAAGGAGAGACTATATTTTCAAATATAGATCTAAGATCGGGATATTATCAATTATGGGTTAAAGACTCAGACATACTAAAGACTGCATTCAGAACACAGTTTGGACATTATGAAATTTTAGTAATGCCTTTCGGACTAACGAATGCTCCTGCAATCTTTATGGATTTAATGAACAGAATTTTTAAATCGTATTTAGATCGATTTTTTGTTGTATTCATAAATGACATATCGATTTATTCCCGTGATAAATGTAAACATGCTGAGCATCTAAGAATTGTGTTGCAGATCTTAGAGATAAGCAATTGTATGCGAAGTTCAGTAAATGTGAGTTTTGGCTTCGAGAAGTCAGATTTCTGGGACATATAATATCAGTTGATGGCATTCGAGTTGATCCGAGCAAGATTTCAGCAATTCTAGATTGGAAGCCTCTGAGAAATGTGTCAGAAGTCTGCAGTTTTCGAGGATTTGCTGGTTATTACATACGATTTGTAAACGGCTTTTCGATGATTGCAACTCCGTTGACAAGATTACTTCAGAAAGATGTGAAGTTCGAATGGTCTGAAAAGTTTCAGAAAACCTTTATTCAGTTAAACGCCCTATTGATTGAGGCTCAGTGTTAGTACAGCCATAATCGAGTAAAGAGTTCTTGATTTATAGTGATGCTTTATTGAATGGTCTGGGCTACATTTTGATGCAGGAAGGCAAAGTCATAGCTTATGCCTCGAGACAATTGAAGCCACATGAAAAGAATTACCCGACACATGATTTAGAGTTAGTAGCTATTGTGTTCGCATTGAAGATTTGGCGCCACTATCTATTCGGTGAAAAATGTAATGTGTATTCAGATCACAAGAGTTTGAAATATTTGATGACTCAAAAAGATTTAAATTTGCAACAACGGAGATGGTTAGAATTTCTAGAAGATTATGAGTTAGGAAAAGACTACCATCCGGGAAAAACAAATGTTGTTGCTAATGCTTTGAGCTGGAAATTCTTGTTTGCTCTATGTGCAATGGATACTTAGTTGGCTCTATCTAATAATGGCTTGATTGTAGCTAAGTTGAAAGCGAGACAGTTATTTATTCAACAGATTTGCGAAGCTCAGAAAGTTGATAAAGAAATGTTAGCAAAATGAACTCAATGTGATTTGAACCCTGATTCTGAATTTCGGGTTGATGCTGATGATTGTTTAAGATTTAGAGGTCAATTATGTGTCCCGAGAAATTCAGAGGTGATTTAGATGATTTTAAATGAAGCTCACAGCAGTCAGTTTTCTATTCATCAGGGAAGTATGAAAATTTATAATGATTTGAAACAACTTTACTAGTGGTTAGGTATGAAGCGTGATCTCTCTGAATTTGTTTCAAAATGTTTATTCTGTCAACAAGTAAAAGCTAAGCATCAGGTACCGTCTAGGTTATTGTAGCCGGTTATGATTCCTGAGTGGAAATAGGACAAAATCACGATGGATTTTGTATTGGGTTTATCCCTGTCTCCGAGCAAGAAAGATTTGATATGGGTGGTTGTTGATAGACTGACCAAATCGGCTCATTTCATTCTGGTATGAATGGATTATTCGCTTGATAAGTTAGCTGAATTATAAATTTTTGATGTTGTGATAGTGCTCAGAGTAACTATTTCTATTGTTTCAGATAGAGATCCGAGGTTTATATCGCGGTTTTGGAAGAAACTAAAAGATGCACTGGGTACAAAGCTACACTTTAGAACTGGTTTTCATCTGCAAACAAATGGTCAATCCGGGAGGATTATTCAGATACTCAAGGATATGTTGAGATGTTGCATTCTTGAGTTTGAGGGTACATGGGAACGATGTTGCATTCTTGAGTTTGAGGGTACATGGGAACGATGTTGCATTCTTGAGTTTGAGGGTACATGGGAACGGTACTTGCCATTGATTGAATTAACTTATAATAATAGCCTTCAATCAAGTATAAAAATGGCACTTTACGAAGCTCTGTACGGTTGCAAATGCCGAAGAACTTTGTATTGGACTAAGCTCAGCGAGAATAAGATTCACGTGGTTGATTTGATTAAAGAAACTGAACACAAAGTGAAAGTGATTCGTGATTGTCTGAAAGAGCGTCAGATCGTCAGAAATTGTATGCAGACTTGAAATGAAAATGCTTAGATTTAGCAGAAAATACTTAGATTTAGCAGAAAAGGCAAGTTAAATCTGAGATTCATTAGGTCGTATGAGATTATTGAACGTATAGGGCCAGTTGATTATAGATTGTGGTTGCCACCTGAGTTAGAAAATATTCATAATGTATTTCACGTATCAATGCTTCGACGATATCGATCCGATCCCTCGCATGTTTTTCCCCCTTTGAGATTGAGATTCTATCTGATATGACGTACAAAGAAGAACCGATTCGAATTTTAGAACGCAATGTCAAAGAATTGAGAAATAAGAAAATTTCATTAGTAAAAGTCTTATGGCATCGACACAGGATTGAAGAAACTACGTGGGAGCCCAAAAATGCTATGAGAGAGCAATATCCAAACCTATTCACTGGTAAGATTTTCGGGGATGAAAATCCCTATGGGGGAGAGTTGTAATAGCCCGATTTTAGCTAAATCAGAATATTGGTTTCAGAACCAAAAATCTGAGGTCATAAAATTATTTTAATATTATTCTATGTGCTTACAGCATGTTAGAGTGTAGGTGTGAAAATTTTGTGATTTAATTTTACCGATTGAGTGTTTAATTTGATAAATAGGACCTAATCGTGTAAAATGCAAAAGTTGCATTCTACTTGCTAAAGGTGCCAAATAGCTTTGGCTTTTTAATATGATGGTCTTAAATGGTAATTAGACCATTTGTTTTGTTAGTGGATGGTAATGGTCTTAATATATATGATTTCGTCATGTTTAAATTAAGGTTAATTTTGTAATTTAGTAATAATGGTTAATAAAATTAAAACAAAAAAAATTATCCATTATCATATTTTTTGGCCGAAAGTAAGAAAAGAAAAAGAAAAGCCATGGATTCTTTAGGGTTCGGCACATACTAGATCAATTATAAGTTCATTTTAGCTCGGTTTTTGATAATTTTTACGTTTTTGAGATCGTTGCTTTGTATATTAACTAGCCCATGCCCAAATTTCAGAAATTGTTGATGATTTTGAGATATGCCATTGATGAATTTATGATTTCTGTGATGTTTGATAATGAAAAATACATATTGGATGATAGATGGACATGTTTTGTATAGTGATTTTTGATGAAATTGCATATTGAGGATTAATTTGTGAAAATGTGAAAATATGTGGTTAAATGTGTGAATAAATGAGAAATATGGGTTGATATATGCACTAGGAAAAGTTGGCTAGCATGCTTTTGAAAGAAATTGTGTAATTTTGCGTATTTATGAAATAGGGACTAAATTGAATAAATGGGTAACTTTATGGGATAAAGTGCAAAAATTCCCAAATATGCATTTGTGAACTAAATTGAATATGTTGATTAATAAAAGGGTTAATTTTTAATTTATTTAGATCAAGAACGAAAGAAATCAAAATTAGATTTGGGGAAGTCGAAGGTTAACGAGTAATCTACTCCTTTTTGCTGTTTTCATTTCCGAGGTAAGTTCATATGCAAATAAATGTCTTTAAATTGAATTATATATATGCTTATTTATCATTGAAATATTATGAATGTTGAACGAGCAATTACGAGCAATAATTGATAGAGTTACGATAGCTGAAAGTCCTGTACAAACCTTAGGAATAGTATAGGATACAAATGTCATGACATTAGGTTATTGAAACATGATTACATGTAAGACTACGTCTGGGACATTGGCATTGTATTGAGATTACGTGTAAGACCATGTCTGGGACATTGGCATCATTAATCGATTTTGAGTAAGACCCTGTCTGGGACAATGGTATCGATATGTGATAACATGTAAGACCATATCTGGGATATGGCATTGTACTAGCCTATGTGATTTACGAGTATCCTTAACAATTCTGAATGGTTCAACTGGCAAAGACAAGTCGAGAAAGAATATGTGAGTGAACTAAGTGACTCAAGTACGTACTAGATTCATACGAGTATTGAAAATGGAATGTATTTGATGGACTCGATTAATACATTAAATATATGTGTTCAATGAGAAAGGTTTGTGAATTAGAATGTGATTAGCTATGAATAGCATATTTGATTTGATATGCAAATATTCATGTGTTGACTTTATTTGTATATGGCTTACTAAGCTTTTAAAGCTTACTTGTGTGTTCTTTCCATGGTTTATAGGTTATCGAAGCTAGCTCAGACTCAGGGATTGTTGGGAATCGTCATCACACTATCGATCATCTCATTGGTACTTTTGAAGTTTTGTATATATGGTATATGGCATGTATAGGCTAGTATTATCTTGGTATGTTTTGTGTTATGATTTTAGACATGAGATTTGGATTGTAAATGTTGGAGTGTATGGCCATTGATATTGGCTTAAGCTATATGTTTGATAAGTGATATATGTGATGTATATAATTCATTATGTGTTGGATTGTTTGGTATGATTTATAGATAATGAATTGATATGTTTGAGAGAATGATTTAGTTGATGGAAAGGTGATATAATACATTTAGAAGTTATGTGAGTTTGATGATATTGGCATAATGATTTGGTATGTTTGAATATGAAATTGAGTAGTTGAAAAGGTTGTGAATAGATGGTATGATAAGTGATTGCATTGGCATGTTTTGGTTGCCTATATATGTGTAAAATGATACCATCTTGATGGCTAGGTGTATATGAGATAAGGGTGAGAAATGTGGCTTAAACCAAACCTATTTTCGTGCCACACTACTGAGCACATGGGTGTCTGACTCGACCGTGTAACCCCTACACTTTAGTTAAAACAAGTCAGTGAGTTACACGGCATAGGCACACCAGTGTGTCTATTGGCCGTGTGTGGCACACGTGCTGGCACATGGGTGTGTGGTTAGCCGCGTGACCTAAGTCAGTAACCCCTCTAGTTTTCCCATGGCCGTGGCACATGGGCGTGTCCTCGGTCGTGTGGTGCAAGTTAGTATGTATGCCCTATTTTCACACGGCCTGTGACATGGGTGTGTCTAGTGGCCGTGTGAGGCACACGGCCTGTTCACATGAGTGTGTGACCTTTAAATTAAAGAAAATTTTCTAAGTCTCCTAAAGTTTACAAATGTTATCAATTTAGTCCTGAACCACTTCTAAGTATGTTTTAAGGTCCCGTAAGACCTTATAAGGGAAAAAGTGATTTAGATGAATGGATTTTAAATATGATTGCACAAATGTTTGATTTATGTTGTGGTTGATTGGTAATACCTCGTGACCCTATTCCGGTGACGGATATAGGTTGGGGGTGTTACACACATAATATTAGTAAGGATTATAAAAAAAATGATGACATAATTATGAAACCAATTTGTCTCCCCTTAATAATAAGAAAATTTGAAACATGGCAATATTTTTTCAAAATTATAAATATATCTTCCTTCAACTTGTTCACATCTAATGAAAATTTTCAATTTCATCAACTTTATACTTGATGATCTATCTAAGTGTGTTATGGTGGAACATAAAATAGATATTGCACATTCAAATATTCTTAGATAAATCTATTGGCTTAGAAATGAAAGTCATTTCTCACGAGACAAATATTTCTTACATGTTGGCTAGATGCAGATAAAATTACATGCTTTTTGTAAAGCTATTCTTATATTAATGGTTAAGTAATTAAATGGAGGTATAGTTTTGCTAACCATTAGGTATAACATATATAGGCATATACAACTTAATATTATCCCAGCTAAAAATGACCAAAATCAAGCTTGGGATATAATGCATGTAACACCCCTAACCCATATCCGTCGCCAGAATAAGGTTATGGAGCATTAAGTAAAACCGTAGCATCAAAACATTCATTCTAAATCCTTTCATGAATCACATCATATTCCATTCAAACACATGCATATCGTCCCTTATTCAAGCCTTCAAATCCATAGAAACACTTTAGAAACGATTTGGGACTAAATCAGAAACATTTAAAACTTAATGGAAAACGATGGAAAAATTCACACTATAGGGGTCACACGGCTAAGAGCACGCCTGTGTCTTAGGCCAAGTGCGCATTTGAAGTAGGTACACACAGCCGTGTCCCAGCCTGTGTCCATGCTCCCGTAACTCTCTAACTTGGTTAACATAGCCAAGCCACAAGCCCATGTGCTAGGCTGTGTAACTCTCAAAATGTACCTTTAAAAACCTATAGGGGACACACAGTCGTGTCACATGGCCGAGTGTCACACATGGCTAAGACACATGCTCGTGTCTTAGGCTGTATGGATAAGAAATAGGTCAAATTCAAGCCATTTCTTTCACCCAATTCAAGCACACCTAATAAATCTATTTACACATATTACCATGGTATCAAAACATGTTCAACCATTCATAAAATGACCAATTTCAAATGACTAAATCCCATTCAACCAATATGCCATAAAGGCACCTCAAACACAGACATTAAACATACCTAAACATGTGCATATTTAACCATTTAGCAACCAAGTTGTTTCCATACCAAAGCATGCCACAATTAACACATACCAACCTTACCATATTAAATTCATGTCATAGCAAAATAACTTTAGCATTGGAACCATTTATCTCATGTATCAAAACCATATAAATTATACAAAACTAGCCATTACCAAATGGTTCCAACATCCAAAATATATACATACCAATTTGATGTCCAAATGGTTACAGTTCAACTAAACATATTTGATTTAAATTCTATATCAATACATGCCATAAATGATCATTTTGCAACCATACCAACAATTATCACCTTGGCCACAAACATGGTAACCTGGGTATGCTCACACAAGCTGGGTAGGACAATCAAAACCAGCACCCAAAACATGGTAACCTAGGTCTGGTCACACAAGCTGTCAATCAGAACATAGCTACACGATGTTGCTCACAAAAGCTGTCATGTATCTGCAACACATGTTGGAACTCAGCCACCGATAGGACATTCAAGACCAGCACCTGAAACATGGTAACCCTAATGACATGTCATTTTTATCCTATATATTCCTAAGGTTCAAACGGGGCTCGATAGTCGTCGTACGTTATTGAATTTTCATCGTTTCTTGACAAGATAAATTACATAATAACACATATATATATATATATATATATATATATATAATGATTCAATCACAATTGAATCACATACTAACATTCAATTTAATCAACATTATACAAAATTCAGTTCATACGAACTAACCTGGGTAAATTGTAGAAATGACAACGTATAGGGGCATTTTGGTAATTTTCTATTCTCCTGATTTTCTACTCGATCTTGATCTAAATTAATAATTTCATTCAATTTACTAATTTAGATAGTAAAACAATTCATTTTATGCAATTTAGTCACTTTTGACATTTTTACAAAATTACCCCTAAAATTTTACTTTTCTTCAATTTAGTCCCTTAGCCTAAAACATGCAAATTAACCATTTCAAATGCCGATTCACATCAGATGAATATTCATGACACACAAATCCCTAATCGAAAAATTCATCAAAATCACTTAACAAAATACTTTTTCATAACAACCAACATTCAAATTCATCATTTAACATCTAAAATCACTAGATTCATTAATGACAACATTCAAAATTTTTAACAGTTTCAAAATTGAAAGTATGGCCTAGCTGGACCTAGTTGTAACGATCTCAAAAACATAAAAATTATTAGAATTGGGGATAAAACAGACTTACATGCATCTTCAAACTGAAAGCCGAAGCTTCAAGCTTCCCCCTTTCTATTTCCATGGCAAATTTGGTGATGAAAAAAAAATGGGGAAGAAAACAATGTGTTTTCTTTATTTTAATCTTTTTTTTCTTTAATTTAATAATAAAAAATATCATATAAACATATAAATTTAAAAGAATTTAAAGCTTTAACCGTCCACCATCTTGAAAATGGGTAAACTACCCATTATGGCCATCCAATTATAATTCTTTAATCAATTTAACACCTTTAAACTAATAGTGAGTGACTTTTTCAACTTTTACAATTTAATCCTTCTTAATTAAGTAACAATTGAAACGTTAAAAATTTTTCAACGAAACTTTTATACCGCCTTAAAGACACACTGTAAATATTTATAAAAATATTTATAGCTCGGTTTATAGAAATGAGGTCCCGATACCTCATTTTCTAAAACCATTTGACCTTAAGGTCTTACCACTTGAACTTAATAAATAGCTTATATAACATAAATTATCAAATCAAAAACCTTTTTAAATCATGTTTGACTCGTAAATATTATTATTTAATATTTATGAACTTAATCGTCAAATTTATGGCCAGAAACTACTATTTACGACACGACTGGAAAACGGGCTATTACAATGCAACAATGTTATTAGCACAAATTGCATACTATAGAGATTGTGCACAATCAAATTATTTCAATAAATAATAGCACAAACTTCAAATTGCACACATATCATACATGAGCTCATATATTTTTTGGTTATCATCTAAAAATGCAACCGACCTCTAACGTTAGCTGGTGTTAGTTCAATTTGCTATACAAATAACTAATATTGATGAAAAAGATTAAAATATAACTTCTAATTCTTCAATAAAATCATATAAATTTTCATCAACTTATTTTGCATCATCATTCACTCGAGATGGTCTAACCAGTCATACTAAGACTATGAACTTCTTTTCACTATCTGTCAGTCATATAAGTGTAATGTATTCTTTGTGATGGCATCAAACTTATTAATATCAAACCTTATTACTTCTATCTCTGAATGGGTTGATTGCAAAAATTGAACTAGCTTTGATATCAGTTTGTTAGGAGTAAACTTGATTTAAGTAACGAACAAGAAAAATAGTGAAGAAAATGAAAAGATTGAATACAAATAAGAACCTTCAAAACATAAACAAAAAATTCTATAAAAGCTTGTAAAAGCTAATACCTAAATGTGAAATGTGTTATTTTTCTAAGGTGGAAAAATGGCCTATTTATTGGGTAAATTTGTAGGTCAAATAATATTATAATAACCTACACTAATAAGAGTTTAAGTGGGAAACTAATATTAAAATAACTTACACTAATCAGAGTTTAAGTGGTAAACTAAAAATAGAGTTTAACTGGGAGAAAAAAAGTAAAAAAATACGACGCATAACTCCACATTGTTGAACTAATTATTTTTTCGTGACGTCAAATGTTTTAATTAGTATTTATTATATCTAGAAATTATTTCTTATTTTTCATAAATCATCATAATAATTCAATTAATTTTAAGTTCTATATCAATATAAATATGGTATTCAAAACCTTGATTTATTTATGAGAACTCTTAGGTAAAAAGATGGTACTCCAATAAAAAAATGTAATTTGATATCTTTATTACATACTACTAGGGAATTTATTAGGAAAGGAAATATTATTTCATTATAAAAAAAATTAGAAACAAAACTTTTATCCCTAAACTTTAGTCTTTGTATTGGGTGCCAAAATTGTTCAAATCCTGCAAAAATGGTAGAAAAAAATGATGTTATTGCATTAAACGAAGGAACTTCATCACTAAAAAAGCAATGGAGATGTGAAGGAAATGTGCTATGCATTTTGCTTGTAGTCGATGTTAATGATACCAGCAACAAGGTTGGTAATAATGGATAAAGCCTCTTGAGAGAGAAACGATCCTTACAGTAACGCTTTTGCCTATGCATTGATGTGGTATGGGGTTTCAAAGTCCCGTGCATGTCACGGTGAACATTTTCCTACACACTGTCCCATTATCCCATAGTGCATCACCAGCTACGATAATCATTTTTCCTTGATCCTGGTTTCCAAAACATGCAGAAGCTACCAGCAACCATTATATATAGCATAGTTATATATTTGTTTCAAATAAAAGCATTTGGCAAAGTAGTAATTCAAAGTTTTATTATAAATTCAACGAACTTGATTAGGAGAAATTAGAGAAAACAATACTCACGAACATATTTTGTATAAAAGGTGGCAATCCTTGGTGTTGTGAAGCAAAGGAGACAAGGCAGGTAACCATACTAACAAAAAACAAAGTATAATTCTCTATTGTTTAATTAGCTTTCAATGCTTTAGGTTGCATGTGTTGTGAGCACTTAAGCTATAGTAGTGGTCCATTTATGTAGGTTAATTACATGCCTCATTAGTATGTAACAGCCCGATTTTAGGCCTAGTTGGAACAGTAGTTTCGAAACCAAAAATTTGAGGTCGAGAAAATTATTCTACTATTGTTTTATGTGTTATAGCATAATTATATGAGTGCATGAAAATTTTGGTGAATTAATTTTAGCGATTGCGAGCTTAATCACGAAAAAGGACTAAATTGCATAAAGGGGAAAAGTTTTGATTTACTAGCAAATGGTGTTAAATAGCTATGGAACATAATGTAAAGGTGTTTAATGGGAAAATAGGCCTATTTCATAGTGATGGCCGGTCATGGAGACAAGAAAAATAGAAAACTCAAAGATTAGGTGGATTTGGTGACTTATTTGACTTGATATAAAATAAAATAAAAAGAAAAAGGTTGTCATTTTTTTCCCCTTCTTCCTCCACTAAGTTTTCTCGAAGAAAATAGTAATGGGAGCTTGAAATTTTTAGCAATTTTAGACCTTAACAAGTAAGTGATTTTGATGACTTGATAATTTTTGTACTTTTGGGACCCATGTATCATAAGCTAACTAATAGGGGGCTATTTTGTAATATGGTTGAAAGTTTAGGGTTTTTCCATGAAAGCATTTGTGTTTTTTACTAAAATATTATGGATTGTTGTTAAATAAACAACTTTTGTGATGTAGGTTTCATAAAAACCCTAAGGAATGACCATTTTGTACAAGTTATAAATTATGTGGAAAATGTGTGGAATAATTGGAATTAGGGGCTGCTTCAAGAGTAAAAAGAACTCAGCTAGGCTTGGTTAATGAGGAAATTTGATGAAAATCAATTTTCGAGCCTAGGGGAAAAATCATCATTTTGTGAAAGTTTAGGGGCAAAATGATCATTTTACCAAAAATATGAATTGTGGAATGTTTAAATTAATTGATGATTAAATGAGAAAATTTTTATTGATTTAGATCAAGAGATATGAAAGCCAGATCTAGATCGGGGGAAAGCCAAGCTAGTGGACTAAATCGACTAGTTACCCACATTTTGTATATGGAGGTAAGCTGTACGTAAATAATACAACTTTGTCATTATGAAGAATTAAATGATTGATTTTGCATAAAAGAGTTGAATGTATTTATGAGCAATGCATGGTGAGATTTAATGTGGTAAACTCTCGGTTGAACCGTAGGAATAGACCGGATATTCATGCCATAAAACTAGGGTGATGTGAGTGCTAGTGTAAGACCATGTCTAGGACATAGCATCGGCCTCGACATATGAGAGCCAGTGTAAGACCTTTTTTGGGAGATGGCATTGACTTTGATGTGTGAGCCACTGTAAGACGATGTATAGGACATGTCATCGGCATTGATGAGAGTGCTAGTGTAAGACCATGCCTAGGACATGGCATCATTCTCAAAACATGTCAGTGTAAGACCATGTATGGGACATGGCAGCGGGATTGATGATAGTGCTAGTGTAAACCATGTCTGGGACATGGTATCGGCCTTGATACATGTCAATGTAAGACCATGTCTGGGACATGGCATCGGCATTGATGAGAGTGCTAGTGTAAGACCATGTATAGGACATGACATTGACATTTTATCCTACATTTGAGGCTTATCGAATATTCTTTAGTATTCCAAATGGTTCAATGGGAAATGTATAGTTTATGTTATAATGGACGATGTTATGTCCATATTGTGAGTGGTACAAGTACCTACATGAAATGTATGAGATGTAAGCTCAATTTATGTTGTATGATTAGTAAGGGATGAAAATGAGTAAGTTGTGTTTATAACCAATTATGTATTATGTGCAAATTATGATATGTTGTATGTGAAAACATGGAAAATTGTTGTTATTTATTTACATACAACTTACTAAGCCTTATGCTTACTCCCTTTCCTTTCCATTTTTTTATAGTGTTGCCTAATGAGATCGTGGATCAAAGAACATCAGAGACATTGATCAAACTATAAATAAAAGCACTTGGTATAGTTAGTTTTATTATTTTGTATATGGCATGTATAGGGACTTAATCTTTTGTTAAGTGTCATATCGTTTTGGAGCCAAATGTGTTGGCTTGTCATTGAAATGAACACATTTCATATAAGGCCATGATCAACAACTAATATTCATTATTGATATATGCAAAGATGATGTTTTTCATAAATGTGCAAAATAGTATGGATAAGCAATTGCATGTGGTGTAACTCCATGTTATGTATTGGATTATGTTTCAGGGTGGCAAACGGCATAGTAGATAGCCTTAGATTTTTCCACACGGGTAGACACATGGGCATGTGTCTTGACCGTGTGTGACACACGGTCCGTCCCATAGGCGTGTGGCTCGGCCATTTGTCCCCTGCACCTTAAGTTGGCAAAATTAAATGCCAGTAGCAACCACACGGGCTGAGACACGGTCGTGTGTCTCAACCGTATGGAAGACACAACCTAGCACACGGGTGTGTGTCTTGGCCATTTGGCCCTTAGGAGTTGATGACGTCAGAAACAGAATACCAAGGTTTTTGAGCAAGGGCTGAGACTCAGGCATGTCGTGGTCGTGTGAAGGAAATGAGCCATGGACACGAGCGTGTGCCAAGCCATGTGAACAACCCTGTACGTTCGATGTTAGAAAATAAAACCCTGCAGGAAGGAGCATGGGCGTGTCCCTATATGCATAGGCTGTGTTTGCTACTCTGGCCTTCAACACAGCCATTTTCTAAGGCCACACAGTTGTGTTTCCCATCCACCCGGGCGTGTGCCATGTTTTCAATAGCTTACTCTAAAAGTTCTCTAAGTGCTTGAAATAGTCCTGAGCCATGTCGAAAGTGCGTTTTGAGCCTCGTAGGCTTACATCAGGGACTTTAAACAAAGCTTGCAAAGTTGTAATGTTGAACGAAAATTTACGACCTGAAAATGTATGTTTTTATGTGTTTTAAAAAGGTAACGCCTCATACCCTGTTCTAGCTTCGAACACGAGTAAGGGTGTTACATTTAGTGGTATCAAAGCTATGGTTTAGTTGATTTTAGAACTAACCTAGCGTGTGTACGAGTCTAGCTATACATGCCATAATTGTTATATGATAGTGTGATGACTCCTAAAAAATATAAATTGTGTTTTCATATAGTAAATGGATCCCGACGGAGCTATGGTGGATGATGTGGAGAGTAATGTGCCGACTCCTGCTGAAGGGGCCACGCATGTTGAGAGTGGGCCCGTGACAATGAGTTTGGGTGGGGGGGCTAAAGAAGCCTACCTCCATATGATGGATGCTTGGTACTCAGAGTTTATTCGTGTAAATCTGAAGACTCCACCTCCCCCACCTCCTCTAATTCCTTAGCCTGCCTCTATAGCTCCATAACGAGCAGAAATGGTTAGATGGGAGAAACCTCCGATTGACAGAATTAGAAAGCACGGGGTCGAGAAATTTCGAGCGCATATTGATGATGATCTAGAGAGAGTAGAGTTCTAGTTAGAGAATGTAACAGCCCAGTTTGGACCCTAGTCAGAATAGTGGTTTTGAGACCACATATCCGAGTCTGAAAAATATTTTAATATTATTTTCTGTGTTTGTGGTATATGAATTAGCATTTGACAAATTTCTGTGAATTAATTTGTCTGTCTCTGTGTTTAATCGCGAAAAAAAGATTAGATCGCATAAAAGGTGAAATTTGGTTGCTATTTGATAAAGTGCTTATATGTCATGATTTGATTTCATTAGAGTCTTTATTAAGTGAATATGCCATTTTTATATATAGTGGACATTTATGTCCATGTTTAACAAATGACTTATTAATGTTTATTAAAGGTTAATATGGGAAATTTGATATTATGTGTTTATAATAAAATAAAACAAAGAAAACATGGCCATAAAATTTGTTTCCTTCCACCGAAAATCAAAGAAAGAAGAAGGAAATAAAGCTTCCTAGGTTTCGCCACTTTTCTAGCTCAATCAAGGTATATTTCGAGCTTGATTTTTGATAATTTCTACGTTTTTGTGATCGTTGCTTCGAAATCTTCCATGCCCATATCTCAATTTCTATTTTTGATAAAATTTATGAATAGTGCCATTATGGATATTTGAAGCTTTGTAATGAATTTGGTTGAATTATGATGGATAGGTGTTGAATAAATATGTTTTGCCATGAGATTTTGATGAATTTGAACTATATGGGCTAATTTGTGAAAATGAGACTGTATAAGGACTAAATTGTGAAATAAATGTGTTATATGGGCTTGTATGAGTGTAACGCCCTAAATTTTGGGTCTTTCTTGGATTGTTGCTCATCGGGTAAAATGTTTGAACTCTAGTATTTAGGTGTGTAATGCATCTTTAGGGAGTGTTAATGGGCCTATGGAAGGCCCAGGTGATGGCCAAAACTTGGGTAAAATTTTGTATTTTTGACTTAGGAGGTAGGAGGCCTTGGGAAGTACGTGTTGTAAGAAAATGGGTGTGAAATGAGACACAAGCTGGCCAGTGGTGGAGTGGCAATGTGATGCCGCTTAGGAGCTATAAAAGTGGCGCCTAGATGAGTGGGACGGCCAAGGTTCAAGTCCTAGGGTATGCAAGGGTGGCATTTTATTTTTGTGCAAGGAGCAGGTAAGAGTTTGAAGCAGAGTAAAACTCTACTTGGAGAGAAGTTTGAATCGGTCAAAGGAGTAAATCAAGGTGTATATTGAGGGACTTTTGAAATTTAAATGGAAGTGGCCGGCCAAGGGACTCTGTTTAGAGTGAATTCGGTAAAGTGCATAGGTAGTGTTTCCGTAATTAGGCTCCTTAGTGTGTCGAATTCTTTAGGTTTGTGCATTCTTTCTTTTACTGATTTTAGGTGGCATATTAGGGTTCTCTTTTGTAATTCTTTTCCTTGTTTTTGATTTAGTAGCCGCACCTCATACCTCAGGAACCCCACTGCCGATTTCTCTTTAGTAACCAAGAGCACTCTTCTGCTTTCCTCTTCACTTATTCTCTTCTTCTACTCATCTTGCATCCTAAGCCGAATTCTTTTCTTCTTCTACAAGCCTCTGTCGACCATATTTTTACCCAAATCCCTCATTAAGCCGAATGTTCATTTGATCAAAAACCCCACCAAGGCCGAATACCTTATGTGACCGAAACCTCTGTGCCAATTGCTCTTTGTCAAAACCGATTACTCTCACTCTTCTTTCTCCTAAACCTTTCCATAAGCCGAAACCCCTCTAGGCCATTCTTATTGTTGTTAGGGTCAGATCTATTATATATCTAGTATAGATTTAGTCGGATAGAAGCAAGTGAGCAGGGTTCTTCGTGCGAAGTTATCGGTAAGTGTTTTGAGACTTTTCTTCACTTGTTATCTTAATTCAAGGAAAAAAGTTGAAACCCCTTAGGGGAAGGCTAACGTTTTTAGGCTAATGGGCCTTTTGGCTTTTCTCTTTAGTTTTATATGCACTAGGGTGGACAAGGGACGTGCAGCAAGGGGGCTTTGGAGATCAACGCAGTTGGATATTTAGACCTAGTTCATATTTTGGCAACAAGGTAAAGGCTTTTAGGGACTTAGGCCATGTTAGCCAATTTTGGTAAGGGTTTATGGCTCTTTAGTTATCGAATATAAGACTAAAAGTTAGTGCTCAATTGAAGGCTCTTTATACGTAGATTTCGTCAACGCTTCGACAGTTAACAAGTGTGTACCATATCTCCACTATAGGCTAGAACGGCAAAGGCCATAATGACTAAAAAGTGACTGAAAATTGACCGAAAGTGACCGAAAAATCGGTATTGGGAGGATCTGTGAGTAACCGTTTACTCTGTTGTGGCTAAACTTAGAATTGATGGTGATAGAGTTGCAAAGAGTGCAATTCCGAATGTTTTGGTAAGTTGGGCTTTGATGGGCCAAATATGGGCCCAATGGGCTTTCGAGCCCACGTCGGTAAAAATTATCATAAGGGCATTATAGTGGTATGTTGAGAATAAACCGATTAAAATTAACGATCTAAACGTTAAAATTGGATTTAACGGGCTTAAGACGTTGATGGACTCAGTAAGGCCCAATTAGGGGTTTTGGGCTAAAAAGGGCAAAACTGGAAACCAAGATTAAATGGACTTCTGTAAGCATAAATGGGCTAATAATTACTTGGACATGCATAAAATCCTTTAAAATCTGAAAAAGGACTAAAATACCTCTAAGTATAAGAAATTACCATTATACCCCTAAGTGCAAAAATGACCATTATACCTCTAGGGTTCACTCTGTATGAAATGTATGATAATATGCTTCTGTATGTTATATTTCATATATATGTATATCTGATGCATGAGATTCTGATTGTTATATGTCATAACAAGTATGCCTGTTGCATGGGGTTTGGGTTTATGATGGAGGAAGAGTTCTGGCAGCCTCGCTGCAATCTGATGGCCTCGCCACATATTATATCTGTTCTGGTGGCCTCGCCACAATATATCTATTCTGGTGGCTTCGCCACAATATCTGTATCTGGTGACCTCGTCAAAATATCTGGCAGCCTCACTACAAATTTCTGTGGTGTGTAGCGGATGGGTAGATTGAGTAGTCTCCCCACATGGTGTAAGGCTGGTACGGGGGTGTTATGGATGGATCTGGGTTGGGCTTTCTGTTTGCATATTACATCTGTTCTGTATCTGTTATAGGCCTATGGGTTATTTCCTGATTTCTGTAATGGGCCAAGGCCCAATTAAATCTGATTCTGAGGCTTGATCTGTTTGGATCTATGGTTGAGATTATGTTACACACTGAGTTACCAAACTCACCCTTATTTTCGTCTCTGTAGGTAACCCTCAACCATAGTGGGCTTGTAGCTGCGAGAGATTCGGAATGGCCACACCATCTTTCAAATCGATTTTTAACTCAGTTAGTCATTTATAGTAAGTCACTTTATTATTTAGGTTTTATGTTGTAATAAGGTCGTTCTTTATTGGTTTTCTTCTTTAATGGTTTAATTTATACTTTGTTGAACTGCTAGATTAGGCTGCACTGGTTTTCAAAATCCTAAGAACATTTTCAAAACTCAACAAATTCAACTAATAAGTAACTTAAAGACTTAACCTAATGACTTTTTCCTTAACTTGCCGTTTCAATAAAATATCACTTAAGTTACAAAAAGCAAAAGGTCAATAACTTAGTTGTAGGTTCATGTGACACACCGGATCCGGCCATAATGTCTAGGCTGGGTTGGGGTGTTACATTTAGTGGTATCAGAGCCAGGTTGCAACAACTCGGCTGTAGATCGGGTCTGAAAACAGAGGTTTTTAAACGATCAGAACAAGGATTTCCTAAAGAGTATGTTTTTAAACTCGGTTTCAAAGAAATTGTTTAAGCTTGTTTCGAAAATTCCTTTCGCACATAAATGATTTTCCAAGGATTAATTTAAGTTTTCTTAATTAATTTTTTAAGAAGTGGCACACCGAATCTCCGGCCCAAGCCTATAAGTTTTCTGAACTTTTACTAAAATTTTGATTATATGCCTGATTAAAACCCTATTCTGATACTTTAGTTAGGGTATTACTGAAACTATAGAAACTATGATGAGTAGACTGAGACTGTAGCTAGGTTTCTGCGAAAGAAGACGAACTCTGAAATTCTACTCATTCATAAGACATCTGTAAT
The DNA here is from genome assembly GCA_020496765.1 of Gossypium stocksii. Classification (NCBI taxonomy): domain Eukaryota; kingdom Viridiplantae; phylum Streptophyta; class Magnoliopsida; order Malvales; family Malvaceae; genus Gossypium; species Gossypium stocksii. The sequence continues at coordinate 30,613,800 of CM035627.1, forward strand.
AAACACTGGAATATTAATCTGATTCATAAAATTTCTAAAACATATAATACGAAATGAGTAAGCGAGCAGCTCGTGGTAGGGGCCGTGGATGTGCCCGAGGTAGTACACGAGCTGAATCTTCGTCTTTGGGTCATGCACCAGCAGCTGATGTACCAGTACCACCGGCAACAGAGGTGGAGTCTCATGATCGTGGTGCCAGGGATGACGCCCTATCGCAAGCGATGCTTCAAGTTCTGGAAAGGGTTGCTAGGGCAAGTACGGGTAATGGATTTCGGGGATCTATTTCTAAGCAACTCCGGGCTAATGGGGAGGGGATCTTTAGGGGCGTGTCTAGTGTAGCTCCAAACATGGTCGAGTACTGGTTGGAGGCCACAGAGAGAATTATGGATGATCTGGACTGCTCTGTGGAACAAAAGCTGAAGGGAGCTATATCGTTGCTTAGAGATGAAGCCTATCAGTGGTGGCTCACAGTGAGAGATGGGACTTCAGCTGATGAGGTAACATGAGAGCAGTTTAAGATAGCCTTTAAAGGAAAATATGTTAGAGCTAGCTATGTGGATGCCCGCAGGAAAGAATTCTTGAATCTGGTTCAGGGAGGTAGGACAGTGTCTGAGTACGAGGCTGAGTTTTTGAGGCTGAGCCGGTATGCTTCTGGGATAGTCGCTACAGAGTACGAACGTAGCGTACGCTTCGAGGACGGGCTGAGAGATGAACTTAGGGTATTGATTGCTCCGCAGAGGGAGCGTAACTTTGCTGCTTTAGTGGAGAAAGCTAAGATAGCTGAGGAGGTGAAGCGCACGGAAAGACAGAACTGTGAAAAGGATTGAAACCTCTTCCGGAGGGATTCTGGACCACCAGGTAGGGGTAACAGGAGTGTTAAGAGGGCAAGAGTGGCAGAGCCAGTGCGAGCTATACTAATGAATGCTGTTAGACTGCAAGGTTGTAGGAGTTGTGGTAAGATACATATGGGCGAGTGTCGGAAACGTCCTGGAGCTTGTTTTTGATGTGGGTCTATGGAGCATAGGGTTAAGGACTGCCCCTAGGAACCTGATCAAGCTCAAGTGATGATCAAAGGGTCGTTCAACCAGTGAGAGGTGGACCACAGGCTCCGAGAGGTCGTGGACAAGGCAGAGGTGGAAACGGTAATGGTCGAGGATGAGGAGCACCTGACAGGGGTGTTGGTTTTGCTGAGGCTCGTCAGCCAGCATTGGCTTATGCAGCTCGTCGCCGAGAGGAGGGTGATGCACCTGACATCATAACCGATATGTTTTTGATTTCTAGTATGCCATACACTACGTTGATAGTTGTTGGATCTACCCATTCATATGTTACATGTGCTATATCTGGGTCGTTGGGTGTGCGTTCTGAGGATACCGTGAGTGGGGTATCTGTACTAAGTCCTTTGGGTCACTTAGTTAGGGTAGACAAACTGTATAGAGACGTGCCTATAGAAACTCAAGGAAAAGTCTTTTCTGGAGATCTGATGGAGCTACCTTTCAGAGAATTTGATCTCATCTTGGGGATGGATTGGCTTGTTAAACGTAGGGCTACTCTGGATCGTGCTCAAAGTGAATGAGGTTAAAGACCGTAGAGGATGAGGAGCTTATGGTGATAGGTGAGCGTAGAGATTACCTGTCTAATATGGTGTCAGCTTTGAGAGCCGAGAAATGGATTCGAAAGGGATGTGAGGCTTATTTGGCATTCGTAAGACAATCAGAGACTGAGGACCTGACGGTGGACAAGGTTAGAACCGTTAAGGATTTTCAAGATGTTTTTTCAGAAGAGCTTCAGGGTTTGCCTCCGAATCGAGTGGTTGAGTTTGTGATCGACTTCTTGCCTGGTACGGCACCGGTGTCCATTGCATCTTATAGGATGGCACCGAAAGAGTTGGTGGAGCTGAAAGCTCAGATTCAAGAGCTGTTGGATAGGGGCTTTATTAGGCCAAGTGTGTCTCCATGGGGAGCACCAGTGTTGTTCGTAAAGAAGAAAGATGGGTCAATGCAAATGTGCATCGATTATCGGCAGTTGAACAAATTGACGATTAAGAATAAGTATCCATTACCAAGAATCGATGACTTATTCGACCATCTTAGAGGAGCTTCAGTATTTTCCAAGATTGATCTTCGGTCTGGGTACCATCAGTTAAGGGTTAGAGAGGTGGATATTCACAAGACGGCATTCAGAACTCGATATGGTCATTATGAGTTCTTGGTTATGCCATCTGGGCTGACAAATGCACCTGCGGCATTTATGGATCTGATGAATCGAGTATTCGAACCATACCTGGATCGATTTGTGGTCGTCTTTATCGACGATATTCTGGTTTATTCTGAATCTAATGAGAAGCATGATGAGCATCTCTGTATTGTGCTGCAAGTGTTGAGGGAAAAAGAGCTTTACACGAAATTCAGTAAGTGTGAGTTCTGGTTGAGAGAGGTAACTTTCTTGGGGCATGTTGTTTCTGCTGAAGGGATTAAGGTAGACCCTGGAAAGATTGAAGCAATTCTGGAGTGGAAACCACTGAGATCAGTGGCGGAAATTTGAAGTTTTCTGGGTTTGGTTAGGTATTACAGAAGGTTTGTGGAAGGATTTTCTGTGATGGCAGCACCGCTGACAAAGCTTATAAGGAAAGGAGTACCATTTCTTTGGACCGAGCAGTAGCAAGAAGCTTTTGAAAAGCTAAAAAGAGTTCTGATTGAGGCACCTATACTGATTCAGCCAGAGTCTGGAAAAGACTTTACCGTGTACAGTGACGCATCACATGTAGGGCTGGGCTGTGTGTTGATGCAAGAGGGTAGAGTGGTTGCTTATGCCTCGCGACAGCTTAAACCTCATGAAGGAAACTATCCTACCCATGACCTGGAGTTGGCAGCAATAATCTTTGCACTTAAGATTTGGAGACATTATCTGTACGGAGAAAGGTGTATCATATACACTGATCATAAGAGCCTTAAGTACTTGCTGACTCAGAAAGAGTTAAATCTTAGACAACGAAGATGGATAGAGTTGCTTAAAGATTATGACTGTACGATCGAGTATCATCCATGCAAAGCTAATGTGGTGGCTGATGCCCTAAGCCGTAGAATTGTATCTGATCTGAGAGCGATGTTTGCTCGTTTGAGTCTGTATGATGACGGTACTTTGTTAGCAGAGCTACAAGTAAGGCCAACCTGGGTTGAGGAGATTAAGGAAAAGCAGTCGAAGGATGAGTCTCTAAATTCTAGATTCCAGCAGGTTAAGGATGGGGATACTTCTGAGTTTGGACTTAACAGTGAGGGAGTTTTATGTTTCCGAGGTAAAATTTGTATTATGAAAGATTCTAGTTTGAGGCAAGCAATTCTGAATGAAGCTCATAGAGGACTGTGTGCTATGCATCCTAGAGGTAATAAGATGTATCATGACTTAAATGAGTTGTATTGGTGGCCTGGGCTGAAGCGAGAGGTAACGGAATTTGTGGGAAAATGTCTGACCTGCCAGCAAGTGAAAGCTGAACATCAGTTACCTTCTGGACTTCTGCAACCAGTAAAAGTACCACTTTGGAAGTGGGAGAGGGTGACCATGGATTTTGTAAGTGGGTTACCCTTGACACCGACAAAGAAGGACTCGATTTGGGTAATTGTGGATAGGCTGACTAAATCTGCCCATTTCATCCCTATTAGTACTGATTATTCACTTTAGAAGTTAGCCAATTATACATAGCAGAGATTGTACGACTGCATGGAGTGCCAGTGTCAATTATTTCTGATCGAGATCCTAGGTTCACATCTTAGTTCTGGCAAAAGTTGCATGAGGCATTGGGAACACGACTGAATTTTAGCACAGCTTTTCACCCACAGTGTGATGGTCAGTCAGAAAGGGTTATTCAGATTCTGGAAGACATGTTAAGGGGATGTGTTATCGACTTCCGAGGTAGCTGGGAGGATCATCTACCGTTGGTAGAGTTTGCGTATAATAACAGTTATCAGGCTAGCATTCATATGGCACCTTATGAGGCACTGTACGGTCGTAAGTTTCGTTCACCTAGTTGTTGGACTGAATTGGGCGAGTGGCAAGTTCTTGGACCTGAGTTGGTAGCAGAGACTGAAGAGAAGGTCAAGGTGATTAGGATTCAGTTAAAAGAGGCATCTGATCGGCAGAAGTCTTATGCAGGTTTAAGGCGCGAGGAGATTGAGTATTCAGTTGGTGACATGGTCTTCTTGAAGGTTTCGCCTTGGAAGAAGATACTGCGATTTGGAAAGAAAGGCAAGTTGAGTCCGCAATTTATTGGGCCTTATCGGGTTCTTAAACGAATGGGTCCAGTTGCTTATCAGTTGGAAGTACCCCCAGAGTTAGATAGGATTCACGATGTTTTCCACGTATCTATGTTAAGGCGATATCGATCTAACCCTACTCATATTCTACCAGTTGCAGAAGTTGAAGTGCAGCCTGATTTGACTTTTGAGAAAGAGCCTATACAGATTCTGGATCGAGACGTGAAGATTCTAAGGTGAAAGTTAGTTCCATTGGTAAAGGTACTCCAGTGTAATCATGGCAGAGAGGAAGCTAGGTGGGAACCAGAGGAGGCTATGCGTCAACAATACCCCCACTTGTTTGGATCAGGTAAATTTCGAGGACGAAATTTCTTTAAGGAGGGTAGAGTTGTAACGCCCTAAATTTTGGGTCTTTCTTGGATTGTTATTCATCGGGTAAAATGTTTGAACTCTGGTATTTAGGTTGTAATGCATGTTTGAGGAGTGTTAATAGGCCTATGGAAGGCCCAGGTGATGGCCAAAACTTGGGTAAAATTTTGTATTTTTGACTTAGGAGGTAGGGGGCCTTGGGAAGTAGGTGTTATAAGAAAATGGATGTGAAATGAGACACAAGCTGGCCAGTGGTGGAGTGGCAATGTGACGCCACTTAGGAGCTATAAAAGTGGCACCTAGATGAGTGGGACGGCCAAGGTCCAAGTCCTAAGGTATGCAAGTGTGGCGTTTTATTTTTGTGCAAGGAGCAGGTAAGAGTTTGAAGCAGAGTAAAACTCTGCTTGGAGAGAAATTTGAATCGGTCAAAGGAGTAAATCGAGGAGTATATTGAGGGACTTTTGAAATTTGAATGGAAGTGCCCGGCCAGGGGACTCTGTTTAGAGTGAATTCGGCAAAGTGCATAAGTAGTGTTTCGGCAATTAGGCTCCTTAGTGTGCCGAATTCTTTAGGTTTGTGCATTCTTTCTTTTACCAATTTTCGGTGGCATATTAGGGTTCTCTTTTGTAATTCTTTTCCTTGTTTTTGACTTAGTAGCCGCACCTCATACCTCAGGAACCCCACTACCGATTTCTCTTTAGTAACCAAAAGCACTCTTCTGCTTTCCTCTTCACTTATTCTCTTCTTCTACTCATCTTGCATCCTAAGCCGAATTCTTTTCTTCTTCTACAAGCCTCTGCCAACCATCTTTTTACCCCAATCCCTCATTAAGCCGAATGTTCATTTGATCAAAAACCCCACCATGGCCGAATACCTTATGTCACTAAAACCTCTGTGCCGATTGCTCTTTGTCAAAACCGATTACTCTCACTCTTCTTCCTCCTAAACCCTTCCATAAGCCGAAACCCCTCTAGGCCATTCTTATTATTGTTAGGGCGAGATCTATTATTGATCTAGTATAGATTTAGTCGGATAGAAGCAAGTGAGCAGGGTTCTTCGTGCGAAGTTATCGATAAGTGTTTTGAGACTTTTCTTCACTTGTTATCTTAATTCAAGGCAAGAAGCCGAAACCCCTTAGGGGAAGGCTAATGTTTTTAGGCTAATGGGCCTTTTGGCTTTTCTCTTTGGTTTTATATGCGCTAGGGTGGACAAGGGACGTGCAGCAAGGGGGCTTTGGAGATCAACGCAGTTGGATATTTAGACCTAGTTCATATTTCGGCAAAAAGGTAAAGGCCTTTAGGGACTTAGGCCATGTTGGCCGATTTTGGTAAGGGTTTATGGCTCTTTAGTTATCGAATATTAGACTAAAAGTTAGTGCTCAATTGTAGGCTCTTCATACGTAGATTTCGTCAACGCTTCGACAGTTAACAGGTGTGTACCATATCTCCACTATAGGCTAGAACGGCAAAGGCCGTAATAACTGAAAAGTGATTGAAAACAGACCGAAAGTGACCGAAAAATCGATATTGGGAGGATCTGTGAGTAACCGTTTACTCTGTTGTGGCTAAACTTAGAATTGATGGTGATAGAGTTGTAAAGAGTGCAATTCCGAACGTTTTGGTAAGTTGGGCTTTGATGTGCCAAATATGGGCCCAATGGGCTTTCGAGCCCGCGTCGGTAAAAATTATCATAAGGGCATTATAGCGGTATGTAAAGAATAAACCGGTTAAAATTAACGATCTGAACGTTAAAATTGGATTTAACGGGCTTAAGACGTTGATGGACTCAGTAAGGCCCAATTAGGGGTTTTGGGCTAAACAGGGCAAAACTGGAAACCAAGATTAAATGGACTTCTGTAAGCATAAATGGGCTAATAATTACTTGGACATGCATAAAATCCTTAAAAATCTGAAAAAGGACTAAAATACCTCTAAGTATAGGAAATTACCATTATACCCTTAAGTGCAAAAATGACCATTATACCTCTAGGGTTCACTCTGTATGAAATGTATGATAATATGCTTCTGTATGTTATATTTCATATATATGTATATCTGATGCATGAGATTCTGATTGTTATATGTCATAACAAGTATGCCTGTTGCATGGGGTTTGGGTTTATGATGGAGGAAGCGTTCTGGCAACCTCGCTGCAATCTGATGGCCTCGCCACATATTATATCTGTTCTGGTGGCCTCGCCACAATATATCTGTTCTGGTGGCTTCGCCATAATATCTGTATCTGGTGACCTCGTCACAATATCTGGCAGCCTCACTGCAAATTTTTATGGTGTGTAGCAGATGGGTAGGTTGAGTAGTCTCCCCACATGGTGTAAGGCTGGTACGGGGGTGTTATGGATGGATCTGGGTTGGGCTTTCTGTTTGCATATTACATCTGTTCTGTATCTGCTATGGGCCTATGGGCTATATCTTGATTTCTATAATGGGCCAAGGCCCAATTAAATCTGATTCTGAGGCCTGATCTGTTTGGGTCTATGGTTGAGATTATGTCACACACTGAGTTACCAAACTCACCCTTATTTTCGTCTCTGCAGGTAACCGTAAACCATAGTGGGCTTGGAGTTGCGAGAGAGTCAGAATGGCCACACCATCTTTCAAATTGATTTTTAACTTAGTTAGTCATTTATAGTAAGTCACTTTATTATTTGGGTTTTATGTTGTAATAAGGTCGTACTTTAAATTTCTTTATTGGTTTTCTTCTTTATTGGTTTAATTTATACTTTGTTGAACTGCTAGATTAGGCTGCGCTGGTTTTCAAAATCCTAAGAACGTTTTCAAAACTCAACAAATTCAACTAATGAGTAACTTAAAGACTTAACCTAATGACTTTTTCCTTAACTTGCCGTTTCAATAAAATATCACTTAAGTTACAAAAAGCAAAAGGTCAATAACTTAGTTGTAGGTTCATGTGACACACCGGATCCAGGCCAGGTTTGGGGTGTTACAATGAGAGCCATGAAAATTCAACTAGGCCATTTTGTGATGAATTTGTGCATATTTGATGATTTTATGAGTTAGGGATAAAATGTGAAAAATACGAGGGCTAAAATGCAAAATGCCCTAAAATTGTATTCATGGATTGAATTGAATGAAATGAATGATTGAAAGGTTGAATTTGAATTGATTTAGATCAAGAACAAAGAAAATCAGACTTAGATTGAGGAAAGTCCAAAATCGTCGAATAGTCGACTCAAATCCATCTAAATCCATACAAGGTAAGTCAATATACAAATATGCATTATATTAATTTTTGTTATAAATGCTTGAATTACAAACTAAATTGGACGGCCATGAGAGCCTGATATAGTAATTCCAAATCAATTTTGATTGAGTAATGGTAAAATGATATCATGTAAGGCCTCGTCTGATACGTAGGCATTGATTAGAGAATTATGTGTAAGACCGTGTCTAGGACACTGACTTTGTAAGTGTTTCGTGTAAGACCCTATCCAGGACAGTGGCATCGATATTGAATGATATGTAAGACCATGTCAGGGACGTCGGCATTGTATAAGGCCTATCTGAATTCTGTAACATTTCTGAATGAATTGAGGAGAAAATCTGATAAACGAATGAATGGATACCTCATGTGTCTGACTCAGGTACGTCTATTTTGTACTGAATTTTCGAGTGTGAAAGGTATGCAAATTGTATGAACTAGAAGTCTGAGTAAAATGATTGAATCTGAATGCTGATATATCTGTGGAAAATGGTTATCATATTATGATTTTGGATTGCATAATTTTGCATTTGACTTACTAAGCTCTTTATAGTTTACTCTATTTATTCCTTCAACTGTTTACAGATATCGTAGCTACTGCAGGCTCAGGGATAGTCAAGGATTGTCATCACACTATCAAGCTTAATTTTGGTACCTTTTGAATGCACTAAGTTTAAGTATGGCATGTATAAGCTAGAGTGTCTAAGTATTTAAGCTTGGACATGTTCATTTGATATGCCATGAGAATTGGCTAGCACATGGTATGTTTTTGTTTGTTTTTGGGTTATGATTTGTGGTCCAAGTTGTGTAAGTTATAATGAATATTTAGTATTATATGTTTTGGTTACCTTGAATCATGACCATGTGAAGAAATGGTAAGAAATGGATGTGGTATGAATGAGTTAGGTATTATGTGTTGAGTTATGAACTTGTTTACGATATGTACAAGCTTGGTGTGTGATTTGAATATAAAGGTGTATATGAATGGTTTGATCATATTGAGGTATGTTTTAAGGCATTGAATTAAGTTGAAACTGTGGCATGAATTAGCTTGTAGAGATGACCCTTTAATGGGTGGAAAGTATGACTTATACCAAGTCTGCTTAGTGCCACATGGTTAGGGCACACGGGCGTGCCTTAAGGCCGTGTTGATTTTCCAGTATTGGGCATATGACCCAAATGGCCAAGACCCACGGGTGTGTCTTGTGGTCGTGGCAAAACATCAGTATGCTTACTCTATTTTACCACAGCTTGGGTGCACGGGCGTGCCTGAGTCTCGTGTGAGGCACACAGCTTGGTCACACGGGCGTGTGACCTTCTTAAGTTAGAAAGTTTTATATGTGCTCTGAAGTTTATGAATGTGTTCGTTTTAGTCCCGATCATATTTAAATACATGTTTGAGGTCTTATAGATCTCCAATGGGGACTTATTATCTAAATCTTATTAACCGTGAATGTTCTGTTCTGATCTGTTCTGAAACTCTGGTAACGCCCCTTACCTGTTCTGGTGACAGTCTCGGGATAGGGGTGTTACATTTGTTTTGGTATCAGAGCTACGGTTTAATTGGTTCTATGACTAGCGTAATGTATTTGAGTCTAGCTATACATGCCATACATCTAAATTGTGATAGTGTGATGAATCTTAACGAATAAAATATGTTGTTCATATAGTAATGGATCCCGAAAGAGCCGTAGTTGACGATGTTAAAAGTAACGCGCCTACTCCCACACAAGGGATAGTGCCATCTGATTCTAGATGGGTTACTAGTGGTAATGAGGGAGAAGCTAAACAAGCTTTCTTCCAATGATGAATGAGTGGTTCACTCAATATGTACGGGTAAATTCGGCTGTTCAACCCCCACCCTCGACTGTTGCTCAACAAATTTTGGTTGTACCTCCTGTAATAAATTTGATTCATCTGAGTAAGCCTCCGGTAGACAAGATCAGAAAGTATAGGGCTGAAGAGTTTTGAGTCACTACAGATGATGATGAAGAGAGGGCTGAATTTTGGCTTGAAAACACGATCCGAGTTTTTGATGAAGTGTCATGTACCCCGGAAGAATGTGTTAAATGTGCGGTTCCATTATTACGAGATTCGGCATATCATTGGTGTAAAACACTAACATCTGTGGTTCCGAGTGAAAGTATTACCTGGGACAACTTTCAGACTGAATTCAAAAAGAAGTATATCAGTCAGAGTTTCATTGATCAGAAGCGTAAAGAGTTTCTTGAATTGAAACAAGGTAACAAATCTGTTACAAAATACGAACGTGAATTCGTAAAGTTGAGTTAGTATGCACCGGAATATGTAGCTTCAAAGGACACTATGTGTAAAAGATTTGTCGAAGGCTTGAATGAAAACATTAAGCTTCTGGTTGGAATTCCCGATCTAAATAAGTTTGTGGTGTTAGTTGAAAGGGCTTGTAAAGCCAAAGAACTTAGTAAAGAAAAGAAGAAAGCTGATTCTAAAGCTAAAGAGGTTCAAAAGAGATCTTTAGGTAGATCATTTCAGTTTGTGTCAAATAAGTTCCAAGATAACCCTAACCGTTCGAAAATTAATATGGGACATTCTGGCAGAGATCGCGATAGATCGCGTTGAAGCTTTAGAACTCCTACTACATCTGTTGCGAGTGTCGGGAATGTTAGATCTGATAAAACCAAGTGTGCATATTATGGAAAAAGACATTCGGGAAGTTGTAGATTGAAAGATTGAACCTGTTTTCGATGTGGATCTCTGGATCATTTTGTTCAAGACTGCCCTGAATCTATTGATCAAGAGATAGTCAAAAATTCGAGATAAAGTAATACCTCTGCTAGAGGTAGAACTTCTAGAAATGCGGGAGATGATAGTGTGGGTCAAAAGACTACTAAAGATACTGTTGTGCGATTTGAGGCTCGAGTGCCTGCTAGAGCTTATGCTATCTGAGCGCGTGAAGAAGCTTCGTCTCCTGATGTGATTACTAGTATTTTCACTCTTTATGATACCTCTGTAATTGCTTTGATAGATCCTGGATCAACGCATTCTTATATCTGTGTGAATTTAACGTATAGTAAGACTTTACTTGTAGAGTCTACTGAAATTGCTACTAGAATATCAAACCCCTTTTCCTGGTTGATAAGATTTGCAAGAACTGTCCATTAATGATTCGAGATATATGTTTCCCTGCTGATTTGATGCTATTGCTATTTGATGAATTTCATATAATTCTGGGTATGGACTGGTTAACTCTACATGATGCTGTTGTAAATTGCAAATGAAAAGTTATTTACTTGAAATGCTAGAATAGTGAGTCTAGTGAAATGAATGGTTTACCAGCTGTAATATTTGCATTAAAAGCTCAGAAGTATGTAAGAAAATGTTGTGAAGCCTACCTAGCTTACGTGATTGATTATAAAGTATCTGATCAAAAGATTGAATCAGTGCCTGTCGTCTATGATTTTCATGATGCATTTCCTAAAGAACTTCTGGGATTGCCTCCGATTCGATAAGTTGAGTTTGGTATTGAATTAGTCCCTGGAACTACTCCAATTTCAATAGCTCCATAGAATGGCACCGACCGAATTAAAAGAATTAAAGACTCAGTTGCAAGAATTGACTGATCGAGGTTTTGTTAGATTGAGTTTCTCACAGTGGGGTGCTCTTGTTCGGTTCGTGAAAAAGAAAGATGGCACGATGAGAATGTGTATTTATTACTGTCAGCTCAACAAAGTGACTGTAAAGAATAAATACCCTCTGTCCAAATTGATGATTTGTTTGATTAACTACAAGGTGCCACTGTATTTTTGAAGATTGATCTGAGATCTGATTATTACCAGTTGCTAGTAAACGATTCTCACATTTCGAAAATAGATTTCTGAATGAGGTATGGGCACTATGAATTCTTAGTTATACCTTTTGGAATAACAAATGCTCCTGCTGCGTTTACGGATCTGATGAACAGAATTTGCAGACCGTATTTAGATCAGTTTGTTGTTGGTTTCATTGATAACATTTTAATCTATTCGAGGAATGAAAGTGATCATGTGGAACATTGAAGAATCGTACTACAGACACTGCGTGATAAGCAACTTTATGCAAAATTTAGCAAATATGAATTTTGGCTACGTGAAGTTAGTTTTCTGGGTCATACTACATCAGCTTCTGGTATCCGTGTTGATCCGAATAAAATCTCAGCTATTTTGGATTGGAAACCTCCAAGAAACATTTCTGAAGCCCGTAGTTTTCTGGGACTTGCCAACTATTACCGTCGATTCGTAAAAGATTTCTCTGTGATAGCAACCCCATTAACTCGACTACTTCAGAAAAATGCAAGCTTCGAATGGTCTAAAATGTGTCAAGAAAGTTTTGATCGATTGAAAGCTCTGTTAACTAAAGCTCCAATACTCGTGCAACTTGAATCAGGCAAAGAATTTGTTGTGTATAGTGATGCTTCATTGAATGGATTAGGTTACGTTTTAATGCAGGAAGGCAAGGTTATAGCGTATGCCTCTAGACAGTTAAAGCCACACGAGAAGAACTATCCGACACATGATCTTGTGTTAGCTGTCATTGTTTTTGCACTGAAAATTTGGCGTCACTATCTGTTCGGTGAGGAATGTCATCTATTTTCATATCACAAAAGTTTGAAACATTTGATGACTTAGAAGGATTTGAATCTAGGACAGTGAAGATGGTTGGAATTGTTAAAAGATTATGAGCTTATTATTGATTACCATCTGGGTAAAGCTAATATTGTAACTGATGCTTTAAGTCGAAAATCATTATCTGCATTATGTGCCTTAAATACTAGTACTGATCCATTTGTTGATGATTCAGTGTTGGCTGAATTAAAAGTAAAACCTTTGCTTTTGCAACAAATTATTGATGCTCAGAAAGTATATAATGAATTGCTAGTGAAACAAGCTCAGTGTGATTCTAATTCTGAGTTCCGAATTGATGATGATGATTGTCTGAGATTCAGGAATAGAATTCGCGTTCTGAGAAATTCTGAATTGATTCAAATGATTTTGAGTGAAGCACATAATAGCAAATTTTCTGTACATCCGGGTAGCACAAAAATGTATAATAATTTAAAATGATTGTACTGGTGGTCGGGAATGAAAAGGGATATATCCAACTATGTTTTGAAGTGCTTAATATGTCAGCAAGTAAAAGCCGAACATCAGGTGCCTTCTGGTTTATTACAGCCGATTTTGATACTCGAATGGAAATGGGATCGAGTAACTATGGATTTTGTGTCTGGATTGCCTCTGACTCCGAAAAAGAAAGATTCAATCTAGGGTGTGGTTGATCGTTTGACAAAATCTACTCATTTTATCCTGGTACATCTGACTATTCACTTGATAAATTAGCTGAACTCTACATTTCTGATATTGTGAGATTGCACGGGGTACCACTATCTATTGTATCTGATAGAGATCCAAGGTTTACTTCGCGATTCTAGAAGAAGTTACATGAGGCATTATGTACGAAATTACATTTCAGTATTGCTTTTCATCCGCAAACAAGTGGTCAGTCTGAGCGGATCATTTAGATACTCGAGGATATGCTTAGATGTTGTATTCTGGAGTTTAAAGGTACGTGGGAACAATATCTACCTCTGATTGAATTTGCATATAATAATAGTTTCCAATCGAGCATTAAAATGACCCCGTATAAAGCCTTGTACGGTAGAAAATGTAAAACTCTGCTGTATTGGTCTGAACTTAGTGAAAATAAGATATACGGGATTGATCTAATAAAAGAAGTAGAACAGAATGTGAAAGTGATCAAAGATAGTCTGAAAGTAGCTTCTGATTGTCAGAAATCATACGTGGATCTGAAATAGAAAGATATTGAATTTGAGATTGGCAACAAAGTATTTCTGAAAGTGTCCCCATGGAAGAAACTGTTTCGATTTGGCAAAAAGGGCAAACTGAGTCCGATGATTATGGGGCCGTATGAAATCATTGAAAAAGTTGGGCCGGTTGCTTATAGACTGATTTTGCCACCTGAGTTACAAAAGATACATAATGTATTTCATGTTTCGATGCTTAGACATTATAGATCTGATCCGTCTCATGTGATATCTCCTCCTGAGATTGAATTAAAGTTTGATATGTCCTATGATGAAGAACCTATCCATATCTTAGCTTGAGAAATGAAAGAATTGAGAAACAAGAAAATTCCGTTAGTAAAAGTACTGTGACATCGTCACAGATTGGAAAAGGCTACCTGGGAACCTGAAAGTGCAATGAGACAGCAATATCCTAATCTATTTCACGGTAAGATTTTCGGGGACGAAAATCCCTAAGGAGGGAGAATTGTAACAGCTCGGTTTGGACCGTAGTCAAAATAGTGGTTTCGAGACCACATATCCGAGTCTAAAAATATTTTAATATTATTTTCTGTGTCTGTGGTAAATGAATTAGCATCTAAGAAATTTCTGTGAATTAATTTGTCTGTCTTTGTGTTTAATTGCAAAAAAAGGATTAGATAGCATAAAAGGTGAAATTTGGTTGCTACTTGCTAAAGTGCTTATATGTCATGATTTGATTTTATTAGAGTCCTTATTAAGTGAATATGCCATTTTTCTATATAGTGGACATTTATGTCCATGTTGAAAAAATGACTTATTAATGTTTATTAAAAGTTAATATGGGAAATTTGATATTATGTGTTTATAATAAAATAAAACGAAGAAAACATGACCATAAAAATTGTTTCCTTCCACCAAAAATCAAAGAACGAAGAAGGAAATAAAGCTTCCTAGGTTTTGGCACTTTTCTATCTCAATCAAGGTATGTTTTGAGCTCGATTTTTAATAATTTCTACATTTTCGTGATCGTTAATTTGAAATCTTCCATGCCCATGCCTCAATTTATGTTTTTGATAAAGTTTATAAATAGTGCCATTGTGGATATTTAAAGCTTTGTACTGAAATTGGTTGAATTATGATGGATAGGTGTTGAATAAATATGTTTTGCCATGAGATTTTGATGAATTTTAACTATATGGGCTAATTTGTGAAAATGGGACTTTGGAAGGACTAAATTGTAAAATAAATGTGTTATATGGGCTTGTATGAGAGCCATGAAAATTTGTCTATGCCATTTTGTGATGAAATTGTGAATATTTGATGATTTTATGAGTTAGGGACTAAATGGTTAAAATGTGAAAAATGCGAGGGCTAAAATGCAAAATGCCCTAAATTTGTATTCATGGATTGAATTGAATGAAATGAATGATTGAATGGTTGAATTTGAATTGATTTAGATCAAGAACAAAGAAAATCGAACTTAGATCGAGGGAAGTCCAAAATTGTCGAATAGTCAACTCAAATCCATTTAAATCTGTACGAGGTAAGTCAATATACAAATATACGTTATATTAATGTTCGTTATAAATGCTTGAATTATAAACCGCATTGGACGGCCATGAGAGCCTGATATAGTAATTTTGAATCAAGTTTGATTGACTAATGATAGAACTATATCACGTAAGACCTCATCCGGGATGTAGGCATTGATTAGAGAATTACGTGTAAGACCGTGTCTGGGACACTGGCTTCGTAAATGTTTCGTGTAAGACCCTGTCCGGGATAGTGGCATCGATATTGAATGATATGTAAGACCACGTCGGAGATGTCGCATTGTATAAGGGCTATCTAAATTTTATAACGTTTCTAAATGAATTGAGGAGAAACTCTGATAAACAAATGAATGTATACATCATGTGTCTGAGTCAGGTACTTCCGTTTTGTACTGAATTTCTGGGTATGAAAGGTATGCAAATTGTGTGAACTAGAAGTCTGAGTAAAATGAATGAATCTGAATGGTGATATATCTGTGGAAAATGGTTATCGTATTATGATTTTGGATTGCATAATTTTGTATTTGATTACTAAGCTCTTTGTAGCTTACTCTGTTTATTCTTTCAACTGTTTACAGATATCGTAGCTACTACGGGCTCGGGGATACTCAAGGATCGTCATTACACTATCGAGATTAATTTTAGTACCTTTTGAATGTACTTACTTTAAGTATGGCATGTATAGGCTAGAGTGTCTAAGTATTTAAGCTTGGATATGTTCATTTGATATGCCATGAGAATTGGCTAGCACATGATATGTTTGTGCTTGTTTTTGGGTTATGATTTGTGGTGCCAAGTTGTGTAAGTTATAATGAATATTTAGTCTTATATGTTTTGGTTATCTTGAATCATGACCATGTGAAGAAATGGTAAGAAATGAATGTGGTATGAATGAGTTAGGTACTATTTGTTTAGTTATGAACTTGTTTATGATATAGGCAAGCTTGGTGTGTGATTTGAATATGAAGGTGTATATGAATGGTTTGGTCATGTTGAGGTATGTTTTAAGACATTGAATTAAGTTGAAACTGTGGCATGAATTAGCTTGTAGAGATGACCCTTTAATGGGTAGAAAGTATGACTTAAACCAAGTCTGCTTAGTGCCACACGGTTAGGGCACACGGGCGTGCCTTAATGCCGTGTTGATTTTCCAATATTGGGCATAAGACCAACACGGCCAAGACCTACGGGCATGTCTTGTGGCCGTGGCAAAAAGTTAGTATGCTTACTCTGTTTTGGCACGGCTTGGGTGCACAGGCGTGCCTGAGTCTCGTATGAGGCACACAGCCTGGTCACACGGGCGTGTGACCTCCTTAAGTTAGAAAATTTTATATGTGCTCTGAAGTTTATGAATGTGTTCGTTTTAGTCCTAATCCTATTTAAATACATGTTTGAGGTCTTATGGGGACTTATTATCTAAATCTTATTAACTGTGAATGTTCTCTTTTGATCTGTTCTGAAACTCTGGTAACGCCCCTTATTTGCTCCGGTGATGGTCTCGGGATAGGGTTGTTACAGAGAATACCATTAGAGTATTCGATGAATTGTCATGCATGCTTGAAGAGTGCATGAATGTGTAGTGTCACTTCTGCGAGACTCAACCTACTAGTGGTGGAATACTCTCGTGTTAGTCGTACCAAAAGAAAGGGTAACTTGGGAATTCTTCCAAGAGGAGTTCCGTAAAAAGTATATTATCCAAAGATTCATAGACCAGAAGAGAAAAGAATTTCTCGAGCTGAAGTAAGGCTGAATGACAGTGACGAAATATGAGCGTGAATTTGTGAGGCTCAGCAAATATGCTCGGGAATGCATATCTAACGAAGCCATTATGTGTAAAAGGTTTGGAGACAGTTTGAACGAAGACATTCGATTGTTGGTTGGCATTCTAGAGTTAATAGAATTTGTGGTCTCATTGAAAGAGCGTGTAAGGCCGAAGAATTGGCCAAAGAGAAGAGAATAGTTGATATTAAGTCTCGTGACTCAAAGAAAAGACAGATGGGGAAATTACATCAGTCCTCATCCAAGAGATCAGAAGAGTTCACTACCCGATCAAACTCTTCAGTGGTATTCTTGTGTAGAAATAAGAAAAAGTAGTACACAGCGTTTAAAGCTCAAACCACTTCTATCCTAAGTGTTGCTAGTGCTCAGTCGAATAGACCGGAGTATTTGCAATGTGGTAGACGATATATCAGTGAGTGCTGAGGAAGTGATAGAGGTTGTTTCAAGTGTGGTTCACTAAACCACTTCATTCTAAATTATCCCGAAATGGATGAGAAAGATAAAAGGCAAGATGTGAGAGTGAGTAATGCTCCGGCGAAGGGTAGACCACAGAAGAACCCAGGTAGTGGGGCTAGCAACAGAGGTTCACCTAGAGACTCCGCCGTGAGGTTCGAAGGCAGAGTGCCTGTGAGAACTTACGCTATTCGTGCCCGCGAAGAGGCTTCGTCTCCCGATGTGATTATGGGTACTTTTTCTATCTATGATATACCTGTTGTTGCTTTGATTGATTTGGGGTCTACTCATTCCTATATTTGTATGAAAGTGGCTTCTAATATGGAAATGCATGTTGAGTCTACCAAATTTGTGATAAAAGTATCAAACCTACTAGGCAAGCATGTGTTAGTTGACCTAGTGTGTAGAATTTGTCCTTTGACAATTAGAGGCCATTATTTTCTGGCTAACCTAATGTTATTGCCGTTTAATGAATTTGACATGATCCTTGGTATGGATTGGTTAACTACTCATGATGTTATAGTAAATTGTGGGAGAAAATTTATTGAGCTGAAATATGAAAATGGGATATTCTCCGGGTTGAATCAGATGAAATCGATAGCTTACTTATAGTGATGTCTTCAATGACAGCTCAGAGATATTTGAGGAAAGGGTATGAGTCGTATCTCACTTTTGTATTGAATACCCAAGTGTTGGAAGTGAGGATTGAGTCAGTGCCAGTGGTATGTGAGTACTCGGATGTGTTCCCGGTAGAATTGCCTAGATTACCTCCAACTAGGGAAGTGGAGTTTGGTATCGAGTTAGCCACTGGTATGGCACCTATTTTGATTGCCCCGTAGAGGATGGCTCTGACAAAACTTAAATAATTAAAAGCTCAGTTGCAAGAGTTAAAGGACAAAGGTTTTGTGAGACCTAGTTATTCTCCATGGGGTGCACCGATGCTATTTGTGAAGAAAAAGGATGGTTCGATG
This sequence comes from Gossypium stocksii, assembly GCA_020496765.1. Classification (NCBI taxonomy): domain Eukaryota; kingdom Viridiplantae; phylum Streptophyta; class Magnoliopsida; order Malvales; family Malvaceae; genus Gossypium; species Gossypium stocksii. Next base: position 30,632,212 of record CM035627.1, read on the forward strand.
AGATTATGTATAGACTACCGACAACTCAATAAGGTTACAGTTAAGAACAATATCCCTTGCCAAGGATCGACGATTTGTTTAATCAATTGAAGGGAGCTACCGTGCTTTCTAAGATAGACTTGAGGTCCGGTTATTACCAGCTAAGAGTCAAGGAGCAAGATGTATCAAAAACTACATTTCGGATGAGGTATGGTCACTATGAGTTCCTCGTCATGCCCTTTGGCTTAACGAATGCTCCTATGGTATTTATGGACTTAATGAACCGCATTTTCTGACCGTACTTGGACAAGTTCGTCGTAGTCTTTATTGATGATATGCTCATTTACTTTCATGATGAAAGTGAGCATGCGGAGCATTTGAGGACTATCTTGCAAACTTTGAGAGATAAGTAGTTGCATGCCAAGTTTAGTAAACGTGAATTTTGGCTACGAGAGGTAAGATATTTAGGGCACATAGTGTCGGGTGATGGGATTAGAGTTGACCCAAGTAAGATATTGGCTATTGTTGAGTGGAAACTGCCGAGAAAAGTATCAGAGATTAGAAGCTTTTTGGGCTTAGTGGGCTACTGCAGACGGTTTGTTAAAGGGCTCTCTATGATTGCTACTCCGATGATGAGACTACTATAAAAAGACGTCAAGTTCGAATGGACAAAAAAATACCAACAGAGTTTTGAGAAACTAAAGGCTTTGTTGACCGAAGCCCCAGTTTTAGTACAACCGGAGCTGGGAAAAGAATTTGTGGTGTATAGCGATGCATCTTTGAATGGATTAGGATGCGTGCTCATACAAGAAGGTAAGGTAATAGCCTATGCCTCGAGACAGCTAAAGGCGCATGAGAAAAACTACCCGGCACACGACTTAGAGTTAGCTGCCATCGTGTTTGCATTGAAGATATAGAGACACCATTTGTATGGCCAGAAGTGTCGGATATTCACCTACCATAAAAGTCTAAAATATTTAGTGACTCAAAAAGAGTTAAACCTACGACAATGAAGATGGTTAGAGTTATTAAAAGATTACGAGTTGACAATTGACTATCATCTGGAAAGGTGAATGTAGTCGCTGATGCATTGAGTAGGAAGTCATTATTTGCCTTGAGGGCTATGAACACTCAGTTAACCGTAACCGATAATGGTTCAATCCTAGCTGAGTTGAGAGCTAGACTAACGTTCTTGCAAGAGATTTGTGAAGCACATAAAGGTGATAAAGGTTTACAAACCAAGATGACTCAGTGTGAGACGAGTAGTGAATCAGACTTTCAAGTTGGTACTGACGGTTGTTCGATGTATCAAGACACAATTTGTGTATCGAAAGATGACAAGCTTATTCAGAAGATTTTGCATGAGTCACATAGTAGTAGTATGTCTATCCATCTGGGTAGTGTGAAAATGTACAATGACTTGAAGAAAATGTAGTGGTGGTCAGGAATGAAGAGAGACGTCTCAAAGTTTGACTCTAAGGGTCTAACCTATCAACAAGTGAAGGCCGAACACCAAGTACCTTCGGGTTTACTTCAGCCTGTGATAGTTCCCAAGTGGAAATGGGACTATGTTACCATGGATTTTGTATCGGGATTGTCTTTGACACCAAAGAAGAAAGATGTCATTTGGGTTGTAGTCGATAGACAAACAAAGTTAACTCATTTCATATCGATGCGTACCAATTAGTCACTTGAGAAATTGGCTGATTTGTATGTTTCCAAAATTGTGAGACTTCACGGAGTGCCCTTGTTGACTATTTCAGATAGAGATAGGAGATTTATATCTCAGTTTTGGAAAAGGTTATAAGAGGCGTTTAGGACAAAATTGAATTTCAGCGCTGCTTTCCACCCGCAAACTGACGGCTAGTCGGAAAGAGTAATTCAGATTCTTGAAGATATGTTGCAGTGTTGTGTTCTTGAGTTTCAAGGTAGTTGGGAAAAGTACTTATCGCTGGTAGAGTTTGTCTATAGTAATAGTTATCAGTTGAGTCTGAAATTGGTGCCTTATGAGGCTTTGTATGGGCATAAGTGTCAAACGCCCTTATATTGGATCGAATTTCAAGAGAGTCTTAGTGAAAAAGATAGAAGAGAAAGTTTAGGTGATTCGTGATTGCTTGAAAGACGCTTCGGATAGACAGAAATCCTACGCAGATTTGAAACGAAAAGAGATTGAGTTTCAAGTCTGTGATAAGGTATTTTTGAAAGTATCCCCAAGAAACAAAGTCCTCAGGTTTGGGAAAAGGTGAAAATTAAGTCCATGATTTATTGGACCTTATGAGGTGATCGAGAGAATTGGACCGGTAGCATACCAATTAGTCGTGCCACCTGAGTTAGAAAAGATCCATGATGTGTTTCATGTATCGATGTTGCGTTGTTACTGTTCTAACCCCTCACACGTGATTTCACCAGCAAAGGTTGAAATTAGACCTGATATAACTTATGTTGAAGAACCGGTTAAGATTTTGGATCGAGAGATCAAGAAATTAAGGAATCAAAGTATAACACTTGTGAAAGTATTATGACATAGACATGGAGTTGATGATGCCACATGGGAGCCCGAGGAGGCTATAAGGAATCAATACTCAAATCTTTTCACTAGTAAGATTTTCGGGGACAAAAATTCGTAAGGACGGAGAATTGTAATAGCTTGATTTTAGGCCTAGTCAGAACAGTGGTTTAGAAACCACAAATTTAGGGTCAAGAAAATTATTCTAATATTATTTTATGTGTTATAGCATAATTATATGAGTGCATGAAAATTTTGGTGAATTAATTTTAGTGATTGCGAGCTTAATTGCGAAAAAGGAATAATTCGCATAAAGGGCAAAAGTTTTCATTTACTAGCAAATGGTGTTAAATAGCTAAGGAACATAATGTAGAGGTCTTTAATAGGCAAATAGGCCTATTTTATAGTAATGGTCGGCCATGGAGACAAGAAAAAAAGAAAAGTCAAAGATTAGGTAAATTTGATGACTTATTTGACTTGATATAAAATAAAATAAAAAGAAAAAGGTTGTCATTTTTTTACCCTTCTTCCTCCACTGATTTTTCTCCAAGAAAATGGCCATGGGAGCTTGAAATTTTTAGTAATTTTAGACCTTAACAAGTAAATTATTTTGATGACTTTTCTTGATAATTTTTGTACTTTTGGGACCCATGTAGCATAAGCTAACTAATGGGGGGACTATTTTACAATATGGTTGAAAGTTTAGGGTTTTGCAATGAAAGCATTTGTGTTGTTTGCTGAAATATTATGGAAGAAAATGAATCTTCGTTGTTAAATAAACAACTTCTGTGATGTAGTTTTCATGAAAACCCTAAGGAAGGACCATTTTGTACAAGTCATAAATTATGTGGGAATGTGTGGAATAATTGGAATTAGGGGCTACTTCAAGAGTAAAAAGAAATCTGCTAGGCTTGGTTAATGAAGAAATTTGATGAAAATCAATTTTCGAGCCTAGGGGTAAAATTGTCATTTTGTGAAAGTTTAGGGGCAAAATGGTCATTTTACCAAAAATATGAATTTTGGAATGTTTAAATTAATTGATGATTAAATGAGCAAATTTTTTTTATTTTAGATCAAGAGATGCGAAATTCGGATCTAGACTAGGGGAAAGCCAAGCTAGTGGACTAAATTGACTAGTCGACCACATTTTGTATATCGAGGTAAGTTGTACGTAAATAATACAACTTTTCCATTATTATGCTTTAAATGATTGATTTTGCATAAAAGAGTTGAAATGATTGATTTTGCATAAAAGAGTTGAATGTATTTATGAGAAATGTACGGTGAGATTTAATGTGGTAAACTCCCAGTTGAACCGTAGGAATCGACCAGATATCCATGCCATAATACTAGGGTGATGTGAGTGCTAGTGTAAGACCATGTCTGGGACATGGCATCGGCCTTGACATATGAGAGTCAGTGTAAGACCATGTCTAGGACATGGCATCGAATTTGATGTGTGAGCCAATGTAACACCATGTTTGGGACATGTCGTTGACCTCGATATGTGTCAGTGTAAGACCATGTCTGGGACATGGCATCGGCACCGATATGTGTGAGCCAATGTAAGACCATTTCTGGGACATGGCTTCGGAATTTCATCCTACGTTTGATGCTTATTGAATATCCTTTAGTATTCCAAATGGTTCAATGGGAAATGTACAATTTATGTTATAATAGACGAGGTTATGACCATGTTGTAAGTGGTACAGGTACCTACATGAAACATATGAGATGTAAGCTTAATTTATGTTGTATGATTAGTAAGGGATGAAAATGAGTAAGTTGTGTTTATAACCAATTATGTATTATGTGCAAATTATGATATGTTGTGAGTATGTGAATACATGGTAAATTGTTGTTATTTATTTACATGAAACTTACTAAGCCTTATGCTTACTCCCATTCCTTTCCATTTTTTTATAGTGCCACCTAATTAGATCGTGGATCAATGAACATTGGAGGCATCGATCACACTATCAATAGAAGCACTTGGTATAGTTAGTTTTATTATTTTGTATATGGCATGTATAGGGACTTAGTCTTTTGTTAAGTGTCATATTGTTTTGGAGCCAAATGTGTTGGCTTGTCATAGAAATTAACTTATTTTGTATAAGGCCACGGTTAATGACTAATATTCATTATTGATATATGCAACTGATGATGTTTTTCATAAATGTGCAAAATAGTATGGATGAGCAATTTCATGGGGTGTGATGCCATGTTATGTATCGGATTATGTTTCACAGTGGCAAAAGGCTTGGTAGATAACCTTAGATTTGTCCACTCGAGTAAACTCATAGGGGTGTGTCTAGGCTGTGTGTGACACACGGTCTGCCCCATGGGCGTGTGGCTTGGCCGTGTGTCTCAACCGTGTGGAAGACTTGAACTAGCACACGGGCGTGTGCCTTGGCCATGTGGCCCTTAGGAGTTGATGATGTCAGAAATAGAATACCAAGGTTTTTTCACATGGGCTGAGACACGGGCGTGTCGTAGCCGTGTGTGGGACACGGGCTATGGACATGGGTGTGTGCCAGGACGTGTGAAAAGCCCTGTAGGTTCAAAGTTTGAAAATAAATCCCCACAGGAAGGGGCACGGGCGTGTCCCTATATGCTTAGGCTGTGTTTGCTACTCAGGCCTTCAAGACGGCCATGTTCTGAGGCCACACGGGCATGTTGCCCCTCCACACGGGCTTGTGCCCTATTTTCAATGGCTTATTCTAAAAGTTCTCTAAGTGCTTGAAATAGTCCTGAACCGTGTCTAAAGTGTGTTTTGAGCCTCGTAGGCTTGTATGAGGGACTTTAAGACAGTTTGCAAAGTTTTAAAGTTGAACAAAAATTTATGACCTGAAAATATATGTTTCGATGTGTTTTAGAAAGGTAACGCCTCGTACCCTGTTCCAGCGTCGAACATGGGTAAGGGGTGTTACATGGTAACTTATTTTTTTAGGTGGTTTACTAATTTATTAGCTTTTATTGACAAAATTAATCACCAAACTATTATAGAGCTTACAATAGAGAGTGATAGTTTGTAACCAAAACACCCATGAACACCCAAAAAAAAAAAAAGACGAAGAGATTATTGTAATATTTGGTAATACCATTGATGAGGTGAATGGAACAGGAGATAAATGTAACAGCAGCAGTAGTGGTGTAAGTCGTGAAGATCATGTTTTCCTATGATGTCTCAATCTCGAACTCGTTTCTAATTCCATTTCTAACTTAGCTTCCATCCGAACAACCATCGTCTCTACTGCACTAGCTGAATAGGTTCGATCAGCCATCCACAACCTTCCTTGTGCAGTCCCTAGCAACAGCCGCAACAACTGCCCATCCTAATTCGCTCATTCGAAAAGCATCATAATTAATTTTGATCTTCTGGTGATTGAGTTTTTTCCATTTAAGGCAATCATTTCCCCTAAATCTAAGCATCAGATTGGTTTCATGTTTACCATTCTAATCACAAAATAATTTGATTATTTTTAGTTTTATGTATTTTTAATATCTTTTTTACCATTAATTTTATCTTCTAATTTGACCTATGTGATGATATAAACACATGGACTGATAAGCTATAAAAGTAACATATTTTTAATCTCATTCTTGATGTGTTTTTGGATGATTAATTTTGTAAATTAGTGAATTTGTGCTCCTAATCCTTTAAATTCATGTCTTTATACTTAGGAGAACATTTGGGAGCAAAAGAAGCAAAAAATGAGCCAAAATCAGACAAATAGAGCTGTTTCTAGGATCCACATATCCTGGGCATTTCCACATAGGCTGGCCACACGCCTGTGTGAGGCACACGGGCTGGCCACATGCCTATGTGCCAGCCTGTGTTGATATCGCACCCTGCATCCCAAATACGCGGAAAACCACAATTTTTAGGTTTTCTGAGCATTCTAAAGTCTATAAATACCAATTAGAAGAAGACCTAAAGGGGCACACAGAGAAGATCGAAGGAAAGACTCTGAGAACGCCATCAGAATCAACTTAGAAGTGGATCTCCTTCAAGATTGAAGATCTCTATTTAATTTCCTTCGAAGTTTTATTGAGTTTCTTTATGTCTTGTTGTTATCCTAACTTTGAGATGTTTTTAGTAAGGATTATGAACTAAATTCCCTAGATACCTAGGGAAGATGAAACCTATGATGAATCTTATTATTTGATTTCTAATTTATATGGTAAATACTTAATTATTGTTCTCAGTTATGTATAATTGTTTTGTGTTTTAATATTTTTGGGATATTAATTTATGTTGAATGTGCTAATTTTAGTGGAGCAAAAGTCCCTATTTAAGAGTAGATCTAGCATAATTGAGTGGAGTTGCATGCATTCCTAGAAATAAGATGGCATAAATCTACTAGATTAGAGTCAAATCTAACAGGGGAATCCATAGATCGAGTTAATGCGACAATAGGGTTTTAATTGGAAAGAGATTTCAATTAATCAACCTAGAGTCAGTTGTTCTTACTCTCAATCAAGGACTTCTACGGATTTCTACAGATCAAGGCACAAGCAAATAAATCGTTTAATTCAGAGTCACAATAATAGGTGAAGTTTAGGTGGATTCTTTCCTGGTATTGACTATCTTGTTGAGTATATTCAATTATTTTCTTATTTCATTCTCTGTTGCATTCGTAGTTAGATTAGATTATAAAAAATAGATTAAAAGTAAACATTTCACTTTAACAGATAAATAATAGAAAAAGGATAATTACTTGTACTTTTAGTCATCGTGGATACGATATTCCCTACCCACCATAACTATACTATTGTTAAATACGTGCACTTGCCTTAGTCGTATTTATAGTTAGTTTAGTGACCATCATGGACCTCGAAAAATTTTTTTTCACAATTTAACAAAAATTTTTGCAAACTCAAAAGAATAAATTTTTTATAATAAAAGTATATAATTTTTATTTTCTACTCTCGTGTATGTTGTTTTATTGGAGTTAGATGCACTTTTCATTTTCAATTTCAAACGTTTGAAATTTAGTACTTTAAGGATCCATCAAATAATTATAATACCAAAATTACAATCCTAACTTTACTAGCAGATAGATAATGATTATCATCCAAGGCTTTATACACATTAACATTTCATTCATAAACAGTGTCCCATAATAATAGTAAAGAGCAAAGTGAATGTTTCCAATAAAAAAATTTAATGAATTATTTATCTATACCTATGTGTGAATTGGATTTGGAAGCATAAAATAAAATATATGGATAGTATAAAAGTAAAAAACAAGCTAAAGGATTGAAATACTCCCAATTATATATATAAAAGAAGATGAATAGAAAAAAAAAGGCAAAAACTATTTAACTTTATTTAGCCATAATAAGTAAAGATAAGATGATAACAATATATGGAATATATTCCACATATCATGAAAGCTGTGAAATTATATCTAATTTTCTTCATAGGTAATCCATTATCTGCTTCATATGAAGAGAGAAACAACACTAAGGACACAAGAAATCAAAGGCATACGGTAAGTTATTAAGTTTATAGAAAAATGATGAATAAAACTTGTATTACTTCAAAAGAATACACTAAAGTTCATCATACTTGAGAAGGAGCTGTGCATACTTATGTAGTGAAGCATGCAGTTAATAACTACTAATAACAACTAACAATAACTACTATCAGTTATTAGTAACCGTTGTCAACTAACAACAGACTTAACAGAATAATAATAAAAGCCAACCACTAGGTTAACTATTATTCCAACATTCTCCTGGTTTCTTTGCCGTTTGAACATTTGAAAGCATTATTTTGTGTGAGAACTCGAAGAGCTTGTCCAAATGATTCAAACTTCTTAGGTGTAATGGGCTTGGTAAGGACATTAACGACTTGTTCTGATGAAGGGACAAAGTTCACTTGCAGAGTGCCATCGAGAACCTTTTCCCAAACAAAGTGGTGGTCTATCGGTACATGCTTTATTCAGGCATGATCTGTGGCATTTGTAGCTATTGACACCGTAAAAGTATTGTCACACAAGATCATAGGTGTAAGATAGTTTGTCAGACCAATCTCAACTATCAGTTGTTTAACCCACAAAAGCACCAGTACACAGTTGGTGAGGCTTCAGTATTTTGCTTCAGAGGAAGACCTGGATAAAACATTTTGTTTCTTGGAACACCACGTAACAAGGTTTGGTCCTAGGTACACAACATACCCTATGGTGGAATGTCAATGTTCAACAGATAAGGCCAAGTCAGCATCCGAGTAATAAACAACCTCAACTCGTCCTTTGGAGAAATACTGACTCAACTTATTGACACAAAATGACAACTTTGGATACGTGATGTACAAATACTGAAGAATTCCCACTGTATTTCGATATAAATGAACATCAGTGAAAGGCGGACTATCATCTGAAGCAGTCAATTTTGAAGTGTGTACTATAGACGTTGTAGTGGTTGTAGCTCCTATCATTTCAATCTTAGCAAGAATCTCTAAAATGTACTTTTTCTGACTACGGAACACCCCTTGCGATATGTGTTGCACTTCAATGCCTAAGAAAAACTCAGCTGCCCCATGTCTTTGAGGGCAAACTTGTTATGAAGCTGGTGAACCACCGTGTCACCCTCATCATTTGAACTACCTGTTATTACGATATCATTAACATACACCATAAGCAACATTACATGCTTAGACGATGTACGAATAAATAATGAGGTATCAGCCTTTGAAGCATTAAAACCAAGCTAAGTAACCAATAAATGCTCTGAGAGTATAGAACCACGCTCAAGGTGCTTGGCACAGACCATAAAACACTTTATTTAGCTTACAAACTAGCTGCTGAACATTGGTACCTGGTACCTCAAAACTAAGTGGCTGTTCCATGTGGATTTATTCTATCATATCACAATTAAGAAAGGCATTATTTGCATCAAACTGTCACAAGGACCATCCTTTCATGCTAGCAATAGCAAGCACAATTTGGATGGTTGCTGCTCGAACCACTGGGCTGAATATGTCGCGAAAATTAATTCCAACATGTTGAGAATAACCTTTGGCCAATAATTGAGCCTTATACCTTTCCACAGTCCCATTAGCATTTTTTTTTACCTTAAACAGCCATTTGCAGCCAATAGCTCTTCGATTAACAAGAAGGGAGCAGAGACTCCATGTATGGTTTTTAAGGAGAGCCTATAGCTCACTGTGCATTGCTGCTTGCCAGTCCTCACTTTGCATCACTTCATGAATGTCAACAGGTGTATCACTGGACAAACAAGCTGCCTTGGATAGGTATGCCTTAGGTTTAAATATTTTAGCTTTGCTACGTCTGATCGTGGTATGAGAGTTGGGTTGAGTAGTAGGTTGAGGGGCATAAAGTTGAGGTGACGGTGTAGGTGAAGCATTACTAGGTATCCAGGAGGGAGTGTAATTAAGCAAAGGTTGAGCTATACTGGGTGAGTTGACCAAATGAGTAGTATGATTACAATTTGCTGAGGGCACAGAGATCTCATTATGTACCGGCGTAGTGGAGGGTAGACGATTCAAGACCATGACAAGAAGCTTAGAACTTGACTGTGAAGGGACCGTGGTGGGACCAGACTTGAGTTTGACAGTTTTGAAGGGAAATGATGACTCATGGAATGTAACATGGCGGGAAATGTATCATCTTGACAATGATAATCTTTATGTAAGGGTGAATAGCCTAGAAATGTGCAAGGTGTGGAGCGGAACTGAAGTTTGTGAGTGTTAAGTGGCCAGAGATTTGGGAAACACAAACATCCAAAGACTCGAAGGAAAGAATAGTTTGGTTGGACCTGAAATAATTTCTCATATGGTGACATATAACCTATCGGAGAGGAAGGCAACCTGCTTATCAAGTGCACATCACTGCTGAAGGCATCGTTCCAGTTGGACAATGGCATAAATGCATGAGCTAGCATAAACAGAACTGCTTCCACGATCTGCCTGTGTTTTCTTTCAACTAACCCATTTTGTTTAGAACTTTACGGACATGTAACCCTCTACTGGATGCCTTGTTGAGACAAGTATCTCCTCAACACCTGGAACTCTCCACCCCTATCGGTTTGTAGAGCAATGAGCTTATGACCGAGAGTCCTTTCTGATTGCTCCTGAAAGAGTGGAAAAGTATGAAACACATTTAACTTTTTCTTCAAAAAATAGGGCCACGTATATTGGATACGCGCATCTATAAAAGCAACATAGTAATGAAAACCATTAGAGGAAATCGTAACAAGGCCCTAAACATCGACAACCACCAGTTGTAGTGGCTTAGTATATTCAGATACAGACTTGGAAAATGGAAATTTGTGTGCTTTTCCTAAGTGACAGGCAACACAAAGGAGAGAATTTGTAGTTGAACCAAAGTTTATATTACAATGATGTAATGCCTTTTTAAGTGCAGCGGTATAAGTGTGTCCTAGTCTAGAATGCCATAGACTAAGAGGGAGAGGAGCAGTAGTAGCAAAGCACTAAGATGAAGTAGAAGGTACAGCTGTCTTGGACTAGCCAGGTAAGTCAAGCTTGTACAGCCCATTATGCACTGAACCCCAGAATAGAGCCTCATTGGTTTGTTGATATCGAACCTGACACTGCGTAGGAAAGAACGCAAACATGACCTGGTTATCCTTTTTGAATTTGGATACATACAATAAATTTTTGGCTATCCCTAGTATTAACAGTTGAGACTTCATGAGTAAAGGATGTGATCAAGTAAGAAGAGAAGATTGACAAGTTGACCTGATAGGGAGAGCAGTACCATTGCCCATATACACCTTACCTGAGCCATTTTATGGAGAACTGTCACTCATTGAAGTAGGAGAATTTGTGAGGTGGTGTAACATACCTGTGTTTGGATACCATGTGTTATCACCCACAGTTTCAGGCGTAGCAATAAGATCCTAAGGGTGAGTAGGTGGCGGTCCTGTGACAGGTGTATTGACATGCTGTGCAGGATTGACAGCAAACGGATTAGTCCAGGTAGGAGGATGAGCTGGAGGAGCAAACCAATTCTGTTGTGAGTAGGGAGACACAATGGGCAAAGAAGATGACACCTAGGGATTGCGAGAAGGACCATTGCCAAAGTTGGCCTGGGGAGAGGAAGGAGGCCTATAGCCTGTACTTTTATAAAGGGTATCAAATCGATAATAGCAATGATCAACAAGGTGACCAGCCTTCCCACATAACTGGCACTGAAAGCGAGAGCTTGACGAGTGACCACGCCCACGACCACGACCACTAAAGAGTGTCAATAAACCGGTGTAGAAACACTGTCGCTTCTAGAAACAACAGGCTAGTGAGTGACCATGTACTTTTATAGTGAAGCATGCAGTTAATAACTGCGAATAACAACTAACAATAACTACTATCAGTTATTAGTAACCGATGTCAACTAACAACAGACTTAACAGAATAATAACAGAAGCCAACTACTAGGTCAACTATTATTCTAACATAAGCAACAAAGCTACCAACTTTTACTGAAGAAATCACACCCATAAAGCAATTGAATGCAGAAACAACAAGACCAAACATTTTGCTTTGCTAATTCACTAATCTGCTCAAACTGGTTGAGTGATTTGGTAATTTGAAGTGAACAAAAAAGATGTATTTATAAGGAACAAAAGCAATCAACTGACTTTTGAGCTTTCCCAGTCTCGTATACTTCACTTACTCTAACCCCACTGTTTTGAGAAGTTCAATGACCAAAAATGTATAAATTAATTATTTACCAACTTCATCCAATAAATACAATTAAAAATTAAACCTCAAATAAATATGTTTGAATCCCAAGTTTATACCATGTCCGACTTAAGTCGATGACTTATTTTTTAAATAAATACTAATTTTATTTATCCAAAAAAAGCAAAATGTTGCTACAAATTCAATTAATAGGCAATTTTATTTTGTGTATTATAAATTCAAATGCTTCACATTAATTTTGTTTGTTTATGTAGTTTTTAACATATTCGAGCATATGTATTATGTACATAAAATTTTGTCTCATTACATGTTAGTATTTTTCAAATTTATTTTTTTATATTACATAATTTGGCATACTAAATCAATTAAATTTTTTTTATATAAGTGAACAAATACATTTCAATAAGGTAAAAGAACTTACAAACAAAGGGATTGAATTCTAATATCATGCCAATTAATTTGAAATCTATGCAAGTTTAACATTAAATTAATGATGTGATTAGCTAAAACAATTAATTAAATGTTGTATATTAATATAAATATTGTATTCAAAACATTGATTTATTTCTATGAACTCTTTAGGCAAAGAGGCTATACTTTAATCCAATAAAAAATTGAAATTTGATCTATGTATTAGGTACTACTATGGAATTTGATAGTAAAGGAAATGTTATTTTTTTACAAAAGATATTTAAAAACAGACTTTTATCCCTAATCTTCACTTTTTCATTGTGTGCCAAAATTATCTAACCCTGCAAAACCACATAACGAAATCATGTTATTGCATTAAACAAAGCAACTTCATCACCGAAGAAGTCATGGAGATGTGAAGGAAATGTTTTACGCATACTTCTTGTAGTCGATGTTAATGATACCCGCAACCGGCTTGGCGATAATTTTGAAGGCCTCTCGAGAGAGATCCATTGTCGATGGGCATCCGGGACACTGATCAACGACCTTCATAGTAACGCTCTTGCCTGTGCATGGATGTGGTCCGCCATTTCGGGGTCCCGTGCATTTCACGGTGAACTTTTTCCCACACTGCCGCATTTTTTCACAGTGCTTCACCAGCTGCAGCAATCATTTTTCCGTGATCCTGGTTTTTGAAGCATGCAGAAGCTACCAACAACCCCAATATATAACGTAGTTACATATTTGTTTCAAACAAAAGCATTTAGTTAAGTAATAATTCAAATTTTGATTATAAATTCGATGGACTTAATTAGGAGAAATTAGAGAAAACAGTACTCACGAGTATATTTTGTATAAAAGGTGGCAATTCCAGGTTTTGCTGAAGCAAAGGAGACAAGGCAGGCAACCATACCAACAAAAATCAAACTATAATTCTGGTTTTGCTAATTGCTTAATTTTTATTGAGTCATTGGTAATTTGTTTCATTTTTTGGGGTTTTGCTAATAATAAACTTTTATTAACAAATTTAATCACTAAATTGTTACATAGCTTAAAATAGAGTGATAAACTGCAACTAAATTCTGAGTTGGTGCAGCGATACCATTACTCGACCCTGAAAGCAGTGATGGATCCCTTGCCATAATGTATTTGAGAGTCTAATTAAGGGGTACATCTCTTGGCATAACCAATGTAATATCCCACCACTGAAAAATCATACACCATATAATCCAAGAATAATATGTGAACAGTCCTCCTCACAACATTTACACCAAACACAAAGTAATTCTTATATTGTTTTCAATTAATGTACGTCAATTTTGTAAAGGAAGTACAGATTTTGTAAATCTTACATAAAATGAAATAAATTGTATTAGTAAATATGATGATAAAAAATGTATAATGATAAATTTAGCTTTTAACGTTCATATCTTTTGTCAATTTGATCCTTATTCTTTTTTTTTTTTTGGTTAAATTTGCCTACTAACACTCAAAAAGAGTCAAATTATTTTTTTAAAGGGTTAATACGTAGTTTGCCTATTGAACTTATCCAAAAATACATGGTACCTAGACCTTTTTTTTACCTAGTTGGTACCTAAACTTATATTTCGTCACCCAGATTGGTACCTCCGCACTAGCACAGTCAGTTTGTGTTGATGTGGCACAATGACCAACCCTGATGATGACACATGTTAACCTCTAAATATGACACGTAGTAGATATAAATTAAAAAAATTAAAAATCCTTAAAAATATACAAACTAATAAAAAGTGTAAATTTTTTCACATCAAGAATGAACCTGGATTTAAGTCTAAACAACCATTTGTCTAGATTCATTCCAAATGTATTTTTTTAGTAAGTTTATATGTTTGTAATTTGTTTTATAAAATATTATGTTATTATTATGAATTTTAAAATATATAAAATTTATAAATTAATAAAAAATATAAAGAAATTTTTACGTCAATAATGAACCTAGGTGGAAAGTTGTCTAAATTTAAACGGCACCCATTTGTCCATATCCATTAATGTTGTGATTTTAGTTCTTTTATTTATTTATATATTTATAATTTTATTAGGTAAGATGAAAAAGAATCCTTCTACTAGACACAGTGAATAGGCTAATGAATTATTGGGCCTAATACGCACAGATGTATGTGGACTATTAAGTTAAATAGCTAGAGGAGGTTACAAGTACTTCATTACATTTACTGATGACTTCAATAGATATGGTTATGTGTACCTGATGAGACATAAATCTGAATCACTTGAAGTGTTCAAATCCTTTCAAAATAAAGCACAAAACCAATTTCACAGGACAATAAAAGCCCTTTGATTTGATCGAGGTGGAGGATATTTAAGCCAAGAGTTTGATGACCATCTTAAAAATTGTGGAATTATTTCACAATTAACTACCCCTAGAACACCAAAATGGAAGGGTGTGTCGGAAATGAGGAATCAAACCTTATTAGATATGGTTCAATATATGATGAGTTTGACAGATCTTCACATTAAATTGAGTTCATTCTAAAGCATTTGAAAAGACGCCATATGAGATGTGGATTGGTAAGACACCCAAGTTGTCTTTTCTTAAGATTTGGGGTTGTGAGTCTTATGTGAAATGTCTAGATTGTAATGAGCTAGAGCCCAAATCAGACAAATGTCTTTTTGTGGGATATCCTAGAGAAACAAAGGGATACCACTTGTACAATCCCACGGAGAACAAGGTGTTTCTCACTCAGAATGGTGTTTTCCTAGAAAAGGAATTTATTACTAAAGGAACCAATGGGAACAAGATACAAGAAGAAGTTTGAGAACCACAAAATCACATTAAACCGCCTTTGGATACTCAGAGTCAACAAACCATTGTTGACACTTCTCCAATATCACAAGTATTACGTAGATTTGATAGGACACGTCATGAGCCCGAGTGTAATAGTCCAGTTTTAGCTAAATTAGAACAGTGGTTCTAAAACCACAAATCCAAGGCCGTAAAATTATTTTAAAATTATTTTTGGTGTCTATAGCATGTGAATATTTATGTGTGAAAAATTCGTGTTTTAATTTTTTCGATTGGTTGCTTAATTTGAAAAAAAAGACTAAATCGTGTAAAATGCGAAATTAGCGTGCTATTTGTTTAAAGCACTTATTTGCTATCAAATTGAAATAAGGAGGTCCTTATTATGTAATTAGACCATTGTAAGTGGAGATGGACATAAATGGCCTTGAATAATGTGATTTCATAATGTTTTAACTAAGGTTAATATAGTAATTAAATAAAACAATGTATATTAAATAAAACAAAGTTAAAATCAAGTTCGTTTTAGTGTTCATCCACCAAAAATAGAAAAAGAAAACCTAGGTTTGAAGAGTTTTAAGTTCAGCACACATAGGGCATGATTAAGGTATGTTTTGAGCTCGGTTTTTGATCATTTCTATATTCTTGTGATCGTTGCTTCGTATCTAGCTAGCTCGTGCCTTAATTTCTGAATTTTTTGCTGATTTTAAGAAATTCCATTGATGAATCCATGAGTTTTGTGATGTTTGATGATGAAAAATAAGTATTTGTTGATAGATTATCATATTTTATAAAGTGATTTTTGATGAAATTACATAATAGGGATTAAATTATGAAATTTATAAATTGAGTGGTTAAAAGTGTGAATATAGTGATAATATGGGCTGTTAGTATTGTATAATATATTCGGCTAAGCTTGAGAAAATAGAAATTTGATGTAATTTGTGTTTTATGTGAAAAGGATTAAAGTGAAAGAAATGTAAAAGTTTAGGGGCTAATGTGAAAATATGAAAAAATAAGTGTCTTAAATTAAATCGAATGAATGTTTGATTGAATAAGCTTAATTTGGATTTATATAGATCAAGAAAAAAATAAATCAGATTTAGATCGGGGAAAATCGAATGTTATTGAGTAATCGACCTAATCCGTCAATCCCGAACTCAAGGTAAGTTCATATGTAAATAAATGCATTTAAATTATGTTATTTATGTTTAGTTATCATTGAATTGTATCTAATGCTGGAAAGATGAAAACGAGCAAGAATCGATAGAGTTACGACTCCGAAAGCCCTGTACGAACCTTATGAATAGTATAAGATACAAATGCCCTGACATTAGGATTTCCGAGATATGATTACGTGTAAGACCATGTTTGGGACATTGGCATCGTATTGTGATTTTTTGCAAGACCATGTCTAGGACATTGGCATCGATATATGATTTTGTGTAAGACCATAGCTGGGCTATTGGAATCGATATGTGAAAACATGTAAGACCATGTTTGGGACATTGGAATTGTATGTGATAGATGAGACTTCCAAGTATCCTTGTTGATTTTGAACGGTTCAACGGGAAATGATAATACGAGAAAGAATGTGCAAACGAGTTAAACGACTCAGGTACATATGAAGTTATATAAGATTGAAATGAAAGGTAAGTGATGAAAATTGGATGTGAATATGTGAAATATATGAGAAATGATGGCAATGATGTATTTGTTAACTATGTTATTCATATTTGAATTAATACGATATTGTTCGTATGATGACTTTATTTGTATATGGCTTACTAAGCTTTTAAATCTTACTTTGTGTGTTCTTTCCTTGTTTTATAGAGTATCGAAGCTAGCTCAGACTCGGGGATCGTCAGGAAACATCATCACACTATCGATCACTTAGTTGGTACTTTTGAAGGTTTGTATATAGGTATATGGCATGTATAGGATAGTGTCATTTTGGTATGTTTTGAGTTATAAACTCAACCATGTGAGTTGGCTTATAAATGGTATAATTGTTGAGATGATTTTGGTTATGTGATATAACTTTTGGTATAAGATTATTTAGTATGTTTTGGTATGGAATTGAGAGGTTGATTTGGTATGAATTTATGGTTTGAATTGGTGAGAAACTGCATGTTTGAAATAAGCTAAAATTGATGCTTTTGGCATAATGATTTGCAATGCTCTTGGTTAAGCAAATGGTATTGAAATGTGCATTGAAATGGTTGGATAGATATACTATGAATTATGCATGGAATGGTTTTGTTTTGGTTGCCCTTTGATGTTTTAAAATGGTACTAAAAGATGTGTTTTAGGTATGCATGAGGAGGGTGAGAAATGTGGCCTAAATCAAGCATAATTTGGCCTCACACGGTTGAGCACACGGGCGTGTGACTCGACCGTGTGCCTGATGTAACTTAGCTTAAACAAGTCAGTGAGTTACATGGCTTAGACACATGAGTGTGTCTATTGGCCGTGTGTGGCACACGGGCTGGCACATGGGCGTATTACCGGCCGTGTGGCCCAAGTTAGTATGCCCTCCAGTTTTCATATGGCCTAGCACAAGGGCGTGTACTCGGCCGTGTGATGGAAGTAAGTATGTATGCCCTATTTCCACACGGCCTGTGACACAGGCGTGCTTGGTGGCCATGTGAGGTATGTCAAAACCATTTTTATATTTTGGAAAACGGGGTCGACTTTTTAAAAAAATGAAAATTGGAGTCGCCACCAATCCCTTTTTGCTTAGGTGTCATCGGATCACCTTATAAAATGTTTTATTTCAAAAACATTGATTTTGGCCTATGAAATTCAAGAAAACGGGTTTAGGAGTCGATTACGTACGAGGAAGGATTAGCACCCTCGTAACACCCAAAATCGATACCGAATTGATTAGTTTTTGTCCAAATGTCGAGAATTCACAAAGATTTTAAAACATGAGTTCTTGAAAATTTGAACAATTTGAATTGGAGCTTGAGATTCCTTTGTTCCGGAAGAATACAAACATCACATCCAGCATGTTAGGACATGATGTTTTAAACCCTCGTACACAAAATCATCTCATGATTTACAAAATTCATTAAAAGGATATTTAGTTATTTAGACAGACGGAAAATCGAAACCCAGCACGTTAGGGCACTATTTCCCGAATTTTCAAACACCAAAATATTGCGTTATTTTAAAATTTTACTTTTGGATAAAATGTGCCAGTTGGATGAAATATATTTCTTAAAACAATGACTTGTGTGACATGTAGCATATATAAAAATAAAGATAAATAAGGACAAATGAAGATAAAAATTAAAATAATATAATTACACTAAGATAAATAAAGATTACAAATTTAAAAATATGGATGATTAAATAAAAGATAGAATGCAAACCACACAAAAAAAACGAAAAAAGGAAAGGTCAATTTTTAAAAAAGAATTAAGGAACAAAAATAAAAATTTTACACGTGATTAAATGTATATATATAAAATATGGCGATAAAAGTATATAAAATAATAAATAAATATTATAAAAACAAATATGGCAAACTTTAAAAAAATATAAATATTCATGAGAAAATAAGTAATACATATCTTTAAATAAACAAATAATATATAACTTTAAATAAAAATATATTTATAATATAATTGTAATACCCCATTTTTGCCCGGCCCGTTAGAAGCCTATACATAGTCCAAAATACATACAAAAAATAAAATAATAAACCAAAATAAAATAAAAGTCCATTTACACAGTCCAATACAAGCCCAATTTACATCCCTAAACCAAAATTAACCCATTAAAGTGACCCGATACACCCTTCAGCCCAAATACAAACCTGTAACCCAAAACTAACATTACCCGAAACCCTTTTACACCCTAACCCAGGCACTACTCATGACCCAATAACAACCCCAGGCCCTAAGAGGCCCAATTTTTTGTTTGTTTCAGAAAGACCTAGGGTTTCTGAAACCCTAGGCGCCGCAAGCAAGGGTTCGCGCCACAGCACCCGACACCAGGCCAAGTCTCGCGCCACAATCGGCGCCCCAATCCAATCGACGCCGAGCTCTCCGCGACTAACCTGCAAAAGAGGAAAGAAGGACGACAGAAGATAGCATATATGGCAAGAAATTATAATATTTTTCTTTCTATCTATGTATTTAGGCTATAAAACAGAAGCAAACCATTGTAATCGGGACTACGTTTTTTACACAGAGAGAAATAAAAGAAAATACAGATTCAAGCAATAAAGTTATAGGTTTTTTAAAGGTGATTTTTTATTTCTATATGCTTTTATTTTTTGTTTTCATTCGAAACAGAAACATTTGAAGGTATTTGTAATTTGCTTTTTATATTTGCATCAAATATTACGTAAAAAGAAAAGAAGGGAAGCTTACCTTCTGATTCGCGCTAAAAATCAAAGCTTTTCAGCTTTCGGCAACCATATACGGCAGAATCGGCGACGGCACGTGGGCGCGTGGAGCCCAATGACCGGAGCTTGGCCAAATCAGAGCCGGAGCTCGGAGGGCGGACCCCTTTTTTGAGAGCTTTCTAATTTTTTTTAACAGATTCTAAAATGAATTTTAGGCTAAAATTAGACTTATATAGCCTTACTAAAACGACGCCGTTTTGGCTTAATTTAATAAGCACAAAACGATGTCGTTTCAAGGGAAAGGATCCGCGCGTTGACCCGTGACCTGGGAGGGATCCTCGTGTTTTTGTTTAAAGGGCTAATTGCCCAATTGGTCCTTCCGCATTTTCAGAATTTATAATTTCGTTCAATTAAAATCCTATTTTATTTTAATCTAGCCCTAAACTTTTATTTTTGTTTCAATTTAGTCTTAGCTGCCATTATAGGGCCTATTACAGGAACAACGTCGTTTTTTGGGATTAGGGCTAATTGCCCAGTGAGTCCCTCGATTGTAACACGCGATTCAGTTGGGCCCGAAATTCATTTTTTATTTTTGAAATTAACCTTAGAGTTTTATTTAAATTTAATTTTAATTCTTTTTATATATTATTATTATTATTATTTTAATAATTTATTTATTTTAAATACTTTGTATATTATTTATTTTATTTTAAACCTTATTTATAAAAAAGGAAAATCTATTTATAGTATACTATTTTATTATTTTTATGTATTATTTATTATATTATTTTTATTTTATTATATATTATATATTATATATATTTTATTATATATTATTTATTATATTATTTTTATTCTATATTATTTTTTAGATTATTTATATTTTATTATATATTATTTATTATATTATGTATAATTTTAAAATTTATAAATTATTATTAAATATTATATTTTTATATATTATCATTAAATATTTAGTATGTTATGTAATATTCTAAAGTTTACTATAAAGTTTTGTTCCTATTTAACATCTTATTATTTTTATAAATATATATATTAAGTTATTATATCATATAGTATATTTTTACTAATAAACTATATATTAACCATTTTTTTAAAAAAATTCTCCTTTATTATTTTTATGTTGTTTTAAATATTTTTTTACCTCATTTATTTTAAATTGTATTTAGTTTTTATCTTTTTTACTCATTTTATATATGTTCATAATTTGTTGATTTATTTTCATATTTTTTTGTATTTATTTAGTATTGTTTTAGTATGTTAATTTTATCTCATAAGTTATTTGTTATTTTTATGTTATTTATTGTTTTTATATATATTTGCATGAAAATTGATTATTTATGTTGTTATTTTTAGTTATATTTGCATGAAATATTATTGTATATATATTATGTAATTTATATTTTTATATTCATTGTTTTCTATGTTGTATTTTGCATGAAATGTTAAAGTATGTATCATGTAGTTTATATTATTTAGTATTGATATCTTGTAATATGTTAAATGTATCATTGTCTTAAAAAAAATTATATTTCATTTAATCCAAAAGAATTTTTTTTTTTAAAAATGAGGAAATTCTTTTCGTATTTAGGAATTCGGGAAATAGTGCCCTAACATGGTGAGTTACGATTTCCCGTTTGTCTAAATGCCTAAAGTATCCTTCTAAATAGATTTTGTAAATCACGAGTTGATTTCAGTTACGATAGTTTAAGAATATCATGTCCTATCATGCTGGATGTGATGTTTGTATTCTTTCAGAAGAAAAGAATCTCGAATTTTAACTCGAACGTTCAAATTTTAAAAAGGACCATATTTTTAAATCTTTTCAAAGTTTCGGCATTAGGACAGAAAACTAATCGATTGGTACCAATTTTGGGCGTTATGAGGGTGCTAATCCTTCCTCGTATGTAACCGACTCCCGAACCTGTTTTCTAAAAATCGTAGACCAAAATGTTTTACAAGGTAATCCAATCACACTTAAAAGGATTGGTGGCGACTCCCATTTTAGTCTTTAAAAAATAGTCGACCCCATTTTTTCAAAAACTCTCGCTTTTAAAAAATGGTTTCGACAACTTGGCGAGTCCATTGGGGACAATAAGAGAGTCAAGCCGAAATTGATAATTTTCTGTCTTAATGTCGGAAGTTTGGAAAATTTTAAAAATATCGATCTTTTTACATGTGTTTGCTGCATATGTTTGTTATTTTGTTTTCGCACACATTGCATTTGCATGACCATTGTGGTCGCACCCTTAAGTGGGAGTGAGAAGCTATGCTTTCGTGAGGTTTTCACCTCCGCATGGGCTAGTGGATTACTTCCGGGATACATCCGTACCTATGTCTTTGTGAGATTTTCATCTCCGCATGGCCATAGGGAAATGTGTCCCCCTGAACCGAACTTGGTCCATATGAGCCTATAATGGGTGAGGATCGAGGAATTTGCTGGTTCAGGTACCCTTGCTTTAGAACCGAACCACATATAGTGAACTTTAAGTGCTTGTCCTAGGTAGTACGGTGATAACCTTTAGTAGCTACCTTTATAAGTGTTTGTTTATTATATCTTTTATATATGACACTATTTTATTTTG
This sequence comes from Gossypium stocksii, assembly GCA_020496765.1. Classification (NCBI taxonomy): domain Eukaryota; kingdom Viridiplantae; phylum Streptophyta; class Magnoliopsida; order Malvales; family Malvaceae; genus Gossypium; species Gossypium stocksii. Next base: position 30,654,559 of record CM035627.1, read on the forward strand.
TTATCATTGCATGTCATTCAACATTTAAAGGTGTCGATTCACGGTTCGATTTCTAAATTAGAAAGTTTTGTAATGAGGAATGAATATCTTGATAAAGTGGAGGACAATGCTTCCGTCTGTGGATGTTCAGAGAAAACCCAGTTAGAGAAGGGAGATAGTGTCACCGAGGGATATACGTCGGAGTTGTGGGACTTCACTCGCATCAGTTTAACACAGAATGAGTTTCAGGAGTTGAAGGACATTTGGGCTTAATGGGATGACGAGGCTAAGAAGTTGTTCTACCAGAATTATGGAGATCTTCCCTATCTGCTAGACATCAAGGTGGATAAGCATCTGTTTCGAGCTATGGTACAGTTTTGGAACCTTGCTTATAGTCGTTTTACATTTGGAGAGGTAGACTTAGTACCTACTTTGGAGGAGTATACGACCTTGCTTCGCTGTCCAAGAATTCAAGGTAACAAAGCTTATGTTAGGGCTGCTAATCTCCCAACTTTCGTGAAGAAATTAATGATGATTACAGGGATGAGTGAACAGTGGGCTGCAACTCGAATCCAACAAAAGGGCGATGGTAAATGCATTCCATGGGCGAGTTTGAGGGATCTGAATTGGCACACCCAGATGTGAGAAAGAGGGTTGATGTCTTGGCCTTAAGTATTTATGGTTTGGTGATTTTCCTCAAAGCTATAGGGCACATAGATGAGGCAATTGCAGATTTATTCGATCGACTTGGTAAACAGAACACACCTATGCCTGCAATTCTAGCTGAGACGTTCAAATCCTTGAGTGCCAGTCGGAGAGCCTGTGAAGGTAGATTCATTGGATGCGCACAGCTATTGTTAGTATGGTTCCACAGTCACTTTTGGAAGGTTGATAAGGCTCCTTGCCGAGTGTTCTTTGAGGATTATTCTCCCTTAAAGGAAGTAGCAACTACGCCGAGGAGGGACGACATTACAGAGGAAAGGTGGATAGAAATACTTCAGAATCTCCAAGAGGAAGATGTTATGTGGAAAGCCCCTTGGATGGCTCCTAATGAAGTCCTTTATCATTGCAAAAACTTTGACTGGGTACCTCTTCTTGGAATTTGGGGAGTTGTTCGTTATGCACCATTACTTGTCCTAAGCCAATACAAAGCGGGGCAGTTTATATCGGTAACACAAAGGTTAGCTTAGAGTGATTTCTCATATAAGGGGGATCATTATAAGAAGAAGATGCGAGAGATTTCTGAGGCTTCGAAGAAGACTTGTTGTGTGAAGATTCTAATTGAAGGGCCGATGACAACTCTTGAATACAAAGGGTGGTTTAGCAAGAGGATCAATGATAACATCCCTAGGCCGAGTTTGGTTGCTGCTCGATCAATAGAGGAGAGTTTATGAGTGGTTCCATCAGAGTTAGAAGTCATAAAGCAAGAGTTTAAAAGAAAGAGTTTGGAGCTCAAGAAAAAGATAGAGAAGCCAGAGGAAGAGAAGATGTACTTAAGCTTAGATGTCGACGTTCAAAAGATTGAGGTCGAGAAAGTAAGAAAAGAAAAGAGGAAAATTGAAGAAGACCGAGATGATTTGAAGATGCAATACAATAAGATACAGCTATCAATGAAAAGAGCTGGATTGGGGAAGTCTTTAGAGCAGTGGCAACAAGAGGTTCAAGAAGAAAGAGCTAAAACTGAGCATTGGGAGAAGAAGCTTCAAGAAATGCAGGCACAGAATCAGGCCCTAGAGAGAAGCTTGACAGAGAGTTAGAAGGAGAATTAAGGACTAAAAGCTAAAGTGATTAAACTCGAACAGTCCCTTCATCTTCACTGAAGTCGTAACTCTGCGGTCGAGTTAAAGACAAGTCTAAACAAGATCGAGGAAATGAAGCACAAGATTGGAGGGTTAGAAGTAGCATTGCAGAACTGTGAACTTCGTATTGTGCAGCTTGAGGCAAGAGAAGGACATTGGAAGAGAGAGCTTCACCATTCTCAAGATCAAGTCAAAGATAGGGACTACCTCATGGGAGAAGCCACAGTCCAAATTCGAGAGGTTGCTGATCATTTGCAAGACCTGGCAGCGCAAGCTAATGTATTGAGTGCAAAGTATGAGTTAGTGTCTGATAGAGGTCGAGAGTTAGCTTTGTTATTTGATAAGGTTAAAACTCTAGACTTAAAGGCGAAAGCGTATTTGTAATCCGTTTTGTGTAAAGATTTTTGTTTCTTAAATAACGTTTTCTAAAAGAAACTGGATCAGAATCGATATCTTTTTGCATTCATGCATTTGCATCTTATCGCATCATATGCATTCAAATTTATAAAAAGACCCTAATTAGTTAAAACTACAACAGAGAGAGAGAGTGAAAGAAGAAAAACCTAGAAGCTACACATCCTTACGATACACGCATTAAGACAAAAAACATGGATCAAAGACTTGAGCAGATCCAGGGAGAGATGCAAGATCAATTGCAGGAGCAATTGGTGAAAATCCAACAAGAGATGAAAGATCAGATGTTGGAAGCACAGAAGAATATAATGGCTCAAATGGCTCAACTACTGATAGGGGCAATGGATAAAGGGAAGGGCCCTATGGCTATCACTGGTGAGGATGATGAGGATTATCCTCTGGGTTTTACCCCACCTCATGTACAAGCGCAAACTGAGGCACATCCGCAAAGGCCGTCTGTTACAATAAGATCGGAACAGGTGCAAGTTAATAATGAAGCGCCCATGAATTTTCAGGCTGGATCGAGTTCTAACCCAGGGGAAAATCAGGCCAACCCTATCATCCCTGATCTCGACATAGCTGAGAAGGAAAAAATGTCAATCAAATCCTCAAGGCAGTTAGAGAACCGTTGTAGGTGGTTGTAGGAAAAATTCAAGGTTTAGGAAAATGCTGATAGTCGTCAAGGAATTGATGCTAAAGATTTGAGCTTGGTTTCGGATTTGGTGCTTCCCCATAAGTTCAAGATGCCTGAGTTTGAGAAGTATAATAGGACTAGCTACCTTGAGGCCCACATTACTATATTCTGTAGACGCATGACAGGATATGTAAATAATGATCAACTAATGATACACTGCTTCCAAGATAGTTTGGTGGGAGCAGTATCAGATGGTACAATCAATTGAGCCGTGTTAGGATTGGTTCTTGGAGAGACCTAGCACAGGCTTTCATGAGTCAGTATAGTCATGTGACGGACATGACACCGGATAGAATTACTCTACAGAATATGGAGGAAAGTTCTAATGAAAGCTTCAGGCAATACGCACAAAGATAGAGAGAGATTGCCATGCAAGTTCAGCCACCTCTCCTAGAAAAGGAGACTACAATGCTCTTCATAAATACTTTGACGGCCCTTTCATTACTCATATGATAGGGAGTACCACCAAAAGTTTTGCAGACATAGTTATGGTGAGAGAAATGATTGAAAACGCCATAAGAGGTGGTAAGATAGAAGGGGAAACTGTGAAGAGGTCAGCCTCAAGGAGAAAGGATAATGGGGTGAACAATGCAAGTAGCTATAATTCGAAGTCAATTACGGTTAGCCAACTGAAAGCAACTATTGTTGGGCAGCAGGGTTCGCAATGGCAAGAATCTAATACTAGACAAAACTCTGAGAGGATCCAGTTCACACCCATTCCGATGACGTATAGGGAGCTTTATCAGAGCCTATTTGATGCGCACGTGGTAGCTCCCTTTTACTTAAAGCCACTGCAACCCCCATATCCCAAATGGTATGATGCAAACGCTAAATGTGAATACCATGCAGGAATACAGGGACATTCGATTGAAAATTTTGCTGGCTTTAAGAAAACCTTAGAAAGGCTCATTAAGATGGGGATTGTGAAATTTGATGATACCCCTAGTACTGAAAACCCTTTACCAAACCATGGGGATAATGGAGTAAATGCAATCGAGGAGAATGTCGTGAAAAGGATCAATGAAGACATCGCTGAAGTGAGGACCCCGTTAAAGGAAGTTTGGAGAAAAATGATGGAAAGAGGAATGCTAATTTCTGAATGAGGATGTAAAGGAGTCGGGGACTACTGTGAGTTCCACAAAAAGGAGGGGCACGAAATTTAAGAATGTGTCAAGTTTAGGGCTTTGGTACAAAGCCTCATGGATAACAAGGAGTTGGAATTTTGTGAAGAGGGATCAGATAGAGGATATATATGTGCATCAGAACAAGAGCCGATGTGACAGCCTTAAAAACGACCCTAGTCGGGATGTGGTTTCGGGACCACAAAACCGAGGCATAAGATAGATTTAATGTTCATTTAGATGCCTATAATATGTGTTAATTCATGTGTGACATGTTTGGTGTGCCAATTTAGAGTTATAAATTTGAATTTCTCTTAAAAGGGCTCAGTTGTGAACTTTGAAAGTAGACTAGCTAGATGTGTGATGACTAATAAATGCATGCATGCAAAATAAGGGACTTGCATGTCAAATTACCCACTTTTGTGATAGTGGATGGTAATGATGACTTAGTTTGTCATTTTGTGTTTTGTTTTATGGCTAATTAATAACAACAATGATGAAAATAAATTTGTTTTTATTAAATAAAATAAGTTGTCATAAAATAGAAATAATATAGTTAATAAAATAAGAAAAAAGAAGGTAAAAACAACATTTTTGTTCATCTTTTTCCTTCATTGCCGAAATTGACTAAGGGAGAAGAGAAATAGGGTTCAAGCAATTTGGTTGGGGGAAATCTTGATTAAGGTACAATTTCTAGATGATTTTCTTTGCACTTCATGAAATCTAGTTGGTTTTGAAGCTCTTTTCTTGTCCATGTTTGAATTTCTTGAGCCCTAAGTGCTATAAGCATTTGGCCATGGATGCATGCTCTCTTTGGTGATGTTTTGAAGGTCTTGTTAAGAGATTTGAGCTTGAAAACATGAAACTTTTGTGTGATAATCTAGATGGAACATTCGGCCATGACCAAGTGTAGGGTAAATTATGTTTTCCTTAATGCTTGTGTTAAATAATGGAAGGTGGGTGTTATTTGAACTTGTTTAAGGGTCCTCTTCTTTGTTAATGTGAAAATTTCTTGAGCCTTATAGGATGAAGGCATTCGGCCTTGTCAAAATTTGTTAGGGAGTCTTGTTTTGCAATTATGAACTTACTAAAGCTTGTTAATAGACTCCATGATGTCAAAAATTCATAAGAATTGGATTTGTAAGCACAAAATAGTAAGATTGGAACTTTGGTGAGGATAATTGCCTAAAGGACCTTTGGTTCTTTGAATGATTGAGTTGTTTTACTCTTAATTTTGTTTTGACGTTTCAATTGCTATAATGTATGTATGTGCAATGGCCGAATGAGCCTTTGATGTTGCTTTTGGATGTTTTGGGTGTCAAATTGGTAATTGGTTTAGTTTGTGCTATATGGAGAAATCTGATTATGGATGGAAGGAACATGAATTGTATATATATATATGTGTTAAGGTCAATGATTACCCTTAGTGGTGCCTTAGGAAATGCTATGTTTTAAGTATGTGCTTAAGAACATTAAAGAGGGGGTTTTGTATAAGAAATTGCTTAGTACAGTAGCAGTAACGTGTTTTGGAAAAATCACCATAAATTGTACGAGTTGAATTAGAGGCTGAATAAATTGTGTAATTGAAGCTTAATGAGTCTAGTTTCTTATAAAAGAAACTTTGCAAGAAAAGGAATTTCTGATAAATAGATTTTTAGAGTAGAGTGAGACAGTGTCAGATTGACTTCGAAGTCCCCTTCCCTGTTTTTGGAAAATCACTATAAATTGTATAAAAATTGTTATGAGACAAAATTTATATGCTTAGACTCCTTAATGAGTCTAGTTTCGAATGGAATAGGTGAGGCCATATTTAGAATTCTGTACAAGGAGAAATTCGGTTCGTAGTATAGAGTGGTCAGTTTACTCAAACAGTGAAATAGGGAAACTTTGAGAAAATTCTGGTATTGATTGGTCAAACCAAAAATTATGAAAATTTTATGGATGGAAGATAAATGAGTCTATTTTCATACAAAATTAATGGCACCTCATTTGGAGTTTCGTAGCTCCAGTTATGAGTAAATTATTGAATGCTGCTCAGAAAATCAGCTTGCTGTTATTTATGATATGTATGTGAAATGCTCCTATGTGCATGAGTGGTTGCAATGAGAAGAATATGCATGTATGAATTGTCTATGAGTGAAAATGATTCATTGAGGTGCTTGAATAAGGATTAATAGAATTAAATGTTTTATTTAGCTCAAGAGCATAGAGGGACGAGTTCGGATAAAGGGAAGGCTAAAGTGGTCGAATAGCCAACTCATAATTTCTCGTGAAAGTTCAAGGTAAGTTTTGAGTAATCGAATTTGGTATTTAAGTTAAAATGCCATGACATACATGCTGATAGTTGAAGATGTACCATTGAAAAAGAAACCTTATTCATGTTGCTATATAGCCGAATGGCTCATAGAGAAAAAGGACCAAAAATTGAAATTTGAAATGCGTTGCTTATGTATGTTTGATCATTGGGCCGAAAGTCTAGAAAAGAAGAGCATATGTGTATAAGTCTGGAATTATATGTACATTGGTGATATATAGTCGAGAAGCATGTTATATGTTTGTATACACATGAATGGATTGAATTCCAAGTGAAATCTTGCTATGTGAAATTTGGTTACATGTGAATATATATATATATGTGTATGAGAATTTGTGATGTGAATTCGGGATTAAAGTCCCGATGACTATATGTGGAGACTATGTCCGGGTTAAGACCCGAAGGCTATATGCAGAGATGATGTCCGGGTTAAGACCCGAGGGCTATATGCGGAGATTATATCCGGGGTAGAGACCCGATGACTATGTATAGAGTTTACCCGAGCTAAAGATCTCGATGACGATGCGAGTAAAGCCTAAGACTAATGGTCTTCAAGGTAACGATTGCTAATGAATTTCGCTAGAAGTGTTAAGTTATACAGGTATGTACCCTTAGCTTATATGCAAGCTGGATTTTTGGACCGAATACTAAGGTCATCATGTGATTTCATATGTGTGCATGAAATGAGATTATTAGTATGGTCAAAGTACATTTGGCCTATATGAAATGTTATGTGAATTTTGTGACATGTATATGTTTACGTGAATTTACTATAAGTGAAAGCTATCCACTTTCGTATATGATGTGAATGTATATGTTTGGAAAAAGGGTGACTTACCTAAAAGAAGAGGGAAACAAAAATATGAACAGCTATGCTATAATTTGATGCTTTATCTGTTGTCATTGCTTAAAACTTACTAAGCATTGTAATGCTTACTCCGTTTCCCTTGTTTCCTCTGTTTTATAGATCTCATTTTGGAAGCTACGGACTCGGGGATTGAAGCCTTAATCACCTACACTATCGCTGTTATTTTGGTACATTTGATGGTTATTTTGGGTCAATGGCATGTATAGGCTATTTTCCTTCGATTAAACCAAACTTCATTTTGAATTGTAATTATTCTAGCCATGTGAAAATGGCTTGCTTAGTCTTCGAGTTGAATATTTATGTGAATGATACTCGTATGGTTTAATGTTGTGGCATGTTTTTCAGTTATTAACCAATATGCGATGAATTTCTAACATGATGGTCGGTCATTGAATGTTCGGTTTAGCCCAATTATTAGTAGCCTCAAGGTATAGTTTTGCTAGCATGCTTGTAGAACTCAATGAATTCACGTCTAGCTTGTAACTATGAACCTCGGTAGTTTGTATTTTGATTTTGTAATACCTTAAACCCTAATCCGGCGACGGACAGGGGCCTAAGGTGTTACATTTTTATTGGTATCAGAGCTACGGTTTAGTCGATTCTCGGACTAACGTAGCGTGTGTGAGTATAGCTATACATGCCATTTTGTGATAATGCGATAGTGTGGTGATTTCTGACATTTGAAATGTGTTTTCGTATAGTAATGGATTCCGATCCCGATCGAGCCGTAGCGGAAGATATTGAGAGTGTAGCGGCTGCTCCCGCACAAGGGACCGCGCCGATCGACTCTCAGCCGAATGCTAGTCGTCGAGATGATGACATGAGGCAGAACTTTTATGCAATGATGAATGATTGGTTCACCCAATTTCTTCGAACTAATCCGGCTGTTCCACAACCTCCTCCCCCGAATAACCCACTTCCGACCCCTGTGGCTCCTCCTGAGGCCGACCCTGTGAGGTCGAGTAAACCCCCGGTTGATAAGATTAGAAAATATGAGGCTGAAGAGTTCCGGGCTACAGTTGATGACGATGCTGAGCGGGCCGAGTTTTGGCTCGATAATGTGATCCGTGTGTTTGATGAGCTGTCGTGTACGCCCGAGGAATGCTTGAAGTGTGCCGTATCCCTGCTGCGTGATTCTGCCTACTATTGGTGGAACACATTGGTTTCGGTGGTGCCGAGAGAGCGAGTTAGTTGGGAGTTCTTCCAAGTTGAGTTCCGAAAGAAGTATATCAGCCAAAGATTTATCGATCAGAAACGGAAGGAATTCCTCGAGCTTAAACAAGGCAGAATGTCGGTGACCGAATATGAGAGGGAATTCGTACGACTTAGCCGATATGCTCGCGAGTGTATATCATCCGAAGCTATTATGTGTAAACGCTTCGAGGACGGGTTAAATGAAGACATCAAACTGCTGGTTGGCATTCTAAAAATTCAAGAGTTCGTTGTTCTTGTCGAGCGAGCCAGCAAGGCCGAAGAGCTTCGAAATGAAAAGAGAAAAGCTGATAGCGGAGCCAGAGAGTTCCGTAAGAGGTCTTCTGGGAGGTCTATTCAAAAATCCTCAAAGAAGTTCCGAAGTGAATCGGACGGACCATCTGCTACTTCGGGTTTTTCTAGACGAGACCGTGATCAACCCCCTATGAGTTCACGTGCCACTTCTGCTGCTAGTGTTGGGAACGATCGTCGAGACAGAGTCGAGTGCAAGTATTGTGGAAAATGGCATTCGGGGAGTTGTAGATTTCATGATCGCTCTTGTTATAAATGCGGGTCGGCTGATCACTTTATAAGAGATTGCCCTAGATGGTCCGAACAAAATGTGAACCCGAGTGGAAAATCGAATACTACTTCAGCTCGAGGGAGGCCACCTAGAAATCCGGGGAATGCTAGCGGTGGTCAGAGAAGGTTTAAAGATGCTACGACAAGATCTGAGGCTCATGCTCCTGCTAGAGCCTATGCAATTCGCGCACGAGAGGATGCCTCTTCGCCTGACGTTATCACCGGTACTTTCACTCTTTCTGATACTGATGTAATTGCTTTGATTGACCCCGGTTCAACTCATTCATATGTATGTGAAACTTTGGCATCTAGTAAGACTCTTCCTATTGAGTCTACTGAGTTTGTGGTTCGAGTGTCAAATCCCTTGGGTCGTTGTGTGTTAGTCGATAGAGTGTGTAAGAAATGTCCCCTTAGGATTCGAGATTTCTGTTTCCCGGCCGATTTGATACTTTTGCCATTCGATGAATTTGATGTTATACTTGGAATGGATTGGTTGACCGTGCACGATGCGGTAGTGAACTGCAAACGAAAGACTATTGATCTACGATGTTCGACTAATGAGATCATTCGGATTGAGTCTACGGATTTAAACGGGCTGCCGGCAGTAATATCTTCTATGTTGGCTCAGAAATTTATGAAAAAGGGTTGCGAGGCTTATCTTGCTTATGTTTTAGATAGTAAAATATCCGAACAGAAGCTTGAGTCTGTTCCTGTGGTTTGTGAGTATCCGGACGTGTTTCCCGAAGAATTACCGAGATTACCGCCTGTTAGAGAGGTTGAGTTCGGCATTGAGTTAGTTCCGGGTACAACTCCGATTTCAATTGCTCCATATCGTATGGCTCCGACGGAGTTGAAAGAGTTGAAATCCCAGTTGCAAGAATTGACCGATAGAGGTTTCGCAAGACCGAGCTTTTCTCCCTGGGGTGCACCCGTCTTATTCGTGAAAAAGAAGGACGGGACTTTGAGGATGTGTATTGACTATCGGTAGCTGAACAAGGTGACTATAAAGAATAAGTATCCATTGCCTCGTATCGACGACTTATTCGATCAGTTAAAGGGAGCCTCAGTGTTTTCAAAGATTGACTTACGATCCGGTTATTATCAATTGCGAGTTCGAGACTCAGATGTGCCTAAGACTGCCTTTAGAACGAGATACGGACACTATGAATTTTTAGTGATGCCGTTTGGGCTGACTAATGCCCCCGCTGTTTTCATGGATTTGATGAATCGAGTGTTTAAGCAGTACCTAGATCGATTTGTGGTCGTGTTTATCGATGACATTTTGGTTTACTCTCGCGATGAGATCGAGCATGCCGAGCATTTAAGACTTGTGCTACGGGTTTTGCGTGATAACCAGTTATACGCGAAATTCAGCAAGTGTGAGTTCTGGTTGCGCGAGGTCGATTTTCTGGGACACATTGTATCTGCTGCGGGTATCCGAGTTGATCCGAATAAAATCTCTGCTATCCTCGAGTGGAAGCCTCCTAAAAATGTCTCGAAAATCCGAAGCTTTTTAGGACTTTCCGGGTACTATCGACGGTTTGTGAAAGATTTTTCGATGATCTCAACCCCGTTGACGAAGCTATTGCAGAAGGATGTTAAATTCAAAGTGCCAAAAGAGTTTTGACCAATTGAAAGCCCTATTGACGGAAGCTCCAGTCTTAGTTCAACCTGAATCCGGTAAGGAGTTTGTAGTATATAGTGATGCGTCTTTGAATGGCTTGGGATGTGTTTTGATGCAAGAAGGCAAAGTTGTTGCTTATGCTTCGAGGCAATTGAAGCCTCATGAGAAAAACTATCCGACTCATGATCTCGAATTAGCTGCTATTGTTTTTGCTTTGAAGATTTGGCGTCACTACCTTTTTGGTGAGAAATGTCATGTCTTTTCCGACCATAAAAGCCTCAAATACTTGATGACGCAAAGAGATTTGAATCTGAGACAAAGACGGTGGCTTGAATTGCTAAAAAATTACGAGCTTGTCATTGACTATCATCCGGGAAAGGCGAATGTAGTTGCTGATGCTCTTAGCCGAAAATCATTGTTTGCTTTACGAGCCATGAACGTGCATTTATCAGTATCTAATAACGGCGTGATGATAGCGGAATTAAAAGCCAAACCGATATTTCTCCGACAAGTTTGTGAAGCTCAGAAAGCGGATGAAGATTTAATTGCCAAACGAGCTCAATGCGATGTAAATGTGGATCCTGAGTTTCAAGTTGACGACCATGATTGTTTGAGGTTTCGAGGCCGAGTATGTATACCGAGAAGTTCGGAGTTGGTTTCGATGATTTTAGAGGAAGCCCACAATAGCCGAATGTCAGTTCATCCGGGAAGTACTAAAATGTACAATGATTTGAAACGTCAATATTGGTGGCATGGTATGAAACGAGACATCTCAAATTTTGTGTCGAAGTGTCTGATATGCCAACAAGTAAAAGCGGAACATCAGGTGCCATCGGGTTTGTTTGCAACCGATTTTGATTCCCGAGTGGAAGTGGGATAGAGTCACGATGGATTTTGTATCTGGGCTACCGTTGACACCGAGCAAGAAGGATGCGATTTGGGTTGTTGTAGATCGATTAACTAAATCCGCTCACTTTATACTTGTGCGTACGGATTACTCACTTGATAAGCTAGCGGAGTTGTATGTTTCTCAGATCGTCAGATTGCACGGGGTCCCTATCTCTATCGTGCCGGATAGAGACCCGAGATTTACATCGCGGTTTTGGAAGAAACTACAAGATTCTTTGGGTACTAAGCTACATTTTAGTACCGCGTTCCATCCTCAGACGGACGGTCAATCAGAACGAGTAATTCAGATACTCGAGGATATGTTGAGATGTTGTGTTCTTGAGTTTAGTGGTTCGTGGGAACGATATTTGCCTTTGATTGAATTCGCTTACAACAACAGTTTCCAATCGAGCATTAAGATGGCACCGTACGAGGCTTTGTACGGTCGCAAATGCCGTACACCGTTGTTTTGGACCGAGCTCAATGAAAGTAAGATCTTTGGAGTCGATTTAATTAGAGATGCCGAACAGAAAGTAAAAGTGATTCGTGATAGCCTTAAGGTAGCTTCAGATCGTCAAAAGTCTTACGCGGATTTAAAGCGGAAAGATATCGAGTACCAGGTCGGAGACAAAGTATTTCTTAAAGTGTCACCTTGGAAAAAGGTGCTAAGATTCGGTCGTAAGGGCAAATTGAGCCCGAGGTTCATCGGACCATATGAAATATCTGAACGGATTGGACCGGTAGCATATCGACTGATTTTGCCTCCCGAACTTGAAAAGATTCACAACGTTTTTCATGTTTCGATGCTCCGACGATATAGATCCGACCCATCGCATGTGATTAATCCGTCTGACATTGAGATTCGATCTGATATGAGTTACGAGGAGGAACCAATTCGTATTTTGGCACACGAGGTTAAAGAGTTGCGGAATAAGAGGATTTCGTTAGTGAAAGTGTTATGGGTCAAACACGGGGTCGAAGAAGCTACTTGGGAGCTTGAGGATTCGATAAGAGAACGTTACCCAAACTTATTTTCCGGTAAGAATTTTTGGGGACGAAAATTTCTTTAGTGGGGGAGAGTTGTGACAGCCTTAAAAACGACCCTAGTCGGGATGTGGTTTCGGGACCACAAAATCGAGGCATAAGATAGATTTAATGTTCATTTAGATGCCTATAATATGTGTTAATTCATGTGTGACATGTTTGGTGTGCCAATTTAGAGTTATAAATTTGAATTTCTCTTAAAAGGGCTCAGTTGTGAACTTTGAAAGTAGACTAGCTAGATGTGTGATGACTAATAAATGCATGCATGCAAAATAAGGGACTTGCATGTCAAATTACCCACTTTTGTGATAGTGGATGGTAATGATGACTTAGTTTGTCATTTTGTGTTTTGTTTTATGGCTAATTAATAACAACAATGATGAAAATAAATTTGTTTTTATTAAATAAAATAAGTTGTCATAAAATAGAAATAATATAGTTAATAAAATAAGAAAAAAGAAGGTAAAAACAACATTTTTGTTCATCTTTTTCCTTCATTGCCGAAATTGACTAAGGGAGAAGAGAAATAGGGTTCAAGCAATTTGGTTGGGGGAAATCTTGATTAAGGTACAATTTCTAGATGATTTTCTTTGCACTTCATGAAATCTAGTTGGTTTTGAAGCTCTTTTCTTGTCCATGTTTGAATTTCTTGAGCCCTAAGTGCTATAAGCATTTGGCCATGGATGCATGCTCTCTTTGGTGATGTTTTGAAGGTCTTGTTAAGAGATTTGAGCTTGAAAACATGAAACTTTTGTGTGATAATCTAGATGGAACATTCGGCCATGACCAAGTGTAGGGTAAATTATGTTTTCCTTAATGCTTGTGTTAAATAATGGAAGGTGGGTGTTATTTGAACTTGTTTAAGGGTCCTCTTCTTTGTTAATGTGAAAATTTCTTGAGCCTTATAGGATGAAGGCATTCGGCCTTGTCAAAATTTGTTAGGGAGTCTTGTTTTGCAATTATGAACTTACTAAAGCTTGTTAATAGACTCCATGATGTCAAAAATTCATAAGAATTGGATTTGTAAGCACAAAATAGTAAGATTGGAACTTTGGTGAGGATAATTGCCTAAAGGACCTTTGGTTCTTTGAATGATTGAGTTGTTTTACTCTTAATTTTGTTTTGACGTTTCAATTGCTATAATGTATGTATGTGCAATGGCCGAATGAGCCTTTGATGTTGCTTTTGGATGTTTTGGGTGTCAAATTGGTAATTGGTTTAGTTTGTGCTATATGGAGAAATCTGATTATGGATGGAAGGAACATGAATTGTATATATATATATGTGTTAAGGTCAATGATTACCCTTAGTGGTGCCTTAGGAAATGCTATGTTTTAAGTATGTGCTTAAGAACATTAAAGAGGGGGTTTTGTATAAGAAATTGCTTAGTACAGTAGCAGTAACGTATTTTGGAAAAATCACCATAAATTGTACGAGTTGAATTAAAGGCTGAATAAATTGTGTAATTGAAGCTTAATGAGTCTAGTTTCTTATAAAAGAAACTTTGCAAGAAAAGGAATTTCTGATATATAGATTTTTAGAGTAGAGTGAGACAGTGTCAGATTGACTTCGAAGTCCCCTTCCCTATTTTTGGAAAATCACTATAAATTGTATAAAAATTGTTATGAGACAAAATTTATATGCTTAGACTCCTTAATGAGTCTAGTTTCGAATGGAATAGGTGAGGCCATATTTGGAATTCTGTACAAGGAGAAATTCGGTTCGTAGTATAGAGTGGTCAGTTTACTCAAACAGTGAAATAGGGAAACTTTGAGAAAATTCTGGTATTGATTGGTCAAACCAAAAATTATGAAAATTTTATGGATGGAAGATAAATGAGTCTATTTTCATACAAAATTAACGGCACCTCATTTTGAGTTTCGTAGCTCCAGTTATGAGTAAATTATTGAATGCTGCTCAGAAAATCAGCTTGCTGTGATTTATGATATGTATGTGAAATGCTCCTATGTGCATGAGTGGTTGCAATGAGAAGAATATGCATGTATGAATTGTCTATGAGTGAAAATGATTCATTGAGGTGCTTGAATAAGGATTAATAGAATTAAATGTTTTATTTAGCTCAAGAGCATAGAGGGACGAGTTCGGATAAAGGGAAGGCTAAAGTGGTCGAATAGCCAACTCATAATTTCTCGTGAAAGTTCAAGGTAAGTTTTGAGTAATCGAATTTGGTATTTAAGTTAAAATGCCATGACATACATGCTGATAGTTGAAGATGTACCATTGAAAAAGAAACCTTATTCATGTTGCTATATAGCCGAATGGCTCATAGAGAAAAAGGACCAAAAATTGAAATTTGAAATGCGTTGCTTATGTATGTTTGATCATTGGGCCGAAAGTCTAGAAAAGAAGAGCATATGTGTATAAGTCTGGAATTATATGTACATTGGTGATATATAGTCGAGAAGCATGTTATATGTTTGTATACACATGAATGGATTGAATTCCAAGTGAAATCTTGCTATGTGAAATTTGGTTACATGTGAATATATATATATGTGTATGAGAATTTGTGATGTGAATCCGGGATTAAAGTCCCGATGACTATATGTGGAGACTATGTCCGGGTTAATACCCGAAGGCTATATGCAGAGATGATGTCCGGGTTAAGACCCGAGGGCTATATGCGGAGATTATATCCGGGGTAGAGACCCGATGACTATGTATAGAGTTTACCCGAGCTAAAGATCTCGATGACGATGCGAGTAAAGCCTAAGACTAATGGTCTTCAAGGTAACGATTGCTAATGAATTTCGCTAGAAGTGTTAAGTTATACAGGTATGTACCCTTAGCTTATATGCAAGCTGGATTTTTGGACCGAATACTAAGGTCATCATGTGATTTCATATGTGTGCATGAAATGAGATTATTAGTATGGTCAAAGTACATTTGGCCTATGTGAAATGTTATGTGAATTTTGTGACATGTATATGTTTACGTGAATTTACTATAAGTGAAAGCTATCCACTTTCGTATATGATGTGAATGTATATGTTTGGAAAAAGGGTGACTTACCTAAAAGAAGAGGGAAACAAAAATATGAACAGCTATGCTATAATTTGATGCTTTATCTGTTGTCATTGCTTAAAACTTACTAAGCATTGTAATGCTTACTCCGTTTCCCTTGTTTCCTCTGTTTTATAGATCTCATTTTGGAAGCTACGGACTCGGGGATTGAAGCCTTAATCACCTACACTATCGCTGTTATTTTGGTACATTTGATGGTTATTTTGGGTCAATGGCATGTATAGGCTATTTTCCTTCGATTAAACCAAACTTCATTTTGAATTGTAATTATTCTAGCCATGTGAAAATGGCTTGCTTAGTCTTCGAGTTGAATATTTATGTGAATGATACTCGTATGGTTTAATGTTGTGGCATGTTGTTCAGTTATTAACCAATATGCGATGAATTTCTAACATGATGGTCGGTCATTGAATGTTCGGTTTAGCCCAATTATTAGTAGCCTCAAGGTATAGTTTTGCTAGCATGCTTGTAGAACTCAATGAATTCACGTCTAGCTTGTAACTATGAACCTCGGTAGTTTGTATTTTGATTTTGTAATACCTTAAACCCTAATCCGGCGACGGACAGGGGCCTAGGGTGTTACAGCTGACAAGTCAAAAGGCCAACTATCTAAGGATCATTATTTCTCGACCAAGGGATAATGAAGTTAGGACACAAGCAGTGCCAAAAGTTATCATTCGGAAACCTATTTCCTTTCCCTACAAGGATAATAAAAGGGTACCATGGAATTATGATTGCAACATGATGATGCCTGAAGGGGAAAATATAGCATATACTTCTAAGGAGGTCCAAGGCGAAGGATCCTACACACGCAGCGGAAGGCGTTATGATGCAGTAAATGTTAGAACTGAACCTGTAAAAGCAAAGTCCCCTATAGTTGAGCGAGGGAAAGGGGCCGAAGCACTTGTTAATGAACCTGTGAAGGAAGTAGAGGCAAATGAGTTTTTGAGTTTTTGAAGCATAGTGAATACAGTGTGGTAGAGTAGTTGCACAAACAACCGGCTCGTATATCAGTATTGGCATTGCTTCTAAGTTAAGAAGTGCATCGTGAGGTGTTAATGAAGGTGCTCAATGAAACCTATGTTACTAACAATATATCTATCAGCAAATTGGATCATTTGGTTAGTAACATAAGCGCTGATAATTTCATCTATTTCAGTGATGATGAAATCCCGCCTGGGAGTATGGGATCGACTAAGGATTTGCACATCACTACTCGTTGCAAAGGATATACTCTGCCCGGTGTGTTAATTAATAATGGATCGGCTTTGAATGTCTTGCCCTTGTCCACATTGAATAGGTTACCGATAGATAGTTCTCACATGAAAACATACCATAATATAGTGAGAGCATTTGATGGCAAAGAGAGGAAGGTGATGGGAAGGATTGACATACCATTGTTGATCGAACCGAACACATATGAAGTTGATTTTCTAGTGATGGACATCAAGCCCTCCTATAATTGCCTGTTAGGAAGGCCTTGGATACATTCGGCGGGAGCGGTGCCTTCATCTTTGCGCCAAAAATTGAAATTAGTAACAGAAGGACGGTTGATTACTATAAATGCGGAAGAAGACTTCATAGCGACTATTACTAGTAACGTGCCCTATGTGGAGGCAAATGAGGAGGCCATTGAATGCTCTTTCCACTCCTTAGAATTCGTCAACGCAACATTTATTTCGAAAGGGAATGAGGTACTAGTGCCCAAGATATCCAGAACCATGAGGATGGGTTTACAATTATGATGGGGAGAGGAGCCGTACCAGGAAGAGGATTGGGAAGATATCTCTAAGGAGGAATTCAAGCTCCGAAGATAAAGGAGAAAAGAGACTGTTTTGGCTTGGGTTTCAAGCCAGATCATCGACAAAGAAGGAAGGAAATAGAGAAGCGACAAGAGAGAAGAAAGGCGCGACTAAGTGGAAAGGAAGTTGAATGGGAATTGATGACGTTCCCTCATATATCCTAGACTTTTGTATCTGGAGGGATAATTCACCCGGAGAGGGGGTCGCTTAGAAATGGAGGTTATCATGTTAATGCTGTACATGAGGAGGAGGTCGAACAAAGAAATCTTGAGGGCATTCATCCTTACGAATTGGGAAGCTCCTTAAATAATTGGGCTGCTGAAGAACTTCCTGTAGTCCTTAAGAATTTTACAGAGTAATTCTCAGAACACTCTTGTTGCTCTAAAAATTCTCAGAACACTCTTGTTGCTCTAAAGCCTAGGAGTGATAAGATTTCATTTGTGAAATAGGCTCATGTTTAGACATTTTTGTTTCAATAAAACACATCATTATTATCAATTCAAGCAAATATTCTTTCATTCTGTTATACCAGTAAATATTCTTTTAACTTTTTAATTCCTTTCAAATTTCTCATTTCATTCATAACATGTGAATGGTCATTCTTAAATTCATTCGTTCATTGTATATTCTTTTGTGCCCCCACAGGTCCCTAGATATCAATGACATGAGCGATGATACTACGAATCCTGAATTTTTTTTTTAGCAAGACATGTGTTTAGAGGAACCTTAAGATGTTGAAGATGACAAGGATTGTGACGTGTCTTTAGAACTGCTAAGAATGGTAAAGTAAGATGAGAAGCAAATTTTGCCACATGAGAAAGAGGCAGTAGAAAATGTAACCTTGGAGGAAGGGAAGGAAGTGAAAATTGGGACGCACATAACCAAGGAAACAAGGCGAGACCTTATTGAGTTACTGCGGGAATTCAGAGATGTCTTTGCATGGTTGTATCAAGATATGCTAGGGTTGAGTACTGGCACTGTAGTACACTGCCTTCCCATAAGAGAAGATTGCAAGCCAGTCCAGCAAAAGTTGTGAAGGATGAGGCTTGATATTGTGTTGAAAATAAAGGATGAAGTCAAGAAGCAGTTTGATGCTGGATTCCTGCAAGAAGTCAAGTACTCAGAATGGGTAGCTAACATCATACCTGTTCCTAAGAAAGATGGAAAGGTATGAATGTGTGTTGATTATAGAGATTTGAATAAAGCTAGCCCAAAGGATAATTTCCCCTACTATACATTGATACTTTGGTAGACAATACGGTAAGTTATTCGTTGTTTTCTTTTATGGATGGCTTCTCGAGGTACAATCAAATAAAGATGCATCCTGAAGACATGGATAAAACCACTTTCATAATGTTGTGGGGTACTTTCTATTATAAGGTAATGCCATTTGGGTTAAAGAATGCAGGGGCGACATACCAAAGAGCAATGGTAGCCTTATTTCATGATATGATGCGTAAGGAAATTGAGGTGTATGTTGACGATATGATTGCCAAATCTCGAGCAGAGAAAGAACACATTGACGTTTTGAAGAAATTGTTCCTGAGATTGAGGAAATTTCAGTTAAAACTCAATCCAGTAAAGTGTACCTTTGGAGCTAGGTCGGGAAAACTTTTAGGCTTTGTAGTCAGTGAAAAGGGGATAGAAGTTGACTCAGACAAGGTCAGAGCCATACAAGAATTGCCTCCACCATGTACTTAGAAGGAAGTCCGAGGTTTTCTTGGAAGGTTAAATTACATTGCTCAGTTTATTTCCCAATTGACCGAAAAATGTGATCCCATATTTCACCTGCTTAAGAAACACAATCAAGGTACTTGGGATGAAGAATGCAAGAATGCTTTTGATAAAGTCAAGTGGTATTTGTCAAATGCTTCAGTATTGTCTCTGCCTAGTCCAGATAGACCGTTAATACTGTACTTGTCAGTGTTCACTAATTCTATGGGATGTGTGCTCGGACAACATGACGAGTCAGGAAGAAAAGAGAAGGCGATATATTACCTCAGTAAGAAATTCACTGAGTGTGAAATGAGATATTCACCAACTGAGAAGTTGTACTGTGCTTTGATTTGGACAACTCGAAGATTGAGGCAATATATGCTTTATCATACAACTTGGTTGATTTCAGAACTTGAGCCATTAAAGTACATGATGGAGTTAACTGCTTTAAATGGAAGAATGGCAAGGTGGCAGATATTACTTTCTGAGTTTGATATAGTTTATGTGAGTCAAAAGGCTATAAAAGGAAGTACAATAGCAGAATTTCTAGCTAGCCGAGCTCTAGAAGATTATGAACCATTGAGCTTTGATTTCCCCAATGAAGAATTGATGTATGTGGCAATTACTGAAGAGTATCCATGGAAGTTGAACTTTGATGGGGCATCAAACACTGTAGGAAATGGAATTGGGGCAGTCTTTGTATCCCCAAAGGGAGATCATTATCCGTTCATGTGCAAACTGGATTTTGATTGTACCAACAATATGGCCAAGTATGAGGCATGCATCATGGGAATTCGAGTAGCCATAGAACGTAAAATTAGAACACTGTAAGTATATGGAGACTCTGCATTAGTGATCTACTAGCTCAAAGGAGAATGGGAGATGAGGGACCCCAAATTGATTAATTATTGAAGGGTAGTTTTGGGGCTAATCGAGGAGTTTGATGACATTACTTTCAATTATCTCCCACGGGATGAAAATCAAATGGCAGATGCTCTGGCAACTCCGGCTTCCATGATTAAAGTAAACAGAGAGGAGGATATGAAGCCTATCTAGATGAGTATTTTTGAAGTTCCAGCTCATTGTTGTAACATCGAAAGAGAGGAAAAGGATGATCACCCTTGGCATCAAGATATATTAGATATGTGAAGAATCATGAGTACCCTGAATATGCAATTGAGAATGACAAGAGAACATTGAGGAGGTTAGCCTGTGATTATGTTTTAGATGGGGATGTCCTGTATAAGAGAAGGAAAGATCAAGTGCTTTTGAGATGTATTGACGCTGTGGGGCATGGATGTCATCGGGCCGATTTCATCGAAAGCTTCGAATGGGGATCATTTTATTTTTGTGGTTATTGACTACTTCACGAAATGGGTGGAAGCTGCTTCATACGCAAGTGTTACTAAATCAGCAGTCAGTCGATTCTTGAAGAAGGAGATTATTTGTCAGTATGGAATGCCTGAGAGAATCATATCGGATAACGCACTGAACTTGAACAATAGCACGGTAGCAGAAGTCTGTAGCCAGTTTAGGATCAAACATCATAACTCATCTCCATATCACCCAAAAATGAATGGGGCAGTGTAAGCAACAAATAAGAATATTAAGAAGATAATGGGGAAGATGACTGAGACTTACAGAGATTGGCATGAGAAGTTTCCATTTGCGCTCTTTGCCTATCGAACGTCTGCCAGAACCTCTACTGAGGCAACGCCCTTCTCGTTGGTCTATGGGATGGAGGCAGTTTTACCCATTAAAGTAGAAATACCTTCTCTTCAGATTTTGTCAGATGTAAAACTAGATGAAGCAGAGTGGATTCAATTGCGGTATGACCAATTGAACTTGATTGAAGAAAAGAGGATAAGGGCTATTCATCATGGTCAGATGTATCAAAAGCGAATGATGCGAGCTTATGACAAAAAGGTTCATCCAAGAGAATTTCGTAAAGGAGACCTTGTACTGAAGAAGATTCTTCCCATACAAAAGGATTTTAGAGGAAAATGGATGCCGAATTAGGAAGGGTCATATATGGTAAAGAAAGCTTTCTCTGGTGGTGCACTGATGCTGGCCGAGATGGATGGAAAAAGTTTACTTAATCCTGTAAATTTAGATGCAGTCAAAAAAATACTTTGCCTGAGAGGGAGAAGAAGCTAAGGTGAAAACCCGCAAAGGGCGCTTTGAGACTTCGAAAAAAAATGGAGAGGCCAAGGTGAAAACCCGCAAATGGCGCCTTAAGACCAAAGGGGTTTTGAGTTGAAAACCCGAAAGGGCAGCTCAAATTTTGAGAGGCATGCGATGATCTTGTTATACCTGAATCAACAAGAAGCGAAGTATGTCGGGGCATCAACAAAGTGCTTTGAATCTTCTAAAACACATGTTAAGCTTAAAGCAGTCTTCATGGAGCTTGAATATAGAAGCTCAAGCTGCGATATCTAGGGTACTTGGTTTTTGTCCTATCTACTATCTTTGGATTTTTTTTCTTCTCAAAGATATGTTCCCAGATTAATTTTCTTTGTATTTTAGATAAATTGTTCAAACTCTAATTATCTTCAAAGATCAATTTATTTGTTTGCATTATTCATAAAGTGTGTTGCATTGAATTAATGATTGATTGAACTAATAATATCTTCACAAAAGAAGTTTTGCATATTACTCTGGGAATTTTTGAGTAATACAAGAAACTGAAATAGGACAATTGTTTAAGAATTCCCACGTGTAAGGGTTGGAGGTACTTGAGAAAATCGAGATTACCTCTTCTGTCCAAATGGTGATTGGGCAAATTAATGAGTTGAGCAATATCGAACCTAAGAAAGGATTATTTCACAAATATCTCCAGTAGGTCATAACGTTCAGGAAATGGTATGACGAACCAAATTAATGGAAAAGATTCAAAGCATGTGATGGTTGATACTTCGAGAAGAACGAAGTTTAAACCTTGATAAACGAAAGAGCGATGGCACCTGAAATAGGGATCATTCTCATTCTTGCATCATAATTAGGAGCATTCGACTCATTTAGATCATAGCATCCTAATCATTAAGCATAAGCATATACAAATTCTATAGGTTGTGTCCTCTAGGGAACAATGTAGATCGAAGATTGCAGATTTGGCATCCCTGTATGGGCGGGGAGCAGATCAAAGATAACAGATTTGGCATCCCTGTATGGGCGAGGAGCAGATCAAAGATAACAGATTTGGCATCCCTGTATGGGCGAGGAGTATATCGAAAATAGCAGATTTGGCATCCCTGTATGGGCAGGGGGCAGATCGAAGATAGCAGATTTGGCATCTCTGTATAGGCGGGGAGCAGATCGAAGATTACAGATTTGGCGTCCTTGTGTTGGTAGGGGGCAGATCGAAGATAGCAGATTTGGCATCTTCGTATGGGCGGGGAGCAGATCGAAGACAGCAGATTTGGCAATCCCTGTATGGGCAGGGAGTAGATCGAAGATATCAGCAGGGTGTCCCTATGTTGGAAAGGAGTAGGTTGAGGATAGCAGATACTGCCTTCCTGAAGTCACAGTTTGAAGCCATCAGACTTAGTCCAATAGCCCTGAAGGGTTGGAAATTATTAAGGACAAAGAACTCAAGACTCGACAAGCCCGAGAAAAATTGGTCCTTTTATAGTCTTTGTTCTATTCTCGTTACACGACAATAAGCAAAGAGGGGTAGCTGCAATACCCTATTTTTTCCCGGCCCGTTAGAAGCCTATACATAGTCCAAAATACATACAAAAAATAAAATAATAAACCAAAATAAAATAAAAGTCCATTTACACAGTCCAGTACAAGCCCAATTTACATCCCTAAACCTAAATTAACCCATTACAATGACCCGTTACACCCTTCAGCCCAAATACAAACCTGTAACCCAAAACTAACATTACCCGAAACCCTTTTACACCCTAACCCAGACACTACTCATGACCCAATAACAACCCCAGGCCCTAAGAGGCCCAATTTGTTGTTTGTTTCAGAAAGACCTAAGGTTTTTGAAACCCTAAGAGCCGTAAGCAAGGGTTCGCGCCACAGCACCCGACACCAGGCCAAGTCTCGCGCCGCAATCGGCCCCCAATCTGATCAACGCCGAGATCTCCGCGATTAACCTGCAAAATAGGAAAGAAGAACGACAGAAGATAGCAAATATGGCAAGAAATTGGAATATTTTTCTTTCTATCTATGTATTTAGGCTATAAAATAGAAGCAAACCATTGTAATCGGGACTACGTTTTTTACACAGAGAGAAATAAAAAAAAATACAGATTCAAGCAATAAAGTTATAGTCTTTTTAAAGGTGGTTTTTTATTTCTATATGCTTTTTTTTTCATTTTCATTCGAAACAGAAACATTTGAAGGTATTTGTAATTTGCTTTTTATATTTGCATCAAATATTACGTAAAAAGAAAAGAAGGGAAGCTTACCTTTTGATTCGCGCTAAAAATCGAATCTTTTCAGCTTTCGGCCGCCATATACGGTGGAATCGGTGACGGCGCGTTGGCGCGTGAGCGCGTGGAGCCTGATGATCGGAACTCGGCCAAATCGGAGCTGGAGCTTGGAGGGTAGACCCTTTTTTTGAAAGCTTTCTAGTTTTTTTAAACAGATTCTAAAATGAATTTTAGGCTAAAATTAGACTTATATAGCCTTACTAAAACGACGCCGTTTTGGCTTAATTCAATAAGCACAAAACGACTTCGTTTCAAGGTAGAGGATCTGCGTTTTGACCCATGACTCGGGAGGGATCCGCTTGTTTTTGTTTAAAAGGGCTACTTGCCCAATTGGTCCTTCTGCATTTTCAGAATTTATAATTTCGTTCAATTAAAATTCTATTTTATTTTAATCTAGCCCTAACCTTTTATTTTTGTTTCAATTTAGTCTTAGCTGCCATTATAGGGCTTATTATGGGAACGACGTCGTTTTTTGGGATTAAGGCTAATTGCCCAATGAGTCCCTCGATTGTAACGCGCGATTCAGTTGGGCACGAAATTCATTTTTTTTTATTTTTGAAATTAACCCTAGAGTTTTATTTAAATTTAATTTTAATCCTTTTTATATATTTTTATTTTTTTATTTTTTATTTTTTATTTTTATTATTTTTAAATAGTTTATTTATTTTACATACTCTGTATATTAGTTATTTTATTTTAAACATTATTTATGAAAAAGGAAAATCTATTTATAGTATAATATTTTATTATTTTTATGTATTATTTATTATATTATTTATATTTTATTATATATTATATATTATTTATATTTTATTATATATTATATATTATTTATATTTTATTATATATTATTTATTATATTATTTTTATTCTATATTATTTATTATATTATTTATATTTTATTATATATTATTTATTATATTATGTATAATTTTAAAATTTGTAAATTATTATTAAATATTATATTTTTATATATTATCATTAAATATTTAGTATGTTATGTAATATTCTAAAGTTTACTATAAAGTTTTGTTCCTATTTAACATATTATTATTTTTATCAATATATATATATTAAGTTATTATATCATATAGTATGTTTTTATTAATAAACTATATATTAACCATTTTTTTAAAAAAATTCTCCTTTATTATTTTTATGTTGTTTTAAATATTTTTTTTACCTCATTTATTTTAAATTGTTTTTAGTTTTTATCTTTTTTACTCATTTTATATATGTTCATAATTTGTTGATTTATTTTCGTATTTTTTTGTATTTATTTAGTATTGTTTTAGTATGTTAATTTTATCACATAAGTTATTTGTTATTTTTATGTTATTTATTGTTTTTATATATATTTGCATGAAAATTGATTATTTATGTTGTTATTTTTAGTTATATTTGCATGAAATATTATTGTATATATATTATGTAATTTATATTTTTATATTCATTGTTTTCTATGTTGTATTTTGCATGAAATGTTAAAGTATGTATCATGTAGTTTATATTATTTAGTATTGATGTCTTGTAATATGTTAAATGCATCATTGTCTTAAAAAATTTATATTTCATTTAATCCAAAAGAATTTTTTTTTTTTAAATGAGGCAATTCTTTTCATATTTAGGAATTCAGGAAATAGTGCCCTCCAATGCTGGGTTGCGATTTCCCGTTTGTCTAAATGCCTAGAGTATCATTCTAAATAGATTTTGTAAATCACGAGATGATTTCAGTTACGAGAGTTTAAGAATATCATGTCCTATCATGTTGGATGTGATGTTTGTATTCTTTCAGAAGAAAAGAATCTCGAATTTTAACTCGAATCGTTCAGATTTTAAAAAGGACCATATTTTTAAATCTTTTCAAAGCTTCGGCATTAGGACAGAAAACTAATCGATTGGTACCAATTTTGGGCATTACGGGGGTGCTAATCCTTCCTCGTACGTAACCGACTCCCGAACATATTTTCTAAAAATCGTAGACTAAAATGTTTTACAAGGTGATCCAATCACACTTAAATGGATTGGTGGCGACTCCCATTTTAGTCTTTAAAAACTAGTCGACCCCGTTTTTTCAAAAACTCTCACTTTTAAAAAATGGTTTTGACAATAATAATCTAATACTTATATGTATAAAAACTGCATATTTAAAAATAAACAGTATAAATAATATATGTTACACAATATATAAAATTTTACACAATATTAAAGATAAAACAAATTTTAAATTTAAAACAGTGTATAATATAATAACTTATATACAAATTTTAAAGTGATATGTAATATATATAAGTAATATTAAATTTAATAAAATAACCAAATATAAATAGTAATAATTTAATACATATATAACACTAAAATAATTAAAAAATATGAATTAAAATAAGAATAACAGAACTAAAATTGAAGAAACAAGCATCAAAGCAAAAAGAATAAAAAAAATCTGGAATAGCAGTGTAAAAGGATTTGATTGGACCGCACGCCACACTATAGGGACTTAGTAGGCAATTATGCCTTTCTCCTAAAACGGTGCCGTTCCAATCGTTCATGGTTAAACGGCCAGAGGATCAGATTAGAAAAAAAATTTTACCGAGCCGAATTAGTAATAAAAGGAAAAGTATAAATTGGACGCGATTAAAAATGCCAAAATGCGGAAGGGCTTATTGAACAATTAGACCTTTTAACAAAAACATGCAGATCCTCCCTAGGTATTGGGTCAACGCGCGGACCCTGACCCTTAAAACGACGTTATTTTGACTTTAAAATGCAGCTTCCAAAACGGCGTCGCACTGATGGCCTATATAAATGAAAATTTTGTCAAAAAATACATTTTAAACCTTCCCCCCCCCAAAAAAAAAACCAGAAAACCCCTAAGCCGGTGCTTTGCCTTCCCAGACGCTTAGGTCCTCGGTGATCGCTACACGCGCCCCACACGCTTACGCACCGTCTTTAGCGCAATCGTGTATGGCGGCCAGAGGTAAAATTCCTCATTTTTTTTGTACAAAAATTTCTTTTGTGATTTATTCGTATGTAAAAAACAAAATAACCGAATATAGAAGAAAAAGAAAAAGCTTAAATGTAAGTATAAAATCACCTTTTCTGTTTTTTTTATTTTTTTAGCATTTTGTATATCTGTGTAAGTGTTTTACATCGACTGTTCTTGGCTTTTTATAGTTGGTACAAAATCAAAAATAAATATTACAACTTTATTTCTTTGATTTCCTGCCATATTCGTGTTGCTATGTATTTTCCTTTCATTTTGCAAGTTAATAGTGAAAACCTTGGCGATGACGCAATTCGTATGCCAATTGTGGCGCAACGAAGGGGCAGTGTTGGGAGCTGCGGCGCGAGACCCTTCCTAGGGTTTCTAGAGGCTGAAACTCTTTGGGTCATCTAGGCCTATTTGAATTTTTGGGCTACTATATCCGTGGGTTAGGTCTGTTTAGGTGTAATGGGTTTTGGGTATTTTGGTATTGGGGCATGGGTAGTGTTTAGTTAGGCTAGGTGTAATTTGGGCTGTAAATGGACTGAAAAATTTTGGTTTAAAATTGCTTTTATTTTATTTTTTGGGTTTTGTAAAGCCTGGGCAAAAATGGGCTAATACAAGATACACGGCCTGGGCACATGGGCATGTGACACCTGTTCGAAAAATTTGCAAAGTTTTCTCAAGGCTTTCATATTAGTCAGCTCTGCCGCAAACTCAGGGATGCCAAACTAGTATTTTCGATCCGCTTCGCTGCAATCTCAGGAAGATAAGATCTGCTATCTTCAATCTGCTCCACTGCAAAATCAGGGATGCCAGACTGATATCTTTGATCTACTTCGCTGCAATATTAGGAAGACAAGATCTGCTATCTTCAGCCTGCTCCACTGCAAACTCAGGGACGCCAAACTAGTATCTTCGATCTACTTCGCTGCAAACTCAGAAAGACAAGATCTGCTATCTTCAGCCTGCTCCACTGCAAACTTAGGGATGCCAAACTGGTATCTTTGATCTGCTTTGCTGCAATCTCAGGAAGACAAGATCTACTATCTTCAGCCTGGTCCACTACAAACTCAGGGAGACCAAACTGGTATCTTCAATCCATTTCACTGCAAACTCAGTAAGACAAGATCTGTTATCTTCAGTCTGCCCCATTGCAAACTCAGGGATGCCAAACTGGTATCTTCGATCCGCTTCGCTGCAAACTCAGGAAGACAAGATTTGCTATCTTCAACCTACTCCACTACAAACTCAGGGATGCCAAACTGGTATCTTTGATTTGCTTCACTACAATCTCAGGAAGACAAGATCCGTGAATTTACCTATGTTGCTACATCGTCCTCTAGGGGACCTATCCTGTAGAATCGGTTTTATGTGTTCATGCTTATGGTTAGGATACTATGATCTAAACAAATCAAATACTGCTAACTGAATGATATATGTACAAATACAAAATGTCATGAGGACGATCCTTAATAATTAAGATGTCATCACTTGTTGCTCATCAAGGCTCTATCATTAACGTAGTACGCTGCTTTCCTACTCAGTCGACATTTGATAGAAAAGCCGAAAACATTTTTGCTCAACTAATTTGCCCTACTAACTCCACGGTCTTTTCGACTGTACCTCAGGGACATAAGGCTTGTACCATTTTCAAACCATCCCACTGTGGTTTAGGAGTATAAGATTTGAAACTTTTTCAATCTGTTCCCACTGCAATTCTAGGGTACAGAATTTGTTTCAACTTCAATCCATTCCACCTAATCCAAGAGTTTTGAATCTTTTCCCATCAATTTGGTCTGTCATAACATTCCTCGAACGTTATGACCCAATGAAAATGCTTGTAAAATGATCCTCTCCTAGGATTAATATTGCTTCTTTTTGTCGCAACAACTCCTTATTTTGTCCAATCACCATTTAGACAAAAATTTAAAGAAATAGTCTTAATCTAAACTTTTCTCAAGTACTTCCAATCTTTACACATGGAAATTCTTAAACAATTGTCTTGTTTCAGTTTCTTGTATTATCTAGAAATTTCCAGAGTAATATGTAAAACTTTTTTTTTTTTGTAAAAATAATATTAGTTCATCAATATTATTTCAATGCTACATGCTTATGAATACTGGATAACAAATAAACTAATCTCGAGGATAGTTATAATTGAATAAATTATCAAAAATACAAAGGAAATTATCTCGGAACATACCTTTGAGAAGAAAAAGAATCCCAAAGATAGTAAATTTAATATGAATAGGACAAAGACCAGGTGCCCTAGATATCGTAGCTTGGGCTTCCATATACAAACTCCATGAAGACTGCTTTAAGCTTAACATGTGTTTAGAAGATCCAAAGTACTTTGTTGATGCTTCGATATGTAACATACATCGTTTCTTGTTGATTCAGGTATAACAAGGTCACTATGCCCTTCAAAATTTGAGCTACCCTTTCGGGTTTTCAACTCAAAACCCCTTCGGTCTTAAAGCGCCCTTAGCGGGTTTTCGCCTTGGCCTCTCTGTGTTTTTTTTTATATCTCAAAGCTCCATTTGCGGGTTTTCACCTTGGCCTCTTCTCCTTTCAAGCAAAATACTTCTTGACTGAATCCGAATTCACAGGGTTGGGTAAGCTTTTCCCATCCATTTCGGTCAAAATCAATGCACCTCCAGAGAAAGCCTTCTTTACCACGTATGGTCCTTCCCAATTTGGCATCCATTTTCCTCTAAAATCTTTCTGTATGGGAAAAATCTTTTTCAGTACAAGGTCTCCCTCATGAAATTCTCTTCGACGAACTTTTTTATCTCAAGCTCACATCATTCGCTTCTGATACATCTGAGCATGACGAATAGCCCTTAGCCTATTTTCCTCGATCAAGTTTAACTGGTCATATCGCGACTGAATCCATTCTGCTTCATCCAATTTTATTTCTGACAAAACTCGAAGGGAAGGTATCTCTACTTCAATAGGTACAGCTGCCTCCATCCTGTAGACCAATGAGAAAGGAGTTGCCCCAGTAGAGGTTCTGACAGTCATTCGATAAGCATAGAGTGCAAATGGTAATTTCTCATGCCAATCCCTATAAGTCTCGGTCATTTTCCCCACTATCTTCTTGATGTTTTTATTGGCCGCTTCCACTGCTCCATTCATTTTGGACGATACAGAGACGAGTTGTTGTGTTTGATCTTGAATTGACTACAGACTTTCGCTATCATGCTGTTGTTCAAGTTTAGTGCATTGTCTGATATGATTCTCTCAAGCATTCCATATCAACATATAATCTACTTCTTCAAGAACCGGCTAACTGTCGACTTAGTAACGCTAGCGTATGAAGCAGCCTCTACCCATTTCATGAAGTAGTCAATAACCACAAAGATAAATCGATGCCCATTCGAAGCTTTCAGTGAGATTGGCCCAATGACATCCATGCCCCACATGGAAAAATGCCATGGAGATGTCATAACATGCAAAGGTGAAGGGGGTACGTGAATTTTGTCTCCATAAATTTGGCATTTATGACATCTCTTGGCATAGTTGATACAATCTCCCTCCATAGTAGACCAATAGTATCCAAATCTCATGATTTGTCTAGCCATTGTGAATCCGTTAGCGTATGTCCCACAAACACCTTCATAAACTTCTTCCAAAACTTTTCTAGCTTCAACAGCGTTTCCACATCTCAATAGGATATAACCGTCTAAGACATAATCGAAAGCTAATCTTCTCAATGTCCTTTTGTCATTTTCGGTTGCCTGGTCAGGGTATTCATGATCTCTTACATATCATAAGATATCATAGTACCAAGGGTGGTCATCATTTTCCTCTTCGTCTACATTGTAACAATGAGCTAGAGTCTCACAAATACTCATCTGAATGGGTTTTACATCCTCTTGCTTGCTTACTTTAATCATGGAAGCCAAAGTTGCCAAGGCATCTGCCATTTGGTTTTCATCTCGTGGGAGATAATTAAAAGCGATGTCGTCAAACTCCTTAATCAACCCCAAAACTATTTTTCGGTAATCAATCAGTTTGGGATCTCTTGTCTCCTGTTCACCTTTAAGCTGGTAAATTACTAATGTAGAATCTCTATATACTTTTAGCACTCTGATTTTACACTCTACAGCTGCTCGAATTCGCGTGATGCATGCTTCATATTCTGCCATATTGTTTGTGTAATCAAAATCCAATTTGCATGAAAATGGATAATGATTTCCACTTGGGGATACCAAAACTGCCCTAATTCCATTTCCCATAGCATTTGACGCTCCATCAAAATTTAGCTTCCACGAATACACTTCAATAGTTGCCACATACATTAGCTCTTCATTAGGGAAATAAAAGCTTAAAGGTTCATAATCCTCTAAAGCCCTGCTAGCCAGAAATTCTGCTATTGCACTCCCTTTTATAGCCTTTTTTTTTTTACATAGACTATATCAAATTCAGAAAGCAAAACCTGCCACCTTGCCATCCTTCCATTCAGAGCAGTTGACTCCATCATATACTTTAATGGGCCAAGTTTCAAAATCAGCCAGGTCATATGATATAGCATATATTGCCTCAACCTTCGAGTTGTCCAAATCAGTGCACAACACAACTTTTCAATCTGTAAATATCTCATCTCACACTCAGTGAATTTCATACTGAGGTAATATATTACAATTTCTCTTCTTCCCGATTCATCATGTTGACCAAGCACACATCCCATAGAGCTATTGAACACTGCCAAATACAGTATTAATAACTTATTTGGATTCAGTGGAGACAGTACTAGACCGTGTGACAAATATTGTTTAACTTTGTCAAAAGCATTCTGGCATTCATCATCCCATGTGCCTTAGTTGTGCTTCTTAAGCAGTCGAAATATGAGATCACATTTTTCAATTAAATGTGAAATAAACCGAGCAATGTAATTTAACCTCCCAAGAAAACCTCTAACTTCTTTCTGAGTGCGTGGTGGAGGTAATTCTTGTATAGCTCTGACCTTATCTGAGTCAACCTCAATTCCTCTTTTGCTGACTACAAAGCCTAGTAGTTTCCCTTACCTAGCTCCAAAGGTACACTTCGTCAGGTTGAGCTTTAATTGAAGTTTCCTCAATCTCAAGAACAACTTCTTCAAAACTTCGATGTTTTCTTTTTCTGTTTGAGATTTGGCAATCATATCATGAACATATATGTTAATTTCTTTGTGCATCATGTCATGGAATAAAGTCACCATAGCCCTTTGATATGTTGCCCCTGCATTCTTTAGCCCGAACAGCATACTTTATAGTAAAAGGTACCCCATAATATTATAAAAGTAGTTTTAGCCATATCCTCATGATACATCGTTATCTGATTGTATCCCGAGAAACCATCCATGACAGAAAACAGTGAGTATCCTGCCGTATTATCCACCAAAGTGTCGATATGAGGCAAGGGGAAGTTGTCCTTCGGGTTGGCCCTATTTAAGTCTCTGTAGTCTACACACATCCGAACCTTTCCATCTTTCTTAGGGGCAGGAACAATACTAGCAACCCACTCTGAGTACTTGACCACCTGTAGAAAACCAGCATCGAACTGTTTCCTGACTTCCTCTTTTATTTTTAACACCACATCAGGCCTCATCCTTCGTAGCTTTTGCTGAACTGGCTTGTATTCTTCTCTTATGGGAAGGTGATGCACTACAATATCAGTACTTAGCTTAGGCATATCTTGGTTTGACCATACAAAGAAATCTTTGAATTCCCGCAATAACTCAATGAGATCTTGCTTCGTCTCTTCGGCTATGTACGTCCCAATTTTCACAATCTTTCCTTTCTCTAAGGCTATATTATCTACCGCCTCTTCATGGGGTAAAATTTGTTTCTCTTCTTACTTTACCATTCTTAACAAATCCGGAGACAAGTCATAATATCGGTTACCTTCAAAATCTTGAGATTCCTCTGAGCACACGTCTTGCCCAAAAAGAACATCTAAATATGTAGTATTGTTGCTCATATCATTGATATCTAGGGACTAGTGGTAGGTACAAAAGAATGTACAAAGAACAAATGAATTCAAGAACAACTATTTACATGGTATGAATGAGACTAATAAAAAAAAAAATTGGATGTAAATTAAAAGATCAAAAGAATAAAAAATGAAGGAATATTTGCTCAAATTGATCATCAAAGACGTATTTTATTAAAACAAATATGTCTGAACATGAGCCTATTTCACAAATGAAATCTTATTGTTTCTAAGCTTTAAAACAACAAGTGTGTTCTGAGCATTACTCTATGTAATCTCCAAAAACTACATGAAGTTCCTCTGCAGCCAAGTTGTTCAAAACGCTTCCAGGTTCATACGGATGAATGCCTAGTAGGTTTCTTCATTCAGTTCCTTCCTCGTGCATGGCATTAGCGTGATGACTTTCATGTTCAAGCAATCCTCTCTCAGGGTGACTTATCCCTCCTGATACAAAAGTTTGGGATATGTGAGGGAATGTCATCAACTCCCACTTGACTTCTTCCCCATTCAACCGTGCCCTTCTTTTCTCTTGCATCTTCTTCATCTCCTTCTTCCTTTGTCTAGGATCTGGCCTGAAACCCAAGCCAAAATGATTTCTTTTCTCCTTTAGTATTGGAACTTGAATCTCTCCTTGGAGATGTCTACCTAATCATTTCCCCGGTAAGGCTCCTTTCTCCACTGTCATTTGCAAACCCATTCTCGTGGTTCTGGATATCTTAGGCACTGGAACCTCATTCCCTTCCAAAATGAATGTTGTATTGACAAATTCTAAGATGGAAAGGAGCATTCAATTGCCTCATCATTTGCCTCCAAATATGGCGTGTCATTGGTTACAGTCGCTATGATGTCTTCCTCCGCATTTATAGTAACCAGCCGGCCTTCTGTTACTAGCTTCAATTTTTGATGCAATGATGAAGGAACTGCCCCTGCCGAGTGTATCTAGGGCCTTCCCAGCAAGCAATTGTAGGAGGGCTTGATATCTAGCACTAGAAAATCCACTTCATAGGTGTTCGGTCCAATCAACAATAGTATGTCGATCCTTCCTATCACTCTTCTCTCAGTGCCGTCAAACACTCTCACTATGTTCTGGCACATTTTCATGTAAGAACTGTCTATAGGCAACCTATTCAATGTGGACAGTGGTAAGACATTCAAAGCTGATCCATTATCAATTAGCACACTTGGCAGAGTATATCCTTTGCAGCGAGTGGTGATGTGCAGAGCCTTCATCGATCCCATGCCCCTAGGTGGAATTTCATCATCATTAAAGTAAATAAAATTGTTGGTACTTATGTTACTAACCAAACGATCTAGCTTATTGACAGATATATAGTTAGTAACGTAAGTTTCATTCAACACTTTCATCAATACCTCACGATGCACTTTTGAACTTAGAAGCAATGCTAGCACTGATATGCGAGCCAGCTGTTTGCGCAGCTGCTCTACCACGCTATATTTACTGTGCTTTAAGAATTTTAGAATCTTTTTAACCTCTTCTTCCTTCATCGATTCATTAATAAGTGTTTTAGCCCCTTTCTCTCACTCAGCTACCGGGGACTTTGCATTTACAGGTTCAGTTCTGATGTTTACTGTATCGTAACGCCTTCCACTACGTATATAAGATCCTTCTCTTTAGACCTCCTTGGAAGTACTAGCTAAATTTTCCCCTCCTTGTATTGTTATATTACAGTCGTAATTCCAAGGTACCCTTTTGTTATCCTTGTAAGGAAAAGAAACAGGTTTTTGGATTACAACCATTGGCACCATATGTGTTCTGCCCTCAGTTCTTCTTGTTCGGGAGATGATGATTCTCAGGTAACTGACCTTTGGATTTGTCGACTCTCCTTTTGTCTCGCATATGTTTCTTTCATCAGAGGCTTCTTCATAAAATTCCAATTCCTTATTGTCCATAAGGCTTTGCACTAAAACCCTAAACTCAATGCATTCGTAGATCTCATGCCCTTCTGCTTTGTGGAACTCACAATAGTCCCTTACTCCTTCATACTTTCCTTGAAATTTGATACTATCAATCCTCTTCCTACCATTTCTCTCCAAACTACTCTCAACGAGCTTTTTATTTTCACAATATCCCCCTTGATTCTTTTCATGATATTTTCACCAATCGCATTTACCCTATTATCTCCATGGTTAGGTAACGGGTTCTCCGTACTAGGTGTATCATCAAACTTTATAATTGCCATCTTGATGAGCCTCTCGACTACCTTTTTGAAGGCAGTGCAGTTTTCTATTGAATGCTCCAGTATTCCCGTATGGTATTAACATTAAGCGTTTGGATCATACCATTTGGGGTATGAGGGCTGTAACAGTTTTAGATAAAATGGGGATACCACATGTGTGTCAAATAAACTTTGATATAGCTCCTTATACGACATTGGGATTGGCGTAAATTGGAGCTTTTCAGAGTTTTGCCTTGTGCTCGATTCCTGCCTTGTCGAGCCTTGTTGCCCAACAGTAGTTACTTTTGGTTGATTGACAGTTATTGTCTTCGAGTACCCTTTGTTGTACATGCTCGTATTATTCACTTTGTTCTTCCTTTTCCTTGGAGCTGACCTTTTGGTAGTTTTCCCTTCAATCTTGCCACATATTATGGCATTTTCAATCATTTCACTTGCCATTACTATATCTGCAAAGCTCTTGGTGGTACTTCCTATCATGTAAGTAATGAATGGAGCCTTCAAGGTATTGATAAAAAGCATTGTGGTTTCCTTTTCTAGGAGCGGAGGTTGAACTTGCATGGCACCTTCCCTCCATCTTTGCGCATACTGCCTGAAACTTTCATTTGACTTCTTTTCCATATTTTGTAAGGTGATTCTGTCAGGCGTCATATCCGTCACATGATTGTATTGCTTCATAAAAGCTTGGGCTAGGTCTCTCCAGGAACTAATCCTAGCACGGCTCAGTTGATTGTACCACCTAGCCGCTGCCCCCACCAAGCTATCTTGGAAACATTGGATCAATAGTTGATCATTGTTAACATAGCCAGTCATCCGTTTACAGAACATGGTAATGTGGGCTTCAGGACAGCTAGTCCCATTGTACTTCTCGAATTTTGGCATTTTAAACTTGTGAGGAAACACCAAATCTGGAACCAGGCTCAAGTCTTTAGCATCAATGGCATGGTTATTATCAGCGTTTTCCAAGGCCTTAAACTTCTCATCCAACCATCTGCAACGGTCCTCTAACTGCCTTGAGGATTCAATTCTCATCCCTTCCCTTTCTGCTATGTCTAAATCAGGCATAATAGGATTAGCAGAGTTATCTCCTGGGTTAGATCCTGTGCCCACTTGGAAGTTCAAGGGTACTCTTGTATCAGTTTGACCTTGTTAAGGCCTAATCGTGACAGATGTCCTTCGGGAATGCACCTTAGATTGTATCTGTGCATGTGGTAGGGTAAAACCCGGAGGATAGTCCTCATTATCTTCTCCAGTATTTGTAATGGGGCCTTTTTCCTTTGTCCATTGCCTCATTCAGCAGCTGGGCAATTTGAGCCATCATATTCCTTTGAGCTTCCAACATTTGGTCTCTCATCTGTTGTTGGAGCTTCGCCAATTGCTCTTGCATCTGGTCTTGCATGTCTCTTTAAAATTGTTCAAGCCTTTGATCCATGTTCTTTGTCTTGGCACGTGTATCATAACAGTGTTTAGTTTCCAGATTAACTTTTCCTTCTCTCGTTCTCTCTCTCTCTGTGAAATAACTACAACTAATTAGGGTCCTTTTATGGATTTAAATGCATATGATGCAATGTAATGCAAATGTATGAATGCAAAAGATATCGATTTAGATTCAGTTTCATTTAGAAAACTTTATTTAGAAAATAAAATTCTTTACACAAAACAGATTACAAATACGCTTTCATCCTAATGCCCAAAGTTTTAACCCTTCCAAACAACGAAGCTAACTCTTAACCCCTATCTAAGTCTAGCTCATACTTTACACTTAACAGGTCAGCCTGTGCTGCCAAAGCTTGTAAATGATCAGCTACTTCTCGAATTTGGACTACGACTTCACCCATGAGGTAATCCCTATTTCTAACTTGATCCTGAGAATGGTGAAGCTCTTCCTTCCAATGCCCTTCTCTTGCTTCAAGAAGCTTGATCCGGAGTTTGCAGTTTTGTAATGTCGATTCTAATATTTCAATCTTCTTCTTCATTTCTTCAATCTTGTTTAGGCTTTCCTTTAGCTTAATCACCGAATTACGACTTTGATACTGATGAAGAGTTCTTCCAAGCTCAGCCATTCTAGCCTTTAATTCACTCTTTTCATTCCGAATTTCTACTAGACTCTTCTATAAGGCCTCGTTTTATGCCTAAATTTCTTAGAACCTCCTCTCCCATCGATCAGCTTTGGCTTTTTCCTCTTGAATCTCTTGTTTCCACTGTTTCGAAGTCTTCTCCAATCCGGCTCTTTTCATTGACAGATTTCTCTTCTTATATTCTGTCTTCAAACTATCTTGATCTTCCTCAACCTTCCTCTTCTCTTTTCTTAATTTTTCGGCCTCTAGTTTCTAAACATCCACATCTAATCTCAAGTACAGTTTTTCTTCTTCCAGCTTTTCTATCCTCTTTCTGAGCTCTAAACTCTTTCTTTTGAAATCTTGCTTTATAGTCTCTAACTCTGATGAGACCACTCATAAGTACTCCTCCATCGATCGAGCACCCTCTAAACTTGGCCCAAGGATGTTATCATTGATCCTTTTGCTCAGCCACCCCTTGTATTCAAGGGTTGTCATCAGACCTGTAGTCAAAATTTTCATAGACCAAGTCTGCTTCCAAGCCTCAAAAATCTCTTGAATTTTCTTCTTATAATTTTCCCCCTTATATGAGAATTCACATTGAGCCAACCCATGCGTTGCCGGTATGAACTGCCTTGCCTTGTATTGCCTTAGTCCGAGCAACAGCGCATATCTAACAGCTCCTCAGATTCCAGGCAAAGGTATCCAATCAAAATTTTCGCACCGATAGAGGACCTCATCAGGAACCATCCAAGGGGCTCTCCACTCTACATTTTCCTCTTGGAGGTTTTGAAGAATTGTCATCCACTTTTCCTCTAATCTATCATCCCTTATTGGCATAGCTGCTGCTTCTTTTAAAGGGGAATAATTTTCGGAGAACACTTGGCAAGGAACCCATGTCAACCCTCCAAAAATGACTATGGAACCAAACCAACAATAACTGTGCGCATCCAATGAATCTACCTTCACCAGCCCTCCGACATGCACTCAAGGATCTGAACGTCTCGGCTAGAATTGTAGGTATAGGTGTGGCCTATTTTCCAAGTCGATCAAATAAATTAGTGACTGCTTCATCTATATGCCTTAGAACTTTTGGAAAAAATCACTAAACCATAAATACTTAAGGCCAAGACATCAACTTGCCTCTTCACATCCGGGTGTGCTAATATCAGATCCCTTAAACTCGCCCAAGGAATGCATTTACCATCACCCTTTTGTTGAATTTGAGTTGCAACCCACTGTTCACTCATCCCCATAATATTCATTAATTTCTTCACAAAAGTTGGGATATTAGCAACCCTAAAGTAAGCTTTGTTGCCTCGAATACTTGGACAGCGAAGCAAGGTTGTATACTCCTCCATAGTAGGTACTAAATCCACCTTCCCAAAAGTGAAACAATTATAGGCAAGGTTCCAAAACTGAGCCATAGCCCAGAACAAATGCTTGTCCACCTTAACGTCAAGCAAGTAGGGTAGATCACCATAATTAATGTAGAATAGCTACTTAGTCTCGTCATTCCAATAGGCCCATATATCTTTCAATTCCTAAAGCTCATTCTATGCCACACTGATGCGAGTGAAGTCCCGCAACTCTGATGTATATCCCTCAATGACACTATCTCCATTTTTTAATTGGGTATTCTCTAACCATGTACGGACGGTAGCATTGTCCTCCACTTTATCAAGAAATTCATTCTCCATAACAAAACTCTCTAATTTAGAAATCAAATCGTGAATCGACACCTTTTTAAATATTGAATGACACGCAATGAACAAAATAAAACTAGTCAGTGTCATGTATAAAATATATAATTCAAAGAAAGCAACAAATAAACAAGCACCTATATGGGTATCTACTATGGGTTAACATAGTTCTACCTAAGGCGAGCTCTTAGGGTTCACTATATGTGCTAATTTCCCTATGGCCATGCAGAGATGAAAATCTCACGAAGCCATAGGTACAGATAGATCCCGGAGGCGATCCACTAGCCCATGCGGAGGTGAAAACCTCACGAAGGCATAGTTTCTCACTCCCACTTAAAGGTGTGACCACACGGTCATGTAATGCAATGCGGATATATTTTACAAAACCAACCAAATGCAATAAAAAAACATGATTTCAAATCAAATTTCCTAAATTTTGACATTCAGACAAAAAATGATCAACTTTACGGCTTGACTCTCTTAATTGTCCCCAGTGGAGACGCCAAGCTGTTGAAACCATTTTTATATATTGGAAAACGGTGTCGACTTTAAAAAAAAAATGAAAATGGGAGTCCTCAGCAATCCCTTTTTGCTTAGGTGTGATCAGATCACCTTATAAGACTTTTTATTTCAAAAACATTGATTTTGGCCTACGAAATTCAAGAAAACGGGTTCAGGAGTCAATTACGTACAAGGAAGGATTAGTACCCTTGTAACGCCTAAAATCAGTACCGAATTGATTAGCTTTTGTCCTAATGTCGAGAATTAAAAAAGATTTTAAAACATGATTTCTTTAAAAATTTGAACAATTTGAATTGGAACTTGAGATTCCTTTGTTCTGAAAGAATACAAATATCACATCCAGCACGTTAGGACATGATGTTTTAAACCATCATAACCAAAATCATCTCATGATTTGCAAAATTCATTAAAAGGATATTTAGTTATTTAGACAAATGGAAAATTGAAACTCAGCACTTTAGGGCACTATTTCTCATATTTCCAAACACCAAAATATTGCCTTATTTTAAAAACATACTTTTGGATAAAATGTGGCAGTTGAATGAAATATATTTCTTAAAACAATGACTTGTATGAAATGTAGCATATATAAAAATAAAGATAAATAAGGACAAATAAAGATAAAAATTAAAATAAAACAATTACACTAAGATAAATAAAGATTACAAATTTAAAAATATGAATGATCAAATAAAAGATAGAATGCAGACCACACAAAAAAAAAAAACGAAAAAAGAAAAGGTCAATTTTTAAAAAAGAATTAAGGAACAAACATAAAAATTTTACACATGATTCAATGTGTATATATAAAATAGGGCAATAAAAGTATATAAAATAATAAATAAATATTATAAAAACAAATATGACAAACTTTAAAATAATATAAATATTCATGAGAAAATAAGTAATATATATCTTTAAATAAACAAATAATATATAACTTTAAATAAAAATATATTTATAATATAATAATCTAATACTTATATGTACAAAAACTACATATTTAAAAATAAATAGTATAAATAATATATTTTACAAAATATATAAAATTTTACACAATATTAAAGATAAAACAAATTAAATGTTATTTATAATATAATATAATATATAGTATACCAAATTTAAAACAGTATATAATATAATAACTTATATACAAATTTTAAAGTGATATGTAATATATATAAGTAATATTAAATTTAATAAAATAACCAAATATAAATAGTAATAATTTAATACATATATAACACTAAAATAATTAAAAAATATGAATTAAAATAAGAATAAAAGAACTAAAATTGAAGAAACAAGCATCAAAGCAAAATAAAAATAAAAAAAAATCTAGAATAGCAGTGTAAAAGGATCTGATTGGATCGCATGCCACACTATAGGGACTTAGTAGGCAATTATGCCTTTCTCCTAAAATAGTGTCGTTCCAATCGTTCATGGTTAAATGGCCAAAGGGTCATATTAGAAAAAAATAATTTACCTGGCCGAATTAGTAACAAAAGGAAAAGTATAAATTAGACGCGATTAACAATGCCAAAATGCGGAAGGGCTTATTGAACAATTAGACCTTTTAACAAAAACACGCGGATCCTCCCCAGTTATCGGGTCAACGTGCGGACCCTGACCCTTAAAACGACGTCGTTTTGGCTTTAAAATGCAGCTTCCAAAACAGCATCGCACTGATGGCCTATATAAATGAAAATTTTGTCAAAAATACATTTTAAACCTTTCCAAAAAAAAAAAAGAAAACCCCTAAGCCGGTGCTCTTCCTTCCCAGACCCTTAGGTCCCTAGCGATCCTTGTACGCGCCCCACGCGTTCATGCGCCATCTTTAGCACAACCGCATATGGCGATCGGAGGTAAAATTCCTCATTTTTTTGTACAAAAAATTATTTTGTGATTTATTCGTATGTAAAAAACAAAATAACCGAAGATAAAAGAAAAAGAAAAAGCTTAAATGTAAATATAAAATCACCTTTTCTTTTTTTTGATTTTTTAGTATTTTGTATATCTGTGTAAGTGTTTTACATCGACTATTCTTGGCTTTTTATAAACGGTACAAAATCAAAAATAAATATTATAACTTTATTTCTTTGATTTCCTGCCATATTCATGTTGTTGTGTATTTTCCTTTCCTTTTGCAGGTTAATAGCGAAAACCTCGACGATGATGCAATTTGTACGCCGATTACGGCACAACAAAGGGGCAGTGTTGGGAGCTGGGGCGCGAGACCCTTACTAAGGTTTCCAGAGGCTAAAACTCTTTGGGTCATCTGGGCCTATTTGAATTTTTGGGCTACTGTATCCGTGGGTTAGGTCTGTTTAGGTGTAATGGGTTTTGGGTAGTGTTTAGTTAGGTTAGGTGTAATTTGGGCTGTAAATGGACTGAACAATTTTGGTTTAAAATTGCTTTTATTTTATTTTTTGGATTTTGTATAGCCCAGGCAAAAATGGGCTAATACAAGGTACACAGCCTGGGCACACGAGTGTGTGATGCCTGTTTGAAAAATTTTCCAAGTTTTCTCAAAGCCTTCATATGTTACCAATTTAGTCTTGAATGCATGATTAAAGCTTTATTTACCCGCTCTAAGTATATTATGAATGTGAATGAATGGTAATAATTGAAATGTTATATTGTTTGATAGTTAAATGTTCTAAACTAAGTTATAAGCCTGGTAATGCCTCTTAACCTATTTCGGTGACGGTTATGGGTTAAGGGTGTTACACCGATAGATATGGATTTCTTATGACTGATAACCATGATGTAATGTTAGTGGATCAAGATGAACCTACCTATTAAGAGGCTATGCCATATCTGGACTTTAAGAAGTGGTTGGAGGCCTTAAAGTCTAAAATGCAATCCATGTATGATAATCAAGTATGGACCTTGATCGATCCACCTAAAGGTACAAAGGCAATTGGGTGCAAATGGGTTTTAAAGAAGAAAACTGAGATGAAAGGAATAATGCATACTTACAAAGCAAGGTTAGTTGCAAAAGGATTCAAACAAATTCATGGTATAGACTATGATGAAACTTTTTCACTTGTAGCAGTGCTTCAGTCTATTAGAATCCACATTGCCATTGTTGCATATTATGACTATGAGATTTAGCAAATGGATGTAAAAACATGTGTTTCTTAATGGAAACTTACTTGAGGATGTGTACATGACACAACCTGAGGGTTTTGTATAACCAAAGAATTCTGGTAAAGTTTGCAAGCTTCAAAGATCCATTTATGGTTTGAAGTAGGCTTCACAAAGTTGGAATCTTCGTTTTGATGAATCAGTCAAAGAGTTTGGATTTATCAAAAATGAAGATGAACCTTGTGTTTACAAGAAAATTAGTAGGAACGCAGTTGCATTTTTGGTCTTATATGTCAATGACATTTTACTCATTAGGGATAACATTCCTACCTTGCTGAATATCACGTCTTGGTTAGGGAAATGTTTCTCAATGAAAGAATTAGGTGACGCAACCTACATCCTTGGGATAAAGATCCATAGAGATAGATCTAAAAGGTTGATTGGTCTAAGTCAAAGTGCTTGCATAGACAAGGTATTGAAAAGGTTCAGTATGCATGTTTCCAAGAGAGGATTCTTGCCTATGTCTCATGGTATTAATCTTAGCAAGACTCAGTGTCCTAACAGAACAGATGAGCGAGACCACATGAGTAAAATTCCTTATGCTTTAGCAATAGGATCCATCATGTATGCCATGTTAGGCACTAGAGCAGATGTCTCTTATGCTTTAAGCATAATGAGTAGATACTGATCAGATCCTGGTGAGAGTCACTTGACAGTTGTAAAAGAACATACTTAAATACTTAAGAAGATCCAAAGAAATGTTCTTGGTGTATGGCGGTTTAGAAGATGATCTGGTTGTAAGCGGTTACACAGATGCAAGCTTTCAAACCTACAAAGATGATTTCTTATCACAATCAGTATATGTGTTTTGTTTAAATGGTTGTGTTGTCAGTTGGAAATGTTCAAAGCAAAGCACTGTTGCTAGGTCTACAACTGAAGCTGAATACATAGCAGCATATGATGCAACAAAGGAAAAAATTTGGATCAAAAAGTTCATTAGTGACCTTAAATTGGTTCCTAGCGTCACAAATCTTATTGATGTCTATTGTGACAATAATAGTGCTATTGCACAAGCTA
Source organism: Gossypium stocksii (assembly GCA_020496765.1). Taxonomy (NCBI): domain Eukaryota; kingdom Viridiplantae; phylum Streptophyta; class Magnoliopsida; order Malvales; family Malvaceae; genus Gossypium; species Gossypium stocksii. Next base: position 30,697,694 of record CM035627.1, read on the forward strand.
AGGAACCTAGATCACATCAATGATCCAAACACATTCGAAGAAGTTATCATCTCATTCGAGAAATCATTGAGAGTTGATGTTAAGATATGAAAATTTCCAACAAATGATTATGTTGCTGATCCATTTAGTAAGCCTTTACCACAAGTAGAGCAAGATCGTCACGTTACGTTCATAAGTATGCGATACATTAATAATAGGGCCTAGTGCAAGTGGGAGATAGTTAGTAATAGTGCCCTAGGCCTATTGTATGAATGCTTTATTTTGATTAAATAAATTTTTTATTCTTATAATTTTCATGCTTAATATAGAATAATATCATTGAATAATTTTATTCTAAATGTCCCTAATCGGTCGTTGTTGTGGGAACAACAATGAATTAAGATTAGTATAAAATATGATAGATATTCATGTGATGAATATGTGTTTGAGAAACAAATCATATTCATATGTATTTTTTGAGAATGAATATTGGACCGACCCATTTTGAGATTAATACATAGATCAAATTCATAAATGAAATCTCTAAATAATTGTGTCATTAAATCCTTAAACCTAAAATCACTATAGTTCTCAACATGAGGAATTTTATGTTTTGACATAATCAAACGTTGTCTTTAACTTGACAATTATAAAAGTTATGCTTGAACATAATTAGAATCATGTAGTGAGATGTGAGTGATTAAGATGGAATTTGTCCCTCTTATTATAAGGGAGATATCTCTAGGCCCCTCGACGATTGAGACTGAAAAATGCATAGTCGTGCTCAAATGAATTGATGGAGATGAATGCCATTCATTTTGTCAGTCTAATTGGATATCGAGAAATTAAAGATAGAATGATATAAGGTTGAATTTATCCATGCCTTATACTTTATCTAGATATCGTGAGATAAAAGGATTATGTCATGAGTTGTATTTAGGTTGTCTCAGATCATGAACTTTCATTTAACATGGGTAGTCGTAATGTCTTGGTAAAGGCGACTTATGACTTGTAGGATCAAATATGATTTGGACCCACTGCCAACGTTAATTGAACTTATAGGGTCGCACATTAAGAATGAACAAGAATGGTTCAGTTTATCGCTCTCTTTAAGTAATTTAAAATGATAAGATTGTTTTAAATTATGAGTAATAATCAATTATTATTTTGATTCGAATTTAATTTTTGAAATTTAAATTCGTAGTCAAAATGATAACAAATTGTAATTTTGTTACTATTTCCTGTTAAATTTAGAAATAATAATAAACGAGATAAAAATGGGGATTTGATTTATTCCTTATGAGTTACGAAAATAGAATTCAATTATTATTTAAAAGAGTTTTAGATAAATAATAATTAAAATTTAAAAATCAAAACGGTTAGATTTATTCCTTATTAGATAGGGACATAAAATTTAGTTATTATTTAAAATAATTTTAGATAAATAATAATTATATTATTATTTAAAAAGAGTTTTAGATAAATAATAATTAAACATAATTTAATTATTATTATTTAAAAAAAGGGTTTTAAATAAAAGATAATTAAATAGAATTTAAATTATTATTTAAAAGAGGTTTTAAAATTCAAGATAAAATCTGATATTCCTTATCAAATAAGGAAAGGGATTTTAAATTATTTAAAATATTTTTAAATATATATACAACCTCAAATCCAATTTTACCCAACCCTATATATATGTGATATATGTACACTTCTCCAGTAACACAAGTTTTTTGCTATCAGTCATTTGAGATAATAAACCAAAAACATTTTGAGAAAACGAAGTTGGAACTACCATTCCATTCGACCATTCATCGTTCATTCGAGTTTGGAAACTTGTAGAGGGTGGTCACCTTCCAACAAGGCAACAACTTTGCAAATCCAATTCAAATCAAGCGTTAGTGCTTGGAAGTTTAACAAAGCAAGGTAATTTTCTTTATTCCCTTTCCGATTTGTACGTATTGCATGAGATCCTTGGTAGTTTATGGGATATCATTTTTATTTTCTATTGTGTTATGTCGTATAAGATTGGAACTCTATCTCGTATCCCAACAATTTACCCCTCTTTTTGTCACAAAAAACCATTCACCATTGCTGCTCTTGTTCTAGTGTTGTCACCCCTTAAAACACAACTAGTGGTTGTTGTTTTGTTCACCTTTTTCACCCACTCTTTCTTTCATTTTCTCTGACTTTTATCTTATTGAAACAACGTGTTATCTTTTCGTTTAGGTGTCCATTCGATTTCGTTCAAATCATAAACTCAAATCTAGAAATCGGTGTGCGTAAGTGCTGTTTTTTTTCTAGCATCGTTTTAGTTTGATTAATTCTTTTAATTTGGCCGAATGCTTCTAAAGGCCATAGGTTGCTAGTTTTTATTGATTTGAGTGTTAGTATTATGTTAGGAATTGATTTAAATGCTCCGGATCAGCATTGAGTAAAAGTAAGTAGTGAGTTTAAAAGTTGAATATAATGATGATTCGACTTAATTCCTCTATTTGGCCGAACCTATAGGGGGAATTAGGGACTAATTTTTAACTCGTGTTCTGGACATCTCATGTATAGATTAAATCGACCCAGTCTAGACTTAAATCTAGAAGTTGAGGATTAAGCGATAATACACTAGTTTAGCATTAATTAGGTGTGGGTTTTAAAAATTGTGTGTGATTGTATTGTATGACTGTATAATGATCTATAATTGTATTTGATTGTTGAAATTTTGTGCATGGCCAAATGGTAAGTGAAATTGGTAGATTGGCTGATTGAGGTAAGTAAATTAATCGAGTGGTGTGTTTATTAAATATTTTTCATGAATTGAATTTTTGCATGAATTGAAATATGACGATTGTGATATTGAGTATTGTTCCTTTGTAAGCATGCCATTAATTGAAATTGAATTGACCGAAGGATAAAAGCATGTCCTTAGTATTGATATATGGAAAGTATGATAAGCATGAATTGCTTCATTGAAAAGCATGTCATATTGCATTGCATGGGGTTTGTTTTTGTGGATGATAGAGGAGTTCTAGGGAGTATTGGTTGTAAACCCATAATCATTGGTTAGTCAGTATACTACATTGGAGTATTGGGGGGATTGTAAGCTTCTGCAATTGATATTAGCAACTTATTCGCAACCTTAATTGGCAATTTTAACTCTAAGATTGATATTGGTGGTTCAACTACACTAAGCTTTGGCTCCAATTGTTTGGTGCTCAGATGATAAGTTCTGAGGAGATTTGTAGTGTGTAGTGGATAGTATGCATTATTGCATAAGTGTGCCATGAACATGACATTTGAGAAATTAATTGAGTTGATGCCTTAAATTTTTGGTAAAATAACTACTTGATGATTGATTGTCTTGCTAATTGAAGTTGTGAATATTCTTCAGTTGCCTTGTTTAGACTCCAATTGAGCATACCCCCTTAGTTAAAATTTTTCAGGTAACCCATGAGCTTAGGATTAGATTTGGGCCTTTGGAATTCTCGTCTCAAACACTTGACTTATTTAAAATTTTAAATTTAAATTTAATTTTAAATTAATTTTTGTTCGAATTGTAATTGTTTTTATTTCTTTTGGGACTGTGGATTTTGGGATGTGTTATTTGGGTTTAATTGCATGCATGATTTTTATTGCATGATCTTGGGCCTAAGTAAAAACTTATGATTTTTTTTCTATGCAATAAAGAAATCAATTTTGAAAATATAACATGTGTTTGCGACTTGGCTGCATTTTTTTTCCAAAAGGTCATTACTAAGTAAATGAACTATAATCATAAAGATAACCTTAAAATTTGATGTTTTAACAAAGAGGACGAGTTATGTAAACCTTGACAAAAATGATGATTTTCAAATAACGATTTTATTTGGCCATTTCGATGGTCCATGTAGTCAATATAACCTTCAAGATCCGATCATAACGTCTAGGTTGAGTTTGGGGTGTTACATTTTGTGGTATCAAAGTCTGATTCAAAACTCGAGCTGTGGCTTTTGGTTCATGCATATTTTCTTTAAAATTTTAATTAAAAAAATTAAAACTATGTTATGAGATGAATTTACATAAGATGACTAAGATTTTACAAAAAGGAATTCGAGATTTCGACACCGATCAAAGTAAGATACTTGTATTTTAGCTATTTTAGACAAACTTGTAATCTGTAGAGACTGCAGAGCAAATATTTCTTTACTTTAGATAAAAGACTGAAATATTTATGTTAAATTTTAAACTTAGGATTAAAAACTTCCTAAGCTAATCATTAGAATTGCTTCTAAACTGTATATAGTATAATGAGTACAAATGGTACATAAGGACGTGTTGGGTGTCGTCGAGTGGCTCAAACTGACTCCTCCTCTCTTGGGAACATGCCCAACCTAGAGATGAGTGAGACGCCTATTTTTGAAGGCAATAATTGGGAAGCTAGGGATGATGTTGTGTCCCAAGCGATGCTTAGGATTTTACAGAGGGTCGTTGGGGCCCAACCCGAGGTATTTCGGGTTGTCGCTGGGATTACGCTAACTGTGGTTGAGTATTGGGTGGAGGTCACTGAGAGGATTAGTGTAACACCCAAACTAGTCCTAAATGTTACGGTCGGATTATTAAGGTTACATTGTCACGTAAAATATTATTCACTTATTTTTGTGAAAACTCAGGTTCAACCGAGAGTAAATAAAATTAATTTATTTTATGAAAAACATAAGTGTCCAAAAATCCGTGAGAGAGCATGTTTCGAAGAAATCTTGTCTTATTAATTATTTTTTAAACAAACCCTTTTGCTTTAACTTATCGATATTACAAAAATGACATTTTATTGATTTCAAATCCTTTTGCAACAGAAAAATAACTTGGAGTTCTAAATTTTGAAAGTCATAGTTTTTATTGGTTATATTGTCTTATTAGAAATACCAATTAAAGCATTATGTTTAAGTAAAAATAATTATTATATAAATACCCTTAAAACAATTTAAAGGTCCAAAATTCCGTAAAGTCCTTATTTAACTCAAAACATACTTAAAATTGAAATTTTCTTAACACAGCTTCAGAATCACCACCAACTCCCAAGCCTGAGGATCACTTGAAATGAATCAAAATAGAAGAGTGAGCTGGAAGCCCAGTTTGTGACTTGGCCTACATACATAATATTTCTTATTACATAGATATATAAAAATATCATAACAAAATTTCATATTTTTAGAAACATATAACATATCAAAACAAATCCTACCTCCATCTCCTACACACCATCTCCGACCAACCAATCACACCAATTAGACATGAGTCCATCCATCCAATCACACCTGTACGTGGTGGTATGACACTTGTCAATATGTAGTTGAGCTACTAGATAGATGTTACGATTTAACCGTCAGAATTTGCAGTAATATTGCCAAAATACACATCTTCCATCACATATTAAACCTACCAGTATACGCATGCAGAATAAAACTAACATATATTCATATCACATGTAATGTATGGCATGCACACCCAAACATATAGATCATGTCATATCATATCGCTTATATAGAATTAATCCTACTTATCATACTTTGTAAGCATACTAGTACGTAAAATACCAAATTTATGCTTTTATAAGCTTACAAAATAACCACAAATCCAATTTTAGTGTCTCTTAATCGACTCCAAATTAGACCTTCAAATTGACCAATAAAGGCCCACACACCTATGTAGCCCACACGGTCCAACTAGCCAGCCCATGTGGACCACACAACCCAATTAGCCAACCTGTGTAATCGCACATGCCCGTGTGCTCCTGACGATCTGGTACACGGTCGACCACATCTCCGTGTGCTGCACATGTCTGTGTAATGCAGAGCAGTTTTGAAAGCAACCTCTATTTTTGGGGTTTTTTCAAGTTCTATTCTAGTTTTCAGGTTAGATTCACACACTTGATGATAGTTTTAATCAGGCACACAATAATGCACTTTGAAACCTACATACAGTATGAAATTGCATCGATTAACAAACATAACTTAACCCAAAATTTTACTTAAATACATCTCATTTTCCAAAAGAAAACAGTCCCTAAAATCAACATACGAGCACTTATTTCAAAAAATAACAATGTTGAAATAGTTACTACTCCACCGGAGGTTCCTAAATTCTGCACCCTTTGCCTAATCAAATACCACAAGAACACTTAACATAATGAAAAATGAAAATAAACACTAACAACTCACCTTGCTCAAAGAATGAGTTAAACCTAAAAATCAAAAAATAAATCAATGTTACATAACTTTACTTGGATTTACAATTGCAAATGAAGAATCAAGAGGTAATCCACAATAACTTAATGGCAGCAAGTAGGAAACAAACAGAAGAAAGAGTGGAAAAGTGAAAAAATATGTGACAAAAGAGAAGAAATGTGAAAAGGGGGAGTGGAAAAAGTTGGACGGTAAAAAGGAGGAGTGATTTTAGGGATTTTTTATAATTTTAAAAATAAAAATAAAAATAAAATAAAATATCCTAATACTAATCTAACCCATCAAATTTTTAGAATTCAAAATGAACTCAATTTCTAACAAATATCAAGAAACAAAAAGGATCTCACTTATTTGTACAACGAGGCTGGAACTCAAGACTTAGGGGTAAGCCCAAGCCTTACCACTGAATCAACTAGCTCATTCTATTTTAGCTTGCATGGAAATAATATTTAAGTATAATGATCAGGGAAAGTGATTGAGTTAATATTAAAAATTTCAAAGAATAAGGCTCAAACCCAGTACCTTATGCACACTACACAACACCCAACCACTAAATGAAATTAAATAATTTGACCTAATATAAAAATCCAAACTTAAGAATATTTGGGCGTTACAACTCTCCCTTTTTTAAAGAATTTTGGCTTCAAAATTTACATGACACAAAGAGTTGGGGTATTACTGACGAATCGTGTCTTTAGGCTACCAAGTGGCCTCCTTATTACTATGATTCTACCACAAAACCTTTACTAATAGTATGGTCTTTCTCCTCAAGATCTTAATCTTACGATCCAGGATTTGAACTGGCTCTTCCTCAAAATACAAATCCAGCCTCAACTTAATTTCCTCCACTAAAACCACATGAGAAGGATCAGATCGATAACGCCTCAATGGACACATGAAAGACGTCATGGATTTAGTCTAACTCTATAGGTAGCAGTAGTTGATAAGTAACCGGCCCGACACGCCTTAAAATCTGATACGACGCGATGAACCCATGGCCTAACTTGCTATTGTGACCAAATATGATAACCTCTTTCCATAGAGAAACCTTAAGGAAAATAGGACCCCCCACCACAAACTCAATATATTTTCTCTTGAGATTCACATAAGGCTTCTATCTATCAAAAGTGGCATTAAGTTTATCTTAAATCAAACGAACCTTATACTTAATCTCGGCAATCAACAAGTTTCTCTTACCCAATTTGGTTCAGTAAAGTAGAGTGCTACACTTATGACCACATAAGGCTTTATAAGGAGCCACCGAATGCTAGATCAAAAACTATTATTATAGGCGAACTCAGCTTATGGTAGAAACTCCCCCCAACTACCACAAAAGTCAATAACACAGTTCTAAAGCATATCCTCTAAAGTCTGAATTACCCTCTCAAACTGAGCATCAGCCTGTAGATGAAATGTTGTACTAAAGTCCAATTGAGTTCCCAGAGCCTTATGCAATTTATTCCAAAATTGAGAAGTAAATAGAGGATCCCGATTTGAAATAATCAATATGTAACCCCATGAAGCCTAATTATCTAAAAAATGTAAAGCTTTGCCAATTTCTACAAAGAATAATTAGTCGTGACTGGAATAAAGTGAGTAGACTTAGTTAACTGATCCACAATAACCCAAACAATATACTTCTTAGTAGTTGTTGGGGATAACTCATTAACAAAGTCCATGGTTACCCATTCCCATTTCCACAACAAAATTTTAACAAGTTGTAACAAACCAAATGGAAGTTGGTGCTCAGCCTTAACCTGCTGTGTAATAGCCCAATTCCAGTGGTGTCGAAAACAATGGTTTTAGGATCAAAAGTTTGATGTGTCAATTCGTAACTATTAAATAATTAAAATTTACAATGTCATTAGTGTCGTATTAATTTTTGGTTAGGAACTTATATTATTTAAGTAGTTAATTAATTAAAAATGGATTAAATTTTAAAAGTTAATTCCTACCAGTAATAAGTGTAGGAGCCCAATTTAGCCCGGGACCATATCACATATAAAAGCCCAATTAATAAAGAAGGTCCAATGTCCTTTTACAATAAACAGACCAAAAATTTTAAACTTAGCCTATTACCGAAACAAACGACCCAAACCACTAAACTACCCAATACTCTATTACACCCAGACCTAACCAAATAGCAGCCTCAAGTCCAAAGGGCCCAATCAGTTAACTGTTTCAGAAAGCCTAGGGTTTCTGAAACCCTAGGCGCTGCAGCTCCTAGCATGCCCCTTGTCGCACCATAATCAGGGCGCAGATCGCACTCCTCACTGCCAAAATCCTCGCCGTACATCTGCAAAAAGGGAAACAAAGAGCACTGATAGTAAAGAATATAGCAAGAAATTAAGAAAATACCAAATCTTGTATTTTGACAATGCCTATAAAAGCCAAATACAATCGATGTAATGACTACGAGTTTTTACCGACAAGAATATAAAAATAAGAACAGAGGTGATTTGTTTTTCCATTTTTTTTTTAACTTTTGATTCTTTTCTTTTAATATACATAAAACATATAGTAGGAACAAGAAATATATATATATTTTTAAAAAGAACAAATCGACTTTATGTTTTCTGGGAATTTTATGAAAAAATACGTTTTAAGAGGTGAAAAGGAAAGAAATCAGCTTTGATTTCGCTTGAAGAGGGAAAGGCTTGACTTTCCGGCCACTGTGTCTGGCGGCGTATGTGACGACCCGTGTGAGGGTCCAACGCCGGAGCTTCGGCCGGATTCTAAGCAGCCTAGGCCTGGAAGGGAGCATTTTGACCATTTTTTTTAACGTTTTAAAATGATTTTTAGAGATGATTTTTGGTTTCTATAGGTTAGTGGAACGGTGTCGATGTGGTCAATTAATGACCAAAACGACGTTGTTTAGGGGCCAAGATTCGCGTGTTGACCCGATACCCGGGGAGGATCCGCCTGTTTTTATAAAAGGGGCATTTTGCCCTTCAAGCCCTTCCGCATTATGGTATTTTTACAATCATGTCCAATTTATACTTTTTCTTTTATTATTAATTCGACCTGGTAATTTATTTTTTTTTTGTTCAATTTGATCCTCGGGCCATCTAACCATGGATGATTGGAATGACGCCATTTTGAAAAACGGCATAATTGCCCAATAAGTCCCTGTATTGTGGCACGCGTCCTAACCTAATCCTTTTACGCTTTTACTTCAGATTTTTTTTTTTATTTTGATTTGATCCTTGTTTCTTTGATTTTTAGTTCTTTTTATTTTTATTTTTACTCTTATTTTTAATTATTTTAGCATTATATATGTATTAAATTACTACTATTTATTATTTATATTAGGTTATTTTATTATGTTCAATATTATTTATATATTACATATCGCTTTAAAATTTATATATTAGTTATTATATTATATATTATTTTATGAATATTATATATTATTATATTACATTATATGAAATATTTAAATTGTTTTATCCTTAATATTGTATAAAATTTTGTATATTGTATAACATATATTGTTTATATTATTTATTTTTTTAAATATGTTGTTTTTATGCATATATGCATTAGATTATTATATTATAAATATATTTTTATTTAAAGTTATATATTATTTGTTCATTTTAAAATATACATTACTTATTTTCTCATGAATATATATATTATTTTTTTAGAATTTGCCATATTGTTTTTTTTATTATAGTATTTATTAATTGTTTTGTATAAATTACTCACATTATTATTATTATATGTATTTAATTTGTGTGTAAATTTTTATATTTATTTTTTCAATTTTTCATAGATTTTTTTAATTGTTATTATCTACTATTCACTTTCTCAAATCAAATTTTGTTATCGTTATTTACCTTAGTATAGTTGTGATATTGCTTGATTGTTTTATTAGTACTAATTGTTAATAGGCTTTGTAATTTTAGTGAATTGCTCTTCGATATTTATGTCTTGTAATGCATTAATGTTACATTTTACTCAAGTCATTGTTTTAAAAAAAATATATCTCCTTTAATTACCACATTTTTTCCGAAAGTTTTTCTTAAATAAGGCAATGCTTGGCATTTGGGAGCTTCAAGAAAAATTGTGCCCTAACTTTTTGGGTTTCATGTTTTTCATTGAATTCAAATAACCAAGTATCATTTTTGAAATCAAAGATCACAAATTTCAAATAAAAACTTATTCTCGAAAATTCGAAATGTTGTGTCCTAACTCATTGGGCATGGTGTTTTGTTATCTTGAGGTGAGGATTTTCTACAAATAAAGGCAAGCTTAATTATGAAGATTTGAGATGTTGCACCCTAACTCATTGGGTGTAACATTTTATTTCTTCAAAATAAGTGAGTCTTAGAATGCCATTTAATTTATTAAATTTTCTTTTAAATTAAGGATCGTATTTTAAAACTTTTTTTTTCACAATTTTGACATTAGGACAATAATTAATCAATTAGGTACCAATTTTGGGCGTTACGAGGGTGTTAATCCTTCCTCGTACGTAACCGACTCCCAAGCCCATTTTCTTGAATTTTGTAAGCCAAAATCATTATTGTAATAAATCAAAATGTTTGATTAAAATGATTAATCTCAAGGTGACTCGATCACACCTCGAAAAAAGATTAGTGGTGACTCCATTTTCATTTTAAAAGTCAATCCCGTTTTTTCAAAATAAAAATGGTTTCGACAGCTTGACGACTCCACTGGGGACACCATAAGAGAGTCAAGCCATAAATTGATTATTTTCTGTCCTTTTGTCGAAATTTGAAAATTTGTTTTGAAAATTATGATCCTTTTATTGCATGTGTTCACATCATTGCATATGATTGTTATTTTCTCGCACACATAGCATTGCATGACCGTTGTGGTCACACCTTTAAGTGGGAGTGGGAAACTATACCTTCGTGAGGTTTTCACTCCGCATGGGCTAGTGAATTACTTCCAGAATACATCTGTATCTTTGTCTTTGTGAAGTTTTCACCTCCACATGGCCATAGAGAAATGTGTTCCCCTGAACTGAACTCGATCTATATGAACCAATAATGGGTGAGGATTGAGGAATCTGCTAGTTCAGGTACCCTTTCTTTAGAACCAAACCACATATAGTGAACCTTAAGAGCTCGCCTTAGGTAGAACTAGCTGACCCCTAGAAGTTACCTATATATGTGCTCATTTATTTTTCTGCTTGCTTTGAATTTTATCTTTTATTCATGACACTGGCACGTTTTATTTTATTATCATTGCATGTCATTCAATGTTTAAAAAGGTGTCAATTCACGCTCGATTTCTAAATTAGAGAGTTTTGCTATGGAGAATGAATTTCTTAATAAAGTGGAGGACAACGCTACCGTCCGTACATTGTCAAAGAAAACCCAATTAGAAAAAAGAGATAGTGTCACTGAGGGAAATACATCAGAATTATGGGACTTTACCTGTATTAGTGTGACGCAGAATGAGCTTCAAGAGTTGAAAGATATATGGGCTCATTGGTATGACAAGACTAAGCAGTTGTTCTATCCCAATTATGGTGATCTACCTTACTTACTCCACATCAAGGTGGATAAGCATTTGTTTAGGCTATGGCTCAGTTTTGGAACCCTGCCTATAATTGTTTCAATTTTGAGAAAGTGGATTTGGTGCCCACTATGGAGGACTATACGACTCTACTTCATTGTCCAAAGATTCAAGCCAACAAAGCTTATTCTAAGGCCACTTGCGTCCTAAATTTTGTAAGGAAATTAATGAGTATTACCGGGACGAGTGAGCAGTGGGTCACAGCTCGAGTTCAGCAAAAGGGTGATGGTAAATGCATTCCTTGGGTGAGCTTAAGGGATTGAATCATAGCACATCCAGATGTAAAGAAGAAAATGGATATCTTTGCCTTGAGTATTTATGGTTTAGTAATCTGTCCTAAAGCCTTAAGGCATATAGACGAATCAGTTGTCGATTTATTTAATTGACTGGACAAACGGGTCACACAAGTTCTTGCAATATTGGCCGAGATGTTTCGATCTTTAAGTGCATGTAGGAGGGTAGGATAAGGAAGATTCATTGGATACGTGCAGTTATTATTGGTTTGGTTCTATTGTCATTTCTGGAAAGTTGACAAGGTTTCTTACCGAGTGTTTTCTGGAACTTACCGATACGAGAGATGATATATCTGAGGAAAATTGGATAGTGCTCCTCCGAAATCTCCAAGAAGAAGACGTTGAGTGCAAAGCCCCCTGGATGGTTCCTGACGAAATTCTTTACCGATACAAGAGCTCAGACTGGGTCCCTCTACTTGGAATTGGGGGAGCCATTGGGTATGCGCCTTTGCTCGTACTGAGGCAATACAGATCGAGGCAGTTCATACCAGCAACACATGGGTTGGCTTAATGTGAGTTTTTGTATAAGGGGGATAGTTACAACAAAAGGGTTAGGGAGATTTATATTACTTGGAATCAGACCCGCTGTATGAAGAGAGTGGATGTGAGCCCAATGACGACCCCAAAGTACAATGAATGGCAGAATAAAAGAGTTAATGAAAATATCCTTAAGCCAAGTTTAGAAGGCACTCGATCGATGGATGAGTATTTACGAGTGGTCCCATTAGAGTTAGAGATTATAAAGTAAGATTTTGAAAGGAAGAGTTTAGAGCTCGGAAAGAGGATAGAGAAGTTGGAAGAAGAAAAAATGCACCTGAGATTAAACATGGATGTTCAGAAATTGGAGGCTGAAAAATTAAGAAAAGAAAAGAGGAAGGTTGAGGAAGATCGAGATAGTTTGAAGATAGAATATAAGAAGACATGTCTATCGATGAAAAATGCCGAATTGGGGAAGAGTTCGAAACAGTGGCAACAAGAAATTTGAGAGGAAAAGGCTAAAGCTGACCGATGGGAGAGGAAGTTTCAAAAAATTCAAGCGCAAAATGAGGCCTTAGAGAAGATTTTGGCAGAAAGTTGAAATGAAAGGAGTGAATTAAAGGCAAGAATGGCTGAACTTGAAAGATCTCTTCATCAGCATCGAAGTCGTAATTCGGCGATTGAACTAAAGGAAAGCCTAAACAAGATTGAAGAAATGAAGAAGAAGATTGAAGAGTTAGAGTCAGCATTATAGAACTGTGAACTTCAGATAGAGCTCCTTAAAGCAAACGAAGAGCGTTGGAAGGAGCAGCTTCACTATTCTCAAAATCAAGTTAGAAATAGAGATTACGTTATGGGTGAAGCTTTGGTTCAAATTGGAGAAATAGCCAATCATTTACAAACTTTGGTAGCTCAGGCTAATATGCTAAGCGTAAAGTATGAGCTAGAATCAGACAGGGGTCAAGAGTTAGCTTCGTTGTTTGGGAAGGTTAAAACTTTGGGCATTAGGGTGAAAGTGTATTTGTAATCCGTTTTATGTAAAGAATTTTATTTTCTAATAAACTTTTCTAAATGAAATTGAATCAAAATCGATTTCTTTTTACATTCATGCATTTGCATTACATCGCATCATATGCATTTAAATCCATAGAAGGACCCTAATTAGTTAAAGTTATTACAGAGAGATAGAGAAAGAAGGAAAGTTTAATCTGGAAACTAAACGCCGTTACGATACACGTACCAAGACAAAAAACATGGATCAAAGGCTTGAACAATTCCAAAAAGGCATGCAAGACCAGTTACAAGAGCAGTTGGCAAAGATCCAACAAGACATGAGGGAACAAATGATGGAAGCCCAAAGAAATATGGTGGCTTAAATGACTCAGCTACTAAATAGGGTAATGGACAAGGGAAAAGGCCCCATAACTAACACCAGAGAGGATAACGAGGATAATGAGGATAACGGGTTTTACCCTACCACATGCAGAAGCACAATCTGAGGTGTATCCCTGAAGGTCGTCAGTCACGATTAGGCCTCAACAAGGTCAAGCTGATACTAGGGTACCCATAAATTACCAAATTGGCTCAGGATCTAACCCAGGAGATAATCCTGCTAATCCTATTATGCCTAATTTAGATATAACAGAGAGGGAATGGACGAGAATTGAATCCTCCAGGTAGTTAGAGGACCGTTGTAGATGGTTGGAAGAAAAGTTTAAGGCCTTGGAAAATACTGATAATCACCATGAAATTGATGCTAAAGACTTGAGCTTCGTTCTAGATTTGGTGCTTCCTTACAAGTTCAAAATGCCAGAATTTGAGAAATACAATTGGACTAGCTATCCTGAAGCCCATATTACCTGTTTTATAGATGGATGGCTAGCTATGTTAATAATGATCAACTGTTGATCCATTGTTTCCAAGATAGGTTGGTGGGGGCAGCGTCTAGGTGGTACAATCAACTGAGCTGTGCAAGGATTAGTTCTTAGAGAGACCTAGCACAGGCTTTTTTGAAGCAATACAATCATGTGACAAACATGACGCCTAGCAGAATCACTTTGCAGAATATGGAGAAGAAATCAAATGAAAGCTTCAGGCAATGTGCACAAAGATGGAGGGAAGTTGCCATGCAAGTTCAGCCACCGCTCCTAGAAAAGGAAACTACAATGCTCTTTATCAATACTTTGAAGGCCCCATTCGTTACTTACATGATAGGAAGTACCACCAAGAGCTTCGCAGATATAGTAATGGTGGGAGAAATGATTGAAAATACCTTAAGGGGTGGTAAGACTGAAGTAGGGGAAACCACCAAAAGGTCAGCCCCAAGAAAAAGGAGAATGAAGTGAATAATACGAGCACATACAACAAAGGGTATTCAAAGGTAATTACAGTTAGCCAGCCAAAAGTAATTACCACTAGGCAACAAGGTTCGATAAGGCAAAAATCTGGCACGAAGCAAAACCCTGAAAAGCTCTAATTTACGCGAATCCCAATGACATATATGGAGTTGTATAAAAATTTATTTGATGCACATGTGGTGTCTCCATTTTATCTAAAACCGTTACAGTCCTTATATCCCAAATGGTAAGATTCAAATGCTCAATGTGACTACCATGCAGGAATACCGGGGCATTCAATAGAAAACTGCACTGCTTCCAAGAAGGTAGTTGAGAGACTCATTAAGATGGGGATTGTAAAGTTTGACAATACACCTAGTACAAAAAACCCATTACCTAATCATGGAGATAAGGGGGTAAGTGCAATTTGTGAAAGTATTGTGAGAAGGATCAATGAAGGCATTGCGGAAGTAAAAACCTTGTTGAGAATGGTTTGGAAAGAAATGGTAAGAAGAGGGTTGATAGTATCAGATTCTGGGGAAGGATGTGAAAGAGTAAGGGACTACTATGAGTTCCATAAAGTAGAAGGGCATGGGATCCAGGAATGTGTTGAGTTCAGGGTCTTAGTGCAAAGCCTTATGGACAATAAGGAAATGGAATTTTATGAAGAAGGTTTAGGGGGAGGAAACATATGTGCGACAGAAGGAGAGTCAACAAAGCAAAAAGTCAATTACCTAATGATTATCATCTCCCGACCAAGAAACACAGAGGGCAGAACACAAATGGCAGCAAAGGTCGTAATCTAGAAACCTGTTTCCTTTCCTTACAAGGATAACAAAATGGTACCTTAGAATTACGACTCTAATGTGACAATATTGGGAGGGGAAAACTTAGCTAGCACTTCCAAGGAGGTCCAAAGTGAAGGATCTTACAAACGTAGTGGAAGGTATTACAACTTGGTAAACGTCAGAACTGAGCCAGTGAAAGCAAATACCTTGGTAGTTGAGCAAGAGAAAGGGACTGAGGCACTTATCAATGAACCTGTAAAGGAGGAAAAGGCTAAAGAATTTTTGAAATTCTTGAAGCACAGTAAATACAGTGTGGTAGAGCAGCTGCGCAAACAATCGGCTCGTATATCATTGCTAGCATTACTTTTAAGTTCAGAAGTGCATCGTGAGGCATTGATGAAAGTGCTAAATGAAACTTACGTTACTAAAGATATATCCGTTAATAAACTTGACCGTTTGGTTAGTAATATAAGTGTCGGCAACTTCATTTATTTCAGTGATGATGAAATTCCACCTGGGGGTATGAGATCGACAAAGGCTTTGCACATCACTACTCATTGCAAGGGATACACTCTCCCAAGTGTGTTGATAGTTAATGGATCAACCTTGAATGCTTTACCATTGTCTACATTAAATAGATTGCCTATAGACAGTTCTCACATGAAAACATGCCAGAACATAGTGAGAGCACTTGACGGCATTGAAAGAAGAGTGATGGGAAGGATCGACATACCTTTGTTGATTGGACCAAGCACGTATGAAGTGGATTTTCTGGTGATAGATATCAGGCCCTCTTACAATTGCTTGTTGGGGAGGCCCTAGATACATTCAGCAGGAGCAGTGCCTTCATCACTGCACCAAAAATTGAAGCTAGTAACAGAAGGCTAGTTGGTTACTATAAATGCAGAGGAGGATATCATAGCAACTGTTACTAATGACGCACCACATTTAGAGGCAATTGAATGCTTCTTTCAATCTTTGGAATTCATAAATACATCATTCATTATGGAAGGAGGTGAGGTTCTAGTGCCTAAGATATCAAGGACCACGAGAATGGGCTTGCAGATGATGGTAGGGAAAGGAGCCTCACCAGGAAAAGGACTTGGTAGACATTTACATAGAGGGATTTAGGTTCTGATGTTGAGAGACAAAAGAGATCGTTTTAGCTTGGGTTTCAGACCAGATAAAAGACAAAGGAGGAAAGAGGTAGAATAGAAGCAAGAGAGATGAAGAGCATGGTTGAGTGGGGAAGAAGTCAAGTAGGAATTGATGACATTCCCTCATATATACCAGACTTTTATATCAGGAGGGATAATTCACCCCAAGACAAGATTGTTGAGAAATGAAAATCTTCACATCAATGCCATACACAAGGAAAAAGAACTGAACGAAGAAACCTGTTAGGCATTCGCCTTTATGAACCTGGAAGCGTTTTGAACAATTGGACTACAGAGGAACTTCCTGTAGTTTTTAGAGATTACACAGAGTAATGTTCAGGCATCTTTGTTTCAATAAAATACATCCTTGATGATCAATACGAGCAAATATTCTTTCATTTTTAAATATTCTTTCGATCTTCTAGTTTCCTTTCAAAATTTTTCTTTTGTCATTCTCATTCATACCATGTAAATAGTTGTTCTTGAATTCATTTGTTCTTTTTACATTCCTTTGTGCCTACCACAGGTCCCTAGATATCAATGACATGAGCAATAATGCTATAGATTCAGAGTTTCTTTTTTAGCAAGACATGTGTTTAGACGAATCTCAGGATTTTGAAGTTGACAGAGATTGTGACTTGTCTCCGAATTTGTTAAGAATGGTAAAACAAGAAGAGAAACAAATTTTACCCCATGAAGAGGTGGTAGAGAATGTAACCTTAGAGGAAGGAAATGTAGTGAAAATTGGAACGCACATAGTTGAAGAGACGAAAGAAGACCTCGTTGTGCTATTGCAGGAATTCAAAGACGTCTTTGCATGGTCATACCAAGATATGCCTGGACTAAGTACTGATATTGTAGTGCATCGCCTTCCCATAAGAGAAGAATGCAAGCCAGTTCAGCAAAAGCTGCGAAGGATGAGGCCTGATGTGGTGTTAAAAATAAAAGAGGAAGTCAAGAAACAATTCGATGCTGGTTTTCTACATGGGGTTAAATACTCAGAATAGGTTGCCAACATTGTGCCTGTTCTTAAGAAAGATGGAAAGGTTCAGATGTGTGTAGACTACAAAGACTTAAATAAGGCTAGCCCAAAGGGCACTTTCCCCTTGCCTCATATTGACACTTTAGTGGATAATACAGCGGGATATTCACAGTTCTCTTTCATGGATGGTTTCTCGGGATACAATCAGATAAAGATGCATCCTGAGGATATGGAGAAAACTACTTTCATAACATTGTGGGGTACCTTTTGTTATAAGGTGATGCCATTCAGGCTAAAGGATGTAGGGGCAACATATCAAAGGGCTATGGTAACCTTATTCCATGACATGATGCACAAAGAAATCAAAGTATATGTTGATGTCCTGATCGCCAAATCTCGAATAGAAAAAGAACACATCAAAGTTTTGAAGAAGTTGTTCTTGAGATTGAGAAAATTTCAACTAAAGCTCAACCCGGCAAAGTGTATCTTTAGAGCTAGGTGAGGGAAATTACTGGGCTTCGTAGTCAATAAAAGAGGAATTGAGGTTGACTAAGACAAGGTCAGAGCTATACAAGAATTGCCTTACACGCACTCAAAAAGAAGTTCGAGGTTTACTTAGAAGGTTGAATCATATTGCTCGGTTTATTGCACAATTAACTGAGAAATGCGATCTTATATTTCGTCTTCTTAAGAAATATAACCAAGGCACATGGGATGATGAATGCCAGAATGCTTTTGACAAAGTTAAACAATATTTATCAAACGCCCCAGTACTGTCTCCACCGAATCCAGAAAGGCCATAATACTGTGTTTGACAGTGTTCAATAGCTCTATGGGATGTGTGCTTGGTCAACATGATGAATCGGGAAGAAGAGAAAGGGCAATATATTACCTCAGTAAGAAATTCACTGAGTGTGAGATGAGATATTCGCAGATTAAAAGGTTGTGTTGTGCACTAATTTGGACAACTCGGAGGTTGAGGCAATATATGCTATATCATACAACCTGGCTAATCTCAAAGCTTGATCCATTAAAGTATATGATGGAGTCAACTGCTTTGAATGGAAGGATGGCAAGGTGGTAGATTTTGCTTTCTGAATTTGATATAGTCTATGTAAACCAAAAGGCTATAAAAGGGAGCGCAATAGCAGAATTTCTAGCTAGCAGGGCTTTAGAATATTATGAACCTTTGAGCTTTAATTTCCCAAATGAAGGGCTAATGTATATGGCAGCTACTGAAGGGTATCTGTAGAAACTAAACTTCGATGGAGCATCAAATGCTGGGGAAATTGAATTGGGGCAGTCTTGGTATGCCCTAGTGGAGATCATTATCCATTCACATGCAAATTGGATTTTGATTGCACAAACAACATGGCAGAGTATGAAGCATGCATCATGGGAATTAGAGCAGCTGTAGATCGTAAAATCAGAGTGCTAGAAGTATATGGAGATTTTGCATTAGTAATTTACCAGTTTAAAGGTGAATGGGAGACAAGAGACCCCAAACTGATCGATTATTGAAAAATAGTTCTAGGGCTGATTGAAGAGTTTGATGACATCACTTTTAATTATCTCCCACGAGATGCAAACCAAATGACAAATGCTTTGGCAACTCTGGCCTCCATGATTAAAGTAAACAGACAAAAGGATGTGAGACCTATTCAAATGAGTATTTTTGAGGTTCCAGCTCATTATTGTGGTATGGAATAAGAGGAAAAGGATAACTACCCTTAGTATCAAGATATATTGTGATACATAAGAAACCGTGAGTACCTTGATCATGCAACTGAGAATGACAAAAGGATGTTAAGAAGATTAGCCTGTGACTATGTTTTAGATAGGGATATCTTATACAAAAGAAGGAAAGATCATGTACTATTGAGATGTATTGACACCGTTGAAGCTAAGAAAATTCTAGAAGAAGTTCATGAGGGTGTTTGTGGGACACATGCTAATGGTTTTACAATGGCTAAACAAATTATGAGATTTGGATACTATTGGTCTACTATGGAAGGAGATTATATCAACTATGCCAAGAGATGTCATAAATGCTAGATTTATGGAGACAAAATTCATGTACCGCCTTCACCTTTGCATTTTAGGACTTCCCCATGATCTTTTTCCATATGGGGCATGGATGTCATTGGGCCGATCTCACTGAAATCTTCAAATGGGCATCAATTTATATTTGTGGTTATTGACTACTTTATGAAATAGGTAGAGGCTACTTCATACGCTAGCGTTACAAAGTCAGCAATTAGTCAGTTCTTGAAGAAGGAGATTATATGTCGATATGGAATGCCCGAAAGAATCATATCAGACAATACGCTAAACTTGAACAACAACACGATAGCGGAAGTCTGTAGTCAATTCAAGATCAAACACCCCAACTCATCTCTGTATCATCCAAAAATGAATGGGGCAGTGGAAGCGGCCAATAAAAACATTAAGAAGATAGTAAGGAAGATGACTGAGACTTTTAAGGATTGGCATGAGAAGTTACCCTTTGCACTTTATGCTTATCGAACATCTCTTAGAACCTCTAATGGGGCAACTCCTATCTCATTGGTCTACGGGATGGAGGCAATTCTACCTATTGAAGTAGAGATACCTTCCCTTCGAGTTCTGTCAAAAATAAAACTGGATGAAGCAGAATAGATCCAGTCTCGATATGATCAGTTGAACTTGATTGAAGAAAAGAGGCTAATGGCTATTCGTCATGGTCAGATGTATTAAAAATGAATGATGCGAGCTTACGACAAAAGAGTTCGTCCAAGAGAATTTCATGAGGGGGACCATGTACTAAAAAAGATCCTTCAAATACAAAAGGATATTAGAGGAAAATGGATGTTGAATTGGAAAGGACCATACATGGTAAAGAAGGCTTTCTCTGGAGGTGCATGATTTTGACCGAAATGGATGGGAAAAGCTTACCCAATCCTGTGAATTTGGATGCAGCCAAAAAATATTTTGCTTAAAAAGGAGAAGAGGCCAAGGTGAAAACCCACAAAGGGCACTTTGAGACTTTAAAAAAAAAGGGAGAGGCCAAGGCGAAAACCCGCAAAGGGCGACTTGAGACCAAAGGGGTTTTGAGTTGAAAACTGGAAAGGGCTGCTCAAATTGGAAAGGGCATGCAGTGATCTTGCTATACCTGAATGAATAAGAAATGAAGTGTGTTACATATTGGGGCATCAACAAAGTACTTTGGATCTTCTAAACGCATGTTAAGCTCAAAGCAGTCTTCATGGAGTTTGTATATGGAAGCCCAAGCTGTGATATACAGGGCACTTGGTCTTTTTCCTATTCATATTAAATTTACTATCTTTGGATTCTTTTTCCTTTCAAAATATGTTCCCAGTTAATTCCCTTTCTATTTTTGATAATTTATTCAACTCTAACTATCCTCAAGATCAATTTGTTGTCCATTATTCAAAAGCATTTTGCATTGAAATAATAATTGATGAACTAATAATATTTTCACAAAAGAAGTTCTACGTATTACTCTGGAAATTTTTAGATAATACAAGAAACTAAAACAGGACAATTGTTTAACAATTTACACGTGTAAATATTGGAAGTACTTGAGAAAAAGTCTAGATTGAGACTATTTCTTTGAATTTTTTGTCCAAAGGTTGATTGGACAAAATAATGGATCATTTTACGAGCATTCTCATTGGGTCATAATCTTCAGGAAATGATATGACATACCAAATTAATGGGAAAAGATTCAAAACCCCTGGATTGCAGTGGAATAGATTGAAGTTGAGACAGATCCTATACCCTTAAATTGCAACAGGAATGGATTAAAGCTTCAAATCCTATAAATCTTGATGGGATGGTTTGAAGGCGGTACAAGCCTTGTGTCCCCAAGGTTCAAATGGAGTGAGCCCTGAAATTACCATGGGGCAAATTATTTAAACAGAATATGATTGATACTTCGAGAGGAATAAAGATGAAACTCTGATGAATAAATGAGTGATGACACCTTAAATAGGGATCATTCTTATGACATTTCTGCATTCAAAACACATCTAGTTAGGAGCATTTGATTCATTCCAATCATAGTATCCTAATCCTTCGGCATAAGTGCATACCCATTCTATAGGTTATGTCCTCTAGAGGGCGATGTAGTAAGGTAAATTGAAGAACATCAAGCTGGCATCCCTGAGTTTGTAGTGGAGCAGATTGAAGATAACAGATCTTGTCTTCCTGAGTTTGCAGCAAAGCGGATAGAAGATACCAGTCTGGCATCCCTGAGTTTGCAGCGGAGCAGAATGAAAATAGCAGATCTTGTCTTCTAGAGATTGCAGCGAAGCAAATCAAAGATACCAGTTTGGCATCCCTGAGTTTGCAGTGGAGCAAATTGAAGATAGCAGATCTTGTGTTCATGAGATTGCAACGAAGCAGATCGAAGATACCGGTTTGGCATCCCTGAGTTTGCAGTGGAACAGGCTGAAGACAGATCTTTTCTTCCTGAGATTATAGCAAAGTAGATCGAATATATCAGTATGGCATCCCTGAGTTTGCAGTGGAGCATGCTGAAGATAGCAGATCTTATCTTCCTGAGATGGCAGCGAAGCGGATCGAAGATACCAGTTTGGCATTCCTGAGTTTGCAGTGGAGTAGACTAAAGATAGCAGATCTAGTCTTCTTGAGATTACAGCGAAGCGGATCAAAGATACCAGTCGGCATCCCTGAGTTTGCATCGGAGCAAACTGAAGATAGCAGATCTTCTCTTCCTGAGATTACAGTGAAGTAGATCGAAGATACCAGTTTGGCATCCTTGAGTTTACAGCGGAGCAGATTGAAGATAGCAGATCTTGTCTTTTTGAGATTACAACGAAGTGGATCAAAGATACCAGTTTAGCATCCCTGAGTTTGCAGTGGAGTAGGCTGAAGATAGCAGATCTTGTCTTCCTAAGATTGCAGCGAAGCATATCAAAGATATCAGTCTGGCATCCCTGAGTTTGCAGTGGAGCAGACTGAAGATAACAGATTTTGTCTTCCTGAGATTGCAGTCAAGTAGATCGAAGATATCGGTTTGGCATCCCTGAGTTTGTAGTGGAGTAGGCTGAAGATAGTAGATCTTGTGTTCCTAAGATGGCAGCGAAGTGGATCGAAGATACCAGTTTGCCATCCCTGAGTTTGCAGTAGAGCAGACTGAAGATAGCAGATCTTGTCTTCCTAAGATTGCAGTGAAGCGGATCGAAGATACCAGTTTGGCAACCCTAAGTTTGTAGTGGAGTAGACTGAAGATAGCAGATCTTGTCTTCCTGAGATCACAGCGAAGTGGATCGAAGAAACCGGTTTGGCATCCCTGAGTTTGCAGTGGAGCAAACTGAAGGTAGCATATCTTGTCTTTCTCAGATTGCAGCAAAGCGGATCGAAGATACCAGTTTGGCATCCCTGAGTTTGTAGCGAAGGAGACTAAAGACAGCATATTTTGTCTTCCTATGATTGGAGTGAAGTGGATCAAAATACACCAGTTTTTTCTCCCTGAGTTTGCAGTGGAGCAGACTAAAGATAGCAGATATTGCCTTCCTGAAGTTACAGTGAAGTAGATTGAAGATGTCAGACTTATAGTCCAATACCTCTGAAACTACAGATGGGTTGGAAGTTATTTGAAGAAAGCAAAGACCAAGAAGTCAACACTTGGCAAAGACCGGGCAAAATTGATCCTTTTATAGTCTTTGCTCTATTCTCGTTTGACAACAATAAGTAAATAGGGGCAGCTGTAGAAGCCCAATTTAGCCCAGGCCCATATCACATATAAAAACCTAATTAATAAAGAAGGTCCAATGTCATTTTACAATAAACATACCAAAAATTTTAAACTTAGCCTATTACCTAAACTAGCGACCCAAACCACTAAACTACCCAATACTCTATTACACCTAGACCTAACCCAATACCAACCCTAGGCACAAAAGGCCCAATTAGCTAACTGTTTAAGAAAGCCTAGGGTTTCTGAAACCCTAGGCACGGTAGCTCCCAGCATGGCCCCTTGTCGCACCGTAATCAGTACGCAGATCACGCTCCTCACTACCGAAATCCTCGTCGTGCGTCTGCAAAAAGGGAATGAAAGAGCACTAATAGTAGAGAATATAGCAAGAAAATAAGAAAATACCAAATCTTGTATTTTGACAGTGGCTATAAAAGCCGAATACAATCGATGTAATGACTACGATTTTTTACAGACAATAATATAAAAACAAGAATAGAGGTGATTTATTTTTCCATTTTGTTTTTTAGTTTTTGATTCTTTTCTTTTAACATACATAAAACATACAATAGGAACAAGAAATATATATTTTTTTAAAAAGAACAAATCGACTTTATATCTTTTGGGAATTTTATGAAAAAATACATTTTAAGAGGTGAAAGGGAAATAAATCACCTTTGATTTGGCCTAAAGAGGGAAAGGTTTGACTTTCTGACCATCATGTGTGGTGGCGCGTGTGACGGTGCGTATGATGGTCCAACGCCAGAGCTTCGGTCGGATTTTGGGTAGCCCAAGCCTGGAAAGGAGCATTTTACAACTTGTACAACTCGTGTAAGCTACAATTATATGTTTAGCACACTCTATGTGAGCTTTCCCACATATCCAGTATTATTCTAAGTGGTTCAACGGGCATCAAAAGGGATGAACTAGTAAGGGTTCTGATTGATTTCAGTATGACAATTACAGAAAGGTGTGATGTATCGATGATCAAAGTAAGAACATTTATGATTATGAAAAGTATGATTTAAGTGATGCTATGTTTATGTATCATATCTTACCAAGTGATGATATAGCTAAGCTATGTGTTTAATCACTAACTTGTGACTATGGTTAATGCGCTTATGGATATTATTGATGTTTATAATTATACTCGTACTATGCATATGAAACGGGTAAGAAAAGGAAATGAAACGGCAAGTATGTAATTGGGATGTATTATGATATTATAAAAGGTCTAATGTGATAAATGTTGTATTTATAAGTGAGTAAATTTCTTATGCTATGGATGAACATACCTGTATCATGGATAAAAACACTAATTCGGCAATTGATAATGTTGTTTAGGCTTATGATAAGCATTGGGAACGAAATGAAAAGAAAGTAAATAGAAAGATATATAATCTTATAGAAAGGCTGATGATTATATATTATGTCTCATGAAATCCTATCATGTTATGGATGTTAATAATTATGTGACATTAATGAACTTATTCAATTGTGAGTTGATAATTATTGTTGGACAAATCTTGAGGCATTGGTATAGGCTTGTATTTAACCTATAAATTTCATTATTGAAATGTAATGTTATGCTTATGATTTATAAGAGCTTACTAAAAAATCATTGCTTACGTAGTTATCTTTCTCTTACTTTATAGATTATCAGAAGATCGTTCGGGTTGGAAGCTGGCCGAAGATCCATCACACTATCCATCAATTTTATTGGTAGATTTTGATACTTTGGTCGTGGCTATAATGGCATGTATAGGTTGACTATGTCTAATGTTTAATTGATGAATTTGGTATGTATATGTCATTATGGGTTGATGATTATGGCATGAAATGTTGCCTTAGATTTGAGGTACATAAAGTACTATTGATATCTTGTTGGTTGTGGATAATTTGGTCAGATTGATTCATGTTCTAAAATAACCAGAATTGGTATGTGTTAATGTATCTGTAAATGACCAAAATGGCATGTGATAAATTGATCTAAATATGGTCAAGATATAGTTTACTTTGGAAAGGTTTTGAACTAGATGTGCATGATGTAAATATGGTATATAAATGTCTTTTGTTTGGTACTGTTTGGAAATGGTTAGTTTATGTCATTTAGGTGATTATGAAATGATAGAGGAATGTTCCAAATGGTAGTGTTATTTTGATATGGCATGAATCTAATATGGTATGGTTGTTAAGTATTAATTATGATACGTTTTGGCATGGAAACAAAATAGTTGATAAATAGTAAATGTGTACATGTTTAGGTTGATTTATGATTGTGTTTGAGGTGCCTTTTGGCATATTGGTTGTATGGCTAAATGACCTATTAAATTGGTCTTATTATGCATATTTTAGGTATGTTTGAAAGCTTGATTGTATGTGTAAATGTCTCATAAGTGTAGGCTTGAAATGGGTGAAAGGGATGGCTTGAAATTGGCCCATTTCTTGACCACACGGCCTAAGACACGGGCATGGTTTGAGTCGTGTGTGACACATGGCCACACGACATGGTCGTGTGTACCCTATAGGTTTTTAAAGGTTCCATTTCAAGAGTTGCACGGCCTAACCCACAGGTGTGTGGCTTGGCTGTGTGAACTAAGATAGAGAGTTACACAAGCACAGACATAGCCTGGGACATGGTCGTGTGTCCCTACTTCGAATGCCCATACAGCTTGAGACACAAGTGTGCACCTCAACCATGTGAGTCATATGGCTTGGCCACACGGTAGTGAATTTTTCTATCTTTTGACATGAAGTTCTAAATATTTCTTATTTAGTCCCAAATTGTTTCTAAAGTGTTTCTATGGCCTTGAGGGCTCAAAAAAGGGACATTATGCATGTGTTTGAATGGAATATGATGTGTTTTATAATTTATTGTAAACGAATGTTTTAAAGTTAAAAGTTTCTGGTAATACTCTGTAACCTTATTTTGGTAACGGATATGGGTTAGGGGGTGTTATAGTAAAATTGTGAAACACTGATTTATCTGGGCTGATATAGGTCCCTAGTGAATTCGGTTAGCATGAAATGAGGAGAAAATGATTAAATTTCAAATTACGAGCTGAAGGACTAAATTGTAAAAAAGTTAATATGTTAGGGTAAATTTGTAATTTTGTAAAAATATAAAATAAGGATTGAATTGAATAGCATAAGTATTAAATGGATTGAATTTGCCTATTTAGATCAATATAGACCTCATATGAATCAAGATCGAGGAAAAACTAAAGCCTAAGATTAGTTGATCTCGTTTCTACGTCTTTGTCATCGAGGTAACTTCTATGATTAAATAATGTTTTAATGTTAATTTATTGTATATGTTATTGTGTTAATTTGCCATATAATTAAATGATGGAAATCCAACAATGACAAGACGGCTATCGAGTCCCGTTTGAACCTTAGGAATACGTAGGATACAAACGACATGTCATTAGGGTTTTCATGTTTCGGGTGCTGGTCTTGAATGTCCTACCGATGGCTAAGATCCTATATTTGTTGTGGATACTTTATAGCTTGTGTGAGTAGCATCGTGTAGCTTATATTCCTACCTACAACTTGTGTGAGCAGACCCATTTCACAACTCGTGTGAGCAATATAGATGAATGATTTATGCAATGTTTATGTTGAGGTATGAAATGTATGTGATAAAGTTATGTTTTTACAGTAATGCTCTGTAACCCTATTTTGGTGACATATATAGGTTAAAGGTTTTTCATTTAGTGGTATCAGAGCTACGGTTTAGTTGGTTCTCGGACTGAACGTAGCATGTACAAGTCTAGAAATACATGCCATTATATAACTTGTGATAGTGTGATAACTCCTGACTCGATTTGAAATATGTCTTCATATAGATATAATGTCATCCAACTGAGCTGAGCCTAATGAGGTAGAAAGTAATGTGCAAGCCTTCGTTCACAGAGTAACGTTTAGTGGAAGTAGGTGCATATTTGAAGGTCGGGGAAGATAGGCTAAGGAAGCCTTCTTCCAGATGATGAATGAATGGTTCATCGTGTAACATCCTGAAAAAGGGCCTAAATGGGATAGTGGTTGTGAAACCACAAATACGGGATAAAAAAGTTTATTACGATGAATTATCATGATTTACCGATTGATTGGATGCATATGTTAGACTACCGATAAGAAATTTTATAGATTATATGTTTAATTTGTCTATTAGGGCTTACTTGCAAAAGTTACAAAATATGTATTCTAGTTTATAAAGTACTTGATTGAAATGGGGGTTTAAAGTACAGGTCCTTAAATAGTAATTAGATCATTAAAGTTTGATGGACAAAAATAAACATGGTTAGTAAGTAAGGTATTTAAGGGCATTTTGATAAATTGCCTTAATTATTGAATAAAGATAAAATAACATGAAATAAGCTATCATCTTCTTCATTTATTTTCTCCATGGCCGAATGTAGCAAGGGAACACCATGGCTGGGGTTTGTTCATCTTCCAAGCTTCATAGTAAGTCCGTTCTAGCTCCGTTTTTCATGTTCTTTACATTTTTGGAATCCCGATAACTTGATTAAGCTAATTCTACCATTAATTCGAGCTAGGGTATATATTTGAAAATTACCCATAGGTGAAAAATGTGTATTTTGATGTTTTATGACAGAATATGAAGCTTAGAATTGCTATTTTTAGTGAAAACGAGTAAACCAGGATAATCGGTAAGAAAATATTATTTGTTCATAAGTGCATGTTAGGGCGAGAATTTGATGGCCATAGAAGGTAGAAAATTATCAGCATGTCCTAAAACATAAGAATTAGGGATAAAGTTTAATTTCTGAGCTTTGGGGCAAAAGTATAAATATGCAAAAGTTTAAGGGCAAAAATGTAAATATTGTAGAAATATGTTTTAGGTCCGAAATGATTAGTGCATTGATTAAATAAGTGAAATATGATGTTTTAGATCCCGAAAAATGAGATTTGGACCTAGAACAGGAGAAAAACCGAAAATAGGGAAAGTTGGTCAAAATAGCCATGTTGGTATTGAGGTAAGCTCATGTGTTTAATAAGCATTTAATTGAGCATGTTTGAATGCTAAATTGATTTATTAGTTATAAATGTTTTAGTATTGATTTTTGAATATAATGACAATAATTGAGAAATGATTCGACATTAAAAGTGAGAATTCAAATAAGTTTACATATAAGACCATAGTGGTAATGTGGCTTTGTATAAGATCAAGAAAGTATTGAATAGCATAATTTGTGGAAAGCAAGATAAATTGAGGATATGATGAGATTGAGAATGTAAGTATGTAAGTTGAGTAGCATTTTATTATTATGAAATTGTTGCTATTATTATTATTGAGTTATGTGACTGACCTTGAGAATTTTGAGTAAGTATGTTTTAGCTATTAATTGCCAATGCATTAATATTTCAAAGTCCATGCTTATAACATGGCAATTAAGGAAGAATTGACGGAAAAGTCCATGTTTACTACATTGCAATTAAGGAAGAATTGACGGAGAAAGACCATGGTTGACCCATGGCAACATAAGATAAGGATACCAAGTAAGACCATGCCAAGGCATGGCATTGGTAAGTTTTACAAGGCAAGGAAATCATGTAGGACTATGTCAAGTCATGGCATTGATAAGTTACTATAAGGCAAAAGTTCCATGTAAGACCATGTCAAGACATAACATTTATAAGTTACTATAAGGCAAAGATCCCATGTAAGACCATGCCAAGGCATGGCATTGGTGAATTCACAAGGCAAGGATACCACGTAAGACCATGTCAAGACATGGAAATGGTAAATTTCAAAAGGAAAGGTACTTGAATAATCTAAAGAGTAAGTCAAAGAGATGACAAGGTAAGACCATAAAGAAAGAGCACGGGTATGTACATAAGGCTTATTAATATTAAGGTTTTAAGTTGATGATATTAAAAGTATTTTAATGAGTATATTCAGGTATTAAGTGAGTGATAAGTTTTCAATTATACTTATGATCCTTTGTGACATGGTTGGCAATATGCCTATATATTATGAAAGCGTATTAATGTGTTAAGTGAGATTTGCAGGTGCATAAGCAAGCTATTAAGTAAGGTATTTTTTTATTATCCCGAGCCTCTGGTAAGGTTACCAATGAGTAAGATGGGAAAGTAAGATGTAACACCCCAAACTCGGCCCAGACATTACGGCCAAGTCTGGTGTGTCACATCACCTACAACTAACTATATTACCTAGTTTACTAAGATTAGAGTGAGCTTTACAAAACTGATATTTAAATCTTAAGAGAAATTCCCAGTTTATTGATGAACGTCCTATTCAATACTAGTTATTAAGAGATTTATGATAAAACTTAACTTTGTTACTCGTTTGAAACGTGTGATGTGATTTTGAAAACACTCGATTAATTTTAAGAAAAATTTGCGTGACTAAATTCAAAAGAATTAAAGTAGTGTATGATTAAGTAATTTAAAAACTCAAAATAAAAATAATTAGAGCGGCCTTATTATAAACCCAAAACCATAATAAACAGAATTTAAAAATAAATACGAAAATAGAATAAGTTAAAATAGAACTTAATTAAATAATTGCAGTCCATGTGGCCACTCTGAATCCCTCCTAGCTCCAAGTCCACCAATCTAGGGCTCACCTGCATGGATGGAAAGAAAGGGGTGAGTTTGGAAACTTAGTGTGTAAGGAAAGCCCATCCAGAGCCCAAATCAGCTCAAGCCCACTAGGCCTAAGCCCTATCCAGTCTCAGTAATTACTGGACCGAAGCCCTCTCCAGATACAGTAAACTGGGCCTCAGCCCTTTTGAGATATCAGTACGGCCCATAGGGCCATTTCAGTAGCAGAACAAATATTAATTATGAATGCAAGCCCATTACATGTGGGGAGAATAACTCAACCCACCCAGCCCTACACTCCATAGTTGTAGCATAGCTGCTCAGATAACAGAAAGATGAGGCAAAGCCTCCATTAGTAGGTGGTCAAGCCACTTTCAGAACTTCTTCCATCAATAACCCAGCCCCATGCAACAGATATTCATGATGTGGCATATAATAAACAGAAGCAGTAAATCATGCATTTCAGTCAAATTAGCCCTAGGGGTATAACGGTCATTTAGCACCTAGGGGTAAAATAGTCATTTCGCACCTACAAGGATATTTCAGTAATTATACCAATTTTATGGTTTTCATGCACATTTTAATCAGTAATAGGCTAACCTTTACCTCGGTAGCTTATTTAGCCCATTTTAGCAGATTACAGTCATTGGGCCCTAAAACCCCTAATGGGCCCTATAGTGCCAATTAGCTAATTTAGCCCATCTAGTCCGAATTTTATGATTGATTTACCCGTTTTAGCAGTTTTTAGACCTACAGTCTAGCAGAATGCATTTATTACCTATTTTTACCCATACGGGCCCGTAAGCCCATTGGGCCTAGTTTTAGCCCATTAAGGCCCAATTTATCGAAGTGCACGAAATTGCACATTCAACTAACTTACCACTCGCAATTACGAATCCAATGATTCCCAAACAACTTATGAGCATTCGCATGCTCACAAGCCCATGAAATGCCAGAATTTCTACATTTCGACTTTTGCTGAATTGAACTACAAGAGGGTGTTCGATACACACTTGGTTTGTGACGATTGCTAACGAGATCTCCCACGATATCCTACAATCAATTACTAGACACATCAGATCCAAAATACAATGACAATCTCCATAATTCTACTTACCATAATCGGCCATCACCACCTAAGGCCCTTGAGATCTTACCTTTGCCGAAACTAGTGACTAGATCTAGATCTAGTCGTTCCAAAGATCCAAGCCTCTTATGCTCGTTGCTAGATCGCCCCTTCCAGAACAAGTACACATAAAACCAATTAAAAGAATTGTCTTTACCTATCATCACATTCGACAGCCTCCCTAAAGAGTATAGGGATTTCGGCTTTTCTTAAATTCAAAGGTAACGAGTAGATCTGAGATGCCAAGTACTTACCATAGGTTTTCCTTAATCAAGGCAATTCTTTTACTCAGATCTGATGCAGATCTAGACCCTAAACACTAGCAGATTTTGAATCTTAGAGATCTAAGGATTCGGCTATATATCCCTAAAAACTATGGTGTTTTTGGCTTTGTAAGTGGTGAAAGAAGATATGATTTGAGACTATGGTTGGAGGCGTGTTTGTTGACAGAGACTGAGGGTTTGAAGAGTATGAAATTCAGCTACAAGTGAGGAAAAACAAAGCGGGTTTGGCTATAGGCAAATCGACACAAGAAGCAACCTTTCGGGATTTCAGTTTTTAGTAGTTGATGAGTTTGAGAAGAAAAGAGTGGCAATTTCAGTTTCTGAGGAGAAGAAAAAGAAAGATGAGGGAGGAGGAGAGGTGATTTCGGCTAGAAAGGAAAAGAAAAAGAAAGAATGGAAGAGAGGAGAAGAGAAGGAAGAATTTGACACCAAGGAAAGCTTACTTGCGTTTTTCGGCTTTTTGGGACACAGATAAGAGAATAGAATGAAAGTGAAGGCTCTAGGTGGCTAACCCTAATTCGGCAAGACAGTAAAGAAAAAAAAGCTTGCCCTAATGGCCAATCAAACCAATGGCCCAATCCCCCTAAAGCCCTAGCCGAATGCTACCTAAGCTGTATCACATGCCCGGCACATGTATAAAAAGAAAAGTACCATCTGCTTACCTTGCGACTTGAACTCTGGCCCTTAAACCCAGTCCACACGACACTTTTTTAGGAACCGAGTGACGCCACCTTGCCACTTTACCAAGGCCCTCTTTTAGTATTCATTTACTAACTTTTTCTTAAAGGCCCACTTAACCAAGTCTCATTTCACTTAAAAACCAAAATTGATATTTCTGTCGGGTTTTAACTTAGGCTTCGGCCTTTTAAAGGCCCACTAACAAATATAAACACAATTTCAGTATCTAGAACACCAAAATTTCAAAACTTCACCAAAAATCTCGAAAACCCGAAAAATCTTGAAAATCAAGGCATTACAACTTTACCCCCTTAAAGAAATTTCGGCCTCGAAATTTACCTGATCCAAATAGTTGAGGGTACTATTGACGCATCATCTCTTCTAGCTCTCAAGTAGCCTCTTCTCTGCCATGGTTGCGCCAAAGTACTTTCACCAACGGAACTGAGTTCTTGCTCAATAATGTCTTCTCGATCCAAAATTTACACAGGCTCCTCCTCAAAAGTTAAATCGGTCTTTACTTCAATCTCCTCCATTGGTACCACATGCGAAGGATCCAATCGATATCGTCTTAACATGGATACATGGAATACATCGTGAATACGGTCCAACTCTGATGGCAACTCCAACTGATACGCCACTGGCCCTATCCATTTAAGAACCCGGTAAGGCCCAATAAACTACGGACTCAACTTGCCTTTCTTGCCAAACCTCAAGATCTTCTTCCAAGGCGAAACCTTCAGGAATACCATATCTCCAACGGCGAACTCGATTTCCCTATGTTTTAGATCCGTATACGACTTCTGCCTGTCAGAGGCCTCCTTTAACTGATCTCTGATCAACTTAACCTTACTCTCAGTATCTGCCACTAATTTCGGTCCAAGAACTTGTCGCTCTCCCAACTCCGTCCAACACGTAGGGGTACGACACCTTCGCCCATAGAGTGCTTCATATGGAGCCATCTGAATGCTCGCTTGATAACTGTTGTTGTACGCAAATTCCGTCAATGGCAAATAGTCCTCCCAACTGCCACGAAAGTCGTTAAAGCAACCTCTTAATATATCCTCCAGAACTTGAATTACCCTTTCAGATTGTCCATCCGTCTGAGGGTGAAAAGCAGTGCTGAAGTATAATCGCGTACCCGACGCCTCATGCAACTTTTGCCAAAATCGAGATGTAAACCTAGGGTCTCGATCAAAAATAATAGACACTAGCACCCTATGCAGTCGCACTATCTCCGCCACATACAACTTGGCCAACTTTTGCAGTGAGTAATCGGTTTGGACATGTATGAAATGGGCAGATTTCGTTAACCTATCTGCAATTACCCACACAGAGTCATTCTTGGAGGGTGTCGAAGGTAGCCCACTCACGAAATCCATGGTAACTCTCTCCCACTTCCAGAGTGGAATTTTCACTTGTTGTAACAGTCCAGAAGACAGTTGGTGCTCAGCCTTAACTTGTTGACACGTCAGACATTTCGCCACAAATTTAGTCACCTCACGCTTAAGTCTAGTCACCAGTACACCTCTCGTAAGCCTCGATACAACTTATTCCCTCTAGGATGCATGACACAAGGTCCACTATGAGCCTCTTTCAGAATCGACTGCCTCAATTCAGAGTCCTCTGGAATAAAAACTCTTCCATGAAAGCAAAGAACTCCATCAGCATTCAGTCCAAAATCTGAATTCTCCTCATTCTCAGCTTGTTGAAATTGAGGAACCAACTATTCATCCTTTAATTGCTCATCTTTCATCTGCTCAATCCAAGTTGGTCTCACTTGCAACTCCGCCAACAGACTTCCATCATCATAAAGACTTAACCGAGCAAACATCACTCTCAACTCAGGTACAACCCTTCGGCTTAGCGCATCAGCCACCACATTTGCCTTACCTGGGTGGTACTCAATCAAACAATCATAGTCCTTAAGCAACTCTATCCATCTTCATTGCCTAAGGTTCAACTCCTTCCGAGTCAATAGATACTTGACACTTTTATGGTCTGTATATATAATATACCTTTCTCCATACAAATAGTGTCTCCAAATTTTTAACGCAAGATCACTGTTGCCAACTCTAGATCATGCGTAGGGCAATTTGCTTCATGAGACTTAAGCTGTCGCGAAGCATAAGCGACCACCTTACCCTCTTACATCAGTACACATCCTAATCCCACATGCGACGCATCGCTGTACACAGTGAAGTCCTTCCCAGAATCTGGTTGAATAAACACTAGCGCCTCAGTCAAAACCTTTTTCAGCTTATCGAACACCTCTTATTGTTTCTCAGTCCAAACAAATGCTACTCCTTTCCTTAACAGTTTCGTTAACGGTGCGGCAATCAGAGAAAATCCCTCTATAAACCTTCTATAGTAACCTGCCAGACCCAGAAAACTCTAAATTTCTGATACTGACCTTGGTGGCTTCCATTCCAGAACTGCCTCAATTTTTCGAGGGTCTACCCTAATCCCCTCAACAGAAACAACGTGACCTAGAAAAGTCACTTCTCGCAGCCAAAATTCACACTTACTGAACTTCGCATAGAGTTGCTTCTCCTCAACACTTGCAGCACAATACGAAGATGCTCATCGTGCTTCTCCTCAATTTTCGAATATACTAGAATATTGTCGACAAAGACAACTACGAATTGGTCCAAGTAAGGTTGGAACACTTGATTCATCAGATCCATGAAAGCTGCAGGTGCATTTGTCAGTCCAAACAGCATATCCAGAAACTCGTAATGACCATACCGAGTCTAAATACGGTCTTATAAATATCCACTTCCTTTACCCTCAATTGATGGTATCCAGATCGTAGATCGATCTTGGAAAATACTGAAGCTCCCCTAAGCTGGTCAAACATATCATCGATTCTTGGCAGAGGATACTTGTTCTTTATCATCAGTTTGTTCAACTGGCGATAATCGATGCACATACGCATCGTTTCATCCTTCTTTTTCATAAACAGCACTGGTGCTCCACACGGGGACACACTCGGTCTAATGAAGCCCCTATCCAGCAACTCTTGAATTTGCGCCTTCAGTTCCACTAACTCCTTCGGTGCCTTTCTATAAGGCGCGATGGACACTGGAGCCATTCTAGGCAGTAAGTTGATTCCAAACTTAACTTCTCGGTTCAGAGGTAATTCGGGCAGCTCCTTAGGGAATACATCTTGAAATTCCCTAACAGTTCTGGCTGTCTCCACAGTCAAATCTTCAGTCTCAGTTTGGCTCACAAAAGCAAAGTACGCCTCGCATCCCTTGCGAATTAGTTTCTCAGCCCTTAAGGCTAAAACAATATTGGACAAGTAGTCCCTTTGCTCTCCAATAACTATTACATTCTCATCCATGGCAGTCCTTAACACCATCCTCTTAGCCGCACAATCCAAAGTTGCCTTATGCTTGGTCAACTAGTCCATTCCTAATATCAGATCGAAATCTCCGAATGGTAACTCCATCAAGTCTCCACAAAAAATCCTACCTTGAGTCTCTAAAGGCACCTCCCTAAAGAGTTTACCTACCCTAACCGAGTGACCTAAAGGACTTATCACAGTTACCCCACTCACAGTTTCCTCAGAGTGCACACCCAATGACCCAGAAATGTCACATGCAACATACGAATGGGTTGATCCCACATCCATTAGAGCAGTGTAGGGCATGTTAGAGATAAAAAACATACCAGGTATGACGTCAGGTGCATCACCCTCCTCTCGGTGATGAGCAGCATAAACCAAAGCTGGCTGATGAGCCTCAACATTACCAGCATCCCTACCAGGTGCTCCACGACCACGACCATTTCCATTGCCACCTCTACCTTGTCCATGACCTCTCAGTGGTAGTGGTCCACCTCGCACTGGTTGAAGAACCCCTTGTTTAGCAACTTCAGTCTAAGCCGGTCTCCTAGGACAGTCCTTGATCCTATGTTCCTTGGATCCACATCGGAGACATGCTCCAGTACGTTTCAAAGCATTCTCCAAGATGCAGTCTCCCACAGTCCCCGCAAGGCTGTGGTCTAACTGTATTCACCGGAACTGCTCGGATCGGTTCCTCCACTCTAACTCTCTTGGCATTTTGATTTGCAGCTCCAGATGGTCCAGTATCCCTCCTAAAGCAGTTCCGATCCCTATCACGATTTTGCCATTCATCTCGCTTCACCTCTTCGGCTATCTTAGCCTTCTCCACCAGTGCAAAAAAATTGTGCTCCCTCTGCAAATCTATCAACACCCTTAGCTCGTCTCTGAGGCTATCCTTAAAGTGAATACTACGCTCATACTCAGTGGAAACTATACCGCTGGCATAACGGCTCAACCTCAGAAACTCCACCTCATACTCAGTAACGGTCTTATTACCCTGGGTCAGGTTCAGGAATTCCTTCTTACGTACATCCACAGAGCTCGCTCCGACGTTTTTTCCCTTGAAGGACGTCTTAAACAGTTCCCAGGTTACCCACTCAATTGGGGTACTCTCCTTTACAGTGATCCACCATTAATAAGCCTTGTCTCGCAGTAATGACACTGCCCGTTTCAGGTTTTGCTCCACCCAATAGTCCAGGTCGTCCATAATCCATTCCGTAGCTTCCAGCCAATACTCAGCTACATTTGGGGCCACTCCATATATGCCCCTAAAGACTTCAGCTCCGTTAGCACGGAGTCACTCAGAAATAGATCCCCTATTTACTGGCCCGACATTAGCTCTAGCAACCATTTCCAGAACCCTTAACATGGCTTAGAACAGAGTGTCATCCCCTGCGACCCGATCACATGGCCCATTTTCAGCTACCGGCAGCGGTCGTGCCCCACTAACTGGCATGTGTTCCAAAGATAAAGACCCAGCTTGAACACTACCTCGGC
This sequence comes from Gossypium stocksii, assembly GCA_020496765.1. Lineage (NCBI taxonomy): Eukaryota > Viridiplantae > Streptophyta > Magnoliopsida > Malvales > Malvaceae > Gossypium > Gossypium stocksii. The sequence continues at coordinate 30,734,721 of CM035627.1, forward strand.
CTCGCCCATGAGCAGCTCTCGTACTCATATCGACTTATCTGATTATAAATTTTATAACATTAGTTTATTATTTCAGTTGTTTATTACAGAATGTCTTATGTACAAATAGAGTTTCAGAGTTTGTTTTTTGCGAAATCGTTGCCTAACTATAGTCTCAGTTTTCCTAGGGTTAGATTCCCTACAGTCTCAGTCTCTACAGTTTTCAGTACTACCCTATCTACAGTATCATAGCAGGTTCTTAGTTCTATCTACAATGATATTTCAGTATTATATAGTATAAGAGATAGAAATACTTATAGACTTCGTGCCGGAGATTCAGTGTGCCACTTCTTCCGATACTAGAATTCAGGAAACTCGAAAAGATTTAAGCTTTTCAAAATCAAACCTTTAAAACATGTATATTTTGAAGAAAACAAGTTTGAAAAGGGTTTTTTTCTAAAATTTTCAAAAATCGATTTCCAAAATACCCTTATTAGGCCTAGATTTTAAGAATTTTCAAAAATATTTTTAGACCCGATCCACAGCCGAGTTGTTGCAACTTGGCTTTGATACCACTAAATGTAACACCCCAAACCCGGCCCAGACATTACAGCCAAGTCCGGTGTGTCACATCACCTACAACTAACCATATTGCCTAGTTTACTAAGATTAGAGTGAGCTTTACAACATTGATATTTAAGTCTTACGAGAAATTCCCAGTTTATTGATGAACGTTCTATTCAATACTAGTTATTAAGAGATTTATGATAAAACTTAACTTTGTTACTCGTTTGAAACGTGTGATGTGATTTTGAAAACACTCGATTAATTTTAAGAAAAATTTGGGCAACTATATTCAAAAGAATTAAAGTAGTGCATGATTAAGTAATTTAAAAACCCAAAATAAAAATAATTAGAGCGACCTTATTTCAAACCCAAAACCATAATAAACAGAATTTAAAAATAATTACGGAAATAGAATAAGTTAAAATAGAACTTACTTAAATAACTGCAGTCCATGTGGCTACTCTGAATCCCTCACAGCTTCAAGTCCATCGATCTAGGGCTCACCTGCATAGATGGAGAGAAAGGGACGAGTTTGGAAACTCAATGTGTAAGGAAAGCCCATCCAGAGCCAAATCAGCTCAAGCCCACTGGGCCTAAGCCCTATCCAGTCTTAGTAATTACTGGGCCAAAGCCCTATCTAGATACAGTAAACTAGGCCTCAACCCTTTTCAGATATCAGTACGGCCCATAGGCCCATTTCAGTAGCAGAACAGATATTAATTATGAATGCAAGCCCATTACATGTGGAGAGACTACTCAACCCACCCAAACGCTACACTCCTCCCGTTCCAGCCCTACACTCCATGTGGGGAATAACTCAACCCACCTAGCCCTACACTCCACAGTTGCAGCATAGCTGCTTAGATAACAGAAAGATGAGGCAAAGCCTCCAGTACGTGGTCAAGACACTTTCAAAACTTCCTCCATCAATAACCCAGCCCCATGCAATAGATATTCATGATATGGCATACAGTAAACAGAAATAGTAAATCATGCATTTCAGTCAAATTTAGCCCTAGGGGTATAACGGTCATTTAGCACCTAAGGGTAAAATAGTCATTTCGCACCTACAAGGATATTTTAGTAATTATACTAGTTTTTATGGTTTTCATGCACATTTTAATCAATAATAGACTAACCCTTACCTCGGTAGCTTATTTAGCCCATTTTAGCAGATTACAGTCATTAGGCCCTAAAACCCCTAATGGGCCCTACAGTGCCAATTAGCTAATTTAGCCCATCTAGTCCAAATTTTATGATTAATGTACCTATTTTAGCAGTTTTTAGACCTACCCATATGGGCCCGTAAGCCCGTAGGGCCCAGTTTTAGCCCATCAAGGCATAATTTATCGAAGTGCACGAAATTGCACATTCAACTAACTTACCAGTCGTGGTTACGGATCCAATGATTGCTAAACGACTTATGAGCATTTGCATGCTCAAAAGCCCACGAAATGTCAGAATTTCGACGTTTCAGCTTTTGCCGAATTGAACTACAAAAGGGTGTTCAATACACACCTGATGTGTGACGACTGCTAACGAGATCTCCCACGATATCCTACAATCGATTACTAGAGACATCAAATCCAAAATACAATGACAATCTCCATAATTCTACTTACCATAATCGGCCATCACCACCAAAGGCCCTTGAGATCTTACCTTTGCCGAAACTAGTGACTAGATCTAGATCTAGTCGTTCCAAAGATCCATGCCTCTTATGCTCCTTGCTAGATCGCCCCTTCCACAACAAGTACACATAAAACCAATTAAAAGAACTATCTTTACCTATCATCACATTCGACAGGCTCCATAAAGAGTTTAGGGATTTCGGCTTTTCTTTAATTCAAAGGTAACGAGTAGATCTGAGATGTCGGGTACTTACCACAGGTTTTCCTTAATCAAGGCAATTCTTCTACTCCGATCTGATGGAGATCTAACCCCTAAACACTAACAGATTTTGAATGTTAGAGATCTAAGGATTCGACTATATATCCCTAAAAACTATGGTGTTTTCGACTTTTTAAGTGATGAAAGAAGATATGATTTGAGACTATGGTTGGAGGGGTGTTTGTCGATAGAGCCTAAGGGTTTGAAGAGTATGAAATTCAGCTACAAGTGAGGAAAAACAAAGCGGGTTCGGCTATAGGCAAATCGGCACAGGAAGCAACCTTTTGGGATTTGAGCTTTTAGTAGTTGATGAGTTTGAGAAGAAAAGAGTGGCAATTTCGGTTTCTAAAGAGAAGAAAAAGAAAGATGAGGGAGGAGGAGAGGTTATTTTGGCTAGAGAGGAAAAGAAAAAGAAAGAATGGAAGAGAGGAGAAGAGAAGGAAGAATTCGGCACCAAGGAAAGCTTACTTGTGTTTTTCAGCTTTTTGCGACACTGAGAAGAGAATAGAACGAAAGTGAAGGCTCTAGGTGGCTAACCCTAAATCGGCAAGACAGTAAAGAAAAAAAAAAGCTTGCCTTAATGGCCAATCAAACCAATGGCCCAATCCCCCTACGGCCCTAGCCGAATGCTACCTAAGCTCTATCACATGCCCAGCATATGCACAAAAATAAAAGTACCATCTGCTTACCTTGGGACTTGAACTCTGGCCCTTAAACTCAGTCCACATGCCACTTTTTTAGGAACTTAGTGGTGCCACCTTGCCACTTTACCAAGGCCCTCTTTTAGTCTTCATTTACTAACTTTTTCTTAAAGGCCCACTTAACTAGGTCCCCTTTCACTTAAAAACCAAAATTGATATTTCTGCCGGGTTTTAACTTAGGCTTGGGCCTTCTAAAGGCCCACTAACACATTTAAACACAATTTCAGTATCCAGAACACCAAAATTTCAAAACTTTACCAAAAATCTCGAAAACCCGAAAAATTCTGAAAATCAGGGCGTTACATAAGAACTTAACATTATTTAGGAAAATTATAAAAGCTTAATAATAAGCTAAATTTATTACTAGTGCCTATATTTTACATGTGAACTTACTAAGCTTTATAAGCTTACCTCTTTCCTTTCCCCTGTTCCAGAGTTTTATCAAATAAGCTCAGGTTGGAGGTCGTCGGAGATTGCTTCACACTTTCGACTATCAAGTTACCAATTGGGTACTTTCATTGAAACGTTTTTAGTTATGGCATGTATAGGGACTTGGCCATTTTGTGTGTATGTCCTTATGACATGGCTAAATAAGAACATGTGTTGATGTTATGTATGCCTAAATGAGGTTTAATGCAACAAAATTATGAAAGAGTAAGCGTTGGTTATGAAACAGTTTTGGGACAGCAGTAGTAACGTGATTTTGAAAAATCACTAAAAATTGTAGAAAAGGAATTAAATGGTGAATGAGCTATAGAATCAAAACTTATTGAGTCTATTTTCACAGGAAAGAAACAAAGCAAGCATAAGAAGTCTATATTCTGAGATATTTAAATTCTTGTGAGACTTGTAACACCCTATAACCCTCATCCATAACCGGAATAGAGTCACAAGGTATTACTTATCAAAAGACAGATCAGACTAGTCACTCATAATCAATCATGCATAAAAATATAGTTTCTTTGATCTTTCAACCATGAACAAATTTTAAACCAAAGTCACTTTATACATTAGAACATCTCATAATTTTAGCCGAATGCATGTATGCATATTCTAAATGGGCATTGCATCTATTCAAAATCCAAATTTCTATTTAAACATAACAAAACCTAATCAATACACTACATACTTACACTTGATTGAATTAATACATTAAATGCCAATCGTATATCATGAAAAATCAATACTATTCATTTGGTAAATTCTAAAAACCATAACCAAATTAACAATAACGAATAGTTCAAAATGATCAGCCACATAAATTCCTCAAACCATACATTCATATTCAGGAAGTAAGCAAGCCATTTTCGCATGGCTAGAATATTTACAAATTCAAAATATATCTTATTTCAAAAGAGAGCTAAGCCTATACATGCCATCTTTTAAAATATAGACTATCAAAAGTACCAAAACAGTGACGATAGTGTGGATGACTTTAGAAATGAATCCCTGAGCTCGTAGCTTTCAATCAAGATCTACAAATTAGAACAAACACAAATATTCACAGTAAGCAATTAAGCTTAGTAAGTCTTAAGTAAATAAACAACTACATTTAAAAATCATATCATTTCTTATGGATCAAATAATACCATTTCATATACTTTATCACACATAACTTATATAAGCCGAATATCCAAGGCCAAATACCTCATCACACTTAATTGATTTTCACATTAAATTAAACATACCCTGTAACACCCCAAACCCAGCCTAGACGTTACGGCCAAGTCTGATGTGTCACATTGAAGTGTTTTTCGAAAATCGTGTTTTCATTGAAAACCCTTCTTTGATGTTTAAAAACTCTTACTGTTAAACTTGTATAAAACCTTAGTTTGTGTTTTTTTTTTTTTCCGAAACGGGATTTATTGAAATGATCATCCCTTTTCAAACATCGTTGAAACCTTTGTAAAAGTTTTATGAAAGCTTATGAACCCTTGTAGTTTGCAAAAACATTTTCTTTTAAAAATAGATAAAATATCGAAAAATTAGATTTGTAACCTTTATAAAACATGTTATCTTGAAAACGGTTTAAATATCAAATAAATTTGACCTTTTTTGTTAAGACTTAAAGTGAATGGAAGCTGGGCACCAAGTAGGATTCTAGAAAAGATGAGGTGAGTCGAATAGACTGCTTAAGTACCAAGCTCTTCTTGGATCCACTCCTAGACATGCACACTACCATTGCCACACTTTAACTATTTGAAATATTTATCTACAAGATCATTTAAAAATTGTAGAAGCTTTGCTTAGTTATCGTGTTATTTTGAAAACAAGTAACTTTTATAAAAATCACGTCTTAAAATCATTTATTTTCAACTCGATTTAAATAATATCCTACGTAAGCTAAAACTAAACTAAATAAGTAAAGAATAAAAACCCAAAATAAAAATAATTAAAGAGGCCCTTTTTACAACCCAAAACCAGAAATAAATAATTAAATCTAAATTCAAGTAGGTAACTTAATTAGAAATCCAACAGTCCAGTCCATGTGGCCATTCTGAATCCCTCCCAGCTCCAAGTCCACCAATCTAAGGCTCACCTGCAAGGATGGAAGGAAAAAGGGTGAGTTTGGAAAACTCAGTGTGCAACAAGCCACTTACAGAGCCCAAATCAATATCAGCATACTAGGCCTAAGCCCCCAAATCAGTCTCAACATATAACTGGGCCGAAGCCTTTCCATTTAACAGTTACTGGGCCGAAGCCTTTCTATTTAACAGTTACTGGGCCGAAGCCTTTCCATTTAACAGTTACTGGGCCAAAGCCTTTCATAAATCATATCACTGGGCCGAAGCCTTTTTTGTAAACGGTATGGCCCATAGGCCCATTTCAGTAACACATGTAAACGTCAATGCATGTATGCAAAGCCCATTTGGGGAGACTACTCAACCCACCATCCGCTACTCTCCACCCGTACCAACCAACACACCATGTGGGGATGCTACTCAACCCACCCCGCCACTACTCTCCACTGGCAGCATAGCTGCTTTATCATATAACTGGAGGCCTAGCCTCTTTTAATAACTAGGGCAGAAGCCCTTTCGGTAAACTGGGGCAAAAGCCCTTTTCGGTATACTGGGGCAAAGCCCTTTAACACTTCCTCCAATCATATAAACCTAACCCATGCATGTAATGATTATAGCATGGCATATCGTATACATATCGTAGCATATCATGTGCATATCATATCATTTCATGAAAAATATCAATATCACAATCAACATAATCATTTTACAACCCTAGGGGTATAATGGTCATTTCTACCTAGGGGTAAATAGTCATTTTTAAGCTATAAGGGTAATTACGTAATTTTAACACTTATTAGGGTTTTTCATACTTATTCAACATTCCGAAGTATTAAAACAGAAATTTTTAGCCTATTTTAGCAAAATCGAGTTATTGAGCCCAAAACCCCTAATGGGCCTAACGAGTACCGATTTAGCCTTCTAAGTCCATTTAGCCTAAATACTACTATCGTTCTATCTGGGTTAATCATACATTTATCACAATTCCGTTTTAGCAATTTTTACTCCAAATGGGCCCATAAGCCCATTGGGCCTAATTCAGCCCATCGAGGCCCAACTTACCAACATACTCAAAATCGTAATCTTACCTGTTCCATCGATTTTGTTAACCGAGCCCATTGTATTCTAACCTATTCACTGTTTATCTCGTTACTAGAAATTTAACGATGCCGGGAGTCGGCATTTCGGCTTTTCAGCCGACATTAATCTAAGCTACTACAAGGGGTAAGTTACACACCTGCTTGTAACGAACGATGACTATATCCGATCCAAGTCAATCCTACATTCGATTACTAAAATATTAGACCACGAATCAATGATAACTAAATTTAACATACTCTTACCATATCCGGGCATCCATGAACGAGGCCCTCAACCCTTACCTTTGCTGAAGTTGATATCCAAATCTGGATCCGAACGCTCCACTGATCCAAGCCCTTAGTCAGCAGCCTTTAACCCTTACAAGCACAGAGTAAAATAATTGGTAACAGCCCCTTAAAGCCTTAGGCACTATTTCGACAGCCTCCCTAAACACATAGGGATTCCAACTTTTCCAAATCCTAAAAATAAGAATAGATCACAGTCAAGTCATTCATATCACCAACCTATATCCACAGTCAAACTAGCCCAATCATCACACAAGTTAGTCATTTACCCACAAGGGGCAAAACAGTCATTTAACACCCTAGGGGCAAAACGATAATTTTACCCCATAGGGGTGTCTCGGTAATTCTACCCTACAGGGGTATTTCGATAAATTTACAAATTGAGGGTAAAATAGTAATTTTTACAAATTAGGGGTAAAACAGTAATTTTACAAATTAAGGGTAAAATGGTAATTTTACAAATTAGGGGTAAAATAGTAATTTTACAAATTAGGGGTAAAATAGTAATTTTCAAATCGAGGGTATTTTTGTAATTTCACAAATCGGGGGTATTTCTGTAATTTTACAGATCGAGGGTAATTCGATAATTTTACAAATCGGGGGTATTTTTATAATTTTGTAACCCAAGGGTATTTTAGTAATTTTGTAAACTAAGGGTATTTCAGTAATTTTGTAAATCAAGGGTATTTCAGTAATTTTGTAAATCAAGGATAAAACGGTAATTCTATAAATCGGGGGTACTTTGGTAATTTTACAAGTTGAGGGCATTTCAGTAATTTGGTAAAGTAAAGTATTCTAAACAGAGATAACAATGCGAATGGGCCTAGGGCCTATTCTCGGCCCAAATGGGCCCACACGCTCGTGTGGCCCTTTTAGCCCAAATCTAGCCATAGATATGAGATTCACCTAATCTAGCCCAATATTTACTATACAATCAAACAACTTATCCAATTGGGCCCGCAGGCCCATTGGGCCCACATGGCCTCTTCGGCCCATCGCAGCCCGAAGTAGCCGTCCTACCGCTAGAGTAGTGAGAAATACACACCTGATAGGAGACTGAAGTTAATCCGCGCTCCAAACACTCTTAGCCGATGCCCAACCCAAATGGGCACGCCATAAAGCGAAAGGGATCAGCCAAGAAGGCTGTGCCTACTCTCCTCCTGATTTGCTCTATTTAAAGCTAGCTCCTCACCTGCTCTCATGTTAGCTTTCCGATGTGGGATTCTCCATCAATCCCCCCCAAAATTAAAGCATTAGCAAAATAATCAAGCTTTGCGTGCAACGGGATTCGAACCAAAGTCCTCTCAATAACCCTATCAAGCCGTCACCACTCGGACACAAGCTCCTTTGTGTCATAAGTCCAACACATTTAACTTTAAAGCTCACCTACTTGCTTCCAGATTTATTTAAAAGAAAAACCAAAATAAATTGCAAGAGCCAAGACTTGAACCTTGACCCCCTTGCTTCCTTGTCCCCTAAATGGCGCTACTTTGCCACTACACCACACTCCTTTTTGTGTCTTATTACACACATAATTCCTTACAACTCCTCTTTTCCAAGTCCTCTATTCCTTAAGTCCAAAAATCCAAGAATTCTCCGGGTTTTTAACCAACACTTGGGCCTTCCATAGGCCCAATAACACACTCCAAACACGAATTACACATCCGTATATCAAAATTTCAACATTACACCAAATATCACAAAAATCCCGGAATCCCAGAAATTAGCCCAAGACTTTTCCCCACACTATGAATCCTTCGCAGTTCACTAAAATACCACATTAACCCATTAATAATAACCTTCCATAACAGAATTCAACACATCAATAATTTTATTTCGAACTATCTCACACCCGCACCCAGGCCCAAGGCCCAATACTTCTAGGCCCAAATTCAGGGTGTTACATCCCCTTATGATCGACTATACACATTCAAAATAAATTCACATATCATTTTGCATTTGATCAATACAATTTCAATATAATTTTCATTCAACCGAATACACAAGTCCCACTTAACTTGTATATGTATTCATGCCCCTATTTACCAAAAGTTATACCATGTATATATATGCATCAAATCATAACCTAATTTAATGAAGCACAGCTTGCTCGATCACAATCAGGTACACAACCTTCATTCCAACACATTTTAGCATGCTTTAAAATCTCATGCTAAGGAAAAACACATACGTACCTTATTACGAGCTAATAAAATTATAGCTCATACTTAGCTTTTCCACTCGTATTAACTTAGGTAATAATAATAAATCCAAAGTCTCGAGTTAACCACTCGACATATAATTCGCTAAGTACCAAATTGATTTGATTTCATCGGCACATTGCCTGCTAGACTTAAAGCCTGAAATTTAACACCGGCACATGGCCTACTGGACTTTGTGTTCGATTTTAATTCACAGGCATTACGCCTGCTAGGCTCGAGGCCCAAAAATAAACTCCAGCTTAAAGCTTGCTAGGCTAAAAGCCTGAATAATACAATACTGTAATCAATCCACAATATTTCGTACATATCATATCATTTACTTTTAGTTTCCACAAAGTACAACATAACAACAAAGGCTTATAATCATTTGATCTCAATCGCATATTCAAAACCTTATTTCATTTCATGATCCACATTCGATACTTACACATAGTATCTTAATCACTTACAATTTTCATCTATCATACGACCTTAACAAAGATCAAATTTTTCATTCTTATTTCAAAGAGTTGCCTTTTGGCCAAATGGCATATTAACTCTTATAAAAATTTATATTTTCTTTTGATCATAATACACTTTACTCATTCATCTATCATTTCATTCTCACATTCGGCATTATGCATGTATATAAGGCATAATAATTATATCAAGACACTTCTCACCTTCAATTACTCAAAACTTACCTCGAATAGTATCGAACGTCTACGGATCGGCTATTCAACTAGTTTCGCTTTTCCCCTATCTGAATTTGGCTCTCTTTGCTCTTGAGCTAAATTAAACAAATTTTAACTTATTATTACTCAATTGTTCATACCCTTGGTCGAATGCAATAAGAAAACTAATTAGGCCCTATTAGCCACATTTAACTAACTTTTACTATCATCTACTTAACAATAATCACAATCGGTTATTACCCTCAATTCACAACAATTTCCACTTACTATTTCTAGGTCACATTCGGCAATTACCAATTAAAATATAGTAATATTATTCACTATATTTTATGTCACTTTCAACTAATACACATAACTCATAATAGACGTTATACATATTATAATTTATCAAATTAAACCATCTCCCACAAGAAGCCATATTTGGCATTATAATATATATAACTCAAGAATAAATTCAAACACATCATAAGCCTCAATTGGCCATTTCAATGTACCTCAATTAAACCATTCTTTAACATCTTAATACCAACCATTACTCAAATCATTACTCACTATCATGCTTGGCACACATATATGCAAAAATTATTATTTAAACATTTTTCTCTAATATCATGCTATAGCCGAATTTCCCATTTAGCTAATATAATCCTTTTACTCATTTTATTCACATATACACAATTTAAATCTTTCTTTCATCACATAGTTCACCATTTTTGAAACTCATTTTAACAAGTATAATATACTCCATTGCCGAATGCTACCCAAGCATCAAGCTCTTGTTCTTTTCACAATTTTAACAACTTAAGACTCATCTAGTAGCCATTTTAAAGTTAAAACTTCAAACATTCAAAATTTAGCGCAATACAACATGGCCGAATATATGCTTTGCCACAAACTCATAAATTCATCCATTCACAACTCAATCCCTTCAACTATCACATAATTCCATCTATTCAAAGCTCAATTTAACAATTAAACATGAATTACTAATATTTAACACTATTTCAAAATTTTAACAAGTTGCCGTATGCAACTATACTCAAAATTTCATGGATTTAAACCATGGGTTCACTACACATTGCACTTATCAATTCAATTTCACAAACAATTAAGAAAATTCACATTAACATACCTTTCAATCAAGTTTCAACCATGGCCAAATGCCCTTGCTTTTCTTCTTTATTTTGTTCTTTTAGTTTTGGCAATGGGGAAAAGAATGAGCAAACACTTTGTTTTTATCACCCACTATCTCTTATTATTATTATATTTATTTTTCTTACCAAATGATCTCACAAATTAATTAACCAATGGAAATAAGAATGATTTCATGCATGCAAGGGACGGCCACTATTTCATTTAGGGCTATTTGCATCTTAAATCCTTCCTATTGAAAGAACATCCACAATTCGGCACTCACACATAAGCAACCTAATTTTTCTTTTATGCACACAAGTCCTTATTTAATAATTTGACCTCCAAATGACAAAATTAAAACACCAAAATTTCACACATGATAGTTCACATAGTATAAACGTAGAAAATAATATTTTAAAATTTTTCTGACTCAGTTTCGTGGTTCTGAAACCACTTTTCCGATTAGGGCAAAAATTGGGTTGTCACAAGACTGGTTCAGAATGACTTTGTAATACCCTGTTCTGATTTTAGAAATTTACTAGAAATTGTACAAGATATTAAGGGTTATAATTTATATGTATAGATTCCTTAATGAATCTATTTTCATTAGAAATGATTACGAACATGAAAATTTTACTATGAGATAATTAAATTTTAGTGAGGAAAGGTCAGGACCGTTGGACTGTGTAACAAGGGAGATTTTAACTAATAAACTGTACTAATTTACAACACTAAAAATTTTGGAAAATTTATGGTAAAAATATATATGAGTCTAGTTTCAGGGAAAATTTATGGATTTAAATTTCAAGCTTCGTAATTCAAGTTATAATTAATTTAGTAACTATGACACAGGAAGACAGTTTTATCATGAATAGTGAAATAAATTATTTTGATTTGTTTAAGTAATCAGAAAATTTTTAATGTTCTCGGTTTGGTCCCGAACCATTTTGATTGCATAATTAGGGCCTTGAGGGCCCATTTAGGCACATATTGGATGGATGTGAGTGAATAAATTTAACAAAAAAGATTATGCCTGAACTAGTAATATAAGTTTGGTAATGCCTCGTGCTCGATTCTAGTGACGATCTCGAGTAAGTGGTGTTACACACCGAGTTCGTACGAATGAACCCTATGGCTCAATGACCTCTACACCGACCTATTCCCTCACTGGTCTATTCCTCAGGGTTTGGAACCAGTACAAGTGAGCAAGTCTCCAGTTGATAAAATCTAAAAATATGGGGCTAAAGAGTTAAGAGGTACATACGAAGATGATCCTGAAAGAGTTGAATTCTAGTTAGAAAATGCAATCAGAGTTTTCAATGATTTGTCACGTATACCAATAGAATGTGTGAAATGTACTATATCATTATTGAAAGATTCAACTTATTAGTGGTGGAACACTTTGGTTTGGATTGTGCTGAGAGATCAGATAGATTAGGAATTTTTTTAGACTACGTTTTCGAATAAATATGTGAGCCAGAGATACCTTGATAAGAAAGGTAAAGAGTTTCTTTAGCTGAAACAGGGCTAAATGATAGTATCTGAGTATGAGAGGGAATTTGTTTGATTGAGTAAGTATGATTGAGAATGTATATCGATAAAGGTTGCTATGTGCACACAGTTTGAAGACAGGTTAAACGAAGATATCAAGCTATTAGTCAGGATCGTTGAATTAAAAGAATTTGTAGTTTTGGTTGACAGAGCTCACAAATCTGAAGAATTGAGTAAAGCAAAAAGAAAAGTCGATTATGAAGCTCGTGATTCAAGAAAAATATTAGCAAGAAAGTTATACCAATCACCATCTAAGAAGTCGAAAGAATGTCATGGTGGTTAGTCAGCTTCAGTGGGTTATCTGAGTGAAGATAGAGGAAAACAACATGTAAGTTCGAAATATCAAGTTATGTTTGTAGCGAGCATGGGTAGTGTTAAAACCAACAAGCTCGAATGTTAGTAATGTGGATGACGACTCTTCGGTGAATGCAAAATGTAAGATGGGGCATGTTTTAAATGTGGTTCATATAAACATTATATTAGAGATTGCCTAGAAAGGTCTGACAAAGAAAAGGTTCAATCTACTTGACCGAGTAACATTGCTGCGAGAGGTAGACCACCACGGAACACTAGAAATACGAAAAATAGCCGTAGTGGGACAAAGGACACTATTGTAAGATCTGAGGCATGAGCGCTGGCTAGAGCTTATGTGGTTTGTGCTGGAAAGGAAGCTTTAGCGCCAAGTGTCTTTGATACTGATGTTACTACTTTGATTGACTTGGGGTTAACACATTTATATATATGCACGACTTTAGTATCAGATAAAAAATTTCCTTTTGAGTCTACTGAATTTGTGGTTAAAGTAACAAATCCTCTAGGTCAGTATGTATTAGTTGATAAAGTCTATAAAAACTATCTTTTAATGATTCGGGGTTTCAACTTTTCGGCTCATCTGATGTTACTATCCTTTGATAAGTTTTACGTGATTTTGGGTATAGACTAGTTAACTCTGCATGATGCTGTTTTGAATTGTAGATGAAAGAATATTGTGCTGAAATGTCAATATGGTGAAAAGCTCTGAATTGAATCGAATAGATTGGATAGTGTATCTAATGTTATATCAGCTATGTCAGCACAAAAATATGTCAAAAAAGGGTGTGAAGCGTATCTTGCTTATATATTTGATTCTGGAGTTTTAGAATTGAAGTTAGAATTAGTTCCAGTGGTATGTGAGTATACAGATTTTTTCCAGAAGAATTACCAGGGTTACCACCGGTCAGAGAGGTTGAGTTTGTTATTGAGTTGATGCCGGGAACATCTCCAGTATTTAGAGCTCTGTATAGAATGGCACCTATAGAGTTGAAACCATAATTGCAAAAGTTGATAGATAGGGGTTTTACTCAACCTAGCCTTTCTCCTTGAGGTGCTTCTGTGTCATTTGTTAAGAAAAAGGACAAATCCATGCAATTATGTATTGACTACTGACAGCTCAATAAAGTTACGATCAATAATAAGTATCCTCTACCACGTATTGATGACCTGTTTGATCAGTTGAAAGGTGAGATGATATTCCCAAAGATCGATCTTCGATCTGGTTATTATCAGTTACGAGCTAAAGACTTAGATGTGCCAAAAACCATATTCAGAACCAGGTACAGACATTATGATTTTCTTGTGATGCCATTTGGTTTGACTAATACACCTGTTGTATTTATGGACTCAATGAACATAATATTTAGACCGTATTTAGATAGATTCGTTGTTGTACTCAATGATGATATTTTGATCTACTCACGAGATGAGACAAAGTATGCCCAGCATTTGAGAATTGTTTTGAAAACTTTATGAGAAAAACAACTATTTGCTAAGTTTAGCAAATGTAAGTTCTGTCTCCGAGAAGTTAGATTTTTGGGACATGTTGTATCAATCGATGGCATTAGAGTTGATTTGAGCAAAATTTTAGCTGTGGTAAATTCAAAGCCTCCGAGAAATGTATCTAAGGTTAGAAGATTTCTGGGTTTAGCCAGATATTACAGATTGGCTATTTAACATCATAGCAATAATGTGCAAGCGTAAATTTTTGATGCAAGTATGGTAGACAGATGTTAGTCTATTGGATTTCGATCCCACAAGGATGGTTGTCTTTTGTCTATTAATGTTAGTGCAATAACTAGATAGAAATGAGATAAATTGTGAGCATAGTTTTCGGAGTGACAACTTGAAAACAATAAAATAAAATTTGATAATGATAAACTAGGATCCCCAACATGAATCTTTAGCAATATACTAAGTGCTCACAAGGTATAAAAGGATAGATGATTGTCGAGGCAATAAATTTCAATATATATCTTACATAGTGTCACTCCTTTACTTAATCTGAGACTTAAACATGCACATTAACCCCATCTTCCGATAATGGTAATATGGCACTATTAAGAACAAGTAGACTAATTTCCTTTAATCCTCACTCAACTTTCGTTGAAATGCTTGTTGGCTCAAACTATCACTGCACTTTCTAGTGTCAGTGACAACAATAACACTTCTGTGTTAAGACACATTCAAACCCCAAGATTAAATAATAAAAGCAAGTTTGAATAAGATAACATTTAACCAAAAATTCCTGTGTACTTCCATACAAACAGAAAACAGAGAGTAATCACCAGCATTTAAAAAGAAATAAGAAAGAATCGAGTGGAGAATACTATTCCTAGACAACCCGACTGGATCTTTCTATTCCATCTTGTCTCGCACTTAGGTCTCTTTGTCAAAAGCTAATCTGCATCAATTTTCATGTTGGCTCACCCCTGAGAAGCTGAAGCTACCATAGCTGCAAGCTTTAAGGTAGGATGAATAATATGATGGTCAAGAAAAAGCTCTCCTCCTTCTATGTTCGTTTCTTCTCACGTCAACCTTTTATGTCCTCCAATAGTACAGGTGTCCTTTCCTCTGAATTATTTTGTTCTTGTATGTACAGGTTGGTTATACCAGACTAGACAACTCACGCATTTTTACTTATTATCCAAAAATTTGTCAAGTGCGGCAACAATTCTAGACACAATCTGGAATTAACTCATGCAGCGACATTAATGCATAAATATAGCAAAATTAAGGATAAAATAGGCTAGGATTCACTGAGTTATAAAATACAATTTAATAAACTAAAAATGTTAAAATATATGCTAAGGATAACTATATGGGAATAATTTAACCCATAAGTAACGAGGAAAACCTATGTTCTTTCTAGTGCGATCACACCCCCAAACTTGAGTTTTTACTTGTCCTCAAGTAAAATGAAATGTTATAAAAAATTTACTAAGGCAAATGTCGATTCTTGCAACTTGAACCCTCTAAATTCCTAATGAATGAATCACATTTAGATGAAACAATATTGCATCGACAATACATAAGCATGAATGAATAAGGTTGTAACTTTATTAATGCTATAATCATGCTTCAAACTGTATATGACATCCCTAATTTGAACCTAGTTGAAAACTGGCTTTGGGACCACAAAACCGAGTCACAAAAAAATAATTGAGTGTTAAATTTCATGTCTATTATATGTGTAATTGCATGTGTGAAATCTTGATTTATTGAATTTTGTCATTTGGATGTGAAATTAACTAAAAGTGACTTATGTGAAAAATCTTGGAAATGTCATAGGTTAATTTGTAGGGCCAAAAGTTGTATAGTTTAAAGCATGAGGGACTTGCATGTAAAACATTCCCTTTCCTTGGTAGTGGACGGCAATGATAAGTATGAATGACATATTATGCATTTTTATTATTAAAGAAATATTAATAAATGATTTTATAATATGACATACGGATTATTATAATAAGAACATGGTGATAAAAACAAAGTGGGTGTTTTTCTTTCTCAACTAGCCGAATGTAAAGAAAATAATAAGGGAAGAGGAGCTTTGTAGTTTCAGTCAAGGGAAGGCCTAAAAATCCAAGGTAAAATCTTGCTAATTTGATTTAAGTTTGATGTGTTTGAACTCTTATCTTAGTTCCCTTCTAAACCCATGAATTGAAACTTTGTAATTGGGTGTTTTGAATGTTCGGTTATGAGTGGAAGGATGTGAATTTTAAATGTGATGTTAGAAATGGATGAATGAAGGTTAGATGGACTTGGTAATGGAAAATTTATGTGCTTATGAGCTTGTAAGCTTGATTGAGAAATTCATGCTTGTGAGGTTAAATTGTTAATAGTAAGCATTCGATCATAGTAATTGTATCTAAGATGGAGAGTTGTTAAAATGCTTTAAATGTTGTAAATATATTGTTACAATTTGAATTTAAGGCTTGTTAAATTGTCCTTGCCGTATAGGAACCTAAATAATGGCTTACTGGTGTTGTGTTTTAAATTATTAATCTATATTTATAAGCTTGCCTAACAACCCTTTCATTAATGAATTACGTGTGTATTTGTAACTTGAGATGATGGAAGGACTGAATTAATGATAGGAAGGAATCGGTAATAGTGCCTAGGTGAGTTTAGATTCCAAATATAAATTCAAGATATTAATTGAGAAATTGTTGATTATTTAAGTGATTGAAAGTACAAGATGGCCGTATGAATGCTAATAAGTAGAGGAAATGATGTTGTTGTTTGTGATATATGAATGTTCAGACAATTGTTTATGCGTATGAAATTTGGAGTATTAGTTAGTTGATGAATTTGTTTAATATAATGGTCGAATGAAATCATTATTGATGCATGGTTTTAAATTCAATGTAATAATGATCGAATGAGTCTAAAGTTAAGGAATAATTGATTTTGAATGCATGTGGGATATAAGGAATTGAGTTTGCCGTATATGTGATAGTAGGAAGAGAAATTGTTTTGACTTGAATTTAATTACCTATATGTTCGATTGAGATTTTATATGCTATCTAATATGAATAATGTTCTTATATAAGGATAAAACTTAGTTGCTGAACTTGTATATTTGTGGGAAGGTATGTTTGAACGTGTATTGATAATTGATTTTGAAGGTTCAGCTTTATGCCTTGATAGTTGGTTTTGAAGTATATGATGTATTGGTATAAATATATGTGCATTCAGTTATTTTCATAACATGTATTTAAAGTGTCCTTTGGATGCAAATGCTTATGCACTTGAGGGTTTATAAGAAGTTAACTAATAATATGCTAAGGTAGTCATGTGGATAATCGGCTTTGTGGATACTATTAAAGGTGTAATTAGTTATATGCATAGGTCATCGGTAAATTAACCACATAGCTAGTATATGTATATAAGGTGACATGGTGATGTATAAGTAAATGTATTTGTGATGGTTTTAATGAAATACCGAATGTGTGCAGATGTATTTGAGGTGTTGCCGTATGTATGAGTTCATTGAGAAATTAACCTTGTTGTTTTAATGATATAACAAGGTGATTAAAATAGTTTAAATTTTGTTGATCCAAGCTCAAGAGCCAAATTTGGATAAAGGGAAAGCTAAATTCGTGGAATAACATATCTATGATAGTTCGACAACAGTGGAGGTAAGTTTTGAGTAATTACATTTATTATATAATTGTTGATGTCATGATAAGTATGATAGATGAATTGTAACCTATTGTCTCTACATAAAAGAGATTGTGTGATAGATAAATTGAGTATATGGCATGTAACCAAATGGTTATTAGAAGTTAAGCTGGGATAGTGAACTGGTTGTGCGTTCTTGTGTATGAATATTGAACCGAAAGTTATGCTAAAGCTGTACTTTTGGGCTTATATTCGAATGCAGTAATTGGATTACCAATGTGATATGATATGTGAAATGAGTTAACAAGTGAATAAATATGTTTGGCACTCGATAATATATATCCGGGTTAAATCCCGCTGGCTTAGTCTAGTACTATATCCAGGCTTAAAGTCACACAGGCTTTGTGCTGGTGACTGGATTCGGGTTTTAAACCTAGCAGGTTATGGCTAAGTGCCGTTGAATTATTTTAAACCAAAGACTATTTGCATACCTTTAAGATAATGATTTAACTAGCTACATGAAAATCTATCAAGTTGAGTTGTATTCGGCAAGATGTGCAAATACAAGGTATGGATTGTATTCGGTCATTTTATGTATATGGGATAAGGAATATGTTTGGTCCTTTATGTACCTATACGGAAATTTAATACTTGTCATGTTAAATTATTTGAAAATATTGATGTGATTATGAACTAAAGAACTAAGTTTCTAAATATATATCTATATATATTCATGTATGTGCACGAAATGAGTGCATATGAATAAGTGGTTAGGAGCATTGGAAGATTGAGTTGGTTTAAATGGTAATTGGGGAATTTGTAAGTGTACAAAGTTGCTATGTGAATTCGACTTCGGTTAAATTATGAATGTGCTTTAGGAATCAATTATGAAATGGTTTGATGTTTTGCTAAATGAGTATTGACTCTATGAAATTGTTTATGAAAGCTTATAACATGAAAATGTGATTCTAAACATGGAAATCGAATGTGATTATAGTGTTATGTTTTAGATTGACTGATTAAATTAGAAGTAGCAATGAAGCTTTTAGATGCGAAAGAGTATATGCTCTTAAGTTTGGATGCAATAGATAAATTAAATGTGCATATATGGGGTTTGAACTTTTTGACCGAATGGTGATATCTCTTGAAATTGTTAAATGTGATTTGTGTAAGGTTTAAGACTATGTGACTTAGTAGTAAATCAACAATTACAGATGTTCAATACATTAAGTTGGCCAGGTATGTATCATGAACTTACACGTGAGCTTGATTTGAATTAAACCAAAAGTGTATAATGTGATGTTTATGTGAGTAAGTTATAAGATTGTATATATGTATAATAATGGTACATTTGAATAATGTGTGGTGTTATGTGAAGATATCCGATTCACCTATGATTAAATGAGTTTAGATCCAGGTAAAAAAAAAATCAATCTATTAAATGTACATTATGTAGTTGTGTATATTTGGCCAAAAAGGCAGTATACCTAGAAAGAGGTTATATGAGAATTCGTAAGATCGATTTTATCAATTGAGTTGGTCAGGTTTGTGTTAAATACTTTCATGTTTATAAAATGAAAAGCATATATGAAAATGTCATATGAATATGTGTGTATTCGGTTATGGAGAAAAAAATTATAGGATATTGTGAGATATATCATTTTGATTTGATCGATGAGTGTAACTATAGATATGAAATGGTGCGTTGATTGAATTGAAGTTGACATTGAGGTATATAAATGCCCATGGCTATATGTGTTCGAATTTTAAAAGAGACAATAAAACTATATGAGCTTATAAGTGAATATACATGTTCGGCCAATAAGGGATTAAACCGTGAATGAAACGAGATGTTATATGTGAATGAAATAAATAAATTGATTATATTTGAGTTCAATGGTTTTAAATTGCTTAAGACTTACAAAGCTTACGAAAGCTTACTCTGTTGTTACGTTTCTCTGTTTTATAGATTGTTGATTCTGGTCATTTGCTCGGGGATTGTCAGCAACTCGCCACACTATCACTATCTATCGTGTTAGTGCTGTTATGTTTTGGAACTGGTATGGCATGTATAGAATAGACAAAGTGATTGATAATTTGAAATTGTATTCGTTAACGCCATGTGAATATGGTACCTTTAAGGAGTTTATTTTTATAAGATTTAAATTTGGTCTTTGTTTGTTTTATCATTTATGTTTATAAATGATCTTTTATTCAAGAAAATGTTCAAAATTTTACTATTTTGATCGGTTTTCTAATTTCCGGTAACGTCTCATCCTATTGCAGCGACGGTTACGGGATAGGGGTGTTACACTATAAGTTCCATCTACTAATACAACATTTATTGTACAATAATAAGGATTTATATATTATATATATATTTTTAGAATAAGGGATATCATTGCATTATTGTACCCTTGTTCCTGAGAAGTAACGATGGAGCCCAACAAACCCCAGGGAGTACATAATTACACTGACACACACTCATGTAGTGATAGCCTTTGGCCAGATTGTTTTTTCTAACGCTTGTATTGGAGTGTTCCCACTTTAACATTCCATACTACTCCCACTTTAGAGTGTCTCTAATTTATAACTATATATATAAGTAGCTGCAAAAAGCATATTCATATAAGATTTAAGTAATGATAGTAGACATCCATTACTAATGCAACCTAACCCATTCATCAAAGAATTGAAGCTGCAACGTTCTATCAAATTTATCCAACTCATTCATTGATAATTCACATGATTCAAGAATTAAACATTGAATGTAATAAAAATTTTCGAACAATTTCATTAACTATAATTAAACCTTTCATGCTTCATTACCCAAAAAAGTTTGAAATGTGGGTGCATTTTCAAGCCCCATGTACACTTCCCCAAACTTAAAGTTTGCATTGTCCCCAATGCACTAACATGAAAATGTAATGACAATAAAAATGCAATGACAATGTGAACTTATCAAAATAAAACCGATGAGCTATATGCAATGCATGAATACTACAGCTAAAGCTTAAAATAAACTAACTCAGTTATCCTCAGCCATCGATGTGGTTGCACAATGTTTCTTCCTCCTTTTTTTATCCTTGGAGAGCTTTCTTTTCTTTTCTTTGGGTTTCACACAGTCCTCAGATTGCTCCTCAATTTTTGGCTCTACCCCAGCATCATTGGTTGCTTTCTGTGTAGGAGAGGCCACTTGGAGTGGTCAAGTGTAGACCATTATTGCTAATGAATTGCATTTTTCCTCACTGGTTACCCTAGCAACTTTTGCCAGTCCCACTCTATCTCACTCCAAATTATCAATATTTGCACCCATAGACCCGGGTGCAGTGACAATGTTGACAATAGAATCTTCCTCCTCTTGTTCTTTTTCATCTTCAGCTACAACTTCCTCTTCTGTAGTAGAAACTTCCTTCTCAACAGCAGTGTCCCCTTGATCAGCAAAAATACCATCCTTGAACAAGCTATCAATCTTTCGCAAGCATTCTTCAATGTCCCCAGATTCCTCTTCTTTATCATTATCAGAGGCCTGCACAATGGGAGGGGATGCCACCAATCTATCTCGATCTTCTAAGTCATCATCCGTGGATGACAGTTCATAATTTCAAATGATTGGTAGAAACACTAGGTGTAGCAACCCATTTTCAGTGAAATTAGAATAGTGGTTTCGGGACCACAAATCCAACATAAAAAAATTTATTTTATTATTATTATTTTAATATATACAACATGACAGTAGTCTCGTATAAAAGTTTTGTGAAAAAAATTTATCGTTTGAATGTTTCATTTGATAAAAAAGATTAAATTGCAAAAGGTGCAAAACTTGAGTTCTATAAGATAAAGGGATTAATTAGTTTTGATAATAAAAGTTTGGAGGGTTTATATTGTAATTAAACCATCCATAATGTGAGTGGAATTATATAAACACATTATTAATGGTTCTAAAGGTTATTAATTAAGGTTAAAGTTGTAATTTAATAAATTGTAATTTAATAAAATAAACATAGTAAAATAATGAAAAAAAAAAATGTATCATCTTTCTAACCCATCTTCAACCGAAAATAAGAAGCAAAAACTCCATCGTTGTGCTTTTGAAGGTTCAGCCATAGTCTCCTCGCATGTAAGCGCATTTTCGACTCGTTTTTAATGATTTCTATATTTTTGGGATCGTTGCAGCTTAATCTAACTACCTCGATGACTAATTTGCAAAACTGTTAAAAGTCTAAGGTTTTACTATGAATGAATGCTAGTTACTTTTGATGTTTGCTGGATGAAAATGAACGCTTGATGATAGTTGAACAACTTTCGTAAAAGAAATTTTGATGAATTTGTGATTAGGGGTTAAATTGAAAAATAGAAAAATATTCAGGTTAATTGTGAAATAAAGGAAATGTAGGGCTTTCTAAGGACATTAGTGATATTCGGTTATAGTGGGATTGTACTAAATTGCATGAATTTGCTTTTTTATGAGCTAGGGACTAAATTGTATTGAATTCAAAATTAAAGGGGTAAAAGTGTAATTTTTCCAAAACATGATATTAAATTAAATTTTGAATGAGTTAAATTTGATTATATAGATCAAGAAAAGTAACGTACGGATTTAGATTGGGGAAAGAAAAAGTATTGGATTATGTTTAATTTAAATGCCTTTATGTTATGTATATTGAAATTACGACTTTATGAAAATATCCAATGAAGTTTCGGTGACTTTCGGATCCGGTTTGAACCTTAGGAATATATAGGATACAAATGACATGTAATTAGGGGTTATCGTGTTCCGGGTGCTAGTTTTGTATGTCTTACAAGTGGCTGAGTTTTTGGCATGTGTTTCGGTTACTTGACAGCTTGTGTGAGCAGCATCATGTAGCTACATCCTAACTGACAGCTTGTGTAAGTAGACCCATTTATGGCTCAAGTGAGAGCATTGGTACGAGATATAAGATAGTAGTGGTTTTGACCATATGTTGGCACATAGTGTGCGAGATTCTCACGTATCCGATATTATTCTAGTGGTTTAATGGGTATACAAAAAGGGAAGGATCGATATAAGCATCAACTTATAATGTCACGAAAGCATGGAAAAGGTATGATAAGATATTGATTAATGATTTTTAGTATGTTAATAATAGAATGAATGTTTACATGGAAAGTTAAAGGAAGCTCTTTGTTGTGTAATGAGTTTGGTTAATTTTTATGCTAATCACATTTGGGAATTGTTATTGGTGCTTCGGCTTGTGCCAAGCAATGTTGGATATGTTCATTATTTGCCTTTAAGCTTTTATAATGAAATGGTAAATAATGTCAATGATTTACAAACATACTAAGCATTATATGCTTACTTGTGTGATTTTCCCTTACGTTTCTAGTTAATCGGAGGTTCATGCGGTTTGGACGCTTGTTGGAGATCCATCACACTATCCATTATTATATCGGTATATTTTGAAGATTTTGAGTCATGGTTATAATGGCATGTACTGTAACACCCCTTACCAGAGACCATCGCCAGAGTCGAGCACGAGGCATTACCGGACTTAACTTACTCAATCAGGCATAAAAATTTGCTTTTTAAAAAAATTAATTTATTTTCATTCATTCAATAAGTCCCTAAGAAGGGTCATCGATACCCTAAATCATGCTATTGAAATGGTTCGGGGCCAAACCGAGATCAATAATTTTTTTTCTGATTACTTAAACGAACCAAAATAAATTATTTCTCTGTTCTTTATAAAGCTGTCCAATTGCATCACAGTCACTAAATAAATCATAACTCGAGTTACGGAACTCGAAATTCAATTTTGTAAATTTTTCCTAAAACTAGACTCATATACCTTCTCATTAATTTTTTTATAGAATTTTTAGTTTAGCCAATTAGTACAGTTTATTACTTAAATTCTCTCCTATTATGCAGTTTGACTACTCTGCCCTCTGTTCACTATGAATTAATTTTCTCTCTGTAAAAAATTCAAATAGGTGTGCTATTTATTTCATTTGAAACAAGACTCAATACGAAATCTATGAATATAAACTATAACACCTAGTTATTTATGCACAATTTATGGTGAATTTTTAAAGTTAGAACAGGGGATCACGAAGTCAATCTGGAGCAGTAGCACTCAAATGCGAATAACTCATAATATAAAACTCTTTCACTTACTTTGTTTCTTCCACATGAAAATAGACTCATTAGGCATTAATGCCATGTCTCATTCAGTATTTAATTCCATTTCTATTATTTTTAGTGATTTTTCAAAATCACGTCATTACTACTGTTTGAATCTATTTTTAAGCTATTTTCAACTTTTTCATGGTTTCCATGTGATAATTACCATTTAGGCATACTTTTTCTCTATTATCTCGTCTTTGGTTCAACTTCGAATATTTTCATAAAGTAAATGTATATATGCTGGAAATTAACAACATTAATGTAAAATATTGAAATATTGCATTTATTTACCGTAAACTAACCTCGATACAAAAATACGGTTAAACTTGACAATTTAGTCCTTTACTTTTTCTTTTCCCCGATCTACTCCCGAATTTTGTTCTTCTTGATCTATAATAGCAATTTAGCTTATTTAATACTCACATTTATCAAAACAGCCCTTGACTCAAACTTTGGCAAAAATTATATTTTTGCTCATAAACTTTTGCATATTTACACTTTTTCCCTAAGGCCCGGAAATTAAACTTTATCAAAAATTCTTATGTTTTAGGACATGCTGATCATTTATTTACTAACAATAACCTCAAATTCCCACTATAACATGTACTTTTGAACAATAGGCATTTTTACCGATTAAGCCCTTTTACTTATTTTTACTTAAAACCGAGTAGCACAAGTTGTCTAGGATAATTTAAAACCTCATATTCTATCATAAAACACCAAAATAAACACTTTTTACCTATGGGTATTTTTCCAAATATGAATCTTAGGTTAAATTATAGCTAGCATAAGCTTTATCGAGCTACCAGGATTCCAAATACGTAAAGAATATTAAAAACGGGGCTTGGAATCACTTACTCTGGAGCTTGGAAGCTTGAAACAAACCCTAGCTATGGAGAACCCTTGAAATTTCATGCTAATGAAGAAGATGGACATATTTTTCCATCTTTTTCCTTTTTTTTAATCTTTTAATTACCAAAGGAGTAAAATACCCTTCATTAAAAACTTTGGTTATTTCTACCTATGTATGTCCATTTTTGTCCAAAATTATAGAAATTGGTCAAATTGCTATTTAAGATCCTCTAATTAATTTTCCAAGGCAATTTCATACTAAAAGCTTCTAGAATGCAAGTTTTGCAACTTATTCGATTTAGTCCCTAATTTCAAATTAAGCACTTTATGCATAGAATATCTTCACGAAATTTTCACAAAATCATGCAATCATATCATAAACCTCAAAATAATTATAAAGTAATTATTTCTATCTCAGATTTGGGGTTTCGCAATCACTATTCCGTTCAGGCACTATTTTGGGATGTTACATTTCTCCCCCTTTAGGGATTTTCGTCCCCGAAAATCTTACCTGTGAAAAGATTTCGGTAATGTTTTCGCATGACCTCTTCGGGCTCCCATGTAGCCTCATCAACCCCATGTCTATTCCATAAGACTTTCACAAGAGCAATACTTTTATTCCTTAATTGCTTTACCTCTCGAGCTAGAATCTTTATCGATCTAGCTGAATCTCAACCTCTGTCTGAGAAATCACATGTGATGGATCTGAATAATAATGTTGTAACATCGACACATGGAAAACATCATGAATCTTCTCTAACTCATTCGGCAAAGCTAACTGATATGCTAATGGCCCAACTCTCTCAATCACTTCAAATGGTCCAATAAAACGTGGACTTAGTTTGCCTTTCTTGCCAAATCTAAAGACTTTATTCCACGGGGATACTTTCAAGAACACTTTGTCACCAACTTGATACTCAATCTCTTTTCTTTTCAAATCTGCATAAGACTTCTATCTATCTGAAGCTACTTTCAAGCAATCTCTGATAACCTTCACTTTCTCTTCAGTTTCTTTAACTAAGTCAACCCCGTAAATTTGATTTTCTTTAAGCTCCATCCAATACAAAGGTTTGTGACATTTACATCCATACAAAGCTTCATAAGGTGCCATCTTCAAACTCGACTGATAACTATTATTATAGGCAAACTCTACCAATGAAAAATATTTTTCCCAACTACCTTGAAATTTTAAGACACAACATCTAAGCATATCCTCAAGTACCTGAATAACTCTGTCTGATTGACCATCGGTCGGATGGAAAGCTGTACTAAAACTCAACTTTGTGCCCAAAGCTTCTTGTATCTTCTTCCAAAATCGTAAAGTAAATCTTGGATGTCTGTCTGAAATGATCGATAACGGTACCCCATGTAGTTTGACTATCTCTGAAATATACAACTCGGCCAACTTGTCAAGTGAATAATCCATATGAATTGGGATAAAATGAGCTGACTTAGTTAGCTTATCAATCACTACCCATACTGCATCTTTCTTTTTTGGTGTCAGCGGCAGCCCTGTCACAAAATCCATAGTAACTCGGTCCCATTTCCATTCAGGAACTAACACAGGCTGCAATAAACCTGAAGGTACCTGATGTTTAGCTTTTACATGCTGACAAATCAAGCATCTAGAAACAAACTCTAAGATATCTCTCTTCATTTCTGCCCACCAATACATTTTCTTTAAATCATTATACATTTTTGTACTACCTGGATGAATAGACAAGAAGCTGCTATGTGCTTCCTGTAAAAACTTCCGAATAAGCTCATCATTCTTTGGTACACATACCTGATTTCTGAACATCAAACAACCATCAGAAATAATCTGAAAATTTGACTGTATACCTGACTCACACTGAGCTCTTTTGGCTTGTAACTCATTGTCATCTTTTTGAACTTTACAAATGTCTTCAAGAAACATTGGTTTAGTTCTTAATTCAACTAAGATAGAACCATCATTAGACAATGATAATTGAGTATTCATAGCTCGTAAAACTAATAAAAATTTCCTACTCAATGCATCAACTACAACATTAGCATTACCCGAATGATAATTAATAACCAAATCATAGTCCTTAATCAGTTCAAGCCACCTGCACTGCCTCAAATTTAAATCTTTTTGTGTCATTAAATATTTCAAACTTTTATGATCAGTAAATATTTGACATTTCTCACCATACAAGTGATGTCTCCAGATTTTTAGCACAAATACAATGGTAGCTAGTTCTAAATCATGTGTCAAATAATTTTTCTCATGTGGGTTTAGCTGTCTAGAGGCATAAGCAATTACCTTTCCTTCCTGTATAAGTACACAGCCTAGTCCATTCAATGACGCATTATTGTAAATCACAAACTCTTTACCTAAGATAGGAGCTTCAGTCAACAATGCCTTAAACTTGTCAAAACTCTGCTGGCACTTCTCAGTCCATTTAAACTTAACATCTTTTCGTAGCAATCTCGTCAACGAGGTAGCTATCATAGAGAATCCCTCTACAAATCATCTATAATAACTAGATAAGCCAAGAAAGCTTCTGACCTCTGAAACATTCCTAAGAGGCTTCCAATCTGCAATGGCTAAAATTTTGCTTGGATCAACTCTAATACCTTCACCAGAAACAATATGTCCAAGGAATCTAACTTCTCAGAGCCAAAACTCACTTTTACTGAACTTAGCATACAACTAATTATCTCTCAAAATCTGTAAAACTGTTCCCAAATGCTCTGCATGCTCAGTCTCATTATGAGAATAAATGAAGATGTCATCAATGAACACAACCACAAACTTGTCCAAATACGGTCTAAATATTCGGTTCATTAAATCCATAAAAACGGCAGGAGCATTAGTTAAGCCAAGCGACATCACCAGGAATTCATAATGACCCTACCTAGTTCGGAATACAGTCTTCAGAACATCTGACTCTTTAACTCGTAGCTGATAATATCCAAATCTCAAATCTATCTTGGAAAACACAGTGGCTCCCTTCAATTGATCAAATAAATCATCAATTCTGGGCAGTGGGTATTTGTTCTTGATAGTTACCTTGTTAAGCTGTCGATAATCTATGCCCAATCTCATCGAACCATCTTTCTTTTTCACAAAGAGCACTAGTGCACCCTATGGCGAACTACTGGGTCTTGCAAAGTCTTTATCAGTTAATTCCTACAGCTGAGCTTTCAATTCTTTCAATTTCAACGGGGCCATTCTATAAGGAGTAATAGAAATGGGTGTGGTACCTGGAATAAGCTCAATACCAAACTCAACTTCTCTAACAGGAGGCAAACCTGGTAATTCTTCTGGAAATACATCTGGATACTCACACACCACGGGCACTGATTCAACTTTCAATTCTGGATCTTTAGTATTCAACACAAAAGCAAGATAAGCTTCATATCCTTTCGTCAAACATTTCTAAGTAGACATAACAGAAATCATGGCAAATGAACTATCTAATTCATATGAATTAACCCGAAGAATTTCACCATTTTCACATTTCAACTCAATGAATTTCTTTCCACAATTCACTATCACGTCATGCGCAGTCAACCAATCCATAACAAGAATCACATCAAACTCATCAAATGGCAAGAGAATGAGATCGGCCGAAAAACAGTAACCTCTAATCATCAAAGGGCAATTTTTACATACTTTATCTACTAATACATGCTTGCCTAACGAATTCGATACTTTAATCACAAATTCTGTAGATTCTATAGGCATGCTCATACTAGACATCAATTTCATACAAACATAGGAATGGGTCGAACCTAGATCAATCAAAGTAATAGCATTAATATCATGCAAAGAAAATATACCCGTAATCACGTCAAGGGAGGATGCCTCTTCGCGTGCACGGATAGCATAAGTCCTCGCAGGGGCTCTAACATCTGGTCTCACTGCCGAATCTCTAGAGGTGCCTTTGTTACTCACTCCTACTCTCGGGTTCCTCGATGATCTGCCTCTAATAGGAGCATTTTCGGATCTAGCACTCTGTATTTCTTCTCGTTTAACCGCTTCTGGACACTCTCGCACAAAATGATCTGGTGCACCACACTGATAACAAACAGTCTCATCTGCTCGACAAGGGCCAAAATGAAGTGTACCGCATCATGGACACGCTGATCTACCCGGTCGAACATTACCTACACTCGCAATCGAGGTAGTCTGAGCTTTCAGATCCTTAAATCTGTTACCCCTATTTCGACTAGAATACCTGGCTGAAAAGCTAGATCTAGTAGAGAACTCTCTAGGCCTCTTAGATGTAGACTGAAACGACTTGCTCATCTGTCTTTTCTTCGTATCTTGCGTCTTAATTTCAACTTCGTCTTTTCTTTTTAACAGCTCCTCTGCCTTACAGGCTCTCTCAACTAGAACAACGAACTCTTTTTTTTTCTAGGACACCCACTGACAATCGAATATCATCATTAAGTCCATCCTCAAACCTTTTACACATGATCACTTCTGTAGATACACATTATCAGGCATAATTGCTGAGTTTGACAAATTCAAGCTCATATTCAGTCACTGTTATATTGCCCTGTTTCAATTCTAGAAACTCTTTTCTTTTCTAGTCGATAAACCTCTGACTGATGTACTTTTTACGGAATTCCTCCTGAAAGAAATCCCAAGTAACCCTCTCTTTCAGTACAACTGATACAAGCGTCTTCCATCAGTGGTACCTGAGTCTCTAAGGACTAATACTACACATTTCATACATTCCTCAGGTGTACAGGATAACTCATCAAAGACTCTAATGGTATTTTCGAGCCAAAATTCTGCTCTTTCTGCATCATCATCTTTAGTAGCCCGAAAATCTTCGGCTCATTATTTTCTGCTCTTGTCAATTGGTGGCTTTTCTCTTATCACCGTACTTGTGACTGGGGGGCTTGAGCTACATGGGTGGCTTGTGAATCATGAGGGGGTGGAGGTCTAATAGCTGGATTCGTACGAACGAACTCGGCAAACCATTCATTCATAGCTTGGAAGAAGGCTTCTCGAGCCCCTCCTCCTTGATTCACAATTATGGGCCTATCCTCGAATGGTACTGCCCCTTCTGTGGGAGCAGGCGCATTACTTTCTACATCATCGCACCAGCTCGTTTGAGATCCATTATTATAAAACAAAATATTTTAAAATCGTCAAGAGTTGTCACACCATCAAAATATAAGTATGGCATGTATAGCTAGACTCTTACACATGCTAACTATTCCAAGAACTGACTAAACCTTTGCTCTGATACCAATAAATGTAACACCCCTTACCTGAGACCGTCTCCAGAGTCGAGCATGAGGCGTTACCGGACTTAACTTACTCAATCGGGTATAAAAATTTGCTTTTTAAAAAAATTTTATTTTCATTCATTCAATAAGTCCCTAAGAAGGGTCATCGAGACCCTAAATCATTCTATTAAAATGGTTCGGTGCCAAACCGAGATCAATAATTTTTTTCAATTACTTAAACGAACAAAAATAAATTATTTCTCTGTTCCTTATAAAGCTGTCCAACTACATCACAGTCACTAAATAAATCATAACTCGAGTTACGGAACTCAAAATTAAATTCCGTAAATTTTTCGTAAAACTAGACTTATATACCTTCTTACTAATGTTTTTATAGAAGTTTTAGTTTAGCCAATTAGTACAGTTTATTAGTTAAAGTCTCTCCTATTACGCAGTTTGACTACTTTGACTTCTATTCACTACGAATTAATTTTATCTCTGTAAAAAATTCAAATAGGTATGACGTTTATTTCATTTGAAACTAGACTCAATAATGAATCTAAGAATATAAACTATAATGCCTAATTATTTATGTACAATTTATGGTGAATTTTTAAAGTCAGAACAGGGGATCACGAAGTTAATCTGGAGCAGCCTCACTCAAATGCAAATAACTCATAATGTAAAACTCTTTCACTTACTCTGTTTCTTCCACATGAAAATAGACTCATTAGGCTTTAATTTTATTTCTAATTCACTATTTAATTCCATTTCTATTATTTTTAGTGATTTTTCAAAATCACATCATTACTGCTGTTCGAATCTGTTTTTAAGCTATTTTCACCTTTTTCATGGTTTCCATGTGATAATTACCATTTAGGCATACATAGTATTAAACCTATGTTTGGTTAGTCATTCCAATAGCTAATCCTCAACAAGTATTTACATACCATTCATTAAATATATCCTAAGGACATTCATACCAAAAGAAGCCAAGTCCCTATACATGCCATACGCGAAATGAAACATCTAGCTATACCAAAATGATCCTGTTGATAGTGTGACCGGATCTCCAATGTTCCTTGTGATCCTCGAGTTGGCTTGGTAAGAACTATAAAAAGAAGGAAAATAAAGAGAGTAATCACTAAGCTTAGTAAGTTTACAAGTAAATAAATCACAACATTCACCCTAAATAATAGTTAATCATAATATCATCAAGCATCATAAGCTTTCCTTACACCTCATTTCTTACTTTCTTCTTACTTGATTATTCAATAAACTCATGAATATAACTTACCTTTCCTTTAACGAAAGTTTCCTATAATTTAACCTGTACAATAGGCAGTTGAACCACTCGGAATACTAAGGATATTCGGGTTTTCCTGCCTGATATTAGCCTGTCAATGCCATGTTCTAGACATGGTCTTGCATGAGATATTTCCTATCCTTCCAAAGCCATATTTCTAATATGGACTTACATGGGATATTCCTGTCCTGTCTGATAACCCAAAATGTCATGACATTCCGTATCCTAAACATTCCTAGAGTTCAAACGGGGCTTTCTGATACTTTTTCTCTGTCATCTTGTCTTTAGTTCAACTTCGAATATTTTCATAAAGTAAATGTATATATGCTGGAAATTAACCACATGAATGTAAAATAATGAAATATTGCATTTATTTACCGTAAACTTACCTCGATACAAAATACGGTTAAACTTGGCAATTTAGTCCTTTACTTTTTCCTTTCCCCGATCAACTCTCGAATTTCATTCTTCTTGATCTATAATAGCAATTTAGCTTATATAATACTCACATTTATCAAAACAGCCCTTAACTCAAACTTTGGCAAAATTACATTTTTGCCCCTAAACTTTTGCATATTTACACTTTTACCCCAAGGCTCGGAAATTAAACTTTATCTCAAATTCTTATGTTTTAGGACATGCTGATTATTTATTTACCAACAACAACCTCAAATTCCCATTATAACATGTACTTATGAACAATAGGTATTTTTACTTAAAACTGAGTAGCACAAGTTATCTAGCATAATTTAAAACCTCATATTCTATCATAAAACATCAAAATAAACACTTTTCACCTATGGTTATTTTTCCAAATATGAACCCTGGGTTAAATATAGCTAGCATAAGCTTTATCGAGCTACCGAGATTCTAAAAACGTAAAGAACATTAAAAACGGGGCTTGGAATCACTTACTCTGGAGCTTGGAAGCTTGAAACAAACCCTAGCTATGGAGAACCCTTGAAATTTCGTGCTAATGAAGAAGATGGACATATTTTGCCATCTTTTTCCCTTTTTTTAATCTTTTAATTACCAAATGACTAAAATACCCTTCACTAAAAACTTTGGTTATTTTTACCTATGTATGTCCATTTTTGTCCGAAATTATAGAAATTGGTCAAATTGCTATTTAAGACCCTCTAATTAATATTCCAAGGTAATTTCATACTAAAAGCTTCTAGAATGCAAGTTTTACAACTTATTTGATTTAGTCCCTACTTTCAAATTAAGCACTTTATGCATAGAATTTCTTCACGAAATTTTCACAAAATCATGCAATCATATCATAAATCTCAAAATAGTTATAAAATAATTATTTCTATCTCAGATTTGTGGTTTCACAACCACTTTTCTGTTCAGGCCCTATTTTGGGATGTTACATGTACAGGTGTTTTGTTTGATGAATTATAGCCATTACGTGTGGATTGTATATATGACATTATGGTTGATTATCTATTTGGTATGATGTATATTTATGTGGTATTTTGTGTGGTTGGTAACTTGATATTGTGTTGGCTGAAATGATGATTTGGGAATGATATAATATGAGTTGGTGAATACTGTAAAGGGGATAGTCCATAATGTTGCTAATAGCTTGATTTGGTAGTTTGAAAGTGATCATCTTTTGGTCATGTTTGTATGGTATAGATTAGTTGGGAGTATGGCTATTTTGTATTGATTATGTATGCATATTTGGTTTATGAACATTATGGCAAATATAGCATTGGGATGATCCAAAAAGTAGTTTAGACACGGAATGAAATGGTTAGGTGTCTAAGTAAAATTGATTTGTTGAAATTGAGGTGCCATTTTGGCATATTCGTTGAATGGTTAGATTCTAGGTTGTTTAGGCTTGGATATGCATATGCAAAGTGAATTTTGAATGCTTCATTTTAGGTGCAATTAGCTTGTGCATGAGTTGTGAGTTTGGATGAGAAAAATGAACTAGAAATGAGCTATTTTTCGTCCACACAGGCAGAAACATAGGCGTGTGTCTCAACCGTGTGTGACACACAGCCAGACGACACGGTCGTGTATCCCCTGTAGCTTACAAAGGGTTGCAAGTTAGGTTGTTACACCACCAAGCACACGGGCATGTGGGATTATTTCGAAGGGTACACGGCCTGACACATGAGGGTGTGGCCTGGTCGTGTGGCCCAAGTCAATGAGTTACACGGGTGTGGACACGGGCTAGGAGACGGTCGTGTGTCCCTATTTCAAATACCTGCACGGTCGTGTGACCCCTACAGTTTGAAAATTTTTTACTTTTTTTAAAAAATTTCATATGTTTTCGATTTAGTCCTGAATAATTTCCAATGTCTATTTTGGGCCTCGAGGATTCGTACAAGGGATCATATATATGTTTTTGGTTTGATATTATTATGTTTTACCTGGTGATTTATTCATGAATTAAATTATTTGTTGCGTGGTGTTATGCTTCGATAATGCTTCGTAGCCTTGATCCGGCAACGGATACGGGCTAAGGGTGTTATATTGGGAATTCCAATAGTAGGGATGAACTCAATTGGCTTAATGTGGCTACATAGAACTATTCCAAGCTTTCGTATAAGCATAAAACAAATTCTAGGGTTTCTCTATATTCTCTATTGTAGCCACAAGCCTAATCTACCTATTGTTGATGGAATTGACCATTTTTTCGACATCTTTCAATTTGGACCAGAATGATGTCTCTACATTCAGGTTTGTTCCTTTCCTGTCAGCTTTGGTTTTGCCTTTCCTTGTCTTGCTTGTTTCTGCCTTCTTCAGTATCAACGTATCTTTGCCTCAAGTCATTCTTTCTATAGAGGCTTCATTAATTGTGCCCTTATTTTCTAGGACTTCCTCACAATCACGAGGCATGATTCCTCTTTGTTGGCACAATAACATCACCAATTATGGGAAAACCAAGATTCCAGTTTGCCTTACGACGCAGTCAGCAATATCTTGGTGTAGTATTACGCCGACATCAATCTTTCTACCCTTGATGATGGAATGTATCAGACACATTCCATCGAGGGTGACTGTGGTGCTGTAAGTAGAGGGCTTTAGCCTATAGTTGACAAAATAAAACAAGATTTTGCTTTACAATGTTAGGAAGCAACAATGCATCATATAATTCTTTTGATGGGAACTTATCCACAATGCTCCTTCGATGCACAAGTCTTTCACAAACAGGTCTCGTTTTTCATCTGTGATATCCTCAATGAACTAAAAGTGTTCGTCTACATCCACCTGTACAGCTCGTTGATTTTTATAGCGTCATATGGTATTAAGCCTTCTCAAACAAAAATACTCATAATCATAAAGGTTAGCATAAAACTCACATACTAGTGAAGGATAATAGCTTCCAGGACGGGTGCAAAACGTTTCCCACTTCAACTTCAAGATGGTTTTGTAGACTTGTTTACCTAAGTCTTGTTGTTGAGAAAAGTAAATGCCCTGTTTGGGGTGGAAGTTTCACTTCAACATGTTGTCTTGAAATCATTCCTTTACCACTTTATTCAAAAAGATTACTAGCTCTTTTTTTTGCACTGGCCTGGGGCATTCTGATTCACGAATTGTAGTAGAAAAAGATGCATGTTCTTCAGTAGATTTGGGGGCCTTTTTTACGAGGAACTCATTTTTGCCATCTTTTGTTGAGGGAAAACAATTTAAAGTTGAAAAGATATGACCTTTAGAAGAGAAAGGAAATAAAAATGGTTGCTTGAATGCATTACAGTCGGTAAAGTGGAAGAGGATTTATAATGAGTGAAAGAGTAAGATAGAGAGGCGTGTTATTGTGTAGAGTGATTTAAAGCTGGCGGGAATAATTGTGTCCAATAGAAATTGTGCCCGCTCAGAAGGATCAAATGGCTGAGTGATTTTTGACCCAATAGTGGAATCTGAATTTCCCTAAATTCTGATGAGTTATAATGGTAGTATAGAATTATGGAATGCGTTGACAAGAAAATTTCAATGCGTCGACAATGGTACCTAGTTATTCAACAAAAAAGAAGGAAAACAAACTTTAACAAAACGTAAATAAAATAAAAATCATGGAGTAATAATTAAAAATTAAAATTTTCGACAAATTTAATGGTCTCTGCCTACTTTTGAACACTATTGCCAAAATAGTGTTTCATCCTTTGTCCATCTACTTTAAACTGGTATGCATCACGTAAATCTTGAATTGTGATTGCACCATGAGGAAATACATCGATAACTTTAATAGGTCTAGACCAACGTGAATGCAATTTACCTGGGTGTAATTTAAGTCGAGCATTAAATAATAAAACCTATTGACCCGTGATAAATTGTTGCTGTAAAATAATCTTGCCATGCCATCGTTTGGACTTTTCTTTATAAATCACAACGTTTTTATAGGTATTTCTCCTAATCTCCTCTAGTTCAATAATATCAAATAGCCTTTTCTTTCCAACTGTTTCATAGTCCATGTTCACTTGCTTGATTGCTCACATTGCTTTGTGTTCCAGTTCAACTGGCAAGTGACATGCTTTCCCTAGAACCAATTGATACAGTGACATCCCTAATGCAGTTTTGTATGCTGTTCACAATGCCCATAAAGCATCATCTAATCGAAAAGACTAATCTTTCCTTGAAAGGTTTATAAACTTTTCAAGAATGTTCTTAATTTGTTGATTCGATACTTCGACTTGTCCATTGGTTTGTGGATGATAAGTAGTAGCCATTTTATGATTAACTCCATATCTCTTTAATGCAGTTGCCACATGGTTGCAATGAAAGTGTGTACCCTTATCACTAATCAATGCCTTTGGTGTGCAGAAGCAAGTGGGTACATGCTTGTGAAAAAAATTTAGCACTGTCTTTACATCATCCTTTGGGACTACAACAACTTCAACCCACTTCGAGACGTAGTCAATAGCTACTAATATATAAAAATTTCCAAATGAACTCAGAAACGATCCCATGAAATCCATACCCCAAACATCGAATAATTCAACCTCTATAATTGGCTACTATAACATTTCATGGCGTCGGGATATAGAACCGGTGTGCTGACACCTATCACAATGATTCACAAAATTGTAGGCATCTTTGAATAATGACATCCAGTAGAATCCTAAATGGAGAACTTTAGCATTAGTTATCATACCACCGAAATGACCTCCATAAGGAGCATCATGACAATGCTTTAGGATTGAAAGCATATCCTCTTCCTAAACACAATGTTGACTGATATTGTCATTGCATACCTTGAATAAATACGACTCGTTCCAATGATACTTCAATACGTCACAAAGAAATCTTTTTTTTATGGCCTGTGACACCTAATGGGAATTTTCCACACACTAGATAATTAATAGAATCCGCATACTAAGGAGTTGCACCTATAGGAAATAACTTCTAAGAGTGATAGCCTTACAATGTTCTTTCCCCTTCGAATTGGGATTTTTCATATCACTAGGTAATGAGCTTGGTGGTCGAGTATTCAGATTTGAAGCAAGTTATCCTAATTGTGCCTCCAATACTTGAATGGAAGGTGAATTCCCTTGTACAATAGCTTATGTACAAGTAATATGCTCTTGCATTAATGCCTCAAGAGTTGCTAACCGGTCAAAAGTAGAAGCTTGAGCGTACGGTTGCAGTCGATGTTTTTGAACATGCTAATTCAAAATGTGAAGAGTGCTGTGGTTGTATAAGATTTTGGTGTGGATGTGTATGGGCTTGTTGTGGTTGCATCTAAGCGTGTTGATTGTAGTTCTGCTGCTGTTGATTATAATTCCCTTGTCTTAGATTATAATTGCCCTGAGTAGATGTATTCCCATATATGAATGTCACAGCATTTTGTCCAGCATTCTGAGTTCCTCAAAACTATTGGTTGAGTGCAGAGTTGTTGTAAGAGTTACCATAAGAAGTTTTGCGGATGTTACTAATATAACGGGCATTCTCTGTATGTTATGGATAATCTTCATAGCTATGGTTGTCACTACAAATCTCACAACAAAAAGTAGGAATATCAACTTGCTGAACGACTTGTACAAGTGCAATGCCACTAGTCCCTTGCATATTTTTAATCATGTTTGTGAGAGAAGAAACTTAAGCACTTAGTGCGGTTATCACATCCAATTCAATAACTCTTGGAGTAGTTTTTGCTTGTGCTGCTTTAGAGATAGGGTATTGATAATCATTCTGAGCAATTCTCTCAAGAATTATCATAGCATCATTATATGTACAATCCAGCTAAGGTCCATTGGCTGGAACATTGACAAGATTCCTTGTATGTGAATTTATTCCATTATAAAAAACCTCAATTTGTGTTTCCAGTTGAATGCCGTGCATGGGACAACGTCGAAGTAAAGATTTATAGTGTTCCCATGTGGTGTGAAATTTTCATCATCCAACTGATGATAAGTAGTAATATTATTTCAAAGATGAGCATTCATTATTGGTGGGTTAAATCAGAAAACAAACTGTGTTGCTAGTGCATCCCAAGAAGTAACAGATCCGACAGGTAGCCCATAAAACCAAGTACAGGCTCTTCCCTTTAAAGAATACGGAAATAATTACATCTTCAAGGCATCATTAAGAACCCCTTGTTGATGAAATGAATCACAGATCAATAACAAGGAATTAAGATGTTCTCTCGCATCTTCATGTTGCAGTCCAGCATATTATCCATTAGAATTCAGCATTTGAAGCATTACTGGCTTGAGTTTAAGTTTCCCAACTTGGATTGTTAGCCTAACAACTCCCGGTTGTAAATTATCCGAGACAGGTACTACAAAATCCCGTATAGTCCTATTTTGTATGTGAGCATCTTGTAGCAACAATAGGTTATTAACATTTTGTTGTTGGATTGGGGGTATGGCTGCATTGTTCCCTAGTAGAGCCAAATTTTTGTGTTCTCGAAGTCTACTCTGAATAGTCCTTTCAATTTTTGGATCAAAATTGGCAAGAAAATCCGACTTGCTTCAGTTCATAAAACACCTAAAATGAAGTTGAAGAAATGGCAACAAAGAAAAACTAATTAGTGAATAGTACATATTATAAATGGAAAATAAATTGCAAAAAACCCACAAAAACAAAACTAAACATCAAACAAATGCCATCTATGACAACAGCACCAAAAACTTGATCGGTTGTTTAATGTCACAACAATAATGTGCAAGCATACACTGTCGATGCCAGTATAGTAGATAGATCTGAGTTTGTTAGATATCAATCCCACAGTGATGGTTGTCTTTTGTCTATTAATGTCAATGCAATAACTAGATAAAAACGAGATAAATTTTGAGGATAGATGTTAGAGCAAAAACTTGAAAACAATAAAATAAAATATGATAATTACAAACTAAGATCTCCAACATGAATCTTTAACAGAATACTAAGTGCTCACAAGGTATAAAAGGATAGGTGATTGTCGAGACAATAACTAAGTGCTCACAAGGTATAAAAGGATAGGTGATTGTCGAGACAATAAATTTCAATGTCTATTTTACAAGTGTCACTCCTCTATTTAATTTGAGACTTAAACTTGCACATTAACCCAACCTTTTGATGATGGAAATATGGCACTATTAAGAACAAGTGGACTAAATTCCTCTAATCCTCACTCAACTTCCGTTCTAATGCTTGTTGGCTCGAACTGTCACCTATGACTAAACAATAAAAGTAAGATTGAATAAGATAACATTGAACCAAGAATTTCTATACACATCCATACAAACAGAAAAAATAGAGTAATCACCAGCAGTTAAAAAGAAATAAGAAATAATCAAGTGGAGAATACTATTCTTAGACAACTCAACTAAATCTCTCTATTCCTTCTTGTTTTGCACTTAGATCTCACCGTCAGAAGCTAATCTTCATCAAATTTCACGTTGGCTAACCCGTGAAAAGCTTAAGTTGCCATAGCTGCAAGCTTCAAGGTAGGATGACGAAGATAATGGTCAAGAAAAAGCTCTCCTCCCTCTATTTTTGTTTCTTCTCACATTAACCTTTTATGTCCTCCTTCAATAGTACAGGTGTCCTTTCCTCAGAATTATTCTGTCCTTGTACATACAGGTTGGTTATACTAGACTAGACAACTCACACATTTTTAGTTCTTATCTGGACAACTGTCAGGTGTGGCGACAATTCTGGATGTAATCTGTAATTAACTCATGCAGCGACATTAATACAAAAAGATAGTAAAATTAAGGATAAAATAGGCTAGGATTCACTAAGTTATATAATGCAATTTACTAAACTAAAAAATGCTAAAATGTATGCTAAGGATAACTAAATGAGTACAATTTAACCAATAAGTAAGGAGGAAAACCTATGTTCTTTCTAGTGCTATCAATTACAAAAGTTTCCTCAAGGGATTTTTGATGATTGCTACATCATTAACGAGATTGTTGCAGAAAAGATGTTAAATTTGTGTGGTCCAAGGAATGTCAGCAAAGCTTTAATTAATTGAAAGTATTATTAATAGAGGCACCTCTATTAGTTTAGCTAGGGTCCGGTAAAGAATTTATGATTTATAGTGTCGCTTCGTTGAATGGTTTGGGCTATGTTTTAATCCAAGAGGGCAAAGTGATAGTGTATGCTTCTGGATAGTTGAAACTACATGAATAGAATTATCGAACTCATGATTTAGAGCTTGCAACTATTGTATTTTCTTCAAATATTTAGTGACGCCATTTCAACGAAGAAAAATGTCATTTTTTCACGAACCATAAGAGTCTGAAGTATTTAATGTCATAGAAAGATTTGAATTTGAGACAATGCAGATGGCTGGAGTTATTAAAAGATTACAACTTGTTTATTGACTATCACTTGGCAAAGGCCAATGTTGTTGTTGACGTTTTGAGTAGAAAGTCTCAGTTTGCTTTACGAGCAATGAATACATGGTTAGCATTGATTGATGATGGTTCGATTTTAGCTGAATTATAAGTTAGAACGATGTTTCTCCAACAGATTTGCAAAGCTCAAAAAAGTGATGCTATTTTGAGAGTTAAACGGAAATAGATTAGGACAACTCCTGATATAGATTTTCATGTTGGTTTTGATGATAATATGTACATCAAAGGCAAAATTTGTGTTTTGTGAATTTTGATATTATTTACAAGATTTTATAGGAAGCTTATAGTAGTAGCTTGTCTAATCATCCTAGCAGCAACAAAATGTATAGTGATTTGAAATAGATGTACTAATGGCCAGGTATGAAATGAGAGATCTCTTAGTTCATATCAAGATGTTTAGTTTGTTAGCAAATTAAACCCAAGCATTAGGTACCTTTTGATTTGTTAAAACTAGTGATGATTAGAGAGTGGAAATGGGAACATATCACGATGGACTGATGTTGCATAGGTCATTGTTGATTTTTTTGATGAAACCTGTGCATTCCAATGCATACAGATTTTTCACTCGAGAGATTGGCAGAGTTGTATGTGGCTATGATTGTTAGATTGCACGGTCTGCTAATTTCCATTATTTCCAATAGAGATCTGCGGTTTACGTCTCGATTCTGGAAGAAGTTACATGAGGCTCTAGGTACTCAACTGCATTTTACTACCACATTCCACCTTTGAACTGACAATCAATTTGAGTGAATGATTCAAATACTCGAGGATATGCTTCGATGTTGTGTTTTGGAGTTTGAAGGTAACTGGGAGAGATTTCTACTGTTGGTTGAATTTTCATACAACAATAGTTATCAATCAAGCATTAAAATGGCACTACAAAAAGCATTGTGTGGTTGAAAGTGTCGAACTCTATTATCCTAGACTGAGTTCAGTGAGAGAAAGCTTTTTGAGGTTGATTAGATACGAGAAACTAAGGAAAAGTTTAAAGTGATACTAGACAGTTTGAAAGTAGCTTCGGATCAACAGAAATCCTATGTGTATTTAAAAAGAAAAAACATTGAATTCCAAGTTGGTGACAAAGTATTTTTGATAGTATCGCCCAAAAAGAAAGTTATTCGTTTTTGTCGGAAAGGGAAGCTTAGTCCAAGGTTTATCGGGTCGTATAGGATCATAGAGAGAATTGGGCTGGTAGCTTATAGATTAGCCTTCCCTCCAGAGTTAGAAAAGATTCATAATGTGTTCCATGTGTCT
The DNA here is from genome assembly GCA_020496765.1 of Gossypium stocksii. Classification (NCBI taxonomy): domain Eukaryota; kingdom Viridiplantae; phylum Streptophyta; class Magnoliopsida; order Malvales; family Malvaceae; genus Gossypium; species Gossypium stocksii. Next base: position 30,776,378 of record CM035627.1, read on the forward strand.
ATGTTATGACGGTACCAATCAGATCTTTCACATGTGATTTCACCTATTGATGTTGAGATTCAGCCAGATATGACATACAATGAAGAATCGATCAGAATTTTAGCTCGAAAGGTTAAAGAATTGAGAAATAAAAGTATAGTTTTAGTTAAAGTTGTTTTGCAACGTCATACGTTAGTAGAGGCTACCTAGGAATTGGAAGAAGCTATGAAAATGCAATACCCAAACCTCTTTTTTGCTAAGATTTTTTAGGACAAAAATTCCTTTAAGGAGGAGAGTTGTAATAACCCATTTTCAGTGAAATCAGAATAGTAGTTTCGGGACCACAAATTTGATGAGTAAATTATTACTTTATTATTATTTTAATGTCTATGGAATGCTAGAAGGGTAAAATAAAAATTTCGTTAGAAGAAAATTTTCATTAAGTAATTTTGATGTTTGCCTGCTTAACTAAGTGAAAAAGACTAATTCGTAAAAGGAACAAAAGTGGAGTTCTATCAGTTAAATGTATCAATTAGCTATAGAATTTAAATGTGAGTGAATTCAAATGGTAATTAGACCATTTTTATTGTTAGTGGACAAAGATGGAAAAAATTAAGTTAAAAACAAAGGTTAAAAAGGTAATTGAATAAATAAGCCTTAATTAAATTAAGTAAAAACAAGGTATCATCTTCTTTAACTTTTATTTCTACTGAAATTTGATGAAAGAGAAGCCATAGCTAGGTCCAGGCATTTGGCCAAGTTCATCTAGTGTATGTGAGTATAATTTTAGTTAGTTTTTAATGATTTTTATGTTTCGGGATCGTTTAGCTTAATCTAGATAGCCTAGGGACGAATTTGCAAAAATGTTAAAGGTTTAGGGTTTTTCCATGAATGTTATTGCATAATTCTTGAAGTTTAATGAAAGATTATGAGTCCTTGTTAAATAAACAAGTTTTGTAAAGTGATTTTGAATGAAAATGTCATTTAGGGACTTATTTGTAAAAGTAGTAAAATGCCATGGTAAAATTGCGAAATGCTGATGTATATGGTTGATATAGGTCCCCAATGGATTTGGCTAGCATGAAATGAGGATGAAAATGCTTCAATTTCAAATTACGAGCTTAAAGAATAAATTATGAAAAAGTTAAAATGTTAGGGGCAAATTTATGATTTTGCAAAATATAAAATAAAGACTGAATTGAATAGAATAAGTATTAAATGGATTGAATTTGCCTATTCAGATCAAGATAGACCTTGTACGGATCAAAATCAAGGAAAAGCTAAATCCTCAGATTAGTTAATCTCATTTTTACATATTTATCATCAAGGTAAGTTCGTATGATTAAATAACATTTTAATGTTATTTTGATCGATATGTTATTGTGTTAATTTACCATATAATTAAATTATAGAAATCCAACAATGTCAAGACGGTTATCGAGCCCTGTTGAACCTTAGGAATACGTAAGAATCAAATGAAATGTCTTTAGGGTTTTCTTGTTTTGGGTGCTAGTCTTGAATGTCTTACCAATGATTGAGGTCCTGCATTTGTTGCGAATACTCTACAAATTGTGTGAGCAACATCGTGTAGCTTACATTCCGACCTAAAACTTGTGTGAGCAGACCTATTTCACAACTCGTGTGAGCAATGATGTAAAAGAAAAGGAAAGGTTACGACTATATGTTTAGCATGCACACTTCGTGTGAGCTCTCCCGTGTATCCGATGTTATTCTAAATAGTTCAATGGGAATGGAAAGGAGCTGAAAGTGTTCAAATGAACTATGTCATGAATCTATGAAAAGGTATGAAATGGAAATGATCCATGAATGTATATCTGTGTTCATTGAAAGGATGAATTCAAAAGCATTATGTTCATGTATACCTAGCTTACCATATGATAATTCAAGTGAATTATATGTTAATGCACTAATATGTGTTGTTGATGGTGCTTAGGCTTGTGCCAAGCTTATGGTTGGATTAAATCATCTTTAATTATTATTCTATGAATTGAAATGGTAAGTTATGTCCATATTTTATGAACTTACTAAGCATTTTATGCTAACATAGTTTTCTTTCCTATGTTTTATACATAATCGAAAGCTTGATCGGTTTGGAAGCTCGTCGGAGATCTATCACACTATCCAGTGATTATATCAGCAGTTTTTGATGTTTTAGCCAAGTTTATAATTGCATGTATAGGTGGACTTGTGTTTGATGATTTGTTGATAAGTTAGGCATGTATATGTTATTTTGGTTGATGTACTTTTGGAACTTTTGGTGCCTTTTTGCTATGTAGTAATGTGGCTAAGATATGATGCATGTTTCAGTGACAAAATGGTATATTTTATGTGGAAGTTCTAATGATCCTAATCATGTTATGTTTCAAAAGTGTTATTGAATTAAATGTGCATGATTGAAATGTGGGAAGTATACATGTTTAGGAAAGATTTCAATTGATGCATTTGAGGTGCCTTGTAAGGCATATTGGTTGAATGGAATTAGTCTTTTGAATTGGTCATTTCATGCATGTTTCGGTAGGATTTTAGTGCTTTGAAATTGGGAACAAATTGCTTGTAGGTACAATCATGAATTGGTGATGGGAATTGCTTGATTTTGGCCAAGTTCATGTCCATACAGCCTAAGACACGGGCATCTGACTCAACCATGTGTGACACACGGCCATGTGACATGACCGTGTGTCCCCTGTAGGTTTTGCGGTTTGCAAATTAGGTAGTTACACTGCCTAGCACACGGGCGTGTGAGGCCATTTCGAGAGGTACATGGCCTGATACATGGTGTTATAGTAATTAAGTTAGCATTAAATTAGGTGTTATAGTAATTTGATAAGTATGCATGAAAATTTTGGTGAATTAATTTACACGATTGAGGCCTTAATCGCAAAAAAAGACTAAATCACGTAAAGGCCAAAGTTGTATTTTATTTGTTAATGAGATTAAATAACTAGACAACAAAATTTGAGGGTTTAAAGGGGCAAATAAACCCCTTTTTTCTAGCTTGGCCAGCCATAGGAGACAAATGGATAGGAAAGTCAAAGGCTAAAGTACATTGGCGACTTAATTGATAAAATATTACCTAATGGCCTAGCCTTCATTCATACATCATTTTCTTTTTCTTCTTGCCGAAAATATTAGCTTCATAAGGGGCTTGAAGCTTTAAAATTTGCAGCAACCTTTAGCCTTCAAAGGTAAGTGATTTTAAGGTCTTTTCTCAAAGATTTTTGCATTTTTAAGACTCTTGTAGCATGAGCTACAAAATAAGGGGACTATTTTGTATTTTAGATGAAAGTTTAAAATTTGGCCATTAATGAATGAAGGTTAATTGCTGGAACTTTAAGAAGAAAAATGAATGTATGGTTGCTTGATAAATATCTTTTGTAAAGAAGTATCCATAGAAAAACACCTAAAAAGGACTAGGTGTAAAGTGAGTAAGTTGTGTGGTAAATGCATGAAATAATAGGAATTTTGGGTTGCCATAAGAGTGAAAAGAGTTTGGTTAGGCTTGGTTATTAAGGAAATTAGATAAAAATCAATTTCTGAGCATAGGGGTAAAATGGTCATTTTGCCAAACTCTAGGGGCAAAATGGTCATTTTGCCAAATTTTGAATTTTGGATTATTTAGTTTTAATTGGTGATTAAATTAGTAATTTTTTATTGTTATAGATCAAGATTTACCAAATCTGAATCTAGACTGGGGGAAGGCCAAGCAAATCGATTAAAAAAGATCGACATCTCTATTTTGTATACCGAGGTAAGTTGTAGGTAAATAATGCGATATTACTAATGAAAACATTGTTGGTCATAAACTAATGCATTATGAATTGAACTATGTACGAGAATGTTTATTCAAGCATGAATTGTTGAATAATGACTTGCAGTCATGAATTTATAAGAACATGTATAATAGAGCTTGGTTGAACATTTGGGATAGAATTGGATATTCATGCCATGACATTGGGTAATGTATGTGCTAGTGTAAGACATGTCTGGGACATGCATCAGCCACATTATAAGAGCCAGTGTAAGACATGTCTACGACATGCATCGGCTTTGTGACGAGAGCTAGTGTAAGACATGTATGGGACATATATCAGCCTTGAGATGGACAAGCTAGTGTAAGGCCTATCTGGGACATGGCGTCAACTTGTTGCGTGCTAGTGTAAGACCTGTCTGAGACACGGCATCGACACCGATAGACGAGGGCCAGTGTAAGACCTATCTGGGACATGACATCGACCTCGATACATTAAGAGTCAGTGTAAGACCATGTATGGGACATGGCTTCAACTTGATATGTGAGCTAGCGTAAGACCATGTCTGGGACATGGCATCGGCTCAATACTCTATGTTGAAGGCTCATTGAATGTCATTTCATATCCTAAATTGCTCAACGGGAAATCTTAGTAAATGTTAAGTTTAAGAGATATTATGATGACTTTTACAAGTGTTGCAGGTACCTAAATGAATTTTATGATTTGTGAGCTCACTATTATGTTGTATGATTAGTAAAGGTTAGAAATGAGTAAGCCCTATTATGGTTATTCATTGTATCATACATGAGTCATGATGTGTTAAGTTTATGACTTAGAATGGTAATATGGTTGTTATTTATTTGCCTATAACTTACTAAGCTTATTGCTTACCCCTCTCCTTTCCATTTTCAAATAGAGCCGCCTAAGTAAATTCGAGGATCCAAGGATATCAGAGGCATCGTACACACTATCAACTAAGCACTCGATATAGTTATGTTTTGTGTTTTGAGTAATGGCATGTATATGTTGTTTGGTCATTTCGTGTAAGATACTCTAGTTAGTCAATTGTGTTGGCCATTTATTTTATAAAGTTCATTTTGTAAATGGCCATTGGAATTGGCCAAAATTGTTATTTTTTTATGAAATGATAATGAGTTCATGGAAATTTGTGGATGGTTGTTTAGAGTAACTGTGCGTGCACATGATGTAAATTCTGGTTGTTGGATAAAGGAATAAATGTGGTCATTTAAATTCATATCAAAGAGGAGTCATGATATGAAAGTGTTGGTTGCATTTGGCCTTTTTTCAGGGAGGCAAAGAGGCTTGGTAGATAGCCTGTTTGTCCACACGGGTAGGCACACGGGCGTGTGCTTAGGCCGTGTGTGACACACAGTTCACCCCATAGGCATGTATTTAGACCGTGTGTCCCCTGCACCTTGTACGGATAGAATTAAATGCCCAGTAGTAAACACGCAGGATGAGACAAGGCCGTGTGTCTCAACCGTGTTGAAGACACAGCCAAGCACACGGGCATGTGCTATGGCTGTGTGATTATTGACGTTAGAAATAGAATACCTAGGTTTTTACACACAGGCTTGTCCTGGCCTGTGGCAAACACAAGCTAAGCACATGGGCATGTGTCACGATCGTGTGTCTGCTAACATTAGAAACAAAATGTCAAGGTTTTTGCACACGGGCCGCGACACGGGTGTGTCATGGTCGTGTTAAGGACACGGGCTGAACACACTAGCATGTGCTAGGTCGTGTCAAAAATCCTTGTAGGTTCAATGTTAGAAAAGAAATCCGCACGAACGAGGGGCACGGGCGTGTCCCTAGATTGCTTAGGCTGTGTGAGATACACGAGCCATTAGCACGGCTATGTCTTGAGGCCACACGGGTGTGTTACCCTTCCACATGGGCATGTGCCCTGTTTTTAGTAGAATTTCTTGAAAGTTTTCTAAGTGCCCGAAACGATTTAGAATTGTTTCAAGATCATGTTCGAGGCCTTGTAGGCCCATACGAAGGACCGTAGGGCAACGTTTGAAAAAGTTTTAAATTAGGACGTATTTCAGTGGTTTAAGATTGAAGAATTATATGCATTTTAGTGAGGGATACGGTAAGAGCTGTTATAGGGCGTGTGGCTTGGCTGTGTGACCCAACTTCAAAAGTTACACGAGCATGGACATAGGCTGGGACACAGCCGCGTGTCTGTATTTCGAATGTTACACATCTCGAGACATAGGCGTGTGTATTAGCCGTGTGAGTCACACAGCCTAGCTACATGGCCGTGTGACCCCTGTAGTTCAAATTTTCTAACTTTTTTCCTAAAATTTCTGAATGATTCCAATTTAGTCCCGAATTATTTCTAAAGTATTTTTAAGGCCTCGAAGGCTCGATTAAGGGATGATATGCATGTAGATGAATGATTTATGCTATGTTTTTGTTAAGGTATGAAATGTATGTTATAAAGTCATATTTTTACAGTAATGTTCTATGATAAACTGTAAATTATACATATTTTTATCCCACATTTTAGCACATTTATGGATGAATTATCATTGAATTTGTGGAATTTGATGCTCTTAATTCTTTAATTTAATGTTTTATACTTAGGAGAGCATATGAGAGTGAAAAGAACAAGAAACGGGCCAAAAAACAGAGAAAATGGGCCAAAACAAGGAAACAACACGGCCTGGAGTTCACCACACGGGCATGTCACACGGCCGTGCCACATTAACAGGCTTGAACACGGCTCAACATCGACTCACATGGGCATGCCACACGGGTGTGTCCCTATCGTGATGAAGGTCAATTTCACATAGAAAAGGCTACTTAAGGGCTAAGAAAGACATTCCAAACTCTATATAAAGACCCTAGGAGGCAACTACAAGGGTGTACAGTCCTCCCGCCAAGACGGAAAGCTAAAGGCAGGGAATTACTTGAAGTAAAGCCGATTGATCCATCTCAAAAGCCAGGATTTACATCAAGACAGAGAATCTCACTTCAATCCATTCAGGAGTTTTTGGTTTTCTTATGTTTTGTTATTTTTTTATTCTGAGATGTTTCTTTTTATAAACATGAACTAAACCCCCAAATACCTAAGGGGGATGAAACCTAAGATGAATCTTGTTTTTGTTATCTGAACTATATGATAAATATTCGATTTGTTCTTAATTGTATTTTTTATTCTTAAATTGATATTTCCGGGATATTAATTTAAGTCAAATGTGCTTAGGTAGATGAGCAAAAGTCTCTATTTAAGAGTAGATCCAACACAATTAAGCGGAGTTGATCGCAATCCTAGACATAGGACGATGAAAATCTACCGGATTAGAGTCAAATCTAATATGGGGATCCGTAGATTGAGTTAATGCAAGACTAGGGGTTTTAATTAGAAAGAGATTTCAATTAATCAACCTAGGATTAGTTGTTCTTATTCTCGACGGAGATATTAACATAATTTAGGGATCTCTACGGATCAAATCGAATGAAGAAATTGTCTAGTTCAGAGTTAGATAACAAGTGAAGTCTAGGTGGATTCTTCCTTAGGTACTGTCCTTATCATTCAGTTTTCCCAAAGCAATTCCTCAATTTACTCTTTGTCGCATACTTAGTTTAGTTTCGAGTTAATTAGTTTACACAAAACCCCCTCTTTATTTTTAGGCTAGATAATAGGAAGAAAGTCATTACTAGTACTTTTAGTTCATTGGATTCGAAGTTTCAGTCTTGCCACAACTATACTACTATTCGATAAGTGCGCTTCCCTTTTATCATGATAATAGTTAGTTTTTAGGTACGATTAATTTTATTACTTCATCATTTATTACTTCATCACAATCACGAGATCAAGTTTTTGGCGTCGTTGCTGGGGAACTAAAATATTAGGAACACTCTATTTCTATTACTTTAGCCATTATTACTTTTAATTGTAGCGCCCTGATTTTTGAGATTTTTTGGGTTTTTACGATTTTTGGTGAAATCTTGAAATTTTGGGTATTTGGTTACTAAAATTATGTTTAAGGATGTTAGTGGGCCTTTAGGAGGCCCAAGCCTAAATTAAAACCCGGTAGAAATATCAACTTTGGTTTTTAAGTGAAAGGGACTTGGTTAAGTGAGCCTTAAAGAAAACTTAGTAAATTGAGACACAAAGAGGGCCTTGGTAAAGTGGCAAGAGGGCACCACTAAGCTCCTAAAAAACTGGCATGTGGACTAAGTTTAAGGGCCAGAGTTCAAGTCACAAGGTAAGCAAATGATACTTTTATCTTTTGGCATGTGCCGGGCATGTGATGGGACTTAAGTAGAATTCGGCTAGGGCCTTGGGGAGGCTATGTTGTTTGCTTAGGTAGTCATTCGGGTTAGTTTTTATTTCTTTTTCTGTCTTGGTAAATTAGGGTTAGCCACCTAGAGTTTTCACCCTAGATCTATTCTCCCTTTAGTGTGCCAAAAAGCCAAAAACACAAGTAAGCTCTCCTTTGTGCTGAATTATTCCTTCTCTTCTCCTCTCTTCCATGCTTTTCTTCTCTTTTTATTTTCTAGATGAAACCACCTCTCCTCCTCACTTAACTTCCCTTCTCTTCTCTTCAAAAATCGAATCTGCCATTTTTTTCTTTTAAAACACATCAACTACTAAAAGTCGAAATCCAGAAAGGCTGCTTCTTGTGCTGATTTCTTCTAGCCAAAATCCTCCTATCCTCTTCATCTCTTTTGGCCGATTTTCACATCTTCTAAACCCCTAACCCCTATCGGCAACACTATTTTAAAACCACCACACCAAATCATCTTCCTCTTCACAATTCTAAAAGCTAAAAACACCATAATTTTTAGGGACATATAGCCGAATCTTTAGATCTCTAAGATTTAAAATCTGCTAGTGTTTAGGGGCTAGATCAGCATCAAATTTGAGTAGAAGAATCACTTTGATTAAGGAAAACCTATGGTAAGTACTCGACATCTCAGATCTATTCGATATTTCGGGATTTAGAAAAGCTGAAATCCCTAGAGGTTTAGGGAGACTGTCGATTAGGGCTTAAAGCTCTAAGGGGTTTAACACTTGATTTATTTTGGTGATAGAGTAATCTAGAGGCTGTAGATCGAGGGTTTGGACAAGTGGAACGACTAGATCTAGACTAGTCACTAGTTTCGGCAAAGGTAAGATCTCAAGGGCCTCAGATGTTGATGATCGATTATGGTAAGTAGGATTATGATGATTGTCATTGTATTTTGGATCTGATGTGTCTAGTAATCGATTGTAGGATATCATGGGAGATCTCGTTAGTAGTCGTCGTAAATCAGGTGTGTATCGAAACCCTTCTGTAGTTTCAATCGGCAAAATCCAAAAAGCTGAAATGCTAAAATTCTGGCATTTCGTGGACTTACGAGTGTACGAGCACTCGTAGGTCGGTTGGAAGTGATAGGTCTATAATCAGAATCGGTAAAGCTAGTGAGTGCGTGATTTCGTGCACTTCGACAAGTTTGGGCCTCGATGGGCTGAATGTGGGCCTAATGGGCTTACGGGCCCATATGGGTAAAAATAGGCTATAAATGTGTACTGGTAGATTGTAGGTCTAAAACTGCTAAAACTGGTAAATTGATCGTAAAATTTGGACTAGATGGGCTCAATTAGCTAATTGGCACTGTAGGGCCCATTAGGGGTTTTAGGGCCCAATGACTGTAATCTGCTAAAATGGGCTAAATGAGCTACTGAGGTAAAAGTTAGACTATTACTAATTAAAATGTGCATGAAACCCTAAAAACTAGTATAATTACTAAAATACCCCTTATAGGTGCAAAATTACCATTTTACCCCTAGGTGCAAAATGACTGTTACATCCCTAGGGCTAAATTTGACCGAAATGCATGATTTACTATTTCTGTTTACTGTATGCCATATCCTGAATATCTGTTGCATGGGACTGGGTTATTGATGGAGGAAGTTCTAAAAGTGGCTTGACCACGTACTAAAGGCTTTGCCTGATTTTTCTGTTATCTGAGCAGCTATGCTGCAATCATGGAGTGTAAGGCTGGGTGGGTTGAGTTATTCCCCACATGGAGCATAGGGCTGGTACGGGTGGAGTGTAGTGGTTGGGTGGGTTTAGTAGTCTCCCCATATGTGATGGGCTTGCATTCATAATTAATATTTATTCAGCTACTAAAATGGGCCTATGGGCCATACTGTTATCTGAAAAGTGTAAGGCCCAGTTTACTGTATCTGGATAGGGCTTCGGCCTAGTGGGCTTGAGCTGGTTTGGGCTCTGGATAGGCTTCTTTGTACACTAAGTTTCCAAGCTCACCCATTTTTTCTCCATCCTTGCAGGTGAGCCCTAGACTTTGGACTTGGAGCTAGAAGGGATTCAGAGTGGCCACGAAGACTGCGTTCTAGTTTTAAGTTAATTATTCCTTTATTTTATTTAATCGTTTTATTTTAAATTTAGGTTTGTACTAAGGTCGCTCTATTTATTTATTTTTATTTTTATTTTTGTTTTGGGTTTTAATTACTTTTCCTTACATTACTTAAATTATTTCGAATATAGCTACGCAAGTTTTCCTTAAAGTTAATCAAATGTTTTCAAAACTAGTCACACAATTCAATTGAGTTGTAAAGTAAATTTTATAATAATCTCTTAATAATTGGTAGAGGATAGGACATTCACCAATAAACCGAAAATTTGTTCTTAAAACTTTATTAACAGTTTTGCAAAGCTCACCCTAACATTAGAAGCTAGGTAACGTGGTTGTTGTAGGTGATGTGACACACCGGACTTGGCCGTAACGTCTGGGCTAGGTTTGGGGTGTTACATTTAGTGGTATCAAAGCCCGGTTGCAACAACTCGGCTGTGGATTGGGTCCAAAAATGTTTTCGAAAATTCCTAAAATTTAGGCCCAAAAAGGGTATTTTTGGAAATAGGTTTCTAAAAATTGTAGAAAAACCCTTTCCAAACTTGTTTTCTTGAAAATATACATGTTTTAAAGGTTTGATTTTGAAAAGTTTAAATCTTTCTGAGTTTTCTAAAATCTGGTATCCAAAGAATTGGCACACTAAATCCCAGTACCAAGTCTGCAATTATTACTGTTTCTCATACTGTACTATACTGAAATATCACTGTAGATAGAACTAAGACCCTGCTATGATACTGTAGATAGGGTAGTACTGAAAACTGTAGAGACTGAGACTGTAGGGAAACTAAACCCTAGAAAATATTGAGACTGTAGCTATGCAACGATTTCGCGAAAACAAACTCTGAAACTCTATTTGTACATAAGGCATTCTGTAATAAACGACTGAAATATTAAACTAATGTTATAAAATTCGCAAATCAGATAAGTTGATATGAGTATGAGAGCTACTCGTGGACAAGGCCGTGAACGTGGCCGAGGCAATGTTCAAGTTGGGTCTTCATCTTCGAAGCACATGCTAGCTGGTAGGGAACAACTACTGCCGATAGCTGAAAATGGGCCATATGATCGGCCCACAGGGGATGATGCCTTGTCACAGGTAATGTTAAGGGTTCTAGAAAGGGTTGTTGGAGCTAATATTGGGCCAGTAAATAGGGGATCTATTTCTGAGCGACTTTGGGCTAACGGAGCAGAGGTCTTTAGGGGCATATCCGGAGTGGCCCCAAATGTAGTTGAGTATTAGTTGAAAGCTACGGAATAGATTATGGACGACCTGGATTGCTCGGTGGAGCAAAAGTTGAAAGGAGTGGTGTCGTTGCTGCGAGACGAGGCGTATCAAAGGTGGATCACTATAAGGGAGAGTACCTCAGCTGAGCGGGTAACCTGGGAACTATTTAAGATGTCCTTCAAGGGAAAGTACGTCGGAGCGAGCTATGTAGATGCACGTAGGAAGGAATTCCTGAACCTGACCCAGGGCAATAAGACCGTTGTTGAATATAAGGCAAAGTTTCTAAGGTCGAGTCGTTATGCCACCAGTATAGTTGCCGTTAAGTATGAGCGTAGTATTCACTTTGAGAATGGCCTCAGAGACGAGCTAAGGGTGTTGATAGCTCCACAAAGGAAGTGTGATTTTTCTGCTCTGGTGGAGAAGGCTAAGATAGCCGAAGTGGTGAAGTGAGCTGAACGGTAGAACCGTGATAAGGATCAGAACCGCTTTAGGAGGGATACTGGACCATCTGGAGCTGCAAACCGAACTGTCAAAAGAGCTAAAGTGGAAGAACCAGTTTGAGCAATTCCAGTGAATACAGTTAGACCGCAGCCTTGCGGGGACTGTGGGAGAGTACATTTTGGAGATTGCTGGAAGTGTACTAGAGCATGTCTCCGATGTGGATCCAAGGAACATAGCATCAAGGATTGTCCTAAGAGACTGGCTCAGAATCAAGATGCTGAACAAGGGGTTGTTCAACTAGTGCAAGGTGGACCGCTACCGCCGAGAGGTCGTGGACAAGGTAAAGGTCGCAATGGAAATGGACGTGGTCGTGGAGCACCTGGCAGGGGTACTGGCAATGCTGAGGCTCATCAGCCAGCCTTGGTGTATGCTGCTCGTCACTGAGAGGAGGGTGATGCACCTGACGTCGTAACCGGTACGTTTTTGATCTCTAGCATGCCCTACACTGCTCTATTATATGTGGGATCAACCCATTTGTATGTTGCATGTGACATTTCTGGGTCGTTAGGTGTGCACTCTGAGAAAACTGTGAGTGGGGTAACTGTGATAAGTCATCTAGGTCACTCGGTTAGGGTAGATAAACTCTTTAGGGAGGTGCCTTTAGAGATTCAAGGTAGGATCTTTGCTGGAGACTTAATGGAGTTACCCTTCGGAGAGTTCGATCTTATTTTGGGTGTGGACTGATTAATTAAGCATAGGGCGACATTGGATTGTGCGGTTAAGAGGATGGTGTTAAGGACTATCGAGGATGAGGAGGTAATGGTTATTGGAGAGCGAATGGACTATTTGTCCAATGTTGTTTCGGCCTTAAGGGCTGAGAGCGTACTTGGCTTTTGTGAGCCAAACTAAAACTGAAAAATTGACTGTAGAGACAGTCAGAACCGTTAGGGAATTTCAAGATGTGTTCCCTGATGAGCTTCTTGGATTACCTCCGAACCGAGAAGTTGAGTTTGGAATTGACTTGCTACCTGGAATGGCTCTAGTATCCATCGCGCCTATAGGATGGCACCAAAGGAGTTGGTGGAACTGAAAGCACAAATCCAAGAGTTGTTAGATAGGGGCTTCATTAGACCGAGCGTGTCTCTGTGGGGAGCACCAGTACTGCTTGTAAAGAAGAAGGATGGGACGATGCGTATGTGCATCGATTATCGCCAGTTGAACAAACTGACGATAAAGAACAAGTATCATTTGCCAAGAATCGATGATTTGTTTGACCAGCTTAGAGGAGCTTCGGTATTTTCCAAGATCGATCTTCTATCTGGATACCATCAATTAAGGGTAAAGGAAGTAGATAATCATAAGACAGCATTCAGAACTTGGTATGGTCATTACGAGTTTCTGGTTATGCCGTTTGGACTGACGAATGCACCTGCAGCTTTCATGGACCTGATGAACCGAGTGTTCCAACCTTACTTGGACCGTTTCATAGTCGTCTTTATCGACGATATTCTAGTATATTCAAAAACTGAGGAGAGGCATGATGAACATCTCCGTATTGTGCTGCAAGTGCTGAGAGAGAAGCAACTCTATGCGAAGTTCAGTAAGTCTGAATTTTGGTTGTGAGAAGTGACTTTTCTGGGTCACGTTGTTTCTGCTGAGGGAATTAGAGTAGATCCTCAAAAAATTGAGGCAGTTTTGGAATGGAAGCCACCGAGGTCGGTATCAAAAATTCAGAGTTTTTTGGGTCTGGCAGGGTATTACAGAAGGTTTGTCGAAGGATTCTCCCTAATTGCTGCACCATTGACGAAACTGCTGAGGAAAGGGGAAGCGTTCTTATGGACAGAGAAACAACAAGAGGCTTTTGACAAGTCGAAAAAGGTATTAACTGAGGCGCTAGTGTTGATTCAGCTAGAGTCTGGGAAGGATTTCACTGTGTATAGTGATGCTTCGCATGTGGGTCTAGGCTGTGTGTTGATGCAAGAGGGTAAGGTAGTTGCTTATGCTTCGTGACAGCTGAAGCCTCATGAAGCAAATTACCCTACACATGATCTAGAGTTGGCAACGGTGATCTTTGCGTTAAAAATCTGGAGACACTATCTATATGGGGAAAAGTGTATTATATACACAGACCATAAAAGTCTCAAGTATCTGTTGACTCAGAAAGAGTTCAATCTTAGGCAACGAAAATGGATAGAGTTGCTTAAGGATTACGATTGTTCGATTGAGTACCACCCAGGCAAGGCGAATGTGGTGGCTGATGCACTAAGCCAAAGGGCTATGGCTGAGTTGACAGCGATGTTTGCTCGTTTGAGCCTGTACGATGATGGAAGTCTGTTGGCGAAGTTGCAAGTGAGACCAACTTGGATTAAGCAGATTAAAGAGAAACAATTAAAGGATGAATTGTTGGTTCTTCGATTTTAGCAAGTTGAGAATGAGGAGAATTCAAATTTTGAACTGAATGCTGATGGAGTTCTTTACTTTCGTGGAAGAGTTTGTATTCCGAAGGACTCTGAATTGAGGTAGTCGATTCTGAAAAAGGCTCATAATGGACCTTGTGCCATGCATCCTGGAGGGAATAAGCTATTTTGAGACTTGCGAGAGGTGTACTGGTGGCATGGACTTAAGCGTGAGATGACTAAATTTACGGGAAAATGTCTGAAATGCCAGCAAGTAAAGGCTAAGCATCAACTGCCTTTTGGATTGCTACAGTCGGTAAAGATTCCACTCTAGAAGTGGGAGAGGGTTACCATGGATTTCATGAGTGGGTTACCACTAACACCCTCCAAGAAGGACGTTGTGTGGGTGATTGTAGATAGGTTAACAAAATCCGCCCATTTCATACATGTCCAAACCGACTAATCACTGTAAAAGTTGGCCAAGTTGTACGTGGTGGAGATAGTACGACTGCATGGGGTGCCAGTTTCGATTATTTCTGATCGAGACCCTAGGTTTACATCTTGATTCTGGCAAAAGTTGCATGAGGCGGTGGGTACGCGATTAGATTTTAGCACTACTTTTCACCCTCCGACAGATGGACAGTCGGAAAGGGTTATTCAGGTTCTGGACGATATGTTAAGGGGTTGTGTCATCGATTTATGTGGTAGTTGGGAGGACTACTTACCATTGGTGGAATTTGCGTACAACAACAGTTATCAGGTGAGTATTTAGATGGCTCCATATGAGGCACTTTATGGGCGAAGGTGTCGTATGCCTACGTGTTGGACAGAGTTGGGAGAACGACAAGTTCTGGGACCAGAATTAGTGGCAGTTATTGAAAGTAAGGTTAAGTTGATCAGAGATCGGTTAAAGGAGGCATCTGATAGATAGAAGTCATATGCGGATCCAAAGCGTAAGGAGATTGAGTTCACTATTAGGGATATGGTCTTCTTGGAGGTTTCACCTTGGAAGAAGATCTTGAGGTTTGGCAAGAAAGGAAATTTGAGTCCACGGTTCATTGGGCCTTATTGGGTTCTTAAACGAGTGGGGCTGGGGGTGTATCAGTTGGAGTTGCCATCAGAGTTGGATCAAATCCATGACATCTTTCATGTGTCCATGCTACGACGGTATCGATCGGATCCTTTGCATACAGTACCAGTGGAGGAGATTGAAGTGAAGACCGATTTGACCTTTGAGGAGGAGCCTGTGCAAATTCTTGACCGAGAAGTCAAAATATTGAGGAAGAAATCAATCCCGTTGGTGAAAGTACTTTGGTGCAATCATGGCAGAGAAGACGCTACTTGGGAGCCCGAAGAGATGATGTGTCAACAATACCCTCAACTATTTGGATTAGGCAATTTCGAGGTTGAAATTTCTTTAAGGGGGTAGAGTTGTAACGCCCTGATTTTCGATATTTTTTGGTTTTTTGTGATTTTTTGTGAAATCTTGAAATTTTGGGTATTTGGTTACTGAAATTATGTTTAAGGATGTTAGTGGTCCTTTAGGAGGCCCAAGCCTAAGTTAAAACCCGGCAGAAATATCAACTTTGATTTTTAAGTGAAAGGGACTTGGTTAAGTGGGCCTTCAAGAAAAATTAGTAAATTGAGACACAAAGAGGGCCTTGGTAAAGTGGCAAGGGGGGCCAATAAGCTCCTAAAAAAGTGGCGTGTGGACTGAGTTTAAAGGCCAGAGTCCAAGTCACAAGGTAAGCAGATGATACTTTTATTTTTGGGCATGTGCCGGGCATGTGATGGGATTTAAGTAGAATTCGGCTAGGGCCTTGGGGAGGCTATGCCATTTGCTTAGGTAGTCATTAGGGTTAGTTTTTATTTCTTTTTCTGTCTTGGAAAATTAGGGTTAGCCACCTAGAGTTTTCACCCTTGATCTATTCTCCCTTTAGTGTACCAAAAAGCCGAAAACGCAAGTAAGCTCTCCTTTGTGCCGAGTTCTTCCTTCTCTTCTCCTCTCTTCCATTCTTTTCTTATTCTTTTCTTTTCTAGTGAAACCACCTCTCCTCCTCACTTATCTTCCCTTTTCTTCTCTTCAAAAACCAAATCTGCCATTCTTTTCTTCTAAAACCCATCAACTACTAAAAGACGAAATCTCGAAAGGCTGCTTCTTGTGCCGATTTCTTCTAGCCAAAATCCTCCTATCTTCTTCATCTCTTTTGGCTGATTTTCACATCTTCTAAACCCCTAACCCCTGTCGGCAACGCTACTTATAAACCACCACACCAAATCATCTTCCTCTTCACGGTTCTAAAAGCTGAAAACACCATAGTTTTTAGGGACATATAGTCGAATCTTTAGATCTCTAAGATTTGAAATCTGCTAGTGTTTAGGGGCCATATTTGCATCAAATTTGAGTAGAAGAATTGCTTTGATTAAGGAAAACATGTGATAAGTACTCGACATCTAAGATCTATTCGTTATTTCGGGATTTAGAAAAGCCAAAATCCCTAGAGGTTTAGAGAGGCTGTCGATTGGGGCTTAAAGCTCTAAGGGGTTTAACACTTGATTTATTTTGGTGACAGAGTAATCTAGAGGCTGCAGATTGAGGGTTTGAACAAGTGGAACGACTAGATCTAAATCCAGTCACTAGTTTCGGCAAAGGTAAGATCTCAAGGGCCTTAGGTGTTGGTGGCCGATTATGGTAAGTAGGATTATGATGATTGTCATTGTATTTTGGATCTGATGTGTCTAGTAATTGATTTTAGGATATCGTGGGAGATCTCGTTAGTAGTCATCGCAAAGCAGGTGTGTATTGAACACCCTTCTGTAGTTTAAATCGGCAAAAGTCGAAAAGCTAAAATGCAAAAATTCTGGCATTTCGTGGACTTACGATCGTGCAACCACTCGTGGGTCTATTGGAAGCGATAGGTCTATAATTAGAATCGGTAAGGCTGGTGAGTGCGCGATTTCGTGCACTTCGATAAGTTTGGGCCTCGATGGGCTAAATGTGGGCCCAACGGGCTTACAGGCCCATATGGGTAAAAATAGGCAATAAATGTGTACTGGTAGACTGTAGGTCTAAAATTACTAAAACTGGTAAATCGATCGTAAAATTTAGACTAGATGGGCTAAATTAGCTAATTGGCACTGTAGGGCCCATTACGGGTTTTAGGGCCCAATGACTGTAATCTGCTAAAATGGGCTAAATGAGCTACTGAGGTAAAAGTTAGACTATTATTGATTAAAATGTGCATGAAACACTAAAAACTAGTATAATTACTAAAATACCCCTTATAGGTGCGAAATTATCATTTTACCCCTAGGTGCAAAATGACTGTTATATCCTTAGGGCTAAATTTGATTGAAATGCATGATTCACTATTTCAGTTTACTGTATGCCATATCATGAATATCTGTTGCATGGGACTGGGTTATTGATGGAGGAAGTTCTGAAAGTGGCTTGACCACGTACTAGAGGCTTTGCCTCATTTTTCTATTATCTGAGCAGTTATGCTGCAACTGTGGAGCGTAGGGCTGGGTGGGTTGAGTTATTCCCCACATGGAGTGTAGGGCTGGTACGGGTGGAGTGTAGCGGTTGGGTGGGTTGAGTAGTCACCCCACATGTGATGGGCTTACATTCATAATTAATATCTGTTCTGCTACTGAAATGGGCCTATGGGCCATACTGTTATCTGAAAAGTGCTAAGGCCCAGTTTACTGTATTTGGATAGGGCTTCGGCCTAGTGGGCTTGAGCTAATTTGGGCTCTGGATGGGCTTCTTTGCACACTGAGTTTCCAAACTCACCCCTTATTTCTCTATCATTGTAAGTGAGCCCTAGACTATGGACTTGGAGCTGGGAGGGATTCCGAGTGGCTACGAAGACTACGTTTTGGTTTTAAGTTAATTATTCCTTTATTTTATTTAATCGTTTTATTTTAAATTTGGGTTTGTAACAATGTCGCTCTATTTATTTTTTATTATTATTTTTATTTTGGTTTTAATTACTTATCCTTAGATTACTTAAATTATTTCAAATATAGCTGCGCGAGTTTTCCTTAAAGTTAATCAAACGTTTTCAAAACCAGTCACATAATTCAATTGAGTTGCAAAGCAAATTTTATAATAATCTCTTAATAATTGGTAGAGGATAGGACGTTCACCAATAAACCGAAAATTTGGTCTTAAAACTTTATTAACGGTTTTGCAAAGCTCACCCTAACATTAGTAACTAGGAAATATGGTTGTTGTAGGTGATGTGACACACCAGACTTGGCCGTAACGTCTGGGCCGGGTTTGGGGTGTTACATTAATTATTTTTAGTTTTTATATTAGGTTTTATTTACTAAATTTTTCTTTATTTTGTTCACTAACAGGTATCTTTAGTTTATGACTAGAAGAAACCGGTCATGACTTTTGCTTTTTGATGATGACTTAGAAGCCACAGTTCATAGAACTCACAGAGTGATAAGAAGAAGCCTGCGATACCCTGAACAAGGACAAGAAGAAGAACCCGAATCTACTGAATAGATGGAGGCAAATCAAGATAATCAGCTACCTCCTGTAGTAGCCGCAACTCCTGTCGAGCAAAATCCTATTCCTCGTACTATGTATGATTATGCTAAACCTAATTTGGCTGGTACTGAATCTAGTATTGTTAAGCCTACTATTGCTGCAAATAATTTTGAACTGAAACCTAACACTATTCAGATGATACAACAGTTTGTTCAGTTTGATGGTTTGCAGGATGAAAATCCTAACCCTTATTTAGCCTACTTTTTGGAATTCTGCGACACATTTAAAATAAACGGTGTTTCTAATAATGCCATTTGTCTTCGGTTATTCCTATTTTCCTTAAGAAATAAAGCTAAATAGTGTTTAAATTCTTTACCACGAGGGTCTATCACTACATGGGAACAAATGACTGAAAATTTTTTACTCAAAAATTTCTACTGGCTAAAACGGCTAAATTAAGGAATGATATCTCTTCTTTTGTGCGAATGGATTTAGAAACACTTTACGATGCTTGGGATAGATACAAGGACTTATTAAGAAGGTGCCCTCACCATGGGTTACCCCTATGGTTACAAGTTCAAACTTTTCACAATGGTTTGAACCCCTCAACGAGACAAATGACCGATGCAGCCGCCGGTGGAACAATCAATAACAAAACACCAGAAGCAGCTTACAAGTTTCTAAAGGAGATGCCATTGAACATCTATCAGTGGCCAGTCATGAGAACAAAGTCACAAAAAGTCGTCGGGGCTTTTAATGTTGATGCGGTCACCATGCTTTCTAATCATGTAGAACTCTTAAATAAAAATATTGACGGTTTAGTTGGTTCTACGCAGGTACACCCAGTGATACAGTGTGACACGAGCAATTTTGAGTACCCCACCTATGAATATGGCATGGAAAACGAGCAAGCCAACTATATGGGTAATAATCCTAGATCTCAAAATAAGCCCTATAGTAACAATTACAATGCAGGCTAGAGGAATCACCCCAATTTCTCATGGGGAGGACAAGGTAACCATGGAAATCAGAGACCACCACCTTCTCCGAGATTTCAGCAACGACCTTACCAGTAAGAGAAAAAACCGAACCTTGAAGAGATGCTCACGAAATTTATTTCTTTGTCAGAAACCTATTTCCTAAACACTGAGATGACACTTAAGAACCAACAAGCATCCATCTAATGACTCGAGACTCAAATAGGTCAGCTCGCTAAGCTAATCTCTGAAAGACCACAAGGTGGTTTACTAAGCAACACCGAGACTAACCCTAAGGAGCAACTCCACGCCATCGACATGATTGATGAAGAAGGGTTAGCCAAAACCATAACAGAGACAAGTAAGGAGACTATGGTAAGTAGAGGTAAGGATGAGGAAAGTCACAAAGAACCTGTTGTCAAAGAATATAAGCCTCGTGTCTTATATACTAACGCGATAAGGAAAGACTGCACAGACGAGCAATTCGGTAAATTCCTTAAACTCTTAAAGAAATTACATGTTAACTTACTGTTTATTGAAGCTCCGTCGTAGATGCCAAACACTGTTAAGTTTTAAGAGAGCTTCTGATGAACAAACGAAAGCTAGATGAGTCATCTCATGTGGAACTGAATGCAATATGCTCAGCCATTTTGCAGAATAAGCTACCCAACAAACTAAAAGATCCAGGGAGTTTTACAATTCCTTGTTTACTTGGTAGCTTAGATGTTAAAAATGCTTTAGCCATTTAGGAGCAAGTATTAATGTAATGCCTTATAAATTGTCTAAACAACTAGGTCTTGGGAAACCTAAGCAAACTAGGATGAGCATTCAATTAGCTGATAAAACCATCAGATTTCCTAAGGGTATAATCCAAGATGTGCTTGTCAAAATTGATAAATTTATATTCCCAATCGACTTTGTTGTTCTAAACATAAATAAGGATAGCAATATACCCCTAAATCTTAGGTGACCCTTTTTAGCAACTACTAGAACCATAATTGATGTAGGCACAGGTGAGCTCACACTTCGTGTAGGTGATGACAAAATCACTTTACGATGCTTGGGATAGATACAATGACTTATAAAGAAGTTGCCCTCACCATGGGTTACCCCTATGGTTACAAGTTCAAGCTTTTCACAATGGTTTGTACCCCTCAACGAGACAAATGACCGATGCAGCCATCGGTGGAACAATCAATAACAAAACACCAGAAGCAGCTTACGAGTTTCTAAAGAAGATGTCATTGAACATCTATCAGTGGCGAGTCATGAGAACAAAGCCACAAAAAGTTGCCGGGGCTTTTAATGTTGATGCGGTCACCATGCTTTATAATCAGGTAAAACTGTTAAATAAAAATATTGACGGTTTAGTTGGTTCTACACAGGTACACCCAGTGATGCAGTATGACATGAGTAATTTTGAGTACCCCACCTATGGATATGGCAGGGAAAACGAGCAAGCCAACTATATGGGTAATAATCCTAGATCTCAAAATAACCCCTATAGTAACACTTACAATGCAGGCTGGAGGAATCACCCCAATTTCTCATGCGGAGGACAAGGTAACCATGGAAATCAGAGACCACCACTTTCTCCAAGATTTCAGCAACCACCTTACCATTAAGAGAAAAAACCAAACGTTGAAGAGATGCTCACGAAATTTATTTCTTTGTCAGAAACTTGTTTCTTGAACACCAAGACAACACTTAAGAACCAACAAGCATCCATCCAATGACTCGAGACTCAAATTGGTCAGCTCGCTAAGCTAATCTCTGAAAGACCACAAGGTGGTTTACTAAGCAACACTGAGACTAACCCTAAGGAGCAACTCCACGCCATCGACATGATTGATGAAGAAGGGTTAGCCAAAACCACAACACAGCCAAGTAAGGAGACTGTGGTAAGTAGAGGTAGGGATGAGGAAAGTCATAAAGAACCGGCTGTCAAAGAATATAAGCCTCGTGTCTCATATACTAACGTGATAAGGAAAGACTACACAGACAAGCAATTCGGTAAATTCCTTAAACTCTTAAAGAAATTACATGTTAAATTACCATTTATTGAAGCTCCGTCACAGATGCCAAACACTGTTAAGTTTTAAGAGAGCTTCTAATGAACAAACGAAAGCTAGATGAGTCATCTCATGTGGAACTGAATGCAGTATGCTCAGTCATTTTGCAGAATAAGCTAGCCAACAAACTAAAAGATCCAGGGAGTTTTACAATTCCTTGTTTACTTGGTAGCTTAGATGTTAAAAATGCTTTACCCGTTTAGGAGCAAGTATTAATGTAATGCCTTATAAATTGTTTAAACAACTAGGTCTTGGGAAACCTAAGCAAACTAGGATGAGCATTCAATTAGCTGATAAAACCATTAGATTTCCTAAGGGTATAATCGAAGATGTGCTTGTCAAAATTGATAAATTTATATTCCCAATCGACTTTGTTGTTCTAAACATAGATAAGGATAGCAATATACCCCTAATCCTAAGGTGACCCTTTTTAGCAACTATTAGAACCATAATTGATGTAGGCACAGGTGAGCTCACACTTCGCATAGGTGTTGACAAAATCACATTGTAGGCTTGTAACTCTAACAAGACTGTCAATGATAAAGATATCATTACGAGTCCTAATAATAAGAATGATCTCACCGCCCAACCTTCTTTGTAGGATACTATTCACATAAGTGCGATCAAACCACAAACTAGCCCATCTAAGGGGACCACCAACGAAAAACAAATGCTACAGATTGAAGAATTGGACGAGTGGCTTAACTATCGACGAGAAAAGCCAAAAATATGCCACATCTAACCGAAGCATCACCATGATGACCCTAAGGTAAAAATGAATCAATTTAAGGAAGGGGATAAGGTAATCTTAGAAGAGGAAGATCCTCGAAATTCGAATTGAAAAGTTCATACAGGCGACATCCCTCCCTTCACAATAATGAAAATTTTTCCTTATGGTACATTCAAGATAACACATAAGACATTTGGCACTTTCAAGGTAAAGTATACTCGACTCAAACCTTATTTTGATAGTGAGACTAATAGCAAGAGAGAGGAGTTTGAACTCCTCAAACCACCATGACCATGCAAGCTTGGAAGAAGTCGAGCTTAGACTATAAACAAATGCTTTTCGGGAGGCAACCTGAGCACTAACGTAGTAAAGTTCTTTTATCTAAGTTGTCGAACTCTAATTCACCAACTAACCTCCTGAATACAGGTTTTTCAAGCCATACGGCCATGCCCACCAACGTGCCTAAGGCCATGGGGACACCATTGGCAAAGAAACAGCCGTACGATACGACCGTGCACAAATAGGACAAAAATTTTCCCAACACACGGGTTGCGACAATTAGCCACGGCCAATCCTGACAAATCTACATGGGTTGCGACAATTAGCCATGGCCTTGCGAGGTGGTCATGGCTAAACCTGACAGATAGTACGCCCGTGTCCCAAGGCCGTGGTGGATCCTGTTAATTTAACACGGGTATGCGACACACTCGTGCCCTAACCCCGTGGTCGAACCAGCCAATTCAGACACGGGCGTGGGAGAAGCAAACATCGAAGGGCACGGCCGTGTGGCACAGCCATGTGCCCTAACACGCCTAAAGAACACAGGTGTGTGCCATGACTCAGGCGTGCCAAAACCCTTGAAATTTGAACTACACGGGCTAAAAATGATTCACACTGGCGTGTGACACGCCCGTGTCCCCAATTTCTATAAAAACCCTTCACTATTCATCATCATCTTTACTCAAAACCCTAAATCCTCTCCCACCACAGCCTATTCTAGCTCTTCCTAACGCCGCCACCGATCTAGCCCAAGCCACCACGCCCGTGTACCATGGCCACAACCGTGCTCCGCCCCTACAACTATCCATTTGATTCCCCTTTTTCTCTTTTCTCTTTGTTATTACCTCTTATTTTGCTATTTTATTTAGTTTCTTGTTACTTCCATTGTTATATTTATTCACATTTTATCTTTGTAAGTTACTTTCAATGCTTATTTGACATCCATGCAATACCCATGATCTATTGACGTAGAATAATGCAATTTTGAATCATTCTCTTAATGCCATGTTAAGCTATCTCATGCCATTGATTTTAGCACACATAGATTATAAAAACACATTTTAGCAACCATTGTCTTCATGAGTTCAATTCCAAGCTTAGAATGAGTCGAATAACGAATTGCTTTCCTAATATTAATTTTTGCATTGAAATAGGTATTAATCCCTGATTGAACAATCTAATCTTGATTACCGTTAGTCATCACTTAGTTATTAACTCATGAATACATGCCCATTTTTAGTGTTTTTCGTTTTGTTTTTATTTCAGGAACAATGTCATCGTTAAGAGGAAAGAAAGCCGTTGTCCCCGCCTCTAAAAAGTGAAAAGGGGTCCAGTAGTTCCTATTCCACAGCCACAACCAAAATTAAACACCCCCTCCTCTAATTTTTGCAAAGTTCCCAATAGGAACTATTTCAAATCCTTAGAGCAAGACCCCTTAGAGTGGGGAGGTGTATCGATGGGCCACATTAGAGCAGGTCCAATTAGCAGAAGTAGTTCGAGCCCTGTTGATGACGAACCCGTGGGACCAATTCTTCCAAATCGTCGAGCCCACTTACCTCGAGCTTACATTAGAGCTCTGCTCCACATTCCACCTCCAGACAGACATGTATAGATATGACGATCTAGGGGCAGTCCAGTTCCACTTCGGGGGTATTGATCAATAGCTTAGTCTACCGGAGTTTGGTACAGCACTAAGGTTATACACTGAACCATTTTTGGAGGAGGAAAACCTCTCCGAGCTTCATCGCCATATCCACTTCTCACCTTCTATGTGTTGATAGGCCTTGGTCCCTCATCCGGCCACATACAACCCCAGTCGCTCCAAGGCAATAGCTCTTGCCCTATCGCTGAGATACCTATATACTCTACTCGCACATACATTGACGGGTAGACGAGAGAGCACCAGTGTCGTCACCACCCACAACGCCTACTTCTTCTAACGCATGTCACACGGGCACATGCTCGACCTCGCCTACTTTATTGCCCATGCCATTCAGCACCAAACCGAGCGGCATAGAAAGGGTGTGATCTCAATGGGCCCATATGTGACCCGCCTAGCCCGCTACTTTGTCCTCCTCAACACAGAGGCCCAGACATCCTCCTACACTCTCATCGGCCAGATGTCCCCGCTGGGTATCCAAAGTATGCTTTATATGAGGATGATCGAGTGTCGACGTGGGACCAACCCTCCTCAATACCGCTTATCTCAGTCCATCGAGCAGGAGGACCCAGAGGACATTTTTGATGATGTCCCCCCATCCCACGAGAAGCCACCGCCCACTCGCCGTCCAGTTCATGCAGTAGCTTTAGATTCTATCACTTCTGAGCAATTCACACAATTCCAGCAACAATGTTTTCAGCCCCTTGATCACATTGATGCTACTTTATCTCAGATTTGTCAGCATCTCCATCTCACACCGCCACCCCCACCTCACGAACCATCTGAAGATTAAGACTCACGAGTCCTCTTATCTTCTTCTTTATCTTCCTTTTTATTTTCCTTTTTTCCTTTTATTTCATTTAAACCTTATCATTTTCATTTCCATATTTTAAGAACTTAGTTTATTTCATTTCAAACATTTCATATTGGCTATTAAAATTTATTAATGCCATCACAATTTCAAAAAAGCTTTACAGCTCAAATCCATCTCTAATAGGAAAACCCTGCCACGACTGCTGGGTCCTACTTGACCATGACCATTCCTACCACGACACCGATCATCATATTCTTGTGGCTGAGAAATTATGGATCAACACCCTTCCTTACAAATCTTCACACCTCCAACACAAGGAATTCATCCAATATTCAGGGAGTCTCACTTCTCTCCCTCTCTTATGATTTTATGCTTCTATTTTCACTAACTTTATCTTTGTACGTTGAGGGCAATGTACATCTTTAGTGTGGGGGGAATTCACTTTCATTCTTTGCATTATCCTTGAACCCTTAAAAATTTTTGCCACTAACTTTTTGCATTGTTCTGAAATCCCTAAATCTTGGCCTTAACAAATAGAATGAATTCTGATTGATTTATGATTTTTATTGATATGTTGAAAATTAAGACATAGGTACTTATGCTTTGATTATTCAAACTTTAAAACATTAGAGAATTAAGCATAATAAGTTGAAATTTTTGAGAATTTAAATTTTTTCTGGGTTGTTTTCCCCAATTTTAAGTGTTTTCTTGAAATTTGAAATTCGCAAGATTGACATCAAAAGCCATAATTCTGGTGAGATTTTTGAGCCCTTTGAGCGTACATCCTTTTATGCTCACTTTTATTGTTGCTTTGAGTGAGTCAATATTGATCTGTTATTCTAGAACATGCTTCGATTATACATGTCGAGACCACATCATTAATTTGATATCCCTAAATGATAAAGGCACCTAGGTTTTAACCAACTTATTCCATAAAAGCTTACCTTCAAAATTAACCACTAGTGAACCCCATGGAGCCTAACAAACCATTCATTGACTTACCTTCAATATTAACCTATAACCCATTTTTTTGTTGAATTCCCTTCAAATATTTTGATCCCTATTTTTGTCGAGATTTGAGTTGAATAATTATCTAGCTTTGTTCTCCTTTTTCGCTTGTAAAGTTTATAAATATTCGATTTGTTCTTAAAAAAACCAACAACATATGTATATTTCAATTGTGATTCAATGTTTTGCATATTTCAATGTAATTTTTGAGCTCTTGTTCTTAAACGATGCCATCCAAATGAAAAAGGCTTTATTCTAGGAATATGATTCAGTGATAGAGATTTTTCTAGTTAGATGATTTTTTAGTTCAATCTCGACTCTAACCTTTTTTTTCAACTTGTGACCACACCCCTAACTAAGGCCATGTTACAACCCCTGAAAGACCTTTTGATCAATGTACCATGTCAATACATAGTGGTGGAGATTTGATTTTCTTACAAGCTTATGGTAATAACTTTTCATGTTGACTAATGAGTGCTTTATTTCTGAACCCTAAACACTTCAATTGGATAGAGTGAATCTTTAGTAAGGATGTCAACTCTTGTTGATTTTGAGTTCAAGGTAATTACTTAGAATAAGGGAGGAAACCTATGTTTCTGTGATAAAATTCTCAACTTAAATTGTTTGAGACTTTAATTTTCTTTCGGTTGAATTTTCAATGTATGATTACTTGTGGATTAGTTTGAAACATTATTGATAAGGATTATAAGTTGAAAGGAATGATTTTTAATTGTAAGTTGAGATTTTGCTTGAGGACAAGCAAAGGCTTAAGTGTGGGGGTATTTGATAAACTGTAAATTATACATATTTCTGTCCCACATTTTTTCACATTTATGGATGAATTAACATTAAATTTGTGAAATTTAATGCTCCTAATCCTTTAATTTCATGTTTTATACTTAGGAGAGCACAGGAGAGTGAAAAGAATAAGAAACGAGCCGAAAATGGAGAAAATAGGCCAAAGCAAGGAAACAACACGGCGTGGATTGTGTCACAAGTGTGTAATGGGAGGTGTATATGTGAATAAGTATTAAGATTATTTATATGATTTTGATACATTCGGCCAAGGTATAAAGTTATCTGAATTAGTTGATGTTAATTTGATTTATTTGTTTACATTGCTTAATACTTACTAAGCTTATGAAAGCTTACTTCGTTCGTTGTGTTTCTCTGTTTTATAGATCTTTGACTCTATCTACGAGCACGGGGATTCCTGTTCGAAGTCATTCATACTATCTGAACTTTAATTCAGTATTTATAAGAACATTATGTTTTGGTGTGGCATGTATAGTTAAACCTATTTTGGAACAAGTTAGTTATGTATGTAATTTAAGGCCATACGAAAATGGCTCAATCACTTTGGTGATATATGTTTCAAAGAAAAGAAAAGATCAAATATGGTCAATATTTATAATGTGGTATGACTTATTCTTGGTGTTTAGTAAGATTTCTTAGTTGAATATATGTTTGTGAAATGTTTGGTTATGGCTTGACATATTTGGTTATGGTATACATTTATATATTTATACATATATATATATACATGCTCATTGTTTGATTCGTTAATGCTTATATCGTTGATAATTGTACAAATTAAATGGAAGTGAAGAAATGAGATGCATTATTTCTATGTTTATATTCAGTCAGTTGAAAATGATTTATATGTCTATCTTCGAATGTCCTAAGGTTGTGTTTCGTTAGGTAATACCTAGTAATCTTATTCCGGTGACGAATGATGGTTATAGGGTGTTACATTTTATTAGTATCAGAGCTACGGTTTAGTCAATTCTAGGACTAACGTAGCGTGTGTGAGTTTAGCTATACATGCCATTATGTGTTAATACAATAGTGTGATAACTTCTGGCAGCTAATATATGTCTTTCGTATAGCAATGAATCCTGATCCTGAGCAAGCCATAGCTGATGATGTTGAAAGTGTTACGGCTGCTCCCGCGCAAGGGACTGGGCCGATTGACTCTCAGCCGAATACCAGTCATCGAGATGATGATATGAGACAAGCTTTCTACGCTATGATGAATGATTGGTTCTCCCAATATATTCGAACTAATCCGGCTGGTTCACAACCCCCACCCCCGAATAATCCGGCTACGATACCTGTTGTGACTCTTGTGACAGATCCGTTGAGATCGAGTAAGCCTCCAGTTGATAAATTAGGAAATATGGGGCTGAAGAGTTTAGAGCTACCGTTAGTGATGATGTTGAGCGAGCCGAGTTCTAGCTAGATAATACTATCTGAGTATTCGATGAATTATGGTGTACCCCTGATGAGTGCTTAAAGTGCGCAGTGTCTTTGTTGCGTGATGCTGCTTACCACTAGTGGAATACCTTGGTTTTTATTGTACCTAGAGAGAGGGTCACCTGGGAATTATTTTTGACAGAATTCTGTAAAAAGTATATCAGCCAGAGGTTCATCGATCAAAAACGCAAAGGGTTTCTTGAGCTTAAACAAGGCCGAATGACAGTGATAGAGTATGAGCGCGAATTTGTAAGGCTCAGTAGATATGCTCGCGAGTGTGTTTCGTCTGAGGCTATTATGTGTAAACGTTTCGAGGACGAGTTAAATAAAGATATCAAATTGCTGGTTGGTATTTTGGAAATTAAAGAATTTGTATTACTTGTCGAGCGAGCTTGCAAAGCCGAAGAGCTTGGGATTGAAAGAGAAAAGCTGAAGACAGAGCCAGAGAGTTCCGTAAGAGATCTTTGGGGAAATCTATTCCTCAGTCATAGAAGAAATGTCAAGATGAGTTGGGCAGATCTAAGACTACCTCGGGCTTTTCCAGATGAGATCTCGACTGACCACCTATGAGTTCACGAGCTACTTCAGTCGCTAGTGTTGGTAATGATCGTCGGGATAGATCCGAATGTAAGCATTGTGGTAAATGGCATTCGGGAGCTGTAGATTTCATGACCGCTCCTATTTTAAATGTGGATCTGCTGATCACTTTATCAAAGATTGTCTGAGACTAGTTGAGAAGAATACTAATCAGACTAAAAGGCCTAGTAACATTGCAGTGCGGGCTAGACCATCCAGACACTCGGGTAATGTTAGTGGCAGTCAGAGGAAGACTAGAGACACTGCTATTCGATCAGAAGCTCGTGCACCTGCCAGAGCATATGCTATCCGCACCTGTGAGGAAGCTTCTTCTCTAGATGTTGTTACTGGTACTTTTACTCTCTTTGACACTGATGTTATTACTCTGATTGATCCTGGTTCAACTCATTCATATGTGTGTGAAACTTTAGCATCCAGTAAGACTCTCCCTGTTGAGTCTATTGAGTTTGTGATTCAAGTGTCCAATCCTCTGGGCCGTTGTGTATTAGTTGATAAAGTGTGCAAGAAATGTCCTTTCATGATTCGAGATTTTTACTTTCTGGCCAATTTGATGCTATTACCATTCGACGAATTTGACATTATTCTCGAGATGGATTGGTTAATTGTGCACGATGCTGTAGTGAATTGCAAGCGAAAGACTATTGATTTGCAATGTTTGAATAATGAGATAGTTCGGGTTGAGTCTACTGATCTAAACAGGCTACCGACAGTGATATCTTCTGTACTAGC
This sequence comes from Gossypium stocksii, assembly GCA_020496765.1. NCBI lineage: Eukaryota > Viridiplantae > Streptophyta > Magnoliopsida > Malvales > Malvaceae > Gossypium > Gossypium stocksii. Next base: position 30,806,211 of record CM035627.1, read on the forward strand.
TCGAAAATGTATGAAAAAGGGCTGTGAGGCTTATCTTGCTTATGTATTGGATAGCAAAGTATCTGAACAAAAGCTTGAGACCGTACTTGTGGTTTGTGAGTATCTGAATGTGCTTGCTGAGGAATTACCGGGATTGCCACCTGTTAGAGAGGTTGAGTTCGACATAGAGCTTGTACCAGGTACGACTTCAATTTCGATTGCTCTATATCGTATGGCACCGACCGAGTTGAAAGAGTTGAAGTCTTAGTTGTAAGAGTTGACAGACAGAGGTTTTGCACAACCGAGTTTCTCTCCTTGGGTTACACCAGTTCTATTTGTGAAAAAGAAAGACAGAACTATGAGAATGTGTATCGATTATGGATAGTTGAACAAAGTGACTATAAAGAACAAATATCCGTTGCCGCGAATCGATGACTTATTTGATCAATTAAAGGGAGCTTCAGTGTTTTCAAAGATTGATTTGCGATCTGGCTATTATCAGTTGCGAGTTAGGGATTCTGATATTCCTAAGACTACTTTCAGAATGAGGTACAGACAGTGTGAGTTTTTAGTGATGCCGTTTGGGCTCACTAATGCCCTTGCGATTTTCATGGATAATCAGGTGTTCAGACAGTATTTAGATCGGTTTGTGGTTGTGTTCATAGACGATATTTTGATTTATTCTCACGACGAGTCTAAGTATGCCAAACATTTGGGGCTTGTACTTTAGATTTTACGAGATAATCAGTTGTATGCTAAATTCAGTAAATGTGAGTTCTGGTTACGCGAGGTCAGCTTTCTGGGACATGTTGTATCTGCATCAGGTATTTGTGTTGATCCGAACAAAATCTCAGTTATACTTGACTGGAAACCTCTGAGAAATGTTCCAGAAGTTCGGAGCTTTTTGGGACTTGTCGGATACTATCGGCAATTTTTAAAAGGTTTTTTGATGATAGCAACCCCGTTGACAAAGCTGCTTCAAAAAGATGTCAAATTTGAATGGTCTGAAAAGTGTTAGAAAAGTTTCGATTAGTTGAAAACTCTTTTGATGGAAGCCCTAGTGTTAGTTCAGCCAGAGTCCAGTAAAGAATTCGTGGTTTATAGTGATGCTTCTTTGAGTGGTTTGGGCTATGTTTTGATGCAAGAGGGAAAAGTTGTTGCTTATGTTCCGAGACAGTTAAAGCCTCACGAGAGAAACTATCCGACGCATGATCTCGAGTTAGCGGCCATTGTGTTTGCTCTGAAAATTTGGCATCACTACTTATTTGGAGAGAAATGTCATGTTTACTCAGATTATAAAAGCCTCAAATATTTAATAACTCAGAGAGACTTGAATTTGAGACAACGAAGATGGCTCGAATTGTTGAAAGATTACAAGTTTGTCATTGATTATCATCCGGGAAAGGCTAACATAGTTGCCGATGCTCTTAGCCGAAAATCACTGTTTGCATTGCGAGCAATGAATGTGCACTTGTTTGTGTCTGCTGATGAGGTGTTGATAGCAGAATTAAAAGCAAAACCGACATTGATACGGCAAATCTATGAAGCTCAAAAAACCGATGATGATTTGGTTGCTAAATGGGCTCAGTGTGATTCGAATGTGGATTCAGAGTTTCAAATTGACGATAATGATTGTTTGAGGTTCAGAGATCAATTGTGTGTTCCGAGAAATTCTGAACTTATTTCGATGATTTTGAGCGAAGCTCATAGTAGCCGAATGTCGGCTCACCCGGGTACCACGAAAAAGTATAACGATCTGAAACTTCAGTACTGGTGGCAAGGTATGAAACGAGACATCTCTAATTATTTTTCTAAATGTCTAATATGTCAACAAGTAAAAGCGGAGCATCAGGTGCCTTTAGGATTGCTGCAACCGATTATGATACCCGAGTGGAAATGGGATTGTGTTACAATAGACTTTGTATCGGGTTTACCGTTAACACTGAGCAAGAAAGATGCAATTTGGGTTGTCGTTGATAGATTGACAAAGTCAGCTAATTTTATCCCTGTTTGTACCGATTATTCGCTCGATAAGTTAGCTAAATTGTACATTTCTTAGATTGTGAGATTGCAAGGGGTGCCTACTTCTATTGTGTCAGATAGAGATCCGAGATTGACTTCGAGATTTTGGAAGAAATTGCAAGAAGCTTTAGGTACCAAGTTTTATTTTAGCACCGCATTTCATCCCCAAACCAATGGTCAACCCGAGCGGATTATTTTGATAGTCGATGAGATGTTGAGATGTTGTATCCCTGAGTTTAGTGGCTTGTGGGAACGATACTTACCTTTGGTTGAATTCGCGTACAATAGTAGTCTTCAATCAAGTATCAAGATGGCACCTTACGAGGCTTTATACGGTATAAGTGTCGTACATCGTTGTTTTGGACCGAGCTTAGTGAAAATAAGATCTATGGTATTGATTTGATTAAGGAGGCTGAGCAGAAAGTAAAAGTGATTCGAGAAAGTCTAAAAGCAGCATCAGATTGTCAGAAATCATATGGGGACTTGAAACGAAAATATATAGAGTACCAAGTTGGCGACAAAGTATTTCTTAAAGTTTCGCCGTGGAAAAAGGTGTTCAGATTCGGCCGTAAAGGTAAATTGAGTCCTAGATTTATCGGACCATATGTAATTTCAGAAAGAATTGGGCCGGTTGCCTATAGATTAAATTTGCCAACCGAACTCAAAAAGATTCACGATGTTTTTCATGTTTTGATGCTCCGTCGGTATAGATCCGATCCTTCGCATGTGATAAACCCATTAGAAATTGAGATTTAGTCTGATCTGAGTTACGAGGAAGAACCGGTTCGCATCCTGGCTCACGAGGTGAAAGAATTACCGAATAAGAAAATCTCATTAGTAAAAGTGTCGTGGCTCAAACACGGGGTTAGAGAAGCGGCTTGGGAACGTGAAGATTCAATGAAAGAATGTTATCCTCACCTATTCACTAGTAAGATTTTCGGGGACGAAAATCCCTAAGGGGGAGTTGTGACAGCCCTAAATTGACCCTAGTCGGAAAGTGGTTTCGGACCACAAAATCGAGTCACAAAATTTTTAAAATACTTTATTCTATGTTTATTATATGTGAAGTTTCGGGTGTGAAAGTATCGTGTTTTAATTTTGTCTTTTGTATGTGGAATTACTAAAAAGGACTTAAGTGAGAAATCTTGAAAATGTGATAGGTTAATTAGTAGTGGCCTAATATTGTATGGTTTAAAAACATGAGGGCTTGCATGTCAAATAACCCATCCTTATGATAGTGGACGGCAAGGTGGGTAGTGATTGACATTTTATGTCTTTTATTAAATTAAATAAAAGGGTTAATGGATTATTTATAAAAAAAATAAAATAATTAATGAAATATGAAATTGGTGAAAAGAACAAAGTTGGCTTCATTTTTTTTTACCTTGTTAATGCCGATTGCAAAATAGAAGAAGAAGGTTGGTGCTCGGTTGCTAATAAGCTAAAATGTGCATGGGTAGTATTTATTAATGAGATAACTTGTTAATTTTAAGTGTTAATCGGCCAATGTTAAATTGTGAGCTAATTTATGTTAGTTGTTAAGGTAAAGTACATAAGTGATAAAAAAATTATTATTGCTAGTAGATTCGAATAGATTTAATAATAGAGTAATGGTTTATATTGATACATATTGAAATTTGCTGATTGGGGTTATATTGTATATGATTTGACTTTGGAACTATTTTACCTTATTGCCGTATGAATAGTAAAATGAATTGTTGTGGATTTTTGAATGATCCCTAGTTGAGGAACTGATTATTGCTTGTGAGTTTGAGATGTGTGAAAGCTTGAATTGAAATAATTAATAGCTAATGACTAATGTGTTTAGGTGAAGTTAAGTTAGATACCGAATGTGATAGGGACTAAAGAATCGAGTATTGATTATATTGTCAAAATGTTTAATGCTTGAATATGTGTGATCAAAGGTCCAAAGGTTCGGTCCTATGCATGTTGATAAGGTTCTATATTTATAAAGCACTTTGATTTAGACATACATACATATGGTTGCTTAGGGCATTGAAATGGCCGATTAAGGCTCAATCTTTAGCCACATACTAAATTTCTTGATGTGATTAAAAATGAGTACAACCATCAGGTATTTGAGTTAAAAGTAGTTAATATGGCCTATTAAATTTATTGTTCATATTCGGCTATAAGCAAGCCTAGTGAGATCTTGACAAGTGAACTTTGTTTAATTGTAAGCTCAAGAGCAACGAGAGCCAATTTCGGATAGGGGGAAGGTGAAACAAGTCGATTAGTTGATCCGTAGTCTTTCAACGACAATTAAGGTAAGTTTAAGCATTTGAAATAAATTATTTCATAGGCCGAATGTGATTATTATAACTAAGACGAAATGAGGTGGTAGAGTGTGGCATTGAGCTTATGATCGAATGGCACATAAAGAATTTAAGTAAACTTTGTATTAGGCTTCTTGAATGAATGTGAAATACATATATACATGTGAGTTGTGGTCGGGTATGAGATAGAATGAAATGTAAGTGGTTTATTTATATGTGTATGTGACTTATGTTAAATAGAAGCTTTTAGTAAGCTATATGATAAACTTTGTGTTAAGTTCTTCGAGTTATGTAATTATGTTACTGTCGAATATGAGATGAATGAAAATGGGTTATGTATGTGTGTTAAGCCAAATGACCATTTTGAAATAAGGACATATAAGGTGGTATGCCTTAAAATGTGAATAAGATTATATTGGGCCTCGAGCCTAGCAGGCTATAATGCCGGTGAGATTATATCGGGCCTCAAGCCTAGTAGGCTATAATGCCGGTGAGATTATATCGGGCTTTGAGCCTAGCAGGCCTCAGGCCGGTGATGTATCCAGATTTATAAGATTTTGAGACTTTGTGGTAAAATGACAATTGAAATAGTTTAATACGGTAAGCTGGCCAGGTAAGTATCTGGAACTTATATTTGAACTCGATTTGGATTGTGTCACAAGTGTGTAATGAGAGGTGTATATCTGAATAAGTATTAAGATTATTTATTTGATTTTGATACATTCAGCCAAGGTATAAAGTTATGTGAAGAAGTTGATGTACCAACGTTATACGAGTTCGTAATTAAGTGAAATTAAAATGCTAAAGTACATTAAGTATTTGTGCATTTTCAGCCTAATGGAATTTTAACTAGACGATGGTTACTTGAGAACTCGAACGTTTGATTGTTAATTTGATTTATTTGTTTACATTGCTTAATGCTTACTAAGCTTATGCAAGCTTACTTCGTTCGTTGTGTTTCTCTGTTTTATAGATCTTTGACTCTATCTACGAGCTCGGGGATTCCTATTCGAAGTCATTCATACTATCTGAACTTTAATTCTGTATTTATAAGAACATTATGTTTTGGTGTGGCATGTATAGTTAAACCTATTTTGGAACAAGCTGGTTATGTATATAATTTAAGGCCATGCGAAAATGGCTCGATCACTTTGGTGATATATGTTTCAAAGAAAAGAAAAGATCAAATATGGTCAATATTTATAATGTGGTATGACTTATTCTTGATGTTTAGTAAGATTTCTTAGTTGAATATATGTTTGTGAAATGTTTGGTTATGGCTTGACATATTTGGTTATGGTATACATTTATATATATATATACATGCTCAGTGGTTGATTCGTTAATGCTTATATCGTTGATAATTGTACAAATTAAATGGAAGTGAAGAAATGAGATGCATTATTTCTATGTTTATATTCAGTCAGTTGAAAATGATTTATATGTCTATCTTCATATGTCCTAAGGTTGTGTTTCGTTAGGTAATACCTAGTAACCTTATTCCGGTGACGAATGAGGGTTATAGGGTGTTACACCAACGGTATTCTAAAGGTTCAATAGGCATGATTTTGAAAGGGAAAGGTAAGAGATCAATATGAACTAAGGCTTGTACATATATAAACTTCACTGAAATGGTGATACTTGGAAAATATGCAAGTTGAAATGGATGATAAATCCAAATAATTCATGTTAATATTATTGGCTATCCATGTTAATTTGCTTATGATTTATGTTATGTAAGTTAACATGTTTGTGTTGATGCTTAGGCTTTGGCCAAGCTATTGGTTGGATTATGCCATGCTAAATTTTAATTTTATGTAACGAAACGGTAAGTTAGGTTTTACATTATACGAACTTACTAAAAATTCGTGCTTACTTTGTGTTATTTTCCATGTTTTATAGTGAATTAGATGCTCGTTCAGGTTGGAAGCTTGTAAGAGACCTATCACACTATTCATTGACTTTATCGGTAGATTTTGATGATTTTGAGTCATGGTTATAATGGCATGTATAGTCGTTTTATGGTCGATGAAATAGCCATTATGTTTGGCTTATAAATATGGCATTTTTTGTTATGGAATAGATGTTATGTTAACATGTATGTATGGTCTTTTAATGATTGCTATTTTGGCATTTTGGTGCTTAAATGGTGGTAGTTAGAATGATTAATAAAAATGCATGCTAAGAAATGTTGTTTTGATATGCTTGAATGTGGTCATTGAGGTATGGTTTGATATGGGAATACATAGTGAATAATGAGTAGATAAATGCATAATTTGGTATGTTTGGATGTGGTTGGCATATGACCAAGTTTGCTAAGGTTTAGTGATGATAGTTGTTGAATTGTCAAATTGGTATATTTAAGTATGATTGGTATGTGAACATTGTGGTAAAAGTTAGTATAGAATTAGTTCTAATGATTGGTTGGTTTATGGCTAAACTTAGCAAATGTATAATCAAGTTTGATTGTTGTGATTAAGGTGCCTTTTAGGCATATTAGTTGTATGGTTAAATACTATGATGATCTAGTTTGAGTATGCATGAGTTAAGCACAATTTGGATGAATGAAAATAGGTGTATTTGGCTTGTGTAAATGACCAAGTTTTGGGTGAGTAAAAGGGCTTGAAAATGACATATTTTTGTCTACATGGCCTAAGACACGGGCGTGTCTCTCAACCATGTGTCCCCTATACGTTTCAAAGGTTTACAAATCAGGCAGTTATACGGCCTAGCACACGGCCTGGCATACGGACGTATGAGGCCATTTTGAGAGGTACATGGCCTAGCACACAGGCGTGTGAGACCATTACGAAAGATACACGGCCTGGCACACAAGCATGTGGGTAGGCCGTGTGACCCAAGTCAAACAGTAACATGGGCTGGGGCACGGTTATGTGTCCCTATTTCAAATGCCCACACAGCTTGAGACATAGGCATGTGTCTCAGCCGTGTGAGTCACACAGCCATGTGACCCCTATAGTATGAAAATTTTCAACTTTTTCCTAAAAATTTTATATGTTTCTAATTTAGTCCCAATTCATTTCTAATGTGCTTTTAGGGCCTTGAGGGCTCGAATAAGGGACAATATGTGTGAGAATGATTGGTTTTGCTATGAATGATTTTATGATTTAAATGTTATGAATATTTGATAGTTTTGAGTTGGAAACTTTCGGTAATGCTTGTAACCCTATTTTGACGACAAATATGGGTTAGTGGTGTTACATTACTAATTCCACAAATGTCTAAAAATGAAGTCAAAAATGTTTTCTCTAGTTTAATGTGTTAGTGGTTCACGAAATTCATGTCAACCTATCCTATGGCTCCACAACCTCCACCCATTATTGTACTTCATGTGGTACTTTTACCTATTCAAATGACCGAAAGGAGTTGACAAATCCCTATTGATAAAGTTAGAAAATGTGGAGCTAAGGTATTTAGGGGCAGAACCAACAATGATCCTGCTAACGCTGAATGTTGGCACCAAAACATACAGCGAGTCATTCATGAAATGGCCTACTCTCCTAATGATTATTTGAGATTCGTTGTATTGTTACTGAAAGATGAAGCTTATAGTTGGTGGTCGACATTAACATCTACAGTACTATGGGAAAATGTTAATTGAGATTTCTTCAAAATAGAGTTTAAAAAGAAGTAAGTCATTAAATGTTATCTAGATAAAAAAAAAAAGAAATAATTTCTTGAACTAAAGTAGGGAAATAAATCAGTAGCTGAGTATGAAAGAAAGTTTGTATATCTCAACAAGTATGCTTGTGAAATTGTACCGAACAAGGAAGAAATGTGCATTGAATTTGAAGATGGATTAAACGATGCAATTAAAATAATGATTGGAGAGACAGAAATACGACAATTCATAATTTTATCTAATCGAACTCAAAGGATGGAGGAAGTTTATAATAACAAGACACAGAGAGAAAGGAAGGCTTGATAACACGGTAGAATTAGCTTTTCCAAGTCATTCTCTGCATTGCCAGAAAAGAAGACAAAGGCAAGTTTTAGTTGTGGTAGTTCACTATCTAGATTTTGGGGTAAAAACAAATCAGTGCAACATGATTCAAAGTATCAAATTAAACATGTAACAACCCAATTTCGGTGAAACCATAACAGTGGTTTTGGGACCATAAATAGGAGCCGAAAATAAAATTTATTTTTATTTTATTACATGGTCCGTAATATGATAGAAATTCATGTGAAAATTTTGATAATAAAATTTTATCGATTTCGTGTTTAATTATAAGAAGGACCAAATCGCATAAAATACGAAAGTAGAATTCTAGTATCTGTAAGGATTAAATAGCTATGGAATTCAAAACTAGAGGTCCTTATATGGTAATTAGACCATTAAAGAAAGGAATGTAGATTTTTTTGGTGACTTATCCATGGAAATTTAGAAAAGGGGCAAGGACTAAATTGAAAAGTGAAATAATTTAATTAATTAAAAGATGATAAAAAGAAATATCATCTTATTTTCTCATCTTCTTCCCTAAACATACATGGAAACCCTATGAGAAAGAAAAGAAACTTTTACAACCAAATTGGGTAAGTTTCCTTGTCCCATTTTTAGTAATTTTGATATTTTTGAAATAGGGATAGCTTAATCTATCTATTTGGGGGATCAATTTGTAAAGTTATCAAAGTATGGAAAATAGGTCATGGATGTCTATGCTGAAAATTAGAAATTTATGTTAGAAAATGAAAGGTTATTGATAGATAAACAACTTTTACAAAGTGAGTTTTGATAAAACATGATTTAGGGACTAAAATGTAAAGTTGTGAAAGTTGATGGAAAATTCTAAATTTTTATGAATTCATGTGCTGTAAATTTTGTGATGGAATTTCGATTGGGCTTGGAATAAGGAGTAAATTGCACAAATTTCATTTTCCGAGCCTAGGGACGAAATAGGAATTTATGGAAAAGTTAGGGGTAAAATGGTAATTTTTCCTAGAACGTAAATTGAGTCCAAGTGAGTATGAAACATGAGAAATTGATGTAAAATTTACTCGTATAGATCTTGATAGACCAAATTCAGAGCTAGAATGAGGAAAGAGGAAAATGTCGGATTACTATATTTTACGTACATGAACATTGTCGAGGTAAGTTCGTGTAACTAAATTGTGTTTATTTACATGCTTGCATTGATTGTGTTTATGTAAATTGTATAAATGTCATAAATATGTGAAATTATTATATATCCGATCAAACCCGATAAATAAAAATGATTAAATTAAATGATAAGGCCCGATAGATGATAAAGTATAAACGATGAGCATATTACTTATATGCTTGAAATGAATGTGGGATGTGTTTATTTGTATTATACGAATGTTGTGGATGAATGAAATAATCACATGGTCAGTAATGCTTGAGAAAAATGTTTACATCCCAGTTAAATAAAATGGAAAATCGATGGATATGTGATTTCCCGAAATGAATGAGGTCCTGTATTTTTTGCTGACGGGATTTAGCTCGGACGAGTAATCCTATTGACCTCATTACCGATAGGATTTAGCCCGGATGGGTAATCCTAATATAAACCCTCTCAAGCATATGTTATAGATTGGATTTAGCCGAGACGTGTAATCCAAATTAAGCTTTTTGGAGAATATGTTATAGAAAGGATTTAGCCTAGACTAGCAATGCTGATTAAGCTTATGTGAGCACATGATGGAGACAGGATTTAGCCTAGACTGGTAATCTTGTTATATGATGTGTGACTCGAGAGTGTGATTTTTGATAATGTGCCCTAATGGGTACCCCCGAACATGAATTGACAGATTCCTAAATTGTAAACTTTGGGTGTACTACCTGAATATCCATCGATATTTTCCATAATTCAACGGGTAAAACCCTGACATGAAAAGAAATGAGTTTTTACATGTATCTACTTGAAGTACATGGAAATGATATTTTATGAAATATGGAAGTATGAAATTATGATATAAGAACAAAAAAAATTGTTTTATGAACTTATTCATCTATGAGGATAGATTTGTACTACCTATGTTTCCTTCGATATTCTAAATAAATTCAATGGGTAACAATCCAAACATGAGAAGATATAAATAAGAAATGAGATATTACACTTATCTGCTTGGAATACATGAGATGATAATACATGAAAATTGATATATGGAAACATGAGATGATGCTATTCGTACATGGAAATTATTTGATGACTATGTTCATTTTTTACTATAGAATTGTACACCTTGAGTGTACTATCCATGTGATATTGATGTTTCAAATGATTAAATGAGCAAAGTTCTAACATGAAACAATCTAAACTCGATATGAGTTGTTATGAAAATATACATGAAAATACAAGAATATGATTTTGTATACGAGTTATAAGTATACATGGTGTGGAAAGCATACGACTATGGAAATCTAGTTTTTGTTGAGACCATTGATCTCGTGATGATGAAGTAATAAAAACTGATCGCACCTATAAACTAACTAATATCATGATAAAGGCAAGTGCACCTATCGAATAGTAGTATAGTTAGTGGCAAGACCGAAATATTGAATCCAAGGAACTAAAAGTACTAGTAATGACTTTCTTCCTATTATCTAGCCTAAAAATACAGAGGTGGTTTGTGTAAACTAATTAACGCAAAAATAAACTAAGGATGCGACAAAGAGTAAATTGGGAAATTGCTTCTGGGAATACTGATTGATGAGGGCAATACCTAAGGAAGAATCCACCTAGATTTCACTTGTTATCTAACTCTGAACTAGACAATTTCTTCATTTGACTTGATACGTAGAGATCACTAAATTATGTTAATACCTCCATCGAGGATAAGAACAACTAGTCCTAGGTTGATTAATTGAAATATCTTTCTAATTAAAACCATAGCCTTAGATATTAGATTTGACTCTAATCCGGCAAATTTTCGTCGTCCTATGTTTAGGATTGCGATCAACTCCACTTAATTGTGTTGGATCTACTCCTATACAGGGACTTTTGCTCCTCTGTATAAACACATTCGACTTAAATTAATATCTCGGAAATATCAATTCAAGAGTTAAAAACACAATTAAGAACAAATCAAATATTTATCATATAGTTAAGATAACAACAACAAGATTCATCTTAGGTTTCATCCCCCTTAGATATTTGGGGTTTTATTTCATAATTATAAAAAGAAACATATCAGAATAAATAAAATAACAAAACATAAGAAAACCCAAAACCTCTGAAAGGATAGAAGGGAAATCCTCTGTCTTGATGTAGATCTTGACTTCTGAGATTGATCAATCGGCTTTCCTTCGAGTAATTCCCTGCCTCTAGCTCTCCGTCTTCGTAGGAGGACTGAGCTGATACTGTCTTGTACTGTCCCCTCCACTGTACCCCTTTGTAGTTGCCTCCTAGGGTCTTTATATAGAGTTTAAAATGTCTTTCTTAGCCCCTAAGTAGCCTTTTCCGAGTGAAATTGAACTTCATCACGACAGGGACACGTCCGTGTGCCACACCCATGTGAGTCGATGTGGAGGCCGTGCTAGGGCGTGTTAATGTGGCACTAGCATGTGACACGCCCGTGTGACGAACTTCCAGGCTGTGTTGATTATTGATTTGGGCCTAATTTGCCTGTTGTTGGCCCGTTCCTTACTCTTTTCTCTTTCTTATGCTCACCTAAGTATAAAACATGAAAAGGATTAGGAGCATCAAATTCCACAAATTCAATGATAATTCATCCAGAAATTAGGCTAAGCATGAGGTAAAAATATGTATAATTTATGGTTTATCAAATACCCCCACACTTAAGCCTTTGCTAGTCCTCAAGCAAAATCTCAATTTACAATTAAAAATCATTCCTCTCAACTTATAATCCTTATCATTAATGTTTCAAACTAATCCACAAGTAATCATATAATGAAAATTCAACCGAAAGAAAATTAAAGTTTCAAACGCTCTAAGTTGAGAATCTTATCACAGAAACATAGGTTTTCTCCCCTCTTCTAAGTAATTACCTTGAACTCAAAATCAACAAGAGTTAACATCCTCACTAAAGATTCACTCTATCCACTCGAAGTGTTTAGGGCTCAAAAATTAAGCACTCATTAGTCAACCTAAAAAGTTATTACCATAAGCTTACATGAAAATCATATCTCCACCACTATAGATTGATATGAAACATCGATCAAAAGGTCTTTCAATGGTTGTAATGGGGCTTTGGTTAGGGGTGTTGTCACAAGATGAAAAGGAGGGTTAGAATCGAGATTGAACTAAAAAATATCTAACTAGAAAAATCTCTATCATTGAAACATAACCCTAGAGCTAAGCATATTCTTTCGGATAACATTGTTTTGGATTCGGAAGCTTATAATAGAAATATGCAAAAATATTGTATTACAACTGAAATATGAATTACAACTGAATTAACTGTACATACACTTTTTTTAAGAACAAATCAAATATTTATAATCAGAAATGGAGAACAAAGCTAGATAATTATGCAACTCAAATCTCGACAAAAATAGGGATCAAAATAATTGAAGGGAATTCAACAAAAAATGGGTTATAGGTTAATATTGAGGGTAAGTCAAGGAATAGTTTGTTAGGCTCAATGGGGTTCACTAGGGGTTAATTTATGGACGTAGGCTTTTATGGAGTAAGTGGGTTAAATCCTAAGTACCATTATCATTTCGGTATATCAAAACAATGATGTAGTCTTGACATGTATAATCGAAGCAAGTTCTAGAATGTATTAACTCACTCAAAGCAATAATAAAAGTGTGCACGAAAGGATGTATGCTCAAAAGGCTCAAAAATCTCAAATTTCAAATTTCAAATTTGATGTCAATCCTGCACATTCAAATTTTAAGATAACACTTAAAATTGGGGATAACAACCTAGAAAAATTATAAATTCTAAAAAAATTCAACTTATCATGCTTGATTCTCTAATGTCTTAAAGTATTAATAATCAAAGCATAAGTACTTATGTCTTAATTCTCAACATATCAATAAAAATCATAAATCAATTAGAATTCATTTTAATAGGGGATTGAGACTAATGCAGATAGTGAAAGTGAGAATTCAAAATTTGAGAACAATGCAACAAGTTAGTGGTCTGCTGCTAAGTTCTTTGAGATGTGGATTCTCAAGCCTGGAGAGGTGATCTGCTGCTAAGTTTTCAGCTCCTTTTTTTGTGTTGGATTTCCAAATCAAATTCTTGCAATAGTAGAATCCATCTTGTTTGTCGATGCTTTATATCTGATTTAGTTAAAAGATAACGAAGAACTGAATGATCAGTAAAGACAATGACTTTAAACAATATTAGATATGGTCTAAATTTGTCAAATGCAAAAACTACAGCTAGCAATTCTTTTACTGTGGTAGTGTAGTTCCCTTATGCTGCTGTTAAAGTTTTGCTAGCATAATAGATTGGCTGGAAGTGCTTGTCTCTTTGCTATCAAAGAACTGCACCTACTGCAAAATCACTCACATAACACATTAGCTCTAAAGGTAAATTCCAATCTGGTGCAACTATAATTGGGGCATTAGTGAGTTTATCTTTGAGAATTTTAAATGCCTCTAAACATTCTTGATCAAAATCGAAAGGTACGTCTTTTTCTAGTAATTTCGTTAATGGCTTAGCTATTTTAGAAAACTCTTTAATGAATCTTCTATAAAAACTAACATGTCCTAAAAAGCTTTTAATTGCCTTAACTGGACTAGGGGAGGTAGTTTTTCAATGGTCTCAACTTTTGCTTTATCTACTTCTATCCCTTTACTAAAAATTTTGTGTCCTAGCGCAATACCTTCTTGTACCATAAATGGCATTTTTCCCAATTAAGAACAAGATTTTTTTTCTTCACATCTTATCAGGACTCGTTCTAAAATTTTGAGGCAAAGTTGGAAAGAGTTACCGAATACCGAGAAGTCATCCATAAATACCTCCATGATATCCTCCACGAGTTCGTTAAAAATTGCTAGCATGTAACATTGAAAAGTAGCAGGGGCATTAGATAATCCAAAAGGCATTCTACGATAAGCAAATGTACCATATGGACATGTGAATGTCGTTTTCTCTTGATCTTCAGGAGCTATCGCGATTTGGAAATAGCTAGAAAGTCCATCCAAAAAGCAGTAGTACATGTGTCCTGATAGCCTTTCTAACATTAGATCGATTAAGGGTAAGGGGAAGTGATCCTTTCTGGTGGCGTCGTTCAATTTCTTGTAATCAATACAAACTCTCCAACCTGTGACAGTTCTTGTAGGGATTAATTCATTCCTTTCATTGGCAACAACAGTCATGCTGCCTTTCTTACGAACAACCTGCACAGGACCCACCCAAGCACTGTCAGAAATAGGATAAATAATTCATGCCTCTAGAAGTTTAATTACCTCGGTTTTGACCACTTCCTTCATGGTGGGGTTTAGTCTTCTTTGAGCTTGTACACACAGTTTATATTCATCTTCCATCAAAATTTTGTGGGTGCAAAAAGAAGGGCCGATTCCTTTGATGTCAGAAATTTTCCAAGCTATGGCTCTTTTATGTTTTCTTAACACTTGAATTAATTCATCCTTCTCATTGGGTTGTAAGTTTGAAGCAATAATGACTGGTAATGTAGAATTGTCTCCTAAGAATGCATATTCTAAATGTTTGGGTAATTGTTTGAGATCTAATTTTTGTCTTAGTTCATCTTTAATCTCAGTGCCCTCATAATCTATTTGTCTTGGGAAGGGTTCGTTGGAGTTTAACTCAGTTATTACCTTTTTCATCTAAGTGGTAACTTCGTTTCCTCCCCACGTTGAACAAGACACAGTTCCAACGTGTCTTTAAGAATGATCTCCTGAAAGGAATCTTGAACAGAATGATCAATGGAATTAATAAAGTAATAGAAATCATCTTGTTCCCTAGAAAATCACATGGCATCATAAATTTTAAACACAATTTCTTCATCTCCTACCCTAAGCACTAGTTTTCCATCTCCCACATCAATAACAGCCCTAGCAGTAGCTAAGAATGGTCGTCCTAGGATTAAAGGTACCTCAACATCCTCATCCATGTCTAAAATAACAAAGTCGATAGGGAATATAAATTTATCCACCTTAACTAATACATCTTCAATGAAACCACTAGGATATTTAACAGATCTATCAGCTAATTGAATACTCATCCTAGTGGGTTTTGGTTCCCTATCCTAGTCGTTTGAACATTTTATAAGGCATCAGATCAATGCTGGCACCTAGATTTGCTAATGCCTTTTCAATATTTAAATTACCAATCAAACAGGGAGTAGTAAAACTTCCTGGATCTTTCAATTTGGTTGGGAGTTTATTCTGTAGGATTGCTGAACACTCTTCGTTGAGTTACACTGTGGACAGCTCTTCAAACTTCCTTTTGTTTGTTAGAAGTTCTTTCAAGAATTTTGCATATGTGGGCATCTGTGAAATAGTTTAAACAAAAGGTAAGTTAATATGCAATTGTTTAAAAAGTTCAAGAAATTTACTGAATTGAGCGTCCATGCGGTTTTTCTTCAATTTTGCTGGGTATGGGATTGGTGTTTTGTATTCTTTGAGTGTTGGTGGGGTGTTTGCTTTGGGATCGGCTTCCTCAATGTTTTCTTTGCCATGTTCTTTTACCACCACCTTTTTAGGTTCGACTAGTGTTTTCCTATTCCTTAGTGTAACTGCTTTAACGTGCTCCTTAGATTTAATCTCTGTGTTGCTTGGTGATCTTTTGGAGATTAACTTAGTGAGTTGGCTTATTTGAGTTTCAAGCCCTTGAATGGATGCCTGTTTGTTCTAAAGTGTCGTCTCTGTATTCTAGAAATGGGTTTCTGACATGGCGATAAATTTTGTGAGCATCTCCTCAAGGTTTGACTTTTTCTCTTGTTGGAACGGTGGTTGTTGAAATCCCGGAGGAGGTGGTTGCCTTTGATTTCCTTGTCCTCCCCATGAGAAATTTAGGTGGTTCCTCTAACCTGCATTGTAAGTATTACTATAAGGGTTATTTTGGGTTCTAGAATTATTACCCATACAGTTGGCTTGCTCGGTTTCCATGCCATGCCCATAGGAGGAGCAATCGGGATTGTACATGTTTCCTTGGTTTGAGTCGCACTGCATCACTGGGTGTACCTGCGTAGAACTAGCAAAATTATCAATCCTTTTATTAAGGAGTTCTACCTGATTAGAAAGCATGGTGACTGCATCAATATTAAAAACTCCGGTAGCTTTTTGTGGCTTTATTCTCATGAGTTGCCACTGATAGTTATTCAGTGGCATCTCTTCTATAAATTCGTAAGCTGCTTCTGATGTTTTGTTATTGATTGTTCCATCGGTGGCTGCATAGATCATTTGCCTCGTCGAAGGATTCAAATCGTTGTGAAAGGTTTGAACTTGTAACCATCATTTGCCTCGTTGAAGGATTCAAACCGTTATGAAAGGTTTGAACTTGTAACCACGGAGGTAATCCATGGTGAGGGCACCTTCTCAATAAGTCCTTGTATCTCTCCCAAGCTTCGTAAAGTGTTTCTAACTCCATTTGCACAAAATAAGAGATATCATTCCTTAATTTTTCCGTTTTAGCCGGCAGAAAATATTTGAGCAAAAATTTTTTGGTCATTTGTTCCTGTGTAGTGATAGACCCTCGTGGTAAAGAATTTAACCACTGTTTAGCTTTATTTCTCAAGGAGAATGGGAATAACCGAAGACGAATGGCATCATCAAAAATTCCATTTATTTTAAATGTGTCGCAGAATTCTAAGAAATTGGCTAAATGAGCGTTAGGATCCTTATCCTACAAACCATCAAACTGAACAAACTGTTGTATCATTTGAATAATGTTAGGTTTCAGTTCAAAATTATTTGTAGCAATAGTAGGCCTAACTATACTAGAGTCAGTACCAGCCAAATTAGGTTTAGCATAATCATACATAGTGGGCAGAACAGGATTTTGCTCAATAGGATTTGCGGCTACCATAGGGGGTAGCTAATTATCCTGATTTGCCTCCATATCTTCAGTGGATTCGTGTTTTTCTTCCTTTCCTTGTTCTGGGACTGTAAGCTTCTTCTTATTTCTCTACGATTTCTGTGAACTGTGGCTTCTAAATCATCGTCAAACAATAATGGTCCTCCTGGGTTTCTTCTAGTCATAAACTAGAGACACCTGGAAGGAACAAAACAGAGAGAAAGATTTTAGTGAATAAAACCTAAAAATAAAAGTAGAAAATAAATTGCAATAAAAGTAAAGAATGGCTAAAGTAATAGGAATCGAGTGTTCCTAATATCCTAGTTCCCCGGCAACGGTGCCAAAAACTTGATATCGTGATGATAAAGTAATAAAAACTTATCGCACCTATAAACTAACTAATATCATGATAAAGGCAAGTGCACCTATCGAATAGTAGTATAGTTAGTTGCAAGATCGGAATATCGAATCCAAGGAACTAAAAGTACTCGTAATGACTTTCTTCTTATTATCTAGCCTAAAAATAAAACGGTTGTTTGTGTAAGCTAATTAACGATAAACTAAACTAAGGATGCGACAAAGAGTAAATTAGAAAATTGCTTCTGGGAAAACTGATTGATAAGGGCAATACCTAAGGAGGAATCCACCTAGACTTCACTTGTTATCTAACTCTTAACTAGACGATTTCTTCATTTGACTTGATCCGTAGAGATCCCTAAATTATGTTAATACCTCCGTCGAGGATAAGAACAACTAACCCTAGGTTGATTAATTGAAATCTCTTTATAATTAAAACCCCTAGTCTTGCATTAACTCGATATATGGCTCCCCATATTAGATTTGACTCTAATCCGACATATTTTCATCGTCCTATGTCTAGGATTGCGTCAACTCTGCTTAATTGTGTTGGATCTACTCCTATATAGGGACTTTTGCTCCTCCGTATAAGCACATTTGACTTAAATTAATATCTCAGAAATATCAATTTAAGAGTTAAAAACACAATTAAGAACAAATCAGATATTTATCATGTAGTTAAGATAACAATAAAAAGATTCATCTTACGTTTCAACCCCTTTAGATATTTGGGGTTTTAGTTCATAATTATAATAAGAAACATATCAGAATAAATAAAATAACAAAACATAAGAAAACCCAAAACCCCTGAAAGGATAGAAGGGAGATCCTCTGTCTTGATGTAGATCCTGGCTTCTGAGATGGATCAATCGGTTTTCCTTCGAGTAATTCCTTGCCTCTAGCTCTTCGTCTTGGTAGGAGGACTGAGTTGGTACTATCTTGTACCGTCCCCTCTACTGTACCCCTTTGTAGTTGCCTCCTAGGGCCTTTATATAGAGTTTAGAATGTCTTTCTTAGCCCCTAAGTAGCCTTTTTTCGAGTGAAATTGAACTTCATCACGACAGGGACACGCTTGTGTGCCACGCCCGTGTGAGTCAATGTGGAGGCCATGCTCGGGCCTGTTAATGTGGCACTACTGTGTGACACGCACGTGTGATGAACTTCCAGGCCATGTTGATTATTGATTTGGGCCTGATTTGCCCATTTTTGGCCTGTTCCTAGCTCTTTTCTCGTCCTTATGCTTACCTAAGTATAAAACATGAAGTTAAAGGATTAGGAGCATCAAATTCCACAATTTCAATGATAATTCATCCAGAAATTAGGCTAAGCATGAGGTAAAAATATGTATAATTTATGGTTTATCAACCATGTATGTTTTGATGTTAATATGGAATATAAGAGTAACAAGGGCAATGAGGATGTGTGTAGGGCTTGAGGTCAAATTGATTGAATATGCCTTACATAAATTACCTCAAAATAGAATGAATGTAGAATGAATGGTAAGTTAAGTACCATGTTATGCGAACTTACTAAGCATTTTATGCCTACTTAGTTTTACTTCCCTGTTTTATAGTAAATTGGAAGCTCGTTGAATTGGAAGCTTGGCAAAGGTCACTTGTAACACCCTAAACTCCGCCTAGACGATGTGGCCGAATCTAGCGTGCCACATTGAAGTGTTTTTCAAAACCGTTCTTTGTTGGTAAAAATCCGTTTGTCGGAAAAACCTCTTTATTAACTTAGTTAACAGTTTAAAACATCAATACTTTATATCATCATAAGTTGGTTGATATGTTTGAAAACCAAGGATGTTGCGAAACTATTTGCAATATTTTGCGGAAATGTGATGTTTGAAAACCGTTATCGTTTTTGGAAAACCGTGTTCTACTTCTAACTGATATAGTTCTAAATAAACCATAAATCCCAAAGTAAAATCCAGAAAATTAAGAGAAAGGCCTTATTACAACAAAACCAAAATAATAGGAAACATAACTAAAGCAATGTAATTAAAAATACGAGAAACAAATGTCCATAGTCTGGCCACCTTCGAGTTCTCCAATACGTCGAACTGCCCTTTACTGAGGATTACTTGAAAAAGTAAAATAAGGGGTGAGTTTACAAAAACTAAGTGTGTACAACCCCCAAAAATCAAATAATATACATTACAACCATCTGGGCCTAAGCCCATTACGGTAACAATAGCAAATAGGCTTTAGTTCACAATAGCCTTAGTAGGGCCTGAGCCCATAGCAATATCAGAATCAATGCATTTAATGTATATTAGCCCCAACAAACCCTGCACTTCGTGTCCCGTCCAACCCTACACTCTTGTGGGGATTAAATCGACCCACCCATCCCTACACTCCCAATGCAGCAACGGTTGCGGCACTAACCAATAACGCAGCAGAGCTGCCAAAAGTATAAGCGGCCTTAAGCCATCGGTAGGTCCATAATCGTCTCAGGCAACCCGTGCAACCTTACCAGAATTCGGTCCTCAGTCATTTCAGGCGATCCGTGCTACCATAACAGATCAAACACTCCCACCAATTACAAGATCCCGTCCCCATTCAACATAATATCACATGCATGAAAGCAACATATCATCAATGGCATACAAAACTAGTGATATATCATGTAAGGCATTTCAGTCATTTTGCCCTTCAAGGGCATAACGGTCATTTTGCAATTCGGGGTCTAAGTACACATACCAACCCTTCAATAAGTTCACAGTCGCCTTAGGCAACTCGTGCAACCTTTTTCAATCAAAATGTTTAATTGGGCCCAAAGCCCAATACGCAGCCCAAATGGGCCCACATGCTCATTTGGCCCATTAAGCCCAAAATCAACGATAACCATCTGAACGACATAGCCAGGTCCATTATTTCTGCATATCCATGTCAAAGACCCTTGTGAGGCCCACGAGCCCATCTAGCCGACACGGCCCACTTCGGCCCAAAATTGGCCTAAGCCCATAATGTCGCTCATGGTAGCCTCTACTATCGCATCGGATTTTCCACATGTGCATTTGCACGCTCATGTGGCAACCATCGCTGAACTATCAGCATTTTGGCTTTCTGGTATTTCAGCTTTTACCGATTTATAATCTATTAGTGTGAGTACACACCTATTTACGAAACATGCGTTTAACCCACTTGTACCTAACCTATAATCCAAAATCACTTTGTTAGCCAAACATCATTTAAAGTTAATTATTTCTCAACACTTAACCCAACACATAAACCTTCCTCATCTTGCTTGAACGAAAGTCCTTAAATATCCCAAGTCCACTGACCACAATTAGTTACCCTCCTCGGTCAAATATCTGTAGTATCACCAACCCTATTAACAAAACTGCTTACGAGAATATTGTTTTAAGTCAAACCCATAAGTCATTAAATATTCAGCCCAACAACATTTACCTCTAAAAATCGATTGATTGCCAATGAGGGATCCTAAATCCCTTGAAAATTCTTCACCCTTCTAGGACCTGATTGTTTAAGAACACCTATGGAATCAAATAGAACGATCAAGACAGTACAAAAGGGTCACAATCGGTCAGAAGGACAACCACTAAAGTCGACCGAATTTGAAAGAGCAAAGATGAGAAGTTCAGCCATTTCAAAACAAAATGCTGAAAGGGGTAAAAAGATAAGCACTTACTGAGATTTAGCCTTCGACCTTACATACTAGATTGCTTAAAAGAGGAGAGGTTCAGATTATGAGTGATCAAGAGAGGAGAATAAAAGAGAAGGGCAAAGAGGTCGAAAATGTGGAATGTAGAGCAAAGGTTCGGTTAAAACAAAGAAAGGGAAAGAAGATGATGGAATCGGCTATATCAAGTTGGTATATTCGGCCAAGCACCCAAAAGAGAAATTGGCTATGATTGAGAAAGAATGAAAAGGAGAGGGAAGAAACACTATTTAGTTTTGGCAATAAAAGAAATAAGACTAAGTGGGAGAGGAGAAAAAATTTTGCAATAGACACAAAAACAGAGAGCAAGAATGGAAATAATTTCGGCACTTCAAGATTTTGAATAAAAGACCCCAAACGATAATGACCAAAACAATTCCCTCAATAGCTAAACCACAATCGGCACAATGACCTCAAATGCTCTCCAAATTGCTGAATTCACCCAACCAAAGACCCCTTAGCCGAATTTGCATCCCATTCATTCCTTAATCGACTACAACTCTTTACCAAATTGAATCCCACAATTTTCTCTACCTTTTCCTCCTCCAAATCCATGCCAACCCTCATCCATATCCCATGAATCACTCCACCAAGATCAGTTCCACAACTTCCTCAGTAGAATTTCACTATAACACAAGCACTAGGCATCCAGCTGCAAAATAAATATCACATAACTCAATCCAGGACTCAAACCTCAAACCCCCTTGCCACACTTGTAATGCCACATCCACTAGACCACATGCTTTCTTGTATCACCTTTTAACCTCAGTTATTTAAAAGGCTTACTACCTAGAATTTAGGGTTTTATTCACTTAAAACCAAAAATTTTACTAAAGCCCAAGTTTGGACCCAACACTTCTCCAATACTTTTCAAGACACTTAACCACTTAAGCAAGCATTCATCTATGCCACTTCTTACACAACAATTATTCTCATGCTGACTTTCAAATGCTCCCCAAGCCCAAGGCCCATATCTTTTAGGCCCAAAATTCAAGGTGTTACAATTCTACCCGCTTAAAGAAATTATCCCAAAATTTCCAACTATCAAAATAGTTGTACGCCACAGGCTAACCACGACCCTCCCACTGCGCAATCTAACTCTAATTCCAAATCAAATATAAATATACAACACCCTATGGATAGAGTACGTACCAATATTCGCATCTGGAGAGTCTACATCCTTTCGGCAACGAGCAGCATAGACCGAAGCTGGCTTCCTCACCTCAGCATGTCTTGCACCTTCACCTGGTGCTCCACGGCCCAAACCATTTCCACCCCTGGCCTGCCCACAGCCTCTTGGTGGCTACTGTCCTCCTCTCTGCGGCTGCACATTAACTCTACCTGTAGCTTGCATCTGATCCAGCCTTTGAGGATACTCTATAATACAGTACTCCATCGATCTACAACTCAAATAGGCTCCCATCCTTTTCTAGCATTTGCCCACATGGCATCTTCCACAATCTGCGGAAGGTGGCAACCCAAAAGTGCCAAAAGGGGGCCCTATTCTGACTAGCCCACCTACTCTGGCCTATTTCCTAGGCCTTTGCATGGTACCAGAATACTCTGGATCCCTTTTATTTATTCCCTTCTCTCTTTCCCAATTTAAGCGCACTGTGCACTTCACCTCCTCAGCAACCTTTGTTTTATCCACCAGTACAACAAAATTGTACTCCCGCTGTGAAGCTATTAGAAAATGAAGGTTATCTCTGAGGCCGTCCTCAAATCAAACGCCCATATTCTGTAGTTACTATCCCACAAGCATACTGGCTAAGTCACAAAAAATTCTGCCTCGTTCTCAGCCACTGATCTATCCCTTAAACCAGGTTTAGAAATTCTTTCCTCTGGGCATCCACAAAAATTGTGCCCACATATTTTTTCTTGGAATGTAGGTTTTAAGAACTCCCAAGTCAACTAGTCAGGCTGAGCTCCTTTTTTCATAGTAGGCCACCACTGATAGGCTTCATCTCGCAGCAAAGACGCAGAACCTTTTAGTTTTTGCTTGGAAGTGCAGTCCAAATCATCCATTATTCTTAGCCTCTAACCAATATTTGGCCACATTAGGAGCTACTCTGTGATACACAAATATCTCAGCTCTATTCGACCAAAGTCACTCTCAAAACGACCCTCGGCTCTCGATGCCAGTGTTGGGCCCAGTGACCCTTTCCAAAATTCTTAGCATTGCTTGAGACAATATGTCATCCCCAGCTGCTAGATCATATGACCCTGTCTCAATTACCAGTGAAGTTGGTGCTTCTCTCGCCACGAAGTTGGGCTTGTGACCTAATGCCGAAGATCCAACCCTAGCATTTCCACGGCCTCTGCCGCGGCCTCTTGCACTCCTTCTAGTGCTCATTATCATTTTGCATATTATCTGAATTAGAAATTTTATGCAATTTATCTCATAGTTTCAACAATTAAGCATATGTTTTATGAAAGTAGTAGTTAAGAGTTGTTTTTGCAGTCGTAACGGTTTTCAGTTTTACTGTAACTAAAGAGTCTCAGTAGTCTGATATCTAAAATAATCCTTGTTGCTATCTACAGTTTAACAGTTTAAGACAAATTTTAGTATCAAGAAAACTTACTTGGTTCGACGCTAGAGACTCGGTGTGCCACACAATTAATCCTTCAAACTTACTTTAAACTCATTTGTAAATAACTTTAAAATCCCAAAAACTAAAGCCCATTTCATAGCTGGAGTTTTGCAACCTGGCTCTGAAACCATTAAATGTAACACCCCAAACCCGGCCTAGACAATGTGGTCGAATCTGGCGCGTCACATTAAAGTGTTTTTCAAAACTATTATTTGTTGGTAAAAATTTGTTTGTCGGAAAAATCTCTTTGTTAACTTAGTCAACAGTTTAAAACGTTAATACTTTAAATCATCATAAGTTGGTTGTTATGTTTGAAAACCAAGGATGTTGTGGAAGCATTTGCGATATTTTGCGGAAACGTGATATTTGAAAATCGTTTTTATTTTTGGAAAACCGAGTTCTACTTCTAACAGATATAGTTCTAAATAAACCATAAATCCCAAATTAAAATCCAGAAAATTAAGAGAAAGGCCTTATTACAACAAAACCCAAATAAAAGGAAATGCAATTAATGCAATGTAATTAGAAATACGAGAAACAAATGTCCACTGTGTGGCCACCTCCGATTTCTCTAATACATCAAACTGCCCTTCACTGAGGATTACTTGAAAAATAAAAAAGAGGGGTGAGTTTACGAAAAATAAGTGTGTACAACCCCCAACAATCAAATAATATACATCACAACCATCTGGGCCTAAGCCCATTACGGTAACAATGGCAAATGGGCCTTATCCTGCAATAGCCTCAGTTGGGCCTGAGCCTATAGCAATATCAGTATCAATGTATGTAATGCATATCAGCCCCAACCAACCCTGCACTTAGTGTCCCATCCAACCCTACACTTCTATGGAGATTAAATCGACCCACACATCCCTACACTCCCAATGTAGCACCAGTTGCGGCACTAACCAATAACGCAGCAGAGCTGCTAAAAGTATAAGCGGCTTTAAGCCATCGGAAGGTCTACAGTCGTCTTGGGCGACCTATGCAACCTTACCAGAATTGGATCTACAGTCGTCTCGAGTGACCTGTGCGACCATAACAGATAAAACACTCCCTCCAATTATAAGATCTCGTCCCCATGCAGCATAATATCACATGCATGGATTCAGCATATCATCAATGGTATGCAAAATCAGTGATATACCATGTAGGGCATTTCAGTCATTTTGCCCTTTAGACGCATAACAGTCATTTCATAATTCAGGGTCTAACTACACATACCGACCCTTCAGTAGGTTCACAGTCGTCTCAGGCAACTCGTGCAATCTTTTTCAATCAAAATGTTCAATTGGGCCCAAAGCCCAATACGTAGCCCAAATGAGCCCACATGCTCATTTGGCCCATTAAGCCCAAAATCAACCTTAGCCATGTGAATAGCATAGCCAGGTCCATTATTTCTACATATCCATGTCAAAGACCAGTGTAGGGCCCACGAGCCCATTGAGCCCAACGGCCCACTTTGGCACAAAATCAGTCTAAGCCTATGAGGTCACTCATGCTGACCTCTACAATCGACTCAGGTTTTCCACACGCACGTTCACACGATTGTGTCGCAACAATTGCTGAACTTTTGGCTTTTCGGTATTTCGGCATTTTGGCTTTTGCCGATCTACAATCTATAGTGTGAGTACACACTTATTTATGGAACATGCGTTTAACCCACTAGTACCGAACCTATAATCCAAAATCACTTTGTTAGCCAAACATCGTTTAAGGTTAATTACTTCTCAACACTTAACCCAACACATAAACCTTCCTCACTTTGCTTGAACGAAAGTCCTTAAATCTCCTAAGTCCACTGACCACAATCGGTTACCCTCCTTGTTCAAATATATGTAGTATCACCAACCTTTTAACAAAAATGCTTATAAGAATATGGTTTTAAGTCCAATCTATAAGTCATAAAATATTCAGCCCAACAACACTTACCTCTAAAAATCAATTGATTGTCGAAAAGGGATCCTAAATCCCTTGAGAATTCTTCACCCTTCGAGGACCTGATTATTTAAGAGCACCTCCAGAATCGAATAGAATGACTGAGATAGTACAAAAGGGTCACAATCGGTCAGAAGGACAACCACTAAAGTCGACCAAATTTGAAAGAGCAAAGATGAGAATTTCGGCCCTTTCAAAATAAAACACCAAAAAGGATAGAAAGATAAGCAATTTCTGAGATTTAGCCTTTGACCTCACGAACTAGATTGCTTGAAAGAGGAGAGGTTTAGATTATGAGCAATCAAGAGAGGAGAGTAAAAGAGGAGAGCAGAGACCTCAAAAATGTGGAATGTAAAGCAAAGGTTCGGTTAAAATAAAGAAAGGGAAATAAGATTATGGAATCGACTATATCACGTTGGTATATTCGGCCAAGCACTCAAAAGAGAAATTGACTATGATTGAGGAAGAATGAAAAGCAGAGGGAAGAAAGACTATTCAGTTTTGGCAATAAAAGAAATAAAACTAAGAGGGAGAGGAGAGAAAATTTGGCAATACACACAAAAACAGAGAGCAAGAACTGAAATAATTTCAGCACTTTAAGACTTTGAACAAAAGACCCCAAACGATAATGGCCAAAACAATTCCATCAATAGCTAAACCACATTCGGCACAATGACCTCAAATGCTCCCCAAATTGCAGAATTCACCCAACCAAAGACCCCTTAGCCGAATTTGCATCCCCTTCATTTCCCAATTGGCTACAACTCTTCACTAAATTGAATCCCACGATTTTCTCCACTGTTTTCTGCTCCATATCCATACCAACCCTCATCCATATCCCATTAATCACTCCCCCAAGACCAATTCCACAACTTCCTTAGCAGAATTTCACTACAACATAAACACTAAGTGTTCCAGCTGTAAAATAAATATCACATAACTCAATCCAAGACTCAAACCTCAGACCGCCTTGCCACACTTGTAATGCCACATCCACTAGACCACATGCTTTCTTGTATCACCTTTTAACCTCAATTATTTAAAAGGCTTACTACCTAGCATTCAGGATTTTATTCACTTAAAACCAAAAATTTTGCTAAAGCCCAGGTTTGAACCTAAGACTTCTCCAACACTGTTTAGGACACCTAACCACTAAAGCAAGCCTTCATCTATGCCACTTCTTACATAGTAATTATTCTCGTGCTGACTTCTAAACGCTCCCCAAGCCCAATGTCCATATCTTTTGGGCCCAAAATTCGGGTTGTTACATCACTCACACTATCCATCAGCCCATGTCGGTACAATATGGTAAATCAATTATGGTTGTAATTGTATATATAGAATATATTGGCCATATTGGCATGTAATGTAAATGATGCTTGTAATTTAGCCATTGGAATGGTTAGTAATGGTTTGTTCTAATATACTTGTAATGTCTAGCTATGGTACCTACATGTATTTTAAGTAGTTGATTAAACTATGTCTAACTTAAGGTCTTAACTAAAGTAATGTTATAGATATGTATTCATGAAATGATATACCATGAAAAATGATAGAGTTTGCTTGATTTGAATGCTTGAAATGGTTGGAATGTGTTTCGTATGTTTTAGTGCATGAAAATGGTGAATTTGGGTGATAAATGAGGCTAGGAAATGGATTTATTTTGTCCATACGAGCAAACACACGGGCGTATGTCTAGACCGCGTGTGACACACGACTTGGTACATGGGCGTGTAGTTAGGCTGTGTGTCCCCTGCATCTTAATTTTGAGAAACAGAATGCTTAGAATTGAGCACACGGGTAAAAACAGGAGCGTGTATCTCAGCCGTGTTAGCCACATTGCCTAGGACACAGACGTGTCATTGGCCGTGTGAGTCCTGTACCAATTACCACACAGCTTAGCACACGGTCGTGTGTCTTGGCCGTGTGACATCAATTTGTTAATGAGTTGCAAGTCAGGGAGTTACACGGGTTATGGACATGGTGAGTGAATCCACACGGCCTGACCAGAAAGGCGTGTCCCATACCACATGGGCTTGTGGCTCGTAATAGTGAGAAAAATTTTAGAATTTCGTAAAAAATTCCTTGAGTTCCCAAATTAGTCCCGATTCGATTCCAACACTTGTTCTGGGCCTCAAGGGTCCATATAAGGGACGTTATGAATAATTTTCAAAAATGAATAGTAATTTACATGAATTGTCTGAAAATGTTCTGAAAGTTTTGGTAATGCTCCGAAACCCTATTCCAACGACGAAAATGAGTTAGGGGTGTTACAAAACATGCTAACGATGTGGCTAGTGTTCAGAATATTCGGAGATCTGTGTGTGAGCATTATGGAAAACCATATGCTGCTGAGTGTAGGACCAAAACAGGTGTGTGATATTGATGTGGTTCGACAGATCAATTTATGCGCAATTGCCTGAGATTGGTTGGAGATAATGGAAAAAAGAATGAAAAAGAGTTATCTATACCTTAGAAGAGTAGACATCCTGGTCAAAGTAATAATACTGAAGCAAATTGCAGTAGTACTAAAGATACAACAGTCATATCAGAAGCAAAAGCTCCTACTTGAGCATACGCTATCTGAGCTACTGCACTTGATGTTATTACTGGTACATTCTATCTTTTTGATGTTACTATGTATGTATAAATTGACCCTGGGTCTACTCATTCATATATTTGCACGTCATTAGTAACATATAAGAATTTACCTGTTGAGTTAACGGAGCTTAATGCTAGAGTTACTAATCCACTGGGTCAAAGTGTATTAGTTAATTCAATGTGTCATAATTGTCCACTGAGAAATTAGGGCTGTGATTTTCTTGATAAATTGATGTTGTTACCCTCTCATGAATTCGATATCATAGGGAATGGATTGGTTGACACTACATGATGATGTGGTAAATTTTAGACAAAAATAGATTGATCTGAGATGTTAGATGAGTGAAATGGTTACAGTCGAGTCTGATAGATCAAACAATGTTATTGGAGTTATTTAAGCTATTACGGTGCAGAAATTAATTCATAAAGGTTGTTAGGTATCTTTAGCCTATATTCTTGATACTTGTGATTCAGAGTCAAAACTAGATAAAGTACCGATTATAAATGTATTTATAGCAGTGTTTTCTAAAGAATAATTAGGATTGCCACCAAAACGTGAGTTCATTTTGCTATTGATCTGATGCCTGGAACAACACCAATATCAATCTCGCCATATCCAATGGCACAAGCTGAATTGAAATAACTTAAGGCACAATTGCAATAATTGTTAAATAGAGGTTTTATTCGACCGAGTGTGTCTCTTTGGGGTGCACCTGCGTTATTTGTGAAAAATAAAGATGCATCATTAAGGTTATGTCTTGATTACATTTAGCTAAATAAAGTTATAATAAAGAATACATATCATTTACCTTGTATTGACAATTTGTTTGATCAGTTGAAAGGTGTGACAATATTCTTGAAAATAGATCTCAGATCAGGTTATTATTAGTTGCGAGTTAAAGATGTCGATGTGCAAAACTGTTTTTAAAACTGGCTATTGGCATTATGAATTTCTGGTGCTATCATTCAGATTAACTAACGCTCTTGCTACTTTTATAGACTTAATGAATGGAGCTTTTCATCCTCATTTGGATAGATTTTTTGTTGTATTTAGAAGATATTTTGATCTATTCTAAAATAGAATCTACGTGTGCTTAGCATTTAAAGATTGTTTTACAGATTTTGCATGAGAAACAGTTGTATGCAAAGTCCAATAAATCTGAGTGTTAGCTCAAGGAGGTTAGATTTCGTGGTCACATAAGTTCTGCAGATGGAATCCATGTTGATCTAAGTAAAATTTCTGTTATTGTCAACTAGAAAGCTCTGAAGACTGTTCAGATGTATGTATTTTTCTAGGCTTAGCTGGTTATTATCATGGTTTTGTGAAGAATTTTTTGATAATTACTTTACTGATTACCAAGCTATTATAGAAAAATGTTTAGTTTCTTTGGTTAGATAAAAGTCAGTGAAGTTTTGACCAGTTGAAAAATATGTTGACAGGAGCTCCTATAATGACTTAGCTTGAATCTAGGAAAGAATATGTTGTTTATAGTGACACGCTGCTCAATGGGTTGGGTTGTATATTGATGCAAGCTGAGAAAGTAATAACATACACTTTTCGCCAGTTAAAGCTACAAAAGAGAAACTACTCGACTCATGATCTTGAATTGGCTATGATTGTTTTTGCTTGGAATTGTGATGGTTCACATTTAGCCCAACTGAAAATTAAACCGTTGTCTCTTCAGTAAATTCGAGAATTGCAAAATAATGACTCAAAATTATTATCTAAATGAAAACAGATTCAGAGTGATCAGACTATAGAGTTCAGTCTTGATGCTAAAGATTTAATGTACATTCACAGTAGACAATGTGTTCCAAACAAATTGGAGTTGAAGTGAGACATTTTGTCTAAAGCTTATAGTACTACATAGTTTGTTCATATGGGTAGAATGAAAATATTTTGTGATCTTGAACAAATGTTGTAACATCCTAATTTTGGGCCTAGTCAGAATAGTGATTTTGAGACCACAAATCCAAAGTAGAAATATTTGTTTTATGATTGTTTCGAGGTCTACGACATGTTTGCATGATTGTGTGAAAGTTTCATGAAGAAATTTTGTGAACAAGTGTCCAATTTGACTTTTAGGAATAAATTGCAAAAGTTGCAAAATATGAAATTCTAGAAGCTTCAAGTATCAAATTGCATTGGAATCTTAATTAAAGGTCCTTAAATAGCAATTTGCCCAATTTTTATATTTTTGGACAAAAATGGGCATGCATGGATAAAATTTTCAAGTTTAGTAAAAAGGGCATTTTGGTCATTTGGTTAATAAAAGAATAAAAAGGGAAAATAAAGTCAAAATTTGCCCATCTTCTCCACGCCATAGCCGAATTTTAGAAGGGAAGCCATAGCTAGGGTTTCTTCAACTTCCAAGCTTGATAGTAAGTGCATCCTAGCCCCATTTTTAATGCTCTTTACGTTTTTGAAGTCGTTATCACCCGATTTACCTATTTCTACCATTTATTTGAGCTAGGGCTCATGTTCAAAAACTCACCCATGTGTGACATGCATGTGTTTTGATGTTTCATAGTAGATTATGAAAGATTGAGGTGTAATAAATGACTTTTACTAAGTGATTTTTAGTGAAAAAATCCAAAAGGACCTATTTGTAAATGTTTATAAAATGTGTAGTAAAAGTGTGTTCTAATGAAAAATGTGGTCTGCTATAATTATGAAAATGGTTCGGCTAGGCTTAAAGTACAAAGAAATTGAATGAAAATCATCCTACTATCTTAGGGACTAATTTGTAAAAATGTGAAAGTTTTGGGGCAAAACTATAATTTTGCCAAAGCATGATTTTTGGACTATTTTGAATAATGTGATAATTAAATAAGTGAAATTTGCTATTGTAGATTAACAAAAATGGAGTCTAGACCTAAATCAAGGAAAGAACAAAGTTGTGGACTAAATCGAATAGTTAGCCATATTGTGGTACTGAGGTAAGTTTGTGTGTAAAAAATGCAACATTTCATTGTTATGTATTTAATGCTTTAATATTGCATGAATTGTATAATTTTCTTTGTCAATTTGATTCATGATGACTCGATGACAATTAAACGAAGGTTTGATGCACGAAAATCCCAATTGAAACTTAGGAATAGATAGGATACAAATGTCATGACATTAGGGTTATTAAGATCTCATATAAGACCATATCTGGGATATGACGTCGGCATGTGATTTTGTGTAAGATCACGTCTGGGACATGGCCTCGAAATAAGGCTTGGTATAAGACCATATCTGGGATATGGCATTGGCATCTTATTGTGTGGATGAGATTTCCCGAGTATCCTTTAGTATTCCAAGTGGTTCAACGGGTAATCTAAAGATAGTGTTAAAGAAATGACAATGTGTGATCATGTTGAAAGTGTACATGTATGTACACAAAGCTTATAATTAATAAGATTATGAATCGATGAAACCTCAATAAGAAGTGAATAAATGGATGAAATATGATCATGATTTTTATCATACATTATATAAACCACATGATTTTATATGCATCAATGATACTTGATAACATTGTAATAAATTATATTATGATTTGTGTATAATAATGCATGGTTAATGTTGTTAATTATTTACACGCAAACTTACTAAGCATTATGCTTACTTCCTCTCTTTTCCATTTTCTTATAGTATCGCCAAGCTAGCTCAGGGATCGAAGGACGTCGGAGACTTGATCGCACTATCAATTGGAACATTTAGGTATAGCTAGTCTGAACATTTTGAGTATGGCATGTATCGGGACTTGGTCATTTTGGATATGTGTCATAATGTTTGGGTTAATGGTATTGGCTCATATTGGTTAAGTGATTGTTTTGTATAAGGCCATTGAAAAATTGGCTAATGTTGATTATAAGTAAAATTGCATGATGATGCATTTCATGGATGTGGTAAGTTGCATAATTTGAGTTGTTGAGTATGTGATTGGTTAAGTATGCTAGAAATGGCATGAGAATGATGTGATGATGTCTTAGTTGTGGAAATTATGGTTCCTTATATATGCTATGAATTGTACCTATGCATTGTTGCTTATGTGTATGTGTTTCAGGGTGGTAAATGGCTTAGTAAATAACCTATATATTGTCCATACAGGTAGACGCACGAGCGTGTGTCTAGGCCATGTGTGACACACGATCAGCCCCACGGGCATGTGAATAGGCCGTGTGTCCCTTGCAACTTAGTTTCGAGAAATAGAATGCTCAGTATGGAGAACACGGGCAGAGACAAAGGCATGTGTCTCGACCGTGTGGACAGCACGGTCTGGAACACGGGCGTGTTGCTTGGCCGTGTGATTTCATTTGGCTGATGATGTCATAAATAGAGAGTTACACGGGTTGAGGACATGGGCATGTCTTGAGCCACATGGACACGTGTGACCACACGGCCTACCCACACGGGCCTGTGACTCTCCAAAACATGGAAATTTTCTAAGTGTTCAAGAGTTCCTAGTTTAGTCCAAGCCACTCCCGATGTATGTCTTGGGCTTCGTAGGCCTGTATAAGGGACGATATGCATATATATAAATGGTTTTGAATTGAATGAAATTTTTATGGCCCAGTTTTGTACGATTGGTTACGTTTAAGTCCTATAATGCCTCGTACCCTGTCCCAATGTCAAACTCGAGTAAGTGGTGTTACATTTAGTGGGGACATCATGCACAAGAGGTTTAAGGTTGGGTTAAATGAGGAAATCCGATTATTGGTTGGAATCCTAGAATTAAGAAAGTTTGTTATACTTGTTGAGAGAGCTTGCAAGGCCGAGGAACTAGCTAAAGATAAAAGAAAAGCTGAAATTGAGTCTCGTGACTTGAGGAAAAGACAGTTGGGTAAGTCATTTCAATCCTCATCCAAGAAATCGAGAGAGTTCACTACTCGATCAAATGCTTCAGTTGGGTTATCAAACAGAAATATCGGTAAACAGTACTCAGTTTCAAAAGCTCAGACTACTTCAACTATAACATCTCTAACCTGTATCTGTCGCCAGATTAATGTTACAAGGCATTACCGAACAAAACACAGATTCAAAACATTCACATATTCACATAGGTTATATTAGCATAAATAAAACATATGACTCATTAAACATTAAACATTTAGTTCCATAATTGTATACATGCACTATTTAAACCAAACATATCATATATCAAAGCTTTATGCCCAATGTCATATGCGGCATTATCAATTTTAACAACATGACCGAACATGCTATACACATTTATTTAAGTCACAAGAACTTGCACCAATTCATATGTCAAAATTTACCAAATTTGAACCAAGCTTATAAACATCAAATCATACTCACACATTTAATATTTTTAATATTCAATTCACCAGGTATATCACATTAATGAAAATTTCATAACTAAATCTTATATAAGCATATATATATATACTCCCTTTCCATGTACAGAAAATATGTCAGTACATACTTTCATTAGCTAAGTACTAAACATTTCATTTCATGGCTTTTGTATAAGCTCATAATGATACCAACCAAACACATAAATATACAACTTAATGTGCAAGCATATATACAACTTTAATAACATTATAAAATGGTCGTACATACCTTGAGGCCATAAAAAAAATTACACATTTTACCCTAAATGCAACCATCTATGACACCCCAAACTCGGCCTGGACGTTATGGCCAAATCCGGCGTGCTACATCACCTATACTAAGTCACGTTGCCTAGCTACTAAGTCCGTCAGTGAATTTTGTAAAGCAGTACTTAGGTTTTAGAAATTCCCAGTTTATTGGATAAACAACCTACTCTCTACCCATTTGTTAATTGATTCTTCTTAGTATTGTTATCTTGTTTAGCCGATTGTGTTGCAAAGTTGGTTATGAAAACATTCGTTTAATTTTGGAAAATGTGTATCGTTATAGTTGTAGTAAATCATGCATAAATAAGTGAAATAAAAACCCAAATAGAAAAGTTAAGCAGCCTTATTACAACCCATAACGAAAATAAAATGAGTAATTAAGAATATAAAATAATAAAACCAGTTTAAAACCAAGTTCAATCTTCGTGGCCACTCTGAATCCCTCCCAGCTCCAAGTCCACGAACTAGGGCTCACCTGCAAGAATGGAAAGGAAAAGGGTGAGTTTGGAAAACTCAGTGTGTGCAGAAGCCCATCCATAGCCCAAGTCAACTCAAGCCCATTGGGCCTAAGCCTAAACCAGTCTCAGTCAGATACTGGGCCGAAGCCTTATTCAGATAGCAGTAAACTGGGCCGTAGCCCTATTCAGATAGAAGTATGGCCCATAGGCCCAGAACAGAACAGTATAGAATATTAGTATGCATGCAAACCCATATCATGTGGGGAGACTACTCGACCCACCCAACTACTACACACCACCTGTACTAGCCAACACACCACGTGGGGAATAACTCAACCCACCTAGTCCACACACCACAGTTGCAGCATGGCTGCTCAGATAAACAGTGTAACGAGGCAAAGCCACTTTTAGAAACAGTACGAGGTATAGCCCCTTTCAGTAAACGTGGCAGTACCACTCACACTCCCTCCAATATCAGCCCAACCCATGCAACAGATGTATATAACACGGCATTAAATAACAGTAACAGTCATGTTAAGTAGTACAGTCGATTCTAGCCCTAGGGGTATAATAGTAATTTTACACCTAGGGGTAAAATAGTATTTCTCATCCTAAGGGTATTTCAGCCATTTCCACTATTATTACCAATTTTAAGTGCAATACAGTCATTAATAGTCATTGTTCCCGTCTTACAGTCAACTCAACAGTCTTTGGCAGTTTTAGTTACTGGGCCCTAAAACCCCTAATGGGCCCCAAAGTGTCATTTAGCAGTTTAAGCCCTTTTAGGCTACGTTCCATAACCAGTTACCCATTTTAGCCATTTTAACTTATAGTCTATCCAAAAATACCTTTAAACCTATTTTTATCCCAAATGGGCCTAAAAGCCCATTGGGCCCATATTTAGCCCACCGAGGCCCAACATACTGAAGTGCTCGAAATTTTGCACTCGTCCTACCTCCCAGTAGCGATTTCTGATCGAATGTGCTCCTATCGACTTGAGAGCATTCGAACGCTCACAAGCCTACGAAATGCCAAGACTTCGGCATTGTGGCTTTTCGGCTTTTGCCGATTTGAACCTTGGAGGGGGTGTTCGATACACACACCTGTTTGCGATTCCACCGATGAAAATCCTTTATGCGATAACTCCTACAATCCACCATTTAATCGATTAAACAACAGATCTATGAAAACCACAGTAAGAAATCCCTTACCACAATCAGCCAATGCCGCTAATGGCCTTGAAAACTCACCTTGTCAATTTAGATGCACTAAATCTAGATCCGCTTGTATCAATGCCTTTAGCTCCTCGCTGGTTCCCCTCTTTTGCTAACTATCACATAAAAGAACCAAAATACAATACTATGTTATCCATAGACTATGTCGACAAAGCCCCTAATGACATAGGGTTTTCGGCTACTTCCATAACTTTAAGAAATCCAAAGTACTCAGGGCTTTGATCACTTACCGATGATTCTATTCGAAGAATATTATTTCCACGTCTTCACTAATCTAGATCCACACTAGATCTACCCAAACGCTGACAAATGGTGGCTTTAGAAGGTTTCAGCTTTTGATAGCTTCAAGAGAAGAAGGAGTGGCTGATTTCGGTCAAGAAATAAAGATAAAGGGGATGGTTTCGATCAAATGGGGTTTTCGGCTATGGTGTGGTTTTGGTCAAATGCTTGTCGACAGAGGTTGAAGAAAAGAGAAAGAAGAAGATGGATTCGGCTTAGGTGGATTTGCAATGGAACTGAATCGACTTGAAAAGAGAAAAGAAAGGTAGAGCTGATTCAAGGTGCAAAAAAAAGAAAGTAAGAAGTATGAGGAAAGAAGAAAGAAAACAGAGTGGTTCCAGTCAACAAGTGAATTCGGCAATAGAGGTTTCTTAAGTGTAAGTTGTGGCTATTAGGTCAGAAAAGAAGAGGGAAAATGGCAAAAGTAAAATATGATGACAACCCTAAAGCTCTATACACAATCGGCAAACACAAGAACTTACTAACCTAGAGAATTCGGTACATCTAACCTTGAATTGCTGAAAATGCTATACTTTGAATTGCTTGTCGATTTTTGCACCATGGAGAGTCCCTTGGCCGGCTACTTCCACTTCAAATTCAAATGCCCTTAATTCACTCATTGATTTACTCTCTTGAACAGTTCAAACTCTCCTATATAGAGTTCTATTTGGGCGCCAACAATGACCACACATGCACATAAAAATAAAAGGACTTTATGCTTACCTTGCAACTCGTACCCTGGACCTCATACACCTTTTAGGAGCCACTTTTTTAGGAGCTTAGTGGCGCCACCTTGCCACTTTGCCAAGGCTCCTTTTGTGACACATTTTGCCCAGTTTTTCTTAAGAGCCCTCTTGCCCAAGTTCCTCCCTTCACTTAAAACATGCCTTTGTTATTTTTATCTAATTTTAACCGGAGTTTGGGCCTCCTATAGACCTACTAACATACATAAACACAAATTCAACAATCAAAAACACAAAATTTCCACAACTGCACCAAAATCACGCTAAACCCAAGAAATCCTAAAAATCAGGGCGTTATAACTCTACCCCCTTAAAGAAATTTCGGCCTCGAAATTTACCTGATCCAAATAATTGAGGGTGACGCATCGCTTCCTCTGGATCCTAAGTAGCTTATTCTCTACCATGGTTGCGCCATAACACCTTTACCAATGGAACAGTCTTCTTCTCAATACTTTAACTTCACGATCTAAGATTTGCACAGGCTTTTCCTCGAAGGTCAAATCAGTACTAACTGCAATCTCTTCTACTGGTACAATATGTGAAGGATCCGACAGGTATTGCCTTAGCATAGACATGTGAAAAACGTCGTAAATGCGATCCAACTCTGGTGGTAACTCTAGCTGATATGCTACTGGCCTAACTCGCTTGAGAATCTGATAAGGTCTAATGAAACGCGGACTTAACTTGCCCTTCCTACCAAATCTCAAGATCTTTTTCCATGGCGAAACCTTTAAGAATACCATATCTCTAATAGTAAACTCAAATTCCTTGCGCTTAAGGTCAGCATATGATTTTTGTCTATCAGATGCCTCTTTTAGCCGATCTCGAATCAGTCTAACCTTGTTTTCTGTATCTGCCACCAACTCTGGTCCAAGTACTTGGCACTCTCCTAACTCTGTCCAACATGTAGGAGTACGACATCTTTGCCCATAAAGTGCCTCATATGGAGCCATCTGAATACTTGCTTGATAACTGTTGTTGTACGCGAATTCTGCCAATGGTAAATAATCTTCCCAACTACCACGAAAGTCGATAACACATCCTCTCAACATGTCCTCTAACACTTGAATGACCCTCTCAGACTGACCATCTGTCTGAGGGTGAAATGCAGTACTAAAGTCTAAATACGTACTCAACGCCTCATGCAACTTTTTCCAGAATCGAGATGTAAATCTAGGATCTCGATCAGATATTATCGAAACTAGCACCCCATGCAACCGCACTATCTCTGCTACATACAGCTTGGCCAACTTCTATAATGAGTAATCGGTTCTAACCGGTATAAAATAAGCAGACTTCGTCAACCTATCCACGATGACCCAAACAAAGTCTTTCTTCAAAGGTGTCAAAGGCAACCCAAAAGGCATAACCAAAAACTCATAGTGCCCATATCGAGTTTTGAATGCCGTCTTATGAACATACACCACCTTTACCCTTAGCTGATGGTATCTAGATTAAAGGTTGATCTTGGAAAACACAGAAGCTCCTCTAAGCTGGTCAAACAAATCATCTATTCTCGGCAGAGGGAACTTATTCTTTATCGTCAGCTTGTTCAATTGGCGATAATGGATACACATATGCATTGTTCCATTATTCTTTTTCACAAATAGTACCGGTGCTCCCCATGGAGACACACTCGGTCTAATGAAGCCCCTATATAACAATTCTTGAATCTAAGCTTTCAGTTCCACTAGCTCTTTTGGTGCCATTCTGTAAGGCGCAATGGACACTGGAACTATTCCAGGCAATAGATCGATCCCAAACTCAACTTCTTAGTTAGGAGATAATCCAGGAAGTTCCTCAGGAAAAACATCTTGAAACTCATTAACGGTTCTAACTGTCTCTACTGTCACACCTTCAGCTTTAGTTTGACTCACGAATGCCAGATATGCTTCGCAACCCTTACGAATTGACTTTTCAGCCCTTAAGGCAGAAACCACATTGGACAAATAGTCCCTTCGCTCCCCAATAACTAGTACCTCCTCACCCTTGGTTGTTCTCAATACCATCCTCGTAGCCGCATAATCTAGAGTCGCTTTGTGCTTAGTTAACCAGTCCATGCCCAGTATCAAATCAAACTCTCCAAAAGGTAATTCCATTAAGTCTCCCAAAAAGATCTTACCTTGAGTCTCTAAAGGCACTTCCCTAAAGAGTTTATCTACCCTAACCAAGTGACCCAGAGGACTAATTCTCTCAGTCTCCTCAGAGTGCACACCCAATGACCCAAAGATCTCACAAGCAACATATGAATGTGTTGAACCCACGTCAATCAAAGCAGTATATGGCATACTAGATATTAAGAACGTACCAGTTATAACATCAGGTGCATCACCCTCCTCTCGACGGTGAGTGGCATACACCAAGGCTGGCTAACGAGCCGCAGCATTATCGGCACCTCTGCCAGGTGCTCCACGACCACGTCCATTACCATTGCCTCCTCTACCTTGACCACGGCCCCTTGGCGGTGGCAGTCCTCCTCGCACAAGCTGAGCAACCCTCAGGTCAACAGCTTGATTCTAAACTAGCCTCTGTGGACAATCTTTTACTTGGTGCTCCATAGACCCACATTGAAAACAAGCTCCACTATGCTTCCTACATTCACCCAGATGTACCCTACCATAGTCCCTACAAGGCTGTGGTCTCACAGTATTTACCGGTACAGCTCGAACTGGTTCTTCTACCCTAGCTTTCTTAAAGTTCCTGTTTACAGTACCCGATGGTCTAAATTCTCTCTTGAAATGATTGTGATCCCTATCGCGGTTCTGTCGTTCAATTCACTTCACTTCCTCGGCTATCTTAGCCTTCTCTACCAGTGCAGCAAAATCGCGCTCCCTTTATGGAGCCATTAGCACCTTCAACTCATCTTTGAGACCATCCTCGACACAAACACTGTGCTCATAATCAGTGAAATGATACCACTAGCATACTGGCTCAGTCACAGAAACTCTGCCTTATACTCAGCAACGGTCTTGCTGCCTTGAGTCAGGTTCAAGAATTCCTTCCTACGTGCATCCACATAGCTAGCTCCTACATATTTCGCTTTAAAGGACTTTTTGAACAATTCCCATGTTACCCCCTCAGCTGGAGTACCTTCCCTCACGGTAATCCACCACTGGTACGCCTCGTCTCGCACCAACAACACCGCTCCTTTTAACTTTTGCTTCACTAAGCAGTCCAGATCATCCGTTATCCGCTCTGTGGCTTTCAACCAATACTCAGCCACATTTGGGGCTACTCCAGATATGCCCCTAAAAACCTCGGCTCCATTAGCTCGGTGTCGTTCAGAAATAGAACCTCTAGTCACAGTTCCAGTGCTTGCTCCAGCGACACTCTCTAACACCCTCAGCATGGCTTGGGACAGAGCATCGTCCCCTACAGCCTATAGTAAGATCCAGTCTCCGTCGTTGGCAGAGCTCGCACTTCCTCAGCTAGCATGTGCCCAGAAGACGAAGATCCAGCTGGAGCACTAACTCGGCCTCGTCCACTGCCTCGTCCACGAGCAGCTCTTGTACTCATATCGATTATCTGTTTTACGTATTTTATGACATTAGTTTAACATTTCAGTTCTTATCAAAGGATATTTTATGAACAGATACAATTTCAAAGTTGTTCTCGCCCAATCGTAGTCTAGCTACTAACTCAGTTTCCTAGGGTTTAGCTTACCCTACAGTCTCAGTATTGTAGTCTTAATACTATACTACCTAGAGTATCATATCAAGGCTTAGTTCTATCTACAGAATTGTTTCAGTACAGTATAGTATTTAGGGCGGAAATACTTACAGACTTGGTGCCGGGGATTCAGTGTGCCACATCTTAATTTATCAGAATTCAAAAAAACTCAAAAATATTTAAATCTTTCTGAATCAATTTCTCAAAACATTTAGATTTTAAGAAGGCAAATTTGAAGAAAAATCTTTTTAAAACAAAATTTTTCGAAAAATCTAATTTTCCAAAAATACCCTTCTGGACTCAAGAATTTTGAAAACTCTTTTTGGACCTGATCCACAGCCAAGTTGTTGCAATCGGGCTCTGATACCACTAAATGTAACACCCCAAACCTGGACTGGACGTTATGGCCAAATCTGGCGGGCTACATAACCTATACTAAGTCATGCTGCCTAGCTACTAAGTCCGTTGGTGAGTTTTGTAAAGCAGTACATAGGTTTTAGAAATTCCCAGTTTATTGGATAAACAACCTACTCTCTACCCATTTGTTAATCGATTCATCTTAGTATTGTTATCTTGTTTAGCCGATAGTGTTGCAAAGTTGGTTATGAAAACATTCGTTTAATTTTGGAAAATGTGTATCGTTATAGTTGTAGTAAATCATGCATAAGTAAGAGAAAAAAACCCAAATAGAAAAGTTAAGTGGCCTTATTACAACCCATAACGAAAATAAAACGAGTAATTGAGAATATAACATAATAAAACCAGCTTAAAACTGAGTTCCGTCTTCGTGGCCACTCTGAATCCCTCCCAGCTCCAAGTCCACGAACTAGGGCTCACCTGCAAGGATGGAAAGGAAAAGGGTGAGTTTGGAAAACTCAGTGTGTGCAGAAGCCCATCCATAGCCCAAGTTAACTCAAGCCCATTGAGCCTAAGCCTAAACCAGTCTCAATCAGATACTGGGTCGAAGCCCTATTCAGATAGTAATAAACTGGGCCGTAGCCCTATTTAGATAGCAGTATAGCCCATAGGCCCAGAACAGAACAATACAGAATATCAGTATGCATGCAAACCCATATCATGTGGGGAGACTACTCGACCCACCCAACCGCTACACACCATCCGTACCAGCCAACACACCATGTGGGGAATAACTCAACCCACCCAGCCCACACACCACAGTCGCAGCATGGTTGCTCAAATAAATAGTGTAACGAGGCAAAGCCTCTTTCAGAAACAGTACGAGGCATAGCCCATTTCAGTAAACGTGGCAGTGCCACTCACACTCCCTCCAATATCAACCCAACCCATGCAACGATGTATATAACACAGCATGCAATAACAGTAATAGTCATATTAAGTAGTACAGTTGATTCTAGCCCTAGGGGTATAATAGTAATTTTACACCTAGGGGTAAAATAATAATTTCTCACCGTAAGGGTATTTTAGTCATTTCCACTATTATTACCAGTTTTAAGTGTACTACAGTCGTTAACAATCATTGTTTCTGTCTTAGCAGTCAACTCAATAGTCTTAGGCAGTTTCAGTTACTGGGCCCTAAAACCCCTAATGGGCCCTAATGTGTCATTTAGCAGTTTAAGCCCTTTTAGGCTACGTTCCATAACCAGTTACCCATTTTAGTGGTTTTGACTTATAGTCCATTCAAAAATACCTTTAAACCTATTTTTATCCCAAATGGGCCCAAAAGCCCATTGGGCCCATATTCGGCCCACCGAGGCCCAACATATCGAAGTCCTCAAAATTTTGCACTCGTCCTACCTCCCAGTAGCGATTTATGATCTAACGTGTTCCTATCAACTTGAGAACGTTCGCACGCTCACAAGCCCACGAAATGCTAAGACTTCGATATTTTGGCTTTTCGGCTTTTGCCAATTTGAACCTTAGAGGGGGTGTTCGATACACACACCTGTTTGCGATTCTGACAACAAAAATCCTTTATGCGATAACTCCTACAATCCACCATTTAATTGATTATACAACAGATTTACAAAAACCACAGTAAGAAATCCTTTACCACAATCAGCCAGTGCCCCTAATGGCCTTGAAAACTCACCTTGTCGATTTAGATGCAGTAAACCTAGATCCGTTTGTATCCATGCCTTTAGCTCCTCGCTGGTTCCCCTCTTTTGCTAACTATCACGTAAAAGAACCAAAATACAATATTATGTTATCCAT
The DNA here is from genome assembly GCA_020496765.1 of Gossypium stocksii. Taxonomy (NCBI): domain Eukaryota; kingdom Viridiplantae; phylum Streptophyta; class Magnoliopsida; order Malvales; family Malvaceae; genus Gossypium; species Gossypium stocksii. Next base: position 30,848,814 of record CM035627.1, read on the forward strand.
AGACTATGTCGATAAAGCCCCTAATGACATAGGGGTTTCGGCTACTTCCATAACTTTAAGAACACCAAAGGACTCACGGCTTTGATCACTTACCGATGATTCTATTCGAAGAATATTATTTCCACGTCTTCACTAATCTAGATCCACACTAGATCTACCCAAACGCTAACAAAGGGTGGCTTTAGAAGGTTTCGGCTTTTGATAGCTTCAAGAGAAGAAGGAGTGGCTGATTTCGGTCAAGAAATAAACGATAAAGGGGATAGTTTCGATCAAATGGGGATTTCGGCTATGGTGTGGTTTTGGTCAAATGCTTGTCGACAAAGGTTGAAGAAAAGAGAAAGAAGAAGATGGATTCGGCTTAAGTGGATTTGCAATTTAACAGAACTGACTTGAAAAGAGAAAGGAAAGGTAGAGCCGATTTAAAGTGCAAAAACAAGAAAGGAAGAAGTATGTGAAAAGAAGAAAGAAAACAGAGTGGTTTCGGTCAACAAGTGAATTCGGCAATAGAGGTTTCTTAAGTGTAAGTTGAGGCTACTAGGTCAGAAAAGAAGAGGCAAAATGGAAAAAGAGGAATATGATGACAACCCTAAAGCTCTATACACAATCGGCAAGCACAAGAACTTACTAACCTAAAGAATTCTGCACATCTAACCTTGAATTGCCAAAAATGCTATACTTTGAATTGCTTGCCGATTTTTGCACCATGGAGAGTCCCTTGGTCGGCCACTTCCACTTCAAATTCAAATGCCCTTAATTCACTCTTTGATTTACTCTCTTGAACAGTTCAAACTCTCCTAGACAGAGTTCTATTTGGGCACCAACACTGACCATACATGCACATAAAAATAAAAAGGACTTTATGCTTACCTTGCAACTCGTACCCTGGACCTCATACACCTCTTAGGCGCCACTTTTTTGGGAGCTTAGTGGCGCCACCTTGCCACTTTGCCAAGGCTCCTTTTGTGACACATTTTGCGCAGTTTTTCTTAAGAGCCATCTTGCCTAAGTTCCTCCCTTCACTTAAAACATGCCTTTGTTATTTTTATCGAATTTTAACCGGAGTTTGGGCCTCCTATAGACCCACTAACATACATAAACACAAATTCAACAATCAAAAACACAAAATTTCCACGACTGCACCAAAATCACATAAACCCTAGAAATCCCGAAAATCATGGCATTACACCATCCTTTTTACTATATATAATTATCAAAACAATATTAACCTATTCCACTACCATTTCATGCACACTTAACCATAATGACAATAACCATATTTAAACTCAAATGTCAAATATAATATATCAAATTTCTCAGCTTTTTTACATGCACATATCAGCATAAATTAACTATGTCTTACGAATAAATAGGCAAAATTATATAAGTAAAAAAAAAACATTTCCAAATGACCGAAATTCAATTGTAAATGAAACCAATTCATATCTTGGTCGGTGATAAAATGTAAATAATACATATTTCTATCCCAAATTTAGCACATTTATGGATGAACTATCATTGAACTTGTGGAATTTGATACTCTTAATTCTTTGATTTCATGTTTCATACTTAGGAGAGCATAGGAGAGTGAAAAGAACAAGAAACGGGCCGAAAACGGAGAAAATGGGCCAAAGCAAGAAAACAACACAGCCTGGAGTTCAGCACACGGGAAACCCACACAGCTGTGCCATATTAACAGGCTTGAGCTCAGCCTAACATCGACTCACACGGATGTGTCCCTGTCTTGATGAAGTTTAATTTCACGCGGAAAAGGCTATTTAGGGGCAATGATCAACATCATTCCATCTTAAAAGCCAAGATCTACATCAAGACAGATGATCTCCCTTCAATCCTTTCAGGAGTTTTGGGGTTTCTTATGTTTTGTTATTTTCTTTATTCTGAGATGTTTCATTTTATAAACATGAACTAAAGCCCAAAATACCTAAGGGGGATGAAACCTAAGATGAATCTTGTTATTGTTATCTGAACTATATGATCAATATTCGATTTGTTCTTAATTGTGTTTTTAATTCTTGAATTGATATTTTCGAGACATTAATTTAAGTCGAATGTGCTTAGGCAGAGGAGCAAAAGTTCGTGTTTAAGAGTAGATCCAACACAATTAAGCAGAGTTGATTGCAATCCTTGATATAGGACGACGAAAAACTGCCGGATTAGAGTCAAATCTAATATGGGGATCCATAGATCGGGTTAATGCAAGACTAGGGGTTTTAATTAGAAAGAGATTTCAATTAATCAACCTAGGATTATTTGTTCTTATTCTCGACGGAGATATTAACATAATTTAGGGATATCTACGGATCAAGTCAAATGAAGAAATCGTCTAGTTCAGAATTAGACAACAAGTGAAGTCCAGGTGGATTCTTCCTTAGGTATTGTCTTTATCATTCAGTTTTCCAAAGCAACTCCCCAATTTACTCTTTTTTCCCATCATTAGTTTATTTTAGAGTTAATTAGTTTACACAAGCCCTCCTATTTATTTTTAGGCTAGATAATAGGAAGAAAGTCATTACTAGTACTTTTAGTTCCTTGGATTCGATATTCCGGTCTTGCCACTAACTATACTACTATTCGATAGGTGCGCTTGCCTTTTATCGTGATAATAGTTAGTTTCTAGGTACAATCAATTTTTATTACTTCATCACATCATGATCATGTTTTTGGCGCCGTTGCCGGGGAACTGAAATATTAGGAACACTCTATTTCAATTACTTTAGCCATTACAACTTCTATTTATTTTCAGTTTTTATCTTAGGTTTTATTTACTAAATTTTTCTTTCTTCTTTTCACTGGCAGGTATCTCTAGTTTATGACTAGAAGAAACCAGTTAGGACCTTTGCTTTTTGATGATGACTTAGAAGCCACAGTTTGCAGAAACGCTTATTTAGCCAACTTTTTGGAATTCTGTGACACATTTAAAATAAATGGTGTTTCTGATGATGCCATTCGTCTTCAGTTATTCCCATTTTCCTCGAGGAATAAAGCTAAACAGTGGTTAAATTCTTTACCACGAGGGTCTATCACTACATGGGAACAAATGATCGAAAATTTTTTATTGAAATATTTTTCGCTAGCTAAAACGGCAAAATTGAGGACTGATCTCTCTTCTTTTGTGTAGATGGATTTAGAAACACTTTATGATGCTTGGGAGAGATACAATGACTTATTGAGAAGGTGCCCTCACCATGGGTTACCCCTATGGTTACAAGTTCAAACTTTTCACAATGGTTTGAACCCCTCAACGAGACAAATCATCAATGCAGCCATCGGTGGAGCAATCAATAACAAAACACCAAAAGCAGCTTACGAGTTTATAGAGGAGATGTAACTGAACAACTATCAGTGGCAAGTCATGAGAACAAAGCCAAAATAGCTACCGAGGTTTTTAATGTTGTTGAGGTCACCATGCTTTCTAATCAAGTAGAACTCTTAAATAAAAGGATTGACGGTTTAGTTGGTTTTATGCAGGTACACCTAGTGATTGAGTGTGACGTGAGCAATTCTAAGCACCCTACCTATAGATATGGCATGGAAAATGAGCAAGCCAACTATATGGGTAATAATCCTAGATCTCAAAATAACCCTTATAGTAACACTTACAATGCAGGTTGGAGGAACCACCCCAATTTCTAATGGGGAGGATAAGGTAACAAAGGAAATCAGAGACCACCACCTTTTCCGGGATTTCAGCAACCACCTTACCAGCAAGAGAAAAAGCCGAACCTTGAGAAGATGCTCACAAAATTTATCTCCGTGTCAGAAATCCGTTTCTAGAACACCAAGACTACACTCAAGAACCAGCAAGCATCGATCCAAGGACTCGAAACTGAAATAGGTCAGCTTGCTAAGCTAATCTCTGAAAGACCACAAGGTGGTTTACCAAGCAACATCGAGACTAATACTAAGGAGCAACTCCACGCCATCGACACGATTGATGAAGAAGGGCTAGCTAAAACCAAAGCAGAGCCAATTAAGGAGACTATGGTAAGTAGAGGTAAGGATGAGGTAAGTCACAAAGAACCAGTTGTCAAAGAATATAAGCCTTGTGTCCCATATCCTAATGCGATAAGGAAAGACTGCACAGATAAGCAATTTTGTAAATTCCTTAAACTCTTAAAGAAATTACATATTAACTTACCGTTTGTTGAAGCTTTTTTGTAGATGCCAAACGCTGTTAAGTTTTTAAGAGAGCTTCTGACGAACAAACGAAAGCTAGATGAGTCATCTCATGTGGTACTGAATGCAGTGTGCTCAGCCATTTTGTAGAATAAGCTACCCAACAAACTAAAAGATCTAGGGAGTTTTACAATTCCTTGTTTACTTGGTAGCTTGGATGTTAAAAATGCGTTAGCTAATTTAGGAGCCAGTATTAATGTAATGCCATATAAATTATTTAAACAACTAGGTCTTGGGAAACCTAAAAAAACTAAGATGAGCTTCCAATTGGCTGATAAAACCATTCGATTTCCTACGGGTATTCTCAAAGATGTCCTTCTCAAAATTGATAAATTTATATTCCTAATCAACTTTGTTGTTCTAGACATAGATGAGGATAGCAATGTACCCCTACTTCTAGGGTGACCCTTTTTAGCAACTGCTAGAACCATAATTGATGTAGGCACATATGAGCTCACACTTCGTGCCGATGATGACAAAATTACTTTACAGGCTCGTAACTCTAATAAGACTGTCAATGATAAAAATATTATTACGAATCCTTGTAATAAGAACGATCTCACCTTCCAACCTTCTTTGTAAGATACTCTTCAGATAAGTGCGATCAAACTGCAGACGAGCCCATTTAAGGGAACCACCCATGAAAAACTAATGCTACAGATTGAAGAACTGGACGAGTGGCTGAACTACCAACAAGAGAAACCAAAGACATGCCACATCGAACCGAAGCAGCACCATAATGACCCTAAGGTAAAAATGAATCAATTTAAAGTAAGGGCTAAGGTAATCCTAGAGGAGGAAGATCCTCGAATTTTGAATTCAAAACTTCATATAGGTGACATACCTCCCTTCACGATAATAAAAATCTTCCCCTGTGGTATAGTCAAGATAACACATAAGACATTGGCCACTTTCAAGGTAAATTATACTCTACTCAAACCTTACTTTGACATTAAGACTGATAGCAGGGAAGGGGAGTTCACACTCCTCAAACCACCGTGACCGTGTAAGCTTGAAAGAAGTCGAGCTTAGACTATAAACAAGTGCTTCTCCGGAGGCAACCCAAGCACTAACATAGTAAATTTCTTTTATTTAAGTTCTCGAACTCTAATTCCTCAACTAACCTCCTGAATGCAGGTTTTTCAAGCCACACGGCCATGCCCACGGGGGTGCCTAAGGCCGTGGGGACACCATTGGCAAAGACACGGTCGTGCGATACGGCCGTGGACAAGTAAGACAAAATTTTCCCAACACACGGGCTGCGACCATTAGCAACGACCGCGCGAGGAGGTCGTGGCCAATAATTACAAATCGATATGGGCTTGCGACAAGCCCGTGTCCCAAGGCCTGGGTCGATCATGATAATTTAACACAGGCATGCGACACGCCCGTGCCCCAACCCCATGGTCGAACCTGCCAATTTATACACGGGCATGTGACCCCATACACGGGCGTGGGAGAAGTCAACATTGAAGGACACGGCCGTACGACGTGGCCATGTAGCCTAACATGCACAAAGAACACGGGTGTGTACCACGACTCAGGCGCACCAAAACCGTTGAAATTCGAACCACATAGGCTAAAAACGATTCACACGGGCTTGTGACATGCTCGTGTGCCCCAATTTCTATATAAACCCCTCACTATTCATCATCTTTTTCATTTAAAACCCTAAATCCTCCCCCACCATAGCCCACTCAAGCCCCTCCCAGTGCCACCGCCAACCTAGCCCAAGCCACCACGCCTGTGTACCACCACCACGACTGTGCTCCATCCCTACAATTGCCCATTCGGTTCCACTTTCTCCCTTTTCTCTTAACCTTTGCTTTTATTTTTAAATATTTCTATTTTTATTATTTCATTCATTCATACATGTTTTATTCTTTTAATTTTACTTTCAGTGCTTATTTGACATCTATGCAATACCCATGATCTATTGATTTAGAATAATGTCATTTTGAATCATTCTCTTGCTGCCATCTTAAGCTATCTCATGCCATTGATTTTAGCACACATAGATGATAAAAAGTCATTTTAGAGACCATTGTCTTCATTAGTTTATTCAGTTTCATGCTTAGAATGAGTCAAATAACGAATTCCATTTCTAGAATTAATTTTTGCGTTGAAATAGGTATTAATCCTTGATTGAACAATCTAGTATTGATTACCGTTAGTCATCAGTTAGTTATAATACATGCCCTTTTTTTTGTTTTTAATTTTGTTTTTATTTCAGGAACTATGTCATCGTCAAGAGGAAAGAAAGCCACTGTCCCCGCCTCTAAAAAAGTGAAAGGGGTCTGCTGGTTCCTCTTCCAGAGCCACAATCAAAATTAGACACCCCTTCCTCCAGTTTTCGCAAAGTTCCCAGAGGAATTATTTCAAAACCTTAGAGCAAGACCCCTCGGACTGGAAAGGTGTATCGATTGGGCCACATTGGAACAGGTCCAATTAGTAGACGCAGTTCAGGCCCTGTTAACGACAGACCCATGGGACCAATTCTTCCAGATCGTCAAGCCCACTTACCTTGAGCTTACTTTAGAGCTCTACTCCCTATTCCACCTCCAGACAATCATGTCCAGATATGACGATCCAGGGATGGTCCAGTTTCGCCTCGGAGGCCTTGTTCGATAGCTTAGTGTACTGGAGTTTGGTATAGCACTAGGTCTATACACTGCGCAGTTTATGGAAGAAGAAAACCTCTCCGAGCTTCACCGCCACATCCACTTTTCTCCAGTCAAGTCTTGGCAGGCCTTAGTCCCTGTTTCAGCCACCTACGACCCCAGTCGCTCTAAGGCGACAGCTCTCACCCCATCACTGAGGTACCTACATGCTCTACAAATGCATACCCTGACAGGTAGACGAGAGAGCACCGGTGTCGTCAACACCCACGACGCCTACTTCTTGTGGAGCATGTCTCACGCGCACATGCTTGACCTCGCTTACTTCATTGCCCACACCATTTAACATCAAATCGAGTGGCATTGAAGGGGTTTGATCTCAATGGGCCCATACGTGACCAGCTTGGCCCGCTACTTTGGCCTCCTTAACACAGCGGCCTAGACATCCTCCTACAGTCTCATTGGCTAGATTACCCCGCAGGACATCCAAAGTATGCTTCATATGAGAATGATTGAACGCTAACGCGGAACCGACCCTCTTTAGTACCGCTTATCTTAGTCCACCGAACATGAGGACCCAGAGGACATTCCTGATGATGTCCCTCCATCCCATGAGGAGCCACCGCCCACTCGCCGTCCAGTTCATGCGACAGCTTCAGATTTTGTCACTTTTGAGCAATTCACACAATTCCAGCAACAGTATTTTCAGCATCTTGATAACATTGATGCTACTTTATATCAGATTTGTCAGCATCTCCATCTCACACCGCCGCCCCCACCTCACGAACCATCTGAAGATGAGGACTCACGAGTCCTCTTATCTTCTTCTTTATTTTCCTTTTTCCTTTTATTTCATTTAAACCTTATCGTTTTCATTATTTGAATTTCAGTATTTTGAGAACTTAGTTTATTTCATTTCAAACATTTCATATTGGCTATTTCCTAACGAGTACATTGTGCTAATCTAAATTCCCTAAAAATTTATTAATGTTATCGCAGTTTTAAAAGAGCTTTACAGCTCAAACCCATCCCTAATGGGAAAACCTTGCCACAACTGCCAGTTCCTACACAACCACAACTCTAGCCACCACAACATCGATCATCATATTCTTATGGCACAGAAATTGTGGATCAACACCCTTCCTTACAAATCTTCACACCTCCAACTCAAGGAATTCATCCAATATTTAGGGAGTTTCATTTCTCTCCCTATCTTACGATTTTATGCTTCTATTTTCACTAACTTTATCATTGTACATTGAGGGCAATGTACATATTAAGTGTGGGGGTGAGTTCACTTTCATTCTTTGCATTATCCTCGAACCCCTAAAAATTTTTGCCACTAACTTTTTGCATTCTTCTCAAATCCCTAAATCTTGGCCTTAACAAATAGAATGAATTCTGATTGATTTATGATTTTTGTTGATATGTTGAGGATTAAGACATAGGTACTTATCTTTGATTATTCAAACTTTAAGACATTAGAGAATCAAGCATGATAAGTTGAAATTTTAGAGAATTTAAATTTTTCCAAGTTGTTTTCCCTAATTTTAAGTGTTATCTTGAAATTTGAAATTCGCAGGATTGACATCAAAAGCCATAATTATGGTGAGATTTTTGAGCCTTTAGAGCATACACCCTTTCGTGCTCACTTTTATTGTTGCTTTGAGTGAGTCAATATTGATCTGTTATTTTACAACTTGCTTCGATTATACATGTCGAGACCATATCATTAATTTGATATACCGAAATGATAAAGGCACCTAGGTTTTAACCTACTTATTCCATAAAAGCTTACCTTCACAATTAACCCCTAGTGAATCCCATTGAGCCTAACAAACCATTCATTGATTTACCTTTAATATTAACCTATAACCCATTTTTTGTTGAATTCCCTTCAATTATTTTGACCCCTATTTTTGTTGAGATTTCAATTGAATAATTATCTAGCTATGTTCTCCTTTTCAGCTTGTAAAGTTTATAAATATCCGATTTGTTCTTAAAAAAACATATGTGTATTTCAATTGTAATTCAATGTTTTGCATATTTCCATGTAATTTTTCAGCTCCTGATCTTAAACGATGTCATCCAAAAAAAAGGCTTTATTCGAGGAATATGTTTCAGTGATAGAGATTTTTCTAGTTAGATGATTTTTCATCTCAATCTCGATTCTAACCCCCTTTTTCAGCTTGTGACCACACCTAACCAAGGCCACATTACAACCCTTGAAAGACCTTTTGATTGATTTATCATGTTAATACATAGTGGTGGAGATTTGATTTTCCTGCAAGCTTATGGTAATAACTTTTCATGTTTACTAATGAGTGCTTAATTTCTGAACCCTAAACACTTCGAGTGGATAGAGTGAATCTTTAGTTAGGATGTCAACTCTTATTGATTATGAGTTCAAGGTAATTACCTAGAAGAAGGGAGGAAACCTATGTTTTTGTAGTAAAATTCTCAACTTAGATCGTTTGAGACTTTAATTTTATTGTGGTTGAATTTTCAATGCATGATTACTTGTAGATTAGTTTGAAACATTATTGATAAGGATTATAAGTTGGGAAGAATGATTTTTAATTGTAAGTTGAGATTTTACTTGAGGACAAGCAAAGGCTTAAGTGTGCGGGTATTTGATAAATTGTAAATTATACATATTTCTATCCCACATTTAGCACATTTATGGATCAACTATCATTGAATTTGTGGAATTTGAAATTTCATGTTTTATACTTAGGAGAGCATAGGAGAGTGAAAAGAACAAGAAACCGGCCGAAAACGAAGAAAGTGGGCCAAAGCAAGAAAATAACACGGCTTGGAGTTCAGTACACGGGCAAACCATACGGCTGTGCCACATTAACAGGCTTAAGCATGGCCTAACATCGACTCACACGGGCGTGTCCATGTCTTGATGAAGTTCAATTTCACGTGGAAAAGGCTACTTATGGGCTAAGAAAGACATTCCAAACTTTATATAAAGACCCTAGGAGGCAACTACAATGGTGTATAGTCTTCCTGCAAAGACGGAGAGTAAAAGGCAGGGAATTACTCGAAGGAAAGATGATTGATCCATCTCAGAAGCCAGGATCTACATCAAGACAGAGGATCTCCCTTCAATCCTTTCTGGAGTTTTGGTTTTCTTATGTTTTGTTATTTTCTTTATCCTGAGATTTTTTTTTTTATGAACATGAACTAAACCCCTAAATACCTGAGGGGGATGAAACCTAAGATGAATCTTGTTATTGTTATCTGAACTATATGATAAATAGATTAATTGTGTTTTTAATTCTTGAATTGATATTTTTGGGATATTAATTTAAGTCGAATGTACTTAGGCAGAGGAGCAAAAGTCCCTATTTAAGAGTAGATCCAACACAATTAAGCAGAGTTGATCGCAATCCTAGACATAGGATGACGAAAATCTGCCGGATTAGAGTAAAATCTAATATGGGGATCCATAGATCGGGTTAATGCAAGACTAGGGGTTTTAATTAGAAAGAGATTTCAATTAATTAACCTAAGATTAGTTGTTATTATTCTCGACGGATATATTAACATAATTTAGGGATCTCTCTGGATCAATTCAAATGAAGAAATCGTCTAGTTCAGAGTTAGCTAACAAGTGAAGTCTCGGTGGATTCTTCCTTAGGTATTGTCTTTATCATTCAGTTTTCCCAAAGCAATTCCCTAATTTACTCTTTGTCGCATCCTTAGTTTAGTTTAGAGTTAATTAGTTTACACAAACCCTCCTCTTTATTTTTAGGCTAGATAATAGGAAGAAAGTCATTACTAGTACTTTTAGTTCATTGGATTCGATATTTCGGTCTTGCCACTAACTATACTACTATTCGATAAGTGCGCTTGCCTTTTATTGTGATAATAGTTAGTTTCTAGGTAGGATTAATTTTTATTACTTCATCACATCACGATCAGTCGCTTGTCTAACATTAACCATTTCTAAATATAGTAACCGAATTTAAACATGCACAGTACAAGCTATGTATGATGCAAAATTTCTAATACTCAACCAAATCATGTATTCCAATATTCGATCATTAAAAATTTAGTTTCCAGAAATTCATGCCATTTCCATCATAAAGCATACCTAGAAACTCACTCGTTTAAACATAACATATGTGCATGCTTTGCTATTACCAACCGAACCAAATAACCATTATACAATCATATACGTATTTGTCATTTCATCTTATTATCAAGCCAACACTATACCATACCACCACTTTTCATATTTCTAAAATGAACTAACTAATAAAATTGATTATGAACCATACTTACTAATTCTCAAAGTCGAACGATAACCAACACTTCAAATATGTATATATATAAATATCATAAGACATAATATCAGAATAAATCTAAGTCATACGAACATAGACACAAGCTTAAGCATTATAATCAAGCCATTTTCGCATGGTTATCAATATATACAACTTCAAAATTTAACCAAACATAAGCTAGCCTATACATGCCATGTATTAAAAATTCAACTTATAAAAGTACCGAAACAGTCGATAGTGTTTTAAACTTCACTGACAATCCATCGAGCTTGTAACTAGTCTCCAAAATCTATAACACAAAGACAAACATACATACACAGTAAGCTATCACAGCTTAGTAAGTTATAAGCAAATAAACAACTCTATGATATTAATAGTTCAATAAGACAAAACCGATTCATGCTATCATAACCACATTTAAGTTCAAGCTTTCAAATTCATTTACCAAATATACATCTATGAATCAACTTAACAGAGCCAAATTTTACATTATTCATGCTTAAAACTATTATTACTTCTAAAGTCCCAAAACCACCGTTCTGAATAAGGTCTAGATCGGGCTGTTACAACTCACCCCTTTAGGGATTTTCGTCCCCAAAAATCTTACCAGTGAATAGGTTTGAGCAACATTCTGTCTTTAGCATCTTTCTTGCTCGGTGAAAAAAGTAAACCCAATATAAAATCCATTGTCACACTATCACATTTCCATAAGGGAATCATAATAGGTTGAGACAAACCGGATGGCACCTGATGTTCAGGTTTAACTTGCTGACAGATTAAACATTTTGAAACAAAGTTAGAAATGTCTCGTTCCATACCATGCCACCAGTAAAGGTGTCTCAGATCATTATACATTTTTATATTACTCGAGTGAACAGATAATTAATAGCTATGAGCTTTATTCAAAATCATTTGAATCAAGTCTGAATTTCTCAGAACACATATTCGATTTCTAGATCTCATACAACCTTCGATCTGAAATTGGAATTTTGAATCAGTATTCAAATCACATTGAGTCCACTTTGCTAACAAATTATTATCGACTTTATGAATTTCACATTTCTGCTAAATAAATAATGGTCTTGCTTTTAACTTAGCTATAATCAAACCATCATCAGGCATAGCCACATACGCATTCATTGTACATAGAGCAAACAGTGATTTTTGGCTTAAAGCATCAGCAACAACATTAGCCTTTCCCAGATGGTAGTTAATCACAAGCTCGTAATCTTTTAACAACTCTAATTATCGATGTTGTCTCATATTTAGATCTTTCTAAGTCATCAGATATTTCAAGCTTATTTTATCAGAATAGACATGAAATTTCTCACAAAATAGATAGTGACGCCATATTTTCAATGCAAACATGACAGGTGCCAATTCTAGATCATGTGTCAAATACTTCTTTTCATGCAGCTTTAACTATCTCGAGACATAAACTATAACTTTGCCTCCTTGTATCAAAACATAGCCCAAACCATTCAAAGATGCATCATTATAGATAACAAATTCTTTACCTAGTTCTAGCTGAACTAATATTGGAGCTTCGGTTAACAGAGCTTTGAATTCTTTTAATTCGGTTGGTGCCATTCTGTTCAAAACTATCGATATCAGAGTCATCCCAGACACTAACTCAATACCAAACTCTACCTCTCAGATTGGTGGCAAACCTAGTAATTCTTTAGGTGACACATTCGGATACTCACACACAAGTGGTACTGATTCAATTTTCTTTTCAGTCACTTTAGAATCAGGCACATAAGTAAAATAAGCTGCACAACTCTTTCTCACATATTTCTGAGCGAACATCAAAGATATCACTGCCGGTAAACTGTAACACCCCTAACCCGTATCCGTCGCAGGAGGGTTAGGTGTCATTACCAAGCAAACACGAGATCTAAATAAACTCTAATCGTATAAATTTAGTTTTAAAAAAATTTTGTGAGTAGTAATAGTTTAGAAGAATGAAGCGTATTAACATAAGTGTATTCATTTATCAACTTAATGTGATCTCGACATTCATAAGACCGAATCTAGGAGCATACATGCCTAATATAATTTGAATTCATTTGACTTGCCTATTAACCAATACTATTCATATGATAATAATACCAAAGCTTAACCAAATGCATCAATTCATTTACTAGGCCGAATGAGCATGTACACAAAAGCATGTCAACCAATAAGTACATAATCACAAAACATTTCAAGCACTTTTCAATCATGCATCAACACATCTTATACCCAGCTCTCTATACTCTATTCGAAATTCATAGCCCAATTTTAAAAGTAGCATTTCATACATTCATGACTATCATTAAATTAGGTATTACCGTATGTCATCTACTAAGTGTCAATGACTCTCTTGAATCAAAATGAGTTATGCATCCTATAATTCATTCGGTACTACTCATGCTTACCTATCCATCTTACCAAGAACAAATTATTAATTTCTAACATGCACCATTCAGTTTACAAGCACTTGCCGAATGTACAAACACTCTTACCAGACTTTTCACATTAAATCATCTTGTTCACATTCAGCCCATACATGAACTTTAAACATAAATCTCAAAGTGCACACTACTTCAAATATTAGCAACCAAATGCACAAGCCTCCACATTCATTCACAACCAACGTGCTCAAGCTTAAAATCCATATTCAAAAAGAAAGGCAACTTAGCAAGCCATTTTCGCATGGCTATACTTATACACATTATCAAAATGATACTTAATTCCCATCAAAAGTCAAACCTATACATGCCATTTTCAAAGTTTAGCTACTAAGTACCGAAAGAGCTTTGATAGTGTGGACGACTTCGATCTTGTGATTGCTGAGGCCGTAGCTAACGAACAAGATCTATAAAATAGAGAATTAAGAGCAACAGAATAAGCACTTCTATGCTTAATAAGTTTTAAGAAATAAAGTCATTTAAATTCAAAGCATAAAAATTTTAAAGCTTGACATCTCCTCTTTGGCTAAATGTAACTATGACTAATTATATTACCATTATCCATTTCATATCATTTCAAAATTCCTTACACACAAAACTCATATCACATAGGTAGTTCTTTTTATCCACAAGCTTCATCATTTGGCCGAATACATTCAATACAATTACTTGGCTAAATTATTACATAAACACATTTTCACATATGCATGTTACTTCACACTTCAGCCACATATGCTCACATGCTCAAAGCCAATCTCATCCTAATACCACTTGAATCGGAATTCATATATTATAAGTAGGTCATAGACTTTCATGCAATCTCGTACAATGGCCAGAGTATCACTATTCAAGTGTACATTCACAATCTAATACGAATCAAATTCACCATGAGTATGAGGTACGTACCTAACTAACTTAAGGTACTGCACATTTGTTGGGATTATTACAACATAAATCGTGAAATTCTCGCACGAATGCCTACGGGATTTTTAACCCGGATATAACACCGGCACAAGGGCCCTTCAGGACTTAGCCCGGATACAACACTGGCACAAATGCCCTTCGGGACTTAGCACAGATACAACACTGGCACAAATGCCCTTTGGGACTTAGACCGGACACAACACTGGCACAAATGCCCTTCGGGACTTAGCCCGAGTTTCGCTCACTGAAACTTTATGCATTTGTATCCATCAAGTTTACATTTCACAACATCTATCACAATTCAAATTCACTTGCCTCATTCACATATTAGCACATAACATAACATTTTCATTTAATATTCGGTCTATAAGCACATACATAGATCACATATCAAATCGATTATCATAGCTTTTATTTCTAAGGAGCTTTCAGCTATTTGCCATATTTACTACTTACTTTGCATCAGCCAAAATCAACATGCCTCAACTTGTCAACCACATGTTTAATCAACTCTTATGCTAGGTTTCACTACTTAAAACTTACCTTGTATTTTTCTGGAAAATATTGGGTTGGCTATTCCGTGACTTTAGCTTTCCCCTTATCCGATGTTGCCCCTCTATGCTCTTAAGCTTAATTGGAACAAACTTTAACTCATTAAAATCCCATGTAAGATTGCTTATGGCCAAATATTATCAAAACTCAACAAGCATTCATTTTAAAACTTTAATTCCATAATACCGAATGCCGTTCTCCATTAACCACACACACTCTCACATGCATTAATAATCATCTAAGTATGACTTATAGTTCACTCGGCCATTCAACATTCAAGGTCATATAAATTTCATGTCAAATGTCCCTAGTTGAAAATGTATACAAGCACATAATGCACTTTAACATTTCATTTTAACAATTCCCAATTTAATTAGCACTATATCTCACTAACTAACCATCCAAACCAAATTCATTTATTCCAATGGACATAGCCGAATGTCCCACTAGCTTAATAAGTCACACAAATAAAAAATAACCAACTCATTTCATCCTTAATTTCACTTATAGCAAATTCATAAAAATTCAATAAGAAACACATCAAATTTCTTAGCAAATTCCTAATTTCAAATTCGGCAATTCATGAGTAAAAGTTACTCACACATTAGCTATTTCTAAACTATCATTGAATCTGCATGAAAACACATATAATTTAGCTCAAGCATCTACTAAACTCCCTTTCTTAATGGAAGCATATACACATCACCCCTAATCAATTTTTTTTTCTTATTATTTTTTTTCCATTATTTAGTCATTACTAAATAAAATTATTAAAGAAAATTCATACTTAGTGCTCATTATCACATCATTGCCGGCCACTCACCCCAAAAAGGGAAATTTGACATGCAAATCCATGTATTTGGCAACATTATGTAATTACTCTATTGAATTTAGCCACACATATATTCAATTTTTCTCACATAAGTCCTTTCAGTTTAGAACACATTCAATTTGACAAAAAATCATAGCATTCGAAAATCACACATGCATGATCACATATTTTGGACATAAAATATTATATTAAAAAATTTTTTTGACTCGGTTTAGCGATCCCAAAATCGCTTTCCGACTAGGGTCAAAATAGGGCTGTCACAACTCTCCCCCTTTTAGGGATTTTCGTCTTCAGAAATCTTACCGGTAAACAAGTTTGGGTATCATTCTTTCATAGAGTTCTCAGGTTCCCAAGTTGCTTCTTCAATCCCATGCTTGAGCCACAACACTTTTACTAATGGAACGTTTTTGTTTCGCAACTCTTTCACTTCGCGAGTTAAAATACGAATCGGTTCTTCTTCATAACTCAAATCAGATTGAATTTCAATTTCGGACGGACAAATCACATGAGAGGGATTGGATCTATAACGACGGAGCATAGAAAAATGAAAAATGTTGTGGATCTTTTCATGTTCAGGGGGAAAAATTAGCCTATAAGCAACCGGCCCAATACATTCTGAAATTTCATATGGTCCGATGAATCTCGGGTTCAACTTGCCTTTACGGCCGAATAGAAGTACCTTTTTCCACGGCGAGACTTTTAAAAAGACTTTTTCTCCGATATGAAACTCTATATCTTTACGCTTCAAATCCGCATATGATTTCTGACGATCCGCTACTGCTTTCAAACTAGTATGAATTATTTCCACTTTCTGTTTGGCTTCTTTAATTAGATCAACCCCGTATAGCTTATTCTCACTGAGCTCGGTCCAAAACAATGGTGTATGGTATTTACGACCATCTAAGGCCTCGTAAGGCACCATCTTGATACTCGTCTGAAAGCTATTATTGTATGCGAATTCGATCAATGGTATGTATTTCTCCCACAAGCTACTAAACTCCAGAATGCAACATCTCAACATATCCTCGAGTATCTGAATCGTTCTTTCAGACTGACCATCGGTTTGAGGATGAAAGGCGATGCTAAAATGGAGCTTAGTACCCAATGCCTCATGTAATTTCTTCCAGAATCGTGAAGTAAATTGAGGATCTCGGTCTAAAACAATAGAAGTTGGCACTCCGTACAATCGTACAATCTGAGAGACGTACAATTTCGCTCACTTATCAAGTGAAAAGTCTATTCAAACCGGGAGGAGATGAGCTGACTTCGTTAATCTATCAACAATAACCCAAATAGAATCTTTCTTGCTCGGCGTTAGCGGCAACCCGGACACAAAGTCCATCGTAACTCGATAACACTTCCATTCGGGTATCAGAATCGGCTGAAGCAATCCCGAAGGCACCTGATGTTCTGCTTTTACTTGTTGACATATCAAGAACTTAGATACGAAATCAAAGATATCCCGTTTCATACCGTGCCACCAATATTGTCGTTTCAGGTCGTTATACATTTTGGTGCTGCCTGGGTGAATCGACATTCGACTATTATGGGTCTCATTCAAAATTGTCAAAGTAAGCTCTGAATTTCTCGAAATACACATACGATCCCTGAACCTCAAACAATCATTATCGTTGACTTGAAACTCTAAATTCATACTTGCATCACACTGAACTTGTTTAGCAACCAAATCATCGTCGACTTTCTGAGCTTCATAAATTTGTTGAAGTAACACATGTCTTGCTTTTAACTCGGCAATCAACACATCGTCTGCCGACCACATTAATTGTACGTTCATAGCTCGCAAGGAAAATAAAGATTTTCGGCTAAGAGCATCCGCGACTACATTAGCTTTTCCCGGGTGATATTCAATGACAAGCTCGTAGTCTTTAAGCAATTCCAGCCACCGTCTTTGTCTCAAATTTAAGTCTCTTTGAGTCATCAAATATTTGAGACTCTTATGATCGGAAAAGACGTGGCATTTCTCACCGAACAGATAGTGACGCCAAATCTTCAGAGCGAAAACAATAGCAGCTAATTTGAGATCATAAGTCGGATAGCTCCGCTCGTGAGGCTTTAACTGCCTCGAGGCATATGTGATAACTCGACCCTCTTGCATCAGAACACAGCCCAAGCCGTTCAAAGATGCATCACTATAAACTACGAACTCCTTGCCAGATTCTGGCTGAACTAACACTAGGGCTTCCGTCAAAAGCGTTTTCAACTGGTCGAAACTTTTCTGACACTTTTCAGACCACTCGAATTTGACGTCTTTTTGCAGCAATTTCATCAAGGGTGTCGCGATCACCAAAAAGCCTTTTACGAATCGTCGGTAGTAACCGGCAAGTCCCAAGAAGCTCCGAACTTCTAAAACATTTCTAGGGGGTTTCCAGTCGAGAATGGCTGAAATCTTGTTCTGGTCGACTCGAATACCCGAATCAGACACTATATGTTCCAAAAAGCTGGCCTTGCGCAACCAGAACTCGCATTTATTGAATTCGCGTACAATTGATTATCGCGTAAAGTCTGAAGCACAAGATTCAAGTGGTCGGCATGATCGATCTCATCGCAGGAATAAATCAAAATGTCATCGATAAACACTACAACAAATCGATCTAGATACTGTCTAAACACCCGATTCATCAAGTCCATGAAAACCGCAGGGGCATTGGTGAGCCCGAACGGCATCACTAAGAACTCATAGTGTCCGTACCTCGTTCTGAAAGCGGTCTTTGGCACGTCGGAATCTCTAACTCTCAACTTGTAATACCCGAATCGCAGATCAATCTTTGAAAACACTGAAGCTCCTTTCAACTGATCAAACAGGTCGTCGATTCGAGGCGACGGATATTTACTCTTTATAGTGGTCTTATTTAACTGTCTATAGTCGATACACATTCTCATAGTCCCGTCTTTCTTCTTCACGAACAAGACTGGTGCGCCACAGGATGAGAAGCTCGGTCGTGCGAATCCTCTGTCTGTCAACTCTTGTAGTTGAGATTTCAATTCTTTCAACTCGGTAGGTGCCATACGGTATGGGGCAATCGAAATCGAGGTCGTACCTGGAACTAACTCTATACCGAACTCAACTTCTCTAACAGGCGGTAATCCCAGCAATTCCTCGGGAAATACATCCGAATACTCACTAACTACAGGTACAGTCTCAAGCTCTCGTTCAGATACTTTGTTGTCTAACACATAAGCCAGATACGCTTCACACCCCTTTTTCACATATTTCTGAGCTGACATGGAAGTTATTACGGTAGGTAACCCGTTTAAATCATCGGATTCAATCCAAATTATTTTATTATTCAAACATCGCAAATCGATAGTCTTTTGTTTGCAATTCACTATAGCATCATGCGCAGTCAACTAATCCATTTCGAGAATAATATCAAATTCATCGAACGATAAAAGCATCAAGTCGGCCGGAAAGTAGAAATCTCGAATCATTAGGGGACATTTCTTTCACACTTTGTCAACCAGAACACAACGACCCAAACGATTTGACACTTGAATCACAAACTCAGTGGACTCAACAGGAAGAGTGTTACTGGATGCTAAGGTTTCACACACATACGAATGGGTTGAACCGAGATCAATCAGAGCGATAACATCAGTATTAAAGAAAGTAAAAGTACCGGTAATGACATTCGGAGAAGAAGCCTCCTCTCGGGCACGAATGGCGTACGCTCTGGCTGGTGCACGGATCTAGCTACGGTGTCTCTAGTCCCTTTCTGACTGCCGCTAGTATTTCCCCCACGCCTCGGTGGTCTACCTCGTACTGCCGTATCACTAGGTCTCTGACTCAGATCAGTATTGCGTTCATCCAATTTCGGGCAATCCTTAATAAAGTGATCAGCAGATCCACACCTGAAACAGGAGCGATCATGAAATCTACAGCTCCCCGGGTGCCATTTACCACAATATTTACAATCAGATCTGTCCCGACGTTCATTGCCAACACTGGAGACTAAAGTAGCTCGCGAACTCACAGGGGGGTCGATGATGATTACGTCTAGAAAAACCCGAAGTATTCTTGGATCGGCCTAAATCATCTCTAATTTTCTTGGATGATTACTGAATAGACTTTCCTGCAGATCTCTTATGGAACTCTCTAGCTCCATCTTCAGCCTTTCTCTTTTCATTTCCGAGCTCTTCAGCCTTGCAAGCTCGCTCGACTAGTATGATGAACTCTTTGATTTCCAGGATTCCTACCAACAATCTGGTATCTTTGTTTAATCCGTCCTCGAAACGTTTACAAATGATGGCCTCAGATGATACACACTCGCGAGCATATCGGCTGAGTCGCACAAATTCTCTCTCATATTCGTTTACTAATAAATTCTCTCTGATATTCGTTTACTAACATCCGGCCTTGTTTAAGCTCAAGGAATTTCTTCCGTTTCTGATCGACAAACCTCTGACTGATATACTTCTTGTGAAATTCTGTTTGGAAAAACCCCCAAGTGACCCGCTCTCTCGGGACAACAAAAACCAAAGTGTTCCACCAGTAGTAGGCAGAGTCGCGTAACAAGGTTATCGCACATTTCAGACACTCCTTGGGCGTACATGACAGTTCGTCGAACACTCGGATTGTATTATCGAGCCAAAACTCGGCCCGTTCAGTATCGTCACTAGGTGTAGCCCGGAACTTTTTAGCCCCGCATTTTCTACTTTTGTCGACCAGAGGCCTACTCGATCTCACTGGATCGGTCACAAGAGGGGCCACATATGTTGGGAGCAGAGTATTCGAGGGCGAGGGTTGTGGAACAGCCAGATTTGTTCTAAGAAATTGAGTGAACCAATCACTCATCATTGCATAAAAGGCTTGTCTCGTGTCATTGTCTCGATGACTGGTATTGGGCTGGGAGTCATTCAACGCTGTCCCTTACACGGGAGCAGGCGCCAAGCTCTCAACATCATCCGCTACGGCTCGATCAGGTTCGGGATCTAGAAAAAATCACATTTCAGATGTCAGTAGTCATCACACTATCGCATTGACACTAAATATCATGTATAGCTAGACTCACACGTGCTACGTTAGTCTGAGAATAGACTAAACCGTAGCTCTGATACCAATAAAATGTAACACCCCTAACCTGTATCCGTCGCCGGAGGGTTAGGAGTCATTACCAAGCAAACACAAGATTTGAATAAACTCTAATCGTATAAATTTGGTTTTAAAAAAATTTGTGAGTAGTAATAGTTTAGAAGAATGAAGGGTATTAACATAAGTGTATTCATTTATCAACTTAATGTAATCTCGACATTCATAAGACCAAATCTAGGAGCATGCATGCCTAATATAATTTGAATTCATTTGACTTGCCTATTAACCAATACTATTCATATGGTAATAATACCAAAGCTTAACCAAATGCATCAATTCATTTACTAGGCTGAATGAGCATGTACACAAAAGCATGTCAACCAATAAGTACATAATCACAAAACATTTCAAGCACTTTCCAATCATGCATCAATACATCTTATACCTAGCTCTCTATACTCTATTCGAATTTCATAGCCTAATTTTAAAAGTAGCATTTCATACATTCATGTCTATCATTAAATTAGGTATTACCGTATGTCATCTACTAAGCGTCAATGACTCTCTTGAATCAAAATGAGTTATGCATCCTATAATTCATTCAGTACTACTCATGGTTACCTATCCATCTTACCAAGAACAAATTAGTAATTTCTAACATGCACCATTCAGTTTACAAGCACTTGCAGAATGTACAAACACTCTTACTAGACTTTTCACATTAAATCATCTTGTTCACATTCAGCCATACATGAACTTCAAACATAAATCTCAAAGTGCACACTACTTCAAATATTAGCAACCGAATGCACAAGCCTTCACATTCATTCACAACCAACGTGCTTAAGCTTAAAATCCATATTCAAAAAGAAAGGCAACTTAGCAAGCCATTTTCGCATGGCTATACGTATATACATTATCAAAACGATACTTAATTCCCATCAAAAGTCAAACCTATACATGCCATTTTCAAAGTTTAGCTACTAAGTACCGAAAGAGCTCTGATAGTGTGGACGACTTCGATTTGTGATTGCCGAGGCTATAGCTAACGAACGAGATCTATAAAATAGAGAATTAAGACCAACAGAATAAGCACTTCTATGCTTAATAAGTTTTAAGCAATAAAGTCATTTAAATTCAAAGCATAAAAATTTTAAAGCTTGACATCTCCTCTTTGGCCGAATGTAACTATGACTAATTATATTACCATTATCCAGTTCATATCATTTCAAATTTCCTTACACACAAAACTCATATCACATAGGTAGTTCTTTTTATCCACAAGCTTCATCATTTGGCCGAATACATTCAATACAATTACTTGGCTAAATTATTACATAAACATATTTTCGCATATGCATGTTACTTCACACTTCAACCACATATGCTCACATGCTCAAAGCCAATCTCATCCTAATACCACTTGAATCGGAATTCATATATTATAAGTAGGTCATAGACTTTTATGCAATCTCGTACAATGGCCAGAGCATCACTATCCAAGTGTACATTCACAATCTAATACGAATCAAATTCACCATGAGTATGAGGTACGTACCTGACTAACTTAAGGTACAACACATTTGTTGGTATTATTAAAACATAAATCGTGAAATTCTCGCACGAATGCCTGCGGGATTTTTAACCCGGATATAACACCGGCACAAGGGCCCTTCAGGACTTATCCCGGATACAACACTGGCATAAATGCCCTTCAGGACTTAGCACAGATACAACACTGGCACAAATGCCCTTCGGGACTTAGCTCGGACACAACACTGGCACAAATGCCCTTCGAGGCTTAGCCCGGGTTTAGCTCACTGAAACTTTATGCATTTGTATCCATCAAGTTTGCATTTCACAACATTTATCACCATTGAAATTTACTTGCCTCATTCACATATTAGCACATAACATAACGTTTTCATTTAATATTTGGTCTATAAGCACATACATAGATCACATATCAAATCAGTTATCATAGCTTTTATTTCTAAGGAGCTTTCGGCTATTTGCCATATTTACTACTTACTTTGCATCAGCCAAAATCAACATGCCTCAACTTGTCAACCACATGTTTAATCAACTCTTATGCTAGGTTTCACTACTTAAAACTTACTTTGTATTTTTTTGGAAAATATTAGGTTGGCTATTCCGTGACTTTAGCTTTCCCCTTATCCGATGTTGCCCCTCTATGCTCTTGAGCTTAATTAGAACAAACTTTAACTCATTAAAATCCTATGTAAGATTGCTTATGGCCAAATATTATCAAAACTCAACAAGCATTCGTTTTAAAACTTTAATTCCATAATACCGAATGCCGTTCTCCATCAACCACACACATACTCACATGCATTAATAATCATCTAAGTATGACTCATAGTTCACTCGGCCATTCAACATTCAAGGTCATATAAATTTCATGTCAAATGTCCCTAGTTGAAAATGTATACAAGAACATAATGCACATTAACATTTCGTTTTAACAACTCCCAATTTAATTAGCACTATATCTCACTAACTAACCATCCAAACCAAATTCATTTATTCCAATGGACATAGCCGAATGTCCCACTAGCTTAATAAGTCACACAACTAACAAATAACCAACTCATTTCATCCTTAATTTCCGTTATAGCAAATTCATAAAAATTCAATAAGAAACACATCAAATTTCTTAGCAAATTCCTAATTTCAAATTCGGCAATTCATGAGTAAAAGTTACTCACACATTAGCTATTTCTAAACTATCATTGAATCCACATGAAAACACATATAATTTAGCTCAAGCATTTACTAAACTGCTTTTCTTAATCGAAGCATATACACATCACCCCTAATCAATTTATTTTTTCACTATGGCCGAATGCATAGTTTATACACAACTTAGAATTTACAATTGACTTATGTTAAAAACTTACCTACTAGAAAATTTTCACAAATTTAGAGGGAAAACATGCAATCCAATTTAGTCATCACAATAAAGATTTAAACATATAACAATACCAAAATTTACATTTGGCAATGTCCTCATAACTCTTGTTGACCGATTTTGCCAACATCAAATAACATCCCTATATACCCAATTCATCAACTTAAACTTCAACAACATCCATTACAACTCAAAGTATGAAAACATCCAACATTTCAAAATTCATTCACATAGTCGAATGCATAGACCATCACCAAACTCTAAATTTTCATATGGGTAATGGTAAGAACTTAAAAATAAGTCTAACATCACAAAATTACTCCAAACAACATTCAAAACATACCTTAATTGTTAAGAGAAAGTGCCGAATGCCTTAGGGATATTTTCCCCACTCTTTCACAAAGTTTCGGTTAGGAAAAAGAAAGGAAGAACAAAATTTTTTTCCTTATTATTTTTTTCCATTATTTAGTCATTACTAAATAAAATTATTAAAGAAAATTCATACTTAGTGCTCATTATCACATCATGGCTGGCCACTCACCCCAAAAAGGGAAATTTGACATGCAAATCCTTGTATTTGGGAACATTATGTAATTACTCTCTTGAATTTAGCCACACATATATTCAATTCTTCTCACATAAGTCCTTTAAGTTTAGAACACATTCAATTTGACAAAAATCATAGCATTCGAAAATCACACATGCATGATCACATATTTTGGACATAAAATATTATATTCAAAAATTTCTTTGACTCGGTTTAGCGGTCCCAAAATCGCTTCCCGACTAGGGTCAAAATAGGGCTGTCACATAAACCATTCAGATCATTAGACTCAATCCGAATAATCTCATCATTCTAACATCACAAATTAATAGTTTTCCATTTGCAGTTCACAATAGCATTGTGGAAAGTTAACCAATCCATACCTAGAATTATGTCAAACTCATCGAATGGCAATAACATCAAATCAGTCAAAAAACATGAATTTTAAATCCTCAATGGACAATTCTTGCATCCTTAATCAACCAAAATACACCGACCTAAGGGGTTTAATACAATTGATATACTAATTACAAATTCAGTAGAATTTACCAGGAAAGTCTTACTGGATACTAAATTCATGCATACATATACAAATGTGCTAATCATGGATCTATCAGTACAATTATAGAAGTATCGTAAAGAGTAAATGTACCAGTAACGACATTAGGAGACGAAGTTTCCTTACGAACTCTAATGACATAGGCTCTGGTAGGTGCTCTAGCCTCAGATCACACAGTTGTATCTTTAGTCACTCTTTAACTACCACCTACATTTCCTGCATTTCTAGGTCTACCCTTAGCTGAGGTGTTGCTCGGTCTCCAATTTTGCACAATCTTTTACTCAACAGACTCGACACAATCTCAGATAAAGTGATCTAAGGATCCACATTTGAAACAAGCTTGATTATTCAATCTACAAATACTCGAATGTCTTTTACCGTAGCATTTGCACTCAAGTCGAACAGATCTAACATTTACAACACTAGCAATCGAAGTAGTTGGAGCTCCGAAGCTCGAATGTGATCTAGCATGATCTATATTCAAATGTCCCACATTAGCCTTTGAAAAGCTATAATAATCTCGAAATTTCTTTGTTGCAAACTGAAATGACTTATTCGATATTCGTTTTTGTACATCTCTAGCTTCTGAATCAGCTTTTCTTTCCTTTTCTTTTTGTATAACTTGGGAAGTTTCAGGAACTTGAGGGGGTGGAGGTTGCTGAGCAGCCAGATTCGTACGAACAAACTCTGTAGATCACTCATTCATTAGCTGGAAGAAAGCTTGCTTAGCCTCTCCCTCTTTTCTACTTAAAATCAGCCTACAATCAACCGGCACTGTCCCTTGCGTGGGAGCAGGCACTATACTCTCGACATTATCAGCTACAGCTCGATCGGGATCCATTACCATATGAAAAAACATTTCAATTCTCAGGAATTATCACACTATCACATTTTACAAATATGGCATGTATAGCTAGACTCACACGCGCTACGTTAGTCCTAGAATTGACTAAACTGTAGCTTTCATACCAATAAAATGTAACACCGCTAACCTGTATTCGTCGCCAGATTAGGGTTACGAGGCATTATCGAACAAAACACAACTTCAAAACATTCACATTTTCACATAGGTCATATTAACATAAATAAAACATATTACTCATTAAACATTAAACATTTAGTTTCATAATTGTATACATGCACTATTTAAACCAAACATATCATATATCAAAACTTTATGTCCAATGTCATATGCAACATTATCAATTTTAACAACATGACCGAACATGTTATACACATTCATTTAAGTCACAAGAACTTGCAACAATTCATATGTCAAAATTTACCAACTTTGAACAAAGCTTATAAACATCAAATCAT
Source organism: Gossypium stocksii (assembly GCA_020496765.1). Classification (NCBI taxonomy): domain Eukaryota; kingdom Viridiplantae; phylum Streptophyta; class Magnoliopsida; order Malvales; family Malvaceae; genus Gossypium; species Gossypium stocksii. The sequence continues at coordinate 30,875,090 of CM035627.1, forward strand.
ACTCACACATTTAATACTTTTAATATTCAATTCTGTAGGTATATCACATTAATGAAAATTTCATAATTAAATCTTATTTAAGCATATATATACTCCCATTTAATGTACAGAAAATATGTCAGTACATAATTTCATTAGCTAAGTATTAAACATTTCATTTCATGACTTTTGTATAAGCTCATAATGAGACCAACCGAACACATAAATATACAACTTAATGTGTAAGCACATATACAACTTTAATAACATTATAAAATGGTCGTACATACCTTGAGGTCATGAAAAAATTACACATTTTACCTTATATGCAACTATCCTTTTTTACTATATATAATTATCAAAACAATATTAACCTATCCCATTACCATTTCATGTGCACTTAACCGTAATGTCAATAACCATATTTAAACTCAATTGTCAAATCTAATATATCAAATTTCTAAGCTTTTCTACATGCGCATATCAGCATAAATTATGTCTTACGACTAAATAGGCAAAATTATATAAGTAAATACAAATATTTCCAAATAATCAAAATTCAATTGTAAATGAAACCAATTCATATCCTGGTCGCTTCTCTAATATTAACCATTTTCTAAATACACTAACCGAATTTAAACATGCCAAGTACAACCTATGTACCATGCTAAATTTCTAATACTCAACCAAATCATATATTCCAATATTCGATCATCAAAAATTTATTTTCCATAAATTCGTGTCATTTCCATCATAAACCATACCTTGAAACTCACTCATTTAAACATAACATATGTGCATGCTTTGCTATTACCAACCGAACCAAACAACCATTATACAATCATATACATATTTGTCATTTCATCTTATTATCAAGCCAAAACTATACCATCACCACCACTTTTCATATTTCTAAAATGAACTAACTAATAAAATTGATTATGAACCATATTTACTAATTCTCAAAGCCGAACGATAAGCAACACTTTAAACATGTATATATATAAATATCATAAGACATAATATCAAAATAAATCTAAGTCATAGCCACATACATACAAGCTTAAGCATTATAGTCAAGCCATTTTTGCATGGCTATCAATTTATACAACTTCAAAATTTAACCAAAACATAAGCTAGCCTATACATGCCAAAGATTCAAAATTCAACTTATAAAAGTACCAAAATAGTCGATAGTGTTTTAGACTTCACTGATGATCCCTCGAGCCTGTAACTAGTCACCAAAATCTATAAAACAAAGACAAACATACATACACAGTAAGCTATCACAGCTTAGTAAGCTATAAGCAAATAAACAACTCTATGATATTAATAGTTCAATAAGACAAAACTGATTCATGCTATCATAACCACATTTAACTTCAAGCTATCAAGTTCATATCCCAAATATACATCTATGAATCAACTTAACTAAGCCAAATTTTACATTATTCATGCTCAAAACTATTATTACTTCTAAAGTCCCATCATCATCAAATGGCCAAATACAAATACATTCATATATATGTACCCATAGTTCACACTTTAATATCACATACTTATATCATTTTGCTGAATACAAATTTTATAATGAAAATTATAACATGATTCATATGATCTCTTCAAATACCAAAACTTACCTTATTTTCATTACATTAGCTAACACATACCTGAGCCTTTTAATTCGATTTCTTAATTGGTCTTTACTTAACATTGCCCGTTGAACCATTCAAAATTGAATAGGATACTCGGATAGTTGCACATATCGTACAATGCCAACGTCTCAGATGTGGTCTTACATGTAATCACATACAGATGCCATTGTCCTAGATAGGGTCTTACACGTAATCATATATCGGTGCCAATGTCCCAGACATGGTCTTACACATAATCACATATCGATGCCAACGTCCCAGGCGTGGTCTTACACGTAATCACATATCGGTGTCAATGTCCCAAATATGGTCTTACACGTAATCACATATCGATGCCAATGTCCCAGATGTGGTATTACACGTAACCACATATCGATTCCAACGTCCCAGATGTGGTCTTACACGTAATCACATATTAATGCCAATGTCCTAGATGTGGTCTTACATGTAATCACATTTCGATGCCAACATCCCAAACGTGGTCTTACACGTAATCACATATCGATACCACTATTCCAGACAGGGTCTTACTCATAATCACATATTTTGGAATCACATATACATATTCAAGCTTGCAAAATTTATATATTAAACATATAACTATGCATAAAGTATCTATTAACTGAGTACACATTTATTCATTGGCATGATTAACTTTCATTTTCAACATCATAAATACCTAATTTGGTTAATTGTATACTTTCACATAAGCATACATATAATTCACATTTCATTATACATACATTCACATTTGAATGCCACAGAGCCGAATGCACATATAGCCTTTGGTACAAATATAAAATTTAAACTTCAATATAATATACATACATCATTAGGCCGAGTATGATCAATCACATATATATACACATAATGTTCCATTTGTTTCCTTCATAACTTATTTCATACCTCAATAACTAACTTACTAATAATCATTATAATTATTTCTCAATCACATATATTGAAATTTAACAATATCTATTTGCTTATAAACTTACCTCGAATAACGATAATCGAAACGAAATGATTATTCAACAACTTTTGTTTTTCTCGGATCCAAATTTGATTTCTTTGGTTCTTGATCTAAACATATTCAAATTAAATTCATTAAAACATAATTTCATTCAATTTAGTCCAAAAACACATAAATGGACAAATTACTCTTTTGCCCCTAATATTTCACACTTTTTACAATTTAGTCCAAAATACACAAAATACAAACCATGCAAAATTTGCTCACATCATGCTTAGGCCAAATGTAGCCATACATTTCATTTATTTCACATTTTAGTCCCTCAATTTATCATTTTTGTAATTTAGCCCTAATTACTCAAATTTATCAAAAATTCCAACACAAAACATATTAATCCAAAACATATCTTTCATAATTCATCAACTAACATCACAAAGTTAAATTATTCATCAATGACATAACTTAAAATATCCATGAAAATAAAAAATTAAAGCATGGGCTTTGTACATTACATTGCAACGATCTCAAAAATGTAAAAATTTCCAATAACTAAGCTAGTTACATACCTTAATCAAGCATTCAAATGGCCGAATATGGCTTTCTTTTTCTTTTCTTTTCTTTTTTTGATTTAAGCCTTAAGAAAGACGAATTCAGGCATGTTTCATTATTTTATGTTTTATTAATTTAACATATTGAACATTTTATAAGTTTAACCTTTATTAAATAATGTAAAACCATTATAAAATAAAGTTAGAACCATCCATCACCTTTAATTATGGCCTATTTACACTATAATTACTTTATATTATAAAGGCACATTCAATTAAGCACTTACATAATTAACTTCCAACTTTTCATTTTATGCGATGAAGCCCTTTTTATTAGATCGGGCACTCAAACGACAAAATTAAAACATGAAAATTTCACAGATATAAATTCATGTATAATAAACACATAAAATAATATTTAAATATTTTTCTTACTCAAATTCGTTGTCTCAAAACCACCATTCAAAATAGGATCTAAATCGGTCTGTTACATCAACTACTAGTGTTGGTAATGCCCGACCGAGTAGATCAGAGTGTTCACATTGTGGTAGACATCACCTCGATGAGTGCCAAATTAATTATAGAGCTTGTTTCAAGTGTGGCTCCCTAGACCATTTTATTATAGATTGCCTTGATATGGCAAAAAATGAGAAATTTTAGAGTGTGAGATCGGGTAACACTGCTGGTAGAGGGAGACACATAGAAATTCGAGAAATGGAGTGAGTAGTAAGGGTGCACTTAGCGAGTCAGCTGTGAGACCTGAGAGTAGAGCACCTGTGAGGAATTACGCCATTCGCGCTCGCGAAGAGGCTTCATCTCCTGATGTGATTAGATGTACTTTTTCTCTTTATGATACTTCTGTTGTTGCTTTGATTGATTTGGGATCTACCCATTCGTATGTTTGTATGAAATTGGTGTCTAGTATGAATATGCTTGTTGAATCTATAGAATTTGTGATAAAAGTGTCAAACCCATTAGGCAAGTATTGTTAATTGACAAAGTATGTAAGAATTGTCCTTCAATGATTAGAGGTTACTATTTTCCGGCTAATCTTATGCTATTACCATTTGATGAATTTGATGTAATTCTTGGTATGGATTGGTTAACTGCTCATGATGTGATAGTAAATATTGGAAGAGAATTTATTGAACTGAAATGTGAAAGTAGAGATATCCTTCAGGTTGAATTAGGTGAATCGGATAACTTGCCTATAGTGATTTCTTCTATGACAGCTCAGAAATGTATAAGAAAGGGTTATGAAGCTTGTCTTTCCATTGTACTGAATACCAAAGAGTCTGAGTTGAAAACTGAATCAGTGCCGATAGTATGTGAGTATCTAGATGTGTTTCCCGAAGAGTTACCTTGATTGCCTCCTATTAGAGAAGTTGAATTTGGTATTGATTTAATTCCTAAGACTGCACCTATTTCAATTGCTCTGTATAGGATTGCTCTGATAGAATTAGAGGAGGTGAAACTTCAGTTACAAGAGTTAACAGATAGGTTTGTGAGACTTAGTTATTATCCATGGGGTGCATCGATACTATTTGTGAAAAGGAAGGATGGATGTATAAGGCTTTGCATCAACTACCGATAACTTAATAAGGCAACCATAAAGAATAATTATCCCTTGCCAAGGATCGATGATTTGTTTGACCAATTGAAGGGAGGTATAGTGTTTTCAAAGATAAACTTGAGGTCATGTTACTACCAATTGAGAGTTAAGGAGCCAGATGTGCTGAAAACTGCATTTTAGACGAGGTATGGTCATTCTGAATTCCTTGTCATGCCTTTTGGTTTAATGAATGCTTTTGCTTTATTTATGGATTTAAAGAACTGCAATTTTTTATTGTACTTAAATAAATTTGTTGTTGTTTTCATTGATGATATACTGATTTATTCTTATACTGGGACCAAGCATGTCGAGCACTTGAGAACGATTTTGCAAACTTTGAGAGATAAGCAGTTGTATGCTAAGTTTAGTAAAAGTGAATTTTGGCCTCGAGAAGTTGGATTTTTGGGGCACATTGTTTAAGTTGATTGTATTAGAGTTGATCCGAGTAAGATTTCGGCCATTGTTGAATGGAAACCGTCGAGGAACGTGTCAGAGATTAGAAGCTTTCTAGGCTTAGTCAGTTATTACTGATGATTTGTTAAAAGATTTTCCATTACTCCGATGACGAGGTTGTTATAGAAAGATGTCAAGTTTGAATGGACAGAAAAGTGCCAACAGAGTTTTGAGAAACTAAAGGCATTGTTGACTGAGGCTTCAGTTTTAGTACACCTGAATCAGGAAAAGAATTTGTGGTCTATAGTGATGCATCCTTGAATGGATTAGGTTGTGTACTTATTGAATGGATTCGGATGTGTACTTATGCAAGAAGGTAAGGTAATAGCTTATTCCTAAAGACAGTTAAAACCACATGAGAAAAATTATCCAACACATGACTTGGAGTTAGCAACCATTGTGTTTGCTTTGAAAATTTTGTGACACCATTTGTATGGTGAAAAATGGCATGTCTTTACCGATCACAGGAGTTTAAAGCATTTGATGACTCAAAGGGATTTGAACTTGCGACAACGAACATGGCTCGAGTTGTTAAAAGATTATGAGCTAGTGATTGATTATCACCCTGGAAAGGTGAATATAGTCGCTGATGCTTTGAGTTGGAAATCCTTGTTTGCCTTGAGAGCTATGAACCCGAGCTTGACTTTGTCTGATGATGGTTCGACTCTAGCTGAGCTGAAAGCTAGATAGGTCTTTCTTTGACAAATTTGTAAAGCTTAGAAGAATGACAGTGCTTTGCAAGCTAAGAAAGTTCAGCGTGAGTCAGGTATTGAATCAGATTTTTGAATTGGTTATGGTGGTTGCTTAATGTTCTGAGATAGGATCTGTGTTCCTAAAGATACCAAGTTGATTCAGAAGATTTTGTGTGAGGCACATAATAGCTGTTTGTCTATTCATCCGAGTAGTATGAAAATGTACCAAGACTTGAAGAAATCGTATTGGTGGTCGGGAATAAAAAGAGACAATTCAGAGTTTTTTTCTAAATGTTTAATTTGTCAGCAAGTGAAACCCGAACACCAAGTACCTTCGAGTTTACTTCAGCCTGTGATGGTTCCCAAGTTGAAATAGGGCCATACTACTATGGATTTTATGACAGGGTTGCCTTTGACACTGTAACATCACGAAATAGGGCCTAAACAGAATGGTGGTTGTGAAACCACGAATCTGAGGTAGAAAAGTTTATTCTGATTAATTTTTGTGATTTACCGAGTGATTAGATGCATGTGTTAAAGTATTGATAGAAATTTTTATGAATTGCATGACTAATTTGCCTATTAGGGCTTAATTGCAAAAGTTGATAAATACAAGTTCTAGATGTTAAAGGATTTAATTGAAGAGCATAATTGAAGTAGATGTCCTTAAATGGTAATTATACCATTAGGTTTTCATGGACAAAAATGGACATACATAGGTAGAAATAACCAATGTTTTTAATAAAGGGTATTTTGGTCATTTGGAAATTAAAAAATTAAAAAAGGGAAAAAGATGGCAAAATATGTCCATCTTCTTCATTAGGACAAAATTTCAAGGGTTCTCCATAGCTAGGGTTTGTTTCAAGCTTTCAAGCTCCATAGTAAGTGATTCCAAGCCCCGTTTTTAATGTTTTTTACATTTTCGGAGTCCCGATAACTTGATTTAGCTTATTCTAACAATAATTTAACCTAGGGTTCATATTTGGAAAAATACCTATAGGTGAAAAGTGTTTATTTTGATGTTTTATGATAGAATATGAGGTTTTAAATTATATTAAACAACTTGTGGTACTTGGTTTTAAGTGAAAACGAGTAAAACAGCATAATCGATAAAAATACATATTATTCATAAGTACTTGTTAGAGTGAGAATTTGATGTTGCCATTAAGGGAAAATGATCAGCATGTCGTAAAACATAAGAATTAGGGAAAAAATTTTATTTCAGGCCTTTTGGGTAAAAGTGTAAATATGTAAAATTTTAGGGGCAAAATCATAATTTTGCCAAAGTTAGAGTTAAGGATTATTTTGATACATGAGTGTATTAAATAAGCTAAATTTACTAATTATAGATTAAGAAGAACAAAATTTGGGCATAGACTAAGGAAAGAAAAAGGTAGTAGATTAAGTTGTCAAGTCGATCGCATCTTGCACCGAGGTAAGTTTACGGTAAATAAATGCAATATTTCAATATTTTATATTAATTTTGTTAATTTCCAGCATATATACATTTATTTTATGTGAATATTCTAAGTTGAATTAAAGATGAGATAACAGAGAAAAGGTATCAAAAAGCCTGTTTGAACCATGGGAATGCATGGGATACGGAATGTCATGACATTTCGGGTTGAGGTAGTTAAGGAACATCCCATGTAAGTCCGTATCAGACATATGGCATTGGTAGGTTTAGATAGTTGAGGAAAATCCCATGTAAGTCCATATCAGATACATGGCTTTGGCAGGATAGTGAACATCCCATGTAAGTCCATATAAGATATATGGCTTTGGCAGGACAGGAAACATCCTATGTAATACCATGCATAGATCATGGCATTGGCAAGCTATTATCAGGCAGAAAAACCCAAGTATTCTGAGTATTCCAAACGGTTCAATGGGCTAATATACAAGTTATGTTACGAGAACGTTCAGGTAAAGGAATGATAAACAGGAAACTTAAAGAGTAAGTGAAGAAGTATAATAAAGATTTACTTGTTGATGGTGAATGTTGTTATTTATTTACTTGTAAACTTACTAAGCATTGTAGCTTACTCCTTTTTTTTTCTTTTTCTCTTTTATAGTGTAGCCAAGCCTATTTGGGAACCAAAAGGATGTCAGAGCTCGTTTCACACTATCAAATGCTATCTCAGTATTTTGTCGTTTGAAATGTTTTGGGTTACGACATGTATAGGGACTTGGTTATTATGGTGTGTATGTCCTTATGGTATGACTACAGAATGGTATGTGAATGTTTAATGATGGTTAGCTATTGAAATGGCTAAGTAAGAACATGTATGGGTGTTATGTATGCTTAAATATTAATTTATGTAAAGAAATGACGAAGGAGGAAAAAGTTGGCCATGAAACAGATCTGTAACAGCAGTAGTGACATGAATGGGAAAAATCACGAAATATTTTAGGAATGGAATTAAATGGTCAATGTGATCTAGAATTAAATCTTATTGAGTCTATTTCATAGGAAATAAACAGGGCAAGCAAATGAAGTCACTATTGTGAGATATTTAAATTCTTGTGAGACTGGTTTAAAGGGATTTCATGATACCCTATTCTAATTTTTAAAAAGTCACTAACAATTCTATAAAAAGAATTATGATTCATAATTTCTATATATAAACTCCTTTGTTAGTCTATTTTCATTAAAGATAAGAGAAATCACAATATGAGAACTGTACTAAGAGGTATTTGATTTTTAGTAAGGAGAGGTCAGAACCGTAGGATTGTGAAAAAGGGGAACATTTAACTAATAAACTGTACTAATTGGCCACTCCAAAAATTTTGGAAAATTTATGGTAAGAAGATATATGAGTCTAGTTTTAGGAAAAAATTATGTATTTAAATTTTGAGTTTCATAATTTAAGTTATAATTAATTTAGTGACCATTGCGCCAGTGGACAGTCTTACCATGAATAGTAAAATAAATTGTTTTACATTGTGTAAGTAATCAAAAAATTTTTAATGTTCCCAGTTTGGTCCCGAACTATTTCAATTGCACGTTTTAGGGCCTCGAGGGCCCTTTTTAGGGACATTGGATGATTGTGAAAGAATTAATTTTAAAAAGCAATTTTTTTGCCCGAATTTGTAAGGTAAGTTCAGTAACGCCTCGTGCTCAACTTCGGTAATAGTCTCTGGTACGGAGTGTTATATTTATTGGTATCAGAGCCAGAGTTTAGTCAATTCTCAAAATATTCAGTATGAGTAAGAGTCTAGCTATACATGCCATACTTATGTTTTGATAGTGTGACGACTCTTGACGATTTTAAAATACTGTTCTTTTATAGTTATGGATCCCAAACGAGTTGGTGCAGATGATGTAAAAAGTAATGTGCCCGCTCCTACAGAAGGGGCAGTGCCACCAGATAGTAGTGAAAGGCCCATTACAGTTAGTCAAGGAGGAAGGGCTCGAGAAGCCTTTTTCCAAGCTTTGAACGAATGGTTTGCCGAGTTCGTCCGTATGAATCCGAATATTAGACCTCCTCCCAGTCATGATCCTTAGGCTACCCATGTAGCTTCCCCAGTTATAGATACAGTCAGAAGAGAAAAGCCACCAGTAGATAAGATTAGAAAATAATTGGCTGAAGAGTTTCGGGCTACTAAGGATGACGATACAGAGAGAGTTGAATTTTGGCTTGAGAATACTATCAGAGTTTTTGATGAGTTATCCTGCACACCTGAAGAGTGCATGAAGTGTGTTGTATCACTTGTACGAGATTCAGCTTACCATTAGTGGAAGACACTTATGTTAGTAGTAACAAAAGAAACGGTCACCTGGGATTTCTTTCAGGAGAAGTTCCGTAAGAAGTACATCAATCAGAGGTTCATCGATCAAAAAAGAAAGGAATTCCTTGAACTAAAGTAGGGTAAGATGACAATAACTGAATATGAACATGAATTTGTCAAACTTGGCAACTATGCCAGAGAGTGTGTGTCAACTGAAGCTATTATGTGCAAGAGATTTGAAGATGGGCTCAATGATGATATTCGACTGTCCGTTGGTGTTCTAGAGATAAAAGAGTTTGTTGTTTTAGTTGATAGAGCCTGTAAGGCAGAGGAGTTGCTGAAAGAAAAAGAAAAAGGCAAAGCTAGAATTGAGACACAAGATACAAAGAAAAGACAGATGAGCAAATCTTTTTAGTTTACATCCAAGAGGCCTAGAGAGTTCTCTACTAGATCAAACTTTTTAGCTGGGTATTCGAGCAGAAAAAAAGATAACAGAAATATGGGTTCAAAAGCTCAAACTACCTCGATTGCAAGTGTAAGTAATCTCCGACCGAGCAGACCGAAGTGTCCACGATGCGGTAGACGTCATTTGGGCCAGTGTCAAGCAGATGAGAGTGGTTGTTACAAGTGTGGTCCTCCAGATCATTTTATGCGAGAGTGTCTAGAAATGGTTAAAAAGGAATAATTATAGAGTGCTAGGCTCGAGAATGTTCCAGTACGAGGTAGACAACAGAGAAACCCAGGAACAGGGGAAGGTAGAGGTGCATCAAGAGATTCAGCAGCGAGACCTGATGTTAGAGCAACTGCAAGGACCTATGCTATCCGTGCTCGTGAAGAGGCATCCTCCCCCGACGTAATTACTGGTATATTTTCTCTTCATGATGTTAATGTTATTGCTTTGATTGATCCGGGTTTGACCCATTCCTATGTTTGCATGAAATTGATGCCTCGTATGAACACGCCCATAGAGTCTATGGGATTTGTGATTAAACTATCGAATCCATTAGGTCAGTATGTATTAGTAGACAAAGTATGTAAAAATTACCCTTCAATGATTAGAGGTTACTGTTTTCCGGTTGATCTCATGCTATTGCCATTTGATGAGTTTGATGTGATTCTTGGTATGGATTGGTTGACTGCGCATGACGTGATAGTGAATTGTGGAAAGAAATTCATTGAGTTGAATGTGAAAATGGTGAAAATCTTCAGGTTAATTCATATGAATCAGACAGTTCATTTGCCATGATTTTTGTTATGTCTGCTTAGAAATGTTTGAGGAAAGGATATGAAGCTTATCTTGCTTTTGTGTTGAATACTAAAGATCCAGAGTTGAAAATTGAATATGTGCATATGGTATGTGAGTTTCCTGATGTGTTTCCAGAAGAACTACCAGGTTTGCCTCCAATCAGAGAAGTTGAGTTTGGTATTGAACTGGTTTCGGCTATAACACCCATATCTATTGCTCCTTATAGAATGGCTCCAATGGATTTGAAAGAATTCAAAGTTCAGTTGCAGGAATTAACAGATAAAGGCTTTGCAAGACCTAGTTGTTCACCATGGGGTGCACCAGTACTTTTTGTGAAAAAGAAAGATGGTTCGATACGATTGTGCATAGATTATGGGCAGCTTAACAAGGTAACTATTAAGAACAAGTATCCACTACCTAGAATTAATGATTTGTTTGATCAATTGAAGGGAGATACTGTGTTCTCCAAGATAGATTTGAGATCCGGATATTATCAGTTGTGAGATAAAGAGTCAGATGTTCCAAAGACTACTTTCCAGACTAGGTATGGCCATTATGAGTTCTTTATGATGCCATTTGTATAACACCTCAAACCTAGCCTGGACGTTATGGCCAAGTCCGACGTGTCATGTTAACTTACGGTTGATTGTGTTCTTTATTTGTTTAGTAATCAGAGTGATTTTATAAAACAGAGGTTAATTGTTGATTTGCAAGTAACTCCGGTTATTAAGTCGTTACATTATCCGTTTTTTACACTCGTTGAGTTTGAAATCGTTTATTAATTTTAAACAAAAATCCAAGCGGCCTAAAGCTAACAGTTAAAAATCGAGTATAAATAGGGCAGTTAATAAAAGCATAAAAATATTAAGAGTGGCCTTATTACAACTTAAAACCCAAAAATGAAATAATTAAAATACTGAATTAAATATGTGATGAAACCAAACATGCAAAATATGTGGCCACTCTGAATCCCTCTCGGCTCCAAGTCCTCTATGGTTGGGGATTGCCTGCATGGATGAAAATAAGAGGTGAGTTTGGGAAACTCGATGTGTAAAATAACCTAGCCATACTCCCAATCAATTCAAGCCTCAGAGTCAGATTCAATTGGGCCTTAGCCTGATAAAGAATTCAGAATGAAGCCCATAGGGCCATAACAGAAGCAAAGCAGATATATCATGCATGCAGAATACCCAACCCATCCATCCGTATACACCCCCGTACCAACCTTACACCATGTAGGGAGACAACTTGACCCACCCATCCGCTACACACTACAGAATTTGCAGCTGTAACACTCCAAGACCCATACACGTCGCCGGATGGTCAAGAGGCATCACCCGACACTCACATAAGTTAAACAGGCATCACTCGTACAAGCATGATATATAAACGCTTATGGATAATGGTTTAAGATATATCAGATTTCATATCTATGTTATGAGAATAAGATCAAAACCATATGTGCAACAATTACTGCAAAACACCTGGCTTCACGGATAAAAGCTATTCATGAAATTCCTAAAGCTGATACCGAATCTATTCATGCCTTTAGGATCATGCTACAAATTCACATCTAGCTACCTTTGAATAAACTCCAATCTACTCATACATGCATATATTTGAAAATACATATTATCATTTTAAAGACCACATGTAGATATACAGCATCTTGCGAAGCCATTTTCGCATGGCTATGCTTAATTACAACCTCAAAATAAAAGTTTCTTAATTAACAACCACAAAATGCATCCTATACATGCCATTTACAAAAGTTTAACTATTTAAATACCGAACAGGGCTTTGATAATAGAGATGACTTCGAGTGCAAGATTCCCGTGACCGTAGCTAATGAACAGGATCTATAAAACAGAAGGTTAAGTGCAACAGAGTAAGCATTTATGTGCTTAGTAAGCTTAAGTAATAAGATTCAATCAAACGATTAGAGTAAAATAAATTCTAATGCTTATCTAATTAACCCTATAGCCGAATATAACCAAGACTAGGTTTGCCACCATTATACAAACATGCTAAACATCAACTTAATTCATTCCCCCATAAATCAAAAGTCATGTATAATAAAGAAACCACAAGCCTTTATACAACTCTAAACCATGGTCAAAATCGATATCATCATTGTTAAGCGTAATTCGACCGAAACTAGTTCATATTTTGTGTACAGTGCATACCTAACTAGCTCACAGAAATAGGCTTATTAGTTGAAATTGTTAGGATCGAAACTGTTGCATATTTCCAGCATGAATGCCTTCGAGATTAGTCCAGATTTTAACTTTAGCCCTAAGGCTCTTCGGGACTTGGCCCAGCTTTTAACACTGGCACGAAAGCCCTTCAGGACTCAGCCTGGATGAAACTCTGGCACATATGCCCTTCGGGTTTCCACCCGGATCATAGCACAGATGCACATATATTTGGATTCACAACTTAATACAAAGCATGGCACTTTCATTACATAATCGGTCAATGGCATTTAAATAAGTCACACATTAAGTTGTTTTCTAATGCCTTCATAGATCTAAGAGACTTTCGGCTATATTATTTTAAAGCTTAAAACTTCAAACTTACCTCAATGGTCAATAATTATTTGCGAACTGACTATTCCACCAATTTTGCCTTTCCTTGGTCCAAGTGTGGCTCTCTTAGCTCTTGAGATAAAATAAACAAGTTTACCGTTCAAAATCTATTACTAAAATCACATAATTATTATTTAAAGAAATCTGTGCATAACCGAATACCTATATACACACATCTCATTCACAAGCATCTCAATATACCTTTACTAGATGTACTCACTCATAAAAATTAGAAATTTTCATATAGGCCGTAAACACATTTGCCATAACCCTTAAGTTTAGAACATCCCATCTCACACACACATTCGGCCTTATAAATATAAATTTTATAACACATATGTTTTCTAATTCAAAACATCAAAACACCAAAGGTAGGCGCATAACTATACTAGCCGATTATTGCTTATCATCTAATTCCTTCTTCAATCATCTCAAAATTACAAATCAATTTCACATTTCATTTTCCAATGTGGTCATTCGGCAAATCATAAAACATAGGTTAATACTTAAGCATTGTTTTCAATTTCATAACCTTCATCTTAATTCTTTCATTCCTTAGCTAACATACAAATTCCCGTTTGTTAAACTATAATTTCTTACAAATCCTACATTCGGCAAATATAAAGGCACCACATTAATAGATTTCTAAATCCCATTCGGCCATAACCAAAATACCTATAATAACATTGTTACAAAATTCAATGCCATACCTTACAAGATACACACATATAATTTCTAAGTTTAAGTACAATTTGCGCCATCACCTCAATGGCCGAATGTACTTTACTTCCCAATTCAATTCTATTCATTTAACCATTCTACTTTTTCATGCCATTATTTTCTAAAAATACCATCCAACTAATACATTTTAACAAGTACATGAATATGTACATATATATATCAAGGCCAAAGGCTTATTAACTTAACATCAAATTGGTTCTTCCTATTATTTAAACAACTAACATTACACCTTAAGCATCATAACATACACAAAGCTACTTAACCTCCATGACTGAATGCATCTTTTAGATTTAAGAACCATTCAAAGCAAAAATTTGTATAATTAGGCATACTTTCATGAATTCTTGAAATTTAACCTCAAAGTATCTCTCAAGAGCTCCCTAATACTATACATACCATTAAAATTCAAAAGCTTCAAGTTTCCATTAAATCCATAAATGGCCAAAAGTGGCATTCACAACCAATTCAAGAATCAACACATGGGCTATGCCATAGGCCTAAATATCAACTTGAATTCACAAAATTAAAGCAAACAAACATGAATTCTTACCTTAATCAAGCAAAAATAATGGTACCGAATGCTTAGCCCTACCCCCCTCTCACATTCGGCAAAATGAAGAACAAGGAAGAAAATGAATTAGCCTTGTTCTTTTCACCCTTTTCTTTTATTATTTAATGATTTTATAAATTAACCACCAATCAAATATTTCTTAATGTGAGAAAATGCTAAAATAATTCTTTAAAAGCTTGCATGGCTGGCCACTAAAAAGAATTATGGTAATTTTGACATGCAAGGCCAAGTATTATGAAGCCATGAAGTCTTCGGTCACTCAAATTTTTCCTATATCATTTTCAAATTTTATCACTTGAGTCCTATTCACTATTTAGCAACCAAATCATGAAATTATAGCACCAAATTTTTACATACTATCAAACACAAAGTAAAAACATGGATAATAATATTTTTGAAATTTTCTGACTCGGTTTAATGGTTCCGAAACCACTTTCCCGATTAGGGCTAAATTAGGGCTGTCACAGTAGCAGAGCTGCCAGAACAGATAATATGACAAAGTCACCAGATACAGATATTGTGGCAGAGCCACCAGAACAGATGTGTGTGGCGTAGCCACCAGAAACAGATATTTGTGGCAGAGCCACTAGAACGCTTCCTCCATCAATATAACCCATATCCCATGCAACAGATATACATGTCATGGCATACAACATATAGAATCAAAATATCATGCATTTTCAGTAAAAATTAACCCTAGGGGTATAACGGTCATTTTGCACCTAGGGGTATAACGGTAATTTTCATACATAGGGTATTTTAGTAAATTCACTATTTTAAGGTTTCCATGCAAATATAACCATTAACGTTTTTTTCAGAACCACTTACCGAGCGTTCTTTTTACCGAATTGAGCCCGTTGGCCCATTAACTCAATTTCGGCCCATTAAGCCCAAATGTACCGAAGTGCATAGAATTATGCACTCTGCAACCTTACCGCTTGATATTACCAAGATTAACAATAATCTACCTCACGAGCACTCGCACTCGCATGCTCGCAAGTTCTCAAAATGCCGGCTTTTCAGCATTTCGACTTTTACCGATCTAGTCTATAAGTGGGTGTCGTCTATACACCTGATTTGTAATGATACGTTGGTGAGATCCACACGCGAGTTGCCTACAATCAAGTTACTGATACGTTAGACTACATATCAACACAAAATACGTACTAATCTCCTTACCATATTCAGCCAACATTGCCTTAGTCCCTAAAGTTCTTACCTTTCTGTCGAAATATGAACTAGATCTAGATGTCCGACCGTGTTAGCCTTCAAACCCTTTGCTGTACATCCCCTTGTCTATACTAGCGCACACAAAACCAAACGTTAGCCACCCTTGGTTGATAGGGATTTTGGCTTTTACCTTAAAACACAGATTAACAAAAGAACGAGGTTTGCATACTTACCCCAAAGTGTTACACCGCAAAAGAAGGTCCTAGATAACAATTTAATCCCGATCTACCGTAGCTCCAATCACGAACATGAGAAGAGAAGAGTATAATTAAAGATTCAGCTTCTGAAGTACCCTAGTGTAGGAAAGTTTCAGTTTTTGAAAGAATGAGATTTAGCCACAGAAGGGTTCGGCTAACAAGATGTAACAGCCTTAAATTGACCCTAGTCAGATTGTGGTTTTAGGACCACAAAACCGGGTCATTAGAATAATTTAATATTTGTCTTTAAGCCTATAATATGTGTCAATTCATGTGTGACATCATTGGTGATTTAATTTAGTCTTATTATAGTGAATTGCACTTAAAAGTGCTTAGTTGTGAACTTTGAAAGTATGATGGGTAAATGTGTGATGACTAATTAATGCATGCATGTGAAATAATGGAGTTGCATGTCAATTTGACCACTTTTATGATAGTGGATGGTAATGATGAGTTTTTTGGCATTTTGTGTGTTGTAATTTAGTTAAATAATAATAATAATAATATGAATTAGTAAATTGTTATCATAAAATTTGGAAATAAAATTATAATATGGGTGAAAATAACAAGGTGATCTCCTTGTTCTTCATTTGGCCGAAAATAAGAAAGAAGAAAGAAGAGAAGGGCTCAACCATTCGGCTAGGAGAGGACATTGATTAAGGTAGGTTTTCTTGATGAAATTCTTTAATTTCTTTGAATTTGAGCTAGTCTTGGGGTTCTCTCCTTTGCCCATTATGGAATTCCTTGAGCTTTAAAAATTGAAGCATTCGGCCATGACAAATTTTGGCTAAGGATTGTTGAGTTGAAGCTATGAACTTATTTGAGCTTGTTAATGAACCTTATGGTGTTATATGCATGAAAGTTTAAGTTGAACTTAGAAATTTTGTTTTGATTGATGATACCGAACCTTAAGAGCATTCGGTTCTTTGAGTTATATGATTTTTTGTTTAGCAATTTGCTTTTTAGCATGATATTTGGTTTATTGATATTGATTTGGGGTGAATAGATGTTAATTGGATGTGGTGAGCTTCTAATTTTGTTTGACTGAAACCCAGTTGTAATTTGAAATTAGTGGATTAAGCATGTCTCATAGCTTAAGTTGATTAAGGAAAAGTATTCCATGGTTTATGAGATGTTTATGTTGTCGGCCATGGATGTATATATTGCTTGGATCTTGTTTGAAACTTTTGAGTAATGAGGATTGAAAATACATGAGTTAAGCTTGATAAAAAAAATTGAATAATTGTGGCTTAATTTTTTTATGGCAATCGGCTATTTAGTAGAATGCAAAACTAATGTTTAATTTTAGTATTTGACATGTGAGCTAGCCGAATTTGAATTTGAGTTATGAATTGGGCAAATGGTGGATGTATTAATATGTATATATATATATGTGTGTGGATTAGATGAAAAGAGTAATTAACGAATGTGCTTGTGTGTGTTTGTAATTGTTGAATGTAAAGGTGAGTTTGAGTGAATTTTTGAAAAGCATTTGTGATATGAGCTTGGATAATACATATCCTAGATAGTCCTTAACTTGAGTTCTTAAATTGATGAACATAGGAATATACGGCAACTTGCTTAAAGTTGTTAAAATTTGCTTATAATGACCGTATGTGACCAAATGATGTGAATTTACTCATTTATGAAATTAAACATTGTTAAGTTGTGTATTTGTCAAATGTGGATTAATTATTTGAGATGAGTATGTGTGTTTATATACTAATGTGATGCCTTTATAAGACCTAAAGGAGCACACGGTCACGGCTTGGAGGTCTCGAAAAGTGGAGTATCTCTGATTGATATATACAATTGTAGGGCCGAAAGTGTGATCAAGAGAATATGTGTGTTACTTACTTTAAAAGAAAGTGTATTAACCAAGAGAGATGTATGAATAAGGTTTAACAATAGTTAAATTGTTTGATTAAGCTCACGAGCTCAAGAAACCAAATCCGGATAGGGGAAAGCTAAACTAATTGAGTAGACGATCCACAGTCGTCGACAACATTCGAGGTAAGTTTTAAGTATTTAAATGGAATGAATATGAATTATGTATATACGTTAAGGTCAATGACTTTTCTAAACGATGGCATACATGATGTTATATTTAAATATGTGAATGAGAACTTTAAAGAGTAAATTTGTATAAATCTGCTTGGGACAGCAGCAGTAACGTGTTTTGGAAAAATCACCATAAATTGTTGGAATTGAGTTAGAGGCTGAATAAATTTTGTAATTAAAGCTTAATGAGTCTAGTTTCTTATAAAAGAAACAGTGTAAGCAAAGGAATTGCTGATAATGAGATATGTAATGTTGTGTGAGATAGGTCAGAATGACTCTGAAATCCCCTGTTCTATTTTTAGAAAATCATTATAAATTGTACAAAAATTTTTATAAAACAAAATTTATATTCTTAGACTCCTTAATGAGTCTAATTTCAAATGAAATAAACAAGAACATATTTTGAATTCTGTACAATGAGGAATTTGATTCGTAGTGAAGAGTGGTCAGTATAGTCAAATAGTGAAACAAGGGAAACTTTAAGAAAAATATGGTATTGATTGGCTAAACTAAAAATTCTGAAAATTTTATGGATAAAAGATATATGAGCCTATTTTCAGGGAAAATTAACGGTGCTCCATTTGGAGTTTCGTAGCTCCAGTTACGAATAATTTAATGACTGTTGCTCAGGAAAACAACTTGTAGTGAGTTTGTGATTAAGTAGTAAACATTGATAAAACTGTTTGAGTTGCTTATAAACTATCGATTAAATATTGTGATCAAAGTACCGAATCCGTATTAACGTAAGACTATAAGCTGTAAATGACTAGTATACCTAGTCAATTTTGTTATGATGAAATTGATGTACAAGATATGTATGTGTGGTGAGGCTGAAATGGCTAATATCAAATGGGTGTAAGTTATCTGAATGGCCTTTATGAAATGTGTGTTATCTTTATTGTATAGTGAGGCCGAATGGTTATTTAGAAGTGTAATATGTCTGAGTGGTTATTTAAATAAAAGCAAAATATGTGATGTATTAGCAAGTGATGATAAAAATATCATCTTATATATGTGCTTATATATGTGGTAAAGCTAAATGGCTAATGCGAAATGTGTATGAGATATGCATATATGGTAAAGCCAAATGGCTAATGTGAAATATGTATGAGATGTGTATATATTGTGGCCGAATGACTAAATTGTTTGATAAGGATGAGACTAAGATATGTATTAAGACCGAATGTGTAAGTGTATGTATATGTGATAAGGCCGTATGGCAAATGTGATGAATGCACATGAGTATGTGTGATAAGGCCGAAGGGCCAATGTGAGATAAGCGTAAGTGTGTATATGTGATAAGGCCGAATGGCCAATTTGAGATATGTGTAAGATGTGTATCATTATATGTATAAAAAGTGTGAATGAAAAACTTATGAGATATGAGGCACAGCCGAATGACTATTATAAAGATGAAAGTAAATCAGGTGAATTAAGAGTTAGTCTGAATGGAAGCATTATTTTGTTAATATGTTGTGATATGTAAATACTACTAGCGTATATCATAAAGTGTGATAAACCTTCTGAATGGGCCATGGTACAAAATCATTCGGGACATTGACTTAGTAAGCTTCAAAACTGGTGATTCGAGTCGGGTTTTATACCTAGCCGGCCAAGTGCATTCGATTACAAGATCCCACATTATGATGTCAAATGAAGCTCGTAGTATACATTAAATGACTCAGGTATGTGATACTTATCTTTTGATGTAAGAATGACTCGGATTGGATTTGATTATGTTCAATTGTGAAACTATGTATTTGAAGGTATAAGATTTATGCATATGTGTCTTCAGTCATCGAAACTTAATGATGATGGAATACCTTAAGTTGGCCAGGTATGTATTCTACTCTCATAATTAAATCTGCTCTGGATTGAGTCACAAGTATGAAATAAAATATATAAATCAATGGAAATGAGTACTAAGACTACTATGCGCTGAGCCATGCTCGATTGATGTGAAAAGTCATACAAAGTTACTAATTTACCTTGTTGTTTGAGTTTAAAGTTAAGTGACTTATATATATATTGTGCATTGTGTGCTTATGTATATTTTTAGTCATTTATGAAAATATCACGGAAGTGGATATAGCCCCGGGAAATTTGATTTGTGGTTGAGTACCTTTACAATTGGCCACTGTGGTAATTATTTATTGAAGTGGTTATGTGATATCAATTTCTATGTAAATGAGATGACGAGTAAAGTATGTGTAGTTGTGATTAGATTCATTCAGCAAACCATTTTTCATTTACCAATTTGAATAGGAAATTATGTTTTTAAATTCAGTAAAGTTAATTGTATTACTTAAAGACTTACTAAGCTTATGAAAGCTTACTTCGTTGTTTCGTGTCTTTGTTTTATAGATTGTGGATTCTGACTACCAGCTCGGGGACTGTCAGCTCTTTATCACACTATCTACTATTGTGGTAACCCAGAAATTTGGATTTATCTTATGACATGTATAGGATAGACTATAGTAGAATGATATCATGACTATTATTTATAAGCTATACGAATATGGCACCCTTTGAAAGTTATTTTTTATAAGTCATAAATTTGATCTATGTTGTGTCTAGAAATTTTGTGACGGATGATCTTTATTCAAGAAAATGTTCAAAATTTTACCATCCTGATCCAATTTCTAGTTTTCGGTAATGCCCCTTACCTATTCCGTCAACGGTTAAGGGATAGGGGTGTTACACAAGATGTGAGAGATTCTAATGAATAAAAGAAGAAGAGAAAGAGAAGAGAAATATGAACAGGATAGATTCGGACAAGAGGAGAATTCGGCAATGATGGGTTCGGCTTTGAAGAAAACAATGAAGAAGAGGATGAATGAAAAGAAAGAGAGGAGAGGAGTATTTAGTTTTGGCAAAAACGGCACAGAGGTATGGTAGAGGTTGTGGTTTCGGCTATTAACAACAAGAAGGAGTAAAAAGGAGAACCCTAGGACACTATCCCTAATTTGACAAGACCCAAAGGAGGGCCAAACAAAAACCCGAAGAAGATCAAAAGAGAATTTGGCACATACTACCCCTTTTTGCTGAAATTGCAAGTACCTAAACCCCTAGCCAATTTGCCTAACTATAATCCATTGGCCGACCGACTCTTGCTCTTCAAAAGTCCATCATTCGGCCAACACCTCACTCCTTGATCAGCTCCTAAATTTCCTCCCTTATCTCTCCCTTACCCAATCTCCTGAACAGCTCAAACTCTTCCTAACAGAGTTCTACCTATGTTCCAACACCTACCTTTCCTATTCACAAAAATAAAATAAAATAAATGCCCTAATTAACTTACCTTGTGACTAGAACCTTGGCTCCCCCTAAACATCCACACGCCACTTTAATAGCACCCTAGTGGCGTTACCTTGCCAATCTACCACAGGTTACCTTGTGATTTATTTTGCCCACTTTTTCTTAAAAGCCCACTTCACCAGGACTCCTTCTCTTTACACCTAAAATTTAACAAAACTACCGGGTTTTAATTTAAACTTGGACCTTCTAGAGACCCACTAATGTACTTAAAACATAAATTACACATTCAGACATCAGAATTTTAAGATTCACCAAAAATCACAGAAATCCCAAAAAAGTCCCGAAATCAGGGCGTTACAATTTGGCCTAACTAATGCTCCTTCCATTTTTCAAGGACTTAATGAATAGAATTTTTGGATCTTACTTGGATAAAATTATAGTTGTGTTCATTGATGATATCTTGATTTATTCCCATGATGAGACTGAGCATTCAGAGCATTCAGAGCAAAAGTGAGTTCTGGCTACGGGAAGTCAGTTTTCTTGGACATATAGTCTCAGTAGAAGGTATTAGAGTTGATCCAAGCAAGATTTCAGCTATTGTTGATTGGAAGCCTCCTAGGAATGTATCAGAGGTTAGAAGTTTTCTTGGTCTTGCCGGTTATTATAGATGATTTGCAGAGGGATTTTCAATGATAGCTACCCCATTGACAAGATTCTACAGAAGGATGTCAAGTTTGAATGGAATGAAAAGTGTCAAGAGAGTTTTGACAAGTTAAAGGCATTGTTGACTAAAGCTCCTGTCTTAGTACAACTAGAACCAAGTAAAGAATTTGTGATTTGCAGTGATGCATCCTTAAATGGACTAGGCTGTGTACTTATGCAGGAGGGAAAGGTAATTGCTTATGCCTCGAGACAGCTAAAGCCACATGAGAAAAATTATCCAGCACATGATTTAGAACTAGCTGCCATTGTATGGGCGCTAAAAATCTGGAGGCATCATTTGTATGGTGAGAAATGCCAAATATTTACTAATCATAAAAGTTTAAAATATTTGATGACATAAAAAGATTTAAATTTGAGGCAGCGCAGGTAGCTTGAACTGATTAAGGACTATGATTTGGTTATTGATTATCATCTGGGTAAGGCTAATATTGCAGCTGATGCATTGAGTTAGAAATTTTTATTTGCTTTATGAGTTATGAATAGTCAGTTATCATTGTCTGATGATGGTTCTATCTTAGTCGAATTAAGAGCTAAACCAATGTTTCTTGAAGAAATTTGTGAAGTTCAAAAAGATGACAGTGAGTTGTAAGCCAAAAGAGCTCAGTGTGAGTCAGGTATAGAGTCAGATTTTCAATTTAGTTTTGATGGTTGTTTGATGTTCAGAAATCGAGTATGTGTACCAAAGAATGATGAGCTTATTTGAAAGATTTTAGAGGAAGCACATAGTAGTTCCTTGTCTATTCATCTAGATAGTACAAAAATGTATAATGATTTGAAGAAAATGTATTGGTGGGCAGGAATGAAGAGAGATATCTCAGAGTTTATTTCTAGATGGTTGATCTATCAGCAGGTAAAAGTTGAACATCAGGTACCTTCAGGTTTATTGTAGCCTATGTTAGTTCTTGAATGGAAATGGGATCGAGGTGCTATGGATTTTGTGATAGGATTGTTGTTGACATCAAGAAAGAAAGATGCAGTATGGGTTGTGATTGATAAGCTAATGAAGTCGGCTTATTTTATTCCAGTTTGTATGGATTATTCACTTGACAAGTTGGTTGAGTTATATATTTCAGAGATAGTTAGACTACATGGAGTGCTGTTATCGATTATTTCAGATAGAGACCCAAGATTCACCTTACAGTTTTGGAAGAAGTTGCAGAAAGATTTAGGGGTAGATTTGAGTTTTATTACAGCTTTCCATCCTCATACCGATGTCCAGTCAGAGAGAGTTATTCAGGTACTTGAGGGTATGCTTAGATGTTGTGTCTTAGAATTTCAAGGTAGTTGGGAAAAATATTTGCCGTTGGTAGAGTTTGCCTATAATAATAGTTATCAGCCAAGTTTGAAGATGGCACCTTATGAAGATTTGTATAGACGTAAATGTCGTACACCTTTGTATTGGACAGAGCTTAAAGAAAATCAGATTTACGGGGTTGACTTAGTTAAAGAAACTAAAGAGAATGTGAAGGTTTTTAGAGATTGCTTGAAAGCAGATTTAGATAGACAGAAGTCTTATGCAGATTTGAAAAGAAAAGAGATTGAGTATCAAGTTGGTGACAATGTGTTCTTGAAAGTATCCCTGTGGAAGAAAGTCTTTAGATTTGGCAAGAAAGGCAAACTAAGTCCACGTTTTATTGGACCGTTTGAAGTAATTGAAAGAGTTGGGCCATTAGCATATCGGTTGGCATTGCCAACAGAGTTAGAGAAGATTCATGATGTGTTCCATGTATCCATGTTACATTGTTACTGTTCTGATCTGTCACATGTGATTTCAGAGACAGAGGTTGAGATTTAGCCAAATATGACTTATTATGAAGAACCGGTAAAGATTTTAGCTCGAGAGGTCAAACAATTAAGGAACAAAAGTATTGCACTTGTGAAAGTATTCTAGAATAGGCATGGGGTAGACAAGGCTACATGGGAGCCTGAAGAGGCTATGCAAAAATAGTATCCAAACCTATTCACAGGTAAGATTTTCGAGGATGAAAATCCCTAAAGGGGGGAGAAATGTAACATCCCGAAATAGGGCCTAAACGGAATGGTGGTTGTGAAACCACGAATTCGAGATAGAAAAGTTTTTTCCGATTAATTTTTATGATTTACCAAGTGATTAGATGCATGTGTTAAAGGATTCATAGAAATTTTTATAAATTGCATGACTAATTTGCCTATTAGGGCTTAATTGCAAAAGTTGATAAATATGAGTTCTAGATGTTAAATGATTTAATTGAAGAGCATAATTGAAGTAGATGTCCTTAAATGGTAATTATACCATCAGGTTTTCATGGACAAAAATTGACATACATAGGTACAAATAACCAAAGTTTTTAATGAAGGGTATTTTAGTCAGTTGGTAATTAAAAGATTAAAAAAGGGAAAAAGATGGCAAAATATGTCTATCTTCTTCATTAGGATGAAATTTCAAGGGTCCTCCATAGTTAGGGTTTGTTTCAAGCTTCCAAGCTCCATAGTAAGTGATTCCAAGCCCCGTTTTTATTGTTCTTTACGTTTTTGGAGTCCCGATAACTTGATTTAGCTTATTCTAGTAATAATTTAACCTAGGGGTCATATTTGGAAAAATACCCATAGGTGAAAAGTGTTTATTTTGATGTTTGATAATAAAATATGAGGTTTTAAATTATGTTAAACAACTTGTGCTACTCGGTTTTAAGTGAAAACGAGTAAAATGACATAATCAGTAAAAATACCTATTATTCATAAGTATATGTTAGAGTGAGAATTTGATGTTGCCACTATGGAAAAATGATCAGCATGTCATAAAACATAAGAATTAGGGAAAATGTTTAATTTCTGGGCTTTCGGGTAAAAGTGTAAATATGCAAATGTTTAGGGGCAAAATCGTAATTTTGCCAAAGTTAGAGTTAAGGATTATTTTGATAAATGAGGGCATTAAATAAGCTAAATTTGCTAATTATAGATCAAGAAGAATGAAATTTGGGGATAGACCGAGGGAAGAAAAAGGTAGAAGATTAAGTTGTCAAGTCGATCGCATTTTGCACTGAGGTAAGTTTATGGTAAATAAATGCAATATTTCAATATTTTATATTAATTTTGTTAATTTCCAGCATATATACATTTATTTTATGAGAATATTCCAAGTTTAATTAAAGATGAGATAACAGAGAAAAGGTATCAGAAAGCCCGTTTGAACCTTAAGAATGTAAGGGATACGGAATTTCATGACATTTCGGGTTGAGGCAGTTGAGGAACATCCCATGTAAGTCCATATCAGACATATGGCATTGGTTGGTTGAGACAGTTGAGAAACATCTCATGTAAGTCCATATCAGATATATGGCTTTGGCAGGACATGGAACATCCCATCTAAGTCCATATTAGATATATGGCTTTGGCAGGATAGGAAACATCCCATGTAAGACCATGCCAAGAGCATGGCATTGGTTGGCTATTATTAGGCAGAAAAACTCAAGTATCCCGAGTATTCCAAACGGTTCAATGGGCTAATATACAGGTTATGTTACGAGAATGTTCAGGTAAAGAAATGATAAACAGGAAAGTTAAAGAGTAAGTGAAGAAGTATAATAATGATATATGAGTCTCGTTGTAGGAAAAAATTACCGATTTAAATTTTCAGTTTCATAACTCAAGTTATAATTAATTTAGTGGCCATTGTGCAGGTGGACAGTCTTACCATGAATAGTGAAATAAATTGTTTCAAATTGTGTAAGTAATTGGAAAATTTTTAATGTTTCCAGTTTGGTCCCGAACCGTTTCAATTGCACGTTTTAGTGCCTCGAGGGCCCTTTTTAGGGATATTGGATGAATGTGAAAGAATTAATTTTAAAAAGCAAATTTTTATGCCCCGAATTAGTAAGAGAAGTTCAGTAACGCCTCGTGTTCAACTTTGGCAACGGTCTCAGGTAAGGGTTGTTATAGATACCGAGGAAGAAAAATGTCGTATGGGTTGTTGTTGATAGGCTAACTAAGTTGGCTCATTTTCTACTGGTATGTACCAACTACTCACTTGATAAGCTAGCCGACTTGTATATTTCTGAGATTGTGAGACTTCACGGAGTTCCTATGTCGATTATTTTAGATAGAGATCTGAGGTTCACATCGCGGTTTGGGAAAAAGTTGCAACAAGCTTCAGGTACAAAATTGAATTTTAGTACCGCTTTCCATCTAGAAACTGACGGTCATCTGAAAGAGTAAGTCAGATTCTTAAAGACATGCTTTGGTGTTGTATTCTTGAATTTCAAGGTAGTTGGGAAAACTTTTTACCATTGGTAGAATTTGCCTACAGCAACAGTTTTCAATCAAGTTTGAAAATGGTGCCTTATAAGGCATTGTATGGTTGTAAGCGTCGGACTCCCTTATATTGGACCGAACTTAGAGAAGGTCAAATTCACATGGTCGATTTGGTTAGAGAAACCAAGGAGAAAGTAAAAGTGATTTGTGATTGTTTGAAAGCCACTTCGAATAGACAAAAGTCCTATGTGGATTTGAAAGGGAAAGAGATTGACTTTCAAGTTGGTGATAAGGTATTTTTAAAAGTGTCACCATGGAAGAAAGTTCTCAAATTTGGTAGTAAAAGGCAAGTTGAGTCCGCACTTTATTGGACCGTATGAGATTACTAAAAGGATAGGACCGGTAGCATATTGGTTAGCTTTGCCATCTGAGTTGGAAAGGATCCATGATGTGTTTCATGTGTCTATTTGCACCGATATCAATCAGACCCTTCGCATGTGATTTCTCCAACTGAGGTCGAGATTCGACCGGATATGACATACGGTGAGGAACCAATCAAGATCTTAGCACGACAAGTTAAGAAATTGAGGAACAAAAATATTTCCCTTGTGAAAGTGTTATGGTAAAGACATGGGGTTTAAGAGGCTACATGGGAACTTGAAGAGGCCATGAGAAAACCTTTTTATCGGTATGAATTTCGGGGACGAAAATCCCTAAGGGGGGAGAGTTGTAACATCCTGATTTTGGGCTTAGTTGGAATAGTGGTTTCGAGACCACAAATCCAAAGTAGAAATATTTGTTTTATGATTCTTTCGAGGTCTATGACATGTTTGCATGATTGTGTGAAAGTTTCTTGAAGAAATTTTATGAATAAGTGTCCATTTTGACTTTTAGGACTAAATTGCAAAAGTTGCAAAATATGAAATTCTAGAAGCTTTTAGTATGAAATTGCATTGGAGTCTTAATTAGAGGTCCTTGTATAGCAATTTTGCTCAATTTCTATATTTTTGGACAAAATGGGCATGCATGGATAAAATTTGAAAGTTTAGTAAAAGGGCATTTTGGTCATTTGGTTAATAAAAGAATAAAAAGGGAAACTAAGTCAAAATTTGTCCATGTTCTCCATGCTATAGCTAAATTTTAGAAGGGAAGCCATAGCTAGGATTTCTTCAACTTCAAAGCTTGATAGTAAGTGCATCCTAGCCCCGTTTTTAATGCTCTTTACGTTTTTGAAGTCGTTATCACTCGATTTACCTATTTCTACCATTTATTTGAGCTAGGGTTCATTTTCAAAAATTTACCCATGTGTGACATGCATGTGTTTTGATGTTTCATGGTAGATTATGAAAGTTTGATGTGTCATAAACGACTTTTACTAAGTGATTTTCAGTGAAAACGTCTAAAAGGACC
The DNA here is from genome assembly GCA_020496765.1 of Gossypium stocksii. Lineage (NCBI taxonomy): Eukaryota > Viridiplantae > Streptophyta > Magnoliopsida > Malvales > Malvaceae > Gossypium > Gossypium stocksii. The sequence continues at coordinate 30,902,986 of CM035627.1, forward strand.
TATTTGTAAAAGTTTATAGAATGTGTAGTAAAAGTCTGTTTTAATGAAAAAGTGGGTTGCTATAATTATGAAAATGGTTCGGCTAGGCTTAAAGTACAAAGAAATTGAATGAAAATCATTCTACTAGCTTGGGGACTTATTTGTAAATATGTGAAAGCTTAGTGGAAATTTTTAATTTTGCCAGAGTATGATTTTTGGACTGTTTTTAATAATGTGATAATTAAATCAGTGAAATTTGCTATTATAGGTCAAGAAAAATGGAGTCCAGACCTAAACTGAGGAAAGAACAAAGTTGTGGACTAAATCGAATAGTTAGCCATATTTTGGTACCGAGGTAAGTTTGTGTGTAAATAATACAACATTTCATTATTATGTATTTAATGCTTTAATACTGCATGAATTGTATAATTGTCTTTGTGAATTTAATTAATGATGACTCGATGACGATTCATCGAAGATTTGATACTCGAAAATTCTGGTTGAACCTTAGGCATAGAGAGGATATAAATGTCATGACATTAGGGTTATTTAGATCCCATATAAGACCATATCTAGGATATGGCATCAGGATGTGATTTCGTGTAAGACCACGTCATGGACATGGCCTCGAAATGAGACTTCATATAAATGTATATCAGGGATATGGCATCGATATGAGACATCGTGTAAGACCATAGTTGGGCTATCACTATCGATATGTGATCCCATGTAAGACCATATCTAGGATATGGCATTGGCATCTTACTGTGTGTATGATATTTCCCAAGTATCCTTTATTATTCCAAGTGGTTCAACGAGTAATCTAAAGATAATGTCAAACAAATGACAATGTGTGATCATGTTGAAAGGGTACAAGTACGTACACAAAGCTTATAATTAATGAGATTATGAATTGATGAGACCTCGGTAAGAAGTGAATTAATGAATGAAATATGATCATGAGTTTTATCATACATTATGTAAATGACATGATTTTATATGTATCTATGATACTTGATGACATTGTGATAAATTATATTAGATATGTGTATAACAATGCATGGTTAATGTTGTTAATTACTTACATGCAAACTTACTAAGCATTATGCTTACACCCCTCTCTTTCCATTTTCTTATAGTATCACCAAGCTAGCTCGGGGATCAAAGGACGTTAGAGACTTGATCACACTATCAATTGGAACATATGGGTATAGCTAGTCTGAACATTTTGAGTATGGCATGTATAGGGACTTGGTCATTTTGCATATATGTCATAGTGTTTGGGTTAATGGTGTTGGCTCATATTGGTTAAGTGATTGTTTTGTATAAGGCCATTGAAAAATTGGCTAATGTTGATTATAAGTAAAATTGCATGATGATGCATTTCATGGATGTGGTAAGTTGCAAGATTTGAGTTGTTGAGTATGTGATTGGTTAAGTATGCTAGAAATTGTATGAGAATGATGTGATGATGTCTTAGTTATGGACATTATGGTTTCTTAAATATGCTATGGATTGTACATATCCATTTGTAACACCCCGAATTTTGGGCCTAGAAGTTTTGGGCCTTGAGTTTGGGATCGGTTAGAACGCGGCTTAAATAATATAAATGTGTTTAAAAATTTTACATTTGCACGTTTAGTTTAATATTTAGCTGATTTAGGAAGGGTTGGTAATGAGGGAAAAGTCCTGGGCTCGATCCAGGGCTCTAGCAAAAATTTTAATTTTTGCTTCCTTAGGGAGACTCTAGCATTAGACCTCATCAATAAATTACGTTAAAACTGGACACAAGGAACACACCTGGCCTAGTGGCAAAAGGCATTAGCAGCAGGGAGAAGGGTTCAAGTCACAGTATGTGCAAAAATGTTGGTTTTTTTTTAAAACAACCTGAAGGTCGGTAGGTAGGCTTTATAATTACTTGGGGAGGAAAGGAGACGTAAATCAAGCAAGTGGTGTGGTAACAAGGATGTTTAGCGTAGCCAATAGATTGGGGGTTAGAATTACCTGGGTGCAGATAATAGGCTTTAAAAGTTGTTGGGGGTGGAATATGACACAAGGAGCAACTTGGTGCAGTGGTAGTACCGTGCTATGGGTTCTAAAAGGGTGAAGGTTCAAATCCCAGGCCAAGGAGAGTTTTGATTTTTATTCTTAAGTAATCATGGCTTTAGCAGGTAAGCCTTATAATAAGTTGTGACATAATTGTAGCATAAGAGGAGTTGTGGTGCAGTGGCTAGCAGCGTGTTGGAGAGCTTGGAGGGTAGGAGTTCGAGCTACCCCATGCGCTAAAGGAGTTAGTTTTGCTGCACACACAATAAGGAACTGGTGTTTGACCGAAACACCAAGGGTCTGACATGGTTACTATTGGTGGAAAGGAATTTGAATTCAAATTTGGTTGTAGATAAGGATTAGTGTGATATGATGGAGATAAAATTTGAGAAAATGAAGAGATTTAACTTGGTTAAGAATTGGTGTCGATTTGGGAATTTGGGGAGTGTGTAGATTTGGCTTATGTAGGTAATAGGTGTCGTTTGTGGTCATTTTGAGTATTGCCAAATTTTATTTTATTTTATTTTATTTTCTTTGTTTTTCCTCTTTCTGTTAAAATCGAAACTCTCTTTATCTGGTTTTGAATATTGCCAAAATTGCACTAAAGGTGACTTCTTGTGCTTTCTTTTCCAAGCCATGATCTAATTCTTTCTTTTCTAAAGCCGAGCATAGTAACTTCTCTATCGGGTTGTAGTCAAAGTACCTCTACTCTTGGCTTTGTTATTGCTGAATTTATTTGTTGTTTTTTTTTTTTGTGGTCGAATGCTCCCTTACCTATCTTTCTCTTCTTTTAATTTCGTTTCTCTTATTTGATTTTTCCATACTGGAATCTTCTTCTTCTTTCCTCTTTCACTAAGCCTTGTTTCTTTCAAAACCGAATAGTGGCCTTTCAAGGAAAGCAGACTCTTCTTCTTATTTCTAGCCGTTTATTCTTTCCCCATCTCCAAAACTGATTCCATCATCTTCACTGTTAACCGACTCTTTGCTTGCCTTGTTACTCACCTTCTCTTGGTTGTTAATAGGCAGTACTCCTTTTGTAAGCATTCTAGGTAAAGAGTAAATCGTGGGGGTTTTCATCTTCGCATCCGAAATCAATTGATCAAAGGTAACGACTTTGGGGTGGTAAGGTTGGCTGACTGCCTCTTTTCTGTTGGGGCATGTGTTTCACTTACTTTAGTTATCATAGGAGTGGCTTTGTCTTAAGTTTAATGTTGACAAGTACGCTTATGAATCAGGTTGTGTGCAAGGAGGTAAAGGCGTTCATAATCAAACGATCGGCGAAGGGGTAAGCCATTGTTGATAAGGTTCAAGATTCTTGGCTGTGTGAATGGTTTCTCTAAAAGGTGTGTACTACACCACATACACACCATATCGGCAAAAGTCAAAATCCCGAAATGCTGAAAAGTAGAAGATTGGCAATGGCAACCGCACGAGAGTGCGAACGCTCGTGTGGAAAAGATCGATACGTCGATAGAGGCCCCGTGAGTGATCTTATGGTCTTGGGCCGTATTTTGGCCAACTAGGCTGAAATGGCCAAATGGGCCCGATTGGCCCATAGGTCTGAAATGTGTAGAATTGATGGGTTGGCAAGATTTGACGAGCCGGTCAAGCTAATTACGTGGTTTATGGTGGATTTGGGCCGAATGGGCCTGTGGGCCGCTAGATGGGCCTTAGGCCATATTTGAGTTTTTGGACTGTTTGTTGCATGTGTCGCTAGATGACCATGGGCCTACTAATGGGCCTTCAAGTATCAAGGCCCATACTGATAAATGACTAAAATGCCCCTAAGGGGCAAACGACCGGCATACCTCTTGTGGGTAAAATGTTCATTTTGACCCTATATGATGTTTGAATAATTATACATGCTCTGGTATATATATGTAGGTGTGTATATTCTGTATTATGACATAACCTGACACTAAGTATGTTGCATTGCATAGGGGTTGGGTATATGATTATGGAGGAAGTGTACTGTTCTGGCAGCCCTGCTGCATTTTTATCGATAGTGGCACATCGGTACTACACTGTGGAGTGTAAGGTTGGGTGGGTAAATTATATCCCTACATAGAGTGATGGGTTGGACGGAGATGAAGTGTAGATGATGGTTGGGTAGGATTCTGTCTGCATGCCATACTATTACTGTAATGGGCTAGGCCCAAACTATTTATTGCATGTTATTTCATTTGTCGAGGGTCTACACACTGAGTTTTTGCAAACTCATCCCCTTCTTTTTAATTTTTCAGGTAACCCTGAGTAGGTGCCTCGACGTATGGAAGGACTCGGAGGTGGCCACACTGCGAGCTAATAATATTTTAGCAATTTCTTTTACATTATCTTTAAATGTTTCCTTATTAGGCTATAATAAGGCCTTTAAATTTTTGGGTTGCAAATTTGGGATATTATTTGTGGTTTTATATTTGCTAGAGGTAGAAACGAGTTTTTCCAAAGCAACATCTGTTTTTAAATTAAGCTTCCGCAACGATTAAGATTTTGTAAGTAATAACGTCTTAAATAGGGAATAATCTTTTTAATAAACCATGTTGGGAATTAATCAAATGCAAACTGAGGTTTTACACAAATTTTTAAACAAGAAGGGTTTTCAATGAAAACTTGGTTTTCGAGAAACACTTCAATGTGACACGCCGGATTCGGGCCTAACTTTTAGGCTGGGTTTAGGGTGTTACAGCATTGATGCTTGTGTGTATATGTTTCAGGGTGGTAAATGCCTTGGTAAATAACATATATATATTATCCACAAAGGTAGACACATGAGCATGCATCTAGGCTGTGTATGACAAACGGTCAGCCCCACGGGCGTGTGAATAGGTCGTATGTCCCCTCTAACATAGTTTTGAGAAACAAAAGGCTCAGTATAGAGCACACAGATGGAGACACAGGCGTGTGTCTCGGCCGTGTGGACCGCACGGCCTGGAACATGAATGTGTGCCCAAGGCATGTGAAGTCTACACCTATGTTGCGAGAATTTAATTCGTCACATGGCCTAGCACACGGGTGTGTGGCTTGTCCGTGTGGTTTCATTTGGCTAATGACATCAAAAATAGAGTGTTATACGGGTTGAGGACATGGGCGTGTCCTGAGCCACACAGGCACCTGTGACCACACGGCCTACCCACACGAGTGTATGACTCTCCAAAACATGGAAATTTTTTTAGTGTTCCAAAGTTTCTGGTTTAGTCCCGAGTCACTCCCAATGTATGGTTTGGGCCTCATAGGTACGTATAAGGGACGATATGCATGTGTATGAATGGTTTTGATTTGAATGAAATTTTTATGGCCCTATTTTGTACGATTGCCTACGTTTATGTAACAGCCCGAATTAGGGCCTAATTGGAACAGTGGTTTCAAAACCACAAATTTGAAGTAGAAAAACTTATTTCTATAAAGGTTTAAGGTTTATAATGTGATTGAATGCATGTGTGAAAATATTGTAAAGAAATATTAGCGATAGAGTATCCAATTTTAATATTGGGACTAAATTGCAAAGGTTGCAAAATAAGTGTTCTAGAAGCTTTTAACGCTTAATTGAATTGCATTTTTAAATTGGAAGTCCTTATTTAGTAATTACACCATTATATGTCATGGTGGACAAAAATGGACACGGAAGGTTAAAATTTTAAAGAAAGGCCCTAGGGCATTTTGGTTAATTGGTTAATAGAAGAATAAAAAAAGGGAAAAATCAAGTCAAAATTGGTTTCCATCTTCTCTCCTTGGTGGAATTTCTCTGGGGAAGCCATAGCTAGGATTTGGCCAACTTTCAAGCTTGATAGTAAGTGCATCTTAGCCTCGTTTTTAATACTTTGTACATTTTTGAAGTCGTTATCACTCGATTTACCTGTTTCTACTACTAATTTGAGTTAGGGTTCACGTTTAAAAATTTACCCATGTATGACATGCATGTATTTGATGTTTAACGGTAGGAAATGAATGTTATTTGTGTAATTAACAACTTTTACTAAGTGATTTTTGGTGAAAATGTCCATCAGGACCCAATTGTAAAAGTTGTAAAATTGGTGGTAAAAATCTAAATTGAAAGAAATAGTGGGATGGTATAAGCATAAGATAGGTTCAGCTAGGCTTGGGTTTTGAGAAAAATGAATACATTTCATTTTACGAGCCTAGGGACTAAAGTGTAAATAAGTGAAAATTTAGGGGCAAAAATGTAATTTTACCTTAATGTGATTTTTGGGTCTACTTGAATAATGTGATAATTAAACGAGTTAAATCTGTCATTGTAGATCAAGATAGACGAGGAATTGACCTAGATCGGAGAAAGGGCAAAGTTGTGGACTAAAAAGCAAAATTTGCTATTTTTTGTACCGAGGTAAATTTGTATGTAAATAGTGCATCATTTTATTATGTTTCGTTGTTTTAATGTTATATAAAATGTGTGAATGATATTACGTGATATAATTGACGAAGTTTCAATAAGTAATTAATGTAAACGGAAAATCCCAATTGAACCTTAGGAATAAAATATGGTATGAGTGACATGTCACTAGGAACTCAAGTGTGTGACTAAGTGATTAAGTGATGTCCAGGTGTTGGTCTAGTACGTCTACCGGTGGCTAGGTAATCCTGCATTTGTTGTGGACACCTAGCAGCTTATGTGAGCAGACCTGTGACTAGCTAAAGAACGAGCATATGTGTGAAATGAGATAAGTGGTAGCTTTGGCTACATATATGTGGCACTAATGTGCAAGTTTTCCGAGTATCCATTTGTATTTCGATGTGTTCAACGGGTATAATGAAAGATATGAAAATATATGTGTGTTTGTATGATGATGTGGTACATGTGTACACGAGAAAATTTGTAAGTATGAATGTTATAAGTGGTAATATCATGGTAAGTTGTGCTTGAGTAAGCTTAACCTATATGAGCTTAAAGGTAAATGTATTAACTCTCCTTATGTGATTTTGCATAGTTAAGATGCTATTTATTTGTATATAAACTTACTAAGCTATATAGCTTACTCCTTCAGTCTTTTCCTTTGTCTTATAGTGTCACCAAGCTAGCTCAGGATTGGGACTTGCCAGGGACTTGCATCACACTATTAGAATTGTTATTTTTGGTATTTGACAGTAGTGATCTTTTTGTATGTATGGCATGCATAGGGACTTGGTCATTTTGCCTTATGTCATATGTGGTTTGGCCAAAAATGTTGGCCTAAGTTAGTTGAAAGTTTATCTTGTATAGGGCCAAATGAAATTGGCAAAGGTGGATTATTGGTATGGTATAATCAATTAAAGATGTCTTTCATAAATGTGGTTGAATGCATGAACTGAGTTGATAAGTGTTGTTGAGTGGGCATAAGTGCTATTGTGTTTTAGGGTGGCAAATGGCTTGGAAAGTAGCCTATATTTTTTCCACAAAGGTAGGCACATGAGCATGTGTCTAGACTGTGTGTGACACACGATCAGCTCCATGGGCGTGTTGATAGGCAGTGTCTCCCCTGCACCCCAATTAACCAATACAGAATGCCCAGTAGTAAACACACGGGTAGAGACACGCCAGTGTGTCTTAGCCATGTGACGGACATGACCTCAGGACATAGGCGTGTGCCTAGGCCGTGTGAAGTTTGCACCTTAAATGCAAAAATTAAATTTGCCACATGGCCTAGCACACGGGCGTGTGACTTGGCCATGTGACCCTTAATGATTGATGACGTTATAAACAGAGAGTTGCATAGGTTGAGGACATGGGCATGTCCCAAGCCACATGGGCGTGTGTGACCACACGGCCTACCCACATGGGCGTGTGACTCTCCAAACATGAAAATTTTCTAAGTTTTTATGAAACTTTCTAATGTTCTCATTTTAGCCTCGAAACGTTTCCAAAGCATGTTTTAGGCCTCGTAGGCCCATAATAAGGACGCTACATGTATGTATGAAAAGTTTTAAGTTTGAAGCAAATTTTAATACTCGGTGTGGTACGTTTACATGTGTTTAAGCTAGTAATGCCTCGAACCCTGTGCTGGCATCAGATATGGGTAAGGGGTGTTACGTTTTAGTGGTATTAGAGCTATGGTTTAGTCGATTCTCGGACTAACCTAGCATGTGTATGAGTCTAGCTATACATGCCATATATGAATTGTGATAGTGTGGTAACTCCTGACAATTTGAATTGTGTTTTCATATAGTAAATGGATCATAATCGAGCTGTAGCCGATGGGGCTGAAAGTTCTGCGCTGGCTCTTGTCCACGGAATCGCGCCACCTGATAGTAGATAAGTGACAACTAGTCAGGAGGCTCAGGAATCCTTTCTCTATATGATAAAAGGGTGGTATACAGAGTTTATTCGGGCAAACCCAAATGCTCAACCTCCTCCACCTCCTCCCATTCCTCAATCGGTTCTCGTAGCTCCCCATGGTGTGGAGATGGTAAGATTGAATAGGCCTCCGGTTGATAAAATTTGTAAGTACAGGGTTGAAGAATCCAGGGCTAATGTAGATGATGACCCCGAAAGGGCTGAGTTTTGGCTAGAGAACGCTATCACTGTGTTTGATGATCTTTCATGTACACCTGTTGAATGTTTAATATGCACTATATCTTTGCTGAGGGATTCGGCATATCAGGGGAGGAAAACTTTAATATCTGTAATTCTGAGAGAGAGGGTCATATGGGATTTCTTCCAAGAGGAATTCTGAAAGAAGTATATAAGTTAGTGGTTCATCAATTAGAAGCATAAGGAGTTCTTAGAATTGAAGCAAGGCCACATGACTGTATCTGAATACGAGCGAGAGTTCATCAAACTTAGTAAGTATGCTCGAGAATATGTGTCTACAAAAGCTATTATGTGTAAGAGGATTGAGGATGGACTGAATGAAAATATTAGAATGTTTGTTGGAATTTTGGAACTGAAAGAATTTGTTGTGGTAGTAGAATGAGCTTGCTGTAACTACCCGGTTTAGACCAAAGTCGAAACAGTGGTTTTGAGACCACATATCTGAGTCCAAAAAAATATTTTAATATTATTTTTTGCGCCTATTATATGTGAATTAACATATGAGAAAGTATCATATGAAAATTTGGTTGTTTATGTGCTTAATTATGCAAAAGGACTTAATTGCATATAAGGTAAAAGTGGCCAATTATTTGAAATTGTGTCTATTTGAATGTGGCATTTTAATGTGAGGTACTTGCATGTCAAATAAACCATTAGTATTATGGGTGGACAAGTTTGGACATGGTTAGGTGAAAATATATGTTTATAGTGCAAGGGTAATATTGGAAAATGGTTATTAAGTGTTTTATAATAAAACAAAATAGAAAATGGCCATTTTATGTTCATGTTTTGTCGAAATTGGAAGAAAGAAAAGCTAGGTATTTGTGTTTTAACATTCGGCCACTTTGAAGCATTAATTAAGGTATGTAATGCTTTGGTTTCTAATGATTTTTATGTTTTTGAGATTGTTGCTTAGTCTACTATGAAGCCCATGTTGTGATTTGAGAAATTGTTGATGTTCTTGAGATGTGTCATTGATGAAATGGAGGGTTTTGTGATGTTAGTTCATGAAAAATGAAAGATATGTGTTTGATTGATATGTTTTTATTTGAATTTTTAATGAAATTTACTATTTTGGGCTAAATTGAGAAAATGGTATTTTGAAGGCCTAAAATGTGAAATTTATGAAACATGTGGGCCTGAATAGACTAGAAGAAAATTCGGCTAGGCCTTGTATAAAGAAATTGGTGTATTTGATGATTTTATGAAATAGGGACTAAAATGTCAAAATGTAAAAATGTGAGGGCTAAACTACAAAACACCCAAATTGTATGTTTTTAGATTGAATTGATTGAGTGTGTGATTGAATGAATTAATTTTAATACGTATAGATCAAGAAAGAGAAATCCAGACTTGGATCGTGGGAAATCGAAAGTCGACGAGTAATTGACTTATTTTGACAAAATGCACTCGAGGTAAGTTCATAAGTGGTAATTTAGTTATAAATGCTGTTAATTGTGTTATTTATAGATTGAATTGTAACGAATGGAACCTCTGAGGAGGTGGAGTTAGGGATATTGATGTTGTGGATGAGTTAGTAAAAGAAAACGGGACTTAGAAAGCTCGATTGAATCGTAGAATTAGTTTCGAAAGGTAGTGACATGTCACTAGGGTAAAATGTTGGCTTCAGGCCATGATATTAACTCTATGGGTGCGATAAACATCCTGATTTGGCTACGGGCCATGGTATAGATGTTTCGAGAGTGACCTTGATTTGGCTTCGGGCCATGGTATAGGTGATCCGGGATAAGATACCTTGAGTTGGCTACAGGCCATGGTATAGGTACTTATCAGATAAACTATTCAATGAATGAACTACTAATTTGAAGGATTCAATGTATGAGTTATGGATATGAATTTGGATGAATAGCATGGAATGCACAGGTATGTAAAATGTATATTTTGTTATGAAAGAATATGTGGTGAAATCACTTAAATCAAATGGAAGAAATTCATGTAAGTGAATAAGCCATGTGGTAAGGCATGAGACAAGGTTTGTAATACTTTGGTATGGTTTGAGTTGATAAATGATAGATTTACTATGGTATTTGTATGTTAAATTACTTGCTTACGACTTCCTAAGCTTTATAAGCTTACTTGGTTTATTTAATTCTATTCCATAGATCGTTGAAGCTACTGAGGGCTCGAGAATCGTCAATGATCTCTATCGCACTATCGGAACTCATTTTGGTACCTTTTGTGGTTAATAGCTGAGTATAGCATGTATAAGCTAGGGAGGTGTGAATATAGTTTTTGACTTGTAAATAGGCTAAGCCATGTGATTTGACTAGCTAAGTGAATGTATATGTATTTGTTTTGGTATGTGATAATGATGCGAGTTTGGAATGTTTTTAACGCATACATGTTAAATGAGGAAATGGTCATTTTGGTATGAACCAAATGATGGATTTATGGTAAGTTATGATCATGATTTGCTATTTTATATGAATGGTTTGTGAAATAAATATTTGGCTATGTTTAGGCCTTGTAATTGGGTATGAGTTGAGATAAATTTTGTGTGTGAATTTGTTGATTTAAATTGGTTACCTTAATGTATGTTTTGGAGCATGATTTTGCTTGGAATTGGCTGGTAAATGTTGTGAAATTTTTACTTGTAAGAACTTGGCAATGTGAGGTGAGAATTGTGGCTTAAATCAAGCCTAATTTGTGCCACACGGCCTGAGCACATGGGCGTGCCTTGTGGCCGTGTGTGTAAGTCAGTAGCCTCCTTAATTTCGCACGGCCAAGACATACGGGCGTGTCTTGTGGCCGTGGATTCAAGTCAGTATGTTTACTATGTTTTGCTAGGGCCAAGACACATGGGCATGTCTGGTAGCCGTGTGAGGCACACGGCTTAAGCCCACGGGCGTATGACCTCTGTAGTGATGAAAATGTTAAGTTTTTGGAAAAAAAATTATAGGTGTTTGATTTAGTCCTGACCCTATTTATATGCATGATTGAGGCTTGATATGCCTATTCAAGGGAATTGTTTCTTATGTTTAATGATGGAATTGTTATGTTATTAAATATTGTAGTATGATTGTGGATTGCTCTGGTTATTTAGTAATCCTCGTAGCCCTCGTCCGGCGACAGATTACGGGTTAGGGGTGTTACACTGGCAAAGCCGAAAAGTTGAGCAAGGAAAAGAGAAAACCTGAACTTGATGCTAAAGATTCAAGGAAGAGACAAATGAGTAAGTCCTTTCAGTCCTTGTCGAAGAAACTAAGGGATATGCACATTCGCTTGAATGTTTTAGCTGGAAATCCTAGCAGAGATCGTGGGAAGCAATATTTGGGTTCTAAAGCCCGAAGTACATCCATAGCGAGCATTAGGAATGTTAGATCTGAAAAGTCTGAATGCCAACACTGTGGTACGTGACACCCCAGTGAATGTTGGATGATCATCCAGGCTTGTTTTAAATGTGGCTCCCAAGACCATTTTATTAAGGATTGTCTTGAGACAATTGAGAAAGATAATTCCCAGAGTGATAGATCGAGTAACACTGTTACTAGAGGGTGGCCAGTGAAAAATACGAGAGATGGGGCAAGTAGCAAAGGTGTGTCCAAAGATTCAGCTATGAGATCGGAAGTTAGAGCACCTGCGAGAACTTATGCAATCTGTGCTCGGGAAGATGGGTCATCCCCTGATGTGACTACGAGTACATTTTCTCTTTATAGTACTAATATAGTTGCACTAATTGATCCTGGATCGACGCTTTCTTATATTTTCATGAAATTGGTAACTAGTATGAATTTGCCTATTGAGTCTACTGAGTTTGTGGTAAAAGTGTCACACTCATTAGGCAAGTATGTGTTAGTTGGTAAAGTATGTAGGAATTGTCTTTTGATGATTAGAGCTCACTGTTTCCTGGCTAACTTAATGTTGTTGCCATTTGATGAGTTTGATGCTATTTTGGGTATGGATTGGTTGACATCAAATGATGCCAAGGTGAATTGTAGGCAGAAAATTATTGAATTGAAATGTTAATATGGTGAGGTTCTTCGGGTTGAAACAGATAAATCCAGTGATCTACCTATTGTGATTTCGTATATGTTGGTTCAGAAGTCTGTGAGAAAGTGCTGCGAAGCATTTCTTGCGTATGTATTGAACACCAAAGTTTCTAAATTGAAGATTGAACCAGTGCTGATATTTTGTGAATTTTCGGATGTGTTTTCGAAAGAATTGCCAGGATTGCCACAGGTTAGAGGAGTGGAGTTCACTATTGATTTGTTACAAGGGACTACCCCAATATCGATTGCTCCGTATAGAATGGCTCCGATCGAATTAAAAAAGCTAAAAACCCAATTGCAAGAGTTAACAGATAAGGAATTCGCGAGACCGAGTTTTTCTTCCTAGGATGCTCGGGTGTTGTTCATTAAAAGAAAAGACAGATCCATGAGACTTTGCATCAACTACCTACAACTCAACAATGTGACCATAAAGAATAAGTATCCCTTACCAAGAATTAATGATTTGTTCGACCAGTTGAAAGGAGAGACAGTGCTTTCGAAAGTAGATTTGAGATCTGGCTACTATCAATTGAGGGTTAAAGAGTCAGATGTGCCAAAGACCGCATTCAGGACGAGGTATGGACATTATGAGTTCCTTGTGATGCCATTTCGCTTAACTAATGCCCCGACTGTTTGGATGGACTTAATGAACCGAATTTTTCGACTGTACTTGGATAAATTTATGGTTGTGTTTATAGACAACATTTTGATTTATTCACGAGATGAGTCCTAGCATGCTGAGCACTTGAGGACGGTTTTGCAAGCTTTGACAGACAAGTAGTTGTATGCAAGGTTTAGTAAAAGTGAGCTTCGGCTTTGAGAAGTTAGATTTTTGGGATATATTGTTTCAGGTGACAGCATTAGAGTTGACCTGAGTATGATTTCGGCTATTGTTGATTGGAAACCACTAAAAAATGTATCTGAGGTTAGAAGCTTTTTGGGCTTAGCCAAATATTATCGATGCTTTGTTAAAGGATTTTCGATGATTGCTTCTCCTATGACCAAGTTGCTGAAAAAGTATGTTAGGTTCGAATGGACTAAAAAGTGCCAACAAAGTTTTTAGGAATTGAAAACGATAATGACTGAGGCACCTGTGCTAGTGTAGCTTGAGTTTGAGAAAGAATATGTGATTTATGGCGATGCGTCTTCAAATGGCCTTGGATGTGTATTGATGCAAAAGGGCAAGGTGGTAGCTTATACCTCGAGACAGTTGAAACCGCACGAGAAGAGCTATTCGACGCATGACTTGGAATTGGTTGCCGTTGTGCTTGCTTTAAAGATTTGGTGTCACTATTTATACGGTGAGAAATGTCGTATCTTTACTGACCATAAGAGCTGGAAGTGCTTGATGTCCCAAAAGGATTTGAATGTACGGCAACAAAGGTGGCTTGAATTATTAAAAGACCATGAGTTGGTGATTGACTATCACCCGGGAAAGGCAAACGTGGTCGTCAATGCTTTGAGTAGGAAATCTTTGTTTACTTTGAGAGCTATGAATATGGGTTTGACCTTGTCTAGTGATGGTTCGATCTTGGCTGAAATGAGAGTTAGATCAACGTTTCTTCAGCAAATATAAGAAACTCAGAAAAGTGATAGTGATTTACAAGCCAAAAGAGCTCAGTGTGAATCAACGAGTGAATCAGATTTTTGAGTCGGTACTGATGACTGTTTGATGTTCCAAGACAGAGTTTGTGTTCCAAAAGATGCTGAGTTGATTCAGAAAATTTTGATCAAGGCACATAGTGGTTGCTTATCAGTTCGTCCAACTAGTAGCAAAATGTACAATGATTTAAAGAATTTGTATTGGTGGTTGGGTATGAATTTGTATCTAAGTATTTGATATGTCAGCAAGTGAAAGCTAAGCATCAAGTGCCCTCGGGTTTACTTTAGCCAGTGATGGTACCTGAGTGGAAATAGGATATGATTACTATGGATTTCGTAATGGGTTACCTTTGACACCAAAGAAAAAAGATACCGTTTGGGTTGTTGTGGATCGATTGATGAAATCGGCTTACTTTATCCTGGTACATACCGACTATCCACTTGATAAGTTAGCAAAGTTGCTCATTGCTGAAATTGTGAGATTGCACGGAGTACCTTTGTCAATCATTTCGGACAAAGACCCAAGATTTACTTTGAGGTTTTGAAAGAAGTTGCAAGAAGCCTTGTGTAGCACCCTTACCCGAGTTCGACATCGGAACTGAGTACGAGGCATTACCGGACAATAACATAACCAATCATTTACAATCGGGCCATAAAATTTAGTTCCAATTTAAAACTTTTTCATAATATATCATACAATCCTTAAATGGGCCTATGGGGCCCAAAACATATTTTAGAAAATTTTGGAAAATTTGGTCAAAAACAGGGCAGACATCCGTATGTGACAGGGACATGCCCGTGTGGGCAGCCCGTGTGGTCACACACACCCGTGTCCCCAACCCGTGTAGAATAATTGCAAATTTAATTTTTTATTTCAAACCTACAAGGGTTTTCACACGGCCGAGCACACGCCCGTGTCCTTGACCCGTGTCCTTCACACGGCCTTGACACGCTCGTGTGGTCACCCCGTGTGCAAAACTGAAGTATTCAATTTATGATGTCAGCGTGCAAATTTGGTCACACGGCCATGGAGCAAGCCCGTGTGACGTCCTTCATCTCTAATATTTTAATGTAGGTTTCACATGCCTTACACACATGGCCGTGTGGCCCTTTGTTAGGCTATTTTCCAAGCCATCTTTTGCCCTAAAACACATACAGACTTATACCATTTTTATCACCACACACCATACACATTTGTAGGCATCCAAGTGACCACATTTGATAGTTTAACAACATATACCAATTCATCCACTCAAAAGCACAACAAGAATTCATGTTATACCTCATAAACATATAAATAAACCAATATCATCATTGGCCATATCACATGGCCTTAATTACAAATAGCTTATCAAAAGACAAATGTCCACATGATAGCCAAACCAACTTGACACTTACAGCACCACTAAGTCACCATACATGCCATAGTTCAAAAGAATTCATGTCACAATACCAAAAGAACGTTGTGAATATTATGGGTAATCCTTCGATGCTTCTCGATCTCCGAGCTAGCTTGACTACTCTAGAAAACAACGAAAAAGGGAAAGGAGTAAGCTTTAAAAGAAAAAGTTTAGTAACTCTATATGCAAATAATTAGCATCATACTAACTCTCTTAATGTCCAAAAAATCTTATAATCACATATAAACTTACCCACCTAACCTTACCCATATTGCATACATACCAAGCACATTATTTACATATACTTAAGTTTACATGCACCCTTGTACACATATGCACTTGCTCACATATTCACTGGCTCATAAATACACCTGCACTTACACACCACATCGTCACACAAGTCTCTTTCGGTAAGCATTTCCCGTTGAACCCTTTGGAATAACATGACACTTGGTGGTTTTAGCATATAACTCCACCAACACATAATCCGGCTCTTGTGTACACATGGTGAACTTGCGATAACACCCATGTGACCTAGCCATCAAATCTCGTAGCTCTCATGTCTACGTGGTGTCCAACACTCGGAACCACACATGCGACCTAGCTACTTAGTCCTACAGCTCTCGTGTCCACATGGTGTCCAACACTCGGAACCACACATGCGACCTAGCTACATATAACATAGCTCTCGTGTCTACATGATGAACCCTCGGTACCATGCATGTGACCTAGCTATCTTAATCCGTAGCTCTCGTGTACACGTGGTATACACCCAGTATTGCAAATGTGACCTAGCTACCACATAATATCTCGTAGGTCTCTTATACACATGGTGTCCTACCCTCGGAACCACACATGTGACCTAGCTACACATTATTCGTATCTTTCGTTCTCTGAAGGTTCAATCGAGAACTCTAAATTTCCATAATGCTCAAAATCATAGAATTCATCCAACATTATCCATAACATACATTAAATTATTATTATAAAATTTAAAATCGATGTATTACTTACATATAAACTTACCTTGATAACAAAATGCGATAGTTTGCAATTTAGTTCGAAACCTTGCCCTTGCCTCGGTCAAGGTCAATTCCTCATTCCTTTCGATCTATAATGACACATTTAGCTCATTTAATAATCACATTATTCAAAACAGCCCAAAATCTTCCTATAGCAAATTTTACAATTTGACCCCTAACTTTCCAAATTTTACAATTTAGTCCCTAGGCTTGATAATTGATTTTCATCACATTTTCTTGCATTTCAAGCCTAGCCAAAGCACTTTTCCTCTTATAGCAGCCCCCAATTTCCATCATTTTACAATTTATGTACACAATATTTCACTTTTTACAATAAGGTCCTTTTTACAATTTTCATTAAAAATCACCTAGTAGAAGTTGTTCACCACACTTTAAACTTTCATATTCTACCACTAGTCATCAAAATTCATGCATGTCATTCATGGGTAAAATTTTAAACATCAACCCTAGCTCAAAATAGTGGTAGAAATGGCTAAATCGAGTTACGAGAATCTCAAAAATATAGAGAGCATTAAAAATGGGGCTAGGAGTCACTTACTATGAGCTTGAAAAGTTGTCAAAACCCTAGCTATGGTCCCTTGCTATGTTTGGCCAACACATGAGGAAGATGGACAAATTTTTGGTTCATTTTCCCTTTTCATTTCTTTAATTATCCAAATGACTAAAATGCCCTTCAATAACACTTTTGTTATTTTTATCCTTCCTTGGGCATTTTTGTCCAAACAAGGTTAAAATAGCCTAATTACCATATAAGGACCCCTAATTTAAAAACTCAATTCAATCTAGTACCTTTATGGATCAAAACCCATATTTTTCACCTATTGTAATTTAGTCCAACCTACCAAATTGGACATGCAAACAACAAAATCCATGCACCGAAATTTCACATAATTATTGAAGCACCCAATAAACATCAAAAGTAAATCGAAAAAAATATTTTAAACTTCAAATTCATGGTTTTGAAGCCACTGTTCTATTTAGCCCCTAATTCGAGTTGTTACAGCTCTTCCCCTTTTAGGGATTTTCGTTCCTGAAAATCTTACCAGTAAATAGGTTTGGGTACTGTTTCCTCGTGGCTTTGTCCGGTTCCCACATAGCCTCTTCCACACCATCCTTTTGCCACAATAATTTTACCAAGGCTATACTTTTATTTCTTAACTGTTTAACCTCTTAGGCCAAAATCTTAATTGGCTTCTCTTCGTACATCATGTCCAGCCGAATCTAAAACTCCATAGGAGGAAACACTTGCGAGGGATCTGAACGATACCGTCGTAACATTGACACATGAAATACAGTACGTATCTTTTCCAATCCTGGTGGTAAAGCTAGTTGGTATTCCACTGGCCCTACTATTTTCGTAACTTCATATGACCTAATGAAACATTGACTTAATTTGCCCTTCCAGCCAAATCTCAGTATTTTCTTCCACAGTGACACCTTCAAAAATACTTTATCACCAACCTGAAATTCAATCTTCTTTCTTTTCAAGTCCGCATAAGACTTTTGCAGGTTAGAAGTAGCCTTTAAACAATCTTGAATTATCTTCCCCTTTTCCTCAGTCTCCTTAACCAGATCAACACCATGTATCTGTTTCTCTCTCAGCTCATTCCAATATAATGGAGTTCAGCACTTTCGGCCATACAATGCCTCATACGGTGCCATCTGTCTACTTGACTGATAACTATTGTTGTAGGCAAATTCTACCAAAGGTAAATACTTTTCCCAACTACCCTCAAACTGTAAAACACAACACCAAAGCATATCTTTAAGAACTTGAATTACCCTCTCAGATTGTCCATCGGTCTGCGGATGGAATGTGGTACTAAAACTCAATTTTGTACCTAACGCCTCTTGCAACTTCTTCCAAAATCTTGAGGTGAACCGTTGGATCTCTATCCGATATAATAGATATAGGTATTCCATGTAATCTGACAATTTCAGCAATATATATTTTAGCCAATTTATCAAGTGAGTAATCAACACGTACCGGTATGAAATGAGTCAATTTTGTCAATCTGTCAACAATAACCCACACAACATCCTTCTTTTTCAAAGTCAGAGGCAAACCTGTCATGAAATCCATTGTAATCCTATCCTACTTCCACTCGGGAACCATTACTGGTTGAAGTAAACCTGAAGGTACTTGATGTTCAGCCTTCACTTATTGGCAAATTAAACACTTTTGTCACAAACTTTGAAATATCTCTCTTCATGCCCGGCCACCAATATAATTTCTTCAAGTCGTTATATATCTTGGTACTACAGGGATGTATGGACAAACAACCACTATGTACCTCATGTAACATTTTCCAAATCAACTCATCATCTCTCGGTACACAAACTCTATCACAAAACATCAAGCAATCATTCAAACTTACTTGAAAATCAGAGTTACCACCTGCTTCGCACTGAACCCTCGTGGCTTGCAGTTCACTATCATTCTTTTGAGCTTTACAAATCTGCTGAAGAAACAATGGTTTAGCCCTCAACTCGGCTAATATAGCACCATCATCAGACAATGTCAAATTCGTGCTCATAGCTTTCAAAGCACACAAAGATTTTCTGCTCAAAGCATCCACAACCATATTTGCCTTTCCGGGATGATATTCGATCACTAGGTCATAATCCTTTAATAACTCAAGTCACCTCCGTCATCCCAAATTCCATTCTTTTTGATTCATCAAATATTTCAAACATTGATGACCGGTAAAAATCTGACATTTCTCATTATACAAATAATGGCGCCAAATCTTCAAAGCAAAAAAAATGGCGTCCAACTCTAAATTATGTGTCAGGTAGTTCTTCTCATGTGGTTTAGTTGTCTCGAAGCATAAGCCACCACCTTGCCTTCTTTCCTCAATATGCATCCAAGGCTGTTCAATGATACATCACTATAGATCACAAACTCTTTCCTTGACTCGGGTTGTACTAACACTGGTGCCTCAGTCAATTTAGCTTTCAACTGATCAAAACTTTTTTGACCATTTTCAGTCCACTCAAATTTAACATTCTTTTAAAGTAGCTTAGTCATAGGAGAAGCAATTATAGAGAAACCCTCGACAAAGCGACGATAATATCCAACTAAACCCAAAAAGCTTTTAACCTCAATCACGTTCTTCGGTGGCTTCCAATCTACAATTGCTGAAATCTTGCTTGGATCGACCCAAATACCATCACCCGAAACTATATGTCCCAAGAATCTGACTTCTCGAAGCCAAAACTCATTCTTGCTAAATTTAGCAAACAACTTCTCTTTGCTCAGAATTTGCAACACCATTCTCAATTGCTCGACATGTTTTAACTCATCCTGAGAATAGATTAGTATGTCATCTATGAATACTACTACAAATTTATCCAAATACTGCCAAAAAATTCGATTCATTAAATCCATAAACATAGCCGATGCATCCGTTAAACTGAAAGGCATGGCAAGAAATTCATAGTGTCCATACCTTGTTTTAAAGGCAGTTTTTGGCACATCAGATTCCTTAACCCTCAGTTGGTAGTAACTAGATCTCAAATCGATCTTAGAGAACACCGTTACTCTTTTTAATTGGTCAAACAAATCATCAATTCTCGGCAATGGATAGTTGTTCTTGATAGTCACCTTATTAAGTTGCCTATAATCGATACAAAGTTTACGAAAAATACAGGAGCACCCGAGAGAGAAAAACTCAGTTTAACAAATCCTTTGTCCATCAACTCTTGTAACTGAGCCTTTAACTCTCTCAATTCAGTCAGAGCCCTTTTGTATGGAGCAATAAAAATAGGTGTAGTCTCGGGTAACAAGTCAATGGCAAACTCAATCTCTCTGACAGGAGGTAACCTAGGTAACTCCTCTGGAAACACATCTGAAAATTCACAAACTACTAGCATAGATTCAAGCTTCAATCCTGACACCTCAGTATTTAGAACATATGCTAAATAAGCTTCACACCCTTTTTCATACATTTTCGAGCAGACATACAAGAAATCATCACCGTCATCTTACTCGACTCATGTGTTCCAACCCAAAGAATTTCACCACTTTCACATTTTAGCTCAGAATTTTTCATCTACAATTTACCTGGACATCATGTAATGTTAACCAAACCATGCCCAAAATAACATCGAACTCATCAAATGGCAACAACATCTAATTAGTCGGAAAACAGTAACCTTGAATCAAAGGACAATTCTTGCAAACCTTATCTAACAACACAAGTATGCCTAATAGGTTCAACACTTTAGTCACAGATTCAATTAACTCAACAGGTGGAAACACAAAAATTTATAGACTTTTTCATACCTATTTTTACTTAAAATCATGTAGTTTTGGTAAAATTCTTGTTGAAAATTAATTAATTTTATTAAAATAATTAAATTGAATTTAAAATATGAACATGTTAAATTTTAGTCAATTTTATAATTATTTTAAGTTAATTTTGATTATTTTTGACAGATTCGCACAAAGGGTGAAAATTGACCCGGCAGACACTGTTAGAAGAATAAAACCGAGAAGTAATTTGAAGTATCAAGGCGAAATAATTTCCAGCCTAAGACGGTCCAAATATATGATTAGTTCAGAATATAATTAATTTTAATTTATTCCAATTTTAATTTGGGATAAATAAATTAATTTTAATTAATTATGGAAAAAGGGTCCAGTTGAACCGCACCGATTGAACCTGGTAAAGTGAACTGAACCAACCACCAATTGGGCAGCCCAAAACCATCCAAATGCTGACCTAAATAAGTATTTTAGCTGATTAAATGAACTTGCAAAAAGGCCCTTGAAAGACTTCCAAATTGCATTCAAACCCCTCTTTTAATTATGGCTTTACGGATTTGCCCCAGGCTATTTTTGGCAAAGTTCAAACTCTCAACTTTTCCATGTAGATGGCCGGCCATGGGGAGGTCTCTTTGTGCCGATTTCTCCACTTGGAAAAGGGGTGTTTTCTCAGCCATTTTGGGCAGCAAGTAAGTGTTCGTAGAATCCTTGATCGGCGAGGACAACGGAGACGAAAAATAGAGTAATTATTCAAGCCACGGAGAAACACCGGATTTGTTTCTTGTTCCCTATCTTTTTAATTCCTATTTTTTTATGATGAACATATCTATGAATATTCATGTCTTTGAAATGGTTTTTTTAATCAATCTAGCTTGAATTTAATTTGTGTTGGGTTGATTGTATTTTGTCCACTTGATTTGTTAAATTTATGTTTATACTGTTATAGGCCTCGGTAAAATGCTTGATTAAATAAAATCATGCCTAAGTTATCATGGCATTATAATTGTTTAAATAACTAAAGAATTAATTATTTAAATGCATTGAAATTGTAATTAATGGACACAGTTCTTAATTAGTACATGTTTAATTCTTCTAAGGTAGTTGAAGATTAAATTAGCATTGTATTTGGCGATACATATGCCTTGCATAACTTGCAAAATTATTGTGATTAAACTGTTTCAAGGTAAGGACACTTTGTTACCTCGCATAGTCTTTTATACACTTATCAGGTTGAATTAATCGTTTGAATCAACATAGGACTATGCGAGAGATTATTTAATTTAATAAGTATGTATGTGCAATAACATGTTTACCACTATTCCGTTTAGCCCCTAATTCGAGCTATTACACCTTGGGTACAAAGTTGAACTTTAGTACTGTATTTCATCCGTAAACTAACGGTCAATCCAAAAAGTAATTCAGATCCTTGAGGATATGATCCGATGTTGTGTATTGGAATTCCAAGGTAATTGGGAAAAGTATTTACCATTAGTAGAGTTTGCCTACAACAACCGTTTTTAGTCGAGTATAAAAATGGCACCATATGAGGCATTATATGGCCGTAAGTGTCGAACTCCTTTGTATTGGACTGAACTCAGAGAAAGACAAATTCACGGGGTCAATTTGGTCAAAGAAACTAAAGAGAAAGTAAAATTGACTCATGATTGTTTGAAAGCCGCTTCAGATAGACAAAAGTCGTACGCAGATTTAAAAAGAAAAGATATTAAATTTCAGACAGGTGATAAAGTGTTTCTAAAGGTATCTCAGTGGAAAAAGATTTTGAGATTTGGTCAGAAAGGCAAGTTAAGTCCATGTTTTATTGGTCTGTATGAGATTATCGAAAGAATTGGGCCAATGGCATATCAGCGGCTTTGCCGGTAGAATTAGAAAGGATTCACAATGTGTTTCACGTGTCGATGTTGCGACGTTATCACTCCGATCCATCGCATGCAATTTCTCCGACAGAGGTTGAGATTCGATCGAATATGATATATGAGGAAGAACTAATTAAGATTTTGGCTTGGGCAGTCAAACAATTGAGGAATAAAAGTATAGCATTAGTGAAAGTGTTGTGGCAAAGACATGGGGTTGAAGAGGCTATGTGGGAACCCGATGAAGCCATGAGAAAACAGTACCCAAACCTATATTCTGGTAAGATTTTCGGGGATGAAAATCCCTATAGGGGAGAGAGTTGCACTAGCCCGAATTAGGGCCTAAACGGAATAGTGGTTTCAGAACCATAAATCCAAAGTAGAAAATTTATTGCGATAAAGTTTTAAGGTTTATAATATGATTGAATGCATGTGTGAAAATATCGTAAAGAAATATTAGCGATAGAGTGTCCAATTTTAATTTTGGGACTAAATTGCAAAGGTTGCACAATAAGTGTTCTAGAAGCTTTTAGTGCTTAATTGAAATGCATTTTTAAATTGGAAGGTTTTGTTTAGTAATTAGACCATTATATATCATGATGGACAAAAATGGACATGGAAGGGTAAAATTTTAAAGAAATGCCTTAGGGCATTTTGGTTATTTGGTTAATAAAAGAATAAAAAAGGGAAAAATCAAGTCAAAATTGGTTTCCATCCTCTCTACTTGGCCAAATTTCTCACGGGAAGCCATAGCTAGGGTTTGGCCAACTTTCAAGCTTGAAAGTAAGTGCATCCTAGCCCCGTCTAATGGTAGGAAATGAATGTTAGTTATGTAATAAATAATTTTTACTAAGTGATTTTTGGTGAAAATGTCCATAAGTACCTACTTGTAAAAGTTGTAAAATTGGTAGTAAAATTCTAAATTGAAAGAAAATGTGGGCCATTATAAGTATAAGATAGGTTTGGCTAGGCTTGGGTTTTGAGAAAAATGAATACATTTAATTTTACGAGCCTAAATCGTAACTTGAATTTTGGCAAAAGTGAAAAGTTAGGGCAAAAATGTAAATTTTCCTTAACGTGATTTTTGGGTCAACTTGAATAATGTCATAATTAAATGAGTTAAATGTGTCATTATAAATCAAGAAAGACAAGGAATTGACCTATATCAGGGAAAGGGCAAAGAATCGCAAAATTTGCTATTTTTGTACCAATGTAAGTTTGTATGTAAATAATGCATCATTTTATTACGTTTTGATGTTTTATTGTTATATAAAATGTGTGAATGATATTTTGTGATATAATTAACGAAGTTCCAATATGTGATAAATGTGAACGGAAAATCTTGGTTGAACCTATAACACCCTAAACCTGGCCAAGAAGTTAGGCCCGAATATGGCGTGTCACATTGAAGTACTTTTCGAAAACCTTGTTCTCATTGAAACCCTTCATGTTATTTAAGAACTTGTGTAAAGACTTAGTTTATATTCGTTGAATTTCAAAACATGGTTCATTGAAAAGTTAATCACCGTTAAAAACGTTATCAATCTCATTGGAAAATACTTTATAGTTGCAGAAGCTTGAGGTAAAGAAGTTTAAAATATATGTTTTTGAAAATTGAAATTGTAACACCCCAAACCCGGCCCAGACGTTATGGCCATGTCCGGTGTGCTACATCACGTAGACTATCCTACACCGCCCTATTTCCTAAGTCCGATGGTGAGTTTTGAAAAGCAATGCTTATTTTTTGGAAATTCCCGTTTTAATAATTATTCAACTTAATCTCTATTCCATTTGATAAGCGATTATACTACTTAGCCATTTGTATTGTCAGGTTGGTTAAGAAAACATTTGTTAAATTTTCGAAAACGGTGTGTAGTTGTGGTTGAAATAAAACAGTTGAAAATCCCAAATAAAAACAGTCATAGTGGCCTTATTACAACCCATAAACAAATTTAAAAGTAGAAACCGATAATTAGAAATATAAAGTAGTAAAACTTATTTTAAACCGTGCTCAGTCCCCGTTGCCACTCTGAATCCCTCCTAGCAACCAAGTCATGATCTAGTGCTCACCTACAAGGATGGAAAGAGAAGGGTGAGTTTGGGAAAACTCAGTGTGTGTAGAACCCATCCAAAGCCCAAATTGGCTCGAGCCCACTAGGCCTAAGCCCTAACCAGTCTCAGTCAAATACTGGGCCGAAGCCCTATCCAGATTACAGATACTGGGCCAAAGCCCTATAACAGATACTGGGCCAAAGCCCTATTCAGATAACAGTTTGGCCCATAGGCCCATAACAGTACAGTACAGTATAACAGTATGAATGCAACCCAATTGGGGAGACTACTCAACCCACCAACTGCTACACACCGCTCGTACCAGCCAACACACTATGTGGGGAATAACTCGACCCACCCAGCCCACACACCACAGTTGCAGCATGGCTACTCAGAAAAATAGTATACGAGGCAAAGCCCCTTTCAGAAACAGTACGAGGCATAGCCCCTTTCAGTAATGTGGTAGTGCCACTCACACTTCCTCCAATAATAAAACCCAACCCATGCAATAGATACATATCATGGTATACAGTAACAATAACAGTCATATCAAGGAGTACAGTCGATTTTAGCCCTAGGGGTATAATGGTAATTTTATACTTATGGGTAAATCAGTAATTTCTCACCCTAAGGGTATTTTAGTAATTTTGTTCTCTTATTATAGTTTTTATTATTATTACAGCCTCTACTATTACAGTGGTTGTTACAGAAACTCATTTAATTTAGTTTATCAGTTTTAGTCCTTAGGCCCTAAAACCCCTAATGGGCTCTACCATGCCATTTTAGCCCATTAGGCCCATTTAAGCCTTAATTTCCAATCCATTATCTTGTTTTAACCGTTTTTATGCCTGTAATCCATATTATTGCCTTTAAACCTATTTTTACCCAAATGGGCCTAAATTGCCCATTGGGCCCATATTCAGCCCACTGAGGCCCAACTTACCGTAGCGCCCAAAATTTCGCGGTCAATCTCCTACCAGTGCCAGTTCCAAATCCAAATTTTCCCTACCAACTTGAGAGCATTCGCACGCTCACAAGCCTTCAAAATGCCGAAACTTCGGCATTTCAGCTTTTCGGCTTTTGCCGACTTAAACAATAAAGGTGTTCGAAGCACACACCTGTTTTGCAGTTCCACTGACGAGATTTCCTATGCGCCCGTTCCTACAATCCATTATCTAAGTGATTAATCAATAGATCTACAAAAAAATACAACCAAAATCCCTTACCACATTCGGCCACACCCTTAATGGCCATGAAAACTTACCTCTATCGATTTAGATGCACTAGATCTAGATCTGATGATACCGATGCCTTCCACTCCTTGCTTGATCACCTTCCTTGCTAACTAACACCCAAAAAGAACCAAAATACTACTTTAAATCACTAATAGACTAAATCGACAACCTCCCTAACTTTAGGGACTTTTGGCTTTTCCAAAGTATGAAATATCTTAAAGATCTGAGTTGATAACCACTTACCACTGCTTTTACCTTGATTCTAACTCAGATCTAGGTAAATCTAACCCTTATATGCAGACAGAAACCAAATCTCTGAGATCTAAGAATTCAGCCAAAAGCTCCTATGGTTATGGCGATTTCAGCTTTTCAACTGGTGAAGAAGATAACGATTTGGGCTATAGACTTGGGTGATGGTGTCAAAAATGGTGTGGCTCAAGCGGATGTAGTAATCGGCCACAACAGGTGAAGGGAACAGGGGTAATTCGGCTTAGAAGGATTCGACAAAAGGAAGTAGCTTTCAGGATTCTGGCACTTTGAACAATCGGCTATGGGTGTTTTTGAGAGGGATGGGAGCAAAAGAAAGAGTGGATCTGAGTAAAAAGGGTGTTCGGCTAGGGAAGAGATCAAAGAGGAAAAAGAAAAGTGAAGAAAATAATGGTAGAGGTGAAGAAGGAGAAATCGGCTAGAAGCTTTTTAGGAAGGCAAGTTTCGGCTTTTCTGACAGTAAAAGAGAAGATTATACCTATGGTGGCTAGCCCTAATTCTTAAGATAGAAAATAGAAAAAAATGAAACCCTAATAATCTCTCTAAAGCAATCGGACCAAGTCCCTGAAGCCTTTGCCGAAATTCTCTTAAGTTAGTCACATGCCCGGCACATGCTTAAAAATTAAAAAGAACACTACGCTTACCTTGCAACTCGAACCCTTGTCTTTGAATACCCACTTAGGTGCCACTTTTTTAGGAGCTTAGTGGCGCCACCTTGCCACTCTACCAAGGCTCCCTTTGTGACATATTTTACACGGTTGTTCTTAAAGGCCCACTTAACCAAGTCCTCTTTCACTCAAAAATCCAACTTAATATTTTACCAGGTTTTAACTTAAGCTCGGGCCTTCTAAAGGCTCACTAACACATGTACATACATTTTCAACCTTCAGAACACCAAAAATTTAAAATTTCACTAAAGTTCACAAAACCCGAAAAATCTCGGAAATCAGGGCGTTACAACTCTACCCCCTTAAAGAAATTTCAGCCTCGAAATTTACCTGATCCAAATAATTGAGGGTATTGTTGATGCATCACTTCTTCTGGCTCCCACGTAGCTTCTTCTCTACCATGGTTGTGCCATAGCACCTTAACCACTGGAATAGACTTCCTTCTTAAGACTTTGACTTCACGATCTAAAATTTGCACAGGCTCTTCCTCGAAGGTTAAATCAGTTTTTACTGCAATCTCCTCCACTGGTACAACATGCGAAGGGTCTGACCGATACCGTCTTAGCATAGACACGTGAAAAACGTCATGGATACGATCCAACTCTGGTGGCAACTCCAACTGATATGCTACTGCCCCAATCCGCTTGAGAATCCTATAAAGCCCAATAAACCGCGGACTTAGCTTGCCTTTTCTACCGAATCTTAAGATCTTCTTCCACGGCGACACCTTTAGGAACACCATATTCCAACAGCGAACTCAATCTCCTTATGCTTAAGGTCAGCATAAGACTTCTGCCGATCAGATGCCTCCTTTAACTGATCTCGAATCAGCTTAACCTTACTTTCAGTATCTGCCACCAATTCTGGTCCAAGCACTTTATGTTCTCCTAACTCTGTCCAACACGTAGGAGTACGACATCTCCGCCCATAAAGTGCCTCATATGGAGCCATCTGAATACTCGCTTGATAGTTGTTGTTGAATGGAAATTCCGCCAATGGCAAATAGTCTTCCCAACTACCACAGAAGTCAATCACACATCCTCTTAACATGTCCTCCAACACTTGAATAACCCTCTCAGACTGACCATCTGTCTGAGGGTGAAATGCAGTAATAAAGTCCAATCGCGTACCTAACGCCTCATGCAACTTCTTCCAGAATCGAGATGTAAATCTAGGGTCTTGATTAGAAATTATCGAAACTGGTACCCCATGCAAACGTACAATTTCTGCTACATACAATTTGGCCAACTTCTGCAGTGAGTAACCGGTTCTGACCGGTACAAAATGAGCAAACTTCGTCAACCTATCCACGATTACCCATACAGAGTCTTTCTTTGAAGGTGTCAAAGGCAACCCACTCACAAAATCCATCGTTACTCTTTCCCATTTCCACTGCGGAATCTTCACTAGCTGCAACAATCTAGAAGGCAATTGGTGCTCAGCTTTAACTTGCTGACACGTCAGACATTTCCCAATGAACTCAATCACCTCACGCTTGAGTCCAAGCCACCAATAAACCTCTCGCAAATCTTTATACAACTTATTACCTCTAGGGTGCATAGCACAAGGTCCACCATGAGCCTCACCCAGAATCAACTGCCTTAAATCAGAGTCCTTAGGAATGCAAATTCTCCCACGGAAACAAAAAACCCCATCAAAATTCAGTCTAAAATCCTCACTCTCACCATTCTTGACTTGCTGAAATCGAGGAATCAACGAATCATCCTTCAACTGTAACTCTTTGATTCTCTCAGTCCAAGTCGGTCTTACTTGCAACTCTACTAGCAAGCTCCCATCATCATACAAACTCAAACGAGCAAACATGGCCTTTAACCCAGCAACGGTCCTTCGACTCAGTGTATCAGCCACTACATTAGCCTTGCCAGGGTGGTATTCAATCGAACAGTCATAATCCTTAAGCAACTTTGTCCATCTCCGTTGCCTAAGATTCAACTCCTTCTGAGTTAACAGATATTTGAGACTTTTATGGTCAGTGTATAAAATACACTTTTCCCTATAAAGGTAGTGTCTCTAGATTTTCAATGCGAACACCACCACTGCCAACTCCAAATCATGCATAGGGTAATTCGCTTCGTGAGGCTTAAGCTGCCGCGAAGCATAAGCAACCACCTTACCCTCTTGCATCAGCATACAACCTAATCCCACATGCGAAGCATCGCTATAAACCGTAAAGTCCTTCCCAGATTCCGGCTGAATCAACACTGGCGCCTCTGTCAACACCTTTTTCAGCTTGTCAAAAGCTTATTGCTGCCTCTCAGTCCAATTAAAGGCTACTCCATTCCTTAACAATTTCGTTAACGGAGCCGTGATGATAGAAAACCCCTCAACAAACCTTCTATAATAGCCTACCAAACCCAGAAAACTACGAATTTTCGACACCGTCCTAGACGGCTTCCAATCTAGAACTGCCTCAATTTTGTGAGGATCTACCCTAATTCCCTCAGTAGAAACAACATGACCCAGAAAAGTCACTTCTCGAAGCCAAAATTCGCACTTGCTAAATTTGGCATACAGCTGCTTTTCCCTCAAAACTTGCAGAACAATTCGAAGATGCTCGTCATGCTTCTCATCTATTTCTGAATACACCAATATATCGTCAATAAAGACGACCACGAATCGATCTAAGTACAGCTGGAATACTCGATTTATTAAATCCATAAAAGCTGCTGGTGCATTCGTCAATCCAAATGGCATAACCAAAAACTCGTAGTGACCATAGCGAGTTCTGAATGCCATCTTATGCACATCCACCTCCATTACCCTTAACTGGTGGTACCAAGACCGGAGGTCGATCTTGGAAAACACCGAAGCTCCTTGAAGCTGGTCGAACAAATCGTCTATTCTCGGAGAGGGTACTTGTTCTTTATCGTCAGTTTGTTCAACTGGCGATAATTGATGCACATACACATCATTCCATCCTTCTTTTTCACGAACAGTACCGGTGCTCCCCACGGAGACACACTCGGTCTAATGAAGCCCCTATCTAACAACTCTTAAATCTGGGCTTTCAATTCCACTAGCTCCTTTGGTGCCATTCTTTAAGGCATAATGGACACTGGAGCTGTTCCAGGCAACAGATCGATCCCAAATTCAACTTCTCGGTTAGGAGGTAATCCAGGAAGCTCCCCAGGAAATACATCTTGAAATTCATTAACAGTCCTTACTGTCTCCACTATCACCCCTTCGGGTTCAGTTTGACTGACGAAGGCCAAGTATGCTTTACAACCTTTGCGCATCAACCTTTCAGCCCTTAAGGCAGAAACCACATTGGACAAATAGTCCCTACGTTCACCAACCACCATCACCTCCTCGCCTTCGATTGTTCTCAATACTATTCTTTTGGCCGCGCAATCTAGCGTTGCCTTGTGCTTGGTTAACCAGTCCATGCCCAAAATCAAGTCGAATTCTCCAAAAGGTAACTCCATTAAATCTCCAGTAAAGATCCGACCCTGAGTCTCTAAAGGCACTTCCCTAAATAGTTTGTCTACTTTAACAGAGTGACCTAAAGGACTAACTACTATGACCCCACACACAGTCTCCTCAGAATGCACACCCAATGACCCAGAAATTTCACACGCAACATACGAATGCGTCGAACCCACATTAATTAAAGCAGTATATGGTGTATGAGATATTAAGAACGTACCAATTATAACATCAGGTGCATCACCCTCCTCGCGACTGCGAGCAGCATACACTAAGGCTAGCTGACGAGCCTCAACATTACCAGCACCCCTGCCAGGTGCTCCACGACCACATCCATTACCATTGCCTCCTCTACTTTGACTACGGCCCCTTGGCGGTGGTAGTCCTCCTCGCGTAGGCTGAGCAACCCTCTGATCAACAGCTTGAGCCTGAGCTGGCTTCTGTGGGCAGTCCTTAACCTGATGATCCTTAGACCCACAACAAAAACAAGCTCCACTGCGTTTCCAGCATTCTCCTCGATGAACTCTGCCACAGTCTCCACAAGCCTGTGGTCTAACAACATTCACTGGCACAGCTCGCACTGGTTCTTCTACTCTAGCCCTCTTAAAATTCCGGTTTGTAGCTCCTGATATTCCAGAATCTCTCTTAAAACAGTTGCGATCCCTATCGCGATTCTGCCTTTCAGCTTGCTTCACTTCCTCGGCTATCTTAGCCTTCTCCACCAGTGCAGCAAAGTCGCGCTCCCTCTGTGGCGCTATCAAAACTCTCAGCTCATCTCTGAGGCCATCCTTAAACCGAACACTGCACTCATATTCGGTGGAAACAATGCCGCTAGCATACCGGCTTAGTCGCAAAAACTCTGCCTCATATTCAGCCACAGTCTTACTACCCTGGGTCAGGTTCAGAAATTCCTTCCTTCGTGCGTCCACATAACTAGCCCCAACATATTTCGCCTTGAAAGACTGCTTAAACAATTCCCAGGTTACCCTCTCAGCTGGGGTACTCTCTCTCACGGTGATCCACCATTAAAACGCCTCGTCCCTCAGTAATGATACCGCTCCTTTCAACTTCTGCTCCACTGAGCAGTCCAAGTCATCCATAATTCGCTCTGTGGCTTCCAACCAGTACTCAGCCACATTCGGGGCCACTCCAGATATGCCCCTAAAAACTTCCGCTCCATTGGCCCTGAGTCGCTTAGAAATGGACTCCCTATTCATGGGCCCGACATTGGCTCCAGCCACCCTTTCCAGAACTCTCAGCATGACCTGGGACAGAGCGTCGTCCCCTGCGGCCTGATCGTACGGCCCATTATCCTTAACCGGTGGTCGTGCCTCTCCAGCTGGCATATGCTCAGAAGACGACGATCCAGCTTGAGCACTAACTCGGCCTCGTCCACGGCCTCGTCCACGAGCAACTCTTGTACTCATATCGATTATCTGTTTTACAATTTTATGACATCAGTTAATGTTTCAGTTGTTTATTACAGAATATCTTGTGAACAGATAAAATTTCAGAGTTGTGTTCGCGCGATCGTAGCCTAGCTACTGTCCTAGTTTCCTAGGGTTTAGTTTACCCTACAGTCTCAGTTTTATAGCCTTAATACTACCTCACCTATAGTATCACATCCAAGGCTCAGTACTATCTACAGTTTTATTTTCAGTACAGTACAGAAGTTAAGGCAGAAAATACTTACAACTTGGTGCCGGGGATTCAGTGTGCCACCTCTCAAAGTACCAGATTTCAAACAAATAAAAATTTTAGACCTAAAAAATAATTCTTTAAACATATTTTAGAAAAGACAAGTTTAAAAAAAATCACTTCGAAAACAAAAATTTTTCCAGAAAATCTTATTTTCCAAAAATACCCTTTATGAGCTTAAAAATTTTGAAAACCCTTTTTGGACCCGATCCACAGCTGAGTTGTTGCAATCGGGCTCTGATACCACTAAATGTAACACCTCGAACCCAGCCCAAATGTTATGGCCATGTCTGGTGTGCTATATCACCTAGACTATCCTACGCCACCCTATTTACTAAGTTCGATGGTGAGTTTTGAAAAGCAATGCTTGATTTTTTGGAAATTCCCGTTTTAATAATTATTTAACTTAATCTCTATTCCATTTGATAAGCGATTCATTTTAACCTTATTATCCTACTTAGCCATTTGTATTGTCAGGTTGGTTAAGAAAACATTTGTTAAATTTTCGAAAACGGTGTGTAGTTGTGGTTGAAATAAAACAGTTGAAAATCCCAAATAAAAACAGTCATAGTGGCCTTATTACAACCCATAAATAAATTTAAAAGTAGAAACTGATAATTAGAAATATAAAGTAGTAAAACTTATTTTAAACCGTGCTCAGTCCCCGTGGCCACTCTGAATCCCTCCCAGCAACCAAGTCACGATCTAGTGCTCACCTGCAAGGATGGAAAGAGAAGGGTGAGTTTTGGAAAACTCAGTGTGTGCAGAACCCATCCAAAGCCCAAATTGGCTCGAGCCCACTAGGCCTAAGCCCTAACAAGTCTCAGTCAAATACTGGGCCGAAGCCCTATCCAGATTACAGATGCTGGGCCAAAGCCCTATAATAGATACTGGGCCGAAGCCCTATTCAGATAACAGTTTGGCCCATAGGCCCATAACAGTACAGTATAGTATAACAGTATGAATGCAACCCAATTAGGGAGACTACTCAACCCACCAACCACTACACACCACCCGTACCAGCGAACAGACCATGTGGGGAATAACTCGACCCACCCAGCCCACACACCACAGTTGCAGCATGGCTGCTCAGATAAACAGTATACGAGGCATATCCCCTTTCAGTAACATGGCAGAGCCACTCACACTTCCTCCAATAATAAAACCCAACCCATGCAACAGATACATATCATGGTATGTAGTAACAGTAACAGTCATATCAAGCAGTACAGTCGATTTTAGCCATAGGGGTATAATGGTAATTTTATACTTAGGGGTAAATCAGTAATTTCTCACCCTAAGGGTATTTTAGTAATTTTGTTCTCTTATTACAGTTTTTATTATTATTACAGCCTCTACTATTACAGTGGTTGTTACAGAAACTCTTTTAATTTAGTTTATCAGTTTTAGTCCTTAGGCCCTAAAACCCTTAATAGGCTCTACCATGCCATTTTAGCCCATTAGGCCCATTTAAGCCTTAATTTCCAATCCATTATCTTGTTTTAACCGTTTTTATGCCTGTAATCCATATTATTGCCTTTAAACCTATTTTTACCCAAATGGGCCCAAATTACCCATTGGGCCCATATTCAGCCCACCGAGGCCCAACTTACCGTAGCGCCCAAAATTCCATTGTCAATCTCCTACCAGTGCTGGTTCCAAATCCAAATTTTCCTTACCAACTTGAGAGCATTCGCATGCTCATAAGGCTTCAAAATGCTGGAACTTCGGTATTTCAGCTTTTCGGCTTTTGCCGATTTGAACAATGAAGGTGTTCGAGGCACACAACTGTTTTGCAGTTCCACTGACGAGATTTCCTATGCACCCATTCCTACAATCCATTATCTAAGTGATTAATCAATAGATCTATGAAAAACTACAACCAAAATCCCTTACCATATTCGGCCACACCGTTAATGGCCATGAAAACTTACCTCTGTCGAATTAGATGCACTAGACCTAGATCTAAAGATACCGATGCCTTCCACTCCTTGCTTGATCACCTTCCTTGCTAACTAACACCCAAAAAGAACCAAAATACTACTTTAAATAACTAATAGACTAAATCGACAACCTCCCTAACTTTAGGGACTTTCGACTTTTCCAAAGTATGAAATATCTTAAAGATCTGAGTTGATAACCACTTACCACTACTTTTACCTTGATTCTAACTCAGATTTGAGTAGATCTAACCCTTATACGTAGACAGAAACCAAATCTCTGAGATCTAAGAATTCGGCCAAAAGCTCCTATAGTTATGGCGATTTCGGCTTTTCAACTGGCGAAGAAGATGACGATTGGGGCTATAGACTTGGGTGATAGTGTCGAAAATGGTGTGGCTCAAGGGGATGTAGTAATCGGCCACAACAGGTGAAGGGAACTGGGGTAATTCAGCTTAGAAGGATTCGGCAAAAGGAAGTAGCTTTCGAGATTCTGGCACTTTGAACAATCGACTATGGGTGTTTTTGAGAGGGGTGGGAGCAAAAGAAAGAGTGGATCTGAGTAAAAAGGGTGTTCGGCTAGGGAAGAGATCAAAGAGGAAAAAGAAAAGTGAAGAAAATAATGGTAGAGGTGAAGAAGGAGAAATCGGCTAGAAGCTTTCTAGGGAGGCAAGTTTCGGCTTTTCTGACAGTAAAAGAGAAGATTATACCTAT
This sequence comes from Gossypium stocksii, assembly GCA_020496765.1. Taxonomy (NCBI): domain Eukaryota; kingdom Viridiplantae; phylum Streptophyta; class Magnoliopsida; order Malvales; family Malvaceae; genus Gossypium; species Gossypium stocksii. The sequence continues at coordinate 30,937,751 of CM035627.1, forward strand.
GGTGGCTAGCCCTAATTCGTAAGACAAAAAATAGAAAAAGATGAAACCCTAATAATCTCTCTAAAGCAATCGGCCCAAGTCCCTGAAGCCCTTGCCGAAATTCACTTAAGTTAGTCACATGCCCGGCATATGCTTAAAAATTAAAAAGAAAACTACGCTTACCTTGCAACTCGAACCCTTGTCCTTGAATACCCACTTAGGTGCCACTTTTTTAGGAGCTTAGTGGCGCCACCTTGCCACTCTACCAAGGCTCCCTTTGTGACATATTTTACACGGTTGTTCTTAAAGGCCCACTTAACCAAGTCCTCTTTCACTCGAAAATCCAACTTAATATTTTACCCGGTTTTAACTTAAGCTTGGGCCTTCTAAAGGCTCACTAACACATGTACATACACTTTCAACCTTCAGAACACCAAAAATTTAAAATTTCACTAAAATTCACAAAACCTGAAAAATCCCGAAAATCATGGCGTTACAGAAATTAGTTTGAAAACTCGTCAATGTCTAACAAATATAAGCGTAATAAAATCCCAAACCTAAATCACAATCCAAAAAGGCCTTATTACATAAGTTAAAACCCAAATTGGAATTTAAAACATAGATAAAATGTAACACCCTGGATTTGGGCCTAGAAGAATTGGGCCTTAAGTCTGGGTTCGGATAGAAGATTTCCTAAATAATTCAGAAGTTTTAAATATTATTGTTATAAAAAAATTATTGTTATTAATTTGGTGTTTAGTTTAGTAATTAAATAAGTTAAGAAGGATTTATAGTGTGGGAAAAGTCCTGGGCTTGGCCCAGGGCTCTAGCAAAAAAATTAATTTTTGCTTCTTTAGGGGAATCTGGGCAATAGGGCTTATATTTAAGCTGGGCTAAGATTAGGCACAAGGAGTTGCCCAGCCCAGTGGTGAGACGTGTTAGGTAGCAGGAAGAAGAGCTGGGGTTCAAGTCCCAGCGTGCGCAATGTGGGTTCTTATTTTTAGTAAACCAAGGGCGGTCGCAGGCAGGCCTTATAAATGGATGGGGCCAATTTGTGACACAAGAGAGCATTTGGTCCAGTGGCTTGAGGCGCTAGGAAGATGGTGGGGTTACTGGGTTCAAGGCACGGCGCGCGCAAGAGGTTTTTTTTTTGTTTTTAAATAAACTGGTTGCATTAAAATAGGGGTTAAGAGGAGTTGCAAACATAAATTAGCACAAAGAGCACCTGTGGCGTAGTGGCAACAGCGTGCTAGGCATGCCGAGAAGACGCAAGTTTGATTCGAAGGGAGGCAAAATTTTGGTATTTATTTTTAGTAGCCATGACTGAAGCGGATAAGGCTTATATTTAAGTGCGACCGTATTATAGTAAAGAGCAAGCTATGGTGCAGTGGCTAGCAGCGTTAGAGGATGCCTGGAGGTCCCATGTTCGAGCTGCTGTGAGCGTAGGAGGACTGCCTTTTTACTGTGCCCGCGTGGAGAGGAGTTGTACAGGATTGCAATAGCCAAGACTTGAACCCATGCTCATTTGCAACTTTAATGACGCAACAACCACTACACCACATGCTTCCTTATGTCATAAATCTACCATAAATATTCATAAGGCCTTTAACCTAACTCCAAGTTCACTTAAGGGAAAAACTAAAAATTTTGCTAAAGCCCTAGTTTGAATCCAGGACTTTCCAGACACCCCCAACTACTCCTAAATCACTTAGCCACTAAATTAACACATAACTTAACCACCAGGCTGGTAGGCTCATTCCTTCTAGGCCTAATTCTAGGACGTTACAGAACCTTAGGAATAAAACAGGATACGAGTGACATGTCACTAAGAACTCAAGTGTGTGACTAAGTGATTAAGTAATGTCTGGGTACTGGTCTAGTACATTTACTAGTGGCTAGGTAATCCTGCATTTGTTGTGGACACCTGTTAGCGTGTGTGAGCAGCACTGAGTAGCTACGTCCCGACCGTCAGCTTGTGTGAGCAGACCTGTGACTAGCTAGAAAATGAGCATATGTAGGAAATGTGATAAGTGGTAGCTTTAGCTGCATAATGGGTATAACGAAAGATATGAAAATATATGTGTGTTTGTATGATGATGTGGTATAAGTGTGCACAAGAAAATTTGTAAGTATGAACGTTATAAGTGGTGATATCGTGGTAAGTTGTGCTTGAGAAAGCTTAACCTATATGAGCTTAAGGGTAAATGTATTAACTCTCCTTAAGTGATTTTGCATAGTTAAGATGTTATTTATTTGCATATAAACTTACTAAGCTATATAGCTTACTCCTCCTTTCTTTTCCTTTGTCTTAGAGTGTCACCAAGCTAGCTCGGGATCGAGACTTGTCGAAGGTTTGCATCAAACTATCAGGATTTTTATTTTGGGTATTTGACATTAGTGATCTTTTTGTAAATATGGCATGTATATAGAATTGGTCATTGTACCTTATGTCATATGTGGTTTGGCCAAAAATGTTAGCCTAAGTTAGTTGAAAGTTCATTTTGTATAGGGCCAAATGAAGTTGGCAAAGGTGGATTACTAGTATGGTATAATCAATTAAAGATGTCTTTCATGAATGTGGTTGAATGCATGAGTTGAGTTGATAAGTGCTGTTGAGTGGGCATAAGTGCTATTGTGTTTCAGGGTGGCAAATGGCTTGGAAAATAGCCTATATTTTGTCCACACGAGTAGGCGCACAAGTATGTGTCTAGACCGTGTGTGGCACATAGTCAACCCCATGGACGTGTTGATAGACCATGTGTCCCCTCCACCCTAATTAGGCAATACAAAATGCCTAATAGTAAACAAACGGGTAGAGACACGAAACCGTGTGAAGGACAAGGCCTCAAGACATGGGCGTGTGCCTACGCCGTGTGAAGTCTGCACCTTAAGTGTGAGAATTAAATTCGCCACATGGCCTAGCATACAAGCATTGCCCTGTGACCCTCAATTAATGATGATGTCATAAATAGTGAGTTATACGGGTTGAGGACACAAGCGTGCCCCAAGCCACACGGACACAGGCGTGTGACTCTCCAAACATGAAAATTTTCTAAGTTTTTATGGAACTTTCTAAAGTTCTTGATTTAGCCCTGAAATGTTTCCAAAGCATGTTTTGGGCCTCGTAGGCCCATAATAAGGATGCTACATGTATGTATTAAATGTTTTAAATTTGACGAAAATTTTATGACTCAGTGTGGTACGTTTACATGTGTTTAAATCTAGTAATGCCTTGAACCTTATCCCGACGTTGGATACGGGTAAGAGGTGTTACAGTTTAAGTCCGGTAACGCCTCGTACCCTATCCTGACATTAGACTCAGGTAAGGGGTGTTACAGATGTATTGATGGCCAGCTATGAAATGTGAAAGTTCTGAGTGTGTAGCTAAATGTTTTGTTTGCGAACAAGTGAAATCTAAACATCAAGTACCGTCTAAATTATTAAAACCTATGTTGATTTTTGAATGGAAATAGGAGCGAGTCACAATGGATTTTGTATTTGGTTTGCCTGTATTACTGAGAAAGAAAGATTCAACTTGGGTTATTGCTGATAAATTGAAAAAATCGGTTCATTTTTTCAGTCAAAATGGATTAATCGCTTCTAAAATTAGTTTAGTTGCATGTGCCAGAGATCATTAGATTGCACAGAGTGCCATTATCTAATATTTCTAATTGAGATCCAAGATTTACACCTAGATTCTAGGGTAAACTTCACAAAGTTTTGGGTGTGGAACTAAATTTTAGTACAACATTTAATCCCCAAGCAGATAGATAGTTAGAGCGAGTAATACATGTAACACCCCTAACCTATAATTCATCGCCTAATTAGGGTTATGAGTATTATCAAATAACCAGAAAAATTTTCAAGCATTACATATGTATCAATCATACAACATTATTTCATCATCAATCTCATACATAAAGCCCCTTTAGGAAGTCTATGAGACCTTAAACATGCGTAAGAAATAAGCCAGGACTAAACCAATAACATTTGAAAGGTTTAAAGACTTAAGAATTTTTTCTTTGATAAACAGGGCACACGCCCGTGTGGCTAGGCCGTGTCCTCCATACAACCGTGCTTCACAACTCACCTTAGCCCGTGTGCAACACTGACTAGGGTCAGACAGTCTCTAGACACACTCGTATGTCCAGCCCGTGTGTCAACCTGAGTTAGCCACACGATTACCAGACACGTTCGTGTGTGTTTAGCCCATGTGCTATATTGACCTCTATGCCTATAAAACAGGGGTTACACGATCACTAGACACGGCCATGAGTCTAGCCCGTTTACCATTTTGACCAAATTACCTAGAAAACTAGGGTCACATGGTTGAGTCACACAGCCATGTGCTCTAACTGTGTGGCACGAAATAGGTTTGGTTTAAGCCATTTTTTCACACCCCAATTTTGCCTTGTACCTACATGAAACAAAATGCAACATTTACAACCCAATTTTAGCCAATTTCATGCCTAATACAAACATCAATATATCCAATTCAATATCTACCAATTCATACATCTTTTCAATATCAAAACATACCATATATCAAACCATATTGATAACCAAACATGAACATCATAACTCAATCATTTACCATCTCAATTCATAATCAAAACTTACCAAAATTTCCATTTGGTTTATACCGAAATAACCATTTTCAAATAGTCCATATATGCTTCTTAAATCATACCATAATTTACATTCTTTTGACTCATACCATAACATGCATATGCTCACACTTAGTTAGCCAAATCACTTGACATAACTTATACATAACTCAAATTGTATTCATTTAACCCCTAGCCTATACATGCCATACTTAGCTATTTACAACCACAAAAGGTACCAAACTGAGTTTCGATAGTACAATGAAGATCCTCAATGATTTCTGAGTCCTTAGTAGCTTTGATAATATATAAAATAGGAATAAACACACCAAGTAAGCATTGAAAGCTTAGTAAGCCATAAACAAGTAATTCATTACATAATCTCATTAATAAATCAACCATTTATTCAATTCAAACCATGAACATAACATCACAAACCTTAATCCATGCCTTATAGCATGGCTTACCCAAATACATGGATATTCCTCCATGATTTACATGAATTCATCACATAATCCTCTTATATAATTATATACATCATACGTACCTATTCCATCAGTACTAACCATTTTCATGTTCACAACTCTAGCTTATTCGTTGAACCATCTGGATTAAGAGTCGAATTTACGAACATTTCATTCGATAAGTACCTATACCATGGCCCGTAGCCAATTCAAGGTAACTTATCCTGGAGCACCTATACCATGGCCCATACCCAAATCAAGGCCGCTCCTTTGAAATACCTATACCATGGCCCATAGCCAAATCAAGATATTTCTCACACCTATAGTGCCGATATCATGGCCCGAAACCAAATATTATATCCTAGTGACATGTTACTACATTTCTAAACTAATCCTAAGATTCAACCGAACTCTCTTTATCATCTCCTTTAATATCACATCCGTAACATCTATTTCACAATCTTCACCTCATCTGAGGTTTCATTCTTGATAATTCATACGATAATAGTGTAATTAATAGCATTTGTAGAGAAATTACTACTTATGAACTTACCTCGAGTGTGGTTTGTCGAAATAAGTCAATTACTCGTCAACTTTTGATTTCTCGCGATCTAATTCTGGATTTTTCTTTTATTGATCTATACATTTTAAAATTAACTCATTTAATCACACACTCAATCCATTCAATTCAAGAACACTTATTTAGGGCACTTTACAAATTGGCCCTCACATTTTCACATTTTAACAATTTAGTTGCTAATTCACAAAATCATCAAATTCACCAAATCTCATAACACATATGCCTAGCTGAATTTTTATGGTATTCATATAAGCCCATAAATCACATTTATTTCACAATCTAGTCCTCCCAAAAATTTCATTTTCACAAATTACCACAAATTAGCTAATTTCATCAAAAATTCAAATACAAAATATGTCAACCCAATACATATCTTTCATTTACTACCAACTATCATCACAAAGCTCACCATTTCATCAATGGCACATCTCAAAATCACACTCAAATTCTAAAATTAAAGTATGGGCTTAAGAGAACACGAAGTAACAGTCACAAAAACATAGAAATTATCAAAAACCAAAGCAAAACATACCTTAATCCAAGCTTAATAGATAGCCAAATAAAACAAAGCACCAGGACCCTTTCTTTCTTTTATGAATCAGCAATAATAAGAGAATATGGATGATTTTCATGCCTTTTATTTAATTAAAAATCATATAATACATACTTTACCATTTTTCCCTTAATTAATAAACCATTTAATCGTCAAACATAAGGCCATTAATTTCCACTCATTCAACAAATGGTCCATTTGCAACATAAGGACATTTCATTTAAAAGAACACAACAATTCGACCTTTAATTAAATACAAGGCCACTTTTGCATTTTCTGCAATTTAACCCTTTTTGCAAATTAAGCACTCAATTGATAAAATTTTCATTCGAGGTTTTCACACATGCTAATTCACATATTATAAGCGTGTAAAAAAATAATAAAATATTTTTTTGACTCAGATACGTGGTCCTGAAACCACTTTTCTGACTAGGGTCTAAACCTGGCTGTTACAATACAGATTTTAGAAGGCATGTTACGATGTTGTATCCTTAAGTTTGAAGGTACCTAGGAGAAATTTCTGTCATTAGCTAAATTTTCTTATAATAACAGCTATCAATCCAGTATTAAAATTGTTCCATTTGAAACTTTATACGGAAGAAAATGTAGAACACCGTTGTACTGTCCAAGTTAAGCGAATCTAAATTTGTTGGAATCGATTTGATTCGTGAAACTAAAGACAAGGTTTGTATTATTCGTGATTGTTTAAAAGTTGCATCTGATCGCTTGAAGTCTCATATGCATATTGGAAAAGAAAAGATATAGGATTTCTCATTAGCGATCGAGTGTTTTTAAAGGTTTCACCGTGAAAGAAAATGCTTTAGTTTGGTATGAAAGGGAAATTGAGTCTGAGGTTTATCAGACCGTATGAGATTATTGAAAGATCGGTCCTGTAGCTTATAGATTGACGTTACCTTGTAAACTTGAAAAGATTCACAATGTTTTCCATCTTTCAATACTGAAATGGTACAAATTAGATCTTTCACATGTGATTACTTCTAGTGAAATTGAATTACAGTCGAATTTCTCATATTCTGAGGAACTAAAAAGAATTTTGGCCTGTGAAGTACAAGAACTCTGGAATAAATGAGCTCTGCTAGTAAATGTTTTATGGAATTGACATAGTATTTAGGAAGCTACCTAGGAAACTGAAAAATCAATGAAATCACAATATACAAATTTATTCTTGGGTAACAATTTTGAGGACGAAATTTTTGAAGAAGGTAGAGTTGTAATAGTCTGATTTCCAATGGTGTCAAAAACAATTGTTTCGGGACCATAATTTTGATGTATTAGTCTTTAAATATTAAATAATTAATATTTATGAGGTCATTAGTGTTGTATTAAATTTTGGTTATGAAATTATATTGTTTAGGTAGTTAAATAATTAAAAATGATTAAATTGTAAAACTTGTGAAAGTTAATTCTCATTAATAATAAGTACTAATGGCTTTGGAAATGAAAATTAAAGGACTTAAATGGTAATTATACCATGTCATTTCATGTGGTGGACGGTTAATGGGTGTTTTATTGTGTAATTTAAATGAATTTTAAAGGGAAAAATAGTAATTAGTGAAAGAAACTCAAATTAAGTAAAAACAAAATTGCCATCTTCTTCATTTTGGTAGGTATATTATCACTCATTTTTCAAGAATTTTGTGTTATCCAAATCATTTTAAATTAATCTAGCTAACCCAGGGGTTAATTTGTAAAATTATTAAATGTTTTAGAATGTTCCATGGATGAGTTTGAGGTGTTTAGGAAAGTTTATGATAGATTATTAAGCTTGGTTATTAGATAGGACTATTTTGTAAAGTAATTTTCATTGATTTTAATGTTAAAGGACTAAATTGTTTAAATGGTAGAATTCCATGGTATTGTTGTGAATTAATGATAAAGTGAGGGCTATTTAGTAGCCTTAGATTTTCAGCTAGCATGGGTAGTGTTCAAATAAGGTTAATTTTGTAATTTTTAGGTTTAATGATTAAATTGAATAAAGTGTAATTATTTGGGGCAAAAGTGAAAAATTGTAAATAGGAAGCTATATGTGTTAAATGAATATTATATGAAATTTAGGCTAATAATTGAAAGAATTATATTATAGATCAAGATCAAGTTGATAATCGTGAAAAAGGAAAGGTTGCAAAATAGTTCTTGAATTTTTGTTGTTTTTGTAATTTAGCCCTAGTAAGTTTGTACAGTTTAATTTTGTATAAATTTAAATGTTATATTATTTATGAATTGAATTGTTAAATACCCTAAATTTATTGAATATAATAATGAATATGAGTTGAGGAAGTAATTAAATGAATCATTATTCTTTGATATATGTATTTTGAGCCGATTAACGCAAGATAGGATACAATTGCATGCCAATAGGTTATATCACGTGCTATACGAGATTGATCGGTGTTGAGATGATGATTTTTTTTATTTATTCTTATTTATTGAATATACAAAGTTCAGCATTTGTTTCGGACTACCATGTATATTACAGTGGTTCAGGTGTGTCATTGGGGGCAAATGTAAAACTTTCGGGCTTGGCACTTATCTCTGAGGTGTGTTCCGGAGGGATGTTAGCCTACGGGCTTGGCACTTGGTGACCTGTCTGTTCTCAGATGGTTAGCTCATTTGAATATTTTGGTGTGTTCTGAATGATTAACCGTGTATAATGGGCTTGGCACTTGGTGACAAGGTGTGTTCTCAGATAGTTAGCTCATTTGAACATTTTGATGTGTTTTGAATGATTAACCTTGTATCTGAATATGTTATAACATTTATCGAGCATATTTTCAATGGTAAAATGTGATTGATTTGGATTGTATCATTTGCAATTAAGCATAAAGCTCAAATATGATTTGATTGTGGTTGATAGGCTTTTGGTTTATTTTTGTATTCTGTATTAGATATGTTTATTTGGTAAGTTTATTATTTAACTGTTGAACTTACTAAGCTTTATTAAGCGTACTTGTGTCTTTTCTCTTATTTCCTTGTAGATTACAATTTTGCGAAATCAAGTACTCGAATCAACTCAAAGAATCAGACTATCCAGATATCTTTTGGTAGTTTTTGATATGTTTATCTTTGGGTTTTATGGCATGTAATAGGTGTGTTTTGTATATACGCTAAATACATATTTCTTGAGTTACTTAGTAGGTTAGTGTAAAGTTATTTAAACTTGGTAATAACTTGCTTGTATAGGTTCTTTTGGTTTAGTATGAAATGTTGATATAACTAAGTTTTGGCTAGTTGGTATAAATTCTTGAAAGTAGATAAGAAATTGTATATATGGTTGTGAATAGACAAAATGAAATGATAATTATAGTATGTATTCTTATGTATAAACTGATAAGCTCTAATGCAAAGTATTGTGGAATGTTTTGCGAATGCATTTGTTTATTAAATTATGTTGTCAATGAGGACACATTGGTTAGGCACATGCTACTTAAGTTGTCTCGATGCATAAGCCACTACCTAATCTTCCGTATTTCGGTGTAGTAAATTAAACTAGTTTTTGCCCTTAAGGAGCTTCAATATAAGAATTTTTGTTATGTTTTTGTTAAGTATTTATACTTTAGTTTAAATCCAAGAAAAAAGTGTATTTTAAGTCTTTTATTGACCTAAGGGGCCAAATGAGGTCTAAAGGTGAGCTAATGTATTTAGTGAGTGTGTAGGATACCATCAGAGGGCATTCAGACTCGATATTGCTTGCTGTGTTGCAATACAAAAAGTTTGATGTCACAACAAAGGGAGTAGAATGCAAGAATTTTGAGATTACCTTCGGTGTCATGACACAGCCATTGGATGTCACGACACACCCCCTGAAGCTACCCCGAACTTGAGCATATTGCCTTTGATGTCGTGACACAAGCACTAGGGTGTCGCGACATTGGTCCTGTACAAGAAACACTTATGATCCAAGGGCATTTTGGTCCACATAACCAAAATTTAAATAAGATAGCGTCAATTTACTTAGGGTTGAGGACAGTGGCAACCCTAACTCTATAAATAGACTCTTAAATACTTATTAAAAGACAACTTTTTATATTCTAATTTTTTCTTTGGAATTTTATTTTTAGTTTTTTTTTCTGTTAGGGTTTAGATTTCTTTTTAGTTCTTTTTATTTGTATTCTTAGAAGAACTTGATTTGTAGACGCAATCAAACTATTTTGCATTTCTACGCTTTCACCAATAAAATACATTTAGGATTAGCAAGGGGAGGCATGCATAATTAATTGGTTTGTAGGGATTCTTAATGGGTCAGCTATTCAGGAAAGGAAGTGTAAACCCCTAACCCGTATTCGTTGCCAGAATAGAATTACGGAGCATTATTGGAATCTTTTATCTTAAAACATTTGATTACAATCATTTATAAAACACATTATATTTCATTAAAACACATGCATAACGTCCCTTTTTCGAGCCTTCGAGGCCATAGAAACACTTTAGAAATGATTCAGGACTGAATCGAAAACTTTTATAACTTTATGGCAAAAGATAGAAAAATTCATACTACAGGGGTCACACGGTTGAGACACGTGCTCATGTCTCAAGCTATATGGACATTCGAAGTAGGGACACATGGCCATGTCCCAACCTATGTCTATGCCCATGTAGCTCTTTGACTTGGGTCACACGACCAAGCCACACGCTCGTGTGTTAGGCTGTGTAACTCTCGAAATGCAATCTTTAAAAACCTACAAGGGACACACAGTCGTGTCACATAGTCATGTGTCACACACGGCTAAGATACATGCCCGTGTCTTAGGCCATGTGGACAAGAAATAGGCCAAATTCAAGCCATTTCTTTCAACTAATTCAAGCACACCCTTACAATTCATTTGCACCTATATTCAAGAATTCAAAATGTACCTAATACACTCATATTCAAGGTAAAGCATCATAGTATTTAATCATATAACCAATATGCCCAAAAAGGAACCTCAATCACAACAATCAAACATGATTATACATTTGTTAAGTTTAACCACAAATCAACTAACCTTTATAACTAATTTTATGCCAGCATTTACCACAATGTTCACATACCAATATCATACTCGAAAACACCAATTTGAATATTCAACACCTACCATCACTACCTTAGAAAACTTGACCATATGTCAACACATCCAAACACACCAAACCAGCCATTTATTAACTCAATGTTCACTATCAGTTTCCATACCTCAATGATCACATTCAAGCATATTAAAACAACACTTCATAACATGCATTTTATATACCATTCCAACCTTTAAGCACTAACATGCCAAAATAGCAACCATTATAAGACCACATATGCATGCCAACATAACAACTAATGCATCATCCAAAATACCATAATTTCAAGCCAAACATAATGGCTATATTATCAAGCACAAAACACCTATTCATGTGCATATTTAACCATTTTTCAATTAACTTGTCTCTATATCAAACATATTAAAACATGCCCTAAATGATCACTTTGCAAACATGCCAACTTTTACCACTTTGGCCATAAAACCATGCATCAATTTGATATTATAAACATTTTAAACATCAAAATGCCAAAAACACACCAATCATCAAGGCATCAAATATCATAAGTTTCACAAATCCAAAGCAACATTACATGTCGATATCATTAACTAAACATTAGACACACGTCCACCTATACATGCAATTATAACCACTACTAAAGCATCAAAATCTACAGATACAATTGACAGATAGTGTGATTGATCTATGACTAGCTTCCAACCCGATCAAGCTTCTAATAATCTATAAGGTAATGGAAAATAACTATGTAAGCAATGCATGCTTCGTAAGCTCATATAAACTTTAAGCCTAAAATTCCATTTCAATAATAAACTTATTAAAATAAACATAACCCTACGCCAATGCCAAAATTCATAAATCTATATGATCATCAAATCACGAATGAGTAAATTTATTAATATCACATATACTTATAATTCATAACCTGAATGGATTTTGTAGGACATAATTCATAACCATCAACTTTCTATAAGATTGTACACCTTTCAATATAGTTACTTTCCATTCCATTCATAATGCTTATCATAAGCCTAAATGACATTATCAATTCCCAACTTACTGTCTTTATCCATGTTATAAGTATATTTGTTCATAGTATACCTAAAATTCTCACATATAAATACATCATAATACATTCCAATTACGTACTTACTGTTTCATTCCCTTTTCTTGCCTGTAACGCCCCAAAAATATATGTTTTGATTTTATGTGTTTTGATACGAATGATGGATTGTTTGGGTGGCTTAGGAGTGTTTGGGTGTCCTTGAGAAACTTTGGGTTCGAACCTTGTTATTTGAAAAAAAATTGTTTTTCTTAATTAAAGGAATTAGACTTTAGGGGGTAGTCTTTTAAAGTATTACATTTTATTTATGACACAAAGGAGCATGGTCTTATAGTGGTAGTGGCGTGTTGTACTTCCAAAGAGGTTGGGGGTTTGAGTCGTACATTGCATAAGGGGGTTAATTATTTTATTACTCTTGTTGGACAAGAAGCAAAGGTTGAGTGAAACTCTACTGAGGCAGTTGTTAAATTGGTCATGGGGAGAAAACCAAGGGATGTGATAGGGGTTGGTATGGATATGGAAGGGAAATAGGTGGAGTAAATCAAGGAAATTCAAAATTGGGGTGTTGTAGTCGAATGGGAAAGGTGGAGTATGCAAAATTTGGCTAGGAGTGCTCTCTCTTACTCTCATTTTTTTAAGTATCAGTTTAGAGTATTGGTTTTTATTAGAAGCCAATTCTTGCTAAAAAGACTTGAGTTCTCTCGTTTTTTTCGTCAATTACATTTGAGACAAATTGCTTTGCATTTTCTCGGTTTACTTTTTAGTTGAACCTATGTTTTTCATTCAGGTATTTTTCTTTCAAGTTATTTCTGTTCATTCTAATACCGACCCCTTTTCTTCTTTCACTTTTGGTTTCTCTATTTCTCTCAACTGAATTTAACCTCGCTCCTCCCTCATGGTTTCATCTCTTCTTTTCGGGTGCTATTCTTCTCATTTCCACTATCTCTATTCCCTTATTGGTTTCCCTTCTCATATTGCCAAATATTATTGCCTAGTGGGAATCGAATCCCCTTTATTGCTATTATTTATGGTGGCTGATTCTCTACTACTCTCTTCGTTACTTTTCCAGTTCTCTTTTCTCTCATCTCTTCCCTCTCTATATCGGTTCTGCAAGTATTACTGACAAATCGGTATTTCAGGAAGTGAAGAAGTGCACGAGTTTGGAGGTAATCGAATCTTTCTTCCATTATTTGATTAAGGTAAGAACGCTACCTTACTTTTGGGTAGGCCAAATATCATTACGTCTTGTAAGTGAATAATTATGTAATTAGGCCATATGTATGTTTAATCTTGGTTAATAGGATATGTGTGTGTAATATAGATTTTCGACAAGTAGTGTGATCAACATTGGTTAGTGATCTTAGAGGACTAAGTCACCCTCATTTAATCAAGGTAAGATAGTGTGTATTTTTGGAATAAGTGTTGAGAGGGTTATTAACCCAAATCAGTGGTTAAGTAACTGAATGCCTTGTTTGAGTGTAGGTTCGATGCACGTGGGATTCTTCGCACCTTTTACATAACAGGTGTGTAATCACACTTCTGTCAACTATAAATAGGCAAAAGCTGAAAAGTTAGAAAGTACGGCATTACAGGTCACATAGGCGTGTGATCGCTTGTGTGGTAAACCGAGCCCACGAGCCGTGCGTGTAAGACTTTAGAGGCCACCATGAGCGTTCTCATAGGCTTAGGCTATTTTGGGCCATGTTGGGTTGAAATGGACCGTGTGGGCCCAATGGGCCCGTGGGTCTCACACGGATAAAAACCACGACACATGGAAAATACTGGACTGGGCTGTGTAGTTTGCATAGCCATGGTTAAATCTAAGCTTAATGGGCCACATGAGCATGTGGGCCTACTAGGGCCAAGTAATGGGCATTGGGCCCATTTACGCTGCTATGACTGTTTAGGTTACATAAGTCACTTGAGGTAACTGTAGACCCTTTAATAGGTTGGTATGTGTACCAAGAGTCCAAAATATGTAAAGTGACCAAAATACCCATAAAGGGTAAAAATGGCTATTTTACCCTTAATAGATAGAAATGACTGTTATACCTTTAGAGGTAGATTGCCTGTATTTATGATATAAACATGTCTATTACTGAGCATGACATTCTGCATACACGTATGATTTATGGCATGACATAGTGCACGGGATTGGGATACTATTATGGAGGAAGTATATTGTACTGATGGCTTTGCCACATATACTGTTACTGGCAGCTCGGCTGTTAAATTGGTGTGTTGGCTGGGTGGGTCGATTTTGTAACAGCCCATTTTAGACTATAGTCGAAACGAGTGGTTTCGGGATCACTTAACCGAATCAAAATATTATTTTTATTACTTTAATATGTTTTATAGCATGATAGATTTATGGTGTGGAAGTTTCGTTCAGAAATTTTATCGTTTAAATAGTTAATTTAGTAAAAAGGACTAAATCGCATAAAGTGATAAATAGGAGTTCTATTACGTAAATGGATTAAATGGCTTTGGTTTTCTAAATGAAAGGCCTTAAATGGTTATTTTACCATTTTAATTGTTGGTGGACATTCATGTCCATATTTTATATGGTTTTATAATGGTTTTATAAAGGTTAAAGTTGCCATTTGGTTATTATATGTTATTTGTTTAATTAAAACATGAAAATGGCTTTAATTTTCATCATCTTCACCGATTATACAAACAAAAGGAAGGGTTTTAAAGCTTTCTTATGTTCGGCTATATCCAAGCTCAATTAAGGTATGTTTTGGCTTCGGTTTTTAGTGATTTTTACGTTTTTGAGATCGTTGCTTTGTGTTCTAGTTGACCCGTACCTCAATTTCTGAAATTGGTTGTATTTTTGGAAAATGCCATTAATGAATACATGGTTATTTTGATAGATTTTGATGAATTATTGATAGGTGTCTCGAAATATACAAGTTTTATAAAGTAATTTTTGATGAAAATAAGTTTTAAGGATTAAATTAAGAAGAAATAGAAAGTTTATGGTTAAAAATGTGATAAAATGAAACATATGTGTTTATATGAGTTATATAAACATTCGGCTAGGTTGAATTGAGGGATTGATTGTGTAATTTGTCATTTTATGTTTAAAGGACTAATTTGTAAAGCAGTTGAAAATATAGGGCTAATTTACAAATATGCCAAAATACATGTTCTTGGATTTAATTGAATATATTGGTGATTAAAGTAGCTGAATTTGCATTAATATAGATCAAGATAATCGAATCTCGGAACTTGATTGGGGAAAAAGAAAGGTAGACAAATAGGCTCGAGGTTCAACTTAAACCGAGGTAAGTTCGTATAATTAGAATTGAATTTGAATATGTTTATAGCTATTGCTTAATTGTTATGTGGATATATGAGATTATTGGATTGAATTGCACATTGGCTATACATATATGAAATGACATGGAGATGTTTAAAGATTTTAAATACGATCTAAGTACCAAGTTCTGTTAGAACTGTAGAAGTCGTATGATACAAGTGACATGTCACTAGGGCTACAGGGTGGTTTGAGCTCCTGCATTTGTTGCAGACTCACCACAGCTCATGAGCTATATGTTCATCCTTCGGGATTACATGTTCAGTCTTCGGACTTACTGTTCATCCTTTGAGATCACATGTTTAGCCTTCAGGCTTACCGATACGGGCTCGAAATAGCATACATGATGCATTGACGGATTACAGGTTATATGTACATACACTATGTGAGTATCACCCAAGTATCCATTGATGTTCTTAAAGGTTCAATGGGCAATTACTGATACAAGTTACATGAAGTTCTAGAGATATATGAAGTACATGTTATACGAGATTTACATGGACTATATGAATTGATTTACATGAATTACATGTTATAAGTATTGAGGTTATGCTTATGATACATGAATGTTGTACCTTGTACATGAATGGCTTATGAAATTACATGTACTAACAAGTGTATGCTTGTGAGATAGGCAACTTGAACATATGAATTGACTTGGCATTAGTTATATGTTAACTTATTGATTTGGTAAGTTTAAATTCTATATTATACGGGCTTACTAAGCTTTTGAAGCTTACTCTGTTTATTTATTCCTTGTTTTATAGATTCAGAAGCTAGCTCGATATTTGGACATGTCGGAGATCGCCATCACACTATCCATCTAGCTTTTTGGTACTTTTGGAACTTTGTTTTGAAATGATCATGGCATGTATAGGCTAGTTACTAAGTTTATGTTTATGGTTAGCTTGTTAATGAACATAGTATGTTTTGGTACTAATTCAAGCTATGAGATATGGCTAGTTTTGTAAATTTTTAATCTATTTTGGAATGTATTATATGATGTTTTTATATGGCAAAGTTCATGATGTTTTGTGTAGCTTGGCTAGCATTGACTTTATGAATGAATTAGTTTAAATTGATGCATATTTGGTACATGTTTAGATGATGAATAATGTTTGGAAATTATGTTTTGAAATGGTTGTTTTGGTTGCCAATTTGTTTATGAAATGGTATGGCTATGTGATGCTTGTAGGGATGACCCATTTGGGTGGCAAAATGGCTTAAACCAAGCCTACATTGTGCCACATAGTCTGAGCACACAGGCGTGTGACTCAGCCGTGTAACCCCTGCACCTAATAGATTTTAGGTAGAATTACACACAGCCTAGACACACGGGCATGTCTGGTAGCTTTGTGGTAATTGACAGTGTTGGCCACGGCCTGGAAACACGGGCGTGTCTTGTGACCGTGTGGGGTTCGACAGTTTCAACCACGGGTTGAGTGATTAGGGCGTGTCTAGTAGGACACGGTCGTGTGGGTGTGCATGGGCTAGGGACACGGTCGTGTGTCCCTAACTTGAAAGTTTTCTTAATGTTCTCCCTATCTTTCACATGATTTCAATTTGATCCTGTATGAATGAGTATATGATTATATGAATTTTTTAAAGCATGATTGGATGAATGATTATTGAACTGTATTGTGATTGAACAGTTCAAAATTTTTATTGATCTGATCTGAGTTACAAGTCCGTTAATGCCCCTTACCTATTCCGACGACGGTTACGGGATAGGGGTGTTACAGATTTTATCCCTACATAGTGTGTTAGTGGTACGAAGTGGTGTGTTGGCTGTATTGGGGTGGGTTGCACTGTTGCATTACTATTCTGTACTGTTACTGTATTGGGCTAAAGCCCATACTGATGCTATATTGGGGCTAAGGCCCACACTGTACTGTTCCTGAATAGGGCTCTGGCCCAGACTGTTACTGCATGCTATTTACTGATTGTCTAGTAGGGGATTAAACACTGACTTTTTCTAAACTCACCATTTCTTTTAATTGTGCAGGTAATCCCAACCATAGGCGATTTGGTGCTGCGAGTGGTTCGAAGGTGGCCACACGTTTGTAGCTAAATTAGCCTTGGTTTTATTTATACTTTAGTAACATTTTGGGTTTTATTTTCATAACAAGGCCATTTATGGGATTTAATTTTTAATTAGGCTCTTGCTTACTTTTTTAAACTGATAGTTTAAGAAAAGATGAGTTTTCAAAATAATAACTTATTTTAAAAACACGCAGTTCAAACTTCAAGTTTTTTTTTAAGCTTTCGCAATTTAAATCAGTTTAGTATACCAATGGAAAATTTTGACAAGATGATTTAGTAATAGTAAAGAACTTAATTCATTAAAGATTTCTATAAAATCACCAATGGGTTTTTATCAGACGACAAGTTGATTCATAATTTCAGATTGTCGGAAAGGCATTATGATGTAGCATGCCAGATTCGGTCATAACGTCCGGGCCAGGTAATGGGTGTTACATTTAGTGGTATCAAAGCCAGGTTGCAAAACTCGACTGTGGAATGGGTTTTTAAAATCTTGGAATTTTTGGGAAAAGTTGCTCTTGAAATGTTTTGGAAGATTCACAAGTGTGGCACACCGAGTCTCGGGCTCCAAATTCGTAAGTTTTCTTGATAACTGATGACTCTTTAGACTAAAAAACAATACTGAGATAACTTTAGATATGAGACTGTACTGTGATACTCTAGCTACAGTAAATTGAAACTGTAGGAAACTAAAAACTGTAATGAGACCACGATCTGCGAAAATAACCCTAATTACTACTTTTCATAAAACATTTGCTAATAATTACTGAAATTGTAAAACTGATACATAAGATATCTAAAACAGATAATACACAATTGAAAATGAGCACTAGAGGTGTGGAAGGGGTACAAGAGGCCGTGATAGAGGCCGTGGAAGTGCAAGGGTTAGGTCTTCGACATCGGGCCACATGCCTAACATTAAGGCAAGGGGGCACCAGCTTCGTCGGTAACTGAGACGGGATCATATGATCGAGCTACTGGGGATGATGCACTATCCCAAGCTATGCTCCAAATTTTGGAAAGGGTTGTAGGAGTAGTACGGGTGCTATAGGCTGAGGGTCGATTTCTTAACGACTCTAGTCAAATGGAGTAGAGATCTTTAGGGGTATATCTAGGGTAGCCCTTAATGTGGCTGAATACTGGTTAGAAGCCACAGAGAATAATGGACGATCTCGACTACACTTCTGAGCAAAAACTAAAAGGTCCAGTGTGTTTACTGCGAGACGAGGCCTATTAATGGTGGCTTACCGTAAGAGAGGCTACTCAGGCCGACCGGTTAACATGGGAATTCTTTAAAGTTGCCTTTCAAGGATAGTACGTGGGCGCAAGTTATGTGGATGCTCGCAGAAGGGAATTTCTGAGCTTGACCCAATGGAATAAATCTATGGCAGAATATGAGGCAGAACACTTTCGACTTGGTCGCTATGCTCGTGGGATGGTGGAGATTGAATATGAATGCTGTGTGCATTTCAAGGAGGGCCTCCAGTATGAGTTACGAGTCCTGATAGCTCCGCAGAGGGAGCTAGATTTTACTGCCCTAGTAAAAA
Source organism: Gossypium stocksii (assembly GCA_020496765.1). Lineage (NCBI taxonomy): Eukaryota > Viridiplantae > Streptophyta > Magnoliopsida > Malvales > Malvaceae > Gossypium > Gossypium stocksii. Next base: position 30,956,952 of record CM035627.1, read on the forward strand.
GGGTGAAAATCAACGAGGATGTGAACCGCTTTGAACGCGAGAACCGTGAAAATGATAGGGGTAGAAACAAGAGGGATTCAGGGCCCTCAGGTTCTTTTGGTGGGTATAAAAAGAAGGCCAGGTTTGATGGGCAAGTCCGATCTGGGGTTCCTGTTGCGAGATCGCCGCCTGTGCAAATTGTGGGAGACATCACCTCGGTGAGTGTTAGAAGAAGATTGGGGCGTGTTTTAGATATGGTCTATGGAGCATCAAGTTAAAAATTATCCTTAGAGACATGTTCAGATGCAAGCTATAGGATAGGGCTATGTACGGCCAGTGAGAGGTGTCCAGCAGCCACCAGAGGCCGTGGCCAGACCAGAGGTGAAAATGGTATGGGACGAGGCTGTGGAGCACCAGGCAGAGGTGCTGGTAATACTGAGGCGAGGTAGCTAGCTTTGGTATATGCTGCATGTCACCGAGAGGACAGAGACGCATAGTGTTATAACCAGTATGTTCCTAATTCATAATGTACCCTATACTGCTCTGATTGATATTGGGTTTACGCATTCATACATTGCATGCACTGTGTCTAGGACTTTGGGCATTCTGTTTGAAAGTACTGTTAGTAAGATGACTATGATAAGTCCACTGGGACAATCAGTAAGGGTAGATAAGTTGTTCAAAAATGTGCCACAAGAGGTTCAATGAGTTATCTTTCTAGCGAATTTGATGGAGCTACCGTTTGGTGAACTCGACCTAATCTTGGGGATGGATTGGTTGGTGAAACACCGAGCAAATTTGGATTGTGCTACTAAGCGTATGATATTGAAGACTATTGAGGATGAGGAGGTGGTTGTGATTGGGGAGCAAAGGGATTATCTATCCAATGTAATCTCTGCATTAAGGGCAAAGAAAGTAGTTCGTATGGGTTGTCATGCATTTCTAACCTATATTGGTGTATCTGATTCTGAGGGTCCTTCTGTCGAAGATATCAAAACTGTGAAGGATTTTTTTGATGTATTCCCTGATGACCTCCCTGGTTGCCTCAGAACCGTGAGGTCAAATTTGGTATTAAGCTCTTGCCTAGAGTGGCTCCAATGTCCATCGCCCCTTATAGGATGGCACCAAAAGAGCTGATGGAATTAAAGGCTCAAATTCAAGAGCTATTGGACTGAGGATTCATTTGACCTAGTGTGTCTCCATGGGGAGCACCAGTGTTATTTTTGAAGAAGAAGGATGGATCCATGGGCATGTACATCGATTATCGACAATTGAATAAACTGGCTATCAAGAATAAGTATCATTTGCCAAGGATAGACGATTTGTTTGATCAATTACGAGGAGCTTCAGTTTTCTTCAAAATTGGTCTCCGTTCTGGGTACCACCAATTGAGGGTTAAAGAGGCTGATGTCTACAAAACAATGTTTAGGACTCGTTATGGTCACCACGAGTTCTTAGTGATGCCATTTGGGCTTACGAACGCACCAGCACCATTCATGGATCTAATGAAACGAGTATTCCAGCCATACCTGGATTGGTTTGTGGTAGTATTTATAGACTATATCCTAGTGTATTCGAGAACTGAAGATGAACACGATACACATCTCTGAGTGGTTCTGTAGATTCTAAGGGAAAAGCAGTTATACATGAAATTCAACAAGTGTGAGTTTTGGCTTCGAGAGGTGACATTTCTGGATCACGTGGTATCTGCAGAGGGGATTAGGGCTGATCCTCGAAAAATCGAAGCTATTTTGGATTGGAAACCACCTAAGACTGTATCTGAGATCCAAAGTTTCCTGGGTCTGGCAGATATTACAGACGTTTTGTTGAGGGGTTTTCATTGATTGATGTACTTCTGACTAAATTACTGCGTAAAGGGGTACAGTTTAACTGGACTAATAAGCAGCAGAGAGTTTTGAGAAATTGAAAAAGGTTCAGACTAAGACCCCTGTCTTAATAAAGTCAGAATTTGGGAAGGAATTCACTGTCTATAGCGATGCATTACACGTTGGCTTGGGATGTATGTTAATGCAAGAAGGTAAGGTGGTGGCATATGCATCTCGCCAACTTAAGACCCATGGGGCGAACTACCCTACGCATGACTTAGAGTTGGCCACAATGGTATTCGCACTGAAGATTTGGAGGCATTTCCTATACCGTGAGAAGTGTAGTATTTACACGGATAAAAAAAGCCTCAAGTACCTCCTCACTCAGAAGAAGTTGAATCTTAGGCAGCGTAGATGGATCGAGCTGCTTAAGGACTATGACTGCTCAATTGAATACCATCCCGACAAAGCTAATGTGGTAGCTGACGCACTGAGCCGTAGGGTTGTGTCTAACTTAAGAGCAATGTTTGCTCATCTTAGCTTGTTTGATGATGGCAGCTTGTTGGCTGAACTGCAAGTTAGACCGACATGGAGTGAGCAAATTAAGGGTAAACAGTTGATGGATGAGACACTGGTTTCTCGTTTTCAACAAGTTGAGAATGGGGCAATTTCAGATTTTGGGTTGAATAGTGATGGAGTACTATGTTTCCCTGGGAGTGTCTATGTACCGAAGGACTCTGATTTAAGATTGTTTATACTGCAAGAAGCACATAGTAGTCCTTGTGCTATGCATCCTAGTGGAAACAAGTTATACCGAGATCTATGTGAGCTATACTGGTGGCTAGGACTGAAGCGCGAAGTTATTGATTTTTTAAGCAAGTGCTTGACATGCCAGCAAGTTAAGGCTAAGCATCAGCTACCTTCAGGCTTCCTGCAGCCAGTTAAGATTCCACTCTAGAAGTGGGAGAGGGTAACTATGGATTTTGTTAGTGGGCTACCTTTAACACCTACTAAGAAGGATTTGGTATGGGTTATTGTAGACCGATTGACTAAGTCTACCCATTTTATACCAGTCCGTACTGATTACTCGTTGCAAAAGCTAGCTAAGTTGTATGTGGCTGAGATTGTAAGACTGCATGGGGTACAGTTTCCATTATATCTTACAGAGATCCTTGTTTCACGTCTCGATTTTGGAAGAAGTTACACGAGGCACTGGGCACAAGGTTGGACTTCAGTACTGCGCTCCATCCTCAGAAAGATGGTCAGTCAGAGAGGGTGATTCAGATATTGGAGGACATGTTAAGAAGTTGTGTAATAGACTTCCGAAGCTGTTGGGAAGACTACTTACCACTAGCAGAGTTCGCGTATAATAATGTTATCAGTCTAGCATTCAGATGGCACCGTATGAAGCATTATATGGTTGTAGGTGTCATACTCGTACGTGTTGGATAGAGTAGGGTGAGCGACGAGCTTTGGGGCCTCAGATAGTTTCTGATACTGAAGACAAGGTAAGGTTAATTTGACATTGTTTAAAGGCAGCGTCAGACAGACAAAAGTTGTAGCAGACTTGAAATGTAAAGAGATTGAGTACTTAGTGGGAGACTATGTCTTTCTGAAAGTCTCACCTTAGAAGAAAATACTGAGGTTTGGGTGGAAAGGTAAGCTAAGCTTTAGGTTTATTAGGCCTTACCATATACTGAACCGTGTGGGATCGGTTGCCTCTCAAATTTATTTGCCTCCAGAATTAGACCGGATTCATGATGTTTTCCAGGTTTCCATGCTGAGGCATTACCGTTCTGATCCTTCACATGTAGTGCCAGTTGAGGAGATCAAGGTTAAGCCAGATCTAACTTTCAAGGAGGAATTAGTACAAATAATGGATCGTGACGTTAAGGTACTGAGGAGAAAGTCTGTTCCACTGGTTAAGCTGCTATGGCATAACCATAGTTCTGAGGAGGCCACGTGGGAATTCGAGGAGGCGATGCGGTAGCAGTACCCTCACCTAATTTGACCAGGTAAATTTCGAGGCTGAAATTTCTTTAAGGGGGTAGAGTTGTAACGCCCTAAAAATCTATGTTTTGATTTTATGTGTTTTGATCGAATGATGGGTTGTTTGAATGGCTTAGGAGTGTTTGGGAGTCTCTGAGAAACTCTGGGTTCGAGACTTGTTATTTGAAAAAAAAAAATATTTTTCTTAATTAAAGGAGCATGGTGGTATAATGGTAGTGGCGTGTTGTGCTTCCAAGGAGGTTAGGGGTTCGAGTCGCACATTGCACAAGGGGGTTAATTATTTTGTTACTCTTGTCAGGCAAGAAGTAGAGGTTGAGTGAAACTCTGCTGAGGCGGTTGTTGAATTGGTTATGGGGAGAAAATCAAGGGATGTGATAGGGGTTGGTATGGATATGCAGGCGAAATAGGTAGAGTAAATCAAGGAAATTCAAAGTTGGGGTGTTGTAGTCGAATGGGAAGGTGGAGTATGCAAAATCTGGCTAGGAGTGCTCTTTCTTGCTCTTTTTTTTTAACTATCAGTTTAGAGTATTGGCTTTTGTTAGAAGCCGATTCTTGCAAAAAAGACTTAAGGGGTTCTCTCATTTTCTTTTGTCAATTGCGTTCAGGAAAATTGCTTTGCGTTTTCTCACTTTACTTTTTAGTCGAACCTGTGTTTTTCATTCGGGTATTTTTCTTTTGAGTTATTTCAGTTCATTCTAGTGCAGACCCCCTTCTCTACACAACCTTGCCGAGTTGCTTTCTTCTTTCACTTTTTGTTTCTCTCTTTCTCTCAACCAATTTTGGCCTCTCTCCTCCCTCACTATTTCCTCTCTTCTTTTCGGGTGCTCTTCTTCTCCTTTCTACTCTCTGCTTTTGCTCATTGTTTCCCTTCTCATATTGATAAATATTTTGCCTGGTGTGAACTGAATCCCCTTTCTTGCTATTATTTCTTGTGGTCGATTCTTTGCTTTTCTTTTTGTTACTTTTCCAGTTCTCTTTTCTCTCATCTCTTCCCTCTCTATATCAATTCTGCAAGTATTCCTAACAAATCGGTATTTCAGTGAAGTGAAGGAGTGCACGTGTTTGGAGGCAATTGAAATCTCTTTCACCATTATTTAATTAAGGTAAGAACGCTACCTTACTTTTGGGTAGGTCGAATATCATTATGTCTTGTAAGTGAATAGTTGTGGAATTAAGCCACATGTATGTTTAATCTTGGTTAATAGGATTTGTGTGTGTAATACAGATTTTCGACAATGAGTGTGATCAACTTTGGTTAGCAATTTTAGAGGACTAAGTCACCCTCATTTAATCAAGGTAAGATGGTGTGTATTTTTGGACTAAGTGTTGAGAGGGTTATTAACTCGAATCAGCGGTTAAGTAACTTAAGGCCTTGTTTGAGGGTAGGTTTGGTGCATGTGGGGTTCTTCGCACATTTCGCATAACAGGTGTGTAATCACACCCCTCTCAACTGTAAATCGGCAAAAGCCAAAAAGCAAGAAAGTATGGCATTACAGGCCATATGGGTGTGCGATTGCTAGTGTGGTAAACCGAGCCCACGAATCGTGGGTGTAAGACTATAGAGGCAGCCATGAGCATTCTCATAGGCTTAGGCTGTTTTGGACCATGTTAGGCCGAAATGGACCGTCTGGGCCCAATGAGCCTGTAGGCCTCACACGGATAAAAACCACGACATGTGGCAAATACTGGACAGGGCTGTGTAGTTTGCATAGGCATGGCTAAATCTGGGCTTAATAGGCCACAAGAGCGTGTGGGCCCACTTGGGTCGAGTAATGGGCCTTGGGCCCATTTATGCTGTTATGACCATTTAGGTTACATAAGTCGCTTGAGGTGCCTGTAGACCCTTTAATAGGTCAGTATGTGTACCAAGATTCCAAAATATGTAAAGTGACCAAAATACCCATAAAGGGTTAAAATGACTATTTTACCCCTAATATATAGAAATGACCGTTATACCTCTAGAGGTAGAATGCTTGTATTTATGATATAAACATGATTGTTACTGAGCATGACATTCTGCATACACGTATGATTTATGACATGACATACTTCATGGGATTGGGATACTATTATGGAGGAAGTATATTGTACTGGTGGCTTTGCCACATATACTGTTATTGGCAGCTCGGCTGTGATATTGGTGTGTTGGCTGGGTGGGTCGATTTTATCCCCACATGGTTTGTTGATGGTACGAAGTGGTGTGTTGGCTGGATTGGGGTGGGTTGCACTATTGCATTACTGTTCTGTATTGTTATTGTATTGGGATAAGGCCCACACTACTGTGCCTGAATAGGGCTCTGGCCCAGATTGTTACTGCATGTTGTTTACTGATTAACTGGTAGGCGATTACACACTGATTTTTCGTAAACTTATTATTTCTTTTAATTGTGCAGGTAATCCCTAGCCATATGCGATTTGGTGCTGCGAGAGGCTCAGAGGTGGCCACATGTCTGTAGTTAAATTAGCCTTGGTTTTATTTATACTTTTAGTTATGTTTTAGGTTTTATTTTTATAATAATATGGGATTTAATTTTTAATTGGGCTCTTGCTTACTTATTTTAAACTACCAGTTTAAGAAAAGACAGTTTTCAAAATAATAACTGATTTTAAAGACACGCAATTCAATTTTCAAGGTTTTTTTTAAGCTCCTGCGATTTAAATCAATTTTTTATACCAATGGTAAACATTTTGACAAGATGATTTAGTAATAGTAAAGATCTTAATTCACTAAAGATTTCAATAAAATCACCAAGGGGTTTTTATCTGACAACAAATTGATTCACAAATTTAGATTTTCCGAAAGGTGCTATGATTATCACGTCAGATTCAGCCATAACGTCTTGGCCGGGTAAAGGGTGTTACATTACCCGTTTCATATGCATAATACAAGCGTAATTATAAACATTAATTATATCCACAAGCTTGGGATAAGCTTAAGCACATCAATAGCATATGTTAGTTCATTTAAACATGATTCATATGAATTTGACATGGATAACCATTATACTTAAGCATAATTCAATTAGATTTATCATCCATCTCCTAACATATCATGTTTTACATGTATCATAATGTTAAGGAGTTTCATGCATACATACCGTAATTCACATTGAACAATTACCATTTCATTTGCATAACACATAGGACTTAAACATAGCATTAACCATGGTCACAAGTTAGTGATTAAACACATAACTTAGCAAAAATCACCACATAATAAAATAACTTTCATGAATATAGCATATAAGTATTCATAATTTTCATGAACATGGCTATACAGACTTTAATCATCAACAATTCTTACATTTCCGTACTTTCATGACATTGCGAATCAGAACACTTACCGTTCCTTCCCTTTGTATGCCTGTTGAACCACTTAGAATAATATCAGATACATGGGAATCTCACACACTATATGCTAGCATATGGTCAAAACCATTTCTTTCCTTTTCCTTTACATAAATTCTCTCTCTCGAGCCATAAATGGGTCTGCTCTCACAAGTTGTCAATTGTAATGTAGGTACATTGTGTTGCTCACACAACTTGTCAAGTATCCGCAACACATGTCAGAACTCAACCACTGATAGGACGTTCAGGACCAGCACCTAAAACATGGTAACCTTAATGGCATGTCAGTTGTATCCTATATGTTCCTAAGGTTCAAATGAGGCTCGATAGTTATCGTACATTGAATTTTCATCATTTATTTACTTGATAAATTGTATAACTAACATATATATATTGATTCATTTCAATAAAATCATATAATAACATTCAATTTAATTAACATTATACATAGTACAATTCATACGAACTTACCTGGCAAAATTGCAGAAATGTTAGAGTACAGGGGCATTTTGGTAATTTTTTATTATCTCGATTTTCCACCCGATCTTGATCTCAATTAATAATTTCATTCAATCTATTAATTTAGACAGTAAAACAATGTATTTCATGCAATTTAGTTATTTTTTACATTATTAACAAATTACCCCTAAAGTTTTATTTTTATTTAATTTAGTATTTGACCCTAAAACATGCAAATTAACCAATTTTACCCAAAATTGAGCCTAGCCAAATACTTATGGTATCCAAAAAAGCCCATATTGCAACCATTTCACATCAAATTCACTTAATAAAATACTTTTAAATAATAACTAATATCTCAAATTCATCATTTAACATCTAAAATCACTTGCTTCATCAATGGCACCATTCAAAATCAAAGGTACGGGCTAGTTGGACCTAGTTGCAACGATCTCAAAAACATACAAATTATTAGAAGTAGATAGCTTAGGGACTTACATGCACGAAATGAAACATGACCGAACCTAGCTTCAATAACCATGGCTTTTGGTTGAAAAACAAAAGAGAAAGTAAGATGACAACGTTTATTTTTTTACTTATGTTTCATGTAATTCAATTAATTATCAAATTACCATTTTAACCTTGTTAATAAATAGATAAAACACCACAGTCATGTCCAGATAAGTCCACTAACTCCTTGAATGATTTAATTACCATTTAAGTCCCTTTCCTTTATTCAATAAACCATTTAATAACTTAAATCAAATAGTGATCAAATTTAACATCTTTTACGATTTAGTTCTTTTTAATTAATAAACTATCAAAGCGTTAAAATTTTTCAACGAAACATTAATACCACCTTCATGACACTTTGTAAATATTTATAAATTTATTTACAGCTTGGTTTATAGAAACAAGGTCTCGATACCTCATTTTCTAAAACCACTTAACCTTAGGGTCTTACCACTTAAACTTAATAAATCGTTTAAATAACAGAAAATATCAAATTAAAAGTAGTTTTTAAATCACATTTGACTCGTAAATATTAAATAATAATATTTATGAGCTTACTCGTTGGATTTGGTGACCCTGAAACCACTGTTTCCAACACCACTAGAAACAGGTTGTTACAACTCTCCCTCTTACGAAAATTTCGTCCTTGAAATTTCTTACATGTTACAAGCCATCTAGTGAATTTTTTCTGTCATCTTCTTTATGGTTATCCACAAATAAATAATTTATAACTCATCTTGATTCACAACTCACATCAAAACTCATATTAAAAATTTATACTATATCGAAACTTCACTGAACAACTATGATGTTTTCTTATCATAACTTATCATTAGTAGTATAACTACCGAGAAATGTCTAGTGATCGTCTGAGTAGAAATCACATGCCCCAGAAACATAACCTCACTCAGCCAGAATTCACACTTACTTAACTTAGGATAAAGCTCTTTCTCACGAAGAATCTGAAGAACTACTCTAAGATGTTCATCATTCTCATCCTCAGTCTTAGAGTATACCAAGATATCGTCAATAAACACTATGATGAACTGATCTAAATAAAGTTAAAAAATCTAGTTCATGATATCCATGAACACAGTCGGAGCATTATTTAAGTTGAATGGCATGATAAGGAACCCATAATGCCCATAACAAGTCCTAAAGGCATTCTTATGCACATTAGCCTCTTTTATCTTAGATAAATGATACCTAGAACGAATATCAATCTTCAAGAACACTTATGCCCAACAAAATTGACAAACAGATCACCAATTCTCGGATGTGGGTATTTATTTTTTACTGTTAATTTTATTCAACTGGTGGTAATCCACACATGTTCTCATAAATTCATCCTTTTTTTGACAAAAAGGACCGGTGCTCCCCAGGAGGACACACTAGGTCGAATAAAAACTCTATTCAGAAGTTCCTAAAGTTGCAATTTTAACTCATTCAGCTGATTCGGTGCCATACAATAAGGAGCGATGGGCATTGGAGCTCTTCTAGGCAAAACCTTAATTCCAAACTCAACCCCCTATTCGGTGGTAACCCTTGCAGTTCCTCAGGACAAACAGTCGAAAAATTCGCTATAGTGTGAATCCCTTCCACAGCTGATCCCACAACACTTTTGTCATGCACATAAGCAAAATACACATTACACCTTTTTCGGACCAAGTTTTTGGCCACCATATTAGAGATTACATTAGAGAGTTAAACTTGACACTTGTCGACCATCACCACTTCCTCACCATTCCCAACCTTAAGAATCACCCTCTTAGAATCATAGTCCAATCTAACCTGATGCTTTACAAACCAATCCATACCTAATATCAAGTCAAAATCTCAGCCAGAAATACATATCCTTGAACCTCAAGTGGACGCCTCCTAAATAATTTATTAACTTGAACTGACAACCCTAATAGACTAGTCATAAAAACCTCACTACTAGCATCCTCAACCAAAATCCTGAAATTACCTGTTACACTACTAGAAATATATGAGTGCGTGCAACCACAATCAATCAAAGCAAAATAAGGATTTGAATGACTAGTAAACATACCGACTATCACATTGGTCGTATCTTTATCCTCACAATACCTTGCAGCATAAACCAAAGTTGGTTGTCTCAATACAGTCTGAGTCACACTATTGCTCGATGCCCTCTGACCACAACCACCTTTTTTACCTCCCCTAAACTGACCATAGACGTTAGCGGCCTGCTGAACTGGCCTTTAAGGCTAAGTCTGATCCTAAACCGAAGCTCACACTGACTCAATCATACGAGGACAATTAATAATCCTTTGTTTAGTAGATCCACATCTGAAACAAGCTCCAATCATCCCCAACACTCGCCAAGATAGCATCTATTACAATACTAGCAAACTGAAACCGGTTCAACCCTCGTAGCTGGCTCAACATGCTGTAGTCTTGATCATCTTGGAACTTACCAATATCCAGAGTAAAAATCTCACAGAAGAGACAGAAAAGATGGTATATGCAAGTATACGGGTCAGGTTGTAATATAGTTACAACAAAGTAGGTGAGTACTCTGAGGATTGTACCCAAATAAGGCGAGCACTAAATTAATTCTAATCTAAACATAAATAAATCTAATTAGTTCTTTAAATTGATTATATCATGAAAAATAAAAAAAAAAGATTTTGGTGATCTATATTAATAAAAATAATAAAATAAAGAAAATAAATAAATAAAACATGAGAAATCAAAGAGTAAAATATATCAAATCTTATCATGGGTGATTAGCTCGCTTTGGCAGTCATAGTCAATTGTCACTTCAAATTTTCTTGTTCATAATCAATTGTCACTTTGAGTTTTCTTGTTAATCAACTAATCGATATCCCAGTAGCATCTTTTGATCTTCTACTAAAATAACGAGTCAGCAAGAACTACTTAACTCTCGACCTCACAATCTAGACCGATTTAAGGTTAAGATGTTCACGGATAGGCCATACTGAATTTGGATTAATTCCCTATAACAGCTCGATTTTTAGCTAAATCAGGACAGGGGTTTTGGAAACACAAATTTGAGGTCAGAAAAAATATTTTAATATTATTTTTGGTGTTTTATGAGAAGATACATGTCTGAAATTTTCATGATTTAATTTGGTCGTTTGGATGCTTAATTTAGAAAAAGGACCAAATCACATAAAATGCAGCAGTTGCATTCTACTTGTTAAAGTGTTTTAATTGCTATGATTAAATAAATGTGCGGTCCTTATAATGCTATTAGACCATGGTTAGTGGAGATGGACATAAATGGTCATCCATTATATGATTTTGTAATGTTTGAGCTAAGGGTAAATTAGGAAAATGTTTATTCAGTTAATTAAATTAAATTAAAACAAAAATTCTTTCATTTTTTCTCCATCTTCAACCGAATATTGAAGAATGAAAAAGCCATTGAAGCATTTTAGGTATGAGCACATGTCTAGTTTGATTGAGGTACAATTTGAGCTCTATTTTTAATGATTTATATGTTTTTGTGATCGTTACTTCGTGTTCTAGCTAGCTCGTACCTTGATTTTTAGAATTGATGATGATTTTGTAAAGTGCCATTAATGGATTCTTGAGTTTTTGAATGTTTGATGTTAGAAAATAATTAGTTAATCATAGATATACATGTTTTACTAAGCGATTTTGAGTAAAAATGCATATTAGGGATTAATTTGTGAAATTTGTAAATTTATGGGTTGAAATGTGAAATAAATGGAATTAATAGGCTGCTAGGGACCTAGGGAAGATTTGGCCAAGCTTGGGTTTAATGAAATTTTTATAATTTTGTGTATTTGTGGGGAGTAAATTGTAAAAATGTGTAATTATAAGGGCTAAAGTGTAAAAATGCCTAAAAATGTGTTTGTGGATTTCATTGAATGAACTAGTGATTAAACAAGTTAAATTTGAATTTATTTAGATTAAGAATGAAAGAAATTAGATTTAGATTGGGGGAAGTCAAAGGTTATCGAGTAATCGATTGATTCTGCAGTTTTCATTTTCAAGGTAAGTTCATATGCAAATAAATGCATTTCATTTGAATTATATATGTTTGATTGTTATTGAAATGTATGGAATGCTGAAAGGTCAGATATGAGAAAGTATCGATATAGTTATGACATCCGGAAGCCTGTACGAACCATATGAATAATATAGGATACGTATGTCATTACATTAGGATTCTGAGGTGTGATTTTGTGTAAGACCATGTCTTCATGTAAGACCATGTTTGGGACATTGGCATTGATTTGAGATTACATGTAAGACCATGTCTGGGATATTGGCATCGTATATGATTTCATGTAAGACCCTGTCTAGGACAATGGCATCGATATATTATAACATGTAAGACCATATCTAGGATATGACATTGTATGAGCTTTACTAGGTATCTGAGTATCCTTATCAATTTTGAACAATTCAACGGGCAATTTCAAGAAACAAATGAATATGTAAATGAGCTATCTGATTCAGGTATGAAAGATGTTATATGTATATTGAGAATGAAAGGTGAGTATGGTTATAAATGATGATATTTGAATTAGTTGAGAAAGAATGGTGTGTATAACCATATGACTGGCTATTCTTAGCTTTTATGCATTGATGTGTTATTTATCATATGGGTTTATTTGTATGTGACTTACTAAGCTCTTGGAGAGCTTATTTTATGTGTATATTCATTATTTTATAGATAATCGAAGCTAGTACGAGCTCTGGGATCGTCGAGAACTGTCGTCACACTATCGATCACCGTTTCGGTACTTTTAAAGCCTTGTATATATGGTATATGGCATGTATAGGCCAGTGTCATTTTGGTTATCGTATGGAATGAAATTATAGCCATGAGAGTTGGCTTGCAAATGATGTAAATGGTTGATATGTTTTTAGTCATATAAGTGGGTTTATTAGTTGTGTTTGGTATGGTTGATGATGGTGTGTTAAGGCTTGGAAAATGGTATGTTTTAGCATCAGGTTGAGGTAATGATTTGGTTGGCTAGATGCTTGAAGTTTGGATGCCATTTTGTTTGGTAAATAGGGTGAGAAAATGTATGCTTAAAATAACTTATGTTCATGATCATGTTTTGAGGTTTTGGTACATGAAATTGGTATACTTTGAGTTGGAATTGTGTATGGAAATAATTGATGATGTTATAGCATAAAATGCACATAAATTGGTGATGTTTTGGCTGGAAATTATATGCCATTTGAGTGTGATTTGAGGCTTGATTTGTGCCTGTAGGGATGACCCTCTTTGGGTGGCAAATTGGCTTTGTAAATTGCATATTTTTGCCCACACGGGTAGGGACACGAGCGTGTGTCTTTGCTATGTGAAACGAGGGTTCAATTCAAATTAGGCCTGGGCGCTCCACGTGACCACGCACATAGGCATGTGGTAGGCCATGTGGCTAAGTCAGTATACCCTACAAGTTTGGCACGGCTGAGCACACGGTCCAGACACGAGCATGTGAGGCCATTTCGAATAGGCAGACAGGCTGGACACGTAGGCGTGTGGCTGACTATGTGACCAAGTCAGTAAGCTCCCTAATTTTCACATGGCTTGGCACACGGGTATGTCTAGTGGCCATGTGGATAAGTCAGTATGTCTTCCTTGTTTTCCCACGGCCTAAACACACGAACGTGTCTTGTAACACCCCTATCCCATAACCGTTTCCGGAATAGTTAAACGGGCATTACTGGACCTTTAATACAATTTAGAACATTTAATCATCAAATCCCATAGCATTTTAGTAAGTATAAATTATTCAATACCTATAACATACTTAATTCGAACGTATAAAGCTTACCACATGCATTCAGGACTGAATCAATAACATATGAAAAAGTTGGGAAAACTTAGAAAATTTTTCGAGTAGTGGTCACACGGCTGTGTGCCCAGGCCGTGTATCTTACACGACCATCAGATGCACCCATGTATCTAGGCCGTGTGAAAATAGGGCACACATACTGACTTGGTCACATGGCCAGTCCAACGCCCATGTATCTAGCCCGTGTAACTCTTTGACTTGGTCACACGGCTGACCATACGCCCTTGTGCAAGCCCATGTGCCATACACGGCTAATAGACATGCCCGTATGTCTATGCCGAGTTACTCTCTGACTTAATTATCTAAGGTGCAGGGGTCACACGATTGAGACAGAGGCTCTTGTGCTCAGACCGTGTGGGACGAAAATAGGCTTGGTTTAAGCCACTTTTCACACCAAATTTCCATGTACTTATAAGCATAAAATTTATACCAAAACCCCATTCAAAATAGGTGGCCAAATAACCAATTCAATACACATGATAAGGCATTTCATAACCAACCATTTCCTTTCTTAAGTTCAACTTCATTTATGCAACTAAACACATACCAAAATGAGATTTTCCATCTACCTTATTACAACTATAATACAAATCTATAATTACTCTATTTGAACAGACAACATCATTTAAACCAACATTATCAATACCAAAATATCATTCATCACATTTTTCAGAATATAAATATATCATAAGAAGCATATTTACCAAACCAACCATTTACCAACCTAAGCCATAGCACATAGCTTGGTCATATACAAAAACTTGTACCAAAATCATCAACATAAATGGCCAAAATTTTCAATTTATAAACTAGCCTATACATGTCATATTTACATATTTCCTAGTTCTCAAAAGTACTGAAGAGCCGTTTGGATAGTGTGATACAAATCTCCAACTTTGTTCTAATCGTGCAAGCTTTCGAAATCTATAAAACATAGAAATTTAAATGGAGCAAGCATTTAAGCTTAGTAAGCCCGTATAATATAGAATTAAACTTACCAATATAACATTAAGCAATAAAACAATTTAAATCCAACTTATTAGCCATATGTCTATTCACAATCATCCATTCACAAGTTAGTCACATAGTTACAATATAATCATCCTTTCACAAGGAATAAACCAAACATGAAATGCTCATTTAACATCGGATACATCTTCGCAGTTCATCTATACAATCTATATAAGTCATGTAACATCCCATCTATATAATTCATGTAATTCATATGACATTCCATCTATATAATTCATGTAACCTATAATAGTATAATGCCCGTTGAACCTAATGAAATATCGGGGGATACTCAGGTGGTACACACTAAGTGTATAAATTGGTAAATCCATCAATTCATCATCATTTCTGTAACACCTCTTACTCCTGTTCAATGCCGGAACAGGGTACGAGGCATCAATAGATTTTTACACTTAGAAATACACAAAACCGGTTATAAAATTTCTTTCAATTTAAAATCTAATCACATTTTTATCATATATATATACATTAATTCATTTACTAACATGCAAGCATACTCGTTCATGTATTGTATCATTATGACTCATAACATAGCTACTTTTAGTCATATCTCATGGTCTTATACAACAATAAAATTTCCATTAATTAGGCCAACATTCTAGGCCAACTCAGTAACATATAAACATATATTCAAGTCCTTATACATGCCATAAATTTATAAATATTTCGGAATCTTTTAATACTAACCTCAGCCTGATAGTGTGATAGTATCTCCGGCGACCTCCGACTCAAGCTAGCATCTAAAACTCTATAAGAAAAAGGAAGGATAGGGAATAAGCATTATAGCTTAGTAAGTAAATATGTAAATAATATAAATTTATTAGAATCTTTTATAAAACTTCAAAACATGTTCTCATAATAGTATAAATACAAATACACATAGTCCCACCATTTACTTAAGCCCTTTTTAAGATGTTTACTCGAGTAATAGTCACTAAATTATTTTTATCTAGAGCTATGAAACTTAAAATTAAGATTTGTCAATTTTCCCAGAAACTAGACTCATATTTATTCTTACCATAAAAATTTTAGAATTTTTGGCTTGTCCAATTAGTATAGTTTATTCATTGAAGTCTCCCCTATTTTGCGGTTCAGAAGTTCTAACCACTCTTCACTAAAATTTAATTATCTTTCTCTACAGAATTCAAACGAGGTTCTTGTTTCTTCTTCTAAAAATAGACTCATCAAGAAGTCTAACCATATAGATTATGCTCCATAATTATTTTTTTTTTACAATTTTTAATGATTTTTCCAAGTCATAACATGGGATCACAAAGTCATTCTCAACTAGTCTCACAAAAATATAAATATCCCAAAATACATAATTCGTTTGCTTTCTCTATTTCTTTTATATTAAAGTAGACTCAATAAGCTTTAATTCTATATCTCATTCAACCTAAAATTAAGTTCCTACCATTTTTGGTAATTTTTCAAAGTCACCCTACTGTTGCAGTACAAACTGTTTTCTTTCAAATCTCATCTCTCCCATAAATTTTCTTATATGGGTTTTCCAAATAACATTTGCCCACATCAAATTTACTGAAATTCGATCATTCATCAATGTTACTCATGTGCATATGTACACATATACCTACACTTAGTCAATATATACACTCACTTCCACTTGGCTATTTCACAATTTCATTCATTTTCACTTAGCCACTTTCCATTGAACACAACGGAATGAAACAGTAACAAATGTTCGGTGGCTTGCACATAGTACCACCTTTGTGGCTAAAGTTAATTGGTGCACATAGTAGCCTCCACTTAATACTTCACATGTGACCAATTTCATCTCTTACACATAGTGGCCTGCACTTAGTACCACACATGTAATCGAAGTTATCGGATACGCATAGTAGCCTACACATAGTACTACACATGCGATCCCAACTATATGATACACGTTGTAGCCTACACTTAGTATTATGTACGTGACTTAATCCATCTTGAACACATAGTAGCCTACACATAGTACTACACATGTGTTCCTACTACAAATCATTTGTATCATTTCTATTCCATGAGTTCAATCGGAAAATATACAATTTACCAATTCAGTCATTTTCATTAGAATTTTGTAATTTTTATCAAATAACCATCCAATATCCAACTTCATCTTGCATAATATAACAAAATATTGAAACATAAATAATAATAATGTATTATTTACATATCAACTTACCTCAATGCAAAGGATGATAAATTTGCAATATAGTCCACAACTTTTTCTTTTCCCCGATTTGAGTTGATTCCACGTCTTTCTTGATCTATAATAACACATTTCACTCGTTTATTCCATATACAACTCAAATTAACTAAAATTTACATTTTGGCAAAATTTACATTTTTCCCCTAAACTTTGCCAAAATTACGATTTTGCCTCTTGGCTCGTAAAATAATTTTATTCAATTTATTTGCATTTTAGGCCTAATTGAACCATTTCATAAATATGGCAGCCCATAACTCTCATTAAAACTCACACTTATGACCAATTATATAATTTTTACGATTTAGTCCTTTCGGACGTTTTCATCGAAAATTACTCGGCAAAAATCGTTTCTCTAACCATAAACATGCATAATCTATCATAATTCATCAAAATAAACAATTATTCAACATGGGTCAATTTTTTAAACCAAACTTTAGCTTAAATAAACGGTAGAAATAGAGAAATCATGTTACCGGGATTTCAAAAACGTAAAAATATTAAAAATGGGGCTAGAACGGACTTACAATCGAGCTTGGATGCTTGAAAAACCCTAGCCATGGTTTCTCCATGCTATATTCGGCCTTGAGGAAGAAGATGAGCAAAAATTGGCTTTTAATTTGATTTTTAATTCATTTAATCACTAAATGACCAAAATGCCCCTAACTTAAAAATATTCTTTTTCACCCATTTCATATCCATTTTTGTACAATAAATTAACCAATGGTCTAATTACCATTTAAGGACCTCCAATTTAAAATTTCAAAACAATTGGACACCTCTAACATGTAGAACTCAACTCTTGCACTTTTTACAATTCAGTCCTGTTGACTAAATTGAGTGCCCAAACATCGAAATTTTCGTACAAAATTTTTACAAAATAATTTCATAAAAATGCAAACCATAAAAATATAAATAAAACACATTTCAATTAAACACCTTTACTATAACGCCCCAATTTTTAGGGTTTTTGAATTTCTGCTTGAATTTATTTTTACATGTCTTGATATGCTGAAGTAGTGAATTTAGTGTGTTTAGTGGACCTTCAGGAGGCTTAGGTTTAAGTTTGAAGCCTGGAAAAATTTTAAAATTTAGCTTCATGTGAGAATGGACTTGGGCAAAGTGGGCCTTTAAATAAATGTTGGGGTTTTATGGCACAAAGAAGCTTATGGTAAAGTGGCAAGGTAGCGCCACTTAGAGCACAGGGAGGTGGCGTGTGGAAGCTTGTGAAAGGGCTAAGGTTCGAATCTACCTATTGGCAAAATTTTTTAATTTTGCTACATGAGCATGGTAAGAGGTGGACTCCAAGTTAAATTTTGAGGGAAGGTGTTTGAGTTGCTCATGGGATTGGATTAAGGAGTGATAAGGGGAGATTTTCAAGGAGAAAATTAAGGGATTGGAGTGAGGTGCAAGAGTTGGCCAAATAGGGGACTTTGTAGTTGCAATTTCAGCTAGGGACCTTAGGTAATAGCATTTTCGACATTTTGCGAAGGGAGTGTGCCAAATTCCTTTAGGCTTTCTTTCAGGATTTTAGTTCATTAAGTTTTGACATTTTGGTAGGTAGGCGTCGATTTCTACCTTTGGGTCTCGGGATTTGTTTTTTTGGTCATTTAGTACCAAATAGGTAAGGTTAAAGTGTGCTTTTGATTTCTTTTCTTTCTGTTCTCTCCTCGTTTCTTTCTTCAAAAGCCGAAAGTCCTTAAACCCTCAAATATTCTCTTGGCTAATTGTTTCAAAAGCTGAAAACTCGAAACTAGAAATCTTTTTCTTGCCGATTTCTTTTTTGGTCAAACCCTCTCCATCTTTACTCTAAAAAGCTGAAACCTTCAAAGTCTTCCATCTCTCTATCGCCATCTCCTTCCTTTCTTAACTTCTTCTTCTTCCTTTTTTGTTTCTCTAAAGATCACCCTAGTCCAGTAAACATCCTTAAACCAATTACCCCTTCTTCAATCGGCTACTCTTTTTGTATGGCCTTCATAGCCGATTCTCTTAGAACTCTCATTTTCTTGTGTTTTGAATAGATCTACAATAGATCTAGGCTTAGGCTAGTGATTGGTGGTTCTCTCTTCTATCAAGACAAAAGAGCGAACTCTTGGGTAAGTGACTCCTCCCTCTTTCTTTTCTTTTAAGTGGTTGTTAAAAGTCGAATCCCACTAGCCTTCTTGGACAATCAGATTTGATCCTGCCATTGGCAGACCAACTAACGTTTGTTATGTGTTTTGGCCGTGGTAGAGGATGATCTTACGGGAAGTGGTTGGTGTCTAGGGTTATCATAGCAATCTAGATCTATTAGTTAGATCTTGGCTAAGGTAAGTGGTTAGTAGATTATTTGATTATGGCCGAATACTTCAGGGGTAAGGTGGTGGTGGTTTTTAGTGGATTATGAATTAATTTAGTGATTAAAACAGTCGTAGGTTGATCATCCGGGGGATCTCGACGTAGTTCGCAAATAGGTGTGTAACGACAACCTTTAGTAGCTTAGATCGGCAAAAGCCAAAAAGCCGAAATGCCGAAATGCCGGCATTTCATGGACTTGCAAGCGTACGAATGCTCATGGGTCAATCTAAAATCGTGAATCTAAAATATTGGATGGTAAGGGCTACTGTGCGTGTTTTCGTGCACTTAGGCTGTTTCGGGCCACGATGGGCCGAAATTGGGCCCAATAGGCTTATGGGCTCAGATGGGTAAACGTATGCGGTAAGTAATTTCTGGTAAACTGAGCATTAAATATGTGATAATATGTGTAAGATTAGACTGAGCACGCCACAGTAGCACGTGGGCTTCCTAGGGCCCATTAGAGGTTTTTAGGCCCGATTACGCTATATGAATGTATGGACATCTGAGTCGCTCAGAGTGATGTTAGACCTGCTAGAAGGTCGTATTAAGCATGAAACTTAAAAACGTAGCCAAATGACCAAAATAAACCTGAAGGGTAAAAATTACCATTTTACCCTTAGATGCTAAATGACTATTTTACCCCTAGAAATAGTTGACTGATTTGCATATAATTGTATCTGATATTCTGTATGCCCATGCCATGTAGTACTCTAGTTTGCATGGGGTTGGGTTATGGATATGCAGGAAGTTCTGTATAGGGGCACTGCCACTTATTCTACTTAGCGGCTCCGTTCTGGTGGCTCTGCCACGATTTCTGTAATAGCAGCTCTGCTGCGTCTGTGGTGTGTAGGGCTGGGTGGGTTGAGTTATTCCCACATGGGTGTTGGGCTGGTACGGGTGGTGTGTTGTGCTGGACTGGGCTTGGGCTTTGCATACATATATTTCTATATATGTATTATGTTTTGTATATGAAATGGTCCGAAGGCCCACTCTGTTTCTGAAAAGGGCCAAGGCCCAGTTTGATCTATATCTGTATAGGGCTTTAGCCTAGACTGAGTTTTGACTGGTCTTTAACACTGGTTGGATTACATTACACACTGAGTTTTCACAAACTCGCCCTATTATTTCCATCCATGTAGGTAACCCCCAACCATAGAGGACTTGGAGCTGCGAGGGATTTGGGGTGGCCACGTGATTCATGCTTCCAGTTTTTAGTTTTTCTTAAATTTAATTTATTTATATTTCATTTCTAAATTTCGGATTTATGTTGTAATAAGGCCACTTGGGTACTTGGTTTGAGTTTTTTTATTATTATTGTTTGATTCAAAACGGTAGGCTAGATTATGTGGGTTTTCAAACTTAATCAAATTTTTTTTAATCATACCTTACGTAACAATTGGATAACTCAACAATGATAACACAATAATGAGATCTGTTAAATGTGAATTTTACTTGGTAATTGATATAGTTTTTAAATCTAATAATGTTCATTAATTACAAGCTATTAAACAGCGTTTTACAACGAACAACATAATTGTAACACCCCAAACCCGGCCCAGATGTTACGGCCAAGTCCGGTGTGTCACATCACCTACAACTAACCAGATTACCTATTTACTAAGATTAGAGTGAGCTTTGCAAAACTGATATTTAAATCTTAAGAGAAATTCCCGGTTTATTGATGAACGTCCTATTCAATACTAGTTATTAAGAGATTTATGATAAAACTTAACTTTGTTACTCATTTGAAACGTGTGATGAGATTTTGAAAACACTCGATTAATTTTAAGAAAAACTTGCGTAGCTATATTCAAAAGAATTAAAGTTGTGTATGATTAAGTAATTTAAAAACCCAAAATAAAAATAACTATAATTTAAAAATAAATACGGAAATAAATAACCTAGTAAAAACCAACAGTCCAGTCCACGCAACAGATAATAATAACATGGCATGTAGTAAACAGTAACAGTAAACATGCATTTTAGTCAATCCCAGCCCTAGGGATATAACGGTCATTTTTGCTTATAGAGGTAAAATAGTAATTTTCCACCAATAAGGGTATTTCAGTAATTCTACCAGTTTTTAGGGTTTTTATGCATATTTCAGTCTTCAATAATCTAACTTTCGTCTCGGTAGTTATATAACTTGTTTTAACAGTTTCACCCTATTGGGCCTTAGAACCCCTAATGGGCCCTATAGTGTCATAACACTATTTTGCCACGTTTAGCCCAAATTCTAAGTCTAGTCTAGCAGATTTATCCTACAATATACTAGAATACACTTACCACTTACTTTTACCCACATGGGTCCGTAAGCTGTTGGGCCCAATTTCAGCCCATCGAGGCCCAAATTTACCGAAGCGTATGAAATTGCGCACTCAACCATCTTGCCACTTTCGATTATAGATCCAATGATTTCCAACCGACTCATGAGCATTCGTACGCTCACAAGCCCATGAAATGCCAGAATTTCGACATTTTGGCTTTTTAGCTTCTGCCGACTTAGACTACAGAAGGGTGTTCGTTACACACCTGATTTGCGACGATTGCTACTGAGATCTCCCACGATATCCTACAATCAATTACTAGACATATCAAATCCAAAATACAATGACAATCTCCATAATTCTACTTACCATAATCGACCATCACCACCTAAGGCCCTTGAGATCTTACCTTTGCCGAAACTAGTAACCAGATCTAAATCCAATTGTTCCAAAGATCCAAGCCTCCTATGCCTCTTGCCAGATCGCCCCTTCCATAAAAAGTACACATAAAATGAATTAAAAGAACTGTCTTTACCTATCACCACATTTGAAAGCCTCCCTAAAGAGTTTTGGGATTTCGGCTTTTCTTAAATCCAAAGATAACGAATAAATCTGAGATGTCGAGTACTTACCACAGGTTTTCCTTAATCAAAGCAATTCTTCTACTCAGATCTGATGCAGATCTGGCCCCTAAACACTAGCAGATCTCGAATCTTAAGGATCTAAAGATTCGGCTATATATCCCTAAAAACTATAGTGTTTTCGGCTTTTTAAGTGGTGAAAGAAGATATGATTTGAGGCTATGGTTGGAGGGGTGTTTGTCGACAGAGCCTAAGGGTTTGGAGAGTATGAAATTCAGGTACAAGTGAGGAAAAACAGAAGGGGTTTGGCTATAGGTAAATCGGCACAGGAAGCAAGCCTTTCGAGATTTTGGCTTTTAGTAGTTGATGAGTTTGAGCAGAAAAGAGTGGCAATTTCAGTTTCTGAAGAGAAGAGTATGAAAGATAAGGGAGGAGGAGGGGTGATTTTGGCTAGAGAGGAAAAGAAAAAGAAAGAATGGAAGAGAGGAGAAGAGAAGGAAGAATTCAGCACTTAGGAGTTCCAACTTTGCGTTTTCAGCTTTTTGCAACATTGAGAAGAGAATAGAATGAAAGTGAAGGCTCCAAGTGGCTAACCCTAATTCGGCAAGACAAAATAAAACTAAAGCTTGCCCTAATGGCCATTGAAACCAAAGGCCCAATCCCCCTAAGGCCCTAGCCGAATGCTACTTAAGCTCTATCACATGCCCGGCACATGCACAAAACTAAAAGTACCATCTGCTTACCTTGTGACTTGAACTCTAGCCCTTAAACTCAGTCCACATGCCACTTTTTTAGGAACTTAGTGGTGCCACCTTGCCACTTTACCAAGGTCCTCTTTGTGTCTTAATTTGCTAATTTTTTTCTTAAAGGCCCACTTAACCAAGTCCCTTTCACTTAAAATCCAAGTTGATATTTCTATCAGGTTTTAACTTAGGCTTGGGCCTTCTAAAGGCCTACTAACACACTTAAATATAATTTCAATAATCAGACTACCAAAATTCCAAAATTTCCCCAAAAATCACAAAACCCAAAAAATCCCGAAAATCAGGGCGTTACACGCAACTAGTGCTAAGCTTTGTTTTTTTTATAACAATAATATTTAAAACTTCTCAATTATTCAGGTTTTCTTTTATCCGAACCCAGACTCAAGGCCCAATACTTCTAGGCCCAAATTTAGGGTGTTACAATTCATCCCTTCTAAAAAAAATTTCGTCCTCGAAATTTTTAAAGAATAAGATAGTCATGCATCAACTACTCTACTACACTACCGCTGCGCACTCTGATCTAAATCATTTCAGTATTTATTCATATATCTTATGTTGAGATAGTATTCCAAATTTTTTGTTTTTACAGAATCATAACCTAGCTGCAGTCTCAGTTTTTCTAGGGTTTAGTTTCCCTACAATCTCAGTCTCTACAGTTTTCAGTACTACTCTAACTACAATATCATAGTATGGTCTCAGTTCTATCTACAGTAACATTACAGTACAATACAGTATAAGGGTAAAAACACTTATAGACTTGGTGCCGGGGATTCAGTGTGCCACTTCTTCAAATACCAAATTTCAGAAAACTCGGAAAGATTTAAACTTTCCAAAATCAAACCTTTAAAACATGTATATTTTGAATAAAACAAGTTTGAAAGGGGTTTTTCCTAAATTTTTCAGAAACTGATTTCCAAAATACCCTTCTTGGGCCTAAGTTTTTAGAATTTTTGAAAATATTTTTGGACCCTATCCACAGCCGAGTTGTTACGATTGGGCTCTGATACCACTCAATGTAACACCCCAAACCCAGCCTAGACGTTAAGGCCAAGTCTGGTGTGTCACATCACCTACAACTAACCAAATTACCTAGTTACTAAGATTAGAGTGAGCTTTGCAAAACTGATATTTAAATCTTAAGAGAAATTCCCAGTTTATTGATGAACGTCCTTTGCAATACTAGTTATTAAAAGATTTATGACAAAACTTAACTTTGTTACTCGTTTGAAACGTGTGATGAGATTTTGAAAACACTCGATTAATTTTAAGAAAAACTTGCGCAGCTATATTCAAAAGAATTAAAGTAGTGTATTATTAAGTAATTTAAAAACCCAAAATAAAAATAACTATAATTTAAAAATAAATACGGAAATAAATAACCTAGTAAAAACCAACAGTCCAATCCATGCAACAGATAATAATAACATGGCATGCAGTAAACAGTAACAGTAAACATGCATTTTAGTCAATCTCAGCCCTAGGGGTATAACGGTCATTTTTGCTTCTAGGGGTAAAATAGTAATTTTCCACCTATAAGGGTATTTCAGTAATTCTATTAGTTTTTAGGGTTTTTATGCATATTTCAGTCTTCAATAATCTAACTTTCGTCTCGATAGTTATATAACTTGTTTTAACAGTTTCACCCTATTGGGCCCTAAAACCCCTAGTGGGCCCTACAATGTCATAATGCTATTTTGGTCAGTTTAGCCCAAATTCTAAGTCTAGTCTAGCAGATTTATCCTACAGTATACCAGAATACACTTACCACTTACTTTTACCCACATGGGTCCATAAGCCCATTGGGCACAATTTTAGCCCATCGAGGCCCAAATTTACCGAAGTGCACGAAATTGCGCACTCAACCATCTTACCACTTGCAATTACAGATCTAATGATTTCCAACTGACTCATGAGCGTTCGCATACTCACAAGCCCACGAAATGCCAGAATTTCGGCATTTTAGCTTTTCGGCTTTTGCCGACTTAGACTACAGAAGGGTGTTCGTTACACACCTGATTTGCGACGACTGCTAACGAGATCTCCCACGATATCCTACAATCGATTACTAGACACATCAGATCCAAAATACAATGACAATCTCCATAATTCTACTTACCATAATCGGCCATCACCACATAAGGCCCTTGAGATATTACCTTTGCCGAAACTAGTGACCCGATCTAAATCCAATCGTTCCAAAGATCCAAGCCTCCTATGCTCCTTGCCAGATTGCCCTTTCCACAACAAGTACACATAAAACCAATTAAAAGAACTATCTTTACCTATCACCACATTTGACAACCTTCCTAAAGAGTTTAGGGATTTCGGCTTTTCTTAAATCCAAAGATAATGAATAAATCTAAGATGTCGAGTACTTACCACAGGTTTTCCTTAATCAAAGCGATTCTTCTACTCAGATCTGATGCAGATCTAGCCCCTAAACACTGGCAGATCTCAAATCTTGGGGATCTAAAGATTCAGCTATATGTACCTAAAAACTAAGTTATTTTCGGCTTTTTAAGTGGTGAAAGAAGATATGATTTGAGGCTATGGTTGGAAGGGTTTTTGTCGACAGAGCCTAAGGGTTTGGAGAGTATGAAATTCGGCTACAAGTGAGGAAAAACAAAGGGGGTTCAGCTATAGGCAAATCGGCATAGGAAGTAAGCCTTTCGAGATTTTGGTATTTAGTAGTTGATGAGTTTGAGAAGAAAAGAGTGGCAATTTCGATTTATAAAGAGAAGAGTATGAAAGATGAGGGAGGAGGAGAGGTGATTTCGGCTAGAGAGGAAAGGAAAGTGAAAGAATGGAAGAGAGGAGAAGAGAAGGAAGAATTCGGCACTTAGGAGTTCTAACTTTGCGTTTTCGGCTTTTTACACCATTGAGAAGAGAATAGAATGAAAGTGAAGGCTCCAGGTGGCTAACCCTAATTCGGCAAGACAAAATAAAAATAAAGCTTGCCCTAATGACCATTGAAACCAACGGCCCAATCCCCCTAAGGCCCTAGCCGAATGCTACTTAAGCTCTATCACATGCCCAGCACATGCACAAAAATAAAAGTACCATCTGCTTACCTTGTGACTTGAACCCTGGCCCTTAAACTCAGTCCACACGCCACTTTTTTAGGAACTTAGTGGCGCCACCTTGCCACTTTACTAAGGCCCTCTTTGTGTCTCAATTTGCTAATTTTTTTCTTAACGGCCCGCTTAACCAAATCCCTTCCACTTAAAATCGAAGTTGATATTTCTATCAGGTTTTAACTTAGGCTTGGGCCTTCTAAAGGCCTACTAACACACTTAAACATAATTTCAATAATCAGAACACCAAAATTCCAAAATTTCCCCAAAAATCACAAAACCCGAAAAATCCTGAAAATCAGGGCGTTACACGCAACTGGTGCTAAGCTTTGTTTTTTTTATAACAATAATATTTAAAACTTCTCAATTATTCAGGTTTTCTTTTATCCGAACCCAGACTCAAGGCCCAATACTTAGCCCAAATTCAGGGTGTTACAATAATGTTTTGTTAAAAGAAGATCGTAGATAAATCAATCGTTCATGTGACACACTAGGTCTGGCGGTAACGTCTGGGCCGGGTTTGGGGTGTTACATTTACCTTCTAGAATGCATATTTTACTACTTTTGCAATTTAGTCCAATTTATCAAATTGGACACACAAACAATAAAATTTTGTAACGAAAATTTCACAAAATATTGCGAACACAAAATAAATTTTAAAACTCAATCAGAAAAAATATTTTGACCTCAGATTTATGGTTTCGTAACCATTATTCCGTTTAGGCCCTATATCGGGCTATTACAATTTATGCTATTTCAAGCCATGATCGGTAAGCTCCTCTCGAGTTGTGAAACTTAAAGCTCTATCAAGCTAAACGGTAAGCTCATAAGAGTTGAAATAGTAAGCTCCAAAGTGCTAAATCAGTAAGCTCATAAGAGCTGAATCGGTAAGCTCATATGAGCTGAGGTGAGACTGCAACAAATGCAGACTCAAC
This sequence comes from Gossypium stocksii, assembly GCA_020496765.1. Taxonomy (NCBI): domain Eukaryota; kingdom Viridiplantae; phylum Streptophyta; class Magnoliopsida; order Malvales; family Malvaceae; genus Gossypium; species Gossypium stocksii. Next base: position 30,984,117 of record CM035627.1, read on the forward strand.
CAAAAGGGTAACCCTAGTGACATGTCCTTCATATCCTACGACTTTCTACAATTCAAACGGGACTCGGTATTTATCCAACATATAACTAATTAGGCATTTCAATTCAAATATCTTATTTATACAATTATATATATATACAACTCAACAATTACAAATATATAAAAGTTTGATTTTAATTATACGAACTTACCTCGTATAGCTCGGATAAACTTTTGATTACTCTTCTATTTTTCGTTTCCCCATATCTGGTTCCAGTATTTGTTCATCTTGATCTATAGAATGTAAAATTCAGTACATCCAGTAATTATTCAATTCAATTTAGTCCATAATTCATGTATTTAGCAAATTACACATTTGCCCCTATACTTTTGATTACTTTGCAATTTAGTCCATAACAAATAAAATGTCAAATTTGCACAATTAAACATTGACCCATGCATAGCTGAATTTCATACTTAATACTAGCAGCCCATGTCTTCTATTTATTCAGACTTTTAACAACAATATTTCTATATTTCACAATTTAATCCTTGATTCTCATTTTTGTCAAAAAATCACTTAACAAAACTTGTATATCTAGCATTAAACCTTCATAATCTACCATTAATCGTCAAAATAACCAAGCATTCAATAATGGCATCATTCAAAATCTATAACAGTTTCAGAAACGAAGGTACGGGCTAGCTAGATTGAGCTGGAACGAGCTCGAAAACGTAAAAATTATTAAAAATAAAGCTTGGCCAAACCTTGAAATCTCTAATGGCTATCTCTTTTTCTATTTTCGATGGGAGGATGAAGATGACAATAATTTTTTTATTTTTACTTAACATACATTATTAATTCAATTACCTAATTAACCTTGGTAATTAAACATGAAAATCACATAATTTCAGCCTATTACCGTCCACTCACAATAGCAACGATATATTTACCATGCAAGGCTCATTCATTTCATTCTATTGCTATTTAGCTCATTCAACTAATAGAACTCACATTTTACGCGTTATGCGATTTAGTCCTTTTTACTGAATTTGCCATTTAGACGGTAAAATTTCTTTACAAAATTTTTATACTACCATACAATCATGTTGTAAGACTTATTAAAATAATAAAATAAATATTTTGACTTGATTCTGTTGTCCCAAAACCACTGTTCTGGTCTAACTCAAAAATGGGTTGTTACATGTCTAATGCCATGTGAGCCACACAGCCTGTTCACATGGGCGTGTGACCTCTGTTACTAAGAAAAATTTTAAATTTTCAGAAAATTTTTTATGTGATCGGTTTAGTCTCGAACCTTCTTCAAAGCATGCTTAAGGTCTCAAGTCCTATATAAGGGACATTATGTATGTGATTGAATGATATTTGATGATGAATGAACATTGAATTATGAAATGGATGCTATAAGTTGTGTATTGTTCAGTAATGCCTCGTAACCCTAGTCCGATAACGGATACAGGTTAGAGGTGTTACATTCCCACCTTAATGACTTCCTAGTATTGTCATGACTAGGGTTTAGGTTCTTCCTTTCTTGAACAATTGATCCACTAAAAAACTCCTACAAAATAGTTAATTAATCATACCTCTACTCACTAATCCCCCACAGGAGGATTAATTCCTAATGGATCTAATAAACAATATAAACTTGACAAATAGAATAAACCTGAAGAGTAATTAAGGGAATAGAGTTTAAGAAAAAGTCTGATTTGTATTAGAATTTAAGCACAGAATCCTCACAGAGTTTGATGGTATATCCCAAATCTAATTTCCCCATAAAAGCAAATTACAAGAATTGGAATATAACCTAAACTTAAGAGAAAAGAAAAACTAAAAACTAAATCTAAAGAGAAAATTATACAATATGAAAAGGCTTCTATAACATATATTAAATGAGCCTATTTATTCACTTTAGGGTCCTCATGCTTAATGTTTGAATGTGCAGACCAAAAAGCCCTTGGCTCATAAGTATTTCTTGTACAAACGTGATGTTGTGACATACCAGGTCCTGTGTGGTGACATCGAGGGCAGTATGCTCATCTTCAGGGGTATGTTGCCACATCGTCTGGCTGTGTCACATCATCAAATGCAGTCTTGGAATTTTTCTATCCTGCTCCCGATGTTGTGACATATAATGCTCCATGTTGAAACATAGCAATCTTTATCAACTTATCATGCCTTCTAATGGTCTCCTACATGCTCACAAAGTAGATTAGCTCACCCTTAGGCCTCATTCGATCCCAAAGGTTAAGAAAAGACTTAAATTACACACTTTATTGAACTTAACTAAAATTATGAAAATGTAACTAAAACTTAACTAAAATGCTTATGTTCAAGCTCCTAAAGTACGAAAACTAGTTTATCAATCTCTCCCACACTTAAGCCATTGCTTGTCCTCAAGTGACACAAATAAAAATAGTCAACGATAGGATGACCCTTGGGCAAGTATGGTACAAATGTTAGCGTTGAAGCACATGAATAGGCATTTCATATTCACAAATAATCTTGACATGATATTTAGTTGAGTTACCAATTTTGATATCAAACATTAAGTTCAGTATATTACAAAGCATTCAAGCATTATGAGTCTTCAAATGTAGGAATCCATTAATAAATTATACAAGTAATTTGATTATCCTAGTAGAATACAAACAGTTATTAATACAATTATTTAATATAATTTCAAGTTGTGAATAAGTCTACCTAGATCACATAGGGCTTTTTGGCTTGTAACATTCCGAGGCTTAGGGCAGGTATGGATTTCAAGAATAGTAAGCATCAAATAGTTTCAAGCACGAAAATAGTTCACACATCATATTGTCCCTTATTCTCCCCCTTAGTGACCCTTTCGCGCTCACCCCCTTATTTCCTCTTCTATCCTCTTCCTTTTATCTCTTTATTGGAAATCTTAGTATCATATAGCAACAATGGCTAGCTTACAAGTTTTTGTACAATAATGACCGAGTTTTTCTATAACTGTGATTTTTTCTCTTTTTCTTTCTTTTTCATGATACCTTTGCTCACAATTGCTTTTACTTTTCATGTACTTTTTCTACTCGTTAAATTTTCTTTTTGGTTTCTTTTGTTTCTTCACTTTTTAAGCTAATCCATAATCACTATCCTCTACTCATCTTTCCTATCGCTGTATTTTTACAAAACCACCATAATGTATCTAGTTATCCTTCAATATGTATGGGCAAACATTTGTGATCATGCAATTTAAGACCAAAGAAAAGGGTAATCATGTCGACTATTGGTGGGTTCTTCCCTAAGAATTCACATTGTTTAGTGTTTTTGCTATATGAGGAGTTTGTACAACAATTCATAAACATATGAATTGAATTATTAACATTTTATTAAATATTATAAAATACTAACAATTAACTTTATTTACTAATTGAATTTAAACCTAAAAGAATAGTTTTACTAAATATAAATATATGCATTAATCATCTTCGTCTTGGAGTCCTTGTCTTCTTCTCTCCTCATTTTGTTTCCTCTGTAAAATCATGTACTATAACATCCCGGTTTAGACCGTAGTCAGAACAACGGTTCCAGAACCACATATCTGAGGTCAAAAAGAATTTTAATATTATTTTCCATGTTTACAGCATGATATATGATACGTGTGAAAATTTTATTGTTTGTGTGCTCAATTTATTAAAAAGCACTTAATCGCAGAAAGTGTAAAAGTGGCCTTCTATGTGTTAAAAGTGCTTAAATGTTATGTCTTACTAAATGTGAGGTCCTTATGTTGTTATTAAACCACGTGGTTAATGGATGGAGAAAAATGGGCTTATGTTAGTGGATTTTAAGTGTGATTAATAAGGTTATATTAGTAATTTGTAAAATAAAAGATAATTAAATTAAACAAAACATAATGGTGGCTATTGTGTTCATTCATCTTCACCGAAAATAAAAAGAAAAAGAAAGATTAAAAGCTTGCTAGGGTTAGGCTAATAATTTGGGTGATTAAGGTATGGTTTTTGATCCGTTTTCGATGATTTCTATGTCTTTATGATTTTTGCATCTTGCTCTAGCTAGCCCATGCTTGAATTTCTAAATTTGATGATGATTTTGAGATATTCTGTTGATGAATATGTGAGTTTTGTGTTGTTACATGGTGAAATGTGAAAGCTTGGTGATAGATAAACATGTTTGGTATTGTAATTTTTGATGAAATTGCTTATTATGGACTAATTTGTGAAAATGAGAAATTGAGGGGTTAAAATGTAAAATAAATGAAATATATGGGCTGCTAGGGACTTAAATGATATTTGGCCAAGCTTGCGATTAATGAGATTATGTGAATTTTTGTGTATTTTTGTAATAGGGACTAAAATGTCAAAAATGTGAAATTATAGGGGTCAAAGTGTAAAAAGGCCAATTTATGTGTTTGTAGATTGAATTGAATGAAATGTGTTATTAAACACTCAAATTTGAATTTATATAGATCAAAAATGAAAGAAAACGGAATTAGATAGGGGAAATTGAAAGTGGTCGAATAGTCAGTTCAATCCGTTCATTTTCGTACGAAGTAAGTTCATATGCAAATAAATGCGTTTTATGTGAATTATATATGTTTATTTGATATTAAAATGCTATGAATGTTGAATGTTCAAAAATGTGAAAGTATCGATAGAGTTGAGATATCCGAAAGGCCTGTATGAAGCATAGGAATAGTATAGGATACATATGTCATGACATAGGATTCTAAGATGTGATATCATGTAAGACCATGTCTAGGACATTGGCATCGATTTGAGATTTACGTGTAAAACCATGTCTGGGACATTGGCATCGTATATGATTTCGTGTAAGACCCTGCCTGGGATAGTGGCATCGATATTTGATAACATGTAAAACCATATTTGGGATATGGAATTGTATGAACTTTAAGAGCTATCCAAGTATCCTTATTGATTCCAAACGGTTCAACGAGCATTATTGTGGAAGGAACGAGAATGTAAACGAGTATTTGATTCAAGTATGAAAGAAATGTATATGAAGTGTAAGTATAAAAGGTGAGCATGAATATGAATATTGATATGTAAGTTATATGAGAATGAGATGTGCTTATATGCAAGTGGACTATGAACAACTGAGCTATATGAGAAATATGAATTTGTAATTGTGTTTTGCATGATTTACATGAATGAATTGGTCTATATTTGTTTTATGTGATAAGTGTATTTGTATATGGCTTACTAAGCTTTTGAAAGCTTACTTTATGTGTTTTCACTTGTTTTATAGATTAACGAAGCTACTAAAAGGTTGGGGATTGTCGAGGATCGTCATCGTATAATCAAACAATATTTTGGTACCTTTTAAAGTTGTATATGTTAATGTATGGCATGTATAGGCTATGATTAATGTAATATGTTTTGAATAGTAAATATCATGCCATGTGATATGGCTTGATTATGTTTGAGACAATTATTGAATTTGGTATAAGTTATGTGATGATTATGGTGTTTATAATGTGTTGATATATAGCCTAGTGAAATGGTCATTTTGATGAGTTTGTTGTGAGGTTGATTTGGCATATTTTATGGTTGAAATGGTATGGATTTGGTATGTTTTGTAATGGTTGATAATGGGGTATGTAGTATGAAATTGGTGTACTTTGAGAATGGAATTGATTGGTGATATTATGGCATGAATTGTGTATGTTTTGGTATTATTTTGGTAGCAATTTGGATATGAGATATGTGTCATTTGGTGCTTGTAAGGATGACCTAGAATGGGTGGCGTTGTGGCCTTGTAAATGGCCTATTTTTACCCATACGGGTAGGGACATGGGCATGTGTCTCTACCGTGTTACTCGAAAGCCAATTCAAATTGGGCCTGGGTGCTCCCCATGGCCTCACACACGGGTGTGTGACTAGCCGTGGGGCTTAAGTCAGTATACCCTACAGGTTTGACACGGCCTGATGCACAGGCGTGTGGGCCATTTCGAAAGGGCACACAAGCTGGCACACGGGCGTGTGGTTGGCCATGTTATCCAAGTCAGTATACCCTCCATATTTCACACGACTTGGCACACAGACGTTTCCTTGGCCGTGTGACCTAAGTCAGCATGTATGCCCTGTTTCGCCACAACCTAGACACACAAGTTTATCTAATGCCGCGTGAGGCACACGGCCTGTTCACACGAGCGTATGACCTCTGTTACTTTGAAAATTTTGAAGTTTTTCAAAAAATTTTATATGAGATCAGTTTGGTCCTGAACCATCTCTAAAGCATGTTTAAGGTCATGTAGATCTTCTTAAGGGACATTGTGATTATGAATTATTATGATTTGATGACGTGTAAGATATGCATGTAATATGTTATGAAATGTTTGGTAATGCCTCTTAACCCTAGTCCAGGGACGGATACGGGTTAGGGGTGTTAAATGTACTATTTATAGATGAGTACTACTTATAGACATCATCTCCTAGCAGCTTTTTCAAGGACCCATCTATTTATCAAGTTGCTCCATAGGCACTCCTACTTTCTTGCATAACCTTGTAATCAGATGCGGAAAGAATATTCATTTTTTCTGATTACGTGCATATTTGATAATATTTTCATACATCCATGTACTGATGCATAATTCCTTAAACGTATCACTACTACTTTAGTCTCATTGGTAGTAATGCTACCATTTCCACTCATTTAGAGACATAATCATCAACTAGTAGAATATACTGGTTGTCAAAAGGACTTGAAAATGATTCCATAAAATCAATTCCCCAAACATCGAATTCTTCTACTTCAAGTATCCTAATTTGTGGCATTTCGTCTCTTTTTTTTATATACTTCTAGTTCTTTGGCATTTCTTCCATGTTTGAACAAATTCATAAGCATCTTTGCTCATTTTCAGCCATTAGAATCCTAACTATAGTACTTTTTGGGCCATTCTTTTTCTACCAAAACGTCCCCCACATGGGGATGTATGACATCCTTGTAGAATATCAATTATTTCCACCTCTACTACACATATCTTTTCCATCTTTGAATAAATTCATAAGCATCTTTGTTCATTTTTAGCTAATAGAATCCTGACTGTAGTACTTTTTGGGCCATTCTTTTTCTACCAAAATGTCCCGCACATGGGGATGTATGACATCCTTGTAGAATATCAACTATTTCCTCCTCTACTACACATATTCTTACCTACTGATCTGCACACTGTTGGAAGACATACGAATCTTCCAAGACATAATTTTTTACTTCATGTGTGATCCTTTTCTTTTGTTGCCATGATAATTGTGGTGGAAAAATGCCCTCAGTGTCAGCATACCACGAGTGCCATTATTTTTGAACCTTTCTTTGTGGATGTCTACTTTGAACAATTGTTTGTAAACAAAAGTTTCTTTTCATTTCTTCATAATCTAATTGTTTCAGGTTCTTCTCTATTCTAGATAAATGGTTTACAATTTGATTTTTCTATTTCTTTCTTGTCCATTGTCCATAAATCGAACTCTTGAAGCAGTAATACCCATCCCATTAATCTGGCTTTCACTTCCTTTTTCTGCATGATATATTTTAATGTTGAATGGTTGGTTAAACATAAACTTTGTTTGCTATCAAATACGGCCGAAATTTTTCACAAGCAAACACAACAACAATGATTTCCTTTTCAGTCGTAGTATAATTGCATTGTGCTGAATCGAGTGTCTTACTCACATAATGAATGGCTCCAAATAGGTTATTTCTTTTTTGTCCCAGCACTGCCCTTACAACGTAGTCACTAGCATCGCACATTATAATAAAATGCTCTGACTAGTTAGTAGTAATAATTATAGGAGTAGAAGTAAGTTTTTGTTTTATTACCTTAAAAGCTTTGATGCATTCCTGGTCAAATACAAACGGTGTCTCTTTCTACAATAGTTGGTTCAACGCCTTAGAGATATGGGTGAAATCTTTTATAAATTGCTTGTAGAACCCAACATGTCCTAGAAAATTTCTCAGTTCCCTAACTATTGTAGGATTCAGAAGTTTCTTAATAACCTTAATTTTAGCTTTGTCTACTTCAAGGCCTTTTCTTAAAATTTGATGCCCTAAAACCTATTCCTCCTTAACCATGGAATGACATTTTTCCTAGTTCAATACTATGTTAGTTTATTTGTATCTTTGCAGGACTTTTTCAAGATTGTCCAGACATTCTTGAAAGGAATCTCCATATAACGAGAAATCATCCATAAACATGTCCAAGACTTCTTCTAACATGTCAGCGAAAATAGTAGTCATACATCCCATAAGGTCATTGGAGCATAATAAGGCCCAAATGGCGTTTGTCTAAAAGTAATGGTACCAAAAAGACATGTGAAGGAAATTTTTTCTTGGTCATCCGAATGTATTGGGATTTGATGGTATCTTGAGTATCTGTCAATGAAACAATAATAATCCTTCCATGCTAACCTATCAAGCATTTGATCAATAAAAGGGAGTAGGAAACGATCTTTTTTTGTTACATCATTTAATTTCTGACAATCGATACATACCTTCCAAGCAATAACTATTCTTGTTGGAATTAATTCATTCTTATCATTTTCAACCACTTCCAGCCCACCTTTTTTTGGAACACATAGCGTAGGACTAACCCATTCACTGTTAGAAATAACATAAACAATACATGCATCTGACCATTTAAGTAATTCTTTTTTTACCACTTCGTTCATAGTTGGACTAAATCGGCATTGTGCATCTACTACAAGTTTTTTTCTTCTTCTAATCTAACCTTATGTTGACACAACGCAAGATCAATTCCCTTAATGTTAGCGATTGTCCATCCTATGGCTTTATTGTGTGTTTTTAAAACACTTAATAAAGCCTCTTCTTGTTCTGAACTTACCCCAATTGCTATAATCACTGGTAATGTATTTTGCTTCCCTAATACTCGTATTTTTAATTTTGCCAATAAAGGTTTTAATTCTAACTCAGGAGGTTTCATAATGGAAGGTATCATTTTTGTTGTGCTTAAAATAATTTGTGTTGGTTCTCCCTTACTTTCACGCCACCAATCTAACCGAATTGTTGTCTGAGCATTTTCCTATTCAGTATCATCCTATTTTTCTTCTTTTGACTCATATTCATGGTCAACCAAATTTGCTGTAATGGTCCCTAATTTATTGTACTTTTGCTACTCTATTTTGCTTCTTTCCAATTCCATAGTTCTAATTCTTGATATATTCCCAAAGAAAATTCATTTTCATGGAATCTTTCTAATATTTCCATTACCGCCATCGCAATTTTCTTCCAGATGCTCCCTCTAGTCATGATATCAAATATTTGCCTATTTTGACTATTCAATTAGTTGTAAAAATGTTGGATTCGAACTACAAAATGTATGCCTTCTTCTAATACTAATATGATGATTTTTTTAAATCTTTCTCAGGCTTGTCTTAATGTTTTAGTAATATATTGTTTAAATTGAAATAATTTTTCATAAATATTTAGTACTTGAGTCATAGGGAGAACTAGACAGAGGAATAACTGCACAAATCAATCCATGTAGTAAAAGTATTGGGTGGGAGTGCATCTAACCAAACTTTCACTTTTCAATCTAATGCAAATAGAATTAATAATAATTTGATAGAGTCTGGCAAAACTCTAGCATAAGTGATAGTATTGCATATATATTCAAATTACCGTAGAAAAGCTCTAGGATCATTTGTCTTAGGATCATTAAATGTCATATTATTAGAAATCCACATTAGAAAAGATGGATTTAGCTCAAAATGTGAATTATAAATAACAAGATGTATAATTCTAGACAACAACCAATCTGTATAAAAAATTGTCCCTAGTGTTTGTATCATACTTCCTAGATTTTGAAGCTAAAAAAAATAAATGAATGTTAGTAACTTAGGATTTCAATTTCATATCTATAATGTGTAAATTTCCTATTTATTCTATTAATATTCAAAAATTAAAATCAACAAAATCATGTTGTCTCCCAAAAAAGGGCGCTAACAACTTGACCGCTTTTGACGTACCAACGTCCAGTGTAAAAATCCTTCACAAGAGATATAAAAGACAATATCTGCAAGTATACGGGTCAGGTTGTAATATAGTTACAGTAGAGTAGGTGAGTACTCCGAGGATCGTACCCAAAGGAGGCGAGCACTAAATTAGTTCTAATCTAAACAAAAATAGATCTAATTAGTACTTTAAATGGATTATATTATGATAAATAAAAAGAAAGATTTTGGTGATCTATAATAATAAAAATAATAAAAGAAAGCAAAGAAATAAATAAAACACGAGAAATCAAAGAGTAAAATATATTAAGTCTAATCATGGGTGATTAGCTCACTTCGATAGTCATAATCAACTGTCACTTCGAGCTTTATTGTTCAATCAACTAGTCAATATTCCAACAGGATCTTTCGATCTTCTACTAGAATGACGAGTCAGCAAGAACTACTTATCTCTCTACCTCATGGTCTATACTGATTCAGGGTTAAGTTGTTCACGGATAGGCCATAACAAATTTAGGTTACTTCCTACCTTAATGACTTCCTAGGGTTTAGGTGCTTTCTTTCCTAAATAGCTGATCCGCTAAGAAACCCGTACAAAATAGTTAATTAGTCATACCTCCACTCGTTAATCCATCATAAGAGGATTAGTTCCTGATGGATCTAATAAATAATATAAACTTGACAATAAGAATAAACGTGAAGAGTAATTCAAGAGAATAGAGTTTAGAAAAAGCCTAATTTATATTAGAATTTAAGCACAGAACCTCACAAAATTTGATGGTATTTCCCAAATCTAATTTCCCCACAAAAGAAAATAACAATAACTGGAATAAAACCTAAACCAAAGAGGAAAGAAAAACTACATACTAGATTGAAAAGAAAATTATACAATATGAAAAGATGTCTGAACATGTATTACATGAGCCTATTTATAGACTTTAGGGTTGTTGTTGTCCTTAACTCTAGGTTAGTTGTTGTCCACATGCTTAATGTTTGATTGTGTAGATCAAAATGCCCCATGGCTCGTAATTATTTCCCGTATAGAGGTGATGTCGCGACACACCATGTCTTGTGCCGCACATCGAGGGCAATATGCTCATATTCAGGGTGTCTTTAGGGGTATACTAAAAGATCGTCAAGCTGTGTCATGATATCGAAGGTAGTCTTGGAATTCTTCTATTATGCTCCCTATGTTGAGACATCTAATGCTCTATGTTGCAATAAAAGGACTAGTATCGAGTTAGCATGCCTTCTAATGGTCTCCTTCACGCTTACAAAGTATATTAGCTCACCCTTAGGCCTTATTCGACCTCTAAGGTCAATAAAAGACTTATATTACACACTTTGTAGAAATTAACTAAACTTACGAAAATGTAATTAAAACTTAACAAAAATGCTCAATCTCCTAAAGTGCGAAAACTAGTTTAATCTCTACACCAAATTATCACAGATCAAGTATCTCAACCCTATCCCATTTCATAGACAATTGAGAAGAACTAGAAGGACTCGAATCCCTCTTATTCTTATTTTGGTTCTTTTCCTTATCTCTTTTCTTGCACTCGGCGTGCTTAATTTCTTTAGTAGTTTTTGTCTTCTCCACCAAAGTTTTGAAGAGTCGCTCCCATTGAGGAGCTAATAATACCTTAATGACATACCTCAACCCTTCTTTAAACCTAATACTCTTATCATAATTAGTCTCAACCAAATTGTAAGCATAACTGCTCAGCCTTAGAAATTCAGCCTCTTACTCGGCCAGATATCTTTCACCATCAGTTAGCCCCATAAACTAGTGTTAACGGGCCTCAACATAACTCACCCCTACATATTTATTCTAGAAGGCACTTCGAAGAAAGGCCCAAGTCACTCATTCAGGCTGGGTACCCTCTACAATAGTCAACCACCACTGATAATCTTTGTCATGAAATAAAGATACCACACCATTCAATTTCTACTTGGGTTGCAATCTAAATTGTTCATAATTCTTTCTTTGCCCTCCAACCAGTACTCTGGCACAACTAAGGTGATCATAGTGACACTTCTAAATAGTTCTACCCCATTAGACTGAAGTCATTCAATTATCGACCCTCGGCTACTAGATCCAATATGGGTACCCTCTCTAACACCCTCAACATTGCTTGGGACAGTGCATCGTCACTATTAGTTTGAGCCCTAGACTCAGCCTTAGTGGTAGGAGTTCCAACAGTCTTACTTGTGTCTAAATTGGGCTTATTGCCCATCAAAAATGGCTCAGCCTGAGCCCCTCGATGAAGACAACCACACCCACGGGTACCACGTTCTCGAGATCCACGTACGCTCATTATCTTATCTACAATTTTAGAGTTTTATGAATTCATTTAAGTTTTAGAAACCTTAGATCTAAAATTTTATCAGAAGTGCTTATCAGAATTTGGAGAATTTTTTAATTTTCTACAATCACTGTAGGCAATCAATAGTACTAAAGTAGCAAAAAGTATCTAAAGTTTTGAAGTTTCTTACTTGGATTGGCGTCGAAGTCTCAGTTTCAGTTTTCAAAAATCGAAAAGTCAAGTTTAACAAAAAATTTCCAAATAATGCAAAAAAATACTTTTAAAACATTTTGAAACCAAAATGCACAACCTGAGTTCTACAACCTGACTCTGATACCACCAAATGTAACATGCCAAACCCGGCCTAAATGTTATAGTCAGATTATGAAGGTTACATCGTCACATTAAATATTGTTAGCTTCTTCTCATGAAAACTCAGGTTCAATCGAGAGTAAATAAATTTGATTTATTTTAGGACAAACATATATGTCCAAAAATCCGTGAGAGAGCGTGTTTTGAAGAAAACTTGTCATATTAATTATTTTTAAATAAACCCTTTCACTCTAACTACTCGATGTTCCAAAATGACATTTTATTGAATTTGAAACCTTTTACAATTGAAAAATAACTTGGAGTTCTTAATTTTGAAAATCATAGTTTTTATTGGTTATATTGTCTTGTTAGAAATACCAATTAAAGACTTTTCTTTACAAAGTAAAAACAAATATCAAATAAATATCCCAAAAACAATTTAAAAAGTTCAAAAATCTGTAAAGTCCTTATTTAACCTAAAACATATTTAAAATTGAAAATGTCTGAACTGAGCTTTTGAATCGCTGCCAACTCATAAGTTTGAGGATCACCTGAAATGAATCAACATAGGTGAGTGAGTTGGAAGCCAGTGTGTGACTTGGCCTACATGCATAATTTTACTTATAACAAACACATATACAAATATCATAACAGAATTTCATATCTCAGAAACATATAACATATCAGAACAAACCTTACCCCCTTCCGCTATACACCATCTCTTACCAATCAACCACACCAATTAGGACTACATGAGTCAATCCATCCAATCAAATTGGTACGTAGTGGTATGCCACTCATAGAGATACAACTGAGTTGCTAGATAGATGTTGCGGTTTAATTGGTAGAATTTACAATAATATTGCAAGAATACACTTCTTTCATCATATATCAAACCCACCCCGATACACATGTATAATCAAACTAACATATATTCCTATCACATGTTTGGTATGGGATGCACACCCAAACATATAGATCATGTCCTATCATATCGCTTATATAGAATTAATCCTACTTATCACACTTTCTAAGCATACTAGTATGTAACATACCGAATTTATGCTATTATAAGCCTACAAAATAACCATGGATCCAATTTTAGTGTCTCCTAATTAGGCCTTCAAATTGATCAACAAGGGCTCACATGCTCATGTGGCCCACACGACCCAACTAGCCAGCCCATGTGCTCATACGGCCTAGCACATGGTTGACCACATGCCCGTGTGGTTCACATGCCTGGCCACACGACAGTGTGACTTAGAGCAATTCTAAAAAAAACTCTATTTTTAGGCTTTTTTGAGTCCTAGCTAAGTTTTTGTGTTAGATTCACACTCCTAATGATAGTTCTAATCAACCACACAATAACGCACCCTAGAACCTACATACGGTATCAAATTGTATCGATTGACAAACCCAACATAACATAAATTTTAACTTAAAAACACCCCCTTTTCCAAAAGAAAACAGTCCATAAAATCAACATACGAGCACTTACTTCACAAAATAACACATCAAAATGTGACTACTCCACTAGAGGATCCTGAATTCCTCACCCTTCACCTCATCAAAGACCACAAGAACTCTTAACATAATGAAAAATGAAAAATGAGGATTAATTCAGTGCTTTGTTTGTCAATTATAAGTTTTGGAGTGCTCAGGAGTGTTTGTGTTGCGAAATTGTATCAAGTGTGTACCCTAGTGTCATGACATTTGTATCCTATCTATTCCTAAGATTCAACCGGGATTTTGAGACATCAAAACCTCGTCACATCGTTATTGAGTCCTTGTAAATCAAAATTTATAGAACAATTGTACATATCATGCAATAATAAAGTATTAAATACATAATGAAAAAATGTTGCATTACTAGTTATACAATTTAGTCTGCAACTTTGTTCTTCCCTTGGTTTAGGTTTGGACTCCTTTCCTCTTGATCTATAATAGAAAATTTCAATTATTTAATAATCACCTTGTTCAAATCAGTCCATAGATCACACTTTGGTAAAATTACAAATTTACCCCTAAACTTTCACATCTTTACAACTTAGTCCCTAGGCTCGTAAAATGAAACATACTCAATTTCTTTAACAAACAAGCCTAGCCAAACCATTTTCATGCTTATAATAGCCCATATTTTCTTCTAAAACACATTTTTACTACCCATTTTATAACTTTTACAATTTAGTCCTTTTAGGTATTTTTATGAAAAATCACTTAGTAAAATATGTTCGTCACACATCAAACATTCATATTCTTCCATCAAACATCAACATACATCCATGTCACACATAGGAAAATTTTTTAATATGAACCCTAGCCCAAAATAATCTTAAAAATAGGTAAATCGGGCTACGAGGACTTCAAAAAATGTAAAGAACGTTAAAAATAGGGCTTGGAGACACTTCTATGAAGCTTGGAAGTTTAAAAACCCTAGCTATGGAGGGCATAGAATTTTCGACATCTACTTGGAGAAGATGAGCAGCTTTTTGCTTGATTTTTCCATTTTTATTAATTTATTAACCAAATGACCAAAATGCCATTTTTACTAAACTTTCAAATTTTACCCATGCATGCCCACTTTTGTCCAAAAATATAAAAATTGGGGAAATTGCTATATAAGGACCCCTAATTAATAATTCAAATCTATTTCATACTTAAAGCTTCTACAATCTCATATTTTTCAACTTTTTCAATTTAGTCCTAAAAGTTAAATTGAACTCTTATTTACAAAATTTCTTCATGAAACTTTCACACAATCATGCAAACATGTCATGGACCCTAAAACAATAATCAAAAAATATTTCTACTGTAACACCCCAAACCCGACCTAGAAGTTAGGCCCGAATCTAACGTGTCACAATGAAGTGTTTTTCGAAAGCCTTGTTTCCATTGAAAACCCTTCTTATTAAAACTTGTTGCCATTTAAAACTTGTGTAAAATCTTGAATTTCATATGCATATTTTTAAAATGTGGTTTATTAAAAGACGATCTCATGTAAAATGTTATTACATTTAAAACTTAATTGTTACAGAAGGCTAATTTAAAACAATTGCGGAAACATGATATTTTGAAAAATAGTTGTTGTTTTGGAAAATTGTGTCTGAGTTCTATCAATTATAAAACAATAAATAAAATCCCAATTGTAAAAACCAGAAAGTTTAAAAGGCCTTATTACAACCCAAACCAGAATAAAGTACTTAAAAGTAAATAAAGACAGAGCATAAGTAATGTGTGTCTTTCTTCGAGTCCCTCGCAGCACCGATCCTCCTAAAGCTAGGGATTACCTACACAGTTATTAAACGGGGTGAGTTTTATGAAAACTCAGTGCGTAATCCCCTATTATATAAAACGAACAGTCAGTCATACAAACGAAATTAAAAGTCTGGGCCCCAGCCCTATTACAATTCCAATATCAATTGGGCCTTAGCCCACTATAACAGATAGTACGAGATGGGCCTTAGCCCATTACATAATCAGAAACATTATTAGAATTAGAATCAAAATCAAAATCAGAATCAGGTGGGCCTAAGCCCAATACAGAATCAATAATAGTATAATACAGATATGCAGAACAGACTGGGCCGAAGCCTTATACAGAATAGATCAGTCTGGGACTTAGCCCTATACAGGATAGTATGGGCCAAGCCCATAGCAGAATCAGAACAATATGCAAATGTAATCCCAATTCAGTCTAGCCATCACACCACCAATAACAACCCAACACACCATGTAGGGAATAACTCGACCCACCCAGCCCTACACACCAACGACGCAACCATGCTGCTAATAACAAATAATGTGGCAAAGCCACCAGAATCAAAATACGTGGCGAAGCCACTAGTACAGAACTTCCTCCAAATGTATGCTATGCTCAATCATCACAAATGTATGCAGAATAGGCATGCTTAATATCAGTCCTTTAAACACATATTAAAACATATCAATCACACAACCACGGTCACATCAATCAAATCACTATCAAACGAACACAGTCAAATCCGTCAAACACACAGTCCAAGCCAGTCACTTGCCTACAAGGGCAAAACAATCATTTAACACCCTAGGGGCAAAATGGTAATTTTACCCCATAGGGGTATCTTGGTAATTCTACCCTACAGGGGTATTTCGGTAATTCTACCTTATAGGGGTATTTCGATAATTCTACCCTATAGGGGTATTTCGGTAATTCTACCCTATAGGGGTATTTCAGTAATTTTGCAACTTAGGGGCATTTTGGCAATTTCACAAACTAGGGGTATTTCGGTAATTTCACAAATCAGGGGTATTTCAGTAATTTTGCAAATCAAGGATATTTTAGTAATTTTGAAATTTGAGGTATTTCCATATTTTGTAAACTGGGGAATTTCTATAATTTTATAAATCGAGGGTAAAACGGTAATTTTACAATTCAAGGGCAAAACGATAATTTTACAAATCAGACGAAAAACGGTAACTTTACAAATTAGGTGTAAAAATGATAACTTTACAAATTAGGGATAAAACGATAATTTTACAAATCAGGGTAAAACAGTACTTTTACAAATCGGGGCTATTTCTGTAATTTTACAAATCAAGGGTAATTCGATAATTTTATCAATCCCTCAGAAAGTCTAGAGTCGCCTTGGGCGACTCAAGTATTCTAAAAAGAAACAACATTACGAATGGGCCTAAGGCCCGTTCTCGGCCCAGGTGGGCCAACACGCTCGTGTGGCCCTTTAGCCCAAAACTAGCCACAGATATGAGATTCACCTAGTCTGCTCCAATATTTACTACACAATCATACAATTTGCTCGATTGGCCCCAAAGTCCATTGGGCCCACATGGCCGATTGTGGCATCCGGTATTTGCCGTTCTACAGCTAGAGTAGGGTGAACTACACACCTGATAGGTAACTGAAGTTAATTTGCCCTCTGAACGCTACTATGCCCAAGAGCCAACAATAATCGCACCCTTCACTCCCTAGGAGGGTGTGTCAATCAACTACGGTCACCACCACCGTGACCTAACGACATACAGATCAGCGAATGATCCAACGCCTAACCCAAACGAACACGCCGCAACGTGACAGGGATAAGCCAAGAAAGGTATGCTTACTCTCCTTGTGGTTTGCTTTATTTAAAGCCAGTCTCTCGCCTATTCTCATGTTAGCTTCCCGATGTGGGATTCTCCATCAATCATCCAAAACCAACTTATTAGCAAAATAACCAACCCTTGCGTGCAAAGGGATTCGAACCAAAGTCCTCTCGATAGACTTGTCAAGCCACCACCACTCGAACACAAGCTCCTTTGTGTCATAAGTCCAACACATTTAACTTTAAAGCCCACCTACTCGCTCCAAAATTTATTTAAAAGAAAAACCAAAATAAATTGTAAGAGCCAAGACTTGAACCTTAGACCCCTTGCTTTTCTTATGGCATCACTTCCTTGCCACTAGACCACATCTCCTTTTATGTCATGCTTTCACCAAAAATATTCTTAAAGTCTACCCATTAACACTAGGGCCTCCATAAGAGAAAAATATAAATTTTTGCTAAGTTCCAGGTTAGAACCCAAGACTTCTCCAACACTCACAAACACTCGCAAACCTCTTAGCGAACATACCAACATGCCATTCAACGTACATAGGCCCAGGGCTTATTACGCAATCCAAGTGGGGCCTACGTGATCGCATGGCTCGCTAAGCCAGATTTGCCACTGCCACATGTACGACATAGTCGGCCCACTAATTCCTAAAAGTCCAAAGACAACACCCATGTGACGTCCACAAGCCCATTAGGCCTACGTGGACTACTCTTTCAGGCCCAATTTCGGGGCGTTACAATTCTTCCCGCGTAAAGAAATTTCGTCCTCGAAATTTCCAACTAATAGGGTAGTCGTGCGATAACTACCCTCTATGCTACCACTTCGCACTCTGATCCTAGTAACTTTAACACATATCTAAAACATCCACCTACCGTGGTAGATAGGCTAGAATATCAATATCGAGAACATCACATCCAAACATTTCCAAACACACAGAATAAATACCAAATCTAAATACAGTCCATTATCTAAAGAATCAAAATATTTCAAGTTCTAAACAGACAAAAGTATTTAGAAACTTACAGATTCGGTGTCGGAGACTCGGTGTGCCATACAATAAATCCTTCAGACTTACTTCAAAATCAGTTGTAAACAACTTTAAAATCCAAAAACTAAGCCCATTTCCACTACCCAAGTTTTGTAACCTAGCTCCGATACTACTAAATGTAACACCCCAAACCCGGCCTAGAAGTTAGGGCCGAATCTAGCGTGTCACATTGAAGTGTTTTTCGAAAACCTTATTTCCATTGAAAACCCTTCTTATTAAAACTTGTGTAAAATCTCAAATTTTGTATGCACATTTTTAAAACGTGGTTTATTAAAAGATGTTCTCATGTAAAAAGTTATTAACTTTAAAACCTTAATTGTTATGGAAGCCTAATTTAAAATAGTTGCGAAAACGTGATATTTTGAAAATTAGTTATTATTTTGGAAAAATCGTGTCTGGCTTTTATCAATTATAAAACAATAAATAAAATCCCAAATGTAAAAAATAGAAAGTTTAAAAGGCCTTATTACAACCCAAACTGGAATAAAGTACATAAAAGTAACTCAAGACAGAGCATAAGTAATGTTTGGCCTTCTCCGAGTCTTTCGCAGCACCGATCCTCCTAAAGCTAGGGATTACCTACACAGTTATTAAACGGGGTGAGTTTTATGAAAACTCAGTGTATCCCCTATTATATAAAAGGAACAGTCAATCATACAAAAGAATTAAAAGTCTGAGCCCCAGCCCTATTACAGGTCCAGTATCAATTGGGCCTTAGCCCACTATAACAGATAGTACCAGATGGGCCTTAACCCATTACAGAATCACAAACATTATCAGAATTAGAATCAAAATTAGAATCAGAATCAGGTGGGCCTAATCCCAATGCAGAATCAGTAACAGTATAATACACATATGCAGAATAGATTAGGCCGAAGCCCTATAAAGAATAGATCAGTCTGGGCCTTAGCCCTATACAGAACAGTATGGGCCAAGCCCACAACAGAATCAGAATAGTATGCAAATGCAATCCCAACCCATTCCAGCCATCACACCACTCGTACCAATGCAACACACCATTTGGGGAATAACTCGACCCACTCAACCCTCTACACCATTGACGAAGCCATGCTACTAATAACAGATAATGTGGCGAAGCCACCAGAATTAGAATACATGGCAAAGCCACTAGCATAGAACTTCCTCCAAATCGATGTCCCAACCCAATATCTCGTGTATGCTATGCTCAATCATCAGTATCAGTCTTTTAAACACATATTAAAACATATCAATCACGCAACCACGGTCACGTCACTCAAATCACTGTCATATGAACACAATCAAATCCGTGAAACACATAGTCCAAGTCAGTCACTTGCCTACAAGGGCAAAACAGTCATTTAACACCCTAGGGGCAAAATGGTAATTTTACCCCATAAGGGTATTTCGGTAATTCTACCCTACAGAGGTATTCTGGTCATTCTACCCTATAGGGGTATTCTAGTAATTCTACCCTACACGGGTATTTCAATAATTCTACTTTACAGGGGTATTTCGATAATTTTGCAACCGAGGGGTATTTTGGTAATTTCACAACCTAGGGGTATTTCGGTAATTTTGCAAATCATGGGTATTTTGGTAATTTTGAAATTTGAGGTATTTTCGTAATTTGTAAATTAGGGTATTTCTATAATTTTGTAAATCGAGGGTAAAACGGTAATTTTACAATTCAGGGGTAAAACGATAACTTTACAATTTAGGGACAAAACGGTAACTTTACAAATCAAGGGTAAAATGGTAACTTTACAAATTATGGGTAAAACGATAATTTTACAAATCAGGGGTAAAATGGTAACTTTACAAATTAGGGGTAAAAAGGTAATTTTACAAATCAGGGGTAAAACGGTAACTTTACAAATTAGGGGTAAAAAGCTAATTTTACAAATCAGGGGCAAAATAGTACTTTTACAAATCGAGGGTATTTCTGTAATTTTGCAAACCAGGGCTATTTCTGTAATTTTACAAATCAAGGGTAATTCAAAAATTTTATCAATCCCTCAGAAAGTCTACAGTCGCCTCAGGTGACTCAAGCAATCTAAATAGAGACAACGTTACGAATGGGCCTAAGGCCCGTTCTCGACCCAGGTGGGCCCACATGCTCGTGTGGCCCTTTAGCCCAAAACTAGCCACAGATATGAGATTCACCTAGTCTAGTCCAATATTTACTACACAATCATACAATTTGCCCGATTGGCCTAACGGCCCATTGGGCCCACATGGCCTATTTCGGTGTTCTGGCATTTGCCGTACTACAGCTAGAGTAGGGTCAAGTACGCACCTGATAGGTATCTGATTGCAATCTATGCTTTGAATGTTGCTATGCTCAGAAGCTAACAATAATTGCACTCATGACTCCCTAGGGGGTGTGTCGATCAACTACGATCACCACCACCGTGACCCAACGGCATACAAATCAACGAATGATCCAACGCCTAACCCAAACGAACACGCCGCAACGTGAAAGGGATAAGCCAAGGAAGGTATGCTTACTCTCCTCATGGTTTGCTTTATTTAAAGCCAGCTTCTAGCCTATTCTCATGTTAGCTTCCCGATGTGAGGTTCTCCATCAATCATCCAAAACCAACTTCTTAGCAAAATAACCAACCCTTGCGTGCAAAGGAATTTGAACCAAAGTCCTCTCGATAGCCTTGTCAAGCCACCACCACTTGGACACAAGCTCCTTTGTGTCATAAGTCCAACACATTTAACTTTAAAGCCCACCTACTCGCTTCCAGATTTATTTAAAAGAAAAACCAAAATAAATTGTAAGAGCCAAGACTTGAACCTTAGACCCCTTGCTTCCCTTATGGCGTCACTTCCTTGCCACTAGACCACATCTCCTTTTGTGTCATGCTTTCGCCAAAAATATTCTTAAAGTCTACCCACTAACCTCAGGGCCTCTATAAGAGAAAAACATAAATTTTTGCTAATGTCCAGGTTTGAACCCAGGACTTCTCCAACATTCCCAAACACTCCCAAACCTTTTAGCCAACATACGAACATTCCATTCAGCGTACATTGGCCCAGAGCTCATTATACAATCCAAGTGGGGCCCACATGCTCGCATGCCCTGCTAAGCCAGATTTGCCCACAGCCACATGTATGACATAGCCGGCCCACTAATTCCCGCAAGTCCAAAGACAACCACACATGTGGGGTCCACAAGCCCATTGGGCCCACGTGGCCCACTCTTCCAAGCCGAATTTTGGGGCGTTACAATTATACCCCCTTAAAGAAATTTTGTCCTCGAAATTTCCAACTTATAGGGTAGTCGTGTAATAACTACCCCTCTACGGTATCGCATTGCACTCTGGTCCTAGTAACTTTAACACATATCTAAAACATCCACGTACCATTGTAGATAGGTTACAATATTAATACCCAGAACATCACATCCAAATATTTCCAAACACACAGAATAAATACCAAATATAAATACAGCCCAATATCTAAAGAATCAAAATATTTCAATTTCTAAACAGACAAAAGCATTTAGAAACTTACAGATTCAATGCCAGAGACTCGATGTGCCACACAATAAATCCTTCAAACTTACTTCAAAATCAGTTGTAAACAACTTTAAAATCCAAAAACTAAGCCCATTTTTCCACAGCCTGAGTTTTGTAACCTAGCCCTAATACCACTAAATGTAACACCCCAAACCTGGCCTAGAAATTAGGCTTGAATCCGGTGTGTCACATTGAAGTGTTTTTTGAAAACCTTATTTTCATTGAAAACCCTTCTTATTCAAACTTGTTGCCATTTAAAACTTGTGTAAAATCTCGAATTTCGTATGCATATTTTTAAAACGTATTTTATTAAAAGGTGTTCTCATGTAAAATGTTATTAACTTGACAACATTAATTCTTAAGGAAGCCTAATTTAAAACAGTTGCAGAAACGTGATATTTTCAAAAATAGTTGTTGTTTTGGAAAAACTGTGTCCGACTTCTAGCAATTATAAAACAATAAATAAAATCTCAAATGTAAAAACCAGAAAGTTTAATAGGCCTTATTACAACCCAAACCAGAATAAAGTACTTAAAAGTAAATCAAGACAGAGCATAAGCAATGTTTGGCCTTCTTCGAGTCCCTCGCAGCACCGATCCTCCTAAAGCTAGGGATTACCTGCACAGTTATTAAACGGGGTGAGTTTTATGAAAACTCAGTGTGTAATCCCCTACTATATAAAACGAACAGTCAGTCATACAAAAAAATTAAAAGTCTAGACCCCAACCCTACTACAGTTCCAGTATCAATTGGGCCTTAGCCCACTATAACAGACAGTACTAGATGGGCCTTAGCCCATTATAGAAGTAGAAACATTATCAGAATTAGAATCAGAATCAGGTGGGCCTAAGCCCAATGTAGAATCAGTAACAGTATAATACATATATGCAGAATAGATTGGGCCGAAGCCCTATACAGAGTAGATCAGTCTGGGCCTTAACCCGATACAGAACAGTGTGGGCCAAGCCTATAGTAGAATCAGAACAATATGTGAATGCAATCCCAACCCAGTCTAGCCATCACACCACCCGTACCAACCCAGCACACCATCTGGGGAATAACTCGACCCACCCAGCCCTACACACCAATGACGCAGCCATGTTGGTAATAATAGATAACGTGGGGAAGCCACCAGAATCAGAATACATAGCAAATCCACTAGCACAGAAATTCCTCCAAATCGATGTTCCAACACAATATGTCGTGTATGCTATGCTCAATCATCACACATGTTTGCAGAATGGCCATGTTCAATATCAGTAATTTAAACACATATTAAAACATATCAATCACAAAACCACGGTCACGTCAGTCAAATCACTGTCATACGAACACAGTCAAATCCGTCAAACACACAGTCCAAGTTAGTCACTTGCCTACAAGGGGAAAACAGTCATTTAACACCGTAGGGACAAAATGGTAATTTTACCCCATAGGGGTATATCGGTAATTCTACCCTATAGTGGTATTTCTGTAATTCTACCCTACTGGGGTATTTCAGAAATTCTACCCTATAGGGGTATTTCGGTAATTTTGCAAGCCATAAGTATTTTGCTAATTTCACAAACTAGGGGTATTTCGATAATTTTGCAAATTAGGGGTATTTTCGTATTTTGCAAATTAGGAGTGTGCCTGTAAATTTGAAATTCGAGGTATTTAAGTAATTTGTAAACTAAGGCATTTTTATAATTTTGTAATCGAGTGTAAAACAGTAGTTTTACAATTCAGGGGTAAAACAATAACTTTACAAATTAGGGGCAAAACGGTA
Source organism: Gossypium stocksii (assembly GCA_020496765.1). Lineage (NCBI taxonomy): Eukaryota > Viridiplantae > Streptophyta > Magnoliopsida > Malvales > Malvaceae > Gossypium > Gossypium stocksii. The sequence goes on from CM035627.1 coordinate 31,008,113, forward strand.
ACTTTACAATCAGGGGTAAAACGGTAACTATACAAATTAGGGGTAAAATAATAATTTTACAAATTAGGGGTAAAACGGTAACTTTACAAATTAGGGTTAAAACGATAATTTTACAAATTAGGGGTAAAACAGTACTATTACAAATTGAGGGTAAATCTGTAATTTTATCAATCCCTCAGAAAGTCTACAGTCGCCTTAGGCGACTCAAGTATCGTAAATAGAGACAACGTTGCGAATAGGGCTAAGGCCCGTTCTCGACCTAGATGGGCCCACACACTCATGTGGCCCTTTAGCCTAAAAGTACCCACAGATATGAGATTCACCTAGTCTAGTCCAATATTTACTACACAATCATACAATTTGCCCGATTGGCCCCAGGGCCCATTGGGCCCACTTGGCTCATTTCGGCATTCTGCCATTTGCCATTCTACAGCTAGAGTAGGGTGAAGTATACACCTGATAGGTATCTGATGTTAATCCGTGCTCTGAACGGTGATATACCCAGAAGCCAACAATAATCGCACCCTTGACTCCCTAAGGGGTGTGTCGATCAACTACGGTCACCACCACCATGACCCAACGGCATACAGATCAACAAATGATCCAACGCTTAACCCAAATGAACATGCCGCAATGTGAAAGGGATAAGCCACGAAAGGTATGCTTACTCTCTTCATGGTTTGCTCTATTTAAAGCCAGCTTCTCGCCTATTCTCATGTTAGGTTCTTGATGTGGGATTATCCATTAATCATCCAAAACCAACTTATTAGCAAAATAACCAACCCTTGCGTGCAAAGGGATTCGAACCAAAGTCCTCCCGATAGCCTTGTCAAGCCACCACCACTTGGACACAGGCTTTTTTGTGTCATAAGTCCAACACATTTAACTTTAAAGCCCACCTACTCACTTCTAGATTTCTTTAAAAAGAAACGACAAAATAAATTGTAAGAGCCAAGACTTGAACCTTAGACCCCTTGTTTCCCTTATGGCATCACTTCTTTGCCACTAGACCACATCTCCTTTTATGTCATGCTTTCCCCAAAAATATTCTTAAAGTTTACCCACTAACGTCCAGGCCACCATAAGAGAAAATTAAAATTTTTGCTAAGGTCCAAGTCTGGACCCATGACTTCTCTAACACTTCCAAGCCTCTTAACCAACATACAAACATGCCATTCAGCGTACATGGGCCCAGGGCCCATTACGCAACCCAACTGGGGCCCACGTGCTCGCATGGCCGGCTAATCCAAATTTGCCTACAGCCATATGTACGACACAACCGGCCTACTAATTCTCGTAAGTTCAAAGACAACCACCCATGTGGGGTCCACAAGCCCATTCGGCCCACGTGGCCCACTCTTTCAGGCCCAATTTTGGGGTGTTACATCTACTTTGGATTTGTGGTCTTAAAACCAGTATTCCGGCTAGGCCCTATATCGGTAAGTTACAAAGATTGCCAAAGATGTCAAGCGCATTGAGCGCCAAAATAAGGACCGTGAGAGAGGAAAGAATAAGAGGGATTTAGAGTCCTTGTGTTCTATACAGAGGCCTAAGGAAAAGATCAAATCTAATGGGCCAGTTAGAGTGGGAGCCTATGTTACTCTTACTAGATTACAATATTGTGGAGACTGTGGTAGACGCCATCCAGGCGAATATTGGAGGAGGACTGGGGCATGCCTGAGGCGTGGGTCCTTAGGGCTGATCAGGTGTCAGCTCTGGGATCAGGATCTGCGTAGCCGTAGGGAGCAGTTCAGCAGCCACCTAGGGGCCGTGGACAAGTTAGGGGTGGTAATGGTTTGGGCCGTGGATAGAAAGGATTGGGCAGAGGTACTAGCTAGATTGAGGTGAGGCAGCCCATTTTGGTTTATGTTGCACGTCGCTAAGAGGATAGAGACGCTCTTGACGTCATCACCATTATGTTCTTTATTTATGATGTATCTTACCTTACTTTGATAGACATAGGTTCCACTCATTCTTATGTAGCTAGCACTATACTTTAAAACTTGGGGATTTTGGTTGAGAGCACTACGAGTGAGATCGCTGTACTGAGTCCGTTAGGGTAATCTGTTCGGGTTAGCAAGTTATATAGAGATGTTCTGTTAGAGGTTCAAGGGGCAATTTTTTTGGCTAATTTATTGGAGCTTCCATTTGGGGAGTTTGATCTGATATTGGGAATGGATTAGATGGTTAAGCATCAAGTAAGTTTGGATTGTGCGACTAAGAGGGTTGTCTTGAGAACAGAGGAGGATAAAGAGGTGGTTATAATTGGAGAGCAGCGGGATTATCTGCCTAATGTGATCTCCGCACTTGTGGTAGAGAAATTGGTTCGAAATGGATGTGCAAAGTTCTTAGCCTACATTAGTGTTTCTGCTTCTAGGGACTCTGCAATTGGAGATATTAGAACTGTGAGGGATTTTTTTAATGTCTTTCCAGAGGAGTTACTAGGATTAACTCCAAATCGGAAAGTGGAGTTCAAAATTGAGCTTCTTCCTGGTACAGCTCAAGTGTCTATCGCTCCCTATCAAATGGCACCAAAGGAGCTAACAGAGCTTAAGGCTCAAATTTAGGAGTTGTTGGACCGTGGTTTCATCTGTCCAAGTGTGTCTCCGTGGGGAGCACCTGTTCTATTTGTAAAGAAGAAGGATGGACCATGAGTATGTGTATTGGCTACTGGCAATTAAATAAGCTAATAGTAAAGAATAAGTATCCACTTTTGAGGATCGGCGACCTGTTTGACCAGTTTCGAGGAGCTTCTGTATTCTATAAGATTGATCTTCAATCTATTTATCATTAGTTTAGTGTTAAAGAAAACGATGTGTATAAGACTGCATTTAGGACTCGTTATAGACATTATGAGTTCCTAGTTATGCCCTTTGGTCTAACAAATGCATCGGCGGCATTTATGGATCTGATGAAAAGAGTTTTTCAGCAATTTTTGGATCAGTCCATCATGGTCTTCATCGACAATATATTGGTATACTCTAAGACTGATTATGAACATGATGAACATCTTAGGGTGGGACTTTAGATTCTTCGAGAGAAGCAGCTTTAAGCTAAATTCAGTAAGTGTGAGTTTTGGCTATGTGAAGTAACTTTTCTGGGGCACGTATGGATTGGAAATAGCCTAAGAATGTGTCTAAAATCCGTAGTTTACTGGGTCTGGCAGGATATTATCAGCGTTTTGTGGAAGGTTTCTTATTGATTGCGGCACCCTTAACTAAGCTTCTATGTAAGGGTGTTCCATTTATCTAGACTGATGCACAGCGAGGAAGCTTTGAAAAGCTCAAATTTGTTCTAACTTCGGCTCCTGTTTTGATATAGTCTGAACCCAGTAAAGAATTCGTGGTTTACAGTGATGCATTACACGTCAGTTTAGGATGTGTTCCAATACAAGATGGAAAAATAGTAGTTTATGCGTCTCGTCAAATTAAGACACATGAGGGGAACTATCCAACGCATGATTTGAAGTTGGTTACCGTAATTTTTGTTTTGAAAATCTAAAGGCATTATCTGTATGATGAGAGCTATATTATCTACTCTGATTATAAGAGCCTCAAGTATCTCCCTACTCAAAAGGAGTTAAATCTTAGGCAGTGTAGATGGATTTAGCTGCTCAATGACTACGACTATACCATTAAGCCGTAGGGGATGACTAATCTGAGGGTGATGTTTGCTCGCCTTAGTCTATACGATGATGGGAGTCTATTGGCTGAGTTGTAAGTTAAACTGACTTAGATTGAACAGATTCAAGAGAAACAGTTGGGAGATGAGTCACTAGGGTTACGATTTCATTAGGTTGAGAGTGGCAGCACTACAGATTTTAGGTTGAATAATAAGGGTGTTTTGTGTTTTCGAGGTTAGATTTGTGTGCCAAATGATATGGATTTGAGACAGTCTATTCTGAGGGAGGCACATAGTACCCTTACACTATGCATCTCGGTGGAAATAAGATATATCGTGATCTCTGTTAGTTGTATTGGTGGTCAGAGTTGAAGTATGGGTTTATGAATTTCGTTGCTCGTTGTTTGACGTGCCAGCAAGTTAAGGATGAGCATCAGTTGCCTTCTGGATTGTTACAGCCGATTAAGATCCCCTTATGGAAATGAGAACAAGTAACGATGGACTTCGTTTAAGGGTTGCCCTTGACACCCACTAAGACGGATTCTGTTTGGGTCATTGTGGATTGATTGACCAAATCTACTTACCTTATTCTGGTTCAGACAAACTTTTCTCGTCAAAAGTTGGCGAAGTTATATATATCTGAGATAGTAAGACTGCATGGGGTACCTGTCTTGATTATTTCTGATAGGGATCCTCGCTTTACATCTCGATTTTGGAAGAAACTTCACAAGGCTCTGGGTTCGAGATTGGACTTTAGTACTGTGTTCCATCCTCAGACCAATGGTCAATCTGAGAGTGTGATCCAGATACTGGAGGATATGTTACAGAGTTGTGTAATCGACTTCTGAGGTAGTTAGGAGGAGTATTTACCACTAGCTGAGTCGCCTACAATAACAGTTTCCAAGCTAGTATCCAGATGGCACCTTATGAGGCTCTGTATGGTCGTAAGTGTCGTACTCTACTGTGTTGGATTGTGTTAGGTGAACATCGAGTTTTGGATCTTGAGTTGGTTCTGATACTAAGGATAAGTTTAGATTGATTTAGAATTGTATGAAAGCGACTTCTGATAGAAAAACATCCTATACGGATATGAAGAGAAGTGAGATTGAGTACTCTGTGGGGGACTTCGTGTTTCTTAAGGTTTCACCATGGAAAAAGGTTCTGAGATTCGGTCGTATGGGCAAGCTGAGCCCTAGGTTCATTGGGCCATACCAGATTCTGAAACAGGTAGGACCAGTTGCTTATCAGTTGGAGTTACCCCCTAAACTGGATCGTATTCACGATGTGTTTCACGTCTCGATGTTGAGACACTACCGTTCTGATCCTTCTCATATAGTCTCTGTTGAGGAAGTTGAGGTTAGACTAGATTTGACCTTTCAGGAGGAACCGGTTTAGATTTTGGATCGTGATGTAAAGGTTCTGCAGAAAAAGTCTATTCCTTTAATGAAGGTGCTCTGGCGGAATCATAGCAATGAGGAGGCCACGTGGGAACCTGAGGACTCGATGCATCAGTAGTATCCCCATTTGTTCAGACCAGGTAAATTTTGAGGTCGAAATTTCTTTTAAGGGGTAGACTTGTAATGCCCCAAAATTTTTATTTTTAGATTTTGTAAATTTGTCAAATATCTATTTGCATCAGTGGTTAAGTGTTCTAGGTGTGTGTGTGGGGTCCTAAGTTCAAGCCTTACTTTGGGTAAATTTTGGAATTTTTCTTACTTAAGCCTCATCCTTGTTCAATGGGTTTCTATTTGATTAATTGTAAAACCATATCAAAATGGGCCTGCTAGTCTGGGGGTTAAGTTAAAGGTTAGATTACTGAATGTGTAATGCCCCAAATTTTGGGCCTAGAAGTATTGGGCCTTGAGTTTTGGATCAGTTAAAAGGCGGCTTAAATAATTCAAATATGTGATTTTGGAGTGTTTAGAAGGTACTATGAAGTCTCGGGTTCAAGTTAGGCCATAGGAAATTTTTTGATTTTTAGCCTTAGTGGAACCCTGATCTCAAGTGGTATGATTTAAATAAATCAGGGTAAAATAAGGCACAAAAGGAGTGTGGTGTAGTGGCAAAGTGGCACCGCTTAGGGGACAAGAAAGTGGCATCATAAAGGTAGCAAGGGGGTCCAAGGTTCAAGTCTTGGCTCTTGCAATTTATTTTGGTTTTTCTTTTAAATAAATCTGGAAGCAAGTAGGCAGGCTCTAAAGTTAAATGTGTTGGACTTATGACACAAAGGAGCTTGTGTCCTAGTGGTGGTGGCGTTACATGGTTATTGAGTGGACTATGGTTCGAATCCTTTTGCACGCAAAAGTTGATTATTTTGCTAATGCTTTAGTTTTGGGGGATTGATGGAGAATCCCACATTGGGAAGCTAACATGAGAATAGGTGAGGAGCTGGCTTTAAATAGAGCAAACCATGAGGACAGTAGGCATACCTTTCTTGGCTTATCCTTTTCACGTTGTGGCGTGTTCGTTTGGGTTAGGCGTTCGGTCATTCATTGATCTGTATGCCGTTGGCTCACGGTGGTGGTGACTGTAGTTGATCGACACACCCCCTGGGGAGTCAAAGGTGCAATTATTGTTAGCTTCTGGGCATAGCAGCATTCAGAGCGTGGATTAACTTCAGATACCTATCAGGTGTGTACTTCACCTTACTCTAGCTGTAGAACGACAAATGTTGGAATGCCAAAATAGGTCATGTAGGCCCAATAGGCCGTGTGGGCCCATTGGGCCGTAGGCCCAATTGAGCAAATTGTATGATTGTGTAGTAAATATTGGACTAGACTAGGTGAATCTCATATCTGTGGCTAGTTTTGGGCTAAAGGGCCACACAAGCGTGTGGGCCCACCTGGGCCGAGAACGGGCCTTAGGCCCATTCGCAACGTTATATCTGTTTAGAATACTTGAGTCGCTCGAGGTGACTGTAGACTTTCTGAGAGATTGATAAAATTAATGAAATACCCTTATAGGGAGAATTATTGTAATACCATTGATTTGCAAAATTACATAAATACCCCCGGTTTGTAAAGTACTGTTGTACCCTTAATTTACAAAATTACCGTTTTATCCTTAATTTGCAAAATTACTGTTTTATCCCTAATTCGTAAAATTACATTTTACCCTTGATTTGGAAAATTATTATTTTACCCCTGATTTGTAAAGTTACCATTTTACCCCTCATTTACAAAATTACCGTTTTACCCCTAATTTGTAAAATTACCATTTTACCCTTGATTTGTAATATTATTGTTTTACCCCTGATTTGTAAAGTTACTGTTTTACCCCTGATTTGTAAAGTTACTATTTTACCCCTGATTTGTAAAGTTACCGTTTTACCCCTGATTTGTTAGAATTACAGTTTTACCCTCAGTTTACAAAATTACATAAATACCCCATTTTACAAATTACGAAAAATACCCCAAATTTTAAAATTACTTAAATACCCCTGATTTACAAAATTACCAAAACACCCCTGGTTTGTGAAATTACCAAATATCCCTTTAGGGTAGAATTATCGAAATACCCCTGTAGGGTAGAATTACGGAGATACCCTTGTGGGGTAAAATTACCATTTTGCCCCTAGGGCGTTAAATGACTGTTTTGCCCTTGTGGGCAAGTGACTGACTTGGACTATGTGTTTAACGGATTTGACTGTGTTTGTATGACAGTGATTTGACTAACGTGACCATGGTTGTGTGATTGATATGTTTTAATATGTGTTTAAATGACTAATACTAAACATGGCCATTCTGCATACATATGTGATGACTGGGCATAGCATACACGACATAGTGGGTTGGGACATTGATATAGAGGAAGTTCTATTCTGATAGGATCGCACGGGTTGCACGAGACGACAATGGATCCAGTAATAATCTAATAAGGTCGCACGAGTCGCACGAGACGACTGTGGACCGACTGAGGGCTTAATGCCAGTTATTCTGAGTATGGCTCTGTGCCAACCAACATATGGCTCGGTGCTATCGGGATCATGGCTTTGTGCCGATTATATTTGCGTAAGGTTATGTGCCTATCTTATTTACTGATGACTGTGTGTTGATCACATTTGCCCATGGCTGTGTGCCAATTATATTACCCTAATTGATGGCTATGTGCCAATCCTATTACAGTTACTGATGGCTTTGTGCCAATTATGATTCTGCTACTAAAGGCTTAAAGCCATATTTAAATTAGCAGCATGGCTGCGTCATTGGTGTGGAGGCTGGGTGGGTAGAGTTATTCCCCACATAGTGTGTTGGGTTGGTACGGGTGGTGTGATGGCTGAACTGGGTTGGGATTGCATTTGCATATTATTTTGATTCTGCAATGGGGTTGGCCCACACTGTTCTGTATAGGGCTATGGCCCAGACTAATCTGTTCTATATAGGGCTTCAGCCCAGTCTGTTCTATATATCTACATTATACTATTACTGATTCTGTTTTGGGTTAGGCCTACCTGATTCTGATTCTTATTTTGATTCTAATCTAATAATGTTTCTGATTTTGTAATGGGCTAAGGCCCATCAGGTACTGTCTGTTATAGTTGGCTAAGGCACAATTGATACTAGAATTGTAGTAGGGTTAGGGCCCAGACTTTTAATTCTTTTGTACGACTGACTGTTCATTTTATATGGTAGGGGATTACACACTGAGTTTTCATAAAACTCACCCCGTTTAATAATTGTGCAGGTAATCCCTAGCTTTAGGAGGATCGGTGCTACGAGGGACTCGGAGAAGGCCATACATTGCTTATGTTCTGTCTTAATTTACTTTTAAGTACTTTATTCCAGTTTGGGTTGTAATAAGGCCTTTTAAACTTTTTGGTTTTTATATTTGAGAGTTTTTCCAAAACAACAACTATTTTTCAAAATATCACGTTTCCACGACTGTTTTAAATTAGGCTTCCGTAACAATTAAGGTTTTAAAGGTAATAACATTTTACAAGAGAACGTCTTTTAATAAACCACATTTTAAAAATATGCATACGAAATTCGAGATTTTACACAAGTTTTAAATGGTAACAAGTTTTAATAAGAAGGGTTTTCAATGGAAACAATGTTTTCTAAAAACATCTCAATGTGACACGCCAGATTCGGGCTAACTTCTAGGTCGGGTTTGGGGTGTTACAAAAGGTCTTGTGTTTCAATCCCAATGGAGTAAGGGAGTAATTCTTTTTTCTCTGGGAGAATGGAGTGTGGGCGAGTCTGATTAAAATTGAAAATTTGAGAGGTTGGTTGTTAATGGGGATTGTTGGAGCAAAATAAGCGATTAGGGGAGTTATCGTAATATTCTATTTCGGTTGTTTTGGGCAAAATTTGGTTTTCTCTCTCTATTCCAATTTTTCTAACGAAATTTCTCCCCTTTTTTTTTCTGTTCTTTCACTTTTCTCCTTTTATATTTGCTTTTCCTTTTGTTGGCTATCAAATATCCTATCCCATTATTGTTGTTTCATTACGTGATATCAGTAAGTGAATTCTTATGGTTTGTAAGTTCTGAGTGCTAAGATTTTGATTGGGGTTATTGACGTTTTGGCAGCAGCTTACTACGAGGATCAAGGTTCTCTCCGTGTTGTTTTGCAATCAATTGATTCGTGGTGTTGGGGTAAGTTTTAGTCGCTCAAGGGATGAATATCTCAATTCGAGTTCGGGTTTAGCTCATTTCCCAAGTAATTAATTCAGTGCTTTATTGGTCAATTACAGGTTCTGGAGTGCTTGGGAGTGTTTGTATTGCGAAATCGTATCAGGTGTGTACTGGAAACTCAGAAAATGAGGTTTCGACAAAAGTCAAAAACCATTCTATCGGTACCATATGGGCATGTAATATCTCGAATTAGGGCCTAATCGGAATAGTGGTTTTGTGACCACAAATCCGAGGTAGAAATAATTATTTTATAATTATTTTAAGGTTTATGATATGATTGCATGATTGTGTGAAAATTTCGTGAAGAAATTCTATGCGTAAAGTGCTTAATTTAAAATTAGGGACTAAATCGAATAAGCTGCAAAACTTGCATTCTAGAAGTTTCTAGTATGAAATTGCTTTGAAATATTAATTAGGAGGTCTTAAATAGTAATTTGGCCAATTTTAAGTTCATTGACAAAATTTGGACATGGATGAAATTTTTGAAAGTTTAGTAAGGAGGGGCATTTTTGTCATTTGGATATTAACATGAAATAAAAAGGGAAAAATAACACAAAATTGATCATCTTCTTCATTACCACGAAATTTCAAGGGCTCTCCATAGCTAGGGTTTGTTTCAAGCTTCCAAGCTCCATAGTAAGTGATTCCAAGCCCCGTTTTTAATGATTTTTACGTTTTTGAGATCCCGGTAGCTCGGTATAGCTTATGATAGCAATATTTTGAGTTAGGGTTCATATTTGGAAAAATACCCATAGGTGAAATTTGTGTATTTTGATGTTTTATGATAGAATATGAGGTTTTAAATTATGTTAGACAACTTGTGCTACTCGATTTTAAGTAAAAACGAACAAAACAGCTTAAACGGTAAAAGTACATATTGTTCATAAGTATGTGTTATAGTGGGAATTTGAGCTTGCTAATAGCAAATAAATGATCAGCATGTCCTAAAACATAAGAATTTGAAATAAAATTTAATTTCCGAGCTTTGGGGCAAAAGTGTAAATATGTAAAAGTTTAGAGGCAAAATTGTAATTTTGCCAAAATTTGAATTTAGGACTATTTTGATAAATGTGAGTATTAAATAAGTTAAATGTGTTATTTTAGATCAAGAAAGATGTGGAATCAACCTTGATTGAGGAAAAGAAAAGATTGTGGACTAAATTGTAAAATTGCTATATTTTGTACCGAGGTAAGTTCATGTGTAAATAAGGTAACATAATTGTTATTTTTAAGTTAATTGATGTTATTTATATGATATGCTAATTTTTATCATGAAATATATGCTTTGTGGTTATTATCGAATAATATGCAAATTATGTGTGCTACTTGTTAAAAATAAATTGCTACCGAGTATTGGTTTCGGTATTCTGTGGAAGACGGCAAGGATATGTGATTGAGGAAAATCCCGTTTGAACCTTGGGAATAGATTAGGATACAAGTGACATGTCACTAGGATGGTTGGGCATCCAAACTCGTTGAGTTGAGTCCGAGTTCACTTATGGATGCGAATGTCCGAACCTGTTGAGTTGGGTCCGAGTTCTTGAGATGTAACTAGGCATCCGAGCTCGTTGAGTTGAGTCTGAGTTCACTTATGGATGCGAACGCCCAAGCTAGTTGAGTTGAGTCCGAGTTCGCTTATGGGCGGGTTACATGGTCGCTTGATTACATATGTGGCACTTATGTGCAAATTATCCATGTATCTGAATTATATTCCGATGTGTTCAACGGGTAAAATTTCAGCGAAATGGAAGAATGCTTGAGATGCAAATGATATTTTGGTAAGTGTCGCGAAAGGCACACTTTGGACAGGTATGTACTTAACCCTCGGGTTGAAACTTGATACACAATGGCTAGAAATGTGGAATATGTCTTGGTGATAACATGCTATTGTTGTTTGGTATAATTGCTTTGTTATGTTACTCGTTATTTGCATATGGACTTACTAAGCATTTATGCTTACTCCCTCTTTTCCATTCATTGCAGTGTTGGACAAGCCGGCTCAGGAATCGGGATAGGTCGAAGGCTTGATCACACTATCCGAAGGACTTTTTGGTAAAATGGCTTGTATAACTTAAGTATGGCATGTATAGCAATGTTCTTATTTTGTGTAAATAATCTTATGATATGGTTGTGGTTTGGTTAAGAAAATGCTTGGTAATGATTAGTCATTGGAATGACTAGCCTAGATAATGTTGGATGCTATGTGAGACTAATATGTTATGTAGTTCATGAAAATTCATAAAAAGATGAAATGTGCCATAAAACAGAACATTACTGTAACAATGACATGAGTTTGAAAAATCACTAAAAATATTAGAAACTGAATTAGGTGATGAATTAAATATTGAATTAAATCTTATTATGCCTACTTTCATATGGAAGAAGCGAAATAGGTAAAGGAGTTATATGTGATGAGATATTTGGGTTTTAGTGAGACAGGGCTAGAGCGATTTCTGGATCCCCTGTTCCAAATTTGGGAATTCACCATAAATTGTAAAAAAATAATTAGGAGGTATGATTTATATGTTCAAAATCCTTTAAGAGAAACAAACAGAATAGTCATATGAAATTTGTAGAGAGAGAAAAGTTGTTCGTAGTAAGCAGAGGTCAGTGCAGTCGAGTCCTGAAATAGGGGTAAATTTAACTAATAAACTGTACTAATTGGCCTGACCAAAAATTCTAGAAAAAAATTATTATATAGATATATGAGTCTAGTTTTATGGAAAATTTACGGATATTGATTTTAAGCTTCGTAACTTGAGATATGATTTTTTTGTAACCATAATGCAGGTAAACAGTATGCTGTGAATGTAGAATTTAAATGTTTCAAAGTTCTTAAAATGTAAAATTATGTTCAGTAACACCTCAAGCTCGACTACGGCGATGGTCTCAGGTGTGGGGGCATTACAGGGCATATGGTCACTAGTGTGGTAGGCCATGCATGATGACGCGGCCGTGTGAACGATGAAGGCCAGGTCGTGCGTACAACTAAAGTTGGGCCGTGCGTAAGACATGACCGTGTGATGGCCAGATGTGGCCGTGTGAGCCACACGGGCCAGACTGAATTGGGCTTGTGTGGCCCATATGGGCACACCACACGGGTGTGTGGATTTTGGGCCAGGCCGTGTGATCCAAATGGTCAAGGCTAATTTGGGCATGTGGGCCTACTGTAGGGTTGGTAAGAGCTACCTAAACCCTTTAATCTAATAATCTAATGTTCTGATTCTGTGTTAATACTATGCATGACTGATACTGATTTATGACTCTAATATTCGAGTAAAAGCATGGTAATTTATATATCTGATTATTTTGTATCTGTGTTTAGGTGGGATGATGTTTATTGGAGGAAGTGTTCTGGAAGGCGTTTAAGCCTATTATCTGGCAGCTCAACTGCATTATATCTGATATGTGTCGCATGTGGTACAACATGGTGTGTAGGGCTGGGTGGGTGTTTTAAACCCCACATAGTGTGTACGAATGGTCGAAGATGGTGTGTAGAGGCTATTGGTAGGATATCTGATTTCTAATTCTATTTGCATATCTGTATTTGTATCTGAGATGGGCTTAGGCCCGAATTTGCATCTGAATCCATAATAGGCTTAGGCCCAAGACTGTATCTGACTGATATTTATTATTCTGTATGTGTGCATGCTTAATTCTTTGGGGCTACACACTGAGTTTACATAAACTCACCCTTCTTTTTTTTGTTCCATATAGGTAATCCACAAAGTTAGGCGGATCAGTGCAGTGGTGGACTCGACGGTGACCACTCTTATAAAACTGTTTCACTTTTGTTTTATGTTTTTTTTATTTTTTGGGCAATTTTTGTAATTTGGACTTTATGGATTGTTTGCTTAAATTTGGGGTTTTAACTGCATTTATGATTTTCTTATTGCACAACTCAACAAAAACACGATTTTTACTAGAAACAAAGGTTTCCTAAACACGAACGGTTTTTACTTAAATACAATGTTTTCAAAAGCTTCCGGTAAAAATTTTATATTTTGTGGCATCGATTAATTGAATAAATGATTTTGAAATAAACAGGAGCTAACAAATTGAGACCATTTTAAAATGCGATAGCTTCGTGTTCAAAACCCTATCATGTAACACTGTCAGATTCGACCGTAACGTCTAGGCTGGTTATGGGGTGTTACAGAAACACTGGTGACATAAAAAAAGTTGAAGGGTACGATATCTTTCCTTAGAGATGAGGCTTACCACTGGCGGCAGTCTGTGGTGCAGGGCTTACAAGCTAAGCGTGTGACTTGGGACTTTTTGTAGAGTGCCTTCCAGAAGAAATATGTGGCGGCAAGGTATATTGTGGCTTGTAAATTGGAGTTCATTGGACTTAATGAGGGTGGGATGTTAATGACAAAGTATGAGGCTAAGTTCTTGAGGCTAAGTCGATATGCTCAGAGTTTGGTGTTTACTAACTATGATCAGAGTATTTATTTTGAGAACGGACTTTGATATGATTTGAAAATTCATGTTGCTCCATGGCAGGAGTAGGTCTTTGAAGCTTTGATAGAGAAGACTAAGGTAGTTGAGGAGATTAAACGCGTGGAGCATGAAAAAAAGGAACAAAATAAAAGTTAGAGTAAGAGAGAGTTGGGTTCTATTTGTATAGCTTTGCAGCTTAAGAAGTGGACTAGAAAAGTCATGCTACCGCTGAATATTATGATAGTGGATATTGCGGTTGGTAACATTCTAATATGTAGGATTTGTGGTAGGCACCATCCAGGTGAATGTTGGAGGAAGACGAGTGCTCGTTTGGATTGTGGATCAATTGAGCATTATGTTAGGGATTGTCCTTGTCGAGACTAGATCCAATATTGAATCGGGTCTAGAATCAGAGGGTTGCTCAATTACCTTCGAGGGGCTGTGGTGAAAATAGAAATGAGAATAACTATTGTAACACCTTAAATACGATTTGATTAACCGGATCCAAATCTAGAGTGTTACTACTCAGGTACATATGTAACTCACTCAATTATACAAATTTACATTCGATTACAACTAGTTAATTATAAATTTCTCTAACAAATACATAAGTGTGAATAATACGAGAATTTAATTGGTATACATGGAATTTATTTACAATTATGATTGAATTGATGTCTCAGTCTATGATATGCTCGCGATATTAAGTAATAAAATTTATAAAAACTGATCACACCAAAACTAACTAATATCACGATTTTAAAGGCAAGCGCACCTATCGAACAGTAGTATAGTTTAGCGGCAAGACCGAGTTCTTGTACCCAAGGGAATCAAAAGTACTAATACTTACTTCCTTTCTATTATCTAGCCTAAAAATAAAAGAAGATTGGTTGAAACTAATTGTAAAACTAACTAAAAGTGCACAAAAAGTAAATTAGGGAAAACTTTAGGGAAAAGCTGATTGATATAAGCAATACTTAAGGGAGAATCCACCTAGACTTCACTTGTTATTAATTTCTTGAACTAGATGGTTTCTTTACTTAAATTGATCCGTAGAGATACCTAACCTATGTTAATACCTCTTTCGAGGATAAGAACAACTAATCCTAGGTGGTTAATTAAAGTTTTCTTATTAATTAACACCCCTAGGTTGCATTAATTCGATCTATGGATCCCCCTATTAGGTTTGACCCTAATCCAGCAGATTTATGTCGCCCTATGTCTAGGGTTGCATGCAACTCTGCTTAATTATGGTAGATCTACTCTTAAAACAGGGACTTTTGCTCCTCTGCCTAAGCACATCAGTTTCTTGAAGTAATACCTAGGATTATTAAATCAAGAATGAAGAACAAATAATTAAGAACAATTCAAGTGTTTATCGAATAATTCAAGAATAAAAAACAACAAGATCTGTCTTAGGTTTCATCCCTCTCAAGTATTTGAGGGGTTTAGTTCATAATAAAGAAAGAAAACATCTAAGAAGAAATAAGATAACAAAACATAAAGAACCCGAAAAAACCCCTGAAGGAATTTAGGGAGATCCTCTGTCTTGATGTAGAACTCTGGCTTCTGGGATGAATCAATCGGCTTTCCATGGAGTAATCCCTTACTTTAACTCCTTGTGTTGGTAGAATTATGGCACTCTTTCTTGAGACAAAAGAGTATATCCTTAGAGTTGCCTCCTAGGGTTTTTATATAGAGCTTTGGGTAGCCTTTGTTAGCCTCTAAGCATCCAAATCCGAGTGAAATTCTTCTTCCTCACGACTAGAACACGCCTGTGTACCACGTTCGTATGGTTTCGACAAGAGGCCGTGTTTGGGACTATTGAGATGACACAGCTGTGTGGCCTGGCCGTGCTTGTCGGGGCCTGGACCGTGTGGTCTTCGTGTGGCACGACCGTGTGCCACGGCCGTGTGGTCACTTCTTGGGCCGTGTTGATTACGCATTTTGGCCTATTTTCTCCGTTTTTGGTCCATTTTCTGTTCTTTTCTCTTTCCTATGCTCTCCTGAGTGTAAGATATGAAAAAGAAAGATTAAGAGCACCAATTCTCACTAAATTGATAATAATTCATCCAAAATATAGGCTAAACATGAGGTAAAAATATGTATAATTTAGTGTTTATCAAATACCCCCACACTTAAGCCTTTGCTTGTCCTGAAGCAAAATCTTAATCCCTAATTAAGAATCATTCCTCTCAACTTACAATCTTTATTAATAATGTTTCAAACTAATCCACAGGTAAGCATACAATGAATATTCAATCAAAAGAACGTTAAAGACTCAATCACTTTAAGTTGAGAATTTTATCATTGAAATATAAGTTTATTCCTATTGCCTAAGTAGTTATCTCTCCATCTTAATTAATAGAAGTTGACATCCTCACTAAGGATTCACTCTATCCACTCGAAGTGTTTAGGGTTCAAAAATTAAGCACTCTCTAGTCAACCTGAAAAGTTATTACCATAGGCTTGTTAGAAAATCAGATCTCCACCACTGTAGATTGATATGATACATCGATCAAAAGGTCTTTCAATTGTTGCAATGGGGCTTAGTTAGGGGTGTTGTCACAGGCTACAAAAGAGGGTTAGAATCGAGATTGAATTGAAAAATTATCTAGCTAGAAAAATCTCTATCACTGGAACATATTCTTCGGGCTATTTCTTATGATAACATCATTTTCACCTTGGTAGCCTTAAAATAGAAATATGAAAAAACTATTTGAACTATTATAGATTACAGCTGAATACATACGTTTTTTTTAAAAACAATTCAAATACAATAAATTGGATAAAATTTTACATTCTGGAAAAGAGAATAAAGCTAGATGAAAAATTTAACTCAAATCTCGAAAAAATAGGGGTCAAATAATTGAATGGAATTCAACAAAAAATGGTAAAGGGTTAATATTAGAGGTAAGTCAAAGGATGGGTTGTTAGGCTCAACGGGGTTCACTAGGGGTTAATTTATGAAGGTAGGCTTTTGTGGAGTAAGTGGGTTAAATCCTAGGTGCCTTTATCATCTCGGTATATCAAATCAATGATGTGGTCTCGACATGTGTAATCAAAGCAAGTTCTAGAATAACAAATTAGTGTTGACTCACTCAAAGAAATAATAAAAGTGAGCATGAAAGAATGTATGCTCAAAAGGCTCAAAAATCTCACCAGAATTATGGCTTTTGATGTCAATTCTTCGAATTTCAAATCTCAAGATAACACTTAGAATTAGGGAAAAGAACTTATGCAAAAATTAGAGTTCTCAAAAATTTCAACTGATCATGGTTGATTCCCTAATGTTTTAGAGTTTGAATAATCAAAGTACAAGCACCTATGTCTTAATTCTCACATATTAATAAAAAAAAAAACATAAATTAATCAGAATATATCCCTAATAGGAGACTGAAGATGATGCAAAGAGTGAAAGTGAGAATTTGAGAACAATGCAAAATGTTAGAAAAGTTTAGGGATTTTAAAGAGAGTGTAAAGACTGAAAGTAGATTTCCCTCCCACACTTAAGATGCACATTGTCCTCAATGTACAAAGATAATATTAGTAGCAAAAAAAGCACAAGATCATAAGATAGGGACAGGTATGAAACTCCCTGCTTTGGATGGATTAGTGAGACGGAGATTGGAAGAGTTGGCAGTTGTGGCAAGGTGTTCCCCTTTTCGTAGAGATTTGAGCTGTAAAGCTCCTTTGAAACTGCGAAAGTATTTATTAGTCGTGGGAAATTTGGATTAAGAGAGATTACTCATTAGGGATTAGCTGATATGAAAAATAGAAAAAGAAATAAAAGGAAAATAATAAACTAAGTTCTAAAAAATACTAATATTCAAATAATGAAAAAGATAAAATAAATTAAAAATAAAAAGGAAAAGGAAAATAAAGTTAGGAGAAAGGAAAAGGTAAAAATAGGGATCAGAGTTAAAATAAAAATAAAAATAAATTTAGGAGGAATAGAAGTCTCTAATCCTCAAACGGATCACGCGGCGGCGGTGTGATGCGGAGGTGCTGGCATATCTGCTCTAAGGTGGCATCGATATAATCGAGGCGCCAGAAGCATTGCTGCTCGAACTGTGAGAAGTGCTCAGATAGGTCAGCATGGGAGGCTGTTGCGCAAGATGGGTGGCGAGGTGGTGGTGGCGCTGCTGGTGCATCATCCTCCTGTGGTGGTGGTGGGACATCATCAGTAATGTCCTCTGGGTCCTCGCCCTCCTGAATGAGGCGGAACTGTAAGGGGGTGCCTTCTGGCCTCCGCTTTATCATCCTCATATGTAACATAGTGGCGATGCCTTGGGGAGACATCTGACCGATCAGGGTGTAGGAGGATGTCTGGGCTGAAGTGTTGAGGAGCCCAAAGTACCGGGCCAAGCGTGTGATGTAGGGCCCTATGGATAAGATGCCTCTGCGGTGCCTTTCTGTCTGATGCTGCATGGCGTGCGTGATGAAGTATGCTAAGTCGATGACGTGTCCGTTTGCCATGCACCATAGGAAGTAGACGTCGTGAGTGTTGACGACACCTGTGCTCTCTCGTCGACCTGTCAGAGTGTGAGCAAGGAGAGCATGAATGTACCTTAGAGATGGAACGAGGGCGGTCGCCTTGCTGACACAGGGGTTATAGATTTGACAACCGGGGGCAATCTCGTGCCAGTAATCGACGGGCCAGATATGGATGTGACGCGAAAGGGTGAGGAAGTCCTCGTCTGCCATAAATTACTCTATGTAGAGCCCGAGTGCTGAGCCGAACTCTGGCACGCTGAGGCATCACACGAGTCCTCCCAGACGGAACTGGACCATCCCTGGGTTGTCGAATCTGGTCATTGTGACAGCCTTAAAATGACCCTGGTCGGAATGTGGTTTTGAGACCACAAAATTGAGTCACAAAAATAATTTAATAATTATTTTGATGCCTATTTATATGCCAATTCATGTGTGACATCTTTAGTGCTTTAATTTAGTCTTATAATTGTGAATTGCACTTAAAAGGGCTTAATTGTGAACTTTGAAAGTATGCTAGATAAATGTGTGATGGCTAATAAGTGCATGAAAGTGAAATGGTGGAGTTGTATGTCAAATTGACCATTATTTTGATAGTGGATGGTAATGATGAATCCTTTTGGCATTTTGTGCTTTGTATATTAGTTAAATAATAATAATAATAATAATTCAATTTTTTTAGGGAAATGATATCATAAAATAGATAAAATTAAATTAAATAATAATGAAATGGGTGAAAAGAACAAAGTTTCTTCATTTTGTTCTTCAATTGCCGATTTTTGGAAGAAGAAAGGGGGAGGAGAAGGCTTGGTATTCGGCCATTGTAGTCCCTAAATCAAGGTGAGTTTTTTCATGAAAATTTTTATGATATTTGTGATTTTGAGATGGATACTAAGCTTCTAATATTACCCATGTAAGAATTTCTAAGTTTATGCCATCTTTGGCATTCGGCCATATGAGTAAGGGTAGAAAAATTGTGTTTTCTTTGATGTTTTTGTTAAATAATGGAATTTGGATGTTGTTTGAGCTAGATAGATGTTTCATTATAAGGATTCATGGATAGATAGAATCGGTTTGTATGTTTTAGCTTTCTACTTCTAATTGCTGTTAATTGGAGATTTTGGTCAAAGGTTGAAAAATTTGCTACTTTGAATTGGTTACTTAGTGTCCTACTTAGCCATGATAGCAATTTTAGTTTGGCTATTGATTTTGGTATTCGACCATTTACTTGAATTGCTCAAAAACGTTGAAAATTTGAATTTGCTATTAGGGAATATATATATATGAGATTAATGGAATTACATGTTACTATAGGTGTGAAATTAAATAAGTTTTGCATTCGGTTATGTTTGGAAGTTTGTAAATTTTATATAAATTCATGTTTGAATTTTAATTTAGCCTTGAATTTAAGTGAATGAGAGTATAATTTTTGAGTTTGTGCAAGTAGGGTGTTTGGCTATGAGGTCTAAAGCCACTTGGATTTTTGTGTTTTGATGTTTATTATATCAAAGGACTTAAAGCTTCATTAGGGCATGGTTAATGAATAAATTAATAGATAATTTTCAAGTTTTCTAAGTGATTGAAATTTTATAAGTTAAAGTACTTGTTTATGTATGTGCATTTGCCGAATATATATTTTGGGAGATGAAGACAAGCATTCAGTTTTGGGATGTTTCATGTGTTTTAATTTTGATAATTGATGATAGAGATAAATTGAGGGGTGTTTAATGGACTTTATAATGTCAAATATTTATGAACTTAAGCTTATAAGTTTAATTAGGTATTCGGTTGAGAAGTGATTATATAGGTATATCTATATTCGGCCATTGTGTAATTTAATATATGAAAGTATGCGTTATATGCGACTATGAACATTGAAATCATATGTGAATGTGGTACATTGAATTAGCCATATTAAGTCGAGTTACATCGAGGCATTTAGATGTTGTGATTATGTGACTTCGAGATTTGAAGAAATAATATGACATTGAAATGGTTATAATGGTATTGATTTAGTAAGCAATAATTGTAAATGAGTAGATTTAACCTGGACAGCTTTGGGTTATAGCAGTGGTGTAAATTTGAAAATACACTACAAATAGAGGGAGATGAGTTATAGGCTGAATAAAATATGTAATTAAAGCCTAATGAATCTAGTTTCTTATAAAAGGAAACTGTGAAAGAAAAATAATTGCCCATAATGAGATATTTGAAGTTGGGTGAGATGGGGTCAGAATGACTCCGAAATCCCCTGTTCTATCTTGAGAAAATCATTATAAATTGTAAAAGAATATCCATAAGATGTAATCTATATGTTTAGAATCATTAATGAGTCTATTTTTCAATAGAAATGGACAAGAACATTGTCCTAGACCTGAACTATGAGATAATTGAACTTTAGTACAGAAGGGTCAGAACTATCCGACAGTGAATCAGAGGTAACTTTGAGGATTAAACTGTATTAATTGGCCCAGTCAAAAATTCTGGAAATTTTATGGTAGAAAGGTACATGAGTCTAGTTTCAGGGAAATTTTACAGAACTTGATTTGGAGTTTCGTGGCTCTAGTTATGAATAATTTAGTGAATGTTGCTTAGGAAGTCAGCTTGTAGTGACTTGTAATATATATGTGATTGGCCGAATGTGTGTGTGTGTGGCAAAGGATGTATATACGTGTTTCTTGTTTTGACTGAAAGTGTACTGATCAACTGAGGTATTTGAATAAAGATTAATATAATTAAATTGTTTAACTTAGCTCAAGAGCATAGAGGGGCAATTTCGGATAAAGGGAAAGCGAAAGTAACGGAATAACCGACTCGTTGTTGTCCAGTAAAGTTCGAGGTAAGTTTTGAGTAATTGAATTTGGTATTTAATTAAATATAACTAGATATATGTATGATAGATGAACTATGGCCTATAGTCTCTACCTTAATAAGGTTAATTGGAAGTTAAAGGTATGTAAATGATATGAGGCCGAATGGTTCCTAGAAAATAAGCCGAGAAAGTAATATGAGTTTATGATCATGTATGTGGTTGCTTATTGAGATGGAAGCTTAGTGAATGAGGTATATGTATTTTGAATTCAGATGATATCTATGACATGAGGTTAAGATGCATGTTATATGCTTATATTTGAATGAGGCAAGGGATTTACATATGTGATAATCAATATGAAATGTTATTATATGTGATTAAATGTACATGAGACTTGGAGATTATGTCCGGGTTAAGACCCACTGGCTATGTATGGAGATTATGTTCGGGTTAAGACCCGCCGGCTATGTGTGGAGATTATGTCTGGGTTAAAACCCGTTGGCTATGTGTGGAGATTATGTCCGGGTTAAGACCCGCTGGCTATGTGTGGAGATTCTGTCCGAGTTAAGACCCGCTGGCCTCGTGTGGAGATTTCATCCGAGCTAAAGGTCTCGCCGATGATTCGAGTAAAGTCTAAAACTAAAAGACTTCACAGTAACAATTATTAATAAATACGTTCAATACGTTAAGTTAAACAGGTATGTATCCTGAGCTTATATGTAAGCTTGATTTGGACTAAATCATAAGGTTATTATGTGATGCATATGTGAGAAGTTATGTGAAAATATCTAATTTACCTATGTTTATATGAGCTCACTTTCAAGTGAAAATCTATCTACTTATTTTGTGATATTTGAGTGTGTATATTCGGCGAAGGGGTGATATACCTAAAAGAAGATTACAATGAAAATACGAATGACCAATTTATAATGGAATTTATCTGTTTACATTGCTTAAAACTTACTAAGCATAGAAATGCTTACTCTGTTTATTTTGTTTCCTCTGTTTTATAGATCTCATTTTGAAGCTACGGACTCGGGGATTCAAGCTTAAATCACCTACACTATCGTCGTTATTTTGATACATTCAATAGTTATATTGGAACAATGGCATGTATAAGCTAATCTCCCTTCTTTTGAATCGGATTACATTTTGAGTTGTAAATATCTTAGCCATGCGAAAATGGCTTGCTAAACCTTTAAGTTTGAGTATATGTGTTTATAAAATTTTTGTGGCTTGTTATTTTGTAGCATAAGTTTTGGATAGTAACAAATGTGCATAAGAATTTGATTAGGCTTCATTGTTAGTAGTCACATTGTGGAAATTTAGTAAATGCTTATAAAGTAAATTTAACGAGATATGATGTATTGATGAACCTTTTTACAAGTAGGTATATTCGGTTACAGAATTTAAAATGAATATATGCCTGGTATGTATCTATGAACTCTTGTAAGTTTAATTTAGTTGAGTAATTCTTCGAAACCCTATTCTGGCGACGGATAGAGGTTTAGGGTGTTATATTTTATTGGTATCAGAGCTACGATTTAGTCAATTCTCAGACTAACGTAGCGTGTGTGAGTATAGCTATACATGCCATGTTATGAGAATACGATAGTGTGGTGATTTCTGACTTTTGAAATGTGTTTTTCGTATAGTGATGAATCCTGATCCCGATCGAGTCGTAGCGGAAGATGTTGAAAGTGTGACGGCTGTTCCTGCACAAGGGACTGCGCCGATCGACTCTCAACCGAATACCAGTCATCGAGATGATGACATGAGACATAATTTCTATGCTATGATGAGTGATTGGTTCACTCAATTCCTTCGAACTAATCTGGCTGTTCCGCAACCTCTGCCCCCGAATAATTCGCTTCCTACCTCTGTGGCTTCTCCTAAGACTGATCCTTTGAGGTCGAGTAAACCCCCGGTCGATAAAATTAGAAAATACGTGGCTGAAGAGTTCCGGGCTACAGTTAGTGATGATGCTGAACGGGCCGAGTTTTGGCTCGATAATAGAATCTGAGTGTTTGATGAATTATCGTGTACGCCCGAGGAATGTTTGAAATGTGACGTTTCTCTGTTACTTGATTCCGCCTACTATTGGTGGAGCACATTGGTTTCTGTTGTGCTGAGAGAGCGGGTAACCTGGGAGTTTTTCCAAACTGAATTCCGTAAAAAGTATATCAGTCAGAGATTTATCGACCAAAAACGGAAGGAATTTCTTGAGCTTAAACAGGGTCGAATGTCAGTGACCAAATATGAGAGAAAATTCGTACAGCTCAGCCGGTATCCTCGTGAGTGTATATCATCCGAAGCTATTATGTGTAAATGCTTCGAGGATGGATTAAATGAAGACATCAAATTACTGGTTGGCATTCTGGAAATCAAAGAGTTCATTGTACTTGTCGAGCAAGCTTGCAAAGCTGAAGAGCTGAGAATTGAAAAGAGAAAGGCTGATAGCGGAGCCAGAGAGTTCCGTAAGCGATCTTCGGGGAAGTCTATTCAACAATCCTCGAAGAAATTTTTAGACGAGTCGGGCAGACCTAATGTTACCTTGGTTTTTCCAGACGAGATCGTGATCGACCCCCTGTGAGTACACGAGCCACTTCTGTTGCCAGTGTTAGGAATGATCGTCGGGATAGGGTCAAGTGCAAGTATTGTAGAAAATGGCATTCGGGGAGTTGTAGATTTCATGACCGTTCCTGCTATAAGTGTGGATCAACTGACCACTTTATCAAGGAATACCCAAGATGGTCTGAGCAGAATGTGAATTAGAGTGGGAAACCGAGTACTACTTCAGCATGAGGTAGACCATCTAGAAATTCAGGAAATGCTAGCGGTGATCAGAGAAGGTTTAAAGATGCCACGACCAAATCTGAGGCTCGTGCTCCTGCTAGGGCTTATGCTATACGCGCACGAGAGGATGCCTCTTCGCCAGATGTTATTACCGGTACTTTCACTCTCTTTGATACTAATGTGATTGCTTTGATTGACCCCGGTTTAACTCATTCATATGTATGTGAAACTTTAGTATCTAGTAAGACTCTCCCTATTGAGTCTACTGAGTTTGTGATTCGAGTATCCAATCCTTTGGGTCGATGTGTTTTAATTTATAAAGTGTGTAAGAAATGTCCCCTTATGATTCGAGATTTCTGTTTTTCGGCTGATTTGATGCTTTTGCCATTCGATACATTCAACATTATTCTCGAAATGGATTGGTTGACTGTGCACGATGCTGTTGTGAACTATAAGTGAAAGACTATTGATTTGGGGTGTTCGAATAATGAAATAATTCAGGTTGAGTCTACTGATCTGAATGGATTACCGGATGTAATATCTTCTGTTCTGGCTCGAAA
Organism: Gossypium stocksii; assembly: GCA_020496765.1. NCBI lineage: Eukaryota > Viridiplantae > Streptophyta > Magnoliopsida > Malvales > Malvaceae > Gossypium > Gossypium stocksii. The sequence goes on from CM035627.1 coordinate 31,032,473, forward strand.
GTATATGAAAAAGGGCTGTGAAGCTTATCTTGCTTATGTGCTGGATAACAAGATATCCGAACAAAAGCTTGAAACTGTACCTGTGGTTTGTGAGTATCCGAATGTGTTCCCTGAAGAATTACCGGGATTACCGCCTGTTAGAGAGGTTGAATTTGGCATTGAGTTAGTTCCGGGTACAACTCTGATTTCAATTGCTCCGTATCGTATGGCTCCGACAGAGTTAAAAGAGTTGAAATCTCAGTTGCAAGAGTTGACAGATAGATGTTTCGCATGACCGAGTTTTTCACCTGGGGACGCACCAGTCTTGTTTGTGAAAAAGAAAGATGGAACTATAAGAATGTGTATTGACTATCGATAGCTGAACAAAGTGACTGTAAAGAATAAGTATCCATTGCCTCGTATCGACGACCTATTCGATCAGTTAAAGGGAGCTTCGGTGTTCTCAAAGATTGACCTGTGATCTGGCTATTATCAGTTGCGAGTTCGAGACTCAGACGTACCCAAGACTGCTTTCAAAATAAGGTACGGACACTATGAGTTCTTAGTGATGCCGTTTGGGCTCACCAATGCCCCTGCGATTTTCATGGATTTGATGAACCGGGTGTTCAGACAGTACTTAGATCGATTTGTGGTTGTGTTCATAGCTGATATTTTAATTTATTCTCATGATGAAGTTGAGCATGCCGAGCACTTGAGACTTGTGCTTCAGATTTTGCGTGATAATCAGTTATATGCGAAATTCAGTGAATGCGAGTTCTAGTTGCGCGAGGTTAGCTTTTTGGGACATATTGTATCCGCTTCAGGTATACGAGTCGATCCGAACAAAATTTCAGCTATTCTTGACTGGAAACCTCCAAGAAATGTTTTAGAAGTCCGGAGTTTTTTGGGACTTGCCGGGTACTACTGACGATTTGTAAAAGGTTTCTCAATGATTTCAACTCCGTTGACGAAGTTATTGCAGAAAGATTTTAAATTTGAATGGTCTGAAAAGTGCCAGAAAAGTTTTGACCAATTGAAAGCCCTTTTGACGGAAGCTCCAGTATTAGTTCAGCCTGAATCCGATAAAGAGTTTGTGGTTTATAGTGATGCATCTTTGAATGGTTTGGGATGTGTTTTGATGCAAGAGGGCAGAGTTGTTGCATATGCTTCGAGATAGTTAAAGCCTCATGAGAGAAATTATCTGACTCACGATCTCGAATTAGCTGCTATTGTGTTTGCTCTGAAGATTTGGCGTCACTACCTATTTGGTGAGAAATGTCATGTCTATTCCGACCATAAAAGCCTCAAATACTTGATGACTCAAAGAGACTTGAATCTGAGACAAAGACGTTGGCTTGAATTGCTAAAGGATTATAAGCTTGTCATTGACTATCATCCGGGAAAGGTGAATGTTGTTACTGATGCTCTTAGCCGAAATTCATTGTTTGCTTTACGAGGAATGAATCTGCATTTATTTGTATCTGCTGATTTCGTGTTGATAGCAGAATTAAAAGCAAAACAAGTGTTATTACGGCAAGTTTGTAAAGCTCAGAAAGCCGATGACGATTTAATTGCCAAGTGAGCTTAGTGTGATTTAAATGTGGATTCTGAGTTTCGAGTTGACGACAATGATTGTTTGAGGTTCAGAGGTCGAGTATGTATTCCGAGAAATTCAGAGCTGGTTTTGATGATTCTGAATGAAGCTCATAATAGCCGAATGTCGGTTCATCCGGGTAGCACAAAAATGTACAACGACTTGAAACGTCAGTATTGGTGGCATGGTATGAAACGAGACATCTCAAATTTTGTGTCTAAGTGTCTGATATGCCAACAAGTAAAAGCGGAACATCAGGTGCCTTCGGGTTTGTTACAACCGATTTTGATACTCGAGTGGAAATGGGATAAAGTTATGATGGATTTTGTATCTGGGCTGCTGTTGACACTAAGCAAGAAGGATGCGATTTTGGTTGTTGTAGATAGATTAACTAAATCGGCTCACTTTATTCCCGTACGTACGGATTACTCGCTTGATAAGTTAGCCGAATTGTATGTTTCTCAGATTGTCAGATTGTACGAGGTGCCTATTTCTATTGTATCGGATAGAGACCCGAGATTTACATCACGGTTTTGGAGAAAACTACAAGATTCTCTAGGTACCAAGCTACATTTTAGCACCGCGTTTCATCCTCAGACGGATGGTCAGTCAGAACGAGTAATTCAAATACTCGAGGATATGTTGAGATGTTGTATCCTTGAGTTTAGTGGTTCATGGGAACGGTATTTGCCTTTTATTGAATGTGCTTACAACAATAGTTTTCAATGAAGCATTAAGATGGCACCTTACGAGGCTTTGTACGGTCGTAAATGCCGTACACCGTTGTTCTGGGCCGAACTTAGTGAAAGTAAAATCTTCGGGGTTGATTTGATTAAAGATGCCAAGTAGAAAGTAAAAGTGATCTGTGATACTCTTAAGGCAGCTTCAGATCGTCAGAAGTCGTATGTGGATTTAAAGCGGAAAGACATTGAGTATCAGGTCGGAGACAAAGTATTTCTTAAAGTATCACCTTGGAAAAAGGTGCTTAGATTCGGCCATAAGGGCAAATTCAGTCCGAGGTTCATCGGGCCGTATGAAATATCTGAACGGATTGGACCGATAGCATATCGATTGATTTTACTCCTGAACTTGAAAAGATTCACAATGTTTTTCATGTTTCAATCCTTCGACGATATAGATCCGACCCATCGCATGTGATTAATCCATCTAACATTGGGATTCGATCTGATTTGAGTTATGAAGAGGAACCAATTCGTATTTTAGCACACGAGGTTAAAAAGTTGCGGAATAAGAGAATTTTGTTAGTAAAAGTGTCGTGGGTCAGGCACGGGGTGGAAGAAGCTACTTGGGAGCTTGAGAACTCTATGAAAGAATGATACCCTAACTTATTCACTGGTATGATTTTCGGGGACGAAAATTTCTTAAGTGGGGGAGAGTTGTGACAGCCTTAACATGACTCTGGTCGGAATGTGGTTTTGGGACCACAAAACCAAGTCACAAAAATAATTTAATAATTATTTTGATGCCTATTTATATGCCAATTCATGTGTGACATCTTTGGTGCTTTAATTTAGTCTTATAATTGTGAATTGCACTTAAAAGGGCTTAATTGTGAACTTTGAAAGTATGCTAGATAAATGTGTGATGACTAATAAGTGCATGAAAGTGAAATGGTGGAGTTGCATGTCAAATTGACCATTATTTTGATAGTGGATGGTAATGATGAATCCTTTTGGCATTTTGTGTTTTGTATATTAGTTAAATAATAATAATAATAATTCAATTTTTTTAGGGAAATGATATCATAAAATAGATAAAATTAAATTAAATAACAATGAAATGGGTGAAAAGAACAAAGTTTCTTCATTTTGTTCTTCAATTGCCGATTTTTGGAAGAAGAAAGGGGGAGGAGAAGGCTTGGTATTCGGCCATTGTAGTCCATAAATTAAGGTGAGTTTTTCATGAAAATTTTTATGATATTTGTGATTTTGAGATGGATACTAAGCTTCTAATATTACCCATGTAAGAATTTCTAAGTTTATGCCATCTTTGGCATTCGGCCACATGAGTACGGGTAGAAGAATTGTGTTTTCTTTGATGTTTTTGTTAAATAATGGAATTTGGATGTTGTTTGAGCTAGATAGATGTTTCTTTATGAGGATTCATGGTTAGATAGAATCGGTTTGTATGTTTTAGCTTTCTACTTCTAATTGCCGATTCTTAATTGGAGATTTTGGTCAAAGGTTGAAAAATTTGCTACTTTGAATTGGTTACTTAGTGTCCTACTTAGCCATGATAGCAATTTTAGTTTGGCTATTGATTTTGGTATTCGATCATTTACTTGAATAGCTTAAAAACGTTGAAAATTTGAATTTGCTATTAGGGAATATATATATATGTATGAGATTAATGGAATTACATGTTACTATAGGTGTGAAATTAAATAAGTTTTGCATTCGGTTATGTTTGGAAGTTTGTAAATTTTATAGAAATTCATGTTTGAATTTTAATTTAGCCTTGAATTTAAGTGAATGAGAGTATAATTTTTGAGTTTGTGCAAGTAGGGTGTTCGGCTATGAGGTCTAAAGCCACTTGGATTTTTGTGTTTTGATGTTTATTATATCAAAGGACTTAAAGCTTCATTAGGGCATGGTTAATGAATAAATTAATAGATAATTTTCAAGTTTTCTAAGTGATTGAAATTTTATAAGTTAAAGTACTTGTTTATGTATGTGCATTTGCCGAATATAGATTTTGGGAGATGAAGACAAGCATTCAGTTTTGGGATGTTTCATGTGTTTTAATTTTGATAATTGGTGATAGAGATAAATTGAGGGGTGTTTAATGGACTTTATAATGTCAAATATTTATGAACTTAAGCTTATAAGTTTAATTAGGTATTCGGTTGAGAAGTGATTATATATGTATATCTATATTCGGCCATTGTGTAATTTAATATATGAAAGTATGCGTTATATGTGACTATGAACATTGAAATCAATGTGGTACATTGAATTAGCCATATTAAGTCAAGTTACATCAAGGCATTTAGATGTTGTGATTATGTGACTTTGAGATTTGAAGAAATAATATGACATTGAAATGGTTATAATGGTATTGATTTAGTAAGCAATAATTGTAAATGAGTAGATTTAACCTGGACAGCTTTGGGTTATAGCAGTGGTGTAACTTTGAAAATACACTAAAAATAGAGGGAGACAAGTTATAGGCTGAATAAAATATGTAATTAAAGCCTAATGAATCTAGTTTCTTATAAAAGGAAATTTTGAAAGAAAAATAATTGCCCATCATGAGATATTTGAAGTTGGGTAAGATGGGGTCAGAATGACTCCGAAATCCCCTGTTCTATCTTGAGAAAATCATTATAAATTGTAAAAGAATATCCATAAGATGTAATCTATATGCTTAGAATCCTTAATGAGTCTATTTTTTAATAGAAATAGACAAGAACATTATCTGAGACTTGAACTATGAGATAATTGAACTTTAGTATAGAAGGGTCGGAACTGTCCAACAGTGAATTAGTGGTAAATTTGGGGATTAAACTGTATTAATTGGCCTAGTAAAAAATTCTAGAAATTTTATGGTAGAAAGGTACATGAGTCTAGTTTTAGATAAAATTTACAGAACTTTATTTGGAGTTTTGTAGCTCCAGTTATGAATAATTTAGTGAATGTTGCTCAGGAAGTTAGCTTGTAGTGACTTGTGATATATATGTGATTGGCCGAATGTGTGTGTGTGTATGGCAAAGGATGTATATACGTGTTTCTTGTTTTGACTAAAAGTGTAATGATCAACTGAGATATTTGAATAAAGATTAATATAATTAAATTGTTTAACTTAGCTCAAGAGCATAGAGGGGCAATTTCGGATAAAGGGAAAGCAAAAGTAACGGAATAACCGACTCGTTGTTGTCCAGTAAAGTTCGAGGTAAGTTTTGAGTAATTGAATTTGGTATTTAATTAAATATAACTAGATATATGTATGATAGATGAACTATGGCTTATAGTCTCTACCTTAATAAGGTTAATTGGAAGTTAAAGGTATGTAAATGATATGAGGCTGAATGGTTACTAGAAAATAAGCCGAGGAAGTAATATGAGTATATGATCATGTATGTGGTTGCTTATTGAGATGGAAGCTTAGTGAATGAGGTATATGCATTTTGAATTCAGATGATATCTATGACATGAAGTTAAGATGCATGTTATATGCTTCTATTCGAATAAGGCAAGGGATTTACATATGTGATAATCAATATGAAATGTTATTATATGTGATTAAATGTACATGAGACTTGGAGATTATGTCCAGGTTAAGACCCACTGGCTATGTGTGGAGATTATGTCCGGGTTAAGACCCGCTGGCTATGTGTGGAGATTATGTCCGGGTTAAAACCCGCTGGCTATGTGTGGAGATTATGTCCGGGTTAAGACCCGCGGGCGATGTGTGGAGATTTTGTCCGGGTTAAGACCCGCTGGGTTTGTGTGGAGATTTCATCCGAGCTAAAGGTCTCGCCGATGATTCTAGTAAAGTCTAAAACTAAAAGACTTCACGGTAACAATTGTTAATAAATACGTTCAATATGTTAAGTTAAACAGGTATGTATCCTGAGCTTATATGTAAGCTTGATTTGGACTAAATCATAAGGTTATTATGTGATGCATATGTGAGAAGTTATGTGAAAATATCTAATTTACCTATGTTTATATGAGCTCACTTTCAAGTGAAAATCTATCTGCTTATTTTGTGATATGTGAGTGTGTATATTCGGCGAAGGGGTGATATACCTAAAAGAAGATTACAATGAAAATACGAATGACCAATTTATAATGGAATTTATCTGTTTACATTGCTTAAAACTTACTAAGCAGAGAAATGCTTACTCTGTTTATTTTGTTTCCTCTGTTTTATAGATCTCATTTTGAAGCTACGGACTCGGGGATTCAAGCTTAAATCACCTACACTATCGTCGTTATATTGGTACATTCGATAGTTATTTGGGAACAATGGCATGTGTAGGCTAATCTCCCTTCTTTTGAATCGGATTACATTTTGAGTTATAAATATCTTAGCCATGCGAAAATGGCTTGCTAAACCTTTAAGTTTGAGTATATGTGTTGATGAAATTTATGTAGCTTGTATAGTAACAAATGTGCAATGAGGTTCGAATATGGTTGATTTGCTATCGAAGAATTTGATTAGGCTTCTTTGTTAGTAGTCACATTGTGGAAATTTAGTAAATGCTTATAAAGTAAATTTAACGAGATATGATGTATTGATCGAACCTTTTTGCAAGTAGGTATATTCGGTTATAGAATTTAAAATGAATCTATGCCTGATATGTATCTATGAACTCTTGTAAGTTTAATTTAGTTGAGTAATTCCTCGAAACCCTATTCTGGCGAAGGACAAGGGTTTAGGGTGTTACAGTTATCACCATTTAGAGGTGGAAGGTGGAGCAGAACTCCAAAGTGAGTTCCAAGTAGGTGGGCTCGATAATCTGGAAGAACTGCTCCCATGGCTCGGTCATCAATAGGGCCCGAACGTCATGTACTAGATGTATCTGCTCGAGGTCGCCCCAATCTATGCAGCGGCCTGTGGATATAGGGCAGGCTCGGAGTAGTTGATAATGTTCCTCCTGCGAGGCTTGGGCGAACGTGATGAATGGGTGTCGAACCTTGAAGGTGGGCCTCGATGATAAACTCCCTGGCCCTTTACATTTCTTGGATACGGGGACCGTAGTTTTCCTACCTCGTGATGACGACATAGTATCTGAAATAAAATAACAAGCATTAGTCTTAATATTGAAATTAAACTAGATACATTAAAATTACGATGACAATGTTCCTAAGAAAACATAAAATGAGGATTAATCTGAATAGTAAAAATTAATCATTTTGAAACTTGTAACAAAACTAAGAAATATGGTTATGTATTTATACTAAATTTATGAGATAAATGGCAGGTAAATATGAATTTAAGTGGCAAACAAAAATAAAATTAAGTGGCATGCAGTCCTAATGTGTTCTATACTATTCTAGATTATTCATCCTAATTTTCCTAATTCCATGCTTGATTTAACATCTAAAATAAAGTAAAATTAAATAATTAGATAATAAAGAAATGAAATATAAATAAATAAATGAGAAAAATGAGAGAATAGAACCAAAAATGATATTGCACGGTCGTGGGTTGAGGGTGAATGGTCGTGGGGTGGGTTTACACGGGTGTGGGTCGGCTGATTTCGATGGTGGTGGTGTTTTGAGGGCTGTGGCGGTGCTTATGGTGGTTGGGGAGGGAGGATTCTAGGGTTTGAGTGAAAAAGAAAATGAATAGTGGCTTAGTTTTTATAGTTTTTGGGTCACACGGGCATGTCACACACCCGTGTGAGTTGTGTTTTGCCTGTTTCTTTCGTAATTCGGTGGTTTTGGTGCACCTGGTTCAAAGTACACGCCCGTGGGAATGTTATACACGGCCGTGGAAGATCAGTTCTTTGTCACTCACACGGTCGTGTAATGGTATACACGGCCGTGTGCGATCGTGTTCGTGTTTCTCACGGACATGTGATATGTTCTATGGCCGTGTAAAATTTGACAGTGTCTTCCACGGGCTGGGGACACGGGCGTGGGGATTTGTGCAAGCCCGTGTTGATACTGCAGGGTTGCCACGGCCATGTTGCACGGCTGGGGGGTGTTGTTGGTAGACCATGTTGAAGTCGAAAGGTCGCCATGGCCATGTCGCATGGCCGTGGCTATTTATCAGTGGCCCGTGTTTTGGGAAAATTTGTGCTTTGTTTATACACGGCCTTGGTACACGACTGTGTCTCTGTTTAAAGTGTTCACACGGCCTGGGGCACGCTAGTGGGACTGGTTGTGTGGTCTTAAATCTCTACATTAAAAAGGGTTAGTTGATGCATGAAAAATACTAAAATCAAAATAGACGAAAAATTACTAAGTTAGTGCTCGGGTTGCCTCCCGAGAAGCGCCTATTTAGAGTCTAAGCTCGACTCTTTCTGAATGTATCATGAAGGGATTTCGTGGAGTTGAAGCTCCTCCTTGTAATCTTTGAAATTCTCACCTCTGTAGTGTTTAAGCCTATGTCCGTTTACCTTGAACGTACCGTAGTCAGGGTGGGTTACCTCAAATGTGCCGTATGGAAAGACAGTTTGAACAGTGAATAGACCTGACCACCTTGACTTGAGTTTCCCAGGAAATACTCTCAGCCTTGAGTTGTAGAGTAAGACAAGATCACCTGTTTTGAACTGCTTAGGTTGTTTCAGTTGTTTGTCATGATGTCACTTCATGGCTTCCTTATATAGTCGTGAGCTCTCGTATGCATTGCAACGCCATTCATGGAGTTCATTTAACTGCATTAATCTCTTCTCACCTACAAGCTTAAAATCAAGGTTTAAAAATTTGATAGCCCAAAATGCTTTATGTTCAAATTCAAATGGCAAATGACAACTTTTTCCATAGACAAGCTTATAAGGAGATGTACCTATGGGTGTTTTAAAAGCAGTTCTATAAGCCCATAAAGCATCGTCTATTTTCCTTGACCAATCCTTTCTATTTGTTTCTATTGTTTTCTCTAGGATGCGTTTTAGTTCCCTATTTGTCACTTCGACTTGACCACTGGTTTGTGGGTGATAAGGGGTAGCTGTTCTATGGTGTACTCCGTACCTTTTTAAGACTTTTCCAAACTGGGCATTGCAAAAATGTGTGCCCCTATCACTAATAATTATCCTAGGTGTTCCAAATCGAGAGAAAAGTTTCTTTAAAAATCGTACTACCATTCTAGCATCATTAGTAGGTAAGGCTTGGGCTTCCACCCATTTTGACATGTAATCTACCGCTACTAGGATGTACTTATTCCCTAATGAAGTAGGAAATGGACCCATGAAATCAATACCCCATACATCAAATATTTCACATGAAAGTATATAGTTCTGAGGCATTTCATTATGTTGAGAAATATTACCTATTCGCTGACATTTGTCACAAGAGGTCACATACCTGTTGGCATCCCTGAAAAGTGTAGGCCATTAAAAGCTTGATTCAAGTAGCTTATGTGCAGTTCTAGCTCCACTGTGATGTCCTCCTGTGGGTCCTGAATGGCAGTGATTTAAAATTTGGTATGCTTCTGTTTTAGTAATGCATCTTAGAATAACCTGATCTACATAAATTCGAAAAAGAAAAAGATCTTCCCAAAAGTAGTTTTTCACATCAGCGAAGAATCGCTTCTTTTGCTAATGGGTCAACCCTTTTGGGGTTATGTTAGCTACTAAATAATTTGCAAAATCAGTAAACCAAGCATCTATTGCATCTACTAAGGATAGAAGTTGTTCTTCAGGAAACAAATCGTTTATTTTGTCGTGGTACTTGGGTTGTATGTTTTATAATCTTGAAAGGTGATCTGCCGCCAGGTTTTCAGCTCCCTTCTTGTCCTTTATTTCTAAATCGAACTCCTGTAACAATAGGATCCATCTTATTAATCGAGGTTTTGCATCCGTTTTATTTAAAAGGTAACGAAGAGCAGAATGGTCAGTATAAACAATGACTTTTGACAAAATCAAATAAGATCTGAATTTATCAAATGCGAAAATAACAACTAGCAATTCTTTTTCTGTGGTGGTATAATTTGCTTGAGCGGCTGTTAAAATTCTACTAGCATAGTAGATCAGTTGAAAGTGCTTGTCTCTTCGTTGTCCCAAAACTGCACCTACTGCAAAATCACTTGCATCGTACATTAGTTCAAAAGGTAGATTCCAATCAGGTGAAATCATAATCGGGGTATTGACTAACTTTTCCTTAAAAGTGTTAAAAGAGTCTAAACATTCTTGGTCAAAGTTGAAAAGCACGTCTTTTTCTAGCAACTTTTTTAAAGGCTTAGCTATTTTAGAAAAATCTTTAATAAATCTGTGATAAAAACCGTCATGTCCTAAAAAACTTCTTATAGCCTTAACTGAATTAGGGGGAGGTAATTTTCAATAGTTTCAATTTTTACTTTATCTACCCCTATCCCTTTACTAGAAATTTTATGTCCTAATACAATACCCTCTTGAACCATAAAGTGGCTTTTTTCCCAATTTAGTACTAAATTTGTCTCTTCACATCTCATCAAAACACGTTTTAGATTATCAAGACAAAGTTGGAAAGAATTACCGAAAACTGAAAAGTCATCCATAAATACCTCCATGATGTCTTCCACAAATTCATTAAAAGATAGCTAGCATGCATCGCTGAAAAGTAGCAGGAGCGTTACATAAACCAAAAGGCATTCTATGATAAGCAAATGTACCGTATGGGAATGTGAATGTCATTTTCTCCTGATCTTCTGGAGCTATCAAGATTTGGAAGTAACCAGAGAGGCCATCTAGGAAACAATAATACATGTGACCTGATAATCTTTCCAACATCTGATCAATAAAAAGTAAGGGAAAATGATCTTTTCGAGTGCCGTCATTCTGCTCCCTATAATCAATGCAAACTCTCCATCCAGTGACTGTTCTTGTAGGTATTGACTCTTTTTTGTCATTAGGCACTACAGTCATGCCTCCTTTTTTGGGAAAACCTGCACAGGACTCACCCAATAACTGTCAAAAATAGGATAAATAATGCTTGCATCTAGAAGTTTAATTACCTCGGGTTTTACGACTTCCTTCATGTTGGGATTCAATCGTCTCTGAGCTCGCACCGATGGTTTATATTCATCTTCCATTAAAATTTTATGGGTGCAAAAAGAAGGATTAATTCCCTTAATATCTGAAATTTTCCAAGCTATAGCCTGCTTGTGTTCCCTTAACACGTGGAGAAGTTCCTCTTTTTCTGCAATGCTCAAATCTGATGCGATAATGACTGGTAGAGTTGAATCTTCCCCTAAAAAGGCATATTCTAGATGATCTGGTAGTTGCTTCAACTCTAATTTGGGGGGTTCATCAATGGAAGGTTTATGTCTGAACTCATCACTCATCTTTATATTTTCATAACTTATGTGTCTTGTGATGATTTCATTGGAATCTAATTCATTTCTTACTTCTTCAATTTCAGTGGTGGCTTCATCTTCCCCCACCTTGAATAAGACACAGTTCCAACGTGTCTGCGAGAAAAAGTTCCTGAAAATTATCTTGAACAAAATAATCCATAATATCAACAAAATAACATGAATCATCTTGTTCTTTAGGAAATTTCATGGCATCATAAATTTTAAACACGACTTCGTCCTTATCAACTCTAAGTACTAATTTACCATCCTCTACATCAATAATAGCTGTAGCAGTGGCTAAGAATGGACGCCCCAAAATTAAAGGTACCTCAATGTTCTCATCCATATCAAGCACAACAAAATCAACAGGGAATATAAATTTATCTACCTTTACTAGCACATCTTCTATGATTCCCTTAGGATATTTAACAGATCTATCAGCTAGTTGAATACTCATCCTAGTGGGCTTTGGTTCCCCTAGACCTAGTTGCTTGAACATTTTGTAAGGCATGAGATTAATGCTAGCACCTAAATCGGCTAAGGCTTTATCAATAAGTAAACTACCAATTAAACAAGGAATAGTAAAACTCCCTGGATCTTTCAATTTTGCCGGTAGTTTATTTTGGAGAATAGCTGAGCATTCTTTGTTGAGTTCCACTGTGGCTAATTCTTCCAACTTCCTTTTATTTGTTAGAAGTTCTTTAAGGAACTTCGTGTCCTTCGACATCTGTGAGATTACTTCAACTAAAGGTAAGTTAATGTGTAATTGTTTAAAAAGTTTAAGAAATTTACCGAATTGAGCATCTGTACGGTCTTTCTTCAACTTTGCTGGATATGGAATGGGTGGTTTGTATTCTTTGAGTGTTGGTGAAGTGTTTTCCTTGGATTCCTCTGCCTTGTCTCCTGCAGATTCTAGAGTAGATTTCTTTTCTAGTTCAGCTAGGACTTTCCCATCTCTTAGAGTAATTGCTTTGACATGTTCTCTGGGATTTGGCTCAGTGTTACTTGGCAATCCACCCTGTGGTCTCTCGAAAATTAATTTTGCAAGTTGATCGATTTGATTTTCAAGCCCTTGAATTGATGCTTGCTGGTTCTTTAATGCTGTTTCTGTGTTTTGGAAATGGATTTCTGATGCGGCCATAAATTTGGTGAACATCTCTTCAAGATTCGGCTTTTTCTCTTGTTGTGGTGGTGGGTGCTAAAATCCTGGAGGAGGCTGTTGTCTTTGATTTCCTTGTCCTCCCCATGAAAAATTGGGGTGATTTCTCCAACTTGCATTATAAGTATTACTATAAGGGTTATTTTGAGGTCTAGAATTGTTACCCATATAGTTGGCTTGCTCAGTTTCCATGCTGTGTCCATAAGTTGAATAGTCCGGATTCAACATATTTCTTGGGGTTGCGTCGCACTGCATCACTGGCTGTACCTGTATAGAACCAACAAAATTATCAAACTTTTTATTTAAAAGTTCTACTTGGTTAGTAAGCATGGCGACAGCATCAATATTATAAACTCCTGTAGCTTTTGTCGGCTTTGTCCTTATGACTTGCCACTGATAGTTATTCAGTGACATCTCTTCAATAAATTCATAAGCTGCTTCGGGTGTTTTGTTATTGATTGTTCCTCCTGTGGTTGCGTCGATCATTTGCCTTGTAGAAGGATTCAAACCGTTGTGAAAGGCTTGAACTTGTAGCCATAAAGGTAGGCTATGATGAGGGCATCTTCTCAAAAGATCCTTGTATCTCTCCCAAGCATCGTAAAGTGTTTCTAAATCCATCTGCACATAAGAAGAGATATCATTTCGTAATTTAGCTGTTTTAGCTGGAGGAAAATATTTAAGTAAAAAATTTTCGGTCATCTGTTCCCATGTGATGATTGAGCCTTGTGGTAAAGAGATTAACCATTGTTTCGCTTTGTTTCTCAAAGATAATGGAAATAGCCTTAGACGAATGGCATCATCAGAAATGCCATTAGTTTTAAAAGTGTCACAAAGTTCCAAAAAATTGGCTATGTGTGAATTTGGATCTTCATCCTGTAAACCATCAAACTGCACCAATTGCTGTATCATCTGAATAGTGTTAGGCTTTAATTCAAAATTATTAGCAGCAATAGTAGGTCTAAGAATGCTAGTTTGGGTACCGCCAAACTAGGTTTAGCATAATCATACATAGTGCGAGGAGCTACTTCCTGATTTGCTGGTGGCGCGACTATTGCGGGAGGTGGTGGAATGTTTTGATTTGCTTCCATCTCTTCTGTAGGTTCTAGCCTTTGTTGTTGTCCTTGGTCTGGATATTGTAGGCTTCGTCTGATCTCCCTGTGATTTCTGCGAATTGCTGCTTCTAAATCTTCGTCGAAAAGTAATAGTCCTGCTGGGTTGTTTCTAGTCATAAACTAGAAATACCTAGAAGGGAAAAAGAAAGCAAGGAAAATTAAAATAAAATAAAATAAAATAAAATAAAAATAAATAAATAAATAAAATAAAAATAAATAAAAACTGAAAATAAATAAATATAGTAATGGCTAAAGTAATAGAAATCGAGTTTTCTTAATATTTTGGTTCCCTGGCAACGGCGCCAAAAACTTGATATGCTCGCGATATTAAGTAATAAAATTTATAAAAACTAATCCGATCTGACCTATTATCAGAAATCAATTCTGAACTTGACAGATCATTTCTTTTTCTGATATAAAAAATATGAGATTTCACTAAGTCGATTCTTAGGAACCAAAACTAACTAATATCACGATTTTAAAGGCAAGCGCATCTATCGAACAGTAGTATAGTTTAGTTATCGTACCCAAGGGAACCAAAAGTAATAATACTTACTTCCTTTCTATTATCTAGCCTAAAAATAAAAGAGGATTGGTTGAAACTAATTCTAAAACTAACTAAAAGTGCACAAAAAGTAAATTGGGCAAAGCTTTAGGGAAAAGCTGATTGATATAAGCAATAATTAAGGGAGAATCCACCTAGACTTTACTTGTTATTAATTTCTTGAACTAGATGATTTCTTTACTTGACTTGATCCGTAAAGGTCCCTAACCTATGTTAATACCTCTTTCAAGGATAAGAACAACTAATCCTAGGTGGTTAATTAAATTTTTCTTATTAATTAACACCCCTAGGTTGCATTAATTCGATCTATGGATCCCCCTACTAGGTTTGACCCTAATCCGGCAGATTTATGTCGCCCTATGTCTAGGGCTGCATGCAACTCCGCTTAATTATGGTAGATCTACTCTTAAAATAGGAACTTTTGCTCCTCTGCCTAAGCACATTAGTTTCTTGAAGTAATACCTAAGATTATTAAATCAAGAATGAAGAACACATAATTAAGAATAATTCAAGTATTTATCGAATAATTCAAGAATAAATAATAACAAGATCTGTCTTAGGTATCATCCCCCTCAAGAATTTGAGGGGTTTAGTTCATAATAAAGAAAGAAAACATCTCAGAAGAAATAAGATAACAAAACATAAAGAACCCAAAAAAACCCTAAAGGAATTTAGGGAGATCCTCTGTCTTGATGTAGAACTCTGGCTTCTGGGATGAATAAATCGGCTTTCCTTGGAGTAATCCCTTGCTTTCACTCATTGTGTTGGCAGAATTATGGCACTCTTTCTTGAGAGAAAAGAGTATATCCTTAGAGTTGCCTCCTAGGGTCTTTATATAGAGCTTTGGTGAGCCTTTCTTAGCCTCTAAGCATCCAAATCCGAGTGAAATTCCTCTTCCTTACGACTAGAACACGCCCGTGTGCCACGCCCGTGTGGTTTTGACAAGAGGCTGTGTTCGAGACTGTTGAAGTGGCACAGTCGTGTGGCCTGGCCGTGCTTGTCGAGGGCTGGACCGTATGGTCTTCGTGTGAAACGGCCGTGTGGTGACTTCTTGGGCCGTGTTGATTACGTATTTTGGCCCATTTTCTCCGTTTTTGGTCCATTTTCCATTCTTTTCTCTTCCCTATGCTCTCCTGAGTGTAAGATATGAAAAAGAATGATTAAGAGCACCAATTCTCACTAAATTGATAATAATTCATCCAAAATATACACTAAACATGAGGTAAAAATATGTATAATTTAGCGTTTATCAGTCTATTATAATTATTTCAGGTAAAAGACTTTTATAAAACATCTTAGACTCGAACATGCCAACAAACTTGCTCTGTATGCATAATAGCCCGCATTGCCACTCCTTTAGCGTAGCCTTGGCATCATCCCTCTAGGCGCAGACCCTTAAGAGCTCACCTGAAACATAAACACACAAAAATATGTTTGATAGAACTTAGTGAGATAAACAGTCATTTACATGAATCATACTTGCACACTGCATTTAATGTTTCAAGAACCATATTGTTTCTCTTTTTCTTCATCGAGTCTCTAACAAAAGTTGTCTCCATTTTAATGTTTTTATTTGCGTTTATTACCATACCTTACTTTGAGATCATTTCCTTCTCTTCAGAGCATTTGAGACCTTGCCCACATTCTCTATTCACTAATTCATAACTTCCTCAAACTTCAGGAAGAGATCCATACACAGGTGATCAATATTTTTATTTGAGCGTATCACGTGTACGTTCATTTTCAGAATACATTCTTATTACCTCACTATCTCTCTCAAAATTTCCATCAATGCATAAATCTGAATCATATCGAGTACCTTATCGTAATACCCATAAATACATTTTGTAGTTATTGATCTCACTGTTTGCATTTAGGAATAATAAGAAACACGCCTATTATTTAATATAGAGTCTGCCACAAATAGCATCCTTCATGGTTTATTCTTGGGAGCCTTTCCAGAACACACCACATGAGTAGTCCATTCTGTGTGTGCCGTAAAAACTTTCTCTATAGGATTCACCATAGAGGATGCTTCTTCGTAATCTGCCTCAAGGTCGTATCTTTTATTTTTTTTTTACTACGAAGGGTCTAAGTCCATAATTCTCTTTTCATCATTCCTTCATTATTCCTCAAGAATTTCATTACTTCAGAATAAGTCATGGAAATCATTTTTTCTTTTAGGGTCCGCGACAGAGGTGTTTCCCACAAAAGTTTGGCACATGGGCCATTCTTTAGAGTGTCCTACAAAGGCGTCCATTCATAAATCTCCACAAAGGCTTCCATCTCTTGGATTGCCACAAACGCTTCTATCTCTTAAGTCGCCAAAAAGACTTTTATCTCTTAGGTCGCCATAAAAGCTTCCATCTCTTAGATTGCCAGAAAGGCTTCCATCTTTCTGTCGTGTTTACTACAGGGATTTACTTAGTCTCACATTCTGTGAGATTTTCCCTTCATCATTCTAGGTCGTATAGAGAACTCCATTAGGTAATAGCTTTCATTTGGTTCTTTCCATATGATGCCATATCCCACAAACTATAGCCTTACATGATATGGTGCCATGGCCATGGGCTTTCCATTTAATGGTCATGTTTAATGTCCTAACAGACCCCTTTAGACTCCACCGCAGTGAACAAACATGGACTTACTTAATAGACCTTTTGTGCTTGGCACCATTTAAAACTTAACGTACACTCCATCTCATACATTCAAGAAATACCCATATAGTTGTGCTTCAACTTCAAATTATTTATCACATACTCTATACTTATCAGATTAACCCTCACCAAATGTTCATATATTAGTATATTCACCATACCATCCTTTTTTGGTTTCAGATCATAGTTCATACAATTTTCACAGAAGTAACTAGAGTGAACAACATACAACATACAAGAGTCAGCTTAGGGACTCACCTGACAAATTCATATAGTAACATGGACTCTAGATCTAGCACTTAATTAGGGACTTCAACAACCATTGCCTGATAAAATAGAAGATCACCATTGAAGTCCATACAAATAAAATTTACAATAATTTGAAACCTAAATAACCGTCGTACAAGGCTTTACTTCTCCGTTCACTCATACAAATCTACTTAGAGCCATAAAACTTACCTTGGCATAGAAATATTTCTGATAAATCCAGGCTTTCCAATCTAAGTTAAAGGGATATTTCTGATTCCTCTAGCCTTAGGTTTCAATGTTCTATGAGAGAAAAAGATAACATTCTTTATTGAAACTAGAAAAACTATTAATATAATCTAAGTTTTTATTGGGACGTGAAAAATGTCACATCAATGTTGAAGTGCCTTATTAAAGTCTACAACTGGGGCATTACAATGGTTATCAAGGATAGAGAGTATCGAGCTAGGTTCAGGGGGCAAACAAAACTGAAGATAAAAAGCTTGTTCTAGTTTACGTAGCTAAGCATCACGTGGACTGAGACACATAGGTACATTTCCCAAAATATACTTTCATTTATTAATTTTGGATTCATTTATCTATTAATTACAAGTAATGTATCGGTTAAATTGAGAATTGGGGTAGAGGAATCTATTATTAATGTTTTCGTAATTAAATCATAAAGAGGTATCTGTTGGAAATTTGAGGAGAAGTATTGTTTGGAATTTTGTTAGAATTAGAGGTGCAAAACGAACGCATGCTGGCCCGATTTGAAAAGAAGAAGAGGTATCATATTTTGTGATTTTTTAAGGAGGGGACAGTTGTAACACCTCAATTTTTTTAAGTTTTGAATTGCTAAATTCTGTCAAGTAATTAATCTATTTCAATGGTTAAGTGTTCTAGATGTGGGCTTGAGGTCCTGCATTAAATTCCTTTCCCTATAATTTTGATCATTTTGAACCCTTACATCTAGCTAGTCACACCTAACTTATCTTTAATTTTTTTATGTTTACTAACAAGAATGAGCTTGCTGGTTTAGTGGTAAGGCATTAACTTTCCATAATGTCCCAAGTTCAAATTCTGTTGTGTGAAAAATGGAAATTATTTTTCTTCCCCTTTGTTGTGCCACCCATGCTATTAGATGGTTGGTCAAATTCAAATTCAAAAAAACCTAATTGTGATAATATCATAATAGGACTTAGTGGGATTCATTAGTTGGGGTTTTTTTTTTTTAAATAAAGATTGTCCCCTAAAATTACGACTAGTGTTGTCTCATTCTTTCCCCACGTCTTGTCTTTTTTTTCTTTTTCTATTCTTTCTTAATTTTCCCCCATTTTTTTTTCTCAATCTCTAGTACCCTTGCTTTCATTTTTTAGCACCATAATGGCTCCATTTTTGTTTTCATTTACCTTTCCTTTTACCGCAAAAACAGTCACCATTGCAACCCTTGTTGTGGTGTTGCCACCTCTTTAAATACCACTAGTGGCTGCTATTTTGTTCACCTTTGTCACCCACTCTTACTTTCATTTTCCCTCACTTTTATCTTATCAAAACAACCCCTTATCTCATAGTTTAAGTGTGTGTTCGATTTCGTTCAAATCATAAATTTAGATCTAGTAATTAGAGTGCTTAAGTGTTGTTTCTTTTTCTAGCATGTTTTAGTTTGATTAATTCTTTTAATTTGGTTGAATTCTTTGAGTGTCTCTTTGAGCGTCACTTTTATGTTAGGAATCAATTTAAATGCTTTGGATCAACATTGACTTTCGAGGCTGCTTTAATTTCTATTCAAAGTCGAAGTAAAAGTAAGTAGTGAGTTTAATAATTGGATTTGATGCTTTGATTTAATTCCTCTATTTGGTGGAACCTATAAGGGAATTAGGGTTCCATTTCTAACTCGTGTTTTGGATATTTCATGCACTGATTAAGCCGACCCAGCCTAGACTTAAGATTTAGAAGTTGCGGATTAAGCAATAGCACACTGGTTTAACATTAATTAGGTGTGGGTTCTAAACATTGTGTGTGATTTTATTGTGTGATTGTATAATGATCTATAATTATATTTGGTTGCTGAAATTTTGTGCATGGGCGAATGATAAGTGAAATTGGTAGATTGGACAATTGAGATAAGTAAATTAATCAAGCAATGCGTTTATTAAATATGTTTCATGAATTGAATTTTTGCATGACTTGAAATATGGTGATTGTGATATTGAGTATTGTTGCTTTGTAAGCATGCCATTAGTTGAAATTGAATTGACCGAAGCATGAAAGTATGCCATTTTTTATATATGGAAAGTATAATAAGTATGAATTGTTTCATTGAAAAGCATGTCATATTGCATTGCATGGAGTTGGTTTTTGTGGATGACGGATGAGTTTCAGGGAGTATTGGCGATAAACCTGCAATAATTTGTTAATCAGTATACTGCATCGATGTATTAGGGAGATTCGAAGCTTGTCTGCAATTGATATTGGTGATTTATTTGCAACCTTAATTAGCAATTTTAACTGCAAGATTGATATTGGTGATTCAACCACACTACTCTTCGACTCTAATTGTTTGGTGCTTCAACAACGAATTATGGGGAGACTCGTAGTGTGTAGCAGACATCATAGATATGACATGCATTATTGCATAAGTGTGCCATGAACATGATATTTGAGATATTGATTGACTTAATGCCTTAATTTTTGGTAAAATTGCTACGTGATGATTGACTGTCTTACTGGTTGAAATTGAGAATATTCATCGGTTGCCTTGTTTAGACTTACACTGAGCTCTTGAAGCTCACCCCCTTACTTAAAAATTTTTTAGGTAAACCATGAGTTTAGGATTGGATTTGGGCCTTCGAAATTTTCATTTCGAACATTGGACTTATTTAAAGTTTTAATTTTAATTTTAATTTTAATTTTGGTTTGATTTGTAATTATTTTTATTCTTTCAGGACTGTGGATTTTGGGTGTGTTATTTGGGTTTAATTGCATGCTTGATTTATATAACAATGGATTTACCTAATAGCCGGTAATTGCATGATATTAGGCCTAAGCAAAAATTATGATTTTCCGCTGCACAATAAAGAAATTGACTTTGAAAATATAAATTATTTTTTGACTTGACAACGATTTCTTTTCTAAAATGTCATTACTATGTAAATGAACTATGACAACAAAGATTACCTTAAAACTTGATGTTTTAACAAAAGATGATGAGTTATGTAAACCTTGACAAAAATGATGATTTTCAAAGGACGGTTTTATTTTGCCATTTTGATGGTGCATGTAGTAAATGTAACCTTCAAGATCTGGTCATAACATCTAGGTTAGGTTTGGGGTGTTACACATTATTTGATAAAAAATAATCTGAAGTAGTGTTTGGAAAGCCTGTAACGACCCGACTTTCGATGGTATAAAAAAATACGGTGTAATATCTTATTTTTTAGTGGTAATGGAATAATGGTTTTGTGACCACAAATCCAATATGTGAAGTTAAATTTTTATAATTTCATTAATGTTTGTAAGGTGCATTGGATTCGTGTTAAATTTTGGTCATGAAATTTTAACGTTTAATCAGTTAATTAAGTTAAAATGATTAAATTGTGAAATATGCAAAACTTAGTAATTATTGAATTGTAATGATTTGATAGTTTAACTCTCAAAGGAGAAGGGACTTAAGTAGTAATTAGATCATAGAGAAGTTAGATGGTTGGTAAAGGAAAATTAAATTATGATTTGGTATGTTTATCAATAGGGATAAAATTGTACTTAAGTAATAAAATGATAAAGAATAATAAAAATAAAAATTGTATCATCTTCTCTAGGTTCTACCATAAAAATTTGAAAGGGAAAAATACTATTGAAATGCTTAGGGAGGTTCAGCCATAATTCCTATCGCACATCAATAGTTGAACGAAAGAGACAATAACTAAGGAAAAGGGAAAATAGCGGGCCTCTGCATGTTGACCGAAATTAAATTGTAGGTAAGTTCATAGTTTTTCCATATGTCACTAAAATTCTACTTGCAATCTTATATTATTGTTCCTTAGTTTATATATTTATAGATAATTATTGTATGAATGCACATACGTGCCCCCGTTTGTACTTCGGTACCCCTGAATACACATGCGTGCCCCTATTAGTACTTTAATACCCCTGAATGCGTATACATGCCCCTGTTCGTACTTCAATACCCATGAATGCACATATGTTCCCTTATTTGTACTTTGGTACCCCTAAATGGACATGCGTGCCCCTATTTGTACTTTAATACTCCTGACAGCAATATACATGCTCCTGATTTTATTTTGGTATCTTTGAGAACATTATATCATTACAACATCTCCTCATTTGTCTTATTGAAATTTTAGTACTCAAATAATATGTGAACCGTTTCTAATTGTATTTAGATTAAACGTTATACTATGTCCTTACTAAGCTATGTAAGCTTATGAGTTTTTGTAGATTGTTTTATAGATAATTGTTGCTGACTTTCTAGAAGGATCAACCAACCGGCTCACACTATCCATCTAAGTTAGTAGTTTTTATATCTTTTGTGTAGTGGCATGAATATATAGATAAATATGTGGTTTTGAAATGTTGATAAATGTAGTTAATGAATGAGACGTGTGTTTTGCTTAAGGTATATTTTGTATAGACAAAACAATTATAAATATATAATGTATAGATGAACACCTTCATGTGTAGTTGTGCAATGAAGTGGTCTTAATCATAGTGTAATGTTTATTTGCTTAATGTCTTAAAGGATGTCTTTTGATCATTTTTGTAACTACATGTTTAGTATATATGTAGTGCATTTGAATGGCATATTGGTTCGATGAAATAGGTTGATTCATTTGGTATGTTTAGATGTGTTGCAATAGTGCCTAGGTCTTTTGAATGTGTGCATAATTGATGTGATGATGATCATACCTAAAAACTAACAATTATCACAACAAAGGCAAGAGCACCTATCGAACAGTAGTATAGCTTATGGCAAGACCGGAATGTCGACGGACTAAAAGTACTAGTATTAACTTTCTTTTTATTATCTAGCCTAAAAATAAATAGGATATGTTTAAACTAAAAATTAACTAAACTAATAACATGACAGAGAGTAAATTAGGGAAATTATTTATGGAAAACTAATTGATTAAGACAATACCCAATGAAGAATTCACCTAGACCTCACTTGTTATTTGACTCTGAACTAGACGATTTATTCACTTGACTTGATCCGTAGAAATCCCTAATTTATGTTATTATCTCTTTCAAGACTAAAAACAACTAACCCTAGGTTGATTAATTGAAATATCTTTCTAATTAAATGTAACACCCCAAACCCGGCTCGGACGTTATGGCCGAATATGGCGGTGTCACATTGAAGAGTGACTCGTACAAACCAAAGTTATTGAAAACCATGAAAGCATTTAATCATTCGTAGATTAAAACAACATTTTTAAAGTAGGTTTCTTACTTCCCAATCAAGCTCATTGTAGGTGTACTCTAGTTTAAAACGAGAAACCTTTGAAATCTTGTTAATTTGTAAGTTCGAACAAACCATAAGTGGTTGTTTGAAAATCCTAGTTTCATTTATATCCGTTATTAGTTCCTCAAATTCTGGTTAAAGCGAAAGCTCATTCATTGCAAAATCATTTGGGTTTAATTGATTGGTTTGAAAATGTCATTTTAGCTCTTTTAAAAAAAAAAAAACCAAGTTTTGATTTTAAAAATTAAGTCATTACTGAAATAATAAAAACTAATAAACAATTAACCAAATCAAACCAGAGGAAAGGCCTTATTACAGTAAAAACCCAAAGAAAACAATTAAAATCATTGTAAAAGTAAATACTAAAATATCAAGCAACTCGTAGTGTGGCCACCTCCCAGTCCTCTTGTACGTCGAAATACCTACTGAGGATCATCTACAAAATTAAGAAGAGGGGGTGAGTTTGCGAAAACTTAGTGTGTACAACCCTCATCAATCATATAACATGCATTAATCAATCTAGGCCTAACCCCATTATAGTAACGGTGGCCTTTGGGCCTTAGCTCAAAATAGCCTCATTGCGCCTGAGCCCATAACACAATCAATATCATATAAGCAATGCATAATTACCCCGTCCAACCCTGCACTTTGTTTCCCTTCCAACCGTACACTCTAATGGGGATTTAATCGACCTACCCATCCCTGCACACTTGTTGTATCGCAGCAGAGCTGCCAATCACATAATCGGCTTAAAGCCCTCCGTGGGTCAACAGTCGTCTCGGGCGACCCGTGTGACCTCACCCGAATAGATCCCCAGTCATCTCAGGTGACCCGTACGATCAGGTCCACAGTCGTCTCGGGTGACCCATACGACTATAACAAATCAATCACTTCCTCCAACAATGTTCCCATCCCCATGCAACATAATATCACATGAATGCAAACATATCATAAACATGGCATACAAAATCAGTCATATAGCATGTAGAGGCATTTTAGTCGTTTTGCCCTACAGGGGCATGACGGTCATTTATCACTATGGCCCTAAGTACACACAAATCAGCCCATTACTAAGTCCACAATCATTCAACGCGCCTTATGTCACCTTTAGCAATCAATTTTACACTAGGGCCCAAAAGCCCAATATGTGGCCCAAGTGAGGCCCACACTTTCTGTGGCCCACTGAGCCCAAATCTACCATTGGCCATGTGGACAACATGACCAACTCGTTATTTCGTAACCATCCATGAATTTCGCTTGTGACAGCCCATGGGCCCATCGGGCCCATATGGCCCATTTCGGCCCAGTTGGCCAGAAAGCAACCTAAGTCTATGAGATCACTCGTGGAACCCTTATCATCATATCGATCTTTCTACATGAGTGTTCGCGCACTCGTGTGGTTACCGTAGCCAAACTTTCAGCATTTCGACATTTTAACTTTTCGGTATTTCTGCTTTTCAAGATTTCAACTTTTGCTGATTTGTAGTGTGTGCGGTGTGTGTACACACCTTAACGGAGAGAAACGCAGTAGCCCTCTAGGGCAGAACCTATAATCAATTAAGGCACTCATTAGTCACTCCATATTATCTACCATGTCTTTCTGATACAGAAACCGAATCCAAGTCTAACACTTACCTTGATCGAATCGGCTTGAATTTCCTAAATTGATTGATTATGAATCAACCTTACTTCTTTGAGGTTTATCTAAACCACATCCATCAATAAATACCAACATCACATACCAAGGTTAATCAAATACCATCCTAAAGAAAACACACGACCAACAATACTTACCTCCAAAAATCGATTGATTACCAAAAGAGAGATCCTGACACTTTCAGAACCCGATTGCTAAGGAACTCTATGGAATCGATCAGAATGATTGGGAAATATGAGAAGATTACAATCGATCCAAAGAACAATCACCAAAATATCAACCCGATTTCATAGAAATAAAATAAAACATTCAGCTTTTACCCAAACGCCAAAAGAAGAGGAGGATAAGCACTTACCCGGATTTACCCTTCGATCCTACAAATTAAGAAGACTAGAAGAGAGATTCGGCTTATGAGCAACCAAGAGAAGAAATTTTGAAGACAAGATTCGGTTTATCCAAGCTACAATGAGACGTAAAGCTTGAGGTGGAGATAACAATAGCTGAAAGAGAGAACAAAAAGAATTCGACAAAGAAAGAATGGAGGTATTCAGCTTTGATATATTAAAGAAGAAAGAAAGAATAGTGAAAGTGCGTAAGAGTAGATTCAGTGGAGGGGTATGAGAATGAGAAGAGAAACGATTGCCAATATTTGGTCACCACAGAATTAAACAAGATGAGGGATATGGTTTATCAACTAGCACAAAACCAGAAGAAAAGAATAAAAGAGAAAAACCCTGAAAGGACAAAAGTGATTTCGGCATCTACTACCCAAGTGACAAAAACCCGAATACAAATGACCAATTACCACTTTAAAGCTGAATTTTCCCAAAAGAACTCCTCAATTTCGTTCAGCCTTCCACACCCACTTCAAACACCTAATTTTTCTCCACAATTTTCTCCATAATCCCCTCCTTAATTTCCTCCATGATGCACTCCTTGATTCCCTCACTTGACCAATTCAAACTCTCTCCTCTAGAGTTCAACTGCACCCTAAACTCTAGCCACCCAGAGTGACAAAAATAAATCCATTAATTGCACAACCCATGCCTTGAACCCCAGACCTCTTGCCTCACTTGTAACGCTACCTTCCACCACACCACCATATCGTCTTGTGTCATAATTTACCATATTTTGTTTATAACCCTATTGACCAAAGATAGGGGTTTTGATCACTTAAAACACAAATTTTTTCTAAAGCCCAAGTTTGAACCCAGGACTTCTCCAACACTTCTCAGAGCCCTTAACCACTAAAGTAGACATTTAATTGTGTCATTTCCTTGCACAATTAAATACATATGAGCCATCTCTTAACTAATCCCTTGCTCAAGGCCCAATACTTCTAGGCCCAAAATCAGGGTGTTGCATTAAAACTCCCTAGCATTGCATTAACTCATTTACGGATTTCCCTATTAGTTTTGACTCTAATCCAATAGATTTTCGTCGTCCTATCTCTAGGATTGCAAGCAACTCCGCTTAATTATGTTGGATCTACTCTTAGACAGGGACTTTTTCTCCATTAATAAGCACATTCAACTTGAGGTAATATCCTGAAATATTAACACAAGAATTAACAACACAATTAAGAACAAATCAAATATTTATCATATAATTCAAAAAATAATAACAAGATCCGTCTTAGGTTTCATCCCCCTCAGGTATTTAGGGGATTTAGTTCATAATTGTAAAAAAAAAAAATCTCAAATTTGGGAAAACAACAAAACATAAAAAAAAACCCAAAAACTCTAAAAGGAAATTGAAGGGAGATCTTCCATCTTGATAGAGATCCGGCTCTTGAGATGGATCAATCGGCGTTCTTCGAGTAATTCCTTATTTTCTACTCTGTGTGTCCCCTTTGTTCCTCTCCTTAGGTGTTTTTATAGACTTTTAGGATCATCAAATTCCATAAATCTAATGATAAATCATCCATAAATGTGCCAAGCATGGGATAAAAATAGGTATATATTATGGTTTATCAAATACCCCCACACTTAAGCATTTGTTTGTCCTCAAGCAAAATCCTTAACTCATAATTAAAATTAATTCTTCTCAACTTATAATTCCTATCACTAAATCTCGTAAAAATCCACATGTAATCATGCATTGTGAATTCAACTAAAAGAACATCAAAGTTTTAAACAATCCAGGTTGAGTATTTTATCATAAAAACATAGGCGTCTCCCTTTACCTAAGTAATTACCTTAATTAAAGATTACACAGAGTTGACATCCTACTAGAGATTCACTCAAATAACTCAAAGTGTTTAGGGTTTAGAAATTAAGCACTCATTAGTCAATATGAAAAGTTATTTCCATAGGCTTGCATGAAAATCAAATCTCCACCATTATGGATTGTGATGATATATCGATCAAAAGGTCTTTAGAAGGTTGTAATGGGGCTTTGGTTAGGGGTGTGGACTCAAGCTGAAAATAAGGTTAGAATCGAGATTGAACTGAACAATTACCTTACTAGAAAAATACTAAATTTGGGAAATTACATTACCGAATAAATAATCATAAAATTGAGCTTTTCCTCATGAATTACACTATTTGAGATCAAGCGCACTAGAAATTCATAATAATATATTTAATGGAAAATTAACAACTGAAATAACTTTATATATATATTTTTAGGAACAAATCAAATAATGAGACTTTACTAACTGAAAAGGAGAACATAGCTAGATAATTATTCAATTCAAATCTTGACAAAATAAGGTCCAAATTAATTAAGGGAATTTCAACAATAATGAGTTATAGGTTAATATTAAGGGTAACTTAACAAAAGGTCATTAAGCTTAGGGGGGTTTACTAAGATTTAATTATGAAGGTAGGCTTTTATGGAGTGAGTGGGTTAAAACCTAGGTGCCTTTATCATCTCGGTGTATCAACTCAATGGTGTGATCTTGACATGTATAATCGAAGCAAGTTCTAGAATTACAAATCAATATTGACACACTCATAAGCAACAATAAAAGTGAGCATGAAAGGATATATGCTCTAGAGGCTTAAGATCTCACAAAAATTATGGCTTTTGGTGTCAATCCTGTGAATTTTAAACCTAAAGATAATACCTAAATTTGGGGAAACAACCTAGGAAAGTTAGACAAAATTTCAACTTATCATGCCTGATTCTCTAATGTTTTAAAGTTTAAATAGTCAAAGCACAAACACTTATATTTTAACTCAAGACATATTAATAAAAATCATATATCAATCAAAATTCATTCCAATAATGATAAGAAAATTACTTGAGAACAAGACAAAATTCAGGGATTTTCTGATAACGATATCAATGACCCTCCTCACTTAAGATGTACATTGTCCTCAATGTACAAAGATAAATAATAAGAATATGGGCATAATATCATAAGATAGGGAGCGAAGTGAAACTTCCTGAATTTTAGTTGAAATCCTTGGAATTAGAGTTATAGGAATTAACTCTGAAGTGCATTTGTAACTAAGGCTGAGGTGAGGTTGGAGGGGGATACTTCAATGGTGCTAGAGTGTCTGTTTCCACAAGTAACATGCCAAAGGAAGATTGTTATTGTGGTGTTTGGTGTTGTGGTGGCTATGGTTGTGGTCGAGCAGGACATGGCAGTCATGGAGTACCTTTCCCAGTAGAGTTGTATACTCTAGAGTAATCTTGAGCGTTTGAGCTCTTCGTAACTTTGATATCATCAATAATTTTTTAAGAAATATGGATTAGCATAGTTACTCATTAAGAAATAGCCATAAATATAAAATGTTCAATATAGACTAAGATAAGCTTTGTAAAACATAAAGACAAAATAGAAATGAAAATAAAAATAAAGATAAAGAAACAGAAAAATTAAAATAAAGACAAAAAGAAAAGAAAAATAAAAATAAAGATAAATGGACTCAAAAGTCCTCATCGGCAGATGGGTCATGAGGTGGCAACGGTGGCAGTGAAATGTAGAGATGCTGACAAATCTACTGTAGAGTTGCATCCATATGATCAAACCGTTGAAAGCACTGCTGTTCGAATCGAGTGAGGCATTCAGAAATGTCAGTCAATGAAGCAGCTGCATGAACTGGTCTATGATGAGAAGGCGAATCCTCATGATGTGAAGGGATATTATCAGTAATATCCTTAGGGTCATCCTGCTCAGTAGAATAAGCTAAACGGTATTTAAGAGGATTGAACCCATGACGACGCTCTATCATCCTCATATGAAGCATAGTCGGGATGCCATATGGAGACATCTGGCCGATGAGTGTGAGCGATGATGATTGCACCATTGTGTTGAGGAGGCTGAAGTGTCGTGTGAGGCTTGTTACATAAGGATCGATGCAGATGGCTCCCTTTCAGTGGCGTTCAGTTTGATGACGAATGGTGAGGGCGATGAAATATGCCAAGTCAAAAACGTGTCTGTGTGCCATGCTCCATAAAAAAGTATGCATCATGGGTGTTGACGACGCCGGTGCTCTCTTTTTGACCTGTTAAACTGTGAGCTAGGAGGGCATGTAGATATCATAATATTGGAGGGAGAGCTGATGCCTTGGAGCGACTGAGGTCATAGGTGGCTGAAATAGGGATGAGGGCCGTCCAACAGGAGGAAGAGGCATAGTGAATGTGGCAATAGAGTTTAGGGAAGTCATCTTCGTCCATAAATTCCTCTGTATATAGTCGCAAGGTGCCTCCGAACTCTAGGACACTCAGTTGGCGTACCAATCTGCCGAGGTAAAATTAAACTGTGCCTGGATCATCGATCTGTGACATGACCGTCGGTATATGGAATGTTGAACCTAGCTCTAAAGTGAGCTTTATGTATGTCGGCTAAACAATGTCAAAGAACCGCCTCCATGGCTCAGTAGTAAGGAGGGCCCTAACTTAGTCGATGAGGTGGACCTGCTCGAGTGCAGCCCAATTGATGCATCTGCCTACGCCAAGGGGTCTCGCTCGAAGTATCTGGAATAGTTCCTCCTGAGATCCCTGTGGAAACTATAGGAAAGGGTGACGCACTTCAGCCGCTGCGCTTGATGAAGTCGTACTCGAGCCCTTTTGCTTTTTGAAGCGAGGACGGCAACTTTCGACTTGCTACGTGTGTTCGTCATAGTGTACCTATAAAATCGAAGAATTAATATAGAAGACAAGATTACTCAATATACAACCCAAGTCTTTAAGTAACTAAATAACCCATATGAACAAAATGTACTGCTACCTAAACATGCAAGATTCTCAAAAGGACTCTAAAGAAAAGTGAAGACATAAAGATTCATAAACTAAGGATAATTGAGAACTAATAGACAAATTATGCTATACTGAAACCAAATGGAACCATCCTGTAGATGCAATAGGCAAAATGCAATAGATGCAGAACAATGCAAATATCAAAGTCAAAATGAAATTGAAACAAGGAGTAATAATAAAAGGCAATAATAGCAGATATTGAAACAATGAAAAGAAAGTGTTAAGAGTGATAAACCGTAAATTATACATATTTTTACCTCATGCTTAGCCTAATTTTTGAATGAATTATCGTTGAATTTGTGGAATTTGGTGCTCTTAATCCTTTTATTTTGTGTTTTATACTTAGACGAGCATAAGGAAGAGAAAAGAGCAAGGAACAGGCCAAAAACGGGCAAATTAGGCCCAATTCAATTATCAACACGGCCTGGAGGTTCGCCACACGGCCGTGCCACTTTAATAGGCTCGAACACAACCTAGTAGTCTATTAACATGAGCGTGGCACACGGGCGTGTCCCTGTCATGAGAAAGTTCAATTTCACTCAGAAAAGGCTACTTAGGGGCTAAGAAAGGCATTCCAAAACTCTATATAAAGACCCTAGGAGGCAACTACAAGGGTGTGCTTTAATCTCGTTAAGACGGAGGGTTAAAGGCAAGAAATTACTCGAAGGGAACTCGATTGATCCCTCTCAGAAGCCAGGATCTACGTCAAGACAGAGGATCTCCCTTCAATCCTTTTAGGAGTTTTGGGTTTTCTTATGTTTTGCTATTTTATTTCTTATGAGATGTTTTCTTTTATAATTATGAACTAAAACCCCAAATATCTAAGGGGGATGAAACCTAAGACAGATCTTGTTATTGTTATCTGAGCCGTGTGATAAATATTTGATTTTTTCTTAATTGTGTTTTTAACTCTTAAATTGATATTTCCAGGATATTGATTTAAGTCGAATGTGCTTATGTAAAGGAGCAAAAGTCCCTGTATAGGAGTAGATCCAACACAATTAAGCGGAGTTGATCGCAATCCTAGACATAGGACGATGAAAATATGCCGGATTAGAGTCAAATCTAATATGGGGAGCCATAGATCGAGTTAATGCAAGACTAGGGGTTTTAACTAGAAAGAGATTGCAGTTAATCAACCTAGGATTAGTTGTTCTTAACCTCGACGGAGGTATTAACATAATTTAGGGATCCCTACGGATCAAATCAAATGAAAACTCATCTGGTTCAGAGTTGGATAACAAGTAAAGTCTAGCTGGATTCTTCCTTAGGTATTGCCTTAATCAATCAGTTTTCCCAAAAGCAATCTCTCTCTTTACTTCTTGCCGTTTCTTTTGAGTTTAGTTTAGATTAGGTAATTTAGAAACAAAACCCCCTTTTATTTTTAGGCTAGATAATAGGAAGAAAGTCATTACTAGTACTCATAGTTCCTTGGATTCGATATTCTAGTCTTGCCACTGATTATACTACTATTTAATAGGTGCACTTGCCTTTTTTTCGTGATATTAGTTAGTTTCCAGGTATGATCAGATTTTATTACTTCATCACAATCACGAGAGATCAAGTTTTTGGCATCGTTGCTGGGTAACTAAGATATTAAGAACACTTAATTTCTATTTCTTTAGTGATTACTACTTTTATTTATTTCCAGCCTTTATTTTTATTTTTATTCACTAAAATTTTCTTTCCTTCCAGTTATCTCTTGTTTATGACTAGAAGAAACCCAGGAAGACCACTGCTTTTTGGTGACGATTTAGAAGCTACAGTTTGCAGAAATTGCTGAGAGATAAGAAGAAATCTACAGTATCCAGAACAAAGACAAGAAGAAGAACCAGAACCTATTCCAGAGATGGAAGCAAATCAGGATAATCAGCTACCCCCTATAGTAGCTGCAAACCCTGTCGAGTAGAATCCTGCCCCGTGTACTATGTATGATTATGCTAAACCTAATCTAGTAGGCACTGAATCTAGCATTGTTAGGCCTACTATTGCTGCAAATAATTTTGAACTGAAACCTAACACTATTCAGATGATACTGTAGTTTGTTCAGTTTGATGGTTTGCAGGATGAGGATCCTAACTCGCATCTAGCCAACTTTTTGGAATTATGCGACACATTCAAAATAAATGGCATTTCCGATGATGCCATTCACCCTAGGCTATTCCCATTCTCCTTGAGAAACAAAGCCAAACAATGGTTGAACTATTTACCACGAGGGTCTATCACTACATGGGAACAAATGACCGAGAAATTTTTGCTTAAATATTTTCCTCCTGCTAAAACGACTAAATTACAGAATGATATCTCTTCTTTTGTGCAGATGGATTTAGAGACACTTTACGATGCATGGGAAAGATACAAGGACTTACTGAGAAGGTGCCCTCACCATGGGTTACCGTTGTGGTTACAAGTTCAAACCTTTCACAATGGTTTGAATCCTTCAACAAGGCAAATGATCGACGCAGCCGTCGGTGGAACAATCAACAATAAAATGCCAGAAGCAGCTTACAAGTTTATAGAATAAATGTCACTGAGTAATTATCAGTGGCAAGTCATGAGAACAAAACCATAAAAAGTTGCAGGAGTTTTTAATAATGATGCAGTCACGATGCTTTCTAATCAGGTAGAACTTTTAAATAAAAAGATTGATAATTTTGTTGGTTCTACGCAGGTGCACCCAGTGATGCAGTGCGAAACGACCATGAACAATGCTAAGTACCCCGTCTATGGATACGGCATGGAAAACGAGCAAGCCAACTATATGGGTAGTAATTCTAGAAATAACCCTTATAGTAACACCTACAATGTAGGTTGGAGAAATCATCCCAATTTCTCATGGGGAGGACAAGCAAATCAAAGGCAACCACACCCTCCTGGATTTCAACAATCACCGTTCGAACAAAAGAAAAAGCTGAACCTTGAAGAGATGCTAACAATATTTATCGTCATGTTAGAAACCCATTTCCATAACATTGAAACAGCACTGAAGAACCAGCAAGCCTCCATCCAAGGACTCAAAACTCAAATAGGCCATCGCTAAGCTAATTTCTGAAAGAGCACAAGGTGGGTTACCAAGCAACACTGAGACCAACCCTAAGGAACAACTTAATGTCGTGGATACAATAGATGAGGAAGGATTAGCCAAAACCAACCCAGAGCCATGTAAGGAGACTATGGTAAGTGAAGGTAAAGATGAGATAAGTTCCAAAAAAGCAATTTTCAAAGAATATAAGCCTCGTATCCCATACCTAAATGCGCTAAGGAAAGACCGCACAGATGAACAATTCGGTAAATTCTTTAAACTTTTAAAGAAATTATTAAAGAAATTACACATTAATTTACCGTTTATTGAAGCTCTGTCGCAAATGCCAAACACCGTGAAATTCTTAAAAGAGCTACTAGCGAATAAATGGAAGCTAGATGAGACATCTCATGTGGAACTGAATGTAGTGTGCGTAGCTATTTTATAGAATAAGCTACCCAACAAACTGAAAGATCCAGGGAGTTTTACAATTCCTTGTTTACTTGGTAGTTTAGACGTTAAAAATGCTTTAGTTAATTTAGGGGCTAGTATTAATGTAATGCCTTATAAACTGTTTAAACAACTAGGTCTTGGAAAACCTAAACAAACTAAGATGAGCATCCAATTGGCTGATAAAACCATTAGATTTCCAAAGGGAATAATTGAAGATGTGCTTGTCAAAATGGATAAATTTATACTCCCAGTTGACTTTGTTCTAGACATTGATGAGGATAGCAATGTACCCTTTATTCTAGGGTGACCCTTTTTAGCAACCGCCAGAACCATAATTGATGTAGGAACAGGCGAGCTTACACTACATGTAGGTGATGACAAAGCTACTTTACAAGCTCGAAACTCGATTAAGACTGTTGATGATAAGAATATAGTTATGACTCCTTGTAAAAAGACTGATCCCACCACCCAACCTTTTGTGCAGGATACACTCCACATAAAGGCGACCCAACCACTGACAAGTCCATCCGAGGGACATGTACATGAAAAAAGAATGCTTCATATTAAGGAATTAGATGAGTGGCTGAACTATCAAGAAAAGCCCAAAATATGCCACACCAACCTAGAGCATTACCAAGACGACCATCAAGTTAACACGAATCAAGTCTAGGGAGGGCATAACATAATTTTAGGGGAAGATGATCCTCGAATCTTGAATTCAAAAGAACATACAAGTGGCACACCTTACTTCACGGTAATGAAAATTTTCCCCTATGGTACAGTCGAGATAAAACATGAGTCACTCGGCACTTTCAAGGTAAATCATACTCGAGTCAAATCTTATGTTGTTGATGAAATTGAAAGCAGGATAGAAGAGTTTCAACTTTTCAAGCCACCATGACGAACAAGCTTAAGAAAAGTCGAGCTTAGACTATAAACAAGCACTTCTTAGGAGGCAACTCGAGCACTGACATAGTAAATTCTTTTATTTAGGCTCTCTAATACATCAACTAACCCTTTAAATACCGATTTTTTAAGCCACACGGCCATGCCCACGGGTGTGCCTAAGGTCATGTGGACACCATGAGCAAAGACACGGTAATGCGATATGGCCGTGTATGAGCAGGGTAAGATCTCCCTAACACACGGGCTTCGACAACTTGCCACGGCCGTGCGATGTGGCCGTGTCCAAACTTGTTAATTCAACAAGGGTGTGTGACACGCCCGTGCCTCAAGGCCGTGGTCGAACCAGCCAATTTATACACGGGCGTGTGACCCCCTACACGGCCTTGAGAGAAGCGAACATTGAAGAACACGGCCGTGCAACACAGCCGTGTGCCCCATCACGCCCTAGGAACACGGGCTTGTGTCATGACTCAGGCGCACCAAAATCCCTAAATTTCGAACCACTCGGGCTAAACTCGAGTCACACGGGCATGTGCCATGCCTGTGTGACCCAAATATCCTATATAAACCTCTACTATTCATCTTCTTCTTCACTAAAACCCTAAAAATCTCTCCACCCAAAACCCATACCTGCCTTCTCCAGCGCTGCCGCCAGCCTCAAGAATGCCACCACGCCCGTGCAAGGATCACCACGACCGTGTTCCACCCCTGACCATTCATTCAGTTCCCCTTTCTTACTTTTTCTTTTAGTTTCTAATGTCTTTTACCTATTTATCTATTAATAATTTCATTTATTTAGTAATCTGCATTGTTATTGATAGAAAATTCATTCATTTAGCATGATTAATCTAGAATACTCATTATACCACTTTAATCATTCTTTTGGCTGACACTTATAACTATCTTGAGAAATTTGAATTTTCTATATATGTTGATATCCATTTTTCAACTATTTCATTCTATGCTTGCATGACTTATTTAGTAATCTTGGTTAGTTTAAATTGAAAATTATTTAGGAACTTATGAATATTCCTACCTTTGTTTTCATTTTTCTTTAGGACTAATGCAAGCACGTCTTATTATTTTCCTTTCTTTTTACTCTTAGGAATCATGTCATATTCGAGAGGAAAAAAAGCTGTCATACCCACTTCCAGAAAAATGAAAGAGGCCCGGAGGTTCCTCTTCCAGACCCTCCACTAAAATCCGACACCCCTTTCTCTAATTCCCGCAGAACTCCCAAGAGGAACTGTTCCAAATACTACGGGCGAGACCCCTCGGAGTAGGGAGGTGCATTGATTGGGCCGCACTAGAGCAGGTCTAACTAGCAGAGGAGATTCAGGCCTTCTTGACGACAGACCCATGGGACCAGTTTTTCCAAATAGTGGAGCCCACATACCTCGAGCTCACCCTCGAGTTCTGCTCCACATTCCATCTCCAGACTGTGATGAACCAACACAATGATCCAAGGATGATCCAATTCCATTTAGGAGGCCTTGTTCGACAACTCAGTGTACCGGAGTTCGGTACAGCACTAGGCCTGTACACCGAGTAGTTTTTAGAAGAGGAGGACCTTTCTGAGCTCCATCGACACATCCACTTCTCACCTTCAAAGTGTTGGCAAGCCCTGGTCCCAGTCTCGGGCACATACGACCCCAGTTGCTCCAAGGTGACAGCTTCGCCCCATCTCTGAGGTACCTTCAT
This sequence comes from Gossypium stocksii, assembly GCA_020496765.1. NCBI lineage: Eukaryota > Viridiplantae > Streptophyta > Magnoliopsida > Malvales > Malvaceae > Gossypium > Gossypium stocksii. Next base: position 31,068,183 of record CM035627.1, read on the forward strand.
GCCATACTCGCACATACATTGACGGGCAGACGCGAGAGCACCAACATCGTCAACACACACGATGTCTATTTCTTGTGGAGCATGTCGCACGGGTATGTGATCGATCTCGCCTCCTTCATTGCCCATGCCATCCAGCATCAAACGGAGCGACACCGTAGGGGCGTAATCTTTATGGGCCCATACATCACGGCGATTGGCCCGCTACTTTGGCTTACTCAACACTACGGCCCAAACATCCTCTTACACCTTGATTGGCCAAATGTCCCCACAAGGCATCCAAACTATGCTGTATATGAGGATGATTCAGCGCCGATGTGGGAGCAACACTCATCAGTACCAGTTATTCCAATCTGCTGAGCAAGAGGATCCCGAGGACATTACTAATGATGTCCCACCACCGGAGGAGCCACCGACCAAGCCACCACCCACTCGTCACCCAGTTCATGCGGCAGCTTCAGGCTATGTCACTTCTGAGCAGTTCGCCCAATTCCAGCAACAATGTTTTCAGCGATTCGATCACATTGATCCAACCTTAGCTTATATTTGTCAGCATCTTCACCTCGCATCACCGTTCCTACCTCGCGGACCATCTGAGGATTAAAACTTTCTATTCCTCTTATTTTCTTTTTTATTTTCTTTCCTGATCTTTATTTTTACCTTCTCTTGAACTTTATGTCTCTTTAGAATCTTTAGATTTTTCTTTATCTTTATTTCAATCTTTATGTTTATTGAATATTTTAGTTTATATTTACATTTTATTTTTATATCGGCTATTCCCTAACGAGAAAATTATGCTTAAGTTAAATCCCTAAACACTTATTTATGCTATCGCAGTTTCAAAGGAGCTTTACATCTCAAATTCATCTGTAATGGGAAAACCTTGCCACATCTACCGGCTCTTACAATTCCAATATCTATCTCTACAAATTCAACCAAAATTCAGGGAGTTTCACTTCTCTCCCTATCTTATGATTTTATACTTCTATTGCTACTAATGTATCTTTGTACATTGAGGGTAGTGTACATCTTAAGTGTGGGGGGAACTCACTTTCATTCTTTGTATTATCTTTGAAACCCCTGAAAAAATTTTACCACTAACTTGTTGCATTGTTCTCAAATTTTGAATTCTCACTTTCACTCTCTGCATTAGTCTCAATCTCCTATTAAGATGAATTCTGATTGATTTATGATTTTTATTGATATGTTGAGAATTATGACATAGGTACTTATGCTTTGATTATTCAAACTTTAAGACATTAGGGAATCAACCATGATAAGTTGAAATTTTTGAGAATTTTAAATTTTTTCTAGGTTATTTTCCCTAATTTTAAGTGTTATCTTGAGATTTGAAATTCACAGGATTGACATCAAAAGCCATAATTTTGGTGAGATTTTTGAGCCTTTTGAGCATACATCCTTTCGTGCTCACTTTTATTGTTGCTTTGATTGAGTCAATACTGATTTGTTATTCTAGAACTTGCTTCGATTATACATGTCGAGACCACATCATTTATTTGATATACCAAAATGATAAAGGCACCTAGGTTCTAACCCACTTACTCCATAAAAGCCTACCTCCATAAATTAACCCCTAGTGAACCCCATTGAGCCTAACAACCTATTCTTTGACTTACCCTCAATATTAACCTATAACCCATTTTTTGTTGAATTACCTTTAATTTTTTGATCCCTATTTTTGTCGAGATTTGAGTTGAATTATTATCTAGCTTTGTTCTCTTTTTCAGTTTGTGAATGTTGTAAATATTTAATTTAGTGTATTTGATCTGTTTTAAGTAAATAATAATAATAATAATAATAATAATAATAAATACAATTAATCCAATTGTAATTCATATTTCAGTTATAATGCAATATGTTTGCATATTTCTATTATAAGCTTCCGAATCTAAAAAACGATGTCATCAAAAAGGCTTCATTCTAGGAATATGTTTCAGTGATAGAGATTTTTCTAGTTAGATGATTTTTTAGTTCAATCTCGATCCTAACCTTCTCTTTCAACTTGTGACAACACCCCTAGCCAAAGCCCCATTACAACCATTGAAAGACCTTTTGATCGATGTGTCATATCAATCTATAGTGGTGGAGATTTGATTTTTCTGCAAGCTTATGGTAATAACTTTTCAGGTTGACTAATGAGTGCTTAATTTTTGAACCCTAAACACTTCGAATGGATAGAGTGAATCTTTAGTGAGGATGTCGACTCTTGTTGATTTTGAATTGAAAGGTAATTACTTAGGAGGAGGGAGAAAACCTATGTTTTTGTGATAAAATTCTCAACTTAGAGTGTTTGAGACTTTAATGTTCTTCTGGTTGAATTTTCATTGTATGATTACTTGTGGATTAATTTGAAACATTATTAATAAGAATTATAAGTTGAGAAGAATGATTTTTAATTGTGAGTTGAGATTTTGCTTGAGGACAAGCAAAGGCTTCAGTTAATCAACCTAGGATTAGTTGTTCTTATCCTCGACGGAGGTATTAACATAATTAGGGATCTCTACGAATCAAATTAAATAAAGAAATCATCTGGTTCAGAGTTAGATAACAAGTGAAGTCTAGGTGGATTCTTCCTTAGGTATTACCTTAATCAATCAGCTTTCCCAAAAGTAATCTTTCTCTTTACTCCTTGCCGTTTCTTTTCATTTTAGTTTAGATTAGTTAATTTAGAAACAAAACCCCCTTTTATTTTTAGGCTAGATAATAGGAAGAAAGTCATTACTAGTACTCATAGTTCCTTGGATTCGATATTCCAATCTTGCCACTGACTATACTACTATTTGATAGGTGCACTTGCCTTTTTATCGTGATATTAGTTAGTTTCTCTGTCCGATCAGATTTTTTTACTTCATCACAATCATGAGAGATAAAAAAGGCTAACATAAAATAATTATGAAAATAATAATAACAGAAAATAATAAAAGTAATTTAAGAAAAATAAGAATAAGGGAAATCGATAGTGAGGATCGGCTGTACGGACGGTGGTGCGGGTCATAGAAAGGGGTAAAGGTCAGGCTTGTGGTCGGGCGGTGAGGGCAGGTCAGTTGTCGGCGGGTCGAGGATGCTGCATGGTTGTGGTGCGTAGCTGAAATGGAGGAAAGGAAGTAGGGAGATGGGAGAAAGGGAGGGGAGAGGTGGTTTTGAGGTGGGTCTTGGCCGGGATGAGGGAGTGGATGATAAGGGGGTCCAGGGAGGCGAACGGCGGCTAGGGTTTGGAGAGCGGGGTTTGGGGAAGATGATGAACAGTGTAAGGGTGTTAAGGGTTTTTATAGAGCCACAGTCATGTAATGGCTCCGTTGCGAGGTACATGATCGTGCCCCACATTCGTGTGCCTCATATTCAGCCCGTGTTTTTCATGGATTCTTAGTCGGGGTTGTGTACACGGCTTGAACCAACTCCCTTTTTAATATCATGTTGCCCCACACGGCCGTATCACGCAGCCTTGTTTAGCTTCATTCGTTTCTCCCACGCCCGTGTACTGGTTCACACGCTCCTGTGTTTTAGTCAGATTCAAACACGCCCTTAAGGCACGGTTGTGCTCTTCAGTCAGTGTTGTCCATGATTTATTGGGCACGGGCGTGTCACATGCCCATGTTACTTTATCAATATTGTCCACCTGTTCTAAGCACGGCCGTGGGATTTGTTTATATGCTGTGTGCTTTGACTAGGTTTGCGCACGGTCTATAAGCACGCCCGTGGGGATCTATTTCATCCCGTGTCTCGGTATATTTTAAAAATTCAAGGTCCAGTTTTAACACAGCCATGGCCACGCCTGTGTGACCTACCCATGGTGTCTTCCATGGCTGCATCGCACGACCGTGTTTGGATTTGTTTGCTTCTCCCACGCCTGTGTGTTAATGCGCATGCCCATGGGATTTAACCAGGGGCACCTACGGTCTTAGGCATGGTTGTGAGGATCCTACCATGGAGTTCGCATGCCCAGTCCTTACGGTCGTGGTAATTATTCGCATCTTGTGTCTCGTCCTAAGTTTCGAAAAAGTTAAGTCTTGTTTTCACACGGCCAAGGACATGCCCATGGCTCCACCCTATGGTGGGAACATGGCCTAAGGCACACCCATGTGCTAGGCTGTGTGGTTAAAAAAACTTGTGTTTTAGTAACTCATTTAGTGCTCAGGTTGCCTATCAAGAAGTGCTTATTTAGAGTCTAAGCTCGACTTACCTTGCACGCACCTTTACGAGGGTTTGTCGAGTCGAAGATCGTCTCTATCATTCTTAAAATCCTCACCATTATAAAGTTTAAGTCGATGACCGTTTAACTTGAAAGTGTCATGGTTTGGATGAGTTACCTCTACTATGTCATATGGAACGACGGTTTTAACTACAAATGGGCTTAACCACCTTGATTTCAGCTTTCCAGGGAATAAGTTGAGCCTCGAGTTATATAGCAAGACAAGGTCACTAGCTTCAAATTGCATGTGTTGTTTTAAACGAGCATCATGGCATCACTTTGTTCCTTCCTTATATAATCGTGAGTTCTCGTATGCATTAGCTCGCCACTCATCTAACTCATTTAGCTGCATTAGTCTCTTTTCACCTGCAAGTTTGAGATCTAAGTTGAGAAATTTTATAGCCCAAAATGCCTTATGTTCTAGTTGAAATGGTAGATGGCAACTTTTCCCATAAACAAGCTTATAAGGGGATGTTCCTATGGGAGTTTTGAATGCAGTTCTACAGGCCCATAAAGCATCATCTACTTTCATTGCCCAGTCTTTCCTATTTGACTCTACCGTATTCTCTAAGATGCGTTTAAGTTCTCTATTGGCTACTTCGACTTGTCTAGTAGTTTAAGGATGGTAGGGGGAAGCTGTTTTGTGGTGCACTCCATATTTCCTTAGAACTTTATCAAATTGAGCATTACAAAAATGAGTACCCCTGTCACTAATGATTGCCCTAGGTGTTCCAAATCGAGAAAATAGTTTCTTAAGAAATCTTACTACCATTCGAGCATCATTAGTAGGTAACGGTTGGGCCTCTATCCATTTTTACATGTAATCAACTGCTACTAAGATATATTTGTTTCCAAATGAACTAGGGAATGGACCTATAAAATCTATACCCCGTACATCAAATATTTCACATGAGAGCATATATGTTTGAGGCATTTTATCACGTTTGGAAATATTACCTATTATTTGGCATTTCTCACAAGAAGTAACATGCCTGTTAGCATCCTTGACCAGTGTGGGCCAATAAAAACCTGATTCGAGTGCTTTATGAGCAATCTTAGTCCCACTGTAATGTCCTGTGGTTGGTTCTAAATGACAGTGTTCCAAGATCTTGTTTGCTTTTGTCTTCATAACGCATCTTCGAATGACTTGATCTACACATATACAAAAGAGAAAAAGATCTTCCCAAAAATAGTTTTTCACATTAGCAAAGAATCGCTTCTTTTGCTGATGTGTAAACCCTTTTGGGGTTATGTTAACAGCTAAATAATTCACAATGTCAGCAAACCAAGGTACCTTAGAATTAGATACGACTAAGAGTTGTTCTTTAGGAAATGAGTGTTTATCTCAGCTTCTTGTATTTCCAAGTTGTATTCCTGCAATAATAAAATCCACTTATTAATCAAGGTTTCACATCAGACTTAGTTAAAAGGTAACGAAGAATGAAATGATCAGTATAAATGACATAAATTTGTCGAACGCAAAAACCACCGCTAGCAATTCTTTTTTCATGGAAGTGTAATTTTCTTGTGTGGCTGTCCAAGTTGTGCTAGCATAATAAATTGGCTGAAAATGCCTATCTCTTCGCTATCCAAAAACTACACCTACTGCAAAATCACTCGCATCACACATTAGTTCAAAAGCTAAATTCCAATTAGGTGCAATTATAATCGGAGCATTAGTTAATTTCTCTTTGAGAGTGTTAAATGCTTCTAAGCATTCCTGATCAAAGTTGAAGGGCACATCTTTTTCTAGTCATTTTGTTAAAGGCTTCGCTATTTTAGAAATATCTTTAATAAATCTTCTATAAAAACCAGCATGTCCTAAAAATCTTCTACTAGCCTTAACTGAATTAGGGGGAGGTAGTTTTTCAATTGTCTCAATTTTTGCTTTATCAACCTCTGTCCCTTTACTAGAAATTTTATGTCCTAACATAACACCTTCACGAACCATAAAATGGCATTTTTCCCAGCGGAGAACAAGATTCGTTTCTTCACATCTTCTTAAAACTCGTTCTAAATTTTTAAGGCAAAGATGGAAAGAGTTACCGAATACCGACAAGTCATCTATAAATACCTCCATAATGTCTTCCACGAGTTCGTCAAAGATGGCTAACATACAACGTTGAAAAGTAGCAGGAGCATTATACAATCCAAAAGGCATTCTACGATAGGCAAACGTACCATATGGACATGTAAATATCGTTTTCTCTTGATCTTCAGGAGCTATTAGAATTTGGAAGTAGCTAGAGAGTCCATTTAAGAAGCAATAGTAAATATGCCCTGACAGTCTTTCCAACATTTGATCAATGAAAGGCAAAGGAAAATGATATTTTCTAGTGGCATCGTTCAATTTCCTATAGTCAATGCATACTCTCCAACCTATGACAGTTCTTGTAAGGATCAATTCATTCTTTTCATTGGCAACAACAGTCATGCCTCCCTTCTTACGAACAACCTGTACAGGGCTTACCTAAGCACTATCAGAAATAGGGTAAATAACTCCAGCATCTAGAAGTTTAATTACCTCAGCCTTGACAACTTCCTTCATGTTGGGGTTCAATCGTCTTTGAGCTTGTACACATAGTTTATATTCATCCTCCATCAAAATTTTGTGGGTGCAAAAAGAGGGTTGATCCCTTTAATGTCTGAAATTTTCCAAGCTATGGCCCTTTTATGTTCTTTTAATACTTGGAGTAATTCCTCTTTCTCCTTGAGTTGCAAGTCCGAAGCAATAGTCACCGGCAGTGTGGAGTTATCTCCTAAAAATGCATATTCCAATTGATTGGGTAATTGCTCCAGTTCCAATTTAGGGGGTTCTTCAATAGAGGGTTTTGTCTAAGTTCGTCATTTATCTCAATACCTTCATATTCCCTTTGTCTTAGAGAAAGTTTGTTAGAATTTAAATCAATTTTTGCCTTCTCTATCTTAGTGGTGACTTCGTCCATCTCCACATATTGGACGAGACACAGTTCCAACGTGTCTTTAAGAGCGATTTCTTGAAAATAATCTTGAATAGAATAGTCAATAAAATAAATAAAATAACATGAATCATCTTGTTCTCTAGAGAACCGCATGGCATCATAAATTTTAAAAACAATCTTTTCATCACCCACCCTAAGCATAAGTTTGCCATCCCCCCACATCAATAACTGCTCTAGCAGTGGCTAAAAATGGGCGTTCTAGGATTAAAGGCACTTCAACATCCTCATCCATGTCAAGCACAACAAAATCAATAGGGAATATGAATTTATCTACTTTAGCTAGCACATCTTCGATGATACCCCTAGGATATTGAACAGATCTATCAGCTAATTGAATACTCATCCTAGTGGGTTTTGGTTCCCTAGGACTTAATTGCTTGAAATTTTATAAGGCATTGAGTTAATACTGGCACTTAAATCAGCTAATGCCTTTTCAATATTTAATTTACCAATTAAACAGGGAATAGTAAAACTTCTTGGATCTTTCAATTTGGTTGGTAATTTGTTCTGGAGAATAGCTGAACATTCCTCGTTGAGTTCCACTGTGGACAGCTCTTCGAACTTCCTTTTGTTTGTTAGGAGCTCCTTTAAAAACTTTGCATATGTGGGCATCTATGAAATAGTGTTCACAAAAGGTAAGTTAATATGGATCTATTTAAAAAGTTCAAGAAATTTACCGAATTTTGCGTCCATGTGGCCTTTCTTCAACTTTGCTTGGTATGGGATGGGTGGCTTGTATTCTTTAAATACCGGTAGGGCATTTTCGTTGGGTTTAACCTCTTCACTTTTTTCCTTGTCAGGCTCTTGTGGCAACTTTCTTTCAGGTTCAACTAATACTTTCCCGTTCCATAGTGTAACTGCTTTCACATGCTCCCTAGGATTGGGTTCATTATTACTAGGTAAGCTACCTTGTGGTTTATCAGAGATCATCTTTGCAAGTTGACCAATTTGGTTCTCAACTCCTTGAATTGATGCTTGCTAGTTTTTAAAAGCTATTTCAGTATTCTGAAAAAGGCTTTCTGACACCGATATGAAATTTTCCAACATCTCCTCAAGGTTCGATTTCTTTTCCTGCTAATAAGGTTGTTGCTGAAATCCCGGAGGGGGCGGTGGCCTTTGATTCCCTTGGCCTCCCCATGAAAAAATTGGGTGATTCCTCCAACCTGTATTGTAAGTTTTACTATATGGATTGTTTTGCAGTCTAGAGTTATTACCCATATAATTCATCTGCTCGTTTTCTGTGCCATGTCCGTAAGATGAATACTCAGGATTGCTAACACCACCTATACTCGAGTCACATTGCATCACTGGATGTACCTACGTAGAACCATACAAACCATCAATATTTTTATTCAAAAGTTCTTCCTAATTTGATAGCATCGTGACTGCGTCAATATTAAAAACACCGGTGACTTTTGTCAGCTTTGTCCTCATGGCTTGCCATTGATAATTATTCAGTGACATCTTCTCTATGAACTCATAAGCCTCCTCAGGTGTTTTATTATTTATGGTACCACCGGCAGCTGCATCGATCATTTGCCTCGTTGAGGGGTTCAAACCATTATGAAAAGTTTGAACCTATAGCCTTAAAGGCAACTGATGCTAAGGGCACCTTCGCAACAAATCCTTCTATCTCTCCCATGTGTCATAAAGAGTTTCTAGATCCATCTACACAAAAGCAAAGATGTCATTCCTTAACTTTGCCGTTTTAACTGGCGAAAAATATTTAAGTAAATATTTTTCGGTCATTTGTTCCTAAGTAGTGATAGACCCTCGTGGTAGAGAGTTGAACAATTTTTTAGCCTTATTCCTCAGATAAAAGGGAAATAACCGAAGACGAATGGCATCATTAGAAACTCTATTAATTTTAAAGGTGTCGCAGAGTTCCAAAAAGTTTGCTAAACGTGTGTTGAGATCCTCGTCCTGCAAACCATCAAACTGAACAAACTGTTGTATCATCTGTATAGTGTTAGGTTTCAATTCAAAATTATTTGCATCAACAGTAGGTCTAACAATACTCGACTCAATACCAGCTAAATTGGGGTACTGAAATACAAACAATGGCATGTATGTGCATTCATACAATAATTATCTAGAAACATATAAACTAAGGAACAATAATATAAGATTACAAGTAGAATTTCATTTACGTATTGAAATACTATGAACTTACCTATGATTTAATTTTGGTCAACATGCAGGGACTATTTCACTATTTTCTCTTTTCCTTAGTTAGTCCTGAATTGTTTCTAAACTATTTTTAGGGCCTCAAAGGTCTGATTTAAAGCCCAATTGTATGTTTTTTTATAGGTTTTTAATGATTTTTCATTAATTACTATTGAATGACATTAATGATATATATATTTTTATATAATTTTTTTGGATTTACTTGGTAATACTCCTTAACACTGATCTGGCAATCGAGATGAGTTAGAGGTGTTACATACGGTTTTGGGACCTCATTTTCGTAAACCATAATCGTAAATATTAAATAGGGATATTTATGGTGTTAGATTATATATGAATTAAAATTCAATTAAGTAATTTAGTAAAAATTGTGGTTAGTTAAAACCTAGGGACTAAATTGTAAAAGTGTAATTACTATAGATTTTTAATTTGAAAATTACTTGGGTACTTAGATAACAATTATCCAAAAGGCCAAAATGGTTAATAAACTATTTTAAAATATGTGTTAGAGGACGGGAATGATGTATGCCAAATCACTTAAGTAATTACAAGTTAATTAACAGAAACATGTGTAATTCAGTAAATAGAAATGAATTAACAAATTAAACTTAGTATAAAGGTTAAAGTTAGTCGAGAATGATTGCCATACATTTATCATCACAAATACCGTTAAAATTCTGCCAAATTTTAACTTAATTTTGGGTCAATTAATAAACGCATGAATTAGAAAAACATATAATCATCTTGATATTTTAAAGAAACTAATCTATGCAAAAGAGGTCACTTCGGTGGCATTTTGTTTCAATTAATCTATTTAAAATATTATACATCCTTAATTAAATACCAAAGCCAAAATATAAATTTAAACCAAAATAATTTGAATAAAGGTAAATCACATATCAAGATATCAAACACTCAATTAATATTTCATCTTTGGACAAAAATATTAACTTGTAAGTGATACCTTATTGTAGTAATCAAAGACTGACAATAAAAACATGTCTAATAATAAATCTTCCTTTGAGCCGATTTACTACTCATATGTACAATCAAATAATCGCTACATGTTTATAACCGCAGTTGAACATATAATTTTGTTAAATGTTAACCTTCCTTCAGGCCGATCAATTTTAACATAGCTTAAGTTACTTACACACTACCTTTTATATTTTAAAACAAAATAATTTCAATAAAAGCCACTTTGGCAACATATTGTTTCAATTAAGTTATTTTAATATGTATAAATATACTAATATTTAAATTTAAAATTTTCATAATAGTCAAAGGTTAGAACTAAAACTTCTGGTGGCACTAAAGTTTCTGAAATAACCTAAAACACGGTTGTCTCAACAAAGCTATCAATATTTGAAAACCTTAATCTTTAATTGATTTTAATATCTTAAACGAGCATGCATCAAAAATTTTATAATAAAAATTAAAACCTAATTTTATAAAACCAAACATAAATCAAATATTTTAAACACATATCATAATCAACATCATTTTGCATCAAAACAATGCCCACCAAACCAATTCGACCAAAGTTTATAACTATGCCATTAAAATTAATTTTAATTCATGCAAAATAAGATCATGCATTATTCCCTTAAATTCATTTATAAGTATATGCAAATAATGTAACACCCCAAAATCTGACCCAGAAGTTTCAATTGAATTCTGGAGGTTACATTGGCCACCGAAATGGCCCTATACCAGGCACTAATCAAATTTGTTAAAAACCTTTCCAAAATCCATATTGGCTTACCTTTGATTGAAACCATAATTGAGCTTTGTTTACAATTTTTCAAAGACGTAAACTTTATTAATCACTTAAAATTTGTATAAAACCAAGGTTCAATTTATTCATAATAATTTTGGAAACAAGTTAGATTAACAATTTGGTTAACCAATGTTTCAACAAAATCGAATTGCAATGAAAAATGTACCATTTACTTCCAAACTAAAACTATAATTCATTTCATAAAAACCATCTGATGATTTAAGACAGTAACAGTTTGATTAGCTATAAACCATGCATGAAAATCATAGTTTTAGTTCAAAACCAAAACCCAAAAACCTTACGAGTTCAAATCAAAACTCATACCACAGTTTATATAATCTTCCTTACAAACTAATTGGAAATAATTTATTATCAGCTAGGAAAATCTTTATTAAACCAAACAAGAATGTACAACTCTAAGACCACCAAGTTGCCGAGTCAAACTTCTAATCTCGAAGGTTACCTGAAAGAGAGGAGACTAAGAGAGTGAGCTACAAAAGTTCAGTATGAGTTTGAAAAAAATATAGATAAGTTGTATGGTATTAAATGATTATACAAACATGCAAAAGATAAGTCTGAATTATAGTCAAATATCACTTCAGAATGATTCATCATAACACATTAGCATTTAGCAGAGTCATAGAGTAACAAATATGCAATAGTCATTTTCCTGTCATATAGGATATCATGTCAAAGCAGAGCACCAAATATGCCTTAATAGTAACAAACATGCAAATTTTAGTCATATATAATCGGCTCAAAACCCCACTTATCCAGTTTCTACACATCATCTTCAACCACCTATCACACACTATAAATAGGGTTTAACTACACCCTTCTATCCTCTACATACCAATGTTGGGTTATGGTGGACCTGTCCAACCAAATCACACCATGAAAAGGTCTTCTGCTTTATGATTGTTATGCAGTTAGGCTGCTAACATAATTGTGTTTTTTATCGCTAGATAATATAACATAGTTTAACTTCTAAGTCATGTTTCCTTCACTTATAAAATCAAATCCTAACCCAAAATGCAAATACATACAATTTCCAACATATGGATATACAGAATTACAGATTTAGGCATTCTTGTTCTCAATTTCCATAACTAATTACATATTGGCAACCAAATCAGATATGCAGAGTCAGTATCAAACATTCCCACACCTAATTGAAAGATAACAAAATCAGTATGCCCAATTTCTTAATCATTATGTCCAAAACATTTACAAATACCCAAAACATATGCATACTTAAAACCAATGCAAATATCAGTAGTAAACATTCCAAACATTTATAAATAAACATTTCTAATAGGAATATGCCTACCGTAAACAAAATCTATGTCCTAAACACCCCTACAGAGGCTTAAATGTGCAAAGAATCATTCATGATTTAAAATGAAACAATTTGCAATACCAAAGTTTTACAAAAATGGGACCACATAACCGTGTGAAAGGGTCAAGACCGTGTGACAGAGGTACACGGTCATGTGGCTGAGAGACATGCCCATATGGCTAAAATACACAGACGTGTGACCAGACCGTGTAACTCTCTATGCCTATGTGACAAAATTGCACAACTTAGAAGCAGAGGAGACACATCCATGTGGCTAAACCACATGCTTGTGTGACTAAGTTACACACTTGTGTACAGTTGACAATTTTTCCCAATAGGGGTCACACGGCCATGTGGGTAGCCCATGTGACAAAAAATTACCCTAACTTTTAAAGCAATACACAGTCGTGTGGACCACCTGTGTGCAGCACGCGCCTGTGTGGTCCAAAAACCGCACCAAAATATGTTGCAAACCACAAAAATTACTTTTAAAATGACCCTTAATTACAAATGTTGAAGAAACACATTTAGAAAATGCAACTCCAACACCAAAGATCGACCGAAGCACCCCACCAAGACCAGTCTTAAACTCGATATCACATATGTACAAAGCCTATATGAACTTACACTTTTACAACACCGAAAAGGAACGAAGATAAAATTAACCTAAAACTCAAACAAAACCACACTTACTGAATTTCCACTTTGTTGAACAAGGAACGACTTCGAGAAGCAACAACTAACAATAACTATATTGAAATCAAAAGGAAAATTTGTCGAACAAAGGGAATAAGTTGAGGACGCTAAAAAAAATGCAGAAATGAAAAGAGTCAAAATTTTGCGAAACAAAAAGAATAGTAGAGAAATGACGCGAGTAGAAGTAGGAGACGTGAATAGAAATTTTAGGAGTATTTTTTTCAAAAATTTAAATATAAAATAATAATAATAACAAATTTAATAACACACTAACTTATCACAATTTCTAAAGTTGATTATCAATAATAAATCCCTCTAAGCATACAAGGGAATTCAAACACGAGACCTAAAGTAAGCTAATAAATTAGCTCACTTTTAATTTGAACTAATATTTTATGATAGTAAATAATATGATGTAGTTACTATTATTAGATATGTGATGTCCATATTTTCTAACACACAAACCTTTTCAATAAGAGGTGGTTTGGGATTAGTATGTATGTTAGAATAAATTCAATCACTAGTTCAACATTAAAGAGGCATACAAGGAGATCATATGGAATACTACTACAACAGAGATTTATCTGCACGGTACTATAGAAGCTCAAACTTTTCTCTAAGATACTAGTGTTCTTATGGAATTTTTGCAATAATTTATTTCCTATACGATCAGAGATAAAGACAAGAAACATTATGAGCGAGGTGGAGTGGCTTGCTTGTTGTGTAAGGGAGGAAAAACTTGATCATTTATTCCAAACTTGTTCCCATGCAAGAGCTATTTGGTTTGGAGCAAAGTAGGAATTTGAGTTGACCTAATCCAACAGTCTGATGTTAGAGAATGGGTACCACACTGGATGGATAAAGTTGGAACATCGAATGTTTTCTCATGTGCTATAATTCTCTAGCAAATATGGAAGCATAAGAATGAAATGCTAATTGGGTATTAAAAGAAAAGCATGGTTTGGTTCACTAGATAATGTAAATTCACCTGGAAGTTGGGGTTTAGGAACAAAGTGTGCTAATTAGGTTAGTAGTAACTGTTAACATGCGTGATAAAACATTTGTGACGGTTGCAATAATAGGTGGTGGTTCCTTTTTGCTAATAATAGGGATAATGATTATGGTGGTTTCTTTAATACATTACATATTATTATTCAACAATCCTATTTGTTTGTCAAGATTTTAACTATTATATAGAGATGGTTGTTTATACCTATAACAATATAGAAATATAAATATTGTAAACTTACAATAAAATTCATATTGTGAATTTCTATCAAATAAATAAAATAAAATTACATAAAAAAAGAAAAGAAAAGTGAGAATCATATCAACAAAATTAAAAAATGTATAGCAGGAGCATGCATTATTACTTTTACGCATATTTTATTTTACTTTCTTTCACATGATTAATTATGATTATGAGTCTTACAAGTTTAATTAATTAGTTGAGTTATCAAATTAAATTAATTAATTTATCATGTGTAACACCCCTAACCCGTATCCGTCATCGGATTAGGGTTACGGAGTATTACTGAAAACATCACATCAAATAACATACCATTCATATACATTTCCCATTCGTAAACATACATCATTCATATACATTCATAAAGTCCATAGTACGAGCTCTCAAAGCTCAAATCATGCTTTAAAAGTGGTTCGGGACTAAATTGATAACTCAAGAGACTTTTGGGAAACTTAGAAAATTTTTTAGATAACAGGGGACACACGCCTGTGTGTACAGACCGTGTGTCTCACACGGCCACTAGACACGCCCGTGTCACAGGCCATGTGAACATTCGAAATGGAACCACATGGCCATGTCCTACCCTGTGTAACTCTCTAACTTAAGTCACACGGCCAACTGCACGCCCGTGTGTCTAGGTCGTGTAACTCACTAACTTGTTTATATTAATTGCTTCAGGGAACACACGGTCATGTAATATGACCGTGTGTCGTACACGGTTACGACACACGCCCATTTCTCTGCCCGTGTAGAAAAAAATAGGCTATTTACCAAGCCATTTTGCAATCCAATTTATGCACACCTACACAAGCTCAAAAGGCACCATTTCAATAACACAATAGCCAGCCAAATATCATCAACCAATGCACGAATCATACAATATCTATTTCAACCATTTCAATACCAACAAATACATATCTCACCTATACCATTTTATGCCCTTCAAATTTCATATTAAAATTCCAATCTTAAAACATGAATATGTTCACCTCCATATATGCATTACTTGACCTAATACCATTAACACACTTATCACATATTTCACCTATTTGATGCTCAATTTATCAATTCACATTAACATGTATATAGCCATTACCAAACATATAACAAATTAGACATTTACACAACATATTCATGTCATCAAGCTTACCAAAACAAGCCACATGACAAGAACACATATATAACCAAAACTTTTTTTTCATTTACTAGCCAATTCAAATCACCATTGCTCAATCAAAACTTTCATATAGCAATTATAGAATAAACATTATAAGTAATGTACTCATACCATTATACACTTCCACATACCACTTTTAAGCCAAATCACATGGCTAATTTCATACCAAAACACATAGGCTTCCTTAGCCAAAATTACTTACACTTATCATATAACCACAAAACCTATACATGCCATATAACCAAAATCAAAAAGCTTATAATTACAAACCGATAGCTGGATAGTGTGATGAATTCTTCGATGGTTTCCAACCCGAGCGAGCCTCTGAAACAATACAAAACATAGTAAAAGAAAACAAAGTAAGCTAATAAGCTTAATAAGCTCGTATGGTAATAAACTTAACTTATTAAATAAGCACAATTCAATCAAAATAAGTATGACATGATATAATTCATATAAAACCACAAACCTTTTCCTTATTCATTTCATTATTAAACTTGAAATTCACAAATCACTTTAATACATGGCTAGTATATATTCCGCACATACCTGTACCACTTATACCAATCTTACTTTCATCCACATCTTGGTTATGCCTGTTGAACCATTCGAAATCTCTAAAGGATACTCGGGAATCACACACATATAAAATATCAATGACATATCCTAAATATGGTCTTACATGTAATCTCGTATCGATGCCATAGCCCAGCTATGGCCTTACACGAAATCTCATATCGATTCTATATCCCAGATATGGTCTTACACGTAATCTTAGTAACCCCAATGTCATGACATTTGTATAGTAAACTACTCCTAAGCTTCATACGTGACTTTCATTTGTCGATTCTCTGTCGATCATGTCTCGTAAACTCATATCCACCATTTTTGCAATTCAATTCAATAATAACAATAATAATGCATTTATAACTCACTTTAATAACATTTATTAGCACACGAACTTACCTTGTATTATACAAATGAAAATTGATCCTTTAGTTGATAATTTTATCATTCCCCTAATCTAGATTCGATATTTTCCCTTCTTGGTCTAGATAATATCAAATTTAACTCATTCAATATTCATTCTATTCAATTTAGCCCATAATTCATTTTTGGCAAATTTACACATTTGCCCCTAATGTTTCACATTTTTACCATTTAGTCATTATCACATAAAATTGAAAATTCATGTAGTTAAGAAAAAACTCATGCTAGCCAAATATCAAATTAGTCCCTAGCAGCCCACACTTTTCATTTATTTCACAATTTAACCACTTAATTTCAACATTTTTCAATTTAACACCTAATTTGCAATTTCATCAAAAATCACTTTACAAAATACTTTTAAATATAAATAAACATTCCAAATTCATCATCTAACATCAAAAATCATCAAGACTCATCAAATGGCAACATTCAAAAATTTTAACAGTTTCAAAAGTGAAGATACAGGCTAGCTAAATTAAGCTGCAACGATTCCAAAAACAAAGAAATCATTAAAAACCGATCAAAAATGCATAACTAATAGGCAAGAATAAAGTTTCTGAAACTTTAAGCTTTCATGGATGCCATTTTGTCTTAATTTTGGTGGTGTTAAAACAATAAGGAATATGACACCTTTATTATTCTTTTTGTTTTAATTTACTTATTAACTTAATTACCAACTTAACCTTACCAAACATTATTAATTTCACTAAAAACCAACCCATTATCATCCAGTAACTCTTTAATGGACTAATTACCATTCAAACACCTTTACTTTAAGGTTCTATAGCTATTAGACATATTTAGGTAATAGAACACAACTTTTACACTTTACGCGATCTAGTCCTTTTTCACAAATTAAACATTCAAACTGTAAAATTTCTTCACGAAATTTTTACACAATCATAATACCATACTATAGACATTAAAATAATAATAAAATAAATTTTTTGACCTTAGATTTGTGGTCCTAAAACCACTGTTCTGATTTGACTAAAAATGGGTTGTTAGAACTCTCCCCCTTAGGGATTTTCGTCCTTGAAAATCTTATCAGAGAATAAATTAGAGATTTGCTTTCTCATAGTCCTTTCAAATTCCCACATAGCTTCGGATTTCTTAACGCTTTGTTCTCTTGAGCTAAGATCGATCAGAGAAATTACTTGCGACTGGTCTGATATGTACCGTCGCATCATAGATACATGTAACACATTATGAATTTTCTCAAGTTCTAACAGTAATTCAAGTTGATAAGCCGCTGGCCCTATTCATTCGATAATTTCATAGATTTTATATATCACAAACACAACTTCCCTTTATAGCCAACTTTGAAGAATCTTATTCATACGGTAATACTTTCAAGAACACTCTGTCATCGATCTGAAATTCAATATCTTCACATTTCAAGTCTATGTACAATTTCTAATGATTTGAAGCTATTTTCAACAATCATATATATTATTTTTACTTTTTGTTCCGTCTCTCAAATCAAATCAACTCTGTGAATCTTTTATCATTGAACTCATATAAAACTTCATACGATATCATCTTTATGCTCAATTGATAACTATTATTATACATAAATTCATCCAATGGTAAATATTTTCCTTAATTGCTTTCAAATTCTAAAACATAGCAATAGAATATATCTTCGAGAATCTAAACCACTTTCTCAAATTGACCGTCAGTTTAAGGATGAAATGTGGTACTAAAATACAACCACATACTCAAAGCTTTCTATAGTTTTCTCTAAAATCACATTATAAACTTTGGATCTTTATCCAAAATAATGAAGACTGACACTCTATGTAATCTAACAATCTCTTTATCAGGATAGACATCTGTACGTATTGGAATAAATGTACAGATTTCTTTAAATGATCAACAGCAACCTAAATAGCATCTTTCTTTTTTGGTGATAAGAATAATCCCGATACCAAATCCATCGTAATTCTATCTCATTTCAATCATATATCATTACATGCTGTAACAGTTTCAAAAGTATTTGATGATCTGTTTTAACTTGCTAATAGATTAGACATCTAAACACAAAGTCAGAAATATCTCGTTTCATATCTGTCCACCAATATAACTATTTTCAATCATTGTACATTTTAGTACTTCCTGGATGAATAGACAAACATCCACTATGTGCTTTGTGCAGAATCTTTTGAATAAATTTGAAATTTCTCGATACACAAATTCTATTTCGGAACAACAAACAATCATCGATTCCCATCTAAAACTTTGACTCATAAGTCAATTCAGGTTGAACTCTTTTAGTTTGCTATTCATTGTCATAATTCTAAGCTTCACAGGTTTGCTGAAGAAGCAACAGTTTAGCTTTTAACTCAGATAATACTTGTAATGCCCCTCACCCGTAATCGTCGCCAGACACTAGTTCGATGCATTACCAAACAAACACTCGCTCGATCTTTTGATTTCGACACATAATTTTCATTTAAATTTTAAAACTTTTTCATGCATACACATAACATTCACATTATGGGCCTACGAGGCCCAAACAATACATTAGGCAAGATCCGGGACTAAACTGGAACTTTTCAAACACTTATGAAATTTTTACCCAAACCAGTGTCACACACCCGTGTGACTCAGGATACGCCCGTGTGGGCAAACCGTGTGGTCACACACGCCCGTGTCCTAGCCCGTTTTAAAAACATCGAGCATTCTATTTCTAACGTCAGCAAACATTTACGGGCACATGGCCAAGTCACATGCCTGTGTATTAGGACGTGTACTCTATACGGCTGAGACACATGGTCATGTCTCTGGCCGCGTGGCCAATACTTAGGCTATTTTCCAAGCCCTTAGTGTGCACTTAACTCTTCACACTCATATACATTACACAGATGTATATCATATCTTAAATTATTCCTAACTTAAAACATCAAACACATGTAACATACCTAGCTACTTCAAAACATATCCACATACTTACATAAAATGGCGTACATACCATTAACTATAATGGCCACCCCTTGTAGCCTCATACAATGAAGTAACAAAATCCAATACATGCCACTTACCCGTAAGCAAATAAGAATTGTTATTTCCATATTGACAAATTAGTGGTGTGATGCCGCCTCCGACGATCTCCAACCCTGAGCCAACCTGACAACACTAAAAGAAATGGAATGGAGGGTGTAAGCTTTAAAGCTTACTAAGTTGACATATAATAATAAGCAATTTAATTAGCAAGATATTCCTATTCCTTAAGGAGTGTTCTTAGGAAAATAAAGGCATTAATCATATAATTTCACTTTTTACTCACGTTCAGCTTAAGCTATTTTCTGAGTCACGGTCATAAAATTAATTATATCATAAGGTACAGAACTCAAAATTAAGTTCTGTAAATTTTTCCTGAAACTAGACTCATATATCTTCTTTCCATAAAATTTTCAAAACTTTTGGTTGGGCCAATTTGTACAGTTTATTCATTAAAATTTCCCCTATTTTGTTGTCTGATGGTTCTGATCTCTCTCTACTAAAAATTGATTATCTCATTGTACAGAATTCAGATAACATTTCTGTTTATTTATATTGAAAATAGACTTATCAAGAATTCTAAGAATATAAATTACACACTATAAAAATTTTTATACAATTTTTAGTGATTTTCGAAAGTTGGAACAAGGGGTTCCAAAATCCATCTGAACCTATCTCTCAACAATATAGATATCTCACAAATTGAAAACCATTTGCTTGCTCTACTTTTTTTATGTGAAAGTAAACTCAATGGGATTTAATTTCATATATAATTCAACTTCTAATTCAATTCCCACCATTTTTGGTGATTTTTCAAAATTACAACACTACTATTGCCCAAATCTATTTTATTTTTTATTTTCACTCTTTCATACTTTCATTGTAACCACAAAAATTGTAGCACTTAGCTCTTATCAAACTTACCATAGTTTGATCATATAATGAACATATTGCTCACAATTTACATATACATACCTGCACTTATTCATAACCCCACATCCACAATTACACATGTAAATGCATCATAGCATAAAACACATTCATACTTTATTTTATTACAACACATGGTCGTTATCACTTTCTATAGCACTTTATTATATCGTTTTGCTACCCATTGAACCATGTGGAATTATAAAGGATACTCGAAAAATGCACAAAAGTGCCACACATATATTATAGCCGAAGCTACCACTGTTATGTAGCTGAAGCTACCATTGAAATGAAGCCGAAGCTACCACTGAAATGCTCACTGTCGAGCTATTCACGAGTCTACTCACATAAGCTGACGGTGTAGTCAGTACTACTCAGTGCTGCTCACACAAGCTAATAGGTATCTACAACAAATGCAGGATTACCTAGCCATTGGTAGTCGAACTAGACCAGCACCCGGAATCACATAAACAATCAATAACGGTTGATGGTTTTCCTAGTGACATGTCATTCGTATCCTAATGATTCCTAAGGTTCAATCGGGACTTTTTTCACACTTGTCGAAACTTGTCGATAAACACTTGACCACATATCTCATAACAATAACTAATTCACAATTTCATATAATAACCATACTTCATGGTAAGCACTTTGAACACAAAGTTTCAGTTCATTTCCATGTCATATTGTATCATAGACATAGTCTAAATCAATTCATATACATAGCAAATTTCAACAATTAATCCAACAAAAATCAAATCAACATACTAATTCAAGCTTCAAACATGAACTACAAAACCATTGCATTATTATTAACATGTCAACTTACCTCGAATGCTAAAATGGCTCTTATTTTTGACTTAGCCCATGATCTCGATCTAAGCACAAATTTCGTGTTTTTTTTATCTAACATATCAAATAACACTCATTTAATAATCACATTAGTCTAAAAATCACATTTTTAAAAGTTTACATTTTTCCCCTAAAGTTTGTCAAAATTATGTTTTTGCCCCTAGGCTCGTAAATAAATTTTTAGTCCCTTTCTTTGCATTTTAGGCCTAATCGAACCATTTCATGAATATGGAAGCCCACAATTCACATTAAAACACACACTTATGACCAATTTTATAACTTTTATGATTTAGTCCTTTTGGATGTTTTCGTCAAAAGTCACTTGGTAAAAATCCTTTCTCTAACCCTAAACATGCATAATCTACCATAATCCATCAAAATGCACAATTATTCAACACGGGTCAATTTTTAAACAAAAACATTAGCTCAAAATAATGGTAGAAATAGGTAGATTATGATGCATGGATTTCAAAAATACGCAAAACATTAAAAACGGGGCTCGGAATCATTTACTATTGAGCTTGAAAAGCTCTAGCCAGAGCTCCTCCCATGGAGTATTTGGCCATGACAAGAAGAAATGAGCATTTTTTTTTTGTTTTTATTTGTGTTTTAATTCATTAAATGGCCAAATGACCAAAATGCCATTCACTTAAAACTTTGATATTTTTTTCCTTCCATGTCCATTTTTGTCCAAATTTTTAGAATTTGGTCAAATTGTTATTTAAGTACCTCTAATTAATATTCCAATTGAATCTCATGCTAAAAGCTTCTAGAACTGAACTTTTACATCTTATTCAATTTAGTCCCTAAAATCAAATTAAGCACTGTTCACATAAAATTTCTTCATGAAATTTTCACACAAGCATATAAGCAAATCATAGACCTTATAACAATCATAAAATAATTATTTATACTTCGGATCTGTGATCTCAAAACCACTATTCTGACTAGGCCCTAATTCGGGATGTTATAATACTAAACCGTCACTAGATAAGATCAACTATAGATTCATCTCCCTCAAAGCAAATACGATATCAACCAACGCTAAGTCGTATGTGTCTAACTCTTTTCATACAGCTCTAACTGTCTGAAGCACAAACTATAACTATACCTTCTTGTACTGAAACACATTACAAATCATTCAATGGCGCAAACTAAAATTTATAAACTCTTTATCCGATTCAGGTTGAACTAGAACTGACGCTTCAATTATCAATGTCTTCAACTGTTTATAACTTTATTAACATATATCAACTCATTCACACTTCATCAATACGATAACTTCAATAATAAAAACAACTTTAATACACAGTAACATTTCTTATTTAGAATTGATTTGATAGATATAATTATGTATCATGTCTTCTAGAATATGAATTCTTCATTTGGGCTATTCATCTATTTACCCATAAATGTACAAAATTTATTCCCATACATGAGAACAAACTTAAACACATATAACTCAATTTACTTTTCAAGCGAATAACCTAAAATGACTAAACAACTAAATCGATCATAACTTTCAAACAATAACTTTTCAAATAAATCCTTTCTTCTTATTGTCAAGATAACTCAGACATATAATTTATCACAATTTCCTCAGAATACTATTCAAAGATCTTTTAAGAATTGCATAACTCGAATGAAACATAACATTCTACTTTTAATTCACTCACATTTATCAAGATTTACCTGATAAATGATAACCAATACACAGATTTGAGTTTAACCTTCCATTATCTACACTTTTACCGATGTTAATCCTTTTTCACAAAAAAACTAGAAAAGAATTATATATAATGAAGCTATTTCAACTATGAATCATCAAAGCATTGAATGATACTAAAGTCACAACCATCAGATAGACTAAAACCATGGTGTTATAATCAAACCGATGCCTCAACATATAGATAGATAATAACCCATCTATCAATGATGTAATTTAGAACAAAAGAGAAAATCAAATATAATTCCCATAACAACCAGTGCAGAAGCACAATCTCTAGAATTTGAAATTTGTACCACTATTCTCCTACGATCATACCAAAATTATAATCGTAATAAGTACTATTACCTCCATCCAAAGAATATCTTATTCAAATAACCCACGTTGGATAAATTAAACAAACAGAATTTTCGAAAGTGCAACCCATGTAGAATGATAAAGATCTCAATGATCTCCTAAATATAAATCCAGAGGAAAAACATTACTCATATGCACTGGAATCAATTGTGCTAGAAGCGATATAATCCATGTATATAGCAGAATAATAACCAATGGAATCAAATACTAGCATCATACAAATTTTACCGTCAAATTCTCTACCAAACACAATGGAATAGAATGCCAAAGAAAGATAGAGCCATGCCAATCATAAACCAACCAGACTATTAATGCTTTCGACTAACTTTACGGTTAGCCATCCTCCTCATATGATGAAAATTACATCTGAAAATGAATAAACACATATACTTCTAAAAATAAAAGAACACATAGAATACCCAAAAGATATTATCATAAGCTAATCTACTATACTGCTGCACTTAGATATTTTTACTATTCAAATATTAATTCACTAATTGTTTCTGTCATCATTAATTCCACATTATCCCATCCCTATTGGAAACTAATTGAAAAGAAATTTCAGTTAATACACTCTCTAAATATCATACCTGAATCAATTAATCAATCAAAGTCAATTTTTGTTTAACAGCTACATTGCGTAATCCGAGTGATCTTCAAAAAAATATGATATCTCTGCTATAACTATCTTTACTTGCCGACCCATTCTCATATCTGACCTTGTTATAAATCATTCAACCCTTGAACTCTTTGATTTGACACTTGTGGACTTATTCAATATAAATCATGCGAATTTCATTGTACATCACTATACAAGTAAGGGGGTAAGGGTGTTGTAACACCCTGAATTTGGGCCTAGAAGAATTGGACTCTGAGTCGGAATTCGGATAGAAGAAAATCTGAATAAGTGAGAAGTTTTAAATATTATCGTTCAAGGAATAATTTTGAATTAAATTACTATTAGGGAATTTATCTATATTTATTATTGTGGATATTTTAAATTTTTATGAAATTTTAATTAGTATTGTGAGATAAAATTATTGTTATTAGAAAAATATTACTGTATGTATGTTTGAAATTTTTTTATGAAAATTATTATTTTTTATATAATTATTATTAGATAAAATTATTATTATTATTCTTATTTTTAATTATAAAAATATTTATGACATTATTACTAATTTGGTGTTTAAATTTGTTTTTTAAATAAATTTGGAAGTATTTATGTTGTGGGAAAATTTTGGGTTCAATCTAAAACTTTAGAAAAAAAAAAGTAATTTTTGCATCATAGAAGGAATCTAGGAATAAGGCTTTTAAAATAAATTGGGCAAATTCAGGCACAAAGGAACATGCCTGGCTCGTTGGCTTAGCACGTTAGGAAGTAGGAGGGGAGGAGCAGGTTCGACTCCCAGCATGCGCAAGGGGGTAAATTTTATTTTTAAGTAAGCTGGGCTGTGCAGGAAGGCATTATAACCAGATGAAACTGGCTCATGACACAAAGTGAAGCTCGGTCTAGTGGCAGGAGGCGCTTGAAGCATGGAGGAGTGCCTGGGTTCAAGGCACGGTGCGCGCAGGGTTGTTTTATTTTTTTTAAATAAGCGGGACGCCAAAAGGTATAGCTTAAGAATAAATGGAACGCCATATTATTGAAGGTGAACGTGCGTCCCAGTGGCCAGCAGCGTGCTGGGCAACCTGGAGGTCCGTGGTTCGAGCGGTGGTTCGCGCAACAAGGTGCTCCTTTTTGCTGTGCGAGCGCGGAAAGAGACGTGCTGGGCTGG
Source organism: Gossypium stocksii (assembly GCA_020496765.1). Lineage (NCBI taxonomy): Eukaryota > Viridiplantae > Streptophyta > Magnoliopsida > Malvales > Malvaceae > Gossypium > Gossypium stocksii. Next base: position 31,093,435 of record CM035627.1, read on the forward strand.
AGGACCGTAGCAGCGAGCCGTGCAGGAATGAGGCTCCTAGCAGCGTGCGGTGCAAGCGGTGGACTGCTGCCGTTTGCGCAAAGAGAGTTTATATTAAATTCAAACTTTGGGATTAGCTTGAAAATAGGTGATAAACATTAGCCGATTTTATGGTCTTTCAATCGATTTATCTTTTCTCCTTATTTTATTTAATTTTTCTATCTGTTAGCTCATCTTCTCTTCACCAATTTCCTTATGCATATTTTTATTGCTTCAGTGTTTTTTTTCAAGGCCGAAACCACTTGCTCCTTAGGTTGTGTTCTTCTTCTTTTATTTTCTTCTCTTCTATTTTTTCATTAAAGCTGAACCTTTTCCCCTATTTTCTATTCTCTTTTCCTTTTTGATTTTCAGAGCCAATTATGGGGTCCCTTTTCTTATAATTAAAATTTGCATCCCTTTTTGATCCATTCGAATATTTCTTCTCCCTCTTTACTTATAAATTCTAGAGGCTAAAACCAATTCACCATAGCCGATTACCATAGTAAACAAGATCACTTCTTCTCACCTCGTCTATCGAAAAGCCGAAATTATTAAATCTGTTCTCTACTCGTATTTGCAGATTAGATCTACAACAGATCTGGAAAGGTGGCACTTGGGAACGCTTTTAGCAAATAGATCTTTGGTAAGTAACTAAACTCCTTCTTATTCGTTATTTTGGAAATTAAGAGTAGCCGAAATCCCTGTATACATGTAGGGAGGCTGTCGACATGGCCTAAGGGTGTTTTAACGATATATTTCGGTTCTTATATGTGTTATTTAGCGAAGAAGGTGATCTAGCGAGGAACTGAAGGAATCTATTCAACCAGATCTAGATTTAGTAGATCCAAATCGATAGAGGTAAGGTTTCATGGCCATTAAAGGTGTGGCCGAATATGGTAAGGAATCTTAGCATCGGTTTTCGTAGTTTCTTTGGTTAATCGTTTAAATAATGGATTGTAGGAAAAATCGCATAGGAGATCTCGTCAACGTTTCGACATAAATCAGGTGTGTAACGAACCCTCTTAGTAGCTTAAGTTAACAAGTGCCGAAAAGCCGAAATGCAAAAATTTCGGCATTTCAATAACTTGTGAATATGCGATTGTTCCAAGATTAGTTAGAAACGATGAGATCAGTGATCCGTATCGATGGGACAGGTAACGGCACAATTTCGTGCAAGTCAGTAAGTTTGGGCCTCGAGGGGCTGAAATTAGGCCCAATGGGCTTTCAGGCCCATTTGGGTAAATTTGATAGAAAATGAAATATGGATAAATTGCATGTTTTGACTGTTAAAACCGTTATGGAACATAAGCTAAATGGGCCTAGATGACTAAATTGGCTACGTAGGGCCCATTAGGGGTTTTGGGCCCAATAACTCGGAATTGCTAAAATGGGCTAGAAATACTGTTTAAACTCTTGGAAATTGTTGATAATTGTTAATGAGCATGAAAACCCTAATAGTTGATAAAATTACTGAATTACCCTTCAATGTGAAAATTACTGTTTTACCCCTAGGCGAAAATGACTATTGTACTCTAGGGTGTTATTTTGATTGAAATGCATGTGACATTATTATTGTACATGATATGCCATGATATGTTCATTTTATGCATGGGTTGGGATTTATATGAATGGTGGAAATGCTAAAGGGCTTTGCCCTAGTTTACCAAAAAGGGCTTTGCCCTAGTTTACCGAAAAGGGCTTTGCCCCAATTATCGAAAGAGGCTAGGCCTCATGTTATATAATAAAGCAGCTATGCTGCCAGTGGAGAGTAGCGGCGGGGTGGGTTGAGTAGCATCCCCACATGGTGTGTTGGCTGGTACGGGTGGAGAGTAGCAGATGGTGGGTTGAGTAGTCTCCCCAAATGGGCTTTGCATACATGCATTAATGTTTACATGTGTTATTGAAATGGGCCTATGGGCCATACCGATATTTGAAAAGGCTTCGGCCCAGTGTATTGATATATGAGAAAGGGCTAAGGCCTAGTAACCGATATTTGAAAAAGCTTCGGCCCAGTAATTGTTGAGATTAAAAAAGGGCATAGGCCCAGTATGTTTTTGTTGATTTGGGCTCTGGAAGGGCTTTGTTGCACACTAAGTTTTCCAAACTCACCCCTTTCTTTAACTTTGCAGATGAGCCTTAGTTGTTGGACTTGGAGCTGGGAGGGATTCAGAGTGGCCACATAGACTGGACTGTTGGATTTCGAATTAAGTTACCTATTTGAATTTAGATTTAATTAATTATTTCTGGTTTTGGGTTGTAAAAAGGGCCTCTTTAATTATTTTTATTTTGGGTTTTTATTCTTTACTTATTTAAATAGGTTTTAGCTTACGTAGGATATTATTTAAATCGAGATGAAAATAAATGATTTTAAGACGCGGTTTTTATAAAAGTTACTTGTTTTCAAAATAACACGATAACCAAGCAAAGCTTCCGCAATTTTAAATGCTCTTGTAGACAAATATTTCAAATAGTTAAAGTGTGGCAATGGTAGTGTGCATGTCTAGGAGTGGATCCAAGAAGAGCTTGGTACTTAAGCAGTCTATTTGACTCACCTCCTCTTTTCTGGAATCCTACCTGGTGCCCAGCTTCCATTCACTTTAAGTCATAACGAAAAAGGTCAAATTTTCTGATACTTAAGCCGTTTTCAAAATAACATGTTTTATAAAGGTTACAAAGGGGTTACAAGCGTTCACAAATTTTCTATAAATTACACAAAGTTTTTAACAATGTTTGAAAGGGGATGATTACTTTAATAAACCACGTTTTGGAAAAAAATAAACACAAGTTAAGGTTTTACACAAGTTTAACGGTAAGAGGTTTTAAACATCAAGAAGGGTTTTCAATGAAAACACGGTTTTCGAAAAACACTTCAATGTGACACATCAGACTTGGCCGTAACGTCTGGGCTGGGTTTTGGGTGTTACAGTGAGGGTCATAAAGCCTCAAATTTAACTCTCACGTATACACGCATATAACATAACGTTTATCAATAACATAATATTATAAACAATCATTCTTACTTTTATGAGTTTCGACTAATCATAAACACATTTTTACTCAAATATTTGTGTACCACTTTTAGCACTATCGGAATTAGCTCGGTTGGAAAGCATCTCTGTCTAATTTAAACAATTCTCATCAGATTCAGGAGATATCACACTATCATAGGTTAAATATGACATGTATAGCTAGACTCACATATGTTACGTTAATCCTAGAATCGACTAAACCGTAGCTTTGATACCAATAAAATATAACACCCCTAACCCGTATCTGTCGCCAGATTAGGGTTATGGAGTATTACTGAGCACATCACATCAAATAAAATACCGTTCATATACATTTCTCATTTGTAAACATACATCATTCATATACATTCATAAAGTCCCTATTACAAGCCCTCAAAGCACAAATCATGCTTTAAAAGTGGTTCGGGACTAAATTGATAACTTAGGAGACTTTTGAAAACTTAGAAAAATTTTCACAAAACAGGGGACACACGCCCGTGTGTACAGACCGTGTGCCTCACACGACCACTAGGCAAGCCCGTGTCACAGGCCGTGTGAACATTCGAAATAGAACTACATGGCCGTGTCCCAGCCCGTGTTCTACCCCGTGTAACTCTCTAACTTAGGTCACACGACCAATCACACGCCCGTGTGTCTAGGCCATGTAACTCACTGACTTGTTTCTATTAATTGCTTTAGGAGACACACGACCATGTAACATGACCGTTTGTCGCACACGGTTGAGACACACACCTATGTCTTTGTCCGTGTGGACAAAAATAGGCTATTTACCAAACCATTTTGCCACCCAATTTATGCACACCTACACAAGCTCAAAAGGTACCATTTCAATAACACAATAGCCAGCCAAATATCATCAACCAACGCACAAATCATACCATATCTATTTCAACCATTTCAATACTAATAAATACATATCTCACCTATACAAATTTATGCCCTTCAAATTTCATATTAAAATTCCAATCTTAAAACATGAATATGGTCATCTCCATATATGCATTACTTGAACTAATACCATAAACACACTTACAACATAATTCACCTATTTGATGCTCAAATTATCAATTCACATTAACATGTATATAACCATTACCAACCATATAACAAAATGGATTTTTGCACAACATATTCATGTCATCAAGCTTACCAAAACAAACCACATTACAATAACACATAAATAACCAAAACATTTATTCATTTACTAGCCAATTCAAATCACCATTACCCAATCAAAACTTTCATATAGCAATTATAGAATAAACATCATAAGTCATGAAATCATATAATTATACACTTCCACATGCCACATTAAAGCCAAATCACGTGGCTAATTTTATATTGAAACACATGGGCTTCTTTAGTAAAAATTACTTACACTTATCATATAACCACAAAGCCTATACATGCCATATAACCAAAATCAAAAAGCTTATAATTACCAACCAATAGTTGGATAGTGTGATGAATTCTCCGATGGTTTCCAACCCAAACGAGCCTCCAAAAAATAATAAAATGTAGTAAAAGAAAACAAAGTAAGTGAATAAGCTTAGTAAGCTCGTATGGTAATAAACTTAACTTATTAAATAAGCACAATTCAATCAAAATAAGTATGACATGATATAATTCATATCAAACCACAAACCTTTCCCTTGTTCATTTCATTATTAAACTTGAAGTTCACAAATCACTTTAATACATGGCTCGTATAGATTCTGTACATACATGTACCACTTATACCAATCTTACTTTCATCCACATCTCAGTTATGCCCATTGAACCATTCGAAATCTCTAAAGGATACTCAGTAATCACACACATATATAATACCAATGCCATATCCTAGATATGGCCTTACTGTAATCTCGCATCGATGCTATAGCCTAACTATGGTCTTACACAGAATCTCATATCGATGCCATATCCTAGATATGGTCTTACACGTAATCTCAATAACCCTAATGTCATGACATTTGTATCCTAGACTATTCCTAAGATTAATACGGAACTTTCATCTGTCAATTCTCTGTCGATCATGTCTCGTAAACTCATATCCACCATTTTCACAATTCAATTCAATAATAACAATAATAATGCATTTATAACACAATTCAATAACATTTATTAGCATACGAACTTACCTCGTATTGTACAGATGAAAATTGATCCTTTATTCGATAATTTTATCATTCCCCTAATCTAGATTGATATTTGCTCTTCTTGATCTAGATAACATCAAATTTAACTCATTCAATATTCATTCTATTTAATTTAGCCTATAATTCATATTTTGGCAAATTTACACATTTGCCTCTAATGTTTCACATTTTTACAATTTAGTCATTATCATATAAAATTGCAAATTCATGCCATTAAGAACAAACTCATGCTAGCTGAATATCAAATTAGTCCTAACAGCCCATACTTTTCAATTATTTCAGAATTTAACCACATAATTTCAACATTTTTTAATTTAACACCTAATTTGCAATTTCATCAAAAATCACTTTACAAAATACTTTTAAATATAAATCAACATTTCAAATTCATCATCTAACATCAAAAATCACAAGATTTATTAATGGCAACATTCAAAATTTTTAACAGTTTCAAAATCGAAGATACAGGCTAGCTAGATTAAGCTGCAACGATTCCAAAAATATAGAAATCATTAAAAATTGAGGAAAAATGCATACCTAATAGGCAAGAATAAAGTTGTCGAAACTTCAAGTTTTCATTGCTACCATTTTGTCTTCATTTTGGTGGTGTTAAAACAATAAGGAAGATGACACATTTATTATTGTTTTTGTTTTAATTTACTTATTAACTTAATTACCAATTTAACCTTACCAAACACTATTAATTTCACTAAAAACCAACCTATTATCATCTACTAACTGTTTAATGGATTAATTATCATTGAAGGACCTTCACTTTAAGGTTCTACAACTATTAGACACTTTTAGCTAATAGAATACAATTTTTACACTTTACGTTATTTAGTTCTTTTTCACAAATTAAACATTCAAACAGTAAAATTTCTTAACGAAATTTTTACACAATCGTAATACTATACTGTAGACTTTAAAATAATAATAAAATAAATTTTCTGACCTCAGATTCGTGGTCCAGAAACTACTGTTCCGATTTGACTAAAAATCGATTGTTACATCATGCGTTATTAAATTCAAATAATCAATTTATAAGTTTATGATGTTTCAAATTCATAATAGAATATTAATTTAGGGAACTTGATAGTTTATTGAATTGATTTCTTTAATTTCGCCCATTGAAAATTATTTTCATTTAATAAAAAATGATTAATAATTTTTTTCACGTGAATGTTAAACATTTTATTAAAGGCTTAGTATTTTGTCCACTGCAAATTGAGTTTTTTAATTGCACAAGCAAGGTTTGCTAAGTGACATATGTGTACTCTAATTTTTTTATTTTAATTTTTTGAATATTCCTTTAGGACACATGGAGATTTTACCCCTACTTTTTTAACATTGTTGGCAACAGACCAAATAATTTTTCTTTATTAAAATAATATTTTAATTAATAAAAATTTATTTAATAAATTATAATTAGTAGACTAGCTTATATGAAATATTTAGAAGTTTACTTAATATTTTAGCTAAGATGTTATTATAGAGAACTAATTTAATAAATAATATACTTCATAATTATGATTGTTATTGTTATAAGTGAAAATTTATTATAAAAAATTAAAATAAAATATAAAAGTCGATTCTAGTAAAAATTTGATTATTATAACAAAATGTTATTATAGTGAGAGATTGTTATAGAAAAGACTCACTATAATAGAATTAAGAATTCCTAGAATTAGGAAATGGGGGGAAATGACATAGATGACTCTAGGGCATTGGAAGTCGGTAGATTGGCCCAGAAGACATCCACTACACATATCTATCATTTTCGCTTGTTATACAGAAAAAGAAAAGAAAGGGAAGAGAAAATAGGGAAAAGAAAGTTTGAAAACTAGGATATTTTCATTTTCCTTTTACTTTTCTATCATGTCCGATTTTATTAAAAAGTTTAAATAGATTCACCAACTAAATATTAATTACCTAAATATTATAGTGCTAAGTTTTCCCTTTTTTTTTTCTTCAATGGAAACTATAGTATAATTTATAACTTATCGAGATTGTATTACCTTTTTTCGTAATTTGTTTGTATTACTTTGTCCATATCTGTTTAAACTGTACTTTTATTTATTGAATCTTTGCATGAACAATAAATAAAAACAGAGAAGATTTCAGTATAGTTTCATATTCATTTCTTAAACTGATATGGAACAACTAACTTAACAGTTGGTATTTTTTTTTTTCTTTCAAAACCATTCTTCATGTTCATTTCTTGGACCGAAAATAATTTTTTAACTTGAAAATTTATATATTTATTTTATGTTGGTACGTCTTTCAAGTCATTGCTGTATTTAGGGTGTTGTATTTATAACTTTTAACTCAGTAATAATTTATGTAAAGAATATTAAGACATTCATACATCCTTATTAATGCGAGCTGAGCTCCAATGGTCAAACTTCTCAGCATAATGGGCTTTAAAACCTTTAAAGGTCCAAGTGAGCTTATTGAATGATAAATGGATTGGTTTATGTTCTTTTGTTAGGCCTAATTTCAAGCCTTATTTTATTTTATTCTTATGTTTATAAGGTAATCACAATGACAAGCGGTTTATCATAAAATTTCATTGATAGCAAATTTGACATTTTGTAATTAAAATATCATGTTTCATAATTAAATTAATGCTTTTTAGTAGGTTTTAGGGTAAACAAAATTCAGTGCAAACTAATTTAATTAACACGTTTCTTTAAGTTAAAATTAAAATTATATATAATTTTATCAAATATATGAAAGGGTTAGGATAATTTAGTTATTGGGTAAGTAGACAATACATATAAGGAGGTCTATAATATTATTTTTTTATTTTTATTTTAATAGAACTCTTATGATATTTTCCCTATAGATAGGGATTGGGGTTGTCAAAAGTCATGAGGAAAGTATATGAGGATACTTTACGGAATTTTAGTGAAAATTTTATTTGGGTTATTAATAAATTTTATTTTTGTGAGTTTTTGTAGTTCAAATTTTGATATTATAATTCGAATTTGTGAGATTAAAATTTTTTAATTCTTCATCTCGTGTTTTGTTCTTTACTAGAGATCACTTTCTAAATATTTAAGAGTTTAAGAATAGTAGAGAACATTATTTAGTAAGGATTTAGATGTTAGATCTAATATTCAACAAATCTCCCTAGTTGGAAAGCACCAATAAGACATTTGGTAAAATATATAACTGTAGATACCACAATTAAAATCCAATTTTTTAAAAAATTTTAAATTTTCACTACGCAAATAAAATTGCCTTTCATAACCTATTTTTCCAACATAAGTAAGCACATTTACTTCGGTTATTAAAAAAGCCTTTCTAAGGCCAAATGGCGAGCTAGGAGTGAGACCAAAAAGCTCATTAAAATTGGAATAAAATAAATTTAACAAAGCCAAGGCTGCGACCTAAAGAATCCACCCACGGCCTTCTTTAGCAACTATGATTTCTTCTTTTCCATCTTTTTTTCTCACTTCCCTTCTTCCAAATTTATTTTTCTTCTCTCGAACTCGATTCAATACATATAAGAAAACCTTGAAAAAAAATATTTATTTAAAAAAATTAACAATAATACAAAAAACACTAAATACTCTAAAACTCATTTTACAACAACTAGTTGTAAAATAGAATTATTAGTTCAAAACTAACTAAAACCACTCAAGAAAATGCAGATGTGAATGAATTAAGGCCTAAAATATGTAACAAATATTCGTTCATCATATTCCCACACTCAAATTTTAGTTTGTTCCTAAGCAAAAAAATTCAACAAAAAAATTAAGCTTGCAACTTAAAGTACTTAGTATAAATCAATAACAAGATTACAAACATATGAAGACTGATTTGCCATAATTTGATATGTCAAATTATGCTCCCTATTACATTTAAAGAGCTTGTTTTTGAGCAATTTAGATGACTTTGTCGTACATTTAGTTAGTTTTAGTTTTCACATTAACAAGTGATTAATGTACGTTTTACAGTAATTTTGAGGCCCAATTTGACCAAATGCGCCATAGGAACCTTAACAATTGATTGAGTGTTGTAGGGAGTCAATGATGGCTCGAACGTGAGCGAGAACATCATCCAGTAGGGGTATCGCAATATTGAAGCATGGAAGTCGTCATACCTCGAACAATGCTGAAATGAAGAAGATTGAGACCATCTACAGTGGTATCGTGATACTAGCCTTAGATATTGTAGTATCGCGATACCCAACTCCCCCAAGGATCCTTCATGTTAAGAATGACGTGAGTATCGCGATTCTAGATCACGGGTATCGTGGTACCCTTGATGAGAAGAGGCAAAAAAATTACTCCAAGGGTAGTCCTTGTTCAACCCCAACATCAATAAAAAAAATACATGCTGGGGAGCATTTTGGGCATAATTTTGGGTTGTAATCATAACAAAATGCCTTCTTTTAGTGGAGATAAAAAGGATAGACATCACTTTTCATCTTTTATCATCTTTTTAGCTTAGGGTTTAATTGTTTTTTTCATTTTCTTTTAAGGTTTATGCTTTTTTTAAATTTTTATTTAGTTAATTAGTTAGTTAGTTAACACTGTAGCTTGGTGTTAATTACTCTTTAGTACCTTAACCTTTCATTGTATTGCACTTTAATACATAGTTTAATGTAGCTCATCTTTGTTTCATTTGATTTAGTAAAAATCTAATCTTTGGTGTTTTCATTCATTTATGTTGTTTCCATTGTTGTGTTCTCCATGATTTTGTAGAAAAGCTTGGTTTTTTATTGATTTGCTTCTGACTCAAGTTGATGTCATTTTTTCTTGATTCTTTGCTGTTAATTAGCTTAGATATGAGTTTGAGAGGCTAAATCCTAAGTGGTTGGTTGATGGAAATGTTAGGTAGTTGATTTTTGGGTTTAAGAACTAAATCAAAAAATTTGGACTAAATTGAATAGACTTCAAAAATTAGGATGGACATTAGAAACACGAAAATATACACATTTTTTCATGTCCTTTTTAACTCAAATTCATGCAGTTTCGGTAGAATTCTTTTCAAAAAATATATAATAATTATAAAATAATTAAATTGTACTCAAATTACGAAAATGTTGAATTTTAGTTAATTTTATATCAAATTTTGATTAATTTTGATTATTTTCGACAAATTTGTACAAAAGGAGAAAAATGGCTCCGTAGACACTACTAGAAGCGCAAAACGGAGGAGCAATTTTGAAGCATTAAGGTGAATTAATTTTTCAGCCTAAGATGGTCCAAATTATGTGTATTAATTCGTAGTATAATTAATTTTAATTTTCATCCAATTTAATTTGGGTTAAATGAATTATTATTAATTAATTATGAAAAGTGGCCCAGTTGAGCTGAACCAAGAAAACTAATCCAACCAAGCACTGGGCAACCCAAAACTGTCCTACCTGCTGACCCAATCAGCTTGTTTGGCTGATTGTTTGGCTTGCAAAATGGCCCTTCAAGACTCAAATTGCATTCAAACCCCTCCACTATTCTTGCCTTTCAAGATTTGCCCGTACCTAAAAATAGCATGTTTGAAATCTTTAAACATGCCACATGTGTGGCCGGCCATAGGGGAAAATGACAGTCTTTGGCTGCTAATTTTGGCTATTTTTATCAGCCTTCTCAACCTGTAAATACCCTCTTGGCTCCTCACGTCAAACACATCTCAAACTCATTCATTTCTTCACTTTTCTCTTTTCATTCATTTCCATTGTTCTTTATTTTCTTCTCCTATACGTTTGCCGGTTTCACCTCTTGAAAAAGACTCATTCAACCACCATTTGAGCAGCATTCAAGTGTTCATGGAAGCCTCAGTTCAACAAGAACATACGGAGAAGGAGAAGCGGAGCAAACTAGTCAAGCCTCGGAGAAACACCGGATTTGATTTTTGTTCCTTATCTTTTTAATTTTATTGTTGTTGTTATGAACTTGTCTATGAATATTTGTGATGTTAATATGCTTACTAGAACAAGTATGGCTTAAATTTAATTCGTGTTAGGTTAATTGCATTTCGTCTACTTGAGTTATTAAAATTATGTTTGTCTTATTATAGGTCTCGGTAAGATATTTGATAAGTAAAACCATGACTAAGTTATTATAGCATTACAATTGTAAGGTAACTAATGAATTAATCATTTAAACATATTGAAATTGTAATAAATTGACACAATACTTAATCAATGCATGTTTTGTAACACCCTTTACCCGTATCAAACGCTGAGACAAGGTACGAGGAGTTCCCTTACTAAAACACATGCAAACATACAATCTCGAGTCAACAAAATTCGTCCCAATTTAAAAATTTTCAAAATTTGTTTAACAACCCTTGATATGGACCTATGAGGCCCAAAATTTGTTTAGGAAACCATTCAAAACCAATCCGAGTGCTTAGAAAACTTGCAAGAAAATCTACTAAAAACAGGGCACACACTAGTGTGGAAGGGCAACACGCCCGTGTGGCCTCTAGACATGGTCGTTCTGAAGGTCCGTGTGGTTCACATGGCCTATGCATATGGGGACACGCCCATGCCCCTCGACCGTGTAGAATTATTTTTCTACTTCAAATCTATAGGGGTTCTCACACGACCTGACACACGTCCGTGTCCCTCACACGGCCATGACACGCCCGTGTCACAGCCCGTGTGTTAAACCGTGTGCTCTGCACGGTTGACACACACGGCTATGTCTCAAGCCCGTGTGGTAAACTGCTGGGCATTTAGTTTTGTCAACCTAAGGTGCAGGGGACACACGGCCTAACCACACGCCCATAGGGCGGACAGTGTGTCACACACGGCCTAGACACACGCTCGTGTGTCTACCTGTGTGGACAAAAATAAGGCTATCTACCAAGCCTTTTGCCACCCCGAAATACCATAAAACATATACCAATTCATAAAAATTCACCATTACTCAACCAAGGGCCAACATTAGGCATCCATACATCAACACGAGACCAAATCATCCATGCAATCATACTAAAACTCTTAGTACATATGTTTCTCCAAACTACTTTGCACTTTCATGAAAACATCAACATTTACTTTTACAAACCAATAGCAAATATTAGCCAATATCTTCGGCCTTATACAAAATGAGGTACTTCAAAATCACGCCAACATACTTGGCCTAAAAATAAAATGACATTTAACAATGACTAGTCCCTATACATGCTATTTCTCGAAATGCTAGAAACTAACTATATCGAATGCTTTGGACGATAGTGTGAACGAAGCCTCTGACGTCTGTTGATCCACGAGCTAATTTGACGGCACTATAAGAAAATAGAAAGAATAGGGAGTAAGCATAAAGATTAGTAAGTAGCAAGTAAATAAATAACAACAATTTACCATGCTATAAGATGCTCTCAGCACATCACAAATTTTACAGTATAAAAAAGAAAGGCTATAGGCATAACTTTCTTATTTTCATCTTTTACCAATCATACAACATAATATCTTGCTCACATTTCACATTTCATATAGGTACCTGCACCACACACAAGGTCATCATACTATCTCTCAATCTTGATACAAACTTTAAATTTCATGTTGAACCATCTAGAATACGAAAGGATATTTAATAAGCCTCAAAATAGGGTATCAAGCCGATGCCATGTCCCAAACAGGTCTTACACTGACTTACATATCAAGTCAGTGCCATGTCCCAGACATGGTCTTACATTGACTCTCATGTATCGAGGCCGATGCCATGTCCCAGATATGGTCTTACATTGGCTCTCATATATCGAGGCCGATGCCATGTCCCAGACATGGTCTTACATTGGCTCTCCTCTATCCGTGCCAATGCCATATCCTAGACATGGTCTTACACTAACACATAGCCAAGCCGATGCTATGTCCTAGACACGATCTTACACTAGCTTGCATGTCGGGGCCGATGCCATGTCCCAGACATGGTCTTACACTAGCACTCATATCAACGCCGATGCCATATCCCAGACATGGTCTTACACTGGCTAGCACATAACAGTGTTGATGCCATGTCCTAGACATGGTCTTACACTGACACATAACGAGGCCAATGCCATGTCCCAGACATGTTCTTACACTAGCACTCGTATCGACCCTAGTATCATGGCATGAATATCTAGTCTATTCTTAAGGTTCAGCCAGGTTTTATCACATAGATTCTTATCATTTCATTGCTAAAAATTATAATTTATCAATTCAAGCTCAATAAATGTTCTCATGCATAAATCACATTCACAATTAATCATTTTATGCCAAATCAATTATTTCATGCATAATTATAGTAAAGTTGTATCATTTACCTACAACTTACCTCGGTATACAAAATGTGAATGATTTCTAGGTTTAGTCTATTTACTTGGCCTTCCCTCGGTCTAGGTTTGGATTTCGTAATTCTTGATTTATAATAATAAAAATTCACTAATTTAATCACTATATTACTCTAGACAATTTAAAATTCATAATTTGGTAAAATGACTATTTTACCCCTAGGCTCGGAAATCGATTTTTATCGAATGTCCCTATTAACCAAGCTTAACTGAATTCTTTTCACTTTTATGGCAACCCACAATTTCCATTATTTCATGCATTTACTAATCAATTTATCAACTTTACAACTAAGTCCATTTTAGGTGTTTTCCATGAATACCCTTTCACAAAAGTTGTTTATTTAGCAACTAAGACTCATTTTCTTCCATAAAACTTTAGCAAACAACATAAATGCTCTCATGGTGAATTTCTAAACTTTCTGTCATTTTGTAAAATAGTCCCCTCATTAGGTAGCCCATGCTACAAGGGTATTAAAAGTACAAAAATTATTAAAAACAACCATTTAAATCACTTACTTGAGAGAGAAATAAGTGGCTGAAATTTTTGAGCTTCCAAACCCCAACAATGGTTGAAATTTTTAGTGGAAGGAATGAAGGAATGAAGGAATGAAGAAAAATGATAACAGTCTATTAGGCCTTTATTTTATCAATTTAGTCACCCAAAATCTTACCTAACCTTTAACCTTTCTTATTTCATGTCTCTTTATACCCGGCCATCAATTTAATTTAGGCCTATTTGCTGATTAAAGACCTCCACATTATAATCCATAGCTGTTTAACACAATTTTCTAGAAAATAAAACTTTTGCCCCTTTATGCGATTTAGTCCTTTTTCGCAATTGAGCTCACAATCGCTAAAATTATTTCACCAAAATTTTCATGCACTCATAATATCAATTTATAACACATAAAATAATATTAAAAATAATTTCTCTGACCTCGGGTTAGTGGTTCTGATACCGCTGTTCCGATTAGGCCCAAATTTGGGCTGTTACAATTCTCCCCCTTAGGGATTTTTTTCCTTAAAAATCTTACCAGTGAACAAGTAATGGGTATTGGTCTCTCATATTCTCCTCTGTTTCCCACGTGGCTTCTTCGACTCCAAGTCGATGCCATAATACTTTCACAAGTGCTATGCTTTTATTCCTCAATTTATTGACCTCTCGGTTCAAAATCTTAACTGGTTCTTCACTGTAGGTAATATCCAGATGATAAACCATAAAATATACATATTTTTATCCAACATTTGGCACATTTAGGAATTATTTATCATTAGATTTATGGAATTCTATGCTCCTAATCCTTTAATGTCATGTTTTATACTTAGGTGAGCATTGGAGAGTAAAAAGAGCGACAAACGGGCCAAAAATGGAGAAAATGGGTCAGAGTAGGAAATCAACACAGCCTGGAGTTCCTCACACAGGTACACCACATGTCCGTTCCTATTTAGCAGACCTGAACACTGCCTGAACCTGAATAACACGGGCGTGTCACACGGGCGTGTCCCTATCGTGACTTACTTTAATTCCACACGGAAAAGGTTACTTAGGGGCCAAGAAAGGTATTCCAGAGTCTATGAAAACACTCTAGGAGAGGACTAAGAGGTCACACAAAGTAGAAGGCAAGGAATTACTCGAAGAACATCGATTGATCCATCTCAGATGTGAGGATTTCCATCAAGGCCGAAGATCTCTCTTCAATTTCCTTCAGGGGTTTTTGGGTTTTCTTTATGTTTTTTTGTTTTCCCAATTTTGAGATGTTTTCCTTTATAATTATGAACTAAATCCCATAAATACCTGAGGAGGATGAAACCTAAGACGGATCTTGTTATTAATATCTGAATTATATGATAAATATTTGATTTTTTCTTAATTGTGTTAGTAATTCTTTTGTTAATATTTCAGGATATTAATATATGTTGAATGTACTTATTCAGTGGAGCAACAGTCCCTGTTTAAGAGTAGATCCAACACAATGAAGTGGAGTTGATCGCAATCCTAGACATAGGATGATTAAAATCTACCGGATTAGAGTCAAATCTAATAAGAGAATCCATAGATCGAGTTAATGCAACACTAGGGGTTTTAATTAGAAAGAAATTTCAATTAATCAACCTAGGGTTAGTTGTTCTTAGTCTTGAAAGAGATATTAACAAAATTTAGGGATTTCTACGGATCAAGTCAAGTGAATAACTCATCGAGTTTAGAGTCTAATAACAAGTGAAGTCTAGGTGGATTCTTCCTTGGGTATTGTCTTAATCAATTAGTTTTCCGAAAAGCAATTTCCCCAATTTACTCTCTGTTGTGTTTTTAGTTAATTAGTTTAGTTTAATTAGCTTAAAAAATTCCCTTTATTTTTAGGCTAGATAATAGAAAGAAAGTTATTACTAGTACTTTTTGTACTTGTGGGTTCGACATTCCAATCTTGCCACTAAACTATACTACTATTCGATAGGTGCGCTTGACTTTATCGTGATAATAGTTAGGTTTTAGGTACGATCATATTATTACTTGACCATCACAAATATCACAATCTGATCAAGTTTTTGGCGCTGTTGCCGGGGGACTAAAGTATTAGGAACACTAGATTTTTATTACTTTAGCCATTTTTACTTTTATTGCAAATTACTTTTTATTTTCTAATTTTTACTTACTAATTTTCTTTTCTTTTTTTTTTTTGTCTTTGTCAGGTGCTCTAGTTTATGACTAGAAGGAACCCATCAGAACCTTTTCTTTTTAATAGTGATATAGAAGCTACAGTTCGTAGAAATCAAAGAGAAATAAGGCGATGTTTACAGTACGTAGAAGAAGGGCAAGAGGACAAAACCGAGTCTACCAAAGAGATGGAGGAAAATCTGAACAATCCACTACCTCTTCTAGTAGGCGCAGACCCGGTGAATCAAAATCCTGCTCCTCATACTATGTATAATTATGCTAAGCCTAATTTAGCTTGTACTGAATCTAGTATTTTTAGGCCTGCTATTGTTGCAAATAATTTTGAACTGAAACCTAACACTATACAGATGATTCAGCAGTTTGTTCAGTTTGATGGTTTCAGGATGAGGATCCTAACACACATTTAGCAAACTTTTTAGAATTCTACGACACTTTTAAGAATAATGGCGTTTCTGATGATGCCATTCGCCTTTGGTTATTTCCCTTTTCTTTGAGAAATAAGGCTAAATAGTGGTTGAACTCTCTACCACGAGGGTCTATCACTACTTGGGAACAGATGACCTAAAAATTTTTACTTAAATATTTTCCGTCGGCTAAAACGGCAAAGTTGAGGAATGATAGTTCTTCTTTTGTGCAGATGGATCTAGAAACACTTTATGATGCATGGGAGAGATACAAAGACTTATTAAGAAGGTGCCCTCACCATAGGTTACCCTTATGGCTTCAAGTTCAGACATTTCACAATGGTTTGAACCCCTCAACAAGGCAAATGATTGATGCAGCTACCAGTGGAACCATAAATAACAAAACACCTGAGGAGGCTTATGAGTTTATAGAAGAGATGTCACTGAATAACTATCAATGGCAAGTCATGAGGATAAAGCCACAAAAAGCTATCAGTGTTTTCAATATTGATGCAGTCGCTATGCTTTCCAGTCAGGTAGAACTTTTGAATAAAAATATTGATGGTTTAGTTGGTTTTATACAGGTACATCCAGTTATGCAGTGTGATGCAAATCCTGAGTTCAACAACCCCCTTATCGACAGGAAAAGAAACCGAACCTGGGGGAGATGTTGGTAAAATTTATTTTAGTGTCAGAAACCCATTTCCCAAACACCGAAACAACACTTAAGAAGCAACAAGGCTTAATTCAATGACTTAAAAATTAGATTGGCCAACTCGCTAAGATGATATCCGATAGACCACAGGGTAGTTTGCCAAGCAACACTGAACCTAATCCTAGGGAACATGTTAAAGTAGTTACATTAAGAAGTGGAACAACACTAGCTGAGCCTGTAAAGAAGTTGCCACAAGAGCTTTACAAAGAGAAAGTTGATGAGACTTAACCCAAGGAGAATTCCCCACTGGTGCTCAAAGAATATAAACGATCCATCCTATACCCAGCAAAGTTGAAAAAAGACCGTGTGGGTGCTCAATTCAGTAAATTTCTTGAACTTTTTAAATAGTTACATATTAACTTACCTTTTGTTGAAGCTATTTCGCAGATGCCCACATATGCAAAGTTTTTGAAGGAGATTCTAACAAATAAAAGGAAGTTGGAAGAGCTGTCCACAGTGGAACTCAACGAGGAATGCTCAGCCATCCTCCAGAACAAATTACCAACCAAACTAAAAGATACATGAAGTTTTACTATCCCCATGTTTAATTGGTAATTTAAACATTAAAAAGGCGTTAGTTGATTTAGGTGCTAGTATTAATTTAATGCCTTATAAATGTTCAAGCTACTAGGTCTTAGGGAACCAAAACCCACTAGGATGAGTATACAATTAGCTGACAGATCTGTTAAATATCCTAGGGGTATTATTGAAGATGTGCTAGTTAAAGTAGATAACTTTATATTCCCTATTGATTTTGTTGTGCTCGACATGGATGAGGATGTTAAGGCACCCTTAACCTCAGGACGCCTATTTTTAGCTACCGCTAGAGCTGTCATATATGTGGGAGATGGTAAACTTGTTCTTAGGGCAGGTGATGAGGAAATTGTGTTTAAAATTTATGATGCTATGCGATTTTCTAGGGAACAAGACGATTCCTGTTACTTTATTGATTCTATTGACTATTCGACTCAAGACACTTTTTAGGAAATCGCTCTTGAAGACATGTTGGAACTGTGTCTCATCCAAGGTGGGGGAGAGGATAAAGTCACCACTGAGATGGAAAAGGTAATAATTGATTTGAACTCCAACGAACCTTCCCCAAGACAAATCAATTACGAAAGCATTGAGATTAATGATGAACTAAGACAAAAACCCTCTATTGACGAACCTCCTAAAATAAAACTTAAGCAATTACCTAAACACTTAGAATATGCGTTGTGGGGAGACGATTCTACATTACCAATGATTATTACTTCAAACATGCAACCCAAGGAGAAGGAGGAATTAATTCAAGTGTTAAGAGAACATAAAAGGGCCATAGCTTAGAAAATTTTTGACATTAAAGGGATTAGTCCTTTTTGCACCCACAAAATTTTGATGGAGGATGAATACAAACCTTGTGTGCAAGCTCAAAGACTACTAAACCCAAACATGAAGGAAGTGGTCAAGACTGAGGTAATTAAACTTCTAGATGCTGTAATTATTTTTCCTATTTCTGACTGTGCTTAGGTAACTCATGTGTAGGTTGTTCCTAAGAAAAGAGGCATGACTGTTGTTGCCAATGAAAGGAACGAATTGATTCCTACAAGAACAGTCACAAGTTTGAGAGTTTGAATTGACTACATGAAATTGAATGATGCTACCAGAAAAGATCTCTTCATATTCCCTTTATTGATCAGATGTTAGAAAGATTGTCAGGACACATGTACTATTGTTTCTTGGATGGACTCTCTGGCTATTTCCAAATCTCGATAGCTCTTGAAGATCAAGAGAAGACAACATTCACATGTCCATACGGTACATTTTCTTATCGTAGAATGCCTTTTGGATTATGTAATACTCCTGCTACTTTTCAACGATGCATGTTAGCCATCTTTGACGAACTCGTGGAAAATATCATGGAGGTGTTTATGGATGACTTCTCGATATTTGGTAACTCTTTCCATCTTTGCCTTAAAAAATTAGAATGAGTTTTAATAAGATGTAAAGAAACGAATCTTGTTCTCAACTGGGAAAATGCCATTTTATGGTTCGTGAAGGTATTGTGTTAGGTCATAAAATTTCTAGTAAAGGGATTGAGGTTGATAAAGCAAAGATTGAAACCATTGAAAAACTATCTCCCCTAATTCAGTTAAAGCTATAAGAAGCTTTTTAGGACATGCTGGTTTTTATAGAAGATTTATTAAAGATTTTTCTAAGATAGATAAGCTGTTAACTAAATTATTAGAAAAAGATGTGCCTTTCAATTTTAATCAGGAATGTTTAGAAGCATTTAACACTCTCAAAGAGAAATTAACTAATGCTCTAATTATGATTGCATTTAATTGGAATTACCTTTTGAACTAATGTATGATGCGAGTGACTTTGCAGTAGGTGCAGTTCTTGGACAACGAAGAGACAAACACTTTCATCCAATTTATTATGCTAGCAAGGCTTTGGCAGCCGCTCAAGAGAATTACACTACCACGGAAAAAGAATTGCTAGCTGTGGTTTTTTCGTTTGACAAATTTAGACCATATCTGATATTGTCTAAAGTCATCGTTTATACTAATCATTCCACTCTTCGTTATCTTCTAACCAAGTCTGATGCAAAACCTCGATTAATAAGATGGATTTTATTATTACAGGAATTCAATCTAGAAGTACAAGATAAAAAGGAGGCTAAAAATCTTGCGGCAGATCACATTTCTAGGCTTGAAAATCTAGATCTTGAAGAACTTGACGAGGCAAAAATAGATGATGCATTTCCTGAAAAACAATTCTTACTTATATCAGATTCTAAGGTACCTTGGTTTGCTGATATTACAAATTATTTAGCAGCTAACATAATCCCAAAAGGGTTGAAGCATCAGCAAAAGAAGCAATTCTTCGCTAATGTGAAAAACTACTTTTGGGAAGATCTTTTTCTTTTTCGTATATGTACAGATCAAGTCATTCGAAGATGTGTTACAAAGACAGAAGCATTCAAGATCTTGGAACATTGCCACTTAGGACCAATAGGGGGACATTACTGTGGAACCAAGACTGCTCATAAAGTACTCGAATCAGGTTTTTATTGGCCCACACTATTTAAAGACGCCATTAGGTATGTTACTTCTTGTGACAAATGCCAAAGGACAGGTAATATCTCTAAACGTGATGAAATGCCTCAAACATATATACTGTCATGTGAAATATTCGATGTATGTGGTATTGATTTCATGGGTCCATTCCCTTGTTTGTTCAGAAATAAATACATCTTAGTAGTAGTTGATTATATGTCGAAATGGGTGGAGGCCCAAGCTTTACCTACTAATGATGCTAGAGTGGTAGTAAGATTTCTGAAAAAACTCTTTTCTCGATTTGGATCACCTAGAGCAATTATCAGTGACAGGGGTAATCATTTTTATAATGTTCAGTTCGATAAAGTTCTAAAGAAATATGGAGTGTACCATAGAATAACTACCCCTTACCATCCACAAACTAGTGGCCAATAGAGAACTTAAATAAATCCTAGAAAAGACGGTAGATTCAAATAGAAAGGATTGGGCGATGAAGGTAGATGATGCTGTATGGGCCTATAGGACCGCTTTTAAAACTCCTATAGGAACATCCCCTTATAGACTTGTTTATGGGAAAGGTTTTCATTTACCATTTGAACTTGAACATAAGGTATTTTGGGCTATCAAATTTCAGAATCTTGATCCTAAACTTGTAGGTGAGAAATGACTACAACAGTTAAATGAGTTGGATGAATGGCGCAGCAATGCATACGAGAACTTTCGATTGTACAAGGAAGCAACAAAGCGACGCCATGACACTCGTTTAAAGCAACCTAAGCAGTTTGAAGTTGGAGACCTTGCCTTTCTCTATAACTTGATTCTAAAATTATTCCCTGAAAAACATAAATCGAGATGGTCAGGCCCATTCGTAGTTCAAACTATCTTTCCCTACGGCACAGTTGAGGTAACACATCCGAATTACGACACTTTCAAGGTAAACAATCATCGATTTAAACTCTATATAGGTGAGGGTTTTAGAAATGATAGAGAGCAGCTTAGGCTCCATGAACCCTCGTAAAGGCGCACGCAAGGTAAAGTCTAGCTTAGACTCTAAATAAGCGCTTCTCGAGAGGCAACCCGCGTACTAACATTGTTGATTTCTTTAACTTGAATTCATAAAATCTAACTAAGTCTTTAAAACGAAGGTTTTACAGAGTCACATGGCCAGGCACACGGGCGTGCCTGAGGCCGTGGATACACCACAATTGGAGACACGACCGTGCAACACAGCTTTCAACAAATTGCCACGGATGTGTGATATGGCCATAGGCAAACCTGCTAATTGAACAAGGGCATGTCACAGGTAGCACGTGTGTGCCTATAAACCTTAGGCGATAGGCCCGTGACCTTTACCAGTGGCCAAGACTAAGAAACTAGCGCGGGCGTGCGACATGCTCGTGTTCAGTAACCTTGGTCGATACTAACTTCTTAAACATGGGCATGTGAGGGAGAACATGAGTGCAGGAGAAGCGAACAAAGTAGGACACGATCGTGCGGCACGGTAGTGTGCATTAACAAGCCCAAAGCACACAGGCGTGGGCCAAGCATCAGGCGTGCTAAAACTCCAAACCCACGAAATACACAGGCTAAAAGTGGGGCACACGGGCGTGTGGCATAGCCGTGTGCCTCAATCCCTATTTAAACCCCTCTACTATTCATCATCTTCCCCAAAAATTTTTACGCTAACCCTAGCCGCCGTTGTGCCCTCCCACTGCCATCGCTCCTTCTCCCCTACTCTAGCCCCTAGCCCCGACGACTCCCTCCTCATCCCTTCTCTTGTTCTTGCACCCTATCCCTATCCTTCACTCCACCATTTTCCTCTCCCCACCACCACCGCACAACAACCACTCTGACTCCGGCCACCACCACTTCCCCATCGGTTTCCCCCTCTTCTCCCCTCCTTTTTGATTTCTTATTTTATTTTATATCATTCTTTTAAGTTATTTTATTTGATTATTATCTAGTTCTTATTATTACTTATTCGCATTACATATATTTTTCATGATCTACTAACTTAGAATATGGGTCACATATTGTTGAACTTCAATTTTACTATTTTGAATGATTCTAGTCATGCTAATCTTATGCCAACTGCGATTGAATTCCTACTGTTAAATTATTCATGTTATTAAGTTCATTATTCTTGAAGAAGCTGTTAGTTTCTAGGATAGTTCATCCACTCCAACTCTTGAAATTACTTTTTGCTTGAGTTTTGTTAGTTTTTGTTAAGTCTGTTAGTTTTATTAATTTCTTGGTTAATTACTTTTAGATTCGCTAGACCATGTTCATTTTTTCCCATTTAATTAAGGATTGTTAATTGCTTTCTTTTAGGTATATAATGACTCCTCCACGTGGTAAGTCGAAAGTTTCTATCCCCGCTTACAAAAAGCAGAAGGGACCTGAAGCTACTTCCACGAGTGCATCTTTCAAAATACGACATCCATTCCTTCAGTTCCCACAAGGTTCCCAAGAGGAACTATTCCAGATTCTTAGGGCGAGGCCCCTTGGCATGAGGCGATGCATTGATTGGGTAGCCCTTGAGCAGGTCCAACTTGCGGACGTGGTTTAGGCCCTATTGACGACTGAGCCGTGGGATCGGTTCTTTGAGATTGTCGAGCTTACATAACTAGAGCTTACTTTGGAGCTATGTTCTATTTTTTACTTTCAGACAGTAATGTCCCAGTTCGATGATACGGCATGGTCTAGTTCCGTCTCAGTGGTTTGGTACGCCAACTAAGCATGCTTAAGTTTGGTGCCGCACTAGGCCTCTATACCGAAGAATTCATGGAGGGAGAAGACTTATCTAAGCTCCATCGTGACATCCATTACTCTCCTTCCAAATGTTGGATGGCCCTGGTCCCTGTTTTAGCCACCTGTGATCCTAATCACTCCAAGGTGACAGCCCCCTCACCATCACTTCGTTACCTTCACGCCATCCTCGCACACATAATAACGGGTCGACAAGAGAGTACCAGCATCGTCAACACTCACGACGCCTATTTCCTATGGAGTATGGCACACAGGCACATGTTTGACCTTGTTTACTTCAACGCCCTCACCGTTCATCATTAGACGGAGCGACAAAGGAAGGGGGCAATTTGTATGGGCCCATATGTGACTCAACTAGCTTGCCATTTCAGCCTCCTCAACACAGTGGCTCAATCATCCTCCCTCACCCTCATTGGTTAGATGTCCCCATAGGGCATTTCGAGTATGCAACACATGAGGATGATTGAGCGACGACGTGGATGCGATCCTCCTCAATACCACCTAGTCTAGTCCGCTGAGTAGGAGGACCCAGAGGACATTACTGACGATGTCCCTTCCACTCACGAGGAGCCACCACTGATCCATTGCCCAGTTCATGCGGCTGTTTCATTGACAAATCTCTCTGAGTGATTCGCACGATTCGAGCAATATAGTTCGATAACACCATTTACTGTTTTGACAGTATTAAGGCAACTCTACAGTAGATTTGCCACCACTTCCACATCTCACCTCCGCCCTCACCTCGCAAACCATTTAAGGATTATGACTTCCGAGTCCTCTCACCTTTGTCTTTATTTTTATCTTTATCTTTATTTTTATTTTCTTTTTTATTTTTCTTATAATATTTAGGTTTCTTTAGCTTTATTTTTCTTTTTATTTCAATTTTAATTTTTATGCTCTAAAAATTTAGCATAGTCTTTAATGAACATTTTATATTGGCTATTTCTTCGTGAGTAACCGTGCTAATTTATATTTCCTAAAGATTTATTGATGCTATTGCAGTTATAAAAAGCTCCAAAGGAAACTATTACTTAGGAATATACAACTCTAATGGGAAAACTACTCCACGACTGCCATGTCTTGCTCGACCATGACCATAGCCACCGAAACACCAAGTATAATATTCTTTTGGCCTAGCACTCATGGACTAATGACCTCTACCACCACCGGAGTTACCTCCTCCAACCTCACTTTTTCCCTAGCTACAGATACACCTCAGAATCAAGTTTCCAGACTTCCAACTCAAGGATTCCATCCAATATTCAGGAAGTTTTACTTCTCTCCCTATCTTATAATACTTTGCCTTTATCTTTTTTAAGATCCATCTTTGTACATTGAGGGCAATGTACATATTAAGTGTGGGGGGTAAATTATATCATTATCTGAAAATCCCTGAATTTTACATTATTCTCAAATCCCTGAATCTTAGCTTTCACTATTAGAATGAATTTGGATTGATTTATGATTTTTATTGATATGTCTTGGATTAAAACATAAGGAGTTATGCTTTGATTGTTTAAACTTTAAGTCATTAGAGAATCAAGCATGATAAGTTGATTTTTGAGAATTAAAATTTTTCTAGGTTGTCTCCCCAAGTTTAGGTTTTATCTTGAAGTTTGAAATTCACAGGATTGACATCAAAAGCCATAATTTCTGTGAGATTTTGAGCTTTTAGAGTATATCTTATCTTGCTCACTTTTATTGTTGCTATGAGTGTGTCAATATTGAACTTGCTTCGATTATGCATGTCGAGACCACACCATTGATTTGATATACCAAAATGATAAAGGCACCTAAGTTTTAACCCACTCACTCCATAAAAGCCTACCCTTATAATTAACCATTAGTGAACCCCCTTGAGCCTAATAACCCATTTATTGATTTATCGTCAATATTAACCAACAGCCCATTATAGTTGAAATCTCCTTAATTAATTTGATCCTCAAATTTTTGTTGAGACTTGACTTGAATAAATTGCTTAGCTATGTTTTCCGTTCTTTAGTAAAGTTTCATATTTGATTTGTTCTTAAAAAAAAATGAAGTTGTTCAGTTGGTTGATTTGTCGTTAGCATTACAAAGCTATGCTTGAGCATGAACGATGTTATTTATGAGGAAAACGTTTAATTCTAGGATTATTTTTATTCGGTGAAGTAATTTCTCAGTTTTAGTATTTTTCTAGTTAAGTAATTTTTCAACTTAATCTCAATTCTAACCTTCTCTTTCAGCCTGTGACCACTCCCCTAACCAAAGCCACGTTAGAACCCTCTAAAGACCTTTTGATTGATATATCATGTCAAATTATAGTGGTGGAGATTTGATTTTCATGCAAGCCTATGGTAATGACTCTTCATATTGACTAATGAGTGCTTAATTTCTAAACCCTAACCACTTTGAGTGAATAGAGTGAACCTTTAGTGAGGATGTCAACTCTGTGTGATTTTGAATTAAGGATAATTACTTAGGTAAGGGGAGGTACCTATGTTTTCGGGATAAAATGTTCAACTTGGATTGTTTGAAACTTTGATGTTTTTTTAGTTGAACTCTTAAGGTATGATTACTTATGGATTATTTCGAAACATTATCGATAAGAATTATAAGTTAAGAAAAAATGAATTCTTAATTGTGAGTTAAAGATTTTGCTTGAGGACAAGCAAATGCATAAGTGTGGGGGTATTTGATAAACCATAAAATATACATATTTTTATCCCATATTTGGCACATTTAGGGATTATTTATCATTAGATTTATGGAATTTGATGGTTCTAATCCTTTAATTTCATGTTTTATACTTAGGTGAGCATAAGAGAGTAAAAAGAGCAAAAAACATGCCAAAAATGGAGAAAATGGGCCAGAGTGAGAAATCAACAGGGCCTGGAGGTCTTCACATAGGTAAACCACACGCTCGTGCCTATTTAGGAGACCTGAACATGGCCTGAACTCGAATAACACAGGCGTGTCACATGGGCATGTCACTGTCGTGACTTGCTTTAATTGCAAGCGAAAAAGGCTGCTTAGGGGCTAGGAAATGTATTCCAGAGTTTATAAAAACATCCTAGGAGAGGACTAAGAGGACACACAGAGTAGAAGGCAAGGAATTACTCGAAGAACACCGATTGATCCATCTCTGAGGCTAGGATTTCCATTAAGGCCAAAGATCTCCCTTCAATTTCCTTTAGGGTTTTTGGGTTTTCTTTATGTTTTGTTGTTTTCCCAATTTTGAGATGATTTCCTTTATAATTATGAACTAAATCCCCTAAATACCTGAGGGGGATAAAACCTAAGATAGATCTTGTTATTAATATATGAATTATATCATAAATATTTGATTTTTTCTTAATTGTGTTATTAATTCTTGTGTTGATATTTCAGGGTATTAATATAAGTTGAATGTGCTTATTCAGTGGAGCAAAAGTCCCTGTTTAAGAGTAGATCCAACACAATTAAGCGGAGTTGATCGCAATCCTAGACATAGGGCGATAAAAATCTACCTGATTAGAATCAAATCTAATAAGGGAATCCATAGATCGAGTTAATGCAACACTACGGGTTTTAATTAGAAAGAAATTTCAATTAATCAACCTAGGGTTAGTTGTTCTTAGTCTTGAAAGAGATATTAACATAATTTAGGGAGTTCTATGGATCAAGTCAAGTGAATAAATCATCGAGTTCAGAGTCCAATAACAAGTAAAGTCTTGGTGGATTCTTCCATGGGTATTGCCTTAATCAATTAGTTTTCTCGAAAGTAATTTCCCCAATTTACTCTCTTTCGTGTTTTTAGTTAATTAGTTTAGTTTAATTAATTAAAAACAAATTACCTTATTTCTAGGCTAGATAATAGAAAGAAAGTTATTAATATTACTTTAGTTCCTGTGGGTTTGACATTCTGGTCTTGCCACTAAACTATACTACTGTTCGATAGGTGCGCTTGCCTTTACCATGATAATAGTTAGTTTTTAGGTACGATCATATTATTACTTGACCATCATAAATATCACGATCAGATCACCATATTTATTTCAATCTCTGCTGGTGAAATCACGTGTGAAGAGTCAGAACAGTAGCGACGTAACATCGATACATAGAAGACATCGTGAATCTTTTCCAAGTTGGATGGCAAAGCTAAACGATATGCTACTAGTCCGATTCTCTCGGTTGCCTCATAAGGTCCAATAAACTATGGGTTTCATTTGCCTTTCCTACTGAATCTGATGACCTTTTTCCATGGACATACTTTCAAGAATACTTTATCTCCAACTTGAAACTCAACCTCTTTTTGTTTCAAATCCACGTAGGATTTCTGTCTACCCGATGTGACTTTCAAGCAATCACGAATCACCTTAATGTTTTCCTCTGTCTCTTTGACCAAGTCGACCCTGTGTATCTAAAGTCGACCCTGTGTATCTGATTCTCCCTCAGTTCTGACCAATACAAGCGTGTTCGACGCTTGCGCCCATACAAAGCTTCATAAGGTGCCATTTTCAAACTCGACTGATAACTACTATTGTAAGTGAATTCGACCAGCGGTAAATACTTTTCCCAACTGCCTTGAAACTCGTGAATACAACATCACAACATGTCTTCAAGAATTTGAATCACCCTTTCTGACTGAACATCAGTCTGCGGGTGAAAAGCCGTACCAAAGTTTAGTTTTGTCCCCAAAGCTTCTTGCAACTTCTTCTAAAATTGTGATGTAAACTGCGGATCTCTATCCGAAATAATTGACAAGGGTACTTCGTGAAGTCTCACAATCTCAAAGATATACAAATCGACTAGTTTCTCAAATGAGTTGTCGGTACAAACTGGTATAAAATGAGCTGACTTTGTTAGTTTATCCACAATAACCCATAGACATCTTTTTTCTTTGGCGACAAAGACAGTCCTAATACAAAGTCCATAGTAACCCGGTCTCATTTCCACTCAGGAACCATCATCGGTTGGAGTAAACCCGAAGGAACTTGATGTTCTACTTTTACTTGCTGATAGATTAGGCACTTAGAGATAAACTCTGAAATGTCTCTTTTCATTCCAGACCACCAATACATTTTCTTCAAGTCGTTATACATTTTCACGCTGCCTGGGTGAATATATAAGTGACTACTATGTGCCTCTTGCAAAATCCTCTGAATGAGCTCATCACTCTTAGGTACACAAATCCAATCTGGGAACCTCAAACACCCGTCAGTGCCAACTCAAAAATCTAATTCACTACTTGT
Organism: Gossypium stocksii; assembly: GCA_020496765.1. Lineage (NCBI taxonomy): Eukaryota > Viridiplantae > Streptophyta > Magnoliopsida > Malvales > Malvaceae > Gossypium > Gossypium stocksii. Next base: position 31,121,752 of record CM035627.1, read on the forward strand.
CTCACACTAAGTCAATTTGGCTTGCAAATCTTTACCACTTTTCTGAGCTTCACAAATCTCTTGTAAAAATGTTGGTCTAGCTCTCAACTCAGCTAAAATCAAACCATCATCGGTTATGGACAACTGAGTATTCATAGCCCTCAAGGCAAACAATGATTTCCTACTCAATGCATCAGCGACCACATTCGCCTTTCAGGGGTGATAGTCGATTATTAGCTTGTAATCCGTAATCAATTCTAACCATCTCCGTTGTTGTAGGTTCAACTCATCAAGTACTTTAGACTTTTATGATTGGTGAATATCAGACATTTCTCGCCATACAAGTGGTGTCTCCAAATCTTCAATGCGAACACGATGACGGCCAGCTCCAAGTCATGTGTAGGGTAATTTTTCTCATGTGGCTTCAGCTGTCTCGAGGTATAGGCTATCACCTTGCCTTCTTGCATGAGTACACACCCTAATCCATTCAAGGATGCGTCGCTATACACCATAAATTCTTTTTCCGGTTTTGGTTGCTCTAAAACTGGGCTTCGGTCAACAAAGCCTTTAGTTTTTGTAAACTCTGCTGGCATTTTTTGTCCATTCGAACTTGACGTCTTTCTATAGTAGTCTCGTCATCAGAGTAGCAATCATGGAGAAACCTTTAACAAACCGTCTATTATATCCTGCCAAGCCCAAGAAGCTTCAAAATTTTAATACATTCTTTGGCGGTTTCCACTCAACAATGGCCGATATCTTACTAAGATCAACTCTGATCCCATCCCCTGACACAATGTGTCCCAGAAATCTGACCTCTGGTAGCCAAAATTCACTTTTACTGAACTTGGCATACAACTGTTTATCTCTTAAATTTTGCAATATAGTTCTCAAATGCTCCGCATGCTCACTTTCATCACGAGAATAAATGAGGATATCATCAATAAAGACCATGACAAACTTGTCCAAGTACGGTCGAAAAATGTGGTTCATTAAGTCTATAAACACCGTAGGGGAGTTCGTTAAGCCAAAGGGCATGACGAGGAACTCATAATGGCTGTACCTCATCTGAAAGGCAGTTTTTGACACATCCTAGTCCTTAAGTCTCAACTGATAATAACAAGACCTCAAGTCTATTTTGGAAAACACAGTAGCCCCCTTCAATTGATCGAACAAGTCATCGATCCTAGGCAAAGGGTAATTATTCTTCACTGTAACCTTGTTGAGTTGATGGTATTCTATGCATAACCTCATTGAACCATCCTTTTTCTTGACAAATAAAATCGGTGCACCCCATGGAGAATAGCTCGGTCTAGAAAAACCCTTGTCTGTTAGCTCTTGCAATTGAACCTTTAATTCCATTAACTCTGTTGGGGCCATCCTATACGGGGCAATCGATATCAGTGCCGTACCAGGGACCAACTTGATACCAAACTCAACTTCCTTTTCTGGAGGTAATCCAGGCAACTTATCCGGAAACACATCTTGGTACTCACAAACCACTGGCACTATCTCAATCTTTGCTTCCAACACTTGAGTATTCAATAAAAATGCATGATACGACTCATACCCTTTCCTCAAGTATCTCTGAGTTGTCATAGACGACATTGCTACTGGTAGACCATCCGATTCACCTGATTCAATCTGAGGAACATCCCTGTTTTCACATTTCAGCTCAATAAACTTTCTTCCACAATTTACCACTACATCATGAGTAGTTAACCAATCCATACCAAGGATTATATGAAATTCGTCAAACGGTAATAATAGTATTAGGTTAGCCAGAAAGGAATGACCTCTAATTGTCAAGGGACAATCCCTACAGACTTAGTCATCTAGCACATGCTTGCCTAGTGGGTTTGACACCTTTAGTACAAACTTGGTAGACTCGACATGCACATTCATACTAGGTACCAATTTGATACACATATAGGAGTGGGTAGACCCCGGATCAATCAAAGCAATAACATGTATATCATAGAAAAAAAAGGTACCCGTAATCACATCGGGAGACGAAGCCCCCCCGCGGGCATGAATACTATAGGTCCTCGCAGGTGCTCTTCCCTCTGACCTCACCGCGGAATCTTTAGGGGCACCTCTACTACTAGAGCCACTACCATGATTCTTTTGCGGTCTACCTCTCGAAGGAGTATTACTCGCTCTCACATCTTGTCTTTTGTCTTTTTCATCCATCTTAGGATAGTTCCAGATGAAGTGATCTAGTGATCCGTATTTGAAGCAACCTCTTTCATTTCCTCGACACTTACCGAACTGTCGCCTACTATACTACAAGCACTGAGGTCTATTCTGCTGACCACTACCCACACTCGCAATGGAAGTGGTCTGAGCTTTAGACGTCGTGTGCTGCTTATTCTTGTTTCTATTTGAAAACCCCACTGAACCATTCGATCGGTTAGTAAACTCTTTAGATCTCTTGGAGGATGACTTATATGACTTCCCCATTTGTCTCTTCTTCGAGTCACAAGACTCAATATCTGCTCTCCTCTTCTCTTTGGCCAACTCTTCGGCCTTACATGCTCTATCAACAAGCACCACAAATTCTCTTAACTCTAGAATGCCCACAAGAAGCCGAATGTCTTCATTCAGTCCGTCTTCAAAGCTCTTACACATTATGGATTCTATAGAGACGCTTTAACATGCATACTTCCTAAGCCTCACGAATTCGCACTCATATTCTGTCATTGTCATATGGCCTTATACTTCCTAAGCCTCACGAATTCGCACTCATATTCTATCACTGTCATATGGCCTTACTTTAATTCAAGAAATTCCTTCCTCTTCTAGTCTACGAACCTTTAACTAATATACTTTTTGCAGAATTCCTCCAAGTAGAATTCTAAAGTCACTCTCTGTCGGTACGACCGACATGAGAGTATTCCACCACTAGTAGGCTGAATCCCATAGTACTGACACCACACACTTCATATACTCTTCAGGCATGCATGATAGCTCATCAAATACCATAATGGTATTCTTTAGCCAGAACTTTGCTCTCTCCGGGTCATCATCTTTCTTTGCCTAGAATTCCTCGACCCCATGCTTTCTAATTTGGTCTACCGGGGGTTTCTCTCCTCTACTAATTTCTGCTCCTTGAGGAGCTATAGGGGCAGGCTGAGGAATTGGAGGAGGTGGGGGAGGTGGAGTATTCAGATTTGCTTGAATAAACTCCATGTACCAAGCATTCATCATCTAGAGGGAGGCTTCTCTAGCCCCTCCATCTTGACTCATCGTCACGAGTGCACTCTCAATTGGCGTAGTCCCTTCAGCGAGAGCCAGTGCATTACTTTCCACATCATCTGCCATCGCTCCTTCAGGATCCATTTACTATATGAAAACATGATTTAAAATCATCAAGAGTCATCACACTATCAAATTACAATTATGGCATGTATAGCTAAACTCATACACATGCTAGGTTAGTCCTAGAATCGAATAAACCATAGCTCTGATACCACTAAATGTAACACCCTTACCCATATCCAATGTTGGGACAGGGCACGAGGAGTTACCTTACTAAAACACATGCAAACATACAATCTCGAGTCAACGAAATTTGTCTCAATCTAAAACTCTTCAAACTTTGTTTAACAACCCTTAATATGCACCTACGAGGCGCAAAACTTGTTTAGGAAACCATTCAGAACCAATTTGAGTGCTTAGAAAACTTTCAAGAAAATCTACTAAAAATAGGGTACACGCCCGTGTGTAAGGGCAACACATCCGAGTGGCCTCTAGACATGGCCGTGCTGAAGGCCCATGTGGTTTACACGACCTACGCATATGGACCATACCCCTCGACCATGTGGAATTGTTTTTCTACTTCAAACCTACAGGGGTTTTCATCTGGCCTGACACACGCTCGTGTCTCTAGCCCGTGTCCCTCACATGGCCATTACACGCCCATGTCACAGCCCATGTGCAAAAACCTTGGTATTCTGTTTCTAACGGCGGCAACCATTTAAGGTCACACGGCCGTGGCACATGCCCATGTGCTAGACCGTGTCCTCTGCACAGTTGAGATACACGATCGTGTCTCAAGTTCATGTGGTAAACTGCTGGGCATTTAGTTTTGCCAACCTAAGGTGCAGGGGTTACACAGCCTAACCACATGCCTGTGGAGTAGACCGTGTGTCACACACGGCCTGGACACACTCTAGTATGTCTACTTGTTTGGACAAAAATAAGGCTATCTACCAAGACTTTTGCCACCTCGAAACAACATCAAACATATACCAATTCATAACAATTCACCATTACTTAACCAAGGGCCAAAATTAGACATCCACATATCAACACAAGACCAAATCATCCATGCAATCATACTACAACTCTTAGTACAAATGTTTCTCCAAACTATTTTGCACCTTCATGAAAACATCAACATTTGCATTTACAAACAAATAGAAAATATTAGCCAATATCTTTGGCCTTATAGAAAACAAGGTACTTCAAAATGAAGCCAACATACTTGGATTAAAATAAAATGACACTTAACAATGACTAGTCCCTATACATGCCATCTCTCGAATGCTAGAAACTAACTATACGGAATGCTTTGGATGATAGTGTGAATGAAGCCTCCGACGTCCGTTGATCCATGAGCTAATTTGACAACACTATAAGAAAATGGAAAGAAGAGGGAGTAAGCATAAATCTTAATAAGTTGCAAGTATATAAATAATAACAATTTACCATGCTATAAGATGCTCTCAGCAAATCACAAATTTTACAAGATATGAAAGAATGGCTATAGGCATAACTTACTCATTTTCATCTTTTACTAATCATAAAACATAATATCGAGCTCACATTTCACACATTTCATATAGGTACCTACACCACTCACAAGGTCATCATAATATCTCTCAACCTTGATACAAACTTTAAATTTCTCTTTGAACCATCTAAAATACGAAAGGATATTCAATAAGCCTCAAACATAAGGTATCAAGCCGACGCCATGTCCCAGACATGGTCTTACACTAGCTCACATGTCAAGTCGATGCCATGTCCTAGACATGGTCTTACACTGACTCTCATGTATAGAGGCCGATGCCATGTCCCAGACATGGTCTTACACTGGCTCTCCTCTATCCGTGCCGATGCCATGTTCCAAACATGGTCTTATATTGGCACATAGCCAAGCCGATGCCATGTCCCAAACATGGTCTTACACTAGCTTGCATGTCGAGGCTGATGTCATGTCCCAGACATGGTCTTACACTAGCACTCGTATAAATGCCAATGCCATGTCCCAGAGATGTTCTTACACTGGTAGCACATATCGGTGTCGATGCCATGTCCCAAACATGGTCTAACTCTAACACATAACGAGTCTGATGCCATGTCCCAGACATAGCCTTACACTAGCACTCGTATCGACCTAAGTATCACGGCATGAATATCCAGTCTATTCTTAAGGTTCAACTGGGTTCCATCACACAGATTCTCATCATTTCATTACTACAAATCATAATTTATCAATTCATGCTCAATAAATGTTCTCATGCATAAATCACATTCACAATTAATCATTTTATGCCAAATCAATGATTTCATTCATAATTATAGTAAAGTTGTATTATTTACCTACAACTTACCTCGGTATACAAAATGTGAATGACTTCTCAGTTTAGTCTGTTAGCTTGGCCTTCCCTCGGTCTAGGTTCGAATTTCGTAATTCTTGATCTACAATAATAAAAGTTCACTAATTTAGTTACTATATTAATTTAGACAATTTAAAATTCATAATTTAGCAAAATGACCATTTTACCCCTACACTCGAAAATTGATTTTTATCGAATTCCCTTATTAACCAAGCCTAACCAAATTCTTTTCACTCTTATGGGAGCCCACACTTTCCATTATTTCATGCATTTACTACACAATTTATCAACTTTACAACTAAGTCCATTTTAGGTGTTTTCCATGAACACCCTTTCACAAAAGTTGTTTATTTAACAAGTAAGACTCATTTTCTTCCATAAAACTTCAGCCAACAACATAAATGCTCTCATGATGAATTTCTAAACTTTCTATCATTGTGTAAAATAGTCCCCTCGTTAGGTAGCCCATGCTATAAGGGTCTCAAAAGTACAAAAATTATTAAAAGCAACCATTTAAATCGCTTACTTGAGACAGAAATAAGTGGCTGAAATTTTGAGCTTCCAAACCCCAACAATAGTTGAAATTTTTAGTGGAAGGGATGAAGCAATGAAGAAAAATGATATCAGTCTATTAGGCCTTTATTTTATCAATTTAGTCACCAAAAATCTTACCTAACCTTTGACTTTTCTTATTTCATGTTTCTCTATGGCCGACCATCAATTTAATTTAGGCCTATATGCCCATTAAAGGCCTCCACATTATAATCCATAGCTATTTAACATAATTTGCTAGAAAATAAAACTTTTGCCCCTTTATGTGATTGGGTCCATTTTTACAATTGAGCTCACAATCGCTAAAATTAATTCACCAAAATTTTCATGCACTCATAATATCAAGCTATAACCCGTAAAATAATATTAAAAATAATTTCTCTGACCTCGAGTTAGTGGTTTCGAAACCACTATTTTGATTAGCCCCAAATTGTAACACCCTAACCTGGCCAGGACATTATGGTTGAATCTGGCGATGCAAATTGAAGTGCTTTTCGTAAAATACAATATTAAAAAAACCCGTTCTTAATTTGTCCTCTTTATGAAAAGATGTTCGTTTAGTTTAAAACTCAAGTCGTTTAGCGAAATGTTAATTATATTAAAACTCTTATTACTATTTAAAACATTGTTTGTTGTGAAAGCTTTTAGAATATGCCGCGTAAACGTGGTGTTTTGAAAAACATTTATCATTTGAAAACCCGCATCCTACTACTAACAGATATGAGTTAAAATAAATAAAACCCCAAACTTAAAGTTAAAAATTTAAAGAGGCCTTATTACAAAAACAAATACCCAAATTAAATATCTTGTAAATAAAAAGTCAAATATAGAAGTAGGTGCGATTGTACGGCCACCTCTGAATCCCTCGCAACACCGATCCGCCTAGATTGGGGAGTACCTGTACAAATAAACAGATGGTTGAGTTTACGAAAACATAGTATGTAACCCCATATAGGTAAATAGTCGATCATGTCGAGGCAGGTACAGTATGGGCCTAAGCCAGCAATAGTAACAGTTCAGTTTCAATTAGAGCCTTAGCCCATTACATTATCAATACCAATGTGGGCCTTAGCCCATTTCAGTGACAGTAATAGTTCAAATATGCAATTAGAAATCCTACCCAACCAGCCTATACACTCCACTCTGTCTAGCTCTACATTCCATGTAGGGATAAAATCAACCAACCCATCCCTACACTCCAAAAATTAGCACCGATTGCGGCACTAAACAGTATTTGCAGTAGAGCTGCAAGTACAATACACTTTCTCTAATCATAATAATCCCATCCCCATGCAACATACCACACATGTATGCAACATATAAATCGTGGCATGCTCAAATACAGTCATATATAACATAAAGGTATAATAGTCATATCATCTCATAACGGCATAAAAGTCATTTTATCTCATAGGGGCATAACAGTTATTTTATCAGTTTGAGGACACGGTATACTTACCATCCCATCAGTAGGTCCATAGTCGTCTCGGGCGACCCGTGCCACCTTAACAGTTAAACAGTGAAAATGGGCCTTATGTAGGCCCACATGCCCGCGTGGTCCATAAAGCTCAAAAATGACCTTGGCTATGTGAACTACACAGCCTAGCCCAATATTTTTCCACACATTCATGTGGTTTACCTGTGTGGGTCCCACAAGCCCATTGGGCCCACATGGCCCATTTCGGCCCAACATGGCCCAAAATGGCCAAAACCCATGAAATCACTCATGCTGGCCTCTACAATCAAACGCCCGTGTTTTTACGTTTGGATTGCCACACGAGCGAGCGCACACTCATGTAACATTGACGGTCAACTATTTTGGCTTTTGCCGATTGTAACACCTTGATTTTTGGGATTTTTTGGGTTTTTGTGATTTTTGGTGAATTTTGAAATTACGGTGTTCTGATTGCTGAAATTATGTTTAAAGGTGCTAGTGGGCTTTTAGAAGGGCCAAGCCTAAGTTGAAACCCGGTAAAATATCAAGTTTGGATTTTAAGTGAAAGGGGGACTTGACTAAGTGGGCTTTTAAGAAAAACTTCATAAATTATGACACAAGAAGAGCTTTGGCAAAGTGGCAAGGTGGCGCCACTAAGCTCCTAAAACAGTGGCGTCTAGGATGGAATCAAAGGTCCAGGGTTCAAGTTGCAAGATAAGCGTATCGTTATTTTTAATTTTTAGGCATGTGCTGGGCATGTGATTAACTTAAATGAATTTCGGCAAGGGCCTGAGGGAGGTTGGGCCAATTGTTTTAGTTGATATTAGGGTTAGGTTCTTTTCTTTTTCTGTCATGACAAATTAGGGTTAGCCACCTTAACTTTATTCTCTTCTCAGTTTCACTTAGTGACCGAAAATGCAAGGTACACCCCATTTGTGTCGATTTCTTCTTCTTCTTTCCCTCTCCTTTATTATTTTCCTTCCTTTCTTTTCTTCTCCTCTCTAGCTAAATCTATACCTTCCACTCTTTTCTACTCTTTTCTTTTTCAAGTTGACCAAAATACTGAGCAAAAACACCATTGTTGAGCCGATTCCTTTTTGCCGAAAACTTGCTCTTGTACCGATTTCTCCAAGCCAAAATCCCTCCATTCTTTCCATTCCTTTTGACCGATTTTTACTTTCTCTAAACCCTTAGTACTTGTCGACAGCACCACTCCAAGATTATAACCCCAAATCATCATCTTCTTCACCAGTCAAAAAGCCGAAAACACCACACCCATAAGAGCCCATGGCCGACTCTTTAGATCTCTAAGATTCGAGTTCTTCTAGCATTTAGGGGATAGATTTACATCAGATCTGAGTAGAAACAGAAGGGAAATCAGTGGTAAGTGCTCATTAACCTAGATCTATAAGTTATTTTGCAATTTAAGAAAAGCCAAAGTCTCTAAAATCTAGTGAGGCTGTCGATTGGGGCATAGGGCTCTAAGGGTCATTAATCAATGATTTCTTTTGGTGAATAGTGTGTTCTAGAGGCGTTTGATTGAAGCCTTGGACAAGTGGATCAACTAGATTTTGATCTAGTCACTAACTTCGACAAATGTGAGTTCTCAAGGGCCTTTAATGGCTATGGCCGATTATGGTAAGGGTGTATTAGGATTGGTTATTGATTGACTTGTAAACTAAAAGTTATGGTAACCAATTGTAGGATATCATGGGGGATCACGTTAGCAATCATCATGAAACAGGTGTGTATCGAGCACCCCTCATAGTTCAATTCGGTAAAAGCTTAAATGCTAAAATTTCGACATTTCGTGGGCTTGTGAGTGTGCGAATGCTCACAAGACATTTAAAAACCGTTAGATCTAAAATCACAAAGTGGTAAGCTAGTCGCGTGTGGAATTTCATATACTTCGGTAATTGGGCCTCGATGGGCTGCAAATGGGCCCAATAGGTTTACGGGCCCATACGGGCAAAAACGGGTAACCAAGGTGTACTGATAGATTGTAGGTTCAAAACTGCCTAAACTGATAAATTGATCATAAAATCTGGACTAAATGGGCTTAAATAGCTAATAGGAACTGTAGGGCCCATTAGGGGTTTTACAACCCAATGGCTAAAACTGATAAATTAAGTTAAATAGATTACTGTGATGACAAATAGATTAGTAAGGACTGTAACATGCATGAAAACCCTAAAAATTGATAAAGTTACTAAAAAACCCTTATTGGTGGAAAATTTCTATTTTACCCCTAGGAGCAAAATGACTGTTATACCCCTAGGGTTAAGTGTGATCAAAATACATGTTTTACTGTTACTGTTTACTGCATGCCATGTTATTATTATCTGTTGCATGGGATTGGGATATTGATGGAGGGAGTACTGAAAGTGGCTTGACCACGTACTAGAGGCTTTGCCTCAACTTACTGATATTTGAGCAGCTATGCTGTAACTGTGGAGTGTAGGGCTGGCTGGGCTTGAGCTGACTTGGGCTCTAGATGGGCATTCTATACACACTGAGTTTTCCAAACTCACCCCATTTCTTTCCATCCATGTAGGTGAGCCCTAGTTGGTGGACTTGAAGCTGGGAGGGATTCAGAGTGGCCACAAAGATTAATTTACTATTTTTTAATTATTTTATTTCATTACTTATTTAGATTGTTTTTATTTTGGTTTCTGGTTGTAATAAGGATGCTCTATTTATTTTATTTCGGGGTTTTAATTTTTTACTTACTTAATTTGTTTAAACTGAAGAATAATATTGTTTAAATTATTTTTTGAAATTGGAATTACTTGTTTTCAAAATAACACGATAAACGAACATTTTTAGAACCAAATGCACTTTCTTAAGAGTAACTAAAGTCACGTTTTTAAATAAACCTTCCACGATCAGTAGTAAATAGGACATTTATTAAGCGAAATCAAGAATTTCTCTTAGAATAAAAAACATGGTTTTGACAAAGCTCTCCCTAATCTTAGTAACCAGGTAACATGGTTAAATGTAGGTGATGTGACACACCAGATTTGGCCATAACGTCTGGGCCGAGTTTGGGGTGTTACATTTAATGGTATCAGAGCCCGGTTACAACAACTCGGCTATGGATCGGGTCTAAAAAATTTTCAAAATTTTTAAAACTTAAGCCCAAGAAGGGTATTTCAGGAAATTGGTTTTTGAAAATTTAGGAAAAACTCTTCCAAGCTAGTTTTCTTTGAAATATACATGTTTTGGATTTTGAAAATTCTGAGTTTCCTGAAATCCGACAACAGAAGAAGTGGCACACTGAATCCCTAGCACCAAGTCTGTAAGTATTCCTGCTTTATATATTGTACTATACTGAAAAAACTGTAGATAGACCTGAGACCCTACTATGATACTGTAGATAGGGTCGAACTGAAAACTGTAGAAACTGAGACTGTAGGGAAACTAAACCCTAGAAAAAATGAGACTGTAGCTAGGCAACGTATTCGTGAAAAAAACTCTGAAACTCTATCTTTACATAAGACATTTGTAATAAATAACTAAAATATTAACCTACTGTCATAAAATTCTAAATCAGATAAGTCGATATGAGTATGAGAGCTGCTCATGGATGAGGCCGCGGAAGTAGCCGAGGCAGTGCACAAGCTGGGTCTTCATCTTCAGAGCACGTGCCAGCTGGCAGGGCACGACCGCCACTGGCAGCAGAAAATAGGCCGTATGATCGGGCCGCAAGGGATGATGCTCTATGCTAAGAGATGTTAAGAGTTCTGGAAAGGGTTGCTGGAGCTAATGTTGGGTTTATAAGTAAAGGGTCCATTTCTGAGCGACTTTGGGCTAACGGAGCAGAGGTTTTTAGGGACGTATCTGGAGTAGTCCTTAACGTAGCTGAGTATTGGCTGGAAGCTACGGAGAGGATCATAGACGATATAAATTGCTCAGTTGAGCAAAAACTGAAGGGAGTAGTGTCTCTGCTACGAGATGAAGCATACCAATGGTGGATTACTGTGTGAGAGAATACCCTAGCTGAGCGGGTAACCTGGGAATTGTTTAAGACGATTTTTAAGGGAAAATACGTCAGAGCCAGCTATGTGGATGCGCATAAGAAGGAATTTCTAAATCTGACCCAGGGCAGTAGGTCAGTCGCCGAGTATGAGGCAGAGTTTTTGAGGTTGAGCCGATATGCTAGCGGAATTGTTGCCACTGAGTACGAGCGTAGTGTTCCCTTTGAGGATGGCCACAGGGATGAGCTAAGGGTGCTGATAGCTCCGTAGAGAGAGCGTGGTTTTACTGCATTGGTAGAAAATGCTAAGATAACCGAAGAAGTGAAGCCAAACTGAAACTGAGAATGTGACAGTGGAGATAGTCAGAACTGTTAGGGAATTTCAAGATGTTTTCCCAAAGGAGCTTCCTGGATTACCTCCGAACTTAGAAGTCGAGTTTGGGATTGATTTGCTGCCTGGAACAGCTCCAGTGTCCATTGCGCCTTACAAGATGGCACCAAAGGAGTTAGTGGAATTGACAGCTCAAATCCAAGAGTCGTTGGATAGAGGCTTCAGTAGACTGAGTGTGTCTCCGTGGGGAGCACTAGTGTTGTTTGTGAAGAAGAAGGATGGGACGATGCGTATGTGCATCGATTATCGCCAGATGAACAAACTGACGATAAAAAACAAGTATCCTCTGCCTAAAATTGATGATCTATTCGATCAGCTTAAAGGAGCTTCCGTATTTTCCAAGATCATTCTTCAATCTGGATACCATCAATTAAGAGTAATAGAGGTGGATATTCATAAGATAGCATTCAGAACTCGATATGGTCACTACGAGTTTCTGGTTATGCCATTTGGGTTGATGAACGCACCTGCAGCATTCATGGATCTGATGAATCGAGTGTTCCAACCTTATTTAGACTGATTCGTAGTCGTCTTTATCAACGATATTCTGGTATATTTGGAAACTAAGGAGAAGCATAATGAGCATCTCCGTATTGTGCTGCAAGGGCTGAGAGAGAAGCAACTCTATGCGAAGCTCAATAAGTGTGAATTTTGGTTGTGAGAAGTGACTTTTCTGGGTCACGTGGTTTCTGTTGAAGGAATTAGGGTAGATCCTTAAAAAATTGAGGAAGTTTTGGAATGAAAGCCACTGAGGTCAGTATCGAAAATTCAAAGTTTTCTGGGATTGGCAAGCTACTACAGAAGATTTGTAGAACGATTCTCCCTGATTGCTGCTATATTGACGAAACTGTTAAGGAAAGGAGTAGCATTTGTTTGGGGTGAGAAATAGCAGGAAGCTTTTGACAAGTTGAAAAAGGTATTAACTGTGGCACTATTGTTAATTTAGCCAGAGTTTGGGAAGGACTTCGTTGTGTACAGTGACGCATCACATGTGGGATTAGGCTGTTTACTAATGCAAGAAGGTAAGGTAGTCGCTTATGCTTCGCGACAGCTGAAGCCTCATGAAGCGAATTACCCTACGCATGATCTAGAGTTGGCCGCAATGGTCTTCGCGTTAAAAATTTGGAACACTATTTGTATGGAGAAAGGTGTACTATCTACACAGATCATAAAAGTCTAAAGTATCTATTGACTCAGAAAGAGTTAAACCTTAAGCAACGAAGATGGATAGAGTTGCTTAAGGATTACGACTGTTCGATTGAGTATCACCTAGGCAAGGCTAATGTGGTGGCTGATGCATTAAGTCGAAGGGTTGTTGCTGATTTGAGAGCTATGTTTGCTCGTTTGAGTCTGTATGACGATGGAAGTCTATTGGCGGAGTGACAAGTGAGACCTACTTGGACTAAACAAATTAAGAAGAAGCAGTTAAAGGATGAATCGTTAGTTTCTCGATTTCAGCAAGCTGAGAATAGGGAGAATTCAAATTTTGGACTGAATACTAATGGGGTTCTCTGCCTTGGTTGAAGGGTTTGTATTTCAAAGGACTCTGAATTGAGGCAGGCAATTCTGAAAGAGGCTCATGGTGGACTTTATGCTATGCTCCTGGAGGGAATAAGTTATATAGAGACTTGCGAGAGGTGTATTAGTGGCCTGGATTAAAGCGAGAGGTAACTGAATTTGTTGGGAGATGTCTGACGTGCCAGCAAGTCAAGGTTGAGCGCCAACTGCCTTTGGAGTGCTACAATCGGTGAAAATTCCACTATGGAAGTGGGAGAGAGTAACTATGGATTTCATGAGTGGGCTACATTTGACACCCTCCAAGAAAGATTCTGTGTGGGTGATTGTGGATAGGTTAACAAAATCTGCCCATTTTATACCTGTCCATACTGATTACTCACTGCAAAAGTTGGCCAAGTTACATGTGGCGGAGATAGTGCGACTGCATGGGGTGCCAGTTTCGATTATTTCTGATTGAGACCTTAGGTTCACATCTCGATTCTCGTAGAAGTTGTATGAGGCGTTGGGTACACGATTGGATTTCAGCACTACTTTTCACCTTCATACAGACAGACAGTCAGAAAGGGTTATTCAAGTTTTGGAGGATATGTTAAGAGGTCATATCATCGATTTCCGTGGTAGTTGGGAGGATTACTTGTCATTGGCGGAGTTTGCGTACAATAACAGTTATCAAGCGAGTATTCAGATGGCTCCGTATGAAGCACTCTATAGACGAAGATGTTGTACGCTTACGTGTTGGACAAAATTGGGCGAGCGACAAGTTCTTGGACCGAAATTAGTGGCAGATACTAAAAGTAAGGTTAAGTTGATAAGAGATCGGTTAAAGGAGGCAGCTGATAGACGGAAGTCGTATGTGGATCTATAGTGTAAAGAGATTGAATTCGCAGTTGGAGATATGGTTTTCTTGAAGGTTTCACCTTGGAAGAAGATCTTGAGGTTTGCCAAGAAAGGTAAATTGGGTCTGCAGTTTATTGGGCCATGTTGGGTTCTTAAACGGGTTGGGCCAGTAGCGTATCAGTTGGAGTTACCACCAGAGTTGGATAGAATTCATGACGTCTTCCATGTGTCCAAGCTGCGTCGATATCGATTGGATCCATCACATATTGTACCAGTGGAAGAGATTGAAGTAAAGACTGATTTGACTTTTGAAGAGGAACCTGTGCAAATTTTGGATCGAGAGGTTAGAGTCTTAAGAAGGAAGACAGTTCCATTGGTAAAAGTACTATGGCGAAATCATGGTAGGGAAAAGGCGACTTGGGAACCAGAAGAGGAAATGCGTCAACAATACCCTCAACTGTTTGGATCAGGTAAATTTCGAGGCCGAAATTTCTTGAAGAGGGGTAGAGTTGTAACACCTTGATTTTTGGGATTTTTTGGGTTTTTGTAATTTTTGGTGAATTTTGAAATTTTGGCGTTCTGATTGCTGAAATTATGTTTAAAGGTGTTAGTGGGCCTTTAGAAGGCCCAAGCCTAAGTTGAAACCCGGTAAAATATCAAGTTTGGATTTTAAATAAAAGCGGGACTTGGCTAAGTGGGCTTTTAAGAAAAACTTCGTAAATTATGACACAAGAAGAGCTTTGGCAAAGTGGCAAGGTGGCACCACTAAGCTCCTAAAAAAGTGGTGTCTAGGATGGAATCAAAGGTACAGGGTTCAAGTTGCAAGATAAGCGTATTGTTATTTTTAATTTTTAGGCATGTACCGGGCATGTGATCAACTTAAATGAATTTTGGCAAGGGCCTTAGGGAAGTTGGGCTGATTGTTTTAGTTGATATTAGCGTTAGGCTCATTTCTTTTTCTGTCATGACGAATTAGGGTTAGCCACCTTAACTTTATTCTCTTTTCAGTTTCACTTAGTAACCGAAAACGCAAGGTACACCCCCTCTGTGCCGATTTCTTCTTCTTATTTCCCTCTCCTTTATTCTTTTTCTTCCTTTCTTTTCTTCACCTCTCTAGCTGAATCTAAACCTTTCACTCTTTTCTTTTTCAAGTTGACCGATATACTGAGCAAAAACACCATTGTTGAGCCGATTCCTTTTTGCCGAAAACTTGCACTTGTGTCGATTGCTCCAAGCCAAAATCCCTCCATTCTTTCTATTCCTTTTGATCGATTTTTAGCTTCTCTAAACCCCTAGTACTTGTCGACAACACCACTCCAAGATTATAACCCCAAATCATCATCTTCTTCACCAGTTAAAAAGCCGAAAATGCCACACCCATAGGAGCCCGTGGCCGAATCTTTAGATCTCTAAGATTTGGGTTCTACAGCATTTAAGGGATAGATCTACATCAAATCTGAGTAGAAACAGAGTAAGTGCTCATTAACCCAGATCTATAAGTTTATTTGCAATTTAGAAAAAGCCAAAGTCCCTAAAATCTAGGGAGGCTATCAATTGGGGCATAGGGATCTAAGGGTCATTAATCAATGATTTCTTTTGGTGAATAGCATGTTCTAGAGGCGTTTGATTGAAAGCTTGGACAAGTGGATCAACTAGATTTAGATCTAGTCACTAACTTCGACAACAGTGAGTTCTCAAGGGCCTTTAATGGCTATGGCCGATTATGGTAAGGGTGTATTAGGGTTGGTTATTGATTGACTTGTAAACTAAAAGTTGTGGTAACCGATTGTAGAACATCATGGGGGATCATGTTAGCAGTCGTCGTGAAACAGGTGTGTATCGAGCACCCTCTCATAGTTCAATTCGGCAAAAGGTGAAAGGCCAAAATTCTGGCATTTCGTGCGCTTGTGAGTGTGCGAATGCTCACAAGACGTTTAGAAACCGTTAGATCTGCAATTGCAAAGTGGTAAGCTAGTTGCGTGTGGAATTTTGTATACTTCGGTAATTAGGCCTCGATGGGCTGCAAATGGCCCCAATGGGCTTACGGGCCCATATGGGTGAAAATGGGTAACTAAGGTGTACTGATAGATTGTAGTTTCAAAACTGCCTAAATTGATAAATTGATCATAAAATCTGGACTAAATGGGCTTAAATAGCTAATAGGAACTGTAGGCCCATTAGGGGTTTTAGGGTCCAATGGCTAAAACTGATAAATTAAGTTAAATAGATTACTGTGATGACAAATGGATTAGTAAGGACTATAATATGCATGAAAACCCTAAAAATTGATAAAGTTATTAAAGAAACCCTTATTGGTGGAAAATTACTATTTTACCCCAAGGAGCAAAATGACTGTTATACCCCTAGGGTTAAGTGTGATCAAAATACATGTTTTAATGTTACTGTTTACTGCATGCCATGTTATTTTTATATGTTGCATGGGACTGGGATATTGATGGAGGGAGTACTGAAAGTGGCTTGACCACGTACTGGAGGCTTTCCTCAACTTACTGATATCTGAACAGCTATGCTGCAACTGTGGAGTGTAAGGTTGGGTGGGTTGAGTTATGCCCCACATGGTGTGTAGGGCTGGTACGGGTGGAGTGTAGCAGTTGGATTTAGACTGGGTTGGGCTTGCATTCATATTTAATATCTGTTATGTATTGAAATGGGCCTATGGGCTGTACTGTTAACTGGAAAGGGCTTAGGCCTAGTGGGCTTGAGTTGACTTGGGCTCTAGATGGGCATTCTATACATGCTGAGTTTTCCAAACTCACCCCCTTTCTTTCCATCCAAGCAGGTGAGCCCTAGTTGGTGGACTTGGAGTTGGGAGGGATTTAGAGTGGCCACGAAGATTAAATTTCTTGTTTTCAATTATTTTATTTCATTATTTATTTTGATTGTTTTTATTTTGGTTTCTAGGTTGTAATAAGGCTGCTCTATTTATTTTATTTCGGGGTTTTAATTCTTTACTTACTTAATTTGTTTAAACTGAAGAATAATATTGTTTAAATTGTTTTTTGGACTCGGAATTACTTGTTTTCAAAATAAGACGATAAACAAATGTTTTCAAAACCAAATGCACTTTCTTAAGAGTAACAAAAGTCACGTTTTTAAATAAACCTTCCACGATCAGTAGTAAATAGGACATTTATTAAGCGAAATCGAGAATTTCTCTTAGAATAACAAACATGGTTTTGACAAAGCTTACCCTAATCTTATTAACTAGGTAACATGGTTAAATGTAGATGGTGTGACACACCAGATTTGGCCATAACGTCTGGGCCGAGTTTGGGGTGTTACATTTAGTGGTATCAGAGCCCGGTTGCAACAACTCAGCTGTGGATCGGGTCCAGAAAGATTTTTAAAATTTTTAAAACTTAAGCCCAAGAAGTGTATTTCAGGAAATTGGTTTTTGAAAATTTAGGAAAAACTCTTCCAAACTAGTTTTCTTCGAAATATACATGTTTTGGATTTTGAAAATTCTGAGTTTCCTGAAATCAGACAACTGAAGAAGTGGCACACTGAATCCTGGGCACCAAGTCTGTAAGTATTCCTGATTTATATAATGTACTGTACTAAAACAAAACTGTATATAGACCTGAGACCTTGCTATGATACTGTAAATAGGGTCGAACTAAATACTGTAGAAACTGAGACTATAGGGAAACTAAACCCTAGAAAAACTGAGACTGTAGCTAGGCAACGTATTCACGAAAACAACTCTGAAACTCTATCTTTAGATAAGACATTTGTAATAAATAACTGAAATATTAACCTACTGTCATAAAATTCTAAATCAGATAAGTCGATATGAGTACGAGAGCTGCTTGTGGACGAGGCCGCGGACGTGGCCGAGGAAGTGCACAAGCTGGGTCTTCATCTTCAGAGCACATGCCAGCTGGCGGGGCACGACCGCCACCGGTAGTAGAAAATGGGCCGTACGATCGGGCAGCAGAGGATGATGCTCTATCCCAAGCGATGTTAACAGTTCTGGAAAGGGTTGCTGGAGTTAATGTTGGGCCTTTAAACAGAGGGTCTATTTCTGAGAGACTCTGAGCTAAAGGAGCAGAGGTTTTCAGGGGCGTATCTGGAGTAGCCCCGAACGTAGCTGAGTATTGGCTGGAGGCTACAGAGAGGATCATAGACGATCTGGATTTCTCAGTTGAGCAAAAACTAAAGGGAGCAGTGTCTCTGCTACAAGATGAAGCATACCAATGGTGGATTACTGTGAGGGAGAGTACCCCAGCTGAGTGGGTAACTTGAGAATTCTTTAAGATAGTTTTTGAGAGGAAATACGTCAGAGCCAGCTATGTGGATGCGTACAGGAAGGAATTTCTGAATCTAACCCAAGGTAGTAGGTTAGTCGCCGAGTATGAGGTGGAGTTTCTGAGGTTGAGTCGATATGCCAGCGAAATTATTGCCAATGAGTACGAGCACAGTGTTCACTTTCAGGATGGCCTCAGGGATGAGCTAAGGGTGCTAATAGCTTTGTAGAGAGAGCGCGATTTTGCTGCATTGGTAGAGAAAGCCAAGATAGCCGAAAAAGTGAAGCCAAACTGAAACTGAGAATATGACTGTGGAGACAGTCAGAACAGTTAGGGAATTTCAAGATGTTTTCCCAGAGGAGGTTCCTGGATTACCTCCGAATCGAGAAGTCGAGTTTGGGATTAATTTGTTGCCCGAAATAGCTCCATTATCCATCGCGCCTTAGAGGATGGCACTGAAGGAGTTAGTGGAATTGAAAGTTCAAATTCGAGAGTTGCTGGATAGAGGCTTCATTAGACCGAGTGTGTCTCCGTGGGGAGCACCAGTGTTGTTTGTAAAGAAGAAGGATAGGATGATGCGTGTGTGCATCAGTTATCACCAGATGAACAAACTGACGATAAAGAACAAGTATCATTTACCTAGAATTAATGATCTGTTCGATTAGCTTAAAGGAGCTACGGTATTTTCCAAGATCGATCTTCAATCTAGATACCATCAATTAAGAGTAAAGGAGGTGGATATTTATAAGACAGCATTCAGAACTCGATATGGTCACTATGAGTTCATGGTTATGCCATTTGGGTTGACGAACGCGCCTGCAGCTTTCATAGATCTGATGAATCGAGTGTTCTAACCTTACTTGGACTGATTTGTAGTCGTCTTTATTGATGATATTCTAGTATATTCAGAAACTAAATAGAAGCATGACGAGCATCTCCGTATTGTGCTGCAAGTGCTGAAAGAGAAGCAACTCTATACGAAGTTCAGCAAGTGTGAATTTTGGTTTCGAGAAGTGACTCTTTCGGGTCACGTCGTTTCTGCTGAAGGAATTAGTGTAGATCCTCAGAAAATTGAGGTAGTTCTGGAATGGAAGCCACCGAGGTCAGTATCGAAAATTTGGAGTTTTCTGGGTTTGGCAGGTTACTATAGAAGATTTGTAGAAGGATTCTCCCTGATTGCTGCTCCATTGACGAAACTGTTGAGGAAAGGAGTAGCGTTTGTTTGGACTGAGAAACAGCAAGAAGCTTTTGGCAAGTTGAAAAAGGTATTAACTGAGGCGCCAGTGTTAATTCAGCCAGAGTCTGGGAAGGACTTCGTTGTGTATTGCGATGCATCACATGTGGGATTAGGCTGTGTACTAATGCAAGAAGGTAAGGTAGTCACTTATGCTTCACAACAGTAGAAGCCTCATGAAGTGAATTACCCTACGCATGATCTAGAGTTGGCTACAGTGGTCTTCGCGTTGAAAATTTGGAGACACTATTTGTATGGAGAAAGGTGTACTATCTACACAGATCATAAAAGCCTAAAGTATCTGTTGACTCAAAAAGAGTTAAACCTTAGGCAACGAAGGTGGATAGAGTTGCTTAAGGATTACGACTGTTCGATTGAGCATCACCCAAGCAAGGCTAATATGGTGGCTGATGCATTAAGTCGAAGGGTTGTTACTGATTTGAGAGCTATGTTTGCTCATTTGAGTCTGTACGATGATGAAATTCTGTTGGCGGAGTTGCAAGTAAGACCTACTTGGACTGAACAGAGTAAGGAGAAGCAGTTGAAGGATAAACCATTAGTTTCTCGATTTCAGCAAGCTGAGAATGGGGAGAATTCAGATTTTAGACTGTATACTAATGGGGTTCTCTACTTTCGTGGAAGGGTTTGTATTCCAAATGACTCTAAATTGAGGCAGGCAATTATGAAAGAGGCTCATGGTGGACTCTGTGCAATGCATCCTGGAGGGGATAAGTTATATAGAGACTTGCGAGAGGTGTATTGGTGGCCTGGATTAAAGCGAGAGGTAACTGAATTTGTTGGGAGATGTCTAACGTGCCGTCAAGTTAAGGTTGAGCACCAACTGCCTTCTGGATTACTACAACTGGTGAAAATTCCACTATGGAAGTGGGAGAGAGTAACTATGGATTTCGTGAGTGGGCTACCTTTGACACCCTCGAAGAAAGATTATGTGTGGTTGATTGTGGATAGGTTAACAAAATCTACCCATTTTATACCTGTCCGTACCGATTACTCATTGCAAAAGTTGGCCAAGTTATATGTGGCGGAGATAGTACGACTGCATAGGGTGCCAGTTTTGATTATTTCTGATCGAGACCCTAGGTTTACATCTCGATTTTGGCAGAAGTTGCATGAGGCGTTGGGTACACGATTGGATTTCAGCACTGCTTTTCACCCTCAGACAGATGGACAGTCAGAAAAGGTTATTCAGGTTTTGGAGGATATGTTAAGAGGTTGTATCATCGATTTCCGTGGTAGTTGGGAGGATTACTTGCCATTGGTAGAGTTTGTATACAACAACAGTCATCAAGCGAGTATTCAGATGGCTCCGTATGAAGCCCTCTATGGGTGAAGATGTCGCATGCTTACGTGTTAGACAGAATTGGGAGAACGATAAGTTTTTGGACTGAAATTAGTGGCAGATACTGAAAGCAAGCTTAAGTTGATAAGGGATCGGTTAAAGGAGGCAGCTGATAGACAGAAGTTGTATGCAGATATAAAGCGTAAAGAGATTGAATTCACAGTTGGAGATATGGTTTTCTTGAAGGTTTCACCTTGGAAGAAGATATTGAGGTTTGGCAAGAAAGGCAAATTGAGTCTGCGGTTTATTAGGCCTTCTCAGGTTCTTAAACGGGTAGGGCCAGTGGCTTATTAGTCGGAGTTACCACCAGAGTTGGATAGAATTCATGACGCCTTCCATGTGTCCATGCTGCGTCAATATCGATCGGATCCATCACATATTGTACCAGTGGAAGAGATTGAAGTAAAGACCGATTTAACTTTTGAGGAAGAACCTGTACAAATTTTGGATCGAGAGGTTAGAGTCTTAAGAAGGAAAACAGTTCCATTGGTAAAAGTACTATGGCGAAATCATGGTAGGGAAGAGGGGACCTGGGAATGCGTCTACAATACCTTCAACTGTTTGGATTAGGTAAATTTCAAGGCCAAAATTTCTTTAAGGGGGTAGAGTTGTAACACCCTAATTTTCAGGATTTTTCGAGTTTTTGTGATTTTTGGTGAATTTTGAAATTTTGGTGTTCTAATTGCTGAAATTATGTTTAAAGGTGCTAGTGGGCCTTTAGAGGGCCTAAGCCTAAGTTGAAACCCGGTAAAATATCAAGTTTGGATTTTAAGTGAAAGGGGGACTTGGCTAAGTGGGCTTTTAAGAAAAACTTCGTAAATTATGACACAAGAAGAGCTTTGGCAAAGTGGAAAGGTGGCACCACTAAGCTCCTAAAAAAGTGGCGTCTAGGATGGAATCAAAGGTCCAGGGTTCGAGTTGCAAGATAAGCGTATTGTTATTTTTAATTTTGAGGCATGTGCCGGGCATGTGATTAACTTAAATGAATTTCAGTAGGGGCCTTAGGAAGGTTGGGCCAATTGTTTTAGTTGATATTAGGGTTAGGTTCATTTTTTTTTTTCTGTCATGATGAATTAGGGTTAGCCACCTTAACTTTATTCTCTTCTCAGTTTCACTTAGTGACCAAAAACGCAAGGTACACCCCCTCTGTGCCGATTGACCAAAAACGCAAGGTACACCCCCCTCCGTGCCGATTTCTTCTTCTTCTTTCCCTCTCCTTTATTCTTTTTCTTCCTTTCTTTTCTTCACCTCTTTAGCCGAATCTATACCTTCCACTCTTTTCTACTCTTTTCTTTTTCAAGTTGACCAAAATATTGAGGAAAAACACCATTGTTGAGCCGATTCCTTTTTGCCAAAAACTTGCTCTTGTGCCGATTTCTCCAAGCCAAAATCCCTCCATTCTTTCCATTCCTTTTGACCAATTTTTACCTTCTCTAAACCCCTAGTACTTGTCGACAGCACCACTCCAAGATTATAACTCCAAATTATTATCTTCTTCATCAGTCAAAAAGCTGAAAATGCCACACCCATAGGAGCCCATGGCCGAATCTTTAGATCTCTAAGATTCGGGTTCTGCTAGCGTTTACGGGATAGATCTACATCAGATCTGAGTAGAAACAGAAGGGAAATCAGTGGTAACTGCTCATTAACCAGATCTATAAGTTATTTTGCAATTTAGAAAAAAGCCGAAGTCCCTAAAATCTAGGGAGGCTGTTGATTGGGGCATAGGGCTCTAAGGGTCATTAATCAATGATTTGTTTTGGTGAATAGTGTGTTCTAGAGGTTTTTGATTGAAGGCTTGGACAAATGGATCAACTAGATTTAGATTTACTCACTAACTTCGATAAAGGTGAGTTCTCAAGGGCCTGTAATGGCTATGGCCGATTATGGTAAGGGTGTATTACGGTTGGTTATTGATTGACGTGTAAACTAAAAGTTGTGGTAATCGATTGTAGGATATTGTGGGGGATAACATTAGCAGTATTCACGAAACAGGTGTGTATCGAGCATCCTCTCACAGTTCAATTCGATAAAAGCTGAAATGCCAAAATTCTGGCATTTCATGGGCTTGTGAGTGTGCGAATTCTCACAAGATGTTTAGAAACCATTGGATCTGAAATCACAAAGTGGTAAGTTAGTCGCGTGTGGAATTTCGTATACTTCGATAATTGGGCCACGATGGGCTGCAAATGGGCCCAATGGGCTTACGGGCCCATATGGGCGAAAACGGGTAACTAAGGTGTACTGATAGATTGTTGGTTCAAAACTGCCTAAACTGATAAATTGATCATAAAATCTGGACTAAATGGGCATAAATAGCTAATAGGAACTGTAGGGCCCATTAGAGGTTTTAGGGCCCAATGGCTAAAACTGATAAATTAAGTTAAATAGATTACTGTGATGACAAATGGATTAGTAAGGACTGTAATATGCATGAAAACCCTAAAAATTGATAAAGTTACTAAAAAAACCCTTATTGGTGGAAAATTACTGTTTTACCCCTAGGAGCAAAATGACTGTTATACCCCTAGGGTTAAGTGTGATCAAAATACATGTTTTACTGTTACTGTTTACTGCATGCCATGTTATTATTATCTGTTGCATGGGACTGGGATATTGATGGAGGGAGTACTGAAAGTGGCTTGACCACGTACTGGAGGCTTTGCCTCAACTTACTGATATTTGAGCAGCTATGCTGCAACTGTGGAGTGTAGGGCTGGCTGGGTTGAGTTATGCCCCACATGATGTGTAGGGCTGGTACGGGTGGAGTGTAGCGGTTAGATTTAGGCTGGGTTGGGTTTGCATTCATATTTAATATCTCTTATGTATTGAAATGGGCCTATGGGTCGTGCTGCTAACTGGGAAGGGCTAAGGCTTAGTTTACTGTATCTGAATAGGGCTTCGGCCCAGTATGTACTGAACTGGATAGGGCTTAGGCGTAGTGGGCTTGAGCTGACTTGGGCCCTGGATGGGCATTCTATACACACTGAGTTTTCTAAACTCACCCCCTTTCTTTCCATCCATGGAGGTGAGCCCTAGTTGGTGGACTTAGAGCTAGGAGGGATTCATAGTGGCCACGAAGATTAAATTTCTGGTTTTCAATTATTTTATTTGATTATTTATTTAGATTGTTTTTATTTTGCTTCCAGGGTTGTAATAAGGCCCCTCTATTTATTTTATTTTGGGGTTTTAATTCTTTACTTACTTAATTTGTTTAAACTGAAGAATAATATTGTTTAAATTATTTTTTGAAATCGAAATTACTTGTTTTCAAAATAACACGATAAACGAACGTTTTCAAAACCAAATGAACTTTCCTTAGAGTAACAAAAGTAATGTTTTTAAATAAACCTTCCACGATCAGTAGTAAATAGGACATTTATTAAGCTAAATCGGGAATTTCTGTTAGAATAACAAACATGGTTTTGACAAAGCTCACCCTAATATTAGTAACTAGGTAACATGGTTAAATGTCAGTGATGTGACACACCAGATTTGGCCATAATGTCTGGGCCGGGTTTGGGGTGTTACATTTAGTGGTATCAGAGCCCGATGGCAACAACTCAGCTGTGGATCGGGTCTAAAAAGATTTTCAAAATTTTTAAAACTTAAGCCCAAGAAGGGTAATTCGGGAAATTGGTTTTTGAAAATTTAGGAAAAACTCTTCCAAGCTAGTTTTCTTTGAAATATACATGTTTTGGATTTTGAAAATTCTGAGTTTCCTGAAATTCGACAATTGAAGAAATGGCACACTGAATCCCCGGCACCAAGTCTGTAAGTATTCCTGCTTTATATACTGTACTGTACTGAAACAAAACTATAGATAGAACTGAGACTCTGCTATGATACTGTAGATAGGGTCGAACTGAAAACTGTAGAAACTGAGACTGTAGGGAAACTAAACCCTAGAAAAAATGAGACTGTAGCTAGGCAACGTATTCGCGAAAATAACTATGAAACTCTATCTTTACATAAGACATTTGTAATAAATAACTGAAATATTAACCTACTATCATAAAATTCTAAATCAGATAAGTCGATATGAGTACGAGAGCTACTCGTGGACGAGGCCACGGACATGGCCGAGGCAGTGCACAGGCTGGGCCCTCATCTTCAGAGAACATGCCAGCTGACGGGGCACGACCGCCACCGGAAGCAGAAAATGGGCTGTATGATCGGGCCGCAGGGGATGATGCCCTATCCCAGACGATGTTAAGGGTTCTAGAAAGGGTTGCTGAAGCTAATGTTGGGCCTATAAATAGAGGGACCATCTCTGAGCGACTCTAGGCTAACGAAGCAGAGGTTTTCAGGGGCGTATCTAGAGTAGCCTCGAAAGTAGCTGAGTATTGGCTGGAAGATATGGAGAGGATCATGGACGATCTGGATTGCTCAGTTGAGCAAAAACTGAAGGGTGCAGTGTCTCTGCTATGAGATGAAGCATACCAATGGTGGATTACTGTGAGAGGGTACCGCAGCTGAGCGGGTAACCTGGGACTTGTTTGAGACAGTTTTTAAGGGAAAATACGTCGGAGCCAGCTATATGGATGCGCACAGGAAGGAATTTTTAATCTGACCTAGGGCAATAGGTCAGTCACTGAGTATGAGGCGGAGTTTCTAAGGTTGAGCCGATATGCCAGTGGAATTGTTGCCACTGAGTTCGAGCGTAGTGTTCGCTTTGAGGATGGCCTTAGGGATGAGCTAAGGGTGTTGATAGCTCCGTAAAAATAGCACAATTTTGCTACATTGGTAAAGAAGGCTAAGATAGCCGAAGAAGTGAAGCCAAACTGAAATTGAGAATGTGACTGTGGAGACAGTCAGAACTGTTAGGGAATTTCAAGATGCTTTTCAAGAGGAGCTTCCTGGATTACCTCCGAACCGAGAAGTCGAGTTTGGGATTGATTTGTTACCCGGAATAGCTCCATTGTCCATCGCGCCTTACAGGATGGCACCGAAGAAGTTAGTGGAATTGAAAGCTCAAATCCAAGAGTTGTTAGATAGAGGCTTCATTAGACTGAGTGTGTCTCCGTAGGGAGCACCAGTGTTGTTTGTGAAGAAAAAGGATGGGACGATGCGTATGTGCATCGATTATCGCCAGATGAACAATTTGATGATAAAAAACAAGTATACTCTGCCTAGAATTGATGATCTGTTCGATCAGCTTAAAGGAGCTTTGGTATTTTCCAAGATCGATCTTCGATCTGGATACCATCAATTAAGAGTAAAGGAGGTAGATATTCATAAGACAACATTCAGAACTCGATATGGTTACTATGAGTTTCTGGTTATGCCATTTGGGTTGATAAACGCAGCTGCAACTTTCATAGTCTGATGAATCGAGTGTTCCAACCTTACTTGGACCGATTCGTAGACATCTTTATCGATGATATTCTGGTATATTCAGACGCTAAGGAGAAGCATGATGAGCATCTCCATATTGTGCTGTAAGTGCTGAAAGAGAAGCAACTTTATGCGAAGTTCAGTAAGTGTGAATTTTGGTTACGAGAAGTGACTTTTCTGGGTCACGTGGTTTCTGCTGAAGGAACTAGGGTAGATCCTTAGAAAATTGAGGCAATTCTAGTATGGAAACCACCGAGTTTAGTATCGAAAATTAGGAGTTTTCTAGGTTTGGCAGACTACTACAGAAGATTTGTAGAAGGATTCTCCCTGATTGCTGCTCCATTGATGAAACTGTTGAGGAAAGGAGTAGAGTTTGTTTGGACTGAGAAACAGTAAGAAGCTGTTGACAAGTTGAAAAAGGTATTAACTGAGGCGCCAGTGTTAATTCAGCCAGAGTCTGGGAAGGACTTCGTTGTGTACAGCGATGCATCTCATATGGGATTAGGCTGTGTACTGATGCAAGAAGGTAAGGTAGTCGCTTATGCTTCGCGACAGCTGAAGCCTCATGAAGCGAATTACCCTACGCATGATCTAGAGTTGGCCGTAGTGGTCTTCACGTGGAAAATTTAGAGACACTATTTGTATGGAGAAAGGTGTACTATCTACACAGATCATAAAAGTCTAAAGTATCTGTTCACTTAGAAGGAGTTAAACCTTAGGCAACGAAGATGGATAGAGTTGCTTAAGGATTACGACTGTTCGATTGAGTATCACCCAGGCAAGGCTAATATGGTGGCTGATGCATTAAGTCGAAGGGTTGTTGCTGATTTGAGAGCTCTGTTTGCTCGTTTGAGTCTGTACGATGATGGAAGTCTATTGGCCGAGTTGCAAGTGAGACCTACTTGGACTGAACAGATTAAGGAGAAGCAGTTGAAGGATGACTCGTTAGTTTCTCAATTTCAGCAAGCTAAGAATGAGGAGAATTCAGATTTTAGACTGAATACTGATGGGGTTCTCTGGTTTCATGGAAGGGTTTGTATTCCAAAGGACTCTGAATTGAGGCAGGCAATTCTGAAAGAGGCTCATGGTGGACTTTGTGCTATGCATCTCGAAGGGAATAAGTTATATAGAGACTTACGAGAGGTGTATTGGTGGCTTGGATTAAAATGAGAGGTAACTGAATTTGTTGGGAGATGTCTGACGTGCCAGCAAGTCAAGGTTGAGCACCAACCGGATTGCTACTACCGGTGAAAATTTCGCTATGGAAGTGGGAGAGCGTAACTATGGATTTTGTGAGTGGGCTACCTTTGACACCCTCCAAGAAAGATTCTGTGTGGGTGATTGTGGATAGGTTAACGAAATCTGCCCATTTTGTACCTGTCAGTACCGGTTACTCACTGCAAAAGTTGGCCAAGTTATATATGGCGGAGATAGTGCGACTGCATGGGGTGCCAGTTTCGATTATTGCTGATCGAGACCATAGGTTCACATCTTATTCTAGCAGAAGTTACATGAGGCGTTGAGTGCACGATTGGATTTCAACACTGCTTTTCACCCTCAGAAAGACGGACAGTCAGAAAGGGTTATTCAGGTTTGAAGGATATGTTAAGAGGTTGTATCATCGATTTCTGTGGTAGTTGGGAGGATTACTTGCCATTGGTGGAGTTTGCGTACAACAACAGTTATCAAGCGAGTATTCAGATGGCTCCGAATGAAGCACTTTATGGGCAAAGATGTCGTATGCCTACGTGTTGGATAAAATTGGGAGAACAACAAGTTCTTAGACCGGAATTAGTGGCAGATACTAAAAACAAGGTTAAGTTGATAAGAGATCGGTTAAAGGAGGCAGCTGATAGACAGAAGTCGTATGCGGATCTAAAGCATAAAGAGATTGAATTCGCAGTTGGAGATATGGTTTTCTTGAAGGTTTCACCTTGGAAGAAGATCTTGAGGTTTGGCAAGAAAGGCAAATTGAGTCCGTGGTTTATTAGGCCTTATCGGGTTCTTAAACAGGTAGGGCCAGTAGCGTATTAGTTGGAGCTACCACTGGAGTTTGATAGAATTCATGACGTCTTCCATGTGTCCATGCTGCATTGATATCAATCGGATCCATCACATATTGTACCAGTGGAAGAGATTGAAGTAAAGACCGATTTGACTTTTGAGGAGGAACCTATGCAAATTTTAGATCGAGAGGTTAGAGTCTTAATAAGGAAGACAGTTTTGTTGGTAAAAGTACTATGGTGAAATCATGCCAGGGAAGAGGCAACTTAGGAACCAGAAGAGGCAATACGTCAACAATACCCTCAACTGTTTGGATCAGGTAAATTCTGAGGCTGAAATTTCTTTAAGGAGGTAGAGTTGTAACACCCTGGTTTTCGGGATTTTTTGGGTTTTTGTGATTTTTGGTGAATTTTGAAATTTCGGTGTTCTGATTGCTGAAATTATGTTTAAAGGTGTTAGTGGGCCTTTAAAAGGCCCAAGCCTAAGTTAAAACCTGGTACAATATCACGTTTGGATTTTAAGTGAAAGGGGGACTTGCCTAAGTGGGCTTTTAAGAAAAACTTTGTAAATTATGACACAAGAAGAGCTTTGGCAAAGTGGCAAGGTGGCACCACTAAGCTCCTAAAAAAGTGGTGTCTAAGATGGACTCAAAGGTCCAGGGTTCAAGTTGCAAGATAAGCGTATTGTTATTTTTAATTTTGAGGCATGTGCCGGGCATGTGATTAACTTAAATGAATTTTGGCAAGGGCCTTAGGGAGGTTGGATCGATTGTTTTAGATGATATTAGGGTTAGGTTCTTTTCTTTTTCTGTCATGACAAATTAGGGTTAGCCACCTTAACTTTATTCGCTTCTCAGTTTCACTCAGTGACCGAAAACGTAAGGTACACCCCCTCTGTGCCGATTTCTTCTTCTTCTTTCCCTCTCCTTTATTCTTTTTCTTCCTTTCTTTTCTTCTCCTCTCTAGCTGAATCTATACCTTCCACTCTTTTCTACTCTTTTCTTTATCAAGTTGACCGAAACACTGAGCAAAAACACCATTGTTGAGCTGATTCTTTTTTGCCGAAAACTTGCTCTTGTGCCGATTTCTCCATGCCAAAATCCCTCCATTCTTTCCATTCCTTTTGACAGATTTTTACCTTCTCTAAACCCCTAGTACTTGTCGACAGCACTACTCCAAGATTATAACCCCAAGTCATCATCTTCTTCACCAGTCAAAAAGCCGAAAACGCCACACCCATAGGAGCCCATGGCCGAATCTTTAGATCTCTAAGATTCGGGTTTTGCTGCTAGTGTTTAGGGTATAGATCTACATTAGATCTAAGTAGAAACAGAAGGGAAATCAGTGGTAACTGCTCATTAACCCAGATCTATGAGTTATTTTTAAATTTAGAAAAAGCCAAAGTCCCTAAAATCTAGGGAGGCTGTCGATTGGGGCATAGGGCTCTAAGGGTCATTAATCAATGATTTATTTTGGTGAATAGTGTGTTCTAGAGGCGTTTGATTGAAGGCTTGGACAAGTGGATCAACTAGATTTAGATCTAGTCACTAACTTCGACAAAGGTGAGTTCTCAAGGGCCTTTAATGGCTATGGCTGATTATGGTAAGGGTGTATTAGGATTAGTTATTGAGTGACTTGTAAACTAAATGTTGTGGTAATCGATTGTAGGATATCGTGGGGGATCACGTTAGTAGTCGTCGCGAAACAGGTGTTTATCAAACACCCTCTCATAGTTCAATTTGGCAAAAGCCGAAATGTCGAAATTCTGGCATTTCGTGGGCTTGTGAGTGTCTGAATTCTCACAAGATGTTTAGAAACCATTGGATCTGAAATCACAAAGTGGTAAGCTAGTCGTGTGTGGAATTTCGTATACTTCGGTAATTGGGCCTCGATGGGTTATAAATGGGCCCAATGGGCTTATGGGCCCATATGGGCGAAAACGGGTAACTAAGGTGTACTGATAGATTGTAGGTTCAAAACTGCCTAAACTGAGAAATTGATCATAAAATCTAGATTAAATGGTCTTAAATAGCTAATAGGAACTGTAGGGCCCATTAGAGGTTTTAGGGCCCAATGGCTAAAACTGATAAATTAAGTTAAATAGATTACTTGATGACAAATGGATTAGTAAGGACTGTAATATGCATGAAAACCCTAAAAATTGATAAAGTTACTAAAAAAACCCTTATTGGTGGAAAATTACTATTTTACCCCTAGGAGCAAAATGACTATTATACCCCTAGGGTTAAGTGTGATCAAAATACATGTTTTACTGTTACTGTTTACTGCATGCCATGTTATTATTATCTGTTGCATCGGACTGGGATATTGATGGAGGAAGTACTGAAAGTGGTTTGACCCCGTACTGGTGGCTTTGCCTCAACTTACTGATATCTGAGCAGCTATGCTGCAGCTGTGGAGTGTATGGCTGGGTGGGTTGAGTTATTCCTCACATGGTGTGTAGGGCTGGTACGGGTGGAGTTTAGCGGTTGGATTTAGGCTGGGTTGGGTTTGCATTCATATTTAATATCTGTTATGAAATGGGCCTACGGGCCGTACTGTTAACTGGAAAAGGCTAAGGCCTAGTTTGCTGTATCTGAATAGGGCTTCGGCCCAGTATGTACTGAACTGGATAGGTCTTAGGCTTAGTGGGCTTGAGCTGACTTGGGCTTTGGATGGGCAATCTATACACACTGACTTTTCCAAACTCACCCACTTTCTTTCCATCCATGCAGGTGAGCCCTAGTTGGTGGACTTGGAGCTGGGAGGGATTCAGAGCGGCCACAAAGATTAAATTTCTGGTTTTCAATTATTTTATTTAATTAATTATTTATATTGTTTTTATTTTGGTTTCTGGATTGTAATAAGGCCACTCTGTTTATTTTATTTCGGGGTTTTAATTCTTTACTTACTTAATTTGTTTAAACTGAAGAATAATATTGTTTAAATTGTTTTTTGAAATCAGAATTACTTGTTTTCAAAATAACACGATAAACGAACGTTTTCAAAACCAAATGCACTTCCTAAGAGTAACGAAAGTCATGTTTTTAAATAAAACTTCCACGATCAGTACTAAATAGGACATTTATTAAGCGAAATCGGGAATTTCTCTTAGAATAACAAACATGGTTTTTCAAAGCTCACACT
The DNA here is from genome assembly GCA_020496765.1 of Gossypium stocksii. Lineage (NCBI taxonomy): Eukaryota > Viridiplantae > Streptophyta > Magnoliopsida > Malvales > Malvaceae > Gossypium > Gossypium stocksii. The sequence goes on from CM035627.1 coordinate 31,153,413, forward strand.
AATCTTAGTAACTAGGTAACATGGTTAAATGTAGGTGATGTGACACACCAGATTTGGCCATAACATCTGGGCCGGGTTTGGGGTGTTACACCGATATACAATTAGAGTAGTGTTTACACACCTTGTTGCGAAGAGCGCTAAAATCCACGAGCACCAAACCTAAATTCAATTACAAAACTCCGTCAATCTTTTAATCACTAGGGTTAAACACCCTCTTATTAACACTTAATCCCAAAATGGTAATTGTTACCTGCCTTGATTGAACAAATATGGTTTAGCCCACCTGAACCACTGACCAGGATTGACTTTAAGATTCTTGGCAAAAATCTGCATTACAACCTAATCTTGTTAACTATTACCATAAGTGTACTTAACTTGAATCAAGCGAATAACAACTTACCAAAACGTAGAACTAAGAATGGCAGATAGAACTAATCGACCTACAAAAGCACATCCTAAACCAGAGGCACGAGATGGTACAATCACACCCTTGCCAGTATTGGCAGAGAAAAGAAAATGTTAGAGGGAAAATTATTTTGACAGAAAGAAAAGGAAAGGAAAAAGACAATAGTGAACTTAATCAGAGATAGTGGCGACAACAAGGTTCAACCATAAGTCAAGGATTCGACAACCAAAAAAGGAAACCAAGTTACCTTAATCGAATGCATAGAAAGATTCAGCTACAAGAAAATTCAGCTCACAATGTAGGAGGAAAACTGAAAGAAAGGCGAAAATGTAAAGAGGGAGATGAGGCAAGGGGTATTTGGCCAATGCACAAAAGGAGATGGTGACGACTTAGAACTGATAGAGAGAGATCTAGCAAGGATTCGGCAAAGGGTTATGGAGGGAAGAAAAAAAGGTATTCGGACCAAGAGAGACGATTGAGAGAGGGAAGGGAAGAAGCAAAATCAAAATAGCGAACAAGGAAGAAAGCCAATACGAGAAGTAGAGAGAAAAGGCAACAAAAGCCAATTTTTGGCACCAAAGGCATAAAGAACCAAAATGCTAAAGAGAATGAGCATACAAAACCGAAAATTTGAGAGAATAGTAACTCAGCCAAAAATTTCTATATACTAACTGTGCAATTTTGGCACAACTTTACTACACTTCAAATTCCATTTTTTCCTCTATTAAATCTCTCCTAAAATCCCTCCTCAAATCTCTCCAACCGACCATACCTCCCCTTAACTACTCAATTTGAATTCCCCTCGACCACTTTAGTGTTTCAGTCAACCCACAACACTCCCACGGCACAGTAGCAATATAAATACTCTTCTGCACCCTACACGCCACCTATCCCTTAGACCAGCAAGCTCTTTCAGTCATACTTTACCCATAATAATTCAAAAGCCTACTAACTAAAGACAAGGGTTTATTCAAGTAAAACAAAATTTTGCTCAAACCAAGGCTTGAACTCAGGACATCCCCAACACTTCTCTTGACACTTAACCACTGAAACAAGCATGTATTTATGCAACACGACATACAAAAATAATTACTTAAAATTTTGGGACGTTACACAAATTCAGGTTGTTACATGTTTAATCATCTCAGGTAGTTGAGGGTAAAATTAGTAACGGTATCTAATGATCCATTGTTACCTCACGTAATCTTTTATGTGCTTACGAGATTGAATTAATTGTTTGAATTGGCATAAAGATATGTGCAAGAGATTATTTTTAATTTCATAAGTATGTATGTGCATTAGCACATTCGCTTATTAAAATTTGTTTAATCGGTTGAATTGACATAAAGATATAGTCAAGAGATAAATGGATTTTGGTAGGTGAGTATGTTCATAAGTTAGCAAATTATCGAGTTGCCATGAATTTATTCGTAACAACATGAACATGAGCTTAATAATTCTAAATTAAGAAATGTAATTAATCTAACACAATTATGCCATCTTGATTAAAATCATCTTTTGAAATCGTGCATTAGAACTTTTATTTTCTTTTTAGTTGTTTTACTTAGTTAAAAATATTAGTTTCTAATCACCTCCTCAAATCAAAATATTTTTCTTTAGCAAAGTGTTTTTAATTGCATTCATAAATAATTCTTTTCATAGTCCCTGTGGGTACGATAAGTTGACATTTACTTGTCACTTTATTGCTTGTTGCGATTGTGTACACTTGCACATTTTCGTCGTTTCAGATGCCAATAAAGGAAAATTAAGATAAGTGAGACCGAGAAGAGATCTTATCAGGCACCAATTTGATAGTCTCGAGTTAGTTTGGTAAGGTTGAGAGATAAATCAAACTAATTTATCTAAGTTGGTAAAATTGAGATTGAGAGGTAAAATTGAATCAATTTAGGACTAATAGTAATTTAGGTCCCTAATCTAAAGGTTAACCAACCACATGGAAATCATCCAACCATTGTCTATTATCATATTTGTTAGTTTCATGCTTTGCGTAATTTAAAATTTAGTCCTCTTACACTCTTAAGTAATTAATTAGTGTAATTAAAATCTTGTATGGTCAGTTGTAATATAATACTTAGTGAATAGTTAATTAGACTCCTTTAATTGCATAACCATAGTTTATGAATCACTTAATCACTTACTCTTATGGGTTTGATCCTCGAAATACTTTGGTGTTGTATTGGACATTATAAATATTACAACTGACCTATCAGACTTGTAGATACCACATAGATTAGATTTGTACTTCTGATGATTCTCAACCTTGGTGCGCACACACTATGACACGATTAAGTTGTTGGCGCCATTGCTAAGGAGTCAATGCATACTTTCTAATGAGATAATTGACCCAAACTAAGTTTATAGATACAACATCTCTCGTCTCTTGTGTTTGTAATTTTGTTTGGAAAATATTTGTTGATTTCTGTCAGTTTTTTTTGCTTGCAGGGAGTCGTGTATGACTCAAATTGGTAACAGGATCGTATCATTAGAACTAGAATCAGAATTGAAAAGAATTTTGACACATGTGAGAAGGGAAAAACTTCTAATAGTAGCCCAACCTCCACCGATAGACCCACCAATTGCCAATCCAATGATTGATAATCTAAGAGTAGAAGACCAACCACAACCACTACGCCAAGTACGATGGAGTAAAGCACGTTGCGAGATTATGCCGTGCCTAACTTGGAGGAAGTTTAAGGAAATCTAGATGATACAAGGGAATCTTTAATTCTTGGGATTAATGAGTGAGGATCCTAACCAACATCTTAAACATTTCTTAACCTTGTGTGATACCTTTAGACAATGAAGTCGTTGATGGATATCACGAATTTTTGCCAACTTGAAGGATAGTCACTCTATGAAGTATGGGAGGGCTTCAAATTAATCCTACATAGGTGTCCCTATCATGGCATACATGATTGACTACAATTGCAAACCTTTTATAATATGCTTGATGAGAACTTGCAATCGAGCCTCAATAGAGCATCCTCGGGGGCATTCATGTTGAAGACCTATGCTAAAGGGTGCCCATTAATTGTGGATATAGCGATGAACTCCTATATGCCGGTTGAGTGATTCGCATACCAAACTAACCAATTGACCGTGAATACGGTCGGTAATGAGGACAGGTTTCAAAAAATGCTCAAGAGGCTTAAGAACTTTGAAGTTAGTTTGGTTCGATCACCAATTCCAATCTAGCCCTTTCTAACCAATGCACATGTAGGGCATAATCATAAAGGTCCAAATTGGGGGAGCCATAATGAAAACACTGTTGTAAAGGTGAACTACTTGGGGAATAGAGGATACAACCCGTACTCTAACACCTATAACCCAAGGTGGTGAGATCACCCCAATCTTAGGTGGGGAGGGAACCATGGGGGACCCTCCAACCAAGGAGTACCCAATTGGAATCAACTTAGACCCAATGCTCTATTCCAACCATCGAAGCCATATTGACCACCTCAAGAACTTGATAGAAAACCCACCTATAGTAGTGATCCTCACATGCCTATAACACCTCTCATTCGTCTTCATCACCAGAATAAGGTTACAAGATGCTACAATAATTAACAACAAATAATATAAAATTTTAAATAAAATTTATTTAAAACATTCATTATTTATTAATCATTCAAACAAAACATGTTTTACATACGAGACCGGGCTTAAATTGACGAAAGCTTTAAAATTAATCAAAGATTGTATTGAAACATTTCACAAAAGAAAGATAAAAATGTAAAATAGGGGTCGCGCAGTCATGTAGGCATGTTGTGTAAAAGGTTGAGACTATATATCATTGAGTCATATGGCCATGTGACTGGGCCATTTAACTAACTGTGATCGTATAACAATCTGCATACCAAATCTATAGTATTCACATGAGCATGTCGCCATCCCATGTGACATGCTGAAACCGTGTTATTTTCATGCTTCTTAAATACCAATCACACACGATTGTGTCACCAACCCATGTGTGACACACGATCGTGTAGTTAACCATGTAATACCAAACATGTCAATTATCCAATTGAATGAAACCAGACACTAAAGTACTTCCAAAAACACATTTAGATTACCTTGCTCAACACACTTCAAATACCCAAGCAAAATCATGATACAATAAATCCTAATAGTGCCCAACAAATATGCCACATTGGCACCATCACAAACAAGTATAAACATTACAATTCTTTATCTAACTTTAATTCCAAATTACCATATTCAAAAGTCACAAACATGTGTAACAATCCATAGTTCAAATACTCATCTTGCCAAAATAGACTTACCAATTCTCACTTTTAAACATATAAAAAATTATCGAAACACAAGACTAACTTAGGCAAGTAGACTTCAAACCTAGCAGCTAACATCTAACATTCGTAACTTAATATTTCATTCAAGCATCACCTAAAATAAAGCTTAAATTTGATTCAAAACCAATAATACATTAACTAGATATATATATGTACCATTCATGCCATCTAAGCATACCATATAAACCATCAAGGTCAACTTTACATGACAACTATTACCAAATCTTACAACGTCATCTCTTAAAATTTTATTAAAAAAATGACTCCAAAATAGCCTATATACATGCCACAAAATCAAGTTAAAACAATTTCAAGATCTACAGGGACTAAAGTTTGATTGTGTGAGCTTTGGAGTTGATATGATAGACTTGATCTGCAAAATGTCCACTATAGGAAAACATGAAACGAAATAGAGTAAGCTTTACGTAAGCTTAGTAAGCTAAGATATAAAATATACACAAACTTACCTCAACCAAGCATATGTAATTAAACAATTAACATAATGTTTTTAAGCAATTAAAATATACACAAACTTACCTCAACCAAGCATATGTAATTAAACAATTAACATAATGTCATTAACCTGACATAACAGTTCACAAAAAATAGGCGAGTTCATCATAGTGCCAATTCATTGAGTAATTCAATGTTCATCATGTTATTCAATCTAGTGCTTTGACATAAATCTAACATTTACCATTGAGTCATTTATCAATTGTTCACAAGTTCAATTAGCTCGATGAACAATAGCAAAAGTAATTTGGATACTTGGGTAACTACACCACACTAGGGAGCACTGTAGTGCTAACAAGGGCATCAAAGTGCAAACAAGGACACCAAAGTGTAAACAGGGGCACCCAATTGCAATCAGGGACACCAAAGTGTAAATAGAAGCACCAAAGTGCAAATATATAAGCAACAAAGTTCAAACCCTGTAAGCACACATTCTAGATATTAACATCATTAACTTCAGCGACAAAATATTTTAAAGTCCTTATACTCTTTATAAATTTAGAATTTAATCCATGTTCTTTTATTTCTATAAATTTATTCCCTATACTTTTTAGATTTTAAAATTCAGGTCCAATTGTTAATTATGTTAATTTTTTTGTTAAATTCAAGTTCATTAATTTTTAGCTTATTATATAAAGAAAACCCTTAAAAATAATTCAATAATCAATTGAGCCTTCAATTATAAATAACACCCAATTGAGCCCTTTATCGAACTTAAGAACTCAATTAAACCCCTGAATTTAAACTTTTTATGAAAGCCCCTAAATAATGTTAGCTTTGCCACATGGCATACGAGGGTTGTGCAATGTGGTTATATATGATAATTGTAACAGTCTGAATTAGGGCATGTAACACCCCTTACCCGAGTCTGACACCGGAACGGGTACGAGGCATTACCAGACTTGAACATTCTTAATCTCACGAGTTCAATTATAAAATTTCTTTTCTTTTAAAACTTCTCTTTTAATCTTTTATTAACTTTAACATGGGCCCACGAGGCCCTAAACATACATCAAGGGTATTCCGAAACCGATCTGAAAACTTTTAGACAATTAGAAGATTTTATCTAAAACATGGCTACACACCCGTGTGGGGTGGGACATGCCTGTGTGGGCAGGTCGTGTAGTCTCACATGCCCATGTCCCTAGCCCATGCTGAATTTATTTCAATTTCCACCTACAGGGGTTTTGACACAACCTAGACACACGCCCATGTCTATAACCCTGTGCAAGAACCTGGGTATTCTATTTTTGTAGCAAGGACAGAGCACACGCACATGTTCTTAGCCCGTGTACTATACTGACTTAGGTAAGTTAGATACAGGGGACACACGACCTAGACATACGCCCATGTGCCCAACCATGTGAAAATTAATAGGCTATTTTCCAAGCCTGAAGCCACCCTGAGACATGACCAAATATAGTAGCAATCCATACCAACATCATTTCACAATTTAGAACTTAGCAAAGATGAAAACATCCACCATTGTATAAAATTAAAATAGGCAAATTAAGGCCATATCCAAGGGCCATTACAACTTGACTCAAGCACAAAAATAGCCAACACATATAGCCATTAAAGTGGCAATTTACAAAATGACTAACTTCCCATACATGCCATACAACAAAAGGTCTACTAACTGTACCAAAATAGTTGGCTTGATGGTGTGACTACGAGCTCCGACTTCAAGTGATCCTCGAGCTAGATCAGCAAACTTACACGGGAAGAAGGAAAGGAAAGGGAATAAGCACATAAAATGCTTAGTAAGTTGCATGAATAAGTTAGCCACAATTTCAAAGAATATTGGCCTAAATAGGCATTGAAAAGTATCATGGACTTCTTACTCGGTCTTGAGTTTTCATTATGCACATTTCTTACTCATTCTCTTGAATTGCTCATTCTCATATCTTACTCATTTTCATCAAGTAGTATTTCTCATAGCCATGCATTTCAATTACTCATAACTTACTCATTCTTGGACCTGCAACACTCCACATGAAATTTTAGTCTTTCTCATATAATTTACTAACTTGTAAACTTTCCTTTAAAATTTTTAGAATACCGAAGGATATCCGTAAGTCAATATCATGAAATGATGCCAATGCCATGTCCTAGATGTGGTCTTATATGGGATCACCATCAATGTCAATGCCACGTCTCAGACATGGTCTTGCACGAGATCATACTCTGATGCCGATACCGATGCCATATCCCAGACATTGTCCTACACGGGATCTCATATAGGATGCCCAAGCCATATCCCAGACATGGTCTTACAGGGGGTCCGTATCTCATATCGATGCCAAAGCCATGTCCCAAACATGGTCTTATACGGGACCTCATCTTGGATGCCCATGCCATGTCCCAGAGATTGTCTTACAGCGGATCACATTTTGATGCCAATGCCATGTCCCATACATGGTCTTATATTGTGACAACCCTGTTTTGACCCTAGTCAGGAAGTGGTTTTGGAACCACAAAACCGAGTCACTAAATTTAGTAAATGCTAAATTTCATGTCTAATATTTATGAAATTGTTTGCGTGAATATTTGATTTATAACTTGGTGCCATTTGAAAGTGAAATTTATGTATTAGGACTCATGTGTAAGAAAATGAAAATGTGTGAGGTTAAATTAAAAGTGGCCAAATTGGTGCATGGCTTAAGGGTTAGGAGTTGCATGTCAACTTTCCCTTTTGTTGTTTTAGTGGCCGGCCATAATGATTTCATGGCATGAAACATGTGTTATATATATTATTTTTTAATATAAATAAAAATGGTTTAATGACAATGAAATAAGAAATAATAAAAGTGAAGAAAAGAAAAAAATTATTTTATTTTGTTATTCATTGCCGAATGTGGAAGAGAAAAATGGGTTGGAGATTGAAGAAGCATTCGTCCATTGTAGTCTCAAATTAAGGTAAGTGTTCATGTTATTTTGCTTGAGAATTTTGAATTTTAGTTGATGGTTAGGCATAAGGCATAACCCATGAGTTGGTTTTTTGAATTTTGGTGAACATCACTTTCGGCCATGGTTGAAACAATTTAAAAATTTTGAAGTTTTTGGGGTTTTGATGATAGAAATGTAAGATATAGTACTTGAGAAATGCTATGAGGATAAATTGATGTGATTATGCGCTAGTAAGCTTAAATATGAAAATTTGTGTTTGTGTGATTTAAATTGTGAATGGGATATTCGGCCATGGCCATTTTGATTTCTAAATTGAGTTTAGATTCATGCAAGGCTTAAATAGATAGCCATTTTGAGAGGGATGAATATAAGTGACTAGAAATGATGTTATAGATGATGGATTAAGCAGAAATTTGTATTTTGAGGTGCATTAGGTTCGGTATTAGTGAAAATAAACTAGGAAAAATATATTTGTTGTTAAATGGTAATGACTGAGTGTTCATGAGAAAATTTATACTAAACTCCACATGATTTTGAGCTTGCTAAGTGATGACATGAAAATTTGGCTAAAGATGGCATATAAGTGTGAGCTTAAACCGAATATGAGTTTGACCGAATATGTGAATTAGGTACTAAAAATGATGGAAAATGACTTACGGCCAAAGCATTTAGGTGTTAACATATTCGGCTCTTGTTAATTGTTGTGTCATGAATAATGTAAGAGTATGCCCAAAGATCAATCACGAGATGGTTGTAACAACATACTTGATTTATCATGTTTATTAATATAAGGCTTTGCCATTATTATTTCAGTTTCATTTCTGTGTGCATAAATAAACTGTTTTATAATAATGTCCTAAGAATAATATGATTATTCTTAAAAGATCCTTAGTCAAGTATTATTGTTGGCTAGGACAATAATAATGCATTGAGACTAACATGTAGTTGATTGATGATAAAGAGTTGTCATTGATATCGAGTATCAGAATCAATGCATGAATGTGTGTGTTAGAGAACAACATATTGGACCGACCCGCTATGAGTATGTTTCTTGGATTATTATGTAATTGTCACAATATTACTCATAGTGATTAATATGTATATGATCCTCATACTTGAGATCATCATCATTCCAACATCGTGAGTTGTATATTTTGATATAGTCAAACGAACACTGTAATTGGTTGTTCTATTAAGACTAATGTTGGATATACCACAATCTATGTAGAGGGATATGGTTGATCAATATAGGATAAGTCCCTCCTACATAATAGGAGTAATATCTCAGGCCACTTGATTGAGTGAGACTAGAAATGCATGGCCATGCTCAAATAAGTTGATATGAGATGTCATACTTATTTGTATATCATAGTCTACTCAAGGTATCAAGAAACATAGGATGGACTATGCAAGTGTGACTATTCCATGACTTGTGTCTATTCTAAAGATATTGGACTTAAGGATTAATGCATGAAAAGTTAATCACAAAAGGTTATGTCGAATCATGACTTCTTGTAACTTAGGTAGCAATGATGCATTGCTAGATGCCACTCATTGTTTGTAATATTAGAATAGTTCTAATATTACTGCTAATGTTACAAGAACCTATAGGGTCACACCTTTTAATTGAAATGAACGGAGTAAAACATAGTTGGTATTGTGTCTGGTTGTCGCATGAATTAAATTAATTATAGAATTAATTAAATTCGGCAATCAAATTATTGAACATACTATATGTACAAGGATGTTGTACACATAATCAAGAACATAATTTTCTAATATATGATTTTGGTTCATATATATATAAATTTAAATAAATATAGTTTACCGAAATCTTTATTATAATTAACGTAATTATAATTTTCGGTTAAACGTTATTATATTTATTTAATAACGATTATTATGATTCGGATTATTTATGGTAATAAATATTCATTATGAATATATATCAATTAACACAAAGTTTTAAATATGGCAAGGGTAAAAACCCTAAAGGATATATACATAGGCAATCCCGAAACCAAAAAAATGAGGCCTAGCAGCCGTCAAAAGTGATACTCTCTGAAAATAGTTTTCTGAGAGATTTCCGTTCATTGTCAATTGGGTGGACTACGTAGAGGCCGACATCGTTAAAGGTTGCGGCTTGGTTCGATAGTGCTTCAGGATTCCCGTTGCCTTGGCGTCGCTGTCTACTCAGATTGAAGTTTCGGTAATTTCGAAACCTTCATCACCCCGATTCGTTCCTTACACATGGATCCATGGTATGGATCGCCGGTAAAATTTATTATTCTAATTTTCCGCTGCGCCTTGGAGGCACCGGCGATCCTACAAATAATGAGTTGGATTAAAAGATTATGTATACCTAAATTAATCAATGACTTGGTTGTGATTTGTGATGTACTTGTACTTGGCCGAATGTGTATGATAAAGGAAGTATGTGTGTGTCTTGTTTGGAATGAAAGTGTAACTATCAATAGAGATGTGTGAATAAAGTTTGATATAATTGAATTGTTTAACTTAGCTCAAGAGCATAGAGGGGCAACATCGGATAAGGGGAAAGCTACAGTCACGGAATAGTCAACCCATAATTGTCTAGAAAGATACGAGGTAAGTTTTGAGTAATTAAGTTTAGCATAAAAGTTAGAATGGCATGTTATAAGTGTATGATATATGAATCACGGCCCATTGATATTACTTTACTTAAATTTGCTTATGAGATAGTTGTATATAAGGCATGTAGCCGAATGATCACTAAGAAATAAGCTATGATAATTAGATGGATAGGTGATCCTTGTGTGCATATAGACCAAATGTTAAATGAAAGTTATACATTATGTGCTTGTATGCGAATGAAACAAATGAAATTTCAATGTGATAGACTTGTGAAATGTATACTTGATGGATAAATATGCATAAAGGTTTAGTGAGTTATATCCGGGCTAAGTCCCAAAGGCATTCGTGCTGGTGTTATATCCGGGCTAAGTCCCAAAGGCAATCGTGCTGGTGTTATATCCGGGCTAAGTCCCAAAGGCATTCGTGCTGGTGTTATATCCGGGCTAAGTCCCGAAGGCATACGTGCTGGTGTTATATCCGGGCTAAGTCCCGAAGGCATACGTGCTGGTGTTATATCTGGGCTAAGTCCCGAAGGCATTCATGCTGGTTTTATATCTAGGCTATGTCCCGAAGGCATTCATGCTAGAAATATGTGGTTTCTGCCATAATAAATCTTAACTAATGTGCTCACTACCCTAAGTTAGTTAGGATGTACCGTATACAAGTTGTAAATTTAGATTCATTTTTAAATTGTGATTATTCGTTTGGATAGTGCTGTTCCGGCCATTGCTTAGAGTTGTATGAAAGTCTATGGCTTATTTATGATACATGCATTTTGATTCAAGTGGAAATATGTTAAGATTGACTCTGAGTATTGAGTATATTCGGTTGAAGCGTGAAGTATGATGAATATGTGATTATGTATATATGTATTAATCTATCCTTGAAAACTTATTTGGATGTATTCGGCCAAAGGATGAAACTTGTTGGATAAAACGGAATTATCTATGTGATGTGAATTTTTGTTTAAGGAAAAATTGAAATGCCTTGCATGAACAATGGTAGTATATTTAGTTATGTTTATATTTGGCCAAAGAGAAGATGTTAAGTATTAATACTACTATGCTTTACACTTAAATGATTTCATTTCTTAAAACTTACTAAGCATAGAAATGCTTACTCTGTTGCTCTTAATTCTCTGTTTTATAGATCTCGTTTGTTAGCTACGGTCTCGTGAATATCAAAGTCGAAGTCATCTACACTAACCAAGCCATCTCGGTATTTTTAGTATTTAAACTTCAATAATGGCATGTATAGGTTTGACATTTTGATTGTAAGTGTCATTTTGATGATGTAAATATGTATAGCCGTACAAAAATGGCTTGCCAAGTTATTTTATGTATATAGTACATTTTGAGCTTGTTTATGTTGGTTGTGAATGAATGTGAAAGTTATGCATATTTGAGTATCAATGGTTGATGTTTGATAAGTGAAATAATGATTGAACAAAGATAAGATGGTTAAGTTTTGAGTCTTGGTTAACTATGTCAAATCGGCATGTATTCTATAAGGCATTTAGTTGGTGTCCTTTGACATTGCTCATCTTATATTAGAAAGGAAGGCATGAAATGTCAGATAATGTTAAATGGTGAGGAACATTCGACAAAGGTAAGGAAATTTAGTGTAAAATTCATGGAAGCATGTTTGATCACTGTATAAAATGTCATGAAATTGAATTTATGTTTACACATGTACCTTCGGCTCTTGTAAATAAGGTCATAAATTTTGCTAAGCCTTCAGATTTTTACCACTTGAATAGTATTGCTTATTTGACAAGTATAATGGCTTCCAATTATGTTTGATATGTATGCTCCTATGTTCGGCTTTATGAGGGTTGAGATTGCATTGAATTCATACATGTGTATATATATATATGTATATATGTGTTCATACCTTTCATTTCATATTATTATCCACAAGGGTTCAACCGAGTTCTATGCGTTTAGAGTTCATTCAAATTTAGTACTTGTACGGTAATGCCTCCTAACCCTCCGGCGACGGATACGAGTTAGGGGTGTTACATTTTATTGGTATCAGAGCTAAGGTTTAGTCGATTCTCAGACTAACGTAGCGCGTGTGAGTCTAGGTATACATGCCATTATGTGTTAATGTGATAGTGTGATGACTTTTGACAATTGAAATGTGATTTTTGTATAGAAATGAATCCCGATCCTGATCGAGCCATAGCTGACAATGTTGAAAGTGTAGCGCCTGCTCTCGCACAAGGGACAGCGCCGAATGACTCTCAGCCGAATATTAGTCATCGAGACGATGACACGAGACAAGCCTTCTATGTAATGATGAGTGATTGGTTCACTCAATTATTTCAAACTAATACGGTTGTTCCACAACCCCCGCCCCAGAATACTCCGCTCCCAACATATGTGGACCCTCCTGTGACTGATCCGTTGAGATCGAGTAGGCCCCCGGTCGACAAAATTAGAAAATATGGGGCAGAAGAGTTTCGGGCTACAGCTAGTGATGACGTTGAGCGGGCCAAGTTTTGGCTCGATAATACAATCCGAGTGTTCGACGAATTATCGTGTACGCCCGAGGAGTGTTTGAAATGTGCGGTATCTCTGTTACGCGATTCTGCTTATTATTGGTGGAATACTTTGATTTCTGTTGTACCGAGAGAGCGGGTCACCTGGGAATTTTTCCAAACCGAGTTCCACAAAAAGTATATCAGCCAAAGATTCATCGATTCAAAACGGAAGGAATTTCTTAAGCTTAAACAGGGCCGTATGACAGTAACCGAATATGAGAGAGAATTTGTACGACTCAGCCGCTATGCTCAAGAATGTGTATCATCCGAGGCCATCGTGTGTAAACGATTTGAGGATGGATTAAACGAAGATATCAGATTGTTGGTGGGAATTCTGGAAATCAAAGAATTCGTCGTACTTGTCGAGCGAGCTTGCAAGGCGAAAGAGCTCGGTAATGAAAAGAGAAAAGCCGAAGACGGAGCCAGAGAGTTCCGAAAGAGGTCTGCGGGAAAGTCTATTCAGCAATCATCTAAGAAAATGAGAGATGATTCGGGCCGATCCAAGAATACTTTGGGTTTTTCTAGACGTAATTATCATCGACCCCCTGTGAGTTCACGAGCTACTTCAGTCGCTAGTGTTGGCAATGAACGTCGGGATAGATCTGATTGTAAATATTGTGGTAAATGGCACCCGGAGAGTTGTAGATTTCATGACCGCTCCTGTTTCAAGTGTGGATCTGCCAATCACTTTATTAAAGATTGTCCGAAATTGGATGAACAAAATACTGATCAGAGTCAGAGACCGAGTGGCACGGCAGCACGAGGTAGACCACCAAGGTGTGGAGGAAATACTAGCGGCAGTCAGAGAGGGACTAGAGACACTGCAGTCAGATCCGAGGCTCGTGCACCTGCCAGAGCGTACGCTATTCGTGCCCAGGAGGAGGCTTCTTCTGCAGATGTTATTACTGGTACTTTGACTCTTTTTAATACTGATGTTATCGCTCTAATTGATCCCGGTTCAACCCATTCGTATGTGTGTGAAACTTTAGCATCTAGTAAGACTCTTCCGGTTGAGTCTACTGAGTTTGTGCTTCGAATGTCAAATCCTTTGGGTCGTTGTGTTCTAGTTGATAAAGTGTGCAAGAAATGTCCCCTAATGGTTCGAGATTTCTGCTTTCTGGCCGACTTGATGCTGTTACCCCTCGACGAATTTGACATTATTCTCAGAATGGATTGGTTAACTGTGCACAATGCTGTAGTAAATTGCAAGCGAAAGACTATCGATTTGCGATGTTCGAATAATGAGATAATCTGGATTGAGTCCACTGATTTAAACGAGCTACCTGCCGTAATAACTTCCATGTCAGCTTAGAAATACGTTAGAAAGAGCTGTGAAGCGTATTTGGCCTATCTGCTAGACAACAAAGTATCCGAACGAGAGCTTGAGACTGTGCCGGTGGTTTGCGAGTATTCAGATGTGTTTCTTGAGGAATTGTCGGGATTACCGCCTGTTAGAGAGGTTGAGTTTGGTATAGAGTTGATTTCGGGTACGACTTCAATTTCGATTGCCCCGTACCATATGGCACCTATCGAGTTGAAAGAATTGAAATTTCAGCTACAAGAGTTGACAGACAGAGGTTTCGCACGACCGAGTTTCTCACCCTGGGACGCACCAGTTTTGTTTGTGAAAAAGAAAGACAGGACTATGAGAATGTGTATCGACTATAGACTGTTGAATAAAGCCACTATAAAGAATAAATATTCGTTGCCCCGAATCGACGACATGTTTGATCAGTTGAAAGGAGCTTCAGTGTTTTCAAAGATTGATCTACGATCCGGTTATTACCAGTTGAGAGTTAGAGATTTCAACGTGCCAAAGACTGCTTTCAGAACGAGATACGGACACTACGAATTTTTAGTGATGCCGTTCGGGCTCACAAATGCCCTTGTGGTTTTCATGGACTTGATGAATTGAGTGTTTAGGCAGTATCTGGATCGATTTGTGGTGGTATTCATCAATGACATTTTGATTTACTCTCACGATGAGATCGAGCATGCTGAGCATTTGAAACTTGTGCTTCAGACTTTACGTGATAATCAATTGTACGCGAAATTCAGTAAATGTGAGTTCTGGTTGCGCGAGGTCAGCTTTTTGGGACATATAGTGTCTGCTTCGGGTATTCGAGTCGATTCGAACAAGATTTCAGCCATTCTCGACTGGAAACCTCCTAGAAATGTTTTAGAAGTTCGGAGCTTCTTGGGACTTACCGGTTACTACTGACGATTCTCAAAAGGTTTTTCGATGATCGCAACACCTTTGACGAAAATGCTGCAAAAAGATGTCAAATTTGAGTGGTCTGAAAAGTGTCAGAAAAGTTTTGATCAGCTGAAAACGCTTTTGATGGAAGCCCTTGTGTTAGTTCAGCCAGAATCCGGCAAGGAGTTCGTGGTTTATAGTGATGCATCTTTGAACGGTCTGGGCTGTGTTTTGATGCAAGAGGGTCAAGTTGTCGCATACACTTCGAGGCCGTTAAAGCCTCATGAGCGGAACTATCCGACTCATGTTCTAGAGCTAGCTGCTATTGTTTTCGCTTTGAAGATTTGGCGTCACTATCTATTCGGCGAGAAATGCCACGTCTTTTCGGATCATAAGAGTCTCAAATATTTAATAACTCAAAGAGATTTGAATTGGAGACAAAGACGGTGGTTAGAGTTACTTAAAGACTACGAGCTTGTCATTGACTATCACTCGGGAAAAGCTAATGTAGTTGCGGACGCTCTTAGCCAAAAATCATTATTTTCCTTGCGAGCAATGAACGTGCAATTGTCCTTGTCGGCAGATGATGTGTTGATAGCAGAGTTAAAAGCAAAACCAATGTTAATACGACAAATTTGTGAAGCTCAGAAATTCGACGATGACTTGGTTACTAAGCGAGCTCAGTGTGATTCGAGTGTGGACTCGGAGTTTCAAATTGACAATAATGATTGTTTGAGATTCAGGGATCGAGTGTGTGTTCCGAGAAATTCTGAGCTGGTTTTGACGATTCTGAATGAAGCCCGTAATCGCCGAGTGTCGGTTCATCTGGGTAGCACGAAAATGTATAACGACTTAAAATGTCAATATTGGTGGCATAGTATGAAACGGGACATCTCTAATTTCGTATCTAAGTGTCTGATATGTCAACAAGTAAAAGCGAAACATCAGGTGCCTTCGGCATTACTTCAGCCGATTCTGATACCCGAGTGGAAGTGGGATCAAGTTACCATGGACTTTGTGTCCGGTTTACCACTGACGCCGAGCAAGAAAGATTCCATTTGGGTTATTGTTGATAGATTAATGAAGTCAGCCCATTTCATCCCTGTTCGTATGGACTTTTCACTTGATAAGCTAGCGGAATTATACATCTCTCAAATTGTACGATTGCACGGGGTGCCGACTTCCATTATTTCAGACCGAGATCCCCAATTTATTTCACGGTTTTGGTAGAAATTGCATGAGGCATTGGGTACTAAGCTCCATTTTAGCACTTCCTTTCACCCCCAAACCGATGGTCAGGCCGAAAGAACGATTCAAATACTCGAGGATATGTTGAGATGTTACATTCTCGAGTTTAGTGGCTTGTGGTAGAAATACGTATCGTTGATTGAATTTGCCTACAATAATAGCTTTCAAACGAGTATCAAAATGGTGCCTTACGAAGCTTTATACGGCCGTATATGCCGTACACCTTTGTTTTGGACCGAGCTCAGCGAGAATAAGTTATACGGGGTTTATTTGATTAAAGAAGCCGAACAGCAAGTGAAAATAATTCGTGATAGCCTGAAAGCAGCATCGGATCGTCAGAAATCTTATACAGATTTAAAGCGTAAAGATATAGAGTTTTAGACTCGAGAAAATATATTTTTGAAAGTCTCGCCTTGGAAAAAAATACTCAAGTTTGGCCGTAAAGGCAAATTGAGTCCAAGATTCATTGGACCGTATGAGATTTCAGAACGGATTGGGCCGGTTGCTTATAGGCTAATACTACCCCCTGAACTTGAAAAGATTCATAACGTTTTTCATGTTTCGATGCTCCGTCGTTTCCATAAAAAATTAAAATTCATTCTGATTTAAGTTATGAAGAAGAACCTATTCGTATTTTAGCTCGCGAGGTGAAAGAGTTGCAAAACAAAAAGGTTCCATTAGTAAAGGTGTTGTGGCTTAAGCACAGGATCGAAGAAGCGACTTGGGAACCCGAGAACTCTATGAAAGATCGATATCCTAACCTATTCACTGGTAAGATTTTCGGGGACGAAAATTTCTAAAGGGGGGAGAGTTGTGACAACCCTGTTTTGACCCAAGTTGCTGAACAGAAGGTTGCTCAACCAGTGCGAGGTAGACCACAACCACCGAGAGGCCGTGGTCAAGGTAGGGGCGGCAACAGAAATGGTCGTGGATGTGGAGCACCTAGCAGGGGTGCTGGAAATGTAGAGGCTCGTTAGCTAACGTTGGTGTATGCGGCTCATTGCCAAGAGGAGGGTGACACACCTAACATCAGAACTGGTACGTTTTTGGTCTCTAGCATGCCATACACTGCCTTGATAGATGTTGGTTCTACCCATTCATATGTTGTATGTGATATATCTGGGTCGTTGGGTGTCAGCTCTGAGGAAACTGTGAGTGGGGTAACTGTGATAAGTCCACTGGGTCACTCAGTTAGGGTAGACAAACTCTTTAAGAATATGCCTTTAGAGACTCAAGGTCGGATATTCTCTAGAGACTTAATGGAGCTACCATTCGGGGAATTTGATCTCATCTTAGGAATGGACTGGCTTACTAAGCATAGGGCAACTTTGGATTGTGCGACTAAGTGGATGGTATTAAGGACTACAGAGGATGAGGTGGTGATAGTTATAGGGGAGCAAAGGGATTACTTGTCCAATGTTGTTTCTGCCTTGAGGGCTAAAAAGCTTATTCACAAGGGTTACGAGGCGTTTTTGGCATTTGTGAGTCAGACTGAGACTGAGGGTTTGACTGTAGAGAGGGTTAGAACTGTTAAGGAGTTTCAAGATGTCTTTCCGGAGGAGCTTCCTAGATTGCCTCCAAATCGTGAAGTCGAGTTTGGAATTAACTTGCTACCTAGAACGACTCCAGTGTCCATCGCACCTTACAAGATGGCACCAAAGGAGTTAATGGAACTGAAAGCACAAATTCAAGAGTTGTTGGACAGAGGTTTTATTAGACCGAGTGTGTCTTTATGGGGAGCACCAGTATTGTTCGTGAAGAAGAAGGATGGGACAATGTGTATGTGCATCGATTATCACCAGTTGAACAAACTGACGATTAAGAATAAGTACCCTCTACTGAGGATTGATGATCTATTTGACAGCTTAAAGGAGCTTCGGAATTTTTCAAGATCGATCTTCGATCTGGATATCATTAGTTAAGGGTTAAGGAGGTGGATATTCATAATACAGTATTCAAAACTTGATATGGTCATTACGAGTTTCTAGTAATGCCGTTTGGACTAATGAATGCACCTGCGGCTTTCATGGACCTGATGAATCGAGTATTCCAACCTTACTTGGATTGATTCGTAGTCGTCTTTATCGACGATATTCTGGTGTATTTGAAAACTAAGGAGAAACATGATGAGCATCTCCGTATTGTTTTGTAAGTGTTGAGAGAGAAGAAACTCTACACAAAGTTCAACAAGTGTGAATTTTGGTTGGGAGAGGTGACATTTCTAGGTCATGTTGTCTCTGCCAAGGGGATTAGGGTGGATCCTCAGAAAATTGAGGCAGTTCTAGAATGGAAGCCGCTGAGGTCGGTATCGAAAATTTGGAGTTTTTTGGGTTTAGCAAGGTACTGCAGAAGGTTTGTAAAAGGATTCTCTTTAATCGCTACACCATTAACGAAACTCTTGAGGAAAGGAGTGCCCTTTCTATGGACTGAGAAACAATAAGAAGCTTTTGATAAGTTGAAGGAGGTCTTAACTGAGGCCCCAGTGTTGATTTAGCCAGAGTCTGGGAAGGATTTCACTGTGTATAGTGATACATCGCATGTAAATCGAATATTTATAAACTTTACAAGCTGAAAAGGAGAATAAAGATAGATAATTATTCAACTCAAATCTCAACAAAAATAGGGATCAAAATAATTAAAGGGAATTCAACAAAAAATGGGTTATAGGTTAATATGGAAGGTAAGTCAATGAATGGTATGTTAGGCTCAATGGGGTTCACTAGGGTTTAATTTTGAAGGTAAGTTTTTATGGATTACGTGGGTTAAAACATAAGTGCCTTTATCATTCCGGTATATCAAATCAATGATGTGGTCTCGACATGTATAATCGAAGCAAGTTCGAGAATAACAGATCAATATTGGCTCACTCAAAGCAATAATAAAAATGAGCACAAAAGGATGTATGCTCAAAAGGCTTAAAAATCTCACCAGAATTATGGCATTTGATGCCAATCCTGCGAATTTCGAATTTCAAGATAACACTTAAAATTGGGGAAAACAACCTAGAAAATTTTAAATTCTCAAAAATTTCAACTTATCATGCTTGATTCTCTAATGTCTTAAAGTTTGAATAATCAAAGCATAAGTACCTATGTCTTATTTCTCAACATATCAATAAAAATCATAAATCAATCAGAATTTATTTTAATAGGGAATTGAGAATAATGCAGAGAGTGAAAGCGAGAATTTGGGATTTGAGAACAATGCAACAAGTTAGTAGCAAAAATTTTTAGTGGTTCAAAGATAATGCAAAGAATGAAAGTGAATTCTCCCCACACCTAAGATGTACATTGCCCTCAATGTACAAAGATAAAGTTAGTAACAATAGAAGAATAAAATCATAAGATAGGGAGAGAAGTGAAACTCCCTGAATATTGGATGAATTTCTTGAGTTCGAGGTGTGAAGATTTTTAGGGAAGGGTGTTGATTCATAATTTTTGTGCCACAAGGATATGATGATCGGGGTCGTGATGGCTATGGTTGTGGTCGAGTAGGAGCCAGTAGTCGTGGCAGGGTTTTCCCATTAGATTTGAGCTGTAAAGCTCTTATGAAACTGCGATAGCATTTATAAATTTTAGGGAATTTAGATTAGTGAAATGTACTTGTTAGGAAATAACCAATATTAAATATTTGAAATAAAATAAACTAAGTTCTTAAAATACTAAAATTCAAATAATGAAAACAATAAGGTTTAAATAAAATAAAAGGAAAAAATAAAATAAAAAGGAATATAAAGGGGAAGATAAGAGGACTCGTGAGTCCTAATCTTCAGATGGTTCGTGAGGTAGGGGCAACGGTGTGAGATGGAGATGCTGACAAATCTGAGATAGAGTAGCATCAATGTGATAAGGCATTGAAAACATTGTTGCTAGAATTGTGCGAATTGCTCAAAAGTGACATAATCTGAATCTGCCGCATGGACTGGGCAGCGAGTGGGCAATGGCTCCTTGTGGGATAGGGGGACATCATCTGAAATGTCCTCTGGGTCCTCCTGCTCGGTAAACTGAGATAGGCGGTATTGAGGAGGTACGATCCCACGTCGGCGCTCGATCATCCGCATGTGAAGCATACTTTGGATGCCCAGCGGGGACATCTGGCCGATGAGAGTGTAGGAGGATGTCTAGGCCTCTGTGTTGAGGAGGTCGAAGTAGCGGGCTAGGCGGGTCACGTACGGGCCCATCAAGATCACACCCTTTCGATGCCACTCGATTTGGTGCTGAATGGCATGGGCAATGAAGTAGGCGAGGTCGAGCACGTGTGCATGCGCCATGCTATGCAAGAAGTAAGCGTTGTGGGTGTTGATGATGTCCGTGCTCTTGCGTCTACCTGTTAATGTATGCACGAGTAATGCATGAAGATACCTCAATGAAGGGGCGAGAGCTGTCGCATTGGAGTGACTGGGGTCGTATGTGATTGAAACAAGGACTAGGGCCTGCCAACACTTGGCTAGGGAGAAATGGATGTGGCAGTGCAGCTCGGAGAGGTTTTCTTCTTCCATGAACTGCTCAGTGTATAGACCTAGTGCTATACCGAACTCTGGTACACTAAGCTGTCGAACAAGGCCTCCAAGGTGGAACTGGACTGCCCCTGGATCATCAGATCTCGACATGACCGTTTGGAGATGGAATGTGGAGCAAAGTTCTAGGGTGAGCTCGAGATAGGTGGGCTCGATGATTTGGAAGAATTGGTCGCACGAGTCCGTTGTCAATAAGGCTCGTACTACGTTTGTCGATTAGACCTGTTCTAATGCGACCCAATTAATGCACCTTCCTACTCCGAGTGGTCTCGCCTTTAAAATTTGAAACAGTTCCTCTTGGGAACTTTACGAAAATTGGAGGAAGGGGTGTCTAATTTCAGTTGTGGCTCTAGAAGAGGAACCATCGGGCCAGTTTCAGTTTTTAGAGGCGAGGACAGCGGTTTTCTTTCCTCGAGAGGATGACATGATTCTTGAAAAATAGAATGAATAAATGAGAATGAAAAGAATAAATCATGAGGACTCATAAATTCCTAAACTCATTGACAAATTAGACTAACCAGAATTACTAAATTCTTTCATGTAAGAGATGAATTCAAAGATAAATTTTTTCCTAAGCATAACATCAAATAATGGAAACATGGGTATCAATTTATACTAAGGATCAAATTGCTCAAGATAGTTAGAAGTGGCAGCCAAAGGATGGTTCTAAATGGCATATTGGGTTTCCTAGATTAATCATGCAAAATGTATGAGAATGCTATCAATAATAATGCAAAGAACTAAGAAAAATGACGTCTTTGATAAATAAATAGTTAAAAATCACTAAAAATTAAGAGAAAAGGGAGAAAAGGGAACCAAAAATGTAAGATTGAGAGCGGAGCAGGGTCGTAGTGGTGCTTGCACGGGCGTGGTGGTGTGGCCTAGGTCGGCGAGAACGCTAGGGAGGGCTGGTATGGGTTGTCAGTAGAGGGGTTTAGGGTTTTGAGTGAAGAAGATGATGAATAGTAAGGGTTTTTATAGAAATTGGGGCACACGGGCTTGTCACACGTCCGTGTGAATCGTTTTTAGCCCGTGTGGTTCAAATTTCAAGGGTTTTGGCTCACTTGAGTCATGGCACACGCCCGTGTTCCTTGGGCGTGTTGGGGCACACGGCCGTGCTATGATGTTCGCTTCTCCCACGCCCATGTATGGTGCCACATGCCTATGTATGAATTGGCAGGTTCGACCATGGGGTTAGGGCACAAGCGTGTCGCATGCCCGTGTGGATTTAACAGGATCAACCATGCCCTTGGGACTCGGGTGTGTCGCATGCCCATGTTGATATATCAGAATTGGGCACAGCCACCTCGAACTGTCGTGGCTCATTATTGCAGCCCGTGTCAATTTGTCAGGATTGGCCACGGCCACCTCGCGCAGCCGTGGTGAATTATATTAGCCCGTGTTGGGAAAATTTTTTTCTTGTTTGTGCACGGCCATATTGCACGGTCGTGTCTTTTCCCATGGTGTCCACACGGCCTTAGGCACGCCCTATAACGCCTTAGTTTTTGGGATTTTTTAGATTTTCCTTGAATTTAATTTTTACTTGTCAGGATGTGCTAAATTATATTTTGAGTGTGTTAGTGGGCCTTTAAAAGGCTTAGGGTTAAGTTAAAACCTGGTAGAATTTTAAAATTTTAGACCTAAGGGAGAAGGGTCTCTGACTAAGTGGGCTTTTAAAAAAATGTTGGTAAATTAAGACACAAGTAAGCTTGTGATAAACTGGTAAGGTGGCGCAACTTAAGACACAAGGGGTAGCGTGTAGAGACTGTGCAAGAGCTAAGGTTCAAGTCCATAGAGTAGCAAGGTGTTGATTTATTCTTTAAATGTATGTGCAAGGCATGTGGTGGATTCCAAGTGAAACTCTGTTGGGAGGAGTTTGAAGTGCTCATGGAATTGAGTCAATGAGGGATAAGGGGAGAAAATCTAGGATTTTTGAAAGGGAACAAGAGTTGGCCGATTGTAGGTGTCTTGGAGGAACATTTTGGCAAGTGGGTTTTGGAACTTGCACTTTTGGCAAGTGTAGTTTTAGTGTGCCAAATGCCCCTCTTTGGTTCCTCTCGGGTTTTGTTTTGGGCAAGTTTTTTGTGTCAATTAGGCAAGGTTCAAAGTGGTGTTTCCCATTCAGTTCACTTTGTTTCTTTTCCCTCCTCTGTCCCTTTTGTTCTAAAAGCCAAAATCTCAAAATTGGGTGGTCTCCTTTGCCAATTTACCTAGAGCCGAATCCCTCATCTCTTTTCTTCTTTAGCCAAATCAAGCATCTATCTCCTCTCCTCACTCTCTTCTTTTCTTCTTCAACTTTGCTCCACCGATTAAAGTAACCCCTTTTTTCAAAGCCTTGTTAGCCGATTTCTTTCAAAAACTGGAACCCGAACCCATAGTTACCGAATTTGGGGCGAATAGGCTTACGGGCCCATATGAATGAAAATGAGCAGTAAGCGTATTTTGGTAGTCTGACTATTAAATCTGCAAAAACGGATGTAAAATTTGGACTTAGTTGGCCGTAGTAGCTAGTAGACATCGTTAGGCATTAGGGGTTTTAGAGCCCGATGACTCTGTATTAATAAAATGGACCAAATAAGTTGCTTAGATGACATTAGGACTGTTAACAAACTGTAATGAGCATGAAACCTTAAAAACTG
Organism: Gossypium stocksii; assembly: GCA_020496765.1. NCBI lineage: Eukaryota > Viridiplantae > Streptophyta > Magnoliopsida > Malvales > Malvaceae > Gossypium > Gossypium stocksii. The sequence goes on from CM035627.1 coordinate 31,177,331, forward strand.
GCAGGTTTACTGAAATACCCCTTAAGGGTGGAAATTATTGTTTTACCCCTAGATGCTGAAAGACTATTTTACCCCTAGGGTTAAGTTCACTGAATTGCATGCTAAATTATGTTTGCTCACTGTATGCCATGTCATAATATACATTGTTGCATGGGATTGGGTTTTGATGGAGGAAGTGCTATGTGGCAATCCCACATATACTATTAGAGGCTTTGCCTCGTTTTACTGTTTTAGTAGGTTGGCCATGTTATCTGATTAAGTAGCTAAGTTGCGACTGTGGTGTGGAGGACTTGGTGGGTTGAGTTATTCCTAGATGGTGTGTAGGACTGGTACGGGTGGTGTGTATGGGCTAGATTGGGCTTGGGTTTGCATCCATGCATAAATTACTGTTCTGTTACTGTAATGGGCCTAAGGCCTACATTGTTTTCTGAATAGGGCTAAGGCCCAGTTAACTTGTACCTGAATAGGGCTTCGGCCCAGTTGAGCTTGTACTAATCTAGACTCTGGTTGGGCTAGCTTATACACTGAGTTTTCACAAACTCACCCCTTCCCTTTTCATCCATGCAAGTGAACCCCAACCTTAGAGGACTTGGAGTCGTTAGGGATTTGGAGTGGCCACGTGAATTGTTCTAGTTTATATTTTCCTTTAATTCACTTTATTTTAATAATCTTGAATTCTTGGGTTTTAATATGTAAAGAGGCCACTCAATATTTAACTTTTATTTTCATTTGATTTTAAGTATTTTATTATTATTTGTTAATAAAGGGTAGATTGAGGCTGCGAAGATTTTTATTTCAAAAAATTAACTAACATTTTCAAAACCTTCTCTACGTGACAAATGGATAATCTAAAAACAACGACACGCTAACAAGATCTTTTAATGTGAACTTCAAACTGATAGTGGATGGGATTTTGTAAATTAATTAACCTTTTTTCTCAAAACACTTGATATGGTTTTGATAAGTCACCCTATACTTGATAATAAAGGAATGAGGTGTAATTCACTGTCCATGTGACACACCAGACCGGGCCATAACGTCTGGACCGAGTTTGGGGTGTTACATTTAGTGGTATCAGAGCCCGATTGCAACAACTAGGCTGTGGATTGGGTTCAAATTGATTTTCTTTAAGATATACGTATTTTCCTAAAATTTTAAGGTTTTACGTTGGAAACAAAGTTTATTCAAAGGAGTTAGTATTACTAAAATTTGGTTTTCTGAAATATGATTTCTGAAGTGTGGCACCTCGAATCTCCAGCACCAAGCCTGTAAGTATCTTTACTATACTATACTTTACTGAAATACTATTATATTACTGTAGATAGTACTAAGACCCTACTAAGATGCTGTAGTTAGGGCAACACTGAAACCGTAGAGACTGAGATAGTAGGAAAAACTGAAAACCCTAGAAGACTGAGATTGTAGCTAGGCTACGATTCTACGAAAATAAAACTCTTAAATACTATCTGTACATAAGACATCTATAATAAATATCAAAATACTGAACTAATTCATAAAATTCATAATCAGATAATACGATATGAGTATGAGGGCAGCTCGTGGGAGAGGCCGTGGACGTGGCCAAGGTAGTGTACAAGCTGGGTCTTCATCTTTGGGACATATGCCAGCAGAAGAGGCACGAGTGCCGTCGGTAACTGAGGCTAGATCGTACGATCGGGCTGCAGGGGACGATACTTTGTCCCAGGCGATGTTACGGGTACTGGAAAGGGTCGCTAGAGCAAGTATAGGGGCTGTGAATCGGGGATTTATTTCTAAGCGACTTCGTGCTAACGGAGTGGAGATTTTTAGGGGCGTATCTGATGTAGCCCCAAATGCGGTCGAATACTGGTTGGAGGCCACGGAACGAATCATGGACGACTTGGAATGCTCGATAGAGCAGCAACTGAAGGGAGCAGCATCTTTGCTGCTAGATGAGGCCTACTATTGGTGGATCACTGTGAGGGATCGTACCCCAGCTGAGCGGGTAACTTGGGAGCTATTTAAGACGGCCATCAATGGGAAGTACGTCAAGGCAAGTTATGTAGATGCCCGAATGAAAGAATTTCTAAACCTGACCTAGGGTAACAAGTCTGTTGTAGAGTACGAGGCTGAGTTCTTAAGGTGAAGCCGGTACACTAGTGGGATAGTCACTACGGAATATGAACATAGCGTACGGTTTGAGGATGGCCTTAGAGATGAACTAAGGGTGCTAATAGCTCCACAGAGGGAGCGTGACTTTACTGCTTTAGTGGAAAAGGCTAAGATAGCCGAGGCGGTGAAACGCACGGAGTGGCAGAACCGTGAAAAGGACCAAAATCAATTTAGGAGGGATTCTGACCCTTGGGTGCTGCGGGCAGAAATGTCAAAAGGGCTAGAGTGGACAAACCAGTACGAGCAGTTTCAGTGAATATGGTTAGACCGCATGCTTGCAGGGATTGCGGTAGAGTGCATCTAGAGGAGTGTTGGAAGCATACTGGGGCATGTTTCCAATATGGGTCCAAAGAGCATAGAGTCAAGGACTGTCCTTAGTGGTCGGCTTAGATGCAAGCTATTAAACAGAGGGTTGCTGAACCAGTGCAAGGTGGACCACAACCGCTGAGAGGCCGTGGTCAAGGTAGGGGCAGTAATGGAAATGGTCGTAGTCGTGGACCACCGGGCAGGGGTGCTGGAAATGCTAAGGCTCGTCAGCCAGTATTGGTGTATGCTACTCGTCGCAGAGAGGAGGGTGATGCACCTGACGTCATAACTGGCACGTTTTTTACTTTTAGCATGCCATACACTACCTTGATAGATATTGGTTCTACCCATTCCTATGTTGCTTGTGATGTATCTAGGGCGTTGGGCGTGTGCTCAAAGGAAACTGTGTGTGGGGTAACTATGATAAGTCCACTTGGTCACTCGGTTAGGGTAGACAAACTCTTTAGAGATGTGCCTTTAGAGACTCAAGGTAGGATTTTCTCTGCGGATTTAATGGAGCTATCGTTTGGAGAATTCGATCTCATCTTGGGAATGGACTGGCTAGTTAAGCACAGGGTGACTCTGGATTGCGCTGCTAAACGGATGGTGTTAAGGACTATGGAGGACAAGGAGGTGATGGTTATAGAGGAGTGAAGAGATTACTTGTCCAATGTTATCTCAGCCTTGAGAGCTGAGAAGCTGATTCGCAAAGGTTGCGAGGCGTATTTGGCATATGTAATCCAGTAAGATGTTGAGGGTGTGACTATAGGAGAGGTTAGAACCGTCAAGGAATTTCAAGATGTCATTCCTGATGAGCTTCCTAGGTTGCCTCCGAATCGTGAAGTCGGATTTGGAATCGACTTGTTACCTGGAATGGCTCTAGTGTCTATCGCACCTTACAGGATGGCACCAAAGGTGTTAGTAGAGTTGAAAGCGCAAATCCAAGAGCTATTGGATAGAGGTTTTATTAGGCTAAGTGTGTCTCTGTGGGGAGCACCGGTGCTGTTCGTGAAGAAGAAGGATGGGACGATGCGGATGTGCATCGATTATCGTTAGTTGAACAAACTACCGATTAAGAACAAGTACCCTTTGCCAAGGATCGATGACCTGTTTGACCAGTTAAGAGGAGCTTTGGTATTTTTGAAGATCGATCTTCGATCTGGATATCATCAGTTAAGGGTCAAAGAGGTGGATATTCGTAAGACAGCATTCAGAACTTGGTATGGTCATTACGAGTTTCTGGTAATGCCGCTTGGATTGACGAATGCACCTACGGCTTTCATGGATTTGATGAATCGAGTATTCTAACCCTACTTGGATTGATTCGTGGTCGTCTTCACAGATATATTCTGGTCTACTTGGAAACTGAGGAGAAGCATGATGAGCATCTCCGTATCGTTCTACAAGTGTTGAGGGGGAAGCAACTGTATGTGAAATTCAACAAGTGTGAATTTTGGTTGCGAGAGGGGATTGGGGTGGATCCTCAGAAAATTGAGGCAGTTTTGGAATGGAAGCCATCGAAATCTGTGTCAGAAATTCAGAGTTTTCTAGGTTTAGCAGGGTACTATAGAAGGTTTGTGGAAGGATTTTCATTGATTGCGGCACTATTAACGAAACTTTTGAGGAAAGGAGCACCGTTTGTATGGACTAAGAAACAACAAGAGGCTTTTAAGAAGCTGAAGAAAGTTTTGAATGAGGCGCCAGTATTGATTCAGCCGAAGTGTGGGAAGGATTTCATTGTGTACAGTGATGCATCGCATGTTGGTTTGGGCTGTGTGCTGATGAAAGAGGGTAAGGCGGTTGCTTATGCATCGCGACAACTTAAACCTCACGAAGTGAACTACCCTGCACATGATCTGGAGTTGGTAGTAGTGATTTTTGTGCTAAAGAGTTCGAGACACTACTTGTATGGAGAAAAGTGTATTATATACACGGACCATAAGAGTCTCAAGTATTTGTTGACTCAGAAGGAGCTGAACCTTAGGAAACGAAGATGGATAGAGTTGCTTAAGGATTACTACTGTTCTATTGAGTATCACCCAGGCAAAGCGAATGTGGTGGCCCATACACTGAGTAGGAGAGCTGTAATTGAGTTGAGAGCAATGTTCGCTCGTTTGAGTCTGTGTGACGATGGTAGCTTGTTAGCGAAATTACAAGTGAGACCAACCTGGATAGAATGAATTAAGGAAAAGCAGTTAGAGGATGAGTCACTAGTTCCTCAATTCTAGCAAGTTAGGAATGATAAGACTTCAGATTTTGGATTGAATAGTGAAGGAGTTCTGTGCTTTTGAGGAAGAGTTTGCATTTTGAATGACTGATTTGAGGTAGTCAATTCTGAAAGAGGCTCATGGCGGACCTTGTGCCATGCATACTAGAGGGAATAAATTGTATCGAGATTTACAAGAGTTGTACTGGTGGCCTGGACTTAAGCGTGAAGTAACGGAATTCGTGGGTATGTGTCTACTATGCTAGCAAGTGAAGGCTGAGCATCAACTGCCTTCTAGACTTCTACAACCGGTGAAAATTCCATGTTGGAAGTGGGAGAGGGTAACCATGGACTTTGTGAGTGGGCTACCCTTGACGCCTACCAAGAAAGACTCAGTTTGGGTGGTTGTGGATAGGTTAACCAAATCTGCTCATTTCATACATGTCTGAACCGACTATTCACTTCAAAAGTTAGCCAAGTTGTATGTGGCGGAGATAGTGCGGCTTCATGGAGTGCCAATTTTGATTATTTCAGATTGGGGTCCTAGGTTTACATCTCAATTCTGGTAGAAGTTGCATGACGCGTTGGGTACACGGTTAGATTTCAGCACTGCTTTTCACCCCCAGACGGATGGGCAATCGAAAAGGGTGATTCAAGTTCTGGATTACATGTTGAGATGATGTGTTATCGACTTCCGAGGTAGTTGGGCGGATTACTTGCCATTAGCAGAATTTGCTTACAACAACATCTATCAGGCCAGTATTTGAATTTCTCCGTATGAGGTATTGTATGGGCGTAGCTGTAGTACGCCTACTTGTTGGACAGAGTTGGGAGAACGACAGGTTCTTGGGCCAGAGTTGGTGCCGGACACAGAATACAAGGTTAAGCTGATTAGGGATCGGTTAAAGGAAGCATCTGATAGGCAGAAATCTTATGCTGACTTGAAGCGTAAAGAAATTGCGTACTCAGTGGGAGATATGGTTTTCTTGAACGTCTCGCCTTGGAAGAAGATATTAAGGTTTGGTAGGAAGGGCAAGTTGAGTCTGCGATTTATCGAGCCTTATCGAGTTCTTAAACTGGTAGGTCCGGTAGCTTACCAACTGGAACTACCTCCAGAGCTGGGTAGGTTTCATGATGTGTTTCATGTGTCCATGTTAAGACAGTATCGATCTGATCCTTCTCATGTTGTACCGGTAGAAGAGATTTAAGTGAAAGCTGATTTGACCTTTGAAGAAGAACCTGTGTAAATTTTAGACCGTGATGTCAAAGTATTCAGAAACAAGTTAGTTCCTTTGGTGAAAGTGGTTTGGCTCAATCATGGCAGAGAAAAAGCTATATGGGAGCCAAAAGAGGCAATATGTCAACAATACCCTCACCTGTTTGGACTAGGTAAATTTCGAGGCTAAAATTTCTTTAACGGGGTAGAGTTATAACGCCCTAGTTTTCAGGATTTTAGAGATTTTGCTTGAATTTTAGACACAAGTAAGCATGTGTTAAAGTGGCTAGGTGGCGCCATTTAAGACACAAGGGATGGCATGTAGAGACTGTGGAAGAGCTAAGGTTCGAGTCCATAGAGTAGCAAGGTGTTGATTTATCTTTTAAATGCATGTGCAGGACATGTGGTGGACTCCAAGTGAAACTCTTTTGGGAGGAGTTTGAAGTGCTCATGGATTGAGTCAATGAGGGATAAGGGGAGAAAATCTAGGATTTTTGAAAAGGAACAAGAGTTGGCCGATTGTGGGGGCCTCAGACGAACATTTTGGCAAGTGGGTTTTGGAACTTGCACTTTTGGCAAGTGTAGTTTTAGTATGCCAAATGCCCCTCTTTAGTTCCTTTCGGGTTTTGTTTTGGGCAAGTTTTTGGTGTCAATTAGGTAAAGTTCAAAGTGGTGTTTCCCATTCGATTCACTTTGCTTCTTTTCCCTCCTCTTTCCCTTTTGTTCTAAAAGCCAAAATCCCGAAATTAGGTGGTCTCCTTTGCCGATTTACCTAGAGCAGAATCCCTCATCTCTTTTCTTCTTTAACCGAATCAAGCATCTATCTCCTCTCTTTACTCTCTTCTTTTCTTCTTCACCTTTGCTCCACCGATTAAAGTAACCCCTTTCTCAACGCCTTGTTAATCGATTTCTTTCAAAAGCTGGAACCCGAATCCATAGTTGGCAATTTCTCCTTTGGCCGAACTTCTTCTTCTCATTACTACTCTTTCAAGAGTTGAACCTTAAAACCTTTCATCTCTTTCTGTCGATCATCTTCTCTTCTTCCATAAACTCTTCTACTCCTTTTACCTTTTCTTTCAAAACTGAAGCTGACATACACTCTAGAGGGTCTCCAAGAGCCGAACCACTTAGATCAATCTTTTTCTCGCGTTTTGATTAGATCTAAAATAGATCTAGGCTAGGCTGATAGTTGGGGACTCTTCTTTGGCAAAATTAAGCATTGGTAAGTACTCGAAACCCCTTTCTTTTGTAACTTGGTGATTCAAGAAAAGCTGAAAACCGCTAACCTTTCAGGGTGGTTGTCGATTTTTGCTAAGATTGATATTAGTCTTTTCTCTTAGTTTTCTTGTGATCTAGTGTGGAAAAGAGGCTATCTATCGAGGAGCAGTGGAGACTAGGACCATTGGTGCAATCTAGATCTAGATCTAGTTGTAGATTTCCGCAAAGGTAAGTGCTTAAGGGCTTTAGATGGTGTTGGTCGAATATGGTAGGTTGTCAATTTCATTGATTTCATTGGCTTTTAGTTAACAGTGTGGTTAAAACGATTGTAGGTTAATTCAGTGCGGATCTCGACATAGTACGCAAGCAGGTGTGTAATCGACACCTACTAGTAGACTAGATCGGCAAAAGCTGAAAAGCCAAAATGCCGAAATCTCAGCATTTCGAGGACTTGCGAGCATACGAGCACTCATGGGTCAGTTTGAATCGGTAAAAATGGTAATCGCAAATGGTAAGAGTGTGTGTGCGCGTTTTCATGCATGTTGGTGGTTTGGGCCTCAAAGGGCCAAATTTGGGGCCAATGGGCTTACGGGCCCATGTGGGTGAAAATGAGCGGTAAGCATATTCTGGTAGTCTAACTGTTAAATCTGCAAAAACAGAAGTAAAATTTGGACTTAGTGGGCCGTAGTAGCTAGTAGACACCATTGGGCCATTAGAGGTTTTAGGGCCCGATGACTCTATTAATAAAATGGACCAAATAAGTTACTTAGATGACGTTAGGACTGTTAACAAATTGTAATGGGCATGAAACCCTAAAAACTGGCAAGTTTACTAAAATACCCCTTAAGGGTGGAAATTACTATTTTACCCCTAAGTGCTAAAAGACCATTTTACCCCTAAGGTTAAGTTGACTGAATTGCATGCTAAATTATGTCTGCTCACTGTATGCCATGTCATAATATACACTGTTGCATGGGATTGGGTTTTGATGGAGGAAGTGCTATGTGGCAATGCCACGTATACTATTAGAGGCTTTGCCTCGTTTTACTGTTTTAGTGGCTTGGCCATGTTATCTGATTAAGTAGCTAAGTTGCGACTGTGGTGTGTAGGACTTGGTAGGTTGAGTTATTCCTAGATGGTGTGTAGGACTGGTACGGGTGGTGTGTATGGGCTAGATTGGGCTTGGGTTTGCATCCATGCATAAATTACTGTTCTGTTACTGTAATAGGCCTAAGGCCCACATTTTTTTCTGAATAGGGCTAAAGCCCAGTTAACACTGTACCTGAATAAGGCTTCGGCCCAGTTGAGCTTGTACAGATCTAGACTCTGGTTGGGCTAGCTTATATACTGAGTTTTCACAAACTCACCCCTTCCCTTTTCATCCATGCAAGTGAACCCCAACCTTAGAGGACTTGGAGTCACGAGGGATTTGGAGTGGCCACGTGAATTGCTCCGGTTTATATTTTCCTTTAATTCACTTTATTTTAGTAATCTTTAAATTTTGGGTTTTAATATGTAAAAAGGCCGCTCAGTATTTAACTTTTATTTTCATTTGGTTTTAAGTATTTAATTATTATTTGTTAAAAATGGGTAGACTGAGGCTGTGAAGATTTTTATTTCAAAAAATTAACAAATGTTTTCAAAACCTTCTCTACATGACAAATGGAATCTAAAAACAATGTCACACTAACAAGATCTTTTAAAGTGAACTTCAACTGATAGTGGATGGGATTTTGTAAATTAATTAACCTTCTTTGTCTCAAAACACTTGAAATGGTTTTGCTAAGTCACCCTATAGTTAATAATAAACGAACGAGGCATAATTCACACATAATGTCTGGGCTGGGTTTGGGGTGTTACACGCCCATGGGCATGGCCATGTGGCATGAACCTGCATTCAAAAGGTTAGTTAATGAATTAGAGAGCTTAAATTAAAGAACTTTACTATGTCAATGCTCGAGTTGCCTCCCAAGAAGCGTTTGTTTATAGTCTAAGCTCGACTTCTTTCAAGCTTGCATGATCATGGTGGTTTGAGGAGTTCGAACTCCTCTCTCTTGCTGTTAGTTTTACTATCAAAATAAAGTTTGAGTCGAGTATAATTTACCTTAAAAGTGCCAAATGTCTTATGTGTTATCTCGACTGTACCATAGGGGAAAATTTTGATTATCGTTAAAGGAGGGGTATCACCTGTATAAACTTTTGAATTTGAAATTAAAGGATCTTCCTCCTCTAAGTATACCTTATTCCTTACCTTAAATTGCTTCGTTTTTACCTTAGGGTCATCATGGTGATGCTCTGGTTCGATGTGGCATATTTTGGGTTTCTCTTGGTGGTAGTTCAGCCACTTGTCCAATTCTTCAATCTGTAGCATTTATTTTTCATGGGTGGTCCCCTTGGATAGACTCGTTTGTTGTTTGATCGTACCTATATGAAGAGTATCCTACAAAGAAGGTTAGGCAGTGAGATTATTTTTCTTACAAGGAATCGTAATAGTATCTTTATCATTAACAATCTTATTAGAGTTAAGAGCCTACAAAATAATTTCTTCATCACCTACACAAAGTGTGAGCTCGCCTATGTTTACATCAATTATGGTTCTAGGAGTTGCTAAAAAGGGTCGCCCTAGAATTAGGGGTACATTGCTATCTTCATCTATGTTTAAAACAACAAAGTCGACTAGGAATATAAATTTATCAATTTTGACAAGCAGATATTCGATTATGCCCCTAGGAAATCTAATGGTTTTATCAGCCAATTGAATGCTCATCTTAGTTTGTTTAGGTTTCCCAAGACCTAGTTGTCTAAATAATTTATAAGGCATTACATTAATACTCACTCCTAGATCAGCTAAAGCATTTTTAACATCTAAACTACCAAGAAAACAAGGAATTGTAAAACTCCCTGGATCCTTTAGTTTGTTGGGTAGCTTATTCTACAAAATAGCTGAGCAGATTACATTTAGTTCCACATGAGATGTCTCATCTAGCTTTCTTTTGTTTGTCAGGAACTCTCTTAAAAACTTAACAGCATTTGGCATCTACGACAGTGCTTCAATAAACGGTAAGTTACTATGTAATTTCTTTAAGAGTTTAAGGAATTTACCGAATTGCTCGTCTGTGCGGTCTTTCCTTATCGCGTTAGGATATGGGACACGAGGCTTATATTCTTTAACAACCAATTCTTTGTGACTTACCTCATCCTTACCTTTGCTTATCACAGTCTCCTTCCTTGGCTCTACTGTGGTTTTGGCCAACCCTTCTTCATCAATTGTGCCGATGGCGCGGAGTTGCTCCTTAGGGTTAGTCTCGGTGTTGCTTAGTAACCCACCTTGTGGTCTTTCAGAGATTAGCTTAGTGAGCTGGCCTATTTGAGTTTTGAGTCATTGAATGGATGCTTGTTGGTTCTTAAGTGTCGTCTCAGTGTTCTAGAAATGGGTTTCTGACACGGCGATAAATTTTGTAAGCATCTCCTCAAGGTTCGGCTTTTTCTCTTGTTGGTAAGGTGGTTGCTGAAATCTCAGAGGAGATAGTGGTCTCTGGTTTCCTTGGTTACCTTGTCCTCCCCGCGAAAAATTAGGGTGATTCTTCCAACCTGCATTGTAAGTGTTACTATAAGGGTTATTTTCAGATCTAGAATTATTACCCATATAGTTGGCTTGCTCGTTTTCCATGCCATATCCATAGGTGGGGTACTCAGAATTGCTCATGTCACATTGCATCACTGGGTGTACCTGTGTAGAACCAACTAAACCGTCAATCTTTTTATTTAAGAGTTCTGCCTGATTAGAAAGCATGGTGACCACATCAACATTAAAAACCCCTGCAGCTTTCTGTGGTTTTGTTCTCATAACTTGCCACTGATAGTTGTTCAGTGACATCTCCTCTATAAACTCGTAAGCTGCTTTTGGTGTTTTGTTATTGATTGTTCCACCGGCAGCTGCATCGATCATTTGTCTTGTAGAAGGGTTCAAAGCAATGCAAAAGGTTTGAACTTGTAACCATAAGGGTAACCCATGGTGAGGGCACGATCTTAATAAATCCTTGTATCTCTCCCAAGCATCGTAAAGTGTTTCTAAATCCATCTGCACAAAAGAATAGATATCATTCCTTAATTTAGCCATTTTAGCTGGTTGAAAATATTTAAGTAAAAATTTTTGATCATTTGTTCCCATGTAGTGATAGACCCTCGTGGTAAAGAATTTAACCATTGTTTAGCTTTATTCCTCAAGGAAAATGGGAATAGCCGAAGATGAATGGCATCATCAAAAACACCATTTATTTTAGATGTGTCGTATAATTCCAAAAAGTTGGCTAAATAAGCGTTAGGATCTTCATCCTACAAACTATCATACTGAACAAACAGTTGTATCGTCTGAATAGTGTTAGGTTTCAGTTCAAAATTATTTGCAGCAATAGTAGGCCTAACAATACTAGATTCACGACCAACCAAATTAGGTGTAGCATAATCAAACATAGTACGAGGAATAGGATTTTTCTTGACAGGATTTGCGGTTACTACAGGAGGTAGTTGATTATCTTGATTTGCCTCCATCTCTTCAGTAGGTTTAGGTTCTTCTTCTTGTCCTTGTTCTAGGTATCGCAAGCTTCTTCTTATCTCTCTACGAGTTCTACGAACTGTGGCTTCTAAATCGTCGTCAAACAATAATAGTCCTCTTGGGTTTCTTCTAGTCATAAACTAGAGACACCTGGGAGAGAAAGATAAAAAGAGAATTTTAGTAAATAAAACCTAATATAAAAACTAAAAATAATTAAAAGTAGTAATGGCTAAAGTAATAGGAATCGAGTGTTCCTAATATTTCAGTCCCCGGCAATGACGCTGAAAACTTGATCTCGTGATATGATGAAGTAATAAATTGATCGTGCCTAAAAACTAACTATTATCACGATAAAAGGCAAGCGCACCTATCAAATAGTAGTATAACTAGTGGCAAGACCAGAATATTGAATCCAAGGAACTAAAAGTACTAGTAATGACTTTCTTCCTATTATCTAGCCTAAGAATAAAAATGGGGTTTAGTTGTAAACTATTTAAATTAAACAAAAGAAATGACAAAGAGTAAATTAGGAAAATTAGTTTGGGAAAACTGATTGATAAGGACAACACCTACAAAAGAATCCACCTAGACTTCACTTGTTATCTAACTCTGAACCAGACGATTTTTTCACTCGACTTGATACGTAGAGATCCCCAAATTATGTTAATATATCTGTCGAGAATAAGAATAACTAATCCTAGGTTGATTAATTGAAATCTCTTTCTAATTAAAACCCCTAGTCTTGCATTAACTTGATCTATGGATCCCCATATTAGATTTGACTATAATCTGGTAGATTTTCGTCGTCCTATGTCTAGGATTACAATCAACTCCACTTAATTGTGTTGGATCTACTCTTAAATGGTTACTTTTGCTCTTCTGCCTAAACACATTCGACTTAAATTAATATCCTGAAAATATCAATTCAATAATTAAACACATAATTAAGAACAAGTCAAATATTTATCATATAGTTCAGATAATAAGAACAAGATTCATCCAGGTTTCATCCCCTTTAGATATTTGGGGTTTTAGTTCATGTTTATAAAAAGAAGCATCTCAGAATAAAGAAAATAAGAAAACATAAGAAAACTCAAAAACTCCTGAAAGGAATGAAGGGAGATCCTCTGTCTTGATGTAGACCCTTGCTTCTAAGATGGATCAATCAGCTTTCCTTCGAGTAATTCCCTGCCTTTAGCTCTCCGTCTTGGCGGGAAGACTGTACACCCTTGTAGTTGCCTCCTAGGGTCTTTATATAGAGTTTGGAATTTCTTTCTTAGCCCCTACGTAGCTTTTTCTTTGTGAAACTGAACTTTATCACAATAGGGACACGCCCATGTGCCATGCCCGTGTGAGTCGATGCTAGGCCGTGTTCAAGCCTGTTAATGTGGCACGGCTGTGTGACATGCCCGTGTGGTGAACTCTAGGCTATGTTGATTCCTTGGTTTAGCCCATTTTCTCCGTTTTTGGTCTATTTCTTGTTCCTTTCACTCCCCTAAGCTCACCTAAGTATAAAACATGAAATTAAAGGTTTAGGAGCATCAAATTCCACAAAACAAGGTATAATTCATCTATAAATGTGCTAAGCATGAGGTAAAAAAATGTATAATTTATGGTTTATCAGAAAACATGAAAACATCCACCATTGTATAAAATTAAAATAGGAAAATTTAGACCATATCCAAGGGCCATTACAACTTAACTCAAGCATAATAATGGCCAACACATATAGCCATTAAAGTGGCAATTTACGAAATGACTAACTTCCCATACATGCCATACAACAAAAGGTCTACCAACTGTACCAAAATAGTTGGGTTGATAGCGTGACTCTGAGCTTCGACTTCAAGTGATCCTCGAGCTAGATTGGCAAACCTACATGGGAAGAAGGAAAGGAAAGGGAATAAGCGCATAAAATGCTTAGTAAGTTGCATGAATAGGTTAGCCACAATTTCAAAGAATATTTGCCTAAATAGGCATTGAAAAGTATCATGGACTTCTTATTGGTTCTTGAGTTTTCATCATGCACATTTCTTACTCATTCTTTTGAATTGCTCATTCTCATATCTTACTCATTTTCATCAAGTAGTATTTCTCATAGCCATGCATTTCAGTTACCCATAACTTACTCATTCTTGGACCTGCAACACTCTACATGAAATTTTAGTCTTTCTTATATAATTGACAAACTCGTAAAGTTTTACCGAATGATACTCGTAAGTCAATATCATGAAATGGTGCCAATGCCATGTCCCAAACGTGGTCTTATATGGGATCACCATCGATGTCGATGCCACGTCTCATACATGGTCTTACATGAAATCGTACTCTGATACTGATGTCATGTCCAAGACATGGTGTTACAGGGGATCTTATATAGGATGCCCAAGCCATATCCCAAACATGGTCTTACAGGGGGTCCGTATCTCATATCGGTTCCGAAGCCATGTCCCAGACATGGTCTTATACGAAAACCTCATCTCGAATGCCCAAGCCATGTCCCAGACATGGTCTTACAGGGGATCACATCTTGATGCCAATGCTATGTCCCAGAAATGGTCTTACATAGGATCTCAGTTCGGTGTCGATTCCATGTCCCAGACATGGTTTTACACAGGACCTACAATACTAAAGACATGACTACGGTATCCCTCGTATCAATTTAACTCGTATGTAATTAATCTTTTCATGATTTCATCACTCTTTTTGGTAAAATCTCACATCAATAATTTCCTGAGTCTCATACATTTTACACATTGCCTTATCAATTCAACATCATAATACTTATACATGTTTCATATAGATATCATACCAAGACTTCATGGAACATTTAAATTTTATAAAACATATTCATAGAGAATTTATATGGCATACAGGCTAAATTATTACAAATAACTTACCTTAAGTCCAAAAATGTAGATAATTGTTCAATTTAGTCCACAACTTTGCCTTTGCCTCGATTTTGGTCCGGGCTTTGTGTTTCTTGATTTGAAGCTTGAAATTGAAGAAAACCCTAGCTATTGAGACCCTTGGAATTTCGGCACAATGGAGAAGAAGATGGAAAAAATTTGGCTTCTTTTTCCCTTTTTATTTCATTAGTTTACCAAATGACCAAAATGCCCCTTTGCCCTTTCTTTAAAATTTTTCCCTTCCATGGGCATTTTTGTCCATAGTGCCAAAAATTGGTCTAATTGCCAAATAAGGATTCCTAATAATTTCTTTTATGCTATTTCATACTTAATTCTTTTAGAAACTCATAATTTGCATCTTTTGCGATTTAGTCCTAAAGGACAATTTATTCATTATTTCATGAAATTTCCTTCATGGAAATTTTCTTAACATCATGCAAGCATGTCATATCTCACAATAAATCATAGGAATAAAATTTTCTACTTCAATTTTGTGGTCTCAAAACCACTATTCCGACTAGGCCCTATTCTGGGCTATTACAAGGCATAAACAGAACAGTGATTTTGAAATCCACGAATCTGAGGTAGAAAAATTTATTTTGATTAAGTTTAAAGTTTATAGTGTGATCAAATGATTTTGTGAAATTTTCGTTACGGAATTTTATTATTTGGATGTCCAATTTGATAATTAGGACTAAATTGCAATATGTGAAAAATATGAGTTCTAGAAGCTAAGGTACTTAGTTGTAATGGGTTTTTAAATTGGAGGTCCTTAAATGGTAATTAGACCATTATACTTTACCGTGGACAAAAATGGTCATGGTGAGATAAAATTACAAAGTTTTAATGAAATGGCATTTTGGTCACTTGGTTAATAAAAGAAATAAAAAGGGAAAATTAGCCAAAAAACCTTGTCCATCTTCTTCAACCTTGGCCGAATGTTAGGGGAGACACCATGGCTAGGGTTTTCAAGTTTTCAAGTTTAATAGTAAGTGTATTCTAGCCCCGTTTTTAATGTTCTTTACATTTTGAGATCCTCGTAACTCGGTTTAGCTATTTCTACCATTATTTTGAGGTAGGGTTTGTGTTTAAAAATTTACCCATGGATGACATGCATGTGTTTTCATGTTTTATGGAAGAATATAAAAGTTTGGAGTGTGATAAACAACTTTTACTAAGTGATTTTTGATGAAATTGCATAAAAGGACCTATTTGTAAAAGTTATAAAATGTGTAGAAAATGTGATTTAGTGAAAAATGTGGGCTGTTATAAGAGGGAATATGACTCGGCTAGGCTTGGGTATTGAGAAAAAATGAATACATTTCATTTTACGAGCCTAGGGGTAAATTTATAAATATTTGAAAGTTTAGAGGCAAAAATGTAATTTTGCCATAATATGATTTGAATAGTATAATAATTTAATAAGTTCAGACTTAGAGCAAGGGAAAAATGAGTATTGGATGATTTGGTCCTTTTCGCCATTCTAGGTCGAGGTAAGTTCGTATGTTAATAAGCGTTATTGATTTGTGTTAATTATGCAACATTATTATATATTTGATTAAATTGTGAAAATTAAAGTAAACATTCAAATTCAGTAAATACATAGTATCAATCACGATCGTTGCGTAGTGAAATATGAATTGACGGTAAAAGACCATGGTTAGACCATGGCAATGTGCTAAGTGAAATAAGCCCATGGCATCTAAGTGAAATAAGTCCATGGCAATGTGCTAAGTGAAATAAGTCCATTGCAATGTGGTAAGTGAAATAAGTACATGCCATCTAAATGAAATAAGTCCATGGTATTGTGCTAAGTGAGATAAGTGATCCGAGTGCTGGTCCGTACGTTCTACCAGAGATTGGGTAGTCCGACATGTGTTGCAGATACCTGATAGCTTGTGTGAGCACCTGTAACATCCCGAAATAGGGCCTAAATAGAATAGTGGTTGCGAAACCATGAATCCGAGACAGAAAAATTTATTCTGATTAATTTTTATAATTTACTGAGTGATTAGATGCATGTGTTAAAGTATCGATAGAAAATTTTATGAATTACATGTCTAATTTTCCTATTAGGGCTTGTTTGAAAAAGTTGATAAATATGAGTTCTAGATAGGAAAGGATTAAATTGAAGAGCATAATTGCAGTAGAGGTCCTTAAATGGTAATTAGACCATTAGGTTTTCATGGACAAAAATGGACATACATAGATAAAAATAACTAAAGTTTTAATGAAGGGCATTTTAGTCATTTGGTAATTAATAGATTAAAAAGGGAAAAAGATGGCAAAATGTTTCCCATCTTCTCAAGCTTGGCCGAAACTTCATGTGTCTCCATAGCTAGGGTTTCTTCAACTTCTCAAGCTCATAGTAAGTGCATCCAAGCCCAGCTTTTAATGTTCTTTACGTTTTTTATGTCCCGATAACTTGATTTAGCTTATTCTAGCAATAATTTAACCTAGGGTTCATATTTGGAAAAATACCCATAGGTGAAATGTGTCTATTTTGATGTATTATGGTAGAATATGAAGCTTAAATTATGTTAAACGACTTGAGCTAAGCGATTTTAAGTGAAAACGAGCAAAATGACATAATCGGTACAAATACCTAATGTTCACAAGTACATGTTAGAGTGAGAATTCGATGGCCATAGTAGGAAAACAATAATCAGTATGTCTTAAAATATAAGAATTAGGGATAAAGTTTAATTTCCGAGCCTTGGGGAAAAAGTGTAAATATGCAAAAGTTTAAGGGCAAAATTATAATTTTGCTAAAGTTAGAGTCAAGGACTATTTTGATAAATGTGAGTATTAAATAAGCTAAATTTGCTATTATAGATCAAGAAGAATGAAATTCGGGGTTAGACCGGGGAAAGAAAAACGTTGAGGACTAAATCAAAATATTTGATCGTATTTTGTATCAAGGTAAGTTTGCGGTAAATAAATGCAATGTTTTATTATTTATAATTAATAATGTTATTTTTCAGCATCTATATGTTTATTTTGTAAATTTACTCCTTGATGATTCAAGTAAGAATTGATGGTGAAATGATACTTAAAAGTCCCAGTTGAACCTTAGGAATGTATAGGATACAAATGTCATGACATTAGGGTTTAAGGATACCAAGTAAGACCATGCCAATGCATGGCATTGGTAAGTTTTACAAGGCAGGGAAATCATGTAAGACCATATCAAGACATGGCATTGATAAGCTACTATAAGGTAAAGATTCCCTGTAAGACCATGCAAAGGTATGGCAATGGTGAGTTCATAAGGCAAGGATACCATGTAAGACCATGTCAAGACATGGCAATGGTAATTTTAAAAAGGAAAGGTAAGATAAGTCCATGTTCGAAAGGTTCAGGTAAGGAAATTCAAGACTTATGCATATTGAGTTTAAAGGTTATAGCGGTTTTGATAAGATAAGAATGAGATAATTCATTTAGAATGTTGTTATTTATTTACATGCAAACTTACTAAGCTTTATGCTTACTCCCTTTCTTTTCTTTCTTTTTATAGTATCGCCAAGCCAACTCGGGGATCGTAAGGACGTTGGAGATCGTATCACACTATCAAAGGGCTATGTTGGTATTTTGTGATTCGAAACGTTTTATGGCATGTATAGGGACTTGGTCATTTTGTGTGTATGTACTTATGGTATGACTAAAGAATGGCATGTGAATACTTGATAATGATGAGCTATTAAAATGGCTAATTAAGAACATGTTTTGGTGTTACGTATGCCTAAATGAGGTTTAATGCAAAGAAATTATGAAAGGGTAAAAGTTGGTTACGAAATAGTTTTAAGACAGCAGCAGTGACATGATTTTGAAAAATCATTAAAAATTGTATAAATGGAATTAAATGGTGAATGGGATATAGAATTAAATCTTATTGAGTTTATTTTCATATGTAAGAAACAGAGCAAGTAAAGGAAGTCTATATTTTGAGATATTTAAATTCTTGACACTGGTTTAGGGTGACTTCGTGATCCCCTATTCTGATTTTAGAATTTCACTAAAAATTTTACAAAAATAATTATGAGTCATAATTTATATACATAGATTTCTTAGTGAGTTTGGTTTCATTAGAAATAGACGGAAACATTATCCGAATTCTGTACAATGAGATAATTGATTTTTAGTGAAGAGAGGTCAAGTCTACTGGACAGCAAAATAGGGGAGATTTTAATGAATAAACTGTATTAATTGGCCAAACCAAAAATTCTGTAAAAATTATGGTAAGAAGATATATGAGTCTAGCTTCAAGAAAAATTTACAGATTTAAATTTCAAGTTTTGTAACTCAAGGTATAATTAATTTAGTGACTGTCACGCAAGTGGATAGTTTTATTATGAATAGTGAAATAAATTGTTTTGATTTGTGTAAGTAATCAAAAATTTTTTAATGTTCCTAGTTTGGTCCCGAACCATTTTAATTGCATGTTTTAAGGCCTCGAGGGCCCTTTTTAGGGTTATATTGGATGAATGTGAGTGAATTAATTTTAAATGTAAATTTTTATGCCCTAAACTAGTAAGATAAGTTTGGTAACGCCTTGTGCTCGACTGCAGCGACGGTCTCGGGTAAGGGGTGTTATAGTAACACTGAGTAGCTACGTCTAACTGATAGCTTGTGGGAGCAAACCCGTAAGTGTGAATAGCTCGAGAGCAAGCCTACGTGAAACTTTGTGAATAAAATAGCTTTGGCTACAAGTGTGGTGCTATGTGAAGGCCACCATATATCCGTTATTATTCCGATGTGTTCAACTGGTAAGTTAGAAATGAAAATGAGTACCAAATGATAAGTGAAATGAAAGAAGTAAGTATATGTATTATACGAGCATCAAATCAAAGAAACTTGTGAAAGAATTATGAACCAATAATAGTATTTGATGGTGAATTGAAATAATGTGCTTTCATTGAGGTTTAAGTGTATCAACTGACATAACCAAGATGAAAAATGAAAGTATAACTGAATTAAGCGATACATGTATGTACAAAATCTATGTGAATGTAGAATTAAAGTTAATACAAAGAAAACGTGAAAGAGTAAAATTAGCAATAAAATAGTTTTGAACAGCAACAAATGTGTGAATTTAAAAAATAACAAAAAATGTTGGAAATCGAATTAGAGGTTGAATAAGATATGAGATTAAAGCTTATTGAGTTTGTTTTCGCATAAAATAAATAGTGTAAGTAAAAGAATTTTATATTGCGAGATATTTGAATTTTTCTGAGACAGCGTCAGAATGATTTTGGAATCCCCTATTTTGATTTTGAAAAATCATTAAAAATTGTAAAAAAATAATTTTTTGTTATAACTTATATGCTTAAAATCCTTAATGAGTTTGTTTTTAAGAGAAACAAACAAAAATACCTTCCGAATCCATTTCTATGAGATGATTAATTTTTAGTGAAGAAGGATTGAAACTGTCTGACAACTGAACAGAGGAGATTTTAAAAAATAAACTGCATTTACTGGCTAAACCAAAAATTTTGAAAATTTATGGTAAGAGGATATTCAGTCTAGTTTTAGGGAAAATTAACGGATATTAATTTAGAGTTCCATAGCTCAAGATATAAATAATTTAGTAAATGTGACTTGGGTAGACAACTTGAGATGAACATGAGTAAATAATAGAACTACGTGCAATTATGATTGTATTATCTTGAGAACATATAGTGAGAATTGGTAAATGCATGTTAATGAATTACTTATTATTTACATACCAACTTACTAAGCTATATAGCTTACTCCATTTATTTTCTGTGTTTATAATGTCCTCAGGTTAGCTCGGGTTGGAAGTCGCCGGAGAACCTATCACACTATCAAACTAACAAATTGTGTATTAATGATTATTACACTTAAGGTCATGGCATGTATAGAGGACTTGGTTATTTTTGTATGTGTCATACTTGTTTTGGCCTAAAATGTTGGCCTATGCTATTTGAAAGTTCATTGTTGTGTAAGGCCATTTGATGTTGGTATATTGGCTATATTATAAGTCCATGATGATGCATTTCACGGATGTGTATGCTTACATATGTGGATGAATGAGTAGTGATAGCTATGTGTGACGTAAATATGTTCGCAACGGTAAGTCAGATTAGTGCATGGGCTAGGGACATGGCCATGCAAGCCACACGGCCATGTCCTAATACCACACGAGAGTGTGCCTTGTTTTTCATGAAATTTTTCAAAGTTTTCTAAAGTTCTCGGTTTGATCCCAAGCCATTTCCAAAGCATGGTTTGGGCTTCGTAGGCCCATATTAAGGACTTTAAGATGAAATGTGAAAAGTTTTAAATTTGGAGGCAAATTCATGACCCAATTTTATACGATTGCATGTGTTTATGTCCGGCAATACCTCATACCTTATTCCGGTGTCGACACGGGTAAGGGGTGTTATAATAATTTCTATGAATTTTTCTAAAAATAGAAACAAATTCTAAAAAAATAAAAAATTTTCACAAAACTAAAAAAATTGAAGTTTAAAAATTATAAAAATGGAAAATATTAAAAATAATAGAAAATCATTTAAAAATATTTTTCTATTTTCTTTTTTTACTTCTTTCCCTTTTTCTTTTATTTTTTCTTTCCATTTTCTATTTTCTTATTTTTCTTTCCAACTTTCCATAAAACCCTAAGTGGATGCTGCCACAAGCGACATTGACAGCTTCTAGAAGGTTCTTTCACCCCCCAAAGTCATCGTTTTAGTTGACCTTAACGTTAACCCTCCTAAATCCAAAAATCATGATTCTCTACTCCTCCCTACTCTCGACCTTACCAGGTTCTTACCCCTTTGGTTGGATTCGTCCTATGCTTTCTGTAATTGTTGGAGCAATTATTGAGCTTTCTGACTTTCCTTATCCCTTATATTTAGCTCCAGATTAGTTATTTTCTAGAAATGGGATGTTATGTTCATGAATTTAGAGCAATTTAATTTCATTTTGGCTTTGCCAAATGAAGCTTTGGATTTAAACTACTTTAAGCACAAAAACACAAAAAACCTTGCTTTAGCAGCTCTGATCTACTTATAGTATGCTTAGAAATTTTGTGTTCTCTGAGTGAGGAAGTTGAGGTGAAGTACAAACATTATTACAATAGGAGAATTAATGAAAATTTTAAAATATTTTCTATTACTAAAAAAAGGGAAAGAGGAAAATTGAAAGAAAAAAAAATTAAAGGAACAAGAGAAAGAAAGTAAAAAAAAAAAAAGAAAAGAGAAAAAAATATTTTAAACGATTTTCTATTATTAGTAATATTTTTATAATTTCTATTTTTTAAATTTCAAAAAATTTGAAATCTTTTTATAGTTTTTTAGAACTACAAAAAATTAAGATAAGTTACCTGATTTCGTCATGTGGCACAACCTAGGCATGCCACATGGCAAAGTTAACGGTGTCAAAGGACGATGTTTTAATTGATTGCTTAAATCCGATTGAGGGCTTAATTGATTATTGAATTATTTTCAAGGGGCCTATTCATATATAATAAGCCTTCAAATTTTTTTGTATTGTTTCATTGTTGTCAAGTGAATCTATTTTTTTTTTTTTATTTCACAATGTCACACCAAAAAGTTTAAAAAAGAAAATTTATCAGTGTTAAATGTTGAACCTAAGCTTAAAAAAATCTTAAAAGTAGATAGACTAAATTTCTAGAAATAAAAGTACAGGGACTAAATTTAAAAAAATTATATGAAGAACACAGGGACCTGTGGCATATTTTAACCTAAACTCAAATGAGCTTTTACACATTAAATTGTTGTTTATGTAGTTTTTAACATATTGGGGCATATGTATTGTGTGAATAAACTTTTGGGTAAATTTCATCACAGGTCACTCTAAAATAGTGTTATTCCTATTTTGGTCACTTTAATTTTTTATTAATTAAATCACTCGAATTAAAATAATTACTCAAATTGGTCATTATTGTTAGAAATTCAAATGCTCCATTAATAGGGTTGTAACCCCCCAAATTTCTTAGATTTAAATTGTGCAAATTTGTTAAGTAATTTGATTTGGTGTGTTGGTTAAGTGCTTTGGTGTGTTTACATTAGGTTTTCAGTTCGATCCCATGTTTTGAGATCTTCTTATCTATTTTTCAAGTATCTCAACTTGAGTGTTAGGCCTTATCTTTTGTTTTTGTGAGATTGTGATAAAATTTAGCTTAATCGTAAGGTTTTAGATTACCTTTAGGTCTTGTGTTACATAAATATAGATTATTTTTTGCTCCTTATACTATTGTCTGTTGTTAAGTTCAATTCAAATTCTATAAAATCTGGTGGGTTGGATTTTTATTAGAATATTTGATTTTATTTTCTTAAATTTATCAAAATTCTTAATTTTTCCCTCATTTGCAACCATCCAATCCCCTGCCCTTTTTGTACGTTGTTTTTCTTTCTTTTCCCTATACTGTCAATTTTTCTTGTTTTCTTTCTTCTTTCTTGAGTTCTTTTCTTCTTTTTGTTAATTCTTGAGTATTGCCATTTACTTTATGCATATTGTTGCTCTTAAATTGCAAGTCATTCATAGTGTAAGTTTTTTTTTTAATTACTTTCTCTGAAGTCTTATACTTAGTTTGTTATTTGAAATAATATATGGTTGTGTTAATGTTCAATCCTCGTTCTTAATGGTATTAAATGTTCTTGTGTTTTGGTTAGGCGAAGGGTACGAGACCAAATTCTTCCAACAAAGTAGTGCTCCTTTTGGACGTTATTTTTTGGTGGTAAGTACTTGAATCTCAGTTTAGGGGATGAAATTTTGATAAAAAGATGTTATTTTACATGGGTATGTGAAAGTTAGTTGGTATGATTTGATGATTGAATGTAGGTTTCATGAGTTCCAAGTTGTGTGGTCAATCAAATCTGCCATCAGGTATGTAAAAGTCACATAAAATCTCGAATGAAACTCAGTAAAACCCAAAAAAGAGGTTGTTTTCAAAACTGCTTTACGTCAAACGGCCGTGTGGTAGACCATGTGGACTTTTTGGACCAATTCGAAAGCCCGATTAGGGGCTGATCAGGGGACTCTAAAATTGGATCCGTAAGTATTTTGTATGCTTATAAAAATGTAAAATTTGGTACGTTAAACATGAGTATGCTTAAAAAACATGTTAAGTAAGTTTCATTTTGTATAAGTTATGTGATATGTTGTACTCTGTAAAATATATATGTTTAGGTATGCATGACATACAACTTATGAGATATGTATGTATGTTATCATGATTATACATATGCACTGGGGTGGGTTTTGATATTTTGGAGGAAGTGTAATCTGGCAGTTTTATTGTAATTTTGGTGGTTAAATCGTAATTTATGTTTGGCAGCTCAGCTACATATTTAAGAGTGACATACTGCCAGGTACTGGTGTGATTGGATGGATGGACTCCTGTAGTCTTAATTAGTGTGATTGGCTGAAAGGAGATGATAGATAGTAGATGGGGTTGATACGATATATGTGCTGAAATTTGAAAATATATATATGTTATGAAATTCTGATTTAGCATTTGTATATGTGTATGTTACGAGTAAGAAAATTTTGTATGTAGGTCAAGTCACACATTGGGCTTCTTGTAACACCAAATTAGGCACCCAAAGAATAAAATTTCATAACGAAAATTTCACACAGTCATCCAATCACATAGTAAATATTAAAAACTAATAGCAATAAATTTTTCTATTTCAGATTTGTGGTTTCGAAACGACTATTCCATTTAGGCTCTAAATCAGGCTGTTACACTTCTAGCGCACTCATTTTTTCTGTTTCATTTTGGGTGACCGTCAGGCTTAGGATTGGGCAACAATTACGGAGCTTAGTTTGAACATTTTGGTTTAAGTATGTTTTAGGACTAAATTTCGGGCTTTATGAACTTTTTTTTTAAATTTTGCTTGGGACTTTAATATTGATTTTTGTATTTAGTTTAAAAACGTTCTATTTATAATCAGAGTTTTAATCAAGATGGCATAAGTAACAATACACTATGGTTTTATAAGACAAATTTTTAAATGTTTTTCCACTACAAAGTTTTTGAAATTTGATATGATGTTTTACTATGCAAGTGATTAAGCAATTTGGTTTTGTTTTACTAAATTATGGGCTTACGAACTTTTATTTATTTAAATTTTTCTTGGGACTTTAATATTTATTTTTGTATTTAGTTTAAAAATGTTCTATTTGTAACAACCCGATTTAGGGTCAAGACAAAATAGTGGTTTCGAGGCCATGAATCTGAAGTAGAAAAATTCATTGTGATAAAGTTTTAAGGTCTATAGTATGATTGAATGCATGTGTTAAAATGTCATTGAGAAATTTTAACGATAGAGGGTCCAGTTTGACTAGTAGAACTAAATTGCAAAAAGTGCAAAATATGTGTTGTAGAAGCATTGGGTGTTTAATTGAAATGAATTTGTAAATTAGATGTCCTTATTTAGTAATTAGACCATTATATATCATGAGGGACAAAAATGGACATGGAAGGGTAAATTTTCAAAGAAAGGCTAAAAGGGCATTTTGGTCATTTGGTAAATAAAAGAAAAAAAAAGGGAAAATAAAGCAACAATTTGTCCTTCTTCTTAAAGCCTTAGCTAAAAATTTCAAGCTCTCCATAGCTAGGGTTTCTTCAACTTTCAAGCTTGATAGTAAGTCATCGTAGCCCCATTTTTCATGCTCTTTACATTTTTGAAGTCGTTATCACCCGATTTACCTATTTCTACTCTTATTTTGAAGTAAGGTTTATGTTTAAAAATTTACCCATGTGTGACATGCATGTATTTTAATGTCTAATGGTAGAAAATGAATTATTGGTGTTAGATAAACAACATTTACTTGGTAATTTTTTATAAAATTATCAAAAAGGACCTATTTGTAAAAGTTGTAAAATATGGGTAGAAATGTGTGAACAAATGACAAATATGGGCTGCCATAAGTGTGTATAAGATTCGGCTAGGCTTGAGTCTTGAGAAAAATGAACATGTTTCATTTTACGAGCCTAGGGACTAAAGTGTAAATAAATGAAAAGTTAGGGGCAAAAATGTAATTTTATCATAATGTGATTTTAAGACCAAATTGAATAGTGTGATAATTAAATAAGTTAAATGTGTTATTACAGATCAAGAAAGACGAGGAATTGACCTTGATCGAGGGAAGGACAAGGTAGTGGACTAAATCACAAAAATAGTCATTTTGTACCAAGGTAAGTTAATATGTTAAAAATAAGCTTTAAATTAATTGTGTTTAAATGTTGTAATATTTCATGAATTGCATATTTGTGGTTGTGGATAACTTTCACATTATGGGCAAGTTCGATGACGATTCGGTAAGCAACAAGTCCCGTACAAACCCTAGGAATAGTATATGTTCCAAATGTCATGACATTAGGAATATTAAGATGAAATCCATATAAGACCATATCTGGGATATGGCATTTGTATGAAATTCGTGTAAGACCATATCTAGGATATGGCATCGGTATGAAATCAGTGTAAGGCCATATATAGGATATGGCATCGGTACGATGTTATGTGTAAGACCATGTTTGGGACATGGCATCGATTTAAAAAAATTCATGTAAAACCATAGCTGGGCTATTGGCATCAATGTTAGATTACGTGTCAGACCATATCTAGGAAATGGCATTGTATTATCTGTGTATGAGTTCGTGTATCCTTAGCAATTCCAAATGGTTCAACGGGTACAATTAAGACAAGAATGACATTAACATTGAATTAAGTGACATAAGTACGTATAAAATCCTCGTGTGTATTGTATGTGATGAAATGATGAAGCTGGGATAAGTTTGGTGAGCAACGAGATTTGAACATGACTACGATAGGTTAATGTTTATTTTTGTATATTATGTGCATGTTAAATATATATATTCATGGTAAGGTTGCTTATTTCTTACATATGAACTTACTAAGCTATATAGCTTACTCTGTTTATTTTCCCTTGTTTTATAATATCACCAAGCTAGCTCGGATTGGGAGATTCGTTGGAGAATCGCCTCGCACTATCAAACTATCTTTTTAGGTATATGTGGTTTTTAATAATTTGGGTTATGGTATGTCTAGGGGACTTGGTCATTTTGTTATGTGTCATAATTGATTTGGCCAAAAATGTTGGCTTATTTTAATGAATGTTAATTTTGTATAAGGCCATTAAAAGTTGGCTAACATTGGTTATATTGGTAAGCATATGTTTATGTCTTGCATGAATGTGACAAATAGCATGATTTCAAATGGTTGAGTATGTGAATGTTAAGTTATGTCTTAATTGATGATGTTTGGTTGCTAAATCATGTCTTGTTATGTGTTGTTGAAATTAGTATAAGTGTGATTGTGTTTCAGGGTGGCAAATGGCTTAGTGGATAGCCTTATTTTTGTCTACATGGGTAGACACATAGGCATGTGTCTAGGCTGTGTGTGACACATGGTTAGCCCCTTGGGCATGTGAATAGGTCGTGTGTCCCCTGCACCTTAATTTTGAGAAACAAAATGATAAGTATGGAGCAGACAGGCAGAGACACGAGCATGTGTCTCGGCCGTGTGGACGGCATGGCCTAGAACATGGGTGCATGCCCAGGGTGTGTGGGGCATGCACCTATTTTATGAAATATTATAAAAAAAAATTGACCACAAGGCCTAGCACATGGGTGTTTGACTTGGCCGTGTGGCCTTCGAATGTTGATGACATCATAAATAGAGAGTTACACGAGGTAAGGTCACAGGCGTGTGTGACCACACAGCCTATCCACATGGGCGTGTCCCAAGCCATATAGGCATGTGAACCCTGTTTTAGGCAAATATTTTCTACGTTTTGAAAAATTTTCCAAAGTTCTTAGTTTAATCCTGAAAAACTCTAAAAGTATGTTTTGGGCCTTGTAGGCTCGTAATAGGGACGTTATGAGTATGTATGAAATGTTTTAAACTTGGATGTAAATTTATGATTCGGTTTTGTATGTTTACGTGTAATTAAGTTCGGTAATGCCTCTTACCCTATTCCGACATTGAATATAGGTAAGGGGTGTTACATTTAGTTGTATCAAAGCTACAGTTTAGTCAATTCTCGGACTAACGTAGCGTGTATGAAAGTCTAGATATACATGCCATATATGTATCTTGATAGTGTGATGACTCCTGACAATTTAAATTGTATTTTCATATAGTAAATGGATCCCAATTGAGAAGCAGCTAATGACGCTGAAAGTAATGCGCCGTCTCCCGCGCAAGGGACCGCGTCAGCTGAAAGTAGACCAGTAACACTTAGTTAGGGTGGAGGGGCTAGAGAAGCCTTCCTCAATATGATGAATGAATGGTATTCGGAGTTTGTTCGTACAAATTCGAATGCTCAACCTTTTCCACCCGCTGCTAATCCCCAGTCGGTTCTTGTAGCTCCTCAAGGTATGGACTTAGTGAGATTGAATAAAGTTCCAGTTGACAAGATTCGAAAGTAAGGGCCTGAGGAATTCAAGGCTAATGTAGATGATGATCCTAAGAAAGAAAATTGTTGGCTTGAGAACTCTATTCAGGTATTTGATGAACTTTCATACAGCCCTGAAGAATGCTTGAACTGTGCTATATGTTTACTAAGGGACTTAGCATATCACTGGTGGAAGACATTAGTATCTGTGGTCCCGGGAGAAAGTGTTACATGGGAGTTCTGTCAAGAGGAATTCCAGAAGAAATACATTAGTCAACGGTTCATTGACAAGAAACGTAAGGAATTTCTTAAACTGGAACAAGGCAAAATGACAGTGACAGAGTATGAACAAGAGTTTGTTAGGCTCAGTAAGTATGCCCATAAGTGTGTTTCTAACGATGTAACATCTCGAATTAGGGCCTAAACGGAATGGTGGTTTTAGGACCAAGAATTCGAAATAGAAAATTTTATTCCGATAGAGTTTTAAGGTCTATTATGTGATTGAATGCATTAGTGAAAATTTAGTGAATAAATTTTATCGATGAAGTGTTCGATTGAATAATAGGACTAAATTGCAAAAATTTCAAAATGTGAGATCTAGAAGCATTTAGTGTGTAATTGAATTGGATTCATAAATTAGGAGTCCTTATTTAGCAATTAGACCATTTTATGGCATGATGGAGAAAAATGCCCATGGAAGGAAAAATTTGCAAAGAAAGCCATTAAGGGCATTTTTGTCATTTGGGTATTAAATGAAATAAAAAGGGAAAAATAAGCCAAAAATGTGTCCATCTTCTACCTTGCATAGCAGAAACTTTGGGGGATTCCATAGCTAGGGTTTATTTCTTTTTCAAGCTCCAAGTAAGTGACTTCTATCCCCATTTTTCATGTTCTTCGTATTTTTGAGATCTTCGTACCTTGACCTAGCTTTCTATACCACTATTTAAAGCTAGGGTTCATATTAAAAAATTTACCCATGTGTGTCATGAAAGCATTTTGATGTTTATTGGTAGAAAATGGAAGTTTAATGTGTAGTAAACAACATTTGCTAAGTAATTTTTCTTTAAAATGTAATTAGGGACTAAAATGCAAAAGTTGTAAAATATTAGCAGAAATTATGAAACATTGAGAATTATAGGCTGTTATAAGAGAGAAATAGGGTCGCTAGGCTTGGAAATGTAGAAAAATAGATACATTTCATTTTACGAGCCTAGGGACTAAATTGTAAAAATTGACAAAGTTAGGGGTAAAATGGTAAAAATTACCATAGGATGATTTTGTGTCCAATTAAGTAATGTATGTATTGAATGAGTTAAATCTGATATTATAGATCAAAACGATGCGAAATGGACCTTGACCATGGAAAAGGCAAGGTATCGGACTAAATCGAAAAGATTTGAATTTTTGCACCAAGGTAAGATCTATATGTAAATAATGATTTATTTTTAGTCATTAAATTTAATTATATTAATTATTTTGAAATTCTAAAATTTTATATCAAACTAACGAAAATGTGATGAAATAAAATCGATAAGTTAAGAAAAGTCCCGGTTGAACCTTAGGAATCATTAGGATACGAGTGACATGTCACTAGGAAACCATTGACTGTTATCGACTGCTTATGTGATTCTAGGTGCTGGTCTAGCTCGACTACCAGTGGCTAGGTAATCTTGCATTTATTATGGATACCTGTCAGCTTGTGTGAGCAACACTAAGTAGTACCGACTACACCGTCAGCTTGTGTGAGCAGACCGAGAATAGCTAATTATTGAGCCCTTATGTGATAAATGGTAGCTTCAGCTATGTATTAGTGGTAGCTTCGACTATATCATTTGTAGCACTTGTGTCTTATTCTGTGTATCCTTTAGTATTCCATATGGTTCATCGAGTTATTCGAATCGATTTGATAAAATGTGATTGTATGTAAAAAGATTTGACCGTATGTTGAAGAATGTGTATGTGTAGGTTATATGAAAACTATCATGTGTGCTAAGTGTTTAATGTATGTATTGAATCGTGTGGTAAGATCACATGAGTAAGTGATAATTCCCAAATTTAATTATGTGATAGGAAAACTTATTTTCCATTTGCTATATCCATTTAGTTTAAATGCTCATTAATTTTGCATATAGACTTACTAAGCTGTATAGCTTACCGCTTCTCTTTTCTCTTCCCTTGTAGGTTCGTTAAGCTAGTCCAAGGTTCGGTGATCATTGGGATTCCATCAACACTATCAACAATCATTTTGGTATTTGATTATAAACTTTGAATATTATGGCATGTATAGGTGGTCTATTGTTTTGGTTATGTGTCATAGTTCTTTTGGGTCCACTTGTTGATAGTGGTGTTTTGGTACTTTGGCCATGAGAAATGAGCCATGAATGGTTATGTTATATTTTGTCAAAAATGTTGTAATCTACTAATGTGCAAGCTTGACTAGTATGAGTAAAATGTGTGTGGATGCACAAGTTTGGTGATGCTTGATAAACTTAGGGTGCGGATGGCTTAAAATGTATGTTTTGATGAGTTCTGATGTTATAATATGAATTGGAAAAATTGGTTGATATTGGTTTGTGTTTCAAGGTGGCAATTGGCTTGGAAAATAGCCTATAATTGTCCACACGGGTAGACGCACGGGCATGTGTCTAGGCTGTGTGTGACACACGACCAGCCCACGGGCATGTTGATAGGCCGTGTGTCCCCTGCACTTGAAATAATAAAAATTAAATGTTTTATAGTAAACATACATAGAGACATGGCCGTGTGTCTCAACTATGTGATAGACACGGCCTAGCCCCACGGGCGTGTGCCTTCGCCATGTGACGAAAACTCCGCGATGACGTCATAAACATAATACCCCAGTTTTTTACATAGGGTGAGGACACGGGCGTGTTGAGGCCGTATGAAGGGCATGGGCTAGAGACACAGGCGTGTGCTCGACCATGTTAAAACCTCTATAGGTTCGAAATGAAAAATAAATCCGTACGAGTTAGGGACATGGGCGTGCACGACCACACGGCCTGCCCGCATGGGCGTATCCCTATCCCACACGGGTGTGTGCCCTGTTTTGAGTCAAATTTTCATAAGCGTTTGAAAAGTTCCGACTTGGTCCCGAATCATACCTAATGTATCGTTTGGGCCTCGTAGGCCCATAATATGGATGTTATACGTATGAATGAAAAAGTTTTAAATTCTACGTGAAATTTTGGGTCAAAATCAAATAATTGTGTGAGTGTATGTTCGGTAATGCCTCGTACCCTTGTCCGGTGACGATTGCGAGTGAGGGGCGTTACATTTAGTGGTATCAAAGCTATGGTTTAGTCGGTTTTTGGACTAACTTAACAAGTATGAGAGTCTAGCTATACATGCCATAATTGTGAATATTGATAGTGTGATGGTTTCTAATCCTTAAATTGTGTTTTCATATAGTAAATGGATCCTGACCCAGTAGTAGCTGATGACGTTGAAAGTAACGCATCGGCTGTCGCTCAAGAGACCCCGTCACCAGAGAGTATAAATGTTGAATCTAGTTGGGGAGAAGAGGCTCGGGAGGCCTTTCTCCATAGAATGAGTGAGTGGTATACGGAGTTCATTCTAGTGAACCTGAATGCCCAACCTCCCCTATTGACAAGATTCGTAAGTATGGGGCCGAAGAGTTTAGAGCTAGTATTGATGATGACCCCGAGAGGGTGAAATTTTGGTTAGAGAACACAATTTGAGCATTTGATGAACTCTCATGCACACTCGAGGAGTGTTTAAAGTGTGTCGTCTCACTTTTGAGAGACTCAATGTATCAGTGGCGGAAAAACACTAGTCTCGGTAGTGCCTACCGAAAGAGTTACTTGGGACTTCTTCTAATTGGAGTTTCAAAAGAAGTATATAAGTCAGCACCTCATTGGTGAAAAGCGAAAGGAGTTTTTAGAGCTGAAACAAGGCATTATACTGTTTCCAAATATGAGCGAGAATTCGTTTGACTTAGCAAGCACGCTCGGAAATGCATTTCTAAAAAAGAAATTATGTGTAAGAGGTTTGGGGAAAACCTAAATGAAAACATTGAGATATATGTGGGGATTTTGGAATTGAAGGAATTTGTTGTGCTAGTTGATCAGACATGCAAAGCTAAGGAATTATGCAAGGAAAAGAGGAAAGCCAAATTGGAGGCTAGGGATATGAAGAAGAGATCGATGAGTAAGTCCTTCCAACTGTCATCAAAGAAAGGGAGAAATGTGCCAAACCGTTCGACTATTTCAGCTAGAAATCTAGGTAGAATTCGTGGGAGGCAAAATACGGTTTTTAAGGCTCAGACTACTTTTATAGCTAGTGTTGGCAATGTCAAGCCAAGCAACCTTGAATTTCAACACTGTGGAAGGAGACATCCTGGTGAGTGTTGGATGGTCAACGGGGCTTACTTCAAATGTGGTTCCCAAGACCACTTCATCAAAGATTGTCCGGAGATGGTAACAAAAGAAACTACTCAGAACACTAAACCGAGCAATGTACCCACTAGAGGGAGGCCTACCAAAAATGTGAAAGAAGGAGCTAGTAGTAGAGACATAGTTAGAGATTTAGCTACAAGATTAGAAGCAAGAATGCCTGCAAGAACCTATGCTATCTGTGCCCGGGAAGAGGCATAATCCCCTGACGTGATCATTGGTACATTATCTTTTTATGATGTTATTATAGTTACACTGATTGATCTCGGGTCCACACACTCTTACATTTGCATGAGATTGGTAAATAATATGAAATTGCCAGTAGAATCAATCGAGTTTGTTATTAAGGTGTTAAGCCCTCTAGGCAAATGTGTGTTAATTGATGAGATTAGCAAGAATTGTCCCTTAGTGATCCGAGATCACTATTTCCTAGCTGATCTAATGCTATTGCCATTTGATGAGTTCGATGCCATTTTGGGCATGGATTGGCTATCAATGCATGATGCTAAAGTGAATTGTAGACAAAAGGTTATTAAGTTAAAGTGTGGAAATGGTGAAATCCTCCTGGTTGAAACAGATGAGTTTAGCAAATTACTTTCTTTGATTTTGTCAATGACTGCTTAGAAGTGTTTGAGAAAGGGTTGTGAAGAGTATTTGACCTATGTATGGAACATCAAGGAGTCTAAATTGAAAGTGGAAACGGTGCCAGTGGTTTGTGAGTTTCCGGATGTATTTCGTGAGGAATTGTCAGGTATACCTCCTATTAGAGAAATTGGGTTTACTATCGACTTGTTGCCGAGGACTTCCCCGATATCTATAGATCCTTGTAGAATGGCTCCGATGGAGCTAAAAGAGTGAAAAGTTCAGCTACAAGAGTTGACAGACAAAGGGTTTGCAAGGTCTAATTTTTCTCCCTAGGGTGCTCTGCTATTGTTTGTGAAGAAAAAGGATAAATCGATGAAAGTTTGTATCAATTATAGACAACTCAACAAGGTGACAATAAAGATCAAGTACCACTTACCAAGAATTGATGATTTATTTGATCAATTAAAAGGGGCAATGGTGTTTCCAAATATTAACTTGAGGTCCGGATACTACCAACAAAGGGTGAAAGAATTCGATGTGCCGAACACTGCTTTTAGAACAAGGCATGGACATTATGAGTTTCTCGTAATGCCTTTTGGTCTGACTAACACCCCAGCTGTGTTTATGGATTTAATGAACCAAATTTTTAGATCGTACTTGGATAAATTTGAAGTGGTCTTCATTGACGACATCCTGATTTATTCTCGTGATGAAAACGAGCATGCTAAGCATTTAAGGACAGTTTTGTAAATTTTGCGAGATAAACAGTTGTATTCAAAATTTAGTAAAACCAAGTTTTGGCTTAGTGAAGTTAGGTTTTTGGGTCACAATGTTTCAAGATGTAACAGCCCGAATTAGGGCCTAAATGGAATGATGGTTTCGAGACCACGAATCTGACATAGAAAATTTTATTTTGATTAAGTTTTAAGGTATATTGTGTGATTGAATGCATAAGTGAAAATTTTAGTAAATGAATTTTACCGATAAAGTGCCCTATTGAGTAATAGGACTAAATTGCAAATGTTTCAAAATGTGTGTTCTAGAAGCTTTTGGTGTAAAATAGAAAAGAAATTATAAATTAGAGGTCCTTATTTAGCAATAAACCATTTTTGGGCATTATGGAAAAAAATGCCCATGGAAGGAAAAATTTGCAAAGGAGGCCATAAATGGCATTTTGGTCATTTGGTTATTAAATGAAATAAAAAGGGAAAATAAGTTAAAATTGGTGTCCATTTTCCTCATGTATGGCCAAATGTCCCTTTCTCCATAGCTAGGGTTTTGTTTCATCTTTTCAAGCTCCAAGTAAGCGATTCCTAGCCCCGTTTTTCATGTTCTTCGTATTTTTGAGATCCTTGTACCTTGGCCTAGCTTTCTATACCACTAGTTTAAGTTAGGGTTCATGTTTAAAAAATTACCCATATGTGACATGGAAGCATTTTGATGTTTATTGGTAGAAAATGAAAGCTTGAAGTGTAGTAAACAACTTTTGCTAGGTGATATTTTCATGAAAATACATTTAGGGACTAAAATGCATAAGTTGTAAAATATCTGCATAAATTGTGAAACGTTAAAAATTGTGGGCTGTTATAGAAGAGAATATGTTTAGCTAGGCTTGGGAATGTAGGAAAATTGATACATTTTATTTTACGAGCTTAAGGACTAAATTGGAAAAATTAACAAGTTAAGGGTAAAATGGAAAAATTACCATATGATGATTTTGTGCCCAATTGAGTAATCTGTAAATTACCATAGGATGATTTTATTTTAATGAATGAGCTAATTTTGGTTTTATAGATCAAGAACAACGAGGAAACGACCTTGACCTGGGAAAAGCCAAGGTCTCGAATTAATTCGATAAAAGTTACATTTTGACTCGAGGTAAGTTTATGTGTAAATAAGGGGTTCTATTGATATTTTAATTAATTTACTTAATTATTCTAATATTTCTAATCTTATGGTGGTATGTGAATTATATGTGAGTATGTATATTGACAAATAAATCAATAAGTAAGGAAAACTCGAGTGAGCCTTAGGAATCGACTAGGATACTAGTGACATGTCATTAGGAAACTATTGTCTGTGATCGATCGTTTATGCGATTCCGGGTGCTGGTTTAGTTCAACTACCAGTGGCTAGGTAATCCTGCATTTGTTGCAAATAAATCAATAAGTATAGGGCCAAAAAATTTAGAGCCAATGTTGATGATGAACCCGAGAGGGTAGAATTTTGGTTAGAGAATATTATTCGAGTATTTGATGAGCTCTCCTGCACACCCGAGGAGTGTTTAAAGTGTATCGTCTCACTTTTGAGAGACTCAACATATTAGTGGTGGGAAACGTTAATCTTGGTAGTGCCTACTGAAAGAGTTACTTGGGACTTCTTTCAAGTGGTGTTTTGGAAGAAGTATATAAGTCAGCACTTCTTTGACCAGAAGCGAAATGATTTTTTAGAGCTGAAACCTCATGACAACGTTTGAGTACGAGCGAGAATTC
The DNA here is from genome assembly GCA_020496765.1 of Gossypium stocksii. Lineage (NCBI taxonomy): Eukaryota > Viridiplantae > Streptophyta > Magnoliopsida > Malvales > Malvaceae > Gossypium > Gossypium stocksii. The sequence goes on from CM035627.1 coordinate 31,212,815, forward strand.
GTCCGACTTAGCAAGTACGCTCGAGAATGTGTTTCCACTGAGGGAATCATGTGTAAAAGGTTTGAGGATGGCCTAAATGAGAATATCAAGTTATATGTGGGGATTTTTGAATTAAAAGAATTTGTTGTGCTAGTTGTCGGGCATGCAAAGCTGAGGAATTGTTCAACGAAAAGAAGAGGGTAGAATAAGAGGCTAGGGATGTGAAGAAAATATCGATGAGTAAGTCTTTCTAACCATCATCAAAGAATGTAAGGAATGTGCCAAACCATTCGACTGTTTCAGCTGGAAATCTGAGCAAAACTCGTGAGAGGCAAAATACTGGTTCGAAGGCTAAGATTACTTCAGTAGCTACTATTGGCAATGTCAAGCCAAGTAACCCTAAATGTCAACACTTCAGTAGGAGGCATCCCGGTGAGTGTTGGATGGTCACTGTGGCTTGCTTCAAATGTGGCTCTCAGGACCACTTCATCAAAGATTGTCCAAAAATGGTAGTTAAAGAAGCTACTCAGAGCGCTAAACCTAGCAATGTACCTGCTAGATGGAGGCCTACTAGAAATTTGAAAGAGGGAGCTAGTAGGAGAGGTATAGTTAGAGATTCAACTGCAAGATCGGAGGCCAGAGCACCTGCAAGAACCTAAGCCATTCGTGCCCGGGAAAGGGCGTCATCCTTTGAGGTGATCACTGGTATATCTCTCTTTATAATGTTAATATAGTTGCACTTATTGATCCCGGGTCCACATATTCTCACATTTGCATGAAATTAGTGAATTATATGAAATTGGCTATAGAGTCAATAGAATTTGTGATTAAGGTGTCAAATCCTCTAGGCAAGAGTGTGTTAATTGACAAAATTTGCAAGAATTGTCCCTTAGTGATCTGAGGTTCCTGTTTCCTACCTGATCTAATGTTATTGCCAGTTGATGAGTTTGATGCTATTTTCGGCATGGATTGGCTATCAGTGCATGATGCTAAAGTGAATTCTAGATAGAAGGTTATCGAATTAAAGTGTGAAAATGGTGAAAGTCTTCGGGTTGAAACAGATGTGTCCAACGGGTTGCCTGCTTTGATTTCGTCTATGACTGCTCAAAAGTGTTTGAGAAAGGGGTACGAAGCATATTTTGCTTATGTATTGAATACGAAAGAGACTGAACTTAAAGTGGAATCAGTGCTAGTGGTTTGTGAGTTCCCGGATGTATTTCCTGAGGAATTGTTAGGTATACCTCCTGTTAGAGAGATAAAGTTCGCCATCAAGTTTTTTCTGGGGATTACCCCGATAGCCCCGTATAGAATGGCTCCAACAAAGCTGAGGGAATTGAAAGTGCAGTTCTTGGTGTTGACAGACAAAGCATTTGCGAGACCTAGTTTTTCTCCCTTAGGTGCCCCTGTGTTATTTGTAAAGAAAAATGATGGATCAATGAGACTTTGTATCGACTATAGGCAACTCAACAAAGTGACAATAAAGAACAAGTATCCTTTTCCTAGGATCGACGACTTATTTGATCAGCTGAAGGGAGCTACAATGTTCTCCAAAATAGACTTGAGATCTGATACTACCAGTTAAGGGTAAAAGAGTCCAATGTGCCGAAAACTACTTTTAGGACAAGGTACGGACACTATGAGTTTCTCGTAATGCCTTTCGGCTTGACTAATGCCCTAGAGGTATTCATGGACTTAATGAATCAAATTTTTAGACCGTACTTGGATAAGCTTGTAGTGCTCTTCATTGATGACATCTTGATCTATTCCCATGATGATAAAGAGCATGCCGAGCATCTGAAATCGATTTTACAAATCATGCAGGATAAAAGTTGTATGCAAAATTTAGTAAAAGTGAGTTTTAGCTCAGTGAAGTTGTATTTTTAGGTCACATCATTTCGAGAGATGGCATTCGAGTTGATCCAAGTAAGAACTCAGAAATAGTTGATTGGAAGCCGTTGAAAAATGTATCGAAAGTTAGAAGTTTTCTTGGATTGTCTGGTTACTACAAGTGCTTTGTAAAAGGATTTTCAATTATCACTTCCCTGATGATAAGTTACTGCAAAAAGATGTTAAGTTCGAGTGGACAGAGAAGTGTCAACAATGTTTTGAGAAATTGAAGACCGTGTTAACCGAGGCACTAGTACTAGTGCAACTTGAAATTGGTAAAGAATTTGTGATTTATAGTGATGCATCTCTAAATGGTCTTGGAGGCGTATTGATGAAAGAAAATAAAGTGGTAGCGTATGCCTCAAGGCAATTCAAGCCACACGAGAAGAACTACCCGACACACGATTTGGAGTTAGCCACCATTGTCTTCGCCTTGAAGATTTGGCGCCATTATCTTTATGGTGAGAAATGTCACATCTTCACTGACCCTAAAAGCTTGAAGTACTTGATCTCACAAGACGATTTGAACTTGCGACAGTGAAGGTGGCTTGAGCTGTTGAAACATTATGAGTTAGTGATTGACTACCACCCGGGAAAGGCGAACGTGGTCGACGATGCCTTGAGTCGAAAATCATTGTTTTCCTTAAGAGCATTGAAGATGAGTTTGACCTTATCCAGTGAGGGATCAATTTTGGCTAAGTTGCAAGCTAGGCCTGTAACACCCTGAATTTGGGCCTAGAAGAATTGGGTTTTGAGTCTGGATTCGAATAAATGGAAACCTGAATAAATGGAGAAGTTTTAAATATTATTGTTTTAAATTTTTTTTTTTGAAATAAATTACTATTAGAAAATTTTTCTGTATTTATTATTACTGATATTTATGAAAATTATATATTCTTATTACTATTACTATTGATAAAATATTTTTGTTATTATTATTGATGTTTTAAAATTTTATGAAAATTATAATTAATTATTATTAGAAAAAAATTACGGTATTTATTTTATTTAGTATTTTGAGATAAAATTATTATTATTATTATTATTATTATTATTATTTATATGACATTAGTACTAATTTTATGTTTAAATTTAGTTTTCAAATAAATTTGGAAGTGTTTAAATTGTGGGAAAAATTTTGGTTCAATCCAAGACTTTAGCAAAGAAATTAGTTTTTGTTTGTTAGAGGAACTGGTCAATAAGGCCTTGATAATTAAGTGGGCTAAATATGTCACAAAGGGAAGTCTGGTTCAGTGGTAGAGGCGCTAGGAGGTTGTTGGAGTGCCTAGGTTCAAGGCACGGTGCACGCATAAGTTGTTTTTATTTTTAGAAGCCAGGTCGCGCTTAAATAAGGGTTAAAAGGAGTTGCTGGCGAAATATGCTACAAAGAGGGTTGTGGCGCAGCAGCAGCAGTGCGTTAGCCACTCCAAGAGGGCCTGGGTTCAAGCCACAATGCGCGCGAGACGTTTTGTTTTTTTTAAAGGTGGGCTAGGACTTCAGCAGGTATAGGTTAAGATTAATTGCGAGCATATTACAGTAAAGAGGAACACTTGGTGTAGTGGCCAGCAGCAGCTTGTGAAGCGTAGGGATGGGAGCAGGTCTGGAGTTCGAGTCTCGCCTCGCGCACGGAAAGTAGAATTTTGCTGCACGCGTGGGGAAGGAGTTGGAGTCCGATCGGGACTCCTCCTAGCAGCAGGATGGAGTGGTTGAAGCGGTATGGAGTGCTGCTGATTCGGTGGGGGGATTTGGATTTCATCCAAATCCAATTGAAATGCTAAAATCAAGGAAGGAATTAAAGACAATTTAAATTTATTTTGGATGGAATTTAAATTCGGTAGGTAGCAAAAATTAAGGAGCAAGGCATGGTATTTGATTTAGGAAGGAAATCTTTTATTTTATGCCAAAATACACCATTCGGCTAGGGGATTTTGAGTGCCGAATTACTTTGTTACTTTGCTTTCATGATTTATTTTCTTCTTTAGTTTTGGGGGTTAGCCGATTGAATTTTTATTCTTTCTTCAGTCGGTTCTTGTGTTATTCTATTTCTTTTTCCCACTTTATATTTTATTTTGCTCATTTTCTCTTCGAATCTTTTTCATTCAAAGCCGAAGCAACCTTTTCTCGTTACCTATTCTTTTTCAAAAACAAAATCCTATTAGAATAATATTTTCTTCTCAAGATTGTTGCCGATCATCTTCACTTTTCCTCATACAATTTCTTTTGCATCGTTCGTCTCCTCTTTCAAAGCCAAAGATTCTTTTTGTGATTTGGGGATTAATTTCTAGATCTATTTTCTACTCGCGTTTTAAGTTGGATCTACTGTGAATATAAGATTTGGCAAAAGTGTTGGAAACATTCTGACAAGAACGTCTTTGGTAAGTATTTAGATCTTATTTTATTTTATTTATTTAGTAATTCGAGAATAAGTTGAAAATCCCTAGATACTTTAGGGAGACTATCGATTTTTGTCAAGATTGAAATTAAGTAATTTTTTTATTCGGTTTTCTATGTGTGAATCGAAGGCTAGCGATCAAGATCTATTTGGAGGCTATTAAGATCAACGGGTTCAAAGCAGTCGAGATCTAGATCTAGTAGTCAAAGATCGACAAGGTAAGTCGTTATTAAGGCTTTGTAATAGCCGAATGTGGTAGGTAATTTTTACATCAGTTTTCATAGATTCGTAAGTTAATCTGTAAGTGGTTGATTATAGGAGAAATCGCATAGGAGGTCTCACCGGCAGAATCGTAAATCAGGTGTGTAACGAACCCTCTTAGTAGCTTAAGTTAACAAGTGCCGAAAAGCCAAAATGCCAAAATTTCGGCATTTCAATAACTTGTGAATATGTGATTGTTCCAAGATTAGTTAGAAACGATGAGATCGGTGATCAGTATGGATGAGACAGGTAACGGCACAATTTCGTGCAAGTTGGTAAGTTTGGGCCTCGAGGGGTTGAAATCAGGCCCAATGGGCTTTCAGGCCCATTTGGGTAAATTGGATAGAAAATGAAATATGGATAAATTGCATGTTAAGACTGTTAAAATCGTTATGGAACATAGGCTAAATGGGCCTAGATGACTAAATCGGCTACGTATGGCCCATTAGGGGTTTTGGGCCCAATAATTCAGAATTGCTAAAATGGGCTGGAAATACTGTTTAAACGCTTGGAAATTATTGATAATAGATAATGAGCATGAAAACCCTAATAGTGGATAAAATTACTGAATTACCCTTCAGTGTGAAAATTACTATTTTACCCTTAGGCGAAAATGACTATTGTACTCTAGGGTGTTATTTTGATTGAAATGCATGTGACATTATTATTGTACATGATATGCCATGATATGCTCATTTTATGCATGGGTTGGGATTTATATGAAAGGAGGAAGTGCTAAAGGGCTTTGCCCTAGTTTACCGAAAAGGGCTTTGCCCTAGTTACCGAAAGAGGCTAGGCCTCATGTTATATAATAAAGCAGCTATGCTGCCAGTGGAGAGTAGCGGCGGGGTGGGTTGAGTAGCATCCCCACATGGTGTGTTGGTTGGTACGGGTGGAGAGTAGCGGATGGTGGGTTGAGTAGTCTCCCCAAATGGGCTTTGCATACATGCATTAATGTTTACATGTGATATTGAAATAGGCCTATGGGCCATACTGTTTACAGAAAAAGGCTTCAGCCCAGTGCATTGATATATGAGAAAGGGCTAAGGCCTAGTAACCAATATTTGAAAAGGCTTTTGCCCAGTAATTGTTGAGATTAAAAAAGGGCATAGGCCCAGTATGCTTTTGTTGATTTGGGCTCTGAAAGGGCTTTGTTGCACACTGAGTTTTCCCATAACTCACCCCTTTTCCTTCCATCCTTTCAGGTAAGCCCTAGACTGTGGACTTGGAGCTGGGAAGGATTCAGAGTGGCCACGAAGACTGCGTTTCTGGTTTTAATTAATTAATTCAGTATTTTATTTAATCAATTTATTTTCAATTTAGGTTTGTAAAAGGCCTTTTTAATTATTTTAAATTTCGTTTCTAGCTTAGGTGTGATATTATTTAAATTGTTCTTAATCAGTTAGCTTTAGGGCACGGTTTTATAAACACTATCTATTTTCAAAGTATCTCGATAAGTAGAACAAAGCTTCCGCAACGTGAATGTTTTCATAAATAAGTAAATCTTAAATACGTTTAAACTTAATTTGTTGATCGTGAACAAGTCATTAGCTTAAAGTGTGGCAATGGATGTGTGCATGTCTAGGAGTGGATCTAGGAAAAGCTTGGTACTTAAGTAGTCTAAATGACTCACCTCCTCTTCTCTTGAATCCTACCTGGTGCATAGTATCCATTCACTTTAAGCCATAATAAAGAGGATCTGATTTTCTGATAACTTAAACTGTTTTTAAAATAACATGTTTTCGTAACTGCAAAGGTTTTCAAGCTTTTATAATTTTCCCTAAGATTTTACAAAGCCGTTATATTTTTATTACAATGAAATCACGTTTTGGGAAAATAAACACAAGCTAAGGTTTTATACAAGTTTAACGGTAAAAGTTTTTAAACATTAAGAAGGGTTTTCAATGAAAACACAGTTTTTGAAAAACACTTCAATGTGACGCACCAGACTAGGCCGTAACGTCTAGACCAGGTTTGAGGCCATCGTTTATTGAACAAATTTATGAAGCTCAAAATAGTGATAGCGAGTTGTAAGCAAAAAGAGTTCAGTGCAAAATGAATAATGGATAGATTTTCGAATTGGTAAGAATGATTGTTTGCTGTTTCAAGATAGAATATGTGTATCGAAAGATGTTAAGTTGATTTCAGAAATTCTATACAAAACTCATAATGGTTGTCTATCTATTCATTCGGGCAGTGCATAGATGTATAGTGATTTGAAGAAATCATATTGGTGGCCTGGAATAAAAAGAGACGTCTCCGAGTTCGTATCAATGTGCTTAGTTTGTCAAAAGGTGAAAGCTGAACATCAAGTACCTTCTGGTCTATTACAGCCAATAACGATTCCCGAATGGAAATGGGATCGTATCACTATGGATTTTGTGACGGGTTTGCAATTGACCCCGAAAAAGAAAGATGCCATTTGAGTCATTGTTGATCAGTTAACGAAATCGGCTCATTTCATCTTGATATGTATGGCTTTCTCACTGGATAAATTACCAAAGTTGTATATAGCCGAGATTGTAAGATTACATGGGGTACCGATTTCTATTATATCTGATAAAGACCCGAGACTTACTTAGAGGTTTTGGAGAAAGTTACAAGAGGCCTTAGGTACCAAGTTGAATTTTAGTACCGCCTTTCACCCTCAACAAATGGTCAGTCCAAGCGAGTGATACAGATCCTCGAAGATATGCTCCGTTGTTGTGTTCTCGAGTTTGAAGGTAGTTGGGAAAAGTATCTACCTTTGGTGGAATTTGCTTACAATAATAGTTTTCAATCGAGTATCAAAATGGCACCGTATGAGGCATTGTATGGCTGTAAATGTAGGACTCCTTTATATTGGACGGAGCTTAGTCAAAAGTGGATCCATGGGATTGATTTGATTAGAGAAACCTAAGAAAAGGTAAAGATTATCCGTGATTGTTTTAGAGCTGTTTCAAATCGACAGAAGTCTTATGTAGATTTGAAGAGGAAAGAGATCGAGTTTCAAGTGGGTGATAAAGTGTTCTTAAAAGTATCTCCTTGGAAGAAGATTCTGATATTTGGCCGGAAAGGCAAATTGAGCCCACGTTTCATTGGACCATATGAGGTTGTAGAAAGAGTTGGACCCGTGGCTTATCGATTGGCTTTACCAACAGAGTTAGAAAATATTCATGATGTGTTCCATGTATCAATGCTACGACGATACCATTTTGATCCATCACATGTGATCTCAACAACCGAAGTGGAAATTTAGCCGAATATGACATAGAGTGAGGAACCAATCAAACGAGAAGTGAAACAGTTAAGGAACAAAAGTGTGGCTTTGCTAAAAGTGCTACGGTAAAAGCATGGTGTAGAAGAAGCTACATGGGAAATGGAGGAGACTATGAGGAAACAGTACCCACATCTTTTCACTGGTAAGATTTTCAGGGACGAAAATCCCTTAAGGGGGAAAGTTGTAACAGCTCAAATTAGGGCCTAAATAGAACGGTGGCTTCGAGAACACGAATCTGGTATAGAAAAATTTATTCCGATTAAGTTTTAAGGTTTATTGTGTGATTGAATGCATGAGTGAAAATTTTAGTAAATGAATTTTACCGATAAAGTGCTCGATTGAGTAATAGGACTAAATTGAAAAAGTTTCATGTAACAGCCCTATTCCGACCCTAGTCGGGAAGTGGTTTCGAAATCACTAAACCGAGTAAATAATAATAATAATAATATGTATAAGTGCCATATCTTGTGCTTAAAATACTTGAATCAGCATGTGTGATAAATTAATTTGATAACTTGATTTTCCTTTGTATGCCTATTTTATTAAATTGGACTTGATTGTGAAAATTAGAAAATAAGGTAGTCAAATACTATAGTGGCCGAATGGTGAAATTTAAATTGTATGGCATTTGCATGGTTATTAAACCATTTCTATGTTGTGCACGGTAATGAGTGATAAGTGAAGCCATTATATGTATTTTTATATTATAAAAATATAAAGTTATAATTATGTTGCATAATAAAATATATTATTATAAGTGAGTGGGAGATAAAAACAAAGTTGCTATGTTATTTTCTCTCACTCTTTAGCCGAATCACTTAAGAAACAAATAAGGAAGAAAAGAAAATTTAGAAGCAAGGACATTCGGCTAGCTTGTGTGCAAAATTGAGGTAAGAATTGGAGTTTATTTCTTTGAATTTTTATGAAATTGAGATGCATGTTAAGTAGTGGTCAAAGCCCATGTAAAATTTCTAGAATTTGTGTTCACTCATGCTTTCGGTTATGAAATAAAAGTATGGATTGGTTGTGGATTTCATACTCTAATTAGTGATTGGTAAATGAGAATTGAATTATGTGTTCAATGTGGAATTTAATTGCCGAATAATGAATATGAGCCTTACATTGGGTAAGATATTGTTAAATGGTGAGATTAGAAGCATAAGGTGACAAATGAAACATTGGATGGGGAAGAAGTGTTTGTGATTTTACCTAATAAGAATTGATCTTGTGATGAATGGAAATTTAAAATTTGCCATATAGTAGGAATTGCCGAATGAGAAATTAGGCAAAGGTTAAGGTAATGTTTGTATTTATATCAATGATTTAAGTTTAATGTTTTAAATAATGAAGTATTTGGCCATTAGATAATTGGAGTCTTAAGGGTAAAGGTGTATTCGGTTATTGTGGACTAATGAGAAATTTTGTTTAAGATGGGAAATGAATGTTTAATTTCAAAAGGTGATATACGGGTATGGTTATTAAATAATAAAATTTATTTTAAGTGATGTAGCTAAGGTTTGAGTGTTAAGCAGATTATTTGGATGGCCGAATGAATTAATCCCAATACAAGATTTAGCTAAAGTGATTAAAAATAGGAATGGACTTAGGAAGGTCTAATGAGCTTTGTGATATCGAAATTCAAGTGAATGTGGAATTGTAAGTCAAATATATGAAAGTTATGTTTTGGATGGTCTAAATTGTTAAAGGAGCATTCGGTTTTGGTCTATTGTAATGTGCTTTGTGCAAAAGTATGGGTAGTTAGTTATATTGAAATGAATAGAGATGTATATGCCGAATGTATGTATGTTTAAGTAAAAGAAATTTCTGTATACATGTATTCTATTAAAGAATTATTTTATTATTGGCAATGAGTTGATCAAGGGATTAAACTATTTATGTTATTGAATTAAGCTCAAGAACAAAAAGGAGGAGAGTTGGATAAAGGGAAGACCAAGGTGATTGAGTAGCCGGTTGAAGTTATTCCATCCCACATAAGGTAAGTCTATAAGTAATTAAGAGTCTAGCTAATTCATACATGAATGATGCTAATATATGTATGCTTGATTAATGGCTATGTGATAGTAAATACCCTTGGGATTAAGTCAGTTGATGTGTTTAAAGAAAAAAAAATGAATTAGTATGGCACTATGTGTGCGGATTTTATAGGGCACTATGTGTGCGAAATTTATGTGGCACTATGTGTGCGGATATTTACATGGCACTATGTGTGCGGATTTTATATGGCACTATGGGTGCGGATTTTATACGGCACTATGTGTGCGGATTTCTTTAGCACTATGTGTGCAAATTCGGCTGAAGGTATAACAATTGCATGAAATTGTAGGAAGAAATGGAGCTAATGAATGAGATGAGAAATTATACATGTGAAATCGTATGTGTATTCGTATGTGTATTTGTCTTTATATATTTTGTCATTTTTGATTTCCTTGGGGAAAAGATTTTGGCGATTGGTCATATGTAAATTGGATTGAATTGTACTACTTGATTTGTGATGAGATTTATAATCTAAGTGTGATGGGGCATGAATTGGTACGGTTATGAAAATTAATTTGGCACGAAAATGTTTATAATGAGTATATGATTATAGAAGTGAAAAAACAAGAAGTAAGTTGAACTTTGAACAATTAAATTAAGAGGCTAAAATTCTATTTTGATAAGATTAAGTTGATTATTAGTATTATATTGCTTATAACTTACTGAGTTATAAACTCATGTGGTGTGATTGCTTGTTTCTTATTTAGATTTTTTTTGGATCCGTGGTGCGCTCGGGACTATCGTCAAAGTCATCACACTTACCCTCAACATTTTGGTGTCTCTTTTGTCTAGTCCTAAGTTACATATTGGCACGTATAGACTTTAAGTTATTTCTCAAATGTTTTAAGGATCTATTTTGTAAACCTGGCTATACGAAGATGGCCTACATATTTAAATTATAGATGGTGGTGATTAGTATAATACATCTCCTCTAATTTAGTAAATTGAGTTACTAAATGGATGGTTATTAATTAAATTAAATAGGTCACTTAAGGTGGAGTTATAAGTTAGATTCATGGGACGTATTTGCTACTTTTATAAATAAGCTAAGTATTATATGATTTGTGAATGGTTAGGTAATCGAATATAATGATTATCCTTTATTAATCTTTGTTTAAAGATATGACTCGTTTCAATTCTTCGAGATACAAAATATTTGAAATTGCTGAAATTATTAGTGGATGTTTGCTTTTCAATTGGTTCTGTACTACCTCGTAACCCCTCCGGCGATCGGTACGGGTTAGGGGTGTTACATTTCAAACTATGTTTTCTAGAAGCTTGTAGCGTAAAATTGAAAAGAAAGTATAAATTAGAGGTCCTTATTTAGCAATTAGGCCATTTTTGGGCATTATGGACAAAAATGCCCATGGAAGGAAAAATTTGCAAATAAGGTCATTAAGGGCATTTTGGTCATTTGCTTATTAAATGAAATCAAAAGGGTTAATATGTCAAAATTGGTTTCCATCTTCCTCATGTATAGCCAAATGTCCCTTTCTCCATAGCTAGGGCTTTGTTTCATCTTTTCAAGCTCCAAGTAAGTGATTCGTAGCCCCGTTTTTCATGTTCTTCGTATTTTTGAGATCCTCGTACCTTGGCCTAGCTTTCAATACCATTATTTTAAGCTAGGGTTCATGTTTAAAAAATTACTTGTATGTGACATGGAAGCATTTTGATGTTTATTGGTAGAAAATCAAAGCTTGAAGTGTAGTAAATAACTTTTACTAGGTGATTTTTTCATGAAAATGCATTTAGGGACTAAAATGCAAAAGTTGTAAAATATGTGCATAAATTGTGAAAAATTAAAAATTACGGGCTATTATAGAAGAGAAATATGTTCGGCTAGGCTTGGGAATGTAGGAAAATTGATACATTTCATTTTACGAGCCTAGGGATTAAATTATAAAAATTGACAAGTTAGGGGTAAAATGACAAAAATTACCATAGACTGATTTTGTGCCCAATTGAGTAATGTGTGTAATGAATAAGCTAAATTTGATTTTATAGATCAAGAACGATGAGGAAACAACCTTAATCGAGGAAAAGGCAAGGTCTTAAATTAATTCGATAAAAGTTGCATTTTGACTCGAGGTAAGTTTATGTGTAAATAATGGGTTATATTGATATTTTGATTAATTTCCTTAATTATTCTAATATTTCTAATCTTACGGTAGTATGTGAATTTTATGTGAGTATGTATATTGACAAATAAATCAATAAGTGAAGAAAACCCGATTGAGCCTTATGAATCAACTAGGATACGAGTGACATGTCACTAGGAAACTCTTGTATGTGATTGATTATTTTTGTGATTCCTGGTGCTAGTCTAGTTCGACTACCAGTGGCTAGGTAATCCTGCATTTGTTACGGATACCTGTCAGCTTGTATGAGCAGCATTGAGTAGTATCGACTACACCGTCAGCTTGTGTGAGCAGACCCATGAATAGCTCATTATTGAGCTTCTATGTGATATGTGATATGTGCTAGCTTCAGCTACATTATGTGTGGCACTTGTGCCTTTTTCCGTGTATCCTTTAGTATTTTGTATGGTTCAACAGGTATTTGATCTGAACAGATAAAATGTTAATGTTTGTAAAAGATTTAACTGTGTTAAGTGTGTGTATGTGCAGGTTATGTGAAATATGATATGTGTACTAAGTGCTTAAGTATATATTGATTTATGTGGTAAGACCATTGAGTAAGTTATAAGCTTAATGTGGTAATAAGAGAACATACTTATTTTGAATTTGTACTGTTGATTAAAATTCCTCATTCATTTACATATAGACTTACTAAGCTTTATACCTTACCCCTTCGTCTTTCCCTTCCCTTATAGGTTCGTCAATCTAGTCTGAGGTTCAGTGATCGACGAGATTCCATCAACACTATGAACGACTATTTTGGCATTTTGATTTTGAACCTTGAAGTTATGTCATGTATAGGCGGTCCATTGATTTTAGTTATATGACAAGGTTCTTTTGGGACCATTTGTTGGTAGAGGTATTTTGCTACTTTGGCCATTTGAGATAAGCCATAATGGTTAAGTTATGTTATATTAAAGTGTTTGTAATCTCTCATGATACCAGTTATATTGTAGGTGTATAATGTCCACGGATGTGTATGTCTATGTGTGGTTGGTAAAAACGCAGTGTGTGGATGCCAAAATGTGATTATTTGGATGTGTTTTCGTGATATATTGTGTATTGGCAAAATTTGTTTGTGTTGGTTTGTGTTTCAGGGTGGCAATTTGCTTGGAAAATATCCTATAATTGTCCACACGGGTAGGCACACAAGCGTGTGTCTAGGTCGTGTGCAATACACGGCCAGCCCCACGGGCGTGTTAATAGGCATGTGTCCTGTGCAACTGACATTTATGGAAATTAAATGTTTTGTAGTAAACACACGAGTTGGAGACACGGCCGTGTGTCCCGATCGTGTGATTGACATGACCTAGCTACAGGCGTATGGCTTGGCCGTGTGACAAAGATTTCACGATGATGTCATAAACAGAAACCCTAGTTTTTCACACGGGGTGAGGACATGGGCGTGTTGAGGCCGTCTGAAGGACACAGGCCAGAGATACAGGTGTGTGCTCGGCCGTGTGAAAACCCTTGTAGGTTCAAAATGAAAATTAATTCCACACGGGCTATGGACATGGGCTTGTGCAACCACACAGCCTGCCCACACGGGGATGTGCCCTATTTTAAGTAGAATTTTTCTAAGTGATTGAAAAGTTTGGTTTGGCTCCGAATCGTACCCAATGAGTCTCGTGGGCCTTGTAAGCCCATAATAAGAATGTGTTTGAATAAGATTGAAAAAGTTTTAAATCTTTGTGGAAATTATGAGTCTGAATTGAGTGATTGTGTGTTCGTAAGTCCAATAATGCCTTGTACTGTGACAGCCCAAATCTGACTCTAGTCGGAATGTGGTTTCGGGACCACAAAACCGAGTCATAAAATTTATTAAATGTTAAAATTCTTATCTACTATGTGTGTTAGCACATGTGTGAAAATTTAGTATTTTAATTTAGTTATTTCAATGTTTAAATAAGTAGAAAGGACTTGGGTGATAATTTGAAAAAAAAAATACTAGGAGGAATGGCAATGACCGAATAATGCATGGCTTTTATATAAGAGGGACTTGCATGTCAATTAGGCCATTTTGATTTAAGTGGCCGGCCAACAAAAGCATGAAATAAGGTTATTTTCATGTTTATACATTTTGTAAGCATTATTGGCTAAAAAGGAGCATGAAAATAAAATTAGAACAATAATAAAAGTGTGAGTGGGTGGAGAAACCAAAGCTTTAGTTCATATCTCCTTCCATTGCCGTAGCTAAAGGAAGAAAAACCTCCCAAAGCATTCGGTCATCTTATGCCTTGAATAAGGTATGCAATTCTAATCATTTTCTTTTGAAATCGTGAATTTGAGTTAGAATTTAGATTCCCTTCATGGACCATTATTGAATTTTTAGTTTGAGATGCATATAGAGCATTCGGTCATGGTTTGATTGTGCAAAAGGGTGAAGCTTTGAAGCTTTGATGCCATAAGCGAATTAAGTGGATTTTATGATGATGAATTCTTATAATTAGAAGATTTTAAGCTTACTTAGACAAGTTGTGGTTGTTGTAGCTTAATGGTTAAAAACAAATTACCTATTCGGCTATGAATGTGCTTTCCTTGATGTTGTGTTCATACTTTGAGTATTGAGGATAGATAGTTCGTAAATGGAGTTTAGAAAAGAAAAACTTCAATATTTCTGGCTAAATTGAATTTTGGAAATCGGTTAGTTGGTGTTATACTAGATTGATGTAAAATTTATAATTCATAAATATGAGATTACTGAAATTTTACTTAAGGAACTAATTGAGAAATTAGTTGAGTATAAAGATTTTTATGCAAGGAATGAGTTGCCGCATATAAGTGATTGATATGAGATTTATTCTTGCTCTGAATACAAATGTCTTAGTGTTAAAAGTTTAAACGGTTAGTAGTGAGAAAGTCGATTTTACCCTAATGAAATGCTGGATAGTTGATTAACAATAAGTTATGTAGGCTTAATTAAGCTCAAGAGTAATGAGGAGCAAGGTCTGATACGGGAAAAGAGGAAATAATTGAGTAGCCAACCACAACCGTTCAAATACATCAGAGGTAAGTTTTAAGTAATCAAACATGGATAATGTTCGATTATAATTTGATATATTACATAAATTGGGTATTTCCGGAAATCTATGAAATTAGCCGAACGTTATAGATAAAATGATGATGTGTTGTATTATATTTATATGGCCTAATGGCAAGTATATCATATTGGTAAGTGAAAAAGGTGCTATTAAGATCCTGTGAGTGTATGAAATGAATGTGAGCCATATACTATGCATAAACAATTGAATACTCATTGTGAAGATAAAATGAAAGAAAGGTGATTGAAATTATGGGTGAATATAGTGTTTGGAATTAATCCTACTTAAGTCTAATCAACAAATTTCATCGAGGTGGATAGATGTTGTACTTATCTGACTTTGAGTTTTGAAGAAATGATATGTCAATGAAATAAAGAAAATGTGGCTATGCATATACGGTAAATAAGTGTCACTTATTGAATATGTTATATGTGAATAAAGTACATAAGTAAGTTCTTAAGTATTTGAGTTGATTTTTTTTCTAAAATCTTTAAGTAATTTAGCATGTCTCGTATCTATATCAATTGATGCTACTTGCACGAATGATCTTATTTGAGTGTGAGATTTGAAATGAAAAGTACATAAATAGATATGTTCCTTTTGGTTAATAGTATGCATAAGATTAAGGTAAGAGGTCTATATGTGCTAAGGTGTATCAAAGCTGATTGACTAAATTGTTTGATAAGGAAGAGACTAAGATATGTATTAAGACCGAATGTGTTAGTGTGTATGTGTGATAAGGCCAAATGGCCAATGTGATGACTGTGTAAATGTATGTATATGTGCTAAGGCCGATCGGTCAATATTAGATATATGTAAGATGTGTATTGATATATGTATACAAAGTGAGAATGAATAACTTATAGAATATGGGGCACGGCTTAACGGCTATTACAAAGAATGAAAGTAAATCATGTGATTTATGAGTTCATCTGAATGGAAGCATTAATCTGTTAAGATGCTGTGATGCGTAAATACTATCAGCGTATATCAGAAAGTGTGATAAACCTTCTGAATAGACTATGGTACGAAATTATTCGGGACATTGACTTAGCAAGCTTCAAATTTGGTGATTCGGGGTCGGGTTTTATACCTAGTCGGCCAAGTGCATTTGATTACAAAATCCCACATTAAGATGACGAATGAGGCTTGTAGTATGCATTAAATGACTCAGGTATGTGATACGTATCTTTTGATGTAAGAATGACTCGAATTGGATTTGTTTATGTTCAACTGTGAAACTATTTATTTGAAGGTATAAAATTTATGCATATGTGTCTTCGGTCATCGGAATTTAATGATGATGGAATCCCTTAAGTTGGCCAGGTATGTATCCCTCACTCAGAATTAAATCTGCTCTAGATTGAATCATAAGAATGATGTATAATATAAACTTATGGAAATGAGTACAGATAACTATGCGATTGAGCCATGCTTGCTTGATGTGAAGAGTCATGTGAAGTTACCGATTTAATTTGTTGTTTGAGCCTAAAGTTAAATGACTTATAAATTTAAATAATGTGCATCGTGTGCTTAGGTATATTTTGGTTATCTATGAAAATAACCCAGAAGTAGATGTAGCCCCGGGAAATTTGATTTGTGGTTGAGTACCTTTACAAATTGCCACTATGGTAACGACACATAGAAGTGGCTATGTAAAATAAATTTATAAGTAAATAAGACAAAGATGTAAAGTATGTATAATTGTGATTAGATTTATTCAGCAAACGATTTTTCATTTCCCAAATTGAACAGGAAATTATGTCTTTAATTTCAGTAAAGTTAATGGTATTACTTAAAGACTTACTGAGCTTATGAAAGCTTACTTCATTGTTTTGTGTCTTTGTCTTCCAGATTGTGGATTCTGACTACCAGCTCGGGGACCATCAGTACTTCGTCATACTATCTGCTATTACGGTAACCATGTAATTGGAATTAGCTTATGGCATGTATACCATAGACAACGAGTAGAACAATACTTCTACCCTCGTATATAAGTCATGCGAATCTGGTATCTTATGGAACTGGCTTGTACGAGTTTTAAATTCAAACTTTGTGTGCATCTAGTAATTTAGTAAATGGATGATCTTTATTCAAGAAAATGTTCAAAATTTTACCATCCTGATCCGATTCCTAGTTTTCGGTAATGCCTCATCCTGTTCCAGCGACGGTTACGGGATAGTGGTGTAACACCCCAAACCCAGCCTGGACGTTATGACCAGATCTGGTGTGTCACATGAACTTATAACTAAGTTTACGACCTTTTGCTTGTTGTGACTTAGGTGATATTTTTAGTAAAATAGCAAGGTTGTAAAAAAAATCATTTTGATAAGCCTTTAGATTATCCATATTTTGAACTTGTTGAGTTTTGGAAACATTTGTAGGAGTTTGAAAAACCCGCGTAGCCTATAACTAGCAGTTTCGATAAAATATGAATTAAATCATTAAAGAAAATAAAACCAATAAAGAAATTTAAATAGCGGCCTTATTACAATTAAAACCCAAAATAGTATAATAAAATGCTTAAAATGAAAAGAAAACCGAATTTGCAGATACTGTGGCCACTCCGAATCTCTCACAGCTCCAAGCCCACTATGGTTGAGGGTTACCTGCAGAGAATGAAGGAGTGAGTTTGAGAACTCAGTGTGTAACATAATCTCAACCATAGGCTAAAACAGATCAAGCCTCAGAATCAGAGTTAATTGGGCCTTGGCCCATTACAGAAATCAGGTTAAGCCCATAGGCCCATAACAGATACAGATCAGATATAATATGCAAACAGAAAACCCAACCCAGATCCATCCATAACACCCCCATACCAGCCTTACACCATGTGGGAAGACTACTCGACCCACCCAACCGCTACACACCACAGAAATTTGCAGCGAGGCTACCAGATATTGTGACGAGGTCACTAGATACAGATATTGTGGCGAGGCCACCAGAACAGATATATGTGGCAAGGCCACCAGAATAGATATATATATATGTGGCGAGGCCACCAGATTGCAGCGAGGCCGCCAGAACGCTTCCTCCATCATAAACCCAAACCCCATGCAACAGACATACATGTTATGACATATAACATACAGAATCTCATGCATCAGATATACACATGTATTATGAGATATGACATATAGAAATAGAAAATCATACGTTTCATATAGAATTTACCCTAGGGGTATAAAGGTCATTTTGCACCTAGGGGTAAAATGGTAATTTTCCATACTTAGGGGTATTTTAGTCTTTTTACCGATTTTCAGGGTTTTTATGCAAGTCCAAATAATTACTAGTCCATTAGTGTTTACAGAAGTCCTTTTAACATTAGTTTCTAATTTTGCCCTTTTTAGCCCCAAAAACCCCTAATGGGCCTTACTAAATCCATTATCGTCTTAAGCCCGTTAAATCCAAATTTTAATGTTCAAATTGTTAATTTTAACTGGTTTATTCTCAACATACCGCCAGAATGCTTTTAATGACAGTTTTACTGATATGGGCTCGGAAACCCATTGGGCCCACCTTTGGCCCCATTCAAGCCCAACTTACCGAAATGCTCAGAATCGCACCTTCTACAATTCTGTCACCATCAAATCTAAAGTTGACTCTAACAGCGTAAATGATTACACAGAGATTTCACAGGACCGAGTTTCCGGTCACTTTCGGTCATTTGTCAGTCACTTTTGGCCATTACAGCCATTGCCGTCCTAGTCTATAACGGGAGTATGTTACACACCTGTTAACAGTCGAAGTGACGACGAAACCCACGTAGAGAGCCTACAATTGAACACTAACTTTTTAGTCTAATATTCGATAACCAAAGAGTCATAAATCCTTACCAAAATCGGCCAACATGGCCTAAGTCTTCCAAAGCTCTTACCTTTGTCGAAAAATAGACTAAGTTTATGAGCCCAACCGTGCCACCCTTCAAGTCCTTGCAACGTGCCCCTTTTTATCTACGCTAGCACAACAACATCAAAGCAAGAGACCACAAATGCCTTAGTCCAACTATAGCCACCCTCACAAGGGTTTTAACTTAAACCTTAATTAGAGATTTAACGAAAGAACTAGATTGAGTACTTACCAAAGTGCTAATCACTTCAAGAAGTGTCTCTAAGTGCCCTCTTAATCACGATCTAAGTAAAAGAAAGAAAGAATTGAGACTAGAGAGAATTCGGCCAAGCACAATGAGGGTTTCGATCAAGCAAGAGAAATCAATTTTACTGGCTTTTGGTCTCAAGAGAAGTCAGCAACGAAAGCAAGAAGGAAAAGAAGAGATTGGTTGATTGGATGAGATGGATTCGGCTAGAAAGAGGAATGGTGGTATGGAATCGACTTATGGTGTGAGAGAAAAAGGAAAGAATGAAGAAGTGAAAAGAAAAGAAAGTGTATCAGTCAAATGAATATTCGGCAGTAGGGGTTTAGAGGTACTAAGGTTCGGCTAATATGGTAGTAAAGTAGAAAAGATCAAGAAGGAAAAATGGCAAAAAGGAAAGGGATTTAGAATGCTAACCCAATCGGCACAAAAAGAGTTGCCCCCCAACTAGAGAAATCGGCACAACAAAAGCCTAAAGCCGAAACAACTTCCTAAAGCAGAGTGCCGAATTTGCCTTCTCAAGAGTCCTCTGGCCGACCACCATTTTCAAAATTCAAAAGCTCCTAGATTTGCTCCTTGATTCACTCCTATGACCGATTCAAATTTCTCCACAAGCAGAGTTTAACTCTACTTCGAATTCTTACCTGTTCAAGCACAAAAATTAAACGCCTCCTTTGCAACCCCTGGAGCTTGAACCTTGGACCTCCAAGCTCTCTTAGGCGCCACTTTTTAAGAAGCTTAGTGGCGCCTCCTTTGCCACTTTACCAAGACTTGTTTTGTGCTATATTTCACGCACAATTTCTTAAGACGCTTACTTCCAACGGCCCCCTATCTCTTAAGTCAAAAATACAAAATTTTACCGAGTTTCTAACCAACACCTGGGCCTTCCATAGGCCCACTAACACTCCTCAAACGTGCATTACACATCCACATACCAGAGTTTAAACATTTTATCAGATAAAGAACAATCTAAGAGAAACCCAAAAATTAGGGCGTTACAACTCTACCCTCCTTAAAGAGATTTCGTCCTCGAAATTTACCTTATTCGAACAAATGGGGGTATTGCTGACGCATTGCCTCCTCTGGTTCCCAAGTAGCTTTCTCCCTGCCATGATTACGCCAAAGTACCTTTACTAATGGAACTGACTTTCTCTTTAGAACCTTCACGTCTCGATCCAGAATCTGCACAGGCTCTTCCTCGAAAGTCAAATCAGGCTGTACTTCCACTTCTGTAACTGGTAGAATATGAGTAGGGTCAGAACGATATCGTCTTAACGTGGATACATGAAACACATCATGAATTCTATCCAGCTCCAGAGGTAATTCCAACTGATAAGCCACCGGACCTACTCACTTAAGAACCCGATAAGGCCCAATAAACCGTGGACTTAGCTTACCTTTTCAACCAAATCTTAATATCTTCTTCCAAGGCGAAACCTTCAGAAAGACCATGTCACCCACTGAGTACTCAATCTCCTTGCACTTCAAATCTGCATATGACTTCTGCCGATCAGATGCCTCTTTTAACCAATCCCTAATCACCTTGACCTTCTCCTCAATCTCTGCTACCAACTTAGGTCCAAGAACTTGCCGCTCGCCCAGCTCCGTCCAACAACTAGGTGAACGACACTTACGCCCATACAGTGCCTCATAAGGTGCCATACGGATGCTAGCCTGATAACTGTTATTATACGCAAACTCTGCTAACGGAAGATAATCCTCCCAATTGCCTCGAAAGTCGATAACACACCCCCTCAACATGTCCTCCAGAATCTGAATAACTCTTTTTGACTGACCATCAGTCTGAGGATGAAAAGCCGTGCTAAAGTTCAGTCGCGTTCCCAATGCCTCATGCAACTTTTGCCAGAACCGAGATGTAAATCTAGGATCTCGATCTGAAATGATAGACACTGGCACCCCATGCAGTCGTACAATCTCTACTACATATAATTTGGCTAACTTCTGAAGTGAATAATCAGTACACACGGGGAGGAAATGAGCAGATTTAGTCAACCTATCCACAATCACCCAAATCGAGTCCTTCTTCGACGGCGTCAAGGGCAACCCACTTACAAAATCCATGGTCACCATCTCCCCCTTCCAAAGTGGTACTTTCACTGGTTGCAGAAGTCCAGAAGGTAACTGATGTTTAGCTTTCACCTGCTGACAAGTCAGACATTTCCCCACAAATTCTGTTACTTCTCGCTTCAGCCCAGGCCACCAATATAGTTCCTTTAAGTCATGATACATCTTATTACCTCCAAGATGCATAGCACACAGTCCTCTATGGGCCTCAGTTAAAATTGCTTGCCTCAAATCAGAGTCCTTAGGAATACAAACTCTACCTTAGAAACATAGAACTCCTTCATTGTTAAGTCCAACCTCAAAAGTATTCCCATCCTTCATCTGCTGAAATCGAGAACCTAGAGACTCATCCCTCAACTACTTTTCCTTAATCTCATCCACCCAGGTTGGCCTTACTTGTAGTTCTACTAACAGTCTATCGTCATCATACAGACTCAAACGAGCAAACATCGCTCTCAGATCAGATACAGTTCTACGACTTAGGGCATCAGCCACCACATTAGCTTTACCTGGATGATACTCAATTGCACAGTCATAATCCTTAAGCAACTCTACCCATCTCCGTTGCCTAAGGTTTAGCTCCTTCTGAGTCAGCAAGTACTTAAGACTCTTATGATCTGTGTATATCTCCATACAGGTAATGTTTCCAAATCTTAAGGGCAAAGATTACTGCTGCCAACTCCAGATCATGGGTAGGATAGTTTACTTCGTGAGGTTTAAGCTGTCGCGATGCATAAGCAACCACTTTACCCTCTTGCATCAACACACAGCCCAACCCAACATGTGATGCGTCACTGTACACAATAAAATCATTTCCAGACTCTAGCTGTATCAGTACAGGTGCCTCAGTTAGAACCTTCTTTAGCTTCTCAAAAGCTTTTTGCTGCTACCCGGTCCAAATAAATGGTACTCCTTTCGTTATGAGTTTTGTCAACGGCGCTGCCATCACAGAAAATCCTTCTACAAACCTTCTATAGTACCCAGCTAAACCCAGAAAACTTTGAATTTCCACCACTAATCTCGGTGGTGTCCATTCCAGAATTGCTTCAATCTTTCGAGGGTCCACCTTAATCATGCCCCAAGAAAGTTACCTCCCTCAACCAGAACTCACACTTACTGAATTTCGCATAAAGCTCCTTTTCCCTTAACACTTGCAGCACCACACGAAGATGCTCATCATGCTTCTCCTCAGATTCAGAATAGACCAAAATATCATCGATAAATACGACTACAAAACGATCCAAGTATGGCTGAAACACTCGATTCATCAAATCCATAAATGCTGCAGGTGCATTGGTCAGCCCAAATGGCATAACCAAAGCAGCAAAGTTACGCTTCCTCTGAGGAGCAATCAGCACCCTTAATTCATCTCTCAGACCATCCTCGAAGCGCACGCTATGCTCATATTCAGTAGCAACTATCCCAGAAGCATATCGGCTCAGCCTCAAAAATTCAGCCTCGTCCTTAGATACTGTCCTATCTCCCTTAACCAAATTCAAGAATTCCTTCCGGCGGGCGTCCACATAGCTAGCCCCAACATATTTCCCTTTAAAGATTGTCTTAAACAGCTCTCAAGTTACCTCACCAGCTGAAGTTCCATCTCTCACTGTGAGCCACCACTGATAGGCTTCATCTCTAAGCAACGATACAGCTCCCTTCAGCTTCTGCTCCATGAAGCAGTCCAAATCATCCATGATTCGCTCTGTGGCCTCCAACCAATACTCGGCCACATTTGGGGCTACACCAGATACACCCCTAAAGAATTCTGCTCCATTAGCCCGGAGTCGTTCAGAGATAGATCCCCGGAATCCATTACCAATACTTGCCCTAACAACCCTTTCCAAAACTCGTAGCATTACTTATGATAGGGCGTCATCCCCTACCACCCGATCATGAGACTCCACCTTCGTTGCCGGTGGTATCGGTACATCAGCTACTGGCGCATGACCCGAAGATGAAGATTCAGCTCGTGCACTACCTCAGCCACGTCCACGGCCCTTACCACGAGCTGCTCGCGTACTCATTTCGTATTATCTGTTTTAGAAATTTTATGAGTCAGATTAATATTACAGTGTTTATTATAGATGTCTTATGAATAAGTAGAATTTCAGAGTTTGTTTTCTTTCACGGACTCCTAGCTACAATCTTAGTCTACTTATCAAAGTTCCTACAGTTTCAGTAATATCCTTAACTAAAGTATCATAACAGAGTCTTAGTCAGGCATATAATCAGAATTGCAGAATTATTCAGAAAGGTTCAGAAAACTTACAGGCTTGGGCCGGAGATTCGGTGTGCCACTTTTTCAAAAGATTACAAAGGAAAACTTAATTTATTGTTTGAAACTTAATCATTTATGCACGAAAGAAGTTCATCAAAACAAGTTCCAATTAATTTTGAAAACACTTGTTAAAAACATGATCTTTCAAAAATCTTTGTTCTTATTATTTGAAAACTTCCATTTTTAGACCCGATCCACAGCCGAGTTGTTGTAACTTAGCTCTGATACCACTAAATGTAACACCCCAAACCCTGCCTGGATGTTATGACCAGATCTGGTGTGTCACATGAACCTATAATTAAGTTTACGACCTTTTGCTTATTGTGACTTAGGTGATATTTGTAGTAAAATAGCAATGTTGTAAAAAAAAATCATTTTGATAAGCCTTTAGATTATCCATATTTTGAACTTGTTGAGTTTTGGAAACATTTATAGGAGTTTGGAAAACCCGCGCAGCCTATAACTAGCAGTTTCGATAAAATATGAATTAAATCATTAAAGAAAATAAAACCAATAAAGAAATTTAAATAGCGGTCTTATTACAATTAAAACCCAAAATAGTATAATAAAATGCTTAAAATGAAAAGAAAACCGAATTTGCAGATGCTGTGGCCACTCTGAATCTCTCACAGCTCCAAGCCCACTATGGTTAGGGGTTACCTGCAGAGATGAAATGAAGGAGTTAGTTTGAGAACTCAATGTGTAACATAATCTCAACCATAGGCTAAAACAGATCAAGCCTTAGAATCAGAGTTAATTGGGCCTTGGCCCATTACAGAAATCAGGTTAAGCCCATAGGCCCATAACAGATACAGATCAGATATAATATGTAAACAGAAAACCCAATCCAGATCCATCCATAACACCCCCGTACCAGCCTTACACCATGTAGGGAGACTACTCGACCCATCCAACCGCTACACACCACAGAAATTTGCAGCGAGGCTGCCAGATATTGTGACGAGGTCACCAGATACAGATATTGTGGCGAGGCCACTAGAACAGATATATGTGGCAAGGCCACCAGAACATATATATATATGTGGCGAGGCCACCAGATTGTAGCGAGGCCGCCAGAACGCTTCCTCCATCATAAGCCCAAACCCTATGCAACAGACATACATGTTATGACATATAACATACAGAATCTCATGCATCAAATATACACATGTATTATGAGATATGACATACAGAAATAGAAAATCATACGTTTCATACACAATTTACCCTAGGGGTATAAAGGTCATTTTGCACCTAGGGGTAAAATGGTAATTTTCCATACTTAGGGGTATTTTAGTCTTTTTACCGATTTTCAGGGTTTTTATGCAAGTCCAAATAATTACTAGTCCATTAGTGTTTACAGAAGTCCTTTTAACCTTAGTTTCCAATTTTGCCCTTTTTAGCCCCAAAAACCCCCAATGGGCCTTACTAAATCCATTATCGTCTTAAGCCCGTTAAATCCAAATTTTAATGTTCAGGTTGTTAATTTTAACTAGTTTATTCTCAACATACCGCCAGAATGCTTTAATGACAATTTTACTAATATGGGCTCGAAAACCCATTGGGCTTACCCTTGGCCCATTCAAGCCCAACTTACCGAAATGCTCAGAATCGCACCTTCTACAATTCTGTCACCATCGAATCTAAAGTTGACTCTAACAGCGTAAACGATTACACAGAGATTTCACAGGACCGAGTTTCCGGTCACTTTCGGTCATTTGTTGGTCACTTTTAGCCATTACGGCCATTGCCGTCCTAGTCTATAGCGAGAGTATGTTACACACCTGTTAACGGTCGAAGTGACGACGAAACCCACGTAGAGAGCCTACAATTGAACACTAACTTTTTAGTCTAATATTCGATAACCAAAGAGTCATAAATCCTTACCAAAATTGGCCAACATGGCCTAAGTCTTCCAAAGCTCTTACCTTTGTCGAAAAATAGACTAAGTCTATGAGCCCAACCGTGCCACCCTTCAAGTCCTTGCAACGTGCCCCTTTTTTTCTACGCTAGCACAACAACATCAAAGCAAGAGACTACAAATACCTTAGTCCAACGATAGCCACCCTCACAAGGGTTTTAACTTAAACCTTAATTAGAGATTTAACGGAAGAACTAGATTGAGTACTTACCAAAGTGCTAATCGCTTCAAGAAATGTCTCTAAGTGCCCTCTTAATCACGATCTAAGTAAAAGAAAGAAAGAATTGAGACTAGAGAGAATTCAGCCAAGCACAATGAGGGTTTCCATCAAGCAAGAGAAATCAGTTTTACTGGCTTTTGGTCTCAAGAGAAGTCAGCAACAGAAGTAAGAAGGAAAAGAAGAGATTGGTTGATTGGATGAGATGGATTCGGCTAGAAAGAGGAATGGTGGTATGGAATCTACTTATGGTGTGAGAGAAAAAGGAAAGAATGAAGAAGTGAAAAGAAAAGAAAGTGTATCGGTCAAATGAATATTCGGCAGTAGGGGTTTAGAGGTACTAAGGTTCGGCTAATATGGTAGTAAAGTAGAAAAGATCAAGAAGGAAAAATGGAAAAAAGGAAAGGGATTTAGAATGCTAACCCAATCGGCACCAAAAGAGTTGCCCCCCAACTAGAGAAATCGGCACAACAAAAGCCTAAAGCCAAAACAACTTCCTAAAGTAGAGTGCTGAATTTGCCTTCTCAAGAGTCCTCTGGCCGACCACCATTTTCAAAATTCAAAAGCTCCTAGATTTGCTCCTTGATTCACTCCTATGACCGATTCAAATTTCTCCCCAAGCAGAGTTTAACTCTGCTTTGAATTCTTACCTGTTCAAGCACAAAAATTAAACGCCTCCTTTGCAACCCCTGGAGCTTGAACCTTGGACCTCCAAGCTCTCTTAGGCGCCACTTTTTAAGGAGCTTAGTGGCGCCTCCTTTGCCACTTTACCAGGACTTGTTTTGTGCTATATTTCACGCACAATTTCTTAAGACACTTACTTCCAATGGCCCCTATCTTCTAAGTCAAAAATACAAAATTTTGCCGAGTTTCTAACCAACACCTGGGCCGTCTATAGGCCCATTAACACTCCTGAAACATGCATTACACATCCACATACCAGAGTTTAAACATTTTATCGGATAAAGAACAATCTAAGAGAAACCCGAAAATTAAGGCGTTACAAGTGGTGTTACATGTACCTAGTTCTGACATCAAACTTTGGTAAGGGGTGTTACACAAAAGATGGCATTTGAGTGGATCCGAGTAAGATCTTGGCGATAGTGGATTGGAGGCCACCAAAAACTGTATCAAAAGTTAGAAGTTTTCTGGGTTTGGCTGGTTACTACCGGCGCTTTGGAAAAGGATATTCAGTGATTGCTTCTCTGATGACCAAGTTGCTACAAAAAGATGTTAAGTTTGAGCGGATGGAGAAGTGTCAACGAAGTTTTGAGAAATTGAAAACAGTATTCACTAAGGCACCAGTGTTAGTACAACCTGAGTTCGGTAAGGAATTTTTGATTTACAGTGATGCGTCCCTAAATGGCCTTGGATGTGTATTGATGCAAGACGATAAGGTGGTGGCATATGCCTCAAGACAATTAAAGCCACACAAGAGGAATTGTAACACCGTTTAACCCTTATCCGTCACTGGAATAGGGTTATGTGGAGTTACTTAACTAAACAGAACTTACAAAGGTATAGTGATACAATTCAGACATAAATTTCAATATGCAACATTATCACATAATAGACTACTTTAGTTTATATACATCCGATTATGTACCAACTTATTTATAAGAATCAAACCATGCAACATAGCTCAAAAGTTTACCATATGCGCACTATCAAATTTATAAAGTGATTATTCATCTATGGATATAACTAAATATTACTTAGTGACATAATAACCCATCAACTGCTCAAACTATTTCATTCAACTTATGGGAATGACATGGCTACATTACTCTATTAAATACTTAACATATATACATAGTAACAATAAACTTAACCTCATCAACCATACATTCATAATTAGGAACTAACAAGCCATTTTCGTATGGCTAAAATATTTACAACTCAAAATATCATTCGACTCGAAGAAAAGAGCTTAGTCTATACATGCCATTGTTTCAAAATAACTATTGAACCAAAATAACGACGATAGTGTAGGTGATTTAAGCTTGAATCCCCAAGTCCGTAACTTCAAAATGAGATCTATAAAACAGAGAATCAAAGATAAACGGAGTAAGCATTTCTATGCTTAGTAAGTTTAAGTAATACAATTATTTAAATTCAATCAAATAGATATCATTCAAATTCGAAAATAGCACTTTTATGGTTATTATCTCTTTTTGACCGAACACATAGATGGCTAGATATACAAACACTTAACACACATTATGCATTTTTAACTTCTCTTAAATCGGTATTCATATAACAAAGGCAATTTGAATCGTTACATACAATTCCACACTTTACCCGAAAATGCACATATACATAGGGCAAAGTTTAGCAATTTATTTCACTTGAATTGAAATTCATATATCATGAATAAATCATATACTTTCATATGACCTTATACCATGGCCGGATGTGTCAGCATCACATTTGTAACATATAACTAGTTTATAACCATCTCACAATAGATACTTATAATTTAATCCAATTTAAATTCACGAACGAGTACATGATACATACCTGGCCAATTTATTGCATTGTACGTATTTATTAGTAATTATTACCGTGAAGTCTCATAATCTTAGACTTTACTCAAATCACCAGCGAGACTTTTAGCCCAGATAAATTATTAGCATAAAGCCTGCCGGTCCTTATACCCGGATACAGTTCCAGCACGAAGCCTGTGAGTCTTTAAACCCGGATACAGCTCCAGCACGAAGCCTGCGGGTCTTTAAACCCGGATACAATCTCAACACGAAGCCTGCGGGTCTTTAAACCCAGATACAGTTCTAGCACGAAGCCTGCTGGTCTTTAAACCCGGATACAATCTCAGCACGAAGCCTGCGGGTCTTTAAACCCAGATACAATCTTAAGTTTCATGTATATTTAATCACATGTTACTACATTTCACATAGAATATCACACTTGTAATTCATTTGCTTCATTCGAATATAAGCATATAACATACACCTTAATTTCATGTCATAAATATCATTCGACTTTAAAACATATATACAACTTTCACTAAACTTCCAGCTCAATAAGCAAACACACACATGATCATATATATATCCATATCACTTTCTTAGCTTATTTTTTTCTAATAACCATTCGGCCACATACCATGTGTATAAATTTGACTCCCAAATAACCTTATTAAAGTAAGGACCATAGGCCATAATTCATCTATCATGCATATATCAAGTCATCTTTAATTATATACTAAGTTTGATTACTCAAAACTTACCTTGATTATCGTTCAACAACAACAGATCGACTAATCCACCACCTTTGATTTTCCTTTATCCGAGTGTGGTTCTTTTTGTTCTTGAGCTTACATTAAAACAAATGAACTATTTTAATCACTTTTCCAATTCACCTAAACCGAAATATCAATATTCTCAATCAAATTAAATATACGGTACTTTTACTCTTTTCTAAACATACACATAAATCAACTTAAATATTTCTATTATAAATCACATGTCATAGGAAACATCAAACATCAATTTACTAAACCATTTAAGCATAGTCGAATGTCTTGTCCAAGATATCTAAGGTATAACCAAAAAAAAATCACAAATGCATAAACCAATTTTCCTATTTTTAAAAGAAATACAAACGCTGTTCAATACCACAATGGCATAGGTACAATAAACATGGAAAGTGTTTCAATCCCAAATACACATACACGGCAACATCTATTAACAACATCAATAATTTATTCAAACTTGATCATTTTTCAACTTCTCATTCTAGCACATTTTTGGTTAGTATATAATATACATCATCAATTTAATCAGCAAGGAAATTAACAATGCACATAACCATTACATTTCCATATTAACCGATTATTACCACCCAAGTTAACTAACCTTTAAAACACTTAGCCATTCTAACTTGCTTTAAAACATTATTCCCGATTACAAGTAAACACAACTAGGCATTAAACACTAATTTCATTCTTTCAAAAAAAAAGGGCATAGCCGAGTGTTCCCTTTTGCACAACAAAATCACATAAAGCACAATTTATGTCGTTTTTAAGCTAATTAACAATTTATCATTTTCAACACTCAAACACATTCGGCCATCACTTAAATAGATTCACAAAAATTCCATATAATTCCTCATATTAACAAGCCACAATCAGAACTTCATTTCATGAATTTACAAATCTCAAACACATATAATTTCCCCATATACATTCAGCAATGAGCTCCCACAACCATGAAAATTGATTCTTCCTATGGCAAACTAAACTACTAATATTAGTTTTCTTTTTTTTTAACTAGCTCACTACTTATTCTTCTATGCTCATTCAATCACAAAGAAAAAAATTCATTCCTCAATTTTCTTAGCATAACCAAATGCTTATACTCTATGCTTTTAAAGAAATTTTTGCATGAGCCAAGAAGAGAACTCATCAAATGGTTCAAAATATACAAGAATCTCCATTAAAATTATCAAACATACCTTCAAATGGAGACATGCATGGCCGGCCTTCAAGAAAAAAAAACTTTTCTTTCTTCCTTACTTCTCAACATTTGGCTAAGAGAAGAAGATGAACACAATTCTTCTTTTTTTTCTTTTGTTTAATTTATTTTCTTATTTTAATTATTACCATTTTCTATTATAAATTCATTTAACATAATTAAAATCTAATATAAAATAAATTTATTCATATCATGAAATGATGATGGCCGGCCATTATGTTATATTTGGGTAAATTAACATGCACATCCACAATTTTAATTACATGCATTTGTTAGTCATTTAAAATTTACCCAATATAATTTCTATTTTTCATAATCAAGTCCTATTTAGCAAAATTCACATTCAAATGATTAAATCAAAGTATCAAATTTTCACACAAGCGTTATCACACGTAGTAAACATGAAATTTAACACTTAATAAATTTTGTAACTTGGTTTTGTGGTCCCAAAACCACATTCCGACTAGGGTCAAATTAAGGCTGTCACAGGAATTACCCAACACACGATGTAACACTCCTTACTTGTATCCAAGTTGGGACAGGGTGTGAGGTGTTACCCTTCTAAAACACATGCAATTAATTGGTCTCGAACCTTTGGAAATACGTCCCAAACATAAACTTCTTCAAACATTAGTCTACGAACCTTTCCATGGGCCTACGAGGCCTAAATCATGGATCAGATGTGATCTGAGACCATTTCGTGCACTTGGGAAAATTTCTTATGTAACACCCCAAAACCCTTTCCCGTCGACGGAGGATTTAGAGGCGTTACAAAACAAAACAAACACGTATTAATCCAAAGAGAAATTTGCCTAAGGTTTCAAGCATTTCTAGCACGTATACATTGCCCATATATATATATAATATTTATAAAATGAGTTAGAATTTAACTTTAACTAAAATTCATCATTTCGTATAGAAGAAAATCACATGCAAATTAGTCGAAACTTCATCTTAGTGTCTAACCAAAATGCAAGTTTGTTTATAGACAAATAAACTTTCAAATTACTTACACTCGAACATTTCTAAAGTTAATAATAATTATCACCTCAAAGCATACTATTAACACTTATCTCAATTATACATCTAGATAGATATAATACACACCACACTTTTAACCATATTCAAAATTCTTCTATACTTATCCATAACAAACCAAAACATGCTTCATTCATCAACATTTATAAGGAAAATTTGTTAAGCCATTTTCGCATGGCTGTTTGGATATACACATCAAAATGGATGAAAAATCAAAATAGAGAACTTAAGTCTATACATTCCATTGTTTGGAAAGTTAAGTTTAAACCTTCAAAATACCAAAGTGGAAAATCTATTGACGATAGTGAGAGTGACTTGGACTTGAATCCCTCGAACTATAGCTTCCAACAATATCTATAAAACAAAGTGAGATACAACAACGGAGTAAGCTTCCTCATGCTTAGTAAGTTTGAGTAATTAAACAATTCATATCTACACGGTAAAAAAAAATAAATGTATAACTAAAAACATAATCCCATCTCATGAGGATTTAAACACTTGGCCGAATACATTGTCATTGGTAAGGAAGTCCGATTAATTTCTTCTAATTTAACAAAAGCTTGTGTAATATAACAACATCATCTAATTCCATATAAGCACCTTCATGGCTAAACTTATTACATATATATATATATATATAAAATATTATGGCAGACACAGGAGAAATGATTTCCATTCCTTCAACAAATTCTAGTACTTGAGTCGTAAATAACTTTTATAATACATGTGAACATGAAATCCGTACCTGACCCATAATTAAAGTAATGCTCGCTAACTTTCGAGGTTATACTATAAATTTCATAATCTGATCAAGTATTTGAATCATCGATATAAAACCTGATAAGCACCAAGGTCCAATTACATATCACCGGCTTAAAGCCTGCTAGGCACATGGGCCCGATTTTAACACCAGCACAAAGCCTGCTAGGCACAATGGCCCGATTATATCACCGGCACAAAGCCTGCTGGACACGATTGCCCGATTATATCACCGGCACAGAGCCTACTAGGCACAATGGCCCGAATTCATGTCAATGAATATTTAGCCTCATTCAGCCGAAAGCATAAGTACATCTTATGACTTAACGATTCCGAAACTTCATTAGTAATCTTCGTCAAAGATAAAACATACTCATTTAATTTATATGACATTCACATTCAATTCATTCCGTGAGGACAATCTCTCAATAAGTAAAAAAAAACACGAACTAAACACTTCATTCTTCAGTCTTATAAATGTACATGCGGATACATATCTTGAGATTTTTATTTCATAATGTGGATTTAATAGGGTAAGGTTGCTATCAAAAATCATCTACTTGCATATAATTTATATCATATTCATACACATGCTAAGTTGGTGTACTCAAACTTACCTCGATAAAATTGAACGGTTGTGGACCGGCTACTCTATCACTTTATCCTTTCCCTTATCCGACTTCGATTCTTTATGCTCTCGAGCTTGAATTACAATAAGTAGCTTGATTCAAATTCTCATCCAATATCATTTACTCAATAGCCATATTAAACAATCATATGGAACTCAACATGTATCCTATCCTAAAGAGACAATAGGTTAAAAAAAACATGTCAAATCCAAACACACACACAAGCAGAGATTTACAACTTACCACTAATACCACACCACCCTAAGTTTCATACATATTCTTAGGCTTAAAATTCATTTATGCTTAACCTTTTCCCCGTTCGATATAAATCTTAATGGTAGCTACCTTAACCGAAAGCTTGAAATCACATGTTACAAATTTCATACTCGTAAAGTTATAAGTTTTGCAAAAATAGTCACAGCCGTATGTCAAAATTATTGTTATTTAAACACCAAAAAAATCATCTAGCCCGAGCATTGGTTTTAATACATTCGGAAGTTTCTCAAGTGAACATCCAAAATTCATCAATCAACTATTCCCTTAGAAATCCCTAGGCCACATTATTACGTAGTCTTTATGGGACCATTTGCACATCTAAAAAAAATAAACGTATCTCCTCCATTCATTAACATGACCGAATGTCTTACTATCATTAAAACTCATTCATCCATCTTATAATTTTCTCAATGGCCGAATTCACTAGGGGGTTCATAAGCACAAATACACTTTGCAAACAAGATTATAAGAGTTCAAGGTAAACTCACTTCGACCTTTTTGTTTACTGTCCAACTTATAATAAATTTGTTAACTCATACAATCATTCAAAGGTAATTAAGCTTAACACCTAAGATTTTAACAATATAATACATAATAAAATTTTAGCACACCAAGACTTCACTAAATTTCAAATTAACAATTGGTAATTACTCATTCAATTTCATAATCGAGCAATGAGCTAAAATTTTTCCCCCCCTGAAGCTTCAATTTCCGATTATTCACTAAGAACATTTAACAACAAGTCTTCAACATTCAGCTATCACTCTCAATTCCTCCTATTCCTATATGAACTATACAACCCAATGGCTTGGTGTCACATATAAAAACAAAAATAATCTTTTCACCTCCAATTCCATCATCTCTATTTTTAAACATGGAGTTTACTACCATTTCCCAATTTCTTCTCATGACCGAATACTCATACCAAAATACTTCCAAAATTCTAAACATAGTTCACTAAGACTATGTTCTAGCCGTACCAATCCTACTAAAATTACAAAATAATCACATGAAATTTACCTTGGATGTGAGTTAGCTAGGAGCCGAATGCTTGTGTTTCCATTTCCATTCCCTTGTTGTTTCGGCATTTCAAGAGATTCAAGAGAAAGAAAACAAAAAAAAAAAAAATGTTCCCTTGTTTTTGTCACCTTTTTTTTTTTTAAAAATATTCCCATAATATTTAATTATTTCTAATAACAAAAACATTTACACATAAAAAAAAAAATATACCTATCAAACACATGCATTGATAATCATGATATTCCATGGCCGGCCACTATCTTAAAAGGTGGAAATTAGACTTGCAAGTCCACCCTTTTTGCCATGCACTCATTCGGCCCCTTTTTGAATTATCACACAACTTTTTTTACTCTTTAACACATAAGTCCAATATCCAACAAAAATCACATATTCAAAAGACACCAAAGTAAATCAATTTCTCACCCTATAATTTCACAAAAATTTAATATGAAAACTAGTATTTATCAATCGTTGCTACCCGATCTAATGGTTACGAAACCATTTCTCGACTAGGGTCAAATTAGGGCAGTCACATCTTAAAAAACTAGGATAAACAGGGCACACACCCGTCTGGAAGGGCAACACGCCCGTGCGGTCTCTAAACATGGCTGTGCTAATTGCCCGTGAACCTCACACGGCCTAAGCACAATAGGGACACGCCCATGCCCCTCACCTGTGTAGAATTTATTTCCAACATTCAACCTGCAGGGGTTTTCACATGGCTAAGCACACGCTCGTGTGCCTAGCCCGTGTCCCCTCGCAGGGCCACGACATGCCCGTGTCGTAGCTCGTGTGTAACAACCTTGAAATTCGATTTCAGACATCAGCAGACACACAAACATGGCACACATGTGTATCACACGGCCAGGACACACTCGTGTCTTAGCCCGTGTGAGAAAACTTGGGTATTCTGTTTCTGACGTCAGCAACCACACGGCCGTGCACACGCCCGTAGGCTAGCCGTGTGTCACACATGACCTAGGCACACGCCCGTGTGCATACCTGTGTGGGCAAAAATAGGCTATTTACCAAGCCTTTTTGCCACCTTGAAACAAAACCAACACAAGTCCAAATATACTAAGTCTACTCTGCTCAGCCAATAGCTATAAATTGACATCCAATACATTGATGAGTATCATCAACCTTTTCATGAACTCATGCTCATTTCATTAATGATAACTAGAACCATTTTAGCCAATTCCAAAGGCCATTTGCAGAATGAGCTTAATATCATAAATGGCCAACATAATTGGCTCACTACTGTACCTTACAATAAAATGACCATTTAACCTATACATGCCATTACTCAAAATACAAAATACGACCATATTGAGTATTTTGGTGGATAGCGTGTACACTGCCTTTGATGCTCTTGGATCCTTGAATTAATTAGGCAGCTCTAAAAGAAAAAAGGAAAGGAGAGGAGTAAGCGTAAAGCTTAGTAAGTCGTAAGTAAATAAATAACAAAAATTTACCATAACATGATAACTCTCCTTTCATATTAAATGATGCATATATCAAGAATAACTACAATATAACTTACTCAATTTCATCCTTTAGTAATCATATAACACGCTAGTGAGCTCACATTTCATGTATTACACTAAGTACCTGCATCACTTATAGAGATTATCACAATATCTCACAATCAAACATTTAATCCTAATTTTCCCGTTGAATTACTTAGAATAAGAGAGGATATTCATTAAGCCCTCAATGTAGGGTATTAAGCCGATGCCATGTCCCAGACATGGTCTTACACTAGCTCTCATTTATTGGTATTGATGCCATGTCCCAGATAGGTCTTACACTGACACACAACAAGCTGACGCCATGTCCTAGACAGGTCTTACACTAGCTTGTATGTCTCGAGGCCGATGCATGTCCCAGACATGTCTTACACTAGCTCTAATCTCAAAGCTGATGCACGTCCTAGACGTGTCGTACACTAGCTCATAAAATCTCAAGGTTGATGCATGTCCCAGACATGTCTTACACTAGCTCTCGTAGTGTGGCCGATGCATGTCCTAGACATGTCTTACACTAGCACACACATCTCCCAAGTCTTGATGTGAATATCCAATCTATTCTAATTATTCTGTCGTGCTCTATTACTCATATTCTCAATACTTTATAAATACAAATCCTTATTTCCACAATTCAAGCTCGATTATCTAATGTATTCATAGCTCATATCACAACTTAAGAATTTACAACCATTTAGTGATTTCAAGCATAAAAATTATAAATGTTGTATTATTTACATAAAACTTACCTCAGTATACAAAAACGAAAGTGACAATTTAGTTCACTTGACTTGCTTGGCTTTCCCCTAGTCTGGGATCGGATTCGACAATTCTTGATCTATGACAATAAAAATTTACTAATTTAATCACTAATTAAAACTAAGCAATCCAAAATTCACAAATTTAGAAAATGACCATTTTGCCCCTAGACTTTAGTAAAATGACCATTTTACCCTTAGGCTCGAAAATTGATTCTTATCGAATTTTCCCAACTCTCATGCCTAGACAACTCTTTTTATTCCCATTACTACCCCGATTTCTCATTATTACCAACATTTGCATCTTTATTTTGCAACTTCTACAACTAAGTCACATTCTATGTATTCTCATGTGAACTCTTTCAAAGGTTGTTTATTTAACAACAATAGCTCATTTTCTTCCCAAAAATTCCAGCAAGCATCACTTATACACTCATGGCAATTTTTTAAACTTTCAACCAAATTGCAAGATATGCCCCTCAATAGAAAGCTTATGCCATGAGGATCTCAAAAATGTAAAAATATGCAAGAAAAGGCAAGACAATCACTTACAAATGGGTGATTAAAGTAGCTAAGAATTTGAAGCTCTAAAACCCCCTTTTTAGGCTAATAAAATTGGCAAGAGGAAGAAAAAAATGAAAAGAAAAATAGACTAGGCTTATTAGGAATGATTTTATCAAATTTTCCAACAAAAATACCTAACCTTTTTGACTTTTCTTCTCTTTTCTCCACCTTTGGCCGGCCATGCTAGTACTAGTGGGCTTATTTTCCCTATTAAACCCTCAAAATTCTACACCTTATCTAAATAACTCAAATTACTAGAGAGTCTCAACTTTTGCCCACTTATGCGATTTAGTCCTTTTTCGCGATTAAGCCTTCAATCGTGTA
The DNA here is from genome assembly GCA_020496765.1 of Gossypium stocksii. NCBI lineage: Eukaryota > Viridiplantae > Streptophyta > Magnoliopsida > Malvales > Malvaceae > Gossypium > Gossypium stocksii. The sequence continues at coordinate 31,249,808 of CM035627.1, forward strand.
AATTAATCCACCAAAATTTTCATGCACCTTTATAAAAATATTATAACATGAAATTTAATACTAAAATAGTTTTCTTAAACCTCGAGAAGTGATCTCAAAATCACTATTCTGACTAGGCCAGGTTTTGGGCCATTACACACGATTTGGAGTTAGCCTCCATTGTCTTTACCTTAAAGATTTGGCGACATTATTTGTATGGTGAGAAGTGTCGTATCTTTATTGACCATAAAAGCTTTCAGTACTCGATGACACAAAAATATCTGAACTTGCGGTACTGAAGATGGCTTGAGTTGTTGAAAGACTACGAATTAATGATTGATTATCATCCAGGGAAAGTGAATGTGGCTGCCCATGCTTTGAGTAGAAAATCCCTGTTTGCCTTGAGAGCCATGAACACGAGATTGACCTTATCCGATGATGGCTCAAATTTGGCAGAGTTGAGAGTTAGGCCTTCCTTTATCCAACAAATTTATGAAGCTTAAAAGGGTGATGGTGAGTTGCAAGCAAAAAAGGGCTCAATGTCAAAAGAATGGTGAGATAGATTTTCACATTGGTTCAAATGACTGTTTGATGTTTTGAGACAGGATATGTGTACTGAAAAATGTTGAGTTAATCCAGAGTATTTTACATAAAGCCCATAACGGTTGGTTATCTATCTATCCTGGTAGTGCAAAGATGTATAACGATTTAAAGAGATTGTATTGGTGGCCCGATATGAAAAGAGATGTCTTTGAATTTGTGTCAAATTGCTTAGTTTTTCAACAAGTGAAAGCTGAACATCAGGTGCCTTCCGGTTTGCTTCAGCCAATAATGGTTCCCAGATGGAAATGGGATCGAATCACTGTAGACTTTGTTACAAGTTTTCCTTTAACCCCAAAAAAGAAAGATATAGTTTGGGTCATTGTTGATCAGCTGACGAAATTGACTAATTTCATTCCGGTACATATGGATTTTTCACTTGATAAGCTAACTAAATTGTACATTGCCAAAATTGTAAGATTGCATGGAGTACCAACTTCTATCATTTCGGACAGAGATCCGAGATTTACCTCGAGGTTTTAAAAAAAGTTACAAGAAGCCTTGGGTACCAAGTTGAATTTTAGTATCACTTTTCACCCACAAACAGATGGTCAATCCGAGCGAGTGATTCAGATCTTAGAAGATATGCTCTGATGCTGCGTTCTTGAATTTGAAGGTAGTTGGGAAAAGGATCTACCATTGGTTGAATTTTCTTACAATAATAACTTTTAATCGAGCATAAAAATGGAACCTTATGAGGCATTGTATGGTCGCAAATGTCAAACTTCATTGTATTGGACTAAGCTTAACGAAAATCAAATTCATGGGGTTGACTTGATTAAAGAGATAGAAGAGAAAGTGAAGATAATCTGTGATTGTTCAAAAGCTATTTTAGACCAATAGAAGTCTTATGCAAATTTGAAGAGAAAAGAGATCGAGTTTCAAGTGGGTGCTATAGTGTTTTTGAAAGTGTCTCCATGGGAAAAGATCTTGAAATTCGGTCAGAAAGGCAAATTGAGTCCGCGATTCATCAGACCATAGGAAATTGTAGAAAGAATCAGGCTAGTGGCATATCGATTGGCTCTACTGACAGAGTTAGAAACGATTCACGACATATTTCATGGATTGATGCTATGGCGCCATAGTTCTAATCCATCATATGTGATCTGTAACACCCCAAACCTGGCCCAGACGTTATGACCGAATACGGTGTGTCACATTGAAATGTTTTTCGAAAACCATGTTTTCATTGAAAACCCTTCTTAATGTTTAGAAACTTTTACCGTTAAACTCGTATAAAACCTTTGTGTTTACTTTTCCAAAACGTGATTTATTGTAATAATCAAAACATTGTTAACAACTTTGTAAAATCTTATGGGAAATTTTGAAAACTTGTAAACCTTTGTAGTTGCGGAAACATTTTATTTTAAAAACAGTTAAGTATTGAAAAATCAAACTTTCTTTATTATGGCTTAAAGTGAATGGATACTATGCACCAGGTAGGATTCAAGAGAAGAGGAGGTGAGTCATTTAGACTGCTTAAATACCAAGCTCTTCCTAGGTCCAATCCTAGACATGCACATATCCATTGCCACACTTTAACCTTATGACTTGTCCATGAACAACATTTTAAGCTTAAGTTTATTTAAAATACTTATTTGTGAAAATGTTTACGTTGCAGAAGCTTTGCTCTACTTATCGAGATATTTTGGAAAATTAGTAGCTTTTATAAAACGCGCCTTAGCTAACCAATTTCAAAACGAATTAAATAATATCCTACTTTAAGCTATTAAACACATTAAAAATAATTAAAAAGGCCCTTATTACAAACCCAAAATCAGAATAAAGATAACTAAAAATTAAAATGAAATATTGAACTTAATCAAAAACCATTGGTCTGGTCCATGTGGCCACTTTGAATCCCTCCCAGCTCCAAGTCCATCAATTTAAGGCTTACCTACAAGGATGGAAGGGAAAAGGGGTGAGTTTGGGAAACTCAGTGTGTGCAGAACCCATCCAAAGCCCACATCGGCTCGAGCCCACTAGGCCTGAGCCCTAACCAGTCTCAGTCAGATACTGGGCCGAAGCCCTATTCAGATTACAGATACTGGGCCAAAGCCCTATAATAGATACTGGGCCGAAGCCCTATTCAGATAACAGTTTGGCCCATAGGCCCATCACAGTACAGTACAGTATAACAGTATGAATGCAACCCAATTGGGGAGACTACTCAACCCACCAACCGCTACACACCACCCGTACCAGCCAACACACCATGTGGGGAATAACTCGACCCACCCAGCCCACACACCACAGTCGCAGCAGGGCTGCTCAGTTAAACAGTATACGAGGCAAAGCCCCTTTCAGAAACAGTAGAGGCATAGCCCCTTTTCAGTAACGTGGCTGTGCCACTCACACTTCCTACATTATCAAAACCCAACCCATGCAATAGATACATGTCATGGCATGCAATAACAGTAACAGTCATGTCAAACAGTACAGTCAATTTTAGCCCTAGGGGTATAACGGTAATTTTCTACCTAGGGGCAAAATAGTAATTTCTTACCCTAAGGGTATTTCAGTAATTTTGCTCTCATGTTACAGATTTTATGCTTATTGCAGTATTTATTAATCACATAGTTGTCACAGAAGTCCGGTTAACTCAGTTTTTCAGTCTTAGCATTCAAGCCCTAAAACCCCTAATGAGCCCTATTACGTCGATTGGCCCATTAGGCCCATTTAGTCCCAATTTCATAATCAGTTATCTTGTTTTAACTGTTTTCACGCCTACAGTTCATAATATTACCTTTAAACCCATTTTTACTCGCATGGACCCAAATCGCCCATTGGGCCCATATTTGGCCCACCGAGGCCCAACTTACCATAATGTCCAAAATTTAGCGGTCAACACGCCTAACAGTGCCGATTCCAAAACTAACCTTCTCCTACTAACTTGAGAACATTCGCACGCTCACAAGCTCTCAAAATACCGAAACTTCGGCATTTCGGCTTTTCGGCTTTTGCCGATTTGCGCATTGAAGGGCGTTCGAAACACACACCTGTTTTGCAGTTTCACCGACGAGATCTCCTATGCGACAGTTCCTACAACCCAATATCTAATTGATTAATCAATAGATCTACGAAAAACCAAAGCCACAATCCCTTACCACATTCGGCCACACCCTTAATGGCCATGAAAACTTACCTCTGACGATTTAGGTGCACTAGATCTAGATCTGGTGATACCGATGCCTTCAACTCCTTTCTTGATCACCTTCTTCGCTAACTATCACTCAAAAAGAATAAAAATACCACTTTGAATTACTAAAAGTCCAAATCGACAATCTCCCTAACTTTAGGGACTTTCGGCTTTTCCAAAACACGAAATAATGTACAGATCTGAGGTATTAAGCACTTACCAACGATTTCTCTTCTATTCCTATGCAGATCTGATGTAAATCTGACCCTTAAACGTTAGTAGAACCCTTATCTATGAGATCTGCAAATTCGGCTATCTCCCTAAAACTATGGTGATTTCGGCTTTTCAACTAGAGAAGAAGATGGCGATTTGGGCTATGATTTTGAGTGATGGTGTCGACAATGATGTGGCTCAAGGGGATGTAGTAATCGGCCACAACAGGTGAAAGGAACAGGGATAATTTGGCTTAGAAAGATTCGGCAAAAGAAAGCAGTTTTCGGGACTTCTGGCACTTTGAGCAATTGGCTATGGTTGATTTTGAGAGGGGTGGAAGCAAAAGAAAGAGTGAATCTGAGTAAGGAGGGTATTCGGCTAGGGAAGAGATCGAAGAGGAAAAAGAAAAGTGAAAAAAAATAATGGTAGAGGTGAAGAAGAAGAAATCGGCTAGAAGCTTTCTAGAGAGGCAAGTTTCGGCTTTTCTGACAGTAAAAGAGAAGATTAATTCCTAAGGTGGCTAACCCTAATTCTTATGACAGAAAATAGAAAAAGAGATAACCCTAATATCACACTTGAGTAATTGGCCCAAGTTCATAAAAGCCCTTGCCGAAATTCCTACTTAAAATAGTCACATGCCCGGCACATGATTAAAAATTAAAAAGAACACTACGCTTACCTTGCAACTCGAACCCTTGTCCTTGAATACCCACTTAGGCGCCATTTTTTTAGGAGCTTAGTGGTGCCACCTTGCCACTCTACCAAGGCTCCCTTTGTGACATATTTTACACGGTTTTTCTTAAAAGGCCCACTTAACCAAGTCCCCTTTCACTTGAAAATCCAACTTAATATTTTACCGGGTTTTAACTTAAGCTTGGGCCTTCTAAAGGCCCACTAACACGCTTAAACATAATTTCAACAATCAGAACACCAAAATTCCAAGATTTCACCAAAGGCACAAAAACCCGAAAAAAAAATCCCGAAAATCCTATAATTCATTCATAATTTATTTAATTACTAAACTAAACACCAATTGTAATAATGCCATTTATATTTTTATAATAAAAAATAATAATAATAGTAATAACAATAATAATTTTATAAATATGTTTTTATCTAATGATAATAATTTTTAAATACAGTAATATTTTTTTATAATAACCATAATTATAATTTTCATAAAATTTTAAAACATCAGTAATAATAAATACAGAAATATTTTCTAAGAATAATTTAATTCAAAATTTTTTTCTTAAACGATAATATTTAAAACTTCTCAATTATTCTGATTTTCTTCTATCCGAACCTAGACTCAAAGCCCAATTCTTCTAGGCCCAAATTCAGGGTGTTACAACTCTACCCTCCTTAAAGAAATTTCGTCCTCGAAATTTTCAAAACTAAAATAATAGTGCATCGCTATGCTACTACGCTTCCGCTGCGCACTCTTATCTAAATAATTTCAGTACGACCCAGAACATCTAATTACCGAAGTAAATAAACATTATCACTTGCGTATACAATTCGTTTCCAACCATCACACACCTAACTAGAATAAGCTTGGCAAACTTTGCGTACCCTCAGAACCCATATCAATATTCTACATTACCAGTACACATATCAAATAACTACCGAGTTCTCAAAATTTTATTATTCTTATGTCTTATGCAGAGATAGTATTTTAAAGTTTTTGTTTTTATAGAGTCATAGCTTAGCTATGGTCTCAATTCATTTTTTTTAGTTCCCCTACAGTCTCAGTCTCTATAGTCTTCAGTACTAACCTAGCTACAGTATCATAGTAAAGTCTCAGTGCTATCTACATTATTATTTCAGTACAGTACAGTATTTAAGGCAGAAATACTTACAGACTTGGTGCCCGGGGATTCAGTGTGCCACATCTCAATTTATCAGATTTCCAAGAAATTCAAAAGATTTAGGCATTTTAAAATCAAGTTCTCAAGACATATTTTAAAGAAGACAAGTTTGAAAATGTCACTTTAAAACAAAAAGTCTTCCAGAAAATTCGATTTTCCAAAAATACCCTTTTGGACTCTAAATTTTTTTTTGAAAACCCTTTTTGGACCCGATCCACAGCCGAGTTGTTGCAACTTAGCTCTGATACCACTAAATGTAACACCCCAAACCCGGCCCAGACGTTATGACCGAATACGGTGTGTCACATTGAAATGTTTTTCGAAAACCATGTTTTCATTGAAAACCCTTCTTAATGTTTAGAAACTTTTACCGTTAAACTCGTATAAAACCTTTGTGTTTACTTTTCCAAAACGTGATTTATTGTAATAATCAAAACATTGTTAACAACTTTGTAAAATCTTATGGGAAATTTTGAAAACTTGTAAACCTTTGTAGTTGCGGAAACATTTTATTTTAAAAACAGTTAAGTATTGCAAAATCAAACTTTCTTTATTATGGCTTAAAGTGAATGGATACTATGCACCAGGTAGGATTCAAGAGAAGAGGAGGTGAGTCATTTAGACTGCTTAAATACCAAGCTCTTCCTAGATCCAATCCTAGACATGCACATATCCATTGCCACACTTTAACCTTATGACTTGTCCATGAACAACATTTTAAGCTTAAGTTTATTTAAAATACTTATTTGTGAAAACGTTTACGTTGCGGAAGCTTTGCTCTACTTATCGAGATATTTTGGAAAATTAGTAGCTTTTATAAAACGCGCCTTAGCTAACCAATTTCAAAACGAATTAAATAATATCCTACTTTAAGCTATTAAACACATTAAAAATAATTAAAAAGGCCCTTATTACAAACCCAAAATCAGAATAAAGATAACTAAAAATTAAAATGAAATATTGAACTTAATCAAAAACCATTGGTCTGGTCCATGTGGCCACTTTGAATCCCTCCCAGCTCCAAGTCCATCAATTTAAGCTTACCTACAAGGATGGAAGGGAAAGGGGGTGAGTTTGGGAAACTCAGTGTGTGCAGAACCCATCCAAAGCCCACATCGACTCGAGCCCACTAGGCCTGAGCCCTAACCAGTCTCAGTCAGATACTGGGCCGAAGCCCTATTCAGATTACAGATACTGGGCCAAAGCCCTATAATAGATACTGGGCCGAAGCCCAATTCAGATAACAGTTTGGCCCATAGGCCCATCACAGTACAGTACAGTATAACAGTATGAATGCAACCCAATTGGGGAGACTACTCAACCCACCAACCGCTACACACCACCCGTACCAGCCAACACACCATGTGGGGAATAACTCGACCCACCCAGCCCACACACCACAGTCGCAGCAGGGCTGCTCAGTTAAACAGTATACGAGGCAAAGCCCCTTTCAGAAACAGTACGAGGCATAGCCCCTTTTCAGTAACGTGGCTGTGCCACTCACACTTCCTACATTATCAAAACCCAACCCATGCAATAGATACATGTCATGGCATGCAATAACAGTAATAGTCATGTCAAACAGTACAGTCAATTTTAGCCCTAGGGGTATAACGGTAATTTTCTGCCTAGGGGCAAAATAATAATTTCTTACCCTAAGGGTATTTCAGTAATTTTGCTCTCATGTTACAGATTTTATGCTTATTACAGTATTTATTAATCACATAGTTGTCACAGAAGTCCGGTTAACTCAGTTTTTCAGTCTTAGCATTCAAGCCCTAAAACCCCTAATGAGCCCTATTACGTCGATTGGCCCATTAGGCCCATTTAGTCCCAATTTCATAATCAGTTATCTTGTTTTAACTGTTTTCACGCCTACAGTTCATAATATTACCTTTAAACCCATTTTTACTCGCATGGACCCAAATCGCCCATTGGGCCCATATTTGGCCCACCGAGGCCCAACTTACCATAATGTCCAAAATTTAGCGGCCAACAGGCCTAACAGTGCCGATTCCAAAACTAACCTTCTCCTACTAACTTGAGAACATTCGCACGCTCACAAGCTCTCGAAATACCAAAACTTCGGCATTTCAGCTTTTCGGCTTTTGCCGATTTGCGCATTGAAGGGCGTTCGAAACACACACCTGTTTTGCAGTTTCACCGACGAGATCTCCTATGCGACAGTTCCTACAACCCAATATCTAATTGATTAATCAATAGATCTACGAAAAACCAAAGCCACAATCCCTTACCACATTCGGCCACACCCTTAATGGCCATGAAAACTTACCTCTGACGATTTAGGTGCACTAGATCTAGATCTGGTGATACCGATGCCTTCAACTCCTTTCTTGATCACCTTCCTCGCTAACTATCACTCAAAAAGAATAAAAATACCACTTTGAATTATTAAAAGTCCAAATCGACAATCTCCCTAACTTTAGGGACTTTCGGCTTTTCCAAAACATGAAATAATGTACAGATCTGAGGTATTAAGCACTTACCAACGATTTCTCTTCGATTCCTATGCAGATCTGATGTAAATCTGACCCTTAAACGTTAGTAGAACCCTTATCTATGAGATCTGCAAATTCGGCTATCTCCCTAAAACTATGGTGATTTCGGCTTTTCAACTAGAGAAGAAGATGGCGATTTGGGCTATGATTTTGAGTGATGGTGTCGACAATGATGTGGCTCAAGGGGATGTAGTAATCGGCCACAACAGGTGAAAGGAACAGGGATAATTTGGCTTAGAAAGATTCGGCAAAAGAAAGCAGTTTTCGGGACTTCTGGCACTTTGAGCAATTGGCTATGGTTGATTTTGAGAGGGGTGGAAGCAAAAGAAAGAGTGAATCTGAGTAAGGAGGGTATTCGGCTAGGGAAGAGATCGAAGAGGAAAAAGAAAAGTGAAAAAAAATAATGGTAGAGGTGAAGAAGAAGAAATCGGCTAGAAGCTTTCTAGAGAGGCAAGTTTCGGCTTTTCTGACAGTAAAAGAGAAGATTAATTCCTAAGGTGGCTAACCCTAATTCTTATGACAGAAAATAGAAAAAGAGATAACCCTAATATCACACTTGAGTAATTGGCCCAAGTTCATAAAAGCCCTTGCCGAAATTCCTACTTAAAATAGTCACATGCCCGGCACATGATTAAAAATTAAAAAGAACACTACGCTTACCTTGCAACTCGAACCCTTGTCCTTGAATACCCACTTAGGCGCCATTTTTTTAGGAGCTTAGTGGTGCCACCTTGCCACTCTACCAAGGCTCCCTTTGTGACATATTTTACACGGTTTTTCTTAAAAGGCCCACTTAACCAAGTCCCCTTTCACTTGAAAATCCAACTTAATATTTTACCGGGTTTTAACTTAAGCTTGGGCCTTCTAAAGGCCCACTAACACACTTAAACATAATTTCAACAATCAGAACACCAAAATTCCAAGATTTCACCAAAGGCACAAAAACCCGAAAAAAAATCCCGAAAATCCTATAATTCATTCATAATTTATTTAATTACTAAACTAAACACCAATTGTAATAATGCCATTTATATTTTTATAATAAAAAATAATAATAATAGTAAAAACAATAATAATTTTATAAATATGTTTTTATCTAATGATAATAATTTTTAAATACAGTAATATTTTTTTCTAATAACCATAATTATAATTTTCATAAAATTTTAAAACATCAGTAATAATAAATACAGAAATATTTTCTAAGAATAATTTAATTCAAAATTTTTTTCTTAAACGATAATATTTAAAACTTCTCAATTATTCTGATTTTCTTCTATCCGAACCTAGACTCAAAGCCCAATTCTTCTAGGCCCAAATTCAGGGTGTTACAACTCTACCCTCCTTAAAGAAATTTCGTCCTCGAAATTTTCAAAACTAAAATAATAGTGCATCGCTATGCTACTACGCTTCCGCTGCGCACTCTTATCTAAATAATTTCAGTACGACCCAGAACATCTAATTACCGAAGTAAATAAACATTATCACTTGCGCATACAATTCGTTTCCAACCATCACACACCTAACTAGAATAAGCTTGGCAAACTTTGCGTACCCTCAGAACCCATATCAATATTCTACATTACGAGTACACATATCAAATAACTACCGAGTTCTCAAAATTTTATTATTCTTATGTCTTATGCAGAGATAGTATTTTAAAGTTTTTGTTTTTATAGAGTCATAGCTTAGCTATGGTCTCAATTCATTTTTTTTAGTTCCCCTACAGTCTCAGTCTCTATAGTCTTCAGTACTAACCTAGCTACAGTATCATAGTAAAGTCTCAGTGCTATCTACAGTATTATTTCAGTACAGTACAGTATTTAAGGCAGAAATACTTACAGACTTGGTGCCCGGGGATTCAGTGTGCCACATCTCAATTTATCAGATTTCCAAGAAATTCAAAAGATTTAGGCATTTTAAAATCAAGTTCTCAAGACATATTTTAAAGAAGACAAGTTTGAAAAGGTCACTTTAAAACAAAAAGTCTTCCAGAAAATTCGATTTTCCAAAAATACCCTTTTGGACTCTAAATTTTTTTTTGAAAACCCTTTTTGGACCCGATCCACAGCCGAGTTGTTGCAACTTAGCTCTGATACCACTAAATGTAACACCCCACACCCGGCCCAAACGTTATGACCGAATACGGTGTGTCACATTGAAATGTTTTTCGAAAACCATGTTTTCATTGAAAACCCTTCTTAATGTTTAGAAACTTTTACCGTTAAACTCGTATAAAACCTTTGTGTTTACTTTTCCAAAACGTGATTTATTGTAATAATCAAAACATTGTTAACAACTTTGTAAAATCTTATGGGAAATTTTGAAAACTTGTAAACCTTTGTAGTTGCGGAAACATTTTATTTTAAAAGCAGTTAAGTATTGAAAAATCAAACTTTCTTTATTATGGCTTAAAGTGAATGGATACTATGCACCAGGTAGGATTCAAGAGAAGAGGAGGTGAGTCATTTAGACTGCTTAAATACCAAGCTCTTCCTAGATCCAATCCTAGACATGCACATATCCATTGCCACACTTTAACCTTATGACTTGTCCATGAACAACATTTTAAGCTTAAGTTTATTTAAAATACTTATTTGTGAAAACGTTTACGTTGCGGAAGCTTTGCTCTACTTATCGAGATATTTTGGAAAATTAGTAGCTTTTATAAAACGCGCCTTAGCTAACCAATTTCAAAACGAATTAAATAATATCCTACTTTAAGCTATTAAACACATTACAAATAATTAAAAAGGCCCTTATTACAAACCCAAAATCAGAATAAAGATAACTAAAAATTAAAATGAAATATTGAACTTAATCAAAAACCATTGGTCTGGTCCATGTGGCCACTTTGAATCCCTCCCAGCTCCAAGTCCATCAATTTAAGGCTTACCTACAAGGATGGAAGGGAAAAGGGGTGAGTTTGGGAAACTCAGTGTGTGCAGAACCCATCCAAAGCCCACATCGGCTCGAGCCCACTAGGCCTGAGCCCTAACCAGTCTCAGTCAGATACTGGGCCGAAGCCCTATTCAGATTACAGATACTGGGCCAAAGCCCTATAATAGATACTGGGCCGAAGCCCTATTCAGATAACAGTTTGGCCCATAGGCCCATCACAGTACAGTACAGTATAAGAGTATGAATGCAACCCAATTGGGGAGACTACTCAACCCACCAACCGCTACACACCACCCGTACCAGCCAACACACCATGTGGGGAATAACTCGACCCACCCAGCCCACACACCATAGTCGCAGCAGGGCTGCTCAGTTAAACAGTATACGAGGAAAAGCCCCTTTCAGAAACAGTACGAGGCATAGCCCCTTTTCAGTAACGTGGCTGTGCCACTCACACTTCCTACATTATCAAAACCCAACCCATGCAATAGATACATGTCATGGCATGCAATAACAGTAACAGTCATGTCAAACAGTACAGTCAATTTTTGCCCTAGGGGTATAACGGTAATTTTCTACCTAGGGGCAAAATAGTAATTTCTTACCCTAAGGGTATTTCAGTAATTTTGCTCTCATGTTACAGATTTTATGCTTATTACAGTATTTATTAATCACATAGTTGTCACAGAAGTCCGGTTAACTCAGTTTTTCAGTCTTAGCATTCAAGCCCTAAAACCCCTAATGAGCCCTATTACGTCGATTGGCCCATTAGGCCCATTTAGTCCCAATTTCATAATCAGTTATCTTGTTTTAACTGTTTTCACGCCTACAGTTCATAATATTACCTTTAAACCCATTTTTACTCGCATGGACCCAAATCGCCCATTGGGCCCATATTTGGCCCACCGAGGCCCAACTTACCATAATGTCCAAAATTTAGCGGTCAACACGCCTAACAGTGTCGATTCCAAAACTAACCTTCTCCTACTAACTTGAGAACATTCGCACGCTCACAAGCTCTCGAAATACCGAAACTTCGGCATTTTGGCTTTTCGACTTTTGCCGATTTGCGCATTGAAGGGCGTTCGAAACACACACCTGTTTTGTAGTTTCACCGACGAGATCTCCTATGCGACAGTTCCTACAACCCAATATCTAATTGATTAATCAATAGATCTACGAAAAACCAAAGCCACAATCCCTTACCACATTCGGCCACACCCTTAATGGCCATGAAAACTTACCTCTGACGATTTAGGTGCACTAGATCTAGATCTGGTGATACCGATGCCTTCAACTCATTTCTTGATCACCTTCCTCACTAACTATCACTCAAAAAGAATAAAAATACCACTTTGAATTACTAAAAGTCCAAATCGACAATCTCCCTAACTTTAGGGACTTTCGGCTTTTCCAAAACATGAAATAATGTACAGATCTGAGGTATTAAGCACTTACCAACGATTTCTCTTTGATTCCTACGCAGATCTGATGTAAATCTGACCCTTAAACGTTAGTAGAACCCTTATCTATGAGATCTGCAAATTCGGCTATCTCACTAAAACTATGGTGATTTTGGCTTTTCAACTAGAGAAGAAGATGGCGATTTGGGCTATGATTTTGAGTGATGGTGTCGATAATGATGTGGCTCAAGGAGATGTAGTAATCGGCCACAACAGGTGAAAGGAACAGGGATAATTTGGCTTAGAAAGATTCAGCAAAAGAAAGCAGTTTTCGGGACTTCTAGCACTTTGAGCAATTGGCTATGGTTGATTTTGAGAGGGGTGGAAGCAAAAGAAAGAGTGAATCTGAGTAAGGAGGGTATTCGGCTAGGGAAGAGATCGAAGGGGAAAAAGAAAAGTGAAAAAAAATAATGGTAGAGGTGAAGAAGAAGAAATCGGCTAGAAGCTTTCTAGGGAGGCATGTTTCGGCTTTTCTGATAGTAAAAGAGAAGATTAATTCCTAAGGTGGCTAACCCTAATTCTTATGACAGAAAATAGAAAAAGAGATAACCCTAATATCACACTTGAGTAATCGGCCCAAGTTCATAAAAGCCCTTGCCGAAATTCCTACTTAAAATAGTCACATGCCCGGCACATGCTTAAAAATTAAAAAGAACACTACGCTTACCTTGCAACTTGAACCCTTGTCCTTGAATACCCACTTAGGCGCCATTTTTTTAGGAGCTTAGTGGTGCCACCTTGCCACTCTACCAAGGCTCCCTTTGTGACATATTTTACACGGTTTTTCTTAAAAGGCCCACTTAACCAAGTCCCCTTTCACTTGAAAATCCAACTTAATATTTTACCGGGTTTTAACTTAAGCTTGGGCCTTCTAAAGGCCCACTAACACACTTAAACATAATTTCAACAATCAGAACACCAAAATTCCAAGATTTCACCAAAGGCACAAAAACCCGAAAAAAAATCCCGAAAATCCTATAATTCATTCATAATTTATTTAATTACTAAACTAAACACCAATTGTAATAATGCCATTTATATTTTTATAATAAAAAATAATAATAATAGTAATAACAATAATAATTTTATAAATATGTTTTTATCTAATGATAATAATTTTTAAATACAGTAATATTTTTTTCTAATAACCATAATTATAATTTTCATAAAATTTTAAAACATCAGTAATAATAAATACAGAAATATTTTCTAAGAATAATTTAATTCAAAATTTTTTTCTTAAACGATAATATTTAAAACTTCTCAATTATTCTGATTTTCTTCTATCCGAACCTAGACTCAAAGCCCAATTCTTCTAGGCCCAAATTCAGGGTGTTACAACTCTACCCTCCTTAAAGAAATTTCGTCCTCGAAATTTTCAAAACTAAAATAATAGTGCATCGCTATGCTACTACGCTTCCGCTGCGCACTCTTATCTAAATAATTTCAGTACGGCCCAGAACATCTAATTACCGAAGTAAATAAACATTATCACTTGCGCATACAATTCGTTTCCAACCATCACACACCTAACTAGAATAAGCTTGGCAAACTTTGCGTACCCTCAGAACCCATATCAATATTCTACATTACGAGTACACATATCAAATAACTACCGAGTTCTCAAAATTTTATTATTCTTATGTCTTATGCAGAGATAGTATTTTAAAGTTTTTGTTTTTATAGAGTCATAGCTTAGCTATGGTCTCAATTCATTTTTTTTAGTTCCCCTACAGTCTCAGTCTCTATAGTCTTCAGTACTAACCTAGCTACAGTATCATAGTAAAGTCTCAGTGCTATCTACAGTATTATTTCAGTACAGTACAGTATTTAAGGCAGAAATACTTACAGACTTGGTGCCCGGGGATTCAGTGTGCCACATCTCAATTTATCAGATTTCCAAGAAATTCAAAAGATTTAGGCATTTTAAAATCAAGTTCTCAAGACATATTTTAAAGAAGACAAGTTTGAAAAGGTCACTTTAAAACAAAAAGTCTTCCAGAAAATTCGATTTTCCAAAAATACCCTTTTGGACTCTAAATTTTTTTTTTGAAAACCCTTTTTGGACCCGATCCACAGCCGAGTTGTTGCAACTTAGCTCTGATACCACTAAATGTAACACCCCAAACCCGGCCCAAACGTTATGACCGAATACGGTGTGTCACATTGAAATGTTTTTCGAAAACCATGTTTTCATTGAAAACCCTTCTTAATGTTTAGAAACTTTTACCGTTAAACTCGTATAAAACCTTTGTGTTTACTTTTCCAAAACGTGATTTATTGTAATAATCAAAACATTGTTAACAACTTTGTAAAATCTTATGGGAAATTTTGAAAACTTGTAAACCTTTGTAGTTGCGGAAACATTTTATTTTAAAAGCAGTTAAGTATTGAAAAATCAAACTTTCTTTATTATGGCTTAAAGTGAATGGATACTATGCACCAGGTAGGATTCAAGAGAAGAGGAGGTGAGTCATTTAGACTGCTTAAATACCAAGCTCTTCCTAGATCCAATCCTAGACATGCACATATCCATTGCCACACTTTAACCTTATGACTTGTCCATGAACAACATTTTAAGCTTAAGTTTATTTAAAATACTTATTTGTGAAAACGTTTACGTTGCGGAAGCTTTGCTCTACTTATCGAGATATTTTGGAAAATTAGTAGCTTTTATAAAACGCGCCTTAGCTAACCAATTTCAAAACGAATTAAATAATATCCTACTTTAAGCTATTAAACACATTACAAATAATTAAAAAGGCCCTTATTACAAACCCAAAATCAGAATAAAGATAACTAAAAATTAAAATGAAATATTGAACTTAATCAAAAACCATTGGTCTGGTCCATGTGGCCACTTTGAATCCCTCCCAGCTCCAAGTCCATCAATTTAAGGCTTACCTACAAGGATGGAAGGGAAAAGGGGTGAGTTTGGGAAACTCAGTGTGTGCAGAACCCATCCAAAGCCCACATCGGCTCGAGCCCACTAGGCCTGAGCCCTAACCAGTCTCAGTCAGATACTGGGCCGAAGCCCTATTCAGATTACAGATACTGGGCCAAAGCCCTATAATAGATACTGGGCCGAAGCCCTATTCAGATAACAGTTTGGCCCATAGGCCCATCACAGTACAGTACAGTATAAGAGTATGAATGCAACCCAATTGGGGAGACTACTCAACCCACCAACCGCTACACACCACCCGTACCAGCCAACACACCATGTGGGGAATAACTCGACCCACCCAGCCCACACACCATAGTCGCAGCAGGGCTGCTCAGTTAAACAGTATACGAGGAAAAGCCCCTTTCAGAAACAGTACGAGGCATAGCCCCTTTTCAGTAACGTGGCTGTGCCACTCACACTTCCTACATTATCAAAACCCAACCCATGCAATAGATACATGTCATGGCATGCAATAACAGTAACAGTCATGTCAAACAGTACAGTCAATTTTTGCCCTAGGGGTATAACGGTAATTTTCTACCTAGGGGCAAAATAGTAATTTCTTACCCTAAGGGTATTTCAGTAATTTTGCTCTCATGTTACAGATTTTATGCTTATTACAGTATTTATTAATCACATAGTTGTCACAGAAGTCCGGTTAACTCAGTTTTTCAGTCTTAGCATTCAAGCCCTAAAACCCCTAATGAGCCCTATTACGTCGATTGGCCCATTAGGCCCATTTAGTCCCAATTTCATAATCAGTTATCTTGTTTTAACTGTTTTCACGCCTACAGTTCACAATATTACCTTTAAACCCATTTTTACTCGCATGGACCCAAATCGCCCATTGGGCCCATATTTGGCCCACCGAGGCCCAACTTACCATAATGTCCAAAATTTAGCGGTCAACACGCCTAACAGTGTCGATTCCAAAACTAACCTTCTCCTACTAACTTGAGACCATTCGCACGCTCACAAGCTCTCGAAATACCGAAACTTCGGCATTTTGGCTTTTCGACTTTTGCCGATTTGCGCATTGAAGGGCGTTCGAAACACACACCTGTTTTGTAGTTTCACCGACGAGATCTCCTATGCGACAGTTCCTACAACCCAATATCTAATTGATTAATCAATAGATCTACGAAAAACCAAAGCCACAATCCCTTACCACATTCGGCCACACCCTTAATGGCCATGAAAACTTACCTCTGACGATTTAGGTGCACTAGATCTAGATCTGGTGATACCGATGCCTTCAACTCATTTCTTGATCACCTTCCTCACTAACTATCACTCAAAAAGAATAAAAATACCACTTTGAATTACTAAAAGTCCAAATCGACAATCTCCCTAACTTTAGGGACTTTCGGCTTTTCCAAAACATGAAATAATGTACAGATCTGAGGTATTAAGCACTTACCAACGATTTCTCTTCGATTCCTATGCAGATCTGATGTAAATCTGACCCTTAAACGTTAGTAGAACCCTTATCTATGAGATCTGCAAATTCGGCTATCTCACTAAAACTATGGTGATTTTGGCTTTTCAACTAGAGAAGAAGATGGCGATTTGGGCTATGATTTTGAGTGATGGTGTCGATAATGATGTGGCTCAAAGGGATGTAGTAATCGGCCACAACAGGTGAAAGGAACAGGGATAATTTGGCTTAGAAAGATTCAGCAAAAGAAAGCAGTTTTCGGGACTTCTAGCACTTTGAGCAATTGGCTATGGTTGATTTTGAGAGGGGTGGAAGCAAAAGAAAGAGTGAATCTGAGTAAGGAGGGTATTCGGCTAGGGAAGAGATCGAAGGGGAAAAAGAAAAGTGAAAAAAAATAATGGTAGAGGTGAAGAAGAAGAAATCGGCTAGAAGCTTTCTAGGGAGGCATGTTTCGGCTTTTCTGATAGTAAAAGAGAAGATTAATTCCTAAGGTGGCTAACCCTAATTCTTATGACAGAAAATAGAAAAAGAGATAACCCTAATATCACACTTGAGTAATCGGCCCAAGTTCATAAAAGCCCTTGCCGAAATTCCTACTTAAAATAGTCACATGCCCGGCACATGCTTAAAAATTAAAAAGAACACTACGCTTACCTTGCAACTCGAACCCTTGTCCTTGAATACCCACTTAGGCGCCATTTTTTTAGGAGCTTAGTGGTGCCACCTTGCCACTCTACCAAGGCTCCCTTTGTGACATATTTTACACGGTTTTTCTTAAAAGGCCCACTTAACCAAGTCCCCTTTCACTTGAAAATCCAACTTAATATTTTACCGGGTTTTAACTTAAGCTTGGGCCTTCTAAAGGCCCACTAACACACTTAAACATAATTTCAACAATCAGAACACCAAAATTCCAAGATTTCACCAAAGGCACAAAAACCCGAAAAAAAATCCCGAAAATCCTATAATTCATTCATAATTTATTTAATTACTAAACTAAACACCAATTGTAATAATGCCATTTATATTTTTATAATAAAAAATAATAATAATAGTAATAACAATAATAATTTTATAAATATGTTTTTATCTAATGATAATAATTTTTAAATACAGTAATATTTTTTTCTAATAACCATAATTATAATTTTCATAAAATTTTAAAACATCAGTAATAATAAATACAGAAATATTTTCTAAGAATAATTTAATTCAAAATTTTTTTCTTAAACGATAATATTTAAAACTTCTCAATTATTCTGATTTTCTTCTATCCGAACCTAGACTCAAAGCCCAATTCTTCTAGGCCCAAATTCAGGGTGTTACAACTCTACCCTCCTTAAAGAAATTTCGTCCTCGAAATTTTCAAAACTAAAATAATAGTGCATCGCTATGCTACTACGCTTCCGCTGCGCACTCTTATCTAAATAATTTCAGTACGGCCCAGAACATCTAATTACCGAAGTAAATAAACATTATCACTTGCGCATACAATTCGTTTCCAACCATCACACACCTAACTAGAATAAGCTTGGCAAACTTTGCGTACCCTCAGAACCCATATCAATATTCTACATTACGAGTACACATATCAAATAACTACCGAGTTCTCAAAATTTTATTATTCTTATGTCTTATGCAGAGATAGTATTTTAAAGTTTTTGTTTTTATAGAGTCATAGCTTAGCTATGGTCTCAATTCATTTTTTTTAGTTCCCCTACAGTCTCAGTCTCTATAGTCTTCAGTACTAACCTAGCTACAGTATCATAGTAAAGTCTCAGTGCTATCTACAGTATTATTTCAGTACAGTACAGTATTTAAGGCAGAAATACTTACAGACTTGGTGCCCGGGGATTCAGTGTGCCACATCTCAATTTATCAGATTTCCAAGAAATTCAAAAGATTTAGGCATTTTAAAATCAAGTTCTCAAGACATATTTTAAAGAAGACAAGTTTGAAAAGGTCACTTTAAAACAAAAAGTCTTCCAGAAAATTCGATTTTCCAAAAATACCCTTTTGGACTCTAAATTTTTTTTTTGAAAACCCTTTTTGGACCCGATCCACAGCCGAGTTGTTGCAACTTAGCTCTGATACCACTAAATGTAACACCCCAAACCCGGCCCAAACGTTATGACCGAATACGGTGTGTCACATTGAAATGTTTTTCGAAAACCATGTTTTCATTGAAAACCCTTCTTAATGTTTAGAAACTTTTACCGTTAAACTCGTATAAAACCTTTGTGTTTACTTTTCCAAAACGTGATTTATTGTAATAATCAAAACATTGTTAACAACTTTGTAAAATCTTATGGGAAATTTTGAAAACTTGTAAACCTTTGTAGTTGCGGAAACATTTTATTTTAAAAGCAGTTAAGTATTGAAAAATCAAACTTTCTTTATTATGGCTTAAAGTGAATGGATACTATGCACCAGGTAGGATTCAAGAGAAGAGGAGGTGAGTCATTTAGACTGCTTAAATACCAAGCTCTTCCTAGATCCAATCCTAGACATGCACATATCCATTGCCACACTTTAACCTTATGACTTGTCCATGAACAACATTTTAAGCTTAAGTTTATTTAAAATACTTATTTGTGAAAACGTTTACGTTGCGGAAGCTTTGCTCTACTTATCGAGATATTTTGGAAAATTAGTAGCTTTTATAAAACGCGCCTTAGCTAACCAATTTCAAAACGAATTAAATAATATCCTACTTTAAGCTATTAAACACATTACAAATAATTAAAAAGGCCCTTATTACAAACCCAAAATCAGAATAAAGATAACTAAAAATTAAAATGAAATATTGAACTTAATCAAAAACCATTGGTCTGGTCCATGTGGCCACTTTGAATCCCTCCCAGCTCCAAGTCCATCAATTTAAGGCTTACCTACAAGGATGGAAGGGAAAAGGGGTGAGTTTGGGAAACTCAGTGTGTGCAGAACCCATCCAAAGCCCACATCGGCTCGAGCCCACTAGGCCTGAGCCCTAACCAGTCTCAGTCAGATACTGGGCCGAAGCCCTATTCAGATTACAGATACTGGGCCAAAGCCCTATAATAGATACTGGGCCGAAGCCCTATTCAGATAACAGTTTGGCCCATAGGCCCATCACAGTACAGTACAGTATAAGAGTATGAATGCAACCCAATTGGGGAGACTACTCAACCCACCAACCGCTACACACCACCCGTACCAGCCAACACACCATGTGGGGAATAACTCGACCCACCCAGCCCACACACCATAGTCGCAGCAGGGCTGCTCAGTTAAACAGTATACGAGGAAAAGCCCCTTTCAGAAACAGTACGAGGCATAGCCCCTTTTCAGTAACGTGGCTGTGCCACTCACACTTCCTACATTATCAAAACCCAACCCATGCAATAGATACATGTCATGGCATGCAATAACAGTAACAGTCATGTCAAACAGTACAGTCAATTTTTGCCCTAGGGGTATAACGGTAATTTTCTACCTAGGGGCAAAATAGTAATTTCTTACCCTAAGGGTATTTCAGTAATTTTGCTCTCATGTTACAGATTTTATGCTTATTACAGTATTTATTAATCACATAGTTGTCACAGAAGTCCGGTTAACTCAGTTTTTCAGTCTTAGCATTCAAGCCCTAAAACCCCTAATGAGCCCTATTACGTCGATTGGCCCATTAGGCCCATTTAGTCCCAATTTCATAATCAGTTATCTTGTTTTAACTGTTTTCACGCCTACAGTTCACAATATTACCTTTAAACCCATTTTTACTCGCATGGACCCAAATCGCCCATTGGGCCCATATTTGGCCCACCGAGGCCCAACTTACCATAATGTCCAAAATTTAGCGGTCAACACGCCTAACAGTGTCGATTCCAAAACTAACCTTCTCCTACTAACTTGAGACCATTCGCACGCTCACAAGCTCTCGAAATACCGAAACTTCGGCATTTTGGCTTTTCGACTTTTGCCGATTTGCGCATTGAAGGGCGTTCGAAACACACACCTGTTTTGTAGTTTCACCGACGAGATCTCCTATGCGACAGTTCCTACAACCCAATATCTAATTGATTAATCAATAGATCTACGAAAAACCAAAGCCACAATCCCTTACCACATTCGGCCACACCCTTAATGGCCATGAAAACTTACCTCTGACGATTTAGGTGCACTAGATCTAGATCTGGTGATACCGATGCCTTCAACTCATTTCTTGATCACCTTCCTCACTAACTATCACTCAAAAAGAATAAAAATACCACTTTGAATTACTAAAAGTCCAAATCGACAATCTCCCTAACTTTAGGGACTTTCGGCTTTTCCAAAACATGAAATAATGTACAGATCTGAGGTATTAAGCACTTACCAACGATTTCTCTTCGATTCCTATGCAGATCTGATGTAAATCTGACCCTTAAACGTTAGTAGAACCCTTATCTATGAGATCTGCAAATTCGGCTATCTCACTAAAACTATGGTGATTTTGGCTTTTCAACTAGAGAAGAAGATGGCGATTTGGGCTATGATTTTGAGTGATGGTGTCGATAATGATGTGGCTCAAAGGGATGTAGTAATCGGCCACAACAGGTGAAAGGAACAGGGATAATTTGGCTTAGAAAGATTCAGCAAAAGAAAGCAGTTTTCGGGACTTCTAGCACTTTGAGCAATTGGCTATGGTTGATTTTGAGAGGGGTGGAAGCAAAAGAAAGAGTGAATCTGAGTAAGGAGGGTATTCGGCTAGGGAAGAGATCGAAGGGGAAAAAGAAAAGTGAAAAAAAATAATGGTAGAGGTGAAGAAGAAGAAATCGGCTAGAAGCTTTCTAGGGAGGCATGTTTCGGCTTTTCTGATAGTAAAAGAGAAGATTAATTCCTAAGGTGGCTAACCCTAATTCTTATGACAGAAAATAGAAAAAGAGATAACCCTAATATCACACTTGAGTAATCGGCCCAAGTTCATAAAAGCCCTTGCCGAAATTCCTACTTAAAATAGTCACATGCCCGGCACATGCTTAAAAATTAAAAAGAACACTACGCTTACCTTGCAACTCGAACCCTTGTCCTTGAATACCCACTTAGGCGCCATTTTTTTAGGAGCTTAGTGGTGCCACCTTGCCACTCTACCAAGGCTCCCTTTGTGACATATTTTACACGGTTTTTCTTAAAAGGCCCACTTAACCAAGTCCCCTTTCACTTGAAAATCCAACTTAATATTTTACCGGGTTTTAACTTAAGCTTGGGCCTTCTAAAGGCCCACTAACACACTTAAACATAATTTCAACAATCAGAACACCAAAATTCCAAGATTTCACCAAAGGCACAAAAACCCGAAAAAAAATCCCGAAAATCCTATAATTCATTCATAATTTATTTAATTACTAAACTAAACACCAATTGTAATAATGCCATTTATATTTTTATAATAAAAAATAATAATAATAGTAATAACAATAATAATTTTATAAATATGTTTTTATCTAATGATAATAATTTTTAAATACAGTAATATTTTTTTCTAATAACCATAATTATAATTTTCATAAAATTTTAAAACATCAGTAATAATAAATACAGAAATATTTTCTAAGAATAATTTAATTCAAAATTTTTTTCTTAAACGATAATATTTAAAACTTCTCAATTATTCTGATTTTCTTCTATCCGAACCTAGACTCAAAGCCCAATTCTTCTAGGCCCAAATTCAGGGTGTTACAACTCTACCCTCCTTAAAGAAATTTCGTCCTCGAAATTTTCAAAACTAAAATAATAGTGCATCGCTATGCTACTACGCTTCCGCTGCGCACTCTTATCTAAATAATTTCAGTACGACCCAGAACATCTAATTACCGAAGTAAATAAACATTATCACTTGCGCATACAATTCGTTTCCAACCATCACACACCTAACTAGAATAAGCTTGGCAAACTTTGCGTACCCTCAGAACCCATATCAATATTCTACATTACCAGTACACATATCAAATAACTACCGAGTTCTCAAAATTTTATTATTCTTATGTCTTATACAGAGATAGTATTTTAAAGTTTTTGTTTTTATAGAGTCATAGCTTAGCTATGGTCTCAATTCATTTTTTTTAGTTCCCCTACAGTCTCAGTCTCTATAGTCTTCAGTACTAACCTAGCTACAGTATCATAGTAAAGTCTCAGTGCTATCTACAGTATTATTTCAGTATAGTACAGTATTTAAGGCAGAAATACTTACAGACTTGGTGCCCGGGGACTCAGTGTGCCACATCTCAATTTATTAGATTTCCAAGAAATTCAAAAGATTTAGGCATTTTAAAATCAAGTTCTCAAGACATATTTTAAAGAAGACAAGTTTGAAAAGGTCACTTTAAAACAAAAAGTCTTCCAGAAAATTCGATTTTCCAAAAATACCCTTTTGGACTCTAAATTTTTTTTTTGAAAACCATTTTTGGACCCGATCCACAGCCGAGTTGTTGCAACTTAGCTCTGATACCACTAAATGTAACACCCCAAACCCGGCCCAGACGTTATGACCGAATACGGTGTGTCACATTGAAATGTTTTTCGAAAACCATGTTTTCATTGAAAACCCTTCTTAATGTTTAGAAACTTTTACCGTTAAACTCGTATAAAACCTTTGTGTTTACTTTTCCAAAACGTGATTTATTGTAATAATCAAAACATTGTTAACAACTTTGTAAAATCTTATGGGAAATTTTGAAAACTTGTAAACCTTTGTAGTTGCGGAAACATTTTATTTTAAAAACAGTTAAGTATTGAAAAATCAAACTTTCTTTATTATGGCTTAAAGTGAATGGATACTATGCACCAGGTAGGATTCAAGAGAAGAGGAGGTGAGTCATTTAGACTGCTTAAATACCAAGCTCTTCCTAGATCCAATCCTAGACATGCACATATCCATTGCCACACTTTAACCTTATGACTTGTCCATGAACAACATTTTAAGCTTAAGTTTATTTAAAATACTTATTTGTGAAAACGTTTATGTTGCGGAAGCTTTGCTCTACTTATCGAGATATTTTGGAAAATTAGTAGCTTTTATAAAACGCGCCTTAGCTAACCAATTTCAAAACGAATTAAATAATATCCTACTTTAAGCTATTAAACACATTAAAAATAATTAAAAAGGCCCTTATTACAAACACAAAATCAGAATAAAGATAACTAAAAATTAAAATGAAATATTGAACTTAATCAAAAACCATTGGTCTGGTCCATGTGGCCACTTTGAATCCCTCCCAGCTCCAAGTCCATCAATTTAAGGCTTACCTACAAGGATGGAAGGGAACAGGGGTGAGTTTGGGAAACTCAGTATGTGCAGAACCCATCCAAAGCCCACACCGGCTCGAGCCCACTAGGCCTGAGCCCTAACCAGTCTCAGTCAGATACTGGGCCGAAGCCCTATTCAGATTACAGATACTGGGCCAAAGCCCTATAATAGATACTGGGCCGAAGCCCTATTCAGATAACAGTTTGGCCCATAGGCCCATCATAGTACAGTACAGTATAACAGTATGAATGCAACCCAATTGGGGAGACTACTCAACCCACCAACCGCTACACACCACCCGTACCAGCCAACACACCATGTGGGGAATAACTCGACCCACCCAGCCCACACACCACAGTCGCAGCAGGGCTGCTCAGTTAAACAGTATACGAGGCAAAGCCCCTTTCAGAAACAGTACGAGGCATAGCCCCTTTTCAGTAACGTAGCTGTGCCACTCACACTTCCTCCATTATCAAAACCCAACCCATGCAATAGATACATATCATGGCATGCAATAACAGTAACAGTCATGTCAAACAGTACAGTCAATTTTAGCCCTAGGGGTATAACGGTAATTTTCTACCTATGGGCAAAATAGTAATTTCTTACCCTAAGGGTATTTCAGTAATTTTGCTCTCATGTTACAGATTTTATGCTTATTACAGTATTTATTAATCACATAGTTGTCACAGAAGTCCGGTTAACTCAGTTTTTCAGTCTTAGCATTCAAGCCCTAAAACCCCTAATGAGCCCTATTACGTCGATTGGCCCATTAGGCCCATTTAGTCCCAATTTCATAATCAGTTATCTTGTTTTAACTGTTTTCACACCTACAGTTCATAATATTACCTTTAAACCCATTTTTACTCACATGGACCCAAATCGCCCATTGGGCCCATATTTGGCCCACCGAGGCCCAACTTACCATAATGTCCAAAATTTAACGGTCAACACGCCTAACAGTGCCGATTCCAAAACTAACCTTCTCCTGCTAACTTGAGAACGTTCGCAAGCTCACAAGCTCTCGAAATACCGAAACTTCGGCATTTCAGCTTTTCGGCTTTTGCCGATTTGCGCATTGAAGGGCGTTCGAAACACACACCTGTTTTGCAGTTTCACCGACGAGATCTCCTATGCGACAGTTCCTGCAACCCAATATCTAATTGATTAATCAATAGATCTACGAAAAACCAAAGCCACAATCCCTTACCATATTCGGCCACACCCTTAATGGCCATGAAAACTTACCTCTGACGATTTAGGTGCACTAGATCTAGATCTGGTGATACCGATGCCTTCAACTCCTTTCTTGATCACCTTCCTCGCTAACTATCACTCAAAAAGAATAAAAATACCACTTTGAATTACTAAAAGTCCAAATCGACAATCCCCCTAACTTTAGGGACTTTCGGCTTTTCCAAAACATGAAATAATGTACAGATCTGAGGTATTAAGCCCTTACCAACAATTTCTCTTCGATTCCTATGTAGATCTGATGTAAATCTGACCCTTAAACTTTAGTAGAACCCTTATCTATGAGATCTGCAAATTCGGCTATCTCCCTAAAACTATGGTGATTTCGGCTTTTCAACTAGAGAAGAAGATGGCGATTTGGGCTATGATTTTGAGTGATGGTGTCGAAAATGATGTGGCTCAAGGGGATGTAGTAATCGGCCACAACAGGTGAAAGGAACAGGGATAATTTGGCTTAGAAAGATTCGGCAAAAGAAAGCAGTTTTCGGGACTTCTAGCACTTTGAGCAATTGGCTATGGTTGATTTTGAGAGGGGTGGAAGCAAAAGAAAGAGTGAATCTGAGTAAGGAGGGTATTCGGCTAGGGAAGAGATCGAAGAGGAAAAAGAAAAGTGAAAAAAAATAATGGTAGAGGTGAAGAAGAAGAAATCGGCTAGAAGCTTTCTAGGAAGGCAAGTTTCGGCTTTTCTGATAGTAAAAGAGAAGCTTAATTCCTAAGGTGGCTAACCCTAATTCTTATGACAGAAAATAGAAAAAGAGATAACCCTAATATCACACTTGAGTAATCGGCCCAAGTTCATAAAAGCCCTTGCCGAAATTCCTACTTAAAATAGTCACATGCCCGGCACATGCTGAAAAATTAAAAAGAACACTACGCTTACCTTGCAACTCGAACCCTTGTCCTTGAATACCCACTTAGGCGCCATTTTTTTAGGAGCTTAGTGGTGCCACCTTGCCACTCTACCAAGGCTCCCTTTGTGACATATTTTACACGGTTTTTCTTAAAGGCCCACTTAACCAAGTCCCCTTTCACTTGAAAATCCAACTTAATATTTTACCGGGTTTTAACTTAAGCTTGGGCCTTCTAAAGGCCCACTAACACACTTAAACATAATTTCAACAATCAGAACACCAAAATTCCAAGATTTCACCAAAGGCACAAAAACCCGAAAAAAAAATCCCGAAAATCCTATAATTCATTCATAATTTATTTAATTACTAAACTAAACACCAATTGTAATAATGCCATTTATATTTTTATAATAAAAAATAATAATAATAGTAATAACAATAATAATTTTATAAATATGTTTTTATCTAATGATAATAATTTTTAAATACAGTAATATTTTTTTCTAATAACCATAATTATAATTTTCATAAAATTTTAAAACATCAGTAATAATAAATACAGAAATATTTTCTAAGAATAATTTAATTCAAAATTTTTTTCTTAAACGATAATATTTAAAACTTCTCAATTATTCTGATTTTCTTCTATCCGAACCTAGACTCAAAGCCCAATTCTTCTAGGCCCAAATTCAGGGTGTTACATGATCTCACCGATCGAAGCGAAAATTCAGCCAAATATGTCATATAGTGAAGAACCAATCCAGATCTTAGCTCAAGAAGTGAAATAGTTAAGGAATAAAAGTGTAGCCTTAGTGAAAGTATTATGGCAAAAACATGGAGTGGAAGAGGCTACGTGGGAGTTGGAGGACACCATGAGGAAATAGTACCCACGTCCCTTTACTGGTAAGATTTTTGGGGAAGAAAATCCCTTAAGGGGGAGAGTTGTAACAGCCTAAATTAGGGCCTAAATAGAATGGTGGTTTCCGAGCCGCGAATCCAAAATAGAAAAAATTATTTTGATTGAGTTTTAAGGTCTATTGTGTGATTGAATCCAATTTGACTAGTAGGACTAAATTGCAAAAAATGTAAAATATTTGTTCTAAAAGCATTGGGTATTTAATTAAAATGAATTAGTAAATTAGAGGTCCTTATTTAGTAATTAGACCATTATATATCATAATGGACAAAAATGGACATGGAAGGGTAAAAATTCAAAGAAATGCTAAAAAGGCATTTTGGTCATTTGGTAAATAAAAAATAAAAAGGGAAAATAAAGTAACAATTTGTCCATCTTCTGCAAGCCTTAGCCGAAAATTTCAAGCTCTCCATAGCTAGGGTTTCTTCACCTTTCAAGCCTGATAGTAAGTGCATCCTAGCCCCGTTTTTAATTGTCTTTACGTTTTTGAAGTCATTATCACTCGATTTACCTATTTCTACTATTATTTTGAAGTAGGGTTTATGTTTAAAAATTTACCCATGTGTGACATACATGTATTTTAATGTCTAATGGTAGAAAATGAATGATTGGTGTTAGATAAACAACATTTACTAAGTGATTTTTGATGAAATTATCAAAAAGGACCTATTTGTAAAATTTATAAAATATGGGTAGAAATGTGTGAATAAATGACAAATATGGGCTTCCATAAGTGTTTATAAAGTTCAGCTAGGCTGGAGTCTTAAGAAAAATGAACACGTTTCATTTTACAAGCCTAGGGAGTAAAGTGTAAATAAGTGAAAAGTTAGTGGCAAAAAATGTAATTTTACCATAATGTGATTTTAAGACTGAATTGAATATTGTGATAATTAAATAAGTTAAATGTGTTATTATAGATAAAAAAAGACGAGCAATTGACCTTGACCGAGGGAAGGACAAGGTAGTGGACTAAATCGAAAAAATAATCATTTTTAATATGTTAAAAATAAGCTTTAATTTAATTGTGTTTAAATGTTGTAATATTTAATGAATTGCATATTTGTGGTTGTGGATAAGTTTCACATTATGGACATGTTCTGTGAGGATTCGGTAAGCAACAAGTCCCGTACGAACCCTAAGAATAGTATAGGATACAAATGTCATGACATTAGGAAAATTAAGATGAAATTCATGTAAGACCATATTTGGGATATGGCATCTATATGAAATCCGTGTAAGACCATATCTAGGATATGGCATCAGTATGAAATCAGTGTAAGGCCATATATGGGATATGGCATCGGTACGATGTTACGTGTAAGACCATGTTTGGGACATGGCATCGATTTGAAAAAAAAAATCAAGTAAGACCATATCTGGGCTATTGGCATCGATGTTAGATTATATGTAAGACCATATCCGGGATATGGCATTGTCTTATTTATCTATGATTCTGTGTATCCTTAGCAATTCCAAATGGTTTAGTGGGCACAGTTAAGACAAGAACGACATTAACATTGAATTAAGTGACATAGGTACATATGAAATCCTCGTGTGTATTGTATGTGATGAAATGATGAAGCCGAGATAAGTTTGGCGAGCAACGAGATTTGAACATGACTATGATAGGTTAATGTTTATCTATTGTATATTATGTGCATGCTAAATATATATATTAATGGTAAGGTTACTTATTTCTTGCATATGAACTTGCTAAACTATATAGCTTACTCCATTTATTTTCCCTTGTTTTATAGTGTCACCGAGCTAGCTCGGATTGGGAGATTCATCGGAGGATCGCCTCACACTATGAAACTATCTTTTTGGGTATATGTGGCTTGTAATAATTTGGGTTATGGCATGTCTAAAGGACTTGGTCATTTTGTTATGTGTCATAATTATTTGGCCAAAAATGTTGGCTTATTTTGATTAATGTTCATTTTGTATAAGGCCATTAAAAGTTGGCCAACATTGTTTATATTGGTAAGCATATGTTTATGTCTTGCATGAATGTGATAAATAGCATGATTTCAAATGGATGAGTATGTGAATGTTGAGTTGTGTCTTACTTGAGGATGTTTGGTTGCTAAATCATGTCTTACTATGTTTTGTTGAAATTGGTATAATTGTGATTGTGTTTCAGGGTGGCAAATGGCTTGGTAGATAGCCTTATTTTTGTCCACATGGGTAGACACACGGGCGTGTGTCTAGGCCGTGTGTGACACATGGTTAGCCCCTTGGGCATGTGAATAGGCTGTGTGTCCCCTACACCTTAATTATGGGAAACATAATACCCAGTATGGAGCACTGATAAACCGTAAATAATACATGTTTTTACCTCATGCTTAGCACATTTATGGATGAATTATTCCTTGATTTATGGAATTTGATGCTCTAAACCTTTAATTTCATATTTTATACTCAGGTGAGCTTAAGGTAGTGAAAAGAACAAGAAACGGGCCGAAAAAGAAGAAAATGGGCCAAAGCAAGGAATCAACACGGCCTGGAAGTTCACCACACTGGCGTGTCTCACGGTCGTGCCACATAAACAGTCTCAAGCACGGCCTAGAATCGATTCACATGGGCAACCCACACGGCCGTGCCACTTTAACAGGCTCGAGCATGGCCCCCACATCGACTCACACGGGCGTGGCACACGGGCGTGTCCCTGTGTGAAAAAGTTTAATTTCACTCGAAAAAGGCTACTTAGGGGCTAAGAAAGACATTCTAAACTCTATATAAAGACCCTAGGGGGCAACTACAAAGGAAGAGGGTGCCGAGTACATTATTCCCGCCAAGACAGGGAGTTAAAGGCAGGGAATTACTCGAAGGAAAGCCAATTGATCCATCTCAGAAGCCAGGATCTACATCAATACAGAGGATCCCCCTTCTATCCTTTCAGGAATTTTGGGTTTTCTTATGTTTTGTTATTTTATTTATTCTGAGATGTTTCTTTTTATAATTATGAACTAAAACCCCAAATATCTAAGGGGGATGAAACCTAAGACGATCCTTGTTATTGTTATCTGAACTATATAATAAATATTTGATTTGTTCTTAATTGTGTTTTTAACTCTTGAATTGATATTTTTGGAATATTAATTTAAGTTGAATGTGCTTATATGGAGGAGCAAAAGTCCATGTATAAGAGTAGATCCAACACAATTAAGCGGAGTTGATCACAATCCTAGACATAGGACAACAAAAATCTGCCGAATTAGAGTTAAATCTAATATGGCGAGCCATAGATTTAGTTAATGCATGACTAGGGGTTTTAATTAGAAAGATATTTCTAATAATCAACCTAGGATTAGTTGTTTTTATCCTCGACGGAGGTATTAACATAATTTAGGGATCTCTACAAATCAAGTCAAATGAAGAAATCGTATACTTCAGAGTTAGATAACAAGTGAAGTCTAGGTGGATTCTTCTTTAGGTATTGCCCTCATTAATCAGTTTTCCCAAAAGCAATTTCCCAATTTACTCTTTGTCATTCCTTTAGTTTAGCTTAAAATGGTTTACAACCAAACTCCCATTTATTTCTTCGGCTAGATAATAGGAAGGAAGTCATTACTAATACTTTTAGTTCCTTGGATTCAAAATTTCGGTCTCGCCACTAGCTATGCTACTATTCGATAGGTGCGCTTGCCTTTCTATCATGATATTAGTTAGTTTATAGGTACAATCAGATTTTATTACTTCATATCATCACGATCAAGCACACGGACGGAGACACAAGCATGTGTCTCGATCGTGTGGATGGCATGGCCTGGAACATGGGCATGTGGGGTCTTCACCTATTTTATGAAAAATCATAAAAATTAAATTGACCACAAGGCCTAGCACACGGGTGTTTGACTTGGTCGTGTGAACCTCGAATGTTGATGACGTCATAAACAAAGAGTTACACGGGGTAAGGACACGGGCGTGTGTGACCACAAGGCGTGTCCCAAGCCACACGGGCATGTGACCTCTGTTTTAGGCAAAAATTTTCTAAGTTTTGAAAAATTTTCCCAAGTTCTCGGTTTAATCACGAACCACTATAAAAGTATGTTTTAGGCCTTGTAGTCCCATAATAGGGACGTTATGAGTACGTATGAAAAGTTTTAAACATTTATGATTCGATTTTGTATGTTTACATGTAATTAAGTCTGGTAATGCCTCGTACCCTATTCCGGCGTTGAATACGGGTAAAGGGTGTTACATTTAGTGGTATCAAAGCTACGGTTTAGTCAATTCTCGGAGTACCTTAGCTTGTATGAGAGTCTAGCTGTACATGCTATATATGAATCTTGATAGTGTGACGACTCCTGACAATTTAAATTGTGTTTTTATATAGTAAATGGATCCCAATAGTGAAGCAGCTAATGACGCTGAAAGTAATGCGCCGGCTCCTGCACAAGGGACCGCGCCAATTGAAAGTAGACTAGTAACAGTTAGTTAGGGCAGAGGGGCTAGAGAAGCCTTCCTCCATATAATGAATTAATGGTATTCAGAGTTTGTTCGTACAAATTTGAATACTCAACCTCCTCCACCCCCTCCCAATCCCCAATCGATTCTCGTAGCTCCCCAAGGTATGGACTTAGTGAGATTGAACAACCCTACGGTTGACAAGATTTGAAAGCAAGGGGCTGAGGAATTCAGGGCTAATATAGAAGATGATCCTGAGAAAGCAAAATTTTGGCTTGAGAACTCTATTAAGGTATTTGATGAACTTTCATGCACCCCTGAAGAACGCATGAAATGTGCAGTATGTTTACTGAGGGATTCAGCATATCACTGGTGGAAGACATTAATATCTATGGTCCCAATAGAAATGGTTACATGAGAGTTCTTTCAAGAGGAATTTAGGAAGAAATACATTAGTCAGCGGTTCACTAATAAGAAACGTAAGGAATTTCTTGAACTGAAACAAGGCAAAATTACAGTGACAGTATGAACGAGAGTTTGTTAGACTCAGTAAGTATGCCTAAGAGTGTGTTCTAGCGATGTAATAGCCCGAATTAGGGCCTAAACGAAATGGTTGTTTCGAGACCACGAATCCAAAATAGAAAAATGTATTCCGATAGAGTTTTAAGGTTTATTGTGTGATTGAATGCATGAGTAAAAATTTAGTAAATAAATTTTATCGATAAAGTGTCCGATTGAGTAATAGGACTAAATTGCAAAAATTTCAAAATGTGAGTTCTAGAAGCATTTAGTGTGTAATTGAATTAGATTCATAAATTAGGAGTCCTTATTTTGCAATTAGACCATTTTAGGGTATGATGGACAAAAATGCCCATAGAAGGAAAAATTTGCAAAGAAGGCCATTAAGGGCATTTTGGTCATTTAGGTATTAAATGAAATAAAAAGGGAAAAATAAGCCAAAGATGTGTCCATCTTCTACCTTGCATAGTCGAAACTTTGGGGGACTCCATAGCTAGGGTTTCTTTCTTTTTTAAGCTCCAAGTAAGTGACTCCTAGCCCCGTTTTTCATGTTCTTCATATTTTTTGAGATCCTCGTACCTTGACCTAGCTTTCTATACCACTATTTTAAGCTAGGGTTCATGTTTAAAAAATTACCCATGTGTGTCATTAAAGCATTTTGATGTTTATTGGTAGAAAATGGAAGTTTAATGTGTAGTAAACAACTTTTGCTAAGTTATTTTTCATGAAAATGCAATTACGGACTAAAATGCAAAAGTTGTAAAATATGAGCATAAATTATGAAACATTAAGAATTGTGTGCTATTATAAGAGAGAAATAGGGTTAGCTAGGCTTAGCAATATAGAAAAATAGATACATTTCATTTTACGAGCCTAGGGACTAAAGTGTAAAAATTGACAAAGTTATGGGTAAAATGGTAAAAATTACCATAGGATGATTTTGTATCCAATTGGGTAATGTATGTATTGAATGAGTTAAATTTAATGTTATAGATCAAGAATGACGTCAAATCGACCTTGACCTTGGAAAAGGCAAGGTATCAAACTAAATAAAAAATATTAGCATTTTTGCACTGAGGTAAGCCCTATATGTAAATAATGAGTTATTTTTAATCATTAAGTTTAATTATATTAATTATTTTGAAATTCTAAAATTTTATATCAAACTAACAAAAATGTGATGAAATAAAACCGATAAGTTAAGAAAAGTTCTAGTTGAACCTTAGGAATCATTAGGATACGAGTGACATGTCACTAGGAAACCATTGATTGTTATTGATTGTTTATGTGATTTCGAGTGCTAGTCTAGTTTGACTACCAGTGGCTAGGTAATCCTGCATCTGTTGCAGATACCTGTCAGCTTGTGTGAGCTGCACTGAGTAGTATCGACTTCACCATCAGCTTGTGTGAGCAGACCTGAGAATAGCTCATTATTGATCCCTTATGTGATAAGTGGTAGCTTCAGCTACGTATTAGTGGTATCTTCGGCTACATCATGTGTGGCAGTTGTGCCTTATTCCGTGTATCCTTTAATATTCCATGTGGTTCATCAGGTTATTCGAATTTATTTGATAAAATGTGATTGTATGTAAAAAGATTTGACTTATGTTTAAGAATGTGTATGTGCAGGTTATATGAAAACTATCATGTATGCTAAGTGCTTAATGTATGTATTGAATAATGTGGTAAGATCACATGAGTAAGTGATAATTCCCAAACTTAATTATGTGATAAGAAAACTTATTTTTCATTTGCTACGTCCATTTAGTTTAAATGCTCATTAATTTTGCATATAGACTTACTAAGTTGTATAGCTTACCCTTTCTCTTTTGGTATTTGATTATAAACTTTGAATATTATGGCATGTATAGGTGGTCTATTGTTTTGGTTAAGTGTCATAGTTCTTTCGGGTCCATTTGTTGATAGTGGTGCTTTGGTACTTTGGCCATGAGAAATGAGCCATGAATGGTTATGTCATATTTTGACAAAATTTTTGTAATCTACTAATGTGCAAGCTTGCCTTGTATGAGTAAAATGTGTGTGGATGCACAACTTTGATGATGCTTGATAAACTTAGGGTGTGGATGGCTTAACTTGTATGTTTTGATGAGTTTTGATGTTATAATATGAATGGAAAAATTTGTTGATATTTTTTTGTGTTTCATGATGGCAATTGGCTTGGGAAATAGCCTATAATTGTCCACATAGGTAGACACAAGGGTGTGTGTCTAGGCCATGGGTGACACACGGCCAGCCTACGGGCATATTGATAGGCCGTGTGTCCCCTGCACATGAAATTATGAAAATTAAAGTTTTGTAGTAAACACACGGGATGGAGACATGACCGCATGTCTCGATTGTGTGATAGACACGGTCTAGCCCACGGGCGTGTGGCTTGGCCTGTGACGAAAACTTCGCGATGACGTCATAAATAGAATACCCTAGTTTTTTACATGGGGTGAGGACACGTGCGTGTTGAGGCCATGTGAAGGACACGGGCCAAAGACACGGGCGTGTGCTCGGCTGTGTCAAAACCCTTGTAGGTTTGAAATGAAAAATAATTCCGCAGAGGTTAGGGACATTGGCGTGTACGACCACACAGCCTGCCTACACGGGCGTGTCCTTGTCCCACACGGACGTGTGTCCTGTTTTGAGTCAAATTTTCATAAGTGTTCAAAAAGTTCCGGTTTGATCCCGAATCATACCTAATGTATCATTTGGGCCATGTAGGCCCATAATGTGGATGGTATACATATGAATGAAAAAGTTTTAAATTTTACATGAATTTTTGCATCGAAATCAAATGATCATGCGAGTGTATGTTCGGTAATGCCTTGTACCCGTGTCTAGCGACGGTTGTGGGTGAGAGGTGTTACAATCGAGGCTATCATGTGCAAGAGATTCGAAGATTGATTGAATGAGGACACAAAATTGTTGGTTGGGATTTTAAAAATAAAGGAATTTGTTGTACTAGTCGACCGAGCTTGCAAAGCTGAGGAGCTAAGCAAAGAAAAGAGAAAAGTTGAGTTTGAGCTTAGAGATTTGAAAAAGAGGTCATTGGGTAAGTCATTTCAGTCTTCCTTAAAGAAATCGAGAGATATGGATGTTCATTCGAATATTTCAGCTGGGTATCCCAACAGATATTGTGGGAAGCGATATTCGAGTGTTAAGGCTCAGACTACATCTATAGTGAGCATTGGTAATGCTATATCTACTAAGCCTGAATGCCAACATTGTGGTCGAAGCATCCTATTTAGTGTAGGGTGAATAACCGGGCTTGCTTCAAATGTGGCTCCCAAGATCAGTTCATTAGAGATTGCCCTGAAATGGTTGAGAAAGATAATGTTCAAAATGCAAGATCGAGCAACACAGTGGCTACAAGGAGGCCAGTGAAAATATGGGAAATACGACTAGTAGTAGAGGTGTGTCTAAGGATTCAGTCGTGAGAGCGAAAGCTAGAGCACCTGCGAAAGCTTACGCCATCGGTGCTCACGAGGATGCATCCTCCCTTTATGTTGTCACAGGTATATTTTCTCTTTATGATACTAATGTCATTGCTTTGATTGATCCCGAGTCTACTCATTCATATGCTTGTGTGAATTTGGTATCTAGTAAGAATTTGCTTGTTGAATTTATTGAGTTTGTGATTAAAGTGTCAAACCCTTTAGGTAAATATGTGCTAGTTAATAAGATTTGTTAGAATTGTCCTTTGATGATTCGAGGTCATTTTTTTATTAATTTAATGTTGTTGCCCTTTGATGAATTTGATGTTATTTTGGGTATGGACTGGTTGACACTGTACGATGCCAAGGTAAATTGTAGACAAAAGACTCTTGAATTGAAATGTGATAATGGTGAGGTTATTTGGGTTGAAACAGATAATCAAGCAACTTGCCTATTATGATTTTGTATATGTCTGCTTAGAGATATGTAAGAAAAGGGTGTGAAGCTTATTTTGCCTATGTGTTAAATAAAAAGATGTCTGAATTAAAATTTGAATCAATGCTGGTAGTTTGTGAATATCCGGATGTGTTTTTAGAAAAGTTACCTGAGTTACCTCCGATCAGAAAGATTGAGTTTGCTATTGATTTAGTTCCTGGGACTGCCCCGATATCAATTGCTCTATATAGGATGGCTCCGACTGAATTAAAAGAGTTAAAAGCTCTGTTGTTGCAAGAGTTGATAGATAAGGGATTTGCGAGACCAAGTTTTTCTCCCTGAGGTGCTCCCATTTTGTTTGTAAAGAAGAAAGACGGATCTCTAAGACTTTGTACTAATTATCGACAGCTTAACAAAGTGACTATAAAGAACAAGTATCCATTACCGAGGATCGATGATTTGTTTAATCAATTGAAAGGGGCAACGATGTTTTCGATGGTAGACGTAAGGTTTGTCTACTACCAGTTGAGAGTTAAAGAGTCAGATGTTCCAGAGACCGCCTCCAAGACACGGTATGGACATTATGAATTTCTTGTGATGCCTATTGGTTTATCTAATCCTCCTGCAATTTTTATGGACTTAATGAATTAAATTTTTTGACCATACTTGGATAAGTTTGTGGTTGTGTTCATAGATGGTATTTTGATTTATTCTCGAGATGAGTCCGAGCATGCCGAACACTTGAGAACTATATTGCAGGTTTTGAGAGAAAAGAAATTGTTTGCGAAATTCAGTAAGAGTGAGATTTCTCTTCGAGAAGTCAAATTTTTGGGACATATAGTTTCGAGTGATGGTATTCAGGTTGATACGAATAAGATTTTGGTAATTGTTGA
Source organism: Gossypium stocksii (assembly GCA_020496765.1). Lineage (NCBI taxonomy): Eukaryota > Viridiplantae > Streptophyta > Magnoliopsida > Malvales > Malvaceae > Gossypium > Gossypium stocksii. Next base: position 31,286,864 of record CM035627.1, read on the forward strand.
TTAGAAACTGCTAAGAAATGTATCCGAGGTTAGAAGCTTTTTGGGCTTAGCCAGGTATTATCGATGCTTTGTCTAGGGATTTTCAATGATTGCTACTCCTATGACCAAGTTGTTGCAAAAAGATGTTTAGTTTGAATGGACTGAAAAATGTCAGCAAAGTTTTGAGAAATTGAAAGCACTATTGACCGACGCCCCAGTTTTGGTACAACCTGAGTCGGGAAGAGAATTTTTAATTTATAGTCAAGCGTCTTTGAACAGTCTTGGTTGTGTGTTAATGCAATAGGGCAAGGTAATAGCTTATGCATCGAGCTAGTTGAAACCGCATGAGAACTATCTGACGCACGACTTGGAATTGGCTGCCATCATTTTTGCTTTGAAAAATTGGCATCATCATTTGTACGGTGAGAGATGTCGTATTTTTACTGATCATAAGAGTTTAAAGTATATTATGACTCAGAAATATTTGAATTTAAGACAACGGAGATGGCTTGATTTACTAAAAGATTATGAGTTGGTGGTTGATTATCACCTGGGAAAAGCAAATGTAGTTGCAGATGCTTTAAGTAGAAAGTTCTTATTTGCTTTGAGAGCTATGAGTACGAAGTTGGCTTTGTTTAATGATGGTTTGATTTTGGTCGAGTTGAAGGCTAGACCGTTATTTCCTTAGCAAATATGTAAAGCTCAGAAGAGTGATAGTGAGTTACTAGCCAAAAGATCTCAATGTGAAATGGGTAATGATTCAGATTTTCGGGTCGGTTCAGATGATTGTTTAATGTTCCATGGTAGAGTCTGTGTTCCAAAAGATGCTGAGTTAACTCAAAAAATTTTGTGCGAGGCGCACATGGTTGTTTGTCAGTTCCTCCAGGTAGGACGAAAATGTACAATGATTTGAAGAAATTGTATTGGTGGCATGGTATGAAAAAAGATATTTCTGAGTTTGTATCAAACTGTCTAATTTATCAACAAGTGAAGGCCGAGCATCAAGTGCCTTCGGGTTTACTTCACCCAGTGATGGTACCCGAGTGGAAATGGGATAGTATTACGATGGATTTTGTAACGGGTTTGTCTTTGACTGATAGGTTAATTGTTTTTATGTTATATTATGTGCATGTTAAATATATATTCATGGTAAGGTTGCTTATTTCTTGCATATGAGCTTACTAAACTATATAGCTTACTCCGTTTATTTTCCTTTGTTTTATAGTGTCACCAAGCTAGCTCAGATTGGGAGATTCGTCGAAGGATCGCCTCACACTATCAAACTATCTTTTTGGGTATATAACAGCCTGAGTGGTTTCGGGACCACAAATTCGAGTTTGAAAAATATTCTGATATTATTTTCTGTGTCTATGGCATATGAATCTGCATCTGTGAAATTTCCATGATTTAATTTGTCCGTCTTTGTACTTAATTATGAAAAAGGATCAAATCGTGTAAACTTCAAAATTTCATGTTATTAGTAAAAAGTACTAAAGTGGCGTGGCTTTTTAAAAGGGAAGTCCTTGCATGTCAAATAGACCATATTTGTTAGTGGTGGACAAGTTTGGATATGGTTAGGTGAAAACATATGTTTATTATTAGGGGTAATTTAGTAAATGAGATTTTTAATGAATTATAATTGATTAAACAAAAGAACATGGTCTCATATGCATGTTCTTCAACCGAAATCACAAAATAAAAGAAGGAAATAAAGCTTCCTAGGTTTCGGCACTCTTCTAGCTCAATCAAGGTATGTTTTGAGCTCAATTTTTTGATAATTTCTATGTTGTTGTAATCGTTGCTTTGAAATCTTCCATGCCCATGTCTCAATTTCTATTTTTGATAAAGTTTATAAATAATGCCATTGTTGATAATTGAAGCTTTTTAGTGAAATTGAATGAATTATGATAGTTAGATATTGAATAATCATGTTTTGCCATGAGATTTTGATGAATTTGAACTATATAGGCTACTTTGTGAAAATGTGATTTTAGGAGGATTAAATTGTGAAATAAAAGTGTTAATTGGGCTTATATGAAAGCCATGAACAATTGGTCAAGCCATAGTCTTAGTGAATTTGGTATATTTTTTATTTTTGGGAAAAATGGACTAAATTGTGAAAATGTGCAAATGTGAGGGCTAAAATGCAAAATACCCTGAATTTGTATTCATGGATGGAATTGAATGAAATGAATGATTGAATGGTTGTTATTGGATTGATTTAGATCAAGAACAAAGAAAAACGGACTTAGATCGAGGGAAGTCCAAAATCGTTGAATAATCGACTCGAATCTGTTTAAACTCGTACGAGGTAAGTCAATATACAAATATGTGTTATATTAGTTCAATATAAATGCTTGAATTATAAACTGTATTGGACGGCCATGAGAGCCTGATATAGTAATTCCAAATTGCCTTTGATTGATTAATTGTAAAACAATATCATGTAAGGCCTCGTCCGGGACGTAGGCATTGATTTGAGAATTATGTGTAAGACTGTGTCTGGGACACTAGCATCATATATGTTTTGTGTAAGACCCTGTCCGGGACAATGGCATGGCTATTGAATAACATGTAAGACCACATCAGGGACGTCGGCATTGTATAAGGCCTATTTGAATTCTGTAACATTTCTGAATGATTTGAGGAGAAATTCTGATAAATGAATAAATGCATACCTCATGTGTCTGACTCAGGTACGTTTGTTTTGTACTGAATTTTCGAGTATGAAAGGTATGCAAATTGTGTGAACTAGAAGTCTGAGTAAAATGAATGAATCTGAATGGTGAAAAATCTATGGGAAATGGCTATCGTATTCTAATTATGGATTGCATAATTTTGTATCTGACTTACTAAGCTCACTGTAGCTTACTCTGTTATTCTTTCAACTGTTTTACAGATATCATAGCTACTATAAGCTCAAGGATAGTCAAGGATCATCACCACACTATCGAGCTTGTTTTTGGTACCTTTTGAATGTACAAAGTTTATGTATGGCATGTATAGGGTAGAGTGTCTATGTACTAAGCCTGGATATGTTTATTTGTAAGGCCATGAGAGTTGGCTATTAAATGATATATTGTGTTTGTTTTTGATATATGATTTGTGATGCCAATTTGAGTAACTTATAATGGCTATATGAATTTGTATGTTTTGATCTTCATGAATCATGTTAATCTGATGAATGGTAAGTATTAGATATGGTATGGATGAGCTAGGTGCATCATGTTTAGTCTTAAACTTTGGTTAAGTTATGGAATTGCTTGGTGTGAGATCTGAAATTAAGTATGTATGTGAATGGTTAGACCATGTTGAGGTACGTTTTAGGTATTGAATAGAGTTGAAATTGTGGTAAATTTGTGGCATGAATTTGGCTTGGAAGTATGACCCTTAGTGGGTGGAAAGCATGACTTGAACCAAGTCTGCTTAGTGCCACACTGCTAGGACATACGGGCGTGGCTTATGGTCGTGTTGATTTTCCAGTATTGATACAAACATTCACACGGCCAAGACCTATGGGCATGTCTCGTGGCCATGGCAAAAAGTCAGTATGCCTACTCTGTTTTGGCACAGCTTGGGTCACGGGCGTGCCTGTGTCTCGTGTGAGGCACACGGCCTGGTCACACGGGCGTGTGACTTCATTAAGTTGGAAAAATTTATATGTGTTTTGAAGTTTACGATTGCATTTGGTTTAGTCTCGACCCTGTCTCAATGGATGTTTGAGGTTTAGTGGACTTTCAAAAGGGACTTTATGTTTGAATTTTGTTATGATCTCTGAATATTCTGTTCTGATCTGTTCTGAATATTCGATAAGGCACCTTTCTATTCCGGTGACGGTTACGGGAAAGGGGTGTTACATTTGGTGGGTATCAGAGCTACGATTTAGTCAATTCTAGGACTAACGTAGTGTGTTTGAGTCTAGCTGTACATGCCATATATCTGAACTGTTATAGTGTGATGAATCCTGACAAGTAAAATATGTTTTTCATATAGTAATGGGTCCCGAAAGAGCCGCAGCTGACGATGTTGAAAGAAATGCGCCTACTCCCCTCAAGGGACAGCGCCATCTGATTCTAGACCGGATGTAAGTGGTAATGAGGGAGAAGCTAAACAAGCTTTCTTCTAAATGATGAATGAGTGGTTCACTCAGTATGTTCAGACAAATCTGGCTGTTCAACCCCCACCCCCTACTATTTCTCAACAACCCTCGGTTGTACCATCTGTGACTAATCCGATTCGTCTGAATAAGCCTCCGGTAGATAAGATTAGAAAGTACAGGGCCAAAGAGTTTCGAGCTACTACTGATGTCGATGCCGAGAGGGCTGAATTTTGGTTGGAAAACACAATCTGAGTTCTTGATGAATTGTCGTGTACTCTAGAGGAAAGTGTTAAATGTGTGATTTCATTGTTACAAGACTCTGCATACCATTGGTGGAAAACACTGACATCTGTAGTTCCAAGTGAATGTATTACATGGGATTTCTTTGAAACTGAGTTTAGAAAGAAGTATATCAGTTAATGTTTCATTGATCAAAAACTTAAAAAGTTTCTTGAATTGAAATAAGGCAACAAATCTGTTACGGAATATGAACGAGAATTCATAAGATTGAGCCAGTATGCACGACAGCGTGTAGCCTCAGAGGCTACTATGTGTAAAAGATTCATCGAAGGTTTAAATGAAGACATTAAACGTTTGGTCGAAATTCTTGATCTGAATGAATTTGTTGTGCTAGTTGAAAGAGCTTGTAAAGCCGAAGAACTTAGTAAAGAAAAGAAGAAAGCTGATTCTAAAGCTAGAGAGGTTCGAAAGTGATCTTCAGGTAGATCATTTTAGTCTATGTCAAAGAAGTTCTGAGATGATCCTAACCGTTCGAAGCTGAATCTGGGACATTCTGGCAAAGATCGTGATAGATCGCACTTAAGCTTTAAAACTCTTGCTATATTTGTTGCTAGTGCCGAGAATATGAGATCTGAGAGACCTGAATGTGTACATTATGGTAAGAAACATCCAGGAAGTTGCAGATTGAAAGATCGAACCTGTTTCCGATGTGGATCTCTGGATCACTTCGTTAGAGACTGTCCTAAATCTGTTGAGCAAGAGATAGTGCAAAATCCGCGATTGGGTAATATTTCTGCTAGAGGTAGAACTTCTAGAAGCACGGGAAATGCTGGTGTTGGTCAAAGAGTTACTAAAGATACGACTGCACGATCTGAAGCTCGAGCGCCTGCTAGAGCCTATGCTATCCGGGCACATGAAGAAGCTTCGTCTCCTGATGTTATTACTGGTACTTTCACTCTTTATGATACCTCTGTAATTGCTTTGATAAATCCTAGATCAACGCATTCTTATATCTGTGTGAATTTAGCATATAGTAAGACTTTGCCTATAGAGTCTACTGAATTTGTAATTAGAGTATCAAACCCCTCAGGCAAAAGTGTCCTGGTTGATAAAGTTTGCAAGAATTTTCCGTTAATGATTCGAGATTTCTCTTTCCTTGCTCATTTGATGCTACTGCATTTGATGAATTTGATATAACTTTGGGTATGGACTGGTTAACTTTGCATGATACTGTTGTTAATTGCAAACGAAAAGTTATTGACTTGAGATGCAAGAATGGTGAAATAATTAGAATCGAGTCTTGTGAATTGAATGGTTTACCAGCTGTGATATCTGTATTAAAAGCTTAGAAATATGTGAGAAAAGGTTGTGAACCCTATCTTTGCTTATATGATTGATTCAAAAGTGTTTGATAAAAAGATTGAATCTGTACTCGTCGTCTGTGAAATTTTTTATGTATTCCCTGAAGAACTTCTGGGTTTGCCTTCGAATCGAGAAGTTGAGTTTGGGATTGAATTGGTTCCGGGAACTACTCTAATTTCGATAACTCCTTATAGAATGGCACCGACTGAATTGAAGGAATTAAAGACTCAGTTGCAATAATTGATTGACCGTGGTTTTGTTAGACGAAGTTTCTCACTGTGGGGTGCTCCTATTCTGTTCGTGAAAAAGAAAGATGGCACGATAAGAATGTGCATTGATTATTGTCAGCTCAACAAAGTGACTGTAAAGAATAAATACCCTCTGCCCCAAATTGATGATTTGTTTGATCAATTAAAAGGTGCTTTTGTATTTTCAAAGATAGACCTAAGATCGAGTTATTATCAATTACGAATAAAAGATTTTGACATTTCGAAAATAGCTTTTCGAACGATGTACGGGCACTATGAATTCTTAGTTATGCCTTTCGGATTAACAAATGCTCCTATTGTTTTTATGGATCTAATGAACAAAATTTTTAGACCGTATTTAGATCAATTTATTGTTGTATTCATTGATGATATATTGATCTATTCACGTAATGAAAGTGAACATGCTGAACATTTAAGAATCATACTACAAACACTGCGTGATAAGCAACTTTATGCAAAATTCATCAAATGTGAATTCTGGCTACACGAAGTTAGTTTTCTGGGTCATATTGTATCAGCTTCTGGTATCCATGTTGATCTGAATAAAATCTCAGCTATTTTGGATTGGAAACCTCCAAGAAACATTTCTAAAGACCGTAGTTTTCTAGGACTTACTGGCTATTACCATCGATTTGTAAAAGATTTCTCCATGATAGCAACCCCATTGACTCGACTATTCAGAAAAATCCAAGCTTCGAATGGCATAAAAAGTGTCACGAAAGTTTTGATCGATTGAAAGCTCTATTAACTAAAGCTCTAATACTCATAAATCTGAATTAAGCAAGGAATTCGTTGTGTACAGTGATGCTTCGTTAAATGGACTAGGTTGTGTTTTGATGCAAGAAGGAAAGGTTATCGCATATGCCTCTAGATAGTTAAAGCCACATGAGAAGAACTATCCAACGCATGATTTTAATTGGCTGCGATTGTTTTTGAGCTAAAAATTTGGTGTCATTATCTGTTTGGTGAGAAATGTCACGTGTTTTCAGATCATAAAAGTCTGAAATATCTGATGACTGGGAAAGATTTGGATCTGCGGTAGCGAAGATGGTTGGAACAATTAAAAGATCATGAACTTGTTATTGGTTATCATCCGGGTAAAGCAAATGTAGTAGCTGATGCTTTAAGCCAAAAATCAATATCTACATTGTGTGCTTTAAGTACCAGTATTGATCCGAATGATGATGATTTAGTTTTAGCTGAATTAAAAATGAAACCTTTGTTTTTACAACAAATCATTAATGCTCAGAAAGAAGATAATGAACTGTTAAAGAAACAAGCTCAATGTGATTCTGATTTCGAATTCCGGGTTGATATAGATGATTGTTTGAGATTTAGGAATAGAATTTGCCTTCTGAGAAATTCTGAATTGATTCAGATGATTTTGAGTGAAGCTCATAATAACAAATTTTCTGTACATCTGAGTAGTACAGAGATGTATAACGATTTAAAACGATTGTACTGGTGGCCAGGAATGAAAAGAGATATCTCTGATTTTGTTTTGAAATGTTTAGTTTGTTAGCAAGTAAAAGCTGAACATCAGGTGCCTTCTGGTTTGTTGCAACCGATTATGATTCTTGAATGGAAATGGGATCAAGTAACGATGGATTTTGTTTTCGGTTTACCCTTATCTCCAAAAAAGAAAGATTCAATTTGGGTTGTTGTTGATCGATTGACGAAGTCTGCTCATTTTATTTCGGTACAATCTGATAATTCACTTGAAAAGTTAGCTGAACTTTACATTTCTGATATCGTGAGATTGCACGGTGTACCACTGTCTATTGTGTCTGATAGAGATCCAAGGTTTACTTCAAGATTCTGGAAAAAGTTGCAAGAAGCTTTAGGCACTAAAGTACACTTTAGTATTGCTTTTCACCCGCAGACAGATGGTCAATCTGAGTAGATCATTCAGATACTCTAAGACATGCTTAGATGCTGTGTTCTGGAGTTTAAAGGAACGTGGGAACAATATTTACCTCTGATTAAATTTGCATACAATAATAGTTTCCAATTGAGCATAAAAATGGCCCCGTATGAAGCCTTACATGTTAGAAAATGTAGGCTCCATTTTTCTAGTCTGAGCTTAGTGAAAATAAGATATACGGGATTGATTTGATAAAAGAAATAGAACAGAAGGTGAAAGTGATTCGAGATAGTCTAAAGGCAGCGTCTGATCGTCAGAAATCATATGCGGATCTGAAACGAAAAGATATTGAATTTGAAATTAGTGACAAAGTATTTCTGAAAGTGTCTCCGTGGAAGAAACTGTTCCGGTTTGGCAAAAAGGGCAAATTAAGTTCGAGGTTCATAGGGCCATATGAAATTATTGAACAAGTTGGGCCGGTTGCTTATAAACTGATGTTATCACCTGAGCTAGAAAAGATACATAATGTATTTAACGTGTCGATGCTTCGACGTTATAGATCTTATCCGTCTCATGTGATATCCCTTTTTGAGATCGAATTAAAGTCTGATATGTCTTATGATGAAGAGCCGATCCGTATCGTAGCACGAGAAATAAAAGAATTGAGAAATAAGAAAATTCCGCTAGTAAAAGTACTGTGGCTGTAACACCCTGAATTTGGGCCTTGGGCCTGGGTGCGGGTGTGAGATAGTTCGAAATAAAATTATTGATGTGTTGAATTCTGTTATGGAAGGTTATTATTAATGGGTTAATGTGGTATTTTAGTGAACTGCGAAGGATTCATAGTGTGGGGAAAAATCTTGGGCTAATTTCTGGGATTCCGGGATTTTTGTGATATTTGGTGTAATGTTGAAATTTTGATATATGGTTGTGTAATTCGTGTTTGGAGTGTGTTATTAGGCCTATGGAAGGCCCAAGTGTTGGTTAAAAACCCGGGGAATTCTTGGATTTTTGGACTTAAGGAATAGAGGACTTGGAAAAGAGGAGCTGTAAGGAATTATGTGTGTAATAAGACACAAAAAAGGAATGTGGTGTAGTGGCAAAGTAGCGCCACTTAGGGGACAAGGAAGCAAGGGGTCCAAGGTTCAAGTCTTGGCTCTTGCAATTTATTTTGGTTTTTCTTTTAAATAAATCTGGAAGCAAGTAGGTGAGCTTTAAAGTTAAATGTGTTGGACTTATGACACAAAGGAGCTTGTGTTCGAGTGGTGATGGCATGAAAGGGTTATTGAGAGGACTTTGGTTCGAATCCCGTTGCACGCAAAGGTTGATTATTTTGCTAATGCTTTAATTTTGGGGGGATTGATGGAGAATCCCACATCGGAAAGCTAACATGAGAGCAGGTGAGGAGCTAGCTTTAAATAGAGCAAACCAGGAGGAGAGTAGGCACAGCCTTCTTGGCTGATCCCTTTCGCTTTATGGCGTGCCCGTTTGGGTTGGGCATCGGCTAAGAGTGTTTGGAGCGTGGCTTAACTTCAGTCTCCTATCAGGTGTGTATTTCTCACTACTCTAGCGGTAGGACGGCTACTTCGGGCTGCGATGGGCCGAAGGGGCCATGTGGGCCCAATGGGCCTACGGGGCCATTTGGACAAGTTGTTTAATTGTATAGTAAATATTGGACTAGACTAGGTGAATTGCATATCTGTAGCTAAATTTGGGCTAAAAGGGCCACACGAGCGTGTGGGCCTATTTGGGCCGAGAATGGGCCCTAGGCCCAATTTGCATTGTTATCTCTGTTTAGAATGCTTTAGTTTACCGAATTACTGAAATACCTTCGACTTGTAAAATTACTATTTTACCCCTGATTTGTAAAATTACTATTTTCCCCTAATTTTTAAAATTACCATTTTACCCCTGATTTGTAAAATTACTATTTTACCCCTGATTTGTAAAATTACTATTTTACCCCTGATTTGTAAAATTACCATTTTACCCCTGATCGGTAATATTACTATTTTACCCTTGATTTGTGAAATTACTAAAATGCCCCTTTAGGGTAGAATTACTGAAATATCCCTGTAGGGTAGAATTATCGAGATACCCCTGTGGGGTAAAATTACCATTTTGCCCCTAGGTGTTAAATGACTGTTTTACCCTTCGTGGGTAAATGACTAACTTGTGTGATGATTGGGCTAGTTTGACCGTGGATATAAGTTGGTGATATGAATGACTTAACTGTGATCTATTCTTATTTTTGGGATTTGGAAAAGTTGGAATCCCTATGTGTTTAGGGAGGCTGTCGAAATAGTGCCTAAGGCTTTAAGGGGCTGTTACCAATTATTTTACTCTGTGCTTGTAAGGGTTAAAGGCTGCTGACTAAGGGCTTGGATCAGTGGAGCGTTCGGATCCAGATTTGGATATCAACTTCAGCAAAGGTAAGGATTTAGGGCCTTGTTCATGGATGCCCGAATATGGTAAGAGTATGTTAAATTTAGTTATCATTGATTCGTGGTCTAATGTTTTAGTAATCGAATATAGGATTGAGTTGGAGCAGATATCATCATCGTTCGTCGTAATCAGGTGTGTATCGAACCCTTCTTTAGTCTAATTCGGCAAAGGCCAAGTAACCGAAAAGTTGGTATTATGTGGGCTTGTGAGTGTGCGAATGCTCACAAGATGATTGGAAATCCTGAGATCTGTAACCGTAAGTGGTAAGTTAGTTGAGTGTGCAATTTTGCGCACCTCGGTAAGTTGGGTCTCGATGGGCCGAACATGGGCTCACGGGCTTTTGGGCCCATATAGGTAAAAATAGGAAATAAATGTGTTCTATTAGACTGTAGTATCGGAACTGCTAAAACTAGTAGCTAGATAGGAAATTTGGCCTGAATGGGCTTAATTTGCTAAATAGACACTGTAGGGCCCATTAGGAGTTTTAGGGCCCAGTGACTGAAATTGTTAAAATCTGTTAAATTGACTGCTAAGATGGAACTAAAGCTTATATGTGACTGTAACATGCATAAAACTCGTAATATTGGAACAAGTACTAAAATACCCCTAAGTATGGAAAATTACCATTTTACCCCTAAGTGTAAAATGACCTTTATACCCCTAGGGTAAATTCTGTATGAAATGTATGATTTTCTGTTTCTGCATGTCATATCTCATAACATATGTATATATCTGATGCATGTGATTCTGTATGTTATATGTCATAGCATGTATGCCTGCTGCATGGGGTTTGGGTTTATGATGGAGGAAGCGTTATGGCAGCCTCGCTGCAATCTGGTGGCCTTGCCACATATATATCTGTTCTGATAGCCTCGCTGCAATCTGGTGGCATCGCCACGTATATATCTGTTCTGGTGGCCTCGCCATATATACATCTGTTCTGGTGGCCTCGTCACAATATCTGTATCTGGTGACCTCGTCACAATATCTAGCAGCCTCGCTGCAAATTTCTGTGGTGTGTAGTGGTTGGGTGGGTCAAGTAGTCTCCCCACATGGTGTAAGGCTGGTACGGGGGTGTTATGGATGGATCTAGGTTGGGTTTTCTATTTGCATATCATATCTGATCTGTATCTGTAATGGGCCTATGGGCCGTACTGTTATCTAAAAAGGGCTAAGGCCCAGTTTACTGATATCTGAATAGGGTTTTGGCCTAGTATTTGACTGTGATGGGTTAGCGCTTAGGCCCAATGGGCTTGAGTTGACTTGGGCTTTGGATGGGCTTTTGTACACACTGAGTTTTCCAAACTTACCCCTTTTTCCTTCCATCCTTGCAGGTGAGCCTTAGATTGGTGGACTTGGAGTTGGGAGGGATTCAGAGTGGCCACATGGACTGGACTATTGGATTTCTAATTAAGTTACCTATTTGAATTTAGATTTAATTATTTATTTCTGGTTTTGGGTTGTAAAAAGGGCCTCTTTAATTACTTTTATTTTGGGTTTTTATTCTTTACTTATTTAAGTTGGTTTTAGCTTACGTAGGATATTATTTAGATCGAGTTGAAAATAAATGATTTTAAGACGCGGTTTTTATAAAAGTTACTTGTTTTCAAAATAACACGATAACCAAGCAAAGCTTCCGCAATTTTAAATGATCTTGTAGATAAATATTTCAAATAGTTAAAGTGTGGCAATGGTAGTGTGCATGTCTAGGAGTGGATCCAAGAAAAGCTTGGTACTTAAGCAGTCTATTCGACTCACCTCCTCTTTTCTGGAATCCTACCTGGTGCCCAGCTTCCATTCACTTTAAGTCTTAACAAAAAAGGTCAAATTTATTTGATACTTAAATCGTTTTCAAAATTAACATGTTTTTGCAAACTACAAGGGTTTATAAGCTTTCATAAAACTTTTACAAAGGTTTTAATGATGTTTGCAAAGGGAGGATTATTTCAATAAATCACGTTTTGGAAAAAGACAAGCTAAGTTTAACGGTAAGAGTTTTTAAAACTTCAAGGGTTTTCAATGAAAGCACGGTTTTTGAAAAACACTTCAATGTGACACACCAGACTTGGCCGTAACGTCTGGGCCGGGTTTGGGGTGTTACAGTGGCATCATCACGGATTAAAAGAGGCTACTTTAGAGCCTGAAAGTGCAATGAGACAGCAATATCCGAATCTGTTTAACGGTAACATTTTTTAGGACGAAAATCCTTAAGGGGAAGAATTGTACTAGCCCGATTTGGACCCTAGTTGGAATAGTGGTTTCGAGACCAAAATCTGAGTTTGAAAAATATTCTGATAGTATTTTCTGTGTCTGAGGTATATGAATCTGCATTCTATGAAATTTTCATGATTTAATTTGTCTGTTTCTATGCTTAATTATGAAAAAAGATCAAATTGTGTAAAATTCAAAATTTCATGTTATTAGTAAAAGTACTAAAGTGGCATGGCTTTTTAAAAAGAAAGTCCTTGCATGTCAAATAGACCATTTTTGTTAGTGGTGGACAAGTTTGGACATGGTTAGGTGAAAGCATATGTTTATTATTAGGGGTAATTTAGTAAATGAGATTTTTAATGAATTATAATTGATTAAATAAGAGAACATGGTCTCATGTGCATGTTCTTTAACCGAAATCACAAAATAAAAGAAGGAAATAAAGCTTCCTAGGTTTTGGCAATCTTCTACGATTTTTTGATAATTTCTACGTTTTTTGTAATCGTTGCTTTGAAATCTTCTATGCCCATGTCTCAAATTCTGTTTTTGATAAAGTTTATAAATAATGCCATTGTTGATAATTGAAGCTTTGTAGTGAAATTGAATGAATTATGATAGTTAGATCTTGAATAAACATGTTTTGCACTGAGATTTTGATGAATTTCAACTATATGGGCTAATTTGTGAAAATGTGATTTTAGGAGGATTAAATTGTGAAATAAAAGTGTTAATTAGGCTTATATGAAAGCCATGAACAATCGGTCAAGCCATAGTCTTAGTGAATTTGGTATATTTGTGATTTTTGGGAAAAATGGACTAAATTGTAAAAATGTGTAACTATGAGGGCTAAAATGCAAAATGCCCTAAATTTGTATTCATGGATAGAATTGAATGAAATGAATGATGGAATGGTTGTTATTGGATTGATTTAGATCAAGAAGAAAGGAAAACAGACTTAGATCGAGGGAAGTCTAAAATCGTTGAATAGTCGGCTCGAATCTGTTTAAATCAGTACCAGGTAAGTCAATATTCAAATATACGTTATATTCATGTTCAATATAAATGCTTGAATTATAAACTGTATTGGACGGCCATGAGAGCCGGATATAGTAATTTCGAATTGCCTTTGATTGAGTAATGGTAAAACGATATCATGTAAAACCCCGTCCGGGACGTAGGCATTGATTTGAGAATTACGTGTAAGACCGTGTCTGGGACACTGGCATCATATATGTTTCGTGTAAGACCATGTCCGGGATAGTGGCATCGATATTGAATAACATGTAAGACCACGTCAGGGACGTCGACGTTGTATAAGGCCTATCTGAATTCTGTAACATTTCTGAATGATTTGAGGAGAAATTTTGATAAATAAATAAATGCATACCTCATGTGTCTGACTCAGGTACGTCTATTCTGTACTAAATTTTCGAGTATGAAAGGTATGCAAATTGTGTGAACTAGAAGTCTGAGTAAAATTAATGAATCTGAATGGTGAAAAATCTGTTGGAAATGGTTATCGTATTCTAATTATGGATTGCATAATTTTGTATTTAACTTACTAAGCTCATTGTAGCTTACTCTATTATTCTTTCAACTATTTTACAGATATCGTAGCTACTATAGGCTTCGGGTTTGTCAAGGATCATCACCACACTATCGAGCTTGTTTTTGGTACCTTTTTGAATGTACAAAGTTTAAGTATGGCATGTATAGGCTAGAGTGTCTATGTATTAAGCTTGGATATGCTTATTTGTAAGGTCATGAGAGTTGGCTATTAAATGATATGTTGTTTTTGTTTTTGGTATATGACTTCTGATGCCAATTTGAGTAACTTATAATGGCTATATGAATTTGTATGTTTTGATCTTCATGAATCATGTCAATGTGATGAATGGTAAGAATTGGATATAATATGAATGAGCTAGGTGCATCATGTTTAGTCTTGAACTTTGGTTAAGTTATGGAATTGCTTGGTATGAGATCTGAAATTAAATATGTATGTGAATAGTTTGACTATGTTGAGGTAAGTTTTAGGTATTGAATATAGTTTAAATTGTGGTAAATTTGTGGCATGAGTTTGGCTTTGAGGTATGACCCTTAGTGGGTGGAAAGCATGACTTGAACCAGGTCTACTTAGTGCCACACGGCTCGGGCGCATGGGCGTGCCTTATGTCCGTGTTGATTTTCTAGTATTGATATAAACATTCACACGGCCAAGACCCACAGGCTTGTCTCGTGGCTATAGCAAAAAGTCAGTATGCTTGCTTTGTTTTGGCACTGCTTGGGTGCACGGGCATCCTGAGTCTCATGTGAGGCATACGGCCTGGTCACACGGGTGTGTGACTTCCTTAAGTTGCAAAATTTTATATGTGTTTTGAAGTTTACGATTGCATTCGGTTTAGTCCCGACCCTGTTTCAATGCATGTTTGAGGTCTAGTAGACTTTCAAAAAGGGATTTTATGTATTAATTTTGTTATGATCTCTGAATATTTTGTTCTGATCTGTTTTGAATATCCGGTAATGCCACTTCCTATTCCAGCGACGGTTACGGGGATAGGGGTGTTACAGGGTATATATGGTTTTTAATAATTTGGGTTATGGCATGTCTAGGGGACTTGGTCATTTTGTTATGTGTCATAATTGATTTGGCCAAAAAATGTTGGCTTATTTTGATGAATGTTCATTTTGTATAAGGCCATTAAAAGTTGGCTAACATTGGTCATATTGGTACGCATATGTTTATGTCTTGCATGAATATGACAAATAGCACGATTTGAAATAGCTGAGTATGTGAATGTTGAGTTATGTCTTAATTGTGGATGTTTGGTTGCTAAATCATGTCTTGCTATGTGTTGTTGAAATTGGTATAAGTGTGATCGTGTTTCAGGGTGGCAAATGGCTTGGTAGATAGCCTAATTTTTGTCTACATGAGTAGACACACAGGCATCTGTCTAGGCCGTATGTGACACACAGTCAGCCCCTTGGGCGTGTGAATAGGCCGTGTGTCCCCTGCACCTTAATTTTGAGAAATAGAATGCCCAATACAGAGCACATAGATAGAGACTCAAGCGTGTGTCTCGGCCGTGTGGATGGCACGGCCTGGAACACAGGCGTGTGCCTAGGGGGTGTGAAGTCTGCACCTATTTTATGAAAAATCATAAAAATTAAATTGACCACACAGCCTAGCACATGGGCATGTGACTTGGCCGTGTGACCCTAAAATGTTGATGACGTCATAAACAGAGAGTTACACGGTGTAACACCCCAAACCAGGCCTAGACGTTATGACCAGATCTGGTGTGTCACATGAACCTAAAACTACGTTTACGGCCTTTTGTCTGTTGTGATTTAAGTGTGATTTTCAGTAAAGCAGTAGGCTTGTGAAAAAAAAATCAGTTTGTTACTCTTTGGAGTTGTCCAAATTTCAAACTTGTTGAGTTGTGAAAACGTTCTTAAGAATTTGGAAACCCGCGCAGCCTAAACTAGCAGTTTCGACCCAAATACGATTTGAAACCATCAAAGAAAATAAAACCCATAAAGAAAATTTAAACAGCGGCCTTATTACAATTAAAACCCAAAAATAATAGCAAAATAAAATTACTAAAAATAATATGAAAACCTGAACTTGCAAATGTTGTGGCCACTCCGAATCCCTCGCAGCACCAAGCCCAATATGGTTGAGGGTTACCTGCAGAGATGAAATAAAAGGGGGTGAGTTTGACAACTCAGTGTGCAACGTTATCTCAACCATAGGCCAAAACAGATCAAGCCTCAGAATCAGATTAATTGGGCCTTGGCCCATTATAGAAATCAGGTTAAGCCCATAGGCCCATAACAGATACAGATCAGATATAATATGCAAACAGAAACCCAACCCAAATCCATGCATAACACCCCCGTACCAACCTTACACCATGTGGGGAGACTACTCGACCCACCCAACCGCTACACACCACATATATTTGCAGCGAGGCTGCCAGATATTGTGACGAGGTCACCAGATACAGATATTGTGGCGAGGCCACCAGAACAGATATATATACGTGGCGAGGCCACTAGATTGGAGCGAGGCTGCCAGATAATAATGTGACAAAGTCACCAGATTGCAGCGAGGCTGCCAGAACGCTTCCTCCATCATAAACCCATACCCCATGCAACAGATATATACATACTAGCATGCAACATATAGCATCTGATGCATCAGATATGCTCACATTAAATGGTAACTCATGCAGATACATGAAATCATACATTTCATATAGAATTGACCCTAGGGGTATAATAGTCTTTTTACACCTAGGGGTATTTTGGTAATTTTTCCTACTTAAGGGTATTATAGTCCTTTTTCATATTTTCAGAGATTTTATGCATGTTCAATTGGTTATCAGTCCATAGATATCCACAGAAGTCCATTTTAAGCTTAATTTCCACTTTTGCCCTTTTTAGCCTAAAACCCCTAATGGGCCTTACTAAGTCCATTATCATCTCAAGCCCGTTAAGTCTAGTTTTTAGGTCTAGCTTACCAACTTAAGCGTGTTATCATTAACCACGTCGCCAGAAAGCCTATAATAATCACTTTATCGATTTGGGCTCGGAAGCCCATTGGGCCCATCTTGGCCTATTGTAGCCCAACTTACCGAAACGTTCAGAATTGCACCTTCTGCAATTCCTCCAGCACCGAACTCATAGTTAAGCCTAATGGAGTAAATGGTTACTCTCGACTATCAAACGAATGCGTTTTCGGTCATTTACACCAGATGTCGGTAACGTTACGCCCTTTTTGGCTTTTACCACTTTAGTCTAACAGTTGGAATTAGTTACACACCTATTACTTGTTGAAACAATTGGCGAAACCCACGTATGAAACCTATCATTAATCACCTTAGTGTTAGTTTAATGACCAACGACCATTAAGCAAAAATCCCTTACCCATAATCGACTATCATGACCCAAAACATTGAAATCTTACCCCTCTTTGCTGATTACAGACTAAATCCCGATGTCCAATTGCTTAGTCTCCGAAGTCCTTTGAAGCACGTCCCTTTTTCCTTCTCTAGCGCATATAAACAGTAGAAAAGGTCATAAGACCCCTTAGTCCAAACGATAGCCTCCCCCCTTAGAGGGTTTTCGGCTTTTACTTCAAAACAAAATCTACTAGCAAGGGAGGTTCCCGAATACTTACCACTGAATTAATCGGTTCAAGAAGTGCCTCTAGATGCCCCCCTTAGTCACGATCTAAGTAAAAGAAAGGAAGAGTTGAGAGTACAGAGGATTCGGCTAAGCACAATAAGGGTTTCGGCTTATGGAAAGGTTTAGAAGAAAGGAAAGAATGGGAGTGGTCGACTTGGCAAAGAACAATCGGCTACAAAGGGTTCGGCTTCTTTTTGCAATTGTCGACAGGGGTTTAGAGAAGAGACAAGGGAGAATGATTTAGCTAAAGAAGGAGATAACGGTGGAGGTTCGTTTTATGGTATGAGGGGAGAAGAAGAAGAATGAAGAAAAGAGGTGAAAAGGGAGTGTTTCGGTCAAAATGAGTGTGCGGCACAGGAGGTTTTAGGGGTTATGGAATTCGGCTTCTAAAGCAGTAAATGAAGAACAGAGTGACAAAAAACCTATTGCTAATTGACAAAAGAAAGGGGGTTTTACTAACCTAAAGAAATCGGCTAAAACACCTAAAGAGAACCTTTAGGAAATCGGCATACTAAGCCCCTAATTGCCGAAATCACCAACACCAAACTCCCTAGCCGAATGGCACTTGCAGAGTCCCTAAACCAGCCAACTCTTTTGAAATTCAAAAGCTCCTCAAATCCCTCCTTGATTTGCTCATTGACCGATTCAAATTCCTTCCATGCAGAGTTTAACTTTGCTTCGAATTCTTACCTGTTCAAACTCAAAAATAAAACACCACCTTTGCAACCTCTGGAGCTTGAACCCCTGACCTCTAAGCTCACTTAGGCGCCACTTTTAAGGAGCTTAGTGGCACCTCCCTTGCCACTTTACCAGGACTTGTTTTGTGTCTTATTTCACAATTATTTTCTTATAACACCTATCTTTAAGAGTCCCCTATCTCCTAAGTCAAAAATACAAAATTTTACCGAGCTTCCAACCAACACATGGGCCTTCCTTAGGCCCCTTACCACGCTCCAAACTTGCATTACACAACCAAATACTAGAATTTAAACATTTTATCAGATAAAGAGCAATCTAAGAAAAACCCGAAAATTAGGGCGTTACACACGGGGTAGGGACGCGGGCGTGTGTGACCACACGGCCTACCCATACGGGCATCCCTGTTTTAGGCAAAAATTTTCTTAGTATTGAAAAATATTCCAAAGTTCTCGGTTTAGTCCCGAACCACTCCCAAAGTATTTTTGAGCCTTTTAGGCCAGTAATAAGGATGTTATGAGTATGTATGAAAAGTTTTAAACTTGGATGTAAATTTATGACTCGGCTTTGTATTTTTATGTGTAATTAAGTTTGGTAATGCCTCGTACCCTATTTCGGTGTTGAATACGGGTAACGGGTGTTTCACTATTTATAATAAGAGTTTTAATCAAGACAGTGTAATTAACAATATATTATGGTTTTATAAGACAAAAGTTTAAAAATGTTTTTCTACTACAAAGTTTTTGAAATCCAATATGGTGTGTTACTATGCAAGTGATAAAGCAATTTGGTTTGCTTTTACTAAAGTATATTTTTGGACTAAATTATGGATTTTATGGAGTTCTTTTTTTTTCAATTTTGCTTGGGACTTTAATATTGATTTTCATATTTAGTCTAAAAATGTTCTATTTCTTATCAAAGTTTCAATCAAGATGTAACACCCCCAAACCCGGCCCAAACATTATGGCCGAATCCGGCGGTTTCACATTAAAGGGTGACTCATATAAATCACATACTTGGTAGACTTTGAAGACATTCGTCCATCCGTAGTTCGAATAAGGGTCTATTTTCAAAAATTTTGTTAGAAAAATAACTTAGTTTAAAATGTGTTCATTAGAGGGTTCACTTAATCAAAAGTTTAGGTGAATTTGAGTAAAAGCTTTGAGTTTATAAGTTGAAAACCGAAGTGTACATATCTTGTTAAATTATAGCGAAAGCTCATGTTTTAAGAAAACATTCAGATATTTATGTTGATTTAGAAAACATGTTTAATTTTACAAATCTCGTTTGAGTTTGAAACTTTAGCAATTATAATAATAATAAAATCCAAATATAAAATCATACCGGAGATAAAAGGCCTTATCACAACCCAATAAAACAATGTAAAATAAGGAAAGTAGATAAAACTAGTAATCCTCAAATTAAATAGTAGTGTAGTGTGGCCACCTCCGAGTTCTCTCCTACGTCGAGCCGCCTACTTAGGGTCACCTAAAACAAAAATTAAAAAGAGGGAGTGAGTTTCAAAAATCAGTTTGTACGACCTTCGTCAAACAAGTAATCATGCAACAATTAGATTGGGCCTAAGCCCTATTTAATATCAATGGCCTTTGGGCCTTAGCCTATAGTGGCCTCAATTGAGCCTGAGCCCATATCACAATATACAGTAGCCTTTGGGCCTAAGCCCATAGTGGCCTCGGTTCGTCCTAAGCCCATATCATAGATATCAATATGCGCATGCAATGCACAATTACCCATAACCAACCCTGTACTCCCCCTTCCAACCCTACACTCTTGTGGGGAGATACTCGACCCACCCATCCTTATACGCTCGTTGTGACACCGGTTGTGGCACCACTCATCATTGCAGTAGAGCTGGTCGTGGCTTAAAAGCCTTCATTTTAGCACTAGTTGCGGCACTACTCATCGTTGCAGCAGAGCTGCTCGCGGCTTAAAAGCCTTCGTTGGATCCATAGTCGTCAAACGACCGTCCGACCCTTTTATACACTTCCTCCAATCATAATACCGGTCCATATGCAATATAATAATATGTGAATGTAACAGAAAACATACAGCATACATAAGTCTTACTCATAACACATAGGGGTATTTCAGTAATTCTGCCCTATAGGGGTATTTTAGTAATTCTACCCTACAGGGGTATTTTGGTTATTTTTTAACATTATGGGTCTTAATTACGAACGTTGGCCTGCCAACAAGACCTCGTTGGCGAAAGTGAATAGACACTATGCACCAGGTAGGATTCCAAAGAATAGGAGGTGGGCCATTAAGATCGCTTAAATACCAAGCTCTCCCTAAATCCAATCCTAGAAATGCATATGCCCATTACCATACTCTAACCTTATGACTTGTCCACAGACGCACTTGATAAATTAATTAAGTTTTATACCGCTTAAGGATTCATTAGAAACTAGGCCTAAAAGTCTATTAAATAACCCTAACAAGTCCATATACATGCATATAACCCATTAGGCCCAATCACATTTATATGGCCCACTAGGGCCAGTCCCATTTATACGGCCCATTAGGCCTAATCACATCTATACGGCCCATCAGGCCTAAATCTACTCCAAGCCATACAACTAACTTAATCAGCTCGTCACTTATTATCAATATACCAATTTTTGCTTATCTGGGCCCACGAGCCCGTCGGGCCCATTTGGCCCATTTTGGCCCAGTTGGCCAAAATGTGATCCAAGTCCACGAGATCGCTCATGAAGTCTCTAATATCGCATCAATTACCCCCATACGAGTGTTCGCGCACTCGCACATCTACCGCAGCCAAACTTTCGGCATTTTTGGATTTCAACATTACAGGATTTGCCGATCTATTATGTGTGTGAAGTGTATGTACACACCTGCTTAAGAAAATGTGCTACAAATTCCTTAGCCATGAACTTACAATTGATGTCACTCAAAAGTTAATCATATACTTATCAAATACTATTACCCAAAACCGTAATCCCACATTTGCCTTACCTTGGACGATAAGCCTTAACAGCCCTTCCTTGATCACTAATCACGAGTATTTCTTAAATCTGCATCAATATTAATCATTAGAGCCTAAGTAATAGGTGACTTGCATCCAACACGAGTCACCCTTATAACATATATGACCATTCGGCCAACCCCTAAAACAAAAGTGATGAGCACTTACCCAAAACCCCAAAACGCTTAATGAGCAATTCGGTAGAGATCTGAAATCTATGATTTGATACTAATCCCCTACCAAAACTGATTTAGAAAGAGTGAGGGAGAGACGGAATCAGTACTAGAAAGACCAACTAAAAGAAAGTAAAGTACTTACACAAGAATCAATCGGCTGATGTTGAAGACAAAGTGGTGGCACTACAAAATTTTGGCCAAAAGATATTCGGCTTTAGGGAAGGTCAACTAGGAGCAAGAAAGAAAAGAGTTTGATGAGAAAAGGAAGGGAAGAAATCGGCACAAAATAAAAGAGAAAGAATAAGGGATTTCGGGTTTTAGATATTTGGAGAGAAAAGTATTTTCGGCAAAATAGAAAGGAAGAATTCGGCATTAGCCTAAAATCCAAAAAAACGGCACCTATATATACTATAGCCGAATCTACCTATCCCCAAATTCCCAATTCGACTTCACTTCTCTACTCCTCAATCTCTTCCTAAGCTTTCTCTATTATCACTTCCTTGAATTTCTCTTCTGATCACTTCCATAGAGTTCAACTCTAATGCCACTACTAGCCGTCCATAGTGTAAAAATAAATCCAAAATATTACCATGCTAGCACTCGAACCAAGGATCCTCTTGCTAGCTATTGACGCCACCTCCTTGCTCCCTAAGTGGCACCACCTAGCAACTACACCACCACCTCACTCATGTCCTATTTCTTCTCTATTTATTTAAAAGCCATGACACTCACAAACAGGGTTCTTTTAACATTTGACAAAAATTTCTCCACCTCAAAGCTCGAACTCAAAACTTAATAAATGGCCCTTTAACACTTTAGTAACACTTAACTAAAATATCAAACACACCATACTCATCTTAACCATAAACGAAAGTTCAAGATTTTTGGGGCGTTACACAAGATGACATAACTAACAATATACTATGGTTTTATAAGACAACAATTTTAAAATATTTTTCGCTGCAAAGTTTTTGAAATCGGATTTGGTGTTTTACTATGCAAATGATTAAGCAATTTGGTTTTGTTTTACTAAAGTTAATAATACGTCGTTTTTGTCTAAGTACCCACGTGGTTTTTGTAATTTCTATGTTTTCGATGATTTAATATGTTCTATTTTCCTTTAAGTTAAAATGAGCTTTTCATAAAAAAACTAGGCGACAATGTTTTCACGTAAGATGTAACCTTCACAATCTGACTGTAACATCTAGGCTGGGTTTGGGGTGTTACATGTTGCTAATGTGAAACTTTCTAAAATTTGACTAAAGCTAGAGTATCTATAATTAGTCTAAGATATATATATTTTGTTTATTTCCAATATAGGAATCACCAATCTTCATCTGCGCTAGACACCCACCATAATAACCACAAATTCTCATTACCGCCCACCCCTTACTCCCCTTTCTTTAGCGCTGCTCATTCTGCTACCCACGCACCATAAGATCCACCTTACACAACTACTTCTCCTACATGGATGATGAGGTTATCGAAATAATAATTTTTTTGTTGTGTCAAACGTTTTAATTATTATTATTTATTATATCCAAAAATTATTTCGTATTTTACATAAATCATCAAAATATTTTAATTAATTTTAAGTTCTATACAAATATAAATATGATATTCAAAAGCTTGATTTATTTCTGTAGACTCTTAGACAAAGATATGGTCCATCACTCTAATAAAACATTGTAATTTGATTTCTTTATTACATAGTACTAAGGTATTTATTAAGAAGGGAAATATTTCATTAAAAAAATTAAAAACGAAACTTTTATCCATAAGCTTCACTCTTTGCATTGGGTGCCAAAATTGGTCAAATCCTAAAAAAGCTCCAGAAGAAAAATGATGTTATTGCATTATACGAAGGAACTCCATCATTGAAGAAGCAATGGAGATGTAAAGGAAATGTGCTATGCATACTGCTTGTAGTTGACATTAATGATACTAGTAATAGGATTAGCAATAACAGTGAAGGCCTCTTGAAAAAGATTGATGGTTGATAGACATCCCGGAAGTGATCAACGATCTTCACAGTAACGCTCTTACCTGTGCATGGATGTGGTACAGGATTTTGGGGTCTTGCACATGTCACACTGAACATTTTCCCTGTTAGTGTATAAGGTAAGTTAGGTTGTTAGCAGCTGGTTATACAATCTGGTATATTGTTAATAAAATTGGTTAGCAACAGTTGGCACTTACTCATGTATATAAGTATTATTTCTGTACAGATTCGATCAAGCAATAATAACAGAATATTCAGTCAATACTCTTTTTTTTTTGTATTTTCTCTCTATTTTCCTATGCTTACTAACATGGAATTAATTGTCTGAAGCACCTGAAGGTGTTATTCTCGCTGCTTTTATGGCAAATTTTTGTAACTCTAACACTGTTGATCGTGGCAATCCTACTCTCTCCGGCATCCATTTAGTTCAGACCTTTCCTAGGCATGATATGAAAAAATGGATGAAGGAAATTTTGTCTAGTGGCAGTAGCATATACGACTAATAATTGGAGGATCTGAGTTACTCAGTTATTTGGAAGGGACTTTACCTGTTCTGCCTCGATTCATCTCTTCTTCTGATGGCGTTCTCATTTCAAATCTTGATGCATCGGCCTTCGTTTAGCAAGATAATCTTCTTACTTTTTGGCTTTTTTCTACTATTAGTTCCTCTCTGTTATCTTTTTTTACAATGGCCAAATCTGCCTGTAATGTTTGGAGCACGACCAATCATCTTTTTGCCACTACCACTGGAGCAAAAGTATCTCAGATTAGACATGAACTTTATTCTATCAAGAAAGGAGTCATAACGGTCAAAGAATATCTCATGACAGTACAAAATACCTGTGCACTGCTTGAGGCCTCTTGATCTATAGTTTTAGAGGCAGAGAAGGTGGAAATTATACTTTCCAGATTATCATTGGAGTTTGATGCTATTTTAACTCTCGCATCATTCTCAACAGAGTCACTTTCTCTTCAAAAACTCATTCATGCTCTTCTGGAGTTTGAGAGCCATCAAAATCGTGTGGCAACAGAAGCACTGCTTCATGCAAATCTAGTTGAGACCACTCCGTCGACACTGGTGGCTGACTCTGTGCGAGGTGGTTGTTCATTTTCTTCTTCGGTGTATGGGCGTGGGTTTCGCACTCATTTTCAATGCCAAACATATAGCCGCTTCGGTCATATGGTGCAGAGTGTTATTATCGGTTCGATCATGACTATGGCGGCCCTTTTGCTCCAGCTCCGACTATGGCCGCGGTGTTTTCTAGTCTTGCGGGTAACGGATTGTGCGAAGGAGGTCTTAGTGATGGCTGGTGTCCGTTGGTTCATGGTGGTCTGACTGGTTTTGCTAGGTTTGGGCAGTATCTTGGAAACACAGTGGAGGTCGCGATGGAATTCCCCTATGGCGCCGCGTAGAGAGGGCAACCTCCTAAATTTCCCTCTCAAATCCGTCTACTGCTAAGGTTCCAAAACCGTTCTTTAATTTTCAAAGTGAGGCTGGTCAAATGGATGGCATCTTTAGTGATGGCCTGGGCCCACATTTTGATTATGTTGCCTCGCAATTTGGTGTCCACGTGCAGTGTGATTTGGGCATTCAATTTGGGTGTGAGTTGATGCATAATCTAGGCCTCCAAATGTTGATCCTAGTGCTCCATCTAGTGGGTCGATTGCTCAAGGTTGTGCATATAGGCTACATACTAGGCCAACTCCTTCAGCCCCTAATGTGGGCAAAAATGTTAGGCCAACTACTAATTGTGTTGGACTTGAGACAGAAAGAAATTTCACTTTTCAAAATATTGGGACCAGTGTGCCATTGCAAACCAAATCGAGGGCCCGTGTTCATGATGTTAAAGCCTCACGATACGTCGGGTTACCTCATCTTTTAGACTTACATGGCTCTGATATTTTTACCATTCCGGATCAAATGTTAATACGACTCAATATGGGACTAATTTTGATAACAAAGAGTCTTATATTCCTATGCCTGTATGGACCTCCTCTTGGTGTCCTAATTTAGGGGCTATGCATTATGTATGTCAAGAAACCATTGCCTTTCATGAGTCCATGCCATACTCAGGTTCGTCTCTTCTTCTCATGGGCGATAGTGTAACACCACTAACCCGTATCCGTCATTGAAACAAGGTTACAAAGCATTACCAGAGTTTACAGAACAGATATAATTATTTTATGTCATTTACTATTCATATCCAAAATTAATCGTGTCATCCCTTGATTGGACCCTCGAGGCCCAATTTAAGCATTAGAAGCAAGTCGAGACTAAATCGAGAACTCAGGGAATTTTTTGCAAAATTTCAAAATTTTTCTTACATACAAGGGACACACGCCCATGTGGTTAGGCCGTGTGGCTCATGCGACCATGTGACATGCCCATGTTTCAGGTCATGTGGCATACAAGGTAAGGCAATGCCTGTGTCCCTCACCCATGCAACTCTCTAACTTGAAACTTAATTAAATGCATGGGTCACTCGGCCAAGTCACACGCCCGGATGCTAGGCCTTGTGGTCAATTTATTTTTCTTCACACGGCTATGACACACACCCATGTATTAGGCCATGTTTTTCACACGACTAAGACACATGCCCGTGTCTCTACCCGTGTGCCCAATTTAGAGCATTTTGCTACTCAATTTTTAGATGTAGAGGACACACGGCCAAGCTACATACCTATGTACCAGGCCGTGTGTTACACACAGTCAAGACACACGCCCATGTGTCTACCCATGCAGACAAAATAAAGGCATTTTCTAGCTTTATTTTCTAACCCAAACTTTTCATCAACCTACACCAAAACCTACAAATATATATCAATCAATTCAAGCCTCATAACCAAGCCAATCCTATCTATCTAACATGGTATATTCACACATGTTCATGTATTAATGTTTATAATCTTACCTTGTTGTAAAGATGTATATTTTACCCTAATTCAATCAAATCATATTATATGCTTATATATTAAACAAGATACACCTTATAGCAAAATACCAAAATATATTATCATTAGCCATTCCAATGGCTATCTTAAAACCATTTACATACCAACATTGGCAAAGTTAGCCTATACATGCCATTATACCAAAATAAGTGTTCTAGTTATACCAAAATAAACAGGTGGATAGCATGATGATACTCTGATTGATCTCCAACCTTTGCGAGCTTTCGAGCACTATAAAATAGGGAAAAGAGAATCTAGTAAGCTTTTAATGCTTAGTAAATTTGTATAACAGGAATTAAACTTACCAATCATGCTTATTAATATTAATCATAAAATAACATGCTTCCCATTGATAAACGATAAATTATACATATTTTTACCTCATGTTTAGCCTAATTTCTAGATGAATTATTATCAATTTTGTGAGAATTGGAGCTCTTAACCCTTCTGTTTCATGTTGTATGCACAGGAGAGCATAGGGAAGAGAAAAGAACGAAAAACAGATCGAAAACAAAGAAAATGGGCCAAAGTGTGAAAACTACATGGCCCAAGGAATCACCACATGACCGTGGCACACGGCCGTGCCACATGAGGTCCAACACAGCCCAGCCCCGACAAGTACGGCCAGGCTACACGGCCGTGCGACCTCAACAGGCCCGAACACGGCCCTTATTAAAACCACACGGGCGTCGCACATGGGTGTGTCCCTGTCGTGAGGAAGTGCAATTTCACTTGGATTTGGATACTTAGAGGCTAAGA
Organism: Gossypium stocksii; assembly: GCA_020496765.1. Taxonomy (NCBI): domain Eukaryota; kingdom Viridiplantae; phylum Streptophyta; class Magnoliopsida; order Malvales; family Malvaceae; genus Gossypium; species Gossypium stocksii. The sequence continues at coordinate 31,314,118 of CM035627.1, forward strand.
AAGGCATCCCAAAGCTCTATATAAAGACCCTATGAGGCAACTCTAAGGGTGTACTCTTTTCTCCTAAAAAGGAGCGCCATATTTCTGCCAACACAATGAGTGAAAGCTAGGAATTACTCCAAGGGAAGCCGATTGATTCATCCCAAAAGCCAGAATTCTACATCAAGACAGAGGATCTCCCTAAATTCCTTCAGGGGTTTTTGGGTTCTTTATGTTTTGTTATCTTATTTCTTCTGAGATGTTTTCTTTATTAATTATGAACTAAACCTCTCAAATACTTGAGGGGGATGAAGCCTAAGATAGATCTTGTTATTATTTATTCTTGAATTATATGATAAATATTTGAATTGTTCTTAATTATGTGTTCTTCATTCTTGATTTAATAGTCCTAGGTATTACTTCAAGAAACTGATGTGCTTAGGCAGAGGAGCAAAAGTCCCTGTTTTAATAGTAGATCTACCATAATTAAGCGAAGTTGCATGCAACCCTAGACATAGGGCGACATAAATCTACCGGATTAGGGTCAAACCTAATAGGGGGATCGATAGATCGAATTAATGCAACCTAGGGGTGTTAATTAATAAAGAAACTTTAGTTAACCACCTAGGATTAGTTGTTCTTATCCTCGACGGAGGTATTAACATAGGTTAGGGATCTCTACTGATCAAGTCAAGTGAAGAAATCATCTAGTTCAAGAAGTTAATAACAAGTGAAGTCTAGGTGTATTCTCCCTTGAGTATTGCCCATATCAATTAGCTTTTCCAAAGAGCCTTTCCCAACTTTATTTTTTGTGCACTTTTAGCTAGTTTTAGAATTAGTTTCAAACAACCCTCTTTTATTTTTAGGTTAGATAATAGAAAGGAAGTAAGTATTAGCACTTTTGGTTCCCTTGGGTACGATAACTCGATCTTACTGCTAAACTATATTACTGTTCGATAGGTGCGCTTGCCTTTAAATCGTGATATTAGTTAGTTTTTGGTGTGATCAGTTTTTATAAATTTTATTACTTAATATCGTGAGTATCAAGTTTTTGGCGCCGTTGCCGGGGAACTAAAATATTACGAAAAATCGATTTCTATTACTTTAGCCATTACTATATTTATTTATTTTCAGTTTTTATTTTTATATTTATTTTTATTTTTATTCTATTTTAATTTTCTTTGCTCTTTCCTTCTAGGTATTTCTAGTTTATGACTAGAAACAATCTCGCAGGACCGTTACTTTTTGACGAAGACTTAGAAGTGACAGTTTACAAAAGTTACAGAGAGATCAGACGAAGCCTGCATTATCTAGAAGAAGATCAAGAACAAGGGCTAGAACCTACAGAAGAGATGGAAGCAAACCAAAACATTCCACCACCTCCCGCAATAGCCGCGCAACCAGTGAATCAAGATGAAGCTCCTCGCACTATGTATGATTATGCTAAACCTAGTTTGGCTGGTACTCAAACTAGTATTATTAGACCTGCCATTGCTGCTATTAATTTTGAACTAAAACCTAACACTATTAAGATGATACAGCAATTGGTGAAATTTGATGGTTTACAGGATAAATATCCAAATTCACACATAGCCAATTTTTTGGAACTTTGTGATGCTTTTAAAATTAATGGCGTTTCTGATGATGCCATTCGTCTAAGGCTATTTCCATTCTCTTTGAGAAATAAAGCCAAACAATGGTTAAATTCTTTACCGCGAGGCTCAATCACTACATGGGAACAGATGACTGAAAATTTTGTACTTAAATATTTTCCTCCAGCTAAAACAGCTAAATTACGAAACGATATCTCTTCTTTTGTGCAGATGGATTTAGAAACACTTTACGATGCCTGGAAGAGATACAAAGATCTTTTAAGAAGGTGCCCTCATCATGGATTACCTTTGTGGCTACAAGTTCAAACCCTTCACAATGGTTTGAATCCTTCAACAAGGCAAATGATCGATGCAGCCGCAGGAGGAACAATCAACAATAGATTGTGGGACGGGAGGGGGTGGAGGTTGCGGAGTAGTCGGGTTTGCTCGCACAAACTCACTAAACCATCCAGACATCATTTGGCAGAAAGCTTGTTTAATCTCTTCCTGATTGGCCACAGTGAGGCCCGATTCAGAAGGCACAGCCCCTTGAGCGGGTGCTGGCGCAATACTTTCAACATCATCAGCTAAAGCTCGATTCGGATCCATTACTATATAAAACAGATTTCAAAGGATGTCAGGATATATCACACTATCACATTTCATGTACATGGCATGTATAGCTAGACTAATACTCACTACGGTAGTCCTAGAATAGACTAAACCTGGCTCTGATACCAACCAAATGTAACACCCCTATCCCGTAACCGTCGCTGGAATAGGTAAGGGGCATTACCAGACTTGTAACATATATCGGAGCAGTAAAATTTTAAACTTTTTAATCAAGATCCAACACGTATCATCAATCATCAGAGCATGCTTCAATTGATTATAAAATGCTGCATATAACTATTGGAAATCTAATTGGAAACATGCTAAAAGATAGGGAAATTTTGCAAAATTTCTAAGTTAGGGACACACGGTCTTGCCCCCTGCCCGTGTTCTTCTCACACGGCCGTGTCCCTCCAGATACGCCCAAACCTTTTAGCCCATGGTCAAATCTGACTTACCCCACACGGCTGTCCAACACGCCCATGGGGTTAGGCCGTGTGTCGCCCACGGCTTAGGCACGCCCGTGCCCTTACCCCGTGGTCGAAATTGTCAAATATCACACAGCTACCGGGCACGCCCGTGTACAAAATAGAGCAGACCGTGTGACTATACTGCCAAATTTCACACGGCTACAAGTTACCAGACACGCCCGTGTGTCTAGGCCGTGTACCAAAACTGACCAAAACATCAAGGTGCAGGGAACACACGGTCGAAGCACACGCCCGTGTTCCCTGGCCGTGTGGCACATTATAGGCTTGGTTTAAGCCAAATTGCCACCCAAAAAAAACCAATTCAAGCATATAATTGACCAAAATCATCATAAATCTTGCACATATAACATAGTAAACATATCAACTATGCAAGCTTATAGTCTCATCAAAATCACATATCTTTCTATAAGCACATATATAGCTAAAGAACAACACATGTACTTGATTATATACAAATATGACCCAAGCCATCCCTCATAGCTTGATCATTTACCAAAATATATATCATGTTCACTAAAGTACTAGCCTATACATGCCATGACCAAACGTTTGCAAAATACTCAAAAGTACCGAAGCTGTATCGATAGTGTGATAGCAATCCCCGACTCGTCCGATATCCGAGCTAGCTTCCAAATCTAAAAGACAATGAAAGAAATAAACGGAAAAAGCTTGTAAAGCTTAGTAAGTTCATATAACATGAAATTAAACTTACCGATTCGATAAGGTAATCCATATAAGTAAGGCTATTTCAATCACATAACCTTATAGCCTATTACACAATCTCATTCATGTTAGTTCATATCACTTCATAATTGATCTCATATAAGAGTATAACATGTAATTCACATCCATAGGCACATACAACATCATAGTTCTTATACATCTTTGACTTATGAGGAACATATAGTTCAGGTTTCATATGTCAAAACATTCATGTAATACATATGACATATATCTCTTATACACATGTACCATATAATTTTTTTTCTTGTAACATGTATCGGTATTGCCCGTTGAACCTATAAGAACATCGAAAGATACACGGGTGATACACACATAGTGTATATACATATAACATGTAATCCGTCAATGCGTCATATATGCTCTTTCGAGCCTGTACGGTAAGCCCGGAGGCTGAACATATAATCCCGAAGGATAATCGGTAAGCCCTTAGGCTGAACATGTAATCTCGAAGGATAAACCTGTAGCTCATGAGCACATAGTGAGTCTGCAACAAATGCAGGAGCTCGAACCACCCTGTAGCCCTAGTGACATGTCACTTGTATCCTATCAACTTCTACAGTTCTAACGGGGCTCGGTATTCAATTTATCACTTGTAACAATTTAATATTTCTATTTCTATTTCATATATACTCTTTCCATTATGCTATTTAATCATCTAGCATTTCATATTTTCAAATAACAATATGTATGAACATATATATATATACATTAAATTCGTTATACGAACTTACCTCGTAATCCCGTATCTACTCATCTATTTTCTGTTTTCCCTGATCAAGTTTCGGGATTCGATCGTCTTTATCTAAATTAAATCAAATTTAGCTATTTACTAACTCACATATTCAATTCAATCCAAAAACATATATTTTGACCTATTTGCAATTTAGCCCCTATATTATCAACACTTTGCAATATAGTCCTCTTATCACAAAATGACAAATTACACAATCAATCCCCCAATTCCCCATAGCCGAATATTCAAGGGACTTATACAAGCATATATCTTTTAATTAATCACAAATTTGACCTAAAAAATTCAACCTTTTTACAATCAAATCATCAAAACCCATTTTCTTCAAAAATCACTTTAAAATTCTTGTATATTTCCACATAATATTTCATAATTCATCAAAATCTTCTAAAATATCATAGATTCATCAATGGCATTTTTCAAAAACATAATCAAAATCAGAAATTTAGGTACGGGTCGATTAATATACAAAGCAACGATCTTAAAAACGTAAAAATTATCGAAAATGGAACAAAAACGAACCTCAATTTGAAGCTTGAAGTAGCCGAATATTTGAAAGCATAAAAACCTTTATTTTGTTTATGAGAATCAGTGAAGAGAGAAGAGAAATTAAAGCTATTTCTATATTTTGTTTTATTATAAAACATTTAATAACCAAATGACTATTTTACCCTTTGTAAAATTATTATAAAACCTTATAAAATATGGACATAATTGTCCACCACCAACCACTCACACTAAATTGGTATAATTACCATGCAAGGACTCTATTTTATAAAGCCATACTCAAATAAGTCATTTATGAAATAGAACTCTAATTTATCGCTTTATGCGATTTAATCCTTTTTACCGAATTAACTATTTAAACAATAAAATTCCTATACGAAACTTTCACACCATATAACTATCATATTGTAAAACATATTAAAGCCATAAAATTAATAATTCGACTCGGTTAAGTGGTCCCAAAACCACTCGTTCTGATTAGGGTATAAGGTGGGCTGTTACATTAATCCTTAAGTCTTTTATCTTTAGAATGTACACAAGTGATGGAATAGTCACACTTGTCTAGTCCATCCCATGTTTCTTGATACCTTGAGTAGACTATGATACACAAATAAGTATGACATCTCATATCAACTTATTTGAGCATGGCCATTCATTTCTAGTCTCACTCAATCAAATGGCCAGAGATATTACTCCCATTATGTAGGAGGGACTTATCCTATATTGATCAACCATACCCCTCTACATAGATTGTGGTATATCCAATATCAGCCTTTATAGAACAACCAGTTACGATATTCGTTTGACTATATCAAAATATACAACTCACGATGTTGGGTTAATGATGGTCTCAAGTATGAGAATCATATACATATTAATCACTATAAGTACTGTTGTGACAATTACATAATAATCTAAGAAACATACTCATAGCGGGTCAGTCCAATATATTGTTCTCTAACACACATATTCATGCATTGATTCTGACACTACATATCAATGATAACTCTTTATCATCAATCAACTACATGTTAGTCTTAATGCATTATTGTTGTCTTAGCCAACAATAATACTTACTAAGGATCTTTTAAGAGTAATCATATTATTCTCAGGACATTATTATAAAACAGTTTATTTATGCACACAAAAAAGAAACTGAAATAATAATGGCAATGCTTTATATTAATAAACATGATAAATCAAGTATGTTATTACAACCATCTCGTGATTGATCTTTGGGCATACTCTTTGTACATCCTGAATTTGGGCCTAGAAGAATTGGGCTTTGAGTTTGGGTTTGGATAAAAGGAAACCTGAGTAATTGAGAAGTTTTAAAACAGTATTGTTTAAAATATATATATATTAAATTATTGGAAAATTTTTACTATATTTATTATTACTGATGTTTTAAATTTTTATGAAATTAAAATGAGAATTAAATTATTATTGTTAGATGAAATTATTATTATCATTATTATTTTTAATTATAAATATTATTAGATAAAAATATATTGATAAAGTTATTATTTTTATTTTTATTATTTTTATTTAAAAATATAGAGAGTATTATTATTAATTTGGTGATTAAATTCATTTTTTAAATGAAATTGGAAGTATTTAAAGTGTGGGAAAAATTTTGGTCCAATCCAAGACTTTAGCAAAGAAATTAGTTTTTGTTTGTTAGGGGAACTAGTCAATAAGGCTTTTAAAATAAATTGTGCAAGATTAGGCACAAAGGAACGTGCCTGGCTCATTGGCTAAGCGCGCTAGAGGGATGTGGAAGTGCCTGGGTTCAAAGCACGGTGGGTGCAAAGTTGCTTTTTATTTTAGTAGTCAGGTTGCGGGTAGAAAAGGGTTAAAATAAGTTGCTGGTGGAACATGCCACAAAAATGCTTATGGCGCAGTGGCAGCAGGGTGCTAGGAGTTCCACCCGAGCACGGGTTCAAGTCTAGGCGCTGGCAGAATGTTGATTTTATTTTTAAAGAAGCAGGAACTGTAGCAGGTAAGGTTTAAAGGTAAACGCGGCGCTATTACATCAAAGAAGAACGCGCGTCCTGGTGGTTAGCAGTGTGCTGGGCAACCTGGAGGTGCTAGGTTCGAACAGCATCCCGCGCAGGAAAGGAGCATTTTTGCTGGGCGCGCGCGGAAGGAGCCGTGCGAGATAGGGGCGCTTCCCAGCAGCAAATGCAAGCGGTGGAAAAGTTTGAATTCCATTCAAACTTTGTTTTTTTTTTTTTTTTTTTTGTTTTTTTAGCTAAAATTAATTGATTGAAAGCAATTCAAATCTATTTTGAATTTAAATTCAATTATAGCAAAATTCAAGGACCAAATCGTGGAAGTAGAGTGCTAAAATCATGGTATTTATTTTTGAAAAGAATTCGGCTATGGCAAATTTTTGGCCATTATTCCCTTCTTTATTTTGGTTGGGGTATCTTGAGTATTAGTGGATCCCTGTTTATTCAATTGGTTTTTCTTATTATTTTTAGCCTCTTTTATTTTGCTCATCTCCTTTTCTCTAATTCTTTTATGCATACTCTTAATCTTTCCTTCTGTTTTACACTCGTTCTTTTGCTTTTCTCTTCTCCAATCTGTGAATCTTTTCTACTCTCTTTCGAGCCAATTCACATCTCCTTTTCCTACTCTTAAACTTCTTTCTCTACCGACCATCCACATTAGTTTCTTAAACCGAATAAGCATATTTTAAATTGAATTCAAGAGTCAGAATTGGTCTCTATTGGTGTCTTGAAATTAGATCTACAACAGATATGGAAAAAAGTGGCGCTTGGGAACGTTTTAGCAAATAGATCTTTGGTAAGTAACTAAACTCCTTCTTATTCGTTATTTTGGAAATTAAGAGTAGCCGAAATCCCTGTATACATGTAGGGAGGCTGTCGACATAGCCCAAGGGTGTTTTAATGATATATTTTGGTTCTTATATGTGTTATTTAGCGAAGAAGGTGATCTAGCGAGGAACTGAAGGAATCTATTCAACCAAATCTAGATCTAGTAGATCCAAATTGATAGAGGTAAGGTTTCATGGCCATTAAAGGTGTGGCCGAATATGGTAAGGAATCTTAGTATCGGTTTTTGTAGTTTCTTTGGTTAATCGTTTAAATAATGGATTGTAGGAGAAATCGCATAGGAGATCTCGTCAACGTTTCGACATAAATCAGGTGTGTATCGAACCCTTCTTTAGTCTAATTCGATAATGGCTAAGTAACCGAAAAGTTGGTATTATGTGGGCTTGTGAGTGTGTGAATGCTCACAAGATAATTGGAAATCGTGAGATCTGTAACCGTAAGTGGTAAGTTAGTTGAGTGTGCAATTTCGCGCACCTCGGTAAGTTGGGTCTCGATGGGCCGAATGTGGGTTCAATGGGCTTTTGGGCCCATTTGGGTAAAAATAGGTAATAATTATGTTCTATTAGACTATAGGATTGAAACTGCTAAAATCGATAATTGAATATGAAACTTGGACAAAATGGGCTTAATTTACTAATAGGCGCCATAGGGCCCATTAGGGGTTTTAGGGCCCAGTAACTAAAACTGCTTATAACTGTTAAGTTGACTGCTAAGATGGAAATAATGACTGTTAGTGACTGTAACATGCTTGAAACTTGTGATAATAGTGTAAAGGACTAAAATACCCTTTATGGAGAAATTACCGTTTTACCCCTAGTGTAAAATGACCATTATACCCCTAAGGCTGAATTTGATTGAATTGCATGATTTACTATTTCTGTTTACTGTATGCCATATCATGATATCTGTTGCATGGGATTTGGGATTTATTGATGGAGGAAGTGCTAGTGGCATTGCCACATTACTGAAAGGGGCTGTGCCTCGTACTGTTATCTGGAAAGGGCTTTGCCCATACTGATTACTGAAAGAGGCCTTGCCTCGTATTACTATTTGTGGCCACTATATCTGAGCAGCCATGCTGCCACTGTGGTGTGTTGGTTGGGTGGGTCGAGTTATTCCCCACATGGTGTGTTGGTTGGTACGGGTGGTGTGTAGCGGTTGGGTGGGTCGAGTAGTCTCCCCACATGATATGGGCTTGCATTCATGATTATTAATTGTTCTATTTCTGTATTGGGCCTTTGGGCCGTACTGTTCTCTGCACTGCTATCTGAATAGGGCTTCGGCCCAGTTTGCTGTTATCTGAATAGGGCTTCGGCCCAATATCTGACTGAGATTGGTTTGGGCTTAGGCCCAATGGGCTTGAGTTGACTTAGGCTTTGGATGGGCTTCTGTACACACTGAGTTTTTCCAAACTCACCCTTTTTCCTTCCATCCTTGCAGGTGAGCCTTAGATTGGTGGACTTGGAGCTGGAGGGATTCAGAGTGGCCACTTGGACTGGACTGATGGTTTAAATCAAGTTAATTATTTCAGTTTATTATTAATTACTTTTATTTTGATTTTGGGTTTGTAATAAGGGCCTTTTTAATAATTTTTAATTTGTTTTAGCTTAAGTACGATATTATTTAAATTGTTCTTAAATGGTTAGCTTTAGGGCACAATTTTATAAAAGCTACTTGTTTTCAAAATATCTCAATAAGTAGAGCAAAGCTTCCGCAACGTAAATGTTTTTCACAAATATATATCTTCAATACGTTTAAACTTAATTTGTTCATCGACAAGTCACAAGGTTAAAGTGTAGCAATGGATGTGTGCATGTCTAGGAGTGGATCTAGGAAGAGCTTGGTACATAAGCAGTCTAAATGACTCACCTCCTCTTCTCTTGAATCCTACCCGGTGCATAGTATCCATTCACTTCAAGCCATAACAAGAGGATCTGATTTTCTAATAACTTAAACTGTTTTTAAAATAACATGTTTTCCGCAACTACAGATGTTTACAAGTTTTCAAAATTTCCCATAAGATTTTACAGTGTTGTTAACAAAGTTTTGTTTATTATGATAACTCACGTTTTGGAAAGATAAACACAAGCTAAGGTTTTATGTAAATTTGACGGTAAAAATTTCTAAACATTAAGAAGGGTTTTCAATGAAAACACGATTTTCAAAAAACACTTCAATGTGACACACTAGACTTGGCCGTAACGTCTGGGCCAGGTTTGGGGTGTTACACTCTTACATTTGTAACACCCTAAACCCGGCCTAGATGTTATGGCTGAATCTGGCAGTGTCACATGATAGGATTTTGAAAATAGAGTCCTTAAGTTAAAACTGTACTAGTTAGTTAATCCTTAGCGTTTTTATCAATTTCAAAACTCTTTTTTAATTATTCGCTTAGAGGTAAAATATATCCGTAGCGAAAGCTTATAAAATCATTGTGTTTTGGAAAGCCATTCGAAGTTTTTGGAAAACCTTTGTTTTTGGTAAAATCTGAGCTTTGTCGAGTTTTGCAATATTAAAATCATAAAGCGCAGTCAAATCCAAATTTAAGCAACAGTCTAAAAAGTCCACATTTACAAAATTACTCATAAATGAATCGAAAATTTAAAGTAAAAACCATAATCGAAATCAGTCATGACAAGTGGTCACTGACAAGTCCTCCGCTACACCGATCTACCTAATACTGTGGATTTCCTATACAGATCAAACAAAAAGGAGTGAGTTTATGTAAACTCAATGTGTAACCCCATAGAATTAAACATGCACACATACAAAAAGTTAGATTCAGACAGATATAGAATCGGGCCTAAGCCCATTATAGATACAGATGCAGATTCGTGCCTAAGCCCATCTCAGATATAGATATAGATGTGCAAATCAAAATTAGAAAAAAGAAATCAGCATCCTACCCCCATCCTCTACACACCATCTTCATCCATCCCAACACACCATGTAGGGTTTAAAACACCCACCCAGTCCTACACACCATATTGTACCGATGCGACACGTAATAGATATAATGCAACCATGGTGCCAGATAATAGGCGTAAATTGCCTTTCAAAGCACTTCCTCCAATATACATCATCGTAACCCCAATATCAGATACTGAAATACACAAATATAAACAAACAGAGTAACATGCTCACATGCTTAGATATAAGCGTACACAGATATAAAATATGCAAATAACAATGCTAGTAGGCATGCATCAGTATCCTAATTAGATCAGAATATCAAACAATCATATCATATAGTTTAGGGTCTATTTAGCCCTTACCAACCACACAGTAGGTCAATAGTTGTTTGAGACGACCCGTGCAACCCAAGGGATAAATTCAGATAAATCGGCCCACATGCCTAGATTGGCCTTGCCCATGTGGATCACACGGCCTGGCCCAGAATCCACAAGCCCGTGTGACCCACACGCCTAATTTGGCCTAGCCCGTGTGGCTCACACGACCACACTCTAGTCATCATATAGCGGTGGCCTTCATCGATCACACAGCCCTGTCATGACACACGGCTTACTACACGGGCGACCAGACGCCCGTGTGGCATTGACATATTGTAATTTTGGCTTTTGCCGAATCCTATTTTTTTGTGTTTTGGGTATACACTTGTTATCATTTTGACACGAAATCACTCCCAAGATAACCAAAACCTAACAATTAACATACCAAAGTTTAGAATCAGGCTTAAATCACGATTAAATCACAACTACGAAACCGACAATAATGCTGTTAAAGCATCCAGCACTTACCCCAACACCACGAATCAATTTGATTACAAATCAACATGGGAAGAGCGTTGATCCTGGCGATATGCTGCTGCCAAAACCTAATAATTAAACTAACGAAAATAAAATCATCATCTTAGCACGATACCAAACAAAAACTTCCCCTCTTAGCTAGAGTAGAACCGACCACCACTTACCACGCACACATAATTTTCATTGCAAATGAAAGGAAGGAATGGATACGATAAACGAAAGAAGAGGGAGAAACCAATAGAAGATTCAGTAGAGAGAAAGAAAAATAGAATGTCAGAATTTTGGAAGGGAAAGGGAGGGAAATGAAATTTCAAAAAGAAAATAAAAATAAAATTTAGATAACCCCTAAATCCACTAATTTACTCCCACTAATCCACTAAACCCCAACCACCTAGGAAACTCGATTCCTTCCATCCTCTAACCGACACCAGAAGTAAGAATTAATACGCTTGTTATTGCCAAGATTCGAACACAGAACCTTTAACACACAAACCCCTTATCACTTGAACTGGCAGGCTCATTCTGACAAGGTTTTACAAATGATTAAGCTTAAACCCATTAAACAAGGATAAGGATTATGTCAAAAAAATACCAAAATTTACCCAAGGTAAGGCTAGAACTTGGGACCTCTCATACATACCTAGAACACTTAACCAGTGAAGCAGATAGATACTTGTGTCAATTAATTACAAAAGTAGACATACAAAGGTTGGGCATTATAGTATCTCAGGGAGTTCAAGCGAGATATATCAGGATGCTCATGGAGAGTTGTGTTTGTGTTCGCAACATATGCCAAAACACAACCGATTGAATCATATCAGGACGCTCACAAAGAGCTACGATAGTGTGCAACACATGCAAGTTTACTACCAATTAGGTTGCTCGCAAGAACTATTAATAGGATGCTCGAGAGGATATATTAGAGATTACTCGTCCGAGCTAAATCCCATCCGCATCATATGCAGAACCACATTAAAGATAAGAAATCACATATTTCCATTGAATTTCTATATTCAAACAGAACTTAACCATTTTTCTAGCATTTCCGAGCCTATGATCATTTCTGACATTTATAACATTCATATGTGTCACATAAACTTATACCACATTCAATTCAAATACAAAATCATTTCAAACATACACGCATGTTTAATTACGTTACACGAACTTACCTTGACACTTGTTCATGTGAAAGTCTACTAATCCGAAACTTTTTCTTTCCACGGTCTAGCTCTAAATTTGAGTTATCCAGATCGATATAAATGAATTTAACATCAATTTAGCACATTTCATATTCAGTTGAGTTCAATTTACATTCTAGGCAGAGTTACCATTTTGCCCCTAAACTTTTCATAAATTTCAATTTCATTCCTAGGCTCGAAAAATGAAATTCATGCAATTTAATCCTTATTTCAAGCCAAGCCAAATTCTATATATCACAATAACAGCCTATGAAATTCACAAAAATTAGAATTTTTCCATGGGTTTTACAACTTTTCAATTTAGTCCCTAAATCATGTTTTCTCCAAAATTCTCTTTGTAAAAGTTGTTTATCTACTAACAACCTTTCATTTTCTACCATAAATTTCAAATTTTCAGCTATATTCATCCATGGTACAACTTCTATTCTTTGATATCTTTTCAAATTAGTCCCCAAAATAGAAAGATTAGACTATCCCAATCTCAAAAATAGAAAAATTACTAAAAATAGGACTTGAATACTTACCCAATTAAGAGCTTGAGTGGTCTTTTCTCTCTCTCTTAGGGTTTCCATGTAAAATTTTGGGGAATATGATATAAAATAAGATGATATTTCTTTTATCATCTTTTAATTATTTTAATTTCCAATTTAGTCATTAGCCTTTTCTAAGTTTCCATGGATGGATTACCAAAAATATCTACTAACTTTTCTTTAATGGTATAATTACCATATAAGGACCTGAAGTTTTAAATTCCATAGCTATTTGATATTTATACCTTCTAGAATTCAACCTTTGCATTTTATGCAATTTGGTCCTTTCCACAATTAATCACTTAATCGGTAAAATTTTCTTATTAGTATTTTCATATGATATACCTATCATAATATAAATCATGCAATAGTATTAAAATAATTTTTCTTTCAAATTTGGATTTGTGGTCTCAAACCCCTTTCTAATTTCACTGAAAATGGGCTCTTACAACTCTCCCTCTTAAGGATTTTCGTCCTCGAAAATCTTGCTAGTAAAAGGTTTTGGATATTGTTTTCTCATGGTATCCTCTGATTCCCAGGTAGCCTCTTCTATACTATGACGTTGCCAAAAAACTTTTACTAATGCTACCTTTTTATTTATTAATTCTTTTATTTCACGTGCTAATATTTTGATTGGTTCTTCACTGTATGTCGTGTCGTGTCGAATCTCAACTTCTATTAGAGAAATAACATGTGACGGATCTGATCTATAACGTTGTAACATAGACACATGAAAAACATTATGAATTCTGTCAAGTTTTAGTGGTAATGCTAATCGATATGCAAGAGGTCTAATTCTTTCTGTAATCTCATATGGTCCAATGAATCGTGGACTCAATTTTCCTTTATGGCTAAACCGGAGTACTTTCTTCCAGGGTGATACTTTCAAGAATACTTGGTCACTAACCTGAAATTCTATCTCTTTTCGTTTGAGATCGGCATATGACTTTTGGCGATCTGAGACTGCTTTCAAACTGTCCTAAATCACTTTTACCTCTTCTTTAGTTTCTCGAACTAAGTCAACCCCGTGTATCTTTTTCTCACTGAGCTCTATCCAATACAATGGTATTCTACATTTGCGACCATACAAAGCTTTATATAGTGCCATTTTGATACAGGACTAATAGCTATTATTGTAAGCAAATTCTGTAACAACCCAAATTAGGGCCTAGTCAGAATAGTGGTTTTGAGACCACAAATCCAAAGTAGAAATATATATTTCATGATTATTTTTAAGTTTATGACATGATTGCATGATAGTGAGAAAATTTCATGAAGGAATTTTTATGAAATAGTGATTCATTTGTCCCTTAGGACTAAAATGTAAAATATGAGTTTTTAGAAGTTTTAAGGATTAATTGGCATTAGAAAAATTATTAGAAGTCCTTTTTTAGCAATTAGACCATTTATTAGCATGACGAACAAAAATGCCCAAGGAAGAAAAATTTTCTAAAGAATGGGTATACGGGCATTTTGGTCATTTGGATAATTAATGAAATAAAAAGGGAAAAATAAGCCAAAAATGTGCTCATCTTCTCCATGCTTGTGCTGAAATTTCAACGGACTCCATAGCTAGGGTTTTGACATTTTCAAGCTCACTAGTAAGTGCAATTTAGCCCCGTTTTAAATTCTCTTTGTATTTTTGAAATCCTCGTAGCTGAATTTAGCTATTTCTACCACTAATTTGAGCTAGGGTATATGTTCAAAAATATACCCATGCATGACATGCAAGTATTTTGATGCCTAGTCGTAGAATATAAAAGTTTAAAGTGCAGTAAACATCTTTTACTAGGTGATTAGGGGCTGTTATGTGTAGTAAAGGTAGTAAAATGTGTAGTAAAAGTGAAAATTTATGAAAAATAGGGGCTGTTATGAGTACATAAATGGTTCAGCTAGGCTTGGGTAATCAAGAAAATAAGTACATTTCATTTTACGAGCTTAGGGACCATTTTGCAAATATGCAAAAGTTTAGAGGCAAAATTAGAAATTTTTCCAAAGTATAGATTATGGCTAATTAGCCAATGTGAATACTAAATAAGTGAAAATTTTCATTTTAGATCAAGAAACACGAAGCCTAAACCGAAACCGGGGAAAAAGTACGGTGATGGATTAAATTGAACATTCACCCCTATTTTGGATTCGAGGTAAGTTGTATACAATAAATTAGCATTTTGCATTTTAAAAATTATTATGATGATATTCTATGAAATTTATGTTATTTCTATGAAATTTACTGATATGTTTTTATAAAGAAATGATAGAGTGATAGTTGAGAAATCCCGGTTAAATTTTAAGGAATATGAGGGATACCGTAGTCATGACATGAGAAATTGTAGGTCCCGTGTAAGACCATGTCTGGCACATGGCATCGGCACTGAATTGAGATCCCATGTAAGACCATGTTCGGGGCCTGGCATTGGCATCGACATGTGGTCCTGTATAAGACCATGTCTGGGACATGGCGTCGGCACTGAGATGAGATTTAAATCCCCTGTAAGACCATGTCTAGGACATGGTGTTGGCATTTAAGAGTGATCCCGTGTAAGACCATGTCTGGGACATGGCATCGACATCAATTTACGATCTCATGTAAGACCATGTCTGGGACATGCCATCGACATCGATATGAGACCCCGTGTAAGACCATATCTGGGATATGACTTTGGCATCTCACCATGAGAATAACACTTTAGGTATCCTTCAGTATTTTAAGTAATTTAACGGGAAAAGAGTTCAAGTTGATGAATTTAACGAGAAAGACTAAAGTTTTGTGATGAGTGATACAGATGTATATGACTAAGTTACGAGAAAATGAACACATAATGATATGAGTATGATGGTGAGAAAAGCATGAGTAAGAATACGAAATGATATGAATGTGTCCGTAAGAAAGAGCATGAGTAAGCCATGTTAATGTCTAAAGAATTTATATGATATTTCATGATACCTTATTTGGATGCTTATTCTATGATTTATGTTGCTATTTTATTTCATGCAACTTACTAAGAAATTATGCTTGCTCCCTTTCTTTTCCCTTTTTCCTTGTAGTTCTGCCAAACTAGCTCGGGGGTCGTTAAAAGTCAGAGCTTGAAGTCACACTATCAAGCATCCCATTTTGGTATAGTAAAGTTAGTTATTTTGAGTATGACATGTATAAAAAACTTGGTCATTTTGATATTTTTCATTTTGGATAGCCAAATGTGTTAGCTATTGATGTTACTTAAGTCAAGTTGTAATGGCCTGTGGAAATGGGCTAATATTGATTAAGTCTAATTATGCAAAGTGAATGTCAATGGTGCTAGCATGAAATTGCAAAATTAAGTAGGAAAAATGAATGATCATGAATGCATGATTGGAAAAATGAATGATCATGAATGCATGATTAATGTTGTATTTTGTGGCATGTGAATGCCTTAAGTTTTGGGTATTAGATGTTTATAAATACCATATTATGTGTTATTGAAACTGACCTTGTGATTGTTTAAGTTTCAGGGTGGCAAAGGGCTTGGAAAATAGCCTATATATGTCCACACGGGTAGGCACACGGGCATGTCTCTAAGCCAAGTGTGACACACGGTCAGCCCCACGGGCGTGTAATTAGGCCATGTGTCCCCTACACCTAAATTATGCAAAACAGAATGCCTAGTAGTAAACACATAGGTAGAGGCACGACTGTGTGTCTCAGCCGTATAGAGGGCACGGCCTAGCACACAAGCATATGGCTTGGTCGTGTTACCTAAATTGCATGTTGACGTCATAAACAGAATCTCCAAGTATTCACACACGGGCTAAGGCACGGGCGTGTCGAGGCCGTGTGAAGGACACGGGCCAAGGACACGGGTGTGTGCCAGGCTGTGTGAAAACCCCTGTAGGTTCGAAATGAAAAATAAATTTGACACGGGTTAGGGACATGGGAGTGTACGACCACACGGCCTGCCCACACGGGCGTGTCCCATCCCACATGGGCATGTGAGTAAAAATTTTCTAAATGCCCGGAAGTTTTTGGTCTGGTTCCGAACCATTCCCTAAGTATGTTTTGAGCCCCGTAGGCCCATGACAAGGATTTTAAGAGAATGTATGAAAGGTTTTTTTTAAATAGAAACAAAATTCTATGGTTAGACTTTACACATTCAAGTAAGTTAAGTACTGTAATGCCTTGTACCCCGTCCCAGCATCAGACACGGGTAAGGGGTGTTACAAATTCAATTAAAGGTAGATGCTTTTCCCAATTACCTTCAAATTCTAGCACACAACACCAAAGTATATCTTCCAAAATCTGTATAACACGTTTGGATTGGCCCACAGTCTGTGGATAGAATGCAGTACTGAAATATAATTGTGTACCCAGAGCTTCTTGCAACTTGTTCCAGAATCAGGATGTGAACCGGGGATCTCTATCTGAAATAATAGAGACTGGCACTCCGTGTAATCTAACAATTTTAGAAGCATATAATTCAACCAATCTATCTAAGGAATAATCCATACGTATCGGAATAAAGTGTGAAGACTTTGTTAATCAATCAACTATTACCCTGATACAAAATCCATGGTAATCCTTTCCCATTTCCATTTTGGTATCTTGATTGGATGTAATAATCCTGAGGGCACTCGATGTTCAGCTTTTAGTTGTTGACATATCAAGCATTTGGATATGAATTCAGGAATATCACGTTTCATTCCTAGCCACCACTACATTTTCTTCAAATCATTGTACATTTTATTACTACCAGGATGAATAGATATTGTACCATTGTGAGCTTCATGTAGAATTTTCTTTACCTACTCTAAATTCTTCGGTACACATACTCTGCCTTTGAACAATAAACAACCATTAGACCCAATCTGAAAATCTAAATCAGAATTTATCTCACATTGGACCCATTTAGCCTGTAGTTCAACATCACTCTTTTGAGCTTCATAAATTTATTGGAGAAATGTCAGCTTAGCTTTTAACTCATGTATGATTGAACCATCATCAAATAAAGTTAGCCGAGTATTCATTGCTCGCAATGGAAATAAAGACTTTCTACTTAGAGCATCAACAACTACAGTAGCTTTTCTCATATGATAATATTTAACCAGATCATAATCATTCAATAGTTCAAGCCACCTGCGCTATCTCAAGTTCAAATCTTTCTGCGACATCAAATACTTCAAACTTTTATGATCAGTAAAGATATGACATTTTTCACCAAACAGGTAATGCCGCCAACTTTTTAGTGCAAACACAATTGCTGCCAATTCAAGATCATGTATCGAGTAATATCTTTCATGTATATTTAGCTGTCTAGAAGCATAGGCTATTATTTTGGCTTCTTGTATCAGTACACAGCCTAAACAATTTAACGATGCATCACTATAAATTATAAATTCCTTACCTGATTCAGGTTGAACTGACATGGGTGCTTCTGTTAATAATGTTTTCAATTTGTCAAAACTCTGTTTACATTTATCAGACCATTCAAACTTCACATCTTTTTGTAGCAGACGAGTTATCAGAGAAGCTATCATTGAAAACCCTTTTACAAATCTCCAATAATAACCGGCTAATCCCAGAAAACTTCTGACTTTTGAAACCTATCTAAATACAGTCTAAAAATTCTGTTCATCAAATCCATAAATACCGCAGGTGCATTAGTCAATCCAAATAGTATCATAAGAAACTCATAATGCCCGTACCTGGTTCTGAAAACTGTCTTTGGAACATCTGATTCCTTTACCCATAGCTGACAATAACTCGAACGGATATCAGTCTTTGAAGATACAGTTGCACCCTTCAACTAGTCAAACAGGTCATCAATATGAGGCAATGGATAATTGTTCTTTATTGTAACCTTGTTGAGCTATTTGTAATTAATGCATAGCCTCAATGATCCATCTTTCTTCTTTACAAATAGAACTGGTGCACCCTAAGGTGAATAACTAGGTCGAGAAAACCCCTCTTTTTCAATTCTTGCAACTGTGCTTTCAACTCTTTTAAGGATGCTATAGATATTGATATAGTTCCCGTAACAAGATCTATAGAAAATTCAACTTCTCTATCTGAAGGTAAACCAGGTAATTCTTTCAGTAATACATTAGGAAATTCACAAACAACTGGCACTGACTGAATTTTTGACTCAGCTAGTTTAGTATCCAACACATATGCAAGATAAGCATCACAAGCCTTTCTGACATATTTCTGTGCTGATATTGCTAAAATCATAGTAGATAATCCATCCAATTTATTAGATTCAACGTGAAGTAACTTACCATTCTAACATTTCAACACAATATATTTCTACTTACAATTTACTACTGCATCATGCTTGGTTAGCCAATCCATTCCCAAAATAACATCAAATTCATCAAAGGGCATTAGCATCAGAACAGCTAAAAAACAATAACTCTTTAACATTAACGAACAATTTTTACAAATTTTATCCACCATAACATATTGTCCTAGGGGGTTTGAAAATTTAACCACAAATTCAGTGAACTCAACAAATAAATTTTTAACAGACACTAAATTTGTACATATGTATGAATGTGTTGAACCAGGATCAATTAAAGCAGTAATATCAGTATCTACTAGAGAGAATGTACCAGAAATAACATCTAGTAGAGAAGCATCTTCTTTAGCCTTTTATAGCATACATTCTTGCCGGTGCTCGTGCTTCAGATTTAACTGTTGAATCTTTTGTAGTACCTCGGCTACCGCTGACATTGCTGGGTAACAAGGTGGTCTTCCTCTCAGTGTGGGATTACTCGGCTTCAAAGTTTGATTAGTATCCTTTTCAATCCTTTTTGGGCAATCTTTGAGGAAATGATCAAGAGAGCCACATCGGCAACAGGCTCCACTTCTCAAACGACACTCCCCAAAATGAAATTTATGGCAATATTTACATTTGGGTTTAGGATTACTGACACTTCCAACATTGGTTACAGATGGAGACAAAGATCTCTGGTTTGAGTGTTGAGATCCTTACTCTTTACCAGAATACCCTCATGAAGATGGTAGAACGATCATGAAACTTCTTTAATTTCTTCGAAACAGACGATTGTGACTTGCTCATAAATCTTTTACCAGAAACCCGAGTTTCTTTTTCAGCTTGCTTCTTCTCTTTACTCAATTCTTCAACTTTGTGTGCTCGATCAACCAAAAACACAAATTCCCTTTACTTCAAGGATTCCAATTAACAGCTTAATATCTTTATTTAATTCCTCTTCATAGCATTTACACATATCAGCCTCGATTGGAACCCATTCTCTGGCATATTTACTCAATCGAACAAATTCTCACTCGTATTCAGATATAGTCATGTTTTCCTTTTTGGACTCTAAAAATTCTTTCTTTTTCTGATTCAGAAATCTCTGACTAATGTATTTCTTTTTGAATATAGTCTGGAAGAATTCTCATGTAATATTTTCTCTCCGTACCACTTAAGTTATACTATTCCACCAATGGTAGGCAGTGCCTTTTAGTAAGGAAACTACACATTTTAAACATTCTGTAACACCCTAAATTTGGGCCTAGAAGAGATAGGTTTTGAGCTTGGGAACTGTTAGGAGATTGGACATAAATTTTTAGTTGTATAAGAAAATGACATAAATGAATGTCTGCTTTAGGGTTAAGTGATTTAGGAGTGTTTGGGAGTGTCTGAGAAGTTTAGGGTTCAAGTTGTAGCTTGGGCAAAAATTTTGTTTTTATTGAGTAAACCCTTAACTTTGGGCCAATAGGCTCATAATTTAATATGGGTAAACTATGAGACAAAGGAGTTGTTGGTCTGGTGGTAAGTGTCGTGTGGAGTGCTGCTGGGGTCTGAGATTCGAGTCGTGGTAGTTCAAGGGGAGTAAACCCCTCGTTTTCCCTCCTTCTATCGTAATGTTTTCCCTTTTAACGTCTTCTTTTCTCTGCCAGCAACATCAAGGGTGATTGTACTATCTCGTGCCTCGGTTATAGGGTACTTTTGGGGTTTCGATATGATGTTGCATAGTGAGATATCAATGGTTACGAGTAGTAGCCATTATGAGAGGCAATCAAGAGGGGTGCCAACTGGGAATGGACACGTAGCCCCTCCCACAAAATTTAAATAGCTTAAAGTGTCAGCTATTCAGGATTTTTTGCCAAGGTACGGCAAGGTGGCTGCACCAATCACTAGACCAAGTAAGTTAATTAGGATTCGATTAATCGAAACTTATGTTTGAATGTAGGTTGGAGTACTCATGACGATTCACTCAATTTCGCAAACAATGTACGTATTCACACTGTCTTAACTGTAAATCGGCAAAAGCTGAAGAGCCAAAAAATATGACGTTTGATGCCACATGGGCGTGCGGTCGCTCATGTGGTAATCTAAGCCCATGAATCATGGGTGTTTGACTATAGAGGCCACCATGAGCGACCTCATGGGCTTAGACCGTTTTGGGCCATGTTGGGTCAAAAATGGGTCATTTGGGCTCAACGGCCTTGTGGGCCCCTCACGGATGAATCATACGAAAAAGTGAAGGATATTGGACTCGGCTGTGTGATTCACACGGCCAAGTTCATATCTAGGCTTAGTGGGTCACAAGGATGTGTGGGCCCATATGGACTGCATAATCGGCCTTGGGCCATTTTCACTGTTTGTATTGATAGGTCAGTAAGAAAATGACTATTACACCCCTATCAGGTAAAATGACCGATATACCCCTATAAGGTAAAATGACCGATATACCCTTATTAGGTAAAATGACTGTTATACCCCTATGAGGTAAAATTGACTGATTTGCTCTATGATATGTATGACTATAATTGAGCATGACATTTTGCATACACTTATGATATTATGTCATGACATATTGCTTGTGGGCCCCACGCAGATGAATCGCACGAAAGAGTGTAGGATATTGGACCCAACTGTGTCGTTCACACAGCCAAGTTCATATCTAGGCTTAGTAGGTAACACGGACACATGGGCCGACATGGGCTGTATAATCGACCTTGGGCCATTTTCACTATTTGTTTTGATGGGTCGGTAGGTAAAATAATTGTTTCACCCCTATAGGGTAAAATGACCGATATACCCCTATAAGGTAAAATGACCGATATACCCTTATAAGGTAAAATTACTGATATAATCTTATTAGGTAAAATGACTGTTATACCCCTATGAGGTAAAAATGACTGATTTTGCTCTATGATATGTATGACTGTAATTGAGCATGACATTTTGCATAAATTTATGATATTATGTCACGACATATTGCATTTGTTATTATATTTGGAGGAAGTGTACTGTACTAATAAGGTCGCACAGGTCGCACAAGACGACTGTGGACTGATAAGGTCGTATGGGTCGCACAAGATGACTGTGGACCTACTAATGGTTTTAAGCCATTTATATTACTGGCAGCTTTGCTGCAATACTATTTAGTGCCGCAGCCGGTGCTAACCTTGGTGTGTCTGGCTGGGTGGGTCAATTTGATCCCCATATGGTGTGTTTGGCGGGATGGAGTTGGTGTGTAGAGGTTGGATTGGGTAGGATTTTTTATTGTATTACTGCACTGTTACTATTACTGTAATAGGCTAAGGACCACACTAATACTTTTTCTGTAAAGGGCTCTGGCCCAGACTGTTATTGCATATTGTATGTTCGACGGTGTGATAAGTGATAACACACTGAGTTTTCGTAAACTCACCATTCTGTTTAACTGTACAGGTAGTCCACAGTCGTAGGCGGGTTGGTGCTGCAAGAGACCCGATAGAGGTGGCCACACGATTGCATCTATTTTATTCCTCATTTTGTTACTCTTAAATTTTGATTTGGGTATTTATTTATGTAATAAGGCCTCTTTAAAGTTTTAACTTTAATTTTGGGATTTTTACTTGCTTTGATATAAACTGCTAGTACTAGGACTCGAGTTTTAAAAAGGAACAACGTTTTTAAAAACAAATGCAAATACAAAACTATTTTCAAACTAAAGCTTCCACTACAAATGAGACTTTAAAGTTTTAATAACATTTTAAAGAAAGTAATTTTTAATAATAACGCAAGATTTTTAAATCTTCTTTTGGTTCATACAAATAGGCTAAATAAAGATTGGGCTTTCCAAACGATAACACGTTTTAAAAGTGAATAACTCCTCAATGATGCAGGTTTTGAACATGAACAAACCATTTTGGAATCACTGATTAATAACAAATTTATGTTGAGGTTTCCAATGACAATAATTTTTTCGCTTTATACTTCAATGTGACACTGCTAGATTCGGCCATAACCAGATATGACCATAACGTTTGGGCCAGGTTTGGGGTGTTACATTTAGTAGTATTAGAGCTAAGTTGCAAAACTCCGCTGTGGATTGCGCTTTATGAATTTGAAATATTTAAGTACCGCTTCCAAAAGATTTATAAGGTTATGAAATGTTTTGATGAACGTGTAGTACATTGAGTCTCCGTCGCCAATTCTATAAGTCCTCTGAGCTTCTGTTTGTTTAAATTGAAATACTGAGATTACTATAGGTAGTAGACTGTACTGAAATATTCTGTTTAGGGTAAACCAAAATTGTAGTCAGCCTAAGATCTGTGAAAACAAACTTTAAGATTATTGTTTTTCATAAAACATTTGTTAATAAACAACCAGGACTGCAAACTGATCTGTATAAAACTGTTAATTAGATAAAACGCAACTCGATAATCTACGACAGAGTTACTCGCGACAAGAGGCTGCGGAGGAGGCTATGGAGGTGCTCGAGTTGGATCTCATGATCTTACGGTTGAGTATTGGATTGACGCACTGTCCCATCTATCTATAGACTACTGGAGGCACTCAGGACTAAATTGTGGTAGTATTTTGGAACTAGAGTGCGCAGCAGGAGCGTAGTAGAGTAGTCTATGTTATGCGACCATTCTGACAGTTGGAAATTTCAGGGACAAAATTTCTTTAAGGAGGGGTGAATTGTAACGCCCTGAGTTTGGACCTAGAAGAGATAGGTTTTGAGCATGGGAACTGTTAGGAGATTGCACATAAATTTTTCAGTTTTATAAGAAAGTGACATAAATAAATGTCTGCTTCAGTGGTTAAGTGATTTAGGAGTGTTTGGAAGTGTCTAAGAAGTCTGGGTTCGAGTTGTAACTTGGGAAAAAGTTTTGTTTTTATTGAGTAAACCCCTAGCTTAAGGCTAATAGGCTCATAATTTAATGTAGGTAAACTATGATACAAATGAGTTGTTGGTCTGGTGGTAATTGGCTTGTGGAGTGCTACTAGGGTCTAAGATTCGAGTTGTGGCAATGCAAGGGGAGTATTTATTTTGCTTCTCTTGCCATGTGAGAAGTAGAATTGGACTAAAATACTACTGAGAGGGGTGGAGTTTCAATTAGTCATGGAGAGAAGTATGGATGGGTTGGGTGTGTGATCATAGGAGCGTTATAGGGAGAGAAATTAGGAGATTTGAAAGGGATAAGATTGTGTTCGGTTGGAGAGATTTGAGGAAGGATATTAAGAGATTTTAAGGGAGTTTGAATAGAGAGAGCCTTCGTGCCGAAAGTGAACTCTAGACACCGAGGAATTCGGCACTAAAGGGGAATTTTGGTGGCTATGCTTTTGGGAGTTTCGGTTCCTCTATTTGGGGGTCTTTTCCATTTTTTTTTTGTGTTGTTTTTCTTGTTTTGGTGCTAAGATTCTTCTAGGGTCTTTAGGTACCTCTTCTCACTTTCAGGACTAAAGGAATTCCCTTTTCTTTGGCATTCTTACCTTTACTGAATACACCATCTTCCCTCCTTCTCTATTTCCTTTTCAGTTTTCTTTAAGTTTTGTAAATAAATTCTCTAGTAGCCAATTATTTCTACTCTCTTCTCTTCCTCTCTCAACTTTGACTGATTCTTTTCTTTTCTCCCCCACTCTCAAGTTTTGGTTATTGTCTTTATACTCTCTCTCCCTTGATTCTTTTTGTTAATAGTTCTTCCTCCTATCTGTCTTGCAATTGTGACTGAATACACCCTAATTCTCCTTTCTATTTTTTAGTTCTCTCCAAGTTTCCTCCTGTGTTGTGAGTCAAATGCTATTGCAACTAAATCTCTCTTCCTATATTCAGTAAAGGTGAGCCGCCAATCTCTTTTTGGCTTCATAGTTATTTTTCCTCGCTTTCCCTTCTCTATCGTAATGTTTTCCCTTTTAACGTCTTCTTTTCTTTGTCAAAATTGTCAGGGATGAGAGTATTATCTTATGCCTCGGTTATAGGGCATACTTTTGGGGGTTTCTGATATGATGTTACATAGTGAGATATCAATGGTGGCGAGTAGTATCCATTATAAGGGGAAATAAAGAGGGGTACCAGCTGAGAATGGATACGTATCCCTTACCCCCAAATTTAAACAGCGTAAAGTGCCAGCTGTTCGGGATTTTCTGCCAAGGTGCGGCAGGGTAGATGCACCAATCACTAGACCAAAAAACCAAGCCACAAACGACTACTCTAATTAAAGGAGAGGTAATCTTTTGGGAAAGTGTTTTCTGTGGAGGTTGTTTTTGATAAGTTAATTAGGATTCGATTTATCAGAACATATGTTTGAATGTAGGTTGGAGTACTCGTGATGATTCACTCGATTTTGTAAACAAGGTGTGTATTCATACTGTCTTAACTGTAAATTGAAAAGCCGAAAAATACGACGTTTGATGCCACATGGGTGTGCGATCACTCGTGTGGTAATCGAAGCCCATGAATCATGGGTGTTTGACCGTAGAGGCCACCATGAGTGACCTCATGGGCTTAGGCCGTTTTGGGCAATGTTAGGTAAAAAATGGGCCATATGGGCCCAACGGCCTTATGGGCTCCTCACAGATGAATCGCACGAAATAGTGTAGGATATTGGACTCGGCTATGTGGTTCACACGGCCAAGCTCATATCTAGGCTTAGTGGGTCACAAGGACGTGTCGGCCCACATGGGCCGCATAATCGGCCTTGGGCCATTTTCGTTGTTTGTATTAATGGGTCAGTAGGTAAAATGACTATTACACCTCTATAGGGTAAAATGACTGATATACCCCTATAAGGTAAAATGAATCATATACCCCTATAAGGTAAAATGACCGATATACCCTTATTAGGTAAAATGACTACTATACCCCTGTAAGGTAAAAATGACTAATTTGCTCGATGATATGTATAACTGTAATTGAGCATGACATTTTGCATACACGTACGATATTATGTCACGACATATTATATTGGTTATTATATTTAGACGAAGTGTACTATACTGATCAGGTTGCATTGGTCGCACAAGACGACTGTGGACCTACTGATGGCTTTAAGCCATTCATATTACTGGCAGCTTTGATGCAATACTGTTTAGTGCCACAGTTGGTGCTAATCTTGGTGTGTCTGGCTGGGTGGGTCGATTTTATTCCCACATGGTATGATTGGGTAGGATTTCTGATTGCATTATTGCACTACTACTATTATAGTAGTGGGCTAAGGCCCACACTAATGCTGTTTCTGTAAAGGGCCTGGCCTAGACTGTTATTGCGTACTGTATGTTTGATGGTTCGATAAGGGATTTCACACTTAGTTTTCATAAACTCACACTTCTGTTTAACTGTATATGTAATCTCCAGTCGTAGTCGGGTTAATGCTGTGAAGGACTCGATGGAGGTGGCCACACGATTGCATCTATTTTATTCCTGATTTTATTACTCTTAAATTTCGATTTGGGTATTTATTTATGTAATAAGGCCTCTTTAAAGTTTTAACTTTAATTTTGGGATTTTTTTTCTTGCTTTGATATAAACTGCTAGTATTAGGACTTGGGTTTTAAAAAGGAACAACATTTTTACAAAACAAATGCAAATACGCAACTATTTTAAAAGTAATACTTCCGCTACAGACGAGACTTTAATGTTTTAATAACGTTTTAAAGAAAGTAATTTTTGATAATAATGCAAGATTTTTAAATCTTCTTTTGGTTCATGAAAAGAGGCTAAATAAAGATTGGGTTTTCCAAACGATAACACATTTTAAAAGTGAATAACTCATCAATGACGTACGTTTTGAAAATGAACGACCCATTTTGGAATCACCGATTAATAACAAATTGGTTTTGAGGTTTCCAACGACAATGATTTTAATGCTTCACACTTTAATGTGACACCATCGGATTCAGCCATAACCAGATATGGCCATAACATCTGGGCCAGGTTTGGGGTATTACATGTTGTTGTATCAGAGCCAAGTTGCAAAACTCGGCTATGTATTGGGCTTTATGAAGTTGAAATATTTAAGTGCTACTTTCAAAAGATTTGAAAGGTTATGAAATGTTTTGATGAACGTGTGGTACACCGAGTCTCCGGTGTCGATTTTGTAAGTCCACTGAAACTTTGTTTCTTTAAATTGAAATTCTGAGATTACTATTGGTAGTAGACTATACTGAAATATTCTATTTAGCGTAAACCAAAACTGTAGTGAGCCTACGATCTGCAAAAATAAACTCTAAGATTAGTGTTTTCAATTAAATATACGTTAATAAAGAACTGGAACTGTAAACTGATATGCATAAAACTATTAATTAGATAAAATGCAACTCGATAATCAATGATAGAGGTACTCGCGGCAAGGGTACAAGAGGCTGCGGAGGAGGCCATGGAGGTGCTCGAGTTGGATCTCATGATCTTGCGGTTGAGTGTTGGATTGACGCACTGTCCCATTTATCTATAGACTGCTGGAGGCACTCAGGACTAAATTGTGGTAGTATTTTGGAACTAGAGTGCGCAGCGGGAGCGTAGTAGAGTAGTCTATGTTATGCGACCGTTCTGACAGCTGGAAATTTCAGGGACGAAATTTTTTTTAGGAGGTGTGAATTGTAACGCCCTAATTTTGGGCTTAGAATAGGTAGGTTTTGAGCATGGTAACCAGTAGAATACTGCACATAAATTTTTAGTTGTGCAAGAAAGTGACATAAATGAATGGTTGCTTCAGTGGTTAAGTGATTTACGAGTGTTTGGGAGTGTTTGAGAAGTCTAGGGTTCAAGATGTAGCTTGGGAAAAAAAATTTTATTGAGTAAACCCCTAGCTTTGGGCCAATAGGCTTATAATTTAATGTGGGTAAACTATGACACAAAGGAGTTATTGGTCTGATGGTAAGTGGCTTGTGGAGTGCTGCTGAGGTCTAAGGTTCAAGTCGTGGCAATGCAAAGGGAGTACTTATTTTGCTTCTCTTGCCATGTGAGAAGTAGAATTGGACTAAAATACTTCTGAGTGGGGTGGAGTTTGAATCAGTCATGGAGAGATGTATGGATGGGTTGGGTGAGTTATCTTAAGAGCGCTATAGGGAGAGAAATTATGAGATTTGAAAGGGATAGGATTGTGTTTGGTTGAGAGATTTGAGGAGGGATATTAGGAGATTTTAAGGGAGTTTGAATATGAGAGAGTCTTAGCGCCGAAAGTGGACTTTAGACACTAAGGAATTCTGCAGTAAAAGGGAATTCTATTGGTTGTGCTTTTTGGGGTTTTGGTTTCTCTCTCTACGGGTTTTTGCCATTTGTTTTTCAGTGCCGCTTTTCTTGTTTTGATATCAAAATTCTTCTAGGGTCTTTAGGTACCTCTTCTCACTTTCGGGACAAAAGGAATTCCTTTTTCTTTGGCATTCTTACCTTCGTCGAATACACCATCTTCCCTCCCTCTCTATTTTCTTTCTAGTTGTTGTCAAGTTCTGTAAATTGAATTCTCTAGTAGCTGATTATTTCTACTCTCTTCTCTTCCTCTCTCAACTTTGACTGATTCTTTTCTTTTCTCCCCCACTCTCAAGTTTTGCTTATTTTCTTTATACTTTCTCTCCCTTGATTCTTTTTGTTAATAGTTATTCTTCCTCTCTGTCTTGCAATTGTGACCGAATACACTATAATTCTCCTCTCTATTTTTTAGTTCTCTCCAAGTTTCCTCCTGTGTTGTGAGCCGAATGCTATTGCAATCGAATCTCTCTCCCCGTATCCAGTAATGGTGAGCCGCCAATCTTTGTTTGGCTTCAAAGTTGTTTTTCCTTGCTTTCCCTCCTTTTGTCGTAATATTTTCCCTTTTAACGTTTCTTTTCTCTGCCGACACCGTCAGGGATGATTGTACTATCTCGTGCCTCAGTTATAGGGCGTACTTTTGGGGGTTTCCGATATGATGTTACATAGTGAGATATCAATGATGGAGAGTAGTAGCCATTATGAGGGGAAACCAGGAGGCGTGCCAGCTTAGAATGGACACGTAGCCTCTACCCCCAAATTTAAACAGCGTAAAGTGTCAGCTATTTGGGATTTCCCACCAAGGTGCGGTAGGGTGGCTGCACCAACCACTAGACCAACTAAGCAAGCCGCAAACGACTTATCTAATTAAATGAGAGGTAATCTTTTGGGCAAGTGTTTTCGGTGGAGGTTGTTTTTGATAAGTTAATTAGGATTCGATTAATCATAACTTATGTTTGAATGTAAGTTGGAGTACTCGTGATGATTCACTCTATTTCGTAAATAAGGTGTGTATTCACACTATCTTAACTATAAATCGGGAAAAGCCGAAAAGCCTAAAAATATGACGTTTGATGCCACATGGGCGTGTGATCACTCGTGTGGTAATCTAAGCCCACGAATCAAGGGCGTTTGACCGTAGAGGCCACCATGAGCGACCTCATGGGCTTAGGCCATTTTGTGCCATACTGGGCCAGAAATGGGCCGTGTAGGCCCAACGGCCTTGTGGGCCCCACGCGGATGAATCACATGAAAGAGTGTAGGATACTGGACTCGACTGTGTTGTTCACACGGCCAAGTTCATATTTAGGCTTAGTGGGTCATATAGACATGTGGGGCCACATGGGCCGCATAATCAGCCTTGGGCGATTTTCACTATTTTTATTGATGGGTTGGTATGTAAAATGACTGTTACACCCATTTAAGGTAAAATGACCGATATACCCCTATAAGGTAAAATGACCAGTATACCCTTATTAGGTAAAATGACAGTGATACCCTATGAGGTAAAAATGATTGATTTGCTCTATGATATGTATGACTGTAATTGAGCATGACATTTTGCATACACTTATGATATTATGTCACGACATATTGCATTGCATGGGGATGGCTTATTATATTTAGAGGAAATGTACTGTACTGATAAGGTCACACAGGTCGCATAAGATGACTGTGGACTGATAAGGTCGCACGGGTCGCACAAGACGACTGTGGACCTACTGATGGCTTAAAGCCGTTCATATTACTGGCAGCTTTGCTGCAATACTATTTACTTCCGCAAGCAGTGCTATTCTTGGTGTGTCTGGCTGGGTGGGTCAATTTGATCCTCACATGGAGTGTTTGGCAGGACGGAGCTGGTGTATAGAGGCTGGATTGGGCAGTATTTCTGATTGCATTACTGCACTGCTACTGTTACTGTAGTGGGTTAAGGCCCACACTGATATTGTTTCTATAAAGGGCTCTGGCCCAGATTGTTATTGCATACTGTATGTTTGATGGTTCAATAAGGGATTACACACTGAGTTTTCATAAACGCACCCTTCTGCTTAACTGTACAGGTAATCCCAGTCATAGACGGGTTGGGGCTGCAAGGGACTCGATGGAGGTGGCCACACGATTGCATCTATTTTATTCTTGATTTTATTACTCTTAAATTTCTTTTTGGGTATTTATTTATGTAATAAGGCCTTTTTAAATTTTTAACTTTACTTTCAGGATTTTTACTTGCTTTGATATAAACTGCTAGTATTAGGACTCGAGTTTTAAAAAGGAACAACGTTTATAAAATAAATGCAAATACGCAACTAGTTTAAAAGTAAAGCTTCTGCTACAAACGAGACTTTAAAGTTTTAATAATGTTTTAAAGAAAGTAATTTTTGATAATAACGCAAGATTTTTCAATCTTTTTTTGCTTCATACAAATAGGCTAAATAAAGATTGGGCTTTCCAAATGATAACATGTTTTAAAAGTGAATAACTCTTCAATGACGCAAGTTTTGAAAACGAACAACCCGTTTGGAATCACTAATTAATAACAAATTAGTTTTGAGGTTTCCAACGACAACAATTTTTACGCTTCGCACTTTAATGTGACACCTCCCGATTCGGCCATAACCAGATACGGCCGTTTGGGCTTGGTTTGGGGGGTTACACATTCAACTGGAGTACACGGTAATTCATCTAAAACCCGAATTATATTTTCTAACAAGTTTTCAGCTCTTCCTAGGTCGTCATCAGCAATGGCTTTGAATTCCTCTGCTCCATATTTTCGAATTTTATCAACTAAAGGCTTACTAGTTCTAATAGGTTCCACACCCTATGGCATCTTAGGAATAGGTTGAGGAGCATGTGGGGGAGGTTGTTGAACAGCAGGGTTTGTTCTTATATATTTAGTGAACCATTCATTCATCATTTCAAAGAAGGCTGCTTTCGCCTCCTCACCTCGGCCCTCAGATGCAGGCTTCCT
This sequence comes from Gossypium stocksii, assembly GCA_020496765.1. Taxonomy (NCBI): domain Eukaryota; kingdom Viridiplantae; phylum Streptophyta; class Magnoliopsida; order Malvales; family Malvaceae; genus Gossypium; species Gossypium stocksii. The sequence goes on from CM035627.1 coordinate 31,345,584, forward strand.
ACTACTAGATACAACTCGTTGTATGAAAGCCTGAGCAGTACTCTCAGCTTCCTCAAATTAAACTCTAGCTTGGTTGGAAGACATTACTATATGAGAAAAACACATTTAAAATGGTCAGGAGATATCACACTATCACAATTTATATAATGAAATGTATAGCTATTCCCGTACATACTACGTTAGTTTGAGATTCGATTAAACCGTGGCTCTGATACCAATAAATGTAACACCTCTAACCTGTATCCGTCGCCAGAACAAGGTTATGAACCTTTACCTGAGTTGACAGAACAAATACAATTATTTTGTCATTTACTATTAATATCTGAAACTAATGTGTCATCCCTTGATTGGACCCTCGAGGCCTAATTTAAGCATTTGAAGTAAGTCGGGACTAAATCAGGAACTTAAGAAATTTTTCACAAAATTTCAAAATTTTTCTTAGATACAGGGGTCACATGACCTTGTGGTCAGGCCGTGCAGCTCCCACGACCATGTTACATGCCCATGTCTCAGGCCGTGTGGCATACAAGGTAGGGCACCTGCCCACATCCCTAACCCGTGTAACTCTCTGACTTGCAACTTAATTAAATGCATGGGTCACACGGCCAAGTCACACTCCCCTGTGCTAGGCCATGTGGTCAATTTAATTCTCAAAAATTAGGTGCAGGTTTCACACGACCATGACACACACCCGTGTATTAGGCCATGTTTTCCACACAGCTAAGACACACACCTGTGTCTCTACCCGTGTGCCTAATTTAGAGCATTCTGTTTCTCAATTTTTAAATGCAGGGAACATACGACCAAGCTACATGCCCATTACCAGGTCATGTGTCACACACGGCTAAGACACACTGTAACAGCCCTCACCTGTATCTGTCACCGGAATAGGGTACGAGGCATTACCTGACTTAAACATATGTAAACACACAAAATTGAATCATAAAATTTGCATCTAATTTAAAACTTTTCAAACGTATTCATAATGTCCCTAATAAGGGCCTACGAGACCCAAAACATGCTTTGGAACGTTTCGAGACTAAATCAAGAACTCTAGAAAATTTCACAATACTTAGAAAATTGTCATATGCCCATGTGGGTAGGCCGTGTGGTCACACACACCCGTGTGGCTTGGGACATGCCCGTGTCCACAGCCCATGTAACTCTCTGTTTATGACGTCATCAACCATTTAGGGTCACACGACCAAGTCACACGCCAGTGTGCTAGGCCATGTGGTGAATTAAAATTTCACATTTAAGGTGTAAACTTCACACGGCTTGTGTAGACTTCACACGGCTTGGGCACATGCCTATGTCCTATGGCCATGTCCTCCACACGACCGTGTCTCTATTTGTGTGTTTACTAAAGAGTATTCCGTTTTGCAAAACTTGGGTGTAGGGGACACACGACCAGACTACACGCCCATGGGGCTAACCGTGTGTCACACACGGCCTAGACACATGCTGGTGTACCTACTCGTATGGACAAAATATAGGCTATTTTCCAAGCCATTTACCACCTTGAAACTCAGTAGCACATAAACCCATTCAACAACACAATTAAACAATTAAACTATCATAATCAAGGCATTCACTCATCATTCATATACCATAATCCCCATGCATGGATATTTCCTAATTATCAAGTCATTCAACCACATCCATGAAAGACATCTTTATTGATTATACCAAACCCAAATTTGCCAAATTCAACTGGCCATATACAAAATGAATTTTCAACTAACTTAGGCCAACATTATTGGCCAAACCAAATATGACATAAAGTAAAATGACCAAGTCCCTATACATGCCATACTTACAAAAGGATCACAATTATCAAATACCCAAAATAACAATTATGACAGTGTGATGCAAGCCTCCGACAAGTCCAAATCCTGACTGGCTTGGAGACACTATAAAACAAAGAAGAAGAAATGAGGGGTAAGCTATATAGCTTAGTAAGTTTATGTGAAAATAAATAGCATCTTAACCATGCAAATTCATATAAGGAGAGTTGATACATTTACCATTGAACTCACATATGCTAAACTTACTCAAGCATAACTTACCACGATATCATCACTTATAATGTTCGTACTTATGAATTTCTCGTACATATTTGTATCACATCTTCATACAAAACACACATATTTTTACATCTTTTGTTATTCCCGTTGAACACATTGGAATACTATTGGATACTCGAAAACTTGCACATAAGTGCTAAATATATGTAGCCAAAGCTACCACATATCACATATACGCTCATTCTTGAGCTAGTCACGGGTCTACTCACACAAGCTGACGGTCGAGACGTATTTACTCAGTGCTACTCACACAAGCTGACAGGCATCCACAACATATGCAGGTTACCTAGCCACTGGTAGATGTACAAGACCAGCACCCAGACATCACATAATCACACTATCATACACTTGGGTTCCTAGTAACATGTCACTCGTATCCGACTCTATTCCTAAGGTTCAATAGGGATTTTTCGTTCACATTTATCACTTGTCAAAACTTGTCGATTATGTCACATAATACAATTCACACATTCATACAACATTAAGACATTAAAGTAAAATAAAACGATGCATTATTTACATACAAACTTACCTCGGTCCAAAATGACAACCTATTCAATTTAGTCCAAAATCTTTTCTTTTCCTCGATCAAGGTAGAATCCTCGTCTTTCTTGATCTATAGTACCAAATTTAACTCATTTAATTACCACATTACTCAATTCAGTCCAAAAATCCCACTATGGTAAAATTACATTTTTCCCCTAAAGTTTGACTTATTTACACTTTAGTCCTTAGGCTCGTCTAATGAAATGTCCTCATTTTCTTTGTTACCCAAGCTTAGTCGACACACATACATGCTCATATCAACCCACATTTTTCATTAAATCACATTTTATACACATGTTTTACAACTTTTACAAATAGGTCATTTTATGCATTTTCATTAAAAAAACACCTAGTAAAAGTTATTTATCACACATTAAACTTTCATTTTCTACCATTAAACATCAAAATACATGCATATCACACATGGGTAAATTTTTGAAAAAGAACCCTAGCTTAAAATAATGGTAGAAATAGGTAAATCGGGTTACGAGGACTCCAAAAATGTAAAGAGCATTAAAAAAAGGGGCTAGGAGGCACTTACTATCAAGTTTGAAAGTTGAAGAAAACCCTAGCTAAGGAGTATCTCTAATTTCGGCACTATCAACGGGAAAGATGGAAAATTTTGACTTTATTTTCCCTTTTTATTAATTTATTAACCAAATGACCAAATTGGCCTTAAAGCATTTCTTTGAAATTTTACCCTTCCATGTCTATTTTTGTCCATCATGATATAAAATGGTCTAATTGCTGAATAAGGAACTCCAATTTACCAAATCATTTCAATATCAATGCTTCTAGAATAGTTATTTTGCACTTTTTTTTTTTACAATTTAGTCCTACTAGTCTAATTGGACACATTATCGATAAAATTTCTTATCGGAATTCTCACACATGCATTCAATCATATTGTAAACCTTACAAGTTTATTTCGGTAATTTTTTTTACTTTGGATTTGTGGTCTCGAAACCACTATTCTGACTAGGCCCTAATTCGGGCTATTACACACATGCCCGTGTGTCTACCTGTGTGGACAAAATAATGACATTTTATAGCTTTATTTTCCCACCCAAACTTGTCATCAACCTACACCAAAACTTACAAATATATATCAATCAATTTAAGCCTTATAACCAAGCCAATCCTATCAATCTAACATGGTATATTCACACATGTACATGTACTCATGTTTATAATTTTACCTTTTTTGGGAAGATTTATATTTTACCCTAATTCAATAAAATCATACTATATGCTTATAGATTAAACAAGATTACCTTATAGCAATATACCAAAATATATTATCATAAGTCATTCCAATGGCTATCTTAAAACCATTTACATACCAACATTGGCAAATTTAGCCTATACATGCCATTATACCAAAATAAGTTTTCTGGTTATACCACAATAAACATGTGGATAGTGTGATGATACTCTGACTGATCTCTAGCCTTTACAAGTTTTCGAGCACTATAAAATAGGGAAAAGAGAATCTAGTAAGCATTTAATGCTTAGTAAGTTCATATAACAGGAACTAAACTTACCAATCATGTTTATTAATAGTAATCATAAAATAAAATGCTTCCCATAATTTAGCAAATAACTTAAACACATACACTCAATCAAACAAGTAAGTCATGTAATCTATATATATATATATATAACAAATATGCATAGATGAGCTCATCATGTCATAACTTTTAGGTATTTCATATATATTCAATGCATCTTTCTTTTGATCTCATGGTTTCTCATGTTAGGGGTGTTGTCCGTTGAATTAATGGAATATCAATGAATACTCCAATAGTACGCTTAAGGTGTACAATTCAGACATCCGTCAATTCATTTCTAGGCATACCCTTTTGGGCACATAATTAGAGTATACACTCTCGAGCCACTTATCAGAATGCTCTTATGAGCCATGTATCAAAATGCTCATCCAGGCTAAATTTTAGGAGTGCTCATTAGAGCCACAACTCAGGAAGTTCACAAAAAAATTTTAATCAGGAAACTCTCATGGAGCTTCTCAGGATTGCTCTCACAGAGCCATGTAACAGAAGCACCGGATAGTCGTGTCTCAGGGAGTTCAAGTGTAACGCCCCTATCCCATAACCGTTGCCAGAATAGGTAAGGGGCATTACCAGACTTGTAACTCATGTCAGAACAGTAAAATTTTGAACTTTTTCTTGAAATAAAGATCATTCATTTAGATAAACACTAAACATAGCCAGGGATAAATTTTAAACTTCTATAAGTACACATTCAAAAGATGCCATTTTCGCATGGCTTATATACATTAACCAAAATATTCTTCCGCTACTAGTCTATTCTATACATGCCATAAGATAATCCAAAACATAGCAGTACCAAACAGTGGATAATGATAGTGTGACGAGTTGTTGACGATCCCCAAGCAAAAGGCCAAATTCAACAATCTATAAAACAGAGAAACATAACAACAGAGTAAGCTTTTGTAAGCTTAGTAAGTCTTAAGCAATTTAAAACCATTGAATTCAAATATAACCAATTTGTTTATTTGATTCACATATAACATTTCATTTCCTTCACAGTTTAATACCTTCTTGGCCGAACATGCATATTCACTTATAAGCTCATATAATTTTATTATCTCTTTTAAATTTCACAATCATATAGCCATGGGCATTTATATACCTCAATGTCAACTTCAATTCAATCAATGTATCATTTCATATCTATAGTCACCCTCATCGGTCAAATCAAAAGGTATATCTCCCAATATCCTATAATATTTCTCCATACCCGAATACCCACATATTCATACGGCATTTTCATATTTGATTTTCACTTTACAAACATGATTTAATTGCGATAGGTCTAAAATGTACAAGTATTTAACACATACCTGACCAACCCAAATACAAGTCGATCTTACGAATTCTCATATAACCTCTTTGTAGGTATACTGCCTCTTTGGCCGAATATACACAACTACACAATGTACATATAATAGATTGATTTTACCTGAATCTAAACTCATTTAAACATAGGTAAATCGGATATCTTCACATAACACCACACATTATCCGAACGTACCATTATTAACCACATATATACAATCATGCAACTTACTCATATAAACATCACATTAAACAATTTTAGTTTAATTCAAAATAAGCTCACATGTAAGTTCATGATACATACCTGGCCCACTTAATGTACTGAACGTCTTTAATTGTTGATTTACTACTAAATCACATAATCTTAAACCTTGCACAAATCACATTTATTGATATCAAGAGATATCACCATTCGGTCAAATAGATCAACCCCCATGTATGCACATATAATTTATCTTTTTCATCCAAACTTAAGAGCATATACACTTTCGCCCCTAAAAAGCTTCATTTCTACTTCTAATTTAATCAAACGAACTAAAATATAACATTATAATTACATTCGATTTCCATGTTTAGAATCTCATTTTCATGTTGTAATCTTTCATGAACAATTTCATAGAGTCAAAACTCATTTAACATAACATGTATCGAAGCATATTCATAATTCAACCGAAGTCGAATTCACATAGCAAGTAAGTATCACGTACCATACATAACCTTTGTACACTTACAATTTCCACAATTATCATTTAACATAATTCAACAGTAGTTAGCCATACCGGTTAGGTTTAAAACCCGAATCCAGTCACCAACGCAAAGCCTACGGGACTTCTAGCCCAGATATAGTACTAGCACTAAGCCTGCGGGATTTAACCCGGACAAAATCTCATAGAATATCTTATTCGTAATTCATTTGCTTCATTCAAATACAAACATATAGTATACACCTTAACTTCATGTCATAAACATCATTCAACTTTAAAACATATTTATATATGTCATAAACATCATTCAACTTTAAAACATATTTCTATATGTCATAAACATCATTCAACTTTAAAACATATTTATATATATATATATCCCTTTCAATAAACTTCCAACTAAATAAGAAAGTACACACATAACTTACGTTCTTCTCATAACAACCATTCAGCTAAACAACATATATGTCACTTCACCTTCAATTTATAAAACTATCAACACATATTACAATTACATCGCTTACGTTTATAAGATAGCCATTTGGATAACTTGCACACATTTAATATTAGCCATTTTGGCCTCACCACATATACATATCTTGTACATCAATTTCAGCAATAGCTTGTAGCAACTCAAACAGTTTTATCAATGTTTACAACAAATCACAGATTCACTACAAGCTGTCTTCCTGAGCAATATTCATTAATTTATTTGTAAGTGGAGCTACGAAATTCCAAATCAAGTGCCATTAATTTTCCCTAAAAATAGACTCATATACCTTCTACCCAAAAAATTTTCAGAATTTTTGGTTTGGCCAATCAATACCAGATTTTTCTTAAAGTTTCCCCTATTTTACTATTTAACTATTCTATCCACTCTTCACTACGAATCAAATTTCTCATTGTACAGAATTCAAAATATTTTTTCGTTTATTTCGTTTGAAACTAGACTCATTAAGGAGTCTAAGCATATAAATATTATCTTATAATCGTTTTTGTACAATTTATAATGATTTTCTAAAAATAGAACAGGGGATTTCGGAGTCATTCTGACTCTATCTCACACAATTTTAAATATCTCATTATCGGTAACTCCTTTACTTACACGGTTTCTTTTATAAGAAACTAGATGCATCAAGCTTTAATTACATAATCTATTCTGCCTTTAACTCAACTCCCACAATTTATGGTGATTTTTCCAAAACACATTACTGCTGCTATCCCAAGCAGATTTATACAAATTGACTCTTTAAAGTTCTTATTCACATATTTAAACATAACATCATATATGCCATCGTTTAGAAAAGTCATTGACCTTAACGTATATACATAATTCATATTCATTCCATTTAAATACTTAAAACTTACCTCGAAAGTGGTCGACGACTAGATATCCACGGCTATTCGTTTACTTTCTCTTTTCCCCTATCCGACTTTGATCCTCTTTGCTCTTAAGCTTAAGTAAAAAAATAGATTTGCTTAAGTACTTAATTAATATTATTCACTTAACAATCACATTTGGCAATCACATATCATTTTCAATATGTATCATATTTAATAAAATATGCCAGGACGATTTCATACTTATTTAATCTATATCTAATTCACATTCACAAGAAAAGAGTCACTTAATTTATCATGCTTTCTTATACTTGAATTTAATCATATTGCCGAATGTCCTTATGTGTACATGGTACATACATAAGGCATATATATATGACTATTACAATTTAAACATTTAATCATAATCGGCAAGCTTTATTTCAACTATTTAAGGTGCAAACCAATTATGTTATTCATTAACATTTCGTCATATTAAATCTTTGATTAACAAATTTAACACATACCAAAAATCCATACATACATCTAACCTTTATCTCAGTCACCTTACCCCACATTACTCAATGCCGAATATTAGCCCAACATCACAAGCATAATCACCATGAAACTTACCTTAATACACATTTTATCCCATTGCCGAATACATATATATATCATCACATTCAAATTTTCATTACTCCTAATTACATTAAATCATTTAACTCATCAATTAGAAGGTTATTCAGAAATTCAATGGCAATCATAATCCTTAAACCTAAGCCGAATACTCTCTCTTAAGAACTACTCACAACTTACATGGTGCATGACATACAAAGCCTCATTAGCCGAATTTACAAATACATTACACCTTTAGCCTAAAGTCATTTTAGCATATAATGCACAAACATTATACCACCACCATCAAATACATGACATAACCGAATCAACAAAATCATGAGCAACATGTCAAATATAATTCACACTTATCACTACACCTTGGTCAATTTATCAAAATCATTAATCACCATCATTTGATGAAATCACCATAACCAACTTAACAATATAAACAAGCCATTTAAACCCCCAATTTATCAACTTTGACAATTTTAAAACTCACCTAATGACTAATTACAAATTAAAGCTTCAAGCAATCAAATTTAACTCATCAAGAACTTGGCCGAATACACATTCTTTGACCAAAATCGAAATTCAACGTAGGGTTTATAAGGGATTGCATCTAGCTCATAAATTAAGCTCACAAACTTCTATTCATATGAAATTTAACCTCATGGAGTCTATTAAGTACTCTTAATCCCTTTTCTAACAACAAATTTCAAACATAGGATTTTCTATACAAAATCGTACATGCTTCCATCAAAAATCTAAGAGAATAACTCATGGTTTAAGATAGAATTAAGATACAAACTCAATTTCACAAGTTTTCAACAAAAATGACATAAACTCATACCTTAGAATCAATCTATGCTAATAGCTGAATGTCTCTTGAGCTTTTTCCCTTCTTTCTCTTTTCTACTCATGGCAATGGAGAAGAAGAAAAGACCCAACTTTGTTTTTCTCCCCCTTTTAATTATTTAATTCATCTTATAATTTATGACATATAATAACTTTATTTATTATAAAACTATTTGATATTATTTAACTAAAATACAACATACAAAATGCCAAAATGTGTCATTCATGCTCATCATTGCCGTCCACTACCAAGAAAAATGAATGTTTGACATGCAAGTCCCTCATGCTTCAAACCATGCAATTTTTTGGCCACTACCAATTAACCTATGACATTTTCAAGATTTTTCACATAAGTCCCTTTTTGTTAATTTCACATCCAATTGACAAAATTCAATAAATCAAAATTTTACTCATGAAATTTCACATATAATAGTCATGAAATTTAACACTCAATTATTTTTGTGACTCAATTTTGTGGTCCCGAAACCACCTTCCGACTAGGGTCAAATTAAGGATGTCAAATCAAGCGAGCTATATTAGGATGCTCACGAAGATCTGCATTTGTGTTCACAACATATGTTGAAACACAACTGATCGAATCATATCAGGATGCTCATAAAGTGCTACGGTAGTGTGCAATACTACTAATCAAGTTGCTCGCAGGAACTATTAATAGGATGCTTGAGAGGCTATATTAGGGATTACTCGTCTGAGCTAAATTTCGTCCACAACATATGCAGGCCACATTAAATACGGGAAATCACATATATCCATCGAATTTCTATATTCAAACGGAACTTAACCCTTTTTCTAACATTTCCGAGCATATGGTCATTTCTTATATTAATAATATTCATATGTTTCACATAAACTTATACCATATTCAATTCAAATACAACATCATTTTAAACATATACACATGTTTAATTAAGTTACACGAACTTACCTCGACACTTATTCGTGTGTAAGTCTACTAATCTAAACTTTTTCTTTTCATTCGTCTAGCTTCGAATTTGAGTTATCTGGATCTATATAAATGAATTTAACATCAATTTAACACATTTCATATTCAATTGAGTTTAATGTACATTCTAGGCAAAATTACCAATTTGCCCTTAAACTTTTTAGAAATTCCAATATCATCCCTAGGCTCGAAAAATGAAATTCTTGCAATTTAATCCTTACTCCAAGCCTAGCTAAATTCTATATATCATAATAACAGCCCATAAATTTCACAAAAATCAGAACTTTTCCATGGGTTTTACCACTTTTCAATTTAGTCCTTAAATCATGTTCTCTCCAAAATTCTCTTTGTAAAAGTTGTTTATCTACTAACAACCTTTAATTTTCTACCATAAATTTCAAATTTTCAGCATATTCATCCATGACACAACTTCTATACTTTGATATCTTTTCAAATTAGTCCCTAAAATAGAAATATTATACTATCCCGATCTCAAAATTATAAAAATTACTAAAAATGAGACTTGAATACTTATGCAATTAAGCTTGAGTTGTCTTTTCTCTCTCCTATATGGTTTCCATGCAAAATTTTTGGGAATATGATATAAAATAAGATGATATTTCTTTTATCATCTTTTAATCATTTTAATTTCCAATTTAGTCCTTAGCCTTTTCTAATTTTCCATGGATGAATTACCAAAAATATCTACTAACTTTTCTTTAATGGCATAATTACTATAGAAGGACCTGAAGTTTTAAATTCCATGACTATTTGATACTTATACCTTCTAGAATTTAAATTTTGCATTTTATGCAATTTGGCCATTTCCATAATTAATCACTTAATAGGTAAAATTTTCTTATCAGTATTCTCATATGACGTACCTATCATAATATAAACCATGCAATAATATTAAAATATTTTTTCTTTCTAATTCAAATTTGTGGTCCTGAAACCACTGTTTCGATTTCACTAAAAATGGGCTCTTACAGATTGGACCCTTGCAAGAATGTCATGTGTTGGGAATTCTATTTTACCTATAAAGAGTAGAATCCTTCATCTGTCTAATGTTTTGTGCGTTCAAAATATTCAGAAAATTTTGTTATCTATTTCTCAGTTTGCAAGTGACCATAACGTATTCTTTGAATTTCATCTGTCTTATTGTGTTGTTAAGGACATCCTGACTCGAGAAATTATGCTGCGGGGCCACATTCATGATGGGTTCTACTATTTTTCTCTGGTCTCACCTGATCCTTCTATTGCTGCTCCATCGATCTATAACACTAGCCTACATGCTCGTAATGATGGTTATGATGTTTTCGCCTTATGGCACCAATGATTCAGTCATCCATCTAGCTCGACTGTTAAAATTATTCTTGTTAAGTGCAAAGTTGTTTCAAATAAACTGTGTCTTGATAATGTTTGTATTGCATGTCAAAAGGGCAAATCTCATAAACTACCTTTTTCAAACTCTTCTACTAAATATAAGGAAATGTTTTATTTGGTTACCTCAGACTTGCGGGGACCGGCATCAGTTGCATGTGGTTCTAACATGTATTATGTTTCATTTATTAACATGTGTAGTCGTTTTACATGGGCGTATCTAATTCAGCATAAGTCTCAGGTAGTTGAGTGTTTCCTTCAGTTTCAAAAGATGGTTAAGACTCAGTTTGGGAAAGAAATTAAGAGTTTTCAATGTGATTGGGGACACTGCAGCAAAACAGACTTTTAGCGGCGTTTTTTAGTGGCATTTATAGAAAAACGCCGCAAATATTATACATTAGTAGCGTTTTGAAGAAAACGCCGCTAAAAACTAAACAATAGCGGCGTTTTAGTAAAAAATACCGCTAAAAACTAAGAAATAGTGGCGCCTTGGATACAAACGCCCCTAAAAATGAGTAATAGCAGCATTTTCAATACAAACGCCGCTAAAGACTAATCAATAGCGGCGTTTTATGTACAAACACCGCTAAAAACTGAGAAATAACAGCGTTTTATGTACAAATACCGATAAAAACTAAGTAATAGCAGCGTTTTCAATACAAACGCTGCTAAAAAACTGATTTTATAAAAAAATATAAAACTACACCATTCCGTAGCTATGAGAAAGTTTTATTTTAGTTACTTAATTATGAAAAGTTACAAATTGATAACTAAACTATTTAGAAGTTTTCATTTAAGTTACTAATTAGCTATTAAAATCAACACCGTATGGCTTTCTCTAAACCTCTAAACCCTAAATCCCTAAATCTTAATTCACCTTAATTTCTAAAAAACATAAACCTTAAACAGTAATTCCTAAACCTTAAAACCCTAATTAAACCCTAAAAAAATTCATATAGATGTTGATGTGTATAATATTAATGTAAAAGCTTATCATGTTTATAATAAATTTTGGATGCAGTACTTAATATTGATTAAATATTATTTTTGGGTTTAGGGTTTAATATTATATTTTATGGTTTTATGGTTTAGGGTTTAATTGTTTTTATGTTTAATTTATGGTTTAGGGTTTGTTATTTTTTATTTGTGGTTTAATGTTTTAAAGTTTGTTGTTAGGGGTTTAGGTTCTTAGTGTGACTGCTAGTTGTCTTTTAATTTATACGTACTTTAAATAATTTCTTATATAATCGTAAAAGAGATAGTATTAATTTAATATATTTTTTGTTTAAGGGTTAGGGGTTAGGGGTTTAGGTTTTTATACCTTTGAATATGTGCAATTTTTTTATCCTTAAACCCTAATCACAAAACCTTTAAACTCTTCAATACAAAATCCTAAATCTTAAAACTCAAAACCCTAAACCCAAAGCACTAAATCCTTAAACCCTTAAATACAAAATCCTAAATCCTAAAACTCCGAACCTTAAACCCTAAATCCTATGAAAAATAGAAAATCACATTTCAATCTCTATTGATGTGTATATATATATTAATGCAAGAGAACGACAGAAACCTATAAAAAATGGGAAACCACATTTCAATCTCTATGCTCTAAGATTAAATATTCAAATTATATATTACGATGTAATGTTTTAATCAAAAAGTTAATAATATTAACTATTTGGATTAATTAATAATATTATAAAAATATATACACTAAATGATATTAAAAATTAAAGTATATGCAAATAAATCTAAAATTCATTAGTATGAAAGGCTGTAGCGACGTTTATATAAAAACCGCCGCAAATGATAGTTAATAGCGGCGTTTATACAAAACCACCGCAAATGATAGTCAATAGCAGCATTTGTTGACAAACGCCACAAAATGGAATTTTACATCAATAAAAATGACGTCATTTTGGGTGGAAATATTAGTGGTATTAGCGGCATTTATACAAAATGCCACAAAAAGTAATTTTACTTTAATGTAAACGGCGTCGTTTCTTGTTGAGAGAACAGTAGCATTAGTGGTGTTTTGCTAAAAACGCCGCAATATGTCACCTATAGCGGCATTTTGTTTAAAACGCCGCAAATGTGTTTTCTCAAACGACGTTGTTTTCCTTGGCAATATTTGTCGTATTAGTGGCGCTTTGTTGAAAACGCCACAAAATGGTCGTTCAAAACGCGTTGTTTAATGTGAGGATATATGTGTATTAGAGATGCTTTCTATAAACGCCACAATAAGTCTCCTTTAGCGACGCTTTTCTTAAAACGCCACAAACAGTCATTACTTTTATTTGAAACGGTGTCATTTTTCTCCCCTAAAGTTTATCCCCCTATACCCGAAACCAAAACAAAATTTTGCTAAGTCATCTCCCCCATTTCAGAATCTGGGTTTCCTTAAATCCCTAAAATAAACAACGAATTTTTTTCCCAAATCCTCCCCTAATTCCCTAAACTCGAAATCTATAACATTTTCCCCAAATCCAATTTTTTCCCCATACTTTTTTCCTCGAAATCAGTTCCCCCATCCCCAAAATCCCTAACTCTTTTCCCTTTCCTTTTCTCTCTCTTCCTGTGAAGGATAAAGCGTCTCTTTCAGATACCCACGCTTTCAACGACTCTTTTAGACATTGTTTCATGATCAAATTTCAGCTGTAAGTATCTCTTTTCTGTTCCCTTTGCTTTATTTATTTTTATGCGTAATGAATTTTTGTATAAGATTCGTTTATGTGTTTATGTTAGCCTCTAAAGTTGATGATGATTGATGACTGTAATTTCGTGTTTATAATAGGGTTTTTCAAGATTGTTTGCTGGTGAGAATTCCTGACCTTTTCCCTTGGAATTTCAGCTTGTTCGTATTAGTCATAATGAAGTGAAGGAGGAAAGCCAGTATAGCTAATCTTCTCCAGAATTTGCAAGGTCGAATCTATGATCTATTTTTAAATTGACCAAACAATTTTTACATCTGGATAATATTCAATTTTTACTATGTTTTGCTACTAAAAAAAATTAATTCAATAAAAAAAACTTAATTTTTATATATTAAAATAAAAATAAATTTATATTTCTGCTAGAAATTAGTTTTTATACATAATGAATATTAAAATTGAATATTCAAAATCTAAGTATATATTTTTGTCAATAACATCAAAATTTTGATTATGATTTTAATTGAATTCATTAACCATGGCACGTCAATTTCAATTGATTTTGTTTAAAAAATTATACAGATGATATTATTCGTGCTTAGTAGTTAAATTGAAAATTTAGTAAACATTGCATGTCTTTAGTAGGAAATTATATTTATGCCGAAAATGGTCATTATTGAAATGGGAAATATACCTGAAATGATGAGTTAAGTTGTGTTCATATGTGCTGCTTGTTTATTTAACCTTGAACATGACTAGCTACAGTGATTTGTCACGAACAAGATTCTGTGCTTTTAATTATATTTACATGTTCGAATGTTGTATTAGTTTGTACTAACGTACAGTATATGCCATTTCATGTTAGTCAATACAGTTATGCAGTATAATTGAAAAGTGGAATCTTATTTTGTGGTATGAAAATTAGCTTAAACGAAATTTTTCTATCTTTAAAACTAAAATTGAAATCAATCTAATATTAGATCAACAGGGTTTATAATAAGTAATTATTACTAATGTTCATCTAGTATTATATGCTAAAGCCGCATATGATAAACTTTAAAAAAAAAATTTCTTATTTGATTTAATAATTGCTTGTGTTTGACAAAATAAGCAAAATTGAGCCATTCAATTTATGTAACAATCGTTTGCAATTTATGTTTGACAAGTAAATTTGTATATATTCATATGTATTTGTTACAGATCTGTATTGAGAAAGGTATCCGTAATTTGAAAGTGACTAGAATTGAAGAGGACTTAGATCGAGTAATGAATTGACTATTTTTCTTTCAACCAAAAAATGTGAGTATTAGTTTTTAGTAAATAGATTAGTTTTTCTGTATATTTTGAAGTTATGCATTTTATTTTATTTTTGCAATCATTTAGTTGCACTAATTGAACTTGTTGATTTGCCGTTTAAATATGGGTTTATATTTGCTTTTGGCTTTTGCATGTGGTCATTAAAATCACATGTGGAATTCTCGGTAGCCCTTTGCTGCTTCTCCAATTTTCTGCCATCTAGTTTCCTGTTATCTGACATACTGTAAGTTCTTCTTTTAAATAGTATTAGTGGATTAATGTTGTCTGATATTATATTTATTTTCTATTTTTTTATAAAGTAAAGTATTAGTGAATTAATGTTCTCTGTATTTCAGATTCTGCTTCCTGGTCCTCCTACAACTATTGGTTCAACAGAAGCTGCCATTTAATCTTCGAATTAATATTTGGTACTGATATTGATAAAGATTTTATATTTGCTTCAACTGAATTAATATTTGGTGCTACTCTTATAAGCTTACATTTGTTCTAAGTACTATCGAGCACCTAAATTAATATTTGTGCAACTAAATACACCACAACCATTTACATCTGTTCTAGGTACATGTTTCGTTGCTAAATTTTTTTCCTTATTTCTATGCATTTTCGCTTTAAATTGCTTAACAGATACAACTTTTTTGACTCTAGCCTCTATTTGTTGTAGAGAGTGGAGTAGACCGAGATGTTGAAATTATTAAGGTACATTTTAGTTAAAAATTGTAATCAATAATAGTTTTATCATGATGATTTTGGAAAAATTAATATTTTGGGGCTGCCATTTTGTATAGATTTAATTGCTGGTTCTGTTTGGAGCACAACTATTTTGTTTTCAAAATAGTTTGAGATATTTAGCTTTTGAAAATATTTTAAATATATATGTTTTCAAAATTAGGCGCTATAATATAAAATTAGTTACATTATAATAAGATTTTAATTTGATATGTTTAATTTTTGAACTGAACTCAAATAATTTCACTCAACTTGATTCGATACGGCTACTTCACGTGAGGAACAAAACCATATTGTACATGCTTGAATGGGCTATTTTTATTTGAACCAATGTTTTCGAACATAATCCTTATTCACAATTATGGCAAACTAAACATGTTCAGTCATAAATTCAACTTATGCTAGCCATCATTGTCTGCTCCAAATTACCTAATTAAATTAAATTATATTTAAAGTTTCATTTTAAATATTTTATTTTATTTGAATCACGAAAAATAATTTTAATATTTTATTTTATTTTAACATTACCTAATTAAATTAAATTGTATTTAAAGTTTTATTTTAAATATTTTATTTTATTTCACTTTAATTTAATCATGAAAAATATTTTGTCCACTTTTATTTTATTATTAAATTACCTAATTAAATTAAATTAAATTATATTTAAAATTTCATTTTAAATATTTTATTTTATTTGAATAACGAAAAATAATTTTAATATTTTATTTTATTTTAGCATTACCTAATTAAATTGAGCACACATGATGGACTTAATCCAAAATAAATAATTAACCATAAATCTGTAAATTTACATAATTTACATAACACATAACTTACATAATTTGAAGTTCAAATTTCATAACTTATATAATTTTCATAACTTTCATAATACATAACTTACATAAATTAAAGTTCAAATTTTATAATTTACATAATTTACATAACTTATATAATTTAAAGATCAAATTTCATAACTTACATAATTTACATAACTTATGTAATACGTAAATATATATCATTTCATAACTTACATAACTTAATTTTACTTATAAATAAATAACTTACCTGTGTAATTTATTGTCAACTTTAGACTTCAAAAACTAAGAAATGGATAGGACTTGGATGAATTTGTCAAGGGTAAGCGACAGGTATCGAAACGGGGTACAAAGTTTTCTAAATTTTGCATTTCAAAATGCAAGCCAAGAGAATATGATTCTTTGCCCTTGTAAGAAGTGTGGCAACATCAATTGGCATTATCGTGAAGTTGTCTACGAACATCTAATTGTTGATGACTTTATTCGGGGGTATAAAAAATGGATTTTCCATGAAGAGTGTACATCTAGTAGAACCTCTTTAACGATTAATACGCCTTATCCTCATAGTGCTTACCATCAGTCTGTTAGAGAAGATGACATGGAAGGTATGTTGCGGGATGCATTTAATATGCACAATGATGGTTTGCAATCATTTCCACCTGACTTGGTTGCATCCGATGATTATAATTTTGGTGGAAATACTTTCACCGAAATGGGAAGAAGTGTACCTGATGAATAGCCAAATGAAGAAGCGACGAAGTTCTACATGTTACTTGGTGAAATGAATGAAGAACTTTATGAGGGATCAAAATTTTCAAAAATGTCATTCTGTATTCGTCTTTTTCACTTAAAATGTTTGGGAAGGTAGACCGGAAACTCTTTGAGAGTGCTATTAGAGTTTTTGAGAGAAATGTTCCCATTTGCAAAAATCCCTCAATCATGCAAATACATGAAGAAATTGATAAAAGATTTGGGCCTTGGCTACAATAAAATTCATAGTTGCCCAAATGACTGCATGTTGTATTGGGGTGATCGAAAAAACCAACAGTCTTGTCATGTTTGTGGTAAATCTCGTTGGATGAATAGAAATACAGAAGATGTTAATGAGAATGAATATGAGGCACAGTCAAGAAGGAAGCCGAACAAGATTTTACGATATTTTCCGCTAATGCCAAGGCTTTAAAGGCTATTCATGTCGTCAAAGACAGTTGGGGTTACTCGATCCAAGGCTGGGATATTTACACCTAAGGCTCTGTCTGTTGAAGCTGTTGATTATGAGCCAAGTACGATTGAGGAGGCTCTTGCTGATCCAACATATAAACTCGTAGTTCATGCTGAATTTGATGCACTCATGGCCAACTCCACTTATGACCTTATTACTCTACCTCATGGATGTAAGGCAATAAGGTGTAAGTGGCTTTTCAAAGTAAAGAAAAATTTTGATGGGACTATTGCTCGGCGTAAGGCTAGGTTGGTAAAAAAGGCTATTCGCAAGTTCCTGGATGTGGTTTCAAGGAAATGTTCAGTCTAGTGGTGAAGCCTGCTACTATTCGAACCATACTCTCAGTTGATGTTTCTCGTGGTAGGCAGATTCATCAGGTCAATGTCAACAATGCCTTCTTAAATGGTGATCTCACCGACAAAGTGTCCATGCAACAACTGGCAAGCTATGTTTAGTTCAGTCCAAACGGTGAGCAATTAGTGTGTTGTCTAACAAAGGCTCTATACGGGTTGCACCAAGCTCCTCGCACCTGGGTTGATAAATTGAAGAGGTTTCTTATTTCTACTGGGTCTCTCGTATCCAAGTCTGATGCATCTTTGTTTATTCGTGTAACAACTGAGTCTATCATCTATGTTTTGGACTATGTGGATGATATTATTATTACGAGGAGTGTGGATGACAACATAACTAGTTTTATTCAGCTACTAGATAAAGAATTTTTTATTTAAGGATATGAGGGACCTTCATTACTTCTTAGATATTGAAGTTACCCAATCCTCTTCTAGAAGTCTTCATTTATGCTAGCGCAAGTACATCAGGGATCTGCTTGACAGAAGTTTTTTTACCAATGCAAAAAGTGTCCACACACCAATGATCAGTTTGCCAGTCTTGTCTAAAGATGAGTGAGATCGACTTGCTGATCCTACAGAATATCGAAGTCTTGTTGATGTGCTTTAATATGTGGTTCTAACCCGACCTGATATAGCCAATGTAGTAAATCGTGTGTGTCAGTTCATGCATGCACCCACTTCAGTAAATTTGGTGGCCCTAAAATGAATCTTACGATAATTACGTGGGACCAAAGATCATGGGTTGATTTTTCGTCCATCCGGTCGACTATCTCTCATTGGTTATGCTGATGCCAATTGGTGATTGGATTTTGATGATCGCCAATCTACGACCGGATATTGTGTATATTTTGGAGATACGTCTATTTGGTGGTGTTCGAAGAAGCAACAGGTTGTTTCTTGGTCAATAGCAAAGGTTGAGTATCGTAGTCTAGCTGCAGCCACCAATGATATTGTAGACACTCAATTTTGCCCGGGCCTAGAAATAAGTCCAAAAACAAAAATAATAAACCTAAAAAAAAAAAAACAAAGTCCAAGTCCAGTCCAGAATTACAAATATAATTTGGCCCGATCGAAATGGCCCATTACTTGAAAAGATTTAAGGCCCATCTACAAGCTTGACTTATATGGAAATATAATCTTCAAGGATATGCAATCTTAGATATGAGATGCAATCCTAGATATGATGCAATCTTAGATATGATTGCAATCTTAGATATGATATGCAATCTTAGAAGATATGATTTTGTAATCTTAGAGATTTAATTTGTAGATACCCTTTAATCTTAACCGTTGATGTAATTGATCTGTACTGTTGGATTTGAGGAGGCTCAACTATAAATAGAGGCCTCTCCTTCATTGTAAAAGACACTTGAGTTTTGAGAAGTAACAAAAATTCTTGAGAGCTTTCACTCAAATTTCTCTCCCTCTTGCGTTCTTATTTTCTGCGGTTTGTTCTTATTTTATTCTTTGTTCATTTTCGTTTTTCAACCTTTTTTTATTTTGATTTAATCCATGTTTCCCTAATTTTTAATTTTTTTATTTTTTTTAATAATTTTAGTATCATATCAAACTATTTTATTTTTTTAAAATATTTTTTAAATATTACTCTTAGTAAATTATTTTTTTAAATTTTACTCAAATCATTGTTTTAAAAAATATATTTCATTAATTGTCGTTTTTATCCAAAAATTATTTTTTTAATTAAAGGCAATATTTGACATTTAGGATTTTCGAGAAAAATAGTGCCCTAACTTACTGGGTTGCGATTTTTCTCGTCGAATTCGAATATCCAAGTACCCTTCTAAATGTTTTGAGTTTTAAAATATAAACAACTATTCTTGAGATTTCAAAACGTTGTGTCCTAACTTACTGGATATGGCATTTTGTTGTTTCAAGATAGAAATTTTCCAAAGGTAAGCTTAGCTTCAAAGATTTTGAAATATTGCGTCCTAACTTACTGGATGTGATGTTTTGAATCGTTTGAGATAAGTGAGTCTTAATTTTCAAGTTCAAGACATTCAAATAGTTTTCTTTCAAAAGAGGATTGCATTTTAAAACCTTCAAATTTCCGACATAAAAGACATCAAATAATCAATTAGGTACCAATTTTTGGGCGTTACGAGGGTGCTAACCCTTCCTCGTACGTAACCGACTCCCGAACCCGTTTTCTCGAAATTTCGTAGACCAAAACTAATGATTTTAAAACAAAATGTTTTAAAGGTGATCCAATCACACCTAAAAAGATTGGTGGCGACTCCCATTTTCTTTTTTTAAAAGTCGACCCTATTTTTTCAAAACTCATAAAAAATGGTTTCTACAGCTTGGCGACTCCACTGGGGACCAATAAGTGAGTCAAGCCGTATAATTTATTATTTTTTGTCTTAATGTCAGAAATTTGAAAAATTTTGAAATACAATCCTCTTTCATTACATGTGTTTGAATTACTACTGCATATGTTTGTTATATTTTGGCTCCAATTGCATTTGCATGACCGCTGTGGTCACACCTTTAAGTGGGAGTGAGAAACTACGCCTTCGTGAGGTTTTCACCTCCGTGCAGGATAGTGGATCGCTTTCGGAATACATCCGTACCTATGTCTTCGTGAGATTTCATCCCCGTGCAGCCATAGGGAAATGTATTCCCCTGAACTGAACTCGGTCCGTATGAGCCTGTAATGGGTGAGGATCGAGGAATTTGCTGGTTCAAGTACCTCAACTTTAGAGCTAAACCACATATAGAAGACATAGGTATCCACCCTAGGTAGAATTATACCAAACCTTAGTAATCACCCTGATAGTTGTTTGCTTATTTTATTTGCCTTATGATCTATTTTGTGACACTAACTTGTTGTGTTTTATTGCATATCATCTCATATTTTAAAAGGTATTGATTCACGGTCAGTTTCTAAGTTAGAGAGTTTTATTATGGAGAACGGACTTCTTGATAGAGTGGAAGGCAACGCTAATGTCCATATATGGTCAGAGCAAATTCAGTTAGTAAAGGGAGATAGTCTAGTTGTGGGATATGTGTCGGAGCTGTCAGACTACACTCGTATCAGCGTCACACAGAATAATCACCATGAGTTAAAGGAAATATGGGATCAATGGAGTGGTGAAGCCAAGCAATTGTTCTACAACAACTATGGGAACTTACAATACTTGCTTGATTTAAAAATATATAAGAATTTGTTTCGGGCCATCACTCAGTATTGGAATCTTGTATACAGTTGCTTTACGTTTGGAAAAGCCGATATGGTACCTAAGGTAGAGGAATATTCAGTTTTGTGGCGTTGTCCTAAGATTCAAGTTGATAAAGTTTACTCAAGGGCTGACTGTATGCGAACTTTTGTGAGGAAGTTGATGAACTTCATGGGAAGAAGGAGCACGCTAAAAAGGAAAGAGCAAGAGGGAAATGGGGCAACGTTGGAATTCCGGCCTCTTCCGCCACTGGTGCTTCCTAATGTTGTTCCAATCAAAGCAGAATTGTATATGAGGTAGATTGATCGACACCCTATGGCAAGGCGTGCTAAGGGGCAGAAGGTAATGTATTCATTAATCACTTCAAGGTGAACAAGAAGAGCATGGATGTACACTTCTACCATTACAGTGTTTCTCTTTCATATGAAGATGGTCGATGGTGAGAGTGTTGGAAGGAAAGTGATTGACGAAATGCATGGGACCTACAAAAGTGAGTTGGGTGGAAAGAATTGTGCCTATGATGGTAAAAGGCTTATTTACTATAAGAGTAAACAACAAGCATGAGTTTACTATGTTGCACTTATTAGAGACAATGGAAATGCAAGCCTTGATGGATACCCAAATGGACGCGAAAGAAAGAGATTTAAGAAGACCATATCATTTAAAGACCTTTAAAATGGAGATTAGCTATGCTGAGAAGATACCCATGTAAGCATTTCAAAATGCTTTGCGCGGACAGGAATCTGAAAGCTCTCAAGAAACACTGAAGGTGCTGGATATCATTTTAAAGCAACATGCTGTGAAGTAGGAATGCCTACTTATTCGCCAATCTTTCTTTCAAGATAATCAGAACAACTTTACAGACATTGGAGGAGGTGTCCTTGGCTATAGAGGTTACCTCATGGGAGAAGCCATGGCTCAAATTCGAGATGGTTTACGAACCCTAAAGGTACAAGTTGATACATTAAGCATAAAATACGAGCTACAGTCGGATCGTGGTCAAGAGTTAGCTTTGTTGTTTAGGAGAGTTAAAGCTTTGGGCCATAGGGCGAAGGCGTATTTGTAAATCATTCATATGTAAATATGTTCTTTCTCTAAATAAAGTTTTTTAAAAGAAATTGAATCGAGATCGATACCTTTTTGCATCCATGCATTTGCATTACATTACATCAAAGAAAAGAAGGTGTTGATTCGAAATTTGATTCCTAAATAGAATAGTTTGTCATAAGGAAACGAATTTCTTGATAAAGTGGATTATAGTGCTGTCGTCTGGATATAGTCCAAATAAACACGATGAGAGAAAATCAGTAGTCTATGAAGGAATACATGATTTACTTACCGAGAGCGTAACAAGAGAAAACCGATAGTTCATGAAGGAATACATAATTTACTTACCGAGAGCGTGACGAGAGAAAGCTGGTAGTCTACAGAGAAATATATGATTTAATTGCCAACAAAGATTATCCAAGAGCCAGCACTTTTGATGAGTATCATAAAGATAAGCGAGTAAGAGATCGAGGCTCAGATCAAGCAGAAAGGAGCTAGCAAAGGCATCTTTCGGAGAATTCACAAGATTTGACCATGAAGAGAAGATCAAAATTTCTACTTGGACTATGAAAGGGCAAAGGCTGTACATGTAATCCGTTTTCATGTAAAGAAATCTGTTTTCTAGAAAAGTTATTCTAATGGAACTGAATTCATAATTGATGTCTTCTTTTCTTTTACATTCATGCATTTGCATTGCATCATATCACATGCATTTAAATCTATAAAAGGACCCTAATTAGTTAAGGTTAAAAGGAGAAAGAAATAGAGAAGAGAGAGAAGAAGGTCATGGCTGAATGAAAAGAAGACGCTCCCTTACATATCCCAGACTTTTGTATCAGAAGGGATAGCTTACCCAGAGAATAGGGTGTTTGGAAATGAAAATCGTTCCATCAATGCCATACATAAGCGACTGATTAAGGAAATCTAGAGGGCATTCGTACTTACGAATCAGGAAAATCCTTAAATAGCTGGACTGCAGAAGAACTTCTTGTAGTTTTAGAAATTATACAGAATAATTTGCAGAACACTCTTGTTACTTTAAAGCCTAGAAGTAATAAGATCTCATTTGTGAAATAGGCTCATGTTCAGACATTATTGTTTTAATAAAACATATCTTTCACGATTAACACGAACAAATGTTCCTTCATTCTTTATTCTTTGATTTCTTCATTCATAATTTGTAAATAATCATTCTTGAATTCATTTCTTGTACATTCTTTTATGTCCATCATAGATCCCTAGATATCAATGACGTGGGCAATGATACTACAGATTCAGATTTCCTTTTGAGCGTAACATGTGTTTAAAGAAACCTCAGTATTTTGAAGATTTGACAGAAATTGTAACTTGTTTCTAAATTTTTCGGAAAGGGTAAAGCAATAAGAGAAACAGATTTTACCCTTTGAGAAGGGATAGAGAGTATAGCCTTAGAGGAAGGAAAGGTTACAAAATTGGAATGCATATAGCTGAGGAGACAAAAGAAGACCTTGTTAAGATTATTACAGGAATTCAAAAATGTAGTCCAAAGACGCATGCAGGAGGATTTACAAGTGGCCAAGACGAGCATGAGGTTTGGGCACTGTTGGTCTACCATGGAAGGGAACCACGGTAGTTATACCATAAATGCCGAATTGAAGGAGTCGAGACTTATGTGCCTCTTTCTTTTCTTCGCAAGCTTTCTATGTATGGGGCATATATGTTATGGGCCCGAGCTCGTCAAAAATTTTAGTCTAACAATGGTTCATCTTTGTGGTTGTCGACTGCTCCATTAAGAGGGTGGAGAAAGCTTCATATGCCAATATTACAAAGTGAATAGTTATCTATTTCGCAAAAAAAAAAAAAAGAAAAAAAGAAAAAGATCATATCCAACTGCACAATGTCAAAAGTTTACAGTCTGTTCAAAGATAAGGCACCATACCACAGTACAACAAAGGTTGCCAAAAAGAAAAATAGAATAAAAAATAAATTATAGAAGATGACCGAGACTGGTAATAATTGGCATTAGAAACTACCATTTACTCTCTATGCTTACGTTGGAGCAAACGCATTCAATTCCAGTTGTTTCAAAGGTTCCAACCACCATTCTTGGAATGGATGTATTGTTTGGTTCTCCCAAGAAAGTTTGATGCGCCGATAATAGCTGCGGTGGTTAGCTCTAAGCAGTGGCTATTGATTTTTAGCTATAGGGCATCATGGCCGTATACAGCCTCTGAAGCTTGAAATGATAGATCCTCTCTCCAAACCAATTTCTGATAAAATGGATGAAGGTATCATGAAGGAAGCTCTCTTGGGCTTCGATACAAGTTCAGGGAAGAGGAAGCCTGATTAGCTCATTATTGTCAAGGATGGAGTTAGCAAGTCTCAATCAGATTTTGAACAAAAAACTTAACCAGGTTCCTTGACGAGAATGGAACCCCAAGTTTATGGTCATTGTGGCATAGAAAAACCATCATACCAAGATTTTCCAGTGGGGATCTCTTGACAAAGTCCTGCTTGGAACCGTTATAGACAACAAAATCTATCATCTTAAGAATGACGACTTCTATCTTTGTGCCCATACTGGAATGATAAGGAACTACGAGGCATACTCATTATCATGTTCTCTTAGATCAAATTGGTTTTTTGGTTGATGATCTGCAAGAACTAGTCCATGCTCTATCCTACGAACACCACAGCCATGTTTGTTGTGGCTCCTATTTGTTATGCCCATTTGGCAATTTCAAAGTTGGGGCAATTTATAAATTTTGAGGATGCTTCAGAGACATCATCAAGCCATGATGGAGTAACAACTCCGAGAGCAGTTTCTGTACCTCAGCCTCGCAGGTTGAAGAATAATGTCAGCAGCTCTATTTTTATCTACTGAAAATCATTGAACCATCTTTTTGTGTAGAGGTTTTGGATTTTAGCTACCATATGCTCTCTATGCTTGTCAAACGTCAGCCAGGACTTTTACTGGGGTCATGGGTTTAAGAATCAAGATCTATTCCTCCAAGCTTCGATGGAGTCAAGAATTGAATACCTCCAGTGAACTTAACTTGAAAGTATCCATCCTAATCAAATGTAATAAGAATGGATGACACAGACTTATGACAAAGAGGGTTCCTCCACAAGAATTTCTCACAGAAGCCAAGGTGAAAACCCGCAAAGGGCGCTTTGAGACTTCTATTCCAAAAAAAAGGAAAAAGAAAAAAGAAAAAAAGGGAATAATAAAAAAGAAAAAAGAAAAAAAGAAAAAAGAAAATGGAGAGGTCAAGGTGAAAACCCGCAAAGGGCGCCTTGAGACCAAAGGGGGTTTTGAGTTGAAAACCCGAAAGGGCGGCTCAAATTTTGAAAGGCATGCAGTGACCTTGTTATACCTGATTCGACAAGAAGCGGAGTATGTTACATACCGGGGCATCAACAAAGTACTTTGGGTCTTCTAAATACATGTTAAACTCAAAGCAGTCTTCATGGAATTTGTATATGGAAGCCCAAGCTGCGATATATAGGGTATCAGATTTTTTGTGCTGTTTGCTATCTTTGAATTCTCTTTCTTCACAAAGATAGATTCCTAGATTAACTTCCATTTTTTTTGATAAATCTTTCAAACTCTAATTATCCTCAAAGATCAATTTATCTGTTGTCCATTATTCATAAAACATGTTGCATTGAAACAATGATTGATGAACTAAAATATTTTCACAAACGAATTTTTACATATTGCTCTGGAAATTACTGGGTAATACAAGAAACTGAAATATGACAATTGTTTAAGGAATTCCTATTGAGTAAGGATCGAAGGTCCTTGAGAGAATTTCTTCTTCAGTCCAAATGATGATTGGACAATTTCAAACGATTCAATCCTAAGAGAGTATCACTTCACAAACATCTCCAGCAGGTCATAACATTTGGTAATGGTACAATGGATGAAATTGAGGGAGAAGATTCTAAGCATATGAGCAAAATAGGATTGGTACTTTAAGACGAAACTTGAATGAATCAAGACGTCCGAAATAGAAGTCATTTTCATTTTGCATCATAAATATGTCTAATTAGGAACATTTGACTCATTTCAATTATGGCATCCTAATCATCAGGCATAATCATACACGCATTCTACAGGTTATGTAGATCAAAGACGATGCGTCTTAACTCCCTAAATGGTAGGGTAACAGGCTAAAATAGCAGATCCTATCTCCCTGAGTAGTAGTGGAGTGGATCAAAGACTTGCCTTAACTCCCTAAGCGATAGGGTAACAGGTTAAAATAGCAGATCCTATCTCCCTGAACAGTAGTGGAGTAGATCGAAGACTCACCTTAATCCCATAAGCAGTAGGGTAACAGGCCACAACATAGCAGATCTGGCGTTCAGGTGTTTATACTGAAGCAGATCAAAGATGGTTTGGCATCCTTGTTTTACAAAAAGCAAATCGAAGACATAGCTGATTTGGCTTTCGCGTGCCTACGCTGAGGCAAATCTAAGATGATTTGGCGTCTCTGTACTGGCGGAGAGCAAATAAAAGTTTGGCATCTCTGTATTTGGCAGAGAGTAGCCACATAGCAGATCTGGCATTCAGATGTTTATATTGAAGTAGATCCAAGATGATTTGGCATCCTTGTACTGGCGAGGAGCAAATCGAAGAAATAGCTGATTTGGCTTTTGCGTGTTTACGTTGAAGCAAATCTAAGATGATTTGGCATCTCTGTATTGGCGGAGAGCAAATCGAAGTTTGGCGCCTTTGTATTCGGCAGAGGACAGACACATAGCAGATCTGGCATTCAGATGTTTATACTGAAGCAGATCCAAGATGGTTTGGCATCCTTGTACTGGCGATGAGCAAATCGAAGACATAGCTGATTTGGCTTTCGCGTGTTTACGTTGAAGCAAATCTAAGATGATTTGGCATCTCTGTATTGGCGGAGAGCAAATCGAAGTCTGGCATCTCCATATTCGACGGAGGGTAGTCACATAGCAGATCTGGCATTCAGATGTTTATACTGAAGCAGATCCAAGATGGTTTGGCATCCTTGTACTGGCGAGGAGCAAATCGAAGACATAGTTGATTTGGCTTTCGTATGTTTACATTGAAGCAAATCTAAGATGATTTGGCGTCTCTGTACTGGCGGAGAGCAAATTGAAGTCTGGCATCTCCATATTCGACGGAGGGCAGACACATAGCAGATCTGGCATTCAGATGTTTATACTGAAGCAGATCCAAGATGGTTTGGCATCCTTGTACTGGCGAGGAGCAAATCGAAGACATAGCTGATTTGGCTTTCGCGTGTTTACGTTAAAGCAAATCTAAGATGATTTGGCGTCTCTGTACGGCAGAGAGCAAATCGAGGTTTGGCATCTCCATATTCGACGGAGGGCAGACACATAGTAGATCTGGCATTCAGATGTTTATGCTGAAACAGATCCAAGATGGTTTGGCATCCTTGTGCTTACAAGGAACAAATCGAAGACATAGTTGATTTGGCTTTCACATGCTTACGTTAAAGCAAATCTAAGATGATTTGGCATCTCTGTATTGACAGAGAACAAATCAAAAAAGCAGATTTGGCGTCTCTGTGTTCGGCGGGGAGCAGATCGAAGACATAGTAGATCAGACCTTCATGTGTTTGCATTGAAGTAGATCCAAGATAGCAGATTTGGCAATCCCTATATTGACAGGGAATAGATCAAAGGCAACAGATTTTGCAATCTCTGTATTAGACAGGGAGAAGATCAAAGACATAGCAGATCTGACCTTCATGTGTTTACATCGAAGCAGATCCAAGATGACAGATTTGGCATCTCTGTATTAGACTGGGAGCAAATTAGAGATAACAGATTTGGCGTCTCTATATTGGACGGGGAGCAGATTGAAGAAGCAGATTTAGCGTCTCTGTATTAGACAGGGAGCAGATCAAAGATAGCAGATATCGCCTTCTTGAATTGCAGTGAAGCAAATTGAAGCCGTCAAGAGGCCATTGAAAGAAGATCAAGGATCAAGAACTCAAGACTCGGCAAGCCCGGGCAAAATTGGTCCTTTTATAGTCTTTGCTCTATTCCTGTTACACAGCAATGAGCAAAGAGGGGCAGCTGTAGACACTCAATTTTGCCCGGGCCCAGAAATAAGTCCAAAAATAAAAATAATAAACCCAAAAAAAAAACAAAGTCCAAGTCCAGTCCAGAATTACAAATATAATTTGGCCCGATCGGAATGGCCTATTACTTGAAAAGATTTAAGGCCCATCTACAAGCTTGACTCATATGGAAATATAATCTTCAAGGATATGCAATCTTAGATATGATATGCAATCCTAGATATGATACAATCTTAGATATGATTGCAATCTTAGATATGATATGCAATCTTAGAAGATATAATTTTGTAATCTTACAGATTTAATTTGTAGATACCCTTTAATCTTAACCGTTGATGTAATTGATCTGTACCGTGGGATTTGAGGAGGCTCAACTATAAATAGAGGCCTCTCCTTCATTGTAAAAGACACTTGAGTTTTGAGAAGCAACAAAAATTCTTGAGAGCTTTCACTCAAATTTCTCTCCCTCTTGCGTTCTTATTTTCTGCGGTTTGTTCTTATTTTATTCTTTGTTTATTTTCGCTTTTCAACCTTTTTTTATTTTTATTTAATCCATGTTTCCCTAATTTTTAATTTTTTATTTTTTTAATAATTTTAGTATCATATCAAACTATTTTATTTTTTTAAAACATTTTTTTAAATATTACTCTTAGTAAATTATTTTTTTTAAATTTTACTCAAATCATTGTTTTAAAAAATATATTTCATTAATTGTCGTTTTTATCCAAAAATTGTTTTTTTAATTAAAGGTAATATTTGACATTTAGGATTTTTGAGAAAAATAGTGCCCTAACTTACTGGGTTGCGATTTTTCTCGTCGAATTCGAATATCCAAGTACCCTTCTAAATGTTTTGAGTTTTAAAATATAAACAACTATTCTTGAGATTTCAAAACTTTGTGTCCTAACTTACTGTATATGGCGTTTTGTTGTTTCAAGATAGAAATTTTCCAAAGGCAAGCTTAGCTTCAAAGATTTTGAAATATTGCGTCCTAACTTACTGGATGTGATGTTTTGATTCGTTTGAGATCAGTGAGTCTTAATTTTCAAGTTCAAGACATTCAAATAGTTTTCTTTCAAAAGAGGATTGCATTTTAAAACCTTCAAATTTCCAACATAAAAGACGTCAAATAATCAATTAGGTACCAATTTTTGGGCGTTATGAGGGTGCTAACCTTTCCTTGTACGTAACCGACTCCCGAACCCGTTTTCTCGAAATTTCGTAGACCAAAACTAGTGATTTTAAAACAAAATATTTTAAATGTGATCCAATCACACCTAAAAATATTGGTGGCGACTCCCATTTTCTTTTTTTAAATGTCGACCCCGTTTTTTCAAAACTCATAAAAAATGGTTTCAACAGATATTACGTGGTTAGTCTCTCTCCTAACGGAGCTTGAAATATCATCTGCCGATTTGCCTACTATTTGGTGTGATAATTCTAGCGCAGTAACAGTTGCTGCAATCCGGTCTTACACTCCAAGTTCAAGCATGTTGAACTTGATCTATTTTTTGTTCGTGAAAAGGTCGCTCAAGGTTCACTTGTTGTCGAAGAGGTCCCAGCCTGTGACCAGGTTGTTGACATTTTTACAAAACCCCTATCTGTCTCGTTGTTTACTCGATTTTAAAATTTGCTTCGAGTGTTACCTATTGAGAAGTTGGGTGAATGTTAGTGTATAAGGTAAGATAGGTTGTTAGCATTTAGTTATACAATCTAGTATATTGTTAATAAAATTGGTTAGCAACAGTTGACACTTACTCATGTATATAATTATCATTTCTGTACAGATTCAATCAAGCAATAATAACAGAATATTCGGTCAATACTCTTTTTTTTCTTTGTATTTTCTCTCTATTTTCCTATACTTACTAATATTCCCGCACACTGTCCCATTATCTTACAATGCATCACCAGCTGCGGCAATCATTTTTCCCTGATCTTGGTTTTCGAAGCATGCAGAAGCTACCAACAACCACAATATATAGCATAGTAATATATTTGTTTCAAATCAAAGCATTTGGTTAAGTAAAAATTCAAAATTTGATTATAAATTCGATGGACCTGATTAGGAGAAATTAGAGAAAACAATACTCACGAATATATTTTGTATAAAAGGTGGCAATCCCTGGTGTTGCTGAAGCAAAGGAGATTAGGCAGGCAACCATGCCAACAAAAAACAAACTATAATTCTCCATTGCTTAATTAGCTTTCGATGTTTTAGGTTGCATGTGTTGTGAGCACTTAAGCTATAGGAGGGGTCCACTTATGTAAGCTTATTGCCTGCCTCATTGGTAACTTTTTTTTGGGTGGTTTACTAATTCATAGCCATTTATTAGAAAAATTAATCACTAAGCTGTTAGAGAACTTACAATAGAGAGTGATAGATTGTAACTGAAACACCCATGAACACTGGAAAAAAAAAATCGACAAAGAGATTATTTTAACATTCGGTGATGCCATTGATGAAGGTTAATGGAACAGGATATTATTGTAATAGCAGCAACAGTGGTGTAAGTAGTGAAGATCATGTTTTCCCACGACGTCTCAATCTCGAACTCGTTCCCAATTCTATTTCTAACTTAGCTTGGTTCCCATCCGAACAGCCATCGCCTCTACTACTCTAGCTAAATAGGTTCGAACAGCCATCCACAACCTTCCCAGTGCAGTCCCTAGCAACCGCCGCAATGGCTGCCCATCCTGATTCACTCGTCTAAGAAGCGTCGCAGTTACTTTTGATCGTCTGGTGATCGGGTTTCTTCCATTTGGTCAACCATTTCCCCTGAATCTAAGAATCAGATTGCTTTCATGTTCCATTCTGATCACAAAATAATTTAATTATTTTTAGTTCTATGTATTTTTAATGTTGTAATCTTTTTACCATTAATTTTATCTTCTAATTTGACCTATGTGATGATAAAAACACATGGACCATTAACATTATTTTTTTACAATTTAACAAAAATTTTGCACACTCAAAAGGATAAAAAAAAAAAAAATTTTTATAATAAAAGTATATAGTTTTTCTTTTATACTTTCGTGTATGTTGTTGTATTGGAATGGTTATAGTGATAAAAGTTATATGCACTTTCAGCTTTCGGTTCCAGAGGTTTAATATTATTTCAATTTTATATAAAGGTTTTTGATATTTATAACATATACTTTTTGAAAAACCAGCCATGCATAAACTATATAGTTAGCAAAAGAACAGTAAGTAAAAAGAACTTGGAATTAAGTCAAGCTAAAATTTTCAAGTTTTGGTGCATAAATAAAATAATTTCATTTGGATTCCACTGAAATTTATATTACCCCATCATCCAAGGCTTTATATACATTAACATTTCTTTTATAGACAATATCCCATAATAATAGTAATAGAGCAAAGTGAATGTTTTCAATAAAAAAAATTTTAATGAATTATTAATCTACATCAATGTGTGAACTGGATTTGGAATTTTATTGGATAATATAAAAGTAAAATACAAGCTAAAGGATTGAAATATTTGCAAAATATATAAGAAGATGAATAGAAAAAAAAGGCACAAACTATTTAATTTTATTCAGCAATAATAAGTGACGATAAGATGATAACAATATATGGAATATGTTCCACATCTGCTTCATATGAAGAGAGAAACAATAGTAAGGACACAAGCAATCACAACCATACTGCAAGCAACAAAACTACCACCTTTTACCGCAGAAATCACACCCATAAAGCAACTGATTTCAGAAACAACAAGACCAAACATTTTGCTTTGCTAATTCACTAATCTGTTCAAATTGGTTGAGTGATTTGGTAATTTTATGTGAACAAAAAAGATGTATTTATAAGGAACAAAAGCAATCAACCGACTTTTGAGCTTTCCTACTCTCATTTACTTCACTTACTCTAAACCCACTGTTTTGAGATGTTCAATCACCAAAAATGATATAAATTAATCGTTTACCAACTTCATCCAATAAATACAATTAAAAAATTTAACCTTAAATAAATATGTTTCAATCCCAAGTTTATACTGGGTCCGACTTAACTCGATGACTTTTTTTCTAAATAAATAATAATTTTATTTATCCAAAAAAGCAAAATGTTGCTACAAATTCAATTGATAGGCAATTTTGTTTTGTGTATTATAAATTCAAATGGTTTTTTCCACACTAATTTTGTTTGTTTATGTAGTTTTTAACATATACCAGCATATGTATTGTGTATATAAAGTTTTGTCACATTACTTGTTATTATTTTTCAAATTTATTTTTTATATTACATAATTTATCCTACTAAACTAATTAATTCTTTATACAAGTGAACAAATACATTTCAATAAGATGAAAGAATTTACAAACACAGGGATCAAATTTTAATCTCATGCCATTTAATTTGAAATCCATGCAAGTTTACCATTAAACCAATAATGCGACTATTTAAAGTAATTAATTTTAAGTTGCATGTAACTCCCCAAGTTTTGGGGTTAGAAGTTCTGAGCTTTTTGGTTAGGGTCAGTGAGTAGGTTGATCTATTGCGTTTATCTTTGCGTTTTAGTGCCAGAATGAGCCTGCTGGTGTGGTAGGATGTGTATTAGATTGCCTTTGGATTTTGGGTTTTGAGTCTTCGTGTGTGTTTGAGGGAGTAATTTTATTTTAGATTTTTTTATAAGTTGCTAAAATATTTATTTATTTTAGCTATGTCATTTTATTCTTATCATTGAGAATAGAAAATCCCCAAAAAAAAAAGTGTTGCACGTTCTTCCTCTCTCTCCATTTTGTTCTCTGTGACTTTTCAATTTTTTCTTTCTTCCTCAAAAGAAAATATTCGGTTTCTTTTGATTCTTTGTTTCTTTCATTTTATCGTTGTTGTCATTTGTCAAGGGAATTTTGTTCTCGAGTGTTCGTTTAATCATAAGAGATGAAGGTTTCTAAATCGGCATGGTGGAGCGATTTGAACTATTCTGGGGGTTCATTTTTCCATCTAAGGTGCATGTTTGGAAACTCCTATGTTTCGTTGTCAAATTATTGTTTGGGTTCTTCGAAATTAGACAAATCTTGAGTGTTTCGAAGATTGATAAATCATTGTACTGTTTTGCCGTTGTTTTGCATAGAAACCTATATAATTTGGTAAATTTTCGAGTTATCAATGGTTGGGAAGCATTTTGAGAGCAAAAACATTTTTCAGGCTGTTTTAGGGTGGTTTCGTGAGCACACGGGTGGCCACACGGGCGTGTGTCGCACATGAGCATGTGTCACACACGGGCGGTCCACACAGCTATGTGCATTTGGGAAATTAGAGATTTGGACAACGTTTGGTGCCACACAACCTGGCCACCTGGTCATGTGGCTGATTTGGGGATTTTTAGTCAATATTCACACGGGCATGTGTTCTAGACACACGACTGTGTGCCTCTTTCACATGGGCGTGTAGACTTTCACACAGCCAGGGAACACGGCTGTGTGGCCTTATTTGGCAAATTTTCGTTGTGTCAGATTTTGACTTGTTTGTGTTCCTTTGTATTCCAACCCTCGGCTAGGCCTTGGTAAGGATGGTTGGGACTCTGTTTTAGCCCAGACTTATGCGTTAGTTATAATTATAACACTAATTTAATGATTTATTTAAATGTTAAGTGATGTTACCTAGAATTTAAGTACAGTTATAACTGATTCTAAATCTGGTCAATTGAATATATGCACCTCTAATTCTGTTTGACTGATATGTGACTGTTTGTAAGTTGTTTACATTGTTTCTGTAAGTCTGCTGGTGATTTGTTTACATACATATATTTGCATAAAATTCTTAGGCTTAGTTGTGAAGAGAAAGAAGTTTGATTTGATTTGGCAGTTTCAACTACAATACATTTGTATAACGATTTACTGCATTGTCCTTTACATATGTCAACTAGCTGCATATTGTCATTTGAGTGGCTTAGTTCCACGTATGTGGTGTATATGGTGGATGGATCTTTCAAGGTCTTATGTGGTGTGCATGGTTGGTTGGACTTTATTAGCTCATATGTGGTATGCAAGGTGGTCAGAGAGGTGTTTGATTGGTGGAATGGGTTGTTTTTATCTCGTTGCATTCATATGCATCTGGTTATATGTCTTAATATACGTGTAAGATTATAAAAGTATTGAGGTGTTAGTGATATGGTACTTGGAAATGAAGTGTTTTTGTTAATATGCATTTTGGTATGTTTTGGTAATGACTTGTTTGGTTTAGCGCCTAAGTTTTTCGTGTATGATTATGTTCATATTCTGGTAGTGGATTATTTGTCATAACACTTTGTTCTCCATTTTCTGTTACATTTCAGACTCACATTGAGCTCGTGTAGCTCACCCCCTTAGTGTTTCCTCTTTCAGGTAGTCTCGCATTCTAAAGTTGGACTTGGCATGATGGAGGTCTTGGAGTGATAGGTTTTCAAACAAGCTAACAAATCTCTTTCTCAGTTCTTATCTTGTTAATCTGTTTTGGACTATAAATAATTATAAGAATGTGGTATAATTCTATTTAGGGTTTTCGTAAATGGCTTTTGTATTGAATTCTAAAAACTGCGAAATTTTAATTCCATATGATTTTGACGTAACTTAAATTTTCCATTTTAAATTCTAAGTGGTTAAATTCTGCCCTACAGGGGTATTACGGTCATTCTACCCTATAGGGCTATTAGGTCATTCTACCCTAACGGGGTATTATGGTCATTTTTCCCTACAAGGGTATTACGGTCATTCTGCCCTACAAGGGTATTATGGTCATTTGCCCATGTTTCGTGGGCTCGGTTCACCACACGTGCGATCGCACGCTCGTGTGGCATCAATTGCCAGTTTCCTTGCTTTTTGGCTTTTGTGGATCTATAGTCTATTCAGTGTACGTACACACTCTTTTGGTTTTTTAGCCAACTATCAGGTACAAGGTAAAAATACACACCTGTTACTAAACGTGCTAAGATCTATGCGCGTTCAAACCCTACATTTATTCCAAGCAACCTGTAAACCTTTCAATCGTTAATGAACATCAATACTTAATCCCAAATCGACTAAAGTCACTAACGTTGATTGTATGAAAAACGACTCAATTTCCCTTAGATCGCTGGGTAGAAGTCCCTTATTGGTCATTTGCACTTAGATTGAGTGTTAAGAGAAGGATTTTGACTCCTCAAAATTGCATGTCACTCCTTGAATCTCTTGAATCGATAGAGAGCATAGAAGAATGGACAAGATTCGACTACCACAAAGAATACTCCACGCCTGTTGGAGAAGAAATAGAATGGTACAGAGGGGATCAGTAGAGAACAACCAGTGAGAAAAAGAAGAAGAACACTAGCCATCAGTCAATAAAACAAAACTAAAGGACGACAGAAAAAGAGAAGGGATAAGAGAGATAGGCTTGAATAAGAAACCGAAAAGAAGAGAAATCAAGAAGGGAAGAAAAAGAATGTTCAAGCTCGCTAATAAAAAGGTAAAAGAACAATAAGGTCAAAACAAATAAGAGTGCCTAATTGGCCAACCAAAATCGACCAAAAGAGCAATAATGTGCAAAAAGAACCACAACCCTGAAAACACAAAAGGTACCAAAAATGAAAAGAAGGAAAAGAACTCAGCAAATGCCAAACTTCCTAAAATATTCTCAATAGCTGAAACTAACAAGCATTTCTCTAGTCGAAATTCATGAGTAGCTAGAGTCCAAATTCGGCACTAACATTTCACAATTCAAATTCCTCATTGATTTTCTTCTAACGTCCCAAATAATCTCCACAAATCTCTCCTCAACATCCTCCATAACTTATTCAAATTCCAACCTTACAGGGTTTCAGTCGAACTCCACTTCTCATGCGGCAAGGAAATAAAATAAATACCCCCTCACACATCATGAGACTCGAACCTAAGCTCCCTTGCATCCTTAATCACGCCACTAGCCACAGTTTTTTTTTAAAGCCTTCAAACTAGAGTCCAGGTTTACTTAAATAAGTAAAACAAAAATTTTGCCTACGCTAAGACTTGAACCTCAGACCTTACAAGAATTCCACACACCACCTACCACTGCGCCATAAGCTCTTTTATGTCATATTTTATCCTTAATTAATTATAAGGCCTACTTCTAATCACCTAGGGTTTTATTCACCTAAAACCAAAAATTTTACTAAAGCCTAGGTTTGAACCTAGGACTTCTCCAACACTCCCAAACACGCCCAAACCTCTTAGCCATCACACCAACATGCAATTCAGTGTATATGGGCCCAATGCCCATTACGTAGCCCAAGTGGGGCCCACGTACTTGTATGGTCCACTAAGCCAGATTTAACCCTAGCCATTTGTATGACACAGCCCATCTATTAACTCCAGCAAGTCCAATAACAAACACCCGTGTGGGGCCCACAAGCCCATTGAGCCCACACGACCCGTTTCAGCCTAAAACTTTTAGGCCCAATTTCAGGGCGTTATAGCTAGGCCATGTGAAACCTGGAGGGTATACTGACTTGGGTCACATAGCCAACCACACGCCCGTGTGTCAGCCCGTGTACCCTTTTGAAATGGCCCACATGTCCGTGCATCAGGCCGTGTACTAGGCCGTGTCAAAACTTGTAGGGTATACTAACTTGACCACATGGCCTGCCACATGCTCGTGTGTGAGACTGTGTGGAGCGCCCAAGATCAATTCAAATTGGCCTTCGAACAACACGACAGAGACAAACGCTTATGTCCCTGCCCGTGTGGGCAAAAATAGGCCATTTATAAGGCCAAATTTACCACCCTTTAAGGGTCACCCCTATAAGCACAAATGACACATGATTCATACCCCAATGTGCAGCCAAAACATCACCAAAACATACACAAAACATGCCATCATATTACCAATCAATTTCTTACTCATTTTCCATACCAAAACATATTTAATCCATATCCCAAAACCATTCATTCATCTATTCTCAATAACCTAATTTCCACATCAAAACTTATACCAAAATCATACCAAAATCACAACTCAATTTCATATCAAACTTACCTAAAATGACCTTTTCACTAGACCATATATCAACACATTATAACACCATAATTCATTACATAACTTATGCCAAAATCAACCCATAAACTAAAACATGATCTAGCCATATCACATGACAAGACTTTCACATCTCAAAACATCCCACAACATAACTAGCCTATACATGCCATACATTATTATTTACAACATCAAAGTACCAAAATATCGGTTGATAGTGTGATGGCGATCCTCAACAATCCCTAAGCTCATGGTAGCTTCGATAATCTATAAAGCAAGTGAAAACACACAAAGTAAGCTTTCAAAGCTTAGTAAGCCATATACAAATAAACTTAGCACACAAGACAAACATAAGCCAATTTATCCATGGAATTCATAGTGAAACACATATACAAGTTTCATAATTCACTCAATTGTTCATAAATCACTTGCATATAATCATCATTCTTTCTCATGTAGTTCACATATCATCATTTATATTCATAGTTACCTTTCATCCTAAAATTTCATATATCATTCATACATACCTGAATCAGATACTCATTCACATATTCATTCATTTCTCGATATTTCCCTTTGAACCGTTCAGAATCAACAAGGATACTTAGATAGCTCGTAAAGCTCATACAATGCCATATCCCAGATATAGTCTTACATGTTATCAAATATCGATGCCACTGTCCCAGGCAGGGTCTTACATGAGATCATATACGATGCCAATTTCCCGGACATGGTCTTACACGTAATCTCTAACTGACACCAATGTCCCAGACATGGTCTTATACGATATCGCATCTCGAAAATCCTACGTCATGACATATGTATCCTATACTATTCTTATGGTTCATACGGGGCTTTCGAATATCTCAACTCTGTCGATACTTTCTTATTTTTACATACTCATCTTCCATAGCCATTCAATACATTTCAAAATCATATATGCATAAATAATTCAATTCAAATACATTTATTTGCATATGAACGGATAAGAGTGATTAATCAACCACTTTCGTTTTCCCTCGATCTAATTCTGTTTTCTTTCATTCTTGATCTATATAAATTCAAATTTCACTAATTTAATCACACATTTATTCGATTCAATCCACAAATACATAATTCAGGCATTTTTACACATTAACCCTCATAATTTCACATTTTAACATTTTAGTCCCTATTTTACAAATTCACAAAATTCACCAAATTCAATAAAACTATAGCTTAGTTGAATTACCATAATGTCCCTAGCAACCCAAAACTTTCATTTATTTCTCATTTTAGCCCCTCAATTTCTCATTTTCACAAATTAGTCCATAACAAAAAAATTCATCAAAAATCACAATACAAAACATGTTTATCTATCACCAAGCTTTCATATTTCACCATTTAACAACACAAAACTCACATATTCATCAATGGCATATCTCAAAATCATCATCAAATTCAAAAATTCAAGCATGGGCTAGCTAAAACACATAGCAACGATCTCGAAAACATAAAAAATATGGAAAACATATTAAAAACCATACCTTAATCAAGATATATAGATGCCGAATGCTCAAAGCTCATGAACCCTACATTTTCTTTTTGATTTTCGATTATGAAGCATAAAAGATGATAGAATTTGGCTTTAGTTTTGTTTAATTATTTTTTTATTTAACAAATTACCTATTTAGCCTTATTAAAATTCATTTAAATTCTACTAACCTTAGGCATTTGTGTCCATCCATTAATCACATGGTTTAATAACAACATAAGGACCTA
This sequence comes from Gossypium stocksii, assembly GCA_020496765.1. Taxonomy (NCBI): domain Eukaryota; kingdom Viridiplantae; phylum Streptophyta; class Magnoliopsida; order Malvales; family Malvaceae; genus Gossypium; species Gossypium stocksii. The sequence goes on from CM035627.1 coordinate 31,385,080, forward strand.
ATGTTTAATAAATCAAAGCAATTCGCACTTATTCAATTAGAACACATCTTTTGCTTTTTCTACGATTTAGTCCTTTTTCACAAATCGATTACACAAATGATAGAATTAAACCACGAAACTTTCACACATACTTATTCACATGATAAAAACATAGAAAATATTATTGAAATATTTTTTTGACCTTGGATATGTGGTCCTGAAACCATTTTTTCGACTAGGGTCTAAACCAGGCTGTTACAAGTTGCAACAGTCACAAAAACATAAAAATCATTAAAAACAGAATAAATTACATACCTAATTGAAAGAAATAAAGTTGTTGAATCCTTAGCTCTATTTTCCAATGAAGAATCAGTTTCAAGAAGATGAATGGATGAATAAATTCATTTGGTTTTATTTAATTTACCTTTATTAACCAATTTACATATTTAACCTTTTAAATACTTAATAATTACTCCAAATGCCATGCCACTAACATCGACTATGTTATAAAAGGGCTAATATCCACTTAAGGACCTTTACTTTAAGGCTCTATAGCTATTTAATACATTTAGCTAATAGAACATTACTTTTGCACTTTACGCAATTTAGTCCTTTTTACCAAATTGAGCATTCAAATGTTAAAATTTGTTAACATAAATTTCACACAAACATATTATTATGCTATAAACATTAAAATGATAAAAAAAATATTTATTTTGACTTCGGATTTATGGTCCCAAAATCACTGTTTCAACTTGACTAAAAATGGGTTGTTACAGCTCTCCCCCTTAGGGATTTTCATCCCCGAAAATCTTACTAGTGAATAGGTTAGGGTACTGTTTTCTCATAGCTTCTTGGGGCTCCCATGTAGCCTCTTCGACATCGTGTCATTGCTAAAGTACTTTCACTAAACCTATGCTTTTATTCTCAACTGTTTAACCTCACGAGCTAAAAGTCTAATCGGTTCTTCGTTGTACGTCATATCATGTTGGATTTCAATCTCTGCCAGAGAAATTACATGTGAAGCATCTGGTCTATCTCGACGCAACATAGACACATGAAATATGTGACAGCCCTAATTCGACCTTAGTCGGGAAGTGGTTTCGTAACCATTAAACCGAGTCAGAAATAAATTTTAGAAATATGTTTTAATTTTTAATTATAAGTGAATTATAGGTGTGGAAGTTTTGGTGGCTTAATTTTATTGATTATGAGTTAAAATTTGACATTATGACTTAATTGCATAAAAGGTATTTCAACTGGGCATATGTGTAAGTACCGAATTTAATGATTCATAAAGTAAAGAGGGCTTATATGGCAAAACGACCATGCGTAATTTACATGGACACTATCGTCCATTGTTTAGTGGAAAGGCATAAAAATTAAAAGGGGTAATGTAGTAATCTAATAAATAAAAGCATGCATGTCATAAAAATTAATGAAAATAAGCTTCATTTTCCTTGTTTGCCGAATTCTTCTTGAGAGAGGGGGGAGAAAGAAACACAAGCATTCGGCCTATAGCTAGCTTGCATTCAAGGTAAATTTTATGTGTTTATCTTGTGTTTTTAGTGAAATTGGTATGGCTAGAGCATGGTCTTGATGGCCCATGTTTAAAATTTTGAATGTATTTTGGCATGAGCATTCGGTCATGAGAGGAATTTGAGAAATGGTTGTAGTTTCCATGTTTAGAAGTAGAAATGATGGTAATTGATATGAAAAGATTGTTATTTGCTTTTATATGTGATATCAAGCCATTGGTTTGTACGGTTCTCATAGAAAATAAGAGAAATTTTGAGTGATAGCCTAATGTTGATGAGTTAAATGTTTAATGCTCTTAGTAAGATAATCGGTAATTGAAACTTTGGGGGTTTTTAGTTCATTGCTAAATTATGCATTTGAATGAGTAGTTACCGATTTTAAACTTGAGAATGAATGAAGTCTATGTGTTCTATATTGTGTTATGTATTATATGGTTAAAGTCTTGGATGTTAAACTTAATTACTTTTAAATGGTTGTTTGAGCCTACAAAATTGATTATAATTTAGCTAGTAGACAAAAAGATTGAAGTGAGTTCACCTTGAGCTTTTGTAATCTTGCTTTACAAAAGTATATTCGTATTTATAAATCACCTAGTGAATTCGGCCATTGAGGAATTTGTAAGATGAGTAAATGAGTTAGATAGATGTAAGACATTCGGTCATGTTAGTGAATGGAGAGTATGTGTTTAATTTTAGAAGTGCAAATGGTCTAGTAAGTACTACATAGTAATGTGGCCTAGATATTATTGAAGTAATGTTTGATTGATGAATTTTGGGTATCAATTGAAAAATTTCCGAATGTATTAAAGGCCAATGCTCGGACTAGAGGATTAAGTGGCGTAAATAAAATGTATTTAAATATCTATAAATTTACATACGGTTGTGGCTAGTATTGTAAAGCTTATGATTCAAAATGTGAAACTAGTAGTATGTGATTACATGCATTCGGTTAAGGTAGCTGTTATTAAATTTTTATAAGCTTGAGAAGTCAAGACCGAAAGGGGAGTAGGTTAAGCATAAATGGATTTTAAGCTTATGAGCATGTATGAACTTGTATGTGCGGCATTAGTGATAAGTTATATGAATCTTTGCTTGTGTTTGATAAGATAGGATACATATTGAATTATGTGTGATCGTCTATTATGACTTTTAAGAAAATGATATTGGGTGAGAAATTGAACAAACTTACTTGTTTTAATTCAAGCTCAAGAGCATAAAGGATCAAAGTCGGATAAGGGAAAAGATAAAGTAATAGAGTAGCCGGTCAACAATCGTTCGATTATATCGAGGTAAGTTTTGAGTATATTAACTTAGCACATACATATTTATAACATGAAATATTTAAATTGAATGTCATGTAACAAAGTGATCTAACTTTGATTTAATTCAATGATGAAATATGTTAGTATATGATAAGATGCCGTATGCATATATGGAATTGAAAGAATAATGTGATTAGTATGTGTATAAGAAATTATGTAATTAATTCCATTAGACCGAATGAGTATGGAATGGTTTATTATATGTGGATGACCAATTTGAGATGATGTGAAAATGATATAATGTGTATGTTTTACCTATATCGAAAATAACTTATGAAATACTAGTACATTCGGGCCTTCGTGCCTAGCAGGCTTTGAGCCGGTGATACATTCGGGCCCTCGTGCCTAGTAGGCTTTGAGCCGGTGATACATTCGGGCCTTTGTGCCTAGCAGGCTTTGAGCCGATGATACATTCGGGCCTTCGTGCCTAGCAGGCTTTGAGCTGGTGATACATTCGGGCCCTCGTGCCTAGCAGGCTTCGAGCCAGTGACATGTAATCGGGCCTTTGTGCCTAGCAGGCTTAATGCCGGTGTTCTAAGTATTCGATAAGATTATGAAAAAATTATAATACAACCTCAAGAGAGAACGAGCCTTATATTAAGAAGATCAGGTACGGATTTCATATTCACATGTGATATAAAAGTCATTTGCAACTTGAGTACTAAAATTTGTTGAGTGAATGAAGATCATTTCTTTTATGTCTACCATAGTATTTTATGCGTATACATATATATGTATATAAATTCAGCCATGAATGAGCTGATATGAAATTAGATGATTTTGCTATGTTTCACGAACATTTAGTCAATTAGAGGAAACTATTGGGACTTTCTTATGAATGATAATGTATTCAGCCAAGTGGATGAACCCTTATAAGTGGAGTTTGTGTCTTTAGTTATATTTAAATTACTAAGTTATGAATTGTTTAGTTTACTCTAAGCTTACTAAGCTCATTGAAGCTTACTCCGTTTTTTTTATGTTTCTTTTTGTTTTATAGACCTTAATTGAAGCTACGGTTCGAGGGATTCAAGTCAAAGTTCATCACACTATCGCCGTCAAATTTTTGGTACTTTTAAAGGTTCTAAATTTTAAGCAATGGCATGTATAGGCTAAAACTTATGTTTTGAAATCAAACTTCTTTTTAAATTGTAAATATGAATAGCAATGCAAAAATGGCTGTCGTGTTGCCATATGTGTTTTGTGGGTTATTATGAATTGGGTTTTTCGAACAATTCAATGCACTCATTAATATAAGATGAATCATGTTCGGTTATGATTGAGTTTGTATATGAAATGATTAGTAATTGTTCTCTATTTGTATAATAGTTTCAGAGTACTTTTGTTATACATGTTTATATGATTTGGTTTGACGAGTGACAAAACCTGATTGAACTAGTGATTGGATTTATAAGTACTCATAGCTATAATTTACGTGAATGGCATTTAAGGAATCTAATGAATGTCGGGTAATATCTCTTGACCTTCCTGCGACGGGTTTGGGTCTAGGGGTGTTACAAAATACATTGTGGATCTTTTCTAACTCAGTCGGTATTGCTAATCGATATTCCATTGGACCTATTCTTTCAATCATCTCATACAGCCCGATAAATGGCGGATTCAATTTACCTTTACGACCAAATTGAAGGATTTTCTTCTACGGAGAAACTTTTAGAAATACTTTATCACCGATCTGAAATTCAATGTCTTTCCATTTCAAATTCATGTATGATTTATGTCTATCTGAAGCTGCTTTCAAACTGTCGTGAATTACTCTCACTTTCTCTTTTGTCTCTAAGAATCAAATCAACCCCCTGAATCTTTTTCTCACTCAACTCGATCCAATACAACGGAGTTCAAAATTTGTAGCCATATAAAGCTTCGTACGGTTCCATCTTTATACTTGATTGAAAACTATAATTATATGCAAATTCAACCAGTGGCAAATATTTCTCCCAATTGCCTTCAAACTCTAAAACACAACATTGAAGCATATCCTTGTGAATGTAAATTATTCTCTCAGACTGACCATCAGTTTGCAGATGAAAAGCAGTACTAAAGTTCAACCTTATACCCAGGGCTTCTTGCAATTTCTTATAAAATCTCGACGTGAACCTCGGATCTCTATCCAAAAATAATCAAAACTGGCACCCCATGCAATCTAACAATCTCAGAGATGTAAAACTCAGCCAATTTACCAAGTGCATAATCAGTACATACTGAAATGAAATGTGTCAATTTTGTCAATCGATCAACAACAACCCAAATAGCATCTTTCTTCTTTGGAGACAGGGTAATCTCGATACGAAATCCATCATCACTCTATCCCATTTCCATTCCGGTATCATCACAGGCTGTAGTAAACTCAAAGGCACTTGATGCTCGACTTTCACTTGCTAACAAACTAAGCATCTCGATACAAACTCTAAAATATCTCATTTCATGCCTGACCACTAATATAACTGTTTCAAATCATTATACATTTTTGTACTCCATGGATGAATAGATAAACAACCACTATGAGGTTCATGTAAAATTTTCTGAAGGAGTTCAAAATTCTTTGGTACACAGATTCTGTTTCGGAACATTAAACAATCATTGACTCCAATCTAATAATCTGAATCACTGTTTGACTCATACTACATTCTTTTGGCTTCCAACTCGGTATTGCACTTTTGAGCTTCACAAATTTGCTGAAGAAAAACTGGTTTAGCTTTCAACTTGGCTAATATCGAACCATCATCAGACATAGTCAATCTCGCATTCATCGCTTTCAAAGTAAACATAAACTTTCAACTCAAAGCATCTAAAACTACGTTTGTTTTCCCCAAATGATAATCGATTACTAACTCATAATCTTTTAGTAACTCAAGCCATCTCTATTGTCTCAAGTTCAGATCTTTCTGAGTCATAATATACTTTAAGCTTTTATGATCGGTAAAGATGTGACACTTTTCACTTTCCAAATGATGTCGCCAAATTTTTAACGTGAAAATAATAGCAGCTAATTCTAAATCATGTATCAGACAAATCTTTTCATGTGGCCTCATCTGTAACACCCCTATCCCGTAACCGTCGCCGGAGTAGGTAAGCGGCATTACCGGACTTGTAACATTTATCTGAACAGTAAAAATTTTAAACTTTTTAATCAAGATTCATCACGTATCATCAATCATCAGAGCATGCTTCAATTGATCATAAAAGGATGCATATAATTATTGGAAGTCTAATAGGAAACATGCTAAAAGACAGGAGAAAATGCAAAATTTTCAAAGTTAGGGACACACGGCCGTGCCCCTTGCCCGTGTTCTTCTCACACGGCCGTGTCCCTCCAAACACGCCCAAACCTTTCAGCCCGTGGTCGAATCTGACTTACTCCCACGGCTGTCCAACACGCTCGTGGGGTTAGGCCGTGTGTCGCCCACGGCCTAGGCACGCCCGTGCCCTTACCCCGTGGTCAAAACTGTCAAATATCACACGGCTACCAGACACGCCCGTGTACAAAATAGAGCAGACCGTGTGACTATACTGCCAAATTTCACACGGCCACAAGTTACCAGACACGCCCGTGTGTCTAGGCCGTGTACCAAAACTGACTAAAACATTAAGGTGCAGGGGTACACACGGTCGAAGCACACGCCCATGTTCCCTGGCCGTGTGGCACAAATATAGGCTTCGTTTAAGCCAATTTGCCCACCCAAAATGGGTCATTTCTACTAGCCATTCTACCAACCAAAAACATACCAATTCATGCACAAAATGGACCCAAAGTCATCTCAATTCATTCACAAATCAAGCACACCAACTCAAAGGCCTAAATAACCATTTCCATGCACTCATTCACATATATATACATATCAATTATGCAAGCTTATAACCTCATCAAAATCACATATCTTTCCATAAGCACATATAGCCAAAGAACAGCTCTAATACTTGATTATAAACACATATGACCCAAGCCACATCTCATAGCTTGATCATTTACCAAAACATATCATGTTCACAAAAGTACTAGCCTATACATGCCATGACCATTTCATTTACAAAAGGTTTAAAAGTACCAAAGTTTGATAGATAGTGTGATGGCGATCTCCGACTCGTCCGATTATCGAGCTAGCTTCCGAATCTATAAGACAGTGAAAGAAATGAATAGAGTAAGCTTCTAAAGCTTAGTAAGTCCGTATAATATAGAAATTAAACCTTACCGAATCAATGCGATAATTACAACAACAATGCCAATTCAATTCATATACTCAAGTTGCCTATTTCACAAGTATACACTTGTTAGTTCATGTAACATATAAATTCATTCATGTACCAACCACAACATTCATGTATCATATCATTGCTCGAATACTTGTACATGTATTTCATATAACTTATACCATATAATCCATGTAATTTTCATGTCTCATATAACATGTAATACATATATCATTCACTCTTCATGTAACATGTATCGGTAATTGCCCGTTAAACCTTTAAGAACATCGAGGGATACTCGAGTGATACACACACAGTGTATATACATATAACCTATAATCCGTCAATGCATCATATATGCTCTTTTGAGCCTGTACGGTAAGCCCGAAGGCTGAACATGTAATCCCGAAGGATAATCGGTAAGCTCATAGGCTGAACATGTAATCCCGAAGGATAAACCTGTAGCTCATGAGCACGTGGTGAGTCTGCAACAAATGCAGGAGCTCGAACCACCCTGTAGCCCTAGTGACATGTCACTTGTATCCTATCGACTTCTACGGTTCTAACGGGGCTCGGTATTCATTTCTCACTTGTAACAATTTCATTTCAATTTCATATGTATACATCCAAATAGGTTATTCAATCAACTAATATGTCATATATTCCATTAACAACAATTATAAACATAAACACATTAAATTTCATTATACGAACTTACCTCGAAATCCCGTATTTACTCGTCTATTTTCCGTTTTCCCCGATCAAGTTCCAGGATTCGATCGTCTTTATCTTGAATTAAGCTTGAAATAACCGAATGTTGGAAAGCTTTAAAACCCTTCTTTTGCTTTTGTATAATCGGTGAAGAACATGAAATTATGAAAGCATTTTCATGTTTTTTTTTCTTAATTAAAACATATAATATAGCTAAATGACTATTTTAACCTTTGTAAAATAATAATAAAACATTATAAAACATGGACATAATGGTCCATTACCAACCACTCCAATTAAAAATGGCATAATGGCCATGCAAGTACCTCCTTTTTTAAAGCCATGCTCAAATAAGCCATTTATAAAATAGAACTCTAATTTATCACTTTATGCGATTTAATCCTTTTTATCAAATTAACCGATCAGACAGTAAAATTTCAATACGAAACTTTCACACCATATATCTATCATACTGTAAAACATATTAAAGCATTTAAAATAATATTTTGACTCGGTTAAGTGGTCCCGAAACCACTCGTTTCGACTAGGGTATAAAGTAGGATGTTACAACTCTCCCCCCTTTAGGGATTTTCGTCCCCGAAAATCTTACCAGTGAACAAGTTAGGGTATTGTTTTCTCATAGATTCCTCGATTTCCCATGTAGCTTCCTCTATTCTGTGTTTACACCAGAGAACTTTTACAAGTGCTATACGCTTATTTCTTAACTCTTTCATTTCTCGGGCCAGAATTCTAATTGATTCTTCACTGTATGACAAATCAGACTGTATTTCAACATCAATGGGAGAAATGATATCAGACAGATCAGATCGGTATCTTCGAAGCATTGAAACATGAAATACGTCGTGAATCTTTTCAAGCTCAGGCGGTAACGATAATCGGTAAGCTACAGGTCCAATTCGTTCCATAATTTCATACGGCCCGATAAAATGAGGACTTAGCTTCCCTTTTTTTTTTGCCAAAATGAAGAATTTTCTTCCACGGTGATACTTTTAGAAATACTCTGTCTCTGACTCGAAACTCTATTTCTTTCTGTTTCAAATCAGCATATGATTTCTGTCTGTCTGAAGCTACTTTTAAACTATCGCGTATCACTTTTACTTTTTCTTTTGTATCTCGGATTAGATCAACCCCGTGTAACTTTCTCTCACTCAATTCTGTCCAGTATAGCGGTGTTCGACATTTACGACCATATAAAGCTTCATATGGAGCCATCTTTAAACTCGTTTGAAAACTGTTATTGTATGCAAACTCTATCAGAGGTAAATATTTCTCCCAATTACTTTCAAATTCAAGGATACAACACCGTAACATGTCTTCCAGAATCTGAATAACTCTTTTAGACTGACCGTCGGTCTGGGGATGAAATGTTGTACTGAAACTCAATTTCGTTCCCAAAGCCTCTTGAAACTTCTTCCAGAATCTCGAGGTAAACCTCGGATCTCTATCAGACACAATGGATAATGGTATACCATGTAATCGCACAATCTCAGATACATATAATTCCGCTAATTTATCCAGAGAATAATCAGTACGTACCGGTATAAAATGTGCAGACTTCGTCAATCTGTCAACGACAACCCAGATTGTATTTTTCTTCTTTGGAGATAGAGGTAGTCCAGATACAAAATCCATAGTGACTCTGTCCCATTTCCATTCCGGAATCATAATAGGCTGTAATAAACCTGACGGTATCTGATGTTCAGCTTTAACTTGCTGACAGATCAAACATTTTGATACGAATTCTGATATGTCACGTTTCATTCCTGACCACTAGTATTGCTGTTTCAAATCGTTATACATCTTAGTGCTACCCGGATGAACTGAAAATCGACTATCATGTGCCTCGTGCAGAACTTTCTGAATGAGTTTACTATTTTTCGGTATACAGATTCTATTAACATTAAACAATCATCATTCCCTATAGAAAAGTCAGAATCAAAATTAGACTTACAGTGAAGTCGTTTAGCTTGCAAATCGGGATCAGTCCTTTGAGCTTCGAAAATTTGCTGCAGAATCAACGGTTTAGCCTTTAGCTCAACTAAAACAGATCCATCATCATATAACGTCATTTGAGCATTCAAAGCTTGCAGAGTAAACAGAGTGTAACACCCCAAACCCGGTCTGGACGTTATGACTAGATCTGGTGCGTCACATGATCCTAAACTACGCTTATAACCTTTTAAAACATGTTGAGACATAGGTGATATTTGTAAAACTAGCAAGGTGATAAAAGTTCTTGTTAAAACTACTTTAAGTTGTCATTATTCAAGATTGCTTAAATTTTATAAACGTTATTTTGAAAACGTTATTAAGGTTTTGGAAACCCGCGCAGCCTATATCTAGCAGTTTCGATAAAGTACGAACCAAACCCTTTAGAAAGTTAAAACCCAAAAAGAAAATTTATTAGCGGCCTTATTACACATTAAAACCCAAAAATTAACATAAAAATTAAAATACTAAGACATAAATGAAAACCAGTTTTATTGCAGTCGCTGTGGCCACTCCGAATCTCTCGCAGCTCCAAGCCCACTATGGTTGAGGGTTACCTGCAGAGATTAATTAAAAAGGATGAGTTTGACAACTCAGTGTGCAACATTATCTCAACCATAGGCCAAAACAGATCAAGCCTCAGAAACAGATTTAATTGGGCCTTGGCCCATTACAGGAATCAGGTTAAGCCCAAAAGGCCCATAACAGAAACAGATCAGATATAAGCATTATGCAAACAGAAACCCAACCCAGATCCATCCTTAACACCCCCGTACCAGCCTTACACCATGTGGGGAGACTACTCGACCCACCCAACCGCTACACACCACAGATATTTGCAGCGAGGCTGCCAGATATAATTTGCAGTGAGACTGCCAGATAACATTTGCAGCGAGGCTGCCAGATATTGTGACGAGGTCACCAGATATAAATATTGTGGCGAGGCCACCAGATTGCAGCGAGGCTGCCAGAACGCTTCCTCCATCATAAACCCATACCCCATGCAACAGATAATCATACTAGCATGCAATATATAGCATCTCATGCATCAGATATATTCATATTAATAATTAACTCATGCAGATACATAACATCATACATTTCATACAGAATTGACCCTAGGGGTATATCAGTCTTTTTACACCTAGAGGTATTTTGGTAATTTTCCATATTTAAGGGTATTTTAGTCCTTTTTCATATTTTCAGAGATTTTATGCAAGTTTGATAAATTAACAGTCCCTAAATAACCACGGAAGTCCACTTAAGCCAAATTTCCAATTTTGCCCTTTTTAGCCTAGATCCCCTATTGGGCCTTACTATGTCCAATATCGTCGATAAGTCTGTTAAGCCCAATCTTAGGTTTTAGTTTACCGACTTTACCAAGTTTTTATTAATCAAATTACCAGCAAGTCTTTTATGAACATATTCAAATTTGGGCTCGGAAGCCCATTGGGCCCACCTTGGCCCATTGAGGCCCAACTTACCAAAACGTTCGAAATTGCACCTTCTGCAATTTCGCCATCGTCAATTCCCAATGTGACCACAACAGAGTATTCGGTCACTCTTATTTCTTTCCAAGGCTGATTTTTCGGTCACTTTTGATCGGTCACTTAGCACAGTTTCGATTAATTCGGCTTTTAGCCATCCTAGTCTATGATGGAGATACGTTACACACCTGTTACTGATGAAACGTTGACGAAATCCACGTATGAAGAACCTACAATCGAACGCTAACTATTAGCCTAATAATCGATAATCAAAGAGTTATAAACCCCTTACCATAATCGGCCTACATAGCCTAAGCATCGAAATCTTACCCCTTTCGATTATGGACTAGATCACTGTGTCCAACCGCGTTAATCCACAATAGCATCCTTTGCTTAACGTCTCTTGTCCACTCTAACGCACAAAAGCCAAAGAGAAAAGCCATAGGGCCCTTAGTCTAGAAACGTTAACCTCCCCCTAAGGGGTTTCGGCCTCTAGCCTTATGCTTGAAAAGAATAACTAAATAATATCACGAAAAACTTACCGATCTAAATCCAAAACCACAGCCGTTACACTTGCTTCAATGACAGAGAAAGAATTGAGAGAGAGGAGTGATTCCGCAATTGCAAGGGATGAAGGGATAAGAATTCGACTAATTGAAGAATTGGTAGGAGAAAGGGTAATCGGTTAATAAAAGAATACTCGTCACAAAGTGTTCGGCTTCTATTTCTTGCAGGTGCCGACAGAGGTTTAAAGAGGAGAGGGAGAAGAGATTAGATTTGGCCAACCAGAGAATTAAGGAGAAAAAGGTTTCGGTCAACAAGATTTTCGGCAAACCAAAGGTGTTTCGGTTTTAGTGCTGTCGACAGGAACTTGAAGAAAAAGAGAAGAAGAAAGGTGCTTTGGTCTAACAGGGAAGTGGGATGGAATGAGACCGGTATGGGGTGTCAACGTAAAAGAAAACAAAAGAAAAGAAGAATACTAGGAAGTGGTTTCGGCAACAAGGGAATTCGGCAATGATGCTTGGGGTAGGAGTAGGTTGCGGCTAATAGAAGAAAAGGGAGATTGAATAGCAAAAGAGAGAAAATAGAAGAATTCTCTAATGCTATACACAATAAGCTCAAGAACCTCAAAAAGACTCTTAGTGAAATCGGCACAAACCCTAAAGGTACTAAGGAGAATTCGGCACCAACTAGCACTAATTGCCGAAAATGCTAACACTAATCCCCCTAGCCGAATTACACTTGCAAAGTCCCACAATCGGCTACTTCCTTTCAAAATTCGAACTTCCTAGATTTGCTCCTCAACCTCCTCCACGATTTGCTCCTTTGACCGGTTCAAATCTCCTCCAAGCAGAGTTCCACTCGGCTTCAAACTCTTACCTGCTCAAGCTTAAAAATAAACAACACCTTTGCAACCTCTGGCGCTTGAACCCTTGACCTCTAAGCTCATTTAGGCGCCACCTTTTAAGGAGCCTAGTGGCGTCTCCCTTGCCACTTTACCACTGGTCCTTTTGTGCTATATTTCGCACACAATTCCTTAAGACCCTTATTTTCAATGGTCCCCTATCTCCTAAGTCAAAACACAAAATTTTGCCGAGCCTTTAACCAACACATGGGCCTTCCATAGGCCCATTATCATACTCCAAACATGCATTACACACCCAAATACTAACATTTAAACATTTTATCAGATAAGGACCAATCTAAGAAAAAACCCGAAATTAGGGCGTTACAACTCTACCCTCCTTAAAGAAATTTCGTCCTCGAAATTTACCTTATCCAAACAAATGAGGATATTGCTGACGCATTGCCTCCTCTGGTTCCCAAGTAGCTTCCTCTCTGCCATGATTACGCCAAAGTACCTTCACCAACGGAACTGATTTTCTTCTTAGAACCTTCACGTCTCGATCCAGAATCTGCAACGGCTCTTCTTTGAAAGTCAAATCAGGCTGTACCTCCACTTCTGCAACTGGTAGAATATGGGTAGGGTCAGAACGATATCGTCTTAACATGGATACATGGAACACATCATGGATTCTATTTAACTCCGGAGGTAATTCCAACTGATACGCCACTGGACCTATTCGCTTAAGAACCCGATAAGGCCCAATAAATCGCGGACTTAGCTTGCCTTTCTTACCAAATCTTAGTATCTTCTTCCAGGGCGAAACTTTCAGAAAAACCATGCCACCTACTGAATACTCAATCTCTTTACGCTTCAAATCTGCATAAGACTTTTGTCAATCAGATGCCTCTTTCAAACGGTCCCTTATCACCTTGACCTTCTCCTCAGTCTCTGCTACCAATTCAGGTCCAAGAACTTGCCGCTCGCCCAATTCGGTCCAACAACTAGGTGAACGACACTTACGCCCATACAGTGCCTCATAAGGTGCCATACGGATACTAGCCTGATAGCTGTTATTATACGCAAACTCTGCCAACGGTAGATAATCCTCCTAATTGCCTCGAAAGTCGATAACACAACCCCTTAACATATCTTCCAGAATCTGAATAACCCTTTCTGACTGACCATCAGTCTGAGGATGGAAAGCCGTGCTAAAGTTTAGTCGCGTTCCCAATGCCTCATGCAACTTTTGCCAGAACCAAGATGTGAATCTAGGATCTCGATCAGAAATGATAGACACTGGCACCCCATGCAGTCGCACAATCTCTGCCACATACAACTTGGCTAACTTCTGAAGCGAATAATCAGTACGTACAGGGATGAAATGAGCAGATTTAGTCAACCTGTCTACAATCACCCAAATCGAGTCCTTCTTTGATGGCGTTAAGGGCAATCCACTTACGAAATCCATGGTCACCCTTTCCCACTTCCAGAGTGGTACCTTCACTGGTTGCAGAAGTCCAGAAGGTAACTGATGCTCAGCTTTCACTTGCTGACAAGTCAGACATTTCCCCACAAATTTTGTTACTTCTCGCTTCAGTCCAGGCCACCAATACAACTCCTTTAAGTCATGATACATCTTATTACCTCCAGGGTGCATAGCACACAACCCTTTATGAGCTTCATTCAGAATTGCTTGCCTCAGCTGAAAATCCTTCGGGACACAGATTCTACCGCGAAAACATAGAATTCCTTCACTGTTAAGTCCAAACTCAGAAGTATTCCCATCTTTAACCTGCTGGAATCGAGAAACCAGAGACTCATCCCTCAACTGCTTTTCCTTAATCTCATCCACCCAGGTCGGTCTTACTTGCAATTCTGCTAACAAACTACCATCATCATACAAACTCAAACGAGCAAACATAGCTCTCAGATCAGATACAGTTCTACGACTTAGGGCATCAGTCACCACATTAGCCTTGCCTGGATGATACTCAATCGCACAATCATAATCCTTAAGCAACTCGATCCATCTCCGTTGCCTAAGATTCAGCTCCTTCTGAGTCAACAAGTACCTAAGACTTTTATGGTCTGTGTATATAATACACCTTTCTCCATACAGATAATGTCGCCAGATTTTAAGTGCGAAGATTACTGCTGCCAACTCCAGATCATGGGTAGGATAGTTCACTTCATGAGGTTTAAGCTGTCGCGATGCATAAGCAACCACTTTACCCTCTTGCATCAACACGCAGCCCAACCCAACATGCGATGCATCACTGTACACGGTAAAATCTTTTCCAGACTCTGGTTGAATCAGTACAGGTGCTTCGGTCAGAACCTTCTTTAGTTTCTCAAAAGCTTCTTGCTGCTGCTCGATCCAAATATATGGTACTCCCTTCCTTACGAGTTTTGTCAATGGCGCTGCCATCACAGAAAATCCTTCTACAAACCTTCTATAGTATCCAGCTAAACCCAGAAAACTTCGAATTTCTGCCACTGACCTCGGTGGTTTCCACTCCAGAATTGCTTCAATCTTTCGAGGGTCCACCTTAATACCCTCAGCTGATACAACATGCCCCAAGAAGGTTACTTCTCTTAACCAGAACTCACACTTACTAAATTTCGCATAAAGCTCCTTTTCCCTTAACACTTGCAGCACAATACGGAGATGCTCATCATGTTTCTCTTCAGATTCAGAATAGACCAAAATATCGTCGATAAAGACGACCACGAATCGATCCAAGTATGGCTGGAACACTCGATTCATCAGATCCATGAAAGCTGCAGGTGCATTGGTCAGCCCAAATGGCATAACCAAGAACTCATAGTGACCATAACGAGTTCTGAATGCCGTCTTGTGAATATCCACCTCCTTCACCCTTAATTGATGGTACCCAGATCGAAGGTCAATCTTGGAAAATACTGAAGCTCCTCTAAGCTGATCGAACAGATCATCGATTCTATGCAACGGGTACTTATTCTTGATCGTCAGCTTGTTCAACTGCCGATAATCAATGCACATCCGCATTGACCCATCTTTCTTTTTAACGAAAAGCACTGGTGCTCCCCACGGCGACACACTTGGCCTAATGAAACCTCTATCCAACAGTTCTTGAATCTGCGCTTTTAACTCCACCAACTCCTTTGGTGCCATCCTGTACGGTGCAATGGACACCGGTGCCGTACCAGGCAACAAATCGATCCCAAACTCAACCTCTCGATTCGGAGGTAAACCTGGAAGCTCCTCTGGAAAAACATCTTGAAAATCTTTAACAGTTCTAACTTGATCCACAGTTAGTTCCTCAGTTCCTACTTGACCCACGAATGCCAAATAAGCCGCACATCCTTTACGAATCCACTTCTCAGCTCTTAATGCTGACACCACACTGGACAAATAATCTCTACGTTCACCTATCACCAAAACTTCCTCATCCTCTGCAGTCTTTAGCCTCATTCGTTTCGCAGCACAATCCAAGGTAGCCCTATGCTTTACAAGCCAATCCATTCCCAAGATGAGATCAAATTCTCTGAAAGGTAGCTCCATCAAGTCTCCAGAAAAGATTTTTCCTTGAGTCTCTATAGGTACATCTCTATACAGTTTGTCTACCCTAACCGAGTGACCCAAAGGACTTAGTACAGTTACCCCACTCACTGTCTCTTCAGAACGCACTCCCAGCGACCCAGATATGGCACATGCAACATAAGAATGGGTAGATCCAACATCTATTAGCGCAGTGAATGGCATACGAGAAATCAAGAATGTACCAGTTATGACGTCAGAAGCATCACCCTCCTCTCGGCGACGAGCTGCATAAACTAGTGCTGGCTGACGAGCCTCAGCGAAACCAGCACCCCTGCCAGGTGCTCCTCGTCCTCGACCATTACCATTTCCGCCTCTACCTTGCCCACGACCCCTCAGAGCTGGTGGTCCACCCCTCACTGGTTGAGCAACCTTCTGAGCCATAACCTGTCCTTGGTCCGGTTCTTCGGGACAGTCCTTAATCCTATGCTCCATCGACCCACATCGAAAACAGGCTCCAGAACGTTTCCGACACTCGCCCATATGTATCTTACCACAACTCCTACAACCCTGCGGTCTGACAGCATTCATTGGCACCGCTTGCACTGGTTCTGCCACTCTTGCCCTCTTAACATTCCTATTAGCCCCACCTGATGGTCCAGAGTCCCTCCGAAAGCGGTTTCTATCCTTTTCGCGATTCTGTCTCTCGGTACGCTTTACTTCCTCAGCTATCTTAGCTTTCTCAACCAAAGCAGCAAAGTTACGCTCCCTCTGTGGAGCGATCAGTACCCTTAGCTCATCCCTTAGACCATCCTCAAAACGTACGCTACGCTCATATTCGGTAGCAACTATCCCAGAAGCATATCGGCTCAGCCTCAGAAATTCAGCCTCATACTCAGATACTATCCTACTCCCCTGAACCAAATTTAAGAACTCCTTCCTACGGGCGTCCACATAGCTAGCCCCAACATATTTTCCTTTAAAGGCTTTCTTAAACAGCTCCCATGTTACCTCACCATCTGAAGTTCCATCTCTTACTGTGAGCCACCACTGATAAGCTTCATCTCTAAGCAACGACACGGCTCCTTTCAGCTTCTGCTCCATAGAGCAATCCAGATCGTCCATGATTCACTCTGTGGCCTCTAGCCAATATTCAGCCACATTTGGGGCTACACCAGACACACCCCTAAAGAACTCTGCCCCATTAGCTCGGAGTCGCTCAAAAATGGATCTCCGAAATCCATTACAGGTACTTGCCCCAGCAACCCTTTCCAGAACTCAAAGCATCGCTTATGATAGGGCATCGTCCCCTACACCCCTATCATGAGATTCCACCTCTGTTGCCAGTGGTATCGGCATACCAGCTGTTGGCGCATGACCCGAAGATGAAGTCTCAGCTCGTGCACTACCTCGGCCACGTCCACGGCCCCTACCACGAGCTGCTCGTGTACTCATTTCGTACTTTCTGTTTAGAAATTTTATGAGTCAGATTAATATTTCAGTGTTTATTACAGATGTCTTATGAATAAATAGAGTTTCAGAGTTTATCTTCTTTCGCGGTAGCCTAGCTACAGTCTCAGTCTACCTATCAGAGTCTCTACAGTTTCAGTAATACCCTAGCTAAAGTATCATAATAAAGTCTTTAGTTAGGCATGCAATCAGAGTTTTCAGAAATAATCAGAAAAGTTTAGAGAACTTACAGGCTTGGGCCGGAGATTCGGTGTGCCACTCTTTCGAAAGATTTCATAGAAAAACTTAATACATTTTTGTTTTCTTTGAAAATAAATCATCTATGCTTGAAAAGGAGTTCATCAAAACTAGTTCCAAAAATTTTTTTTGAAAAATCATGATCTTTTGAAAATCTTCATTTTGATTTTTTGAAAACCTTCATTTTTAGACCCGTTCCACAGCCGAGTTGTTGCAACCTGGCTCTGATACCACTAAATGTAACACCCCGAACCCGGTCTGGACGTTATGACCAGATCTGGTGCGTCACATGATCCTAAACTACGCTTATAACCTTTTAAAACATGTTGAGACATAGGTGATATTTGTAAAACTAGCAAGGTGAGAAAAGTTCTTGTTAAAACTACTTTAAGTTGTCATTATTCAAGATTGCTTAAATTTTATAAACGTTATTTTGAAAACGTTATTAAGGTTTTGGAAACCCGCGCAGCCTATATCTAGCAGTTTCGATAAAGTACGAACCAAACCCTTTAGAAAGTTAAAACCCAAAAAGAAAATTTATTAGCGGCCTTATTACACATTAAAACCCAAAAATTAACATAAAAATTAAAATACTAAGACATAAATGAAAACCAGTTTTATTGCAGTCGCTGTGGCCACTCCGAATCTCTCGCAGCTCCAAGCCCACTATGGTTGAGGGTTACCTGCAGAGATTAATTAAAAAGGGTGAGTTTGACAACTCAGTGTGCAACATTATCTCAACCATAGGCCAAAACAGATCAAGCCTCAGAAACAGATTTAATTGGGCCTTGGCCCATTACAGGAATCAGGTTAAGCCCAAAAGGCCCATAACAGAAACAGATCAGATATAAGCATTATGCAAACAGAAACCCAACCCAGATCCATCCTTAACACCCCCGTACCAGCCTTACACCATGTGGGGAGACTACTCGACCCACCCAACCGCTACACACCACAGATATTTGCAGCGAGGCTGCCAGATATAATTTGCAGTGAGACTGCCAGATAACATTTGCAGCGAGGCTGCCAGATATTGTGACGAGGTCACCAGATATAAATATTGTGGCGAGGCCACCAGATTGCAGCGAGGCTGCCAGAACGCTTCCTCCATCATAAACCCATACCCCATGCAACAGATAATCATACTAGCATGCAATATATAGCATCTCATGCATCAGATATATTCATATTAATAATTAACTCATGCAGATACATAACATCATACATTTCATACAGAATTGACCCTAGGGGTATATCAGTCTTTTTACACCTAGGGGTATTTTGGTAATTTTCCATATTTAAGGGTATTTTAGTCCTTTTTCATATTTTCAGAGATTTTATGCAAGTCTGATAAATTAACAGTCCCTAAATAACCACGGAAGTCCACTTAAGCCAAATTTCCAATTTTGCCCTTTTTAGCCTAGATCCCCTATTGGGCCTTACTATGTCCAATATCGTCGATAAGTCTGTTAAGCCCAATCTTAGGTTTTAGTTTACCGACTTTACCAAGTTTTTATTAATCAAGTTACCAGCAAGTCTTTTATGAACATATTCAAATTTGGGCTCGGAAGCCCATTGGGCCCACCTTGGCCCATTGAGGCCCAACTTACCAAAACGTTTGAAATTGCACCTTCTGTATTTTCGCCATCGCCAATTCCCAATGTGACCACAACAGAGTATTCGGTCACTCTTATTTCTTTCCAAGGCTGATTTTTCGGTCACTTTTGATCGGTCACTTAGCACAGTTTCGATTAATTCGGCTTTTAGCCATCCTAGTCTATGATGGAGATACGTTACACACCTGTTACTGATGAAACGTTGACAAAATCCACGTATGAAGAACCTACAATCGAACGCTAACTATTAGCCTAATAATCGATAATCAAAGAGTTATAAACCCCTTACCATAATCGGCCTACATAGCCTAAGCATCGAAATCTTACCCCTTTCGATTATGGACTAGATCACTGTGTCCAACCGCGTTAATCCACAATAGCATCCTTTGCTTAACGTCTCTTGTCCACTCTAACGCACAAAAGCCAAAGAGAAAAGCCATAGGGCCCTTAGTCTAGAAACGTTAACCTCCCCCTAAGGGGTTTCGGCCTCTAGCCTTATGCTTGAAAAGAATAACTAAATAATATCACGAAAAACTTACCGATCTAAATCCAAAACCACAGCCGTTACACTTGCTTCAATGACAGAGAAAGAATTGAGAGAGAGGAGTGATTCCGCAATTGCAAGGGATGAAGGGATAAGAATTCGACTAATTGAAGAATTGGTAGGAGAAAGGGTAATCGGTTAATAAAAGAATACTCGTCACAAAGTGTTCGGCTTCTATTTCTTGCAGGTGCCGACAGAGGTTTAAAGAGGAGAGGGAGAAGAGATTAGATTTGGCCAACCAGAGAATTAAGGAGAAAAAGGTTTCGGTCAACAAGATTTTCGGCAAACCAAAGGTGTTTCGGTTTTAGTGCTGTCGACAGGAACTTGAAGAAAAAGAGAAGAAGAAAGGTGCTTTGGTCTAACAGGGAAGTGGGATGGAATGAGACCGGTATGGGGTGTCAACGTAAAAGAAAACAAAAGAAAAGAAGAATACTAGGAAGTGGTTTCGGCAACAAGGGAATTCGGCAATGATGCTTGAGGTAGGAGTAGGTTGCGGCTAATAGAAGAAAAGGGAGAT
This sequence comes from Gossypium stocksii, assembly GCA_020496765.1. NCBI lineage: Eukaryota > Viridiplantae > Streptophyta > Magnoliopsida > Malvales > Malvaceae > Gossypium > Gossypium stocksii. Next base: position 31,405,582 of record CM035627.1, read on the forward strand.
TGAATAGCAAAAGAGAGAAAATAGAAGAATTCTCTAATGCTATACACAATAAGCTCAAGAACCTCAAAACGACTCTTAGTGAAATCGGCACAAACCCTAAAGGTACTAAGGAGAATTCGGCACCAACTAGCACTAATTGCCGAAAATGCTAACACTAATCCCCCTAGCCGAATTACACTTGCAAAGTCCCACAATCGGCTACTTCCTTTCAAAATTCGAACTTCCTAGATTTGCTCCTCAACCTCCTCCACGATTTGCTCCTTTGACCGGTTCAAATCTCCTCCAAGCAGAGTTCCACTCGGCTTCAAACTCTTACCTGCTCAAGCTTAAAAATAAACAACACCTTCGCAACCTCTGGCGCTTGAACCCTTGACCTCTAAGCTTATTTAGGCGCCACCTTTTAAGGAGCCTAGTGGCGTCTCCCTTGCCACTTTACCACTGGTCCTTTTGTGCTATATTTCGCACACAATTCCTTAAGACCCTTATTTTCAATGGTCCCCTATCTCCTAAGTCAAAACACAAAATTTTGCCGAGCCTTTAACCAACACATGGGCCTTCTATAGGCCCATTATCATACTCCAAACATGCATTACACACCCAAATACTAACATTTAAACATTTTATCAGATAAGGACCAATCTAAGAAAAAACCCGAAATTAGGGCGTTACACAGAGACTTTCGACTTAGCGCATCAGCTACAACATTAGCTTTCCCTGGATGATAATCAATTACAAATTCATAGTCTTTTAGTAGTTCGAGCCATCTCCGCTGTCGCATATTTAAATCTTTCTGTGACATCAGATACTTCAGACTTTTATGATCGGTAAAAATTCTACATTTCTCACCATATAAGTAATGCTGCCAAATCTTTAATGCAAACACTATAGCAGCTAACTCAAGATCATGCGTCGGGTAATTCTTCTCATGCGGCTTTAACTGTCGGGAGGCATAAGCTATGACTTTCCCATCTTGCATCAATACACAGCCCAGTCCGATAATAGATGCATCACTGTATATAACAAATTCTTTTCCCGATTCGGGTTGAACTAAAATCGGAGCTTCTGTTAACAGGGCTTTCAACTGTTGGAAACTCTGCTGACATTTATCAGTCCACTTGAATTTCACATCTTTTTGTAGCATTCGGGTCAATGGCACTGCAATCATCGAGAATCCTTTAATAAATCTTCAGTAATATCCCGCTAATCCCAGAAAACTTCTAATTTCAGATACATTTCTCGGGGGTTTCCAGTCTATAATAGCAGATATTTTACTCGGATCTACTCTAATGCCTTCCGCAGAAACAATGTGACCCAAAAATCCAACTTCTCGAAGCCAAAATTCATATTTACTGAATTTGGCAAACAACTGCTTATCTCTCAGAATTTGTAACACAGTTTTCAAATGTTCAGTATGCTCTACCTTATCACGCGAATAAATCAAAATGTCGTCAATGAATATTACAACAAACTTGTCTAAATACGGTCTGAAAATACGATTCATCAAGTCCATAAACACTGCCGGAGCATTTGTTAAACCGAAAGGCATGACCAGAAACTCATAATGTCCGTATCGTGTTCTGAAAGCAGTCTTCAGTATATCTGAATCTTTAACTCGCAACTGGTAATAACCCGATCTCAAATCAATCTTTGAAAATACAGTAGCTCCTTTTAACTGATCCAATAAATCATCAATCCGCAGAAGAGGGTATTTATTCTTCACTGTTACCTTGTTCAACTGTCGGTAATCAATACACATTCTTATCGTTCCATCTTTCTTTTTCACAAATAACACGGGAGCACCCCAAGGTGAAAAGCTCGGTCTCGCAAAACCTCTATCCGTCAATTCTTGTAACTGTGCTTTCAGCTCCTTTAGCTCAGTCGGTGCCATTCTGTATGGAGCTATCGATATCGAAGTAGTGCCCGGTAACAATTCAATACCGAATTCAACTTCTCTAATCGATGGTAAACCCGGTAATTCTTCCGGAAAAATATCTGAAAACTCACAAACAACTGGTACAGACTCAATTTTCAATTCTATCCCGCTAGAATTCATCACATACGCTAGGTACGCATCATAGCCTTTTCTAACATACTTCTAAGCCCTCATGGAAGACATCACTATCGGTAATTTATTCGAATCATTTGATTCAATCCGAAGAATCTCACCATTCTAACATTTCAATTCTATACTCTTACTTCGACAATTTAGAATAGCTTCATGCACATTTAGCCAGTCCATGCCCAGTATTACATCAAATTCGTCAAAAGGGAGGAGCATCAAATCAGCCCGAAAACAATATCCCCGAGTCATCAACGGACATTTCTTACATATCTTATCAACTAACACAGACCTTCCTAACGGATTCGATACTTTAACTACATATTCAGTAGACTCAACATGTAAATTCATTTCAAACACTAATTTCATACAGATATAGGAATGAGTTGATCCAAGATCTATCAACGTAACAATATCAGTGTTATAGAGAGAAAAAGTACCGGTAATAACATTAGGCGACGAGGCTTCCTCGCGTGTACGTATTGCATAAGCCCTCGCAGGAGTACGCATCTCAGATCTCACTTTAGCATCTCTCGCCACTTTGTAATTTCCACTTTGGTTTCCAACACTTCGCGACGGTCTACCTCTCGATGCGACATTATTTGTCTTAGTCGACTGTTCTCTATCAGGTACAGATCATTCAGGACAATCACGTAAATAGTGATCTAATGATCCACATCAAAAACAAGCTCCGCCTTTCAATCGGCATTCACCAAAATGTTTCCTATTACAATACTTGCATTCGGGTCCGGGAGTTCTCACACTACCCGCACTAGCTGCAGAAGTCATCTGAGGTCTCGAATGAGAAGTCTTAACACTTTTCTCTCGGATAGATGTGCCCGTAGAAGCGGCAGGACGAGGATGAAAATCCTTTGATCTTTTGGATCCAGATTGATACGGTTTACCCGCAAACCTTTTTCTAGCTTCTCTGAATTCAAAATCAGCTTTTCTCTTTTCTTTAGCAAGCTCTTCAGCTTTACAAGCCCGATCAACGAGAACTACAAACTCTCTCAGCTCAAGTATTCCGACTAATAGTCGAATTTCTTCATTTAGCCCATCTTCGAACCTTTTGCACATTGTTGCTTCGGTAGAAACACATTCGCGAGCATATTTGCTGAGTCGAACGAACTCTCTCTCGTATTCGGTTACAGACATTCGACCCTGTTTTAGCTCTAAAAACTCTTTCCTTTTCTGATCGATGAATCGTTGACTAATGTATTTCTTTCTAAATTTCGTCTGGAAGAAATCCCAATCGACTCATTCTCGTGGTACAACCGAGGTCAATGTATTCCACCATTGATATGCTGAATCCCGAAGCAAAGAAATAGCACATCTCAGGCACTCATCAGGAGTACAAGCCAGTTTATTAAAAACTCTGATTGTATTCTCAAGCCAAAATTCAGCCCTCTCGGTATCATCACTTGCTGAAGCTCAGAATTCCTCAGCACCATACTTCCGTATCTTATCGACAGGAGGTCTGTTCAATCTCAGATGATCCACAACTCGTACATTATCAGGGTTAGGTTGTGGGACGGGAGGGGGTGGAGGTTGCGGAGCAGCCGGGTTTGCTCGCACAAACTCACTAAACCAACTAGACATAATTTGGAAGAAAGCTTGTTTAATTTCTTCCTGATTGGCCACAGCAGGGCCCGATTCAGAAGGCACAGCCCCTTGAGCGGGTGCTGGCGCAATACTTTCAACATCATCAGCTAAAGCTCGATTCGGATCCATTACTATATAAAACAGATTTCAAAGGATGTCAGGAGATATCACACTATCACATTTCATGTACATGGCATGTATAGCTAGACTAATACTCACTACGGTAGTCCTAGAATTGATTAAATCGTAGCTCTGATACCAACCAAATGTAACACCCCTATCCCGTAACCGTCGCCGGAGTAGGTAAGGGGCATTACCGGACTTGTAACATTTATCTGAATAGTAAAATTTTTAAACTTTTTAATCAAGATTCATCACGTATCATCAATCATCAGAGCATGCTTCAATTGATCATAAAAGGATGCATATAACTATTGGAAGTCTAATTGGAAACATGATAAAAGACAGAAGAAAATTTGCAAAATTTTCAAAGTTAGGGACACATGGCCGTGCCCCTTGCCTGTGTTCTTCTCACACGGCCGTGTCCCTCCAAACACGCCCAAACCTTTCAGCCCGTGGTCGAATCTGACTTACTTCCCACGGTTGTCCAACACGGCCGTGGGGTTAGGCCGTGTGTCGCCCACGGCCTAGGCACGCCCGTGCCCTTACCCTGTGGTCGAAACTGTCAAATATCACACGGCTACCAGACACGCCTGGGTACAAAACAGAGCAGACTGTGTGACTATATTGCCAAATTTCACACGGCCACAAGTTACCAGACACGCCCGTGTGTCTAGGCCGTGTACCAAAACTGACCAAAACATTAAGGTGTAGGGGTACACACGGTCGAAGCACACGCCCGTGTTCCCTGGCTGTGTGGCACAAATATAGGCTTCCTTTAAGCCAATTTGCCCACCCAAAATGGGTCATTTCTACTAGCCATTCTACCAACCAAAAACATACCAATTCATGCACAAAATGGACCCAAAGTCATCTCAATTCATTCACAAATCAAGCACACCAACTCAAAGGCCTAAATAACCATTTCCATGCACTCATTCACACATATATACATATCAATTATGCAAGCTTATAACCTCATCAAAATCATATATCTTTCCATAAGCACATATAGCCAAAGAACAACTCTAATACTTGATTATAAACACATATGACCCAAGCCACATCTCATAGCTTGATCATTTACCAAAACATATCATGTTCACAAAAGTACTAGCCTATACATGCCATGACCATTTCATTTACAAAAGGTTTAAAAGTACCAAAGTTTGATAGATAGTGTGATGGCGATCTCCGACTCGTTCGATTATCGAGCTAGCTTCCGAATCTATAAGATAGTGAAAGAAATGAACAGAGTAAGCTTCTAAAGCTTAGTAAGTCCGTATAATATAGAAATTAAACCTTACCGAATCAATGCAATAATTACAACAACAATGCTAATTCAATTCATATACTCAAGTTGCCTATTTCACAAGTATGCACTTGTTAGTTCATGTAACATATAAATTCATTCATGTACCAACCACAACATTCATGTATCATATCATTGCTCGAATACTTGTACATGTATTTCATATAACTTATACCATATAATCCATGTAATTTTCATGTCTCATATAACATGTAATACATATATCATTCACTCTTCATGTAGCATGTATCGGTAATTGCCCGTTAAACCTTTAAGAACATCAAGGGATACTCGGGTGATACACACACAGTGTATATACATATAACCTGTAATCCATCAATGCGTCATATATGCTCTTTCGAGCCTGTACGGTAAGCCCGGAGGCTGAACATGTAATCCCGAAGGATAATCGGTAAGCCCGTAGGCTGAACATGTAATTTCGAAGGATAAACCTGTAGCTCATGAGCACGTGGTGAGCCCGCAACAAATGCAGGAGCTTGAACCACCCTGTAGCCCTAGTGACATGTCACTTGTATCCTATCGACTTCTACGGTTCTAACGGGGCTCGGTATTCATTTCTCACTTGTAACAATTTCATTTCAATTTCATATGTATACATCCAAATAGGCTATTCAATCAACTAATATGTCATATATTCCATTAACAACAATTATAAACATAAACACATTAAATTTTATTATACAAACTTACCTCGAAATCCCGTATTTATTCGTCTATTTTTTGTTTTCCCCGATCAAGTTCCGGGATTCGATCATCTTTATCTTGAATTAAGCTTGAAATAACCAAATGTTGGAAAGCTTTAAAACCCTTCTTTTGCTTTTGTATAATCGGTGAAGAACATGAAATTATGAAAGCATTTTCATGTTTTTTTTCTTAATTAAAACATATAATATAGCTAAATGACTATTTTAACCTTTGTAAAATAATTATAAAACATTATAAAACATGGACATAATGGTCCATTACCAACCACTCCAATTCAAAATGGCATAATTGCCATGCAAGTACCTCCTTTTATAAAGCCATGCTCAAATAAGCCATTTATAAAATAGAACTCTAATTTATCGCTTTATGCGATTTAATCCTTTTTATCAAATTAACCGATCAGACAGTAAAATTTCAATACGAAACTTTCACACCATATATCTATCATACTGTAAAACATATTAAAGCATTTAAAGTAATATTTTGACTCGGTTAAGTGGTCCCGAAACCACTCATTCCGACTAGGGTATAAAGTGGGCTGTTACATCATCTGTCTAGAGGCATAAGCTATCACTTTTCCCTATTGCATCAACACGCAACCCAAACCATTTAATGATGCATCCTTGTAAATCACAAATTCTTTACCCAACTCAGGTTGAACCAATTTTGGTACCTCACATAACAATGCTTTTAATTGATCGAAACTCTATTGACATTTCTCAGACTATTCAAACTTCACATCTTTCTGTAGCAGTCGGGTCATCAGTGTAGCAATTATCGAGAACCCTTTAACGAAACATCAATAATAACCAGCTAACCCCAGGAAACTTCTAACTTCTGATACATTTTTTATGGTTTCCAGTCAACAATTACTGAAATTTTGCTCGGGTCAACTCTAATACCTTCCACTGAAATAATCTACCCCAAAAATTCAACTTCTTGGAGGCAAAATTCACATTTGCTGATTTAGCAAACGTTGCTTATCTCTCAAAGTTTGAAGCATAATTCTTACATGTTTAGCATACTCAAACTAATCTCTTGAATAAACCAGAATGTCGTCAATGAACACAATAACTAATCTATATAAATACGGTCTAAAAATCTGATTCATCAAATCCATAAAAACTGTAGGAGCATTAGTAAATTCGAAAGGCATAACAAGGAATTCATAATGTCTGTACCTTGTTCTGAAGGTAGTTTTCGACACATCTGAATTCACTTGCAACTGATAATAACCAGATCTCAAATCAAATTTCAAAAACATTGTTACCCTTTTCAACTAATCAAATAAATCATCTATTATTAGCAATAGATATTTATTCTTTATTGTAACTTTATTGATTTGTCGATAGTCTATACACATTTTCATTGGCCCGTCTTTCTTCTTTACGAACAATACTGGTGCACCCCAGGGCGAAAAAATCGGTCTAGAAAATCTTCTATCAGTTAACTCTTGCAACTGAGCTTTTAATTCTTTCAACTTTGTCAGAGCCATTCTGTATAGAGCTATCGATATCGGTGAAGTTTTTAGCAATAAATTAATAGAAAATTCAACCTCTCTGATCAGTGGCAAACCCGGTTACTCTTTAGGAAACACATCTGGATACTCACAAACTATATGCACTAATTCAATCTTTTATTCAGACACTTTTCTATCTAAAAAATAGGCAAGATAAATTTCACAAACTTTTCTCATATATTTCTGAGTCGACATCGACGAAATTGCTATAGGTAATCCACCTGGCTCATCTGATTCAATTCGAAGTACTTCACTATTCTAACATTTCAATTCAATAGTCTTTCTTTTATAATTTACAACGGCATCATGCAGAGTCAACCAATCCATACCCATAATCACATTGAACTCATCAAATTGTAAAAGCATCAAGTCAGCCGGAGAATAGTAACTCCGAGTCATTAAAGGGCAATTCTTACAAACTTTGTCAACTAGAACATACTTGCCTAAGGGGTTCGATACTATAATCATAAACTCAGTAATTTCAACAAGCAACTTCTTACTCGACACTAAATTTTCACAAACATACGAATGTGTCGATCCAGGATCAATTAAAGCAATCACATTAGTGTTGTAAAGAGAGAATATACTAGTAATAACATCAAGGGACGATGCCTCTTCGAGAGCGCAAATAGCGTAGGCCCTAACAAGTGATCTGGCCTCAAATCTCACAATTGAGTCCTTTGTCGCTTCTTTTCCACTAGACACATTTTCCACATTCCTCGGTGGTCTCCCTCTTGCAGTCGTGTTATTCGGTCTTGCATTCTGAAATTTATCTGTCTTAAACAACTCTGGTCAATCTCAAATAAAGTGATCTGGCGAACCACATTTGAAACAAGCTTTATTACTCTTATTCCAGCACTCTCAAAAATTTCTTCTCCCGTACTGTTAACACTCTAGTTTGTTGTTTCTCACACTGCCAACACTCGAAAAGGAAGTAGCTTAAGCTTTAGGACTCACGTGTTGATTTCCTCAAACTCTATTTTGATATCCCACTGATGCATTTGGTCAACTATACGAATCTCCAGATTCCTTTGATGATGAATGATAAGATTTATTCATCATTCTCTTTCTCGACTCATTAGCTTCAGAATTAGCTTTTCTCTTTTCCTTGCTCAATTCTTCAGCTTTGCAAGCACTATCAACTAGAATAACAAACTCTTTCAAGTCTAGAATCCCGGCTAGAAGTTCAATGTCCTCATTCAACCCATCAACAAACTGTTTGCACATGATTTCTGCAGTAGAAACATACTTTCGAGCATATTTACTCAGTCACACAAATTCTCTCTTGTACTTGGTTACAGTCATGTGTCCTTCTTTCAATTCTAAATCTCTTTGTACTTTTGATCTAGAAACCGTTGGTGTAACATCCCAAATTAGGGCCTCGCTATAATAGTGGTTTCTAGACCATAAATCTGAAGTAGAAATATTTGTTTTATGATTATTTTGAGGTCCATGACATGTTTGCATGATTGTGTAAAGTTTCATGAAGAAATTTTGTGAATAAGTGCCCCATTTAATTTTTAGGACTAAATTGTAAAAGTTGTAAAATATGAGGTTCTAAAAGCTTTAAGGTATTTAATTGAAATGCATGTGTAAATTAGAGGTCCTTGTTTAGTAAATAGACCATTTTATGTCATGATGGACAAAAATGGACATGGAAGGGAAAAATCTCAAGGAATGGCCTCAAGGGCATTTTGGTCATTTAGTTAATAAAAGAAATAAAAGGGAAAATAAGGCCAAAATTGTGTCCATCTTCTCTGTGCTTGGCCAAATTTCTCAAGAAGCCATAGCTAGGGTTTCCTTCATCTTTAAGCTTGATAGTAAGTGCATCCTATCCCTGTTTTTAATGTTCTTTATATTTTTGATATCCTCGTTGCTCAGTTTAGCTATTTCTTGAGCTAGGGTTTGTCTTTAAAAATTTACTCATATGTGACATGAATGTATTTTGATGTTTAATGAAGGAATATGAGAGTTTGATGTGTGATAAACATCTTTTACCAAGTGATTTTTCATGAAAACACCTAAAAAGGACTAATTTGTAAAAGTTACAAAATAAGTACTAAACATATGTTTTAATGGAAATGGTGGGCTATTATGGTTATGAAAGGGGTTTGGCTAGGCTTGAATAGCAAAGAAAATGAGTCCATTTCATTTTATCAGCCTAGGGACTAATTTATAAATATGTGAAATTTTAAGGGGTCAAAGTATGATTTATGGACTGATTTGAACAATGTGATACTTAAATAAGTGAAATTTTCTATTATAGATCAAGAGAAAGAGGTCCGAAACTAAATTGAGGGAAAAACAAAGTTGATGACTGAACCAAATAACTAGTCATATTTTGGGTACTGAGGTAAGTTAGTGGGTAAATAATGCAGGATTACTTCACATTGTATTTAATGCTTTAATTTTTGCATGATATGTATAATTGCTTTATGAATTTTGGTTTACAATAATTCAATGATGACGTAACGAGGTTTAATGTTTCAAAATCCCGATTGAACCTTAGGAATAGATAGGATACAAATGTCATGACATTAGGGTTATGTGAGATCCCATGTAAGACCATGTTTGGGACATGGCATTGGCATCGATATGTGATCCCATGTAAGACCATGTTTGGGACATGGCATTGGCGTCATTTTGAGATTTCATGTAAGACCATGTCTAAGACATGGCTTCGATATGAGATCTTGTATAAAACCATATCTGGGATATGGCATCGGCATCGATTTGTGATCCCATGTAAGACCATATCTGGGATTTGGCATGGCATTCTACCATGAGTACGAGATTTCCCGAGTATCCTTAGTAGTCCAACTAGTTTAATGGGTAATTCAAGAGTATGTCAGTGTAATGACAAGGTTGAAAGGGTACAGGTATGTACAAGAAACTCATAATTCTTGAGTTATGCATCAATACGGCCTCGATAAGAAGTGAATGGAGAAATCATGAGTTTTATGGTTTATTATGTAAAGAACATGATTTAAGATATATTCATGATAATTGATGACTTTGTATCAAATTATATTTATGTTATGTGTATGATATTACATGATTAGTGTTGTTAATTATTTACATGCAAACTTACTAAGCTTTATGCTTACTCCCCTTTCTTTTTTTCTTTTTTCTTATAGCATTGCCAAGCTAGCTCAAGGATTGAAGGACGTCGAATACTCGATCACACTATCAATTGGAAATTTGGGTATAGCTAGGTTTAACACATTGATTATGGCATGTATAGGGACTTGGTCTTTTTGTTATATGTCATATTGGTTAGCCAAATGTGTTGGCTTTTGATGATACTTAATTCATTTTGTATATGGCTAATTGATTTCGGCTAATGTTGATTTCAAGTGTTATGGCATGTTGATGCATTTCATGGATGTGGTAATTTGCATGGTTTAAGTTGTTGAGTATGTGATTGGTTAAGTATGCTAGAAATGTGGTGAAAATGATATGATGATGTCTTAGTTATGGACATGTTGGTTGCTTAAATATGCCATGAATTATACCAATGCTATGGTGCTTGTGTGTTTATTTTTTAGGCTGGCAATTGGCTTGGTAAATAGCCTATAAGTTGTCCACACGGGTAGACACATGGACGTGTGTCTCAGCCGTGTGAAGGCCAAGGCCTGGAACACGGGCGTGTACTAGGCCTAGGCCGTGTGAAAACTGTTTTAGCTTCAAAATGAAAAATAATTCGACACGGCCTGAGCATATGGGTGTGTTTCTCAGTCGTGTGCATGACATGGCCTTGGGCACGAGCATGAACCAAGGGCATGTGAAGTCTACACCTTATTTACGAGAATTTAGTTTGTCAGATGGCCTAGCATACGAGCGTATGGCTTGGCCGTGTGGTTTCATTTAGTTGATGACATCATAAATAGAGAGTTACACGGGGTATAAACACGGGCGTGTGTGACCACACGGCCTACCCATACGGGCGTGTCCTATATCCACACGGGCGTTTGACCCATGTTTTGATGAAAAATTTTCTAAGTTTTCCAAAGTTTTCGGTTTAGTCCCAAACCATTCCCAAAGTAGGTTTTAAGTCTCATAGGCTCACTTAAGGGACGATTTTCATGTGTTTGAAAGATTGTTAAAGATGAATGAATCTTTATGTCCCGGTTTTGCATGGATGTTTAGGTTTAAGCCCAGTAACACCTCGAACCCTATCCTGGCGTCGGATACGGGCAAGGGGTGTTACAGTTGGCTTATATATTTCTTCTTGAACTCAATCTGAAAGAATTCCCAGGTGACTCATTCTCTAGGTACCACAGATATTAAAGTATTCCACCACTGGTATAGAGTGTCCTTCAGAAGTGATACAACATATTTTAAACACTCAGTCGGTGTGCAAGTAAGTGCATCAAGCACTCGAATCGTATTTTCAAGTCAGAACTCAGCTCTCTTAGGATCATCTTCAATAGTAGGCCTAAACTCTTCAGCCCTGTACTTTTGAATCTTTCCAACTAGAGGCTTATTTACTCGTAGAAGTTCCACATGTTGATGAGCTATGGGAAAAAATTGGGGATTATGTGGGAGAGGAGGTTGTGTATCAGGCCGTGTGCTAGGCCGTGTCAATCCTGTAGGGTATATGATAAACCGTAATTTATACATATTTTTATCCCATGCTTAGCATTTTTTGGATGAATTATTCATTGATTTGTGGAATTTGATGCTCCTAAACCTTTAATTTCATGTTTTGTACTTAGGTGAGCATAAGAGAGTGAAAAGAACGAGAAACGATCAAAACACAAAGAAAATGGGCCAAAGTAAGAGATCAATATGGCCTAGAGTTACTCACACGGGTGAACCACACGCCCGTGCCACGTTAACAAGCTTGAACATGGCCTGGGCTCGATTCACACGGGCGTGCCATACGGGTGTGTCCCTGTTGTAATGAGTTACAATTTCACACGGAAAAAGTTACTTAGGGGCTAAGAAAGACACTCCAAACTCTATATAAAGACCCTAGGAGGCGACTATAAGAGTGTACAGTGTCCCCACCAATACTCAAAGTAGAGGACAAGGAATTACTCGAAGAAAGCCGATTGATCCATCTCAAAAGTAAGGATCTACATCGAGACTGAGGATCTCCCTTCAATCTTTTTAGGGGTTTTGGGTTTTCTTTATGTTTTGTTATTTTCTTTACTCTGAGATGTATTCTTTTATAAACATGAACTAAATTCCCAAATACCTGAGGGGGATGAAACCTAAGACGATACTTGTTATTGTTATCTAAACTATATGATAAATATTTGATTTGTTCTTAATTGTGTTTTTAATTCTTAAGTTGATATTTCAGGATATTAATTCAAGTCAAATGTGCTTATTCAGATGAGCAAAAGTCCTTGTTTAAGAGTAGATCCAACACAATTAAGTAGAGTTGATCGCAATCCTAGACATAGGACGACAAAAATCTACCGGATTAGAGTCAAATCTAATAGAGGGATCCATAGAACGAGTTAATGCAAAACTAGGGGTTTTAATTAGAAAGAGATTTCAATTAGTCAACTTAGGGTTAGTTGTTCTTATTCTCGACGGAGATATTAACATAATTTAGGGATCTCTACGGATCAAGTAGAATGAAAAAATCGTCTAGTTCAGGGTTAAATAACAAGTGAAGTCTAGGTGGATTCTTCCTTTGGTATTGCCTTAGTCAATTAAGTTTTCCGAAATTAATTTCTTAATTTACTCTTTGTCGTGTCTTTAGTTAGCTAGAATTTCAATTTACCAACAAAACCCTCTTTATTTTTAGGCTAGATAATAGGAAGGAAGTCATTACTAGTACTTTTAGTTCCTTGGATCTGATATTCCGGTCTTGCCATGAACTATACTACTACTCAATAGGTGTGCTTGCCTTTTATCATGGTAACAGTTAGTTTCCAGGTACGATCATTATTACTTCATCGAAATCATGATCAAGTTTCTGGAGCCGTTGCCGAGGAGCTAAGATATTAGGAACACTCGATTCCTATTACTTTAGCTATTTTTACTTTATTTGCAATTTATTTTCTATTTTTCTTACTAAATTTTTCTTTTTCCTTTCCCTGACAGGTGTCTCTAGTTTATGACTAGAAGAAACCCGTCAGGACCACTATTGTTTGATAACGACTTAGAAGCCACAGTTTGCAGAAACCGAAGAAACATAAGGCGAAGCTTACAGTACAGAGAACAAGGATAAGAGAACGAAATCGAATCTACTAAAGAGATGGATGCAAATCAGGATAATCTACCACCTCCGATGATAGCCACTAATCCTGTGAATCAAAACCCTGTTCCTCGTACTATGTATGATTATGCTAAACCTAATCTAGCTGGTACTGAATCTAGTATTGTTAGGCCTGCTATTGCTGCAAATAATTTTGAACTGAAACCTAAAACTATTCAAATGATACAACAGTTTGTTCAGTTTGATGGTTTGTAGGATGAGGATCCTAACTCACATTTAGCTAATATTTTGGAATTCTGCGACACATTCAAAACAAATGGCGTTTCTGATGATGCCATTCATCTTCGGTTATTCCCTTTTTCCTTGAGGAATAAAGCTAAACAGTGGTTAAATTCTCTACCCAGAGGATCAATCACTACTTGGGAACAAATGACCGAAAAGTTTTTACTTAAATATTTTCTATCGGCTTAAATGGTAAAGTTGAGGAATGATATTTCTTCTTTTGTGCAGATGGATTTAGAAACACTCTACGATGCTAGGGAGAGATACAAGGATTTATTGAGAAGGTGCCCTCACCATGGGTTACCTCTATGGTTACAGGTTCAAAATTTTCACAACGGTTTGAACCCCTCAATGAGACAGATGATTGATGCAGCCTATAACACCCCGAACCCGGCCCAGACATTATGGCCATGTCTGGTGTGCTACATCACCTAGACTATCCTACGCCGCCCTATTTACTAAGTCCGGTGGTGAGTTTTGAAAAGCAATGCTTGATTTTTTGGAAATTCTCGTTTTAATAATTATTCAACTTAATCTCTATTCCATTTGATAAGCGATTCATTTTAACCTTATTATCCTACTTAGCCATTAGTATTGTCAGGTTGGTTAAGAAAACATTTGTTAAATTTTCGAAAAATAGTGTGTAGTTGTGGTTGAAATAAAACAGTTGAAAATCCCAAATAAAAACAGTCACAGTGGCCTTATTACAACCCATTAAAAAATTTAAAAGTAGAAACCGATAATTAGAAATATAAAGTAGTAAAACTTATTTAAACCGTGCTCAGTCCTTGTGGCCACTCTGAATCCCTCCCTGCAACCAAGTCACGATCTAGGGCTCACCTGCAAGGATGGAAAGAGAAGGGTGAGTTTGGGAAAACTCAGTGTGTGCAGAACCCATCCAAAGCCCACATCGGCTCGAGCCCACTAGGCCTGAGCCTTGACCACTCTCAGTCAGATACTGGGCCGAAGCCCTATCCAGATTACAGATACTGGGCCAAAGCCCTATAACAGATACTGGGCCAAAGCCCTATTCAGATAACAGTTTGGCCCATAGGCCCATAACAGTACAGTACAGTATAACAGTATGAATGCAACCCAATTGGGGAGACTACTCAACCCACCAACCACTACACACCACCCGTACCAGCCAACACACCATGTGAGGAATAACTCGACCCACCCAGCCCACACACCACAGTCGCAGCATGGCTGCTCAAATAAACAGTATACGAGGCAAAGCCCCTTTTAGAAACAGTACGAGGCATAGCCCCTTTCAGTAACGTGGCGGCGCCACTCACACTTCCTCCAATATAAAACCCAACCCATGCATCAGACATACATACATCATGATATGCAGTAACAGAAACAATCATGTCAAACAGTACAGTCGATTTTAGCCCTAGGGGTATAATCGTAATTTTTACTTAGGGGTAAATCAGTAATTTCTCACCCTAAGGGTATTTCAGTAATGTTGTTCTCTTATTACAGTTTTTATTATTATTACAGCCTCTATTATTACAGTGGTTGTTACAGAAACTCATTTAATTCAGTTTATCAGTTTTAGCACTTAGGCCCTAAAACCCCTAATGGCTCTACTATGCTATTTTAGCCCATTAGGCCCATTTAAGCCTTAATTTCCAATCCATTATCTTGTTTTAACAGGTTTTATGCCTGTAATCCATATTATTGCCTTTAAACCTATTTTTACCCAAATGGGCCCAAATTGCCCATTGGGCCCATATTCGGCCCACCGAGGCCCAACTTACCGTAGCGCCCAAAATTCCACGGTCAGCCCGCCTGACAGTGCCGATTCCAAAACCAACCTTCTCCTACCAACTTGAGAGAGTTCGCATGCTCACAAGCTCTCGAAATGCTGAAATTTCGGTATTTCAGCTTTTCGACTTTTGCCGATTTAAGCATTGAAGGGTGTTCGAAACACACACCTGTTTTGCAGTTCCACTGACAAGATTTCCTATGCGCCCGTTCCTACAACCCATTATCTAAGTGATTAATCAGTAGATCTATGAAAAACTACAACCAAAATCCCTTACCACATTCGGCCACACCCTTAATGGCCATGAAAACATACCTCTGTCGATTTAGATGCACTAGATCTAGATCTGATGATACCGATGCCTTCCACTCCTTGCTTGATCACCTTCCTAGCTAACTAACATCCAAAAAGAACCAAAATACTACTTTAAATCACTAATAGACTAAATCGACAACCTCCCTAACTTTAGGGACTTTTGGCTTTTCCAAAACATGAAATAATGTACAGATCTGATGTATTAAGCACTTACCAATGATTTCTCTTCGACTCCTATGCAGATCTAATGTAAATCTGACCCTTAAACATTAGTAGAACCCTTATCTCTGAGATCTGCAAATTCGGCTATCTCCCTAAAACTATGGTGATTTCGGCTTTTCAACTAGAGAAGAAGATGGCGATTTAGGCTATGAGTTTGAGTGATGGTGTCAACAATGATGTGGCTTAAGGGGATGTAGTAATCGGCCACAACATGTGAAAGGAACAGGGGTAATTTGGCTTAGAAAGATTCGGTAAAAGAAAGCAGTTTTCAGGATTTCTGGCACTTTGAGCAATCGGCTATGGTTGTTTTTGAGAGGGATGGAAGCAAAAGAAAGAGTGGATCTGAGTAAGGAGCGAATTCAGCTAGGGAAGAGATCAAAGAGGAAAAAGAAAAGTGAAAAAAAATAATGGTAGAGGTGAAGAAGAAGAAATCGGCTAGAAGCTTTCTAGGGAGGTAAGTTTCGGCTTTTCTGACAGTAAAAGAGAAGATTATACCTATAGTGGCTAGCCCTAATTCTTATAACAGAAAATAGAAAAAGATAAAACCCTAATAATCTCTCTAAAGTAATCGGCCCAAGTCCCTAAAGCCCTTTCTGAGATTCACTTAAGTTAGTCACATGCCCGGCACATGCTTAAAAATTAAAAAGAACACTACGCTTACCTTGCAACTCGAACCCTTGTCCTTGAATACCCACTTAGGTGCCACTTTTTTAGGAGCTTAGTGGCGCCACCTTGCCACTCTACCAAGGCTCCCTTTGTGACATATTTTACACGGTTTTTCTTAAAGGCCCACTTAACCAAGTCCCCTTTCACTTGAAAATCCAACTTAATATTTTACCGGGGTTTAACTTAAGCTTGGGCCCTCTAAAGGCCCACTACCATATGTACATACATTTTCAACCTTCAGAACACCAAAATTTTAAAATTTCACTAAAATTCACAAAACCCAAAAAATCCCGAAAATCAGGGCGTTACACGGCCACCGTTGGAACAATCAATTACAAAACACCAAAGGTAGCTTATGAGTTTATAGAGGAGATGTCACTGAATAACTATCAGTGGCAAGTCATGAGAACAAAGCCGTAAAAAGCTGCCGGAGTTTTTAATGTTGATGCAGTCACCATGCTTTCTAATCAGGTAGAACTTCTTAATCAAAAGATTGACAGTTTTGTTGGTTCTACGCAGGTAAATCCAGCAATGCAGTGTGGCTCAAGTCTAGGAAGCATGAGCAATCCAGAGTACTCCTCTTATGGACATGGCATGAAAAATAAGCAAGTCAACTATATGGGTAATAATCCTCGACCTCAAAACAATCTTTTCATTAACACTTACAATGCAGGTTGGAGGAACCACCCTAATTTCTCATGGGGAGGACAAGGCAATCAAGGAAATCAGAGACCACCACCCCTTCCGGGATTTCAACAACCACCTTACTAGCAAGAGAAAAAGCCGAACCTTGAAGAGGTGCTCACAAAATTTACCTCCGTATCAGAAACCCGTTTTTAGAACACTAATACGGCACTTAAAAATTAGCAAGCATCCATTCAAGGACTCAAAACTCAAATAGGCTAGCTTGTTAAGCTAATCTCTGAAAGACCACAAGGTGGTTTGCCAACTAATACTGAACCCAACCCTAGGGAGCATGTTAAGGTAGTCATATTAAGGAGTGGAAAAGCTCTAGTAGAAACTGAGAAGAAAGTTGTTCAAGAACCTGACAAGGAGACCCTCGAAGAGATTGAACCTAAAGAAAAAGCCCCATCAGCCCCGAAGGAATAAAAGCCGCCCATCTCATATCGAGCAAAGTTGAAGAAAGACCGCATGGATGCTTAATTCGGTAAATTTCTTGAACTTTTTAAACAATTACATATTAACTTACCTTTCATTAAAGCTATTTCGCAGATGCCCACATATGCAAAATTTTTGAAGGAGCTTCTAACAAATAAAAGGAAGTTTGAAGAACTGTCTACAGTAGAACTTAACGAGGAATGTTCAGTAATCCTCTAGAATAAACTACCAACCAAATTAAGAGATCCATGGAGTTTTACTAGTCCTTACTTAATTGGTAGTTTAAATATTGAAAAAGCGTTAGAATATGTGGGTGCCAGTATAAACTTAATGCCTTATAAAATGTTCAAGCAACTAGGTCTAGGGGAATCAAAACCCACTAGGATGAGTATTCAATTAGCTGATAGATTTGTTAAATATCCTAGGGGTATCATCGAAGATGTATTAGTTAAAGTTGATAAATTTATATTTCTTATTGATTTTGTTGTGCTTGACATGCATGAGGATGTTGAGGTACCCTTAATCCTAGGACGCCCATTTTTAGCTACTGCTAGAACTATTATTAATATAGGAGATGGAAAACTTGTACATAGGGTAGGTGATGAAGAAATTGTGTTTAAAATTTATGATGCCATGCGATTTTCTAGGGAACAAGATGGTTCCTGTTATTTTATTGATTCAATTGATTATTCTATTCAAGATTCTTTTTAGGAAATCACTCTTAAAGACACATTGGAACTGTGTGTCGTTTAAGGTGGCAGAGAGGACGAAGTCACCACTGAGATGAAAAAGGTAATAACTGATTTAAACTCCAACGAACCTTCCCCAAGACAAATAGATTACGAGGGCATTGAGATTAAAGATGAATTAAGTCAAAAAAACCTCTGTTGATGAACCGCCCAAACTAAATCTCAAACAATTACCCAAACACCTAGAATATGAATTCTTAGGAGACAATTCTACACTACCAGTAATTATTGCTTCAAACTTGCAACGCAATGAGAAGGAGGAATTAATCCAAGTGTTAAGAGAACATAAAAGAGCCATAGCTTGGAAAATTTTTGACATTAAAGGAATCAATCATTTTTTTCGCACCCACAAAATTTTGATGGAGGAGGAATATAAACCATGTGTGCAAGCTCAAAGAAGATTGAACCCCAACATGAAGGAAGTGGTCAAGACTGCTGGAATTATTTATCCTATTTTTAACAGTGCTTGGGTAAGTCCTATGCAGGTTGTTCCTAAAAAAGGCGGCATGACTATTGTTGCCAATGAAAAGAACGAATTGATCCCTACAAGAATGGTAACAGGTTGGAGAGTTTGCATTGACTATAGAAAATTGAACGATGCCACTAGAAAAGATCACTTCCCATTGCCCTTCATTGATCAGATGTTGGAAAGACTTTCAGGACAAATGTATTATTGCTTCTTGGATAGGTTATTTCCAAATCCCAATAGCTCTTGAAGATCAAGAGAAAATGACATTCACTTGTCCATATGGTACGATTGCTTATCGTAGAATGCCCTTTGGATTATGTAATGCTCCTCCTACTTTTCAGCGTTGCATGCTAGCCATCTTTGACGAACTCATGGAGGACATCATGGAGGTATTTATATAACACCTTCAACCCAAATCCGTCGCCGGAAGGGTTACAAGACATTACCAAACCAACACCTCTACTATTCATCAATAATACATTTAGCATTCATGAAATTTATCAAATCATAAAAAGATCAATAAAGATTTTACCAGCAACAAAGTATTACTAAATAATTATTATAATGATTCTTAATCTAAACCAAAACCGATTTCATAAGCCAACTATATGCCTTGAACCAAATTATGCACTATTAA
This sequence comes from Gossypium stocksii, assembly GCA_020496765.1. Taxonomy (NCBI): domain Eukaryota; kingdom Viridiplantae; phylum Streptophyta; class Magnoliopsida; order Malvales; family Malvaceae; genus Gossypium; species Gossypium stocksii. The sequence goes on from CM035627.1 coordinate 31,425,331, forward strand.
GAAGGTTACTATTCATTTGGTAAATTTATAAGGTTAGCCGAATTCATATAGATTTAGAACACATACAACTTTATTCCTTTATAAATGTAACGAATACTTCTCATAAACCCAACTTATAAATCAATGTAAGTAGCAATATTGAGTTAATAGATAGGTCATCCATATCACATATCATTTCTCTTAATCAATAGGATATATAACATATTTGAGTAAAACTATTTTTTCCAAAATTAAAGTCTAAGCCATATTCGCATGGCTTATGGTACAAACCTGTTTAATGTATCAAGTCACAAAAATTAAGTATAGCTTATACATGACATAACATTAAACTTAAAACCTTTATAAAGGTACCAAAATGTTGCCGATAGATGCCATGACTTTAAAAAAAAGGGTCCTGAGCTTGCAACAGATCTTTAATCTAATCAGAATAAACAAACACACTAAATGAGCTATTAACTCAGTAAGTCATAAGCAATAATATAAAATCAATCAACTTGGTATATCGAATTAGAAATTGGCAATAGCTAATGTTATATTTAACATTCCAAAAGTAACGTATAACCCCCCTTATTATTTTGTTTCACTTTGATACTCATATACTCAATATCATTATTCATTTCTAAATAAATCATCACAACTGTACCAATTGTACATTTCTCCATTAACATGTATAAATATACTTTTCTACTATGCCATATATCACTTGTATATTTTAATTCAACTGCAAGTTATACTACTTAAACCTCACACATAGAGCTTGTCTTCATTTGCACACATGGTGCCATTTCCTTTCTTACATTCACGCACACATAGTGCCATTTCAATCACATACATATACGCACACATAATGCCATTTCAATCTCATACATATACGCACACATAGTGCCATTTCAATCCCATACTTATACGCACACATAGTGCCATTTCAACCTCATACATATACGCACACATATGCCATTTCAATCTCATACATATACGCACACATAGTGCCATTTCAAGCCCATACTTATACGCACACATAGTGCCATTTCAACCTCATACATATACGCACACATAGTGCCATTTTAATCTCATACATATACGTACACATAGTGCCATTTCAATCTCATACGTATATGCACAAATAGTGCCATTTTAATCTCATACATATACGTACACATAGCGCCATTTCAATCTCATACGCATACGCACACATAGTGCCATTTCAATAATGATATTACATTAAGACAATTCAATCAACTCAAGAGAAATCTTCTATATTCACTATCATACGCATATCATATACGTACACATACATCCATTTCATAATTAATAAACATTATATATATTTATATTTGTACACGAAATAACCACAGTCTTAATTGCTTAAAGACTTACCTTATGTCGGATGAAACAGCTCCGATCGGCTACTCAATACCCTTTGTTTTTCCCTTACTTGATTCTCCTCCTTTAGGCTCTTGAGCTTGAATAAACAAGTTAACTAGTTTAATTACCATACTAGTTCATTTATAACCCAAAATACTAATAGTTTCATATAACAAGAAACACACGGCAATTTCATTTTCATCCACATTATGCATGCACTAAAATTAAACCATTCGGTTTTCATTACCACATTCGGACATCTTAACACTCAAATTAATATTAAAACATCATCTCTTAACATTTAACATCATACTTTATGCTAAATGTACTCTTGCCAATTTTACTCCCTTTACTAAAATATGCATCAATAACTTAAATTAACAATTTGACTCTTCATCACCAATTATTTAAGTATATAAACAACCAAAAATAATTTCTCATATTCCCAATTAAATACTCACACACGGCAACCTTCATCTTTCTTCATCTCAATTGAATTCAATTAGGCCATTCCTTAATGTTAAGCTCATTCGGCAATGGTGCAAACAATTCCAACTCACAAATATTATTATTCAACATTTAACATAAGGTTTCTCAAAGTAATACCTATAGCCAAATGCCATATAGTCCACAAAGTCCTATTTACCAAAATTTAACAACTTATACTCATCCCACAACCAACCCTCATTACAAAACATCAAGATACCAACAATGTAACACAAAGCATCCATGGCCGAATGCACATACCTCAACCAAATTCAAAATTTTATCATGGGCTACATAGGGGACTTAGTAACTATCTCAATTTTGCAAAAATTTAAAGAAAAATACATGGAAAGCATACCTCAATTAAACCACATTCATGGTCGAACACACACCTAGCCTTTTTCTTTTTCTTTTCTTTAGCTTTCGGCACAACCAAGGGAAGAATAAGCAACTAATTCATGAGTTACTACTACATGCATAAGTCATTATTATTTTACCATAATAGTCATTTTTTACTAACATTGTTTTCCCACTAAATGAAGGCCGAACATGTCCATGCATATTTGCATTGGTATAATTGCTATTTAAACCCTCCATCATTAAGGTTGAATCACAATTCAGCTCTTACAATATATCCATCAAATTTTTACTTCTATTCAATTAAGCCCTAAATTAATAATTCAACATCAAATTAATAAAATTAAGACACAAAATTTTCACACATGATCATTCACGAAATAAAAACATAGAAAATAATATTTTAAAATTTTTCTGACTCGTTTCGTGGTCCAAAAACCACTTTTCTGATTAGGGCCAAAATAGGGCTGTCACAATTTATGGATGACTTCTCAGTATTCGGTAATTGTTTCCATCTCTGCCTTAAAAATTTAGAATGAGTTTAATAAGATGTGAGGAAACAAATCTTGTTCTCAGTTGGGAAAAGTGTCATTTTATGGTTCAAGAAGGTATTGTTTTAGGACACAAGATTTCTAGTAAGGGGATAGAAGTTGATAAAGCAAAGTTGAGACTATTGAAAAACTACCTCCCCCTAGTTCAGTAAAGCAATTAAAACCTTTTTAGGACACGCTGGTTTCTATAGAAGATTCATTAAATATTTTTCTAAAATAGCTAAACCTTTAACAAAATTACTAGAAAAAGATGTACCCTTTAATTTTGATCAGGAATGTTTAGAGGCTGTTATAGGCCCAATTTGCCCGAGCTATTCAAATTAAAACCAAACAAATAAATAATAATTAATATCCAATTTTTACACCACCCAAAATTGCAGGCCCAAATTTACATACATGGCTCGCTATTAACTACACCCAAACCTAATAAAAATGCCCGTTACACCCTCAACCCAAGTCACTAAAACCTAAAATACCAGTTAAACCTATCGGCCTAAACAATCCCGTTACACCCATTAACCCAATCAGCCCAAACATTCATGGTCTAATTACACTAGAGGCCTAGAACTCAGACCAGCCCAGTTGGCCCAGTATGTTTTCAGCCACTGGAAACCCTAGCAGGCTTTCGTGCCTCAAGCACCAGATCGACCCCTCATCTCACGCCGCAATTGGCACGCAAATCACGGCCACCACCATCGGATCTTCGTCATTTACCTGCAAAAGGAAAGAAAGAAACACAGCAAGAGCAGCAAATGTGGCAAAAGGAGCCTGAAGATTTATTTCTATTTTTTGTAATCGGTTATAAAAACCAAACGAAATAGTGTAAAAGACCTACGCGAAAAAACATATATTCAAGCAATAAAACTCATAGTTTCTTTTTGAAAGGTGATTTTCTATTATTTTTTATTTAAATCTACACTTTATTCTTTTAGTTTATTCGAAACAGTGTTTGTTAGTTGTTTTTTTTAACAAAATATTGTTTTAAAATAAAGAGGAGAGGTTTTACCTTTGATTCACCTGAAAAGGGAAGGTTTTTGACCTGCTGGCCACCGTGAACGGTGGCGCGTGCGATGGCGCGTGTGACGAAGCCATCGCCGGAGTTGGGCCAGAAATCGCTCGGCCAGAGAGAAAAAAAGGGGCTCTCAGATTGTTTTTTTTTAAGTGAAGTGACAAATTGTTTTCGGAAAAACTCATCTTTTACACCCTCTCAAAACGATGCTGTTTAGGGCTAATTTTAATAGTCCCGAAATAGTGCCGTTTAAGGTATGACTCGCACGTATGTGACCCAACCCGGGGAGGATCCGCGTGTTTTTGTTAAAAGAGCTAATTGCCCTATAGGTCCTTCTGCAATTTTGAAGTTGTATAATTAATCACATTTTTTTTTAAAATTCGGCCCTGAGCTTTGGCCATTGATTCAATTAAGTCCCTTGGGCCATTTTAAGGCAGAATTGGAATGGCGTCGTTTTGGGATTAGGGTCTATTTGCCCAGTGAGTCCCTCACTTTTAACACACGTTTCAATTAGGACCCGAATTCAGTTTTATTTGTTTTAAAAAAAGTACCTTAGAATTTTATTAGAATTTGAATTTAATCCTTTTTAATTTTATATTTATTGTAATTTATTTGTTTTAATGTTTTGTATATATTATCTACTTGCTTAGACTTATTTTTATATCTAAAATTGTTTTTTATATTATTAATTGCATACTTTATATATATTATGTTAGGTATTATTTTAAAATTTGAATATCATTACTAAACATTATATGTATTATTATTAAATGTTATATATTATTTTAAAATTGATAAATTCTTATTAAATATTATATGTTATTTTACATTTTGTATATTATATGATATTTCATTTTCTAAACAACAATTTTTTATTACTCCTTCAATTTTATAACAATTTTTATTTTTTTATTTTATGCTTATTTTTTCATGAAATGTTAATATATATATTACGTAGTTTACAGTGTTTAGTTTTGATATCTTACAATATGTAAATGTTATATTTTGCTTGCATCATTTAAAAAAAAAAACATATTTCATTTAATCCAAAAGTATTTTTAAAAACGAGGCAATGTTTTTGTGTTTAGAAATTCGGGAAATAGTGCCCTAACGTGCTGGGTTACGATTTCCCGTTTGTCTAAATAACTAAATATCCTTTTTAACAAATTTTGTAAATCACAAGATGATTTTCGTTTCGAGGATTTAAAAACATCGTGTCCTAATGTGCTGGATGTGATGTTTGTATTCTTTCGAAACAAAGGAATCCTGAGTTTCAACTCAAATTGTTCAGGTTTTAAAAAGGGATCATACTTTCAAATCTTTTCAATTTTTCAATATTAGGACAGAAAATTAATCAATTGGTACCAATTTTGGGCGTTACGAGGGTGCTAATCCTTCCTCGTACGTAACCGACTCCCGAACCCTTTTTTTGGATTTTTATAGGCCAAAATTAATGTTTTGAAATAAAATGTTTTATAAGGTGATCCAATCACACCTAAAAAGATTAGTGGTGACTCCATATTTTTGAAGTCGATCCCCATTTTTCTAAAATTTAAAAAATGGTTTCGACAGCTTGGTGACTCTACTAGGACCAATAAGAGAGTCAAGCCATAAAATTGATTAATTTCTGTCCTTTTGTCGAAATTTGAAAACTCGATTTGAAAAATTATGATCTTTTTGCATGTGTTTGTTGCATATGATTGTTATTTTTCTCGCACACATCGCATTGCATGACCGTTGTGGTCACAGCCTTAAGTAGGAGTGAGAAGCTACGCCTTCGTGAGGTTTTCACCTCCGCATGGGCTAGTGGATCGCTTCCGGGATACATCCGTACCTATGTCTCCTTGAGATTTTCATCTCTACTTGGCCATAGGGAAATGTATCCCCCTGAACTGAATGTGGTCTATATGAGCCTATAATGGGTGAGGATCGAGGAATCTGCTAGTTTAGGTACCCTTTTCCTTTAGAATCGAAAACACATATAGTGAACCCTAGGAGCTCGCCTTAGGTAGAACTATGTTGACCCATAGCAATTAACCATATAGGTGCTTGTTTATTTTCTATTCTCTTTGAATTATGTCTTATATACATGTTACTGACCAATTTTATTTTGTTGTCATTACATATCATTCAGCATTTAAAGGTGTCGATTCACGATTCGATTTCTAAATTAGAAAGTTTTGTTATAGAGAATGAATATCTTGATGAAATGGAGGACAACGCTACAGTCCATGCATGGTCCGAAAATACCCAATTAGAGAAATAAGATAGTGTCACCGAGGAGTATATGTCGAAGTTGTGGGACTTCACTCGTATCAGTGTGGCATAGAACGAGCTTCAGGAGTTGAAAGATATTTGGGCTCATTGGGATGACGAGACTAAGCAGCTGTTCTACCAAAATTACGGAGATCTACCCTACTTGCTTAACGTCAAGGTGGATAAGCATCTATTTCGAGCTATGGTACAGTTCTGGAACCCTGCCTATAATTGTTTTACATTCGAAGAAGTGGATTTAGTACCTACTTTGGAGGAGTATATGACTTTGCTTCGTTGTCCTAGGATACGAGGTAACAAAGCTTACTTTAAGCCTGCTAACGTCCCCACTTTCGTGAAGAAATTGATGAGTATTATAGGGATGAGTGAGCAGTGGGTCACAGCTCGAATCCAACAAAAGGGTGATGGTAAATGCATTCGTTGGGCCAGTTTGAGGGATCTAATATTAGCACACCCGGATCTTGGCCCTAAGTATTTATGGTTTGGTAATCTTCCCCAAGGCTTTGAGGCATATTGATGAGGCGGTCACTGACTTGTTCGACCGACTCGAAAAATAGGTCACACCTGTACCTTCGATCTTAGCCGAGACGTTTAGATCCTTGAGTGCATGCCGGAGGGCAGGTGAATGCAGGTTCATTGGATGCGCGCAGTTATTGATGGTTTGGTTCCACAGTCACTTTTGGAAGATTGACAAAGTGCCTTACCGAGTATTCTTTGAAAATTATTCCCCTTTGAAGAATACAGTAGCTATGCCAAGGAGAGATGATGTGCCAGAGTAAAGATGGATGGAAATTCTGTAAAATCTCCGAGAGGAAGATGTCTAGTGGAAAGCCTCTTGGATGGTTCCTGACGCAGTCCTCTATCAGTGTGGGAATTTTGATTGGGTGCCTCTTCCTAGAGTTTGGGGAGCTGTTGGATATGCCCCGTTGCTTGTACTAAGGCAATATAAAGCAAAGCAGTGTATACCAGTAACACAAGGATTAGCTCAATGTGAACTCTCATATAAGGGAGATAATTATAAGAAGAAGATTCAAGAGATTTCTGAAGCTTGGAAGCGGACTTGCTGTGTAAAGGTTCTGATTGAGGGTCTGATGACATCCCTAAAGTAAAAACGGTGGTCTGGCCGAAGGATTAATGATAACATGCCTAGGCCAAGTTTGGAGGGTGCTCGATTAATGGAGGAGTGCTTACGGGTAGTTCCGTCAGAAACAGAAATTATGAAGCAAGAGTTTGAAAGAAAAGTTTAGAGCTTGGAAAGAAGATAGAGAAGCTCGAGGAAGAAAAGATGTAATTAAGTTTGGACGTCGATGTTCAGAAACTCGAGGTTGAGAAAGTAAGGAAAGAAAAGAGGAAGGTAGAAGAAGACCGAGATGATTTGAAGGCAGAATATAAGAAGATACAGCTATCGAAGAAAAGGGCCGGATTAGGGAAGACTTAGAGCAGTGGCAACAAGAGGTTCAAGAGGAAAGAGCCAAAGCTGATTATTGGGAGTGGAAGTTTCAAGAAATGCAGGCACAAAATCAAGTCCTAGAAAGGAGTTTGGTAGAAAGTCAGAAGGAAAAGCACGGATTAAAGGCTAAAATGGCTGAGCTCGAACGGTCTCTTCATCTCCACCGAAGTCGTAATACTGCAGTCGAGTTAAAGTCAAGCTTAGACAAGATTGAAGAATTGAAGGGTAAGATTGAAGGGTTGGAGTCGGCATTGCAAAACTATGAATTTTGGATTAAGCAACTTGAGGCAAGAGAAGAACATTGGAAGGGAGAGCTTCACTATTCTCAAGATCAAGTTAGAAGTAGGGACCACCTCATGGGTGAAGCCATAGTCTAAATTCGGGAAGTAGCTGATCATTTGCAAGTTTTGGCAGCGCAGGCTAATATGTTAAGTTTAAAGTATGAGTTAGAGTCAGATAAGGGTCGAGAGTTAGCTTTGTTATTTAATAGGGTTAAAGCTTTGGGCCTAAGGGCGAAAGCGTATTTGTAATCCATTTTGTATAAAGATTTTTTTTTTCTAAATAGAGTTTTCTAAATGAAACTGGATCAGAATAGATATCTTTTTGCATTCATGCATTTGCATTACATCATATGTATTTAAATCCATAGGCAGTCCCTAATTGGTGGAAGTTATTACAAAAGAGAGGAAAAATCTAGAAACTACACACTGTTATGATACACGCGCCAAAACTAAGAATATAGATCAAAGATTCGAATAGCTTCAAAAGGACATGCAAGACCAGTTGCAAGAACAGTTGGCAAAAATGCAACAGGACATGAGAGAGAAAATGATGGAAGCTCAGAAGAATATGATGGCTCAAATGGCCCAACTACTGACAGGGGCGATGGATAAAGGAAATGGCCCTATGGCTATCACTGGAGAGGGAAACAAAGATTATCCTCCAGGTTTTACCCCACCTCATATGCAAACACAAACTGAGGTGCATCCTCGAAGGCCATCTGTCACAATTAGGCCTCAACAAGGGCAAGCTGATACTGGGGTGCCTATGAATTTTCAGGTTGGATCGGGATCTAACCCAGGAGAAAACCCGGCCAACCCTATCACCCCTAACCTCGACATAGCTGAGAGGGAAAGAATAGCAATTGAATCCTCAAGGCAATTAGAGGACCGCTGTAGATGGTTAGAATAAAAGTTCAAAGCTTTAGAAGGTGCTGATAGGCATCATAGAATTGATGCTAAAGACTTGAGTTTGGTCCCAGATTTGGTACTTCCCTATAAGTTCAAGATGCCAGAATTTGAGAAGTACAATGGGACCAGTTGCCCTGAAGCCCATGTCACCATGTTCTGTAGACGGATGACTGGCTATGTTAACAATGATCAACTACTAATCCATTGTTTCCAAGACAGTCTAGTTGGGGTAGCATCTAGGTGGTATAACCAATTAAGCCGTGCTAGAATCAGTTCATGGAGAGACCTAGTGCAGGCTTTCATGCAACAATACAGCCATGTGACAAACATAACACCGGATAGAATCACTCTATAGAATATAGAGAAGAAGCAAAATGAGAGCTTTAGATAGTACGCACAAAGATAGAGAGAGATTGCCATGCAGGTTCAGCCGTCGCTCTTAGAAAAGGAGACTACAATGCTCTTTATCAACACGTTAGAGGCTCCATTCATTACCCATATGATAGGGAGTACCACTAAGAGCTTTGCAGACATAATAATGGCGGGTGATATGATTGAAAATGCCATAAGAGGTGGTAGGATTAAAGGTGAAACCACCAAAAAGGCAGCCCGAAGGAGGAAGGAGAATGAGGTAAACAATGCTAATACTTACAGTAAAGGGTACTCAAAATCGGTAACTATTAGTCAACCAAACGAATCTGGGCAACAGGTTTCGCAAAGGCACGAATCTAGTATAAGACAATATTCTGAAAAGGTTCAGTTTACACCTATTCTAGTGACGTATAGGGAACTTCATCAGAGTTTATTTGACGCACATGTAGTAGCTCCCTTTTACTTAAAACCAATGCAACCTCCATATCTCAAATGGTATGATGCAAATGCTCGTTGTGAGTACCATACAGGGGCAATGGGACATTCCATAGAAAATTGTACTACCTTCAAGAAATTGGTAGAAAGATTCATCAAAATGGGCTTTGTAAAGTTTGATGATAACCCTAATGCGAAGAACCCGCTACCCAATCATACCGATAGTGGGGTAAACACGATAGGTGAAGACATGAGAAGAGTTAAAATTGACCTGGCAGAAGTAAGAACTCCTTTAAGAAGGGTATGGAAAGAAATGGTAAAAAAGGGGATAATTATTTCAGAAAAAGGATGTGAGAAGATGGGGAACTACTGAGAGTTCCATGGTATAGAATGGCACGAGATTCAGGACTGCGTTAAGTTCAGGGTCTTAGTGCAGGATCTTATAGACAACAAAGAAATAGAGTTTTTTGAGGGCTTAGATGAAAGAAACGTATGCGCAACGGAAGGAGAGCTGACAAAAACCAACCATCCGAGGATTATCATTTCTCGACCAAGGATCAATGAGGTTGGAATCCAAATAGTGCCAAAAGTTATTATTTAGAAACCTGTATCCTTTCCTTATAAGGATAATAAGAGGGTTCCTTGGAGTTATGATTGCAATGTGACAATACCAGGAAATGAAAACTAGCTAGTATTTCCAAAGAGGTCCAAAATGAGGGATCTTACATGCATAGCGGAAGGCGGTATGATTCGGGAAGTGCCAGAACTGAGCGTGCAAAGGCGAAGACCTTGGTAGTAGAGCAAGAGAAAAGGGCCGAAGCACTTACTAACGAACCGGTGAAGGAAGAAGAGGCTAAGGAGTTTCTGAAATTCCTAAAGCATAGTGAATATAGTGTGGTAGAGTAGCTGCGCAAACAACCAGCTCGTATACCAGTGCTAGCTTTGCTTCTAAGTTTAGAAGTGCATCGTGAAGAATTGATGAAAGTGCTCAATGAAACCTATGTTACTAACGACATATCCGTCAATAAGTTGGATCATCTGGCTAGTAACATAAGCACTGACAACTTCATCTATTTCAGTGATGATGAAATTTCACCTGGTGGCATGGGATCGACTAAGGCTTTGCACATAACTACACGTTGAAAAGGATATACGTTGCCTAGTGTGCTCATTGATAATGGGTCAGCTTTGAATGTCCTGCCATGGTCCACATTGAACAGATTGCCAATAGATAGTTCTCATATGAAAACATGCCATAACATAGTGAGAGCATTTAATGGTATGGAGAGAAAAGTGATGGGAAGAATTGACATGCCTTTGTCAATTGGGCCAAACACATATGAGTTGGATTTTCTAGTGATGGACATCAAGCCCTCCTATAATTGCTTGTTAGGGAGGCCTTGGATACATTCGGCAGGAGCGGTGCCCTCATCTTTGCACCAAAATTTAAAATTAGTAACAGATAGACGGTTGGTTACTATAAATGTGGAGGAAGACTTCATAGCAACAGTTACCAGTGATGCACCCTATGTAGAGGCAAACGAGGAGGCCGTTGAATGCTCTTTTCGCTCGTTAGAATTCGTCAACACAACATTCATTTTGGAGGGGAATAAGGTACCAGTGCCCAAGATATCCAGAACCACAAGAATGGGTTTACAGATGATGGTGGGGAAAGGAGCCTTGCCAGGAAAAGGATTGGAAAGATATCTCTAATGAGGAATTTAGGTGTCGGAATTAAAGGAGAAAAGATACCAATTTGGCTTGGGTTTCAGGCCAGATCACAGATAGAGAAGGAAGGAAATAGAAAAGCGTCAAGAAAGAATAAGGGTGCAGTTAAATGGAAAGGAAGTTGAATGGGAATTAATGGCATTCTCTCACATATCCCAGACTGTTGTGTCAAGAGGGATAATTCATCCTGAGAGAGGGTTGCTTAAAAATGGAATTCATCACGTCAATGCCATACATGATGAAGAGACTGGACAAAGAAACCTTGGGGGCATTCGTCCTTACGAACCGGGAATCTCCTTAAACAACTAGACCGCAGAAGAACTTCCTGTAGTATTTAGAAATTTTACAGAGTAATTTTCAGAACACTCTTGTTGCTCTAAAGCCTAGGAGTAATAAGATTTCATTTGTGAAATAGGCTCATGTTCAGATATTTTTTTCAATAAAATACACATTTATCAATTCGAGTAAATATTCTTTCATTCTTTTATATCGATAAATATTCTTTTGACCTTTTAATTTCTTTTTAAATTTTCATTTCATTCATAACATGTGAATAGTCATTCTTAAATTCAATCGTTCTTTGTACATTCTTTCGTGCCCCTACAGGTCCCTAGATATCAATGACATGAGCAATGATACTATGAATCCTGAATTCTCTTTTGAGCAAGACATGTGTTTAGAGGAACCTCAGGATTTCGAAGATGACAGGGATTGTGACGTGTCTCCAGATCTGTTAAGAATGGTAAAGCAAGAAGAGAAGCAAATTTTGCCCCATGAGAAAGAGGCAGTAGAAAACGTAACCTTAGAGGAAGGGAAAGAAGTGAAAATTGGGACGCACATTGCCAAAGAAACAAGGCAAGATCTTGTTGAGTTGCTGCGGGAGTTCAAAGATGTCTTTGCGTGGTCATACCAAGATATGCCTGGGCTGAATACTGACATTGTAATACACTGCCTTCCCATAAGAGAAGACTGCAAGCCAGTCCAACAAAAGCTGCGAAGGATGAGGCCTGATATTGTGTTCAAAATAAAAGATAAAGTTAAGAAATAGTTTGATACGGGATTCTTGCAGGAGGTTAAGTACTCAGAATGGGTAGCTAACATTGTACTTGTCCCTAAAAAGGACAAAAAGGTACAAATGTGTGTTGATTACAGAGATTTGAACAAAGTTAGCCCGAAGGATAATTTTCCCTTGCTGCATATTGATACTTTGGGGGACAATACTGCAGGATACTCGTTGTTTTCCTTTATGGATGGCTTCTCGGGGTACAATCAAATAAAGATGCATCCTGAAGACATGGATAAAACTACTTTCATAACATTATGGGGTACCTTTTGTTATAAGGTAATGCCATTTGGGCTGAAGAATGCAGGGGCAACATACCAAAGGGCTATGGTAACCATATTCCATGATATGATGCACAAAGAAATTGAGGTGTACGTTTACGACATGATTGCCAAATTTCGAACAGAGAGGGAGCACATTGAAGTCTTGAAGAAATTCTTCCTGAGATTGAGGAAATTTTAGTTAAGGCTCAATCCAGCAAAATGTACCTTCGGAGCTAGGTCGGGAAACTATTAGGCTTTGTAGTCAGTGAAAAGGGAATAGAGGTTGACTCAGACAAGGTCAGAGCCATACAAGAATTGCTTCCATCGCGTACTCAGAAAGAAGTGCGAGGTCTTCTTGGGAGGTTAAATTACATTACTCAGTTTATTTCACAATTAACTGAGAAATGTGGCCCCATATTTCGCCTTCTTAAGAAACACAATCAAGGTACTTGGGATGAAGAATGCCAGAATGCTTTTGATAAAGTCAAGCGGTATTTGTCAAATGCTCCAGTATTATCTCTGCCCAGTTCAGATAGACCGTTAATACTATACTTGTCAGTGTTCACTAATTCTATGGGATGTGTGCTTGGTCAACATGATGAGTCAGGAATAAAAGAGAAGGCGATATATTACCTCAGTAAGAAATTCACTGAGTGTGAGATGAGATATTCGCCAATTGAGAAGCTGTGTTATGCTTTGATTTGGACAACTCAAAGATTGAGGCAATATATGCTGTATCATACAACATGGCTAATTTCGAAACTTGACCCATTAAAGTACATGATGGAGTCAACTGCCTTAAATGGAAGAATGGCAAGGTGGCAGATACTGCTTTCTGAGTTTGATATAGTCTATGTGAGTCAAAAGGCTATAAAAGGAAGTGCAATAGCAAAATTTCTGGCTAGCAGAGCTCTAAAAGATTATGAACCTTTGAGCTTTAACTTTCCCAATTAAGAGCTAATGTATGTGGCAACTACTGAAGAGTATCCGTGGAAGTTAAACCTTGATGGAGCGTCAAATGCAGTAGGAAACGTAATTGGGGCAGTCTTGGTATCCCCAAATGGAGATCATTACCCATTTACATGCAAGCTAGATTTTGATTGTACAAACAATATGGCCGAGTACGAGGCATGCATCATAGGGATTCGAGCAGCCATAGAGTGCAAAATTAGAACACTGGAGGTGTGTGGAGACTCTGCGTTAGTGATCTACCAGCTCAAATGAGAATGGGAGACAAGAGACCCCAAATTCATTAATTATCAAAGGATAGTTTTGGGGCTAATTGAGGAGTTTGACGAATTCACTTTCAATTATCTACCACGGGACGAAAACCAAATGGCAGATGCTCTAGTAACTCTGGCTTCCATGATTAAAGTAAATAGAGAGGAGGATATGAAGCCTATCCAGATGAGTATTTCTGAAGTTCTAGCTCATTGTTGTAACATCAAAGAAGAGGAAAAGGATGACCACCCTTGGTATCAGGATATATTACGATATGTGAGAAATCATGAGAACCCTGAACAAGCAACTGAGAATGACAAGAGAACATTGAGGAGGTTAGCCTGTGACTATGTTTTGGATGGGGATATCTTATATAGAAGAAGGAAAGATCAAGTGCTTTTGAGATGTGTTGACACTATAGAAGCCAGAAATTTTGGAAGAAGTGCATGAAGGTGTTTGTGGGACACATGCTAACGGTTTCACGATGGCTAGACAAATCATGAGGTTTGGATACTATTGGTCTACTATGGAAGGAGATTGTATCAATTATGCCAAAAGATGCCATAAATGACAGATCTATGGTGATAAGATTCATGTACCACATTCACCTTTGTATGTTATGACTTCTCCATGGCCTTTTTCTATGTGGGGTATGGATGTCATTGGGCCGATCTCACCGAAAGCTTCGAATGGGTATCGTTTTATCTTTGTGTTTATTGACTACTTCACGAAATGGGTGGAAGCTGCTTCGTACGCAAATGCTACTAAGTCAGTAGTTAGTCGATTCTTGAAAAAGGAAATCATTTGTCGATATGGAATACCTGAGAGGATCATATCATACAATGCACTGAACTTGAATAACAACATGATAGCGGAAGTCTGGAGCCAATTTAAAATCAAACATCACAACTCATCTCCGTATCGCCCAAAAATGAATGGGGCAATGGAGGCGGCCAATAAAAGCATCAAGAGGATAGTGGGGAAAATGACTGAGGCTTACAGAGATTGGCATGAGAAGTTGCCATTTGCGCTCTTTGCCTATCGAACGTCTGTCAGAACCTCTACTGGGGCAACTCCTTTCTCGTTGGTTTATGGGTTGGAGGCAGTTCTATCCATTGAAGTAGAAATACCTTCTCTTCAACCTTTGTTAGAAATAAAACTGGATGAAGCAGAATGGATTCAATTGCGGTATGATCAATTGAACTTGATTGAAGAAAAGAGACTAAGGGCTATTCGTCATGGTCAAATGTATCAGAAGCGAATGATGTGAGCTTATGACAAAAAAGTTCGTCCAAGAGAATTTCACGAAAGGGACCTTGTACTGAAAAAGATCCTTCCCATACAGAAGTATTTTAGAGGAAAATGGATGTCGAATTGGGAAGGGCCATATGTAGTGAAGAAGGCCTTCTCTGGTGGTGCACTAATTTTGACCGAAATGGATGGGAAGAGTTTACCCAATCCTGTGAATTCAGATTCTGTTAAGAGGTATTTTGCCTAAGAGAAAGGAGAAGCCGAGGTGAAAACCCGCAAAGGGTGCCTTGAGAAAGGTTAAAAAAAACGGAGAGGCCAAGGTGAAAACCCGCAAAGGGCGCCTTGAGACCGAATGGGTTTTGAGTTGAAAACCCAAAATGGTGGCTCAAATTTTGAAAGGCATGCAGTGATCTTACTATATCTGAATCAACAAGAAGCAAAGTATGTTACATGCTGGGGCATCAACAAAGTACTTTGGATCTTCTAAACACATGTTAAGCTCAAAGCAATCTTCATGGAGCTTGTATATATGAGCCAAGCTGCGATGTCTAGGGCACCTGGTTTTTGTCCTATTTACTATCTTTGGATTCTTTTTCTTCTCAAAGATATGTTCCCATATTAATTTCCGTTGTATTTTGATAATTATCTTCAAGATCAATTTGTTTGTTGCCCATTATTTACAAAGCATGTTGAAATAATGATTGATGAACCAATAATATTTTCACAAAAGAAGTTTTGCATATTACTCTGGAAAGTTCTGGATAATACAAGAAACTAAAATAGGACAGTTGTTTAAAGAAGTCCCATGAGTAAAGGTCGAAGGTACTCTAGGAAATTAAGACTATCTCTTTTGTCCAAATATGGATTGGAAAAATTAAAGAGTTGAGCAAATATTGATCCTAAGAATGGATCATTTCATAAACATCTCCAGTGGGTCATAACATTTGAGGAAAGGTACGATAGACCAAGTTGATGAAACAGGTTCAAAGCATAGTTCGAGAATAACGAAGATGAAACCATGATAAACGAATAAATGATGATACTTGAAAAAAGAATCATTTTTATAACATTTTTGCATCATAATATGTTTAATTAGGAAGCATTTAACTCATTTCAATCACAGCATCCTAATCATAAACATAAGCATATAAAATCGATTCTACAGGACATGTCCCCAGAGGGCGATGCAGCAACATCGGTGATTTTAGATCTTGTCTCCTCAAAATAGTAGTGAGACAAATTAATGTTGGCATATCTTATCTTTTCGACGTAGCAGGGAAGCAAATTTTAGCCATTAGCCTTATCCCCACTGAATAGGAGTGGAGCAGGCTAAATTCAGCAGATCTTATCTTCGCTGAGTAGGAGCAGAGTAGATCAAATTTCAGCTGATCTTACACTACTGAGCAGGAGTGGAATAGATCAAATTTTGGTGAATCTTATCTTCACCTATTGGCAATGGAGCACATTTTAGCCATTAGCCTTATCCCCACTAAATAGGAGTAGAGCAGGCTAAATTCAGCGGATCTTATCTTCGCTGAGCAGGAGCGGAGTAGATCAAATTTTAGTAGATATTACACCACTGAGTAGGAGTGGAATAGATTAAATTTTGGTGAATCTTATCTTCATGTAATGGGAATGGAGCAGATTTTAGCCATTAGCCTTATCCCCACTGAATATGAGTGGAGCAGGCTAAATTCAGCAGATCTTATCTTCGCTGAGCAGGAGCAGAATAGATAAAATTTCAGCAGATCTTGCACCACTGAGCAGGAGTGGAATAGATCAAATTTTGGTGAATCTTATCTTCATGTATTGACAATGGAGCAGACTTCAGCCACTAGCCTTATCCCCACTGAATAGGAGTGGAGTAGGCTAAATTCAGTAGATCTTATCTTCGCTGAGCAGGAGCAAAGCAGATCAAATTTCAGTAGATCTTACACCATTGAGCAGGAGTGGAATAGATCAAATTTTGGTGAATCTTATCTCCATGTATCGGCGATGGAGTAGATTTTAGCCACTAACCTTATTTTCACTGAATAGGAGAGGAGCAGGCTAAATACAGCAGATTTTATCTTCGTGGAGTAGCAGCGAAGCAGATTGAAGATAGCAGATATTGCCTTCCTGAAGTTGCAGTGAAGCAGATTGGAGCTATCAAGATACCTTTGAAGAATGTGAGGATCAAGAACTCAAGACTCGGCAAGATTCGGCAAAGTTGGTCCTTTTATAGTCTTTGCTCTATTCTCATTACACGATAAAGAGCAAAAAGGGGCAACTGTTATAGGCCCAACCTGCCCGAGCTATTCAAATTAAAAACAATCAAATAAATAATAATTAATGTCCAGTTTTTACACAACCCAAAATTGCAGGCCCAATTTTACATACATGGCATGCTATTAACTACACCCAGACCCAATAAAAATGCCCGTTACACCCTCAACCCAAGTCACTAAAACCTAAAATACTAGTTAAACCTATCGGCCTAAACAATCCCGTTACACTCGTTAACCCAATCAGCCCAAACATTCATGGCCTAATTACACTAGAGGCCCAGGACTCAGACCAGCCCAGTTGGCCCAGCATGTTTTCAGCCACTGGAAACCCTAGCAGGGTTTCGCGCTGCAAGCACCAGATTGACCCCTCGTCTCGCGCCGTAATCGGCGCGCGAATCATGGCCACCACCATTGGATCTTCGTCATTTACCTGCAAAAGGAAAGAAAGAAACACATCAAGAGCAGCAATATATGGCAAAAGGAACCTAAAGATTAATTTCTATTTTTTGTAATCGGCTATAAAAACCGAACGAAATAGTGTAAAAGACCTACGCGAAAAACACATAAATTCAAGCAATAAAAATCATAGTTTCTTTTTGAAAGGTGATTTTCTATTATTTTTTATTTAAATCTACGCTTTATTCTTTTATTTCATTCGAAACAGTGTTTGTTAATTGTTTTTTTTTTAACAAAATATTGTTTTAAAATAAAGAGGAGAGGTTTTACCTTCAATTCGCCTGAAAAGGGGAGGTTTCTCACCTTCTGGCCACCACGAACGGTGGCGCGTGAGTGACGCGTGTGACAGAGCCATCGCCGAAGTTGGGCCGAAAATTGCTCGGCCAGAGAGAAAAAGAGGGGCTCTCAGATTTTTTTTTTTTGAAGTGAAGTGACAAATGTTTTTTTTCAGAAAAACTCATCTTTTATACCCTCTCAAAACGACGTCGTTTAGAGCTAATTTTAATAGTACCAAAAGGGTGCCGTTTAAGGTATGACCCGTACGCGTGTGACCCGACCCGAGGAGGATCCGCGTGTTTTTGTTAAAAGGGCTAATTGCCCTATAGGTCCTTCTGCAATTTTGAAGTTTTATAATTATGCCTAATCGCATTTTTATTTTATTAAAATTCGGCCCTGAACTTTGGCCATTGATTCAATTAAGTCCCTTGGGCCATTTTAAGGCAGAATCGGAATGGCGTCGTTTTGGGATTAGGTTCTATTTACCCAGTGAGTCCCTCACTTTTAACACGTGTTTCAATTAGGACCCGAATTCAGTTTTATTTGTTTTAAAATAAGTACCCTAGAATTTTATTAGAATATGAATTTAATCCTTTTTAATTTTATATTTATTGTAATTTACTTGTTTTAATGTTTTGTATATATTATTTACTTGCTTAGACTTATTTTTATATCTAAAATTGTTTTTTATATTATTAATTTCATACTTTATATATATTAGGTTAGGTATTATTTTAAAATTTGAATATCTTTACTAAACATTATATGTATTATTATTAAATGTTATATATTATTTTAAAATCGATAAATTATTATTAAATATTATATGTTATTTTACATTTTGTATATTATATGATATCTCATTTTCTAAAAAACAGTTTTTTATTACTCCTTCAATTTATCACAAGTTTTATTTTATGCTTATTTTTGCATGAAATGTTAATGTATATATTACGTAGTTTACATTGTTTAGTTTTGATATCTTACAATACGTAAATGTTATATTTTGGTTGCATCATTGTTTTTTTAAAAAACATATTTCATTTAATCCAAAAGTATTTTTAAAAACGAGGCAATGTTTTTGTGTTTAGAAATTCGAGAAATAGTGCCCTAACGTGCTCCTTCCTCGTACGTAACCGACTCCCGAACCCTTTTTTTGAATTTTCGTAGGCCAAAATTAATGTTTTGAAATAAAATGTTTTATAAGGTTATCCAATCACACCTAAAAATATTGGTGGCGACTCCATATTTTTGAAGTCGATCCCTATTTTTCCAAAATTTAAAAAATGGTTTCGACAGAGGCATTTAACACTCTCAAAGCGAAACTTACTAATGCTCCGATTGGAATAGCACCTGATTGGAATTTACCTTTTGAGCTAATGTACGATGCAAGTGATTTTGCAGTAGGTGCAATTCTTGGACAGCAAAGAGACAAGCATTTTTAGCCAATCTACTAAGCTAGCATAACTTTAACAACAGCGCAAGAGAACTATACTACCACAGAAAAAGAATTGCTTGCTGTGGTTTTTGCGTTCGACAAATTTAGACCACATCTGATATTGTCTAAAGTCATCGTTTATACTGATCATTCCGTTCTTAGTTATCTTTTAACTAAATCCGATGCAAAACCTTGATTAATAAGATGGATTTTATTGTTGCAGGAATTTGATTTGGAAATACAAGATAAAAAAGGAGCTGAAAACTTGGCAACCGATCACCTTTCCAGGCATGAGAATCCACACCTCAAAGAACTTGATGACACTGAGATAAACGACTCGTTTCCCGAAGAACAACTCTTAGTCGTATCTGATTTTGAAGTACCTTGGTTTGCTGACATTGCAAATTACTTAGCTCCTAACGTAACCCCAAAAGGGTTGACACATCAGCAAAATAAGCAATTCTTTACTAATGTGAAAAACTACTTTTGGGAAGGCCCTTTTCTTTTTCGTATATGTGCAGGTCAAGTCATTCAAAGATGTGCTATAACGATAGAAGCAAACAAAATCTTGGATCACTGCCATTCAGGACCAACAGGAGAACATTAGAGTGGAACTAAGACTACCCATAAAATACTCGAATCAGGTTTTTATTGGCCCACACTATTTAAGGACGCTAACAGGTATGTTACTTCTTATGAAAAATGTCAACGAATAGGTAATATCTCTAAACGCGATGAAATACCTCAGACATATATGCTTGAGTGTGAAATATTCAATGTATGGGGCATCGATTTCATGGGTCCATTCCCTAGTTTGTTTGGAAATAAATACACTTAGTAGTAGTTGATTACATGTCTAAATGGGTAGAAGCCCAAACTTTACCTACTAATGATGCTAGAATGGTAGTGAAATTCCTTAAAAAAATTCTTTTCTCGATTTGGAACACCTAGACCAATTATTAGTGATAGGGGAACTCATTTCTATAATGCTCAATTTGAAAAAGTTCTAAAGAAATATGAAGTGCACCATAGAACGGCTACCCCTTACCACCCCCAAACCAGTGGACAAGTTGAAGTAGCTAATAGAGAGCTAAAATGCATCTTAGATAAAACTAGTAGAGGCAAATAGGAAAGACTGGGCAATGAAAGTAGATGAAGCTTTATGGGCTTATAGAACTGCATTTAAAACTCCCACAGGAACATCTCCCTATAGACTTTTCTATGGGAAAAGCTATGATTTACCCTTTGAACTAGAACATAAAGCATTTTGGGCTATCAAATTTTTAAATCTCGATCCTAATCTTGTAGGTGAAAAGAGACTCATGCAGTTAAACGAGCTAGATGAATGGCGCTGTAATGCATATAAAAACTCACGCTTATACAAGAAAGCCACAAAGCAGCACCATGCCGCCCGTCTAAAGCAACCCAAACAATTTAAAACTGACGATCCTGTCTTGCTTTACAACTCAAGGCATAGATTATTCCCTGGAAATATAAAATTAAGATGGTCAAGCCCATTCATAGTTCAAAATGTTTTTCCTTACGGTACAGTTGAGGTAACACATCCAACTCATGGCACTTTCAAGGTAAATGGTCATCGACTCAAACTTTATAATGTTGATGATTTTAGGAATGATAGGGAGGAGCTTAGGCGCCATGAACCCTCGTAAAGGTGCAAGCAAGGTAAGTCGAGCTTAGACCCTACATAAAGCGCTTCTCGGGGGGCAACCCGAGCACTAACATTGTTAATTTCTTTAACTTAGTTCATAACATTTAAATAACTAACTAAATCTTCAAAACACAAATTTTTTAGAGTCACACGGCCAGGCACATGGGCGTGCCTAAAGCCGTGGACACCCACGGGTAGAGACACGGTCATACGACACGGCCGTGCAAAAATAGAGGAAAATTTTTCCCTAGACATGGGCTTCAACAGAACGCCATGACTATGCGATATGGGCATGGGCGAACCTACGAAATCAACACGGGCGTGTAACACGCTGATGCCAATGGGCCGCAGGTGAAACTAAGAAATCAGCACAGGCGTGTGACACGCCCGTGCCTATCACCTGTGGCCAAACCACACTTTCACGAAACATACGGGCTAGAGTCAGAGCACACGGGCGTGTGCCACGGCTGTGTGTCCAATCCCCTATCTTAAACCACCCATTATTCATCACCACACCACCACGACCTCATGATTCATCTGCCGATAAGAATGTTTGAGTCTAGTTTCATTTATTTTTACTTTATTTGCCTTCTTAAGTTCCTTTCCTTTATATTTTTCCTTTTCCTTGTAAATACTTTTATTTTTGCTTTTTATTTCCCATCGAGTAATACTTTAATTCTCCTTACAGTTGTGTTTATTCTCTTCAGCACCCATAATCATGAACCTCAAGTGGTCATTTCCCTAATATAGCTTCCACTATTCTAAGGAATTCATCCAACATTCAGGGAGTCTCGTTTCTATCCCTCACTTACCTCAAGTGATCTATGCTTATATTTTTACCTATCTTCATACATTGAGGACAATTTACATCTTAAGTGTGAGGGGATTATAAGTTGAATTGTTCTCAAATCCCAGAATTTTGCCTTGTCCCTCAAGTCACTTTCTCATATCACTATTAGAATGAATTCTAATTGGTTTATGATTTTTATTGATATGTTTAGGATTAAGGCATAGGTATTTGTGATTCGATTATTCAAACTTTAAGACATTAGAGAATCAAGCATGATAAGTTGAAATTTTTGAGAATTTAAAATTTTTCTAGGTTGTTTTCCCCAATTTTAAGTATTATCTTGAAATTTGAATTCACATGATTGATATCAAAAGCCATAATTTTGGTGAGATTTTTTGAGTCTTTTGAGCATACTTCCTTTCATGCTCACTTTTATTATTGCTTTGAGTGAGTTAATATTGATTTATTATTCTAGAACTTGCTTCGATTATACATGTAGAGACCACATCATTGACTTGATATACCGAGATGATAAAGGCACCTAGGTTTAACCCACTTCCTCCATAAAAGCCTACCTTCATAATTAACCCTTAGTGAGCCCCCTTGAGCCTAACAAACCATTTTTTTTCTATTCACCCTGAATATTAACCCATAACTCACCATTGTTGAAATCCCCCTAATTACTTTGATCCCAATTTTTGTCAAGAATTGAATTGAATAATTATCTAGCTATGTTCTCCTTTTCAGTTAGTTAAGTTTATAAGGTATTTGATTGTTCTTAAAAAAACCCAGTTGTAATTTAATGTTTAGCATATTGTTATGTAATTATGTACTATAGATCTTAAACGATGTTATTTATGAGGTAGAAGCTCAAATTTATGAATTTGTTTTAGTGATAGAGATTTTTCTAGTTAGATGATCTTTTTCAGTTTAATCTCGATTCTAACCCTCTTTTTTAGCTTGTGACCACACCCCTAACCGAAGCCCCGTTACAACCATCTAAAGACCTTTTGATCGATGTATCATATCGATATATAATGGTGGAGATGTGATTTTCATGCAAGCCTATGGTAATAACTTTTCATGTTGACTAATGAGTGCTTAATTTCCTAACCCTAAACACTTTGAGTGATCAGAGTGAATCCTTAGTGAGGATGTCAAATCTTGTTGATTTTGAATTCAAGGTAATTACTTAAAAGAGGGGAGAAAACCTATGTTTCTGTGATAAAATTCTCAACTTAGATTGTTTGAAACTTTAATGTTCTTTTAGTTGAATTTTCAATGTATGACTACTCAAGGATTGATTCGAAACATTATTGATAAGATTTATAAGATGAGAAGAATGATTTTTCATTGTAAGTTGAGGATTTCACTTGAGGATAAGCAAAAGCTTAAGTGTGGGGGTATTTGATAAACCGTAATTTATACATATTTTTACCTTATGCTTAGCATATTTTTGGATGAATTATTCATTGATTTGTGGAATTTGATGCTCTTAAACCTTTAATTTCATGTTTTGTACTTAGGTGAGCATAAGATAGTGAAAAGAATGAGAACGGGCCAAAAATGGAAAAAAATAGGCCAAAGTAAGAGATCAACATGGCTTGGAGTTCCTCACATGGATGAACCACACGCTCGTGCCACATTAACTGCCTTGAACACAGCCTGGGCTCGATTCACACGGGCGTGCCACACGGGCATGTCCCTGTCGTAATGAGTTGCAATTTCACACGGAAAAAGCGACTTAGGGGTTAAGAAAGACACTCCAAACTCTGTATAAAGACCTTAGGAGGCGACTATAAGGGTGTAAAGTGTCCTCGCCAAGACTCAGAGTATAGGACAGGGAATTACTCGAAGAAAGCCAATTGATCCATCTCAGAAGCAAAGATCTACATCGAGACTGACGATCTCCCTTCAATCCTTTCAGGGGTATTGGGTTTTCTTTATGTTTTGTTATTTTCTTTACTCTAAGATGTATTTTTTTTTTATAAACATGAACTAAATCCCCAAATACCTGAGGGTGATGAAACTTAAGACGAATCTTGTTATTATTATCTGAACTATATGATAAATATTTGATTTGATCTTAATTGTGTTTTTAATTCTTGAGTTGATATTTCAGGATATTAATTCAAGTCGAATGTGCTTATTCAGAGGAGCAAAAGCCCCTGTTTAAGAGTAGATCCAACACAATTAAGCAAAGTTGATCGCAATCCTAGACATAGGATGATAAAAATCTGTCAGATTAGAGTCAAATCTAATAGAGGGATCCATAGAAAGAGTTAATGCAAAACTAGGGGTTTTAATTAGAGAGAGATTTTAATTAATCAACCTAGGGTTAGTTGTTCTTATTCTTGATAGAGATATTAACATAATTTAGGGATCTCTACGGATCAAGTCGAATAAAGAAATCGTCTAGTTCAGGGTTAAATAACAAGTGAAGTCTAGGTGGATTCTTCCTTAGGTATTGCCTCAGTCAATTAAGTTTTTCGAAACTAATTTCTCAATTTACTCATCGTCGTGTCTTTAGTTAGCTAGAATTTCAATTTACCAACAAAACCCTCTTTATTTTTTGGCTAGATAATAGGAAGTCATTACTAGTACTTTTAGTTCCTTGGATTCAATATTCCAGTCTTGCCACAAACTATACTACTACTCGATAGGTGTGCTTGCCTTTCATCATGATAATAGTTAGTTTCCAGGTACGATCATTATTACTTCATCGAAATCACGATCAAGTTTTTGGCACCGTTGCCGGGGAGCTAAGATACTAGGAACACTCAATTCCTATTCCTTTAGCTATTTTTACTTTATTTGCAATTTATTTTCTATTTTTCTTACTAAATTTTTCTTTTTCCTTTCCTTGACAGGTGTCTCTAGTTTATGACTAGAAGAAACCTGTCAGGACCACTATTATTTGATAACGACTTAGAAGCCACAGTTCGTAGAAACCGAAGAAACATAAGGTGAAGCTTACAGTACACAGAACAAGGATAAGAGAATGAAACCAAATCTACTGAAGAGATGGATGCAAATCAGGATAATCTACCACCTCCGGTGATAGCCACCAATCCTGTGCATCAAAACCCTGCTCCTCGTACTATGTATGATTATGCTAAACCTAATCTAGCTGGTACTGAATCTAGTATTGTTAGGCCTGCTATTGCTGCAAATAATAAGTGAAGTCTAGGTGGATTCTTCTGTAGACTGACTTATGCCACACATCCAGTGACACCCCCATGTGTGAGTCGGTGTGGAGCATACTTACTTGATTTCAAAAGCCATATCAAGGGACGCACGGTCGTGTACTATGATCGTGTGTCGCATACGGTTGAGACAAATGCCCGTGTCTCTGCCCGTGTGAACAAAGATAAACTATTTTCCAAGCCATTTGGCCACCCAATTTGCACAAACCTACACAAAACCAAAATGCACAATTCATGGCATAGAAAAATGGGCATTTTAATGACTTGACTTAAGTATACTTCATACCATTTCAATACCAACCAACCCAAAACACAACAATACCATAATATGCTACTCAAATTCCTACCAAACTACACTTTCTCAAATTATATATAAGATCATTATCACCTTACATCATATTGCATAAAACCATAAGCATTCTATTTACTAATTCATCAATCTTTTGACATTCACCATACTTATCATCAACAAGCATCATATGGCATCATTTAACACATAACCAAAGCCAACCAAAATAAGCCACTCATATGGCCATATACATACTAAAACATATACATTTACAAGCCAATTCAAATGGCCAAAATCATTTTCAAAACATAACTAACATGACCAAAGTCCCTATACATGCCATATACTTATTATACAAAAGTTCATAGATACCAAGTGATAGGTGGATAGTGTGAAGTGATCTTTGACGATCCCCGAATCCGAGTTAGCTTGATAATACTATAAAACACAGGAAAATAAACAAAGCTATAAAGCTTAGTAAGCTATATGAAATAAACTTGATATAATCATAAACACATAAATCAACAATTGATTGTAAATACGTGAATTCACATCAACTAACAACCTTTCACTTACTCATTCACAAAAGTATATACTTTCCTCACCATTTCTTTGGTTCGAAATAATATGGTTTATGTAACGCCTCGAATTTTAGGCCTAGAAGTATTGGGCCTTAAGTAAGGGAACAGTTGGGTGACGGTACATAGGTGTTTAGTTGTGTAAAATAGTGACAGCAATAATGGTCTAATTGAGTGGTTTGGGAGTGTTTGGGAGTGTTGGAGAAGTCCTGGGCTCAATCCTAGGCTTTAGTAAGAATTTTAGTTTTGCCCTTAAATGAATCTAGACACTGGCATATAGGCTTTATGAATAATAGTGCTTGTGTTATGACACAAAAGTGCTCATGGTGTAGTGGTAGGTGGCGTGTGGAATGTATCTGAGGTCTAAGGTTCAAGTCTTGGGTTGCTCAATGGAGTATTTATTTTGCTTGAGCTGCATGAGAGGTGGTGTTGAACTGAGACTCTGAGGTTGAATGGGTCATGAGAGTTTGAACTGGTAATAGAGTAAATCAAAGAGGGTTTCAAGGAGAAGATTATGGGGAGATATTTGGAGAGAAATTAGAGAGGTGTCATTGGTAGTTGTTGGCCAAAAATGGGATTTTTTGGGGTGCCAATCGGTTTTAGGTACTAAGTGCCAAATTTGGTCTAGAGATACTAGGGGAATCAGTTTTGGGGTTTTTTTTTTCTCTCTTGTGATTTTATTTCAGCATCAGTCTCTTAAATTTTCTTTTGCCCAACTGCTTTTCTATTCTTTTATTTTTTCTTGCATTTCGGGGATTATTGTGGCCGAGTCTTGGCCTCTCTTTTTCTTTTCTTTCAGCTTTCTATTAGCTAGTGAATCGAATCCCTTCTCTTGTTTATCTCAATGGTGACGAATCATTGCATTCTTTTTCTTTCTCAACCTGATCGAATACACCTTCTTCTCTCTTCTTTTCATTTGTTGTTCTCTCTCTTCTCTTACGTTCTTTTCCCTTTCCCTCAAACTTGTTATTTTGCTTGTCACTGGGGGTGCATGTCTTCACTGAATCTCAGCACTCTACCTCTCCATTTCAGTTCTGCAAGTGTTCTTGATAATCGGTAGGTGTCTTTGTGTTCTTCACTTTTTGATTAAACCTGTTTACTTTTGCTTTCTCTTTAGAGGCCGAATGTTCTTCTTCTCTTATGTGTTGATTTCATTTCTCGTTCCATCTCTGCAATGGGATGCTCATTGGGTTCTAGGTATTTCAGTAGAGAAAAGGAGTACAGGAGATCCGAAAGCAATCAAAGCCCTTTTTGCACCATTTTGTAAGGTATAGGCCAAATATACCATGTGTTTATATAAGGTGTTATTTGTGGATTTTAACCACATCTTTAGTTAATCCTTTCTAACGAAATCTATTGTTACGCAATTATTTGACAACGAACATCTGTTTGATTCTAGCCAGCGATCTTGGGGTATTAAATTGTATTACTATCAATCAAGGTTAGTAGTAATAGAAGGTTTTGGGATTGTATGTAGTGAATCTTAACAAATGGAAGGCTAACGATATGCCTTATTGGAATGTAGGCTTTGGGCTCATGAGCGATTCACTCGACTTCATTAACAAGTGTGTAACCATACCCTGTATCTAATAATCGACTGAAAAGCCAAAAGAGTCTGTACGCACACACTTATTAAACTGTAGATCGGAAAAAGTCGAAAAGTCAAAAAGTCGAAAATACGACGTTTGTGCCACATGGGCGTGCGAACGCTCGTGTGGTGAACCAAGCCCACAAATCGGGGGCGATAGATTGAGGAGGCCATCACGTTGGGCCGAAATAGGCCGTGTGGGCCTAATGGGCTCGTGGGCCCCACATGGATAAAAACTTATGTCTTGTGATAATAATGGACTAGGTTATGCAGTTCGCATAGCCGTGGCTAGCTCTGGGCTAAATGGGCCACACGAACGTGTGGCCCAACTTGGGCCAGATAATGGGCCTTGGGCCTATATGCACTGATTTTCATGTCGGGGTTACATAAGTCGCTCAAGGCGACTATAGACCTTTTGATGGGTTGGTAGGTGAGTTTAGACCCATTCTATTGAAAATGGCTGAATTACCTCTGGACGATAAAATGACTGAATTACCCCTACTGGGTAAAATGATCGAATTACCCCTGGTGGGTAAAATGACAGAATTGCCCCTGGTGGGTAAAATGACTGAATTACCCTTAGAGGGTAAAATGACCGAATTAGCCTTGGACGACAAAATGACTGAATTACCCTTAGAGGGTAAAATGAACGTAATACCCCTGTAGGGCAAAATGATCATAATACCCCTATAGGGTAAAATGATCGTAATACCCCTGTAGGGTAGAATGACTGTTATGCCTTATATGATGTTTGATTAATTGAGTATGTTCTGTGATATTTATGTGCTTTGCATACATGCACGACATGCTGCATGGGTTAGGTTATTGTTATGAAGGAAGAATTAATCTGATAGGGTCGTACGGGTCGCACAAGACGACTATAGACCCACCGAAGGCTTAAAGCCGTATATTCGTACTGATCTGTTAAGGTTGCATAGGTCGCACAAGACGACTGGGACCGACTGATGGCTTTGTGCCATTTATACTATCGATGGCTTAGCACTATCCATTTTACCGATGGCTTTGTGCCACGCATATTATCGATGGCCTAGTGTTGTCCATTTTACCGATGGCTTTGTGCCAGGTATATTATCGATGGCTTAGTGCTATCCATTTTACCAATGGCTTTATGCTAGGCATATTATCGATGGCTTAGTGCTGTTCATTTTACCGAAGGTAGGTTGTATTGATGGCTTAAAGCCACTTATCTTCTTGCCAGCTATGCTGCAATTCTAATTACTAGCAGCTAAGCTGCGACTCTGTTGTCTGGCAGCCTTGCTGCGATATTGGTTAGTGCCGCAACCAGTGCTAACATTGTAAGCGCAGGGATGGGTGGGTCGATTTAATTCCCCATAGGAGTGCAGGGTTGGACGGAGGCAAGCGCAGGGCTGGATGGGATAACTTGCATCATACACCATACATGTTGCATTCTGATTCTATTTCTGTTATGGGCTGAGGCCAACTACTATTGTATTGGGTTTAGGCCCACATATGTTCTGCTTTTGATTCTGCTACTGTAATAGGCTAAGACCCATCTGATACTGTCTGCCATAGTGGGTTCAGGCTCAAACTACTTTTGTATTCCGCATTTTTTGACTGACTATTTTCTTATTAAGGGATTACACACTGAGTTTTCGTAAACTCACCCCGTTTTTAATTGTGTAGGTAATTCCTAGCGTTAGGTGGACCGGAGCTGCGAGGGACTCGAGGGTGGCCACACTACTACTTTCGTTCCATTTTATTGAGCTTTTATTTACTTTTAGATTTCGTTTTAGGTTTTGAAGTAATAAGGTCTCTCTCTAAATTTCTAGTTTAATTTTGGTTTTTATTTATCACAAATTATATATGCTAGAAGTAGGACGCGGTTTTCCAAAATTTTAACATTATTTTCAAAACTTCACGTTTCCGCAATACAAATCTTACTTTTAGGCTTCCGCAACAATCATTGTTTTTAAAGTGCAACAATATTTGAATTTGATTAACAAATTTTCGATTAAGTCGTAATAAGGTTTTAACATGAAGCAGGTTTTTTAAACAAAATCATGTTTTCAAGAAACACCTCAAGCGAGTTGATTTTTTTTAACAAGAGGCTTTAACCTTCAAACAGGTTTTTATTTAGCAAGATCAAGTTTTCAAAAGACACTTGAATGTGACACTGCCAGATTCGGCCATAACGTCCAGGCCGAGTTGGAGGGTGTTACAGTTTATGTACATACCTGTACCATCTCATACCAATCCCATTCTTAAGCACATCATTGATTTACCCATTGAGCCATTCGGAATAGAAGTCGGATGCTGAGGATTCTCGCACAATAAGCACCTATACCATGGCTCAAAGAAAAATCAAGGTGACTTTTTCGAAGTACTGATATCATGGCCCAAAAACCAAATCAGCTGATATTCATAGCCCAAAGCCAAATCGGCATAACTCGCACCTAAAATGCTAATATCATGGCTCGTAGCCAACTCATTATATCCCCTAATGACATGTCACTAGTATCCTACACTATTCCTAAGGTTCAACTGGGATTTCAAACGTCGAATTATTGTCGAATCAATTCTGAACTTATCCATAGTCTTGTATTCATAGTTTATGCTATATCAAAGCATATAAAATAAATTTATAATGAAATTTATAATATACAAACTTACCTCGGAAATGAAAACGACGAAATAAGTCGATTAGTCGATAACTTTAGTTTCCCCTGATCTAGATCCGAATTTCACTTTTCTTGATCTAAATATAATCAAAATCAACTTATTTAATCATCTCTCTATTCAATTTAGTCCAAAATTCACTTTAAGGCACATTTACACTATTGCCTCTATAATTTCACAACTTTTACAATTTAGTCCTTATTTCATAAAATCACCAATTAATGAAATTAAAGACTAACCCATGCTTGCCGAATTACTCTTATTCCCCTAATAGCCCATATTTTTCATTTATTTCACATTTTTAACCACTAAATTTACACTTTTCACAATTTAGCCTTTAATTTGCTTTTTCACTAAAAATCACTTAACAAAACTTGTATATTTCACAACAAACATTCATAATATATCAAGAAACTTCAAAATACATACTTATTCATCAATGGAAACTTTCTAAATCTTTAATAGTTTTGCAAATTAGTCCTTGGGCTAGCTAGAACTCGTTGCAACGATCACAAAAACATAAAAATCATTAAAAACAAATTAAATTACATACCTAATTGAAAGAAATAAAGTTGCCAAATCCCTAGCTCCATTTTCCAATGAAGAATCGGTTTCAAGAAGATGAATGCATGAATAAATTCATTTGGTTTTATTTAATTAACCTTTATTAACTAATTTACATAATTAACCTTTAAAATACTTAATAATTACTCCAAATGTCATGCCACTAACATCCACTATGTTATAAAAGGGCTAATATCCACTTAAGGACATTTAATTTACAGTTCTATATCTATTTAGTACCTTTAGCTAATAGAACATTACTTTTGTACTTTATGCGATTTAGTCCTTTTTACCAAATTGAGCATTCAAATATTAAAATTTCTTAACGTAAATTTCACATAAACATATTATCATGCTGTAAACATTAAAATAATAATAAAATATTTATTTTAATTTAGATTTGTGGTCTCAAAACCACTATTTCGATGACTAAAAACAGGTTGTTACAATTCCGGTGTGACTCTCGACGGCTCATCAACTTTTCCAGGACGTGTGTTTGTTCAGAACTCTTCAAGGCTAGTGTCGAGAGGAATAGAGAGTTAGTTCAAGGTAGGTTTGAGGAGTGTGGGGAAAAAATAGAGTGCAGTCCTTCAAGGTTAGAGCCTCGGTCTGTGAAGCATGTTAGAGAGTAGTTGACTGGCAATAAAGGTAGTGTCGAAGGTTTAAGCGTGGCGCAAACGTTTCAATTTACAGGCACTGTAAGAAACGCCATTCGGGTGATTGTTGGAAGAATTTGGGAGCGTATCTTAGATGCGGGTCACGGGGCATCGGATAGGGATTTTCCTTGTTGACATTGAGACAAGTATGATGGGTGCTATTGGTTGAGAATGTTTTGATTTTATGATTACGACATAGTGTTTGTGTGTGTGGTATATAAGTAATTTATTTGGTTTATTGATTGGTGTTCTGTATGTGTGCGAGGTTTTAAGATTTTGTATAACAAGGTTGTGTTTCGGGTTTAGAGTATGCAACAAAAGCATAGTGGTGGAACTTTCGATTGTTCTATTAGTTGAAAATTTCAGGGATGAAATTTCTTTAAAGAGGGGTGAGTTGTAACACCCCAAACTTTAGGGTTAGAAGTTTTGAGCTTTGTGGTTAGGGTTAATGAGTAGGTTGATCTATTGTGTTTACCTTCACGTGATAGTGTCAAAATGAGCCTACTGGTTCAGTGGTTGGATGTGTGTTAGGTTGCCCTAGGTTCTAGGTTCGAATCTTTGCGTGTGTTTGAGGGAGTAATTTTATTTTAGATTTGTTTTTTTTTTAATTTTTGAGAAACAGAATAGTGGTTACAAAACCACAAATCTGAGGTCAAAATATTTATTCTGATTGAGATTTAAAATTTATTTTGTGTTTGCAATATTTTGTGAAATTTTCGTTACAAAATTTTATTGTTTGTGTGTCCAATTTGATAAATTGGGCTAAATTGCAAAAGTAGTAAAATGTGCATTCTAGAAGGTAAAGGTGTTTAATTGAAATGTGTTTTATTTATATTTTTATATTTTACATTTTTAGGAAATTTTTTTTGTAAAAATTTCGTACTAAAATTTTGACGTTTGGGCACTCAATTTAGTTAAGGACTAAATTGTAAAAAGTGCAAAAGTTGAGTTCTACATGTTAAAGGTGTCCAATTGTTATGAAATTTTACATTGCAGGTCGTTAAAAGGTAATTAGACCATTGGTTAATTTATTGGACAAAAATGGACATGAAATGGGTGAAAAAGAATATTTTTAAGTTAGGGGCATTTTGGTCATTTAGTGAATTAAAAATTTTAAAAGCCAATTTTTGCTCATCTTCTTCCTAAAGGCCAAATCTAGCATGAAGAAACCATGGCTAGGGTTTTTCAAGCTTCCAAGTTTGATTGTAAGTCCGTTCTAGCCCTGTTTTTAATGATTTTTACGTTTTTGAAATCCCGGTAACATGATCTCGCTATTTCTACCATTTATTTGAGCTAGGGTTTACATTCAAAAATTTACCCATATGCAACATGCATGTATTTTGATGTCTAATGGTATAAAATGAATGCTTGAAGTGTAGTGAACGTCTTTTGCTAGATGAATTTCAACGAAAACCGTAAAAAAGACTTAAATGCGAAAGTTATAAATTTGTACATAAGTGTGTGATTTAGTGGGAATTGGGGTTTGGTATGGAAGAGAAAATGGTTTGGCTAGGCTTCATATGCTGAGAAATGGAATAAAATTATTTTACGAACCTAGGGGCAAAATCGTAATTTTGACAAAATTTAGAGGCAAAAATGTAATTTTTTCCAAAATGTAAATTTGAGTTAATTTGAGATGTATATTCAATAAATGAGTGAAATGTGTTATTATAGATCAAGAAAGACGTGGAATCGACTTGAATCAAGGAAAAGAAAAAGTTGTGGACTAGATTGCAAATTTATCATCCTTTGCATTGAGGTAAGTTGATATGTAAATAATACATTGTTATTATTTATGTTTCAATATTTTGTTATATTATGCAAGATAAAGTTGGATATTGGATGGTTATTTGATAAAAAATTACAAAATTATAATGAAAATGACCAAATTGGTAAATTGTATATTTTCCGATTGAACTCATGGAATAGAAAAGATACAAATGATTTGTGGTGGGAACACATGTATAGTACTATGTGTAGGCTACTATGTGTTCAAGATGGATTAAGTCACGTACGCAGTACTAAGTGCAAGCTACTACGTGTATCATATAGTTGGAATCGCATGTGTAGTACTATGTGTAGGCTACTATGTGTATTCCATAATTTCGATCACATGTGTGGTACTAAATGTAGGCCAGTATGTGTAAGAGATGAAATTGGTCACATGTGTAGTACTAAGTGCAGGCTACTATGTGCACCAATTAACTTCAGCCACAAAGGTGGTACTACGTATAGGCCATCGAACATTTGTTACTGTTTCATTCTGTTGTGTTCAATGATAAAGTGGCTAAGTGAAAATGAATGAAATTGTGAAATAGCCAAGTGGAAGTGAGTGTATATGGTGACTAAGTGCAGGTATATGTGTATATATGTACATGAGTAATGTTGATGAATGATTGAATTTCTGTAAATTTGATGTGGGAAAATGTTGTTTGGAAAACCCATATAAGAAATTTTATGGGTGAGATGAGATTTGAAATAAAGCAGTTTGTACAGAAACAGTAGGGTGATTTGAAAAATTACCAAAAATGGTAGGAATTGAATTTGAGGTTTAATGAGATATGGAATTAAAGCTTATTGAGTGTATTTTCATATAAAAGAAATAGAGCAAGCAAAGGAATTCAGCATTTTGAGATATTTATATTTTTGTGAGACTGGTTTAGAATGACTTCGTAATCCCCTATTCTGACTTAGAAAAATCATTAAAAATTGTACAAAAATAAATATGGAGAATAATTTTTATAGTTAGACTCCTTAATGAGTCTATTTTTAGAAGAAAGAAACTAGAATCTAATTTTAATTCTGTAGCAAGAGATAATTAAATTTTAGTGAAGAGTGGTCAGAACTGCTGAAATTCAAAACAAGGGAGACTTCAATGAATAAGCTGTACTAATTGGCCAAACAAAAAATTCTAAAATTTTTATGGTAATAATATATATGAGTGTAGTTTCTGTGAAAATTGACGTATCTTAATTTTGAGTTTGGTAACTCTGGATAAAAATAATTTAGTGACTATTACTTGAGTAAATAGCTTGAAAAGGGCTTAAGTAAATAGTGGGACTATGTGTATTTGTAATTATATTATTATGAGAACATGTTATGAAGTTTTATAAAAGCTTCTAGTAAATTGATTATTATTTACATATTTACTTACTAAGCTATAAGGCTTACTCCCCTTCCCTTCCTTTTTCTTATAGAGTTTCAGATGCTAGCTCGAGTTGGAGGTCGCCGAAGATACTATCACACTATTAGGCTGAGATTAGTATTAAAAGATTCTGAAATATTTATAAGTTTATGGCATGTATAAGGACTTGAATATATATATATATATATGTTACTGAGTTGGCCTAGAATTTTGGCCTAAATTAATGGAATTTTTATTGTTGTACAAGACCATGTGATATGACTAATAGTAGCTATGTTATGAGTGATAATGATACAATACATGAACGAGTATGCTTGCATGTTAGTAAATGAATTAATGTATATATGATAAGAATGTGATTAGATTCTAAATTGAAAGAAATTTTATAGCCGGTTTTATGTATTTGTAAGTGTAAAAATCCTGTGATGCCTCGTACCCTGTTCTGACATTGAACACAGGTAAGAGGCGTTACAGAAATTCCCAAAAAAAAAAATGAGTTTCACATTCTTCCCTTCTTCTCCATTTGTTTCTCTATGACTTTTCAAGTTTTTCTTTCTTCCTCAAAAGAAAATATTCAGTTTCTTTTTATTCTTTGCTTCTTTCATTTTATCGTTGTTGCCATTTGTCAGGGGATTTTTGTTCTCGGGAGTTCATTTAATTAGAATAGAAGAAGGTTTCTAAATCAGCTTGGTGGAGCGAGTCGAACAATTTTGAGTGCTCGTTTTTCTGTCTAAGGTGTTTGTTTGGAAATTCTATGTTTCATTATCAAATTACTATTTGGGTTCTTCGAAATTTGACAAATTCTGAGTGTTTCAGAGATTAATAAATCACTATACTGTTTTGCTGTTGTTTTACATAGAAACCTATATAATTTGGTATATTTTTGAGTTATCAATGGTTGGGAAGCATTTGAGAGCAAAAACATGTTTTTCAAGCTATTTTAAGGTTGTTTTGTGACCACACGGGTGGCTACACGAGCAGTCCACACGGTCGTGTATTTTGGACACACGGCCGTATTCCGTGGGAACACAGGAGTGTGAAACTTTCACACGGTCATGTCTGCCCTGAACTTTGTTTAAGTTAGTTTGGATAGAGAGTTACATGGGTTGTCCACACAGCCATGTTCTTAGGTCACACAGACGTGTATCATAGTCACACGACCCTGTGCCTCCTTCACATGGGCGTGTAGACCCTCACACGGCTTAGGCACTTCCACACGGTGGGGCATACGGCCGTGTGGCCCTATTTCACAATTTTTTGTTTTGTGTCGAATTTTGACTTGTTTGTGTTCCTATGTGTTCTGACCCTCGGCTACACCTTGGTGAGGGTGGTTGGGACTCTGTTTTGGCCCAGATTTATGCGTTAGTTATAATCATAGCACTAATTTAATGATTTATTTAAGTGTTAAGTGATGTTACCTAGTAGTTAAGTACAATTATAACTGATTCTTAATCTGGTCGATTGAATATGTGCACCTCTGATTCTATTTGACTGATGTGTGACTGTTTGTAAGTTGTGTACATTGTTTCTATAAGTTTTTTGGCGATATGCTTGCATACGTACATTTGCATAAAATTCATAGGTTTGGTCGCAAAGAGAAGGAAGTCTGATCTGATTTGACAGTTTCAACTGCAATACATCTGTACAGTAATTTATCACACTGTACTTTACATATGTTAGCTCAGCTGCATATTGTCATTTGAACAGCTTAGCTCCATGTATGTGATGTGTAAGGTGGATGGGCCTTTTGAGGTCCTATGTGCTGTGCATTGTTGGTTGGGCTTGATTAGCTCATATGTGAAGTGCAGGTGTAACAGCCCAATTTTGAGTCTGATCGGAACAGGTGGTTTCGGAACCACTTAACCGAGTCAAAATATTTATTTATTATTTTAATAAGCTTTATAGGATGATAGAATTATCATGTGAAAAATTCGTATATAAATTTTACTGATTAAACGGTTAATTCGGTGAAAAAGACTTAATCGCGTAAAATGAAAATGTGACTTGCTATTAGTAAAAGGTTTTAATTGGACTTGGCTTTTAAATATGGTGGCCTTAAAATGAAATTAAACCACTATAAAGGTTAGTGGACGGTAAAAGGCATGCATTATATGGATTTATTATTAAACCATTAAGGGTATATTAGTAAATGAATAAAAAATGCTTAATAAAATAAAACAAAAATCAAAGTGGCCATGCATTCATCTTTTAAAGGCCGAATGTAAGAAAGAATGAAGCTATTTTTCTTGTTTTAAGATTCGGCACTCTCCAAGCCAAATTAAGTTATGGATTTTATTCGATTTTTGATAATTTTTACGTTTTTGAGATCGTTGCTACGTATACGTGTTAGCCCATGCTTTAATTTTCGGAATTAATGATGAATGTGAGATTTTCTATTGTTGATAATTTGATGAAATTGTTGTTTGATGATGAAAAAGAAATCTTTGATGTTGGATTGTTATGTTTAATTAAGTGATTTTTTTTATAAAATGTGAATTAAGGACTAAATTGTGAAATCTATATATTTAGGAGCCTAAATGTGAAATAAATTAAATAAATGGGCTACTAAAAAACTAAGGTAAATTCGGTCCAACATGGGCTTGTTGAAATTTTGAGTAATTTGTGTTATTTTGAAATAGGGACTAAATTGAGAAAATGTAAAAAGTTAGGGGCTAAAATGTAAATTACTCATTTATATGTTTTTTGGTGAAATTAAATAGAAATGTTGAATTAGTAAGTTAATTTTTGTTATAAATTACATTGGCAAAAGAGGAAATCAGATTTGGATCGGGGAAAGTCGAATAGTCGTTCTGGTCCGTTCGTGTCCGTATGAGGTAAGTTCATAAGTAAATAAATACTGTTATATTAGAATGTACATGTACTATATGTGCCAAATTGAATCATAATAAATATATGTATATGTGTCGAATTAAATTAAGCAATTGATGACTTAATTCAAATATGAATTGAATTAATTATGCTGTTATAAGTCTTGAACAAATATTGAGGATTGTACAGAATAATGATGTCATAATTTGTGAGCTTTTGAGATATATGATTTCATTTAAGACCTTGTCCTAGACAGTGGCATCGATATATGACTTCATGTAAGACTATGTTTGGGACGTTGGCATCGATTTGAGATATCGTATAAGACCGTGTCTGGAACACTGGCATCGATTTGAGATATCGTGTAAGACTATGTCTGGGACACTGGCATCGATTAGAGATTACGTGTAAGACCATGTCTGGGACATTGGCATCGTATATGATTTCATGTAAGACCCTGTCTGGGATAGTGGCATCGATATTTGATTACATGTAAGACCACATCTGGGACGTTGGCATTGTACGAGCACTTCGAGCTATCCACGTATCCTATTTGATTTCGAACGGTTCTACGGGCATTATGAGAAATGTATGACTATGTTAAAGTATATCCGATTCAGGTACGTTTGTGATGTGCTTAATATGTGAGCATGAA
The DNA here is from genome assembly GCA_020496765.1 of Gossypium stocksii. Classification (NCBI taxonomy): domain Eukaryota; kingdom Viridiplantae; phylum Streptophyta; class Magnoliopsida; order Malvales; family Malvaceae; genus Gossypium; species Gossypium stocksii. The sequence goes on from CM035627.1 coordinate 31,463,410, forward strand.
AGGTAGGCATATGTGCCATCAAATACATGTGATATGTTATTGAATAAAATGTGACATGTGAGTAAGTGATGATATAATATAAGTATGAGAAAAATATGTGTATATGCAAATGAACTATGATTATATATGAGCTATATGAGAAATGTGGAATGGTACTTGTGTTTTATCTTATATGATTCAGGTACATGTGTTTCGATTAAGTAATGCAAAAATGAAAGGCGAATATATTTCAAATGACGGCATATGAAATATATGACATTGAATGATATGAACGTAGACAAATGAAGGATGTGTTATATATGTTCAATATATGAATTGTGGTCCTATGTTTTGAACATGGAAATTATGAAACGAGAAATATGGTTTTGAGAACTAGAAAGTAGTATATATGTAAAAGATGATATGTGAATGAATTGAAAAAGTAATGTGAATATGTACTCTATATATATGAACTTGAAATGTAGCCAAATGGATAAGTTATGTGTGAAGTTATTATATTTATAAAATGATCAAGCAAGTAAAGCATTTAATGTGATCATGTGAATTTCTGAGTATGACAAATACAAATATGGTTGAGATTTGTTAAATTCGACTTAGTTAAGTTGAATTAAAAATATTATTGAGATGATTTATTTGCTTATGGCTTGCTAAGCTTTTTAAAGCTTACTTTGTATACTTTTCTTATGTTATTAGATTTTCGGATACTTGCTCGGGTTGGAAGTCGAGGGAGACGTCATCACACAATTCGGTTATCGCTTCGGTAAATAAAAGTTGTGAGTTTTGGTTATGTGGCATGTATAGGCTAGTTTTGATATATTGATTTGGAATTTGTATATATATAGCCATGAGACTTGGCTTAATTTATGAATTTGATATGTGGTATAAAATGTGTTTATAATAATAGCCTTATGTTATGGTGAGCTTGGTGAATATAGAATATAGTATGTATAAGCTAGAAATAGCTAAATATGTTTAAGATGTATATATATGTTATGCCATGTGATATGGCTAACTAAAGGATGTGATTATACTTGAATTGGTATATTTAGACATGAATGATATGGTGAATTTGGATACGTATGAAATGGATTATTTTGGGTTATGAAGTATGTGATTTCATATGTGCTTTTGGTTCATAAAAGACAAGTTTTTAAGTTGGAAAATGAACATGGATTTGGTTGATAATGTTATGACATGAATTATACATGTTTTGGTAATGAATTGGTTGCAAATTGAGTATGAAATGTATTAGTTTTCTGCTTGTAGGGAGAACCCAAAATTGGGTGGCACAATGGCCTTGTAAATGGCCTATTTTGCGCCTACACGGGCAGGGACACGGGTGTGTGTCTTTGCCGTGTCACTCGAGGGCCATTCGAAATGTGCCTTGCAGGTTACACGGACAGGACACACGGGCGTGTAACTGACCATGTGTCCCAAGTCAGTATGTATGCCCTGTTTTGCCACGGTTTAGACACATGGGTGTGTCTGATGCCGTGTGAGGCACACGGCCTGACCACACAGGCGTGTGATCTTTGTAGCTTTGAAAAATGTTTAAGTTTCAAAAAATTTTCTAAGTGTTTGGTTTAGTCCCGACCTCTTACTAATGTATGATTAAGGTCTCGTTCACCTAAGAAAGGGACTTTATGTTAATGTTTGACTGTGATATGATGATGTATGATTTATGATTGTGAAGTGATCGTGAAATGTTTCGATATGTTCGATAATGCCTTTTTACCCTAGTCCGACAATGGACACGGATTAGGGGTGTTATAGCAGGATGGTTGGAGAGGTGTTCAGTTGGTAGGGTAGGTTGTTTTTAACTCGTCACATTCATATGCATCTGATTATAAATCTTAATATACATGTAAGATTAAGCAACTATAAGGTGTTAGTGATATGGTACTTGGAAATGAAGTGTTTTTGTTAATACGCGTTTTGGTATGTTTTGGTAACGACTTGTTGTTTGGTTTAGTGGCTGAGTTTTCCATGTATGATTGTGTTCATATTCTAGTAGCAGATTGTTTGTCATGATGCTCCGTTTTCCATTTTTTGTTACATTTCAGACTCACACTGAGCTAGTGTAGCTCAACCCTTAGTGTATCCCCTTTCAAGTACTTTCGCATTGTGAAGTTGGACTTGGCATGCCAGAAGTCTCGAAGTGATAGGTTTTTAAACAAGCTAATAAGTCTCTTTTTCAGTTCTTACTTTGTTAAGCCATTTTGGACTGTAAATGATTATAAGAATTGTGGTATAATTCTATTTGGGGTTTTCGTAAAATGACTTTTGTATTGAATTTGAGAAACTATGAAATTTTAATTTCGTATGATTTTTATGTAACTTAAATTTTCTGTTTTAAATTCTAAGTGGTTACATGATTTAGTACAAATCAAGCAAATTGAGTTTGAAATGAGATTTCGACAAATACAATTTCTTTATACACGTGAACAAATACAATGAAAGAATTTATAAACACAGGAGTCAAATTCTAATCTCATGCCATTTAATTTGAAATCCATGCAAGTTTACCATTAAACCAATAGTGTGATTAGCTAAAACAATTAATTTTGAGTTGTATATTAATATAAATATTGTATTCAAAACAATGATTTATTTCTATGGACTCTTTAAGCAAAGGGACGATATGTTACTCCAATAAAAAATTGTAATTTGATCTATGAATTAGGTACTATTATGAAATTTATTAGTAAAGGAAATGTTATTTTTTTACGAAAGATATGAAAAAAAAAAAACTTTTATCCATAATCTTCACTTGTTCATTGTATGCCAAAATTGATCAAAATGTGTTTTTCACAAAAATTGACAACGTTTTCATGTACAATGTAACATTTACAATCCGACCGTAATGTCTAGGTCGGGTTTGAGGTGTTACAGAGTTACTGATGTGGCACTTTTTAAAATTTGACTAAAGCGAGAGACTTTTTTACATTTACCCCCAAGGTGCTTTTTTTTTTTTTGTTTATTTGGACTATAAGAACAGTCAATCTTCATCCGTGCCCAACACCTACCATAATAACCACCAATTCTCATCACCGCCCATCTCCTGCTCCACCATCTCTAGCACTACTCATTCTGCTATCCTATACCATAAGATCCACCTTACACAACTACTTCTCCTATATGGGTGATGAGGTTGTCGAAATAATAATTTTTTCATAACGTCAAATGTTTTAATTATTATTATTTATTATATATAGAAATCATTTCATATTTTGCATAAATCATCATAATAATTCAATTAATTTTAAGTTCTATATTAATATAAATACGATATTCAAAACCTAGATTTATTTTTGTGGACTCTTAGGCAAAGAGACGGTAACATCACTCCAATAAAAAACTGTAATTTGATATTTTTATTACATAGTACTAGGGCATTTATTAAGAAGGGAAATATTTCATTACAAAAAAAATAAAAAAAAATAAAAACTTTTATCCATAAACTTCACTCTTTGCATTGTGTGTCATAATTGGTCAAATCCTACAAAACCACCAAAAGAAAAATGTTATTGCATTAAAAGAAGGAACTTCAGCACTGACGAAGCAATGGAGATGTGAAGGAAATGTGCTATGCATACTGCTTGTAGTCGACGTTAATGATACCAGCAACAGGGTTGGCAATAATAGTGAAGGCCTCTCGGGAGAGATCGATGGTTGATGGACATCCCGGACAGTGATCAGCGATCTTCACAGTAACGCTCTTGCCTGTGCATGGATGTGGTACAGGGTTTCGGGGTCCCCTGCATGTCACATTGAACATTTTCCCGCACACTGTCCCATTATCCCACAATGCATCACCAGCTGCGGCAATCATTTTTCCTTGATCTTGGTTTCCGAAGCATGCAGAAGCTACCAACAACCACAATATATAGCATAGTTATATATTTGTTTCAAATCAATTTGATTATAAGTTCGACGGACTTGATTAGGAGAAATTAGAGAAACAATACTCACGAACATATTTTGTATAAAAGGTGGCAATCCCTGGTGTTGCTGTAGCAAAGGAGATAAGACAGGCAACCATACCAACAAAAAACAAACTATAATTCTCCATTGCTTAATTAGCTTTCGATCTTTTAGGTTGCATGTGTTGTGAGCACTTAAGCTATAGGAGTGGTCCACTTATGTAGGCTAATTGCCTGCCTCATTGGTAACCTTTTTTTGGGTGGTTTAACAATTCATTAGCATTTATTAACAAAATTAATCACTAAACTGTTACAAAGCTTACAACAGAGAGTGATAGATTGTAACTGAAACACCCATGAACACTGGAAAAAGAAACCGACAAAGAGATTATTGTAACATTCGGTGATGCCATTGATGAAGGTGAATGGAACAGGAGATTATTGTAACAGCAGCAACAGTGGTGTAAGTAGTGAAGATCATGTTTTCCCACGACGTCTTAATCTCGAACTCATTCCCAATTCCACTTCTAAGTTAGCTTGGTTCCCATCCGAACAGCCATCGCCTCTACTGCTCTAGCTGAATAGGTTCGAACAGGCATCCACAACCTTCCTTGTGCTGCCGCTAGCAACAGCCGCAATGGCTGCCCATCCTGATTCACTCGTCCAGGAAGCGTCGCAGTTAATTTTGATCGTTTGGTGATCGGGTTTCTTTCATTTAAGGCAATCATTTCCCCTGAATCTAAGAATCAGTTTGGTTTCATGTTCACCATTCTGATCACAAAATAATTTGATTATTTTTAGTTGTATGTATTTTTAATGTTATCTTTTTACCATTAATTTTATCTTCTAATTTGACATATGTGATGATATAAACACATGGACCTTTAACATTTTTTTTTTTTACAATTTAACAAAATTTTTGCACATTCAAAGGAATAAAAAAAATTATTTTTTATAATAAAAGTATATAATTTTTCTTTTATACTTTCGTGTATATATGTTCTTGTATTGGAATGGTTATAATGATAAGAGTTATATACAGTTTTTGTTTTCGATTTCAAACGTTTGAAATTCAGTATTTTAAGCATCCATCAAATAATTATAATACTAAAATTACTAATCCTAATTTTACTAGCAGATAGATTTTGTGAAAAAATGATGCACTAATTAATATTACCCTATAATTCTAAAATTTTGTGAAAAGTGATGCATTAATGATGCAATAATTATAATACTAAAATTACTAATCCTAAAATTTTCAAGTTTTGGTGCATAAATATAATATTTTGGATATTTTACTCATCTAACCCAAAAAAATTAATATTTACAAAAATGACCTGGTTAAAAAGCATTCACCAAAATGACCTTAAATGAACAGTAAATCTGGATTTTGGGAACCTGATGACCGACACTACCTAGTGTTCCCATGATTACCTGATGATTGTGTCAGGCTTTAAAAAAATTATTGTTTTTTGAGTTTGGGAACCCAATGGCCTACACTAGAGTATTTTTTTTAAATCGTATCATACTGGTATACAAAAATACTGTTGCTTGCCAGTAGATGGCCGGCACCAAGTGCAATTTTCGCTTCCAATTACACCTTTTTTCTTTACTTTGAGATATTGATGGCCGGCACCAATGTATTTAAAAAAAAAATTTGGTGTTGGCTAGCACCAAGTACAATTTTCGGCTCCCAATGCATTTTTTTTGGAACACTTATGGTCGGCACTAGTGTATTCAAAAAAAAAAAATTTACATGGCCAGCATCAAATACATTTTTTCCTTCCAATGCATTTTTTTTTTTTACTTTGGGACACTGATGGCCGGCACCACCTTTTTAGGGTCCCGAAATTTTTTTTTTTTTGGGGACAGCAATGGCTGGCACCAACTTTATCATATTAAAAAATTATTTTTTTCTTATTTTGGAACACAGATGGCCAGGACCGAACTCTATATATAGTGAGTGGTTTGGATTCTAATAGTGTAAATGGATGAGAAATGTTTTTTTTAGGGGGCCATCAAAATGAGAGTGTTTTGTAGTATATTATCAAATGAGTTTTTTTGTAGTGGATTGTAGATGTGAGCTTTTCATTGTGTAGAATTGAATTTCGGGGTTGAATTATATACTGTTATGTTTTGACGGAGTTGAATTATATACTGTCATGATGTCCACCTTAAAGGTTATGCCATTAAGGGTTGGATGACTTTCTACGCCATAAATGGCTAATCGAGATGTCCAACGTAGATGGACATTATCTATAATGCAATAGCGTTTATTCCGCAACTTATAAGTGGGTAGTATTGCAACGTAGACCTGATTCAAGTAGAAAACGACTAATTGTGAAGAAATCACTATTCAAAATAATTGTATTATTTCTTTAGAATGTTTGTATTTTTTATACCTGTAAATTTAATATAGTTGTTTAAGATTAAAGGTTTCATTTTTATATTTCGTGTATTAATTTCTTAGAATGTTTGTATTTTTTTTGTGTCTGTAAATTTAATTTATTTTGTATTATGTAGTTTGAATTTAAAATTTTTGTGTATTAAATTTACCCATCTGTTTGTAGTTTGTTGGGTGTTTAAATTTAATTTAGTGCATATTATTTTGGTTTGACTTTTATATTTTTGTATATTAATATTGTAAAATATTTGTATTTTATTGTATCCGTAAATTTAATTTTTTGTGTATTATTACTTATTCGAATTATATATTTTTTATTAAATATTTTGAAGTCATTTATTCAAACAAATTATTATTTTAGAGAAATTAAATTAATATTAAAAATAGAATAAATATTTTTGTACAATTTTCGCTTCTCGAGACACTATTTTTTACTTTGGAACACTGATGGCCAACACCAGGGTATTTTGAAAAAACTTTGGGTGCTGGCTAATACAATTTTCGGCTCCTAATGTATTTTTTTTAACACTGATGGCCGGCACCAATATATTTAAAAAAAAAAATTGGGTGCTGGCCATGTACATTTAATATCTTTTTTAGTGCTGGCCGGTAGATGGCCGGCACTAGGGACAATTTTCAGTCCCCGCGGTAAATTTTGTTTTTTTTTACTTTAGGACACTGATGGGCAGCACCAGTGTATTAATAAAAATTTGGCGTGCTGGCTAGTAGATGCCCAGCACGAAGTACAATTTTCGACTCCCAATGCATTTTTTTTACTTGATATCGCGTGATACGAAGTAATAAAATTTATAAAGAACTTGTTCACACCAAAACCAACTAATATCACGACGTTGAGGCAAGCGCACCTGTCGAACAGTAGTATAGCTTAGTGGCAAGACCGAGTTATCGTAGCCAAGGGAACCAAAAGTACTAGTACTTACTTCTTTTCTATTATCTAGCCTAAAAATAAAAGAGGATTGTTTAAACTAATTTTAAAACTAACTAAGAAAGTGTAAAGAGTAGATTTGGGAAAACTTTTGGGGAAAAGCTGATTTATATGGACAATACTCAAGGGGGAATCCACCTAGACTTCACTTGTTATTATTTTCTTGAACTATATGATTTCGTTACTTGACTTGATCCGTAGAGATCCCTAACTTATGCTAAACCCTCCATTGAGGCGTAGAGCAACTAGGCCTAAGTTGTTAATTAAAGTTCCTTTATTAATTAACTCCCTAGGTTGCATTAATTCGATCTATGGTTCCCCATATTAGGTTTGACCCTAATCCGGTAGATTTATGTCGCCCTATGTCTAGGGTTGCATGCAACTCCGCTTAATTATGGTAGATCTACTCTTATCACAGGGACTTTTGTTCCTCTGCTCTAAGCACATCTAATTCTTGAAATAATACCTAGGATTATTAAATCAAGAATGAAAAATGCATAATTAAGAACAATTCAAGTATTTATCAAATAAATCAAGAATAAATAACAAGATCTATCTTAGGTTTCATCCCCCTCAAGTATTTGAGGGGTTTAGTTCATAATAAAAAAGGAAAACATCTCAGAAGATATAAAATAACAAAACATAAAAGAAACCAAAAACCCCTGAAGGAATTTAGGGAGATCCTCTATGTTGCTGCAGAATTCCGGCTTCTGAGATGAATTAATCGGCTTTCTCCCTTAGAGTACTCCTTAGCTTTTACCCTCAGTGTGGCAGAAAAACGAGAAGAAAGATATCTAAACACATATGGTGCTTCTGCCTCATGAGGTCTTTATATAGAGAGCTTATGGGGAGCCTTTCTTAGCCTCTAATCATCCCAATTCGAGTGAAATTCCCCTTCCTCACGACTAGAACACGCCCGTGTGCCACGCCTATGTGCTTTTATAGGTGGAGGCACGGCCGTGTGACCTGGCCGTGCTTGTCGGGGGCTTGACCGTGTGATCTTCATGTGGCACGGCCGTGTGGCACGGCGGTGTGGCATTTCTTTACCTGTGTTGTTCGCACATTTTGACCCATTTTTCATTATTTTTTGGCCCGTTTTCCATTCTTTCTTCTTCCATATGCTCTCCTGAGTATAAGATATAAAAAGGAAGGATTAAGATCACCAATTCTCACAAAATTGATAAGAATAAATCCAAAATATAGGCTAAACATGAGGTAAAAATATGTATAATTTAGCGTTTATCAAATACCCCTACACTTAAGCCTTTACTTGTCCTCAAGCAAAATCTCAATTCCTAAAAAGAATCATTATTCTCAACCTATAATCTTTATCAATAATGTTTCAGACTAATCCACAGGTAATCATACAATGAAAAATTCAATCAGAAGAACATTAAAGATTCAATCAATTTAAGTTGAGAATTTTATCATTGAAAACATAAGTCTCTTCCTTCTTTCTAAGTAATTATCTCTCCATCTTAGTTAACAGGAGTTGACATCCTCACTAAAGGTTCACTCTATCCACTCAAAGTGTTTAGGGTTCAAAATTTAAGCACTCTCTAGTCAACCTGAAAAGTTTTTACTATAAGCTTGCAAGAAAATCAAATCTCCACCACTATAGTTTGAAATAATACATCGATCAAAAGGCCTTTTCATGGTTGTAACGGAACTTGGTTAGGGGTATTGTCACAGGCTGCAAAAAGAGGGTTAGAATCGAGATTGAACTGAAAAATTATCTAGCTAAAAAAAATCTCTATCACTGTAACATATTTTCAAAGCTTAATAACACCATTTTAGCAGCTTTAAGAGAGAAATATGCAAAAACTTAATTTGAACTATTACACATTACAACTGAATTTGACTATATGTACACATTTTATTTTATGTTATTTTTTTTAAGTTCAAGTAATACAATGAATTGAGTAAAGATTTACATACTGGAAAAGAGAATAAAGCTTAGATAATAAATTCAACTCAAATCTCGACAAAAATAGGGATCAAAAAGTAATTGAATGGAAAATTCAACAAAAATGGGTTATTGGTTAATAATTAGAGGGTGAGTCAAGGAAAAGGTTGTTAGGCTCAATGGGGTTCACTAGAGGTTAGATTATAAAGGCAGGCTTTTGTGGAGTGAGTGGGTTAAGTCCTAGGTGCCTTTATCATCTTGATATATCAAATCAATGATATGGTCTTGACATGTATAATCAAAGCAAGTTCTAGAATAACAATTCAATGTTGACTCACTCAAAGCAATAATAAAAGTAAGCACGAAAGAATGTATGCTCAAAAAGGCTTAAGATCTCACCAGAATTATGGCTTTTGATGTCAATCTTGCGAATTTCAAATCTCAAGATAGTACTTAAAATTAGGGAAGATAACTTATGCAAAAATTGGATTTCTCAAAAATTTCAACTTATCATGCTTGATTCCTTAATGTTTTAAAGTTTGAATAATCAAAGTACAAGCACCTATATCTTAATTCTCAACATATCAATAAAAATTATAAATCAATCAGAATTAATTCCTAATAGTAGATTGAAGATCATGCTATTGAGGACAGTGCAATTAGTTAGAATAATTTCAGGGATTTCAAAGAGAATAAAATAAAATTTAAGGTACGTTCCCTCCCACACTTAAGATGTACATTGCCCTCAATGTACAAGGATAATATTAGCAATAAAAGCATAATATCATAAGAGAGGGAGAGATATGAAACTCCCTGAAATGTGGATGGCTTTGTGAGACAGATATGGGAAGAGTTGGCATATGTGGCTCCCATTTCCGTAGAGATTTGAGCTGTAAGGCTCCTTTGAAACTGCGAATGGATTTATTAGTTGTGGGAGGTTAAGATGAAGAGGGGTTACTTCATTAGGAGATGGCCGAAGAAAATAAAATAAACAGAATAAATAAAAAATAAAAATTCAAATAAAGAAAAAATGAAAAATAAACCTAAAAAGGAAAATAAAGTTAGAAGAAAAGGTGAAAATAAGGATCAGTGTTTAAGAGTTAGAATAAAGTAACAATAAAAGATAAAAGATAAAATAAAAGTAAAACAAAATAAAGATAAAAATAAATCTAAAAGAGGATCTAGTCCTCTGATGGATCTCGTGGTGGTGGGGAAATGCTGAGGTGCTGACATATGTGCGCTAAAGTGGCGTCGATGTAATCGAGGCGCTACTCAAATCGATCCAGGCGCTCGTGTATGTCAGCATGTAGGGCTGCTGTCTGGGTAGGTTGTCTGGGGCGTGATAGCTCGGCGGGTGCATCCTCCTCAGGTGGTGACGGTGGGACATCATCAGTAACGTCCTCTGGGTCCTCGCCTTCCTAGACAAGGCAGAAGTGAAAGTGGCCGCCACCTGGCTGTCGCTCTATCATCCTCATGGAGAGCATGCTTTGGATGTCCTGGGAGGACATATGGCCAAGTAGGGTGTACGAGGATGTCTGGGCTGCGGTGTTGAGTAGGCTGAAGTAGCGGCCTAGTTGTGTGATGTACGGGCCTATGGATACGACTCCCTTACAGTGCCTCTCAGTCTGGTGCTGCATGGCCAACGCTATGAAGTAGGCAAGGTCGATAGGGTGGCCATTGGCCATGCACCAGAGGAAATAGACGTCGTGAGTGTTGACGACGCATGTACTCTCCCGTCTACCTGTCAAGGTGTGAGCAAGGAGGGCGTGAATATACCTGAGAGAAGGAGGGAGGGCGGATGCCTTGCTGACGCTGGGATTATAGATCTGTCACCCTAGAGCAATCTCGTTCCAGCAGTCAAGGGGTCGGATGTGGATGCGCTTGGAAAGAGTAGGGAAGTCTTCTACTGCCATGAACTGCTCGGTATAGAGACCGAGAGCCGTGCTGAACTCTGGGACACTCAGCTGTCGCACAAGACCTCTTAATCGAAATTGGACCGTGCTAGGATCGTCGAATCTGTTCATGATGGTCTGAAGGTGGAATGTGGAGCAGAACTCCAGAGTGAGTTCTAGGTAGGTGGGCTCCACAATCCTAAAAAACTGGTCCTATGGGTCGGTAGCTAGTAGGGCTCGGACATCATCCACCAGGTTTATTTGCGCGATGGCCTCCCAGTCAATGCATCGACCCATCGAGATAGTGCGTGCTCGAAGTAACTGGTAGCGTTCCTCCTGGAAGTAACATCGGCCGTTGTTTGAATCTTCCACCTAGATCGTACGTAGTTGATCTGTGAAACAGGAGATGCGAGTGCGAGATATTTTAGACTCTTCGATATCCATGTGCGCATGTTCATGCAGCGTGTGCGAGAGCAAACTTAAATGTTGAACAATTCATAGACTAGATCTACATGTTTCAACGCACATTGCGTATATAGGGGAACGAATTTCCTGTAATGCCCAATGTCTCAAACTAGGAAGTTCCACCGCCTGCTTTCGAGATGGTGCCTAACCGTAGTCTCCGTAGACATCCTAAAGGTCAACCACAATTGATGAGAATTTGAAATGACATGGACGTCAGTGAGACGAGCGAACCCAAACTATGCACTGTGTGTCGAACATCCGGACACAACCGATCAACTTGCCCACATCGTATCTATGTTTCTGTTCAATCGTCTCGTAATGCCGGACTTGAAGATGACTAATGTTATATTATTGAGCACATGTTCTTATAAAAACATTCTAAAAATATGAAAAATTATACAAATGATATACATATTTAATTTAAAACACATTAAAATAAAATAAATTACAATGAGAGAAAAAATAATATGAAAAAACATAAATTAAAATGGAAAGAAAGATAATTTAAATGAAAAGAGAAAAAAATTAAATTTAAATGAAATGAGAAAAAATTAAATTAAAATGGGAAGAAAGATAATTTAAATGAAATGAGAAAAAAATATTAAATTTAAATGGAAAAAAGATAATTTAAATAAAATGAGAAAAAAATTAAATGAAAATGGGAACAAAGATAATTTAAATGAAATGAGAAAAAAGTTAAATTTAAATGGAAAAAAATAATTTAAATGAAATGATAAAAAATAAATTAAAATGGGAAGAAATATAATTTTAGTGAAATGAGAAAAAATATTAAATTTAAATGCAAAAAAGATAATTTAAATGAAATGGAAATGGAAATACAAATGAAATGAAATGGAAGAAATAAAATGAAATGGAAATAGAAATAGAAATGAAAAAAAAAAAAAAAAGATGAAAGGGCATGCTAGGCCAAGCCTGGGTCAGGCATGCGATAGGCCTAGGAAATGGAGTATCAGGGGCCGGCACCAACAGGCCTGGTGCCTAGGATTTGACCTAACATTTTAGGTCTAAAAAACCTCCCAAAAAAAACTCAATTAAAATGAAATGAGAAATTTTTTGAATTTAAATTAAATTTAAAATTTTGTGATGGAATGATATTTAAATTGAGAAAAAATTTAAATAAAATATGAAAAATTTTAAATGACCTTGATATTGAGACTACTTCTAATTAATATGAAAAAAATATGAAATGAATTGAAAAAAAATTGAATTGAAAAAAGATAAATTGAAATGAGAGTACTTGTGATTAATATGAAAAAAAATTGTATGTTAGGAAAAAATTAAATTTATATTAAAAAATAATGAAATGAAATATGAATATGAAATGAAATGTAATTTGTAATGAGTATGAAATGAATGAAATGTTAAATGAATATGAAATGAAATGATAATTATGAAATGGACTGAAAGTTTATGAAATTATAAATTTAAATGAAAACAAAAACTGAAATTAAAAAAAAATTGAAATGAGAAAAAAATTAAATTTAAATTGAAAAAAAAAGATAAATGAAACGGAATTGAAATGAAATGAAATGGAAATAGAAATGAAATGAAAAAAAAATGAAAGGACATGTTAGGCCAGGCCTACGTCAGGCCTCGGAAATGGTATATAAGTGGCCAACACCAGCAGGCCTAGTGCCTAGGATTTGATTCAACATTTTAGAGCTAAACAATCCCAGAAAAAAAAAACCAATTAAAATGAAATGAGAAATTTTTTTGAAATTTAAAATTTTGTATGAATATGAAATGAAATGTAATTTGTAATGAATATGAAATGAAATGAAATGTTAAATGAATATGAAATGAAATAATGATTATGAAATGGAATGATAGTTTAAATGAAAATAAATTATAAATTTAAATGAAAACCAAAACTGAAATGAAAAAAATTTTGAAATGAGAAATAATTAAATTTAAATGAAAAAAATAATTTAAATGAAATGAAAATATAAATGGAATGAAATGGAAATGAAATGAAATAAAAAAAAAAGTTAAAAGGATAGAGCTTGTGTCAAGCCTGCATTAGCATTGACCAAGGCCAAATTGGCCTTCCATTGGCCGGCACTAGCCTGGCCAATTAAAAACAAGTATTTATTTTTCTAATTTTGCCCCTGCTCAACCAATATGGTCCTCCATTATAAATGGGCTACTTCATCCTAAAACTGCCGACCACCGTCGATAATTGCCACTCACCGTTGACCGCTACCATCCTCTACTGGCCGACGACCACCGATCACCTCTGACAACTATCGTTTACCATCGACCACCGCCAATCACTCCATGGATCCTAATCCTAATATTATTTTAAATGACAACAACCATATTGCAGCCTATATGAATAAGGTTAGCAATAAGAAAATTGTCTCATTTAATTTTAAGTATTCATTTAAATTATTTTTAAAACGAGAAATATAATATTCTATATTTACTGTAAATGCAGGATCTGTACCGAATTGTGAGACATCGGTTGCATAATCTTGATTGTTTTCCTGATAGAAGAGTTTTGCCATATTTGAATGTCGTGAGTTTTGGGGTAGCCACGTACATTTAGATATTTGAGCTGCGGACCGATTTAATATCGGCCTTAGTTGAAAGATGGTGCCTGGAGACACATGCATTCCACCTCCTGAGTGGGGAGGTAACTTGTAACACCCCTTACCCATATTCAATGTCGGAACAGGATACGGGGTATTACCGGACATATCACACGAACAAACATACAATTTCGGGTCATAAATTTGCGTCCAAATTAAAACCATTTGTATTTAATCATAAAGTCCCTGATACGAGCCTACGAGGCCCAAAACGTGCATTAGAAGTGATTCGGGACTAAACTGAGAACTTTAGAAAATTTTACAAAACTTAGAAAATTTTCCATTAAACAGGGGTCACATACCCGTGTAGGCAGGCCATGTGGTCACACACGCCTGTGTCTTGACCCCGTGTAACTTTCTAACTTGTAACATATGACCAAATTGAGATCACATGGCCAAGTCACAAGCTAGTGTGCTAGGTCATATGGAAAATTAATTTTCACAAAATAGGTGCAGACTTCACACTGCCAGGGCACACGATCGTGTTTGAGGCCATGCCATCCACATGGCTGAGACACACGCTCGTGTCTCTGCCCGTGTGCTCAATTCTAAGCATTCTGTTTCTCAAAACTAAGGTGTAGGGGACACACGGCCTAAATACATGCCCATGGGATCCTAGACACACATTCGTGTGGACAAAAGAAAGGCTATTTATGAAGCCATTTTGCCACCCTTTAAAGCACACACCTACACAACAAAACATAGCACCAATCCAAGCATATACATACAATCAAATATCCACAACCAAGACATTAACACATCATTCATGAAAGGCATCATTATATGAATATGCTTATAACCAATATTGGCCCATTTCCAATGGCCTTATACAAAATGATCATCTAACCATTACAAGCCAACACATTTGGCCAAATCAATTATGACACATATAACAAAATGACCAAGTCCCTATACATGTCATAGATTCAAAATACTAAGATCATCAATACCCAAAATGAGAGTTTGATAGCGTGATTCGAATCTCCTACGATCTCCGATCCGAGCTAGTTTGGCGATACTATAAAACATGGAAATATAAACGGAGTAAGCTAAATAGCTTAGTAAGCTCATACGCAAGAAATAAGCAAATCTTACCTCACATATAACATTCAAATAATATAACATGATTAAATGTAAATTTACCATAGTATCATGTTCATAATTCAATCCATCACAACTTACCTCATGTTCATCAATTCACTAATCTAATAATCATAAGTTTCAAGCACATACCTTTACCATCTCATAATGGTTTTACACATAATCTCATCTTTGACATACCCGTGAACCACTCGAAATAACAATGTCGGATGCTAAGAAATTTTGCACACTAAGTGCCATATGTGTAGCCAAAGCTACCTAAGTCTCATATCACATAATCGCTCGCTCTCAAGCTATCAACAGGCCTGCTCACACAAGCTGTCAACCAAGACATAGCTACACGATGCTACTCAAACAAGCTGTCAAGTATCAGCAACATATGCCGGTATACTCAGCCACCGGTAGGACACACGAGACTAGCATCCGGATCACATAATCACATAACACATGGTAACCCTAGTGACATTTCACTTGTATCCTAACTTATTCTTAAGGTTCAAATGGGAATTCTTGCTTGTTGAATTGTCGTCGGACTCGTCCATAGAGTTAAACTCATCCACATATTCAAATATACAGTTCATGAAATATTAAGACATTTAAAAAAAATTATTTTAAAGCTTATTTTTAACATACGAACTTACCTCGGTACAAAATGGCGAAATGGACCTAATCGTCAAATACTTTGTTTTTCCCTCGATCTAGGTCCGAATCTCATTTTTCTTGATCTATAACAACAAATTTAACTCATTTAATATTCACATTATTCAATTTAGCACAAAAATCATATTATGGAAAATTTACATTTTTGCCAAAACTTTTTAAGTTTTTACACTTTAGTCCCTATTCTTGTAAAATGAATTTCTTTCAATTTCTTCATTACCCAAGCCTAGCCAAATCTTCTTCATGCTCATAACAGCTAACATTTTTCATTTATTCATATTTTCTAGACACATTTTATAACTTTTACAAATAAGTCCCTATTTGACATTTTCATCAAAAATCACTTAGTAAATATTGTTTATCTAACACCAAACATATATTTTCTACCCTTAAACATCAAAATACAAAAATATTCAACATGTTAAAATTTTAGACTTTGATTTTCTTTCAAATTAGTCCTTGAAATAGCTAGATTAGGTTACAACATTCACAAAAACGTAAAAATTATTAAAAAGGGCCAATAACAGACTTACAATCGAGCTTGGAAGTAGCCAAAACCCTGGCTATGGATTCTGTTGTGATTTTCAGCTATGGGGATGAAATTAGAAAGATAAACATCTTTTATTTGTTTTATTTTGTCTTTATTTGCCAAATGATCAAAATGCCCTTAATGCCTAACTTTGAAATTTCACCTAACCATGTCCATTTTTATCCACCTTATAATTGTCGTTTAAGGAACCCAAATTAAAATTTTATTACAATTAAGCACCCATAGCTTCTGGAACACACATTTTGCACCTATTGCAATTTAGTCTTATTAGTAAAATTGGACACCCTATCAATAAAATTTCTTAACGAAATTTTCACGTAATCATTCAATCATACTATAAACCTTAAAGAAAGAATAAAATAATTATTTTTCTTTAGATTTATGGTTTCAAAACCACTATTCCAATTTGACCGTAAAACGAGCTGTTACATAACTGTTACACTGCAAGACATAGAGTCCAACTAGGGCTGTCTATAAACGGCGGAGCAATGACTGGGCTTGGAAAATTGCTTGATCCGTGGGGTACTTGCGAGCGGTTACTTGGAAGAGTGCCCCTTAACGATGAGGAAAGACGATTAACCTAAATTAAATTTACTTGGTTAAGAGACAACTTCCAGCAACTTTCGAGAAGTCCAACGCAGATGGACATTATCTACGCTATAAGAGCATTCATTCTGCAACTTATAAGTGGGATACTATTGCCAGACGTCAATAAAAGCAAAGTCCACATCATGTATCTCTCTTTATTAGAGGATCTCGAGCTTACTGGAAGATTAAGTTAGGGCTCTACAGTATTGGCATGCTTATTCCGCAAGCTTTGTTGAGCGACAAAGCCGTCTATAAAAACAATAGGCAGTTGATGCCTTCTACTGCAGTCTTGGATGTTATACCAAATGACATTTCTAGCATCAATGAGCCACCAACCGTATGTGTGGCCACTCGTGAACAGGTAAATATATAGTTCAATTTTGCCATCTATTTTTTAATTGTATAGTATAGTATACTCATTTTTGTACAAAAAATAATCTGATAATTTATTCATTTTTTAGATAGGCAACTGTACTAGGAATTGAGCGATCGTTAACCATACCTATGTACTGTATGTTGATAGAGATTCATTCCGAGGATGGCATAAAATACACTTATGAATCTTTTTTTTTAAATACAATAATTGCACAAGAAATTAACTAATAATGTGTTGTCTATATTATGTAGTTTCTATGGATGCCATATGTTGAGGAAGAGATCGCGGCGCTCATACCATCATGGGTTATCGAGTAGCAATAGTTGTTCGTGTCAAATGTTCCATTGATTCATTTCTATATGGTGGAGTGGCATGATAGAGGTCGGGTATTGATGCAGTTCAATTGCGTACAACCTATCCCGAACCCCTTTGTCGACATCAAAGAAGTCCACAAAATGGAAAAAAAATGGTTCGGGTCGAGAAGCTTTAAATTGGGTGAAAAAATATGAACCATATATCTTTCTGTGGAATGATTGACATTCGAGTCGCCCTCCCTTGTATGTCTTAGAGGGGGTTCTCTCCTATACGCGGGTACGTAGAATGGTATATGGCACACGGGAAGCCTTTTATATTCCAAGGTCATTATATGCTGATACCAAAAGACGCGTAGCTAAAATCTTCCTGATGGCATCAAAGGAACACACGACTGCGCCGTAACCCAGTTCCGCCATTTAGGAACATTGAAACTGATTCTGCCTCGAACCCTGATCTCGAGCCCCAATATGAAGCATCCGGCTCGTCATCACACCACCCAGAACCCAAGCTCGAGCCCCAATTTCCTCCATTATTCGAGGATATTTTTAGTGATGACCCCGAGCCTCAACATTCGATATAGTCCAGATCGTTCTCATCCCACCCAGAGCTCGATCAAGAAGCACGTACACCTACTACTAAGGGTATTTTTCCATCGACACCTCTGGTCACGCAATACCCATTAACTCCCTATTATGGTGTATATGATTATACTACTTTTCTAAGTACACCGGACAGGACACCGAAGGTCGGACTGAGCAACTATCAAATGCCTTAGCTCAGCAAGGTGCATGGCATCGCCGACGAAGGCAGCTGGACCGTTACACGCCAGTGCCGGGGACATCGCTGAGATCATGACAATTTTGATTTTTATCTGTAAATATTTACTTTATTTTGTAATTATTATGCTTTTAATATTAATTTAATTTCTTTAAAATAATTATTTGTTTGAATAAATGATTTCAAAATATTTAATAAAAAATATATAATTCGAATAAGTAATAGTACACAAAAAATTAAACTTACAAATACAATAAAATACAAACATTCTACAATATTAATACAGAAAAATATAAAATTCAAACAAAAATAATACGCACTAAATTAAATTTAAACACCCAACAAAATACAAACAGATAGGTAAAATTAATACACGAAAATTTTAAATTCAAACTACATATAATATGGAATAAATTAAATTTACAAATACAAAAAAATATAAACATTCTAAGAAATTAATACACGAAAATATAAAAATGAAACCTTAAATCCTAAATAACTACATGAAATTTACATATATAAAAAATATAAACATTCTAAAGAAATAATACAATTATTTTGAATTGTAGTTTCTTCACAATTAGTCATCTTCTACTTGAATCAGGTCTACGTTGCATTAGTACCCCACTTATAAGTTATGGAATAAATGTTTTCGCACCATAGATAATGTCCATCTACGTTGGACATCTCATTTAGCCATCTATGGTGCAGAAAGTCATCAAACACTTAATGGCATAACCATTAAGGTGGACATGACGGTATATAATTTAACTCCATTAAAACATGACAATATATAATTCAACCCCGAAATTCGGTTGTACACTACGAAAAAATTCCATCTACAATCCACTATAAAAAACTTATTTGATGATATACTACAAAACACTCTCATTTTGATGGCTCTCTCAAAAAAATTTTCTCATCCATTCCCACTATTAGAACCCAAACCACCCCTATATATGGGGTTTGGCGTCAGTCATCTGTGTTCCAAAATAAGAAAAAATATTTTTTTAATGTGATAAAGTTGGCCAAAAAAATAAATTTCGGGACTCGAAAAAGGTGGTGTCAGTGTCCCAAAGTAAAAAAATTGCATTGGGAGGCAAAAAATGTACTTGGTGCCAGCCATTACATGGCTAGTAGCCAAATTTTTTTTTAAATACACTAGTGCCGGCCATCAGGGTTCCAAAATAAAAAATGCATTGGGAACCGAAAGTTGTAAATTTTTTTTAAAATACACTAGTGCCGACCATTAGTGTTCCAATAAAATGCATTGAGAGCCGAAAATTATACTTGGTGTCATTCATTAAATGGCCAACACCCAAAATTTTTTAAAAAAATACACTGGTGCCGGCCATCAGTGTCCCAAAGTAAAAAAAAAAAGTGTCTTGGGAAACAAAAATTGCACTGGGTGCTGGCTAATAGCTAGCCAACACCAATTTTTTTTAATGTGTCTGGTACCGGCCATTACGTGGTTAGAAGCATAAAATTTTTTAATACTGGTATTTTTGTATACGAGTATGATACGATTTAAAAAAATACCCTAGTGCCAGCCATTGGGTTACCAAACTAAAAAAAAAAATATTTTTTTTTAACCTTGACACAATTATCAAGTAATCATGTGGTCAAAACACTAGGTAGTGCTGGCCATTAGATTCCCAAAATCCAAATCTATTGTTCATTTCAGGTTACTTTAGTGAATGTTTTTGAACTAGATTATTTTTATAAATATTAAAATTTTTAAGTTAAATAGAAATAGCCTAATATTTTCATTTCAATTCCTCAGAAACATATATATATATATATATATACCCTATCATCCAAGGCTTTATATACATTAACATTTAATTCGTAGACAATATCCAATAATAATAGCAATAGAGCAAAATGAATGTTTCCAATAAAAAAAAAATGAATTATTAATCTATATCCATGTGTGAATTGGATTTGGAAGTATTATATTTTTTATATTACATAATATATCATACTAAATTAATTAATTCTTTTTAAATAAGTGAATTAGGGTGAAAGAATTTACAAATACAGGATGGAATTCTAATCTCATGCTAATTAATTTGAAAGTGAAAGAATTTACAAATACAGGATGGAATTCTAATCTCATGCTAATTAATTTGAAATCCATGTAAATTTATCATTAAATTAATGACGTGATTGGTTAAAATAATTAATTTTAAATTGTATATTAATATAAATATTGTACTCAAAACATTGATTTATTTCTATGTACTCTATAGCAAAGAGAATAATTTAATCTATGTATTATGTACTACTATGAAATTTAAAACTAAAGGAAATTTTATTTTATACAAAAGATATTTTAAAAGAAACTTTTATCTCTAATCTTCACTTTTTCATTGTGTGCCAAAATTGATCAAACCCTGCAAAACCACAGAAAAAAAAAAATCATGTTATTGCATTAAACAAAGAAACTTCATCTCCGAAGAAGTAATGGAGATGTGAAGGAAATGTTTTATGCATACTTCTTGTAGTCGATGTTAATGATACCAGCAACCGGTTTGGCGATAATTTCGAAGGCCTCTCGAGAGAGATCCATTGTCGATGGGCATCCTGGACACTGATCAACGACCTTCACAATAACGCTCTTGCCTGTGCATGGATGTGGTACGCCATTTCGGGGTCCAGTGCATTTCACGGTGAACTTTTTCCCACACACTGCCCCATTTTTCCACAGTGCATCACCAGCTGCGGCGATCATTTTCCCTTGATCCTTGTTTTTGAAGCATGCAGAAGCTACCAACAACCACAATACATAACATAGTTATATATTTGTTTCAAATCAAAGCATTTAGTTAAGTAATAATTCAAATTTTGATTATAAATTCGATGGACTTTATTAGGAGAAATTAGAGAAAACAATACTCACGAATGTATTTTGTATAAAAGGTGGCAATCCCTGGTTTTGCTGAAGCGAAGGAGACAAGGCAGGCAACCATACAAACAAAAATCAAACCATACTCCATTGCTTAATTAGCTTTCGATGTTTTAGATTGTATGTGTTGTGAGCAATTAAGTTGTAGGAGTGTTCCACTTATATAGGCTAATTGTCTGCCTTTTATTGAGTCATTTATAATTTTTTTCTTTTTTTGGGGTTTTGCTAATAATAAACTTTTATTAACAAAATTAATCACTAAATTGTTACAGAGCTTAAAATAGAGTGATAAACTGTAACTAAATTCTGAGTTGGTGCAGAGATACCATTACTCGTCCATGAAAGCAGTGATGGTTCTCTTGACATAATGTATTTGAGAGTCTAGTTAAGTAGTACGTCTCTTGGCATAACCCATGTAATATCCCACCGCTGAAAAATCATACACCATGTAATCCAAGAATAATATGTGAACAGTCCTCCTCACAACATTTACACCAAACACAAAGTAATTCTTATATTGTTTAACACTAATGTACGTCAATTTTGTAAAGGAAGTACAGATTTTGTAAATCTTACATAAAATGAAAAAATTTGTATCACTAAATATGATGATAAAAAAGGTATAATAATAAATTTAACTTTTGTTGTTTATATTTTTTGTCAATTTGGTTCTCATTTTTTTTTTTTTTTTGCTAAATTTGCCTACTAACACTCAAAAAGAGTTAAGTTGTTTTTCTAAAGGGTTAATATGTAATTTGCCCCCTAAACTTATCCAAAAGTATATGGTACCTAGACTCTTTTTTACCATGGTACCTAGACCCTTTATTACCTAGTTGGTACCTAAACTTGTGTTTCGTCACCAAGGTTGGTACCTCCGCAATAACACTGTCAATTTGTGTTGATGTGGCACAATGACCAACCTGATGAAGACACATGGCAACATCTCAATATGACACGTAGCAGATATAAATTAAAAAATTAAAAATCCTTAAATATATATAAATTAATAAAAGTGTAAATTTTTTCATATCAAGAACGAACCTGGATCTAAGTCTAGACTACTATTTGTCCAGATTCATTCCAAATGTATTTTTTTGTAAGTTTATATGTTTTTAATTTGCTTTATAAAATATCATGTTGTTATTATGAAATTAAAAATATATAAAATTTCTAAATCAATAATAAATATAAAGAAGTTTTTATATCAATAATGAACCTAGGTAGAAAGTTGTCCAAATTCAAATGACATCCATTTGTCTAGATTCATTGTAGTTGTGATTTTAATTATTTTATATATTTATAATTTTATAATTTTTATTTATATATTTTATATTGTAAATTTTTATATATTTTTCAAAATATTTTATGCTTTTTATATATTTTTAATCATATATATTTTTTATATTTTCTATTTTTAAAATAATAATAATCTAAAAAACTAATATTTTATTAAAAAAATAAAAATGTATGAACTTACTAATAATACATCTAGAATGAATTAGGATGAAATGGTGCCCAAATTCAAATGAATCTGAACAAGCATTTTTTCATGTTCATTCTTGATATGAAATTTTTTTATACTTTTTAATTAATTTATATAGTTTAAATATCTTTTTTATTTATGTTTGTCATGTGTCATATTGAGAGGCTGCCACAACTCATTATCAGACTGGCTATCAATGTCATATAAGCACAAACTAATAGTGTTAGTGCAAAGGTACCAACCTCGGTGAGAAACTATAAGTTCGAGTACTAGCTAGGTAAAAAAAAAAAAAAAATCAAGTATCAACTAGATACTTTTGAACAAATTCATGAGGCAAATTTCATATTAACTTTTTTTTTTTAAACAACAATATTGACTAACATTGATGTTTTAAAGATTTTGGTGTGACAATCTTCATAGTAATCTTTGTGTTGATATGTTACTATCTACTTATATGTTACGTCAACAAATAATTTTAAAATTATAAAATATTTAAAAAATATATAAAAATTTATAAAAATAAAAAAGATTTGCATGAATTATGCTTACGTAACACATTATTATTTTATTCACCATTAGTAGATTTGTTTTTTTAACTTTATAAGTAAAGTTAAATGAGTAATATGTGTCTATTTTAATTCATTTTTAATTTTCTTACTGGTACTTAAAGAACAAGTGATAGTGCCTCGACTTATGAAGTTTTTTTTAACTCCATTGCTAGTAAAAGCAATTTGATTACGTGCACTATTAAAATATACATATACATACCAAATGCAACAAATATATATTCTGTAATTTCACATTTTCTGGTAAAAAAACATCTTAAGTAGCGTGTAACGATCTAATTTTTGGTAGTGTTAAAAAATATAATTTCAGGATCTTATTTTTATAAATTGAGTTTTTAAATATTAAATAGGGATATTTATGGAGTTAGTTTATAAATGAATTAAAATTTAATTAAGTAATTTAGCTGAAATTACGGTTAATTAATATCTAGTGACTAAAATGTAAAAGTCTAATCGCTATATATTTTTAATTAAGAAATGGCTTGGGGGACTTAGATAACAATTATCCAAAGGGCCAAAATGGTTAATAAATCATCTTGAAATATGTGTTAGAGGATGGTAATGATGTAAGTCGGTTAAACTAAGTAATTAAAGATTAATTAACATAAACATATTTAATTAAGTAAATAAAAATGAATTAACAAATTAAACTTAGCATAAAGGTTAAAGTTAGCGGAGAAAGATCACTTTTTTTCATTCTAAAACTGACCTCCATAGCTAAGAGAAGCAAGAAACTTTCAAAAAAACCTTAAGACATTTGGCCATCCAATTTCAAGTAAGTCTCTAGCCATTTTCTTTAATTTTTATGTAAATTGAATCATGAGAGCTTAATTTAGCTAGCCCATATACTAATTTGTGAAACTATTAAAGTTTTATAAAGTTTTCATTGTTGATTTCTTAAAGAGTTGGGTGTGAAATTAACAGAAATTAATCTTAGTTTATGAAAAGCATAAAATTGTAAAGTTTAATTGATAGTTTCGTACATTAAGGACCAAATTGAATAAAACAAAAATTATTACAAAATCTGTAATAGCCCAAATTAGGGCCTAAACGAAACAGTGGTTTCGAAAACCATAAATCTGAAGTAGAAAAATTTATTGCGATTAAGTTTTAAAGTTTATAATGTGATAAAATGATTGTGTGAAATTTTCATTAAGAAATTTTGTTGATTGGGTGTTCAATTTGGTGTTTAGGACTGCATTGTAAAAGGTGAAAAATGTGTGTTC
Organism: Gossypium stocksii; assembly: GCA_020496765.1. Taxonomy (NCBI): domain Eukaryota; kingdom Viridiplantae; phylum Streptophyta; class Magnoliopsida; order Malvales; family Malvaceae; genus Gossypium; species Gossypium stocksii. The sequence continues at coordinate 31,488,108 of CM035627.1, forward strand.
TTGTTCATAAAGGTACTTGATTGAAGTGGGGTTTTAAAGTGAAGGTCCTTAAATGGAAATTAGACCATTATATTTAGTTTGGACAAAAATAGGCATGAATAGGACAAATTTGAAAGAAAAGCCTTTAAGGGCATTTTGGTCATTTAGTTATTAAAAGAATTAAAAAGGGAAAATGAAGCTAAAATTTGCTCATCTTCTTCAAAGGCTGGCTGAATATCACTATGGAAGCCATGGTTAGGGTTTTCAAGCTTCCAAGCTTGGTGGTACATTTGTTCTAGCCCCGTTTTTAACGTTCTTCGCTTTTTTTGGGATCCTCGTCACCTAATCTACCTATTTCTAGCCATATTTTGAGCTAGGGTTTGAGTTTAAAAATTTACCCATGAATAATATCCATGTATTTTGATGTCTAATGGTAGGAAATGAATGCTTGAAGTGTGGTGAACGTCTTTTGCTAGGTGATTTTCGGTGAAAACCGTAAAAAGGACTTAAATGCGAAAGTTGTAAATTTGTGCATAAGTGTGTGATTTAGTGGAAATTAGGGGCTGGTATAGAAGAGAAAATGGTTCGGCTAAGTCTAATATACAAGGAAACTGAATAAAAATTATTTTACGAGCATGAGGGCAAAAGTGTGAATATGTGAAAGTTTAGGGACAAAAATATAATTTTGCCATAATGTGATTTTTGGGTCACATTGAATAATGTGACTAATAAATGAGCTAATTATGATATTATAGATCACGGAAAATGAGATTCGGGCATAGATCAGGGAAGAACGAGGTTATGGACCAAGTCGAGAAAATTTGTTACTTTCGCTGTAACATCCTAATTTTTGGGGCTTAGTAATTTTGTGAGATGTTTGGTGGAATTTTAAATGTTGGTATTTGGTTGTGAAATTCACGTTTAGAGTGTGTAAATGGGCCTATGGAAGACCCATGAGTTGGCCAAAACCCGGAGGAATTTTTGAAATTTTGGACTTAAAGAATTAGGGGCTCTGGTTAGGAAGTCTTATCAAAATATGTGGGTAAAATGTATCACTAAAGGAGCCTTGGTAGAGTGGCTAAGTGGCGCCACTAGTCTCCTAAAAATGTGGCGTGTAAGTGGAAGGGAGAAGGCCAAGGTTCGACTCTCTATGCAGGTATTTGTGATGTTTATTTTTGTGTCTTGAGTAGGCAAGAATTTGAGGTTGAGTGGAACTCTGTTCACAAGAGTTTGAATTGGTCAAGTGCATGGATAATGGAGAGATAAGGGGGAGCATATCTAGGAGGGATTTTAGGAGTTTTTGAAATAGGAAGAAATGTGGCCGGCCAAGGGGGTGTTGTAGTGCTAATTCGGCTACTAGGTTTAGTTTAGCATATTTTTCTCCTTTTTCTCACTTGTGCCGATTGACCATAAGCCAAAACACTCTCTTTTTCTTTTATTTTGTTCCTCCACAAACTTTCTTTTCTCATCTCTTTCTCCCATTAATTTCTTGTAAAAAAATAGAACCTATCATCCTCTCCTTTCTCTTGTTAGCCGAATAGTACACAAGCTAAATCCCGAAGGATTCAAAGGGGGCAGTCGATTTCTATGTAAAGGTAAATTCCTATTCTTTTCTTTTGGCCGATTTCTATTCTTTCCTAAAAGCCCTTAAACTCTTCTACCAACACTCCTTTCTAGCCATAACCATCTCTTATTTCTTGGATTCAAAAGCCGAAGCAAAACACCTATTGGGGACTTGGTGGCCGAATCTTAGGAGCTTGTGGTGTGATTTCTGATAGCCTTTGAGAGCTCGGTCTACTTCAGGTTGAGCGTGGTATGAAAAGGTGATTGTGGTAAGTTCTCGTATCATTAATCTATTCCGTGTTATGGATGTAAGAAAATTCGAAATCTCCTAAGGTTTAGGAAGATTGTCGATTTGTGGTCTAGGCTATATTAAGCCTTCTTCATTCGTTTTATGGTCTCTTGTAGCGAAGCAAACAAACCTTGAAGGAGCAATAGGTTGGTGAAGCGGTGTTGGATAAGTTTGGATCAATAATCGACATTGCGAAGGTAAGCTATCTACGGTTTTAGGCATAGGGGCCGAATAGTATTAATAAGACTATAGTGATTATTCTTTTAGATTTGGATTTAATACATCAATTAAATGAACATAGGACGAGTGCGTGGAGGACTTGGAAGAATCGATCGTCTTTTAACAGGTGTGTAACATACCCCGTAATAGCCTAGGTTCATAATGCATAAAAGCCGAAACATCGGATTATGTTGTTGATGTAACCTGTAAATACGAGATAAAGTGTGGATGAGTTCAATTGCGATGAACACAGTAAATAAGAGTGATGGAACAGGTAAGAGCACGGTTTCGTGTAGTTTGGTACGTTGGGCCTCGATGGGCTAAAATAGGGCCCAATGGGCTTGTGGGCCCATTTGGGAAAAAAATTGGTAAAAATGGAATCTGATTGAATTGCATGTTAAATTTTTAGTACCGTTGCGTAACTTAGGCTAAAAAGGACCTAAGTGACTAAATCGGCTACGAAGGGCCCATTAGGGGCTTTGGGTCCAATAACTTGAATGCGCTATAATAGGCTAAAAACTGCTGTTTAAACACTTGGAATTGATGAATAAGCATGGAAAACCCTAATAATGGATAAAATTACGTAATTACCCCTTAAAACATGAAAATAACTATTTTACCCCTAGGTTAAAATGACTATTATACCCCTAGGGTTGTAATATGTTTATGATGACTTTGATACTATTGTTTTACATGCTATGACATGATATGCACATGATATGCTATGACATGAACATGATATGCACTATTTGATTCATTATATGCATGGGTTGGGTTTTATATGATGGAGGAAGTGATAAAGGGCTTTGCCCCAGTTTACCGAAAAGGGCTTTTGCCCCAGTTATTAAAAGAGGCTTGGCCTCCAGTTATATGATTAAGCAGCTATGCTGCTAGTGGAGAGTTTGGTTGGGTGGGTTGAGTTATTCCCCACATGGAGAGTTTGGTTGGTACGGGTGGAGAGTAGCGGATGGAGGGTTGAGTAGTCTCCCCAAATGGGTTTTTGCGTACATGTATGGTTTGAGTTATGTAATATTGGAATGGGCCTATGGGCCGTACCGTTTACAGAAAGGCTTTGGCCTAGCGATATGAGTAATATAAAGGCTTCGGCCCAGTAACAGTTAACCGAAAGGCTTCGGCCCAGTGTATGTTGAAAATTGAGCTTGTACATGTATGGATTTGGGCTCTGAAAGGGCTTGTTATGCACTGAGTTCCAAACTCACCCCCTTCTTCAACCTTGCAGGTGAACCTTAATGTGGAGACTTGGAGCCGGTGGGAATTCAGAGTGGCCATGATGTTCAGTTGGACTTTCTTTTAAAAGTTTTATTTAAATATTATTATCTATTTTTAGGATTGTAATAAGGCCATTTTAACTAATTTCTTTCTGGATTTGGTTGGTTTTGAACTTTGAAATCTGCATTATTATTTATATCTTAAAATGGGCTAGATCTAGGTTACGTTTTTAAACAACTCTCGGTTTTCAAATCATACAGAGATAAATACAACATTTTAACTAAGACATCTCCTTGTACAAACTCCATCTCGAGATATTTTCAAAATTATCAATAACCTAAAGTGTGGCAATGGTTGTGGGCATGTCGAGGATTGGATCCAATCAAGAGCTTGGTACTTAAGCAGCCTTCATGACTCACCTCCTCTGTTTCGGATACCTACCTGGTGCACAGCTTCCATTCACTTTAGTCTTTTAAAAATTATCATCAAATTCTTTAAGAGAGGTTTAAAATCAGAACTTGTGTTTTAATGTTTTCAATGTGACACGTCAGATTTGGCCATAACGTTTGGGCCGGGTTTGGGGTGTTACATTTAGTGGTATCAGAGCCAAGTTGCAACAACTCGGCTGTGGGTTTTTAACGGGCTTTTTAACGGGTTTCTTTTTCAAAATTTCAAATAATGACTTTTTAATCAAATTTAAGGATTTCTAGTAAAATAAATAAAATCTTTTTAACCCATTTTTGTGGGTAAATATATGTTTTAAATGATTCAGAGGAAGAGGTGGCACACTGAATTCCCGGCCCAAGTCTGTAAGTATACTTTCCTTATCGTGGAATATTAAGATGATATTTGAGAATGATATGATATTATTGTTGGTTATAAAATGATGCTATAGATAGAATCAAGACCCTACTATGTTACTTTAGTTAGGGTAGAGCTAAAAACATTTAGGATTGAGACTGTAGTTAGATACAATGTTGCGGAAACAACTTCTGAACTACTATACTTCCATAAGATATCTTGTAATAAACAACTGAAATATTAACTAATGTCATAAAATTCGTAATCAGATAAGTCGGTATGAGTACTACAGGAACTCGTGGACGAGGCCGCGGACGTGGTCGCGGTAGAGCGCGGGCCGAATCTTCATCTTCAGGGCATAGGCCAGCTGAAGAGGCATCGGTGCCACTAGCATCTGAGACTGGGTCATATGATCGAGCGGTAGGGGACGATGCCTTGTCCCAAGCAATGCTGAGGGTCTTAGAAAGGGTTGCTGGAGCTAGTACTGGGACAGTGAATAGAGGATCTATCTCTGAGCGACTGCGGGCCAATGGAGAAGAGGTTTTTAGGGGCGTATCTAGAGTAGCTCCAAATGTGGCTGAATATTGGCTTGAGGCAACAGAACGGATTATGGACGACTTGGATTGCTCTGTGGAGCAAAAGTTGAAAGGGGCTGTATCGTTGCTGCGAGACGAGGCTTACCAATGGTGGATCACAGTAAGAGAGAGTACCCCGGCTGAGTGGGTAACTTGGGATCTATTTAAGACTGCTTTTAAGGGCAGGTATGTGGGAGCTAGTTATGTGGATGCTCGTCGTAAGGAATTCCTAAATCTAACCCAGGGTAATAAGACTGTTGCCGAATATGAGGCAGAATTCTTGAGATTAAGCCGATATGCTAGTGGGATAGTGGCGACTGAATACGAGCGTAGCGTTCGGTTTGAGGATGGCCTTCGGGATGAGCTTAGGGTGCTGATAGCTCCATAAAGGGAGCGTGACTTTGCTGCGTTGGTAGAAAAGGCCAAGATAGCCGAAGAGGTTAAGCGGGTGGAGCAACAGAATCGTCAGAAGGATCGACTTAGATTTAGGAGGGATTCTGGACCCTCGGGTGCTGCATACAGAAATGTTAAACGAACCAGAGTAGAGGAGCCGATTCGGGCCATGCCAGTGAATACCGTCAGACCTCAAGTTTGTAGGGATTGTGGTAGAGCACACTTGGGTGAGTGTTGGAAAAGAACTGGGGGTTGTTTTCGATGTGGGTCCAAGGAATACAAGTTTAGGGAATGTCCTAGGAGAGCAGTTCAGGACCAAGTTGCCGAGCCAAGGGTTGTGCAACCAGTGCGAGGAGGACCACCACCATAGAGAGGCCGTGGGCAAGGTAGAGGTGGTAATGGTAATGGACGAGGACGTGGGGCACCTGGCAGGGGTGCTGGGCATACTGAAGCTCGTCAGCCAGCGTTGGTTTATGCTGCACGACGTCGAGAGGAGGGTGATGCTCCTGATGTTATAACCGGTACGTTTTTCATTCATAGCACGCCTTATACTGCTTTGATAGATGTTGGTTCCACTCACTCGTATGTTGCCTGTAACGTATCTGGGGCATTGGGCGTGCGTTCTGAGAAGACTGTGAGTGGGGTATCAGTGATAAGTCCTTTGGGTCACTCAGTTAAGGTAGATAAACTTTTTAGGGAAGTGCCTCTAGAGACTCAACATAAAGTATTCGTAGGAGACTTAATGGAATTGCCATTTGGAGAATTTGATCTTATCTTAGGAATGGATTGGTTAACTCAGCATAGGGCGACACTGGATTGTGCTGCTAAGAGGATGGTATTAAGAACTGTCGAGGATGAGGAGGTATTAGTCATAGGGGAGCGAAGAAATTATTTGTCTAATGTGGTGTCAGCCTTAAAAGCTGAGAAGTTGATTCGAAAAGGTGGTGAGGCATATTTGGCCTTTGTGAGCCAAGCTGAGCCTAAAAAGATGGCCGTAGAGTCAGTCAGGACTATCAAAGAGTTTCAAGATGTCTTTCCTGAGGAGCTTCCTGGATTACCTCCAAACCGCGAGGTTGAGTTTGGAATTGACCTGTTACCTGGAACAGCTCCGGTGTCCATTGCACCGTATAGGATGGCACCAAAAGAGTTGGTGGAACTGAAGGCTCAGATACAAGAACTATTGGACAGAGGATTTATAAGACCAAGTGTTTCTCCGTGGGGCGCACCAGTTTTGTTTGTAAAGAAGAAGGATGGAACCATGCGCATGTGTATCGATTATCGGCAGTTGAACAAACTGACAATCAAGAACAAGTACCCTTTGCCTAGAATCGATGACCTGTTCGATCAGTTGAGAGGAGCATCGGTATTTTCAAAAATCGACCTTCGGTCCGGATATCACCAGCTGAGAGTTAAAGAGGGGGATATTCATAAGACGGCATTCAGAACTCGATATGGTCATTACGAGTTCCTAGTTATGCCCTTTGGACTGACTAACGCACCTGCAGCATTCATGGATCTGATGAATCGTGTATTCCAGCCATACTTGGATCAGTTCGTAGTTGTGTTCATCGACGATATTTTGGTGTATTCGGAAACAGAAGAAAAGCATGATGAGCATCTTCGTATTGTTCTACAAGTATTAAGAGAGAAGCAACTCTATGCTAAGTTCAGTAAGTGCGAATTTTGGTTGAGGGAGGTGACCTTTTTAGGGCATGTTGTTTCTGCCGAGGGGATTAAGGTAGATCCTCGAAAAATTAAGGCGATCTTAGAATGGAAGCCACCAAGGTCAGTGTCAGAAATTCGAAGTTTTCTGGGGTTGGCAGGTTATTATAGAAGGTTTGTGGAAGGGTTCTCTGTGCTGGCTGCACCATTGACAAAACTCATAAGGAAAGGAGTACCGTTTGTTTGGGCTGAGAAGCAGCAAGAAGCTTTTGAGAAGTTAAAGAAAGTTTTGACCGAGGCACCAGTGTTGATTCAGCCAGAGTCTGGTAAAGATTTCACTGTGTACAGCGATGCATCACATGTAGGTTTGGGTTGTGTGTTGATGCAAGAGGGAAAGGTGGTTGCATATGCTTCAAGGCAGCTTAAGCCTCACGAGATGAACTATCCTACGCATGATTTGGAGCTGGCGGCGGTGATCTTCGCGCTTAAAATTTGGAGGCATTACTTATATGGGGAGAAGTGCATCATCTATACAGATCATAAGAGTCTTAGGTATTTATTGACTCAAAAAGAGCTGAATCTTAGACAGCGAAGGTGGATAGAGTTGTTGAAAGATTATGATTGTTTGATTGAGTACCATCCAGGCAAGGCAAATGTGGTGGCCGATGCGTTGAGTCGTAGGACTATAGCAGTTTTGAAAGCAATGTTTGCTCGTTTAAGCTTATACGATGATGGGAGCCTGTTGGCAGAGTTGCAAGTGAAACCAACTTGGGTAGAACAAATTAAGAGGCAGCAGCTGTTGGATGAGTCTTTGGATTCTCGGTTTCAGCAAGCCAAGAAGGAGGAGAATTCAGACTTTGGGTTAAACAGTGAGGGAATTCTTTGTTTTAGAGGAAGAATTTGTATGCCAAAGGACTCTGAATTAAGAATGATGATTTTGAAAGAAGCTCATAGTGGACCTTGTGCCATGCATCCAGGAGGGAATAAATTGTATCGGGACTTGCGAGAATTATATTGGTGGCCTGGACTGAAGAGGGAAGTGACCGAGTTTGTGGGAAAGTGTTTAACGTGTCAACAGGTAAAGGCCGAGCATCAACTACCTTCAGGATTGTTGCAGCCAGTGAAAATACCACTTTGGAAGTGGGAAAGGGTAACCATGGATTTCGTAAGTGGGTTGCCTTTGACGCCTTCCAAGAAAGATTCGATTTGGGTGATTGTGGATAGGCTGATGAAATCTGCCCATTTCATACCTGTTCGAACAGATTATTCACTTCAGAAGTTAGCCAAGTTATATGTAGCAGAGATAGTACGGTTGCATGGAGTGCCAGTGTCAATAATTTCTGATCGAGACCCAAGATTTACATCCCGATTTTGGAGGAAATTGCATGAGGCGTTGGGGACGCGATTGGATTTTAGCACAGCATTTCACCCTCAGTCAGATGGGCAGTCAGAGAGGGTTATTCAGATTCTAGAAGACATGTTGAGGGGTTGTGTGATCGACTTTAGGGGCAGCTGGGAGGATTACTTGCCGTTGGCGGAATTTGCTTATAATAACAGTTATCAAACGAGTATTCAGATGGCTCCATATGAGGCACTGTATGGGAGAAGATGTCGTTCGCCTACTTGTTGGATTGAGTTAGGGGAGAGACGAGTATTTGGACCAGAATTAGTGGCTGATACTGAAGACAAAGTCAGGGTAATCAGAGACCGCTTGAAGGAGGCAGCAGATCGACAGAAGTCCTATGCAGATCTAAAGCGTAAGGATATTGAGTATGCAGTAGGAGACATGGTCTTTCTTAAAGTTTCGCCTTGGAAGAAGATATTGAGATTTGGTAGAAAGGGCAAGTTGAGTCCGCGATTCATTGGGCCTTATCGAATTGTGAAGCGAATAGGACCGGTTGCTTATCAGCTAGAATTACCTCCGGAGTTAGATCGTATTCACGATGTCTTTCATGTTTCAATGCTAAGGCGATATCGTTCTGATCCTACTCATATCGTGCCAGTTGTAGACATTAAGGTACAAGCAGATTTAACCTTCGAAGAAGAACCAGTGCAAATACTTGATCGTGACGTTAAAGCGTTAAGAAGAAAATCAGTCCCATTGGTAAAGGTACTTTGGAGGAACCATGGCAGAGAGGAGGCTACTTGGGAGCCCGAGGAGGCGATGCGTCAACAGTATCCTCAACTATTTTAATAAGGTAAATTTCGAGGCCGAAATTTCTTTAAGGAGGGTAGAGCTGTAACATCCTAATTTTTGGGGCTTAGTAATTTTGTGAGATGTTTGGTGGAATTTTAAATGTTGGTATTTGGTTGTGAAATTCACGTTTAGAGTGTGTAAATGGGCCTATGGAAGACCCATGAGTTGGCCAAAACCCGGAGGAATTTTTGAAATTTTGGACTTAAAGAATTAGGGGCTCTGGTTAGGAAGTCTTATCAAAATATGTGGGTAAAATGTATCACAAAAGGAGCCTTGGTAGAGTGGCTAAGTGGCGCCACTAGTCTCCTAAAAATGTGGCGTGTAAGTGGAAGGGAGAAGGCCAAGGTTCGACTCTCTATGCAGGTATTTGTGATGTTTATTTTTGTGTCTTGAGTAGGCAAGAATTTGAGGTTGAGTGGAACTCTGTTCACAAGAGTTTGAATTGGTCAAGTGCATGGATAATGGAGAGATAAGGGGGAGCATATCTAGGAGGGATTTTAGGAGTTTTTGAAATGGGAAGAAATGTGGCCGGCCAAGGGGGTGTTGTAGTGCTAATTCGGCTACTAGGTTTAGTTTAGCATATTTTTCTCCTTTTTCTCACTTGTGCCGATTGACCATAAGCCAAAACATTCTCTTTTTCTTTTATTTTGTTCCTCCACAAACTTTCTTTTCTCATCTCTTTCTCCCATTAATTTCTTGTAAAAAAATAGAACCTATCATCCTCTCCTTTCTCTTGTTAGCCGAATAGTACACAAGCTAAATCCCGAAGGATTCAAAGGGGGTAGTCGATTTCTATGTAAAGGTAAATTCCTATTCTTTTCTTTTGGCCGATTTCTATTCTTTCCTAAAAGCCCTTAAACTCTTCTACCAACACTCCTTTCTAGCCATAACCATCTCTTATTTCTTGGATTCAAAAGCCGAAGCAAAACACCTATTGGGAACTTGGTGGCCGAATCTTAGGAGCTTGTGGTGTGATTTCTGATAGCCTTTGAGAGCTCGGTCTACTTCAGGTTGAGCGTGGTATGAAAAGGTGATTGTGGTAAGTTCTCGTATCATTAATCTATTCCGTGTTATGGATGTAAGAAAAGCCGAAATCTCCTAAGGTTTAGGGAGATTGCCGATTTGTGGTCTAGGCTATATTAAGCCTTCTTCATTCGTTTTATGGTCTCTTGTAGCGAAGCAAACAAACCTTGAAGGAGCAATAGGTTGGTGAAGCGGTGTTGGATAAGTTTGGATCAATAATCGACATTGCGAAGGTAAGCTATCTACGGTTTTAGGCATAGGGGCCGAATAGTATTAATAAGACTATAGTGATTATTCTTTTAGATTTGGATTTAATACATCAATTAAATGAACATAGGACGAGTGCGTGGAGGACTTGGAAGAATCGATCGTCTTTTAACAGGTGTGTAACATACCCCGTAATAGCCTAGGTTCATAATGCATAAAAGCCGAAACATCGAATTATGTTGTTGATGTAACCTGTAAATACGAGATGAAGTGTGGATGAGTTCAATTGTGATGACCACAGTAAACAAGAGTGATGGAACAGGTAATAGCATGGTTTCGTGTAGTTTGGTACGTTGGGCCTCGATGGGCTAAAATAGGGCCCAATGGGCTTGTGGGCCCATTTGGGAAAAAAAATTGGTAAAAATGGAATCTGATTGAATTGCATGTTAAATTTTTAGTACCGTTGCATAACTTAGGCTAAAAAGGACCTAAGTGACTAAATCGACTACGAAGGGCCCATTAGGGGTTTTGGGCCTAATAACTTGAATGCGTTATAATAGGCTAAAAACTGCTGTTTAAAAACTTGGAATTAATGAATAAGCATGGAAAACCCTAATAATGGATAAAATTACGTAATTACCCCTTAAAACATGAAAATGACTATTTTACCCCTAGGTAAAAATGACTATTATACCCCTAGGGTTGTAATATGTTTATGATGACTTTGATACTGTTGTTTTACATGCTATGACATGATATGCACATGATATGCTATGACATGAACATGATATGCACTATTTGATTCATTATATGCATGGGTTGGGTTTTATATGATGGAGGAAGTGATAAAGGGCTTTGCCCTAGTTTACCGAAAAGGGCTTTTGCCCCAGTTATTAAAAGAGGCTTGGCCTCCAGTTATATGATTAAGCAGCTATGCTGCCAGTGGAGAGTTTGGTTGGGTGGGTTGAGTTATTCCCCACATGGAGAGTTTGGTTGGTACGGGTGGAGAGTAGCGGATGGAGGGTTGAGTAGTCTCCCCAAATGGGTTTTTGCATACATGTATGGTTTGAGTTATGTAATATTGGAATGGGCCTATGGGCCGTACCGTTTATAGAAAGGCTTTGGCCTAGCGATATGAGTAATATAAAGGCTTCGGCCCAGTAACAGTTAACCGAAAGGCTTCGGCCCAGTGTATGTTAAAAATTGAGCTTGTACATGTATGGATTTGGGCTCTGAAAGGGCTTGTTATGCACTGAGTTCCAAACTCACCCCCTTCTTCAACCTTGCAGGTGAACCTTAATGTGGAGACTTGGAGCCGGCGGGAATTCAGAGTGGCCATGATGTTCAGTTGGACTTTCTTTTAAAAGTTTTATTTAAATATTATTATCTATTTTTGGGATTGTAATAAGGCCATTTTAACTAATTTCTTTCTGGATTTGGTTGGTTTTGAACTTTGAAATCTGCGTTATTATTTATATCTTAAAATGGGCTAGATCTAGGTTACGTTTTTAAACAACTCTCGGTTTTCAAATCATACAGAGATAAATACAACATTTTAACTAAGACATCTCCTTGTACAAACTCCATCTCGAGATATTTTCAAAATTATCAATAACCTAAAGTGTGGCAATGGTTGTGGGCATGTCGAGGATTGGATCCAATCAAGAGCTTGGTACATAAGCAGCCTTCATGGCTCACCTCCTCTGTTTCGGATACCTACCTGGTGCACAGCTTCCATTCACTTTAGTCTTTTAAAAATTATCATCAAATTCTTTAAGAGAGGTTTAAATCAGAACTTGTGTTTTAATGTTTTCAATGTGACACGTCAGATTTGGCCATAACGTTTGGGCCGGGTTTGGGGTGTTACATTCGCGTTCGAGGTAAGTTGGTGTGATAATAATAATGCAATAATATTTTAATTTATGTTTGAAAACTAAAATGGTGTGTTAAGTTGATTATGTTGAATTAATTGTTTAATATACTATGTTGGTGAATTAGTTTAAAAATACGTTTATGATACAAGGTGACAAGGTGACATGAAAAATGAATTGAAATGTTGTATTCAAAAGTGCTTTCTATGACTATGGTGATTATGTGAAATTTTAAGTTTAGATGTAAATAATGCCTTGATTTTATTTGTAAAATAATATTTTGATGTATAATATAAAGTATGATTGGGTGATAATTATGATTTGGTGGATTTTGAAATGTGGAGTTCCAGATTGAATCTTCGGACACCGAATGACACGGATGGCATGTAGCTAGGTCACATGTGTGGTTCCGAGGGTAGAACACCATGTGTACAAGAGAGCTACGAGATACTATGTGGTAGATAGGTTACATATGTAATACGGTGTGTATACCATGTGTACAAGAGAGCTATGAGATGATAATTTCATACGTAGCTAGGTCACATGCGTAATACTGGATGTATACCATGTGTACATGAGAGCTACGGGTTAAAAATAGCTAAGTCGCATGTGTGACCTGAGTGGTAGACACCATGTAGACACGAGAGCTATGTTACATGTAGTTAAGTCGCATGTGTGGATCCGAGTGTTGGACACCATGTAGACACGAGAGCTATGAAATTAAATGGCTAGATAACATGGATGATATTGAGTGTTCACCATGTGTACAGAGAGCCAGGTTTATGTGAGGGTGGAGCTATGTGTTGAAACCACCGAGAATGAGATATGGTTCCGAAGGGTTCAACAGGAACATTTACTAAGTGATGTTTTTGTGATTATGTGATGTATAAGCACAACTATGAATACTCATAAATATTGGTGATGATTATTCATTTGAATGGCTAGTATTGAACATGCTTGGTGTTATGTGTGCACATATGATAGTAATATGAAGAAAACATGGGAAAGTAAAAATTTCAGTAAAACAATTTGAAGCAGCAGCAGTTAAATGATTTTAAAAAATCACCATAAATAGTGGAAATTGAATTAGATGCTGAATGAGAAATGAAATTAAAGCCCATTGAGTCTATTTTCACATAAAAGAAACGGTGTGAGTAAATGAATTCTATATTATGGGATATTTAAATTTTGGTGAGACAAGGTTTGAATGGTTTCTGAAATCCCTTGTTCCAAATTTGGAAAATCACTAAAAATTGTATAAAAATGTTTATGCTGTGTAATTTATATTATTAGAATCCTTGATGAGTTTTATTTCAAGAGAAACAAATAGGAAGGTAATCTAAACTCTATATAAGGAGAAATTTGATTTTTAGTAAAGAGGAGTCAGAGCTATCGAATAGCGAAATAGGAGAATCTTTATTGAATAAACTGTATTGATTGGCTAAACCAAAAATTCTGGAAATTTTATGCTAAGAAGGTATCTGAGTTTAGTTTCCAGGAAAATTAGGGGATCTAAATTTGGAGTTCTTTAGCTTCAGATTTAATTAAATTAGCGACCGTGACTCAGGAAGACAGCATAGGCTAGACATGGGTAAAAGTGAAATTATGTGAAATATCTTGCTAACTAAATTGATTAATATTATATGCCAACTTACTAAGCTATAAAGCTTACACCCTTCTTTCCTTCTCCCTTAGTATTGTCAGGTTGGCTCAGGGTTGGAGATCGTCAAAGTTAATATCACACTATCAATTTGACAAGTTGGAGCAATGCTAATTCCTACTAGTTTACAAGTGAGTGGCATGTATAGAGATTTTAATTACTAGTAATATGTATTATTATGAATTGGCTAAATGTATTAGCTGATATTACTTCAATATATATAGCCATGAGATGTGGCTCATAATGGTTATGGGTATGTAAGCCTAATTTATACATGTGTGGTAATATTTTGATGTAGTTAGGTATACTACATGTGTTTGATGAGTAAATCAGGCATAATCAAGGGTATGATATGTGTCTATGAAATGTAATTGAGTGAAAAGAGTTAAGAGCACAAAAAGAGCTTGGAAAATAGCCTAAGTGTTGGCCACACGGGGAGAGGCACGGTCGTGTTTCTTAGCCATATGGAGGACAGGACCTAGCACACGGGCATGTGACTTGGCTATATGCCCTTAAATGTTTGATGACGTCATAAAGAGAGAGTTACATGGATGGAGGACACGGGTGTGTCCTGAGCCACACGGGCGTGTGAGACCACACGGCTTGCCCTCACGGGCGTGTGGCTCTCCAAAATATGAAAAATTTTAATTGTGTTCCAAAAGTTCTCGGTTTAGTCTTGAATCATCATCAGTGTATGTTTTGGGCCTCATAGGCCCATATAAGGGCTTTAAAGTGGAAGTTAAAAAGTTTTAAATCAGAGTAAAGTTTATGGCTTTATAATGTACGGTTGGTTATGTTATCATCCGGTAACGCCTTGTACCCTGTCCCAGCATTGAATACGGGTAAGGGGTGTTACATTTAGTGGTATCAGAGTTATGGTTTAGTTGGTTCTCAGACTAACCTAGCGTGTGTGAGAGTTTAACTGTACATGCCAAAAATCGGTGATAGTGTGATGTCTCCCGACGCGAATGAGAACTATCTTGTTTAGACAGAGGTACACTCCAACCGAGCTACATCCAACCATGTTAATTGTGGTATTAATGTATTTAAGCAAGGTACAGTTATGATGAGGTGAAACTTAGAAATGTATGAATAGAAGTTCATAATATGTATGTGTTAATGTACGAAGTGAGATAACCATATGTTAAGAAATGTGAAAAAGTAGAATAAAGTTAAAGTTTATATGATGATAAGCCTTTCCGCATTCACTTGGCATGCATATGATGTTACGCACTTAACACATTTGATTAAGTGAATATGATAAATAACTCATTCAAACAGACAGAATTTGTGTGTATGTACACTCGCTTGAATAAGTGTAAACAGTATGTTCATATGGTGGAAACTTATGTTTAAGTGTTAAACTAGAGATAATACGATGTTTTGTTTTATTTCTTTGTTATTGACCCATGGCTATTATAATGGTATGAAAATTGAATTGGAAAATCAAATTGAGTCGAACGCAGGAAATGAGTATGGTCATTCAATGAGGAATTGACGAGTAAGATCATTGTTGGACCATGGCAATATATATATGATCCTATGTAAGACCATGTCCAAGACATGGCATCGATATGAGACTTCGTGTAAGACCATAGCTGGTGGGCTATGGCATTGTGATAACATGTAAGACCATAGCGGGGCTATGGCATTGTGATATGAGAAAAACCATAGTTGGGCTATGGCGTCAAGTGAATAACGTACTCAAATCCATAAGGCATTCTTTAATTTGACAAACGTGGTAAGAAAATTGTGGCTAAGTGTTGGAAGTTTAATTAGATATTAATATTGAATTCGAGTAAATGAGTCTATTACTTGAAATTGTGGGTGACAGAAACATTTGTATGATAAATAAATGTGTAAATTTGCATGGAATAAACTATATGATTTTGGTGAGATCACGTTAGTGATGAAAGATTAGTAAGATGTGTGTGCTCAAGAGAGTCAAGTTAGAGGCTTTAAGACCTCGCCCTTATCGGTGTTATCTTATGACGAAATTTTGCAAAAATCATGATGAATAAGTTCAATAGTGTGAGCTAATGAGCTCAGTGGTGAAATAAATAATAATGTATACAGAGATGAGAATAGTTTGGAGAGTGTATAATCTCTTATACAAAAGAAGTCCAGAGCTAATGTGTTTCTAGACTCGATAATGAGAATGTGGTGATTATGGCATTCAAATTTCTGTAACTTTCCAGAAAGGACTTGGCAACGGTAAGGTATAAATGATGAGAGCATAAGCTCAAAATTTGGTGATGGATCTCTTTTCTATGGTAAGTGTGACACCCCTAACCCGTGTCCGTCGCCAGAAGGGGTTATGAGGTATTACCAATCAATGCACAACTTTATACCTTTAAGTAAATCACATTATAAATTTGATTGTCTCACTATAATCATGCATTTATTATCATCTAATACAACATGTAACAAGACACATAGATTAAAAAAATATATACGACAAAGATTCATTATACATGGTCTATTAACTTACATTACTCACTATATGAATTAAAACTTCATAGTATATTATTAGATTCCTTAACTTGATAGAACAAATAATCATACCAATGTAAAACATTTGCAAATCACCAATTACTTTAAACAAACATGCCATTATAAAGTCTTACCATTCGGCTAAACATAGATATACACTCAAACTCCTCATTTTCATTTCTTATCATGATATACTATTGATTTGGTCTTTTATCTTTACTAGAGCCAAATGCAAATATGCCTATTTGTTATGCTTTAACAAGTTACTTTAAACTAACTCAATCATTAAACAAGTCAAAACATTTCAAAGAACCAAATCTATATATCAAACATAATATGCATTATAACAACTGCATAATTTACGCATAGCTATAAACCATACTTCTTGATGTAATATTCAAGCCATCCTATAACAATTTATATCATTATCCATCACGCTATGAACAATGCCAAAACTATATACCGTAATCAAGACAACCACTTTAGTTAATAAAACATATAAACATAGTTATCCCAACTATTAAGCCATATTCGCATGGCTTGTTTTGTTATACATATTGAATTCAAAAACATTCACAAAATGGTTTAGCCTATACATGCCATAATTTCGAATTATGAACTTTTAAAAGTACCGAAGGATTGATGATAGTGCGGGTGACTTCATCGTTGATCCTTGAGCTCGTAACTTACCTTCCAAAATCTATAAAACACAGTTACAAAACACTCAAAGTAAGCAATTTATCTTAGTAAGTCTTAAGTACATTAAACATTTAAATTATCATTATAAAATTCAAAACTAACCAAATATAACAATAACCTTATACAAATATACAATATGATATCTTGGCCTAAAGTCACATATCATTAATTCAACTCTACTAGCACATTTCTCATAGAACCTATCATAAATTATACTTACACATTGATAATCACACCTTTAGCCGAATATAAAAGATAAGTGAAATCTCATATGTCACCTATAGTTTAACCTCAACTTAATATCATATTAACCAATCTATTTGTTCAGGGTAACTTCGAAAATATCAAATGCACAAGTTAATATTATTCATCCATTGTCAAAATTGTAAACGCAATATATATATATATATATATATATAATAGATACTTACCTATGTGGCCGATTATAAAATGTTACATACTCCATTACTACTGTTCATTATTTAATGAAACGAATCTGTATAATCAAAGACTTAGAACAATTCACCGGTATAAAACTTGCTAGGCAAGAGCCTGAATTCATTACTGGCACAAGGTCTGCTAGACTTAAAGTCTATTATTCAATCACCGGCAATGCGCCTGTTAGGCACGAAGCCTGATTCAAAATCACCAGCTTAAAGCTTGCTAGGCCTAAGGCTCGAATAATACGGTATAGAAATCAATTCACACTGTTTCATATATCGTATCATATACTTTCATTTCCATGTAACACAAACACATCATTAAGACCTTATCATCATTCGAATATAATTACATATCAACTACCCTATTTTCATTTCATAACTTACCATTCGACAATATAAGTATATTGTAGCGACGTAAAATTTGCTTTGGTCGCTAATTGTGGCGATTTATGGAAAAATTTAAAAAATCAGGTTTTAATTTTATTAAAACAAGGGGAGCCACCACCGATCTTTTTTATTTCTAGGTGTGACCGGACACCTATAAAATTTATACTTTAAAGAAAGAAAACTGGGCTTAGGTCTACGTTTAAAATCCAGAGAAAAATAGGGCTCGGGAGTCAGTTACGCGCAGGGAAGGTATTAGCACCCCCGCGACGCCCAAAATTGGTATCTTATTAAAACACGTGTTGTCTTGATTTTCAAAAATACGAGTTCGATTTAATATTTGAACGTAATCCATTTAAAACACGAGAGTTTCAAGACATTTTTTTTTAAAGGATATCCCGTTTTAACACGAGTCGTCAACTTTCACCCAACATAGCGATAAAATCAACGATTTAATGTTAAAATCGATACATTGCCTTATATTTGAAATTAATTGGAAATGTATAAAAATTTTTAAAACGATAGAAAATTTAAAACCATATCAAAATTAAATACTATTTAAAAAGTTAATTTAGAATCAGACAAACAATGAAAATGCAAACATGTGACAGAAAGTAAACATAATTGTTACCAAATACAAATGATATTAAACAACATAATAATAAAAAAAAACATATAACTAGTATTTAAAAATATATACGAGATAGAAATATATATATAACTAATATAATATTGAAAATATATATACATAAGATAACATATAAAAATATACATATATATAAATGGTAGAATGCTGAAAAATATATTCATAATACAAGTAATACTTAGTATGATATTAAAATATGTATATATAATATATGCATTAGAAATGAAAATGACGTTAAGAAACGACTATAAATAATACCATATAATTATGTACATAGATATATATATATATATATATATTCAAATACATAATAAGGATATTTAAAGTATGTACAAAAATAATAATGGTAATGATGATACTATTATTAGGAATAAATAAAATAATAATAATGATAGATACAATAATAATAGAATATATACATACTAATATAATAGGGAAATAATAGTAATTAAAAAAATTAACATTTAATATTACATAAACACAAACAATTGTATATATACAAATATAACATATATACTAAGACTCATGATGATGATACTAATAATTATAAATAATACTAAGTATAATAGTATTAAAAATAAAAATAAAATAAATGAAAAAAAAAAGTAAAAGGATAAAATTGAATTAAAAAAAGAACTTTTGGGGAGAATTCGGAATAAAAATAAAGAGAGGGGCCTATTCCAACACGGGTTAAAACAATAAGGACCGAAATGGAAATTAATCCGGGTCCTTAAAACGCTGTCATTAAAGGGAGGATCAAATCGAAAACAGTGGCAAATCTTCGGGCCGAATTCAAATATGGAATCATTTAATTGCAAAACAACAAGAAAGCGGAGGGGCTGTACGCGCAAATAGCCCCTCCAGCAAAAAAACACGCGGATCCTCTTCATAAATGGGTCGGGTCACGGGTACCCTTCCCCAAAACGACGTCGTTTTGCACGTGGGGAAGGGTCCCCAAAACGCTACCGTTTCGGTCAGCTATATAAGGCCAAAAATATTTGTTTTTTATTCATTTGAGCAGCTGCTCAAAAAATGAAGAGAGAGACTCTCTCTTCTCTCTCTGGGTGATTCCAGAGCATGGCCCGGAGGGGCCATCGGCGCCGTCGCAGCCCGCCGTTGACCACCGTCACCGGCCACCGCACGCGGTGGCCGGAAATCGCAAAAGGTATTATTTTTTTATATTTTTTTTATAATATATGTTATATATATATAAGTATATATTCATAAAACCGAAAAGAGGGTTCGAAACCAGAAAAGAAAGAAGGAAGAAAAAAGATTTACCTTCGGGTTTTCAAATCTACCTTCTGGATTTCTATATTGTGGTTATTTGATTTCGTATTGGTGCTTTTTTTTGTGTTCCAAAATCTATTTATCTTTTTGATATCTGGAAAATTTCTTTGCTTTTCTTATCAAAATAGCCGAATCCCCCTTTTTACACTTGTTTGATTTGGCTTTTATAGCCACTTTTACACGGTTTGGTTGTTTGATTTCTCTGCTTTGTTTGCGTGTTATCCCGCTTCTGTCTCTGCTATGTTTGCCTTATCCTTGCAGGAGTGGTTGAACGGCGGTGCAGTGGGACAGCTGGTGGCAGAGAGTAGGTGACCGATTAATGGCTCGGCAGAGGGCAGTTAGGGCTTGCGGCGCCAAACATAGGGCTAGGTATTAGGGTTTCTTTGTTTTCTTATTTTTTGATTTGGGTAATGACTAAACGGGCCATTCGGGTTTGGTTCAACATTGGGCTTAGGTTTGGGTCAAAGTTGGATTAGGGGTTTGGGTAAGATGGCTTAAAATTGTAAAGGGAGTTTGCTGTTGGGTTGGGGTAATTGGGAGTTTTAGGTGGGCCTGGGATTTTGGGTTACTTTGTAAAGGGCTTTGGTTGTAAAAAAAAGTTTTGACACGGGGCAAAATTGGGTTGTACAGCTGCCCCTCTTTGCTCATTGTCGTGTAACGAGAATAGAGCCGTCGTCGTGTAACGAGAATTGAGCAAAGACATAAAGAAAAGCCAATTTTGCCCGGTCTTGCCAAGTCTTGACTTCTTCGGCACTCCTCTAGTCCAAGTAGTCTCTTTTTAGTCCATCGCATCTCGTTGCTTTAACCGCTCCATCGTGACTTCAGGGATATGACTTGTAGCTTCAATTTACTCGTGTCTTCAGGGATATAAAGTTCATCGTGATCTACTCTTCTGCAACTTCAGAGAGATCTGGTATCTTTAATCTGCTCTGCTGCAACTTCAGAAAGATGAATCTTGTAGCTTCAATTTGCTTCGCCGCATCCTTAGGAAGGCAAAATCTAAATCTTCGATCAGCTCCATCCTTCATCCTTTATTGAAAAAACAAACATCGAAAGTAGCCCAACCTCTCTGTAACATGAGCTGGCTCTTGAAAAGCAAAAATGAAAAAGCTCAACTCACCTCTGTAATACGAGTTGACTTTGAGGAGCAGAAATTAAAAGCAGAAATTGAAAAAACTCAACTCACCTCTGTAACATGAGTTGGCTTTGAAACATAAATTGAAAAGAAATTGGAAATACCTCAACATGTCTTGAGGCTCAACTCACCTCTGGCAATATGAGTTGATTTTGAAACATAAATTAAAAATACCTCAGCCTGAGAGCCAAGGCTCAACTCACTTCTCGCAATATGAGTTGATTTTTGAAAACATAAATTGAAAATACCTCGGCCTAAGAGCCAAGGCTCAACTCATTTCTCGCAATATGAGTTGATTTTTGAAAACATAAATTGAAAAACGGCAATTGAAAATACCTCAACGTGTGACCTGAGGCTCAACTCGCTTCTCGCAATACGAGTCGATTTTTTTGAAACATAAATTAAAAACTGGAATTGAAAATACCTCAGCGTGTCCTGAGGCTCAACTCGTTTTTCGTAATACGAGTTAGCTTTTGAAAACATAAATTGCAAGTACCTCAGCGTGTGACCTGAGGCGCAACTCGTTTTTCGCAATACGAGTTGACCTTTGAAACATAAATTGCAAATACCTCAACGTGTCTTGAGGCTCAGCTCACCTCTCGCAATATGAGCCGATTTTGAAAACATAAATTAAAAGTACCTCAACGTGTCTTGAGGCTCAGCTCATTTCTCGCAATATGAGCCGATTTTGAAAACATAAATTAAAAGTACCTCAACGTGTCTTGAGGCTCAGCTCATTTCTCGCAATATGAGCCGATTTTGAAAACATAAATTAAAGGTACCTCAACGTGTCTTGAGGCTCAGCTCATTTCTCGCAATATGAGCCGATTTTGAAAACATAAATTAAAACCACCCAAAATTTCTCACATGGTGGAATTCAAGTGTCTTTTTCTTTGACTTGGATAGCTTTCCCAAAACCTTTTGCTCTGTTTGGAATACCTGTATATGTCATGCATGATGTTATCGTGATATGCACCTATTTGCCTTAAATGCATTCATGCCTACATGAACATGTTATGTGCCTTGCATTCGTTCGTCGTGATCTCTTTTCATCACGACTCTCACAGTGATCTTGCCCCATCTGAGCTTTTGTTCTTGCTTTCGAGCTCCTGTTTTACTTATCGTGATGATCTGCTTTCAACGCTAGGATCTTTAAGTTTCTCTTTAGGCTTTGTATCCATCTTTCAAGCTTTACAAGTAAACTACGTTTCTCAGATGTCACTTGTTTGGTATATGTTGAACTTTTGTTCCTGCTTTGAAATCCTTGCGTCTGTCTAGTTTTCTATCCGAGTGATACTCAACATTTCTTTTGTACAGAGCATGTCATATTACTATTTATCAATTAAATAAACATAATAAGATGCATGCAAATGGTCAGGTAGGTATGAGAAAAAGACTTCATATTGATTTCAAAGGTAACAAACAAAGAAAGTTCGCCAAAGATAGAAGTGTTATAAAAGAAAAGGAACCATATTGGTGGATACAAATGTTCCAGATATTCAATGCATGAACTCTGCCACGTTTCTCAATCATGAATCTTTCTAAGCAAGGCCTCTTGTGTAGAAGATCTCGAGTGTTTCAGAAATGCTTCATACTATAGCCTGATCACTTGGCCTACTGTTCGAGATTGCTTCTGCCCCTTGGGCCCAGATTTGCTTTATTAGGACGCCCTTTCGGGTTTTTATCCTAATATTCTGTGTTTGACCAATGCGCCCTTTTCGGGTTTTCACCTTGATCTCCCCTTTTTTTTTTTTTTTTTAAGTGTAGTATTTCTTCACAACATCGGAGTTTACAGGATTTGGTACTTCCTTCCCATCCATTTCTGTGAGAATCAAAGCCCCACCAGAAAATGCTTTCTTCACGACGTATGGTCCCTCCCAATTAGGTGCCCATTTCCCTCGCAAATCTTTTTGTATTGGGAGGATCCTTCTCAACACGAGTCCTCCTTCATGGAATTCTCTTGGCCTTACTTTCTTGTCATGGGCGGCGATCATCCGTTTCTGGTACATTTGTCCATGGCAGATTGCCTTCAAGCGTTTTTCTTCGATGAGATTCAACTGATCATATCGAGCTTGGACCCATTCGGCCTCCTCGAGTTTCGATTCCATTAAGACTCGTAGGGACAGTATCTCAACTTCAATAGGTAGCACGGCTTCCATCCCATAGACTAGAGAGAAAGGAGTTGCCCCTGTGGACGTCCTCACAGATGTGCGGTATGCGAACAGAGCGAACGGCATCTTTTCGTGCCAGTCCTTGTAGGTCTCTGTCATTTTGCCGATGATCTTCTTTATGTTCTTGTTAGCTGCTTCAACAGCTCCGTTCATCTTCGGGCGATAAGGCGAAGAATTATGATGCTTTATTTGAAATTGCTTGCACGCTTCTGTCATCATTTTATTGTTCAAATTCAGGGCGTTATCTGAAATGATTCTTTCAGGCAAACCATATCGACAAATGATTTCTTTCTTCAAGAATCTACAGACGGCGGTCCTTGTCACATTAGCAAATGAGGCAGCTTCTACCCATTTTGTGAAATAGTCGATGACCACGAAAATGAATCGGTGCCCATTAGAAGCTTTGGGAGAAATCGGCCCTATAACGTCTATGCCCCACATTGAAAAGGGCCATGAAGACGTCATAACATGAAGGGGAGAAGGAGCTACATGAATTTTGTCGCCATAAATTTGACATTTGTGGCACTTTCTTGCGTAGCTAATGCAATCCCTTTCCATCGTTGACCAGTAATACCCGAGTCTCATAATTTTTCTTGACATAGTGAAGCCGTTGGAGTGGGTCCCACATATTCCTTCGTGAACTTCTTCAAGTATTTTCTTGGCTTCAGTAGTATCTACACATCTCAGAAGCACCTGATCTTTACCCTTCTTGTACAAGGTGTCCCCATCAAGAACAAATCCCGCTGACATTCTTCTGATTTTCCTTTTGTCATTCTCGTTTGCTTGCTCAGGATACGTTTGATTCTTGACGTACTCTAAGATATCATGGTACCATGGTCGTTCATCAGCCTCTTTCTCAATGCTATAACAATGTGCAGGGACCTCGTATATGCTCATCTTGAGGGGCATTATCTCTGCTTCTTTATTTGCTTTGAACATTGAGGCTAAGGTGGCCAATGCGTCAGCCAATTGGTTATCTTCTCGTGGGAAGTAATTAAAAGTTATTTCTTTGAAATCTTTGATCAATTCAGCTACCAGATAGCTGTACTTAATCAACTTTGAGTCCCTCACTTCCCAATCTCCACGGATTTGGTAGATCACTAGAGCTGAATCCCCGTATACCTCTAGGATCTCGATGTTTCGTTCAATGGCTGCCCGTAGTCCCATGATACAAGCCTCATATTCTGCTATGTTGTGGGTGCAGAAGAAATTGAGCCTAGCAGTGAAAGGGTAATGGTCTCCTTCCGGTGATATTAAGACTGCTCCAATTCCATGCCCCAGAGCGTTCGATGCACCATCAAAGCTCATCTTCCAAGGCGTCCCTTTTGATGACTCACATTCTTTCTCTGTGATGCACATCAAGTCCTCATCCGGGAAATCAAATCTCAGGGGCTCATATTCTTCTGTTGTTCGAGCCGCTAAGAAATCAGCTATTGCACTCCCTTTTACCGATTTTTGGTTCACATAGATGATATCGTATTCTGATAACAGGATCTGCCATCGGGCCATTCTCCCCGAGAGTGCGGGTGATTCTATCATATATTTTATCGGGTCTAGCTTTGAAATCAACCACGTCGTGTGATACAACATGTATTGCCTGAGTCTCCAAGCTGCCCAAACCAAAGCACAACAGAATTTTTCGATTGATGAATACTTTGCTTCGTATTCTGTAAACTTTTTGCTAAGGTAGTATATCGCCTTTTCCTTCTTTCTCGACTCGTCATGTTGCCCGAGTACACAACCCATTGAGTTTTCGAACACCGTTAGATACAAAATCAAAGGTCTTCCTGGAGTTGGTGGCACTAGCACTGGGGGGTTAGACAAATATTGTTTTATTTTGTCAAAGGCCTCCTGGCATTCTTCGTCCCATGCCCCAGGGTTATGCTTCCGAAGGAGTCGAAAGATGGGGTCACACTGATTGGTGAGTTGAGCAATAAATCGGGAAATGTAGTTTAGCCTTCCCAAGAATCCTCTGACCTCTTTCTGTGTACACGGAGGTGGTAATTCTTGAATGGCTTTTATTTTTTCCGGATCCACCTCGATGCCTCTTTCACTGACGATGAAGCCTAGCAACTTTCCCGAGGTAACCCCGAATGTACATTTAACCGGATTAAGCCTTAGCTGAAACTTTCTTAGTCTTTCAAATAACTTTTTGAGGTTCACAATATGTTCCTCTTCTCCTCGGGACTTAGCAATCATGTCGTCAACATAGACTTCTATCTCCTTATGCATCATATCATGGAATAATGTCACCATGGCCCTCTGATACGTGGCCCCGGCATTCTTGAGCCCGAATGGCATCACCTTGTAACAGAACGTCCCCCACATTGTTATAAAGGTGGTTTTCTCCATATCCTCGGGAGCCATTTTGATCTGGTTATACCCCGAAAATCCATCCATGAAAGAAAATAATGAATGCTTCGCCGTATTGTCCACCAATGTGTCGATATGTGGTAAGGGAAAATTATCCTTAGGACTTGCGCGGTTCAGGTCACGATAATCCACGCACATTCGCACTTTACCATCCTTCTTTGGCACTGGGACAATATTAGCCACCCATTCTGGATATCTGGAAGCTTGTAGGAAGCCTGCATTAAATTGCCTCTTGACTTCCTCTTTTATCTTCAGCAGCATTTCGGGCCTCATCCGCCTTAATTTTTGTTGGATGGGTTTACATTCGGGTCTCAGCGGGAGCTTATGAACCATTATGTCCCCGTCCAATCCCGGCATATCCTGATAGGACCATGCAAACACATCTTTGTACTCATGAAGCAAATCAATCAAATGATGCCTGGTGTCCTCTGAGAGTGAGGTCCCAATCTTCACTTCTTGCTTATTTTCATTAGTGCCCAGGTTTATTGTTTCAACAGATTCTTGATGAGGTAGAATCTGTTTGTCCTCTTGTTCCACCAACCTTAGCAAGTCAGGAGACGAGACATAGTCTTCGGCATTTCCCTCATCCTCGAATTCTCCTAAACAAACGGTCCTTTCAAAATCGATTTCAAGATTGGTAACGGGTTCGTTCATGTCATTGGCATCTGAACACCTGAAAATTGAATGGGAAAGAGAACGCTATAGAGGAATATCCAAGTTTTGGCAATAACAAACAAAACATTATGGCATGGTATGAGGTAAGTGCAAGAACAGGCCATGAAATGAAAGAATAATTATGGAGTAGATGCAAATGCAAAAGGTTATGACAAAATGCTTCTTCATTAATATTCATTTAATAGATCAAGAGCAAATGCAAGCTCTTACAAAAGAATTCTATTATATCTAAGGACACAATAGAGGGTTAACGTTGAGCATTACTCTGAAGACTTAAAAACTACAAGAAGATCTTCAGCGGTCCAATTGTTCAATTTGAAATCAGGAGGGCAAGGGCGTATTCTTGAGACGTCTTTGCCTGTAGCAATATCAACTCCTTTGTCAATAACATTTATGCTGACATTTCGAAAACCCTTTTCGATTGATAGCAGCATGTTTCGCGAGCTATTTTGTCCAGGGTATATCTTTCCCGCAGACGTAAATGTTCTTGACAAAGGAGGATACTGGATGGGCTCCCATTCTGGTTCTCGACCCAAGGTTCTTGCGATCCTTCTTTCTTGGTCCTTCTTCCATTGTTTCTTTAAGTGACACGCCTTCGGTTGGAATCCCAGACCAAACCGAGCCTTGTGAGGGACTGGCTTCAGGGCCCTAACTATTCCTTGCTGAAATTTCCCTAGACCTTTCCTTGCTCTAGCTCCTTTTCCTACCGTCAACTTAATCCCCATCTTTGTGTTCCTTGATAACTTGGGTACGGGGATCCTATTTCCCTCCGCGACAAATGTAGCGTTGACAAACTCTAGGGATCGGAAAGAGCATTCCAGTGCATCTTGGCTAACTTCAACATAGGGAGTGTCGGCAGAGACGGATGCGACGATATCTTCTTCACCTTCGATTGTAACCAGGCAACCATCCATGATAAGCTTCATTTTTTGGTGTAGTGACGATGGGACAGCTCCTGCGGAATGGATCCAAGGTCTTCCCAACAGGCAGTTATATGACGGTGTGATGTCCATGACCTGGAACTCGACGTCGTATACGTAAGGGCCTACTTCCAAAGGGATCTCAATCTTTCCCATAACATCCCGCCTTGTTCCATCAAAGGCCCTTACCGTGGAATGACAGGGCCTTAGATAGGACAAGTCCATTGGAATTCTGGAGAGTGTAGCCAATGGCATGACATTGAGTGCTGATCCATTATCAATGAGCACATTAGGTACGATGTAACCCTTGCAGCGGGTTGTAATATGCAGCGCTTTCACCAAGCCCCTACCACCGGGCGGTATTTCATCATCGCTGAAGGATATGAAATTGACCGCATTCAGATTGTTTACCCATTTGTCAAGTTTTTCCACGGATATGTTGTTTGCTACGTAAGCTTGGTTTAATACTTTCAACAATGCGTTCCGGTGTGGCTCTGAATTTAGTAGTAGGGATAGTACCGAAATTTTTGCCGGCTGCTTGCTTAGTTGTTCCACTACGTTGTACTCGCTGTGCTTAATAAACTTCAGAAATTCTTGCGCCTCCTCTTCATCCACGGCCTTCTTAATTCCTGGTTCAGGCAAAATTTCATGTTCATCTTCAATCTCGCGCGCTGACGCCTTCCCTTTTTGTTTCAAATCATTGATTTTCTTTATTGGCTCTACCTCCTTGGAGTAACATCTCCCGCTACGAGTAAAATGGCCCACTTCTCCAACACTCTTAGTTGTATCCTCAGACTTTTTACTTTCTGGTATGACAATGTTGACGTCATATTTCCAGGGCACAGCTTTATCATCCTTATAGGGAAAAGGAGATGGCACTTCTATTATCATTTTTGGTTTCACGAGCTCTTTCTTGGCATCATAGTAGATTACCAATGGTCGATTAGCGCTATATGGGCAACCTGGTGATTGATTGTCGGAGGCACACACTTCCCCTTCATCCGACTTTTCCCCTTTTTTGAAGATCTCAATCTTTTTACTATCCATCATGTCTTGGAGTACTTCCCTAAATTCTTCGCAAGACTGGATATCGTGCTCTTTATTACCGTGGAAACTGCAAAGATCATGTCCACTTTCTTCAAATACTCCGCTAGGATAACAGAGTAACCCATTTTCGGCCAATATCTCCCAGATTTTCTGCAGAGGTACTTTTATTTCAGAAACCCATTTCCTAACCTGCCGTTTGTTTTCTTCTTCAACTACACTCACATTCCCTTCAGCGTGATTTGGGAATGGGTTCCCGGTTGCACCGCCTGAACCATCAAATCTCAAGATACCCGCATCAATGAGTCCTTGAACTCTTCTTTTGAAGGCGAGGCAGTTTTCCGTAGAATGACCCTGATTCCCAGCATGATAAGCACAGCTGGCGTTAGGATCGTACCATTTTGGGTACGGGGGCTTCAAGGGTGCCATGTAGTGTGGTGATATCAGCTGCTTCTCTAAGAGTTTCGGGTATAGTTCCCCGTATGACACAGGGATAGGAGTGAACTGTGGTTTCTCGGGATTTGATCTTATAGGCCTTTGTTCATTCTGAGGTTGGCCGCGGACGGGTGCGGTGTTTTGTGGAAATGTGGCCATTGGCCTTTGATGACTGGCGGCATAAACTGGGTAAGGTGGATGAGGGTGTGGTGTTTGGTGATATGGGGTTTGAGGCGGATAGTAGAAATTTGGGGGTGGATAGTTTCGTGGTCGCGGTAGGCTTGGATACAGGTTGGAGGCATAACGGCTTCCTACTCCTACCATGTGGGTCTCTGGGTCTTTTTTCTTTATGGGCATTGTTCTTCTGGAATTTTCTTGCCCCTCCATTCTACCACTTTTGACAGCATTCTCAATAAGTTCGCCAGATATGACAATATCTGCAAAGTCTTTTGTGGCACTTCCCACCAGTTTATCATAAAATGGTGTTTTCAAGGTATTTATGAAGAGGACAGTTATCTCGGTTTTTGTCAGTGGAGGTTCTACTTGAGCCGAGATGTCTCTCCATCTTTGTGCGTATTGTCGGAACGTTTCCGACGGTTTCTTTTCCATCATCTGTAGCATCATACGATCGGGTACCATGTCCGACACGTGCTTATACTGTTCGCAAAATGCTGACGCTAGATCCTTCCATGTTCGGATCTTCTCTCTGCTAAGCTGATTATACCAGCGAAGAGCCGATCCAACAAGGCTGTCTTGGAAACAATGTATAAGCAGTTTATCTTCATTTACATATCCGGTCATCTTTCGACAAAACATGACCAAGTGTGCCTTTGGACACCTTGTCCCATCGTACTTCTCGAAATCAGGTGTTTTAAATTTTGGCGGTAAAACCAAACCCGGTACTAAACTAAGCTCCTTAGCACTTAGCGCAGAGAAGGCCTCAGTGCCCTCTATCGCTTTTAGTCTTTCTTCTAGGCTTTTGTACTTTTCTTGGGCCTCATGATCTTCCACTCTCAACCTAGCAATTTCCGCCGGATCATCTAGATCTGGGACAGGCGGGTTGGTAGGAGCAGACACAAATATCCCCTGTCCCAGATGTGTGGTCGGCACAGGTCGTTGTTCTAAGCCAGCGGATTCCCCTTGAGTTTGTACTCTTTGTGTCATATGAGGTGGAGTGAATCCCGGTGGGTAAAGTGGGTCTTGATCAAGGTTAACAACCTCAGGATTCTGCACGGGCCCCTTTCCTTTTACCAGGGCTGACATCATTTCCATCATTTTAGCCATCTGCTCTCTTTGTTCCAGTGACTCCTCCCGGGACCTCACCATCAAATCCCTTGTTTCTTGCTGTGATTTGGCCAGTTGCTCTTGCAATTCCCGTTGAACTCTTTCCATTCTCTTGATTCTTTCATTAAACTCTGCCTCCATTACTCTAGTTTGTCGTCTCGTTCTATACGGATGTTGTGATTCCAGCCTCGTATTGTTGCAACTGCGAATTGTACGATTCTAGCCTTAGTGAACGATCACGGGATATGTGTATGCAAATGAATGGATGCATGAATGCTATATGAATGTTAGTCATGAATGCATATGCAAGAATTAGGTGTTGATTTCAAGATAGCCCCTATCTAGGCATTTCATTCATTCAAAAGAGTTCGTTACAAAATATTTTGCCATCTTATTTGGCTATTACACGAACGTTCTAGCTATATCACTATATTTCTTTACTCGCCCTAGGAATTCTGATATACTCGATCGTTGACTTGGTGGGAATCGACAACTGAGATCTTCTGCTTCATCTGATAATTGGACCATGTATATTGCTACTCCACGGATTTCATTAATCAAGAAGCCAAGTTGCATTTCCCTTTCTTGGAGGTCCGTTTTGTAAGCGTTGATATCTCTATCGTATTGATCATTTTTTTCCTCCAAAGCCTTTAAGAGAGTGTCCAATTGTTGTTGGCGAGCTTGCATCGCGTCTTCCAAATCTCTTATTCTTTCTCTTAACCCCTGACATTCAGATCGGCTAGTCATCAGTTCATTAGACGCAGTCTCACATTCAGCATTTTTCTTTCTCAACTCTATCATGGCCCGAGCAGTCTTTTCCTCCTCTTTCTTCGCCTTCCCTTTCCAAAATTCCATTCCGCCTTTTACGTTGCTCAATTCTTCCTTCCATTCTTCAAGTGACTTGCCTAGTCCGCTATTCTTGATAGTGGCTCTTAGCTTCTTATTTTCCAAGTGAAGGTCTCTTAAGTCATTCATCACAATTTCAACCTCTTTTTGTACTTTTTCAGTCCTAGATCTTTCAATTTGAACGTCAATCTTTAATTGGTAATTTTCTTCTTGAAGGACGCCGAGATCCCGCAACATCTTGAATTTCTCGCGTTCAAATTCTCCTCTAGCTATTTCAAGCTCGGATGGTGCTTCCTCTATGAAAGGGTTCTGAGCAGCATGACTTGTCGACGATATTTGCTGGCTTTTCATCCGTTGCTTTCTCCACACATCATAGTCTTGGGTGAGAGTATCGGCATACAGAGCTAGCTCCATCAGATGAATTTCTTTCCAAGACTTGGCAGTTTCTCGGACTCTCTTCATGTAACCCTCGCCCGCAAAAGCAAACTCGGATTGTGCCAACCCTCCAGTGGCTGGTATGAATTGTTGTGAAGAGAATTGCCTTTGGACTAACAGCGGAGCATATCCGATTCCTCCCCATAACCCTAGTAGCGGCACCCAATCTTGATCTCCGACTTTATACAATAAGACTGACGGGCGTATCCATGGCGCCCTCCATGTCACATCCTTAGCACGGAGATTCTGAAAAACTGAGACCCAATGTTGTTCAGTAACCCTTTTAGGCCATTCCCTCTTACAATAGGCTTCTAAAGGGGAAAACATTTTTGAAAACATGTGATACGGCGTGCGTTCCTCTTTCCAAAAGTGACTCATGATCCAAACGTTGAGCAATTGCGCACATCCAATAAATCGTCCTTCCCCTTTCTTCCGACAACTATTCAAGGACCTGAAGGTCTCGGCTAGGATTGCCGGGACAGGGTTGACTCCTTGTTTTAACCTCTCGAAGAAATCTACCGCCGCGACTTCAATGTGCCCGAGGACTTTCGGAAAGACAACCAACCCGTAGACGGCCAAAGCAAACAGATTTACCCTCTTCAAGGTGTCAGGATGGCTCGAGACCAAATCTCGTATGGAGGACCACGGAATACAAATAGTTTCATTCTTCTTCTTTATCTGCTTCTCGGTCCATGCGTCGGTCATATCCGTCAACCTCATTATTTTCTTTTTGAAGGTCATCGGTTTAGGCTCTTTTACATAGATCTTGTAGGGTTGCACATTATCAATGCGAAGTAAGGCTGCATATTCCTCGATAGTGGGGGTCATATCTTCCCCATTGAAAATGAAACATTGATAGGCGGGATCCCAAAATTTGACCAAAGCTTGTATCAACTGCTCGTCTACCTTGACAGCGACTAGGTTAGCTATGTCACCATACCTCTCAATGAAGATTCCCCTAGTATCCGAATCCCATTGATTCCAAATCTGGACTAAATCTTCAAGATTGTTTTGGCGGACATTCACCGTTACGTGCCCCGGTAAATCGGCAACACACCCTTCTATTAAGCTATCCCCTCTTTCTCTTTGGGTTTTCAGGGACCAATCCCGAACCGTGACATTCCTCTCGGTTGTTAGTGTAATCGACTCCTCCATTAGAAACCCGTCTTTTGGCAACTGGTCTCTAGTCAACACCTTCCTAAAATGATGCCTAAAATGCATGATGACACATAAGACAACAACAAACAAATCATGGTTAGTAACATGAGTAAAAAGAGAAACAGAGATTTTGACAAATTAAGCTATCCGTTCTAATCTACTAAGCAAATCTGACTCCCTTGTATAAAAAGTAAAAATGCAACAGGTAAGAGGCATTTCTCCCGTGTACTCATTTGGTAACTGCTAAACGAACAGAGGTTCGGCACGGCTCTAGTTGGGTGGTTCGTATGTTTCACTACATGTGGTTTTGGTTCTAGATGGGTACTCGAATTGTCCGTACCGTCATCTACTAAGATTAGTACGGAGCCTCGGTCATAGCCCACCATAGGCTAACGAGATCAATTCGAGGGGTTACATTTACTTATGCTTATGCGGAGGGACAAGTTAACTCACGAAAGCATAAGTCGTATATAACCCGAAAGTATTCACTAGCCTGTGCTGAGGGACGAGTTAACTCACGAAGGCGTAGCGTTTACTTTCACTTGAATGGATAGAGCCCGGATATGGCGCTCATGTTATGCAGAAATGCACGTGCACAGTGTGTGGGGAGAAACTTACAAACCTTTCATTTTATTTCAAAACTAAACTACGAACTAAAACCATAAAAAAAATTAAGGTGGAAAAACAACAAAATAAAACGAGTTAGAATAATATTTACAACATGATGCGAATGCGTGATTTTTTTCAAAACAAAATTTTTGGATCACGGCTAAATATCGAATTGGACAAGGAATTTTGAAAATTTTGACAACACACGTTTATTTCTAGACTCGACTCTCAAAAACTGGGTCCCCAGTGGAGTCGCCAGCTGTAGTGACGTAAAATTTGCTTTGGTCGCTAATTGTGGCGATTTATGGAAAAATTTAAAAAATCAGGTTTTAATTTTATTAAAATAAGGGGAGCCACCACCGATCTTTTTTATTTCTAGGTGTGACCGGACACCTATAAAATTTATACTTTAAAGAAAGAAAACTGGGCTTAGGTCTACGTTTAAAATCCAGAGAAAAATAGGGCTCGGGAGTCAGTTACGCGCAGGGAAGGTATTAGCACCCCCGCGACGCCCAAAATTGGTATCTTATTAAAACACGTGTTGTCTTGATTTTCAAAAATACGAGTTCGATTTAATATTTGAACGTAATCCATTTAAAACACGAGAGTTTCAAGACATTTTTTTAAAGGATATCCCGTTTTAACACGAGTCGTCAACTTTCACCCAACATAGCGATGAAATCAACGATTTAATGTTAAAATCGATACATTGCCTTATATTTGAAATTAATTGGAAATGTATAAAAATTTTTAAAACGATAGAAAATTTAAAACCATATCAAAATTAAATACTATTTAAAAAGTTAATTTAGAATCAGACAAACAATGAAAATGCAAACATGTGACAGAAAGTAAACATAATTGTTACCAAATACAAATGATATTAAACAACATAATAATAAAAAAAAAACATATAACTAGTATTTAAAAATATATACGAGATAGAAATATATATATAACTAATATAATATTGAAAATATATATACATAAGATAACATATAAAATATACATATATATAAATGGTAGAATGCTGAAAAATATATTCATAATACAAGTAATACTTAGTATGATATTAAAATATGTATATATAATATATGCATTAGAAATGAAAATGACGTTAAGAAACGACTATAAATAATACCATATAATTATGTACATAGATATATATATATATATATATATATATATTCAAATACATAATAAGGATATTTAAAGTATGTACAAAAATAATAATGGTAATGATGATACTATTATTAGGAATAAATAAAATAATAATAATGATAGATACAATAATAATAGAATATATACATACTAATATAATAGGGAAATAATAGTAATTAAAAAAATTAACATTTAATATTACATAAACACAAACAATTGTATATATACAAATATAACATATATACTAAGACTCATGATGATGATACTAATAATTATAAATAATACTAAGTATAATAGTATTAAAAATAAAAATAAAATAAATGAAAAAAAAAGTAAAAGGATAAAATTGAATTAAAAAAAGAACTTTTGGGGAGAATTCGGAATAAAAATAAAGAGAGGGGCCTATTCCAACACGGGTTAAAACAATAAGGACCGAAATGGAAATTAATCCGGGTCCTTAAAACGCTGTCATTAAAGGGAGGATCAAATCGAAAACAGTGGCAAATCTTCGGGCCGAATTCAAATATGGAATCATTTAATTGCAAAACAACAAGAAAGCGGAGGGGCTGAACGCGCAAATAGCCCCTCCAGCAAAAAAACACGCGGATCCTCTTCATAAATGGGTCGGGTCACGGGTACCCTTCCCCAAAACGATGTCGTTTTGCACGTGGGGAAGGGTCCCCAAAACGCTGCCGTTTCGGTCAGCTATATAAGGCCAAAAATATTTGTTTTTTATTCATTTGAGCAGCTGCTCAAAAAATGAAGAGAGAGACTCTCTCTTCTCTCTCTGGGTGATTCCAGAGCATGGCCCGGAGGGGCCATCGGCGCCGTCGCAGCCCGCCGTTGACCACCGTCACCGGCCACCGCACGCGGTGGTCGGAAATCGCAAAAGGTATTATTTTTTTATATTTTTTTATAATATATGTTATATATATATATAAGTATATATTCGTAAAACCGAAAAGAGGGTTCGAAACCAGAAAAGAAAGAAGGAAGAAAAAAGATTTACCTTCGGGTTTTCAAATCTACCTTCTGGATTTCTATATTGTGGTTATTTGATTTCGTATTGGTGCTTTTTTTTGTGTTCCAAAATCTATTTATCTTTTTGATATCTGGAAAATTTCTTTGCTTTTCTTATCAAAATAGCCGAATCCCCCTTTTTACACTTGTTTGATTTGGCTTTTATAGCCACTTTTACACGGTTTGGTTGTTTGATTTCTCTGCTTTGTTTGCGTGTTATCCCGCTTCTGTCTCTGCTATATTTGCCTTATCCTTGCAGGAGTGGTTGAACGGCGGTGCAGTGGGACAGCTGGTGGCAGAGAGTAGGTGACCGATTAATGGCTCGGTAGAGGGCAGTTAGGGCTTGCGGCGCCAAACATAGGGCTAGGTATTAGGGTTTCTTTGTTTTCTTATTTTTTGATTTGGGTAATGACTAAACGGGCCATTCGGGTTTGGTTCAACATTGGGCTTAGGTTTGGGTCAAAGTTGGATTAGGGGTTTGGGTAAGATGGCTTAAAATTGTAAAGGGAGTTTGCTGTTGGGTTGGGGTAATTGGGAGTTTTAGGTGGGCCTGGGATTTTGGGTTACTTTGTAAAGGGCTTTGGTTGTAAAAAAAAGTTTTGACACGGGGCAAAATTGGGTTGTACACATATCAACCATCTTATTTCCATTTCATACTTACCATTCGGTAATATAAGCATATCAATTATTTTATTTTCATCTTATACTTGCCATTCAGCAATATAAGCATATCAACTATTTTATTTTCATTTCATACTTACCATTCGGCAATATATATATATATATCCATAATAAAAGATGTTTAATTCTGATGATATATCATGTCATATTCACAAATAATCTATGTTTAATTACTTAAAACTTACTCCGGATATCGTTGAACTTCACGAATCAGCTATTCGACTATTTTGGTCTTCCCCCGATCCAAATCCGATTTTCTTTGCTCTTGATCTATATAATTTCAAATTAACCTTATTTAAATAAAATTTTACTCAAATTAACTCAACAACACATTAAATGGGCAAATTTGCATTTCGCCCCAACACTTTGTACGTTTATCAAATAAGTCCAATTTTCTCAAAAATACAAAACAATATGATTTATTCACTTTAGGATATTGCCGAATATTCACTATACTTATATAAGCCCTTTTAAGTAATTTATTTCACAATTTAGTCCCTTAAATTACTACCTTTGAAAATAAGTCCTATTTATTAAGTTTTCATGAAAATTTCAAATATAATCCTAAATACCCAACACATATCTTTAATTAAACAACATTACACACCAATTTCACTAAGATATCAATAATGGTAACCTATGAATACATCATCAATATCAAAATTTAGGCATGGGTCGGATAATACTCAAGGCAACGATTTCAAAAACGTAAATATTATCAAAAATAGGAAACAAAACATACCTCAAATTAGCTAAACAAGTAGCCGAATGCCCCCAAACTTTTTCCTTTCTTTTCTTTTTAGTATTCGATCATGAAGAAAACAATTTGCATGCCTTATAATTATTTTATGTTTTATCTAATATGTTTTAATTACTATTTTACTTATTTAACCTTGTAAAATAAAACACTTAACCATTATAAAACATGTCCCTTAACGTCCACACACTTTAATATGGTTAAATTGCCATTTAAAAGTCTCAACTTTCAAAGCCATTAACAAATTGACCCTCTATGCTTTTATCTATCAACTTTTCAATTACACGATTAAGCCCTTTTTCTTAATCGGACATCCTAACGATAAAATTAAGTTATGAAAATTTCACACATGCAGATTCACATAAATTAAACACATAAAATAATATTAAAACATTTTTCTGAATCGGATTCGTGGTCTTGAAACCACCGTTCCGATTAGGGTCTAAAACGGGCTGTCACAACTCTCTCTCTTTAGGGATTTTTGTCCCCGAAATCTTACCAATGAATAGGTTTCGGATAATGTTCTTTCATTGCATTTTCTGGTTCCCACGTTTTTCTTCAACATTGTGTTTATGCCAGAGCACTTTTACTAAGGAAATCTTCTTATTTCGTAATTCTTTTACTTCGTGAGCTAGAATACGAATTGGTTCTTCCTCATAACTCAAATCAGGATGAATCTCAATTTCAGACGGATTAATCACATGGGAAGGATCGGATCTGTATCGACGAAGCATCAAAACATGGAAGACATTGTGGATCTCCTGTAATTTAGGTGGCAACAACAATCTGTACGCAACAGGTCCTATACGTTCAATAATCTCAAATGACCCAATGAATCTCGGAGTTAACTTGCCTTTACGATTGAATCTGAGCACTTTCTTCCATGGTGAAACTTTTAGAAACACTTTATCACTGATTTGATACTTTATATCTTTATGTTTCAAATCTGCATAAGGTTTCTGATGATTCGATGCTGCTTTCAAACTTTCACGAATTATTTTTACCTTCTGCTCTGTTTCTTTAATTAAATCAACCCCGTGAATCTTGTTGTCACTGAGCTCATTCCAATACAAAGGTGTAAGGCATTTTCGACTGTACAAAGCCTCATAGGGTGCCATTTTGATACTTGATTGAAAACTATTATTATATGCAAATTCAACCAAAGGCAAGTATCGGTCCCACAAACCTCTAAACTCAAGGATGCAACATCTCAACATATCCTCAAGTATCTGAATGACTCACTCAGACTGACCATCTGTCTAGTACCTAGTGCATCTTGCAGTCTCTTCCAAAATCGTGATGTAAATCTTGGATCGCTATCCGGAACGATAGAAATAGGTACTCCGTGCAATCGCACTATATGAGAAATATACAATTCTGCTAATTTATCAAGTGATACTCGTGATATTAAGTAATAAAATTTATAAAAACACACCAAAAACTAACTAATATCACGATTTTAAAGGTAAGTGCACCTATCGAACAGTAGTATAGTTTAGCGGCAAGACCGAGTTATCGTACCCAAGGGAACCAAAAGTACTAATGCTTACTTCCTTTATATTATCTAGCCTAAAAATAAAAGAGGATTGGTTGAAACTAATTCTAAAACTAACTAAAAGTGCACAAAAATTTAATTGGGGAAAACTTTCAAGAAAAGCTGATTGATAAGAGCAATACTTAAGGGAGAATCCACCTAGACTTCACTTGTTATTAACTTCTTGAACTAGATGATTTCTTTACTTGACTTGATCCGTAGAGATCCTTAACTTATGTTAATACCTCTTTCGAGGATAAGAACAACTAATCCTAGGTGGTTAATAAAGTTTTCTTATTAATTAACACCCCTAGGTTGCATTAATTCGATCTATGGATCCCCCTATTAGGTTTGACCCTAATCCGGCAGATTTATGCCGCCCTATGTCTAGGGTTGCATGCAACTCCACTTAATTATGGTAGATCTACTATTAAAACAGGGACTTTTGCTCCTCTGCCTAAGCACATCAAGTTCTTGAAGTAATACCTAGGATTATTAAATCAAGAATGAAGAACACATAATTAAGAATAATTCAAGTATTTATCAAATAATTCAAGAATAAATAATAACAAGATCTGTCTTAGGTTTCATCCCCCTCAAGTATTTGAGGGGTTTAGTTTATAACTAATAAAGAAAACATCTCAGAAGAAATAAGATAACAAAACATAAAGAACCCAAAAACCTCTGAAGGAATTTAGGGAGATCCTCTGTCTTGATGTAGAATTCTGGCTTCTGGGGCGAATCAATCGGCTTTCCTTGGAGTAATCCCTTGCTTTCACTCCTTGTGTTGGCAGAATTATGGCACTCTTTCTTCAGAGAAAAGAGTATATCTTTAGAGTTGCCTCTTGGGGTCTTTATATAGAGTTTAGAATGGCTTTCTTAGCCCCTAAGTATCCAAATCCGAGTGAAATTCCTTTTCCTAACGACAGGGACACGCCCATGTGCCACTCCCGTGTGCCACGACAAGAGGCCGTGTGAGAGTCTGTCGATGGAGGAACGGCCATATGGCCTGGCCGTGCTTGTCGGGGGCTGGACCGTGTGGTCTTCATGTGGCACGATTGTGTGCCACGGCCGTGTGGTGACTTCTTGGGCCGTATCGTTTTCACAAGTTGGCCCATTTTCTCCGTTTTTGGTCCATTTTCCGTTCTTTTCTCTTCCCTATGCTCTCCTGAGTATAAAATATGAAAAAGAAAGATTAAGAGCACTAATTCTCACAAAATTAATGATAATCCATCCAGAAATTAGGCTAAACATGAGGTAAAAATATGTATAATTTATCATTTATCATCAAGCAAGTAATCTAAACAAATCGGAATAAATGTGACATTTTTCATCAAACAAATAGTGGCGCCAAATTTTCAAAGCAAAAACAATAGCAGCCAATTCGAGATCAAGAGTAGGATAGTTCTTCTCATGAGGTTTTAACTGTCTCGAGCCATAAGCTACAACTTTGCCTTCTTGCATCAAAACACAGCCAAGTCCATTCAGAGATGCATCACTAAAAATTATGAATTCTTTACCCGATTCTAGCTAAACTAATATCGGAGCTTCGGTTAAAAAGGTTTTCAACTGATCAAAGCTTTTCTGACAACTCTCCGACCATTCGA
The DNA here is from genome assembly GCA_020496765.1 of Gossypium stocksii. Taxonomy (NCBI): domain Eukaryota; kingdom Viridiplantae; phylum Streptophyta; class Magnoliopsida; order Malvales; family Malvaceae; genus Gossypium; species Gossypium stocksii. The sequence continues at coordinate 31,527,577 of CM035627.1, forward strand.
ACTTGACATCTTTCTGAAGTAACTTTGTCAACGACGTCGCTATCATTGAAAAGCCTTTCACAAACCGTCTATAGTAACCAGCAAGTCCCAAAAAGCTTCGAACTTCCAAAACATTCCTCGGAGGCTTCCAATCAAGTATAGCCGAAATTTTGTTCGGATCAACTCGAATACCAAATGTTGAAACAACATGCCCCAGAAAACTGACTTCACGTAACCAAAACTCGCATTTACTGAACTTCGCGTACAACTGTTTATCCCACAAAATTTGTAAAAGTCTCAAATGCTCGGCATGCTCGGTCTCGTATCACGAATAGATTAAAATGTCATCTATAAATATGACTACAAACCGATCCAAGTACTGTCTGAATTTGGATTCATCAAATCCATGAAAATTGCAGGGGCATTAGTGAGCCCAAACGGCATCACCAAGAACTCATAATGTCTGTACCTAGTTCGGAAAGTAGTTTTAGGTACATCTGAATCTGTAACTCGCAACTGATAGTAGCCTGATCTCAAGTCTATTTTCAAAAATACTGAGGCTCCCTTTAGCTGATCAAATAAATCATCGATACGTGGCAACGGATATTTATTCTTTATAGTCACTTTATTGAGCTGTCGATAGTCGATGCACATTCTCATCGTTCCGTCTTTCTTTTTCACAAATAACACTGGTGCACCCCAGGGAGAGAAACTCGGTCGAACGAAACCTCTATCCGTCAATTCTTGCAACTGAGTTTTTAATTCTTTTAATTCGATAGGTGCCATTCGATACGGAGCAATCGAAATTGGAGTTGTCCCTGGTACTTATTCAATTCTGAATTCCACTTCTCAAACAGGTGGCAAACCTGGTAATTCTTCAGGAAACACATCCGGATACTCACATACAACAGGTACAGATTCAACTTTCTTTCCGATCACTCTATTGTCAATTACATATGCAAAGTAAGCTTCACAACCCTTTTTCAGATACTTCTGAGCCAACATCGTGGATATCACTGATGGTAACCCCTTTAAATCGATAGACTCAATTTGAATTATCTCATTACTCTGACATCGCAGATCAATAGTCTTTCTTCTACAATTTACCACCGCCTCGTGAATAGTTAACCAGTCCATACCAAGGATGATATCAAACTCATCAAATGGTAATAACATCAAATCAACTGAAAAACACAAATCTCTAACCATCAGCAGGCAATTCTTACATACTTTGTCAACTAGCATACACCGACCCAAAGGGTTCGATACCCGCATCACAAACTCAATAGACTCAACAGGTAAAGTCTTACTGGATACTAATGTTTCATACACATAGGAATGAGTAGAACCAGGATCAACCAAAGCAACTACACTAGTATCATAAAGAGTGAAAGTACCAGTAATAACAACTAGGAAAGAAGCCTCCTTACAAGCACGTATGGTATAAGCTCTGGCAGGCGCACGAGTGTCAGATTGAATTGCTGTATCTTTCACCCCTTTCTAATTGCCACTCACCTTACCCGTCTGCTTAGGTGATCTGCCTCGTGTTGACATGTTACTTGGTCTCGTATTCTAAACAATGTTTTGCTCAACTAACATCGGACAATCCCGGAAAAATGATCCTTCGATCCACATTTAAAACAAGACCGATCATGCAATCTACAGCTTCATGAAAGCCATTTACCATAATGCTTGCACTCAGATCTGTCCTGTCGATCATCATCAACACTAGCAACTGAAGTAGCTCGTGAACTCACAGGAGGTCGATCGCGATCTCGTCTAGAAAAGCCCATGGTAGTCTTAGATCGGCCCGAATCATCTCAAAATTTCTTCGATGAATGTTGGAAAGTTTTACCCGAAGATCTTTTACGAAAATCTCTGGCTCCAGCATCAGCTTTTCTTTTCTCTTTCTCGAGCTCTTTGGCTTTACAAGCTCGCTCAACAAGTGCCACGAATTCTTTGATTTCCAGAATGCCAACCAACAATTTAATATCTTCATTGAACCTGTCTTCAAATCTTTTACACATTATAGCTTCTGTTGAAATACACTCTCGAGCATATATACCGAGTCTCACAAATTCTCGCTCATACTCAGTAACTGTCATACGACCCTGTTTAAGCTCGAGAAACTCTTTGCGTTTTTGATCAATGAATCGCTGACTTATATACTTCTTGCGAAACTCAATCTGAAAGAATTCCCAAGTGACTCGCTCTTTCGGTACAACCGAAACCAAAGTATTCCACCAATGATAGGCAGAATCGTGCAACAAAGATATGACACATTTCAAGCACTCATCAGGTGTACATGATAATTCTTCGAATACGCGGATAGTGTTATGGAGCCAAAATTTAGCCCGTTCAGCATCATCTTAAACTGTGGCTCTAAACTCTTGAGCCCCATACTTTCTAATTTTATCAATGGGAGGTTTACTTAATCTCATCGGATCAACCATCAGAGGTGTCACAGGTATCTGAATGGATTATTTGGGAGTGGGGCTTGTGGAACAGCCAGATTATTTCGAATATATTGAGTAAACTAATCGTTCATCACAGCATAGAAGGCTTGTTTAGCCTCATTATCACTGTTACTCCTATTCAGTCGAGAATCAACTAGAGCTGTCCCTTGCGCGAGAGTAGGCACTACACTCTCGGCATCGTCTGCTACAGCTTGATCGAGATCAAGATTCATTTACTATACGAAAAACACATTTTTTTACTGTCAGAAGTCATCACACTATCATCAAAATTTTTTTTATGGCATGTATAGCTAGACTCACATACGCTACGTTAGTCCTAGAATCGACTAAACCAAAGCACTAATACCAATTAAAATGTGACACCCCTAACCCGTGTCCGTCGCCGAAAGGGGTTATGAGGTATTCCCAATCAATGCACAACTTTATCCCTTTAAGTAAATCACATTATAAATTTGATTGTCTCACTATAATCATGCATTTATTATCATCTAATACAACATATAACAGGGCACATAGATTAAAAAAATATATACGGCAAAGATTCATTATACATGGTCTATTAACTTACATTACTCACTATATGAATTAAAACTTCATAGTATATTATTAAATTCCTTAACTTGATAGAACAAATAATAATACCAATGTAAAACATTTGCAAATCACTAATTACTTTAAACAACCATGCCACTATAAAGTCTTGCCATTCGGCATGTTTTAACAAGTGCTTACTTTAACCTAACTCAATCATTAAACAAGTCAAAACATTTCAAAGAACCAAATCTATATATCAAACATAATATGCATTATAACAACTGCATAATTTACACATAGTTATAAACCATACTTCTTGATGTAATATTCAAGCCATTCTATAACCATTTATATCATTACTCATCACGCTATGAACAATGCCAAAACTATATACCATAATCAAGACAACCACTTTAGTTAATAAAACATATAAACATAGTTATCCCAACTATTAAGCCATATTCGCATGGCTTGTTTTGTTATACATATCGAATTCAAAAACATTCACAAAATGGTTTAGCCTATACATGCCATAAGTTCGAATTATAAACTTTTAAAAGTACCGAAGGATTGATGATAGTGTGGGTGACTTCGACGTTGATCCTTGAACTCGTAACTTACTTTCCAAAATCTATAAAACACAGTTACAAAACACTCAGAGTAAGCAATTTAGCTTAGTAAGTCTTAAGTACATTAAACATTTAAATTATCATTATAAAATTCAAAACTAACCAAATATAACAATAACCTTATACAAATATACAATATGATATCTTGGCCGAAAGTCACATATCATTAATTCAACTCTACTAGCACATTTCTCATAGAACCTATCACAAATTATACTTACACATTGATAATCATACCTTTAACCGAATATAAAAGATAAGTGAAATCTCATATGTCACCTATAGTTCAACCTCAACTTAATATCATATTAGCCAATCCATTTGTTCAGGGTAACTTCGAAAATATCAAATGCACAAGTTAATATTATTCATCCATAGTCAAAATTGTAAACGCAATATATATATATATATATATAATAGATACTTACCTATGTGGCCAATTATAAAATGTTACATACTCCATTACTACTGTTCATTATTTAATGAAACGAATCTGTATAATCAAGGACTTAGAACAATTCACCGGTATAAAACCTGCTAGGCAAGAGCCTGAATTCATTACTGGCACAAGGCCTGCTAGACTCAAAGTCTATTATTCAAGCACTGGCAATATGCCTGCTAGGCATGAAGCCTGATTCAAAATCACCAGCTTAAAGCTCGCTAGGCCTAAGGCCCGAATAATACGGTATAGAAATCAATTCACACTGTTTCATATATCGTATCATATACTTTCATTTCCATGTAACACAAATACATCATTAAGACATTAGCATCATTCGAATATAATTACTGTAACACCCTAAACCCTTATCCGTCATCGAAATGAGTTAAGGTATTACCACATTACACATACAATAACTCGGCAAACTCATAACCACATAACTCATTTCAAAATTATTAATTCATACTTTCAATTCAATGAAATATTAAAGGGATAACTACTCAAGTGCATATAATTAATAGTATATACTAAACTTGCACACAACTATTAAAAACCCTTTTAGAAATAAACACTATTCATATGGTCAATTTAAGGTCATAACCGAATGCAATCAAACCCAAAAATATAAAGATTTTTCTATGTCTCAAATGGTTTAACATTAATCATTTTGAAAGTAGTCTTATACAATTACTACTCAACATTTCATTCGGTTATGGGCTAATGATCACAATTAAAACCTAAAATCTAATACTTAGGTAATATCAAAGTTCGAATCTTAGCTAAAATAATCCATACAATACTTTCAACTTGGCAAACCACATAACTATGCATAAAATTTAAATACATACATCAACCACCAAAATCACTTCATATCCATCAATTCTCACATATATATATACACGACTTCATAACTTTCTCAAAACATCACACATTTTTACTAAACCAGCCTCACTAATACAAAATTAAAAGTGAAATCCAACTTAACAAAATGACCAAGCCATATTCGCATGGCATAGGTTATACAAGTCCAAAATAAACAAAATACATATCCGCTTATACATGCCATAAGTTCGGAAATGAAAACATCTTAAAAGTACCATAGATAGACGATAGTATGGATGACTTTGATAATGAATCCCCAAGCTCGTAACTTTCAAATGAGATTTATAAAATGAAGCAAAACACAAACACTCACATTAAGCAAATTAGCTTAGTAAATTTTAAGTAATTTAATCAACTAAATTCACTTATGCCTATTATTCAAACATGTATTCATCCTTTATACCAGTTCACAATTCAAGATTTAACTTATAAACAAATACCATTTATATAGCCAAATACCCAAAATCACATAAAAGTTTAATTATATATATATAACCATTTAGCCCGAATATGCATAGCCACTTGTGAGTACATATTGAAATATTATTTCATTTAAATTCGAAATCATATAGTCATAAGCATCTTAACCTTTCAATGCCATCTTTAGTTCAACCTAGTCGAACTAGTTTATAACACCATATCCACATTTAATTTCTAAGTTTATAATCACACATATATATATATAGCATCTACTTCCATATAAAATTCCAAAATGGCCGAATGTGTATATATATATAAACATACAACAACTTCATAAATACTTCTCATTACATATTCATAATTCAATCCAGGTCATTCTCACGTATATAAATAAATAACAGATACCTGGACAACTTAATTCATTGAACGAATTTAATTGCCATTTTAGCACAAGGTCTCATGGTCTTAGACTTTTAATAATTCACTGGCAATTAGCCTGCTAGGTATAATCCCGAGATCATCACCAGCACAAAGCCTGCTAGACTTTATAAGTCTGATATTCCTTCACCGACATTACACTTGCTAGGCTCGAAGCCCGATAATAACACCAGCTTATAGCTTGATAGGCCAAAGGCCCGAATAACACATTATGATGACCAAGTCACAAAGTTTCACATATCTCATAACATATATTTCTAATTTCCATATAGCACAAAAATACACATAACATTTAGCATCATTCGAACATAGCATTTGTCAAACATATACTTTCATTCCACAACTTGTCACTAAATCTTAATACATAAACAAATCTTATTTTCCATGCCAATCTTCCATTCGGTTTTATCACATATCATGGTCTCATTTCCACTATAAATTTCATTCGGCTATAAACATAATACAAGAACATAAATTTTTCAAGATGAAATACATATTTAATTATTTAAAACTTACCTCGTATGTCGTCAAACAATTACGAATCGGCTATCTTCGCCTTCCCCCTATCTAAATTCAATTCTCTTCGTTCTTGAGCTAAATTAAACAAATCAGCTTGTTTAATCCTTTAACCAATTTATTTTCTTTCAAATAAATCACACTTTAATATCACATACATATACATTTGGCCGAATATAGATTTTCGTATACACATATATTTCCATTTCAAAACATCAAAACACTATCAAATTGTACATATCTACAATGACCAAATGCACATAGCTCCTAAATTAACCCTTAACAAAATTTATCAAGCTTCAAACTCAACTTATAGCCATATATTATTTTAAGCATCCAACACCGATTCTTCATGCATATACACCATGGCCGAATGCCCTTTTTAAACATTTAAGCCACACAAAGCACAACTTTCACAATTAAGCTCACAAGCTTATAATCACATGGATTTTAACATCTAAATGTTCATCTAACACTCATTCATCAATTTTTAACATCAAATTCCAAATTCATAACTTTTCTACCCATGACCAAACATCTAACTAACACCAAATCAAAGATTAATTCATGGGTCTTAGGTACAATCAAGCAAGGAACTCAAAAACATCAAAATATAATCAAACTAACATGATTTTACCTTGAATTTTTAGCTTGCAAGATGCCAAATCCCTAGCTTGTTTCTTTATTTTTCTTTTTAGTGTTTTCGGCCAAGTATTATGAAATGATAAAAATGGCTTTATTTTCATTATGTCTTTGTTATAAAATAACTTATAATTGTTTTACAATTATAACCTTGACACTTAACATAAAAACCATATAATATGCATGGCTATTACCGTCCAAACCACATGCAAATGGTTTATTTGCAACTTTAACCCTTCAACATAAAAGAACAACCACAATTTAATACTCACACATATATCATTAAGTTTTTCTTTTATACAATTGAGTCCTTAATTAATAATTCAACATCCAAATAACAAAATTAAAACACGAATCTTTCACATATGATAATTCGCATATAATAAACATAGAAAATAATATTTAAAAATTTTTCTGATTCGATTTCGTGGTTCTGAAACCATTTTTCCGATTAGGGTCAAAATAGGGCTGTCAAAACTACATATCAACTACCCTATTTTCATTTCATAACTTACCATTCGGCAATATAAACATATCAACCATCTTATTTCCATTTCATACTTACCATTTGGCAATATAAGCATATCAACTATTTTATTTTCATCTTATACTTGCCATTCGGCAATATAAGCATATCAACTATTTTATTTTCATTTCATACTTACCATTCGGCAATATATATATATATACATAATAAAAGATGTTTAATTCTCATGATATATCATGTCATATTCACAAATAATCTATGTTTAATTACTTTAAACTTACTCCGAATATCGTTGAACTTCACGAACCGGCTATTCGACTATTTTTGTCTTCCCTCGATCCAAATCCGATTTTCTTTGCTCTTGATCTATATAATTTCAAATTAACCTCATTTAAATAAAATTTTACTCAAATTAACTCAACAACACATTAAATGGGAAAATTTGCATTTCGCCCCAACACTTTGTACGTTTATCAAATAAGTGTAATTTTCTCAAAAATACAAAACAATATGATTTATTCACTTTAGGCTATAGCCGAATACTCACTATATTTATATAAGCCCTTTTAAGTAATTTATTTCACAATTTAATCCCTTAAATTACTACCTTTGAAATTAACTCCTATTTATTAAGTTTTCATGAAAATTTCAAATATAATCCTAAATACCCAACACATATCTTTAATTAAACAACATTACACAGTAATTTCACTAAGATATCAATAATGGTAACCTATGAATACATCATCAATATCAAAATTTAGGCATGGGTCGGATAATACTCGAAGCAACGATCTCAAAAACTTAAAAATGATCAAAAATAGGAAACAAAACATACCTCAAATTAGCTTAACAAGTAGCTGAATGCCCCCAAACTTTTTATTTTCTTTTCTTTTTAGTATTCGGTCATGAAGAAAACAATTTGCATGCCTTATAATTATTTTATGTTTTATCTAATATGTTTTAATTACTATTTTACTTATTTAACCTTGTAAAATAAAACACTTAACCATTATAAAACATGTCCCTTACCGTCCACACACTTTAATATGGTTAAATTGCCATTTAAAAGTCTTAACTTTCAAAGCCATTAACAAATTGACCCTCTATGCTTTTATCTATCAACTTTTCAACTTATGCGATTAAGCCCTTTTTCTTAATTGGACATCCTAACGATAAAATTAAGTTACGAAAATTTCACACATGTAAACTCACATAAATTAAACACATAAAATAATATTAAAACATTTTTCTAACTCAGATTCATGGTCTCGAAACCACCGTTCTGATTAGGGTCTAAAACAGGCTGTCACAATAAGTTTGAATAAAAATCGATGAATTCAATCAGCATATTTGTTTCTTTGAACTAGTATGGTTGTAAGACCTTTGATTTACATGCTGGGTGAATTGTGAATGAATGTATGTATTTTGGTTGTGGTAGTAGTATGAGGAAAATAGTGTTTTGATATCTTACCATTCGATGGTTGAAATTAACCCAGTTGTTCTCAGGAAACTAAGTTAGTTTATTGAGATGTGGTTACAGTTATATGTATTTAGACATGTCCTCAGCTAGGAAAGTAAATTTTGTGCACTCACGAGTATGTATAGATATTGGTGGATAGCCTAAATGATGAAATTAAATTCTGATGTATGCCTACTAGATTGTTTTAAATCGAATGATGTTATTGTTAATTAAAGGTGTACCAATTTATAAAGTCATCGCACTATGAGAATCTAACTGATCTATGCATGGTTACAAAGATCTAAATATATGGGAGTACTATTAACTGAAACTCTAGTTCTGAGCTCAATTTAAAATTTGAGTAAAGAATTTGCAATTTTCGTCAGTGATGTATTATGGAACAGATTGGAATGTGTTTAATACAAAACGTAAGATGATGGTTTGTATGTTTGACGGAAAGATGTCATATGCTTTCTGATTCTAATGGGTGAAAGTGTCTAATGCTACAGAAAAAGATTTGAAGTTTAAGACTTTATCAATGGGTTAAAAATAATGAAAGATTTCGAGAAGATTTTTGATCAATCTTTGAGAAAATAGTTATAGTCACAGATACTTGGACAGAAATTCTTTATTCATAATTGTGAGTTCTGGTTACTTGATTGATCTTACTTGATGATGGTCTAATTCTAGCAATGTTAAATGTTAAAGCGGGATTTTCTTTGCGAAATTGAGACACTCAGAAATGTGATAACGAAAGATAATCTAAATGTGTTTAGAGTGATTTTATTTCTGATGTTGAATTTCGGGTCAGACATGATTCCTGTTGTTATAGATATGTAGTGATAGAATATGCATATTGATAAATCCAGAACTTATGCAGAAGTTTTGGTATGAAGCTCAGTAGTAGCACATTTGTTCATCCATGGGCAATAAAATGTACAATTATGTGAGTACATACTCTGATGATTGAGTATATAAAATGATATTGTGAGGTTATGTTCAGACGTCCAAATCTTAAGAAGTAAGCCGAAATCAAGTGTGTTCAGGGCTAATATAGTTAGTAATGAAAAGGGAATGATGATTAGATTGAGTATTTATAAGTTCCAAAATCAAAATTGTCATAATCTCTGAAAAGGGAGATTTGAATTGTGGCTGATTGTTTAGCAAGGATCCATATGATCATTTTGGTATGTGCAGAATTTTTATTTGGTGGATTATTGAGTATATATATTCTGGGGTGAGTAATTTGGGTTTTGATGAGGTGTTTCAGGACTGTAAGTTAAAGTTTAAAAGTTATTGGAAAGAGATATACGAGGTTTAATTGATTTGTGATTTTTTGAAATTAGTGAAAGTGTTTCATTGAGATTGAAAGCAACTACTTCTGGTAAGATTTTCGGGGACAAAAATCCCTAAAGGGGAGAGAATTTTAATAGCCCGAATTAGGGCCTCAACAAAATAGTGCTTTCGAAAACCATGAATCTGAAGTAGAAAAATATATTGCGATTAAGTTTTAAAGTTTATAATGTGAGATAATGATTGTGTGAAATTTTCGTTAAGAAATTTTATCGATTGGGTGTTCAATTTGGTGTTTAGAACTAAATTGTAAAAGGTGAAAAATGTGTTTTCTTGTTCATAAAGGTACTTGATTGAAGTGGGGTTTTAAAATGGAGGTCCTTAAATGGCAATTATACCATTATATTTTGGTTTGGACAAAAATGGGCATGAATAGGACAAATTTGAAAGAAAAGCCTTTAAGGGCATTTTGTTCATTTAGTAAGTAAAAGAATAAAAAGGGAAAATGAAGCAAAAATTTGGTCATCTTCTTCAAGGGCCAGTCGAATATCACTATGGAAGCCATGGTTAGGTTTTCAAGCTTCCAAGCTTGGTGATAAGTCCATTCTAGCCCTGTTTTTAACGTTCTTCGCATTTTTGGGATCCTCGTCACCTAATCTACCTACTTATAGCCATATTTTGAGCTAGGGTTTGAGTTTAATAATTTACCCATGAATAGTATGCCTTTATTTTGATGTCTAATGGTAGAAAATGAATGCTTGAAGTGTGGTGAACGTCTTTTGCTAGGTGATTTTCGATGAAAACCGTAAAAAAGGACTTAAATGCGAAAGTTGTAAATTTGTGCATAAGTGTGTGATTTAGTGGAAATTAGGCGCTGGTATAGAGAAAATGGTTCGGCTAAGTCTAATATACAAGGAAATTGAATAAAAATTATTTTACGAGCAGAGGGGCAAAAGTGTAAATATTGGAAAGTTTATGGGCAAAAATGTAAATTTTCCATAATGTGAGTTTTGGGTCATGTTGAATAATGTGACTAATAAATGAGCTAATTATGATATTATAGATCACGGAAAATGAGATTCAGGCATAGATTGGGGAAGAACGAGGTTATGGACTAAGTCAGGAAAATTGGTTACTTTCGTGTCCGAGGTAAGTTGGTGTGATAGTAATAATAATGCAACAATATTGTAATTTATGGTTGAAACCTAAAATGGTGTGTTAAGTTGATTATGTTGAATTATTGTTTAATATACTATGTTGGTGAATCGGTTTAAAAATACGTTTATGATACAAGGTGACAAATGTGACATGGAAAATGAATTCAAATGTTGTATCCAAAAGTGCTTTCTATGACTACGGTGATTATGTGAAATTGTAAGTTTAGATGTAAATAATGCCTTGATTTTATTTGTAAAATAATATTTTGATGTATAATATGAAGTATGATTGGGTGATAATTGTGATTTGGTGGATTTTGAAATGTAGAGTTCCCGATTGAATCATCGGACACCGAATGATAAGGATTTAAGTAGCTAGGTCACATGTGTCATTTCAAGGGTAGGACACTGAGTGTACAAGATAGCTACGAGATACTATGTGGTAGCTAGGTCACATGTGTAATACGGTGTGTATACCAAGTGTACAAGAGAGCTACGAAATGATAATTTCATAAGTAGCTAGGTTACATGCGTAACACTGGGAGTATATCATGTGTACACAAGAGCTACGGGTTAAAAATAGCTAGGTCGCATGTGTTATTCGAGTGGTGGACACCATGTAGATATGAGAGCTATGTTACATGTAGCTAGGTCGCATGTGTGGATCCGAGTGTTGGACACCATGTAGACACGAGAGCTACGAAATTAAATGGCTAGGTCACATAGGTGATATTGAGTGTTCACCATGTGTACACGAGAGCTGGGTTAATGTGAGGGTGGAGCTATGAGCTAAAACCACTGAGAATGAGATATGGTTCTAAAGGGTTCAACGGGAACATTTACTAATTGATGTTTTTGTGATTATGTGATGTATAAGCGCAGATGTATATTTGGGCACATGTAATGAGAGTAATGGTGTAATGTGAGCAATGTGCTCGATATGTGATTGAAATTTGTGGTAAGGCTGATATGGTGTAAGTGCTACTATAATTACTCGTAAATAATGGTAATGATTATTCATATTGAACATGCTTGTTGTTATGTGTGCACATATGATAGTAATATGAAGAAAACATAGAGACTAAAATTTTTTGTAAAACAGTTTAAACAGCAACAGTTATGTGATTTTAAAAAATTACCATAAATAGTGGAAATTGAATTAGATGCTGAATGAGAAATGAAATTAAAGCCCATTGAGTTTATTTTCACATAAAAGAAACAGTGTGAGTAAATGAATTTTATATTATGAGATATTTAAATTTTGGGGAGATAGGGTTTGAATGGTGTCGGAAATCCCCTATTCTAGCTTTGGAAAATCATTAAAAATTGTATAAAATTGTTCATGGTGTGTAATTTATTTTATTATAATCCTTTATGAGTCTTCTTCCAATAGAAACAAATGGGAAGGTTATCCGAACTCTATATAAGGAGAAATTTGATTTTTAATAAAGAGGAGTCAGACTTGGTAAATAGCAAAATAGGGGAATCTTTAATGAATAAACTGTATTGATTGGCTAAACCAAAAATTCTGGAAATTTTATGGTAAGAAGGTATGTGATTTTAGTTTTCTCAAAAATTAGCGGATCTGAATTTGGAGTTCTGTAGCTTTAGTCCTGAATCATCATCAGTGTATGTTTTGAGCCTATTAGGCCCATATAAGGGACTTGAAAGTGGAAGTTGAAAAGTTTTAAATTAGAGTAAAGTTTATGGCTCAATAATGTATGGTTGGTTGTGTTATTGTCCGGTAAAGCCTCGTACCTTGTCCCGGCGTTAGATACGGGTAAGGGGTGTTATATTTAGTGGTATCAGAGCTATGATTTAGTTGGTTCTTGGACTAACCTAGCATGTGTTAGAGTTTAACTATACATGCCACAAATCGATAATAGTGTGATGTCTCTCGACGCGAATGAGAACTATCTTGTTTAGACAGAGGTACACTCCAACCGAGCTACATCCAACCATGTTACTTATGGTATTAAAGTATTTAAGCAAGGTACAGTTATGATGAGGTTAAACTTAGAAAGGTATGAATAGAAGTTCATAATATGTATGTGTTAATGTACGAGGTGAGATAACCATAAGTTGAGAAATGTGAAAAAGTAGAATAAAGTTAAAGTTTATATGATGATAAGCCTTTCCGCGTTCACTTGGCATGCATATGATGTTACGCACTTAACACATTTGATTAAGTGAATATGATAAACAAACTCATTCAAACGGACGAAATTTGTGTGTATGTACACTTGCTTGAATAAGTGTAAACAGTATGTTCATATGGTGGAATCTTATGTTTAAGTGTTAAACTAGAGATAATACGATGTTTTGTTTTATTTCTTTGTTATTGAGCCATGAATATTATAATGGTATGAAAATTGAATTGGAAAATCAAATTGAGTCAAACGTAGGAAATGAGTACGTTCGTTCAATGAGGAATTGATGGGTAAGATCATGGTTGGACCATGACAATATATATATATATATATGATCCTATGTAAGACCATGTCCGCAACATGGCATTGATATGAGACTTCGTGTAAGATCATAGCTGCTGGGCTATGGCATTGTGATGACATGTAAGACCATGGTTGGGCGATGTCATTGTGATATGAGAAAAACCGTAGTTACACTATGGCGTCAAGTGAATAATGTACTGGAAACACAAAAATTTATATATTTTTTCATACCTATTTTTACTTAAAATCATGCATTTTTGGTAGAATATTTGTCATAAAATAATTAATTTTTATAAAATAATTAAATTGTATTAAAAATTTTAAAATGTTAATTTTTAGTCAATTTTACAATTATTTTTAATTAATTTTGATTATTTTTTACAGATTCGCACAAAAGGTGAAAATTGACTCAGTAGACACTGTTAGAAGAACAAAACCGAGAAGCAATTTGAAGTATCTAGGTGAATTAATTTCGAGCCCAAGACGATCCAAAAATATGTGTATTAATTCATAAAATAATTAAATTTAATTTATACTTAATTAATTTGGGTTAATAAATTATTATTAATTAAATTATGAAAGAAAGGGGTCTAGTTGAACCGTACTGATTGAACCGAATTAAGTGAACCGAACCAGCCACCAATTGGGTAGCCTAGAACCATCCAAATGCCGACCCAAATCAGCATTTTAGCTGATTAAATGAACATGCAAAAAGGCCCTTGAAAGACTTCCAAATTGCATTGAAACCCCTCCTTTAATTATGGCTTTACGGATTTGCCCCAGGCTATTTTTGGCAAAGTTGAAAGCCACCAACTTTGCCATTTAGATGGCCGGCCATGGGGAGGTCTCTTTGGCTGCTGGAATTTGCTATTTTTAGTAGCCTTCCTTAGCTATAAAAAGCCCCCTTGCTGTCCATTCAAATCATCCCTCACTTCTTCATTCTCTCATTCACTTCGTTTCTCTCCATTCTCTCTTTTTCTCCAAAAAGCCAATCCTTCTAGTGCCAATTTCTTCTCTTGGAAAAGAGGTGTTTTTTTCAGCCATTTGGAGCAGCAATTACGTGTTCATAAGCCACCTTGGTTGCCAAGGACAACAGAGAACGAAGAACAGAACAACCATTCAAGCCACGGAGAAACATTGGATTTGTTTCTTGTTCCCTCGCCAAGGACAACGGAGAACAAAGAACGGAACAACCATTCAAGCCACAGAGAAACATCGTATTTGTTTCTTGTTCCCCATCTTTTTAAATTTTCGTTGTTGTTTTGACAAACATGTTTATGAATATTTATGCTATTGAAATGGTTAATTTAACCAACTTAGCTTGAATTTAATTTGTGTTGGGTTGATTGCATTTCATCTTCTTAATTATTTAAATGCATTGAAATTGTAATTAATGGTCACAATACTTAATCAGTGCATGTTTAATTCCTCTAAGGTAGCTAAAGATTAAATTAGCATTGTATTTGGTGATACATATGCCTTGCATAACTTAGATTATTGTGATTAAATTGTTTCAAGGTAGGGATACTTTGTTACCTCACATTGTCTTTATTTGTTTATTAAGATTTGTTTAATCATCTTGACATAGGGATATGTTAAGGAGATGAACGGGTTTTGATAAGCAAATATGTTCATAAGTTAGCAAATTACCGAGTTGCCGTGAAATTATTCATAACAAAGTTAACATAATTTTAATAATTCTAAGTTAAGAAGTGTAATTAATCCAACACAATTATGTCATCTTGATTAAATCTTATTTGAAATCGTGCAATAGAATTTCTTTGTTTTATTTCAATTATTTTATTTAGTTTTTAACCCTTAATTTTAATCATCTTTTTCAAAACCAAAATTTTTCCCATCACCAAAGTGTTTTACAATTAATTTCATAAATAGTCCTTTTTATAGTCCCTCTGGGTACGATAACTCAACATTTACTTATCACTTTATTACTTGTTGCAATTGTGTACACTTGCACATTTTTGTCGTTCCAAGTTTTTGGTGCCGTTACCAGGGATTGTTTTAAAAAGCCATTATTTGTGAATTTGTTAGTTTTGCGTTTTAGTTTAATTTTCTATTTAATTTTAACTTAATTAATTTTTCAGTGAATATTTTAGGTGTTTATGAGTATTGACCGAATTATCGATTTACTCCCTATAGACCCTGAGATAGAACGAACCTTTAGACAGTGAAGAAGACAAGCGAATTAGAGAAGGATCGAGGAGATGAACATATAAAATATGAATCAAGAAAATGGAGCAAATCTTGCTCAAAATCCTATCCTTATTGCTGATGATAGGGATAGAGCCTTAAGACAATATGCCATACCAGTATTCAATGATCTTAATCCGAGTATTAGGAGACCCGAAATTGAGGCACAACAATTTGAGCTATAGCCAGTCATGTTCCAGATGCTTCCGACAGTGGGCCAATTCATTGGAATGCCTACCAAAGACCCTCACTTGCACTTGAGACTGTTCATGGAGGTGAGTGACTCTTTCAAGTTAGCCAGAGTACCTGAAGATGCATTACAATTGAAGCTGTTCCCATATTTGCTAAGGGACAGAGCTCGAGCCTGGTTGAACTCATTACCATCAAACTCAATTTCCACATGGCAAGAGTTAGCAAAAAGATTTCTTATGAAATATTTCCCGCCTAGCAAGAATGCTAAGTTGAAGAACAAGATCACTGCCTTCCAACAAATGGATGATGAATCCTTGTATGAGGCATGGGAAAGATTTAAAGAGTTATTACGAAAATGCCCTCATCATGGAATCCCGCATTGCATCCAACTTGAGACGTTTTACAATGGTCTCAATGCTCACACCAGGATGGTAGTGGACGCTTCTGCTAATGGTGCTCTCCTTTTTAAGTCTTATAATGAGGCTTATGAAATTATTGAGAGGATTGCCAGCAATAATTATCAATGGTCAACCAACCAAGCAGCGTTCGAAAGATGAGTCGCTGGAATACATGAAGTAGACGCTCTTACTTCACTCGCATCTCAGGTATCATCAATGTCCTCAACGCTTAAAAATCTTACTACTAATGGGTCTAATAGTTTTGTAGCACAACCACCTAACCAATTAGAGAATATAGCCCGTGTCTATTGTGGGGAAGGACATTTGTTTGAAGAATGTCCATCAAACCCAGAATCTATATACTACATGGGTAATCAGAATCAAAATCACGGAAGGCAAGGACTGCAATCCAATTATTATAACCCATTGTGGCGAAATCACCCTAACTTTTCCTAGAGTAACCAATGGGCTAGAACCAGTAACACTTATGCAAAACTTAAACCACCCAGCCGCCTAGTTTTCGCCAACAAGTTCAGAAACCAGCTCAAGCTGAACCATCCAATAGCTTAGAGAATCTACTGAAGGCATACATGGCAAAGAATGATGCCTTAATCCAAAGCCAAGTAGCTACATTGAAGAATTTGAAAACCAAATGGGCCAACTTGCTACTGAACATAGGCACTGACCAAAGGTTGTTTTACCTAGTGGTACGGAGAATCTGAGAAATTCGGGAAAGGAGCATTGCAAAGAGTTGACATTGAGAAGCAAAAAGACAGTAGAGCCCAGCACCATCGCAGCTGAAAATAAGCAAGCTGATGCTCAAGACTCAAAGGAAGTCCAACCACATGTTGAAATTCTAGTTTGACACGAACCAGAATCTGTAAAACCCGACAAGGTAACCTTAGAACCAGCTAATTCTGAACAACTAACAACTTTGTTAGATGCAGAATTGCCACAGAAGATGAATCAACCATTGCCAGTTCCAGTAAAGGAACCACCACCACCCTACCCTTAAAGACTTCAGAAGCAGAGTCAGGAGATTCAATTCAAGAAGTTCTTATACGTACTCAAGCAACTACATATCAATATCCCGTTGGTTGAAGCCCTTGAGCAAATGTCGAATTATGTCAAGTTCATGAAGGATATCCTATCTAATGAAGACATGGAGAATTTGAGATGGTAGCTCTGACAAAGGAATGCAGTGCGTATCTTCAGAACAAACTACCTCGGAAGTTGAAAGATCCTGGATGTTTTACCATACCCTGCAATATTGGAGCAACATATCATGGTAAGGCATTATGTGACTTAGGTGCAAGTATTAACTTGATGCCTATGTCAATATTAAGGAAGTTGAGGATAGGGGACGTTAGACCTACTACGGTTGCACTTCAACTAGCAGATCGATCCTTAGCACATCCAGAAGGAAAATTTGAGGACGTATTGGTACGTGTAGATAAATTATCTTTCCTAATGACTTTGATGTGTAGAAGACCGTCCTTAGCAACCGGAAGGACACTTATTGATGTGCAGAAGGGCGAGCTTACTATGAGTGTTCAGGGTGATCAGGTAACATATAATGTTTTTAAATCTATGCAATTTTTTGACACAATTGATGATTGTTCTACAGTATCTGATTTAGAGGATTTAATAGTGAAGAAGGAACTCAACTATATTGAGGATCCGTTGGAACAAATTCTGACATCAAACCCTCCAAATGATGAAGAGGAAGATGAATACTTAGCTTTACTAAAACTAATCAAAAGGGATTTAATCCACAATCCTATTTTGAATCTTTAGAATTAGAGAAAAAGGATTACACCCAACCGAAACCATCAATCAAGTAGCCATCTAAGTTAGAACTCAAGGTATTACCTTCACAGTTAAAATATGTTTATTTAGGTAACACTTCTACTCTACCTGTGATTATTTCAGCAGAATTAACTACTGAGCAAGAAGAGAAACTTATCATAGTATTGAAACAATTTAAGAAGGCTATTGGATGGACCATAACCGATATTCATGGTATTAGTCCATCTGGATGCATGCACAAAATCATATTAGAAGATGGCAAGAAAGAAACAATTGATGGACAATGGAGACTGAACCCCATTATGAAAGGTGTAGTAAAGAAGGAAATTATCAAGTGGTTAGATGCGGGTATCATTTACCCCATCTTAGACAGTTCATGGGTAAGTCCAGTCCAGTGCGTACGAAAGAAAGGAGGTATCACGGTCGTCGAGAATGAGAATAAGGAGTTGATACCAACTAGAACGGTTACGAGATGAAGAATATGCATAGATTATCGTAAGTTGAACAAGGCGACTAGGAAGGATCACTTTCCTTTGCTATTCTTAGACCAATTGCTGGATAGACTCGCAGGGCGAGATTATTACTATTTTCTCGATGGATGCTCAGGGTATTATTAGATTACAGTAGCACCAAAAGATCAACACAAGACAACATTCACCTGCCTATAAGGTACGTTTGCCCCAGGCTATTTTTGGCAAAGTTGAAAGCCACCAACTTTGCCATTTAGATGGCCGGCCATGGGGAGGTCTCTTTGGCTGCTGGAATTTGCTATTTTTAGTAGCCTTCCTTAGCTATAAAAAGCCCCCTTGCTGTCCATTCAAATCATCCCTCACTTCTTCATTCTCTCATTCACTTCGTTTCTCTCCATTCTCTCTTTTTCTCCAAAAAGCCAATCCTTCTAGTGCCAATTTCTTCTCTTGGAAAAGAGGTGTTTTTTTCAGCCATTTGGAGCAGCAATTACGTGTTCATAAGCCACCTTGGTTGCCAAGGACAACAGAGAACGAAGAACAGAACAACCATTCAAGCCACGGAGAAACATTGGATTTGTTTCTTGTTCCCTCGCCAAGGACAACGGAGAACAAAGAACGGAACAACCATTCAAGCCACAGAGAAACATCGTATTTGTTTCTTGTTCCCCATCTTTTTAAATTTTCGTTGTTGTTTTGACAAACATGTTTATGAATATTTATGCTATTGAAATGGTTAATTTAACCAACTTAGCTTGAATTTAATTTGTGTTGGGTTGATTGCATTTCATCTTCTTAATTATTTAAATGCATTGAAATTGTAATTAATGGTCACAATACTTAATCAGTGCATGTTTAATTCCTCTAAGGTAGCTAAAGATTAAATTAGCATTGTATTTGGTGATACATATGCCTTGCATAACTTAGATTATTGTGATTAAATTGTTTCAAGGTAGGGATACTTTGTTACCTCACATTGTCTTTATTTGTTTATTAAGATTTGTTTAATCATCTTGACATAGGGATATGTTAAGGAGATGAACGGGTTTTGATAAGCAAATATGTTCATAAGTTAGCAAATTACCGAGTTGCCGTGAAATTATTCATAACAAAGTTAACATAATTTTAATAATTCTAAGTTAAGAAGTGTAATTAATCCAACACAATTATGTCATCTTGATTAAATCTTATTTGAAATCGTGCAATAGAATTTCTTTGTTTTATTTCAATTATTTTATTTAGTTTTTAACCCTTAATTTTAATCATCTTTTTCAAAACCAAAATTTTTCCCATCACCAAAGTGTTTTACAATTAATTTCATAAATAGTCCTTTTTATAGTCCCTCTGGGTACGATAACTCAACATTTACTTATCACTTTATTACTTGTTGCAATTGTGTACACTTGCACATTTTTGTCGTTCCAAGTTTTTGGTGCCGTTACCAGGGATTGTTTTAAAAAGCCATTATTTGTGAATTTGTTAGTTTTGCGTTTTAGTTTAATTTTCTATTTAATTTTAACTTAATTAATTTTTCAGTGAATATTTTAGGTGTTTATGAGTATTGACCGAATTATCGATTTACTCCCTATAGACCCTGAGATAGAACGAACCTTTAGCCAGTGAAGAAGACAAGCGAATTAGAGAAGGACCGAGGAGATGAACATATAAAATATGAATCAAGAAAATGGAGCAAATCTTGCTCAAAATCCTATCCTTATTGCTGATGATAGGGATAGAGCCTTAAGACAATATGCCATACCAGTATTCAATGATCTTAATCCGAGTATTAGGAGACCCGAAATTGAGGCACAACAATTTGAGCTATAGCCAGTCATGTTCCAGATGCTTCCGACAGTGGGCCAATTCATTGGAATGCCTACCAAAGACCCTCACTTGCACTTGAGACTGTTCATGGAGGTGAGTGACTCTTTCAAGTTAGCCGGAGTACCTGAAGATGCATTACAATTGAAGCTGTTCCCATATTTGCTAAGGGACAGAGCTCGAGCCTGGTTGAACTCATTACCATCAAACTCAATTTCCACATGGCAAGAGTTAGCAAAAAGATTTCTTATGAAATATTTCCCGCCTAGCAAGAATGCTAAGTTGAAGAACAAGATCACTGCCTTCCAACAAATGGATGATGAATCCTTGTATGAGGCATGGGAAAGATTTAAAGAGTTATTACGAAAATGCCCTCATCATGGAATCCCGCATTGCATCCAACTTGAGACGTTTTACAATGGTCTCAATGCTCACACCAGGATGGTAGTGGACGCTTCTGCTAATGGTGCTCTCCTTTTTAAGTCTTATAATGAGGCTTATGAAATTATTGAGAGGATTGCCAGCAATAATTATCAATGGTCAACCAACCAAGCAGCGTTCGAAAGATGAGTCGCTGGAATACATGAAGTAGACGCTCTTACTTCACTCGCATCTCAGGTATCATCAATGTCCTCAACGCTTAAAAATCTTACTACTAATGGGTCTAATAGTTTTGTAGCACAACCACCTAACCAATTAGAGAATATAGCCCGTGTCTATTGTGGGGAAGGACATTTGTTTGAAGAATGTCCATCAAACCCAGAATCTATATACTACATGGGTAATCAGAATCAAAATCACGGAAGGCAAGGACTGCAATCCAATTATTATAACCCATTGTGGCGAAATCACCCTAACTTTTCCTAGAGTAACCAATGGGCTAGAACCAGTAACACTTATGCAAAACTTAAACCACCCAGCCGCCTAGTTTTTGCCAACAAGTTCAGAAACCAGCTCAAGCTGAACCATCCAATAGCTTAGAGAATCTACTGAAGGCATACATGGCAAAGAATGATGCCTTAATCCAAAGCCAAGTAGCTACATTGAAGAATTTGAAAACCAAATGGGCCAACTTGCTACTGAACATAGGCACTGACCAAAGGTTGTTTTACCTAGTGGTACGGAGAATCTGAGAAATTCGGGAAAGGAGCATTGCAAAGAGTTGACATTGAGAAGCAAAAAGACAGTAGAGCCCAGCACCATCGCAGCTGAAAATAAGCAAGCTGATGCTCAAGACTCAAAGGAAGTCCAACCACATGTTGAAATTCTAGTTTGACACGAACCAGAATCTGTAAAACCCGACAAGGTAACCTTAGAACCAGCTAATTCTGAACAACTAACAACTTTGTTAGATGCAGAATTGCCACAGAAGATGAATCAACCATTGCCAGTTCCAGTAAAGGAACCACCACCACCCTACCCTTAAAGACTTTAGAAGCAGAGTCAGGAGATTCAATTCAAGAAGTTCTTATACGTACTCAAGCAACTACATATCAATATCCCGTTGGTTGAAGCCCTTGAGCAAATGTCGAATTATGTCAAGTTCATGAAGGATATCCTATCTAATGAAGACATGGAGAATTTGAGATGGTAGCTCTGACAAAGGAATGCAGTGCGTATCTTCGGAACAAACTACCTCGGAAGTTGAAAGATCCTGGATGTTTTACCATACCCTGCAATATTGGAGCAACATATTATGGTAAGGCATTATGTGACTTAGGTGCAAGTATTAACTTGATGCCTATGTCAATATTAAGGAAGTTGAGGATAGGGGACGTTAGACCTACTACGGTTGCACTTCAACTAGCAGATCGATCCTTAGCACATCCAGAAGGAAAAATTGAGGACGTATTGGTACGTGTAGATAAATTTATCTTTCCTAATGACTTTGATGTGTAGAAGACCGTCCTTAGCAACCGGAAGGACACTTATTGATGTGCAGAAGGGCGAGCTTACTATGAGTGTTCAGGGTGATCAGGTAACATATAATGTTTTTAAATCTATGCAATTTTTTGACACAATTGATGATTGTTCTACAGTATCTGATTTAGAGGATTTAATAGTGAAGAAGGAACTCAACTATATTGAGGATCCGTTGGAACAAATTCTGACATCAAACCCTCCAAATGATGAAGAGGAAGATGAATACTTAGCTTTACTAAAACTAATCAAAAGGGATTTAATCCACAATCCTATTTTGAATCTTTAGAATTAGAGAAAAAGGATTACACCCAACCGAAACCATCAATCAAGTAGCCATCTAAGTTAGAACTCAAGGTATTACCTTCACAGTTAAAATATGTTTATTTAGGTAACACTTCTACTCTACCTGTGATTATTTCAGCAGAATTAACTACTGAGCAAGAAGAGAAACTTATCATAGTATTGAAACAATTTAAGAAGGCTATTGGATGGACCATAACCGATATTCATGGTATTAGTCCATCTGGATGCATGCACAAAATCATATTAGAAGATGGCAAGAAAGAAACAATTGATGGACAATGGAGACTGAACCCCATTATGAAAGGTGTAGTAAAGAAGGAAATTATCAAGTGGTTAGATGCGGGTATCATTTACCCCATCTTAGACAGTTCATGGGTAAGTCCAGTCCAGTGCGTACGAAAGAAAGGAGGTATCATGGTCGTCGAGAATGAGAATAAGGAGTTGATACCAACTAGAACGGTTACGAGATGAAGAATATGCATAGATTATCGTAAGTTGAACAAGGCGACTAGGAAGGATCACTTTCCTTTGCTATTCTTAGACCAATTGCTGGATAGACTCGCAGGGCGAGATTATTACTATTTTCTCGATGGATGCTCAGGGTATTATTAGATTACAGTAGCACCAAAAGATCAACACAAGACAACATTCACCTGCCTATAAGGTACGTTTGCATTTAGATGCATGCCATTTGGTTTATGTAACGCACCTGCTACATTTCAAAGATGTATGATGTCTATTTTTACTGACATGGTTGAGAAGTATTTGGAAGCTTTTATGGATGACTTTTCAGTATTTGGAGACACTTATGATGATTGCTTAGCCAATCTAGCCAAGGTACTAAGGCGTTGCAAAGAAACAAACCTAGTACTCAACTGGGAAAAGTGCCATTTCATGGTACAAGAAGGGATTGTTCTAAGGCATCGGATATCGTGACATGGGATCAAGGTAGACAAAGCGAAGGTAGAAGTTATTGACAAACTCCCACCTCCAACATCTGTAAAGGTTGTTATGAGCTTTTTGGGCCATGCCCATTTTTATCATAGATTTATCAAAGAGTTCTCCAAAATTGCAAAACCTTTGTGCAAATTATTGGAGAAGGATATAGCGTCCAAAATTTGATGAGGAATGTTTAAGAGCATTCAAAGATTTGAAGAATCGATTAGTTACGGCACCCATCATCGTCACACCAGATTGGGATCTGCCATTCGAATTGATGTGTGACGCAAGTGACTTTGCAATTGGAGCTGTCATGGACCAGTGAAGGAACAAAGTTTTTCATCCCATCTACTATACGAGCTGGACTCTAATAGGAGCTCAACTGAATTATATGGTAACAGAAAAAGAGTTACTTGCTATTGTATTTGCTTTCAACAAATTTTGATCTTATCTTGTAGGTACCAAAGTGACTATCTATACGGAACACTCAGCAATTAAATATCTACTTGCCAAGAAAGACGCTAAGCCAAGACTGATCCAGTGGGTACTTCTACTTCAAGAGTTCGATTTAAAAATTCAAGATCGAAAGGGAGTAGAAAACCAAGTAGCAGATCACTTGTCCATATTGGAGCTACAAGAAGGGAATTCTCCACTTGTACCGATTTAGGAGACATTTCCAGATGAACACATACTAAAGGTAAATCATGTCCAAAATACCCCTTGGTTTGCTGATATTAGTAACTATTTAGCTTGTGGTTTGATGCTGATTGATAAGACGTATCAACAAAGGGAAAAGTTTATTCACGATGTGAAGTACTATTTCTGGGAAGAGCCATATTTGTTTAAAAAGTGTGCAGATCAAATGATCAGGAGATGTGTAGCAGAATATGAAATACCGAAGATTTTATACCACTATCACTCAGCTTCGAGTGGGGGACACTTCGAAGGTACTTGTACTGCGGCCCAAGTATTACAAGCAGGATTTTTTTGGCCAACACTATTTAAGGATGCCCACGCTTATGTAAAGAGTTACGACTAATTTCAAAGGGTTGGAAATGTCACCAACAGAAATGAAATGCCTCGAACAAACATCATTGAGGTAGAATTGTTCGATGTATGGGGTATTGACTTTCTCAGTGTAACACCCCAAACCCAGCCTAGAAGTTAGGCCCGAATCTAGAGTGTCACATTGAAATGTTTTTCGAAAACCTTATTTTCATTGAAAACCCTTCTGGTTTATAATTTGTTGCTAACTAAACTTGTGTTTGTTTATCTTCAAATCATGGTTTATTAAAAAGTTAATCACTTAAAAACGTTGTTAATATCGATGTAAATCTCTTTGAGTTGCGGAAGCTAATTTAAAGTAAAGAAGTTTAAAAAGTATGTTTTTGAAAACACAAATTAATTTGAAAACTCGTTTTATCCTAATCTAGAAATTATAAATAAGAAACCAAAACTCAATTAGAATTTAAATTCTTCAAATGGCCTTATTACAAGAATTTAAAACCCAAATATAAAAATATTTAGAAGTAAGTAATCAAAATAGAAAGCATAAGCAGCGTGTGGTCTTCTCTGAGTCCCTCGCAGCACCGAACCACCTAACGCTGGGGATTACCTAAAAAGGTTAAAAGTAGGGTAAGTTTAAGAAAAATCAGTGTGTAATCCCCTTACTAAAATAACAATCAATATATATACACAGAGACAGAAACAAAAACAGTCCAATTCAGGCCATACATGGGCCAAAGCCCACTACAATCATATGGGTCTCAGCCTATAACAGAAACAATTGGGCCTTGCCCAAAACAGAGTTAGAATAGGGTAGATATAAAAGATGTATAATGCATGCCAACCCATCCAACCAACATACCACTCCGTCCAACCCTGTGCTCTTGTTGGGAAAGAATCGACCCACCTATCCCTACACTCCAATGTTAACACCGGTTGCGGTGCTAACTGGTATCCTAGCAAGGCTGCCAGAAATCAGAATGGCCAAAAGCCATAAATAGAATGGCACCGAGCCATAGCAATATACGTGGCACAAAGCCATTCTATAGTCAGCACAAAGCCCATAGCAACGGCACAAGGCCCACAATAACGGCACGAAGCCCACAATATCGGTACAAGCCCACGACAAGGTACGAAGCCCATAATAATGGCATGAAGCCCATAATAATGGCACACAGCCTTTGGTAACATGATCGACACTCAGCCGTCGATCGGTCCACAGTCGTCTCGGGCGACCCGTGCGACCCTAATAGATCAGAACTTCTTCCGTACAATATGCGAACCCATGCAATATGTGGTAGATCAAGCCTGATTGGACTGTTGATCGGTATTATCAGCGAACCACTTCTGAGATCCGAGCACCTACGATAACAATAATCCTATTATCAGCGAACTTCTAAGATTAATCTAAAACTATGGTATGATCAATACCTTAATCAATCTAACACCACTTACCAAATGAAGAATCGCACACTTTCCCTTGCTTCAGTCCCAACGTTCTCCGTAATGCTTTAACCTTCGCACGCAAACACATAACTAATTCATAAGAACTATGATCTTGCAAAGATACCACTAAAACCTGAACCCTTAGCAATGAAATCGAACCAGAAGCAAAAGATGACCCCATACAGATCGAGCTAGAGCAATCAGCTGAAGTCCCTGATGAGGCAGAACCAATGTAACCAGAAGCTGAACCTGATATCAAAACTTCAATACTTGGAACTCTACCACCTAGCCCAAATCTTCGAGATAAGCTGTCAAAGCTGATGGTGTAACACTCCTAACCCATGTCTGTCACAGGAGTAGGGTTACGAGATATTACCAGACAAGGCACAACCATCGTATAATCACAAATAAATTTAGATCATATTTGAAGGCTACATATATAACTTCAATCTATTAATTCATGAATCAGTGCTTATCAACTTATAACATATACTGCATTAACATATATTTCCAAGAAATCAATAAATATTTCAAATTCTAAGGTTTTATGAGCTTAGCGCGTAAATAAATCATAGATCATTTATCATGCTTAATATCTGAGTCTTTACTAAAATAATAAGCAAGAAGTGTAACAACCCAAATTAGTACCTTAACAGAACAGTGGTTTTGAAAACCACGAATCCAAAGTGGAAAAATTAATTGCGATTAAGTTTTAAGGTTTATAGTGCGATTCGATACTTGTGTGAAAAATTCGTTAAGAAATTTTATCGATTGGGTGTTCAATTTGGTATTTAGAACTAAATTGTAAAAGGTGAAAAATGTGAGTTCTTATTCATAAAGGTACTTGATTAAAATGGGGTTTTAAAATGGAGGTCCTTAAATGGCAATTAGACCATTATATTTTGTTTGGACAAAAATGGGCATGAATAGGACAAATTTGAAAAAAAAGGCCTTTAAGGGCATTTTGGTCATTTGGTAATTAAAAGAATAAAATGGGAAAAATAAGCCAAAATGTTGTCCATGCTTCTTCAACCTTGGCCAAAAATCTCCATGGACACCATGGCTAGGGTTTTCAAGCTTCCAAGCTCAATAGTAAGTGCACCCAAGCCCTGTTTTTAATGCTCGTTACATTTTTAAGATCTCGGTAACTCGATTTAGCTATTTCTACCATTCTTTTGAGCTAGGGTTTGAGTTTAAAAATTTACCCATGAATAATATGCATGTATTTTGATGTCTAATGGTAGAAATTGAATGCTTGAAGTGTGGTGAACGTGTTTTGCTAGGTGATTTTCAGTGAAAACTGTAAAAATGAGCAAAATGCAAAAGTTGTAAAATTGTGCATAAATGTGTGATAAAGTGGAAATTGGGGGCTGATATAGGGATATAATGGTTCGGCTAAGTCCATTATGCTAGGAAATTTAATAAAAATTATTTTACGAGCCTAGGGGCAAAAGTGTAAATATGTGAAAGTTTAGGGGCAAAAACGTAAATTTGCCATAATGTGATATTTGGGTCACATTGAATAATTTTATTAATAAATGAGTAAATTGTGATGTTATAGATCACA
Source organism: Gossypium stocksii (assembly GCA_020496765.1). Lineage (NCBI taxonomy): Eukaryota > Viridiplantae > Streptophyta > Magnoliopsida > Malvales > Malvaceae > Gossypium > Gossypium stocksii. Next base: position 31,555,466 of record CM035627.1, read on the forward strand.
AAAAATGAGATTTGGGCTTGGATCGAGGTTGTGGACCAAATCGGGAAAGGTAGTCACTTTTGCGTCTGAGGTAAGTTGGTGTGATAATAATAATATAACAATGTCATAATGTATGTTTGAAACCTAAATTGTGATATTAGGTTTGATTTTGTTGAATTACATGTTTATCATATTATTATGTTAGTGAATTGATTTAATAATAATGCCTATGATACAAGGTGACATAGGTGAGATGGAAATGAATTGAGTTGTTGTGTTTAAAAGTGCTTTCTATGATTATGATGATTGGGTGAAATTGTAAGTTGGTATGTAAGTAATGAGTCTATTTTATTTGTACATTAATAATTCTAATGGATATTATGAAATGTTGATATTGAAAATCTTCTATGATGTTGGATGTGTTGGAAACGAGAGTTCCCAGTTGAACCTTCGGAATAACGGGTGATATGGATAAAATATGGTTTGGTTACATGTGTGATAAAATGATCTTCACCTTGTAGACCAGAGTGCTATGGAGCTCAATGGCTAAGCCACATGTGTGATAAAGTGACCTTCACCATGTGCAATGATAATTACGGGACTTAATGACTATGCCTCATGGGTGTTAAAGTGACCTTCACTATGTGTACATGAGAGCAATGTTGTAACAGCCTGGTTTGGACCCTAGTCAAAATAGTGGTTTCGGAACCACCTATCTCAATCTAAAAAATATTTTAATATTATTTTCTATGTCTGTGATATATGAATTAGCATTTGTGAAATTTCTGTGATTTAATTTGTCTGTGTCTATGCTAAATTATTAAAAAGGATTAAATCGCATAAAGCAAAAACTATGTGTGTGTCATTAGTAAAATGACTTATTTGAGTATGGCATTGAAAATGATGTCCTTGCATGGTAATTATACCATTATAAACTTGAGTGGTTGGTAATGGACAATTATGTCCATATATTATATGTTTATAAACTAGTTTTATTAAAGGTCAAAATGGTAAATGTTTTATCTTTATGTATTAAATAAAACAAAGCATGAAAAGTGTTAATTTTCATGTTCTATTTGCCGCAAATCACAAAAGAAAAGGAAGGGTTTGGGTTTTGTTACATTCGACCATTTTCAAGTCAAATTCAAGGTATGAATTTGATCGGTTTTTGATAATTTCTACATTTCTGTGATTGTTACTTCAAAATCTTTCATGCCCATGTCTCAATTTCTGTTTTTGATGAAGATTATGAATAGTGACATTAATGATTTTTGAAGCTTTGTGATGAATTTGGTTAAATTATGATGGATAGGTGTTGAATAAATGTGCTTTGCCTTGAATTTTTTATGAAATTGAGCAATTTGGGCTAAATAGTGAAAATAATGCTTTGGGACGACTAATTTGTGAAGTAAATGTGTTATATGGGCTTAATTGAATAGCATTGAAATTTGGCTATGTTTAAATGTGGTTAAACTTGTTAAATTTGATGATTTTGTGTGAATTAGGGACTGAATTGTCAAAGTATGAATCTATGAGGGCTAAAATGCAAAATGCCCTAAATATGTATTCATGGATTGAATTGAATGAAGTGAATAAGTGAATGGTTGAATTTGAATTGATTTAGATCAAGAACAAAGAAAAGCGGACTTACATTGGGGGAAGTCTAAAATCGTTGAATAGTCAACTTGAATCCTGTAACACCTCTCGCCTGTATCCAACACCGGAACAAGGTTCGAGGTGCCAACGAACTTAAACTCAACCAACTATATAAAACCAGGCCGTAAAAATTGTGATCAATTTAAAAATTTTCATTTCACATGCATATTGTCCCTTAAACGGGCTTACAAAGCTTAAAATATACATTCGAGATGGTTCGGGACCAAACCGGTGACTCTCAAGCACTTAAGAAGCTATCTTTAAAATTTGCTAACAAGCACGTCATACACCCGTGTGACTCCACCACACTCTCGTGTGAACCTCCAATACGGCCATGCTAAAAGCCCATTGAGCAATCTGTCCAAACACATACGGCCAGGACACACGCCCGTGTGTGCTGCCCGTGCCAAACTCCCAAACTTAAGGATTTCATGCAACATAATACAGGGGACACACGGTTGCACAACACGCCCGTGGGAGCAGACCGTGTGTCACACATGGTTTAGACACACGTGTGTGTCTACCCGAAGGCTATTTTTCCAAGTCAATTTCACCCTTACGATGTATGCACACATACTTATCCAATAATATACAACTTGGCATAAATGAGCTCTTAAACATTTACAACCATGCTATGATCATATCAAATCCTTATGCACCAAATATAATAGAATTTACTCACACCATTACCACAATCTTGTCATGACCATCACTAAGCATGCATAATCATATCCATAAACCATTCATGAGGTAATATTATCTATTTACCAATACTTTAGTCTTGTATCAATTGCTTACTCATCAATGAATTTCAATTCAATATCTAAGTATACATGCTACGAGCCACACCACAAGAGATAATAACATACAAGCATAAGAATAATCATATAGGTCCATAACATTATTAGCCGACATAGGCCAATTTACAAGAATACATACTACCTTAACCACAAGCCAATGCCTTTGGCTAAATCATAATATTACGTACTCAACATTACAACCCTATACATGCCATAGACTCGGAAACACTTGGATTTACTTACGCTGATAGTGTAAACTCGACAGTGTGATAATATCTCTAACGGCCTCAAACCCAAGCTAACCTGGTAACCCTAGGGAATATAGGGAAGAAAAGGGGAGTAACCTTTACGCTTAGTAAGTTCATATAAAAACAATAAGCAACTCATTAACATATTTCATCAATGTTTACAACATATTTCCAAGTTCATGACAAGCTATCATCCTGCACAATAGTCACTAAATTATTTATATCTGGAGCTACGAAACTCCAAATTAAGTTCTATTAATTTTCGTTGAAACTAAACTCATATACCGTTCTACCATAAAATTTTCAGAATTTTTGGCTTGGCCAATTAGTACAGTTTATTCTTCAAAGTTGTCCCTAATTCACTATTTGACAGTTTTGACCTTCTATACTCAAGTCCAATTATCTCATAGCACAAGACTCGAATAATGTTCTAGTCTATTTCTCTTGAAACTAGACTCACTGAGTATTCTAAAAATATAAATTACAACTCATAATTACTTTTGTACAATTTTTAATAATTTTCTCAAAATAGAACATGGGATTTCAGAGTCATTTTGACTCTATCTTACCCAACTTCAAATATCTAACTATATGAAATTCTTTTGTTTTCATGGTTTCTTTTATGAGAAACTAGACACATTAAAATTTAATTGCATATTTTATTCAGCTTATAACTCATCTCCCACTATTTTTAGTGTATTTTCAAAATTACACCACTACAGTAACCCAAAACTGTCTAGGCTAAATTACTCAATCATGATCATTGTTCACCAATCCATACAATATCATTTCATTCATCATGGTAAGAACATATAGCTATGCAACATAAGCATGGACCCATAATCTCAATGTCAACAAGAATCAAAGACTTATTCCAAATCATGCCATTGTCATAACATTCACCAATTGCTATATACACCATAGATTATCACATATCATTGAACAATTATACTTACTCACTGAACACTTTCTGTACATCATGTAACACCCCAAACCTGGCCTAGACGTTATGGCTAGATCTGGTGTGTCACATGGACCTACATCTAAGTTTATGACCTTTTTTCTAGTTGTGGCATGAGTGAGAGTTTCATTAAAACAGCGAGTTTGTGAAAAGTCATATTGTTAAGCCTTTAGGTTATCCATATTTTGAACTAGTTGAGTTTTGAAAACATTCTTAAGATTTTGAAAACCCGCGCAGCCTATGACTAGCAATTTCGATAAAGTATGAATTAAACCATTATTAAAAACAAAACCAATAAAGAAATTTAAATAGCGGCCTTATTACAATTTAAACCCCAAAAATAGCATAATAAAATACTTAAAATGAAAAGAAACCGAATTTGCAGATGCGAATCTCTCACAGCTCCAAGCCCACTATGGTTGAGGGTTACCTGCAGAGCTGAAATTAAGGGGTGAGTTTGACAACTCAGTGTGTAACATAATCTCAACCATAAGCCAAAACAGATCAAGCCTCAGATTCATATTTAATTGGGCCTTGGCCCATTACAGAAATCAGGTTAAGCCCATAGGCCCATAACAGATACAGATCAGATATAATATGCAAAGAGAAAGCCCAACCCAGATCCATCCATAACACCCCCGTACCAGCCTTACACCATGTGGGGAGACTACTCGACCCACCCAACCGCTACACACCACAGAAATTTGTAGCGAGGCTGCCAGATATTGTGACGAGGTCACCAGATACAGATATTGTGGCGAGGCCACCAGAACAGATGTATATGTGGCGATGCCACCAGAACAGATGTATATGTGGCGATGCCACCAGAACAGATGTATATGTGGCGATGCCACCAGATTGCAGCGAGGCTACCAGAACAGATATATATGTGGCGAGGCCACTAGATTGCAGCGAGGCTGCTAGAACGCTTCCTCCATCATAAACCCAAACCCCATGCAACAGATATCATGATATGGCATATAACATACAGAATCTCATGCATCAGATATATTCATATATTATAAGACAAGATATATAGAAACAGACAGTCATACATTTCATACAGAGTTTGCCCTAGGGGTATAAAGGTCATTTTGCACCTAGGGGTAAAATGGCAATTTTCTATACTTAGGGGTATTTTAGTCATTTTACCGATTTTCAGGGATCTATGCATGTACCAGTAATTATTAGTCCATTAGTGATTGCGGAAGTCCATTTAACTTAGTTTCCAATTTTACCCCTTTTTAGCCCAAAACCCCTAATGGGCCTCACTAAGTCCATTAACGTCTTAAGCCCGTTAAATCAAATTTTATGCTCAGATTACCAACTTCAACCGTATTATTATTAGCCACGTCGCCAGAAGGCCTTTAACAGTCATTTTATCGATTTGGGCTCAGAAGCCCATTGGGCCCATCTTTGGCCTATCGAAGCCCATCTTACCGAAATGCTCGAAATTGCACCTTCTGCAATTTCGCCATCGTCAATTCCTAGTTTGACCATAACAGAGTATTCGGCTACTCTTAGATCCTTCCAAGATCGATTGTCGATCACTTTTGGTCGGTCACTTTGGAACAGTTTTCGGTCATTTCGGCTTTTGCCGTCGTAGTCTATGAGGGAGATGCGTTACACACCTATTTTTGTGGTCCTACCAACGAATCCTCCACGTGCTTAATCCTACAATCCATTTCCTACTCGGTTAGCCAATAGATTACAAAAACCAATACCAAACAAAATCCCTTGCCACGCTTGGCCATACCCTTAATGGCCGTACAACCTTACCTTAACATTTTAGATCTTGGTCTGAATGAATCGTAGCCTTCAACTCCTCGCTTGAACACCTTTCCTTGCTATCCAAAGCACAAAAGAATCAACCATAGCATTAGAATCTTATAAGCAATGTCGACATGCCCCTAAAGATCTAGGGGTTTCGGCTTTTCTTTATGATGTTGATAAACGAATGTACTTAATGATTAGATCGCTTACCGATGCTTCCACTCGAAGAGTATCGCTTCCATGCTTCCACTAACTCGAGACTATATTAGATTTACAGGAAATCTGGCTCTAACGAAACAAGAGTAGCTCTAGAGATATTCGACTTGAATGGCTAGAAGGAGATGCGCTCGGCTTTTGAATAAGTGGTATGGTGACCTTATCGTTACAACCAAAAATGGGTGAGATGATTCGGCACTAAGGGAGATGCCAGGCAAGAAATCGGCTTATAGAAGAAATCAAGGGAAGAATGAGAAGTTGGTTTCGGCAAGAAGGGGTGTTTTGGCTTTTGAAACTGTCGATAAAGGCTTACGGGAAAGAAGAAGAAGAAGGTGAAAGATTCGGCAGAGAGAGGTTTGCAGGAAAGATGAAATCGGCTAGAGATGTAAAGAGAAGAGAAGAATGGTGAAAAGATTAGAGAAGTGGCTTTTGTTACAGAGAAATCAGTAGTAAGGTTTCTGAGGTAGGGGATTCGGCTACTAGGTTTAGAAAAGCAGAAAAAGTGACCCCTATTTTACTAAACAGAATCAGCAGAAGAGGGGACTTACTTAACTAAGGAAATCGGCACCAAAGAGACCCCAAATGTCTATTGTGCCTTACCTACGCTACTTGCCTAATTGTCCCATAGAGAGTCCCTTGGCCGGCCACTTCATTCAAAATTTGAAATATCCTTGATTTGCTCATCAACCTCCTCCTTGATTAACTCATATGACCATTTCAAACTCCTCCAACTAGAGTTTAACTTGAAGTCTACCACTTACCTTTTCTATTCATAAAAAAAAATAAGACACCTTAATACATACCTGGGACTTGAACCCTTCACCTCCACTCTCGTTTAGGCACCACTTTTATGGCTCCTAAGTGGCGCCATACTGCCACTCCACCACTAGCCAGGTTATGCTTTATTTCACAGATATTTTCTTATAACACCTACCTTCCAAAGACCCCTATCTCCTAAGTCAAAAATACAAAATTTTGCCGAGCTTCTAACCAATACCTGGGCCTTCCATAGGCCCATTAACACTCCCTAAACATGCATTACATACCCAAACACTAGAGTTAAACATTTTATCTGATAAAGAACAATCTAAGAGAAACCCGAAAATTAGGGCGTTACAACTCTACCCTCCTTAAAGAAATTTCGTCCTCGAAATTTACCTTATCCAAACAAATGGGGATATTGCTGACGCATTGCCTCCTCTGGTTCCCAAGTAGCTTCCTTTCTGCCATGATTACGCCAAAGTACCTTTACGAAGGGGACTGATTTTCTCCTTAGAACCTTCATGTCTTGATCCAGAATCTGAATAGGCTCCTCCTCGAAAGTCAAATCAGGCTGTACTTCTACCTCTGTAACTGGTAGAATATGGGTAGGGTCAGAATGATATCGTCTTAGCATGGATACGTGAAACACATCATGGATTCTATTTAGCTATGGAGGTAATTCCAACTGATACGCTACCGGACCTACTCGCTTAAGAACTCGATAAGGCCCTATAAACCACGGACTTAGCTTGCCTTTCCTACCAAATCTTAGTATCTTCTTCCAAGGCGAAACCTTTAGAAAGACCATGTCACCCACTGAGTATTCAATCGCCTTACGCTTCAAATCTGCGTAACTTCTGCCGATCAGATGCCTCTTTTAACCGATCCCTAATCACCTTGACCTTCTCTTCAACCTCTGCTACCAATTCAGGTCCAAGAACTTGCCGTTCGCCCAATTCGGTCCAACAGCTAGGTGAACGACACTTACGCCCATACAGTGCCTCATAAGGTGCCATACGGATGCTAGCCTGATAACTGTTATTATACGTAAACTCTACTAACGGAAGATAATCCTCCCAACTGCCTCGAAAGTCAATAACACATCCCCTCAACATGTCTTCTAGAATCTTAATAACCCTTTCTGATTGACCATCTGTCTGAGGATGAAAAGCTGTGCTAAATTTTAGTCACATTCCCAACGCGTCATGCAACTTTTGCCAGAACCGAGATGTGAATCTAGGATCTCGATCAGAAATAATAGACACTGGCACCCCATGCAATCGCACAATCTCCGCGACATATAATTTGGCTAACTTCTGAAGCAAATAATCAGTACGTACAGGGATGAAATGAGCAGATTTAGTCAACCTATCCACAATCACCCAAATCGAGTCCTTCTTCGACGGCGTCAAGGGCAACCCACGTACAAAATCCATGGTCACCATCTCCCACTTCCAAAGTGGTACTTTCACTGGTTGCAGAAGTCCAGAAGGTAACTGATGTTCAGCTTTCACCTACTGACAAGTCAGACATTTCCCCACAAATTCTGTTACCTCTCGCTTCAGCCCAGGCCACCAATATAGTTCCTTTAAGCCATGGTACATCTTATTACCTCCAGGATGCATAGCACACAGTCCCTTATGGGCCTCAGTTAAAATTGCTTGCCTCAACTCAGAGTCCTTAGGAATACAAACTCTACCTCGAAAACATAGTACTCCTTCATTGTTAAGTCCAAACTCAGAAGTATTCCCATCCTTAATCTGCTGAAATCGAGAACCCAGAGACTCATCCCTCAACTGCTTTTCTTTAATCTCCTCCATCCAGGTTGGCCTTACTTGCAGTTCTGCTAATAGACTACCGTCATCATACAGACTCAATCGGGCAAACATTGCTCTCAGACCAGATACAGTTCTACGACTTAGGGCATCAGCCACCATATTAGCTTTACCTGGATGATACTCGATCGCACAATCATAATCCTTAAGCAACTCTAACCATCTCCGTTGCCTAAGGTTCAGCTCCTTCTGAGTCAGCAAGTACTTAAGACTCTTATGATCTGTGTATATAATACACCTTTCTCCATACAGGTAATGTCTCCAAATCTTAAGGGCAAAGATTACTGCCGCCAACTCCAGATCATGGGTAGGATAGTTCACTTCATGAGGTTTAAGCTGCCGCGATGCATATGCAACCACTTTACCTTCTTGCATCAGCACACAGCCTAACCCAACATGTGATGCGTCACTGTACACGGTAAAATCCTGTCCAGACTCTGGCTGAATCAATACAGGTGCCTCGGTTAGAACCTTCTTCAGTTTCTCAAAAGCTTCCTGCTGCTGCTCGGTCCAAATAAATGGTACTCCTTTCCTTATGAGTTTCGTCAACGGCGCTGCCATTACAGAAAATCCTTCCACGAACCTTCTATAGTACCCAGCTAAACCCAGAAAACTTCGAATTTCTGCCAATGATTTTGGTGGTTTCCATTCCAGAATTGCTTCAATCTTTCGAGGGTCCACCTTAATCCCCTCAGCAGAAACGACATGCCTCAAGAAAGTTACCTCCCTCAACCAGAACTCACACTTACTGAATTTCGCATAAAGCTCCTTTTCCCTTAACACTTGCAGCACCACACGGAAATGCTCATCATGCTTCTCCTCAGATTCAGAATAGACCAAAATATCATCAATAAAGACGACTACAAAAAAGTGAATATTTATCTTATGTTTTGAGTAAGTAAAGATATAGCCGAATACAATATTTAAGTAATGAGTGTAAGTAGTTAAATTATTTATTAAATGAATCAAAATTGTTTGATTAAGCTCAAGAGCAAAGGGACCTAAATTCGGACAGGGGGAAGGCGAAGCTAGTCGATTATTCAATCCGTAGTGACTCGATAAATTTGAGGTAAGTTCTTAAGTATTTGAGTTTGATTCCTTTGTAAGTTTTAAGTATTTAAATGGAATGAATATGAATTATGTATATATGTTAAGGTCAATGACTTTTCTAAATGATGGCATATATGATGTTATGTTATAAATATGTGAATAAGAACTTTAAAGAGTAAATTTGTATAAATCTGCTTGGCACAGCAGCAGTAATGTGTTTTAGAAAAATCACCATAAATTGTTGGAGTTGAATTAGAGGCTGAATAAATTATGTAATTAAAGCTTAATGAGTCTAGTTTCTTATAAAAGAAACCATATAAGCAAAGGAATTTCCGATAAAGAGATATTTAAAGTAGTGTGAGACAGTGTCAGAATGACTTCGAAATCCTCTGTTCTGTTTTTAGAAAATCATTATAAATTGTACAAAAATTGTTATAAGATAAAATTTATGTGCTTAGACTCCTTAATGAGTCTAGTTTCAAATGAAATAAACAACAACATATTTTGAATTCTGTACAATGAGAAATTTGATTCGTAGTGAAGAGTGGTCAGTATAGTCAAACAGTGGAACAGGGGAAACTTTATAGGTAGAAGATATATGAGTGTATTTTCAGGAAAAATTAACGGTACTTCATTTGGAGTTTTATAGCTCCAGTTACAAATAATTTAATGACTGTTGCTCAGGGAGGCAGCTTGTAGTGAAATTGTGATTATGTTGTAAATATTGATAAAATGGTTTGAGTCGCTTATAAGCTATTGATTAAATATTGGTAATCAAAGTACTGAATCCATATTAAAGTGAGGCTATAAGCCGTAAATGACTAGTATACCTAGTCAATTTTGTTATGATGAAATTGATGTACAAAATACGTATGTGTGGTGAAGCCGAAATGGCTAGTATTAAATGTGCAAGTTATTCGAATGGCCTTTATGAAAATGTGTACTATCTTTATTTGTATAGTGAGACCGAATGGTTACTTAGAAATGTTATATGGTTGAGTGGTTATTTAAATGAAAGCAAAGTATGTGATGTATTAGCAAGTGATGATAAAAACATTATCTTATATATGTGCTTGTGTATGTGGTGTGACCGAAAGGAGCAAATGTGAAATGTACATATGTTTATGTGTATATAATATGGCCGAATGACCAATTGTGAAAAGTGTATATTATTAGATATTTGATGAGGCTAAAGTCAGTAAAATTATATAAAATGAATTGTGCTGAGACTGTATCCGGGATTAAAACCCGTTGACTACATGTAGAGATTTTGTCCGGGTAAGACCCGATGACTACGTGTGGAGAATATCCGGGCTAAGTCCCGAAGGGCATTTGTGCCAGCGTATATCCGGGCTAAGTCCCGAAGGGCATTTGTGCCAGCGTATATCCGGGCTAAGTCCCGAAGGGCATTTGTGCCAGCGTATATCCGTGCTAAGTCCTGAAGGGCATTTGTGCCAGTGTATATCCGGGCTAAGTCCCGAAGGGCATTCATGCCAGTGTATATCCGGGCTAAGTCCCGAAGAGCATTCGTGCTGGTGATATATCTGGGTTAAATTCCGTAAGCTTTATGCGAGAACCTTATCCGGACTTAACTTCCGCAAACTTTGTATTCGTACTGTATCCAGGTTTAAAGACCCGAAGACTAAATGCTAGAGTTTCAAGTAAGATTTCGATATTGAGTATCCGCAGTAAATATCAAGTAAGTATTATGCATGTAAGATATTCAAGTACGTATTACTTACTCATCAGTGGATTGATTTCGAAGTAAATTAGTAGTAACAAAGAGAAATGTAAATTTGATCGATAATATAATTCCGAATATGTGAATGATTTATTTGATCAATGGTTGATAGTATATGAAAGTATTTGATTTAAAATATAGCGTATGAACTTTAATTAAAGAAAAATATGACTGAAATTATCCATATGTATTAGTGTATATTCGGCCAAAAAGGCCTTATGCTTTGAGAATGGGCTATATTCGGCTAGTTGTGCAAATATAAGAGAAGGATTTTATTATGACAACTTACATATATGTGTTAAGGAATATGCTTGGTTCTTTGTGTACCTATACGGTAATTTAATACATGTCATGTTAAAATACTCGAAGATATTGATGTGATTATGAACTAAGGAATTAAGTTCTATATACGTATGTACATTCATTGTACATGCACGAATGAGTGCAAATGAGTATAAAGATTTAGTATTATGTGTATGATATGTACTTACCATATGAATCCAACTTCGGTTGATAAAGAATGGTTTTGGGAATCAAACATAAAAGGGTTATATGTTATGCTAAATGAGTAGTGACTCTATGAAACTAGTCATGATAGATTGTGACATGACTATGTGGTTCCAAATATAGAAATTGAATGTGGTTAAAGTATTATGTTTTCATTTGATTAAATCAAACGCATTTAAAGTAATGCATATGCAAATATTCGACCATCTTGGTCATTATTATGAAAATATATATATGTATTAGCTAAGTGATGCGTTATTGAAATTATAGTCCGAATTGGAGCTCTAGATTTAACTTCATCGAATAGAAGAAGTGAATGACCAATGACATTGAATGAAAACATTTGGTGATTTTAAACTCAAGGCTAAAGAAATGTCAATTAAATTATGTGAAATTGTGGTTAGATATATTCGGTCAAATGAGACTTTACTTAGATTTAAGTATATGAGATAATCGTCTTAGATTCAGCAAAATTAATGTTTCGCTTAAGACTTACTAAGTTTACGAAAGCTTACTCTGTTTGTTTCATGCCTTTGTTTTATAGATTGTGGATTCTGACTACCAGCTCAGGGATCGTCAGCATTTCGTCACACTATCTACTATTACGGTAACCGTGTGTTTGGTCTTAGCTTATGGCATGTATAGGGTAGACAATAAGTAGAATGGTATATTGATTTTTGTATATAAGTCATGTGAATATGCAACTTACGAAACTTTCTTGTATAAGTTTTAAATTCGAACTTTAATTGTGTCTAAAAATTTTAGTAAACGAATGAATTTTTAATTCAAGAAAATGTTCAAAATTTTTTTCAGTCCTGATCCGATTTCAAATTTTCGGTAATGCCCCGTCCTATTTCGACAACGGTTACGGGATAGGGGTGTTACATTGGATGCATGTGTTAGACTACCGATAAGAAATTTTATAGATTGCATGTTTAATTTGTTTATTAAGGCTTATTTGCAAAAGTTGCAAAATATGTATTGTAGTTTATAAAGTACTTGATTGAAATGTGGGTTTAAAGTAGAGGTCCTTAAATAGTAATTAGATCATTAGAGTTTGATGGACAAAAATAGACATGGTTAGTAAGTAGAGTATTTAAGGGCATTTTGGTAAAATGCCTTAATTAATGAATAAAGACAAAATAACATGAAATAAGCTATCATCTTCTTCATTTCTTTTCTCTATGGCTGAATGTAGTAAGGGAACACCATGGCTAGGGTTTGTTCATCTTCCAAGCTTCATAGTAAGTCCATTCTAGCCCCGTTTTTCATGTTTTTTTCATTTTTGGAATCCCGGTAACTTGATTAAGCTAATTCTACCATTAATTCGAGCTAGGGTTTATATTTGGAAAATTAACCATACATAAAAAGTGTGTATTTTGATGTTTTATGACAGAATATGAAGCTTAGAATTATGTTAAACGACTTTTGCTAAGCGATTTTCAGTGAAAATGAGTAAAACGGCATAATCGGTAAAAATTATTATTGTTCATAAGTGCATGTTAGGGCGAGAATTTGATGGCCATAGGAGGAAAAAAATGATCAGCATGTCGTAAAACATAAGAATTAGGGATAAAGTTTAATTTCTGAGCTTTGGGGCAAAAATATAAATATGCAAAAGTTTAGGGGCAAAAATGTAAATTTTGTAAAAATATGTTTTAGGTCTGAAATGATTAGTTCATTGATTAAATAAGTGAAATATGATGTTTTAGATCCCGGAAAATGAGATTTGGGCATAGAAAGGCAGCAAAATCGAAAATTGGGAAAGTTGGTTAAAATGGCCGTGTTGGTATCGATGTAAGTTCATGTGTTTAATAAGCATTTAATTAAGCATGTTTGAATGTTAAATTGATATATTAGTTATAAATGTTTTAGTATTGATTTTTGAATATAATGACAATAATTGAGAAATGATTCGACATTAAAAGTGAGAATTCGAATATGTTTTCATATAAGACCATAGTGGTAATGTGGCTTTGAATAAGATCAAAAAAGTATTGAATAGCATAATTTGAGGAAAGTAAGATAAATTAAGGATATGATGAGATTTAGAATGTAAGTATGAAAGGTGAGTAGCATTTTATTATTATGAAATTGTTGCTATTATTATTATTGAGTTATGTGACTGACCTTGAGAATTTTGAGTAAGTATGTTTTAGCTATGAATTGCCAAGGCATTAAAATTTCAAAGTCCATGCTTATAACATGGCAACAAAGGAAGAATTGACGGAAAATTCCATGTTTATAACATGACAATTAAAGAAGAATTGACGGAAAAAGACCATGGTTGACCCATGGTAACATAAGATAAGGATACAAAGTAAGACCATGCCAAGGCATGACATTGGTAAGTTTTACAAGGCAAGGAAATCATGTGACATGGCATTGATAGGTTACTATACGGCAAAGATTCCATGTAAGACCATGTCAAGACATGGCATTGATAAGTTACTATAAGGCAAAGATCCTATGTAAGACCATGCCAAGGCATGGCATTGGTGAATTCACAAGGTAAGGATACCACGTAAGACCATGTCAAGACATGTCAATGGTAAATTTCAAAAGGAAAGGTCCCTTGCGCAGGAGTTGGCCCATTACTTGTAGCATCATTAATAGCTACTCGGTCTGGATCCATTACTACATAAAAACAAAACACAGTTTAGTAATGTCAGGATACCACTAAAATGTAACACCCCTTACCCGTGTTAACACCAGAGCGGGATACGAGGTATTACCAAGATAGCACACATGTAATCATAATAAACCGAGACATAAAATGATCATTTAAATTAAAACCCTTCAACTATTCATTTATCTTTTAGACATTGATTTCATTTATATATCATAAACATGTAACTTAACTAGTATTAATCCACATCGATAGCATAATACAAGTGATATATCAAATATTAGAGATCAATATTTCAAGTAATATTACTATAATATACAACAAAATACTCAAGTCTTCTATACATGCCATAGTTCCAAAATATGGTTACAAAATACCAAAAGGAAGGATGGATAGTGTTGGTGAGCCTCCGACAATTTTTTCGAGTCACGAGGAAACTCGTTTACACTATAAAAAAAGGCAAGAAAGAAAAAGAAAAAAAGTAAGCCTATAGCTTAATAAGTAATATGTAAATAATAAAAATAATAAACTATTTATAGCTTTTATATTTATCAAAAAATGTTTCCACAATTATACAATCTTAATCTCACATGAATTTACCATTTACTTAAATTTAGTAAAGTTGTCCATTTGAGTCCCAGTCACTAAATTATTTTTATCTAGAGCTACGGAGCTCCAAATTAAGATCTGTTAATTTTCCTAGAAACTAGACTAATATATCTTCTTACCATAAAAAATTCAGAATTTTCATTTAGCCAATTTGTACATTTTATTCATTAAAGCCTCCCCTACTTCACTGCGCAACAGTCCTGACCACTATTCACTAACATTTCAATTTCCCTATATACAGATTTAAAAAGATGTTCACGTTTCTTTCTTCTAAAAATAGACTCAATAAGGAATCAAACCATATAAATTATGTTCCACAATTATTTTTTTAAAAAATTTTAAAGATTTTTCCAAATCAGAACAGGGGATCACGAAATCATTCTGAACCAGTCTCACAAAAATTTAAATAACTCAGAATATAGAATTCTTTAGTTGCCCCATTTTTTTTATATGAAAATAACTCAATAAAATTTAATTACATATCTTATTCAGCTTCTAATTCAATTTTTACCATTTTTCGTGATTTTTCAAATCACTCCTCTGCTACTATTTTAAATTGTTTATCCCAAATTTCACCTCTTTCACTAAAATTCCCTATTACAACTTGCAAAATAACACTTTTCCAAATTTATCTTATCAAAATTCAATCACTTATCTAACTCATGGTTCAAAACCCAAATATTTATATCCTGGTACTTATTTCCACATTCTTTTTACATAAATTTCCATTTAACAAACTTGTTTCTTCCGATGAACATTTCAGAATGTAACAGTATCCGGTGGTTTTAGTACATAGCTCCACCTTCTGTAATTGATGCCCACTTTGTGGTATACACACATGGGACCATAGTATTGGGCTAACATATGTATTCGTGGCATACGCACTTAGCGCCACTTTTCGAATCAACATGTAAAACCGTGGCATATCCACTTAGCACCACGTTATATGTATAACCGTGGCATATCCACTTAGCACCACGTTAATAAATCAACATGTGTAATCGTAACATATCCACTTAGCACTACGTTACACATATAACCGTGGTATATTCACTTAGCACCACGTTTTTCCATCCTGAAGGTTCAACCGAGATTTTCTCATTTAACCCCAATTTATCAATCACAAATAACAGTTTATATCAATTAATTGTACAATACTAAAACTTATTTCACATGTCACAATTAAATATCGTAACATAATAAAAACAATACATTATTTACATATAAACTTACCTCGATGCAAATTATGACGAGTTTATACTCTAATCCACCACTTTTTCTTTTCCCCGATCCAAGTTGATTCCACGTCTTTCTTGATCTAATAATAACACATTTAGTTCATTTAATACTCATACTATTCAATTTGATCCAAAAATCATATTATGGTAAAATTACATTTTTGCCCCCTAAATTTCACAAAATTACGATTTTGCCCCTATGCTCGTAAAATAATTTTTATTCAATTTTCTTACATTTTAAGCCTAGTTGAACCTTTTCCCTCTAATAGCAGCCCATAATTCTCACTAAATCACACACTTACACACATTTCAGAACTTGTTACAAACTAGTCCTTCTACGCGATTTCGTCAAAAATCGCATGGTAAAAGACGTTTATTACACTCCAAAAATTTATATTCTTTCATAAAACATAAAAATACATGCATATAATTCATGGGTAAATTTTTAAACATAAACCCTAACTCAAAATAATGATAGAAATAGATAAACCGAGCTACGAGGATTTCAAAAATACGAAGAACATTAAAAATAGGGCTAAGATGCAATTACAATCAAGCTTGAAAGTTGGCAAAACCCTAGCTATGGAGGACATATCACATTCGGCCAAGGTAGGTGATTATGAACACAATTTTAGCTTTATTTCCCTTTTTAATTCTTTTATTTACAAAATGACTAAAATACCCTTACTAAAAAAATCCTACCTCACCGATTCCGTGTCCATTTTTGTCTAACAATTTAAAAAATGGACTAATTACCATATAACGACCTCTACTTTAAAAACCCATTACTCACAAGTACCTTTATGAACTAGAACATATATTTTTCACCTATTTCAATTTAGTCCTAAATATCAAATTGAGCACCCAAACGATAAAATTTCGCAACGAGATTTTCACACAGTCATTTAATCACACAGTAAATTTTTAAAATTAATTGCAATAAATTTTTCTACTTAGAATTTATGGTTTCGAAACACTATTCCGTTTAGGCTGTCACATAATTGATGTGTGTATCATATTTATATGACTGATATTGAGTGTTACATACTACATACACGTAATATTTATATCATGACATACTGCATGGGGTTGGGATTCTGATATGGAGGAAGTACTGTATAGTGGCTCCGCAACGTATTTTCTGTCACTAGTGGCTTTGCCATATTTTCTAATTCTAGTGGCTTTGCCACATTTACCGTCACTAGCAGCTTTGCTACATTATTATTACTAGCAGCTTCATTGAGATATTGGTGTGCTGGCTGGGTGGGTTGATTTTATCCCCACATGGTGTGTTGGTTGGTATGGGTGGTGTGTTGGTTGGATTGGGATGGGTTGCATTATTGTACTGTATTGACTTTGTATTGGGCTTAGGCCCACACTGTTATTGATAGGGCTAAAGCCCAGACTGATCTGTTTCTGAATAGGGCTCAAGCCTAGACTGTTTCTGCATGCACTGTTTGCTGTTTGACTAATAGGGGGTTACACATTGAGTTTTCGCAAACTCAACATTTCTTTTAATTGTACAGGTAATCTCTAGCTTTAGCCGATTTGGGCCGCAGAGGAATCAAAGGTGGCCACACAATTGTAGATGTTTGGCTTTTGACTATATTTATTTAAATTTCATTTTGGGCTTTTGGTTAGTAATAAGGCCATTTGTAATTAATGTTTAAGTCAGGCTTTGGTTTCTTATTTTAATCTGCTAGAGTAGTAAAATGAGTTTTCAAAATAATAACTGTTTTCAAAGAAAAACATGTATTTTAAACCTCATGGTTTTCAATTAGAAAGGCTTACGCGGTTTTATCCAGTTTAAGAAACCAACGTAACAAATATGGCTAACGTTTTAATAAGTCGATTCCAAATTGTAATAATGAAATTTGTTGAATTTTCTAAAGTGATAAAAACTAAATGGGTTTTTACTTAAATACGGATTTTTATCAATAAGTTTAAATTTTGGAAAACACTTCGATGTGACACGTTAGATTTGGTCGTAACGTCTAGGCTAGGTTTGGGGTGTTACACATCAAACCTCTTTTAAATATAAAGAAGCACGCCAAAATACCATAGATTTACATTGATATTCTCCAAGTGGGTTTTTCCCAAATTCAATCAATCGTTCATTGTTTTCTTCAATCGAGATAAGGCTTTGTATTTCTAATATTTTTATGTAATCTAGACATTTAAATAAAGTTTTAATCAACCGAATAAATGATTTTCCATGTTAGTCGAAATTGGGGATGTTAATGGTAGATTTTATATTTCTAAACAGAACTACTATTTATGTGTATTTTTCAACTTATTTTAACATGATTAGGAGGTTTTTAAACTCGCTTTAATTTTTCATTAAAGGATTTGAATGTTTTGTTGAGTTTTCATTAAGAATGGCCATGGATGTCAAAAATTTTGAAACCATAAATTTAAGGAGTTTTGGGTGTTTGAAGGTTTAGAATTTTTCTTGGATAAGTAATTAGATGTTTAGAGTTGGCCCCAAATGATATGAATGAATGTGGATTAAGAAACGTGAGTTTCGACTAGCTAGTCGAAAATTTTAATTCCAAGAGGAACTAGCCTTAGACCTGTATTTTTGTTTGATTAAGGTGTGTTATAGCTGCTAATTAATTGTGTGTGTTGTATGGTTAATATGTGAGAAGATTTAGAATCATTGGAATCCTTTTCGAGTTGGGCAAAAGGTGAGGAAAATCTTGTTTGAGCCTTCGACAAATAGGCGTAAGAGTGAACAGTGAATGTTTTGGAATTGCTACTTGTAGACACAATTCATAGTGTTAAATAAGAGCTTATGAGTAGCCTAAAAACCTATCATAAGTTTCAAGTGTAAGCCTTCTTTCTCCTTTTGTGTATTTTGCAAAAGTGTGGTAATTTGATTATGTTAATATAGTATGCAAAGTGATTGTATTGTGCATATATATGTGACTTGTTGTCGTTATAGCTCATTGAGTTATATGTTAACGCTTGTAAGTACAAGAATAGAGACCATGGTAAGCCTGTTATGTGGTTGTTACATTGTTGTGTGTATGATGTAAAAGAGCACTGAGAATGTACAAAAAATGGTAAAGAAATATGTGTATAATTGTGGATACTTTGGCTTCATGATCTTTTAAGACCCGTGGATATAGTTGGCATGCCATAGGATTTTTCAATACTCACCCTTCTTTTTTGATTTGGGGCATTGAGGCTCGGGACAGTTTCAAGAGATAAGGGAATGTGAGCTAAGGAGAAGCAATTATTAGATGAGGAGAGGCTAGTGAAACTAACCTTGTCTCAACAAATTAAGGAGAATCAATTATTAGATAAGGATTTGGCAAAGAAGATTTAGCAAGTTGAACAATGTGTTAAAGGAGACTTTGATGTTAACACAAATGATAATTGAATTTTCGAGAAAGACTATGTGTGTCGGCTGATGTGGATTTGAGGCAGGAAATTCTTATCGATACACATAGTAGCCTTTACACTATGCTTTAAAGCTAGTTTTGGAATTATAGTTTGAAAATGGAGTTCAAGAATTTGAAATTTGCAACCCAAAAAATATCTTCGTTCTATGGCTTTTGAAAATTAAACTGATTTATGAAAATAATGTGGAAAGGACTTTCAATTTTAGAAAGTGGACTAGATTGTAGAAGGATTTAATTTAATAGTAGCTTAAAAATAATTATACCAAGTGTAACGCCTTGATTTTGTGCCTAGAAGAATTGGGCCTCGAGCGTGGGTGCATTTAAAATTTTTGAGAGTAAGATAACGGCACAAAATGCATGTTATAATGGTTGGGTTGGTGATTTTGGGATGTTGGGGGCCTCCTATGAAGTCCTAGGTTCGAGCTTTGGTATAGGAAAAAAAATTTGTTTTTTAGCCTTAAGGGAACCCTAACCTCAAGTGGTCTGGCTTGTAAATAAATGAGGTTAAAATATGACACAAAAACCCTAATGGTCTAGTGGCAAGTGGCGCCACACTAAAAGCTAGGGAGAGGCGTTACATGCAGAGCAAGAAGGTCCAAGGTTCGAGTGTGGCTAAACGTAATAAGGGGTTGATTATTTTGCACTTATGTTGTGCAGGTGGTGGAAGTGGTTTTAAACTCTGCAGGGAGGAGTTTTGGATTGATCTTTAAATTTGAATAAGTTTTAGGGAGTAAATTAAGGCATGATAAGGGGAGAAAATCTAGAAGATGAAGTGTAGGTAGGAGTTGGAGTTAATTTGGGAAATGTTGAAGGCAAATTGGGCTAGAGGTTGAATAGGTGCCGATTTCAAGTTTGGGAAAAAAGACTATAGCCGAATGCACACTTGAATTTTTGACATTTGGGAGAGCACCATTTTGCAAAACTGAGGTTCTCTTTTTGGGTTGTAAATATTGCTGAAATTGCACCAAAAGTGACCATTCGTGTACTCTTTTTGCTCTCATATCTCTCTCTTTTCTTCTTTTTCATCGCATAGCTGAATGGCCCTTTTTCTCTAAAATTCTTCTTTTCTTCATAGACTTCTTTTCTCATAACCAAAACCGATTGCCATCTCACTTGCATTCAGTTTCATCCTTCTCTTTTGCCTTTGTTTTTCCCTACTCCCTTTCATCTTTCACTAAGCCTTGGTTCTTTCAAAAGCCGAATAGTGGACTTTCAAGCAAAACCGATTGCATCACCAGTGTAAAGAATCTTGCTTCTTCTCCATCACGAAACAATTCTTGTCTCCAACCTTCGCTTTCGATTCTGAACAGCGCTCTCCTTTAGGCTATTTAGTCCGTATGATCAAAGTTTAAGTTTGGGTAAGTACTTAGTCAATTCTTCTTTAGTGCATTTTGGTAAAGGTCGAATGGCTTACCTAATCCCTTTCTTTTCGTCAACCTTGTCTCAACAAGGGAGGTTTCCAAGGATCGCATTCGTGGTAGTTTTCGTACTTCTTAATCAACCAATCAAAGGTAAGTGAATTGGGGATTGGATGTTGGCCGATTATCTCCCCTTTTTGGAGACATGTATTTTATCTTTGATAGTGGCATATAGTAACTTTGTGTGGGCTTTGATAAGTGATTATTTGGGTGATTTAGATTAACAGCAAGGAGGGGAGATCGGTTCGTAACCAATCGAATTAGGAGGTGTGAGTCGATTTGATCAAGGTAAGTGTGTGACTTAGATTCGGTTTTGGTGTTAGAAAGATTTGTTAGATCTTATAGATAGCCTAAACGAGTTCTCTTATTCAAATATAGGTTTTTACGTGCATGGATTTTTACGCTCTTTCCAATAAGGTGTGTACAAACACTACACACACGACGAATCGGCAAATGCCGAAATCTCGAAAAGCCAAAATGCTGAAAAGATGAAAGGTTGGTACCGACAACCACATGAGTCTGTGAAAACTCGTGTGGAGATACCGATATGAAGACAGAGGCTCCATGGGCAATTCCATGGACTCAAGCCACTTTTTGGCCAACTGGGCCGAAATGGGACAAATGGGCCCGGTGCGCCCGTGGACCCATCGTGAGTAAAATGGATGGATTTGTAGGTTTTGACGAGCCAGGTAGGCTAACTACATGAATTAGGGGTGATTTGGGCCTAATGGGTCGTATGAGTTTGTGGGCCCTGCTTAAGCTAAGTATTGGGCTTTTAGGCCTTAGTAAAATTTGTGATTCAAATGAAACCACCCTAATCGAGTTGAATAATTGTGAAATTGGTTAATGGGCCAGAATATGTACCTAGGCCCATGATAAAGTTATGACTAAAATGCCCCTACACGATTTGTGGTTGATTTGTATGCCATATACATGTTATTTTGCATTCATTCGATAATATGTTGCATCTGGGATGGGTTGATATTGGAGGAAGTGTTATATGAGGATCGCATAGTCGCTTGACGACTGTGGATCCAACGAAGGTTTTTTAGCCATGATATGATTAGCAGATCTACTGCAACGATGAGTAGTGTGGCAAGCGGTGCTACAATAAGTGTGTAGGGATGGGTAGGTCGATATTTATATCCCCACAGGAGTGTAGGGTTGGAAGGGGTGTGCAGGGTTGGATGGGAAAAATGTACATTGCATATACATATTGTTATTATTATGATTTAGGCTCTGGCCCAGCTGAGGCCATTATGGGCTAAGCCTTGAGGCCACCATTGTTGCAATGGGTTTAGGCCCAATTTGATTGTTGCATGTTATTTGTTCGACGAGGGTCGTACACACTGAGTTTTCAAAAACTCACTCCCTCCTTTAATCTTACAGGTGACTCACAGTACGTGGCTTGACGTAGGAGAAGACTCGAAGGTGGCCGCACTGCAAGTTGATTAGTGATTTAGTAGTTTCATTTATTCTATCTTTAATTATTTTTATTGGGTTGTAATAAGGCCATTTATCTCCGGTTGATTTTATATTTGGGTTTTACTTTTATTTCAAAACTTAAACTTCTTTTCTAAATCAAATGACGTTTTGAAGTCAACATAAATATCTGAACATTTTCTTAAAACATGAGCTTCCACTGTAATTTAACTGGTAACTTTACAAGATATACAAACTCGGGTTTCCAACTAGCAAACTCATAGCTTTTATTTAAACTCACCTGAACTTTTAATTAAGCAAACACTCAAAGGGAATCATATTTTTTAAACTAAAATAATTATTTGCCAATGAGACTGGTTTTAAAAATAAACACACAAACACTAATTTAAACCACAGGCCATCGAATGGTCCAAAGTCTGCCAACATATTCTAATTATACGAGTCACCCTTCAATGTGACACCGTCGGATTTGGCCATAGAATTTGGGCCAGGTTTGGGGTGTTACACCAAGTTTCAAAATTAGCCCACTGTTCTCTGTTTCACCCTGTTATTAACATGAAAAAAAAAGAAACATCTACTCTTTACTTTTCTTTGTGCCATCTATTAGAAAGAACAATCCCCTAATATAATTCTTCAATCTTTGGTATTAACTACTCTAATTTTTTGTTTTCAATCATCTTCCAAATATCAAACCTCTTTTAAATACAAAGAAGAATGCCAAAATACCATTGATTTGCATTGATATTCTCCAAGTGGATTTTTCTCGAATTTCAATCAACCGTTCATCATTTTCTTCAATCAGGGTAAGGTTTTGTTGAGTTTTCATTAAGAATGGCCATGGATGTCCAAATTTTTGAAACCGTAAATCTAAGGAGTTTTGGGTGTTTTGAAGGTTGAAGATTATTCTTAGATGAGAAATTAGATGTTTAGAGTTGGTCCCAAATCATAGGAACAAATGTGGATTAGGATATTTGAGTTTTGGCTATGCTAGTAAAAAAATTTAGTTCCAATAGGACCTAAATCATAAAAAGTGTTAAAGTTGATATCTATTACCTAAAGGCGTCAAATGGCTATGAAACCTTAACCTAATGGACTAAGATAGGAAATATACCATCCTTGATGTTAATGGATAAATATGGACTAGGTTTTGCTGTAATTTTAATAAGTAATAAGGTTAATATGGTAAATAGGTAATTATGCTTAAAACAAAAGAAAAGGAAAATATGTATCATCTTTATTTTCACCTTAACCAATTTTAAAGAGAAATAAAACTCCATGGATAAGTGCTTGGTTCAGCTAGGTTCATTATAGTGCATGGTATGTGTTTTTCCTCCTTTTTTTTTTATGTTTTTGAGTTCGTTTTAGCTTAATTTAGCTAGAATGAGGCTTAATTTGTGAAATTATTCAAGGTTGAGGGACTTACCATGAATGCTTTTGAATGATTTTTGATATTAGTTAATAGAATATGAATATTTGTTGAAAAATAAACAAGTTTTGTTAAGTGATTTTTGATGAATTTTGGAATTAGGGATTAAATCGTTAAAAGTATAAATTCTAGGGTTTTATTATGAAATGATGGTTAATATGGGTAGTTGGAAAGTCCCTTGTATCTATGGTTAACATGGATTTAAGTTAAAATGTTTAGATTTTAATTTATGAGCATAAGGACTAAATGTTGAAAGGTTAAAATGTTAGGGACAAATTGGTAATTTTATATAAATATGAAATATGGATTCAATTAAATTCTAGAAGTACTTAATTGATTGAAATTATCCATTTAGATTTAATTGATTGAAATTATCCATTTAGATCAAGATAAACCACATTTGGGCTTAGATCGAGGAAAAGCTAAAGCTTCGAAGTAGGTCGATTAAACTATTACGCCCTATTATCGAGGTAAGTTCATATGAATTGTAATTGCTTAAATGTTGTGTAAATTGAATTATTATTATTATTTTGATGTAAATGAACCAATATACAAATGTATCAATGCTAATGACATGTCATTAGGGATTCCATGTTATGGGTGCTGGTCTTGGATGTCCTACCGATGGCTAAGGTCTTGCATTTGTTGCAGATTCTCTAGATCTCCTAAAAGATTTTAAAATCATCATTAACCTCCCTTTTTTCTTTTCTATTTCTAGATTATTATATGACGATTTTTGAACTTTCCATATACATATATAGAAATAGAAAAAGATAGACTAGAACCGACATCTCTTATGTCATGTCAATGACAATATAAAAATGGAATTGGGACCTGGATGGAATATAATGAAATAGAGCCACTTTGAGGTTTCATATGAAATGAGGCGTGGAACAGAGCCATTACAAAGAAGTTCCGGGGGTTACGAAGGAAACTTCGAGTTCATATTGGTCATGGGTTGAGAATAGGAATTGAACTCAATGAGATCTAATCTCCCGTTGTTCCTCAGTAGCTCAGCGGTAGAGTGGTCAGCTGTTAACTAACTAGTCATAGGTTCGAATCCTACTTGAGGAGATTTGATTCATTCCGAATTAAAGAATTCAGAATGTCAGAATGAAAGGCTTCGCTTTGACCGTTAAGAGCAGGTAACCAATTAACTGTGTCTTTGTTTCTATTGCATTCTATCTCATCGTATCACATTCTGTTCTGTGATATTTGAGAATCACCGTCAATACCTTGGTGTAGGTGTCCGGGAAAATCCTTTGCTCCATAGTCCTAGGGCTGTTTACAACTAGCCAATTTAGAATTCTCAGATGTACTAGCAAATGCCTCAAAGATGCAGTCATCGATTCTCTCGAGAGGCCACAATTACCGCAAGCAAACACATTAATTTAATGACGAGGAGTGCATTTTTTCTATGCTAGCTTCTACGTAGTCCACCCAATCAAGCACGAATAACAAAACTCTTTAAATTTTTCAGAAAGACTTCCAAAATTGGTTGCTAGACCTTTAAAATTTTTCTTACTCCGTCTACATATCATTAGGGATCTTTTTCCTTTTATTAATAACCTATAATAAAAAGGAAATAATTTCCTTTTACTTTTTTGAGAAAATCATAGAATGTATTAATATTTTATATTCTTTCAAAATAATTTTAACTTCCACACATATTAACTCGTGAAAGTAGTTATTGTAACAACCTAATTTTAGTGAGATCGAAATAGTGGTTTCGGGACCACAATTCTGATCCGAAAATAAAATTTATTTTATTTTATTATATGGTCCGTAGTATGTTAGAAATGTCATGTGAAAATTTTGGTAAGAAAATTTTACCGATATGGTGTTTAATTACGGGAAGGACTAAATCGCATAAAATGTGAAAGTAGAATTCTAGTAGCTATAAGGATTAAATAGCTATGGAATTCAAAACTACAGGTCCTTATATGGTAATAGAAAGTATCTACATATTTTAAGGTGACTCATCGATGGAAATTTAGGAAAAGGGCGAGGACTAAATTGGAAATTAAAATAAATAATTAATTAAAAGATGATAAAAAGAAATATCATCTTAGTTTTGTCATCTTCAACCCCAAAATTTGATGGAAACCCTAAGAAAGAGAGAAGAAAATTTCAAGGCCTAATGGGGTAAGCTTTCTAATATTTTTAAAATCGGGATAGCTTAACCTATCTATTTGGGGGATTAATTTAAAAAGTTATCAAAGTATAGAAATTGCGTCATGGATGTATATGCCGAAAATTTAAAATCTATGGTAGAAAATGAAAGGTTGTTGATAGATAAACAACTTTTACAAAGTGATTTTTGGTGAAAACATGATTTAGGGACTAAAATGCAAAGTTGTCAAATTGAAGGAAAAATGTTGAAATTTTATGAATGCTTGTGCTGTAAATTTTATAATGGGATTTTGGTTAGGCTTAGAATAGAGAGTAAATTGCACAAGTTTCATTTTCCGAGCATAAGGATGAAATTAGAATTTATGGAAAAGTTAGGGATAAAATGGTAATTTTGTCTAGGATGTAGATTGACTCCTACTAAGGATGTAATGTGTGAAATTGACGATTAAAGTTATTTATATAGATCCAGACAACTCAAATTCGAGGTAAGTTCCTGTAACTTAATCGAGCATGTAAATATGTTTAATTGAATGTTGTGTTTGTATGGAATGTGTATTATATTGATGTACATTATTTGAATGTTATAATGAGAAATTCAATACATGCTTGCAATGGTGAATAAGCGGTTAAGTCCCAATTGAATATTGAATTTCGATGAATATACGTGCTTTCTCGAAATGGATGAGGTCCTGTATTTGTTGTTGACGAATTTAGCTCGGACGAGCAATCCTATTGACCTCATTATAAGAAGGATTTAGCCCAGACAGGTAATCCTAATATAACACCTCCTAAGTATATATAACGAATAGGGTTTAGCCTGGACTGATAACCCTAATTGATCTTTTCTGAGCATACGATATATAAAGGATTTAGTTTGGACTGGTAATCCTATTATACAATATATGGCTCGAGAGTGTTTCCTTGATTAAGTGCCCTAATGGGTACTCTTGAATAAGAAATTGACAGATTATTGAATAGTACACCTTGAGTGTACCACTTAAGCATTCATCGGAATTTTAATGATTCAACAGACACAACTTTTGATATGTTATGAGAAAAAGAGATGAAATGATAATGACTTGAAAGAGTATTGCATGATGACCTCATCTATTGATATGGAGATTTTTGGTGATTAACATGTTAGATTGAATACATGTGTTTAGGAAGCTTTACTAATGGATGGAAAACATGATATTGTATGTTTAGATTTAATAGACAGGATTGATAATTTTAGTTTTCTGTTATACGAACTTACTAAGCACGTAATGCTTACTCCGTTTTATTTTCCCTGTTTTATAGTGCTCGGAAGCTCGCAAAGGTTAAAAGATCGTTGGAGCATTGTCACACAATCAGCTAGCTTATTTTGGGTATATATAGTTGAATCCTTTTGGTATAATGGCATGTATAGGACAACTTGACCATTAGTGGTTTGATGATGATGTTTGTAATTTAGCCATTAGTATGACTAGAAATGGTTGTTTAGATATACTTGTAATTTCATGCTTTAGTAGCTAAATTTATGTTAAGTAGGTTGTTATGATATATTCACATGTGGTATGTTAAATATAGGAGATTAAATGTGGTTAATACCTAAGTTAAATCAAGGTAAGATATGAACACACACTTGCATGAAATGGTATGCCATGATGAATGATGGAATTGCTTAATTTGAATGCTTGAAATGGTTGGAATTGGATGTGTGTTCCAAGTGCAGGTCTTGGGTGTGATTTTGGGTGAAAAATGAAGCTAGAAATGACTTTATTTTGTCCACAAGGACAGACACATGGTCGTGTGTCTAGGACGTGTGTGACACACGGGTTGATACATGGGCACGTGTCAAGACCGTATGTCCCTTGTAGCACACACGAGTAAACACACGGGCATGTGTCTAGGACTTGTGTGATGCACGGGCTGATATATGTGTGAGTGTCAAGACCATATGTCCCCTGCACCTAAATTTTGAGAAAATAGAATACTCAAAATTGAGCACACGAGTAGAGACACAGGAGTGTGTCTCAACTGTGTGAGACACACGGCCTAGAACACGGGTGTGTCCCTTGATCGTATGAATCCTTCACCTATTTTCTGAAAATTTGAATTAAACACACGTCCTAACACACAGGCATGTGACTTGGCCGTGTGACATCAATTTGTTCATGAGTTGCAAGTCAGAGAGTTACACAGGTTCAAAACACGGCCGTGTGACTTCACACGGCCTAACCACATGGGCGTCTTACTCTTAATAGTAAGACAAATTTTGTGATATTGTGAAAAATTCCCAGAGATTCGAATTTGGTCCCGAATCAATTTTAATGCATGTTTTGGTGCCCTCGAGGTCCCTACTAAGTGACGTTATGAATGATTCTGGTAAATGAATACTAATTTACTTGAAATATCTAAAAATGTTCTGAAATTTTTGGTAATGCTCCGAAACTTTGTTCCAGCGATGAATACGAGTTAGGGTGTTACATTTAGTGGTATCAAAGCTACGGTTTAAACGATTCTTAAATTTGAAGTAGCAAGCACGAGTTTAGCTATACATGCCATTATATAAACTATGATAGTGTGATGACTCATGGTCATTTTAAATGTGTTTTTCATATAGTAATGTCATCAACCAAGCTAGAGTTGAATCTGAGGAAGTTGAGAGCAATGCTTCAACTTCAGTTCAAAGACCTACTTCTGCATCTGGTTGTGAAAGGCTCGTGTCTGAGGGCCAAGGTGAGGAGGCAAAACAGGCCTTCTCTCAATTAATGAATGAGTGGTTTACCAAGTACTTAAGAACAAACCCCACTATACCACGACCTCCCCTACCTGCTCCTCAGCTGATTCCTGAGGTACCACAGTGTGCTGAACTTGCTAGAATTGGCAAGCCTCCGATAAATAAAATCTGTAAGCATGGGGCTGAAAAATTTAGAGCTACCACAGATGATGATCTGGAAAGGGCTGAGTTTTGGTGTAACATCTCGAAATAGGGCCTAAACAGAATGGTGGGTGCGAAACCATGAATCTAAGATAGAAAAGTTAATTCCGATAAATTTTTATGAGTTATCGAGTGATTAGATGCATGTGTTAGAATACTAATAGAAAATTTCATGAATTGCATGTTTAATTTGCCTATTAGGGCTTAATTGCAAAAGTTGACAAATATGAGTTCTAGATGTTAAAGGGTTTAATTGAAGAGCATAATTGAAGTAGAGGTCCTTAAATTTATACCATTAAGTTTTCATGGACAAAAAATAGACATACATAGGTACAAATAACCAAAGTTTTAAATACAGGGCATTCTAGTCATTTGGTAATTAAAATGAATTAAAAGGGAAAAATAAGGCACAATTGCTATCATCTTCTTCAAGGGCTGAAACTCATATTGTCTCCATCGCTAGGGTTTGTTTCAAGCTTCCAAGCTCCATAATCAAGAAGAACAAAATTTAGGGATAGACTGAGGAAAGAAAAAGGTAGAAGATTAAGTTGTCAAGTTGATCGCATTTTGCACCGAGGTAAGTTTACGGTAAATAAATACAATATTTCAATGCTTTATATTAATGTTCTTAATTTCCAGCATATATACATTTATTTTATGAGAATATTTCAAGTTGAATTAAAGATGAGATAATAGAGAAAAAGTATCAGAAAGCCCCGTTTGAACCTTAGGGATGTATGGTATTTTTGGTTAAGACAGTTGAGGAATATCTCATGTAAGTCCATATCAGACATATAGCATTGGTAGGTTGAGACAGTTGATGAACATCCCATGTAAGTCCATATCAGATATATGGCTTTGGCAGGACAGGGAACATCCCATGTAAGTCAATATCAGATATATGGCTTTGGCAAGACAGAGAACATCCCATGTAAGACCATGCCTAGAGCATGGCATTGGAAGGCTATTATCAGGCAGGAAAACCCAAGTACCCTTAGTATTCCATTTGGTTCATCGGGCTAATATACAGGCTATGTTACAAGAAAGTTCAGGCAAAGGAATGATAAACAGGAAAGTTAAAGAGTAAGTAGAGAAGTAAAATAAAGATTTTGTTGTTGATGGTGTAATGAGTATATTTATAATTGGTGAATGTTGTCATTTATTTATTTGTAAACTTACTAAGCATTGTAGCTTACTCCTTTTCTTTTCTCTCTTTATTAGTGTAGCCAAACCAATTCGGGGATCAAAAGGACATCGAAGTTCATCTCACACTATCGAAGGCTATCTCGGTATTTTGTACTTTGAAATGTTTTGAGTTATGGCATGTATAAAGACTTGGCCAATTGGTGTGTATGTCTTTATCATATGATTTAAGTATGGTATGTGAATGCTTGATGATGATTAGCTATTGAAATGGCTAAATAAGAACATGTTTTGATGTTATCTATGTCTAAATGATAGTTTATGCAAAGAAATGATGAAGGAGGAAAAGTTGGCCATGAAACAGTTTTGTAACAGTAGCAGTGATGTGAATTTGAAAAATCACTAAACATTGTAAAAATGGAATTAAATGGTCAATAAGATATATAATTAAATCTTATCGAGTCTATTTTCATAGGAAAGAAACAAGGTAAGCAAAGGAAGTCTATATTCTGAGATATTTAAATTCTTGTGAGACTGGTTCAGAGGGATTTCGTGATCCCCTGTTTTGAATTTAGAAATTCACTAAAAATTCTATAAAAAGAACTATGAGTCATAATTTATATGTATAGATTCCGTAGTGAGTTTATTTTCATTAAAAACAAGTGGAAACACTAAATGAAAACTGTACTAAGAGATAATTGATTTTTTTAAGGAGAGGTCAGAACAATGGGATTGTGAAATAGGGGAACATTTGACTAATAAACTGTACTAATTTGCCACGCCAAAAATTCTTTAAAAATTATGGTAAGATGATATATGAGTCTAGTTTCAGGGAAAATTTACGGATTTAAATTTCGATTTTAACTTGAGTTATAATTAATTTAGTGACTATTATGCAGGTGGATAATTTTATTATGAACAGTGCAAATGAATTGTTTTGATTTACGTAAGTAATCGAAAAATTTTTAATGTTCTCAGTTTGGTCTCGAATTTTTTCAATTGCATGTTTTGGGGCCTCAAGGGCCCTTTTTAAGGATATTGGGTGAATTTGGGTGAATTAATTTTAAAAAGTAAATTTTTACACCCCGAATTAGTAAGATAAGTCCAGTAACGCCTCATGCTCGACTCCGGTGACGGTCTCGGGTAAGGGGTGCTACATTTGGCTAGAAAATACTATCCAAGTTTTTGATGAATTATCCTGTACCATTGTCGAATGTCTAGAATGGGTTCTAACTAAGGTTAAGATGTGTAAATGCTTTGAAGAGGGTTTAAATGAAGATATTAAATTGTTGATCAAAATTCTCGAGATAAAGGAATTTGTGGTGTTAGTCAATCGATCACAGGAAGTTGAGGAATTAAGTAAGGAGAAGAAACAAACTGAAAGAGAGGCTCCAATTTCTAGAAAAGGAACTATGAGTAAGTCACAATCATTCGATTCTAAGAAATTAAAGAAGTATTATGATCGTGTGACCACCTCTATGGGATATTTTTGAAGAGAACAGGGCATTGAACGTTCTAACCTGAGGTCTTCATCTCCATCTGTGACCAGTGTGGGTAGTGTTGGTAATCCCAAACCTAAATGTAAACATTGTAACAAATTCCATCACGGGGAATGTTAGTCTAGAAGAGAAGCTTGTTTTGGATGTGGTTCACTTGACCATTTTCTCAAGGATGGTCCAAGAAGAGTTGAAAAAGAGATAGAACCAGCTCCAAAGCCTAGTAAACCCATCTCGAGAGGCAGACCACCATGTCATCTCGGCAATGTTAGTGGTAGTCGAGGTACTACCAGGGATAAATCAGTTGGATCTGAGGCACAAGCACCTACCAGAACATATGCTATTCATGCTAGAGAAGATGCCTCTACACCAGATGTCATTACTGGTACATTTTCTCTACTTGATACTAATATTACTGCTTTGATTGATCTTGGTTCCATACACTCATACATATGCACAAACTTAGTGACTGTTAAGAATTTACCTATTGAATTCCATGAATTTGTGGTTAAAGTTTCAAATCCCCTGGGCCAATGTGTTATGGTAGATAAAGTTCATAAAAACTGTCCATTGATGATAAAAGGTTATTGCTTTTCAGCTGACTTGATGCTACTACCATTAGATGAATTTGATGCGATTTTGGGAATGGACTGGATAACCCAATATGATGTAGTGCTGAATTGTAAATAGAAATATATTGTATTGAAATGTCCCAATAGAGATTTACTTCATGTTGAATCTGATAAACAAGATGGATTACCTAATGCGATTTCAGCAATATCAGCACAGACATATGTCAGAAAGGGGTATGATGCTTGTCTTGTATATGCATTGGATACTAAAGTCTCTAAGTGTCAATGCCTATTGTATGTGAATTCCTTGATGTATTCCCAGAAGAATTACCTGGTTTACCACCGAATAGAGAAGTGGAATTCTCTATAGATCTTATACCGGGAACGACACCGATATCAATAACACATGATAGAATGGCTCCTACTGAATTGAAAGAGCTGAAAGTACAGTTGCAAGAATTGATCGACAAAGGTTTTGCTCCGCCTAGTTTCTCACATTTGGGTGCACCAGTTCTGTTTGTTAAGAAGAAAGATGGATCGTTGAGGTTGTGCATTAATTACAAATAGCTCAACAAAGTTACCATAAAGAACAAGTATCCATTGCCTCGTATTGATGACTTGTTTGATCGGTTAAAATGTGCTATAGTATTTTCAAATATTGATATCTGTTCTGGTTATTATCAACTATGGGTAAAGGATTCAAATGTACCAAAGATAGTATTCAGAACCAAATACGGGCACTATGAGTTTCTAGTGATGTCATTCAGTCTGACAAATGCATTAACAGTGTTTATGGACCTGATGAATAGAACTTTTAGCCCATATTAGACAGGTTTGTGTTGGCATTTATAGATGATCTTTTAGTTTACTCTCAAGATGAAAATGAACATGCTTAGCATTTGAGAATAGTGGTGCAAACTTTGCGAGAGAAACAATTATATGTCAAATTCAGTAAATGTAAATTTTGGCTATGGGAAGTTAGTTTTCTTGGGCATATAGTATCTACTGAAGGTGTCAAGGTAGACCCAAATAAAATTTCAACCATTGTTAACTGGAAGCCACTGAGGAATGTGTCTGAAATCTAAAGTTTTCTAGGACTAGCTGGTTATTATTGGAGGTTTGTAAAAGGTTTTTCAATGATAGCTTCTTCGATGATCTGATTATTTCAAAAAGATGTGAAATTTAAATGGACTGATAAATGCCAATAGAGTTTTGATATATTAAAAGATTTATTGAAAAAAGCTCCAGTGTTAGTTCAGCCAGAATCTGGTAAGGAGTGATGCGTCATTGAATGGTTTAGGCTACGTTTTGATGCAAGAAGGTAAATTAGTGACCTATGCCTCAAGACAGCTAAAGCCACATGAAAGAAACTACCTGACACACGATCCTGAATTGGCAGCCATTGTGTTCACATTGAAAACCTAGCGGCATTACTTGTTTGGTGAAAAATGTCACATATTCACTGATCATAAAAGTTTGAAGTATTTGATGTCACAGAAAGATTTGAATTTGAGGCAGCGCAGATGGCAAGAATTACTGAAAGATTATGATCTTATTATTGATTACCATCTGGGAAAAGCCAATGTAGTGGTAGATGCACTGAGTAGAAAATCTCTGTATACCTTGCGGGCACTGAATGCTTGATTGTCATTATCTAATGATGGTTCAATTATAGTTGAGTTAAAAGCTAGACCAACATTTTTGCAGCAGATATCTGAAGCTTAGAAAAATAATAGTAAGTTGCAAACAAAACAGATGCAAAGTGAATCAACTCCTGACTCAGAATTTTAGATCAGGACTAATTATTGTTTGTTATTTAGAGGTAAAGTATGTGTACCAGAAAGTTCAAAGCTAGTACAAAAGATTTCGAATGAAGCTCATAATGGTAACATGTCTATACATCTTGGTAGTAATAAAATGTACAATGATCTGAAAAAGATGTACTGGTGGCCAAGAATGAAACGGGATATCTCTGAGTTTGTATCTAAATGTTTAATATGTCAGCAAGTAAAAGCTGAACATCAGTTGCCTTCTGGACTTTTACAGCCTATTACAATTCCAAAATGGAAATGGGAAAGGACTACTATGGACTTTGTATCGGGTTTACCCTTGTCTCCAAAGAAGAAAAATGCCATCGGTTGACAAAGTCTGCACACTTTATTCCTATACACATGGATTTTTCCTTGTATAGATTGGTTGAGTTATATGTTTCTGAGATTGTCAAATTGCATAGAGTACTTGTCTCCATTATTTCAGATAAAGACCCAAGGTTTTCATCTCGATTTTGGAGCAAGTTGCAAGAAGCTATAGGCACACAACTACATTTAAGTACTACATTTCATCCTTAAACAGATGGCCAATCTGAACGGATAATACAGATATTGGAAGATACGCTTTGATGTTGTATAGTTGAGTTTGAAGGTAACCGAGAAAGGTATTTGCCCCTGGTTGAATTTGCTTATAATAACAGTTATCAGTCCAGTATTAAAATGGCACCGTATGAAGCTTTGTATGGTTGCAAATGTAGAACTCCAATATATTGGACAGGACTCAGTGAGAAAAAGTTACACGGTTAGTCCGTGAGACCGAGGAAAAGGTGAAATTGATTTGGGACAGTTTGAAAGCAGCCTCTGATTGTCAAAAGTCTTATGCTGATCCTAAAGGAAAAGAAATAAAATTTCAGGTTGGTGACAAGGTATTCTTGAAAGTATCACCTTGGAAGAAAGTTCTTCGGTTTGGTCGTAAAGGAAAACTAAGTCCGTGGTTCATTGGACAATACGAGATTACAGAGAGAATTGGACCTGTTGCATATCAGTTAGCTTTACCACTAGAACTTAATCAGATTAATAATGTTTTTGATGTGTCTATGATACGGCGGTATCGATCCAATCCTTCACATGTTATCTTTCAGACAGAGGTAGATATTTAGCCAGATATGACATATAGCGAAGAACATATTAAAATCTTAGCTCGGGAAACAAAAGAGTTGAGAAATAAAAATGTAGCATTAGTACAACTTCTTTGGCAACTACATGGTATAGAGAAAGCTACCTAGGAACTGGAGGATACCATGAGAAAGCAATATTCAAACCTCTTTACTAGTAAGATTTTTAAGGACGAAAATCCTTAAGGGGGAGTTGTAACAGCCTAATTTCAGTGAGATCAGAATAGTGGTTTCGGGACCACAAACCTGATCCGAAAATAAATTTTATTTTATTTTATTATATGGTCCGTAGTATGTTAGAAATGTTATGTAAAAATTTTGGTAAGAAAATTTTACCGATTTCATGTTTAATTACGATAAGGACTAAATCACATAAAATGTGAAAGTAGAATTCTACTAGCTATAAGGATTTAATAGCTATGGAATTAAAAACTAGATGTCCTTATATGGTAATTAGACCATTAAGAAAGTATGTAGATATTTTAAGGTGACTCATCGATGGAAATTTAGGAAAAGGGTAAGGACTAAATTGGAAATTAAAATAATTAATTAATTAAACGATGATAAAAAGAAATATCATCTTATTTTTGTCATCTTCGACCCCAAAAAATTTGATGGAAACCCTAGGAGAGAGAAAAGAAACTTTCAAGATCTAATTGGGTAAGTTTCCTTATTCCGTTTTTAGAAATTTTGATATTTTTGAAATCGGGATAGGTTAATCTATCTATTTGGGGGATTAATACGAAAAGTTATTAAAGTATAAAAAAATGGGTCATGGATGTATATGCTGAAAATTTGAAATTTATGGTAGAAAATGAAAGGTTGTTTGTAACAGCCCGAATTTAGGCTTAGTCGAAGTAATGATTTCGGAATCACTTACCCAAGGTTAGAGAAAATTATTTTAGCATTATTTTATGTGTTATAGTATTTTTATAAGAGTGCATGAAAATTTTGGTGAGTTAATTTACGCAATTGAAGGCTTAATAGCAAAAAAAAAAAAAGACTAAATCGCATAAGGGGCAAAAGTTGTGATTTGCTAGTAAATTGAGTTAAATAGCTAGAGAACTAAAATTGGAGGTTTTTAAAGTGCAAATAGGCCAATAAATTAGCCTTGACCGGCCATGGTGGGACAAGGAATTAGAAAAGTGAAAATTTGGTGTGTTAGGTGACCAATTTGACTAGAAAATAAAATAAAATAAAAAAAGAAATGTTTCATCTTTTTGCTTCTTCTTTCCACCAAAAGTAGCAGCCATTTTTGGGGTTTTTGAAACTCAAACATTCAACCACTTACTTCCCTTCCAAGTAAGTGATTTTGACATTTTTGAGACCCTTATAGCATGGGCTATCTAATGAGGGGACTAATTTGCAAAAAGGTAGGAAGTCTATGGTTTTGCCATGAAAGAGATCTTGTGGTTTGCTGAAATTTTATGGAAGGAAATTAATGTAGGTAGTTAATCAAACAACTTTTGTAAAAGGGTGTTCATGAAAACTCCTAGATTGGACTAAATTATAGAAGTTGTGAAATAAAGAGTAATTGTGTGAAATAATGAGAATTTTGGATAGCCATAAGAGTAAAAAGAGTTTGGTTAGGCTTGGTTAATGAGGAACTTTGATAAAAATCAATTTTTGAGCTTAGGGGTAAAATGGTCATTTTGCCAAAGTCAAGGGGCAAAATGACATGATTCTTGACTTGTTTAGATTAAATTGGTGATTAAATTAGTGAAGTTTTTATTGTTATAGATCAATATTTACAAAACCTGAACCTAGACCGAGGGAAGGCCAAGGAAATTGACTAAACCGAGTAGTCATTTCCATTTTGTATATCGAGGTAAGTTATAGGTAAATAATACAACATTATTAATTTTTATACATGAAATTATTATTTCGTCATAAGATAATGCATTGTGAAGTGAGTTATGTTTGAGAATGTTATTTAAGCATGAATTGTTGAATGATGATTTTTAGTCATGAAATGATGAGAACATTTGTAATAGATCCCAATTGAACTATAGGAATAGATTGGATATTCTTTGTTGAGATATGAGGGATATACGAGAGCTAGTGTAAGACCATGTCTAAGACATGGCATCAGCCTTGTTACGTGTTAGTGTAAGACCATGTCTGGGACATGGCATCGACACAGATATGTGCTAGCCAGTGTAAGACCATGTCTAGGACATGGCATCGGCATCGATACGAGTGCTAGTGTAAGACCATGTCTGGGACATCACATCGGCCTCGACAGGCAAGCTATTGTAAGACCATGTCTAGGACATGGCATCGACTTGGAGGTGTGTCAGTGTAAGACCATGTCCGGGACATGGCATCAGCACGGATAGAGGAGAGCCAGTGTAAGACCATGTCTGGGACATGGCATCGGCCTTGATGTATTGAGAGTCAGTGTAAGACCATGTCTGGGACATGGCATCGGCTCGATACCCTATGTTAGAGGCACATTAAATATCCTTTTGTATTCTAAATAGTTCAACGAGAAATTTTAAAGTTAGTGATAACTTCGAGAGGTATTATGATGATTTTGTGAGTGGTGTAGGTACCTAGATGAATTGTATAAAATACGAGCTCAATAGAATGATGTATGATTAGTAAAGTATTAAAATGAGTAAGTTATGTTATGGCCATACTTTGTATCATGCATGAACTATGATGTATTGAAAGCATGTCTTAGCATGGTAAATTGTTGTCTTTTATTTACTTATAACTTACTAAACTTTACGCTTACCCCTCTCCTTTCTATTTTCTTTAGTGCCGCCTAACTAGCTCGTGGATCAACGAACGTCAGAGGTTTCGCTCACACTATCCACAAAAGCACTTGGTATAGTTAGCTAAATCTTTTGAAATATGGCATGTATAGGATTTTATTCTTTTGTCAAGTGTCATGTTAGTTTGGGCCAAATGTCTTGGCTTATTTTGAAGATACACCATTTTGTATAAGGCCATGGACAATGGTTGATATTTCATTATTGATAAATGCAATGGAAGTTTTTACAATGTGCAAAGTATTATGGATGAATATGTATATTAGGAGTAGTAATATACATGCTTGATTGTATTGGTTGTGTGAATATGTTTGGATGCCAATTTATGGCCATTGGTTGAGTATTTGAGACTTGTTATGTTTTGGTATGTGTTTGTTCTTGTTTTGGGGTGGCAAAAAGGCTTGGTCGATAGCCTTATTTTGTCCACACAGGCATGTGTCTAGGCCATGTGTGACACACGGTCAGCCCCACGGGTATGTGTTTAGGCCGTGTGTCCCATGTACCTTGAATTAGTAGAATTAAATGCTCAGTAGTAAACACACGGGCTGAGACACAACTGTGTGTCTCAACCATGTGAAGGGCACAGCTTAGCACACAGGTGTGTGTCATGGCCATGTGATTGCTGACGTCAAAAACAGAATACCCACGTTTTTGCACACGGGCTACGACACAGGCGTGTTATGGTCGTGTGAGGCACACAGGCTGAGCACACGTGCGTGTGCTAGGCCGTGTGAAAACCCATGTAGGCTCGATGTTAGAAAATAAATTTGCACAAGTGAAGGGCACAGGTGTGTCCCTAGATGCTTAAGTCGTGTGAACCACACAGGCCATCGGCACGGCCATGTCTAGAGGCCACACGGGCGTGTTGTCTTTCCACACGGGCGTGTGCATTGTTTTTAGTAGTTTTTTATGAAATTTTCTTAAGTACCTACCAACACTTAGACGGTGAGAAATGGATATGGCAGAGAAGCTCTGAGAGGTTTTCCTCCTCCAAAAACTGCTCGGAGTATAGATCGAGTGCGATACCGAACTCCAATGCACTAAGCTACCGAACAATGCCTCCGAGGCAAAATTGGATTGTCCCTGGGTTGTCGTGTCAGGTCATGACTGTTTGGAGGTGGAATGTAGAGCATAACTCTAAGGTAAGCTCGAGATAGGTGGGCTCCACAATCTGGAAGAATTGGTCCCATGGGTCCGTCGTCAATAAGGCCCGTACTGTGTCTGCTAATTGAACCCGTTCTAATGCGGCGCAATCGATGCACCTTCCTACTCCGAGTGGTCTCGCCCTTAAAATTTGAAACAGTTCCTCTTGAGAACTTTACGAAAATTGGAGGAAGAGGTGTCTGATTTCAGTTGTGGCTTTGGAAGAGGAACCACTGGGCCCCTTTCATTTTTTAGAGGCTGGGATAGCGGTTTTCTTTCCTCAGGAGGATGACATGATTCCTGAAAAATAGAATGAACAAATGAGAATAAAAAGAATAAATCATAGGACTCATAAATTCTTAAACTAATTGACAAAATAGACTAACCAAAATTACTAAATTCTTTCATGCAAGAGATGAATTCAAAGATAAATTTATTCCTAAGCATAGCATCACATAATGGAGGCATCGGTATCAATTTATACTAAGAATCAAATTGCTCAAGATAGTTAGAAGTGGCAGCCAAAGGATGGTTCTAAATGGCATATTGGGTTTCCTAGATTAATCATGCAAAATGTATGAGAATGTTATCAATAATAATGCAAACAATTAAAAAATGACATCTTTAACAGATAAATAGCTAAAAATCACTAAAAATTTAGAGAAAAGGGAGAAAGGGGAACCGAAAATGTGAGATTAAGAGCGGAGCACGGTCATGGTGGTGCTTGCACAGGCGTGGTAGAGTGGCTTAGGTCGGCGACGGTGCTAGGGAGGGCTGGTATGGGCTGTGGGTGGAGGGGGTTTAGGGTTTTGAGTGAAGAAAATGTTGAATAATGAGGGGTTTTTATAGAAATTGAGGTACACAGGTCTGCCACATGCCTGTGTGAATCGTTTTTAGCCTGTGTGGTTCGACATTCAAAGGTTTTGGTACGCCTAAGTCGTGGCACATTGCCGTGTTCCTTGGGCGTGTTGTGGCACACGGCCATGTCGCACAACCGTGTCCTTCGATATTCGCTTCTCCCACGCCCGTATATGGTGTCACACGCTCGTGTATGAATTGGGAGGTTCAACCATGGGGTAAGGGCACGGGCGTGTCGCACGCCCATGTGGGTTTAACAGGATAGACCACGGCCTTGGGACACGGGCGTGTCACACGCCTGTGTTGATTTATCAGGATTGGCCATGGCCACCTCGCACAGCCATGGCTCATTATTGCAGCCCATGTCGTTTTTCTAGGATTGGCCGCGGCCACCTTGTACAACCGTGGCAAATTGTTGCAGCCTGTGTTGGGAAAATTTTTGTCCTGTTTGTGCATAGCCGTACTGCACGGCCGTGTCTTTGCCCATGGTGTCCACACAGCCTTAGGCACGCCTGTGGGTATGGCCGTGTGGCATGAATAACCTGCATTCAAAAGGTTAGTCGATGAATTAGAGAGCTTAAATTAAAGAACTTTACTATGTCAATGCTCGGGTTGACTCCCGAGAAGCGCTTGTTTATAGCCTAAGCTCGACTTCATTAAAGCTTGCATAGTCACGGTGGTTTGAGGAGTTTGAACTTCTCTCTCTTGCTATTAGTTTTACTATCAAAATAAGGTTTGAGTCGAGTATAATTTACCTTAAAACTATCAAATGTCTTATGTGTTATCTCGACTGTACCATGGGGGAAATTTTTCATTATCGTGAAAGGAAGGGTATCACCTGTATGAACTTTTGATTTTGAAATTCGAGGATCTTCCTCCCTTAAGTATACCTTATCCCCTACCTTAAATTGATTCGTTTTTACCTTAGGATCATCATGGTGATGCTCTGGTTCGATGTGGCATATTTTGGGTTTCTCTTTGTGGTAGTTCAGCCACTCGTCCAATTCTTCAATCTGTAGCATTCGTTTTTCATGAGTGGTCCCCTTGGATGGACTCGTCTGTTGTTTGATCGTACCTATGTGAAGAGTATCCTGCAAAGAAGGTTGGGCGGTGAGATCATTTTTATTACAAGGACTCATAATAATATCTTTATCATTAACAGTCTTATTAGAGTTACGAGCCCGCAAAATAATTTTGTCATCACCTACACGAAGTGTGAACTCACCTGTGCCTATATCAATTATGGTTCTAGCAGTTGCTAAAAAGGGTCGCCCTAGAATTAGGGGTACATTGCTATCCTTACTTATCTCTAAAACAACAAAGTCGACTAGGAATATAAATTTATCAATTTTGACAAGCACATCTTCGATTATGCCCTTAGGAAATCTAATAGTTTTATCAGCCAATTGAATGGTCGTCTTAGTTTGTTTAGGTTTCCCAAGAGTTAGTTGTCTAAGCAATTTATAAGGCATTACATTAATACTCACTCCTAGATTAGCTAAAGCATTTTTAACATCTAAACTACCAAGTAAACAAGGAATTGTAAAACTCGCTGGATCCTTTACTTTGTTGGGTAGCTTATTGTGCAAAATAGCTGAGCAGACTACATTTAGTTCCACATGAGAAGTCTCATCTAGCTTTCGTTTGTTCATCAGGAGCTCTCTTAAAAACTTAACAGCGTTTGGCATCTACGACAGAGCTTCAATAAATGGTAAGTTAATACGTAATTTCTTTAAGAGTTTAAGGAATTTACCTAATTTCTCGTCTATGCGGTCTTTGCTTACCGTGTTAGGATATGAGACACGAGGCTTATATTCTTTAAGAACCAATTCCTTGCGACTTACCTCATCCTTACCTTCACTTACCATAATCTCCTTACTTAGCTCTACTGTGGTTTTGGCCAACCCTTCTTCATCAATTGTATCGATGGCGTGGAGTTGCTCCTTAGGGTTAGTCTCGGTGTTGCTTGGTAACCCACCTTGTGGTCTTTCAGAGATTACTTAGCAAGCTGGCCTATTTGAGTTTCGAGTCCTTGAATGGATGCTTGCTGGTTTTTAAGTGTTGTCTCGGTGTTCTGGAAACGAGTTTCTAACACGGTGATAAATTTTGTGAGCATCTCCTCAAGTTTCGGCTTTTTCTCTTATTGGTAAGGTGGTTGCTGAAATCCCAGAGGAGGTGGTGGTCTCTGGTTTCCTTGGTTACCTTGTCCTCCCCACAAAAAATTAGGGTGATTCTTCCAACCTGCATTGTAAGTGTTACTATAAGGGTTATTTTGAGATCTAGAATTATTACCCATATAGTTGGCTTGCTCGTTTTCTATGCCATACCCATAGGTGGGGTACTCAAAATTGCTCAAGTCACACTGCATCACTGGGTGTACCTACGTAGAACCAACTAAACCGTCAATCTTTTTATTTAAGAGTTCTACCTAATTAGAAAGCATGGTGACTGCATCAACATTAAAAACCCCTGCAGCTTTCTGTGGCTTTGTTCTTATAACTTGCCACTGATAGTTGTTCAGTGACATCTCCTCTATAAACTCGTAAGCTGCTTCTGGTGTTTTGTTATTGATTGTTCCACCGGTGGCTACATCGATCATCTGTCTCATTGAAGGGTTCAAACCATTGTGAAAAGTTTAAACTTGTAACCATAGAGGTAACCAAGGTGAGGGCACCTTCTTAATAAATCCTTGTATCTCTCCCAAGCATCGTAAATTGTTTCTAAATCCATCTACACAAAAGAAGAGATATCATTCCTTAATTTAGCTGTTTTACGCGGTGAAAAATATTTAAGTAAAAATTTTTCGGTCATTTGTTCCCATGTAGTGATAGACCCTCGTGGTAAAGAATTTAACCACTGTTTAGCTTTATTTCTCAAGGAAAATGGGAATAGCCGAAGACGAATGGCATCATCAGAAACACCATTTATTTTAAATACGTAGCATAATTCCAAAAAGTTGGCTAAATGAGCATTAGGATCTTCATCCTACAAACCATCAAACTAAACAAACTGTTGTATCATCTGAATAGTGGTAGGTTTCAGTTCAAAATTATTTACAACAATAGTAGGCCTAATAATACTAGACTCAGTACCAGCCAAATTAGGTTTAGCATAATCATACATAGTACGCGGAACAGGATTTTGCTTGACAGGATTTGCAGCTACTACAGGAGGTAGCTGATTATCTTGATTTGCCTCCATCTCTTTAGTAAGTTCAGGTTCTTCTTCTTGTCCTTGTTCTAGGTATCGCAAGTTTCTTCTTATCTCTCTGCGAGTTCTACGAAATGTGGCTTTTAAATTGTCGTCAAACAATAATGGTCCTCTTGGGTTTCTTCTAGTCATAAACTAGAGACACCTAGGAGAGAAAAATAAAAAGAGAAT
Organism: Gossypium stocksii; assembly: GCA_020496765.1. Taxonomy (NCBI): domain Eukaryota; kingdom Viridiplantae; phylum Streptophyta; class Magnoliopsida; order Malvales; family Malvaceae; genus Gossypium; species Gossypium stocksii. The sequence continues at coordinate 31,598,534 of CM035627.1, forward strand.
TTTAGTAAATAAAACCTAATATAAAAACTGAAAATAATTAAAAGTAGTAATGGTCAAAGTAATAGGAATCGAGTGTTCCTAATATTTTAGTTCCCCGGCAACGGCATCAAAAACTTGATCTCGTGATGTGATGAAGTAATAAATTGATTGTACCTAAAAACTAACTATTATCACGATAAAAGGCAAGTGCACCTATCGAATAGTAGTATAGCTAGTGGTAAGACCGGAATATCGAATCCAAGGAACTAAAAGTACTAGTAATGACTTTCTTCCTATTATCTAGCCTAAAAATAAAAGGGGGTTTGGTTGTAAACTATCTAAATTAAACTAAAGACACGACAAAGAGTAAATTGGGAAAATTACTTTAGGAAAACTAATTGCTAAGGGCAATACCTAAGGAAGAATCCACCTAGACTTCACTTGTTATCTAACACTGAACTAGACGATTTCTTCATTCAACTTGATCCGTAGGGATCCCTAAATTATGTTAATATCTCCGTCGAGAATAAGAACAACTAATCCTAGGCTGATTAATTGAAATCTTTTTCTAATTAAAACCCCTAGTCTTGCATTAACTCGATCTATGGATCCCCATATTAGATTTGACTCTAATCCGACAAATTTTCATCATCCTATGTCTAGGATTGGATCAACTCCGCTTAATTGTGTTGGATCTACTATTAAACAGGGACTTTTGCTCCTCTGCCTAAGCACATTCTGCTAAAATTAATATCCCAAAAACTTCAATTCAAGAATTAAAAACATAATTAAGAATAAGTCAAATATTTATCATACAGTTCAGATAACAATAACAAGATCCATCTAGGTTTCATCCCCCTTAGATATTTGGGGTTTTAGTTCATGTTTATAAAAAGAAACATCTCAGAATAAAGAAAATAAAAAAACATAAGAAAACCCAAAAACTCCTAAAAGGAATTAAGGGAGATCCTCTGTCTTGATGTATATCTTGGCTTCTGGGATGGATCAATCAGCTTCCCTTCGAGTAATTCCCCGCCTTTAGCTCTTTGTCTTGGCAGGAAGACTGTACCCCCTTGTAGTTGCCTCCTAGGGTCTTTATATAAAGTTTGGAATGTCTTTCTTAGCCCCTAATTAGCTTTTTCCCTGTGGAATTGAACTTCATCACGATAGGGACATGCTTGTGTGCCACGCCCATGTGAGTCGATGCTAGGCCGTGCTCGAGCTTGTTAATGTGGCACGGCCGTGTGGCACGTCCGTGTGGTGAACTCCAGGCCGTGTTGATTCCTTGCTTTGGCCCATTTTCTTCATTTTCAGCCCGTTTCTTGTTCTTTTTGCTCCCCTAAGCTTACCTGAGTATAAAACATGAAATTAAAGGTTTAGGAGTATCAAATTCCATAAATCAAGGAATAATTCATCCATAAATGTGCTAAGCATGAGGTAAAAATATGTATAATTTACGGTTTATCAAACACCCCCACACTAAAGCCTTTGCTTGTCCTCAAGCAAAATCTCAACTCACAATTAAAAATCATTCCTCTCAACTTATAATCCTTATCAATAATGTTTCAAACTAATCCATAAGTAATCATACATTGAAAATTCAACCAAAAGACAATCAAAGTCTCAAACAATCTAAGTTGAGAATTTTATCACAGAAACATAGGTTTCCTCCCTTCTTCTAGGTAATTACCTTGAACTCAAAATCAACAAGAGTTGACATCCTCACTAAAGATTCACTCTATCCACTCGAAGTGTTTAGGGTTCAGAAATTAAGTACTCATTAGTCATCCTGAAAGTTATTACCATAAGCTTGCAGGAAAATCAAATCTCCACCACTATGTATTGACATGATACATCGATCAAAAGGTATTTCAAGGGTTGTAATGTGGCCTTGGTTAGGGGTGTGGCCACAAGCTGAAAAAGAGGGTTAGAATTGAGATTGAATTGAAAAATCATCTTAACTAGAAAAATCTCTGTCACTGAAACATATTCCTAGAGTAAAGCCTTTCTCTTTTGGATAACATCGTCTAAGTACAGAAGCTCAAATTTTACATGGAAATATGAAAAACACTGAATTACAATTGAAATATACATATGTTTTCTCTTTTCTTTTTTTTTTAAGGAAAAAATTGAATATTTATAAACTTTACAAGCTAAAAAAGAGAACAAAGGTAGATAATTATTCAACTCAAATCTCGACAAAAATAGGGATCAAAATAATTGAAGGGAATTCAACAAAAAAAAAGGGTTATAGGTTTATATTGAAGGTAAGTCAATGAATGGTATGTTAGGTTCAATGGGGTTCACAAGGGGTTAATTTATGAAGGTAGGCTTTTATGGTGTAAGTGGGTTAAAACCTAGGTGCCTTTATCATTTCGGTCTATCAAATCAATGATGTGGTCTCGATATGTATAATTGAAGCAAGTTCTAGAATAACAGATCAATATTAACTCACTCAAAGCAATAATAAAAGTGAGCACGAAAGGTTGTATGCTCAAAAGGCTCAAAAATCTGACTAGAATTATGGCTTTTGATGTCAATCCTGCAAATTTTAAATTTCAAGATAACACTTAAAATTGGGGAAAACAACCTAGGAAAATTTAAATTCTCAAAAATTCATCTTATCGTGCTTGATTCTCTAATGTCTTAAAGTTTCAATAATCAAAGCATAAGTACCTATGTCTTAATTCTCAACATATCAATAAAAATCATAAATCAATCAGAATTTATTTTAATAGGGAATTGAGAATAATACAGAGAGTGAAAGCGAGAATTTGGGATTTGAGAACAATGCACCAAGTTAGTAGCAAAATTTTTCAGGGGTTCCAATACAATGTAAAGAATGAAAGTGAATTCCCCCCCCCACACTTAAGATGTACATTGTCCTCAATGTACAAAGATAAAGTGAGAAACAATAGAAGTATAAAATCATAAGATAGGGAAAGAAGTGAAACTCCCTGAATAGTGGATGAATTTCTTGAGTTTGAGGTGTGAAGATTTTTAGGGAAGGGTGTTGATCCACAATTTCTGTGCCACAAGGATATGATTATCGGGGTTGTGGTGGCTATGGTCGTGGTCGAGTAGGACCCAGCAGTCGTGGCAGGATTTTCCGATTAGATTTGAGCTGTAAAGCTTTTTTGAAACTGCGATAGCATTTATAAATTTTAGGGAATTTAGATTAGCGAAATGTACTCGTTAGGAAATAGCCAATGCTAAATATTTGCAATAAAATAAACTAAGTTCTGAAAATACTAAAATTCAAATAATGAAAACGATAAGGTTTAAATAAAATAAAAGGAAAAAGTAAAATAAAAAGGAAAATAAAGGGGAAGGTAAGAGGACTCGTGAGTCCTAATCTTCAGATGGTTCGTAAGGTGGGGGCAGCGATGTGAGATGGAGATGCTGACAAATCTGAGATAGAGTAGCATCAATGTGATCAATGCGCTGAAAACATTGTTGCTGGAATTGTGTAAATTGCTCAGAAGTGACATAATCTGAAACTGCCGCATGAATTGGGCGGCGAGTGGGTGGTGGCTCCTCGTGGGATGGGGGACATCATTAGGAACGTCCTCTGGGTCCTCTTGCTCGGTGGACTGAGATAATCGGTATCGAGGAGGGTCAGTCCCACGTTGATGCTCGATCATCCTCATGTGAAGCATGCTTTGGATGCCCTGCGGGGACATTTGTCTGGTGAGAGTGTAGGAGGATGTCTGGGCCTCTGTGTTGAGGAGGCCGAAATAGCAGGCCAGGCGGGTCATGTACGAGCCTATTGAGATCACACCCCTTTGATGCCTCTCAGTTTGGTGCTGAATGGAATAGGCGATGAAGTAGGTAAAGTCGAGCACGTGCCCGTGCGACATGCTCTACAAGAAGTAGGCATCGTGGGTGTTGACGACGCCAGTGCTCTCGCGTCTACCTGTCAATGTGCGTGCGAGTAGATCATGTAGGCATCTCAGAAATGGGGTTAGGGTCGTCGCCTTAGAGCGATTGGGGTCGTATGTGGCTGGAGCAGGGACCGGGGCCTGCCAACACTTAAACGGTGAGAAATGGATATGGCAGTGAAGCTCTGAGAGGTTTTCCTCCTCCAAAAACTGCTCGGTGTATAGACCCAGTGTGGTACCGAACTCCGGTGCACTAAGCTGTTGAACAATGCCTCTGAGGCAGAATTGGATTGTCCCTAGATCGTCGTGTCAGGTCATGACTATTTGAAGGTGGAATGTGGAGCATAACTCTAGGGTAAGCTCGAGATAGGTGAGCTCCACAATCTGGAAGAATTGGTCCCACCGGTCCGTCGTCAATAAGGCCCGTACTACGTCTGCTAATTGGACCCATTCTAATGCGGCCTAATCGATGCACCTTCTTACTCCGAGTGGTCTCGCCCTTAAAATTTGAAATAGTTCCTCTTGAGAACTTTGCGGAAATTGGAGGAAAGGGTGTCTGATTTCGATTGTTAATGTGGCACGGCCATATGAATGGAGTTTAGTCCGTGCTCAAGCCTGTTAATGTGGCACGGCTGTGTGACACGCCCGTGTGGTGAACTCTAAGCCGTGTTGATTCCCTGATTTGGCCTATTTTCTCCGTTTTCAACCCGTTTCTTGTTCTTTTCACTCCCCTAAGCTCACCTGAGTATAAAACATGAAATTAAAGTTTTAGGAGCATCAAATTCAACAAATCAAGGAATAATTCATCCATAAAGGTGCTAAGCATGAGGTAAAAATATGTATAATTTACGGTTTATCAAAAGGATTTAGCCTAGACTGGTAATCCTATTATACAATATGTGGCTCGAGAGTGTTTCCTTGATTAAGTGTCCTAATGGGTACTCTTGAATAATAAATTGAAGTATTGTTGAATCGTACACCTTGAGTGTACCACTTGAGCAGTCATCAGAATTTTAATGATTCAACGAACATAGCTTTTGATATGTTATGAGAAAATGAGATGAAATTATAATGACTTGAAAAAGTATTGCGTGATGAGCTCATCTATGTTTGCTTGATTGATATGGAGGTTTTTGGTAACTAACATGTTTGATTGAATGCATATGTTTAGGAAGTTTTGCTAATGGATGGAAAACATGATATTGTATGTTTAGATTTAATAAACAGGATTGGTAAGTTTAGTTTTTTGTTATACGAACTTACTAAGCATGTAATGCTTACTCCATTTTATTTTCCCTGCTTTATAGTGCTCGAAAGCTTGGGAAGATAGGAAGATCGTTGAAGCATCGTCACACTTACAACTAGCTTATTTTGGGTATATATAGTTGAATCATTTTGGTATAATAGCATGTATAGGACAACTTGACCATTAATGGTTTGATAATGATGTTTGTAATTTAGCCATTGGTATGGCTAAAAATGGTTATTTAGATATACTTGTAATGTCATGCTTTGGTAGCTAAATATATGTTAAGAAGGTTATTATGATATATTCACATGTGGTATGTTAAATATAGGAGATTAAATGTGGTTAATACCTAAGCTAGATCAAGGTAAGGTATGAACACACCTTGCATGAATGGTATGCCATGATGAATGATGGAATTTCTTAATTTGAATGCTTGAAATAGTTGGGATTAAATGTGTGTTTCAAGTGCAGGTCTTGGGTGTGGTTTTGGGTGAAAAATAAAGCTAGAAATGGCTTTATTTTGTCCACATAGGCGTGTGTCTAGGCTGTGTGTGACACACGAGCTGATACATGGGCATGTGTCAACACCGTGTGTCCCCTGCACCTAAATTTTAAGAAAATAGAATGCTCAAAATTGAGCACACGGGTAGAGACTCGGGTGTGTGTCTTACCAGTGTGAGACACACGCCTTAGTACACAGACGTGTCCCTTGACCGTGTGAATCCTACACCTATTTTCCAAAAATTTGAATTAACCACACGGCCTAGCATACAGGCGTGTGATTTGGCCATATGACATCAACTTGTTCATGAGTTGCAAGTCAAAAAGTTACACGGGTTCAAGACACAAGCGTGTGACTTTTAATAGTAAGAAAAATTTTGGGATTTTTTCCAAAAATTCCCAAAGATCTCGATTTGGTCTTGAATCATTTTAATGCATGTTTTGGGCCTCGAGGGCCCTACTAAGGGATGTTATAAATGATTCCAGTAAATGAATAGTAATTTACATGAAATATCTAAAAATATTTTGAAAGTTCCGGTAATGCTCCGAAACCATGTTCCGACAATGAATACGAGTTTGGGGTGTTACAGTTACGAATCGTATCCACAAGGTGATACTGTTCACCAAACGATTCTGTAACACCCTTGACCCGGCCCAGACGCTATGGCCAAATCTGGTGATATCATATTAAAGAGATTGTTTCCAAAACAATTTTATTCATTTGAGAACACGTTCGATAGAAAATTTACTTAGTTAAAACTTAAGTTTGATATTTAGAAATTCAAGTTCATGTTAAGCCCAAAATGGAAGCCCATGTTTAAACAAAAACTCCCAGATAATAATGTTATTTCAAAACCACGTTTAATTTGAGAAATTTTTCTAAGAAAAAAAAATAAATACTAGGTAGTCAAAACATTGGTAAACCCTAAATCCAGTCACCTCAGAGACACGAGGCCTTTTTACATCAAATGGAAATAAAATATTTAAACTAAAGTAATTGAAACAAATAATTTATTTAAAATCCTTAAGTAACTTGCAGTGTGGCCACCTCCGAGTCCTCTCCCACGTCGAACCGCCTACTGAGGATTACTTGAAATATTTAATTTAAAAGGGTGAGTTTCGAAACTCAGTGTGTACAACCCTTGGCAATCAAATCAATTCAATATACAAATATCACATTGGGCCTAAGCCCTAACAATATTGGTGGTCTGGGCCTTAGTCGACATTGACCTCATATCATATCAGAATCACATGAATACAATGCTCCCACCCCGAATCCAACCCTGTACTCCACCCGTACCAACTCTACACTCCTGTGGGGATATAAATATCAACCCACCCATCCCTACACTCCAAAGGTAGCACCGGTTGCCGCACTACTCAAACGTTACAGCGAGCTACTCGTGGCTCAAAAGCCTTCGTTGGGTCTAGAGTCGTGAAGCGACCATACGACCCTCATATACACTTCTTCCAATCAAAACCCATCCCACATGCAACATTCATGAATGCATCATCGTCACATACAACATACACCAGTCATACTTATAACACATAGGGGTATTTTAGTCATTTCACTATCAGGGGTATTTTAGTAATTTCAACCCTACAAGGCTGTCTTGGTAACTCTACCCTTCGAGGCGTTATAATAATTCTACTCTACAGGGGCATTTTAGTAATTCTACTCTAAAAGGTATTTTCGTAATTTCCTAAAGGTACAGATTTTAATTATGGATTTTTGGCCCATCAACAAATCCTCGCGACTAAAGGGAACGGACACTATGCACCTGGTAGGATTCAAGAGAAGAATAGATGGGTTACTCGAACCGCTTAAGTACCAAGCTCTTCGTAGATCCAATCCTAGACATGCATACATCCATTGCCACACCTTAGTCTAACAATTTGTCCACGGATATGTTTAATTATTTAATTAACTCTTATGTAAAATTTGAGAGATCAGAACTAGGCCTACAGTCCATTAAAAACCCTACCATGTATTTCTACAATCCTATAAGGCCCACTAGGCCCAATCATATTCATAAAACCCAAACATGCTTATGTAGCCCATTAGGCCCGATCACAATCCAATCATACATTCATGCATATCAATCCATCATATAATTCCATATCATAACTTACCAGTTTGGGCCCACAAGTTCGGCAGGCCCATTTGGGATTTCGGCTTTTGCCGATTTGTCGTGTGTGTAGTGTATGTACACACCTGATTAACGACCCACACTACACTATCCTCAGCCTCGACCTACAACCAAAACCATATTCGAATCAATTCTATACCTTAAACTACAACTTTATCAAATCCCAAAGCCTTACCGTAACCTTACCATGTACCACCAGTTTTAATAGCCTCTCCTTCGCTATTATTTCTGAATATCCTTAGATCTGCACCAATACACATATATTATCAACATCAAGTGACTCGTATTCCACACGAGTCAGCCCCATCAACCACATTTACATTCGGCCACCTATGAAACCGAAGTTGAGAGTGAGTACACTTACCACTTGCTAGAGATCCTTACCACGCTTGAAATCTTTGAACCTTACCCCTTGTTAATATAGGGTTAATGACAAGAAAAAGATTAGATAGCCCTTCGGCTTTTATCAAAACGCACTAAAAGATGGTTAACTAAGTACTTACCAGAACTAGCCTCTGATCTTGCGGCCTAGATATCTACTAAGTGTGATCGACTTTTAAAATCTTGATTAAAGGTTGTAAATAACAAAAACAAATTTTTGATGGGGGAAAGCAAAAGAAATCAGCAAAGGGGATATGGGTATTCAGCTTTTAAGAGATTAAGGAAAGAAATTAGCAAAAGGGATATAGGTATTCAGCTTTTGCAAAAAAGGAAAAAGAACTACAAAGCATGAGAAGAATGAAGCATTTGGTTTGGCAAAGCAAGGGAAACTCTTCAAAAAGAATTCGACACCCCCTATAAATACCCAAAGACAAACCTCTAAAGTCCCAATTGGCTCCACTTCATCCACATCCCATCTCCTATTTTTTCTCCACGATAAGCTCTCCTAACCTCTTTCTATATTTTCTCTTCTGATCACTCTCCTTAGAGTCCATTTTCATGCCACTTCCAACCTTCTAGAAGGCTAAAATTAAACTCCTAAAAATATTAAGCTAGGATCCAAAACTTAACCAAGGCCCAATACTTCTAGGCCTAAAATTCGGGGTGTTACAGATTCTGTTTGCCAACCAATACTGTTTCCCAGGAAAAACTATCTGCTAGGCGATACAATCTGACAGGTGATACTTTCTGCTAAGTGATACTATCTGCCAATGATATATGTAAGAAGGTATATGCCCAATGTATTTGCATGAAGTTTGTTCGCATTAACCATAGAGTGTGACCCTGTAGATTCTTATAATGTTAGTAGTAATACTAGAACATTTCTAATGTTACAAGCCCACACTTAATAGCCTAAACATGTATCATATAATAGCCTTTTAGTTTCTTGTAATGATGCATTTGCTTGTAATATTTAGTCGATTCTAGGACTAACGTAGCGCGCATGAGTCTAGCTATACATGCCATATATATGACCTGTGATAGTGTGATGAATCCTGACAGCTAAAATGTGTTTTTAGTATAGTAATAGATCCCGAACGAGCTGTAGCTGATGATGTTAAGAGCACTACGCCCGCTCTCGCTCAAGAGGCAGTGCCGGCTGAATCTAGGTCGATTACTAGTGACCACGAGGGAAAGGCAAAGTAAGCCTTCTTCTAAATGATGAATAGTTGGTTCACGAAATTTGTTCAAATGGATCTAGCTGCTCAACAACCTCCACCCCCACATGTTCAGCAATAAGTCCCAGTTGTGCCACAAGTAATAGATCCGATTCGATTGGGTAAGCCACCTGTTGACAAAATTAGAAAATATAAGGCTAAAGAGGTCAGGGCCACTATGAATGTTGACGCTGAGAGAACTAAGTTCTGGCTTGATAATACAATCCAAGTGTTCGATGAATTATCATGTACTCCTAATGAATGTATCAAATGTGTTGTATATTTGCTTAGAGATTCCGCGTATCGCTGGTGGAATACACTAGTATCGGTGGTTTCAAAAGAATGGGTTACCCGGGAATTCTTTCAAACTAAATTCCAAAAGAAATATATCAGTCAGAGATTCATAGATTAGAAATGTAAAAAATACATTGAGTTGAAACAGTGCCACATGATCATGACAGAGTATGAATGGGAATTTGTGAGACTCAGCAGATATGCCTGGGAATGTGTTTTGACTGAAGCTATAATGTGTAGAAGATTTGAAGGCGGGTTAAATGAAGACATTAAGCTCTTAGCTAAGATTCTGGAAATAAAATTGTCCGTGGTACTAGTCGAGCGAGCATGCAAAGATGAAGAGCTCGAGAAAGAGAAAAGAAAAGCTGACTTTGAAGCTAGAGATTCACGAAAAAAATCAGCAAGTAAGCCATTTCAGTCAACATCAAAAAAATTCTGAGATGATAATAGTCGTTCAAAGGCTAAGGTGGGACATTCGAGTAGAGATCATGCAAGGTCACATTATAGCTTTAGAACTCTAGCTACTTCGACTACTAGTGTTGGAAATGTCAAATCTGATCGACCCGACTGCCGACATTATGGTAAAAGACATCCTGGTAATTGTAAACTGAATGATCGGTCTTGTTTCAAATGTAGATCATTGGATCACTTTATCCGTGATTGCCCTGAGTCAGTTGAACAAGGGATTGTGCAAAATTCGAGACTGAGTAACACTATAGTTAGAGGTAGACCACCTAGAAACACTGGAAATGTGAGTGGTAGCCAAAAAGCAACTAAATATACAGCTGTGAGATTGGAGGCGAGAGCACCTACCAGAGCCTATGATATTCGCGCTCTCTAGATGTCATTACTGGTACTTTTACTCTTTATAATACTTCTATGATTGCATTGATAGATCCAGGATCAACACATTTGTATATATGCATGAACTTAGTATCTAGTAAGACTTTGCCTATAGGGTCTACTAAGTTTGTAATTAGAGTATCAAACCTTTTAGGCAAGTTTGTTCTGGTTGACAAAGTGTGCAAGAACTATCCATTAATCTTTCAAGATAACTGTTTTCTGGCTAATCTAATGTTATTACCCTTTGATGAATTCGATAATAATTTTGGGTATGGATTGGCTAACATTGTATGATGTTATTGTGAATTACAAATAGAAGACTATTGATTTGAGATGTTAGAATGATAAGATAATCCGGATTGAATCTAATGAGATGATTGGGTTACCGGATGTGATATTGTTGATGAAAGCTTTGAATATTGTGAAAAAGGGTTGCGAAGCTTATTTCGCATATATGATCGATACGAAAGTGATTGAAAAGAATATTGAATCAGTGCCTGTTGTTTGTGAGTATTCAGACGTGTTTCTTGAAGAATTACCGGGATTACTACTGATCCGAGAGGTTGAGTTTGGCATTGAGTTAGTGCCAGGAACTACACCTATCTCGATAGCTCCGTATAGAATGGCTCCGACTGAGTTGAAAGAATTGAAGTCTCAGTTGCAAGAATTGACTAATAGAGGGTTTGCAGGACTGAGTTAATCACCTTGGGTTGCTCCCATACTGTTTGTGAAAAAGAAAGATAGCACAATGAGAATGTGCATTGACTATCGACAGTTAAACAAAATGACTACTAAGAATAAGTATACTCTGCCTAGAATTGATGATTTGTTTGATCAATTGAAAGGGGCTACTGTGTTTTCAAAGATAGACCTGAGATTGGGATTTTATCAGTTGCGAGTAAAAGATTCAGACATTCCAAAAATTACTTTTCGAATGAGGTACGGACACTATGAATTTTTAGTTATGCCCTTCGGACTAACGAATGCTCCTGTAGTCTTTATAGACTTGATGAACAGAATTTTTAGACCGTATTTAGATCAATTTGTTTTTGTATTCAGTGACGACATATTGATTTATTCCCGTGATGAATCTGAGCATGACAAACACTTGAGAATTGTGCTACAGATTCTACGTGACAAATAGTTATTTGCTAAGTTTAGTAAATGTGAATTTTGGTTATACGAAGTTGGTTTTCTAGGCCATATTGTATCAGTATCGGGAATACGAGTTGATCCAAGAAAGATTTCAGCAATTTTAGATTGGAAGACTTTGAGAAATGTGTCAGAAGTCTGCAGTTTTCTAAGACTTGCTGGTTATTACAAACGGTTTGTGAAAGGCTGTTCAATGATTGCGACTCATTGACTAGATTGCTTCAAAAAGATGTAAAGTTTAAATGGTCTGAAAAGTGTCAGAAAAGCTTTGATCAGTCGAAAGCCCTATTGACTGAAGCTCCAATGTTAATACAACTAGAATCGAGAAAAGAGTTTGTGATATACAGTGATGCTTCATTGAATGGAAAAGGATGTGTTTTGATGCAAGAAGGAAAATTCATAGCTTATGCCTCGAGAGAATTGAAGCCACATGAAAAGAATTATCCGACACACGACCTTGAATTAGCTGCTATTGTGTTTGCTTTGAAGATTTGGCGCCACTATTTGTTTGGTGAGAAATGTCATGTACATTCAGATCATAAGAGTTTGAAATATCTGATGACTCAGAAAGATTTGAATTTGCGATAAAGAAGATGGTTAGAATTATTAAAAGACTATGAGCTAGTTATTGATTATCATCCGGGAGAAGCAAATGTTGATGGTGATGCTTTGAGTCGTAAATCTTTATTTGTTCTGCTTGCGATGAATGTTTAGTTGGATTTATCTAATGATGGTTCAGTTTTAGCTGAGTTAAAAGCTAAACCGTTGTTTTTACAACAGATTTGTGATGCTCAGAAAGTTGATAATGAAATGTTGATGAAACAAGCTCAATGTAATTTGAATCCTGATTCATAATTTCGGGTTGATGTTAATGATTGTTTGACATTTCGAGATCGAATTTGTATTCTGAGAAATCCAAAGTTGATCCATACGATTTTGAGTGAAGCTCATAGCAGTTGCTTAACTGTTCATCCAGGAAGTACAAAAAATGTATAGTGACTTGAAACAGTTTTACCGGTGGCCAGGTATGAATAGAGATATCTCAGATTTCGTTTCGAAATGTTTGATCTGTCAGTAAGTTAAAGCTGAGCATCAGGTGCCATCAGGTTTGTTACAACCTATTATGATTCATGAGTGGAAATGGGATAGAGTGACGATGGATTTTATTTCGAGATTACCCCTATCTTTGAGAAAGAAAGATACGACCTGGGTCGTAATTGATAGACTAACAAAATTAGCTCATTTTATTCTGGTACAATCAGATTACTCACTTGATAAGTTAGCTGAGTATACATTTTAGAGATTGTGAGATTGCACGGGGTGCCACTATCTATTGTGTCGGACAGATATCCAAGGTTCACTTCGTAGTTCTGGAAGAAACTGCAAAAGGCTTTAGGTACGAAATTGCATGTTAGTACTGCTTTTCACCCGCAGACGGATGGTCAATTTGAGGGGATTATTCAGATACTCGAGGACATGTTGACATGTTGCATTCTTGAGTTTGAAGGTACGTGGGAACAATACTTTCCATTGATTGAATTTGCGTACAATAATAGTTTTCAATCGAGCATTAAAATGGCACCGTACAAAGCTTTATACGGTTGTAAATGTCGAACACCATTATACTGGACTGATCTTAAAGAGAATAAAATTCACGGGGTTGATTTGATAAAAGAGACTGAAAAAAAAGTGAAAATAATTCGCGATAGTCTGAAAGCAGTGTCAGATCGTCAAAAACCATACGTAGACTTGAAACGAAAAGATATTGAATTCAAGATCAGTGATAAAAGTGTTTTTGAAAGTGTCTTCGTGGAAGAAAATACTCCGATTCGGCAGAAAAGGCAAATTGAGTCCAAGGTTCATCGGGCCATATAAGATTATCGAGCATATTAGGCCAGTTGCTTATAGATTGTTGCTGCTATATGAACTTGAAAAGATCCATAATGTGTTTCACGTATCAATGCTTCGACGATACAGATCCGACCTATCACATGTGATATACCCTTCTGAGATAAAAATTTAGTCTGATATGACTTACGAAGAAGAACTAATCCGTATCTTGGCCCACGAGATTAAAGAATTACGAAATAAGAAATTTCCGTTAGTGAAACTATTATGGCATCGAACGAGGTTGAAGAAGAGACATGGCAGCCCGAGGATGTTATGAGAGAGCAATATCCAAACCTATTCGCTGGTAAGATTTTCGGGGACGAAAATCCCTAAAGGAGGAGAGTTGTAACAGCCCGTTTTAGACCCTAGTCGGAACAGTGGTTTTGGAACCACATATCTGAGGTCAAAAAAATTTTAATATTATTTTCCGTGTCTACAGCATGATATATGATATGTGAAAATTTCGTGTGAAAATTTTATTATTTGTGTGCTCAATTAAATAAAAAGGACCAAATCGCAGAAAATGCAAAAGTTGTGTTTTAATTGTTAAAGTGTTGAATTATTTTTAAAAATAGTGGTTTCAAGACCAAAAATCCGAAATAGAAATAATTATTTAATGATTATTATAAGGTCTATAATATGATTGCATTCTTGTGTAAAAATTTGTGAAAAGCGTCCAATTTGATTTTAGGGACCAAATTGAACAAGTTGTAAAAGTTTAGTTCTAAAAGATTTTAGCATGAAATTGAATTGGAATATTAATTAGAAGTCCTTAAATAGCAATTTAACCAAATTCTAAAATTTTGGAAAAAAATAGATATGGAAGGGTAAAATATCAAAATTTTAAATGAAGGGCATTTTGGTCATTCGGCAATTAACTGAACTAAAAGACTAAATAAAAGCCAAAAATCCTTGTCCATCTTCTTTCTTGCCGAAACTTGCATGGGGGAAGCCATGGCTAGGGTTTTCAAGCTTCCCAGCTTCATAATCAAGAAAAATGAAATTCGAGATTAGATCGGGGAAGAACGAGGTTATGGACTAAGTCGAAATTATTAACTACTTTTGCATTCGAGGTAAGTTGGTGTGATAATAATAATGCATTTTTATTGTTGTTTGTGCTTGAAACCTAAATTGGTATGTTAATTCGACTATGTTGGTTTAAATATTTATGAGGATATATACGTGATAGTGATGTACTCCATGAAAGTCATATTGTATGCTATGCATATGAAATAATTGAGAATATGTCTGTGATACTTGATGATATTGTAATGAATTGAAATTTTGTGTTAAAAAGTACTTATTATGATTAATATCATTATGTAAAAGCATGAACTTAGTCATCATTATGAAATATGTGATTTGGTCTTAAGGACGAGTTCGACGAAAAATGTATTCGAAGAAATCTTGGTTGAACCTTAGGAATAGATGGAATACAAAGGTCATGACCTTAGAGTTATTACGATCCCGTATAAGACCATGTCTGGGACATGGCATCGACATCGATTTGAGATCCCATGTAAGACCATATTTGGGATATGGCACTAGCATCACCTGATACTTATGAGATTTCCCCAAGTATCCTTAGTATTCCAAATGGTTCAACAGGTAATTCAATGAGTAAGCCATTGAGTAGATCAAAGACGAGAACGTAAAGGTGAATATGAAGTGTTATGAGATAGTACAGGTATGTATTCAAACTCATGAGCAATGTACTTAGTATGTGAACGAATTTTGGTGAGAATATAAACAAGTAAGTAATACATATGAAGATGATCTTATGATGACCTTGTGATTATTGGTTGATACCTATGATGTATGAGAATGTGATAAATTTGATAGATAATATGTATGTTTAAAAAGAAGCTAAAACAATGAAATCATGAAAGAGTGAAATTAGCTGTCAAATAGTATTGGACAGCAGTAGTTATGTGATTTTCAGAAATCACCAAAAATAGTAAGAATTGAATTAGATGGTAAATGAGATATGAAATGAAAGCTTATTAAGTCTATTTTTATATAAAAAAAATAGAGTAAGCAAAAGAATTTTATATTATAAGATATTTGAATTTTATTGAGACAGGGTCAGAATGATTTCGGAATCCCCTATTCTGACTTTGAAAACTCATTAGAAATCGCAAAAAAATAATTATGGGTAAATTTATAAATGAGTTTACTTTCAAGAAAAAAAATGAGAATGTCATTCGAATTTTGTATGATGAGATAATTAACTTTTAGTAAAGAGAGGTCAGAACTATCGAACAGTAAAACAGGGGAGACTTTAAAGAATAAACTGTACTTATTGGCTAAGCCAAAAATTATGAAAATTTTATGGTAAGAAGATATGTGTTCAGGGAAAATTTGGGAATCTAAATTTGGAGTTCTGTAACTCCAGATATAATTAATTTAGTGACTGTGACTCAGAAAGACGGCCTAAAATGAACATGAGTAAATAGTGAAACCATGTGAAACAAAGATTGTATTATCTTAAGAATATATTGTGAGGATTGGTAAAATCCTCATTTCCATTCCTCTTAGTGTTGTGAGGTTGGCTCGGGGTTGGAGATCGTCGGAGACAACATCACACTATCAAATTGTAAATTCGGGGTAATGACAAACATTAAGTGTTTTTGAGTGAGTGGCATGTATGGAGACTTAGTTATTAGTAATATGTATCTTAAAGATTTGGCCAAATGTATTGGCTTATTTTGCTACATTGTATATGGCCATGAGATGTGGCTCATATTGACTAAGAATATGTAAGCTTATTTATGCATACATGTACCAAGATCTCTTGTGACGTGATCATGTTTATTTATCATGGATGGTTGGTGTTATATTATACGTGCCTAGGAAGTGTATAAGAGTTTGAATAATTAAGAGCAACAAAAAGGGCATTGGAAAATAGCCTAAGTGTTGGCCACATCGGCAGAGACACGGCTGTATGTCTCAGCCATGTGGAGGACATAGCCTAGCATACGGGCGTGTGATTTGGCCGTGTGCCCCTAATGGTATGCTGACATCATAAATAGAATGCTCGATGTTTGTAACATGTGCTGGGACACGGGCATGTGTGACCACACGGCCTACACACACGGGCGTGTCCCAAGTCACACAGGCGTGTAACACTATTTTTATGAAAATTTTTATAAGTGTTCGAAAGATCCTAGCTTAGTCCCGAACCATTCTTAAAGTATATTATGAGCCTCGTAGGCCTGTAATAGGGACAAAATGAGTTTAAATGAATAGTTTTAAATTTGGACTGAAATTCATGGTTCGTTTTGTATGAATGTTATCGTTTAAGTCCGGTAATGCCTCGAACCCTGTCCCGGCATTGGATACAGGTAAGGGGTGTTACACTTGACATGAAGTTGATTTGGTATGTTTCATGGTCGAAATGGTAAGGATTTGGTATGTTTTGTAATGGCTTATATTAAGATATGTGTATATGGTTTTGGTATGATTTATGTTCATGAAATTGGTATGTTTTGAAATGAATTTGAGTATGAAATTGGTTGGTCATATTATGGCATGATTGGTGTATGTTTTGGTGATGTTTTGGCTGCAAATTGGTGGTGAATTGTGTTATTTGTTCTTGTAGGGATGACCCAAAATTGGGTGGCATTATGGCCTTGCAAATGGTCTATTTTTGCCCATACAGGTAGGGACACGGGCGTGTGTTTCTGCCGTGTTGTTCGAAGGCTAATTCAAATTGAACCTGGGCGCCTCACACGGTCTCACACATGGGTGTGTGACTAGCTGTGTGGCTTAAGTCATTAAACCCTACAGGTTTGGCACGACCTAGCACATGGCTTGATAAACGGGCGTGTGGGCCATTTCGAAAGGGCACACGGGCATGTGGTTGGCCATGTGACCCAAGTCAGTATAACCTCCAAATTTCACAAGGCCTGGCACACGAGCGCGTCCTTGGCCGTGTGACCTAAGTTAGTAGGTATGCCTTGTTTCCTACGGCCTAGACACACGGGCGTGTCTAATGCTATGTGAGGCACACAGCCTGTTCACACAGGCGTGTGAGCTCTATGACTTTGAAAATTTCTTAAGTTTCGAAAAATTTTCTATGTGTTCGGTTTAGTCCCAATCCCTTCCTAAAGTATGTTTAAGGTCTCGTAGACCTTCTAAAGGGACTATATATGTGTGAATTGTTATGAATTGATGTTGTATAATTTACATTTGTCAAATGATCATGAAATGTTCCGAGATGTCCGGTAATACCTCTTAACCCTAGTCCGGCGATGGATACGGGTTAGGAATGTTACAATTTCATGGTAAAAATTTGATAAATAAAAATTATATTGGAGAGGGGAATCAAACTCAGGTCTCAAGGACAAATTCACTAACACTTAACCATCAAGCCAATGACTCATTTTTTTGCTATAACTTTACAATATTATCAATCAGAAATTCGGGATGTGATATTTCTAATGTGGTAATTGTGTTTTTTTTTTTGTCCAATATGGTACTTGCATTTGATAAAAGTTTATTTTGGTACATGTTAAACTTTTTAGTATTTAATTCAGGTTTTATAGTTGATTTGATGAAAATTAATTGCTAATATTATTAGTTTTAAATTTTTATGATCTTTTAATAGAATAAATTAAGTGTTAATTATGAATTTGTTTAATTTTGCATTTAATTTGTCAAAAACAGTCCGGTTGATGTGATTTAATTTGAGTTTTAAAGTTAATTGCTAATATAATTATCTAACTATGAATTAAGAAAACCCGAATTAAGCAGTAAAAAGTTAGCATAATTATATTTAGGTACCAAAATATACAACTTTTGTCATGTATAGGTACCAAATTGAATAAAAAAAATAACACGGATATCACATTAAAAAAGATATCCAACTCAAATACTGAATTATGTATTAAGTTTAAATACATGGAGATAATATTTCTTCTCTTAATTTCTATTTCTTTCATTTTATTTTGAATCTCACGTTGTTTAAATTTACTTTTTTATTTTTAGATCCGAACACAATTTTCTACTTAAGAATTCTATCCCGCATATTCATCTTTCTTCTAAGTCGATTACAATACATTAAGGCCATTTTATTTCCTCTTTAATTCTCGTTCTTTTATTTCCTTAATTGTTTAAGATTTCAAATCTAGCATTGTAACTTCACATGCTAAATCTTGGGGTTTCTGGATCATATGATCCCTGGAGAACCAGCTTTATCCCTCAAGAATATAAAAAAGTGCATGAAATTATGAGAATGGGAGAACTCCTAGGTAACCGAAAATCTAATTTTCTTACGTTAACCCTTTTGATTTTATCACATTTATTTTCACACCACAATTGCATAACACCCATATCTCTTGTTGTCCTTTTATTAGAAACACTAAATTTCGGTTTCTTTTGGGAAGGTTGGGGTTTCAATCTTGGTCGGCAATGACGGTAACCTTCACCTTGGAGGTTTCCTTAAATAACTCCTTTTTATAAGTGAGAATTTTTAAAATTAGATTCACCATAATTAAAACGATTTTAACCATTAAATCAAAATAAATTATTCTAAAATTTAGATTTTATATTTATCTTATCTTATTAAAATAAAATCAGTAACATCCAAACTTTTTCTTCTTTTTTTCTTGTCACCATATAATTGAAGTTTTAGGATAAAAAAATTTGGATAATCTTCACTTTCATATTTAATTTATTTTAATTTTCTTTTGAGAAAAAAATGAAATGAAAAGCCAAAGATTTAGGTTATTAAGATTAATCAATTGGAGTATTAGGTATTTGTTTTTCTTAATTGAAAAAATCTCAATTTTTTAAATGAAATGTTCAATCAAAATTTTCAATAAAAAATATATAATACACAAATTTATTACTTTTAACAACCCTAATATCTAGGGGTGTGTAAAATTCGGGTAAAACCAAAAAAATTCTGTTAACTGACCGAAGTTAGTTAATCGGTCGATTAACCGAATTTTTTTGGTCGGGGTCGGTTAATAATTTTTTGAGTTTTTAGTTAACGGTTAATTCGGTTCGAAACCGGTCGATTAACCGAATTTTTTGGTTTAACCGAAAAAATTAATAAATAAAATTATAATATATAAATAGCCCACTATTCACTCAAACCTAATCCAACATAAACCCAATCAAACTAAAACTAATTACCCAACCCAATTACCCAACCCAATGACCTAACCCAATCATAAAAATTACAAATAATTTAATAAATAAAATAAAAATAAAAACAAAAATAAAAATAATTCGGTTAATTTGATTAATCCGGTTAATTCGGGTAATTCGGTTAAATCGGTAAATTGGGTAATTCGATTAATTTTATATTTATTTTAACAAAAAATAAAAAAATATAGAATTTTCGGTTAATTCAGTTAACCGACCGAATTAACCGAAAAAATTTCGGTTCGGTTAATTTTTTTGAAAAAATTTTAGTTTTGTTAACGGTTAAAATTTTTGAAAGGTCGGTTAATTCGGTTAATGGTGTTTTGGGTCTGTTAACCGATTGAACACCCCGACTAATATCATGTTTTCCTTTCTAATTTTTTTTAAATTAAATCTAAAAGTAAAGATTATCTAAATTTTTTCCCTCTTAATTCTTTAATTACACAAGATAAAAAAAAAAAAGAAAAAGAAAGATTAGGTGTTGTTAGTTTTATTTTAATAAGATAAAATAAATACAAAATCTAAGACTTAAAATTATTTATTTTGATTTAATGGCTACAATTATTTTAATTCTCATTTTAAAATAAACATTTTTATAACACCTAAAGCTTTTTGTTTTCTCTTTTCCAACAATTTTGCAAACGTTTGTGAAAAAGATTTTTAAACCTTTTTGAAAACTTGTTGATTCAATTGCTTGACATTTCCTCTAAGCTCATCTCTCCATTTGGTCACACCAAATAAACCTTTGCTTTATTCAATTATCACGTTTTTTCACCTCATTTCTTTCAAATTTAATCGTATCCAAAAATTGAGCTATCCGTACAATTTATGAATATAATTACACGAATAGATTTAAAAGATATTTTCGAATCTATTTTAACTAAATGCTAAAATCGAGCTATCCATACAATTTACGGATATAATTTACACGGACGGATTCAAACGATATTTTCGAATCTATTTTAACTAAATGCTTTTGTGAACTCATCATTTTGTGTTATTTTTATTAAAACTAAATTTTATCGATGAAAACATATATATATATATATATATATATAGTTATAAAACCAATTGTGGCTTTTGTTGAAATGGCAAGAGATAGTGCAAAGCACGATGCCATGACTTCAAGGCACATGATTTTCATTATATGCTTATATTTTCCTTAAATTTATCAAAATACAAAAAAAAATATAAATCACCTCAAAATAATATTTATTACTTAATAAAATAAATGGACTTTTGGTAATTTTTAAACTAAATTGAGACTCAGTTGAAAGGTGACATTAATTCAATTAGTCTAAATACCTATTTATAAAAAAAATTATATAATGAATTTTTTTTGTCGTAATTAGGGTATCCACCGTTGGCAATAGTAATTAATCTCTTCACTGCTGGTACTCTCTAAAGAGGTAAATAGTTAACCGTGAAATGTATTACATTCTCATGAACTAAAATCAAAACCCCAACCACATGATTAACGAATATACTCATTAATTTTAATTTTCATTAGGTAAAAGATAATGATAAAAGATAAGTGAATAAACAGATAACAAATAAATAAACTTCTCCATGATCAACATCAAATTCAAGTATTTTATTTCATCTGTGAAGCACAATTTGAATTTTATTGTACACATAAAACACCTTGTCTTATTCTTCAACTTTTATTAATAAGTTTACAATAAAGAAATGGCAATGATCAAATTTATTATATTTTGGGGAGTATGGAATGAAATTTAAAAACTCGTATACCTCATTTTTGGCTAATTTTTTGTGGATGTCAACATCCATTAATAAAGATCTTTCTTAAGTAATTTTCTAACACAAAATAGCCACGACACAATTGGGTATATATACGTGATAATGTCAAGGTAATATTTTTTTATAATCTAATGTCAATGTGATATTATTAAAATATTAATAAAAATTATATTTACGAAAAAGTATATTAAATATAAAACAAAATATTTAATTTTTAATAAATTAATTATTGCTGTATGTAATTTATCCATATTTACTCTTAACAAACTCTTTTTTTTTTTTTAAGAGAAGCAACAAATCTTCAACCTAAATGGCATCAAATGTAAGGTGTGGGTCCTTTTTTATTCCGTCGTCGAAAAACAAATTAAGTTAACAATCCTGAAAGTGACATTCCTAAAGACTCAAATTGAAGTTCAATCCTACTTATACTGTACGATCGTTACGTTTTAATGCTTAAAATATTATTTTTTATACTTTTATTCTTCTTTACTTGCTTTTGTCCAAAAAAGGTAATTACATGTTGGAAAGCATGCAACCATCATAGACATGATATCAATACATGCATGTCCATGACCATGATCATGATGGGGATGATGAATGACGATGGGACTATACATACATTTGAGAACCAAACGACGACGTGGCGGTGTCCTGTGGAACTGTTCTTATCCTTCACCATAGTCCACTCGCCCACCCCATGCTTACGGTTTCAGGACATTTTGTCCTTTTTCTGATACAGCTGAGGAACGTACAAATTAAGCTAGAAAAGCCACTATGTAGATATCTAAAACTAAGGGGTACTTTTGCATTTTCATATTATTTTCTTAAATTTAAAAAAAAAAGGAAAAACCTAAGACTGAAACCCTAAATCGTAATATTATGAAAGTAGAAATCTCATTATTGTCACATGTCAGTAAATAGAGGGTAGTGGTAAAACTTAGGTTAAACTTAGCCCTTACCTTTTTATGCACTGTTGTTATTAGGTGTAACTTAATTGAACCTACTATATATATATATATATATTATAATATTTAAATGAAATAAATCTTAAAATTATACGATATAATTTGTAATTGTATACATAAATTTTATATGTAATTTTATTCATAAAATTTTGATTTGATTTTAATTTTTTATAAATTATTAACACAATTACTAATATAATTCATTTTATTTGTATATTGTATATATAAATAATTATATTTATTCAATATAAAAATAAATTGATGTATTTATTTTTTTAAATATATATCATTAAAATAAAATTAAAGTTTCAAGTATACATTTGAACCACAGCTAGAGTTTCACATGTATAATGATACCAAGTCAAAATTTATGTATAAAATTACATATTAAATCAAAATTCATGTATTTAAATTATCTCTATTTAAACACCCTAAAAAAATTTATTCTATTTTTTTGACACACTGATGCTGACTCTAAACCATGAACATGATCAATTTTTTTCAAATATATACAAACTTTAAATGTTTAGCTTCCAGTTTAAATATATAATGTAATTATGATTCTTGTTCCAAGCAAATGTTTCGTTGGTTATCACTCAAAACATTTTTGAAGATGTAATTATATAAATTTGATATTAATATTTTTTATTCTATAAATTTCAAATATATATAATATTTTAATTATTAATGGATCTATGAAAAGAAGTTGATTTCCCTTTTTCCTATGATTTCTGTTATAGGTTACTGCTTTTGAAAGGAAATGATGGTGCAAATTCTAATTTTGAGGGCAACTGTTAAGACAAATGCTTAGGTTGTCTTCTGAATCTTCTTATCATGTCCCCCTCATCTTCCCTAAACAAAAGACCTTGAAAACTTTGTTATAGATTTCCTCGTGCACCTAGTATTAATTGTCTCTTCAAACATGGAAACTTTGTCGACCCATTTTATATTAATTAATGCGAATTGGAGTTTCTCAATTAGATTTTCTTCTTCTTCTTCTTTTATATATATATATATATATATATATATATCTTCAATTGCAAAAACAGATAGCATAAGATGACCAAATGTTTCTTGAATGATTAGCTTGTGATGTACAGGAAAAAGCAAACATAAATATACAACCTGCGGGATTTGTTCATTGGAAGAAAGTTTGATTTATTTTATATTGCTCAACTTTTGTTTTGATAAATCAAATAAAAAAATTGTGAAGTGTAATCCTCATGGGATTATCATCCTAAAACTTTAAATTTAAGAAAACAAAATGATATGAACGAGCTTGATGATAGATGTGATTCCATTTTTGGGATATTGGTTAAAGGGGGTCAAGATTTGATTCCAAGTTAAAAGCTTTCATTGTAAAGTCCCATCTTGTTCTTTGCATGAGGATTTACTTGGAACAATATCGTCCAAAAAGAAAAAAACTAAGTACTTTAGAATAATACTAAAAATATGTAAACATGGATGGTTGTGAGTTTGTCTTCATGCTTGAGTGTAGTAGTCAAATGCATGCTCCCAACGTGTCACCATAACTTCATTATATGAAAGGTCATTTCAAAGGACTATACACGTATAAAAGATTTTTTTGGAGGGGTTCATATGAGATTGGCATGATATACATTCATGAAAATGTGTTGAAGGGGAAGCGGGGGGTGATGGGCCAAAAGTTGAAACGTCTGAAAGAGGCGACATGGTGCATAATGTAGGGGATTCAGCTCAGCCAGGGCCGCACCTTGGTGTCGGTCTCTTGCCATACAAATGCTCAAAACAAAACAAATTTACAATTTGAGAGAAATGACAGCTCCTCAGCCACTCTCTGACCTTTGTCTCCCCCAACATTCAAAGCTGTACTCCAATTTTGGACTTTATATATCTTCAGACAAATGGTAACTTGTTTTATATATAAAGTGTTGATGGTTGTGTATTTCAAATGGTAACTTTGAAGTTTAAGAAACCAATGGAATATAGAAAACACAAAGAAAGTACATTAATGATATATATATTATTAAAGTGAAAAGTAGAGGTTGTTTTGTAGGTCTTTGTAGAGGGGGGGTCAAGCTTCCATAATGTCACACACCGACCCTAAAAACATGTTACGAGAAGGAAACAAGGGTCTGATTTTCAGGTCTTTGATTTGGGCTTAAAATATTAACCGAATCCAACCTTTTCGACCACAAAATATCAGTTTCTGCTTTCTGCCTTAGGTCAAAATATTTGAATGTCTCGATGACGATAAAATAACATAGGTCCGTTACTATTATTATTATATAAAAAAAAAAAAAAAAAAACACACTCGACTATTTCCATGTACTTTCCTCGAGCCACACCATCCCAATAACTTGTTATTATTATTATGTGGCTTTGATGTTTGGTGGTCAAGGGTTAACCTACTTTCCAACTGTCTTAATAAACTTTTTAATCAACCCATTAACAAACTTGTTATCTATTAGTTTCCTTTAGACAAGACAATTTAAACTTGTGTTAATTTATTAAAGAATCCATGTCTGGTTTCGCACAAAGCACGAGGATTTTCAAATTATTTAACGCTGTTTATCATCCCAAAACCTAGTTACCCTTAGGGTATCTATGGAGAGACATGAATTTAGGTTAAATACAAACAAAAACAAAACAATAAGCGACATTGCCTACTAAGAAGATTTCATGTTTCGAATCGGCCATACAATGTTAGTTGTGCTTTCAATATATATGATGATCGGTGTTAAAAGATCCGTACGGATCGCATAAACTAGATTACATGTGAAAGGGAACAAGATCCCTACAATTAACTTTTTATTTATTTATTTTACTACCCTTTTAATTTTAATTTTTTCCATCTAACCCAAACATATATATTAACAATGTACATGCATATTTATCTATCGGTTATTCATATATGATGGAATATATTTAAAAATACATTCATATTGCAAAAGTTTGACATCAATGATACCTGAACTGACTTGACTGGTGAGGTATGATATTCTCGGTATTAGAGTCTGTGTGGTCCAAATTTGGTTTAAAGTTTTAAACCCTAGTTATTTATTATTAGAACATAGCTAAATATTGTGATCCATTATCGACCTAATCAATCTTTTATGATTCTAAATCTTGACCGATTAAGAAAATGTGGAACAAAAGCCACAAAATTCGCCAGAATCATGTGTTTTTTATATTGCTGTTAGATGTATTTTTAATAAATGATTTTCATCAGCTCTTTTGTCATCATAAATTAATTAAGCATAATTTCTAGTTTAATCGATTATTGATTCGGAACCATCTTCAATGGGGGGGACAATTCATCTTCAAGAATTATTCTCAAACTTTGGTCAATAAATTAGGGTTCTATTAATTGCTTTTTAATTGACTAAAGATCAGAAAATCACGCCAAATTTTTATTCCAAATCTAATGAAGGCTCAACCATCTTTTATACAAAGAATAATATTTCAGTAATTCTTAGGATCATTCATATATCATATTTTGAATAAGAGATTAGTTATAAATGACGAGCAAGCAAGAATCTCATCATGATTTCTTAATTTCATTTCCACTTTATTCTAGATCCAATATTTTTTTCCAAGAAAAGAAAAGTATATATATAACTAATATGCTTTCAATTTTGGCCACTAATCATTTAACAAAAGTTTAAGTCTATCCATGAATCGAATTGAGTGGAACCATAGGTTGACTTTTTTTTTTTTTTTTGGGTATTACAGTTTGAATTGTATTTTTTTTTTGTTTTATTTAAGTTTTATTTTTTTAATAAATCCAGTCTGGCTAAATTGATATTCATTATATATTTTAAAATATAATGAAATATTTTAATTGAAAATATTTTTTATCTATAATATATAAACCAGTTTACTACCCATGCGTTGCATGGATGAATTTGAATTATTTAATTAAATTATTTTTTTAAATAGAAATATTATTTTATATTTTAAAATTTTTGTTAAAGTTTATAAATATAACAAAAAGGCAATATATATTACTTAATTTCTTTTATACAAAAGAGAGATTAACTCTAATCAATATAAAGCGAGATCACACTACATCAGGAAGATCATTGTGTACAGATTGAAGGATTTCATTCAGGGGTTGCATGAATGTAACCTTGCTCAAAGGTCTTGAGAATGCAAATTTTGCCAAACCATCCGCTACCTTGTTGCCTTCTCTAAAAACATGTAGTAAGTTAATAGTCCAATCTTGTTGGAGAATCTCTTTGATGGAACGGATCATAGAAGATTCACATTGATCCTTTCTAGATTCTTGAATTGTAACAGCCTATTTTTAGTTAAATCAGAACAGTAGTTTCAGAACCACAAATCCAAGTAAAAAAATTATTTTAATATTATTGCATGATTATATTATGATAGGAATGTTATATGAAAATAGTAATAAGAAAATTTTTACCGATTATGTGTTTAATTATGAAAAGGACCAAATTGGATGAAATGCAAAAGTTGAGTTCTAGTAGCTATAAGTACCAAATAGCTATAGAATTCAAAACTTGAGGTCCTTATATGGTAATTAGACCATTAAAGAAAACTTAGTAGATATTTTTGATCAATCATCCATAGAAAAATTAGAAAAGGCTAAGGACTAAATTGGAAATGAGAAAAATTAATGGATGATAAATAATTAATAAGAAATAATATCATTTTATATCATCTTCATCCTCAAAATTTTCATGGAAACCCTAGAAGAGAGAAAGTAAACTTTTTTGGCTTAATTAAGTATGTTTTCTTGTCTCGTTTTTAGTAATTTATATATTTTTGAGATTGGAATACCTTAATCTATCTATTTTGGGGATTTATTTGAAAAGTTATCAAAGTAACAAAGTTTTGCCATGGATGAATATGCTGAAAATTTGAAATTTATGGTAGAAAATGAAAGGTTGTTGATAGATAAATAACTTTTGTGAAATTGTGATTCAGGGACTAAATTGTAAAAATGTAAAATTCAAAGAAAATTTATATTTTTTTATGAAATATGTGTGCTGTAAATGTTATATGAAAATTTTGGTTAGGCTTGTATGAATTTCATTTTCCGAGCCTAGGATGAAATTGGAATTTATGAAAAATATAAGGGCAAAATGGTAATTTTACCTAGGATGTAAATTGAAATAAATTGAGTATGAAATGGCTTAAATTGATGTGAAATTCATCTATATAGATCTGGAAAGATCAAATAGAGAGATAGTCGAGGAAAAGAAAAAGTGTTGGATTAGTAGATTTTCATATACAAACAAGTGTCGAGGTAAGTTCATGTAACTTAAATATACATGATAATGTGTTTTAATAGAATGTTGTATTTGGATTGAATGTGTTAAGTATTTATGTGGATTATATGAATGTTATAAATGCGTGAAATAATTATAAGCCAGAAACAAGTCCAGAAAGTGTTAAATTCCGTTTGAATACTGAATTTCGATGGATAGGTGATTACCTATATTGAAAGAGGTTCTGCATATGATACAGATAAGATTTAGCTCGGACGAGTAATCCTGATATAGCCCTCTCGAGCGTCCTGTTATATAGTTCCTAGAAGCATCCTGATCGGTAGTTAAGCATGTGTTGTGCACTACCACAACTCTGTGTGAGCGTCATGTTACATGACTCAATTGGTTGTGATCCAGTATATAATGCGGACACAAACGTAGCTCTACGTAAGCATCCTGAAATAAGCTCTTATAGGCTTCCTAACATGGCTCACTTAAGCTCCCTATTACCTTATCCAGTGCTCCATGATATTAACTCTTCGAAGTTATCTGTTAAGCTCTATGAGCTTCCTGTTTAAAACACTTATGAGTTTACTGATTAGCTCAGATATGTGTTCTGTTACATGAATCATCTGAGTATCCTAATATGTGGCTTGAAATTGTGTTCTCTGATTAAGTGCCCTAATGGGTAGCCCTGATTATGAGTTGACGGTTTATAGTTTTGTACACCTTGTGTGTACTACCTGAGTATCCATCGAAATTTCAATGATTCAACGGATAAATTCTTGAAACGAGAAACTATGATATTAAAAGGTTTATATCTTGAATGTTCCCGAAATACCTAGAAGTTTGTAACATGATGAGCTCATCTATGCTTACTTGATGTATATGTAAATTAAGTGACTAACTTGTTTAAATTGAGTGTATGTGATTAGGCAAATTTGTCAATTTGTTGTAAAGCATGTTATTGATATGCTTATTTAAATGAATATTATTGGTAAGTTTAATTCCTGTTATACGAACTTACTAAGCATTAAATGCTTACTAGGTTTTCTTTTTTCTGTTTTATAGTGCTCGGAAGCTCGTAAATGTTGGAAATCAGTCGGAGCATCATCACACTATCCACTAGCTTATTTTGGTATAAAAAGTAAATTTTATTTTGACATAATGGCATGTTTAGGTTAACTTGGCCAATTTTGGCATGTAAATAGATGTTTGTAACTTAGCCATTAGAATGGCTAATAATGGTGTGTTTTGGTATATTATTATAAGGTTATATATATCATGTGGAACTTATATGTATGTAGTTTGGTTAATTTGAATTAGGGTAAAATATAAGTCATTATAAGAAGGTAAGTTTGTTAAAGTGATTATGTGATATTATTTCATACATATTAATGATGTTTATTTGATTTATATGACTTGAATTTGTTGGCACATGCATCCAAATGTTATTATAGGTTGAAGGTTAAATTTGGGTGAGAAATAAGGATAAGAAATGACCTTATTTTGTCTACACAGGTAGACACACGGACATGTTTCTTGACCATGAATGACACACGGCCTAGCACATGGGCATATGGTTTGGCCGTGTGTCCCCTGCATCTCAAAATTGAGAAATAGAATGCTCAAAATTAAACACACGAGCAGAGACACAAGCGTGTGTCTCAGCCATGTGAAACACATAGCCTAGAGCACGGGCGTGTACCTTGGTCGTATGAAACCTATACCTAATTTTCAAAAATTTAAATTGTCCACATGGCCTAGCACACAAGCATGTAACTTGGTCGTGTGACCCATGCACTTAATTAAATTGCAATTCAGAAAGTTATATGGGTTAGGGACACGGGCGTGGGCCCTACCTTATATGCCACACGGCCTGAGACATGGGCATGTCATCTGCTCACACAGCCTGACCACACGAGCGTGTGACTTTTACACTTAGGAAAAGTTTTAAAATTTTGCAAAAAATTCTCTGAGTTCCTGATTTAGTCCCGACTTGTTTCTAATGCTTAAATTGGGCCTCGAGGGTTCAATCAAGAGGCGATATGATTAGTTTCGGATATGAATATTAAATGACATGATTTATCTGTATTTATTCTATAAACTTTAGTAATGCTTCATAACCATGTTCCAGTGGCGGATATTATATTTGTTGGTATCAGAGCTACGATTTTATCGATCCTCGAACTAACATAGCAAGTACGAGTTTAGCTATACATGCCATTATATAAATTGTGATAGTGTGATATCTCCTGACCATTTTTAAATGTATTTTTGATGTAGTAATGTCTTCTGAACAAGCTAGAGCTGAATCTGAGGAAGCTGAGAGCACTACTCAATCTTCTGTTTAACGAGCTGTATCTAGTAGTAGTAGAAGGCCCGTATCTGAGGGCCAATGTGAGGAGGCAAAAGAAGCCTTCTTTCAAATAATGAATGAATAGTTTACTGAATATTTGAGAACAAATCCTGCTATACAACAACCTCTCCCACTTGCTCCTCAACCGGTTCCTGAAATGCCACAAGTTGTTGAACCTATTAGAATCGATAAGCCTTCAGTGGATAAAATACATAAGTATGGGGCAAAGGAATTTAGGGCTACTATTGATGATGATCGGAGAGGGTTGAATTTTGGTTAGAAAGTACCATTAGATTTTTAAATGAGTTATCATGTACACCAGCTGAATGTCTGAAATGTGTTGTATCATTGCTAAAAGATTCAGCTTATTAATGGTGAAATATTCTAATTTATGTTGTGTCAAGAGAAAATGTTACATGGGAATTCTTCCAGATAGAAACTAGAAAGAAGTACATTAGTCAGAGATTACTGGATCAAAAAAAGAAAGAATTTTTAAAGCTCAAATAGGAAAGCATGACAATATCTAAATACGAATGAGAATTTGTTAGATTGAGCAAATATGCCAGAGAATGGGTTCCGACTGAGTCTGATATGTGTAAATATTTCAAAAAGGGTTTAAATGAAGATATTAAGCTCTTGATTGGAATTCTTGAACTAAGGGAATTTGTGGTACTAGCTGATCGAGCACACAAAGCTGAGGAATTAAATAAAGAAAAAAGCAAGCAGAGAGAGAAGCCTAGATATTTGGTAAAAGATCTATAGGCAAGTCACAAGCATTTACTTCAAAGAAATCAAAGAATTACCATGATCGTTCTACCATATTTACTGGGTATTCTCGTAAAAAGCGGGGCTCTCAACGCTTTAACCTGATATCTTCGTCTCCATCTGTAATGAGTGTGGGAAGTGTTGGCAACCCCAAACTAAAATGTAAACATTGCAACAAATTTCATTTTGAGGAGTGTCGTTTGAGAAGTGGAGCCTGTTATAAGTATGGTTCTCTCAACCATTTTCTTAAAGATTGTCCGGAAATGGTTGAAAAAGATATTGATTAAACCTCAAAACCGAGTAATCCCGCCTCGAGAGGTAGACCACCCCGTTACCCCGGTAATGTAGTGGTAGCTGATGTACTACAAAAGATTCAACAGTTAAATCTGAAGCACGAGCATCGGCAATGACATATGCTATACTTGCAAGAGAGGATTCTTCTACACCAGATGTCATTACTGGTACATTTTCTCTACTTGATACTGATATTACTGCTTTGATTGATCTTGACTCAAAGCATTCATACATATGTACAAATTTAGTGTCTGTTAAAAATTTACCTGTTGAATTCACTGAATTTATGGTTAAAGTATCAAATCCCCTGAGCCAGCATGTTATAATGGATAAAATTTGTAAAAATTGTCTGTTAATGGTATGGGGTTATTGTTTTCTGGCTGATTTGATGTTGTTGCCTTTTGGTGAATTTGATGTAATTTTGGGAATGGACTGGTTAACTCAACATGATGTAGTAGTAAATTGTAAACAGAAGTGCATTGTGTTAAAGTGTCAGAGTGTTGAGTTATTTTGTATTAAATCTGATAAATTTGATGGGTTGTCTAATGTAATATTAGTCGTTACAGCACAGAGATATATCAGAAAAGGGTATGATGCTTACCTTGCTTATGTGTTAGACACTAAAGTATCTAAGTTGAAGATTCAGTCAATGCAAGTTGTTTATAAATGTCCTAATGTGTTTTCGGAGGAATTACCTAGTTTACCACCGGTTAGAGAGGTAGAATTTTCTATAGATCTTGTTTCAAGGACAACACCAATATCTATAACACCCTACAGCATGGCTCCTACTAAATTAAAAGAGTTGAAAATACAATTGCAAGAATTGATTGATATAGGCTTTGTTCGACCAAGTTTCTCACCTTGGTGTGCGCCAGTTTTTTTGTAAAAAAGAAAGATGGATAAATGATGCTATGTATTGACTATCGGTAGCTTAACAAAGTTACAATAAAGAACAAGTAGCCATTGCCTCGTATTGATGACTTATTTGATCATTTGAAAGGTGTCACTGTATTTTCAAATATTCATCTTTGTTCCAGTTACTATCAGCTATGGGTGAAAGACTCAGATGTACCGAAGACAGCCTTTAGAACCAGGTATGAGCACTATGAGTTCCTTGTGATACCATTCAAAATGACCAATACACCTACAGTATTTATGGACCTAATGGATAGAATTTTTAGACCGTATCTAAACAGGTTTGTGGTGGTATTTATTAATGATATTCTGGTCTATTCCCGAGATGAAAATGAACATGCTGAGTATTTGAGAATAGTGTTGCAAACATTACGTGAAAAATAATTGTATGCCAGAATTAGTAAATATGAATTTTGGCTACGGGAAGTTGGTTTTCTCGGACATATACTATCTGCAGAAGGTATTCGGGTGGGTCCGAGTAAAATCTCAGCTATTATTAATTGGAAACCACTGAAAAATGTATCTGAAGTCAAAAGTTTTCTAGGATTAGCTGGATACTATAGGAGATTTGTACTAGGCTTCTCGATGATAGCTTCTCCAATGACTTTTCTATTGGAAAAAGATGTGAAGTATGAATACTCTGATAAATGCCAGCAGAGTTTTGACAAATTGAAAGCTTTGTTTACTGAAGCACCTGTGTTAGTACAGCCTGAATCGGGTAAGGAATTTTTAACTTAGAGTGATGCATCGTTGAATGGTTTAGGCTGTGTATTGATGTAAGAAGGTAAAGTAATAGCCTATTCTTCAAGACAGCTAAAACCACGTGAAAGAAATTACTCGGTACATGATCTTAAGTTGGTAGCCATTATGTTTCCATTGAAAATATGGCGACACTATCTGTTTGGTGAAAAATGTTAAATATTCACTGATCATAAAAGTTTGAAATATATAATGTTTCAAAAAGATTTAAATTTAAGACAGTGCAGGTGGCTTGAATTGTTAAAAGATTATGATCTGGTAATCGATTATCATCTGGAGAAAGCTAATGTGGTTGCTGATGTTTTAAGCCAAAAATCCATATTTGCTTGTGAGCAATGAATACCCAGTTATCATTATCAGAAGATAGTTCTATCATAGCTGAATTAAGAGCTAAACCTATATTTCTACAGCAGATCTGTGAGGCTCAAAAAAATGATGATGAATTTCAAGCTAATCGGGTACAATGTGAGTTGGATTCTGATTCAGAATTTCACATTGGGTTTGATGATTGTGTGTTATTCAGGGGTAAAGTATGTGTACCGAGGAATTCGAAGCTGGTACTGAAGATTTTACACGAAGCTCATAGTGGTATAATGATTTGAAAAAGATGTACTGGTGGCCAGGAATAAAACGGGATATTTCTGAATTTGTATCTAAATGCTTAATATGTCAACAAGCTAAAGCTGAACATCAGGTGCCTTCAAGATTATTAGAGCCAGTTACAATACCGGAATGGAAGTGAGAAAGAATTACTCTAGACTTTGTGTTGAGATTGCCCCTATCTCTGAAAAAGAAAGATGTCATTTGGGTAATCGTTGATCAACTAACAAAGTCTGCACATTTTATTCCGGCACGTATGGATTTCTCTTTGGATAGGTTGGCTGAATTATATGTTTCTGAAATTGTTAGAATGCATGGAGTGCTGGTCTCTATCATTTCAGACAGATATCCTCGATTGACATCCCGATTTTGGAATAAATTACAAGAGGCTTTAGTTACACTGTTACATTTCAGTACTGCATTTCATCCTCTGACTGATGGTCAATTTGAATGTGTAATACATATTTTAGAGGATATGCTCCAGTGTTGTGTTTTGGAATTTGAAGGTAATTGGGAAAAGTATCTGTCTTTAGTTGAATTTGCCTACAATAATAGCATCAGTCTAATATTAAAATGGTACCATACGAGGCTTTATATGGTCGTAAATGTAGAACTCCATTGTATTGGAATGAGCTTAGTGAGAAAAAGATACAAGGAGTTAAGTTGTTCCGAAAAACCGAAGAAAAAGTGAAAGTGATTCAAGATAACCTAAAGGCAGCTTTTGATCGACAAAAATCCTATGCAGATCTTAAACGAAAAGAAATAGAATTTCAAGTAGGCGATAAAGAATTTTTGAAAGTTTCACCTTGGAAGAAAGTTCTTCGGTTTGGTCAGAAAAGAAAACTGACTCCGCAGTTTATTGAGTCGTATGAAGGTATTGGAAGAATAAAACTTATTGCGTACCAATTGGCGCTACCACCAGAACTCGAGAGAATTCATAATGTTTTGAACATGTCTATGTTACGACGGTATCAGTCAGACCCTTTACATGTTATCTCCCTAACAGAGGTTGAGATTCAGCCTGATATGACCTATAGTAAAGAGACGATCAAAATCCTCGCACGTGAGACGAAAGAGTTAAGAAATAAAAAGGTAGTTTTAGTGAAAGTCCTTTGGTACTGACATGATATAAAAGAAGCTACCTAGGAATCGGAGGAAACAATGAGGAAGCAATATTTGAACCTTTTTACTAGAAAGATTTTTGAGGACGAAAATCCTTAAAGGGATGAGTCGTAACAACCCATTTTCAATGAAATCGGTACAGTAGTTTCGAAACCACTAATCCGAGTAAAAAATTTATTTTAATATTATAGCATGATTTATATTATGATAGGAATGCTATATAAAAATAGTGATAAGAAAATTTTACCGATTATGTGTTTAATTATGGAAAGGACCAAATTGCATGATATGCAAAAGTTGAGTTCTAGTAGCTATAAGTACCAAATAGCTATAGAATTCAAAACTTGAGGTCCTTATATGGTAATTAGACCATTAAAGAAAATTTAGTAGATATTTTTTATCAATCATCCATGGAAAAATTAGAAAAGGCTAAGGACTAAATTGGAAATAAGAAAAATTAATGGATGATAAATAATTAATAAGAAATAATATCATTTTATATCATCTTCATCCTTAAAAATTTCATGGAAACCCTAGAAGAGAGAAAGTAAACTTTTTTGGCTTAATTAGGTATGTTTTCTTGTCTCGTTTTTAGTAATTTATATATTTTTTAGATTAGAATACCTTAATCTATCTATTTTAAGGATTTATTTGAAAAGTTATCAAAGTAACAAAGTTTTGCCACAAATGACTATGCCGACAATTTGAAATTTATAGTAGAAAATGAAAGTTTGTTGATAGATAAATAACTTTTGTAAAGTGAATTTTCATGAAATTATGATTTAGGGACTAAATTGTAAAATGTAAAATTCATGAAAAATTTATAATTTTTTATGAAATATATGTGCCGTAAATGTTATATGAAAATTTTGGTTAGGTTTGGAATAAGGATTAAATTGCATGAATTTCATTTTCCGAGTTTAGGGACGAAATTGAAATTTATGAAAAATATAGGGGCAAAATGGTAATTTTGCCTGGGAGGTAAATTGAATTAAATTGAGGATGAAATGGATTAAACTAATGTTAAATTCATCTATATAGATCCGAAAAGATCAAATAGAGAGATAGATCGAGGAAAAGAAAAAGTGCAAGATTAGTAGATTTTCATATACAAACAAGTGTCGAGGTAAGTTCGTGTAACTTTATTATACATGATAATGTTTTTTAATGGAATATTGTATTTAGATTGAATGTGTTATGTGTTTATATGGATTATATGAATGTTATCAATGCGTGAAATAATTATAAGCCTGAAAAAAGTCCAGAAAGTGTTAAATTCCGTTTGAATACTGAATTTCGATGGATAGGTGATTGCCTATATTGAAAGAGGTTCTGCATATGTTGCAGACAAGATTTAGCTCAGATGAGTAATCCTGATATAGCCCTCTCGAGCATCCTGTTATATAGTTACTGCGAGCATCTTGATCAGTAGTGATTTAGAATGTGTTGTGCACTACCGCAGCTCTGTGTGAGCGTCCTGTTACATGACTCGATCGGCTGTGATCCAGCATATAATGTGGATACAAACGTAGCTCTACGTGAGCGTCCTGAAACAATCTCTTATGGGCTTCCTGACATGGCTCGCATGAACTCCCTGTTACCTTATCCGGTGCTTCCTGATCTTAACTCTTTGGAGTTATATGTTATGCTCTAATAACTCCTTATTTAAAACTCTTATGAGTTTACTGATTAGCCCGGACAAGTGTCTTGTTACATTGCTCATCTGAGTTGTAACACCCCTAACCCATATCCGTAGCCGGACTAGGGTTACGAGGTATTACCGATCAAAACTTAACATTTAATAAAAATAAATTATTCACAGTCAAGTAACATGCATTAATAGTCCCAATGTCCCTTTAGAAGGTCTACAAGACCTTAAACATGCCTTAATAAAGTTTTGGGACTAAACCAATCACGTATAAAAATTTTCGAAACTTATAGAATTTTCTAACTTTTAAATGTCACACGCCCGTGCGGATAAGCCATGTGCCTCACACAGCCTCAGACATGCCCATGTATCTAGGTCTTGTGAAAACACTGCATACATACTGACTTGTACCAGACGGCCGAGGACATGCCCGTGTGCCAGGCCGTGTGAACACTGGAGGGGCTACTTATTTGGGTCATACAGCTAACCACACGCCCGTGTGCCACACACGGCTTTTAGACACACACGTGTGCCTAGGCCGTGCCAAACCTGCACGGTATGTTGACTTGGCCACTTTGCCACCCATAAAGGATCAACCCTACAAGTTCAATTCAAGCATCAATTGGCACATAATTTCCAGCCAAAACATCACCAAATTCATGCACATTTCATGTCATAAAAACATTAACCATTGCTAAACACAATGCCAACTCAAGCATACCAAATTCATGTAATAATTTCATACCAAAACTACATAACTTAATCATCAAAATATCCTATTCCAAGTCATGTAATTTCTCACAATTTTAACCATCAAAACATCCATACCACAATGACCAATTTCACAAGACATATCATATTTATTATGTACCATATATGAACACATACTAAAAATACATCTATAATCACATACAATAAACTAAGTTCTCATTTACCAATGCCATCATTTACAAGCTAACTCACATTGCTAGAATCACAACTCAAAACATATTAAAATGATACTAACCTATACATGCCATATACCATAACTACAAGCTTCAAAAGTACCGAGTAAATGATCGATAGTGTGACAACGATTCTTGATGATCGCTGAGTCCGAGCTAGCTTTGATAGTCTATAAAACAAGGGAAAGAACATAAAAAGTAAGCTTTAAAAGCTTAGTAAGCCATATACAAATAAAATCATCATATGAACAATATCATATTATTTCAAATACGCAATCCATGGCTTAACACATACAAAATTACCAACATTTATCATATAATCACATATTCACATTTGATTCATACTTACATTTCATTTCGATATTCATATAAACTCCATACGTACCTGAGTTGTTTAACTCATTTACACATTTTTTCTCGTATTACCATTGCACGTTGAACCATTCAGAATAACTGAGGATACTCGAAAGTCTCATATATCACATACAATGCCAATGTCCCAAACATGGTCTTACATGTTTTCACATATCGATGCCAATAGCCTAGCTATGGTCTTGCACAAAACCATATATCGATGCCAATGTCCCAGACATGGTCTTACACGTAATCACATCTCGGAAATCCTAATGTCATGACATTTGTATCCTAGATTCTTCCTAAGGTTCGTACAGGGCTTTCGGACATCGTAACTCTGTCGATTCTTGCTCGTATTTTATCATTCGACATTTAATGCAAATCAATGACACATAAACATGTATAATTCAATTTAACGACATTTATTTGCAATATGTACTTACCTCGTATTCAGTATGAACGGATCGGATCGACTACTCGATAACTTTCGATTTTCCCCGATCTAAATTCGATTTCTTTCTTTCTTGATCTATATAAATTCAAATTTAACTAATTTAATCATAAATTCATTCAATTTAATCCAATTCACACTTTAAAACACATTTACACTTTTACCCTACATATTTCACATTTTTCACAATTTAGTCCTTATTTCATAAAAACACAAATTACACAAAATTTCAATATACTCATGCTTGGCTGAATTACCATAATACCCCTAGTAGTCCATATCTTTCATTTATTTTACATTTCAACAACACAATTTTTACTTTTCACAAGTTAATCCCTAATATGCAATTTCACTAAAAATCACTTTACAAAACATGGATATTTATCACCAAGCTTCCATATTTCATCATTAAACATTCAAAAACTCATGAACTCATCAATGAAATTTCTAAAAATCATCAAAAAAAATTCAAAAATTAGGGCATGGGCTAGCTAGTATTTAAAGCAACGATCACAAAAACATGAAAATCATCAAAAACCGAACAAAATCGAACTTACAATTTAGCTAGAAGATGACCGAACCTTTCAAGCTCTCTAGACCTTATTTTCTTTCCTTATTTTTTGGTGGCCAAAAAATATGAATGAATAATTTTAGTTTTTGTTTTTCTTTAATTAAACTTAATTGCACATTTACTAAATTACCCTTAATGCATAACATTTAATTTCCACTCATCTATGTACATACTTGTCCAATCCACATTCAAATGATCTAATATCATCATAAGGACTTCACATTTAATTAATCATAGCAATTAAGGACTTTATCAAATAGAACATCAATTTTGTATCTTATGCGATTTAGTCCTTTTTGCAAATTAAGTTACCAAATGCTAAAATTTCTTCATGAAACTTTCACACATATCTAATTACATGTTTTAAATCCCAAAAATAATATTAAAATAATTTTCTAACCTCAGATATGTGGTTTCAAAATCACTAGTCTGATTTAGCTAAAACCGAGCTATTACATGAGTATCCCGATGCGTGGCTCGAGAGTGTGCTCTCTGATTAAATGCCTAATGGGTACCTTTGATTATGAGTTGAAGGTTTACTATTTTGTACACCTTGTGTGTACTACCTGAGTATCCATCGAAATTTCAATGATTCAACAGATAAGTTTCTTAAACGAAAAACTATGAGATTAAAAGAATTATATCTTGAATGTTCCCGAAATACCTAAAAGTTTGTAACATGATGAGCTCATCTATGCTTTGTTTAAATTGAGTGTATGTGATTAGATAAATTAGCCAAATTTTTGGAAAGCATGTTATTGATATGCTTATTTAAATGAATATTATTGGTAAGTTTACTTCCTGTTATACGAACTTACTAAGCATTAAATGCTTACTAGGTTTTCTTTTCTCTGTTTTATAGTGCTCGGAAGCTTGCAAAGGTTGGAAATCAGTCGGAGCATCATCACACTATCCACTAGCTTATTTTGGTATAAAAAGTAAATTTTATTCTGACATAATGGCATGTATAGGTTAACTTGGCCAATTTTGGTATGTAAATAGGTGTTTGTAACTTAGCCATTGGAATGGCTAATAATGGTATGTTTTGGTATATTATTATAAGGTTATATATATCTCATGTGGAACTTATATGTATGTGGTTTGGTTAATTTGAATTAGGGTAAAATATAAGTTATTTTAAGAAGGTAAGTTTGTTAAAATGATTATGTGATATTATTTCATACATATTAATGATGTTTGTTAGATTTATATAACTTGAATTGGTTGGCAAATGTATGCAAATGTTATTATAGGTTGAAGGTTAAATTTGGGTGAGAAATAAGGCTTAGAAATAACCTTATTTTGTCCATACGGGTAGACACACGGACGTGTGTCTTTACTGTGTATGACACACGGCCTGGCAAATGGGCATATGGTTTGGCCGTGTGTCCCCTGCATCTCAAGATTGAGAAACAGAATGCTCAGAATTGGACACACGGGCAGAGACACAAGCGTGTGTCTCTGCCGTGTAAATCACATGGCCTAAAACACGGGCCTATGTCTTGGCCGTGTGAAACCTGCACCTAATTTTCAAAAATTTAAATTGTCTGCACGGCCTAGCATATGGGTATATGACTTGGCAGTGTGACCCATGCACTTAATTAAATTGCAAGTCAAAGAGTTACTTGGGTTAGGGACACGGGTATATGCCCTACCTTTTGTGCTACACGGCCTAAGACATGGGCATGTCATCTGGTCATGTGAGCCACATGGCCTGACCACACGGGCGTGTGACCCCTACACTTAGGAAAAATTTTGAAATTTCACAAAAAATTCTCTAAGTTCCCAGTTTAGTCCCAACTTGTTTCTAATGTTTAAATTGGGCATCGAGTGTCCAATCAATGGATGATATTATTAGTTTTGGATATGAATATTGAATGACATGATTTATCTATATTTGTTCTGTAAACTCTAGTAATGCTTCATAACCCTGTTCCGGCGACGGATACCTGTTAGAGGTGTTACATGAATTGCTTCAATAGCTTCCTCACTATCTGTTTCAAGCACCACCTTTTTCAATCCAAGGCTCCACACAATTTGAAAACCATCGAGAATCCCCCAGAGTTTAGCCATGAGCATCGAGCAACTCCCAATATTTCTTGTTAATACTGCAATCCATACTCCAACTTGGTCTAAGATTAAATCACCTGCAGTAGCACTACTCGAAAGCTGGCACACCGCACCATCAGTATTCACCTTCTTCCATCCATCATCTGAAGTCCATCTTATGGTGTTTCGAGAATCATCATTTATGCGTCCCAATGTTTGGTTCGAAACATGGTTTGCCTTCAGAAAAATGTCTCTCACCCAACAACTTTTCCCTAGAATACTATCGATTTCAATAATCTAAGCATTAAAAACATACTTGTTTCTCCTAATCTAGTGATGCCAGCAAATATTACTAAACAATGATACCCAATCGCTAGGAGTACAAGCAAATTGATCAAGATCAAATAGATTTTTAACAAACCAATCTTCGAAGTTGAGACTAAAAAAATTCATGTCTCATTTCCACCTTAATAACAGAAATCCAAGTTGTCACAGCAAAGGAACAAAACCTCAATACATGGTCAATATTTTTCAACGCGCTTCCATGAACCATGACACGTAAATTCAGTAATACTAAAATTTAATAATACATCTTACGTTACATTTAACATAAAGTAATTGTAAGGTGACTAAAAAAACATAATTTTGAAAATTTTAATGACTAAATTCAAAAATATTATAGTTGAATGACTAAAATAGAATCACTTACATAATACGGTGACTGTTGTAGTTTACCTTTACTTAAAAATACTTTTTAAATAAAATTATGATAAAATATCAATTTCTTGATTTATCTTTTTATCACTTTGATTAGTAGTGGTTAATATAATAATTAAAAAATAATAGTTTAGATAAAAATCATAATAATTTACGAGTTTAAATTATAGTAAGATGATCTTAAAAAGTTACTTTTTAAGTATCCAATAAAAATGTGCCACTTCATAGTTTTTAAAAGAATTTCTAATTAATATCATACATTTTTCAACCCTAGATCAATTCTTTTTAATAATATTTTAATTCTAATTAGTGTTAATTAATTAAATAAAATTAACAAAAAATAATAGTAATGCAAGGTTTATGGTTTTTATTTGTTCAGCTGTATTTATGATTTATGGTATGGTGGGTTAGAATTTTCAATTTTAATATTTTACAATTTTACGAAAATCGTTATATTAGGATTTAGGGTCTAAAGAAGTCTAGGGTTTAGGATTTTAAAATTTTATTAAAATATATTAATTTTAGAGTTAAAAATAGTAATAAGTGTCAATTTAAATTTTCTTGATATATTATATTATTCATGCACTCTAAAAACATATAACGTGCCATGTTATTATTGAATGCCTAAAAAATAATTTTTTAAGATCATCTTAATTTAAATTAATCTCATACTTTCTTAAATAATTAAACGATAATTAATATAACAACTCTTATATCATAATATTTAACAAACTCGTACAGAGCTCTTATAATATTATATAATTCAACAAATAGTGATTTATTTTGTATTAGTGATAAATTATATTTATTATTTTATATTAATAATTATCACTTATTTAATGTAACAGTTGGATATATATCAATTAAAACTAAATGTAGCACTATAAATAGATGCATCAGCATCGGGCACTACTAAGAGCATCTAAAAACAATTACAATAAAAAAATGTATTATTTGTTAACTTCTATTTTTGAGATTATTAACATTAATAAGTTAAAAGTATCTTTAAAAAGAATGTAGTATTAAAGTAATTGCTTTTCTTGACACCGAAGAAAGTTGGATTATCATTTTAATTGATCATGCAGTAATATTACATTTATATTTTTTTTATTTTCACTCAGTTTTTTTTTTTAAATTAAGTTTTAATGACCTGAAGTTCAAGTTGTGATGTTTAATGATGTTCCAGCAAAGTTCAAGGATCTTTTTCACTAGAAAAAGATGTAACTATTTTATCTATAATATATATAAAAGCCCGAGTTTAGAAAAAATTTTGAACTAAAAAAATACCAAATATTTTTCATCATATTGTTAAATCACATTTGAAAAATATTATAATATTTAGCTTATAATTATTAATTAAAAAAGTTGAAATAAAATAGAAGTTTTGATAATTATACATTTAAAAATAAATATAACTTAATAGAAGTTTTGATAATTAAACATTTAATAATAATTTGGATTTAAAATACAATTATTAATTAAAAAAGTTCTTCTAATTTTAAAATAAAGTTATTACTTAAATAGAACTATAAGAGAAAAAAAGTTGTGATAATTATAATTATAATATATATTATAATAATAATTTACAATTATTAATTCAAATTTTTTGTACATAAACAAAAGTTGTGTTAATTTTATTGATATTGTAACACCCCAAAATTTTAATTTTTTATTTTTGTGTATGTGTGATGTAAAATATATGTCAGCTTCAGTGGTTAAGTATTCTAGGTGTTTGGGAGAGGTCCCAAATTTAAGCAATTACTTGGGTAAAATTTTGGTATTTTTATGAATAAAGCATCATCATTAGTTAGTAAGCTTTTAATTAAAAGCTTATAAATAATAAGCAGAATAGGCTTACTGGTTTGGTGGTTAGGTAGAATGTAAGTGTACTGAAGGTCTTATGTTCGAATCCCTATATGAGTAAGGCTGTTAATTTTTATTCGGTGGATGGTAGGAGTTTCAGTTCAACTGAAATATTGAGGTGGTTGTGTGTAGCGGGGATTGTGGAAGTGAATTTAAGAATGAATTAAGGGATTCGAGGAGAATCCAAATTATTCTTTTATTTTCTTTTTCGAAATATCAGTTTTTCTCTCCCAAAATTCTGTCGTTTCTCCTTTTCCAATCCTCCACCTTACCGCCGAAAATCCTTATCCCCTATCTCCTCTCTTTTCATTTTCTTTTTTTATCATTCCCATTGCGCAAGTATGTGATTTCGTTGTACGGTAAGTAGTATATTTGTTAGTATCATTCTTAGATGATTGCTTTCATTTTTATGGTCTAATTTTTGGGTTTTGACAATGGCATATTGTGAGGATTAAGGCTTTCTTCGTACTGTTTCATAGCGAATCGATTCGAAGCATTGGGGTAAGTGTTCATCGCTCAATGGATGAGTAATTTGGATTCGGGTTCGACCTTAGTTCAATTGTAAAATGATTAATTGAGTCAAAATTGGTCAAATATATGTTCTAGAAGGCTCGGGGTTGTTTTACTTTCAATTGAAACCAAGTGTGTACCCAAAACGCAGAAAACGGGGTTTAGCGAAAAGCTTAAAAACCTCACTGTCAACGTCACACGGGTGTTAATTTTTATTCAGTGGATGGTAGGAGTTTCAGTTCAGCTGAAATATTGAGGTGGTTGTGTGTAGTGGGGATTGTAGAAGTGAATTTAGGAGTGAATTAAGGGATTCGAGGAGAATCCAAATTATTCTTTTATTTTCTTTTTCAAAATAGGTTTTTCTCCCCCAAAATTCTGTCGTTTCTCCTTTTCCAATTCCCTACCTTACTGCCAAAAATCCTTATCCCATATCTTCTCTCTTTTCGTTTTCTTTTTCTATCCTTTCCATTGCGCAAGTGTGTGATTTCGTTGTACGGTAAGTAGTATATTTGTTAGTATCATTCTTAGATAATTGCTTTCATTTTTGTGGTCTAATTTTCGGGTTTTGACAACGGCATATCGTGAGGATTAAGGCTTTCTTTGTACTGTTTCATAGCGAATCGATTCGAAGCGTTGGGGTAAGTGTTCATCGCTCAATGGATGAGTAATTTGGATTTGGGTTCGACCTTAGTTCAATTTTAAAATGATTAATTGAGTCGAAATTGGTCAAATATAGGTTCTAGAAGGCTCGGGGGTTGTTTTAGTTTCAATCGAAACCAAGTGTGTAATTAAAACGCAGAAAACGGGGTCTAGCGAAAAGCTTAAAAGCCTTACTGTCAACGTCACACAGGTGTTATTTTTATTCGGTGGATGGTAGGATTTTCAATTCAGCTGAAATATTGAGGTGGTTGTGTGTAGTGGG
Source organism: Gossypium stocksii (assembly GCA_020496765.1). Classification (NCBI taxonomy): domain Eukaryota; kingdom Viridiplantae; phylum Streptophyta; class Magnoliopsida; order Malvales; family Malvaceae; genus Gossypium; species Gossypium stocksii. Next base: position 31,643,015 of record CM035627.1, read on the forward strand.
GATTGTGGGAGTAAATTTAGGAGTGAATTAAGGGATTCGAGGAGAATCCAAATTATTCTTTTATTTTCTTTTTCAAAATATCAGTTTTTCTCTCCCAAAATTTTGTCGTTTCTCCTTTTCCAATCCCCCACCTTACTGCCAAAAATCCTTATCCCCCATCTCCTCTCTTTTCGTTTTTTTTTCTATCCTTCCCATTGCGCAAGTGTGTGATTTCGTTGTACGGTAAGTAGTATATTTGTTAGTATCATTCTTAGATGATTGCTTTCATTTTTGTGGTCTAATTTTCGGGTTTTGACAACGGCATATCGTGAGGATTAAGGCTTTCTTCGTACTGTTTCATAGCAAATCGATTCGAAGCGTTGGAGTAAGTGTTTATCGCTCAATGGATGAGTGATTTGGATTCGAGTTCGACCTTAGTTCAATTGTAAAATGATTAATTAAGCCGAAATTGGTCAAATATAGGTTCTAGAAGGCTCGAGGGTTGTTTTAGTTTCAATCGAAACCAAGTGTGTACCCGAAACGCAGAAAACGGGGTTTAGGAAAAAGCTTAAAAACCTCACTGTCAACATCACACGGGTGTTAATTTTTATTCAGTGGATGGTAGGAGTTCCAGTACAGCTGAAATATTGAGGTGGTTGTGTGTAGTGGGGATTGTAGGAGTGAATTAAGGGATTTGAGGAGAATCCAAATTATTCTTTTATTTTTTTTGAAATATCGATTTTTTTCTCCCAAAATTCTGTCGTTTCTCCTTTTCCAATCCCCTACCTTACTGCCGAAAATCCTTATCCCCTATTTCTTCTCTTTTCATTTTCTTTTTCTATTATTCCTATTGTGCAAGTGTGTGATTTCGTTGTACGGTAAGTAGTATAGTTGTTAGTATCATTCTTAGATGATTGCTTTCATTTTTGTGGTCTAATTTTTGAGTTTTAACAACGGCATATCGTGAGGATTAAGGCTTTCTTCGTATTGTTTCATAGCGAATCGATTCGAAGCATTGGGGTAAGTGTTCATCGCTCAATGAATTAGTAATTTGGATTCGGGTTCGACCTTAGTTCAATTGTAAAATGATTAATTGAGTCGAAATTGGTCAAATACAGATTCTAGAAGGCTCGGAGGTTGTTTTAGTTTCAATCGAAACCAAGTGTGTACCCGAAATGCAGAAAATGGAGTTCAACGAAAAGCTTAAAAACCTTACTGTCAGTTTCACACGGATGTGTGGTTACTCGTGTGGTAGGTCGTGTGATAGGCTGTTCACCGCAACACAAGTGTGTGAATGATGAGGCTAGGCCATGCGTGAAGGACGCGGCCGTGTGATGGCCAGGCAGGCCGTGTGCGACACACGGGTTGGACTGAATAAGGTCGTGTGAGCGGCATGGGTGTGTGGCTCCACACGAGTAGTCCACGTGGGTAGTCCACACGGGCGTGTGAGATTTTGGGCTAGGCCGTGTGATCCACGAGGCCAAGGCCAATTTGGGCCATGTGGGCCCACACGGGCAAGCCACATAGGTGTGTGAGCCCATTTTTGCTTAATTCATTCCAAAGGTTGCACGTGTCGCCAAAGTCAACTATGAACCTATTGTAAGGTCGATAACCACTACTTAGCCCCCTAAATGTGTAAAGCTGATTGTATGATATCAATATTGAATATGTTAATATTTTACATGTACACTGATCTGGATGAATGTACTGTTAATTGCATAATAGCATGTAATCTATTGTATGCTTGCATTTGCGTTGGGTTGGGCTGATTATGTATGTAGGAAGTGTACTGAAAGGCTCTTAAGCCTAATATCTGATAGCCCAGCTACAAACTATTGTTATGTGTCGGACTCGGTACTATTTACAGTGTAAGGATAGGTGGGTGATTTAAACCCCACATGGAGTGTAGGGTTGGACGGAAATGGTGTGCAGAGGCTAGTTAGGTAGGACTTTACTACTGGATATTGTATATCAGTTACTAATACTGAATTAGGCTAAGGCCAAACTGTTACTGATACTAAAAAGGGCTTAGGCCCAAGACTATTTTTTACTGTGCACTGTGTCTTCTGTTTGTTTATTTTCTGCGAGATTACATACTGAGTTTACATAAACTCACCCATCTTTGTTTAACGTGCACAGGTAATCCCATAAACTGTTTTTAACTTATATTTGGGTTATATTATTATTTTTGGGTTATTCTAATGCAATATATGGACTTTTAGGCTTTTATTTATTTAATTATGTTATGGATTTATAACTGGTAGTTGTAGAAAATTCAGTTTTCAAAAGGTTAAAGTATTTTGCTAAACTCGCAATCACATAAACTGTTTTTAAAAAAGCTTCTGCAATGAGAGGTGTTTTTAGACAAATAATTTAAATGAGTAAAACATTTCCTTTTAGAACTAATACGAGATAAAGAAATATAATAACATAGAAATTTTTATTTCGAAACAACTTAGTTTTCAAGACACACTATCATGTGACATTACTAGATTCGGCCATAACATATAGGCCGGGTTTAGGGTGTTACATTTAGTGGTATCAGAGCCAAGTTGGAAACTCGTTTGTGGATTCTAGGTTTTAAATTTTAATTTTTAAAGAACTGAGTTTTAATGATTTGAAATATTTCTACTGAGTTTGTGGTACACCGAGTCTTCAGCGTCGGTCCTGTAAGTATTCTGAAACTGTGATATACACTTTAAATTGAAAATGTTATAAAACTACTATAGGTAGTATACTATGAAAACACTCTAGTTAGTGTACACTGAAACTATAGCAAACTGCTAGAGACTGCGACGTACGAGAACAAACTCTGAATTACTAATGCTATTTCATACAACATCTGTTCATAACTATTGAACTATAACTGACTCATAAAACTTATACTACCGATAAATCTGATTAGATAGGAGCACACGAGGTATCTATAGATGGGGTATTAGAGGTCGCGGTAGAGGCTGTAGATGGGCTCGAGTTGAGTCCTTGTTATCTGGTAACATACCAAATTTGGACACAAGTGAGACGCCAATATCGCCTACTACTGAGACTGGGTCTCATGATCGCATGGTTAGGGACGATGCACTGTCCCAGACTATTCTCAAGATTTTGGAGAGGGTCACTAGGCCCAATATCGGATCTGGGGGCTAAGGGTCGATTACGGAACGACTCTAGTCCAACGGAGCTGAGCTCTTTAGGGGTGTCATTGGGGTCACCCCTAATGTGGCTAAGTACTGGATTGAGGCCACGGGGAGGATTATTGATGATCTAGATTGCACCTCCGAGCAAAAATTAAAGAGTGCAGTCTCACTGTTATGGGATGAGGCTTATTAGTGGTGGCTGATAATTAAACAGGACACTTAGCTCGAACGTCTGACTTGGGAGTTCTTTAAGACTACCTTTAAGGGAAATATATGGTGGAGTTACGTGGATGCCCGTAGGATGAAGTTCTCGAATCTTACTTAGGGGGATCAATCAGTGGTCGAGTATGAGGCCGAATTTTTAAGATTGAGCCGCTCTGCTCAAGGTATGGTGGCATCGGAGTATGAGAGGTGTGTCCGCTTTAAGGATGACCTCAGAGATAATTTGAAGGTTTTGATAGCTCTGTAGGGGAGTGAGATTTTTTTGTTCTGCTCGAGAAGGCAAAGATTTATGAGGAGGTTAAACGCGCTGAGTGCCAAAACAGAGATCGAGAGAGGGGTAAGAACAAGAGGGATTCAGAGCCTTGAGTTTTATACAGAGGCCTAAGAAAAAGGCTAGATCTGATGGGCCAGTTAGATTTGGGCCCTCTGCTATTGCTACTGGACTACAACCATGTGTAGATTGTGGTAGACGCCATCAGGGCGAGTGTTGGAGGACTGTAGCATTGCCTAAGATATGAGTCTTTGGATCACCGTATTAGGGAGTGTCCGCTGAGAGCTGATCAGATGCAAGCTCAGGTTACTGGTACTGCACAGCCATAGAAGGTAGCACAGCAGCCATTGAGATGCCGTGGTCAGGCTAGAGGTGGTAATGGTATGCGCCGTGGGCAGAGAGCACTGGGAAAAGGTGCTAGATAGACTGTGGTGAGGCAGCTGGCTCTAGTTTATGCTGTATGTCATCGAGAGGATGAAGATGCTCTGGACATCATCACGGGTACGTTCCTTATCTATGATGTGCCATACATTGCATTGATAGATCTAGGATCCACTCACTCCTATATAGCCTGTATTATGTCTGAAAACTTAGGGATTTTAGTTGAGAGCACTACGCGTGAGGTTACTGTTTTGAGCCCATTGGGGCTATTCGTTCGGGTTAATAAACTATTTAGAAACGTTCCTTTAAAGGTCCAAGGGGTAATCTTTTTAGCTAATTTGATAGAGTTCTATTTGGGGAGTTCGACCTAATTCTAGGGATGGACTGGTTATTCAAGCACCGTGTCAGCTTGGACTGTGGGACTAAGAGGGTTGTATTGAGAACTGAGGAGGATAATAAGGTAGTCATGATTAAAGAGCACTTGAATTATTTATCTAATGTGATATCTGCACTGGTGGTAGAGAAGTTGGTTCGTAAGGGATGTGATGCATTCTTGGCCTATGTAAGTGTTTCTAATTCTGAGGATTCTACAGTTGGGGACAACAAAACGGTAAAAGATTTTCTTAACGTTTTTTCAAATGAGCTACTAGGTTTACCTTCGAATCTAAAGTGGAGTTTGGGATTAAGTTTCTTCCTGGTACAGCTCCATTGTCTATCGCTCCCTATTGAATGGCACAGAAGGAGCTTACGGAGCTTAAGGCTCAAATTTAGAAGTTATTGTATCATGGGTTCATCTGCCCTAGTGTGTCTCCGTGGAAAGCACCAATACTGTTTGTAAAAAAGAAGGATGGATCCATGCGAATATGTATCAACTACTGGTAATTGAATAAGTTGACCATTAAGAATAAGTACCTACTACTGAGGATAGATGACCTGTTTGACTAGTTTCAAGGAGCTTCGGTATTCTCTAAGATTGACCCCCGATATGGGTATCATCAATTGAGGGTTAAGTAGGCTAACATACATAAGACGACATTTAGAACTCGTTATGGTCATTACGACTTCCTGGTGATACCATTTGGATTGACCAATACACCAGCGGCTTTTATGGATTTGATGAACAAAGTATTTTAGCCTTATTTCGATCAATTTATGGTGGTGTTCATCGATGACATACTAGTTTACTTGAGGACTGAAGATGAGCATGATGAGCACCTTAGAGTTGTTCTTCACACTTTGAGGGAAAGATTGAGGGGACATTTCTAAGTCATATGGTTTCTGATGAGGGGATTCGAGTCTATCCTTGAAAGATTGAGGCTGTGTTGGAGTGGAAGCAGGTAAATAATGTGTTTGAGATCTACAATTTTTTGGGATTCAATGGTTATTATCGGTAGTTTGTGACAGGATTTTTGTTGATCGTAGCACCCTTAAGTAAGTTGCTACGTAAGGGTGTACCGTTTGATTGGACTGATCTACAGTAGGAGAGCTTTGAGAAACTCAAGACTGTACTGACTGAGGCTCGTGTTTTGATATAATAGAATCTAGAAAGGAGTTCACAGTTTATAGTGATGCATCTCATGTCGGTTTGGGATGTGTATTAATACAAGATGTTAAGATGGTAGCATATGCATCTCGTCAGCTTAAGACACATGAGGCGAATTATCCGGCACATGACTTGGAGTTGGCCACTGTAGTCTTTGCATTGAAAATCTAGAAGCACTATCTGTATGGTGAGAAATGTATCATCTACACTGATCATAAAATCTTCAAGTATCTCATCACTCAGAATGAGCTAAATCTTAGGCAGCATAGATGGATCGAGCTGCTTAAGGACTACGATTGCACTATTGAGTACCATCCTGGCAAGGCTAATGTTGTGGCCGATGCACTGAGTCATAGAGTTATGACTAATTTAAGGGCAACGTTTGCTCGCCTTAGCTTATTTAATGACGGTAGCTTATTAGCTGAGCTTCAGGTTAAACCGACTTGGATTGAATAGATAAAGGGTATGTAGTTGGAGGACGAGTCTTTGGGTCTTCGATTCTGACAGATTAAAAGTGGTAGCACTATGAATTTTGGACTGAATAGTGATAGGGTACTCTATTTTCAGGGGAAACTATGTGTTCCGAATGATACTGATCTGAGACAGTTTATATTGAGAGAGGCACATAGTAGCCTTTATGCTATGCATCCTGGTAGAAATAAGATGTACCGAGACCTTCATGAGTTATATTGGTGGCTAGGATTGAAATGAGAGGTTACTGATTTCGTGGCTAGATGTTTGACATGCCAGCAAGTTAAGGCTAAGCATTAGTTACCTTCAGGTTTGTTGCAGCTTGTTAAGATTCCTTTATTGAAATAGAAGCGAATGACTATGGTTTTCGCTAGTGGGTTGACTCTAATGCCCACTAAGAAGGATTTAGTGTGGGTCATCGTAGATCGATTGACCAAGTCCGCCCACGTCACACAGGTTCGTACTGATTATTCTCTACAGAAACTGGCAAAGCTTTATATTTCTGAGATAGTGAGACTACACGGAATATCGGTTTCAATCATCTCTGATAAGGTTCTTCGTTTCACGTCTCAATTTTAGAGAAAGTTACATGAGGCTCTGGGTTCAAGGTTTCACTTCAGTACTGCGTTCTACCCTCAGACTGATGGTCAGTCTCAGAAGGTGATTCAGATACTAAAGGATATGTTGAGGAGCTCTGTTATTAATTTTCAAGACAGTTGGGAGAAGTATTTACCATTAACGGAGTTAGCTTCCAATCTAGCATATAGATGGCACCTTATGAGGCTCTGTATAGTCGTAAGTGTCGCACTCCTCTATGTTGGAATGAGTTGGGTGAACAGCGTATTTTAGGTCCTATATTAGTTTTTGAGACAGAGAAAAAGGTTAGATTGATTTGAGATCGACTGTAGGTGGCTTTTGACGGCAGAAATCTTATGCAGATCTAAAGAGACACAAAATTGAATATTTCGTTGGGGACTTCATAATTCTCAAGGTTTCGCCAAGAAAGAGAGTACTGAGGTTTGGTCATAAGGGCAAGTTGAGCCCTAGGTTTATTAGACCTTACCATATTCTGAAGTGAGTGGGACCTTACGGCATTCATGATGTATCCCACGTCTCCATATTGAGACGTTACTGCTCTGATCCTACTCATATTATTCTTGTTGAAGAAATTGATGTTAGGCCAGACTTAACCTTTGATGAGGAGCCGATTCGAATTCTAGACCACGATGTATAGGTTCTAAGGAGGAAGTTTATTCTACTGGAGAAGGTGCTGTGGCGGAATCATAGCACTGAGGAGGTCACGTGGGAACCTAAGGTTGCAATGCGTCACTAGTATCCTTATCTATTCTGATCAGGTAAATTTCGAGGACAATTTTCTTTTAGGGGTAGAGTTGTAACTCCCCAAAATTTTAATTTTTGTTTTTGTGTATGTGTGATGCAAAATATATGTTTTTGTTTTTGGGTGTGTGTGTATGAGGTCCCAAGTTCAAGCCATGACTTAGGAAAATTTTGGTATTTTTATGAATATTGCCCCATCTTTGGTTAGTAGGCTTTTAATTAAAAGCTTGTAAATAATAAAAAGAATGGGCTTGCTGGTCTGGTGGTTAAGTGGAGTGTAAGTGTACTGAAGGTCTTGTGATCGAATCCCTACATGAGCAAAGGTGTTAATTTTTATTCGATAGATGGTAGGAGTTTCAGTTTAGCTGAAATATTAAGATGGTTGTCTATAGTGAGGATTGTGGAAGAGAATTTAGGAGTGTATTAAAGGATTTGAGAGGAATCTAAATTATTCTTTTATTTTCTTTTTCAAAATATCGGTTTTTCTCTCCCAAAATTATGTCGTTTCTCCTTTTTCAATCCCTCACCTTGTTGCCAAAAATCCTTATCCCCTATCTCCTCTCTTTTCGTTTTCTTTTTCTATCATTTCCGTTGTGCAAGCGTGTGATTTCGTTGTACGATAAGTAGTATAATTGTTAGTATCATTTTTAGATGATTGTTTTCATTTTTATGGTCTAGTTTTCAGGTTTTGACAACGTCATATCATGAGGATTAAGGCTTTCTTCGTACTGTTTAATACTAATTCGATTTGAAGCGTTGTAGTAAGTGTTCATCGCTCAATGGATGAGTAATTTGGTTTCGGGTTCGACCTTAGTTTGATTGTTAAATGATTAATTGAGTCGAAATTAGTCAAATATAGTTTCTAAAAGGCTCGGGGATCGTTTTAGCTTCAATCAAAACCAGGTGTGTACCTGAAACGCGAAAAATAGGGTTCAACAAAATGCCAAAAAACCCCACTATCAACACCACACAGGATGTGGTCGCCCGTGTGGTAGGCCGTATAATAGGTTGTGTGCCACAACACGGACGTGTGAACGACGGGGCCATGCTGTGTGTGAAGGACACGATTGTGTGATGGCTAGGCAGGTCATGTGCTATACAGGCTAGAGTGAACTGGGTCGTGTGGGCCACACAGGCGTGTGGGTTTACAAGGGTAGTCTACACGTGCATGTGGGATTTTGGGACAGGCCGTGTGATCCACACGGCCAAGGCCAATTTGAGCATTGTGGGCCATATGGGCATGTGGGCCCACACGGGTAGGCCACATGTCCGTGTGAGCCCATTTTTACTGAATTGATTCCTAAGGTTGCACGGGTCGCCCAAGTTGACTGTGAACCTACTGTAGGGCTAGCAACTATTACTTAGACCCCTAAATGTGTGAAATTGATTGTATGATATCCATACTGAATATGTTAATATTTTGCATGTATACTGATCTGGATGTATGTACTGTTAATTGTATAATAGCATGTCATCTATTGTATGCTTGTATTTGTATTGGGTTGGGTTGATTATATATGGAGGAAGTATACTGAAAGGCTTTTAAGCCTGATATCTACCAGCCCAGCTATAAATTACTGTTATGTGCCGCATTCGGTACTACTTGGAGTGTAGTGATGGATAGGTAATTTAATCCCCACATAGAGTGTAGGGTTGGATGAAGATGGTGTGTAGAGGCTGGTTGGATAGGACTTTATAACTAGATACTGTATATCAGTTACTAATACTGAATTGGGCTAAGGCCAAACTGTTACTGATACTGAAAAGGGTTTAGGCCCAAGACTGTTTTTAACTATGCACTGTGTTTTCTGTTTGTTTGTTTTCTGTTGGATTGCACACTGAGTTTACGTAAACTCATCCCTCTTTGTTTAATGTGCAAAAGTAGTCCCCATACCTAGACGGATCGATGCGGCGAAGGACTCAACGGTGACCACAATTTTTGGGCTTCACGGTTTTTAACTTATATTTGGGTTATATTATTATTTTTGGGCTATTCTAATGTAATATGTGGACTTTTGGGCTTTTATTTATTTAATTATGTTATGGATTTATAACTGCTAGTTGTAGGAAATTCGATTTTCAAAAAGTTAAAGTATTTTCTAAACTCGCAATCACATAAACTGTTTTTAGAAAAGCTTCCGCAACGAGAGGTATTTTTAGACAAATAATTTAAACGAGTAAAACGTTTCCTTTTAGAACTAATAAGAGATAAAGAAAGATAATAACATGGAAATGTTTTATTTCGCGACAACTTAGTTTTCAAGACACATTATCATGTGACATTGCCAGATTCGGTTATAACGTCTAGGCCGGGTTTAGGGTGTTACAGATATAAAATAGATTTATTACTTGAATAGAATTCTAATCATCTTAATTATCGCTTAATTAATACTAGAGTTAATCATGTTAATTAGTTATTATTTTAAATAATGTTACTTTGCTTTACAAAGTAAAATTTTATTGTTTGTTGAATATGTTTTAATTATTATTTAAAAATTTTCTATTATAATAAATTAATATATTTTAATTATATATTTACTTAAATTATAATTTAAATTTTATTTATTTTTACAATATTATATATTTTAATTATATTAATTGAGGTGAAAAGCTACTAATAATTTTTAAATAATTGAGTTGAGTGAGCTCTAACTTTAAATAGGTCTACATATAATCTATTAAATGTCAGTATTTTATTTAAGGGTGCCTTTAAATAACAATTTCAAAATAATAGTATAAATAGAAGCAAAAGTTTAGCGGATGTCCGGAACTTTATGATACAATTCCAACAACGTCACTAAGTTTAGATAATAAATTAATGGTTTTAGTGGAAAGAGTAATGTGTATATTTAATTTGAGTGTAACAAATTAGCTATGCATCATCTGATGTTAACTAAGTTGATATAAACATCGATATGGGATATATTTAAATTGAAAAGTTATAAATAATTTATGTATTATATATTTTTAAATTAATGAAAAATTATCATTTTTAAAGTAATTAAATAATGTCACCATCTTCCATCATTATCATAATTATTGTCATTTATCACCATAATTTTGGTAACATTACTATCAATTTCAACATGTTAATGTCATCCATGATTTCATTAGTATTCATCATTGTAAAATTTATTACTCTTTGTCATTGTCAACATAGTCACCTTCGTCAATTTAATTTCCTCTTTTAATGGTTATAAATCACTAGCGTTTAGCACCTAAAATATAATAATATTTGTTGAAGGATACATAATGCTATAATTAACTCCATAATATATTACACTAAAATTAGACAACCTCAATATTTTATTCCTTAATACAATTTTTATTACCAAACCTAAAACCCTTAAAATGTGTAATTAAATTCATATTTTTCTAATGGTTATAATAACAATAATATTAACTAAATTAAAATTTAAACGATAAAAATATTATGCTTTATGCATCTTGTAGAGAATAATGATGTTGACGTGTCATTATCATAAAAGTGTGATGAAGAAAATTTCAAAAGAAAAAATTGAGATTTAATTTCTAAAATCGATAGACTACTTTTTAATAATAATAATAATAGAAGACCTATTCATTTAATTGATTTATATTAAATTTAAAAATATTAATTATAAACTAATTTTTAATAATAAAATAAGTTAGGAGGTTGATTTGAACTAAAAACAACATAAAAAATTAAGAATCAAGGAGAAAGCTGATGCTTTGAAATCTTCAAATTAAGTTTTTGATTTTAGTAATTCATATTGAGAAATAAAAATAAAACTCAAATCGCAGCTTCATTCAATTTGGCTTTTTATGATGATGGTAGAGTTGGATTATAAAATTAAAGGTGAAGTGTATACGTTGGATCTTCAAATGAAAGGGACAAAGAAATGATTTTGCTAACAGTTGTTTAACTGAAGGGCATAAATCTTAATTACCTAAGTGCATTTCATTAAATGTGGGAATCCAATTATTTTCATGTGTATTAAAAACATAAACATTCAAACATAATTAGGCTAAATGTCATATATTGAATCAATAGTCATCTTTATCTAATCAAGTAAAGAAGATAGATTACTTTAACAACTTTATTACTTTTGGTACGGGAAAGAAGATTATTATAGTTAAACCTATAATATTGTGATATATTTCAACTTTTCCAATACCTTAGCAAGTTCGGATTTATATTATGTCATACATATTATTATGGATAAAGGTACAAAAAAAAAAACCCTTTTTATTTTATCCACAAATCTTAAATACAAAAATATAAATATATGCTTAGCCACAATAATTACTAGTTTACAATTGGAGAAGAGTCAAAATCAACTCCTAATAATCACCTACCAACTCCCCCACTAACCCGCATAGATATTACAACATGACCCATCAAATGTAGGGTCCCATTTTCCTACTTATATAAATTAATTATAATTTACAATTAAAATAGATTTATTAGTGTCTTATTTTTTCTTAAAAATAAATTGATATTTGTCTATCTCCCAAACTTAGGATACTTAGTTTTAACTTCACATCACTTGTCACTTTCCTTTCATTTTCCTCTTTCCCCAACAGTTCCATTTAATTTAAATAAATCCTCAATAATTTTAGGTCATTTTCATTAAGTTATTTTTAACGATTAATCAAATATCTATACGAGAGATATTCCTTTAAACAGTTCTTAGAAAATAGAAGAAACTTTAACTAGTGTCTAATAGTACGGATTAAAGAGATTTAAAAAATAACTAACAAATTGTTTTTCTTGAATTTAGTGAAAATGATAAATTAAATATAACAAACCGTTTGACACTTTTCTAAAGTTAATTATTATATTATAAGCTTTGTCTATATGTGTTGAGTGTTTTTGTGAGTCTGTCTCTCATGGAAGTTAATTTTCTTATTTATATGACACAATTCCTAGATGTGACGTCCTAAGTAGGTCTCCATGCATGCCAACATGTACCATATTCTAATGTTAACATGTGCTCCCTAAGTGTGGGTTCGCTTGCACGATGATGCGAACCCACCACGTGCGAACTTATATAAGTTAACTATACATGCTATCGCTACTGAAGAAAAAAGGATAGAGTCGACCCCAGTCGGGTAGCAAGCCAGTAATGGAGAACACCATAACAATTTGTCCCCCACTTAGTTTGAAGAAGAGTTATAAAGTGGCTATTTTGAGAACTTGGCTAAGCGAAGTGGGGGGATTTTCGAGAACGAAACTTATTGTATACGCCTTTCGTTTAAAATTTATGTGTACACTTTACCACGTATTAAAAGGAGGTACAGATGTATGAAGCTGATTGGACCTTTATTACTGGAGATGCAAATCATCAGAGTTTGAATTTCTTTAAAATGACCTAGTTTAAAACCTAAGCATTGAACTGTGTATATTTGAAATTTTTGAAGAAGAGATGTTGTTAAGAACCAGAATCATGAATCAGAGGTAAACTTTTTAAAATTTTCAAATAATCCTTCTAGTCGTTGGGTTTAGTTAGGTATGATGGTTAGGACAATAGGAGGTGGCCACAGTGGTTAGGGTAATTGCGATGGTTCAAGGAGTGAGCACTCACAACGTCGTGAAGCCAATGTTCCTGTGGAGGTAAATTACTATGCTTATACCACTAAGTATGGACAAATAAGTCATCATTTGGCCATTCGAGGCATTCAAATATCCAAATTTGCCTATAGCTTCTTTGTTGTTGAAGGCTCGAGGCGATTAAGTGATACCAAAGGAGGTTTCCTACTTCCTTTGCACATGTTAGAAGTGGGTTTTCACCTTTCTTTCCACCCATTTTTTTGCCATGTCCTTGATGAATATGAGATAGCTCCGAGGCAGTTATTTGGTTTCTCATGGTGGGTCGTGATTGTCTATTTTATTAATTGTGGTTGCCGAGAGGAGTCGCCATTGATTTTTCTTTTCCAACATCTGTATCAACTCAAAGCCTATAATCAAAGAGGTTCTTTAGGTTTATTTTACTCCTTTTAAAGGAGTGAGTCGATCGTTTCCAACTAGTCTTTTAACCTTCAGCTAAATCATTGTAAATACATATGAGTGAGGAACAAATATTGAGTTGGTTTTGATTTTCCAACTGATTGGTCCATAGCTAGAAAGAACGTGTGCCTGTGACAACGAGCTATCACATCTAAAGTAGGCTAGGCTCAATTTGCCAGGCTTCATCGAGGTCGCACACTGGAGCTCAAAGAGGTGTTAACTGCTAGGAATGTTTTTTAACCACTGCCCTATAGTTCTAAGCACTAATGGGTGGCTACTGGTTGATGATAAGAACGTTGTTTGATACTGTGTCAGTTTTGATCATAGAGTTCACGTGGCCACATAGAGCTAGTTTTGATCATAGAGTTCATGTGGCTACATGGAGCTACCAATGGGTTGAGGCTATTATATTAGGAAAAGTGAAGGAGACCATAAATTATTTTTATACTTTTTTGTAAATTAAAACCTCACTCACAGTCCACCAAATTTGTAGGGGATCAAGAAGGTAGTGCGAACACCCTTATGATTACTGTTTAGTGTTGATAATAAACTTATTGGTGATGAGGCACAGCTCGTGTCATTGAAGAATCTTCAAGGGAATCAACAAGTTTATCCAGAGAAATCGATGAATACATAGACGTACGATCCTTTATGCAAAATGTACAAGGTGCTCTTATTGGTGCTTCTGCTTAGAAAGGAAGTGGGAGTTGAAGAAAGAAACATAAGACTGCTGTTGGAGCTTCCAACATTTTGTTAAGTAAAGAAGATGAGGGTAGTCTACTAAGGGAACTTTGCTAAAAAAGGGAAAGGATCATGTAACATTATCTAGTATTGTAGCGAGCACTGTTGCAGTCCCTTTTGTGATTCCTTCTACACTAGTATCCTTACCTCCTCTAAGACCATCCACTAAAGATGCCTTTGGTGTGATTGTTGAACATGGTCCTCAAAGGGGTTTGCTGAAGTTTATGTTTACTGGTGGCAAAGCCCAGACATTGTTTCCCTGGCGTGACCATCTGAGTGTGCACAAATTTTCTTACTACCCCACTGAGATGGGTAAAAAGTGAAAAGAGTCAATTTTTAAAGAAGTAAAGGACTACGTTAGCCCTTTCTGCATTATCTAGCTATGAGAAAAAGTCATCATTGAAGGAGCTTGTATTGTCACTTCAAGTGTCTCTGGCCCAAGCTAGGATTATTAGTGTAGGGTTTTTCGAATGTATTGGTGAAAAAGAGGCCAAAAAGATAGGGCATGAGAAAGCTTTCCAATCCATCAATGGAGCTTAGAGAGGGCTCGTGACCTACACAAATAGTTTGAGGAGGATTAAACTGGTGAAGTAAAATAAAAGGCTAGAAGATCGCCTCAATCTTTCTAAAAAAGCCAATGAGAAATTATATGAAGAGATCAGAGGCATGTGAACTGAGAAAATTATTTTCGAAGAGAGCATCAAACCCATAGGCGAGCAACATAAACTTGCTATGGCTAATTTTGAGAAGCATAATGAAGAAGCTTTAGAAAAATATAAGGCAGAAACAATGCAAAATTTTTAGGATTATCCGCTAGATTTGAAGTCAAATATTCTACTGTATACCTAAGAGATTGCAGATCTTTTGATACTCGCAATGTAAATTTTAACGCTCTTAGTCATCTTACAGGTGCCCATCTTGATTTTGATATTCGTTTCCCTTTTAGAGCTGCTTGGGAGGAGTTTGATGAAGAATAAAAATTCCATCAGAATTTATCTCGTTAATACTCTTGTTGAAACCAGTGTTGCCCTTATTACTAGATGTGAAGGAAATGATAATGGAGAGGTAGAAGAAGAAGTGGACACTGCTAATCCCAATGATACCAATGTGAACTCTTGATTTATTTTTATTTGTTGTACTTGTTGCACTACATTTTGAAATGAAAGGATTATCTTTTATTTAGTGCTTAAACCTTTTGGTAATTGATATATTTGTTTGAGTAAATTGCCTAATTAGGTTGTCATCATAAATGACTTAAGCAAGTATAAATCCAATGATGATCATGAACCATCAAATTACTCAACTTAACTGTGATTTGTAATTAGTACACCCAAGTTGTGCTCATAAATTAGCAGGTTTTAATGATATTAGTCATGATCGTAAATCAATGAATTGTTTGAATCAAGTTGTGATCATAAATCAAATAACTTAGAATAAATTGTTCATGATTGTAAATCCATGAACTTAGGATGTGATAGTAAATAAACAAGCCTTAATAATACCAGTCATGATTGTAAATCAGTGAACTATTTGAATGGAGCTACAATCATAATTCAGCTAACTCAGAAAAAATTGTTCATGATCGTAAATCAATGAACTTAGGTTGTATCGTAAATCCGCAAGCCTTAATAATACCAGTCGTGATCGTGAATCAACGAACTATTAGAAACATTCCCTATTTAACAACATTACACGAAGTTTTCAAAAAACTATAAATTTATTGAGAAAAAAATAATGAATGTTCATATAAAGTATTTTTTCAAATGACATGCATTCCATGTGCGCAAGAGAACAGTACCATTCATTTTTGCTATTTTATAAGCTCCAAAGCTTATTTTCTCCACAATTTTTTAGGGCCCTCCCTAGTTGGGAGCCATTTTTCTTAGTCACAATGTCGGTAAACTAGCTTCAGTATTTTTCAAAACTAGATCACCCACTTAAAATTGCTTGTTCTTTACTCTAGCATTGTAATATCGAGCAACTTGCTGAGCTCGTACAGCGTTCCTAACTTCTACCGCCTTTCTGATTTCATCAATAAGATCTAAATTAAGTGTAATGGCTAGCATTTTCATCAAAATGAGGTGTCCTATAGATCACAAGCCTATGTCAGTAGGGATTGCTACTTCAGCACCATATACCAATGAGAATGTTGTTTCCTCGATTGTTGTATAAGAAGATGTTCTTAGGGCACATATGATTCTTGGCAGTTCTTCAATCTAGGCACCATTAGCATCGTCAACCTTTTTTCTTTAAAGCTGTTAGGATTTTCTTGTTCATTGCCTCCACTTGAGGATTTGTTTAGGGCATTTTCACAAAAATTGGGGTGAGTGATATATGTAAGGCAGTATAGAAGCTCTTGAATTTTCCCCGGAATTAAGTTCCATCGTCTGTTATGATTAAACATAGGATGCCAAACCTGCAAACAATGGATTTCCAGACAAAAGATTGCATTTGTCTCTCTTTATTGTAGCTAAGGCCTTAACTTTTATCCATTTAGTAAAATAATCCATAGCTACAACTATGAACTTCTTTTGAGCTATGAAAATTGGAAATGGACCCAAGATATCAATCCTCTATGATGCAAACAACCAAGGACCAAACATCATTTGTAGGGGTTCAGCTAGTGATCGGTGTACTGGAGCATGTTTTTGGAAAAAATCACAAGTGCGAACCAAGTCATGAGTATCTTTTTGTGTGGTTAGCCAATAATATCCCTGGCTAAGAACCTTCTGGGTTAATGACCTTGCCTCGAGATGATCGCCACATATTCCCTTGTGTATCTCTCTCTTAACATACTTAGCTTCCACCAGAGTCAAGCACTTCAAAATTAGCTAAAAGTAACCATTTTTTATATAGTACACCCTCTAACATGATATATCTAAAGGTGATAGATTGAATAATTTTAATTGAGTGAGAGCTAAGTAGCTTGTAGATACAATAATATACTAAATGTAAATAGTAGCATCATACCTTGCGACTTCATGTTTCATCTTGGCTAACTCTTTCTTGTTCAACTACTGACTTTCCACTTGTAAGGCTTGTGTTATCGAAGTCATCCATGTATGCTCTTGACTTAAATCAAACACTGGTTGATTTTTATAACTTGGAGTGGCTCTATGTTCTAACAAAATCTTCCTTCTTTGCTTAATAATGATAGAAGCTAACTTAGATAAAGTGTCAGCTTTGGTGTTCTCCATCCTGGATAACTGTTGGACTTCTACCGTATTAAATTGAGCGAGTGGTTTAGTAGCCATGGCATGGTATTTCTTTAAACTAGGATATTTTACTTCATATTCTTTAATCAATTGCTTTGCTACTGACTGAGAATTAGTAAATATTATCAACTCCTTTACCGCCAATTGTCAAGCTAGATGTAGCCTAAAAATTAGTTCTTCGCACTCTACAGTGTTGTTGGACATTAGAAGCCAAAGGAGAGTCCATATTGTCATTCATTCTCACCAGGGTCTATAAAGAGGACACCTACTCTTGATCCATTCTTTTCTGTTGAGCCATCTACACATATTTTCTAGTATTTTGGCCTCACAGTTGGGATATTTTATCCCTGTGGTGAGCTAACAACTACATCTTGTATAATCAAGAGAAAAAACTTTTAGAACGAAATGTATATTTGTAATGAAATATCTGAGGTAAAGTGAATATTTGTAAAAAAAAAATTCAATAATCAATGTGACATCTTATTATATCATTAATGCGAGTAATAGTATCTCAAATTAACAAGTTACTATAGGATACCATGAAGTCAGCAAAGATTTAATCTTTGATTGCTTTTCACAGGGCATATTCTATTTCAAATTATGCTAGCTTGATTCCCCACTTGGTCATCCTTCTTAAAGTATCAACTCAAGACAATATGTCCCTGATGGGTTGGTTTGTTATAACCTTCACAAGATAAGCTTGAAAATATGGTCGTAATTTTTGAGTTACCAGTACTAGAGAAAAAAAAAGCTTCTCTATCTTTGAATGTCTCTACTCTCCATTCTATAGTACCTTACTAATATAGTACACAGGGAACTGACAAACCCTTCTATTCTGATTAGGATCGCTAAAATTGTTTCTTCAGATGTTGCTAAATAAAGAGAAAGAGTTTTTCTCACTCGTGGTGACATCAGAAGTAGTGGATACGTTAGATACAATTTAAGTTGTTCAAAAGTAACCTAACATTCCTCTGTCCAACTAAAGGAAGTCCTCATTAAGGTAAATATTTATCTACTATTTTCAACAAGAAAATATTTAGTATGACTACCCTTCCTGTTATACGTTGAATGTCTTTGATAGTTTTTAGAGGAGGCATGTCTAGAATAACCCTTATCTTCTCAGGTTTCACCTCAATACCTCTTTTTGAAACCATGAAATTTGTGCCCCATTAAATTTGTACTCTTCACTAACATAACATCTACATAAACCTCGATACTATCACCAATCTACTCCTTAAAAATATTATTAGCCAGTCATTGATATGCTACTCCTGTATTTTTTAACCTAAAAGAATAACCCGATTGTATAACAAACCCTCATCTGTAACAAAGGTTGTTTTATCCTAGTCCTCTAAAGCCATAGAATTTGGTTATACCACAAGAATGCATCCATGATGCTCATGAACTTATGGCCCATCGAAGCCTCCACTAATCTATCAATTGAGGGTAAAGAAAAACTATCCTTTGGGCACGCCTTGTTAAGATTGGGAAAATCAATGCACATTCTCTATTTTTTGTTAGCCTTCTTTACCATAACAATGTTCAATACCCAGTCATGGTACACCACTTCCTTAATAAATGGTGTTGAAAGCAATTTCCTTACTTCATGTATTATGACCTCCACATCCTGTAGAGTGAACCTTCTCCTCTTTTTCATAATCGGCTCGATAGTCTACCATAACTAACTTTATGAATGCCTAGTAAAAAAAATTCCAACACTCCAGTCAAATACCATATGATCACTCTTATGGGATATTTTTTGAGGCCATGGACATTAACACCAATTTGGACCAGAACACTCAAATTAAGATGGTGTTAAAAAATTTATCCAAGGATTTTGCTGGTTTTTGAGTTGCATATAACCTTGCCAACAAAAACCTGATCCTTACATAACTAATGGAGTTACAATCCTATGAGTTGATGTTGAATGGCGGTTAGCCGGTCTAAAGAGTAAAAGTGAATATAGTTGTCGCTTCTTTCTCAAAAGGGAAAGGAAACATGCTAAGAAAGGCATTGCTAAGGTCTCTGGGCCACCACAAGTGGAAATGAAGTGAACAAGAAAGGCAAAAGACTTATCTAAGTCTAAATACTTCTTTTGTAGCAAAAATTGGTACTTCAAGGCAATTTGTAAAGAGTTGAAGGAATACCTAGCTACCAAAAGCCAAGGTATGAAACTCTTGATGATAGATGCATGTTTAGTGAAAGATTCAATACACCACTGGGTCATTGATTCGGGAGCCACGAATCATGTTTGTGTTTCCCTATAGGGGTTTGAGAAGAAGAAAAATCTTAGAGATAATAGCTTATTATTGCGAACCAAGAACGGGACAAGTATGGTAGCTAAAGTAGTGGGAGATGTACATCTTTATTTTTATAATTTAGGAAGATTATTTTAAAAGATGTTTTATATGTACTAAGTTTCAAAAGAAACTTAATTTCTATTGCATGTTTATATAAAGACGAATTAACCGTGACTTTTAATAATAGAAATATAATAATTAGAAATAAAAAACTTATCTGTAATGGATGGATATCAAATAATCTCTATTTTATCAAACCAAAGATGTACATACTGCTTGAGAGTGAAATATCAAATAAAAGACTTAAACCTTTTCACTCTAATGAGGCATACCTTTGGTATTTGAGACTTGGTCATATTAACCGAGAAAAAATCACTAGACTTGTGAAAAATAGCATCTTAAGTTACTTTAAAGAAGTTGATCGTCCACAATATGAATCTTGTTTGGAAGATAAGATGAGTAAGTGATCTTTTAATGCAAAAGGAATGAGGGCCAAAAACCCTCTAAAACTTGTGCACACTAACGTATGTGGCCCCATGAGCATTAGTGCAAGATGTGGTTACGAGTATTATGTAACCTTTATTGATGACAATTCTAGATATGGGTATGTATACCTGATGCACCACAAGAGTGAAACCTTCAACAAAATCAAAGAATTTTGTGCAGAAGTTGATAAACAACTAGGTTTACCCATAAATGAACTTTGGTTTGATCAAGGTAGGGAAGATTTATCTGATATGTTCTTAGGATACCTCATAGAGAAAATGATTCTATCCCAGTTAACCGCATCGAGCACCCCACAACAGAATGGCGTGGCAAAAAGAAGAAATCAAATGTTGTTAGACATGGTACGTTCAATGTTAAGTTATTCAAAGTTGTCATTCTCTTTTTAGGGATATGCAGTACAGACAACTTGCTATATTTTGAATGATGTGCCAACTAAGCCAACATCAAAATTTTCATATGAATTATGGTATGACGGGAAGCCAAGTCTAAAACATTTAAGGATTTGGGGATGACCAACCCATGTATTGGATAAAGATGTGAGGAAGTTGGACTCACGAATACAGAAATGATTCCAGAACGAACTACTAATAGTAGACCTGTAAACGGTCAACAACATAAGGAGCTTTATTGTAGTGGGAGGGTTTTCGTAGGCCTAGGTTCTTCCAATTTGATGAAAGTG
The DNA here is from genome assembly GCA_020496765.1 of Gossypium stocksii. Taxonomy (NCBI): domain Eukaryota; kingdom Viridiplantae; phylum Streptophyta; class Magnoliopsida; order Malvales; family Malvaceae; genus Gossypium; species Gossypium stocksii. Next base: position 31,663,788 of record CM035627.1, read on the forward strand.
TTCTTAACACTAGGTTTGCCGAACAGAAAAAGAATGACCCACTCACATATGATGAAGCGATGCAGAATGATGATTCCAAGCTTTGGGAAATAGCTATGAAAGCTAAGATGGAATCTATGTATTCCAACTCAGTGTAGGAAATTGTATACTTACAGGAAGGAATAAAACCCATAGGCTATACATAGATCTACAAGTGGAAAAGAAATGCGGATAGAAAAGTGAAAACTTGTAAGGTTAGACTTGTAAAAAAAGGTTATACTCAGAAAGAAGGTATTCATTACAAAGAGACCTTCTCTCTAACTGCCATGCTCAAGTCAATTTGCACATTACTATCCATTGTGGCTACTCTCAATTATGAGATTTGGAAAATGGATGACAAGACAACATTTTTGAATGGCTATCTTGAAGAGAGCATCTACATGATGAAACCCACTGAATATATAACTAATGTGACAGCCTTAATTTGTCCCTAATCGGGAAAGTGGTTTCGTAACCATTAAATTGAGTCAGTAAATTTTTAAAATGTCATTTTTTATGTTTTTATTATGTGAATTATTATGTGTGAAAATTTGGTGTTTTAATTGTGTCATTTGGATGTTAATTTATTAAGGATTTGATTGCATAAAAGGAAAAATCAGAAGGCTATTTTTATAAGTGTCGAAATGTAATAGATTATTGATGTTGGAGGGCTTAAGATGCAATTGGACCATGCAAAATTTGCATGGACATAATCGGCCTTGAGTAGTTGGAAAAGACATGATTTATATCAAGATTAAATTAGTAAATCAATAAATAAATCAATTGCATGTAATAGTAGAACATGATAGTGGTGTTCATTTTCACCTTTGTTTTGCCGAAATTAACTAAAGAAAAAGAAAGAAGCTAGGTGTTCGGCCATGAATGTATCTTTGAATTAAGGTATGCTTCCATGAAATTTTCTTTGGAAATTGATATTTTTAAGTTCCTTGTCTAATTCTATCCTAGACCCATGAGTGTATTTCTTGAAATTGTAATGAAAATATGTTCGGTCATGGGTAGAAATTTGATAAAATTTGAAAATCTTGATAGGAAATTATGAATGAATGATTAATGGACATTATGGTGTTAAATCCATGTGATTATAGGTTAATAAGCTTAAATAATGCAAATTGTACTATGTGTGACTCAATTAGCCAAGAGAGGCATTCAGTTATGTCCATTTGTACAAAGAATTTGGTGTTGAATGTTTAAGTGATGTTTTTACTTAGTTAAGTTGAATTGGAAGTTTAAAAAATGTGTTTTAGATAAATTCAAGGACTATAAGACATTCGGCTAAGGGTGTTAAGTTAGGGAAACCATGTATTAGAAATTGGATGATAATGTTTGATTGTTAAATGATGTTTACATCATTGTCGAATGTGTTTGACATTAAGGCATGATTTAGTTGAATGCAAATTAAGGAAAAATAGAGCTTAGCCTTGCCGTATATGTGTTAATAAGATGGAAATGGTAGAAAATGAGTATGAGCTTGTCAAATTTTAGTAGTTGGGACTTTGTGAACTAAATGACATTCAGCAATGGTACATTTTTACATGAAAAATTTGGTGTTAAATGATATAAGTGTTTTTGATCTAGCTAAACTTTGATTCATGTGGCCGAAAATGGTTAATTATATTCAGCTAATGTGTATAAGGAGGAGTTTTGTTAAATAAGAGAAAATGGTGTATAAATGATTAAAATGTCATTCAGGTTTGGAGGTTAATAGAGAAATTTTATGTTAGTTGATAAAGGTTAATGTTTGAAGATTAAATTAACTTATAACCATAACTAAAGGTGTTCATATTAAAGGATCATTTAATTGATGTTCTTTGAAATCGCCGATTGAGGCTTGTGACGTGTATAAATTGAATTTATTAAATTTGAATGATGATGAATTAAAAGGGTAATTGAATTAGTTTATTTGTTTAATGAAAGCTCAAGAGCCTAAAGGAGAAGAATTAAGTAAGGGAACAGCAAAGGATATTGAGTAGCTGATCGAAGCCATTTCATCTGACATAAGGTAAGTCTTAGAGCAATTAAGACTATGGTATTAGTTTGGATACAATTGATGAATATGAACCATAAAACGAATTTGACTTATGTACATAAGATATTTATTAAATGGGTAGTGATTATTGAAATTGGATTGATTGTATTGAAGTGCTATCACTGAATGTTTGTGCACTATGTGTGTGATTATGTAAGAGCACTATGTGTGTGATCATGCAAGGGCACTATGTGTGCGAATGAGTAAGGGCACTATGTGTGCGAACTTGTTAATCGAGCACTATGTGGCGACATCGATTGTGGGGCACTATGTGTGCGAACTTGTTAATCGAGCACTATGTGGCGACATCGATTGTGGGGCACTATGTGTGCGATATGATTAATTGAATATGATCTTAGAAACAAACAAATAAAATGTTTATGGACCGTAGGCATTTGAGTGCATTCATTCAACTATGCTATTATACAACATCTTGAGGAGAACAAAAATGTTGGTATACGGTTAAATGGAAGCATGATCGAGCAAGAGTATAAAGTAGATTAATAGATTTAAATGGAGTTGGAATTGGATTATTAGTTGAGTAGTATAACTTGTGATTGAGTTGGATTCGGTATATAAGCATCTTTGTATATGTTGTTAGTCATGAAATAATGGAATATGTATATACTTATTTTACAAAAGAGGGAAAATGATACAAGCTTATCCTTGGTATATCACAGATTATGAAATGTAAGAACATGTATGAATTTGGCTAATAATAGATTGTAATTCAGTGTGCCACATTATTTGAGTTTATTTCATTTTATCAATTGCTTATGACTTACTGAGATGATATCTCATTTTGTGTGTTTTGCCTGTTTGATTTAGATCATCCAATCGTAGTAAGCTCGGGACCGTTTTGAAGTCATCGCATCTATTGACAATACTTTGATATCTTATTAAAAGCTTACGTCTAGCACTATGGCATGTATAGACTATGTTTGTTTTGTTTGAATGGTGATAAATGTATTTAAAGCCATGCAAAAATGGCTTGACTTTTGTATTAGGTGAATATACTTATATATATATATTTTAAATGTGGTATAAAAGATCTTTTGGCATGAACCTTGCGTTATATGTGTACTTGAATGTTACTTAGGTTACTTGCATAAGATAGTAAATGGTATGATGATCTTTTGGTTATTATAATTGTTAATTTCAAACTGTGAATATGGTGTTTAGCAATTGGTTGAAGATAGTACAAGTATTTATAAGATGAATGATTTACTACATGTTACTAATGGATTTAGTTAAATCGTTATATACTCAATTATGCATACGGTTTGACAAATGGATATAATCTTATGTTTAGTGACTTGTAAATAAGTGTTACATCAAGTGTGTATGCGTAGATAGAATTAATTAATTGCTTTATTGTATGCATAGGGCTGATCAATTAGGTATTTGTTTGGTAATATCTTGTAACCCAATCCGGCGACGGATAAGGGTTAAGGATGTTACAGTTAAAGGAAACGAGCATAAAGTTTGCAAACTACTTAGGTTAATATATGGACTTAAGTAAGCATCCCGCTCATTGAATCAAAGATTTGATCAGATGATCACGACTTTTGAATTTCAGCAAAACATAAATGAACCTTGTGTTTACAAACATTTAGGGGATGGAAAGGACTTGAGAGAAGCTAATTTTGTTCTAGGTATTTGAATCTTAAGGGATTGAAAGAACAAAGTGATAGCACTATCTCAAGCTTCATACATAGACAAGATATTGGAGCGTTATACAATGATCGATTCAAAAAAGGGAAATCAACCCTCTATTTCGGGTTTTCATATCTCTTTAGAGATTTGTCCAAAGACAAAAAAAGAAAGAGAAAAACATGAGAAAGGTTCCTTATGCTTTGTGTAACGCCCCAATTTTAAGGGTTTTGGATGTTGCATGAATTTATTCTTACATGTCTTGGCATGTTGAAGAAGTAAATTGAGTGTGATTAGTGGACCCTTAGAAGGCCTAGGTTTAAGTTTAAAGTCTAAAAGATTTTTAAATTTTAGGCTAATAGGATAAGGGACTTGAGCTAAGTGGGCTTTTAAATTAATGTTGAGGATTTAAGGTACAAGGAAGCCTGTGGCAAAGTAGCACTGCGGCACCCCTTAGTGTAACACCCCTAACCCGTATCCGTCGCTAGATTAGAGTTACGAGGTATTACATATCAGAAGACAGACCAGGCTAGTGACTTATTATCAAACATGCATAAAAATATACTCTCTTTGACTAAACATTTATGATCATGCTTTTCTAAACATTTTATAAATTCCTAATATAAAGTCACTTTACCAATTGAAACATTTCATAGTCATAGCCGAAATCATATATGTATATGATGTATGTGTATTACACCTAACCACAATTCAAATTCCTATGCCAAACAAAACAAACCTACTCAATGAACTATGTACTTACACTTAATTGAACGAATATTTTATGAACCACTTGTACATCATGCGAAATTGATATTATTTATTTGGTAATTTCCTAAAATAAACCAAAACCGAGATAACAACAGCGAATGATTACATAATGATCAGCCATATAATTTCATCAAACCATGCATTCATACTTAGCAATTAAACAAGCCATTTTTGCATGGCTAGAATATATACAAATTCAAAATATAACTTGTTTCTAAAGAGGGTTAAGCCTATACATGCCATCTTTCAAAATATAGACTTTTAAAGAGTACCAAAACAGTAACGATAGTGTGGATGACTTTGGACGTGAATCCCCGAGCTCGTAGCTTTCAATCAAGATCTATAAAATAGAACAAACACAAATATTCACAGTAAGCAATTATGCTTAGTAAGTCTTAAGCAGTTAGGTAATTAAACTCACTTATAAATCCAATATCAAGATCACATTTAGCAATATCTAAAGCTTCCACCATTTGGCCGAATAGGTCAAGTTCCATGTATACACATATAACTTATTTGTTTAATTCAAAATTGAGATCATAAAGTCATAAGCATCTAAATGCTTCATTACTACTTCTAATTCAATCAAATCGAACTAGAATATAATACCATATCCACATTTAATTTCCATAACTGAATCACATATACATGTCATTCACTTCCATGAACAATCTCATAAGAATCAAATATTCATATAACATAACATATAATCACTTCACAAATGTTTCACAATGCACCTTCATAATCCAATCCAAATTGTTTTCACATAGATAAGCAAGTATCACATACTTGGACAATTTAACACATTAAGCGAATTCAATTGCCCTTTTTGCATAAGACCTCATTGTCTTAGACTTTTATGGATTCACCGGCAAAGAGTCTGCTAGGTTTTAAACCCGAACTCATCACCAGCACATAGCCTGCTAGACTTGAAGTCTGAATTCATTCACCGGCATTTTGCCTACTAGGCTTAAAGCCTGATAACATTTCACCGGCATTTTGCCTGCTAGGCTCAAAGCCTAATTTATAGCACCAGCTTATAGGTTGCTAGGCCAAAATGCCTAAATAATCATTTCGAAGATAATTTCACGAAATCATAGCCTTATCGAATTCAAGTGCACATGTATATCACATAAAACAACCATATTAATCAACTTTAACTTCCTTCGAGAAGGAACTTATATTGACCATATTCTTATACCACAATCACATTCATAAATTATAAGTAGCATTCGAAATATAAGTCATACATCTCAATTCACCTTTCTTTCACCTTTAATTAGCACTTATTAATCATTCCAAAAACATATCACAAAGCTTACTTAAAATTTTGTATTTGCTATTCGGCCGTAAGCCTAAAGCCACATGCTAACATTTCATTTCATCTTAAATACAATAGTCACATTCAATCTATGAAAATAGATCATTTCAAATACTTAGGAACTTGCCTCGGATATTTTCGAACAGTTACGGATCGGCTATTCAACTACTTTAGCTTTCCCTTTATCCAAATTTGGCTCTCTATGCTCTTGAGCTTAATCCAACAAATTAAAACTAGTTTAATCACCTCACCAACTCATTATAATCAACAAAACTAATTTTCTCAATGAAACACATACATATGGCAACATTTTTTTTCTTTTTTTAATTAAACTCACACACACATTCGCCAATTTCATCTCAATCAATCTCAAATGCAGTTAAGATCATTCAAATTCCCAAAGCCATAATATCAATAATTAACCGAATATACATAAACTCATATACATATTTTCATAGATCAACTTTAATATCTCATACTTATAAATATCAAGTAGCCGAATATACATATGCTTATACCAAAGTATCATACACTATTAAAATCATTTTATCAATGCATAAAGCTGAATCTTTAAACATTTGTTTACAAATACTCATGTATTAAATCTTAATACCACATGATTACACTTAACTTATGGCCGAATATACTTCACAATTACTCACAATTTCAAATTAACATCATATATATATTTATCACATATTAAATAATCAACTTACCTTAACACATATATACCACATAGCCGAATGCACATATAACCTTTAGGAAAATTACAAAATTTACAAAATTATAGATATATCAATAGGCCAAATATCCATTAAATAAATATTTGCAAAATTCATTAACACATTCGGCATTTTGCTTAAAATTTCTCAATTTACCTATAATGACCGAACCTTATTTATTCTTTAAAGCCATAAATATCTATCAAAATTAACAGCTCCACAACTCATATTACGACCATTTCTACTTCAAAACACTAAAACATTACCCATCTTTATACTTATCTTCTATGGCCGAATGCTTGATTAACCAAGAACTTAAAATTAACTTATGGGCTATGGAAAGAACTTACCAACTACCTTAATTTCATAATATTCAAAGAAAAATACATGGAATCATACCTTAATCCAAGCTTTGCTTTGACCGAATGCCCTAACTTTCTTCTCTATTTTCTTTCTTTAGTATTCGACACAACCAAGGAAAAATAAACATCCATTCATTCTTTTGTTTATTCGAACATGTAGTATTAATTAGTTTACAAAAATAGCCTTTGTAAAATCACTTCTTTTCCACTAACCATGACCGAAAATGTCCATGCAAAAAGTCTCTTGGTCAAATTGCATCTTCAATCCCTCATGCTAAAAGATCATTTACAATTTAGTGCACATGCAAGACTTTGTTTTTATCACCCAATTTCTTTTATTATAAAACCATTAAATTTTATATTACTAATACAAAATGCATATAATGTCCATCATTTAACATCATTGCCACCCACTATCTCAAGAATGGTTTATTTACCATGCAAGTACCCTATATTTCTAAACCATAACATTCGGCCACTTTTAATTTGCCTATCAGGATTTCAAAGTTTAACAATCAACCCCTTTTTAATATTTCCACGTCCAAATGACAAAATCAAGACAGGAAATATTCACACATGCAATTTCACATATAATAAACATAGAATATAACATTTAATTTTTTTTAACTCGGTTTTGTGGTCCCGAAACCATTTTTTCGATTAGGGACAAATTAGGGCTGTCACACTTAGAGCACATGATTGACGTGTGGAAGCTTGTAAGGGAACTGAGGTTCAAACCCCTTTGTGAGCAAGGCACTTATTTTATTTTATTGCATGTGCATGATAAGAGGTGTACTCCAAGTTAAATTCTGAAGGAAGGAGTTTGAAGTGCTCATGGGATTAGATTAAGGAAGGATAAGGGGATATTATTAAGGAGAGAATTTAGGAGTTTAAGGGTGAGGCTAGTGTTGGCCGAATGAGGGACTGTAGGAGGTGCAAATTCAGCTAGGGTCCTTAGGTAGTTGCATTTTCGGCATTAGTGGCTAGGTGTGTGCCAATTTCTTGTAGGCATTCTTTCGAGATTTTACGGTTTTGGTCATAACCTTTGTTGCAGTATAGGTATAGCCCTTTTGAAGGTTTTTTTTCTTTCCTTCTTTTCTTTCTCTTATCTGTTCAAAAAGCCGAATAACCTTGTACACACCATCTCCTCTTACCGATATCTTTCTTCTGGCCGAACCCCTATCTTTTCTCTAAAAGTCAAAACCTCAAAGTTCTCCTTTCTCTCTGTCGACATCTCCTCCTTCACATAATTTCTTCTGCCTCTTCTTTTGCTTCTTTAAAGACTGCCCTAGGCCAGTAAACACACCTTAAACTTCTCTTAGCCGATTGTCTCAAAAGTTGAAAACCCGAAGTCTCAAATCTTTTCTTGGCCGATTTCTCCTTTAGCCGAACCCATCTTATTTCTATTTTGAAAAGTCAAAACCTGTAAGTTTTTCATCACTCTGTTGCCATAACTACTTTTTCTTCTTCCACCTTTTCTTTCAAAATCGAATCCCATCCTCTCTTCTCTGTTATTCTTTCAACTCTTTTCAACCATTCATCTTTTTCTCTTGCATTTTGTTTAGATCTACAATAGATCTGGGATTAGGTTAGTGATCGGTGACTCTCTCTTCTGTCAAGGCAAGCTAGTGAACTTTTGGCCGATCTTAAGGGTTGATCTCGTGAAGGGCATACGAAATCGTGAAATTTGAAATAATGGACAGTAAGGCTGCTATGCACTTTTTCGTGCACTTTGGCTAACTTGGGCCACGATGGGCTGAAATTGGGCCTAATGGGTTTACAGGCCCATATGGGTAAAAGTGTGCGGTAAGTGTTTTCTGGTAAATTGGATATTCATTCTATAAAAATATGTGTAAAATTTAGACTTAGCGGGCCACAGTAACTTGTGGGCTCCATCAGGCCCATTAGGGGTTTTAGGGCCCGATGGCACTATATATATGAATGGGCTATTTGAGTCGCTCAGAGCGATGTTAGATCTGTTAAAAGGTTGTATTAAGCATGAGACTTAGAGACATAGCAAAATTACCAAAATACCCCTAAAGTGTAAAAATTACCGTTTTACCCCTAGATGCTAAATGACAATTTTACCCCTAGAGAAAAGTTGGCTGGTTTGCATGTTACTGTATCTACTATTTTGTATGCCGTGTCATGTTATATTATGTTTTGCATGGGGTTGGGTTATTGATATGGAGGAAGTGCTAAAAGTGGCAATGCCACGTAATCTTCTTAGAGACTCTGCCTCGTATTACTGTTCTGGTGGCTTGGCCACGATATCTATATTAGCAGCTCTACTGTGACTGTGGTGTGTAGCGCTGGGTGGGTTGAGTTATTCCCTACATGGTGTGTAGGGCTGGTACGGGTGGTGTGTAGGGTTGGATTGGGCTTGGGCTTTGCATACATGCATATATAAATATACTCTGATATGTTTTTGTAATAGGCCCAAAGCCCACACTGTTTTCTGAAAAGAGCCAAGGCCCAGTTTAATCTGTATCTGAATAGGGCTTCGGCCCAGACTGTGCTTGGACTGATCTCTGACACTAGTTGGGTTAGTTTACACACTGAGTTTCACAAACTCACCCTTTCATTTTCATCCATGCAGGTAACCCCCAACCATAGAGGACTTGGAGCTGCGAGGGATTCGGGGTGGCCACGTGAATCTTATTTCTGGTCTATAGTCTTTCTTAAATTTACTTTATTTATATTTTAAAATTTTGGGTTTAAGTTGTAATAAGGTCGTTCGGATGTTTGGTTTTGTTTTCTTGATTACTTGTTTTTACAACGGTAGGCTAGTTTATACGGGTTTTTCCAAACTTAATCAAATGTTTTTAAAACATACGATACGTATGGAGATAGTAGTGTTTGAAAGAATGGTAGGCGTAGTCAAAGATCATATCTAAGAATAACCCTAGGGATTTGTTTAGCCAAGACTCTTATAGCTAAAGAGCTCTTTGGGAAATATATAGAATGGCACAAGAATGCAAAACATGACTCATCTATTTCACTATAATAAGTGGGAAACTGTTGGATCTGGTGTCTTGAGTATAGTATTTTCATCAATGTACACTGGTAGTTTTTTGAATAGGTTGGTTAATAAAAAAAATTCATTAATCACATTAATATAATTTGTATAATTGTCCTCACAGGGTTTTGGCATTCGAAGCAAAATAGAAGCAAGTGTTGCTTGTTGGTTGTCTATTGTTCAAACTAATACTAAGAGGTATTACGTGGTGGGATAGTAGTACAAAAAGAGAATTTGTTTTAGTAGACGAACCTAAAAATGTCCTTAGTCTAATAAAAAATGAGAAAATCAATTGAAAGAGTAATATGTTGTCTATCAAATCCAATCAGGAATATGCTTGTCTTAAGCATCGGAGCGGATCATTCCTAAAAGATAGAGACATAGATGTGACTAACTGGACTAATAGTTCATTGGACAAGACCCAAGCACAATAGATCTTAATTCCATTTATGGATTTATTCACTCGTGACATTCATAATGTGACATACCTAAATCTTGAGTGGATGGCAAACTATGTATGTGTGGCTCATACATTTTGACGTGAGTAAAAGTTTGACTTCAAATAGATAAGGAACCAAAAGCTAGTGCATTGGGTGTATGACTTCTGTAGTATGTAGTGTCATTCACAACAGTGAAATTTATAGCCCAAGACACGGGTAAATGATATCCTCTCATTGGTATTACATGGTTGATGAAAAGTAAATGTTGACATGGGTTGTCCGTCTTTATGATGGATGACTTGGTCACTATTTGATAATGATTGACTTTTCATGAAGGAATATGCAATGGTTACCATGAGCTAACATAGGATCATATTGGGAGAATTAATATTAACCCAAAGAGGTTAAGGATATCCTATGAGGGTAACAAACTTATGATAAGGTCATTGGACGAGCACTCAGTAGTTGTTTTTGTAATGGTATGTCGTTAGGGAGTGCTTAGTGACGATACTATAGTGGAATGACTTCATGACTAAATCAGTTTATAATTAATATGCGAAAAACCGGAACTTAATTCTAAATCATTTGAGCCTGAACTTCATATGTCCAATTGCTCCTTCTGCTAGCTCGTTGAAATTATAAATAAATTGCATGTTTGAATAAAAATGAATAGAATGAATAGAAAAAGAGAAATATGAAACATTTAGGAACGATTATGATTTTCTCCGAATGAAGAAGTGGAATCATTTGGAAATGAATGTAGGTTTTTGAAAATTGAAATGGAAATGGAAATGGAAATGAAAATGGAAATTTTCAATCCAATATAGGACTACTTAGAAAATGATGGAAGAATAACTTTATATTTTTGGACTGTTTTAAAGCCCTGAAAATGAAAATAAACTATTTGGTCATAGTGAACATGTTAAGTTGTGACATTTAACAAATTTTCTCGAAATTTTATCGAGGGTAAAATCGTCAAAATTTTACTGGAGTAAAATTAGGATGAGAAAATTATTTAATATGTAAATATTAAAGTTTATTTTTGGTAATAGAAAAACTAAATCAGGTTGGATCACATTACAGAGTACTAGTCAAAAATGCCTAGGAAGTACTCGTAATTCGACCTAATGCAAGAGAGACCTAGAACCCTTCATATAACATAAAGGGGCCGACAACCTTAGTAGAAATACAAGCGTGAGTCATTCACCCTTCTCCAACTCTAAGGAGGATATTATTTATCTATTTAAAATAGACATATACAACTCTACAAGGGTTCTTCCTTCTCTTCCTATAAATAAATAGCACCGGTAGAGCTATTAACAAAAAATTTGAGAGATCATTATCTTGCCAAAAAAAATAGAGACAATTTATTCTTAACTTATAAATAATTTTTTTTTCCAAAATAACAATTTTACCAGCTTCTATTAAAGAAAAGAAAATTTTCGTTTTCACCCCAAAAGGAAAACTTTTTCTAGTTCTGAGTTTTGGTTCAATTAGTTCAAGCCTATACTCAAAGTAGTTCATGGTACAAGATTAGTGGAGAAGATTGTTCGGTTGAAAGCTAGAAAACATCAAGGATCCACTTATCCAAAAACACAGGTACATATTCAGTTAAGGTTTATTGCTATAAATATTACAAGCCAGGTTGATTTTCAAAATTTAAATTTTCCACTATGCAAGAAAGCCATGTTCAAATCAAGTTTTCTTCCAACACTTATATTGTTTAAAGGCTTAGGACGATTTGGATTTTAAACAAAAAGGTAACTCAAAATGGTTTCAAGCACTAGAAATAATAAAGCACATGACATTGTTCTTTATTCATCCCCAAAGTAGTCATTAGACTCACCTCCTTATTTCTCGTTCTCTCACATTCCTTATCTCTTCAAACAAAATTGAAGATAATGTTTAATATTGGTGCATATAAAAAGCTAACGAGTACCTGTACATTACGAAAGGAAATATTTCTTTTAAGCTCAAAAATTATTTTCGTTTGAGTGTTTTTTAAGAATTTTCACTCTTTCACTTATAATGTTTTTATCACTAACCATGGTTTTGTTCCACTCATTTCGCTTTTAACTCTCACATTGCTTTTACTCACTCATTTTTTTTCTCATTTTAGTACATTTAGCAAGAGTCTATATACACCATATTAAACAATCTCTTCACTTTTTTCTCAAGAACAATTTAAAACCACCATAATGCCTCTCTACTTGAACCTCAACATCCATGGCCCGACGTCCTTTTCATAGTGCATTTGAAGATCACAGACATAAAAGGGTTGAGGTTTTAGCTCAATTTAGGCTCAAGGTTTCAAAAATATAGATTCATCAAGAAATGATAATTTAAGGCTCAAATCATGGGAATTAGGGATAACATAGCATCAAGGTGAGTCATTTAGGCTATTGGCTAATCAAACAATGTCTTAGGCCACCTGTAAACATTTCACATAACATAATCTCAATCATGCCTACTTTTATCCAAATGAATAAAAATAAATTCAATCACTACTTATCTATAAGAATTTATACAATCTATCTGTCATTTGGCATAAATGATACATATTTACATAAAGAATAATTACCTTCAGTTTATTGTACAATTTAACTTATTGAACTAACTAATCTGCTTTTAAAAGAACCAAATTGTCTAACATCAATCAAAATTTATATGTCAAAAGTCAACCATACATCATTCAATATCAACAAGCAATAACCAATTGCCAAAATAATCCAAGCACCGTGCAAGAAAAATAAAAAAAACAAGAGAAAATTTTAAAAATTTTGTATATTTTTGAAAAGATTTTGAAGCAAACATAAAATAAAAAAATAAAACACATAAATTAAAATTTTTATGTACACCACATAAAATAAGAAAATAAAACACATAAATTAAAATTTCTATATACACCCTCTATAAAACACATAAATTAAAATTTCTATATACACCCTCTACACTTAAGTTACCTATTGTCCTCAATGTGTCCCAACTAAAGATAAAGTTTAAGGAGACTCACCTTGTCCAATGTAAGAAAAGCAAAATGGTGGAGTAGTCCTCAAACTTCGTTGAAGCTCCCATTGTTGTATAGCTCTTGGTGGGTAGACCTACATAGAAAAACAAAACAAACACACCAAAACAAAACAATCAAAACATAAAATAAAAATAAGTTAGAAAGAATACAAAGAAAAATTATTGAAGTCCTTAATAATTGGAGCGATTCATACCACAACCATAAGAGAACTTCCATGAGGTCCTCAGCACTTTGAATCGACATTTGTTCTTTATTATCGAGACAACAACCTCCCTCTTCAATCGAAGATATTGTTTTCATTTTATATTTGATCATTGATACAACAACATCACGAGCCATTTATCTCCAAATCCTAAGCAACTCAAGTATTTGTACTAGGGTACTATAGCCTGGGACTTTACTTCCTGTTTTGAACTGAAAGTATATATACTCGTTAGGTTCATAGATTGACTCATTTTTAACAATAGTTGAAAAGTGTGCCAATTCCTTCACACCTTCGCTTAGTTCCCAGTTTAGCTCTTCATCTACACCTACTCCTAATCTTATTCCTATGTTTAATTCATCATGCTTAATAACAACGGAGTGGTCACTGGCCTCGAGCTCAAGAACATCATGCTCGATCTCTTCCATTGGAGTGTTTGTTGTGGTTCGGTGTTGGATGGCTTCCAATATTGGCTCCACTATATTGGATATGGAGGATAAATCATCTTGGATCAAAGACATGCTCTGCTCCCATATTCCAATTCGTGTAGCAAGGGATGGGTCTTCCATGTACTCATCACTCTCCATATTACTTTCTAGATAGTAATATGAAGAATATCAATCTTGTGCTAGATAATTTTTCGACCACCCTTAATTGTAGCTGCCCATTTCAGTTGCATATCCATACGAACCATAAGGACGCTCGTACGAATACTCTTTCCATTCGTAATCGCCATCATAACTCTAATGGTTAGAAGAATCTCTATTTGTTGAACTCGATTATCTACATAATTGTATCGGTCTGGCCACATATATCCATTGTTATAAAACATGATTAAGCTAAATCTTGAACAAGAAAAATGAAAATCAAATTACAAAAATAAAAACTATACAATGAAAATACAAAAGAACTATCTAATTTACTCTTCTTTTAACTAATACTACCTCAAAAGTTACTAACTTGACTATACATTTAGACCATCTAATCCCCGACAATGCCACCAATAACTTGACTGTGTGCGCATAAAATAAACAATTTTATATAGCAAATTTAAACTGCAGTTTTACTCTAAGTGTATAGGTCAATGTAATATTTATTGTTTTGATGGAACACGAAGTATTCCATGGGGTCAAACCCTAAGGATTTCCAAATGGGTAAATGTGTTTATCAAGTTAATTACAAGTTAAGCAATTACTAATCTAGTTGAGTTAGAAATTATTAGTATAAGTCCAAATAAAATTGTTTATAAACTAAAATTAAACTATTAACTAAACTAAAATTAAAATTGTTTACATAGGTCAAACTTTCTTACTAATGTTTTAGATAATGTTAGTAGTTAAATGATGGTCGAATGATTAGTTGAATGCTATTAAACTAATGAACCAACATCGATTATATTGGTTGCCACCCTTAGCTAGGAATCTCCTCTTGGTCTCAACCTAGACTAAAAGATACCACCTAAGATTACCTCTCAGTCTCACTTAGACATGTAGATTGCCTCTTGGCCTCAGTATTTGGCATGATTATAACAAACTATCTAAGGATAAACTCTCCTCCCAATCTCGTATATCTAGGTTTTCCACTAAAAGTTTCAATTCTAACGTATTAAGTATTTTGATATGATCGAATAATCAATCAATCAAGAATAGACATTAACTTAAGCTAACAAACAACCAATTAACCAACTATCCAATAATTTAGCACATAATAAAGCGTAACATCCAAACAGACATTTCATCGAACAATTAATAAGCACAATAAAGAGATAAGGATAAGAAATGCTCCATAAATGCAGAACCAATGGCATCCAAAAGCTTCATCCATCTTCATTTACAAAGTCTTTTACAAGAAAGAAGAAAGAAAACTATAAGAATAAAATCTACTTTAAAAAGAAAAGAGAAAACCTAAACGAAAACTGAAAATTAAAATAAAAGGTAAGGAACAAAAAAAAGAAAGAAAACCTAACCTAAAAACTATAAACCCTGAAAAAACTATTCAACCACAAAAAAAAAATCTAAAATGAAAGGCTTATAAAGTTGTATTTACAGCTACTAACATTTAACCTAACATTGACCATTTTCCCCTTAAGTAAGAAGAATAT
The DNA here is from genome assembly GCA_020496765.1 of Gossypium stocksii. Classification (NCBI taxonomy): domain Eukaryota; kingdom Viridiplantae; phylum Streptophyta; class Magnoliopsida; order Malvales; family Malvaceae; genus Gossypium; species Gossypium stocksii. The sequence continues at coordinate 31,679,472 of CM035627.1, forward strand.
ATAAGCTTGTTTGGACATAAAATTGCCCTTAAAGTTTTTCACTCGACAGGAAATGATATCGCAATATACCCAGTGTAACAACTCATTTTTAGTGGTGTCAAAAATATTTATTTTGGGACCACAATTCTGACTAGTGTGTCAGTTTTATTATTTAATTATTATTTATAAGGTTACTACGAGGTCGTATTAAATTTTGGTTAAGAAATTTTAACGTTTAGATAGTTAATTAAGTAAAAAGAACCAAAATGTAAAAGCTACAAAAGTTAGTTTATATTAGTTAAATGTGTTAAATAGTTATAGAAATAGAATTGAATGGATTTAAATGGTATATATACCATTTGGTTTGTCAATGGACGGTTTTGGGTTAATATAAACATGAAATTTTATTAATTTTAAAAGGCTAAAGTTGTAATTTCATAATTAAATAAAAATTAAAACAATCAAAAGGCCAACTAGCTATCATCTTTTTCTCTTTTCTTAGCCAAAAACTGATTCCACCATTTTTAACCTAAGCATCATTTCAAGCTTAATTTTTCATGCATGGTAAGTAGTTTTTGCCTGTTTTTAGTGATTTTTATGTTTTTGACTTTGTTTTAGCTTAATCTAGCTAACTTGGGGACTAGTTCATAAAATTTTTAAATATTTTGGGTTATACCATTGATGTGTTTGAGGTGTTTTATGGTAGATTGTTATGCATGGTTGATAAATAGGACTATTTTGTAAAGTGATTTTTACTAATTTTAATGTTAAAGGATTAAATTGTTAAAAGAGTAAAACTTCTTGAAATTATTGTGAAATTATGATAAATGTGAGTTGAATAGGGACTCAATAGAAATTAGGTAGCTTTTATTTTTCTTAAATGTGGTTAATTCGTAAGTTTTGAGTTTAGGGACTAAATTGCATAAAGTGTAAAGTGGAGCAGTAGTTTTGTAAATTGATAATTAAATGGATTTTATGCATAAATGTGATTATTTAAGCTAGTTAAATCTATTAATTATGTTAAAATTATTGTTTAGATCAAGAAACAAATACATTGGACAAAGACCGTGGAAAAGCTAAAATAGTGGAATAGTCATCGGCCTTGTTTCTGCAATCGTTTTGTTTAGGTAAGTTCATAATTTAATTAAATTAATTATTCATTGTTTTGCTATTTAATACATATATATATGGCATCACGAATCAAACGAGTAAGACCATAGCTAAAAGATGCTATAGCATCACGATTCAAACGTGTAAGATCATAGTTGAAAGACACTATGGCACTATATCAAAAATGAATAAGACCATAGTTGAAAGACACTATGGAAACATGACGAAAATAAATATGACCATAGTTGAAAGACACTATGGTACTAGGTCGAGAATAAATAAGACCGTGGCTGAAAGACGCCGTGGCATCTTTCGACCATTTATTATTCAGGTAATATGTTTCAGGTGAGATATGTATCATATGTTATGAATATGAGATAAATGTTTTGATTTGTATAGGTTGATGATGAATGTTAATGGCTTGGTGTGATTATATATATAAACATGCTAACTTGTGAAATTTGTGGTGAGCTTAGGAAATTTAATGGTTATGAGCATATTGTAAATGGTGCATGAATTGTATAAATTAATTCTTGTTTGGTAAGATATGTTTAAATTTGTAGGAGCTTACTAAGCATTGGTTTTTTAGATTAGTTGTTTTATTTCCCTGTAGGTCATTGAAAGCTCGATCGGTTGGAATCAAGTCAGAGCACGTACACACTATCCATCCTTGATCATGGTAGAAGATTTGGTCATTTTGATGTTGGTTATAAATGGCATGTACTAGAAGCTTTTTTGGTTAATTTGTTCATGTTGATAATGTTTGAACTTTGGTTTGGGAAATCCTAATAGTTATGTAAATATGTTTGGTATCTTTGACTTGCAATTGTGAGTATAAATGCTTTTGGTGAATTGGTTTATGGCTTATGAAGATAATTTAAAATGAGGTAAAATGTAAGTGATGAAATGAAGGATTTAGGTATGTTAAGTGCAAGTTTAAGGTCTTAACTTATGATTGTAGAGTGTGTAATTGCTGGATGTTTAAATTGTGGTACCAATGAAGGTATATTGGTTAGGTACTTAGGTTGAATGTTTTGGTATGTTTTAGGCTTATTAGAATGTATTTTGAAGGTATGTGAATGATTGAAATTGGTGTGGCTTGGAACCTAAAGAATGGGCATTGTTTTAGCTTGTTTTGGAAGTTATTTTAGGTGCACACAGCTTGGCATACGGGCTGTCACACGGTCATGTGCCACACATGATAGTGTGTCTTATTGATTTTCAAGTGCAAGTTTTTCCACATGGCATCAAATTGTTACACGGTCTGAAGACACGATGTAACACCCCTTACCCATGTTCAACGATGGAACAGGGTATGAGACGTTACCGAATAATAGCACTTACAACTGAACAATTTCGAGACATAAGTTTTCGCTTAAAATTTAAAACTTTTACATCACCTCAACAAGTCCCTAAAATGGGCCTATGAGGCCTAGAACATACTTTGGGGGCAATCCGGGATTAAACTAAAAGCTTTTAAAACTTTTGGAACATTTAGAAAATTTTTCATATTTTGGAGAGTCACACGCCCGTGTGGCCTAAGACACGCCCATATCCTCCACCCATGTAACTCTCTGTTTATGACATCATCATCCATCTAGGGTCACACGGCCAAGTCACACATCTGTGTGTTGGACCGTGTCCTCCACACGGTTGAGACACACGGTCATGTCTCTAACCGTGTGGCCATGAAATTGGCCATTTTCCAAGCCATTCTCAACCATATCATGCCCATACTTGAGCATAACTTTAATAACATATTTCATGACAAAATAAAGCTACCAGAACACCCATCCTACACTTAACAACTTATAGCATACATCTTACTCAATTATGAAATACATCATAGTGAGCTTATAGCATAAGAAATTCATTGGCCACATCGAATGGCTTTATATAATAATGAACTTCAAATATCATAGGCCAATATTATAGGCCAATGCATAATAACATGTACACATGACCAAGTTTCCTATGCATGCTATAACCTTAAGTATAAAATCATCGATACCTAAATTGTGAGCTTGATAGTGTGATAGGTTCTCCGGCGGCTTCCAACCCGAGCTAACTTGATTACATTATAAACCCAAAAAATAGCTAAGTAAGCATTAAACTTAGTAAGTACGTATGTAATAATAAGCAATTGATTAACTTGCTTTTAGCAAACCTCATTACATGTTCCCAAAATAATACCATCATTATTATATAAATTTCATTATTCACCTATATTCATGTCATGTTGTTTACTCAAGTTATAGTCACTAAATAATACCATAATATCTTAGGAATTACAAATCTTACATTATTTATGTAAACCGGTATATTCCTAGCTTTATAAGCAATTAAGGTTTCTTTACCATCTACTCCTACTGCCATTATTGGATTATTCATTAATTCCCATTTTTCTAATGGAATAGCATTTTTTCTACAACTGCTTGTTATAGCTCCTGTATCCAACAGAGCATGTAAAGAATATGTTTTATATTCTCGAAACTGAAATGTAACTTCTATATAAGTATAATATTTCTTTCGTTGAAAATTTGAAAAGGTAATAATATCATTTTTTCCTAATTTCATTTGTTGAATTAATATTGCATTTTTTGTTTTTTTTATTCTAGTGTTTCTAGAATTTTTATTTAATATATCATGTTTATGATTCAATATTAATATATCTTCTCTTTTAAAAATTTTAGGATCTTTTTTATCATTTTCTTTAGGTTTTGGAATATAAGGATCTGTGTCGTCAGTATCCATAGGTTCCGGTATTTCTATATTTTCTTCTTTTGAAGTGTTTTCTTCGTCAGAATTATAACCAGTAGCACTAATTTCTTCCGAAATTATAGAATTATTATCATCTGATTTAGTATCATCATTAGAACTGCTACTACTATCTATAATATCATTATTTAACATATAGTGATAGTTAAATATTTTAAACAGACCTTTATGTTTTTCATAAAGCTCTTCTATTAATTTTAAATATTCTACTCTTTCATATTAATCTTTTGTAGTAGAAAATTTATCTTTCCAATGTTCTATAAGTTCTTTATAACACTGAAAATCATATTTTTGTTGTTTTGAATATTCTCTTTTTTGTTTTTCTTTTTTAATATTATTATTATTATCTGACTCGTCCGAAGAAGTTTGGTCTTCCTTAGATAAAGCTAATATTACATTACTATTACCATAATATAAAGGACCTAAATCCATTTCTTGTTCTTCACTTTTATTAGTAAGAACATTATCTAATTTATTATTAATATCTGATAAAAGCTCTTTAGACTCGTTATTCAAGTCTAATTCGGTTACCTTACTCATATTATCAACTTTACTTCCAATATTATTAACCTTATTATATAACTTATTAAAATATACAGAAGTTATATCCACCAAACTATTGATACCTTTACTAAGAGCCGAAATATTGTTTTCATTTTTTGGTTCTATATGCATAGTATGATTACAAGTTTTATCTTTATATAAACAATCCATTTCTTCCATATTACTTATCTTTGGTACCTAAAACCGTCTGTTATCTTAATATGTCTTTAACAAAGGCCTTAAACACGTCCTCCCTGGACTTAAACAGGCAAACAAAGACACAACAACAGATATATGGGTTTCAAGATAAATAACTATGAAATAAACAGAATTGTGAACAAAAGATAGAAACTTACAATATTATTATGATATTTTGCTTCCAAGTATCGTTACTCCGGCCCTCTGATACCAATTACGGGGGACTATGGTGGCTCAAGACAGCGGAAGATATTATACAAAGAGAGTTTTATTATTTAGTAAAGGAAATTTTTACAAATGGCTATTGAAAGAAAACTATTCTAGTTGATTACAAAGAAAGTATTCCAAGATTCGATGCCTTGTTTAGGCTACAACAATACGTATTTATAGTGTAAAATTTAACTTTAATTGATTTACATTTCAAATCCAGATAATATCTTGATAAGGACGTAATAATTTCTGCCTGACAGTTCCGACCCTTCTTCATAAAAAAATCAATTATCTTATTGTACAGAACTCGAATGATGTTCCCATTTGTTTTTATCGAAATTAGATTCATTAAGGAATTCAATAATATAATTTATATCCCATAATTATTTTTTTACAATTTTTAATGAATTTCCCAAGTCAAAATAGGGGATTTTGAAATCATTCTGACCCTGTCTCACTAAAATTCAAATATCTCATTATATGGAATTCTCACTTTGTTTCTTTTATGTGAAAATAGACTCAATAAGCTTTGATTTCCTATCTCATTAAACTTCTACTTCAATTTCCACCATTTTTTGTGATTTTTCAAAGTCATGTAACTGCTGTTGTTCAAAACTATTTGAATGCTAATTTACTCCTTTATGATTTCTTTGTTTAACTTCCTTTTAAACATACATATCACAAATCAGTTTTACCACATTTTCATACACCATAAAATCATCCTCATATGTATATCTTACTCGTTTACAACCTTACCACATTTCGATCACATACCGAACACATTGCTCACAATTTAAATGCACTTATCACCACATCATCACATGAAATTCCACTTAGTGAATTCTTCCAATGGACACTTCAGAATGATAACGAATACACGGTGGTTTTGCACCCAGCCCACCAATAATAACAAATACTCAGTGGTATTGCACACAGCCCACCATTAATAACAAGTACTCTGTGGTATCACACACAACCCACCATTAATAATAAGTACTTGGTGGTATCGTACACAGCCCACCAATAATAACAAATACTCGGTGGTATTGCACACAACCCACCAATAACAACAAATACTCGAGGGTATCTCACACAGCCCACCAATAATAACAAACACTCGGTGGTATCGCACATAGCCCACCAATAATAATAAGCACACGGTGGTATCGCACACAGCCCACTGGTAATCATAAGTACATGGTGGTATTGCACACAGCCCACCCTTATGATCAATGCTATTTTATTATACAATATCACATAAAACCATATCTCGATGCCATAGACTAACTATGGTCTTACACGATTTCACTTAGTCACAATTGGCCATGACTCATTCATGGTTCTTTCCGTCAATACATCTTTTGGTACCGAAAGAAAGTGTTCAACTTTACATTCAGTAGTCTCGAGCATCAGATTGTCATTATAACACAAATAATAGAATTAAATATACAATTCATTCATCAATTCAACAAATAAGCATTTATGTTTAACATACGAACTTACCTTGACACGAAAACCAAAAATAGACATAATCGGCGATTTCTTTGATTTTCTCCTGTTCTAAGTCCGAACCTCGCTTTTCTTGATCTAAAATATCACATTTGATTTATTAAATTATTATACTATTCAATTCAGTCCAAAAATCATATTTTGGCAAAATTCCATTTTTGCCCCTAGAGTTTTACATAATTAGAATTTTGCCCCTAGGCTCGGAAAATGAAAAACACTTATTTTTCTCAAATGCTAAGCCTAGCCAATTCATATTACCTCTTATAGCAGCCCACATTTCTCACTAAATCACATTTTCTACACATAATTTTACAACTTTTACAAATAGGTCCTTTTTCAAATATTTCACCGAAAATCACTTAGTAAAAGTTGTTTATCACACTCCAAACTTTCATATTCTTCCATAAAACATCAAAACACATGCATGTCATCTATGGGTAATTTTTAAACACAAACCCTAGCTCAAAATAAGGGTGGCAATAGCTAAACCGAGCTACGAGGATCTCAAAAATGTAGAACATTAAAAACGGGGCTTGGGTGCACTTACTATTGAGCTTGAAAGCTTGAAAACCCTAGCCATAGCTTCCCCCATGCTAAATTCGGCCAAGCAAGAAGATGGACACTAATTTTTGGCTTGATTTTCCCTTTTTAATTCTTTTTATTATTAAATGACCAAAATGCCCTTCATTAAAACCTTTAGTATTTTATCCTTCCATGCCCATTTTTGTCCAAACTAAAGTATAACCATCCAATTACCATTTAAGGACCTCCACTTTAAAAATCCATTTCAAATAAGTCCTTAAGCTTCTAGAACTCACATTTTTCACACATTGCAATTTAGTCCTAATTATCAAATTGGACATCCAATCGATAAAATTTCTTAACGAAAATTTCACACAAGCATCCAATCATATATTAAACATTAAAACTTAATCACAATAAATTTTCAACTTTAGATTCCTAGTTTTGAAAACCATTGTTCCGTTCAGGCCCTAATTCGGGCTGTTACACACGACCATGTGACCCTATTCCGAATCTTTTATGGTCTGACACACGATCTGCGACACAATCGTGTGGCCCTATTTTGATTTGCACACAGGTAGGCACATAGTTGCGTGTCCCAAATTTTGAATTGTACATAGATTGGCCACACGACCATGTTCTTGGGCCACATAGGCTGGTTTATGTCACACGACTTGGCCACACGGCCATGTGACCCCTTTTTTTCAAGTTTTTCTACTTTTTTTTTTGTTTTGTGTCAATTAAGTCCTTAATTGTTCTCGAATTTTTAGGCTTTGTAGGCTTGACATAAGCTCACTAATTGTATATATACTATGAAATATGATTGGATTTTGAATACTAGATATTTCAATTAGTAAATGAATGGTTAGAAATGGCATGTACCTAGGCTTGGGTTTCACGATACCTATAACAGTCTTGAGATTGGGAGTCTTGTGGGTCTCAGTATCGTGATTCCCATGGTCCAGTATCATTATACCACTATAGATGGCATTTGTTCTCCTCATTTCAACACTATTAGTAATATCACGACTTCCATGCTTTGTTATCACAATACCCCATTCTAATTGATGTTTTCTTCACATTCGAGCCACCTCCAACTCCCTATAATACTCGGTCAAATTTTTAGATTCCCCATTGTCTCAAAAATGGCTTAAAGCTAATAAAAATAGTTTATTAACAACAAAACTAAAATTTGGAAAAAAAACAAATAAACGACACTTAAGTTGCTTGAGAATAAGCTCCTTAAGTAAAATGGAAAGCTTAATTTCACGTATCAAATTATGGGAAATCACCTATGGATCCACACCAGGCACGTCTGTTGCTAGCCGTGCAAAGATATCTGATTTCTCCCTCAAACATTGTACCAAGTACCTCTTTTCCTATTTTACTATTGCCGATGAAATCCTCACCAACTTTTTTGTGTCATCTTCAAATAATTCTAAAGATTTTGTTACCTCTGTCACCTCGAGCTTGCAAACTTTTCCTTCTCTCTTGACATCTAACTGTCTACACCTAACTGGCTACCTCTGTTTACTGCAACCTCTAACCTTGTAGCTTCTGCTCGTAAGTCTATTTAACCAAAAACATATGACATTGTCTGGCTAACCACTAGTTAGATTTTATGATTCACACCCCCGTTTTTGTAAGGAATTTAACTTTCATGCAAAAGGTGGCAATCATCATTTTGGCCATCCATATAATGACACGCCCAAAAATGTCATTATAAGTCATAGGATGGTCTACCACAAAAAATTGAACATATTTTGTAGGAGTGTGCTCACCATCCCTAAGAGTAATAGGTAGAGCAATACACCTTTTTATCTTGATTGGATGGTTAGTAAAGCCATATAAAGGGCTCGCCTTCTTCAAAGTCTATTCTTTCAACCCTATCTTTTGATATGTTTCCCAAGTTAAAACCTCTACAACACTTCCACTATGAACCAGAATCCTTTTGACCTGAAATCCAATAATAGTTGCTATCACCACCATAGGGTCATTTCCTTCCTCATCACACATTGAATTATCATCTTTTTCACTAAATTTTACCCTATATTTCTCTTGCTGACATAACCTCTTAGGCAAAACAACAGACGTCACACTTCTAAGATGAGTCTTCCTCTTTGTGTTGGACTTTGCCCATTCTTCATCTGTACCAATTATGACATGTATCACGCCTCTAACATTCTATTTACCTTTATCAACACCTCACGAACTCTACCCTGATTACGAAGACTTCTGCGCTACAAAATCTTTGAGTTTGCCATTTTTGACAGTCTCCTCTATGGCATCCTTCAAAGAGAAACAATCCTCTTTCTTGATTGCACCCGCTGATTTTTTCCAATTTCCCCTAATGCTTGGCCAAAACCCTTAAAAATAATTTTTTTGAATGCTTATGTCAAGAATGAACCTATTGGTTCAATAGTTAAGACTTAGCATCCTATTGATCCCAAGTTCGAAACCCTTTATGCACCTTTAGTCAAAATATTTTATTTTCTTATTTTACCGCCATAAAGCACCAAATTTTTAAACCATCCCAGATTGGGGACCTTTTTTTTTAACTTAGTCCTTAATTTAAATCAATCTTAATTCTAAACTAATTCTTAATTTCCTTACAATTAGGAAATAAGTTTTATTAATAGCTAAATTTTTCAAACCCTAGAATTCTTATTTAGAATTTTTTTTCAAGAAAAGCTCTCAAAATTCTCCCTTCTTCTTCTTCATTTTCAAAACCCTTATTGCAATTAGGGTTCTTAATACTTCAATTTCGCCCCCTTTTCTCCTCCATTACTGAACCGCATTACCCAACCAAAGATTTCAAGGTTTTCAATTGCATTCCTCTCCTCCAAGTGGTTATTGAATTCTTCATCCAAAAATTAAAGTTTTTTGTGTCTTCAATCAAGTGAAGGATCTAATTTAAACCATTGTGTATGATTAATTAATTGAATCATTAAAAACTAGGGTAGTAATGAATTGGATCAATGTAAGTTATTGTAGTAAAAGTCATCATCATGTATGACAAGTGAACGATCATTGTCACCGGGAAAGTAATGACTTGAATTTAGGTAAGTTATTGCAATAATACCTTTTACCAAGTATAGATAACTTATTTGATCAATTCCGAGGTGCAACAATATTTTCAAAAATCAACTTAAGATCGGGGTACTATCAACTAAGGGTGAAGAAGGTCGTTGTACCTAAAACTGCATTTAGAACTCGTTATGGTCACTACAAGTTTTTATTCATGTCATTCGAATTAATAAACACCCTAGCAACATTCATGGATCTTATGAACCACATGTTTCAACCTTTCCTTGACCAATTTGTCGTAGTCTTTATTGATGATATTTTAGAGTACACAAAAACTAAAGCGAAGCACGACAAACACTTGAGAATCATTCTACAAATCCTATGGGAAAATGAATTTTTTGTAAGCCTTAGAAAGTGCGAATTTTGGCTTCAAGAAATCATGTTATTAGGTCACATTATATCTACTAAAGGAATCGAAGTAGATCCGAAGAAGATAAAAACAATTCTTGAATAAAAGCAACCAAAGAATGTCTCAAAATTTGGTGCTTTCTTGGCTTAGTGGGATACTACTGAAGGTGTGTTGAGGATTTTCCTTAGTGGTCGTGTAATGACCCGTTTTTAGTGAAATCAGAATAGTGGTTTCGAGACTACAAATCTAAGGTCAAAATATTTATTTTAATATTATTTTGAGGTCTACAACATGATGGTATGATTGTATAAAAATTTTGTTAAGAAATTTTATCATTTGTATGCTTAATTTGTGAAAAAGGACTAAACTGTTTAAAGTGTAAAAGTTGTGTTTTATTAGCTAAAGGTGTCTAATAGCTATGGAACTTTAAAGTAGAGGTCCTTATGTGGTAATTAGACCTTCTATAATGATAGTGGATATTTATGGACATAGAATTAAGTGATTTTAATGATTAAAACAAAGGTTAAAATAGTAATTAATAAATTAAACATAAAAAATAAAAGAAAATTTGTGTCCATCTTCCTTAATGAAACTCAACACCAAAAAAGAAAAGAAGCCATGGCTAGGGCTTTAAGCATTCGGTTCAATCTCAAGCTTGCATGTAAGTGAATTTCGTCCCGTTTTTAATGGTTTTTATGTTTTTGAGGTCGTTGTAACTTAATTTAGGTACCCTAGGGACTAATTTACAATACTATTAAAATTTTAGAGTTTTTCCATTGATGAATGTGTGAGTATTTTGAAGTTTCATGATAGATTATGAATGGTTGTTGTGTAACAGCCCGATTTTGGTCCTACTCAGAACAGTGGTTTTGGGACCACAAATCCAACGAGAAAAAAAATTTATTTTTATTATATTTTTATGGTTTACAATTTCAAAGAATGATTTCACAAAAATCTTATTCGAAAATTTTGACGTTTGGGTACTCAATTTAGTCAAAAGGACTAAATTGTAAAAGTGCAAAACTTGAGTTCTAGAAGCTAGAGGTGTTAAATTGCTATGAAATTTTAAATTGGAGGTCCTTAAATGGTAATTAGACCATTGGTTAATTTTTTGGACAAAAATGGACATGAAATAGGTGAAATAGAATTTTTTTAAGTTAGGGGCATTTTGGTCATTAGTGATTAAATGATTGTATAAACAAAATTAAAAGCCAATTTTTGTCCATCTTCAACCCCATGGCTGAATTTCTCAAGGGGAAACCATGGCTAGGGTTTTTCAAGATTCTAAGCCCAATTGTAAGTCTGTTCTAGCCCCATTTTTAATGATTTTTACGTTTTTGAAATCATTGTAACATGATCTACCTATTTCTACTATTAATTTGAGATATGGTTAAAGTCTAGGGTTTTGACCCATGATAAATATGTGTGTATTTTGATATTTAATGGTAGAAAATGCATATTTATGGTTAGAGAAATGACTTTTACTATGTGATTTTCGGCGAAAATGTCCAAAAGGACTAGTTTGTAAAAGTTATAAAATTGGTCATAAGAGTGTGATTTAGTGGAAATTGTGGACTTCTATAGTTATGAAAATGGTCTGCCTAGGCTTAAAATGCAAAGAAATTGAATAAATTTCATTTTTCGAGCCAAGGGGCAAAAGTGTAAATATGATAAAGTTTAGGGGCAAAAATGTAAATTTTTCCAAAATGTGAATTTAAGCTAATTTGAGTAGCATGATGAATAAATGAGTTAAATGTGCTGTTATAGATCAAGGAAAACAAGATTCGGACTTAGAATAGGGGAAAAACAAAAATATGATGAATAAGTCCTTTTCATCGGTTGTGCTACCGAAGTAAGTTTGTATGTAAATAATGCATCGTTTTTACTTAGGTTATCATATTTTATTATGTTTTATGAAATTTGGATGAATATTGAATGAAATTGCCAAGTATCGAAAAGTTAAAAAGTTCCCGGTTGAACATTAGGAATAGAATAGGATACAAGTGACATGTCACTAGTGACTCAAGTGTGGTACTATGTGAAGGCCATTTTGAGAAGAGATAGCTTGATCACAAGTGTGGTACTATGTGAAGGCCACTTTTGGTCACAAGTGTGGTACTATGTGAAGGCCAATTTGTGAAGAAGGTAGCTTTGGCTACAAGGGTGGTACTATGTACAGGCCACTAGGTGTCCATTATTATTCCGATGTGTTCAATGGGAAATGATTAAGCATAAACGAATATGACTATGTGATGAATAAGTGCAGGTATGTGTGTGTAAACTTATGAGCAATGTGCTTGATATATGATCAAACTTTGGCAAGGTTGATATGGAGTAAGTGTTACAATGAAAGTTACTACAGAGAAAACATGAAAGAGTGAAATTTAGAAATAAAATAGTTTTGGACAGCATCAGTTGTGTGACTTTGAAAAATCATCAAAAATGGTGGAAATCAAATTAGAGGTTTAATAAGATATAAGATAATATCTTATTGAGTCTATTTTAGTGAGACAAGGTCAGAATGATTTTGGCATCCCCTATTCCAAATTTGAAAAATCATTAAAAATTGTAAAAAATAATTTTGGGTTATAATTTATATGCTTAAAATCCTTAATGAGTCTATTTTCAACAGAAACAAACAGGAACATCATCTAAATCTCGTATGAGGAGATAATTAATTTTTAGTGAAGAGGGGTCGGAACTATAGGACAACGAAATAGGGGTGAATTTAATGAATAAACTGTACTTATTGGCTAAAGCAAAAATTTTGAAAATTTAATGGTAAGAAGATATGTGAGTCTAGTTTTAGGAAAAATTAGCAGATTTTAATTTGGATTTCTGTAACTCTAGATACAAATAATTTAGTAACTATTACTCGCGTAGACTACTTGATATGAACATAAGTGAACAGTGGAACTTTGTGCAATTATGATTGTATTATCTTGAGAACATATTGTGAAGATTTGTAAGACCATATTAATAAATTACTTATTATTTACATACCTACTTACTAAGCTATAATGCTTACCCCCTTCCTTTCCTTTTTCCTATAGTGTCATAGATGCTAGCTCGAGTTGGAGGTCATTAGAGATTCTATCACCCTAACAAGTTATTGATTGGTATTGTATCAATGATTTTCAAGTATTTTTAAGTCTGTGACATGTATAAGGACTTGATTATGGGTGTATATGTTATTATGAGTAAAGGTGTGATAATTATGAATGGTAAATGTGATTGGTTGTATAAGTTGCATAACGTGAATGGTTAAATGTGTGTGTGATTATGCATAATGAATGTGGTTTGTAAATGGTATGTGGATGTCTTAGTGTAGATGTTTGAATGCTTAATAATACCATGTGCCCAGGGCGTTTTCCCCTGTTTTATTTTTTTTTAAGAAATTTTTTAGTGCTTTCAAAAGTTCTCGGTTTAGTCCCGGACCACCTCCAAAGTATGTATTGGGCCTCGTATACCCTATTTAGGGACTCAAAGATAAAAATTTGAAAAGTTTTAATTTGGATGAAATTTTATGACTTAGTTTAATACGTTTACAAGTGTATGTGTTCCGGTAATACCTCATACCCTATTTCAGCGTCGAATACAGGTAAAGGGTGTTACATGATGTGAATTAAACAACATTTGTTAAGTGATTTTGATTGAAAATGTCAATTAGGGGTTAAATTAAAAAATGTATAAAATCCATGATGAAATGTGTGAATAAATGAAAAATATGGGTTGTAATAAGCATGGATAAAATTCAGCTATCATGGGTTAATGTTGAATTGCATGAATTTGCATTCTTATGAGATAAGGATTAAATTGTAAATGAGTCAAAAATTTAGGGGTAAAAAGGTAATTTTACCATAATATGAAATTTGGATTAAATTGAATAGAATGATGTTTGAAATAGTTAAATTTGATTATATAGATCAAGAAAAGCAAACTTCGAATCTAAATCGACCAAAAGACAAAGTTATTGACTAGGAAATAGTTTTCATCTGTATTATATCGAGGTAAGTTCATATGTTTAATAAGCATTATGTTACAAGTATTTGGATAATTAATTGATGTAATTGTGATAATATGACACTGTGGAAACTATTGACGGGGCATCGACAAAGTCTAGATGTAACAGCCCGAATTAGGGCCTAAACGGAATGGTGGTTTCGAGACCATGAATCTGACATAGAAAAATTTATTCTGATTAAGTTTTAAGGTTTAATGTGTGATTGAATGCATGAGTGAAAATTTAGTAAATATATTTTACCGATAAAGTGTCGATTGAGCGATAGGACTATATTGCAAGAAATTTAAATTATGTGTTCTAGAAGTATTCAGTATGAAATTGAAATGAAATTATAAACTAGAGGTCCTTATTTAGTAATTAGACCATTTTATGGTGAGATGGACAAAAATACCCATGGAAGGAAAATTGTGCAAGGAAGGCCATTAAGGGCATTTTGGTTAGTTGGATATTAAAAGAAATAAAAAGGGAAACTAAGGTAAAAAAAGAGTGTTGATCTTCCTCCCTTAGTGCCGAAAATTGGAGAGCATCCATAGCTAGGGTTTTTCAACTTTTAAAGCTCAAAGTAAGTGACTCCTAGCCCCGTTTTTCATGTTCTTCGTATTTTTGAGATCCTTGTACCTTGACCTAGCTTTCTATACCACTATTTTAAGCTAGGGTTCATGCTTAAAAATTTACCCATATGTGAGATTGAAGCATTTTGATGTTTATTTGTTGAAAATGATAGCTTGACGTGTAGTAAATAAATTTTGCTAGGTGATTTTTCATGAAAATGCATTTAGGGACTAAAATGAAAAAGTTGTAAAATATGTGCATAAATTATGAAACACTGAAAATTGTGGGATGTTATAGAAGAGAGAAATATGTTCGGCTAGGCTTGGGAATGTAGAAAAATTGATAAATTTCATTTTACAAGCCTAAGGACTGAATTGTAAAAATTGACAAAGTTTGGGGTAAAATGGTAAAAATTTCCATAGGACGATTTCGTGCCCAATTGAATAATGTGTATATTGAATGAGTGAAATTTGATGTTATATGTAACACCCCAACCCGTATCCATCATTGGAATAGGGTCACGAGGTATTACTGGAGTTTATAGAACTTTTTTTTTTATTCACATGATAATTTATTTTATAAGAAATTGTACAACTTAAATTTTACCGTTCTTCCATAAACACATGTATATTTTCATTTGATCATTTACCCTTTCGATGTATCAAATAATAAACGTATTACCATTTAACCAATAGCTTGGCACTTGTCTAAGCGTCAACAACAACAGTCATTGGTATACTTGAATATATTTCATATAATTTTAGAATCGATAAACTCATTGTATCAACATATCAGACTTGAGATGATTACTTATTACGGCTTACCCAATTTCCATGTATCAGCACATTAAAGATTGCCACATATTCATATAATATGATACATATTATTCTCTTGCCATTTCTTCAAAAAACATAAATTATTCATTATACCAAAATTTCATGTATCATTGTTTTCACGGATTTTGTATATATTTATTCCAGGACAATTGATAATCTTGAACATGCATAATTATCAGGTAAGTTTCATATATATGTATTTTCCATGTCATATTTTTAAAATATCGAATAAATATCATTTTCGTGTATTTCAAGTTCAATTTCGTGATTATTGTTTCGTGCTCAAATTATTTCCATGTCAGGGCTTTATTCATTAAGTCATTCGAAATTTTATCGTCATACAATTAATATTATTATTAAAGTATACGAATCTATAATCATAGATGCATATATTCATCAATAAATTCCATGTACAAATATCATCATCTTATATTTCCATATATCCAGTATCACTGTCATTTTTTTTTCATGTACTTCAGGAATATATGTACATATCTTTTTATATGCATATTTCTTTTTCTGGTCAAGATTCTTACTTACTGAATTTATCGGAATATCGATAGTTAAAATCATATAATATACTTAAAATATGCAAGTCCGTAATCAATCAATTCACATTTACCCTTTTTAACTATGTGTTTACCATCCTCTATATTTATCCCGTTGAATTTCTCAGAATTTCGATGGATTTCCGATAGTACACTCCTGGTGTACAATCTCATTAACCGTCAATTCATACAGGAGTACACTTTTAGTGTACAATTCCAGGTCCGTCAATTCATATGCATGTGTTGCCATGGTATCTTTCAACCATGGTCTTATTCATTGCCACGGTATCTTTCAACCATGGTCTTATTCATTTTCTCAATTTGTTGCCATGGTATCTTTCAACCATGGTCTTATTCGTTGCCATGGTATCTTTCAACCATGGTCTTATTCATTTTCTCAATTTGTTGCCATGGTATCTTTCAACCATGGTCTTATTCATTGCCATGGTATCTTTCAACCATGGTCTTATTCATTTTCTCAATTTGTTGCCATGGTATCTTTCAACCATGGTCTTATTCATTGCCATGGTATCTTTCAACCATGGTCTTATTCATTTTCTCAATTTGTTGCCATGGTATCTTTCAACCATGGTCTTATTCATTGCCATGGTATCTTTCAACCATGGTCTTACACATTTCATTTCAGTAAGCAGACTCCCGCGAACCTCACTCTCCCGCGAACCTCAATTCTTGGCACACTTCCGCGAACCTCAGCTCCCATGTATTCTTCGGAAGGGCCTATACACATGTATTCTTCGGGAGAGCCACCAGCACACTCCCGCGAACCTCATTTCCCATATATTCTTCGGGAGGGCTGATATTAGGATTACCCTTTCGGGCTTAATCCTTTTTCCTGTATTCTTCGGGAGGGCTACATCAGGATAAGATCACCCGTCCGGGCTAGATCCTTTTTACCGTCAATTCCTTTTCCAATGATCCATCGAAATCCATTCCATTCAACCGGGATTTACTTTCTTTTTATATCAAGTATTATCAATATTTCATCAATTATTATGCATTGATCATTCAAATCATATTTCATCACATAGCCACATATTTCAAGTGTTTAAAAAATACAATTCAAGTTACACGAACTTACCTCGTTGCTTGTTCGTGTTTATAAATTTATTAATCCGATATCTTTTCTTTTTCGCGTTCGAGTCTCGCATTTGAGTCGTTGGGATCTTTATAAATAAATTTGACCATTGTTTTCATTCATTCCATATTCTAATACATTCAATTAATGCTCTAGGCGAAATTACCATTTGGCCCCCAAACTTTTAATTAATGATGATTTTACCCTTAGGCTCAGAAAAATAAATTCTTGCAATTTAATCCTTATTTCCAGCTGTTATCATCATACATATTAATAACATTCCATAAATTCTATAAAATATCAAAATTTTCCATAATTTCAACACTTTTCAATTTAATCCTTAAAACATATTTTCCCCCGATCTTAAACTAAATTAACAATTTTCATTTAAAATTTTCAATTTAAATAATAAAATAATCCATTTCATGTAATTTGATCATTTCTAACATTTTTACAAAATTACCCATAAAGTTTTACTTTTATTCGATTTAGTTCTTGGGCTTAAAACATACAAATTAGTCATGCTAACTGATTATTCATACATATTTTCCTCCTCCTCCTCCCCATTCCACATCCTTAATTTATATAATATGCTTATAAGTAACATTATCAATAATTTCACTATTTACTTATATGTGAACATTCAAGCTGTCCACCTGCGTCATAGTCACTAAATTATTTATATCTTGAGCTACAGAAATCAAAATTAAGATCCGTTAATTTTCCCTGAAACTAGACTCACATATCTTCTTACCATAAAAATTTTAGAATTTTTGGCTTAGCCAATAAGTACAGTTTATTCTTTAAACTTACCCCTGTTCTGCTGTATAACTGTTCCGACCTTTCTTCATTAAAATTTAATTATCTCCTCGTACGGGACTCAGATGATGTTCCCACTTATTTCTCTTGAAAATAGACCATTAAATATTCTAACCATATAACTTATGTCCCATAATTATTTTTATACAATTTTTAATGATTTTTCCAAGTTAGAACAGAGGATCCCGAAATCATTCTGAAACAGTCTCACAAAAATATAAATATCTCAGAATACAGAATTCATTTACTTGTTTTGTTTCTTTTATATGAAAATAGACTCAACAAGCTTTAATTCCATATCTTACTCAACTCCTAATTCAGTTTCTACCATTTTTGGTGATTTTTCAAATTTAGCTTACTGCTGCTGTCCAAAACTGTTTTAGTGCAATATATTAATTACTAAGTTTATATCACCCTTATTTTCTTTCTCTACATCATTTCCCATCACTTTATCTTATTTTCTCTTCACTACCATATCAAGAACATAGAATCATATATAAGAAAACTCTACATTAACATCATTTACATGCTTTTTCAATAATATTAAACTTAAAAATACATGGAAATCTTGATGTTCTTACCTTGTTTTAATGTTTCCAAACTTTAACTTCATTTTCTCTCTCCTCCAGCTTCTATTTCTTGAATCCAACTTGATATTCTAGCTCCTCATAGTCTCCTTAACATTTTTCTCCTTCGGTAGCTATGGAAATTCTTTTGATTTCTAGGTGAAAATGGTGAATTTTTGGTGGAAAGACCAAATTGTAAAGAAAGTAAAACTTTCTTTCTTTCTCTCTTCCTCTCACGTTGGTGCATGGAAATGGTGGGTTTCTTCTTCTTTTCTTTTTTTTTCCACACACACACACATATATATATACTAAATAAAATAATAAAATAATAAAATAATAAAATATCTTATTAAAATATTAATAAAGTAATATTTATCTTATTAAATAATTATAAAATATCATCACACCATCATTACCTTCTAGATTTCTCTCTCCTTTTAATTGACCATTTTGCCCTTCATGATCTTTTAAAATTCCATCCTTGAGTCATCACCTAATTTGGTAAAATTGCGATTTAGTCCCTCATAATTCTTTCTCCTATTCAATTTGGTCCTAATTCATCCATTTTCCTTAATTTCTAGATTATTCCATCCTTAAAATATTTGCACTATTGGTCCTTCAACTTTTCCATATTTACACTTTAACCCCTTAAATTTTAAGTATTTACTCTTGGGCCACAAAACTTTTCTCACTTTTACGATTTAGTCCTTTCTTGGATTAATACATCATAATCACTTCCTACATAGATTTTGTTGATAGAGCTCAAAATTTCTCTTTTTATTTCTTTATTTCTTTATTTCTTTATTTTACTGTATCAATGATAGAAATTTTCGGGATATTACATTATAGATCACGAACGACGAGAAAATGACCTTGACCGAGGAAAAGGCAAGGTTTCGGATTAAATCGAAAAGGGTTGCATTTTGTATCGAGGTAAGTCCTATATGTAAATAATAAGTTATTTTTAATTACTATGTTTAATTAGTTCAATTATTTTGAAATTTTGAAATTTTTATACTGAAATTTTGATATCCGAATGTGATAAACCGATAAGAGATGAAAAGTCCTGGTTAAACATTTGGAATCATTAGGATACGAGTGACATGTCACTAGGAACCCATTGACCACTATCGATTGTTATGTGTTTTCAGGTGCTGGTCTAGTTCGACTACCAGTGGCTAGGTAATCATGCATTTGTTGCGGATACCTGTCAGCTTGTGTGAGCAGCACTGAGTAGAAGTGACTACACCATCAGCTTGTGTGAGTAGGCCCGATAATAGCTCATTATTGAGCCTTATGTGATAAGTGGTAGCTTCGGCTACATTTATGTCTGTGGCACTTGTGCCTTATTTCCGTGTATCCTTTAATATTCCATGTGGTTCATCTGATCGAATTACTGTTATAATATGATTGTATGCTAAAAAAATTTAACCGTGCATTCGAGATTGTGTATGTATAGGTTATATGAAAAATATTCTATGTGCTAAGTGCTTAGTGTATGTATTGCGCATATAGTAAGATCACATGAGTAAGTGATAAATTCCCAACTTAATTGTGTGATTGGAAAACTTATTTTGCATTAGCTAAGCCTATTTAGTTTAAATGCTCATTTATTTACATGTAGATTTACTAAGCTTTATAGCTTACCCCTTTCTTTTCCCTTCCCTTATAGGTTCGTCCTGCTAATTCGAGGTTCGATGATCAACGGGATTCCATCAACACTATCAATAATCTCTTTTGGTATTTTGATTACAAACTTGATAAGTTATGGCATGTATAGATGGTTTATTGTTTTGGTTATGTGTCATAACACTTTTGGGTCCATTTGTTGGTAGTGGTACTTTGATACTTGGCCATAAGGAATGAGCCATGAATGGTTAAGTACTATTTTGTCAAAATATTGTAATTTGCTAATGTGCAAGCTTGCATAGTATGAGTAAAATGTGTGTGGATGTGTATGCTTTGGTGTTAAGGGAAAAATGTAGTGAGTGGATGCCAAAATATACTTGTTTGGATGCATTTCTGTATTATATTGTGTATTGGCATTATTGGTTGGTGTTGGTTTTTGTTTCAGGGTGGCAATTGGCTTGGAAAATAGCCTATAATTGTCCACACGGGTAGACATACGGGCATGTGTCTAGGCCGTGTATGACACACAGCTAGTCCACGGGTGTGTATATTGGCCGTGTGTCCCCTGCACCTGAAATTATGGAAATTAAATGATTTGTAGTAAACACATGGGTTAGAGACACAGTCGTGTGTCCCGACCGTATAAAAGACACGGCCTAGACATGGGCATGTGGCTTGGCCGTGTGACGATGTTTTCGCGTGACGTCATAAACAGAATGTCCCAGTTTTTCAAATGGCGAGAGGGTACAGGCATGTTGAGGCCGTGTGAAGGACACGGGCCAGACACACGGGCGTGTGTTTGGCCGTGTAAAAACCCTTGTAGGTTCGAAATGAAAATTAATTATGCACGGGCTAGATACATGGGCGTGTGCGACCACACGGCCTGCCCACACGGGCGTGTCCATGTCCCACCTGAGAGTGTGCCTTGTTTTAAGTAAAATTTTTCTAAGCGTTCGAAAAGCTCTGATTTGGTTCTGGATCATACCCAATGAGCCCTTTCGGCCTCATAAGCCCATAATACTAATGTTTTGACTAAGATTGAAAAAGTTTTAATTTTTTTGTGAAATTTATGAGTCGAGACCTAATGATCGAGTGTTCGTAAGTCCCGTAATGCCTTGTACCCGGCCTCTGCATCGGACCCGGGTGAGGGGCGTTATATTTAGTGGTATTAGAGCTATGGTTTAGTCGGTCTTCAAACTACCATAGTAAGTGTGAGGGTCTAGCTATATATGCCATTATTGTGAATATTGTTAGTGTGATGGTTCCTAATACTTTTAAGTTGTGTTTTCATATAGTAAATGGATCCCGACCCGGCAGTAGCTGATGATGCTGAAAGCAACACACCGGCTCTCGCTCAAGGGATTACTCCACCCGAAAGTGGAAATGTAGGATCTAGCTAGGGAGAAGAGGCTAGGGAAGCCTTTCTCCATAGACTGAGCGAATGGTATACAGATTTCGTTTGGGTGAATCTGAATGCCCAACCTCCCCCACCTTTTCCTATTCCTCAACCGATCCCAGTAGCCCCACAAGGTATGGAAATGACAAGACAGAGTAAGCCCCATGTTGACAGGATTCGTAAGTATAGGGCTAAATAATTTAGAGCCCATGTTGATGATGAGCCCGAGAGGGTAGAATTTTGGTTGGAAAAGACCATTCAAGTATTTGATGAACTCTCCTGTACATAGTACTTAAAGTGTGCCGTCTCACTTTTGAGAGACTCAGCATATCAGTCGTGGAAAACACTAGTCTCGGTTATGCCCGCTGAAAGAGTAACTTAGGACTTTTTCCAAGTGGAGTTTCGGAAGGAGTACATAAGACAGCGCTTTATTGATCAGAAGAGAAAAGAGTTTTTAGAGCTGAAACAACGCTGTATGGCAATGTCTGAGTATGAGCAGGAATTTGTTCGACTTAGTAAGTATGCTTAGAAATGTATTTCCACTAAAAAGATCATGTGCAAAAGGCTTGAGGACGGCCTAAATGAGAATATCAAGTTGTATGTGGGGATTTTGGAGTTGAAAGAATTCATTTTACTTGTTGATCGGGCATGCAAAGCAGAAGAATTATTTAAGGAAAAGAGGAAAGCCGAATCAGAGGCTAAGGATGTGAAAAAAAGATTGATGAGTAATTCCTTCCAACCGTCATCGAATAAAGTGAGGAATATTCCAAACTGTTCGACTGTCTTAGTTGGAAATCCGAGTAGGACTCGTGGGAGATAAAATACGGGCTCGAAGGCTCAGACTACTTTAGTAGCTAGTGTTGGCAATGTCAAGCCAAGTAACCCTGAATGTCAGCACTGCGGTAGGAGACATCCCGGTGAGTGTTGAATGGTCACCGGGGCTTGCTTTAAATGTGGCTCCCAAGACCACTTCATCAAGGACTGTCCAGAAATGGTAACGAAAGAAACTACCTAGAGTGCCAAACTGAGCAATGTATCTGCTAGAGGGCGTCCTACTAGAAATGTGAAAGAGGGAGCTAGTAGCAAAGGCATGGCTCGAGATTCAGCTATAAGATCAGAGGCCTAGGGCACCCGCAAGAAATTATGCTATTTGAGCCCGGGAAGAAGCATCATCTCTTGATATGATCATTGGTATTTTCTCTCTTTATGATGTTAATATTGTTGCACTGATTGATCTCGAGTCCACGCATTCTTACATTTGCATGAAATTAGTGAATGATATGAAATTGCCTATAGAGTCAACTGATTTTGTGATTAAGGTGTCAAACCCTCTAGCCAAGAGTGTGTGAGTTGACAAAATTTGCAAGAATTGTCCATGAGTGATCCGAGGTCACTGTTTCTTAGCAGATCTGTTGTTATTGCCATTTGATGAGTTTGATGCTATTTTGGGCATGGATTGGCTATCAATGCATGATGCTAAACTGAATTGTACACAGAGGGTTATCAAATTAAAGTGTGAAAATGGTGAAAGTCTTCGGGTTGAAACATATGTGTCCAGTGGATTGCCTACATTGATTTCATCTATAACTACTTAGAAGTGTTTGAGGAAGGGGTACGAAGCATATTTGGCTTATGTATTGAATACGAAAGAATCTAAACTACAAGTGGAATCAGTACCAGTGGTTTGTGAGTTCCCGGATGTATTTCCTAAGGAGTTGTTGGGTATACCTCTACTAAGGAGATAGAGTTCACCACCGACTTGTTGCCGGAGACTGCCCTGATATTGATAGCCACGTATAGAATGGCTCTAACAGAGCTAAGGGAATTGAAAGTACAGTTGCAAGAGTTGACGGATAAAGGGTTTGCGAGACCTAGTTTTTCTCCCTGGGGTGCCCCCATGTTATTTGTAAAGAAAAAGGATGGATCAATGAGACTTTGTATCGACTATATGCAACTCAATAAAGTGACAATAAAGAAAAAGTATCCCTTTTCAAGGATTGACGACTTTTTTGATCAACTAAAGGGAGACTACCAGTTAAGGGTGGAAGAGTCTGATGTGCCAAAAACTGCTTTCAGAACAAGGTATGGACACTATGAGTTTCTGGTAATGCATTTTGGCTTGACTAACGCCCCAGCGGTATTTATGGATTTAATGAATCGAATTTTTAGACCGTACTTCGATAAGATTGTAGTGGTCTTTATTGATGACATCTTGATCTATTCTCGTGATGATAACGACCATGCCGAACATCTGAAAACGGTTTTACAAATTTTGCGAGATGAACAGTTGTATGCAAAATTTAGTAAAAGTGAGATTTGGCTCAGTGAAGTTGGATTTTGTGGTCACATTGTTTCGAAAGATGGCATTAGAGTGGATCCAAGTAAGATCTCAGCAATAGTAGATTGGAAACTACCGAAAAATGTATCAGAAGTTAGAAGTTTTCTGGGCTTGGCCGGTTACTATCGGCGTTTTGTAAAGGGATTTTCGATGATTGCTTTTCCGATGACTAAGTTACTACAAAAAGATGTTAAGTTCAAGTGGACAGAAAAGTGTCAACAAAGTTTTGAGAGATTGAATACAGTGTTAACCAACGTACTAGTATTAGTGCAACCGAAATCTGGTAAAGAATTTGTGATTTATAGTGATGCATCTCTAAATAATCTTAGATGCGTGTTGATGCAAGAAGATAAAGTGGTAGCGTTTGCCTCAAGAAAATTGAAGCCACACGAGAGAAATTACCCGACACACGATTTGGAGTTAACCGCCATTGTCTTCGCCCTAAAGATTTGGCAACATTACCTTTACGATGAGAAGTGTCGCATCTTCACCGACCATAAAAGCTTGAAGTATTTGATGTCACAAAAGGATTTGAACTTACGATAGCGAAGGTGGCTTGAACTGTTGAAAGACTACGAGTTGGTGATTGACTACCATCTAGGAAAGGCGAATGTAGTAGTCGATGCATTGAGTAGAAAATCTCTGTTTGCTTTCAGAGCATTGAACACAAGAATGACCTTATCCGATGATGGCTTGATTTTTACTGAGTTGCGAGCTAGGCTATCGTTTATTCAACAAATTGACGAAGCTCAAAAGGCTAATAATGAGTTTCAAGCAAAAAGAGTTCAATGCCGAAGGAATAATGAAACATATTTTCGAATTGGTGAGAATGATTGTTTGATGTTTCGAGATAGAATATGTGTACCAAAGAATGTTGAGTTGATTCGAGAAATTCTATACGAAGCTCTTAATGGTTGCCTATCTATTCATCCGGGCTGTTCAAAGATGTATAATGATTTGAAGAAATCGTATTGGTGGCCCAGAATGAAAAGTAACGTCTCCGAGTTCGTATTAAAGTGCTTGGTTTGTCAACAGGTGAAAGCTGAACATCAACTGCCTTCCAGTATATTACAGCTAATAACAATTCCTAAATGGAAATAGGATCGGATTACTATGGATTTTGTGGCAAGTTTGCCATTAACCCTGAAAAAGAAACATG
Organism: Gossypium stocksii; assembly: GCA_020496765.1. NCBI lineage: Eukaryota > Viridiplantae > Streptophyta > Magnoliopsida > Malvales > Malvaceae > Gossypium > Gossypium stocksii. The sequence goes on from CM035627.1 coordinate 31,704,720, forward strand.
ATGCTAGGGTCATTATTGATCAGTTAACAAAATCGGCTCATTTCATCCCAGTACGTACTAATTGTTCACTGGATAAGCTAGCTGAATTGTATATTGTCGAGATTGTAAAATTGCACTGGGTGCCAATTTCTATTATATCGGATAGAGACCTGAGATTTACTACAAGATTTTGGGTGAAGTTACAAGAAGCCTTAGGTACCAAGCTGAATTTTAGTACCGGATTCCACCCACAGACAGACGGTCAATTCGAGTGAGTGATTCAGGTCCTTGAAGATATGCTCCGTTGTTATGTTCTCAAATTCGAAGGTAGTTCGGAGAAATACCTAACTTTGGTGGAATTCGCTTATAACAATAGTTTCCAATTGAGTATCAAAATGGCACCATATGAGGGATTGTCTGGTCACAAATGTCGAACTCCCTTGTATTGGACAGAGCTTAGTAAAAAGCGAATCCACAGGATTGATTTGATTAGTGAGACCAAAGAGAAGGTAAAGGTTATATGTGATTGCTTGAAAGCTATTTCAGATCAAAAGAAGTCTTATGCAGATTTGAAGAGAAAAGAAATCGAATTTCAAGTGGGTAATAAAGTGTTCCTCAAAGTATCTCCATGGAAGAAGTTCCGAGATTTGGCCGGAAAGGCAAATTGAGCCCACATTTCATCGGACCATATGAGGAGGTAGAAAGAGTTGGACCAGTGGCTTATCGATTGGCTTTACCGATTGAGTTAGAAAAGATTCATGATGTGTTCCATGTATCGATGCTACGACGATACCGTTCTGATCCGTCACATGTGATCTCACCAACCGAAGTGGAAATTCAATCGAATATGACTTATAGCGAAGAGCCAATCAAAATTTTAGCACGAGAAGTAAAACAGTTAAGAAACAAAAGTGTGGCCTTGGTGAAAATGCTTTGGCGAAAGCATGGTATAGAGGAAGCTACATGGGAATCGGAAGAAACCATTAGGAAACAGTACCCACATCTTTTCACTAGTAAGATTTTCGGGGACAAAAATCCCTAAAGGGAGGAGAGTTGTAACAGCTCGAATTAGGGCCTAAATAGAACGGTGATTTTGAGACCACGAATACGACATAGAAAAATTTATTCCGATTAAGTTTTAAGGTTTAATGTGTGATTGAATGCATGAGTGAAAATTTAGTAAATAAATTTTACGGATAAAGTGCCCGATTGAGCGATAGGACTATATTGCAAGAAATTCAAAATATGTGTTCTAGAAGTATTTAGTATGAAATTGAAATGAAATTATAAACTAGAGGTCCTTATTTAGTAATTAGACCATTTTGTGGTAAGATGGCCAAAAATACCCATGGAAGGAAAATTTTGCAAAGAAGGTCATTAAGGGCATTTTGGTCATTTGGATATTAAAAGAAATAAAAAGGGAAAATAAGGTCAACAAAAAGTGTCCATCTTCCTCCCTTAGTGTCGAAAATTGGAGAGCATCCATGGCTAGGGTTTTTCAACTTTTCAAGCTCAAAGTAAGTACTCCTAGCCCCGTTTTTCATGTTCTTTGTATTTTTGAGATCCTCGTACCTTGACCTAGCTTTCTATACCACTATTTTAAGCTAGGGTTCATGTTTGAAAATTTACCCATATGTGACATGGAAGAATTTTGATGTTTATTGGTGGAAAATGATAGCTTAAAGTGTAGTAAACAACTTTTGCTAAGTGATTTTTCATGAAAATGCATTTAGACTAAAATGCAAAAGTTGTAAAATATGTGCATAAATTGTGAAACATTGAAAATTGTGGGATGTTAGAGAAGAGAGAAATATGTTTGGCTAGATTTGGGAATGTAGAAAAATTGATACATTTCATTTTACGAGCTTAGGGACTAAATTATAAAAATTGACAAAGTTAGGAGTAAAATGGTAAAAATTTCCATAGGACGATTTTGTGCCCAATTGAGTAATATGTATATTGAATGAGTGAAATTTGACGTTATAGATCAAGAATGATGAGAAAACGACCTTGACTGGGGAAAAGGCAAGGTTTCGGATTAAATCGAAAAGGGTTGCATTTTGTATCAATGTAAGTCCTATATGTGAATAATGAGTTATTTTTAAATACTATGTTTAATTAGTTCAATTATTTTGAAATTCTAAAATTTTTATACTGAAATATTGATATTGGAATGTGATAAACCGATAAGAGATGAAAAGTTCCAGTTGAACCTTAAGAATCATTAGGATACGAGAGACATGTCACTAGGAACCCATCAATTGCTATCGACTGTTACGTGTTTTCAGGTGCTGGTCATGTTCAACTACCAGTGGCTAGGTAATCTTGCATTTGTGGCGGATACTTGTCAACTTATGTGAGCAGCACTGAGTAGAATCGACTACACCATCAGCTTGTGTGAGCAAACCCGATAATAGCTCATTATTGAGCCTTATGTGATAAGTGGTAGCTTCAGCTACATTCATTTCATGTGTGTGGCACTCATGCCTTAGTTTCGTGTATCCTTTAATTGTATGCTAAAAAAATTTAACTATGAGTTCGAGATTATGTATGTACAGGTTATATGAAAAATATTCTGTGTGCTAAGTGCTTAGTGTATGTATTGAGCATATGGTAAGATCACACGAGTAAGTGATAAATTCCCAACTTAATTGTATGATTGGAAAACTTATTTTCCCTTAGCTAAGCCGAATTAGTTTAAATGCTCATTTGTTTGCATGTAGACTTACTAAGCTTTATAGCTTACCCCTTTCTTTTCCCTTCCCTTATAGGTTCGTCCAGTTAATCCAAGGTTCGGTGATCAATGGGATTCCATCAACACTATCAACAATCTCTTTTGGTATTTTGATTACAAACTTGATAAGTTATGGCATGTATAGGTGGTTCATTGTTTTGGTTATGTGTCATAACTTTTTTGGGTCCATTTGTTGGTAGTGGTATTTTGATACTTGGCCATAAGGAATGAGCCATGAATGGTTAAGTACTATTTTTTCCAAATACTGTAATTTACTAATGTGCAAGCTTACATAGTATGAGTAAAATGTGTGTGGATGTGTATGCTTTAGTGTGAGTGGAAAAATGTAGTGAGTGGATGCCAAAATATACTTGTTTGGATGCATTGTTGTGTTATATTGTGTATTGGCATTATTGGTTGGTGTTCGTTTGTATTTTAGGGTGGCAATTGGCTTGGAAAATAGCCTATAATTGTACACACAAGTAGTCACACGGGCATGTAGATAGGCTGTGTGTCCCTTGCACCTGAAATCGTGGAAATTAAATGCTTTGAAGTAAACACACGGGTTGGAGACACGGACATGTGTCCCAACTGTGTAAAAGACACGGCCTAGCCACGGGCGTGTGGCTTGGTCGTGTGACAAAGTTTTCACAATGACATCATAAACGGAATGTCCTAGTTTTCATATAGAGAGAGGGCACAGGCATGTTGAGGCTATGTGAAGGACACGGGCAAGAGACATGGGCATATGTCCGGCAGTGTAAAAACCCCTATAGAATCGAAATGAAAATTAATTTTGCACGGGCTAGGGACATGGGCGGGTCCAACCACATGGCCTGCCCACACATGCGTGTCCCTGTCCCACGCGGGTGTGTGCCCTGTTTTAAGTAACTTTTTTCTAAGTGTTCGAAAAGCTCCAGTTTGGTTTCAGATTGTACCCAATGAGCCCTTTGGGCCTCGTAAGATAAGAGTGTTTTGACTAAAATAGAAAAAATTTTAAATTTTTTGTGAAATTTATGAGTCGAGACTGAATGATCCAGTGTTCATATGTCCGGTAATGCCTTGTACCCAGTCTCAACATCAGACCCGGGTAAGGGGCGTTACACTAGATCCCAGTTAACCTTAGGAATAGATAGGATACAAATGACATGTCATTAGGGGTTACCATGTTTATGTAATTTGGGTGCTGGTCCTGTACGTCCTACTAGTGGTTGAGTTTTCCAGCATATGCTGTGATTACTCATCAGCTTGTGTGAGCAACACCATGTATCTATGTATTGACCGTCAGCTTGTGTGAGCAGAGCCAGTGATGGCTCGAGAGGGAGCATTTATATGTGATATGTGATAGACGTGGTTTAACCACATATATGGCACTTAGTGTGTAAGATTCCTGAGTATCCGATATTATTCCAAATGGTTCAACGGACAAAGATGATGGTACGAGGGTATAAGAGATTATATGGATTAGTTTAGGTACTCGTGAGAAGGACGACAAGTAAGTGGTAGTGGATGTATTCATACATGAATACTATGGTTGAGATAATGTGCTAATCTTAAATTGATTAAAATTTTACCTATGTTTACTTATGCCTTTTTAAAGTGTGAATGAATGGGTAAATTGTACTTATTAGCCATACGAGCTTACTAAGTTTCATAGCTTACTTTGTTTACTTTTCCATGTTTTATAGTGATTCGGAAGCTCACTCGGATTGGAAGTTATCGAAGACCTCATCACACTATCCAGTAGTTGTTTTGGTACTTTTGGACTTAATGTATTTTGGTTATATGGCATGTATAGGTTATTTGGCTAATGAAGCCTATATGTTTTGATATGTGATTAGCCATGTGATTTGGCTTGATTTGGCATAGGTGATGGTATGTATATATAAGTGTAATTAGCCTTATTTTATAATGATCAGTCATGACGCTTAATAGCAATTGATTTAATGATACTGAAATTGTATGTTTTAGGTTTGATTTTGGTTTGGTTTGAGTGTCTATTTTTGTTGTGGTTATATGCTATTCAAATGTAGGTTGGCACCAAAATTGGTTGAGAAATGTGGCTTAGAAAATAGCCTATTTTTGTCCACACGAGCAAAGACACAGGCCTGTGTCTCAGCCGTGTGTGACACACAGTCAGGTGACACGACCATGTGTCCCTTATAGTTTTTAATGAAAACAAACCAGTAAGTTGCACGGGCTAGTCACAGGGGCATGTGGTTAGCCGTGTGCCCAAGTCAAAGAGTTACATGGGGTCGAACACGGCCATGTCATCCCATTTCGACTGTCTGCATGGCCTGTGACACGGGCGTGTCTCTTGGCCATCAATGTTTTCCCAAAATTTTATGAGTTCTCGATTTAATCTCGGATTATTTTTAATGCTTGTTTTGGGCCTCGATGGCTCGTGTTAGGGACTATATGAATGTATGTAAATGATTTATAATTGGATATGTGAATTGAATTTGAATTGGATGATTAATTATGTGATAAGTTTAATAATGTTTCATAACCCTATTTTAGTGATGGATACGAGTTAGGGGTGTTACATTTGATTGGTATCAGAGCTACGATTTAGTCGATTCTAGTACTAATATAGCGTATGTGAGTCTAGCTATACATGCCATATTTAACCAGTGATAGGGTGATATCTCTTGATAGTTTTTGAATCGTGGTTTCATATAGTAAATGGATTCCAATCGAGCTGACCCCGATGATGTAGAAAGTAATACACCAGCCTCTATTCATGGAGCAACGCCGTCTGAATCAAGACCCATATCTGAGGGTCGCGGAGGAGAGACAAAGGAAGCCTTCTTTCAGATGATGAATGAGTAGTTCTCTGAGTATGTCCGAACGAATCACCCCTACCTATTCCCTAACCAATTCCCATAGCTCCTCAAGGTTTGGAACCTTTGCAAATGAATAAGCCACCTATTGATAAAATTCGAAAGTATGGGATGAAGAGTTTAGAGCTACAGTTGATGATGATCCTAAAATACCCGAGTTTTGGCTTGAGCATACAATTCGAGTCTTTGATGAATTGTCTTATACGTCAATAAAATGTGTTAAATGCACTGTATCTCTTCTGAAAGATGTTGCATATCGGTGGTGGAGCACTTTGATATTTGTAGTGCCAAGAGATCGGGTCACATGGGAATTCTTTCAGACAGAGTTCAGAAAGAAATATATAAGTCAGTGATTTCTTGATCAAAAGCGCAAGGAATTCTTAGAGCTGAAACAGGGTCATATGACCGTATCGAATATGAAAGAGAATTCGTGAGACTGAGAAAATATGCTCGAGAGTGCATTCCAACTAAAGAGATTATGTGTAAATGGTTCAAAATGGATTAAATGAAGATATCAAGCTCTTAGTCGGAATACTTGAATTGAAAGAGTTTGTTGTGTTAGTCGAAAGAGCACAAAAAGCCGAAGAGCTTAGAAAAGAAAAGAGAAAAACCGATTCTAAGGCCAGAGATTCAAGAAAGAGGTTAATGGGAAATCATATTATCCAAAATCAAAGATATCCAGGGATTCTTCTAACCGTTCAACTACTTCAAGTGGGTATTCAGATAGAGATCGTGAGAAGCAACACATAATTTCAAAAGCTCAAGCACTTCGGTACCGAGTGTTGGTAGTGTCAAAGCCAACAAACCTAAGTGTCAACAGTGTCGTAGATGACATTTTGGAGAGTGTTGGATGAATACTAAAGCCTGTGCGTATATTTCAGAGATTGTAAGCCTACACGGAGTACCATTGTCGATCATTTTGGATAGAGTTTCGAGATTCACGTCATGGTTTTAGACGAAGTTATAAGATGCTTTAGGTACAAAGCTAAACTTTAGTACCGCTTTCCATCCACAGACCGATGGTCAGTCGAAGAGAGTAATACAAGTGCTAGAGGATATGCTCAGATGTTGCATAATGGAATTTCAAGGTAATTGGGAGAAGTACCTACCTTTGGTTGAATTTTCCTACAATAACAACTTCCAGTTAAGTTTGAAAATGGCGCATTATGAGGCTTTATATGTGCATAAATGTAGAATGCCTTTTTATTGGACTGAGCTTAAAGAAAATTAGATTCACAGGGTCGACCTAGTCAAGGAAACAGAGGAGAAAGTAAAAGTGATTCGAGACTGTTCGAAAGCTGCATCTAACAAACAAAAGTAGTATGCGGATTTGAAGCAAAAAGAGATCGAATTCCAAGTCGGGGATAAACTGTTTCTGAAAGTTTCTCCAGGGAGAAAAGTTCTTAGATTTGGTCGAAATAGCAAATTAAGTCCATGTTTCATCAGACACTATGAGATCATTGAGAGGATAGGACCAGCAGCTTATCGGCTGGCTTTACCGTCTGAATTAGAAAAGATTCACGATGTATTCCATGTGTCTATGCTGCGATGTTACCGCTCAAGCGCTTCACATGTGATTACCCCGACAGAGATTGAGATACAATCGGACATGACTTATGATGAAGAACCGCTTAAGATTCTAGCTCGAGAAGTTAAATAGTTAAGGAACAAAAGTATTGCCCTTGTGAAAGTATTATGGCAAAGACATGGGGTAGAAGAGGCAACATGGGAGCTTGAGGAAACCTTGAGAAATCAATATCCTAACTTATTCACTGGTAAGATTTTCAGAGACGAAAATCCCTAAGGGGGGAGAATTGTAACAGCCCGAATTAGGGCTTAGTCGGAATAGTGGTTTTGGTGTAACACCCCAAACCTGGCCCAGACGTTATGACCGAATCTGACATGTTACATTATACTGTCTTTCGAAAAATCGAGATTGTGAGTCAAAACTTGTTTAGTGAGATGAATTCTTTACTATTATCAAATCAACTTGTCAAAACGCTTGCCATTTGGGTTTTAAATTGATTAAAATTGTAGAAGCTTTTAAAACTTTGAAGTTTGAGTTGCGTGACTTTTTTTTAAAAAAATAGTTATTGTTTTGAAAACTCATCTTTTCCTAACTAGCAGTTTTATGTAAATAAGCAAAAGCCCAATTAAAATTAAATCCATAAATGGCCTTATTACAAAAATAAAAACCCAAAACGTAATTAATAGTATAAAGAAATCCAACTGTAAATTTCTACCGTCATGTGGCCACCTCGAGTCCCTTGCAGCACCAGATCGCCTAAAGCTGGGGATTACCTGTACAGTTAAAGAAGAGGGAGAGTTGACGAAAACTTAGTGTGCAATCCCCTATTAGTCAATCAGTAAATAGCATGCAGAAACTGTCTGGGCCTGAGCCCTATTCGGGAACAGTACAGTGTGGGCCTTAGCCCAGTACAATAACAGTACGGTGTAATCATACAAGAGTCTAACCTATCCTAATCCAGCCAACACACCACTCCGTACCACTAACACACCATTTAGGGATAAAATCGACCCACCTAGCCAACACACCAATATCGCAGCTGAGCTGCCAGTACAGTATATGTGGGATAGCCATCAGTAGCAGTATATGTGGCAAAGCCACCAGTACAGTCGACTTCCTCCCTAACAGTATTCCGACCCATGCAAAATGCCATGTCATAAAAAATACGTGTATGCAACATGTCATGCTCAGTATCAACCATGTTTACCTCATAAATATAAGTAATCTACCTCTAGGGGTATAGTAGTCATTTTTATCCATTAGGGGTAAAATCGTCATTTTATCCCCCTAAAGGTATTTTGGTCATTTACATATTTAGGAATCTTGGTACACATACCGACCGCTTAGAAGGTCTACAAACGTCTAGAGCAACTTAGGTAACCAAAAATGGTCATAATAATAAAATTGGGCCCGAGGCCCAAGTGGGCCCACACGCTTGTGTGGCCCATCTAGCCTAGATTTAGTCACAGCTATGTGAACTACATAACCCGATCCAAATTTTGCCATATATTGTTGGTTTCGTCCGTGTGGGACCCACGATCCCATTAGGCCCACACGGCCAATTTCGGCCCAACGTGGCCATTACTAGTATAAGCCCACGAGAACGCTCATGATGGCCTATGCCCATGTCTTGTGAGCTCGCATTACCACACATGTGCTCGCACTGTGTGGTGTCAATGGCCAGCCTTTTAGCTTTTCGGCCTTTACCATTTTACAGATAGAGTGGAGTGTTTACACACCCTTTCCGGCTTTTTCGACGATAATAGCTTTTAGTGCACAGCTACCCGCACACGTTTGCAAAACATGCTTTGACCTATGAGTTCCCCAAACTTATGCCGACACAATACATCATTAATCTTTTAATCATTGGGGTTAACAATCCCTAAAACCACATTCAATCAATTTAACCTAACACTTGCCTTCAAAGATCAACAGACTCCTCGCCCTCCAATTGATACAGAAGTTTGATTCTAGGCTCTTACATATCATCTGCACTCAAACCGAATTCAAATCAAAATCCATTAACCCTTGTTAGAACGTTTGCATAAACTATTGAACCAACATTAGGTACTTACCCTCAACACCAATTCTGAATATTCTCTTGCAAAAGGAAATTGCACCACAGAGGCAAGACTAGATCCAGCACACCCCTAGCCGTTCATGTTACAAAAAGAAGAAATTTAAAAGTAATACAGTTGTACCCGTAGCAGTATTCGATAGAGGAGACCTAAAGAAAAGCCCAACGATAGGAAGATCAAAAAAAGAAACAAGAGTACTTACCGAATGCTAGTGATTCCTACTAACTCGTGCACACAATAAAATAAAATAAAATAAAAGAATAGAGAGTGGAATATTCGGCCAAGATTTAGATGACTAGATGCAGTAAATGAAACGATCTGACAGAGGAAGAGAAGCACCCCACAAATATAGAACCCAAAATAAAGAGATGAGAGAAAAGTAGAAAGTGTTCAATTAGCCATGCAAAAAGAGGACGCTTGAAGAAAACGAAGAAATGGAGATGTAGAGAAAAAGAGATTCAACCACTACTCAATGAAGATGGAAGAATGATATTCAGTTTAAGATGCCAAGATGAACACATTGGGAAGGAAATGAAGACTAAAAAGAATGTCAAAGGAGAGAAAAGGGAAACTTGAATCGCCAAAACATGATTCAACAACCAAAAATGCACGAAAATAAAAGAGAGAAAACAACAGTAGAGGAATAGTTACCGAAAGAAAATAGAAAAACAACATAATCCCCTATACCAATTTGGCACTTCAGTGCCTTAGACCGATTGGCACCAAAAGAAACCTACTTTTAGCAAACACTACCCCTCCCTTACTCCTTGATTCACTCCCCAAATTTATCCACAATCATCTCCTTGAAATCCTTTACATATCACTCCAAAAATCACTCCATTCTCTCATCCATCAAAATTTCAATGCAACACAACCACTAGCTGAACCAATCAACAAAATAAATGCCTCCTTTCTTTTAAGCTGTGCCAACACTCGAACCTCAGACCTTAAGCACACTCCACACCCCATTTCCAATTGACCACCAGGCTTTTTGTGACACCTTTCAACCACAATTCATTGTAAGGCCTACGTGCTAACGCCAAAATTCATTTAATAGAAAAACTAAAATTTTGCAAATGCCAAACTTAAACCCAAGCTTCTCCAACACTCCCAATACACCCAAATCGCTTTAGCCAATAAAGCAAACATGCAATTTGTGTCATAACATGCAAAAATTAAATACTTAAGTTTTTTGGGGGGCATTACATTCGGGACCACACATACGAAGTACAAAAGTATATTTCGTGATTATTTTTAAGTTTATGACATGATTGCATGATAGTGATAAAATTTCATAAAGGAATTTTTATGAAATAGTGATTAATTTGTCCTTTAAGACTAAATTGAAAAAGTTGCAAAATATGAGTTTCTAGAAGGTTTAAGACCAATTATTAGCATGATGGACAAAACTGCTCAAGGAAGGGAAAAATATCAAAGAAAGGCCATGAGGACATTTTGGTAATTTGGTAAAGTTAAGTAATAAAAAGGGAAAAAGAATAAAAAATGTGTCCATCTTCTTCCCCAAGTGTGCCAAAAATTTCAAGCTTCATAGCTAGGGTTTTGTTTCAACTTTTCAAGCTTCAAATAAGTGCAATTTAGCCTCGTTTTTAATTCTCTTCGTATTTTTGAAACCCTTGTAGCTTAATTTAGCTATTTCTACCACTAATTGAGGCTAGGGTTTATGTTCAAAAATATACCCATGCATGACATGCAAATAATTTGATGCCTAGTGGTAGAAAATGAAAGTTTAAAGTGTAGTAAACAACTTTTTCTAAGTGATTTTTTCATGAAAATCCCTAATAGGGACCAAATTATAAAGTTACTAAAATGAGTAGTAAAAGTGTAAATTGATGATAAATAAGGGCTATTATGAGTACATGAAAGGTTCAGCTAGGCTTTGATAGCCAAGAGAATAAGTATATTTCATTTTACAAGCTTAGGGACCATTTTGCAAATATGTAAAAGTTTAGGGGCAAAATTATAAATTTTGCCAAAGTGTTAATTGTGGGCTATTTAGCCAATGTGATTATTAAATGAGCTTAATTTGTCATTTTAGATCAAGAAACATGAAGCCTGAATCGAAATCAGGGAAAAAGTAAAATAGTGGACTAAATCGAAGTTCACCCTCATTTTGGACCCGAGGTAAGTTGTATGTGATAATTTAGCATTAAGTTTTATAAAAATTTATTCTGATGATTTCTATGAATTTATGATATTCCATGAAGCTTATGGATACGAATTTTTATAAAGAAATGAAGAAGTGATAAATGAGAAATCCTGATAAGTGTTAAAGAATACAAAGGGTACCAAGGTCATGACATGAGCATTGTAGGTCCCGTATAAGACCATGTCTGGGACATGGCATCGGCACCGAACAAAGATCTCATGTAAGACCATGTCTGGGACATGCCATTGGCATCGAGATGTGATCCCATGTTAGACCATGTTTGGGACATGGCATTGGCATCCATGTGACGTCTCGTATAAGACCATGTCTGGGACATGGTGTCGGCACCAAAATGAGATATAGATCCCCTATAAGACTATCTCTAGGACATGGCATGGGTATCTAAGAGAGATCCCATGTAAGACCATGTCTGGGACATGGCATCGACATCATCCTATGATCTCGTGTAAGACCATGTCTGGGACATGGCATCGACATCGATATGAGATCCCGTGTAAGACCATGTCGAGGATATGGCTTCGGCATCAACTTGATCCCATGTAAGACCATATATGGGATATGGCATTAGCATCACACCATGAGATTGACTCACATGTATCCTTCGGTATTCTAATTTTTTAAAAGAGAAAGTATTCAAGTTAATCAGTTTAACGAGAAAGACTAATGTTTATGATGAGTGTTACATGTACACTTAAGTAAGTTATGAGAAAAAATGTGAATGAGTAAGTCATGAGAAAAAGCAAGACATGAGTATGAGTAAGTGATGTAAATGCGTAAGTTATGAGAACGAGTGGAAAAGTAATGATATGTTATCATATTTTTAATTGAATGATGTTTTATGACTTATATTACTATTTTATTCCATGCAACTTACTAAGCATTTTATGCTTACCCCTTCATTTCCCTTCTTCTCTGTAGATTTGCCAAATTAGCTCAGGGATCAATCAAATACGAAGCTCGAAGTCACACTATCAAACCATTCATTTTGGTACAGTAAAGTTAGTTATTTGATGTATGGCATGTATAGGAAATTTGATTATTTTGATAAGTGTCATTTTGCATAGCCAAAGGTGTTGGCTATTAATATTACTTAAGTAGTGTTGTAATGGCCTTTGAGATTGGCTAATATTGTCTAAGTTATATTTTATGCAAAGTGGATGAATTTCATGATTGTGCAAGTTGCATATTTAAGTAGAGTACTGATGGATGAGAATGATATGCATGGTGGCATTTGGATGCCTTAGCTGAGAATGTTTATAATGTATATTAAGCTTGGTTATGCAAGGTTGAGTTTGGTATGAGTTTGATTGTGTTTCAGCGTGGCAAAAAGGCTTGGAAAATAGCCTATATTTTCCACACGGGTTAGGCACACAGACGTGTGTCTAGGCCGTGTGTGACACACGGTTCGCACCAAGGGCATGTAACTCGACCATGTGTCCCCTGCATCTTAAGTCAATATTGCACACGGCCTAAGCACACGGGCATGTGCCCTAGCCTTGTGAACCCCTGGTAGTTTATAATGTTCAAGAACAGAGTAGTACACGGGATAAGGACAAGGGCATGTGCTCAAGCCATGTTGAAACCTGTAGGTTAGAATTGAGAGATAAACTCAGCACGGGCTAGGAACATGGGAGTGTGTGACCACACGGCCAGCCCAAACCAATGTGTCCCACCTTACACGGGCGTGTGGCTCTTTTTTAAGTAAAATTTTTCAAAGAGCCCGAAAGTTTCTGGATAGGTTTCAAACCACTACCGGTGCATGTTTCCGGCCTCGTAGGTCTATGATAAGGAAATTGAAAGTGTGTAGTTTTAATTTAGAGCGAGATTCATGGCTCAATTTCGAAAGTTTGAGCAAATGTAAGTACGGTAATGCCCCGTACCCTGTTCCAACGTCAGATTCGAGGAAAGGGTGTTACAGACTTTGCATGATGTGATTGTAAATTGTAGACAAAAGACTATTGAGTTGAAATGTCAGAATGGTGAAATTCTTCATATTGAATCCGATGATTCGAGTAGATTGCCTATTGTGATATCATCTATGGTAGCTCAGAAATATGTGAAAAAGGGTTGTGATGCTTATATTACTTATGTATTGGATACAAAAGTGTCTAAATCGAAGATAGAATCAGAACTAGTGGTTTGTGAATATCCAGATGAGTTTCCAGAAGAGTTACATGGGTTGCCACTGGCCAGGGAAGTTGAGTTTGCTATTGAATTAGTACCAGGCACATCACCAATATCGATAGCTCCATAGAGAATGGCTACTACAGAGTTAAAATAGTTGAAATCTAAGTTACAAGAGTTAACAGATAGAGGTTTTGCACGACCTAGTTTTTTGCCCTAGAGTGTGCCAATTCTATTTGCAAAGAAGAAAGATTGATCAATGAGATTGTGTATCGATTATCGATAGCTCAACAAAGTTACGATCAAGAATAAATATTCATTACTAAGAATTGATGATTTATTTGATCAGTTGAGAGGAGAAATAGTGCTTTCTAAGATTGATTTGCGATCTGGTTATTATCAATTGAGAGTTAAAGATTCGGATGTGCCAAAAACAGCATTCAGAACCAAATACGGACACTATGAATTTCTTGTTATGCCATTTGGGTTAACTAACGCTCCTGCAGTATTTATGGACTTGATGAATAGAATCTTCAGACCGTATTTAGATAGATTTGTTATTGTATTCATTGATGACATTCTGATCTATTCCCAAGATGAGTCTGAACATGCTGAGCATTTGACGACTGTGTTGCAAACATTGAGAGATAAGCAACTGTTTGTTAAATTCAGTAAATGTGAGTTTTGGCTCCAAGAAGTTGGACTTTTAGGACACATTGTGTAACACCCCTAACTCGTATCTGTCATCAGAATAGGGTTACGAGGTATTACCGATCAAATCACATCAAATGACATTCCTTTGTCAATCATTATCATTCATACACGCATTTCATTCATCCACAAATATTTTGTCCCTTATAAAGGTTTACAAGACTTTAAAACATTCTTAGAAGTGGTTCAGGACTAAACTGATAACATTTGAAAATTTTAGAAAAACTTAGAAAATTTCATGCGAACAGGGGTCACACACCCGTGTGATAGGCTGTGTGCCTTACATGGATACAGACACGCCTGTGTCACAAGCCATGTCAAAACAGGGCATACATACTAACTTAGCTCACACAGCCAACCACACGCCCGTGTGTCTAAGACGTGTAACTCATTGACTTGGTTTTTAATTAAGCTTCAGGGGACACATGGCCATGTACTATGACCGTGCGTTACACATGGCTGAGACACCCGCCCGTGTCTCTACCCGTGTGGACAAAAATTAGGTCGTTTACAAGGCTATTTTGCCACCCATATAAGGAATACCCTACAAGTTCAAAATGCACAATTTTAAGTCACCACTAAGCAGCCAACTCAACCTCAATTCATCACATTTATGCCATTTCAATTTCAACACCTATCATAACCATTAGTCTAACCAAATACCTACCGAAACAACATGATTCATTACTCATATTTCATTATTCAAACATGTACCAAAACCACATATCATATTCATCACTTTAATTTATTTCAATCATGTATTTCTTCACCATCAACCACACACATAGCAAGCTCATAAATTAAGCCAACTTAAACAGCCAAATATACACCAACATTAACATCATTTACAAGCCAAATCACATGGCTATAATTCCAGAACTCAAAAACATACCAAAACAACAAATAGCCTATACATGCCATATACCACATATACATAACTTCAAAAGTACAAAATAGATGGTCGATAGTGCAACGATGTTTCCGAAGATTTCCCAAATTCGAGCTAGCTTGATATCACTATAAAACACACAGAGAAAAACACAAAGTAAGCTTTATAGCTTAGTAAGTTCGTACGATAATGAAATGAACTCAACACTTAAATACCATTCAACCGATTAAGCATAACACATAACTTTACTCAATCCTTCCTCATGTTCACTTTTTAACTCCATATGAATCTAAAGAGTCTCATTCATTTGATAATCATATAGGTTTCGTACATACATGTACCTTCTAATACTTATCTATTACTTATTCACTTCTTTGGCCTATTCATTAAACCAATGAAATATCTTTGGATATTCGGATAAATTGCACACTTAGTGCCAAATAAATAATCGAAGCTATATCAAGCTCGCACACTTAGTGCCACTATATTTAATCGCAGCTATCTCGGTCTCGCACACTTAGTGTCAATAAATTTAGCCGAAGCTATCTCAATCTCGCACACTTAGTGCTGTTATATAACCGAGTCATTGTCAAACATATTTATAATCTAGTATTCACATTTTAAATAATATCAAAGCATTTAAACATCATTAAAATGTTACTTACTAGATACAAACTTACCTCAAGTACGGAAATGACGAAATGAGTCAACTTCTCGATAATCTTGCTTTTTCCCTGATCAAATTCTGAATTCCGCTTTTCTTGATCTAAATATATTCAAAATTAACTTATTCAATCAACCATTCATTCAATTTAGTCTAAAACACTCATGTTGGCATATTTGCACATTAGCCCCTAAACTTTCACACTTTTAACAATTTAATCCTTATTTCACAAAAACACAAAATTACAACAAATTTCAATATACCCATGTTTAGCCGAATTCTCCATAGGCCCCTAGCAGCCCATAACTTTCATTTATTTCACATTTCAACCCCTTAATTTACACATTTCACAATTTAATCCCTAAATTACATTTTAATTAAAAATCACTTCACAAAATATGATAATCTATCAATAAATACTCATTTTTCATCATCAAACATTCAAGAGCTCAAGCATTCGTCAATGGCAACTTTCAATCTATCAACAATAACCAAGATTGCATCTTTCTTTCATAGAGATAGGGGCAAACCTGATACAAAATCCATAGTTACTCTATCCCATTGCCACTCGAGAATCATTACTGGCTGTAGTAACCCTGACTGTACTTGATGTTCAGCTTTGACTTGCTAACAAATCAATCATTTCAAAACAAACTAAGATATATCTCTTTTCATGTCGTGCCACCAATAAAGTTGTTTCAAATCATTATACATTTTCGTGCTTCCCGAATGTACAGATAAACAACTATTGTGTGCTTCGTTTAGAATCATCCGAATTAACTCTGAATTTCTCATAACACATATTCTATTTCTGAATCTCAAACAGTTGTCAGAATCAATTTGAAACTCTAAATTAGGGTTCAACTCGCACTGAGCTCATTTTGCTAACAATTCTTTATCAACTTTCTAAGCTTCACAAATATTTTGTAGAAATAGCGGTCTTGCTTTCAACTCAGCTACAACCAAACCATCGTCAGATAAAGTTAACTGAGTATTCATCGTACGTAAACCAAATAAAGACTTTCAGCTCAAAGCATCAGTAACAACATTTGCTTTCCCTGGATAATAGTCAATCACTAACTCATTGTCTTTTAACAATTCTAACCATCTTCGTTGACGCAAGTTCAAATCTTTCTGAGTCATCAAGTATTTCAAACTTTTATGATCAGTATTGATGTGGCATTTATCAGCAAACAAGTAATGATGCCAAATTTTCAATGTGAACACAATTGCAGCTAACTCTAAATCGTGTGTCGGGTAATTATTTTCATGTGGCTTTACCTGTTTCAAGGCATAAGCTATAACTCTGCCTTCCTGCATCAAAGCACAACCCAGAACATTTAATGATGCATCACTAAAAATCACAAATTCTTTACCCGATTCAGGCTGAACTAACACTGGTGCTTCAGTCAATAAAGCTTTCAACTGCTTAAAACTTTGTTGGCATTTTTCTATCCACTCAAACTTGACATCTTTTTGAAGTAATCGCATCATTGGAGTTGCAATCATAGAGAAGCCTTTCACAAATAATCAATAATAACCCATTAGTCCCAGAAAACTTCAAACTTTGGACACATTTCTCAAAGGCTTTCAATCTAGAATCATAGAAATTTTGCTCGAGTCGACTTGGATACCCACGGCTGACACTATATGCCCCAAAAATCCAACTTTTCATAACCAGAACTCGCATTTGCTAAACTTAGCAAACAACTGCTTATCTCGTAGAGTCTGTAGTACAATTCTCAGATGTTCAGCATGTTTGGATTCATCACGAGAATAAATCAAAATGTCATCGATGAACACAACAAAAAATTGATCTAGGTATGGTCTGAAAATCCGATTCATCAAGTCTATAAAGACTGCAAGAGCATTAGTTAGTCCGAAAGGCATAACCAAAAATTCATAATGTCCGTACCTCGTTCGGAAAGCGATTTTCATCACATCAAAGTCTTTAACTCGCAGCTGATAATAACCCGATCTCAAATCTATCTTTGAAAACACAGTTGCCCCTTTCAACTGATAAAACAAATCATCAATACGCGGCAAAGGGTATTTATTCTTGATCGTCACTTTGTTGAGCTATCTGTAATCTATACACATTCTTATAGTGTCGTCTTTCTTTTTCACATATAATACCAATGCACCCCAAGGAGATAAACCCGGTCTCGCAAACCCTCTATCAGTTAATTCTTGCGACTAAACTTTTAATTCTTTCAATTCTGTCGGAGCCATTCTATACAGAGCTATCGATATAAGAGTTGTTCCCGGTACTAATTCAATACCAAACTCAACTTCTCTTGCCGATGGTAATCCTGGTAACTCCTTGGGAAATACATATGGATAATTGCACACCACTGGCACTGATTCAATTTTCTTTGATGTCACTTTCGTGTCAAGCACATAAACAAAATAAGCTTCACAACCCTTTTTCATATATCTCTTAGCTGACATCGACGAAATCACAACTGATAAACCATTCAAATCATCTAATTCAATCTGAATAATCTCATTATTCTAACATCTGAAATCAATTTTCTTTCGTCCACAATTCACTATTGCATCATGTAACGTTAGCCAATCCATACCCAAAATCACTTTGAATTTGTCAAATGGCAACAACATCAGATCAGTAGGAAAATAGAAATCCCAAATCATTAACAAACAATTCTTACAGACTTTGTCAACTAAAACACATTTGTCTATAGGATTCGATACTCTAATCACAAACTCAGTAGACTCTACAGGCAAAGTCTTACTAGATACTAAATTCATACATATATATTGTAACACCCCAAACCCAGCCCAGACGTTATGACCAAATCTAGTGTGTCACATGGATACTTCACTTAAACGTTGTTGTCCATTTAATAAAACGTTATGGTGTTTGTAGTTGAGCCATTTTTAAGACTTGTAAATATGAATCATATTTAGTTTAAAAATCGTAGTTATTACCGAATAAAGTTCACTTTAAAGAGATTTGTTGTTGTGTTATCGTCGTTAAGCTATCCATTCGTCACGTAGGGAAAGTTTTTCAAAAATGTTTGATTAGATTTGAAAAGCCCGCGTGAACTAGTCTACCGTAAAGAAAACAAATAATAAATAAAAACCCAAAACAAAATACCCGAGCGGCCTTATTACAACTTAAAACCGAAATTAAAATAAAGTATTAATAAAATAAATTTAGAAAACTATAAACCAGAAAGTAAATCACGTGGCCACTCCGAATTCCTCACAGCTCCAAGTCCTCTATGGTTGGGGGTTACCTGCATGGATGGAAAAGAGAGGGTGAGTTTGTGAAAACTCAGTGTGTAAAGAAACCCAACCAGTGTCATAGACCAGTCCAAGCTCAGTCTGGCCCGAAGCCCTATTCAGATACAGATTAAACTAGGCCTTGGCCCTTTTTAGATACAAAGTGGGCCTTGGGCCCATTACAGAAACAGATCAGTGTATATATATGCATGTATGCAAAGCCCAAGCCTAATCGAGCCCTACACACCACCGTACCAGCCCTACACACCATGTGGGGAATAACTCAACCCACCCAGCCCCACACACCACAGTCGCAGTAGTCTTGCTATTACAAAAATCGTGGCCAAGCCACCAGAACAGTAATACGAGGCAGAGCCTCTAAGAAGATTATGTGGCATTGCCACTTTTAGCACTTCCTCCGAATTAATAACCCAACCCCATGCAAATCAGAATATAACATGACATGGCACATAGAATATTAGACATAGTAACATACAAATCAGTCAACTTTTTCTAGGGGTATTTTGGTAATTTTGCTATGTCTCTAAGTCTCATGCTTAATACAACCTTCTAACAGATATAACGTCGCTCCGAGCGACTCAAATAGCCCATTTGTTCATTCAGTGCCATCGGGCCATAAAACACCTAATGGGCCCGAGGGAGCCCACATGCTATTATGGCCCGCTCAATCAGATTTACACATATTATTGCAGAATTAACATCCAATTTACTAGAAAACACTTACCGAATACTTTTACCCATATGGGCCCGTAAGCCCATTGGGCCCAGTTTTGACCCATCGAGGCTCAAAACCACCTAAGTGCACGAAAACTCGCACAGCAACCTTACCATCCATTATTTCAAGTTTAACGATTTCGTACCGACCCACGAGTTCTCGCACACTCGTAAACCCTCAAAATGTCGGTATTTCGGCATTTCGACTTTTCAGCTTTTGCTGATCTAATCTACTAGAGAGTGTCAATTACACACCTGTTTACGAACTACATCGAGATCCCGCAAGCGAACAACCTACATCAGTTTACCCACTATGTTATTCCATAATCCGATTACAACTATTAGCACTTACCCCCTATACATTCGGCCATAACCAAATAATTCAATAAACACTTACCTTGGCCAAGATCTAACAAGTAGATCTAGATCACCTTGTGATCACTTGCTCACCCACACCCTTCACAAGATCAACCCCTAAGTTCAGCTACAGAATCACTAGCAGACAACAAGAAAACTCTAAATCGGTTACCAAAGAGGAAGGCCGACAAGTGAAAAAGATTAGGGATTTTGGCTCTTTACCAATCACTAGAAAGAAGAGATTAAGAAATGAGACTACTTACCCAAAGGTTCACCTGCTTGTCTTGATAGAATAGAACCTCCAATCACTAGCCTAGTCCAAATCTATTATAGATCTAGTCAGAACGCAAGAAGAGGAGAGATCTATGGGATTCGACTTTCAAAAAAACACACTAGAGAGTATGGAGGTCTTGGTTTTGAAAGAAAAGGCGGATGAAGAAGAGAAGTTTATGAAAAGATAGAAGATGGTTGACAGAGAGATGAGAGGCTTGAGGGTTTCAACTTTTGTAAGAATAGAGACAAGGAGGGTTCGATCAAAGAAGAAATTGGCTAGCAATAGTCCAAATGGTTCAGGTTTTGGCTTTTGGAAGCAATCGGCCAAGAGAACTTAGGGAAACCGATGCCAATTGATGAAGAAAAGGAAAAAAAGATATGGAGTATAGGTTTCGGCTTTAAGAAGAAGGGATGAGAAAGGGTTCGGTCCCTTGAACAAGTCGGCACAAAGAAAGCTCACCACTTTTGGTTTTCAGCTTTTAGAACCAACAGGGAGAAGGAAAAAGAAAGAATAAAGAGCTCTTAAATGAACTATACCTATTCCGCACGAATAAACTGACCACACTTGTGAAATCTTGAAAGATTGCTAAAAAATATTGGCACACACATACAACAAATGCCGAAAATGCTAGCCTTTAACCCCTAGCCGAATTTGCACAACAAACAGTCCCTCATTTGGCCAACTCTCCCTTCATACTCAATCCCTAAATTTTCTCCCCTTATCACTCCTTAATCTAATCCCATAAACACTTCAAACTCCCTCCTTCAGAATTTAACTTGGAGTCCACCTCTTACTAAGCACCTGTAATAAAGTAAAAACTTTGCTCCTCAAGGGATTCGATCCTTAACTCCCTCACAAGCCTCTACACGCCAACTCCTTGAGCTCTAAGTGGCGTTACCTTGCCACTTTACCACAGGTTTTGTTGTGTCTTAAAACCCCAACTTTAATTTAAAAGCCCACTTAGCTCCAATCCACTTTCACCTAAGGCCAAAAATAGAAATTTTGCCAGACCTTAGGCTTAACCCTAGGCCTCCTAAAGGTCCACTAAACACACTTAATTCACTACTTTAGCATATGAACACATGTAAAAATAAATTCAAGCAAAATTCGAAAACCCAAAAAAATTAGGGCGTTACATATATGAATGAGTTCATCCTGGATCTATCAATGTAATCACATTAATATCATAAAGAGTGAAATTACCAGTGATAACATCTAGAGATGTTGCTTCTTTGCGAGCTCGAATAGCGTAAGCTCCGGCAGGTGCTCTAGCTTGTCGCCCTTTGGCTACAACTCACACTCCTAGCACGTCTAGGCGGTCTCCCTCTAGTGGCAGCTGTATTACTTGATTTTGGATTTTGACAATTATCTTTCTTAGCTAATTCAGGATAATCTCGAATGAAGTGATCTCGTGAACCACATTTATAATAAACTCTATTATTACATTTTCCCCAACATTCACCAAAATGTCCTCTTTTGCACTGTTGACACTCAGGTTTATAAGTTCTGACATTTCCAACACTTAATTCTAATGCAACTTGAGCCTTAGGATTAGAGTATTTTTCACACGATCTCTGTTCGAATACCCAACTGAAGCATTTAAACGACTGTATACATCTCTAGATTTATTTTATGAATATTGGTATGGCTTATTCATCGATCTTTTTCTCTTGTCTCTAGCCTCTGAATCTGCTTTCTTTTTCTCTTTGCTAAGCTTCTCAGCTTTGCAAGCTCTTTCAACTAAACTAACAAATTCTGTCAAATCTAAAATTCTGACTAGCATTTTAATATCTTCGTTCAACCTATCAACAAATCATTTACACATAATAGCTTCTATTGAAACACATTCTCCTGCGTATTTGCCCAGCCTCACGAACTCACATTCATATTCTGTTATAGTCATTCAACCCTGTTTCAACTCAAGGAACTCTTTCCATTTTCGATCAAGGAACCTCTGGCTAATATATTTCTTTTTGAACTCAGTCTAAAAGAACTCCCAGGTAACCTATTCCCTCGGAACCATAGATATTAATGTGTTCCACCACTATTATGCAGTATCTTTCAGGAGTTAAACCACATATTTAATGCATTCCTCAAGTGTACATGATAACTCGTTGAACACTCTAATGGTATTCTCAAGCTAAAATTCAGCTCGTTTAGCATCATCATAAACAGTAGTCATGAACTCTTCCACCCTATATTTATGAATCTTATCAATTGGAGGCTTATTCAACCGTATTAGATTGATAACTTGAGGAACAATGGGAATTTGTTAGGGAATAGGCGGAGTGGAGGTTGTTGAGGAGCCGAATTTGTTCAAACGAACTTTGTGAACCACTCGTTCATCATTTGGAAGAAGGCTTGCTTAACCTCTCCCTTGTGGCTACTCATTATAACTCTAGAACCAGATGGCACTGCCCCTTGAGCTGGAGTAGGTGCATTACTTTCTACATAATCAACTACAGCTCGACCGGGATCCATTTGCTATACGAAAACACATTTTAAACTATCAAGAATCATCACACTATCGCAAGTTAAATATATGACATCTATAGCTGACTCTCACACGCTACGTCAATCCTAGAATCGACTAAATCATAGCTCTGATACTAATAAAATGGAACACCCCTAACCGTATCTATCGCCAGAATAGAGTTACAAGGTATTACCGATCAAATCACATCAAATGACATTCATTTCTCAATCATTATCATTCATATACGTATTTCATTCATCCATAAATATTTTGTCCCTTATAAAGGTCTACGAGACCTTAAAACATGCATAGAAGTGGTTCGAGACAAAACCGATAATATTTGAAAACTTTAGAAAAACTTACAAAATTTCATGCAAATAGGGGTCACACACTCGTGTGACCAGGCCTTGTGCCTCACAAGGCCACAGACACACCCGTGTCACAGGCCGTGTCGAAACAGGGCATACATACTAATTTAGCTCACACGGCCAACCACACGCCCGTGTGCCTAGGCCATGTAACTCATTGACTTAGTTTTTAATTAAGCTTTAGGGGACACGCGGCCATGTACTATGACCGTGTGTCACATATGGCTGAGACACATGTCCATGTCTCAACCTGTGTGGACAAAAATTAGGTTATTTACAAGGCCATTTTGCCACCTATATAAGGCATACCATACAAGTTCAAAGTGCACAATTTCAAGTCACTATTAAGCAGCTAATTTATCACATTTATGCCATTTCAATTTCAACACCTGTCATAACCATTTGCCTAACCAAATACCTACCAAAACAACATGATTCATTACTCATATTTCACCTATTCAAACATGTACCAAAACCACATATCATATTCATCACTTTAATTTATATCAATCATGTATTTCTTCACCATCAGCCACACACATAGCAAGCTCATAAATTAAGCCAACTTAAATGGCCAAATATACACCAACATTAACATCATTTAGAAGCCAAATCACATGGCTATAATTCAAAAACTCAAAAACATACCAAAATAACAAATAGCCTCTACATGCCATATACTATATATAAATCACTTCAAAAGTACCAAATAGATGGCCGATAGTGCGACGATGTTCCTGATGATTTCCAAAATCCAAGCTAGCTTGATATCACTATAAAACACACAGAGAAAAACACAAAGTAAGCTTTATAGCTTAGTAAGTTCGTACGATAGTGAAATGAACTCAACACTTAAATACCATTCAATCGATTAAGCATAACACATAACTTTACTCAATTCTTACTCATGTTCACTTTTTAATTCCATATGAATCTATCGAGTCTTATTCATTCGATAATCATATAGGTTTCGTACGTGCCTATACCTTCCCATACTTATCTATTACTTATTCACTTCTTTGGCCTATTCATTAAACAATTCAGAAATCTTTGGATATTCAGATAACTCGCACACTTAGTGCCAAATAAATAATCGAAGCTATATCGAGCTCGCACACTTAGTGCCACTCTATTTAACCGAAGCTATCTCAGTCTCGCACACTTAGTGCCAATATATTTAGTCGAAGCTATCTCGGTCTCGCACACTTAGTGCCACTATATTTAACCGAGTTGTCGTCAAACACATTTAGAATCTCGTATTCACATTTAAATAATATCAAAGCATTTAAGCATCATTAAAATTTTACTTATTACATATGAACTTACCTCGAGTACGGAAACAACGAAATAAGTCGACTACTCGATAATCTTGCTTTTTCCCTGATCAAATTCTGAATTCCGCTTTTCTTGATCTAAATATATTCAAAATTAACTTATTCAATCAACCATTCATACAATTTAGTCTTAAACACCTATTTTGGCATATTTGCACATTAGCCCCTAAACCTTCACACTTTTAACAATTTAATCCTTATTTCAGAAAAACACAAAATTACAACAAATTTTCATATACCCATGTTTAGCCGAATTATCCATAGGTCCCTAGCAGCCCATATCTTTCATTTATTTCACATTTCAACCCTTCAATTTGCATATTTCATAATTTAATCCCTAAATTAAATTTTCAATAAAAATCACTTTACAAAATATGATAATCTATCAACAAATACTCATTTTTCATCATCAAACATTCAAGAGCTCAAGCATTCACCAATGGCAACTTTCAAAACATTAAGCAGTTTTGCAAAATAGCCCCTGGCTAGCTAGTACTCAATGCAACGATTATAAAAACATAGAAATCATCAAAAACTGAGTTAAAATCACTTAGCAATTTAACCTTGCAAGTGCCGAAACTTTCAAAGCTTTAAACTCTTATTTCCTTTTCTTATTTTTGGTCAAATGATGAAGATGAACATGTTTCAGCTTTTGTTTTATTAAATTAAAACTTAATTACTAAATTACTTTTTAACCTTATTTAATATCATTTATAAACACATAATGAATGGCTATACATGTCAAATTCCACTACCAATGGTCTAATTTCATAATAAGAACTTCCACCTTTTAATTTCATAAAAAATAAATAAGTACGATGGACCAAGCTTAGTGAGAGAAAGATTCACGGAGTTAATTTAATCTGAGAGACTAAAGAGAATGTGAAGGTGATACTTGATAGTTTGAAAGCAGCTTCAGATCAACAGAAATCGTAAGAAGATTTAAAACATAAAGATATTGAATTTCAGATCGGCAACAAGTATTTCTAAAAATATCACCATGGAAGAAGATTCTTCGATTTAGTGGCAATGGGAAGTTGAGTCTGAGATTCATCAGACCGTATGAGATTATTGAGAGGATAGGTCAAGTAACATATCGGCTAGCTTTACCGTCAGAACATGAAAAGATCAATAACGTGTTTCATGTATCTATGTTATGATAGTACAGGTCATACCGTTCACATATAATTTCTCTGATAGAGGTTGAGGTTCAACCCGATATGTCGTATAACAAAGAACCAATCAGAATTTTAGCTCAAGAGATCAAAGAGTTGAGAAATAAAAGCATAGCATTAATAAAGGTTTTTTGGCAACGTCATAGAATTGAAGCGGCTACGTCGGAACTCGAGGAAGCTATGAGAAAACAGAACCCTAACCTATTCTCTGGTAAGATTTTCGAGCACGAAAATTCCTAAGGGGAGAGTTATAACAGCCCATTTTTAGTGAAATCAGAACAATGGTTTTGGGACTACAAATCCAAGGTTATAATATTTATTTTAATATTCTTTTGAGGTATACAGCATGATAGTATGATTGCATAAAATTTCGTTAAGAAATTTTATCATTTGTATGCTTAATTTGTGGAAAAGGACTAAATCGCGTAAACTGTAAAAGTTGTGTTCTATTAGCTAAAGATGTCTAATAGCTATGGAACTTTAAAGTAGAGGTCCTTATATGGTAATTAGGCCTTCTATAATGATAGTAGACATTTATGGACATGGAATTAAGTGATTTTAATGATTAAAAAAAAGGTTAAAATAGTAATTAATAAATTAAACATAAAACAAATAAAAGAAAATTTGTGTCCATCTTCCTTAATGAAACTCAACACCAAAAATTAGAAGAAAAGAAGCCATGGCTACAGCTTTAAGCTTTCGGTTCAATCTCAAGCTTGCATGTAAGTGAATTTTGTCCCATTTTTAATGATTTTTATGTTTTTGAGGTCATTTAACTTGATTTAGCTAGCATAGGGACTAATTTACAATATTGTTAAAAGTTTAGAGTTTTACCATTAATGTTGACTGCATGAATTTACATTTTTATGAGATAAGGATTAAATTGTAAAGAAGTCAAAAGTTTAGGGTAAAGAGTTAATTGTACCATAATATGAAAATTAGATTAAATTGAATAGAATGATCTTTAAAATAGTTAAATTTGATTATATAAATCAAGAAAAGCAACCTTCGGATCTAAATCGAGGAAAAGACAAAGTTAGCGACTAGACAATAGTTTTCATCCGTACTATATCGAGGTAAGTTCATAATAAGCATT
The DNA here is from genome assembly GCA_020496765.1 of Gossypium stocksii. Classification (NCBI taxonomy): domain Eukaryota; kingdom Viridiplantae; phylum Streptophyta; class Magnoliopsida; order Malvales; family Malvaceae; genus Gossypium; species Gossypium stocksii. The sequence goes on from CM035627.1 coordinate 31,731,522, forward strand.
ATGTTACATGTATTTGGATGCTTAACTGATGTAATTGTGGTAATATGACCCTGCAAAAAATTTTGACGAGGCATCGACAAAGTATAGATCCCAGTTGAACCTTAGGAATAGATAAGATACAAATGACATGTCATTAGAGGTTACCGTGTTTATGTAATTTGTGTGCTGGTCCTGTACGTCCTACCAGTGGCTGAGTTTTTCAGCAAGTGTTGCGGTTACTCATCAACTTATATGAGCAGCACAGTGTAGCTATGTCTTGACCATCAACTTGTATGAGAAGACCCAATGATGGCTCGAGAGGGAGCATTTATATGAGATATGTGATAAAGGTGGTTTAACCACGTATATGGCACTTAGTGTGCAAGATTCTCGAGTATCCAATATTATTCCAAATGGTTTAACAGGCAAAGATGATGGTACAGGGATATAAGAGATGATATGGATCAGTTCAGGTACTCGTGAGAAGTACGACAAGTAAGTGGTAGTGGATGTATTCATACATGAATACTTTGGTTGAGATAATGCTAATCTTAAATTGATTAAAATTTTACCTATGTTTACTTATGCCTCTTTAAATTGTGAATGAATGGGTAAATTGTACTTATTAGCCATATGAGCTTACTAAGATTCATAGCTTACTTTGTTTAGTTTTCCATGTTTTATAATGATTCAGAAGGTCGCTCGAATTGGAAGTCATCAGAGATCTCATCACACTGTCCAGCAGTTGTTGTGGTACTTTTGGACTTAATGTATTTTGGTTATATGGCATGTATAGATTATTTGGCTAATGAAGCCTATATGTTTTAATATGTGATTAGCCATGTGTTTTGGCTTGATTTGGCATAAGTGATAGTATGTATATGTAAGTGTAATTAGCCTTGTCATGGATTGGTATGGTGAAGACCAAATGGTGGGAATTGAGATGAGTATGCATGCTAAGTTTTACAGACAATGTTTCATATATGTAATTGGTCATTTAATGTGGTTTTGATTTTGTATATGATGTTATGTGTATTTATGTGTTGCAAGCCTCACTTTATAGCATTTATCATTGCCATGGGAATGCCTTGATTATGATTTGGTGAATTGAGTACTATATGGTTGAGGTTTAGAATTAGCGTATACGTTATGTGATAGGCACAAAACTGGCTCTATGCATATGACCATTTAGGTAGCTTTTGAAGTTGATAATTGCATGTTTTTTAATGATCAATCATGATACTTGATAGCAATTAATTTAATGATATTGAAATTGCATGTTTTAGGTTTAGTTTTGGGTTGGTTTGAGTGCCTATTTTGGTTGTGGTTACATGCTATTGGAATGTGTAGTATGGCACCAAAATTGGGTGAGAAATGTGGCTTAGAAAATAGTCTATTTTCGTCCACACGGGTGTATGTCTCAACCGTGTGTGACACACGGTAAGGTGACACGATCGTGTGTCCCCTGTAGTTTTTAATGAAAACAAGTCAATGAGTTGTACGGGCTAGTCACACGGGCGTGTGGTTGGCATGTGACCCAAGTAAGAGAGATACACGGGGTCAGACATAGTCTAGGACACAGCTATGTGATCTCATTTCGAATGTCCATATAGCCTATATAACACCCCTTACCCATATCCAACGCTGGGACAGGGTATGAGGCGCTACCTTTCTAAAACACACGCAAATGATTGATATCGAACCTTCGAAAATACGTCCCAAATTTAAAATTTTTCAAACATTAGTCTACGAACCTTTTTATGGGCCTACGAAGCCTAAACCATGGATCAGAGGTGACTCGGAACCATTTCGTGCACTTGGGAAATTTTCTTCAAAAACTAGCATAAACAGGGCATACGCCTGTGGGGAAGGGCAACACACCCGTGTGGTCTCTAAACATGGCCATGCTGATGGCCTGTGTACCCCACATGGCCTAAGCAGATTAGGGACACGCCGTGCCCCTCACTCGTGTGAGATTAATTTCCAACATTCAACTTACAGGGGTTTTCACACGCCCAAGCACACACCCATGTGCCTAGCCCGAGTCCCTTCATATGGCCATGACACGCCTGTGTCGCAGCCCGTGTGTGGCAACCTTGACATTCAATTTCTAACGTCGGCAAACACACGACCATGGCACACGTCAGTGGTCTCTGCCCGTGTCTGTCACACAGCTAGGACACGTCCATGTCTCAGCCTGTGTGAGAGAACCTAGGTATTTTGTTTTTGATGTCAGCAACCACACGGCCATACACACGCCCGTAGGCTGGTTGAGCATATGCCTAAGCCATGTGCACAAAAATAGGCTATTTACCAAGCCTTTTTCCCACCCTGAAACAAAACCAACACAAGTCGAAATATACTAAGTCTACTATGCTCAGCCAATAGCCATAAATTCGCATCCAAAACACTGATGAGTATCATCAACCTTTGCACGAACTCATGCTTATTTCATTAATAATAACTAGAACCATTTTAGCCAATTCCAGAGGCCATTTACAAAATGAGCCTAATGTCATAAATGGCTAACACAATTGGCTCACTAATGTACCTTACAACAAAATGACCATATATCCTATACATGCCATTACTCAAACACAAAATACGACCATACCGAGTATTTTGGTGGATAGTGTGTATGCTGCCTCCAACGCTCTTGGATCCTTGAATTAATTAGGCAGCTCTAAAAGAAAATGGAAAGAAGAAGAGTAAGCATAAAGCTTAGTAAGTTATAGGCAAATAAATAACAGCAATTTCGTCAAGTTTTAATAAACTTTCATTGTATCTTAAGTCATGTAATTTACAATTTAATAACCACAATTTAACTTACTCGACTCCATCCTCTATTAACTATACAACATGATATTGCTCTCACCTTTCAAGCCTTATACTTAGGCACCTGCACCACTTGCAGAAATCATCACCATATCTCATAACTAAGCATCAATTCTGAGTTTTCCCATTGAACTATTTAGAATAGGAATGGATATCCAATAAGCCTTCCATATGGGGTCTTAAGCCGATGCCATTTCCTAGACATGGTCTTACACTGACTTTCCATGTATCAAGGTCGATGCCATGTCCCAGACAGGTCTTACACTGGCCCTCATCTGACAGTGTCAATGCCATGTCCTAGACAGGTCTTACATTGACACGTAACAAGCTGATTCCATGTCCCAGACAGGTCTTACACTACCTTGTATATCTCGAGACTGATGCAGGTCCCAGACATGTCTTACACTAGCTCTCGCCTTAAAGTCGATGCATGTCCCAAACATGTCTTACACTGGCTCTCGTAATGTGGTCGATGCATGTCCCAGACATGTCTTACACTAGCGCACACACGTCACCCCATTGTCATGGCATGAACATCCAATTCTATTCTAACTATTCAACCGAGCTCTATTACACGAGCTTTCATCAATTTAAATCTATACGTCATCATTTAACAACTTATGCTCAAATAATGTTCCCATAAACATCTCATACATACAATTTATCTACTCAAGTCAATTCAATAATTCCATACATAAAAGTTAGAAATATTGTATCATTTACTTACAACTTATCTCGGTACACAAAAATGAAGGTGACAATTCTGTTCACTCGACTTGCTTGGCTTTCCCCCGATCTAGGATCGGATTCGGCAATTCTTGATTTATGACAATAATGAATTTTCCAATTTAGCCACTAATTTAATACAAAAAAACTAAAATTCACAAATTGGTAAAATGACCATTTTACCCCTAAGCTCGAAAATTGATTTTTATCGAATTTCCTCAACTCTCATGCTTAGAAAACTTTTTTTATTCCCATTACTACCCCAATTTCTCATTATTTCCAACACTTGCCTCTTTATTATGCAACTTCTACAACTAAGTCCCATTCTATGCATCCTCATGCAAACTCTTTCACAAGTTGTTTATCTAACAATAATAGATCATTTTCTTCCCAAAAATTTCAGCAAACATCATGTATACACTCATGGAAAATTTTTAAACTTCGAACCAAAATGCTCAATACACCCCTCAAAATGTAGCTCATGCTACAAGGGTTCCAAAAATGCAAAAACATTCAAGAAAAACTTTAGGAATCACTTACTAATGAGAGCTTGAAGTTGCTAAAAATTTTTGCTTCAAAGACCCCCAAAAATGGCTGAACAATCGGTGGAAGGAGAGGCTAAAATGAAGAAGAAAAGGTGACTAGGTAAAAATAGGTACTATTTTACTATTTTGGTCACCTAATACACTTAAACCATTGACTTTTCTTATTTTTGTCCCACCTTGGCCGGCCATGACTCAATTAATGGGCTTATTTTCCCTTTAAAACCTTCCACTTTTAATTCTCTAGCTTTTTAACTAAATTTGCTAGTAATTTGTAACTTTTACTCTTTATGCGATTTAGTCCCTTTTCGCGATTAAGCATTCAATCGCGTAAATTAAATCTCCAAAATTTTCATGCATACTTCTAAAATCACTAAAACACATAATTTGTTGCCAAATTAATTTTCTTAAACCTTAGAAAGTGATTTCAAAATCACTATTCTGACTAGGCCCAGTTTTGGGCCATTACAGCCTGTGACACAAGCGTGTCTCTTGGTTGTGTGAGACACATAGCCTAGCCCCACAAGCGTGTGTCCCTTGTATCTGAAAATTTTCAATGTTTTCCCAAAATTTCTTTGATTTCTTGATTTATTCCCAGATTGTTTTTAATGCTTATTTTGGGCCTCTAGGTCTCATGTTAGGGACTATATGAATGTATGTGAATGATTTATAATTGGATATGTGAATTGAATTTGAATTGTATGATTAATTATGTGATGAGTCTGGTAATGCTCCATCACCCTACTCCAGCGATGGATACGAGTTAAGGGTGTTACAGGTCAACCCCTTAATTAAGTTACTAAGGAAAAACACACCCTTTAAATGGATCAAAGAGCAACAAAATAGTTTCAAGAAGTTAAAATCGATTCTAACTCAAGTACCTATCTTGATTCAGCCCGAATTAGGAAAAGAATATATTGGTTTTAGTGACGTATCACATGTGGGACTTGATTGTGTTTTAATGCAAGAGGGAAAAGTAATTGATTATGTTTAATGGCAACTTAAAACTCATGAGAGCAACTACACTACACATGACCTAGAATTAGCCGCAGTAATCTTTGAACTTAAAATTTGGAGACATTATCTTTATAGAGAAAAGTGCATAATCTATAGATCACAAGAGCTTAAAATACCTCCTAACTTAGAAAGAACTTAATTTAAGGAAAATGAGATGGATCAAGCTACTGAAAGACTATGTTTGCACAATTGAATACCATATAAGAAAAGCAAACGTTGTAGCAAACAACCTAAGTAGAAAAGCAAAAATGAAATTAAGAGCAATGTTTGCAAAATTGAGCCTTTATGATGATAGAGTCATCCTAGCCGAGTTGCAAGTTAAATTAACCTTGGTGGAAGAAATAAAAACCAAACAAACTTTGGATTTTGAGTTCTTTTTACACCTAAAGAGGGTCGAAGATGGATCGACTAAAGACTTCTCAATCAATGAGAGATGAGTCATTTGCTTCAAAAAATGATTTTGTGTACCAAAGGATCAAGAATTGAAATATAAAATACTTCGAGAGGCCAATAATAGCCCATATTCTATACATCTCAAAAGTAATAAAACGTAACAGGATCTAAAAGAATTATATTAGTGGCCAAGACTAAAGAAAAACATGACAGACTTTTTGGAAAAGTACTTGACATGCCAACAAGTAAAAGCAGAACATCAATTTCTGTCAGGATTGCTGTAACTAATCAAAACTTCACAATGAAAGTGGGAGAGAATAACAATGGATTTTGTGAGTGGTTACCTTCAACTCCCACTAAGAATAACTCAATATGGGTGATTGTGGATCGACTCACCAAATTAGCCCACTTCATTCCAGTCCGAACCAATTATTCCTTATCAAAGTTAGCAAAGTTGTACATTGTGGAGATTGTCAAACTACATGGAGTGCCAGTTTAATTTAAGAATTTGTGGAAGACACGTTAAGAAGTTGCACTAAAAGAATTATCCAAATTCTGGAAGACATGTTAAGAAGTTGTGTCATTGACTTCCGAGGTAGTTGGGAGGAATTTTTACCACTAGTTGAATTTTCTTACAACTGTAGTTTTCAAGCAAACATAAAGATGGCACCATACGAAGAAATTTATAAAAGGAAGTGTTGCACACCTCTATGTTGGATGAAATTGAAAGAAAAAAAATAATGGATCCTAAATTGGTACAAGAAACTGAAGATAAAATTCATTTTAACTCAAGAAAGATTAAAAACACCCTCATATCGATAATAAGTCATATGCCAACCTAAAGAGAAAGGATATTCAATTCAATGTCGAAGAACAAGTCTTTTTAAAAGTCTAGCCTTGGAAAAAAGTTCTAAGGTTCAGCAGAAAAGGAAAACTGAGTCCTCATTTTATTGGTTCTTACTGAATACAGAAGCGAATTGGCCCAGTAGCTTACCAACTTGAACTCCCTCCTGAGTTAGATCGAATCCACAATATGTTCCATGTGTCCATGTTACTACGCTATTGTTCTAGTCCTTCCCATGTCATTCCCATTGAAGAGAGCAAGCTTCGGCTGGACTTATCTTTTGAGGAAAAATCAATTAGAATAATAGATAGAGAGGTTAAAACTCTAAGAAATACAAAAAACTCCATAAGTTAACGATTTATGGCAAAACCATTGAACCAAATAAGCAACATGGGAACCCGGGGAGTTGATTTGCCAACAATTCCATCACTTGTTTGAATAAGGTAACTTAATTTCAAAGACGAATTTTGTTAAGGAAGAGAGATTTGTCACATCCAAAATTTATGGCCAGAAGAAATAGGGATAAAATTTAGATTTTAAAGTATAATAAGAATAGGGTAAGCAAACTTAGAATGCCTTAAAAATTATTGTTAATAAGGAATTAATAAGAATAAACCACTAGGCTTAATGGTTAAGTGTAAGGTAAACTAAGGTCCTAGGTTCAAACTCCCTTGATTGCATGCTTTTGTTGATTTTTTCCAATTTCTCCTAATGCTTGGCCAAAACCCTTAAAAATAGTTTCTTGAAGGCTTATGTTAAGAATGAGCTTGTTAGTTCAATAGTAAAGACTTAGCATCCCCTTTGAATCCAAAGTTCGAAACCCATTTTGCACCTTCAGCCAAAATATTTTATTTTCTTATTTTACCCCCATAAAATACCAAATTCTCAAACCAACCTAAACCGAAAACTATTTTTGAATTTAGTCCTTAATTTAAATCAATCCTAATTCTAAACTAATTCCTAATTCTTTTACAATTAGGGAAAAAGTTTTATAAATAGTCAATCTTTTCAAAACCTAGAATTTTTATTTTTAAACATTTTTTTCAAGAAAAGGTCTCAAACTTCTCTCTTCTTATTCTTTATTGTCGAAACCCTTATTACAATTAGGGTTCTTAAAAGTTCAATTTCATCCCCTTTTCTCCTCCATTGCCGAATTGCATTACCCAACCAAAGATTTTAAGGTTTTTAATTGCATCCCTCTTCTCAAAGTGGTTGTCAATTTCTTCAACCAAAAATTAAGTTTTTCTTGTGTCTTCAATCAGGTGTGGGATCTAACATAAACCATTGTGTATGATTAATTAATTGAATCATTAAAAATTAGGGTAGTAATGAATTGAATCAAGGTAAGTTATTATAATAAAAGTCATCATCATGGATAACAAATGAACGGTCATCATCACTGAGAAATTTGGGATGGTCAGATATTTATATGGGTTTTAGATGTCGAGTGATGCTCGAGGGAGGATAGGATGGATGGGTGGGAACTTAAAATTAAAATTACTTTGCATCATGTCATAACCTATACTTGTATTGATTTGCTAAATATTCCTTACATTATGCTTAATTTGGTATGATGTTATAAATTGAATGCTTTATTATTTGAACAATTATATATAATGGTTTAAAAATTAGACTCATGTTGGGCTGTCATAAGCTCACTCTCTCTTTCCTTACCTCAAGTAATGAAGAAAACTAGGACTTGGAATGACATAGGAGGGACCTTGGACTAGCATCTTTTTTTTTTCATTAAAGCTTTCCTTAATCGTTTTATTGGTGTATTTATGAGGTTGTAAATTATTAATTATTTATTAATTTTGTAACTATGGTTTGGGATTATTTAGCTTATTAATTTTTAAGCATGCTACTTAGTTAATACTCTGATAATTGCATACTCATTGGTTTAGAAAACTATTATTCTTAATAATATTCTTCTTTACTTTGCAAAAATACTTAAAGTTTTGATATGTCTTTTTTTTTTTAAAACTTGAACTGTTTTTCTCAAAACTTCACATTAATAATATTGTAATTGGATTACCAAGTAAAGTCGGTATGATTAATGAATTTTTCTTAAAAATAAAAGAGCAATTTTCATACAATTCAACTGTAACGCCCCAAAATTGTTAATTTTGACTTATGTAAATTTGACACATATATTTGTCTACTTTAGTGGTTATGTGTTATGGGTGTGTGTGTGAGGTCCGAAGTTCAAATCTTACTTGTGGCAATTTTTTTAATTTTTGGAATCAAGCCCTATCTCTGGTCAGTAGGCTTTTATTTAATTGTTTGTAAGTATATAACAAAATGGGCCTATTGGTCTGGTGGTTAAGTTGAGTGTTGGTCTGTTGGAGGTCCTGTGTTCTATTCTCTACGATGGCAAGGGTAGTATTTTTGCTCTAAGTTTCAACTAGAGTTGTGCTAAAAGGGGATTCTAAGTAGTGGGTTGTTGGTGGGAAAGTGGTGAGAGATTTGAGGAGATAATAGGGGAAGTTATCAGAATATTTTCTATCATGATTTTTGTTTTTTCAAATTTTTAGCTCCCTCTCTCTTTCCCCCAAAATTTCTGACGGCAACTTTCTTCTCCCCTTCCCTTGTTGCTTTTTTATCTTAATCGTTACTCTTTCCCTTGTTGTTCGTTCATTTTTGCTCTTCTAGAACTTGTTTTCTACTTTCCATCGTTAGTTGTAGAGAATTGGGTGTAAAGGGCTACCTTAGTGCCAATTTATAATTGAAATTGTTCAAGGTTTCGAGGTACTAGAAGGCTTGGGTGTGTTTTCACAACGAATTGATCCAGGAATGTATCCAGAAATGCAGAAAACGAGGTTTTAGCAAAAGCAAAAAACCAGTCTGTTGACGCCACACGGGCATGTGGTGGCCATGTGGTAAGCCATGTGCAATGTCACAACTGTGTGATCGACGAAAGCCAGGCCATGTGTAAGACTCGGCTGTGTGGTGATTGAGGTGTGGCCGTGTGAGCCACATGGGCTTGACCAAATTGGGTCGTGTAGGCCACATGAGTGAGAGGGCCCACACAAGTAATCCACACAAGCGTGTGTATTTTTAGGCCAAGCCGTGTGATCTACACGAGCAATGGCAATCTGGGCATTGGGCCCACATGGGCTAGCTACATGGGCGTGTTTGCCCATTTATCTGAAATTCCCCTAGGGTTGCACGGGTAGTCCTAAATGACTATGGGCCTACGGTAGGGTCAGTAAGGGCTAAATAAACCTTGAACTATATGATTTGACTGATTGGAATTCTAAATTGATTAGACACTAATGCATGACTATTTGTACTGTTATTTGCGTATCTGATATATATGTATGCCATATGTAAGCATGTGGGCTTGTTAGTCTATTTATCTGCACTTGCATATTTCTGTATCTGATATTGGGGTTGGGAGATGTATATTGGAGAAAGTGTTCTGAAAGGCGTTTATGCCTATTATCTAGTAGCTCAGCTGCATTATATCTGATATGTGCTCCATTCGGTACAACATGCTTTGTAGGGTTAGGTGGGTGTTTTAAACCCCACATGGTATGTAGGGATGGACAGAGATGGTGTGTAGAGGCTGGGGGTAGGATTCTGATTTCTGATTCTGTCTGCATATCTGTATCTTTATCTGAGATGGGCTTAGGCCCAAATCTGCTTCTGAATCTATAATAGGCTTAGGCCCAAGACTGTATCTAACTATTATTATGTATTTGTGCATGCTTAATTCTGTGGGGTTACACACTGAGCTTACGTAAACTCACTCCTTTCGGTTTAATTTGTACAGGTAATCCACAGTTTTAGGCGAATCGGTGCAATGGAGCTTCTCGGTGACCACTCAGATAAACGGTTATTTGGTTTCGTGATTTTAATTAAGTTTACGATTTTTTATTTTTGGGGAATTGTAATTTCTGGGACTGTATGGATTTTAACTGTTGTTTTTAGTTTCTTTTGCATGCTCGATCATACGTTTCTTTAAAAAAAATGGCGGTTTCCTAAAAACATGGTTTTCTAAAACTGCGATATGTTTTTCTTAAACACAACAATTTTCTAAGCTTTCGCTAATAAGTACATTTTGTGGCAAGCTGACCATTGATTAAACAATCTTAATTTGACAAAAGCTAATAAGAACCAATAAACTGAAAAGGTTTTATCGAGTCGACTTCGTATTTTAAACCCATTTTATGTGATGTCGCCAGATTCGGCCATAACATCTAGGCCAGGTTTGGGGTGTTAGGATGACTTTATTGGATCACTTTGATGATCAATGTAACGCCCTTAACTTAGTCGAAACTCCCAAACTGGGTTAAGGTGTTACAAGCATGAGGTTCAAGATTCTGTCCCAGTGTTTGTAAACCCTTTTCCTATTACAATGTAATTGTTCACTCCTAGCAAAAAGAGAAAAGAACTATTGTCATTTCTCCATAAACAAGATATTGAAGTAGTTTTTTCTTTTTACTATAAGGGTAGTATAGAATTATTAATTTATTTTTTATTACCAAAATTTAAAATATAAAAAATATTAAGAAAAATAATTATGATATTTAGAATTAAAAATATCCAAATTATAAAATAAAATAGAATTATTAATATATTTGAACTTTTTATCATTTTAATTAAAAATTAAAAACTATGAACTAATTGTGTTGTATTTATACAAATACTAGTTCCCATGTCACATGCGTTACACAGTGATTTTACATGTTATTTTTAAATTTATTAAGGCATAACAACATATTTGGCCCTTCAACTTAAAAAAAAATTATTTTAGCTCTCTAATTAATTTTTCACCTCTTATAGCCCTTTAACTTGCATTGTTTGTTAAATCACCCCAAAATGTATAAAAAAGTTAATGTCTATTAACTTTGTTGATGTGTCATCCACATGTATGATGTGTTAGCAATTAATTATTTTTAAAAATATTTAAAAATATATATTTTTAATATTTTTATACTTTTTAAATACTTTTTTTAAAAAAAATTAAAAATTAATTAATTATTGATGCGACATACACATGGATTGCCACATGGATGCACATTAGAAACATTAACTCTTCCATCTATTTGGGTGATTTGACAAATGATGCAAGTTTAAGGGCTAAAAGAAACTAAATCAAATGGAGGGCTAAATAACTTTTTTTTTTGTAAAGTTTGAGGGTCAAATAAGTCATTATGCCATTTATTAAAAATATGCTTTTATAATTTTTAAACAATATATATTTGATAATTAAATCAGAATTGGTGTAATATATAATGAAAATCTATTAATTTTGAAAATTATTGACAGAATAAAATAGTAATTTAAAAGTAATGAATGTAAAAAGTGAGAAACAATCAATAGTAAAATTATTGACCAATTGATCAGTAAAAGTCTATTTCTAAAAAAATTACAAAAATGGGCCACTTTAAAAAAAAAACGAGAATGGTTCGATTTTATTAAAATGCACTGAGTTAGTGTCGTTTTCAGGGGAAAGTAAAAAAAAAAAAACGCGTCTAGCTCAACACTTTTTTCCCCTCTGACCTATAAAATGCATCCAGGTTAGTGTGTTTTATTAAAGCGCTTCCAAGTTAGCACTCTTTTGCCCGTGTTCCAACAACTAAATTTCTAAAAAAAAAGACTATATTTAAAAAAATTACAAAAATAGGTCAATTTTTTTTAAAATTTATAAGAATGAGGTGTTTAATTGGGTTGAGAACAAGGGTTTAGACCGTGGCTGCTACGTACTTTTTTCAAGGAATTGGAAAGCAGGGGGTGTTGAGTTGGTTATGTCTCTTTCACGAAAACGGTTAAGCAAGTTAACATGACGACCTTTGCGCTGGGGTTTGCAGGTATGGAAAAATCTGACTTGTTTAAGGCATGGTGGTGAATTTTGGAGCGTGTCTTACATGTTCCTAATGGTGTGTAGTAAGTTGTTATGTGGTTGTATGAGGTTTTTTCTGCTAGAGTTGTTTTCTGTTTTGAGGAATGCTTAACTGGTGGGGTATTCGGGATTCTTGTGGGTGTTTGCATTCTGTCTTTGAGGTTTGTATGTTGGCTTCTGTTGAGTTTTGGTTTTTGTAATGGGGTGAGGATCACTGGTGTTGGGGGTTTAAATTGCTCTAGTAGTATGTTAGCATTTCTTGCAAATGCTGAAATTTGTAATTCTTGACTGAACGAAAAAAAATTGAGCCTTTATATAGATCCAAAATGGCAATACTATTTTTTTTATTTTTTGGTACCACAAATTAATATGAAAATAAAACTTAGAAAATATGCATTTATATAGACCCAAAGTCTCATTTCTCTTATCTTCTTAAGCAATGTGGGATGTGAGATATGTGTATATATAGACTCATGAAATGTTTGCAGCTTGTTCCTAGACAATGTGGGCAATGTGGGATTCTTTCCCCTTTTAACTAACAACATAAGATTAAATGTTACACTATATATATATATATATTATAGAGTTTAAAATTTTTACAAAAAGTTAACATTAGTTACATTATAAACAAAATTTTAAAACTCTATCAGTACAAAAAATAGATAATATAAAATGATGTGGAATTTGGTCACTTCTTGTTTGAAGATGACCAAATGGGTTTGAAATAAAAGTATTTGAGGGATGTGTGGAAGATTATATAGTATTTGCCATTAATGCAGTCTCGTTTGGTTGCATTTGTTTTTTTTTTTTTAAGCAAGTTCATTTTATGTACTTTAATACCAATATTATTAGATATTAAATAAAAGGTTTAATAAATCTATTTACTGAACACTAAAATTTGATGCATACAACCAATATAATGCGTAGGTATGAAACTATTAAAGAATTGATTCATATACATTTGTTTTATTTTCAAACGAAGGAAAGTTATATGGAAACAAAAATCATTTATATAAAAAGAATTTTATACATATGTAATATAAAAAACTGATTATGAAGTTGTCTATTCTTATGTATTTAAGGAATTTTTTTATCACTTAATTATAAAGTGTTATAAAATAGTCATTTAATTATATTTTTTTAACTCATCTGTTTATGAAAAGTTACAAAATTATCATTCAACTATTCAAAATAATCTTCTTCTTTTTTGTTACATACCTCAAAATTCAAGATAATTGAGGGACCAAAAAAAATTACTAATAGTTAAGTGATCATTTTGTAAGTTTTTATAATTCGATAGGCAAAAAATCATAGTTAAGTGACTACTAATGTAATTTAATATAGATATAAAAATATGAAAAATAATTATTGTATTTCATGTACATTATATACTTCTATAAAAAAAAACTTATTTAACATAATTATATACTATTTTTAAATAGATTATCTATCTAGTCAAAATACATCTGAAATAAATTTATCAGCATTCATTAGGTGAAGGAAAATAAATTAAAATTATTATTAAAAATTAAAAAGTATAGCAAAATATTAGAAAGAGATATTTAAAAAAAGAGATCAATTTTTTAAAATTACAAAAAAGTATACTATTTGAGTGCCAAATACTTACATTTATTTATTAATCAAACATTCATAACATAAAATAAAATAAATAATAATTAATTAAAAGTATAAATTCTAAGTTGAAATAATGGAAAATTATTTTAAAAAATAGAATAGTATGGATATTAACTTCAAATATTTAAAATTGAATAGAAGATTTTGCATATACAAGTTTTATATGTGCAATTTGTTGTTCTTTTTTCTTTTTCTTTTTTTATCATGGTCGTTTTGTATATATTAACAATTTTAAAATGCAACAAGATTAAATATCTCAAAAGGTGATTTTATAATATAAGAAAAAGTTAACAAAATTAAAAAAATAAAAATTATTTTGTAAAAAAATTATAAAATATAGTGTAGCCTTTAATCTTATGTTGTTTGTTAAAAGAGGAATGAATCTCACATTGTCTAAGAACAAACTGCAAACCTATTCATGAGTCTAAATATATACATATCTCACATCCCAAATTACTTAAGAAAACAAGGGAAATGAGAATTTGAGTCTATATAAACGTTTGTTTTGTAAGTTTTATTTCTACATTAATTAGTGACACCAAAAAATTAAAAAAAAAGTGTTGCCACGTTGGGTCTATATTATGTTATATTATTGGTTTTATAGATTTAAAAAAATGAAAAAAATTAAATAATAAAATAAAATATCTTAATTAATCTATTTTCTTTATCGTAATTTATTTAGCTTGGCTTTTATTAGAATTCAAGATTTGAACAAATATCTTGCAATTTGAAATTATGAATTTATTTTATTCTATAAGTGAAGTCATTGTCTTTTTGTTTTTATCGCATATTATCTTTGCCAATCCATTAATATAATTATATTTATTTAATAAAAAAATTTATTTTTAATTTATCTAATTATATCAAATGATTTTTAAAGATTTATTATTTTATTAATTAATAATATATTATATTATTTTCTAAATGAAATTTTTAAAAGTCATGACCTAAATATACTATTATATTAATTAATATTTAATTAAAATTACTTTTATTACTATCACATTATAATCTTAATAAATTATTATTTTTATATCAATTTAATAATGTAATTAATTATAAAAGTTATTCTCATCTGTTGTAAAAAAATTCTAAACACCTACTTTTATATATATTATAGATAATAGATAATAATAAAAAATTATTAAATTTATATAATTACAATTTTTGATAATATTCCCATTTATAAAGAGAGTAGGAATTTAGAAGCTAGGCTTTAGGCAATGACAGTGTGAAGAATCTAGCTACCAGTGAATGGGAGCCATCAGGACCGTCCACTTGGATTCTGATCAAATGAAAAGAGATTGAAGACAACGATACTGATCGCAAAATCCACGCTACGCTACAATGTAGATGGAGTATACTATAGCATTAGCAGTTATTCTTTTCATAATAATAATAAGTATAGCCGTTTTTGCAGAGCCCAGTCCGCTTCAATCAAACGGCCAATCTTCTCGGTTGCCTCATTTCCCCCGTAATAACGGTTTCAGTGTCGCCACGTTGCCAATTGTTTGCGCCTAACTAACTAAAAATTTTAGTATCAAATTATAGAAAAAAAAAAATGGTTGTTTTTAATAATTAAAACTTAAATGTCCAAAATTACACGCATATAATAATTATATAGAGATTTTATCAATCCTTAGTGATTATAATAATATTTACAACTTTTAATATGTATTTGCTTTTGTAGAGGTTATAAATTTAACATTTTTATATCAATGAAAGAAATCAACAAATAATCTATTTATGCTAATAAAAAACTAATTCCACACTTAGAAAAGTTAAAAAAATCATTTCATTACGAGAGTTGAGTGTTTTTCGTTGTGTTTTATTGAAGGAGACAATTAAATATTTATACATATGGTTACTATTGATGGAATTGATGTTTTGGTAGACTTTATGTTTGTTGGACACGTGTACTATTTTAGTCTGCTTACTATACTTCGTAGCCTCCACACGCGAACTATTTGGTATATGCAAACTAGGACTGCAAACTACCCTTGCGAGCTCATCTGGTGAACCTCCACTACAAGAACTGTACGCATCCAACTAGTAGGCCCAACTTGGTCCCGAGTAGGTGATTCAGACTCTATTCGGGTTTTAGGTCGGTGATCATAAATACATAAAAATCTAGTCCCCCCATTGGGTCTAAGAAGATTTATAAAACAGCGCTTCTTAAAGCCATCACTTTACATTTATACAGCTTGTTGAATACGCTGTGACCATTGACGCATGACGTTACTCTCACCACGTGTACAAGTGGATCACGTATGTTTACATCTGGCCGTTGGTGCTCCTCGGTTATTTGAATCGTCAAAACGCAAGGGAGAGAAACTCTTTAAAAATGGGGTTTTCAAAATACCTAAAAGTCACAAACTTAGCATTTTTTACAACCAAACTCAATTGAGGCTTTTTTTTCAAGGTAAATTTTGTAAACTTCTACGTCTCAAATTTTAGCTTTCTTCTTTTATCAAAACTATGTTAAGAATGAGAGGAATTGGTGGTCGAATAATTCCCAGCTATCTATCATAAGAGCATGCATCAAGGGTCCTTATAGAAGCCAGTTTCCACATCTGCGCCACAAAAAAGGAAGAGATTGCTTAAACTTTGGCCATGCAAGGGATTGAAATCCCCAACTTTACTTATGACTTCTCCATTCCTGAGGGGCCACATAGGCTGAGTGACACTAATGATAGGAGTTTCCTACTCCCCCTCCACGTTCTGGAAGTTGGATTCTATTTGCCCCTGAATTTGTTCTTCTATCATCTTCTCCAAGACTACAGGATAGTTCCCGGTCAACTTTCTAGGTTTTCTTGGTTACTCGTGGTGGCTTACTTCAGCAACTGCTGCTAACGCAACAAAGTGCCATTACTTACGATTTTTTAACATTTATATCTATTGAAGGCCCAAAATCGAGGAAATTCGTCAAGCTTTTACTATTTCACCCCTTACGAAAAGGTTGAGACCGTTATCTCCAACCGATGTTCTAATCTTTGACTAAATCAGAGGAAATACATTAGGGTAAAGTAAAGGCTCACTGACAGGTTTGATTTTCCAACCGAGTGGTCCTCACCAAGCAAGGACATGTGCTCGTTTAAGCGGGGCATTACAATAGAGATGTAACACCCCCTAACCCCACACCGTCGCCGGAACAGGGTTACGAGGTATTATCGGAACCATACACTAACTTACGAAATAAAAACGAGGCATAAATTTGAGCTTCAATCAAAAACCCTCTATTTACCATCAAATAATTCTTAATATAGGCCTACGGGACCCAAAATAAGTTTAGAAATTGATTCGGGATCAAACCGGGAACTTAAAAATTTTTTCTTGGAAAACAGGGGCACATGGCCGTATGGCTTGGGACATGCCCGTGTGGACAGCCCGTGTGGAATCACATGGCCGTGGGGCCAGGCCGTGGGCAGTCCTAACTTGCCACACACGGCCGTGTGACTAGCCCGTGGAAGAATCTGTTTCTCCCACACGGCCAGGGCACACGCCCATGTGATTTGGCCGTGTGAAAACTGCATGTTTCATCATTTTTAAGCTATTTTTACCCACTAAACATAACAAATACATACCCAACTCTTTGACTTATAATTAACAATAAAAAATCATTCAAATCAATTTCAAACTTAGCAAAAACTCATTCATTCACTCATAAAACTTCTTAAGGTTTATAAACCATATTTATATTCAAAATATTTAATATTTACAAGTAACAAATACTAAACCTAGTACATGCCACATTACCAAAAGATAAATACATCACCACAAATTTGAGCTGAGATCGGGATTGACTTGGATGCTTAACGAAACCTCAACTTTACCTAACCTGCGCACGGAAAACAACCATACGCTGAGTATTGAAAATACTCAGTGGTATTATCATAATTCAAACTAAATCAACAATCAAATAGCATACACGTACATGGATAATCACAAATCATTGCATATAATCACATGCCAAGTTATCATATTACAATACATCACTTCCCATATTTGAATCCATATTCAATCAATATCATTCCTAATAATTCATGAATCTTGGGTTCACATTTAAGTCACATATAAACACTCAATTCACATTTCACATATGAATGTTTCATAACACTTTGATTTATGCTTTCAATCACATATCACACATCTCATTTCAATAACTCAATCACATTTACTCGTAATTTATCACTTCACTTATTTTTCCCTATTAACTTGACTCGGACTTTGGCGGATACACGGATCCAACTAAACACACCATATTGGCACCCAGTGCCTCATTGGATAGTTCGAAGCAAAGTTGACACCCAGTGTCTCATCGGCCTAGCCGAAGTAAAGTGGTACCTAGTACCTCATCGAATCTATCCGAAGCAATATGACACTCCAAGTGTCTCATCGACTCGAGGTCGAAGTAACCCTGAACACTTCTAATCCTATGGCACGCCAACTATATCCACTAAGCCCGACTAGTTAATAGGGTATCGGAAACACATTTCATTTCCAATCGTTTTCTCATATTTTCAATCAAATTCACATCATTTGCTCTTTGGCCAATTTTCTCTCATAATTTTCAGTTCAAACATAACTTGCTTCAATCTCACATTTTCACATATTTTCACATATTTTCACTTCATTTCCATTTTCAATTGATCAAAATCATTTCCATCAACTCAATCTCATTTGCATACTAACATTGCTCATCAAATAAATCTAATACACATTCAATCCAACATGAATATTTACCCGCATTCAATTTCCATACACATATATTAAATAAATTAAACACATAATAAGAAATAATTCAAATTATGATAATACAAACCGATATTTTCCCGAGCTACTCCTCGACCACTTTTTCTTTTCCCTTCGTATTCGATGGCTCGGTTTCCTTGTTGGCTATGAAGATTAGCATAATTATAATCAATTAACAACACACATAATTCATACAAATTTCTAAGTTTCTATACAACTTTTCTCATAATACCGAATTTGTCCTAACTCACTTCATCTTCTCCCTTTTGACAATTCATATCATTTCCTTATTCAATTTCCATCAAAACTTCAATATAACTATCAAAATTTTACAATTTTCATAATTTTGAATTTCTTTCAAATTAGTCCCTAAAACTCAAAACTTATACCCTATTTTACAATTAAGTCCTTAAATCAATTCTAATCAATAACTTTATCAAATTAATCCTCAATTTCATCATTTTCTCAACATGAACCCTACTCACATATCCATTAACTTTCAATATTTCCACATAAATTCAAGAATATCTTCTTCTAAGACTCCAAAAACATCAAAATTACAAAGAAATGGACTTAATTGACTTACCAAATTAATCCCCAAGCTTTAATCCTTCAATTTTCCCTTTTTCCTTCTTTCTTTCCTTCTTTCTTTCCTTTTCACGTTTTCTCTGTAGCTTTTCTATTCTTTTTCTTTTGTTTTCTTTATTTTATTAACCTTTATTTCATTTACTAATTTTAATTACTAAAATATCTAATTAAAAACAAATAAAATTAATACACATGTATTACACACATACATACACATGTATCATCCATCACCATACATTTGTCTCTATCATAATTAATCAACAAAAATTATAATATCACATATTTAATATTAATTATAACAAATAAATAAATAAATATCCTTTACTTAATAATTAAGTAAATACATATATAACATACATTTGTACCAATAAAATTAATACACATGTATTTTATCCATCATTCACACATGTCACTTTTATGGTCTAATTACTAATTTAATCCTTTAATATTTTTCTATTCTATAATTAAACTTCTGCATTCTATTCGATTTAGTCCTTTCTACTAATTATTTCTAATTAAACTAAATTCACTTCACCAAAATCTAATTCAACTTATAACTAATTTCATAAATATTTTTAATAAATACTTACGGACTTATTTTCCTAAGACTGAGGCCCTAAGACTCGTCTTTCCGGTGCTCGTGAAATTTTGGGTCGTTACATTTCTCTCCCCCTAAAAAAATTTCGTCCTCGAAATTTACCTGAGAATAGGTGGGGGTACTGAGTTCTCATCGTTTCCTCCGGTTCCCAAGTTGCTTCTTCCATTTTATGACTTCTCCATAGCACTTTCACTAAAGAAACTCGCTTATTTCTCAATTCTTTTACCTCTCGGGCTAGAATCTTAACTGGTTCTTCTTCGTAAGATAAATCCGGTCGGATTTCAATATCTTCAGTAGAAATAACATGAGAAGGATCCGATCTATAACTTCGAAGCATTGAAACATGAAAAACATCGTATATCTTCTGTAACTCCAGAGGTAAAGCTAATCGATAAGCTACCGGTCCAATTCTCTCCACTATTTCATATGGCCCAATATAACGAGGACTTAATTTACCTTTCCGGCCAAATCTCAATACTTTCTTCCATGGCGAAACTTTAAGAAATACTTTATCCCCAACCGAATACTCGATATCCCGTCGTTTCAAATCAGCATATGATTTCTTTCTATCAAAAGCTGCTTTTAATCTTCCTCGAATCTTCTTGACTGTTTCCTCGGTCTCTTAAATCAATTCCGACCCAATCACTTTTCTTTCATTCAATTCTGTCCAACACACAGGTGATCGACATCTTCGACCATACAGTGCTTCATACGAAGCCATTTGAATACTTGATTGGAAACTATTATTATATACAAATTCAGCTAAAGGCAAATAACGTTCCCAACCTGATTCAAATTCAATGATACAAGCTCGAAGCATATCTTCTAAAATCTGAATTACTTGTTCAGATTGTCCATCAGTCTGCGGATGGAATGCTGTACTGAAATTAAGCCGTGTACCCAACGACTCATGTAACTGTCTCCAAAATCTTGATGTGAACCGAGGATCTCGATCTGAAATTATCGATGACGGAATACCATGTAATCTAACAATTTCTCGAATGTATACCTCAGCAAGTTTTTGCAACGACCAATCTGTTCTGACTGCTATAAAGTGAGCTGACTGAGTAAGTCTATCAACTATCACCCAAATAGCATTCTTTTTACTTGCTGACAACGGTAATCCCAAAACAAAATCCATTGTGATGCGATCCCATTTCCATTCAGGAATACTGATAGGCTGAAGTAAACCTGTCGGTACCTAATGTTCTGCCTTTATTCACTGACATACAAGACATTTTCCAACATATTCAACTATGTCTCTTTTCATTCCAGGCCACCAATACAAATCGCGTAAATTACGATACATTTTTGTACTTCCCGGGTGTAAAGCAAATGAACCATCGTGTGCCTCTCGGAGTATTAACTCTTTCAATTCAGATTTAGCTGGAACACATACTCGATCTCGGTACCTCAAACATCCATGAGTATCAATGCTGAAATTTTCTACTGTATCACTCTGTATCATCTCTCTTTTCTTCATCAATTTATCATCTTCCAACTGAGCTGCTCTAATCTGATCAAACATTACTGGTTTTACTCTTAACTCGGCCAATAAACTTCCATCATCAGTGATACTGAGCTGTGCAAACATTGCTCGCAACTCAATTGCAGCTTTTCTACTTAACGCATCAGCTACTACATTAGCTTTTCCCGGATGGTAATCTATAATACAATCATAATCTTTCAGAAGCTCAATCTATCGTCTCTGTCTCAAATTTAATTCTTTTTGGGAAAGAAGATACTTCAAACTTTTATGATCTGTATAAATGTAGCATTTTTCACCATAAAGGTAATGTCTCCAAATCTTCAAAGCAAAAATCACAGCCGCAAACTCCAAGTCATGATTCGGATAATTTCTCTCATGTGGTTTTAACTGACGGGATGCATAAGCAATAACCTTTCCATCTTGCATAAGTACACAACCCAAACCACTCAATGAGGCATCACTATATACAATAAAATCTTTTCCCGACTCCGGTAAAGTCAAAACCGGTGCCTCTGTTAACATCCGCTTCAACATCTCAAAACTTTTCTGACATTGATCATCCCAAATAAAAGAAACATTCTTTTGTAGCAATTTAGTCATAGGCAAGGCTATTTTTGAAAATCCATTCACAAATCTTCTATAATACCCGCCAAACCAAGAAAACTACGTACCTCTGATATATTCTTCGGAGCTTTCCACTGAACTATGGCTTCTATCTTTTTCGGATCAACTCTGATTCCATCTGCCGATACCACATGTCCCAAAAATACAACTTCTGATAACCAAAATTCACATTTACTCAATTTCCCATACAATTATTTTTCTTGCAAAATCTGTAGTGCTATTCTGAGATGCTGATCATGCTTCGCCTCTGTCTTCGAATAAACTAATATGTCATCAATGAAAACTACAACAAATTGATCTAAATATGGCTGAAATATGCTGTTCATCAGATCCATGAAAGCAGCTGGGGCATTAGTTAATCCGAATGGCATTACTAAAAATTCATAATGGCCATACCTTGTACGAAAAGTTGTCTTTGGCACATCACATTCCTTTACTTTCAACTGATAGTAGCCAGATCTTAAATCAATCTTTGAAAACACTGAAGCTCCTTTCAGCTGATCAAATAAATCATCAATGCGAGGAAGTGGATATTTGTTCTTGATTGTCACCTTATTCAACTGTCTATAGTCAATACAAAGTCGCATCGAACCGTCTTTCTTTTTAACAAATAATACTGGAGCTCCCCATGGTGAAATACTCGGTCGAATAAAACCACGATCTAATAAATCTTGCAACTATATCTTTAACTCTTTCAGTTCTGTAGGTGACATACGGTATGGAGAAATAGAAATTGGAGCAGTGCCCGGATAAATCTCTATAGCAAACTCAACTTCTCTATCTGGTGGCAAACCCGGTAATTCTTCAGGAAATACATCAGGAAACTCGCAAACTGTCTGAATTTTACTACATTGACTTCCAACTGAATCTGAATTGATAACATAAGCCAAATATGCTGTACAACCCTGCTATAACAACTTATTAGCCTTAATTGCTGAAATAATACGCGTTGGCCCACTGTTTCGAATACCTTTCACCTCAATACTATCTCCATCAATAGTTTGAATACTAAACTTCTTTTCATAGCAATCTAAAATTACACCGTGTTCAGACAACCAATCCATACCCAATATTACATCAAAATCTCCAAATGGCATAATCAATAAATCGACCGAAAAAGTTCTATTCTGAATTTTCAACGGGCATCTCGGACATATTTGATTCACTAACACCGTTTGTCCTAATGGACTTGACACCTCTATTGACATTCTAGACATTTCATGTTTCAATTTTCCCAGCTCAACTAGTTTTGAATTAACATATGAATGCGAAGACCCAGGGTCAATTAAAGCATAAACAGGCTCAGAATATCATAAGAATATACCTGTTACAACATCATGCGCATCACCTTCTTATCGGGTTCGAACCACATATGCTCTAGCCGGAATTCTAGCCTCCGACTGCTGTGTAACAACATCACTATTTCTTCTAGTACCGCCTCCTCGAGATACTGAACCACCTCTACCTGATCCTCTACCTCTAGCAATAGATGCTAATCTCTGTGATGTCACGGGTGCAATACTGTCAGCTTTAGGACAATCTCTGATAAAATGGTCTTTAGAACCACATCGAAAACAGCCTCCAACTAATTTCCAACATTCACCCCTATGTTTCTTTCCGCAATGTTCACAATCTGGAATAGCAATATCTCTGGATGGACCTCTTACACTACCAGTTGACACCGTAGTTTGTTTTCCTTGACTCTTTCCTCCTCTATCAGATCTGAAACTAGATCTCCAACCACCTCGAGAATCTCTGGATCTTTTCTGTAAAGGATTCGAGCTTATAGTTCCCATACGTTTTCCAACTGGCTTAGAAGGTTCAGACTTTTTATCAAGCCCCAAGACTTGTTCTATCATCTTAACCCGCTCAATTAAGTCAACAAATTCAGTGATTCGCTGAGATACCAATAGCACTTTTATTTCATCTCTTAATCCCCTCAAGAATCTTTTACAACTGTCAGCTTCGGTCGGTACAAACTCAAATGCATATCTACTAAGTCTTGAGAATTCTCGTTCATAGTCCACTACTGTCATTTCACCTTGTTTCAAAGTCAGAAATTCTTGTTTCTTATCTTCAATGTATATTTCCCCAATGTACTTCTTTTGGAATTCTTTCTGAAATAAATCCCATGTTACTTGATCAGTAGGCAAGTGTCGGATCACAGATTCCCATCATAGGTATGCTTCACCCTGTAGCAAAGATACAGCACATAGCAAGCTTTCTCGTGGAGTACACTCTAACTGTTGTAAAACTCTTTTTATTGCTTCGATCCAGTTTTCAACAATAGACGGATCAGCACCTTTCAGACCTGAAAATTCCGTGGCACCGTATTTTCTTAATTCTTTAATAGGGGCCCGTCTAGGAATAGGTACAGATGTGGTAGGAGGTACAGTTCCCGCTACTCGTTGAAGAGCATCAGTTAAAACTCTCAATATATCAGAGTTATTTCTACCTTTTTCATCTCTCTCCCTAATGTTTTCTCTTTCTACATTGGGAGGTTGATTTCTAATCGGATTTACACTAGGTGTAGCTAAGTCACTTTCGTCTAAACCATATGATTCTTCATTCAGATCAAAATATTCATAAGACATCTTTAATCTATAAAACAGAAACAATTAAATAGGTCAGCATCCAAAAATCCCGACTCAACTTTAACTTGAATGTGGCATGTACTTCTAAACTCACGTACGAACTCGATTTAGTCCAAGAATCGGCTAAACCTATAGCTCTGATACCAAAAAATATAACACCCCCTAACCCCACACCGCCGCCGGAACAGGGTCACGAGGTATTATCGGAACCATACACTAACTTACGAAATAAAAACGAGGCATAAATTTGAGTTTCAATCAAAAACCCTCTATTTACCATCAAATAATTCTTAATATAGGCCTACGGGACCCAAAATAAGTTTAAAAATTGATTCGGGATCAAACCGGGAACTTAAAAAATTTTTCTTGGAAAACAGGGGCACATGGCCGTGTGGCTTGGGACATGCTCGTGTGGACAGCCCGTGTGGAATCACATGGCCGTGGGGCCAGGCCGTGGGCAGTCCTGACTTGCCACACACGGCCGTGTGACTAGCCCGTGGAAGAATCTGTTTCTCCCACACGGCCAGGGCACACGCCCATGTGCTTTGGCCGTGTGAAAACTGCATGTTTCATCATTTTTAAGCTATTTTTACCCACTAAACATACCAAATACATACCCAACTCTTTGACTTATAATTAACAATAAAAAATCATTCAAATCAATTTCAAACTTAGCAAAAACTCATTCATTCACTCATAAAACTTCTTAAGGTTTATAAACCATATTTATATTCAAAATATTTAATATTTACAAGTAACAAATACTAAACCTAGTACATGCCACATTACCAAAAGATAAATACATCACCACAAATTTGAGCTGAGATCGGGATTGACTTGGATGCTTGACGAAACCTTAACTTTACCTAACCTGCGCACGGAAAACAACCGTACGCTGAGTATTGAAAATACTCAGTGGTATTATCATAATTCAAACTAAAGCAACAATCAAATAGCATACACGTACATGGATAATCACAAATCATTGCATATAATCACATACCAAGTTATCATATTACAATACATCATTTCCCATATTTGAATCCATATTCAATCAATATCATTTCTAATAATTCATGAATCTTGGGTTCACATTTAAGTCACATATAAACACTCAATTCACATTTCACATATGAATGTTTCATAACACTTTGATTTATGCTTTCAATCACATATCACACATCTCATTTCAATAACACAATCACATTTATTCGTAATTTATCACTTCACTTATTTTTTCCTATTAACTTGACTCAGATTTTGGCGGATACACGGATCCAACCAAACACACCATATTGGCACCCAGTGCCTCATCGGATAGTTCGAAGCAAAGTTGACACCCAGTGTCTCATCGGCCTAGCCGAAGTAAAGTGGTACCCAGTACCTCATCGAATCTATCCGAAGCAATATGACACTCCAAGTGTCTCATTGACTCGAGGTCGAAGTAACCCTGAACACTTCCAATCCTTGGCATGCCAACTATATCCACTAAGCCCGACTAGTTAATAGGGTATCGGAAACACATTTCATTTCCAATTGTTTTCTCATATTTTTAATCAAATTCGCATCATTTGCTCTTTGGCCAATTTTCTCTCATAATTTTCAGTTCAAACATAACTTGCTTCAATCTCACATTTTCACATATTTTCACTTCATTTCCATTTTCAATTGATCAAAATCATTTCCATCAACTCAATCTCATTTGCATACTAACATTGCTCATCAAATAAATCTAATACACATTCAATCCAACATGAATATTTACCCGTATTCAATTTCCATACACATATATTAAATAAATTAAACACATAATAAGAAATAATTCAAATTATGATAATACAAACCGATATTTTCCCGAGCTACTCCTCGACCACTTTTTCTTTTCCCTTCGTATTCGATGACTCGGTTTCCTTGTTGGCTACGAAGATTAGCATAATTATAATCAATTAACAACACACATAATTCATACAAATTTCTAAGTTTCTATACAACTTTTCTCATAATACCGAATTTGTCCTAACTAACTTCATCTTCTCCCTTTTGACAATTCATATCATTTCCTTATTCAATTTCCATCAAAACTTCAATATAACTATCAAAATTTTACCAATTTTCATAATTTCGAATTTCTTTCAAATTAGTCCCTAAAACTCAAAACTTATACCCTATTTTACAATTAAGTCCTTAAATCAATTCTAATCAATAACCTTATCAAATTAATCCTCAATTTCATCATTTTCTCAACATGAACCCTACTCACATATCCATTAACTTTCAATATTTCCACATAAATTCAAGAATATCTTCTTCTAAGACTCCAAAAACATCAAAATTACAAAGAAATGGACTTAATTGACTTACCAAATTAATCCCCAAGCTTTAATCCTTCAATTTTCCCTTTTTCTTTCTTTCTTTCCTTCTTTCTTTCCTTTTCACGTTTTCTCTGTAACTTTTCTATTCTTTTTCTTTTGTTTTCTTTATTTTATTAACCTTTATTTCATTTACTAATTTTAATTACTAAAATATCTAATTAAAAACAAATAAAATTAATACACATGTATTACACACATACATACACATGTATCATCCATCACCATACATTTGTCTCTATCATAATTAATCAACAAAAATTATAATATCACATATTTAATATTAATTATAACAAATAAATAAATAAATATCATTTACTTAATAATTAAGCAAATACATATATAACATACATTTGTACCAACAAAATTAATACACATGTATTTTATCCATCATTCACACATGTCACTTTTATGGTCTAATTGCTAATTTAATCCTTTAATATTTTTCTATTCTATAATTAAACTTTTGCATTCTATTCGATTTAGTCCTTTCTACTAATTATTTCTAATTAAACTAAATTCACTTCACCAAAATCTAATTCAACTTATAACTAATTTCATAAATATTTTTAATAAATACTTACGGACTTATTTTCCTAAGACTGAGGCCCTAAGACTCGTCTTTTCGGTGCTCGTGAAATTTTGGGTCGTTACAAGAAAATAGTTCACCCCAATTTCGAAAGCTTCGCACTGGTCGTCCCCTAGTTCTAGAAGATCTTATAACTTCGAGGAATGTGTTTCAGTATCGTTTGGAGGGTCTTAGCCCCAATGGGTGGAGGCAGGGTGATAACAGAGAAGTGGCCTAGACAGTTGGTGCACAATCTGAAAGCCATATATGGCCCCATAAGGCCAAATATAACTTCGGTCTGATTTTGACAAGATATAAGGATGAACCCAGGAACTTCTTCTATAGTTTCTGTAGGATAAAACTTCAGAATTGGATCTTAGTGGTCTCATCACATGAAAAAAGTGGTACAAATATTAATTTGATAATTGCTCCTACTAACCCAAGAATTATTGGTGGTTCAGGCACAACTTGTGGTTTTGGAAATGACTTGGAGGAAAATACTAATTTGTCTCGCAAGATTGACGAAGCCATGGACTTGCGAGCTTCTCTGAGGGATATGTGTAAGAAGCGCAGAACTGATATGGGGCTTATAAATATGGTTATCAGCAGTGAAGAAAAGGCGGATAGTAGAAGGCTAGAGTAGTGTCGTAAATGGAGAGCAGATCATGCTGGGCCTTCTACTATGATAGTCGATACTCTTGCTTCTCCCTTGGCGAGCTCACCATCGGTAGCTTATGTAAGTTCTTTGATTGCTGCTCATGATAGCTCTCCTCTTTGTATTCCTCTTTCTTCTTTGCCCCTTGTTGAGGAACCATTAGCTGAAGAGGATGGTGAGCTATTCCTATGGCGTAAGCATCTTAGCATGTGAGAGTCCCTTATAATCCCAACGAAATGGTCAACAAGTGGAAGGCTTCCATACTAGAAACTGTAAAAAGGTAGATGTGTATCGCTGAGTCATCAAGTGGTACAAAAAAGCCTTCGCTATCGAAGCTTACCTCATCCTTACAAGTTCTCCTTCTGAAGCTACTATAGTTAGCTTAGGCCTTGTGAAAACGTTGGTGAAGCTGAGCCTAGTTAAAGGGAGCTTGAGGAAACTAAGGAAATGCTAGAGATAACTTGCGAGCTATACCTCAAGGTGAAGAACGAGAACAAAGAGCTTTATAGGTAAAATATAAAGCTTGTTGGGCATCTGGGGGCTGCTGAAGTCAAAATTGATGAGTTATCTCAGGTCGTAGTTGAAAAAAAAAGGAAAGAGACCATGGATGTTGAGTTGAAAAAAACAACCAAAGAGTGCAAGGCTACTGTGAATCGAATTGTTGAAGAACACAAGGCCACGATAGCGAGCTCAGAGCAAAAACAAATAGAGGCCTTAGAAAAATTCAAAAATGAGACTCTAGAAAACTTGAGTAGCCTTTATTCATGAGCTCAAGTCAAACATACTTTTGTATACCAAAATTGTCAGTGGCCCTTTTGATGCTCGCAAAGTTGACCTTGATGCCCTCTACGATGTGGATATGAATCAATTGGGTTTCGATGTCTATTTTCTCTCGTGAGCTACCTGGAATGAGTTTGCATCCAAATAGAGAACTTGAAAGACTTTCACCTGGATGAAGACCCAGTTGATGCTAACACTAACGACAACAATAAAGCTGATGAGGACACATTGAGGCTAACATTGCTCCTGCTGATAGTAACGACAACAACGAAGTCGCTGAAAGAAGAAAAGAAAAAAATAAGATCCGTAGTGACCATGAAGGGCTAATAATATGTCATAATTAATTGTAACTTTGTATTAATTTTCCTATTTTAAAATAAAAAATTAAACTTTGAAAAATTCAAGTTTACTTGTTACTATTATGACATCATATCTTTTTATGAACTTATTTCATCTTTCTGTATAATAACATTGCTCGTACCAAAAGTTTGAACTTAAGCAAATTTTCAAATATACTCTCAGAAACCTTTAATTGACTTAGTGCAATTCAATGGTTCTATTTTAGGTGACTTACCACCAACTTTGACTCGAATGTTCTTAAACATTCTAAGTTGTGAATTTAAATCAGCAAACTCAAAGGAAATTAAATTGCGACCTAAAATTAATTAAGCATTAAGTATTAGCCAGGAACGTAGTTTCACTAGTTGTGTTAGAGCTGTGAGCTTAACTCTGTGAGCTCTTATAACTTTAATTGAGAATGTAGGTTCACTAGCTATTTTAGAGGTTGCGATCTTAAACCAATAAACCTTTATGACATCAGCTGGGAGTGTTGGTCTGCTAGCTCTGTTGGAGACTACGATCATAAATCGACAAGCCTTTAGAGTATCAACTAGGAACATAGGTCCACTAGTTGTTTTAAAGGTTGAGATCTTCAATCGGCAAATCTTTATGACATCAACTGGGAGCGTAGGTCTACTAGCTGTGTTGGAGGCTGCAATCATAAACCAGCGAGCCTTTAGAATATCAGCTAGGATCGTAGGTTCACTAGCTATTTTAGAGGTTACGATCTTAAACCGACAACCTTTATGACATCAGCTGGGAGCGTAGGTCTGCTTGTTGTGTTGGAGGATGTGATCATAAACCGTTGAGCCTTTAGAGTATCAATTGGGAACATAGGTCCGTTAGTTGGTTTGGAGGTTGCGATCTTAAATCGGTGTACCTTTATGACATTAGCTGGGAACGTAGGTCTGCTAGCTGTGTTGGAGACTGCAATCATAAACCGACGAACCTTTAGAGTATTAGTAGAGAATGTAGGCCCGCTAGCTATTTTAGAGGTTGCGATCTTAAACCGACAAACTTCAGATTATACTAAATACAAGTGTTTATAAAGAAAATATTTTTTATTCAAAGAGTAAAAAATTACACTTAGTATTTTTCTTTTAGGTGAAGGGTGTTCCATGTTCGTGGTAGAACTGTGCCCTCCATCTTTGCCAGCTTATACATTCCATAACCTATTTTCTCTATGACCTTTTATGGCCCTTCCTAGCTTAGAGCCATTTTCCTTTACTGGGAAGCTGGGAAACTAGCCTTAGTGTTTCTAAAGATAAGATCACCTACTAGGAATTGCTTAGTCTTAACCTTAGAGTTGTAGTACCAAGCTACTTGTAGAGCGCGTGCTGCATTCTTGATTTCTATTACTTCTCTGAATTCATCGATGAGATCAAGGTTAATCCTAATAGCCTCTTAGTTGGCATCTTCATTAAAATGGTTTGTTCTGTGTGACTGCATACAAATCTCAATGGAAATTACTGTCTCCACATCCTAGACAAGGGAAAATGCAGTTTCTCCTATTGCAGTATAGGGCGAAGTTCACAGGGCCCATAAGATTCTTAGCAGCTCATCCAACCAAGCACCATTGGCCTCACCAACTTTCTTTTTTAAGGCCATTAAAATCTTCTTATTCATTACCTCTGCTTGCCCATTCGTTTGTGGCATTTTAACATAACTCTAAACGAAAGCGATCTGAAGATCTACACATAAATTTTTAAACTTTCCCTAAAACTATGTGCCATTGTCTGTGATAAGGTACACCAAACCTATACACAATTGATTTCTAGAGAAAAGATTCCATTCGTTTTTCTATGATGGTCGCTAAAGCTTCAGCTTCAATCCACTTGGTGAAATAGTTCACAACCACCATTATGATTTTTTTCTATGCTGTAGCTATCGAAAATGGACCAAGGATATCAATTCCCCAGGTCGTAAATGACCAAAGGCTCGACATGACTTGAAGAAGCAGTGTTGTTTGTTGTTGCACCTGAGCATATCTTTGGCAAGAGTTGCCCATGCGAACCAAATGATGTGCGTCCTTTTAAACTGTATGCCAATAATACCCTTGTTTGAAAATTTTCTGGGCAAGCAGTCTTCCACCCAAATGGTCACTATAGATGCCTTCATGAATTTCTCGTATTACGTACTCAGCCTTAGACGGTGATAAATATCGTAGCAACAGATGTGAAAACCCCTTTCTATACAATACACATCTAAAAGGCTATACATAACAATTATAGGACAAAACGAATCATTTTAACCTGCTATGTAATTGAGTAATTTAACAATTAACTACACAATATTCAAATGTCTAATTTATCGATTTAGGATTTTTTTAGACATATGTGATTTGTGACAACGACATACCTCGTAACAGCTTTGCATTGTAGCTTTGCGAGCTCTTTCTTGTACAGATTATCATATGTTCCTTGCAATGTGTGAACTATAAGAGCCATCCATGTTTCCTCCTGATCTATACTAAAAACTTGTGGCATGTCATAGCTCGGGGTACCCTTGTACTCCAACATAATTTTCCCTCTTTGCTCAATGAAAATAGAGGATGCCAATTTAGATAAAACGTCTGCATGTATGTTGTCACTCCTTGCAAATTGCTTTTTCTGAACTTTGTCAATTCCTATGAGCAGTTAAGCTGCGACTGAAAGATATCTCTTTAACACTGCCTCGATTACCTCGCACTCATCATTCATTTGCTTTTGCCACTACCTGTGAATCTATATGGATGATCAGACCCTTCACTCCTAACTGGAGTGTGGAACGACAAAAATGTGCAAGTGTACACAATCGCAACAAGTAATAAAGTGACAAGTATTGTTGAGTTATTGTACCCACAGGAACTATGCAAGCGAATATTTATGAAATGTAAAATTTAACAATTTGGTGGAGGAAAAATATGTTGATTTGAAGTGGTGAAATAAAAACTAAAAAATCAACCAAGTCCTAACTAAGAAAATAAAAATAAAAATTCCAATGCATGATTTCTAAAAATGAGTTTAATCAATATGACATAAATGTGTTAGATCAATTTTATTCTTTAACTTAGAATAATTAAAGCAGTGTTCATGTTATTATGAATAATTTCACAGTAACTCAATAAATTGCTAACTAATGCACATACTCACCTATTAAAACCCATTAATCACTTAAAAATATTTATATGTCAATGCAAATAGTTAATCAAATTTTAATAAGTGAGTATAAGATTAAATGAGGTAACAATATACCGCTATATTAAAATAATTTAATCACAATAATCTTACAAGTTATGCAAGGTTAATGTACTGCTTAATACTGTTGCTAATCTAACCTTCAACTACCTTAGAAGATTAAACATGCATCAATTAAATATTGAGTCAATTAATTATAATTTCAATTTGGTTAATAATTAATTCAGTCACTACCTTACAATTAAAATGAAAGCATAATGTAGGCACAATTTTATATAATTGAACAATTTACTAAGACCTAATAACAACACAAACATATTTTAAATAACCTAAGCAGACAGAATGCAATTAACTAACACGAAATGAATTTAGGCCATTTTAATTAATTGAAGAACAAAAATGAAAATATTCATGTTTATGATCAGAACAAAACTTAAAACAAAGTTAAGAGAAGGGAACTAGAAGATCAAATCCCGATAGTTTTTCGAAGCCAGACTAGTGCGCTCCTCTTCTCTACTTATTTTGATGATCCAAGGCCGTCATAAACACTCGATTGTTGCTACTCCAAGAGGCATGTAAACTCTTTTTCAATAGGGGAATTTGGCAAGGGAAGAAAGGAATTTAAAGGCAACAAAAAAAAGTGAAAGAGAGAAAGTGAGAGAAAGAGATATGTGTAGTGAGAGAAGAAAAATAAGGGAGTGAAGGGGGTTTATAGGTGTAGTTGGCTGCTAAAAATAGCAAAAAAAATATTTGCCACTCCCTCTTCCCTTAGCCGACCATGCATGGTAAAAGGGACGGTTTGGTTGAATTTGCTATTTTTAGTATTTTTAGCTTGTGGCTAAAAATAACAAGCTTGAAAAGATGAGGGGTTTAAACGAAATTAAAGGAAAGTTTAGGAGCTGATTTGTAATTATAAAATCAACTAAAATAAGTTGATTGGGTCAACTATATGGGACGGTTTTGGCTGCCATATTCTTGATGGATCAGTCTTTTTCACTCAGTACAATTAATTTTTAACACAATTGATGCTAGATCAAAATTAATTATAAAGTGTGTTCAATAATTATTTTTGGACCGTCTATGGCTAGAAAAAGAATCAGCCATACTCTTGGTTCACTTGATCCACAATTTGCCTCAATGGTTCAAGCTTCTCAAGGTGACTGTCGAGCTGGTTTTCACCTTTTGTGCAAAACTATCAAAAACACATAAAATTTGTGTAAAATTATTATAAAAATAATTAAAATTCAATATGTTTATAATTTTAGAGCAAGTTAATTATTTTATAATTAAAATATAATTTTTGAAAAAAATTACTACGAAACTGCATGAATTAAAGCTGAAAATGGGCCGAAAAGTCCATATTTTTGTGTTTCCAATGTGCTAGTTGCAACTTGATATCAAAGGTTCATATTCTACTAGGTTTTTGGATGTTTGAAATCCAAAAGATAATCCG
This sequence comes from Gossypium stocksii, assembly GCA_020496765.1. NCBI lineage: Eukaryota > Viridiplantae > Streptophyta > Magnoliopsida > Malvales > Malvaceae > Gossypium > Gossypium stocksii. The sequence continues at coordinate 31,765,326 of CM035627.1, forward strand.
TACTGCCATTCATTCCCACTAGGATCAACTAGAAATACCTCTACTCTTGACGCTACATTGGCTATGGAGTCATCAACATAAACTAACTACCTTTTTGAATTATCAGTTCTATTTACACCCTCCTAGGGTGGACTAACTACTAGATTTTGTACAACAGATAGAAAAGAAATCATAGAATAAAGTGTAAGCTCATCATATATTATTATAAAAATAAGGAATTAAGTTACTAGTGTTCGCCAATGTTCATAGGAGATTGCAAATAACAACACATTTAACTTCGTAAAACGTTCATTACCCAATGTTTCAAGTTATAAACTATATTACCTTCTAGATCAATAGGCTTCTCAAAAGAGCACCCAACTATAAAGTCAGCTAATATCTGCCCCTTTATTGTCGTTTTCAGGGCGAACTCCTTGTCGAACTCAGCCAACTCGATACTCTACTTTGTCACCTTTCCTTAGGTATTTGCTTTAGATAATACTTCCTTTAAAAGTTGATTGGTCATGACAATAACTGGATAAGCCTGGAAGTAAAGACGTAACTTGTAAGCTACAACAATTAGAGCAAAGATAAATTTTTCAATTTTTGAGTACCTCAAGTCACCATTCTGAAGTACCTTACTAACGTAGTATATTGAGAATTGGTGAATGTCTTCTACTTTAACTAGGACTGCTACAATTGTTTCCCCTAAAGTAGCTAGCCAGATATAAATAGAGGGTTTCTCCCACTCGTGGTGACTTCAGAGTGGTGGGAAGGCGAGGTATGACTTAAACTTTTCAAAGGCTGTTTAGCACTCCTTAGTCCACAAAAAGGAGGTCCTCAAGGTTTTGAAGAAATGGAGGCATTTGTCTGTCATCTTGGAGATTAATATGTTAAGTGCCATTATTCTTTCCATAAGGTGCTGAATGTCCTTAATTGTCCATGAATAAGGCATTTCTAAGATAGCATGGATGTTCTTCGGGTTCACATCTATCCTCCTCTCCGAGATCATGAAACCCAAGAACCTACTAGCTCGCACACCGAAAGCACACTTTTTCGGTTCAACTTTATGTTGTAGGCCCTCAAAACAACGAACGCCTCTAACAAGTTTTGCACATGCTCCTCCATAGTCGCACTTTTCACCAACATATCATCAACATAGGCTTCAAGACCACATCCTATTTGGTCCCTGAAAATTTTGTTTACCAACCTCTGATAGGTTGCTCTCGCGTTCTTGAGGCTAAAAGGTATGACCTAATAATAGAAACAACCTTTCCTCAGTGATGAAAGTTGTTCTCTCTTGGTCACCTTGATCCAATAAAATCTGGTTATAACTTGAAAAGGCATCCATGAAGCTCATGAACCTATGACCTGCAAAAGCATCAACCAAACAATCAATCGAAGGTAAAGGGAAGTTGTCTTTGGGGCATGCCTTCTTGAGGTTGGTGAAATCAATACACAGCTTCCATTTGATGTTTACCTTTTTCACCATGACCACATTCGAGACCCAGTCTGGATATACAACTTCCTTAATAAACCTGCCAGCAATAATTTAGCTACCTCCTACCTCACATCTTCCACCACTTGCGGAGCAAACTTCTTCTTTTTCTGCTTAATAGGCTTCACTTCAAGGAGTACATTTAACCTATGGAAAATTACTTGTGGGTTATCCCCAGCATATCTACTACTGACCAGGGAAAAACATCAGAGTTTGCCTTCAAACACTGAACTAAAGTGTTCTTTTCTTCAAGTAATAATGTTGATGAAATCTTTATTGTCATTTCTTCGTCATCATAGAATAGTTGTAAAGTCTCAGTGTGCTCTATTACTCTAGGTTTATTACTTCTTTCTTCATTCTTCTTACTTCTTACTTCTATAGCTTGACTAGCTAACTCTGTCCTCTGCTAACTTTGCCCCCTAGTTGCAGGCTCACGTGCCTGTTTCACAAACAACATATGACCTTGCCTTACTATTTGCTGGTCAGATCGCATGAACCCAATCCTGTCTTTATCAAAAATTTGATTTTCATACAAAATGTTGCTACCACCATCTTCACTGTTCTTATTATCGAACACTCAAAAATGGCTTTATATGTTATAGGATAGTCCATAACAAAAAATTGCACATATGCTCACTATCTCTCAAGGTGACTAGCAAAGTGATAGAACCCATCACCTCAACTAGTGGTTCGCAAAACCATACAAAGGGCTAGCCTTGGACAAAGCTTGTTCTTTCAACCCCATCTTTTTATAAGCCTTCTAGGTTAAAACCTTCACAGCATTCCCACTGTCGACCAATATTATTCTAACTTCAAAACCTGCGATCATTGCTGATACAACCATTGGGCCATTTTCTTTTTGGTCGCACACTAGCTCCTCATTGCCATTACCAAACTCAACACTCTATTTTCTCTACTGACACTGTCTCTTGGGTGCATTAACTAACATGACACACCTCATATGAGCTTTCCTCTTCACATTAGAACTTTCCCAATCTTCATTTGTGCCTACAATCACATGGATAGTGCCCTTGACCTTCTGCTTACCTTTGGGATCACCACAAGAACTCTGACTATGCTAAGTAGTACCTTAATCCACAAACTCGATGAGCTTACCATTTCTCACTTCCTCTTCAATAGCATCCTTCAAAGTAAAATAGTCTTCAGTTTTGTGCCCCACATCATCATGGAAAGCACATTTATCCTTAGAATTTGACCTCTTTGTACTGTGCCTCATAGGAGATGGGTTAGGCACTATGCTTAAACTCTTTATTTGATTTAAAATATAAGCACGAGTAGTGTTTAATGGAGTGTTGGCTTCAAACTTGCCTTGAGGGATGTATCTGTAACACCGCTAACCCGTAATCTGTTGCCGGACTAGGGTTACGAGGCATTATCAACCAACCGGAGTAATTCTCTATCATATTACATATAGAACCCAACTATCAACAATGTCATCGTCAAAGCAAGAATAAAGTCCCTTCAGAAGGCATATGGAGCCTCAAACATACATTTAAAGAGGGTCAGGACTAAACTGAACACTTAGAATATTTTTCCAAAACATAAACAATTTTCATCACTGTAGAGGTCACACGCTCGTGGGATTAGGCCGTGTGCCTCACACGGCTACCAGACACACCCATGTGTCCTGGCTGTGGCAAAATAGAGCATGCATACTAACTTGAGCCCACAACCATATGACACGCCCCGTGAATCTTAGTCGTGTGAAATTGATAAGGCTACTGACTTGCACGCAAGGCCACAAGGCACGCCCGTGTGTCGAGCCCGTGTGACATCCTGACCATTTTAGCTAAGGTGCAGGGATCACACGGTCGAGTTACACGCCCGTGTGCTTAAGCCATGTGGCATGAATTAGGCTTGATTTAAGGCACAATTCACACCTCACATTGCTAAAATTCCTACAAAAAAAAAAATACACAACATTTACAAACCAATTCCAGCCAAAATCATGCTCCAAACATACATCAAGATAACCAATTCATCAACAACCAACTACATATGCAAAAGCATCTCAAATCATACCATTTTATAAGGTATAAACTTAGCCAAATATTCATCACATGATTCATTCTTATACCATTTCCAAATCCAAATCAAATCTTTCCAAAACTTACCATTTGGTTTAAACCAAAATGACCACATTCAACTAGGCCAAATGAGCATCATAAAGCATACTAAAACAAACATATTTACACACTTAGCTAGCCAAATCACTTAGCATAGCATAATTACAAGTCAAAATATCTCCAAACCTCCTTAGTTTATATATGCCATAGTTAGCTATTTAAAAACACAAAAGGTACCAAAATGAGTTCTGATAGTGTGATGAAGATCCTTGATGATTCTCGAGCCTTCAGTAGCTTTAATGATCTATAAAATAGAAATAAACAAACCAAATAATCTTATAAAGCTTAGTAAGTCATAAGCAAGTACTTAATGTATAAATACAAAACTAAATCTATCATTTACCAATTCCAACCATTCTAAAATATCACAAACCTTGTCCCATGGCTTACCACATGGTTTATTCACCTACATGAATTCTTTCCATTTGATTTAAATGATTTCATCACATATTCTTTCATAGCAACTAGGTACATTTACATACCTGACCATTTCATGCTATTTCATCCAAGTTCACCGCCATAACTCATTCATTGAATCTTTCCGGATTAACAGTCAATTCATCGAGTAGTTTTTCTGATAAATACCTATACCATGCCCTGAAGCTAAATCAAGGTCACTCCCGAAACATCTATACCATGGCCGGAAGCTAAATCAAGATGTTTATTACACCCAAAATGCCAGTATCATAGCCTAAAGCCAAATATTCATCCTAGTGACATGTCACTAACTTCTGAAACTAAACCTACAATTCAACCGAGCTTTAACTATCTCGTTTTCTTTAATAACTCGACTATATCATTCATTTCCTTATCTTCACCTCATCCGAGGTTTCATTCATCACAATTCGATCTATAATAATACAATTAACAATATTTATAACCAAATTACTACTTAAGAACTTACCTCGAGTGTGAATTGTCAAAAAGAGTCAATTACCCGTCGATTTTTGATTTCCCGCAATATAAGTCTGGATTTCGTTTTTCTTGATCTATATGTATTAAAATCAACTCAGTCAATCTCAAACTCAATCAGTTCAATCCATAAACACATAATTAGGGCACTTTGCAAATTAGCCATCACATTTTCACATTTTGACATTTAAGTCCCTATTTCATAAAATCATCAAATACACCTAATTTCTTTAAACAAAACCTAGTTGAATTTCTATCTAGTCCATTCAAGCCCACATATTTCATAAATTTTTCATTTTAGTCCCTCTATGAATTCATTTTCACAAATTAGCCCAAATTAGCTAATTCAATAAAAAATTCACTACAATTATATCAATCCAATTCATATCTTTAATTTACTACTAAAAAAATTCATAAAACTCATATTTTCATCAATGGCACATCTCATAAACATCAACAATTTCTCAAATCACAACATGGGCTTGATAGTAGACTAAGCAACGATCTCAAAAACATAAAAATTATCAAAAATTGAAACCAAAACATACCTTAATTGAGCTAAATTATAGCCGAACCCTAACTTGACTTTTTTCTTTCTTTTTTCTTGATATTTTCGACCAAGAATGAACATTAATGAACTATTTTAATGTTTTTTTTATTATAACATATGTTAATAAACAATTTCCATTATTAACCTTATTCATATCATTAAAAATCCACTATCCCTTGTCCAACTTTGTCATTTTATGAATTCAATGGTTTAATAACCACATAAGGACCTCTCTTTTACAAAGACACATCAAATAGGCACTTTAATAAATAGGACACTTTTTCATTTTCTACGATTTAGTCCTTTTTCATAATTAACACACAAACAACCAAATTTTCGCACGAGACTTTCACACATGCTAATTCACATTTTATAAACACGAAAAATAATAATAAAATATTTTTAACTCGAATATGTTGTCCCGAAACCACTGTTTTGACTATGGTCTAAGCCAAGCTGTTACAGTATCTTCTTATCTGCTTGGGTTGAGATCCCTAAGGAACCTTGGGAGAATTACCTTGTGTCTGCGTTTTCTGTTGCTTGTCGCCTAGGACATGCAAAGCATGATTGGGTGACCCCTATTTATTGTGAGCTCTTTTTCTTTCTCTGAACTGTCTACCATCTCTTTGAAATGTGTCATGCGTCGCCCTCTTAATCTCTTCTACCTCAGCAAACTTGTGAGCCCGCTCATATAAGTCTGCCAAACTCTATGCCTGTTATCAGTAAAGGAGTACTGTAAATGTTCATTCTGCACTCTGATAATGAAGGCATCGATGGCCTACTAGTCCTCAAGGTTTTTCATATTCATTTGTTTGGTTGAACATAATACTCATTTAATGGATTGACTATTACTTTCCTATTAATTGTCTTCCCGTAATAGCTATTCTTTAGTTTTACCAAAAAATGATTATTCTATACAATATTGAGTAAAAAAATATATTAATTTCTAGTTTAGTCCTTAATTTAAAACTTGGACTTAGAAACTATAAAAATAAAATATTTAAAATATTTGGATATAATTTAATATAAAATATTTAATTTAAAATATAATTTAAAATAAAATATTTTAATAAGTGAACAAAAATATAGTAAAATAAAAAATGTTGTTAAAACATTAAATGTCTTTGAACATGTAAAAGGAAATAGGTAGAGAATTTTCATCTTTCATGAAACGACAAAGTAAAGTCGTTATGTATGTGAAAACGATGGTCATGATATTCATGATGATGGATGGATGGATGGATGGATGGGTGCGTGGAATTGGAGGAGGGGGAGATTAGAGGGAAGGGAAATGATTGCCAAAGGGGCCATGATGGCAACGCCTCCATCCTTAGAAATTAAATGATTAAAATGAAAAAATAGAAAAAAATAATAATAAAACTGCGCAGCCATAGCCGCCATTTCCAGTTCCACCCTTTTTGTGATGATTAATAATAAAAATTGTTATTATTAATTTCCCATTTATTTACTATCTCTCCCATTTTAACTTTCTTTCTATAAGATAATATTTTCGTTACTAGTTTTAAAAAGAAAGAGAAAGAGAAAAAAGATAATATAGACAGACAGAAAGACAAGAGAGAGGGAGAGATAGAGACTTTTAAAAGCACTGAGTTAAATAAAAAAAGCCATATAAGAAAAGGAAAGGTTTAGGGATTCTGGAGATAGATAGTAAAAAGAAGAAGCCAACCAGTATTTAAAGGCAGCTTCAAAGCAATTGTTGCTCTGGCCATCAACTTCTCCGTATTTCCTCTCCTATGTCAAGAAAAAAACACCCAAGAAGAAAATAAATACACAACAACAAGCCCTTAGCTTAGCTTTTTTTCTTATGATCTCGAAGTCCTAAGCTTTCTACACCTTCTCTCTTTACTGCTTTTGCTTGTTTCAGACGTTATTGAGGGCTACTCTCTGACCTTGAAAAAGCTGCGTTTTCACCTATATAAACCCTTGTTTCCTTTTCCATCCATTTTCACTTTCACTATAACATAAGAGTGTGAAAAAGAAGGAAAATTATGGGAGCTGATGATGAGTGCGTTATAGTGGTACGGGAGTTTGATCCTAGTAAAGATTTAGCAAGTGTAGAAGAAGTTGAAAAACGATGCGAAGTTGGTCCCAGCGGCAAACTCTCTCTCTTTACCGACCTCTTGGGTGACCCTATTTGCCGGGTCCGCCACTCCCCTGCTTTTCTCATGCTGGTACTACACCTTTTCCCTCCATTACTACTATCCCATGCTTCATGCTTCTTCTTCTTCTTGCGTTGTTGCCTTTATTTTTTTTAAAGGAAAAAGAAAAACACTCATATTGGTTTATGTAATCAAACAGGTGGCTGAATTAAGCTCCACCAAAGAAATAGTTGGGATGATAAGAGGTTGCATAAAAACCGTTACTTGTGGCAAAAAGCTCTCTCGGAATACCAAAACCAATGATCCCTCCAAACCTCTCCCTGTTTACACCAAAGTCGCTTACATTTTAGGCCTTCGGGTCTCCCCTTCGCACCGGTATTTACTGCTCCACCCAATCATTAACATTCCTTTAATACGTTAAAACCTATAGTAATCAATGGTCTTAATTTTCTTCTTTTTTTTTTTTTTTAATTTCTCAGGAGAATGGGAATAGGGTTAAAGCTGGTACTAAGAATGGAAGAGTGGTTTGTCCAAAACGGCACTGAATACTCTTACTTAGCCACGGAAAATGACAACCAAGCTTCCGTTAATCTCTTCACTGATAAATGCGGCTACTCCAAGTTCCGTACCCCTTCCATTTTGGTTAACCCCGTTTTCGCCCATCGACTCCCTGTTTCCAACCGAGTCACTCTGATTAAGCTGTCCCCATCCGACGCCGAGTCGCTATATCGGCGTCGTTTCTCCACCATCGAGTTCTTCCCTCGCGACATTGACTCGGTGCTTAATAACAGACTCAGCCTGGGGACCTTTTTGGCAGTGCCACGTGGATGTTGCTATACGCAAGAAACGTGGGCCGGGTGTGATAAGTTTTTATCCGACCCGCCAGAGTCATGGGCGGTTTTGAGTGTGTGGAATTGCAAGGACGTGTTTAGGTTGGAAGTTCGGGGCGCGTCGAGGATGAGGAAAACGTTGGCTAAAACGACAAGGTTAGTGGACAAGTTGTTGCCGTTCTTGAGGTTACCGTCGATTCCGGAAGTGTTCAAGCCGTTCGGTTTGCACTTCCTGTACGGGGTGGGAGGCGAAGGGCCATCGGCGGCGAAGTTGGTTAATGCGCTGTGTGCACACGCGCATAACTTGGCCAAAGAAGGAGGGTGCAGTGTGGTGGCGACTGAGGTGGCGAATGGTGAGCCGTTGAAAGCTGGGGTCCCACATTGGAAAAGGCTATCGTGCGATGAAGATTTATGGTGCATCAAACGGCTTGGGGAAGACTACAGTGACGGGTCCGTCGGTGACTGGACAAAATCACCCCCTGGACTTTCAATTTTTGTAGACCCCAGAGAATTCTGAACTTCAAAAGTCTAACCACCTAAGAATGCAAAATCTATATACTAATATAATAAAATATTTAATTTTTTAAAAAAAAAATATTTGGGATTTTGGGGGAGAGAAAAGTGGGACTGAGAAGATATGGGTTTTCGGTGTACCAAAGAATATGAATATCCCCTGTTTTATATATATTATTTGTTAGGTCTATCGATTTTGTTTTTGTAAATGGATTTGGCTTTTAAGATCTTGTTTTAGCCAAACAAATATCTCTTTTTTTACTTTACGGTCCTTTTAATAGGGGGATGGTATATCATTTTAATCAGAATATCCCTTTAAAGTCAATTATATGCGTACATAAGAATTTTCTCCATTTACCCTCCACCTTTTATAGGAAGAACACATCCAAGGCAAATAAAAATACATCGGACCACATGGGCATAAAAATGGAACCTAAAAAATTTTAAAAAACTTCTGGTGTTGTTAATGGAATCTTTAGTTTAAGTATTGAATATAAAAAGACTTGAGATGGATGATGATGATGGGAGATTTGGCTTTTAGCTGCTATGGGCGTTTCATCTTTGGCTTAGGAAGGTACACACTGAAATTGATAGGAAATATTTCTTTCAATGCTTGTCTTTTTTAGTTTGAAACCATGGGCCATGTACATGTAGGATAGATTCTAGGATTGTGATATTTTTCCCCCTTTTGTTCATGACAACAAACCCATCCCCCTTTTTTCTTAAAAAAGACGACATAAATCATGATAATCATGTATGAGTAACTTTTAGTTCAGGCTGTAGCTGTTATTTGGAACAAATGCTATTCAAGCCGGTCAGAATTTTGAATTACAAATAAATTGTATCATTAGAGGTTAATTGAAAATCATATAATGTTAGTTGGAATGTTAAAAATAATGAGCCATGGTGAATGGGTTATACATGCAATAAACGCCAGGATGGATGGAGGGAGTGATGAGTTACCAACCAAAGAAAGGGAGTATTAGGTTGGATTTCAACCTTTATAAAGTAATCTTCACGGGATTTTGCAACAAGTATTCATAAGAAACATGAGGATTGAAAGCTCTATTGGAAATGAAAACTACACAATATTTGTATCATTTTTACCTACTTTCTACTATTTCTTTTATTGGATAGCATTAGCAATACCATCCATCATTTGCCTAATATTTTCTTCAAAACTTCATTTCTTAATTAATTATAACACAAAGGTTTAAGTATACTATCAAAATTTATAAAAATGTTGTAAAATATACAAGTCAACTAGTATTGGATTAAGTTTATAAAGTTGTCTGCCATTTGTTTTTGTATTTTGGTTTGTGATTGTGAAATTCGGTAGTAAAGATTTATATTTGTCAATAAAGTCATGTGAATCCCAAATTTCTCTTATGGAAAAAGAAAAAGCAATTGATTTCAGCAGTGTTTGAATTTAATATCACTACACAATCCAATATGTAATCATGGAAGATATTCTAATTCCAAGTATTTATCCTTAACTTTTATTGTAAGAAGGCCTTTTAAAGTAAATAAAACATACGAAACTTTCAAATATATACACTTACAAAAAAGCCATTATATTTAATTAATTTATATTTAAAAGAAATTTATGACACATTTTAATTCATAAACCTATCAAATAACAATTCGAGTAAATAATAGATTGTGTAGAACCAATCCAATTTCTTCATTTATTAAATCATTATTTATTCTTAATTTAAATTAAATTAATTAATAAGCTATGAATCAAGAAATTAAATCATTTTAGAATATTTTTATAAAGAATTCATATTTTAAAGGATTGATTTATCTCTAATTAATTTAAATTAATATGAAATAAATATAAATATAAATATAAATTTTAATGTTTATAGATAACTCAAATGAAGAAGCTATATTCTACAAAAATTTTCTTGTACTCAACTGATTGACACTATAAAAGGATGTCACCTTCAAGCCATTCAACAAACATTAATAACCTCACAAATTCAAAAGTCTATAAGTATAAAGATTGAAGCATGAGGAGAATATTTTTGAAGTTTAGAAATTTATTCCAAAATCTCAAGATATTTCTGAAGAAATTGAAGAATTAGAAGAAATTCTAAAGAACGTTGTATTAATTTTGAAGAAACTAGTTTTCGATCTTGTTCAATCGATAAAGAGAAGACTAAACTCATTTTCAAGATCAAGCTTAGAAGGTCCTTCAAGCAAAATTATCTATCCAAGGTCAAGCCTTAAGGACCATTGGATCAAATCTCTCTCTCATCCAATTGCATTGACCCAAAGAAGATAAAACTCATTCTTCAATATTAAGCCCCGATTACCCTTGAATCGTGTGACAACCCTAATTTGATCCTAATCGGAAAAGTGGTTTCGGAACTACTAAACCGAGTTAGAAAATTTTTTTTAAAATGATATTTTCTATGTTTTTATTTTGTGAATTTGCATGTGTGAATATTTTGTGCCTTGATTTTTATCATTTGGATGTTAAATTATGGAATAGGACTCAAGTGATAAAATTTGAAAATGTGATAGGTAGAATTTGGGTGGCTGAATAATGCATGGTTTATTAATATGAGGGACTTGCATGTCAATTTGACCAATTTGAAGTTAATGGCCGGCCAACACATGCATGTAATCATTTTGGTTTCATATTTTATTGATTTGTTGAGATTATGTGTTAAAATAATAAAATAAAAAAATAAAATAAAAATAATAGAAAAGGAGAAAGCCATTTTCTCTTTACTCAAGGCGAATCAAAACCTTTACTTTTCTTCTTCTCTTATGAAATTTCTCTAGTTAGCGTATCACTCCTAAATGCAGCCTTTCCTTTATATTTCATATTTTCTTGCATGGCCAATTATAAGGAGAAAGGGAGAAGAAACTAAAGCATTCGGTCATTTGATAGCTAGAATTAAGGTATGTTGCTCATGTAAATTTCATTAAATTTAATGGATTTGAGTTATTTGTTAAGTCCCTTACATACCCATGAATTAATTTCTAAGATTTTGGTTAGTTGCGCATTCGGCCATGGAAGAGATTGAAGGAAATGGTGGGTGTTTTTCATCTTTTAAATTAGCAATGGTGGGTAGGTGAAGTTTGAGCTAGTCAAATGCATATATATGTGGATTAGATGATATGTAAGAATTGGTTAATGTGCTATTGTTTGTATTTAATGGCCGAATATGAATTTAATTAATTATCTGAGTAAATTGTTGTTAATTTGGGAGTTTGGAGCAAGGAATGCCATATTAGGTGTTAATAAGTAGAAAAAGTGTATTGTTTTGTTTGCAATGCTTGAATTTTTAGATGAAAGGGAATGGTATTTGCCGTATGTGTGGTTGGAAGGGAATCTCTTTGTTTGAATTAAACAAACCATTGCTAAAATGATATTTGGTTTTGGTTATTAACTTGTGAATTTTTATGTTAGTGATGGAAGCTAAAGTTGAATGTTAAATTAGATGTTTTTATAATGGCCAAATGGATTTAATAATAATGCATGGTTTAGTTGAGTGTTTTAAGGTTGAAAAGATATTATCATGTGTCAGATTGTAAACTATGCTATAAATGATGCTAGTTGGATATTTTTTTTTAGGAAATGCCTAATGTGATTGTTGTGAGAAATGGTTTAAATGATGATAATGGAAAGGTCAAAGATGACCTATAATGTGTTAGACTTTTTTTATGACTTATTTGGGTGATAGCCGAATATAGCTATAATATAATGCTTGAATAGATGGTTGATGAGAAACCAAATTGTTAGTTAAGCAATTGATGATTATATTAATTAAGATAGTGAAATCAGCATGTGAATATTTTTTTTTAAATAAAGCCTTGTGTTAAATGTTAAAAAAAAATGATACCTTAATATTAATTTTGTAGTTAAAGTTGTCGAGTGTTATTATTGGTGAATAATATATATTTTTTAATTGAGCTAAGTGTAACACCCTATAACCCTCATCCGTCGCCGGAATAGGTCATTGGGCATTAACCATCTAATACAACCTTAGGGCAAACACGGATTAACATAGGAATCATTTTCAGGTGACCAATGTAAACAAATAAATTATACATTTCTTGACTTTAATTCAATATAACTTGTGCATTTAAGTAATGACATCAACATTATCCAATCGAGCTTTCTTTTTAGTTTATGCACAATAGTGACTTACAAAGACATACATTAAGCACATAATAAAAGAACCATTTGTCATCATTGGTAATTCTATAAATATAACAACCACCGAATCTGCACATATATATATATATATACCTTAACCGAATATGTCATCTAACTAGATCATATCACAACCATTGATTCAAATTTTGGGACTTTACTAATCAAAAGAACCAGCCACCTTCGCATGGCTTTAATATTTACATAACCAAAATATAACTTGTTTCAAAAGAAGAGTTAAGCCTATACATGCCATTCACAAGAGTTTAGCTAATTAAGTACCGAACGAGGCTTTGATAGTAGAGATGACTTCGAGTTTGAGATTCTCGTGACCGTAGCTGACGAACAAAAATCTATAAAACAAAAGATTCAGAGCAACAGAGTAAGCATTTCTATGCTTAGCAAGTTCAAGTAATAAAAACAACTCAATCTACTAAAGTGAAGACATTATCAATTTGCTCATTTAAAAAGATTTCACCTTAGCCGAATGTGCCCATACTAAATTTGTTCCCCCTTTTTGTTCGAATATGCTAATAGTCCACAAGAATACATGCTCACATAATTTATAAGTTCACACATAGGGCAAAGAAGCCACAGATTGTCACAATCTCTTTAAGACCATTTTTTGCACTAAACATCACTCCTTTGTAAGATAATTCAATAGGAAATTGTTCACTTTTATGTAACTAACGTACCTGGTCATTTTATAGTAGATGTCTCATTAACAGAGGTTGACAAAACCGAATTCTTACCGTTAGCCCTACGGCTCTTCGGGATTTGCCCCGGCTTTGAACTCTAGCCCTAAGGCTCTTCGGGATTTAACCCGGCTTTAAACTCTAGCCCTAAGGCTCTTTGGGATTTAACCCGACTCTGAACTCTAGCCCTAAGGCTCTTCGGGATTTAACCCGGCTCTGAACTCTAGCCCTAAGGCTCTTCGGGATTTAACCCGGCTTTGAAACACAGATACACATAAATCAAATTCAGTACATGAACTTATCACCAAATAAATTTCAAAACATCATTCATTCGTTCACTTCGCACATTACACATATCATGGCACTTTTAAGAGGTACATTCGGTCTAAAAGCATATAAGTAAAGCACAACCCAATTTGTTTACTAAAGGCTTCATACGAAAAAGAGCTTTCGGCTATATTACTCTTCTTTTTCCTCATTTCACATGTCTTAGGTCGATTGAGTACAACTAATCATCTTTATAAGTAACTAACTGCATATGCCATGTTAAAATAACTCACATGATAGGGTTAAATACTTAAACTTACCTCGATGGTCGATAATTATTTACGAACCGACTATTCCACCACCTTTGCCTTTCCTTTGTCCGAGTGTGGTTCTCTTAGCTCTTGAGCTAAAATACACAAATTCGAGCATATAAATTTCGTATCCGTTATTAGATCAAAAAAGAATGAAATTATCCTTTTTAAGCCACTCAGACATATTCAATTAAAAGCATGGATATGCTTGTATATTCCTCTCTCAATTTAAACTTGGTATTCCAAAATACCGAATGCTATTATTAACTAATCAAACATACTCATGTGCAGCCACAATCATTCATGTATAATTCTATGACCAATTCGGCCACTGCGTCAATTCGAATCCTAGAGTTTCCCCTTAAGTCATTTCTTAGCAGCACATAGATGAGTACATATTGCTTATGTAGCCTTGATACCCTTTTCATTTTTAGCACATATAATCATTATAAGCACACACATTATTCGAATATTAGTTCCATAAGGTTGAATTCATGCCAAAATTAAATTCACAAAATCAAACTTAATTATTTCACATTCGGTCATTCCATATAAAATTCAATTTGCATTATAAGTCTACATAGATATGCCATGACCCAAACCTCATGCTTATTCTTCACATTCACCTTAAGCAATTGTACATACATATATTTAGAATTTAGAACTAAATCTTTATATTTAATTTACTCAAGGCCGAATGTCACAAAAATATCTAAACATTTTCCTCTCAACACCATCCTTTACTTTATCACTTAATTTATTTTCTTTGAAACTCACATTCACCAATGACTCACTCTATGGCCGAATGCTACTTAGCCGAATGTCAATGCCCATTTAACCACATATATCAAGGTTTAAATTTGTTTTTAAGCCACACATATTTATCACTCTATACAAAATATAGACTTATAAATTAATTGACACATATACGGTACTTTTCATTTGTACTCCCTAAACAAAATATCAACTAAATCCTTTCTCAAAATTTCCCTCATTCGGCCATTAATAAATCAAATATTAGAAATTCAAATTAACAAAATCCCAAGACCAATATAAATTCTTAATTTAGCCGAATACTAAAACATTAAGGCCACCCACATATATATATATCAATTAGTAAATTCAACCTCAAAACAACAACTTATCAATCCTTAACCAAATTCCATTATCAATAATCCAAATTAACACATAAAACATATCAAAATCTAATACTTATTTCCATCTCCCTAAATCTATATATATATATACGGAAAATGCACACATGCACTAAATCTTTAGCATACAATTCTAATAATGTGCAGCTCAATATCATCTTTTCACTCAAGTTATCCACTTGACCAAATGCACCAACATCAACCGAATTCAAAATTTAAACATGGGCTAGGTAAGGGACTTAGTAACTAACTCAATTTCACCAAAAATTTGAAGAAACACATGAAAACATGAATTCCATACCTTCAATTTGATGCTACAAGATAGAATGTTAGTTCTTTCTCTTTTCTCTTTTCTTTCTAGGTTTCACGGCAAAACAAGGAAAAAAAACACCAAATTTTCTTTTTCTTTTCTTTAATTCTAAATTCTTTATTATTTTAAGAAGCCAAATTTCCCACTAACTTAATTTAATCAATAAAATACTTAAACTACCAATAATTTCTTTTGCATGGCCGGCCACTTACAAAAATAGGAAGAATTGACATGCAAATCCACTTATTATAAACCTTACTTAATTTGGCCCTTTCTAATTTGCCTAACAAAGTTTCTAAGTTTTTCAACTAAACCTCTATTAATAAATTCCTATTGAATTTATCAAATTCAAATCCACAACTTCCACACATGCATTTAACACATAATTTAAGCATTGAAAATTAATATTAACTATTTTAAGGACTCGGTTTAGCGGTCATGAAACCACTTCCCGACTAAGGTCGGAATTAGGGCTGTCACACTAAGTATGGTTAGTAAGGCCTAATTAGTTTCTTGTTACATTCGGCTAAAAGAATGAATAATTAAGTCATAATGAATTTCAATTTGTTTACTTAGCTCAAGAGCATAGAGAGCCACATTCGGATAAGGGAAAGGCAAATGCGGTGGAATAGTTGATCCGTAATCGCTCGACGACAATAGAAGTAAGTCCTTAAGTGTTTAGGCTTGATTACATTGTATGCCTAAGAGTTAATTGAATATAGCAAATATAATGCTATTTTTTGTACAATTGATGTACCGAATGAGTATTGAATTATGGATATAAGCCAAATGTGTTTAGTATATGTGTATAATTTGGAATTGAGTGAGATGATATGATGTGTTTAAGATAAATCACGAGAGTGAGCTATACTGTATGTGATCTGTTTGAAGAATGGAAACCTTTGTGTAAATATAAGTATACATATATATGTTTGGTCATGTGTATATAAATAATTATAAAATTTAAATGTGAAGTGCCGATTATGATAACATGAGAAGTAGGCATTTTGGTTATTGTGATGTGGAAATCGGGCCTTGAGCCTAGCAAGCGTAAAGCCGGTGAAATAAAATCGAGCCTTGAGCCTAGCAGGCGTAAAGCCGGTGAAATAAAATCGGGCCTTGAGCCTAGCAGGCGTAAAGCCGGTGAAATAAAATCGGGCATTGAGCCTAGCAGGCGTAAAGCCGGTGAAATGATGTCGAGCCTCATGCCTAGCAAGCGTAATGCCGGTGAAGTAATTTTAGACTTAAAAAGTCTAGTAGGCTTTGGAGCCGGTGATGAAATTCGGGTTTATACCCAGTAGGCTAAGAGCCGGTGAATTTATGAAAGTACAAATCCTACTAGAATCTGTGTTAAGGTGACAAATTGAATTTATATTACATACTAAGAGGCCCAGGTATGTGATACTCACCTAATTAGGTGAGAATGATTTGATTTGGATTTTGATCATGTACATTTATGAATTTTTGGTTCATGTGAAATTATTCATAGAACTATATTAAATATGTATGTGTATACAAATGGTGAAGGAATATTTCTAATGAAGAAATGGTATTACATTATAGTTCAAATTGAATGATTTAATGTTGGCATTGAGATATTGAAATGTTCATATTTAAATGAATTTGAAACTATTTGTGTGACTTGTCATTAGTGCATATATGTGACTAGATGTATAAGGCCTTTGTGAATTTATGTACATAGAGAAAATAAAATGTTCATATATGATGTTGATGTAAATGTGTATAGTGTGGCTATGAACATTCGGCCAAATGATGTTACTATTATATTCTGTATATTTGTGATTAACTAGTTAAATTCTAGTTAAGTTATTTAATTCACTTAAGACTTACTAAGCTAATTAGCTTACTTCGAGTGTCTCTGTTACTCAGTTTTATAGATCACGTTTTGAAGCTACGGACTCAGGGATTCAAGCTCAAGTCATCCACACTATCATTACTGTTTTTGGTACTTTTAATAGTCTATATTTTGAAAGATGGCATGTTTAGGCTTAACTCCTTATTTTGATACAAGTGATACTTTGATTATGTATATATAAGAGCCATGTGAAAATGGCTTATTCATTTTGTTAAATGTAGTTCCATGGTTTCATTAAATGATGTGTTTGATTTAATTATGTTTAGCATTTTAGGTTGATGCATATATGCATTTTATGCTTGAAATAGTTTCTCAATCAATAAGCTATACGTTTGCATTAAGTGAATAAACTACTTGAATATTATTACATCTATATGTTTTAGAAGATGTTTGTTAATGATTACAAGATGAATTTAAATTGCTTAAGCTTTATTGTATTTGGCTAATGCTTTGGAACATGTAATGTGTACATGTTTGTGTTAGACCATTTGATGATGATTTTTGTTTGCATGTAGTGATATTGATTATGGCATAAATGTTTAAAATTTCTTAGTCATTCACCATCGCTTAATGAACAAAGAACTTGCGTTATTCGTTGTGCTTAATTGTCTAAAAGTTTTGGTTGATGAGTAATACCTTGTAACCCTATTTCAGCGACGGATGAGGGATATAGGGTGTTACATTTTATTGGTATCAGAGCTACGGTTTAGTCGATTCTAGGACTAACGTAGCGTATGTGAGTTTAGCTATACATGCCATTATGTGTTAATACGATAGTGTGGTGACTTTTGACAATTGAAATGTGTTTTTCATATAGTAAATGGATCCCGATTCCGATCGAGCCGTAGCCGATGATGTTGAGAGTGTAGCGCCTGCTCCCGCTCCAGAGACAGCGCCGAATGACTCTCAGCCAAATGCGAGTAACCGTGATGAGGAGGCGGGACAAGCCTTCTATGCTATGATGAGTGACTGGTTCACTCAATTTATTCGAACTAATCCAGTTGTTCCACAACCCCTGCCCTTGAACACTCCGCTTCCGACACCTGTAGTGCCTTCCGTGATCAATCCGTTGAGATTGAGTAAGCCACCAGTTGACAAAATTAGAAAATATGGGGCTGAAGAGTTCTGAGCTACAGTTAGCGATGATGCTTAGCGGGCCGAGTTTTGGCTCGATAATACGATCCATGTGTTTGATGAATTATCGTGTACACCCGATGAGTGTTTGAAATGTGCTGTGTCTTTACTTCGGGATGCTGCTTATCACTGGTGGAATACCTTAATTTCGGTTGTTCTGAGAGAACGAGTTACTTGGGAATTCTTTCTGACGGAGTTCCGTAAAAAGTATATCAGCCAAAGATTCATCGACCAAAAGCGTAAAGAGTTTCTTGAGCTTAAACAGGGCCAAATGACCGTTACTGAATATGAACGAGAATTTGTGAGACTCAACAGATATGCCCGTGAGTGTATCTCTTCTGAGGCCATTATGTGTAAACGCTTCGAGGATGGGTTGAATGAAGACATCAAGCTGCTAGTGGGTATTATCAAAATTAAAGAGTTCGTAGTGCTTGTCGAGCGAGCTTGTAAAGCCGAAGAGCTCGAAATTGAGAAAAGAAAAGTCGAAGCTAGAGTTAAAGAGTTTCGTAAAAGATCTTCGAGAAAAGCACCACAACAGTCATCCAAAAAATTTCGAGATGATTCGGGTCAATTTAAGAATACTTCAGGATTTTCTAGACGAGATCGAGATCGACCTCCTGTGAGTACCCGAGCTACCTCCGTTGCTAGTGTTGGCAATGACCGTCAGAATAGAGCCGAGTGTAAGTATTGTGGTAAATGGCATTTGGGGAGCTACAGATTTCATGACCGCTCCTGTTTCAAATGTGGGTCAGCCGATCATTTTATCTGAGATTGTCCAAAATTAGTCGAGCAAAATGCCGATCCGAACGGGAGACCCAGTAATACCGTAGCACGAGGTAGACCACCTAGACATGTGGGTAATGTTAGTGGCAGTCAGAGAGGAACCAAAGATACTACTGTTCAATCTGAGGCCCGTGCACCTGCCAGAGCTTATGCTATACACGCTCGTGAGGAGGCTTCTTCTCCAGATATTATTACCGGTATTTTCACACTTTTTGATACTGATGTTATTGCTTTAATTGACCCCGGTTCAACTCATTCTTATGTGTGTGAAACTTTGGCATCCAGTAAGACTCTACCTGTTGAGTCCACTGAATTTGTAATTCGAGTGTCAAATCCTTTGGGCCGGTGTGTGTTAGTAGACAAAGTGTACAAGAACTGTCCCCTAATGATTCGAAATTCTTGTTTCTGGGCCGATTTGATGCTATTGCCATTTGACGAGTTTGATATTATCCTTGGTATGGATTGGTTAACCGTGTACGATGCTGTGGTGAATTGTAAAAAAAAATCAATTGATTTACGATGTTTGAGTGGTGAAATAATTCAAGCTGAGTCTACTGATTTGAACGGGTTACCGGTAGTGATATCTTCGATGTTGGCTCAGAGGTATTTGAAAAAGGGATGTGAAGCTTATCTTGCATATGTTTTGGATAGTAAAGTACCTGAAAGAAAGCTTGAGATCATACCTGTGGTTTGTGAATATCCGGATGTATTTCCCAAGGAGTTACCTGGGTTGCCACCTGTTCGAGAAGTTGAGTTCGGCATAGAGCTAGTACCAAGAATGACTCTGATTTCGATAGCTCCGTATCGTATGGCACCGATCGAATTAAAAGAATTGAAGTCTCAGTTGCAGGAATTGACGGATAGAGGTTTCACTTGACCGAGTTTCTCTCCCTAGGGTGCACCCGTGCTGTTTGTGAAAAAGAAAGACGGAACTATGCGAATGTGCATCGACTATTGTCAGCTTAATAAAGTCACGATAAAGAACAAATATCCATTACCGAGAATTGACGATTTATTTGATCAGCTAAATGGAGCTTTTGTATTTTCGAAGATAGACTTGAGATCGGGTTATTATCAATTGCGAGTTAGAGACTTCGATGTGCCAAAAACTGCTTTTAGAATGAGGTGCGGACACTACGAGTTCTTGGTGATGCCGTTTGGGCTCACTAATGCCCCTGCGATTTTTATGGATTTAATGAACCAAATTTTTTGACAGTATTTAGATCGGTTCGTAGTCGTGTTCATAGATGATATTTTGATCTATTCGCGTGATAAAATCGAGCATGCCGAACACTTGAGATTAGTGTTACAGATTTTGCGAGACAAACAGCTTTATGCGAAGTTTAGTAAATGTAAATTCTGGTTGCGTGAGGTTAGCTTTTTGGGACATGTTGTATCCGCATCGGGTATTCGGGTTGATCCGAGTTAAATTTTAGCTATACTTGATTGGAAACCTTCGAGAAACGTTTTAGAAGTCTGGAGCTTTCTGGGACTTGCCGGGTACTATAGACGGTTCGTGAAAGGCTTCTCAATGATAGCAACACTGTTGACAAAGTTGCTTCAGAAAGATGTCAAATTCGAATGGTCAGAAAAGTGTCAGAAAAGTTTTGATCAGTTGAAAGCCCTTTTGACTGAAACTCTAGTGTTAGTTCAACCGGAATCTGATAAAGAATTCGTGATCTACAGTGATGCCTCTTTGAACGATTTGGGATGTGTTTTGATGTAAGGGGGCAGAGTTGTTGCATATGCTTCGAGACAATTAAAACTTCACGAGCGTAATTATCCGACTCATGATCTCGAGTTGGCTACCATCGTTTTCGCTTTGAAAATTTGGCGTCACTACTTGTTCAGAGAGAAATGTCATGTTTATTCCGATCATAAAAGTCTTAAATATTTAATGACTCAGAAAGACTTGAATTTGAGACAACAACGGTGGTTAGAATTATTGAAAGATTACGAACTTGTCATTGATTATCACCTGGGAAAGGCTAATGTAGTCGCGGATGCTCTAAGTCGAAAATCTCTATTTTCTCTCCGAGCAATGAATGTTCACCTGTCTTTGTCCGCTGATGATGTGTTGATAGCGGAATTAAAAGTAAAATCATTGTTAATATGGCAAATCAGTGAAGCTCAGAAAACCGATGATGATTTGGTTGCTAAACGAGCTCAGTGTGAATCAAATGTGGATTCAAAGTTTCAAATTGACGATAATGATTGTTTGAGGTTTAGAAATTGATTGTGTTTTTCGAAAAATTTAGGGATTATTTTGATGGTTTTGAATGAAGCCCATAATAGTCGAATGTCGGTTCATCCGGGCAGCACGAAAATGTACAATGATCTGAAACGTCAATATTGGTGGCACAGTATGAAACGAGACATCTCTGACTTTGTTTCTTAATATGTCAACAAATGAAAGCGAAACATTAAGTGCCTTCGAGATTGCTTCAACCGATTATGATACCCGAGTGGAAATGGGATCGTGTTACAATGGACTTTGTATCGGGTTTACCATTGACACTGAGCAAGAAAGATGCAATCTGGGTTGTCGTTGATAGACTGACAAAGTCGGCTCATTTTATCCCTGTTCGTACTGATTATTCGCTCGATAAGTTAGCTGAATTGTACATTTCTCAGATTGTGAGATTGCACGGGGTGCCTACTTCTATTGTGTCAGATAGAGACTCGAGATTCACATCGCGGTTTTGGAAGAAATTGCAAGAAGCTTTGGGTACCAAGTTGCATTTTGGCACTGCTTTTTATCCCCAGACCGATGGTCAATCCGAGCGAATTATTCAGACACTCGAGGATATGTTGAGATGTTGCATCCTTGAGTTTAGTGCTTCGTAGGAACGATACTTACCTTTGATTGAATTCGCATACAATAATAGTTTTCAATCGAGTATCAAGATGGCACCTTACGAAGCTTTATACGGTCGCAAATGTCGTACACCGTTGTTTTGGACCGAGCTCAGTGAGAATAAAATTTACGGACTTGCTTTGATTAAAGAGGCTGAACAGAAAGTAAAAGTGATTCGTGAAAGTCTAAAAACAGCATCAGACCGTCAGAAATTATATGCGGATTTGAAACGGAAAGATATAGAGTATCAAGTTGGCGACAAAGTATTTTTTAAAGTTTCACCATGGAAAAAGGTGATCAGATTGGGCCGTAAAGGCAAATTGAGTCCGAGATTTATCGGGCCATATGAGATTTCAGAAAGAATTGGGCCGGTTGCTTATAGATTAAATTTGCCACCCGAACTCGAAAAGATCCATAATGTTTTTCATGTTTCGATGCTCCGTCGGTATAGATCAGATCCCTCGCAGGTGATAAATCCATCAAAAATTGAAATTCAGTCCGATTTGAGTTACGAGGAAGAACCGGTTTGCATTTTAACTCACAAGATAAAAGAATTGCGAAATAAGAAAATCTCGTTAGTGAAAGTGTTGTGGTTCAAACACGGGGTTGAAGAAGCAACATGGGAACTCGAGGACTCGATGAGAGAGCGATATCCTAACCTATTCATTGGTAAGATTTTCGGGGATGAAAATCCTTAAAGGGGGGAGAGTTGTGACAGCCTTAATTTGACCTTAATCGGAAAAGTGGTTTCGGAACCACTAAACCGAGTCAAAATTTTTTTTTTAAAATGATATTTTCTATGTTTTTATTTTGTGAATTTGCATGTGTAAATATTTCGTGCCTTGATTTTTATCATTTGGATGTTAAATTATGGAATATGACTCAAGTGATAAAATTTGAAAATGTGATAGGTAGAATTTGGGTGGTCGAATAATGCATGGTTTATTAATATGAGGGACTTGCATGTCAATTTGACCAACTTAAAGTTAATGGCTGGCCAACACATGCATGTAATCATTTTGGTTTCATATTTTATTGATTTGTTGAGATTATGTGTTAAAATAATAAAATAAAAAAATAAAAATAATAGAAAAGGAGAAAGCCATTTTCTCTTGTTCATATTTTCTTGCATGGCCGATTATAAGGAGAAAGGGAGAAGAAACTAAAGCATTCGGTCATTTGATAGCTAGAATTAAGGTATGTTGCTCATGTAAATTTCATTAAATTTAATGGATTTGAGTTATTTGCTAAGCCCTTACATAGCCCATGAATTAATTTCTAAGATTTTGGTTAGTTGTGCATTCGGCCATGGAAGAGATTGAAGGAAATGGTGGGTGTTTTTCATGTTTTAAATTAGCAATGGTGGGTAGGTGAAGTTTGAACTAGTCAAATGTATATATAAGTGGATTAGATGATATGTAAGAATCGGTTAATGTGCTATTGTTTGTATTTAATGGCCGAAGATGAATTTAATTAATTATGTGAGTAAATTGTTGTTAATTTGGGAGTTTGGAGCAAGGAATGTCATATTGGGTGTTAATAAGTAGAAAAAGTGTCTTGTTTTGTTTGCAATGCTTGAATTTTTAGATGAAAGGAAATGGGATTTGCCGTATGTGTGGTTGGAAGGGAATCTCTTTGTTTGAATTAAACAAGCCATTGCTAAAATGATATTCGGTTTTGGTTATTAACTTGTGAATTTTTATGTTAGTGATGGAAGCTAAAGTTGAATGCTAAATTAGATGTTTTTATAATGGCCGAATGGATTTAATAATAATGCATGGTTTAGTTGAGTGTTTTAAGGTTGAAAAGATATTATCATGTGTCGATTGTAAACTATGGTATAAATGATGCTAGTTGGATATTTTTTTTTAGGAAATGCCTAATGTGATTGTTGTGAGAAATGGTTTAAATGATGATAATGGAAAGGTCAAAGATGACCTATAATGTGTTAGACTTTTTCTATGACTTAGTTGGGTGATAGCCGAATATAGCTATAATATAATGCTTGAATAGATGGTTGATGAGAAACCAAATTGTTAGTTAAGCAATTGATGATTATATTAATTAAGATAGTGAAATCAGCATGTGAATATTTTTTTTAAATAAAGCCTTGTGTTAAATGTTAAAAAAATGATACCTTAATATTAATTTTGTAGTTAAAGTTGCCGAGTGTTATTATTGGTGAATAATATATATTTTTTAATTGAGCTAAGTGTGGTTAGTAAGGCCTAATTAGTTTCTTGTTACATTCGGCTAAAGGAATGAATAATTAAGTCATAATGAATTTCAATTTGTTTACTTAGCTCAAGAGCATAGAGAGCCACATTCAGATAAGGGAAAGGCAAAGGTGGTGGAATAGTTGATCCGTAATCGCTGGACGACAATAGAAGTAAGTCCTTAAGTGTTTAGGCTTGATTACATTGTATGCCTAAGAGTTAATTGAATATAGCAAATATAATGCTAATTTTTATATAATTGATGTGCCGAATGAGTATTGAATTATGGCTATAAGCCAAATGTGTTTAGTATATGTGTATAATTTGGAACTGAGTGAGATGATATGATGTGTTTAAGATAAACCACGAGAGTGAACTATACCGTATGTGATCTGTTTGAAGAATGGAAACCTTTGTGTAAATATAAGTATACATATATATGTTCGGTCATGTGTATATAAATAATTATAAAATTTAAATGTGAAGTGCCGATTATGATAACATGAGAAGTAGGCATTTTGGTTATTGTGATGTGAAAATCCGGCCTTGAGCCTAGCAGGTGTAAAGCCGGTGAAATAAAATCGGGCCTTGAGCCTAGCAGGCATAAAGTCGGTGAAATAAAATCGGGCATTGAGCCTAGCAGGCGTAAAGCCAGTGAAATGATGTTGGGCCTCGTGCCTAGTTGGCGTAATGCCGGTGAAGTAATTTCAAACTTAAAAAGTCTAGCAGGCTTTGGAGCCGGTGATGAAATTCGGGTTTATACCCAGTTGGCCAAGAGCCGGTGAATTTATGAAAGTACAAATCTTATGAGAATCTGTGTTAAGGTGACAAATTGAATTTATATTACATACTAAGAGGCCCAGGTAGGTGATACTCATCTAATTAGGTGAGAATGATTTGATTTGGATTTTGATCATGTACATTTATGAATTTTTGGTTCATGTGAAATTATTCATAGAACTATATTAAATATGTATGTGTATACAAATGGTGAAGGAATATTTCTGATGAAGAAATGGTATTACATTATAGTTCAAATTGAATGATTTAATGTTGGCATTGAGATATTGAAATGTTCATATTTAAATGAATTAGGAACTATTTGTGTGACTTGTCATTAGTGCATATATGTGACTAGATGTATACGGCCTTTATGAATTTATGTACATAGAGAAAATAAAATGTTCATAAATGATGTTGATGTAAATGTGTATGGTGTGGCTATGAACATTTGGCCAAATGATGTTACTATTATATTCTGTATATTTGTGATTAACTAGTTAAATTCTAGTTAAGTTATTTAATTCACTTAAGACTTACTAAGCTAATTAGCTTACTTCGAGTGTCTCTGTTACTCAGTTTTATAGATCACGTTTTGAAGCTACGGACTCAGGGATTCAAGCTCAAGTCATCCACACTATCGTTACTGTTTTTGGTACTTTTAATAGTCTATATTTTGAAAGATGGCATGTATAGGCTTAACTCCTTATTTTGATACAAGTGATACTTTGATTATGTATATATAAGAGCCATGCGAAAATGGCTTATTCATTTTGTTAAATGTAGTTCCATGGTTTCATTAAATGATGTGTTTGATTTAATTATGTTTAGCATTTTAGGTTGATGCATATATGCATTTTATGCTTGAAATAGTTTCTCAATCAATAAGCTGTACATTTGCATTAAGTGAATAAACTACTTGAATATTATTACATCTATATGTTTTAGAAGATGTTCGTTAATGATTACAACATGAATTTAAATTGCTTAAGCTTTATTGTATTCGGCTAATGCTTTGGAACATGTAATGTGTACATGTTTGTGTTAGACCATTTGATGATGATTTTTGTTTACATGTAGTGATATTGGTTATGGCATAAATGTTTAAAATTTCTTAGTCATTCACCATCGCTTAATGAATAAAGAACTTGCGTTAGTCGTTGTGCTTAATTGTCTAAAAGTTTTGGTTGATGAGTAATACCTTGTAACCCTATTCCGGCGACGGATGAGGGATATAGGGTGTTACAAATCGAGCCTCATCAACCCTAGATTAACTCTTGAGTACTCTTAGATCAACCTTCAAGCAATTTCAAGCAACTCTGTAAACCAATTTCCAATATCACATCTAGAAAACCCTTTGATCAAAGTTTTATTGAATAGAAAAATCAAAGGATTGATTGAGAGATTGTAGCTTAAATTATAGAAATAAATTTCTTTTATTTATTTCCATTTTAAGAATTATTTTTAACTCAAAATTTATTTGTACAAATTTTTGACACTTGTTGGAACAATCTCATCATTTCATCTATTCTCTTCAAAGATCAAGTTCATCAAAGTTGCAATGGCTCCCATGAAAAATCTTATCAACAATTAAAATATCCAGTCTACTCTATCTCAAAAGTTAAAAGAAATATTCTCACCAGCATTTCATCAAAGCTAATAATAAAAGTTATGTGTTGTGGTTGTAATGGCATCTAGCACTACTTCCCTTAAAGAGAAAGTTACCTCTCTTACAAAACCTTTAGAATCTATTGCAACAAGTATAAAAGGAATGGATGATCAGCTCGCTTTCATGATAGAAAAAAATCAAAAGCTTAAGTTGAAACAACCAAAATTGTTCCAACGAACCTCAAAATCTATCTATTCAAGAAGTTGGTGAGATTTCTACCAAGGTTGTTGAAGAAAGACTTTAAAACATTTTTTTTAAATTAACTCAAGGAGCTTATCAAGATAAAAGTTATTAAGGATCAAGCCAAAATTTTTGCTCTACCTTCATATACATATGCAAAGCTATTCACTCAAAGGATTGGTTGTTTGAGGATGATTGAAAATTTTCAAGTTTTAAAGTTTCAACATTTGATATCAAAGGAAATCTACGTAAACATGTGCATTTTGTGGAAACCTACAATAGTGTTGACAATTATGGAGATCTCATTGTTAAGCAATTCATCCGATCGCTAAAAGGAAATTCCTTCATTGATACACTGATCTTGAGCTTGGGATTGACAATTGGGAAAAAACTTGAGCAAAGATTTTTCAACTAATTCAGTAACATTTATCGCATCATTAGCATGATTAAGCTTATAAGCTCACGATAATAGGAGGATGAGCATTCATCGATTACATCCACCACTAGAGGAATCTAAATCTAAATTGCAAAGAAAATTTTCAAAAAGTCTTTTATAACTGATATGTGCATGCCATGCATGAATTGGGGATTGTGGTACATTCTACAAGGCATCATGTTGAAGTACTTTCAAGAATTTGCTACTCAACTCATACTATGGAGTTAAGTATGGCAGCTATTGTGAATCAAAACCTTTTGAGTAAGAAATTCATAAAGGGGGAAATTTATTAATTGATAGTAAATCTATCGATTAATTTATGGCTTTGAATATGAAATCCATTTTTGCTTATGTCAAAAGAAAACCAAAACACACAGTGAAAAAAAAGAAAATGAGTACTCATTCCTTAATGTTGATATTCCAAGCATGCTTCAAAAACTTTTAAAAGCTAAGATAAGTTGACTACCAAAAATAAAATGATCTGAAAAAGCTAATAGAGTATATGATCCTAACTATTGCAAATATCACCACTTGGTTAGCCATATTCTTGAAAAGTGATTACAAAATCATGCAACTCTATGAAGAAGGAAAAATCAAGTTTAGAGAAGAATTAACATCATCAAACTTAACATCAAGCACTATGGTTTCTATAACATCAATCATTTACCAAAATGCAAAACTTAAGCATGTTAGTAAAACTAAATATTTAAAAAAAATTATTTCATAAATCATTATAATTTTATAATCTATAAGAAGAAATTAATAACTTTTATTGGATTTAAGCAATTGAATAAAATTTTTTAGAAATATAAGTGGTTTTATGTACATGCTTTAATAAAGCAAATTGAAAAAGATTAAAGTCATTATAAAAATAAAGAGTGCAAAAATTTTGCAAGAGCTTGGCCTAAATGTGGATATGCATATGAATCATTGTGTAATGCTCCAAAACTTTCTGACTTTTTGTCTGATGCCCTTATGAGAATTTTGTCTGTATTCCGATGTGAAATTTTCATTTCTCTAAATTTAATTGAATTTCGAGTTTAGAGAAATCATCAATAAGTATTCTATGTCATTTTCAATGTTTTGCGCTTAATTGGGTAAAAATATAAGATGAGGAGAAAATGACATTTTTTGTCATTTGGCACATATGGGTGTTAAATATTAGTGTGTATAAGCATATGTAGTGATGGGATGATATTTTGACCATTTAAAACTAATTTTATTATAAAAATGAATTTGGACCACACACATTAAAATATTGACTTTTTTACCAAAAGTTGGTATTTTAAATACATAAAAGAAAAGAGAAAAAAAAAAATAGAGAATTGTAATAGCTCATTTTTCAGTGGTGTCAAAAATAGTGGTTTTGTAATGACCTATTTTTAGTAGTGTCGGGAGTTAAGGTTATGGGATCACAATTACGGCTAGTGAGTAAAAAGGACTAATATTTTTATGGTATTACGTATGTTGTATAAAAATTTGGTGGTGAAATTTTAGGGTTCAAATAACTAATTAAGTAAAAAGGACTAAAGTGTAAACTATACAAAAGTTGAGGTTTATTAGTAAATGTGTTAAATAGCTATAAGAAGGAAATTATTGGACTTAGTGGGTAATAACACCAAATCTCTAGTTAGTGGATGTTTATAGAATTGGTTTTGGTTTTTAAATGGTAAATTAGTAAATTGAAAATTAAATTAACTTAAACAAAAAAAGAGAGTTGAAGTGGTCATCTTTTTTAATTTTCTCCTTACCATCGAAAAACACCATAAGAGACAGGAATTGAAGCCTCGGTTGTTGAAGGCCTTGCATGTAAGCATTTTAAACTTTTATTTCTAATAGATTTTGTATTTTTGGAACCCTTGTAGCTAAACCAAGCTAATTGGGGGACTAATTTGATAAAATACAATAAGTATAGGGACTGATTTTTGAGGTTGTTCTTTGTGCTGGAAATGTTGGTTAAATTATTAAGTTTTATGGTATGAAAAATTATTATATTGGGTATGGATTCTTACTAGTGTTAGTTTTTCAAGGATTTGAATGTTATAAATTAAAATAGCATAGTGTTAGTTTATAAATTGCAAGAGTTAAGGACTATATAGAATTATATATGTATATTCGATTCGCTAAATGATTGGTTAAGGAGTGGATTAAATTAGCTTTTGTGGTAAGGACTAAGTTGTGTAAATGTTAATTGTTAAGGGTTAAATGTATAGATATGTTTATGAAATAAATTGTTTAAGTTGAATGGTTATGGTTTCGAGTTAGTAAATTAAATCAAATTATTGTATTTAGATCAAGAGACGAGTAGAGAGCTAGTCAACCAAGGGAAGGAGAAAGTTGCCAAATAATCAACTTCGATCATCGGAAGCTAATGAAATTTTTCGTAAAGTTTATAGTCCTTGAACTCAAACTGTATTATTTACTTTAAAAAATTTAATTGTTACTTTAATAAATAGTTATATTGATATATGTAATGGATTGATAGTTGAAATGATGAATTATGAAGTTATATATATGGTTAGAGAATAGATCAAGGAAAATAATTATAGTTATTTGATGCAAATGGTTGAAATATGAAATGACAGATTGTGGAAATATAATAATTATATATGTATTTGTCGGTTTTACCTACTAGTGCTGGGCACACCGAAACATTTGAAATGTTGGTATAACCAACTCGTGCAAGGAACAATTATTATTAGTTTATCCTACTAGTGCTGGGTGTAAAACATTGTCGATTTATCCAACCAGTGTTGGGCACAATTATTGTCGGTTTATCTAACTAGCGCTGGGCGCAAAACTTTTCTACAGTATATCCGTCAGGCACATGGTGCCAATAATGGTATGGCTATTGATTACGTAAAATCGGTTATTTGAATAAGTTTGACAAAAGAGCTATAATGGTAAAAGTTGGGAATTAATACACATATTTCTTGTAATGTAGTAAGTAGTAATGAGCATTATATGTTTGAATACATAAATTATGGTTAATAAATGTATGTTTAGTTCTTGTGATAATGAGATTTATTAGGTAGTTGATCATTCCTCTATGTGCAGGTTAGGTACCTATCTTTGATTGTTGACTTAGCATCCAACGATAATTTCGAGGTCAACGTTGGTGATGTATTCTTTTTGTGTCTTGGCATGTACGTATTAGAAATGGTCATTTTGTGTATTAGTTAGTTTTTGAGAAAGTCATGTTTATTAGATGTTTGATATGTGAATATGGATATGTTTGTATTAGTTGTAAATACTTGTGAATATAGTTGATGATATATATAAATATATATGTGTGTGTATGCTAATTGAAATTGGTTTTCCCTTGGAAGAATATGTTATAAATTACCTTGAGTTAGCTTGAGTTATGATATGATGTGGTAGTTAGGTTGATGGATTTTATTGATGAATGAATTGGATGTATGGATAATTAAGGTTAATGTAAGTTGAATGATTATTGAATTGTGGTGTCAATGAAGGCACATTGGTTAGGCACATAAATGATAGGTAATTAGCATGTTTTGACTTGTTTGAGGGTGTTTTTGATGATGTTTAAAGATTAGTTTTAGGCTTGGCTTGATACTCAAGATAGGTGTAAAATGTGCATTGTTTTGGAAGCAAATTTTGGTGCACATGGCCTGAGACACGGGTTGTCAGACAGATGTGTGTCAAACATGGTCGTGTGTCTTATTTATTTTTAGTGCAGGTTGATCCGCACGGGCATAGAGAGTTATACGGCCTGGCGACACAGTTGTGTGACACTAAACTACACTGTCACAGTGAGTTACACGACCTGGTCACACGGCCGTGTGATCTTATGTTACGCTGGCACAATAAGTTACACGATCTACATACACGAAAATGTTCTGAACCACACGGTTTGAGCTCTGTTACACGGCCATGTGACCCTTATTTTTTAACTTTTTCCTAGTTTTTCTGTTTTGTTTCAAATTGACCCCAGAATGTTTCCAAACTATTTTTAGGGTCTCGTAAGTTTGCTCTAAGGCCCATACGTGCATGTTTATTATAAATCGAATGTGATTTGCTTATTTATTTATAAATATACTTGTATGATTGTTTCTATGCAATGTTAAATGTTTAAAAATTTATTGTAATACTCCGTAACCTTAATCTGATGATGGAGACGAGTTAGGGGTGTTATAGGTTTTGAGACCAAAATTCTAACTAGTGAGTTAGTAAATGTTATTTATTTTATATTTATAAAGTTTTGGAGTGTCATATTAAAATTTGGTTCGATAATTTAGACATTTGGATCGTTAATTTGGTAAAAAGGACTAAATCGTAAAAGTGACAAAAGTCAATCACTATAAATTATTATTAGTTAAATGGTTTAAAAAGTTAAAGGACAAGGGCTTAAAAGGAAATTAACCTTTAATCAAGTATGGTGGACGGTTATTGAATAACTTTTTTTAGAAAATTATATGTTATTATAAATTGAAATAATGTTAATTTGTAATAAAACAAAAACCAATGTTAAAAGCCATTTTATTTTTCATCATCTTCAACCTATTCCTACTGAAACTCCATAGTTAAAGAACACCAAGGTTTTGCCAAGTCATTTCTTCTTGCATGGAATGAAATTCAAGCCTATTTTTAGTAATTTTTATATTTTTGAGATCGTTGTAGCTTAATCTAGCTAACCTAATGACTAATTCGTAAAATTGATAAAGGTTTTGAAATTTTCCATTGATGGATTTTAGGTTTTTTTGAAGTTGAATGAAAGATTTATAAGTTTGGCTGTTAATTAGGACTATTTTTGTAAAGAAATTTTAGTTACTTTTAAGTTTAGGGACTAAAATGGTAAAATAATAAAATTAGCATGAAATTCTTGTGAAATTTCAATAATTATGGGCATTAAATTTATAGGAGAGAATTCGACTAGCTTGGTTTTGGTTTAATTATGATAAATGTATAAGTTTTGGTTTTAGGAACTAAATTAAATAAGAGGTAAATGTAAAATGTCATTAAAAGGTCAAATGCATGAATTTAGATATTTTAAGGTATTGAATTGTTTAATTAAACTAAATTATTATATATAGATCAAGAAACGATTCAACTGGTTGATAACCACGAAAAAAAGTTGTCGAGTAGGTCTCGTTGTGGTGTTGATAGCTGCTTCGTTTAGGTAAGTTCGTATTAGGTTTATTATGTTTGTTGATGGTTTGAATTTTCAATTATATTTGTGTATATGTATGTGTGTATAGTTAGCTTGGTTAATTAAGGTAAGTTTGAAAGTGGAAATAAAGGTTTGAATCATAAAATATAAGAATTGTACATATTTGAGTTGAATCATATTATCATATGGAACGTATCTGATCAAGTTTGTAACGCCCCTACGCCCGAGACCGTCGCCGGAGTCGAGCTAGAGGTGTTAATAAACTGAATTCATCACTCAAACGACTTTAAACCATTTATTTTTGACTTTCGGAATAAGCTGTCTTTCTAAGTCATAGTCGCTAAAAAACATCATATCTCGAGTTACAAAACTCAAAATCAAAATCCATAAATTTTCCCTGAATCTAGACTCATATATCTATTTACTAATTTTTTTCTAGAATTTTTGGTTGGGCCAATTAGTATAGTTTATTAGTTAAAATTACCCCTGTTTCAGGACTTGACTGCACTGACCTGTACTTGCTACGAACCACTTTTCTCTCTATACAAAATTCATATGTCTATGCCGTTTGTTTCTCTTAAAACTGGACTCAATAAGATTTTGTACATATACAGTATACCTCTTAACTATTTTTGTACAATTTATGGTGAATTTCCAAAGTTGGAACAGGGGATCCAGAAATCGCACTGGCCCTGTTTCACTAAAACTCAAATATCTCATAACATATAACTCCTTTAACTGTTTCTCTTTTTCCATATGAAAATAGACATAATAAGCTTCCATTTCATATTTAATTCATCACCTATTTTGATTTCTACTATTTTTAGTGATTTTTCAAACTCATGTCTTTGCTGCTGTAATATTCTGTTTCATGGCGAATTGCACTTTTCTATGAATAATCATGGCCTAAGTGTCACTTTAAGTCTACATGGTCTCACACATAATCTAGATTAACCGTTCCAATGTCTAATTGTTATCAAGCATTTTCTCAATAAAAACACAACCATATAACAAGATTAAGTACACAAAATGAGTATATTGCTATACATGCCATACTCAAACCAAAATAGTTCTTCGGATAGTGTGAGCGAGTCTTCGACCTATCCCGATTCCCGAATCGGCTTGACCAAAACTACAATGAATAAAAAGGGAGGAGTAAGCATAAATGCTTAGTAAATTCACATGTAAATAACAAGTAACATAATCAAGGAATTCAACATGAGAATCAATTACTATAACATCACTAACACATACAAGGCACAAGAACATTTACTATCTTATCACATCATCACCTTACCATGTTCTCACCCAAAGTTTAGGGTCATACCTGTCAAATTTCTCGTTCACAACATGTTACAACATACCTCGTTCACTTAGGCGCTCTCATTACTTATTTATCAGTCTACCCGTTGAACACATAGGAATATAACTCGGATACCCAAATTGTATACACATAAGTGTCATATCCGTAGCCAAGCTAACATGTAACCCGCCCATAAACGAACTCAGATTCAACTCAACGAGCTTGGCCGTTCGCATCCATAAATGAGCTCGGACTCAACTCAACGAGTTCGGATGCCTAGTTAC
Organism: Gossypium stocksii; assembly: GCA_020496765.1. NCBI lineage: Eukaryota > Viridiplantae > Streptophyta > Magnoliopsida > Malvales > Malvaceae > Gossypium > Gossypium stocksii. Next base: position 31,799,438 of record CM035627.1, read on the forward strand.
ATCTCACGAACTCGGACTCAACTCAACGAGGTCGGAACTCAATCATCTTAGTGACATGTCACTTGTATCCTAATCTATTCCCAAGGTTCAAGCGGGATTCTCTTCAATTGCACCTCTTGGTCGTCTTCCTCAAAATGTCGGAACCAATATTTGGTAGCATTTCATATTTATCAAGTAGCTCACATAATTTGTATATTACTAAATAATAATTCACAAAGCATAATATTTCATGATAATAAGTATCATATCATATAAATAAAATTAAATCATTTAAAATAACAATTATGTTACCTTATTTACACATGAACTTACCTCGGTACCAAAATATCAACAATCGAGCCTATTCCTCGTAAACTTTGTTTTTCCCTCAATCACGACTTGAATCTCGTTTCTCTTGATCTCAAATAGCACATTTAGCTCATTTAATACTCACATTTATCAAAATAGTCCTTAATTCAAATTTTGGCAAAATTACAAATTTGCCCCTAAACTTTTGCATATTTACACTTTTGCCCCAAGGCTCGAAAATTAAATTTTATTCCAAATTCTTATGTTTTAGGACATGCTGATCATTTACTTACTAACAGAAATCCCAAATTCCAACTATAACATGCACTTATGAACAATAGGTATTTTTACCAATTAAGCCATTTTACTCGTTTTTACTCAAAATCGAGTAGCACAAGTTGTCTAACATAATTTAAAACCTCATATTCTATCATAAAACATCAAAATGCACAAATTTCACCTATGGGTATTTTTCCAATTATGAACCCTAACTTAAATTATTGCTAACATAAGCTTTATCGAGCTACCGGGATCACAAAAATATAAAAATCATTAAAAACAGGGCTTGGATGCACTTACTATGAAGCTTGAAAGTTGAAGAAACCCTAGCTGTGGAGAGAAGGTACATTCGGCCAAGCAAGGAAGAAGATGATAACTATTTTGTCATCTTTTTCCCTTTTAATTCATGTTAATAACCAAATGACCAAAATGCCCTTAATGTCTTTCTTTGAAAATTTTCATGTACAAGCCCATTTTTGTCCAAAATTTTAGAAATTGGTCAAATTGCTATTTAAGACCTCCTAATTATTATTCCAAACCAATTTCATACTAAAAGCTTCTAGAATTCAAAATTTTCAACTTATTCGATTTAGCCCCTAATTTCAAATTAAGCACTTTATGCATAGAATTTCTTCACGAAATTTTCACACAATCATGCAATCATATCATAAACATCAAAATGATTATAAGATAATTGTTTCTATCTCGGATTTGTGGTCACAAAACCACTATTCTGATTAGGCCCTAATTCGGGATATTACAACTCTCCCCCCTTTAGGGATTTTCGTCCTCAAAAATCTTACCAGTAAACAGGTGTGGGTATTGTTTCCTTATAGTTTCTTCGGGTTCCCATGTAGCCTCTTCTACTCCATGCTTTTGCCACAACACTTTCACAAGAGCAATACTTTTATTCCTTAATTGTTTGACCTCTCAAGCTAAAATCTTAATCGGTTCTTCGTCGTAGGTCATGTCTGGTTGTAGTTCAATTTTTGTCAGTGAAATCACTTGTGAAGGATCTGAACAATGCTGACATAACATAGACACATGGAACACATCATGAATTTTCTCTAACTCAGATGGTAATGCCAATCTATACGCTACTGGCCCAACTCTTTTAATTATTTCATACGGCCCGATAAAACGCGGACTTAATTTGCCCTTCCGTCCAAATCTGAGAACTTTCTTCCATGGAGACACCTTTAAAAATACCTTATCACCAACTTGAAACTCAATTTCTTTTCGTTTCAAATCTACATAAGATTTATGTCTATCCGAAGCAGCTTTTAAACAATCTCGAATCACTTTCACTTTTTCTTTGGTTTCTTTTATTAGATCAACCCCATAGATCTGATTTTCTTTGAGTTCGGTCCAATACAACGACGTCCGACACTTGCGACCATACAATGTTTCATAAGGCTCCATTTTCAAACTCTTCTGATAGCTGTTATTATAAGCAAATTCTACCAACGGTAAATATCTTTCCCAACTACCTTGAAATTCCAATACACAACATCTGAGCATGTCTTCCAGAATCTGAATTACTCTCTCTGACTGTCCATCAGTTTGTGGATGAAAAGTAGTGCTAAAATTTAACTTCGTACTTAATGCCTCTTATAATTTTTTCCAAAACCGCGAAGTAAATCTCGGATCTCTGTCTAAAATGATTGACAAAGGTATTCCATGTCGTCTAACAATTTCCCTAATATACAACTCAGCCAACTTGTTAAGAGAATAATCCATATGTACCGAAATAAAATGAGCCGACTTAGTTAATCTGTCAACTATTACCCAGATGGCATCTTTCTTTACTGGAGTCAACGGCAACCCTGAAACAAAATCCATAGTAATCCGATCCCATTTCCATTCAGGAACCATAATAGGCTGAAGTAATCCTGAAGGCACTTGGTGTTCAGCTTTCACTTGTTGACAAATTAAGCATTTGGATACAAACTCTGATATATCTCTTTTCATTCCATTCCACCAATACATTTTCTTCAAGTCATTATACATTTTCGTACTGCCTGGATGAATTGATAAACAACCATTATGTGCTTCCTGCAAGATCTTTTGAATCAATCCCTCATCCTTCGGTACACAAATCTGATCTTTAAACATCAAGCACCCATCAGAACCGATTCTGAAATCTGACTCTGTATTAACCTCACATTGCTGTCTTTTAGCTTGCAAGTCTTCATCACTTTTCTGAGCTTCACAAATCTCTTGTAAAAACATCGGTCTTGCTTTCAACTCGGCTAGAATTAAACCATCATCTGACATTTCCAGTTTGAGTGTTCATAGCTCTTAAAGCAAACATCAACTTTCTGCTCAAGGCATCGGCAACTACATTTGCTTTTCCTGGATGGTAGTCAATCACAAACTCATAATCTTTCAATAACTCCAACCATCTTCGCTGTCTTAAGTTCAAGTCTTTTTGTGACATCAAGTATTTAAGACTTTTGTGGTCGGTATATACTCGAGACTTTTCACCATATAGATAATGTCGCCAAATCTTCAAAGTAAACACCACCGCAGCCAATTCCAAATCATGAGCCGGATAATTCCTCTCATGAGGTTTCAACTGTCTCAAAGCATAAGCCACAACCTTTCCTTCTTACATCAGAACACATCCCAAGCCATTTAGCGAAGCATCACTATATACCACAAATTCTTTACCTGACTCGGGCTGTACTAACACTGGTGCCTCTGTTAATAACTTTTTCAATTCTTCAAAACTTTATTGACGTTCTTCCGTCCACTCAAATTTAACATCCTTTCGGAGTAATCTAGTCATAGGAGCAGCAATTATAGAAAATCCATTTACAAATCGTCGATAATATCCGGCTAGCCCTAAGAAACTTCTACCTTTGATTACAGTCTTCGATGGTTTCCAATCAACAATAGCTGAAATTTTACTGGGATCAACCCGTATACCATCCTCTGAAATAATATGACCCAAAAATCCAACTTCCCGAAGCCAAAATTCACTTTTACTAAACTTGGCATATAACTGCTTATCTCTCAAAGTCTGTAAAACTATCCTTAAATGCTCGGCATGCTCTATCTCAACTTTTGAATAAATCAAGATATCATTTATAAATACCACAACAAACTTGTCCAAGTATGGCCGAAATATACGGTTCATTAAATCCATAAACACAGCAGGAGCATTTGTCAATCGAAACGACATAACTAAAAATTCATAATGACCATACCTTGTTCTAAAATCAGTTTTAGGCACATCTGACTCTTTTACCTGCAGCTGATAGTACCCAGACCTCAAGTCAATCTTTGAAAACCACGTCACTCCTTTCAGCTGATCAAACAAATTATCAATTCTCGGCAACGGATACTTGTTCTCAATTGTCACTTTGTTTAACTGCCGATAGTCAACACACAGTCTCATTGAACCATCTTTCTTTTTTACAAACAATACAGGAGCACCCCAAGGTGAAAAACTCGGTCTCACAAAGCCTTTATTAGTCAACTTTTGCAATTGTGACCTTAATTCTTTCAACTCTGCTGGTGCCATTCTATACGGAGCAATCGAGATCGGAGCTATTCCCGGTATCAACTCTATACCAAATTCTACTTCTCTGACTGGAGGTAAATCCGGCAATTCCTTTGGAAATACATCTGCAAACTCACACACAATCGGCACTGATTCAACTTTCTTTTCAATTTCTTTTGTATTCAGCACATACGCCAAATAAGCTTCATAACCCTTTCTCAAATATCTCTGAGCCGACATCGAAGAAATTACAATAGATAATGCCTCTGATTTATCTGATTCAACCTGCAGAGTTTCACCATTTTCACACTTTAATTCAATAACTTTCAGTTTACAATTTACTATAGCATCATGCAATGTCAACCAATCCATGCCCAAAATAACATCAAACTCATCAAACGGCAACAACATCAAGTCGGCCGGAAAGTAATAACCCTGAATCATTAAAGGACATTTCTTGCATACTTTGTTAACTATAACACATTTGCGTAATGGGTTTGACACTTTAATCATAAATTCTGTGTTCTTAATAGGTATATTCATACTAAATACCAATTTCATGCACACATATGAATGAGTAGAACCGAGATTAATCAAAGCAGTAACATTAACATGATAAAGAGAAAATATACCAGTAATCACATCGGCTGATGAAGCATCTTCACGCGCTTTAATGGCATAAGTTCTAGCCAGAGCCCTTACTTCAGATTTAGCTGCTGAATCTTTGACCACATTCTTGCTGCTCGCTTCATTCGCAACTTTTCTTGAATATCTTCCCCTCGAATCTGCACCACTTGCTTTTGTACTCTGAAATTTTTCTTTTTCAATTCTCTCTGGGCAGTCTTTAATAAAATGATCCGGAGAACCACATCGAAAACATTCATTTGCTCTGCACGGACCAAAATGATTCCTACCACACCGCTGACACTCGGGCCTAACAAATCTCGAATTCCCTACATTAGCTATCGAAGTAGTCTGGGATTTAGGACCCACATTTTTCTTCTTAGAATTCCCATATGTTTGTCCAGCTGAAACTTAGGAACGAGGATTCATATTTCTTGATTTTCCGGGTTGTTGTGAGGGTGCACTGCTCATCGGTCTTTTCTTCGAATTTCATGTCTCAGATTCTACCTTTTTCTTCTCTTTAAGTAGTTCTTCAGCCTTGCAAGCTCGATCGACAAGTACCACCATTTCTTTTAGTTTAAGAATCCCAACAAATACCTTAATGTCTTCATTAAGCCCGTCTTCAAATCGTCTGCACATTTTGGCCTCTGTAGGAACATATTCTCTGGCATACTTACTCAATCTGATGAACTCCCTTTCGTATTCAGTGACTGTCATATTACCTTGCTTCAGCTCAAGAAACTCTTTATGCTTCTGATCAATAAATCTTTCACTGATGTATTTCTTCCGAAACTCTTCTTGAAAGAATTCCCAAGTTACCTTCTCTTTCGGTACCACAGAAATCAATGTCTTCTACCAATTATAGGCTGAATCCCTCAGCAAAGATATAACACATTTCAAACATTCTTCAGGTGTACAAGATAATTCATCAAATACCTGGATAGAATTTTCAAGCCAAAACTCTACTTTCTCCGCATCATCATCCACATTAGCCCTGAATCCTTCGGCCCTTAGTTTACGAATTTTATCAACTAGAGTTCTTTGAAATTTCATCATATCCACACCCTGAGGCATCGGTGGTACAGGTTGAGGAATTGAGGGAGGTGGGGGAGGTTGTACATTCGGGTTCGTACGAACGAACTCAGTATACCAAGCACTCATTATCTGAAGAATGGCTTCTCTACCCCTTTCTCCTACACCTTGACCAACAGTAGGAGGTGGATTTTCAGTCTGCACCGCCCTTTCAGCCGGAGCTGGTGCATTACTCTCTCCATCATCAGCCACAGTTGGATCGAGATCCATTTACTATATAAAAATCATTTAAAAGGTCAGAAGTCATCACACTATCACAATATACACATATGGCATGTATAGCAAAACTCGAGCATGCAACCCATTAATCCGAGAACCGACTAAAACTACTCTGATACCACTAAATGTAATGCCCCTATGACCGAGACCGTCACCGGAGTCGAGCTAGAGGTGTTAATAAACTGAATTCATCACTCAAACGACTTTAAACCATTTATTTTTAACTTTCAGAATAAGCTATCTTTCTGAGTCATAGTCGCTAAAAAACATCATATCTCGAGTTATGAAACTCAAAATCAAGATCCATAAATTTTCCCTGAATCTAGACTCATATATCTATTTAATATTTTTTTCTAGAATTTTTGGTTGGGCCAATTAGTACAGTTTATTAGTTAAAGTTACCCCTGTTTCAGGACTCGACTGCACTGACCTCTGTTTGCTTCGAACCACTTTTCTCTTTGTAAAAAATTCATATGTCTATGTCGTTTGTTTCTATTAAAACTAGACTCAATAAGGATTTTTTACATATACAGTATACCTCTTAACTATTTTTGTACAATTTATGATGAATTTCCAAAGTTGGAACAGGGGATCCAGAAATTGCTCTGGCCCTGTTTCACTAAAATTCAAATATCTCACAACATATAACTCCTTTCCCTATTTCTCTTTTTCCATATGAAAATAGACATAATAAGCTTAAATTTCATATTTTATTCATCACCTATTTCGATTTCTACTATTTTTAGTGATTTTTCAAACTCATGTCTTTACTGCTGTAATATTCTGTTTCATGGCGAATTGCACTTTTCTATGAATAATCATGGACTAAGTGTCACTTTAAGCCTACATGGTCTCACACATAATCTACATTAACCGTTCCAATGTCTAATTGTTATCAAGCATTTTCTCAATAAAACCACAACCATATAACAAGATTAATTACACAAAATGAGTATATTGCTATACATGCCATACTCAAGTTATACAAGCCATTTTACCAAAATAGTTCTTCGGATAGTGTGAGCGAGTCTTCGACCTATCCTGATTCCCGAACCGGCTTGACCAAAACTACAATGAATAAAAAGGGAGGAGTAAGCATAAATGCTTAGTAAATTCACATGTAAATAACAAGTAACATAATCAAGGAATTCAACATGAGAATCAATTACTATAACATCACTAACACATACAAGGCACAAGAACATTTACTATCTTATCACATCATCACCTTACCATGTTCTCACCCAAAGTTTAGGGTCATACCTGTCAAATTTCTCGTTCACAACACGTTACAACATACCTCGTTCACTTAGGCGCTCTCATTACTTACTTATCAGTCTACCCGTTGAACACATAGGAATATAACTCGGATACCCAAATCGTATACACATAAGTGTCATATCCGTAGCGAAGCTACCATGTAACCCGCCCATAAACGAACTCGGACTCAACTCAACGAGTTCGGATGCCTAGTTACATCTCATGAACTCGGACTCAACTCAACGAGCTCGGAACTCAATCAACATAGTGACATGTCACTTGTATCCTAATCTATTCCCAAGGTTCAAATGGGATTCTCTTCAATCGCGCCTCTTGGTCGTCTTCCTCAAAACATCGGAACCAATATTTGGTAGCATTTCATATTTATCAAGTAGCTCACATAATTTGTATATTACTAAATAATAATTCACAAAGCATAATATTTCATGATAATAAGTATCATATCATATAAATAACATTAAATCATTTAAAATAACAATTATGTTACCTTATTTACACATGAACTTACCTCGGTACCAAAATATCAACAATTGAGCCTATTCCTCGTAAACTTTGTTTTTCCCTCGATCACGACTTGAATCTCGTTTCTCTTGATTTAAAATAGCACATTTAGCTCATTTAATACTCACATTTATCAAAATAGTCCTTAATTCAAATTTTGGCAAAATTACAAATTTGCCCCTAAACTTTTGCATATTTACACTTTTGCCCCAAGGCTCGGAAATTAAATTTTATTCCAAATTCTTATGTTTTAGGACATGCTGATCATTTATTTACTAATAGAAATCACAAATTCCAACTATAACATGCACTTATGAACAATAGGTATTTTTACCGATTAAGCCGTTTTACTCGTTTTTACTCAAAACCGAGTAGCACAAGTTGTCTAACATAATTTAAAACTTCATATTCTATCATAAAACATCAAAATACACAAATTTCACCTATGGGTATTTTTCCAATTATGAACCCTAACTTAAATTATTGCTAACATAAGCTTTATCGAGCTACCGGAATCATAAAAATATAAAAATCATTAAAAACGGGGCTTGGATGCACTTACTATGAAGCTTGAAAGTTGAAGAAACCCTAGCTATGGAGAGAAGGTACATTCGGCCAAGCAAGGAAGAGGATGATAACTATTTTGTCATCTTTTTCCCTTTTAATTCATGTTAATAACCAAATGACCAAAATGCCCTTAATGTCTTTCTTTGAAAATTTTCATGTACAAGCCCATTTTTTTCCAAAATTTTAGAAATTGGTCAAATTGCTATTTAAGACCTCCTAATTATTATTCCAAAGCAATTTCATACTAAAAGCTTCTAGAATGCAAATTTTTCAACTTATTCGATTTAGCCCCTAATTTCAAATTAAGCACTTTATGCATATAATTTCTTCACAAAATTTTCACACAATCATGCAATCATATCATAAACCTCAAAATGATTATAAAATAATTATTTCTATCTCAGATTTGTGGTCACGAAACCACTATTCCGATTAGGCCCTAATTCGGAATATTACAAAGTTGATCATGATATAATGTTATAAACATGAAAATATTATAGAATATGAGTTAAGGCCTCTGTGAACTTAGTGAATGATTAAGATACAAATGTCATGTCCTTAAGGTGTTCCAAGCACTAGGTGCCGGTGATATATTTTCAAGTACTATGTTTCTGTGGTGTTTACCATACTGATGGCTAGAATGTAGCATTTGTTGTAGATTCTTGTCAACTTGTGTGAGCAACATTGTATAATGATTGATGTCTCGATTGTCAGCTTGAGTGAGCAGTATTTCCCTGTGTATCCAAAGTTAATTTACTATAGCTCTCCAGGAAAAATAGTTAATAAAATTAATAGAAATAAAATTCAATAGCATGAAAGTTATGCACTTATTGATTACAATTTGACATAGTAGGGAAAAATGAAACTTGGCAAAGAATATTAAGTTGTATCTTAGTCTCTGGAGATTACACTATTCGTCAACTCTTTTGGTAGTTATTTACTTATTTTGGCTCGATTATAACTGGCATGTAAATAGGGTTATGGTAATGTACGTATATAAAAACATTGGTTAAATTTTATGTCATCTTGAATATGAAATATGTTTTTGGATGTAATCTTTGATGGTTATCTTGGTTGGTTGATGAATTGGATGGCATAGGCATATTGTGGTATATAAATGCATCATGGATTGTTCAAATTGTATATATATATTTAGGTAACTTGATAAAGTTTGGTTGGTGTTGAGCTAGCAATGGAAACAATGGTGTTATGTGATGGATTAGGCTTTACCCTTATGGTATGAATGGTGTTGAATGTTAATGGTAAATACTTGAATTGTGGTGCCAATTGTGACATATTGGTTAGGCATGTAGGATGTATGTTATTTGGTATATTTTGATAGGTCTTTGATGCATTTTGTTTAGGTTTAATGGTTGACATTGCATAACTTGTGGCTTAATTGTTTATAAGTTTGATTGCTTGGTTTAAAAGGTTTGTTTAGGTGCACATGGCTTGTGACACGGTTTGCCACATGGATGTGTGTCAAACATGCTTGCAAGGCACGACCATGTGGTCTATTGAATTTAGGTGTAGGTTGATCCACATGACCTCAGTTTATTACACGGCTTAACTACACGGCTGTGTGACCTAGGATTACACGACATCAATTTGTTGCACGGTTAGTGATAAACGATAATTTATCCATATTTTTACCTCATGCTTAGCCTAATTTCTGGATGAATTATCAGTAAATGTGTGGAAATAGGTGCTCTTAATCCTTCTATTTCATGTTTTATACTCAAGAGAGCATAGGAAAGAGAAAAGAATGAGAAACGGGCCAAAAATGGAGAAAATGGGCCAAAGTGTGAAAACAACATGGCCGTGTCCCACGGCCGTGCCACATAAAGTCCAACATGGCCCAACCCCGACAAGCACGGCCAGGTGACACGGCCGTGCCACCATCAACAGTCTCGCACACGACCTCTTGTCGATCCACACAGGCGTGGCACACGGGCGTGTCCCTGTCGTGAGGAAGTTCAATTTCACTCAGATTTGGATACTTAGAGGCTAAGAAAGGCATTCCAAAGCTCTATAGAAAGACCCTAGGGGGCAACTACAAGTGTGGGCTTTTCTCTCCTCAAAAGGGTGCTTTATTTCTGCCAAAACAGAGAGTGGAAGTAAGGGATTACTCCAAGGGAAGCCGATTGATTCATCCCAGAAGCCGAATTCTACATTAAGACAGAGGATCTCCCTTCAATCCTTCAGGGGTTTTTGGGTTCTTTATGTTTTGTTATCGTTATTCTTCTGAGATGTTTTCTTTATTAACTATGAACTAAACCCCCCAAATACTTGAGGGGGATGAAACCTAAGACGAATCTTGTTATTATTTTATCTTGAGTTATATGATAAATAATTGAATTGTTCTTAATTATATGTTCTTAATTCTTGTTTTAATAATCTTAGGTATTAATTCAAATATTGATATGCTTATTCAGAGGAGCAAAAGTCCCTGTTTAAGAGTAGATCTAGCATAATTAAGTGGAGTTGCATGCAACCCTAGACATAAGGCGACATAAATCTGTCGGATTAGGGTCAAACCTAATAAGGGGATCCATAGATCGAGTTAATGCGAGACTAGGGGTTTTAACTAGAAAGAGATTTCAATTAATCAACCTAGGATTAGTTGTTCTTATCCTCGATGGAGGTATTAACATAAGTTAAGGATCTCTATGGATCAAGTCAAGTGAATAAATCATCTAGCTCAAGAATTGATAACAAGTGAAGTCTAGGTGGATTCTCCCTTGAGTATTGCCCAAATCAATCAGTTTTTCCCTAGTTTACTTTTTATGCATTCATAGTTAGTTTTAGAATTAGTTTAGTTTCATAAAAACCCCTTTCATTTTTAGGTTAAATAATAGAAAAGAAGTAAGTACTAGTACTTTTGGTTCCCTTGGGTGCGATATCTCAGTCTTGCCGCTGACTATACTACTGTTTGATAGGTGCACTTGCCTTAAAGTCGTGATAATAGTTAGTTTTTGGTGCGCTCATTATTATAAATTTTATTACTTCATATCACGCATATCAATTAGGCAACACGACCATGTCATAGAACCACACGGTCTCAATTTTTTCACATGGCCGTGTGACCTATTTTTTCACTTTTTACCTATCTTTTCATAAAAGTTTCAAATTAGTCCTGATTTGTTCTCGGGGTATTTTAAGAGCTTTGTAAGCTTAATTAAGGCTCGATTTTGATAAATGTCATTGGATAATTGTATTTATATTGTAATATGGAATGATTGATTGTTTATGTTGAATTATTGAATAATATAGATGTTTAAGAGTTGTAATACCTTATTGCTCGGGTCAGGTGACTAGACCGGGTATAAGGTGTTTCAAGAAGACCGGGTATAAGGTGTTTCAAGAACCCCCTTTATTTCCCCATTAGTTGAACATGGATAGAAAATAAGAGAAAAAAATCATTTGTTTCCTCTTTTTTGATTTCCCACTTCAAATCTATTAAAACCTCCACCATTTTATTTCATTTTCTTGCAAATCCAACTCCTGAAAGATTTAATGGAACCATTGTCTTCATCATCTTCACCTACAAGTTAAGGTTTAAATATTTTTGAGAGAGAAATAAGCTTTAATGAGAGAAAGTGTCATCATGGTTAGGTTTTGTGTTTTATCATCACATCACTCATATTTTTCTCTTCCATGCTTTTTATATTGTTTAATAATGAATATGACCATTTTAGTTGTGACTTTGATGTAAATTTATTGTTGTGTTTATGGTATGAGAAAGAGAAAACCTTAGGTTGAGGTGGAAGAGGAGCTATACTCCATTTTGTGTGTTTTAAATTGAACTTATCATATACACTTTGTTAAATTATGTAAATATACATTAATTTGGTGGTTATTAATTATAAAGCTACTTTTATGAACTTGTATGAGTTACGACATGACTAAAATGATGAAATATACCTTGATAGTTTTGTAAAATGTAGAATTAATAAAATGTGAATTACTCTTATGGAAATGAGCCAAGATATATATATATAATTGTTATAAATAATAAAATGTGTTGGTATAATATGTTCTGGAAAAACAATGTGAAATGAAATGGGCTATGACAATACAATAAGCATACACCTATATGAGATATGAGATCTTTCTTCCAACATACTGGGTGAATAAAATGATGTTATGATGAGTTTGTTATAGAAATCATAAAATGGTAACTAAATTATATGTATGTTCAGTATCTTGTTTGAATATGATCTCGCTCTGTATTATGATAAGAAATATGCAAGTTTTATTTATGTGACATATGATTTTTGGATGTAAAAATATGAAAAAGAGAATGTGATCTTAATTACAAATATGAAATTGTCTAACTCTTTGTGATAGAAGGTTGTAAGACCCTTTTTTGATATGAAATTGAGAAATATAATCTATTCACAGCTTTGAATTTGATATGTTTTGTATATGCAAGATTGTGAAATTCTCTGTTATATTAAATTATAATAGAAACCTTTTATTTTGTCATACGCGCCCGAATAAACTTGGTAAAAATGTTAGGATATAGTTAGCATGTCAATTAGGGTCTGTTCCATATTTTTGTATAGATTCTATATAGATTTGGAACTCTATTATGTTATTTTGTGGTTGGGCACTTTTGGGCACACCATTAGACTCATCGTCTAATGAGATCTTTGGTTGAATGCACTTCTAGTGCTATAATTTATTTGGTGGAAACACACATTGTGCAATATCTCCTCTACTGTTTTTGGTGTATTCTCGCATGTCCAAGTCCTATTTTACTAAGATTATTAAAATCCAACTCTTTAAATCTATTCAGAATTGATCAAATTAATAAATGTGAGGATTTAAATGTTGAAATAATGATAACTTTCAAAACATACTAAATGTGAAGTGTCTCTCTGATAATATGGCCTTAAACAAAAGGATTATGTTGAACTGAGTTTAATTGAACCATAATCATGTGTGAATATGCTAAAATTTGTTTTGTACTTATCCACATTCCATTTATGAGGCACATATTATCTGCAATGAACATAAAGATTGAGACTTAACCTAATTAGAAAAGAATTATGTGATCATGGTGACTAATGTGCTTGTTACCATGTCGATTACCAAGCCATTAACATTCGTTAATCTAACACCCCTCACCCATCTCGATGTACAACACAAGTGGGAGGTGTTATCAGAGCATTATTAAACTTGTACTAATTTTTTTCTTTTATAAAAATGCTCGTTTTGCAATATATTAATATTCATTAGATTAAACTGAAAAAGTTTAGAAAAGTTTAATTACAATAATAATTCATTTGGGTCTTTGAAACAAATATGAACATGTTTAAATCATAAAATGTGTTCGTACTTCTTTGGCTTAAAATTGAGATAAGAGGTAAAAGCGTCCTTCAACTGTTGAGGCATTGAATTTTGTTGCTGCTGGAAAATGGAACTCAGTTAGATAGAAGATAAACATAACTTTAGTAGGCATCGCCAAGGGAAAAATCCTTCTGTTTCAACAAAAGGAACCTCCTGTGGTGGAATGCTTGGAGGAACATGTAACACCCCCAACCTGTAACCCTCACCGGAATCGGGTTACGGAGCATTTCCTGAGTTTACAGATCAAACAGACATAAATTTCAAACATTTCATATTATCAAAGTATCATTCAAATCCAAATTATAAACATACCAATTTCAATCTATTTTGCCTAGTTCATAAGCACTTAAACACTAAGTTAAATTCACATGCACGTATTTAGATTTGGTTCAATTTACCATGCCATAATATGGCTTCAAAATCAAACACATGTTTATATGTATAAAACCAACCAAAATTAAACTTATAACTTCATTTACAATCAAACCACAAAATAACTATTATTTAGACACCCTAGGTACATGCTGGCATAAAAGATAAACATCACCACATTTGAGTTCAGGATTGTTGTTAGATGCTAAATCGACAATCAAAAAGTTAAGTACCTAACTTGCACACAGAAAACAAAACCGTACGCTGAGTAAAACTAAGTGGTATTTCTATAATCCGAATATTTAAAGACAAAATAATATAATAGACATAATTAAATATTAAGCACAATTGAATATTTAAAATTCACATTTATTTATACAATAACATTAACCATTCAATACTCAATTCATAAATACATCATTTTATACCATACTAAATTCTCATCACTTGCTATATAATAGCTTTTCACAAATTGATCTACATATCTTTTAAAATAATAACAAGATCCAATTCATGAATACATAAATCATGTGTCTCATTTTGATGTTTCAATTTACTATTCCATTGTCAATTTACGTACAATATCATCCAATATAAATCATAATACCATTTTATTTAATTACACCTATTAACACAATTCAGACTCGGATAGATACATTGATCCAACCAACACTCCAGTTTGGCACTCAGTGCCTCATCAGATAATTTGAAGTAGTAAATTGACATCCAGTGTCTGATCAGTTAAACTGAAGTAAATTCGCACCTAGTGTAACAGCCCACTTTAGACCCTAGTCGGAAGGGGTGGTTTCGGGACCACTTAACCGAGTAAAATTGTTATTTTTATTGCCTTAATATGTTTTACAGCATGATAGAATCACCATGTGAAAGTTTCGTTTAGAAATTTTAACGTTTGACTGGTTAATTTGAGAAAAAGGATTAAATCGCATAAAGCGATAAATTAGAGTTCTATTTCATAAATGGCTTGTCTGGCAATGGCTTTTTAAATACAAGGCCTTAAGTGGTTATTTTACCTTTTCTAAAGCTAGTGGACATTTATGTCCTTAATAAATTATTTTTAAATGGTTTATGTTCAAAGGTTAAAATTGTCCTTTAATTATTATATGTTATATTAGATAATCAAAACAAGAAAATGCCTTGATTTTATTTCTCTTCCACTAATTTTAAACAAAAGAAAATAAGGGTTTAAGCTTCCTTGATATTAGGCTACTTCAAGCTTCAAATTGAGGTTCGTTTTTGTTCCGTTTTTGATAATTTTTACGTTTTTGAGATTGTTGCTTCGCATATTAATCGACCCGTACCTCAATTTCTGATTTTGATTATGTTTTTGAAAAATGCCATTGATGAATCTATGATATTTTAGAAGATTTTTATGAATTATGAAATATTATGTGGAAATATACAAGAATTTTAAAATGATTTTTGAAGAAATTGGGTTTTGAGGATTTGATTGTAAAAAGGTAGAATTTTTGAGGTTAAATTTGTGATTAATTGAAAGATATATGCTTGTATAAGTCCCTTGAATATTCGGCTATAGTGAATTGGGGGATTGATTGTGTAATTTGTCATTTTTGTGATGAGAGGACTAAATTGCAAAGTATTGAAAATATAGGGGCTAAATTGCAAATATGTCAAATTATATGTTTTTGGATTGAATTGAATATGTGAGTTAGTAAATAGCTGAATTTTGCATTAATATAGATAAAGACGATCGAATCCCGGAACTTGATCGGGGAAAACGGAAAATAGAAGAGTAGATACGGGATTACTAGGTAAGTT
Organism: Gossypium stocksii; assembly: GCA_020496765.1. Lineage (NCBI taxonomy): Eukaryota > Viridiplantae > Streptophyta > Magnoliopsida > Malvales > Malvaceae > Gossypium > Gossypium stocksii. The sequence goes on from CM035627.1 coordinate 31,815,321, forward strand.
CGTATAACGAATTTAATGTATATACATATGTTCATACGTATTGTTATTTGAAAATATGAAATGCTAGACGATTAAATAGCCTAATTGAACGAGTATATATGAAATTGAAATAGAAATGTTAAATTGTTACAAGTGATAAATTAAATACCGAGCCCCGTTAGAACCGTAGAAGTCGATAGGATACAAGTGACATGTCACTAGGGCTACAGGGTGGTTCGAGCTCCTGCATTTGTTGCGGACTCACCACGTGCTCATGAGCTACAGGTTTATCCTTCGGGATTACATGTTCAGCCTACGGGCTTACCGATTATCCTTCGGGATTATATGTTCAGCCTTCGGGCTTACCGTACAGGCTCGAAAGAGCATATATGACGCATTGACAGATTATAGGTTATATGTATATACACTGTGTGTGTATCACCCGAGTATCTTTTGATGTTCTTATAGGTTTAACGGGCAATACCGATACATGTTACAGGAAAAGTTAATTGATAATAGAATATATGAGAGAGATGTTATGTGACTACATGAATGGTATAAGGTACATGTTATAAGAGTTATGTGCTATACATGAGATAATGAAGTATATGAAATACATGTCATATGATTTGTATGAATGGAATGATACTAGTTACATGATCAACGTGTTATATGAGAAAGTGCAAAATGAAGGCATGTTATGCCATATGATTTACAAGATTTGTATATGTTACTTGAAATGAAGTATTTGATAAGCTTTTATATATGATATGTTATGAAACTACATGAACTAATGAGTGTGAGTTTGTGCAATAGGCTATAAGATCATATGTTTGTAATGGCCTTACTTATGGATATCTCATTGAAATGGTAAGTTTCATTTCATGTTATATGGACTTACTAAGCTTTAGAAGCTTATTCTGTTTATTTCTTTCACTGTCTTCTAGATTCGGAAGCTAGCTCGGATATCGGACGAGTCGGGGATCGCTATCACACTATCGATAAAGTTTCGGTACTTTTGAGTATTTTGCAAACATTTGGTCATGGCATGTATAGGCTAGTACTTTAGTGAACATGATATATTTTGGTAAATGATCAAGCTATGAGATGTGGCTTGGGTCATATATGAATATAATCAAGTACTTGAGTTGTCCTTTAGCTATATGTGCTTATGGAAAGATATGTGATTTTGATGAGGTTATAAGCTTGCATAATTGATATGTATATATGTGTGGATGAGTGCATGGAAATGGTCATTTAGGCCTTTGAGTTGGTGTGCTTGATTTGTGAATGAATTGAGATGATTTTATGTCCATTTTGTGCTTGAATTGGTATATTTTAGGGTGGTAGAATGGTATGAAATGTTGTTAGTTAATGACTAGTAGAAATGACCCATATTGGGTGGCAAATTGGCTTAAACCAAGCCTATATTTGTGCCACACGGCCAGGGAACACGGGCGTGCGCTTTGATCGTGTGTCCCCTGCACCTTAATGTTTTGGTCAGTTTTGGTACACGGCCTAGACACACGGGCGTGTCTTGTAACTTGTAGCCGTGTGAAATTTGGCAGTATAGTCACACGGTCTGCTCTATTTTGTACACGGTCGTGTCTTGTAGCCGTGTGATTTTTGACAGTTTCGGCCACGGGGTAAGGGCACGGGCGTACCTAGGCCGTGGGCGACACACGGCCTAACCGCATGGGCATGTTGGACAGCCGTGTGGGGTAAGTCAGATTCGACCATGGGCTAAAAGGTTTGGGCGTGTCTGGAGGGACACGGCCGTGTGTGAAGAACATAGGCTAGGGGCACGGCCGTGTGTCCTTAACTTTGAAATTTCGCAAATTTTTCCTATCTTTTAGCATGTTTCCAATTAGTTTTCCAATAATTATATACATCATTTTATGATCAATTGAAGCATGCTCTAATGACAGATGATACGTGATGGTTCTTGATTATAAAGTTTGAAATTTTACTATTTCGATATATGTTACAAGTCCGGTAATGCTCCTTACCTATTCCGGCGACGGTTACGGGATAGAGGTGTTACATTTGGTTGGTATCAGAGCCACGCTTTAGTCAATTTTAGGACTACCGTAGTGAGTATTAGTCTAGCTATACATGCCATGTACGTGAAATGTGATAGTGTGATATCTCCTGACATCCTTTGAAATCTGTTTTATATAGTAATGGATCCGAACCGAGCTTTAGCTGATGATGTTGAAAGTATTGCGCCAGCACCCGCTCAAGGGGTTGTGCCTTCTGAATCGGGCCTTGCTGTGGCCAATCAGGAAGAAATTAAACAAGCTTTCTTCCAAATGATGTCTGGTTGGTTTAGTGAGTTTGTGCAAGCAAACCCGGCTGCTCCGCAACCTCCACCCCCTCCTGTCCCACAACCTAACCCTGATAATGTACGAGTTGTGGATCCTCTGAGATTGAACAGCCCTCCTGTCGATAAGATACGAAAGTATGGTGCTGAGGAATTCTGAGCTTTAGCAGGTGATGATACTAAGAGGGCCGAATTTTGGCTTGAGAATACAATCAGAGTTTTTAATGAACTGGCTTGTACTCCTGATGAGTGCCTGAGATGTGCTATTTCTTTGCTTCGGGATTCAGCATATCAATGGTGGAATACATTAACCTCGGTTGTACCACGAGAACGAGTCGATTGGGATTTCTTTCAGATAGAATTTAGAAAGAAATACATTAGTCAGCGATTCATCGATCAGAAAAGAAAAGAGTTTTTAGAACTGAAACAGGGTCGAATGTCTGTAACTGTATACAAGAGAGAGTTTGTACGACTTAGCAAATATGCCCGCGAATGTGTTTCTACCGAAGTAACAATGTGCAAAAGGTTCGAAGATGGGATAAATGAAGAAATTCTACTATTAGTCAGAATACTTGAGCTGAGAGAGTTTGTAGTTCTCGTTGATCGGGCCTGTAAAGCCGAAGAGCTTGCTAAAGAAAAGAGAAAAGCTGATTCTGAATTCAAAGAAGCTAGAAAAAGGTTTGCGGGTAAACCGTGTCAGTCTGGATCCAAAAGATCAAAGGATTTTCATCCTCGTCCTGCTGCTTCTACTGGCACATCTATCCAAGAGAAAAGTGTTAAGACTTCTCATTCGAGACCTCAGACGACTTCTGTAGCTAGTGCGGGTAGTGTGAGAATTCCCGGATCAGAGTGCAAGCATTGTAATAGAAGGCATTTTGGAGAGTGTCGACTGATGAGTGGGGCATGTTTTCGATGTGGATCGTTAGATCATTACTTGCGTGATTGTCCTGAAAGATCTGTACCTGATAGAGAACAGTCGACTAAGACAAATAATGTTGCATCGAGAGGTAGACCGTCGCGAAGTGTTGGGAACCAAAGTGGAAATCGCAATGTGGCGAGAGATGCTAATGTGAGATCTGAGATGCGTACTCCTGCGAGAGCTTATGCAATACGTGCACGCGAGGAAGCCTCGTCGCCTGATGTTATTACCGGTACTTTTTCTCTCTATAACACTGATATTGTTGCGTTGATAGATCCTGGATCAACTCATTCATATATCTTTATGAAATTAGTGTATGAAAAGAATTTAAGTGTTGAGTCTACGGAATATGTAGTTAAAGTATCGAATCCGTTAGGAAGGTCTGTGTTAGTTGATAAGATATATAAGAAATGTCCGTTGATGACTCGGGGATATTGTTTTCCGGCTGATCTGATGCTCCTTCCTTTTGACGAATTCGATGTAATACTGGGCATGGACTGGCTAAATGTGCATGAAGCTATTGTGAATTGTCGAAGTGTATAGAATTGAAATGTCAGAATGGTGAGATTCTTCAGATTGAATCAAATGATTCGAATGAATTACCGATAGTGATTTTTGCCATGAGGGCTCAAAAGTATGTCAGAAAAAGCTATGATGCGTATTTAGCGTATGTGATGAATTCTAGCAAGACAGAAATAAAAATTGAGTCTGTACCAGTTGTTTGTAAGTTCTCAGATGTTTTTTCGGAAGAATTACCGGGTTTACCGCCGATTAGAGAAGTTGAATTCAGTATTGAATTGTTACCAGGCACTACTCCGATATCGATAGCTCCATATAGAATGGCACCGACGGAATTAAAAGAGTTGAAAGCACAGTTACAAGAATTGACGGATAGAGGTTTTGCGAGATTGAGCTTTTCACCTTGGGGTGCTCCCGTATTATTTGTGAAAAAGAAAGACGGAACGATTAGAATGTGTATTGATTACCAACAGTTGAACAAGGTAACAGTGAAAAATAAATACCCTCTTCCGCGGATTGATGATTTATTCGATCAGTTAAAAGGAGCTACTGTGTTTTCAAAGATTGATTTGAGATCGGGTTATTACCAGTTGCGAGTTAAAGATTCAGACATACCAAAGACTACTTTCAGAACACGATATGGACATTATGAGTTTCTGGTCATGCCTTTCGGTTTAACAAATGCGCTGGCAGCGTTTATAGACTTGATGAATCATATTTTCAGACCGTATTTAGACAAATTCGTTGTAATATTCATTGACGACATTTTGATTTATTCGCGTGATGAGGTAGAGCATACTGAACATTTGAGAACTATGTTACAAATTCTGAGAGATAAGCAGTTGTTTGCCAAATTCAGCAAATGTGAATTTTGGCTTTGAGAAGTTGGATTTTTGGGTCATATTGTTGCTGCAGAAGGCATCGGAGTAGATCCGAGTAAAATATCTGCTATTATAGACTGGAAACCCCCGAGAAACGTATCTGAGATTAGAAGTTTTCTGGGATTAGCGGGATATTACCAAAGATTTGTTAAAGGATTTTCGACGATTGTAGTACCGTTGACCCGAATGCTACAAAAAGATGTGAAATTCGAGTGGACTGATAAATGTCAGCAGAGTTTCGAACAGTTGAAAGCTCTGTTAACAGAAGCTCTGGTTTTAGTTCAACCCGAATCGGGGAAAGAATTTGTTATATACAGTGATGCATCTATTATCGGATTGGGCTGTGTATTGATGCAAGACGGGAAAGTCATAGCTTATGCCTCCCGACAGTTAAAGCCGCATGAGAAGAATTACCCGACGCATGATCTTGAGTTAGCTGCTATAGTATTTGCATTAAAGATTTGGCGGCATTACTTATATGGTGAGAAATGTAGAATTTTTACCGATCACAAAAGTCTGAAGTATTTGATGTCACAGAAAGATTTGAATATGAGACAGCGGAGATGGCTCGAACTACTAAAAGACTATGAATTTGTAATTGATTATCATCCAGGGAAAGCTAATGTTGTAGCTGATGCGTTAAGTCGAAAGTCTCTATTTGCTTTGCGAGCTCTGAATGCTCAAATGACGTTATCTGATGATGGATCTGTTTTAGCTGAGCTAAAGGCTAAACCATTGATTCTGCAGCAAATTTTCGAAGCTCAAAGGACTGATCCCGATCTGCAAGCTAAACGACTTCACTGTGAGTCTAATTCTGATTCTGACTTTTCTATAAGGAACGATAATTGTTTAATGTTTCGAAATAGAATTTGCATACCGAAAAATAGTGAACTCATTCAGAAAGTTCTACACGAGGCACATGACAGTCGATTTTCAGTTCATCCGGGTAGCACTAAGATGTATAACGATTTGAAACAGCAATACTGGTGGTCAGGAATGAAACGTGACGTATTAGAATTCGTATCGAAATGTTTGATCTGTCAGCAAGTTAAAGCTGAACATCAGGTACCGTCAGGTTTATTACAGCCTATTATGATTCCGGAATGGAAATGGGACAAAGTCACTATGGATTTTTTATCTGGACTACCTCTGACTCTGAAGAAGAAAAATGCAATCTGGGTTATCGTTGACAGATTGACGAAATCTGCACATTTTATACCAGTACGTACTGATTATTCTCTGGATAAATTAGCGGAATTATATGTATCTGAAATTGTGCGATTACATGGTATACCGTTATCCATTGTGTCTGATAGAGATCCGAGGTTTACCTCGAGATTCTGGAAGAAGTTTCAAGAAGCTTTGGGAACGAAATTGAGATTCAGTATGGCATTTCATCCCCAGACCGACGGTCAGTCTAAAAGAGTTATTCAGATTCTGGAAGACATGTTACGGTGTTGTATTCTTGAATTCGAAAGTAATTGGGAGAAATACTTACCTCTGATAGAGTTTGCATACAATAATAGTTTTTAGATGAGTTTACAGATGGCTCCATATGAAGCATTATATGGTCGTAAATGTCGAACACCGCTATACTGGACGGAATTGAGTGAGAGAAAGTTACACGGGGTTGATCTAATCCGAGATACAGAAGAAAAAGTAAAGATAATACGCGATAATTTAAAAGCAGCTTCAGATAGACAGAAATCATACGCAGATTTGAAACGGAAAAAAATAGAGTTTCAGGTCGGAGATAGAGTATTTCTGAAAGTATCACCATAGAAGAAAATTCTTCGTTTTGGAAGAAAAGGAAAGTTAAGTCCTCATTTTATCGGGCCGTATGAAATTGTGGAACGAATTGGACCTGTAGCTTACCAGTTATCGTTACCGTCTGAGCTTGAAAAGATTCACGACGTATTTCACGTTTCAATGCTTCGACGATACCGATCTGATCCGTCTCATGTCATTTCTCCCATAGATGTGGAATTACAGTCTGACCTATCGTACAGCAAAGAACCGATTAGAATTCTGGCCCGAGAAATGAAAGAGTTGAGAAATAAGCGTATAGCACTTGTAAAAGTTCTCTGGTGTAAACACAGAATAGAAGAAGCTACGTGGGAACTCGAGGAAACTATGCGAAAACAATACCCTAACTTGTTCACTGGTAAGATTTTTGGGGACGAAAATCCCTAAAGGGGGGAGAGTTGTAACAGCCCACTTTAGACCCTAGTCGGAACGGGTGGTTTCGGGACCACTTAACCGAGTCGAATCATTATTTTTATTGCCTTAATATGTTTTACTGCATGATAGAATCACCGTGTGAAAGTTTCGTTTAGAAATTTTAACGTTTGACTGGTTAATTTGAGAAAAAGGATTAAATCGCATAAAGCGATAAATTAGAGTTCTATTTCATAAATGGCTTGTTTGGCAATGGCTTTTTAAATAGAAGGCCTTAAGTGGTTATTTTACCTTTTCTAAAGCTAGTGGACATTTATGTCCTTAATAAATTATTTTTAAATGGTTTATGTTCAAAGGTTAAAATTGTCCTTTAATTATTATATGTTATATTAGATAAATAAAACATGAAAATGCCTTGATTTTATTTCTCTTCCACCGATTTTGAACAAAAGAAAATAAGGGTTTAAGCTTCCTTGATATTCGGCTACTTCAAGCTTCAAATTGAGGTTCGTTTTTGTTCCGTTTTCGATAATTTTTACGTTTTTGAGATCGTTGCTTCGTATATTAACCGACCCGTACCTCAATTTTTGATTTTGATTATGTTTTTGGAAAATGCCATTGATGAATCTATGATATTTTAGAAGATTTTGATGAATTATGAAATATTATGTGGAAATATACAAGAATTTTAAAATGATTTTTGAAGAAATTGGGTTTTGAGGATTTGATTGTAAAAAGGTAGAATTTTTGAGGTTAAATTTGTGATTAATTGAAAGATATATGCTTGTATAGGTCCCTTGAATATTCGGCTATAGTGAATTAGGGGATTGATTGTGTAATTTGTCATTTTTGTGATGAGAGGACTAAATTGCAAAGTATTGAAAATATAGGGGCTAAATTGCAAATATGTCAAATTATATGTTTTTGGATTGAATTGAATATGTGAGTTAGTAAATAGCTGAATTTTGCATTAATATAGATAAAGATGATCGAATCCCGGAACTTGATTGGGGAAAACGGAAAATAGAAGAGTAGATACGGGATTACTAGGTAAGTTCGTATAACGAATTTAATGTATATACATATGTTCATACGTATTGTTATTTGAAAATATGAAATGCTAGACGATTAAATAGCCTAATTGAACGAGTATATATGAAATTGAAATAGAAATGTTAAATTGTTACAAGTGATAAATTGAATACCGAGCCCCGTTAGAACCGTAGAAGTCGATAAGATACAAGTGACATGTCACTAGGGCTACAGGGTGGTTCGAGCTCCTGCATTTTTTGCGGACTCACCACGTGCTCATGAGCTACAGGTTTATCCTTCGAGATTACATGTTTAGCCTACGGGCTTACCGATTATCCTTCGGGATTATATGTTCAGCCTCCGGGCTTACCGTACAGGCTCGAAAGAGCATATATGACGCATTGACAGATTACAGGTTATATGTATATACACTGTGTGTGTATCACCCGAGTATCTTTCGATGTTCTTATAGGTTCAACGGGCAATACCGATACATGTTACAAGAAAAGTTAATTGATAATAGAAGATATGAGAGAGATGTTATGTGACTACATGAATGGTATAGGGTACATGTTATAAGAGTTATGTGCTATACATGAGATAATGAAGTATATGAAATATATGTCATATGATTTGTTTGAATGGAATGATACTAGTTACATGATCAACATGTTATATGAGAAAGTGCAAAATGAAGGCATGTTATGCCATATGATTTACAAGATTTGTATATGTTACTTGAAATGAAGTATTTGATAAGCTTTTGCATATGATATGTTATGAAACTACATGAACTAATGAGTGTGAGTTTGTGCAATAGGCTATAAGATCATATGTTTGTAATGGCCTTACTTATGGATATCTCATTGAAATGGTAAGTTTCATTTCATGTTATATGGACTTACTAAGCTTTAGAAGCTTATTCCGTTTATTTCTTTCACTGTCTTCTAGATTCGGAAGCTAGCTCGGATATCGGACGAGTCGGGGATCGCTATCACACTATCGATAAAGTTTCGGTACTTTTGAGTATTTTGCAAATGTTTGGTCATGGCATGTATAGGCTAGTACTTTAGTGAACATGATATATTTTGGTAAATGATCAAGCTATGAGATGTGGCTTGGGTCATATATGAATATAATCAAGTACTTGAGTTGTCCTTTAGCTATATGTGCTTATGGCAAGATATGTGAATTTGATGAGGTTATAAGCTTGCATAATTGATATGTATATATGTGTGGATGAGTGCATGAAAATGGTCATTTAGGCCTTTGAGTTGGTGTGCTTGATTTGTGAATGAATTGAGATGATTTTGGGTCCATTTTGTGCTTGAATTGGTATGTTTTAGGGTGGTAGAATGGCATGAAATGTTGTTAGTTAATGACTAGTAGAGATGACCCATATTGGGTGGCAAATTGGCTTAAACCAAGCCTATATTTGTGCCACACGGCCAGGGAACACGGGCGTGCGCTTTGACCGTGTGTCCCCTGCACCTTAATGTTTTGGTCAGTTTTGGTACACGGCCTAGACACACGGGCGTGTCTTGTAACTTGTAGCCGTGTGAAATTTGGCAGTATAGTCACATGGTCTGCTCTGTTTTGTACACGGGCGTGTCTTGTAGCCGTGTGATTTTTGACAGTTTCGACCACAGGGTAAGGGCATGGGCGTGCCTAGGCCGTGGGTGACAAACGGCCTAACCCCATGGGCGTGTTAGACAGCCGTGTGGGGTAAGTCAGATTCGACCATGGGCTGAAAGGTTTGGGCGTGTCTGGAGGGCCACGGGCATGTGTGAAGAACATGGGCTAGGGCCACAGCCGTGTGTCCCTAACTTTGAAATTTCGTAAATTTTTCCTATCTTTTAGCATGTTTCCAATTAGTTTTCCAATAATTATATACATCATTTTATGATCAATTGAAGCATGCTCTAATGACAGATGATACGTGATGGTTCTTGATTATAAAGTTTGAAATTTTACTGTTTCGATATATGTTACAAGTCCGGTAATGCCCCTTACCTATTCCGGCGACGGTTACGGGATAGGGGTGTTACACCTAGTGCCTCTTCGACTCGAAGTCGAAGAAATCCCTGAACTCTTTCAATCCTATCGTATGCCATCTATGTAACAGCCCATTTTTAGTGAAATCGGAATAGTGCTTTTTGGACCACAAATCTGATGTGAAAATATTTATTTTATTATTAAATTGAGGTTTAAAGCATGATAATATGATTGTGTGAAAATTTGTTAAGAAATTTTATCGTTTGAATGCTTAATTTGTGAAGAAGGACTAAATCGCGTAAAATGTAAAAGTTACATTCTATAAGTTAAAGTGTCTAAAAGCGATAGAATTTTAAAGTAACGGTCCTTATAATGGAAATATCCCATTAAAATGTTAGTGGATGATAATTTCTTGGTACGTAATTTGTAATTTGAATTAATTATAAAGGTTAATTAAGTAAATAGGTAATTAAATGATATACTAAATAAAATAAAAACAATGTCTTCATCTTTAATCACCATATTCCACCGAATTTTGAAGAGAAAAGAAGCCATTTTTGCTCATCTAGGGTTCAGTCACTTTGAAGCTCAATTGGTGAGTTATTTTTGTCCCGTTTTTAATGATTTTTAAGTTTTCGAAATCGTTAGCTAGCCCATGGACTAATTTGTGAAACTGTTAAAAGTCTAGGGTTTTTCCATTAATGAAAATGTATGTTTTTAGACGTTTAATAGTAGAAAATGAATGGTTATTTTTAGATAAACAACATTTGTTAAGGGATTTTTGATAAAAATGTCAATTAGGGATTTAATTGAAAAATTTGTAGAACCCATGGTGAAATTGTGAACTAAATGAAATATTTGGCTTGCTAGGGACCTATATGAAATTCGGCTAGCATGGGAATGGGTTGAATTGTGGGTATAGGTTGAATTGCAAGAATGTGCAATTTTATGAGATAATGACTAAATTGTAAAGTAGTTAAAAGTTGAGGGTAAAAGTGTAAACTTACAAAAATATGTATTTTGGGATAAATTGAATAAAATGATAATATGATAAGTTAAATTTCATTATATATAGATCAAGAAAAGAAAAGATAGGAATTAGATCGGGGGAAAAATAAAATAGTGGATTGATAGCTCAATTTTCATCCGTACCATACGAGGTAAGTTTGTATAATTAGAATTGAGCATTTATATATATGCTTATTTTAAATGTATGTATGTGAATTGAGAAACTAAAATACATGATTATTGAATGCCTAGTAAATGAGTTTGACGAATACCGAGTGTAACAGCCCGAAATTGGGCTTAGTCAGAATAGAATTTCAAAATCACTTCCCGAGGTCTAAGAAAATTAATTTTAGTGTTAATTTATGTGTTGTAATATTGTTATAAGTATGCGTGAAAATTTTGGTGCATTAATTTACACGATTGAAGGCTTAATCGCGAAAGAGGACTAAATCGCATAAAAAGCAAAAGTTGTGATTTGCTAATAAGTTGAGTTAAATAGCTAGAGAATTAAAATTTGAGGGTTTTAATGGGCAAATAGACCCCTTCTTAATAGCATAGCTGGCCATTACAAGAGGAATGAAGAAAAGTCAAAGAGTAGGTGAAATTTTAGGTGATTAAATGGATAAAATAATACCTATTATGCCTAGCTATCACTTTTCTTCATTTTAGTCTTCTTCTTCACCAATTATTACCAGCCATTTTGGGGTTTTTCAAGCTCAAAATTTCAGCAACTTATAGCACTCATAAGTAAGTGATTCCTAAGGCTTTTCTTAAATATTTTTGTATTTTTGAGACCCTCATAGCATAAGCTACCTTTTGAGAGGTGTATTTTGCAAAATGGTACAAAGTTTAGGATGTTGCCATGAGTAAATAAGTGTTATTTGCTGAGCTTTTATGGAAGAAAATGGGTTGTAGTTGTGCAATGAATAACTTTTGTACAAGAGTTTGCATGAAAAAGTATAGAATAGACTACTTTGTGAAAGTGACAAATTAGGTGGTAATTGTGAGAAATAATGAGAATTTGGGGTTTTCATAAGAGTGAAAAAGATTCAGTTGAGCTAGGTGAATAAGGAAATTCGATAAAAATTGATTTCCAAGCCTAGGGGCAAAATGGTCATTTTGCCAAGAGATTAGGGGCAAAATGGTCATTTTGCCAAAGTGTAAATTTTGGATTGCTTTAATTAATGTAGTAATTAAATGGATGAATTTGTGTACTTATAGATCAAGAAGAGCGTGGAGTCAACCTTGACCAAGGCAAGGGCAAGGCTTCGATTAAATCCTGTATTTTTCGCATTTTGTATACCGAGGTAAGTTTATATGTAAAAAGATACCTCTTTTACTAATGTTTTTGCTCATAAATGACTTATGTGATATGTGGTTAAATGTTATGGATATTGAACGAAATCATGAGAATTGAGAGCATGGATGAATTTTCATGAATTATGAGTAAATGTGGGTTATGCATGAAACCACCGATTAATAGTTGAAATTAATGAGCTAAGTGTAAATTGCTTGATTGGTGATTAATATCGATGGGCTAAGTGCGATACCATCGAAAACATGTTAATGAAGGTGGGCTAAGTGCGATACCACTGTAACTTATTTATGAAGGTGGGCTGAGTGCGATACCACCGTAATCTATTTATGAAGGTGGGCTATGTGTGAAACCACTGTAAATTATTGATGATGGTTGACTAAGTGCAGAACCACCCTATTATTGTTAATGTCATATTGAATGACTATACATGAATCTATCTTGCATGGATATGTTTATTGTGAAATCACTCGAACGAAATTTATGTGTGTTGTGGTGATAAATAAGTGCAGGGAATGTATGTGCTAACAATATGAGCTTTGTGCGTAAAATTGTGTTGAGAATATTGGATAAGTCGTGGAAAGAGTAAGTGAATCTATGTTTGGAAGTATTGATATGGTTGATGCTACAACTAATGGTCAGATGTATGGTTTTGGTATTAAATGTTTGCATATAGACTTACTAAGCTTTATGCTTACTCCTCCCCTTTCCATTTTCTTATAGTGTCGCCTAGCTTGCTTGTGGATCATCGGACGTCGGAGGCCTAGCTCACACTATCGGCATAATCACTCGGTATAGTTAGATTTAAGTATTTTTGAGAAATGGCATGTATAGGAACTAGACTTAGTTATGGTCATTTATTTTGGGAGTCAAATGTGTTGGCTTGAATTTGAATTCATCTTGTATAAAGCCAAAAGTATTGGCTAATGAATATCATTGGTCAATGAATGAAATGTTGATGTTCATGTTTTTGCAAAATGGTTGGATGATTGAAATTGTTATAGTAGTTGTAAGATGATTATTTACGTGAATCTTATTAGGTTGCAAGGATGCCAACTTAAGGCTATTGGCTGAGTAATGTAGTATTAGTATATTTGAACATGTGATGGTCTTATTTCAGGGTGGCAAAAAGGCTTGGTAGGTAGCCTATTTTTGTCCACATGGGTAGACATATGGGCGTGTGTCTAGGCTGTGTGTGACAGACAGTCTGACCCATGGGCATGTACTTAGGCCATGTGTCCCTTGCACCTTGCATGAGAAGAATTAAATGCCCAGTAGTAAACACAGTGGCTGAGACATGACCGTGTGTCTCAACCGTGTGGAGGACACGACCAAGCACACGGGCATGTGCCACAGCCGTGTGATTGTTGACGTTAGAAACATAATACCCAGGTTTATGCACACAGTTTGTGACACGAGCGTGTCATGGGTGTGTGACAGACACGGACTGAGCACAGGGGCGTGCGCCATGGCCGTGTGTCTGCTGACGTTAGAAACAAAATGTTAAGGTTTTTACACACGCACTGCGACACGGGCATGTCATGGCCGTGTGAGGGACACGGGTTGGGCACACGGGCATGTGCTAGGCCTTGTGAAAACCCTTGTAAGTTAAATGTTAGAAATTAAAACCGCACAGATGCTAGGGGGGAGGGGGGCACAGACGTGTCCCTAGATTGCTTAGGCCGTGTGAGGTATACGGTCCATCAGTACAGCCGTGTTTAGAGGCTACACGGGCGTGTTGTCTTTCCATACGGGCGTGTGCCCTGTTTGTAGTGGATTTTCTTAAAAGATTTTTAAGTGCCCGAGATGGTCCCGAATCATTTCCAAACCATGTGTTAGGCTTCGTAGGCCCTTTTAAAGGTCTGTAGGTCATTGTTTGAAAAAGTTTTAAATTGGGACACATCTCTATGAGTGTAAAGTTGAAGAACTGCTTGTGTTTTGGTAAGGTAACGTCTTGTACCCTATCACAGCATCAGATACAGATATGGGGTGTTACACCGAGCCCCATTCGAACTTTAGGAATTCGTAGGATACAAATGACATGTCATTAGGGTAACCATTTGGTAGAGCTCCTGCATGTGTTGCGGACTCACCACAGCTCCTATGAACTTACCGATTTGCAGCTCGTTACCGTTTCTCAGCTCATTTGAGCTTACCGTTATTTCATCTCAGGAGGAGCTTACCATCGTCATTTGAGCTTACCGTTATTTTAGCTCAGGAGGAGCTTACCATTTATAGCTCGAAAGAGCATACATGTACAGGAATTGACGGATTACCATTTAGTACCCTTCGTGTGTACTACTCTTGTATCTAATGATATTCAAAGTGGTTCAACGGGCACAGTTCTGTTACAAGTTAAGTAAGTTGATAAGATCTAGCATACGAGTTACATGAATTACATGGAAATGGTATTATATGCTATATTGAAGCATGAAATGGATGATATATGTATATGGGACTATTTAATTGTTGTGTTCATCCATGCTTATTGGTTATTATATGTGCTTTACATGACTAACCTATTTGTGAATATATGTGTTTAGGCATTTGACAAATTGATTAGTACATACCATGTTTACTTACCTAAATTATGATTAAATGGTAAGTTTTATTCTATGTTATTCGAGCTTACTAAGCTTTATAGCTTACTCTGTTTATTTTTCCATGTTTTTATTGTGATTCGGAAGCTCACTCGAATTGGAAGTCATCAGAGATCTCATCACACTATCCAGTGATCATTTTGGTACTTTTGATCTTAGTGAATTTGGTTATATGGCATGTATAGGCATTGTGGATATATGTTATGTATAGGTCATTTTGGCTAATGAAGCCTATATGACTTTGATATGTATTTAGCCATGTGATTTGGCTTAATTTGGTATATGTGTTGGTATGTGTATATATATGAGTGGTTGGTTTATCTTGTGTGATTTTAATTGCAAATATATGTTTGATGGATTGACATGGAAATGCCTCTATTGTGAGTTGATGAAGTGAATACCAAATTGCTAAGGTTTAGATGTGCCATATTGATTTTGAGATAGGCATGAATGTGAATATAGGCACTTGACCATTTGAGTGAATTTGGACATGAATTTAATATAAGCTTGAATGGTTAAAGGTGATGTTTAATAGGTATGCTTGTAGGTTATGAGATTGTATATTTTAGGCTTGATTTGGTTGATTTGAGTGCATATTTTGGATGTGGATACATGCTTTTGAAATGTGTAGGTTGGCACCAAAATTTGGGTGAGAAATGTGGCTTGGAAAATAGCTTGTTTTTGTCCACACATACAGAGACACAGGTGTGTGTCTCAACCGTGTGTGACACTCGGTCAGGTGACACGGCCGTGTGTCTCCTGAGATTTTTAAAGGAATCAAGTCAGTGAGTTACACAGGTTAGTCACACAGGCGTGTGGTTGGCTGTGTGGCACAAGTCAGAGAGTTACACGGGGTAGGGCACGGGCTGGGACACGACCATGTGATCCCATTTCGAATGTCCACACGGTCTGTAACATAGATGTATCGTCTCACACGGCCTGGCCATACGGGCATGTGTCCTCTGTATTTGTAAAATTTCAATGTTTTCCCAAATTTTTGCCTAAGTTCTCGAATTTGTCCGAAATCGTTTTAAATGCCTGATTTGGGCCTCAATGGCTTGTATTAGGGACTATATGAATGTGTGTGAATGATTTATGTTTGGAATGAGAAATGTATCTGAAATGTATGATGAATTATGTTATAAGTCTGGTAATACTTTGTAACCCTATTCTGGCGACGGATATGGGTTAGGGGTGTTACAATCTATATTGAGTCAGTTCGATATAGTTAATAGGGTTTAATTTCACTTTCCAAATACAACCAATATTCAATTATCATATTTGCACATATATATTCATTTCAATTCAAATAATTAATATATTCATAATATATATATATATTTATATATCAATTCAATCCATTCAATAAACTTTTAATTCAATTCAATGTCAAAGTGCCAAATACTCACCTCAACCATTTACCATAAGCATTAAATCAAAATACAACAATTAATAACTAGATTCGGATTATAAAAATACAAACCAGTAATTTCGATCTATCCCACGTAAACTTTATCTTTCCCCTTTTTAGTCAAGGATTCCGGTATGACGTTAGCTACAGAATTAAAACAATTAAAATTCATCAATACAACACAATTCAATTTCATATTGCATATTTCAATTTTTGCTCAATATTGGCCTAATTTTCAATTTAGTCCCTAAACCGAGACTAACTTTATTTCTTTACAATTAATCCTATATTTTCACACAAATTTCACTTTAAACTAAATTTAACTCCCTATTTTCACTTAAATCCCTAAATTTTGAATTTTTCACAATTTAGTCCCTATTACTCAAAGTTTACAATTTATTCTAGAATTTAATCCTTTTTCATTTCTAGCTTAAAAATCTATCAATTCAATCCCTAATACTACAATTATTCAACATTAACAACATTTAAAAACTCAATAATTGCTAAAATTGACATAGGTCGGATAGTCCTTAATACTGAGATTCCAAAAACATAAAAATTACAAGAAAAAAAGGATTAATTTGACTAACCAATTGAACTTTGAAGTCAAGAAATCCCTAACCTTACATCTTTCTTTCTTTTTTTTTTTTCATTTTCTTTCTCTCCTTTCTATTTTTGTTTTGCTTTGGCTTTTGATGGCGTCATTAAACTAACTATTATTTTGACAAAGGCAAGCGCACCTATCGAATAGTAGTATAACTATGGTGAGTTCAGAATATCGTATCCACAAGGACTAAAAGTACTAGTAATTACTATCTTTTTATTATTTAGCCTATAATTAAAGGGGTTGTTTTTAATCTAAAACTAAATTAATTAACTATGAGCGCGACAGAGAGTGAAGAAAGTAATCGAATAAACCAATGATAAAGACAATACCCAGGAAAGAATTCACCTAGACTGCAATTATTATTCTGAATTTGAATTAAACGATTTATTCACTTGTCTTGATCCGTAAAAATCCATAAATTATGTTAATATCTCTTTCGAGACTAAGAACAACTGACTCTAGGTTGAATAATTGAAATCTCTTTCTAATTAAAACCCCTATCGACGCATTAACTCGATCTATGGATTCCCTTATTAGATTTGACTCTAATTTGGCAGATTTATGTCGTCCTATTTCTAAGATTGCAATCAGCTCTGCTCAATTACGCTAGATCTACTCTTAAACAGGGACTTTTGCTCCACTGAATAAGTACATTAAACTTGAATTAATATCCTGAAAATATTAAAGCAAGGATTAAGAACACATAATTAAGAATAAGAACAAGTATTTATCATGTAATTCAGAAAATCAAATAATAAGATTTGTCATAGATTTCATCTTCCTTAGTTATCTAAGGAATTTAGTTCATAATTTGAAAGGAAAACATCTCAAAATTAGGAAAACAACAAGACATAAAGAACCTAAAAAATTCTAAGGAAATTGGATGGAGATCTTCAATCTTGAAGGAGATCCTACTTCTGAATTGATTCTGATGGTGTCCTTCAAGTAATTTCTTCGTTCTACTCTGCGTGCTCCCTTAGGTCCTCTTCTAGTGTGTTTATATAGATTGTAGAGTGCTCAGAATACCTAAAAATTGACTTTTTCTGTGTGAAAACGAAGCAGGTTCGAAATTGACACGGTCTGGCACATGGGCATGTGGTCTGCCCCTGTGGAAGAGCCCAGGCCATGTGGTCCCTAAAAACAGTCTATTTTGTTCGATTTTGGCCCCTTTTTTGCTCCTTTCGCTTCCCTATGCTCACCTAAGTATAAAAACATAGATTTAAAGGATTAGGAGCATCAAATTCACTAATACTCATCATAAATCATGTAAAAATATGCTAAGCATGAGATTAAAATATGTTACTTTTATGGTTTATCAACTTTCTTTTCTTTTCTTTTTTATTTGTTTTCTTATTATAATATAATATATATACTTATTAATTAAGTAAACATATTTTATTATAATATATATTAAATTTATAAATATCTTACCTTATGCCGCCTCATTAAAGAACAATGGCATAATTGCTTAGAGGTGTGCATGGGCCTGGCCGGGCTAGGCTCGGGCTGGGCCCAACTAAAAATCTAGGCCCATTTTGTAAGCCCGGGCCCGGCCCGGCCCGAAATATGGGCTTGGAAATTTGTCCAAGCCCGGCGCGTATTATTTTTTAAATTTATACATGAAATTTAATTTAATCATTTAAAATTTAATATGATATAATTATAAATATTTTTAGAAATACATATATTCATTTATTTTCTATATTTTCTAGTTTGTGTTACAATGATAACAATATTAGTGATCTAATTTATGAGAATTTATTTGGTACTTACTAGTTACTACTTCGGTAATAAAATTTTTAAACTCCACAAATAGGGTCGAGGAGTTGACAAAGAAATATAAAAGGTATAGCAAAATATTGAAAAAAAACATACCAATTTTTTAAGATATTTGTGGAATAAAAAAAAATACACTACCAATATTTAAAATTCAAATATATAATTAGATAAAATTAAAATTTAGATACCATATATTGGATCTGTCACAGCCCGAAACAGGGTCTAGTAGGAATAGTGGTTTCGTAACCACAAATTCGAAGTGAAATTTTGAATTTTTGTAAATTTTGATAAGATTTGATTTATTGATATTTGATGTGAAAGTATTGTTTGAAAAATTTTATTGATTAAGTGCCCAATTTTATGTTTAGGACTAAATTGCATTAATTGCAAAATGTGAGGTATAGAGTTTAAGTACCCAATTGAAATGGGGGTTTGAATTAGAGGTTTTTATGTTGTAAATAAACCATCAAATAGTGTCATGGACATAAAAGGGTAATTCTAGAAACGTTTATGAGTTATGTCATTAAGGGCATTTTAGTCATTTTTGGGAAAAAGACAAAATTTGATGTTTTAAACATCATCTTCTCCATGAAATGAACTCCCATGGCTGCCGGTTCTTATTCTTCTCCATGGCTAGGGTTACTTTGGTTTCTAAGCTCAATAGTAAGTGAAATCTTGCCCCGTTTTTAGTTATTTTCGTATTTTCATGATTACTTGAGCTTGAATTTCATGATTCTACCATTATTTTCAAGAGATTTTGGGGTTCAAAAATATATCCATTGGTGATATGTGTGTTTTTGGTAGAGTAATGGTAGATAGTGAAAGCTTAGAGGGTTATATGCATGTTTTTGGGATTGAAATTGGATGAATTTGTGTAAAAAGGGATTAATTTGTAAAGTTTATAAATTGTTCTTAAGTGTATGAATTATTGATAAATTTAGTGTTATTATTGTGAAAATGGATTAAATAAGTCCATGGAATATAGAAAATGAAAGTTGGAGTCCAAGGGACTAATTTGTAAATTGTTGAAAGTTAAGGGGTAAATTTGGAAATTTACCCAAATGTGAATTGTATCCATAATTGGTTAGATTATTGATAAATTATGTTTTGTGTGTGAATTTAGACAATAAAGATGTGAAAAGTCCGAGTACGAGAAATAAGGGAGTTCTCGACAAAGTCTAGGGAATTAATCCATTGACTATTCGGGTAAGTTGTATGTAAATTCTAGCATGCTTTACTAAAATATAATTAATTATTTTTGATTGTGTGATTATAATAAAATGTGAATTATGAAATGAATGGAGCTTGGTATACTTTTGTATTCGTGGGAATAAGGTATGTTCTGTAAATTTCGATTGATAATATGCTATGCCTTTGAAATTGTAAAAATAGTGAAAATTCCGTAAAGTCTGACAAAGTGATAGATATGCTTCTGAAATTATTCAGCTAATCAGTTGTTATATCTCTGAAATTGTGATAATGATGAATTTTCTGTAAAATCCCCATTGAGCAAGTAGGAATAGACATTAATATAAGTGACATGTCACTAGAGGGATTCTGATTCTGTCTGATAAAGTTCCCGAGTGCTGGGTGGTCTAGCATGTGTTGCAGACACCTATCAACTTATGTGAGCAGGCCCGAGGTAACTTTTATTCTGATTCTGTGATGTAGCTTCGGCTACCCCTCTGTTAGTAGCTTCGGCTACCATTCTATGATGTAGCTTCGGTTACTATTCTATGATATAGCTTCGGCTACCCCTCTGTTAATAGCTTCGGCTACCTCATGGCTCTGCCATGTCTGTGAGGCACTTCGGTGCTAACCTCTGATTATCTGGTCATATTCCGATTCTGCTCAATGGGATTAGTTTATCTGTATTATGATGAAGTGTTTCTGCAGGTGACATGAAATAGTTCTGTACATTGAGATTAGTACGGTTAAGCACACATATGATTGGTCTATGAAATGTGCCCAAAAGAGTAAGTTGAGTATGGAATGATATGTATTAATAATTGTTATGAAGTAATCGATAATTTGTAATGTTCATTGCTCTAATTTGCATACGACTTACTAAGCTATTATAGCTTACTCTGTTCTATTCTTTCCCCCTTTTAGTGTATGAAAATGGTTGGATTGGGAGCCGAGTCTTCGGAGTAAGCTTCACACTGTCAAGCCTTATTAGTACGTTATGCATCTAGCGTAAGTTTATGGCATGTATAGAAGGTTATGGATATGTATAGTTAATTTGTAAGCTTATAAGCATTATGTTTCTAATGTGGTATATAGAAGTAAATGTTTGTATAAGTAAAGTATTATTTGGATTGGTTGTGGATGTGCTTGTTTGTGTCTCAGGGAAGCAAAGGCTTGGTAGATAGCCTAACACAGCCTGCATGGCATGGTACACGGGCGTGTACCATGGCTGTGTAAGATTTGGCAGAATGCTCCACGGGTATGCGGCACGGGCGTGCCTAGGCCCTGGGCGATACACGGCCTGACCTTACAAGCGTGCCACTAGACCGTGCTTTTCCTGCACCTTGATTTAAATTGTAGGTACCACATGGGTAGGAGACACGGCCGTGTGTCTCAACCGTGTGGGAGCACACAGCCTTTAAACGGGAGTGTGAAGTGGCCATGTCATTTTGGACAGTTTCATCCACGGGTGCTTGACATGGGCGTGTGAAGGCCACATGGTCTCACAACACGGCCGTGCTAAGGGTCACACGGGCGTGTGACGTTGTTTTCCTATGAAAAATTTTTTGAGTAACCGATTTGAAAGGATTCGAATCCTAATCATCCGAGATGTCTGTCTCATGTCTGAAAGCCGTCAATAAGAATGATTCTGAACTGATTTGCACGAAATTTTGTATCCATTTCTGATTAAGTTCTGTAAAGGTTCGTTTAAGTCTGGTAACGCTCTGTACTTAATTCCGACTACGGTCTCGGGTATACGGGTATTACATTTTAATTGGTATCAAAGCATGGTTTAGTCTATTCTCAGACTAACGTAGGAATTGTAATAGTCTATCTATACATGCCATAAGTAAAGTGTGATAGTGTGATATCCTCCGGCTCCCATGAATGATTTTGTTAAAGTTGTGGTAATGTTTTCTGTCTGATCTGTTATTGATTAACTGAAAATGTCATTGAAATGACAATATGTGTTTGTGATATGTTTGATTCTGGAAAGATATGAAAAGATGTGTATATGAGACTGTGTAAAGCGAATTGTGTCAATGTGATAGTATTGTGATGATGTTATAAGTGTTAAGTTACATGTGTAAATGAATGTGTGAGTCCCCTTCGAGGCTTAACGACCTCACCCCCTTGTCAGTGATATTTTGATAATGAGGTTGTGATGGAATGAAATGTGAATGAGTCTGTATAGGAGAGACAAAAGAAATCGGTTGTGGACCGGTGACTTTGAAAAATGAATTAAGAATGGTTTAGTAATAAGTTGAAGTTGGAAAGTATAGTAGCATGTTCTAAAGGATTCCCAGACTGAGTGTTCGTTATTTGTTGAAAATGATGGGAGAATAATTAGTTCTGGTAAACTAATTCAATTAGATCTGATGTTTAATTGTGTATCTGCTAGGAAATCTTTCAGAGTAGTTTTCGTTAATGGACGGAATTTGAAATATTATGGCCTTTATGATGATAAGTGAACTGGATAGATATCTGAATTGAATGTCTGTAGTGGAATAGAATATGAAGGCCTTCACTGGATGTTCTATATTTCCTATTCCCAGAAATACATATGTGATTGTTCTTTCTCTGATGAAATTGTTATATAATGAGAATACTATCTGACTTTACTGTTTAATGAAGGTATGGTTATTCTGAAATGTTTATAATCAGTGTAATTGTATTTTCTCTTTGGGATTTCAATGTACTGTGATTGGGATGAATTTGAGAAAAGAATTTGCAAGAAATTATTATCTATTTATGTTGAATAGTATTCGATTGTAAAGTAATGTTTGAGAATGTATTAAAAATATGAGGTCTGAGATGAATTGACTATCTATTATAGAATGTAATATGTGCATTTGTCTATAAATTGAAATTGAACTTTACTGACTTCATTCCTTATCAGTAAGATATTATGATGAAATCTATGAGATTTGAATAAAATAAGCTTATGATTAAGGAATTTTAGAAACCTGAATTTGGAAGATTGAGTGAAGTGATGATAGTTATGTAATTATTGTAACTCCTCCTAGATATTTTATGTGTATGTCTATCTTTAGAGATATATGTGGTTTGTTTGGGTTATGCCTGATATGGTTTCGTCTATTTTTGATAATCTATTTCTTCTAAGTTGTTGTTCTGTTAAATATATGTAAAGGTTATATTATTTTTGTTACTATGGAGTTCTGTACTCAGGAGTGACATTGTTCTTTCTGAATCTTATGTGGGGTGAAATTCCCTGATATTTAGTGCAACTTTAGCCGTCGAAACTTCGTTATGTTGATTTTCTTATGATACCATGTGAATGTTTGCAATAGACCTCTATTTGACGGGATAACTATGTCTATGATGATTATAAATTTTGGTTCAAAGGAGAAGAGTATAGTGGTACCTTTATCTGAGCTACAAAAGTTGTATTTCTACATTGATTTCTGTTTAAATTACAATTAACTTTCTTCTGTGTTCGAATGCTTTATAAAGAAATCGAGATATTGTTTATTACTACGATTAAGACATCAGTATGATTATGATTCTATGATTCCCAATTTAGTGGTTGTGATTTCTGTAAAATGATAAGTCTGGGTTACCTTATAACGAGAAGAAATGGTATCTGTAAAAAGGGCCGATTCGAAATGTAGTCTAATTTGATGTGATTCAATTAAAAGGGTATTTGAATTTCATATGATGAAATTTATCCATTGTACGGGGGAGATAAATTCTTAATTGTATACGTATGAACTGAAGAATCAGTGTTATTGAAGATTTGATACAGTAGTATTTCTATCAGGACAATCCTGTCTGAGAAATGTTGTGGTAATCTAAGTTTGTTAGACTATTAAAGTTTTCTTTTACACAAAGATACTTTTAATCGAAGTGTTAGTTCTGGTTCAGTCTGAGTTGAGTAAAGGATTTGTGAATTCCAGTTATGTAACATTGTTTAGTTCGAAGTGTGTTCTAATGAAAAAGATTTCAGAAATATCTGGTAATTCTGTGTAATTAGAACTGTATGCAAGGAGTTTTAAATGCTTATTATTAGCAAAACGAATTTGGCATGATTCTGATTCTGATTTTGAGATTCGAGTAAATGTTATGAGCGACTGCAGTTCAGAGATAGGTTTTATATTCTGAGAGGCTCAGAATTAATTTGTATGATTTTGAATGAAGCTCACAGTAATAGATTTTCTGTACATCTGGGAAACACGAAAGGAAATATTTCTAACTTTAGTATGAAATGTTTGATCTGTCAACAAATTTAGACTAAATATCAAGTGTCATCTGAATTGTTACAACCAATCACGATTTTTGAATGAAAGTGGAATTAAGTAATTATGGATTTTGTTTTAGGTTGCCTTTATTTCTGAAAAAGAAAGATTTGACATGAATTGAAGTGATAGATTGATAAGATCAGTCCATAATATTCTGGTATGATCTGATTTTGTACTCAATAATTAGTCAAGTTTTACATTTCTGATACTGTGAGGTTGCACGGAGCATCTTTGTCAGTTGTGTTTGTTAGAAATCAGGAATTTACTTTGCGATTCTGAAAGAAGACTTCAAGATTATTGATTATGGTTATCTTCTGGTATTCTCTAAAACACTATTTTACCGTGAGGAATGCTATTCTTGAATTCTTGGCATAACATCGTATCTTGGATTTCTGTACTCTAGTCTTCTTATTATTATTCTTTTTATATGAATCTGGAATGTTGCTACTCTGATTTATTTTTGAAGTATTCTCTTCTCTGATTCGAAACGACTACATTCGCTATGATTATATGTTTGGAGCTCTCTAATTCTTAGGAAAAGTATATGATAGAAGTTCAAGATTGAATCGTACAATGATCTTTCCTCTCTTATATGGATTTGATGAATTCTGGTATATGGTGGAAACTTAGTATACTTTCTAATTTAGATTGGACAATGTTGAACATTACAAAAGAGACTTAATATGTGAGACAGTGTGATTCGATTGGAATATTGAAAGATTTCAAGTAATTGTTGACTGATTTCTAAGGAGTTTGTTATAGTTTCCATTGCTTGGATGGAGATCATTCATTGATTGTGAAAGTACAGATCATTTGACTGATACTCCTTGAAAGACAATCTGAGTTTAGTAATATTAAAGGTTGAAACAAGGTTCTTCTGGTGAAATTGAGTAATATTGAGGTGCACTGAAATGGCATAGCCAAAAATAAGTTAGGGTGACTGTTACATGATGTTGGAAGTTTAAAAGCATAAGATTTTTGTTAATGTTATTATTGTTCTGATCTAAGATATGTTATGTTCAGATGAGTTAAGGATTATATCAGAAATTTCATCTAAGTTTCAGTTGTGAGATGTTGTCTGAAAAATGCGATGTTTGTCTGAGATATTTGTTCAGATATGCGTTCGGATGTGCAAAAATAAGGATTAGGTATAATGATAATTGGGTATGCAGTATTCCACTTTGGACCGATACCTAAATGACGAGTTGATATTTGATGGAATTGGAAATTTAGACTATTTAGGATAAAAGCAGTTAGTAGTATTATGGAAATGGTTATGAGATAGAACTTTTGTCCAAATTGAATCTGAATTGTTGACTTCTTTGGAAGGAAAAGTGTCATAGGATTACGATTAATTTTCCGGCAAGAAAGGATCTATATATGGGTTTGTTATGTATAAGGTTAAATTGATAAAGTGATCGAAGTATTCGTGATGTGATCTGTTAGTGTCAATTGAAGTTTCAGCTTGTTAGCAAACTGAGATTTGTGAATCCAAGACGTTTATGAAAATGTCTCTCACATTTTGAAAATTGTTTTACTCTGATATGATTTTTAGGGACGAAAATCTCTAAAGGGGGGAGAGTTGTCACAGCCCGAAATAGGGCCTAGTCGGAATAGTGGTTTTGTAACCACAAATTCGAAGTGAAATTTTGAATTTTTGTAAATTTTGATAAGATTTGATTTATTGATATTTGATGTGAAAGTATTGTTTGAAAAATTTTATTGATTAAGTGCCCAATATTATGTTTAGGACTAAATTACATTAATTGCAAAATGTGAGGTATAGAGTTTAAGTACCCAATTGAAATGGGGGTTTGAATTGGAGGTCTTTATGTTGTAAATAAACCATCAAATAGTGTCATGGACATAAAGGGGTAATTCTAGAAACGTTTATGAGTTATGTCATTAAGGGCATTTTAGTCATTTTTGGGAAAAAGACAAAATTTGATGTTTTAAACATCATCTTCTCCATGAAACGAACTCCCATGGCTGCCGATTCTTATTCTTCTCCATGGCTAGGGTTACTTTGGTTTCTAAGCTCAATAGTAAGTGAAATCTTACCCCGTTTTTAGTTATTTTCGTATTTTCATGATTACTTGAGCTTGAATTTCATGATTCTACCATCATTTTCAAGAGATTTCGGGGTTCAAAAATATACCCATTGGTGATATGTGTGTTTTTGGTAGAGTAATGGTAGATAGTGAAAGCTTAGAGGGTTATATGCATGTTTTTGGGATTGAAATTGGATGAATTTGAGTAAAAATGGATTAATTTGTAAAGTTTATAAATTGTTCTTAAGTGTGTGAATTATTGATAAATTTAGTGTTATTGTTGTGAAAATGGATTAAATAAGTCCATGGAATATAGAAAATGAAAGTAGCAATCCAAGGGACTAATTTGTAAATTGTTGAAAGTTAAGGGGTAAATTTGGAAATTTACCCAAATGTGAATTGTATCCATAATTGGTTAGATTATTGATAAATTATGTTTTGTGTGTGAATTTAGACAATAAAGATGTGAAACGTCCGAGTACGAGAAATAAGGGAGTTCTCGACAAAGTCTAGGGAATTAATCCATTGACTATTCGGGTAAGTTGTATGTAAATTCTAGCATGTTTTGCTAAAATATAATTAATTATTTTTGATTGTGTGATTATAATAAAATGTGAATTATGAAATGAATGGAACTTGGTATACTTCCGTATTCGTGGGAATAAGGTATGTTCTGTAAATTTTGATTGATAATATACTATGCCTTTGAAATTGTGAAAATAGTGAAAATTCCGTAAAGTCTGACAAAGTGATAGATATGCTTCTGAAATTATTCGGCTAATCAATTGTTATATCTCTGAAATTGTGATAATGATGAATTGTCTGTAAAATCCCTATTGAGCAAGTAGGAATAGACATTGATATAAGTGACATGTCACTAGAGGGATTCTTATTCTGTCTGATAAAGTTTCCGGGTGCTGGGTGGTCTAGCATGTGTTGCAGACACCTATCAGCTTATGTGAGCAGGCCCGAGGTAACTTCTGTTCTGATTCTGTGATGTAGCTTCAGCTACCCCTCTGTTAGTAGCTTTAGCTACTATTCTACGATGTAGCTTCGGCTACCATTCTGTGATATAGCTTCGGCTACCCCTCTGTTAATAACTTCGGCTACCTCATGGCTCTGCCATGTCTGTGAGGCACTTCGGTGCTAACCTCTGATTATCTGGTCATATTCCGAATCTGCTCAATGGGATTAGTTTATCTGTATTATGATGAAGTGTTTCTGCAGGTGACATGAAATAGTTCTGTACATTGAGATTAGTACAGTTAAGCACACATATGATTGGTATGTGAAATGTGCCCAAAAGAGTAAGTTGAGTATGGAATGATATGTATTAATAATTGTTATGAAGTAATCGATAATTTGTAATGTTCATTGCTCTAATTTGCATACGACTTACTAAGCTATTATAGCTTACTCTGTTCTATTCTTTCCCCCTTTTAGTGTATAAAAATGGTTGGATTGGGAGCCGAGTCTTCGGATTAAGCTTCACACTGTCAAGCCTTATTAGTACGTTATGTATCTAGCGTAAGTTTATGGCATGTATAGAAGGTTATGGATATGTATAGTTAATTTGTAAGCTTATAAGCATTATGTTTCTAATGTGGTATATAGAAGTAAATGTTTGTATAAGTAAAGTATTATTTGGATTGGTTGTGGATGTGCTTGTTTGTGTCTCAGGGAAGCAAAGGCTTGGTAGATAGCCTAACACGGCCTGCATGGCATGGTACACAGGCGTGTACCATGGCCGTGTGAGATTTGGTAGAATGCTCCACAGGTATGCGGCACGGGCGTGCCTAGGCCGTGGGCGATACACGGCCTGACCTTACGAGCGTGCCACTAGACCGTGCTTTCCCTGCACCTTGATTTAAATTCTAGGTACCACACGAGTAGGAGATACGGCCGTGTGTCTCAACCGTGTGGGAGCACACGGCCTTCAAACGGGCGTGTGAAGTGGCCGTGTCATTTTGGACAGTTTCATCCACGAGTGCTTGACATGGGCATGTGAAGGCCACACGGTCTCACAACACGGCCGTGCTAAGGGTCATACGGGCGTGTGACGTTGTTTTCCTATGAAAAATTTTCTGAGTAACCTATTTGAAAGGATTCGAATCCTAATCATCCAAGATGTCTGTATCATGTCCGAAAGCCATCAATAAGAATGATTCTAAACTGATTTGCACGAAATTCTGTATCCATTTCTGATTAAGTTCTATAAAGGTTCGTTTAAGTCCGGTAACGCTCTGTACTTGATTCTGGCGACGGTCTCCGGTATACGGGTGTTACAGGATCATAGAGATTATGTAATTTCGACATCTATTCATTTAATTAATTCAATAAAATTATTAATGTCTAAAAAAGTCTATTAATCATTCAATTGAATTAAAGAAAAATATTACCGAATTTATTTTCCTCGTTGCATGCAAAATTGCAATGCATGCATTAAAAAAAAGGTCAGCATGCAAGGCGAGTTTGATTCAGTCACTTTTGCTTTATAATGTCTTTACATCCTTCTTCATTCAGTATATAGTTCTAGTTTTGTACAAAAAAAAGATGTTGTTTAGTGCTATTTAGTATTAAGCACTTATGAATAAACAAAAATGAACATAATATTAAAATTTTAGGGCACTAACAGTAACATATTTATATTAAGCACTAACAGCAACTAACAGCAACATATTTATATACAGCAACTAACAGCAACATATTTATATTAGTCCAAAATTAAGTGCTTAATATTAAAAAAGATTTTATCCTTCTTAAAATTTTATGAATAAAAAAAATTAACATAATATTAAAATATTTCGGGCCGGGCTGGGCCGGGCCGGGCCTGGGCCAAAAAATATACCCGGGCCCAGCCCGTTTTTTAAACTGGCCTCATTTTTTTGCCCAAGCCCATTTTTCGGGCCTATATTTTTACCCAAACCCTCCCACATTTCGGGTGGGCTTTCGGGCCGGGCCGGGCCGCCCGGCCCATGTACACCTCTATAATTGCTTCTTTAGTCCTTTTAATTTTTCTTTAATCTATAATTCAACTTTCACCCGATAAGCAATTTAGTCCTTATACATAATTACTTTTAATTCAAGCAAATTCACTTAACCGAAACCTAATTAACTACACAAGTAGCTTTGTAAATATTTATTAAAATATTTACGAGTTCGATTTATAGGAACGGAGTCCCAAAAATGCACTATTTTTTCAATTTGGTCCCTTTTAATTAATTAACTGTTAAAACGTTAAAATTTCTTAACGAAACTTTAATACCACCTTAATGACACTCTGTTAATATCTATAAAAATATTTACGGCTCAGTTTATAAAAACCAGGTCCCGATACCTTATTTTCTAAAACCACTTAAACTTAATAAATCACTTATATAACATAAATTATCAAATAAAAAACCTTTTTAAAAATCACATTTGACTCGTAAATATTAAATAATAATATTTACGAACTTACTCGTCAGATTTGGTGGCTCCAAAACCACTGTTTTAGACACCACTAAAAAATGGGTTGTTACAGAACAACTGATTGAATTAAAGGTATGACTTTTGTGGGACTTTCTATTAGTAGTGGATCAGATACATGAATTCAAGAGTTTGTAGGAAGGATAGATTCTGTTGGTGGTGCTGGATTATCATGTAAAGTGTGAACTGGAGAAGTGTGAATAGTTTTTGTAGCATGCTCCTTATTTGGTTTACTCCGTGTTAAAGGAGGGCATTCACTAGTCCTAGTCTTTTAAGTACTTTCATCCAATCTAGGCCTCTTTTTAGTTTCCTTGACTATTATTTTTCTTGATGAAGCAACTTTAGTTTTCTCTCATGCTTGAGTCTTATTAAGAATGCCTGAGATGTCCATGTTTTGAGCTGAGTTAGGCACAGTATGAGAGTGTGAAGAAGATCTTGCACCATCAACATGAGAATATTAGCTTGGCTTGAAGAAGAAGTAGAAGTTGTAACAAGGTTACTTAAAATGTTCCAATTACGTCTGCGAAGACCAAAAATGCTATAGAAGTAGAAAGATGTTCTCTTATGCGCCTCACTAAAACATGTGCTAACTCATCGTCTGAATTATAAGGCCAAGCCTCAGTAGAAGAAGGCGCGATGAAATCATCCAGCCGATTTAATGAATCACATGGTCAACAACCATTTGGGCTTAACTCTTATAAACAATATTGGGATATGTTTCTAATAGAAACAACAACCAAATCTAGTATACGCCCCTTTCTTAGTCATTTATATTATTTTGAAGCAGCTTGAGCATTTACTGGTTGACATTGTGTACAGATGCTCTCTAGAGGAAGGGACCATCATGTAGTAAAACCAAACCCAAATTCGAGTTTGCATGTGACTCTTATGTACTTGTCTTTGCTTTGATGAAAAGTTGAAATACTATTCTGGATTATAGGTTCACAACCTTGGTGTACACTAAAATGGGCACTACCAGCAGAAGTTCCTTTCCTTTTTAACCTTTAGCTAGTGAAATTTTTGGAAAACACCTAACAGCGGTGGCTCAGTGTGCATGTAAAAATTGATAAAGAACGCCACCAACGTCCACTAGGATAAGGTTGATAACTACAATGGTGCAATGTCGTATTTGTTTACCACTACAGAAAAAAAGGGATGTGATGCATCTATGGAACTAACTAAAAATCTGACTTAGGTAAGTGCACCTATCAATTAATAGTATAGCTACAGTGAGCAAAGATATCATTCCCACAAAGATTAAAAATACTAGTAATTACTATTTTTCTATTTTTTGATCGAATAAATCGAGTGATTGATTAAAAATTAAAATTAACTAAATTAATTAACTAATGAACACATCAAAGAACAAATCAAGAAAATAATTGAGTAACAACCAAAAAGCAAAACATTACCCAGGAAATGATTCACCTAGACTTCATCTGTCACTGTCCATCTAAATTATGCAATTTCTTTACTTAGTATCTTGATTCCTGAAAATCCCTAAATTATGCTAATATCTCTTTTGAGAATAAGAGTAATTGACTCTAGGTTGATTAATTGTAATTTTTTTCTAATTAAAACCAATATTATTGCATTAACTCATGCTATGGATTCCTCTATTAGATTTGACTCTAATACAGTAGATTTATATTGTCCTATTTCTAGAATTGCATGCAACTCCACTCAATTACACAAGATCTACTCTTAAATAGGGTCTACTCCTCCTTTGATTTAAGCACAACAAACATGGATCAATAATCTAGAAATATCAAACCAAGAATTAAGCACACATAATTGAGAACAAGATCTAAGTATCTATTCGGTAAAATAAAAATCAAAATGACAGCATTCATTGTAACACCTCTTACTGTGTTCGATGTCAGAATAGGATACGAGGTATTACCGGAACTGTAACACCCTATGTCTCTCATCCGTCTCTGGAATAAGGTCACAAGGTATTACTTAACTAAACACAGCCTCAGGGCATTCAAAGATACTCTTAGAAATCATTATCATGTGATCGAATGTAAACATAGAAATAATGCACTCATGACTTCAATTCAACCTAACTTATGCGTTTAAAATAATATGGACAATTACGAACCAAGTTATCTTTTGAGTTTATGCACATTAGTGACTTACAAAATCTTAAACTTTCATGACAACGAACCATTTAACATACTTAATAATTCAATAATTATAACAACTACTGGTCATGCTTATAAATATATAGATGTGCCATAACTGAATATGTCATCCATAACCAAGACATTTCACAAACATTAATTCAACTATGAGACCT
The DNA here is from genome assembly GCA_020496765.1 of Gossypium stocksii. Lineage (NCBI taxonomy): Eukaryota > Viridiplantae > Streptophyta > Magnoliopsida > Malvales > Malvaceae > Gossypium > Gossypium stocksii. Next base: position 31,847,135 of record CM035627.1, read on the forward strand.
TACTAAACAAAATGAATAAGCTATCTTCGCATGGCTTTAATATTTACAATTTCAAAATGTAACTTGTTTCAAAAAGGAGTTAAGCCTATACATGTCATCTTTCAAAACATAGACTTTTAAAAGTACCAAAATAGAGACGATAATGTGGATGACTTTGAACTTGAATCCCCGAGCGCATAACTTTCAACCAAGATCTATAAAACAGAGTAACAAAGACACTCAAAGTAAGCTAATTAGCTTAGTAAGCCTTAAGTAATTTAAACAATTGAACTTATTTATACACATTATTCACTTATAACATAACCTAAAAGAATACTCATTTAGCCGGATATACATAGCCACATAGTACACATTTTTCATATACATAACATTTCTTTTAAAAATGCAAAATCACATAATCACAAAATTTAGTAGCATAATGTTAGTCCTTGATTCTATATAACTGAGCTAATTCGAGGCACCATATCCACTTATAATTTCAACATTTGTAATCACATATGAACAAAACATAGACCTCTATGTATATAATTCCACTAGAGCCGAATATACATAACCACTTATATGCACTAACAGCAAGTCATTCGATTAACTTTGAATTCATATAGACATGAACACTTCAAGATCTCAATGCTAACATTAATTCACCCAAATTGAGCTATAATATAATACCATTTCCACATTTGAAACATTCCTTCTTTATTCATAACCTCATACATAGTTAATATACTTCCATGAAAAATTTCAAATGAACTGAATGTTCACAATTGGACATAATCATAATCCAATTTGAATCTTTCTCACATAAATTGGTAAGTATCACATATCTGGACAACTTATTGCATAATACGAATTCAATTCGCCATTTTAGTACAGGATCTCGTTGTCATATACTTTTTATTAATTCATTGGCACTTGCCCTGCTAGGTATAAAACCTGAGTTTCATCACTGGCTTAGAGCCTGCTAGACTTTTTAAGTCCGAAATTGCTTCACCGGCATTTTGCCTGCTAGGCTTAAAGCCCGATAATATTTACTAACTTTTAGCTTGCTGGGCCAATGCCCGAATAACCTTTCGAGTATAAATTTCACAAAATCACAAGCATATGCACTTCATGTATTTATGTATTTCGCATAAGGTGACCACATTAATCAATTTGACTTCATTCGAATATATTCACATACTATCTATCACATTTTCCTTCCTTATCATAATATTCGGCAATATAACATAAGAATTACCTTGTTCCACTATCATGCATATCATTCGGCAATATACATGTACATATGTATATTCGAATAAAGGATACCAAATCTTCCATAACATCTCATGACATATTCACAAGAACTTATGTTTAAATACTTAAAACTTACCTCGGATGTTGTCGAACGTTACGTCTCGACTATTCGACGATTTTCGTCTTTCCCTTATCCGAAATCGGCTCCCTTTATTCTTGAGCTAAAAATAAGACAAATCAACTTACGAAGTCACTTAATCTATTTTATTATTCATTCGACAATATGGTATATTGTTTGAGAATTAGGTCATATATAACATAAGCCTCAATCGGCCATTTCAATATACATTAAAATAAATTCATCCCCTATTTTAAATCACAAACATTACTCGATTAGTTTCTTAAGTCCACATTCGGCATCTAAATTCACATAGACACATTAGCTGATTACTATATATCATCTAATTCAAACTTTCAATAATCTCAATTTACAAACAATTACTCAATTTATTAATTAAGAGGTCAGTCGGCAAATATACAAGCATAGATTAACATTTAAGCTTGTTTTCTAGCATTTAGCTAAAAGTTTTACATTAAGCCACCTTAACCGAATGCAACTACTCATTTCAACCACTCATAACAAAGTTTTACTAATTCATACTCACCTAATAATCTTTCATTAAACAACATCAAAACCTCAATAATTTAACACATATACCCAATGACCAAATACACATAGCTCATAAATTTATCCTTAGCAAAAATTTTATCAATCCTCCAACTCAACTTATAACTATGTGTCCTTTAAAGTATTCAACACCAATCATTCATGCATACAAGCTAAGACCAAATACCCTTTTAGATTACCAAAAGCATAAAACATAATCACAAATACACATTTCAACCCTCCTTAATATCAATTTAAAACACAAATATTACTCAAATCATCACTAAATTTTACATTCGGCAACACACCTATATGACAAATTCCTTTCCCTTTCATCTAAAAATTTGTCTAAGCCAATCCATTCAATTATAAAGACTCATTTGACCAAATAACAATTTTTAGTATCTAAGCCTAACTACCAATACTTAGCACCATTTCACAACTTTGAACAAGTTACCGAATGCACATAGATTCATCCATTTGAGAATTTAAACCATGGGTTTATTAAACAATGCTTTAATCATGCTAATTTCATAAACAAATTGCAAAAATTCACACAAACATACCTTTAATCTATGCTACAAAATGACCGAATGCTTCCTACTTTTCTTTCTTCCTTTCTTAATCTATTTCGGCATGAACAAAGAGAAAAATGGAGCACTTTCATGTTTTTCTTTAGTTATAAAATAAGGTATAATTGTTTTACAATTATGACCTTTACACTTAACATAAAACCATATAATAATCTTGGCTAAAACCTTCCATTACACATGCACACACATTGTTTTTATCACCAAATTTTATGTTAATAATGAATTCACATTTCATATAATATATATATATCATCATGCATATAATAATGCTTACATACTGTAACACCCCTGACCTGGCCCAGACGTTATGGCCATGTCCGGTGTGCCACATCACCTAGACTATGCTACGCCGTCCTATGTACTAAGTCTGATGTTCGAGATTTTTGAAAAGTAATATTTGTTTTTCCTGAAATTCCCAATTTGATTACTATTCGACCTAATCTCTATCTCATTTGTGAATCGTTTCATTTTAGTCTTATCATCATTCTTAGTTTTTAGTAAAGTCAGGTTGTTTAAGAAAATATTGATTTAATTTTCAAAAACAGTGTATGTTCAAGTTTGAAATAAAACCGTAAAGAAATCCCAAATAACAGTTATAGCGGCCTTATTACAACCCATATCAAAGTAAAAACCAATACGAAATATTTAAGTTAAACCAAGAAAGTTCAGTCCTCGTGGCCACTCTGAATCCCTCCCAGAGTCCAAGTCACAATCTAGGGCTCACCTGCAAGGATGGAAAGAGAGGGGTGAGTTTGGGAAAACTCAGTGTGTGCAGAACCCATCCAAATCCCAAATTGGCTCAAGCCCACTGGGCCTAAACCCTAACCAGTCTCAGTCAGATACTGGGCCAAAGTCCTATTCAGATAGCAGTAAACTGGGCCAAGGCCCTATAACAGATACTGGGCTGAAGCCCTATTCAGATAACAGATTGGCCCATAGGCCCATAACAGTACAGTACAGTAATGCAGTATAAATGCAAACCCAATTGGGGAGACTACTCAACCCACCAACCGCTACACACCACCCGTACCAACCAACACACCATGTGGGGAATAACTCGACCCACCCAGCCCACACACCACAGTCGCAGCATGGCTGCTCAGATAAACAGTATACGAGGCAAAGCCCCTTTCAGAAACAGTACGAGGCATAGCCCCTTTTCAGTAACGTGGCTGTGCCACTCACACTTCCTCCATTATCAAACCCAAACCCCATGCATCAAACATACATACATCATGATATGCAGTAACAATAATAGTCATGTCAAACAATTCAGTCGGTTTTTAGCCCTAGGGGTATAACGGTAATTTTCTACCTAAGGACAAAACAGTAATTTCTTACCCTAAGGGTATTTCAGTAATTTTGCTCTCATGTTATAGATTTCATGCTTATTACAGTATTTATTAATCACACAGCTATACAGAAGTTCAGTTACCTCAGTTTTTCAGTTTTAGCATTAAGGCCCTAAAACCCCTAATGAGCCCTTTTACGCCGATTGGCCCATTAGGCCCATTTAGTCCCGATTTCACATTCGGTTATCTTGTTTTAACTGTTTCCACATCTACAGTCCATAATATTACCTTTAAATCCAGTTTAACTCACATGGGCCCAAATCGCCCATTGGGCCCATATTTGGCCCACCGAGGCCCAACTTACCAAAAAGCCCAAAATTTAGCGGTCAACACGTCTAACAGTGCCGATTCCAAAACTAACCTTCTCCTTCCAACTTGAGAGCATTCGCATGCTCGCAAGCTCTCGAAATACCGAAACTTCGGCATTTCGGCTTTTCGGCTTTTACCGATTTGTGCATGGAAAGGTGTTCGAAACACACACCTGTTTTGCAGTTTCTCCTACGAGATCTCCTATGCGTTAATCCCTACAATCCAATACTTAACTGATTAGACCATATCAACACTTAATCTGAATCGAAAACTTACCCAAAACCTTACTTACACATTCGGCCAACACCCTTAATGGCCTTAATGTTCTTACCTTGACGATTTAGATCCCTTTAGATCTAGATCTGATGTTCCAAAGTCTTCAACCCCTTGCTTGATCACCTTCTCATCCAACTAACACACAAAAGAACAAAGAAAACGGCCTTTTATTTACCAAAAATCCAAAACGACACAACCATTAACTTTAGGGACTTTCGGCTTTTCCAAACATGAAATATCGAACAGATCTGAATGATTAAACACTTACCAACGATTTCTCTTCAGTTCCTATGCAGATCTGATGTAAATCTGACCCTTAAATGTCAGTAGAAACCTTATCTCTGAGATTTGTAATTTCGGCTATCTCCCTACAACTATGGTGATTTCGGCTTTTTAATAAGAGAAGAAGATGGGGTTTTGGCTGTAGCTTTTGGGGGATGGTGTCGACAATGGTGTGATTAATGGGAGTGTAGTACTCGGCCACAATAGGTGAAAGAAACAGAGGTGATTCGGCTTACAAGAAATCGGCAAGGAAGGAAGCAGTTTTCGGGATTTCTGGCACTTTGAGCAATCGGTTATGGTTGATTTTAAGAAGAATGGAAGCAAAAGAAAGAGTGGATCTATGCAAGATAGGTATTCGGCTAGGGAAGAGATCAAAGGGAAGAAGAAAAATGAAAAAAAACAATGGTGGAGATGGGGAAGGAGAAATCGGCTATGAACTTTCCAGGGAGGCAACTCTTGGCTTTTCTGACAGTAGAAGAGAGGAAAAAACCCTAAGGTGGCTAACCCTAATTGTCATGACAACAAAAAGAAAATAATATAACCCTAGCATTCCCTCTAAAGCAATCGGCCCAAGTCCCTAAAGCCCCTTGCCGAAATTCACCTAAGTTAGGCTCATGCTTGAAAATTAAAAAGAACTCCACGAATACCTTGCAACTCGAACCCTTGTCCTTGATCATTCATTTAGGCGCCACTTTTTTAGGAGCTTAGTGGCACCACCTTGCCACTCAACCAAGGCTCCCTTTGTGACATCTTTTACACGGTTTTTCTTAAAAGCCCACTTAACCAAGTCCCCTTTCACTTGAAAATCCAACTTAATATTTTACCGGGTTTTGACTTAAGCTTGGACCTTCTATAGACCCATTAACACATGTACATACATTATCAACCTTTAGAACACCAAAATTTTAAAAATTTCACTAAAATTCACAAAACCCGAAAAATCCCGAAAATCAGGGCGTTACAACTCTACCCTCCTTAAAGAAATTTCGTCCACGAAATTTACCTGATCCAAATAACTAAGGGTATTGTTGACGCATAGTCTCCTCTGGCTCCCAAGTAGCTTCTTCTCTACCATGATTACGCCATAGCACCTTTACCAAAGGAACAGACTTCCTCCTTAAGACTTTGACATCACGATCTAAGATCTCTACAGGTTCCTCCTCGAAAGTCAAATCGGCATTTACTGTAATCTCCTCCACTGGTACAATATGCGATGGGTCCGACCGATACCGTCTCAGCATAGACACGTGAAAAACGTCATGGATACGATCCAACTCTGGTGGCAACTCCAACTGATAGGCTACTGGCTCAATCCGCTTAAGAATCCGATAAGGCCCAATAAACCGCGGACTTAGCTTGCCCTTTTTACCAAATCTCAAGATCTTCTTCCACGGCGACACCTTTAGGAACGCCATATCCCCAACAACGAACTCAATTTCCTTACGCTTGAGGTCAGCATATGACTTCTGCCGATCAGACGCCTCCTTTAACCGTTCTCGAATCAGCTTAACTTTACTTTTGGTATCTGCTACCAACTCTGGTCCAAGAACTCTGCGTTCTCCCAATTCTATCCAACAAGTAGGAGTGCGACATCTCCGTCCATAAAGTGCCTCATATGGAGCCATCTGAATACTTGCTTGATAACTGTTGTTGTATGCAAATTCTGCCAACGGTAAATAATCTTCCCAACTACCACGAAAATCAATGATACATCCTCTTAACATGTCTTCCAACACTTGAATGACCCTTTCAGACTGACCATCTGTCTGAGGGTGAAATGCAGTACTGAAGTCCAATCGCGTACCCAACGCCTCATGCAACTTCTTCCAGAATCGAGATGTAAATCTAGGATCTCGATCAGAAATTATCGAAACTGGCACCCCATGCAAACGCACTATCTCTGCTACATACAGCTTGGCCAACTTCTGAAGTGAGTAATCAGTTCTAACTGGTATAAAATGAGCAGACTTCGTCAATCTATCCACAACTACCCAAACAGAGTCCTTCTTTGAAGGTGTCAAAGGCAAGCCACTCACAAAATCCATCGTTACTCTTTCCCATTTCCACTGCGGAATCTTTACTGGCTGCAACAATCCAGACGGCAGTTGGTGCTCAGCTTTAACTTGCTGGCACGTCAAACATTTCCCAACGAAATCAGTCACCTCTCGCTTAAGTCCAGGCCACCAGTACCCTTCTCGCAAATCCCTATACAACTTATTACCTCCAGGGTGCATAGCATAGGCTCCACCATGAGCCTCACTCAATATCAACTTCCTCAAGTCAGAATCCTTAGGAATACAGACTTTTCCTCGAAAGCATAGGACTCCATCAGAATTCAGTCCAAAATCCTCACTCTTACCCTCCTTGACTTGTTGAAATCGAGGAGTCAACGAGTCATCCTTCCACTGCAATTCTTTAATCCTCTCGGTCTAAGTCGGTCTCACTTGCAGTTCGGCTAACAAACTCCCATCATCATACAAACTTAAACGAGCGAACATCGCCTTTAACTCAGTAACAGTCCTTCGGTTCAGTGCATCAGCCACGACATTAGCCTTGCCAGGGTGATACTCAATCGAACAGTCATAGTCCTTAAGCAACTCTATCCATCTCCGTTGCCTAAGGTTCAACTCCTTCTGAGTTAACAGATATTTGAGACTTTTGTGGTCAGTGTATATAATACACTTTTCCCCATAAAGGTAGTGTCTCCAAATTTTCAATGCAAATACCACCGCTGCCAACTCCAAATCATGCGTAGGGTAATTCACCTCGTGAGGCTTAAGCTGTCGCGAAGCATAGGCAACCACCTTACCCTCTTGCATCAGTACACAACCTAATCCCACATGCGAAGCATCGCTATAAACCGTAAAGTCCTTCCCAGATTCCGGCTGAATCAGTACTGGCGCCTCAGTCAACACCTTTTTCAGCTTCTCAAAAGCTTCTTGCTGTTTCTCAGTCCATACAAATGCTACTCCCTTCCTTAACAATTTCGTCAGTGGTGCCGCAATTAACGAAAATCCCTCAACAAATCTTCTATAATAGCCTGCCAAACCCAGAAAACTACGAATTTCTGTCACTGTCCTTGGCGGCTTCCAATCCAGAACTGCCTCAATCTTGCGAGGATCTACCCTAATTCCCTTAGCAGAAACAACATGACCCAGAAAAGTCACTTCTCGAAGCCAGAATTTGCACTTACTAAATTTCGCATACAATTGCTTTTCTCTTAGAGTCCGCAGAACGATTCGAAGATGCTCATCATGCTTCTTCTCTGTTTCTGAATACACCAATATATCGTCAATAAAGACGACCACAAAACGATCTAAGTACGGCTGAAATACTCGGTTCATTAAATCCATAAAAGCTGCTGGTGCATTCGTCAATCCAAAGGGCATAACCAAGAACTCGTAGTGACCATAACGAGTTCTGAATGCTGTCTTATGCACATCCACCTCTTTTACCCTTAACTGATGATACCCAGATCGAAGGTCGATCTTGGAAAACACTGAAGCTCCTTTAAGCTGGTCAAATAGATCGTCGATTCTTGGCAGAGGATACTTATTCTTTATCGTCAGTTTACTCAACTGGCGATAATCGATACACATACGCATCGTACCGTCCTTCTTTTTCACAAACAGCACCGGTGCTCCCCACGGAGACACACTCGGTCTAATGAAGCCCCTATCTAACAACTCTTGAATCTGGGCTTTCAATTCCACTAGCTCCTTTGGTGCCATTCTGTAAGGCGCAATGGACACTGGAGCTGTTCCAGGCAACAGATCAATCCCAAATTCCACTTCTCGGTTAGGAGGTAGTCTAGGTAGCTCCTCAGGAAATACATCTTGAAATTCATTAACAGTCCTCACTGTCTCCACGGTCACCCCTTCGGGTTCAATTTGACTTACAAATGCTAAGTATGCTTCACAACCTTTGCGCATCAACCTTTCAGCCCTTAAGGCAGAAACCACATTGGACAAATAGTCCATTCGTTCACCAATAACCATCACCTCCTCACCTTCGGTTGTTCTTAATACCATTCTTTTGGCCGCGCAATCCAACGTTGCCTTGTGCTTGGTTAACCAGTCCATGCCCAGAATCAAGTCAAATTCTCCAAAAGGTAACTCCATCAAGTCTCCCAGAAAGATCCTACCTTGAGTCTCTAAAGGCACATCTCTAAAGAGTTTATCTACCCTAACAGAGTGACCTAAAGGACTAATCACAGTTACCCCACTCACAGTCTCCTCAGAATGCACACCCAACGACCCAGAAATTTCACAAGCAACATACGAATGAGTCGAACCCACATCAATTAAAGCAGTATATGGTGTATGATCTATTAAGAACGTACCAGTTATAACATCAGGTGCATCACCCTCCTCACGGCGGCGAGCAGCATACACTAAGGCTGGCTGATGAGCCTCAGCATTTCCAGCACCCCTGCCAGGTGCTCCACGACCACGTCCATTACCATTGCCTCCTCTACCTTGACCACGGCCCCTTGGCGGTGGCAGTCCCCCACGCGCAGGCTGAGCAACTCTCTGATCAACAGCTTGAGCCTGAGCTGGCTTCTGTGGGCAGTCCTTAACCTGATGGTCCTTAGACCCACAACGAAAACAAGCTCCACTGCGTTTCCAGCATTCTCCTCAATGAACTCTGCCACAGTCTCCACAAGCCTGTGGTCTAACAACATTCACTGGCATAGCTCGCACTGGTTCTTCTACTCTAGCCCTCTTAAAATTCCGGTTTGCAGCTCCCGATACTCCAGAGTCTCTTTTAAAACGGTTGCGATCCCTATCACGATTCCGCCTTTCAGCTTGCTTCACTTCCTTGGCTATCTTAGCCTTCTCCACCAGTGCAGCAAAGTCGCGCTCCCTCTGCGGCGCTATCAATACTCTCAGCTCATCTCTGAGGCCATCCTCGAACCGAACACTACGCTCATACTCGGTGGAAACAATGCCACTAGCATACCGGCTTAATCGCAGAAATTCTGCCTTATATTCAGCCACAGTCTTACTACCCTGGGTCAGGTTCAGAAATTCCTTCCTTCGTGCATCCACATAACTAGCCCCAACATATTTCGCCTTGAAAGACTGCTTGAACAATTCCCAAGTTACCCTCTCAGCTGGGGTACCCTCTCTTACGGTGATCCACCATTGATATGCCTCGTCCCTCAGCAACGATACCGCTCCTTTCAGCTTCTGCTCCACTGAGCAGTCCAAGTCGTCCATAATTCGCTCTGTGGCTTCCAACCAGTACTCAGCCACATTTGGGGCCACTCCAGATATGCCCCTAAAAATTTCCGCTCCATTGGCCCGGAGTCGCTCAGAAATGGACCCCCTATTCACCGGCCCAACATTAGCTCCGGCCACCCTTTCCAGAACTCTCAGCATGGCCTGGGACAGAGCGTCGTCCCCTGCGGCCCGATCGTACGGCCCATTTTCCTCAACCGGTGGTCGTGCCTCTCCTGTTGGCCTATGCTCAGAAGACGACGATCTAGCTTGAGCACTAACTCGGCCTCGTCCACGGCCTCGTCCACGAGTAGCCCTTGTACTCATATCGATTATCTGATTTACAAAGTTTTATGACATTAGCTCAATGTTTCAGTTTTTATTACGGAATATCTTATGAATAGGTAGAATTTCAGAGTTGTTCTCGCGCAACGTAATCTAATTACTGTCTCAGTTTCCTAGGGTTTAGTTTACCCTACCGTCTCAGTGCTACAGCCTTAATACTACCTCATCCATAGTATTCTATCTAAGGCTCAGTGCTATCTACAGTTTTATTATCAGTACAGTATAGAAGTTAAGGCAGAAAATACTTACAACTTGGTGCCGGAGATTCAGTGTGCCACCTCTCGAAGTACCAGATTTCAATAAAATCTTAGACCTAAAAATAATTTTTTTTTAAACATATTTTAGAAAAGACAAGTTAAAAGAAATCACTTCGAAAACAAAAATTCTTTCAGAAAATCTGGTTTTCCAAAAATACCTTTTATGAGCTTAAAAATTTTGAAAACCCCTTTTTGGACCCGATCCACAGCCGAGTTGTTGCAACTTGGCTCTGATACCACTAAATGTAACACCCCTGACCCGGCCCAGACGTTATGGCCATGTCCGGTGTGCCACATCACCTAGACTATGCTACGCCGTCCTATGTACTAAGTCTGATGTTCGAGATTTTTGAAAAGTAATATTTGTTTTTCTTGAAATTCCCAATTTGATTACTATTCGACCTAATCTCTATCTCATTTGTGAATCGTTTCATTTTAGTCTTATCATCATTCTTAGTTTTTAGTAAAGTCAGGTTGTTTAAGAAAATATTGATTTAATTTTCAAAAACAGTGTATGTTCAAGTTTGAAATAAAACCGTAAAGAAATCCCAAATAACAGTTATAGCGGCCTTATTACAACCCATATCAAAGTAAAAACCAATACGAAATATTTAAGTTAAACCAAGAAAGTTCAGTCCTCGTGGCCACTCTGAATCCCTCCCAGCGTCCAAGTCACAATCTACGGCTCACCTGCAAGGATGGAAAGAGAGGGGTGAGTTTGGGAAAACTCAGTGTGTGCAGAACCCATCCAAAGCCCAAATTGGCTCAAGCCCACTGGGCCTAAACCCTAACCAGTCTCAGTCAGATACTGGGCCAAAGCCCTATTCAGATAGCAGTAAACTGGGCCAAGGCCCTATAACAGATACTGGGCTGAAGCCCTATTCAGATAACAGATTGGCCCATAGGCCCATAACAGTACAGTACAGTAATGCAGTATAAATGCAAACCCAATTGGGGAGACTACTCAACCCACCAACCGCTACACACCACCCGTACCAACCAACACACCATGTGGGGAATAACTCGACCCACCCAGCCCACACACCACAGTCGCAGCATGGCTGCTCAGATAAACAGTATACGAGGCAAAGCCCCTTTCAGAAACAGTACGAGGCATAGCCCCTTTTCAGTAACGTGGCTGTGCCACTCACACTTCCTCCATTATCAAACCCAAACCCCATGCATCAAACATACATACATCATGATATGCAGTAACAATAATAGTCATGTCAAACAATTCAGTCGGTTTTTAGCCCTAGGGGTATAACGGTAATTTTCTACCTAAGGACAAAACAGTAATTTCTTACCCTAAGGGTATTTCAGTAATTTTGCTCTCATGTTATAGATTTCATGCTTATTACAGTATTTATTAATCACACAGCTATACAGAAGTTCAGTTACCTCAGTTTTTCAGTTTTAGCATTAAGGCCCTAAAACCCCTAATGAGCCCTTTTACGCCGATTGGCCCATTAGGCCCATTTAGTCCCGATTTCACATTCGGTTATCTTGTTTTAACTGTTTCCACATCTATAGTCCATAATATTACCTTTAAATCCAGTTTAACTCACATGGGCCCAAATCGCCCATTGGGCCCATATTTGGCCCACCGAGGCCCAACTTACCAAAAAGCTCAAAATTTAGCGGTCAACACGTCTAACAGTGCCGATTCCAAAACTAACCTTCTCCTTCCAACTTGAGAGCATTCGCATGCTCGCAAGCTCTCGAAATACCGAAACTTCGGCATTTCAGCTTTTCGGCTTTTACCGATTTGTGCATGGAAAGGTGTTCGAAACACACACCTGTTTTGCAGTTTCTCCTACGAGATCTCCTATGCGTTAATCCCTACAATCCAATACTTAACTGATTAGACCATATCAACACTTAATCTGAATCGAAAACTTACCCAAAACCTTACTTACATATTCGGCCAACACCCTTAATGGCCTTAATGTTCTTACCTTGACGATTTAGATCCCTTTAGATCTAGATCTGATGTTCCAAAGTCTTCAACCCCTTGCTTGATCACCTTCTCATCCAACTAACACACAAAAGAACAAAGAAAACGGCCTTTTATTTACCAAAAATCCAAAACGACACAACCATTAACTTTAGGGACTTTCGGCTTTTCCAAACATGAAATATCGAACAGATCTGAATGATTAAACACTTACCAACGATTTCTCTTCAGTTCCTATGCAGATCTGATGTAAATCTGACCCTTAAATGTCAGTAGAAACCTTATCTCTGAGATTTGTAATTTCGGCTATCTCCCTACAACTATGGTGATTTCGGCTTTTTAATAAGAGAAGAAGATGGGGTTTTGGCTGTAGCTTTTGGGGGATGGTGTCGACAATGGTGTGATTAAAGGGAGTGTAGTACTCGGCCACAATAGGTGAAAGAAACAGAGGTGATTCGGCTTACAAGAAATCGGCAAGGAAGGAAGCAGTTTTCGGGATTTCTGGCACTTTGAGCAATCGGTTATGGTTGATTTTAAGAAGAATGGAAGCAAAAGAAAGAGTGGATCTATGCAAGATAGGTATTCGGCTAGGGAAGAGATCAAAGGGAAGAAGAAAAATGAAAAAAAACAATGGTGGAGATGGGGAAGGAGAAATCGGCTATGAACTTTCCAGGGAGGCAACTCTTGGCTTTTCTGACAGTAGAAGAGAGGAAAAAACCCTAAGGTGGCTAACCCTAATTGTCATGACAACAAAAAGAAAATAATATAACCCTAGCATTCCCTCTAAAGCAATCGGCCCAAGTCCCTAAAGCCCCTTGCCGAAATTCACCTAAGTTAGGCTCATGCTTGAAAATTAAAAAGAACTCCACGAATACCTTGCAACTCGAACCCTTGTCCTTGATCATTCATTTAGGCGCCACTTTTTTAGGAGCTTAGTGGCACCACCTTGCCACTCAACCAAGGCTCCCTTTGTGACATCTTTTACACGGTTTTTCTTAAAAGCCCACTTAACCAAGTCCCCTTTCACTTGAAAATCCAACTTAATATTTTACCGGGTTTTGACTTAAGCTTGGACCTTCTATAGACCCATTAACACATGTACATACATTATCAACCTTTAGAACACCAAAATTTTAAAAATTTCACTAAAATTCACAAAACCCGAAAAATCCCGAAAATCAGGGCGTTACACATACACCCACTATCGTACATCATTTCTTCAATGGCTTATTTGCCATTCAAGGCCCTAATATTAAAGAAACATGTCACTTTAGCATTTTCATGATAGCATACATATAATTTATTTAATGCAATTTAGCCCTTTCTTAGTAATTAAGCACCCAAATTTCAAAATTTTAAATACGAACTTCAGCATATCTAAGCACACACATACAAAACACAGAGAAATAAAAATTTTTGACTTGGTTTCGTCGTTCCGAAACCACAATTCCAATTAGGGCCGAAATAGGGGTGTCACAGGAACATACATATGTAATCGTACAAAACCGAGACATAAATTTTACATCTAAATTAAATTTTTAATTTTCATCACTGAGTCCCTGATATGGACCTACAAGGCCCAATACATACTATGAAAGTGGTCAGGAACTAAACCGAGAACTTTGGAAAATGTTGGAAAATCTCTTGAAAATAGGGGCATATGCCCGTGTCCAAGGCCGTGCCCTTCACATAACCATTAACATGCGACATTTATCACATCAACATCATTTACTAATTCATCCACATGCATATGCAAGCATGGTCATTCATGAATTGCATCATTTTAACTTATAACATAACCAATAATAGCTACATTAAATGACCTTATACAATAAAAACCTTCAAATAGCATAGGCCAATATTTTAACTCGACTCATAATAACATATAAACAATTAACCAAGTCCCTATACATGCCATAGACTTATAAATACTTGAAAACCTTTTTATATCAACCAATAACTTGATAGTGTGATTGAGTCTCCGGCAACCTCCAACTCGAGCTAGCATCTGTGACACTATAGGAAAAAGGAAAGGAAGGGAGTAAGCATTATAGCTTAGTAAGTAAGTATGCAAATAATAAGCAATTCATTAACATGCTATTATAAAACTTCAGAAAATGTCCTCCAAATAATATAATCATTACTACATAGATCCACTATTCACTCAAGTTCAAAACAAGTTGTCTATTCGAGTCATAGTCACTAAATTATTTATATATGGAGCTACGGAACTCCATATTAAGATCCCCTAATTTTCCTTGAAACTAGACTCACATATATTCTTACCACAAAATTTTCAAAATTTTTGGTTTAGCCAGTTAGTACAGTTTATTCTTTAAAGTCTCCACTATTTTGCTGTCCGACAGTTCTGACCCCACTACAATAAAAATTAATTATCTCTTCGTATAAGATTCGGATAATGTTTTTGTTTCTTTTGAAAATAGGCTCATTAAGAAATTTAAGCATATAAATTATATCCCATGATTATTTTTGTAAAATTTTTAATGATTTTCCAAAGTTAGAACAGGGGATTCCAAAATCAATCTGACTTTGTTCCACGAAAATCCAAATATCTCATAATATGAAATTCTTTTTCTTACACCGTTTCTGTTACGTGAAATTAGACTCAATAAGATTTAATTTCATATCTTATTCAACCTCTAATTCGATTTCCACCAGTTTTGGTGATTTTTCAAAGTCATACAATTGCTGCTGTCCAAACTGTTTTATTGCTAATTTTACTCTTTCATAAATTTTCTTTGTATTAAATTTCTTAGTAACAGTTACCCACATCAACCTTACCAAAGTTCGATCACATATTGAGCATATTTCTCATAAGTTTACACATACATACCTGCACTTATTCATCACTTAGTCATATTTGTTTACACTTAGTCATTTCCCGTTGAACACTTTGGAGTATTAATGGATACATCGGGATGTTTCACATAGTGCCACACTTGTAGCCAAAGCTACTTCATTTCACAAGTTTCACATAGGCTCGTTCTCGAGCTAATCACTTTTAGCACAATGCCATGGACTTATTTCACTTAGATGCCAGGGTCTTATTTCACTTAGCACAATGCCATGGACTTATTTCACTTAGCACGATGCCATGGACTTATTTAACTTAGGTGCCACGGGCTTGTTTCACTTAACACAACACCATGGACTTATTTCACTTAGGTGCCATGGATTTATTTCACTTAGATCCTTAGTGGCATATCACTTGTATCCATTTATATTCCTAAGGTTCAACCGGGAAATTTCTCACTTATTGCCACTTTTTCAAATACATCAAATAGTCATTCAATATTTATCCATACATCATAAAATATATCAAAATATTAAAACGTAAATAAAACAATGTATTATTTACATACAAACTTACCTCGACCCGAAAACGACAAACAGACATATTCGACATTTTCTTTGATTTTCTCCCGTTCTAAGTCCGAATCTCATTTTTCTTAATCTATAATAACACATTTAACTCATTTATTCAATATAAAACTCAATTTAACCCAAATTCACATTTCAGCAAAAATTACATTTTTGCCCCTAAACTTTGTCATATTTACACTTTTTCCCATAGGCTCGTAAAACGAAATTTATTCAATTTCTTTGCATTTTAGACCTAGTCAAACCACTTTAATAACTATAGCAGTCCACATTCCTCACTTAATCACACATTTACACACATTTTTACAGCTTTTACAAACTAGTCCTTTTTAACAATTACATCGAAAATCACTTAGTACAGGTCATTTATTACACTCTGAAAATTCATATTCTACCATTAGATATCAAAACAAAAACATTTCACATATGGGTAAATTTTCAAATCTCAACCCTAGCTCAAAATAATGGTAGAAATAGAGAGTTCATGTTACAAGGATTTCAAAAACGTAACGAACATTAAAAAATGGGCTAGAACGGACATACAATCAAGCTTGGAAGCATGAAAAACCCTAGTTATGTCTTCTCCATGCATGTTTCGGCTATGGTGTAGAAGATGAGCAAAAATTGGCTTTTAATTTGATTTTTAATTCATTTAATCATTAAATGACCAAAATGCCCCTAACTTAAAAATATTCTATTTCACCCATTTCATGTCCATTTTTGTCCAAAAAAATTAACCAATGGTCTAATTACCATTTAAGGACCTCAAATTTAAAATTTCATAATAATTGGACACCTCTAACATGTAGAACTCAACTTTTGCACTTTTTACAATTTAGTTCTTTTGACTAAATTGAGTGCCCAAACGTCGAAATTTTCAAACGAAATTTTTACAAAATCGTTCTGTGAAATTGTAAACCATAAAAATATAATAAAAAATTTTCCTTGTCGGATTTGTGGTCCTGAAACCACTGTTCCGTCTAGGCCCAAGTTCAAACTGTTACATTCATTATAGGGTTCATCTCCTTAGGTATTTAGAAAATTAGTTCATGCTTAAAAATCAAAACATCCAATATACAATATAATCAAAAAAAAAAAAGAATTAAGCACACATTGTAACACCTCTTACCCGAATCTGACACCAGAACGGGTACGAGGCATTACTAGACTTGAACATTCTTAATCTCATGAGTTCGACTATAAAATTTCTTTTTTTTTAAACTTCTCTTTTAGTCTCTTATTAACTCTAACATAGGCCCTCGAGACCCTAAACATACATCAAAGGTGTTTCGAAACTGATCCTAGAACTTACGTACACTTAGAAGATTTTTATCTAAAATAGGGCCACACGCCCGTGTAGGCAGGACGTGTAGTCTCACACGCCCATGTCCCTAGCCTGTGCTAAATTTATTTTAATTTCCACCTATAGGGGTTTTGACATGGCCTAGACACATGCCCGTGTCTATAGCCCCTATGCAAAAACCTGGGTATTCTGTTTTTCTAGCACGGCCGGAGCACATGCCCGTGTGCTTAGCCCGTGTACTATATTGACTTAGGTAATTTAGATACAGGGGACACACGGCCTATCAACATCCCATGGGGGCCAGCCGAGTGTCACATGACCTAGACACACACCCGTGTATCCACCCATATGAACATTAATAGGCTATTTTCCAAGCCTTAAGCCACCTTGAGACATGACCAAATACAGTACCAATCTATACCAACATCACTTCACAATTTAGAACTTAGCAAACATGAAAACATCCTCCATTGTATAAATTAAAATAGGTAAATTTAGGCCATATCCAAGGGCCATTACAACTTGACTCAAGCACAACAATGGCCGACACATATAGCCATTAAAGTGGCAATTTACAAAATGACTAACTTCCTATACATGCCATACAACAAAAGGTCTACTAACTGTACCAAAATAGTTGGCTTGATAGTGTGACTACGAGCTCTGACTTCAAGTGATCCTCGAGCTAGATCGACAAACCTACATGGGAAAAGGAAAGGAAATGGAATAAGCACATAAAATGCTTAGTAAGTTGCATGAATAAGTTAGCCACAATTTCATAGAATATTTGCCTAAATAGGCATTGAAAAGTATCATGGACTTCTTACTCCTTCTTGAGTTTTCATCATGCACATTTCTTACTCATTCTCTTGAATTGCTCATTCTCATATCTTACTCATTTTTATCAAGTAGTATTTCTCATAGCCATGCATTTCAATTACCAATAACTTACTCATTCTTGAACCTGCAACACTCCACATGAAATTTTAGTCTTTCTCATATAATTTACTAACTTGTAAACTTTCCTTTAAAATCTTTAGAATACTGAAGGATACCCATAAGTCAATACCATGAAATTATGCCAATGCCATGTCCCAGACGTGGTCTTATATAGGATCACCATTGATGTCGATGCCACGTCTCTGACATGGTCTTACATGAGATCATACTCTGATGCTGATGCCATTTCCCAAACATGGTCTTACACGGGATCTCATATAGGTTGCCCAAGCCATATCCCAGACTTGGTCTTATAGGGGTCTGTATCTCATATCGGTGCCGAAGCCATGTCCAAGACATGGTCTTATAGGGGACCTAATCTTGGATGCCCATGCCATGTCCCAGACATGGTCTTACAGGGGATCTCATCTTGATGCCAATGCCATGTCCCAGACATGGTCTTACATGGGATCTCAGTTCGGTGCCAATGCCATGTCCCAAGCATGCTCTTACACGGGACCTACAATACTGAAGACATGACTATGGTATCCCTCATATAAATTTAACTCATATGTAATTACTCTTTTCATGATTTCATCACTCTTTGGTAAAATCTCACATTAGTAATTTCCTGAATCTCATACATTTTGCACATTGCCTCATCAATTCAACATCATAGTACTTATACATGTTTCATATAGATATCATACCAAGACTTCATGGAACATTTAAATTTTATAAAATATATTCATAATGAATTTATATGGCATACAAGCTAAATTATCACATACAGCATGCCTCAAGTCCAAAATGTAGATAATTGTTCGGTTTAGTCCACAACATTACCTTTGCCTCGGTTTCGGTCTGGGCTTCGTGTTTTTTGATCTAAAATGACAAATTTAGCTTATTTAGTACCCACACTGACTAAATAGTCTCTAAATCATACTTTGGCAAAATTTATAATTTTCCCCCTAAACTTTTGCATAATTGCAAGAATGGTCCCTAGGCTCGTAAAATGAAATGCACTTAGTTTCTTAAGTACCCAAGCCTAGCCGAACCTCATATGGACTCATAGAAGCCCACATTGCTCATTAATTTACACATTAATACTCATTTTACTAGCGTTGTAATTTGGTCCCTATTAGGGACTTTCATGCAAAATCACCTAGAGAAAGGTGTTTACTACACTTTAACCCTTCATTTCCACCACTAGACATCAAATTACTTGCATGTCATGCATGGGTATATTTTTGAACATGAACCCTAGCTCAAATTAGTGGTAGAAATAGCTAGATTAAGCTAAGAGGATTTCAAAAATACGAAGAGCATGAAAAAGGGGCTTAGAATCACTTACTTAAAGCTTGAAATTGAAGAAAACCCTAGCTATGAAGGCCCTTGGAATTTCAGCACAATGGAGAAGAAGATGGACAAAATTTAGCTTCTTTTTCCCATTTTATTTCAATAGTTTACTAAATGACCAAAATGCCCTTTTGTCATTTTTTTGAAAATTTTCCCTTCTATGGGCATTTTTGTCCATAGTGCCAAAAATTGGTCTAATTGCGAAATAAGGACTCCTAATAATTTCTTTTATGCTATTTCATACTTAAACCTTCTAAAAACTCGTAATTTGCATCTTTTGCGATTTAGTCCTAAAGGACAATATATTCATTATTTCATGAAATTTCCTTCATGGAATTTTCTCAATATCATACAAGCATGTCATATCTCATAATAAATCATAGGAATAAAATTTTCTACTTCAGATTTTATGGTCTCAAAACCACTATTCTGACTATATTTCGGGCTGTTACACATATAATTGAGAACAAGATCTAAGTATTTATTGGGTAAAATAAAAATCAAATGATAGAATTCATCATAGGGTTCATCTTCTTAGGTATTTTGAAAATTAGTTCATGCTTAAAAATAAAAAATCCAATATACAATATAATCAAAAGAAATAAAGAAACTCATGATAATATCCTAAGAAATCAACTGGGAATCTTTAATCTTGACAGAAATCTCCTTTAGAATCAGCTTCAATGGTGTTTTTCGAGTTGTTTTCTTGAATATTCTATGACAACTTACTCCTATCTTCTTATTTTTGTCATATATACATCTTAAAATGTCCGAACTACTTAAAAAATTCGATTTCTCATAGTTTAGAGTGCAAATTCGAGAAATTGATACGACCTACCACATGGTCATGTGTCCAGGACGTGTGGAATAGGTCAGCTCATGTGTCTCCTGTAGTTTGCTTTAATTTTTTGGTTTTTGCTTCTTTTTTCACTCCTTTTTCTATCAATTGCTCTATTAAGTATAAACACATGAGTTTAAAGGATTAGGAGCATAAAATTCACCATTAACAACGAATAATCACCCAAAAATACATTAAGAATGAGGTTAAAACATGTTACTTTTAGCACTTATCAGGATGAAGTGGGAGGTGCAAGCTGACCTCTAACAAAATGAAGGGTAAAATAAAACCTATGGAATTATCGCTTAGATGACATCTTTGAGGGTCATCGGAAGTTATAGGCAAAGTTTGGGCATTGGATGCCTCGGACCCCTAAATATCGATGCATTTTGTCCTGGTTAGTACTACAGTCATTCATCACAGCCTCTACATGTGATGGAGTATCATTGGGATGTTGGGGTCCAAATGGAACTTGAATTCTTTGAACAACGATTTAGCTAGCTTGACCTTGGCCCTTCCTTTTGGTAGTTGTTCTAACCATTTTGTGAATGGAAGTGAAAGGAAAATAAAATGAAAGAAAGAAGCATATGTTACCTCTGAAGAAATATGAAGACCAAAGATGATGAAAGCAGAATGACTAAGCAAAAAAAAAAATTAGGGTTTTGTGGATTCAACAAAAATGATAAAAAAATGGGTGTTTGAGTATCTGTTTTATAGAGGCAATGATGGGCAAGAAGTTTAATTTGTCATAATTGTTCAGATTTTTTAGTATAAATTTAACGTCTATCAGAGAATAAGTTTTGAAACGTTTAAAAATCATACAAGTAACTACTAAGTCCTGAATCTACCCATTGGGATCTAATGATTGTTATTCTCACCCGTATAGGATTTCTAAAGTTTACGTGTAACACCCCTAACCCACATTCGTCGCTGGAATAGGGTTATGGAGCATTACCGTAGCTTATCGATCAAATAGACATAAATAAAAAACATTGCTTATCATGTTATATTCAGGTCAAAAACTAATTAAAATTATACATACTGTCCCTTATTCGATCGCTCGAGGCCCCAAATACGCGTTAGAAACAAATCGGGACTAATTCAGAAACTCATAGAATTTTTCAAAAAACATTAAAAATTTTCAAAGCTGCAGGGTTCACACGGCGGTGTGGTCAGGCCATGTAACTCACATGGTCAGGTGACATGCCCGTGTCTTAGATAGTGTGGGCACTCAAAGTAGGGACACGCGGCCATGTCCTAGCCCGTGTCTATACTTGTGCAACTCTCTAACTTGGGTCACACTGTCGAGCCACACGCTCATGTGCTAGACCGTGTGAACTCAAAATGTACTTTAAACAACAAGTTTACCATTCCTTGCAAGCTTGGACAATAATCAACTCAAAAATAATTCGTCCAACCAATTCAAAACACAATCAAACACATCCAAATCATGTCAAACACACATCCTAGGTGCCTAACCAATGTACCCTCATAGGTACCACAATTATATCATCATTTCATATCATTAAAGCATCATTCAATTCATCATTTTAAATCATACCTAATTCAATTTATTTGCCTAAATCATGAACACTTAAACATTAACTTAATTTCACATGTTTTTATATATACCAAACTAACATTATATTTATAACCTTATTTACAAATAATTCACAAAATAACTATTATTTAGACACCCTAGGTACATGCCAACACATTTCAAAAGGATAAACATCACCACTTTTGAGTTTGTGATTGTTGTTGGATGTTGAATCGGTGATCAAAATTAAGTACCTAACCTGCGCATGGAAAAGAAAACCGTACACTGAATAAAACTCAGTGGTATTTCTATAATCTGAATATTTAAAGATAAAATAATGGAATATGCACATTTTAATTATAAGCACAATTGAATATTAAAAACCACATTTATTCAGACAATGACATTAGTCATTCAATATTCAATTCATAAATACATCATTCATGCCACACTCAATTCTCATCATTTGCTATATAATAGCTTTTACCAATATAATACACATATAATTTAAACAACAATATTGTTCATTCCATATCCAATTCATGAATACACAATTTATGTATCTCAATCCATATTTCATTTCACTATCCTATTTTCATTTCACATACAATGTCATCCAATATCAATCATAGTGCCATTTTATTTAATTACACCTATTAACATGACTAGGACTTAGACGGATACACGGATCCAACCAGAACACACCAGTTTGGCACCTAGTGCCTCATTGGAGAATTCGAAGTAGTAAATTGACACCCAGTGTCTCATTGGTTAAACTGAAGTAAATTGGCACCTAGTACCTTTTCGAATAAATCCGAAGTTCATCGACTTGAAGTCAAAGAAATCCCTAAACTTTTCCAATCTTATGGCATACCATCTATATTCGACTTAGCCCAATACAGTTAGTAGGGTTCCAAATCACTTTTCAAATACAACCAATATTCATTTCAATTAAAATAAGCAATATATTCTATATATATATACCAATTCAATCCATTCAATCAACTTAAATTCAATTGCATGACAAAGTGTGAAATACTTACCTTAACACTAACCATATGCATTAAATAAAAAATACAACAATTAATAACTAAGTTTGGATTATAGAAATACAAACCAGAAATTTCAAGGTATTCCTCATCAACTTTATCTTTTCCTTTTTTAGTCGAAGATTCTGGTACGATGTTAGCTATGGAATTAAAACAATTAAAATTCATCAATACAACACAATTTAATTTCATATTTAATATTTCAATTTTTACTCAATATTTGCCTAAATTCCAATTTAGTCTTTAAACCGAGACTAACTTTATTTCTTCACATTTAATTCTATATTTTCATTCAATTTCCAATTTAAACTAGATTTAACTCCCTATTTTCACTTAAATCCCTAAACTTTGAATTTTTACAATTTAGTCCCTATTACTCAAAATTTACAATTTATTCTAGAATTCAATCCTTTTTCATTTCTAACTTAAAAATCTATCAATTTAATCCCTAATACTAAAATTATTCAACACAAACAACACTTAGAAACTCAACAATTTCTAAAATTTTGACATGGGTCTGGTAGTATTGAACACCAGAATTCCAAAAACATAAAACTTATAAGAAAATGGACCAAATTGACTAACCAATTGAACTTGGAAACTTTGAACCCCTAGCCTTTCCCTTTTTCTTTTTCTTTCTTTCTTCTTTCTGTTTCGTTTCGATCTTTCTTTCTTTTTATTCATTTACTTATTTATAATATATAATACATATACTTAATAATTAAGATTTAATATTATAATATTATAATATTATAATATTATAATATATATTTTAACTTTAAATTTTATAACAATATACAACTTATGCCACCTCATTTTAAGACAACGGCATAATTGCTTCTTTAGTCCCTTTAATTTTTCTTTAATCTATAATTCAACTTTCACACTTTATTTAATTTAGTCCTTTTACCTAATTACTCTTAATTCATGCAAATTCACTTAACCAAAACCTAATTAACTACACAACTAACTTTGTAAATATTTCTAATAAATATTTACGAGTTTGATTTACAAAAATAGAGTCCTGAAAATGCACTTTTTGACACCCATGACTATCAAATCGTTACATTACACCTTGGAAAGAAATTTCTTTGAATACGTGATATAGTTTTCCAATTAGGGGTATATGTCTGACACAGTGATAATCTTTCAATTGTTGTTATGAAATTCTTTGGAGTTAGACAATTTTGAAGGTGAATTTTTTTTAAAGGGTGGTCTAACGCCCTTAATTTGTCTCCGTTGTCGAATTAGGGTTGCGGAGCATTACCAATAAATAGAAAAACATTTATCATAGCAACATAAAATAAACTAATCTCATTCAAAACATATCAAACATAAACATTTGGTCCCTAAATCGAGCCTGTAAGGCCTCAAAAATAACGTAGAAGTAATTGAGACTAATTTGAAACAAAATAGAAGTTTTAAGAAAAAGATGCAAAAATTGTGAAAACAGGGGTCACATAGCCGTCTAGCCAGGCCGTGTAACATTCACATAAAGGGACACATTGCTATGCCCTAGCCCATGTCCTCACTCGTGTATCTCATTAAGTTGCCACACACAGGCATATGGCAGGCTGTGTAACTCACTGACTTGAAACACTAAGAAATTTCAAATGACACACGACCGTTTTACCAAGCCATGTGTGTCACATGGTGTAACAACCCAAATTAGGGCCTTGTTAGAATAGTGGTTTCAAAATCACAAATCTGAAGTAAAAAAATTTACTGTGATAAAGTTGTAAGGTTTACAATATGATTGAATACATGTGTGAGGATTTCGATAAGAAATTTTATCGATAAGGTGTCCAATTAGACTAGTAGGACTAAATTGCAAAAAGTGCAAAATAAGTGTTCTAAAAGCATTGAGTGCTTTATTGAAATGAATTCATAAACTAGAGGTCTTTATTTAGTAATTAGACCATTATATGTCTAGATGGACAAAAATGGACAAGGAAGAGTAATATTTCAAAGAAAGGTAAAAGGGACATTTTGGTCATTTGGTTAAATAAAGAATAAAAAAGGAAAAATCAAGTCAAAATTGTGTCCATCTTCTTCCCCTTGTGTTGAAAATTGAAGAGAAGACATAGCTAGGGTTTCTTCACTTTTCAAGCTCAATACTAAGTGCATTCTAGCCCCATTTTTAATGCTCTTTAAATTTTTGAAACCCTCGTAACCCGATTTACCTATTTCTAGCCATATTTTGAGCTAGGGTTCATGTTAAAAAATTTACCCATGTGTGACATGCATGTATTTTGATGTTTAATAAAGGAATATGAAAGTTTGATGTGTGATAAACAACTTTTACTAGGTGATTTTTAATGAAAATGCACAAGAGGACCTATTTATAAAAGTTGTAAAACATGTGTATAAGATGTGATTTAGTGAAAAATGTAGGCTGATATGAGCATGCATGTGGGTCGGCTAGTCTTGGGTAACAAAAAAATGAGTACATTTTGTTTAACGAGCCTAGAGATTAAAGTGTAAATAAGTGAAAAGTTAGGGGCAAAAATGTAACTTTGCCTCAATATGATTTTTGGGTCAAATTGAATAATGTGAGTAATAAATGAGCTAAATGTGTTATTATAGAGCAAGAAAAATGTGGGATCGACCTTGATCGGGGGAAAGAAAAGGTCGTGGACTAAATCACAAAAAATTGCTATTTTGTACCGAGGTAAGTTTGTATGTAAATAATACATCATTTTATTTTACTTTAATGTCTTAATATTGTGTGAAATGTGTGAATTGTATTATGTGACATAATCGATAAGTTTCGACAAGTGATAATTGTAAAGGGAAAAATCCCGGTTGAACATTAGGAATAGAGTCGGATATAAGTGACATGTCACTAGGAACCCAGGTGTATGATAGTGAGATTATGTGATGTCCACTTGCTAGTCTTGTACATCTACTAGTGGCTAGATAATCTTGCATATGTTACGGATTGTCAGCTTGTGTGAACAGCACTAAGTAATTACGTCTTGACTGTCAGCTTGTGTGAGCAGACCAGTGACTAGCTCAAGAATGAGTGTACATGTGATAAGTGGTAGCTTCGGCTACATATATGTGGCACTTATGTGCAAGTTTCCGAGTATCCAATAGTATTCCAATGTGTTCAACGGGAATAACGAAAGTTATGAAAATGTATGTATGTTTGTATGATGATGTGTTCAGGTGTGCACGAGAAATTCGTAAGTCTGAACGTTATAAGTGGTTACATCGTGGTAAGTTGTACTTGAGTAAGCTTAGAACATATGGGCTCAAAGGTAAATGTATTAACTCTCCTTAGGTGTATTTGTATGGTTACGATGTTATTTATTTGCCTATAAACTTACTAAGCTATATAGCTTACCCCTCTTTCTTGTCCTTTACCTTATAATGTCACCAAGCCAGCTCGGGATTAGGACTTGTCAGAGGCTCGCATCACACTATCAGAATTATTATTTTGGGTATTTGATATTTGTGATCTCTTTGTAAGTATGGCATGTATAGGGACTTGGTCTTTTGTCATATGTGTCAATGTTGGTTTGACCAAATGTATTAGCTTAAGTTGATTCAAAAATTAATTTTGTATAATGCCAACTGAATTTTGTATTTGTTGGTATAAGTGAATGTTTATGAAGATGTTTTTTTATGAAGATGTGGAAATGCATGATTTGAATGGTTGAATATGTGAAATTTATGCATGGTAGTTGTGTCATGAGAATGACAAATTGGTGTCTTGGTTGTGGACATTTGGTTGCTTAAGTGTGCCATGTACATGTTTGTGAATTGGTATAAGTGGATATGTGTAACACCTTAATTTTCAGAATTTTTTGGGTTTCTGTGATTTTCGGTGAATTTTTAAAATTTTGGTGTTCTGCATATTGGAATTGATTTTAAATGTGTTAGTGGGCCTCTAGAAGGCCCAAGCCTAACTTAAAAAATGTGTTGGTGTTCTGGATATGACACAAGAAGAGCTTTGGAAAAGTGGCAAGGTGGCGCCACTAAGTTCCTAAAAAAGTGGCGCCTGGAAAGGAATTAAAAGTCTAGGGTTCAAGTTGCAAGGTAAGCGTATTGTTACTTTTTAGTTTTTAGGCATGTGCCGGGCATGTGATCACTTAAATGAATTTTGGCAAGGGCCTTAGGGAGGTTGGGCCAATTGTTTTAGTTGATATTAGGGTTAGGTTCTTTTCTTTTTCTGTCTTGGAGAATTAAGGTTAGCCACCTAAAAGCTTTCACTTTCATTCATCCTTTTCTAAGTTTTCACAAAAGCCGAAAACGCAAATTCCTTTTCCTTTGTACCAATTTCTTCTTCCTCTTTTTCTCCTCCATTGTTTTCTTTTCCTTTTTGCTTCCTACCACAGCCGAACACCCCTATTACTCAAATCCATCCTCCCTAAAACCACCATAGCTGATTGCCATAAAAGCCGAAATCTCGAAAACTTACTTCATGTGCCAATTTCTCCAAGCCAATTCCTTCTTTTCTTTTCATTCCCTTTTGAACAAATTTCATCTTCTTTAAACCCTTAGCATCTGTCGGCAACACTACTCCAAAGTTATAGCCTCAAATCATCATCTTTTTCATCACTCAAAAGGCGAAACAACTATAAATTTAAGAGCTTGTAGCTGAAACTTCAGATCTCCTGGATTCAAGTTCTACTATCGCTTAGAAGCTAGATCTACATCAGATCTGAGTAGAAACAGAAGAAAAATTAGTGGTAAGTGCTCATTAACCCAGATCTATAAGTTATTTTACAATTTAGAAAAAGCCGAAGTCCCTAAAATCTAGGGAGGCTGTCGATTGGGGCATAGGGCCCTAAGGGTCATTAACCAATGATTTCTTTTGGTGATTAGTGTATACTAGAGGTGATTGATCGAAGTCTTGGATCTTTGGAACAACTAGACTTAGATCTAGTCAATAGTTTTCGGCAAAGGTAAGATTTTGAAGGCTTTAGGGGCATTGGCTGAATATGGGTAAGTGAATATTGGGATTGTTTGTTGTAGATTTGCAATCTAAGAATTGTGGTAATCGATTGTAGGACATCGTGGGGGATCTCAGTAGCAGTCATCGTGAAACAGGTGTGTATCAAACACCCTCTCTAGTTCAATTGGGCAAAAGCCAAAATGCCGAAATTTTGGCATTTCGTAGGCTTGTGAGTGTGCGAGTGCTCACAAGACGTTTAGCAAATGTTAGATCTGAAATTGCAAAATGGTAAGTTAGTCGTATGTGAAATTTCATGCACTTCGAAAATTGGGCCTCGATGGGCTAAAAATGGGCCCAATGGGCTTACGGGCCCGTATGGGAGAAAATAGGTAAATAATGTTTACTGATAGACTGTAGGTTCAAAATCATTTAAACTGATAAATTGATCATAAAATTTGAACTAAATGGGCTTAATTTGTTAATAGACGTTGGAGGGCCTATTAGGGGTTTAGGGCCCAATAGCTAAAACTAATAAACTAAGTTAAATAGACTTTTGCAATGACTGATGGATTATTAGTGAGTGTAATATGCATGAAAACCCTAAAAACTGATAAAATTACTGAAATACCCTTAGATGTGGAAAATTACTATTTTACCCCTAGGAGCAAAATGACTGTTATACCCCTAAGGCTAAGTTTGAGAAAAAAGTATGATCATACCGTTACTGTATACTGCATGCCATGTCATTATTATCTGTTGCATGGGACTGGGATATTGTTGGAGGAAGTACTGAAAGTGGCTTGACCACGTACTGGAGGCTTTGCCTCAATTTACTGTTATCTGAGCAGCCATGCTGCAACAGTGGAGTGTAGGGCTGGGTGGGTTAAGTTATCCCCACATGGTGTGTAGGGCTGTTACGGGTGGAGTGTAGTGGCTGGATTTAGGTTGGGTTTAGGCTTGCATTCATTTTATTATCTGTTCTGTTCTGAAATGGGCCTATAGGCCATACTGTTATCTGAAAAGGGCTAAGGTCAGTTTACTGTAACTGAATAGGCTTCAGCCCAATTAAAACTGAGACTGATTAGGGCTTAGGCCAATGGGCTTGAGCTGACTTGGGCTCTGGATGGGCATTCTTTACACACTGAGTTTTCCTGCCCTTTCTTTCCATCCACGTAGGTGAGCCCTAGATGGTGGACTTGGAGCTGGGAGGGATTCAGAGTGGCCACAAAGATTAAATTTCTGGTGTCCAATTATTTTATTTTATTATTTATTTAGATTATTTTTATTCTGGTTTCTGGGTTGTAATAAGGCCGCTCTATTTATTTTATTTTGGGTTTTTAATTCTTTACATATTTAATTTGTTTTAACTTAAGAATAATATTGTTTAAATCTTTTTTGAAATGGAATTTACTTGCTTTCAAAATCACACGATAAACAAACGATTTCCAAACCAAATGCACTCCTCAAAGAGTTTCAAAAGTCATGTTTTTAAATAAACCTTTCACGATTAGTAGTAAAGAGGACATTTTTTTAAGTAAATCGAGAATTTCTCTCAAAATAACAAACACGGTTTTGGCAAAGCTCACCCTAATCTTAGTAACTAGGTAACATGGTTAGATGTAGGTTATGTGACACACCAGATTTAACCATAACATCTGGGCTGGGTTTGGGGTGTTACATTTAGTGGTATCAGAGCCTGGTTGCAACAACTTAGCTATGGATCGGGTCTAAAAAGCTTTTTAAAATTTTTTCAAAATTTGGTCCAAGAGGGGTATTCTCACAATGGCTTAGAAATTTCTTAAAAATTTTTCTCTTCCAAACCCGTTTTCTTTAAAATGAACGATTCATAGTTGGATTTTAAAATTTGAGTTTTCTGGGTTTTCAAATCTGATAACTAAAGAAGTGGCACACTAAATCCCCGGCTGTAACACCCTAAATTTGGGCCTAGAAGTGTTGGGCTTGTGTAACATCCTAATTTTCGAGATTTTTCAAGATTTATGAGATTTTGGTGAAATTTTAAAATTTTGGTGTTCTGAATATTGGAATTGTGTTTAAGTGTGTTAGTGGGCCCTTAGAAGGCCCAAGCCTAAGTTAAAACCCGGTAAAATATCGAGTTTGGATTGTAAGTGAATAGGAGACTTGGTTAAGTGGGCTTTTAAGAAAAACTTCGTAAATTATGATACAAGAAGAGCTTTAGCAAAGTGGCAAGGCGGCGCCACTAAGTTCCTAAAAAAGTGGCGCTTGGGAAGGAATTAAAGGTCCAGGGTTCAAGTTGCAAGGTAAGCGTATTGTTACTTTTTACTTTTTAGGCATGTGCCGGGCATGTGATCACTTAAATGAATTTCGGCAAGGGCCTTAGGGAGGTTGGGCTGAATGTTTTAGTTGATATTAGGGTTAGGTTCTTTTCTTTTTCTGTCATGACAAATTAGGTTCTTCTACCTCTTCTTCTCTTCAATTGCTTTCCTTTCCTTTTTGCTTTCTACCTATGCCAAACACCCCTATTACTCAAACCCATCTTCTTTTTCAAATTGATCCTCCCTAAAACTACCATAACCGATTGCCATAAAAGCCAAAATCTCGAAAACTTACTGCTTGTGCCAATTTCTCCAAGCCAATTCCCCCTATTCTTTTCATTCCTTTTGACCTAATTTAATCTTCTCTAAACCCTTAGTACCTGTCGGCAACACTACTCCAAGATTATGACCCCAAATCACCATCTTCTTCACCAGTCAAAATGCCAAAATTGCCATAACCATAGGAGCTCATAGCTGAATCTTTAGATCTCTAAGACTCGAGTTCTACTAGCGTTTAGGGGATAGATCTGCATCAGATCTGAGTTGGAACATAAGGAGAAACTGTGGTAAGTACTCGTTATCCCAGATCTACATTATTTGTTGATTTAGAAAAAGCCGAAGTCTCTAAAATCTAGGGAGGCTGTCGATTGGGGCTTAGGGCTCTAAGGGTCTTTAACCAATGATTTCTTTTGGTGATTAGTGTGTTCTAGAGGTGATTGATTGAAAGCCTGGATCTTTGGAACGACTAGATCTAGATCTAGTCATCAATTTCGACAAAGGTAAGATTTTGAGGGCCTTGGGGGCATTGGCCGAATATGGGTAAGTGAATATTGGGATTGTTTGTTGTAGTTTTCCAATCTAAGAATTGTGGTAATCGATTGTAAGACATTGTGGGGGATCTCTCTAGCAGTCGTCGTGAAACAGGTGTGTATCGAACCCTTTCTTTAGTCTAATTCGGCAAAAGCTGAAATGCCAAAATTTTGGCATTTTGTGGGCTTTTGAGTGTGTGAATGCTCACAAGACATTAGAAATTGTTAAATCTGAAATCGCAAGGTGGTAAACTAGTCGCGTGTGGAATTTCGTATACTTCGGTAATTGGGTCTCGATGGGCTACAAATGGGCCCAATGGGCTTACGGGCCCATATGGGTAAAAAAAGGCAATAAGTTTGTTTTGTTAGACTGTAGGATCGAAACTGCTGAAACTGGTAAAATGGTCGTAAAACTTGGATTAAATGGGCTTAAATTGCTAGTGGACACTGTAGGGCCCATTAGGGGTTTTAGGGCCCAATAGTTAAAACTGTTAAAAGACTACTGTGACGACAAATGGATTAGTAGTGACTGTATTATGCATGAAATCCCTAAAACTGATAAAATTACCGAATTACCCTGATAGGTGAGAAATTACCGTTTTACCCCTAGGTGTAAAATGACCGTTATACCCTTAGGGCTAGCTTTGACTGAAATGCATGTTTTACTGTTTCTGTTCACTGCATGCCATGACATGATTATCAGTTGCATGGGACTGGGTTATTGATGGAGGAAGTACTAATTACTGAAAGAGGCCGTACTGTTTACTAAAAGAGGCCTTGCCTCGTATTACTGTATGTGGCCATATTATCTGAGCAGAGATGCTATGACTGTGGAGTGTAGCGGCTGGGTGGGTTGAGTAGTTTCCCCACATGGTGTGTTGGGCTGGTACGGGTGGAGTGTAGCGGTTGGATGGGTTGAGTAGTCTCCCCACATGTGATGGGCTTTGCATTCATGCATATTATCTGTATTGTTACTGTTACGGGCCTATGGGCCATACTGCTATCTGTAAAGGGCTATGGCTAGTTTGCTGTTTTCTGGATAGGGCTTCGGCCCAGTTATTACTGAAACTGATAAGGGTTTAGGCCCAGTGGGCTTGAGGAGACTTGGGCTTTGGATGGGCTTTCTGTACACACTGAGTTTTCCAAACTCACCCCCTTTCTTTCCATCCATGCAGGTGAGCCCTAGTTGGTGGACTTGGAGCTGGGAGGGATTCAGAGTGGCCACGAAGATTTAAATTTCTAGTTTTCAATTATTTCATTTTATTATTTATTTAGATTATTTAATTTTGGTTTCTGGGTTGTAATAAGGCCGCTCTATTTATTTTATTTTGGGTTTTTAATTCTTTAATTCTTTAATTGTTTTTAGCTTAAGTAGGACATCCTTTAAATCGTTTTGAAATCGGTTAGCTCTACAGTGCGTTTTTATAAAAGTTACTTGTTTTCAAAATATTTCAAAAACAGAGCAAAGCTTCCGCAAAATAAATGTTTTCATAAATAAATATCTTAAATACGTTTAAACTTAATTTGTTGTTCGTGGACAAGTCATAAGGGTAATGTGTGGCAATGGATGTGTGCATGTCTAGGATTGGATCTAGGAAGAGCTTGGTACTTAAGTAGTCTAAATGACTCACCTCCTCTTCTCTTGAATCCTACCTGGTGCATAGTATCCATTCACTTTAGGCCCTAACAAAGAAGGTCTGATTTTCCGATACTTAAACTGTTTTTTAAATAACATGTTTTCCGCAACTACAAAGATTTATCAGTTTTCAAAATTTCCCATAAGATTTTACAAGGTTGTTTACAATGTTTTGATTATTACAATGAACCACGTTTTGGAAAAATAAAGCTAAGGCTTTATACAAGTTTGATGGTAAAAGTTTTTAAACATTAAGAAGGGTTGTCAATAAAAACATGGTTTTCGAAAAACACTTCAATGTGGCACAGTAGACTTGGCCGTAACATCTAGGCCAAGTTTAGGGTGTTACATTTAGTGGTATCAGAGTCCAGTTGTAATAACTCGGCTATGGATCGGGTCCAAAAAAAGGTTTTCGTAAAATTTTAAAAATTTAGGCCCAAAAAGGGTATTTTTGGAAATTAGTTTTTGAAAAATTTAGAAAAACTCTTTTAAACTAGTTTTCTTCAAAATATACATGTTTTAAAGGTCTGATTTTGAAAAGCTTTGAGTTTTTTGATATCTGACAACTGAAGAAGTGGCACACTGAATCCCCGACACCAAGTCTGTAAGTATTTCTGCTTTATATTTTGTACTGTACTGAGATAATACTGTAGATAGAACTGAGCCTTTGATATGATACTGTAGATAGGGTAATACTGAAGACTATAGAGACTGAGACTGTAGGGGAACTAAAAACCCTAAAAAAAATTGATACCGTAGCTAGGCTATGATTCTGTAAAACAAAAACTTTAAAATACTATCTCTACATAAGGCATATAAATTAATAAGAAAATTTTTGAGATCTTTGTAGTTATTTGATATGTGTACTGATAATGTAGAATATTGATATGGGTTCTGAGGGTACGCAAAGTTTGCCAAGCTTATTCTAGTTAGGTGTGTGATGGTTGGAAACAAATTGTATGCTTAAGTGATAATGTTTATTTACTTCAGTAATTTGATGTTCTAGGTCATCCTAAAATTATTTAGAACAGAGTGTGCAGCGGTAGCGTAGTAGAGTAGTCGATACACGACTATCTTATTATTTAGAAATTTTGATGACGAAAATTTTTTTAGGAGGGGTGAATTGTAACACCCTAAATTTAGGCCTAGAAGTGTTGGGCTTGTGTAACGTCCTGATTTTCAGGATTTTTTGGGATTTATGAGATTTTGCTGAAATTTTGAAATTTTGGTGTTCTGAATATTGGAATTGTGTTTAAGTGTGTTAGTGGGCCTTTAGAAGGCCCAAGCCTAAGTTAAAACCCGGTAAAATATCAAGTTTGGATTTTAAGTGAATAGGAGACTTGGTTAAGTGGGCTTTTAAGAAAAACTTCGTAAATTATGATACAAGAAGAGCTTTGGAAAAGTGGCAAGGTGGCGCCACTAAGTTCCTAAAAAAGTGGTGCCTGGGAAGGAATTAAAGGTCCAAGGTTCAAGTTCCAAGGTAAGCGTATTGTTACTTTTTAGTTTTTAGGCATGTGCCGGGCATATGATCACTTAAATGAATTTTGGCAAGGGCCTTAGGGAGGTTGGGCCGAATGTTTTAGTTGATATTAGGGTTAGGTTCTTTTCTTTTTCTGTCATGACAAATTAGGGTTAGCCACCTAAAAGCTTTCACTTTCATTTATCCTTCTCTAAGTTTTCACAACAGCTGAAAAACGCAGATTCCTTCTCCTCTGTGCCGATTTTTTCTTCCTTTTTTTCTCCTCCATTGCTTTCCTTTCCTTTTTGCTTTCTACCTCAGCCGAACACCCCTATTACTCAAATCCATCTTCTTTTTCAAATCCATCCTCCCTAAAACCACCATAACCGGTTGCCATAAAAGCCGAAATCCTGAAAACTTACTGCTTGTGCCGATTTCTCCAAGCCAATTCCCCCTATTCTTTTCATTCCTTTTGACCGAATTTCATCTTCTCTAAACCCTTAGTACCTGTCGGCAACACTACTCCAAGATTATAACCCCAAATCACCATCTTCTTCACCAGTCAAAAAGTCGAAACTGCCATAACCATAGGAGCTCATAGCCGAATCTTTAGATCTCTAAGACTCGAGTTCTGCTGGCATTTGAGGGATAGATCTACATCAGATCTAAGTAGGAACATAAAGAGAAACTGTGGTAAGTACTCGTTATCCCAAATTTATATTATTTTGCGATTTAGAAAAAGCCGAAGTCCCTAAAATCTAGGGAGGCTGTCGATTGGGGCTTAGGGCTCTAAGGGTCATTAACCAATGATTTCTTTTGGTGATTAGTATGTTCTAGAGGTGATTGATCGAAAGCTTGGATCTTTGGAACGACTAGATCTAGATCTAGTAATCAATTTTAGCAAAGGTAAGATTTTGAGGGCCTTAGGGGCATTGGCCGAATATGGGTAAGTGAATATTGGGATTGTTTATTGTAGTTTTGCAATCTAAGAATTGTGGTAATTGATTATAGGACATTGTGGGGGATCTCTCTAGCAGTCGTCGTGAAACAGGTGTGTATGGAACCCTTCTTTAGTCTAATTCGGTAAAAGCTGAAATACCAAAATTCTGGCATTTCGTGGGCCTGTGAGTGTGCGAATGCTCACAAGATGTTAGAAATCGTTAGATCTGAAATCACAAGGTGGTAAACTAGTCGCGTGTGGAATTTCATATACTTCGATAATTAGGCCTCGATGGGCTACAAATGGGCCCAATGGGCTTACGGGCCCATATGGGTAAAAAATAGGCAATAAGTTTGTTCTGTTAGACTGTAGGATCGAAATTGCTTAAACTAGTAAAATGGTCGTAAAACTTGGATTAAATGGGCTTAAATTGCTAGTGGACACTATAGGGCCCATTAGGGGTTTTAGGGCCCAATAGCTAAAACTGTTAAACTAAGTTAAATAGACTACTGTGACAACAAATGGATTAGTAGTGACTGTATTATGCATGAAATCCCTAAAATTGAGAAAATTACCGAATTACCCTGATAGGTGAGAAATTACCGTTTTACCCCTAGGTGTAAAATGACCATTATAGCCCTAGGGCGAGATTTGACTGAAATGCATGTTTTACTATTTCTGTTCACTGTATGTCATAGCATGATTATCTGTTGCATGCAACTGGGTTATTGATGGAGGAAGTACTAATTATTGAAAGAGGCTTTGCCTCGTACTGTTTACTAAAAGAGGCCTTGCCTCGTATTACTATATGTGGCCACATTATCTGAGCAGCGATGCTGCGACTGTGGAGTGTAGTAGCTGGGTGGGTTGAGTAGTTTCCCCACATGGTGTGTTAGGCTGGTACGGGTGGAGTGTAGCGGTTGGATGGGTTGAGTAGTCTCTCCATATGTAATGGGCTTTGCATTTATGCATGTTATCTGTACTGTTACTGTTATGGGCCTAGGGGCTGTACTGCTATCTCTAAAGGGCTAAGGCCAGTTGGCTGTTATCTGGATAGGGCTTCGGCCCAGTTATTACTTAGACTGATAAGGGCTTAGGCCTAGTGGGCTTGAGCAGACTTGGGCTTTGGATGGGCTTTCTGTACACACTGAGTTTTCCAAGCTCACCCCCTTTCTTTCCATCCATGCAGGTGAGCCCTAGTTGGTAGACCTGGAGCTGAGAGGGATTCAGAGTGCCCACGAAGATTTAAATTTCTGGTTTTCAATTATTTCATTTTATTATTTATTTAGATTATTTAATTTTAGTTTCTGGGTTGTAATATGGCCGCTCTATTTATTTTATTTTGGGTTTTTAATTCTTTAATTATTTAATTATTTTTTGCTTAAGTAGGACATCGTTTAAATCGTTTTGAAATCGGTTAGCTCTACAGTGCGTTTTTGTAAAAGTTTCTTGTTTTCAAAATATTTCAGAAACAGAGCAAAGCTTCCGCAACATAAATGTTTTCATAAATAAATATCTTAAATACGTTTAAACTTAATTTGTTGTTCGTGGACAAGACATAAGGGTAAAGTGTGGCAATAGATGTGTGCATGTCTAGGATTGGATCTAGGAAGATCTTGGTACTTAAGCAGTCTAAATGACTCACCTCCTCTTCTCTTGAATCCTACCTGGTGCCTAGTATCCATTCACTTTAAGCCCTAACAAAGAAGGTCTGATTTTCTGATACTTAAACTGTTTTTTAAGTAACATGTTTTTCGCAACTACAAAGATTTACGAGTTTTCAAAATTTCCCATAAGATTTTACAAGGTTGTTTACAATGTTTTGATTATTACAATGAACCACGTTTTGGAAAAATAAAGCTAAGGTTTTATACAAGTTTAACGGTAAAAGTTTCTAAACATTAAGAAGGGTTTTCAATGAAAACATGGTTTTCAAAAAACATTTCAATGTGGCACACCAGACTTGGCCATAACGTCTAGGCCGGGTTTGAGGTGTTACACCGGCACCAAGTTTGTAAGTACCTCTTACTTATACTATACTATACTATAATACCACTATAGATAGAACTGAGACCCTGCTATGATACTGTAGATAGGGTAGAATTGAAAACTGTAGAGACTGAGACTGTAGGGAAACTAAACCGTAGAAAAACTGAGACTGTAGCTAGGCAACGTATTCGCGAAAACAACTCTGAAACTCTATCTCTACATAAGACATTTGTAATAAATAACTAAAATATTAACCTACTGTCATAAAATTCTAAAATAGATAAGTCGATATGAGTACGAGAGCTACTCGTGGACGAGGTCGAGGACGTGGCCGAGGCAGTATACAAGCGGGATCTTCATCCTCGGAGCATATGCCAGCTGGTGGGGCACGACCACCACCGGTAGCTGAAAATGGGCCACACGATCGGGCTACGGGGGACGACGCTCTGTCCCAGGCTATGTTGAGGGTTCTGGAAAGGGTTGATAGAGCTAATGTCGGGCTGATTAATAGAGGGTCCATTTCTAAGCGACTCCGGACTAACGGAGTAGAGGTATTTAAGGGCGTATCTGGAGTAGCCCCGAACGTAGCTGAGTATTGGCTGGAAGCTACGGAAAGGATTATGGATGACCTTGAGTGCTCGATGGAGCAACAGCTGAAGGGAGCAGTGTCTCTACTGCCAGACAAAGCATACCAATGGTGGATTACTGTGAGAGAGAGTACCCCAGCTGAGCGGGTAACCTAGGAATTGTTTAAGACAGTTTTAAGGGAAAATACGTCGGAGCCAGCTATGTGGATGCTCGTAGGAAGGAATTTCTAAACCTGACCTAGGGCAGTAGGTCAGTTACTGAGTATGAGGCAAAGTTTCTGAGGTTGAGCCGATACGCCAGCGGAATTGTTGCTACTGAGTATGAGCGCAGTGTTCGCTTTGAGGATGGCCTCAGGGATGAGTTAAGGGTGCTGATAGCTCCGCAGAGAGAGCGTGATTTTGCTGTACTAGTAGAGACGGCTAATACAGCCAAAGAGGTGAAGCAAGCTGAACGAAAGAACTGCGATAGGGATCGAAACCGATTCAGGAGAGATGCTGGACCAGCTGGTGCTGCAAATCAGAATGTTAAGAGAGCTAGGGTGGAGGAGCCGGTTCGAGCAGTTCTGGTAAACACGATTAGACCACAGCCTTGTAGAGATTGTAGTAGAGTGCATTTGGGAGAATGCTGGAAACGTACTGGGGCATGTCTTCGTTGTGGGTCAAAGGAACACAGGATCAAGGATTGTCCTCGGAGGCTAGCTCAGGCTCCAGTTGCTGAGTAAAGGGTTGTTCAACCATTGCGATGTGGACCGCCGCCGCCGAAAGGGTGTGGACAAGGTCGAGGTAGAAATGGCCGTGGACGTGGAGCACTTGGCCGGGGTACTGGTAATGCGGAGGCTCGTCAACTAGCTCTGGTTTATGCTACTCGTCACCGAGAGGAGGGTGATGCACCTGACGTAATAACTGGTATGTTTTTTATCTCTAGTGTACCTTATACTGCTCTGATAGATATGGGATCAACCCATTCGTATGTTGCATGTGACATTTCTGGGACGTTAGGTGTGCACTCTAAGGAAACTGTGAGTGAGGTAACTGTGATAAGTCCTCTAGGTTACTCGATTAGGGTAGATAAACTCTTTAGGGAGGTGCCTTTAGAGACTCAAGGTAGGATCTTCTGTGGAGACTTGATGGAGTTACTATTCGGCGAGTTCGATCTGATCTTAGGAATGGATTGGTTGACTAAGCATAGGGTAACTTTAGATTGTGCAGCTACAAGGATGGTGTTAAGGACTGTAGAGGATGATGAGGTAATGGTATTGGAGAACGAAGGGACTACTTGTCCAATGTGGTTTCAGCTTTAACGGCTAAAAAGCTAATTCACAAGGGATGCGAGGCGTATTTGGCTTCTGTAAGCCAAACTGAAACTGAGAATGTGACTATGGAGATGGATTGAGAAGTTGAGTTTGGGATTGATTTGCTGCCTGGAACAGCTCTAGTGTCCATCGCACCCTATAGGATGGCACCAAAGGAGTTGGTGGAACTGAAAGCTCAAATCCAAGAGTTGTTGGATAGAGGCTTCATTAGACCGAGTGTGTCTCTGTGGGGAGCACCTGTGTTGTTGTGAAAAAAGAAGGATGGGACGATGCGTATGTGCATCCATTACCGCCAGTTGAACAAACTGACGATAAAGAACAAGTACCCATTGCCAAGGATCGACGACCTGTTCGATCAACTTAGGGGAGCTTCGGTATTTTCCAAGATTGATCTTCGATCTGGATATCATCAACTAAGGGTAAAGGAGGTGGATATTCACAAGACAACATGCAGGACTCGATATGGTCACTACGAGTTTCTGGTTATGCCATTTGGGTTGACGAACGCACCTGCAGCTTTTATGGATCTGATGAATCGAGTGTTCCAACCTTACTTAAACCGATTCGTGGTCGTATTTATCTATGATATTTTGGTATATTCAGAAACTGAGGAGGAGCATGATGAGCATCTCCGTATTGTGCTGCAAGTGCTGAGAGAGAAGCAACACTATG
This sequence comes from Gossypium stocksii, assembly GCA_020496765.1. NCBI lineage: Eukaryota > Viridiplantae > Streptophyta > Magnoliopsida > Malvales > Malvaceae > Gossypium > Gossypium stocksii. The sequence goes on from CM035627.1 coordinate 31,886,660, forward strand.
CGAAGTTTAGTAAGTGTGAATTTTGGTTGCGAGAAGTGACTTTTCTGGGGCATGTTGTTTCTGCTAAAGGAATTAGAGTAGATCCACGGAAAATTGAGGCAGTTCTGGAATGGAAGCCACAGAGGATAGTATTAGAAATCTGGAGTTTTCTAGGTCTGGCAGGCTATTACAGAAGGTTCGTAGAGGGATTTTCTCTGATTGCTGCATCATTGACGAAACTGTTAAGGAAAGAAGTAGCGCTTGTCTGGACTGAGAAACAGGAAGAAGCTTTTGACAAGTTGAAAAAGGTATTGACGAGGTGCCAGTGTTGATTCAACTAGAGTCTGGGAAGGACTTCACTGTGTACAGCAATGCGTCGCATGTGGGATTAGGATGCGTACTGATGCAAGTGGGTAAGGTGGTCGCTTATGCTTCGCGACAACTTAAGCCTCATGAAGCGAATTACCCTACGCATGATCTAGAGTTGGCCGCAGTGGTCTTCGCATTTAAAATTTGGAGACACTATTTGTATGGAGAAAGGTGTATTATCTACACAGACCATAAAAGCCTAAAGTATCGGTTGACTCAGAAGGAGTTAAACCTTAGGCAACGAAGAGGGATAGAGTTGCTTAAGGATTATGACTGTTCGATTGAGTACCACTCAGGCAAGGCTAATGTGGTGGCTGATGCATTGAGTCGAAGGATTGTTGCTGATTTAAGAGCTATGTTTGCTCGTTTGAGTTTGTACGATGATGGAAGTCTATTGGCGGAGTTGCAAGTGAGGCCTACTTGGACTGAACAGATTAAGGAGAAGTAGTTAAAGGATAATTCGTTGGTTCCTCGATTTCAGCAAGCTGAGAATAGGGAGAATTCAGATTTTGGGCTGAATACTGATGGAGTTCTCTGCTTTCGTGGAAGGATTTGTATTCCAAAGGATTCTGAATTGAGGCAGTCAATTCTGAAAGAGGCTCATGGTGGTCGTTGTGCCATGCATCCTAGAGGGAATAAGTTATGTAGAGATTTGCGAGAGGTGTATTGGTGGCCTGGTTTAAAAAGAAAGGTGACTAAATTTGTTGGGAAATGTCTGACGTGCCAGCAAGTTAAAGCTGAGCACCAACTGCCTTCTGTGTTGCTTCAACCGGTGAAAATTCCACTTTGGAAGTGGGAGAGAGTAACTATGGATTTCGTGAGTGGGCTACCTTTGACACCCTCCAAGAAAGATTCTGTGTGGGTGATTGTGGATAGGTTAACAAAATCTGCCCATTTCATACCTGTCTGTACCGATTACTCCCTTAGGAAGTTGGCCAAGTTGTATGTGGCAGAGATAGTGCGACTGCATGGGGTGCCAGTTTCGATTATTTCTGATCGAGACCCTAGGTTCACATCTCGATTCTGGCAGAAGTTGCATGAGGCGTTGTGTACACGATTGGACTTCAGCACTGGTTTTCACCCTCAGACAGCTGGACAGCCAGAAAGGGTTATTCAGGTTCTGGAGGATATGTTAAGAGGTTGTGTCATCGACTTTCGAGGGAGTTGGGAGGACTACTTACCATTGGCAGAGTTCGCATACAACAACAGTTATCAGACGAGTATTCAAATGGCTCCATATGAGGCACTTTATAGGCGAAGATGTCGTACGCCTACGTGTTGGACGGAGTTGGGAGAGCGATAAGTTCTTGGACCAGAATTAGTGGCAGATACTGAGAGTAAAGTTAAGTTAATAAGGGATCGGTTAAAGGAGGCCTCTGATAGACAGAAGTCATATGCGGATCTGAAGCGTAAGGAGATCGAGTTCACTGTTGGGGATATGGTTTCCTTGAAGGTTTAACCCTGGAAGAAGATTTTGAGGTTTGGCAAGAAAGGCAAACTGAGTCCGCGGTTTATAGGGTTTTATCGGGTTCTCAAACGGGTAGGGCCAGTAGCGTATCAGTTGGAGTTACCACCGGAGTTGGATAGAATCCATGACGTCTTCCATGTGTCCATGTTGAGACGGTATCGATCGGATCCTTCACATGTTGTGCCAGTGGAGGAGATTGAAGTAAAGAGTAATTTAACCTTTAAGGAGGAACCCGTGCAAATTCTAGATCCAGAGGTTAAAGTTTTAAGAAGGAAGTCGGTTCCATTGGTAAAAGTACAGTGGCGCAATCATGGAAGGGAAGAGGCTACTTGGGAGCCAGAAGAGACTATGCGTCAACAATACCCTCAATTATTTGGATCAGGTAAATTTCGAGGCCGAAATTTCTTTAAGGGGGTAGAGTTGTAACGCCCTGATTTTTGAGATTTTTTGAGTTTCTGTGATTTTTGGTGAATTTTTAATATTTTGGTGTTCTAGATATTCGACTCGAGTTTAAATGTGTTAGTGGGCCTCTAGAAGGCCCAAGCCTAAGTTAAAAACAGGTAAAATATCAAGTTTGGATTTTAAGTGAAAATGAGGCTTGGTTAAGTGGGCTTTTAAAAAAAACTTCGTAAATTATGACACAAGAAGAGCTTTGGCAAAGTGGCAAGCTGGCGCCACTAAGTTTCTAAAAAAGTGGCACCTGGGAAGGAATTAAAAGTCCAGGGTTCAAGTTGCAAGGTAAGCATATTGTTACTTTTTAGTTTTTAGGCATGTGCCGGGCATGTGATCACTTAAATAAATTTCGGCAAGGGCCTGAGGGAGGTTGGGCCGATTGTTTTAGTTGATATTAGGGTTAGGTTCTTTTCTTTTTCTGTCTTGGAGAATTAGGGTTAGCCACCTGAAAGCTTTCACTTTCATTTATCCTTTTCTAAGTTTTCACATAAGCCGAAAACGCAAATTCCTTCTCCTTTATGCCGATTTCTTCTTCCTGTTCTTCTCCTCTATTGTTTTCTTTTCCTTTTTGCTTTCTACCTCAGCCGAACACCCCTATTACTCAAATCCATCTTCTCTTTCAAATCCATCCTCCCTAAAACCACCATAGCCGATTGCCATAAAAGCCAAAATCCTGAAAACTTACTTCTTGTGCCAATTTCTCCAAGCCAATTCCTTCTTTTCTTTTCATTCCCTTTTGACTGATTTTCATCTTCTTTAAACCCTTAGTATCTGTTGGCAACACTGCTCCAAAGTTATAGCCTCAAATCATCATCTTTTTCATCACTCAAAAGGCGAAACCACCATAAATTTAGGAGCTTGTAGCCGAAACTTTAGATCTCCTGGATTCAAGTTCTACTATTGTTTAGGGGCTAGATCTACATCAGATCTGAGTAAAAACCGAAGGGAAATCAGTGGTAAGTACTCATTAACCCAGATCTATAAGTTATTTTACAATTTAGAAAAAAGTCAAAGTCCCTAAAATCTAGGGAGGCTGTCGATTGGGGCATAGGGCCCTAAGGGTCATTAAGCAATGATTTCTTTCGGTGATTAATGTATACTAGAGGTGATTGATCGAAGGCTTGGATCTTTGGAACAACTAGACTTAGATCTAGTCATCGGTTTTCGGCAAAGGTAAGATTTTGAAGGCTTTAGGGGCATTGGTCGAATATGGGTAAGTGAATATTGGGATTGTTTGTTGTAGATTTGCAATCTAAGAATTATGGTAATCGATTGTAGGACATCGTGGGGGATCTCAGTAGAAGTCGTTGCGAAATAGGTGTGTATCGAACACCCTCCCTAGTTCAATTCGGCAAAAGCCAAAATGCCGAAATTTTGGCATTTCATGGGCTTGTGAGTGTGCAAGTGCTCACAAGACGTTTAGGAAACGTTAGATCTGAAATTTCAAAGTGGTAAGTTAGTCGTGTGTGAAATTTCGTGCACTTCGGTAATTGGGCCTCAATGGGCTAAAAATGGGCCTAATGGGCTTACGGGCCCTTATGGGTGAAAATAGGTAAATAATGTGTACTGATAGGTTGTAGGTTCAAAATCATTTAAACTGATAAATTGATCATAAAATTTGAACTAAATGGGCTTAATTTGTTAATAGACGTTGTAGGGCCTATTAGGGGTTTACGACCCAATAGCTAAAACTGATAAACTAAGTTAAATAGACTTTTGCAATGAAGGATGGATTATTAGTGAGTGTAATATGCATGAAAACCCTAAAAATTGATAGAATTACTGAAATACCCTTAGAGGTGGAAAATTACTATTTTACCCCTAGGAGTAAAATGACTGTTATACCCCTAGGGCTAAGTTTGAGCAAAAAGCATGATTATACTGTTACTGTATACTGCATGCCATGTCATTATTATCTATTACATGGGACTGGGATATTGTTGGAGGAAGTACTGAAAGTGGCTTGACCACGTACTGGAGGCTTTGCCTCAATTTATTGTTATCTGAACAGCCATGCTGCAACTATGGAGTGTAAGGCTGGATGGGTTGAGTTATCCCCACATGGTGTGTAGGGCTGGTACGGGTGGAGTGTAGCGGCTAGATTTAGGTTGGGTTTGGGCTTGCATTCATGTTATTATCTGTTCTGTTCTGAAATGGGCCTATAGGCCATACTGTTTTCTGAAAAGGGCTAAGGCCCAGTTTACTGTAACTGAATAGGGCTTCGGCCCAGTTAAAACTGAGACTGATTAGGGCTTAGGCCAATGGGCTTGAGCTGACTTGGGCTCTAGATGGGCATTCTTTACACACTGAGTTTTCTTGCCCTTTCTTTCCATCCACGCAGGTGAACCCTAGATGGTGGACTTGGAGCTAGGAGGGATTCAGAGTGGCCACGAAGATTAAATTTCTGGTTTCCAATTATTTTATTTTATTATTTATTTAGATTATTTTTATTCTGGTTTTTGGGTTGTAATAAGGCCGCTCTATTTATTTTATTTTGGGTTTTTAATTCTTTACATATTTAATTTGTTTTAACTTAAGAATAATATTGTTTAAATTATTTTTGAAATCGGATTTACTTGCTTTAAAAATCACATGATAAACAAACGATTTCCAAACCAAATGCACTCCCCAAAGAGTTTCAAAAGTCATGTTTTTAAATAAACCTTTCACAATCAGTAGTAAAGAGGACATTTTTTAAGCAAATCGGGAATTTCTCTCAAAATAACAAACACGGTTTTGGCAAAGCTCACCCTAATCTTAGTAACTAGGTAACATGGTTAGATGTAGGTGATGTGACACACCAAATTTGGCCATAACGTCTGGGCTGGGTTTGGGGTCTTACAATATGTGTTTCAGGGTGGCAATTGGCTTGGTAAATGGCCTATATATTGTCCACACAGGCAGACACACGGGCGTGTGTCTAGGCCGTGTGTCAACCCTGTGGGCGTGTGAATGGGGCGTGTGTCCTTTGCACCTTAAATTGTAAGAAACAAAATGCTCAGTATGGAGCACATGGGTAGAGACACGAGTGTGTGTCTCGGTCGTGTAAAGGCCATGGCCTGGAACACAGGCGTGTACTAGGTAGTGTGAAAACTATTTTAGCTTCGAAATGAAAAATAATTCAACACGGCCTGAGCACACGAGTGTGCTTCTCAGCCATGTGGATGGCATGGCCTTGGGCATGACCGTGTGCCAAGGGCGTGTGAAGTCTGCACCTAATTTATGAGAATTCAATTTGTCACACAGATGTGGTTTCATTAAGTTGATGACGTCATAAACAGAGTGTTACACGAGGTATGGACATGGGCGTGTGTGACCACACGGCCTACCCACATGTGCATGTCCTATATCTACACGGGGCGTGTGACCCCTGTTTTGATGAAAATTTTTTTAAGATTTGCAAAGTTTTCGGTTTAGTCCCGAACCACTCCCAAAGTACGTTTTGAGTCTTGTAGGCTCACTTAAGGGATGATGTGCATGTGTTTGAATGAATTTTAAAGATGAATGAAATTTTATGGCTCCATTTTGCATAGATGTTTACGTTTATGTCTGGTAATGCCTTGAACCCTAACCCAGCGTCGGATACAGGTAAGGGGTGTTACACGTGGATGTGTGACAGCCTGTGTTCCAGGCTATGTGAATAAAAAAAATTGACCCTAAATTCAAGCCATTTCAAGACCAAACCATACCTAACCAACCATCCATTTGGGCACACAATCAAAAGACTTAAACATCATTTAATCACATCTAAAGATACCATTTCTAACATCCTAATTCATCCAACCAATATGCCATTGAAAGGCATCACATTTATACCAAAATATAGTCACATTTCAAACATAAGACTTAATTTCTTTAACTACCAAATAACATCACATATAACCATTTACATATCACCGCAAACATACCAAAAAAAACCACATAATCCAAGTACTTAAAAATGGCCAAAATAACCATTCCAAAACATGCCATCATACCATATACCATCTAGAACCTATGGAGTATGCATGAGGTTTCATTTACCCATATTTGCAGCTATTATTCATGCCAACATTTACCTTATTAACCATAACAAGTTGGACACAACTTTTATTCATTCCAAAACCGTATAACCCTAATGACATGTCATTTGTATCCTAAGTATTCACAAGGTTCTAATAGGACATTTTCACATATTCAATTCTTTAATTTTCATTATATCATACCATTTCACATATGCTTCATTAAATACATATTTATCAATTTTTCACATCCAAAATCTTTCCTATCATTCCATTGTACCATTCCATTACACATTAAGTGAAGTCCATATTTTTCATACATGGACTTTAATTTAGTTAGCTTCATACCTTAATCCATTATACTAATTTAATGCAAAACTATCCATCTAATTATACATATCACAATTATAAATTAACATTCCATAAAAAAAAAAAAAAAACAACCTTTAATCCCTATACGAACTTAACTCGACAATTACAGTTGTCAAAATAAAGCTGATGACTAATCTAACACTTAGCTTTTCCTCGATTTTGATCCATTTGGCTTGTTTCTTAATCTAAATAATAATTTTTATCCAATTAAACCATTCAAATATCTTAACATAGTGAATTCAAGCCTATAATCCATTTTAAGGCGAATTTACAAAATTACCCCTAACATTTTAACTTTTATGCAATTTAGTCCCTAAACCAGAAACTTGCCATTTCACCATTTTTAACCATAAATCATCTTAGCCTATTTTTAACCAATCTTATAACAACCCATATTTATCAAAAATTTACAATATTTTCCTTGAATTTTACCAATTTCAAAAATTACTTAAACAAAATACTTATATTTAACAAATAAGCTTAATACTCTATCATAAAATTTCAAGAACATCACAATTTCATTTATTGTGAAAGTCTAGACATTTAACAATTTAATAAATTACCACCAGGTTAGCTAGATTAAGCTATAACAATAACAAAAATATAAAAATCATTAAAACGGGAGCAAAATGGACTTACATGCATTGAAATTAGGTTGGCTAAATGTTGAAGGTTAATAGCCATGGGCATTCAGTGAGGAGAAAGCTAAATGAACAAGATGATACTTTTTTTATGTTTTGTTTGACTAATTATTTAATTTACTATTATACCTTTGTAATTTAATTAAAATTTCTCAAATTTTCACCTTTAAACCCTACAATTATAATAAATAAGTTATATTTACCTTTTAAAATCCCTAATTCATGGTTCATTAGTCATTTAGTATAATTAAGCTAATAGCGATTGAATTTTGCATCTTTTACGATTTAGCCCTTTTTCCTTAATTAACTATTTAAACATTAAGATTTCTTAACCAAATTTTAATTTGACCTTAACAACACTCCATAAATATTTAAGGAAATATTTATGGCTCATTTTATAGAAATAAGGTCCCGATACCTCATTTTTTAAAACCACTTAACTTTAGGGACATGCCACTTGAACCTAACTATTCTTTCATTTACCAAAAATCATTAAATAAAATTTATTATTACACCATATTTAAATGATAAATATTAAATAGTAATATTTACGAATCCACACATCTAATTTGTGGTCCCGAAACCACTATTTTGACACCACAGAGAAATGCACTATTATTGGTGGAGACTTGTCACACCCCAAATTTGGATGATCCATATTGAAGGTGTGTAGATGTGAAGTTGCTTGTTCTGGTGCACTCTGGTGGTTAGTTCGCCAAATTGTAAACTTTTGGAGAACTAATGTCTTGGAGAAATGAGAATCCCCCATAGAAGTATACCAGGATTTAACTTTTGATTGTTCTTTAATAAAAGAAATAATTCGATAAAAGAAAAGTAAGCTCTGTGTAGGTTACTGCCAGAGGTATAGTTCGCGTAGTGTAACACCCCAAACCCGGTCTGGACGTTATGACTAGATCTGGTGCGTCACATGATCCTAAACTACGCTTATACCCTTTTTAAAGAAGTTGAGACATAGGTGATATTTTGTAAAACTAGCAAGGTGAGAAAAGTTCTTGTTAAACTACTTTAAGTTGTCATTATTCAAGATTGTTTAAATTTTATAAACGTTATTTTGAAAACGTTATTAAGGTTTTGGAACCCGCGCAGCCTATATCTAGCAGTTTTGATAAAGTACGAACCAAATCCTTTGGAAAGTTAAAACCCAAAAAGAAGATTTAACAGCGGCCTTATTACACATTAAAACCCAAAAAGAAGCATAAAAATTAAAATACTAAAGCATAAATGAAAACCAGTTTTATTGCAGTCGCTGTGGCCACTCCGAACCTCTCGCAGCTCCAAGCCCACTATGGTTGAGGGTTACCTGCAGAGATTAATTAAAAGGGGTGAGTTTGACAACTCAGTGTGCAACATTATCTCAACCATAGGCCAAAACAGATCAAGCCTCAGAAACAGATTTAATTGGGCCTTGGCCCATTACAGGAATCAGGTTAAGCCCAAAAGGCCCATACGGAAACATATCAGATATAAGCATTATACAAACAAAACCCCAACCCAGATCCATCCTTAACACCCCCGTACCAGCCTTACACCATGTGGGGAGACTACTCGACCCACCCAACTGCTACACACCACAGATATTTGCAGCGAGGCTGCCAGATATAATTTGCAGTGAGACTGCCAGATAACATTTGCAGCGAGGCTGCCAGATATATTTGCAGCGAGGCTGCCAGATATTGTGACGAGGTCACCAGATATAAATATTGTGGCGAGGCCACCAGATTGCAGCGAGGCTGCCAAAACGCTTCCTCCATCATAAACCCATACCCCATGCAACAGATAATCATACTAGCATGCAATATATAGCATCTCATGCATCAGATATATTCATATTAATAATTAACTCATGCAGATACATAACATCATACATTTCATACAGAATTGACCCTAGGGGTATAATAGTCTTTTTACACCTAGGGGTATTTTGGTAATTTTCCATATTTAAGGGTATTTTAGTCCTTTTCATATTTTTAGAGATTTTATGCAAGTCTGATAAATTAACAGTCCCTGAATAACCACGGAAGTCCACTTAAGCCAAATTTCCAATTTTGCCCTTTTTAGCCTAGATCCCCTAATGGCCTTACTATGTCCAATATCGTCGATAAGTCCGTTAAGCCCAATTTTAGGTTTTAGTTTACCGACTTTACCAAGTTTTTATTAATCAAGTTACCAGAGAGTCTTTTATGAACATTTTCAAATTTGGGCACGGAAGCCCATTGGGCCCACCTTGGCCCATTGAGGCCCAACTTACCAAATCGCTCGAAATTGCACCTTCTGCAATTTCGCCATCACCAACTCCCAATGTGACCACAACAGAGTATTCGGTCACTCTTATTCCTTTCCAAGGCTGATGTTTCGGTCACTTTTGATCGGTCACTTAGCACAGTTTCGATTATTTCGGCTTTTAGCCATCCTAGTCTATGATGGAGATACGTTACACACCTGATACTGTTGAAACCGTTGAAGAAATCCACGTACGAAGAACCTACAATTGAACGCTAACTTTCAGTCTAATTAATCGATAACCAAATAGCTATAATCCCTTACCATAATCGGCCTATATGGCCTAAGTCCTTAAAATCTTACCCTTTTTCGGTTATGGACTAAATCGCAACGTCCAACTGCATTGATCTTCACGATCCTTCGATGCTCGATCCTCTCCTTGACTACGCTATTACACCTTCAACAAAAGAAAGAGGCCAAAGAGCCTTTTAATTCAAACGACAATACCCCTAAGGGGTTCGGCTTCTTGCCTTAATATCATGAAACCAACGCTATAAGGCTACGAAATACTTACCAATCCAAGTCCTCACCACCGCTGCTGCACTTGTAATAGTGAGAAAGAAAGAGTTGAGAGAGGAAAGGATTCGGCCAAACACAATGAGTTTCGATCAAAAAAATAAATAAGGTTCGGCAAAGAAGTAGGATGAGAAGAGACGATAGATTTGATAGAAGAAGATGGATTCGGCAAATAGGATATTTCGGCTTATGAAAGGTTGTAGAAGAAGAAGTAAAAGAATAAGAGTGTTCGCTTGACAAAGAACAATCAGCCACACTGAGTTTCGACTTCTTCCTGCAGTTGTCGACAGAGGTTTAGAGAAGAGAGTCAAGGAAGAATGATTCGGCTAGAGAAGGAGGTAATGATGAAGGTTTGGTTTATGGTATAAGAGGAGAAGAAAAGAATGTAGAGAAGAGATGTAAAGGAAATGCTTCGGTCAAAATGAGTGTGCGGCACAAAGGTGGATTAAGGTTCGGCTTCTAGGTTTGATGGGAGAGCAAAGTGGCAAAAGATACCTAATAGACTATGCAAAAATCGACAAACGAAGAAGGGTTTTTCACTCTTAGAGAAATCGGCACAAGTCACCCAAGAACTAAAGGAGAATTCGGCACACTCTAGCACCTAATTGCCGAAAATGCTACCTAAGGACCTAGCCAAATTTGCCTTCCCCAAGAGTCCTCTAACCGGCCACCATCATTCAAAATTCAAACTCCTTGATTTGCTCCTCAACCTCCTCCACAATTTGCTCCCTTGACCGATTCAAATCTCTTCCAACAGAGTTCAATTCTGCTTCAAATTCCTGCCTGCTCCTTGCATAAAAATAACGCATTCCTTGCATAACCTGGGACTTGAACCTTAGCCTTCCCATTCATTTAGGCGCCACTTTTGTAGCTCCTAAGTGGCGTCACACAACCATTTTATCAGGAGCTCCCTTGTGCTTCATTTTAGCCAAATTTATTTAAGACCCCTACTTCCAAAAGTCCCCCTATCTCCCTAATGAAAAATTTAAAAATTTTCCCGAGTTTTTAACCAACACTTGGGCCTTCCATAGGCCCAATAACGTTCTCAAAACACGAATTTCACAACCAAACACCAGAGTTCAAACATTTTACTAGATGAACAATAATTCAAGAAAGACCAGAATTTTAGGGCGTTACAACTCTACCCTCCTTAAAGAAATTTCGTCCTCGAAATTTACCTTATCCGAACAAATGGGGATATTGCTGACGCATTGCCTCCTCTGGTTCCCAAGTAGCTTCCTCTCTGCCATGATTACGCCAAAGTACCTTTACCAATGGGACTGATTTCCTTCTTAGGACTTTTACGTCTCGATCCAGAATCTGCACAGGCTCTTCCTCGAAAGTCAAGTCAGGCTGTACTTCCACCTCTGCAACTGGTAGAATATGGGTAGGGTCAAAACGATATCGTCTTAACATGGATACGTGAAACACATCATGGATTCTGTGTAACTCTGGCGGTAATTCCAACTGATACGCCACCGGACCTACTCGCTTAAGAACCCGATAAGGCCCAATAAACCTCGGACTTAGCTTGCCTTTCTTACCAAATCTTAGTATCTTCTTCCAGGGCGAAACTTTCAGAAAAACCATATCACCTACTGAATACTCAATCCCTTTACGCTTCAAATCTGCATAAGACTTTTGTCGATCAGATGCCTCTTTCAAACGGTCCCTTATCACCTTGACCTTCTCCTCAGTCTCTGCTACCAATTCAGGTCCAAGAACTTGCCGCTCGCCCAATTCGATCCAACAACTAGGTGAACGACACTTACGCCCATACAGTGCCTCATAAGGTGCCATGCGGATACTAGCCTGATAACTGTTATTATACGCAAACTCTGCCAACGGTAGATAATCCTCCCAACTACCTCGAAAATCGATAACACAACCCCTCAACATATCTTCTAGAATCTGAATAACCCTTTCTGACTGACCATCAGTTTGAGGATGGAAAGCCGTGCTAAAGTTCAGTCGCGTTCCCAATGCCTCCTGCAACTTTTGCCAGAACCGAGATGTGAATCTAGGATCTCGATCAGAAATGATAGACACTGGCACCCCATGCAGTCGTACGATTTCTGCCACATACAATTTAGCTAACTTCTGAAGCGAATAATCAGTACGTACAGGGATGAAATGAGCAGACTTAGTCAATCTATCCACGATCACCCAAATTGAGTCCTTCTTTGACGGCGTCAGGGGCAACCTACTTACAAAATCCATGGTCACCCTCCCCCACTTCCAAAGTGGTACCTTTACTGGTTGCAGAAGTCCAGAAGGTAACTGATGTTCAGCTTTCACCTGCTGACAAGTCAGACATTTTCCTACAAATTCTGTTACCTCACGCTTCAGTCCAGGCCACCAATACAACTCCTTTAAGTCATGATACATCTTATTACCTCCAGGATGCATAGCACACAACCCTTTATGAGCTTCATTCAGAATTGTTTACCTTAAATTGAAATCCTTAGGAATGCAGATTCTACCGCGGAAACATAGAACTCCCTCACTATTCAGTCCAAACTCAGAAGTATTCCCATCTTTAACCTGCTGAAATCGAGAAACCAGAGACTCATCCCTCAACTGCTTTTCCTTAATCTCATCCACCCAGGTCGGTCTTACTTGCAATTCTGCTAACAAACTACCATCGTCATACAGACTCAAACGTGCAAACATAGCTCTCAGGTCAGATACAGTTCTACGACTTAGGGCATCAGCCACCACATTAGCTTTGCCTGGATGATACTCAATCGCACAATCATAATCCTTAAGCAACTCGATCCATCTCCGTTGCCTAAGATTCAGCTCCTTCTGAGTCAACAAGTACTTAAGACTTTTATGGTCTGTGTATATAATACACCTTTCTCCATACAGATAATGTCGCCAGATTTTAAGTGCGAAGATTACGGCTGCCAACTCCAGATCATGGGTAGGATAGTTCACTTCATGAGGTTTAAGCTGTCGTGATGCATAAGCAACCACCTTACCCTCTTGCATCAACACACAGCCCAACCCAACATGCGATGCATCACTGTACACGGTAAAATCTTTTCCAGACTCTGGTTGAATTAGTACAGGTGCCTCAGTCAGAACCTTCTTTAGTTTCTCAAAAGCTTCTTGTTGCTGCTGAGTCCAGACAAATGGTACGCCTTTCCTTATAAGCTTTGTTAACGGCGCTGCCATCACAGAAAATCCTTCTACAAACCTCCTGTAGTATCCAGCTAAACCCAGAAAACTCCGAATTTCGGCCACAGACCTCGGTGGTTTCCATTCCAGAATCACTTCAATCTTTCTAGGGTCCACCTTAATACCCTCAGCAGAAACAACATGCCCCAAGAAAGTTACTTCCCTCAACCAAAACTCACACTTGCTAAATTTCGCATAAAGCTCCTTTTCCCTTAACACTTGCAGCACAATACGGAGATGCTCATCATGTTTCTCCTCAGATTCCGAATAGACCAAAATATCGTCGATAAAGACGACCACGAATCAATCCAAGTATGGCTGGAACACTCGATTCATCAGATCCATAAAAGCTGCAGGTGCATTGGTCAGCCCAAATGGCATAACCAAGAACTCATAGTGACCATAACGAGTTCTGAATGCCGTCTTGTGAATATCCACCTCCTTCACCCTTAATTGATGGTACCCAGATCGAAGGTCAATCTTGGAAAATACTGAAGCTCCTCTAAGCTGATCGAACAGATCATCGATCCTAGGCAACGGGTACTTATTCTTGATCGTCAGCTTGTTCAACTGCCGATAATCAATGCACATCCGCATTGACCCATCTTTCTTTTTAACGAAAAGCACTGGTGCTCCCCACGGAGACACACTTGGCCTAATGAAACCTTTATCCAACAGTTCTTGAATCTGCGCTTTTAACTCCACCAACTCCTTTGGTGCCATCCTGTACGGTGCAATGGACACCGGTGCCGTACCAGGCAACAAATCGATCCCAAACTCAACCTCTCGATTCGGAGGTAAACCTGGAAGCTCCTCTGGAAATACATCCTGAAAGTTCTTAACGGTTCTAACTTGATCCACAGTTAGCTCCTCAGATTCAGCTTGACTAATGAACGCCATAAAAACCTCATATCCTTTACGAATCCATTTCTCAGCTCTTAATGCTGACACCACATTAGACAGATAATCTCTACGTTCACCTATCACCAAAACTTCCTCATCCTCGGCAGTCTTTAGCCTCATTCGTTTCGCAGCACAATCCAAAGTAGCCCTATGCTTTACAAGCCAATCCATTCCCAAGATGAGATCAAATTCTCCGAAAGGTAGCTCCATCAAGTCTCCAGAAAAGATTTTTCCTTGAGTCTCTATAGGTACATCTCTATACAGTTTGTCTACCCTAACCGAGTGACCCAAAGGACTTAGCACAGTTACCCCACTCACTGTCTCCTCAGAACGCACTCCCAGCGACCCAGATATGGCACATGCAACATAAGAATGGGTAGATCCAACATCTATCAACGCAGTGTATGGCATACCAGAAATTAAGAACGTACCGGTTATAACGTCAGGAGCCTCACCCTCCTCTCGGTGACGAGCTGCATAGACTAATGCCGGCTGACGAGCCTCAACAAAACCAGCACCCCTGCCAGGTGCTCCTCCTCCTCGTCCATTTCCACCTCTGCCTTGCCCACGACCTATTGGAGCTGGTGGTCCCCCTCTCACTGGCTGAGCAATCCTCTGATCTCTAACTTGATTCTGATCTGGTTCCTGGGGACAATCCTTAATCCTATGCTCCATCGACCCACATCGAAAACAGGCTCCAGTACGTTTCCGACACTCGCCCAAATGGATCTTTCCACAATTCCTGCAACTCTGTGGTCTGACAGCATTCATTGGCACTGCTCGCACTGGTTCTGCCACTCTTGCCCTCTTAACATTCCTATTATACCCACCTGATGGTCCAGAATCCCTCCGGAAGCGGTTCTGATCCTTCTCACGATTCTGCCTCTCGGTACGCTTTACTTCCTCAGCAATCTTAGCTTTCTCAACTAAAGCAGCAAAATTACGCTCCCTCTGTGGAGCAATCAGCACCCTTAGCTCGTCCCTCAAACCATCCTCGAAGCGCACACTACGCTCATATTCAGTAGCAACTATCCCAGAAGCATATCGACTTAACCTCAAAAACTCAGCCTCGTACTCAGATACTGATCTACCTCCCTGAACCAAATTCAAAAATTCCTTCCGACGGGCGTCCACATAGCTAGCTCCAACATATTTCCCTTTAAAGGCTGTCTTAAACAGCTCCCATGTTACCTCACCAGCTGCAGTCCCATCTCTTACTGTGAGCCACCACTGATAGGCTTCATCTCTAAGCAACGATACAGCTCCCTTCAGCTTCTGCTCCACAGAACAGTCCAGATCGTCCATAATTCGCTCTGTGGCCTCCAACCAATACTCGGCCACGTTTGGGGCTACACCAGACACACCCCTGAAGAATTCTGCTCTATTAGCTCGGAGTCGCTCAGATATCGCACCACGAAATCCATTACCAGTACTCGCCCCAGCAACCCTTTCCAAAACTCGAAGCATCGCTTGTGATA
Source organism: Gossypium stocksii (assembly GCA_020496765.1). Taxonomy (NCBI): domain Eukaryota; kingdom Viridiplantae; phylum Streptophyta; class Magnoliopsida; order Malvales; family Malvaceae; genus Gossypium; species Gossypium stocksii. Next base: position 31,902,324 of record CM035627.1, read on the forward strand.
GGGCATCATCCCCTACACCCCTATCATGAGATTCCACCTCTGTTGCTGGTGATACTGGTATCTCAGCTGCTGGAGCATGACCCGAAGAAGATGATTCAGCTCGTGCACTACCCCGGCCACGTCCACGGCCCCTACCACGAGCTGCTCGCGTACTCATTTCGTACTTTCTGTTTAGAAATTTTATGAGTCAGATTAATATTTCAGTGTTTATTACAGATGTCTTATGAATAAGTAGAGTTTCAGAGTTTATCTTCTTTCGCGGTAGCCTAGCTACAGTCTCAGTCTACCTAGCAGAGTCTCTACAGTTTCAGTAATACCCTAGCTAAAGTATCATAATAAAGTCTTTAGTCAGGCATGCAATCAGAGTTTTCAAAAATAATCAAAAAAGTTTAGAGAACTTACAGGCTTGGGCCGGAGATTCGGTGTGCCACTCTTTCGAAAGATTTCATAGAAAAACTTAATAAATTTTTGTTTTCTTTGAAAATAAATCATTTATGCTTGAAAAGGAGTTCATCAAAACTAGTTCCAAATAATTTTTTTGAAAAAATCCTGATCTTTTGAAAATCTTCATTTTGTTTTTTTGAAAACCTTTATTTTTTTTAGACCTGTTCCACAATCGAGTTGTTGCAACTTGACTCTGATACCACTAAATGTAACACCCCAAACCCGGTCTGGACGTTATGACCAGATCTGGTGCGTCACATGATCCTAAACTACGCTTATACCCTTTTTAAAGAAGTTGAGACATAGGTGATATTTTGTAAAACTAGCAAGGTGAGAAAAGTTCTTGTTAAACTACTTTAAGTTGTCATTATTCAAGATTGTTTAAATTTTATAAACGTTATTTTGAAAACATTATTAAGGTTTTGGAACCCGCGCAGCCTATATCTAGCAGTTTCGATAAAGTACGAACCAAATCCTTTGGAAAGTTAAAACCCAAAAGGAAGATTTAACAGCGGCCTTATTACACATTAAAACCCAAAAAGAAGCATAAAAATTAAAATACTAAAACATAAATGAAAACCAGTTTTATTGCAGTCGCTGTGGCCACTCCGAACCTCTCGCAGCTCCAAGCCCACTATGGTTGAGGGTTACCTGCAGAGATTAATTAAAAGGGGTGAGTTTGACAACTCAGTGTGCAACATTATCTCAACCATAGGCCAAAACAGATCAAGCCTCAGAAACAGATTTAATTGGGCCTTGGCCCATTACAGGAATCAGGTTAAGCCCAAAAAGCCCATACGGAAACAGATCAGATATACGCATTATGCAAACAGAAACCCAACCCAGATCCATCCTTAACACCCCCGTACCAGCCTTACACCATGTGGGGAGACTACTCGACCCACCCAACCGCTACACACCACAGATATTTGCAGCGAGGCTGCCAGATATAATTTGCAGTGAGACTGCTAGATAACATTTGCAGCGAGGCTGCCAGATATATTTGCAGCGAGGCTGCCAGATATTGTGACGAGGTCACCAGATATAAATATTGTGGCGAGGCCACCAGATTGCAGCGAGGCTGCCAGAACGCTTCCTCCATCATAAACCCATACCCCATGCAACAGATAATCATACTAGCATGCAATATATAGCATCTCATGCATCAGATATATTCATATTAATAATTAACTCATGCAGATACATAACATCATACATTTCATACAGAATTGACCCTAGGGGTATAATAGTCTTTTTACACCTAGGGGTATTTTGGTAATTTTCCATATTTAAGGGTATTTTAGTCCTTTTCATATTTTTAGAGATTTTATGCAAGTCTGATAAATTAACAGTCCCTGAATAACCACGGAAGTCCACTTAAGCCAAATTTTAAATTTTGCCCTTTTTATCCTAGATCCCCTAATGGCCTTACTATGTCCAATATCGTCGATAAGTCCGTTAAGCCCAATTTTAGGTTTTAGTTTATCGACTTAACCAAGTTTTTATTAATCAAGTTACCAGAGAGTCTTTTATGAACATTTTCAAATTTGGGCACGGAAGCTCATTGGGCCCACCTTGGCCCATTGAGGCCCAACTTACCAAATCGCTCGAAATTGCACCTTCTGTAATTTCGCCATCACCAACTCCCAATGTGACCACAACAGAGTATTCGGTCACTCTTATTCCTTTCCAAGGCTGATGTTTCGGTCACTTTTGATCGGTCACTTAGCACAGTTTCGATTATTTCGGCTTTTAGCCATCCTAGTCTATGATGAAGATACGTTACACACCTGATACTGTTGAAACCGTTGAAGAAATCCACGTACGAAGAACCTACAATTGAACGCTAACTTTCAGTCTAATTAATCGATAACCAAATAGCTATAATCCCTTACCATAATCGGCCTATATGGCCTAAGTCCTTAAAATCTTACCCTTTTTCAGTTATGGACTAAATCGCAACGTCCAACTGCGTTGATCTTCACGATCCTTCGATGCTCGATCCTCTCCTTGACTACGCTATTACACCTTCAATAAAAGAAAGAGGCCAAAGAGCCTTTTAATTCAAACGACAATACCCCTAAGGGGTTCGGCTACTTGCCTTAATATCATGAAACCAACGCTATAAGGCTACGAAATACTTACCAATCCAAGTCCTCACCACCGCCGCTGCACTTGTAATAGTGAGAAAGAAAGAGTTGAGAGAGGAAAGGATTCGGCCAAACACAATGAGTTTCGATCAAAAAAATAAATAAGGTTCGGCAAAGAAGTAGGATGAGAAGAGACGATAGATTTGATAGAAGAAGATGGATTCGGCAAATAGGATATTTCGGCTTATGAAAGGTTGTAGAAGAAGAAGTAAAAGAATAAGAGTGTTCGCTTGACAAAGAACAATCGGCCACACTGAGTTTCGACTTCTTCCTGTAGTTGTCGACAGAGGTTTAGAGAAGAGAGTCAAGGAAGAATGATTTGGCTAGAGAAGGAGGTAATGATGAAGGTTTGGTTTATGGTATAAGAGGAGAAGAAAAGAATGTAGAGAAGAGATGTAAAGGAAATGCTTCGGTCAAAATGAATGTGCGGTACAAAGGTGGATTAAGGTTCGTCTTCTAGGTTTGATGGGAGAGCAAAGTGGCAAAAGATACCTAATAGACTATGCAAAAATCGACAAACGAAGAAGGGTTTTTCACTCTTAGAGAAATCGGCACAAGTCACCCAAGAACTAAAGGAGAATTCGGCACACTCTAGCACCTAATTGCCGAAAATGCTACCTAAGGACCTAGCCAAATTTGCCTTCCCCAAGAGTCCTCTAACCGGCCACCATCATTCAAAATTCAAACTCCTTGATTTGCTCCTCAACCTCCTCCACAATTTGCTCCCTTGACCGATTCAAATCTCTTCCAACAGAGTTCAATTCTGCTTCAAATTCCTGCCTGCTCCTTGCATAAAAATAACGCCTTCCTTGCATAACCTGGGACTTGAACCTTGGCCTTCCCATTCATTTAGGCGCCACTTTTGTAGCTCCTAAGTGGCGTCACACAACCATTTTACCAGGAGCTCCCTTGTGCTTCATTTTAGCCAAATTTATTTAAGACCCCTACTTCCAAAAGTCCCCCTATCTCCCTAATGAAAAATTTAAAAATTTTCCCGAGTTTTTAACCAACACTTGGGCCTTCCATAGGCCCAATAACATTCTCAAAACACGAATTTCACAACCAAACACCAGAGTTCAAACATTTTACTAGATGAACAATAATTTAAGAAAGACCAGAATTTTAGGGCGTTACACGTAGTTTGTTCAAGAACTGTAAAAAGAAAGTCTTGGTAATTAGATCTAGTTACAAACCAATTAAATTGATTGTTCAAATAGTTTTCAGACAAGACTCTCATTTATGTTTCTTTTGAATTTTTTAGGCCATTAGAAAATGCATATTCTAAAGTTTATTAACACTTGTCAAATTCCACTAAACAGAAGTAGATTATATATATGTGAGTAGGGTTCATAAAAAAATTTCTTCCTTCAAAATGACTCTTAAATTCTTAAGTATCAAATTGTATTGTTGGTTGCTATTCTTATGTACACTGGAAGCTAAGGATTCTTGGAAATAAATAGAGGATGTTCTATATCCTGTTGATGTTGCAATTTTATGAAAGGTTTAAAATTAAGGATTTTGACCTTCTACAAGGTGAGTCTCTAATATTGAGTCACACAAGTTCGTACAAGTATATTATTTATGAATGATGATCCTGAAAGGAGTTAAATGGATTAAAAAGGACCTATCCGGCCATGGAGGTTAAATACTTGGATGAATTGTACATGGGAAATTGATAAATTGTTAAGTATATGCTTTGGTTGTTAAGAAATATTCGGCCTTTGTACGACTTACATTAAAGAACGTATAGTTATTAGCTTTGGTATGAAATACATATCGAATGGTGTGTTTTGAATAGGGATATGCTATTGCCGAAGGTGAATTTAAGTAGCTAGTTGAAGGAATGGTGGAATTGGATTACTTGCTTACAGATTAAGTTATGAGAGGCTTTTGTAAATAGAGCTAGAAGGTTGGCCTTAAAAATTTTAGAATTAGAATTTGAAAATGCTTATGAAAACCTTAGTGAGGCATTCGGCCATGATGCATATCCTAAGGAAGGACTTGTAAAAGGGTTTAAAGAGTGGTGTTTTATGGTAAACATATGTATATGGACCCTATGTCCGTGCCTTGTAATTTTTTGTAAACATTTGGTTGAATTTGTACCTTGCTAAATGCTAAAATACTAGCTTGTGTGGCAAATTTTTTTTGTATGCTAATATGTGCCGAATGGGGGCCATAAATTCAGCTCACTATGTGAAACATATTCAGCCTGTGATGACTAATATGTCTTGAATGATAAGTTGTTTTAAAAGAATATGTATGTTTGATTTAATCTAAGCTAGGCATGACTTGTAACATAGTGGTATTTGGTCGAATGTATATGTATGATATAGAGAGGATAATTGTATTTCTTGCTTTGATTAAGTGAAGTACATGAAGTTAATATACTTAATTTGTTCAATTAATCTCAAGAACATAGAAGAACAACATCGGATAAGGGGAAAGCTAAAGTGATAGAATAGCTGACCCGTAATTATTCAGAAAAGTTCAAGGTAAGTTTTAAATAGTGAAACCTAGCCTATTATTTGATCAAACACGATGTACATGTCTAGTTATTCATGTTGATATTGGTAGTTGCAAAGTAAGTGGGAAAAATGGCAACAGAGCCGAAAGTTTATTAGAAATAAAGTCTGTGAACATCAATTTGATATGAGAAATACGTATGTGCTTATAGGCCAAGCATTTAGTGAATATGTTATGCCATGTGTTAATGTGTGAGATAGGCAAGTGAATGTTAATTGAAATGAAATGTGTGAAAGTATACTTGAAGGATCCAAATTCACAAAGTTGCAATGAGTTTAATCCGGGATAAGTCCCGATGGGCCTTAGTGCCAGTGTTACATCCGGGCTATGTCTCGAAGGGCATTTGTGCCAGAGTTGTATCCGGGATAAGTCCCGAAGGGCCTCCGAGCTAGTGTTACATCCGGGCTATGTCCCGAAGGGCATTCATGCCAGTGTTACATCCGGGCTAAGCCCGAAGAGCCTTACGGCTAGTGTTATAAACGGGTTAAGCTCGAAGGCAATTATGCTAAAACAAAAACATGGTTTATGTTTTAATCATCTCAAACGAAGGTATTCATTTCCTTAAGCCCGTCAGGTATGTATCCTTTACTCGTTGTGAAGTTATTTTGTTCAGATTTTGGCCACATATTGGGGTTGTGATGCTTTGATTATTGTCTAATGTCATATGAAAGTCAATGACATACTTATGAGGTGTTAGTTTCAATTCAAGTAGAACTATGATAAGGTGAACCCTTAGCTATATATGCATAATTGATTTCAAAATGTGATGCTACATGTATATGTGAGAATGAGTATATACCTAAGTTTAGCATTGAAATGATAGTGTATGCTTCGATCAAGGAAAAAAAATGTTCATGGATATGGTAAGAATTGTTTATTTGATATGAAATGTTGTTTGGAGAAAAAAATGAATATGTTTTGTATACAAAACGATAGTCTTTTGTCATACTAATGTTCGGCCAAATAAAAGAGTTTTAGCCTAAATAAAAGCCTGCTTTAAATTCATTGTTAAAAACTTACTAAGCATATGAATGCTTACTCTGTTGCTCTTAATTCTCTATTTTATAGATCTCATTCGTTGGTTATGGTCTCGGGAATTTTAAGATTTGAAGTCATCTGCACTATCCAAGCCCTTTTCGGTACTTGTAGCTAAACCTTGTAAATGGCATGTATAGGTTTGACTTTTGGATTTTTTTTAAAACTAGTATCATTTTGATAATGTATATATGTATAGCCATGCGAAAATGGCTTACTATGTTATCTTCTTATTGGTGTATGAATTTTAAGTTAATCATGTAGATTCTTGAATGTATGATAAAGGCTTGCGAGATTGGATACTAAAAATAGTAGTAGCGTGCATTGAGAGCTTTCTTTGGAAGAGGAATATAATTGAATGAGAATCTAATAGTCAAATGTTGTACTTGAACGAAAATATGCATTTGGTAAATGCAAATTGATTAAACGGTACATAGTAGAAGGCTAACAAATTTGTACTTGGCAAGTTAGAAATGAATGAATCATGTATTTCCTAATTGAGTTGATTCATGAGATGTTACCTTTGAATTTGGGTAATGAACCTTTGAATAGGTTAAAAAGGAAGTTATATAAGATGTGTAAGTATATGTTTGATTAGTATTTGCAAAGTTGATTGTGAGTTGATACTTTGTAAAAGACACATACCTGTTCATGCACATGCACAATCGGTTTTGTGAATTGTTTGTGAAAACTTAGAATTTGTTTAGTAATGCCTCCTAATCCTTCCGGCGACGGTCACGGGATTAGGGGTGTTACATTTTATTAGTATCAGAGCTACGGTTTAGTCGGTTCTCGAACTACCGTAGTAAGTATGAGTCTAGCTATACATGCCATTTAGTGTTAATGCGATAGTGAGATGACTTCTAACATCTAAAATGTGACTTTTGTATAGAAATGAATCCCGAACCCGATCGAGCCGTAGCGGATGATGTTGAGAGCGTAGCGCTTGTTGCCGTGCAAGGGACAGCACCAAATGATTCTCAGCCAAAGACCAGTCATCGAGACGATGACACGGAACAAGCTTTTTATATAATGATGAGTGATTGGTTCGCTCAATTTCTTAGATCAAATCCGGCTGTTCCACAACCCCCGCCCCTAAATACTCCGCTCCCAACCTATGTGGCCCCTCCTGTGACCGATCCGATGAGATCGAGTAGGCCCCCAGTCGACAAAATTAGAAAATATGTGGCTGAAGAGTTCCGGGCTACTCAAAGTGATGATGCTGAGCGAGCCGAGTTTTGGCTCGATAATACAATTCGAGTGTTCGATGAACTGTTATGCACACCCGAGGAGTGCCTGAAATGTGCGGTATCTTTGTTGCGCGACGGTGCCTACTACTAGTGGAACACTTTGGTTTCTATTGTTCCAAGAGAACGGGTCACCTAGGAGTTCTTCCAAACTGAATTCTATAAGAAATACATTAGTCAGAGATTCATCGACCAGAAACGGAAGGAATTTCTTGAGCTTAAACAAGGTCAGATGTCAGTAACCGAATACGAAAGAGAATTCGTATGGCTCCACTGATATGCTCGCGAGTGTGTATCATCCGAGGCTATCATGTGTAAACGTTTCGAGGAGGATTAAATCTAGAAATTAAAGAGTTTGTCATGCTAGTCGAGCGGGCTTGCAAGGCCGAAGAGGTCAGAAATGAAAAGAGAAAGGCTGAAGATTGAGCTAGAGAGTTCCGTAAGAGATCTGCGGGAAAGTCTATTCAGCAATCGTTCAAGAAAATTAGAGATGATTCGGGCCGATCTAAGAATACATCGGGTTTTTCTAGACGTGATCATCCTCGACCACCCGTGAGTTCGCGAGCTACTTTTGTCGCCAGTGTTGGAAATGAACATCGGGATAGAACTGATTGTAAACATTGTGGTAAATGGCACCCGGGAAGCTGTAGACATCATGATCGCTCCTACTTTAGATGTGGATCTGCCGATCACTTTATCAAGAATTGTCCGAAAATTGATGAACGCACTCCCGATCCGAGTCAGAGACCTAGTGGTACGACTGCACGAGGTAGACCACCGAGGCATGGAGGAAATACTAGCGGCAGTCAGAGAGGGGCTAGAGATGCTGCAGTCAGATCTGAGGGTCGTGCACCCACCAGAGCGTATGCCATTTGTGCCCGTGAGGAGGCTTCTTCTCCGGATGTTATTATCGGTACTTTCACTCTCTTTAATACTGATGTTATTGCTCTGATTGATCCCGGTTCAACCTATTCGTATGTGTACGAAACTTTAGCATCCAGTAAGACTCTTCTTGTTGAGTCTACTGAGTTCATAATTTTGAGTCTACTGAGTTCGTAATTCGAGTGTCGAATCCTTTGGGTCGTTGTGTTTTGGTTGATAGAGTATGCAAGAAATGTCCCCTAATGGTTCGAGATTTTTGCTTTCCGGTTGACTGTACACGATGCGCTAGTAAATTGCAAGCGGAAGACTATTGACTTACGATGTTCGAATAATGAGGTAATTCGGATTGAATCCACTGATTTAAACAGACTATCAACTGTAATAATTCCATGTCAGCCCAGAAATACATGAGAAAGGGCTATGAAGCATATCTGGCCTATGTGCTAGACGGCAAAGTATCCGAACGAGAACTTGAGACTGTGCCAGTAGTTTGTGAGTTTTCGGATGTGTTTCTCGAGGAATTGCCAGGATTGCCGCCTGTTAGAGAGGTCGAGTTCTGTATAGAGTTAGTTCCGGGTACGACTCCAATTTTGATTGCCCCGTACCGTATGGCACCTACCTGGGGTTTGCACGGCTAAGTTTCTCACCCTGGGGTGCACCAGTTTTGTTTGTGAAAAAGAAAGACGGGTTTATGAGATTGTGTATCGACTACAGACAGTTGAATAAAGCTACTGTAAGGAATAAGTATCCGTTGCCCTAAATTGACGACCTGTTTGATCAGTTGAAAGGAGCTTCAGTGTTTTCGAAGATTGATCTGCGGTCCGGATATTACTAGTTGAGAGTTAAAGATTTTGACGTGCCAAAGATTGCATTTTGAACGAGGTACGGACACAACGAATTTTTAGTGATGCCGTTCGGGCTCACTAATGCCCTTGCGATTTTCATGGATTTGATGAATCAGGTGTTTAGACCGTATTGGACTGTTTTGTAGTGGTGTTCATCGATGATATATTGATTTACTCTCGCGATGAAATCAAGCATGCCGAGCATATGAAACTTGTACTTCAAACTTTACGTGATAATCAATTGTATGCGAAATTCAGTAAATGCGAGTTCTGGTTACGCGAGATCAGCTTTTTGGGACATATAATATCTGCTTCGAGTATTTGAGTCGATCTGAACAAAATTTCAGCCATTCTCGACTGGAAACCTCCTAGAAACATTTCGGAAGTTCAGAGCTTGTTGGGACTTGCTGGTTATTACCAACGATTCGTTAAAGGTTTCTTGATGATTGCGACGCCTTTGACGAAATTGTTACAAAAATACGTCAAGTTCGAGTGGTCTGATAAATGTCAGCAAAGTTTCGACCAGCTGAAAGCCCTTCTGACGGAAGCCCCAGTGTTAGTTCAGCCAGATTCCGGTAAAGAGTTTGTAGTTTATAGTGATGCATCTCTAAACGGTTTAGGCTGCGTTGTGATGCAAGAAGGTCGGGTTGTCGCATATGCTTCGAGGCAGTTGAAGCCTCACGAGCAGAATTATCCGACTCATGATCTTGAATTAGCCGCTATCATTTTTGCCCCAAAGATCTGGCATCACTACCTGTTCGGTGAGAAATGTCACATCTTCTCCGATCATAAAAGTCTCAAGTATCTGATGACTCAAAGAGATTTGAATTTGAGACAAAGGCGGTGGCTAGAATTACTTAAAGACTACGAGCTTATTATTGATTATCACCCGGGAAAAGCTAATGTAGTTGCAAACGCTCTTAGCCGGAAATCCCTATATTTCTTACGAGCTATGAACGTGAAATTAACGTTGTCAGCAGACGATGTGTTGATTGCCGAATTAAAAGCAAGACCCATGATACTTCAACAAATTTGTGAAGCTCAGGAAGACGACGATGATTTAGTTGCTAAACGAGTTCAGTGTGATTCAAGTATGAATTTAGAGTATCGAGTCGACGGTAATGATTGTTTGAGGTTCAGGGATCGTGTGTGTATTCCGAGAAATTTAGAGCTTATTTCGACAATTCTTAATGAGGCCCATAATAGCCGAATGTCTATTCACCCGGGCACCACTAAAATGTATAACGACCTGAAACATCAATATTGGTGGCACGGTATGAAGCGGGATATCTCTGATTTCGTATCCAAGTGTCTGGTATGTCAGCAAGTAAAAGCGGAACATCAGGTGCCTTCGAGATTACTTCAGCCGATTTTAATACCTGAGTGGAAGTGGGATCGAGTGACAATGGACTTTGTGTCCAGTTTACTGCTAACGCCGAGTAAGAAAGATTCCATTTGGGTTATTGTTGATAGAATAACCAAATCAGCTCATTTCATCCCGGTTCGTACAGACATCTCACTTGATAAGCTAGCGGAATTGTACGTCTCTCAGGTTGTACGATTGCACGGAGTGCCAACTTCTATTGTTTCAGACCGAGACCCCTGATTTACTTTGCTATTCTGGAAGAAATTACATGAGGCATTAGGTACTAAGCTCCATTTTAGCACCACTTTTCATCCGCAGACTGACGGTCAATCCGAACGGGTTATTCAGATACTCGAGGACATGTTGAGATGTTACATTCTCGAGTTTAGCGGTACGTGGGAAAAATATTTGCCCTTGGTTGAATTTGCGTATAACAACAGTTTTCAATCGAGTATACAAATGGCACCTTACGAAGCTCTCTACGATCGAAGATGCCGTACCCCTTTGTTTTGGACTGAGCTTAGTGAGAATAAGATTCTCGAGGTGGATTTAATCAAAGAGGCTGAACAAAAAGTAGAGATGATTCGTGACAGTTTGAAAACAGCATCCGATCGTTAGAAATCGTACGCGGATCTAAAACATAGAAATATCGAGTATCAGGTTGGTGATAAAGTATTTTTAAAAGTTTCACCTTGGAAAAAGGTGCTCAGATTCGGTCGTAAAGGCAAGTTGAGTCCGAGATTCATCGGACCGTACGAGATATCAGAACAGATTGGGCTAGTTGCTTATAGGCTATTTTTGCCCCCTGAACTCGAAAAGATCCATAATGGTTTTCATGTATTGATGCTTCGTCGTTATAGATACGATCCCTCTCATGTGATTAGTCCGTCAGAAATTGAAGTTCAGTCCGATTTGAGCTATGAAGAGGAACCAATTCGTATTTTAGCCCGTGAAGTAAAGGGGTTGCGAAACAAAAAGGTTCCGTTAGTAAAAGTGCTATGGCTAAAGCACAGGATCGAATAAGCGACTTGGGAATCCGAGAATGTTATGAGAGAGCGATACCCAAATCTATTTTCTGGTAAGATTTCCAGGGACGAAAATCCCTAAAGGGGGAGAGTTGTGACAGCCCTATTTTGACCCTAGTCGGGAAGTGGTTTCGGGACCACAAAACTGAGTTATTAAAATTTAGAAACTCCTTATTATATAATTATGATATGTGAATTATGCATGTGTGGAGAATTGTTACCATAATATTATTAGTTCAATGTGAATTATTCAATAGGACTTAGGTGAGAATTTTAAAAATAGGTTGGGTGAATCTTTGAATGGCCGAATTGTGCATGCTATAAAAGAATTGGACTTGCATGTCAATTTCCTCTTTTATTTGAAAGTGGCCGGCCATGCAAATGGTTTTATTGGTTGCATTATTATTTTATTTGTTAAATTTGTTAAATTTTTGTTGTGTTTTGTTCTTCTTTGCCGTGAACTAAACGAAAAAAAAAAAAAGGGAGAAGAGAGACTAGGCATTCGGTCTTCATCTTGCTTGATTAAGGTAAGTTTTAGGTTAATTCCTTGAGATTTTATGAAATTTTGGTTGATTGTTAGGTATTTGACTAAGCCCATGTATAAATTTTGATCCTTGTAGTAATTTGGGCATTCAGCTAAGATAGGAATTTTAGAATGTGATTTTTATTCTTTATGTTTTATGAGTTGGGAGCTTAATTGAAGTTGATTGAGAGGTATATGTGTATTGGGGTTTAAGTGGTATGGAAATTCAGCTAATGTGAGGTGTGTGTGGTTACTTGCCGAGTTTGGGAATTTAGATTATTAGGTTGGCTTGATTCATGTTTTAAAAATCTATTTGAGCAATTAGATAGGCTTTGAGTTGTTGAAGTGATGAAATTAGAAACTCATGAACTTGATTTAAATATTTTAAGCTTGTTGTAGTTAAATGGTTTAAAAAGGACCTATCCGGCCATGGAGGTTAAATACTTGGATGAATTGTACATGGGAAATTGATAAATTGTTGAGTATATGCTTTGGTTGTTAAGAAATATTCAGCCTTTGTACGACTTACACTAAAGAACGTATAGTTATTAGCTTTGGTATGAAATACATACCGAATGGTGTGTTTTGAATAAGGATATGCTATTGCCGAAGGTGAATTTAAGTAGCTAGTTGAAGAAATGGTGGAATTGGATTACTTGCTTATAGATTAAGTTATGAGAGGCTTTTGTAAATAGAGCTAGAAGGTTGGCCTTAAAAATTTTAGAATCTGAATTTGAAAATGCTTATGAGAACCTTAGTGAGGCATTCGGCCATGATGCATATCCTAAGGAGGGACTTGTAAAAGGGTTTAAAGGGTGGTGTTTTATGGTAAACATATGTATATGGACCCTATGTTCGTGCCTTGTAATTTTTTTGTAAACATTTGGTTGAACTTGTACCTTGCTAAATGCTAAAATACTAGCTTTTGTGGAAAAAATTTTTTGTATGCTAATATGTGCCGAATGGGAGCCATGAATTGAGCTCACTATGTGAAACATATTCGGCCTGTGATAACTAATATGTCTTGAATGATAAGTTGTTTTAAAAGAATATTTGATCTAATCTAAGCTAGGCATGACTTGTAACATAGTGGTATTTGGCCGAATGTAGATGTATGATATAAAGAGGATAATTGTATTTCTTGCTTTGATTAAGTGAAGTACATGAAGTTAATATACTTAATTTGCTCAATTAAGCTCAAGAACATAGAGGAACAACATCAGATAAGGGGAAAGCTAAAGTGACAGAATAGCTGACCCGTAATTATTCAAAAAAGTTCAAGGTAAGTTTTAAATAGTGAAACCTAGCCTATTATTTGATCAAACACGATGTACATGTCTAGTTATTCATGTTGATATTGGTAGTTGCAAAGTAAGTGGGAAAAATGGCAACAGAGCCGAAAGTTCATTAGAAATAAAGTCTGTGAACATCAATTTGATATGAGAAATACGTATGTGCTTATAGGCCAAGCATTTAGTGAATATGTTATGCCATGTGTTAATGTGTGAGATAGGCAAGTGAATGTTAATTGAAATGAAATGTGTGAAAGTATACTTGAAGGATCCAAATTCACAAAGTTGCAATGAGTTTAATTCGGGATAAGTCCCGATGGGCCTTAGTGCCAGTGTTGCATCCGGGCTGTGTCCCGAAGGGTATTTGTGCCAGAGTTGTATCCGGGATAAGTCCCGAAGGTCCTCCGAGCTAGTGTTACATCCGGGCTATGTCCCGAAGGGCATTCATGCCAGTGTTACATCCGGGCTAAGCCCGAAGAGCCTTACGGCTAGTGTTATAAACGGGTTAAGCCCGAAGGCAATTATGCTAAAACAAAAACATGGTTTATGTTTTAATCATCTCAAACGAAGGTATTCATTTCCTTAAGCCCGTCAGGTATGTATCCTTTACTCGTTGTGAAGTTATTTTGTTCAGATTTTGGCCACATATTAGGGTTGTGATGCTTTGATTATTGTCTAATGTCATATGAAAGTCAATGACATACTTATGAGGTGTGAGTTTCAATTCAAGTAGAACTGTGATAAGTTGAACCCTTAGCTATATATGCATAATTGATTTCAAAATGTGATGCTACATGTATATGTGAGAATGAGTATATACCTAAGTTTAGCATTGAAATGATAGTGTATGCTTCGATCAAGGAAAAAAAATGTTCATGGATATGATAAGAATTGTTTATTTGATATGAAATGTTGTTTGGAGAAAAAAATGAATATGTTTTGTATACAAAACGGTAGTCTTTTGTCATACTAATGTTCGGCCAAATAAAAGAGTTTTAGGCTAAATAGAAATATGCTTTAAATTCATTGTTAAAAACTTACTAATCATATGAATGCTTACTCTGTTGCTCCTAATTCTCTGTTTTATAGATCTTGTTCGTTGGTTACGGTCTCGGGAATTTCAAGATTTGAAGTCATCTACACTATCCAAGCCCTTTTCGGTACTTGTAGCTAAACCTTGTAAATGGCATGTATAGGCTTGACTTTTGGATTTTTTTTAAAAACTAGTATCATTTTGATAATGTATATATGTATAGCCATGCGAAAATGGCTTACTATGTTATCTTCTTATTGGTGTATGAATTTTAAGTTAATCATGTAGATTCTTGAATGTATGATAAAGGCTTGCGAGATCGGATACTAAAATAAGTAGTAGCATGCATTGAGAGCATTCTTTGGAAGAGGAATATAATTGAATGAGAATCTAATAGTCAAATGTTGTACTTGAACGAAAATATGCATTTGGTAAATGCAAATTGATTAAACGGTACATAGTAGAAGGCTAACAAATTTGTACTTGGCAAGTTAGAAATGAATGAATCATGTATTGCCTAATTGAGTTGATTCATGAGATGTTACCTTTGAATTTGGGTAATGAACCTTTGAATAGGTTAAAAAGGAAGTTATATAAGATGTGTAAGTGTATGTTTGATTAGTATTTGCAAAGTTGATTGTGAGTTGATACTTTGTGAAAGACACATACCTGTTCATGCACATGCACAATCGATTTTGTGAATTGTTTGTAAAAACTTAGAATTTGTTTAGTAATGCCTCCTAATCCTTTCGGCGACGGTCACGGGATTAGGGGTGTTACACGTTTTCTCATTCGTTACCAAATCACAATATAAACAAAGTTATGATATACATATTTTCCAATCAATATCTTTACGCATTTCACAAATCAAGTTTTGCTAACCTAAATTTATCTTTAAGTTCTTTGTTTAAATGGTTAATATCGTAAGGCCTCAAGGTTTAACATTTATTTATGATTATGAGAGCATGTTACGAAGTCATTTTCAAGTTCCCCTAGAATTTGTTCACAATTAAATTTTAGTTCAATATTCACTCATTTTACATTTTTATCCCTTTTGTAGCATTTAGCCCTTATGATTCAATCTTTTACAATTGAAGAAGCATATTAACAAGTCACATCCCGTAATTAACAAATAAGCCTTTATACACGATTTCATTCAATTTTCGAATAGGGCAATCTTACTAATAAGCCTGGAAATCATGCATTTATAACTATACTTTCATTTTGTTAATGACTTTTTATCAAATTTCAAGTTTATGCACACCATAATCTTAATAAAATAAGACTTGCACATTGTAGGAGAATCCATATACACCATAAAGCACCGAGTTGCTATGCCCGAAGGTAACAAAACTCAAGATATCATATAAGGCCACCAAAGAGGTAGCATATACCCAAAGGTCCACAAAACATGTCTGACCAATGGGTAATGTACAAAACTCCAGGTAATATATATATATATATAGATAAGACCCTAAGGTGATATCACATAACTCCAAACTGCACATCACACCATTATAGAACTTTAATGAAAAATATACATAATATCCTAATCGTGCTGCCAATCGTATCCTAACCTTTCTACAAAGTTTACATGGGCTTAATGATAATGTATGTACAATTTAAATTTATCATATTGATTCTAATTCACATTACCACAGTCACATCACTACTCTATACATATTCACATATTCATTAAAGCACATTTGCATACAATCTTTTTGTGGCTATAGGATGCTACATTCGTTGTTGGAGCAACTATAATCAAATTATAGTAAGATATTCATATGCTTATGTAATTCAATGTTAAACATACTTATTTCATGTTAAAAAATCACATCTGAGTCTTAATCGAGCTTACAAAAGTTCTTTCATCAATCAGAACATGAAATAGGACCAAATTACAAAGTTTTAAAAGTTCAGGACCGACGTCGTAATGTCATCAATTCCATATTGAGACGTCGCCAAAAAATAATGTCATGTCAAGACATTAGGCCACTCGACATCACAACATCACATACTTTTGACCAACATTGTGATGAGAAAAAATGCTCGTAGGGACGATGACCCTGTATTTGGTAAAAATATGTCATTTTGTACCTATCCCATACTTCCCAATTTAACCATTCAATATAACCACTTAAAAACAAACCAAATACATAAAATTTCATACCAAAACAAGTCATTAACCATTTCAAAACAAAACCAATTCCATATGAGTTCAACTATTACAAATCATCCATTTCATTTTATTCAACCATTCAAATGCTAACTTTTCCTATGCTATATTACATTGAAACTTGTCATTCACTTTCCAAACATATACAATTCATTCATCAACAACATAATAGTTTATATACATTAGTCATGAACCAAATTAATCCTTTTTCTAACACATGCCTCAAGCATAGCAACAGGATATACTAGTTCAACTAGGTATTAACCATTTCCAATCCATACATTTCTAATTCTCATACCAAGACCAACATCCAAGTCACTATTAACACAGTTTAATACCATTTTCATATTTCATTCATATACTTGTAAATTATCGCATCTTATGCATGAAAGGCATCTTATACTTTGAGGTATATGCCAAAACACTTATATACATACCACAATTCCAAACTCAAAACAATCGAAAAGCTATTGAATTTGGGGATAGTATGAGCTTTAGATGATTCAGCTTGACAAGTTCTGCAATGTAATGATCTACAAGGGAAGGGAAAACAAACGGGATAAGCATATAGAATGTTTAGTAAGTTCATAGGCATTAAAAAATAAAGCTTACCTCAACATTCAATTAAGGACAATAATTTACTAAGCTTGGCATAGTTGGCTAGACATGACAAATCACATATCAATAAGGTGAGTTTTAACTCTGAAATAAAACATATAATACTACAATCACATATCATGCCAATTCATGTCCTTTTGATTAACTAGTTCAAATCTTATTCAATCATGGAATGAAACAATTGCATACATGCTAATGTCATTTCTTCAATACTTTTTTCAAGCTCAAATTCAAAATTTCACAAGTGAATATCAAGATCATTATATCTCGTTTCAATTTCTCAATTCATATAATCTATTTTGCCCTATGAACTCTAATAAACGGACTCAGATACACAAGTATCTCTACATCAATTGCTCATTGAAGTTAAATATATAATTGTGTTACGTTACCAGTCCAGGATAAACTTTTATAACGACACATCTCATTGCTTGTCCACGCTGAAAATGTACATGTCAGGCTAAGCTTTAAAATGACATCAGGTTACTAGTCCAGGCTAAACTTGTGTCACAAGTATCTTTGAGTCCGTAACAAATGTTGGATCTCAGTAACATCTGTAAGCAATGCCGTAAAAGCCCGAAAAAATTCTTGTTAACATGCCAATCATATCCTAACATTTTCTAAGTTTCTTCAATTCTAATCAATATTTTACAATTTAGTCAAACTCTCACCTTTTTCATCAATTCAAAATTAAGCATGTATATAATGTACAAATAAAATACACAAAAACCTATAAAAAATACCATATGTGTAACACCCCTAACCCGTATCCATTGCCTGAACAGGGTTACAGAGCATTATTGAAGTTTACAGATCAATAAATAGATATTTCATATAATATAACATTCATGTTAGAAAAAAATTGAAATCAAACACATTGTCCCTTATAGGATCCCTCGGGGCCTAAAATACGTGTTAGAAACAAGTTAGGACTAAATCAGGTACTCAAAGAAGTTTTTAGAAAAATTTTAAACTTTCAACACTGCAGGGGTCACACGGCCGTGCGGCAAGGCCGTGTGACTCACACGGTCAGGAGACACGCCCATGTCTCAGGTCGTGTGGGCGTTCGAAATAGAGACACATTGCTCTGTCTTAGCCTGTGTCCATACCCGTGTAACGTTTTGACTTGGGTCACACGGCCAAGTCACACACCCGTGTGCTAGGCCGTGTGAGCATACTGACTTGCATTCCTAAAAGACACATGGGACACATGGCCGTGTCACCT
Source organism: Gossypium stocksii (assembly GCA_020496765.1). Lineage (NCBI taxonomy): Eukaryota > Viridiplantae > Streptophyta > Magnoliopsida > Malvales > Malvaceae > Gossypium > Gossypium stocksii. Next base: position 31,920,711 of record CM035627.1, read on the forward strand.
GGCTGTGTGTCACACACGCCTGAGAGACACGCCCGTGTCTCTACCCCTGTGGATGAAAGTAGGCCATTTTCTAAGCCTCATTTCTCACACAAATTGACACCAACCTAGCCTCAACAAATTGAACATCAACAAGCCATAAGAAGGCCTTCAACATAAGCTAAAATTTGTTTTAAACATGTATTATCACCATATAAAACCAATATGCCCTTAGGTACCTCATATGACAACTTAAAACATGTCAACCAAGTATCCAAACTTACCTAATTAACCTATTTAACCAAGTTACCAAAGTTCACTTTAACTTAATTATATACATACATATATCACTTATACTAACATCACACTCATACCTTAATTTCATATCAATGTGTATGTTGGTTATATAAACAAAATATTATTCATAATATTTACATAAGCTAAATTTTGACCAAAATCGAGCAAAATCCTATACATGCCATATAAAGTGTATTTAATGTTTCAAAAACTACTGAGATAAGCTAGATAGTGTGACTTGAGTGCTGATTCGATCGTCCAACTTTTTGAAAATCTACAAAGACATTAAACAGCACATAAAAGCTTAATAAAGCTTAGTAAGTTCGATGGGTTAAACATAAATCTTACCAAACCTACTATAACAAGTCAAATAAATAAAATCATTCATGTCAACTACCTATCATTCACAACTTTAATTGATAAATACATCCGTATTCAAATCAATACAAAAATACATAACATGTCTTTCAAATTCATTAAATAAATCACTTTACAAAAATTTTCCATTTGAAGAATGACTTACGGATAAGAGTACATTTTCAACAGAAGCTCATAAGAGCTTGTCCTCCCGAATACGGCAACAGAAGCTCGAAAGCTGAACAGAAGCTCATAAGAGCTGCACAGAGGCTCATAAGAGCTAAACAGAAGCTCATAAGAGCTCGTCCTCCCGAATACGGCAACAGAAGCTCGAAAGCTGAACAGAAGCTCATAAAAGCTGCACAGAGGCTCATAAGAGCTGAACAAAAGCTCATAAGAGCTAAACATAAAGTAAAACATGAGAGTTCGCAACAAATGCTGAACACCGATTTACTTGGAAAAATGTCGTTGTCTCATTCCAATACCATCATACACCAAAATGCGAATGTACTCAAATCTCGCAATCTATTCAAACCGAATATCCAATTTAATATTATAATTCCAACAATGAATCATTTCCAACAATAGAATAAATGCATAATATCGTTCATCAAATTTATACAAATATAAAATTTTAACCGTACGAACTTACCTCAATTGAATTGTAGTAATTGTAGAAGTTTAGGGACTATTTTGCTATTTTTTCTTTTTCACAAATATCTACGCGATCTTGATCTAGAATATAAAATTACTCACTTATTAGCATATATTTCGTTACCAATTCACTTTACAATAATACCCTTTTATTTTTCAAATTTACACAATTACCCCAACTTTTACAATTTTTGCAATTTAATCCCTTAATTAGTTAATCTATCAATTTAACTAATTTTTCAATAAATAATTTATCCATATATTCTAGGTCTTCATACAGCCCTTCATAAAACCAAAATTCACTATCAAACCCTAATATTTTAACCTTTTCATAATTTAATGCTAAAATCAATATTTAACAAAATCACTTTATAAAATCATTATTCAACATAATCAAAGCTTTAAATCCATGTTATTCATCAAAAACATCTAATATTATCAATGGAAACTTCCAAAATTTTAATAAAATAAAAAACAAAGGTATAGTTTAGTTGGACCTAATTGTAAAAATCTCAAAAATATAAAAATTACAAGAAACTAGTAAGAATTGAACTCACATGAAGCAAAAGTATGAAAAACCAACTTAACCTCTCTCCTCTCCCATGGCTGTTTTTGGCTGAAAATTGGAGAAGAAATGTCGAGAAAACCTTTAAACTCAATTTGTTTAATTTTTAATTTCATCAAAATTACCATTTTACCATTAAATCATTTTATTTTATTATTTTTCCTTCATATGCAACCCCACCTTTAAATTTTGGTTTATTTATTCCTTAAGTTCTCCCTCATTTATTAATCAAGCCATTTAATCACTTAAATATTATAATTACCAAATTTTGCACATTTTTCAATTTAGATCTTTTTAATTAATTAACTATCGAAATGTTAAAATTTGTCAACGAAACTTTAATACCACCTTAATGACACTCCGTGAATATTTAAAAAAATATTTATGGCTTGGTTTATGGAAACGAGGTCTTAATACCTCACTTTCTAAAACCACTTAATCTAATAAATCATTGGAAAACACAAATTACCAATTCAAAAATCTTTTTAAAACTATATCTGACTTGTAAATATTAAATAATAATATTTATGAACTTACTCGCGGGATTTGATGGCCTCAGACAACTGTTTTCGACACCACTAAAAAATTGGGCTGTTATAATATGGACTTACTGAGTCAAAGTATCAAGCAAATTGAATTCTCAAGGAATATTCGACAATTTTGGCTTTCCCCCAATTATCTTTGATTTGATTCAATTCTTAATCTAAACAATTATTTTCAACAATTCATTAATGCCAAACATTTTTATATTATTCTGTGATATGGTGAGCTATTTAATTCTATTTTTTGAATGCCTCTTAAGTTTTTCATTTTATTCAATTTTGTCCCTAAATCTGAAATAATAATATATTTCAATTTTGAGCTTGAATTTCAAAACCAATTTCAAACACATTCCTTAGGGACTCGTTAATATATATTATTAAAGAAATTTCACATAAATTTCAAACTTTTTACACTTGAGTCCTTCTGTACAAAAACTAACAATAAACATTACAATTTAGTCTTTTTTTTCACATCTAAGCTTAAAATCTATCAAGTCAACACCAAATTCTTCAAGAAATCAACAATGAAAACTTTCATAAAAGCTTTAATAATTTTGCAATTTAGTACATCGGCTTGGGCTTGCTAAATCAAGCCCCAATGACCTCAAAAAAAATAAAAATTACAAGGAAATGACTTCGATTACCTTAACAATTGAGGACCGAATGGTGAAAACGTTCTAGGTTTTTCTTTCCTTCAAGTTTCGGCCAAAAGAAGAAGATGAAGAAAATATGCCATCTTTTTTTTTTAAATTTTGTCTTATATACTTTAATTAAAAGTTAATTAACCTTGATTATTTAACATTAATCATAATTAACAAAAATTAGTGGATGAAAACATCATTTCTCACTATCTCATAAATAAAAATGATTTATTTACCATTTGGAACCTTTAGCTATTTAAAAATCTATAGCGATAAGATTTTTACAATTTAGTCCTCATACCTTAATTAATTAATCAATTAATAGGAAAAATTGAAAGACTAAACTTTAATAGTCTATTATACCAACTCCATAAATATTTAAATTTAATATTTACAAACTCAATTTTTGGAAATTAGGGTTCCGAATCTGCCTTTTTCCTACAACATTGAAAATTGTGTTGTTACATTGTCACTTGTTATTTCTCGGAGTGACATTCACATTTCAATCCAAGAGTTTCTACTTTTTTTCTCTTATGTTCTATAAGAAATTCTTCAATATTAATAATTAGGCTTTGCTGCATATAAGTTCACCTATGCTTACATCTCATAATAACATTTTATAAAGCTTTATAAGACCTTAATCATCTATATGGTGTAAGTTACCATTAGACTTTATATTAAAAATAATGTATTTCATTAGCCAAATATTTGTTATTGCACAAGTCAACACATTAAATCTCCATTTTCCACACTTATGCATAAAATCATTTAATGGTCCGTTCAACATTATAATTTATTCCTTTATTCACGAATTGATTCATGTTATTAAAATTTCTAATTACTAAGTTTAAATAATTTTTAGTCTCAACACTTGTCATGGCACATTAAACTTGACATTTATAATTTAATCCAACTATGGCATGTTCATATTAACCATTTAATTTCATTTCACATTACTTTGCAATATGCACATTTTAGCCCAAGGTTATGACACATTCATACTTGTCACTATTTTCATGTTTTATTTAGCTATTTCTTTACATTAACACATTTAATCTCATGCTAATATTTAACCATTTAAATTCTAGAATTTACCAAAATTTAACTTAACAAAGTAAGGATGATTCCTTGAAACTTACTTCACTTCAAAGAGCAAATCACCAAATTCCCTACATTACTAACTCAAAACCTTTCTTATCCTTGTTCAAAGCTACACCATCCTCACACCATCCTCACTAACTCTTCTTTTCCATGAACAATTAACACCCAAAATACCAACAATCAAGTTCATGTAGGCATCATGATAAATAACATAATAGAAGTGACAAAATTGCAAATTCTTACCTTATTCTCCAGTTTCTCATACTAGCTCAAACTTTATCTCTCTAGTTCATAAAAATCCTTACTTTACATGAAGAAGATGTTGCGGTAACCAAGCTTAAAAATAGAGTTTATACTAGTTTTTAACAAGGAAAAGTAGTGGGTATGTAACACCCCTTACTCGTATCCGACGCCGAGATAGGGTTCGAGGTATTACCAGACTTAAACATTAACAACCATGCAAAACTGAGCCATAAATTTCCACTTAAAATTAAAACTTTTCAAAAATAATCATATCGTCCCTTAAACGAGCCTACGAGGCCCTAAACATATATTGGAAGTGGTTAGGGACTGTAATGCCCCAAATTTTATAAATATGTTTCTACATTAACTTGACAAACAACTGTCTGTTTGCTTCAATGGTTAAGTGTTCTAGGTGCGTGTGAGAGGTCCCAAGTTTAAGCTTTAGCTTGGGAAACAATTTTGGTTTTTGTTGAATAAAGCCTTACCTTGGGTTAATAGGCTTATAAGTATTTTTGTGTAAAAGCATATCAGAATGGGCCTGCTAGTCTAGTGGTTAACTGGCGAGGGATTATGCTTTAGGTCCTGTGTTCGAGACTGGGTAGGAGCTTTACTTTTATGATTCTTGCCGTATAGGAGTTCGAAGTAGAGTCAAATGTTGAGTGTTTGAGTTGTGGGGAAAAGTAGTGGACGGATTTTAGGAAGAAAATAGGGGATTGGGGGAGGTGGTTACCAAATTTTTTATTTCACTTCTCTATTTGGTAAATTTTTGGCTACTCTTCTTCTTTTTCTCTGTATCTTGCTGCCATTTCCTTCTCTATTCCTCCCCTTGCCATTTTCTTTTCAGTAAATTCTCCTTCTCTTCTTTTGCTCTACGTTCAGTCGATTTTCTATTGTGTGACTGCTATCCCCTGTTTCGGTAAGTGGTTCTTCTTGAATTCTTATGTCAGTTTTAATTAAGCGATTAATGGAAGAATCATTTCACTCACATCTAGGTACTACTCGAAGGCCTTAATCGGGTTCTCGTGTTATAGAAACGCTACTTCTTACTCGAGGGTAAGTTTGGTCACTTGTAAGATGAGCATTCCATTTCGAGTTTGATTTTGATTCGATTGTTTAAAAGATAAACTGAGTAAACGTTGTTTAACTATAGGTGCTGGTGATCTCGGGATTACGTACATAGTGAAAATGAACCAGGTGTGTACTCCGATTGCACAGAAAATGAGATTTAGTGAAAGCTGAAAAGTAATCTGTCAACGCCACATAGGCGTGTGGATTGCCCGTGTGGTAGGTGGTGTGGCAATACATGGCTGTGTGAACGATGAACCAGGCTGTGCACGCACAAGATGGTCGTGTGAAGGCTGGCGAGGCCGTATGTGAGACATGAGCTTAGCCAATTAGGCCGTGTGGGCCACACGGGCATTTTGGGCTATACGGGCGAACCACACGTGCGTGTAGGATCTTGGGCCAAGCCATGTGATCCACACGGCCAAGTCCAATTTGGGCCGTGTAGGCCACACGGATGTGTGAGCCCACACAGGTAGGCCGTATGGGCGTGGGAGCCTATTTTTCTAAAAGGTACTATAGGGTTGCACGAGTCACCCAACTAGACTGTGACCTGTCGTAGGATCGGTAAGCATTACTTAGACCCCTGTTCTATGATATGATACTGTGATGTATGTATTAACATGTTATCTCTAACATGTATATATGTACTGTTCTGATTATAATTGTATGTCTGTTAATCTGTATTATAGCATGCCATATTAGTATGATACATTGCATCGGGGTAGGATTTTGAAGTGAAGAAAGCATCTGAAAGGCTTCTAATCCTGATATCTGGCAGCTAAGCTGCATATTTATGACATGCGCTGTAGTACGATGCCATTTGGTGTGTAGGGTTGGATGGGTTGATGTTATCCTTATATTTGGTATGTTGGGCTGGGTGGGTCGATTTTATCCCCATATGGTGTGTAGGGTTAGGCGGAGTTGGAATGCATGGGTGATGGGCATGATTTTCCTATTCTGATCTATTATGCATGCCACATCTATATGGGCTAAGGCCTAATTGTATTTGATCCTGTTCTGAGTGGGCTGAGGCCCACACTGATTCTGTAAAGGGCTCAGGCCCGAATCAGTTGTTATTTGCTATATGTCTATACGCATGCTTTCTGTGAGGGATTACATACTGAGTTTGCGAAAACTCACCCTTTCTCTATTTAAACTGTTCAGGTAATCCCTAGAAATAGACAGACCAGTGCAGCGAAGGACACGACGATGATCACGGCCACATACTTTTCGATTTATAATTTTAATGCTTTTACTGTTTTGTTCGTTAATGTTGGGAATATTTTTGTAATTTCAGACTTTATTTTTGGGATTTTAAACTGTTATTTTGGATTTACAAACTGTAACTGTAACACCCCTAACCCGTAACCGTCGCCGGAATAGGTAAGGGGCATTATCGGACTTGTAACATATATCAGAGCAGTAAAATTTTAAACTTTTTAATCAAGATCCAACACGTATCATCAATCATCAGAGCATGCTTCAATTGATTATAAAATGATGCATATAACTATTGGAAATCTAATTGGAAACATGCTAAAAGATAGGGAAAATTTGCGAAATTTCTAAGTTAGAGACACACGGCCGTGCCCCCTGCCCGTGTTCTTCTCACACGGTCGTGTCCCTCCAGATACGCCCAAACCTTTTAGCCCGTGTACAAAACAGAGCAGACTGTGTGACTATACTGCCAAATTTCACACGGCTACAAGTTACCAGACACACCCGTGTGTCTAGGCCGTGTACCAAAACTGACCAAAACATCAAGGTGCAGGGAACACATGGTCGAAGCACACGCCCGTGTTCCCTGGCCGTGTGGCACATTATAGGCTCGGTTTAAGCCAAATTGCCACCCAAAAACAAACCAATTCAAGCATATAATTGACCAAAATCATCATAAATCTTGCACCCACTAGGCATAACAATTCAATAGCTAAAATAGCCACATTCATGAACTCATCCACACATAAATATACATAATCATTCCTTACCTTTCACCTACTAACAATACACAAATCTTGCACATATAACATAGTAAACATATCAACTATGCAAGCTTATAGTCTCATCAAAATCACATATCTTTCCATAAGCACATATATAGCTAAAGAACAACTCAAGTACTTGATTATATACAAATATGACCCAAGCCATCTCTCATAGCTTGATCATTTACCAAAATATATATCATGTTCACTAAAGTACTAGCCTATACATGCCATGACCAAACGTTTACAAAATACTCAAAAGTACTGAAGCTGTATCGATAGTGTGATAGCGATCCCCGACTCGTCCGATATCCGAGCTCGCTTCCGAATCTAAAAGACAGTGAACGAAATAAACGGAATAAGCTTCTAAAGCTTAGTAAGTCCATATAACATGAAATTAAGCTTACCGATTCGATAAGGTAATCCATATAAGTAAGGCTATTTCAATCACATGACCTTATAGCCTATTACACAATCTCATTCATGTTAGTTCATATCACTTCATAATCGATCTCATATAAGAGTATAACATGTAATTCACATCCATAGGCACATACAACATCATAGTTCTTATACATCTTTGACTTATGAGGAACATATAGTTCAGGTTTCATATGTCAAAACATTCATGTAATACATATGACATATATCTCTTATACACATGTACCATATAATTTTTTTCTTGTATCATGTATCGGTATTGCCCGTTGAACCTATAAGAACATCGAAAAATACTCGGGTGATACACACATAGTGTATATACATATTACCTGTAATCCGTCAATGCGTCATATATGCTCTTTCGAGCCTGTACGGTAAGCCCGGAGGCTGAACATATAATCCCGAAGGATAATCGGTAAGCCCGTAGGCTGAACATGTAATCCCGAAGGATAAACCTGTAGCTCATGAGCACGTGGTGAGTCCGCAACAAATGCAGGAGCTCGAACCACCCTGTAGCCCTAGTGACATGTCACTTGTATCCTATCGACTTCTACGGTTCTAACGGGGCTCGGTATTCAATTTATCACTTGTAACAATTTAACATTTCTATTTCAATTTCATATATACTCTTTCTATTAGGCTATTTAATCATCTAGCATTTCATATTTTCAAATAACAATACGTATGAACATATATATATACATTAAATTCGTTATACGAACTTACCTCGTAATCCCGTATCTACTCGTCTATTTTCCGTTTTCCCTGATCAAGTTCCGGGATTCGATCGTCTTTATCTAAATTAAATCAAATTCAGCTATTTACTAACTCACATATTCAATTCAATCCAAAAACATATATTTTGATCTATTTGCAATTTAGCCCCTATATTATCAACACTTTGCAATATAGTCCTCTTATCACAAAATGACAAATTACACAATCAATCCCCCAATTCACCATAGCTGAATATTCAAGGGACTTATATAAGCATATATCTTTTAAGTAATCACAAATTTGACCTCAAAAATTAAACCTTTTTACAATCAAATCCTCAAAACCCATTTTCTTCAAAAATCACTTTAAAATTCTTGTATATTTCCACATAATATTTCATAATTCATCAAAATCTTCTAAAATATCATAGATTCATCAATGGCATTTTTCAAAAACATAATCAACATCAGAAATTGAGGTACGGGTCAGTTAATATACAAAGCAACGATCTCAAAAACGTAAAAATTATCGAAAACAGAACAAAAACGAACCTCAATTTGAAGCTTGAAGTAGCCGAATATTTGAAAGCATAAAAACCATTATTTTGTTTATGAGAATCGGTGAAGAGAGAAAAGAAATTAAAGCTATTTCTATATTTTGTTTTATTATAAAACATTTAATAACCAAATGACTATTTTACCTTTTGTAAAATTATTATAAAACCTTATAAAATATGGACATAATTGTCCACCACCAACCACTCACACTAAATTGGTATAATTACCATGCAAGGACTCTATTTTATAAAGCCATACTCAAATAAGTCATTTATGAAATAGAACTCTAATTTATCGCTTTATCCGATTTAATCCTTTTTACCGAATTAACCATTTAAAAAATAAAATTCCTATACGAAACTTTCACACCCTATAACTATCATACTGTAAAACATACTAAAGCCATAAACTTAATAATTCAACTTGGTTAAGTGGTCCCGAAACCAATCGTTCCGATTAGGGTATAAAGTGGGCTATTACAACTCTCCCCCTTTAGGGATTTTCGTCCCTGAAAATCTTACCAGTGAACAGGTTAGGATATTGCTTTCGCATAGATTCCTCGAGTTCCCATGTAGCTTTTTCTATTCCGTGTTTACAACAGAGAACTTTTACAAGTGCTATACGCTTATTTCTCAACTCTTTGATTTCTCGAGATAGAATTTTAATCGGTTCTTCACTGTACGATAAATCAGACTGTATCTCCACATCAATGGGAGAAATGACATGAGACGGATCAGATCGATATCGACGAAGCATTGAAATGTGAAATACGTTGTGGATCTTTTCAAACTCAGACGGTAACAATAACCGGTAAAATACATGTCCAATTTGTTCCACAAGTACATACGGCCCGATAAAACGAGGACTTAGCTTTCCTTTTCTGCCGAAATGAAGAATTTTCTTCCACGGTGATACTTTCAGAAATACTCTGTCTCCAACCTGAAACTCTAATTCTTTCCGTTTCAAATCAGCATATGATTTCTGTCTGTCTAAAGCTGCTTTTAAACTATCGCGTATCACTTTTACCTTTTCTTCTGTATCTCGGATTAAATCAACCCCGTGTAACTTTTTCTCACTCAATTCTGTCCAGTATAGTGGTGTTCGACATTTACGACCGTATAATGCTTCATATGGAGCCATTTTTAAACTTGTCTGAAAACTATTGTTGTATGCAAACTCTATCAGAGGTAAATATTTCTCCCAATTACTTTCAAATTCAAGAATACAACACCGTAACATGTCTTCCAAAATCTGAATAACTCTTTCAGACTGACCATCGGTCTGAGGATGAAATGCCGTACTGAATCTCAATTTTGTTCCCAAAGCTTCTTGAAACTTCTTCCAGAATCTCGAGGTAAACCTCGGATCTCTATCAGACACAATGGATAACGGTATACCATGTAATCGCACAATCTAAGATACATATAATTCCGCTAATTTATCCGGAGAATAATCAGTACGTACCTGTATAAAATGTGCAGACTTTGTCAACCTGTCAACGATAACCCAGATTGCATTTTTCTTCTTGAGAGACAGAGGTAGTCCAGATACAAAATCCATAGTGACTCTGTCCCATTTCCATTCCGGAATCATAATAGGCTGTAATAAACCTGACTGTACCTAATGTTCAGCTTTAACTTGCTGACAGATCAAACATTTCGATACGAATTATGATATGTCACGTTTCATTCCTGACCACCAGTATTGCTGTTTCAAATCGTTATACATCTTAGTGCTACCCGGATGAACTAAAAATTGACTATCATGTGCCTCGTGCAGAACTTTCTGAATGAGTTCACTATTTTTCGGTATACAGATTCTATTTCGGAACATTAAACAATCATCATTCCCTATAGAAAAGTCAGAATCAGAATTAGACTCACAGTGAAGTCGTTTCGCTTGCAAATCGGGATCAGTCCCTTGAGCTTCGAAAATTTACTGCAAAATCAACGGTTTAGCCTTTAGCTCAGCTAAAACAGATCCATCATCATATAACGTCATTTGAGCATTCAAAGCTCGCAGAGTAAACAGAGACTTTCGACTTAGCGCATCAGCTACAACATTAGCTTTCCCTGGATGATAATCAATTAAAAATTCATAGTCTTTTAGTAGTTCGAGCCATCTCCGCTGTTGCATATTTAAATCTTTCTGTGACATCAGATACTTCAGACTTTTATGATCGGTAAAAATTCTACATTTCTCACCATATAAGTAATGCCGCCAAATCTTTAATGCAAATACTATAGCAGCTAACTCAAGATCATGCGTCGGGTAATTCTTCTTATGCGGCTTTAAGTGTCGGAAGGCATAAGCTATGACTTTCCCGTCTTGCATCAATACACAGCCTAGTCCGATAATAGATGCATCACTGTATATAACAAATTCTTTCCCCGATTCGGGTTGAACTAAAACTGGAGCTTCTGTTAACAAGGCTTTTAACTGTTCGAAACTCTGCTGACATTTATCAGTCCACTCGAATTTCACATCTTTTTGTAGCATTCGAGTCAACGGTACTACAATCATCAAAAATCCTTTAACAAATCTTCGGTAATATCCCGCTAATCCCAGAAAACTTCTAATCTCAGATACGTTTCTCGGGGGTTTCCAGTCTATAATAGCAGATATTTTACTCGAATCTACTCTGATGCCTTCCATAGAAACAATGTGACCCAAAAATCTGACTTCTCAAAGCCAAAATTCACATTTGCTAAATTTGGCAAATAACTGCTTATCTCTCAGAATTTGTAACACAATTCTCAGATGCTCAGTATGCTCTACCTCATCACGTGAATAGATCAGAATGTCATCAATTAACACGACAACGAATCTATCTAAATACGGTTTGAATATACGGTTCATCAAGTCCATGAACACTGCAGGTGCATTTGTTGACTCGAAAGGCATGACCAGAAACTCATAATGTCCGTATCGTGTTCTGAAAGTAGTTTTCGATATGTCTGAATCTTTAACTCGTAGCTGGTAGTAACCCGATCTCAGATCAATCTTTGAAAATACTGTAGCTCCTTTCAACTGATCAAATAAATCATCAATCCGTGGAAGAGGGTATTTATTCTTCACTGTTACCTTGTTCAACTGTCGGTAATCAATACACATTCTCATCGTTCCGTCTTTCATTTTGACAAATAATATTGGGGCACCCCAAGGTGAAAAGCTTGGTCTCGCAAAACCTCTATCTGTCAATTCTTGTAACTGTGCTTTCAACTCTTTTAATTCAGTCGATGCCATTTTGTATGGAGCTATCGATATCGGAGTAGTGCCCGGTAACAATTGTAACAGCCCTAAATTTTGACCCTAATCGGGAAGTGGTTCGGGACCACAAAACCGAGTCACTACGAAAATTAAATGTTATATTGTATGTCCGTTATATGTGAAGTATCGGGGTGATAATAGCATGCCTTAAGATTTTCCTTGTGTTGTGAATTTTCATGAATTAGGACTAAAGTGAGAACTTGAAAAAAATATGCTAGGATAATTTAGAAGGCTAATTAATACATGGACTAGAAAAAGAGGACTTGCATGTCAATTTCTCCTTTTTGAAAGTAGTGGCCGGCCATAATGATGGTGATAGTTAAAATATGCATTTTTTTTATTGGTATTTTATGTTTAAATGGCTTATTTTATAAATTAGTTCAATAAAAAAATAAATGAAATTAAGGAAAGGTGAAAAGAACAAAGTGAACTCATTCTTGTTCATCTTTGCCGTGAGTTGAAGAGAAAAGGGGAGAAAATAGAACCCCATTCGGTCATCTTAGTGGCTTCAAATTAAGGTAAATCTTCATGAATTTTCTTTTGAAATTTGTGAAATTTAGTTGCACTTGAAGCTTGTTATGAAACCCATGTATTAGTTTTTGGTGAGCTAAGCCATGAACGTTCGGTTATGGTCATGGTAGAGGAGTTGGTGTTTTGTTTTGGTTAAAATGGATGGACTATGTGTGAGTTCATAAAATTTAGCTAGAATTGAAGTCCTAACCGTCACCTTTGTAAGGACTTTTAGTCTTGGTGAACTAAGGCTTTCGGCCAAGCCTAGAGTCTAGCGAATGGTGGAGTTTTGGAATGTATGAATTTGATTAATAGATTCAAATTTTAAGTGGCCATTTTTCCTTAAAGTAGAATTGAACTATGATTTTGTTAAGCTAACAAGAGTAGTTGATATCTTCCTTGTATGAAATTGGCTTTCACTTTCGGTTGGTGAAACAAACTTTAGGAGGCCATTCGGCCATAGTGTTCTATGAGGGTGAATACTTGTTGAACAATTTTTGATATAGGGATGAACTAGTTAATTGTGATAATTTGAATTGAATCCTTATACTATTGCCGAATGTGTGTGGATAGGAAATTAGGGAAATAATTGGGAGGCTCAAGATTAGTCTTGTTGGCTTGTACATTTAAGCCTTCCTTAGTAGAGCCGATTGATGTTCATAGAATTTAGTTATAAAAAAAAAATGGTGTTAAGGGCAGAATTAGTGAGAACTTATTCGTAGACATTTTGAGACTAAATTAGCATGGACTTGGGTTCACTAAATGATAGCTTGAAAACTTCCGATGTGGTTGTTAATGTTCGAACCTAAACCAATTGTGAACTTATCTTTATGGGGGGATTTATGTACTAAATAAATGTTAGAAAACGGTTTATGGCTAAAGCATTTAGGTGCTATTATATTCGGTCTTTGTTAATTGGGATGGCATGAGTACCGAGTTGGGTTAAAAGACTTTGTTTATTACTTGATCAATGAATTTAGTTATAAATTGTATTATAATGGTGCTTTGCCGAATGTATGTCTTGATTAGAATGAAAGTGTAACTATCAGTAGAAATGTTGAATAGAGTTTGATATTATTGTATTGTTCAAATTAAGCTCAAGAGCCTAGAGGGGCAACTTCGGATAAAGGGAAGGCCAAGGTCACGGAATAGTCAAATCGAAGTTTCTCCGAAAAATACAAGGTAAGTTCTTGAGTAACAAATCTTTAAGTATGATAAAGTGAAGTTATAATATTTATATAGCAAATTATGTGAACTCAAATAGCAAATGATATGTCCGAATGCAAAATTTGGAAATGAGAAAATGAGTAAATGTTAGAGACCGAATACTAAAGTGGAACCCTAATGTGTTTAGATATGAAATTGTATCCCTTGCTTACAAGCAAATGAACTGTACGTAGAATGGTCGGTAGTATGCCGAGGTTGTTGTGTTTTATTTTATTTGAAAGGTGACAAGATATGTATGCTGATAAGGGTAATTATAAATTTCGTCGAAAGCCGAGCTTAGTCTCGAAGGGCCTCCGAGCCAGAGTTAAAGCCGAGCTTAGTCTCGAAGGGCTTCCGAGCCAGAGTTAAAGCCGAGCTTAGTCTCGAAGGGCTTCCGAGCCAGAGTTAAAGCCGAGCTTAGTCTCGAAGGGCTTCCGAGCCAGAGTTAAAACCGAGCTTAGTCTCGAAGGGCTTAAAGCCAATGATAAGATTTTAGTGATCCTGAGAACTTTTCGTTGTGGAAATCGGATATAAGTTAAATGTATAAGCTCACGTGTAAATAATATTGCTCTAGTTATAACATATGCGCACTTAAGGTAAGAAGGGCAGGTACGCATTCTAGACTCTTAATGGTTTAGAATATCATTAGAGTTGGTTTGGTTGAGCCTGGTGAAGAGTCTGTGAACCATCGTTTGATATCATTCGTATGTTTAAGAAATCTGACCTTGAGCTGTATATATATATATGTATCTATATAATCCTTGGGTTCATTGCGTTCTCTTTGAATTATGTCGGTGAGTAATTAGTAAAATGATATGCTCATTTTCGGCCAAAGCAGGTTATAGACATGAGACGTTAATTTGTATCCTTCATATGTATTTGACTGAGTTACTTAAGAACTTACTAAGCACTTAATTGCTTACTTTGTTGTCCCTGCTTTCGGTTTTGTAGATTTTGATCGGAAGCTACGGTCTCGGGAGTTCCAGTATTGAAGTCATCTCTACTATCAAAGTCTCGTTCGGTATTTAATTATTTTTAACTCTAGTGAATGGCATGTATAGGCTTAACTCTCCTTTTGAAACAAGTTATATATATTTTGGTTGTGTAAATATTAAAGCCATGCGAAAGTGGCTGGTTATTTTTAAATAGCTTAGTCCCGTATTTAAAATCAATGGTTGTGAAATGATCTAGTTTGATGGTACATTCGGTTAAGACATATATACATATATGTGTGCATATCCGATGGTGGTTACATTTATTGAATTACCAATGTTAACAAATGATTATTTTTGTTTATGTACTTATTGTATGTTTCTTTGTAAGCCACTATTGTATGTACTTATATGCATAAGTGATATTGATGTTAATGCAAGAATTGTACTATACATATTTGTTTACATTAGTCCCCTAAAAAGAGTTCCTTTGTAAATTCGTGTTTGCCTTGAGGACTGTATTAGATGGTTAATGATGGATGACCTATTCCGGTGATGGATGAGGGTGTTACATTTTATTGGTATCAGAGCTACGGTTTAGTCGATTCTCGGACTACCGTAGTAAGTATGAGTCTAGCTATACATGCCATCTGGTGTCATTTTGATAGTGAGATGACTTCTGATATTTGAAATGTGATTTTTGGTATAGAATGGATCCCGAACCTGATCGAACCGTAGCGGACGATGTTGAGAGTGTAGCTCCTGCTCCCGCGCAAGGGACAGCGCCACCCGACTCTCAGCCAAATATGGGTCAACGAGATGATGATATTAGACCAGCTTTTTATGCGATGATGAGTGACTGGTTCGCTCAATTCGCTAGATCAAATCCGGCTGTTCCACAACCTCCGCCCCCGAATACTCCGTTTCTGACTTTCACAACCCCTCCTGTGACCGATCCAATGAGATCAAGTAGGCCCCCTGTGGACAAAATTAGAAAATATGGGGCCGAAGAGTTTCAGGCTACCCCTAGTGACGATGCCGAGCGGGCTGAGTTTTGGCTCGACAACACCATCCGAGTGTTCGATGAACTGTCCTGCACACCCGAGGAGTGTCTTAAATGTGCGGTGTCTCTGTTACGTGACGCTGCCTACTACTGGTGGAATACTCTGGTTTCTGTTGTTCCGAAAGAACGAGTTAATTGGGAATTCTTCCAAACCGAGTTCCGTAAGAAATACATCAGTCAGAGATTCATCGACCATAAACGGAAGGAATTTCTAGAACTCAAACAAGGTCAGATGTCAGTGGCCGAGTACGAGAGAGAGTTTGTACGCCTCAGCCGCTATGCTCGCGAATGTGTATCTTCTGAAGCCGTCATGTGTAAGCGTTTTGAGGATGGGTTAAATGAAGATATCAGATTGTTGGTGGGGATTCTAGAGATTAAGGAGTTTGTCGTACTAGTCGAGCGGGCTTGTAAAGCAGAAGAACTCAGTATTGGGAAAAGAAAAGCCGGAGGTGGAGATAGAGAGTTCCGTAAGAGGTCCGCGGGGAAATCTGTTCAGCAATCGTCCAAGAAGACTAGAGATGACATGGGCCGATCTAAAAATATATCGAGTTTTCCTAAATATGAACGTCCTCGACCTCCCGCGAGTTCGCAGACCACTTCTATTGCCAGTGTCGGAAATGAACGTCGGGATAGACTGGATTGCAGCTATTGTGGTAAATGGCACCCGGAGAGTTGTAGGCATCGCGATCGCTCTTGTTTCAGATGTGGATCTGCCGACCATTTTATTAAAGATTGTCCGAGAAATGAGGAACGTACTCCTGATCCGACTCAGAGACCTAGTGGCGCAGCTTCACGGGGTAGACCACCACGTCGGGGCGGAAATATTAGCGGCAGTCAGAGAGTGACTAGAGACACTGTGGTTAGATCCGAGGCTCGTGTACCTGCCAGAGCGTACGCTATCCGTGCCCGTGAGGAAGCTTCTTCTCCGGATGTTATTTCTGGTACTTTCACACTTTTTAACACTGATGTTATTGCTCTGATTGATCCCGGTTCAACCCATTCGTATGTATGTGAAACTTTAGCCTCCAGTAAGACTCTTCCTGTTGAGTCTACTGAATTTGTAATTCGAGTGTCGAACCCTTTGGGCCGTTGTGTTCTGGTTGATAAAGTATGCAAGAAATGTCCACTAATGGTTCGAGATTTTTGTTTTCCGGCCGACTTGATGCTTCTACCATTCGACGAATTTGACATTATTCTGGGAATGGACTGGTTGACCGTTCATGACGCGATAGTAAATTGTAAGCGGAAGACTATCGATTTGCGATGTTCGAATAATGAAATAATCCGAATCGAGTCCATTGATCTAAGTGGGCCACCTACAATAATTACGACCATGTCAGCTCAGAAATACGTGAGGAAGGGTTATGAAGCCTATTTGGCCTTTGTGCTAGATAACAAAGTTTTCGACCGAGAATTCGGGACGGTGCCCGTAGTCTGCGAGTTTTCAGATGTCTTTCCCGAAGAATTACCGGGATTGCCTCCTGTAAGAGAGGTCGAGTTTGGTATCGAGTTGATTCCAGGTACGACGCCGATTTCGATTGCCCCGTATCGTATGGCACCTACCAAATTAAAAGAATTAAAATCTCAGTTGCAAGAGTTGACGGATAGGGGCTTTGCGCGACCTAGTTTTTCGCCTTGGGGTGCACTGGCTTTGTTCGTGAAAAAGAAAGACAGGACTATGAGATTGTGCATCGACTATCGACAGCTGAACAAAGCCACGGTGAAGAATAAGTATCCGTTGCCCCGAATTGATAACTTGTTCGATCAGTTGAGAGGAGCCTCAGTATTTTCGAAGATTGATCTGCGATCCGGTTATTATCAGTTGAGAGTCAGAGATTCTGACGTACCGAAGACGGCATTTAGAACGAGATACGGCCACTATGAGTTCTTAGTGATGCCGTTTGGACTCACCAACGCCCCTGCAGTATTCATGGATTTGATGAATCGGGTATTTAGGCCATTTTTGGACCGCTTCGTAGTAGTGTTTATCGACGATATTTTGATCTATTCTCGTGATGAATCAGAGCATACCGAGCATTTGAGGCTGGTACTTCAGACTTTACGGGATAACCAATTGTATGCGAAGTTCAGTAAGTGCGAATTTTGGTTGCATGAAGTCGGCTTCTTGGGTCATATAATATCTGCTTCGGGTATTCGGGTCGATCCGAACAAAATTTCAGCTATCCTCGATTGGAAACCCCCTAAAAACATTACCGAAGTTCGAAGCTTTTTAGGACTTGCTGGTTATTACCGGCGTTTCGTCCAGGGTTTTTCGATGATTGCGACTCCATTGACGTGACTGCTGCAGAAAGATGTCAAGTTCAAGTGGTCGGATAAGTGTCAGCAAAGCTTCGACCAGCTGAAAACCCTTTTGACGGAAGCTCCAGTGTTAGTCCAGCCAGAATCTGGCAAAGAGTTTGTAGTTTATAGTGATGCATCTCTGAACGGTTTAGGCTGCATTTTGATGCAAGAAGGCCGTGTTATTGCTTATGCTTCGAGACAGTTAAAGCCTCACGAGCGAAATTACCCAACTCACGATCTTGAGTTAGCCGCTATTGTTTTCGCTTTGAAGATTTGGCGACACTATCTGTTCGGTGAAAGATGTCATATTTTCTCCGATCACAAAAGTCTCAAGTACCTAATGTCCCAAAAAGATTTGAATTTGAGACAAAGACGGTGGCTTGAGTTGCTAAAAGATTATGAGCTTGTCATCGATTATCACCCGGGGAAAGCTAATGTCGTTGCGGATGCTCTTAGTCGAAAATCTTTATTTTCCTTGCGAGCAATGAACGCGGGGCTAGCCATGTCAGTAGGTGATGTGTTGATTGCCGAATCAGTAGCAAAACCTGTGCTACTTCAACAGATTCGTGAGGCGCAGAAAGCCGATGAAGACTTAGTTGCCAAACGAGTTCAGTGTGAGTCAAAGGCGAATACAGAATTTCGAGTCGATGAAAATGATTGCTTGAGATTTAAAGACCGATTGTGTGTTCCAAAGAAGTCAGAGCTAGTTTCGACGATTTTGGATGAAGCTCATAGTAGTCGAATGTCGGCCCATCCGGGCAGTACGAAAATGTATAACGATTTGAAGCGACAGTATTGGTGGCACGGTATGAAACGAGACATTTCTGATTTTGTATCTAAATGCTTAATATGTCAGCAAGTAAAAGCGGAACATCAGGTGCCGTCGGGATTACTTCAACCAATTTTGATACCCGAATGGAAATAGGATCGCGTTACAATGGACTTTGTGTCGGGTTTGCCGTTGACGCCGAGCAAAAAGGACTCCATTTGGGTTGTGGTTGATCGATTAACGAAATCAGCCCATTTCATCCCGGTTCGCACTGACTTTTCGCTTGATAAGTTAGCGGAATTGTACGTTTCTCAGATTGTGCGACTACATGGGGTACCGACTTCTATCGTTTCTGATCGAGACCCTCGATTTACCTCTAGATTTTGGAGGAAGCTGCAGGAAGCTTTGGGTACTAAACTTCATTTCAGTACTGCTTTTCATCCGCAGACGGACGGTCAATCTGAACGGGTTATTCAGATACTCGAGGACATGTTGCGGTGTTGTGTCCTCGAGTTTAGGGGCTCGTGGGAGAAATACCTACCGCTAGTTGAATTCACGTATAATAACAGCTTTCAGACAAGTATCCAGATGGCACCTTACGAAGCTCTTTACAGTCGTAAATGCCGTACTCCTCTGTTTTGGACCGAGCTTAGTGAGAATAAGATTATCGGAGTTGATTTAGTTAGAGAAGCGGAGCAGAAAGTGAGCATAATTCGTGACAGTTTGAAAATAGCATCCGATCGTCAGAAATCGTACGCAGACTTGAAGCGTAAAGACATCGAGTACCAAGTTGGTGATAAGGTGTTTCTGAAAGTTTCACTGTGGAAAAAGATATTCCGCTTTGGTCGTAAGGGCAAGCTGAGTCCAAGATTTATTGGACCGTATGAAGTTTCAGAACGTATTGGGCCGGTTGCTTACCGACTAACTCTGCCCCCTGAACTTGAAAAGATCCACGACGTTTTCCAAGTATCGATGCTTCGTCGCTATAGATCCGACCCTTCGCATGTGATTAGTCCGTCAGAAATTTAAATTAAGCCTGATTTGAGCTATGAAGAAGAACCGATTCGTATTTTAGCCCGCGAAATAAAAGAATTACGAAACAAGAAGGTTCCATTAGTAAAAGTACTATGGCTCAAGCATGGGATCGAAGAAGCGACTTGGGAACCTGAGAAATTTATGAAGGAAAAATACCCAAATATGTTTATCGGTAAGATTTCCGAGGACGAAAATCCAAAAAAAAAAGGGGGGAGAGTTGTAACAGCCCTAAATTTTGACCCTAATCGGGAAGTGGTTTCGGGACCACAAAATCGAGTCACTACGAAAATTAAATGTTATATTGTATGTCCGTTATATGTGAAGTATCGGGGTGATAATAGCATGCCTTAAGATTTTCTTTGTGTTGTGAATTTTCATGAATTAGGACTAAAGTGAGAACTTGAAAAAAATATGCTAGGATAATTTAGAAGGCTAATTAATACATGGACTAGAAAAAGAGGACTTGCATGTCAATTTCTCCTTTTTGAAAGTAGTGGCCGGCCATAATGATGGTGATAGTTAAAATATGCATTTTTTTATTGGTATTTTATGTTTAAATGGCTTATTTTATAAATTAGTTCAATAAAAAAATAAATGAAATTAAGGAAAGGTGAAAAGAACAAAGTGAACTCATTCTTGTTCATCTTTGCCGTGAGTTGAAGAGAAAAGGGGAGAAAATAGAACCCCATTCGGTCATCTTAGTGGCTTCAAATTAAGGTAAATCTTCATGAATTTTCTTTTGAAATTTGTGAAATTTAGTTGCACTTGAAGCTTGTTATGAAACCCATGTATTAGTTTTTGGTGAGCTAAGCCATGAACGTTCGGTTATGGTCATGGTAGAGGAGTTGGTGTTTTGTTTTGGTTAAAATGGATGGACTATGTGTGAGTTCATAAAATTTAGCTAGAATTGAAGTCCTAACCGTCACCTTAGTAAGGACTTTTAGTCTTGGTGAACTAAGGCTTTCGGCCAAGCCTAGAGTCTAGCGAATGGTGGAGTTTTGGAATGTATGAATTTGATTAATAGATTCAAATTTTAAGTGGCCATTTTTCCTTAAAGTAGAATTGAACTATGATTTTGTTAAGCTAACAAGAGTAGTTGATATCTTCCTTGTATGAAATTGGCTTTCACTTTCGGTTGGTGAAACAAACTTTAGGAGGCCATTCGGCCATAGTGTTCTATGAGGGTGAATACTTGTTGAACAATTTTTGATATAGGGATGAACTAGTTAATTGTGATAATTTGAATTGAATCCTTATACTATTGCCGAATGTGTGTGGATAGGAAATTGGGGAAATAATTGGGAGGCTCAAGATTAGTCTTGTTGGCTTGTACATTTAAGCCTTCTTTAGTAGAGCCGATTGATGTTCATAGAATTTAGTTATAAAAAAAAAATGGTGTTAAGGGCAGAATTAGTGAGAACTTATTCGTAGACATTTTGAGACTAAATTAGCATGGACTTGGGTTCACTAAATGATAGCTTGAAAACTTCCGATGTGGTTGTTAATGTTCGAACCTAAACCAATTGTGAACTTATCTTTATGGGGGGATTTATGTACTAAATAAATGTTAGAAAACGGTTTATGGCTAAAGCATTTAGGTGCTATTATATTCGGTCTTTGTTAATTGGGATGGCATGAGTACCGAGTTGGGTGAAAAGACTTTGTTTATTACTTGATCAATGAATTTAGTTATAAATTGTATTATAATGGTGCTTTGCCGAATGTATGTCTTGATTAGAATGAAAGTGTAACTATCAGTAGAAATGTTGAATAGAGTTTGATATTATTGTATTGTTCAAATTAAGCTCAAGAGCCTAGAGGGGCAACTTCGGATAAAGGGAAGGCCAAGGTCACGGAATAGTCAAATCGAAGTTTCTCCGAAAAATACAAGGTAAGTTCTTGAGTAACAAATCTTTAAGTATGATAAAGTGAAGTTATAATATTTATATAGCAAATTATGTGAACTCAAATAGCAAATGATATGTCCGAATGCAAAATTTGGAAATGAGAAAATGAGTAAATGTTAGAGACCGAATACTAAAGTGGAACCCTAATGTGTTTAGATATGAAATTGTATCCCTTGCTTACAAGCAAATGAACCGTACGTAGAATGGTCGGTAGTATGCCGAGGTTGTTGTGTTTTATTTTATTTGAAAGGTGACAAGATATGTATGCTGATAAGGGAAATTATAAATTTCGTCGAAAGCCGAGCTTAGTCTCGAAGGGCTTCCGAGCCAGAGTTAAAGCCGAGCTTAGTCTCGAAGGGCTTCCGAGCCAGAGTTAAAGCCGAGCTTAGTCTCGAAGGGCTTCCGAGCCAGAGTTAAAGCCGAGCTTAGTCTCGAAGGGCTTCCGAGCCAGAGTTAAAGCCGAGCTTAGTCTCGAAGGGCTTCCGAGCCAGAGTTAAAACCGAGCTTAGTCTCGAAGGGCTTAAAGCCAATGATAAGATTTTAGTGATCCTGAGAACTTTTCGTTGTGGAAATCGGATATAAGTTAAATGTATAAGCTCACGTGTAAATAATATTGCTCTAGTTATAACATATGCGCACTTAAGGTAAGAAGGGCAGGTACGCATTCTAGACTCTTAATGGTTTAGAATATCATTAGAGTTGGTTTGGTTGAGCCTGGTGAAGAGTCTGTGAACCATCGTTTGATATCATTCGTATGTTTAAGAAATCCGATCTTGAGCTGTATATATATATATATCTATATAATCCTTGGGTTCATTGCGTTCTCTTTGAATTATGTCGGTGAGTAATTAGTAAAAGGATATGCTCATTTTCAGCCAAAGCAGGTTATAGACATGAGACGTTAATTTGTATCCTTCATATGTATTTGACTGAGTTACTTAAGAACTTACTAAGCACTTAATTGCTTACTTTGTTGTCCCTGCTTTCGGTTTTGTAGATTTTGATCGGAAGCTACGGTCTCATGAGTTCCAGTATTGAAGTCATCTCTACTATCAAAGTCTCGTTCGGTATTTAATTATTTTTAACTCTAGTGAATGGCATGTATAGGCTTAACTCTCCTTTTGAAACAAGTTATATATATTTTGGTTGTGTAAATATTAAAGCCATGCGAAAGTGGCTGGTTATTTTTAAATAGCTTAGTCCCGTATTTAAAATCAATGGTTGTGAAATGATCTAGTTTGATGGTACATTCGGTTAAGACATATATACATATATGTGTGCATATCCGATGGTGGTTACATTTATTGAATTACCAATGTTAACAAATGATTATTTTTGTTTATGTACTTATTGTATGTTTCTTTGTAAGCCACTATTGTATGTACTTATATGCATAAGTGATATTGATGTTAATGCAAGAATTGTACTATACATATTTGTTTACATTAGTCCCCTAAAAAGAGTTCCTTTGTAAATTCGTGTTTGCCTTGAGGACTGTATTAGATGGTTAATGATGGATGACCTATTCCGGTGACGGATGAGGGTGTTACAACAATTCAATACCGAATTCAACTTCTCTAATCGGCGGTAAACCTGGTAATTCTTCCGGAAAAACATCTGAAAACTCACAAATAACTGGCACAGACTCAATTTTTGATTCTGACATGCTAGTATTCATTACACACACTAGATACGCAGTATAGCCTTTTCTTACATACTTCTGTGCTCTCATAGCAGAAGTTACTATCGGCAATTCATTCGAATCATTTGATTCAATCTGAAGAATCTCACCATTCTGACATTTCAATTCTATACTCTTACTTCGAAAATTCACAATAGCCTCATGCGCATTTAGCCAGTCCATTCCCAGTATTACATCCAACTCGTAAAAAGGGAGGAGCATCAGATCAGCCGGGAAACAATATCCCTGAGTTATCAACGGACATTTCTTACATATTTCATCAACTAACACAGACTTTCCTAATGGATTCGATACTTTAACTACATATTCCGTCCATTCCCAGTATTACATCCAACTCGTAAAAAGGGAGGAGCATCAGATCAGCCGGGAAACAATATCCCTGAGTTATCAACGGACATTTCTTACATATTTCATCAACTAACACAGACTTTCCTAATGGATTCGATACTTTAACTACATATTCCGTAGACTCAACACTTAAATTCTTTTCATACACTAATTTCATACAGATATATGAATGAGTTGATCCAGGATCTATCAACGCAACAATATCAGTGTTATAGAGAGAAAAAGTACCGGTAATAACATTAGGCGATAAGGCTTCCTCGCGTGCACGTATTGCATAAGCTCTCACGGGAGTACGCATCTCAGATCTCACATTAGCATCTCTCGCCACACTGCGATTTCCACTTTGGTTTCCAGTATTCCGGAGCGGTCTACCTCTCGATGCAACACTATGTGTCTTAGTTGTTTGTTCCATATCAGCTACAGAACTTTCAGGACAGTCACGTAAATAGTGATCTAATGATCCACATCAAAAACAAGCTCCGCTTTTCAATTGGCATTCACCAAAATGCTTCCTATTACAATACTTACATTCAGGTCCGGGAGTTCTCACACTATCAGCACTAGCTACCGAGGTTGCTTAAGGTCTCGAATGGGAAGATTTAACATTTTTGTCTCAAATAGATATGCCCGTAGAAGTAGCAGAACAAGGATGAAAATCCTTTGATCTCTTGGATCCAGACTGATACGGTTTCCCTACAAACCTCTTTCGAGCCTCTCTAAATTCAGAATCTGCTTTCCTCTTCTCTTTAGCGAGCTCTTCGGCTTTACAGGCCCGATCAACGAGAACTACAAACTCTTTCAGCTCAAGTATTCCGACTAACAGTCAAATTTCTTCATTTAGCCCATCTTCGAACTTTTTACACATTATGGCTTCAGTAGAAACACATTCGCGAGCATATTTGCTGAGTTGTACAAACTCTCTCTCGTATTCAGTTACAGACATTCGACCCTGTTTTAACTCTAGAAACTCTTTTCTTTTATGATCGATGAATCGCTGACTAATGTATTTCTTCCTGAATTCCATCTGAAAGAAATCCCAATCGACTCGTTCTCGTGGTACAACCGAGGTCAATGTATTCCACCATTGATATGCTGAATCTCGAAGCAAAGAAATAGCACATCTCAGGCACTCATCAGGAGTACAGGCCAGTTCATTAAAAACTCTGATCGTATTCTCAAGCCAAAATTCGACCCTCTCAGTATCATCACTTGCTGAAGCTCGAAATTCCTCAGGACCATACTTCCGTATCTTATTGATAGGAGGTCTATTCAATATCAGAGGATCCACAACTCGTACATTATCAGGGTTAGGTTGTGGGACGGGAGGGGGTGGAGGTTGCGGAGCAGCCGGGTTTGCTCGCACAAACTCACTAAACCATCCAGACATCATTTGGAAGAAAGCTTATTAATTTCTTCCTGATTGGCCATAGCAGGGCCCGATTCAGAAGGCATAGCCCCTTGAGCAGGTGCTGGCGCAATACTTTCAACATCATCAGCTAAAGCTCTATTCGGATCTATTACTATATAAAACAGATTTCAAAGGATGTCAGGAGATATCACACTATCACATTTCATGTACATGGCATGTATAGCTAGACTAATACTCACTACGGTAGTCCTAGAATCGAGTAAACCGTAGCTCTGATACCAACCAAATGTAACACCCCTATCCCGTAACCGTAGCCGGAATAGGTAAGGGGCATTACCGGACTTGTAACATATATCGGAGCAGTAAAATTTTAAACTTTTTAATCAAGATCCAACATGTATCATCAATCATCAGAGCATGCTTCAATTGATTATAAAATGATGCATATAACTATTGGAAATCTAATTGGAAACATGCTAAAAGATAGGGAAAATTTGTGAAATTTCTAAGTTAGGGACACACGGCCGTGCCCCCTACCCGTGTTCTTTTTACACAGCTGTGTCCCTTCAGATACGCCCAAACCTTTCAGCCCGTGGTCGAATCTAACTTACCCCACACGGCTGTCCAACACGCCCATGGGGTTAGACCGTGTGTCGCCCACGGCCTAGGCACGCCCGTGCCCTTACCCCGTGGTCGAAACTGTCAAATATCACACGGCTATCGGACACGCCCGTGTACAAAATAGAGCAGACCGTGTGACTATACTGCCAAATTTCACACGGCTACAAGTTACCAGACACGCCCGTGTGTCTAGGCCGTATACCAAAACTGACCAAAACATCAAGGTGCAGGGAACACACGGTCGAAGCACACGCCCGTGTTCCCTGGCCGTGTGGCACATTATAGGCTCGGTTTAAGCCAAATTGCCACCCAAAAACAAACCAATTCAAGCATATAATTGACCAAAATCATCATAAATCTTGCACCCACTAGGCATAACAATTCAATAGCTAAAATAGCCACATTCATGAACTCATCCACACATAAATATACATAATCATTCCTTACCTTTCACCTACTAACAATGCACAAATCTTGCACATATAATATAGTAAACATATCAACTATGCAAGCTTATAGTCTCATCAAAATCACATATCTTTCCACAAGCACATATATAGCTAAAGAACAACTCAAGTACTTGATTATATACAAATATGACCCAAGCCATCTCTCATAGCTTGATCATTTACCAAAATATATATCATGTTCACTAAAGTACTAGCCTATACATACCATGACCAGACGTTTGCAAAATACTCAAAAGTACCGAAGCTGTATCGATAGTGCGATAGTGATCCCCGACTCGTCCGATATCTGAGCTAGCTTCCGAATCTAAAAGACAGTGAAAAAAATAAACGGAATAAGCTTCTAAAGCTTAGTAAGTCCATATAACATGAAATTAAACTTACCGATTCGATAAGGTAATCCATATAAGTAAGGCTATTTCAATCACATGACCTTATAGCCTATTACACAATCTCATTCGTGTTAGTTCATATCACTTCATAATCGATCTTATATAAGAGTATAACATGTAATTCACATCCATAGGCACATACAACATCATAGTTCTTATACATCTTTGACTTATGAGGAACATATAGTTCAGGTTTCATATGTCAAAACATTCATATGACATATATCTCTTATACACATGTACCATATAATTTTTTTCTTGTAACATGTATCGGTATTGCCCGTTGAACCTATAAGAACATCGAAAGATACTCGTGTGATACACACATAGTGTATATACATATAACCTGTAATCCGTCAATGCATCATATATGCTCTTTCGAGCCTGTACGGTAAGCCCGGAGGCTAAACATATAATCCCGAAGGATAATCGGTAAGCCCGTAGGCTGAACATGTAATCCCGAAGGATAAACCTGTAGCTCATGAGCACGTGGTGAGTCCGCAACAAATGCAGGAGCTCGAACCACTCTGTAGCCCTAGTGACATGTCACTTGTATCCTATCGACTTCTACGGTTCTAACGGGGCTCGGTATTCAATTTATCACTTGTAACAATTTAACATTTCTATTTCAATTTCATATATACTCTTTCCATTAGGCTATTTAATCATCTAGCATTTCATATTTTCAAATAACAATACGTATGAACATATATATATATATACATTAAATTCGTTATACGAACTTACCTCGTAATCCCGTATCTACTCGTCTATTTTCCGTTTTCCCTGATCAAGTTCCGGGATTCGATCGTCTTTATCTAAATTAAATCAAATTCAGCTATTTACTAACTCACATATTCAATTCAATCCAAAAACATATATTTTGACCTATTTGCAATTTAGCCCCTATATTATCAACACTTTGCAATATAGTCCTCTTATCACAAAATGACAAATTACACAATCAATCCCCCAATTCACCATAGCTGAATATTCAAGGGACTTATACAAGCATATATCTTTTAATTAATCACAAATTTGACCTAAAAAATTCAACCTTTTTACAATCAAATCCTCAAAACCCATTTTCTTCAAAAAATCACTTTAAAATTCTTGTATATTTCCACATAATATTTTATAATTCATCAAAATCTTCTAAAATATCATAGATTCATCAATGGCATTTTTCAACAACATAATCAAAATCAAAAATTGAGGTACGGGTCGGTTAATATACAAAGCAACGATCTCAAAAACGTAAAAATTATCGAAAACGGAACAAAAACGAACCTCAATTTGAAGCTTGAAGTAGCCGAATATTTGAAAGCATAAAAACCTTTATTTTGTTTATGAGAATCGGTGAAGAGAGAAAAGAAATTAAAGCTATTTCTATATTTTGTTTTATTATAAAACATTTAATAACCAAATGACTATTTTACCCTTTGTAAAATTATTATAAAACCTTATAAAATATGGACATAATTGTCCACCACCAACCACTCACACTAAATTGGTATAATTACCATGCAAGGACTCTATTTTATAAAGCCATACTCAAATAAGTCATTTATGAAATAGAACTCTAATTTATCACTTTATGCGATTTAATCCTTTTTACCGAATTAGCTATTTAAACAATAAAATTCCTATACGAAACTTTCACACCATATAACTATCATACTGTAAAACATATTAAAGCCATAAAATTAATAATTTGACTTAGTTAAGTGGTCTCGAAACCACTCGTTCCGATTAGGGTATAAAGTGGGCTGTTACAGTAACGCAACAAAAGAGCGACTTTTCCTAAGTAAAGCTTCCTAAGTAAACATCTTTTTTCAAAATGCTTCTTCATTAAAGAAATGGTTTTATGCAAATCGATTAATTCACATTTTCCTGAATTAATTAAAAGATAATAACTAGAACCATTTTCAATGTATCGAGGCATTTTGAAAAACACTCACATGTGACTTTGCTAGATTCGGTCATAACGTCTAGGCTGAGTTTGGGGTGTTACATTTAATGGTATCAAAGCCAGGTTTGCAAAATTTAGCTGTGGATTTGGGTTCTAAACTTGGTTTTAAAGAAATGATTTAAAATGATCTGAAGTGCTTTTGGACTAGGTATGTGGTACACCGAGTCTCCGACGCCGATCCTGTAAGTTTTTGAAACTCTGCTTAGATTTGTCTGAAAGTATGATTAGAATATTCTACAACTACTTTAGGTAGTACACTATACTGAAAACACTCTAGGTAGTGTAGATTGAAAATTGTAGTGAGGCTACTACTCGTGATAACAAACTGTAAACTTCTAATACTATTTTGCATAAAATACTTGCTATTAGATATCAGAACTGTAAGTTGATTTGCATAAAACTGTTAATACAGATAATTTTGAAATTATGATGAGTACACGTGGTACTCGTGGACGGGATACTAGAGGCTGAGGTAGAGGCCGTAGGGGGCTCGAGCTGAGTCCTTAGCATTTGATACGATTCTGAATCTGGACACTAGCGAGACGCCGGTGCCACCTGTTACAAAGACTGGGTTAGGGTCTTATGATCGTGCGGCTGGGGACGACGCTTTGCCCAAGCCATGTTACGGATATTGGAGAGGGCTGCTGGGCCCAACACTGGATCTGGGGGCCGAGGGTCGGTTACAAAACGACTCAGGTGTAACACCTTAATACCCCTAACCATTGCTAGAGTAGGGTCTTGAGACTTAATTAGCTCAATTCAACAATAGAACGTTTCTCATACAATTTTACTTCTAAATTCATTAATCCCAACCCTAATACAAATAAAGTAATTCAAAACCAATAGGCAAAATTTTTCATGAGTTGCATACCAATTATGCGCATACCATAAATAAAGGTGAAAAGCTTAGAGCTTAAAGGTTAGCATCAACCAAAATAAAGTCTTACTATTCATATGGTAACTCCTTCATTATGACCGAATACATAGACATAATCATTCGCAAACACATAACATTTAATTTAGTCATAACATTACATGAATATGCATTCCAAATTTCAAGTTCATCAATACTTCAAACTTATAACTAAACCATTATCAAATCCAAACATAGATCTTTAGCCATATTCGCATGGCTCTAAAATATTTACAATGTCATAAGATAGTAAACGCCCCAAAATATAATCTATACATGCCATAGTGTTAACTAA
The DNA here is from genome assembly GCA_020496765.1 of Gossypium stocksii. Classification (NCBI taxonomy): domain Eukaryota; kingdom Viridiplantae; phylum Streptophyta; class Magnoliopsida; order Malvales; family Malvaceae; genus Gossypium; species Gossypium stocksii. The sequence continues at coordinate 31,950,924 of CM035627.1, forward strand.
AAGATTTTTACAAAGGTACCAAAATGTTGTCAATAGATGTGATGACTTCCAAAACGATTCCGAGCTTGCCACGAACTGATCTAAATCTAGATAAATAAAACACACACCACATTGAGATAACATCTTAGTAAGTCATAAGCAATTTATAAGATTCAACGAGCTCAAAGACTTAGCATACCGAACCACCATTTAATTATTAACCAATTTCATCCATACTTTTATAACCTCTAACTTATGATGCATCACTAGTAAGCATATCTCTTTTCCCTTGCAAGACAAATACTTATATATATATATATTCACATACTTGTTCGAAATTAAAATCAAACACATACCAATATTTAACAATTCAAATACTCAATGGTTACACATAGGCAATATATGAACGAATATAATCACTTACCTACGGTCCATACCCAACACATTTGTACCTTTATAAGATTCTATTCGATAAATCTTATCGCACACATTTGAGTTCCCCAATCGATTTCGCACACATAGTGCTCGATGGGAGTTTCACAAACTTAGTACCCTTCAATCAATTTCGCACACATAGTGCTCGATTATAAATTCGCACACCTAGTACTGTCACTTACTCGCACACAAAGTGCCTTTCATTTTTGCACACAAAGTGCCCTTCATTTCCGCACACAAAGTGCCATGGTTTCAAAAATTTTAAAGTGTTCAATCTCCTTTAACATTAATGTAACACACAACTTAAGTGACTCCATCAATCTCACATATTTAATCATTCAATTGCACATATACATACATAAAATTTTCTTTCAATTTATACATGACATATACATACCAAATTTAGCTTTAATTCAATTGCTTATAAGACTTACCTTGTGTTGGATGAACAACTTCGATCGGCTACTCAACCACCTTTCCTTTCCCCTTGGCCGAACTTTGCTCCTTATGATCTTGAGCTTAAATTAACCAAATAAACTAATTCAATCATCTTATCAATTTCTCATAACCTTAAATTCTTATAATTTCAAACACATCTCATAAGGCACTTCCATTATTGAATAATTTAACACATATATTTAATTGAAATAAAACAATTCAATTCGTTCTATATTAAATGTATTTTAACTATTATGCTTTAAGAATTAGGATGCATTTGGCAATGGCCTAAATAAATCCAACTTCACATTCTATTTCTTCTTAGAAAATGTACTACAACCGAATATCATCCCAAAAACCATCTACATATCAATTTGGAACTCAAAGTATTGAACATTTAAAGATTATGTTTATAACCACATAACCGAATTTCATAAGCTCCATGCTCAGAATACTTATCAAATGGTACGCACATCTATTCATTAGATATATATATACTTATATATATACCTCGATTATAATCCCTACTCACAAGTTCATACTCAAAACACTTAACATGATTCATTTATATAAATTTCATGGCCGAAAGTAACTCCTTATCCCATACACATATATCCTTATAACATCCAACTTTGGATCTTTATACAATGGAACCATAGCCGTATGCTCTTCTCAGTTAATTTCGCCATACAAAGCAACATTTACATCATTAAAGCTTTATTTCAAATTTCTTCTAATCAATTTGAACTAAATCACAACACATATTAAAATTTTAAATTCCTATTCGGCAATGCGGGCATTCTCTATCACATAACCGATTTCCAAAGTTTCATATAACCTTCCTATATGCACAATTAATTTACTTAGACCTCAACCATCCTCCATTACAAAATTAAAGCATAAAACAACCACCATTTCATAACTCTCTCTCATGGCCGAAAGCATGAATCATTACCAAATTAAAAATTTACACATGGGCAATGTTAAGAGCTTCAAAATCAATCTAATATCACAAAATTACTAGAAACAACATTCAATTCATACCTTAAATTAGCATGAGAAGGTGCCGAATGCCTTGGATTTTATTTTCTTTTTCTTTCCCTAATGTTTCGGCTAAAAGTGAACATAAAAGAACAACCTTGTTCTTTTCACACCTTTTTTTTATTATCATATGTTTAATAATACAAAACCGTTTCCTTTTTGTTTTTCTAATATAAAATGCATATATTTTTCTTACAAAACAATATCATGGCCGACCACTTACTTCAAATTGGGCAATTTGACATGCAAAGTCTTCTATTTTCAACTCATGCATTTTTCTGTCATCTTATTCTTCCTAGCACATTTTTAACTTTTATCACATAAGTCCTTTGTCCATGATTCCACATTCAAATGATAAAATTAAAACATGAAATTTTCACGCATGCATTCTTACTAATAATAGACATAGAATATAGCATTAAATTATTTTCGTGACTCAGTTTTGTGGTCCCGAAACCACTTCCCGACTAGGGTCAAATTAGGGCTGTCACATCAGGCCTAGTGGGGTTGAATTATTCAGGGGTGTCGCTGGAGTCGTCCCTAACGTGGCTGAGTACGGAATGGAAGCCATGGAAAGAATTATGGATGACTTGGATTTCTCTGTTGAGAAAAAGCTTAAGGGGGCTATTTCACTGCTTTGCGACGAGGCATACCAGTGGTGGCTCATGGTTAAGGAAGGCACTCAGCCCGAGCGTTTGATGTGGGACCTTTTTAAGACGGCCTTTCAGGGTAAATACGTGGTGGCCAGTTTCATTGATGCTAGGAGACACGAGTTCCTTAATCTCACTCAGGAAGATCATTCGGTGGCCAAGTATGAGGCTGAGTTGCTGAGGTTGAGCCTTTATGCACGAGGCATGGTGGTGACCAAATATGAGAGATATGTCCACTTTGAGTATGGTCTCTGAGATAGTTTGCGAGTTTTGATAGCTCCGCAGAGGGAGCGTGATTTCTCAGCTCTGGTTGAGAAGATGAAGATCATCTAGAAGGTGAAGTGCACTGAGCGCCAGAACTGAGACAGAGGAAAGACTAAGAGGGATTCGGAGCCCTCAAATTCTGGATTTAGGCCTATGAAAAAAGGCCAGGTCTGATGGGCCAATGAGAGTTAGGCCACCTGTGGCACTTGTGGGTGTGGCGATTTATCAGCACTGTGGTAGACGCCATCCGGGCGAGTGTTGGAGGGCTACTGAGGCTTGTTTTAGATATGGGTCTACTGAGCATCATGTTAAATATTGCCCATTGAGAGTTAGTTAGATGCAAGCTCCAGTTAATGAGACTGTACCGTCGCCAAGGGTTGTTCATTAGCCACCTAGGGGTCGAGGACAGGCCAGGGGTGGTAATGGCATTATTTGACCTATGAATTTAGCCTATACATAGGCTCTTTTACAACCTTAGAAAGATACACATTAGAGATTAGAACTCATAACGCTTTTGGAGAATTTTGTGTTAAAGTTTTGAGGGTTCTTTTTTTTCGAGTTTCGGGGTTTAGTTTTTATCTTCATCTTTGTACTCTTTGTTATTTTGCTATTATAGTAAAATTATCTTTGCCCGTCGGTTTTTATCCTCTTTGGAAGGATTTTCCATGTTAAATTTGTGTGTTCAATTTCTCAATTTCTTCCATTATTTTCACTTGTTTGATGTTTAATCGAGTTGTCCCCAATAAGTGGTATTAGAGCTAGTTCAATTTTTGTATATCAGCCCGTTCAGATATGGCAGCAACAAGGTTTGAGATTGTGAAGTTCAATAGTGTCACAAATTTTAATTTGTGATAAGTTCAACTGATGGCAATTCTAGTTCAAACCAGCCTGAAAAAGGTTATTATCGAGAAAAAGGTTTGAAAATCTAAATCAAAAACAGAATGGGAAGAGCTTGATGAAAAGGCCTTGTCTGCAATCTAGTTGTGCCTCATGAATATGATCTTGGAGGTATTGATGGAGAAGACCTCATCCACCTTGTGGAAAATGTTAGAAATTCTTTATGCGACTAAGTCTTTAGCTAACCATTTAGTGTTGAAACAACGTCTATTAATGTTTCACATGAATGAAGGTAAGCTTCTTCGAGATCACATTAGTCAATCCATTACTCTTTTAAATGATTTAAAGAAATTTGAGGTTTAGATTGACAATGTTGATCAAGTTATGTTATTATTGTGCTCTTTACCCCCTTCATACAAGTCTTTGAAGGAGACCTTGATTTATAGTAGAGACAAACTCTCGTTCGAATATGTGAAGGGTCATTTAGTGAGTAGAGACAAACTCGACAATGAGTTTGGTTTAGATAGCAGGGCAAATAGGCAAGCTTTCATTTTGGTAGCATCAAAGAAGTGAGACAAAAGGTTTCGCTATTGTAAAAAGTTAGGTGACATCAAAGCAGATTGTTATAAACTGCGAAATAAATAGCTACTAAGAGTAACGAGGAAGATGTAGTTGGTGCTAATTTTATCAATAAAAGTGGTGATGATTTTTTGTTAGTGTCAACAAATGATAAATGCAAGCTTATGTCTAAGTGGATCTTAGAGTCGGGATGTTCTTTCCACATGTGTCTTAATAGAGAATGGTTTTCCACGTACAGGTCGGTTAAAGGTGGAGTTGTTTACATGGAAAATGATTCATCCAGTAAGGTAATTGGTATTAGTACTATTAAAATTAGAATGGACGATGGGACGATGATGACACTCTCAGATGTTAGGTATGTACTTGATTTATGAAAGAATCTCATCTATTTGAGTATTTTAGACTCTAAAGGATGCAAAATCAACATTGAGTGGAGTGGCATTAAGGTATCTCGTGGAGCTTTCATTTTGTTAAAAGGTAAAAGGACTGACAGTCTTTCTATTCTGGAAGGTTCTAAGTGACCGATGCAATCAGACGTCCATTGTCCATTACGGAGTCGAAGTCAACTTGTTTGGAGTGGAGGCAACTTAGTCATAGGAGGGAAAAATGTATGACCATTTCGTTGAAGACAAGTTCATTTATGGATGCAGGTTTTGAAAAGTTAGGGCACTATGTTCGTGAAAATTAGACCTAGGTTAGTTTTTGATTTGGCAGTGTACAAGTCAAAAGCTAGAAGTTTTTCAGTTTCTAAGCACAAATTCGACTCAGTTAATTCACTGCATAGTTCAAGATAGGCCTGCAGTAGGCTTTGGCAAAGATGGAGTTGTGGAAATATGGGTTAAGGTGGAGATTTATTGAGTATGACTCCTATTTTAGTCAAATTTGAGAAATAATCTTCCAGTTAAACTCTATTTATTTGTTTCAATCAAACTCTGTGTAGGATCGCCCGGTGCCTCCAAGGCGCAGCGGAAAATTAGAATAATAAATTTTACCGGCGATCCATACCATGGATCCATGTGTAAGGAACGAATCGGGGTGATAAAGGTTTCGAAATTACCGAAACTTCAATCTGAGTAGACAGCGACGCCAAGGCAACGGGAATCCTGAAGCACTATCGAACCAAGCCGCAACCTTTAACGATGTCGGCCTCTACGTAGTCCACCCAATTGACAATGAACGGAAATCTCTCAGAAACTATTTTCAGAGAGTATCACTTTTGACGGCTGCTAGGCCTCACTTTTATAGTTTCGGGATTTCCTATGTATATCCCCTTTAGGGTTTTTACCCTTGCCATATTTAAAACTTTGTGTTAATTGGTATATATTCATAATGAATATTTATTACCATAAATAATCCGAATCATAATAATCGTTATTAAATAAATATAATAACGTTTAACCGAAAATTATAATTACGTTAATTATAATAAAGATTTCGGTAAACTATATTTATTTAAATTTATATATATATGAACCAAAATCATATATTAGAAAATTATGTTCTTGATTATGTGTACAACATCCTTGTACATATAGTATGTTCAATAATTTGATTGCCGAATTTAATTAATTCTATAATTAATTTAATTCATGCGACAACCAGACACAATACCAACTATGTTTTACTCCGTTCATTTCAATTAAAAGGTGTGACCCTATAGGTTCTTGTAACATTAGCAGTAATATTAGAACTATTCTAATATTACAAACAATGAGTGGCATCTAGCAATGCATCATTGCTACCTAAGTTACAAGAAGTCATGATTCGACATAACCTTTTGTGATTAACTTTTCATGCATTAATCCTTAAGTCCAATATCTTTAGAATAGACACAAGTCATGGAATAGTCACACTTGCATAGTCCATCCTATGTTTCTTGATACCTTGAGTAGACTATGATATACAAATAAGTATGACATCTCACATCAACTTATTTGAGCATGGCCATGCATTTCTAGTCTCACTCAATCAAGTGGCCTGAGATATTACTCCTATTATGTAGGAGGGACTTATCCTATATTGATCAACCATATCCCTCTACATAGATTGTGGTATATCCAACATTAGTCTTAATAGAACAACCAATTACAGTGTTCGTTTGACTATATCAAAATATACAACTCACGATGTTGGAATGATGATGATCTCAAGTATGAGGATCATATACATATTAATCACTATGAGTAATATTGTGACAATTACATAATAATCCAAGAAACATACTCATAGCGGGTCGGTCCAATATGTTGTTCTCTAACACACACATTCATGCATTGATTCTGATACTCGATATCAATGACAACTCTTTATCATCAATCAACTACATGTTAGTCTCAATGCATTATTATTGTCCTAGCCAACAATAATACTCGACTAAGGATCTTTTAAGAATAATCATATTATTCTTAGGACATTATTATAAAACAGTTTATTTATTCACACAGAAATGAAACTGAAATAATAATGGCAAAGCCTTATATTAATAAACATGATAAATCAAGTATGTTGTTACAACCATCTCGTGATTGATCTTTGGGCATACTCTTACACTCTGGTTAGTCTAGATTATTTTATTATTATTTGACCTATGAATTTAGCCTATGAATAGGCTCTTTTACAACCTTTGAAAAACACCCATTAAAGATTAGAACTCATAACACTTTGGAGATTTTGTGTTTATGTTTTAAGGGTTTGTTTTTCGGGTTTTGAGGTTTAGTTTATATCTCTATTCTTGTTCTATTCATTCTTTTGCCATTATAGTAAAATTATCTTTTCTCGTGTTTTTTATCCTCTTTGGAGGGGGTTTTTCACATTAAATTTGTGTGTTCAATTTCTCAATTTCTTTCATTATTTTTACTTGTTCATTGCTTAATCAGGTTGATCCCAACAAATAATAATAATATGTTAGAAAACAATAAAAAAAACAAACATGATGAACATGTAAAGCGAATGCAAATAAAATAAATAGTATAATAAAATGTTATTTTAATTATTCAACCCAATTCATAAATGCAATGGCTAAGGTTCATCTTGAGTTAATGGTAATTAATAACCTATGTCAAATTATTTCTAATGTAGAATCAATGACATACATGGATGTCTAGATTTAGGTCAAGTGCTAAAAAGCACAAGTGTTACTGTCACCTTCTCTAACAAATCAATTGTTTTAATAGTTTACCTAATCTTGTACTAAGTGCAATGTGATCCTCAATTGGTCATTTCCTTTTGAAACTAACTTTAGGTAACCTCCTGACTAGATGGCTAGTGTAGAATGGGTGGCTAGCTCTCAATGCACTTTCCCCTAAAATTTTTGTTAACCAATTTGTAACCTAGAATTAAAAACATATGCATAAATAAAAAAAAATTTAATATGTAGCCATCTTTTCTAAATTAGATTTTAATCATATTTCAATTACTAAGCCATTAACCTACAGATTTCCGTACCACAAAAAATAATTTAGCTCATTGTGAATTGACAAGAAACATATAAGATATTTAGATGAAGCATAACAAAAGAGAAATAAATAATAAACTATGTAAATATAAATAAATCTCCAACAAGTTACTACAATCCACAAGCAAATTGAGAGAGTTGAATACTACAACAACTATAAACTATGAAAGAGAAGAAAAATGAACTTTAGAATTGTTTCTACTCTAAATTGATATCTCTACTTTAGACAAGATTAGTATAGGGCAGATTCACGAGCTAGGGTGAAAAGTTAAAGTGCCTTTATTAAAAATCATTTGGAAACAATGCAAATGTAAGTGAATAAGAGTTTGAAATATATAACAAATATTTGCTCATCATACCCTTACAGTCACATTTTTTCTTGTCCTTGAGTAAATCAAGTAAAAAATAAATATGCAATCCTAATATACTTAGCATAACTCAATGAAAATATTACAGAGTGAAAACCAAACAGCTCAACACTATAAAGAGTCTAAGTTTTTGAAATGTCCAACTAGGATGCTTGCAATGGCACATTTAATCTGTAGAAAATTAACATATAGAAAATAGTAGAAGAATAAAAATTTTGAGATTGTTTGTGCAAGCTACCTCTTTTAAAATCTCATTAATGCGGTGAAAAAGTTATAAACAACAAGCCATTGGTCTCCCATTGAGTAAGGGATCCAATGCTTTATTTATTTTCTAACCCTGAATTAAAATAAGGGTAATTATTCTATTCACTACTAGTGGAGTAAACAAAATTCCATAAGTTGGGTTAGGATGATGCCATGTGTCTTTTTTAATGATTTAATTAGTATTTTATTACACTCTAGGAATAAATGAAATCAACCCTAACCTGTTTGTGGATTTTTTTTTTTACTCTACTAGCAATGTATATGATAATAATACTTTTAAAAAAACACTTATGTATATTATTTCTATAAAATACATCATGTCTAACCATAATTGATATATAAATTATCTTACAAAAATTTTATGAAAATCTAGATAAATTTATTTTATGCAATTTTCTTGTGCATAAAATAAGTTTGAAAATTTTAGAAGTTGGATTATAGATTTGAGGGGTGATTATAGTTGTTTATTGAAGCAATTTTAATCCAGGATCTAGTGGTTAAGTTAGTTGGTCGACCAAAGAGACAATTATTTTTGCAAATTTATTTTTGTTGCAAGCATCTATGAATTGAAGAATAAGAGAGAAGATTGTTCAATTCAAAGCTTGGTTCAGAGTTCAATTTATATTAATTGAAAAGCCCAAAGACAAAATCCAACAAAATTCTTAACCAAAGACAAAATCCAACAAAATTCTTACTCTCCCATTGTAACACCCTAAACCCGGCCTAGATGTTATGGCCAAATCTGGCGATGTCACATCATAGAGTGTTTGAAAACAAAATCATAGAGATCAAATCGTTTCCCTGTTATTTTCATTTCTTAGTCTCTTATTTAATTAATTGGGATTTGAAAATGAAGTTCATTGCGGAAGCTTTGAAAAACAACTTATGTACTTGTGTGGTTTAGAGAAAACATATTTTAAATTGAAAACCAAATTCCCTACTACCAACAGTTATAAGTCCATAGAGTTAGGAAAAATAACAACCCAAACCAAGCAAAAGTTCGTAAGTCCAATTTACAATCCAAAAACTTAACCAATAAAAATAAAAATAAAATAAAATTAAAAAATCTAATAATTATAAATGAAACAATGATGTCCAAAACAATGGTCTCCGTCGAGTCTTCTGCCACACCAATCCACCTAGGTCTGTAGATTACCTGTGCACATTAAACAAAAATGGTGAGTTTACGTAAACTCAATGTGTAGTCCAGCAGAAACAAACAAAACAAACAAGAATTACAGTGCAGTCAATAGTATTGGGCCTAAGCCCCTTTCAGTATCAATGATAGTTTAGCCTTAGCCCAGTTCAGTATCAATATCGAATAAGAAGTAGGGCCTTAGCCCATCAGAATATCAGTATGTATTAGGGCCTTAGCCCATCATAGTATCAGTAGCAGTCATGCAGAATTCAGTAACAAAGTCCTACCCATCCAACCTCTACACACCATCTCCGTCCAACCCTACATTCTATATGGGGATTAAATTAACCCACCCATCCCTACACTCCAGGTCGTACCAAATGCAGTACAACATAGTAATTTGCAGCTAAGCTGCTAGTATATTAGGCTTAAGAGCCTTTCAGTACACTTCTTCTAAATAATATCAACCCCAACCCAATGCAATGCAACATATAATGGATGAAATGCTATTATGCAATTTCAGTACATATATTCAGTTCAGATATTAACATGCTCAGTATAGGTACCATTCAGTTAATTTCACACAATTAGGGGTCTAAGTAGCACTTACCGACCCTACAATAAGATCATAGTCGACTTGGGTGACCCGTGCAACCTTAGGAACATTTCATTAAAAATGGGCTCACACACCTATATGGCCTGCCCGTGTGGGCCCACACGGCCCATATTGGCCTTGGCTGTATGGATCATACGGCTTGGCCCAAAATCCCACACGCCCATGTGGATTGCCTGTGTGGCCCACACGGCCCAAAACAGTCTAGCCCGTGTCTTGCAAACGGCTTGCCTAGCCATCACACAGTCGCGTACTTCGCGCATAGCCTGGCCTTGTCGTTTGCACGGCCGTGTCCCAGCACATGACCTACCACACGGCCTACCACTCGCCCCTGTGGCATCGACAGTGGGGTTTTTCGGCTTTTTGTCGAACCTTATTTTCTGCATTTTAGGTACACACCTAATATTGTTTCACTGCAAATATGCTCCCAAGCACTCTAAGACCTAAAAATAGACAATTAGAGCCCAATTTAGATCACTAACGAAAACTCAAAACTGAAAACCATCTACATCGAAGTTGATTACGTACCTAAACACTTGCTGGCAATGTACTGAAATTTCTGACACTCAATTTCCTTGTGAAGCCACAACTAATTTCTAATTTTCACCTAAACCAACAGAGCCAAAATAATCCTTTCTGGAACTAGCTAAAAACAATAAAATAGAGACAGTCAGATACTTACAGAACGAATGTATACAATTGTTGGCCAAAAAGTAGGCTAGTAGAAAAATCAAACAAAGAGGGTGGACTAGGGAGCGAAAATTTGACAAAGCAAAGAAGAAGAGAACGATAGAAAAAATTGGGGAAAAGAAGAGAACGCCAAATTTTTGGAAAAATAAAAACTAAATAGAAACTTAGATGATATCGATAACTACCCTACATCCCTAAATTTTCTCCCATTCTGCCGAAATACTTGTCCATCACTGCGCAAAAATAATACCTACATTTCGGCATGGATTCAAACTTAAGACTTCATGCAATCAAACACTCTACTTAGCCATTAGAGTAGCAGGCCCATTCTGTTATTTAATTACCAACTATTAAACTTAAGCCCTTTAGGCCAGGTTAAGGTTTTATTTATAAAAGTACTAAAATTTTCCCAAGTCATGGCTTGAACTTGGGACCTCCCACATACACTCAGAGCACTTAACCATTGAAGTAGACAAGTACTTATGTCACATATACACAAAAACAAGAATTAAAAATTTTGGGGTGTTACACCATGACATCCAAGAAAGACATACAAAAGTACTAATATTAAGGTAATTTATTGCATTAGAGAGTTAATCATGTTTTGTTAATCATTTCAAATTTCCTTAAAACTATTTCAAGCTTTTAACAACTATATGTGGGATAGAACTATAAAATATGGCTCTTTGGATCCTATTATACTAGTTTTGAGCACAAGTAAGGCGGTAGATCTCTGAGTGAGTGGTCGCAATTGTTTGTTCTCAAAAACATCATAATGATCATGGTTGGACTCTAGTCACAAGTCAAAGAGGCTAATAAAATGCAATGCTCCTAAGGACGAACTTAAATTGTCACATTGCTATTAAATGCAAGCTTAAGTTGTTCACCTAAAATGATGATACTCCTATCTTTATGCTTAAATTGTTCATTCGAAAAATTAATAATGTTCTTAAGCATGAGCTTAAACTATTGATACAAAAAAAAAAAAATAAGGCTCCTAGCACAAACTTAAATTGTTGTATCACTGTTAAACATGAGACTAAACTACCCATTTAAAAGAAATTTTGAGCTATGTAATGATTTAATCCTTCAAAAAGAAGGGTACATAGGGAATCTACTTTTATTGCCAAGTTTAGTTTAAATGAGGAAAAAAACTTGCTGTATCCTTTTCAAAATTGAAATTCTTATAAACACAATTCAAAGATGAAAATTTTCAACATCCAAAGCAAATCAAGTTTCTTGACTTGCCCACTTTCTACACTTATCAAAAATTACATATATAACCAAGACTTGAAAGGGAATTATAGATGGAGAATATAGACCAATCAAAATACATCATATGACATTATCATTTGTCTCTAATGAAACTAAACTAATTACTAAAAGGTAAATCAAGAAATTAGATCCTTTCAAAACTCTTTTATAAAGATATCATATTTTTTAAATATTATTTTATCTCTAATTAATTTCAATTAATATGAGATAAACAAAAAAAATAAAAGCATTTAATCCTTATAAGGAACTCAAACAAAAAAGTTATATTCTAGATTGTAACACCCCGAATATTTTTACAGTAAGATATTCTCCTTGATATAGTTAAGTAAGGAAATTAAGTATGTTGAGACGAATAATATATCCAAATAAAATACGTCGAGAAAAAAAATATGTTTGGGGAAAAATATGTCTAATTTTAAGTGGTTCGAAATATATAAATGTTAGATTGTTAAATAAAATATTTGATAAATAAATCAATAACTCTAGTAATGCTCCTTAACTCTAATCCGGTGTTGGATTCGGGTTAGGGGCGTTACAGTATGTGCATATAGAATTTGATTTATATTAAGTTTGATATGAATTATTATCGGAATAAATATAAGTGAAATATGTGGAAATTACGGTACATGAAATTATAATATAATGAAATAAATGATTTTAAACGGTAAGAGAATGTTACTTATAAGCATATTATATAAAATATGCGTAAGTATACTAACAATGTTGATTGATGCTAAGACAAGTGCCAAGCTATTGATTGAATGATAATATAATTATCTATATGATGCATTGAATCGATAAGTATTTAACGGAAATTTTTGCTAAATGATATATAAATCCGAGTAATGCTCTGAAACCTTATTTCGACAACGGATACGGGTTGGGGTGTTACATTAGTGGTATCAGAGCTAAGGTTTAGTCGGTTCTCAGACTGAATGTAGTATATGAGAAGTCTAGAAATACATGCAACTATGTAACCTATGATAAGATACTATGATATCTTCCAACCCTGATGAGATTTATTTTACTTAAAGATAAAGATGCTATTCCAACCGAGCTAATTCCAATAATGTTGAAACCAATATTCGGATATATGAGTAAAAGTTGATTATGACGAGTCGGAACTCGTAAAGGTATGAATAAATGTTACATTTAAATTTATGTGTATAATAAGTTCATGTGTAAATGTGGTAACATAATTGTCATTTTAAGTAATTTAATGATATTTGTATGATATGATGATTAATATCATGAAATATTATGCTTTGTGGTTATTATTTAGTAATATGCAAATTATGTGAGCTACTTGATAAATATGAATAAGTGATTATTGTGAAATTTGAATATTTGTTATTGAAAGGTAAAGTGAAATGTATTGAATTAAGAATATATGTGATTAATTGAAATGTGCATTGGTCGGATAAATGAAATGAGTAAGTTTGTACGAAAATAAATTATTGATTCTTTTTATGTTGTTATATTTTGTTATCATATGAGATGCGGTTGCCTATAGACTGATTATTTGATAAAAATTGCAAATTGACGTAGACTAGGAATGAGATTATTAAAAGTTGAAGAGAAAGATTTCCCATTTGAACCTTAGGAATATATGAGGATACAACTGACATGTCACTAGGATATTTGAGTTCCGAACTCGTTGAGTTGAGTCCGAGTTCGTGAGATATAATCAGGCATCCGAACTCGTTGAGTTGAGTCCGAGTTCACTTATGGATGCGTATGCCCGAACTCGTTGAGTTGAGTCCGAGTTCGTGAGATGTAACTAGGCATCCAAACTCGTTGAGTTGAGTCCAAGTTCACTTATGGATGCGAACGCCCGAACTCGTTGAGTTGAGTCCGAGTTCACTTATGGGCGGGTTACATGGTAGCTTGAGCTACGTTTTTGTGGACTATTGAGTTTGGTTTAGCCGCGAGCATAACACTTATGTGCATGCGTTCTGTTGTATCGATTATATTCCGATGAGATCAACGGGAAATCGATTAAGTGAAAATACATGAAAATTAAATTATGAGGCTTTATATTGATTAAGTTATATTCAATGAAATTTATGAGATTTATATTGATTAAGTTCAAAACGGTAAAAGTGAAAAAGTTCAATAGTTGAGCAATTGATAATGCAGTCAAAACTGAGAATGAGTTAATAAGTGAAGATGGGTTCTGGATGGAGATATTATATTTTTGAAAATTAGTTGAGATATGAGATTTAAAAGCTTTAACTAAAGGTTCATGATTTGATTAAAGATAATATAGATTATATATGATGCCATTTGATGAAAGATTTCGATTTAGATATGAAATTAAATATAAATTAACACATATGACTTATATTGTTACATGTTTGATGTCTATTATTTATTATAGTTTTTATAATTTGAATTATGATAATACTACTGAATATAGACGTACTTAGTATACAGTTGTATCACTATAATTCAAATTATTTATTATTATTAAATGTTAAATGTTAATTTATGTGTATGGTAAGTGAAATATGAGGTAAGTGTTATTGTTGAATTGAATAGAAATTAAATTGAGTAATGGGTAAATTTAGTATTGAATTTATATTAATGAGAAAAGTGAAATTAAATTGAGTTGTGAATAAATTGGAAGAGAAAATGGAATTAAAAAGTGAGGTATGAAATACATGATAAAGATTATTAGTAAATTACAGATGATTGATGAATAGTGAAATTTAAATTATATTACAGGTATTGAAGAAAGAGAAGATATAAACATACATGACTATTAGTATAATGATTAAATTGTAAAATATGTAAAAGCGTTATGCTAAAAGTGTAAGAGTGATATGCGTGCGTAATGGAATTTGCACAAGTAGAGGAGATTAGATCTATTAAGATATTAGTGGTATACCATTAAGGGATTCTAGGCATTCTCTGAAAATAAAATGTTGTTACTCATCAAGTGCTCTCTAGTTAATAGTGCATAAGATTACACTTTTATATCTATTTCGTATATCCTAAGTGTTCTGTTTAGTCTATGAGCCTCTGTTAAAAAGGTAAACAATTTTCGTTACAAGGTAAGGGGTTATCTCTAATTCATGTTTAAAAATAGTGAATTAAAAATAAATTGTGAACTGAAAATATAGAGAATGGATATAAATAATAAATTAGATAAAAATATGAAGAAAGGAACTATAGAATTATAGAGACAATGAAGTCCATGATTAAAAGAAGTAAGGAAATTTCGAGGACGAAATTTATTTTAAGGGGGAGGGAAATGTAACACCCCAAATATTTTTACAGTAAAATATTATCCTTGATATAGTTAAGTAAGGAAATTAAGTATGTTGAGACGAATAATATATCCAAATAAAATACGTCGAGAAAAAAAATATGTTTGGGGAAAAATATGTCTAATTTTAAGTGGTTCGAAATATATAAATGTTAGATTGTTAAATAAAATATTTGATAAATAAATCAATAACTCTAGTAATGCTTCGTAACTCTAATCCGGTGTTGGATTCGGGTTAGGGGCGTTACAGTATGTGCATATAGAATTTGATTTATATTAAGTTTGATATAAATTATTATCGGAATAAATATAAGTGAAATATGTGGAAATTACGGTACATGAAATTATAATATAATGAAATAAATGATTTTAAATGGTAAGAGAATGTTACTTATAAGCATATTATATAAAATATGCGTAAGTATACTAACAATGTTGATTGATGCTAAGACAAGTGCCAAGCTATTGATTGAATGATAATATAATTTTCTATATGATGCATTGAATCGATAAGTATTTAACGGAAATTTTTGCTAAATGATATAAATCCGAGTAATGCTCTGAAATCTTATTTCGACAACGGATACGGGTTGGGGTGTTACATAGATGAACTCTCTTTTACTTAATTAATTGACACTATAAAAGGATGTCATCTTTAAACCATTCAACAGACATTTAGAACTTCGAAAGTTCAGAAATCGAAGCTTGGAGAGAAGATTTTGAAAGAAAAGAAGCTTTTTCCCAAATTTTAAGAAATCTTTGAAGAAATCGAAGAACACAAAGAAATGTAAAAGAACTTCATAACAGTTCTGAAGAAAACTTGTAACACCCCATTCCTATAACTGTCACCGGAATAGGTAAGGGGCATTACCGGACTTGTAACTCATGACAGAACAGTAAATTTTTTTTTTTAACGATCATTCATTTGGATAAACACTAAATACTGCCAGGGATAAAATTTAGACTTCTAAAAGTAAACATTCAAAAGATGCCATTTTCGCATGGCTTATATACATTAACCAAATTATTCTTCTGCTACTAGTCTATTCTATACATGCCATAAGATAATCCAAACATAGCAGTACCAAACAGTGGATAGTGATAGTATGACCAGTTGCTGACGATCCCCGAGCAAAGGCCAAAATCGATAATCTATAAAACAAAGAAACGTAACAACAGAGTAAGCTTTCAAGGCTCAGTAAGTCTTAAGTAAAACAATTAACTCTACTGAATTAAATACATTTATAACTTATACAAAATCCAAGTGAAGTCTCGATCGGCTTAATAAGCCTACACAAGAACATGATACATACCTGGCCAACTTAATGTGCTAAACATCCGTAATTGTTGATTTATTACTAAGTCGCTTAAGATTAGGCCTTGCACAAATCACGTTTCGAAATGTCAAGATATATCACCATTCGGTCAAATAGTTTAAACCCCATGTATGCACATATAATTCATCTATTTCATCCAAATTTAAGAGTATATACCCCTTCGCATTTAAAAACATCAATGCTACTTCTAGTTTAATCAGTCGAACTAAAACATAACACTATAATCACATTCGATTTCCATATTTGGAAGCACATATTCATGTTTTAATCTTACATAAACAATTTGATAGAGTCAATACTCGTTGAATATAACTTATAACCATCTTATAAGTGATTCCCTAAGCACATTTGTAATTCAACCGAAATCGAGTTCACATAGCAAGTAAGTATCACTTACCATATACTTAACCTTTGTACACTTATAGTTTCCATAGTTACCATTTACCAATTCAATCTTTCAATACCTCTAACCACTTATTCATATGCACTCATTTTGTGCACATACATAAATGTATATATGCTTAGTTCTTTATTTCATAATCACATTAATATTTTCAAATAATCTAATCATGACAAGTATTATAGTTACGTATAAGTATATAAAGGACCAAACATATTCCGTATCACATATACATAAATGACCAAACGCAATCCATACCTTGTATTTGCACATCTTGCCGAATACAACTCAAATTAGTAGATTTTCATGAAACTAATTAAATCCTTATCTTAAAGATATACAAATGGTCTTCGTTTTGAAATAATTCAAGGCACTTAGCCATAGCCTGCTAGGTTTAAAAATCCAAATCCAGTTACCAGCACCAAGCCTGCGGGACTTTAAGCTTGGATATATCATCATAATCAATTCACAAAGTTGTATACACATCAATTCACATACCTTCGATTTTCCCATCACGGAAACACATTAATGAGGTATCACTTCATTCAAACTTATTTGTATCTCAATATAGTTAGTCTCATTTCACAAGAGCCATTAGGCCACATCACGTAGTCACTGAGTCTTAACTCGGACACTTTCCAAATTTCATGTATATTTAATCACATGTTACCACATTTCACACAAACTATCACATTTGTAATTCATTAACCTCATTCGAATATAAGCATATAACATGCACCTTAACTTCATGTCATAATATCATTCGACTTTAATACATATATATATATATCCCTTTCAATAAACTTCCAACTAAATAAGCAAGTACACACATGACTTACATTCTTCTCATGACAACCATTCGGCTAAACAACATATATGTCACTTCACCTTCAATTTATAAAACTATCAACACATATTACATATACATAGCTTATGTTTATAAGATAGCCATTCGGATAACTTGCACACATTTAAATTTTAGCCATTTTGGCCTCACCACCTATATATTTATCTTGTACATCAATTTCAGCAATAGCTTATAAGCAACTCAAATAGTTTCATCAATGTTTACAACAAAATTTCAGATTCACTACAAGTTGTTTTTCCTGCACAATAGTCATTAAATTATTTGTAACTGGAGCTACGAAACTCCAAATGAAGTGCCGTTAATTTTCTCTGAAAATAGACTCATGTATCTTCTATCCATAAAATTTTCAGAATTTTTGGTTTGGCCAATCAATACCAGAATTTTTCTTAAAGTTTCCCCTATTTTACTGTTTGACTATACTGACCACTCTTCACTACAAATCAAATTTCTCATTGTAAAGAGTTCAAAATATGTTCTTGTTTATTTCATTTGAAACTAGACTCATTAAGGAGTATAAGAATATAAATTTTATCATATAACAATTTTTTTACGATTTATAATGATTTTCTAAAAACAAAACAGGAGATTTCGGAGTCATTCTGACACTGTCTCACACAACTTTAAATATCTCTTCATAGGAAATTCCTTTGCTTACACGGTTTCCTTTATAAGAAACTAGACTCATTAAAATTTGATTACATATTTTATTCAGCCTCTAATTCCGCTCCAACAATTTATAATGATTTTCTAAAATCACGTTACTGCTGTTGTCTTAAGCAGGTTATTACAATTTGCTCTTAAATTTCCAAGTCCAAACACTTATGAACTTACCATTTGAGTTTAGAACATATCATGGCCACATTATATCTTATTAAATCAACTCATTATGTCCTATTATGATTGAATTTACTCAACATTTAATCACTTAAAACTTACCTCGGAAGTGGTCGACGACTAGATATCCACGGCTATTCGTTTACTTTCTCTTTTCCCTTATCCGACTTTGATCCTCTTTGCTCTTAAGCTTAAGTAAAACAATAGATTTGCTTAAGTACTTAACTAATATTATTCACTTAACAATCACATTTGGCAATCACATATCATTTTCAATATGTATCATATTTAATAAAACATGCCATGACTTGATTTCATGCTTATTTAATCTATATCTAATTCACATTCACAAGCAAAGAGTCACTTAATTTATCATGCTTTCTTATACATGAATTTAATCATATTGCCGAATGTCCTTATGTGTACATGGTACATACATAAGGCATATATATATATATACACCTATATATGACCATTACAATTTAAACATTTAATCATAATCGGCAAGCTTTATTTCAACTATTTAAGGTGCAAACCAATTATGTTATTCATTAACATTTCGTCATATTAAATCTTTGATTAACCAATTTAACACATACCAAAAATCCAATCATACATCTAACCTTTATCTCAATTCCAAACCGAGTTATAAGATTATACATTACACTAAGCATATCATTAAACATACCTATTCAATTTAGCTAATTTCATAGCCGATTAATCACCTTACCCCACATTACTCAATGCCGAATATTAACCCAACATCACAAGCATAATCACCATGAAACTTACCTTAATACACATTTTATCCCATTGCCGAATACATATATATATCATCAAATAAATATTTATTCACATAACAACAATTCATTTACATCTCTATAAATGATCATAATCGGACATTATAAACAAATCAACTAATTTAGCATTCAAATTCTTCTAACCATTCCTTAATCACTTATTTAAATTATTATTTAGTCTCTAATTCAGTAACCATGCAAATAAACAATTTAAGCATTCATTTTTAGCACAATTACCAAGCCCCAAATATAATTTATAATTATCTAGATCATCAAAAATATTCAACACCTTGACACCAAAGCCAAATATGCTTAATACCACCAAACTCAAAATTCTTTCATGGGTTATGCTATGGCTCTTTAAACAATTCAATCTCTCAAATTACTAATTGAAAACATATTTGGCTAACACAATAACACAAATTAACAATTTCATAATCAAATCTCAAAATTAAGCAAAATTTCCATATATTTATTAAATACCACTCTAGCCAAATGAAATTCACTCATATTAGTCACTCATGGCAAAAGTTAACTAATCTATACTCACATATATTTATTCCTCAACACAACCTCAATGAACAACAATCCAAGCACATCAAAGCATAGCCGGATGTATCATTCTTCTTAAATTCAAAAATAAATGCATGGGCCAACTTCAAAATCTATTTAACAACTCAACTTTACGAAAATTATCAAGAAATTAAGCCAAACATACCTCCAATTACTAATATAATTGCCGTATGTCTAAGGGCCCCCTTTTGTTCTTTTTTGATCCTAAGAATCGGCTATTGAGAGAAAGAATGGATGAAACTTTGTTTTTCATCCCCTTTTCCCCATTATAAAAACCTTTATTTCATATTTTATAAGCCTTTATTTAATTCTTTAACAAAATGTATATAACATCATTTATTAGCCATCATTACAACAAATAAAATACATATTTTCTCACCTAAAACCATCATGACTGGCCACTATCATGAAAAATGGGGACTTTGACATGCAAGTCCCCATATTTAATCCATGCAACAATTTGGCCATTTTAAAAATTAACCCACACATTTTCAATGTTTCTCACATAAGCCCTTTTGATTAAATTCGCATTCAATTGACAAAAATCAAAGCATCAAAATTTCACACATACATTGTAACATAAAATAGACATGAAATTTAACAATCAATTATTTGTGTGACTCGGTTTTATGGTCCCGAACCCACTTCCCGACTAGGGTCAAATTAGGGATGTCACTAAACTGTTTTTCAATGTTCTGTTAGAGATAAACCCATGTAAGTAATGAACAAGAAAATTAATGAAAAAATTTAAAAGATTGAACACACAAATTTTACGTGGAAAAACCCCTCTAAAAAGGATAAAAAATCATGGGTAAAGATAATTTCACTAAATCGGTAAAAATGAAGAGTACAAAGATGGAGATAAAAATTAAACCTCAAAACCCAAAAATAAGAACCCTTGAAACTTAAACACAAAATTCCCTGAAAGCTTGTAAAAGCTAATACTTAAATGTGTTATGGGTTAATCTTTCTAGGGTAGAAAAGGGTCTATTTATAAGCTAAATCTGTAGGTCAAATAATCTACACTAATCAGAGTTCGAGTGGGACAAATAATTTGAATTTAACAAGAAAAAAGTTAACTGAGAAAAGTACATGACACGACGCGACGTTGTTTATGCTTCTAGTGACAGTCTGATTTAGACCCTATTCAGAATGGTGGTTTCGGGACCACGAATTTGAGTCAACAATTTTTTTATATTATTTTCTATGTTATGTGTGAATTTATATCCGTGAAATTTTCGTGTTTTCATTTTGTCGTTTGAGTGCCCAATTAAATAAAAGGGCTTAACCGTGTAAAATAAAAAATTGGTGGTTATTTATGAAAGTGGTGAATTGATGATTACTTTTGAATTGGAGGTGTTTACAAAGCAATATTACCATATGACAATGATATGGACGGTTGTGGCCTTAATGAATATGGTTTAGTTATTCAATTATAAAGGTTAATTTAGTAAAATGTTTAATATTATATGTTATAATAAAATATAATGAAAATGGTCATTCATGTTGTTCATATTATTGACCGAAAGTAGCAAAGAAAAGAAAAGAAAAGAGTTTGAGGGTTTCGACCATTGTTTTCTTTGATTAAGGTATGTAACTAGCCTATACATGCCATATTTACAACAATACAATGATTCAAAGATACCAAAGGTTAACTTGGATAGTGCGATAGCAATCTCTGACTACTTCCGAATCGAGCTAGCTTTCGAATCTATAAAATGAGAATAAACAAAGTAAGCTTTAAAAGCTTAGTAAGCCCCTATAATATAGAAACAAACTTACCAAAATATAAATAAGCATTTAAAGCAATATAAACCAACTCATAAGCTCACATTGCCTATTCACATGATTCAACCACATGTTATTCACATTGCAATCATGTATTCATCTATTTAAAAGATTAAAGACATGTATAACATCCTTCTACTTATAATTCATGTATCAATTCATTTATTCAACAAGTACTCATATAGAATAAAATCATATAACCATGTACCATTTATCAAACATATCACATATCTCAAATAACATATAAATCATGTATCATATAACTTGTATTCTTATACTTGTAACATATAATTCATACCATTCATGTAGTTCATATATCATATACCCTGTAATCATATACCTCTCGTATCAAATAATCTTATACATCTTGTGTTATTTATAACATGTATTCACTTCGGTATAATGTCAGTTAAACCTTTGGAAACATCAAGGGATACCCGGGTGATACACACACAATGTATATATAAACATGTAATCTGTCAATTCATCATGGATGCTCTTACGAGCCATGTATGGTGTGCTCCTCCTGAGCCGATAAGCGATAAGCCTAAAGGCTAAGCATGTAAGCCTGAAGGCTGAATGGTAAGCTCGAAGGTTGAACGATAAGCTCGAAGGTTGAACATGTAAGCTCATGAGCTGTGGTGAGTCCGCAACAAATGCAGGAGCTCGACCAACCTATAGCTCTAGTGACATGTCACTTGTATCCTATCACTTTCTACGATTCAAACGAGACTTGGTAATTAATTTGAACATGAAACCAATAGGCATTTCAATTCATTATTTCATAAACACATTTACACAATATGAAATGCAACAAATATTCAATAGGCAATTTGATTTCATAGTTCATTATACATTCATATAACATTAAATTAGCAATTACAAGTTTGATTCTAATTATACGAACTTACCTTTAGCTTGTCTACCCGATATCTACTCGTCTACCTTTTGTTTCCTCATATCAATTTCCGAGATTTGTTTGTCTTGATCTCATTAATTCAAATTTAACTCAATTATTCACTAACACATCCAATTTTATCAAAATACTCAATTTAATAAAAAATCACTTTATAAAACTTGTGTATCTATAAAAAACCATTAATAATCTTTCAAGGAATATCAAATTACACATATATTCAACAATGGCACATTTCAAAAACATCACCAATATCAGAAATTGAGGTATGGGCATGATAGATTACGAAGCAACGATCTCAAATACGTAAAAATGATCAAAAATCGAGTTGAATACATACCTAAATCAAAGCTTATAAGTGTCGAATTTAGAAACTCCTCCAACCTTATGTTTTCTTTCTTTTGTTCGGCCAAAGAGAGCATAAAATGAACTATTTCATGTTTTTATTTTATTAAACTTAATATAAGCCATTTATTAAAATAACCTTTATAAATCAATTAAAAATTCATATCAAATATGGACATGAATGTTCACTAGCTTTAATAAAGGAATATTAACAATTTAAAGCCTTCCATTTATAAAGCCACATTCAATTAAGCCATTTTACTAATTAAACTCATATTTATCGCTTTACACGATTTAGTCCTTTTTACCAAATTAACTATTTAAACAGTAAAGTTTCTATATGAAACTTTCACACAATAACTCTATCATGCTGTAGAACATAATAAAATAATAAAAATAATATTTTGACTCAGTTAAGTGGTCCCAAAACCACCTGTTTCGATTAGGGTCAAAATTGGGTTGTTACAACGAAGAGCTCGGGAAAGAGAAAAGAAAAGCTAATTTTGAAGCGAGAGATTCCCGTGAAACATCATCGAGTAGAACTTTTCAATCGTCATCGAAAAATTTTAGAGATGATTTTAGCCAATCTAAGGCTACTACGGGGTTTTCCAGACGTGATCGAGATAGACCTCCTGTGAGTTCACTAGCCACTTCGATTGCCAGTGTTGGCAATGTTCAGCCGAATAGCCCCGAGTGCAGGCAATATGGTAAGTGACATCTATCAGTCTTGTTTCAAATGTGGATCGATAGATCATTTTACTCATGAGTGCCCGATGTTAGCCGAGCAAAATACTGATCAAAGTGCGAGACCGAGTAATATGCCAGTGCAAGGCAAACAACCCAGAAATACGAGTAATTTGAGTGGCAATTAGAAAGGAATGAAAGATACAACAGTTCGATCTAAGGCTCGTGCACCTGCCAGAGCATATGCAATATGCGCTCGTTCCCAAATGTTATCACTGGTATTTTCACTCTCTATGATACTAGTGTTATTGCATTGATTGATCCTGGTTCAACTCATTTATATGTGTGTGCGACTTTAGTATCCAGTAAGAATTTGCCTGTTGAGTCTACTGAGTTTGTGATTAGAGTATCATACCCCCTAGGCCAGTGTGTTTTGGTTGATAAAGTGTGTAAAAACTGCCCATTGATGATTCAAGATTTATGCTTTTCGATTGATTTGATGTTGTTTCGATTCGATGAATTTGATATAATTATGGGTATAGATTGGTTGACTTTACACGATGCTATTGTAAATTTCAAATGAAGGACTATTGATTTGCGATGCCAGAATGATGAGATTATTCTACTTGAATCTAATGATCTAAATGGTTTACCAGCTGTGATATCCTCGATGTTGGATTAGAAGTATGTAAGAAAGGGGTATGAAGCTTACTTTGCTTATGTGCTTGATAGTAAAGTGACTAAAAAGAAGATTGAATCCATACTAGTAGTGTGCGAATATCTGGATGTGTTTCCTGAAGAATTGCCCAGTTTGCCACCTATCCGAGAGTTAGAGTTTGGTATTGAGTTAGTCCCAGGGATGACCTCGATTTTGATAGCTCCGTACAAAATGACACCAACGAAATTACAATAATTGAAAGCTCAGTTGCAAGAATTAACAGATAGAGGATTTGTGCGACTGAGTTTCTCTCCCTTGGGTGCACCAATTTTGTTTGTGAAAAAGAAAGACGGAACTATGAGGATGTGTATTGATTACCGGCAGCTCAATAAGGTGACCATAAAGAATAAATATCCATTGCCATGGATTGATGACTTGTTCGATCAGTTGAAAGGGGCTACAGTGTTCTCAAATATAGATTTGATAGTAGGTTACTATCAGTTGCGAGCTAAATCAAAACTGACTTGGGTCTACTCTTCACGAATGTAGTGCTCTACCTTTCCAATTCTTGCACTCAAAAAATAACTTCTCTTATTCAAAATGGTCATACCTTTTTCCCTCCTATGATCAAATTGCCTCTACTTCAAATGAGACGACTCCAACTCCTTAACAGATGAGAGACTTACTATTTTACCAATCACTGTTGAACCTTGTAGAACATAAAGACTATGGTCTTTCGACCTTTCATTAGAACAAGAGCTCCACGAGACAATTTAATGTCACTTGACTCGATGTTAATTCTACAAACCTCTAAGTTTAACATACTCAATGGGATGAGATTCTTCCTTAAATCAAGTACATGCCTGACATTTAATAGTGTTTTGATTGTCTCGTCGTGCATCCCAATCTAAACACAACCTACATCGATTGTCTTACTGAATTAACTATTCCTTATACGCATAACTCCACATTCAACTAAATTGTATGTGGAGAATTAGTCCCTATTGTGACACATGTGGAAAGAACACCCTGAATCTAGGATCCATTCGAACGTAAACATAGACCTTTTGGTCGTAGACACCAACAACCAATCATTACCCTTGTCATCGACCAAATTAGCATCGGCTAATTCTTCCTCATTGCTCTTAACAGCCTTTTTATTTTGCAGTTTGTAACAATCTATCTTAACATGACCTAACTTCTTGCAATAGTGACATCTCTTGTCACAATTCCTTGATGCTATCAAAATTGAGGCTTACCTATCTAATTTTGTATCCGAACCAAACTCATTATCGACTTTTTCTTTTATTAACAAGTGACCCTTCACATCCTTGAACGAGTGTTTATCTCTATCATAAATCAAGGTCTCCCTAAAAGACTTATATGAAAAGGTTAAAAAGTACAATAATAGCATAGTATGATCTTCACCATCTATCTAAACCTCAATGTTCTTTAAATCATTCAAAAGAGTAATAAATAGACTTATGTGATCTCTAAGGTGCTCACCTTCATCCATACAAAACATGTATAGTCATTTCAACACCAATCGGTTACATGGAGACTTTGTCGAGTATAGGGTTTCTAACCTTTTCCACAATGTGGATGTAATTTTTATCATCCACACCTTCTAAATAGACTATTCATGAGGCACACTAAATTGCAGATAGGGCCTTCTTATTCTAACCGATCTAGATTATCAGTCTTTCTCACTATAATGACCTTCTTCAAACTATTCTAAACTAGAATTGTCATCATTCGAACTTGCCACAAATTGAAATTTCGGATGCCATCAAACTTCTTAATGTCAAACCTTGTTGTTGCCATCTTTAAATGGGTTGAATGTGGAAATCAAACCAAGCTCTAATACCAATTTGTTGGGGATAAACCCTTGTAGGCAACAAATAAAAAATAACGAAGAAACTAAAAATATCGAATACGAAAATTTTATGTGGAAAACCCCTCCAAAAAGGATAAAAAACCACGGGCAAAGATAATTTCACTAAATCAGAAAGAACAAAAAGTACAAAGATGGAGATAAAAACTAAACCCCAAAAGTAAAAAAAATAACCCTCAAAACTTAAACACAGAATTCCCTAAAACCTTGTAAAACCTAATACTTAAATATGTTATTGGTTAATCTTTCTAGGGTAAAAAAGGGCCTATTTATAGGCTAAATTTGTAGGTTAAATAATCTTAAAATAATATAAACTAATCAAAGTTTGACTGGATAAATAATCAGAATTTGACTGGAAAAAGTAAACCAAGAAAATTGCATAAAACGTCACCACGTCACAACGTCCCCTATCATGTCGTTAGGACATCATTTTTGCTTCTCCCTCATTTTATCGTCACATCATTGTGACATCTCGCATGGCTCATTGTCGCAACATCGCTCTCTGTTTGTGTCTTAATTTAACGAAAATACGAGCCATACTCCATATCTTATTTAATTAATGGAATGGAGGATAAACCTATTTGCCATAAGCAAGTCTAGAAGGCCCTTTAAGTAGAAGTATCCATATAATATCAACTCTCAAAGACCTTTGGATTAAATAACTTTTCAATTCAGATACATCACCACAGTGGAGATAAAACTTGTTCTTTAAGATCTAGTCTTGGTTACCCTTAAAGTGAACTTTATCAATCCAGGATCAAGTCTTGGAAACACTTGGATCAACTCTCAAGCAATTTCAAGCTCTCTAACCTATTTTCAAGAGAAAGTCTTAACGGTCCTTAAAGTGGATTGTATCCATCCAAGTGTAATTCTTGAACACTTTTGGATCAAAATTAAATTAAAGTGTAGAATTCAATGATTTTGCTAGACATTGTATGTAACACCCAGTTTTGGCGAGTCCTAAGTTCTAGCGAGTAGGCTAAGAGTAATCTGTGGGGCGCGGCTCTATCCGCCCAATAATTGCTTTTGGCGTATAAAATCAGGCGCATAGCAAGCGTTAGATTATTATGTAGAGATTGAACTCATAATGTGTTGAGCTGTAAGGAAAGGGAGTGTGTTAAGAGTATTAAGAATTTTGTAAGTTGGAATTACTTCCAAAGGTATTACACACCAAGTTCATTAAGTTATTGTGCTAGTTACATTAGAGATGAATTGGTTAGAAATGGATAGAGCTGAAGAACCAAGTACATGATTTATTGGATTTTTAATTAGGTTCTCTCTACAGTTGTAAACCATTTTTAAGGACAATTCTGAAAGTTGTGACACGTGTCAAGATCTAATAAGGACTTAGTTTAAATATATGGATAATATGGGTAGATAGGGGAAAGTTTTCCTTCTTTCTTCTAGAGTATTGTTATCTGGAGCTGGAGGAACCAAAATGTATTTCCTTGTTCTTTAAGCTGGAGTTGTAAATCTAGATCATTATTAGTGACTACTCCATGTCAAGGTAAGTATTGTGACTCTACAAGTTTTAATGAACTTGGCATAAAATGAAGAAGTGAAGCTTTATATGAGGGTTATATGGGTTTGCGATGATGGTAAAGGTACGAATGAGTTTTAATGGTGTTCTCCTATTTTATTAGGAGTGGTTGCAACAATTTCTTGTTGGATATGGAGTTCAAGCTATTATCTGTGGTTGTTTGTGAGTCTCTATGTTAACTCTTGCATATGTATTATTCATTTAAATAAATCTGCAAGACACTAAATGAAATATGAAACTGAGATAATGAAAGGTACATAATGATATGTATGAAATTATATTAGTAATTACTAAAAGATATTTGTGAATGTATGATTGTTGGTTGAGGATAGTATGTATAGTTGGTATGGAATCTGATAAGTTCAAGTATATGGAGGATGGTAAATAAGTAATGTGATACTAAGGTATGGTTATCTATATGTATGCTTGGAATGTGTATTATGATTTAAGAATGTATGTGGACTTATGTTAGTGGAATAAAAGGTTAGGCTTAGACTATATAATTGCATAAAGAGACTATAAAGAAAGAAAGTCTATGTCTGTTCACTATGCTGATGTTCAAAGTGGCCCGCCGAGAGTTTAAATACGAACTCAAAGGACTAAAGGATGGTTATTACGCAATGGAGATGTAATGCCCCAGATTTTGGGCCTAGAAGAAATGGACTTCGTGTATCGGAGAAATTGGATTTTAGTTGTGCGAGAAATATTTCATAAATTGCATGTTAGTTTAATGGCTAAGTGATTTAGGAAGAGTGGGGAGTGTTGGAAAAGTCCTGGGTTCAAACCAGGGCTCTATCAAAATTTTAGTTTTGCCTTTGATGGATCTTGGAGTTAGTGGGAATGCCTTAAAAATATGTTTGGTTAAAATTTGATACAAGGAAGCGCTTGGTCTAGTGGCAAGAGGGCATTAGGAGTAGGCATGGGGTTCTAGGATCAAGTCGCGGCCTGTGTAAAATTTTTGGATGGTTATTGAATAAACCTGGATATTGGCAGGTGGGCTTTATAGTTAGTTGGGGATAAAAGGTATCACAATTAAGCAAGCGGCGTAGTGGTAAGGGACGTGTAACATAGCTAAGAAGACAGGTGTTCGAAGTTGGGTTGTGGCAAACTTTTTGGGTTTCTTCGAATAACCAGGTTGCTAGTTGATAAGCCTTTTCAATATTAGAAGAGGAGTTTCGACGTTTGAGGACCAAGGGCTCAAGTGGATAGGCGCAAGGATAAGGTGTGGAGGTTGGGAGTTCGAGGAATGGTGCTGCAGGTATGGGTATTTATTTTACGTTTTGATTGGGCAAGTGGCTGGCTTGGACCAAAACTCTTTAGGGATAAGAGTGGAGTTTCGGATGGGGATATGGATGAGGGTTAGTGTGGATATGAAGAAGAAAGAGTTCGAGTAATGATAGGAATTCAACTTGGTGAAGTGTTGGAACTGATTGGGGAATGTGGAAAGTACGAATTAGGTCACTTTTGCTTAATGTCGAAATAGTGTGGGGAATATTAGGTGATATTTCAGTTTTGGTAAACATTCTCCTTCCTTCTTGGTTTTTGTCAAGTTTTGTATTTTTTTATTGAGAACCAAATTTTGACCATTCGGGTTTTGCCTTCTAGCCTTCATTCTTATTTAGTTTATTTTACTCGCATTCAGTTTTCTGTGTCGATCAATCCCTCCATTACAGCTGAGCCTTGTTTCATGCCATCAACCTTCTCCCTAGTCTCTATTGCCTTTCTCTTCTACTTTTAACTCTCTCTCGCGTTTTGGTGAGTTACTCTCCCACCTCTCTTTAGATTAGGCTCTTTTTCTCCCTCTCTGATCATTTGGGTATTAGTCACTTGGATTGTTCTAGATATTTCAATAAGCAAAGGGGATGCTAGCAGTAAAGAGATGACGAATGTGTCGGTCAGGTATGAGCATGTAACCACTACTCCCAAGTTTAAGCGACGAAAGGTGTCAGTGGTTCTGGACTTTCCGACGGGATGCGAGAGGGGGACTGCATCAGACTTCGGATTAAATAGACAAATCACAGTTGATCAATCTAGTCAAGGCAAGTATAGTTTGTCCCTGGGTAAGTGATTATAGTGGATGTGTTTTACACTAATGGGTAAGTGACTAATGAAGTATAATGTTTGAATATAAGTTTTGGTGATTATGAGTACTTGGTACTCTATGTGGTAAGGTGTGTACTTCTGCCTTTTGTCTGACAGTATGATAAAAAGCCGAGGTGTGAGCACACACGCTGCACACATGATAGATCGGCAAAAGTCGAAATCCCGAAATGCCAAAAGGCCAAAAAGCTAAAAGTTTGGCTACGGTAACCACACGACTGTACGAACGATTGTGTAGGGAGATCGATACAACAACAGAGGCCCCATGGGCGATCCGATGGAGTCGGGCCACTTTTTTCCCAACTGGGCCGAAATGGGCCAAATGGGCCCAATGGGTCGTGGGCTCGACACTAGCTAAATTGATGGATTAGTAAGAAAACGCGAGCTGGTCATGATGATTACATGGCCTATGGTAGATTTGGGCCTAACAAGCCATACGAGAGTGTAGGCCCCACTTGGGCCACGTATTGAGCTTTTTGGCTCAAGTGTATTTGTAATTGCTAAATATGACATAAAATGTGCTGATTGAATTGTGAACTTGCTAATGGACCGCAGTTGTGTATTTAGGCTCATAATGAAAAATTATCGATATGCCGTTAAGGGCGAAGGGACTAAAATACCCCTACCTATTTTATCACTGATTTTGCATGCCATATTTGATACGTTATGTTGCATTCATGCTTGCATGTGGGATGGGTTTATGCTGGAGGAAGTGTTATGTGAGGATCGCATAGTCGCTTGACGACCGTGGATCCACCGATGGCTTTTTAGGCCCAGTATATGATTGGTAGCTTTGCTGCAAAATTGGGTAGTGCCGCAAATGGTGCTACAATGGGAGTGTAGGGATAGGTGGGTTGATATATATATCCCCACAAGAGTGTAGGACTAGATAGAAGATGGAGTGCAGGGTTGGCATGGGCATTTAAGCATTGCATGTATTGATTTTGAATTTGATATGGGCTTAAGCCCAACCTAGACTAATTTAGGCTAAGGCCCAATTGCCACTGTTAATGTCAATGGGACAAGGCCCTAATCTGATGTGACTTATTTTGTTCATTGCTGAGGGTTGTACACACTGAGTTTTTGCAAACTCACCCCCTCTTTTTAAATATTTCAGGTACTCCTCAATAGGCGGCTCGACATATGGGAGGACTCGGAGGTGGCCACACTACGAGTAGCATTAAACTTAGATTTAAATTTTATATTATTTTTAATTGTGTTTTATTGGGTTTGGTTGTAATAAGGCCTTTCTCCGGTTCTGATTTGGTTTTTGGGTTATATTCTTATATCTGCTTAACTTTCAACTTCAACTTATTTTCTAAAAAAGAAACTAAAGTAATGTTTTCAAACTCAACCTTAAAACATGAACGTTTACAAAACAAGAGCTTCCGTTGTAATTAAACAATGGGGAATTAACAAGGAGTGTAAACTAAGGTTTCCAAATAACAACTCAAGGTTCTTATTTAAACTTACAATTAAACGGGCTTTCAATGGTTTTTCATTTTAAACTAAAGTACACCAATAACCGGGTTTGATTGGGAAATAAGAAACCCATTTTGTTTGAAAATACTATTTTAAACAATAAACGATTAAATGTTCTTAAGGCTTTTCAACAACTTCGATTTGAATGAACTACCCTTCAATATGACACCGCTAGATTCAGCCATAACATCCGGGCCGAGTTTGGGGTGTTACAAGGGATTTCTATGTGTTCTAGGATGATGATAGGAAAACCTCATGAAATGTGAGTCTAGGCAAATTCATATCACAAACATGTCAAGAAAGAAAATGCCCTCGCGATGAACCTTAAAAGAACGCCTTTGAGGCGCAATGTGAAAGGAACACCTTTGTGGCGAATTATGAAAGAAATGCCTTTGTGGTGAATTAGGAAAAAAATGTCTTTATGGTGAATCAGGAAAAAATGTCTTTGTGGTAGATTATAAAGGAATAGCCTCTGCGATGAACCCTACAAGCATAGTCTTTGTGACATACCAAGATGGAATGCCCTTGTGGTATGTCTTAATAAGGTTCTTAGAGAACTTTGAAACATGATCCTTGTAACATACTATGATAAGGCCTTCATAGCGTATTCTAATGAATTTTCTTGGTCGCGAGTTCTGTTTGGCTCCTAAGTGAATCTAGTGAAATCAATAAGGGCAATCTACATCTATGGACTGTATGGAAAAGTATGGTACAACACTAAGACTCAATTGGAAATAATGAAATGAAGAAAGATGGAGTAGTAATGGATTAAAATTGAAAACATGTTTTGACTAAGGATATAAAATTTGGTGTCAAAGGAAGTATTGGTTATCTCTACATATGTTTCTTCTTGAATCGTGATGAGTTGAAGGCTCAGAGATTGAAGGATGTAAGTGACGTATCGAAGGCGTTTTAATAAGAAAAAGGAAATAGTTTCTAATTAAGGTATAGTAACGAATGAGTATAAATAAGTGGAACTTGAGGAAGTATTAGTCAAAGACAAAGTTGAAAGTTAAGAATGATAGGATTGTCTATCTAAACTATCAATTGCAATGTGAAAGTATGACTTAAGTAAATGATGTTTTCCTCGCTAAGTTCTTATGAACTTATCCGTGTGTGTTATGTTACAGATGAGATGGTGTGGGTCTGCGCCAGGAGGGATGATGCCAGGACTACGCCAAGAAGTAGCATATCGGGTTATTATGCATACAGAGCAAGTTTGGCGACGTGTTCTAGGGCTGAATTCTTACTTAGAAGTCCCTACTTTGGGCATCTGTCATGGATTAGGATTTCTATTTTGATATTATTGTAACATATTATACGTGTTGTAGTTGTATATGTAATCGTGTATTTTAGTTTCGAAACACTGTAATTATGTAACTTGTAATTGATTTAAATTTGTATAAGTAGATTAAGTTTTTGTTTTATTAACCTAGTAATACTCAAGATTTGGATCTGACCAATCGGATTGAGTTAGGGTGTTACATTGTAAGGTGTTACGTTGTAACTCAAAATTTATAAGTATCATTATTTTATTTGTTATGATTCTTCAACTATTATTTTCAATTTTCAATTTTCAATTTGTTTGTAGATATAGGTATCCATTTATATCATTCATATTAAATTTATTACATATGATTATTTGTTTAAATTTTTATGTTGGTTTTATGATATTTCTTCTAATAATAGTCTTTAAAATTTGAACATATATCACCTCTTGAAAATGCAATATACCTTTTCATTATGTTTCAATCCTATACAAAAATATTATAAATATGAGATATACCTTTTTATTAGACCTAATCATGGGTTGGGCCACCCGACCCAACCCAAATGCCCGCCTGAAAAATGGGAGAGTTTGGATAAAAATATAGGCCCGAAAAATGGGTTTCGACAAAAAATGAGGTCCATTTAGAAAAAAGGGTCGGGACTCAAGTAAGACTTTTTGGCCCAGGCCTGGCCCGATTTATATACTACATTTATTTTTATTTTTAATCATTTTCAATTTTGAACTTTACTTTTTTAGTTTCAATTTTACTTTCTTGCCCTCCTCCCCCTTATTCCCAATTCCAGAATTAAAATCCCTAACTCACCACTTCAACTGATCTAGCGGTGCTATCCATCGGTGCTACTCACCAGTCACCACCTTCATCTCCACCTCCCATCTGCTTCCTCTGTCGCCAACGCCCACCTGATTTTTGTAACACCCCAAACCCGTATCCGTCGCTGAAATAGGGTTAAGAGGCATTACTAAAATTATAACATAATTTAACATTCATTTCACATTCATTATCATTCATAAGCATATATCAATCATATCCAATCACATTGTCCTTTAAACAAGCCTATAGGGCCTTAAACATGCAATAAGGGTGGTTTGGGAGTAAACCGATAACTCAGGAAAACTTTAAGAAACTTAGAAAATTTTGCCTAAAACAGGGGACACATGCTCGTGTGTACAGGCCATATGTCTCATACGGCCACAAGACACACCAATGCCATAGTCCATGCGGAAATTCAAAATGGGCGTGCATGGCCGTGTCCAAGACTATGTCCTACCCCGTGTAACTCTCTGACTTGTGTCACATAGCCATGTAACTCACTGACTTGTTTCAATTAAATGCTTCAAGGGACACATAGCCGTGTATCATGACTGTGTGTCTTTGCCCGTGTAGACAAATATAGGCTATTTACCAAGCCACTTTGCCACCCTAATTGTACACACCTACACAAGCTCAATTGGTACCATTTCAAAATATAAATATGCAGCCAAAACAACATCAACTAATCACAATTTATACCATTTCAATATCAATAATTACTGCTCTCAAAATCACCATATTTCACCTATTCAAACATATACCAAAACAACATACTTTACTAACTATATTTCACCTATAAAACATGTTTAAATCAACCATTTCATCATCCAAACCAATACACAACCAAGCATTTCGCAAGCAATTATGTACCACATACAAAATAGCCATTTGAGCAACATAACTCAATATAACCATATTACCTAGCACATGAAATAAGCCAACTATATGGATATATACACATCAAAACTTATATCATTAACAAGCAATTTCAAATGGCCTAAAACACATCCATCAAACATACCAAAATGTCTATAGCCTATACATGTCATATACCATATATATACAATTTCAAAAGTGCCAAAATAGATGTCCGATAATGCGATGAAGTCTCTAACAATCCTTAGATCCGAGCTAGCTTGATTCATTATAAAACATGGAAAGTAAAACAAAGTAAGCTTTGCAGCTTAGTAAGCTCATATGATACTAAACTTAACTCATCAAATAGATTCAAATCAACCAAATAAGCATAATATGGTATAACACATATCATTCCACAAGCCTTTCTAATGTTCAAAACATGGTTACACATGAATTCCACAAATTACCTCATTTTGATACTTATATAGGTTCCATACGTACCTGTGTCACTAAAATTGATATTGCTTTCATCCTTGTCTCGATTATGCCCGTTGAACCATTCAAAATCACTAAAGGATAATCGGGAACACATTGCACATAGCCTCATATATAGCTGAAGCTATCTCAGATCACACATATGCTCACTCTCGAGCTAACAACGGGGCTACTCACACAAGCTGTCAGTCAAGACGTAACTACACGGTGCTACTCACACAAGTTGTCAGGAACCGCAACACATCCAAGAACCCAACCACCAGTAGGATGTAAGATACTAGCACCCGGATCAAATTATCTCAGTAAATCCCTATGTCATGACATTTGTATCTTAAACTATTCCTAAGGTTCGTACGGAACTTTCATTTGTCAATTCTCTATCAATCATGTCTGTAACCCATTTCCAACCAACTTCACAATTCAATTCAATAATAACAATGCATTTATAACACAATTTAACAACATTTATTAGCATACGAACTTACCTCGTATACGAAAATGATAAAACAAGTCAACTATTTTATTACTTTGCTTTTCCCTAGATCTAAGTCCAACTTCTTCTTTTCTTGATCAATATGTAATCAAATTTAACTTATTTAATTATCTACTTATTCAATTAAGTCCAAAATACAAATTTAGGCTATTTTACACATTAGCCCCTAAACTTTCAAATTTTTACAATTTAATCCTTATTTCGCAAAATCATAAATCAATGAAATTCTCTTAATACCCATGATAACCAAATTACATTTATGCCCCTATCAGCCCATATTTATCAACTTTTCACACATTTTACCACGCATTTAACACTTTCCACAAATTAATCCCTAATTTGCATTTTTACACAAAAATACTTTACAAAACTTAACAATCTAACAACAAAGTTTCATATTTAATCAACAAGCAATAAAACACAAAAACATTCATCAATGGAAACTTTCAAAATCTTTAACAGTTTTGCAAAATAGTCCCTGGGCTAGCTAGAACTAGTTGCAATGATCACAAAAACATAGAAATCAACAAAAACTGAGCAAAAACGGACTTACAATTTGTTCATGCAAGAGCCGAACCTTTGAAGCTTGTTAATGGCTTCTTCTTCTTTTATTTTCGGTGAAAGAGATGATACAATAAACATAAAATTATTTTGTTTTATTTTATTAACCTTATTTCATGATTTACCATTGTAACCTTTGTTAATAACATCAAAATCATCTAATATATGTCCATTAATGTCCATTTATCATATAATGGTTTAGTTTCATTATAAGGACATCCACGTTTCAATTTCGTAGCCATTAGGTACTTTAAACTATTAGAACACTACTTTTGCATTTTATGCAATTTAGTCCTTTTTACCGAATTAAGCATACAAACGATAAAATTTCTTCACGAAAATTTCACACCATCATACTAACATGTTGTAAACACTTAACATAATAATAAAATAATTTTCCAACATTGGATATGTGGTTTCGAAACCACTATTATGATTTAGCTAAAAACAAGCTGTTACAACTCTCCCCTTAGGGATTTTTGTCCTTGAAAATCTTACCAGTGAATAGGCTAGGGTACTATTTTCTCATAATATCCTTAGGTTTCCACGTAGCTTCTTTAACCCTGTGTCGATGACACAAGACTTTCACTAATGCTATTATTTTATTTCTTAATTCTTTGATCTCACGAGCTAGAATTCAGATCAGTTCTACACTATACGTCAAATCTGCCGAATCTCAACTTTGGTCGGTGAAATAATATGCGAGGGGTCTAATCGGTATCATGCAACATCGATACATGGAATACGTTATGAATATTTTCTAACTCAGACAGTAATGCTAACCAAGATGCCACTAGTCCGATTCGCTTGATAATCTCATACGATCCTATGAATCATGGACTCAATTTCCCTTTTCTGCCAAATCGAATTATCTTTTTCCACGGTGACACTTTCCAGAATACTTTATCTCTAATGTAAAACTCAATGGCTTTTTGTTTCAAATTCGCATACGATTTCTCTTGATCTGAAGCTAGTTTTAGACTGTCATGGATTACTTTGACTTTTTCTTCTATTTCTCTGATTGGATCAACCCCGTGAACCTTTTTCTCGCTAAGCTCAATCTAGTACAATGATGTTCGGCATTTACGACTGCATAGAGCTTCGTACGGTGCCATTTTAATACTCGATTAAAAACTATTGCTATAAGCAAATTCAATCAAAGGTAAGTATTTCTCCCAGCTACCTTCAAACTATAAAATACAACAACGCAACATGTCTTCAAGTATCTGAATAACTCTCTTGGATTGATTGTTAGTCTAAGGATAGAACGTGGTGCTGTAATGCAACTTTGTACCCAAAACTTCGTGCAATTTCTTCCAAAATCATGACGTGAACCTCAGATCTCAATCTGAAACAATAGAAATAGGCACCCCGTGCAACCTAATGATCTCAAAGATATACAACTCAGCTAGTCTATCTAGTGAGAAATATGTACGTACTAATATAAAATGCGTAGATTTCGTTAATCTATCAACAATAACCCAGATCGCTTCTTTCTTTTTCAGAGACAGGGGCAAACCCGATACAAAATCCATAGTCACTCTATCCCATTTCCACTCTAGAATCAAAACAGGCTTTGACTTGCTGACAAATCAAAAATTTCGATACAAACTCTGAGGTATCACGCTTCATACCAGGCCAACAATATAGTTGTTTCAAATTGTTATACATTTTAGTGCTTTCCAGATGTACCGATAAAGAACCACTATGTGCTTCGTTTAAAATCTTCTACATGAGCTCAAGATTTCTCGGTACACAAATTCTACCTCAGAACTTCAAACAATCATCAAATCCAATCTGAAACTTTGAATCAAAAGTCGACTCACACTGAACTCTTTTAGCTTGCAATTCATTATCACACTTTTGAGCTTCACAGATTTGCTGAATAAATAACAGTCTAGCTCTCAACTCAGCTACAATCGAGCTATCATTAGACAAAGCTAACTGAGTATTCATCACTCTCAAAGAAAATAGGGACTTTCTACTCAAATCACCAGCAACTACGTTTGCTTTCCCCGGATAATTGTCAATTACTAATTCATAGTCTTTTAGTAATTCAAGCCATCTTCGCTGTCACAGGTTCAAGTCTTTTTAAGTCATTAAATATTTCAAACTTTTGTGATCGGTATAAATGTAGCATTTCTCACCAAACAAATAATGACGCCAAATTTTCAATGCAAACACAATTGTAGCTAACTCTAAATCATGCATCAGATAATTCTTTTAATGTGGCTTCAACCACCTCGAGGCATAAGCTATTATTTTTCCTTCTTGCATCAAAACACAGCCTAGACCATTCAAAAACGCATCACTAAAAATTATGAATTCTTTACCCGACTCAGGCTAAACTAAAATCGGTGCCTCTATCAATATTGCTTTCAACTGTTCAAAACTCTACTAACATTTCTCTGACCACTCAAACCTAACATCTTTCTGAAGTAAACGTGCCATTGGTGTTGCAATCATAGAGAATCCTTTCATGAAACATCTATAATAACTGGCTACTACTAGAAAACTATGAACTTCAGATGCATTTCTCAGAGGTTTCAAATCTATAATTGCAGAAATCTTGCTCGGGTCATCTCAGATACCTTCAGCTAAAACTATATGCCCTAGAAATCCAACCTCTCGAAGCCAAAACTCACATTTGCTGAACTTTGCAAACAATTGTTTGTCTCTTAAGGTTTTTAACACGATTCTCAAATGCTCAGCATGTTCGGTTTCATCTCGGTAATAGATTAAAATATCATCAATAAACACAACAATAAATTGGTCTAAGTACGGCCTAAAAATTCGATTCATCAAATCCGTAAGGACTGCAGGAGCGTCAGTTAATCCGAAAGGCATAACAAGAAATTCATAATATCCGTCCCTAGTTCTAAAAGTAGTTTTCGGCACATCTGAGTCCTTAACTCGCAACTGATAATAACCCAATATCAAATCAATTTTCAAAAATATTATTGCTCCTCTCAACTGATCAAATAAATCATCTATTTGAGGCAGAGGATATTTATTCTTGATCATCACTTTATTGAGTTGTCGATAGTCTATACACATTCTTACCATCCCATCTTTCTTCTTTACAAATAATACCGGTGCACTCCAAGGCAAGAAACTCGGTCGTGCAAATCCTCTATCAATTAACTCTTGCAACTGAGCTTTTAATTCTTTTAACTCTATTGGAGCCACTCTTACAGAGTTATCAATATCAGTGAAGTTCCCGGCACTAAATCAATAGCAAATTCAACCGCTCTTATCGGTGGTAAACCCAATAACTCTTCTGGGAACACATCGGATACTCGCACACAACTAGTACTAATTTAATCCTTGATTCGGATACTTTTGTATCAAGTACATATGCAAGGTAAGCATCACAACCTTTTCTCACATATCTTCGAGCTGGCATTCACGAAATCACGATAGGTAAGCCACTCAAATCATATGATTCAATTCAGAGATTCTCATTATTCTAACATTTCAACTCAATTTTCTTTCTTTTACAGTTCACTACTGCATTATGCAACATTAACCAGTCCATTCCCAGAATTACGTCGAACTCATCAAATGGTAACAACATCAAATCAGCCGAAAAATAGTAACTCAAAATCATTAACTGACAGTTCTTGTAAACGTTATCAACAAGGACATATTTGCCTAAGGGGTTCGAAACTTTAATCATAAACTCTGTAGGCTCAACAAGAAATTTCTTACTAGACACTAAATTCACACATATATATGAATGATTTGATCCGGGGTCTATCAATGCAATCACATTAGTGTCATAGAGAGAGAATGTACCAGTAATACTATCTAGAGATAAGCTTCTTTGCTAGCACGAATAGCGTAAGCTCTAGTAGGTGCTCTAGCTTCAGATCTCACAGTGAAGTCCTTTGTCGCCCCTCGACTACCACTCACATTTCCAGCATTTCTAGGTGGTCTTTCTCTAGTTGACGTTTTACTCGGTCTTGCATTCTAAGGTCTGTCTTTTCAGCTATCTCTGGATAGTCTCTGATGAAATGATCTAATGAACCACATTTTAAACAAGCACGATCATTCATTCTGCATCCACCGAGATGTCATCTTCCACAATATTTACATTCATGTCTATTAAGTCTTGTGCTCCCAATGCTCGCTATCGATATAGCTTGAGCTTTCAAACTAGAATGCTGCTTTTTACGATCTCTATTAGAATACCCCACTGATGCATTCTGACGTTTATATGAATCTCACAATTTCTTTGATACCGAATGATAGAGTTTATTCGTCGATCTCTTTCTTGAGTCTCTAGCTTCAAAATCAGCTTTTCTCTTTTCCTTACTTCAATTCTTCAGCCTTGTAAGCACGATCAACAAGTACTACAAACTTTTTCAACTCTAAAATCCCAACTAGCAGTCTGATATCTTCATTCAATCTATCTTCAAATCTTTTACACATAATACCTTCTGTTGAAACACATGCTCAGGCATATTTGCTTAGTCTCATAAATTCTTGCTCATATTCTGTCATAGACATATAACCTTATTTCAATCAAGAAACTCTTTGCGTTTCTAATCAATGAACCACTAACTTATGTATTTCTTTCTGAACTTAGATTGAAAGAATTCCCATGTAACTTGTTCTTTCAGTACCATTGATGTCAAGGTATTCCACTATTGATACGTAAAGTCTCTCAGAAGTGATACAACACATTTAATACATTTTTTAGGTGTACACAATAATTCATCGAATACTCGAATAGTATTTTTAAGCCAGAACTCAACTTTCTTAAGATCATCATCAACTATAGCCCTAAACTCTTTAGCCTCATATTTACTAATTTTCTTAACTAGCGGCTTATTCATGCATATAGATTCAATAACTTGAGGAGCTACGAGAATTGGTTGTGGAATTGGTGGTGGTGGAGCTTGTTGAGTAGCCAGATTTGTTTGAATGAACTCTGTGAACCACTCACTCATCATTTGGAAGAAGGCTTCTTTAGCCTCTCTTCCCTGACTACCTATAACGGGCCTCAATTTAGACTGCGCGACTCCGTGAATAGACGTTGGCGCATTACTTTCAACATCATCAGCTACAGCTCGAACGGGATCCATTTACTATACAAAAACACATTTTAAACTTTTAGGAGACATCACACTATCGCAAGTTTTATATGGCATGTATAGCTAGACTTTCACACACGCTATGTTAGTCCGAGAATCGACTAAACCGTAGCTCTAATACCTATAAAATGTAACACCGCTAACCCGTATCCATTTTTGGAATAGGGTTAAGAGGCATTACTAAACATATAACA
Organism: Gossypium stocksii; assembly: GCA_020496765.1. NCBI lineage: Eukaryota > Viridiplantae > Streptophyta > Magnoliopsida > Malvales > Malvaceae > Gossypium > Gossypium stocksii. The sequence goes on from CM035627.1 coordinate 31,992,241, forward strand.
TAATTTAACATTCATTTTACATTCATTATCATTCATCAGCATATATCAATCACATTCAATCACATTGTCCCTTAAACAAGCCTACGAGGCCTTAAACATGAAATAGGGGTGGTTCGGGACTAAACCAATAACTCAGGAAAACTTTAAGAAACCTAGAAAATTTTGCCTAAAATAGGGGGCACACGCCCGTTTGAACAGGCCATGTCACATGCCACAAGACACGCCCGTGTCACAGGCCATGCAGACATTCGAAATGGGAGGACATGGTCGTGTCCCCGACCGTGTCCTACCCCGTGTAACTCTCTGACTTGTGTTACACGGTCGACCACACGCCCGTGTGTCTAGGCCGTGTAACTCACTGAGTTTTTTCTATTAAATGCTTCAGGGTACACACAGTCGTGTACTATGACTGTGTGTCACACACGGCTGAGACAGACTCTCATGTCTCTACCCATGTGGACAAAAATAGGCTATTTACCAAGCCATTTTGCCACCCTCATTGTACACACCTACACAAGCTCAATTGGTACCATTTTAAAACATAAATATGCAGCCAAAACAACATCAACTAATCACAACTTATACCATTTCAATATCAATAATTACTACTCTCAAAATCACCATATTTCACCTATTCAAACATATACCAAAATGACATACTTTACTAACCATACTTCACCTATAAAACATGTTCCCTAAATCAACCATTTCATCATCCAAACCAATACACAACCAAGTATTTCTTAACCAATTATGCACACATACCAAATAGCCGTTTGAGCAACATAACTCAATATAACCACATTACCAAGCACATGAAATAAGCTAACTAAATGGCCATATACACATCAAAACTTAGATCATTAACAAGCAATTTCAAATGGCCTAAAACATATCCATCAAACATACCAGAATGACTATAGCCTATACATGCCATAAACCATATATATACAATTTCAAAAGTACCAAAATAGACGTCCGATAATGCGATGAAGTCTCTAACGATCCCCGGATCTAAGCTAGCTCGATTTCACTATAAAACATAGAAAGTAAAATGAAGTGAGCTTTGCAACTTAGTAAGCTCGTATAATAGTAAACTAAACTCATCAAATAGATGCAAATCAACCAAATAAGCATAATGGTATAACACATATCAATCCACAAACCTTTCTCAAGTTCAAAACATAGTTACACATGAATTCCACAAATTACCTCATTTTGATACTTATATAGGTTCCATATGTACCTGTGTCACTTAAATTGATATTACTTTCATCCTTGTCTCGATTATGCCCGTTGAACCATTTAGAGCCACTAAAGGATACTTGAGAAAACATTACACACTAATTGCCTCATATATAGCTAAAGCTATCTCATATCACATATATGCTCGCTCTCGAGCTAACAACGGGCCTGCTCATACAATCTATTAGTCAAGACGTGGCTACACGGTGCTGCTCACATAAGTTATCAAGAACAGCAACACAAGTAGGAACCTAACCACTGGTAGGACGTATGAGACAAGTGTAACACCCCTAACCTGTATCCATCGCTGGACTAGAGTGAAGAGGTATTACCAAACGTTTCAGAACATTTTACAAAATATCGTTCATACATCATCATTTAATAACAAATCATACACATATAGCCCCTTTAAAAGGTCTATATAACCTTAAACATGCTTTAGAGAAGGTTCGGGCCTAAACCGATCTCGTATAAAATTTTTCAAAATTTAACAATTTTTCAAAGTTACAGAGGTCACACGTCTGTGTGAACAGACCGTGTGCCTCACACGGCATTAGACATGCCTGTGTATCTAGGCCGTGGGAAAACAGGGCATACCTACTAACTTAGGTCACACGACCAAGGTCACGCATGGAGGGTATATTGACTTGGGCCACACGGCCACCACACGCCTGTGAGTTAGCCCGTATGCCCTTTCAAAATAGCCCACACACCCGTGCATCAGGCTGTGTGCTCAGTCGTGTCAAAACCTGTAGGGTACTCTATCTTACGCCACACGGCCTACCACACGCCTATGTTTGAGGCCGTGTAGAGCACCCAGGCTCAATTCGAATTGGACTTCAAACAACATGGCACAGACACACGCCCATGTTCTTGCCTGTGTAGGCAAAAATAAGCTATTTAAATTGCCAATTTGCCACCCATTAAGGTCATCCTTACAAGTCCAAATTCAAGCATCAATTACACAATATTTTCGGCCAATTTCAACTCCAAAACATGCACCATTGAAACCATAATATCATCAACTAATATCACATTCATTTACAAGTCAAAAGGCATCCATATCATGAACCAAAATCATACAAAATGCATATGCTTCATATCTCAATTCAAGATATGCCATAATCACCACTCAAACTCCTAACAATCTTACCAAAAATGACCATTTCACTAGGCCATATATGAACATATGAAAACACCATAATCATCACTTAACTTGTAATAACCTGGTTTGGACCCTAGTCAGAATAGTGGTTCCAGAACCACATATCCAAGTCCAAAAAATACTCTGATATTTATTTCTGTGTATGTGATATATGATTTAGCATCTGTGAAATTTCTGTGAATTAATTTGTCTGTTTCTGTGCTTAATTATGAAAAAGGATTAAAGTGTATATATGATAAAAGTAGAATGCTACATGTGCATATGAGTAATTGAGATGACTATTAAATATGGTGGCCTTATATGGCAATTATGCCATTTAATGTTTAAGTGGTCATAAATGACCTTATAGTATATGTTTTGTATGTTTATAAATAAAGGGTAAAATGGGAATTGGATTATTAATAATGTTTTAATGAATTAAAAGCATGAAATTAAGCATTTTCATGCAAGTTCTTCAACTGAAATAAAAGAAAAAGAGAAGGAAATAAGCTTCCTAGGTTTCGGCAAGTTAAATCCTTGATTAAGGTATGAGTTTTCGTCCGTTTTTGATAATTTTTACGTTTCTGTAATCGTTGCTTCGTATTCTTCCATGCCTATGTCTCAATTTCTATTTTTTATGAAGTTTATGAAAAATTTCATTGATGGTATTTAAAGCTTTGTAATGAAATTGAATGAATTATGATGGATAGGTATTGAATAAATATGTTTTTCCATGAGATTTTGACGAATTTGAACTATAAGGGCTAATTTGTGAAAATGAGATTTTTGAGAGGATTAAATTGTGAAATAAATGTGTATATGGGCTTATATGAGAGCTATGAAGTTTTGGCTAGGCCATTTTGTGATGAAATTGTGCATATTTGATGTTTTTGTGAATTAGGGACCCAATTGTTAAAGTATGAAACTGTGAGGGCTAAAATGTAAAATGCCCTAAATTTGTGTTCATGGATTGAAATGAATGAAATGAATAATTGAATGGTTTAATTTGAATTGATTTAGATTAAGAACAATGAAAAATGGACTTAGATTGTAACACCCCAAACCCGGCCCAAATGTTATGGCCAAATCTGGTGTGTCACATGGACGATGAACTACATCTAATTTTGTAACTAGTACGTTAAGGGTGTCTTAGCAAAATCATTTTTAAGAGGTTTGAGAAAAAGAAGGTTATTTAATTTAGGGAAGATCCTATCCACTATCAGTTGGTGTTTGTTTTGTTAAAAGGTCTTATCTGATTATTTAGGTGATCCAGTTAAAGCGTACGATGTGTTTTGAAAACGTTGCTTAATTTTAAATAAAAACCTGCGCAGCCTTAGTCTATTTGTTGTAAGCAAGTGATAATGAAATCCAAATAAAAATAAAAATAGAATAATAGATAAGCGGCCTTATTATAACTTGAAAACCCAAAAACTTTGAAATAATAAAATAAGTAACGTGAAAGTAAGTTTTAAAAACCAAAATGCAGTCCTCGTGGCCACACCGAATCCCTCCAGCTCCAAGTCCACTAAGGTTGGGGCTCACCTGCATAGATGGAAAGGAAGGGGGTGAGTTTGGAAAACTCAGTGTGTAAGCTAAACCCAACCAAAGCCCAAATAGTTCAAGCTTAACTGGGCCTAAGCCTTATCCAGATACAGTATTAACTGGGCTTTAACCCTATTCAAAAGTTAGTGTTTAACTGGGCTTTTAGCCCTATTCAAAAATCAGTGTAGCCTATAGGCCCATTACAGTAATAGAATAGTATTAATGCATGTATGCAAAGCCTAGCCCAATCTAGCCCTACACACCACTCGTCCCAGCCCTACGCACCATGTGGGGAATAACTCGACCCACCCAGCCCTACACACCACAGTTGCAGCATAGCTGCTTAATCAGATAACGTGGCCAAGCCACTAATAGTAACACTTCCTCCATCAAAAACCCAATCCCATGCAACAGTATAAAATGTCATGGCATACAGTGAACAGAAAAAATTTAGCATGCATTTCAGTCAATTTAACCCTAGGGGTATAATGGTCTTTTTGCACCTAGGGGTAAAATAGTAATTTACCACCTTTAAGGGGTATTTTAGTAAATTTAACATTTTTTAGGGTTTTATGCACATTTCAGGTGTTAACAGTCCAAATATCATCTAAGTAACTTATCTAGCCCATTTAGTGCCCTAAAACCCCTAATGGGCCCTACGGTGTCCACTAACTATTACGGCCCACTAAGCCCAAATTTCATGTCTGTTTTAGCAGATTTGTTATTCAGTCTATCAGATTGCACTTACCACTCGTTTTCACCCATATGGGCTCGTAAGCCCATTGGGCCCAAATTCAGCCCTTCGAGGCCCGAAATCACCAACGTGCATGATGTAACACCCCAAACCTGATCTAGATGTTACGACCAAGTCTGGTGTGTCACATTGAAGTGTTTTTCGAAAACCATGTTTTCATTGAAAATCCAATGTTTAGAACTTTTACCGATAAACTTGTATAAAACCTTATGGAAAAATTACGGAAGCTTGTAAACCTTTGTAGTTACGGAAACATGTTATTATAAAAATAGTTTAAGCATCGAAAAATCAGACTTTCTTTGTTATGGCTTAAAGTGAATGGATACTACGCACCAGGTAGGATTCAAGAGACGAGGAGGTGAGTCATTTAGATTGCTTAAGTACCAAGCTCTTCCTAGATCCAATCCTAGACATGCACACATCCATTGAAACACTTTAACCTTATGACTTGTCCACGAACAACAAATTAAGTTTAAACGTATTTAAGATATTTATTTATGAAAACATTTATGTTGAGGAAGCTTTGCTTTGTTTTTGAAATATTTTGAAAACAAGTAACTTTTACAAAAACGCGCCGTAGAGCTAACTGATTTCGAAACGATTTAACTAATGTCCTACTTAAGCTAAACACAATTAAAGAATTAAAGAATTAAAAACCCAAAATAAAATAAATAGAGCGTCCTTATTACAATCCATAAACCAAAATTAAAAAATCTAAATAAATAAAAAAAATCAAATAATTGAAAACCAGAAATTTAAATCTTTGTGGCCACTCTGAATCCCTCCCAGCTCCAAGTCCACCAACTAGGGCTCACCTGCATGGATGGAGAGAAAGGGGGTGAGTTTGGAAAACTCAGTGTGTAAAGAATGCCCATCCAGAGCCCAAGTCAGCTTAAGCCCACTGGGCCGAAGCCCTATCCAGTCACAGTGGTAACTGTGCCGAAGCCCTATCTAGATACAGTAAACTGGGCCTTAGCCCTTTTCAGATAACAGTATGGCCCATAGGCCCATTTCAGAACAGAACAGATATTAACATGTATGCAAACCCAACCCAACCTAAATCCAACCGCTACACTCCACCCGTACCAGCCCTATACACCATGTGGGGAATAACTCAACCCACCCAGCCCTACACTCCACAGTTGCAGCATAGCTGCTCAGATATCAGTAAGTTAAGGCAAAGCCTCCAATACGTGGTCAAGCCACTTTCAGTACTTCCTCCATCAATATCCCAGTCCCATGCAATAGATAATAATGACATGGCATGCAGTAAACAGTAATAGTAAAACATGTATTTTGGTCACACTTAGCCCTAGGGGTATAACAGTCATTTTGCTCTTAGGGGTAAAATAATAATTTCCTACCACCAAGGGTTTTTAGTGACTTTATCAATTTTTAGGGTTTTCATGCATATTCAGTCCTTACTAATCCATTTGTCCTCACAGTAATCTATTTAACTTAATTTATCAGTTTTAGCCACTGGGCCCTGAAACCCCTAATAGCAAATTAAGCCCATTTAGTCCAGATTTTATGATCAATTTATCAGTTTAAACGATTTTGAACCTACAGTCTATTAGTACACATTATTTACCTATTTTCACCCATACGGGCCCGTAAGCCCATTGGGCCCATTTTCAGCCCATCAAGGCCCAATTATAGAAGTGCACGAAATTTCACACACGACTAACTTACCACTTTGCAATTTCAAATCTAACGTTTCCTAAACGTCTTGTGAGCACTCGCACACTCACAAGCCCACGAAATGCTGAAATTTCGGTATTTCGGCTTTTGCCAAATTAGACTAAAGAAGAGGTTCGATACACACCTGTTTCGCGACGACTGCTACTGAGATCCCCCACGATGTCCTACAATCGATTACCATAATTCTTAGATTGCAAAACTATAACAAACAATCCCAATATTCACTTACCCATATTCAGCCAATGCCCCTAAGGCCCTCAAAATCTTACCTTTGCCGAAATTGATGACTAGACCTAGATCTAGTCATTCCAAAGATCCAAGCTTTCGACCAATCACCTCTAGAACACACTAATCACCAAAAGAAATCACTGGTTAATGACCCTTAGAGCCCTAAGCCCCAATCGATAGCCTCCCTAGATTTTAGGGACTTCGGCTATTTCTAGATCGTAAAATAATGTAGATCTAGGATAACGAGTACTTACCACAGTTTCTCCTTATGTTCCTACTCAGATCTAATGCAGATCTATCCCCTAAATACTAGTAGAAATCGAATCTTAGACATCCACAGATTTGTCTATGAGCTCCTATGGTTATGGCAGTTTCGGCTTTTTGACTGGTGAAGAAGATGGTGATTTGGGGCTATAATCTTAGATTAGTGTTGCCGATAGGTACTAAGGGTTTAGAGAAGATGAAATTCGGTCAAAAGGAATAAAAAGAATAGGGGGAATTGGCTTGGAGAAATCGGCACAAGAAGTAAGTTTTTGGGATTTTGGCTTTTATGCCAATCGGCTATGGTGGTTTTGTGGAGGATGAGATCGACAGAGAAGGTGAGTAAGGTGATAAGAAGGTTTCTTCTAGAAGAGAAAGCAAAAAGGAAGAAAAGAATGGAGGAGAAGAAGAGGAAGAAGAAATTGGCACAGAGGAAAAGGAATCTGCGTTTTCGGCTTTTGTGAAAACTTAGAGTAGGATAAATGAAAGTGAAAGCTTTTAGGTGGCTAACCCTACTTTGTCATGACAGAAAAAGAAAAGAACCTAACCCTAATATCAACTAAAACATTCGGCCCAACCTCCCTAAGGCCCTTGCCGAAATTCATTTAAGTGATCACATGCCTGACACATGCCTAAAAACTAAAAAGTAACAATATGCTTACCTTACAACTTGAACCCTGGGCCTTTAATTCCTTCCCAGGTGCCACTTTTTTAGGAACTTAGTGGCGCCACCTTGCACTTTGCCAAAGCTCTTCTTGTATCATAATTTACGAAGTTTTTCTTAAAAGCCCACTTAACCAAGTCTCTTATTCACTTAAAATCCAAACTTGATATTTTACCGGGTTTTAACTTAGGCTTGGGCCTTCTAAAGGCCCACTAACACACTTAAACACAATTCCAATATTCAGAACATCAAAATTTCAAAATTTCACCAAAATCTCATAAATCCCAGAAAATCCTGAAAATCAGGACGTTACACAAATCTAACACTTCTAGGCCCAAATTTAGGGTGTTACACATGAAATCGCGCATCTATCATTCTTACCATTTGCGATTATAGACTTTACCGATTTAATTTGACCTACGAGTGTTCGAACGCTAGCAAGCCCTTGAAATGCCAGAATTTTGACAGTTCGGCTTTTTGGCTTTTGCCGATCTAGTCTACTAGTGGGTGTCGTTTACACACCTAATTTGCGATATACTACGACAAGATCTCCCACGCGATTACCCTACAATCGTCCATTATGATGTTAGACCATGAACTAATGATAACTAATGTAACAACTATCACCATATTCGGCCAACATCCTTTAAGGCCCTCGAATACTTACCTTTGCCGAAACTATGACTAGATCTAGTTGCTCCAATAGTCCTAGCCTCCAATACTCTTTGATTGATAACGTCCAGTCCATGCTAGCACATAATAAACTGAAAGATAAAACCAAGAAAACCTTTAGCCTTAATCGACAGCCACCCCATGTAGTTACGGGTTTTCGGCTTTTCTTGAACCACAAGTTACTTAATGGAAAGGGGGTCTGAGTACTTACCGAAGATCTACTTGTCGAAAAATGTTTCCAAACACCTTTCTATCCCAGATCTGTTGTAGATATAACCCTAAGATACGCGTAGAGAACATATCTAATGATTCGGCTTTTAGAACCTACTCTAAGGTATGTTTATTTCGGTTTGAGAAGAGAATAGAAGAAGAAGAAAGGGTTACCAAAATAGAAGAGATGATCGGTAGATGAGAGGCTAAGGTTCGGCTTTTTCAAACCAAAAATGGAAAAAAAAAAGAAGTTTGGACAAAGAGGAAATTGGCCACAAAGGATTTAGTTTCAGCTTTTTGGGGAAATCAGCTACCAAATATTTAGAAGGGAGTCTTTACTTTAATTCATGGAGAAGAGGTGAAGAAGAAAATAAGGAGAGACGAAGAAAATGAAAAAGATGAAGAATGTGAGAAAGAGGATAATTAATTCGACTCTTTAGGTAAAACGGCACAAAAGAGGTTTGTAGGCCTTGTTTTCGGCTTTTAGAACAAATGGGACGAACAAAAAGAGAAGCAAGGAGTACTATATCTAATCGGCAGAAAGAAATGTCTTACTTGACAAATCTAGAAGGTTAACTACTAGAAGAAATCGGCACTTACCTCCCAATTGCCGAAAATGACAACTTCTAACACCCTAGCCGGAACTGCTACACCAAAGTCCTTTGGCCGGCCACCTCTTGCTTCAATTTGAAATCCCTAAATTTTCTCCTCGTTATCCTCTTTGATTTAATCTCATGAGCATCTCAAACTCTTCCCAACAGAGTTTCACTTGGAGTCAATCACATACCTTGCACATGCATTAAAAATAAATCACCACACTGCTTACCATAAGACTTGAACCTTGGCTCTTGCATAGCTCCCACACGCCACCTTTGTCCTCTAAGTGGCGTTACATTGCCATCTTACCAATGGCTCATTTGTGTCTTAAATTACCCACTTTTTCTTAAAAGCCCACATACTCAAGACCCCTTCTCTTTAAGTCTAAAATTTTAAAATTCTACTGGGTTTTAACTTAGGCTTGGGCCTTCTAAAGGCCCACTAACCTACCCAAAGCATAAATTATCATAACCAGAGAACAAAATTTTAAGTTCACACCAAAATCGCAAAAATCCCAAAAATCTCAAAAATTAGGGCATTACAACTCTACCCCCTTAAAGAAATTTCAGCCTCAAAATTTACCTGATCCAAATAGGTGAGGGTATTGTTGACGCATCACCTCTTCTGGCTCCCAAGTAGCTTCTTCTCTGCCATAATTGTGCTAAAGTACCTTTACCAAAGGAACTGACTTCCTTCTTACCACCTTGGCATCTCGATCCAGTATTTGTACAGGTTTCTCCTCAAAGGTCAACTCGGTCTTCACCTCAATCTCTCCCACTGGTATGACATGAGAAGGATCTGATCAATACCGTCTAAGCATGGAAACGTGAAAGACATCATGAATGCGGTCTAACTCTGGCGGTAATTCGAGCTGGTAAGCTACTGGACCTACCCGCTTAAAAACTTGATAAGGCCCAATAAACCGCAGACTCAACTTGCCCTTCTTGCCAAACCTTAATATCTTCTTCAAAGGCGAGACCTTCAAGAAGACCATATCCCCTACTGAGTACTCAAATTCCTTACGCTTTAAGTCAGCATAAGATTTTTTCTATCAGATGCTTCTTTTAACCGATCTCTGATCAACTTAACCTTATCTTCAATATCTGCCACCAACTCTGGCCAAGAACTTGAGGTTCCCCTAACTCTGTCCAACAAGTAGGCGTACAACATCTTCGCCCATATAGCACCTCATATGGAGCCATTTGAATACTTACCTGATAGTTGTTATTATAAGCAAACTCCGCTAGTGGCAAGTAATCCTCCCAACTACCTCGGAAGTCTATAACACAACCCCTCAACATGTCCTCCAAAACCTGAATAACCCTTTCTGACTGTCCATCTGTCTGGGGGTGAAAAGTAGTACTGAAATCCAACCGCGTGCCCAACGTCTCATGCAACTTCTACCAGAACCGAGGTGTAAACCTAGGATCCCGATCAGAAATTATCAAAACTAGTACTCCATAAAGTTGCACTATCTCTGCCACATACAACTTAGATAATTTCTAAAGTGAGTAGTCAGTTCGGACAGGTATGAAATGAGCAGACTTAGTTAACCTATCCATAATTACCCAAACCGAGTCTTTCTTGGTAGGTGTCAAGGGTAGCACACTCACAAAATCCATGGTTACCCTCTCCTACTTCCAAAGTGGAATCTTCACCGGCTACAGAAGTCCAGAAGGTAGTTGATGCTTAGCCTTCACCTGCTGGCATGTCAAACACTTCCCCACAAATTCCGTCACTTCTCGCTTAAGTCCAGGCCACTAGTACAACTCTCACAAGTCTCGATACAACTTATTCCCTCCATGGTGCATGGCACAAGGTCCGCCATGAGCCTCTCTCAAAATTAACTGCCTCAAGTTAGAATCCTTCAGGATACAAATTCTTCCTCGAAAGCACAAAACTCCTTCACTATTCAGTCCAAAATCAGAAGTCTCATCACTCTCAGCTTGCTGAAATCAAGGAACTAGTGACTCATCCCCTAGTTGCTTCTCCTTAATCTGCTTAATCCAAGTTGGTCTCACTTGTAACCCCGCTAACAAGCTACCATCATCGTATAGACTCAGATGAGCAAACATTGCTCTCAACTCAGCTACAGCTCTGCTACTCAATGCATCAGCCACTACATTTGCTTTGCCTGGGTGATACTCAATAGCACAGTCGTAGTCCTTAAGCAACTCTATCCATCTCCATTACCTAAGGTTCAACTCCTTATGAGTCAATAAATACTTAAGACTCTTATGGTCCGTGTATATAATACACTTCTTTCCATACAAGTAGTGCCTCCAAATTTTTAACACAAAGATAACCGCTGCCAACTACAGATCATGCGTAGGGTAGTTCGCTTCATGAGGCTTAAGCTGTCATGATCCATAAGCGACCACCTTACCCTCTTGCATCTGTACACAGCTTAAACCCACATGTGACGCATTACTGTACACAGTGAAATCCTTCTCAGACTCCGACTGAATCAATACTGGCGCCTCAGTCAGAACCTTCTTCAACTTATCGAAAACCTCTTACTGCTGTTTCTCTGTCCATACAAATGATACTCCTTTCCTCAAAAGTTTTGTTAACGGAGCATCAATCAAAGAAAATCCTTCCACAAACCTTCTGTAATACCCTGACAAACCCAAAAAACTCTAAATTTCTGACACCGGCCGCGGCGGCTTCCATTCCAGAACTGCCTCAATTTTCTGAGGATCCACCCTAATCCCCTCAGCAGAAACAACGTGACCTAGAAATGTCACTTCTCGCAACAAAAATTCATACTTGCTAAATTTTGCATAGAGTTGATTCTTCCTCAACACTTGCAAAAAAATACGGAGATGCTCAATATGCTTCCCTTCAGTTTCCAAATACACCAAAATATCATCGATGAAGACGACTACGAATCGATCCAAGTAAGGTTGGAATACCCAGTTCATCAGATCCATGAAAGCCGTAGGTGCATTCGTCAAGCCCAACGGCATTACCAAAAACTCGTAATGACCATACCGAGTTCTGAATGCTGTCTTATGAATATCCTCTTCTTTGACCCTTAGCTGATGATATCCAGATCGAAGATCGATCTTGGAAAATATCAAAGCTCTTCTAAGCTGATCAAACAGGTCATCGATCCTTGGTAGAGGGTACTTATTCTAAATCGTCAGTTTGTTCAACTTGCGATAATCGATGCACATACGCATTGTCCCATCTTTTTTTTCACGAACAGTACTGATGCTCCCCATGGAGACACACCCGACCGAATAAAACCTCTATCCAACAACCCTTGGATTTGTGCTTTCAATTCCACTAACTCCTTTGGTGCCATTCTGTAAGGTGCAATGGACACTAGACCCGTTCCAGGTAGCAAGTCGATTCCAAATTTGACTTTACAATTCGGAGATAATCTAGGAAGCTCCTCAGGAAAGACATTTTGAAATTCCTTGACAATTCTAACCTTCTTTACAGTCAAACCTTTAGCCTCCGTCTAGCTCACATATGCCAAATACGCCTTGTAACCCCTGCGAATTAGCTTCTCAGCCCTCAAGGCCGAAACCACATTGGACAAGTAGTCCCTTCGCTCCCTTATAACCATCACCACGTCATCCTCTGCGGTCTTTAACACCATATGTTTAGCTGCACAATCTAGAGTCACCCTATGCTTAGTAAGCCAGTCCATTCCCAAGATGAGATCGAATTCTCCTAACGGTAGCTCCATTAAATCCGCAGAGAAAATTCTACCTTGATTATCTAAAGGCACATCCCTAAAGAGTTTGTCTACCCTAACTGAGTGACCCAGTGGATTTATCACAGTTACCCCACTCACAGCTTCCTCAGAGTGCACACACAACGACCCAGATATATCACATGCAACATAAGAATGAGTGGAACCAACATATGTCAAAGCAGTGTATGGCATGCTAGAAATAAAATATGTACCAATTATGACGTCAAGTGCGTCACCCTCCTCTCAGCGACGAATGGCATACATCAATGCTGGTTGATGAGCCTCAGCATTTCCAGCACCCCTACCAGGTGCTCCACGTCCACGACCATTTCCGTTGCCGCCCCTACCTTGACCACGGCCCCATGGCGGTTGTGGTCCACCTCGCACTGATTGAGCAACCCCCTATCTGAGGATAGTCTATAACTCTATGCTCCTTGGATCCACATCGAAAATAAGCCTTAGTACGCTTCCAGCACTCTCCCAAATGTACTCTACCATAGTCCCCACAAGCTTGCGGTCTAACTGTATTCACCGAAACTGCTCGGACCGGTTCATCCACTCTAGCTCTTTTAACATTCCTGTTTGCAGAACACGAGGGTCCAGAATCCCTCCTCAATCAATTTTGGACCTTCTCACAGTTTTATCATTCAGTTCATTTCACCTCCTCGGCTATCTTAGCCTTTTCCACTAAAGCATCAAAGTCATGCTCCCTCACAGATTTATCAGCACCCTAAGCTCATCTTTGAGGCCATCCTCAAACTGAACACTATGTTCATACTCAGTAGCAACTATTCCGCTACCATACCGGCTCAACCTTAAAAACTCGGCCTCCTCATACTCAGCAATAGACTTGTTACCTTGGGTCAGTTTCGAAAATTCTTTCCTTTGGGCATCCACATAGCTTGCCCCAGTGTACTTCCCTTTGAAAGCCGTCTTAAACAGTTCTCGGGTTACCCGCTCAGCCAGGGTACGATCCCTCATAGTGATCTACCACTGGTATGCCTCGTCAAGCAGTAAAGACACCGCTCCTTTCAATTTCTACTCCGATGAGCAATCCAAATCGTCCATGACCCATTTCGTGGCCTTCAACCAGTATTCAGCCACATTCGGGCCTACTCCAGATACGCCACTGAAAATCTCCACTCCGTTAGCTCGGAGTCGCTCAGAAATAGATCCCCTATACACAATCCCAGTACTAGCTCCAACAACCCTCTTTAGAACCCTTAACATCGCCTGGGACAAAGCGTCGTCCCCTGCAGCCCGATCATACGATCCAGTCTCAGTCGCTGGCGACGCTCATGCCTCCTCAGCTGGCAGATATCTCGAAGATGAAGAACTAGCTTATACACTACCTCGGCCACATCCACAGCCTCGTCCACGAGCTGCTCTCGTACTCATATCGAATTATCTGATTACGAATTTTATGCATTAGTTCAGTATTTCAGTGTTTATTACAAATGTCTTATGCACAGATAGTGTTTTAGAGTTTGTTTTCGCGGAATCGTAGCCTAGCTACAGTCTCAGTCATCTATGGTTTAGTTTCCCTACTGTCTCAGTCTCTACAATTTCAGTATTGTCCTAACTACAGTATCTTAGTAGGGTTTCAGTACTATCTACAGTAATATAGTAAAATTTTAGTATAGTACAGATACTTACAGACTTGGTGTTGGGGATTCGGTGTGCCACTCTTCAGTAACCAGATTTCAGAAAGCCCAAATTTTAAATAAAATTTTAGTAAGACTAAACTTTGTTTTTAAAGAAAAACCTTAAGTGAGTACGTCTTGAAGAAAATAAATTTGAAAAGGGTTTCTTTAAGACTTTTCCCAAAACAGATTTTCAAAATACCCTTCTTGGGCCTTGATTTTAAAATTTTATGAAAATTTTTAGACCCGATCCACAGCCGAGTTGTTGCAACTTGGCTTTGATACCACTAAATGTAACACCCCAAACCTAGCCTAGACTTTATGGCCAAATCTAGTGTGTCACATGGACAATGAACTACATCTCATTCTTTAACTAGTACGTTAAGGGTGTCTTAGCAAAATCACTTTCAAGAGGTTTGAGAAAAAGTAGGTTATTTAATTTAGCGAATGTCCTATCCACTATCAGTTGGTATTTATTTTGTTAGAAGGTTTTATCTGGTTATTTAGGTGATCCAGTTAAAGTGTACCATGTGTTTTGAAAACGTTACTTAATATTAAATAAAAACCTGCGCAGCCTTAGTCTATTTGTTGTGAGCAAGTGATAATTAAATCCAAATAAAAATAAAAATAAAAATAAAATAATAGATGAGCGGTCTCATTGTAACTTGAAAACCCAAAAACTTTGAAATAATAAAATAAGTAACGTGAAAGTAAGTTTTAAACACCAGAATACAGTCCTCGTGGCCACTCCAAATCCCTCTAGCTTCAGGTCCACTAAGGTTGGGGCTTACCCACATAGATGGAAAGGAAGGGGGTGAGTTTGGAAAACTAGGTGTGTAAGCTAAACCTAACTAGAGCCTAAATCAGTTCAAGCTTCACTGGGCCTAAGCCCTATCCAGATACAGTATTAACTGGGCCTTAGCCCTATTCAGAACTCAGTGTTTAACTGGGCTTTTAGCCCTATTCAGAAATCAGTGTAGCCCATAGGCCCATTACGGTAAGAATGATATTAATGCATGTATGCAAAGCCCAGCCTAATCCAGCCCTACACACCACCTGTACCAACCCTACACACCATGTGGGGAATAACTTGACCCACCCAGCCCTACACACCACAGTTGCAGCATAGCTGCCACTAACAGTAAAACGAGGCAAAGCCCCTACAGTAAACGTGGCATTTCCAGTTAACACTTCCTCCATCAAAAACCCAATCCTATACAACAGTATAAAATGTCATGGCATATAGTGAACAGATAAAATTTAGCATGAATTTCAGTTAATTTATCCCTAGGGGTATAATGGTCTTTTTGCACCTAGGGGTAAAATAGTAATTTTCCACCTTTAAGGGGTATTTCAGTAAATTTAACAGTTTTTAGGGTTTTATGCACATTTCAGGTGTTAACAGTCCAAATATCATCTAAGTAACTTATCTAGCCCATTTAGTGCCCTAAAACCCCTAATGGGCCCTAAGGTGTCCACTAACTATTACGGCCCACTAAGCCCAAATTTCACGTCTATTTTAGCAGATTTGTTACTCAGTCTATCAGATTGCATTTACTGCTTGTTTTCACCCATATGGGCCCGTAAGCCCATTGGGCCCAAATTTAGCCCTTCAAGGCCCTGAAATCACCAACGTGCACTAAATCACGTATCCATCATTCTTACCATTTGCGATTACAAACTTTACCGATTTAATCTGACCCACGAGCGTTTGCACACTCGTAAGTCCTCAAAATGCCAAAATTTTGGCATTTTCACTTTTCGACTTTTGCCGATCTAGTTTACTAGTGGGTGTCGTTTACACACCTGATTTGCGATATACTACGACGAGATCTCCCATGCGATTACCCTACAATCGTCCATTATGATGTTAGACCATGAACCAATGATAACTAATGTAACAGCTATCACCATATTCAGCCAACATCCTTTAAGGCCCTCGAATACTTACCTTTGCCGAAACTATGACCAGATCTAGACCAAGTTGCTCCAATAGTCCTAGCCTCCAATACTCTTTGATTGATAGCCTCCAGTCCATGCTAGCACATAATAAACCAAAAGATAAAACCAAAAAAACCTTTAGCCTTAATCGACAGCCACCCCATGTAGTTACGGGTTTTCAGCTTTTCTTGAACCATAGGTTACTAAATGGAAAGGGGGTCTGGGTACTTACGGAAGATCTACTTGTCGAAAAATGTTTCTAAACACCTTTCTATCCCAGATCTGTTGTAGATCTAACCCCAACATATACATAGAGAACAGATCTAATGATTCGACTTTTAGAACCTACTCTAAGGTATGTTTATTTCGATTTGAGAAGAGAATAGAAGAAGAAGAAAGGGTTACCAAAATAGAAGAGATGATCAGCAGATGAGAGGCTAAGGTTTGGCTTTTGTAAACTAACAATGGAAAAAAAAAGAAAAAGTTTGGACAAAGAGGGAATCGGCCACAAAGGATTCGGTTTCTACTTTTTGGGGAAATCGGCTACCAAAGATTTAGAAGGGAGTTTTTACTTTAATTGATGGAGAAGAGGTGAAGAAGAAAAGAAGGAGAGACGAAGAAAACGAAAAAGATGATGAAGGTGAGAAGGAGGATGATTGATTCAACTCTTTAGGTAAAGCGACACAAAAAAGGTTTGTAGGCCTTGTTTTTGGCGTTTAGAACATATGGGATGAAGAAAAAGAGAAGCAAGGAGTACTATACCTAATCAGCAGAAAGAAATGTCCTACTTGACAAATCCCAGAGGCTAACTACTAGAAGAAATCGGCACTTACCTCCCAATTGCCGAAAATGACAACTTCTAACACCCTAGCCGAAACTACTACACCAAAGTCCTTTGGCCGGCCACCTCTTGCTTCAATTTGAAATCCCTAATTTTCTCCTCCTTGTTCTCTTTGATTTAATCTCATGAGCATCTCAAACTCTTCTCAACAGAGTTTCACTTGGAGTCCATCACATGCCTTACACATATATTAAAAATAAAACACCACACTGCTTACCATAAGACTTGAACCTTGGCTCTTGCATAGCTCCCACATGCCACCCTTGTCCTCTAAGTGGCGTTACATTGCCATCTTACGACTGGCTCATTTGTGTCTTAAATTACCCACTTTTTCTTAAAAGCCCACATACTCAAGACCCCTTCTCTTTAAGTCTAAAATTTTAAAATTCTACCGGGTTTTAACTTAGGCTTAAGCCTTCTAAAGGCCCAATAACCTTCCTAAAGCATAAATTATCATATCCAGACAACAAAATTTTAAGTTCACACCAAAATCACAAAAATTCCAAAAATCCCAAAAATTAGGGCGTTACATAGATCGAGGGAAGTTAAAAGTCGTTGAATAGTTAACTCGAATCTGTTTAAATCCATACGAGGTAAGTCAATATACAAATATGCGTCGTATTAATGTTTGTTATAAATTCTTGATTTATAAACTGTGTTTGGACGGTCATGAGAGCCTGAAGTATTATTCTAAGTCATTTTCAAATGAGTAATGGTAATATGATATCATGTAAGACCTCATCTAGGACGTAGGCATTGATTAGAGGATTACGTGTAAGACCGTGTCTGGAACACTGGCATTGTAAATGTTTCATGTAAGACCCTATCCGGGATAGTGGCATCAACATTAAATAACATGTAAGACCACGTCGGGAACGTCGGCATTGTAAAAGGCCTATATGAATTCTGTAACGTTTCTGAATAATATGAAGAGTAATTCTGAATAATGATTGAATGCGTACCATATATGTGTCTGACTCAGGTATGTCTGTTCTATATTGAATTTATGAGTATGAAAGGTATGCTATTGTGAACTGTGTGAAAATGACAAATGAGTATATCTGGTTCATGAGTTATCGATATGAGATTGCATGTGGTTGTATTTGGCTTACTAAGCTCCTTGTAGCTTACTCTATATTTTCTTTCAACTGTTTTATAGATATCGTAGCTACGAGGGCTCAGGGATAGTCAAGGATCTTCACCACACTATCAAGCTTGATTTTGGTACCTTTTGAATGTAAATAGTTTAAATATGGTATGTATAGGCTAGAAGGTTTATGTATTAAATATGATATGTTTATTTGAAATGCCATGTTGTTGGCTAGCAATTGGTATATTTGTGCTTAGTTTTGGTTTATGGCTTGTGATGCCAAATGGTGTAAGTTTATAACAGTTATATGAATTGGTATGTTTTGATCTTCATGAATTATGACAAGGTGAAGAAATGGTAAGTTTTGGATGTGTTATGAATGAATTACATACCAAGTGTTTAATCTTGAACTTTGATTAAGTTATGGATATGTTTGGTGTGAGAATTGAAATTGAATATGCATGTGACTGGTTTTATCATGTTGAGGTATGTTTTAGTCATTCAATATAGTTGGAATTGTGGTATTATTGTAGGAATGACCCTTTGATGGGTGGAAAGTATGACTTAAACCAAGTCTGCTTAGTGCCACATGGGCGTGCCTTATGGCGTGTTGATTTTCCAGTATTGACACAAACATTCACACGGCCAAGACCAACGGGCGTGTCTTATGGCCATGGCAAAAAGTCAGTATGCCTACCCTGTTTTGGCACGGCTTGGACACATGGGCGTGCTTGAGTCTCGTGTGAGGCACACGGCCTGGTCACACGGGCGTGTGACTTCCTTAAGTTGAAAAATTTTATATGTGTTCTGAAGTTTATAATTGTATTCGGTTTAGTCCCGACCCTGTCTTAATGCATGTTTGAGGTCAAGTAGACTTCTAAAAAGGGTCTTTATGTTTGAATCTTGTTATAATCTGTGAATACTCTTTTCTGATCTATTCTGAAATTCTGGTAACACCCCTTACCTATTCCGGTGACGGTCAAGGGATAAGGGTGTTACATAACTTATACCACATTCAACCATAGTCTCAAACATAATCAAGCCATATCACATGGCATGATATTTACATCTCAAAATATTTCGCAACATAACTAGCCTATACATGCCATACATTTTTATTTACAACATCAAAGTACCAAAATATCGGTTGATAGTGTAACAACAATCCTCAATGATCCCTGAGCTCTGGGTAGCTTCGATAATCTAAAAAAAATGAACACACACACAAAGTAAGCTTTCAAAAGCTTAGTAAGACATATACAAGCAAACTTATCACATAAAACGAAGTCAAACTAATTAATCCATGGAAGTATCATCTAAATCACATGTGCAACTTCATAATTCACATTAGTTCACTTATTCATAGTTCACTTGCACATAACCACATTTCAAATTCATATACTTCACATATCAATAATCATATTCATACTCACCTTTCATCTCCAAATTTACTCATACATTTTATACATACATGAATTGGATATTCATTCACATTCTCATTCTTTTCTCCATTAAGCCCGTTGAACCATTTGGAGTCGACAAGGATACTCAGATAGCTCGTAAACTCATACAATGCCACTGTCCACAACAGGGTCTTACACGAAATCATCTATGATGCCAATGTCTCAGACATGGTCTTACACGTAATCTCTAATCGATGCCAACATCCCAGACGTGGTCTTATATGATATCACATCTCAGAAATCCTATGTCATGACATATGTATCCTATACTATTCCTAGGATCTGTACAGGCTTTCGGATATCTCAACTCTATAGATACTTTCACATTTATAAACATTCAACATTCATAGCATTCAATATCAAATAAACATATATAATTCACATAAAACACGTTTATTTGCATATGAACTTACCTCGTACTCAGTATAAACGAACTGAATCAACTATTCGTCAGCTTTCAATTTTCCCTGATCTAAATCCGTTTTCTTTCGTTCTTGATCTATATACAATCAGAATTGACCCTTTTATTTATCAACATATTCAATTTTGTCCATAAATACATAATTAGGGCATTTTCACACAATAGCCCTTATATTTTCATACTTTTGAATTTTAATCCTAATTTCACAAATACAAAAAATATACATAATTTCTCTATACTCATGCTTGACCGAATATTCATACAGCTTCTAGCAGCCCATATCTTTCATTTATTTCAAATTTTAACCCCATATTTTGTAAATTTCACAATTTAGTATCTTAATAGCATTTCCTTCCAAAATCACTTAACAAAACATGTAAATCAAACATATATCTTCCATTTTTCTTCAAAAATCAACAGAAAGCTTGAATATTCATCAATGGCACTTTTCAAAATCACTAAAAATTTCAAAAATCATGACAGAGGCTAGCTAAAACACATAACAATGATCTCAAAAACATAGAAATTATCAAAAACCGAACAAAAATGAACCTTTAATCAAGCTAGGAAGTACCAAACCCTAATACAAAATGTTTCTTTCTTCTTTTTTCTCAATATTCGGTGGATGAAAAATAAAAATAAGCTAAAATTTAACTTTGTTTTATTAATAATAACATTACTTATCAAATACCATTTTTAACCTCAATTATAATATTAAAATTCCACTATTTAATGTCCATCCACGTCAATTCATTAATTCAATGGTCCAATTACATCACAAGGACCTCACACTTAATAAGACATGACAATTCAACACTTATTCAATTAGAACACATCTTTTGCATTTTCTACGATTAAGTCCTTTTATCAAATCGAGCACACAAATGATAAAACTTTCACATGAAACTTTCACGCATATCATAAATCATGCTGTAAACATAAAAAATAATATTAAAATATTTTTTTAACTTCGGATTGGTGGTTCCGAAACCACTGTTCTAACTAGGGTCTAAACTAGGCTGTTACAACTCTCCCCCCTTAGGAATTTTTGTCTCTGAAATTCTTATTAGTAAATAGGTTCGAATATTGCTGTCTCATAGCATCCTCAGGTTCCCCTTAGCTTCTTCGACCCGATGTTAATGCCATAACACTTTCACTATCAAAATTTTCTTCTTTCATAATTCTTTAACCTCGTGGGCTAAGATACAGATCGGTTCTTCTTCATAGTCATATTTAACTGAATCTCTATTTCTGACAAGGAAATCACATGTGAGGTGTTGGATCTGTATAGTCAAAGCATCGATACACGAAACATATTATGAATCTTTTCTAACTCATATGGCAACAGTAATCTATATGCAACTTGCCCGATACGTTCTATAATCCCAAATGGCTCGATAAACCTCGAACTCAATCTGCCTTTTCTGCCGAATCGGAGTATTTTCTTCCACGGAGACACTTTCAAAAACACTTTATCATCGATCTCAAACTCAATATCTTTTTGTTTCAAGTCTGCGTATGATTTCTGACGATCTGACGTTGCTTTTAGAATGTCACAAATTATGTAATAGCCCGTTAAAGGGCCTAAACGGAATAGTGGTTACGAAACCACAAATCTGATGTCAAAATATTTATTTCGATTGAGTTTTAAAATTTATTTTGTGTTTGCAATATTTTGTGAAATTTTCGTTACAAAATTTTATTGTTTGTGTGTCCAATTTGATAAATTGGACTAAATTGCAAAAGTAGTAAAATGTGCATTCTAAAAGGTAAAGGTGTTTAATTGAAATGTGTTTTATTTATATTTTTATGGTTTACATTTTATGATATTATTTTGTAAAAATTTCGTACGAAAATTTTGATGTTTGGGCACTCAATTTAGTCAAAAGGACTAAATTGTAAAAAGTGAAAAAGTTGAGTTCTACATGTTAGAGGTGTCCAATTGTTATGAAATTTTAAATTGGAGGTCCTTAAATGGTAATTAGACCATTGGTTAATTATTGGACAAAAATGGACACAAAATGGGTGAAAAAGAATATTTTTAAATTAGGGGCATTTTGGTCATTTACTGATTAAATGAATTAAAAATCAAATTAAAAGCCAATTTTTGCTCATCTTCTTCCTCAAGGCCAAATATAGCATGGAGAAACCATGGCTAGGGTATTTCAAGCTTCGAAGCTCGATTATCAAGAAAGATGTGAAATCGATTCGAATCAGGGAGAAGAAAAAGTTGTGGACTAAATTGCAAATTTATCATCCTTTGCAATGAGTTAAGTTGATATGTAAATAATATGTTGTTATTATTTATGTTTTAATATTTTGTTATATTATGCAAGATGAAGTTGGATATTGGATGGTTATTTGATAAAAAATTACAAAATTATAATGAAAATGACTGAATTGGTATATTATATATTTTTTTATTGAACTCATGGAATAGAAAAGATACAAATGATTTGTGGTGGGAACACATGTGTAGTACTATGTGTAGGCTACTATGTGTTCAAGATGGATTAAGTCACGTATGTAGTACTAAGTGCAGGCTACTATGTGTATCATATAGTTGGGATCACATGTGTAGTACTATGTGTAGGGTACTATGCGTATCCGATAACTTCGATCACATGTATGGTACTAAGTGCATGCCACTATGTGTAAGAGATGAAATTGGTCATATGTGTAGTACAAAGTGCAGGCTACTATGTGCACCAATTAACTTCAGCCACAAAGGTGGTACTACGTGCAGGCCACTGAACATTTGTTACTGTTTCATTCTGTTGTGTTCAATGGAAAGTGGCTAAGTGAAAATGAATGGAATTGTGAAATAGCCAAGTGGAAGTGAGTGTATATATTGACTAAGTGCAGGTATATGTGCATATATGTACATGAGTAGCGCTGATGAATGAACGAATTTCGGTAAATTTGATATGGGCAAATGTTATTTGGAAAACCCATATAAGAAAATTTATGGATAAGATGAGATTTGAAATAAAACCGTTTGTACAACAACAGTGGGGTGACTTTGAAAAATTACCAAAAATGGTAGGAATTGAATTTGAGGTTGAATGAGATATGAAAGTAAAGCTTATTGAGGCTATTTTCATATAAAAGAAATAGAGCAAGCAAATGAATACTGTATTTTGAGATATTTATTTTTTTGTGAGACTGGTTAAGAATGACTTCATGATCCCCTGTTCTTACTTGGAAAAATCATTAAAAATTGTAAAAAAAAAATTAAATCAAAACTGTAGCAAAAGATAATTAAATTTTAGTGAGGAATGGTCAGAACTGTTAAACCGCAAAACAGGTGAGAATTTAATGAATAAACTGTAATAATTGGCCAAACCAAAAATTCTAAAATTTTTATGGTAAGAAGATATGTGAGTCTAGTTTCTCGAAAAATTTACGGATCTTAATGTGGAGTTCCGTAGCTCTGGATAAAAATAATTTAGTGAATGTTACTCGAGTAAACAACTTGAAAAGGGTTTAAGTAAATGGTGGGACTATGTGTATTTGTAATTATACTATTATGAGAACATGTTATGAAGTTTTATAAAAGCTAGTAACAAATTGATTATTATTTACATATTTAATTACTAAGCTATAATGCTTACTCCCTTCCCTTCCTTTTTCTTATAGAGTTTTAGATGCTAGCTCGAGTTGGAGGTCGCCGAAGATACTATAACTCTATTAGGCTGAGGTTAGTATTAAAAGATTTTGAAATATTTATAAGTTTATGGCATGTATAAGGACTCGAATATATGTATATCTGTTACTGAGTTGGCCTAGAATGTTGGCCTAAATTAATGGAAATTTTATTGTTGTGTAAGACCATGTGATATGACTAAAAGTAGATATGTTATGGTTATAATTGTACAATACATGAACGAGTATGCTTGCATGTTAGTAAATGAATTAATGTATATATGATAAGAATGTGATTAGATTCTAAATTGAAAGAAATTGTATAGCTGGTTTTGTGTATTTGTAAGTGTAAAAAAAATCCAGTGATGCCTCGTACCATGTTCTGGCATTGAACACGGGTAAGAGGTGTTACAAATTATTTTCACTTTATTTTTAGCATCTTTTATCAAATCAACCACGTGAATCTTATTCTCCTTAAGCTCAGTCCAGTATAATGGTGTTCGGCACTTACGACCGTATAAGGCTTCGTACGGTGCCATTTTAAAGCTTGATTGAAAACTATTATTATACGGAAATTCAATCAATGTCAAATATTGTTCCCACGTACCTTCAAACTCAAGAATAAAACATCTCAACAAGTCCTCGAGTATCTAAATAATCCGCTCAGATTGATCATCCATCTACAGGTAAAAAGTAGTACTGAAATGCAATTTCATACCTAAAGCCTCTTTGTAACGCCCTAATTTTCGGGATTTTTCGGGATTTTTATGATTTTGGTGTGAACATAAAATTTTGTTTTTTGGTTATGAAATTTATGCTTTAAATGTGTTAGTGGGCCTTTAGAAGGCCCAAGCCTAAGTTAAAACCCGATAGAATTATCAAATTTTGGACTTAAAGAGAAGGAGACTTGAGTAGGTGGGCTTTTAAGAAAAAGTGGGTAATTTAAGACACAAGTAAGCCTTTGGTAAAGTGGCAAGGTGGCGCCACTTAAAGCTTAGAGAAGTGGCGTGTGGAAGCTATGCAAGGGCCAAGGTTCAAGTGTCATGGTAAGCAGTGAGGTATTTTATTTTTACTGCATATGCATGTCATATGGTGGACTTCCAGTGAAACTCTATTGAAAAGAGTTTGAGATGCTCATGAGATTGAGTTAGAGAGGATAAAGAGGAGAAAATCTAGGAATTTTTGAATGGGAGCATGTGATGGCCGAATATGGGGTTTTTGGAGGAGAATATCAGTTTTAGCCTATCAGTTTTGGGCATAGTCGGCAAGGTGGAGTTTAGAGGATAGTCGAATGCTTTTTAAGTCTTTCTTGGGGTCTTAGTTCGGCACAATAGGTAAGTGTATGCCGACTAGGTAAGGCTTTAGGGTTCTTTTTCTTTTTTTTTTCTCTTCTCCTTCAATGACAACCCGAATCAGGGGCCAGTCAGAATAGTGGTTTCATAACCACAAATTTAAAGTGAGAGAATTTTAATTATGTGAATTTTTGATGATATCTGTTTGATTAAATATTAGAGTCAAGATACTATGTGAAAATTTTACTGTACTAATGTTTGATTGCTCGATAAGGACTAAATCGAGAAAAGTGCAAAATGTGCTTATTAGATGATAATTGGACTTGATTGAATTATCACATGAAATAGGGAGCTTTTATGTGGTAATGGGACCATTAATGAGTGTTATGGACCAAAATAGCCTTACATAGAAAAATATTTTAGTAAGGGCCTTAAGGGCATTTTTGTCAAAAGTGAGTAAAAGACAAAAAAATTGATGAAATAAAACATCATCTTCTCCATGAAATACCCCATGTTCAGCCGAAAATCCCTAACTCCTTGGCCAAGGGTTTCAAAAATTTTCAAGCTTCCATGTAAGTGCAATTTGGTCCCTTTTTCAATTACTTTTGCATTTTTGGACTCATTGGAGCTCATGTTTCATTATTCTACCATTTATTTGAAGAAAAAATGAAGTCTAGAAATCTACCTATTTGTGTGAGAAGCTTGTTTAGCTCCCTAATGGTAGATAATGAGTGATTATATGTGTTTTAATGGATGAAATTGATTGAAAGTGCATACATAGGGACTAATTTGAACAGATTACAAATTGTTCCTAAATATGTGCAATGATGGGATTTTGAGTGTTATAATTGTGAAAATGGGTTATATAAGCCCATGGAATAAAGAAAATGAAATTTTGATGTCTGAGGGACTAATTAGTAATTATCGAAAAGTTGAGGGGTAAATTTGGAAATTTACCCCAAATGTGAACTGTGTTTGTATTGAAATAAATAATTGATATTTGTGTTATATGTGTTAATTTAGATCAAGAATGGTCTGAAAGAACTTGTGATAAGGGAAAACAGAAAGCTCTCGACTAATTTCGAGAAATAGTCCTTTTTGACAACCCAGGTAAGTTATATGTAATTCTAGCGAACTTGATTAATTCTGTTTAAACATTTGCTTCTATGATGATATATGGACAATTGCTTGGTGAGGTGTTGAATGTCGAGCGTTATCACTAAACTTATGGAAAATAGTATCGACTATAAATTCTGATTGATTATTGTATGTACTTCTGAAATTATCGATTTATGCATTGTCCATGAATCCCGATTGAGCAAGTAGGAATATACATAGATATGGGTGACATGTCACTTAAGGCTTACTGTTCTGACTGTTATAGTTACCCGGCTACTAGGTAGTCTTGCATGTGTTGCAGACACCTGTCAGCTTATGTGAGCAGGCATGTGGTTAACTTCTGTGCTGTTACTGATTGTAGCTTCGACTACCGCACTGATTATAGCTTCGGCTACCTTACTATTAGTAGTTTCGACTACTTCATGGCTTCGCCATGTCTGTATAGCACTTATGTGCTTATCTCTGTATATTTGTTCATATTCCGAAATTGCTCAATGGGAATTAGATTAACCGTGTGGTGATGAAGTGATTGTACAAGTGAACAAAAAAAAAATGGTACGGTATTGGGAATGTTATTGTTAAGCATGTTCATGGTAGACATGTGGAATGAGTACAAAGAGTAAGCTATGTGTATAATGATATGTGATATCATCTACGGTGCTAATTTAATGATATATTGAATTGATTCATTGCTATGAATTTCATATGAATTACTAAGCTGTTGTAGCTTACCCCCTTTCTTTTCCCTTCCTCTGTAGACTTTGAGCTTGTTGAATTGGGATCTTAAAGTCAGAGCCACGCAACGCACTGTCAAGCTTCTTTTTGTATAGAATACATTTTGAGAGTAAATTATGGCATGTATAGAGCAATTATGATTGTAAATAGTTGTTTTTGTACACCCAAATTCCATTTCTCGTATGATATTTTGTTATTAATGGTTTAATGAAGTCTTTTTCAGTGAAATTTATTTTGAAATGGCTAGTTGGATTTTGTGTGTGTTTGAATGTGTTTTAGGGAGGCCAAGGCTTGGTATATAGCCTAACACGATCTTCCTGGTAGGGCACACAGGCGTGTGCTACAACCGTGTGGGTTTTGGCAGATTGCTCCGCGGGCTCATGGCACGGGCGTGCCTAGGCCGTGGACAACACACGGTTTGACCCCACGGGTGTGCCCCTGGACCGTGCCTTCATTGCACCTTAGTTTAAATTTTATTGTATCACACGGGCATGAGACACGACCGTGTGTCTCAACCGTGTGGGGTGCACGGCTCCCAAACGACTGTGTGGGGTGGCCGTGGCCATTTAGGCAGTTTCGACCACGGTCTCTGGACATGGGTGTGTGAAGGCCACACGGTCTTATCACACGGCCGTGCTGTGTGTCACATGGGCGTGTGACGTTGTTTCAAAAGTGAAAAATTTTCTGGGTTGCCGATGCGATATGATTCGAATCCTAATCTTCCGAGATGTTTGTATCATGTCCGCAAACCCTTAATAAGAGTGATTCTAAATCGATTTGCATGAAATTTTGTATCTGTTTCTGATTAAGTTCTGTAGAGGTCTGTTTAAGTTCGGTAACGCTCTGTACTTGATTCCGGCGACGGTCTCAGGTATAAGGGTGTTACACCTCCCTTGTTCTAGAAGCCGACACCTTAAACACAATCACTTGTGCCGACTTGTCCATAATCAAACCCCTCCTCTCTTCTTTCATCTCCTTTCTCTTCTATTTGCACCTAAAGCAGAATCTACTCCTTTCTTTTCTACTTTCTTCTCAAGCCTTTTTGTCTACTTCCATAAAAGCTGAAATCGAAGCTGTGTTGCCGTTTACTCCCTTGACTGAAACTTCATTCTTAGTGAACTATAATCTTTCAAAAACCCAAAACCCCATTCTTCCTTAATCCACTTAGCCAAATCTCACAACTCCCATAACCCTTGTCGACATCTTCTCTTTTCCATTAGAAACTTTTATCTTTTTCTTCTTCATTATACCAGAAGCCAAAACCTCCATATTCATAATGATTCGGGAATTGAACCGCTAGATCTCTTAGATCTATTCTCCACTTGTACTTTGGGTTAGATCTACAACAAATCTGGAATAAGAAGGTATTTGGGAATGATTTTGGGCAATTAAACCTTTGGTAAGTTATCGAAACCCCTTTCCATTCGTTATCTTGGGATCTAAGAAAAGCCGAAAACCCCTAGGTTCATGTGGTGGCTATCAATTAGGGCTTTAATGGTTTTACCATTCAGTTTGTTATGTGGTAGTGTGGATTGAAGGCTATCGATCGAGGAGTGTGGAAGGCTAGGACTGTTGGAGTAACTAGATTTAGATCTAGTCCTTGATTTTGGTAAATGTAAGTATTTTAGGGCCATAAAGGGTGTTGGCCGAATGTGGTGATGGTGGTTACATTATTTATCGTTGGTTTATGGTCTAACATCAGAATGGATGATTGTAGGATTAATTGCATAGGAGATTTTGCCGTAGTATGTTACAAATCAGGTGTGCAAACGAACACCCACTAGTAGGCTAGATCGGTAAAAGCCGAAAAGTCAAAATGTCGAAATTTTGGCATTTCGTGGGCTTGCGAGCGCATGAACGTTCGTGGGTCGGTTGACTCGGTAAAATCGGTAATTGTAAATGGTAAAGTTGATGTGTGAGCGTTTTCGTGCACCTTGGTGAATTTGGGCCTCGAGGGGCTGAATTTGGGCCTCATGGGCTTACGGGCCCATATGGGTGAAAACGAGCGGTAAGTGTATTCTGATAATCTGAGTGTTAAAACTGTTAAACCGGACATAAAATTTGGACTTGATGGACCGTAATAGCTAGTGGACACCGTAGGGCCCATTAAGGATTTTAAGGCCCGATAACACTAAAGTTGGTAAATGGGCTGCATGGGCTGTTTAGATGAAAATTGGACCGTTAACGACTGTAATAAGCATGAAACTCTAAAAATTTGCATATTTACTGAAATACCCTTAAGGGTGGAAAATTACTATTTTACCCTTAGGTGCAAAATGACCATTATACCCCTAAGGTTAAATTGACTGAATTGTATGCTATACTTTAGCTGTTCACTGTATGCCATGACATGTTATACTGTTGCATGGGATTGGGTTTTTGATGGACGAAGTGCTAAGTGGCATTGCCATGTTTACTGATAGGGGCTTTGCCTCGTTCACTGTTAGTTGCTTGGCCACGTTATATGATTAAGCAGCTATATTGCGACTATGGTGTGTAGGGCTAGGTGGGTTGAGTTATTCCCCACATAGTGTGTAGGGATGGTACGAGTGGTGTGTAGGGATGGATTTGGGATGGGTTTTGCATACATGCATAATTTATGTTCTGTTACTATAATGGGCCTAAGGGCCATACTGAAATCTAAATAGGGCTAAGGCCCAGTTAATACTGAAATCTAAATAGGGCTAAGGCCCAGTTAATACTGAATTTGGATAGGGCTTAGGCCCAATAAAGCTTAAACTGATTCAAGCTCTGGTTGGGTTTACTTTACACACTGAGTTTTCCAAACTCACCCCCTTCCCTTTCACCTATGTAGGTAAGCCCTAGACTAGTGGACTTGGAGCTGGAGGGATTTGGAGTGGCCACATGGACTGCACATGGTTGACTTTTCTCAAGTTATTTATTTCCATATTTTATTTAAATTATTTTTATTTTGGGTTATTGATTTGTAATAAGGCCGCTCTTAAGCATTTTTAATTTGGTTTTTTCTATTTCCTTAATTATAACTTGCTTAAAATGGATAGACTAAGGCTGTGTGGTTTTCACTTAAAATTAATCCACAATTTCAAAATAAAACACACATATCAAATGGATAGCGAAAAGACAAGCAAAGACCCTGAAATAAAATAAACTCTAGAATGGTAGTGGATAAGACTTTCACAAATTCAAAATATGGATTTCTTGTCAAACTTTTAATAACAATTTTGGAAACTCACCCTAATCATAATAACTAAAGAATATGTTATAAACCCTCGTCGATGTGACACATCAGATTTGGTCATAACGTCTGGGCTGGGTTTGGGGTGTTACACTCTTGTAGTTACTTCTAAAACCATGAAGTGAGCCTCGGATCTCTATCTAAAACTATAAATAGTGGCACCCCGAGCAATCTCACAATATCTTAAATGTATAACTAATCTAATTTATCAAGCGAGTAGTCTGATCGTACCAAAATAAATGAGCTGCCATCGTTAGTCTATCAACCACCACCCAAATTGCATCTTTCTTTCTTGAAGATAGGGTTAAACCCGAAACAAATCCATCATCACTGTATCCTATTTCTGCCCAGGAATCATAATTGGTTGTAACAAACTTGATGGCACCTGATGCTCAGCTTTAACTTGTTGACAGATCAAACATTTCGAAACAAAATCTGAGATATCTCTTTTCATTCCTGGCCACCAGTAAAATTGTTTCAAGTCGTTATACATTTTTGTACTTCCCGGATGAACAGACAAGCAACTAATATGAGCTTCACTCAAAATCATCTGAATCAACTTTGGATTTCTCAGAATAAAAATTCTGTCTCTGAATCTCAAGCAATCATCATCATCAACTCGAAATTCTAAATCAGGATTCAAATCACATTGAGCTCATTTCATCGACATTTCATTATTAACTTTCTGAGCATCATAAATCTATTGTAAGAACAACGATCTAGCTTTCAACTCAGCTAAAACTGAACCATCATCAGATAGATCCAATTGAACATTCATCACACGCAGAGCAAACAAATATTTACGACTTAAAGCATCAACAACAACATTTACTTTTCCCGGATGATAATCAATTACAAGCTCATAATATTTTAACAGCTCTAATCATCCTTTCTGTTGCAAATTCAAATCTTTCTGAGTCATCAGATATTTCAAAGTTTTGTGATCTGAATACACATGACACTTTTCACTGAACAAGTAGTGGCGCCAAATCTTTAACTCGAATACAATAGCAGCTAATTCAAGATCATACGTCAGATAATTCTTTTCATGAGGCTTCAATTGTCTTGAGGCATAGGCTATAACCTTACCTTCCTGCACCAAAACACAACCCAGGCCATTTAACGAAGCATCACTATAAATTACAAATTCTTTACCCGATTCTGGCCTTACTAACACTGGAGCTGTAGTCAATAGTACTTTCAACTGATCAACATTTTTCTGACACTTTTCAGACTATTCAAACTTTACATCTTCATAAAGCAATCTTGTTAACAGAGTTGCGATCATCGAAAAGCCTTTTACAAACCGACTGTAATAACTGGCTAGTCCTAGAAAACTACGACTTTCTGATACATTTCTCGGAGGCTTCCAATCTAAGATTGCTAAAATCTTGCTCAGATCAACCCGTATTCTCGATGATGATACAATACGGCCCAGAAAACTAACTTCCCTTAACCAGAACTCACATTTACTGAACTTTGCAAAGAGTTGCTTACCACGCAGAGTCTGTAACACAATTCTTGAATGTTCTGCTTGCTCAGATTCATCCCGGGAATAAATCAATATGCCATCAATGAACACGACAACAAATCAATCTAAATACGATCTGAAGGTTCTGTTCATCAAGTCCATAAAGACTACTGTAGCATTCGTTAGTCCAAAGGGCATAACTAAAAATTTATAGTGCTTGTACCTCGTTTAGAAAGCAGTTTTCAAAATGTCTGAATCTTTTACTTGTAACTGATAATATCCCGATCTCAAATCTATCTTTGAAAACACAGTAGCCCCTTTCAACTGATCGAACAAATCATCAATTTTGGGTAGAGGATATTTGTTCTTGATAGTCACTTTGTTTAATTGTCAATAGTCAATGCACATTCTCATTGTGCCATCTTTCTTTTTCACAAATAGAACGGGAGCACCCCAAGTTGAGAAACTCAATCGTGCAAATCCTCTTTCTGTCAATTCTTGCAATTGTGATTTGAATTCTTTCAACTCTGTCAGAGCCATTCTATATGGAGCTATGGATATCAGAGTTGTTCCCAGTACTAACTCAATGCCAAACTCAACCTCTCGGATCTATGGTAATCCCGGTAGTTCTTCAAAGAACATGTTTGGATATTCACAAACAGCAAGCACTGATTCAATTTTCTTTTCAGTCACTTTTAAATTGATCACATAGGTGAAATAAACTTCACAACCCGTTTCACATAATTCAAAGCTTTTATCGACGAAATCACAGCTAATAACCCATTCAAATTATTAGATTTAATCCTAATTATCTCATCATTCTGACATCTCAAATCAATAGTCTTCCTTTTGTAGTTCACAATGGCATCATGCAATGTTAACCAATCCACACTCGGAATTATATCAAATTCATTAAAGGGTAATAACATCAGGTCAGCTGGAAAATAGATATCTCGAAACATCAACGGACAGTTCTTGCACACTTTCTCAACCAGAACAAACTTGCCTAAGAGGTTCGATACTCGAATTACAAACTCAGTAGACTCTACAGGCAAAGTCTTATTGGATACTAGGTTCATGCATATATGCGAATGTGTCGATCCTAGATCTATCAATGCAATCACAAAAGTATCATAAAGAGTAAAAGTACTCATAGTAACGTCTAGAGACGAAGCTTCTTTGCGAGCGCTAATAGTGTAGGCCGTAACAGCCCGATTTAGACCCTAGTCAGAATAGTGTTTTTAGAACCACATATCTGAGTTAGAAAAATATTTAAATATTATTTTCTGTGCTTATTATATGTGAATTAGTATGTGTGAAAGTTTCGTATGAAAATTTGTCCGTTTGAGTGCTTAATTTGCAAAAAGGATTAAATTGTATAAAAGGTAAAATTAGCATGTTATATATTAAATGTGTTTATTTGAGTTGGCTTTTGAATATGATGGCATTAAATGGTAATTAGACCATTTCAAAAGGTAGTGGACATTTATGGCCTTAATATATTTGTTTTATATGTTTAATTATAAAGGATAAGCTAGTAAATGGTATATTAAGTGAATTAAAATAAAACAAATACGTAAATAAGGCCATTACCATTCATTCACCACTGAATTTTGAAAGAAAATAAGGGTTTATGAGCTTTGTTCATTTGGCCTTCGTCAAGCAAAATTAAGGTGTGTATTTTGATTCGTTTTTTATGATTTTTATGTTTTTAATATTGTTGTTAAGTTTACTATCAAGCCCATGTCTCAATTTTAGAATCTAATGAAGATTTTGTGATGTGCCATTATTGATTTTGTAAGCTTTATGAAGTTAATTGGTGAAAAATGAAAGATATGTGATAGATAATATGTTTTGTATTTGAATTTTTTATGAAATTGAGTATTTGGGCTAAATTATGAAAAATGAAAATTTGGAGGACTAAAATGTGAAATAAATGAAATGTGTGGACTTGTATGAGTTATATGAACATTCGACCAAGCTATGGTCTTAGTAAATTTTGTGTATTTTGTGATTTTGTGAAATAAGGACTAAATTGTCAAAATGTGAAATGTGAGGGATATTTTGTAAAATGCCCTAAATATATGTTTTTGGATTGAATTGAATGACTTGTTGAATAAAACGTTTAACTTTGAATGTGTTTATATCAAGAAACAAAGAAAACGAAATTTGATCGGGGAAAGTCAAAAGTAGTCGATTAGCCGTTTTCATCCGTACAAATTCGAACGAGGTAAGTCTATGTAGAAATAAATGTATTAAATTGAATTATTATTGTTTAAATGATGATTGAATTATGTTGAATGGCTATGAGAACTGAGCATGTGACATTCGAGATAAATTCTGAGTATGTGACAATTGTCCAAAAAGCCCCGTCTGAACCTTAGGAATAGCTAGGATACATATGTCATGACATAGGATCTGATATGTGATTTCGTGTAAGACCACATCTGGGACGTTGGCAACGATATGAGATTTACTTGTAAGACCATGTCTGGGACATTGGCATTGTATTTGATTTCGTGTAAGACCCTGTTTGGGACAGTGGCATCGAAATTTGATTACATGTAAGACCACATCTGGGACGTTGGCACTGTATGATCTTTCCGATTTATTTGTGCATCCTATTTGATTCTGTACGGTTCAATGGACAATTCTGAGCAATGTATGACTATGTTAAAGTATATTCAAATCAGGTATGTTAATATGTGTTTAATATTCGATTATGAAGGGTAAGCATTTATGCCATTATTGATTTATGATATATGTATAAGCATATGAAAATGAAAAAGGTTATATGTGACCAAATGAGTATGAATTGGTTCATGGGATACCTATGTGAAATGAAAATGATATTTATGCTAATGATTTGATTTATATATGATTCTTGAGTTGAATTTTTTTGTATATGGCTTACTAAGCTATTTGTAGCTTACTTTGTGTGTATTTGCATTGTTTTATAGATATCAAAGCTACCGGAAGCTCGGGGATCGTCGAAGATCATCACCACACTATCAAACCTTGTTTTGGTACATTTTGAAAGTGTAAATGTTAAATTATGGCATGTATAAGCTAGAAGTCTTTAGAATATGTTTTGAGATGTATATGTGTTATGCTATGTGATATGGCTAACTAATAGATAGCTATATGTTTGAATTTAAATTATGATTTGTGATGCTTTTTGGTATCTTTTATAGTGCTATTATGGCCAATTGAAATATGGTCATTTTGATATATTCTTGGTTATGGATATGGTAAGTTTTGATAAGTGATTGTATCTGATACTAATGAGTTATCAAATGTGCACATTTATATGTTTGTGGCTTGAGAATTTGGTATGGTCTAGTATGGATAATGAGCATGAATTGGTTGGTGATATTTTTGTTCATATTGATGTATGTTTTGGGCATGAGCTTGGCTGAAATTGTAGATGTATATTTGTTGCTTATAGGGATGACCCAAAAAGGGTGGCAAAGTTGGCTTTTCGAATGGCCTATTTTTGTGCTAGACAGCCTGAGCACACGGGCGTGTGTCTCAACCGTGTGACCCTTGTTTTGTAGCTATTTTGGACAGTATGGCACACGGGCTAGACACACGAGCATGTCTAGTGACCACGTGGCCAATTCAGGATGACACACGGGCTGGCCACACAGGCATGTCTGGTGACCGTGTGACATAGTCAGTGTTACACACAGGCTAGGTTGAGATTTGAGGCATAGTCGTGTGAGGTACACGGCCTAGTCACACGGGCGTGTGCCCAATTTTAAAAGATAAATTTCTTTTGTTTCTTAAAGTTTTCAATTATTTTCGGTTTAGTCCCAACCTTCTTCTAATGCATGTTTAAGGTCTCGTAGCCTTCTTAAAGGACTTATTGATGATGTTTGTTTATGATATGATGTGGACGATTGTGGAATGTTTGAATATGTTCTGAATAGTCCGGTAATGCTCCTAACCCTAGTTCGGCGATGGATACAGGTTAGGGGTGTTACATAGGATCTGGCAGGTGCTCTCGCCTCGGATCCCACAGCTGTATCTTTAGTTGTTCTTTGGCTACCACTCACATTTCCAGTGTTTCTAGGTGGTCTTCCTCTAACTGTAGTGTTACTCGGTCTCGGATTTTGCACGATCTCTTGTTCAATGACTCAGGACAATCACAGATAAAGTGATCCAATGATCCACATTTGAAACAAACCTAATCATTCAGTCTACAATTACCAGGATGTCTTTTACCATAATGTCGGCACTCGGGTCGATCAGATTTGACATTTCCAGCACTAGCAATTGAAATAGCTAAGCTCTAAAGCTCGAATGTGACCTTGCACGATCTCTACTCGAATGTCCCACATTAGCCTTTGAATGGCTATAATCATCTCAAAATTTCTTTGATGCCGACTGAAATGACCTACTCGAGGATCTTTTTCTTGCATCTCTAGCTTTTAAATCGACTTTTCTTTTCTCTTTTCTAAGTTCTTCAGCTTTACATACTCGATCAACAAGCACAATAAAATCTTTTATTTCAAGAATCTTGACTAACAAACGAATATCTTCATTTAGGCCATCTTCAAATATTTTACACATTATAACTTTAGTCGAGACACATTCTTGTGCATACCGGCTCAGTCTCACAAATTCTCGCTTGTATTCCGTAATGGATATGCGACCCTGTTTCAGCTCAAGAAACTCTTTACGTTTCTGATCTATGAATCTTTGACTGATATATTTGTTTCGAAACTTATTTAGAAAGAAATCCCAAGTGACTCGTTCTCTTGGAACTACAGATGTCAAAATTTTCCACCATTGGTATGCTGCATCTCTTAATAATGAAACAGCACATTTAACATATTCATCTGAAGTACACAACATTTCATCAAATACTCTAATAGTATTCTCAAGCCAAAACTCAGCTCTCTCAGCATCATCATTAGTAGTGGCTCAAAACTCATCAGCCCCATACTTTTTGATTTTATCAACAGGTGGCTTACTTAATCGAATCAAATCTATTACTTGTGGCACAATTAGGACTTGTGCAGGGTTAGGCGAGGGTGGAGGTTGTTGAGTAGCCAAATTCGTTCGAATGAATTTCATGAACCACTCATTCATCGTTTGGAAGAAGGCTTGCTTTACCTATCCCTCACGATCACTAGTAATCGGCCGAGAATCAGCTGCCGCTGCCCCCTGAGCGAGAGCAGGTGAATTGCTCTCAACATCGTCAGTTACAGAACCTTCGAGATCCATTACTATAGAAAAAACACATTTTAGCTGTCAAGATCCATCACACTATTGCAGTTCATATATATGGCATGTATAGCTAGACTCACACGCACTATGTTAGTGCTAGAATAGACTAAACAGTAGCTCTGATACCAACCAAATGTAACTCCCCTAACCCGTATCCGTCACTAGACTGAGTTAAAAGGTATTACCGAACATTTCAGAACAGTTTATAAAACATCATTCATACATCATCATTTCATAACAAATCATACACATATAGCCCCTGTAAAAGGTCTACATGACCTTAAACATGCTTTAGAGAAAGTTCGGGACTAAACCAATCTCGTATAATTTTTTTTGAAATTTAACAATTTTTCAAAGTTACAGAGGTCACCTGCCTGTGTGAACAGGCCGTGTGCCTCACACGGCATTAGACATGCCCGTATATCTACGTCATGGAAAAATAGGGCATACCTACTAACTTAGGTCACACGGCCAGGGACACGCCCGTGAGCCAAGCCATGTGCAAACCTGGAGGGTATATTGACTTAGGTCACACTGCCAACCACACACCCGTGTGTCAGCCCGTGTGCCCTTTCGAAATGGCCCACACGTCCGTGCATCAGGCCGTGTGCTCGATCGTGTCAAAACCTGTAGGGTACTCTATCTTACGCCATATGGCCTGCCACACGCCTGTGTGTCAGGCCGTGTGGAGCACCTAGGCTCAATTCGAATTGGCCTTCGAACAACACGGTAGAGCACATGCCCGTGTTACTACCCGTGTGGGCAAAAATAAGCTATTTGAATTGCCAATTTGCCACTCATTAGGGTCATCCCTACAAGTCCAAATTCAAGGATCAATTATACAATATTTTCAGCCAATTTCAACTCCAAAACATGCACCATTCAAACCATACTATCATGAATCAATATCACATTCATTTACAAGCCAAAAAGCATCCATTTCGTTAACCAAAATCCTACCAAATGCATATGCTTCATATCTCAATTCAAAATATGCCATAATCACCACTCAAACTCCTAAAAAACTTACCAAAAATGACCATTTCACTAGGCCATATATGAATATATGAAAACACTATAATCATCACTTAACTTATACCAAATTCAACCATAGTCTCAAACATAATCAAGCCATATCAGATGGCATGATATTTACATCTCAAAGCATCTCACAACATAACTAGCCTATACATGCCATACATTATTGTTTACAACATCAAAGTACCAAAATATCGGTTGATAGTGTAACGACAATCCTCAATGATCCCCGAGCTCCCGATAGCTTCGATAATCTAAAAAAATGAACACACATACAAAGTAAGCTTTCAAAAGCTTAATAAGACATATACAAGAAAACTTATCATATAAAACAAAGTTAAACTAATTAATCCATGGAAGTATCATCTAGATCACATGTGCAACTTCATAATTCAGATTAGTTCACTTATTCATAGTTCACTTGCACATAGCCACATTTCAAATTCAAGTACTTCACATATCAATAATCATATTCATACTCACCCTTCATCTCCAAATTTACTCATACATTTTATACATACCTGAATCGGATATTCATTCACATTCTCATTCTTTTCTCTATAATGCTCGTTGAACCATTCGGAATCGATAAGGATACTCAAGTAGCACATAAAGCCCATACAATGCCATATCCTAGATATGGTCTTACATGTTATCAAATATCGATGCCACTGTCCCAGACAGGGTCTTACATGAAATCATCTATGATGCCAATGTCCCAGACATGGTTGTACAAGTAATCTCTAATCGATGCCAAATTCCCAAACGCAGTCCTATACGATATCACATCTCGAAAATCCTATGTCATGACGTATGTATCATATACTATTCCTATGATTTGTACGGGCTTTCGGATATCTCAACTCTGTCGATACTTTCAAATCTCTAAACATTCAGCATTCATAGTATTTCAATATCAAATAAACATATATAATGCACATAAAACACGTTTATTTGCATATGAACTTACCTCGTATTTGATATAAACAAACTGAATCAACTATTCGTCAACTTTCAATTTTCCCCTATCTAAATCTGTTTTCTTTCGTTCTTGATCTATATACAATCAAAATTAACCTTTTATTCATCAACATATTCAGTTTAATCCATAAATACATAATAAGGGCGTTTGCACACAATAGCCTTTATATTTTCATATTTTTGCATTTTAATCCTATTTTCAAAAATACACAAAATATACATAATTTCTCTATACTCATGCTTGACCGAATATTCATATAAATTCTAGCAGCCCTTAACTTTCATTTATTTCACATTTTAACCCCACATTTTGTAAATTTCACAATTTAGTATCTTAATAGCATTTCCTTCCAAAATCACTTAACAAAACATATAAATCAAACACATATCTTCCATTTTTCATCAAAAATCAACATAAAGCTTGAATATTCATCAATGGCACTTTTCAAAATTACTAACAATTTTAAAAATAATGACATGGGCTAGTTAAAACACATAACAATGATCTCAGAAACATAGAAATTATCAAAAACTGAACAAAAACGAACCTTTAATCAAGCTAGGAAGTGTCGAACCTTAATACAAAATGTTTTTTTCTTCTTTTTCTCAATATTCGATGGATGAACAACAAAAATAAGCTAAATTTTAACTTTGTTTTATTAATAATAACATTACTTATCAAATATCATTTTTAACATTAATTATAACATTAAAATTCCACTATCTAATGTCCATCCATGTCAATTCATTAATTCAATGGTCCAATTGCATCATAAGTACCTCACACTTAATAAGACATGACAATTCAACACTTATTAGATTAGAACATATCCTTTTCATTTTTCTGCGATTAAGTTCTTTTATCAAATCAAGCACACTAACGATAAAATTTTCACATGAAACTTTCACACATATCATAAATCATGCTGTAAACACATAAAATAATATTAAAATATTTTTCAAACTTCAGATTTTTGGATCCGAAACCACTATTCTGACTAGGGTCTAAACATAAAATTGTTTTGTTTTATTTTATTAACCTTATTTCATGATTTATCATTTTAGCCTTTGTTAAATAACATCAAAATCATCTAATATATGTCCATTAATGTCCAATTATCATATAAATGGTCTAATTTCATTATAAGGACATCCACATTTCAATTTCATAGCCATTAGGTACTTTAAACTATTAGAACACTACTTTTGCATTTTATGCAATTTAGTCCTTTTTATCGAATTAAGCATACAAACGATAAAATTTCTTCACGAAAAATTCACACCATCATACTAACATGCTATAAACACTTAAAATAATAATAAAATAATTTTCTGACCTCAGATTTTTGGTTTCAAAACCACTGTTCCGATTTAGCTAAAAATGAGCTGTTACAATTTCCTCAACTAGCTCAGGTAAGAAATCTCATTTTCACTTTCTTTTGGTTTGGTCACTGAGAAAATGAAGCAAAGTTTTGATTCTATTTCAGTATTTTTTTTGTTTCATCTCTTTCAAAAGTTCATAAGCATTATCTAATATTAGTAAGGCATCTTATCGTTTAGCATTTGTAATATCAACTCAATAGGTAATGATAAGCTTATAGTGTTATTTAAATATTTTACTCAAAAAAGGATTTAAATTATATCCAAATTAAAACTCTCTTTTTTTATATTCACTTTGTTTTTGTGTGGGATTGCTTTGTATGTAGTTCATGGACAGCACATCATGACAGATAGGGTTTGTTGCACTTACTAGAAATCTAGTAGGTAGCATTCCATAAATTACTACTTCATTTTTTTCATGTTTAGGCACTCTCTTGAAAGTTGTAAGCATTGTCTAAAAGCCCTCACTTTTTGTATTTGTTTAATCCATCAAACTATGTAGGCAAAAAATTTGTGCAGTATATGATAAGATTTAGAAGATTCTTTCAACTAAATTTGGTTAGGGATTAGGATTATTTTTATCAGTTGAATCCCTTACTTTAAGTCTCCCCAACTCATTAATAGTCACTGTTAAACATTTAAGCACATAGACTTTGATTGATGGATGAAATAAATACAGATAGATACACCAAAAACCTAGATTTTTCCCTTGTCATTTTATGGAAATGAGAGAGAACAGGTTAAAAAGATTTGAATTGTTGAATGAAATAAAATTTATTAACCCATAAGTCCATATTAAGTAACCTTCAATGGCTAATGATTTTTCTTGTTTCTTTCTGGGTTTTGATTATTAAGTATAATTATGAGGGGTGGGGGGAAATGACACCATAACGAACACTTAAAGTAAAGTAACTGTTTAGGAAGATTTTTGAAGCTTCTATAAAAAAGATAATCAAACTTTACTTCAAGTTTTATTGACATTACATAATCATTATTACAGTACTAAAAGAAGCTATCTTTATCTTTAACTCAAAGAGACTTGGGTTCATTAGTTTTGCTTTTGTCTTTTCTAACTTGTGTTCAATAGTTTCACTATCTCATTCATGTTTCTAGTTTTCCTCTTCTTTTAATTGCTAGAAACTACAACCAGCACTGTAACAGCTCGAATTAGGGGATAAATGGAATAGTGGTTTTGAAACCATGAATCCGAAGTCTAAAATATTTTTTCGATTGAGTTTTGACGTTTATTGGGTGCTTGAATAATTATGTGAAATTTTGGTGTATGAATTTTGTTGTTTGCATGTCCAATTTGGTAGGTTGGATTGAATTATAATAGATGAAATTTATGGGTTTTAATCCATAAAGGTACTTGATTGAATTGAGTTTTTAAATTAGGGGTCCTTACATGGTAATTAAACCATTTTAACTTAGTTTGGACAAAAATGCCCAATGAAGGATAGAAAATCAAAGGTTTTTTATGAAGGGCATTTTGGTCATTAGTTAATAAAAGAAATAAAAAAGGGAAAATAAGTCAAAAATGGTGTCCATCTTCTCCCCCTTCTGCCAAATTTAAGAGTCATCATAGCTAGGGTTTTGTCAACTTCTCAAGCTCATAGTAAGTGATTTCTAGCCCCGTTTTTAATGTTCTTCGTATTTCTAAAATCCTCGTAACTTGCTCTAGCTATTTTTACCACTATTTCAAGCTAGGGTTGATGTCTAAAATTTTATCCATGGATGGCATAGATGTATTTTGATGTTTAGTGGTGGAATATGAAAGTTTAAAGTGTGGTGAACAACTTCTACTAGGTGATTTTTGGTAAAAATTGTAAAAATGACCTAATTGTAAAAGCAGAAATATTATGTGCATAAGTTGTGAAATGATGGAAATTGGGGGCTGCAATAAGAGGAAAAGTGGTTCGACTAGGCTTGAAATACAAGAAAATAGGATGAAAATCAATTATCGAGCCTAGGGACTAAATTGTAAAATTTGGAAAGTTAGGAGTCAAATTGTAAAATTTGCTATAGGAAGATTTTCGGCTGTTTTGAATAATGTGATTATTAAATGGGCTAAATGTGTCATTATCGATCGAGAAGAATGAGGAATCAACCTTGACCGAGGCAAATGCAAAGTTTCGGACTAAATTGCAAACTATCGCATTTTGTTATCAAGGTAAGTTTATATGTAAGGAATACATCGATTTTAAATTTTATAATAATAATTTAATGTATGTTGTTGATAATGTTGGATGACTTCTATGATTTTGAGAATTATGGAAATTTGGAGTTCCCGATTGAACCTTCGAAAAATGAAAGATATGGATAATGTGTAGCTAGGTCACACATGTAGTTCCAAGGGTAGGACGCCATGTGTACAAGAGAGCTACGAGATAATAACTTTATAAGTAGCTAGTTCACATGTGTAATACGGTGTGTATACCATGTGTACACGAGAGCTACAGATTAAAAATAGCTAGGTCGCATGTATGGTACTGAGGGTACATCATGTAGACACGAGAGCTATGCTATTTGTAGCTAGGTCGCATGGGTGGTTCCTAATGTTGGACACCATGTAGACACGATAGCTACGAGACTAAGTAGCTAGGTCGCATGTGTGGTTCTGAGTGTTGGACACTATGTAGACACGAGAGCTACGGGGATTTAATGGCTAGGTCATATGGGTGATATTGAGAGTTCACTATGTGTACACGAGAGCCGGATTATGTGTTGGTGGAGCTATGTGCTGAAACCACCGAGTATCAAATGTTATTTCGAAGGGTTCAACAGGAAGGCTTACTCGAAGAGATTTGTGTGGCTATGTGGTGTGTAAGTGCAGGTGTATTTATGAGCAAGTGAATATGTAGGCAAGTGTATATGTGTGCAAGGGTGTATGTGAACTTAATTATATCTAAATAATGTGCTTGGTATGTATGTGATCTTGCTAAGGCTAGATGGGTAAGTGGATAGGTGGTAATATGATTTGTGGACATTAAGAGAGTTGGTATGATATTAATTATTTGCATATAGACTTTCTAAGCTTCTTAAAGCTTACCCCTTTCTCTTTTTCCTTGTTTTATAGAGTAGTCAAGCTAGCTTGAAAATCGGGAAGCGTTAGAGGATCACTCACACTTCCACAACATTCTTTTAATATTGTAATATGAATTCTTTTGAACTATGGCA
The DNA here is from genome assembly GCA_020496765.1 of Gossypium stocksii. Lineage (NCBI taxonomy): Eukaryota > Viridiplantae > Streptophyta > Magnoliopsida > Malvales > Malvaceae > Gossypium > Gossypium stocksii. The sequence goes on from CM035627.1 coordinate 32,035,657, forward strand.
TGTATAGGGACTTAGTGATGTTGTAAGTGTCAAGTTGGTTTGGCTATCATGTGGGCATTTGTCTTTTGATAAGTTGCTTTGTAATTAAGGCCATGTGATATGGCCAATGATGATATTGGTTTATATATATCTTTATGAGGTAATTCATGAAATGCTTGATGTACTTGTGTGTGGATGACTTGGTATATGATGTTAAACTATCAAATGTGGTCATTTAGATGCCTAAAAATGTGTATGGTGTATGGTGATAAAAATGGTATAAGTTTGTATGTGTTTTAGGGCAAAAGGTGGCTTGGAAATAGCCTAACTTAGGGCTACACAGCCGGCCACCACGGCCATGTGTGTAGGGCGTGTGAAACTTGCATGAAAATTTCAGAGAATAAGGATGTCACACGGCCTAGTCACACGGACGTGTTCCGTGGCCATGTGACCAAATTTGCATGCTGACATCATAAACATAATACCCCAGTTTTTCACACGGGATGAGAACACGGGTGTGTCAAGGCCGTGTGAAGGACACGGGCCAAGGACACAGGCATGTGCTCAGCCGTGTGAAAACCCCTGTAGGTTCGAAGTGAAAAATAATTTTCCACACGGGTAGGGGACACAAGCATGTGTAACCACATGGCCTGCCCACACGGGCGTGTCCCTGCCTCACACGGGCATGTGCCCTATTTTTAGCCAAATTTTTCTAAATTTTTCTAAGTTCTCGGTTTGGTCTTGGACCACTCTTAAATGAAATTTTGGGCCTCGTAGGCCCATTTTAAGGATTGCCTGATTTATTATGAAAAAGCTTTAAATTGGAACAAAATTTTATGGCCTAACTTTTTGTGATTGGTTGTGTTATCATCCGGTCATGCCTCATACTCAGTTGTAGCGTCGAACTCGGGTAAGTAGTGTTACAAGCACTGTAAAAAATCATGTTATACCATTATTTTACGTTGAAAATACATAGAAGTACAGATGTTTGTGCCATTTTTCCTGCTCTGAAACTTACTTAAATTACTTATCGATGGCAGCTTCACTCAGCTGACTGGTCCCCATTTGGTTCCAATTTCATTGATGCCATGCCCACAAGGTATACTTATGTTACTCTAACACCAACTCTGAATTTTAGATATCATTTATAACTATATATTCATTTTTAAATTTTTAAAGTAATATATTATCATAATAAAGTATGCATATATCACACAAATATATAAATTCACACAAAATAATCTATACTACTATATGTAAAAGTATTGACTCGATTGGTATAGGTATTTATGTTTAATTCATATTTGAATATGAATGTAGAATACGACATCTTTATAAATTAATATTTGTTATGTCATATACTTTATCTGATAACTAAAGTTTAGTTAATCTAACTATACTAGATTGGTTTTAATTTGGGCTAACATTTTATGATAGTAAATAATAATACGAAATATTTCATATATTATATACAATTGTTGAACAATTATATAATCTTTTGGTTTATTTGGATTTCAGGACTTGAGTTTTTATGACTATGGCTAGTTCGAACACTCCTATACCTGTGGACAATGGGTTTAATGAGTATAAAACTGCTCTCAAATGTCAAAAGTCAACCACTTTAAAGGTGTGGGATGAAATGACAAAGTTTGAATGCGAGAACAAAAATGAATTGAAGGCACAATGTAATCACTGTAAGAGTATCTTCTCTGCTAAATCTTCTAGTGGAACCTCTCATTTAAGATGTCATCTAAATAACTATTTGAAAAAAGTTAACAAGGACATCACTCAATACACCATAGCCACTCAACCATCTTTAGGAGGTGGTCCATATATAAAAAACTACAAGTTTGATGTCGATTAGTGTTGTCAAGTTGTTTCTACTTTTCTTGTGTGTGGCAAGCATTCATTTAGGACAATTGAAGAACTGAAATTTAGATACATGATGAGAATTGTTGTAACAGCCCAAACCCAGCCCAAACGTTATGGCCGAATTTGGCGACGTCACATTGAAGGGTGAAACGTAATATTTGTTGTTGGAAAAACCTCAAAATCATTTGGTCAATTCGCTATTAATAAGTAACTTCAAAATGGGTTTCATTTCCAAAATGTGTGTTGTTTGTTTAGTCTTTGGTTTTTTAAAACAAATATCATTGAAAAACTAGGTCCAACTTCTTTTAGTACATTAAAGGTGGATTTTAAACATTATGTTGTTAACGAAAACTTCTTTCTTTTCATACGTTATTAAAACTTTCAACATTCATTTACAGCAGAAGCTTTTCATTGAAAACATTTGTGTACTCGTATTTGTCTTGTAAAACGTCATTTTTTTTTAAAAACCGAGACCTAAAATTAGAAGTTAAGAAACCAAAGCGAAATAAAACCAAAAATTAAAATGCAAACCAGAGAAAGGTCTCATTACATCAAAAACCCAAATAATGAAAATGTAAACAAAAAAATAAAGTACTAAAAATTTAGTTGTCCATAATGTGGCCCTCTGAGTCCTCCGATGCGTCGAATTGTCAATCATTAGGGATTACCTGCACAATTAAACAAAGGGGTGAGTTTATGAAAACTCAGTGTGTACCCCATCAACAAATACCATACAATACATTAGTCTGGGCCTAAGCCCATTACAGTACCAATGGCAATTGGGCCTTAGCCTGTAGCAGCCTCGGTTGGGCCTTAGCCCATCACAGTATCAGAATTCAGAATATATGATGCATATGACCCCAACCAACCCTACGCTCCATCTCCTGTCCAACCCTACATTCCTGTGGGGAATAAATCGACCCACCCATCCTTACGTTCCCAATTATAGCACCGGTTGCAACACTAACCAATATCGCAGCAAGGCTGCCAATCATATAAGCAGCTTTAACCATTGGTGGGTCCACAGTCATCTCGTGCGACCCGTGTGACCCTAACAGATCAATCACTTCCTCCAATTACAAGATCCCATCCCCATCCAACATAATATCACACATGAATGCAAAACATAAATATCAGATGGCATACTTAATCAATCACATATCACATAGGGATATTTCAGACATTTTACCCTTCAAAAGCATAACGGTTATTTCTCAATTCGGGGTCTAGGTACACTTATCGACCCATCAGTAGGTCCACAGTCGTCTCGTGCGACTCGTGCAACCTTTAGCAATCAAACAATACAATTAGGCCCAAAGCCATGCCCAAGTGGGGCCCACACGCTTGTGTGGCCTGCTAAGCCCAGAATTAGCCTTAGCCATGTGAACGACACAACCAGGTCCAATATTTTTCGCACGTCTATGCTAATTACCCGTGGGGGGCCCACGAGCCTATTGGGCCCACACGGCCTATTTCGGCTCAAAAGTCACTCATGATGGCCTCTACCATCATATCGAATTTTCCACACGTGCATTCATGCGCCCGTATGACAACCGCTACCGTGCTTTTCGGCTTTTCAGCTTTTTACCATTTTACGATCTAAATGGTGTGAGTACACACCTTGTTAACGAAGAAGCGCAGAAACCCACGAGCGCAAAACCTATATTTGATCAAGGCACTCAGTTAGTCCTTCAATTAATAGGATTTATCATCCTCTTCTAATTCTTAAACCAAAATAACATTGATACCTGCCTTGATCGAACGAGTGTAGTTAAGTCCGCTTTAACTGTTGACGAATATTAATCCCAAAAACTCTTTGGTGGATTTCTACGTTACAACAAACCATATTAATCGAGACTGCATAAACATGTTAATACCTAATTTATTGATCCGTAGAGAACCCTAATTTATGTTAATACCTCCGTCGAGGATAAGAACAACTAATCCTAGGTTGATTAACTAAAATCTCTTTCTAGTTAAAACCCCTAGTTTTGCATTAACTCGATCTATGGATCCCCCTATTAGGTTTGACCCTAATCCGGCTAATTTATGTCACTCTATGTCTAGGGTTGCATGCAACTCTGCCTAATTATGCTAGATCTACTCTTAAACAAGGACTTTTGCTCTTCTGCCTAAGCACATCAAAACTTGAATTAATACCTAGGATTATTAAAACAAGCATTAAGTACACCTAATTAAGAACAATTCAAGTATTTATCATATAACTCAAGAATGAATAATAACAAGATCTGTCTTAGGTTTCATCCCCCTCAAGTATGTGGGGGATTTAGTTCATAATTAAGAAAGAAAACATCTCAGTAGAAATAAAATGGAAAAACATAAAAGAACCCAAAAACCCCTGAAGGATTGAAGGGAAATCCTCTATCTTGATATAGAATTCTGACTTCTGGGATAAATCAATCGGCTTCCCTTGGAGTAATCCCTTGCTTCCACTCTTTGTGTTGGCAGAAAGAAGGCACTCCTTTTTGGGAGAAAAGAGTACACCCTTAGAGTTGCCTCCTAGGGTCTTTATATAGAGCTTTGGGATGCCATTCTTAGCCTCTAAGTATCCCCTGGAGTAATCCCTTGCTTCCACTCTTTGTGTTGGCAGAAAGAAGGCGCTCCTTTTTGGGAGAAAAGAGTACACCCTTAGAGTTGCCTCCTAGGGTCTTTATATAGAGCTTTGGGATGCCATTCTTAGCCTCTAAGTATCCAAATCTGAGTGAAATTGCACTTTCGCATGACAGGGACACGCCCGTGTGCCACGTCCGTGTGGATTGACAAGAGGCCGTGGTTGGGCCTGTTGAGGGTGGCACGGCCATGTGGCCTGGCTGTGCTTGTCAGGGTTGGACCGTGTTGGACCTCATGTGGCACGGCCGTGTGCCACGGTCATGTGGTCAATCCTTGGGCCGTGTTGTTTTCACACTTTGGCCCATTTTCTTCGTTTTTGGCCCATTTTTCATTCTTTTCTCTTCCCTATGCTCTCTTGAGTATAAAACATGAAATAGAAGAGTTAAGAGCACCAATTCTCACAAATTTAATGATAATTCATCTAGAAATTAAGCAAAACATGAGGTAAAAATATGTATAATTTATCGTTTATCAAATACCCCCACATTTAAGCCTTTGCTTGTCCTCAAGCAAAATCTCAATCTCTAATTAAGAATCATTCCTCTCAACTTTCAATCTTTATCAATAATGTTTCAAACTAATTCACAAGCAGTCATACAATGAAAATTCAATCAGAAGAATATTAAAGATTCAATCACTCTAAGTTGAGAATTTTATCATTGAAACATAAGTTTCTTTCCTGCTCCTAAGTAACTATCTCTTAATTAAAATAAACAAGATTTGACATCCTCACTAAAGATTCACTCTATCCATTCAAAGTGTTTAGGGTTCAAGAATTAAGCACTCTCTAGTCAACCTGAAAAGTTATTACCATAGGCTTGCAAGAAAATCAAATCTCCACCACTATAGATTGATATGATACATCGATCAAAAGATCTTTTAGTGGTTGTAATGGGGCTTTGGTTAGGGGTGTTGTCACAAGCTGAAAAAGAAAGGGTTAGAATCGAGATTGAACTCAAAAATTATCTACCTAGAAAAATCTATATCACTGAAAAATATTCCTAGGGCTAAGCCTTATAATGATATCGTTCTACCCTTGGTAGCCTTGAAATAAAAATATGCAAAAACTATTAAACTATTATAGATTACAACTGAATTTCTTTAATATACATACGTTTTTTTTAAGAATAATTTAAATTGAATACAATAAATTGAATATTTACAACTCTACAACTTGGAAAAGAGAATAAAACTAGATAATAATTTCAACTCGAATCTCGACAAAAATAGGGATCAAAGTAATTGAATGGAATTCAACAAAAATGTATTATAGGTTAATATTAGGGGTGAGTCAAAGAATAGGTTGTTAGGCTCAATGGGGTTCACTAGGGGTTAATTTATGGACGTAGGCCTTTATAGAGTAAGTGGGTTAAATCCTGAGTGCCTTTATCATCTCAGTGTATCAAATCAATGATGTGGTCTTGATATGTATAATCGAAGCAAGTTCTAGAATAACAAATCAGTATTGACTCACTCAAAGCAATAATAAAAGTTAGCACGAAAGAATGTATGCTCAAAAGGCTCAAATTTCACCAGAATTATGGCTTTTGATGTCAATCCTGCGAATTTTAAATCTCAAGATAACACTTAGAATTAAGGAAAATAACTTATGAAAAAAATGAGATTCTCAAAAATTTCAACTTATCATGCTTGATTCCCTAATGTTTTAAGGTTTGAATAAACAAAGTACAATCACATATGTCTTAATTCTCAACTTATCAATAAAACTCATAAATCAATCAGAATTAATTCCTATTAGGAGACTGAAGATAATGCAGATTTGAGAACAATGCAACAAGTTAGAAAAAAATTCAGGAATTTCAAGGAGAATGTACTGACTGAAAGTAAGTTCCCCCCCACACTTAAGATGTACGTTGCCCTCAATGTACAAAGAAACATTAGTAGCAATAGAAGCATAAGATCATAAGATAGGGAAAGGTATGAAACTTCGTGAATTTTAGATGAATTTGTGAGATGGATATTAGAATTGGAAGAGCTGGCAGTTGTGGCAGGATGTTCCCATTTCCATATGGATTTGAGCTATATAGCTCCTTTGAAACTGCGAAAGTTTTTATTAGTCATAGGGAATTTAGATGAAGAGGGATTACTTGTTAGGAGATAGCCGATAGGAAATAAAATAAACTAAATTTGAAAATACTAATATTCAAATAATGAAAAAGGTAAAATGAAAGAAAATAAAAGTAAAAGGTAAAAGGAAAATAAAGTTAGAAGAAAAGGTGAAAATAGAGATCAGAGTTAAAATAAAAATTAAAATAAAAATAAAGTTAAAAGGAATAGAAGTCTCTAATCCATAGATGGATCACGCGGTGGCAGTGGTGAAGTGATGTGAAGGTACTGGCATATCTGCTGTAGTGTCGTATCGATTTGATTGAAGCGCTAGAAGCATTGCTGCTCGAATCGGGATAGGCGCTCTGATATGTCAGCATGAGAAGTTGCCGTATGAACTGGTCAGAGGGGTGGTGGTGGGTCAGTAGTGCATCCTCCTCCGGTGGTGGGATATCATCAAGAATGTCCTCTGGATCCTCGGCCTCTTGGATGAGGCGCTACTGAAAAGGGTCCCCTCCTGGTCTCTGCTGGATCATCCTCATATGGTGCATAATCTGGATGCCCTGAGGGGATATCTGGCCGACGAGTGTGTATGAGGATGTCTGGGCCGCTGTGTTGAAGAGCCCGAAGTGACAGGCCAAGCGTGTAATGTACGGGCCAATGGATATGACGCACTTGCGATGTCGCTCGGTCTGGTGCTGCATAGCATGAGCGATAAATAAGGCGAGGTCGATGGGGTGCGCGTTTGCCATGCTCCATAAGAAATAAGTGTCGTGGGTGTTGACGACGCCTGTGCTCTCCCATCTACCTGTCAGAGTATGCGCGAGAAGAGTGTGAAGGTACCTTAATGACAGGGTGAGAGCGGTCGCCTTCGTGCGACTGGGGTCGTAGGAGGGATACCCCGGGGCAATATTACGCCAACAATCGACTGGTGTGAGGTGGATGCGATGGGGGAGTGTAGGAAAGTCTTCCTCCTCCATGAACTACTCTGTGTAGAGGCCAAGAGCTGAGCCGAACTCTGGTATGCTAAGGTGGCGTACACGACCTCCTAGGTGAAACTGGACCGTCTCTAGATCATCAAATTGGCTCATGACGATCTGAAGATGGAAGGTGGAGCAGAACTCTAGAGTTTGTTCAAGGTATGTAGGCTCGATGATTTAGAAGAACTACTCCCAAGGATCTGTCATCAGTAGGGCCTGGACTGTATCTGCGAGGTTGACTTGCTCTAGCGTGTCCCAATCAATGCATCAGCTGGAACCTAATGTACAGGCCCGTAGTATCTGAAACAACTCCTCTTGGAAGTCTTGGGGAAATGTAATGAACGGGTGGCGAGCCTAGGAGGTGGGCCTCGATGATGAACCACCTGGGCCCTTACGTTTCTTTGAAGGCGGAGCAGCAGGTCTTTTTTCATGTGATGAAGACATAATGCCTAAAAACAAAATAATAAACATTAGTCCTAAAAAATTTTTGACATTAAATCGAATAAAAAACTATAAATAAAATAATAAATATGTAGATTGAAATGACAATATGCCTAAAAACAATTTGAAATAAGATGGGAACTAACCTAAATAATATAAATTATCCATCCTAATATAATATCAAAATTAATAAATATGGGTATGTATTTATACTAAATGCATGAGATTTTAGATAGGAAAAATGGCACTCAAATGTACTTCTAAGTGGCATGAAATCACAAGGTTCTCTAAAACATTCTAGAGTGTTCATGCTAATTCAATCAATTACATGCTTTGAAATAATTCTAATCCTAAATATAACATGGTATAAAAGAAAAATAGAAATAAATTAGCAAAAATTAGAAAGAAAATTGAGAAAATAGAACCAAATAGGAGATGGATGACGCGTGGCACGACCGTGGGTGAGGCGGCACGGTCGTGGGAGCACTGTAGACACTGGCGACGACACTAGGGAGGGTTGGGGTAGGGTTTGGGTGGGAGGATTTAGGGTTTAGAATGGGAGAAGATTATGAATGGCCCCTATTTATAGTTTTTGGGTCACACGGGCACGGCACACGCACGTGTGACTTGGGTTTTACCCGTGTAATTCAAAATTCGATGGTTTTGGCGTGCCTGGTTCAAAGTTCATGCCCGTGTTGGCCATCTCGCACGGCCGTTTGCGATCTTGTTCGCTTTTCACATGGTCGTGTGATCGGGCACACGGCCGTTTGCGATGAGGCTTCGCTATTCACACGGTCGTATAGGTAATCACACAGCTGTGTCTAAATTGGTAGTGTTGGCCACGATTTGGGGACATGAGCGTGTGGTATTGTGCAAGCCCGTGTCTAAATTGAAGGTTGCAACGGCCATGTCGCACAGCCGTGGTGATTTATCGTTAACCCGTGCTTTGGGAAAAAAATGTACTCTATTTGTACATGACCTGGGTGCACAACCGTGTCTCTGCTTTAAATGTTCACACGGCCTTATGCACGCCTGTGTGCGTGGCCATGTGGTCCTAAATTTCTGCATTTAAAAGGGTTAGTTGATGTATTAAGAGACTAAAATCAAAATAGGAAGAAAGTTTACTAAGTTAGTGCTCGGGTTGCCTCCTGAGAAGCACTTATTTAGAGTCTAAGCTCGACTCTTCTTGGATGTATCACGAAGGGAGTTTATGGAGCTGAAGCTCCTCCTTGTTATCTTTAAAATTCTCACCTCTACAGTGTTTAAGCCTATGGCCGTTTATCTTGAAAGTACCATGGTTAGGATGAGTTACCTCAACTGTGCCGTATGGAAAGACAATTTGGACAATGTGTGGACCTGACCATCTTGACTTGAGTTTTCCAGGAAATAGTTTTAGCCTTGAGTTGTAGAGTAGGACAAGATTACCGGTTTTGATCTGTTTAGGTTGTCTCAGTCGTTTGTCGTGACATCACTTCATGGCTTCCTTATACAGTCTTGAGCTTTCGTAAGCATGACAACGCCATTCATCTAACTCATTTAACTGCATTAGTCTTTTCTCACCTGTGAGCTTAGTATCAAGATTTAAAAATTTAATAGCCCAAAATGCTTTATGTTCAAGTTCAAATGGCAGATGACAGCTTTTTCCGTAGACAAGTTTATAAAGAGATGTTCTTATGGGTGTTTTAAATTCGATTCTATAGGCCCATAAAGATCATCTACCTTTCTTGACCAATCTTTTCTATTTGTTTCTATTGTTTTCTCTAAGATGCGTTTTAGTTCCCTATTTGTTACTTCGACTTGGCCACTGGTTTGTGGATGATAAGGGGTAGTTGTTTTAAGGTGCACTCCATACCTTTTTAACACTTTTTAAAATTGAGCATTGCAAAAATGGGTACCCCTATCACTAATAATTATCCTAGGTGTTCCAAATTGAGAGAAAAGTTTCTTCAAAAATCGTGCTACCATTCTAGCATCATTAGTAGGTAAGGCTTGGGCTTCCACCCATTTTGACATATAATCTACTACTACTAGGATGTACTTATTCCCAAATGAAGTAGGGAATGGACCCATGAAATCAATACCACATGCATCAAATATTTCACATGAAAGTATATAGTTCTAAGGCATTTCATTATGTTGAGAGATATTACCTGTTCTCTGGCATTTATCATAAGAGGTCACATACCTGTTGGCATCTTTGAAAATTGTAGGCCAGTAAAAGCCTGATTCAAATGCCTTATGAGCAGTTCTAGCTCCACTGTGATGTCCTCCTGTGGGTCCCGAATGGCAATGATCTAAAATTTGGTATGTTTCTATCTTAGCAACGCATCTTCGAATAACTTGATCTGCACAAATTCGAAAAAGAAAAGGATCTTCCCAAAAGTAGTTTTTCACATCAGCGAAGAATCACTTCTTTTGCTAATGGGTCAGCCCTTTTAGGGTTATGTTAGCTACTAAGTAATTTGCAAAATCATCAAACCAAGGAACTGCTACCTCTGCTAAGGCAAGGAGTTGTTCTTCAGGAAACAAGTCGTTTATTTTATCGAGGTAATTGGGTTGTGTGTTTTCTAGTCTTGAAAGGTGATCTGCTGCCAAGTTTTAAGCTCATTTCTTGTCCTTTATTTCTAAATCAAATTCCTGTAACAATAGAATCCATCTTATTAATCGAGGTTTTGTATCAGTTTTAGTTAAAAGATAGCGAAAAGTAGAATGGTCAGTATAAACAATGACTTTTGACAATATTAAATAAGATCTGAATTTGTCAAATGCAAAAATAACGACTAGCAATTCTTTTTCTGTGGTAGTATAATTTGCTTGAGCGGCTGTCAAAGTTCTGCTAGCATAATAAATCGATTGAAAGTGCTTGTCTCTTCGCTGTCCCAAAACTGCACCTACTACAAAATCACTTGCATCGCACATTAGTTCAAAACGTAGATTCCAATCAGGTGAAATCATAATCGGGGCATTGACTAACTTTTCCTTGAGAGTGTTAAAAGATTCTAAACATTCTTGGTCAAATTTGAAAAGCACATCTTTTTCTAGTAATTTTGTTAAAGGCTTAGCTATTTTAGAAAAATCTTTAATAAATCTGCGATAAAAACCGGCATTCCTAAAAAGCTTCTTATAGCCTTAACTGAATTAGGGGGAGGTAATTTTTCAATGGTTTCAATTTTGCTTTATCTACCTCTATCCCTTTACTAGAAATTTTATGTCCTAATACAATACCTTCTTGAACCATAAAGTGGCATTTTCCCAGTTTAACACTAGATTTGTCTCTTCACATCTTATCAGAACATGTTTTAAATTATTAAGACAAAGTAGAAAAAAATTACCGAAGACTGAAAAATCATCCATAAATACCTCCATGATGTCTTCCACGAATTTGTTAAAGATAGCTAGCATGCATTGCTAAAAAGTAGCAGGAGTGTTACATAAACCAAAAGGCATTCTACGATAAGCAAACGTACCGTATGGACATGTGAATGTCGTTTTCTCCTGATCTTTTGGAGCTATCGAGATTTGGAAGTAACGAGAGAGGCCATCTAGGAAACAGTAATACATGTGACCTGATAATCTTTCCAGCATCTGATCAATGAAAGGTAAGGGAAAATGATCTTTTCGAGTTGCGTCATTTAACCTTCTATAATCAATGCAGACTCTCCACCCAGTGACTGTTCTTGTAGGTATTGATTCCTTTTTTCCATTAGACACCACGGTTATGCCTCCTTTTTTAGGAACAACCTTCATGTTGGGATTCAGTCGTCTTTGAGCTTGCACCAATGGTTTATATTCATCTTCCATTAAAATTTTTTGGGTACAAAAAGAAGGATTAATTCCCCTAATATCTAAATTTTCCATGCTATAGCCTGTTTGTGTTCTCTTAACACTTGAAATAGTTCCCTTTTTTCTATAGTGCTCAAATTTGATGCGATAATAACTGGTAAAGTTGAACCTTCCCCTAAAAAGGCATATTCTAAATGGTCCGGTAGTTGTTTTAATTCTAGTTTGGGGGTTCATCAATAGAAGGTTTCTGTCTCAACACATCATTCATCTTTATACTTTCATAACTTATGTGTCTCGTGATAATTTCGTTATGGTTTAATTTATTTATTACTTCTTTTACTTCAGTGGTGGCTTCATCTTTCCCCCCACCTTAAACAAGACACAGTTCCAACGTGTCTGCGAGAGAAATTTCCTAAAAATTATCTTCAACAAAGTAATCAATAGCATCAACAAAATAACAGGAATCATATTGTTCTTTAGAAAATTTCATAGCATCATAAATTTTAAAACGACTTCTTCTTCTCCAACTCTATGTACCAATTTACCATCCCCTACATCAATGACGGCTCTAGCAGTAGCTAAAAATGGACGTCCCAAAATTAAATGCACCTCAATATCCTCATCCATGTCAAGTACAATGAAATCAATGGGGAATATAAATTTATCTACTTTAACTAACACATCTTCAATAATTCCCCTAGGATATTTAACAGATCTATCAACTAATTGAACACTCATCCTAGTGGGTTTTGATTCCCTTAGACCTAGTTGCTTGAACAATTTATAAGGCATCAGATTAATGCTAGCACCTAAATCAGCTAATGCTTTATCAATAATTAAACTACCAATTAAACAAGGAATAGTAAAACTCCTTGGATCTTTCAGTTTTGCTGGTAATTTATTTTGGAGAATAGCTAAGCATTCCTCGTTGAGTTCCACTGTGGCTAATTCATCCAACTTTCTTTTATTTGTTAGACGGTCTTTAAGAAACTTCGCGTACTTTGGCATCTGCGAAATTGCTTCAACAAAAGGTAAGTTAATGTGTAATTGTTTAAAGAGTTCAAGAAATTTACCGAATTAAGCGTCTGTGTGGTCTTTCTTTAACTTTGCCAGATATGGAATAGGCTATTTGTATTCCTTGAGTGTTGGTGGAGTGTTTTCCTTGGGTTCCTCTGCCTTGTCTCCTGCGGATTCTTGAACAGGCTTCATTTCTGGTTCAGCCAGTACTTTCCCATTTCTTAAAGTAATTGCTTTGACATGTTCTCTGGGATTTGGCTCAATGTTACTTGGTAGTCCACCTTGTGGTCTCTCTAAAATTAATTTCGTAAGTTGACCGATTTCATTCTCAAGCCCTTGAATTGATGCTTGCTGGTTCTTTAGTGCCGTTTCAGTGTTTTGAAAACGGGTTTCTAATGCGGCCATAAATTTGGTGAACATCTCTTCAAGATTCAGCTTTTTCTCTTGTTGTGGTGGTGGCTACTGAAATTTCGGGGTAGGCTGTTCTCTTTGATTTCCTTGTGCTCCCCATGAAAAATTAGGGTGATTTCTCCAACCTACATTGTAAGTATTACTATAAGGGTTATTTTGAAGTCTAGAATTGTTACCCATATAGTTGGCTTGCTCAGTTTCTATGTTGTGTCCATAAGATGAGTAGTCTGGATTGAACATATTTCCTAGAGTTGCGTCGCACTGCATCACCGGTTGTGCCTGCGTGGAACCAACAAAGTTATGAAACTTTTTATTTAAAAGTTCTACCTGATTAGTAAGCATAGTGACAGCATCAATATTATAAACTCCTGTGGCTTTTGTCGGCTTTGTCCTCATGACTTGCCACTGATAGTTATTCAGTGACATCTCTTCTATAAACTCATAAGCTGCTTCGGGTGTTTTATTGTTGATCGTTCCTCCTACGGCTGCATCGATCATTTGCCTTGTTGATGGGTTCAAACCGTTGTGGAAGGTTTGAACTTGTCACCACAAAGGTAGTCCATGGTGAGGGCACCTTCTCAAAAGATCTTTGTATCTCTCCCAGGCATCGTAAAGTGCCTCTAAATCCATCTGCACAAAAGAAGAGATATCGTTTCGTAATTTAGCTGTTTTAGCTAAAGGAAAATATTTAAGTAAAAATTTTTCTATCATCTGTTCCCATGTAGTGATTGAACCTCGTGGTAAAGAATTTAACCACTGTTTGGCTTTATTTCTCAAAGAGAATGGGAATAGCCTTAGACGAATGGCATCATCAGAAACGCCATTAATTTTAAAAGTATCACAAAGTTCCAAAAAGTTGGCTATGTGTGAATTTGGATCTTCATCCTGTAAACCATCAAACTACACAAATTGCTGAATCATCTGAATAGTGTTAGGTTTTAATTCAAAATTATTAGCAGTAATAGTAGGTCTAATAATACTAGATTGAGCACCAGGCAAACTAGGTTTAGATACATAGTACAAGGAGCATCATCTTGATTCACTGGTTGCGCGGCTATTGCGAGAGGTGGTGGAATGTCCTGATTTGCTTCCATCTCTTCCGTAGGTTCTGGCTCTTGTTCTTGGTCTTGTTCTGGATAATGTAGGCTTCGCCTAATCTCTCTGCGAGTTCTACGAACTGTCGCTTCTAAATCTTTGTCAAAAAGCAATGGTCCTGCTGGGTTGTTTCTAGTCATAAACTAGAAATACCTAGAAGGAAAAAGCAAAAAACAATTAAAATAAAATAAACATAAATAAAAACCGAAAATAAATAAATATAGTAATGGCTAAAGTAATAGAAATCAAGTTTTCTTAATATTTCAGTTCCCCGGCAACGATGCCAAAAACTTGATATGCGTGATATGAAGTAATAAAATTTATAATAATGATCGTACCAAAACCTAACTAATATCACGATTTTAAGGCAAGCGCACCTATCGAACAGTAGTATAGTTTAGTGGCAAGACCGAGATATCATACCGAAGGGAACCGAAAGTACTAATACTTACTTCCTTTCTATTATTTAACCTAAAGAATAAAAGGGGTTTTTATGAAACTAAACTAATTCTAAAACTAAACTAAGAATGCACAGAAAGTAAACTAGGGAAAAACTCTTAGGAAAGACTGATTGATTTGGGCAATACTCAAGGGAGAATCCACCTAGACTTCACTTGTTATTAACTTCTTGAACTAGACGATTTCTTCACTTGAATTGATCCTAGAGATCCCTAATTTATGTTAATACCTCCGTCGAGGAAAAGAACAACTAATCCTAGGTTGATTAACTGAAATCTCTTTCTAGTTAAAACCCCTAGTCTTGCATTAACTCGATCTATAGATTCCCCTATTAGGTTTGACCCTAATCCGGCAGATTTATGTTGCCCTATGTCTAGGGTTGCATGCAACTCCGCTTAATTATGCTAGATCTACACTTAAACAGGGACTTTTGCTCCTCTACCTAACCACATCAAAACTTGAATTAATACCTAGGATTATTAAAACAAACATTAAGCACACATAATTAAGAACAATTCAAGTTTTATCATATAATTCAAGAATGAATAATAACAAGATCTGTCTTAGGTTTCATCCCCCTCAAGTATTTGGGGGATTTAGTTCATAATTAAGAAAGAAAACATCTCAGTAGAAATAAAATAGCAAAACATAAAAGAATCCAAAAACCCTTGAAGGATTGAAGGGAAATCCTCTGTCTTGATGTAGAATTCTAGCTCTGGGATGAATCAATCGGCTTCCCTTGGAGTAATCCCTTACTTCCATTCTTTGTGTTGGCAGAAAGAAGGCGCTCCTTTTTGGGAGAAAAGAGTACACCCTTAGAGTTGCCTCCTAGGGTCTTTATATAGAGCTTTGGGATGCCTTTCTTAGCCTCTAAGTATCCAAATTCGAGTGAAATTGCACTTCCTCACTACAGGGACACACCCGTGTGCCACGCCCGTATGGATTAACAAGAGGCCGTGGTTGGGCCTGTTGAGGGTGGCACGGCCGTGTGGCCTGGCCGTGTTTGTCGGGGTTGGGCCGTGTTGGACTTCATGTGGCACGG
This sequence comes from Gossypium stocksii, assembly GCA_020496765.1. Lineage (NCBI taxonomy): Eukaryota > Viridiplantae > Streptophyta > Magnoliopsida > Malvales > Malvaceae > Gossypium > Gossypium stocksii. Next base: position 32,051,434 of record CM035627.1, read on the forward strand.
TCGTGTGCCACGACCGTGTGGTGAATCCTTGGGCCGTGTTATTTTCACACTTTGGCCCATTTTCTTCGTTTTCGACAAAAGGGAAAGAACCAGAATAGAAGAACGGTGACAGTATTAGCCAAGAAAACCACTTAAAAAGAGTCAGGAAAACATAACTTTGGCTATAAGGGGTAGTAGATAAAAGTGCAACCCGAATAATTGAATCAAACCCCAAGTTCCCAAGTCGAACCCTTCTAGCTAAGAAATAAAAGGCTAGAAATTGAAACTAAAGGAAGTGAGAGGTAATTGACCAAAAACTAATGGCTTAAACCGAAATAATAATAGAAAGAAGAAAAGAAAGAAAATGGAGGGGGAAAAAAAGAAAAAAATTATATTCGACCAAGTTGAGAAAGAAGGCGAATGGAGAAAAGAGAATGGAGAGGAAGAAGAATCGGCTTGCAGAGAGAGTGTGTGAAGAAAATAAGTGAATCGATTTTGAGAGGGAGAGAAACTGCGTTCGACTTAATCGAAAAGAAAAAAGGATATTACAAATAGAAGAATGCTTATTCGGCCAGGGCTAGAAAGAAAGCAAAATTGGTCAAAAATAACCAAGAAACGCAAGAGAAATCCCCACCCCCAAAACACAAAAAGAAGCCGAAAAGAATAATACACAAACGGCAAAACAAACTTCAAAAGATGACCCTTAGCTGAATTTGCATGCCCAAGCCTCCCTATTCGGCTACAATACTCCAACCTTTGCATTTCCTTGATTTTCTCCCCTTATCCCTCCCAAAACTCCTCCTTTATCTCCTCATTGATTTGCTCCTAATATCTCTCCCAAACCAAGTCAAACCTCACTGAGTAGAGTTTGAATCCACCTCAAATACTAGTCGTCCCAAGTAGCAAAATAGATACTTGTAACACCCCAAACCTGGCCTGGACGTTATGGCCAGATCTGGTGTGTCACATAGAAGTTACTTACAAATATAGGACATAAGATAAAAAGTTTTCCTTTTTTAAAAAACACCGTTTAGATTTGGAACGTTGAATGATTTCAGATTAAAACCGTTTTTCTAAGTTTGAAAACGTTTTGGAAGAAATGATCGTCTTATTTTTTAAGTTAAGTTACTTGGGGTTATAAAAGCTCTTTGACCCTTTTGAAAACATTATGCGCAGTTTTACTTGAAAACGTTTTGTTATTAGTTTTGAAAACCCAATTTATACTTTACCGGTTGTTATGCTAAATTAGCCTAAATGTAGAAAATTAAACCAAATGAAAATCCACAGTGGCCTTATTACATAACAGAAACCCAAAATAATAATTATTTAAACTAAAGCAAAACCAAAAACAGTAAGCATGTGGCCGCTCTGAGTCCCTCGCAGCTCCAAATCATCTATGGCTAGGGGTTACCTGCAGATTTAAAATAAAAAGTGAGTTTGCGAAAACTCAGTGTGTAACTTACCCTAACCAATAGTAGAAAACAAACATGTAGAACAAATAGGTCGAAGCCCTATTCAGAGGCAAATCAATATGGGCCTTAGCCCTATTTAGAAACAGAGTGGGCCCAATAGTGGGCCCAAGCCCATTACAGATGTAGAACAGAACAGTATGAAAACCCAACCCAGTCCATCCATCACACCACCCGTACCAGCCCATCACACTATGTGGGGAATAACTCAACCCACCCAGCCCACACACCAATACGCAGCCAAGTTGCTAATAACAGATATCATGGCAGAGCCATTAGATACAGAACACATGCCCGAGCCACTTTCTAGAATACGTGGTAGTGCCACTATACAAAACTTACTCCGCTATTAAACTCATCCCCATGCAAACTAACAGAACTGCATTTAACATGCATACAAATTAGCAAATACAGATACAATCATACACATATCGAATAACTTATTTTTAAGGGTATAACAGTCTTTTGGGCAGTTAGGGGTAAAATGGTAATTTCACCCCTTAGGGGTATTTTGGCCACTTTACTAAGTTTCGATGTCTCGGCACCTAATACGTCTTTCTAGCAGGTCTACCGCCGCTCCAAGTAACTCAGAAAATCCATATGGTCAAACAGTGTGTTCGAGCCTAAAACCCCTATTGGGCCCAGGTGGGCCCATACACTCGTGTGGCCCATTTAGTCCAATTTTACACACAAAATCACAGATCTTAACATCTATCATACCAACTAACACTTACCAAATAATTACCCATATTGGCTCGTAGGCCCATTGGGCCCATAATGGCCCAAGCGCACGAAAACACGCACCCTAGCCTTTGCAGACTATTACCCACAGTTTGTGGGTTCAGATCGGCCCACAAGCGTTCGCACGCCCGTGAGACCTTGAAATGTCGATATTTCGGCATTTCAGCTTTTCAGCTTTTGCTGAACTACACTACAGATGGGTGTGATTACACACCTGTTTTTGCAATTCCAACTGTCGACACGCGCTCAACCTATTGTCATAACAACATTAATTAATACCTTAACCAATGTATAGAGAAAACCATACTCAAGGGTTTGTTCAACGATTACCTACCACCACTTTGCTTGTCTACTATTTCTTGCGATTAATGTGCACCCCCAGAATTTGATTAAATGTCGACAGATCTAGGCACCTACATTATTGATAAATCCAACCAATGTATAAGAGTTAAAGGAGTATTAACCCCAAACAGAAACTTTATTAAAGAGAAAAGCCCTAATATCAAAAGCCGAAATCTAAGACAAAAAGTACTTACACAAGAATCTATTTGATCGGTTTGTTAGAATTTAGAAGTAGTCGCACGCTAGTCCCAGCCTAGTACTCTTGCAAGTTCAATCGAAACACAAAGAAGAAGAGGGGATCTAGGTCTTTGACTATGTAGGTAAAACAAAAGAAGTGAACAATTGAAGAAGGGATAATCGACTTAGGGATTCAGTTAATGAAATAGAGTGGTATTTGGCTTAAAAAAATGTTTGAAAAGTGGAGAACAGGGTTCGACTTCAATGGATAAGTAGAGGAATTAATTCAAAGGTAGTTAAAGCAAAGAATGGGCAAGAGGATTCAAAGAGAAAAGAAGAAGGTATGCGAAAGGTAATGGAAATATAAGATTCGGCTTTTGAAGGAATCGGCCAAGAGAAGCTTAAGGGAATTGTTTCAAAATAAAATAGCAATAAGGAAAGGAAGAGAGAGAGTGTCTAGGTTTCAGCTACAATAGAGAAAAAAAGGAAGATTTATGAGTCAATTTTAGAAGAGTAAAAGTAAAGGTTCGGCTATGTGAGTGAAAGCAAAAGAAAATAAAGAAAAGAAGGATGGAAACTGATTTGGCAATTGAGGTTTGGCAAAGTGGACAAATACAGAGAGGGAGATCCTTAGCAAAATGGCACTAAGAGAGTGGAAATCAAAAAGAGAGGAAAATAACACACCAAATTGACCTAGAGAGAAAATGGCACCTAACACCAAATGCCAAAACAAAAGATGCACAAACCCTAATCTACCCACACAAATTTGACTATACCCATTTTCAAATACCGAAAATGCACCAACCTCAAATTCGGCTACACCCTTACCTTATCTGAATCTATGCAAATCTCCACGAAATGCTCCCCCAACAACTCATTGATTTACTCAACCTTCTCCATTTAAATTTAGTTTAAACTCCCAAGATTCGTAATCCTTATCTCGTACCAAGTCCACAACCAACTTGAAGAATTTGCATCCAAGTCTACCATTTGCTGACCCCAACTAGCAAAATAGATGCATCACGCCTGCAAGGGGATTTGAACCTCAGCTCTCTCCCTTGCGAATGACGCCAACACCCCCTTATGTGGCGCCACTTGCCACTCCACTAGAGGCTCTCTTTGATCCATGAATTAACAATAATTAATCTTAAGTCCTACAAGCCAACCTCCATGTTCACTCATGGTAAAAATTGAAAATTTTGCCAAGAACCCCTAAACACACCCAAACCATTCATTTAGCAAACCCAACCATGCAATTGCCATTTCATGCAAAAATTCAAAAACCATAAAATTGGGGCGTTACAATACTCCTCATATGCCTATGCCAACACTCGAACCCTAGACCACATGCATACCCACACCCCACTTTCAACCTTTACTAGCAAGCTCCTTGTGTCACATTTTAATCAAAAATATTTAAAAGGCCTACTTTCAAGCACCAAGGGTTTTATTCACTTAAAATAAAAATTTTGCTAAAGCCCAAGTTTGAACCTAGGACTTCTCCAACACTCCCAAACACTCTTAATTCCCTTAACCAATAAAGCAATAGGCAACTTGTGCCTTAACATACAAAAATTAAAGGTTTAGACTTTTGGGGCGTTACAATTGCTAGTCCTAATTTTAAGAATATAAGTAGACAAACAGTTGCTGGGGATGTCCTAATGTATTATGTAAAAAAGAGAGATCATGTTAAAAAAGAGTTGGCTAAAGCACCTGGTTTAGTTTGTCTAACTTTCGATAATTGGAACTCAGAGCATACTAATGATGAATATATTTGCATTACTGCTCATTGGTTTGACAAAGATTATAAGCTACAAAAGAGAATTATAAGGTTTTGAGCTTTATTTCCTCCATATGATGGTTTGAACATAGTGGATTAAATAGACAAGAAAATTTTTAGCATCACTTTGGATAATGCTTCTTATAATGATGTTACGATTTCTTGTCTTAAAAATCATTTTTGTGCGAACCGAGCTATTTTGTGTGATGGTGCTTTTTTTCAAGTTAGATGTTGTGCACATATATTAAATCTTCAGTTAAAGCTGGTTTGGAACTTGCTAATGATGTTGTTGGTAAGATTTAGAATGGAATTAAGTAAATAAAAAAGTCGGGAATTCGTAGGAAAAGATTTTATGATGTGGCTGACAAAATTTTTCATTTAAATATGACCAAAAAGTTGCGTCAAGATGTGTGTGTGAGAGACAAAATTCTACTTATTTGATGCTTGAATCTTTTCTTTACTATAAAGATGTGCTAGATTATTAGGGCCAAAGGGATAAAGATTATCAAATATTTGCACTTTCTAATGAGGAGTGGAGAAATGTTGCTATTCTTTTCAAATTTTTTAAAGTGTTTTATGATGTGACTTGTGTTTTTTCTGGTTCTAATTATCTAATGGCTAATCTTTATTTTAGAGGGATTTGGTAGGTTCATAAGGTCTTGCTTGATACAATTAAAGGTCCTTATTCTTTTTTAACTCCAATGGTTAAGCAAATGCAAGAGAAATTTAATAAATATTGGGCTGAGTATTATTTGATATTGTCATGTGCTACACTTTTAGATCCTCGGTACAAGTTGAATTATGTGTAGTGTTGCTTTACTACAATCTATGGTATTCATGCTTCTAATTTTGCTAAAACCATTCTTAGCAATCTTAGACTCTTGTTTGATGAGTATGTTAAGAAATCCAAATCCACATCTTCCTCTTTGGCTGGTGGAACGACAGAAATGTGCAAGTGTACACAATCGCAACAAGTAATAAAGTGACAAGTAAATATTGAGTTATCATACCCAAAGGGACTGTGAAAAGAATTATTTATGAATGCAATTAAAAACACTTTGGTGAAGAAAAATATTTTGACTTGAAGAGGTGATTAAAAACTAAGATTTTTGACCAAGTAAAATAAATAAAAATAAAATAAAAGTTCCAATGCACGATTTCAAAATATGATTTTAATCAAGATAACAAAATTGTGTTAGATCAATTACATTTCTTAACTTAGAATTATTAAACTCATGTTTATGTTGTTATATGAATAAATTCATGACAACTCGGTAATTTGCTAACTTATGAACATACTCAACTACCAAAATCCATTTATCCCTTGATTATATGTCTCTGTCAATTCAACTGATTAAACAAATTTTAATAAGAAAATGTGTTAATGCATATACATACTTCTGAAATTAAAATAATCTTTTGTACATATCTCTATGCCAATTCAAACAATTAATTCAATCTCATAAGCACATAAAATATTACATGAGGCTAATGTATCGCTAGATACCATTGCTAATTTAACCCTCAACTACCTTAGATGATTACACAAACACTAATTAAGTATCGTGTCAATTAATTACAATTTCCTAGTTACAACCCTAAACACTAATGAGTGCAACCCTTGAAAGACCTTTTGATCAATGTATCATGTCAATACATAGTGGTGGAGATTTCATTTTCCTGCAAGCTTATGGTAATAACTTTTCATGTTGACTAATGAGTGCTTAATTTTTGAACCCTAAACACTTCGAGTGGATGGAGTGAATCTTTAGTGAGGATGTCAACTCTTATTGATTTTGAGTTCAACGTAATTACCTAGAAGAGGGGAGGAAACCTATGTTTCTATGATAAAATTCTCAACTTAGATTGTTTGAGACTTTAATTTTCTTTCGGTTGAATTCTCAATGGATGATTACTTGTGGATTTGTTTGAAACATTATTGATAAGGATTATAAGTTGAGAAGAATGATTTTTAATTGTAAGTTGAAATTTTGCTTGAGGACAAGCAAATGCTTAAGTGTAGGTGTATTTGATAAACTGTAAATTATACATATTTCTATCCTACATTTTAGCACATTTATGGATGGATTATCATTGAATTTGTGGAATTTGATGCTCCTAATCCTGTAATTTCATGTTTTATACTTAGGAGAGCATAGGAGAGTGAAAAGAACAAGAAATGGGCCAAAAACAGAGAAAATGGGCCAAAGCAAGGAAACAACACGGCCTGGAGTTTAGCATACGGGCAATCCACACGGCCGTGCCATATTAACAGGCTTAAGCACTGCCTAGACTCGACTCACACGGGCGTGCCACACGGGCGTGTCCCTGCCATGATGAAGTTCAATTTTACGCAGATAAAGCTACTTAAGGGCTAAGAAAGACATTCCAAACTCTATATGAAGACCCTAGGAGGCAACTACAAGGGTGAACAGTCTTCCCGCCAAGACAGAGAGCTAAAGGCAGGGAATTACTCGAAGGAAAGCTGATTGATCCATCTCAGAAGCCAGGATCTACATCAAGACAGAGGATCTCCCTTCAATCCTTTTAGGAGTTTTGGGTTTTCTTATGTTTTGTTATTTTCTTTATTCTGAGATGTTTCTTTTTATAAACATGAACTAAACCCCCAAATACCTGAAGGGGATGAAACCTAAGACGAATCTTGTTATTGTTATCTGAACTATATGATAAATATTTGATTTGTTCTTAATAGTGTTTTTAATTCTTGAATTGATATTTATGGGATATTAATTTAAGTTGAATGTGCTTAGGCAGAGGAGTAAAAGTCCCTATTTAGTAGTAGATCCAACACAATTAAACGGAGTTGATCGCAATCCTAGACATAGGACGACGAAAATCTGCCAGATTAGAGTCAAATCTAATATGGGGATCCATAGATCGAGCTAATGTAAGACTAGGGGTTTTAATTAGAAAGAGATTTCAATTAATCAACCTAGGATTAGTTGTTCTTATTCTCGACTGAGATATTAACATAATTTAGGGATCTCTACGGATCAAGTCGAATGAAGAAATCATCTAGTTCAGAGTTAGATAACAAGTGAAGTCTAGGTGGATTCTTACTTAGGTATTGTCTTTATCATTTGGTTTTCCCAAAGCAATTTCCCAATTTACTTTTTGTCACATCCTTAGTTTAGATTAGAGTTAATTAGTTTACACAAAACCTTCCTTTATTTTTAGGCTAGATAATAGGAAGAAAGTTATTACTAGTACTTTTAGTTCCTTGGATTCGATATTCCGGTCTTGCCACTAACTCTACTACTATTCGATAGGTGCGGTTGCCTTTTATCATGATAATAGTTAGTTTCTAGATACGATCAATTTTATTACTTCATCACATCAGATCAAGTTTTTGGCGCCGTTGCCAGGGAACTGAAATATTAGGAACACTTTATTTCTATTAATTTAGCCAGTACTACTTTTAATTATTTTAAATTTTTATATTAGGTTTTTACTAAATTTTCCTTTCTTCTTTTTTGTTTTTCACTGGCAAGTATCTCTAGTTTATGACTAGAAGAAACCCGTCAGGACCTTTGCTTTTTGACGATGACTTAGAAGCCACAGTTCGCAGAAATTGCAGAAATATAAGAAAAAGCTTACGGTACCCAGAACAAGGACAAGAAGAAGAATCCGAATCTACTGAAAAGATGGAATCAAGATAATCAGTTACCTCCTGTAGTAGCCGCAAATCCTGTCGAGCAAAATCCTATTCCTCGTATTATGTATGATTATGCTAAACCTAATTTGGCTGGTACTGAATCTAGTATTGTTAGGCCAACTATTGCTGCAAATAATTTTGAACTGAAGCCTAACACTATTCAAATGATACAACAGTTTGTTCAGTTTGATAGTTTGCAGGATGAAGATCCTAATGCTCATTTAGCCAACTTTTTGGAACCCTGCGACACATTTAAAATAAATGCTGTTTCTGATGATGCCATTCGTCTTCAGTTATTCCCATTTTCCTTGAGGAATAAAGCGAAACATTGCTTAAATTCTTTACCACGAGGGTCTATCACTACATGGGAACAAATGACCAAAAAATTTTTACTCAAATATTTTCTGCCGGCTAAAACAGCTAAATTAAGGAATGATATCTCTTGTTTTGTGCAGATGGATTTAGAAACACTTTACAATGCTTGGGAGAGATACAAGGACTAAGTGAGAAGGTGCCCTTATCATGGGTTACCCATATGGTTACAAGTTCAAACTTTTCACAACGGTTTGAACCCTTCAACGAGACAGATGATTGATGCAGCCGCCGGTGGAACAATCAACAATAAAACACCAGAAGCAGCTTACAAGTTTATAGAAAAGATGTCACTGAATAACTATTAGTGGCAAGTAATGAGAACAAAGCCGTAAAAAGCTGCCAGGGTTTTTAATGTTAACGCAGTTGCAATGCTATCAAATCAGGTAGAACTTCTTAATAAAAAGATTGATAATTTCGTTGGTTCTATGCAGGTACACCTAATGATGCAATGTGATTCAATCCAAGGAAACATGAGCAATTCTGAGTACCCTACCTATGGATATAGCATGGAAAATGAGCAAGCCGACTATTTGGGTAATAATTCTAGATCTCAAAATAACCCTTATAGTAACACTTACAATGCAAGTTAGAGGAACCACCCCAATTTCTCATGGGGAGGATAAGGTAACCAAGGAAATCAGAGACCACCACCTCCTTTAAGATTTCAGCAACCATCTTACCAGCAAGAGAAAAAGCTGAACCTTGAGGAGATGCTCACGAAATTTATCTTCGTGTCAGAAACCCGTTTCCAGAACATCGAGATAGTACTTAAGAACCAGCAAGCATCCATTCAAGGACTCGAAACTCAAATAGGCCAGCTCGCTAAGCTAATTTCTAAAAGACCACAAGGTGGGTTACCAAGTAACACCGAGACTAACCCTAAGGAGCAACTCTATGCCATCGACATGATTAAGTAAGGAGCCTGTGGTAAGTAGAGGTAAGGATGAGGTAAGCCACAAAGAACTAGCTGTCTAAGAATATAAGCCTCGTGTCCCATATCCTAATGCGATAAGGAAAGACCGCACCTACGAGCAATTTGGTAAATTCCTTAAACTCTTAAAGAAATTACATATTAACTTACTGTTCATTGAAGCTCTTTCACAGATGTCAAACGCTGTTAAGATTTTAAGAGAGCTCCTGATGAACAAACGAAAGCTAGATGAGACATCTCATGTGGAACTAAATGCAGTTTGCTCCGCTATTTTGCAGAATAAGCTACCCAACAAACTAAAAGATCCAGGGAGTTTTACAATTCCTTCTTTACTTGGTAGCTTAGATGTTAAAAATGCTTTAGCCGATTTAGGAGCAAGTATTAATGTAATGCCTTATAAATTGTTTAAACAACTAGGTCTAGGGAAACCTAAACAAACTAGGATGAGCATTCGATTGGCTGATAAAACCATTAGATTTCCTAGGGGTACAATCGAAGATGTGCTTGTCAAAATTAATAAACTTATATTCCCAATCGACTTTGTTGTTCTAGACATAGATGAGGATAGCAATATACCCTTAATTCTAAGGCGACCTTTTTTAGCAACTGCTAGAACCATAATTGATGTAGGCACAGGCGAGCTCACACTTCGTGTAGGTGATGACAAAATTACTTTACAGGCTCGTAACTATAATAATACTGTCAATGATAAAGATATTATTACGAGTCCTTGTAATAAGAATGATCTCACCATCCAACCTTCTTTGTAGGATACCCTTCACATAAGTTCGACCGAACCATAGACGAGTCTATCCAAGGGAACCACCAATGAGAAACGAATGCTACAGATTGAAGAACTGGACTAATGGCTGAACTACCACCAAGAGAAACCCAAAATATGCCACATCGAAACAAAGCATCACCATGACGACCCTAAGGTAAAAGTGAATCAAGTTAAAGTAGAGGATGAGGTATTCTTAGAGGATGAAGATCCTTGAATCTCGAATTCAAAAGTTCATACAGGTGACACCCCTCCCTTCACTATAATGAAAATTTTCCTTTATGGTACAATCGAAATAACACATAAGACCTTTGGCACTTTCAAGGTAAATTATACTCGACTCAAACCTTATTTTGATAGTGAGACTGATATCAAGAGAGAGGAGTTCGAACTCCTCAAACCACCGTGACCGTGCAAGCTTGAAAGAAGTCGAGCTTAGACTATAAACAAGCGTTTCTCAGGAGGTAACCCGAACACTAACATAGTAAATTTCTTTTATTTAAGTTCTCAGAGTCTAATTCATCAACTAACCTCCTGAATGTAGGCTTTTCAAGCCACACGGCCATGCCCACGGGCGTGTCTAAGGCTGTGGGGACACCATGGGCAAAGACACGGCCGTGCGATGCAGTCATGGCCAATCCTGATAAATCAACATGGGTGTCCAACATGCCCGTGTCCCAAGGCCGTGGTCGATCCTGTTAATTTAACACGAGCATGAGACATGCCCGTGCCCTAACCCCGTGGTAGAACCTACCAATTCATACACGGTCGTGTGACCCCATACACAGGCGTGGGAGAAGCGAACATCGAAGGACACAGCTGTGCGACACGGTCATGTGCCCTAACATGCCCAAAGAACACGGGCATGTGCCATAACTCAGGCGTGCCAAAACCCTTGAAATTCCAACCACACAGGCTAAAAACGATTCACATAGGCGTGTGACATGCCCGTGTGCCCCAATTTTTATATAAACCCCTCACTATTCATCATCTTCTCCACTCAAAACCCTAAACTATAACACCCCCACGCCCGAGACCGTTGCCGGAGTCGAGCTTGAGGTGTTACTACACATAATTTACCATTTTAAACAACTTTACATTATCTATTTTGATTTTCGGAATAAGCAGTTTATCTGCGTCATGGTCGCTTGAAAAATCATATCTCGAGTTACAAAACTTGAAATTAAGATCCGTAAATTTTCCTTGAATCTAGACTCATGTATCTATCTGCTTTTTTTTCTAGAATTTTTGGCTGGGCTGATTAGTACAGTTTATTAGTTAAATTTGCCCCTGTCTCAGAACTCAACTGCACTGACCTCTGCTTATTACAAACCACTTTTCTCTCTGTACAAAATTCATATAACTATGACGTTTGTTTCTCTTAAAACTAGACTTAATAAGAATTCTGAACATATAAAGTAATCCTCCTAATTATTTTTTTACAATTTATGGTGAATTTCCAAATTTGGAACAGGGGATCCAGAAATCGCTCTGACCCTATTTTACTAAAACTTAGATATCTTATAAAATACAATACCTTTACCTATTTTGTTTGTTCCATATGAAAATAGACACAATAAGATTTAATTTCATTTATTATTTACTATCAAACCATGTTTCTATTATTTTTAGTGATTTTTCAAACTTACGTCACTGCTGTTACAATGTTCTGTTTTTAAGCTACTTTCACATTTTTCCTTAACTTCCTTGTGACAGTTATCACTCAAGCATACATACTATCATACTTGTATATCATTAGCCATTTCATTAGCTATTCACTATCAAGTAATTACATCCCATTCATTGAACATGTCATAAGACATCCATATCAAAAGAAGCCAAGTCCCTATACATGCCATACACGAAAAGAAACGTCTAACTATACCGATAGGATTCCTCGATAGTGTGATCGGATCTCTGATGTTTCCTTTGATCCCCGAGTGGCTTGGCAAGAACTATAAGAAGAAAGAAATAAAGAGGGTAAGCACTAGGCTTAGTAAGTTTACAAGCAAATAAATTACAACATTCATCATATGGGATAAGTATGCAAACTATCAATTAGCATTATAAGCTTTCTTTACATCTCATTTTCTGCCTTCTTCTTCTTCACTTACCTTCTTTCTTACCTGACCTTTCATTATTCATGATTACAATCTACCTTTCCTTTACTGATAATTCACTATACATTTACTTGAATAATGGCCGTTGAACCACTCGGAATACTAAGGATACTAGGGTCGTTCCTGTCTAACAATATCCTGCCAATGCCATGTCTTTGACATGGACTTACATGAATTATTCCTGTCTCCAATGCCATATATCTAATATGGACTTACATGGCTCAATCCTGTCTCCAAAGCCGTATATCTAGTACGGACTTACATGGCTCATTTCTGTCCTATCCTGTCTTATCGACCCCTAATGTCATGACATTTCGTATCCTAACATTCCTAAGGTTCAATCGGGACTTTCTACTGCTTTTCTCTGTCATATCACCTTATATTCAACTTGATTATTTCATAAAATGAATATATAAATGCTGGAAAATGACAATAGTAATGTAAAATAACAGAATATTGCATTTATTTACCGTAAACTTACCTCGATACCAAATGTGACTAAACCTTACAATTTAGTCCTTTACTTTTTCTTTTCCCCGATCTACTCCCGAATTTCGTTCTTCTTGATCTATAATAGCAAATTTAACTTATTTAATATCAACATTTATCAAAACAGCCCTTTACTCAAACTTTGGCAAAATTATATTTTTGCCCCTAAACTTTTGCATATTTACACTTTTGCCCCAAGACTCGGAAATCAAAACTTATCACCAATTCTTCTATTTTAAGACATGATGATCATTTATTTACCAACATCATCTTCAAATTCTTAATATAACATACACTTATATACAATAGGTATTTTTACCAATTAAGCCCTTTTACTCGTTTTTACCTAAAACTGAGTAGCTCAAGTTGTCTAGCATAATTTAAAACCTCATATTCTATCATAAAACATCAAAATACACAAATTTCACCTATGGGTATTTTTCCAAATATGAACCCTAACTTAAAATATTGCTAACATAAGCTTTATCGAGCTACCAAGACTACGAAAACGTAAAGAACATTAAAAACGGGGCTTGGAATCACTTACTATGGAGCTTGGAAGCTTGAAACAAACCCTAGCTATGGAGAACCCTTGAAATTTCGTGGTAATGAAGAAGATGATCAATTTTGTGCAATTTTTCCCTTTTTATTTCATGTTAATATCCAAATGACCAAAATGCCCCTCCTTACTAAACTTTCAAAAATTCCATCCATGTCCAAATTTTGTCCATGAACTTAAAATTGGCCAAATTACTATTTAATACCTCCTAATTAATATTTCAAAACAGTTTCATACTAGAAACTTCTAGAATGCAAGTTTTGCAACTTATTCGATTTAGTCCCTAATTTTAAATTAAGCACTTTACGCACAGAATTTCTTCAAGAAATTTTCACACCATCATGCAATCATAATATAGACCTCAAAATAATTATAAAATAATTATTTCTATCTCAGATTTGTGGTGATGAAACCACTATTCCGATTAGGCCCTATTTTGGGATGTTACATTTCTCCCCCCTTTAGGGATTTTCGTCCCCGAAAATCTTACCTGTGAAAAGGTTTGGGTACTGTTTTCGCATGGCCTCTTTGGGTTCCCATGTAGCCTCATCCACCCCATGTCTATTCCACAAGACTTTTACAAGAGCAATACTTTTATTCCTTAATTGTTTTATCTCACGAGCTAGAATTTTTACCGGTTCTTCATCATAAGTCATATCTGGCTGAATCTCAACCTCTGTCGGAGAAATCACATGTGACGGATCTGATCAATAATGTCGTAACATTGACACATGGAACACATCATGAATCTTTTCTAACTCAGTCGGCAAAGCTAATCGATATGCTAATGGTCCAACACTCTCAATCACTTCAAACGGTCCAATAAAACGAGGACTGAACTTGCCTTTCCTGCCAAATCTGAGAACTTTCTTCCACGGGGATACTTTCCAGAATACCTTGTCGCCAACCTGATATTCGATCTCTTTTCTTTTTAAATCTACATATGACTTCTGCCTGTCTGAAGCTGCTTTCAAACAATCTCTGATAACTTTCACTTTTTCTTCTGTTTCTTTAACTAGATCAACCCCGTAAATCTGATTTTCTTTAAGCTCTGTCCAATATAAAGGTGTACGACATTTACGTCCATACAAAGCTTCGTAAGGTGCCATCTTCAAACTCGACTGGTAACTATTATTATAAGCAAACTCTACCAATGGTAAATATTTTTCCCAACTGCCTTGAAATTCCAATATACAACATCTAAGAATATCTTCAAGTACCTGGATAACTCTCTCTGACTGACCGTCGGTTTGGGGATGAAAAGCCATACTAAAACTCAACTTGGTGCCCAAAGCTTCTTGTAGCTTCTTCCAAAACCGTGAAGTAAATCTCGGATCTCTGTTTGAAATGATCGATGATGGCACTTCATGTAGTCTAACTATCTCTGAAATGTATAACTCGGCCAACTTGTCAAGTGAATAATCCATACGAACTGGGATAAAATGAGTCGACTTAGTTAGCTTATCAATCATAACCCATACTGCATCTTTCTTTTTCGGCGTTAACGGCAATCTGGTCACAAAATCCATAGTAACTCTGTCCCATTTCCATTACGGAACTAGCACAGGCTACAATAATCCCGAGGGTACCTAGTGTTTGGCCTTTACCTGTTGACAAATCAAGCATCTGGAAACAAACTTTGAAATATCTCTTTTCATTCCTACCCACCAGTACAATTTCTTCAAATCATTATACATCATTGTACTACCCGGATGAATAGACAAAGAACTGCTATGTGCTTCTTGTAAGATCTTCCGAATAAGCTCATCATTCTTTGGTACACATATTCTGTCTCTAAACATCAAACAACTAGCAGACAAGATCTTTCGAATAAGCTCATCATTCTTTGGTACACATATTCTGTCTTTAAACATCAAACAACTAGCAGAACCAATCCGGAAATCTAATTCTATGCCTGACTCACATTGAACTCTTTTAGCTTGTAAATCACTATCATCTTTCTGAGCTTCACAAATTCCTTCAAGAAATACCAGTTTAGTTCTCAATTCAGCTCAAATAGAACCATCATCCGACATGGGCAAATTGGTATTCAAAGCTCGCAATGTAAATAAAAGTTTTCTGCTTAAAGTATCAGCAACTACATTTGCCTTACCTGGGTGATAATCAATCACTAACTCATAATCTTTAATCAACTCTAGCCATCTTCTTTGCCTCAGGTTCAAATATTTTTAAGTCATCAAGTATTTCAAACTTTTATGATCGGTGAATATTCGTCACCGTTCACCATACAAATAATGTCTTCAAATCTTCAATGCAAATACAATAGCAGCTAACTCCAAATCATGCGTCGGATAATTTTTCTCATGTGGTTTCAATTGTCTAGAGGCATAAGCAATCACCTTTCCTTCCTGCATAAGTACGCAACCAAGCCCATTCAAAGATGCATCACTATAAATCACAAATTCTTTACCCGGTTCTGGCTGTACTAAGATGGGAGCTTCAGTCAACAATGCCTTTAACTTGTCAAAACTCTGCTGGCGCTTCTCAGTCCATTCGAACTTGACATTTTTCCGCAACAATCTCGTCAACGGGGTAGCTATCCTAGAGATTCCCTCCACAAATCGTCTATAATAACCAGCTAAACCAAGAAAGCTTCTGACCTCTGAAACGTTCCTAGGAGGCTTCCAATCGACAATGGCTGAAATTTTGCTTAGATCAACTCTAATACCTTCACCTGAAACAATATGTCCAAGGAATCCAACTTCTCGGAGCCAAAACTCACTTTTACTGAACTTAGCATACAACTAATTATCTCTCAGAATCTGTAAAACTATTCTCAAATGCTCTTTATGTTCAGTCTCATTAGGCGAATAAATCAAAATATCATCAATGAACACAACTACAAACTTGTCCAAATACGGTCTAAATATTTGATTCGTTAAGTCCATAAAAAGGGCAGGAGCATTAGTTAAGCCAAACGGCATCACAAGAAACTCATAATGACCGTACCTAGTTCAGAATGCAGTCTTCGGAACATCTGACTCCTTAACTCGCATCTGATAGTATCCGAATCTCAAATCTATCTTGGAAAACACGGTGGCTCCCTTTAATTGATCAAACAAATCATTAATTCTGGGCAGTGGATATTTGTTCTTGATAGTTACCTTGTTAAGTTGCCGATAATCTATGCACAATCTCATTGACCCATCTTTCTTTTCACAAATAACACTGGTGCACCCCATGGCGAACTACTGGGTCTTACAAAACCTTTATCAGTTAATTCTTGCAGTTGAGCATTCAATTCTTTCAATTCCGACAGGGCCATTCTATAAGGAGTAATAAAAATAGGTGTGGTACCTGGAATTAGCTCAATACCAAACTCAACTTCTCTAAAAGGAGGCAAACTTGGTAATTCTTCCGAAAATACATCTGGATACTCGCACACTACAGGCACTAATTCAACTTTCAATTCTGAATCTTTAGTATTCAATACAAAAGCAAGATAAGTCTCATACCCCTTTCTCAAATATTTCTGAGCTGTCATAACAGAAATAATAGCAAATGAACCATCTAACTCATCTAAATTAACTCGAAGAATCTCATCATTTTCATATTTTAACTCAATGAATTTCCTTCCACAATTCACTATCACATCATGTGGCGTCAACAAATCCATACCCAGAATAACATCAAACTCATCAAACGGCAATAACATGAGATCGGCTGGAAAACAGTGACCTTTAATCATTAAGGGGTAATTTCTACATACTTTATCTATCAATACACACTTGCCTAGTGGATTTAATACTTTTATCACAAATTCTGTGGATTCTATGGGCATACTTATTTTAGACATCAGTTTCACACAAACATCGGAATGGGTCGAACCCGGATCAATTAAAGCAACAACATTAATGTCATGTAAAGAAAATGTACCATAATCACATCGGGGGAGGATGCCTCTTCACGAGCACGAATAGCATAAGTCCTTGCAGGGGCTCTAGCATCTGGTCTCACCGTCGAATCTCTAGAGGTGCCTCTGTTATTACTTGCTCCTACTCCCAGTTGTCTCGGTGATCTGCCTCTGGTAGGAGCATTTTCGGATCTAGCACTCTGTGTTACTTCTCGGTTAGCCACCTCCGGACACTCTTGCACAAAATGATCTGGAGCACCACACTTATAAAAAACATTTTCGCCTGCTCGACAAGGACCATAATGAAGTCTACCACATCGTGGACATCCCGATCTACCCGATCTAACATTACCCACACTTGCGGTCGAAGTGGTCTGAGCTTTCGGATCTTTAAATCTGCTACCTCTATTCTGACTAGATTGCCCTGCCGAAAACCTAGATCTGGTAGAAAACTCTTTGGGCCTCTTGGATGTAGCCTGAAATGATCTGCTCATCTGTCTTTTCTTCGTATCTCGCGTCTCTGTTTCAGTTTTATCTTTTCTTTTTAACAACTCCTCCACTTTACAGGCTCTGTTAACTAAAATGACGAACTCTTTTATTTCCAGAACACCCACTGATAGTCAGATATCATCATTTAACCCATCCTCAAACCTTTTACACATAATAGCCTCCGTGGACACACATTCTCGAGCATATTTACTGAGTCTAACAAATTCACGCTCATAATCAGTCACTGTCATATTACCTTGTTTCAGCTCCAAGAACTCCATTCTCTTCTGATCAATAAACCTCTGGCTGATGTACTTTTTACGGAATTCCTCCTAAAAGAAATCCCAAGTGACCCTCTCTTTTGGTACAACTAATACTAGTGTCTTCCACCAGTGATAGGCCGAATCTCTGAGAAGTGATACTACACATTTCATGCATTCCTCAGGTGTACAAGATAATTCATCAAAGACTCTGATGGTATTCTCTAACCAAAATTCTGCTCTTTCTGCATCATCGTCTTTTGTTGCTCGGAACTCTTCTTCCCCATATTTCCTAATTTTATCAACTGGTGGCTTTTCTCTTATTACTGTACTTGTGACTGGGGGAGCTTGAGCTACATGGGTAGCCTGAGAATCCTGAGGGGGTGGAGGTCTAACTGCCGGATTCGTACGAACAAACTCGGTAAACCAATCATTCAAAGCTTGGAAGAGAGCTTCTCGAGTCACTCCTCCCTGATCAACTGTTACTGGCCTATTCTCAGATGGCATTGGCCCTTCCGCAAGAGCAGGTGCATTACTTTCCATATCATCATCACCAGCTCGTTCGGGATCCATTACTATGAAACAAAATATTTAAAAATTGTCAGGAGTCGTCACACTATCAAAATATAAGTATGGCATGTATAGCTAGACTCTTACTCGTGCTAACTATTCCGAGAACTAACTAAACCTGCTCTGATACCAATAAATGTAACGCCCCACGCCTTAGACCATCGCCGGAGTCAAGCTTGAGGTGTTACTACACATAATTTACCATTTTAAACAACTTTACATTATCTATTTTGATTTTCGGAATAAGCAGTTTATCTGCGTCATGGTCGCTTGAAAAATCATATCTCGAGTTACAAAACTCGAAATCAAGATCTGTAAATTTTTCCTGAATCTAGGATCATTTATCTATCTGCTAATTTTTTTCTAAATTTTTTTGCTGGGCCGATTAGAACAATTTATTAGTTAAATTTTCCCCTGTTTCAGAACTCAACTGCACTGACCTCTACTTATTACGAACCACTTTTCTCTCTGTAAATAATTTATATGACTATGCCGTTTGTTTCCCTTAAAACTAGACTCAATAATAATTCTGAAAATATAAATTAATTCTCCTAATTATTTTTTTACAATTTATGGTGAATTTCCAAAGTTGGAACAGGGGATCCAGAAATCGCTCTGGCCCGGTTTTACTAAAACTTAGATATCTCATACAATACAATACCTTTACCTGTTTTGTTTGTTCCATGTGAAAATAGACACAACAAGATTTAATTTCATATATTATTCAATATCAAACCATGTTTCTATTATTTTTAGTGATTTTTCAAACTCACATCACTGCTGTTACAATGTTCTGTTTTTAAGCTACTTTCACATTTTTCCTTAATTTCCATGTAACAGTTATCACTCAAGCATACATACTATCATACTTGTATATCATTAGCCATTTCATTAGCTATTCACTATCAAGTATTTACATCCCATTCATTGAACATGTCATAAGACATCCATATCAAAAGAAGCCAAGTCCCTATACATGCCATACACGAAAAGAAACGTCTAACTATACCGATAGGATTCCTCGATAGTGTGATCAGATCTCCGATGTTTCCTTTGATCCCCGAGTGGCTTAGCAAGAACTATAAGAAGAAAGAAATAAAGAGGGTAGGCACTAGGCTTAGTAAGTTTACAATCAAATAAATTACAACATTCATCATATGGGATAAGTATGCAAACTATCAATTAGCATTATAAGCTTTCTTTACATCTCATTTTCTGCCTTCTTCTTCTTCACTTACCTTCTTTCTTACCTAACCTTTCATTATTCATGATTACAATATACCTTTCCTTTACTGATAATTCACTGTACATTTACATGAATAATGGCCCGTTGAACCACTCGAAATACTAAGGATACTAGGGTCGTTCCTGTCTAACAATATCCTGCCAATGCCATGTCTTTGACATGGACTTACATGAATTATTCCTGTCTCCAATGCCATATATCTAATATGGACTTACATGGCTCAATCCTGTCTCCAAAGTCATATATCTAGTACGGACTTACATGGCTCATTTCTGTCCTGTCCTGTCCTGTCGATCCCTAATGTCATGACATTTCATATCCTAGCATTCCTAAGGTTCAATCGGGACTTTCTACTGCTTTTCTCTATCATATCACCTTATATTCAACTTGATTATTTTCATAAAATGAATATATAAATGCTGGAAAATGACAATAGTAATGTAAAATAACAGAATATTGCATTTATTTACCGTAAACTTACCTCGATACCAAATGTGACTAAACCTTACAATTTAGTCCTTTACTTTTTCTTTTCCCCGATCTACTCCTGAATTTCATTCTTCTTGATCTATAATAGCAAATTTAACTTATTTAATATCAACATTTATCAAAACAGCCCTTTACTTAAACTTTGGCAAAATTATATTTTTGCCCCTAAAATTTTGCATATTTACACTTTTGCCCCAAGACTCGGAAATCAAAACTTATCACAAATTCTTGTATTTTAAGACATGCTGATCATTTATTTACCAACATCATCTTCAAATTCTTACTATAACAACACTTATGTTCAATAGGTATTTTTACCAATTAAGCCCTTTTACTCGTTTTTACCTAAAACCGAGTAGCTCAAGTTGTCTAGCATAATTTAAAACCTCATATTCTATCATAAAACATCAAAATACACAAATTTCACCTATGGGTATTTTTCCAAATATGAACCCTAACTTAAAATATTGCTAACATAAGCTTTATCGAGCTACCGGGACTACGAAAACGTAAAGAACATTAAAAACGGGGCTTGGAATCACTTACTGTGGAGCTTGGAAGCTTGAAACAAACCCTAGCTATAGAGAACCCTTGAAATTTCGTGGTAATGAAGAAGATGATCAATTTTTTGCTATTTTTCCCTTTTTATTTCATGTTAATATCCAAATGACCAAAATGCCCCTCCTTACTAAACTTTCAAAAATTCCATCCATGTCCAAATTTTGTCCATGAACTTAAAATTGGCCAAATTACTATTTAAGACCTCCTAATTAATATTTCAAAACAGTTTCATACTAGAAACTTCTAGAATGCAAGTTTTGCAACTTATTCGATTTAGTCCCTAATTTTAAATTAAGCACTTTACGCATAGAATTTCTTTAAGAAATTTTCACACCATCATGCAATCATAATATAGACCTCAAAATAATTATAAAATAATTATTTCTATCTCGAATTTGTGGTTACAAAACCACTATTCTGATTAGGCCCTATTTTGGGATGTTACATAAACCCTCTCCCACCACAGCCCACTCCAGCCCCTCTAGTGCCGTCGCCGACCTAGCCCAAGCCACCACGCCCGTGTGCCACCGCCACGACAGTGCTCCGCCCCTACAACTGCCCATTCGATTCCCCTTTCTCTCTTTTCTCTTTGTTATTACCTCTTATTTAGTTCATATTTACTTCCATTGCTATATTCATTCATATTTTATCATTTTAAGTTATTTTCAATATTTATTTGATCCCATGCAATACCCATGATCTATTGACTTAGAAGAATGCCACTTTGAACAATCCTTTGGCTACCACCTTTAGTTATCTTAGGCAATTGACTGTTAGTGTATTTTTCGATTTTAAAAGTCATAGCAACCATTATTCTATCAGTTTCATGCTTAGAATGAGTCTAATAGCGAATTGATTTCCTAGAATTAATTTTTGCATTGACATAGGTATTAATCCCTGATTGAACAATTTAGTCTTGATTACCGTTAGTTACCATTTAGTTATTAACTCATGAATAATAATAATACATGCCCATTTTATTGTTTTTCTTTTTGTTTTTATTTTAGGAAAAATGTCATCGCCAAGAGGAGAGAAAGCCGATGTCCCCGCATCTAAAAAGCGAAAGGGGTCCAGTGGTTCGTCTTTCAAAGCCACAACTGAAATTAGACACCCCTTCCTCTAGTTTCTGCAAAGTTCCTAAAAAGAACTATTTCAAATTCTCAGAGCAAGACCCCTTGGAGTAGGGAGGTGTATCGATTGGGCCGTATTAGAGTAGGTTCAATTAGCAGACACAGTTCGGGCCCTATTAACGACGGACCCGTGGGACCAATTCTTTCAGATCATTGAGCCCACATACCTCAAGCTTACGTTAGAGCTCTGCTCCACTTTCCACCTCCAGATGGTCATGTCCAGATGTGGCGATCTAGGGACGATCTAGTTTCACCTCAGGGGCATTATTCGACAGCTTAATGTACCAGAGTTTGGTACAGCACTGGGCCTATACACTGACCAGTTTATGGAAGAGGAAAACCTCTCTGAGCTTCACCGCCACATCCATTTTTCTCCGGCCAAGTGTTGGCAGGCCCTAGTCCCTATTTCGGCCACTTACGACCTTAGTCATTCCAAGGCAATAGCTCTCGCCGCTTCGCTGAGGTACCTTTATGCCCTACTCACGCATACATTGACAGGCAGACAAGAGAGCATCGGTGTCGTCAACACCCACGATGCCTATTTCCTTTAGAGCATGTCGCACCAGCACTTACTTGACCTCACTTACTTCATCGTCCATGCCATTCAACACCAAACAGAGCGACATCGAAGGGGTGTAATTTTGATGGGCCCATAAGTAACTCTCCTAGCCTGCTACTTCGGCCTTCTCAACACAGCGACCCAGACATCCTCCTACACTCTCATTGGCCAGATGTCCCCGTAGGGCATCCAAAGCATGCTTCATATGAGGATGCTCAAGTGCCGACACCGGACAGACTCCTCTCAATACCGCTTATCTCAGTCCACTGAGCAACAGGACCCAGAGGACATTCCTGATGATGTCCATCCATCCCACGAGGAGCCACTGTCCACTCGCCGTCCAGTTCATGCGGCAGCTTCAGATTCTGTCACTTCTAAGCAATTCACATGATTCGAGTAACAATGTTTTCAGTGCCTTGATCACATTGATGCTACTTTATATCAGATTTGTCAGCATCTCCATCTTACACCACCACCCCTACCTCACAAACCATCTAAAGATTAGGACTCACGAGTCCTGTTATCTTCTTCTTTATTTTCCTTTTTATTTTCCTTTTTCCTTTTATTTTACCTTTTTCATTATTTGAATTTCAGTATTTTAAGGACTTAGTTTATTTTATTTCAAACATTTCATATTGGCTATTTCCTAACGAGTACATTGGGCTAATCTAAATTCCCTAAAAATTTATTAATGCTATTGCAGTTTCAAAAGAGCTTTACAACTCAAATCCATCTCTAATGGGAAAACCCTGCCACAACTACCGGTTCCTACATGACCACAACTCTAGCCACCACGACACTGATCATCATATTCTTTTGGCACAGAAATTGTGGATCAACACCCTTCCCTACAAATCTTCACACCTCCAACTCAAGGAATTCATCCAATATTCAGGGACTTTCACTTCTCTCATTATCTTATGATTTTATGCTTCTATATTCACTAACTTTATCTTTGTACATTGAGGGCAATGTACATCTTAAGTGTGGGGGGAATTCACTTTCATCCTTTGCATTATCCTCGAACCCCTGAAAGTTTTTGCCACTAACTTTTTGCATTGTTCTCAAATCCCTAAATCTTGGCCTTAACAAAGAGAATGAATTCTGATTGATTTATTATTTTTATTGATATGTTGAGGATTAAGACATAGGTACTTATGCTTTGATTATTCAAACTTTAAGATATTAGAGAATCAAGAATGATAAGTTGAAATTTTTGAGAATTTAAAATTTTCTAGGTTGTTTTCCCCAAGTTTAAGTGTTATCTTGAAATTTGAAATTCACAGGATTGACATCAAAAGCCATAATTCTAGTGAGATTTTTGAGCCTTTTGAGCTTACATCCTTTCGTGCTCACTTTTATTGTTGCTTTGAATGAGTCAATATTGATCTATTATTCTAGAACTTGCTTCGATTATACATGTCGAGACCATATCATTAATTTGATATACCAAAATGATAAAGGCACCTAGGTTTTAACCCACTTATTCCATAAAAGCCTACCTTCATAATTAACTCCTAGTAAACACCATTGAGCCTAACAAACTATTCATTGACTTACCCTCAATATTAACCTATAACCCATTTTTTTGAAATCCCTTCAATTACTTTGATCCCTATTTTTGTCAAGATTTGAGTTGAATAATTATCTAGCTATGTTCTCCTTTTCAGCTTGTAAAGTTTATAAATATTTGATTTGTTCTTAAAAAAACATATGTATATTTCAATTGTAATTCAGTGTTTCGTATATTTCCATGTAAATTTTAGCTTCTGTTCTTAAACAATGTTATCCAAAAGAAAAAGGCTTTATTCTAGGATATAATTCAGTGATAGAAATTTTTCTAGTTAGATGATTTTTCAGTTCGATCTCGATTCTAACCCTCTTTTTCAGTTTGTGACCACACCCCTAACCAAGGCCACGTTACAACCCTTGAAAGACCTTTTGATCGATGTATCATGTCAATACATAGTGGTGGAGATTTGATTTTCCTGCAAGCTTATGGTAATGACTTTTCATGTTGACTAATAAGTGCTTAATTTCTGAACCCTAAACACTTCAAGTGGATAGATTGAATCTTTAGTGAGGATGTCAACTCTTGTTGATTTTGAGTTCAAGGTAATTACCTAAAAGAGGGGAGGAAACCTATATTTCTGTGATAAAATTCTCAACTTAGATTGTTTGAGACTTTAATTTTCTTTCGGTTGAATTCTCAATGTATGATTACTTGTGGATTTGTTTGAAACATTATTGATAAGGATTATAAGTTGAGAAGAATGATTTTTAATAGTAAGTTGAGATTTTGCTTGAGGACAAGCAAAGGCTTAAGTGTGGGGTATTTGATAAACTGTAAATTATTCATATTTCAATCCCATATTTTAGCACATTTATGGATGAATTATCATTGAATTTGAGGAATTTGATGCTCCTAATCTTGTAATTTCATATTTTATACTTAAGAGAGTATAGGAGAGTGAAAAGAACAAGAAACGGGCCAAAAACGAAGAAAATGGGCCAAAGCAAGAAAACAACACGGCCTTGAGCTCAACACAAGGGAAACCTACATGGCCGTGCCACATTAACAGGCTTAAGCACTGCCTAGACTCGAGTCACACAGGTGTGCCACATGGGCGTGTCCCTGCCGTGATAAAGTTCAATTTCATGCAGAAAAAGCTACTTAGGGGCTAAGAAAGACATTCCAAACTCTATATAAAGACCCCAAGAGGCAACTACAAGGGTGAATAGTCTTCCCGCCAAGGCGAAGAGCTAAAGGAGGGGAATTACTCGAAGGAAAGCTGTTTGATCCATCTCAGAAGCCAGGATCTGCATCAAGATAGAGGATCTCCCTTCAATCCTTTTAGGAGTTTTAGGTTTTCTTATGTTTTGTTATTTTCTTTATTCTGAGATGTTTCTTTTTATAAACATGAACTAAACCCCCAAATACCTGAGGAGGATGAAACCTAAGCCGAATCTTATTATTGTTATCTAAACTATATGATAAATATTTGATTTGTTCATAATAGTGTTTTTAATTCTTGAATTGATATTTCTGGGATATTAATTTAAGTCGAATGTGCTTAGGCAAATGAGTAAAAGTCCCTGTTTAAGAGTAGATCCAACACAATTAAGCGGAGTTGATCGCAATCCTAGACATAAGACGACGAAAATCTGCCAGATTAGAGTCAAATCTAATATGGGGATCCATAGATCGAGTTAGTGCAAGACTAGGGGTTTTAATTAGAAAGAGATTTCAATTAATCAACCTAGGATTAGTTGTTCTTATTCTCGACTAAGATATTAAGAAAATTTAGGGATCTCTATGGATCAAGTCGAATGAAGAAATCATCTAGTTCAGAGTTAGATAACAAGTGAAGTCTAGGTGGATTCTTGCTTAGGTATTGTCTTTATCATTCGGTTTTCCCAAAGCAATTTCCCAATTTACTTTTTGTCTCATCCTTAGTTTAGATTAGAGTTAATTAGTTTACACAAAACCCTTATTTATTTTTAGGCTAGTTAATAAGAAGAAAGTTATTACTAGTACTTTTAGATCCTTGGATTTGATATTCTGATCTTGCCACTAACTATACTACTATTCGATAGGTATGCTTGCCTTTTATCGTGATAATAGTTAGTTTCTAAGTACGATCAATTTTATTACTTCATCACATCACAATCATAGCAAAAATAGACTAAATGCTTCCTATTTTCTTTCAAGTACATATGTTTTTTTAATGAGCACTTTACTATATGTAATACAATTTTTTGAGCATTTGATGCTTCTTTTCAACTCCCCCAAACTTATTTCAAACAAAATTCTAAATAGTACTGAATTTAGTGTTTGGGACAATTTAAAGATAATTAAAAGAAAAGTGATGACTAAATATTGCAAGGGTCAAAGTAAAATTAGGCCATATAGTCTAAAAGTTGGGTTTCAAGGGATAAACGTTCATCATGGTTGGCTTGAAAGGCTCAAACGGTCCAAACAAAAGTTGCCTAAATCATTTCCAACTTCCCATGCTTCGTAGGATTTTGCCCCAAGAAACTACTAATTCAATTCTAGAGACTTACACTTTTATGCATGCCTAACTTTTCTAAGAAACTAGAAAATTTAATGGTACAATTTGCATGTTTTATTAAAAATACATTTATGTCATTATTGAGCTAACATAACAATTATTGAATTTATGCTGAAGTTTAGCATACTTAACAAAATTCCAAATTTTTGAACAAATTATAACCTAATCATAATTGAAAGAAAATTTTATTCTAAGTGGAAATAATTTCAATTTTTCGATCCCCCTACTTAAAATGAACAATGTCCTCATTGTTAAAAGTGAATAAATACTATACAGTAGGTAGGATTCTACAAAAGAGGAAGTGAGTCAATTTAACTACTTAAGTACCAAGCTCTCTCTAAATTCAATCCTAGACATGTATATATCTATTGCCAAACTTTGTACTTTGCAACTTGTTCATTTTTATTTATGATTTCCACCTCTTGCTTTATTATGTGAGGGGAAAATTCCTAGTAAAACCTACTCCTAAAATATTAAATAACCTAAGAACAAAAAATAAAATAAAGTCAATATCCTCCTTTTTTATTTATTTACAGATCCCTCCAAATTCGACTCATCCTTTGCTCCATCGTCTTTATTTTTTCATGAATCACTTCACTCCTTCTTCAATTGTGAGCTCCATGGTTCAAATATGAAATCTAGAAACTCAGGCACAAAGATAAATGGGTCATTGTGTGTTTTCGTAAGAGCGCTTCTCATTGAGTCATCTAGTATTTTTTAATATATCCAATAAGCTTTTTGCTGCCACTGCATATGTTGCATTATGTCCATTAACTTTGATAGCTCATCTCGAAGATCTAAGTGAGGCGATTGAGTCTTAAACATTGAAGTTGCAATGTTAGGTTCAGTTACTAGCTCCATTGGTTCAACCTTATCAGGAATTTCAAGTGATTGTATCGTTCGATCTCTGTGGGATCTTCTTCTTCTTCTTTTAGATCCTCGCTTTCTTTAACTTGTTGTTGTAGAATAGAGTCACCGACTATTTGGGAAGGTCCTAATTTGTGATTGTACCCTGGCTATGCCCTCTCTTCTTTATGTTTGCAAGAATTTTAGCTTTCAAGCACAAAATTGTTATCGTAAAGGGAAAGTAAGCTGGGCCAGAACATCTAGCAACACAATTTCGCTGTAACAGCCCAATTTTAAGCCTGATCAGAACGAGTGGTTTTGAGACCCCCTAACCGAGTTAGAATATTTATTTTATTATTTTATTAGCATTTTCAGCATGATAGTATTACGGTATAAAAGTTTCATAAGGAAATTTTATCGATTAAATAGTTAATTCTGTAAAAATGACTAAATCGCGTAAAGCGATAATTATGAGTTCTATTGCATAAATGGCTTAAATGACATTGGTTGTCTTAGTAGGAGTCCTTGCATGGCAATTATACCATTGCCTTTTTGAATGGACGGTAGTGGGCTTAAATTTGCATGGCTTTATGTTTTATTAATAAGGTTAAATTTGTAAATTGGTTAATATATGTTATATTAGTAAAACAAAAAAGAAAAATGTCTTTATTTTCTTCATGCATGGCCGATTATAAGAAAGAAAATAATTCTTCTTCACATTTTTAAGGTTCGGCTATATTGATGCTTGATTAAGGTATGTATTGAACTCGGTTTTTGATAATTTTTACGTTTTTGAGATTGTTGCTTAGTAATCTACAAAGCCCATGCCCTAATTTCTAAAATTGGTGATGTTTTTAAAATGTTCCATTGTTGCATGCTTATGTATTTTGTTGTTTCTTGATAAAATTTTGATGGTTTGTTTATAGATATACAAGTTTTATAAAGTGATTTTTGACAGAATTGAGTATTTGGGATTAAATTGAAAAAGATAGAATTTTTGTGGCTAAAACTGTGAATAAAATAAAAATATGGGCTGTTTTGATGCTATAGAAAATTCGGTTATGAATGGGTATATGAAAATTTTGTGTATTTTGCATATTTATGTATTATGGACTAAAGTGTTAAAATGTGATAGTATAAGGGTTATTTTATAAATAGGTCAAATTACTTGTTTATGGATTAAATTGAATGTGTTGGCGATTAAATGGGTTGAATTTGAATTAATATAGATCAAGAGAAACAATTATCAGAATTAGATCGAGGAAAATGGAGAGTAGACGAATAGTCGATGGATTACGAGGTAAGTTCGTATAGCTAAAAATCGAACTGTTAGATATGTGTAATTATTTAAATTGAATATTTATATATATATATATATGTATGCGTAATGAATAATTTACTAGAATTATCAATTCTATGAATATGTTGCTGCCACTGAATTATATGATTAATTGATACAAAAATTATATGTTATAAGTATCTGAATACAAGTTTTGTAATGCCCCAAATCTCAAAACCCTCTCTTTTGTGCTTTGATGTCAACTTGTGTAGTTAGCGGTGTTAGAACATTAATTTTAGGGAGTAATAAATGTTGGGTGAAGCCCTAGGTTTAGGGAGGACCTTGGGAAAAATTTTAATTTTTTTTGCTTGAAGAAAACCTTAGAGGTTGGAGGTAGGCCTTTTAAGACAAAAAGGAGGAAAATGGATCACAGTTGGGCCTGTGGCTCAGTGGCAAGGAGGCACCACTTAGGGAGCAAGGGTGGTGTCACAAGCAATAGAAGAGGTCCAAGGTTCGAGGCTTGGAGAGGTTTTTTTTAGAAAGGTTTTATTTTTGCATTAGGAAGGCAAGGTAGTGGCCTCGGTATGGACTCTGATAGGGAGTGATCAGGAGAGAATTTTAAGGTATCGATAAAGGAGAAAAAGTAGGAGATTGGGAGAAGGGAAGTGATGGTGCCGAACTGGACTTCAGGGAAGGCTAGGTTTGGCTATTAGCTATTTAAGGAGTATCAAATTTCATAGTAGGGTTTTCCTTACTTTCCTATAGTTTCTTTTCTCTCCTCCTTTTTTCGAATTCTTCTTCTCCCCTTTGTTCCATCTTTGCCGAATTTTTCCTTTGCCAAATAGCCATCTATTGTTTGCCGAAACCCTTAGTAGTCCCTTTCTTGTTCGTAAAAGCTGAATACCTGTGGTTCCTTGCCGATTTCTTTTCCTCCATCACTGTCCATCTTTGATTACCATCCTTAAGCTAGTGTTGAAAAGCCGATTGCTTAATCAGCAGATATCTAGGCCGTTAGTTTGAAGGCGAGTTTGGTAAGTGTCTCATTCTCAATTTCAATTTCTTAAGCAGGTGGCCGAGTATATGTGTAGCCTATAAGGGTGACTCGTGTGGAAGACAAGTCACTTGATGTTGATAAAATATGTATGTTGATGCAGATCTAAGAATATTCGAGACTATTTGCTAAGGAAGGCTAGAAAAACCGAAGGTACATAGTAAGGTTACGGTAAGGCTTCAGGATTTGATAAAGTTGTAGTTTAAGGTATAGAATTTATTCGAAAGTGGTTTTGATTGTAGGTCAAGGCTGAGGATAGTGTAGTGCAGGTCGTCAATCAGGTGTGTACATACACTACACACACGGCAAATCGGCAAAAGCCAAAATCCTGAAATCTCTAATGGGTCTGCTGAATTTGTGGGGCCTGCTAAATTTGTGGGCCCAAATTGGGAAAGTTGTGATATGAAAATTTATGATGGATTAATATGTATGATTGTATGATTGAGTTACGATCGGGGCTAATGGGCTACATAAGCATGTTGGGCTTAATGGGTTTTATGTATATGGTTGGGCCTAGTGGGCCTTATAGGATTGTAGAAATGCATGCTAGGGTTTTAATGGACCATAAGCCTAGTTCTGATCTCTCAAATTTTACATAAGACTTAATTAAATAATTAAACAAACTCGTGGACAAGTCGCTAGACTAAGATGTGGCAATGGATGTGAGCATGTCTAGGATTGGATCTAGGAAGAGCTTAGTACTTAAGCGGTCCGAGTGACCCACCTCCTCTTCTCTTGAATCCTACTTGGTGCATAGTATCCGTTCACTTTAGCCGCGAGGACTTGTTGATGGGCCAGAATCCATAATTAAAATCCGTACCATTAGGAAATTATAGAAATACCCTTCAAGGATAGAATTACGGAAATACCCTTCTAAGGTAGAATTACGAAAATGCTCTATAAGGTAGAACTAATAAAACACCCTCGTAGGGTAGGAATACCGAAATACCCCTGTAGGGTAGATTTACGAAAATACCCCTGAGTAGTGAAATGACCAAAATACCCCTAAGTGCTTAATATGTGAAAATATGTGAAAATGTGTATGATGCATTCATGGATTGTATGTTGCACTTGGGTGGGTTTTGATGATACGAAGGAAGTGATTTGAGGATCGCATAGTCGCTTAACGATCGTGGATCCACCGTAGGCTTTCAAGCCACCGAGTAGCTTGGCTACACCGTACATATATAGCAGCCTTGCTGCTACGTGAGTAGTGCCGCTGTGTGTGCTACCATTGGTGTGTAGAGGATGGGTGGGTTGATATAGATATCCCCACAGGTGTGAAGGGTTGGAAGGGAAATGGTGTGTAGCGGATGGATTTTGGAAGGGAACATTTGCATACATATAATTCTGATATGATACGAGGTTAACATGAGCTAAGGCCCAGACCACCGATATTGATTAGGGCTTAGGCCCAATTTGATATGTGCATACTGAATTGATTTGATTGCCAAGGGTCGTACACACTGAGTTGCGAGACTCACACCCTTAATTTAAATGTTTCATATGACTCTCAGTAGGCGGCTCGATGTGGGAGAGGACTCGGAGTTGGCCACACTACAAGCTACTTAGGAATTTTAAATAGTTTCGAAATATTTCTTTTTAATTACTTTAGTTTTATTACTTTATTTTCAGTTGATGTAATAAGGCCTTGTGTCTCCAATGTGACTATATTTAGGGTTATTAATGTTTCAACTGCCTAGTTTTTAAACTTAGATAAATTTCAGAAATTAAACGTGATTTTCAAATAACTTTATCATATGGGTGTTTCTATTTAAACATGGGCTTCCATTATGGCTGAACATGAATTTGAATTTCTAAATCACAAACTTAAGTTTTTAACAAAGTAAATTTTCTACCGAACATGTTCTTAATTGAATAAAGTCGTTTTGGAAACAACCTCTTTGATGTGACATCGCCGATTTGGCCATAACATCTAGGCCGGGTCTAGGGTGTTATATTTAGTGGTATCAGAGCCAAGTGCAAAGCTCGGGCTGTGAAATAGGCCTTAGATTTTGGGTTTTTTTAAAACAACTAGATTAAAAAGTTTTGCAGGATTCTTGAAGTGTGGTTCACTGAGCCCTCGACGTCGAGCCAAGTAAGTTCTTCTGTCATTACATTGTTTAAATTTCTGAATTATACTTTGATAGTGGGCTACTTTAAAGAATAGGTTCTTAGAGACTTAAGCCCATAGGAAACTTGAGCCTGTAGTGGAATTGCATCGGCAAAACGACTTTTAAATCACTAATTGCATAAGACATAAGCCTTAAACAGTGGAATTACAAACTAATTTCATAAAATTCGTTAATCCAGAAATACGTACGCAATGATGAGCGCTAGAAGAGGTGGAAGAGGCCGTGGTAGAGGCCGTGGAAGTACTAAGGCTGGGTCGTCTGAGTCGGGCCACATGCCCAATATTGGCGCAGAGGAAGCGTCAGCCTCACCAGTGGCGGAGGCAGAACGTTATGGGCAGGCTGCCGCTATGGAAGATGCCTTGTCATAGGCTATGTTAAGGACCTTGGAAAGGGTCGCTGGGCCTAATAATGGAACAAGTAATCGTGGGTCGACCCCCGAACGACTTCGAGCTAATGGGGCGGAGATCTTTAAGGGTGTGGCTGGAGTGGCCACGAACGTGGCTGAATACTGGTTGGAAGCCACGAAGAGAATAATGGATGACCTGGATTGCTCGGCAAAACAAAAGCTGAAAGGGGCGATATCCTTACTGAGGGAGGAAGCGTATTAGTGGTGGTTGACCGTAAAAGAGGCCAACCAACCGGAGCAAATCAGCTGGGAGTTCTTTAAGACAGCGTTCCAGGGAAAGTATATTGGAGCGAGCTATATGGATGCCTGAAGGAGGGAGTTTCTGAACTTGACTTAGGGGGATAAGCCAATAGCGGAGTATGAGGCGGAGTTTTTGCGTCTTAGTCGTTATGCTAAAGGAATAATTGTAAGGAGTATGAGTGGTGTGTGCGGTTCGAGGATGGTTTAAGAGACAACATTAGGGTGCTCAAAGCTCCACAGAGGGAGCGCGACTTTGCGGCCTTGGTGGAAAAAACAAGGATAGTGGAGGAAGTGAAGCGTACGGAACGACTCAATAGGGAAAAGGAGAAGAGCAAGCATAAATAAAGCACGGAAGCTATGGGGGCTGGACAGAGCCCCGTGAGGAGGGCCAGAATGAATGGGCCAGTTAGAGTTGAGGCCCCTGTTGCTGCTGTTAATTTTGGGAGACCGCCCTGTGCTAGGTTTGGAAAAAGGCATGCAGGAGAATGTTGGCGGAGTATAGGAGCTTGTTTAAGTTGTGGATCCATGGAACATAAGATTAGAGAGTGCCCTAGAAGGCCAGGTTAGGTGCAAATCGATGGCAGAGGTGATAACCAGCCGCAGAGAGGTAGTCCACAACCCCCTAGGGGTCGTGGTCAGGGTAGAGGAGGTAATGGTACAGGTCGTGGACGTGGAGCACCGGGCAGAGGTGCAGGTCAGGTTGAGGCGAGGCAACCAGCTTTAGTTTACGCTGCTCATCGTAAAGAGGAAGAAGATGCTCCAGATGTGATAACGAGTATGTTTCTTATTTTTGAGTTACCTTTTATTGCACTAATTGATGTGGGGTCAACACATTCATATATTGCATACAATAGGACTAAAACCTTAAGGGATGTGTTTGAGATTGTTGTAAATGAGATGACGGTGTTAAGTCCTTTAGGGCAGTCGGTGAAGGTTAGTAAGTTGTTTAAGATGTACCGTTGGTAGTTCAAGGAAGTACCTTTCTATGGGATTTGATGGAATTACCTTTTGGTGAGTTCGACCTTATCTTAGGTATGGATTGGTTGACTAGGCATCGGGTAACTTTAGATTGTGCCGCAAAGCGGATGCTGTTAAGAATCGTGGAAGGTGAGGAAATAGTGGTGATTGAGGAGCGATGTGATTACCTGTCGAACGTGATTTTGGCTCTAAGGGCAGAGAAGTTGGTTAGGAAGGGCTGTGAGGCCTATTTAGCTTATATCAGTGATGTGGGCGCTAAGAGCGGGACTGTCAAGGATCTGAGGACAATAAGGGATTTCCCTGATGTTTTTTCAGGGGAATTGTCTGGGTTACCCCCCGTTAGAGAGGTAGAGTTTGGAACAGAGCTGTTACCTGGTACAGCACCTGTGTCTATTGTACCTTATAGGATGGCACTAAAGGAGTTAGGGGAATTGAAGGCCCAAATTCAAGAGTTATTAGACCGCGGGTTTATTAGACCTAGTGTGTCTCCATGAGGAGTATCGGTGCTATTCGTGAAAAAGAAGGATGGGTCCATGAGGATGTGCATCGATTATCGGTAGCTAAACAAGTTAACCATTAAGAATAAGTACCCCTTGCCTAGGATAGATGACCTTTTCGATCAACTTAGGGGAGCCTCAGTTTTCTCAAAGATTGACTTGCATTCAGGATGCCATCAACTGAGGGTTAAGGAAACAAACGTATATAAGACAGCCTTTTGAACTCGTTATGGACACTACGAGTTCTTGGTAATGCCGTTTGGTTTGACGAACGCACCGGTGGCTTTTATGGATCTTATGAACTGGGTTTTTCAACCTTATCTAGACTAGTTCGTAGTAGTCTTCACAGACGATATCTTAGTATACTCGAGGATGGAGGATAATCATGATGCACACTTAAGGATTGTGTTGCAGATTTTAAGGAAGAAGCAATTGTATGCTAAGTTTAGCAAGTGTGATTTTTGGCTAAGGGAAGTCACTTTCCTAGGACATGTAGTCTCAGCTAGAGGAATTAGGGTTGATCCTCAGAAAGTGGAGGCGGTGTTGGATTGGAAGCCACCTAGGACAGTGTCAGAAATTCAGAGTTTTTTGGGATTGGCGGGGTACTACAGGAGGTTTGTGTAAGGGTTCTCGCTGATAGCGGTACCCTTGACCAAGTTACTCCGGAAGGGAATGTCGTTCCTGTGGTCAGACAAACAGCAGGAAAGTTTTGACAAGCTTCAGAAGGTGTTAACAGAGGCCACTATTTTTATTTAGCCAGAGCTAGGGAAAGGATTCACGGTTTACAGTGATGCGTCACACGTGGGCTTGGGCTACATTTTTATACAAGAAGGGAAAGTGGTTGCGTATGCATCGTGTCAGCTTAAGGCTCATGAGGGGAACTACCCAACCCACGATTTGGAATTGGCGACAGTTGTGTTTGCCCTTAAGGTTTGGAGACATTACCTATATGGAGAAAATTGCACTATCTATACGGACCATAAGAGTTTGAAGCACCTCTTAACTCAGAAGGAATTGAATTTGAGGCATCGTAGGTGGATTGCGCTGTTAAAGGATTACGATTGCTCGATCGAATATCATCCGGGCAAAGCGAATGTAGTGGCAGATGCCCTAAGTCAGAGAGCTATGCTGGACTTGAGGGTGATGTTCAGTTGGCTAAGTCTATTTGATGATGGAAGTTTGTTGGCCTAGTTGCAAGTGAAACCGTTGTGGCTGGATCAGAGTAAGGCGAAGCAGCCTTTGGATGAAACCTTAAGTTCTCGATTCAAACAAGTTGGGAGTGGTGAAGTGGCAGATTTTGGATTGAATAATGATGGGTTGTTATGTTTTTGTGGTAGGATTTGTGTGCCAAGAGATGAGGAGCGAAGGAAGTCTATACTTCGGGAAGCGCATAGTAGTCCCTATGCTATACACTCCGATGGTAACAAGATGTATCGGGATTTGCAAGAGTTGTATTGGTGGCCAGGGCTAAAACATAAGGTTACGGAGTTTGTGGGCAAGTGTTTGGTATGTCAGCAGGTGAAAGCAGAGCACTAGCTACCATCAGGGTTACTCCAACTGGTTAAGATTCCACTATAGAAGTGGGAGCAAGTCACTATGGATTTCGTTAGCGGGCTACCCTTAACACCTGCTAAGAAAGACTCTGTGTGGGTTATTGTAGATCGGTTAACAAAGTCAGCTCACTTTGTGCCGGTCCGCACCGACTACTCATTACAAAAGTTAGCTAGGTTGTATGTAGCAGAGATTGTGAGACTGCATGGAGTTTCGGCCTCTATTATATATGATAGAGACCCTCATTTTACGTCTCGCTTTTGGATAAAGTTACATGAAGCACTAGGTACAAGGTTGAATTTTAGTACAGCATTTCACCATTAGACTGATGGTCAGTTGAAGAGGGTTATTCAAGTTTTGGAGGATATGTTGAGAGGATGTGTAATGGAGTTTCAGGGTAGTTGGAAGGATTACTTGCCGTTAGTTAAGTTTGCTTATAATAACAGCTATCAAGCAAGTATAGGAATGACACCCTATGAAGCGCTGTATGGATGAAGATGTCGTACTCTGACTTGTTGGACTGAGTTGGGTGAACAACAAGTGTTGGGACAGGAGTTGGTCGCAGACACCGAAGATAAAGTAAAGTTGATACGGGATCTATTGAAGGAAGCGGTGGATAGGCAAAAATCGTATGTTGACCTCAAGCGGAGAGAGATCAAGTATGCGGTGGGAGACTTGGTTTTTCTCAAGGTTTCCCCATAGAAGAAGGTGTTAAGGGTTGGACGGAAAGGCAAGCTAAGCCCTAGGGTTATTGGGCCTTATCAGGTGTTGAAGCGGGTTGGGCCAGTTGCCTATCAGCTAGAATTACCTCCTGAACTAAGCCAAATACACGTTGTGTTCCATGTTTTGATGTTAAGACGTTATCGTTCAGACCCTTCCCACATCGTGTCAATCAAGGAGATCGAAGTTAGACCTGACTTAACTTTTGAGGAAGACCCGGTTTAAATTATTTATCAAGATGTTAAGGTACTAAGATGTAAGTCAGTTCCTTTGGTTAAGGTGCTTTGGGGTAACCATAGTACCGAGGAAGCTACATGGGAACTTGAGGAGACAATACAGCGTCAGTACCATCATCTGTTCAGTCAAGGTAAATTTTGTGGCCAAAATTTCTTTTAGGGGTAGAGCTGTAACGCCCTAAATCCCAAAACCCTCTCTTTTGTGCTTTGATGCCGATTTGTGTAGTTAGCAGTGTTAGAACATTAATTTTAAGGAGTAATAAAAGTTGGATGAAGCCCTAGGTTTAGGGAGGACTTTGGGAAAATTTTTAATCTTTTTTTGCTTGAAGAAAACCCTAGAGGTTGGAGGTAGGCCTTTTAAGGATCACAGTTGGGCCAGTAGCTCAGTGGCAAGGAAGGAGGCGCCACTTAGGGAGCAAGGGTGGCGTCACATGCAGTAGAAGAGGTCCAAGGTTCGAGGCTTGGAGAGGTTTTTTTTAAAAAGGTTTAAAGAGCCCAGTAAGCTTTGTGTCCTAACTCCAAGGGCAGATGACAAGCTTTCCCAAAGACCAACCTACAGGGTGACATCCCTAAAGGTGTCCTGTATGTTGTCCTATAAGCCCATAAAGCATCATCCAGTCTTTTGGACTAATCTTATTGGTTTGATCAAACTACCTTCTCGAGTATGTGTAACATCCTGAGAATCGAAGGTTAGTATAATCAGGTTTAGGAATCGAGAGAGAGTGGTCATGCCTTAATTTTTAAGATTGTCTATGCATTTTTAGGAAATAAATGAGGTATTGTCTTGTTGGTTAAGTGTTAGTGAAACGTTCCTTGAAACTCAAGTTCAAATCCCTTCTCTCTCACCATTTTTATTATTTTGCAAAATTTGCCTTAAACCCTAATATGCGACATGCCTTTTTTCTTAAATAAATATTTCAAAATTATTTCAAGAATGAGGAAAAATCCTAATGGTTAAAAGAAATATGAGAAAACATGGAAATTAAATGAGGTCCGAAGTTTGAATTCCTTTCCTTGTGAAATAATTAAATTTTGCAAAATCCCTTATTTTTTTAATGTGTATGTCATCCATACCCTTGAACCCTAAGTATAAATAAAACCTTTTATTGTATTTTTCAGCCTTTAATTCAACTTTTACCTACCCAAGCCGTTCACCCTCTTCCTTTCCTCTTTTCTCTTCAAATTTTTTTCTTTCTCCCATTGTTGTCGTCGCCTACACCTAGTTTTACCATATCTTTCTTCTTTTTCATTTTGCCACAAGATTTGCTAACATATTCTCCACCATATTGTTTTATTTTTTCCTCATTAAAATCAGCCCTAAATCTAAAATCTTGAACTCCAATATCAATCTCGAACATTGCCAAGAAAGTGCCATTGCCGTTTCTCTCGACTAGCTTGGGTAAAGTCTCTTCTCTGTTCAATTTCTTAATTAAACTTGTCTATTAAAAACCTAAATTTCCATATCTGGAATTTTGGGGATTTTAAATGATTTCACAGGTATTTTACCAAAATTTAATGAGATCTCAAACCATATTAAAATTCAACCCCAATTTTGGCCACCATGGGTGGTGGTGCGTGCACCTATGTTCAAGAAAGGGGGCTATTTTGTTTCTTGGTTCTTGCCTATATTTTCCAGAATTAATTTGATTTCTTGAACCCTCCTAATCATCTTTTAAACCCATTTCAATTAGGGAAAAACTTTCTTGATAGATTGGCTATTCAGATCCCACAAATCGTGAAGCGTAAGTGCAATTAAGGGTAACTAGTTTATTACTTCGACATAGTTGTTAGGTAAAGGTTATAATTTGATTAAATGAATGAATTTAATCATTAATTAGCTACTTATTTTCCAGTATATTATTTAATTACATGCTGACCCAAACACCCCAAACCATTCGTACAGGCAAAAAATGATCGTACATACAGTTTGCATCGATACAGTGTAAGGAATCTAACTAGTTTGGATTCATAAAATAGTTATAATTTTAACGATTGGCTTGAACTCATAAGTGGGTATTTGGGGTCTGGTTTAATGGTAAATTGATTGAATTTATACTGAATTTTGGTTTAGGTTCGTTTAAGAAATTATTAAGGAACATTGTAAGATTCGCTAGCGTGCTGCGAGGATGTAAAAAATAAGGTGTGGGTCCTAAACTCATAAAATTGTTTGAAAATGTTAAATGTCATGCTATATATATGATAAATTAGCTTGCTGATTGGATTGTCTTAATAGCCAAATTATTGATTCTTTGAATGGTCGAACCAGGTATGTCCCGAGTCTTAAAAGATTGACATGTTGGCAAAATTGCTAGTTTGATAGTATGGATGTTTGATTGAGTTTGTAATTGCATATTTGAGTTATGAGATATGAGAATGTTTGACTAAATGATAAATGTATTGAAATATGATTATGTATGAGATTGTGTGACATATTCCATATGCATTGGGTTGGGATTTTGTGGTAGACGAAGGAGTTCCGTGGAGTATAGGAGCATATTAAGTCTGCATTATTTCTAGTCAGTGCACTGCACCTGGACTACCAAGGGGATTGGCAATTTTATTGCATATTATATGTTATTGGCGATTGTATCACATATTTGATATCAGGCAGATTTTCTGCAATATTGATTTTTCAGTGGTTTTACGACAAGAGCTATGCTCATAATATTTTGGAGTTTGGTAGACGGGTTTTAGGGAACTCGTGGTATGTAGCGGATGGTATGGGTAGGAACCTTTTTTGCATTGCATCATGTGCGCGACATATTCAAATGTTATTGATTTATGCTATGCACTGTATTTTGTTATATTGAATTGTATCGAAATTAATAATTGTTACTCGAATGAGTGATGACCTATGCTCATACACCGTTTGACATCAATTTGATAATGGTCATGTAATGATATGAAATTCCTATGATAGTTCTCTTTTCTTCTGTTGATGCTAATATGTTTCACTGTATTTGATGTTTTTGCCCATTTAAATAATTATTCGACTAACACTGAGCTTTTCATAAGCTCACCCCCAATAGTGTTTAACTTTTCAGGTAAACCTCAAAATTAGGACTGCACTTGGCATTCAGAGAATCACCTTGGACCTTGGATTATTTTTTTAATTAAGTATTATTAAGTCTTTATTGGTTTTCGCTTACAATTTTTCATTATTTCTGGTCTGTGGCCCAGTAAATTTTCTTTTGGGGATTTTTGCATTCATGGATTACTCAAGCATAATAACCAGAGAATGCATGATATTGGGCTTAAGTAAAATTTCATATTGTTCCCTGGTTTCCACTACACTGGAAAGGTGTAACACCCCCTACCCGAATCCGATGCCGAAATAAGGTACGAGGCGTTACCTACTAAATCTCATACAAACATTCACATACACTTAATGAAATGTGTCCCAAATTTAAAACAATTCAAACATTATCCTATAGACCTTCTTAAGGGCCTACGAGGCTTAAAATGGAAATTTCAAACATTCTGGGACCATTTCGGATACTTAAGAAAATTTCTTCAAAAACCCCCAAAATCACGTCACGCGCCTATGTGAAATGGGTAACACACCCATGTGGTCTATAGACATGGCCGTGCTTATGGCCCATGTGGTTCACATGGCTTAAGCATTTAGGGACACGCCTGTGTCATTCACCCGTACAGATTTATCTTCCAACATCGAACCTATAGGGATTTTCACACGGCCTGGCACATGCCCGTGTGCTAAGCCCATGTCCCTAAACGGCCATGACATGCCCCTGTCGCAACCCGTGTCCAAAAACCTTGACATTCTATTTCTGACGTTAGCAAACACACGGCCATGGCACACGCCCGTGTCTCGACCGTGTCTCTCCCACGGTTGTGACACACAACCGTGTCTCATGCCCGTGTGGAATACTGATGAGAATTAATTCCATTCATGCAAGGTGCAGGAGACACACGGCTCAGTCACACGCCAATGGGCTGGCCGTGTGTCATACACGGCCTAGGCACACGCCCGTGTGCCTGCCCGTGTGGGCAAAAATAGGCTACTTGCCAAGCCTCTTTGCCATCCTGGAACCAGACTAAATACAAAGCCAACATATCAAAACTTTCATACTCAACCAATAGCCATAAATTGGCATTCCTACTTAGTTATCTATACTAATCTAACGACATGTCATATAATGTGCATGCACAAATAATTTAACAACCATTTACAATTTCCATAAAATCATTCTCATTTCATTCAAAGTAACCACCAATATTCTGTTGGCCAATTCCAATGGCCATTTACAAACTGAACTTTAAGAAATAAATAGGCAATACAATCGGCTGACTAGAGTATCATATGCCAACAAGACCAAAAAGACCTATACATGCCATTATCCAAAACACAAAAATAAGACTGTACCAAGTGCTTCAATTGATAGTGTGAACGATGCCTCCAACATCCTTTAGATCCTCGAATTACTTAGGCGGCACTACAAGGAAAAATGGAAAAGAGAGCAGATAAGCATAAAGCTTAAAAAGTAGAATGCAAATATTAACAACTGAGTATCATAAATTAACATTCTTAAAATCCTTACACATCATGAATGACTATGAACAAAACTTACTCATCATATTTTCCTTACTAATCATGCAAGATATAATCGGGCTCGTATCTTATACATGATATATATATACATAGGTACCTGTACCGCTCACAATAAGATCGTTACTTCTTTTTACATAATATTCAGCTATAAAATCTTTTCCCATGGAACTCAGTGGAATAGAAGGGGATACTCGATGGCCTCAAACGTGGGTTAAACACCGATCCCATGTCCTCGACGTGGTCTTACACTGGCTCTCATCTCATCGCAAATGCCATGTCCTTGACATGGTCTTACAATGGCATTAAACTCATCGCAAGGCCATGTCCTCGGCATGGGCTTACAATGGCATTAAACTCGTCACCAATGCCATGTCCTCGACATGGACTTACAATGGCATTAAACTTGTCGCCAATGCCATGTCCTCGACATGGACTTACAATGGCATTAAACTCATCACCAATGCCATGTCCTTA
The DNA here is from genome assembly GCA_020496765.1 of Gossypium stocksii. Classification (NCBI taxonomy): domain Eukaryota; kingdom Viridiplantae; phylum Streptophyta; class Magnoliopsida; order Malvales; family Malvaceae; genus Gossypium; species Gossypium stocksii. The sequence continues at coordinate 32,093,090 of CM035627.1, forward strand.
ACATGGGCTTACAGTGGAATTAAACTCATCGCCAAAGCCATGTCCTCAACATGGGCTTACAATGGCATTAAACTCGTCCCCCCAGTCTCTCAGCCTGATTTATCCAATCTATCCCAACAGTTCCACCGGGAAATTACCATTATGACATTTCATTCTCGTTTCATAAATACAATCAATATCTCATGTAGTATAAATACATAAATGAATATGCAATAAGTAGATTGTAATATTTACACCCCATTTACCTCGGTATACAAAATGTGGCAACTCTCAATTCACTCCGTTTGTTTGGCCTTCCCTCGGTCTAGGCTCAGGTGTCTTACCTCTTGATCTAAAATGAATGGAAATTCACTAGTTTAGTCATCATTTTAACTAAGACATCTTCTAATTTCACAATTTGGCAAATTGACCATTTTGCCTCTAAACTTTAATAAAATAACCATTTTGCCCTTATGCTCGAAAATTGATTTTTATCAAATTTCCTTACTTCTCATGCCTTTCTAAACCTTTTTTACTCTTGTGGCCACTTCAAATTTCCATCATCTCATGCATTTACCATGCAATTTATCAACTTTTCACTTTCGTCCAATTTAGGTGTTTTCCATGAACATCCTTTAATAAAAATTGTTTATCTAGCAACTAAGACTCATTTGCCCTCATAAAAATCCAGTAAACTACCCTGAGAAATTCATGGAAAATTTCTAAATTTTCAACCAAAATGCTAAATATGCCCCTCAATAGATAGCTTATGATGTAAGGGTCTCAAAAGTACTAAAATTTTTGAAAAAAATGACCTTAAAATCACTTACCTTTGAGGGTTAAATATTGCTACAAATTTTGAGCTTTCAAACCTTTAGTTTGGCTAGAAATTTCGGCAACATGAAGAAGAAAATGATGAAACATGAAGGCTAGCCCACATAGGCAATATTTTATGAATTTTATGACAAAAATCTCACCAAACTTTGACTTTTCTTACCACTTTAGCTACCTTGGTCGGCCATGCTTATCTAATAGGCTTATTTGCCCTTTAAAACCGTGCAATTTTTTTTCTCTATCTAATTAACTCAATTTACTAATTAGTTGCTACTTTTACCCTTTATGCGATTTAGTCCTTTGTCACGATTAAGCCCTCAATCGCGTAAATTAATTCACCAAAATTTGCATGCACACATTTTATCATGCTATAACTCATAAATTAACACTCAAATAATTTATTAAACCTTGAGAAGTGATTTTGAAATCACTATTCTGACTAGGCCCAATTTCGGGCTATTAGAATTCTCCCCCTTAGGAATTTTCGTCCCCGAAAATCTTACCGGTGAAAAGATTTGAGTACTAATCTCTCATGGTCTCCTCGGACTCCCAAGTAGCTTCTTCAACACTATGTCTCTGCCACAATACTTTTACTAATGCCATACTCTTATTTCTCAGCTGCTTAATCTCTCAAGCTAAAATCTTGACCGGTTCTTCACCGTAGGTCATATCAGGTTGAATCTCAACTTTAGTTGGTGTAATCACGTGCGAAGGGTCTGAGCGATAACGGCATAACATAGATACATGAAAAACGTCGTGGATTTTCTCTAGCTTAGGTGGCAAGGCTAATCGATAGGCTACTAGTCCAACTCTCTCATTACCTCATAAGACCCAATAAATTGTAGGCTCAATTTTCCCTTCTTGCCGAATCTGAGAACCCTTTTCCACGGAGACACTTTCAAAAACACCTTGTCCCCAGCTTGAATTTTGATTTCTTTCCGTTTTAAATTTGCATAGGATTTTTGCCTATCCGATGCAGCCTTTAAACAACTACGAATCACTTTAACTTTTTCTTCGGTCTCTTTAACTAAGTCAACCCCGTGTACCTAACTCTCCTTAAGCTTTGACTAATATAAGGGCATCCGACACTTGCGCCCATATAAAGCCTCATAACGCGCCATCCTCAGGCTCGACTGATAACTATTATTATAGGCCAATTCGACTAGAGGCAAGTATTTTTCCCAACTACCTTGAAACTCTAAGATACAACACCGTAACATGTCTTCAAGTATTTGGATTACTCTCTCAGATTGGCCATCAATTTGCGGGTGAAGAGCAGAATTGAAATTAAGTTTCGTTCCTAAAGCTCCTTCAACTTGCCCCAAAATCGTGACGTAAATCTTGGATCTCTATCCAAAATAATTGGTAAAGGTACTCCGTGAAGTCTCACAGTCTCAGAAACGTACAAATCAGCCAATTTCTCAAGGGGGTAGTCAGTACGCACCAGTATGAAATGAGCCATCTTAGTGAGTTTATCTACCACTACCCAAACTGCATCTTTCTTCTTTGGAGTTGTAGGTAACCCCGTCACAAAATCCATAGTGACATGATCCTATTTCCACTCAGGAACCATTATAGGTTGAAGCAAACCCGATGGTACCTAATGTTCGGCCTTCACTTGCTGATAAATTAAGCATCTTGAAATAAACTTAGAAATGTCTCTCTTCATACCCAGCGACCAATACATTTTCCTCAGGTCATTGTACATCTTTACACTCCCCGGATGGATAGATAAAAACCCACTATGTGCTTCTTGCAAAATTTTCTAAACCATCACCTCACTCTTCGGCACGTAAACCCTATCTCGGTACTTTAAACAACCATCGGACTCAATTCGGAATTCAGATTCAACGCTCGATTCACATTGTGCTCTATTAGCTTGCAACATCTCATCATTCTTCTAAGCTTCAAGAATCTCTTGAAGAGATACCAATTTAGCTCTCATTTCTGCTAACATCGAACCATCCTCGTACGTAGACAACTGGGCACTCAAAGCTTTTGAAGCAAACAATGATTTCCTACTCAATGCGTCGGCAACTATATTCGCCTTTCTAGGGTGGTAGTCGATCACCAACCCGTAGTCTTTTATTAACCCCAGCCATCACTGCTGCCTCAAATTTAACTCTTATTGCGTCATCAAATATTTTAAGCTTTTATGGTCTATGAAAACCCAGCACTTCTCACCATATAAATGATGCCTCCAAGTCCTCAACACAAAGACGATGGCAGCCAACTCCAAGTCGTGAGTAGGGTAGTTCTTCTCATGTCGCTTCAACTGTCTCGAGGCGTACGAAATTACCTTGCCTTCCTGCATAAGTACGCAAGCTGTTCCTGTAACACTCCCTTACCCGAGTCTGATGCCGGGATGGGGTACGAGGTATTACTGTACTTGAACATACTTATTCTTGTGAAATCGGGCCATAAAATTTCCTTTCTTTTTAAAACTTCTCATTCAACATCTTAATAATCTTATCATGGGCCCTCGTGGCCCTAAACATGCACCGGAGATGTTCTGGAACCAATTCGTGAACTTTCAAACGCTTAGAAAATTTTCATCTAAATCGGGGTCACACACCCGTGTGGATAGAAGACATGCCTGTGTCCTTCATACGACCTAGACACGCCCGTGTCATGACCCAGTACAGCCATTAGGAGCATTTTTTTCTTCCACGGCCACACCATACGCCCGTGCGTGGTCGTGCCATTCCCACGGCCAGGACACATGGTCGTGTCACCAGCACGTGTGGTAAATTATTTGGTTTTATTTTACAAAAAATGAAAGGTGCAGGCGACACACACCTACTCACATGCCTGTGGACTTGCCATGGGTCACACACGGCTTAGGCACATGCTCGTGTGCCCAACCATGTGGACAACAATAGGCTATTTACCAAGCCTTTTTGCCACCCTGAAACAATGCCAAAAACCACACCAATCCATACATATCATCTCATACTTTAATGTGCATCATACACAAGAAACATTTACCATTACATATAATTTAAGTATAAAATATTAGGTCATATCCAAAGTCCATTACAACTTGACTCAAGCATAATAATGACCAACATATACATGGCCAATTTGAGTGGTAACTAACAAAAGGATCAACCTCCTATACATGCCATACAATAAAGAAGTTTTTAACTATACCAAAATAGATGGCTTGATAGTGTGACTACGAACTCCAACTTCGAGTGATCCTTGAGCTAATTCGGTAAACCTACATGGAAAGGGAAATGAAAGAGGGTAAGCATATAAAATGCTTAGTAAGTTGCATGAATAATAAAGCCATAGTTCAAGGATTATATGCCTAAATAGGCAAAGGAAAGAATATCATGTACTTCTTTATTTGTTTACATTACTACTCATTCTCTAGCTTAACATACATATATCTTACTTACTCTTATACTTTGCTCATTCTCATATCTTACTCATATTTATTTTGTAGCATTTCTCATAGCCATGTACTTTCAAATACTCAGACTTTCTTATTTATGAACCTGCAACACTTAATATAAAGCTTTAGCCTTTCTCTTGAATTTATCAACTCGGATACTCTTCAACTAATGTTCTCTTTTAGAATACCGAAAGATACCCATAATTCAAGCCTCATAGAATGATGCCAATGCCATGTCCCAGACATGGTCTTATGTGGGATCTCAAATCAAAACTGAAGTCATATATCAGATATGGTCTTACACTGGTCTTATATTGATGTCCATGCCATGTCCCAGACATGGTCTTACACGAGATCGTACTCTTATGCCGATGCTATGCCCCAGACATGGTCTTTCACCGACTCGTATGTCAACTCGATCCCATGTCCCAGACATGGTCTTACACTGACTCTCATATATCGAGGCCGATGCTGGGACATAGTCTTATATGGGTCCTCATCTCGGATACCCAAGCAATGTCCCAGAAATGGTCTTACAGGGGATCACATCTCGATGCCAAAGCCATGTCCCAGACATAGTCTTACATGGGATCTCTATTCGGTGCGATGCCATGTCCCTGACATGGTCTTATACGGGACCTACCATACTCATGACATGATTACGGTATCATTCGTATCGTTTAATCTTGCATGATATTTCTCTTTCATGTTTTTCATCATTTCTAGGTAAAAATTCATATCAATATTTTCATAGATCATTAAATGAATTTATAAAGTAAGTAAGCTAAATTATTACATACAACTTACCTCGAGTCCAAAATGAGGGAAATTGCTTGGTTTAGTCCTCAATTTTATTCTTTCCCCGGTTTCGGTCCGGGGTTCGTGTTTCTTGATCTAAAATGGCAAATTTAAATTGCTTAGTACCCACATTGTCTAATTAATTCATAATTGACACTTGGGCAAAATTTTCAATTTTACCCTTAAACTCTTACATTTTTTGCAAAATAATCCCTAGGCTCGTAAAATAAAATGTATCCATCCTCTTGGTTACCCAAGCCTAGCTGACACTTACTAGTGTCCATACAAGCCCACATTGTTCATCATTTCATACTTTTACTACACATTTTCATACTTTGCAATTTAGTTCCTCGTAGGGATTTTCATTCAAAATCACTTAGAAAAAGAGGTTTACTACTCCTTAATCCTTCATTTTCTACCACTAGACATCATTTCTCTTGCATGTCATGCATGGGTATATTTTTGAATATAAACCCTAGCTTAAATTAGTGGTAGAAATAGCTAGATTAAGCTACAAGGATTTCAAAAATACGAAGAGCATGAAAAACGGGGCTTGGAGACACTTACTTGGAGCTTGAAAATGAAAGAAACCCTAGCTATGGAGACCCTTCAATTTTTAGCACAAGGAGGAAGAAAATGGACACAATTTTGGCTTATTTTCCCTTTTTATTACTTAACCAAATGACCAAAATGCCCTTAGGTCCTTTCTTTGATATTTTTCCCTTCCACGAGCATTTTTGTCCACCATGCTAAAAATTGGTCTAATTGCCAAATAAAGACTCCTAATAATTCATCTTATGCTATTTAATACTCAAACCTTCTAGAAACTCATAATTTGCATCTTTTGCAATTTTGTCCTAAAAGACAAATTATTCACTATTTCATGAAATTTCCTTCATGAAAATTTCCCAATATCATGCAAGCATGCCATAAGCTCAATAAAAATTATGGAATGAAATTTTCTACTTCAGATTTGTGGTCTTAAAACCAATATTCTGACTAGGCCCTATTTCAGGCAGTTACAACTCTCCCCCTTAGGGATTTTCCTCCCCGAAAATCTTACCAGTGAACAAGGTAGGATATTGATTCCTCATACTTTCCTCAAGTTCCCATGTTGCCTCTTCTACCACGTGTCTCTGCCATAAGACTTTCACTAGAGCTATACTCTTGTTTCTTAACTGTTTGACCTCTCTGGCTAAAATCTTAACCGATTCCTCTCCATAGGTAATGTCCAGTTGGATCTCAATTTCAGCAGGGGTAATCACATGTGATCGGTCCGATCGGTAATGTCTTAGCATGGAAACATGGAATACATTGTGAATCTTTTCCAATTCAGACGGTAAAGCTAACCGATAGGCTATCGACCCTATCCTCTCAGTGACCTCGTAAGGTCCAATAAAACGTGGACTTAACTTGCCCTTCCAACCAAATCTAAGAACTTTCTTCCATGGAAAGACTTTCAAGAACATCTTGTCACCGACTCGAAACTCTATTTCCTTTTTTTTCAAATCGTCATAAGACTTTTGTCTGTCAGAAGCAGCTTTTAAGTAGTCTCAGATCACTTTTACTTTCTCTTCTATTTCCTTGACTAGATCGACCCCGTGAATCTAATTTTCTTTAAGTCCTTACCAATATAAGAGCATTCGACACTTACTATGACAGCCCTAAGTTGACCCTAGTCAGAAAGTGGTTTCGGAACCACGAAACTGAGTCAGAAAAATTTTTTAATTATTATTTCATGGTGTTTTGAATGTGCATGCTTAGATATGTAAAAGTTTGAATTTGAAATTTATGACTTTAGATGTTTTGTTGTTAAGAAAGGGCTAAATTACAACAATTAAATTATATGTATGCTAAAATGAAAAATGCTAAAGTGACATGTTTCTATAATTATAAGGATTTGAATGGCAAATAAGCCATTTAAATTGTGATTCACGGTAGTGGGAGTAGGTTTGAAACATTAAATGCATTGTGTAATACTAAATTATACACTTGGACTATGTTATAATATATTATATGATTTTAATATATGAAAAAGGGGGATAGAACAAGATTTTTCTTTGTTTTTCTCATCTATGCCGAAACCATAGAAAGAAGAAAGCCTTGTTGCTCGGCTATTCGAGGGTCAAAAATTATAGGTGAGTTAATGTTAGTTTAGTTAAAAATTCATGTTTTTGAGTTTTTCTCTTGATTCCACTTTAAGCCCATGAGTTAATTTGTGGAGTGTTGGCTAGTGGGCATACAGTCATGATAAGAAATGGTAAAGATGTGTATTTGATGATAGAATTTTAATGTATAAAACTTGATGGATCCTATGATATTAAAATCCACGTGAATGGAAAATTCTAAGCTTAAATTGTGGAATTTGAGCTAGGTGTGGTTAACATATAATTGATAGTACTTATATGTGTGTTAACCGAAACTGAATTTAAGTAGTGAATTGAGCAGAGGTTGAGTATTAAAATGCTGGAAAATTGAATTGTTGCCATGTGAGTAATTGAGAAATGGGTACTAAATTGTTAAATTATACATTTAAGGTTGTATATGTAAAGAAGGGTTGCTGGATGTCTTTAGTAGAAAAATGGTTTGAAGTAGATCTAGAACTTGATAATTGACTAATATGTTCAGGTGAATATAGCTGCTGATTGTGAATTTATATAGCAGTTGTGAAATGCGTTAGTGTTAAGATGGAAATAAAATTCCCTTGTGCCGAATGTGGTTTTGGTATTAGAATTTGATTAAATTGTTAATTTGATTGAGTAGTAAACATATTATGATAGTACTTATGTATATATGCATTAAGTGATGAGATACATTTTGGGTTAAAGGCCAAGTTAAATGAATTTTTGGTGTTACTAATATTCGGCTTTGAATGAGCTGTTATGTGACTTTTTATTTTGGCATATTGAGTATAAACAACATTGGAGTAAGGTTAAGGGATGTTAAGTATATTATGATTTAGTATATTTGGTCTATTGAATTTAAGTGTATGGTATGTTATGCTAAGAGTATAATGAATGCAGTCGGCCTAAATGTTTTCCTTGATAGATGTATATTTGGTTTGTTGTTCATGGAGTTAAGATTTAAGGTAAATTGCTTTTGGAGATTGAAAGGCCGAATGTGTGGTTGTAAGAGTGAAATGGTAATGTATTTACATGTATATAAATTGATGGAAGTAAAATGCCGTATGTTTTATATATGAAATTGTTTGCATTTTGATTTCAAGTAATGTTGGTTAAAATTTTAGAAGAAAGTGCTGCATATGATTGATGGTATGAATGATTTAAATTGAGCTAAATAGAAAGGGGTCAAAAATGAACTATATTATACATGGCTATTGCTAAGTCTTATATGTGTGAAAACCTATTATGTTTACGATATAATGCTTAAGTAGTTAAGTTTTAATAAGTTAAATATTTATTCAATTGAAGCTCAAGAACTAAAGAAGCCACATTTGGATAAAGGGAAGGCGAAAGCAATCGAATAGCAGTGTATATATATAATCGTTGATAACTTTTGAGGTAAGTTTTAAGTGATTAAACATGTGATATACTCGGTTATTAATGTGGTATAATATGATAAAGAAATAATCCTTATTTTTCTACATGTGTACAATGTTGAATGTGATAGTGAATGGAATAAATGATAATATGTTAATTAGTCGATAGAATCATTACAAAATGAAGTGAAATGTTATTATGTGTAAGGCCGAATGGTATTACTTGAGATGTATAAGAAATGTATATGTACTATGATAAAATGATGTTAAGCTTTTATATATATATAGATTCGAATGGTATGAAAGTTCGAAAGTAAGTATCCAAATGATAGAGAAAAATTGAACTTCAAGCTATAAGTGTATTCGGGCAAGTGTTGCCTAGCAAGCTAAAAGCTGGTAATCATTCTCGGGCTATAAACCTAGCAGGCGTAATGCCGGTGAATTGAAATCAAACTTGAAGTCTAGCAGGCCATGAGCCGGTGACAAATTTCGGGCTTGAAGCCTAGCAGGCATTGTGCCGGTGAAAGTCAAATCAATGTGATACTTAGTGATTATTAATATGCTGAGTGAATAACTCGAGACTTCGTATTTATGTACTCTTACCTAAGTTTATACAAGTGGAAAAGCTAAGTATGAGATGTAATTTTGTTAGCTCGTAACAAGGTACGTATATGATTCTTTTACCATGAGACTGTGAAGAAGGATAAAATGTGATTGAATTATAGTTGTATATTCGGTTGTGATTAAGCAAAGTGTATAGCATGAAATTTGATTATGAATTGATGTATATACCAATATGAGGCAACTTTCGGTTAAACATGGCATGAGAGAATATTCATGTTAAATGGTATTAAGGTTTTCGCTCGAATGTAAGTTTATTTTTTTGAAATTATATACATGTAAGCAAATGTGGCATGATATGAAAGGTTGTTTTGAAAATGTATATTCAGTCATGGTGAGAAGTTATATGAAACTGATTGGTGATATACATGATTAAATAATATGAATGCAAAGAATGTGTGAACGAGTAAATTTGTAATAAATCTGCTTGGGATAGCAGCAATAATGTGATTTTTGGAAAATCACCATAAATTGTGAGAGTTGAGTTAGAGGCTGAATAAATAATGTTATTAAATCTTATTGAGTCTAGTTTCTTATAAAAGAAACAGTATAAGCAAAAGAATTTCCTATAATGAGATATTTGAAGTGGCGTGGGACAAAGTCAAAATGACTTCGAGATCCCCTGTTCTGTCTTTAGAAAATCATTATAAATTGTACAAAAATGGTTATAATATAAAATTTATATGCTTAGACTCTTAATAAGTCTAGTTTCAAATGAAATAAACAAGAATGTATTTTGAATTCTGTACAATGAGAAATTTGATTTGAATTGAAGAGTGGTTAGAATAGTCAAATAGTGAAATAGGGAAACTTCAAGAAAAATTTGGTATTGATTGGCCAAACTAAAAATTCTAAAAATTTTATGGATAGAAGATATGTGAGTCTATTTTCAAGGAAAATTAACAGCACTTGATTTGTAGTTTTGTAGCCCCAGTTATAAATAATTTAGTGACTATTGCTCAGGAAGACAGCTTGTAGTGAATTTGTGATTTTGTTGTAAACATTGATAAAACTTGATCGGATGTTATATGGTCCATATGAAAATGAGACGTGATTAATGACAGGTGACTATAATCAAATAAATTATATGAGAAATGTGATATGGTAACTGTGTTCGTAAATATATGATTCTAATATATGTGAACTGTATATGAACCTTTGAAGTGAATCGTGGTTATGTATCGAATGATGATATATCAAACATGTTACCATGAATGAAAGAAGCATACACATGTGAATAAAATGTTATATATGCATATTTGTGAATGTTCATATTTGATTAAATGGTATTGTATCGTGAATAAATTGAAATGTTATATGTGATTTCAATATTTGGTTTTAATTGAGTTCAATTGTGTAAATTGCTTAAGACTTACTAAGCCTATGAAAGCTTACTCTGGTTGTTATGTTTCTCTATTTTATAGATTGTTGGCTCTTACTACCAGCTCGGGGATCGTCAACATTTCGTCACTCTATCTACTATTTTGGTAACAATGTGTTACGGACTTAGCTTATGGCATGTATAAGATAGGTCATAAGTAGAGTGAAATCCTGACTATTGTATATATGCCATATGAATATGGCACCTTTTGTGATGTTTACTTCTATAAGTTTTAAATTCGATCCTTGGTTATGTCTAGCATTTATACAAATAAATGATTTTTTTATTCAAGAGAATGTAAAAAAAAAATTACTGTTCTAATCTGTTTTCTGATTTCTGGTAACACCTCGTCCTATTCCGGCGACGGTTACGGGATAGGGGTGTTACACTTATGCCCATACAAAGCCTCATAAGACACCATCTTCAAGCTTGATTGGAAATTGTTGTTGTACGCAAATTCGACCAACCGTAGACACCTTTCCCAATTACCCTAAAATTCTAACACGCAACATCTAAGCATGTCTTCCTGTACTTGTATTACTCTTTCCGGCTGCTCGTCGGTCTGTGGATGGAAAGCAGCACTAAAGTTTAACTTTGTACCGAATGCCTCTTGTCACTTTCTCCAAAATTGTGACATGAATCTCGGATCTCTATCCGAGATTATTGACAATGGTACTCCATGTAATCTCACTATCTCTGAAATATACAAGTCGGCTAACCTATCAAGTGAATAATCCATACGCACAAGTATGAAATGGGCTGACTTTGTAAGCTTATCTATCACAACCCAAACAGAGTCTTTCTTTTTCAGAGTCATCGGTAAGCCCGTTACAAAGTCCATGGTGAGACGGTCCCATTTCCATTCGAGAACCATAATAAGCTGCAGCAATCCGGAGGGTACTTGGTGCTCTACTTTTACTTGTTGGCAAATCAAACATCTTGAAACATACTCGGAGATATCTCTTTTCATATGCGGCCACCAATACCATTTCTTCAAACCATTATACATCTTGGTACTGCCAAGGTGAACCGACATACGACTATTATGGGCCTCACATAAAATTCTCTAAATCAATTCATCATCTTTTGGTACACATATCCACTCTCGAAACCTTAGGCAACCCTTTGAATCAATTTGGAAATTTGAATCAGTATTTAAGTCACACTGAGCTTTCTTAGCTTGTAAATCTCTGTCTTTTAACTGTGCTTCATGAATTTCCTAGATGAACATTGGTCTTGTTCTCATTTTGCTAAAACCGAACCATCATCGGTCAAGGACAACTGTGTACGCTTGGCTCTCAAGGCGAACAAGGACTTTTAACCTAGGGCGTCTACTACAACGTTAGCTTTCTCGGGATGGTAGTCGATCACCATCTCATAATCCTTTAATAACTCAAGCCATCGTTGTTGTCGTATATTTAAATCTTTTTGTGTCATCAAATACTTAAAACTCCTGTGATCTATGAACACTCGGCATTGTTCGTCGTATAAATAATGCCTCCATATCTTTAACGCAAATACTATTGCGGCCAACTCTAAGTCATGAGTAGGATAATTCTTTTCATGATGCTTCAATTGTCTGATGCATATGCGATAACTTTGCCTTCTTGCATAAGCATACAGCCCAATCCATTTAAGGATGTGTCGCTAAAAATTACGAACTCTTTTCCCGGCTCAAGTTGTACTAAAACAGGGGCCTCAGTCAATAACTTCTTTATTTTCTCAAAACTCTATTGGCACTTTTCATTCCACTCGAATTTAACATCTTTTTGCAACAATCTCATCATAGGAGTGGCGATTATAGAAAATCCTTTAACAAATCTCCGGTAATAACTGGCTAAGCCCAAGAAGCTTCTAACCTCGGTTACATTCCTTGGTGGTTTCCAATCAACAATCACTGAAATCTTACTTGGATCTACTCTTATGCCATCACCTGAAATAATGTGGCCTAAAAATCTAACTTCCTTAAGCCAAAACTCACTCTTACTAAACTTAGCATAAAGCTACTTATCTTGTAAGATCTACAAAACTGTCCTCAAATGCTTGGCGTGCTCGACCTCATCTCGAGAATAAACCAGAATATCATCTGTAAAGACTACCATAAACTTATCTAGATATGGCCGAAAAATACGGTTCATTAGGTCCATGAATACTTCCAGGGCATTAGTCAAACCAAACGGCATGACAAGAAACTCGTAATGGCCATATCTCGTCTGAAATGCGGTCTTTGACACATTGGACTCTTTAACTCTAAGCTGATAGTACCCTGATCTCAAGTCTATCTTGGAGAATACTGTGGCTCCTCGCAATTGATCAAATAAATCATCGATCCTAGGCAAGGGATACTTATTCTTTACTGTTACTTTACTAAGTTGACGGTAACCATGTGACAGCCCTATTTTTACCCTAGTCGGGAAGTGGTTTTGGAACCGCTAAACCGAGTCACAGTAATAATTGAATAAAATAATTTGTGTCCACAATATGTGCTCATGCATGTGTGAATTTTTTTTATGCTTTGATTTTTGCAAATTGAATGTGTCTTGAAATAAAAAGGACTTGTGTAAGAAGATTTAATTATATGTGTGGCTAATTTCAAGAGATTAAGTATAGAGAGATGTAAAATGAATGGATTTGCATGTCAAATATCCATTTTTCATATTAGTGGCCGGCCATGCTATTACTTTAATAATTATTTTAGTATTTTATAATGTTAAATAATGTTTAATGAGTTGTTAACATATTAGATAATTAAATAATAAAAGAAATGGGTGAAAAGAACAAAGTTGTTCTTGGTTGTTCTTCATTGCCGATTCTAAAGTGAAAAGAGAGGAGAAATAGGCTTCTAGCATTCGGCACTTCTTAAGGCTAGATTAAGGTATGTTTAATTATTTTCTTTGAAATTTTTGGTGCATTTTTAGTTGATAGCTAGTATTCTATCTAGCCCATGGTAAATTAGTTAAATTTGGAGGAATTTCATTCGGTCATGGGTGTTTTTGTATGAAATATTGATGGGTGATGATGTTAAGTGCAAATGGAGTTATTAGATGGTAAAAAGAATAGCTTTGAGAACTTTGTGACAAGTTGGTAATCGGTTGTGAGATGTATAGGCAATTGTGCATTTGCCGAATGTGAATGTAGCTAATAGTTGAGGAAATTGTTGGATTAAGTTTAATTTGACAAAAAGCTTGAATAATAGTAAATTATGTGATAATCAAATGAATTGAGTTATATGCTTGTAAATTAAATTGTCAAAGACTTTATTAATTAAGTTAGAAGATTCGGCTTTGAGTATTTTATAATTGAAATTGAAATGTTTTTGAGAACATTAGTAAAGCATTCGGCCATGATGCATATTCTAAGGAAAAGGTTGCTAAATGCTTTAAAGGTGGGACGTGAATTAGATTTATGATGGTTGTGTGACTTTGAATCGAAATTGAAAGGATGGTGTTTTTATGATAGTTATATATATACCATATGTATGTGCCTTGTAATTATATAGACATTCGGCTGAATTTATACAAGACTTGATGCTTAAATGCTAGCTCTTGTGGATGAATATATGTGTGCTAATGTGTTAGAAATTCATGATAATTTTAATTGAACACATGAAGATGCCGTATATGTGTTTTACTAAGGAAACTATATTTGGTTTGAGGCTTATCATCTATGTTAATTTCATTGCTTAATATGCCAAAAGTAATGATTGAGAGAAATAACTCTTAGTTATATGTATGTGAGTGCCGAATGGTTTAAATTGAGACTATGCATATTTGGTTAATCAATGATTTAGTCATGATTGGTGATGAGTATACATTTAGCTGAATATGTGTGTGGTAAAGAGAATGTAATCCTTGTTTTGAATGAAAGTGTAATGAGCAAGTGAAGGGTATGGAGTTTTGATATAATTGAATTGTTTAACTTAGCTTAAGAGCATAGAGGGGCAACATCGGATAAGGGAAAAGCTAAGGTAATGGAGTAGCCGACCCGTAGTTACTCAGAAAAGTTCAAGGTAAGTTTTAAGTAATTTAGTTTAGCATAAAAAGTTAGAATGGCATGTTATAAGTGTATGATACATGAATCACGGCTCATTGACCTTACTTTACCTAAATTTGTTTATGAGATAGTTGTGTATAAGGCATGTAGCCGAATGATCACTAGAAAATAAGCTATGATAATTAGATGGATATGTAATCCTTGTGTACATATAGACCAAATGTTAAATGAAAGTTATACATTATGTGCTTGTATGCGAATGAAGCAAATGAAATTCCAATGTGATAGACTTTGTGAAACATATACCTGATGGATAAATATGCACAAAGGTTCAGTGATCTATATCCGGGCTAAGTCCCGAAGGCATTTGTGCTGGTGTTATATCCAGGCTAAGTCCCAAAGGCATTCGTGCTGGTGTTATATCCGGGCTAAGTCCCAAAGGCATTCGTGCTGGTGTTATATCCAGGCTAAGTCCCGAAGGGATTCGTGCTGGTGTTATATCTTGGCTAAGTCCCGAAGACATTCGTGCTGGAAATATGTGATTTTGCCGTAATAATCCCAACTAATGTGTTCACTACCCTAAGATAGTCAGGTATGTTCTGTATATATATATTGTAAATTAGATTCGGTTTAAATTGTGGTTATTCATTTGGATTGTGCTGCTCCAGCCATTGTTAAGATTGTATGAAAATCTGTGACTTATTCATGATACATAAATTTTTGATTCAAGTGGAAATATGTTAAAATTGGCTCTAAGTATTGAGTATATTCAGTTGAGGTGTGAAGTAACATGAATATGTGATTATGTGTATATGTATTAATTTAGCTTTGTAATTGTTTTGGATGCATTCGGCTAAAGGATGAAACTTGTTGGATAAAATGAAATTATCTGTGTGATATGAACTTACGTTTAAAGAAAATTGAATTGCCATGCATGAACAATGGTGGTATGTTTAGTCATGCTTATATTCGGTCAAAAAGTAAATGTTAAGTTTTAAGATTACTATGCTTTAATTATAAAAGATTGTCTTGCTTGAAACTTACTAAACATATAAATGCTTACTCTATTGCTCCTGATTCTCTGTTTTATAGATATCGTTCATTAGCTACGGTCTCGAGAATCTCAAAGTCGAAGTCGTCCACACTATCTAAGCCCATTCGGTACTTATAATATCTAAACTTGATTATGGCATGTATAGGATTGACTTTTGTTGATAAATAAGTGTCATTTTGATGATGTATATATGTGTATAGCCATGCGAAAATGGCTTACTGAGTTACCTTTTATTCAAATATGGTTTTAAGCTTAATAATGCTAGTTGTGAATGAATGTGAAAGCTGTGTGTATTCGGTTACTAATGCTTGTTATATAATGCATTATGAAATTTATGCTCAAAGATTATGTATGGTTGAATGAGAACAAGATGATTAATTGTGGAAATTTTGAGAATGAGGGTGTGTGCATTCGGTAAGTACTTATGGATTGAAATGTGCATATTAGAAATCATAAATTTTGTATTTGATAAGTTGGAAACGGAAACATGAGTAGAAATGAATGAGCTATAGGTTGCATAGATGAGTTTATTCAATTTTCGTGCTTGTATGGTAATGCCTCCTAACCCTCCGGCGACGGATACGGGTTAGAGGTGTTACAAACCAATACATAATCTCATCGAACCGTCTTTCTTTTTCACGAATAACACAGGATCACCCCATGGATAATTACTGGGTCTTGCGAAGCCTTTGTCTGTCAAATTTTGCAGCTGAACCTTCAATTCTCTTAACTCAGTCAAAGCCATTCTATAAGGAGCAATAGAGATAGGGGTGGTACCTGGAGCTAACTCTATCCTGAACTCAACTTCTCTTACTGCCGGTAATCTAGGTAACTCTTTCAGAAACACATCTTGATACTCGCAGACTACTGGCATCGACTCTATTTTCATCTTTGATTCTTTAGTGTTTATCACAAAAGCTAAATAAGCTTCATACCCTTTTCTTATACACTTCTGAGCAGCCAAGGAGGAAATCACCACTGGCAACCTTTCTGATTCATCTGATTCAACTCGAAGAGTACCACCATTCTTACATTTCAAGTCAATAAATTTACCACCACAGTTAACCAGTCCATGCTAAGAATTACATCAAATTCATCAAAAGGTAATAGCATGAGATTTGCCGAAAAACAATGACCCCTAATCATCAATGGACAATCTCTACATACTTTGTTTACTAGCGTACATTTTCCTAAAGGATTAGAGACCTTTATTACAAATTCTGTAGACTCTACGGGTACGTTTATGCTTGAGACTAATTTCATACAGATATATGAGTGGGTAGCTCCAGGATCTATTAAGGCAATAATAGAAATTTCATGAAGAGAAAATGTACTCGTTATAACATCAGGGGAGGACGCCTCCTCTTGAGCGCGAATGGCGCAGGTCCTCATCGGGGCTCTACCCTCAGGTCTCATAGTCTATTCTTTTGGTGCGCCCTTACTACTCGCTCCCGTACTAGAGTTTCTCTGAGGTCTACCCCTGGAGGGAGCATTACCGATCTTGCACTTTGATCTCTATCTTTTTTGGCCATCTCTGGGCATTCTCTAATAAAGTGGTCTTGAAAACCACACTTAAAACAAGCTCTCTCATGAGCCTGGCGCTCACCAGGATGGCATCTACCACCCTGAGGGCACTCCGGTTTGTTGGGTTGAGTATTGCCCACATTCGCAACTGAGGTGGTCTAAGCCTTGGAGACTAAATATTGTTTATTCTTACCTTTACCCAAAAACCCAGTTGAAGTAGCGGATCGTGTAGAGAATTCCTTTAACCTCTTAGAAGAGGATTGGAATTACTTACCGAATGATCTCTTTCTCGAGTCACGAGACTCCATTTCGGCTTTCCTCCTTTCTTTGGTCAGCTCCTCGGCCCTACAAGCTCTATCCACTAACACTGCCATCTCTTTTATATCAAGAACACCAACAAACATCTTAATA
Source organism: Gossypium stocksii (assembly GCA_020496765.1). NCBI lineage: Eukaryota > Viridiplantae > Streptophyta > Magnoliopsida > Malvales > Malvaceae > Gossypium > Gossypium stocksii. Next base: position 32,110,584 of record CM035627.1, read on the forward strand.
TCATCATTTAATCCATCTTCAAACCTTTTGCACATGATGGCCTCAGTAGAAACACACTCCTGGGCATACTCACTAAGTCTCACAAACTCATGCTCGTATTCTGCCACGGTCATCCGACCTTGCTTCAATTCTAAAATCTTTTTACGCTTCTGGTCAATGAACCTTGGACTGACGTATTTCTTATGGAACTCCTCTTGGAAGAACTCCCAATTAACTATTTCCCTTAGTACCACAGACACAAGGGTGTTCCACCAACGATAGGCGGAATCTCATACGAGGGATTCTACACACTTCATGCACTCTTCAGGGGTGCATGATAACTCCTCGAATACCCTAATGGTATTCTTTAACCAGAGTTCGGCCCTCTTTGGATCATCATCTTTAGTGGCTCGAAATTCCTCTGCCCCTTATTTTCGAATCCTATCAACCGAGGGCTTTTCGCGTCCTACTAGATCTACTATTTGAGGAACTACTGGGGCAGTTTGAGGAACTTGAGGAGGTAGAGCCTGAGGTTAAGTGGCTGGGTTCATTCGAACGAACTCAATGAACCACTCATTCATCATTCAGAAGAACGCCTCTCGGGCCTCTCCTTGTTGACTCACAGTAGCCAACCTATCCTCGATTCCGGCTGGCACCGTCCCTTCAGAGGGAGCTGGTGCATTACTCTCTACATTGTCTACAGTAGCTCATTCAGGATCCATTTCCTACTATAAAACACATTTAGATTGTCAGGAGTCGTCACATTATCAACTCACATATATATATATATAAGTAGGGCATGTATAGCTAGACTCGTACTCAAACTAGGTTAGTCCTAGAATCAACTAAATACTAGCTCTAATACCACTAAACGTAACACCTCCTTACCCGAGTCTGACACCGGGACGGGGTACGAGGCATTACTGTACTTGGACATACTTAGTCTCGTCAAATCAGGCCATAAAATTTCCTTTCTTTTTAAAACTTCTCATTCAACATCTTAATAATCTTATCATGGACTCTCGTGGCCCTAAGCATGCACCCGAAATGTTTCGGAACCGATCCATGAACCTTCAAACGCTTAGACAATTTTTATTTAAATCAGAGTCACACGCTCGTGTGGATACAAGACACACCCGTGTCCTTCACACGGCCTAGACACGCCCATGTCATGACCCGGTAGAGCCATTAGGAGCATTCTATTTTTCTTCCACGGCCACACTACACGCTCGTACGGTGGCCAGGCCATTCCCACGGCTAGGACACACGGCCGTGTCACCAGCCCGTGTGGTAAATTATTGGGTTTTATTTTTTAAAAAAATGAAAAGTGCAGGGGACACACGACCTACTCACATGCCCGTGGGCTGGCCGTATGTCACACACGGCCTAGGCACACCCCCATGTGCCCAACGATGTGGACAACAATAAGCTATTTTCCAAACCTTTTTGCCACCCTGAAACAATGCCAAAAACCACACCAATCCATACATATCATCTCATACTTTAAAGTGCATCATACAAAAGAAACATTTACCATTACATATAATTTAAGTAGAAAATATTAGGCTATATCCAAAGGCCATTACAACTTAACTCAAGCACAATAATGACCAACACATATATGGCCAATTTGAGTGGCAACTAACAAAACGATCAACCTCCTATATATGCCATCCAATAAATAAGTTCTTTACTATACCAAAATAGATGGCTTGATAGTGTGACTACGAATTCCGACTTCGAGCGATCCTTAAGCTAATTCGGCAAACCTACATGGAAAGGGAAATGAAAGAGGGTAAGCATATAAAATGCTTAGTAAATTGTATGAATAATAAAGCCATAGTTCAAGGATTATATGCCTAAATAGGCAAAGGAAAGGATATCATGTACTTATTTACTTGTTTACATTACTATTCATTCTCTAGCTTAACATACATATATCTTACTTACTCTTATACTTTGCTCATTCTCATATCTTACTCGTATTTAATATGTAGCATTTCTCATAGCCATGTACTTTCGAATACTCAGACTTTCTTATTTATGAACCTGCAACACTCAATATAAAGCTTTAGCCTTTCTCTTGAATTTATCAACTCGGATACTCTTCAACTAATGTTCTCTTTTAGAATACCGAAGGATACCCGTGATTCAAGCCTCATAGAATGATGCCAATGCCATGTCCCAGACATGGTCTTATATGGGATCTCAAATCGAAACTAAAGCCACATCCCAAATATAGTCTTATACTGGTCTTTTATTGATGTTGATGCCATGACCCAGACATGGTCTACATGAGATCATACTCTTATGCCGATGCCATGCCCTAGACATGGTCTTACACTGGCTCACATGTCAAGTCGATGCCATGTCCCAGACATGGTCTTACACTGACTCTCATATATCGAGGCTGATGCTATGTCCCAGACATGGTCTTATACAGGTCCTCATCTCGGATGCCCAAGCCCTGTCCCAGACATGGTCTTATAGGGGATCACATCTCGATGCCAACGCCATGCCCTAGACATGGTCTTACATGGGATCTCTATTTCGTGCGATGCCATGTCCTAAACATAGTCTTATACGGGACCTACCATACTCATGACATGATTACGGTATCCTTCGTATCATTTAATCTTGCATGTAATTTCTCTTCCATGTTTTTCATCATTTCTAGGTACAAATTCATATCAATATTTTCATAGAACATCATTAAATGAATTTATAAAGTAAGTAAGCTATATTATTACATAAAACTTACCTCGAGTCCAAAATGTGAGAAATTGCTTGGTTTAGTCCTCAATTTTATTCTTTCCCTGGTTTCAATTTGGGCTTTGTGTTTCTTGATCTAAAATGGCAAATTTAAATTGCTAAGTACCCACATTGTCTAATTAATTCATTATTGACACTTGGTCAAAATTTTCAATTTTACCCTTAAACTTTTACATATTTGTAAAATAGTCCCTAGGTTCGTAAAATGAAATGTATCCATCCTCTTGGTTACCCAAGCCTAGCCGACACTTACTAGTGTCCATACAAGCCTACATTGTTCATCATTTCAAACTTTTACTACACATTTTCATGCTTTGCAATTTAGTCCCTTTTAGGGATTTTCATTCAAAATCGCTTAGAAAAAGAGGTTTACTACTACTTAATCCTTCATTTTCTACCACTAGACATCATTTTACTTACATGTCATGCATGAGTATATTTTTTAATATAAACCCTAGCTTAAATTAGTGGTAGAAATAGCTAGATTAAGCTACAAGGATTTCAAAAATATGAAGAGCTTGAGAAACGGGGCTTGGAGACACTTACTTGGAGCTTGAAAATGAAAGAAACCCTAGCTATGGAGACCCTTCAATTTTTGGCACAAGGAGGAAGAAGATGGACACAATTTTGGCTGATTTTCCCTTTTAAATACATAACTTAACCAAATGACCAAAATGCCCTTAGGTCTTTTCTTTGATATTTTTCCCTTCCATGGGCATTTTTGTCCACCATGCTAAAAATTGGTCTAATTGCTAAATAAGGACTCCTAATAATTCCTCTTATGCTATTTAATACTCAAACCTTCTAGAAACTCATATTTTGCATCTTTTGCAATTTTGTCCTAAAAGACAAATTATTCACTATTTCATGAAATTTCCTTCATGAAATTTTCTCAATATCATGCAAGCATGCCATAAGCTCAATAAAAATCATGGAATGAAATTTTCTACTTTTGATTTGCAGTCTCAAAACCAGTATTCTGACTAGGCCCTATTTCGGGCTGTTACAATTACATTCAGGGAGGTGTCGCTATACCCACAAACTCTTTTCCTGGTTCGGGTTGCACCAAAATCGGGGCTTCAGTCAACAAGGTCTTTAATTTCTCAAAAATTTGTTATCATTTTTCTGTCCACTCGAATTTGACATCTTTCTACAACAACATTTTCATCGAAGTCACAATCATAGAAAATCCATTAACAAAGCGTCTGTAGTATCCCGCCGAACCTAAGAAACTCCTAATCTCAGACATATTCTTCAGTGGCTTCCACTCAACAATTGCTAAAATCTTACTCGGGTCAACTCTAATCCCTTCACCCAAGACAATATGTCCTAAGAAGCCTACTTCTCGAATCCAAAGTTCACTTTTGTTAAACTTAGCATATAATTGCTTCTCCCTCAAGGTTTGCGGGATCGTCCTCAAGTGCTCAGCATGCTCATTCTCATCTCGTAAGTAAATCAGTATGTCATCAATAAAAACTACTACAAATTTATCCAGGTATGGTTGAAATACGCAATTCATTAGATCCATGAATACCACTGGGGCGTTCGTCAAGCCGAATGGCATGACCAAAAACTCATAATGGTCATACCTCGTCTGACACACAGTCTTTGATACATCTTGCTCCTTCACCCTCAACTGATAATACCCCGACCTCAGATCTATCTTAGAAAATACTACGGCTCCCTTGAGTTGATCAAATAAATCATCGATCCTAGGCAAAGGATACTTGTTCTTCACAGTTACCTTGTTGAGTTGTCTGTAATCAATACACAACCTTAGCGATCCATCTTTGTTCTTCGCAAAGAGTACTGGAGCACCCCACAGGGAAAAACTCAGTCTCACAAACGCTTTATCCTTTAATTCTTGTAGCTGCACCTTCAACTCCATCAGTGCCATCCTATACAGAGCAATTGAGATAGGCGTTGACCCAGGGACCAACTCAATACCAAACTCGACTTCTTTTATTAGGGGCAATCTGGGTAACTCTTCCGGAAACATATCCGGATACTCACAAACCACTGGTACTGACTCAATCTTTATTTCAGATGCTTGACTGTTCAACACGAAACTGAGATAAGCTTCACATCCTTTCCTCAAATATTTTCTGCAATCAAGGACGAAACCACTACCGGTAATCTATTCAATTCGCCTGACTCTACCTGAAGGTTATCTTTATTTTCACAGCTCAATTCAATAAATTTCCTCCCACAATTTACTATTACACTATGAGTAGACAACCAATCCATACCGAGGATCACATTGAACTCATCAAACGACAATATCATGAGATTAGCCAGAAAGCAATGACCTCTACTCATTAAGGGACAATCTCTGCATATCTTATCCACTAAGACATATTTGCCTAATGGATTGGACACCTTTACTACGAATTCAGTAGACTCAACTAACACATTAATACTAGGTACCAACTTCATGCAAATATAAGAATGTGTAGATCCTAGATCGACTAAAGCAAGAACAAACATATCATGGACAGAAAAGGTACCCGTAATCACATCTGGCAATGAGGCTTCCTCGCAAATACGAATGGCGTAAGTTCTTGCCGGGGTTCAGCCCTTGGACCTCACGGTTGAATCTCTGGGAACACTTCTGCTACTCACTCCACTACCCGGGTTCTTTTATGGTCTATCCCTCATCGGTGCATTACTCACCTGTATCTCTTATTTCTTGTCTTTTTCATCCCACTTAGGATAATTTCGAATGAAATTGTCCAATGACCCACACTTATAACATCCCTGTTCATCTCCCCGACATTCACCGAAGTGTCGTCTACTGCACTACGAAGACTCCGGTCTATTAGGTCTGGCGCTACCGACACTCACAATTGAAGTGGTCTAGGCTTTGGATGCCATCTGTTGCTTACTCTTGTTTCTACTTGAAAATCCTACCAAAGTAGTTGATCAGGTAGTAAACTCTTTCGGTCTCTTAGACGAGGACTTATACGACTTCCCCATCTGCCTCTTCATCAAGTCACGAGACTCCATATCAGCCTTTCTCTTCTCTTTAGCTAACTTGTCAGCCTTGCACACCCTCTCGACGAGCACTACGAATTCTCGAATCTCCAAAATACCCACCAACAAACGAATGTCCTCATTCAATCCATCTTCAAACTACTTACACATAATAGCTTCAGAAGATACACACTCGCGGGTATATTTGGTAAGCCTAACGAACTCATGCTCGTACTCCGTGACTATCATTTGACCTTGCTTCAATTCAAGAAATTCTTTACTCCTTTGGTCAATGAACCTCTGACTAATATACTTTTTGTGGAACACTTCTTGAAAGAACTCCCAAGTTACTTTTTCTCTCGGTACTACAGACATGAGAGTATTCCACCATTGGTAGGTTGAGTCCCGTAGGAGTGACACCATACACTTTATGCACTCCTCAAGTGTGCACGAAACATCAAACACCCTTACAGTATTCTCTAACCAGAATTCTGCCTTCTCAGGGTTATCATCCTTGTTTGCTCTAAACTCCTCAGCCCCATGTTTCCTTATTCTATCTACCGAAGGCTTTTCTCTCCTAGTCAAATCTACCCCTTGAGGAGCTACGAGGGCTTGCTAATAAATCAAATGAGGCAGGGGAGGTGGAGTGTTCGATTCGCATGAACATACTCTGTATACTAGGCGTCCATCATTTTGAGGTAGGCCTCCCTAGCCTCTCCACCCTGACTCCATGTCACGGGTCCACTCTCTACAGGCGCAGTCCCTTTGACTAAAACTGACGCATTACTTTCCATATCACCTACCATAGATTGATTAGGATCCATTACTATAAGAAAACATAGCTTATGATTGTCAGGAGTCGTCACACTATCATTAAACAATAATGGAATGTATAGCTAGACTCGTACTCATGCTATGTTAGTCCTAGAATCAACTAAATCATGCGCTGATACCACAAAATGTAACATCCCTACCCGAATTCGATGCCAGAATAGGGTACGAGGTGTTACCTACTAAATCTCATACAAACATTCACATACACTTAATGAAATGTGTCCTAATTTTAAAACTTTTCAAACATTTTCCTACGGACCTTCTTGCGGGCCTACGAGGCTTTAAACGGAAATTTGAAACATTCTGGGACCATTTCGGATACTTAAGAAAATTTCTTCAAAAAACCCTCAAATCACGTGACACACTCGTATAAAATGCGCAACACACCCGTGTGTTCTATAGACATGGTCGTGCTTACGTGTGGTTCACATGGCTTAAGCATTTAGGGACACGCCTGTGTCCCTCGCCCGGGCAGATTTATCTTCCAACACCAAACCTACAAGGATTTTCACACGGCCTGGCACACGCTCGTGCGCTAAGCCCATGTCCCTCACACGGCCATGACACACCCTTATGCTCTAAAATTGATTTTTATCAAATTTCTTACTTCTCATGCCTTTCTAAACCCTTTTTACTCTTGTGGCCACTTCAAATTTCCATCATCTCGTGCATTTACCATGTAATTTATCAGCTTTTCACTTTCGTCCAATTTAGGTGTTTTCCATGAACACCATTCCATAAAAATCATTTATTTAGCAACTAAGACTCATTTACCCTTATAAAAATCTAGCAAACTACCCTTAGACATTCATGGAAAATTTCTAAATTTTCAACCAAAATGCTAAACATGCTCCTCAATAGATAGCTTATGATATAAGGGTCTCAAAAATACTAAAATTTTTGAAAAAGGACCTTAAAATCACTTACCGTTGAGGGTTAAATATTGCTGCAAATTTTTAAGCTTTCAATCCTTTAGTTTTGCTGGAAATTTCAGAAAGATGAATAAGAAAATGATGAAACATGAAGACTAGGCCACATATGCAATATTTTATGAATTTTTTGACAAAAATCTCACAAAACTTTGACTTTTCTTACCACATTAGCTACCTTGGCCAGCCATGCGTATCTAATGGGCTTATTTGCCCTTTAAAACCCTCTAATTTTTATTCTCTATCTAATTAACTCAATTTACTAATTATTTGCTACTTTTACCCTTTATGCGATTTAGTCTTTTTTGGCGATTAAGCCCTCAATCGAGTAAATTAATTCACCAAAATTTGCATGCACACATTTTATCATGCTATAACTCATAAATTAACATTAAAATAATTTTTTTAAACCTCGGGAAGTGATTTTGAAATTACTATTCTGACTAAGCCCAATTTCAGGCTGTTACAAAAGGAACTATTTTTAAAAACAAATCAATAAAGTAACTAATTTTCCAAAATGACTTGAAAAATGATTTTTCCGCTGCATTAGTTTAAGTTGAGTTTTTTTTAAAAGAAGAGCGACAAGCAAACAGTTTTTCTAAGACAACACTATCAACAATAGAATGAATCCTAAGCATACACGACCTAATGAATGAATGCTTTTAAGCTAACTCAAAGTAAAACTATGGTTTTCTCTAAAATGAGTTTATTTAAAGTCTTAAAAAGTAACGTAAGTTAGCTCAGCCATTTCGGTGGCTAATGTAGCATTAGCTTAGCCATTTTGGTGGCTAATGTAGCCTTCTCAATCTAGCTATAATGTCTAGGCCAGGTTTAGGAGGTAACAGTATGCCTTTGATCTTATTTTTTGCCAATTCAGCTTGCCCATTCGTCTGTGAGTGGTAGGCTGTGGCAACCTTGTACTTCACTCCATGTTTGTCGAGTAACCATTTCATCCACTTGTTCACAAAATGGGACCCTTCATCACTTATGATGGCTCTTGGGGTTCCAAACCTTGTGAACACATGCTTCTACAAAAAATTCATTACAACCTTAGCATCGTTTGTCGGGTATGCCTCAGCCTCAACCCACTTAGACACGTAGTCTACTGCTACTAATATGTACTTGAGACCAAAAGACAGAAGGAAAGGACCGAGAAAATCAATACCCTAAACATCGAATAGTTTTACCACAATGATGTTTTTTCAAGGCATCACATTTCTATTGGTGACGTTTCCAACCCTTTGGCATCGACCACAACTCCTTAAGTAAGCAAACGCATCTTTAAATAGTGTTGGCCAAAAGAATTTGGCTTGTAATACTTTGGCCGCAATACATGTACCTCCGAAGTGTCCCCCACTCGGAGCTGAGTGGCAATGTTAAACAATCTTATGTACTTCATCTTCTTCCACGCATCTCCTAATTATTTGATTTACACACTTTTTAAACAAGTATGGTTCTTCCCAAAAATAGTACTTCACATCATGAAGAAACTTTTTCTTTTGATGATACGTCTTATCAATCGGCATCATGTAACAACCCGATTTAGGGCCAAGTCAGAACAGTGGTTTTGAGACCATGAATTTGAAGTAGAAAAATTCATTGTGATACAGTTTTAGGGTCTATAGTATGATTCAATGCAGTGTGAAAATCTTATTAAGAAATTTTATTGATAAATGGTCTAATTTGGCTTGTAGGACTAAATTGCAAAAAGTGCAAAATATGTGTTCTGGAAGCATTGGGGTGCTTAATTGAAATGAATTTTTAAATTAGAGGTCCTTACTTAGTAATTAGACCATTCTATATCATGATGGACAAAAATGGACATGGAAGGGTAAAATTTCAAAGAAAGGGTTTAAGGGCATTTTGGTCATTTGGTTAATAAAAGAATAAAAAGGGAAAATAAAGTCAAAAATTTGTCCATCGTCTCCATGCCATAGCTGAAATTCTCAAGACACCATAGCTAGGGTTTTCTTCAACTTTCAAGCTTGATAGTAAGTGCACCCTAGCCCCGTTTTTACGTTTTTGAAGTCGTTATCACTCGATTTACCTATTTTTACCATTATTTTGAAGTGGGGTTCATGTTTAAAATTTTACCCATGTGTGATATGCATGTATTTTGATGCCTAATGGTAGAAAATGAAAGTTTAGTGTTAGAAAAATGACTTTTACTAAGTGATTTTTGATAGAAATACGTAGTAGAAATGTGAAATAAAAGAAAATTATAGACTGTTATAAGCATGAAAGAGGTTCAGCTAGGCTTGGGTTTTGAGAAAAATGAATACATTTCATTTTACGAGCCTAGGGACTAAAGTGTAAATAAGTGAAAAGTTAAGGAAAAAATGTAATTATGCCATGATGTGATTTTTGGACCAAATTGAAAAATGTGATAATTAAATGAGTTAAATTTGTTATTATAGATCAAGAAAGATGAGTTCTGACCTAGATCGGGGAAAGGGCAAGATTGTGGACTAAATTGCAATATTAGCTATTTTTGTATCGAGGTAAGTTTATGTGTAAATAATACATTATTATATTACGTTAAATGTTTAATTATTGCTTGAATTTTTGTAATTGACTATATAGATGAGTTTAATTGCATGAATGAGATAGACAATAATTCGATAAATATGGAAGTTCAGTACCAACCCTCGGAACATTACAGGATACGAGGGCATAACGTGGAAGCTAGCGTGATGTGTTCCCGTGTAAAACCATATCTGGGATATGGCACCGGTATGGTAGTACGTGTAAGACCATGTCCAGGACATGGCGTCAGTACAAGATTTCGTGTAAGACCATGTCCGGGACAAGACATCGGTATGAGTTTTCGTGTAAGACCATAGCTCGGATATTGGCATCGATATTGACTTGCATGTAAGACCATATATGGGATATGGCATTGTATGACCTATGTATGACTCCCAAGTATCTTAGTGATTTTGAATGGTTCAACGGGCCTAGTCTAAACGAGAGTGAAAGTACATGTTAAGTAAGTAGTACAGGTACGTACGAAGTCCATATGACTATTGGAGGGAAGAATAATGAATAGATAAAATGTGACATATAGTAATGCTCTTATGGTAAGGTCATGGTTGGGTAAGAAATGACTATGAGAGTTTAGTAATGTTTATACAATTTCCATTATGGATCTCGTATGATTAAGTTATAAATATGATGTTTATTATTCGCATATAAACTTACTAAGCTAAATAGCTTACCCCTCTTTTCTTGCCATTGTTTTATAATGTCACCAAGCTAGCACGGGGATCAGGGATCGGGAATTGTCGGAGTTCGCCTCACACTATCAAGGCTTTTTTGGGGGGTATTTGTGATTTTGATATTTTGAAAGTATGGCATGTGTAGGGACTAGGTCATTTTGTATATGTGTCACAGTGATTGGGTTAACGATGTTGGCTCTTATTAGTTAAATGACTGTTTGGTATAAGGCCATTGAAAAATTGGCTAATGTTGATTATGAGTAAAATTGCATGATGATGCATTTCATGGATTTAACGCCCCGAATTTTGGGCCTAAAAGTATTGGGCCTTTGGGTATGGATCAGTAAGGAGGCTATACATAAGTATTTAATTGTGCAAGAAAATGACACAATTAAATGTCTGCTTCAGTGGTTAAGGGTCCTGTGAATTATTGGAGAAGTCCTAGATTCAAATCTAGGCTCTAGGAAAAATTTTAGTTTTTCCTTTTAAGTAAACCTTGCCTTTAGCATGTTGGCCTTATAAATTATTATGGTTGAAAAATGACACAAAGAGAGCTTGTAGTCTAGTAGCAAGGTGGCGTGATGTGTAACTGTAAGGTTTGAGGTTAAAGTCTTGGCATGTGCAAAATTTTTGGTTTTTCCTTGAATAAACTTGGGCATTAGCATGTAGGCTTTGTAAAATATTAAGGATAAGTTGTGACACAAGGAGCCTATTGGCTTGATGGTAATTGGCGTGGTAGAGCTTCAAGAGGGCTGGTGTTCAAGTCACACCTTGAGCAAAAAGGTATTTATTTTGCTAGCTAGGCAAGGAATGAGGTGGAATTGGACTGGAACGCGCTGAGGTTGACTTAGTCATAAAGTGTTTGAAAGGAATTTGAATTGTATATTAGAGTGTTTAGTGGAGTGATATGAGGAGTAAATCGAGGAGTGATAAGGGAAGAAATATGTGGAGGAAATCGTGGAGTTTGGAGAAGGAAGTGTTGGCCGAATAAGGGATTCCTTAGGTGCCAAATTTGTCAGAGGCATTAGTGCCGAATTTGAATTGTGGCACTCAAGAATTTCGGCTTTAGTGAGCATTTCCTTCCCTTTTCGGTTTTTGTCAAAGTTTTGCACTTTTTGGGAGCCGAATTTTGCTTGGAGACCATTCGAGTATTTCTCGTTTTAGTTTCTTTTCCAGCCTTCTCTCTGTTAATTGATTAGGTAGTTGTTTTTCAATTTCTTTGATGTACCAAAATCGAACAATACTTTTCTTCTCTTCTCCTCTTCCAAATCCTTTTCTTTTCTTGCTTCTCTTCCAAACTCTAGTCGATTACATCTCCTTCTTCTTTTCTCAATTTGGCCGAACCAATCTTCCTCTCCCCAAGTTGTTATAGTTTGCATCTTTTCTTAGTGTTTTACATCTTGGCCGAATATAGCAACCCATTTTGACATTCAGTTTCCATTCTTTGCTTACATTCCTCATTCCCTGTTCTCTCCCTCTTAACTCTTTTGTTCTTGCCTTAGCCGAAAGCTATCTCCTCTTGTGATTTGTAGTTTAGCCGAATATCTCTACTCTTTATAAATCTCTCTGTGTTGATTTCCTTCACTACTGTGTGCCGTCTATATAGTTCTTCTAGTTCATCGGGTTTGTGGTTAGTAAGTCCTATTGTCAGTCGTAGTGCCCGACTCTTCTATTTTCTTCCTCGTTGCCACATTAATCTTTACCCTAACACCCTTCTATGTGTCGATTTTTGCTAGGAGTGTGGTTGTCTTAACCCTTACTTCTGTCGATTGTGTGCTCTCGGTTTTTATTGGGGGTGTGGGTCAATTTGCCTCTCCTCCTCTTTTGACTTGGCTTTTCGGTAAAATACTATAAGGCTTGGTTCATTGGTTTATAAATGTGTGGTAGTTAACAAGTTGTGATTGAGATTCCGGTAGTCATTAAAGGATTAACCAAAGCTTTTGACTGTAATAGGTTGGAAGCACTCGCGGGTGTGTAACAATACGCTGTATCTGTTAGTCGGCTGAAAAGCTAAAAGAGTGTGTACTAACACCGTCTAAACTGTAGATCGGTGAAAAGTCGAAAAGCCAAAAGGTTGGGCTTTAAGGTTACATGAGCGTGCAAATGCTCATGTGGTGGAACCGAGCCCACAAACGTGGGCGTAAGACTGTAGAGGCCGCCATGAGCGTTCTCATGGGCTTAGGCCGTTATGGGCTAGAATGGGCCATGTGGGCCCAATGGGCTCGTGGGACCCACATGGATAAAAACTTACGTTGTGTGATAAATAATGGACTGGGCTGTGTAGTTGCATGACCGTGGTTAATTCTGGGCCAGATGGGCCACAACAGCGTGTAGGCCCACTTGGGCTACATTATGGTCCTTGGGCCCATATGCACTGTTTTGATTGTTAAGGTTGCACTAGTCGCTTGAGGCGACTGTAGACCTCCGAAAGAGTTTGTAAATGTACCTAGACCCCAAAGTAGGTAAAATGACCGAACTACCCCTGGAGGGTAAAATGACCGAATTACCCCTAGAGGGTGAAATGACTGTAAGACCCCTGTAGGGCAAAATGACTGTAATACCCCTATAGGGTAGAATGACCGTAATACCCTTATAGGGTAAAATGACTGTAATACCCCTGTAGGGTAGAATGACCATAATACCCTTGTAGGGTAAAATGACTGTAATACACCTATAGGGTAAAATAACTATAATACCCCTATAGGGTAAAATGACCATAATACCCTTGTAAGGTAAAATGATCGTAATACCCCTGTAGGGTAAAATGACCGTAATACCCCTGTAGAGTAAAATGAATGTAATACACATGTAGGGTAAAATGACTGTAATACCCTTGTAGGGTAAAATTACTGCAATACCTCTATAGGGTAGAATGACCGTAATACCCCTGTAGGGTAGAATGATCGTAATACCCCTATAGGGTAAAATGACTGTAATACCCCTGTAAGGTAGAATGACTATAATACCCCTGTTAGATAAAATAATTGTAATACCCGTGTATGGTAAAATTACCGTAATACCCCTGCAGAGTAAAATGATTCTAATACCCCTGTAGGGTAGAATGACCGTAATACCCTGTCAAGTAAAATAACAATAATATCCCTGTAGGATAAAATGACCGTAATACCCATACAGAGTAAAATGACTATAATACCCCTATAGGGTATAATGACTGTTATGCCTTATATGTTGTTTGATTGATTGACTATGTTATGTGATATTTATGTGTTTTACATACATGAACGACATGCTACATAAGTTGGGTTATTGTTATGGAGGAAGTACTGATCTGTTAGGGTCGCACGGGTCGCATGAGATGACTGTGGACCCACCGAAGGCTTAAACCGTATATTCGTACTGATATATTAGGGTCGTACGAGTCACACGAGACGATTGTGGACCCACCGAAGGCTTAAAGTTGTATATTCATACTGATCTATTAAGGTCGCACAAGTCACACGAGACAACTGTGGACCGACCGATGGCTTTATGCCGTTTATACTATCGATGGCTTAGTGTCGTTCAAGTTACCGATGGCTTTGTGCCATGCATATTATCGATGGCATAGTGCTGTCCATTTTACCGATGGCTTTGTGCCACGCATATTATTGATGGCTCAGTGCTGTCTATTTTACCGATGGCTTTGTGCCACACATATTATCGATAGCTTAGTGCTGTCCATTTTATCGATGGCTTTGTACCACGCATATTATCGATGGCTTAGTGCTATCCATTTTACCGAAAGTAGGTTTTACTGATGGCTTAAAGCCACTTTATCTTACCGGCAGCTATGCTGCGATTCTGATTACTGGCAGCTAAGTTGCGATTCTATTGTGTGGCAGCCTTGCTGCAATATTAGTGTGCTGGCTGGATGGGTTGATTTTTTCCCTACATGGTGTGTTACTGGTGTAGATTGGTGTGTTGGCTGGATTTGGGTGGGTTGCACTATTTCATTATTGTTCTAAACTGATACTTTATTTGGCTTAAGCCCACATATGTTCTGCTTCTGATTTTGCTACTGAAATGGGCTAAGGCCCATCTGATACTGTCTACTATAATGGGCTCATACCAAGACTATTTCTATATTCTGTTTATCTGAATGACTGTTCTTTTTACATATTAGGGGATTACACATTGAATATTTCTAAATTCACTCCGTTTTTAATCATGTAGGTAATCCCCAACATTAGGTGGACCGGTGTTGCGAGGGACTTGGAGACGGCTACACTGCTGCTCTTGCTTTTACTTTTGACTTTTATTTACAATAATTTTGATTTTGGTTTATTTGTTTTTGTATAAGGCCTTTCTATGGTTTTAAGTGTATAAGGGATTTATACTTGCTTTTATATAAGCTGCTAGTTGTAGGAAAAAAAATTGTTTTCAAAGACACCACGTTTTCGCAACAAATTTTGAAAAGCTTTCGCTACAAACAAGATTTTGAAATTAACAACATTTTAAAGAAAGTAATTTTTGATAATAACGCAAGGTTTTAAATCATCTTTTAAAGCGTGCAAGAAGGTTTCCAACGACAATGAGTTTTACGTTTCACACTTCAATGTGACACTA
Organism: Gossypium stocksii; assembly: GCA_020496765.1. Lineage (NCBI taxonomy): Eukaryota > Viridiplantae > Streptophyta > Magnoliopsida > Malvales > Malvaceae > Gossypium > Gossypium stocksii. The sequence continues at coordinate 32,125,855 of CM035627.1, forward strand.
CCAGATTCGGCCATAACGTCCAGGCTGACTTTGGAGTGTTACATTTAGTGGTATCAGAGCCAAGTTGCAAAACTCGACTGTGGAATGGGTTTTCAAATTTGGGATTTCAAAGAGTTGTTTTCAAGTATATAAAGTGTTTTGAGACATTTCCTCTGAAAAGTGTGGCACACCAAGTCTCCGGTGCCGAATCCGTAAGTTTACTAAATACTATTGTTTGTTTTCGACTAAAAAGGAGTAAATAGGGAACACCAAGGTTACTTTAGATGCTAGACTGTGCTATGATGCTTGAATTTAGATTCAGTATTTATTCAGTGTTTGTTCTGGAAATGTAGAAATTGTATGCATGTGATATCTATCCACTCCGATAGATAGATGTTTTGGGTGCATGTTAGCTAGAATCAGAGTGCGCACCGAGAGTGTAGTGGTGTAGACTAGGTTGTGCAACTGCTCTGATAGTTGGAAATTTTGAGGACGAAATTTCTTTAAGGATGGGTGAATTGTAACGCCCCAAATTTTGAGCCTAAAAGTATTAGGCCTTGGGTATGGATCAATAAGGAGGCTGTACATAAGTATTTAATTGTGCAAGAAAATGACACAATTCAATGTCTGCTTCAGTGGTTAAGGGTCCTGTGAAGTGTTGGAGAAGTCCTAGGTCCAAATCTAAGCTCTAGGAAAAATTTTAGTTTTTCCTCTTAAGTAAACCTTGCCTTTAGCATATTGGCCTTATAAATTATTATGGTTGAAATATGACACAAAGAGAGCTTGTAGTCTAGTGGCAAGGTGGCATGATGTGTAACTGTAAGGTCTGAGGTTCAAGTCTTGGCGTGTGCAGAATTTTTGGTTTTTCCTTGAATAAACCTAGGCATTAGCATATAGGCTTTGTAAAATATTAAGGATAAGTTGTGACACAAGGAGCCTATTGGCTTGATGGTAATTGGCGTGGTAGAGCTTCAAGGGGGCTGATGTTCAGGTCACACCTTGAGCAAAAAGGTATTTATTTTGCTGTCTAGGCTAGGAAAGAGGTGGAATTGGACTGGAACGCTAAGGTTGACTTTGTCATAAGGTGTTTGAAAGGAATTTGAATTGGATGTTGGAGTGTTTAGTGGAGTGATATGAGGAGTAAATCAAGGAGTGATAAGAGGAGGAATATATGGAGGGAATCGTGGAATTTTGTGAGGGAAGTGTTGGCCGAATAAGGGATTCCTTATGTGCCAAATCGGTCAGAGGCATTAGTGCCGAATTTGAATTGTGGCACTCAAGAATTTCGACTTTAGTGAGTATTTCTTTCCCTTTTCAGTTTTTGTCAAAGTTTTGCACTTTTTGGGAGCCGAATTTTGCTTGGAGACCATTCGGTTATTTCTCATTTTAGTTTCTTTCTTGGCCTTCTCTCTGTTAATCGATTAGGCAGTTGTTTCTTAATTTCTTTGCTGTACCAAAAAAGAACAATACTTTTCTTCTCTTCTCCTCTTTCCAATCCTTTTTTTTCTTACTTCTCTTCCAAACTCTAGCCGATTACATCTCCTCCTTCTTTTCTCAATTTGGCCAAACCAATCTTCCTTTCCCCAAATTGTTATAGTTTGCATCGTTTCTTGGTATTTTATATCTTGGTCGAATATAGCAACCCATTTTGACATTAGGTTTCCATTCTTTGCTTACATTCCTCCTTCCCTATTCTCTCCCTCTTAACTCATTTGTTCTTGCATTTGTCGAAAGCTATCTCCTCTTGTGGTTTGTAGTTTTACCGAATATCTCTACTTTTTATAAATCTCTCTATGTCGATTTCCTTCACTACCGTGTGTCATCTCTGTAGTTCTTTTGGTTCATCGGGTTTGTGGTTGGTAAGTCCTATTGTCAGCCGTAGTGTTCGATCTTCTGTTTTTTTCCTTGTTGCCACATTAATCTTTACCCTAACACCCTTCTATATGTCAATTTTTGCTAGGAGTGTGGTTGTCTTAACCCTTGCTTCTGTCGATTGTGTGCTCTCGATTTTTATTGGGGGTGTGGATCGATTTGCCTCTCCTCTTTTTTTGACTTGGCTTTTCGGTAAGATACTATAAGGCTTAGTTCACTGGCTTATAAGTCTGTGATAGTTAACAAGTTGTGATTGGCATTCCGGTAGTCATTAAAGGATTAACCAAAGCTTTTGACTGTAATAGGTTGGAAGTACTCACGGGTGTGTAGTACAAGCTCGTAAACAGGTGTGTAACAATACGCTGTATTTGTTAGTCTATTGAAAAGCTGAAAGAGTCTGTACTAACACCGTCTAAACTGTAGATCGATGAAAAGTTAAAAAGCCGAAAAGTCGGAAGGTTGGGCTTTGAGGTCCAATAAGCGTGCGAATGCTCGTGTGGTGGAACTGAGCCCACGAACGTGGGCATAAGACTGTAGAGGCCGCCATGAGCATTCTCAAAGGCTTAGGCTAGTATGGGCTGGAATGACCGTGTGGGCCCAATGGGCTCATGGGCCCCACACAGATAAAAACTTACGTTTTGTGATAAATAATCGATTGGGCTGCGTAGTTGCATGACCGTGGTTAATTCTGGGCCAGATGGGCCACATGAGCGTGTAGGCCCACTTGGGCTACATAATGGGACTTGGGCCCATATGCGCCGTTTTGACTTTTAAGGTTGCACTAGTCGCTTGAGACGATTGTAGACCTCCCGAAGAGTTTCTAAGTGTACCTAGACCGCAATGTTGGTAAATGACTAAACTACCTCTGGAGGGTAAAATGATCAAATTATCCCTAGAGGGTGAAATGATCGTAATACCCCTGTAGGGTAAAATGATGTAATACCCTTCTAGGGTAGAATGACCGTAATACCCCTATAGTGTAGAATGACCGTAATACCCCTATAACATAAAATGACTTTAATACCCCTATAGGATAAGATGACCGTAATACCCCAATAGGGTAAAATGACAATAATACCCCTGTAAGGTAAAATGACTGTAATACCCCTGTAGGGTAGAATGACCGTAATACCCCTGTAGGGTAAAATGACCGTAATACCTCTATAGTGTAAAATGAATGTAATACCCCTATAGGGTAAAATGACTGTAATACCCCTATAGGATAAAATGATCGTAATACCCCTATAGGGAAGAATGACCATAATACCCCTGTAGGGTAGAATGACCGTAATACCCCGTAGGGTAAAATGACTATAATACCCCTGTAGGGTAGAATGACCGTAATGTAACACCCCTAACCTGAAACCGTCATCGGAATCGTGTATGAGGCATTACCGGACTCAGAACAACATTTACAGAAATAACAAGTGGTTGGTTGCAGAATCACATACAATTCAATTCATAATCACCCTTATCAAGGGTTTTCAAACACCTTACGGACATTAGAGACGGTTAGGATTCGAATCCTATCATATCGGACACTCAGAAAAACTTTCAATTTTAAAACACCGTCACACGCCCGTGTGACTATTGGCACGGTCGTGTCATAGGACCATGTGGTCTTCACACGCCCGGTTCGACAATCGTGGACAAAACTGTCCATTATGCCACGACTGCTCCACATGACTGTTTGGAGGCCGTGTACCCCACACGGTTGAGACACACGGCTGTGTCTCCTACACGTGTGGTATATAAAATAAATTAAATCAAGGTACAGGGGAGGCACGGTCCAGGGACACGCCCGCATGGTCAGGCCGTGTGTCACCCACGGCCTAGGCACGCCCGTGCCATATACCCATGGAGCATTCTACCAAATCCAACACGGCCATGGCACACACCCGTGTGCCCTGCCGTGTAGGCTGTGTCAGGCTGTATACCAAGGCTTGGCCTCCCTAAGACACAATCAAGCACAAGTATAACCAAAATTAGCCAATTCAATAGTAAATTACACAAAAGAACTTTATTTATAATCATTACCTACAAAATATCATATGAGTAATGTAACTTAGGCATACAAAAATAGCCATTTACAACCACAAATTGTTCTATACATTCCATAAATTACACTTGAAATATGAAATATACCAAAAAAGCTTGATAGTGTGTTGTGTATCTCTGACTTTACGATCTCAATCTAACAAGCTTGAAATCCATGGAAAAGGGAAAAGAAAAGGGTAAGCTACAAGAGCTTAGTAAGTTGATAAACGCTAATTTATACATATTTTTACCCCATGTTTAGCCTATATTCTGGATGAATTACTATCAATTTTGTGAGAACTGGTGCTCTTAACCCCTCTTTTTCATATCTTATACTCAGGAGAGCATAGGGAAGATGAAAGAACAGAAAACGGGCCTAAAACGTTGAAAAATAAACCAAAAAGCAAGAACCACACGGGCCAAGAGATGCCACACGGCCGTGGCACATGGGCGTGCTTCACAAAGATCACACGAACAAAGCTCCGACAAGCACGGCCACTATACACAGCCGTGCCAAATCACACGGCCTCTATCGAACCCACACGGGCGTGGCACGCGAGCGTCTTCTAGTCGTGAGAAAGAGGAATTTCATTCGAATTGAGATACTTGGAGGCTAAGAAAGGCTCCCCAAAGCTCTATATAAAGATCCTAGGAGGCAACTCTAAAGGGGTGCTTATTTTTCCCCACAAAGGGAAGCATTCTTTGCTGCAACACAGAGAGTGGAAGTAGGGATTACTCGCAGGGAAGCTGATTGATTCATCCCAGAAGCCGGAATTCTACAGCAATATAGAGGATCTCCCGAAATTCCTTCAAGGGTTTTCGGGTTCTTTTATGTTTTGTTATTTTATTTCTTCTGAGATGTTTTCTTTCTTTATTATGAACTAAACCCCTCAAATACTTGAGGGGGATGAAACCTAAGACGAATCTTGTTATTATTTATTCTTGAGTTATATGATAAATACTTGAACTGTTCTTAATTATGTGTTCTTCATCCTTGATTTAATAGTCCTAGGTATTATTTCAAGAACTAGATGTGCTTAGAGCAGAGGAGCAAAAGTCCCTGTGATAAGAGTAGATCTACCATAATTAAGCGAAGTTGCATGCAACCCTAGACATAGGGCGACATAAATCTACCGGATTAGGGTCAAACCTAATATGGGGAACCATAGATCGAATTAATGCAACCTAGGGAGTTAATTAATAAGGGAAATTTAATTAACAACTTAGGCCTAGTTGCTCTATGCCTCGACGGAGGGTTTAGCATAGATTAGGGATCTCTACGGATCAAGTCAAGTAAACAAATCATATAGTTCAAGAAAACAATAACAAGTGAAGTCTAGGTGGATTCTCCCTTAAGTATTGTCCATATCAATCAGCTTTTCCCTAAAAAGTTTTCCCAATTTACTCTTTGTGCTTTTCTTAGTTAGTTTTAGAAGTAGTTTAAACAAACCCCTCTTTTATTCTTAGGCTAGATAATAGAAAGGAAGTAAGTAATAGTACTTTTGGTTCTCTTGGGTACGATAACTCGATCTTGCCACTAAGCTATACTACTGTTCAATAGGTGCGCTTGCCTTAAACGTCGTGATATTAGTTAGTTTGGCTATGATCAAGTTCTTTATAAATTTTATTACTTCATATCACGCGATATCAAGTTTTTGGCGCCATTGCCGGGGAACTAAAATATTACGAACACTTGATTTCTATTACTTTAGCCATTAATATATTTATTTATTTATTTATTTTTATTTTTATTTTTATTTTTATTTTTATTTTCTTCTTATTTTTTTTTCTAGGTTTTTCTAAGTTTATTTTTTTATTTTATTTTCGTTCCTTTTTTATTTTTCTAGGTTTTTCTAGTTTATGACTAGAAACAACCCAACAGGACCATTACTTTTTGACGAAGATTTAGAAGCTACAGTTCGCAGAAATCGCAGAGAGATCAGACGAAGCCTACATTATCCAGAGCAAGAACCTGAGCACGAGCCAGAACCTACAGAAGAGATGGAAGCAAATCAAAACGTTCCACCACATCCAGCACTACCAGCAGAACCAGTAAACCAGGATGAAGCTCCTCGAACTATGTATGATTATGCTAAACCTAGTTTGATTGGTACTCAAACTAGCATTGTTAGACCTGCTATTGCTGCTAATAATTTTGAACTAAAACTTAACGCTATTCAGATGATTCAGCAGTTTGTACAGTTTGATGGTTTACAGGATGAAGAACCCAACGCTCATTTAGCAAACTTTTTGGAATTGTGCGATACTTTTAAAATTAATGACGTTTCTGATGATGCTATTCGACTAAGGCTATTTCCATTTTCTCTAAGAAACAAAGCCAAACAGTGGTTAAATTCTCTACCACGAGGCTCAATCACCACATGGGAACAGATGACAGAAAAATTTTTACTTAAATATTTTCCTCCCGCTAAAATAGCTAAATTACGAAACGATATTTCTTCCTTTGTGCAAATGGATTTAGAAACACTCTACGATGCCTGGGAGAGATACAAGGATCTTTTGAGAAGATGTCCTCATCATGGACTACCTTTATGGCTACAAGTTCAAACCTTCCACAACGGTTTGAATGCATCCACACGACAAATGGTTGATGCAGCCGCAGGAGCAACAATTAATAATAAAACGCCAGAAGCAGCTTATGAATTTATTGAAGAAATGTCATTGAATAACTATCAGTGGCAAATCATGAGGACAAAGCCTGCAAAAGTTGCAGGAGTTTATAATATTGATGCTGTTACTATGCTTACTAATCAGGTGGAGCTTTTAAATAAAAAGTTTGATAATTTTGTTGGTTCTACGCAGGTACAGCTAGTTATGCAATGCAACGCAACTCCAGGAAATATGTTCAATCCAAATTACTCCTCTTATGGACATGGCATGGAAACTCAGCAAGCCAACTATATGGGTAACAATTCTAGACTTCAAAATAACCCTTATAGTAATACTTATAATGCAGGTTGGCAGAGTCACCCCAGTTTTTCATGGGAAGGACAAGGAAATCAAAGACAACCGCCTCCTCTAGGATTGCAACAGCCACCATTCCAACAAGAGAAAAAGCCGAACTTTGAAGAGATGGTCACAAAATTTATTGCCGTATCAGAAACATGTTTCCAAAACACCGAAACTTCATTGAGGGACCAGCAGGCATCCATGCAAGGACTTGAAACTCAAATAGGCCAGCTTGCCAAGCTAATCTCTAAAAAACCGCGATGTGGGCTATCAAGCAATACTAAGACTAACCCTAAGGAGCAACTCAATACTGTGGATATGATAGATGATGAGGGGATAACCAAAACCAACCCAAAGCCATGCAAGCAGCCTGTGGTAAGTAAAGGAAAGGATGAGGCAAGTCCCAAAGATGAAATCCTCAAAGAATTTAAACCTCGTATCCCATACCCAAACGCGCTAAAGAAGGACCGCATAGATCAGCAATTCGGTAAGTTTCTTAAACTGTTAAAGAAATTACATATTAACTTACCTTTTGTTGAAGCAATTATGCAGATGCCGGAGTACGCAAAATTTTTAAAGGAACTTCTCACAAATAAAAGGAAGTTGGAAGAATTTTCCATAGTGGAACTCAACGAGGAATGCTCAGCTATTCTCCAAAATAAACTGCCAACCAAACTGAAAGATCCAGGGAGTTTTACTATTCCTTGTTTATTTGGTAGCCTAGACACCAAAAATGCTTTAGCTGATTTAGGAGCTAGTATAAATGTCATGCCTTATAAACTGTTTAAACAACTAGGTCTTGGAAAGCCTAAGCAAACTAAGATGAGCATTCAACTAGCTGATAAAACTATTAGGTCTCCTAAGGGAATAATTGAAGATGTGCTCGTCAAAATTGATAAATTTATATTCCCAGTTGACTTTATTGTTTTAGACATTGATGAGGATAGCGATATACCCTTAATTCTAGGGCAACCCTTCTTAGCAACTGCCAGAACAATAATTGATTTAGGAACAGGTGAACTTACACTATGTGTAGGTGATGACAAAGTTACTTTACAAGCTCAAAACGCAATTAAAATTGTTGATAATAATATAGTCACGAGTCCTTGTAAAAACATTGAACTCACCACCCAACCTTCTGTGCAGGATACACTTCACATAAAGGCAACCCAATCACAGACAAGTCCATACAATGGAGAGGCACCTAAAAAGCGAACGCTTCAGATCGAGGAACTAGATGAGTGTCTGAACTATCATGAAAAACCCAAAATATGCCACACCAACCCAGAGCATCACCAAGACGACCCTCAGGTAAAAATGTGTCCAATCAAGGTAGGGGATAAGGTACTTCTAGGGGAAGACGACCCCCGAATCTTGAACTCGAAAGAACATACAAGTGACATACCTCACTTCACGGTAATGAAAATCTTCCCTTATGGTACAGTAGAAATAAAACATGAGTCACTTGGCACTTTCAAGGTAAACCATACTCGACTCAAATCTTATGTTAATAATAAAATTGCAAGCAGGATAGAAGAGTATCAACTCTTCAAACCACCGTGAACGAATAAGCTTAAGAAAAGTCGAGCTTAGACTATAAACAAGCCTCGGGAGGCAACCCGAGCACTAACTTAGTAACTTTTCTTCTAGTTTTGTTTTCAGTCTTTTTACACAGCAACTAACACCTTTGATGCAGGAAATTAGGACCACACGGCCTGGCACATGGGCGTGCCTAAGGCCGTGTGACATCTTAAACAGAGACACGGTCGTGCACCCAGACCGTGTACAAACAGAGTAGAAGTTTCCCAAAAGCACGGGGGGTCAACAAATCCCCACGGCCATGCGACATGGCCGTGGCAACCCTGCAGTATCAACATGGGCTCACACAACGCCACACGCCTGTGTCCCTAAGCCGTGGCCAACACTGTCAAATTAAACACGGCCGTTCGACTACCTACACGATCGTGCGAAAAGCAAACAAGTTCACAACGGCCGTGCAATATGGCCAACACGGGCTAACCCCGAACCACACGGGCGTGTGCCTCATTTTTATTTCAAAATTTATTTTTATGTTTAATCCTATTTTTCTCATTTTTTTATTTTATTTTTCCTTTATTAGTTTCCTTTTTATTTCAAAATTTATTTTTACGTTTAATCCTTTTAATCATTGCAGTATTAGTATTTTTAGAACTCAGTTTATTATTTCTCTATTATTTAATTTTCTATCTTTCATATCGGCCAATCCTTAACGAGTAATCTTTATTAATCGAAAATTCCCACAACTAATTAATATTTCCGTAGTTTCAAAAAGGAGCTCTACAGCTCATATTCAAACGGAAATGAGACCACCCCTGCCACAATTACCGACTCTTCCTCACAAATTCATCCTAAATTCAGGGAGTTTTAATTCTGTCCCTATCTTATGATATTATACTTCTCTTGCTATTTATATAACTTTGTACATTGAGGGCAATGTACATCTTAAATGTGGGGGGGAAGCTTACTTGAAATCTTTACATTATGAAAATCCCTAAAATTGTACTTCATGCGTTGTTCTTAACTAATTCTCAATCTCCTATTAGGAATTTATTCTGATTGATTTATGATTTCTATCGATATGTTGAGAATTAAGATACAAGTGCTTGTACTTTGATTATTCAAACTTTAAAACATTAGGGAATCAAGCATGATAAGTTGAAATTTTTGAGAACCCCAAAATTTTTTTGCATAAGTTATCTTCCCTAAATTTAAGTATTATCTTGAGATTTGAAATTCGCAGGATTGACATCAAAAGCCATAATTCTGGTGAGATTTTTGAGCCTTTTTGAGCATACATTCTTTCGTGCTCACTTTTATTATTGTTTTCAGTGAGTCAATACTGAATTGTTATTCTAGAACTTGCTTCGATTATACATGTTGAGACCACATCATTGATTTGATATACCGAGATGATAAAGGCACCTAGGATTTAACCCACTTACCCCACAAAAAGCCTACCTCCATAAATTAACCCCTAGTAAACCCATTGAGCCTAACAACCTTTTCCTTGACTCACCCTCTAATTATTAACCAATAACCCATTTTTGTTGAATTGCATTCAATTATTTTGACCCCTATTTTTGTCGAAATTTGAGTTGAATTTTTCATCTAGCTTTTCTTTTCTCCTTTCTAGATTGTAAAGTTTTATTCAATTTATTACATTACTTGAATTGTTCTTAAAAAAAAAGAAAAAAAGAAAAAAAAGAAAAAAAAAAGACGAAAAGAAAAAAAATATATGTACATACAGTGAAATTCAGTTGTAACTTGTAATAGTTGAACAAGTTTTTGCATATTTCTATTTTAAGGCTACCAAGGCAGAAATAATAGTATCATAAGAATTAGCTGAGAAATATGTTCCAGTGATAGAGATTTTTCTAGCTAGATAATTTTTCAGTTCAATCTCGATTCTAACATTTTTTTTTCCAGCCTGTGACAACACCCCTAACCAAGCCCTGTTACAACCATTAAAAGACCTTTTGATCAATGTATCATATCAAACTTTAGTGGTGGAGATTTGATTTTCTTGCAAGCTTATGGTAATAACTTTTTAGGTTGACTAAGGAGTGCTTAAATTTTGAACCCTAAACACTTCGAGTGGATAGAGTGAACCTTTAGTGAGGATGTCAACTCCTGTTAATTAAGATGGAGAGATAACTACTTAGAAGGAAGGAAGAGACTTATGTTTTCAATGATTAAATTCTCAACTTAGAGTAATTAAGTCTTTAATGTTCTTCTGATTGAATTACTCATTGTATGACTACCTGTGGATTAGTTTGAAACATTATTGATAAAGGTTGTAAGTTGAGAAGAATGATTCTTATTTAGGGATTGAGATTTTGCTTGAGGACAAGCAAAGGCTTAAGTGTGGGGGTATTTGATAAACGCTAATTTATACATATTTTTACCTTATGTTTAGCCTATATTCTAGATGAATTACTATCAATTTTGTGAGAACTGGTGCTCTTAACCCCTCTTTTTCATATCTTATACTCAGGAGAGCATAGGGAAGATGAAAGAACAGAAAACGGGCCTAAAACGGTGAAAAATAAACCAAAAAGCACGAACCACACGGGCCAAGAGATGCCACACGGCCGTGGCACACAGGCGTGCTTTACAAAGATCACACGGACAGAGCCCCGACAAGCACGGCCACTACACACGACCGTGCCAAATCACACGGCCTCTATCGAACCCACACGGGCGTGGCACGCGGGCATGTTCTAGTCGTGAGAAACAGGAATTTCACTCGAATTGAGATACTTGGAGGCTAAGAAAGGCTCCCCAAAGCTCTATATAAAGATCCTAAGAGGCAACTTTAAGGGGGTGCTTATTTTTCCCCACAAAGGGAAGCATTCTTTGCTGCCAACACAGAGAGTGGAAGTAGGGGTTACTCGCAGGGAAGCTGATTGATTCATCCCAGAAGCCAGAATTCTGCAGCAATATAGAGGATCTCCCTAAATTTCTTCAGGGGTTTTCGGGTTCTTTTATGTTTTGTTATTTTATTTCTTCTGAGATGTTTTCTTTCTTTATTATGAACTAAACCCCTCAAATACTTGAGGGGGATGAAACCTAAGACGAATCTTGTTATTATTTATTCTTGAGTTATATGATAAATACTTGAACTGTTCTTAATTATGTGTTCTTCATCCTTGATTTAATAGTCCTAGGTATTATTTCAAGAACTAGATGTGCTTAGAGCAGAGGAGAAAAAGTCCTTGTGATAAGAGTAGATCTACCATAATTAAGCGGAGTTGCATGCAACCCTAGACATAGGGCGACATAAATCTGCCGGATTAGGGTCAAACCTAATATGGGGAACCATAGATCGAATTAATGCAACCTAATGAGTTAATTAATAAGGGAAATTTAATTAACAACTTAGGCCTAGTTGCTCTACGCCTCGACAGAGGGTTTAGCATAGATTAGGGATCTCTAGGATCAAGTCAAGTAAACAAATCATATAGTTCAAGAAAACAATAACAAGTGAAGTCTAGGTGGATTCTCCCTTAAGTATTGTCCATATCAATCAGCGTTTCCCTAAAAAGTTTTCCCAATTTACTCTTTATGCTTTTCTTAGTTAGTTTTAGAAGTAGTTTAAACAAACCCCTCTTTTATTCTTAGGCTAGATAATAGAAAGGAAGTAAGTAATAGTACTTTTGGTTCCCTTGGGTACGATAACTCAGTCTTGACACTAAGCTATACTACTATTTTATAGGTGCGCTTGCCTTAAACGTCGTGATATTAGTTAGTTTGGGTGTGATCAAGTTCTTTATAAATTTTATTACTTCATATCACGCGATATCATAAGTCATATGAAATTCAAAGCAATGCAACAAATCACTAAATCATTTACTTCAACATAACAATTACCATCACATATCATTGCACAATTAACTTACTCTTTATACACATTTCACATGCCGATCATGAACATGCTTAATCGTATCATTCTCAGTATACAGTACCATTTTCAGTTTACCTGTACAATCACTGTATTACAGTACAGTTAATCTAATCCCATTGAGCAATTTCAGAATATGAACAGATATACAAAGGTTAGCACATAAGTGCCGAACAGACATGGCAGAGCCATGAGGTAGCCAAAGCTACTAACAGTAGGGTAGCCGAAGCTATAATCAGTGCGGTAACCAAAGCTACAGTCAGTAACAGTACAGAAGTTAACCACGAGCCTACTCACACAAGCTGATAGGTGTCTGTAACACATGCAAGACTACCTAGCACCCGGGTAACTGAAACGGTCAGAACAGTGGGGCCCTCTCATATCTATGCCTATTCCTACTTACTCAATTGGGACTTACAGTCAATTTAACATTCCATATATTCAGTGACAGTATCCAATATTCAATCATCTCACAAGGAAATTATCAAGATAACAACATAGCAATAAATAATTAAGCAGAATTAATCGAATTCGCTAGAATTACATATAGCTTACCTAGATGTCAAAAAATTTACTTCTCGAATTTAATCAAGGATTTTCTCTTTTCCCCGATCACGGGCCCTCTCAGACTTTTCTTGATCTAAATGCATACACATACATAGATATCAATTATTTATTTCAATATGGTCACAATTCACATTTGGGGTAAATTTCCAAATTTACCCCTCAACTTTACAATAATTACAATTTAGTCCCATAAGACAAAAATCTCAATTTATTTATTCCAAGGACTTATAAAGCCCATTTTCACAATTATGACACTCAAATATTCATTATTTCACACATTTAGGAACAATTTGTAATTTCTACAAATTAGTCCATTTTCATGTACTTTCATTCACTTTCATCCCATAAAACATGCATATGACACTTAAAACTTCCATTAGCTACCATTAGTGAGCTAAACATACTCATATCACAAATGGGTAAATTTTTAGACCTCAATTTTTCTTCAAATAAATGGTAGAATCATGAAATATAAGCTTCAATGAGTTCAAAAATATAAAAATAATTAAAAATGGGACCAAATTGCACTTACATGGAAGCTTGAAAAATTTTGAAACCCTAGCTATGATGAAAGGGAGAATTTCGGTAGCACATAGATGGAATAGGGAAGATGAACACCCCATTTTAGTCAAAAATTTGTCTTCTTCTTACTTTTGCCAGAAATACCCTTCTATCTATTACTGAGATATTTTCCCTTGCATGCCCATAATTGTCCATAACACTCACTAATGGTCTTATTACCACATAAAAGCTTCCCATTTCGTGTGACAATTCAATCAAGTCCAATTATCAATTAATAAGCACATTTTGCACTCTTCTCAATTTAGTCCTAAAATTTCAATTAGGCACAAATTCATCAAAATTTCTATCAATATTCTATCACAACATTTCAATCAATCGATAAATAAGTAAAAATTCATAAAAATTAAATTTTTACTTTGGATTCATGGTTACAAAACCACTGTTCTGATTAGCCCCTAATTCAGGTTATTACACGTAATACCCCTATAAGGTAAAATGACTGTAATACCCTTGTAAGGTAAAATGACTGTAATACTCCTCTAGGGTAAAATGACTGTAATACCCCCATGTAGAGTAAATTAACTGTAATACCCCTGTAAGGTAGAATGATTGTTATGCATTATATGATGTTTGATTGATTATGTTATGTGATATTTATGTTTTTTGAATACATGCACGACATGATGCATAGGTTGGGTTATTGTTATGGAGGAAGTACTGATCTGTTAGGGTCGCACGAGACGATTGTGGACCTATTGAAGGCTTCAAGCTGTATATTCATACTGATTTGTTAGGGTCGCAAGGGTCGCACTAGATGACTGTGGACCCACCGAAGGCTTAAAGCCGTATATTTATACTGATCTATTAAGGTCGCACGAGACGACTGTGGATCGACCGATGGCTTCGTGCCGTTCATACTATCAATGGCTTAGTGTCATTCATGTTACTGATGGCTTTGTGCCACGCATATTAGCGATGGCGTAGTGCTGTCCATTTTACCGATGGCTTTGTGCCACGCATATTATCGATGGCTCAATGCTGTCCATTTTACCGATGGTTTGTGCCACGCATATTATCACGAATTAGTGCTGTCCATTTTATTGATGGCTTTGTGCCACGTATATTATCGATGGCTCAGTGCTGTCCATTTTAGTGATGGCTTTGTGTCGCGCATATTATTGATGGCTCAGTGCTGTCCATTTTACCGATGGCTTTGTGTCACGCATATTAACGATGGCTTAGTGTTATCCATTTTATCAATGGCTTTGTGCCACGCATATTATCGATGGCTTAGTGCAGTCCATTTTACCGAAAGTAGGTTGTATTGATGGCTTAAAGCCACTTATCTTACTAGTAGCTATGCTGTGATTCTGATTACTAGCAGCTAAACTGCGATTCTGTTGTCTGGCAGCCTTGCTGCGAATTGGTGTAGTAGCTGGATGGGTTGATTTTATCCCCACATGGTGTGTTGGAGGTACGGAGTGGTGTGTTGGCTAGATTGGGATGGGTTGCACTATTGTATTATTATTCTGAACTGATACTTTATTTGGCTTAAGCCCACATATGTTCTACTTCTAATTCTGCTACTGAAAAGGGCTAAGGCCCATCTAATACTGTCTGCTATAATGGGCTCAGACCCAGACTGTTTCTGTATTCTGTTTATCTGACTGACTATTCTTTTTACATATTAGGGGATTACACACTAAGTATTCATAAACTCACCTCATTTTTAATCATGTAGGTAATCCCTAGCATTAGGTGGACTAATGCTGTGAGGGACTTGGAGGTGGCCACACTACTGCTCTTGCTTTTACTTTCGACTTTTAGTTTCAATAATTTTGATTTGGGTTTTTTTTTTTGCATAAGGCCTTTCTATGGTTTTAAGTTTATTGAGGATTTATACTTGCTTTTATATAAACTGCTAGTTGTAAGAAAAAAAACTGTTTTCAAAGACACCACGTTTTCACAACAAATTTTGAAAAGCTTTCGCTACAAAAATGATTTTGAAATTAACAACATTTTAAATTAAGTAATTTTCGATAATAACGTAAGGTTTTAAATCATCTTTTAAAGTGCGCAAAGAGGTTTCTAACGATAATGAGTTTTACGTTGCACATTTTAATATGACACTGCCAGATTCGGCCACAACATCTAGGCCGAGTTTGGGGTGTTACAATGGATGTGGTAAGTTGCATGATTTAAGTTGTTGAGAATGTGATTGGCTAAGTATGCTAGAAATGGCAAGAGAATGATGTGATGATGTCTTAGTTGTGAACATTATGGTTGTTTAAATATGTTATGAATTGTATCTGTGCATTGGTGCTTGTGTGTATGTGTTTCAGGGTGGCAAATGGCTTGGTAAATAGCCTATATATTGTCCACATAGGTAGACACACGGGCATGTGTCTAGGTTGTGTGTGACATACGGTCAGCCTTACGGGTGTGTGAATAGGTCGTGTGTCCCCTGCACCTTAATTTTGAGAAACAGAATGCCCAGTAGGGATCACACGGATGGAGACATAGCCATGTGTCTCAGTCGTGTGGACGGTAAGGCCTTGAAGACGGGCGTATGCCAAGGGCGTGTGAAGTCTACACCTATTCACAGCCTAGCACACGTGCTTGTGGCTTGGTCGTGTGGTTTTATTTTGCTAATAACATCATAAACAGAGAGTTATACGAGCTGATGACATGGGCGTGTCCTGAGCCACACGGGCGTGTGTAACCACAAGGCCTACTCATACGAGCTTGTAACTCTCCAAAACATGAAAATTTTCTAAATGTTCCAAGATTTTTGGTTTAGTCCCAAACCACTTCCAATGTACGTTTAAGGCCTCGTAGGCCCGTATAAGGGACGATATGCATGTATATGAATGGTTTTAAATTTAATGAAATTTTTTGGCCCGGTTTTGTACAATTGGTTATGTTTAAGTCCAGTAATACCTCGTACCTTGTCCCAGCATCGGACTCGGGTAAGAGGTGTTACACATCAAACCACAAGCTAAATAGTTAGCATCATCAGAAACCAAGGGATATTATGGACATGATTTACCTTCAGTATGTGTTTATCTGGAAATGTCTCCTGAATGGGTATAAGTGGAGAATTTCCTTCTTGCGGCTCCAATCTGGACAAGTGGTCTATTACTTGATTTTCTACTCCCTTTCAATCTTGAATTTCTAGATCAAACTCTTGAAGTAGAAGTACCCATTGGATCAGTCTCAGCTTAGCGTCTTTCATGCCAAGTAAATACTTAATTGCCGAGTGGTCCGTATAGACAGTCACTTTGGTACCTACAAGATAAGATCAAAACTTGTCAAAAGCAAACACAATAGTAAGTAACTCTTTTTCTGTTACCATATAATTCAATTGAGCTCCTGTTAGAGTCTGACTTGTATAGTAGATGGGATGAAAAACTTTGTTCCTTCGCTGGCCCACGAGAGCTCCTATCGTGAAGTCACTTGCGTCACAATCAATTCAAATGGCAAATCCCGGTCTAATGTGACGATTATGGTTGCCAAAACTAACTGACTCTTTAAATATTTGAAAGCTCTTAAGCACTCCTCACCAAATTTGAACATCATCTCCTTCTCCAATAATATGCATAAAGGTTTAGCAATTTTGGATAAGTCCTTGATAAATCTTCGATAGAAACTGGTGTGGCCCAAAAAGCTCCTAACACCATTTACAAATGTTGGAGGTGGGAGTTTCTTAATAACATCTACATTTCCTTTATCTACCTCGATTCCATGTCTCGTTATCTGATGCCCTAGAACAATACCTTCTCGTACCATAAAATGACACTTTTCCTAGTTGAGTACGAGGTTTATTTCTTCATATCGCTTTAGTACTTTGGCTAGATTGGCTAGATAATCATCATATGTATCTCCGAATACTGAAAAATCATCCATAAAGACTTCCAAGTATTTCTCAACCATGTCAGTAAAAATAGACATCATACATATTTGAAATGTAGCAGGTGCATTACATAAACCAAATGGCATGCGTCTAAATGCAAATGTATCATACAGGCAGGTGAATATTGTCTTGTGTTGATCTTTCAGTGCTATTGTAATTTGATTATACCCCGAATATCCATCAAGAAAATAATAGTAGTCTCACCCCGCGAGTCTATCCAGCATCTGGTCCAAATATGACAAAGAAAAGTGATCTTTCCTAGTCGCCTTATTCAGCTTCTGGTAATCGATACAAATTTTCCATCCCATAACCATTCTAGTCGGTATCAACTCATTATTCTCGTTCTCAATGATCGTAATACCTCTTTTCTTTGGTACACATTAGATCGGACTTACCCATGAACTGTCTAAGATGGGGTAAATTATACACGCATCTAACCACTTGATGATTTCCTTCTTTACCACGTCTTTCATGATTGGGTTCAGTCTTCGTTGTCCATTAATCGTCCCTTTCTCGCCATCTTTTAGGATAATCTTGTGCATGTATACTGATGGACTAATGCCATGAATATCGGCTATGGTCTATCCCATAGCCTTCTTGAATTGTTTCAATACTAAAATGAGTTTCTCTTCTTACTCATTGGTTAATTCTGCTGAAACAATCACAGGCAAAGTAGAAGTATTACCAACATAAACATATTTTAAATGTGAAGGAAGTACCTTAAGTTCTAATTTAGGTAGCTCCTCGATTGACACTTTTGGTTGGGCATGATTTCTATTCTCTAACTCCAAAGATTCAAAATGGGATTGCGGCTTAAATCCCCTTTGATTAGCTTCTAGCAAAGCTAAGTATTCATCCTCCTCTTCATCATTTGGAGGATCTGATGTCAAAATTTGTTCCAATGGGTCCTTAACATAGCTGAGTTCCTTTTCCTTGATTAATTATTCTAATTCAGAAATTGTAAAACGATCATTAATTGTGTTAGGAAATCGCATAGACTTAAAAACATTAAATGTTACATGATCATCCTGAACACACATAGTAAGCTCGCCCTTTTGCACACCAATAAGGGTCCTTCCGGTTGCTAAGAAAGGCCTTTCTAGGATGATTGGCACTTCTTTGTTTGCTTCAAAGTCTAAAACCACAAAGTCAACAGAAAAGATAAATTTGTCTACACGTACTAATACGTTCTTGATTTTTCCTTCAGGATGTGCTAAGGATAGATATGCTAATTGTAGTGTAACCATAGTCAGTCTAACTTCACTTGTCCCCAACTTTCTAAATATTAACATGGACATCAAGTTGATACTTGCACCCAAGTCACATAGTGTCTTACCACAATATGTTGCTCCAATGTTGTAAGGTATGGGTAAACATCCAGGATCCTTTAACTTTGAGGGTAGTTTGTCTTGAAGATATGCACTGTATTCCTTTGTCAATGTTACCGTCTCAAATTCTCCAAGTCTTCATTTTTTAGATAGGATATCCTTCATGAATTTGATGTAGTTCGGTATTTGTTCAAGTGCTTCAACCAATGAGATGTTGATATGAAGTTACTTGAGTATGTCTAGGAACTTCTTGAATTGAATTTCTTACTTCTGCTTCTAAAGTCTTTAAGTGTAAGGTGGTGGAGGCTTCTTTACTGGAACTAGTTGATTTATCTTTTGTGGTAATTATGCATCTAACGGAGTTGTTATTTTATCAAAATTAGCTAATTCAGAAGTTACCTTTTCAAATTTTACAGATTTAGGTTCTAGTAAAACTGAATTTCAACACTTAGTTGAACTTCCACTGAATCTTGAGCATCAGTTAGCTCTTTTTCAACTTTGACTGTGTTGGGCTCTAATGTCTTTCTTCTCCTTAATGTCAATGCTTTACAATGCTCCTTCTTTGGATTTCTCAGATTCTCTATATCACTAGGTAAAGCACCTTGTGGTCGATTTCTGAGTTCAATTGCAAGCTGGCCCATTTGGTTTTCCAGGTTTTTCAATGTAGTTACTTGGCTTTGGATTAAGGCATCATTCTTGGCTATGTATGCCTTTAACAAATTTTCTAAGCCATTGGATGGTTCAGCCTAGGTTGGTTTCTGAACTTGTTGGGGAAAACCAAGTGGTTGGGTCGGTCTAGGTTGGGCATAAGTGTTACTGGTTCCAGCCCCTTTGTTACTCCGAGAAAATTTGGGTGGTTTCACCACCATGGGTTATAGAAATTGGATTGCAGTCCTTGCCTTCCTCGATTTTGGTTTTGGTTACCCATGTAATATATGGATTTTGGGCTCAATAGACATTCTTCAAACAAATGTCCTTCCCCACAATAGACACAAGCTACATTTTCAAATTGATTTGATGGCTGTGCTGCAAAACTATTAGACCCATTAGTGGTAAGATTTTTTAACATTGAGGATATTGAGGATACCTGAGATGCGAGTGAAGTAAGAGCGTCTACTTCATGTATTCCAACAATTCATCTTCCTGACTCTACTTGATTAGTTGGTTATTGATAATTGTTGTTGGCAATCCTCTCAATGATTTCATAAACCTCATTATAAGACTTAGAAAGGAGAGCACCATTGGCAGAAGCGTCCACTACCATCCTCGTGTGGGCATTAAAACCATTATAAAACGTCTCAAGTTGGATGCAATATGGGATTTTATGATGAGAGCACTTCCGTAATAATTCTTTGTACCTTTCTCATGCCTCATCCAAGGACTCATCATCCATTTGTTGGAAAGTAGTGATATTGTTCCTCAACTTAGTATTCTTGCTAGGCAGGAAATACTTCATGACGAATCTTTCTGCTAACTCTTTCCATGTGGAAATTGAATTTGGTGGCAGTGAGTTCAACCATGCTTGAGCTCTATCCCTTAGCATCTTGATTTTTCCAACAAATACATCTCCGGGTACTCCAGCTAACTTGAAAGAATCTCTCACCTCTATGAACAATCTTAAGTGCAGGTGCAGATCTTCGGTAGGCATTCCACTGAATTGGCCCACTATCAAAATCATCTGGAACATGACTGGCTTCAGCTCAAACTGTTGTGCCTCGATTTTGGGTCTCCTAATACACAGATTAAGATCATGAAACACTGGCATGACATACTGTTTTAGAGCTCTATCCCTATCATCAGCAATAAGGATAGGATTTTGAGCAAGGTTTGCTCCATTTCCTTGATTCAAATTTTCAAGGTTCATCTCTTCGGTCCTTCTCTGACTTGCTTGTCTTCTTCGCTGTCAAAAAGTTCTTTCAATCTCAAGGTCTTTAGGGAGTAAATCAATAATTCGATCAATACTTATAAACACATGAAATAAACACAGAAAAATAATTAAATTAAAATTGAATTGGAAAATAAACCAAAATGCAAAATTAACAAATTCACAAATAATGACTTTTTAAAACAGTCCTCGGAAACAACGTCAAAAACTTGGAACGACAAAAATGTGCAAGTGTACACAATTGTAACAAGTAATAAAGTGATAAGTAAATGTCGAGTTATCGTACCCACAAGTACTGTGAAAAGAATTATTTATGAATGCAATTAAAAACACTTTGGTGAAGAAAAATATTTTGACTTGAGGAGGTGATTAAAAACTAAGATTTTTAACTAAGTAAAATAAAAAAAAAATAAAATAAAAGTTCCAATGCAAAATTTCAAAAGATGATTTTAATCAAGATGGCATAATTGTGTTAGATCAATTACATTTCTTAACTTAGAATTATTAAACTCATGTTTATGTTATTACGAATAAATTCATGGTAACTCAGTAATTTGCTAACTTACGAACATACTCACCTACCAAAATCCATTTATCTCTTAATTATATCTCTATGTCAATTCAATCAATTAAACAAATTTTAATAAGCAAATGTGTTAATGCACATACATACTTATGAAATTAAAATAATATTTTATACATATCTCTATGCCAATTCAAACAATTAATTCAATCTCATAAGCACATACAAAATTACGTGAGGTAACAATGTATTTCTACCTTGAAACAATTTAATCACAATAATCTTGCAAGTTATGCAAGGCTATTGTATCGCTAGATACTGTTGCCAATTTAACCCTCAGTTACCTTAGATGATTAAAGATGTACTAATTAAGTATCGTGTCAATTAATTACAATTTCAATCCGTTTAAATAATTAATTCATTAGTTACCTTACAATTGTAATGCAAGAATAACTTAGTCATGGTTTTACTTAATCAAACATCTTACCGAGGCTTATAATAACACAAACACAAACACAACTTTAATACACTAAGTAAACGAAATGCAATCAACCTAACATGAATTAAATTTAAGCCATATTAATTAAATTAAACATATCAAAATCACAAATATTCATAGACATGTTCATCATAACAACAACAAAATTAAAAGGACAGGGAACAAAAATCAAATCCAGTGTTTCTCCGTGGCTTGACTAGTTTGCTCAATTCCTCCTTCTTCACTTCTTCTTGTCGAACCGAGGCTTCTATGAACACTTGAATGCTGCTCTAAATGGTGGTTGAAGGACTTTTTTTCAAGAGGTGAAATCGGCAAGGGAATAGGGGAAGAAAATGAAGTAAAATAGAAGGGAAAGAAGAGAGAAAAATGAGAGAGAAACAAAGATATGAGAAGGGTTGAGATGATGTTGAAGTGAGCAGCCAGGGGGTCTTTATAGGTTAAGAAGGCTGCTAAAAATAGCTAAAATTAGCAGCCAAAGACTCCCCCCATGGCCAACCACACATATGGCATGTTTAATGATTTCAAACATGCTATTTTAAGGTAAGGGTAAATCTAGAAAGGCACAAATAGTGGAGGGGTTTGAATGCAATTTGAAGGAGTCTTCAAGGGTCATTTTGCAAGCCAAATAATCAGCCAAGAAAACTGATTGGGTCAGCATGTGGGACGGTTTTGGGCTGCCCAATGCTCGGTTGGATCGGTTTTCTCGGTTTAGCGCAACTGGGCAACTTTTCATAATTAATTAATAATAATTTATTTAACCCAAATTAAATTGGATCAAAATTAAAATTAATTATATTATGAATTAATACACATAATTTGGACCATCTTAAGCTGAAAAATTAATTCACCTCAATACTTCAAAATTGCTTCTTGGTTTTGCGCTTCTAATAGTGTCTGCCGAGCCATTTTTCACCCTTTGCGCGAATCTGTCAAAAATAATCAAAATTAATCAAAATTTATTATAAAATTAAGTAAAGTTCAACATG
The DNA here is from genome assembly GCA_020496765.1 of Gossypium stocksii. Classification (NCBI taxonomy): domain Eukaryota; kingdom Viridiplantae; phylum Streptophyta; class Magnoliopsida; order Malvales; family Malvaceae; genus Gossypium; species Gossypium stocksii. The sequence goes on from CM035627.1 coordinate 32,148,376, forward strand.
TTCATAATTTAAGTACAATTTAATTATTTTAGAATTATTATATATTATTTGACAAGAATTTTACCGAAATTACATGAATTTGAGTTAAAAAAGGCATGAAAAAGTATGTAAATTTTCGTGTTTCCGGCTGGGAGTTCTAATGTTTTAGATAAAAATCCTGTTGATTCTAGTTTGCATCAGCACAATGTTAATAGTGTTGATTTTGGGGAAAATTTTGATGAGAGTGATGATTATAAACAGTATTTAAATGAATCTAGCACTAAAAGTGAAAAGTCACAGATGGACATTTATTTGGAAGAACCAGAGCTTGAGTTGAATAGTCAAATAGATGTTTTGGATTATTGGAGCAAAAGTTTAGTTCGATATAATGAGCTTTCATTATTGGCTCGTGATCTTTTGGCAATTCTAATATTGACTGTAGCTTCTGAATTGGCTTTTAGCATGGGTAAGAAAGTGATCACACCTTTAAGGAGTTCACTTAAGCCAAAAACGGTTCAAGTCGTTATTTACTTTGATGATTGGATGCAAGCTAAGGGATTTTCAATGGGGAATTATTATTCTCGTTTTATTGTTGTAATTTTATATTAATTTTTTATCAATTTAATTATCTAATTATTTATTCTTATTTCATGTTAGAAATTGGTTGCAAGAATGATGATGACGATGAGGATGATGTTTCTTCGATTGCTTTTTAGGTTACCTTCCTTTCTAATTGTTTACAATTTAATTTAGCTTACAATGTATAGTTTGTTATAAAATTAAATATGTTGATTGTTTAATGTATAGATATTTTGGTTGGTTGATTATATTTTGCAGGTTTTTTATGTTGTTTTGGTGTTGTTGGTAATGTTGTTTTTTGTGTTGTTTGGTGCTGTTTTTGGTGCTATTTTTTATGCTGTTTGGTGCTGTTTTAGTACTATTTTTTATGGTGTTTTGTTGTTCTTTCGCAGTTATTTATTATATTGTATATTGTCATTTTTAATATTATTTGGATATTGTAGAACTTTTGTTTTATTATTAATTTTGTTATTATTTTAGTTCTAACTTGTTTCAATTTTAATATAACCACTTTTTATTATATTTTCAATTTATGTATTGTTTAAAGAATTTTTTTAGTATATTTTTTATTTGTTTCTTTTTTTAATATTTATTTTTATACTTTTAAATGTATTTGATTTATTATATTTTAAATTTTTGTATTTAATAAAATAAACTAAAAATTTTTAATATGGGCTGGGTTAGGCCGGGCTCAAGCTTAACAATTATATTTTGAGTCGAGCTTGAACAAATTTTTAAAGACATATTTCAGATCGAATCAAGCCCAAACCTAAAAAACAAATCTAAAATATTATTTAAGTCCAACCCAAGACCACCTCGATTTTTTTTTCCTTACATACTTTTATTACACAAAAGGACTACATTCAAAGGCTCCAAATTGTAACATCAAAGCACGCAACAAAGTACAAAGCAATTGATGGCTACTTGCCAAGTATGCAAAAGCCTTGTCGAAAAAACTGTTTGTTTTTATTGTTATTGATACTGTTTAGGTTGATGCAATGAACCAACATCTAACAAATTGTAAAGCTTTCGGACAGTTTCTACTTTTTAGAGTTTAAACTTTTCAAATTTATCGATTTCGACAAAACAGATACTAAAATTTGTTTCTTGTAATATCCTTATTGTTTATTCTAATTATCCACTTAATCAATAACTTGAAATAATCATTTAACAATTAATGCTTAGACGTTGACAAGGTTGATTCACCCAAAAAAAAAAAAGGGTTTAATTAGGCAAAAGCTAGGTAGGTGTGTATGAAAGTGTTTAGGCAAGTATTTCCGACTTCCAGCTAGAGTTTTGTTTTCATTTAAGCAACTTCAATCCAACCTAATAGTGATTAATTAAGTAATTAATTAATTAATTAATTAATATATATGTCTAGTGTGAATAGATTCTTTTCGCATTCCCATTATCTTCTTTACTCTTCTTTCTTTATTATTGTTTTTTTTATATAAAAAAAGGGTGTAAAAAGTAAAAAGAAGCTTACGCAAAAGTCACTTGAGTTCATGTCATTCTTTTGGCCTATACTTGAAAATGTGTGGGTGGTTTAGGTAAGATGAAGTTGGAGGAAGAAATGGGAAATTCTGGTCAAAATTGGTCGGCATTTCTTTTTTCTTTTGATTCTTATTGTCGAAACCATTTTTAACGGGTTTGAAAAACGAGGTTCGACTTTAAAAAAATGAAAACGGGAGTCGCCACCAATCTTTTAAGGAGTGATTGGATCACCTTTAAAACATTTTGTTTTAAAATCGTTAGTTTTGGTCTACGAAATCAGAAAATGGGTTCGGGAATCGGTTACATACGAGGAAGGATTAGCACCCTCGTAACGCCCAAAAATTGGTACCTAATTGATTATCGATTGTCTTTAATGTCAGAAATTTAGAAATTTTAAGATGCAATCCTCTTTAAAATATTTTGATCTTTGAAAATTAGGGTTCACTTGTATCAAATGAATTAAAATATTACATCCAATAAGTTAGGACACAATATTTTTAAGATATTTGACACTAAGTTAGCCTTTTTTGGAAATCCCTATCTTGAAACGACAAAACGCCATATCCAGTAAGTTAGGACATAACGCTTTGAAATTTCAAGACAGTTGCTCGTATTTTGAAAACTTTAAAACTTATAAGGGTGCTTGGCTATTCGAACTCAACAAGAAAAGTTGCAACCCAGTAAGTTAGGGTACTACTTCTCTCGAAGTCTCCAAATACCAAGCATTGCCTTTACTTTTTGAAAATTTTAGAATCTCGTTTTTGAATTGATGCATGAAGGAGTATATTTACATTATAAAACATAACATATGAGATAACATACTAACATTGAGTGTCTAAAAGTATAATAGCAATAACATAAATGCTATACATTAACATATATATAAAACATGGCAAACTTTAAATAAGTATAATATATATAAAGAACACAATATATATATATATATATATATATTTTAAGGAAGAATAGGTAAAACATATGAACATGTAACTCAACACATATTTAAATACGTTAATAAACAAGAAATTGATGCATGATATACAATTATATACATAAACATAAAGGAAAATAATAATATAATATACAACAATCGTGAATTATATTTGATATATATAAAAAAAAATAAAAGATTTTATGTATAAAAATAATCACAAGAGGGAATTAAATAACACACAAAAATATGATCCCATAGTATAATATTTTAACAACTTAAAGAAAGTAATAGTATAAATAATATAGATAATAAATAAAGTAATTATAGTATATAATATAAAAGTAAATAGATTTAAAAAATACCGACTTAATAATAAAGTAATATTGTAAGGAATAATATATCTAAGAGAATATATATAATAGACAATAATGATATGAAATAATATATGTTAAAATATGTATTAATATGATAATATAAAAAAATGAAGCAATATAATAGATAAAAATATAACTAAATAATAATATAAAGCATACGATATATATTTATATAAAATAATATATCTATACAATTTAAAATAAAATAATATATAATTTAAAATAAATAAGTTATAAATAATTTAAAAGAGATCAAGGGACTAAAATTAAATAAAAATGAAAACAGAAGGCTAATTTAAAAAATAAAAACGGATATTGGACCTAATCAAAATGGCCACTAAAATTCTAGGGACTCCTTGGGAAATTTCCCCTTATCCGAAACGATACCGTTTCAATACGGGTCTTTAAGTGGCCACTGTTAAGACCTAATTGAAACACAAATAAAACCTTAGGGTTAAATTTTAAAAATAAAATAAAATGGAATTTTAAACACAGAAAAATTGGAGGGATCGATTGGGCAATTAGCCCATTAATCAGAAACACGCGGATCCTCCCCGGGTCTTTGGGTCAACACGCGGACCTTGGTGCCTCAAAACGGCACCGTTTGGCTTAGGCTATATGAGCCATACTTAAGCCTCGAAAAAACATTTTCTAACCTCGGTTAAAAAACTAAAAAAAACCCTCTGAAATCTCTCCTGGCCCTCGGAGCTCTGGCCTGAGGGCCATTCTGGCTCGTCCCGGGGCTCCAGCGCGCGTGGTTCTCACGCGCTAACGCGCCACCACTGAGACCACCGTGTACGTTGGTTAGGGTTTGAAAAAAACCTCCTTTTTCCCCGCAAACCTTCAGGTAAGCAACCTCTCCTTCCATTTTTATCATTATTTTGAAAGATCTGTAAACATATATTCAAGTAAACAGATTAAACAGGAAAAAAAACGATTCAAGTTACCTTTTGAAGAAAAAGAAACTATTTTCTTTTATAGATCTGTAAAAATTTTACAACTACTTTCGTTTTTCTCTGTTGTTTCTTTCTTTTTTTTTTTGTGTATATTCTCTCTGCTTTTGTGTATCCCAGCCTCCGTTTTACAAGCGAAAAGGGGAAGGCTTTATAGCCTTAGTTCATTATATTTTGGGAAAGAAATCTTTGATTTCTTTCCCTTTCTCGTATACCCTATCTACTGTATCTTTGACTGCTGTGATTTCTTTTAGTTTCCTTTTCTTGCTGCTTTCCGTGTCTACTGTTTCTTTCTCATTTTGCAAGTAAATCGCGAAGATCCCGATGGCCCAAGATCTATCTGTACATTGATGTCGGGGCAGTCGTGGTGTCGACGAGACCAGCTGAGTCACTGACTGGCCCTGATTGGAGGTTGAACCGTTGAGAGGCTTCCGGGGCACTGATGGGACCGAGACAACGCATTGATGGCGTACCAGCTGGCATTGATGGTCTCGATTCGTAGACAGACGCTCCCCGAATATTCGAGAAGCAGTTGCTGCGCGAGGGTGTGTAGGAAACCCTAGAGTTCCCTGTTCACCTAAGTCCTTTGGGCCTTTTGGGTTGTTTTAAATTTGGGCTACAGGGTACTTGGGTAGTTAGCTGTTTGGGTCATCTGGTGTATGGGTCACGGGTGTAAGTGGGTTCACTAGGTAGCAGGTTAATCTGTTTGGCTATTGGGCCCCCAATGCTTGGGCTTTGTAACCTGGACTGTTTAAAGGGACTTTTAAATAAATAAATACTTATCTATTTAAAATTTTTATTCTGTTTTAAGCCCGGTCAAATTTGGGCTACTACAGCTGCCCCTCTTTGCTCATTGCTGTGTAACGGGAATCGAGCAAAGATTTAGAAAGACCAAATTTGACCGGTCTTATCATGGTCTTCGATCTGCTTCTTGCAAACTTTAGATTGTCGTGTTGATATCTTCGATCTGTTCTCTGCCGAATACAGAGATGCCAAACTTCGATTTGCTCTCCGCCAGTACAGAGACGCCAAATCATCTTAGATTTGCCTCAGCGTAGGCATGCAAAAGCCAAATCAGCTATGTTTTTGATTCGTCCCTTGTAAAACAAGGATACCAAACCATCTTGGATCTGCTTCAGTATAAACATCTGAATGCCAAATCTGCTGTGTCTGCTCTCCGCCAAATACAAAGATGCCAAACTTCGATTTGCTCTCCGCCAGTACAGAAACGCCAAATCATCTTAGATTTACCTCAGCGTAGGCACGCAAAAGCCAAATCAGCTATGTGTTCGATTTGTTCCTTGTAAAACAAGGATGCCAAACCATCTTGGATCTGCTTCAATATAAACATCTGAACGCCAGATCTGCTGTGTGTCTGCTCTCCGCCGAATACAGAGATGCCAAACTTCGATTTGCTCTTTGCTAGTACAGAGACGCCAAATCATCTTAGATTTGCCTCAGCTTAGGCACGCAAAAGCCAAATCAGCTATGTCTTCGATTTGTTCCTTGTAAAACAAGGATGCCAAACCATCTTGGATCTGCTTCAGTATAAACATCTGAATGCCAGATCTGCTATGTGTCTGCTCTCCGTCGAATACAGAGATGCCAAACTTTGATTGGCTCTCTGCCAGTACAGAGACGCCAAATCATCTTAGATTTGCCTCAGCGTAGGCACGCAAGAGCCAAATCAGCTATGTCTCTAATTTGTTTCTTGTAAAACAAGGATGCCAAACCATCTCTGATCTGCTTCAGTATAAACATCTGAACGCCAGATCTGATATATTGTAGTCTGTTACCCTACTGCTTAGGGTATTAAGGCATGTCATCCTTGATAACCTGTAGAATATGTATGTAATTATGCCTGATGATTAGGATATTATGATCGAAATGAGTCTAATGTTCCTAATATTATCATGCAAAATGTTATGAATATGACCCCTATCTTAGATGTCACTTTTTCATTTACTTTTTGCAAAGTATTGTTCTTGCTCAATCCTGTAGAGCCACACCATTTTTCAAATGCCACGATCTACTAAGGATGGTCGTAATATATTCTTTCCTTAGAATCGAATTGTTGGTTTTTTCCATTTATCCTTGTGGACTGGAAGAAAGAAACTCCTCGTGTTCTTTCAACCCTTACTTATGTGAATTTCTCGAACAATTGTTATGTTTTAGTTTCTTGTATTATCTAGAAATTCCAGAGTAATGCATAAAACTTCATTTGTGAAAGTATTTAGTTCATCTATCATTATTTCAATAAAACATATTTGAAGAACAACGGAAGATGAATAAATCTTTAAGTGTAATTGGATTTGAATGATTTATCAAACAAATACAAAGGAAATTAATCTAATAGTCTATCTTTGAGAAGAAAAAGAATCTAAAGATAGCCAACAGGCACAAGGTTAGATGCCCTAGATATCGCCGCTTGAACGCTTGTACATGAAGACATGTGTTTAGAAGATTCAAAGTATTCTGTCGATGCCCCAGTATGCCACGCACTTCTTTCTTCGTTGAGCAAAATTACCAGATGCTTCAAAATTTGAGTCACCCTTTCGGGTTTTCAACTCAAAACCCCTTTGGTCACAAGGTGCCCTTTGCGGGTTTTCACCTTGGCCTCTCCATTTTTTTATTTTTTTTTGGAATCTCAAGGCGCCCTTTGCGGGTTTTCACCTTAGATTCTCCTCTCCTTTAGACAAAGTATTTTTTAACTGAGTCTGAGTTCACTGGATTGGGTAAACTTTTCCCATCCATTTCTGTTAAGATCAATGCACCACCAGAGAAAGCTTTCTTCACGACATACGGCCCTTCCCAATTCGGCATCTATTTACCCCTAAAGTCCTTTTGGATAAGGAGGATCCTTTTTAGTACAAGGTCTCCCTCCTGGAATTCTCTTGGGCAAACTTTCTTATCATAAGCTCGTGTCATTCGCTTTTGATACATCTGACCGTGACGAATGGCTCTTAACCTCTTTTCCTCAATCAAGTTCAACTGATCATATCGAGATTGAACCCATTCAGCTTCATCTAATTTTACCTCCGTCAAGATTCGCAGAGAAGGTATTTCCACTTCAATAGGTAACACCGCTTCCATCCCATAAGCTAATGAGAATGGAGTTGCCCCAGTAGAGGTTCTGACAGATGTTCTATAGGCCAGAAGTGCAAAAGGTAACTTCTCATGCCAATCTCTGTAAGTCTCAGTCATTTTCCCCACTATCTTTTTAATGTTCTTGTTGGCGGCTTCCACTGCCCCATTCATTTTTGGGCGATAAGGAGAAGAATTGTGATTTTGATCTTGAACTGGTCGCAAACCTCTGCTATTGTTTTGTTGTTCAAGTTCAATGCATTGTCAGATATAATATTCTCAGGCATTCCATACCGACAGATGATTTCCTTCTTCAAGAATCGACTCACAGCTGACTTAGTAACATTCACATAAGAAGCGGCCTCTACCCATTTCGTGAAGTAGTCAATGACCACGAAGATAAACCGATGTCCATTCGAAGCTTTCGGTGATATGGGCCCAATGACATCCATGCCCCACATGGAAAAGGGCCATGGAGAAGTCATAACATGCAAGGGCGAAGGTGGTACATGGATTTTGTCCCCATAAATCTGACACTTATGGCATTTCTTGGCATAATTGATACAGTCCCCTTCCATAGTGGCCCAATAGTAGCCAAACCTCATAATTTGCCTTACCATCGTGAAACTATTTGCATGCATCCCACATACACCTTCATGAACTTCTTCCAAAATCAACTTAGCTTCCACAGCATCGACACACCTCAAAAGCACTTGGTCTTTCCTTCTTTTGTACAAGATATCCCCGTCCAAGACGTAGTCACAAGCTAACCTTCTCAAAGTTCGCTTGTTATTTTCATTGGCCTGTTCTGGATATTTACGATCTTTCACATATCGTAATATATCTTGATACCACGGGTTATCGTCCTTCTCCTCTTCCTCAATGTTACAACACTGAGCTGGAACTTCATAGACACTCATTTGGATTGGTCTCATCTCTTCCTCTTTATTTGCCTTAAACATTGAGGCTAAGGTGGCCAAAACATCTGCCATTTGGTTCTCATCTTGTGGAAGATAATTGAAAGTGATATCCTCGAACTCCTCAAGTAATCCTAAAACTATCTTTTGATAATTGAGTAATTTTGGGTCCCTCGTCTCCCATTCACCTCTAAGTTGGTAGATTACCAATGCAGAGTCTCCATATACATCTAAAGTTTTTATTCCCCATTCTATAGCTGCTCGAAGTCCCATTATGCATGCTTCATACTCGGCCATATTATTTGTGCAATCAAAATCCAGTTTGCATGTGAACGGGTAATGATTGCCATTTGGGGATACCAAGACTGCCCCAATTCCATTTCCAATGGCATTAGATACCCCATCGAAATTTAGCTTCCAAGCAGAATCTTCAGTCGCTGCTATACACATCAACTCCTTATTTGGAAAATCAAAGTTCAATGGCTCATAGTCCTCTAGAGCCCTACTGGCTAGAAAATCTGCTACCACACTTCCTTTTATAGCCTTCTGACTTACATAGACTATATTGAACTCTGAAAGTAATATTTGCCACCTTGCCATTCTACCATTTAAAGCTGTCGACTCCATCATGTATTTTAATGGATCTAGCTTTGAAATGAGCCAAGTGGTATGGTATAGCATGTACTGTCTTAGCCTCCGCGTTGTCCAAATTAGTGCACAACACAACTTTTCAATTGGTGAATATCTCATCTCACAGTCAGTGAATTTCTTGCTGAGGTAATAAATTGCCCTTTCATTTCTTCCTGACTCCTCATGCTGACCCAGCACACACCCCATAGAATTGCTGAACACTGACAAGTACAATATTAATGGCCTATCTGGGCTAGGTGGAGATAATATCGGAGCATTCAACAAATGCTGTTTGACCCTTTTGAAAGCATTCTGGCATTCCTCATCCTAAGTACCTTGATTGTGCTTTCTGAGGAGGCGGAAAATAGGATCACATTTCTCGGTTAGTTGTGAAATAAACCGAGCGATGTAATTCAACCTTCCCAGGAATCCTCGAACTTCTTTCTGAGTTTGTGGTGGAGGTAATTCTCGAATGGCCTTGACTTTGTCCTAGTCAACTTCTATTCCTTTTTCACTAACCACAAAACCTAATAGTTTTCCCGACCTAGCTCGGAATGTGCACTTTGCCGGATTGAGCTTCAACTGGAACTTCCTTAACCTTAAGAATAGTCTCCTCAAGACTTTAATATGCTCTTTCTCCGTTCGAGACTTAGCGATCATGTCATCAACATATACTTCAATGTCCCTATGCATCATGTCATGAAATAAGTTCACCATGGCCCGCTAGTAAGTTGCCCCTGCGTTTTTTTAATCCAAACGGCATTACTTTGTAGCAGAAGGTGCCCTATAAGGCTATGAATGTAGTTTTGTACATGTCCTCTGGATGCATCCTTATCTGATTATATCCTGAGAAACCATCCATGAAGGAGAATAGAGAATATCCCGCTGTATTGTCCACCAAAGTGTCGATGTGTGGTAGGGGAAAGTTATCTTTTGGGCTAGCTTTGTTCAGATCTCTGTAGTCAACACACATTCGTACCTTCCCATCCTTCTTGGGTACTGGCACAATATTAGCTACCCACTCAGAGTACTTAACTTCCTGCAAGAATCCGGCCTCGAACTGTTTCTTAACCTCATCCTTTATTTTCAGCACAATATATGGTCTCATTCTTCATAGCTTCTGCTGGACTAGTTTACAATCATGTCTTATCGGTAGACGATGTACTACAATGTCCGTGCTCAACCCCGGCATATCCTGATATGACCATGTGAAAATATCCTTAAATTCTCAAAGTAACTCAATCAGACCCTGCCTTGTGTCCTTGGCAATCAGAGTTCCAATTTTCACCTCATTCCCCTCCTCCAGGGCTACATTCTCTATTGCCTCTTTCTCACGGGGTATAATTTGTTTATCCTCCTGTTTCACCATTCTTAAAAGATCTGGAGACACATCACAGTCTGAGTCATCTTCAAAATCCTGAGGTTCCTCTAAACACATGTTTTGCTTATAAGAGAAATCAGGACTTGCAGTATCAGTGCTCATGTCATTGATATCTAGAGACCTGTAGAGATATGAAAGAATATACAAAGAATGAATGAATCTAAGAATGATTGTTTATGTACCATGAATGAAAGAATAAAGATTGCAAAAGTTTAACAGAATATTGGTCGATAAAAGGGGACAATACTCGTTCAAATTGATAATAATATTATGTTTTATTGAAATAATAATAAATGATCATAAGCCTATTTCACAAACGTAATCTCATTATTCCTAGGCTCTAGAATAACAGACATGTTTCAAGAATTACTCTGAAAAATTCCTAAAGACTACAGGAAGGTCCTCCGTAGTCCAATTGTCCAAAGAGCTTCCCAGTTCGTAAGGGCGAATACCCTCAAGGTTTCCTTGCCCCAATTCTTTCTCATGTACGGCATTGATCTGATGACTTCCTTTTACAAGCAGCCCCCCTGACACAAAGGTTTTGGATATTGGAGGGAATGTCATTGGTTCCCACTCTACTTCTCTTCCACTCAAACGCGCCTTTCTTCTCTCTTGGCGCTTCTCAATTTCTTTCACCCTTTGCTTATGGTCTAGCTTGAAGCCTAAACCAAAACGGTCTTTCTTTTCAATTATCTTTGGGATTTGAATCCCTCCTTGCAAATGCTTCCCTAGCCCTTTTCCTGGCAATGCTCCTTTTCCCATCACCATTTGCAAGGCCATCCTTGTAGCTCTAGACATCTTGGGTACCAGCATCTCACTTCCTTCTACAACAAAGGTTGCATTGATGATCTCTAAAGAGCGAAAAAAGCACTCAATGGCCTCTTCATCCGTTTCGACATATGGGGCCTTACTAGTAACTGCTGCTATAATATCCTCCTCAGCGTTGATGGTTATTAATCGACCATCCTTCACTAACTTTAATTTTTGATGCAATGAGGAAGGCACCGCCCCAGCTAAGTGTATCCATGGTCTCCTCAACAAACAATTGTAGGAAGGTTTGATATCCATCACCAAGAAATCTACCTCATATGTATTTGGCCCAATCTCCAAAGGAATGTCAATTCGCCCCATAACCTTCCTTTCGGTTCCATCGAAGGCCCTTACCATGTTGTGACATACTTTCATGTGTGAATTGTCAATTGGCAATCTACTAAGTGTGGATAATGGGAGGACGTTCAAAGTAGATCTATTGTCCACAAGCACACTCGGAAGTGTGTATCCCTTGCATCGAGTAGTGATTGCAAGGCTCTAGTTGACCCCATGCCTCCTTGCAGAATCTCATCATCATTGAAATAAATGAAATTATCCGCACTTATATTATTTATCAAACGGTCCAACTTATTAACAGATATGTCATGAGTGACATATGTTTCATTGAGCACCTTCAACAGTACCTCTCGATGCACCTCAGAACTCAGAAGTAGGGCCAACACTGATATACGAGCTAGTTGCCTTCGTAACTGCTCGACCACACTATACTCACTGTGCTTAAGGAACTTTAGAAATTCCTTAGCCTCTTCCTCCTTTACCGGCTCCTTGACAGGCTTTTCAACCTCTTTTCTCTCCTCGACATCCTTTGTTTGTACGGGTTCTATTCTAATGCCCCCCATATCATAGCATTTCCCACTCCGTATATGGGAACCTTCATTTTGCACGCTCTTAGACGCGTTGGCTATGCTCTTATCCTCGGGTACTGTTACACTACAGTCATAGCTCCATGGCACCCTTTTATCGTCCTTATAAGGGAAAGGAGTAGGTTTATGGATGACAACTTTAGGCACCGTTTGTGCCCCCATTTCATTATTCCTCGGTATAGAAATAATAATCCTCGGCCGGCTGATTCGTTGTCGTTCATTTTCCAGCGTGCATATTTGTTTTTTACTAGAACTTCCTTCAGAAATCTGTAATTCTTTGTTATCCATAAAGCTCTGTACCAAGGCCCTGAATTCTTCACAATCTTGGCTCTCATGACCCATTTCTCCATGGAACTCACAACAGTTCCCCATTCTTTCTCTATTATTTTCAGAGGTCAACATACCTCTCTTCACCATCTCCTCCCATATCATCCTTATAGGCATCCTCACCTTAGTAACATCTTTTTTAATTCCTTCTTCCCTAACTTCACTAATGGCATTCACTCCTTGATTGCCATGATCTGGTAATGGATTTTCAGCTTTAGGAGTACTGTCGAATTTTACTACCCCTATCTTAATAAGTCTCTCAATAACTTTCTTAAATCCGATGCAGTTTTCAATTGAGTGCCCCGGTATTCCCACGTGGTATTCGCATTTAGCGTTAGCATCGTACCATTTGGGGTATGGTGGCTGTAACGGTTTCAAGTGAAATGGTGCAATAGCATGTGCATCGTATAAACTTTGGAAAAGCTCACGATACTTCACAGGGATAGGTGTGAATTGTATCTTCTCCGAATTTTATCTCGAGCCTGATTCTTGTCTCTGAGTACTTTACTGTTCAACCGCGGCTGCTTTAGGTTGGCCAACTATGATTATCTTCAAGTGGAAGCTATTAGCATTATTCACCTCGTTATCCTTTCTCCTTGGGGCCGATCTTTTAGCCGTTTCCCCCTCAATTTTGCCCTCTCTTATGGTGTTCTCAATCATCTCTCCCGCCATAACTATATTCGCGAAACTCTTTGTGGTACTTCCAATCATGTGAGTAATGAATGGAGCCTTCAGCGTGTTGATAAACAACATGGTAGTCTCTTTTTCCAACAGTGGTGGTTGTACTTGCATTGCCACTTCCCTCCATCTTTGTGCGTATTGCCTAAAGTTCTCATTAGGCTTTTTCTCCATATTTTACAATGTAATCCTATCCGGCGTCATGTCGGTCACATGGTTGTATTATTGCATGAAGGCCTGTGCCAAATCTCTCCACGAACTGATCTTGGCACGGCTCAACTGATTGTACCACTTGGCAGCCGCTCCTACTAAACTGTCTTGAAAATAATGTATCAACAACTGATCATTGTTCACATAACCAGTCATTCTCCTACAGAACATCGTAATGTGTGCTTCTGGGCAAGTAATCCCATTGTATTTCTCAAACTCCGGCATCTTAAATTTGTGAGGAAGTACCAAGTCCGGGACCAAGCTCAAGTCTTTAGCATCAATTCCATGATGATTGCCAGCGCTTTCCAAAATCCTGAACTTTTCCTCCAACCACTTGCAGCGATCTTCCAACTGCTTCGAGGATTTAGTTGCCATTCTTTCTTTCTCCATCATATCCAAGTCAGGAATATTATCTCCTAAATTGAATCTTGACCCAGACGGGAAATTCACAGGAATTCCAGCATCAACCTGCCCATGTTGAGGCCTTACAGTAACAGATGGCCTCCTAGGTGGTGCCTCGGTTTGTATTGGTTCATGAGGTGGAGTAAAACCCGGAGGGTGATCCTCACCCTCTTCACCAGTGATAGCCATGGGAGTCTTTCCCTTATCAGTGGCTCTTAGCAGCTGAGCCATTTCCGCCATCATATTCCTTTGAGCCTCCATCATTTGCTCTCTCATGTCATTTTGCATTTTAGCCAATTGCTCTTGCAATTGGTCCTGCATGTCCTTTTGTAACTGTTCAAACCTTTGATCCATATTTTTGCTTTTTGCTCAAGTTTCGTATGGATGTGTGACTTCCAGATTTTCTTCCCTAACCTTTGTAGTAACTTTAACTAATTAGGGTCTTCCTATAATTTTTGAATGCATATGATGCGATGTGATGTAATGCGGATGCATGAATGCAAAAAGGCATCGATCTCGATTCAATTTCATTTAGAAAACTTTATTTAAAGAAAGAATATCTTTACATATAAATGGATTACATATACGCCTTTGCTCTAAGGCCTAGAGTCCTAACTCTATCTAATAAAAGGGCTAACTCTCGTCCTCTATCAGACACTGACTCATACATCATACTCAACGCGTCAGCTCGTATGGCTAAGCCTCGAAGATATTCAGCAATCTCTCGAATCTGGGTTATAGCTTCTCCCATGGCGTAATCTCTATCCCTGACTTGACCCCTAACTTGATGGAGCTCTCCCTTTAAGCAATCTTCTCGTACCTCGAGCTGCTCAATCCGAAGCTCACCATCATGCAATGCCAACTCCAACTCTTCCACCTTACTCTTTAGCTTCTCAATTATAGAATCACAATTTTGGTGCAAACGAAGTGATCTTCCAAATTCTGCTACCTTAGCCTTCAAGCCTTGGTTTTCTTTTTCCAAAGCCAAACTCTGTGACCGCATCTTGTGGAACTTTCTTTCCCAATATTCGGCTCTAGATCTTTCCTCTTGAACTTCTTTCTGCCATTGTTCCGTAGACTTTCCTATCCCAACCCGTTTCAAAGTTACTTGTGCCTTCTTGTACTCCTCTTTCAAGTCATCTCGGTCTTCTGCTACCTTTCTTTTCTCTTTCCTCACCCTTTCAACCTCCTTCTTTTGCCCATCAACGTCTAGACTCAAGTACATCTTCTCTTCCTCAAGCTTTTCTATTTTCTTTTCAAGTTCAAAATTCCTTCTCTTAAATTTTTGTTTCATAATCTCCAACTCCGAGGGTCTCTCTCGCAAATACTCCTCCATCAGTCGTGCTTCCTCTATCTTTGACTTAAGGACATTATCATTAATTCTTCTACTCCTCCACTCAACATATTTTGGGGTCGTGGCAGAATTGAGGGCCACTCCCTTCAATCGACAAGTCTTCTTCCATGCATTAGAAATCTCGCTAACCTTCCTCTTATAATCGGCTCCTCTATATACAAACTCACTATGAACTAACCCATGAGTCGCTGACACGAACTACTTCAATCCATGCTGTCTTAATACGAGCAGAGGAGCATAACCAATGGCACCCCAAATTCCCAATAGGGGAACCCAATCAAAACTACCGCAACAATAAAGTATCTCACTGGGAGCCATCCATGGAGCTCTCCACTCAACTTCCTTTGGCTGAAGATTTCGAAGCAGTGCTATCCAATTTTCTTCTGGTATGTCCACTTTCTTAGCTGAGGCTACTATGTCTTTTAACGGGGAGTAGTTTTCAAAGAAAACCCGACAAACAATCCCCTCAATCAATCGGAAGTGATTGTAAAACCAAGCCAAAAGTAACTGAGCACAACATATAAATTTACCTGCACCAGTTCTCCTATATGCACCTAAAGATCTGAACGTCTCTGCCAAAATCACAGGAATAGAAGTAACCCTTTTGCTGAGTCTATGAAAAAGATCCGTGGTCACCTCATCCACATATCACAAGGCTCTAGGAAAAACCATCAACCCATACAAACTTAGGGCAAAAATATCCACTTTCTTCATCTCATCGGGGTGTGTCAATATCAGCTCTTTCAAGGCGTCCCATGAAATGCACTTGCACTCACCTTTCTCTTTAATTCTGGCCGTAATCCACTGTTCGCACATCCCCTGATAGTCATTATTTTCTTCCAAAAGGTAGGGACACAAGCAGCTCGAGAATAAATCCTATCATTCTGGAACCTAGGACAACGAAGTAAAGCAGTGTATTCCTCCACAGTAGGCACCAAGTCTATCTCTCCAAAAGTGAAACAATTGTACGCTGGATTCCAAAACTGAGCCAAAGCACGGAACAAGCGCTCATCTACTTGAATATCGAGCAAGTAAGGTAGGTCACCGTAGTTATCGTAGAATAACTGCTTGGTTGCATTGCCCCACTGATCCCAAATCTCCTTAAGCTCTTAGAGATTATTTTGCGTGACACTAATACGAGTATAATCTGACAATTTCGACACATATCCCTCAGCCACAGTGTCTCCCTTTTCTAGTTGAGTACGCTCTGACCATCCATGAACATCAGCATTGTTCTCCACTCTATCAAGAAGTCCGCTCTCCATAATAATGCTTCCTAACTTAGAAACTGACCGTGAATCGATAACTTTTAAATGCAACATGTCAAACAAAAGAAACGAAAAAGTCAGTACCACATGATATCAATAAATCTCAAAAATAACCTACAAGGGTAATAACTAAAGTATAGTTCTAACAAAATTGGGCTCTTACGGTTTTTCTACATGAGGTTTAGTTCTAAAGTTTGAGGTACCCGAACCAGCAGATTCCTCGATTCTCACCCATTATAGGCTCATTTGAAACGAGTTCGATTCAGGGGAATACATTTCCCTATGGCTACACGGAGATAAAAATCTCACGAAACCATAGGTACGGATGTATCCCGAAAGTGATCCACCATCCTACACGGAGGCGAACACCTCACGAAGGCGTAGCTTCTCACTCCCACTTAAAGGTGTGACTACAACGGTCATGCAAATGTAATGCACGCCAAAATATGACAAACGTATGCAGTAGTAATTCAAACACATGTAATGCAAAGAGGATTAAATTTTAAAATTTTTCAAATTTCTGACATTAAGACAAAAGGTAATCAATTATGCGGCTTGACTCTCTTATTGTCCCCAGCGGAGTCGCCAAGCTGTTGAAACCATTTTCAACGGGTTTGAAAAACGAGGTTTGACTTTAAAAAAATGAAAACGGGAGTCACCACCAATCTTTTTAGGTGTGATTGGATCACCTTTAAAACATTTTGTTTTAAAATCATTAGTTTTGGTCTACGAGATTAGAAAATGGGTTCGGGAGTCGGTTACATACGAGGGAGGATTAGCACCCTCGTAACGCCCAAAAATTGGTACCTAATTGATTATCGATTGTCTTTAACGTCGGAAATTTAGAAATTTTAAGATGCAATCCTCTTTAAAATATTTTGATCTTTGAAAATTAGGGTTCACTTGTATCAAATGAATTAAAATATTACATCCAATAAGTTAGGACACAATATTTTTAAGATATTTGACACTAAGTTAGCCTTTTTTGAAAATCCCTATCTTGAAACGACAAAACGCCATATCCAGTAAGTTAGGACATAACGCTTTGAAATTTCAAGACAGTTGCTCGTATTTTGAAAACTTTAAAACTTAGAAGGGTGCTTGGCTATTCGAACTCAATGAGAAAAGTTGCAACCCAGTAAGTTAGGGCACTACTTCTCTCGAAGTCTCCAAATACCAAGCATTACCTTTACTTTTTGAAAATTTTAGAATCTCGTTTTTGAATTGATACATGAAGGAGTATATTTACATTATAAAACATAACATATGAGATAACATACTAACATTGAGTGTCTAAAAGTATAATAGCAATAACATAAATGCTATACATTAACATATATATAAAACATGGCAAACTTTAAATAAGTATAATATATATAAAGAACACAATATATATATATATATATATATTAAGGAAGAATAGGTAAAACATATAAACATGTAATTCAACACATATTTAAATACGTTAATAAATAAGAAATTGATGCATGATATACAATTATATACATAAACATAAAGGAAAATAATAATATAATATACAACAATCGTGAATTATATTTGATATATATAAAAAAATAAAAGATTTTATGCATAAAAATAATCACAAGAGGGAATTAAATAACACATAAAAATATGATCCCATAGTATAATATTTTAACAACTTAAAGAAAGTAATAGTATAAATAATATAGATAATAAATAAAGTAATTATAGTATATAATATAAAAGTAAATGGATTTAAAAAATACCAACTTAATAATAAAGTAATATTGTAAGGAATAATATATCTAAGAGAATATATATAATAGACAATAAGGATATGAAATAATATATGTTAAAATATGTATTAATATGATAATATAAAAAAATGAAGCAATATAATAGATAAAAATATAAGTAAATAATAATATAAAGCATACAATATATATTTATATAAAATAATATATCTATACAATTTAAAATAAAATAATATATAATTTAAAATAAATAAGTTATAAATAATTTAAAAGAGATCAAGGGACTAAAATTAAATAAAAATGAAAACAGAAGGCTAATTTAAAAAATAAAAACGGATATTGGACCTAATCAAAATGGCCACTAAAATTCTAGGGACTCCTTGGGAAATTTCCCCTTATCCGAAACGATACCGTTTCAATACGGGTCTTTAAGTGGCCACCGTTAGGACCTAATTGAAACACAAATAAAACCTTAGGGCTAAATTAAAAATAAAATAAAATGGAATTTTAAACACAGAAAAATTGGAGGGATCGATTGGGCAATTAGCCCATTAATCAGAAACACGCGAATCCTCCCCGGGTCTTCGGGTCAACACGCGGACCTTGGCGCCTCAAAACGGCACCGTTTGGCTTAGGCTATATAAGCCATACTTAAGCCTCGAAAAAACATTTTCGAACCCCGGTTAAAAAAATAAAAAAAATCCTCTGAAATCTCTCCTAGCCCTCGGAGCTCTGGCCTGAGGGCCGTCCTGGCTCGTCCCAGGGCTCCGGCTCGCGTGGTTCTCACGCGCTAACGCGCCACCACTGAGACCACCGTGTCCGGTGGTTAGGGTTTGAAAAAAACCTCCTTTTTCCCCGCAAACCTTCAGGTAAGCAACCTCTCCTTCTATTTTTATTATTATTTTGAAAGATCTGTAAACATATATTCAAGTAAACAGATTAAACAGGAAAAAAAATGATTCAAGTTACCTTTCGAAGAAAAAGAAACTGTTTTCTTTTATAGATCTGTAAAAATTTTACAACTACTTTCGTTTTTCTCTTTTGTTTCTTTCTGTTTTTTTTTTTTGTGTATATTCTCTCTGCTTCTGTGTATCCCAGCCTCCGTTTTACAAGCGAAAAAGGGAAGGCTTTATAGCCTTAGTTCATTATATTTTGGGAAAGAAATCTTTGATTTCTTTCCCTTTCTCGTATACCCTATCTACTGTATCTTTGACTGCTGTGATTTCTTTTAGTTTCCTTTTCTTGCTGCTTTTCGTGTCTGCTGTTTCTTTCTTATTTTGTAGGTAAATCGCGAAGATCCCGGTGGCCCAAGATCTATCTGTACATTGATGTCGGCACAATCAGTGGTGGTGATGCGTTGATCGAGCCACCAAATCAGGGCAGTCATGGTGTTGACGAGACCAGCTGAGTCACTGACTGGCCCTGATTGGAGGTTGAACCGTCGAGAGGCTTCCGGGGCACTGATGGGACCGAGACAACGCATTGATGGCGTACCAGCTGGCATTGATGGTCTCGATTCGGGGACAAATGCTCCCCGAATATTCGAGAAGCAGTTGCGGCGCGAGGGTGTTTAGGAAACCCTAGAGTTCCCTATTCACCTAAGTCCTTTGGGCCTTTTGGGCTGTTTTAAATTTGGGCTACAGGGTACTTGGGTAGTTAGCTGTTTGGGTCATCTGGTGTATGGGTCACGGGTGTAAGTGGGTTCACTGGGTAGCATGTTAATCTGTTTGGCTATTGGGCCCCCAATGCTTAGGCTTTGTAACCTGGACTGTTTAAAGGGACTTTTAAATAAATAAATACTTATCTATTTAAAATTTTTATTCTGTTTTAAGCCCGGTCAAATTTGGGCTACTACACTTATCTTTGTCGTTAAATATTACAAGACAATAGCTTTAAATGGCCTAAAGTTGTTTAGCTTTTTTACTTCCCTTAGCCTATTTTCATTCTCTTCTCAAATTGAAGACTAGATTTGGCGAATTAATGGTGAAAACTTTCAATTTCATATATATTAGAAATGTAAACATTTTTCTTTAAAAAAATTTAAATATGATTGTGGTACAAAACTAATTTTTTGTCATTAAAGGAGAGGGATTCACTTACTTCGGTGTAAAATTAAAGTTGATTTGCACCTTTTCGTATCTCTTTATACGTTTAATATTTTAACGATCTAACCATTGAATTTAATATTTTACTCATATAGATCATACATGTCAAATTTGATGTTAATTAAAAATTTTTAACTATTTATTTTATATAAAAAATTTCTAGTAGTTGAATATTATAGATCAATATAATAGAAAAATAAAATCGGTTTAAAAATTTATATGCATGATAAGTATAAATATATTGATAAATTTAATGATTAAATCACTAAAATATTAACCTTATAAAAAAATATAAAACAATTCTAATTTTACATCAATATAAACAAATTTTTTCCATATTCTAAATCATCGTATCTAATAAAAATTTAAAGAAGAGTGTGAAGAGTGATATGGTAGGTATAAAATGATGTGAGAGTTTGATTATCTAAAGCAACGACCATAAAAAAAGTTGCAATTATGAGCATCTTTTGAGGTGAGTCCACTTGATCTAATTGTCTTAACACATTGGCATTTTTAATATACTAATAATAATAATAATCTTTCAGGATATGATATGAATAAAGATAAAAAGAGATTATTATGAACAACCCACATTGACTGAAAAAACAATAAATGATAAAATAATAAAACCTATTTTTTAGGGCTTCCAATTTGGTGTTTCTTTTGAATTTAAGAAAAAAAAAACATAAAGACATGGGTTGATTTGTCGGTCAAGATTATATTAATTCAAGGTTAAATTTTACTATTAATCTCTTTACTTTATTAAAGTTATGAATTTAGTCCTTATGCTTTAATTTGATTATTTTTAGTCTTTATACTTCTCAAATTTTAAAATTTTAATTATCACCAAATAATAACTGTTAGACTCATTAAATTAAGTTTTGTTATTTCCAAAATACGATATGCCAAACATATTATCGTATGTGTAATATCGGGCCAACTTGTTATTGCCATATATTTCCCACTAAAAATCCAATTATTATATTAATAATTTCCATTTGCATCAAGTTTGAAATTTCAAAATTCACGACTTAGAATAATCTCATTGAAACATATGGACTAAATCTTTAAGTGTACGTATAGTACATAACTAGTAATTGAATTTAAACCAATAGATTTAACAGCTATTATTTAGGTCGGGACTAAAATTTCAAAATTCGAAAAGAGCATAGAGTAAAATTGACCAATTCAAAAAGTGCAAGGATTAAATTTGATCAAATTAAACTATAGTGACTAAATCTATACCATTTACAAAGTACAATGACTAATAATAAAATTTAACCTTAGTTCAAAGGCTTTTGAAACCGAAAAGCCAAAGACTAAATTTCAGCATATATTGAGAAAAAAGATGATTACATAAAGTAAATACAAAAAAAAATGGCATATTTGTTTTCTCTATTAATTCATGTAGAAGTATTTCGTTTAAGTGGAATCTCATGAAAATTAAAATAATTAATAGTTGGAACTAAATGTTAAAAAGGTGAACCTTATTTTATCTTTGAACATGTCTCGTAAAAATTTTTTAAATATGTGCGGTAATCTTTTAATTAAATAACAAGCGTAAAAAGAGAAATATATAATATATATTAAATATAAAAATATAATAAATAAAAGTGAAACGTTTAATGTGAAATGCTTAAATGGTTTTCATTTTGGAATAATTCTTTTTTAATTTTTTTATTTTTAAATTTCACGATTAAAGTATTCTCTATATATTATAATACTTAATTGATTTTAAACTTTTTTAAAAATTTTATCTTTGTGTTTATGTTATTTTATTTTATTATTGAATTTCATTTATATTTATTAGAGTATTACGAAATGAATGTTATTTAAGCACTATAAATAAGTAATGTGGGTTGGATTTAAAAATATTATAATTTATTTCTATTTTAATTTAATTTAATTATTATTTTAAATATATTTTGATCAAGTTTAATTATCAACCATGATAGTTTTTTTTTGCTATCATTTTCTTTGAACTAAGAAACCTAGCCTGTGTTTTATTAGAAAAAACCAACAAAGCTTTAACAAAGAAGGCCTATAAACATGAAAGGCCCAAAAAAACCTAATTGATTCAAAACCTAATCCTAACAAGTCCATATCCTAAGAAAAAGGACAACAAAAAAGTAAGAAACCTTAAAAAATCAAACCTGCAGCCAACTCCATTTATGTGCTTCCTCCGTCTTCTTTTACCTATTTCATCCTTTCAATGCTTTGAAGGAAATCCACACACTCCACCCTCGTTAGATGACTCGTACCTCTTTAACAGCGGACTTAACTCGCATTATTTGTTGTCGAATTTCTACCATCTGTGGATCTGAGGTACCCATTCTTTATATTATCCCATTTCTTATTCTAATAATTTACAACTCAAAGTTCCTTTCCCTAATATGTTTTCCTTTCTTCTGTCTTGATTTTAAGTCCTAACTCCTCTACTACCTTCGGTGACACCATTCCTATCATTCGCATCAACCCTAACGACCACACTAGATCCGATCATATTTAGATGAGTATTTTCTCTATCTTTTAACCCTTTTATTGCTAGGGAATGGGCCACTAAGTTTGCTTGTCTACTTGCATGTTGAAATCTATAAGCGATAAAGTTCCTTCTCATTTGTTTTGCATCAGAAATAAAGGCCCTTATATTGGATCTATCTATATCTTGTATTTGTATTTTCCTAAAAATAGATAATACATCGCCTTCAATTTCAACTTGTAGGAAACCAGATTCTGCCCTAAATCTCACTACTTAGACGTATGCGAGAGCCTTGGCTGCAAAGGTTGTCCATATGTGCTCCTTAGATTATTTATTTTAGAATGTTACCGTCAGAATTTCTAATCACAATTCCAATGCATGATCTTTTGTTATATCTGTCAAAAGTAGTGTCGAAGTTAATTTTTACATTCAATACTTCCGGGGTTTCCAATTTTCCTTTTGTACTAGGTTCACAGGTAATTTCTTCTTTCTTCCATCAATTTCCTTTATATAGCTTTGGATAAGCTAAATTAGGCAAGTTTCAAACTGAATGAAATTCTCATGTACCAATTTATTCCTAGCCATCCAAAACCTCTAAATGGTCCCTACAATAATCTTTATTTATTGACTTGATTCTTTTTCAAACAGCATCTTCACCCAGTCCTTAGATTGCAATTGATTTTGTTCTAGGGCCCATCAAAAGCCCAGCCTTGACCAAATTGCAACAGCAAAAGGGCATTCCTTGAATACATCATTTGTAGTTTTAGGACAATTGGTACATCTAGGGCAATTAATACTATTGGACAATCTTCTTTGGAACAAATTAGAGAAAGTAGGTAGATAAATATTTAGAGTTTTCTAGACTATAAATTTTGTTTTTGAGGGAAAATCAATAGACTATAGTTTGTTGTACAGTGGCTTGTAATAATTGTGGTTAGCTTACATATTTGTTTGGATTTTGGTTTGTATTAAAATTTTATATCCACTCCGTGTTGTATACTTCCATGACGTTTTATCGTATCAAACCATTATTTCTATTTCTTGCTCTGAATGAAGGGGATGAAAGGATTCTTTCAGCATCTATGGGGTGAAAGGTACTCCTTATGAGCTCTACTTTCCATTTGTTTGTATCTTATTCAATAAGGTTTGATACATGTCCCAACCACTGATCAATATTTGAATTCTCTAATTTTTAGTCATCAGTGCCTGGGGTCCAAGCTTCATCCCAAATTCAAACATGTTTTCCTGATCCAATTTACCAGCAAAAACCTTTTTCAAGGAGTCCTTTTACCACCCATATACTCTTTCAGGTATAAGATGGTAATGTCTCCAACCTAGCTTGCATAAAATTAGAATTTGGCTAATACTTGGCTTTTACTGATTTTGCTAATAATGAATCTTGATAACAAATCAAACGCTACCCTTGTTTTGCTAACATTGCTACATTAAAATTTGATAAACACTGAAATCTCATTCCTCCATTCTCTTTTAGTTCACCAAGCCTTCTCCACTCACACCAATGGATCCCACATTTGTTGCGACTTTTTTGCTACCAAAACTGACTCATAATGTTTTCCAATTCTGTACAAAGCAATTCTAGAGACAAAAAGCATGCCATCGCATAAGTGGGAATTTTATATAAAATTACTTTTATAAAAACCTCTCTTCCTTCAATCAGCAAGAGTTTCGTACTCCAACATTTAATTTTACTCATCATTTTATCTTTTAGTAATTGGAAATTCCTTTTTTTGTCCCTCCCTATCATATTAGGCAATCGCAAGTCTTTTTCCAGATCTCTGGAAGTTCAGACTTTTAGTATATCTGCAATTTGCTCCATCTTTTGTTCCTAAACATTTGAACTAAAAAAGGCCAATGACTTGTAAAAATTTATGCATTGACCAGAAGAGCTCTTATATTCTCGTAAAATTATTTTGAGGTTATGAGCTCCCCTTTTCCGTGGCATCTCTAAAAAGAATGCAATTGTCTGTAAAGAGGAGATGAGTAATAATAGGTCCTTTTTGTCACACTTTAGCCCCCTTAATTTTACCATCCTATGCAGCTAGCCTCATTAACAATGATAACCCATCGCTACAAATTAAGAATAAATAGGGACTTAACGGGTTACCTTGTCTCAATCTTCTCATTGGTTTGAATCTTTCGCCAAGCTATCCATTTAGATAAATCGAATAACTTACCGATGTAACACATCACATCATTAGAGTCACAAAAGACTTTACAAACCTTAAATTTTTCAAAAAAATTTCAAAAAAAACCCACTTCACTCAATCGTAAGCCTTATTCATGTATAATTTTAGTGCTAAACTTCCATGTTGCTCTATCTTCTTTGCTTGGGTGTATGCATTAACTCATAAGCTAAAATGACATTATCCGTAATGAGTCTTCTCGGCACAAAAGCACTTTAGGCCTTATCAATGCATACATTTAAAACATTTTGAAAACGATTGGCAATCACTTTTGCTATAATCTTATATAAAACTATGCATACGCTAATAGGTCTAAAAATTCTTAGATTTGTTGGATTTGTAGTTTTGAGGATAAGAACAATGTTGTTAAGATTAACTTTATCAATTGGGTTATTATTAAGAATATTAAGACAAAAATTGCTAACTTATTGTCTAACGATGTGGAAATATTTTTGGAAGAAAAGTGTTGGGAATCCATCACTTTCGGGCGCTTTAGTTAGTCCTATACTTTTTATCGCCATAATGGTTTCTTCTATTGTGAATTCCTCTGTTAGTTCTTTATTCATATCCTCCGACACAAACCTTTTAATCCCTAATAATAAATGTTCAAAATTACTAGCTCCACATGAAGTAAATAAGTTGTCAAAGTATCTTTTGCTACTTCTGCCATCTTTCTACTATCAGAAGTAATTTGACTGTGCTCGTCCTCTAGCTCTTCAACTCGGTTTGCCCTTCTCTACTGAGATGCACAATTGTGGAAAATTTGTGTATTTTTATCTCCATCCTTTAACCAATTCATTTTAGCTCTCTGTTTCCAATATTTCTCTTCTTTTTCAATTTCCATATTTAGATGGATTTTTGTATCAATTAATTTTGCCAAATTCTCATTCGCTCTTTCACTTTCATTCAACTCTTCAATTCGAGCAAGTAGTTTCTTTGAAAGTTCCTTTCTAAGTTTTTTTTATCCCTATTACTTATCTATTCATCCATTTTGCTATTGCTTCTAACTTCTTGATCACCCCCCACTCTTTGTCATCCATAGCCTTTTTATTTTTTCCTCACATGATGTCTCTATAGCCCACCATGCCTCAAATCTGAATCATATTCTCCTCCTACTAATTCCTTTCATCTTGGTTTGGAAAAATAAAGGACAATGATCAGAAAGAGTGAGACGATTGTCGACTTGTATACTCAGAAAAAGGTCAATCCATTCTTTTTTGGCCACCCCTCTATCAAGTCTTTCTCTAATATTTGTTTCAAGAAGATTCCCTCTTTCTCAAGTAAACTATTTTCCCACATACCTCACATCCTCTAAATGATAATCATTCAATATTGTCTTAAATTCTTTCGTTTGTCCTTCATCTCGTGCCAAGCCCCTTTCTTTTTCAAAGGAGTAAAGAATTTCATTAAAGTCACCACAAACAAGCCATAACATTATTTGCTCACAACCTAATCTATTTAAGATCTCCCAAACAGTACTTTGTCCATGTGTTTTTGATGCTCAATAAAAGCCGATTAATCACCAATTTAGTCTAGCTTTATTATCATCGATATTTACATCAATATGGTTATTTGAAAAACTTCTCAATCTTACTAAAACCTTACTTTTTCATCCCAGGCTTAGTCCACCTTTAGTTTTGTTTGCCTAAACATCAATTCCGTATTGAAATCCTTAACGCTTTCTAACGTTCTCCATTCGAAAATTATCAAGTTTGGCCTCCATAAAAAAGAATTTCTGGGGATTATACATCTTCAATATATGCTGAAATCTTCTAACGCCTCGTGGACTCCCCAGTCCAAAACGTTCCAACTAAAGATTTTCATTGCATCCAGTCAGCTTGACTATTGGCAACCGCTAATATCTACTTTGTTTGAGCTAATTCTTTTTGTTCTTCATGTCCACTTCCTTCTCCAGTTACAAATCTATGTTGACCTAGGCTATCTGGTCAAAGTCGCTTTTTTCCTTCATGATTTCTAGTAGTAATTCCTCTTTATCTTCCTTCATGTCCTCTTGATACTCCTCTTTTGAACTCATTAGACCCTTTTCTTTTTCTAATCGCCGACTACCCTCCAGATTCCATTTGGTTTAGAAAACCCTTATTATAATGTGCCCTACCGCAGCCCAACCCTTCTTCAAAATTTTGCATCTCTTCTCTACCTACTTCTTTCCCAAAGTTCCTTCCCAAGTTTTCCTCCCTCAATCATACACTAAGTGTAATATTAGCTCTCCTTGGCTACATCATTAATGAAGCGTCCAACCCACACTCTATTTCTCCTAACCCTAGATTAATTCTTTTTCTACAAAATATGTCTCCCTGCCCTAAAAGTCTACGAAAAAAGAAAAAAAGGGATAATTCTTCATACCTAAACTTTCCATAGACCAAATTTTCTTGGGGAATAAGGATCTTTTTTATACTCGTTAAAGGTTTCCTGATATCAATTTGAACTCTAAAGCGCATATAATTTTGGGGCTTTGTATCATAGTCCAAAAATTTTCCCACAAAATTTCCCAATTGTCGAGCCACTTGTTCAGAGAAGTATCCTGTAAAGATTTCATGCATCTGTACTCAAAGCCAGTGTATACCAACGGAATCACATTCGATTCTTCCCCTTTTTTAATCCTATGTAGTATTAGAAGATGATTGTTGAAAGTCCAAGGCATTCCACTCATTACTTGTTCCACATCAACCTCGTAAAAGAATCTAAATAAATATCATTTTTCTCCTAGATCAAAAATTTGAATTACTCCCAAAGGGTGCCAAAGGTTGGCCATTGTAGTTTTCATAGCCAGAAAGTGAACCACACTTGCTGTAAGACAACATCCAACTTAACACAAATCATGCAGAGATTTTTGCGGTCTTGCCTCGGTCTCTAACTGCACGCCCTTATCTTCCTCTTCCTCAAGACTCAAATCTGCCAAGTCGTTTTCAATTATCGCCATCTTTAATAATCTTTAAAAGATCTTGAGCCTTCAATTATTAACCAAATTCTAATTTTTAATGTAAGAGTCACCTTTTATCATCGTGGACACTGATAAAACAAAACTGTGATTGATGTTGACAACAATCAAATTGAAAGAGAAACACTTGTGATTATGCACTTTTTCTTTTGACTATGAGGGAATTATAAAGCTAGAAAATCATAAACAGTTCTACCCAGGCGAATCAAAAAAGAAACCGATAGAAAAATTGATTCAAGAAAAGAGAAAAGTAATCATAAAACATAGACTTTGCTAGATGAATATTGTGCTACTTAGAGAGCAAACTCTGAAAATACCAGAGAATTGAAATATATACATTATATGTTTTTTTCTTGCTATCATTTTTTGTTTATATATGAATGTGTAATCATTATTATATTTTTGTTCACAATTTAACATATAAGTTAAAATTATAGTATAATGGTAAGAAAGTGAGCATATAATTTTTAGGTTTTGGTTTAAAAACTCATTAATTGAAAATGAACAATTTTTTAAGCTAAGATAATTTGCTACTAGAATCGAGAAAATTAAGCAAATTCAATTGAAAGTATTTTTTAAGCGGGAATAATATTATCTAGAAGCTAGAAAAATAAGCGGAAATAAGATGTCTAGAAATAGGAAATTATTATGAATTTATAAATTAAGTTAAGAGTAAAATTAAAAAAATTATCGTATGGTAAAAAAGTTGTGAAATAATGTTTCAACTAAATATATTAGTACTCGCTCTTTGGGTGAGAAATTATATTTATTAGAAAAAAAAGTTTTATATTTGATTAGTTTTTTAAAGATAAGTTGGTAGTTTATTTAAGATAGTCAATATTTTTTAAAAAATATGTAATTAATTCTTTAAGAAAATAATATCGTTAAAAGAATTGTAATTTTTTTAAAGAGAATGGTAATTTTTGAAGAGGAGTATTTTAAAAAAAAAAAAAAAAAGAGCGAGAAGCTTTTTTCAAAATTATAATGTATCTAAAATTTAAACATATAGTTATCTTTTGTATATAAATTTGATGTACTTAAAATCTCTATATGAGTCAGTGCCACTTAACTTATAACAGCAAACACTTTATATTAATATATATAATGGTATGTACAACTAATGTCACAATTACACCTCTTGAAATTGACTCTAACACCAAAATTAATCAAGGGTTAATATTAAAATTGAATGAAAGGATGATATAAAAATATTTATGTTGGTCCACATCCTTCAAATTTAGCTTATTTGTAGGCCAAAATTGAATGAACAAAAGCAAAAGAACATAATTTAATGGGGCAAAAAAATAGAACATGATTACTAAAATAAAAAGACTATTTCAAAAAACTAACAGCACAAAAAGGAGACAACAACTAAATGGATAATTTTTTGCTATCACATTTTTTGCATCAAAACTGTAACATATATATTTTCATGCCTTTACAGTGAAAAACTCTAATTTGGTGCTGAATATAAAACACATATTGATGTGTCTCACGTGATTAACTAAAAATACGATTAAGGCAAATACACTTATCGATAAATAGTATAGTTGTGGTGAGTAGATATGTCGTATTCACGAGGATTAAAAGTATTAATAATTGTTGTTTTCTTATTATTTAGCCGACAAATTAGAGTGATGTGTTTAAAACTAAATATACTAAACTAATTTAATTAAGAACTCAACTGAAAATGAATAAGGAAAGTAATCGAAAGATAATCAATGAGAGACAATACTTAGGAAAGAATTCATCTAGACTTCACCTATTATATGAATCTGAACTAAATGATTTATTCAATTAGTGTCTTGATCCGTAGAAATCCTTAAGTTATTTTAATATCTTTTTCGAGAATAAGAGCAATTGATTCTAGGTTGATTAATTAAAATCTCTTTCTAATTAAAACATATATTGTTGCATTAACTCAATCTATGGATTCTTTTATTAGATTTGAGTCTCATCCGGTAGATTTATGTCGTCTTATTTCTAGGATTGCATGCAACTCAACTCAATTATGATAGATCAACTCTTAAATAGGAAATATTAAAATAAGAAATAAGCACACATAATTGAGAACAAGAATCAAGTATTTATCGTGTAAAACATAAATTAAATAATAAAATCATCATAGTTTTCATCTTCCCTAGGTATTTAGGGAATTAGTTCATAATTCTGAAATAAAATATCTCAAAGTCAGAATAACCACAAGATATAATGAAATTCATAAAAACTTTAAAAAAATTAAAAAGAGGTCTTCGATCTTGATGAAAATCTACTTCAAAGTTGGCTTCAATGGTGTTCTTTGAGTTGTTTCTTCAATATTCTGTGATGGCCTCCTACCTCTTTTTCTATTTGGTATTTATGGACTTTAAAATGCTCAAAAAGTCAAAAAAATTGTGTTTTATCGCGTGTTTAGGAAGCATGTTGCAAAATCGACATGGTTTGAAACATGGGTGTGTGTCCAATTCGTGTGGCTCATATGGGCGTATGTTCAGTCCGTACGGCTCCTGAAATCTACCTTTTTTTTTTTTCTGATTTTCGCTCGTTTTTCGCTTCTTTTGCTCTGAAATGCTCACTTAAGTATAAGAACATGAATTAAAAGGATTAGGAGCATCAAATCCACTAATTTGCATAAATAATCATAAAAAAACACATTAAAAATGGAATTAAAATATGTTAGTTTTATTATTTATCATACCAAAAATTTTGAAAAATTAAAAAATTAAAAACAACAGAAACGGAAAAGTTCAAGGTGATACAAATCCTAAATTCGAAGAACACCATGATTTGCAAGGAAAAAATTAAAAGAAATCAAAACATATAAACTAGACACAAAAATCCTAAATAAACAAAATGGTCACTAACCAATTGGTGGTTAGTTACGTGTAGCTTAAAGTTTCAAGATTAAATCCTAAGGCTAATATGAGTAATTAATCTTAAAACTACCACTTAATCTTGTAACTAAATATGGGCTCAAAAGTACGATTATATGTAGAAAAAGTTATAGTATCCCTACAACATCAATCTAAAGACAGTCTTACAAAGTTAGATATTTAAAATTCCTTAACTCAAAAACTTATACTTTGTTGGCTTTAAAATAAACTTAAAATCTAAAACTACACTTAAATTTGGTTTAAAACGAAAATATAATAAATTTGAAATTTAATCAAGGTAGAAAGATTTTAAAATCTAATTAAAATTTAATCTAATAAATCTAAGATGAACCTAAATTTACCACGCTTGCTTACAATTTAATACTAAACCAAATAAATCTAAACAAAATCTTAAATTTAGACATCCATGGCAACTTATCAAGAACTGCAAAAATATCTCAAAAGAATAATATATGTATGAAAAATGTAAGTATCACAAGAGAAATACTAGTAAATAAAATGAAATTAATGCAACGGTTACCATGAGTATCAACCAAAATGCATGACAAAATTGCTCAAAAAAGTTGAAATAAATTTAAATAATCTAAAAATGAAATTAAAATTTGAATGTAACGCTGATCAAAAAATTAATAGTTAAACAAAATTTTTAAAAATGAGTGGTTTAATTTTTTTTTTAAAATAATAATTAAAGTGTAGAAAGCAGAGAAGGGGGTTCGAATTGAAATTTCCCAAGATAAAATTTCAAATTTTGAAATAAAGTTGAAAGTATAGGGAGCAATGTTCTAATTACGAAAGACGGAGGTCCTTAAGAAAAAATAAAAAACACGGAAGGACTTAAGGTGTTATTTTAAAAAGAAATGACCTTTTTTAAATAAATTAAAAAAACGGAGGATTTATTTGAAAATTTCCCGTTCGTGTCCTTATAAAAGCCCAAAATTTTCGTTTTCTTAGAAATTTTCAGAAAACCTCTCTTTTTTTTCTTTGCTTTCCCTGTTTTATGTGCGGCGAGCTTCGGCGTCGGAGAAATTGTTTTCATTTTTTCTTTCGTTTTCGAAATCGAGAAACTTTTCTACCTTTAGAACCCAGATCTGGGATCCCAGATTTAGTGAGGGACGACCTTTGCGGCTAGGGTTATGAACCCTATGATGCCACTACATCGTCTCTGTTCTAAAGAAAGGAAAAGAATACAGGGGTTCATGGCTGACTTTTTTCCTAAATTACGCTCACTTGATTTTATTTGAGAAAAGTTCTCTTTTTTCTTTTTTCAAAATGAACTCTTTACCTTTTCAAGATGATTTTTAATAAAAATTGATATTATTAACAAAATAAGCCTACCCCAGTTCGTGCTAAATTTTAAAATCTTTAAAACTTAAGACAAAATAGTTGAATACAGGAGCTTTGCCGCTCATTTGAAGAATTGTTGTAGTCCTTCATGGTTTCATGTTTCTATATTCGATCTTTTAATTTATTCAATTTAGTCCTTAGATGTGTGACTTTCATTGTTAATGGTTCCAATTGAATTCTTATGTTTTGTAGGTTAGAGATAATTTGTCTAATTTTGGTTAATTTTGGAGTTTATTTTAGATTACACATTTATACTTACTTTATATGTTCTATGTTTTGTTCCCAACAAGTTGCATGCATATTTAATGGTGATGAAATTTATTTTGATACATGTTAAAATATGTTTGTAAGCATTATTATGATCTATTTCAATTCTTCATTGATATGTAAGCAATATTTAATTTTTATTAGCTTAATTCTACATATAAATTAACTTTGGCAAACTTTAGTTTTGAATAACTTTGAATTTGTTTGAGAATTTTAATTAAATTTTATTGATTTAACGTCTGGTTCTAAATACTTTGAATTTAGGCAGAATTATTCATATATGTTGAAAAAATTTTGAGAGACTAAGCTATTTTTTAAAGATTTTAACGGAGAAAAGAAAACGTGTTTTATAAGGTGTGTTTTTGCTACCCTATTAGTGAAAACACGTCTTGTAAGACACGTTTTTCTTTCAACAGTAATTATTTCAATATTAACTTTTTCAACGACAAAGGATTTCAAGAGCCATAATATTTCTTATATAAACTCTTTCAAATTTCATTCTTTTCAACCAAATATTTAATACTCATTCATCAATTCTAAATTTTCAATTTTCAATTCTCAATTATTTTTGTAATTTTTTTTTTGAATTTTATTCTCTTCAATTTTATTTTATTTGTTACCATTTTTAAATGGAAAATAAGTTTATTCATTTGGATGAAAATTATATCTTCGGCATTTAATTACAAATGGTAAGAAAATATTATTAAATTATTTAATTTTAAATAGTTAATTATTATGCAGTTTAGATTATTAATTTTTTATGTTTATATACTCAACTTGAAGATTGGATAGCAATATAAGTGAAGATGCATCGGATGTCATTTTAAAGATGCTCAGATATTTGTTTTGCAATGGGGTTGATAAGTTGATATTAGGCGAATTTAAGACTAAGACACTGGTAAACAGTTAAGCATATATTCAAGTATTTACGAAGAATGGGGGAGTATATGCTCGTGCATTCTAGAGGAGATTTTACTCTTAACGGATATAATGATTCTAACTTCCAAATGTGTAGAGGTTCGAAGAAATTGATATCGGGTTGTGTTTTTATCCTAATGGGTTCATAGTGTAAATTAGTGTCAAGAAAGGTTACACTGCTATGGAAGGTCAAATATGAGTATAGCTAAACCTAAAAGAAATCATATAAGGGCAAAACACATTAAGGGAGACGAGAGTGTTTGATGGAATATAGAATGTAGTCAAAAATTGAATATGAGGACAAATCTTGGGGATTTGTTTAGCCAAGACTCTTATATCTATAGAGTTCTTTGGGAAACATATGGAGGGCATAAGAATACGAAACATGACTTATATACTTTATTAGGGTAAGTGGAAGATTGTTAGATTTGGTGCCTTAAGTATAGTATTTTCGTCTAAGTAAACGTATAATTTTTTGAATAGATTAGTGAATAAATTTATTCATAAATTACATTAATACTTTGTATATGGTCCTTCCATGGTTTTTCACGCAAAACAAATGGAAGCAAATGTTTTTCATTGGTTGTTTAATGTTTAACTAATATTAAGCGGTATTACATGATCAGATCGTAATACGAATTAGTAGACGAACCTAAACATGTCTTTAGTCTAATCGGAAATGATAAAATCAATTGGAAGACTAATGTCATTTATCAAGTCTATTGGGGAGATGTCTTGTCTTAGGCATTGGAGCAGATGACTCTCAAAAGATAGAGACAGATGTTATTGACTGGCTGATAATACATTGGGCAAGACTTAAGCGGAATAGATCCTGAATTTGTTTATGGATTTATTCACTTGTGATATTCATAGTGTGGCATACCTAAATTTTGAGTAGGTGACGGACTATGTATGTGTGATTCGTACACTTTAATGTAAGTAAAAGCTTGAGTTCGAATAGATAAGGAACTGAAAACTAGTGCATTGGGTGTACGATTTCTGCAGTATGTAGTTTTATTCATAATAATGGAATTCATAGCTCGAGACATGGGTAAATGATATCCTCTTTTTATCATTACATGGTTGATGAAAAGTAAACATAGTTATGGGTCTTTTGTCTTTGTGATGAATGACTTAATTATTATTCGATAGTAATTGACTTTTTATGAAAGAGGATGTAATGGTTATCATAAGATAAAATATGATTATATTGAGAGAACGAATTTTATCCCAAAGAGATAAAGGATATCCTATGAATGTAACACACTTATGGCAAGGTCATTGGACGAGCACTGAGTAGTTGCTTTCGTAATGGTATGTCGTTAGGGACAGCTCAGCCATGATATTATAGTAGAATGACTTCGTGACTAAATAAGCTTATAATTAATAGGCGAAAAGCTGAAACTTAATTATAAATCATTTGAGCCTTAACTACATATGTCCAATTGATCCCATCGCTAGTTCATTGAAATCAGAAATGAATTACGAGTTTGAATAGAAATGAATAGAATAGGAAAAGAGAAATGGAAAACATTCAGGAATAATTATGGTTTTTTCGAAATGAAAAAATTGGAATCATTTGAAAATGATTATAGGTTTTCAAAAATGAAAATAGAAATGATCCATTTGCAATTCTTTATGAATTTTTTTAAAAATGATTGGAAGAATGAGTTTATGTTTTTGAGTTATTCTGAAGCCCAAAAATGAAAATAAACCATTTGATCATAGTGAATATGTTAAATTATGAAATATTGAACATATTTTTTTGAAATTTTACTAGAGATAAAATTGTCAAAATATTTACTAAGGGTAAAATCGTCAAAATTTAACTAGGGGTAAAATAGGGATGATAATTTTTTTGAATACTAAAATTTATTTTAGGAAATAAAAAAAATTGAATCGAGTTGGATTTCATTACAGAGTACTAGGTCAAAAAGCCTAAGAAATATTCGTAATTGGACCCAATGTGGGAGAAGCCCAAAACCCCTCATATGACATGAAGGGACCGACAACCCTAATAGGAATACTAGGGTGTGTCGTTCACCCCACTCCTACTTTAAGTAGGAAGTTATTTTTCTATTTGAAGTAAACTACTACAACTCAAAAAGGGTTCTACCTTCTTTTCTTATAAATAGATGGTACCGGTAAGCCAGAAAACACAACTTTAAGATATTGTTACTCTATCGAAAAATAGAAAGAATTTATTCTCAACTATCAAATATAGTTTTTCAAAATAACAATTCTACTAGTTTTTATTAAGAAGAGGGAATTTTTGTTTTCACCTCAAATAAAAGAGGGAACTTTTTCTAGTTCTATGTTTCGATTCAATTCGTTCGAGCCCACACTCGAAGCAGTTGGTGGTACGATAATAGAGGAGAAAATCGTTTGGTTAAAAGTCGAGAACAATGGATGCCCACTAAGCCAAAAACACAGGTATGAATTCGGTAGGGTTTATTGCTATAAATATCACAAACCGAGTCGATTTTTAAAATTTTAATTTTTCGCTGTACAAGAAAACTGCTTTCAAACTAGATTTTTTTTTCAACAACTAGTATTGGCACTAGTTAGATAGGCTAACACCTCATCACAAAAAGTTGACAGCAACCATGATGCCAACAGTTTATTTTGTAGTCTATGCAAAGTTAGAATTATTAACCAACTTGCCATCTTTATTAACTATAAACTAAGGAGAGATGTTAATTATTCCCAGAATATACCCTTGCAATCCATATCCTTCCAGAACCAACATTATCTGATGTTTTCAATGAAGAAATGTGTTTTCAATAACTTTAATAGTTTCATGCTTTGAAAACTGTTGAACTCTTCTTGAAATTACACAAGAAATTGACACTAGTTCTAAGTTGTGAAAATGCACCTGCTCATCAGCATTTAAAGAAGAATGATATTAACTGCTATCATTTCCTAAAACAACCTCTAGAGCCATGAAGAAACAACACTTGAATATGCAATAATCACCTCTTACTACAACCCTTTAATAGTAATTATCACCTCTCACAACAACAAAATTACTAGCTCTGATACCATATTCAAACTTAATCAAAAATAATAAAGAAGAAAAGAAGAGAATAAAGAAAATGGTCTAATTGTTTTATTATTATAACTCTAATAATCCAAAGGAATGTGTCATCAAATTTATACAAGATTGTTATTTAATGCTAACAATTAATCCTAACTGAATCTTACCTTATTCACTAACAAATTGAATATAGATATAACAAACATAATTATAAAACTAACACTTAACTACCTAACAACAAATTGAAAACAGTTGCTGTACGACATCAGCCAATTAACTAACAGCTTAAGAATGGCTCACTATTTACCTTAATAAATATTCATCACATATTAGTACCATAAATTATAAACATAATATATATTATTTTAAAGATGGACTAAAATTAATAAAGTAATAGTTTATGTTATATTTAACATGCTTTTACTTTGTATTTTTGGAATAATATGGAATGATTTGATTGATTGAAAAAAAAATAGTACTAAAATTATAATTAATTACCATGTAAAGTAAGTTGAAATATATTTGATATTTTTTGTTGTATTTCTAAAAATACGTTTAATGGTTATTGTTTCCTTATTTACTTAGTGAATGTTTTTTGTTAAAGAAGAATACAACAATCAAGTTTGACTTATTAAAAAATATTTAGACTATTAATTATTTCATTTAAACATTAAATTTGGGAAAAATAGAAATAAATGAAAATTAATGTCATTAGTACGATAAAAAAAATAGTACTCTTTTATTTTAAGGTTTGAATTTTATTTTTCATGAGTTTGAGCCGATGAGACATTTGAGGCAGCTTTTTGGCATGGGAGAGGATAACAACAGTAAAGCCCACTATAAAGTTTGTCAACACTTTGAACTTTTGGCCCATCACCTAAAGTTTGCAGTGATGAAACCAACTAATGGACTTTCAAAATGTTGGGTTTTAAGTTGTCTTAGTTTGGGGACCCATAAAAGTTAGTACCCTCATATTATCATCAAGTTAATATCTAAAAGTGAGAATACGAACAATAATACAATATGACATATGGAATTGCATCAATCATTTTCATTAAATAAATATTTGAAATCAACTAAAATTCATTGAATGATGGTTTAATAATAAAATTTTGAAATCAATTAAAATTGAAAGATGTTTATCTACGAAGCAAAAATCAAGTTCGAAAGTGCAATATGCATAAGGAAAGTATTTTACTATATCTGATAATGGTTGGAATGACACTTATATTTGCTCGAAAAGTGAGAGGATTTAGATAGAAATATAGATCTGAAAAATGAGTTTGAACAAATAGGGGTTTTTGGTCTAGACTCACTCAACTCGACCCAAATTAGCCTAAACTTTCATTTTTGTTGTTATTTTGCTACCATTTCGTTATTATATTATTAATATTT
The DNA here is from genome assembly GCA_020496765.1 of Gossypium stocksii. NCBI lineage: Eukaryota > Viridiplantae > Streptophyta > Magnoliopsida > Malvales > Malvaceae > Gossypium > Gossypium stocksii. The sequence goes on from CM035627.1 coordinate 32,185,969, forward strand.
TGTTGTTATTATTTGGACAGTATAATTCTTGTTTTATTGTTAATTTCGCTACTATTTTAGAGACATTTGATTGCTAAATTATAACTATCTTAGTATTATTTAAGTATAAAAATTTTTTTAATGTATTTTTAATTTGTTGAGAAACATTTAATTTAATACTTTTAATTTACTTGATGTACCATATTTTTTAAATATATTTTTATATAAAAATAATCTAAAAAATTTAATACATGCGGATTTGATTGAGCTCGGGTTTAACATTTTTAATTTGGATCGACCAAGGCTTGAAATTCATTTTTCGAGTCGAACCCGAGCCTAGAAAATAAATCTAAAAATTTACATAACCCTACCCGATCTAACCCATAATTAGATCTACTCTCTACTCTAGTTAGTAAAATTGTTGGTCATTTAATTATATGTTAATTTTAATTTTGAAATAATAACTTAAATTTGATATCTTAAAAATGACGTTCTTAGTCAAATTATTTTATTTGGAATGAAATCAAATTAATTTTACAATGAAGTTTATTATATTCCTTCAAAGGATGGGTGAAATTCAGATATATATATATAAACTCATTTCATTTTTGAAAAAAAGTTATATTTCTTTATGATGAATAATTATTAAGTACCTATCGACAACCGATCGATGATGAAAATTATGTTATCCCTCTAGCATATCCTTTTATTTAAAAAACCATCAAACTGTAATTCTTCTGAGCACATACCATGTTAAACATAAATATCTAAACAAAAACTGCTAACTTTATGGCCAATGTTTATTTTATTTGGAACTTCAATTTTATTGACAGTTTATAAGAATCATTTCAATAAAATGATCTATTAATATATATATTTTTTAAATTTACTACAATTTTTATGATAGGCGAGGAATTTAGAAAACATTTAAATAAATAAAAATATTTTCATTATTTAAATTTCAACATTATTTATGGTAATGCTAATTCCCAACTTTTTTTTGCTCACTAAGTAAAGCATGTTGAAACACCTCTTATTAATGGTTAGCATAGAACCATGAAACATTCTATACCTGAATCGATTGTTAGGTCTAAGTTACAGGATGTCACATTCGTTACTAGAGCAACTACGATCAATTATACACAAAGGCAATCATTACACATTTTGATATACATGTTATATGTGTATGATATGATATACAAACAATTTTTGGTCATATACAAGCTTACAAAAGCTAATTACTTGTCACATCCCAAAAACGGTGAATCCCAAAAAAGGTGATTCAGGTATGCATGTTAACTGTTTTGGCGCACCATAGTAGTATAATTCATCGCCCTATTGGCTTGCGGATAAATTGGAGTATTGACGTTTACTAGCGTTAAAGTATCCATTCGTTAGTGGAATCTAAGGATTTAATTACAGGGCATCTTCAAGTAAAGAAAGAATAGGACCAAGAAAGAGTACACCCTAGAGTTTTGGTTGAGCATGAAAAGCCTACCAAGTGTATGATAAAGCTGTAGGAGACTTAATTGTCTTTAAGACCATGCCTTACACGAGTCACCGCCAAGGTATAGTACGTTCGGTTTGCTTGAGCACTGTTCAAGTTGGTTATGGTAATAGGATTAGTTGAGAGTTAATAGGGTTGATTTGGCCCTCCTCATGGTAGTCAAACAGTAGGTTCGATCTTTATCAGATTTTCTTTTACTTACCCCCAAGTTTGGTAGGGAAATCAAAGGGACCGAGAGTATATAAAGTGAAGGAAGAGGGACATCCCAGGTGGTTTTTCTTTCTACTAGATGTTCCAGTCTTTCTTTTTAACCTAAATGTTCTCTTCTTCTTCATTCAACTAGAGCTAAGATTTTGTTTAATCAGTGGATAATTCAACCTTCTAATAAGTCTTACAACTTTGTATGTTGTAATTGTTGAAGAGTAAGGGTGTTAAAAGAGGTAAGAATAGTATGGTGTGAGTGGTGCCTTTCATGGGGGTTGCATGTAGTTGAAACATTAGTAAACTATCTGTATTCTAATGAAACTTCCATGATCTTTTAAGCAATTGTTACTTCTGGATTGGGAAGGACAATTGAAACAGAAGCTTTAGGTTGAGGTAAAGGTAGATCTCTAGTGAGTCTCTATACTCATCTCTTGCACGTTATATTATAATGATTCTTTGCATAGTTGGTATCCATATATATGAGCATATCTTCGTGAGGAGTTGCAATATGTATATGTTTGTGTGTTTTCTATAAAACATCTATATGTGTGCACTAAAGTGTACAATATGCTACATGAAAATGACGATGTGTGGTAATCATATATGAGAAATTATGTGTTGGGAAGTAAGATTTTGTTAAGGGTATGAGTGAAATCTGTGTAAATATGTCCATTATGTTAATTGAGTGATGCATGACAAAGTGTGGTTGGCAATAAGAGGGTTTTGGGCAGAGTGTTGGGAAATATGTGATATGATAATGGACCTCATGGTGGTGCTTTGATGACATTCGTTGGGATAGTAAACACGAGAAAAGGGTCAATGTGGCATATATGTGGAAAAACCATGGCCATTGTGTTAGGAAATGTGCCCCTATTGTAGTAAACATATAACTATTTTCTATTTATTTGAATGATAAATATATAAATAAAGTTAATTTCATATTTCATTATTATGTCTTTTGTATTTCTGTCTTTTATATTTTGCATGCACAGCGAAATTATGACAAGCAAATAATAACTTATTGATTGTCTAAGTTCAAGGTAAAGATGAGTGGCATTGTAAGAACGTTTACATTACGAGAAAGATAACTTACTTCAGTAGATAATCTAAATAAGTCTGTCATCCTGTAAAAGAATCGGTGTGAGCATTTGTTTCAAATACTAAGAAGGATTATTATGTTGTCTACAATTCTAATTAGGGAGATGGCTAGTCTTGGCAATCGGAGCAGTTGACTCCATGGGTAGAGACATAGATGTATTCATTGGCAGAATGATACATTGGAATGGAACCAAGATAAATTAATTCTGAATCCGTTTGTGAATTAATTCATTTGCGACATTTATGGTGTGATTTACCTAAATCCCGAGTTAGTAATTGACCATGCATATGCAACTCATATACTTTGATATAAGTGGAGGCTTATGCTCTACTGATCGAGCCCATATCAAGTAGGTTGGGTACATGACTTGTGTATGACATGGCTTTACTAGCAATAGTGGAATTAATAACTCAATTAAAGAATTAATGATATCCTCTCATTGACATTGTGTGGATTGATAAATATGGAACGTGACCATAGCTGGCTAGTTCTCGAGCGACTAATTTATCATGGTCATTTGTTGACAATAATCATATCAATCATTAAGAATACACAATGGTGACAATGAGATAAAATAGGATTGTTTTGAGTGAACGGATTTAACTCAAAAGAATCAAGGATATCATACGAAGGTAACACACACATGACAAGGTTATTGCACAAAGTAGTTGGATGAATTGCTTTCGTAAAGAGTATACAATAATGAGTTTTCAATCATAGTACTTCTTGTGGACTGATTCCATGATTAAGTAATTATGAAGTATCAGAATAATGCTTCTGGACATAATTTCAATTAGTGGAGCCTAATTGTATATGTCTAATTAGTCCCTCCACTAGCTCAACAAAAGCTCAAACGGACTACATTTGAATTAAAAGAGAATTCTACGACTTTAGAAATAATTTAATGGAGTCGATTTATTCGATGTGGAATTAAATTAGGTGGTCGTGAGAATTATTCAACTAAAAAATTTGATTAAAGAATTTTCTTGAAAAATTAATTTGAAAAATCTAAGTGATTTTTGAGAAAATTAATTTTGATCAAATAAAATTAAATTAATCAAAATAACTAAAAGTAATATGATATTTTTAGAAATTAATTTTCAAGTCAAACAATTAGCCTAATGGGTAATTGAACTTGAAAATTAGACTTGAGATAGTAAATTGGGCCCGGAAGCCCAAAACTGAGACCAAGACCCAAAAATTGGTCGAATTGGGCCCAATATGTGAAACTGGGTCGATGGCCCAACTGGTGGCTAGATCGAACCGGTCGGGTCGTCACTGACCTGGATTGAATCGACAATAATCGAACCAGTTTGGGGTGCCATAAAAGTGTCGCACTTGCATCACTGAGCACAATGGTGCCAGCAGCAAGGGCGATGGCGTTCCAGTGGCCAACGATGGTTAGTCTTCGGTGGTTGAGTAGTAGAAGAGTTACATTCCTACTATGACTTTCTAGAGAATTTGATTTCATATTAACTATTCTAAAAATAATATTATTTTAATAGTTTAATATTAAATTTAATTTAATACTTAAATTAATAGTATTTTATTAATTTAATATTAAAGTGATTATCTTAATATTAAATTTAATTTAATATTTATCTTGTAGATAAACATTCTATTATTTTAATAATATTTAATATTAAATATAATCTAATATATATCAAGATAAATATTATATTAATTTAATTTTAAAGTGATTAAGTTTAATCATAGTTGAATTCTCTAAACTCTCCTTATATAAAGAGAGCTTTGGGTCAATATTTAACACACACTTAAATTCAAGAGATATTTGTAAATAGAAAATTCTCTAAAGAGATTATTTCATAAAATTTCTAGAGATATTTTTTTGATTTACAACTTGACCCAAAAGTTTAGTGAAATTGCAAAATTACCCCACTAATAATTTTTGTGAAATTTTTTTTATCTGAAGCGAGACCACACTTGACAGACGTGAGCTTGAGGATAGTGGAAAAGACTACTCGGTCGAAGCGCTTATCCTAAACGAATTGAAAAGGTACAATTGTGATTAAGTGTTTATTACTTTAGATATCACAGCCAAAATCTTGTTTTGAAAAAAATTTTAAAACTCTGTTTTTCCTAAATTTATTTTTTGCTGCATTTTTCAACCCCTTTTTTCTAACAATTGGTATCATGAGCCAGGTTGTGTTCTATCTATAAGTAAAAATAGATAATCAAAATGAATTTTGTTTCTTCTTGAATGATTTGATTACATAAAAAGTGACATTCTTTATATCTTATGCATGTTTTGAGTCATATATGGGAATGGACGTGATATTATAACTTTGTTATATAATTATTTTTATGGCCAAGGTTGTAGTTCTTAGGAAATAGACCATGGACTATCATCTCCATGTAGGGTTATTTTTTAAAATTCATAGAATTCTTATGAGCTGGAAATGGACATAGGACTTAAATGTAATTTTTTAAAAGAAGTCCATGACGAGGAAAAGATGTAATGGCGGTTGAAGACCTAAAGAATGCCTTGTGGTGAAAAAATATGTAATTTTTTTCTCATTTATTTTCTAGAAATAGAACCATGGAAACCTTGGGTGACAAATTTATTTTAATTACCTATCTCATTATATATATGTTTTGTAATTGTTTATAATATTTATATTATGTAATGTTATAATTGTGATATATATATGAGATGATCCACAGTTGATCGTTTAAAAAATAAGAAGTGTGGTAATGAGAAAATACATATGTTGTATTATTCCATTCACTTCTTTAGGTTATTCGATAACTGTGAGAAATGTGGTAATGAGAAGGTGCATGTCTAAGATTGGCTCTGGCTAGGAAAGGATTGGTTTTTAAATGGTCAAATTTGACTTACCTCCCTTTCTTAGGACCCTACCTAGTGCATGGTTCACATTAATTTCTTCGGCTTTTCCCTTAAAAGAAAAACTTTGGAGAATCAAAATTATTTGTTTTTATAATTGATTAATTCTTGTGAATGAATGTGAATATTATGAAATTGCCATAGCATGCCATGCATATATTGGAAGCATGTCATTTAAATTAGGTAAGAATGCCACTATAACTATTGTATGATCATTAAAAACTTTGCATGTCTTTAAAATGTTGAGTGGGAGAAAGTCGTTGAACAAGACCTATGGCTTCCATTGATGGTCCATAAGTGATATTATGATAAAGTTTCTAGTCGATTCCTACCCTGGTCGCACCCCAAGATAAACTTTGTCATGTGGGTTCATTAGATGAGATTTCCTTTTAAGGACAACTAGTCATGCATGACTTTCAGAAAGATTATCTCAAGATGACTCACAAATGAGAGCATGTTCATGATGGGTGTTGAATTAATGGTTACACACTCAAAATCAGCTCTTATTAAATAGTTTCCCAAGAAACGATATTTAAGCTAGAGATGATGATCAAACATTAAACGATCATTAATTCTTGTGGAGTCTTGAGAATTAAGATTCACGAACTGATTGGATGTAATCCATGTCCTTGCTATTTAATCATAGGACCCCAATGTGGCGTAGTTGATGGGTGTGAGAATGATCGTAGCAACGAAAAAATATTTTTTTTTCAAGGTTTTAATACAAGACGCATGCATCATACTACATTCTTGATATGTTGCTGAAATGAAAAATATTTGCTTAATGCAAAAATAGTAATTAGTGAATCTTTATTTTTTTCAGTTCAAATATGTCCCCTACTCCACTTATTAGCATTCTTACTGAGAATAAATTAAATGGGGATAACTTTCCTGAATGAAAACAAAACTTGCTAATAGTTCTCAGTTGTGAGAAACACAAATTCATTCTTGACGAAACGTGCCCGCTTAAAGCTCAGCCCAAAGTGAGAAATCACTGGAGAGATTCTGACTCGATTGCTTGATGTTATATGTTAGCGAGTATGAGTAGTGTGTTGCAAAAGCAACACAAGAATTTTCGTACTGCCAAAGATATTATGACAAATTTGGAGGATTTACTCGGAGGCCAAGTCGCATTGGCTCGAAAATCTGCTATTACAAATTTGATGAATTCTCAACAAAAAACTGACACTCAGGTTAAAGAACATATTCTTAAGCTTATGGGATTCTTTGTGGAAGTGGAGGACAATGGGGACGAACTAGACGTGAACACTCAAATTGAAATAGTGTTCAAATCCTTAACTAAGGAGTTCGATAATTTTAGGGCCACTTACAACTTAGGGAATAAGACACTTAAATTGACTCATCTTATAAATGAATTACAATCCTATAAGTTGATGCTAAATGGTGTAAGTCAGTTCAGGAGAAACTAAAGCAAACTTAGTTGTGGACCGTTCATCCTCTAAAAGGAAGTAAAAAGGTAATGGAAAGAAAAAACCGACTAAGTCTTTGATTCCACCTCATGTGGATAGGAAGAAGGCTAAGAAGTTAAAATATCCTAAAAAGATCACATGTTTCTTCTACAACAAGAAAGGGCATTTCAAATCAAACTACAATGAGTATTTGGATTACCTAGCCAAAAAGGGCAAAGGTATGGAACTCTTTGTGGTTAGGCTTACTTAATGGAAGAATCAATTGACAACTGGGTTACTGATTTTGGAGCCACTAACCATGTGTGTGCTTCTTTAAAAGGGTCCAGTGACATTAAAAGTCTGCATGACAGAAGCCTCTCGTTGCGGATCGAAGATGGGAGCTATATTTCAGTCAAAGTAGTGAGAGAAGTTATTTTAGCCTTTGATAATTTTAGGAAGATTGTTTTAAAGAATGTGTTTTATGTACCTTACTTTAAGAGGAATTTAATCTCTGTAGCATGTTTATTTTATGACGGTTATACTGTGACATTCAATAAAGGGATTGCTATTTACGCAAATTGTTATTTAATCTATAATGGAAGGATGGAAAACAATCTCTATTTTATTAAACCAAATAACTACTTAATCCTTCAAATAAAAATAGTGAATAAAAAGCTTAAAACTTCTCAATTTAATAAGGGGTACCTATGGCACTTAAGACTTGGTCATATTAACGAAAAAAAAGAATCACTAAACTCATGAAAGATAGACCCTTAAGTATGCTTAAGGAAGTTAGTCTTCCACAATGTGAATCTGGCTTAGAAAGTAAAATGACTAAGAGGTCTTTTAATGCGAAAGGTACAAGGGCCAACCAACCTTTAGAACTTGTGCACATTAATGTATGTGGTCCCATTAGCATCAATGCCCGAGGAAGTTATGATCAATATGTGACTTTTATTGACAACTATTCTCGATATGGATATATGTATCTAACGCACCCAAAAGTGAAACCTTTGATAAATTTTGTGTAACACCCTATACCCAGCCCAGTCGCCGATCCCGAATATAAAGATGTCACACTACCGTCTTACTACTTGTACGTTACAGTGTTCACTATGTTAAAGCCGGCACATGTCATTCATAGCATTTGCATAGGTTTTAAGACATACATGCATTAATCATCATTAAAACATGCTGGACATATATCAATGTAACTAACCGTGTTAAAAATTCAAGCTTTTGGACCACTTAGCAAAATTTCCAAGACAAACACGTAGGTATCAATACTGACCCTAGGGTATCAATATTTTCATTAAGTGGTATCGATACCACCTAGAAAATCGATACCAAACTTGCATTCTATTTCTCACTCAAAAATCATACTGTCAAAAGTTATCGGTACATATAATAGAGTATCAATATATTTACCCCGAGTATCGATACTCGAGCAAAAGTACTGATTCTAAATCTCTTTTCTGACTTCCCTACACGTTTCAAAACACAGTGGTATCATTTTTAAAACCTGATTATTGATACCTCTACTGCAAACCTAAAAAATACAGCATACAAAAGTATTCAGTCTTTTCCAATTTAGTTTCTAAACATCATGTATCAAATACTTCGACAAATAATCATCTAAATGGCTAAATTTAATAGTTCAAATGTCAAAAATGTGTCCGAGCAAGAAACATTATGCCATCATCAATGTTTATAAACCTAAGCATATTTATAACTCATAAACCTCATAAACCTCATAAACAAAAGCAATAACCAGCAAAATGTTCAGAACTAACATGGCTATAAATAGGTTTACCACATTACCTTATTCCCCAAAACTTAAATAAATAAATAATGAACACTTATGGAATATTAACAAGTCTTCCTTGGATCACTCCCTTAGAAAACCACACCACCCATATCAAAACATCATTAATCTACATATGTTGAAAGGGTGGGTGACCTTAAACAAGCTCAGTGAATGATTAGAATAATCATTACACAAACATGTCATCATGCATCCACAACACAACCATATGTATACAAATACAATGTTCTTATGTCTAGTGTCATATAATACCTATTCATGCATTATCTATTAGTTCATCTACATAGCAATTACATACCCATTCAAGCATAAATTACATAACACATATTCTATTAGTCATGTATCACATTTCACACAATCACGTATAACGATAAGTTAGCTCTTGAGGTATGAAACATAAAGTGGACACTATCACCACACATTGGATACACGGATATTCAATCACCCAAATGACTCATAGAGTCGAACATATCCCATAAGTAAAGCATATAGCTAACACTCTCATTATTTCCCCTTACATGTCCCGTTGAATAGAGCATAACTCACATTCTCTTATCCCTCCAACATGTCCTAGGGCCCCAATGTCCAAAATCATTGTACATATAAGCGAGTACTCACAATTCTATGGCATGCCAGCTATATCCAACAGTTTTAAGATCATAAGGACAAAATATCTAAAATCAAACACATATCACTTACTGATTATCCGGGCACTATAGTTGCATATTTGCAGTTTTAGCAGAACACTATCACTAACATTTATCATATACATAACATGTGCACATTTGCACTTTCACAACAGTTATCATAACTACATATCATATGTTATAGCATTTCATCTCAATTCACATATTCACAAACATATAAGCATGTAGTTCACAAGATAACATAGGTACGAGAAAGCTTACACTCAGAATTTAAAGTAGGGGTTTAGGCTATTACTAAATTCCCAAATAAAATATGACTCATGTCTACGAGCAACGATTCCAAACATTCACCAATATGCTTTCGCCAAAAAGTCGAAAGCTCAACTAGCCTTTCCTAACTCGTAGATGGTCCTAAAAAATCCAAAGCTTTAACACAATAAATTTAGACAACAATACATTAAAAAATATGCTAATGACCCACCACAAGCAATCAAAAGCATAAGCCTAAACTAAATTTCATGTAATCGAAACCTTTAACATAACAAACTTTAAATTCGAGTATCTCAGTCTATACTTAGCCTTTTTCACCTAAAACCAATTCCGTTCATCTTACAATTCACCTACAACTATTTCTCAACCTTTAAACTACAATAAAACTACTCAATTCATGGTATCGACTTTTTTGACATGTTTTTGGCTTTTTCGAAAATTCATTAAAACTCAAGAAATATTTATCGAAACTTCAAAATAAGTTTAGAAACCTCTTAATCATGTCAAAAATAATTGAAAAACACTTTGAAACCACGTTTTTACTCAAAATCCCAAAATCCACCATTAACAACTCAATTTTCGGCTTTTATTTAAAACATGTGATTTAATCACTAAAAACTTAGTTTTAAATACTAAATAGCATTTAAAACTTTTTAGGAATTGAATCATTACCTTATATGATGAAATATTGAACGTTTGATCGAAAACCCGAAAGCTTGACAATGGAGAAAATTATGGGGTTTTTGGGTGTTTCTCTTAACTTCTATGAAGATTTGCAACTAGGAGGATGATAGAAATAAAAGGAATTGAGTAGAGGAATTAAAACTTGAATGAGAAGAGCTTGGGAAAGCGAGGGATAGCAACCACTAAAGATGGGAGAAATCTAACGTGACCGTAATGTAGATAGAGGGGAAAATAGGGTGTTTTTAAAGTTTTGGTTTAATTGCCTTTTAAAAACTCACAATTTAGACCTTTTTACAAATCTGTCCTTATTTCAAAATTAAAGGTTTTTAAAACTCATTTTCAGAAATGGATTTAATTTTCTAAAAATCATAGTTAAAAACATTATAGATAAACCATGTCATAAAATTCCAAACACTCTAAGTCTAAAAATACTAAATTACCCCTAAAACTCCTAGGCCTATTTTGGGGTGTTACATTTCGAGAGTTTCATGTGAAAGTGGAAAAACTATTAGGTTTATCCATAAAGAATCTTTGGTCTAATCGAGGTGGAGAATACTCGTCTAACGAGTTCTTTGGATACCTCATAAAGAATGAGATTTTATCTCAATTGATTGTGTCAGACACTCCACAGTAGAATGGTGTAGCTAAGAGAAGGAATAGAACCTTGCTTGACATGATTCATTCAATGTTAAGCTATTCACAACTCCTTACTTCCTTTTGGGGATATGCGATACAAATGGCTTGCTATATTCTAAATGATGTGCCAAGTAAGTCTACTTGTAAGACACCTTATGAACTGTGGCATGGAAAGAAACTCGTTCTAAATCACTTTAGAATATGGGGTTGTCCAGCACACGTTTTGGATAAGGATGCAAAGAAGTTGGATACACAGACAGAATTGTTCATGGATAGAATTGTACATGTTTGTAGGATATTTAACAGGAACAAAGGGATAATTATTCTATAATCTGAAAGATAATACAATTAAAGTTTTTACTCATGCTACTTTCCTCGAGGAAAGCTACGTGGATAAATTTAAGCTTTGAAGTAAAGTGGTACTTGAGGAACTTTCGTGAGTGGTAGAACAATCACCAAGTTAAATTCTCGAGAAAGTTATAGAAAGACATATAAACAATCAACAACATAAGGCAATCCATCATAGTGGGAGAGTTTCTAAGAAGCTGGACTTATTCATCTATAATGGTAGTATTTATAATATAGAAATCAATCATGAGGATGATGATCTACTCACTTACGAGAAAGCTATACAGGACGTTGATTCCAAGCTTTGGAAACATGTCATGGATGTCGAGATGGATTTTATGAAATCCAATATGGTGTGGGAACTTGTGGACTTACTGGTTGGGATTAAACCCATAGGGTGTAAGTGGATCTACAAGAAGAAGAGAAACGCAAGAGGGAAAGTGGAAACACACAAAGCTAGACTTGTAGGGAAATGGTACACACAGAAAGAAGACATCGATTACGATAAGACATTCTCTCCGGTACTATGCTCAAGTCTATTTGCATACTTTTATCCATTGTCACTGTTCTCAATTACGAGATCTGGCAAATAGATGTTAATACAACATTCTTGAATGGCTATCTTGATGAGACCATTTACATGGCTCAACCCACTGGCTATGTTGTCAAAGGAAAGGAGCATAAAGTTTGCAAACTGCTAAGATCTATTTATGGACTTAAGCAGGCGTCCCACTTATGGAATAAAATATTTGATCAAAAGATCAAGACTTTTGGATTTGAGCAAAATGTTGATGAACCTTGTGTTTATAAGCGCATAAAGGACAAAAAGGTGGTGTTCCTCATTTTGTATGTTGATGATATTCTACTTAACGGAAATGATATAGGATAATTGTCATTGGTTAAACTGTGGTTAGCTCAACATTTTAGCATAAAGGATTTTGGTGAAGCTAGTTATATTCTTGGAATTCGAATCCTTAGGAATTGAAAGAATAAAACAAAAGCTCTATCTCAAGCTTCATATATCAATAAGGTACGAGAATGTTTTGCAATGACCGATGCGAAGCTAGGCATTCAGTTGACTGAATCAAATTTTCATGTAACACCCCTAACCCGTGCCCATTGTCAAATTGGGTTACGAGGTATTACCGATCAATCACATAATATAAACATACATTTCTCATAAATAAGCAATTAAAATAAAATGTTATTCAAACATATTCACATTGTCCCTTATAAAGGTCTACGAGACCTTAAACATGCTTTAAAGAAGGTTCGAGACTAAACCGATCACAAACAGAAACTTTGAAAACTTAGAAAATTTTCCCCACCTACAGGGGTCACACGCCCGTGTGGATAGGCCGTGTCCCTTACACGGCTATAGACACACCCGTGTCATAGGCCGGGTGAAAACAGGACATACATACTGACTTGCACCACACGGCCGACCGCACGTCCGTGTGCCTGGCCATGTAAAAACTGGAGGGTATACTGACTTGGCCACATAGCCGAGCATACGCCCGTGTGTCTAGACCGTGTAACTCACTGACTTGATTTTTAATTAATCATCAGGGGATACACGGCCGTGTACTAAGGCCATGTGTCACGCACGGTCGAGCCACACGCTCGTGTACTCAACTGTGTGGATGAAAATAGGCTAGTTACAAGCCACATTTCTCACCCAAAATGCATATACCTACAAAAGCATACATGGTACCAATTTCATACACAAACGAGCAGCCAAATTAGCCATAATTCTTGCACAAATCATGCTATCCAATCCATCCATTTCAATACCATTTGCTTAACCAAAAACATACCAAATCAAGATAACATATTCATTAATTCAACCTATTTCAAATATGTACTTTCTCACCATTTCAACAACCAAACCATACCTCAAAAGCATACCAATTCATCATGTCAATTTCATACCAAAACATGTCATTTCTCAAAATACAACATATTATTAATAACTAATTAAATAATCAACCACATGACCATTACAAAAGCGATACTAAGTTTGCCAAATCACAAAACAAATTATATACATCACATGCCATATATCAACTCATAAAATAAGCTAATTTGCATAGCAAAAATCACCTCCATCAACTACACCATTTACAAGCCAAATTATATGACTAAGTTCATAACTCAAAACACACCAAAATGACCCTAGCTTATACATGCCATATACCATATATACATAACATCAAAAGGTACCAAATAGATGTTCAGCAGTGTGATGATATTTCTTTATGATTCCCGGATCTGAGCTAGCTTCAATTCTCTATAAAACAAGGAAAAGTAAACACAGTAAGTTTTATAGCTTAGTAAGCTCATACGTAAATAAACTTAACAACTCAAATTAGTATCATTAAACCATTAAGCATTATAAATAGTAATTCACATGTAAATGTAAAAACCTTTCATATGTTACACATGATCAAGTATCAATTCATGAAATTTCTTCCATTCAATATTCACATAAGTTTCATACGTACTCAACCACTTAATTTGATTGTACTTTCATTCTCATCATAGCCATGCCCGTTAAACCATTCAAAATCGTTAAGGATACTCGAAAATCTCGTATAATTCATACAATGCCGTATCCCAGGTATGGTCTTACATGTTATCACTTATCGATGCTAATAACCCAGCCATGGTCTTACACAAATCTCGAATCGATGCCATGTCCCAGACATGGTCTAACACGTAATCTCATCTCAGTATTCCTAATGTCATGACATTTGTATCCTATACTATTTCTAAGGTTTGTACGGCACTTTCAGACATCTTAATTCTGTCGATTCTTGCTCGTACTCAACCATTCAAATTCAATTCAATTCAATGATAAGTAAACACTTATAACACAATTTAAGAACGTTATTTAACATACGAACTTACCTTGTATTCGGAATTGACGAATCTGGTCGACTATTTAATAATCTTACTTTTCCCTGATCTAAATCTGAATTCTTTCTTTCTTGATCTATATAAATTCAAAATTAACTTATTTATTCATCTACTTATTCAATTTTATCCAAAATACACATTTGGGCATTTTTACACATTAGCCCCTAAAGTTTCGCATTTAATCAATTTAGTCTTTATTTCATAAAAACACAAATTACATCAAATTTCAATACACCCATGTTTAGTCGAATTCACTATAGGTCCCTAGCAGCCCTTAACTTTCATTTATTTCACATTTCAACCTTTCAATTTACATATTTCACAATTTAATCCCTAAATCGCATTTTCATTAAAAATCACTTTACAAAATATGATAATCTATCAACAAATACTCATTTTTCATCATCAAACATTCAAGAGCTCAAGCATTCATCAATGGAAACTTTTAAAACATTAAGCAGTTTTGCAAAATAGTCCCTGGGCTAGCTAGTACTCGACGCAACGATCATAAAAACAGAGAAATCATCAAAAATCGAGCTAAAACCGTACCTTAATCAAGCTTAGAGTGTGCCGAAATGTTTAAACCATAAATGATTGTCTTCTTCCTCTAATTTTGATTCAAAATGGATGATAATGGACTACTTTAATGTTTGTTTTATTTTAGTTTACAATATTTTAAAAATTACCAAAACAACCTTTTTTATAAAACATGAAAACTATTTAATTCATGCCCATAATAGTCCATTCAAGCTAATAATAGTATAATAACATCGTAGGGACTTTTCATTTAATAAACCATAGCAATTAAGTGTTTCAAACAGTTAATATGCATTTTTTGCATTTTACGTGATTTAATCCTTTTATCAAAATTAACCATCCAATCGATAAAATTAAATCACAAAATTTTCACACATACTTGCTACCATACTGTAAACACATAAAATAATATTAAAATAATTTTTCAACCTCGGATTTATGGTTCTAAAACCACTGTTCCGATTTAACAAAAAATAGGCTGTTACATTTCATCTTTCTTTAGATGACTATCCTAGGACAGCGGAAGAAAGAGAACATATGAGTAAGGTTTCATATGTTTTGATAATTGGAAGCCTTATGTATGAGATGCTTTGTACACGTCTAGATATATGTTTCACAGTAGGAATGGTTAGTCGACATCAGGCAAATCTAGGTCTCAAGCATTGGCAAGTTGTAAAGCATATATTAAAGTATCTTAAAATCACCAAGGATTATATGGTTGTGTATTCTAGGAAGAAACTTACTGCTGTTGGATACACAGATTCAAACTTCCAAAGCTGTAAAGATTCAAGGAAATCGATGTCGGGAAATGTATTTGTTTTGAGGTAACGAAAGAAGCAATATGACTTCGAAAGTTCTTAACCAATCTTAAAGTTATTCCTGGTGTGGAAAAAGCTATAACACTGTATTATGATAACAATGTTGCAATAGTTAGTACCAAGGAAATGAGAAGTTAAAAGAGGATGAAACATATTGATCAAAAGTATCACTTGATACTAGAAGCAGTAGCCAAAGGAATTGCCGATGTGATGAAAGTAGCTTCTGAAAATAACCTTACAGATTCGTTTACTAAGACTCTTGTTACTAGGAGTTTTAACAAACACGTTGAGGATATGGAAATTGTAACAACCCAATATTAGTGGGATCGGAATAGTGGTTTTGGGACCAAAAATCCAATCTGAAAATAAAATTTTATTTTATTTTATTATGTGGTCCGTATTAGATTAGAAATGTCATTTGAAAATTCTGATAAGAAAATTTTACCCATTTTGTGTTTAATTACAAGAAGGACCAAATCGCATAAAATGTGAAAGTTGAATTCTAGTAGCTATAAGGATTAAATAGCTATAGAATTCAAAAATAGAGGTCCTTATATGGTAATTAGACCATAAAAAAGCATGTAGATATTTTTAGGTGAATCATCCACAAAAATTTAAGAAAAGGGCAAGGACTAAATTAGAAATTAAAATAATTAAATAATTAAAAGATGAGGCAAGAAAAATATCATATTATTTCTCATCGTTTTCAACCAAAAATACACGAAAACCTTAGGAGAGAGAAAAGAAACTTTCAACGCTTAATTGGGTAAGTTTCATTGTCTAGTGTAACACCCCAAACCCGGGCTAGAAGTTATGGTCGAATCTGGCAATGTCACATGAGAGAGTTTTTGAAAACGCATTGATATATTAAAATCGTTCCAGTTATTATCTTTTACTTAGTTCAGGAAAACATGAACTAATCGATTCGCTTTAAAACATTTCTCTTTTACACGGAAGCTTTTAAAAAACATTCTCATTTAGGAAATCTATTATTAATTCTGAAAACCTTACTTTCGGGAAAAATCATTCGTTTTAGTGAAAGCCAAGTTTTGATCAAGCTTATCGAAAATAAATCATCGAAAATATAAAACCAAATTAAAAACCAGAAAGTCCAAAGTTCAAAAATTACATCAATAATTCTCAAAAATATTAACTAAACAGTAAAAGCGTAAAAATTGTATCTCTAATGCGTATGTGGCAATGGTCACCGTCGAGTCCTCCGTTGCACCGATCCATCTATTGCTGGGGATTACCTGAACATATTAAACAGAAAGAGGGTGAGTTTTTGCAAACTTAGGGTGTAATCCCCCACAGAAATTACACATACAGAAAACGCATCAAGTGTCATAAATATACAGTCTTGGCCAAAGCCCATTAGAGAATCAACTCAAGCCTTATCACATTCAGAATCATAATCAGATATAAGTGAGGGCCTTAGCCCAATCAGATATAGAATCGGATATATATGTGTACATTAGGGCCTTAGCCTAATCAGATACAGTATACAGAACATAACAGATTAACAGTGTCCCACCCACTAGTCCTGTACACCAACTCCGTTGAACCCAACACACCATGTGGGGATAAAATCGACCGACCCATCCCTGCACGCCCGTGAGGATTACTCGTATGGACCCATATGCTCGTGGGGCCCACACGCCTTTGTGGCCCATACAGCCCAATTGGTTTAGCCCTTGTTTCGCACACGGCCTCGCCGGCCATAACACGGCCATGTCATGCACCCGTGTCATGCCCACAGCCTGGTTCGTCAATTACATGGTCGTATCTGCCACACGGCCTACCACACGGGCGACCATATGCCCGTGTGGCGCCGACAGTTTCATTTTTCGGCTTTCACCGATTCTCATTTTCTATAATTTTGGGTACACACCTATATCATTTTTACTGTTTACGCAAACTCGAGATCACTAATACCGCCACTAAATTAAGCGTAACTTCGAATCAAGTCGATGAAGTGTGATTTCTAACCACACGACTTCCTCCACACGTGTATAACATACGAAGTCGGAACTCGCCTTGGTTATCAAACAAATAGGACGTAAAATGAAGGGGAGAAGTAGCAAATGGGATACGATAGAGGAGTAAAAGAAAGGAAGAAAAATAAAGATGGCAGAAAACTTTTGGGGAAAAAGGGGGAGAAAACCGAAACTTGATTTTTGAGAAGCAATCAAAATATTTTCCGATAACTACAATATCTCAACTTCCCTCCACTAACTTCACTATTCCACTCACATCAGAATTTTAATCTTCCTCAAACACCTACATGGCATCCAATAAAAATTAATTCCTAATACCGACTTAAACACAAAACCTCCTCACACCAACACTCCACTTAACCATCAAACCGGTAGGCCCATTTTGATATAAACTTACAAGCAATTAACCTAAAGCCTACTGAACAAGAGTCTGGCTTTATGCACTTAAAACAAAAAATTTAGCTCAAAACAAGGCTTAAACCCAAGATTCTCAGACACTCCCAAAACACATAACCACTAAAGCAGATAGATATTTGTGTCATAAAACACGAAAACAATTATAAAAATTTTGTGGCATTACAATTCTACCCCCTAAAAGAAAATTTTGGCCTCGAAATTTTACATGATCAGAACAGATGAGGATATTACTGACGCATCGTATCCTCAGGCTGCCACGTGGCCTCTTCAGAACTATAATTCCACTACAACCCTTTTACTAAGGGAATAGATTTCCTATGCAGAACTTTAATGTTGCGATCCAGAATCTGGACTGACTCCTCCTCAAATGTCAGATCTGGTCTGACCTCAATGTCCTCCGCAGGAACAATGTGCACGAGATCAGAGCAGTAGGGTTTGAACATCGAGACGTGGTAAACATCATGAATCTGATCTAGCTTTGGAGGTAGTTCCAACTGATATGCGGCTGGCCCCACTCATTTTAACGGTACGACCCAATAAACTGAGGGCCTAGCTTGCCCTTACAACCGAACCTCAAAACCTTCTTCCATGACGAGACCTTGAGAAAACAAAGTCTCCTACAGAATACTCTATCTCTCAACGCTTTAGATCTGCATAGGACTTCTGCCTATCCGAAGCTACTTTTAGTCGATCTCGAATCAAACGGACCTTATCCTCAGTTTCTGAAACCAATTCCAGACCCAAAACACATCGTTCACCCAACTTAGTCCAGTATAAGGGAGTGCGACACTTACGACTATACAGTGCCTCGTAAGGTGCCAAATGTATACTAGATTGGTAGCTGTTGTTGTAGGCGAACTCTATTAATGGCAAGTACTCCTCCCAAGTGCCTCGGAAATCTATAATACAACCCCTCAACATGTCCTCCAATATTTGAATCACTCTCTCTGACTGACCGTCTGTCTGAGGATGGAAAGTAGTATCGAAGTCTAACCTCAAACCCAGAGCCTCATAAAGCTTCTCCTAAAACTGAGATGTGAAACGAGGGTCCCTATCAGAAATGATCAAAATAGGTACCCCATAGAACCTCACTACCTCAGAGATGTAGAGCTTAGCCAACTTCTGTAGGGAGAAATCTATCTTGACCGGGATGAAGTGAGTAGACTTGGTCAACCGATCAGTGATGACCTACACAGAATCCTTCTTAGTGGGTTTCAGAGGCAACCCATTAACGAAGTCCATTGTTACTTGCTCCTATTTCCACATCAGAATCTTAACCGGCTACAGTAAACCCGAAGGTAACTGATGCTTAGCCTTAACCTGCTGACAAGTCAAACAACGAGCAACGAAGTCGGGAACCTCACGCTTCAACCCTGGCAACAAGTATAACTTTTAGATATCTCCGTACATTTTGTTCCAGCCGGGATACATGGCATAAGGACTATTATGCACCTCCCTCAGAATCGACAGTCTCAAATCTTCATCATTTGGTACATAAATTTGACCTCAGAAACATAATACCCCATCATTGTTAATTCTAAAATCAGTAGTAACCCCACTCTCAATCTGACGGAACCTCAGCTCAAGAGACTTATCCTCGATCTGTTTATCTCTAATTTGATCAATCCATGTCGGTTTCACTTGTAGCTTGGCCAACAAACTCCCATTGTTGAATAAATTGAGTCGAGTGAACATCACTCTCAAATCGGTCATAGCCCTATGGCTCAACGTATCGGCTACCACATTGGCCTTACTATGATGATACTCAATTTTGTAGTCATAGTCCTTAAGCAGTTCAACCCATCTACGCTATCTAAGGTTTAACTCTTTCTGATTGAGGAGATATTTGAGGCTTTTATGATTCGTGTAAATAGTACACTTCTTACTATATAGATAATGCCTCCATATCTTTAGAGCGAAGACTACCACTGCCAATTCCAAATCGTGTGTCGGATAATTAGTCTCATGAGTCTTGAGCTGACGAGACGCATAAGCAACCACCTTACCGTATTACGTTAGAATGCAACCCAGGCCCACATGCGATGCATCACTATATACCATGAAGTCTTTACCGAGCTCAGGCTATATCAGAATAGGAGCCTGAGTTAGAACAGTCTTAAGCTTATCAAGACTCTTATACTGTGTATCAGTCCAAATGAAAGGAACTCTCTTACGCAGCAGCTTAGTCAACAGAGTAGCGATCAAGGAGATCTCTTCTACGAAACATCGATAATATCCTGCCAACCCCAAAAAGCTGTAGATTTCAGACATGTTCTTTGGCTATTTCTAATCTAACACAGCCTCAACCTTACAAGGATCAACACGAATCCCCTCAACAAACACCACATGTCCCAAGAAGGTTATTTCTCGAAGCCAGAACTCGCACTTACTGAACTTCTCATACAACTGCTTCTCACGAAGAGTCTGTAATACCACTCTGAGATGCTCATCGTGCTCATCCTCAGACTTAGAATACACTAAGATGTCATTGATGAACACTACCACAAACTGATCTAGATAAGGCTGGAACACACGGTTCATCAATACTATAAACGCCGCTGGTGCATTAGTCAACCCAAAAGGCATAACTAGGAACTTTTAATGTCCATATCGAGTCTTAAGCGCCGCCTTATGCACATCGACCTCCTTAACTCTCAATTGATGATACCCTGATATGAGATAGATCTTAGAAACCACCGAAGCCCCTCTGAGCTGGTCGAATAAGTCATGTATCCTTGGAAGTGGATACTTATTCTTGATCGTCAACTTGTTCAACTGACGGTAGTCAATACACATCCTCATTGTCCTATCTTTCTTCTTTACAAAAAGAACAGGTGCTCCCCACTGAGACACATTGGGACGAATGAATCCACGATCTAACAGTTCTTGAATCTAAGCCTTAAGTTCTGTATGCTCCTTTGGTGCCATACGGTAAGGGGAAATAGACACCGGAGCTGTACCAGAAATCAAATCAATCCCAAACTCCATCTCTCAGCTCGGAGGCAATCCCAGTAGTTCCTCAAAAAAAACATCTGGAAAGTCCCTCACGATTCTGAGGTCCTTAACCAAAGAGTCCACCGAATCAGAAATGCTGATGTAAGCTAAGAATGCCATACACCCTTTTCTCACTAACTTTTCTGCCACAAACGCAGATATCACATTAGTCAAATAGTCTCGTCGTTCCCCAATCACGGCTATCTCATTATCCTCATCGATTCTCAAGACAGCCTTTTTTTTCGCACAATACAAACTCACTCGGTATTTAACTAACCAGTCCATTCCCAGAATCATGTCGAACTCCCCAAACAGAAGCTCCATTAGATCGGCCAGAAATACTGTTCCTTAAACCTCTAGCGAAACGTCTCTATACAACTTACTAACCTGGACAGATTGCCCCAAAGGACTTAACATAGTTACCTCACTATTAATACTCTCAATTGGAGTCCCCAAAGTTTCAGACACAGTACTAGCTACATATGAGTGTGTAGAGCCTATGTCTATCAGTGCAAGGTAAGGTACATTAAATATTAAAAATGTACCCGTAATGACATTCAGAGCATCTTTATCCTTATGACGATGAGCAGCATAAACTAGTGCAGGCTGCCTTGCCTCAGTCAGTCCAACACCTTTACCCTGTGTTCTCTATCCTTAGCCCATGCCATTACCACCCCTGGCCTAACCTCAGCCCCTAGGTGCCTACTGAACTACCCTTGGTGGCTGTACAATCCTAATAGTCAGAGCTTGCATCTAACTAGTCCTCAATGGGCAATCTCTAACACAATGCTCAATCGACCCACATCTCAGACATGCCCCAGTAGTCCTCCAACACTCATCCGGATGACGTCTACCACAATGCTCACAAAGCGCCATCCTGGTAGGTACAACAAGAGGCCCAACTCTCACTGGCCCATCAGTCCTAGCCTTTTGCTTAAACCTCATCCCTGAATTTGAGGGCTCCAGATCCCTCTTACTCTTTCCTCGCTCACAGTTTTGGCGCTCAGTGTTCTTTACCTCCTCGGCGATCTTCGCCTTCTTAACTAGAGTAGAGAAATCACGCTCCCTCTACGGAGCTATTAGAACTTACAAACTATCTCTAAGACTAAACCTTAAAATTAGACACAGCGCTCATACTCGGTCACCACCATGCCACGTACATAGCTACTCAACCTTAGGAACTCAGCCTTATACTCGGCCACTAAATGATCTCCCTGAGTGAGACTAAGGAACTCCCGCTTCCTAGTCTCGATATAACTTGTCCCTACATATTTACCCTGGAAGGCTGTCTTAAAATGATCCCACATCAATAATTCGAGCTGAGTGCCCTCCTTAACTGTCAGCCACCATTGATATGCCTTATCGCGAAGCAGTGAAATAGCCCCCTTAAACTTTTTTTCAGCAGTAAAATCCAAGTCATCAAAAATTCTTTCCATGGCCTCCATCCAATACTCAGCCACGTTAGGGGTGACTCCAGTGACACTCCTGCATAACTCAGCCCCATTGGACTGGAGTCGTTCTGTAACCGACCCACGGCCCCTAGATCTAGTGTTGGGCCCAGCGACCCTCTCTATAATTTGTAGCATGGCTTGGGACAATGCGTCGTCCCCAGCCGTACGATCATGAGACTGAGACCCAGTCTCTATAACAAGTGACACTGGCATCTCCCTAGTGTCTAAATTCAGAATAGCATCAAATGCCAATGACTCAGTTCGAGCCCCTTTACAGCCTCTACCTCAGCCTCTAGTACCCCATCCACGGGTACCACGTGTGCTCATTGTCTAATCACGCTTTATCTATATTAACAGTTTTATGCATTAGTTAACAGTTCCGATATTTTATTAACAAATATTTTATGCAGTACAATATAAGAATGTTCCGAGTCAGTTCTCGCAAGTGATAGTCTCACTACGATTTTCAGTCTACACTATCTAGAGTGTTTTCAGGATAGTGTACTACCTAAAGTAATTTTAGAATATTCTAATAATACTATTAGACAATTCTAAACAGAGTTTCAGAAACTTACAGGATCAGCGCCAGAGACTCGGTGTACCACTTACTTATTCCAGACATATTTCAAATTATTTACAAATCATTTCTTTAAAACTAATCTTTAAAACCCAAATTTATAGCCAAGTTTTGCAACCTGGCTTTGATACCACTAAATATAACACCCCAAACCCGGCCTAAACGTTATGGTCGAATCTAGTAATGTTACATGACAGTGTTTTTGAAAACGCATTGATCTATTAAAATCATTCTAGTTATTATCTTTTACTTAGTTCAGGAAAACGTGAACTAATCGATTTACTTTAAAACATTTCTCTTTTACGTGAAAGCTTTTAAAAAACATTCTCATTTAGGAAAGCCATTATTTATTTTGAAAACCTTACTTTCGAGAAAAATCGTGCTTATCGAAAATAAATCATTGACAGTATAAAACCAAATTAAAAACCAGAAAGCCCAAAGTCCAAAAATTACATCAATAATTCCTAAAAATATTAACTAAGACAATAAAAGCATAAAAACCGTAAAACTAATACGTATGTGGTAGTGGTCACCGTCGAGTCCTCTACTACATCGATCCATCTACTACTGGGGATTACTTAAACAGATTAAATAGAAAGAGGGTGAGTCTTCGCAAACTCAGTGTGTAATCCCCCACAGAAATTACACATATAGAAAACCCATCAAGTGTCATAAATATACAGTCTAGGCCGAAGCCTATTATAGAATCAGTTCAAGCCTTAGCCTATTCAGAATCATAATCAGATATAAGTGAGGGCCTTAGCCCAACCAGATACAGAATCAGATATATATATGTACATTAGGGCCTTAGCCTAATCAGATACAATATATAAAACAGAACAGATTAACAGTGTCCCACCCACCAGCCTTGCATACCAACTTCGTCCAACCCAACACATCATGTGGGGATAAAATCAACCCACCCATCCCTGCACACCAATTAGGGTATATCACACCCATCCATCCCTACACACCATATAGTACCGAAATATGGCACATATAAAAAATATAGAGCTTAGCTGCCAGATAACAGGCTTTTAAAGCCTTTCGGATACTTCTTTCAACTTCATCAACCCAACATCGATGCAATGCAATGTACAAATATGACATGCCATAATGAACTTTATTAGATTAAACAGTCAAATTATATATACATGCTAAGTGTAACATGCTCAAATCACATATATCACATAATCAGAGGTCATAGTAACTCTTACCAACCCCACAATAGGTCTCAATCGAGTTGGGCAACCCGAGTAACCTTTCAGAGTATTTCAAAAAAATGGGTTCACACGCCCATGTGGCCTTCCTGTGTGGGCCCATACGCCCGTGTTGCCCACACGGCCCAAATTAGCCTTGGCCGTGTGGATCACACGGCTAGGCCTAAATTCTCACACGCCCATGTGGTTCACTCGTGTGGGCCCACACGGTCTAATTAGTTGAGGCCATGTCTTGCACGGCCTCGCCGACCATCATACGGCCGAGTCATGTGCGCATGGCCTGGTTCGTCGATCACATGGTCGTATACTGCCACATAGCCTACCACAGGGGGCAACCACACACCCATGTGGCGTTGACAGTTTTGTTTTTTGACTTTTTTTGATTCTTTTTTTTATGTTTTCAGGTACACGCCTGTATCATTTTTGTTGTTTACACAAACCCAAGATCACCAAGACCGCCACTAAATTAAAGTAATTCTGAATCAAGTCGACGAAGTGTGATTTCCAACCACACGGCTTCCTCCACACGCGTATAACACACAAAGTCAATAAAACTCGCCTTGGTTATCAAAAAAATAGGACACAAAAAGAAGGGGAGAAGTAGCAAAGGGAAGACGGCAAAGGAACAAAAGAAAGGAAGAAAAATAAAGACGGCAGGAAGACTTTTGGGGAAAAAGAGGGAGAAAACTGAAACTTGCTTTTTGAGAAGGAATCAGAATATTTTTGATAACTACAATATCTCAACTTCCCCCCACTAACTCCACTGTTCCACTCATATCAGAATTTTAGTCTTCCTTAACCCCTACACAGCATCCAGCAAAAAGTAATGCCCAAGTACTGACTCGAACACAAGACCTCCTTCACACCAACATTCCACTTAACCACCAGACCAGCAGGCCCATTCTGATATAAACTTACAAGCAATTAACCTTAAGCCTACTGAACAGGAGTCAGGCTTTATTCACTTAAAACAAAAAAGTTAGCTCAAGACAAGACTTGAACCCAAGACTTCTCAGACACTCCCAAAACACATAACCACTGAAGTAGACAGATATTTGTGTCATAAACACACAAAAAGAATTATACAAATCTTGGGGCATTATTTTTAGTAATTTTGATATTTTTGACACCTGGATAGCCTAATCTATCTATTTGGGGAACTAATTTGTAAAATTATCAAAGTATGGAAAAAGGGTCATGGATGTATATGCTGAAAATTTGAAATTTATGGTAGAAAATGAAAAGTTGTTAATAGATAAATAACTTTTACAAAGTGATTTTTGATGAAAACTTGATTTAGGGACTAAAATGCAAAGTTGTCAAAATTAATGAAAATTTCTGAAATTTATAGAAAATAAGTGCTGTAAAATCTATTTAGAAATTTTTGTTAGGCTTAGATTAGGGAGTAAATTTCACAAGTTTCATTTTTCGGGACTAGGGACGAAATCAAAATTTATGGAAAAGTTAAGGGCAAAATGATAATTTTGCCTAGGACATAGATTGAGTCCAAATGAATGTGAAATGTGTAAAATTGATGATTAATGTTATTTATATAGATCCGGACAACACAAATTTGAGATTAGATCAAGGAAAAGAGAAGGTTTTGATTAGTACAGTTAATACGCGAACCAGTGTGGAGGTAAGTTCATGTAACCTAATTGCGCGTGTAAATATGTTAATTGAATATTATGTTTGAATGGAATGTGAATTATATTGATGTATATTATTTGAATGCTGAATTGAATACATGTTTGAAATAGTGAAAAAGAGTTAAGCCCTGATTGAATATTGGATTCTGATGAATATATGTGCTTTCCAAAATGATTGAGGTTCTGCATTTGTTACATACGGGATTTAGCTCAGACGAGTAATCCTGTTAACCTCATTATAGAAAAGATTTAGCTCGGACGGGTAATCCTAATATAACACCTCTCGAGTATACATAACGATTAGAGTTTAGTCTAGACTGGTAACCTTAGTTGAGCTTTTTTGGGCATACGGTATATAAAGGATTTAGCCTGGACTGGTAATCCTATTATACGATATGTCGCTCGAGAGTGTTTCCTTGACTAAGTGCCCTAATGGGTACCCTTGAAATGAATTGACGGGTTATTCAATTGTACACCTTAAGTGTACCACTTGAGCATTCATTGGAATTTAAATGATTCAATGAATATAACTCTTGATATGTCATGAGAAAAGGAGATGAAATAACAATGATTTGAAAGAGTATTGCATGATAAGCTTATCAATGTTTGCTTGATTGATATGGAGATCTTAATGACTAACATGTTTGATTAATTGCATGTGTTTAGGAAATTTTGCTAGTGGATAGATAATATGTTATTGTATGCTTAGATTTAATAAATGAGACAGGTAAGTTTAGTTTTCCGTTATACGAACTTACTAAGCATGTAATACTTACTCCGTTTAATTTCGCCCTGTTTTATAGTGCTCAGAAGCTCGCAAAGGCTGGATGATCGTTGGAGCATTGTCACACTATCAACTAGCTTATTTTGGGTATATATAGTGGAATCCTTCTGGTATAATGGCATGTATAGGACAACTTGACCATTAGTAGCTTGATAATGATGTTTGTAATCTAGCCATTGGAATGGCTAGAAATGGTTGTTTTAATACACTTATAATGTTATGCTATGGTAGCTAAGTATATGTTAAGTAGGTTATTACGTTAGTCATATGTGACATGATAAGTATATGAGATCATATGTTATTAATACCTAAGTTAATTCAAGGTAAGTTATGAACACACATTTGCATGTTATGGTATGCTATGATAAATAATGGAATTGCTTAATTTTGAATGCTTGGAATGGTTGGTACTGGATATGTGTTTCAATATGCAAGTTTTGGGTGTGATTTTTTATGAGAAATGAAGCTAGAAATGGCTTTATTTCGTCCACATGAGCAGACACACGGGCTTGTCCCTTGGCCGTGTGAATCATGCATCTATCTTTTGAAAATTCGAATTAACCATACAACCTAGCACATGGGCTTGTGGTTTGGCCGTCTGACATTAATTTGTTCATGAGTTTCAAGTTAGAGAGTTACATGGGCTCGAGACA
Source organism: Gossypium stocksii (assembly GCA_020496765.1). Classification (NCBI taxonomy): domain Eukaryota; kingdom Viridiplantae; phylum Streptophyta; class Magnoliopsida; order Malvales; family Malvaceae; genus Gossypium; species Gossypium stocksii. The sequence goes on from CM035627.1 coordinate 32,213,459, forward strand.
CGGGCGTGTGAACCCACACGGCCTGAACACACAGGTGTGTCCCATACCACATAGGTGTGTGACTCCTAATAGTGAGAAAGATTTTGGAATTTGCAAAAAATTCCCTGAGACTTTGATTTGGTCCCGAATCGATTTTGATGTATGTTTTGGGCCTCGTGGGCCCTACTAAGGGATGTTATGAATGATTTTGGAATATGAATAAAAATTTTACATGAATGATCTGGAATTGTTCTAAAAATTTCGGTAATGCTCTGAACCCTGTTCTGGCAATGAATACGGGTTAGGGGTGTTACAAAAATGTAAAACTGTTCGAAAAACAGGTTTAGAAAACACAGTAGAAAATAAATTTACAAAAAAACTAGAGTTTTGAAAAATTTTCCAAAATGACTTAGTTGTAATATCTAAAGTAATAAACACTTAATCAAAATTGTATCTTTTCGATTCATCTAGGATGAGCACTCCGACCGATTAGTCTTCTACATTATCCTCAAGCTCACGTCTGTCAAGTGTGGGCTCGATTTGAATTAGAAAATTTTTCACAAAAATTACGAGTGGAGTAATTTTGCAATTTCTCTAAACTTTTGGGTCAAGTTGTAAATCAGAAAAATATCTCTAGAAATTTTATGGAATAATCTCTTTAGAGAAGTTTTTGTCTACAACTTTCTCTTGAATTCAAGTGTGTGTAAATAATGACCCAAGACTCTATTTATATAGGGAGAGTTTATATAGTTCAACTATGATTAAACTTAATTACTAAATATTATATTAATATAATATTAAATATTATTAAAATAATAGAATGTTTATCTTGTAGATAAACATTACATTAAATTTAATATTAAGATAATCACTTTAATATTAAATTAATAAAATACTATTAAGATAAATATTAAATTAAATTTAATATTCTATTATTAAAATAATGTTATTTTTAGAATAATTAATCTAAAATCAAATTTTGTGGTAGAGTCCCAGTAGAAGTGTAACTCTTCCATTGCTCAACCACCAACAACCAACCGCAGCAGGCCACTGAGACACCACCGTCGTAACCACCGGCATAGCCATGTTTGGTGGTGCAGGTGCGACACCCTTACAGTACCCTGAGTCGATTCGGTCCAGGTTAATGACAACCTGATCGGTTTGGTCTAGCCACCGGTTGGACCATCACCCCGGTTTCACATATCGGGCCCGATTCGACCAGTATATGGGTATTAGTCTCGATTTTGGGCTCTCGGACCCAATTTACTATCTCAGGTCCAACTTTCAAGTTCAATTACCCATTGGGCCAATTGTTTGACTTAAAAATTAACTTTCAAAAATATCATATAAATTTTAATTTATTTAATTAATTTAATTTTACTTGATCAAAATTAATTTTTCTAAAAATCAATTAGATTATCCAAATTAATTTTTAAAGAAAATTCTTTAATAAAATTCTCTAGTTGAACAATTCTCACAACCACCTAATTTAATTTCACATCGAATAAATTAACTCAATTAAATTATTCCCAAAATCCTAAAATTTCCTTCTAATTCAAATACAGACCTATTGAGCTTTTGTTGAGCTAGTGGAGGGACCAATCAGACATATATAATTAGGCTCTAGTGATTGCACAATAAGTACCATGATTGTAAACTTCTTATTATAGACTCTTTACGAAAGCAATTCATCTAATTGCTTTATCAAATGACCTCGCCATTTGTGTGTTACCCCTATATAATATCCTTGATTCCTTTTAGTTAAATCCGTTCACTCAACACAATCATATTTTATCTCATTGTCACCATTATGTCTTCTTAATGATTAATATGATCATTGTCAACAAATGATTGTGATAAATTGTTCGTTCAAGAACTAGCAACCGGTGGCCACATTTTATCTTTATCAATCCACATAATGCTAATGAGAGGATATCATAAACCTTTTAATTGATTTATGAATCCCAATGTTGCTAGTAAAGCCATGCCATACACAAGTCATGTACCAAACATACTGGCTATGGGCTTAATCATCTTTAGAGCATAAGCTTCCACTTATATCAAAGCATATGAGTTGCATACGCATGGTGTAACAGCCCAGATTAGGGGCTAAACGGAATAGTGGTTTCGAAACCATGAATTTGAAGACTAAAATATTTTTTTATTGAGTTTTGATGTTTATTGGGTGTTTGAATAATTATGTGAAATTTTGGTGCATGAATTTTATTGTTTGCATGTCCAATTTGATAGGTTGGACTAAATTGCAATAGGTGAAAAATATGGGTTTTAATCCATAAAGGTACTTGATTGAATTGGAATTTTAATTTAGAGGTCCTTATATGGTAATTGGGCCATTTTAACTTAGTGTAAACAAAAATGCCCAAGGAAGGATGAAATATCAAAGGTTTTTAATGAAGGACATTTTAGTCATTAGTTAATAAAAGAAATAAAAAGGGAAAATAAGTAACAAATGGTGTCCATCTTCTTCCCCTTGTGCCAAATTTGAAGAGACACCATAGCTAGGGTTTTGTCAACTTCTCAAGCTCATAGTAAGTGATTTCTAGCACCATTTTTAATGTTCTTTGTATTTTTGAAATCCTTGTAACTTGCTCTAGCTATTTCTACCACTATTTCAAGCTAGGGTTGATGTTTAAAATTTTACCCATGAATGACATGCATGTATTTTGATGGCTAGTGGTAGAATATGAAAGTTTAAAGTGTGGTGAACAACTTTTACTACGTAATTTTTGGTGAAAATTGTAAAAAGGACCTAATTCTAAAAGGTGAAATATTATGTGCATAAATTGTAAAATGATGAAAATTAGGGGCTGCTATAAGAGGAAAAGTAATTCGGCTAGGCTTGAAATGCATAAAAATTGAATGAAAATCATAAATCGAGCCTAGGGACTAAAGTGTAAAATTGAGAAAGTTAGGGGTCAAATTACAAAATTTGTTATAGGAAGATTTTGGGTTGTTTTGAATAGTGTAGTGATTAAATGAGCTAAATGTGTCATTATAGATCGAGAAGATCGAGGAATTGACCTTGACCGAGGCAAGGGCAAGGTTTCGGGCTAAATTGCAAATTATCTTATTTTGTTATTAAGGTAAGTTTATATGTAAGTAATACATCGATTTTAATTCCATAAATATAATTTATAGTATGCTATGGATAATGTTGGATGACTTCCATAATTTGGTGAATTATGGAAATCTGGTGTTCCCGATTGAACCTTCGAAAAAACGAAGGATACAGATAATGTGTAGCTAGATCACATGTATGGTTCCGAGGGTAGGACACCATGTGTACAAGAGAGCTACGAGATGCTATGTGGTAGCTAGGTCACATGTGTTATACGGTGTGTATACCATGTGTACAAGAGAGCTACGAGATGATAATTTCATGAGTAGCTAGGTCACATGCGTAATACTGAGTGTATACCATGTGTACACGAGAGCTACAGGTTTTAAAATAGCTAGGTCACATGTATGTTACCGAGGGTACACCGTGTAGACACGAGAGCTATGTTATATGTAGCTAGGTCGCATGTATGATTCTGAGGGTTGGACACCATGTAAACATGAGAGTTACGAGATTTAATAGCTAGGTCACATAGGTTATATTGAGAGTTCACCATGTGTACACGAGAGCCAGATTATGTATTGGTGGAGCTATATGCTAAAACCACCGAGTATCGGATGTTATTCCGAAGGGTTCAACGGGAAAGCTTACTAAAAGAGATTTGTATGGTTATGTGGTGTGAAAGTACAGGTGTATTTATGAGCCAGTGAAAATGTGGGCGAGTGTATATGTGTGCATGGGTGCATGTGAACTTAGGTTTATGTAAATGATTTGTTTGGTGTGTATATGATATTGGTAAGGTTATGTGGTAAGTTGATATGTAATGATATGATTTTTGGTGATTAAGAAAGTTGGTATGATGTAAATTATTTGTATATAGACTTACTAAGCTTCTTAAAGCTTACTCCTTTCTCTTTTTCATTGTTCTATAGATTAGTCCAGTTAGCTCGAGGATCGGGAAGTGTCGGAGGATCACCCACACTATCCACAACGTTCTTTTGGTATTGTAATATGTACTCTTTTGGACTATGGCATGTATAGGGACTTAGTGGTGTTGTAAGTGTCATGTTGGTTTGGCTATATTGTGGCAATTGTCTTTTGATAAGTCATTTTGTAATTAAGGCCATATGACTTGGCCAAAAATGATACTGGTTTATTTATAGGTCCTTATGAGGTAATTCATGGAATGCTTGGTGTGTTTGTGTGTGGATAAGTTGAAATGGATAATTGATGGTTAAATGAGGTCTTTTAAATGCCTAAAAATGAGTATGGTATGTGGTTTTAAAATTTGTAAATTTTGTATGTGTTTTGGGGTAAAGGATGGCTTGGCAAATAGCCTAACTTAGGGCCACGACTGACCACCACGGCCATGTGTGTAAGGCGTGTGAGCTTTGCATGAAATTTTTGGAGAATAAGGATGTCACATGGCCTGGTCACGCGGGCGTTTCCCGTGGCCGTGTTGTAACACCTCTTACCCATGTTCAATGCCTGAATAGGGTACGACGCATCACTGGATTCTTACACTTACAAATACATAAAACTGACTATAAAATTTTTTTTAATTTAGAATCTGATCACATTCTTATCATATATACATTAATTCATTTACTAACATGCAGGCATACTCGTTCATGTATTGTATCATTATGACTCATAACATAGCTATTGTTAGTCATATCACATGGTCTTATACAATAATAAAATTTTCATTAATTTAGGCCAACATTCTAGGTTAAATCAGTAACATATATACATATATTAAAGTCCTTATACATGCCATAAACTTATAAATATTTCAGAATCTTTTAATACTAACCTTAGCCTAATAGTGTGATAGTATCTCTGGCGACCTCCAACTTGAGCTAGCATCTGAAACTCTATAAGAAAAATGAAGAGAATGGAGTAAGCATTATAGCTTAGTAAGTAAATATGTAAATAATAATCAACTTATTTCAAGCTTTTATAAAACTTCATAACATGTTCTCATAATAGTATAATTACAAATACACATAGTCCCACCATTTACTTAAGCCCTTTTTAAGCTATTTACTGGAGTAATAGTCACTAAATTATATTTATCTAGAGTTATGGAACTCTAAATTAAGATCTATCAATTTTACTAGAAACTGGAATCATATATCTTCTTACCATAAAAATTTTAAAATTTTTGGTTTGGCCAATTAGTACAGTTTATTCATTGAAATCTCCCCTGTTTCGTGGTTCAGCAGTTCTAACCACTCTGTACTAAAATTTAATTATCTTTTGCTACAGAATTCAAATTAGGTTCTCATTTCTTTCTTCTAAAAATAGACTCATTAAGGAGTCCAACCATATAAATTATGCTCCATAATTATTTTTTTTACAAATTTTAATGATTTTTCCAAGTCAGAATAGGGGATCACAAAGTCATTCTGAACCGTATCACAAAAATATAAGTATCTCAAAATAAAGAATTCCTTTGCTTGCTCTGCTTCTTTTATATGAAAATAGACTCAATAAGATTTAATTCCATATCTCATTCAACCTCAAATTCAATTTCTACCATTTTTGGTAATTTTTCAAAGTCACCCTACTGTTGCTATACAAATTGTTTTATTTCAAATCTCATCTCACCCATAAATTTTCTTATATGGGTTTTCCAAAAAACATTTTCCCATATCAAATTTACCGAAATTCGATCATTCATCAACGTTACTCATGTACATATATACACATACACATGCACTTAGTCAATATATACACTCACTTCCACTTGGCTATTTCACAATTCCATTCATTTTCATTTAGCCACTTTCTATTGAACACAACGGAATGAAACAGTAACAAATGTTTGGTGGCCTACACGTAATACCACCTTTGTGGCTGAAGTTAATTGGTGCACATAGTAGCCTGCACTTAGTACTACACATGTGACCAATTTCATCTTTTACACATAGTGGCCTGCACTTAGAACCACACATGTGATCGAAGTTATCGGATACGCATAGTACCCTATACATAGTACTACACATGCGATCCCAACTATATGATACATGTAGTAGCCTGCACTTAGTACTACGTACGTGACTTAATCCATCTTAAACACATAGTAGCCTACACATAGTACTACACATGTGTTCCCACCACAAATTATTTGTATCTTTTCTATTTCATGAAGTCAATCGGAAAATATACAATTTACCAATTCAGTCATTTTCATTATAATTTTGTAATTTTTATCAAATAACCATCCAATATCCAACTTCATCTTGCATAATATAAAAAAAATATTGAACATAAATAATAACAAGGTATTATTTATATATTAACTTACCTCAATGCAAAGGATGATAAATTTGCAATCTAGTCCACAACTTTTTTCTTTTCCCTAATTCGAGTTGATTCCACGTCTTTCTTGATCTATAATAATAAATTTCACTCATTTATTCCATATACAACTCAAATTAACTCAAATTTAGATTTTGGCAAAATTTACATTTTTGCCCCTAAACTTTGTCAAAATTACGATTTTGCCCCTAGCTCGTAAAATAATTTTATTCAATTTCTTTGCATTTTAGGCCTAAATGAACCATTTAATAAATATGGCAGCCCAAAATTCTCATTAAAACTCACACTTATGACCAATTTTATAACTTTTACGATTTAGTCCTTTCGGACGTTTTTATCGAAAATCACTCGGCAAAAACCGTTTCTCTAACCATAAACATGCATAATCTACCATAATTCATCAAAATGCACAATTATTCAACATGGGTCAATTTTTGAAATCAAACCTAGCTCAAATAAATGGTAGAAATAAAGAAATCATGTTATCGGGATTTTAAAAACGTAAAAATCATTAAAAACAGGGCTAGAACGGACTTACAATCGAGCTTGGAAGCTTGAAAAACCCTAGCCATGGTTTCTCCATGCTATATTCGGCCTTGAGGAAGAAGATGAGCAAAAATTGGCTTTTAATTTAATTTTTAATTCATTTAATCACTACATGACCAAAATGCCCCTAACTTAAAAATATTCTTTTTCACCCATTTCATGTCCATTTTGTCCAATAAATTACCCAATGGTCTAATTATCATTTAAGGACCTCCAATTTAAAATTTCATAACAATTAGACACCTCTAACAGGTAGAACTCAACTTTTGCACTTTTTACAATTTAGTCCTTTTAACTAAATTGATGCCCAAACGTCAAAATTTTCGTACGAAATTTTTAAAAAATAATTCCATAAAAATGTAAACCATAAAAATATAAATAAAACACATTTCAATTAAACACCTTTACCTTCTAGAATGCACATTTTACTACTTTTTCAATTTAGTCCAATTTATCAAATTGGACACACAAACAATAAAATTTTGTAACGAAAATTTCACAAAATATTGCAAACACAAAATAAGCTTTCAAACTCCATCGAAATAAATATTTTGACCTCAGAACCACTATTCCATTAGGCCCTATATCGGGCTATTATACATGTGACCAACATTGCATGCTGACATCATAAAAAGAATACCCTAGTTTTTCACATAGGGTGAGAGCACGGGCGTGTTGAGGCCATGTGAAGGACACGGGCCGAGGACATGAGCGTGTGCTCGGCCTTGTGAAAACCCCTGTAGGTTCGAAATGAAAATAATTTTCCAATAATTCAACACGGGTAGGAGACATGGGTGTGTGTGACCACACGGCCTGCCCACATAGGTGTGTCCCTGTCTCACACAGGTGTGTACCCTATTTTTGACCTAATTTTCCAAAAGTTTATAAAGTTCTCGGTTTGGTCCCGGACCACTCCTAAACTATGTTTTGGGCTCGTTGGCCCATTTTAAGGATTGTATGATATATTATGAAAAAGTTTTAAATTGGAATGAAATTTTTATGGCCCAACTTATATGATTGATTGTGTTATCGTCCAGTAATACCTTGTATTCGATTTTGGCGTCGAACTCGAGTAAGGGGTGTTATATTTAGTGGTATCAGAGCTATGGTTTAGTCGGTTCTCGAACTACCATAGCATTGTGTGTGAATCTAACTATACATGCCATAGATATATTGTAATAGTGTGGTGACGCCTAACCTTTCTAAACTATATTTTGGTTTTTATATTGTAATGGATCCCGAACGAGCTACGGCTGATGATGCTACTAGTAACGCGCCAGCTCCCTCATAAGAAACTATGCCTATAGAAAATAGACATGAGACTCTGAGTCAAGGAGACGAGACTTGGGATGCCTTTCTCTAAATGATGAATGACTAGTATACTGATTTTGTTAGAGCAAATCCTAATGCTCAACCCCCTCCTCCTCTGCCTATATCACAACCGGTCTCCGTAGCCCCACCGGGAATTGACTTGGTAAGGATGACTAAACCTCCAGTGGATAAAATCTGTAAACAAGGGGCCAAAGAGTTTAGAGCTAAGGTCGATGATGATCCAAAGAGGGTAGAATTCTGGCTCAAGAATTCTATACGGGTGTTTGATGAATTGTCTTGCACACCTGAGGAGAGTTTAAAATGTATTGTATCCTTGCTAAAGGACTCAGCTTATCATTGTTGGAAAACATTGATACTTGTGGTCCCGAGGGAAATAGTGATAGGGGATTCTTTTTGGAAGAGTTTCGAAAGAAATATATAAGTCAGAGATTTGTTGACCAAAAACGAAAGGAGTTCCTTGAGCAGAAATAAGGTAAGATGACAGTAGCTAAGTATGAACATGAGTTCGTTAGGCTCAGTAAATATGCACCAGAGGAAATCAAGGTGCTGGTGGGAATTCTAGAATTAAAAGAATTCGTGGTGTTGGTTGATAGAACGTGTAAAGCAGATGAGTTAAATAAAGAAAAGAGGAAAGCTGCTACTAAGTCTCGAGATACTATGAAGAGGCCGATGAGTAAGTCCTTTCAATCTCAATCAAAGAGGTCAAAGAAACAAATCCTCGAATGACAGCTTCAGCCAAGTATTCACATTGAGATCAGGGTAAAACATATTCAGGTTCTAAAGTCTAGGCCACTTCAATGGACAGTGTGGGTAACGTGAGATCTGATAGACCTGAATGTTGAAATTGTGGTAAACAACATACTGGCGAATGTTGGGGAACTAACCGGGCTTGTTTCAAGTGTGGTTCCCTAGATCATTTTGTTAGAGATTGCCCTAAGAAAGTGGGAGATGAGAAATTTCAAAGTGCTAGACCGAGTAACACTACTAGTAAGGGTAGACCATCGAGGAATGTTGATGGTGGAGCTAGTAGTAAAAGCATAGTGAAGGATACAGCTGCAAGATCCAAGATAAGAACACCTGGTAGAGCTTATGCTATGAGGACTCGTGAGGAGGCATCATCTCCTAATGTGATTACTAGTACATTCTCACTTTATGATAATGATGTTATTGCATTAATAGATCCAGGCTCCATTCATTCCTATATTTGCATGAAATTGATGCATAGTAAGAAATTGCCCGTAGAGTTAACTGAATTTTTTATTAAAGTGTCGAGCCTATTAGGCAAATTTGTGCTGGTAGATAAGGTTTGTAGGAATTGTCCTTTGATGATTCAAAGATACTGTTTTCTGGCTAATCTAACGTTGTTGTCATTTGATGAGTTCGATGTTATTTTGCACATGGATTGGTTAACGTTACATAACGTTAAGGTAAATTGTAAACGGAAAACTCTTGAGCTAAAATGTGAAAGTGGTGAAATTCTTTGGGTTGGAACAGATGAGTCGAGTAAGATGCCGATGGTGATTTCTTGTATGACTGCTCGAAAATGTATGAGAAAAGGGTGTGAAGCTTATCTAGCATATGTGCTAAATACTGAGCTGTTAGGATTGAAACTTGAATCCGTACCAGTAGTTTGTGAATTTCTAGATTTGTTTCCGGAGGAGTTACCTAGTTACCTCCTGTCAAAGAGATTGAATTTGCCATTGACTTGTTACCTGGGACTGCACCTATTTCCATTGCTCCGTACAAGATGGCTCCGACTGGATTGAGAGAGTTAAAGTCTCAGTTGCAAGAGTTGACGAACAAAGGATTTGTGAGACCGAGTTTTTCTCCCTGGGGTGCTCTGGTATTATTTGTGAAGAAGAAAGACAGATCAATGGGGCTTTGTATCGATTATAGGCAACTCAATAAGGTGACTATCAAGAACAAGTATCCATTACCGAGAATTGATGATTTGTTTGACCAATTAAAGGGAGCAATGATGTTCTCAAAAAATGATTTGAGATCCGGTTATTACCAACTGAGGGTTAAGGAATCCGATGTGCTGAAGACCGCCTTTAGAACGAGGTATGGACACTACGAATTTCTTGTCATGCCTTTTGGTTTGACTAATGCACCAGCTATGTTTATGGATTTAATGAACTGGATTTTTCGACAGTATTTGGATAAATTTGTAGTGGTATTCATAGATGATATATTGATCTATTCTCGGGATGAGTTAGAACATACCGAGCATTTGAGAACGGTGCTGTAAATTCTAAGGAAAGAGTAGTTATTCACTAAGTTTAGCAAGAGTGAGTTTTGGCTCTATGAAGTTAGGTTCTTAGGACATATAGTTTCGGGTGATGGTATTCGAGTTGACCCGAGTAAGATTTTGGCGATTGTTTATTGGAAGCTGTCAAAGAATGTGACTGAGGTTAGAAGTTTTCTGGGTCTAGCTGGATATTATTGATGTTTTGTCAATGGTTTTTCGATAATTGCTTCGTCTATGACTAAGTTACTTCAAAAGAATGTTAAATTTGAGTGGACTGAAAAATGCCAACAAAGTTTTGATCAGTTGAAAGCTATGTTGATTGAGGCACCAGTGTTAGTGCAACCCAAGTAGGGGAAAGAATTTGTGATCTATAGTGATGTGTCACTGAACATCCTTGGATGCGTATTGATGCAAGAAGGCAATGTGGTGGCTTATGCTTCAAGACAACTAAAACCACATGAAAAGAATTACCCGACACATGATTTAGAGTTGGTCACCATTGTTTTTGCTTTGAAGATTTGGTGCCATTATTTGTATGGTGAGAAATGTCAGATTTTTACTGATCATAAAAGCTTGAAATACTTGATGAATCAAAGGGAGTTGAATTTGTGACAACGGAGGTGGCTTGAATTATTAAAGGACTACGAGCTAGTAATTGAGTATCATCTCGGGAAAGCAAATGTGGTTGCGGATGCTTTGAGCAGAAAATCATTGTATGCTTTGCGAGCTTTGAGCACGAGTTTGACATTATCTGATGATGGTTCCATATTAGCCGAGTTAAGAGCTAAACCCCTATTTCTTCAACAGATTTGCGAAGCTCAAAAGAATGATAGTGAACTGCAAGCCAAGAGGGTTCAATGCAAAACAAGTGGTGACTCTGATTTTCGAGTAAGTCTTGTAACAGCCCCTAATCCCAAACCGTCGTCGAAATAGGGTTACAGAGCATTACCGGACCTATCGGACAATATACAAATAATGCGCAAATAAATGTTAAACATAATATAAAATAATCATATAGTCCCTTATATGGAACCTCGAGGCCCAAAAATATGAGTTAAGAGTAGTTCGGGACTAATTGGGGTACTTATAAAATTTTTCGAACATTTTAAAATTTTTCTCAAGTGCAGGGCCCACACGTCTGTGTGGATTGGGGACACGCCTGTGTGACCCCATTACATGCCGTGTTGATGAACCATGTGGTTCAATACAGCCATGGTGGTTTGGGACACGCCCGTGTCCTTTATCTGTGTAACTCTCTGACTTTTAGCATAAAAATAAATTAATTTCACACGGCCATACCATACGCCCGTTTGCTTAGCCGTGTGGACTCTACATGAGTTTTTCTAAACTAACCTAACCTCCCTGCAAATTTCAAACCCAAAACCAATTTGCAACCAATATATCAACCAAGATATTTCTACATTTAAACATACATAACTATACGTTAATCATTGACTCATTAATTTACTCAATAAATATTATTAACCATTCAAAATTCTAACTTATACTTCATTCATTCATTTCCATTTCATACTTGTGACCAATTTAACCATCATTTTACAACCATAATCACTAAACTCTTAAACTTAACCTATACATCTCCTAGGTACATGCCACATTTATCAAAGGAAAGGTATATCACTAAAATTTCTCTGAGACCGGGATTACTCTGAATGCTGAAGCGGACACTGGCTTCTCTAACCTATGCATGGAAACAATCGTACTCTGAGTATAGATATATTCAGTGGTATTACCATAACTCAAATTTATATCATTATACAATATAATATGTATATTCAATTTATACTTATAATCTTTCAATAATTATTTCATATATTAAATCAATTTCTAAATTTCAATAATAATAATATTAATTATCTCAAAACTTGTATTCAATTAAATTTTTGCGCTATTTCCCTACCTCAATTTTATTTGATTTTCGAATCTTATTTCCATAACTTATTCCATTTCTTATTCAAAATCATTTAATTTAACATTTATTTCATATCAATAGCTGTTTAGCTAATTTTTCTCTTTTGGAATTCACATATCATTTACCAATAACAATACTCTTTTCATAAACCTTTAATTCAAATATTTTGATCCATTATAATATTATCCATTTTATGGATAAATTATATACATTCAAATTATGCCTACAATTATTCATAAATTTTCTCATACTTTAAATCGACTTATTCAATAGTAACAATAAGTAATATTTCAAATCTGGTATTAAATTGAATTCATACCTTATTTCACTATCTCCATTTCATTGGAATTTTTCAATCTCATTTTCATAGCTCATTTTAATTCTTATACAATTTATATAACTTATCACTTATTCAACATCAATTTTGTTGCAATTTGTATTTACTAATATCATATGTCAAAAATTTAATCTTAATCAAATTATGAACCTTGGGTTCATACTTTCAAATCTCATATCACAATTTCCAATTCACAATTTCACTTTCTCATTTCTTTCCATAACTCAATCAATCATATTTATTCAAAATTTCTCATTTTACTTATTTACCCCTATTAACTCGACTCGGACCTTGGCGGATACACGGATTCAACCAAACACACCAGAATGGCGACCAACATTTCATCGGATAGTTCGAAGCAATAAGTGACGACCAACGTCTCATCGGCTAAGCCGAAGTAAAGTGGAGACCAACGCCTCATTGAATCTATCCAAAGTAATATAATGACACACCAAGTGTCTCATCGACTCGAGGTTGAAGAATCCCTGAACCCTTCCAATCTTATGGCATGCCAACTATATCCGACTAAGCCCGACTAGTTAATAGTGTAACGTCCCAAATTTTAGGGTCTTTAGAACTTTTGCATAATTCGATGATTGCATGTTTATGTGTTCCTTGTTTATGTTTGAACGTGCTAGGGAACCTTTGGAAGGTCAGGGTTAAAGTCTAAACCCTTGGAGAAATTTTAATTTTTGGCTTAGGGAGGTAGGGATGTTAGCTCGCGGGGTTTAAGTTTAATTTTTGTTAACTCATGTCACAAGGAGCCTAGTGGTGGAATGGCTTGTGGCGTCATTAGCAAGGGGGAGAAAGGCTTATGGCGCTACAGGCAAGAGGGACTTGGGTTCAAATCCCCTTGCAAGCAAATGTACAATTATTTTGCTAGAAGTGGACGGCAAGTGGTTTAGTCGGAGTTGAACTTTGAAGGTGGTTGTTGATCTGGTAAGAGGTAAGATTTTAATTGGTCTTCAAGTTTGAATGGATGATGTGAGTGGTTTAAGGAGCAAATCAAGGAGGAAATTAAGGGATTGAGGTGTGAAGAAGGGGTTGGCCGATTGTAGGCAACTGGGGGTTGCAAATTCGGCTAAGGTCTTTTGCACTTAGCATTTTTGGCATTTCAATGTTTAGGAGCCTAGATTTTTCTCTTCGACTCGGGTTTAGGTCTTTTAAGCCTTTTGGTGAAACTTTCCTTTAGATAAGTTTTATCACCGAAACCCTATTCTTAATCTTGCCTTCTTTAGTTTTACTGAAAGTTGAGTCACTAAGTGCTGAATTTCTTTGCCATTCTTAAAAGTCGAATGCTATTCCCTCTTCTTCTCATTTTTGAACCTTGCCGAACCTAGTTCTTATTCTCCTCTAATCGTAGCCTTGATCAACTTTTCTCCTTCACTGGCCAAATTCAACTTTGGTTCCATATCTATTCTTGAAGCCGATTACCTCTTTCTTTCACACCTCTCTCGATTTTCTCTCATAACTGAAACCTTGCTTCTCTCCCTACAAGTTTCTTTCAGCCAAATCTTGTCCACTACTCTTGATTGAAATCTCTGCATTGGCTGAACCCCTTAGTACTTCTTTTCTTTGTTATTCTTTCAATCGTTTCTCCTTGGGCTGAATACATAGTTCAACACTCAGGGTAAGTACTCCGTTCTGTTCGTTTATTCTCTTATGAGTATTAATAAAAAGCTGAAACCACCTTAACTCCCTTTTGATAATCGGCTTTGGTCTTTGGAAAACGATTCAAGTTCTGTTCTCTTTTCTTATGTATCATAGCTGTTCATAGAAGGTGATTACATGAGGGCAAAGGCGGGTTGGCGATTAATAGTAGCAAGGCAGCCTAGATTTATTGACTAATTTCAGCAAGGTAAGTGGTGAATGAAGTTTTGTTAATGGTTGAATATATTAAGTTTGGGTATGGATGGTTTCAAGTCGGATTGTAGATTAACATGGTGATTGGACTTTTGTAGTTCGAGCATTTGTGGGATTAGTCAACTCTATTCATAAGTAGATGTGTAACTACACCCTCTGTAGTGTTGGTCGGCAAAAGCCGAAAAGCCGGAATGCCTGCAAATGGAGGCCCCATTGGCGTGCGAATGCTAATGGACTAAACTGAACCCGTTAAGAGGGATTTTAGTCTGTGGAGACCATTTGGTGTGATTCTGCACACGTAGGCTATGTCGGGCTGAGATGGGCTGAATGGCGCCAATAGGGGTTTTAGGGCCCAAAATCACTTCTAACCAAATTAACGAATCTGGGTTGCTGGGCTCGATGTAGGTTTTGTTAAGAGGTTATACTTAGTGTAGGGGTAGTAAATCTGATAAAAAGGATTGGGATACCTTGGAGGGGTAAAAATTACCATTTTACCCCTAGTCTTGGAAATGGTAAATTAATGACTTTGCATGATTAATTCTATATCTGCTCTTCTGTAAGCATGTTATATATTCTGATTTATGAATCTACATGGGGTTTGGATTATGGTTATGCAGGAAGTTCTGTTATAGTGGCTCTGCCACATGTTTCTGTTAACAGTGGCCTTGCCACTTATTCTGCTTCTGGTGGCTCTGCCACAATATTCTGTTATTAGCAGCGTTGCTGCACATTGGTGTATGGGCTGAGTGGGTTGAGTTATTCCCCACGTGGTGTGTTGGTTGGTACGGCTGGAGTGATGGTTGGCTTGGGTGGGATTTACATATTATGTACGTGTTCTGTATCTGTTATGGGCTTAGGCCCAATCTGTTTCTGGGTTGAGATATGGCCCATTCTGTTCCATTGTGGAGTTACACACTGAGTTTCCAAAACTCACTCTTTTAGTTCTTAACATGTGCAGGTAACCCCCCAGATTTAGTGGATTTGGTGCCATAGAGGACTCGAGGTGGCCACGAGTCTGTCTGCTTGCTTTCTGCATCAGTTGAACCTTTATTATTTTAATCCTTTACTTGTTTTCTATTCTGGGTTTAAGTTATGTAATAAGGCCATTTTGAGATTTTAACTTTTATTTGGTTACTTAATATTTTGAACGGAAAATTGCATGAAATTGGTTAATTAATCAAACTAGACTCCTAATAATTTATAACGAAGGTTTTAGGAAGAGAAATCACGCCTTTATGTTTTAAACGCTTCCAACAAATTTAAGCATAACCTAACTTAATACGGCCTCTTTTCAAAACTAAAGCAAAGGGTTTTTACCCAGAACTCAAATAGGGCTTTCTAAATAAACGAACTTGTTTTAAAAGACCTAAACTTTGTTTAGTTAGACGGTTCTTTTCTAAGTTCTTTACCATGTGACCCTCCAGATCCGGGCGTAACGTCTAGACCGGGTTTGGGGTGTTACAAATAGGGTATCGAAATCACATATTAATTTCACTTTCACTTCAAAATTCATTTTCATTTCAAAATTCACATTTCCATTCACTAATCAAAATACAATTCAATACTAACACATATTTCTCATTCAATTCAATTTGATTCAATTCCAATCACTTTTCACATTTCAATTCCATTCTTTTCAATATCATTTAATTCAAAACCATCTCAATCACAATTTCTCATATATTCTATTTATTTCACTTTTCCAATTAATTTGCACTTTAAATGCTCACATATATTCATAATTTAATACTATAATAATTCAATAATTCAAATCTTATCATTAATAATTTCCATTCAATTCACATACAATTCAATATCATTTAATTTATTATCAATATTCACCTTATTTTTATTTACTAAACATATTATTCAAAATTCAACAATTGCTAATAATAAATTTAATACCAATACGTATTTATTATTCAATTAAATCTTGATACTTACCTCAATTTGCTTATCTTACATATTAATATAAAATTTAACAATTAATAACTAAATTCGAATTATGGTAATACTAACCTGAATTTCTCGTTTTTACTCCTCATTTATTTTCTCTTTTCCTTCCTTGCTCTATGTCTCGAGTTCTTTACTTGATACGAAAATTAAAATCATTTTCACTATTAATATACTAATTTACAATAATAATTGAATTTCTATTTAATTTCTACTTTATTTTCAATTCACTCCCAACTAAGTTCACTTACTTTTCTAATTCAATTCATACCTTACCCCTACTCAATTTCTTACAATATTCAACTTAACTATCAATTGTTCATGATAAAACCCTAATTTCAATTTTCTTTCAATTTAATCCCTACTATACAAAACTTATACCTTACTTTACAATTTAATCATTTACTAGCTTCTAACTTTAATTTCTATCAATTAAACCCCTAAATCATCAATTTACTCTACATAACTCATATCCAAAAATCTAAGAACTTCTAAAATTTCAACTTAAATTCAATAAAACTTTGTTCTAAAACTTCTAAAACATCAAAATTAAAAGAAAATGGCTTAATTGACTTACCTTTTTAAAGTTTAAAGCTTCAAATCCTCAATTTTCCTTTTTTTTTCTTTCCTTTTTTCTTTCTCTATTTCGTTGCTTCTTCTCTGTAACTCTTTCTCTTTTTCTTTTGTTGCTTTATAACTTATATACATATATATATATATATATATATATATATTAGTTTATAATAATAATTGTTATTCTAAAAAATATCTATTTAATAACAAATACTTATATTACAATTGGACAAATATATATTTGACATTTGTCTCTATTTAACTTGTTTTCCTCATAAAAATCCTATAATTCAATTAATCCTATAATTCAATTAATTATCTAATAATTATCTTTTACTTATTAATAATAAATAATAAATATCTACTTATTTACTAATATTTGCATTACAAATGTATTTATTTTAATTTATACACATGGCTTTACCACAATCATACATTTGTCATATATCTAATTTATTTATCAATTAAAAATCTCATAATATAATTATTTAATTAATAATTATCTCTTACTTAATAAATATAAATATCTATTTAATGACAAATACATATATTACACTTGTACATATACATATTATTACACATGTACCATTTATCACCCTACATTTGTCATATTTTAGTTTATTTTTCATAATATAATATTTATAATAATAATTTAATAGACAACCACAATAATAATTTAATATACTAATTAGGTATAAAAATCTTATGTTGCCTTAACTTTGAAGAATGGCATATTTTCCATTTTGGTCCCCCTTTTATTCTATTAATCTATAATTCAACTTTTATCCCTTATTTAATCTAGTCTTTTTTTTTCTAATTTCTCTAAATTAAACTAAATTCACCTAATCAAAGCCTAATTAAACACATAACTATTTTTAATAAATATTTTAAGGACTCGATTTACTAAAATTGAGGCTCTACAACTCATATTTTCTAATGCCCATGAATTTGGGTCAATACAAGTCTGGATAATTGCTTGATGTTTCATGATAGAGTTTGTGTACCAAAAGACGATGAGTTGATTCAGAAAATTTTGCATGAGGCACATAGTGGGTGTTTATCTGTGTATCCCGGTAGTACTAAGATGTATAATGACTTGAAGAAACTGTAATGGTGGCCGGGCATGAAAAAGGACATTTCAGAGTTTGTAACAAGGTGTATAATTTGTCAGCAAGTGAAGGCTGAGCACCAGCTACCTTCGGGTTTACTTCAGCCTGTAATGGTCCCTGAGTGGAAGTGGGATAGGATTACTATAGACTTTGTGACATGTTTGCCTTTGACACCGAAAAAAAAAGATGTTATATAGGTCATTGTTGATAGATTGACGAAGTCGGCTCACTTTATTCCGATATGTGTTGATTTCTCACTTGATAAATTGGCTGAATTATATATCGATGAAATTGTGAGATTACATGGAGTACCTCTATTATATCGGATAGAGATCCGAGGTTCACCTCAAGATTTTGGAAGAAGTTGCAAGAGGCATTAAGTATGAAACTAAACTTTAGTACTGTATTTCACCCACAGACTAATGGCCAATCCGAGAGGGTAATACAAGTTCTTGAAGATATGCTTCGTGTTGTGTTTTAGAGTTTGAGGGTAGTTGGGAAAAGTATCTACCTTTGGTAGAATTCACCTACAACAATAGTTATCAGTCAAGTATACAGATGGTACCGTATAAGGCATTGTATGGCCGAAAGTGCCAAACTCCATCATATTGGACTAAGTTGAGTGAGAAATAGATAAATGGTGTTGATTTGGTTAGGGAGATCGAGGAAAAAGTGAAGATAATTCGAGATTGTTTAAAAGCTGCTTCTGACTGGCAAAAGTCTTATGCTTATTTGAAAGAAAAGAGATTGAATTTTAGGTTGGTGATAAAGTATTTTTGAAGGTGTCACCGTAGAAGAAAATACTAAGATTTGGCCAGAAAGGCAAATTAAGTCCACGTTTTATTGGGCCATATGAGGTTACGGAAGGAATAGGGCCAGTGACATATAGGTTGGCTTTACCGCCGGAATTGGAGAAGACACATAATGTGTTTCATGTGTCAATGTTACGACAGCATCGTTCGGATTCCTTGCATGTGATTTCATCTACAGAGATTAAAATTCGGCCGAACATGACATATAAAGAGGAGCCAATTAAGATTTTGGCTCGAGAGGTTAAACAGTTAAAAAATAAAAGTATAGCTTTGGTGAAAGTATTGTGGCAAAAGCATGGTATGGAAGAGGCTACGTGGGAGTTGAAGGAAGCTATGAGGAAACAGCACCCAAACCTATTTATCGGTAAGATTTTCGAGGACGAAAATCCCTAAAGGGGGAGAGTTGTAACAGCCCGGATTAGGGGCCAAACGGAATAATGGTTTTAAAACCATGAATCTGAAGTTCAAAATATTTTTTCGATTGAGTTTTGATGTTTATAGGGTATTTGAATAATTATGTGACATTTTGGTGCATGAATTTTATTGTTTGTATGTCAAATTTGATAGGTTGGACTAAATTGCAATAGGTGAAAAATATGAGTTTTAATCCATAAAGGTACTTGATTGAATTGGGTTTTTAAATTAGGGGTCCTTATATGGTAATTAAACCATTTTAACTTAGTTTGGAGAAAAATGCCCAAGGAAGGATGGAAAATCAAAGGTTTTTAATGAAGGGCATTTTGGTCATTAGTTAATAAAAGAAATAAAAAGGGAAAATAAGTTAAAAATGGTGTCCATCTTCTCCCCCTTGTACCGAATTTGAAGAGTCACCATAGCTAGGTCACATGCATAATACTGGGTGTATACCATGTGTACACGAGAGCTACGGGTTTTAAAATAGCTAGGTCGTATGTATGTTACCGAGGGTACATATGTAGACACGAGAGCTATGTTATATGCAGCTAGGTCGTATGTGTGATTCCGAAGATTAGATACCATGTAGACACGAGAGCTACAGGATTTAATGGTTAGGTCACATGGGTGATGTTAAGAGTTCACCATGTGTAACGAGAGTCGGATTATGTGTTGGTAGAGCTATGTGCTGAAACCACCGAGTATCGAATGTTATTTCGAAGGACTCAAGGGGAAAGCTTACTAAAAGAGATTTGTGTGGTTATGTGGTGTGTAAGTGCAGGTGCATTTATGAGCCAGTGAAAATATGGGTGAGTGTATATGTGTGCATGGGTGCATGTGAACTTAGGTTTATGTAAATGATTTATTTGGTGTGTATATGATATTGGTAAGGTTATGATTTTTGGTGATTAAGAAAGTTGGTATGATGTAAATTATTTGCATATAGACTTACTAAGCTTCTTAAAGTTTACTCCTTTCTCTTTTTCCTTATTCTATAGATTAGTCAAGTTAGCTCAGAGATCGGGAAGCGTCGGAGGATCATGCACACTATCCACAACGTTCTTTTGGTATTGTAATATGTACTCTTTTGGACTATGTCATGTATAGGGACTTAGTGGTGTTGTAAGTGTCATGTTGGTTTGGCTCTATTGTGGCAATTGTCTTTTGATAAGTCATTTTGTAATTAAGGCCATGTGACTTGGCCAAAAATGATATTGGTTTATTTATAGATCCTTATGAGGTAATTCATGGAATGCTTGGTGTGTTTGTGTGTGGATAAGGTGAAATGGATGATTGATGGTTAAATGAGGTCATTTAAATGCCTAAAATGAGTATGGTATGTGGTTTTAAAATTTGTAAAGTTTGTATGTGTTTTGGGGTAAAGGATGGCTTGGAAAATAGCCTAAGTTAGGGCCACATGGCTAACCACTACGACCATGTGTGTAGGGCGTGTGAGCTTTGCATGAAATTTTCGGAGAATAAGGATGTCACACGGCCTGGTCACGTAGGCGTTTCCCATGGCTATGTGACCAAAATTGCATTCTAACGTCATAAACAAAATAACCCAGTTTTTCACACGGGGTGAGAGCATAGGCGTGTTGAGGACGTGTGAAGGACACGGGCCAAGGACATGGACGTGTGATCGGCCGTGTGAAAACCCCTGTAGGTTCGAAATGAAAAATAATTTTCCAATAATTCAACATGGTTAGGGGACACGGGCATGTGTGATCACACGGTTTACCCACATGGGAGTGTCCCTGTCTCATACGGGCTTGTGCCCTATTTTTGACCTAATTTTTCAAAATTTTTCTAAGTTCTCAGTTTGGTCCCGGACCACTCCTAAACTATGTTTTGGGCCCGTAGGCCCATTTTAAGAATTGTATAATATATTATGAAAAATTTTTAAATTGGAATGAAATTTTTATGGCCCGACTTGTATGATTGGTTGTGTTATCATCCGGTAATGCCTCGTACTCTGTTCCAGCATCGAACCCGGGTAAGGGGTGTTACACATGGTTGGTGACTAACTCAGGAATTAGGTAAATCACACCATGAACATCACAAGTGAATTAATTCACAAATGGATTTAGAATTAATTCATCTTGAGTCTAGTCCAATGAATCATTCTACCAATGAATACATCTATGTCTCTACTCGTAGAGTCAACTGCTCTAATAGTTAAGACTAGCAATCTCCCCAATTGGAATTGTAGACGACATAATAATCATTCTCAGTATTTGAATCAAATGCTCACTTTGATTCTTTTACAAGATTACGGACTCATTTAGATTATCTACTGAAGTAAGTTCTCTGTCTCGCAATGTAAACATTCTTTACAATGCCACTTATCTTCAATTTGAACTTTAGACAATGAATGATCTAATGTTTGCTTGTCACAATTTCATTATGCATGCAAAATATAAAAGACATAATAGTGAAATGTGAAATTAACTTTATTTATTTATACATCGTTCAAATAAATAGAAAACGATTACATGTTTACTACAATATGGGCACATTTCCCAACAATCTCTCACTTGCCCTAGTGAAGTACATGTGTCATGTTTTGTATTCTCATATGCTCAACGTGTTTATTAAAACTCTTAGTTATAAGAGTCCTAGTAAACAGATTTGCAAGGTTACTTTCAGAAGCTACTTTCATCACATCTACAATTCCTTTGGCTACTACTCTCGTATCAAGTGATAGTTCCAATCAATGTGTTTCATCCTCTTATTACTTCTCATTTCCTTGGTATTAGTTATTGTTGCACTGTTATCACAATACAGTGTTATAGCTTTTTCCATACTAGAAATAACTTCAAGTTTGATTAAGAAGTTTCGAAGCTATATTGCTTCTTTCGTTGCCTCAGAAATAGCCACATACTCGGCCTCCATAATAGAGTCAACAGTGTAATTTTTTTTTACAATTTAATCACTGTACTATTTTTTAATAATCGATTTATCTCAATCACACTTAGTAATTCAACCCATCAATTCTGCACTATACATGCAATTATTCTTTTATAAATTATTTAATAACTTGATTCATTAAATTCGGTTTAAAATCAAATTCTTTGACACCGTGGAAAATCGAATGGTTACAATTCTCTCATTCTTTAAAAAATTTCGTCCTCAAAATTTACTTAAAAAGATGCGAGGATATTGCGATCACATTATTTTATCAGATTCCCAAATAGCCTCCTTAACCACTATTCCATAATCCTTTTAAGGACAGTACTACCCTCATTTGCCATCTTTTGCCAAATGTAGTTTAAGAAGGGGACTGTACCTACCCATAGGGGCTCTTTATTTTTATATCTTTCAGGTTTTTGAAGGATCATCTCCTTTTGATTTGGTTAGAGTCATTGGACGTGTATCCATTATGAGCCCCCCACATTTAAGCACATTTGATGCATAAGTAAACTCCTAATTTTTGTGCTTAATTTAAAATAAAACCTTAAGCTTGAATCACTACATCCCAAGTATTTTCATTTTGCATGGATGCAATAATTGGGCCCTTTACTACTAGATCAAACTTTCTTCACTTTCTCTTTCAAGCTCCCACCTTTTAACATTACTTGGCTTTTAATAGATGGTTTCAATTTTTCAATTCAAGAATCTCAAGCGGGGACTACTTATATATTGAAAATTAGTGATGAAAGTGAGGGCCGAGTACATGCGGTCCTTTCACAGTATTCATCACTTGGACAGTTGGATTTGGGCAGTAGTCACGAAAATTGGTAGCTTAGGAGTATTTCATGTCTGAAACACAATAGCTAGAGGCCCAGAGCTGGTCAGTTCTAAAACAGCTGAATTATGAGAGAAACATGGACCCAATCTCTAGCCCCAACGGGAAACTTGCATCTTAAAATCCTAAAAAGAAAAGAAAAATATGAGGTTTGGGCTTTGACCTAATACTAACAGATTACATCACATGTAGGGCCCAACCGAACTTGATGGGCAACTAAGGGAGCAAATTTTAACTATGTTGTTATCAAACTCATAGTATTATTCACCCGCTTGCGCTGGCTGCTTTTTCAATTCATTCTCTTCATTTATAATTATTTTATTTGTTATATCTATTAATATCATATACGATTTTTAATTTAACCCAAAAGATTGTTTTTTTTCTCTTGAGTATGAATTTTAAAAATAAAAAGTAATCAAATAAGAATGTTAAATCAATTCGCACCGAAATAGTTTTTTTAGTACACCATTTAAGTCTATATTAAAATACTTTTTTATAATTAGTTGAATAATAACTTTAAATCAATCCCATAAGTCAACGTGTGTATAAATAACTTTAAATATATATTTGTCAAATACAATAAAAACAATTATTAAAATAAATTTTCTTTAGATTCGATCATTAGAATAAAATTATTTAGATATTTTTTTATATATTTTGAATGGAAGATGAATTAATATGAACTCGTATTAATATATACATGTTTGAAATATGTTACATGTGCATATATTCTTTGTAAATTTAAAATTTAATTCATGTATTGTTATTTTTAGAATTTTTTTCTACGCTTTAGATTCAAAATGCAAGTTTAATTGTTAACATCATTTAAAGTTTTTTTTTTATTATATTTGTGGGTGTGACATTTTAAATTAAGAAAAATATTCACTTAGTAGCCATGTAACTAAAAAAATGAAGTTATGATAAACTTGAATTTAATAAAAAAAATTAACAATTTTAATAATTAAACTTATATTTTTTAATAAAAAAAAGTAGAGATTAAATTCCTTAAAATAAAAGCAAAGAGATTCAATTCAAAATGTACAAAGAGTATTAGCACATTTTAACTTACATAAATTTATTAAAATCTCTATATTTACAAAAAAAAAAAATTATAAAACTTGACATAAACACGATAACAATTAATTTGTAAATTGAATTTTAGTAATAAACAATGCAAAAATGTTAAAAATTATATTATAAATATAATATTGTTATAAATAAAAATTAGTATATATATATATGAAATATTTTTTCCCTTTCTCTTTCTTTCATTCCCCTTCCCTTCCCTTCTCTTCTCTTTTCTTTTCTCTTTTTCTCTTTCTT
This sequence comes from Gossypium stocksii, assembly GCA_020496765.1. NCBI lineage: Eukaryota > Viridiplantae > Streptophyta > Magnoliopsida > Malvales > Malvaceae > Gossypium > Gossypium stocksii. The sequence continues at coordinate 32,238,038 of CM035627.1, forward strand.
TCCTCTCCTTCCTCGGCTTAATGAAAATAAAAATAAATAAATAAAAGCTTAAGGCTATAAAAAATTATCAAATTTTTTCAAAAAATAAATAAGGGCTAACTTCAAAAATAGTCATTTTTATTTGCCTCAGATTACATTTTAGTCACTTATGTTTTAGTCACTTACGTTATTGTTTTATTACGAAATAGTCACTCTACTATTAAGTTTCGTTACCTTCCTAACAGTAGTCCTACGTGGCAGTTCAAATGGATTTTAAATGCCAACTTAGATGTCCTACATGGCAGTCCAAATTAAATTTATTTAATTAAAAACCTATTTTCATCCTAGAACATTCAAGTTGGCATTTAAAACTCATTTGGACTGCCAACTGCCATTAGGGAGGTAACGGAATTAATGGTAGAGTGACCACTTTGTAACAAAACGATAACGTAATTGACTAAAATATAACATTTCAAACATAAGTAACTAAAATATAATTTGAGACAAACAAAAAAAACTATTTTTGTAGTTTACTAAAAAATAATTAAACTTATATATTTTTTTGCACTCAACTGGGTATTTGAATTCTTAAAATTCATCAAAGTTCTTTAACCGTTAACTTTAACTGTCAACCGTTAAAATTAACGGCCCTGATTTTTTTTCCTTTTTTCAGTTATCTTTGCCACATGTCATGTTGTGACAAATGGCAAAAAATGATAAAAAATTATTAAAATCAATAAAATATAAAAATGAAAAAAATATTAAATAGAGAAATATATTTAAAAAATTATTATAAAATATTAAAAAAAGATTTTTTTAAAAAATTATAATATTTATAATATTTAATATCCGTCAGAGGGACTGTTGAGTCACCTCCATTTTCAGCATAACAGTATACCTAGCAGCTCTATTTTGCAATGACAACAACGATACAACATTATCAAATCCCTAGCTTCTGCCATTCTTTATCTTCATGAGGAATGGGATGAACAAGTCATCCATTGGAACATTACCTCTTCAGCATGACACGAAAAAGTAGGGCAGATAGTGATCTTACTTGATGGAAAGAGAAATGCTTCTTCTTTGTCACATGTTAGAAGAATCCACGCTATGGGATTTCATTGAAACTCATTCGAATATCATACAGGAGGAGAGGCAAGTTCTAGCATTTGTTTTCAATAACAATTTTCGTTTATAATTATTAAATTTATAAAAAAAATTCTAGATTTTTTTCAATAAGTAATTTTGTATAAAACGGATAACCTATTTTTATAACAATTTCTAGCATTACTCTTTATTTTTTTCTGAATTGAAATTTTTATCCACAAATACTTGGACACACTTAAAACTTTGTATGTATTGGATGCACTTGAAATGACATCAGTACCCTACAAAACATAATACCTATCTAGAAAAGTTGACTTTTTCAGGGTATCATTGATGGGTTTTCTTATTTCTGTGGTTTATTAAAATGGTTATACAAAGAAATGAAACAATTAGAATAAGGCAGCAAATATAGCTTTAATTTAAATTACCAAAATAAATTTCCAAATTTTTACTTTAAACCATAAACAAATTTAATAAGAAGACATGAGCATATAAATTTTTTCAATACCAAACAAACAAATATTTTACACTGACCTTAATCCCCATGTACATCAACAAAACCAAGAGAGAGCTAAAAAAGTAATTAAATAAATAACGTTAAAACATGCCAATTAAATTGAAAAAGAAAAAGAATAAAATAAACAACAACAAAGTCCACTCCAATCATTCACCTAATCTAAATCTGATCTTTTACAAAACATTCAATAAACCTTGCAGCTTCCGTGCTTAAGCGTCGGTAAACGGACTCTCGACCTCTTCATCGTTGCGGCAAAATTTACTTGTCTAAGAACGTCCATACTTGTTTAATCTGGTCCAGCAGGTAAATTCAAGTCGAAGTCACGTTGACTTTGGCTCCAGGATTTAACACCATCGTTACCGCTGTTATTATTGTTGCTGCCAGCTTCGTAGTGGCATCTTTTATGTCCTCCCAAGGCTTGACCTGAAGAAAACGTCTTGTAACAGATGGAACACGTGTGTGTCTTGCCACCTTGGTTGCTGATCATGGGATGTGAATTTGTAGCCGTCGTGGATACGGTGAATTTATCTTCAGCAGCAGCGGTGGTTGCGGGGTCTTCATCAGCTCCAACAAATTTCCTGTGACTGGACTTGTGTCCCCCTAAAGATTGATAAGTTGGAAACGATTTGTTACAAACTTCACACTTGTAGTTATGATTGAGGGAGTTTTTGGCGGCAGCTGAGCCTGAGGGGTTGTTCCTGGTGGTTCCCTTAGCTAGCATGAGAAGGCAAAGAGCTAAGTATTCTTCTTCCGTTGGCGGGTTTTCAGTTCTGGGTCTTTTTGTTCTTTTCCTCCTTGTCCACGGCTCAACACAGTGGTGGTCAACTGTATCATCATGGTGGAGCAGTGGAGGTGCTGAAGTTGGAGAATTCAACGTTTCAACAGCCATTCAAGAGAGGTTTTTCAATGGGGAGTTGGGGTTGGCTTGGAGTGAGTGTTTAGAGTGAACAAAGGAATGGTTTTTATATTGGGAGGAACAAGGAATAGAAGGGAAGCATGGAAGGAAAGTGCTTAATAAGTGGAGACTGAGAATGAGCAGGTTGAAGAAAGTTTTATGTTTGCATGTCGTCGTCCATTGGGTGAGTGGAGTGTGGATTGGGTTGTTATAGTAATAAATTATGGGGGCTTTGCAGGAATGTCCAATAGGATGAAATATTGGTGTTATCTTCAAACTGGTGACTTTTTCTAAGTCAACAATCAAGACTTGGTTTATTCTTGCAGTAATTTCAACAGGAACTTTCCGTATGTTCGTTAGGTAAAATACTAGGAAAGTTGCTACTTCAATATTTAACTTCCCCCACACATACGATGATAAGGTGTGTTAGATACTCTGCTATTTCATAGTAAGACAAACAATTTGAGAGAGAAAGATGAATTTACTGAGAAAATTGCTTAGTATTCTTTTCTTGCTGAATCAATACACTGCTAGTGTTTATAAACTTGAATATAAGAGTAACTGCTATTAACCAACTATACCACACTTAGTAGTAGAATAACAGACTAACAACCTCTATACTCTAATATTGACCCAGCTTCTCAATAGGTAAGACTCGAAGTAAACTTCAAAATCAAGCAAAAGTAGAAACAAACAGCGGCTTTGTGAGAATATTAGCGACCTGGTCACATGCTGGTACTTCATCGACAACTAGTGAACCACTAGCCTCCTTTTCTCGAACAAAAAATAAGTCAAGCTCAACATGTTTGAATTTGAAGTGTCAGACCGTATTAGTTGCAACAACAACTGTGCTGGAATTGTCACACCAAACAATAGGAGTATTAGTAGAACTGATTCGTAATTCTATTAGCAGAGAAACTAACCAAACTATATCACTGGTAGCTGCAGCTAAGCTTCGATACTCAGCCTTCGTCGTGGATCTAGAGACAACTTGTTGTTTCTTCGAACACCATGAGACAGGTGTATGACCAAAGTAGACACAATAGCCTGTCGTGGACCGGCGGACATCAAAATCTAGGCCCCAATTGGCATAAACATAACCAACTAAAGATAGTCTGTTAGATCAGTGAAAAATCAACCCATGATTAATAGTACCACATAAATACCTCAAGATACGTTTTAATGCTATCAGGTGAACTGTAGTGGGTGCATGCATGAATTGGCATACACGATTTACTGCGTAAGCAATATCCGACCGAGTTAAGACCACATATTGAAGAGCACCAGCAAGACTTCTATATTCAGTAGGAACAATAAGTCAATCACCCTCATTTTTAGACAAAGCAGAGGAATTGACCATCAGTGTGTGATCAGTCTTTGCATTAGTCAGAGAACTCTTGTTAAGTAGGTCTCGAATGTACTTGCGCTAGCATAAGTGAAGACTTCCAGTAGATGACTGGTTGACTTCAATCCCTAAAAAATAATGGAGATCACCCATATCTTTTAGAGAAAATTCGTTATGTAACTGCTGAACAAAATAATTTATTTCGTCAGTCGAACTTCCAGTAATAATAATATCATTCACATAGACCAAAACATAAATGGTGGACTTGGTTGTAACTCAAACGAACATTGCTGCATCTGACTTAGACAAGACAAACCTATTAGATACAAGGAATTGTTTTAATTTATCAAACCAGGCACGAGGAGCTTGCCATAATCTGTATAATGCCTTTGTCAGTCGACACACCAAGGGCTCACCATTTATTCCATGCTGAACATAGCCTGGAGGTTGCTGTATAAACACTTGTTAGTGATATCTCTATTTAAAAAGGCATTGTTTACATCAACATGATAAAGTTGCCAACCATTGGATATAACAATAGACAATATGGTTCGGATAGTCGCAGGTTTGACCACAGGACTAAATGTTTCCTTGAAGTGACATCTAGGAATTTGTGAACAACCTTTTGCTACCAAACGTGCCTTTCGTCGATTGATCGACCCATCAGGATTTTTCTTTACTTTGAAAAGCCACTTACACCCAATCGATTTCCTACTAGGAGTAGAGGAACAAGAACCCATGTAGAGTTAGCCATTAAAGCATCAAATTCAGCTTGAACTACTAATTTCCACTCCTTATGAGCAAGAGCTTCCTCAATAGTACGTCGCTCAAAATCTACAGCCTTTACTGACAAAACCTTGGGTTTAAAAATTCCAACCTTAAACCAAGTAAACATAGTGTGAGTGTTTCTTGAAGGAACCAGAGTAACATCTGAAGACACAGTAGTTGCACCAAATGGATGAGTTTCAGCTGATGGAATAGCAAGAGGATGTTCCCTACGATCAAATTCTGAATCAGCTAATGGATCAACCGAGACGGGCTGTATTGGACTATATATAACCAGGGACTCAACTGAGACAGATTGCACAGGAGTGCTACATGAAGCAAGAAAGACATGTATGGGCGAAGATATTGTAACAGCCCAATTTTTAGTGATGTCAGAAACAGTGATTCGAGATCACTAAATTTGAAAAGTGAGCTCGAAAAATTTATGAATTAGTAAATTTTGTGTTTTAGAAGAATTATTAAGTTAATTAATTTTGAAAACGAGGTATTGAGACCTCGATTTTATAAACCAAGTCGTAATTGTTTTTATAAATATTTACAGAGTGTCATTGAGTTAGAATTAAAGTTTCATTAGAAAATTTTAACGTTTTAATAGTTAATTAATTAAAAAGGACTGAATTGAAAAAGGTGTAAAACTTGTTAAAATGATTAAATAGTTCAAGTGTCAAATGAGAGAGGATTTAAAAAGCAATTATACATTTATTACAAAGCTTGGATCGTATGTGTGTATAACATATCACAAAACTAGTGTGAACAAGGGGTAAAATTGGAAATGAAATGAAATTTAATAGTTAAAAATAGGATGTAATTGAAAATCTAGATATTTCTTCACATTTCTTCAGCGAAAAATGTCATTGAAGGTTCTCTAAGCTGGTTTTTCATATTTTTGCACCATGTGAATTTAATTCTTGCTTTTTTCTTGAAAATTTTGTGTTTTTGAGACTTTTACAATTAAGTCCAATTATCTATTTCATTAGTTTTTTATTTCATGGGTAATTTTGAAAGTTACCATTGATGAGTGATGGATTTTTATGATGAATTAACACAGATTTGAAGCTTTAATCTTATTATACGATGATTTTATTAAGTAATTTTGATAGATATTGATTTTAGGACCAAATTATGAAAAGGTTGAGAATTAGGGTTTGGTGCTAAAATCCTTAATATCAAAGGGTGTATAGTAGCCTAAAATAATTAGATAAAGTTAATTGAGAAAAATTAGCTTATTTGGTGAAAAAGTTGATAAGGGACTAAATTGTAAAAACTGTAAAAGTTGGGGTAAGTGTATAATTTCAAAAATTGAAGGGCATAAATTGTGAAATGAATTAGAATTGAATTATACGCTAATGAATGAATAATTTTATATTATAGATCAAGAACCCGAAGAAAATCGTGAAAAAGGGAAATTAGTTGAATAATCTCTGAATTATAACAAATTCTTCAAATTGGCCCAGATAAGTTCATATGTTTGAACTTTCATGATTTAGGAATGATATAATGTATTATTTCATATTTTTGTTATTGAATTATGATTACTGTAAATATATGAAAATTGAATTGGAAGTTCAAATTAAGTGGAACGCAGGATTGAGTACGATCGTTCCGTGACACAAGATGAATTGACGGATAAGACCATGGTAGTATATATACATGTGTGTAAAACCATAGCTGGGCTATGACATTCTAAAAATAAGACCATAACTAGGTTATGACACTATAAATGTAAGACCATGGCAAGACCATGGCAATACGTGTGTAAGACCATAGTTGGACTATGGCATAAATAAAATGATGTACTCAAATTTGTAAGTCATTCCCTAATTTGACAAGTATTGGTAAGTGTTATATGGAATTAATATGGAAGAATTTAAGTAGTTATTGATATGAGCTCAATCAAGTGAATTTTATTAATTGAAATTGTGACTAGCAGGAAATGTTAGTGAAATACTTATTTAATGAATTATTGTTATAACATGTTCAGTAAGATTTATTTTAAAGCCAATAAATTTACTAAGTTTCATCAAGCTTACTTATGTCATTGAATGTTCTTTGTAGATTTTCAAGAAGTTAGGAAGATCGGATCAACACATCGAGCCACACTATCCAGATTGCTCTAGTAGACTTTGTTATGCATATTATGGTTTATATGGCATGTATAAAGTTTAATTAGAAAATAGTTAAACTTGAAATATGGTTGTGGATGATATATATATTTGTATGCATGTAGTAGAAGTAAATTTTAGTAAATCAATTAATGAAGTTGTTTTGGTAAGTTTGTGCAAAGTTTTGTGATGATATATATAATGTTTAAAATATGATTTTTGGCTTGTATTGGGTTACTTGGTTGAGACATTTTAGTGTATTTAAATGTTGAGTGCAGGTTGATAATAAAAAGGGTGAGAAAAGTGGCCTAAAAATGGCCTATTTTCGTCCACATAGGCGTGTGTTTTAGGCATGTGTGACACATGACCTAGTACATGGGCATGTGGTATGGCCATGTGTCCCTTTTATTTTAAAAATTCAAAACAGAATACTCTGAAATTTTCACACGAACTAGTACACGAGCGTGTGACTTGGCCGTGTGACCCCTGCACTTAAATGTTTTGCAACTAAGAGAGTTACACGAGCGAGGGTGTAAAAGCCCGAATTAGGGGCTAAACGAAAAAGTGGTTTCAAAACCATGAATCCGCGGTCTAAAATATTATTCCAATTATGGTTTGATGTTTATTTGGGTGCTTAAATGCTTATGTGAAAATTTGATATATGAATTTGTTGTTTGCATGTCCAATTTGGTAGATTGGACTAAATTGCAATAGGTGAAAAATATGGGTTTTGTTTCATAAAGGTACTTGATTGAATTAATTTTTCAAATTTGAGGTTCTTATATGGTAATTAAACCATTTTAACTTAGTTTGGAAAAAAATGCCCAAGGAAGGGTGGAATATCAAAGGTTTTTAATGAAGGGTATTTTGGTCATTAGTTAATAAAAGAAATAAAAAGGGAAAAATGAGGCCAAAAAGTGTCCATAATTCTTCTCCTTGGTCAAATATTGGGTTGAAGTCATAGCTAGGGTTTCTTCAACTTTCAAGCTTGATTGTAAGTGATTTCTAGCCCTGTTTTTAATTTTCTTCATATTTTTGGAAGCCTCGTAGCTTGCTCTAGCTATTTCTACCATTATTTCAAGCTAGGGCTGATGTTTGGAATTTTACCCATGTATGACATGCAAGTAATTTGATGTTTAATGGTGGAATATGAAAGTTTAAAGTATGGTAAACTATGATTAATAGGTGATTTTTCATGAAAGTCCCTTATAGGGACCGAATTGAAAAGATAATAAATAGGGTGGTTGGTGAGAAATGTGGACTGTTTTAAGTGCCATTGAGATTCGGTTAGGCTTGGATAACTAAGAGAATAGATATATTTCAATTTTTGAGCCTAGGGACTTAGTTGTAAAAATTGACAAAGTTGAGGGTAAAATGGTAAAAATAGCCATAGGATGATTTTGGACTAAATTGAGTAATGTGTGTAATAAACGAGTTAAATGTGTCATTATAGATCGAGAAGACTAAGGAATCAACCTTGACCGGGGTAAGGGTAAGGTCTTGGATTAATTTGCAAATTATTGCTTTTTGTTGTCAAAGTAAGCTTAGATGTAAGTAATACATCAATTTTATTTGTACATTAAGAATTTTGATGTATGCTATGAAATATTAATATTGGTAAATTTTCTATGATGCTAAAAGTCTTGGAAATGTGAGTCTCGGTTGAACCTTCAGAAAAATAGGAGATATGGATAAAATGTAGCTATGTCACATGGGTGATAAGGTGAGCTTTACCATGTGTACACAAGAGCCGCGGACCAAAGATAGCTATGTCACATATGTGATAATGTGAACTTCACCATGTGTACATGAAAGTAGTATTATATGCAGCTAGGTTGCATGGGTAGATTCAAGGGACTGGACACCATGTAGACACGATAGTTACTGGATATAATGGCTATGTCACATGGGTGATAAGGTGAATTTCACCATGTGTACACGAGAGCCGATTTATGTGTTGGTGGAGCTGAGAGCTTAAAATCCACCGAGTATCGAATGTTAATCCGAAGAGTTCAATGGGAAAGCTTACTAAAGAAATTTGGTGTGGTAATATGATATGTAAGTGCAGGTGCATTCTTTTGAGCAAGTGTAATTGTGGGAAATTGCATGTGGGTGCAAGGGTGCATGTGAACTTGAGTAGGGGAAAATAATGTGCATGATTTGTATGGGAATGTTGGTAAGATTAGGTGGTAAGTTGGTGTGTGAGGGATAACCCTTGGTATTGCTAAATGTTGCTATGACGTTAACTGTTTACATATAGACTTACTAAGCTTTTAAAGCTTACTCTTTTCTCTTTTCCCTTATTTTATAGATTTAGTCGAGCCAACTCGGGATCGGGACGTGTCAGAAGATCACCCACACTATCAACATTTTCTTTTGGTATAGTGAAATGAACCCTTTGAACTATGGCATGTATAAGGACTTAAAAGTGTTGTAAATGTTAAGTAAGATTGGTGACCATGTGGGTATATGTTCCTTTTTGTGTCATTTTGTAACTAATGCCATGTGATATGGCAAATGATAATGTTAGTTTATATATATATATATATATATATATATATATCTTTATGAGGAATTTCATGAATTGGTCGGTGTGCATGTGTGGATATGTATTAATGTATGTTGTTAAACCATCAAATATGGCCATTTAGGTGTCTATTAATGTCATGATGTATGGTGGTGAAAATGGTATAAGTTTGTGCTTGTTTCCAAGATGGCAATTGGGTTGGAAAATTGCCTATAATTGTCCACACGGATAGACACACGAGCGTGTGTCTAGGTCGTGTTCAACACACGGCCAGCCCCATGGGCAAGTGGATAGGCTGTGTGCCCTCTGCACCTGACTTTATGAAAATTAAATGTTTTGTAATAAACTCATGGATTGGAGACACGACCGTGTGTCTCAACCATGTGATAGACACGACCTAACCCACGGGCGTGTGGCTTGGCCGTGTGACAAAGGTTTTGCGATGACATCATAAACAGAATACCTAGGAGTTTTCACACAGGCGTGTGCTCGGTCGTGTGAAAACCCTTGTAGGTTCGAATTGAAAAATAATTCAGCACGGACTGGGGACATGGGCGTGTACGACCACACGGCCTGCCCACACAGGTGTGTCCCTGTCTCACACAGGCGTGTGCCCTATAATAGGTCAAATTTTCCAAAATTTTTCTGAGTTTTCGGTTTGGTCCCAGACCATTTGCAAACCATGTTTTGGGCCTCATAGGCCCACTTTAAAGGTTGTACAATATTTTATGAAAAAGTTTTCAATTGAAATGAAATTTTGTAATTCGATTGTGTATGAAAGGTTGTGGTATTGTCTGGTAATGCCTCGTGCTCAGGTAAGGTGTTAAACTCAGGTAAGGGGTGTTACATTTACGGGTATCAGAGATATGGTTTAGTCGATTCTCGGACTATCGTAGCGTTGTGAATGAGTCTAGCTATATATGCCATGGATATATTATGATAGTGTGGTGACTCTTGACTTTTTTGAACCGTGTTTTGGTTTTTATATAGTAATGGATCCCAAACGAGCTACTACTGATGATGCTGCTAGTAATGTAATGGCTCCCGCGCAAGGGACCGTGCCAATAGAAATTAGAAATGAGACTCTGAGTCATGGAGACGAGGCTCGGGATGCCTTTCTCTGAATGATAAATGACTGGTTTATTGATTTTGTTAGAGTAAATCTTAATGCTCAACTCCCTCCTCCCCACTTGTAGCACTACCAATCCCCATAACCTTTTATGGTGTTCATATGGTAAGGTTGACAAAACCTCCAATGGATAAAATTCAGAGACAATGAGCCGAAGAATTTAGAGCTAACGTGGATGATGATCCAGAGAGAGCGGAGTTTTGGCTTGAGAATTCCATCAGAGTATTTGAGGACTTATCTTGTACACCTGAGGAGTGCCTAAACTGTGTTGTGTCCTTGTTGAAAGATTCGGCCTATCGTTGGTGGAAGACATTGATATCAGTGGTCCCGAGGGAAACGGTGACATGGGACTTTTTCTTAGAAGAGTTCCAAAAGAAATAAATAAGTCAGAGATTTATTGATCAAAAACGAAATGAGTTCCTTGAGTTGAAGTAAGGTAAGATAGTTGTGGCTGAGTATGAACATGAGTTTGTCAGACTTAGCAAATATGCGCAAGATTGTGTTTCTACCAGGGCGATATTGTGCAGAAGGTTTGAGGATGGGCTCGATAAGGATATCAAAGTGTTGGTCGAAATTCTAGAATTAAAAGAATTTGTGGTGTTGGTTAACAGAGCATGCAAAGTCGATGAGCTAAATAAAGAGAAGAGAAAAGCAATTATTAAAGCTCGAGATGCCCGGAAGAGACCGATGAGTAAGTATTTTCAAGCTCAATTAAAGAGGCCTAAAGAAACGAATCCTCGAATGACAGTTTCAGCTGGACAATCACACCGAGGTCTAGGTAAAGCATATTCGAGTTCTAAAGCCTAGGCTACATCAATGGCCAGTGTGGGTAATGTAAGGACTAATAGACCCGAGTGTCAGGACTGTGGTAGATGACACATTGGTGAGTGTTGGGGAACTAACCTAACTCGTTTCAGGTGTTGTTCCATAGACCATTTTGTTAGAGATTGCCCTGGGAAAGTGGGAGATGAGAAGTTTCAAGGTGTTAGACCAAGTCACACTACCAGTAAGGGTAAACTGCCAAGGAACGTCGAAGGCGGAACCAGTGGTAAAAGCATAGCGAAAGATATAACTATGAGATCTGAGACGAGGACACCTGGTAGAGCTTATGATATGTGAGTTTAGGAGGAAGCATCATCTCCGAATGTAATTACTAGTACATTCTCACTTTATAATACTGATGTTATTGCATTGATAGACCCAGGCTCCACTCATTCTTATATTTGTGAAAAATTGGTACATAGTAAGACATTGCGTATCGAGTTGACTGAATTTTTTATTAAAGTGTCGAACCCATTAGGTAAATTTGTATTGGTAGATAAGGTTTGCAGGAATTGTCCTTTGATGATTCAGGGTTACTGTTTTCTAACTAATCTGATGTTATTGCCATTTGATAAGTTCGATATTATGTTAGGCATGGATTGGTTGACATTACATGATGTTAAGGTAAATTGTAGATAGAAAACTCTCGAGCTGAAATGTGAAAGTGGTGAAATTCTATGGGTTGGAACAGATGAGTTGAGTAAAATGTCGATTGTGATTTCTTGTATGTCTACTCAGAAATGTATGAGAAAAGGGTGTGAAGCATATTTAGCATATGTATTGAATACCGAGGTGTTAGAACCGTAGTTTGTGAATTTCCAGACGTGTTTCCTGTCAGAGAAATTGAGTTTGCTATTGATTTGTTATCCAAGACTGCACCTATTTCCATTACTCCACATCGGATGGCTCCGACAGAATTGAGAGAGTTAAAGGCTCAGTTCCAAGAGTTGACAGAAAAAGGATTTGTGAGACTGAGTTTCTCTCCTTGGGGTGCTCTTGTATTGTTTGTAAAAAAGAAGGACGAGTCGATGAGGCTTTGTATTGATTATAGACAGCTTAATAAGGTGACTATCAAGAACAAGTATCTATTACCGAGAATTGATGATTTGTCCGACCAATTAAAGGGAGCAACGGTGTTCTTTAAGATTGATTTGAGATATGGTTATTACCAGCTGCGGTTAAGGAATCCAATGTGTCGAAGACTGCTTTTAGAATGTGGTACGGCCATTATGAATTTCTTGTTATGCCTTTCAGTTTAACTAATGCACCGGCTATGTTTATGGATTTGATGAACTGAATTTTTCGACAATATTTGGACAAGTTTGTAGTGGTGTTTATAGATGATATATTGATCTATTCTTGGGATGAGTTAGAGCATACCGAGCATTTAAGGATGGTATTGCAAATTTTGAAAAAAGAGAAGTTGTTTGCTAAATTTAGCAAGAGTGAGTTTTGGCTCCATGAAGTTGGATTCTTGGGATATATAATTTCAGGTGATGGTATTCGGGTTGACTCTAGAAAAATTTCAGTGATTGTTGATTGTAAACCTTCAAAGAATGTGACCGAAGTTAGAAGCTTTCTGGGTCTAGCTGGATATTACCGATGTATTATCGAGGGTTTTCCTATGATTGCTTCTCCTATGACCAAGCTGCTTCAAAAGGATGTAAATTTCGAGTGGACCAAAAGATGTCAGCAAAGTTTTGACCAGTTGCAAGCTAAATTGACTAAGGCACCAGTACTAGTACAACCCGAGTCAGGTAAGGAGTTCGTGATTTATAGTGATGCGTCACTAAATGGCCTTGGATGTGTACTTATGCAAAAGAACAAGGTGGTGGCTTTTGCTTCGAGGCAATTAAAACCACATGAAAAGAATGACCCGGCACATGATTTAGAATTGGCTGCTATCGTCTTTGCTTTGAAGATTTGGCGCCATTATTTGTATGGTGAGAAATGTCAGATTTTTACCGACCATAAAAGTATAAATTACTTGATGAATTAAAAGGAATTGAATCTGAGACAACGGAGGTAGCTTGAATTATTAAAGGACTACAAGCTAGTAATTGAGTATCATCCTAGAAAGGCAAATGTGGTTGCGAATGCTTTGAGCAGAAAGTCCTTGTATGATTTGGGAGCTATGAGCACGAGTATGAAATTGTCTGATGATGGCTATATATTAGTCGAGTTGAGGGCTAAGTCATTGTTTCTACAGCAGATTTGTGAAGCTCAAAAGAATGATGATGAATTGTAAGCCAAGAGGGTTCAGTGCGAGACGGGTGGTAACTTTGATTTTCGAGTTGATTTAGATAATTGTTTAATGTTTCATGATAGAGTTTGTGTTCCTGGAGATGTGGAATTGATTCAGAAAATTTTACATGAGGCACATAATGGTTGTTTCTCTATGCACCCTGGTAGTACCAAAACATATAATGATTTAAAGAAACTGTATTGGTGGCCGGGCATGAAAAAGGACATTTCGAAATTTATGACAAAGTGTCTAATCTGCCAATAGGTGAAGGCAAAGCATCAAGTACCTTCGGGTTTGCTTCAATCGGTAATGGTTCCCAAGTGGAAGTGGGAAATGATTACCATGGATTTTGTGACAGGGCTACCTCTGACACCGAAGAAGAAATATGTTGTGTGGGTCACCGTAGATAGATTGACGAAATCAGCTCATTTTATACCGGTACGTGTTGATTTCTCACTTGATAAATTGGTTGAATTATATGTTTCTAAAATTGTGAGGTTAGATGGGGTGCCTATGTCTATCATCTCGGATAAAGATCCAAGGTTCACCTCGAGATTTTGGAAAAAGTTACAAGATACGTTGGGTACGGAATTGAATTTTAGTACCGCATTTCACCCACAGACTGATGGCCAATCCGAGAGGGTAATTCAAGTTCTTGAAGATATGCTTGGTGTTGTGTTTCAGAGTTCGAGGGCAGTTAAGAAAAGTATTCGCCTTTGGTGGAATTTGCCTACAACAACAGTTATGACTCGAGTATACAGATGATGCCTTATGAGGCATTGCATGGCTGTAAGTGCCGAACTCCATTGTATTGGACAGAGTTGAGCGAGAAACAGATTCATGGCGTTGATCTGTTTAGAGAGACTAAGGAAAAGGTGAAGATAATTTGAGATTGTTTAAAGGCTGCTTCTAATCGACAAAAGTCTTATGCTGAATTGGAAAGAAAGGAGATTGAATTTCAAATTGGTGATAAAGTATTTTTGAAGGTGTCACTAGGAAAGAAAATATTGAGATTTGGCCGGAAGGGCAAATTAAGTCTGCGTTTCATTAGGCCGTATGAAGTTACGAAAAGAATAGGGCCAGTAGCATACCATCTAACTTTACCACCAGAATTGGAAAAGATACGTAATGTGTTTCATGTGTCAATGTTACGACAGTATCGTTCAGATCCTTCACATGTGATTTCACCTACGGATATTGAGATTCAGTCGGATATGACCTAAGAAGAGGAGCCGATTAAGATTTTGGCTCAAGATGTTAAATAGTTAAGAAACAAGAGTATAGCTTTGGTGAAAGTGTTATGGCAAAAACATGGTGTGGAAGAGGCTACGTTGGAACCGGGGGAAATTATGAGGAAACAGTACCTAAACCTATTTACCGGTAAGATTTTTGGGGACGAAAATCTCTAAAGGGGGAAAGTTGTAACAACCCAAATTAGAGGCTAAACGGAAAAGTGGTTTTGAAACCATGAATTCGCGGTCTAAAATATTATTCCAATTAAGTTTTGATGTTCATTTAGTGCTTAAATGCTTATGTGAAAATTTGATATATGAATTTGTTGTTTGCATGTCCAATTTGGTAGATTGGACTAAATTGCAATAGATGAAAAATATGGGTTTTGTTTCATAAAGGTACTTGATTGAATTAATTTTTTAAATTTGAGGTCCTTATATGATAACTAAACCATTTTAACTTAGTTTGGATAAAAATGCCCATGGAAGGGTGGAATATCAAAGGTTTTTAATGAAGGACTTTGGTCATTAGTTAATAAAAGAAATAAAAAGGGAAAAATGAGGCCAAAAAGTGTCCATAATTCTTATCCTCGGTCGAATATTGGGGTGAAGCCATAGCTAGGGTTTCTTCAACTTTCAAGCTTGATTGTAAGTGATTTATAGCCCCATTTTTAATTTTCTTCGTATTTTTTAAATACTCGTAGCTTGCTCTAGCTATTTCTACCATTATTTCAAGCTAGGGTTGATGTTTAAAATTTTACCCATGTATGACATGCAAGTAATTTGATGTCTAATTGTGGAATATAAAATTTAAAGGTGTGGTAAACTATGATTAATAGGTCATTTTTCATGAAAGTCCCTAATAGGGACCGAATTGGAAAGATAATAAATAGAGTGGTAAAGGTATAAATTGATGAGAAATGTGGGCTACTTTGAGTGCCATTGAGATTCGGTTAGGCTTGGATAACTAAGAGAATAGATATATTTCAATTTCCAAGCTTAGAGAATTAGTTGTAAAAATTGACAAAGTTGGGGGTAAAATGGTAAAAATTGACATAGGATGATTTTGGACTAAATTGAGTAATGTGTGTATTAAACGAGTTAAATGTGTCATTATAGATCGAGAAAATCAAGGAATCAACCTTGACCGGGGCAAGGGCAAGGTTTCGAATTATTTTGCAAATTATCGCTTTTTGTTGTCGAGGTAAGTTTATATGTAAGTAATACGTCAATTTTATTTATACTTTAAGAATTTTGATGTATGCTATGAAATATTAATATTGGTAAATTTTCTATGATGCTGAAAGTTTTAGAAATTTGGGTCTCGGTTGAACCTTCGGAAAAATAGGAGATACGGATAAAATGTAGCTATGTCACAGGGGTGATAAGGTGAGATTCACCATGTGTACACGAGAGTTGCGAACCAAAGATAGCTATGTCACATGTGTGATAAGGTGAACTTCACCATGTGTACATGAGAGCGGTATTATATGTAGCTAGGTCACATGGGTAGAACCGAGGGACTGGACACCATGTAGACACGATAGTTACTGGATGTAATGGCTATGTCACATGGGTGATAAGGTAAACTTCACCATGTGTACACGAGAGCCGATTTATGTGTTGGTGGAGCTGGGAGCTTAAAATCCACCGAGTATCGAATGTTAATCCAAAGAGTTCAACGAGAAAGCTTACTAAAGAGATTTGGTGTGGTAATATGATATGTAAGTGCAGGTGCATTCTTTTGAGCAAGTGTAATTATGGGAAATTGCATGTGGGTGCAAGGGTGCATGTGAACTTGAGTAGGGGAAAATAATGTGCATGATTTGTATGGGAATGTTGGTAAGATTAGGTGATAAGTTGGTGTGTTAGGGATAACCCTTAGTATTGCTAAATGTTGCTATGATGTTAACTATTTACATATATACTTACTAAGCTTTTAAAGGTTAATCTTTTCTCTTTTCCCTTATTTTATAGATTCAGTCGAGCCAGCTCGGGACCGAGACGTGTCAGAGGATCACCCACACTATCAACATTTTCTTTTGGTATAGTGAAATAAACCCTTTGAACTATGGCATGTACAGGGACTTAAAGGTGTTGTAAATGTTAAGTAAGATTGGTGACCATATGGGTATATGTTCCTTTTTGTGTCATTTTGTAACTAATGCCATGTGATATGGCAAATGATAATGTTAGTTTATATATCTATATATATATATATATATATATATCTTTATGAGGAATTTCATGAATTGGTCGGTGTGCATGTGTGGATATGTATTAATGTATGTTGTTAAACCATCAAATGTGGCCATTTAGGTGTGAATTAATGTCATGATGTATGATGGTGAAAATTGTATAAGTTTGTGCTTATTTCCAGGGTGGCAATTGGCTTGGAAAATAGCCTATAATTGTCCACACGAGTAGACACACAAGCGTGTGTCTAGGCCGTGTGCGACACACGGCAAGCCCCATGGGCATGGATAGGCCGTGTGTCCCATGCACCTGAATTTATGAAAATTAAATGTGTTGTAATAAACACACGGGTTAGAGATACGGTCGTGTGTCTCAACCATGTGATAGACACGACCTAGCCCGCGGACATGTGGCTTGGCCATGTGACAAAGTTTTTACGATGACGTCATAAACAGAATACCTAAGAGTTTTCACACGGGCGTGTGCTCGGCCGTGTGAAAACCCCTGTAGGTTCGAATTGAAAAATAATTCAGCACGGGCTGGGGACATGGGTGTGTGTGACCACACGGCCTGCCCACACGTGTGTGTCCTTGTTTCACACGGGCGTGTGCCCTGTAATAGGTCAAATTTTCCAAAAATTTTTTGAATTCTCGGTTCGGTCCTGTACCACTTCCAAACCATATTTTGGGCCTCGTCGGCCCACTTTAAGGGTTGTACGATATTTTATAAAAAAGTTTTCAATTGAAATGAAATTTTGTGATTTGATTATGTATGAATGGTTGTGATATTGTCTGGTAATGCCTCGTGCTCGGGTAAGGGGTTAAAATCAGGTAAGGGGTGTTACATTTAGTGGTATCAGAGATATGGTTTAGTCAGTTCTCGAACTATCGTAGCGTTGTGCATGAGTCTAGCTATACATGCCATTGATATATTATGATAGTGTGGTGACTCCTAACTTTTCTAAACCGTGTTTTGGTTTTTATATAGTAATGGATCCCAAATGAGCTGCGACTGATGATGCTGCTAGTAGTGTGCCGGCTCTCGCGCAAGGGACCGCGCCGGTAGAAAGTAGAAATGAGACTTTGAGTCAAGGAGACGAGGCTGGGGATGCCTTCCTCTGAATAATGAATGGCTGGTTTACTGATTTTCTTAGAGTAAATCCTAACGTCCAACTCCCTCCTCCCTCACCTGTAGCATAACCGGTTCCCGTAGCCCCTAAGGGTGTTGATATAGTGAGGTTGACATAACCTCCGATGGATAAAATTCTGAAACAAGGAGTCGAAGAGTTCAGTACTAACGTGGATGATGATCCAGAGAGAGTGAAGTTTTGGCTCGAGAATTCCATCCAAGTATTTGAGAAATTATCTTATACACCTGAGGAGTGCCTAACATGTGTTATGTCCTTGTTGAAAAATTCGGCTTATCGTTGGTAGAAGAAATTGATATCAGTGGTCCCAAGGGAAACGCTGACATGGGAGTTTTTCTTTGAAGAGTTCCGGAAGAAATACATAACTATTAAACCTACAGCTAATGTGGGCAGTATGCAAAATGCTTCTAGGCCTAGATGCAAATATTGTGGTAAAAGTCATTTTGGTGAATGTAGAAGTAAGGCAGGAGCTTATTACAAGTGTGGGGCCACTGATCATTTTATTCGAGGCTGTTCTTAATTGTTAAAAAAAGAAGGAGAACAAAAAGAAAAGTAAATAGTCACTTCTAAAATAAGTAAATGTTCAGGCCAAAGTAGTGCTATTGGGACTGATCGTTCGAGTACAAGAGATTCAGTTGCCCAGTCAGACACTAGGGCACTTTCACGTACATATGCTATCCGAGCCAGAGAGGAAGCAACAGCTCCAGACGTAATTGCTTGTACTTTCTATCTTTTCGATGTTATTGTGTATGCATTGATTTACCCTAGGTCTACACATTCTTATATTTGAACTGCATTAGCATTCAGAAAATAAATTATCTGTTGAACCTATTGATTATGATGTTCAAGTCACTAATCCACTAGGTCAAAGTGTAATAATTAATTTAGTGTGTTGTGATTGTCCATTGAAAATAAAAGGTTGTGAATTCCCTGCTGATTTGATGTTACTATCTTTTCGAGAATTTGATGTTATATTAGGAATAGATTGGTTGACGAAGCATGATGTAGTAGTAAATTGTAGAGAAAAATGAATTGATTTGAAATATCGGACAGGAAAGATGATTACTGTTAAGTCTACAAATCCAAAAGAAATAATCAGAATTATTTTAGCTTTTTTAGCTCAGAGATTAATGCGGAAAGGTAATGAGGTATTTTTACCTTATATTTTTTATACTCGGGGTTCTAAGTCAAATTTAGAACAGTTACCAGTTGTTAATGAGTTTACTGATGTGTTTCCTGAGGAATTGCTGAGTTTACCACCTGATCGTGAAGTTGAGTTTGTAATTGATGTGGTTCTGGGAACAGCTCCAATATCAGTAACACCATACTGTATGGCATTAGCTAAATTAAAAGAATTAAAGACATAGTTGCAAGAGTTACTAAACAAAGGGTTCATCATACCAAGTATGTCTCCTTGGGGTGCACCTATTCTACTTATGAAAAAGAAAGATGGTTATCTGAGATTGTGTATAGATTACAGGCAATTGAACAAGGTAACAATTAGAAATAAATACCTTCTTCCACGTATTGACGATTTGTTTGATCAACTGAAAGGTGTTGCAGTATTTTCAAAGATAGACCTTAGATTCGGGTATTATCTGTTAAAAGTTAAAGAATGTGATGTGCCAAAAATTGCCTTCATAACTTGGTATGGCCATTACGAGTTTTTGGTAATGCCATTTGGTTTGACCAATGCTCCTATTGCTTTCATGGATTTAATGAATCAGATTTTTCAGCCTTATTTGGATAGATTTATGGTTGTGTTTGTAGATGATATATTGGTCTATTCCAAGACAGAATCAGAGCATGCATAACATTTGAGAATTGTGTTTCAGACTTTGAGAGAAAAATAGTTGTATGCAAAGTTTAGCAAATGTGAATTTTGGCTTCACGAGGTTAGATTTCTAGGTCACATTGTATCAGCTAAAGGGATTCGAGTGGATCCGAGTAAAGTATCAGCAATAGTGAATTGGAAAACTCTAAAGAATATTACAGAAGTGCGAAGTTTTTTGGGTTTAACAGGTTATTATCGACGTTTTGTCAAAAAAATTTCGATGGTTGCTTCATCATTAACTCGATTGTTACGGAAGAATGTTGAATTTGTGTGGTCTGATGAATGTCAACAGAGTTTTGATCAGTTAAAGAAGATGTTAATAGTAGCTCCAATTTTGACTCAGCCAGAACCGGGTATACTGTATATTGTTTATAATGATGCGTCTCTAAATGATTTGGGTTGCGTATTGATGCAGTTGGGAAAAGTAGTGGGCTATGCTTCTCGGCAGTTAAAACCACATGAGAGGAATTATCTTTCATATGATCTTGAGTTGGCTACAATTGTGTTTGCTTTGAAAATTTAGAAACACTATTTATACGATGAGAAATGTTATGTGTACACAGATCATAAAAGTCTGAAATATTTGATGACTTAGAAGGAGTTGAATTTGAGACAGAGACTGTGGCTAAAGTTACTAAAAGATTATGACTTGGTTATTGATTACCACCCGAGAAAGGCTAATATGGTTGCAGATGCACTCAGTCAAAAGTCATCTTTGTTTGTACTTCGAGCAATGAACGTTCATTTATCTCTTAATGAGGATGGTCTGTATTAGCAGAATTGAGGACAAAACCTGTGTTCTTTCAATGGATTCACGAATTACAAGATGAAGATTCGAAATTGGTGCTGAAATGACAAATGGTACAGGACAATTTGAGTTTAAAGTACAGCATTGATGAAAATGGTACGTTGCATTTTTGCAATAGAATTTGTGTTCCGAATAATTCATATCTAAAAAATGATATTCTTTCTAAAGTTCACAATAGCACATGTTATATTCATTCGGGTAGTACGAAAATGTATTGTAATTTGAAACAGATGTACTAGTGGTCGGGTATGAAACTGGAAATCTGTGAATTTGTAACAAAGTGTTTGATTTGTCAACAAGTCAAAGCAGAGCATCAGGTACCAACAGGTTTATTACAACTTTTCATGATTCCTGACTGGAAATGGGAGCATATCATAATAGACTTTGCATCTGGTTTACCTGTGACTCTGAAAAAGAAAGATTCGATCTGGGTGATTGTTGATAGATTGACTAAATCGGCACATTTTATTCCAGTCAGAACAGACTTTTCACTTGAGAAGTTAACGGGATTATATATGTTTGAGATTGTAAGATTACATGAGGTTCCAACATCTATTATTTTGGATCGAGATTCGAGGTTTACATCGAGGTTTTAGAGTAAACTACAGTAAGCTCTGGGTGCTAAGCTAAATTTTAGCATAGCATTTCATTCTTAGACTGAGTGGAAATCAAAATGAGTAATTCAAATTCTGGAAGATATGTTGAGATGTTGCATACTCGAGTTTAGAGGTAGCTGGGAAAGATATTTACCGTTAGCTGAATTTGTATATAACAACAGTTTTCAATCCAGCATAAGAATGGCACCATTTGAAGCTCTTTATGGAAGAAAATGTAAGATTCCATTATATTGGTTTGAATTGAATGAATCCAAGCTAGTATGAGTCGACTTAATTCGGGAGACTGAGGATAAAGTTTGAATTATCTGGGATAGCTTGAAAGCTGCTTTTGACCGTTAGAAATCATATACAGATTTAAAAAGAAGAGATATAGAGTTTTCGATTGGTGATCGAGTGTTCTTAAAAGTCTCACCGTGGAAGAAAGTATTGTGGTTTGGCAGAAAAGGGAAACTGAGTCCAAGATTTATCAAACCATATGAAATTGTTGAAAGAATAGGCCCTATGGCTTATCGATTAGTTTTGCCTCCGGAACTTGAAAAAATTCATAATGTGTTTCATGTATCAATGTTGAGACAGTACCAATCAGATCCCTCACATGTGATTCCTCACAGTGAAATTGAACTTCAACAAGATATGACTTACTCTGAAGAACCAGTAAAGATTTTGGCTCGAGAGGTTAAGGAATTACGTAATAAATGAGTGCCGTTAGTAAAAGTATTATGGCATTGTCATGGTTCAGAGGAGGCTACTTAGGAAATAGAAGAATTGATGAGATCACGCTATCCGAACTTATTCTCAGGTAACAAATTTTGAGGACGAAATTTCCTAAAGGGGAAGAGTTGTAATAGCCCAATTTTTAGTGATGTCAAAAATAGTGATTCGAGATCACTAAATTTGACAAGTGAGCTCTTATATTTTATTATTTAGTGTTTATGAGCCAAATGTGATTTTAGAAAAATTTATAAATTAGTGAATTTTGTGGTTTTAGAAGAATTATTAGGTTAATTAATTTCAAAAACGAGGTATTAAGACCTTGATTTTATAAATCAAGATGTAAATATTTTTATAAATATTTACAGAGTGTCATTGAGTTAGAATTAAAGTTTCATTAGAAAATTTTAATGTTTTGATAATTAATTAATTGAAAAGGACTGGATTGAAAAAGGTGTAAAACTTGTTAAAATGATTAAATAATTCGAGTGTCAAATGAGAGAGGATTTAAAAAGCAATTATACATTTATTACAGAACTTGGACGGTATGTGTGTATAAGAAATCACAAAACTAGTGTGAATAAAGGGTAAAATTGGAAATGAAATAAATTTTAATAGTTAAAAATGGGATGTAATTGAAAATCTAGATATTTCTTCATATTTCTTCAGCCAAAAATGCCATTAAAGGTTCTCTAAGCTGATTTTTCATATTTTTTTCACTATGTGAGTTTAATTCTTGCTTTTTCCTTGAAATTTTTGTGTTTTTGAGACTTTTACAATTAGGTCCAATTATCTATTTCATTAGTTTTTTTATTTCATGAGTAATTTTGAAAGTTACCATTGATGAGTGCTAGATGTTTATGATGAATTAACAGGGATTTGAAGCTTTAATCTTGTTATATGATGATTTTATTAAGTAATTTTGATAGATATTGATTTTAGGACCAAACTGTGAAAAGGTTAAGAATTAGGGTTTGGTGCTGAAATTCTGAATATCAAAGGCTGTATAGTAGCCTAAAATAATTAGATAAAGTGTTAATTGAGAAAAATTAGCTTATTTGGTGAGAAAATTGATAAGGGACTAAATTGTAAAAACTATAAAAGTGTTTATTAAATATTATAAAATGGTCATATTTAATCTGTAAGGTCTTATAATGCTCTGTAACCCTGGTCCAGTGACAGATAAGGGTTAGGGGTGTTACAGACACAATAGTTCTACTGGGTTCTGTTGTGGGTTGGGCGGATGACCGAACAAGAGGAACATAGGTAGGATACACAAAGGAGACTAAACAGTGGCCAAAGCAGGCGAAGAAAATAATAATCGATGCTCATCAAACACAACATGCTGGGAGACAATAACCTTCCATCTGGTGTGTGGCAATAATAGCCCTTATGTTGAAAGCTATACCCTCAAAACATGCATGGCTGGGAACGAAAATCCAGTTTGTGATGCACAAATTGACGTAAATACGGAAAACAAGAGCAACCAAACACCCTCAAGTGATCATATGTAGGTTCATATCCAAAAAGAGCCTAATACAGGAACTAACCTTTCAGGACTGGAGTAGGCAAATGATTGATAAGATGAATAGCACTATAGAACGCATATCCCCAGTAATCCATCAGTAGATTGGCCTGGGCTAAAAGTGTAAAGCTGGTCTCCACAATGTGTTTGTGTCACTCAGCAACACCGTTTTGTTCTAAAGTATGTGGGTAGGAAATACGATGAATAATCCCATGACTAGCCAGAACTAAAGCAAAAGCACGAAACTCACCGCCCCAATCACTTTAAAACTTTTTAATACTCTTCCCAAACTGAGTTAAGACCATCTTCTAAAATTAAAGAAAACACTCAACAGCTTGAGATTTACGTTTAGTCAGATAAACCTAAGTCAACTGGCTACTCATATCAATATACGAAATATAATACAAATTACTTCCACAAGCAACAGAAGCCGGTCCCCACAAATTAGACACAACTAAGTCAAATAACTCCATATATTTAGTATTAGAATGTAAAAAGGGCAATTTATGTGATTTCCCTTTCTAACAGGCAATACAAACATTATCTAGACATTTCTTATTTGAAACAATATTACACTTATCCAGAACAAGTTTAACAATTGTAGTAGAAGGATAACCAAGTCTTTTATGCCACAACGTAAAAACATCATTTTTTGAACGATAATCTTGGATCTTGGTGTTGTGAATAGGAACTGTATTAGACGGACCAGAAGAACCGACCAAAAATTGATAGAGACCATCACGAGCTTGGCCCCGCAGTAAAATTTTCTACCTTTAGATGTCCTTAATAACAAAATACGACAAATAAAATTCAAAAAATACATTATTGTCATTAGCAAACTAAGAGACAGGCATAAGATTCTTTCGGATACTCAACACGCACAAGATATCAGAGAGATGTAATAACTTCTTCGTTGTAGGCAAAATAGTATTCCCAATAGAGGAGATTTTAGTGGGAGGCCATTTCCCATTAAAAGAGAAAAATTACCTGAATATGGAGTGGACTCATTTAAACTAGAAGCATTCTGACAAACATGATGAGTAACCCTTGAATCTAGATACCAAGATGAGGTCTCTACAAGTACAAGAACATAAGAATTATTATTATCAAAACTGGACCCATACTAAGTAGCAGTCGAGAAATCAGACTTATTAAAATCAGGAATACGGGGCAGTCCAACACACGGAGATGAGTCAAAATCAATGACACATGCTCGAGGTTTAGTCCGCCATGGAACTCCTAGATTATGTTGTATAGGAAAGTCTTCAAGACCAACAGAATTAGCATTAGGCCCAACCGAAGTATGCCCAAAATTTGGACCAGCATTAGGCTACCTAAAATGTGGTCCATTAGTAGCCTGCCCACTAGAGCCAAATCGCCCAACAGACTGGCTTGCACCATACAGTCTATGAACACCAGTAGATGGCCCAGAATGACACAAGTCCACATCGCATGCCATGGATTGTCTTACATATGGGCCATACAATACACTCGGGCCACCAGCAGACCCAAGCAAATTATTGTGTGGTCCACTGGCCGACCTAACATACATTTTGTTAGCAACAAACGGATAAGAAAAAGAAACACTAGGCTACGGTAGAGAAGCCCCGAAACTCGGATAAGCCGACCATCCACCCCAAGAGTCACTGCTGAAAAAATACATGGGAAAAACCCCCCATCGAGGCAGTATACTGCCCAGGTCCACCAAACCCAGTAAACCGACCATGCAAAGCACTTTTCATCTCCTGCCCATTATGACCAGAAGAAAATTACGACGTGGTTGAGGCGATTGGACCACCACAGTCGCGATCGAAACGACAGAAGCATCATTGTGCTAAATGACTATAACAGTCGCAAATCTGACACTGTATCCGAGGACGAAAACCACGCCCACGTGAGCTCAAGGAGGAACGACCACCGCGCATGTCACTCAGACTAAACTCGATCCCCAGAGGAGTTTCAACCAGATTGGCATGCATCGGCACATCGAGCACTGCCCGTGTTTGGCAGTTTTCGAACTCTAACAGCACATCGACAAGCTTCTAGAACGAAAAAGTCTCTGACGAGAACAACGCCAAAGTCAACACAGCATGTAATATCCCGAATTAGGGCCTAATCGGAATAGTGGTTTTGTGACCACAAATCCGAGGTAGAAATAATTATATTATAATTATTTTGATGTTTATGATATGATTTTATGATGGTGTGAAAATTTCGTGAAGAAATTCTAAGCGTAAAGTGCTTAATTTGGAGTTAGGGATTAAATCGAATAAGTTGCAAAACTTGCATTCTAGAAGTTTTTAGTATGAAATTGCTTTGAAATATTAATTAGGAGGTCTTAAATGGTAATTAGACCAATTTTAAGTTCATGGACAAATTAGGACATGGGAGGAATTTTTGAAAGTTTAGTAAGGAGGGGTATTTTGGTCATTTGGTTATTAACATGAATTAAAAGGGAAAAAATAACACAAAATTGTTATCATCTTCATTTGGTTGCTGCCGAAACTTGCTCTCTCCATAGCTAGGGTTTCTTCAACTTTCAAGCTTCATAGTAAGTGCATCTAAGCCCCGTTTTTAAAGATTTTTACGTTTTTGAGATCCCGGTAGCTTGATAAAGCTTATGTTAGCATTATTTTAAGTTAGGGTTCACATTTGGAAAAATACCCATAGGTGAAATTTGTGTATTTTGATGTTTTATGATAGAAAATGAGGTTTTAAATTATGTTAGACAACTTGTGCTACTCGGTTTTGAGCAAAAACGAGTAAAACGGCTTAATCGGTAAAAATACATATTGTTCATAAGTATGTGTTTTAGTGGGAATTTGAGAATTCTAATGGTAAATAAATGATCAGCATGTCTTAAAACATAAGAATTTGTGATAAAGTAAATTTCCGAGCTTTGGGGCAAAAGTGTAAATATGCAAAAGTTTAGGGGCAAAATTGTAATTTTTCCAAAATTTGAATTAAGGTCTAATTTTAAAATGTGAATATTAAACAAGCTAAATGTGTTATTTTAGATCAAGAAAGACGTGGAATCGACCTCAATCGGGGAAAAGAAAAGATTACGGACTAAATTGCAAAATCGTTGTATTTTGGTACTAAGGTAAGTTCATGTGTAAATAATGTAACATAATTGTTATTTTTAAGTTAATTGTTGTTATTTATATGATATGCTGATTTTTATCATGAAATATATGCTTTGTGGTTATTTTCGAATAATATGCAAATTATGTATGCTACTTGTTAAATATAAATTGCTACCGAGTATTGGTTTCGGTATTCTGTGGATGACGGCAATGATATGTGATTGAGGAAAATCCCGTTTGAACCTTAGGAATAGATTAGGATACAAGTGACATGTCACTAGGATGGTTGGGCATCCGAACTCGTTGAGTTGAGTCCGAGTTCACTTATGGATGCAAATGTCCGAACTCGTTGAGTTGAGTCCGAGTACGTGAGATGTAACTAGGCATCCGAGCTCGTTGAGTTGAGTCCGAGTTCACTTATGGATGCGAACGCCCGAGCTCGTTGAGTTGAGTCCGAGTTCGCTTATGGGCGGGTTACATGATTGATTGATTACATATCTGACACTTATGTGCAAATGATCCGTGTATCCGAGTTATATTCCGATGTGTTCAACGGGTAAAATTCTAGCGGAATGGAAGAATACTCAAGGTGTAAGTGACAATTCAGTAATGTTGAGAAATGGCCACATTGGACAGGTATGTACTTAACCCTCGGGTTGAAATTCGACACAACAACAAAGATGTGGTAAGATGAAGTATGATGATTAGAATGGTGACATATGTTTGGTGATGCCATGTTAATGTTGTTTGGCATAATGACTTTGTTATGTTACTTGTTATTTGCATGTGAACTTACTAAGCATTTATGCTTACTCCCTCCTTTTTATTCATTGTAGTTTTGGACAAGCCGGCTCGAGAATCGGGATAGGTCGAAGACTCGATCACACTATCCGAAGGACTTTTTGGTAAACGGCTTATAGAACTTAGAATGGCATGTATAGCAATATACCTACTATGTGTAAATAATCTTGTGATATGGTAGTGTTTGGTTGAGGAAATGCTTGACAATGATGAGTCATTGAAATGGCCAATATAGGTTATGTTTGATGTCATGAAAGAATAATAGATTAATTAGTACATGGAAGCTTTTATGAAAATGGAACTAGCCATAAAACAGAACATTGCAGCAACACTGACGTGAGTTTGAAAATTCACTAAAAATCATAGAAATCGAATTTGGTAATGTATTAGTTATGAAATTGAAGCTTATTGTGTCTACTTTCATATGGAAGAAGCAAAATAGGTAAAGGAGTTACACGTTAGGAGATATTTGAGTTTTAGTGAGACAGGGCCAGAACGATTTCTGGATCCCCTGTTCTAATTTTGAAAATTCACCATAAATTGTACAAAAATAATTAGGAGGTGTATTTTATATGCTTAGAATCCTTATTGAATCTAGTTTTAATAGAGATAAACGGCACAATTATATGAGTTTTGTACAGAGAGAAAAGTGGTCCGTAGTAAACAGAGGTCAGTACAGTCAAGTTCTGAAACAGGGGCAACTTTAACTAATAAACTGTACTAATCGGCCCAGCCAAAAATTCTAGAAAAAAATTAGTGAATAGATATATGAGTCTAAATTCATGGAAAATTTACGGATCTTGATTTCGAGTTTCGTAACTCGAGATATGATTTTTCGAGCGACCATGACGCAGGAGATAGTTTATTCCGAAAATGAAAATAGTTTTTGTAAAGTTGTTTAAAATGATAAATTACGTTTAGTGACGCCTCAAGCTCGACTCCGGTGACGGTTTTGGGCGTGGGGACGTTACACAGCATCAAACTCCGACAATAAACAGGCAAGAATAACCTCCACCTTTTCAGCCTCCTACATAATAGATATAGAAGCCTCAAGCAAGGCACAAAGATTCTGGATTTTGGTAATGTATTCTTTAACAAATAACTCACCTTTTTTGATGGAATGCAATTCATGTCTAACACGAGACACCTTAGCATCAGTAGACGCTACGAAAAGCTGATTTGCAGTGTTTCAGACGTCACAAGTTGTTTTAGCGGCTATAAAACACGACAACAAAGAAGCATTGATTGTAAAAAGTAACCAAGAGGCAAGGAGTTTATCTTGTTAAATGAACACAGATGCATCTGGATTTGGAGTCAAAACAACATTCGAAGATGCCACAAACCTAGGCGGAGCAGGTAACGTGCCTTCTAAAAAACCTAGCAACTCATATCCTTCAGTGATTAGTCGAACATGTTGCTGCCATTGGACAAAATTTTTCTCATCTAATTTCACTGTGTCATGGCGAGGAAAAGACTGAATCAACCGCAAGCTGGAAAATGTCAAGCTAGAATGATCAACGAAAGTGGAATCTATTGAATTAACCATGGATTGGTAGGCGAAGTAAGTACCAAGAACTCAGGCGACTGCTACCTTGTTAGATACTCTACTATTTCATAGTAAGACAAACAATTTGAAAGAGAAAGATGAATTTACTGAGAAAATTGCTTAGTATTCTTTTCTTGCTAAATCAATACACTGCTAGTGTTTATAAACTTGAATATAAGAGTAACTGTTGTTAACCAACTATACTAGACTTAGTAACAAAATAACAAACTAACAACCTCTATACTCTAACAAGGTGGAAGTGTGTTTGTAGTAGTGGAAACATGGGAGATGGTTGAAAAGGTAATGGCCGAATTTGACTGTAATGTGTTTTAAAACTGAAATGGTCTTGGATGGGGGTGTTTAGCGTGTTGCACCAACAGCAGAAGAAGTGGCATAGTGAGAACTTAACTTGGCTTTTATGGTAGTTTGATTTTTATAGTAAGGCGTGTCAATTGGTAACCGTCGCTGCGACTTTTCTAGTTGGTTGAGTCATCAAGAAATTACTTGGGGTGGTCCATTTGTCTTTAGCTCACCTGTCTAACAACCGGTGAGTGATCAGTGCACCCACCACAAACTGTACAATGTGTAGGCCAAGCCTTTGCCGGCCTACTCGACGTGGACCACTGACCATGACCTTAGTTACCTTAGCTTATTTAAAAGATTAGTTTATTCAACTCTTCACCTCGATTTTTATCTCAATATAGGAACTTTCGAAGTAGATCGTATATAGCAAGAAAATAAAATTGAATTTATTACTACAAAAAAAAAACAGCTTTTTTTAAAGGTATTCCAATATTATGAGGTGTACAAGAATACTACTTCTTTATATTCAAATGCATGAAAATGACTGGTTTGCTGAAATCTTAGTCAAGACGTAGGCTCAATAAATTTGTTTGTTTTATTTATTGTTAGACATTTACAGCATGTTTGGTTGGCTGTAATGGAATAGGGCTGTAATTGAATAGAGCTGTAATGGAATAGAGCTGTAATGGAATAGAGCTGTAATAAGTAATTCAACTGTTTGGTTGAATGGAATGGAATAGAACTGTAATAGCATTCTTGTGTTTGGTTGAATGGAATGATGTTGTACTAGCATAAGGAAAAAAAACTAAAATGACCAGAATATCCTTAACAGAATTTTTTTTAAGGTAGATGATTATTGTTATTGTTATTAAATTTTAATAAGATTATTACTAAAAATAATTTAATAAAAATAATAAATAGTTTAACCATATTTTAACATAATTATTATTAAATATAATTTAATAAAAAATATAATTTAATAACATTCTTAATATAATTATTATTATATGAATTAAAAAATCAAAATATATAATACTATAAAAAACTATATAATCTACTTTATTATTTTTAAATTGCAATACATATTTAATGTGCTAAAATATCATTACTAAAACAAATAATTTAATTATTCCACAATAAAAAAATTAAATATTATAAGTAATAAATAACTCATTGCTAAAAAGGTAATAAATAACTTGAGAATTATATTTCACATCCAAGCATAATATTCACATATTAACCAAAAGTTACATGATTTCATTAGTTTATATGTCATAATCTATATGTTTTAAAATTTTATAACATCAAAAATTTACAACATTATAATGACATTCTATGTCATTATACCATCCAAATATTACACAAAAAAAGTTACCAAACTATTAACACAACCATGATTTTTAATGGTTAGCAAGAAATCTTCTGACCCATTCCAATCGCACAGCAGAAGGTAAACTAAAAAAAATGAGCATTTGCGTTGGATGATCTGGAATTTTGCTTAATGCTTGATAGCACTCATCCTCAGTTAATCCTTCCACTTCACATAATGTTGGATATAATTTCAGAGCACTTTCTTGAATGGTCATTTCTGACTTTTGTTGAATAAGCACTTCGGAGGCAATACTCTTACTGATATCAAGGCCAACGGTCCGTATATTTTCCGCCAATAAAGTGGCAGCATCATTAAATGAAGTAGAAAAATCACTTGCATCAGAAATCTTTTTTTCTTCTTTGAAAATGTAAGATCACCTTCGTTTCAAGTTGGTTACGGTTGTGTAGCTAAAAGATCCATGTCATCCAAAGAAACATCAGCTTCGGATCCATGGAAATCATCTCTTTCTTCACGAGTATTTGTAGCAGCTACATCTTCAGCATTTATTTCTTCAATAATATCAGCTGCTGTTTGAGCATCTTTTCCAGTGGCTCGATCTTTTGCGTAGATGGCAGTGAGTTGGTCATAATAAGGGAAACTTCGATGTCTGAATTGAGCTGCTTCTTTATGACTCTATAAAAATGAGAAATTCATATTAGATATAAGTTTGGTCAAAATAAGATAATAAAGACTTGAAAAAAAAATTCTTACACTTATATATGAGTTCCAGACTGCATCTTCAGCAACAACAATTTGCCTATGCTCATCCCAACCAAAGCTGCTATTATTTTTTCCACTAAGCATATCATAAACGATTGACCAGTCCCTTTTTAATGTCCTAATCCTTGATTCAAGATTAGGTTTAGCCTTCAAAATGGCATTTGGTAAAACTTTTTCTAACATTTTTTCCAACTCATTTAAATAGCTGGCTTTGAATCCTATATCCACATTATAAGTTCCAGCATTGTGCAAGTCAACCATATAAGCAACTAATGCAGCATCTTCTTCTAGAACCCATTTCCTTTTGGTTCCTCGAGAACTTTGGGAAGAAACATTTGATTGTGAAAAACCTGACATAACTGTCTTAAGAAAAAACGCAAATTAAAATTAAGTTCAATATTATGCATCAAAATCTCAACAATTTATAAAATTATAACACATGATGAATCAAAAGAAAATAAATTATCATTCGACAAGTCTAGTACAATACAAAAAAAAAATTCAAACACCACCAAAGTTTCATAAACTAAATACATGAAATAACATAAACAACTTAACGTTTACTATTTTTACCCTAAACCTAACTAATTTCTAGATGCTTGCCATTCATCGAACATTTGGTTGGCTAGTTCCATCCTCCAAGTAGCCCATGCATCTGATGGATGAATATTTACGATATTCAGTTCATCTTCATCTATCACATTACTAGGTAATCCTTCTCCCAACTCCTCTTCAATAGGATCAATACTCATATAGGTTCGAATAAAATTATGGAGCAAACAACATGCAATAATGATTCTATTGTGCACCCTCACAGGATAAAATGATGGACTCCTAAGTATTCCCCATCTAATTTTTAATAACCCAAAACATCTTTCAATAACATTACGCGCTGAAGCATGTTTCATATTGAAAAATTCTTCTGGAGTACTTGGCTGGTAACCCTGACGCCACTCATTCAAATGATATCTTTGTCCTCTAAAAGGTGCAAGAAATCCCTCACAATTTGTGTATCCAGCATCAACTAGAGAATAACAACCTATAAAAAGAAACTACCTGTCATGGTTAATTTCCCCAAAAAGTATGATTTTAAAAATTAATTCAAATTCCTCTAATTTTGCACTTTACCATGAGGAAATTTTAGTCCATGTCTCCTACTAATGGCATCTCGAAGTACTCATCCATCAGCAACAGAACCTTCCCAACCAGGAAGAACATAAACAAAATGCATATCAGGTGTACAAACACCTAACATATTTGTTGCTATGTCACCTTTTCACGTTCGATTTCTAGGTTTATCAACTGTTGGAACCCTAATCTTGATGTGGGTTCCATCTAAAGCACCTAAGCAATTCTACATCACATGTATAAAATCTCGAGTTAGGATACTATGTTTAAATCTAAATGGACTAAATTATGTACGAGTTATATATAGAACTCACTCCAATACCTTGAACCATTTCCACCTTGGGTCTGTAGAATTAGCTGTAATTGGCTCTGCCTTTTTAAATAATACATCTTGTAAGCGTATGACAGCGTTTAAAACATTGTGAAATGATCTACTAATGGTTTCCCCGGACCTATTAAAGTGATGCTTGATAACTCTATTTTTAAGGTGATGAGAAATGATATGTAAAAACATTGCCACTTGCTCGTCAACAAGCATGTTCCTTGACGACTTCAATCCCCCTAAAGTTTGTAACATCTCACATAGTTTAGAAAAGGCAATTCTATTCATCTTAACTTGTTCAATACAGGTCTCGTCACTAGCATATACAAGTCTTTTCACATAATCTCGTTTTGCATAAAAATCTAAAATATAGGATCTAATCT
The DNA here is from genome assembly GCA_020496765.1 of Gossypium stocksii. Lineage (NCBI taxonomy): Eukaryota > Viridiplantae > Streptophyta > Magnoliopsida > Malvales > Malvaceae > Gossypium > Gossypium stocksii. The sequence goes on from CM035627.1 coordinate 32,271,223, forward strand.
TTGGTCTATAAGTATGTAGGCTATGTATGGCACCCAACGCAACTAAGAACCAACTCGCAACTGTACACATTTGCAACCATATTGTAACAGCAAGGCCAATTCTTTTACGCCTCACACTTTGTACAATTAAAGGTAGACGAGCCATTACTGCAAGATATTATAGTGTTACATATCTTCAAATCGATATTAACTACGAATAATTAAAATAATTTCACAATCATTAGCACAATACAATTTAATTGCTGAAATTTTTATCTAACTTTTACTTTAATTCCAATTTAATCCTAACTAAACCTATATATTTTTCTTTCTCAATTCATACCTTTTTGCTACTCAATTTCTTGTCAAACTCACATTTAGCTATCAAATTTTTATCATATTTTCATAATTTCGAATTTATTTTAATTTAATCCCTAAAACTAAAAACTTATAGCTTAGTTTACAATTCAATCCTTTATTCAATTCCAATTAAAATTTGTATCAAATAAACCCCTAATTCCATCATTTTTTTAACATAAACCTTATTAAAAAATCTATTAACTTCCAAAATTTCAACATAAACCATGAAATATTTTGTTCCAAGTTTCTAAAAACTCAAAAATTACAAGAATAGGACTTAAATTGACTTACCAATTGAGTTTGGAACCTCAATACACCAATTTTCCCTTTTTCTTTTTCTTTCTTTCCTTCTCCCCTGTTTCTTCTCTGTTTTTGTTTCAATTCTGTTCTATTTAACTCATTTGTTTCTTTATATATAATATAATAATAATAATATAATAATATAATAATATAATAATAATATACTTAATTATTTAAATAATCAATAAAAATCTGTTATTTTCCACGGTAAACCGCCTCAACTATAAGGAAATGGTTTAATTTCCTCTTTAGTCCTTTTAGTTTTTCTTTAATCTATAATTAAACTTTCATCTCTATTGCTATTTAGTCCTTTTTCATAATTACTTCTAATTAAGTCAAATTCACCTAGCCAATATCTAAATCAACATACAACTAACTTCGTAAATATTTATTAAAAATATTTATAAGTCTGATTTACCAGAACTGAGTCACGAGAATACATTTTTTTTCCAATTTGGTCCTTTTTAATTAATTAACCATTAAAACATTAAAATTTCTTAATGAAACGTTAATACCACTGTAATGACACTCCGTAAATATTTATAAAAATATTTACGGCTCACTTTATAATATCGAGGTCTCAATAGTTAATTTTCGACCCAATTTACCTTGTTGAATTAAAGTTTGAATTAAGGTTTGAATTACAATTTATAATGACACTCCAATTTTAAGGTTTGAATTAAAAAAATCTTGTTGAATTACAAAAACAATTCAATTTCAAGATTTTTATATAATTATAAATATTTAGGGAAAATTACAGTTTATAATGCATTATTTTAATTATATAAAATTATTAAAATATGTGAATTTATAAATTCATTTAATAAAATATTAAAATTTATCTTCTAATATTTTATTATAAATATTTTAATGAATTATATAATCAATTTAAATTATTTATTAGATAAAAATGTGGCAAAATTGTAGCCCATAAAAATTATTATAAATTATTAAAATATTTTATTAAAATTTATTTAATGAATTATATAATCAATTTAAATTATTATAAATTATTTATTATATAATCAACAGAAGCTCATAAAAACGTGGCAAAATTGTAGCCCATGTTAAAGATCATATATCATTGGTTGCAAGATGAGCAGCCAAGCCAAGTTCAGCTTGAGTTAGTGAGAACGGTTCACCATGTTGAAACCCCCTAATCCGAGGCTTATACATCGAAAGCCTTGTATGTCAATCCGAGTTTAAGACATTTGGGTTGTAATGAAGAATACTATCCTCAAAGGTATATAGAGTTTCAGGAGCAGTAGATCAATATAGCAAGGCATTTTCAGTAACCCAAGAAGAGGTGCTATGTCGGGATGCCGGAGGCCTCCCGGGATACATAGTCTCATCAAATAACAACAGATGCAAAAATGGGCCAGAGAAACTTAGCAGGATGGTTACAGGCACAACATTCATCATTACCCTATCCTGCTAAACAAAAACCGAGATTCACCCAACAATTTCAATCACCATTTTGCAAAGGGATGCCTAGATATTTGATAAATCATAAGGCTATGAAGCTATATAGACCTAACAAGTTTAGACTCGATATGATTAAAAAACAAACACCAACCCGATACAAATAAACAAACACACAAAAATGTATATAATATGAATTATTAACACGACTATGACACATGAAAATACACAAATACGATACAAACACATGAATTGCCGAGTCTAAGGCTATGCAAACTGCAATGCAAGTATCTCAAACAATAGAAAATAGATCGAAAACGAAATTCTAAGACATTATTAATAGCAATCAGTTATACTGTCACGAACATTACAACAACAACAGCAGCTTTAACAAGCATAAATACGAACAAGCAGGTTCCATAATGGGAAAGTTATCTAAGTTTCGGTTTTTTCCTTCTTCCCCAAGAACTGTAAACCGAATGCGAAGCCTAAGATCAAGAGGGGTACCAGGAACTGTATAATCTTAAACAGAAAGCCAGGATCCTCTTGATGAGTTACCACGGTTGATGTCTGTGCTTTGTACGTCCTTCGTGTGGGAATGGTGGTGGCATCAACCTCACCAATATAGTACTACTGCATCTGCTCTCTTGCATCATCACTAAGACACACGTCTTCGAAATCATCGGTCGCATCTTTTCCTATATAATTAGATATTGATATGTTACAACATAAATATATATACAGATACAAATTCGGCTAGCTATATGAACATTAAGCTCGTAATTGTCGAACAAGAGCATTGAACAAACATCTTACCACTAGCAGCAAGCAAAACTTCAACTTCACCAGAATGGTCCTCCAAGAATTGGGTTACATTATACACCTTAAAGAACATGCAAGGGTAAGCTAATCATTAAATTAAATTGCTTCCATTACTATACTAATTACTTTAAAATCTCCAACCAGAGATTTGGGAGGGGGGAGATCAATAATTTTCCCATAATTTCATCAAAGATGCACCTTTTCTGCAGAAAAAAAAAAAGGATCTAATTTTGCATACTTTTTAACCCATGAATTTCCATTTCTTCACAGTTCAATCCAAAAATGAATTAAAAAAAACCTAGCCTTGCATATTCCACATAGTTCCAACTACTTAAATAAGTAAAAAAACTACAAAAAGGGGGAAAAACCAAATCAGATTCATCCAAAAATGAAATGAAAACCAAACCTTTCCAGAGATCAAAAGCCAACAATCATTTCTGTCTTTGTGTTTCATCAGATCTTCATAAACAAATACCTTTTCCCCTTAACCCATTTCTTGAACAACACCGTTTCACCTTCAACAGCAGTTCTCAATAAAGTATATATATTTCATTGGTCCAGGATGTTAGAAAATGACTTTATATTTCCTTATAATTTTCTTTTACACTCATTGTAACAGGCAGATCTGATTCAAATGGAACCACCTCTTTTCTAACCTAGTTCTTATAGTGACAAACCAATTTAGACATCCCAAAAGGACAATTAAATTAAAAAACTCCTCTGTTCCAAACAAGATAATATCAATTACTTTGGTTCCAAAATATAACAAAAAATATAGAATAATCGTGGAAGTAAAAAATTTACCTAAGGGGGCCCCTGCAACACGACCACAAATGGAGGCAACTTGCCATAAGAGCGATCGATAACAGGAAGATGAAGCCTACGCTGTTCTTTCTCAACGGCACGCTATTGTAATCGCTTCGCTTTCGCATTGGAATGAAAAGCAAATGCCTAATATATACAACGAAAGATTAATTAAAAAACCCAAAATTAGCTAAAGCCGAAGAGCAAATTCAAAGCAAGTACAAAGGAGGAAAACAATGGAACCTTAGGATTTTATTGCTTCTGGTCGGAGTTTTGATCCTTGTTTTTGGCTTTGGTTTTCTTTTTTGCAGAGGCACCCGAGTGGCGAGAGCGGTGAGCCTTGTGAGACTGCCCATCAGCGCCACTATCCATGGCCATGGCAGCTTCTTGAGAATAATTGAACGGGAACGAGGAGTCAGGGATGGGTGTCTGGTGGCTTGAGGTGTTTGCTGAGGGAGAGCGATGAAGGGCAAGAATGGGAGGTTATGTTTTTTTCTTTATTCGGTGGAAGGTCTGAATTGCTATTCTTTGGTTTTGGAGCGGAATGGCTATTACGAGAGAAAATGGAATAGGGGATGAATGGTTTTTCATTGAATGACTGATTCAATGAACCAAACTAACGAATGCCTGTTTATCACTGAATCAGCCAGGAACCGTTTAGCTATTCATGCCAACCAAACAAGCTGTTAGTTGCTATAATTGGAACAAATTGGGGCAGCTCATAGAGGTAGTTACCCGATTGACCAAGTCATTTTGTTTTGTTGTTGCCGACAAGTCAATTATTCATTCAGTTCACGACCGGCGGCCGGCAACATCATGGGTCGGTAGTAGTACGGCACCACATGGGAACTATGTTTTGCTAGGGTTCAAGCAATTGAAGAGGTAAAGAAATTTATGGAAGGATAAAAGCGAGGTGGATGTTATTCTTCAAATATGCATTTATTTATATACAAGAGTACTGTATATGAACTAATAACAGAACTTTTAGATGGAAGAATAAATTTAAATTTTAAATAATTTAAACAATAAAAAAAATCTTAAATTTGTTATTTTTATTTTAGGTGAAAGGTAAAAAAACAAAATTAAAAAAAATCAAATTATATAATGGGTAAATATTGAAATTATTATTAAATTGACAATAATTGAAATTACTATCTTGCTAATTTTAAAAATTATCATTTTTTTTCTACTACCATTTAACAACTAATAACAAAAAAATATCAAATAATTAAATAACTATTATGTAACTTTTCATAATTAAATAATTAAAAAAAAAACCAAGGTGATCAAATATTGGGAATTGGGTGTTTTGGAGGTATGACCTGCCTTTATAGTAAAGCCCAATCACTTCTGTTGGATAATGGACACTTCGGGGCGATATATCTCCTAAATGTCCATTTCTGGACTTTCCGGCCCACATAAACTCTTTAACATTGTTAAGAGATCAATATTAACAAGGCAAAAGGGCATATACATACGGAATCAAAGTCAAATGAGTCATAGGATAAATAAACTGGATCTTCTAACTCCTACTTGCTACATGCCTTACACCACAACTACTCACTAAGATTAAAGCGACAGACATTCCACTTCGCAATCAGATCCCACACATCCTACATTGAACTCAAACAATCCCAACATTCTCCATTCTTCAGCTGAGAACAAACCGACACTCAAGGAAACCTGAAACAAACACGAAAGCATGTTGTAATTAAAAAGGCAATAGAGCTTAAATTTAAGTGGAAACAAAGTATGGGTTAAGTTTAAGTTACTTGGGTCAGCATTGATAATCATAGCAGTGCCTCCAAAATTGCAAGTTCCTCCATTTCTTTTGGTCTTTTGCCAGTAGCTGTTGAAAGCATAAGAAGCATGAGCAACAATGGTGTCTGGGTAGAAACAGCTCCCATCTGGCATAAGTTCTCTACAATCAGCACCGCCTTCACCACAAGCGTAGTCCATTGCTTCTTGCAGTGTCTCCGTAGGGACACTCGGCTTAGCCACACACCAAAGCTTTTGCACCACCACTGTCTCTGGTGCTGGTGCAGTGTCATAGGCTGGATTACAAGGAGGCAAATGGAAGCCACTAGGTGAGCTGGCGGGAACAAAAGCCGGAGGCAGCTCTGGAGCAATGGGGAAGGAAAATGGTGGTGGAGAATCAACAGGGAAGGAAATGGGAGGCAGTGAAGCAATAGGGTACTGTGGAGGATGAGGGGTTTTGGCTACATTGGCAGGCGCAGAAATGCCAGTAGAAGGAGCGGTTTGTGGCGAAGGGGCTGGTCTATCAGGGAATGGTCTTTCGAACTTGGAATCCATCATTGACAGCTTCCTGCTTATGGGTTTTTTCAGTTGTTGACTGGGGAATACGACATTGACCTTTCTAAGCTCAAAAGATCCAAACCTTTTCATGAAATCCAGGTGGGAGGAGAGTAAAACCAATGTTTCATGCAAAGAGGAAGACAAATTTGGAGGAGCAATAATGGAGTAAGTGGAGTTTGTATTTTGGAAGAACTCCAACAGAGATTTGACCACTTTCTTACCCAAACCATCAGTAAAAACAACAGAGTTTTGCATCAAACAATAGGAAGAAAAAACAGCCGAGACTTTGATGTCTTTCTCTAGACCCCACCTTGTAAGAGAGTGATAAATGTTCTTGAGGGATGGTAGTAAAAAACGCAAACTGTCTTCTTCTCCTTTACCATTTTGACAAAGAATAGTATCACCCACAAGAATGGTAGTAATTTTGGCAGCTGGAAAGTGAGCTAAGGCATGAACCCTGACCCAACTCTCAGCCTTCAAAACACTGCTAGAAACCTCTCTGAGAACATTGCCACTCACAGCAACTGCTATAGTAACATCACCGTGAGGTAATGCATGAATAACCTCCGGAGTTGTGTCATAAAGCCTAAGGTATTCAATAGATTCTTGACCTGCGCCTGCAAAAGAAAAAAAACGCATAAAAATGTTTACAAGAGATGAAAACGTAGAACAAAGAGAACCCACATTTTGACATGAAGATGATACATTTAGAGAAAACAGTATATAGGGTTTAGGGTTTTCAATTTTTATACTTTAACATACCAGTAAGACCCAGAAAACAGAGAAAGAACAAGCAAATGATCATTAACTCCATCTTCAACATTTTTTTTGCAACAATAATAAAGATCTGAAAATGAGGTTGGGCTGGGTTGGGATGGAGTTGGAACAGTTGGGACCTCTTGAAAACTCAGAAAAACCCTTTAAACCCCACCCTCTGTCTCTCACTCCCTCCCTCCCCCTCTGAGTCCCCGTGCAAGTTATAAGAAGTGGGGCTTTGATCTTCAATGTGAACAAAAGAATATGTTCAACATAGATGGATTGCAGGCTTCGAAGTTAAAAAACACAAAACTACCTATTTTTCTATATTCTTTGACACTAAACTCAAAGAGTATAAGACCACAGAACTTAAAAGAGCTGAAGGGTTCAAGCAAGTTATGCAGGAAGATATCTGCAAATCTTGGTGCCCGAGATTTATTACAGTACATCCTCTCTTTTTTTTCTTTTAAAGTATTATTACAGTACATGTACATTGAAAGAGAAGGGTCATTTTGTTTTCCTACTGCGCATTGGGACGCGTGGGAAGTGGGAACCAATGAACATAAGGACTGTGCATTGGCGTGGGAAGTGTGAGCTTTTTTGCAGTCACCATTGCACCCCAAACATACTATAATGTATTTGCTACTCCTAATGACAAAAACGACGCCGGTTTGGTTACACAGAGACAGAGGGAATGGAAAAGGAAACTGGTGGTGGGGCCCGGGACACATGAAGTGAAAGTAAAAAACAAAAAAGGGTGGCAGAGTGTGGGGACGAGTGAAGGGATGAGACGGTGGAGAGCGGCTTCATGAGGAGCAATTCTTGATATTTGATGTGACTAGTATTTACTATTTCTTTTTATTCCAACTTTTTCAATGTTTTTTAGTGCTCTGACCAGCAGGCCTACTCATACATCGGGCTCACCAAAATGACTCGAAAAATTTTGAATTTTTCAATTTGGTTGTTTTCTTTTTATACATTCAAATGGTTATTTGGAGTTATATATTACAAGCAAATTAATGAATTTAAAATTATCAAAATTAAAATATTTTTTAACAGAAAATTAAAATATCTTTAAAACTTGGGTTTAGTATCAATAAAGGCTTATTTCCGAAATTATTTATTGAAATAGGTCTTTTTAAAAATAATAACGAATATATATTGAAAAATTAAAAACGTGTTGATGTGCAAGCGTTTTCAGAGAATAATACAAAAAAAAGGCATCCACATCAATGGCTTTTTCCTTGTGCCAAGCAAAAGCACACTGACATGGATGCGCTTTTGGCCGTGTAATTCTCAATAAGTTATTTACTAATTAGAGCCTAGGTTTAGGGTTTTTAGGTTTAATTAGGGTTTAGGAAATTTTAAATTAGAGTATTAAGTTTTTAATTGTTTAAGAAATTTCAAAATTTAAATAATATTAAAAAATGAAATTAACCCTTACCACTTGCATTTGGTCGACGAAGATATGTTTATCATTCAGACGAATTAATTGCCGAGTCATTACTAACACGATCAAATTTCTTAAAAATTATAAAAAAATTAATAATAATTCAGACAAAAAAATAGAGAGCTTTGAGAGCTTTTTTAAGAAATTTAGAAAGAAATTTGGAAGAATAATGAAATTTGGTGTGAAAAAAATAGGTTATAGGTTTTATACTTTTTTTTTTTTTACCATCGGAGGCCATAGTCAGATTTTTAAACGATCGTTGGAGATGACCATTAGGGGAAAACAAGGCCAACAGCGCGTCCTCGTCAACGCTTTTTAGTAAATGTGACAGCCTTATTTTGACCCTAGTCGGGAAGCAGTTTCGGGACCGCTAAACCGAGTCATCAAAATATCTGAATATAATATTTTATGTCCCAAGATATGTGATCGTGCATAGGTAAATTCGAATGCTATGATGTTGGTTAAACCGAATGTGTTTCTAAATTAAAGGACTTAGGTGAGAAGAATTACTATATGTGTGGCTAAATTCAAGAGAGTAATTAAAATGTAGCTAATAAGTGGACTTGCATGTCAAATTAGTCATTTTATACTTAGTGGCCAGCCATGCAAATGATTAGGTTAATATTTTATATTTTTATTATATGTTAATGGTTAAATTAATGAAAATTTATGCATAATATTGTTAAATAATAATAAAGAAACGGGGTGAAAAGAACAAAGTTCTTTTCTTTGTTTTCATGGCCGAAAATGCTTAAGAAAGGGGGAAGAAGAACATGAGTTTTCGGCACTTGGATTTCCTTCAATAGCTCAAGAGCATAGAGGGGCAACATCGGATAAGAGAAAAGCTAAGGTGACGGAATATCCAACCCGAATTTATTCAGAAAAGTTTGAGGTAAGTTTTAAGTAGTGAAACCTAGTATATGAGTTGATTGAACATGATGTACATATTTAGTTACATATGTGAATGATAAGTTGAGGCATATTGATTATGATCGATGTTAAGCAATTAGTGAAAATGGCAATAAAGTCGAAAGCCCCTTAGAAATATAAGCTATGAAAATCAACTTGATATTGGCTATACGTATGTACCTATAGACCAAGCATTTAGTGAAAACGTTATGCTATGTGTTAATGTATGAATGAGGCAAGTGGTCATTAATCGTAATAGAATGTGTGACAAGTATATTTGATGAATTCAAATGCCTAAAGTTTCAGTGCTACATCCGGGCTAAGTCCCGAAGGGCCTTCGTGCCAGAGTTGCATCCGGGCTAAGTCCCGAAGGGCCTTCGTGCCAGAGTTGCATCCGGGCTAAGTCCCGAAGGACCTTCGTGCCAGAGTTGCATCCAGGCTATGTCCCAAAGGGCCTTAGTGCCAGTGTTACATCCGGGCTAAGTCTCGAAGGGCCTTAGAGCTAGTGTTATAACCGGGTTAAGCCTGAAGGCATTCATGCTAAAAATGCATGGTTTATGTTATAATCATCTCAAATGAAGGTACTCATTTTCTTAAGTCTATCAGGTACGTACCTCATACTAGTTGTGAAATTGATTCATATAGATATTGGCCACACATTGGGGTTGTGATGCTCTGACTGTTGTTTAATGTTATGCGGAAGTCAATGACATACCTAAGAGGTGTGAATCTCAATTTTTTTTATAAAATCGTAATAAGTTGAACCTTAGCTTATGCGCATATTTGATTAAAGTATGAAGCTACATGCATATGTGATTATGAGTATAAACCTAAGTTTAGCCTTGAAATGATAGTGCATGCTTCGGCCAAGGGAGAAATGTTGATGGATATGATGAGATTGTTTATATGATATGAATTGATGTTTAGAGAAAATGAATATGTTATGTATGCAACATGATAGCCCTTTTAGTTATGATAATATTCGGCTAAATAGAAGAGTTTTAGCTTAAATGGAAGTATGCTTTAAATTCAAATGAATTCATTTCTTAAAACTTACTCAGCATATGAATGCTTACTCCGTTGTCCTTAACTCTCTGTTTTATATATCTCGTTCGTTAGCTATGGTCTCGGGAATCACAAAGTTAAAGTCGTCTGCACTATCCAAGCTTAATTCGGTATTTTAGTAGTTAAACTTTGATAATGGCATGTATAGGTCTGACTTTTGAGTTTACGTAAGTGTCATTTTGATATTGTATATATGAATAGCCATGTGAATATGGCTTGCAATGTTATCTTTTGTAATCCGTAAAATTGGTGTTAATATGTGGTTGCTATTTGACATATGTCTTCGATATTTTGATGCGAATTAAACTTGAGAATGAATCAACGCACTTACTATCATGAGATGACCATGTTCAATTATGATTTGGATTAATAACTAAATGAAAAATATATTAGGAATGTAAGCACTAAGATATTCCATGAATTTCGTACGTTGTAACAATCAAAATTCATGTTAGAACTTGGTTGAGTTATACAAGCTTGGTGATATATTATGTGATGCTTTTGATTCATACTCTTGGCTTTAGTTGTCATGGTTATGAATCAAGCTCTTGCGTAGATGAATGCTTGATGTGTTGACTTGTTGTGGTTGAGCTTTGATGAATTAAGTATTGAATGAATAAAGATAAGATGGTTAGATTTTGAGTCTTGGGTAGCTATGTATATTCGGCTTTAGAAAACAAAGTCATGTATTTGGCTAAGCTATGAAAATTATTACCACATGAATGGTAATTGTCTTTCATCTTGTAAATGGATTTTTTTAAAAAAATAAAAGTTGTTCTGCATGTGCATATGTTCGGCTTTAAGAGTGTTGAGATCGTATTGAATTCATATGCGTATATTTATATAAATGTGCTCATATCTTACATTTTACATTATCATTATCTACAAATGTTCAACCAAGTTCTAGATGTTTATAGTTTATTCAAATTTCGTACTCGTACGGTAATACCACCTAACCCTTCGGCAACAGGTACGGGTTAGGGGTGTTACAGTAAAGCACTTCCACGTTAACACGCTTTTGCCTGACACAAGGAAAAAAGCGTTGACGTGGATGCGTTTTTCTGGGATATCCCCTAAAAACGCGTCCACGCTAGTATGTTTTTGTGTAATAGCCCGTTTTCAGTGAAATTAGAACAGTAGTTTCGAGATAACAAATCTGAGTCCAAAAGAAAATTATTTTAATATTATTTTATGGTCTGCATTTCGATTGAAATATCATATGAAAATTTCGTAAAGAAATTTTACTGATTTCATGTTTAATATAGTGGAAAGGATCAAATTGCACAAAGTGTAAAAGTTGAATTCTAGTAGCTAAAAGGATCAAATAGCTATGGAATTCAAAGTTTGAGGTCCTTATATGGCAAATAGACCATTAAGAGAAGTTAGATGATTCACTATGGAAAATTAAATAAAGAAAAGGACTAAATTGGAAATAGAAATAATAAAAGATGATAAGTAATTAAATAAACAAAAATATCATCATATTATCATCTTTCCCAAATTTTTTATATGGAAACCCTAGTTAGAAGAGCTTGAAGGTAAGAAGCTTATTTGGCTCAATTAGGTGAGTATTCAAGTTCTGTTTTTAGTAATTTTTACGTTTTTGATATCATAATAGCTTAATTTAGCTATCTTGGGGATTAATTTGCAAAGTTATCAAAGTACTAGGGTTTTGTTATGGATGAATATAGTTGAATTATAAAGTTTTATGGTAGAAAATGAAAGGTTGTTGATAGATAAACAACTTTTGTTAAGGAAATTTTAATGAAAACATGATTTAGGGACTAAATTGAAAAGATGTAAAATTCATGGAAAAATTCTTATTTTTATGAAATACATGGACTACAAATGTTATATGTAAAAATTGGCTAGGCTTGGAGTAAGGATTAATGTAACACCCCTATCCCGTAACCGTCGTCAGAAAAAGGTAAGGGGCATTACCGGATTTGTAACTCAGGCCGGAACAGTAAAAATTTAACTTTTATCAAACATCAACTCATTTTTAGCAATATAAATATATCATCTATCACCATATCATACTTAAAACAGACATATAAAACTCCATTCATACATTAGGGACTAATTTGATAACATATAAAAGATATGAGAAGACATAAGAGAATTTTCGGAATTGAGTCACACGGCCGTATGCCTTGCACGGCTGCCAGACACGCCCATGTGTCCAGGCCGTGGCAAAACAGGGCATACATACTGACTTATTGCACACGACCATGAGACACGCCCATGTGTCTTGGCCATGTGGCAACTTGATTAAATTACACGGGTAATAGACACGCCCGTGTGTTAACCCCATGTGCAATACTGACTTAATCATGCATAATGCAGGGGTCACACGTCTGAGACACATGCCTGTGTGCTCTGACTGTGTGGCACGAAATAGGCTTGGTACAATCCATTTTCACATCTCAAATGCTCATGTACCTACAAGCAATAAATTGCAACATTTCATATACCAATTAAACAACCAATTCAGCCAAAAACAAAGCACATTTATACCAACTCATAATCAACCAATATTATGCCAATTTGCATCAACCAAACATGTACCAAATAAGTCAATTCATTATCTAATTCATCTTACCAATCATACATCAAATGGACTACTCAACTTAGCCTCATTCCTCATTTCATTTATTACCAAAACATACTAACTTACCATTCCTCAACATTATCAAATAAAAGACATATCATGTAATACTTTCATACCAAAACATCCATATTAAGGCCAAGCCATATCACATAGCTTGAGCATGTGTTAAAGATTATACTAAATTCTTCCACATAGATAACCATAAACATCAACTTATAAACTAGCCTATACATGCCATATTATTCCATTTCAAAGAGCATTTGATTCACTGTAAAATACAGAGAATATACAGAGTAAGCTAATAAGCTTAGTAAGCTCGTATAATTAATAGTATTACTTATGGTTCAACAATTAATTCACCATTTAACTTAACTTGAATACATATAAACCAGTTCTATCAAATTCAATACTTCCTACTTCATTAACCATGTAATTCATGTATGAATTCATAAGTTTTTCACTTACTCCTCATATAATCTATCAAATACCACTTACTTGTCAAGTGTACCACGTATACCTGTACTGATTTGTATCATCCTTTCTATTCTCGTAACGTCATCTTTACAGTTGAACCATTGAGACCAATATCGAAAACCTAGTATCTTGCATACTAAGAGTCATATACATTTTTATCACATATCACCTATATAACATCAATATCATAGAATTCACATAACATTTGTGTTAATTTATTCATTACATATTACCTGTAACACATTCATATAACCAATAGCAAAACTATACCCGTGTAAACATTAACTCATCAATAACAACAGTAATTCATTTTCAAATATACCTTCTATATAAATCATGCCACTTTTCATAACTATTTTTCATTTAAACCATGTATTAATTCATCTATAATTTATGCATACTATATCAAATATCATCTTTCATTTCAATAATTCATATATGTACCATATAACCTTTCATCTATGCAATTATACATTTCATATAGCATATAATCATATAACCATGTAATAATTTATCTAAACATATCATGTATCTCATATAACATATAAATCATGTATTGTATATTTTGTAAGCATGTTCATGTAACAAGTAATTCATGTATTCTATGTCATTTTATATAATCATATACTTATAACATATAATCCATATACGAATCGTGTACATATATCATGTATTCATGTATTCCTTATTCCTCTTATAACATGTATTTCATATATAACACATCAGTAAATTGCTTGTTGAACCTTTGGAAACATCGAGGGATACTCGGGTGATACACACACAGTGTATATAAATAACCTGTAAATCCGTCAATTCATCATGTACGCTCTTTCGAGCCATGTACAGTACGCTCCTCCTGAGCCAGTAACGGTAAGCCCGAAGGCTAAAAATGTGATAAACCATAATATATACATATTTTTATCCCACATTTGGCACATTTTTGGGTGAATTATCATTAGAATTGTGGAATTTGATGCTCCTAATCCTTTAATTTCATGTTTTATACTTAGGTGAGCATAGAAGAGTAAAAAGAATGAGAAATGGGCCAAAAATAGAGAAAATGGGCCAAAGTGAGAAATCAACACGGCCTGGAGTTCCTCACACGGATATACCATACGCCCGTGCCAAATTAGCAGACCTGAACATGGCCTAGGCCTGATTCACACCGGCGTGCCACAAAGGTGTGTCCCTGTTGTGACTCGTTTTAATTTCACGCAAAAAAAGCTACTTAGGGGGGCTAAGAAAGGTATTCCAAAGCCTATATAAACACACTAGGAGAGGATTTAAGGGGACACACAGAGTAGAAAGCAAGGATTTACTCGAAGAAAGCAAAGTGATCCATTTCAGAAGCCAGAATCTCCTTCAAGGCTGAAGATTTCCCTTCAATTTCTTTCAGAGGTTTTAGGGTTTCTTTATGTTTTGTTATTTTCCTTATTTTAAGATGTTCTTCTTTATAAACATGAACTAAATCCCCCAAATACCTAAGGGGGATGAAATCTAAGATGGATCTTGTTATTATTTTCTGAATTATATGATAAATACTTAGTTTGTTCTTAATTGTGTTTTTAATCATTGTGTTAATATTTCAGGATATTAATTCAATTCGAATGTGCTTATTCAGTAGAGCAAAAGTCCCTACTTAAGAGTAGATCCAACACAATTAAGCGGAGTTAATAGCATTTCTAGACATAGGACGACGTAAATCTGCAGGATTAGAGTCAAATCTAATAGGGGAATCCATAGATCGAGTTAATGCAACATTAGGGGTTTTAATTAGGAAGAAGTTCCAATTAATCAACCTAGGGTTAGATGTTTTTAGTTTCAACGGAGATAATAACATAATTTAGGGTTTTTTACTAATCAAGTCAAGTGAATGAATCATCTAATTCAAAGTTAAATAACAAGTGAAGTCTAGGTGGATTCTTCCTTAGGTGTTGTCTTAATCAATTAGTTTTCCTAAAAAGTATTTCCCCAATTTACTCTCTGTGCATTCTTAGTTTAGTTAATAATTAGTTTAATTAAAACAAATTCCCTTATTTTTAGGATAGATAATAAAGAGAAGGTTAATACTAGTACTTTTAGTTCCTGTAGGTTCGACATTCCAGTCTTGCCATAAGCTATACTACTGTCCAATAGGCGCGCTTTCCTTATTCGTGATAATAGTTAGTGTCTAGGTACGATCATAAAATTTAAAACTTATCACGCACATCAAGTTTTGGCGCTGTTGCCGGGGAACTAAAATATTAGGAACACTCGATTTTTATTTCTTTAGTCATTTTTACTTTTATTGCAATTTATTTTTTTGTTTTTTTTGTTTATTTACTAAAATTTCTTTTCGTTTTTTTCCCAGACAATTATCTCTAGTTTATGACTAGAAGAAACCTGTTAGGACCATTATTGCTTGATAGCGATTTAGAAGCGACAGTTCACAGAAACTGAAGAGAAATAAGGCAAAGCCTTTAGTACACAGAAGAAGAGCAAGAGGACGTGATCAGCACTATCGAAGAGATGGAGGCAAATCAAAATAATCCATTACCTCCCGTGGTAGTTGCAGATCATGCGAATTAAAATCCTGCTCCTCGTACCATGTATGATTATGCTAAACCTAATTTAGCTGGTACTAAACCTAGTATTGTTAGGCCTGCTATTGCTGCAAATAATTTTTAACTAAAACCTAATATTATTCAGATGATTCAACAGTTTGTTTAGTTTGATGGTTTATAGGATGAGGATCCTAACACACATTTAGCTAACTTTTTGGAATTTTGTGACACATTCAAAATCAATGGCGTTTCTAATGATACCATTGGCCTTTAGTTATTTCCCTTTTCTTTGAGAAATAAGGCTAAACAGTGGTTGAACTCTCTACCACGAGGGCCCATCACTACTTGGGAACAAATGACCGAGAAGTTTCTTTTGAAATATTTTTCGCCGGCTAAAACAGAAAAGTTGAGGAATGACATCTCTTTTTTTGTGCAGATGGATTTAGAAACACTTTATGATGCATGTGAGAGATATAAGGATTTATTGAGAAGGTGCCCTCACCATGGGCTACCTTTATGGTTATAGGTTCAAACTTTTCATAACGGTTTGAACCCCTCAACAAGACAGATGATCGATGCAGCTACCAGTGGAACCATAAACAACAAAACACCTGAGAAGGCTTATGAGTTTATAGAGGAGATGTCACTGAATAACTATCAGTGGCAAGTCATGAGGACAAAGCCACAAAAAGCCACCGGTGTTTTCAATATTGATGCCGTCACTATGTTATCTAATCAAGTAGAACTGTTAAATAAAAAGATTGACGGTTTAGTTGGTTCTACGCAGGTACACCCAGTGATGTAGTGTGACTCAAATCTAAGAGGTGTGAGTAATCCTAAGTACCTACTCTATGGCATGGACAATGAGCAACTGAATTATATGGGTAATAATCCTCGACCTCAAAACAATCCTTATAGTAACACTTACAATGCAGGTTGAAAAAATCACCCAAACTTCTCATGGAGAGGTCAAGGAAATCAAGGAAATCAAAGACTACCACCCCTCCGGGATTTCAGTAACCCCCTTACTGGTAGGAAAAGAAACCGAACCTTGAGGAGATGTTGGAAAAATTTATCTCGGTGTCAGAAACCCATTTTCAAAATATCGAAACAGTACTTAAAAACCAACAAGCTTCAATTCAAGGACTTGAAAA
Organism: Gossypium stocksii; assembly: GCA_020496765.1. Taxonomy (NCBI): domain Eukaryota; kingdom Viridiplantae; phylum Streptophyta; class Magnoliopsida; order Malvales; family Malvaceae; genus Gossypium; species Gossypium stocksii. The sequence goes on from CM035627.1 coordinate 32,288,188, forward strand.
CCAAATTGTCAACTTGCCAAGATGATATCTGATAGACCACAAGGTAGTTTGCCGAGTAATACTGAACCCAATCCTAGGGAGCATGTTAAAGCAGTCACACTAAGGAATGGAAAAACACTAGTTGAACCTGAAAAGAAGTCTGTTCAAGAACCTGACAAAGAGAAGGCTGAGGAGACTGACTCTAAAGAGACTGCTCCACTAGTACTTAAAGAATACAAGCCACCCATCCCATATCCAGCAAAGTTGAAGAAAGACCGCATTGATGCACAATTCGGTAAATTTCTTGAACTTTATAAATAGTAACATATTAACTTACCTTATGTTGAAGTTATTTCGTAGATGCCCACGTATGCAAAATTCTTGAAGGAACTTCTAACGAAAAAAAAAAATTGAAGAGCTATCCACAGTGGAACTCAATGAGGAATGTTCAGCTATCCTCCAAAACAAACTGCCAACTAAATTGAAAGATCCAGGAAGTTTTACTATTTATTATTTAATTGGTAATTTAAATATTGAAAAGGCGTCAGCTGATTTAGGTGTAAGTATTAACTTAATGCCTTATAAAATGTTCAACCAACTAGGTCTCGGGGAACCAAAACCCACTAGAATGAGTATTCAACTAGTTGATAGATCTGTTAAATATCCTAGGGGTATCATTAAAGATGTTTTAGTTAAAGTGGATAAATTTATATTCCCTGTTGATTTTTTTGTGGTTGACATAGTTGAGGATGTTGAGGTACCTTTAATCTTAGGACGCCCATTTTTAGCCACTGCTAGAGCTGTTAATGATGTAAGGGATGGAAAACTTGTGCTTAGGGTAGGCGATGAAGAAATTGTGTTTAAAATATATGATGCCATGAGATTTTCTAAAGAATAAGACGAGTCTTATTATTTTATTAATTCTATTAACCATTCTATTCAAGATTCGTTTCAGGAAATCGCTCTTAAAAACACATTGGAATTGTGTCTCGCCCAAGGTGGGGAGGAGGATGAAGTCACTCCTGAGGTGAGAAAGGTAATAAATGATTTGAACTCTAATGAACCTTCTGCAAGACATATAGATTATGAGAGTATTGAGATAAATGATGAAATAAGATAAAAACCCTCTATTGTTGAACCATCTAAGGTGGAGCTAAAGCAATTACCCAATCACTTAGAATATGTATTTTTAGGAGATGACTCTACACTGCCAGTAATTATCTCCTCGAACTTACAACCAAAAGAGAAGGATGAACTACTCCAAGTTCTATGAGAACACAAAAAGGCCATAGCTTGGAAAATAGCCCTTCTTTTTGCACCCATCAATTTTGATAAAAGATGAATACAAACCATTTGTGCAAGCTCAAAGACGACTAAACCCCAACATGAAGGAAGTTGTCAAGGCTGAGGTAATTAAACTTTTAGACGTTGGAGTTATTTATCCTATTTTTGACAGTTCTTGGGTAAGTCTTGTGCAGGTTGTTCCGAAGAAAGGAGGCATGACTATTGTGATCAATGAAAAGAATAAGCTAATCCTTACAAGAACAGTCACATGTTGGAGAGTTTGTATTGACTACAGAAAATTGAATGATGCCACCAGAAAGGATCACTTTCCCTTGCCCTTTATTGATCAAATGTTGGAAAGACTGTCAGGACATATGTACTACTGTTTTTTGGATGGACTCTCTGGCTACTTCCAGATCCCGATAGCTCCAAAAGATCAAGAGAAGACAACATTCACATGCCCATATGGTACATTTGCTTATTGTAGAATGCCTTTTGGATTATGTAATGCCCCTGCTCCTTTTCAGCGTTGCATGCTAGCCATCTTTGACGAACTCGTGGAAGATATCATGGAGGTATTTATGGACAACTTCTTGGTATTCGGCAATTCTTTCCATCTTTGCCTTAAGAATTTAAAACGAGTTTTAATAAGATGTGAGGAAATAAATCTTGTTCTCAACTGAGAAAAATGCCATTTTATGGTTCATGAAGGTATTGTGTTAGGATATAAAATTTCTAGTAAAGGAATAAAGGTTGATAAAGCAAAAATTGAAACCATTGAAAAACTACCTCCTCTTAATTCGGTTAAGGCTATAAGAAGCTTTTTAGGACATGCTGGTTTTTATAGAAGATTTATTAAAGATTTTTCTAAAATAGCTAAGCTTTTAACGAAATTCCTAGAAAAAAATGTGCTTTCTATTTTGATCAGGAATGTTTAGAGGCATTTAACACTCTCAAAGAAAAGTTAACTAATGCTCCGATTATAATTGCTACTGATTGGAATTTGCCTTTTGAACTGATGTGTGATGCAAGTGACTTTGTAGTAGGTGCAGTTCTTGGACAGCGAAGAGACAAACATTTTCAGCCTATTTATTATGCTAGCAAGACTTTGACAGCAACGCGAGAGAATTACACTACCACGGAAAAAGAATTGCTAGCTGTGGTTTTTGCGTTTGACAAATTTAGACCATATCTAATATTGTCTAAAGTCATCGTTTTTACTGATAATTCTGCTCTTCGTTATCTTTTAACTAAGACTGATGCGAAACCTCGATTAATAAGATGGGTTTTATTGTTATAGGAATTCGACTTAGAGATACAAGACAAGAAAGGGGCTGAAAATTTGGCGGTAGATTATTTGTCAAGACTTGAAAATCCACACCTCAAAGAACTCGACAAAACTGAAATAAACGGCTCGTTTCCTGAAGAACAACTACTAGTCATATCGGAATCTGAGGTACCTTGGTTTGTCGATATTGCAAATTATTTAGCAACTAACATAACCCTAAAAGGGTTGACGCATCAGCAAAAGAAATGATTCTTTGCTGACATGAAAGACTACTTCTTGGAAGATCCTGTCCTTTTTCGTATATGTGCAGATCAAGTCATTCGAAGATGCGTTACTAAGACAGAAGCATACAAAATTCTAGAACATTGCCATTCAGGACCGAGCGGAGGACACTACAGTGGGACTAGGACCACTCACAAAATAGTCGAATTAGGTTTTTATTGGCCCACACTGTTCAAAGACGCTAACAAGTACGTGACCTCTTATGCTAAATGTCAAAGAACAGGTAATATCTCTCAATGTAATGAAATGCCTCAAACTTATATACTCTCATGTGAAATATTTGATGTATGGGGTATTGATTTCATGGGCCCATTCCCTAATTCATTTGGGAATAAATATATCTTAGTAGCGGTCGATTATAAGTCAAAATGGGTGGAAGCCCATGCTTTACCTACTAATGATGCTAGAATGGTGGTAAGATTTCTTAAAAAGCTTTTCTTTCGATTTGGAACACCTAGGGTAATTATCAGTGATAGGGGTACTCATTTTTGTAATGCCCAGTTCGATAGAGTTCTAAAGAAATACAGAGTACACCATAGAACAGCTACCCCTTACCATCCTCAAACCAGTGGACAAGTTGAAGTAGCAAATAGAGAACTAAAACACCTTTTAGAAAAAATGGTAGAGTCAAATAGGAAAGATTGGTCGAGTAAAGTAGATGATGCTTTATGGGCCTATAGAACTGCATTCAAAACCCCCATAGGGACATCCCTTTATAGACTTGTTTATGGGAAAAGTTATCCCCTACCATTTGAACTTGAACATAAGGCATTTTGGGCTATCAAATTTCTAAATCTTGATTCTAAACTTTCAGGTGAAAAAAGGTTAATGCAGTTGAATGAGTTGGATGAATGGCGTAATAATGCATAAAAAAACTCACGATTATATAAGGAAGGCATAAAGCGATGCCATGACGCTCGTTTAAAACAACCCAAGCAGTTTGCAGAAGGTGATCATGTCTTACTCTACAACTCAAGGCTCAAGTTGTTCCCTGGAAAGCTTAAATCGAGATGGTCAGGACCATTCCTTGCTCAAACTGTTTTTCCCTACAGTACAGTTGAGGTAACACATCCAAACCACGACACTTTCAAGGTAAACGGTCATCGACTTAAACATTATAAAGGTGAGGATTTTAGGAATGAAAGAGAGGAGCTTAGGCTCCACGAACCCTCGTAAAAGTACGCACATGGTAAGTTAAGCTTAGACTCTAAATAAGCGCGTCTCGGGAGGCAATCTGAGCACTAACGTTGTTAATCTTTTTAATTTCAGTTTTTAACATCTAAATTATTAACTGAGTCCTTGAATGTAGGTTTTTCAAAACCACACGGCCAGGCACACTGGTATGCCTAAGGCCGTGGACAAACCACGGGTGGAGACACGGTCGTGCGACACGGTTGTGTAAAAATAGGGCAAAATTTTTCCCAAGACACGGGTTTTGACAAATCGCCAAAGTCGTATGATATGGCTGTGGGCAAAACTGCTAATTAAACACGGGTGTGAGACACGTCCGTGTCCCTAGGTCATGGTTGAAAATGAGAAATTAGCACGCGCGTGCAGCACGCCTGTGCCTGAGGCTCGTGGTTGAACCTGTTTAATTGACACGGGCGTGACTTCATACACGGGCCTGGGCAAAATGAACGAACCAGAACCCGACCGTGCGATGCGATTGTGTGAACCATACGGCCTGGACACACGGACGTGTCCTAGGCCGTGTGACGAGAGGACCTTCAAGTCCATTTATATTTATTCTTTTTAATTTTATCTTTATTTTTTATTTTTGTTATGTTTTTTCTCTTTCCTTTTACAAACTTATTATTTTATTTTGAACTTTGTTTACCTTCATGGTTCTTATCGAGTAATACTTTAATTCTCTCCACAATTGTGTTTATCCTCTTAAGTAAGCTCAGAATCATGCACTTCAAGTAGCTCTTTTTCTAATTCCGCTTTCACTATTCCAAGTAATTCATCCAAAATTTAGGGAGTTCCACTTCTCTCCCTATCTTATGATATTATGCCTTTATTCTTATTATTTATCTTTGTACATTGAGGACAATGTACATCCTAAGTGTGGGGGAGATTTAATTTCATTATCAGAAAATCCTTGAATTTTGCATTATTCTCAAGTCCCTGAATCTTAGCTTTCACTATTAGAATGAATTTGGATTAATTTCTGATTTTTATTGATATGTCTTGGATTAAAACATAAGGAGTTATGTTTTGATTGTTTAAACTTTAAGTCATTAGAGAATCAAGCATGATAAGTTGATTTTTGAGAATTAAAATTTTTTCTAGGTTTTCTCCCAAAGTTTAGGTATTATCTTGAAGTTTGAAATTCACAGGATTGACATCAAAAGCCATAATTTTTGTGAGATTTTGAGCCTTTAGAGCATATATCCTTTCATGCTCACTTTTATTATTGCTATGAGTGTGTCAATATTGATTTGTTATTCTAGAACTTGCTTCGATTATGCATGTCGAGACCACACCATTTATTTGATATGTCGAGATGATAAAGGCACTTAGGTTTAACCCACTTACTCGATAAAAGCCTACCTTCATAATTAACCCTTAGTAAACCCCCTTGTGCCTAACAAACCATTTATTGATGTCCCTCAATATTAACCCATAAGCCTGTTTTTGATTCCTTGAGTATTTCCCTCATTCTAATTTGATCCCCATTTTTGTCAAGATTTGAGTTGAATAATTATCTAGCTATATTCTCCCCTTAGTTTGTAAAGTTTAATTACTTGGTTTGTTCTTAATATATATATATATATATATATATACAAAGTCAATTCAGTTGTTAATTTATCATTTAGCATTTTGTTATGAAATTATGTAATACTCGAACTTAAACGATGTTATTCATGAGGAAAAACTCAATTTTATGACTATTTATTCAAGAATATATTTACTCAGTATTAGTATTTTTCTAGTTAGGTAATTTTTCAATTCAATCTCGATTTTAACCTCCTCTTTCAGCTTGTGACCACACTAACCAAAGCCACGTTACAACCCTCCAAAGACCTTTTGATTGATGTATCATTTCAATATATAGTGGTGGAGATTTGATTTTCATGCAAGCCTATGGTAATAACTTTTCATATTGACTCTTGAGTGCTTAAATTGTTGTCCTTAAACACCTTGAGTGATTTGAGTAAATCTTTAGTGAGCATGTTAACTTTGTGATATTTTGAATTAAAGGTGATCACTTAGATAAGGGGAGATACTATGTTTTCATGTTAAAATACTCAACTTGGATTGTTAGAAACTTTGATGCTCTTTTAGTTAAACTCTCAAGGTATGATTACCTATGGATTATTTCGAAACATTATTGATAGAAATTATAAGTTGAGAAAAATGAATTCTTAATTGTGAGTTGAGGATTTTGCTTGAGGACAAGCAAATGCTTAAGTGCGGGGGTATTTGATAAACCATAATATATACATATTTTTATCCCACATTTGGCACATTTTTGGGTGAATTATCATTAGATTGTGGAATTTGATGCTCCTAATCCTTTAATTTCATGTTTTATACTGAGGTGAGCATAGAAGAGGAAAAAGAACGAGAAACGGGCCAAAAACGGAGAAAATGGGCCAAAGTGAGAAATCAACAAGCTTAGAGTTCCTCACACGGGTATACCACATGCCCATGCCAAATTAGCAGACCTAAACATGGCTGGGGCCCGATTCACATGGGCATGTCCCTGTTGTGACTCGTTTTAATTTCACGCGAAAAAAGCTACTTAGGGGCTAAGAAAGGTATTCCAAAGCCTATATAAACACCCTAGGAGAGGATTTAATGGGACACACAGAGTAGAAAGTAAGGATTTACTTGAAGACAGCCGATTGATCCATCTCAGAAGCCGAAATCTCCTTCAAGGCTGAAGATTTCCCTTCAATTTCTTTCAAGGGTTTTAAGGTTTCTTTATATTTTGTTATTTTCCTTATTTTGAGATGTTCTTCTTTATAAACATGAACTAAATCCCTCAAATACCTGACGGGGATGAAACCTAAGACGGATCTTGTTATTATTTTCTGAATTATATGATAAATACTTGGTTTGTTCTTAATTGTGTTTTTAATCATTGTGTTAATATTCCTGGTTATTAATTCAATTCAAATGTGCTTATTCAGTGAAGCAAAAGTCCCTACTTAAGAGTAGATCCAACACAATTAAGCGGAGTTGATCGTACTCCTAGACATAGGACGATGTAAATCTGCCAAATTAGAGTCAAATCTAATAGGAGAATCCATAGATCGAGTTAATGCAACACTAGGGGTTTTAATTAGGAAAAAAGTTCCAATTAATCAACCTAGGGTTAGATGTTTTTAGTCTTAACAGAGATAATAACATTATTTAGGGATTTCTACGGATCAAGTCAAGTGAATGAATTGTCTAATTCAGAGTTAAATAACAAGTGAAGTCTAGGTGGATTCTTCCTTGGGTGTTGTCTTAATAAATTAGTTTTCCTAAAAAGTATTTCCCCAATTTACTCTATGTGCATTCTTAGTTTAGTTAATAATTAGTTTAATTAAAACAAATTCCCTTATTTTTAGGCTAGATAATAAAAAGAAGGTTAATACTAGTACTTTTAGTTCCCGTGGGTTCGACATTCCGGTCTTGCCATAAGCTATACTATTGTCCGATAGGTGTGCTTGCCTTATTCGTGATAATAGTTAGTGTCTAGGTACGATCATAAAATTTAAAACTTAACACGCACATCAACATGTAATCCCGAAGGATGAACAGTAAGCCCGAAGGCTGAACATGTAAGCTCCTGAGCTGTGGTTAATCCGAAACAAATGCAGGAGCTCAATCTGCCCGTAGCCCTAGTGACATGTCACTTGTATCCTACGACTTTCTACGAGGGACACGGTAATCACTTTACACATATAACCAATAGGTTATTCGAAACCACATCTCATATGTATATATATTCACATGAATCATGACATCAATTACTCATGTAATTTACATAAGCTATGTACCATTTCGTATATACACATTACACATCTCATGTAGCATTTCTCTTTATAAGACCTATATTCATGTATCAATTTATCTCGTATCACATTTATTTATAAAGTTCTTGTACTGTATAAGTCATTTAATTATATAACTTTTGTAACATGTAATTTTTATAATACAATCCATTTCATTTACAAGCACATTTCATATGACTTATAACATTTCTCTATACTATATCATGAAATTCAGTAACAGTAATATATTCATATAGCCGATAATTAAAATTTCTAGTAAATTATTCATTCCACATACATATATATATATTCAATTCAAATAATTACACATATTTAACAGTTCGATTTTTAGCTATACGAACTTACCTTGATTAAGCTCGTAATTCTAATATCTACTCGTCCACCTTTCGTTTCCCTCGATCAAGTTCCGGAATTTGTTTGTCTTGATCTAAATTAATTCAAATTCAACTATTTAATCACCAACATATTCAATTAAACACATATATATGTATTTTGGCCTATTTTACAAAATAGCCCTTGTACTTTCATACTTTAACATTTTAGTCCCTAATTTAAATTATACAGAATACATTAAATCCCAATAAACATATATATGGCTGAATATTCAAGCATTCATAACAAGCCCAATTCTTTCATTTATTCACATTTCAAACCACAAAAATTCTACCTTTTTCAATTTAATCTAAAATACTCAATTTTGTCAAAAATTACTTTATAAAATTTGTATATCCATAAACTACCATCAATAATTTACCATAAAACATCAAAATACCTATGTATTCAACCATAACACATTTCAAAACATAAACAATTTTAGAAATTGAGGTACGGGCATGATAGTATACAAAACAACAATCTCAAAGCACAAAAATAATCAAAAACCGAATCAAATTGCTTACCCAAATTAGCTTTAGAATTGCCGAATGAAAAATGCATAAAAACCCTTGTTTTTCTTTGGACAATTGATGGAAGATGAATGAAAATAATGCCATTATTTGTTTATCTTTTAATTAATATACATATAATTATAAAATGTCAAATTTAACCTTAATTTAAACAACCAAAATCATTAAGAAAATATGTCCACTACCGTCCACTCAAATTTGAAATGGTATAATTACCATTCAAGGACATCCATTTATAAAGCCAAAATCAAATAGGTCACTTTAATAATAGAACTCATATTTATCGCTTTATGCGATTTAGTCCTATTTACCGAATTAACTAATCAAACAGTAAAATTTCTTTACAAAACTTTTATACGGTAATTGTAACATGCTATAAACCTCAATAAAATAATAAAAATAATATTTTGACTCAGTTAAGTGGTCCCAAAACCACTCATTATGATTAGGGTCTAAACTGGGCTGTTACAATTAAATTGCATGAATTTCATTTTCGGAGCCTAGGGACAAAATCGTCATTAATTAAAAGTATAAGGGCAAAATGGTAATATTTTCAAAGATGAGAATTGAAATGAATTTAATATGAGAATTAATGTTTAATTCATTTATATAGATCCGGATAGATCGAATATGGAGTTAGAACGAGGAAAACCAAAAGTATCGGATTAGTGGCCTACATACACGAACAATTGTCGAGGTAAGTTCATGTAACTAAATTTTGTATATTTATATGTTTGTATTGTTTGAATTGAATGTTGTATATGTGAGTTGTGTAAATGCCATATATATATGAAATTGATCACATATCCGATAATGTCCGATAAATAATAAGTCCCGTTTGGATAAGTGAAATACGATGGATACGGGGTTCCCGAATTGGTTGTGGTCCTGCATATGTTGTGGACACACCATAGTTTGAAAGAGCGTCTTGTTATTAGCTCACATGAGCATCCCGATATATGGCCCTCTTGAGCTGTAACATCCCTAACCCGTATCTATCGTCGAAATAGTGTTACGAAGTATTATCAGAGTTTACAGAGCATATACAGATAATTTATGCCATTTACTATTCATATCCAAAATTAATCATATTGTCCCTTGATTGGACCCTCGAAGCCCAATTTAAGCATTAGAAACAAGTTGGGACTAATTCGGGATCTTAAAGAATTTTTCGCAAAATTCTAAAATTTTTCTTATATATAGTAGTCACACGCCCGTGTGGTCAGGCCGTGTGAGCACATGCCCATGTCTCAGGCCATGTGGCATATGAGGTAGGGCACACGCCTGTGTCCCCAACCTGTGTAACTCTCTGACTTGCAACTTAATTAAGTGTAGGAGTTACAAGACCAAGCCACACATCCATGTGCTAGGCCGTGTGGTCAATTTAATTTTTAAAAATTAGGTGCAGAGGTCACACGATGGACAACTTGAATATGCACATAAGTAAATAGTGGAAATTAAAGATAATGTTACTTACAAGTGTGTTATTTATAGGAAGGATGTGGATGCAGAGGAGGAGGAGAAAAAAAATATATGAATGACTTGTGTATAAATTGATCACATGCCCGCTTATAATCGATAAATGTTGAATTAGAAATGAGATAATGTTTTATTTGGAATATTTATTATGAAACAATGATTATCGTTATAATACAAAAATTGAACTTCTGAGTTGACATGGCTAAATTCTAGTGAATGTTGAAATTGGACTCAATAAGTGATTTGTCAATTTAGAGTGTGATTGGCAAGAAGAGTTAATGAATTGCATGCTTATAAATTATTACACATATTTGTTTTAAATATGTGGAAATGATGGTAAATGATACATGGAAATATGAGACTATGATATATAAACATGGAATATGTTTGATGAATGAATTCATTTGTGATTATATATATTTGTACATCTTGAGTATACTATATGTATAAATTGATATTTCAAATGAATTAATGAGAAAAGTTCTAATATGAAATAGTCTGAGTTCGAAATGAAATATTATGAAACGTACTTGAAATACACTAATATGTCTTGTATATGTTATTTGAGTTCATGATGTGGGAAGTAAAATTGTGTGTAAGTAGTGTATCACTTTTAATTTATGAAATAATGCTGAATATTTGATGTAATTGATAAAGTATTAGAAAGTGAGATAATTTCCAGGTTGAACATTAAGAATAGAAAATGGATACGAGGGACCTGTGTGGAAATCTAAGTGATAAAGTCCATGGCATCTAAGTGAAATAAGTCCATGGCATTGTGTTAAATGTGATTATCTCAGGAACAAACCTATGTGATCTATGTGAAATAAAGTAGTTTTGGCTACAAATGTGGCACTATGTGAAACATCCCGATGTACCCATTATTATTCCGATGTGTTCAACGGGAATTGAATTAAAATGATTAAGTGAAAATGAATGTGATTATGATGATGATGATGATATTTCAAATGATTTAATTAATAAAGTTCCGACATGGAATAATCTGAGCATGAGATAATTAATTAAGAAATGAAACTTGAAATACATGGAAATCATATTTATTTGATATATTGAAATATGACATGGAAAATACATGTATGTGAAACTTACCAAATAATTATGCATATTCAAGATTATGAATTGTTATGCGAAATTCATGAAAATGATGGTACATGAAATATTGATACAGTGAATTGAATGATTTATGTTTATGATGAAACAGCAAGAGAATGATATACATCATGATATGCAAATATGTGACTATCTCTAATATGTGATATATGAAAATTATGTAAGTTGTGATGAGCAATAAAATCAACCGTAATGTGTTGATACAATAAGTTTATCAATATTGAATTTATAGGAAATATGATCAAGTATATTAACAAGTGTTATTGTTGTTGTTGTCGACGTTTAGACAAGTGTCTAATTACTGGTTAAATGGTAAAATGTTTATTATATGATACGTTGAAAGTGTAAGCACTCAAATGAAAGTATATATTGTGATCGTGGAAAAGTGGTAAGTTTTACATTGTGAAATTCTCTTATAAAACAGATTATCTGAATTTGTTTTAAAAATTTCAGTAATGTCTCGTAACCCTATTTCGGTGACGGATTTGGGTTAGGGACATTACGATACATGATTGAGTTGAGTGAGCAAATGGTGAATGATTGAAAAGTTTTAATTTGGGCGTAAATTTTATGTCTCGGTTTAGTACGATTGTATCTGTTTTGCTCTGGTAATGCCTCGTATCTTGTTCTGGCGTTGAACACGGGTAAGGGGTGTTACACACATGCCCGTGTTCTAGGCCACGTGTTACACACAACTGAGACACAGGCCTGTGTCTCTACCCGTTCTGTTTCTAAATTTTAAGATGCAGGAGACCCACGGCCAAACCACATGCCCATGTGCTAGCTCGTGTGTCACAAATGATCAAGACACAGGCCCGTGTGCCTACCTGTGTGGGCAAATTAAGGTCATTTCCTAGCCTTATTTCTCACCCAAATTTGCCAACAGCCTACACAAGTACTTACAATCATATACCAACTAATTCAAGCATTATAACCAAGCCAACTCTACCATCTAGTATGATATATTATCACATGTTTTTATGCTTATAATCTTGCCTTTTATAAACATACATGTTTAAGATAACTTAATTAAACCATACTATACACATAGGTAATTACCATAATATAACTTTATAATTATAACAAATCAAACCATCACCAGCCTTCCAATGGCTAGATTACAAACAACCATTTATAAACCAATAATTGGCCAAGTTAACCTATATATGCCATTATACCAAAATAAGTTTAGTATTTATACTAAAACGAGCTGGTGGATAGTGTAATGATGCTCTGACCGATTTCTAACCTTTACGAGCTTCCGAACACTATAAAATAGAGAGAAAAAGACCTAGTAAGCATTTAATGCTTAGTAAGTTCGTATAACAGGAATTGAACTTACCATTCATATTCATTAACAGTTAGCTTATAATTTCATGCTTCTAAAACAAATTGGTTATTTGCCTAATCACATACACTTAATCAAGCAAATTAGTGATATAGTTCACATGAAATTTCAAGGAAACAAGTATGAGCTCATCATATAGTAACTTTGATATACATATACTTTTTTTTATCATATTTCCTCATAATATGCACATTTTCACAACAAAGCATCTCAATTTCATTTTAGCCCATATCAGAACCTTGCCCGTTGAATTTATTTGAAATATCGATGGATACTCACGTAATACACATAAGGTGTACAAAACTGTAAATTGTTAACTCATAATCAGAGGTACCCATTAGGGCACTTAATTAGGGAGCGCACTCTCAAGCCACATATTAGGATGCTCAAATGAGCCATGTAACAGGACACTTATCTGGGCTAAACAGGAACTCATAAGAGTTTTAATCAGGGAGCTCATAGAGCTTAACAGGTAACTCCGAAGGGTTTTTATCATGGAGCACTGGAAAGCGTAATAGGGAGTTCAAGTGAGCCATGTCAGGAAGCTCATAAGAGCATATATCAGGATGCTCATGAAGAGCTACGTTTGTGTCCGCATCATATGCAGGATCACAACCGATCGAATCATGTAACAGGATGCTCACAAAGAGCTGCGATAGTGCGCAACACGTGCAGAATCACTACCGATCAGGATGCTCGCAGGAACTATATAACAGAATGCTCGAGAAGGCTTTTAACAGGATGCCCATTTGAGCTATAATGTCCGCAACATATGCAAGACTATAATCAATATGGGAAAATATTGTATCCATCGTATTTCGTTATTCAAACGAGACTTAGCTTTTATTAAGCAATATAGAGCATATGATAAATTTTATACATTAAACATTTATATCAGTCACACAATTACAATATTCAATTCAAACATATTAATATACATAATTAAGTTACACGAACTTATTTCGTCACTTGTTCGAATATACAAGTCTACTAATCCAGCATCTTTTCTTTTCCTCGATCTAACTCTTTATTTGATCTTTTCGGATCTATATAAATGAATTTAACATCAATTTAATCCATTTCATACTCATTTACATTCAATTTACTTCCTAGGAAAAATTACCATTTTGCCCCTATACTTTTCATAAATTTCAATTTCATCCATAGGCTCGAGAAATGAAATTCATGTAATTTATCCCTTATTCCAAGCCTAGCCGATTTTCATACATAAAAATAACAGTCCATAAATTTCACAAAAATTAGAATTTTTCCATGAATTTTACAACTTTACAATTTAGTCCCTAAATCATGTTTTCATCAAAATTCTCTTTGTAAAAGTTGTTATCTATCAACAACCTTTCATTTCCTACCATATATTTCAAATTTTCAGCATAGTCATCCATGGAAAAACTTTTATACTTTGATAAATTTTCAAATTAATCCCCAAAATAAATAGATTAAGCTATTTTGATCTCAAAAATATAAAAATTACTAAAAACGGGACAAGAATTCATACCTAATTAAGCTTGATTAGTTTCCATTCTCTCTCCTAAGGTTTCTAGAGAATTTTGGGGATGAAGATGATAATAATATGATCATATTTCTTTTTAATTATTTATCATCCTTTAATTATTTACATTTCCAATTTAGTCCTTTTCCTTTTTTCTAATTTTCTATGGATAAATCATCAAAAATATCTACTAACTTTTCTTTAATGGTCTAATTACCATATAAGGACCTCAAGTTTTAAATTCCATGGCTATTTGGTACTTGTAGCTTCTAGAACTTAACTTTTGCATTTTATGCAATTTAGTCCTTTCCCTAATAAAACATATTATTGATAAAATTTTCTAATCAGAATTTTAATATATCTTGCCTATCATAATATAAATCATACAATAACATTAAAATAAATTTTCTTTCTGACTCAGATTTGTGGTCTCGAAACATTGTTCCGATTTCACTAAAAACGGGCTGTTACACGAGCTTCCAGTTATATTGTTCTTGTGAGCTTCCCGTTAATAGCTCTTCAGAGCATTCCAATTTGGTTGTGACGCTGCATGTGTTGTAGACACACCACAACCCTTATGGGTGTCCTGATATATGGCTTTTTGTGAGCTTCCCGATATGGCCTGCTTGAACTTCCCAGTATATGGCTATCTGGAGCTTTCTGATTAATGGCTCTTCAGAGCTACTCGTTAATGGCTCGCATGAGCTTCCTGATTATGGCTCTTAGGAGCTTCTCATTATATAGCCTGAATAAGCTTCCCGTTACATGGCTCACATGAGCTTCCCGTTATTTGGCTTGAGAGAGGGTTTCCTATTTATGTGCTCTAATGGGTACCCCCAAATATGAATTGACGGATTTCAGATTTGTACACTTCAAGTGTACTACCGGCGTATCCAATGATATTTCAAATAAAATCAACGGGTAAAGTTTTCAACATGGGATAACCCGAACTTGAGATGAATTAATATGGAAATGTACCTGAAATACATGGAATTGATATATGTGAAAACAAGTTGGGGAAAGTTTATTAACATGGAAATTTGATATTTGTTGAGCTCATACATGTTTCTCGAAATTCATGTGAAATAGCTAACTAACTTGCTTGATGGGGATATATGTTTAGGCTATTGGCCGAATTGTTTTAGATGTAATTTGAGTACTTACCTTATATGTAAATGATTGGTAAGTTAATTTCCTATTATATGAGCTTACTATGCATTATATGCTTACTCTATTTTATTTCCTTTGTTTTATAGTAACTTGAAAGCTTGATTTGGTTAGAAGCTGGTTGGAGCACGTCACACTATCCCTCTATAACACACTAACCCGTATCCATCATTAGAATAGGATTACGGAGCATTACCAAACTTATCACATAAATAAACACACATTTCATATTCAATACTCATATTCAAACACCAATTATTCAATTTCAATCCTATAGTCCCTAACACGAGCACTTGAGGCCCAGAACAAACTTTTAAAACAATTCAGGACTTAAACATAAACTTATGAAAATTTTGAGAAAACAATGAAAATTTTAAAGTACAGGGGAAACACGCCTGTGTGGCCAGGCCGTGTGTCTCATACGGCCCAATGACACACCCATGTCATAGGTCGTGTGGATATTTGAAATGGGATCACATGGCCATGTCCCAGCCCATGTCCAACCCCGTGTAACTCACTAACTTGGGTCACACGGCCAACCACACGCTCGTGTAACTCTTTGACTTGTTTTCCTTAGAAATCTCAAAGGACACACGGCCGTGTAATCTGACCGTGTGTCACACACGGCTGAGACACACGCCCATGTCTCTGCCCGTGTGTATGAAAATAGGCTATTTTCTATGCCACATTTCTCACCCAACTTGTAACATCCCTTACCCGAGTCTGATGTCGGGACGAGTATGAGGCGTTACCGTACTTAATCATGCTTAACGTATAAACTCAGGCTATAAGATTTCATTTTCTTTTAGATCTTTTCATTCATTCTCTTAATATCCTTAATATGGGCCTACAAGGTCTAAAACGAACATAGGGGGTGCTTCGAAACCAATACAAGAACTTTCGGGCACTAGAAAATTTTTAATTAAAATAGGGCCACATGCCCATGTGGGATGGACACGCCCGTGTGGGGAGGCCATGTGGTCACACACGCTGATGTCCCTAGCCTGTGTCAAATTTATTTTTATTTCAAACCTACAGGGGTTTCTACATAGTTGGACCACACGCCTGTGTCTACAGCTTGTGTCCCTCGCACGGCCTAGACACGCCCATCTTCTCAACCCATGCTACAATCTGACTTTACTCAAGCATACATTGGAATTTACACGGCCTAAGCACACTCCCGTGTGCTCAGCCTGTGTGCAACACTGACTTAGCTAATTTAAATGCAAGGGACACACGTCTATGAATATGCCCATGGAGGATGACCGTGTGTCACACATGGCCTAGGCACACGCCCGTATGCCCACCCCTGTGGATAATTACAAACTATTTTCCAAGTCTTTTGCCACCTTGAAACTTATCCAACCACAAAATTCCATTTCAATATCACATAATATGACATTTAATAACATCTAATACTCAAAACTTAAGGCATCATCATTCATTCATCCTACTTAAACATGCAACTTGCATTTCCATAACTTCATCAATATTGCATAGAATTAACTAAAGCAATATTAGCCCATTTCTAAAGGCTATTACAACATGACTTGAGTAATACCAATAGCCAACATGTTTGGCTACCCCAAAATGACACATATCAAAATGACAAAGTTTCCTATACATGCCATACTCAAAATAGATAACTAAACTATACCCAAAATGGATAGCTTGATAGTGTGACTTTGAGGTCTGACTTTAACGATCCCTGAGCTAGTTCGGCAAGACTACAAGGGAAAAAGGAAAAGAAAGGGAGTAAGCATAACTGCTTAGTAAGTTGCATGAAATAAAATAGCAACATACGTAAAGAAACATCATCCAAATCAAAAGTCATAAATTATCATATGAGGACTCATTCATTCTCATGACTTACTCATCATTTTGACTTACTCAATCTCATGATTTATAAAATCTCGTAACTTACTCGTACTTTTCTTGCTATATTACTCATAACCATATATTTTCAATTTTTTGTGACATACTCATGTGCACCTGTAACACTCATCATAAAACTTTAGTCTTTTTCATTAAAATAATCAACTTGAATACTTTACCCGTTAATTCATTTAGAATACCGAAGGACACCCGTATGTCAACCTCATGATAGAATGCCAAAGCCATATCCCAGATATAGTCTTACATGGAATCACATGTCGATACCAATGCCATGTCCCAGACATGGTCTTACATGGGATCTCATCTCGATGTCAATGCCATGTCCCAGACACGGACTTATACGAGATCATAAATTGATGCCGATGCCATGTCCCAGACATGGTCCTATATGGGATCTCTCTTAGATGCCAATGCCATGTCCCAAACATGGTCTTACAGGGGATCTAAGTCTCATCATGATGCCGACACCATGTCCCAGACATGGTCTTACACGGGACCTACATAACTCATGTCACGACTACGGTACCCTTCGTATTCTTTAACATTTAATCGAAATTTCTCTTTTATTTCATCATCATTTCTTCATAACATTCAAGTCAATATATTTCATGGAAATATATAGAATTCATGAAATATCATCATAATAATTTTCATTGTACAAAAATGCTAAATTATTACATACAACTTACCTCGAATCCAAAATGCGGGTGAATGCTCGGTTTAATCCACCACTTTACTTTTTCATTGGTTTCGGTCCGAGCTTCACGTTTCTTGATCTAAAATGACAAATTTAACTTATTTAATACCCACATTGGCTAAATAGCCCATAATTGACACTTTGGTAAAATTTATAATTTTGCCCCTAAACTTTTACATATTTGCAAACTAGTCCCTAAGCTCGTATAATAAAATGCACTTATTTTCTTAGTTACACAAGCCTAGCCAGCTTTATTTATGCTCATAACAGCCCCTATTTCTCATCAATTCACAATTTTTACTACACATTTTCATACTTTTACAATTTAGTCCCTATTAAGGATTTTCATGAAAAATCACTTAGAGAAAGATGTTTACTACACTTCTAACTTTCATATTCTACCACTAGACATCAAAATACTTGCATGTCATGCATGGGTATATTTTTGAACATAAACTGTAGCTCAAAATAGTGGTAGAAATAGTTAGATTAAACTATGAGGATTTCAAAAAATACGAAGAAAATTAAAAAACAAGGCTAAATTACACTTACTAGTGAACTTGGAAATGAAAGAAACCCTAGCTATGGGGACTTATGAAATTTGGTAGCCTTGGGAAGAAGATGGACAAAATTTTGCTTCTTTTTCCCTTTTTATTTCATTAATTAACCAAATAACCAATATGCCCTTATGTTCTTTCTTTAGAAAATTTTCCTTCCATGAGTATTTTTGTCCATAATGCTAATAATTGGTCTAATTGCTAAATAAGGACCTCTAATAATTTTTCTAATCCTTTCTCATCCTTAAAACCTCTAGAAACTCATATTTTACAATTTTTGCAATTTAGTCCTAAAGGACAAATTAATCACTATTTCATAAAATTTCCTTCATGAAATTTTCTCACTATCATGCAAGCATGTCATAAACTTAAAAATATTGATGAAATATATTTTCTACCTTGGATTCATGGTCTCGAAACCATTATTCTGACTAGGCCCTAATTCGGGCTATTACATAACTTTGGTACCAACCTACACATGTCAATAACATATAACCACAACAAAAAATAAGCATTCAAACCAACACAAAATCAAACCAAAAACATGCAATATCCATCCACGCAATATGATATCCATACACATTCACTTAATCACTTTTAAGCATACCAAGTATATTTCCAAAATCTACCTAAATGGTCATTTGCATATGTGCACATAATGCAAAAACATAACATGTATACCACTTTACCAATTCATCTAATAGGTACCAAACTACCAATGCACCATCAAGCATTCTCATGGCAATCATAAATCATATAAGATATGGCCAACCACACATATATACATACCAACACCTATGCCAAATCAAACCACATTAAATGGCCAATTACACAACTAAAACATATAGGCTTTCATTAGCCAAAATGACCTATACATGCCATAGAACAAAAACACATAAAGTTCAAAAGTACCAAAACAACTGCTGGATAGTGTGATGAGATCTCTAATAACTTCTAATGTAAGAGAGCTTTCGAATCACTATAAAACACGAAAAAGTAAATAAAGTAAGCTATTAAGCTTAGTAAACTCGTATGGCTAATAAGTACAACTTACCATTCATCCACAATTTAAAGTAGCATAAGTAAATATAGGTAAGTTTCAATCAATTCAAAGATTAGCACATAATCATAACCATGTTAGTCATGTATGAGTACATCAACTACAACTTACTTGTTATACTTCTCACGAATACATAAACTGATCCATATAATCTCTTTTATTCTCGTATCATCATCTTTGCCCGTTGAACCGTTTGGAATACTACTAGATACTCGGGAATCTCGTACATTAAGTTCCATATACGTGGTTAAACCACCTCTATCTCATATCTCATATAGATGC
Organism: Gossypium stocksii; assembly: GCA_020496765.1. Classification (NCBI taxonomy): domain Eukaryota; kingdom Viridiplantae; phylum Streptophyta; class Magnoliopsida; order Malvales; family Malvaceae; genus Gossypium; species Gossypium stocksii. The sequence goes on from CM035627.1 coordinate 32,308,062, forward strand.
TTACTCTCAAGCCATCACTGGGTCTGCTCACACAAGCTGTCGGTCAAGTCGTAACTACACGGTACTGCTCACATAAGCTGTCGAGTAACCACAGCACATGCTGAAAAATTCAGTCACTGGTAGAACGTACAGGACCAGCAACCAAAATATAAACTTGATAACCCCTAATGACATGTCATTTGTATCCTATCTATTTCTAAGGTTCAATCAGGATCTGTACACAGTCGGTAACTTGTCCAGGATTTTTACAGTGTCATATTACCACAATTATATCAATTAAGCATTTAAAGACGTATAAGTTAATACTTATTAAACATACCAACTTACCTCGAATTTAAATAACGAAAACGACCAATTAATCCATAACTTTGCCCTTTCCTCGATCTAGTTCCGTACTTCATTTTTCTTGACCTATATAATCAAATTTAACTATTTTAATTCTCATTCTATTCAATTCAATCCAATTTCATATTATGGCAAAATTACTATTTTGCCCCTAAACATTTGACTTCTTAACCATTTAGTCCCTATCTAATAAAAATGCAAATTTCATGTAATTTAACCCACACCCATGCCAGCCAAATTTCACCTAAGTCCATAGCAGCCCATATATTTCATTAACTCACACATTTTACCACATAATTTTCACTTTTATCAATTTAATCCTTATTTGACAAATTTATCAAAAATTACTTAACAAATGTTGTTTATCTAACAACAAGGATGCATTTTCTATCATCAAACGTCAAAATACTCACACATACATTAATGGAAAAAATCAAATACTTTAGCATTTTTGCAAATTAGTCCCTGGGCTAGCTAGATTAAGCTACAACGACTTTAAAAACATAAAAATTATTAAAAATGGGATGAAAATCACTCACAATTGAGCTTCAAAGTAGTCGTACCCTAGATGAACCAAAATGGCTTCTCTTCCTTATGAAAATTAATGGAAGATGATAGTTGAAGATGATGATATATTTGTTTTATTTATTTTATCATTAATAACCTAATTACTTAACTAACCTTTAAAACATTTAAAAATTACTCAATTGCCAAGACAACACATTCCAATAGCTCAATAATGGGCTAATTATCATATAAGGACCTTCACTTTAAAGTTCCATAGCTATTAGACACATTTAGCTAATAGAACCCATCTTTTACACTTTACACGATTTAGTCCTTGATAAATGATAAATTATACATATTTTTACCTCATGTTTAGCCTTTATTTTGGATGAATTATTATCAATTTAGTGAGAATTAGTGCTCTTAATCTTTCTTTTTTATATCTCATAATCAGGAGAGCATAGGGAAGAGAAAAGAACAGAAAATAGACCGAAAATGGAGAAAATAGGCCAAAATGTGTAATCGACACGGCCCAAGAAGTCACCACACGGCCATGGCACATGGCCGTGCCAAACGAAGACCACACGGTCTAGCCCCGACAAGCACGGCCAGGCCACACGGCCGTGCCCCAATTGACAAAATCTCACACGGCCTCTTGTCGAAGTACACTGGTGTGGCACACGGGCGTGTTCTAGTCGTGAGGAAGAGGAATTTCACTCGGATTTTGATACTTAGGGGCTAAGAAAGCCATTCTAAACTCTATATAAAGACACTAGGAGGCAAGTTGAAAGGGGTGCTTATTTCCCGCTAAGGGAATACTCGTTTCTCTCAGGAAAGAGCGCCATATTTCTGCCAACACAAAGAGTGAAAGCAAGGGATTACTCCAAGGGAAGCCGATTGATTCATCCCAGAAGCCAGAATTCTACATCAAGACAGAGGATCTCCCTAAATTCCTTCAGGGGTTTTCGGGTTCTTTATGTTTTGTTATTTTAATTCTTCTGAGATGTTTTCTTTCTTTATTATGAACTAAACCCCTCAAATACTTGAGAAGGATGAAACCTAAGACGAATCTTATTATTATTTATTCTTGAGTTATATGATAAATACTTGAGTTGTTCTTAATTGTGTGTGCTTAATTCTTGTGTTAATAAACCTAGGTATTAATTCAAGAAATGGATGTGCTTAAAGTAGAGGAACAAAAGTCCCTGTGATAAGAGTATATCTACCATAATTAAGCGAAGTTGCATGCAACCCTAGACATAGGGCGACATAAATCTGCCGGATTAGGGTCAAACCTAATATGGGGAGCCATAGATCGAATTAATGCAATCTAGGGTGTTAATTAATAAAGAAACTTTAGTTAACAATTTAGGCCTAGTTGCTCTTCGCCTCGACAGAGGGTTTGGCATAAATTAGGGATCTCTATGGATCAAGTCAAGTGAATAAATCGTCTAGCTCAAGAACCAATAACAAGTGAAGTCTAGGTGGATTCTCCCTTAAGTCTTGTTTATATCAATCAGCTTTTCCCTAAAGTTTTCCCCAATTTACTTTTTGTGCACTTTTGGTTAGTTTTAGAATTAGTTTCAAACAAACCTTTTTTATTTTTAGGCTAGATAATAGAAAGGAAGTAAGTATTAGTACTTTTAGTTCCCTTGGGTACGATAACTCGGTCTTGCCGCTAAACTATACTACTATTCGATAGGTGCGCTTGCCTTTAACATCGTGATATTAGTTAGTTTTGGTGTGATTAGTTTTATAAATTTTATTACTTAATATCGCGAGACGTTATCAAGTTTTTGGCGCCGTTGCTGGGGAACTGAAATATTAAGAAAACTCGATTTCTATTACTTTAGGCATTACTATATTTATTTATTTTTAGTTTTTATTTATTTTTAGTTTTTATTTTTATTTTTATTTTTATTTTATTATTTTTTATTATTGTTTATTTTTCTTTGTTTTTTTATTTTATTATTTCACCTAATGTTTTTTTTCCTTCTAGGTATCTCTAGTATATGATTAGAAGAAACCCAGGAGGACCATTACTTTTCGACGACGATTTAGAAGCGACAGTTCGTCGAACTTGCCAAGAGATAAGAAGAAGTTTGCAATATCTAAAAGAAGGACAAGAAGAAGAACCTGAACCTACTGAAGAGATGGAAGCAAATCAGGATAATCAGCTACTTCCTGTAGTAGCCGCAAATCCTGTTGAGCAAAATCCTGCTCCACGTACTATGTATGATTATGCTAGACCTAATTTAGCAGGCACTGAATCTAGCGTTGTTAGGCCTACTATTGCTGCAAATAATTTTGAACTGAAACCTAACACTATTCAAATGATACACAAATTTGTTCAGTTTGATCGTTTGCAGGATGAGGATCCTAACTCGCATCTAGCCAATTTCTTAGAAATATGCGATACATTCAAAATAAATGGCGTTTCTGATGATGCCATTCGTCTTAGGCTATTCCCATTCTCTTTGAGAAACAAGGCTAAATAGTGGTTAAATTCTCTACCACGAGGCTTAATTACTACATGGGAATAGATGACTGAAAAATTTTTACTTAAATATTTTCCTCCAGCTAAAATAGCTAAATTGCGAAACGATATCTCTTCTTTTGTGTAGATGGATCTAGAGACACTTTACAATGCCTGGGAGAGATATAAAGATCTTTTGAGAAGGTGCCCTCACAATGGGTTGCCTTTGTGGTTACAAGTTCAAACCTTTCACAGCGGTTTGAATCCATCAACAAGGCAGATGATCGATGCGGCCACCGGAGGAATAATCAACAATAAAACACCAGAAGCAGCTTATGAGTTTATAGAAGAGATGTCACTAAATAACTATCAATGGCAAGTCATGAGGACAAAGCCGACAAAAGCTGTAAGAGTTTATAATATTGATGCTGTCACCATGCTTACTAACTAGGTAGAACTTTTAAATAAAAAGTTTGATAATTTTGTTGGTTCTACACAGGCACATCCAGTGATGCAGTGTGACGCAATCTAGGGAAATATGTTCAATCCAGATTACTCCTCTTATGGACATGGCATGGAAACTGAGCAAACGAACTATATGGGTAACAATTCTAGACCTCAAAATAACCCTTATAGTAATACTTACAATACAGGTTGGTAGAACCACCCCAATTTTTCATGGGGAGGACAAGGAAATCAAAGACAACCACCTCCTCTGGGATTTCAACAGCCACCTCCACAACAAGAAAAAAAGCTGAACCTTGAAGAGATGTTAACAAAATTTATGGCTGTATCAGAAACCCGTTTTCAAAATACCAAAACGGCACTAAGGAACCAGCAGGCATCCATTCAAGGACTTGAAACTCAAATAGGCCAGCTCACCAGGCTAATCTCTAAAAGACCGCAAGGTGGGTTACCAAGCAACACTGAGACTAATCCTAAGGAGTAACTCAATGCTGTGGATACGATAGATGATGAGGGGATAACCAAAACCAACCCAGAGCCATGCAAGGAACCTGTGGTAAGTAAAGGAAAGAATGAGGTAAGTTACAAAGATGAAATTACCAAAGAATTTAAACCGAGTATCCCATACCCAACCGGGCTAAAGAAGGACCGCACAGATGAGCAATTTGGTAAGTTTCTTAAACTCTTAAAGAAATTACATATCAACTTACCATTTGTTGAAGCAATTACACAGATGTCGGAATACGCAAAATTTTTAAAGGAACTTCCCACAAATAAAAGGAAAATGGAAGAACTATCCACAGTGGAACTCAACGAGGAATGCTCAGCTATTCTCCAAAATAAACTGCCAACCAAACTGAAAGATCCAGGGAGTTTTACTATTCCTTATTTATTTGGTAGCCTAGACGCCAAAAATGCTTTAGCTGACTTAGGGGCTAGTATAAATGTCATGCCTTATAAATTGTTTAAACAACTAGGTCTTGAAAAACCTAAGCAAACCAAGATGAGCATTCAACTGGCTGATAAAACTATTAGGTTTCCTAAGGGAATAATTGAAGATGTGCTTGTCAAAATTGATAGATTCATATTCCCAGTTGACTTTGTTGTTTTGGACATTAATGAGGATAGCAATGTACCCTTAATTCTAGGGCAACCCTTTTTAGCAACTGCCAGAACAATAATTGATTTAAGAATAGGTGAACTTACACTACGTGTAGGCGATGACCAAGTTACCTTACAAGCTCGAAACTCGATTAAGATTGTTGATAATAATATAGTCACGAGTCCTTATAAAAACACTGAACTCACTACCCAACCTTCTGTGCAGGATACACTCCCCATAAAGGCAACCCAATCACAGATAAGTCCATCCAAGGGAGATGCACCTGAAAAGCGAATGCTTCAGATCGAGGAACTAGATGAGTGGCTGAACTATCATGAAAAACCCAAAGTATGCCAAACCAACCCAGAGCATCACCAAGACGACCCTCAGGTACAAACGAATCAACTCAAGGTAATGGATAAGGTAATCTTAGGGGAAGACGATCCTCGAATCTTGAATTCAAAAGAGCATAAAAGTGATACACCTTACTTCACGATAATGAATATCTTTCCCTATGGTACAATCGAGATAAAACATGAGTCACTCGGCACTTTCAAGGTAAATCACACTCGACTCAAATCTTACGTTGATAATGAAATTGTAAGCAGGATAGAAGAGTATCAACTCTTTAAACCACCGTTAATGTACAAGCTCAAGCAAAGTCAAGCTTAGACTCTAAATAAGCGCTTCTCGAGAGGTAACCCGAGTACTAACTTAGTAATTTTTCGTCTATTTTGATTTTACTATTTTTTATGCATCAACTAACCCTTTTTAATGCAGAGATTTAGGACCACACGGCCAATCCCACGGGCGTGCCCCAGGCCGTGTGAACACTTCAAACAGAGACACGGTCGTGTACCGAGGCCGTGTATAAACAGAGCACAAATTTTCCCAAAACACGGGCCACCGATATATAGCCACGGTCGTGCGATATAGCCGTGGCCAACACTATCAATTCCAACATGGGTGTGTGACCCCGTACACGACCGTGGGAGAAGCGAACATCGAAGGACACGGCCGTGCGACACGGCCGTGTGCCTCAACACGCCCTTGCAACACGGGCGTGTATCTCGAGGCAGACGCGCCAAAATCCCTGAGATTTTTGTTTTTCCATTTTATTTTATTTTATCTTTTTCTTTATTTGAATTTTAGTATTCTCAGAACTAGTTTATGTTATTTCAATTATTTTATATCGGTTATTTCCTAACGAGTAATTGTTCTAATCTTGAAATACCTAAAATCCCTTAAGTGCTATCGTAGTTTCAAAACCATGAACTTCAAGTATTCCTTCCTCCAAGACAACTTTCACAATTCAAAGGTTCCATCCAATATTCAGGGAGTTTTACTTCTCTCCCTAACTTATGATCTTGTGCTTCTATTGCTATTAATGTTATCTTTGTACATTGAGGGCAATGTACATCTTAAGTGTGGAGGGAAGCTCACTTTCATTCTTTATATTATCTTTGAAATCCCTAAATATTGCTCTCAAATTTCAAATTATCTGCATTATCTTCAAATCTCTTGTTAGGAATTAATTCTAATTGATTTATAATTTTTATTGATGTGTTGAGAATTAAGACATAGGTGCTTATGCTTTGATTATTCCAACTTTAAAGCACTAGGGAATCAAACATGATAAGTAGAAATTTTTGAGAATTTAAATTTTTTCTAGGTTATTTACCCTAATTTTAAGTATTATCTTGAGATTTGAAATTCACAGGATTGACATCAAAAGCCATAATTCTGGTGAGATTTTTGAGCCTTTTGAGCATAAATTCTTTCGTGCTCACTTTTTTTATTGCTTTGAGTGAGTCAATACTGATTTGTATTTCTAGAACTTGCTTCGATTATGCATGTCAAGACCACATCATTGATTTGATACACTGAAATGATAAAGGCACCTAGGTTTAACCCACTTACTCCATAAAAAGCCTACCTGTGACAGCCCTAGTTCGACCATAGTCGGGAAGCGGTTTCGGGACTGCTAAACCGAGTCAGAAATTTTAATAGATGATGTGAGTCGTGTAGTTGATATGAGTTTTGGTATGTGTTATAATAATTGTGTAAAAATTTGACCTTCAAATGATTCATTGCTTAAAGAGGACTTAAGTGTTGAACTTTGGTTTAAAATAGGCAAAAATCAAAAGGGCTAAAAAGTGTGAATTTACAAAGAATTTGCCTTTGCATGTCAAATTAACCATTTCCACTCTAGTGGACGGTAATGATGATGTTTAATTATATTTTATACATTTTTTGTTTCATTAGAAAATAGGTTATAATGCATAAAATAAGATTTATTAAAGAAGAAAAAAAAATCAAAAGGAAGCCATTTCCTTCTTTCTTTTGCTGTGAGTGAGGATTGAAGGGGAGAGGTGTGAAGCTTGAACATTCGGTCACCTTCAAAACCAAGTTAAGGTATGAAATTATGATTAGTTTTACTTGATTTTTAGAAGTTGGAATGGTTAGCACATCTTTTAGCTAGCCCACGTTTAAATTTTTGTGAATGAGAAAGTATTTTGAGTTTTCGGTAATGAGAAAGATCTAAGGAAATGGTTGTGAACTTATTTGCTATGTTCTCTTTGGGATTTCGGATAGGGAAGACTTTGATTTGGTTAAAGTGAGTTTCAATGGAGGTTTATATGAGTGTGAGTATATCGACTAACAATTTGGGTATTGGCCGAATATAGAAATAAGTGAGACTTGGGGAAATTGTGGATGTGACTGCTAGGGGAGATACACGGTTGCTAAAGAATAAAAATTAGCATGTTTTATATGATTAATATGTGGGGTGTGAAATTTTGCCATGTTGTTAAAATACTTGTACAAAAATAAGTACTTTGCCGAATGTGATTGTAGGAAGAAAATGGATGAATTATACTTATAAGGATGTTTTTTATTGGTATTGGAAAATTTAGTTAACATGGATTCGTTTGATGAATTGAATTTTGAGCTAGGGAATACATTAGACATTCGGCCATGGAGATTTTTAAATTTAGATGGTTTCCATATTATTATTAGATAGGGAGTTTAGTTGAAATTGAGCTAATTTATATGTGCTTCCATTGCAATTTTTAACGTTTGATGCTTTGATTTGAAAATATTCATGTGTTATGAAATCCATGTGGGTCAAATGATTTGGTAGTAAAACTAAGAAATGGAATAAAAGCTTCTAAAGTGGTTGTGAATGTTTGAGCCTAAACCAATTGAGAAGTTAACCGAATGGGGGAAATTATGTACTAAAAATGTTAGAAACGGTTTATGGCTAAAGCATTTTGGTGCTAACATATTCGGTTTTTGTTAATTGGGGTGGCATGAGTATTGAGTTGGATTAAAAGGCTTTGTTTACTACATTGATCAATGAATTTAGTTATAAATTGTAATGTAATGGTGCTTTGCCGAATGTATGGGTGATGAAGGAATTACATATATGTTTTGATTGGAATGAAAGCGTAATTATCAATAGAAATGTTTGAATAGAGTTTGATATTATCGTATTGTTCAAATTAAGCTCAAGAGCTTAGAGGGGCAACTTCAGATAAAGGGAAGGCCAAGGTCACGGAATAGTCAAATCGAAATTTCTCTGAAAAATACGAGGTAAGTTCTTGAGTAACAAATCCTTAAATATGATAAAGTGAAATTATAATATTTATATATGCATAATATGCGAATTCAAATGGCAAATGATGTGTCTAAATGCAAAATTTTGGAAATGAGAGTATGAGTAAATATGGGATACCGAATACTAAAGTGGAATCTTAATGTATTTGGATATGAATTTGTATTCCTTGCTTACAAATAAATAAGCCGTATGAAATATGTTTGGTAGTATGCCGAAACTTGTGTTTCTGTATTTGAAATGTTATTGAAAGATGATATGATATGGATGCTGATATATGTAAGTAGAAATTTCAGAGTTAAAGCCGAGCTTAGTCTCGAAGGGCTTCCGAGCCAAAGTTAAAGCCGAGCTTAGTCTCGAAGGGCTTCCGAGCCAAAGTTAAAGCCGAGCTTAGTCTCGAAGGGCTTTCGAGCCAGAGTTTAAGCCGAGCTTAGTCTCGAAGGGCTTAAAGCCAGTGATAAGATCCGGATTTGGCCTTGAAGTCCATTCGTGGTGGAAATCAGATATGGGTTAAATGTATAAGCTCACGTACGAATAACTATATAAATAGTATGCCTTAACAAAACATATGTGCCACTTAATGTAAGGAAGGCAGGTATGCATTCTACGCTTGTAATGATTTAGCAGGTCATTGAATTCGTTTAGTTGAGTCAGTAAGGATTTGTGAACTATTATTTGATATCGCGGGTATGTATAAGAAATTTGATGTTGAGGTGTGTAATTTTATACTCGATTGATTTTGCAAAGAAGAAATCTAAACTACTCGATTTTGAGTGAATAACTCGTTGAATGCATTTGAGCTTCTTTTTGTGATAAACATGTGAGTGAGTTAGTAATATGGGTATGAGCATATTCTGCCAAAGAAGGTTTTAATCATGAGTTGTTAATATTACGCCCTTTACTTATTTTGATTGAATTACTTAAGTACTTACTAGGCAAGTCATTGCTTACTCTGTTTTCCCTGCTTTCGATTTTGTAGATCTTGATCGGAAGCTACGGTCTCGGGAGTTCCAGAATTGAAGTCATCTACACTATCACTCATCTTTTGGTACTGGTAACTAAATCTAGGAATGGCATGTATAAGTTGACTTTTGGTGTTCAAACAAACATCTTTTGAATTTTGTAACTAAATTAGGCCATGCGAAAATGGCTCTCTTAAGATTTTCACTTTGATAGTTATGGTAATAATTCGTTTATGTTATACATGAATGGTTGTGAATGCATGTTTGGAAACTAGTCATGAAGTATGTCATACTTCTAATATGGAAATATATGAAGTAAAAGTGATGAACGTGACTAGGGATGAGTTCATTTCGCACATTGTTTTGAATGCGATAAATTGGTTTAGTTGTGCTCGGTTGATGAGCTTTTGCGCAACCTTTGTCAATTATATCGATAGGTTTAGTAAAGGATCTTCTTTTATTATCATGCGGCTTTTCAAAGAAATAGTCTGGTGATGCCTCTCGACCCTCCTGCGATGGGACCGGGTCTAGGGGTGTTACACTACCTCCATAAATTAACCCCTAGTAAACTCCATTGAGCCTAACAACCCATTTTTTGACTTACCTCTAATATTAACCCATAACCCATTTTTGTTAAATTCCATTCAATTATTTTGATCCCTATTTTTGTCGAAATTTGAGTTAAAATTATTATCTAGCTTTGTTCTCTTTTTTTCAGTTGTAAAGTTTGTCAATATTCAAAGTATTGTACTTGAATTGTTCTAAAAAAAAAGTGTAGATACAGTTAATTCAGTTGTAATATGTAATAGTTCAATAGTTTTTGCATATTTCTACAAGCTTCCAAATCTAGAACGATGTCATCATAAGGCTTAGCTCTAGGAATATGTTCCAATGATAGAAATTTCTCTAGCTAGATATTTTTCACTTCAATCTCGATTCTAACCCTCTTTTTCAGCTTGTGACAACACCCCTAACCAAAGCCCCATTACAACTATTGAAAGACCTTTTGATCGATGTGTCGTATCAATCTATAGTGGTGGAGATTTGATTTTCTTGCAAGCCTATGGTAATAACTTTTCAGATTGACTAGAGAGTGCTTAATTCTTGAACCCTAAACACTTTGAGTGGATAGAGTGAACCCTTAGTGAGGATGTCAAAACCTGTTGATTTCAATTGAGAGATGATTACTTAGAAGAAGGGAAGAAACTTATGTTCCAATGATAAAATTCTCAACTTAGGGTGATTGAATCTTTAATGTTCTTCTGATTGAATTTTCATTGTATGACTACTTGTGAATTAGTTTGAAACATTATTAATAAAGATTGTAAGTTTAAAAGAATGATTCTTTATTAGGGATTGAGATTTTGCTTGAGGATAAGCAAAGGCTTAAGTGTGGGGGTATTTGATAAATGATAAATTATAAATATTTTTACCTCATGTTTAGCCTTTATTTTGGATGAATTATTATCAATTTAATGAGAATTGGTGCTCTTAATCTTTCTTTTTTATATCTTATACTCAGGAGAGCATAGGGAAGAGAAAAGAACGAAAAATAGACTGAAAACGGAGAAAATGGGCCAAAATATGTAATCAACATGGCCCAAGAAGTCACCACACGGCCGTGGCACACAGCCGTGCCACACAAAGACCACACGGTCCAGCCTCGACAAGCACGGCTAGGCCACAGGGCCGTGCCCTAATCGAAAAAATCTTACACGACCTCTTGTCGAAGTACACGGGCGTGGCACACGGGCGTGTTCTAGTCGTGAGGAAGAGGAATTTCACTCGGATTTGGATACTTAGAGGCTAAGAAAGCCATTCTAAACTCTATATAAAGACCCTAGGAGGTAAGTTGAAAGGGGTGCTTATTTCCCACTAAGGAAATACTCTTTTCTCTCAGGAAAGAGCGCCATATTTCTACCAACACAAAGAGTGAAAGCAAGGGATTACTCCAAGGGAAGCCGATTGATTCATCCCAGAAGCTAGAATTCTACATCAAGACAGAGGATCTCCTTAAATTCCTTCAGGGGTTTTCGGGTTTTTTATGTTTTGTTATTTTAATTCTTCTGAGATGTTTTCTTTCTTTATTATGAACTAAACCCCTCAAATACTTAGGGGGGATGAAACCTAAGACGAATCTTGTTATTATTTATTCTTGAGTTATATGATAAATACTTGAGTTGTTCTTAATTATGTATGCTTAATTCTTGTGTTAATAAGCCAATTCAAGAAACGGATATGCTTAAAGCAGAGGAGCAAAAGTCCCTGTGATAAGAGTAGATCTACCATAATTAAGCAGAGTTGCATGCAACCCTAGACATAGGGCGACATAAATCTGCCGGATTAGGGTCAAACCTAATATGGGGAACCATAGATCGAATTAATGCAATCTAGGGTGTTAATTAATAAAGAAACTTTAGTTAACAACCTAGGCCTAGTTGCTCTTCTCCTCAACGGAGGGTTTAGCATAAATTAGGGATCTCTACGGATCAAGTCAAGTGAATAAATCGTCTAGCTCAAGAACCAATAACAAGTGAAGTCTTGGTGGATTCTCCCTTAAGTCTTGTTTATATCAATCAGCTTTTCCCTAAAGTTTTCCCCAATTTACTTTTTGTGCACTTTTAGTTAGTTTTAGAATTAGTTTCAAACAAACCTCTTTTATTTTTAGGCTAGATAATAGAAAGGAAGTAAGTATTAGTACTTTTAGTTCCCTTGGGTGCGATAACTCGGTCTTGCCGCTAAACTATACTACTGTTCGATAGGTGCGCTTTCCTTTAACATCGTGATATTAGTTAGTTTTGGTGTGATCAATTTTATAAATTTTATTACTTAATATCGCGAGACGTTATCAGTCCTTTTTCACAAATTAAGCATACAAATGGTAAAATTTCTAAAAGAATTTTTCATGCAATAATACTATCATGTTGTAGACCTCAAAATAATATTAAAATAAAAATTTCAACCTCAGATTTGTGGTCCCAAAACCACTATTCTGATTTCATTAAAAACTGGATGTTACAACTCTCCCACTAAGGAATTTTTGTCCTCGAAAATCTTACCGAAAAATAGGCTAGGTTATTGTTTTCTTATAGCTTCATCAGGTTCCCACGTAGCCTCTTCAATACCGTGACATTGCCAAAGAACCTTCAGTAAAGCTTTTCTTTTTTTTAACTCTTTGATCTCTCGAGCTAAGATTCTTATCGATTCTTCATTATACGACATATCGGGCTGATTCTTGACCTCTGTCGGAGAAATTATATGCGAAGGGTCTAATCGGTACTGTCGTAGCATAGGCACATAAAACACATTATGAATCTTTTCAAGTTTTGATGGCAAAGTTAGTTGATATGTCACTGGCCCTATCCTTTCGATAATCTCATACAGCCCAATGAATCGCGGACTTAATTTTCGTTTGTGACCAAATCAAAGAATTTTCTTTTAGGGTGATACTTTCAGAAACATTTTGTCGCCGATATGAAATTCATTGTCTTTGCGTTTCAAATCCGCATACGATTTCTGTCGATTTGAAGCTGCTTTTAAACTGTCAAGAATTACTTTTATTTTTTTCTTTAGTCTCTCTGATCAAATCAACCCGTGAATCTTTTTCTCACTAAGCTCGGTCTAGTATAATGGAGTTATATATTTACGACCATATAGAGCTTTATACAGTGTCATCTTTATACTCAACTCACAGCTATTATTATATGGAAATTCCACTAATAGTAAATAATTTTCCTAGTTGCCTTCAAATTCTAGAACACAACAATGAAACATATCTTTGAGAATCTGAATCACTCTCTTAAACTGACAATCGGTTTAAGTATGAAATGTGATACTAATATGCAACCGTGTACCCAAAGCTTCTTGCATTTTCTTCCAAAATCGTGATGTAAACCGTGAATCCCTATACGAAATAATAAAGACTGAAACTTTCTGCAATCTAACGATTTCAAAAATATACAACTCAACTAGTCTATCTAGTGAAAAGTCTATACGCACTGGAATGAAATGTGCGGACTTCGTCAACCGATCAATAACAACCCAGATAGCATCTTTCTTTTTCAGAGATAGCGGTAATCCTGATACAAAATCCATTGTTAGTCTATCTTATTTCCACTCAAGTATCATCACTAGCTATAATAAACCTGAAGGTACTTGATGTTCAGTTTTAACTTGCTGACATATTGAACATCTGGACACAAAGTCAGAAATATCTCGTTTCATACTTGACCACCAATACCACTGTCTCAAATCATTGTACATTTTGTTACTCCCTGGATGAACAAACAAGTTACCACTGTGTGTTTCTTTCAAAATTTTTTGTATAAGCTCTGGGTTTCTCAGTACACAGACTCTACCTTCGAACAATAAACAATCATTTGTTCCAATCTGAAATTCTGAATCAGAAGTCGACTCACACTATACTAATTTTACTTTCAATTCATTGTCACATTTCTGAGCTTCGCAAATTTGCTGAAGAAACATCGGTTTAGCTTTTAACTTAGCTAAAATCGAGCTATCATTAGACAAAGTCAATTGTTTAATCATCGCTCTCAAAGCAAACAAAAATTTTCTACTCAAAGCATCTGTGACAACATTTATTTTCCCCAGATGATAATCAATGACTAACTCATAATCTTTCAAAAATTCAAGCCATCTTTGCTGTCTCAAATTAAGATATTTCTGTGACATCAAATACTTCAAACTCTTGTGATCAATAATTATGTGGCATTTTTCACCGAACAAATAGTGTCGTCAAATTTTTAATGCAAACACGATAGTTGCCAACTCTAAATTGTGCGTTGGATAATTCTTTTCATGCGGCTATAACTGTCTGGAAGCATAAGCTATCACTTTGTCTTCTTGCACTAAAACACATCCTAAACCGTTTAATGATGCATCACTAAAAATCACAAATTCTTTACCCAACTCAGGCTGAACCAGAACTGGTGCTTCAGTTAACAGTGCTTTCAACTAATCAAAACTCTGTTGACATTTCTCAGACCACTCAAACTTCACATCTCTCTATAATAGACGAGTTATTGGAGTAACTATCATTGAAAACCCTTTAACAAATCTTTGATAATAGCCAGCTAGTCCCAGAAAACTTCTAACTTCATATATGTTTCTTGGTGGCTTCTAGTTAATAATTGCTGAAATCTTACTCGAATCAACTTTGATGCCTTCTGCTGAAACAATGTATCCCAAGAATCTAACTTCTCGGAGCCAAACTCGCATTTACTAAATGTAGCAAATAGTTGTTTATCTCGTAAAGTTTGTAACACAATTCTCAAATGTTCAGCATATTTAGACTCGTCTCGGGAATAGATTAGAATATCATCAATGAATACAATAACAAATCTGTCTAAATACGGTCTAAAAATTCTATTCATCAAGTCCATAAAAATTGCAAGAGCGTTAGTTAACCCAAATGGCATAACAAGGAATTCATAGTGTCCGTACCTGGTTCTGAATGCAATTTTCGACACATCAGAATCTTTAACCCGCAACTGATAATAATCAGATCACAAATCAATCTTAAAAGATACTATTGCTCCTTTTAGCTAATCAAACAAATCATCAACTCTCGGAAGAGGATACTTATTCTTAATCGTAACTTTTTTAAGTTGTCGATAATCGAGACACAATCTCATTGATCCATCTTTCTTCTTTACAAATAGAATTAGTGCACCCTAGGACAAAAAACTAGGTTGTGCAAAACCTCTATCTGTTAACTCTTACAACTGGCATTTCAACTCTTTTAATTCTGAAGGAGCCATTCTATATAGAGCTATCGATATCGGTGATGTTCCCGGTATTAACTCAATAGCAAACTGAACCTTTCTAACTGGTGGCAACCTAGGTAACTCTTCTGGGAACACATCTAGATATTCACTGTGACAGCCCAATTTAGGGCCTAAATGGAATAGTGGTTTTGAAACCACAAATCTGAAGTAGAAAAATTTATTGCGATTACTTTTTAATATTTACTTTGTGATTGAATGACTGTGTGAAAATCTCGTTGCAAAATTTTATCGTTTGGTTACTCAATTTCAATTTAGTCCTAAATATCAAATTGAGCACCGAAACAATAAAATTCAGCAATAAGATTTTCACACAGTCATTCAATCACACAGTAAATATTAAAAATTAATCGTAATAAATTTTTCTATTTCAAATTTGTGGTTTCGAAACCACTATTCCATTTAGGCCCTAAATCGAGCTGTCACATTCACAAACCACTTACACAAATTCAATCTTTGACTCAGAAACTTTTGTATCCAGTATATAGGTAAGGTAAGTATTACAACCCTTTTTCACATATTTCTGAGCTAGCATAGACGATATCACAATAGGCAATCTATTCGAATCATCGGATTCAGTACGAAGAATTTTACCATTCTAACATTTCAACTCAATAGTCTTTCATCTACAGTTTACAATAGCATCATGCAGAGTCAACCAGTCCATACCCAAAATCACATCAAATTCATTAAACAGTAAAAGCATCAAATCAGCCGGAAAATAGTAACCTCGAGTCACCAAAGGACAGTTCTTGCAAACTTTATCAATTAGGACATATTGGCCTAAGGGGTTCGATACTTCAACCATAAAATTAGTGGACTCAACAGGTAAACTCTTACTAGACACTAAATTCATACAAATATATGAATGAATCAATCCAGGATCAATCAAAGCAATTACATCAGTGTCATAAAGAGAAAAAGTACCCGTGATAACATCTGGTGCTGATTCATCCTTGCGAGCTCGAAT
This sequence comes from Gossypium stocksii, assembly GCA_020496765.1. Lineage (NCBI taxonomy): Eukaryota > Viridiplantae > Streptophyta > Magnoliopsida > Malvales > Malvaceae > Gossypium > Gossypium stocksii. The sequence goes on from CM035627.1 coordinate 32,324,309, forward strand.
AGCATAAGCTCTGGCTAGCACTCAAGCCTCAGATTTCACAACAGAATCCTTTATTGAACCTTTGCTACAATTCACATTTCTAGTATTTCAGGGTGGTCTCCCTCTAGTAGCTGTATTACTCAGTCAAGTAGTCTAAAGTTTGTCTTTCTCAGGTAACTCAGGACAATCTTGAATAAAATGCTCTTGTGAGCCTCACCTAAAACAGGATCTGGTATTCATCCAACATTGTCGTCTACCACACTGTTGACACTCAGGTTTGTTGGCTTTGACACTACCAACACTTGATACTGAAGTGGCTTAATCTTTTGAACTCACATGTTGCTTACCACAATCTCTATTAGAATACCCCACTGAAGTAGTTGAACGGTTATAGAAATCCCTTGATTTCTTTGACGAGGAATAATATGATTTACCCATTGACCTCTTTCTCGAATCTCTAGCTTCAAAGTCGGCTCTTTTTTTTTTTTTTTGCTAAGTAATTTAGCTTTATGTGCTCTATCAACTAAGACAACAATTCTTCCAGTTCAAGTATCCCGACTAAAAGCTTGATGTTTTTATTCAACCCGTCTTCAAACCGTTTGTACATAATCTCTTCAGTTGGAATGCACTCTCGGGCATACTTACTCAGTCTAACAAAATCTCTTTCATACTCAGATATGGCCATACGACCCTGTTTCACTTCTAAGAATTCCTTATGCTTTTAATCAAGAAACCATTGACTTATATACTTCTTTCTGAATTCGGTCTAAAAGAATTCCCATGTAATCCAGTCTCTTGGCACTACAATTATCAAAGAGTTCCACCACTGGTATGCTGCATCTTTTAAAAGAGATATATCACATTTAACACATTTTACTAGCGTACAAAACAGTTCATCAAAAACCCGAATTGTATTCTCAAGCCAAAACTTGGCTCTCTTAGGATCATCATCAATTGTAGCTCTAAACTCTTCAGCCCCATACTTTCGAATTTTATCTACAGGCGGCTTACTCATATGCAAAGATTCCAAACTTCGAGGAATTATGAGAACCAGTTGGGAATAGGTACGGGTGGAGGTTGTTGAGCAGCCGAATTTATTCAAACATACTCAAAGAACCACTCATTCATCATTTGGAAGAAAGCTTCTTTGGCCTCTCCTTCCCGACCTTCAGATACAGGTCTCGATTTAGATGGTGCTGCTCCGTGAACAGAGGCTAGAGCATTACTTTCAACATCATCGGAGTCAGCTCGATTGGAATCCATTATTATATGAAAACATGATTTAAAAACTGTCAGTAGATATCACACTATCATAGGTTAAATATGGCATGTATAGCTAGACTCATATACGCTACGTTAGTCCTAAAATTGACTAAATTGTAGCTTTGATACCAATCAAATATAACACCCTAACCTGTATCCATCGCCTAAATAGGATTACGGAGCATTACCGGACTTATTATATAAATAAACAGACATTTCATATTCAATACTCATATTCAAACGCCAATCATTCAATTTCAATCCTATAGTCCCTAACACGAGCCCTCAAGACCCAGAACAAGCTTTTAAAACAATTTAGACTTAAACGTAAGCTTATGAAAATTTTGAAAAAAATAATGAAAATTTCAAATTACATGGGACACATGCTCGTGTGGCCAGGCCGTATGTCTCACACTGCCAAGGGACACGCCCATGTCAAAGGTCGTGTGGACATTCGAAATGGGATCACATGGCTGTGTCTCAACCCGTGTCCAGCCCCATGTAACTCACTAACTTAGGTCACACGGGCGTATGGCTAGCCCTGTAACTCTCTGACTTGTTTTCCTTAGGAATCTCAAGGAACACACAGCCGTGTCATCTGACTGTGTGTCATACATGTCTGAGACACACACTCGTGTCTTTACCCTTCTGGACGAAAATAGGCTATTTTCTATGCAACATGTCTCACCTAACTTTGGTGCCAACCTACACATTTCAATAGCATATAACCACAACAAAAAATATGTACTCAAACCAACCCAAAATCAAACCAAAAACATGCAATATCCATCCACACAATATGATATCCATACACATTCACCTAATCACTTTTAAGCATACCAAGTATACTTCCAAAATCTACCTAAATGGTCATTTGCATATGTGCACATAATGCAAAAACATAACATGTATACCACTTCACCAATACATCTAATAGGTACCAAACTACAAATGCACCATCAAGCATTCTCATGGCAATCATTAATCATACAAGATATGGCCAACCACACATATATACATACCAACACCTATGCCAAATCAAACCACATTAAATGGCCAATTACACAACTAAAACATATAGGCTTTCATTAGCCAAAATGGCCTATACATGCCATATAACCAAAATACATAAAGTTCAAAAGCACCAAAACAACTGCTGGGTAGTGTGATGAGATCTCCCATAACTTCCAATTCGAACAAGCTTTCGAATCACTATAAAATACGGAAAAGTAAACAAAGTAAGCTATTAAGCTTAGTATGCTCGTATGGCTAATAAGTACAACTTGCCATTCATCCATAATTTAAAGAACCATAAGTAAATATAGGTAAATTTCAATCAATTCAAAGATTAGCACATAATCATAACCATGTTAGTCATGTATGAGTACATCAACTACAATTTACTTGTCATATTTCTCATGAATACATGAACTGATCAATATCTTCTCTTTTATTACCATACCATCATTTTTGCCTGTTGAACCATTTGGAATACTACCAGATACTCAGGAATCTCGTACACTAAGTGCCATTATATGATTAAACCACCTCTATTGATAAACCATAATTCATACATAATTTTACGCCATGCTTACTCCATAAAAGTCTACCTTCACAATTAACCATTAGTGAACCCCGTTGAGCCTAACAAACTGTTTATTACTGTCCCTCAATATTAACCCATAAGTCTGTTTTGGATTCCTTGAGAATTTTCCTCATTCTGATTTGATCCCCATTTTTGTCGAGATTTGAGTTGAATTATTATCTAGCTATGTTCTCCCCCTTAGTTAGTAAAGTTTCATTTTTTTTATTTGTTCTTAAAAAAACATTTACAAAGTTATTTCAATTGTTAATTCATCATTAGGACTATTCATAAGGAAAAGCTCAATTATAAGACTATTTATTCAACATTATAACTTTTTTCTAGTTAGGTAATTTTTCAGTTCAATCTTGATTCTAACCTTCGTTTTCAGCTTGTGACCACACCGCCTAACCAAAGCCACGTTACAACCCTTTAAAGACCTTTTGATTGATATATCATGTCAATACATAGTGGTGGAGATTTGATTTTCAAGCAAGCTCATGGTAATAACTCTTCATGTTGACTAAAGAGTGATTAATTTCTAAACCCTAAACACTTTGAGTGAATAGAGTGAACCTATAGTGAAGATGTCAACTCTGTGTGAATTAAGGGTAATTACTTAGATAAGGGGGGATACCTATGTTTTCATGCTAAAATACTCAACTTAGATTGTTTAAAACTTTGATGTTCTTTTAGTTGAACTTTCAAGGTATAATTACTTATGGATTATTTCGAAACATTATTGATAGAAATTATAAGTTGAGAAAAATGAATTCTTAATTGTGAGTTGAGAATTTTGCTTGAGGACAAGCAAATGCTTAAGTGTGGGGATATTTGATAAATCATAATTCATACATAAATTTACCCCATGCTTAACACATTTATGGATGATTTATCATTAGAATTGTGGAATTTGATGCCCCTAATCCTTTAATTTCATGTTTTATACTTAGGAGAGCATAAGAAAGAGAAAGGAGCAAGGAACGGGCCAAAAACAGAGAAAATAGACCAAAGTGAGAAATTAACACGGCCTGAAGTTCCTCACACTGGTACACCATACGCCCGTGCCAAATTAACAGACTTGAACACGGCCTGAGCCCGATTCACATGGGCATGCCACACGAGCGTGTCCCTATCGTAACCCGTTTTAATTTCACACGGAAAAAGCTACTTAGGGGCTAAGAAAGGTATTCTGAAGTCTATATAAACACCCTAGGAGAGGACTAAAAAGACACAGAGAATAGAGAGCAAGGAATTACTCAAGCAAAGCCAATCGATCCAAGCAAGGATCTACATCAAGACTGAAGATCTTCCTAAATTTCTCCCAAGAGTTTTGGGTGTTCTTTATGTTTTGTTGTTTTCCTTATTTTGAGATGTTCTCTTTTATGAACTAAATCCCCTAAATACCTGAGGGGGATGAAACCTAAGACGGATCTTGTTATTGTTATCTAAACTATATGATAAATATTCGATTTGTTCTTAATTGTGTTTTTAATTCTTGAGTTAATATTTCAGGATATTGATTGAAGTCGAATGTGCTTATTTAGTGGAGCAAAAGTCCCTGTTTAAGAGTAGTTCCAACACAATTAAGTGGAGTTGCTCGCAATCCTAGACATAGGACGATGAAAATCTACCGAATTAGAGTCAAATCTAATAGGGGGATCCATAGATCGAGTTAATGCAACACTAGGGGTTTTAATTAGAAAGAAATTTCAATTAATCAACCTAGGGTTAGTTGTTCTTAGTCTTGAAAGAGATATTAACATAATTTAGAGATCTTTACGGATCAAATCGAATGAATAAATCATCTAGTTCATAGTTAGATAACAAGTGGAGTTTAGGTGGATTCTTCCTTGGGTATTGTCTTAATCGATTAGTTTTCCCAAAGTATTTCCCCAATTTATTCTTTGTCGCGTCTTTAGTTTAGTTAGTTTTTAATTTAAACCAACTCTCTTTTATTTCCTAGGCTAGATAATAGAAATGAAGTTATTACTAGTACTTTTGGTTCCTTTGGGTTTGACATTTCGGTCTTGCCATAAGCTATATTACTGTCCGATAGGTGCGCATGCCTTATTCGTGACAATAGTCCGTGTCTAGGTACGATCATAAAAATATTACAACTTATCACGCACATCATCTATCTCATATCTAATATAGATACTCACTCTCGAGCCATCACTGGGTTTGCTCACACAAGCTATCGGTCAAGCCGTAACTACACAGTGCTGCTTACACAAGCTGTTGAATAACCGCAACACATGTCGAAAAACTCAGTCACCAGTAGAACGTACAGAACCAACACCCAAAACATAAACTCGGTAACCCCTAATGACATGTTATTTGTATCCTATCTATTCTTAAGGTTCAACTGGGATTCGTACATTACCGATAACTTGTCTAAAATTTTCGCAGTGTCATATTATCACAATTATATGAATTCAACATTTAAACACGTATAATTTAATACTTATTATGTAACACCCCTCACCCACATCCTTCGTCAGATTAGGGTTTGAGGCGTTATCGTACTCACAGTCATGTGAACATTCGATTACGAAATAAAATTTTCACGAAAAATTTAAAACTTTTTTCATTCTTATCCAAAACATTCTTATTATGGGACACTTAGAAAAATTTTACTCAAAATAGAGCACACGCCCGTGTGGGACAGGGACACACTAGTGTGGGCAGGCGTGTGGTCACACACGCCCATGTCACTAGCCCGTGCAGAATTATTTTACAATTCAAACCTACAAGGGTTTTCACATGGCCGAGCACACAACCGTGTCCTAGACTGTGTCCTTCACACGGCTGGGCACATGCTCGTGTCTTAGCCCGTGTGAAAAATCCTAGATATTCTGTTTATGATGTCATCAAGAAGTTTTTGTCACACGGCCAAGCCACACGCCCGTGGGCTAGGCCGTGTCAAGCACTCGGTCGTGTCTCCGCCCATGTGTTTACTACTGGGCATTTAATTTTCATAATTTCAGGAGTAGGAGACACTCAACATGCCCATGGGGCTAGCCATGTGTCACACACGGCCTAGACACAAGCCCGTGTGTCTACTAGTGTTGATAGTTATAAGCTATTTTCCAAGCCAACTGCCACCCTAAAACACAACCAATACCAACCAAATTTTGCTAATACTCAACATAGCATAAAAATCCACTCAAACATCCACAATTTGACATTCATGCACTAAATTTCATCTACTATCATCAAGCATACACATCATCCCACTTTCCACTTAAACATTGCAAGCTTGCACCTTAATATATTACAACACTTTAACAAAATAGAACTTAAACCAAATTTGGCTCATTCCAAATGGCCAATTACCAAATCAATACTAACAACATTGGACCCAAAGAACAATGGCATATAGCTCAAAACATTGGATCATCTATACATGCCTATTTTAAAGTTTACTAGCAAAATACCAAATGGTTGTTGATAGTGTTGATGGAATCCCAACTTGATCACCGGACCTCGGGTTAGTGTGACGAACCTATAAGGGAAGGGAAAAGAAAAGGGGTAAGCTATAAAGCTTAGCAAGCTTATATGCAAAATTAATGAGCATTAAAATCAGAAATTCATATAAAAAGGAAATAAGCTTCACTATGATCATATTAAGTTTGAGATTATCACTTACTCATATAGCCTTAACACATATTTCAATACATACATTAAGCACTTAGCACACATGATATTTTTATATAACCTGCACATACACATTCTTAACACATGGTCAAATCTTTTTGCACACAATCACATTTTATCATATCGATTCAAGTAACCCGTTGAACCACGTGGACTGCTAAAGGATACTCGGAATAAAGCACAAAGTGCCACATATAATGTAGCCGAAGCTACCACTAATTTTTAGCCAAGGCTACCACTTAACACATACCACATGAGGGCTCAGTAATGAGCTATTCACGGGTCTACTCACACAAGCTAACGGTATAGTCAAAACTACTCAGTACTGCTCACACAAGCTGACAGGTATCCGCAACAAATGCATGATTACCTAGCCACTGGTAGTCGAACTAAACCAGCACCTGGAAACATATAGACAATCGATCACAATCAATGGTTTCCTAGTGACATGTCACTCGTATCCTAAATGATTCCTAAGGTTCAATCGGGGCTTTTCCTCGCTTATTGGTTTATCAAAACACATATTCAATAATTTGTTATAAAATTTCAGATTTCAAATAATTAAGGTAATTAAACATAATAGTTATAATAACTCATTATTTGCATATAAAACTTAACTCGGTGCAAAATGCTAATCTTTACGATTTAGTTTGATACCTTGCCTTTCCCTCGGTCAAGGTCGATTTCGTGTCGTTCTTGATTTTGATCTTGAAAAGTTGAAAAACCCTAGTTATGGAACCCTTGCAAGTTTCGGCCAACACTTGGGGAAGATGGACATATTTTTTGCCTTATTTTCCCTTTGTTTCTTTTAATACCCAATTGATCAAAATGCCCTTAATGGCATTCTTTGAAAAATTTTCCTTCCATGGGTATTTTTGTCCATCATGCCATACAATGGTCTAATTGCTAAATACGGACCTCTAGTCTATGAATTCATTTCAATTTCACACTAAATGCTTCTAGAACACATATTTTGAAAATTTTGCAATTTAGTCCTATCACTCAATCGGGCTCTTTATCGATAAAATCTATTTACTAAAATTTCACTTATGCAATCAATCACACAATAGACCTTAAAACTTTATCGAAATAAATTTTTCTATGTCGGATTAGTGGTCCCGAAACCACCATTCCGTTTAGGCCCTAATTCGGGCTGTTACATATTAAATATACTAACTTACCTCGAACTCAAACGACGAAAATGACCAATTAATCGATAACTTTGTCTTTTCCTTGATCTAGTTCCGTACTTCATTTTTCTGGATCTATATAATCAAATTTAACTATTTTAATTCTCACTCTATTCAATTCAATCCAATTTCATATTATGGTAAAATTACTATTTTGCCCCTAATTATTTGACTTGTTTATAATTTAGTCTCTATCTCATAAAAATGCAACACTTATGTTAGCCGAATTTCACCTAAGTCCATAGTAGCCCATATATTTTATTAATTCACACATTTTAACACATAATTTTCACTTTTATCAATTTAATCCTTATTTGACAATTTATCAAAAATTACTTAACAAATGTTGTCTATCTAACAACAATGATGCATTTTCTATCATCAAACATCAAAATACTCACAGACTCATCAATGGAAAAACTCAAATACTTTAGTATTTTTGCAAATTAGTCCCTGGGCTAGCTAGATTAAGCTACAACGACTTCAAAAACATAGAAATCATTAAAAACGGGACAAAAATCACTCACCAATTGAGCTTCAAAGTAGTCGAACCCTAGATGAACAAAAATAGCTTCTCTTCCTTATGAAAGTTGGTGGAAGATGATAGTTGAAGTTGATGATATATTTGTTTTATTTATTTTTATCATTAACAACCTAATTACTTAACTAACCTTTAAAGTATTTAAAAATTACTTAATTGCCAAGCCAACACATTCTAGTAGCTCAATAATGGGCTAATTATCATATAAGGACATTCACTTTAAAGTTCCATAGCTATTAGAAACCTTTAGCTAATAGAACCCATCTTTTACACCTTACGCTATTTAGTCCTTTTTCACAAATTAAGCATACAACCGGTAAAATTTATTAACGAAATGTAACACCCCTTACCAGAGTCCGACACCAGGACGAGGTACAGGGCATTACTGTACTTGAACATACTTAATTCGTGAAATCGAATCATAAAATTTCTTTTCTTTTTAAAACTTCTCATTCAACATTTTAATAATTCTATCATGGGCCCTCGGGGCCCTAAACATATATCGAAAATGTTCCAGAACCGATCAGTGAACTTTCAAACACTTAGAAAATTCTCATTTAAAATCGGGTCACACACCCGTGTGGGTATAAGACATGCTTGATTCCCTCACACGGCCTAGACACACTTATGTTATGACCTCGTGAAGCCATAAGGAGCATTCTATTTTTCTTCCACGGCCCCACTACATGCCCGTGCGGTGGTCGTACCATTCCCACGGTAAGGATACACGACCGTGTCACTAGCCTGTGTGGTAATTTATTTGATTTTATTTTCAAAATGAAAGGTGCAGGGACACATGACCTACTCGCATGCCCGTGGACACACGGCCTAAGCACACACCTGTGTGCCCAACCGTGTCGACAACATTAGGCTATTTTCCAAGCCTTTATGCCAACCTGAAACATAACCAATACATACTAACTTAAAATAACACTTTATAGCATTCCATTCAAGAGAATCAACCATCATTTTACAAGGGTTTAGCAGATAATATTAGGCCATATCTAAAGGCCATTACAACTTGACTCAAGCATAACAATGGCCAACACATATAGCCATTAAATTTACAACTTCCAAAATAACCAACCTCCTATACATGCCATACAATAAAGAGGCTACTTACTGTACCCAAAATAGTTAGCTTGATAGTGTGACTACGAGCTCCGACTTCAAATGATCCCAAGCTAGATCAGCAAATCTACATGAAAAAGGAATAAAAGGAGTAAGCATATAAAATGCTTAGTAAGTTGCATGAATAAGATAGCAAATGAAGTCATAAATTAAAATCCCATTAAACATAATGAAAAATGAAATATTATAGACTTCCTTACTCGTTCACATACTTACTCAACTTCATGGTTTACAACATGCTCATAACTTACTCATTCTCATGAAACATTCAAGATCATATCATACTCGTGCTCATTGTATTGTATTTCTCATACTTACTGTATACATAAACCTGCAACACTCAATATAAAACTCAGTCTTTCTCTTTAAGTTTTGCCAACACAAATACTTATCTTTATGACTCTTATAATACCAAAGGATAGTCGTAAATCAATATCATGAAATGGTGCCAACGCCATGCCCTGGGCATGGTCTTACATGGGATTACATGTCGATGTCGATGCCATGTCCTAGACATGGTCTTATACGAGACCATATTCTGATGCAGTTGCCATGTCTCAGACATGGTCTTACACGAAATCTCATAAGAGATGTCTAAGCCATGTCCCAGACGTAGTCTTACAGGAGATCCTATCATTTCTCGGTGCCAAAGCCATGTCCTAGACATGGTCTTACATAAGACCTAATCTTGGATACTCATGCCATGTCCCAGACATGGTCTTATAGAGGATTACATTTTGATGCCATTGCCATGTCCCAGACATGGTCTTACGTGGGATCTCAATTTGGTGCCGATGCCATGTCCCCAACATGGTCTTATACGGGACCTACAATACTCATGACAAGATTATGGTATCCTTCGTGTCATTTAAGTTTGCATAACTTCTCTTTTCATGTTTTCATCATTTCTTGGTAGAATTTCATACAACTAACTTCATGAACATCATACATTGCTTTAAAAATTTAATGTCATAAATCTCTTTCATAATTCATACATTATCTCATATAATCATCATCATGAAACTGATGCAGAATTCATATAAGATAATATACATATCTTCATGAAGTATCATAATTTCATAGAAAAATCATCATAATGAAATTTACATAACATATAGGCTAAATTATCACATACAACTTACCTCAAATCCAAAATGTGGGAAATTATTCGGTTTAGTCCTCGATTTTATTCTTTCCCCGGTTTTGTTCCGGGCTTCGTGTTTCTTGATCTCAAATGGTAAATTTAACTTGTTTAGTATCCACATTGTCTAACTAATTCATAATTGACACTTGGGTAAAATTTTCAATTTTACAAATTTTACCCACTAAACTTTTGCATATTTGCAAAATAGTCCCTAGAGGGTAAAATTAAACTTTTGCATATTTGCAAAATAGTCCCTAGGCTTGTAAAATGAAATGTGTCTATCCTCTTGGCTACCCAAGCCCAGTTGACACTTACTAGTGTCCATACAAGCCCACATTGTTCACAATTTCATCCTTTTACTACACATTTGCATACTTTGCAATTTAGTCCCTTTTAGGGATTTTCATACAAAATTACTTAGAAAAAGATGTTTACTACACCTTAAACCTTCATTTTCTACCATTAGACATCATTTTACTTGCATCTCATGCAAAGGTATATTTTTAAATATAAACCCTAGCTTAAATTAGTGGTAGAATTAGCTAGATTAAGCTATGAGGATTTCAAAAATACGAAAAGCATGAAAAACGGGGCTTGGAGACACATGGAGCTTATTTTTGGCACAAGGAGTCCCTTCAATTTTCGGCACAAGGAGGAAGAAGATGGACACAACTTTGGCTTATTTTTCCCTTTTTATTACTTAACTTTACCAAATGACCAAAATACCCTTATGGCTATTCTTTGATATTTTTCCCTTCAATGGGCATTTTGGTCCACAATGCCAAAAATTGGTCTAATTGTCAAATAAGGACCCCTAATATATTCTCTTATGCTACTTCATACTTAAACTGTAACACCCCAAATTCGGCCTAGAAGTTATGGTCGAATCCAGCATGTCACATTGAAGTGTTTTATCGAAAACCTTGTTTTCATTAAAAAACCCTTCTAGAGAAATTTTAAGTAAAAACCTAGTTTGTACGTTCTTTTATAACAAGGTATATTCAGACGTCATTTTTAACTTTTACTTCATGTTAAAAGTTACTTTAGAAAAATTTACTTTAACTGCGGAAGCTTATTTTAAAAAAAAAAACAACAAGTGGTTTCAGAAAGAAAAAAAACTTAAAATGTGTTTAAAATGAATAAATCCATGTACCGGTCTTAAAGCATCATAATGAACAATAATAACTAGAGAAAAGGGCTTATTACAATTCAGACTTAAATAATTAAAATACTAGAACTTTTAATAAAGAAAAAGAATCAAGTCTAAGTTGTCTTGCTAGTTAGCCACCTCCGAGTCCCTCTATCCGTCGGACCGCCTACTAAGATTCACCTCAGAAAAATAAAAGAGGGTGTAAGTTTCAAAACTCAATGTGTACAACCTTTAGCAACAATATATATATATTATGCAACACAAATCATCTTGGGCCTGAGCCTAATACACTAATAACACAAAATCTTGAGTAATCATGTACGCAATAATGCAATGCCCAACCCATCCAACCGATACACATCATCTCCGTCCAACCGAAACACATCTTATGGGGATAACTATATCGACCCACCTATCCGATACACATCAATGGTAGCACAGGTTGTAGTACTACCTAACGTTGCAGCAAAGCTGCTCGTGGCTTAAAAGCCTTCGTTGGATCCACAGTCATCAAACGACCGTGCGACCCTCATATAACACCTCCTCCAACATAATTCCCACCCACATGTAACATCATAATACATGAGTGTAACATGTAGCATACAGTATGTGTAAGTCATACTTATAACACATAGGGCTATTTTAGTAATTCTACCCTATAGGGGTATTTCAGTAATTCTACCCTACAAGGGTGTTTAAGTAATTCTACCCTACAGGGGTATTCCAGTAATTTATTAACGTATGGGTCTTAATTATGAACTTTGGCTCGTCAACAACTCCTCCTTGACTAGAGTGAACAGACACTATACACCAGGTAGGATTCCAAAGAAGAGGAGGTGGGTCATTAAGACCGCTTAAGTACCAAGCTCTCCCTAGATCCAATCCTAGACATGCATATGCCCATTGCTACTCTCTAACCTTTCGACTTTTCCACAAACGTACTTGATAAATTAATTAAGTTTTATGCGCTTGAGGATTCATTAGAAACTAGGCCGAAAAATCCCTTATAAAACCCTAGTATGTCTGCATGCTTTCATTCATTCATATAGTCCATCGGGGCCAATCGCATTTATATGGCCCATTAGGCCCAATCATAATCATACGACCTATCAGGCCCAATCCATTCCAAATAATTCAACAAACTTTATCAACTCATCACTTATTATCAACATATCAATTTTCGCTAACTTGGGCCCATAAGCCCGTTGGCCTATTTGGCCTATTTTGGCTCGGTTAGCCAAAACGTGACCCAAGTCTCATGGGGTCTTTGCTATGATATCGGTTACCCTCATACTAGTGTTCGCGCACTCATGAGACTGCTGTAGCCAAACTTTCAGCTTTTCGGCATTTCGACATTTCGGGATTTACCGATCTATTGTGTGCGAAGTGTACGTACACAGCTGGTATCGAAACGTGTTACGATCTCCTTAGCCTCGAACTTACAATCGATATCACCCTTCAATTAATCGCATGCTTAATACATATCTTTACCAAAACTGAAACCTCGCCTTTCACCTTACCTTGCGCGACAAGTTATAACAGCCCCTTCTTTAATCACTAACCACGACCAACTCCTAGATCTACACCAATCTTAACTATTAAAACCAGAATAACAGGTGACTTGTATCCAACACAAGTCCCCCTTCCTTTAACTATGACCATTCGGCCAACTAAGAGCAAGAACACTTACCCAAGAAGCAATCGGCCCAAAAGAGGAGTAGTACGGCACAGAGAAGGTTTGGCCAACAAAGTATTCAGCTTAGAGAAGGTGAACTAGAAGCAAGAAAGAGAAGAGTTTAATGAGAAAGGAAGGGAAGAAATCGGCACAAACTTAAAGGGAAAGAATAAGTTTTTTTCAGCTTTTGGGTACTTAGAGAGAAAAGTAGTTTTCGGCAAAATAAGAAGAAAGGATTTGGCATTAGCTTAGAACTCCAAATTTGGCACCTATATATATACTAGCCGAAATTACCTTTCCTTAATTGCCAATTCGGCTCTGCCACTTCTTTTATCCCATCTCCTAACTTTTCTCCATGATAAGCTCCTCAATCCCTTCCAAAAATTTCTCTTCTCATGACTTCTTTTAGAGTCCAGTTCCACGCCACTACCAACCATCTAGATGGCAAAAATAAAATTCCTAAAAATACTAAGCCAGCACTCGAACCTAGGATCCTCTTGCTTGCCACTAACGCCATCTCTCTACACCCTAAGTGGCGTCACTTATCCACTACACCATAGCCATGCTTGTGTCCTATTTTATCTCCATTTATTTAAAAGCCAAGCTGCTTGCCATCAAGGTTCCTTTAGTTATTAAATTAAAATTTCTTCACCTCAAAGTTCGAATCCAGAACTTCTCCAACACCCTTAGACACTCCAAATTTATTAAACCCTTAAAGCCAACATGTCATTTGTCATTTTCTTGCTTACTAAAAAAAATTTTTATGAGACCCAAAGCCCAAAGCCCAATTCATCTAGGCCCAAAATTTGGGGCGTTACATAAACCTTCTAGAAACCCATAATTTGCATCTTTTGCAATTTAGTCCTAAAGGACAATTTAGCTCATATTTCATAAAATTTTCTTCATGAAAATTTCTCAATATTATAAAAGCATGTTCTAACTCATAAATAATCATAGAAATAAAATTTTCTACTTCGGATTTATGGTCTCGAAACCACCATTTCGACTAAGCCCTAATTCAGACTGTTACACGAAATTTTCATGCAATCATACTATCATGCTGTAGACCTCAAAATAATATTAAAATAAAAATTTCAACCTCGAATTTATGATCTGAAAACCACTGTTCTAATTTTATTAAAAACGGGTTGTTACACCTTCGACTCATTTTGGTATAAACATTTAATTGCTTTTGGTTTTAATGGCATGTATAGGGTAAATTGGCCAATGTTGGCATGAAAAATGTTTTGGTTGTAACTAGCCATTGGAATGGCTTGTGATAAACATATTTTGTTGTGAATATAAAAGTTTAAATATGGTTGATGTGTGTATGAAATGGATGAATGATGGAAATGATATAGGCATATTGATGGTTAGTTTGTGATAGTATAAAATTGGTAAATATGCCTATATGTGTGTATGAATACTTTGGTAAGTTTGGAAAAAATTAAACATATGAGTTGATATGTCATGTAAAAGACTTAGTTTTGACTTGGTTTGAATATCTTGTATTGGATTGGGAATGTGTTTAAATGTTGATGTAGGTGGAAGACAAGTTTAGGTGAGAAATTTGGCTTGGAAATGGCTTTATTTCGTCCACACGTGTAGAGACACGGGTGTGTGTCTCAACCGTGTGTGACACATGGCCTAACCATATGGGCGTATGTTTTGGCCATGTGTCTCCTGTATTTTAAAAATTGAAAATAGAATACTCAGGTAATTTCACACAGTTTGGCACGCGAGCGTGTGGCTTGGCGGTGTGACCCCTGCACCTACACAGCCTAGCACACGAGCATGTTACATGGCCGTGTGACACAAGTCAGAGAGTTATACGGCCTAAGACACAGATGTGTCACTTGGCCTTATTTTTTGTGTTTTGTTGAATGATTGTAGCAGCTAATGAATAAGAAGAAAGGAAATGAATTCTTTTTGTAGAAATGGAGAAAACAAAGAAGAAAAGTCATAAAGATTTGTAAGGTTTGTACAATGATTAATATTTGTTATTATATTCTTTACCATAGAATCTTATTTTCTTTTTCAAATAATTATTGAGAAATTTAATTATGTTTAAATATTTTTACAGATTTAGTATTGAATATGAATAATCAATTTTTCGTATGTGTTTATTTCGATGGAGTAATTTTAACAACAGTTGGTTGTATATTTGAATGTCACTACCAAATAGCAATGAAATTCAATATATGTGTCGAATAATGATATGAAAGAAAGAATTAGTGTAAAAATTGTTAGATGTTATGGAAGGAGGATCTTGAAACTATTCTACAAATTCCCAGTTTAGACAAATCCCATCAAATTCACCGCGATGGAATTTGTAGATGATGAAGGCGTGGAGACAATGTTCACACTTTATTACCAGAATCAGAGTGGACACATTGAATCGATTTAATTGTCTGTTGAGTTAGTTGATATGGAGCCAATTGAAGATTTCACTTCATTAAGTGAAGAACATAGAGTTCAAGGTCTATGTATGTAGGTTCCAAAAGCGTCTGTTGATAGGTGATCGACTGTACACGAGTTCGATATTGATCTTAAAGCTCCACCTGCGTTTGAAAACCTTAACTTGTGTCCCTGTTTACAAATACATTCGATAGTGTTTCAGACCGATGCATATGGTGAAGATGTATATGACAATAATGGTACTTCTGATCACGAGGTTGAAGATTATAGTAATTCTCATATAGACAAGGTCCCAGATGATATCGATGATGAAAGCGCGAACGACGATGGAAATGTTTAGGTGTCTTTAGTCAAGAACCCAAGTCGAGGCATTGTCATATGCAATAATCCTAGGGCTCACTTGTCGATCGTAGATCCTGATACGATGCATTCACTCAAGTTCCCAAAGTACCCCAATATACTACTTGCTCACCGATAGGTTGTAGATTCTAAATTAAAGGAGTTGTTAGTGGGCCAAAAATTCACTTTACCAAGGAAGATTGCATATTTTTCATTAAGTGGTATAACATGAATGTGTTGATTGACTACAAAGTCATTTTGCCTAAACCGACATTGTATATTAGGGAGTGTTGGAGGTTAGAAAAAAGGTGCAATTGGAGGGTACGAGCCGTATTTATCTAGAGGTCGCAAATGTAGGAGATCTAGAAATTTGTTAGGCCTCAAACATGCAGTTCTACACGTATGACCCAAGATCACTGCACACTTGATGCCAAAACTATCTGCAACTGCATCATGCCAATGGTGAAGGGCATGCAGACCATTCCTATTTTGGTATTGATTGTCTAAATGCGAGAATGATTCCAGTATCGAATATCATACTAAAAAACATAGATAGCAAAAAAGATGGCCATAGAGTAGTTGTATAGAGATTGGGATGCATCGTACAATGAACTATAAGGGTGGATAGCCACTATGCAAGAGTACGTACCAGTGACTGTCATTAAGTTGTAAGCACAACCTTATTACGGCCGGGATGACCAACTATAATCAAAAAGAATAATTTTCCACCGGATGTTCTGGACATTCAATCTATGCGTGCTGACATTTTCCCCACTACAAATTGCTCGTGCAGGTTGATGAAACTTGACTATATAGAAAATATACGCAAATCCTACTTATTGCGGTTGCTCAAGACAGGAATCGAAACTTGCTCCCGATAGCATTTGCCATTATGGAATAGGAGAACATGAAATCATTGGAATTCTTCTTGATGAAATTGCAGACGTATATTGTTAGAGATGACAATATTTGCATCATATCTAATAGATCGAACGGACTAATTGCCGTGATTAGACATTCCGGTGTTCCGTGGAGATTCATTGCTGAAACAAGTAAACCGAATGAAAGTGGGACACATGTTTGTCAATGAGGTCAGGAAGACAATAGATGCAAACCATCAGAGGTGAGGTCGATGAATGTAGAAATATATTCTCAATAGTTAGAAACTTTTCGAGTTATGGAATCCATCAGCTGTCGACCTCGTATCCCACTTAGGTCCTATAGAGTTGATATCCAAAATAGACGATATGATTGCGGAAAGTTTCACACACTTCGTTACCCTTGTATGCATGTCGTTACAGCTTGTGCTCGTGCCTCGATCAATGTTGAACAATATATCGACGAGGTATACACTCTGAAACGTACATTGCATATTTGGGGAAACGAGTTCCTTGTCTTGCGTGATTTATCTACATGAGAAGTGCCTTCATTGACTTTCAAGCTTGTCCCAAACAAAGAGTTACGTAGGAAGTCGAAAGGTCACCTGTAGGTCACCAGGATCCATGGTGAAATGGACATGAGGGAAAAAACTGACTCCAAACTTTGTGGTTTGTGCAGAACAACTAGTCATAATCGGACTAAATACCCACATCGAACCTACTATATTAGACAATCGTCTCGATCGAGTGGACTATGAATTAATGTACTCCATGTTCAAACTTTGATTAATTTTTTTTTATCAGGGTGGAATTTTCATATTTATATTTTAGGAATAACACAACTATATTACATCTTAAAATAAAACTTTGACATTACATTGTTTTCGAATAAGTCAAAAGTTTATTAAAATAATTAAGTCAAAAGTTGTGTTACCGTATTAGTTAATATATCTCAATTAAATAAAAAGTGACGTACAACTTTATAAGGGAACCCGTGAATAACAAATAACAATTTTATTATTAGCACATTAATCGTATTTGTTGTGTGATCATTTTCTCTAATCAAAGAACTCGTTTGGATATCTACAGTTTTAAAAGAAATCATTACCTGAACAAATAAACAACACACAAATAATGAAAATACATTTTTTAACATAAAAAATTAAAATTTAAACATTTTCACTCATTAGCAAAACACATAAATAAAATACAAAAGTATACAAATCACAATAATAAAAAAATAATATCACAATTATATATACATGCAAATGACAATAATATCACTTAAACTTTTTTTTATTCCTATCATACCAAAAAAATACTAAATTCTTTTATTAAAAAAATTATCATTACAAAAATAAAATTATTATTTTATTATACATACAAAAAGTTTAACATGCAATATTTAAAGCATTCAAATAACATTAAATAATACATAATACTCACAAATAAAAATTAGAAAACATCACATATTTTTTGCCATACCATTTTAATATTTAATAATTTTCTTTATAGTAGTTAAGTAAATAACAAACAAATAAATGATATTAAAAAACGCAATATACCTACAGCTTTCTTTCTTCCCAACACAAAATCTCTTAAACCCTAAATTGCGTAACTCTTTTGTTTTTCAACATTAGGGGACCATCTCATGGGGGCTTAGATATATGCTTTAAGGGAAAATAAAAATGGGGAAATTGGCAATTGTTTCGATGGTGAGAAGTAGAAACATCCTGTAACCGTCTGGTCACGTTTGTCGCAGGCGGTCAAATTGCCAAACAACTGTGCTGCCTGACAAGAGCCCTCCTCCCCTTAGGTGTCACCTGATAAAAGCGCTCATCTCCTTAAAATTATTTTTTTCAGCCCCTATATGGCTTGTATTATGTGAGGATTTTTTGTTCAACCCATATACTAGTACCATCCATCATTAAAATATTTAAAAAAAATCAATTATGGCCTAATGATGGGCGGCTATTGGTGGGGAAAAAATGGTGGTGCTGTCACCCCTTCAGGCACCACCCCTCGACATTGTTCATTTCACCCCCATTTTGGTAAATAATGCTATAGGGATACCATTTTAGTATTTAATTAACTTTTTGGTATTATCAAAGTAAAAAAGCTAGATTTTGAGAATCCACCAATAATTAAAATCATCCCTATTCAATTAAATAAATTATTAAAAATTTTAAAAAATAGAAAAATATTTAAAAGAATAAAATAAATTTATTCAATGAGTTCAACTGCTCAATTCAACTATTTTTCTTCAGTTCAACTAGTTTGGATTGGTTCTTGAGTCAATCAGTTTAATAACTTTGTCCAAACCGATACTCCGGCCGATTCTTGATCCGACTAATCAATTTGATTCAATTTAAATAACATTGCAACTAAATATCTTTTTCAAAATTAAAAAAATAAAAATTATATAAAATTTTAAAAATACATAAAAATGCTAAATTTAAAAAAAATTCTAAAATTATAAATTTAGTTATATTGTGAATAAAATTTTATTTCAATTTATATGATTTTTTTAATTTAATTCAAATAAATTTAAATAAATTTTTTCAATTTGGCTAATCCAAATTCCCTTTCATTTAACTTAATTAAAAATTAAATTAAAATAATAAAATATGAATCAATCGAACTAATATTATCATGCATTTCTTTCTACCTTTTTTTAGTATTAATGGCTAATCTCTTTGAGTACGGCGTATCATGGGCCTCTAACGCTAAGCCCTAAAGATGTGACTGAA
The DNA here is from genome assembly GCA_020496765.1 of Gossypium stocksii. Classification (NCBI taxonomy): domain Eukaryota; kingdom Viridiplantae; phylum Streptophyta; class Magnoliopsida; order Malvales; family Malvaceae; genus Gossypium; species Gossypium stocksii. The sequence goes on from CM035627.1 coordinate 32,344,009, forward strand.
GAACAAATTTGTAACTCTATAATTGTTGATACGTATGTGGGTTTCTTTTAATGTAACAAAAAAAAAAAAAAAAAAAAAAAAAAAAAAAAAAAAAACTAATTACCAACAGTATGAATTTAAGATTATTTATTAACTATTTTTACTAATAATGTTTATTAACTATTTTTACTAATAATCATGCATTTCTTCATTTTGTTGAAGTCCAATCGGTTTGACAATTAATTCGTCAAGATTTTTCCTCCTGTAATGTTCCTAATTTGATTAAAGCTCTTCTCAATTCATATGGTTCCCGACTATGTTGTCAAGTGCTAACGACCATGTGGAATATTTGGTTCCATAGGAACCGGTATTGTTGGCAAAATACTGATGCTCTACCAGCGGTTATTTTGTTTGCTTTTGTTTCGTTTCTGTAGAGCTGGAGAAATGCGCAGGGTATTTTTGATAGTGTGTAGGGCACCAGTACCATGAGGCGTTCTAGTGGTCCTATTTGGATCAGACTTCTTGATAGTCAATTAAAGTGAATCTTAGATGCGGCTTGTATTGTGGCAGAGGGGTCGAGGAATTTTTTAGCTTTAATACTAAAGGACTTTTTAGTCATTTTCGGTTATGCTTGGAACCTAAGTTAACAATGTGTTTGCACTTCGTGCAGTTGGTTTTTAGCTTAATCACTTGGTTGTGAGTCGAATCTGATTATCTATAGGTGATTTATGTAGTCAATAATAGTTCTAGAGATTTGTTAGAGTTTGGTATGTTGATTATAAATTGTCGAGCTAGTTCCATAATTTTTCCTTGATTTATGTAGTCAATAATAGTTCTAGAGATTTGTTAGAGTTTGGTATGTTGATTATAAATTGTCGAGCTAGTTCCATAATTTTTCCTTTTGTTCGACATGTAAGGACGTTAATAAGTTAATTCATAATCTCGCTATGGTAGTTTTATTTTATGTGAATCACATTGAATGAAATAGTCTTTCTTTTCTTCGCTTTTACTTGATGATGTATTGAGTTTCATCACTGATATTAATAGAAGACGTTAAAATTAAATTAATAAGATAAGCCTGTTAATTTGAGTTCTAGATTATGTCTTTATATTTAGCTTATAAATTTTTTCTTAATGAAAGTTCTTTTATTTAAAAAAAATTATTTATTAAAATAATATGAATTTTCGGAAAAGAAGAAGAAGAAATCGATATACTTTTTCAACCATAAACCATTTCACTCTAGTTTGAAAAGATACTGAAAGATAAAAGCAAAATTGATTTTTAAATAGATTTTTTTAATTTCAATGTCGATTTAGCTAGAAAGAGAAATTGGTATAAATTTTTATATTAATTGTATTATCCATGTTTATTATATTGTTGAGATAAAAGTAACTTTTAGTTCTTGAAATTGGTTTTTTTTTTTTTTAATTTGGTGTTTTTTTTTCTTTACTTTACTCTTTAAATTTAGAAATATTTTTTTTAATTTGATTCCTAAACTTAGATTCAATTAAAGTGTGATGACATCATATTATCTTATAATGCCAGCTTATCACCTAAAATTTTAAAATATATAATATAAAATTTATTAAAAATAAAATATTTATAAATTTTATTAAAAATTTCATGTGATGACATTGTATAATTTAAGAGTGTTTTGTCATCCAAGTTTAAATATCAAATTGAGAAAAAAATTTTGTTAAGAGAGATTAACTCATTTAAAAAATTTTCAAAGTGGCGTCCACTAAATCGTCGATCGATCCTCAATAATCGAATGTATTAACCCCTGTTGGGAATTTTATCTTTCATACTATGTCGAGAGCAAGTATGCCATAAGTGGTTACCAAGTAGACCTAGTTCATAGAGCTAGAAATACCTAAATTAGTGAACCTATAAGGCTAAAAACATTTTAATGTTCGGTATATAATAATTATGGAGCTCACCCACGTGTGCCCACAAAAAAGAGATTGAAACATCAACATCAGACTTATAACTCAATTACCAACTATAGTACAAGTGAGGTTACCTGAAGGTTAATATCATCTAGCATATTTTGATATTTATTTTGTTTAAATTAAACAATTTTTTGACATAATAAAAAAATATGATATGATAAAATATATTTAATAAATATAAAAATTGAAATATAATTAATATAAACATCCATACTGGTCTCTCTTTTCAACTAGTTTAACATTGCATTTTTCATGCGCTTTTCAATTAAATTGACCTATACATAGAAATTATAAAATCTAATTTTTAAAAATCGATTTTTCTTTTCTCTTCTTCATCTTTTCAGTTGGTTTGTAATAACATTAACATAATTTTAATATTTGAAATATTTAAATAAAGTTATTGTTTTTTTTATTTTAGTTTTAAAATGTTTTAAATTATTGTTTTGATAGATGCTAAAAGTAACATGTTTTAATACTGTTTTTAATGTGTTTCTGGGTGATTAATCAATGTAAATTGTGAATTTTATACTCCTAATCCTTTAAATTCATGTTTTTATATTTAAGAGAGCATTTGAGAGAAAAATATAAAACCCCTAACCCGTATCCGTCGTCAGAATAGGGTTTAGGAGCATTACCAGAATTTACAGATCAAACTCAGACATTTCATATCACTTTACATTCAAATTAGATATAAATCATAAATTAATCATATCGTCCTTTGTATAAGCCCTCGAGGCTCAAAACATGCGTTAGAAATGAATAGAGACTAAATCGAGAATTCAGAAAATTTTTCGCGAAATTCCAAAATTTTTCCTATGTGCAGGGGACACACGCCCGTGCGGTCAGGCCGTGTGGCTCACATGGCCAAATGACATGCCCGTGTCTTAGGCCGTGTGGCACATAAGGTAGGGCATACGCCTGTGTCCCTAACCCATGTAACACCCCAAATTTTTGGCTTAGAAGTATTGGGCCTTGAGTTTGGGATTGGTTAGGAGGCGACATAAATAATTTAGATGCATGTGAAAATTTTAAGATTTCACGTTTAGTTTAATATTTAAGTGAATTAGAAAAGATTGGTAGTGTGGGAAAAGTCCTAGGCTCGATCCAGCGCTCTAGCAAAAAAATTAATTTTTGCTTTAGTGGAACCCTAGTCTTAGGTATTAGGCTTCTTAAACAGATTAAGGGGAAATTAGGACACAATTGGGCCTATGGTTCAGTGGCAAGGTGGCACCACTTAGGGAGCTATAGGTGGCATCACTATCAGGTAAGGGGTCCAAGGTTCGAGGCTTAAAGTGGTAAATTTGGGGACTTTATTTTTGCACCTTGGAAGGAAGGTAGTGGCGTTGGAGTGGACTCTGGAAGGGGGTGTTCAAGAGCGAAATTTAAGGTAAAGATAATGGAGAGAAAATAGGAGATTGAGGTGTGGATGTGTTGGTGTCGATTGGGACTATAGAAGAAGCTAGTTTCGGCTTTTAGCTATTTAAAAGGGGTGCCAAATTCCTTTGAAGGGATTCTTTTGTTTTGCCGAAACATTCCATTGACAAATTCTCTTCTCCCTCTCATTCTAATGCCGAATAACCCACCATCTTTTTGCCGAAATTTCCATTAGTGTGTGTTCTTCTTTCTCTAAAAAGCCGAATACCTATATCCCCTTTACCGTTTTCTTTTGCTTTTCTCCATCACAAATTTACTTTTGTCACTTACAACCCTTAATCAAGATTTTAAAAGCCGATCGTACACTCAGTAGCTATCTAGGCTGCAAGATCAAAAACTAGTTTTGGTAAGTACTTAGTTAACCATTTTTAGTGCGTTTTGGTAAAAGCCGAAGGGGCTATCTAATCTTATTCTTGTCGTTAACCCTGTATTAACAAGGGGTAAAGTTCAAAGATTTCAAGCGTGGTAAGGATCTCTAGCAAGTGATCTAGAGGATATTCAGGAATAATAGCCAATGAGAGGCTATTAGAACTAGTGGCACACGGTAAGGTTACGGTAAGGCTTCGGGATTTAGTAAAGTTGTAGTTAAGTATGAAAATTGATTCGAGGTTGGTATTGATTGTAGGTTGAGGCTGAGGATAGTGTAGTGCAGAATCATCAACCAAGTGTGTACATACACTACACACACGACAATAAAAAAAAGCCAAAATCCTGAAATGCTGAAAAGTCAAAAGGATGGCGCCGACAATCACACGAGTGTGCGAACACTCGTGTGGAGATACTGATACGAGTACCGAGGCCTAGAGAGCAATCTCATGGTCTCGGGCCACTGTTTGGCCAACTGGGCCAAACAATGCTAAATGGGTCTGCCGAGCTTGTGGGCCCAAAGTGGTAAAAGTTGTTATGTGGAATTGTATGGTGGATTGATATCGATGATTGTATGTTTTAAGTATGATTGAGCCTAATGGGCTGCATAAGCATGATTGGGTTTAATGGACTTTATGAACATGATTGGGCTTAGTGGGCCTTATGGGATTGTAAAAATGCATGCTAGGGTTTTAATAGACTTTAGGCCTAGTTCTGATGAACTCTCAAATTACATAAGACTTAAATAAATAATCAAACATGTCTGTGGACAAGTCGCTAGGCTAAGGTGTGGTAATAGATGTGTGCATGTCTAAGATTAGATCTAGGAAGAGCTTGGTACTTAAGTAGTCTGAGTGACCCACCTCCTCTTCTCTTGAATTCGTCCTGGTGCATAGTGTCCGTTCACTTTAGCCACGAGGACTTGTTGATGGGCCGAAATCCATAATTAAAACCTGTAACAGTAGGAATTAATAAAATGCCCCTATAGGGTAGAGTTACTAAAATGCCCCTGTAGGGTAAAACTACTAAAATGCCCTCGTAGGGTAGAATTACCGAGACACCCTTATAGGGTAGAAATTACCAAGTTACCCCTGGGTAAAGAAATGACTAAAATACCCCTAAATGCTTAATGTGTGGAAAATTTGTATGTTGCATTCATAAAATGTATGTTGCATTTGGGTGGGTTTAATTATATGGAGAAAGATATGTAAGGATCGCATAATCGCTTGACGACCGTGGATCCATTGGTGGCTTTAAGCATAATATATGAACAGCAGCTTTGCTGCAACGTTTGGGTAGTGCCACTGTTGGTGCTACCTTTGGAGTGTAAGGATGGGTGGGTTGATATTTATATCCCCACAGGAGTGTAAGGTTGGAAGGGAAATGGAGTGCAGGTTTGGATTTGGGATGGGTGCATTGCATTCATATGAAACTGATGTGATTTGAGGTCAATGTGGGCTAAGGCCCAAGACCACCGATATTGTTAGGGCTTAGCCCAATGTGATATTTGTATATTGAATTGATTGATTGCCACAGGTCGTTCACACTGAGTTTCAAAACTCACACCCTTTAATTTAATGTTTCAGGTGACCCTCAGTAGACAGCTCGACGTGGGAGAGGTCTCGGAGATGGCCACACTGCAAGCTACTTAGAAATTTTAAATAGTTTTCGAATTATTTCATTTTAATTACTTGTTTTTCAATGGGTTGTAATAAGGCCTTGTATCTCCTATTTGACTTTTCATCTGGGTTTATTTTTGTTACAACTGTCGAATCATTAAACTTAAATGAATTTTTTTTAAAAGCTAAACGTGGTTTTCTAAGTAACCTTAATATGTGAACATTTTCTTAAAACATGGGCTTTCATTATAACTTAACAAGTTACAAGGATTCTAATTTTCTAAGTCACAAATTTAAGTTTTTAACCAATCAGCTTTTCCACTGAACACAAGTTTAACTAAATAAAGTCGTTTTGGAAATAATCCCTTCAATGTGACATCATCGGATTCGGCCATAACGTCTGGGCCGGGTCTGGGGTGTTACAACCCGTGTCACTCTCTGACTTGCAAAATTATTAAAGAACAAGGGTCACACGGCCAGGTCACACGTCCGTGTGCCAGGCCATGTGGTTAATTCTGAACATTCTATTTTGAATTTTGAAGATGCAGGGGACACACGGCTAGAATACACGCTCATGTGATAGGCCGTGTGTCACACACAGCTGAGACACACGCCCGTGTCTTTGCCTGTGTGGACAAAATAAGACCATTTTCTAGCCTTATTTTCACCCATTTCTTCCACCTATATTAACACTTAAATACAATTCTAAACTATATCAAGGCACTTAAAAAAGCCAAAGTCATGTTTTAAACATATCATATTTCCACTTCCAATTAATGTTGCCTTTAGGCACATCAAGTAACATATACCATTTTGTAAACAATTATATACTGTACTGAACTTATCAATTTAACTTATGTGCATATTTTACCAATTATGCTAAAGTTAATCATTAATATACCAACGTAATTTCTAACATTCAACCATTTCAGCACACACCAAACATGTTATAGCCTGATTTATACATACCAAAACATGTTAATCATAAGCCATTCCAATGGCTAGCAATATCCAAAACATTTACAGGCCAACATTGGCTAATCAACCTATAAATTCCATTATAACATTAATTGATTTACCGTATATACTTAATTGGGCTAATGTGTAACGACCCATTTTCAGTAATGTCGGAACAGTGGTTTCGTGACAACAAATCCAACCTAAAAAGAAAATTTATTTTAATATTAATACATGGTCTATACTATGATAAGAATGTTGCATGAAAATACTGATATGAAAATTTTATTGATTTAGTGAATTACTAGATAAATGACCTAATTGCATAAAATGTAGAAGTTGAGTACTAGAAGCTAAAAGGATCAAATAGCTATGGAATTCAAAATTAGAGGTCCTTATATGGTACATAGACCATCAATGAAAAGATGGGAAAATATCTAGGGTGATTCATCCATGGAGTTTGAGAAAAAGAAAAGGACTAAATTGAAAATAAGGAAAAATAAAAGATGATAATTATCTACAAGGAAAAATATCCTATTTATGGTAAGTTCCTAGGAGAGAGAGAAGAAACTTTGTTGGCTTAATTGGTAAGTTCCTATGTCCTGTTTTTATTAATTTTAATATTTTTGGAATCGGGATAACTTGCTCTCTCTATTTTGGGGATTAAATTGAAAAGTTAACAAAGTATGAAAATTATGCCATGGATGAATATGTTGGAAATTGAAAGTTTATGGTAGAAAAGAAAGGTTGTTAGTAAATAAATAACTTTTACAAAGTGAAATTGAATGAAATTGTGAAAAAGGGACTAAATTGGAAAATGATAAAATTCAAGGAAAAATTCTGATTTTTATGAAAAATAAGTGCTGTAAATGTTAATTATAGAATTCGACTAGGCTTGGATAGAGGATTAAATTCTATGAATTTCATTTTTCGAGCCTAGGGATGAAATTGGAAATAATGAAAAGTTTAGGGGCAAAATGGTAATTTTGCCTAGAGCATAAATTGAATGAAATGGGATGTGAGTTGAATGAAATTGATGATTAACTTCATTTATATAGAATTGGAAACTCAAATTCAAAGTTAGATCGAGGAAAAGAAAAGATATCGGATTAGTAAAATTCAAACACGAACAATCGTCGAGGTAAGTTCGTGTAACTTGAATTTGATTTTCATGAAATACTTGAAATGCATGTGTATGTGGTATGGATGTACAATGAATGGAAAATGATGAAAGGGTTGAGAAATTTGATGAAAAGGGGGAAAATAAATCCCGGTTGAATAGAGAGGAATTCGATGGATCAATGAAAAAGAGATATTACATGTGAATTGCAAAGGATTTAGCCCGGATGGGTAATCCTAAAATAAGCCCTCCCAATGTATATGGTATGGAATGGATTTAGCCCGGACGGGTAATCCAGAATAAAGCTCTAAAGAGTGTTTGTCACTGAAAGGATTTAGCTTAGACTAGTAATCCTGACAAAACTCTTGAGCATATGTTACAGGGGATTTTGCCTGGACTAGTAATCCCATTGTATGAAATCATACTCGGAAGTGTGCTCTCTGATATGGATAAATGTGAGTTGATGGGATATGAAATTGTACACTATAAGTGTATTACTTAGTATCCATCGAAATTCTGATAAATTCAATAGGATAAACAAGAAAATGGGAAATGGAACATGAAAGGTATAAAGGACATGGAAGTGACAAGTATATGGAAGTAATGGAATTGATGAGCTCATCAACCACTCATTTATATGTTGAAATTACATGATGTTATATGACTAACTGAAAGAGTTGAGGTTGTGTATGTTAGGATAAAACTTTATTGCTTGGATGCATGTATGTTTGATTTAAAATTGATGGAGCATGTGGTAAGTTATATTCCTGTTTCATGAACTTACTAAGCACAAAGTGCTTACTTTATTTACTTTTCCCTATTTTATAGTGCTTGGAAGCTCGAAAGGTCGGAGATAGGTTAGAGCTTGATCACACTATCAACTCAAACACTTGGTATACAATAATGCTCTATTTTGTGGTAATGGCATGTATAGGCTAAAAATACCAATGTATAAGTGGAAATGGATGGACGTAAACTCAGCCATTGGTATGGCTAATGTTAACTAAATTTTGGGTATGTTTAATAAGTAAATCATGGTTTATATATATGTTGATATGGTTTAAATTGTTAGATTACACAACAAAGATTAAGAGGTAAGTTTGGTATTAAATGTGCATGAGAGAATATGGCTATTGTATGATGAAATTAATGGGAAATCATGTATGAATTGTTTGGTTGGTATTGAAATGGTTTGGTGCAGGTATGAGATGAAAATGAGTGAGAAATAAGGCTTGGACATAGCCTTATTTTGTCTACACAGGTAGACAAACGAGCGTGTGTCTAGGCCGTATGTGACACGGTCTGCCACATGGGTGTGTAGCCTGGCCGTGTGTCCTTTGCATCCAAAAATCTGAAAACAGAATGCTCAGAATTAAGCACACGGGCGGAGATACGGGAGTATATCTCAGCCATGTAAGGCATATGGCCTAGAACATGGGCGTGTCTCTTGGCCGTGTGAAACCTGCACCTATTTTTGAAAATTCGAATTAGTCACACAGCCTAGTACACGGACGTATGACTTGGCCGTGTGACATTAATTTGTACATGAGTTACAAGTTAGAGAGTTACACGGGTAAATGACACGGACGTGTGAACACACACGGCCTGACCACATGAGCGTGTCCCAAACCACACGGGCGTATAACTCATCATAGAGAGAAAAATTTTGGGATTTTGTAAAAAAAATTCCCTATAGTTTTGATTTAGTCTCGGATCGATCCCAATACATGTTTTGGGCCTCGAAGGCCCATACAAGGGACCTTAAAGATAATTTTAAATAATGAATAGTAAATGACTTGGTTAATTAGAAAATATTCTGTACACTCCGGTACTGACCCAGCTCCGGCGATGGATACGGGTTAGGGATGTTACATTTGTTGGTATCAGAGCTAAGGTTTAGTCGATTTTCGGACTAACGTAGCATGTATGAGATTAGCTATACATGCCATTATATTATTTATGATAGTGTGATATCTTCTGACCATTTTAAAATATGTTTTTCTTATAGCAATATCTTCTGACCAAGCTAGAGCTGAATCCAAGAAAGTTGAAAGCCATGCTCCAGCTTTTGTTCAAAGAGAAACATCTAGTACTAGAAGGCCCGTATCTGAGGGCCGAGGTGATGAAGTAAATGTAGCTTTCTTTGAAGTAATGATTGAATGGTTTGATCAATATATAAGAATAAATCCTACTGTACAACAAGCTCTCCCTTTTGCTCCTCTGCAGATTCTTGAGATACCACCGAGTACAGGTATTGAATCTGTTAGAATTGGTAAAGCTCTAGTAGATAAAATTTTTAAGTATTAGGTAGAAGAATTTCGAGCCACAGCTAAAGATAATCTGGAACGGGCTGAGTTCTGGTTAGAAAATACAATCTGGGTATTAGAAGAATTATCATGTACACCGGCTGAATGTCTGAAATGCGTCATGTCTCTCTTAAAAGATACATCTTATCACTGGTGGAATACAAAAATCTCTGTGGTGCTAAAAGCGGAGGTTGGGAGTTCTTTCAGACTGAATTTAAAAGAAGTACATCAGCTAAAGATTCCTCAATCAGAGGAGAAAATAATTTCTCGAGCTCAAAAAAGGTAATATAATGGTGTCTGACTATGAAAGAGTATTTGTTCGGCTGAGTAAGTATACCTGAGAATGGGTTCAAACGGAAGCTGAAATGTGCCAACGATTTGAAGAGGGGCTGAATGACGATATTAATTACTGATTGGCATTCTTGAGTTAAGGGAATTTACGGTACTAGCTGAAAAAGCCTACAAAGCAGAAGAACTAAGCAAAGAAAAGAAACAGGCTGAAAGAGAAGCTCGGGTTCTTAGTAAAAGGCCAATGGGGAAATCACAAGCATCTATGTCAAAGAAATCAAAGAAATATTATGATTGTTCTTCTTTAGCTATAGGGTATTTTCGAAGAGAACAAGGCTCCTAACGTTTTGACCTAAGATCTCTTACCCCATTAGTGACTAGTGTAGGGAGTGTTGACAACCCCAAACCAAGATGCAGATATTGTAATAAAGTTCATTTTTGGGAATGTCAATTGACAAGTGGAGCCTGTTATAGATATGGTTCTCTTGACTATTTTCTCAGAGATTGTCTAGAAATGGTTAAAAAATAGGTTGATCAGATTGCAAAGCCAAGTAATCTTGTTTCAAGATGTAGACCACCTCGACCTTCTGGAAATGTTAGTGGTAGTAGAGGAGTTACAAAGGATACCATAGTTAGATCTGAAGCACGGGCACCTGTCAAGACATATGCCATCCGTGCTAGAAAAGATGCTTAGCACCAGACGTCATTACTGGTACATTTTCTTTACTTGACACAAAGATTACTACTTTGATTGATCCTAGTTACACACATTCATATATATGCACAAAGCTAGTATTTGTTAAAAATTTATCTGTTGAATTTACTGTGGTGGTTAAAGTCTCAAACCCATTGGGCCAGTGTGTAATGGTGAATAAGATTTGTAAAATTGTCCACTAATGGTAGAGGGTTATTATTTTCTAGCCAACTTGATGTTATTACCTTTTGATGAGTTTGATGTAATTTTGGGTATGGGTTGGCTGACCCAACATGATGAAGTGGTAAAATGTGAACAGAAGTATATTAAACTGAAATGTCAGAATGGTGAGTTGGTTCAGGTTGAACCTGATCAGATAGGAAAATTGTCTAATATGATTTCAGCCATGGTAGCACAGAGGTATATTAAAAAGGGATATGATGCTTATATTGCATATGTGTTAGATACCAAATATATCTGAGTTAAAGATCTAGTCAGTACCGGTTGCATGTGAGTTTCCTGATTCCAGAAGAATTACTTGGGTTACCACTAGAAAGGAAAGTTGAATTTTCTATAGACTTGATTCTGGGAACTACTCTGATCTCTATAGCACCATACAAAATGGCTCCTATTGAATTAAAGGAGCTGAAACAATAGTTGCAAGAACTCATTGACAGGGGTTTTGATCGGTTGAGTCATTTGCATTGGGGTTCCCCGGTGTTGTTTGTAAAGAAGAAAGATGGATCCTTGAGACTGTGTATTGACTTTCGATAGCTTAATAAAGTTACAGTGAAGAATAAGTACCCGTTGCCTAGAATTGATGATTTGTTTGATCAGTTGAAAGGTGCCACTATCTTTTGAAAGACTGATCTCCGATCAGGCTATTACCAATTACAGGTAAATGAGTCAGATGTACTGAAAACAACTTTTAGAACTAGGTATGGGCACTATAAGTTTGTTGTGATGCCATTTGGGCTAACGATCGCACTTGCTATATTCATGGACCTGATGAATAGGATATTCAGACCATATTTGGATAGGTTTGTAGTGATGTTTCTTGATGATATTCTGGTTTATTCTCAAGATGAAACTAAACATGTAGATAATTTACGAATTGTACTACAAACTTTGCATGAAAAGCAATTACATGCTAAATTTAGTAAATGCGAGTTTTGGCTTCGAGTAGTGGGATTTCTTGGGCATATCGTATCTGCTGAAGGCATTACGGTTGATACTAGGAAGATTTCAGCCATTGTTAATTGGAATCCACCGAAAAATGTGTCTGAAGTCAGAAGTTTTCTAGGATTAGCTGGATATTATCGAAGATTTGCACAGGGATTCTCGATGATAGCCTCTCCGATGACTCGTCTACTGCAAAAAGATGTAAAGTTCGAGTGGACAGATGAATGTTAGTAGAGTTTTGATCGATTGAAAGATCTATTGATGAAAGCACCTGTTCTAGTATAGCCTGAACCGGGTAAGGAATTTATTATTTATAGTGATACATCGTTAAACAATTTAGGTTGTATCTTGATGCAAGAAGGTAAAGTAATAGCCTATTCTTCAAGACAACTTAAACCACATAAAAGAAATTTCCTGATACATGACCTTGAATTAGCTGCTATTGTGTTTGCATTGAAAATAGGGTGACACTACTTGTATGGTGAAAATGTCATATTTATACTGATCACAAGAGTCTGAAATATTTGATGACACAAAAAGATTTAAATTTGAGACAACGTAGGTGGCTTAAGTTAATTAAAGATTATGACCTGGTTATTGATTATCATTCGGGTAAGGCTAATGTAGTTGCTGATGCTTTGAGCTGGAAATTTTTATTTGCTTTACTGGCTATAAACACCCAGTTGTCATTATCTGATAATGGTTCAGTTATACCTGAACTGAAAGTTAGATCGATGTTCTTACAGCAAATCTGTAAAGCCCAAAAAAATGATGATAAGCTACAGGCTAAATGAGTACAGTGTGAATCAGTTCCTAACTCAGAGTTTCAGATTAGAACTGATGGTTGTTTATTGTTCAAAGGTAGAATATGTGTACCGATGAATACAGAGCTTATAAAGAAGATTTTACACGAGGCTCTCTGTAGTACTATGTCTGTTCATCCGGGAAGTAAGAAGATGTACAATGACCTGAAAAAGATGTGCTGGTGGCCGAGAATGAAATGTGACATTTCTGAGTTTGTATCAAGATGTCTGGTATGTCAGCAAGTCAAAGCTGAATATCAGGTGCCTTCAGGATTACTACAGCCAATCATGATACCAAAATGGAAATGGGAAAGAATTACTATGGATTTTGTATCGGGATTACCATTATCTCCGAAAAAGAAAGATGATATATGGGTAATCGTCGACCGATTGACAAAGTCGGCACACTTTATCCCGATACTTATGGATTATTTTTTGGAAAAATTGACTGAATTATATATGTCGGAGATTATCAGGCTACATGGAGTACCAGTTTCGATTGTCTCAGACAGAGATCCCTTATTTACGTCTCATTTTTGGAACAAATTACAAAAAGCTTTGGGTACTCAATTGCATTTCAGTATTGCATTCTATCCCCAGACAGATGGTCAATCTGAACATGTAATACAGGTTTTAGAAGATATGCTCCTATGTTGTGTGTTAGAGTTTGAAGTAATTGGGAAAAGTACTTGCCTTTGACTGAGTTTGCATATAATAATAACTATCAGTCTAGTATTACAATGGCTTCGTATGAGGCTTTATATAGCCGTAAATGTAGAACTCTAATATATTGCACAGAACTCAGTGACAAAAAAAAATACATGGAGTTGAATTGATTTGTGAAACTGAGGAAAAGGTAAAAGGAATCCGAGATAGCTTAAAAGCAACCTCAGATCATCAAAAGTCCTACGCCGACCTTAAACAAAAAGAGATTGAATTTCAGGTTGGCGATAAGGTATTTCTGAAAGTATCACCTTGGAAGAAAGTTCTTCATTTTGTCGTAAAGGTAAATTAAGTCCACGATACATCAGGCCATATGAGATCACTAAAAGGATTGGATCTATGGCATATCGATTAGCATTGTCGTCGGAGCTTGAGAAAATTCATACAGTTTTCCATGTGTCTATGTTACGGCAATATCGGATAGATCCTTCATGTAACGGCCTAAAATTGGGCCTAGTCAAAATAGTGATTTCGACTTCACTTCCTGAGACGTAAGAAAATTATTTTAGTGTTGAATTATGTGTCGTAGCATTGTTATAAGTGTGCACGAAAATTTTGGCGAAGTAATTTACACGATTGAAGGCTTAATCGCAAAAAAGGACTAAATCGCGTAAATGGTAAAAGTCATGAATTATTAGTAAATTGCCTCAATTGGCTAGCAAAGTGAAACTTGAGGGCTTTAAAGGGCAATTAGGCCCATGAATTAGAAGTGGTCGGCCATGTGATTAAATGAGAAAGAAAAGTTAATCTTTTTTAAGCATTAGGTGGGATATTTTGACATTTCAATAATAGCCTAGTGCCTAGCTCTCATCTTCTTCATTTCTTCTCTATTCTCACTGAAAATGGTAGCAAAAATGAAGGTTTAAAGTTCAAAAATTTTCAGCAGTCTCTAACACTCATTAGTAAGTGATTTTTAGGTCTTTTCTTGTATATTTTTACATTTTTGAGACCCTAGTAGCATGAGCTACAAAATAAGGGGGCTATTTGGTATTTTAGAGAAAAGTTTAAAATCTTACCATGAGTGTGTAAATGATTTTTTCTGGAAATTTTGGGAAGAAAATGAGCCATGGTGGTTAAATAAACAACTTGTGAAAGTGTATGCACAGGAACACATAGAAAATGGGCTTGTTGGTAAAGAAAAAGGGTTGCTTTGTTAAATGCTTGAATGTTGGATATTTGAAGTTGTCTTTTGGATAAAAAGACTTAGATAGGCTTGGTTGATAAGGAACTTTGATAAAAATCAATTTTAGGGCCTAGGGGTAAAATGGTCAATTTGCCATAGTCTAGGGGCAAAATGGTCATTTTGCCAATTTGTGAATTTTAGATTGTTTGTATTAAATTAGTGACTAAATTGGCTAATTTTTATTTTCATAGATCAAGATTTTCCAAATCCGATCTTAGACTGGGAAAAAGCCAAGCAAGTCAAGTAAACCGAATCGACACCCTCATTTTGTATACCGAGGTAAGTTGTAGGTAAATAATACAACATTTCTAGCTTTTATGTATGGAATTATTGAATTGGCTTAAGTAGATACATTGTACCTATGAGATGTTTATGAGAACATTATTTGAGCATAAATTGTTGAATGATGATGTATAGATTTAAATTGATGAAAGCTTGTGTAATATAGCTCGGTTAAATAGTTAGAATAGAATTAGATGTTCATGCCATGGCAATGGCGTGACGAGTGTGTGCTAGTGTAAGGCATGTCTGGGACATGCATCGGCCACATTAGAGAGCCAGTGTAAGACATGTTTGGGACATGCATCGGCTTTGAGGTGAATGCTAGTGTAAGACATGTCTGGGACATGCATCAGCCTCGAGATATACAAGTTAGTGTAAGATCTGTCTGTGACATGGCATCAGCTTGTTACGTGTCAGTGTAAGACCTGTCTGGGACATGGAATTAGCCTTGATACATGGAAAGTTAGTGTAAGACCTGTCTAGTACATGGCATCGACTTGATATGTGAGCTAGTGTAAGACCATGTCTGGGATATGGCATTGACTCGAGACCCCACATAGAAGGCTTATTGAATATCCATTCATATTCTAAATAGTTCAACGGGAAAACTCAGAGTTGATGCTTAGTTATGAGACATAGTGATGATCTCTGTAAGTGGTACAGGTACCTAAGTATAAGGCTTGAAAAGTGAGAAGAATATCACGTTGTATACTTAATAGAGGATGGAATCGAGTAAGTTAAATTATGGCTATTAAATTGTAATATTCATAACCTGTGGTGAAATGAAAGCTTATTATGACTTGATGAAATTGTTGTTATCTATTTCCCTATAATTTACTAAGCTTATTGCTTACTTCTTGCCTTTTCATTTTCCTATAGTGCCGCCTAAGTAAGACGGGGATCCAAGAACACCGGAGATATCGTACACACTATCAACCGAAGCACTCGGTAAAGTTATGTTTTATGTTTTATGTTTTGAGTAATGGCATGTATAGGTTGTATGGTCTTTTTGGGTAAGTTACTCTAGTTTGCCAATTGTATTGGCCATTTGTCTTGTGAAGTTCATTTTGTAAATGGCCTTTGGAATTGGCCTAAAACCTCCTAAGTTTGCTAAAGGAAATGAGATGGAATTAAATGGAAATTAAGCTATTTTACTTAGTAGCTTATTAATGCATTTTAAATTTGAATTTGTTGGTGTTTGGGCACCTAGTTAGGGGCATTTAGATGAGTATGAGTGCCACGTTATGTTGCATGAAGATTGGGGGTGATATTTGTATGTGTTTCAGGGTGGTTAAGGGCTTGGTAAATAGCCCTATATTGCCCACATGGGTAGACACACAGGCGTGTGGCTCGGCCGTGTCCCCTGTATCTTGCATGGATAGCATTAAATGTCATCAGGATTTCCCACGGGCTTGAGACACGACCGTGTGCCACGTCCATGTGAATGATGACATCAGAAACAGGATGTCAAGGTTCTTGCACACGGGCCACGACACGGGCGTGTCAAGGTCGGGTGATGGACACAGGCTGGGCACATGGCTGTGGTCCAGGCCTTGTGAAAACTCTTATAGGTTGATGATAGAAATTAAATCCACATGGGTGTTGGACACGGACGTGTCCCTAGCGTGCTTAGGCCATGTGAGGCACACGGGCCATTAGCACGGCCATGTTCATAGGTCACATGGGCATGTTGCCCTCACACATGGGTGTGTGCCCTATTTTGCTAGCTTTTGAAGAAATTTTCTTAAGTGCACGATTTGGTCTCGGGTTATTTCCGAACTATGATTTAGGCCTCGTGGGCCCATATGAAGGTTCGTAGAACTATGTTTGGAAATGTTTTATTTGAGAAACATTTTCATGAGTTTAAGTCAAAGGTTTACATAAGTTTAGCATGGTAATACCTCATACCTTATTTCGATATCGGTTACGGGGAAGGGGTGTTACATTTAGTGGTATCAGAGCTATAGTTTAGTCGATTCTAGGACTAACCTAACTAGAGTACAAGTCTAGCTACACATGCCATTATTATTGATGATAGTATGATGACTCTTGAAAATAATATGTTATGTTTTTCGTATAGAAATAGATCCTGATAAGTTTTTGGCAAATGTTATGGAGAGTATCGCGTCGGCTCCCGCTGAAGGAATCGCGCCAGTAGAAACTAGGCCCATGACAATGAGTTAGGCAGAGGAGGTAGAGAAGCCTACATTCGAATGATGGATGCTTGGTATACAGAGTATGTTCGTGCGAACTTGAACACTCAACCTCCCCCACCTCCTCCAATTTATCATCATACCCCGGTAGCTCCTCAAGGAGTAGATATAGGTAAGAGAGGCAAAGCTCATGTGGATCGGGTTAGAAAACATAGGGCGGAAGAATTCCGGGCGAGTAAAGATGATGACACGAAGAGAGCAAAGTTCTGGTTGGAGAATACCCTTAGGGTATTTGGCGAATTGTCGTGCACCCACGAGGAGTGCATGAAGTGCATGGTATCACTTTTACGGTATTTAGCTTACCAATGGTGGAACATTCTTGTGTTAGTGGTACCGAGAGAAAGAGTGACTTGAGAGTTCTTTCAAGAGGAATTTCAAAAAAAGTACATTAGCCAGAGGTTCATTGACCAAAGGAGAAAAGAATTTCTTGAACTGAAGCAAGGTCACATGACGGTCACTGAGTACAAACGAGAGTTCGTGAGGCTTAGCAAGTATGCTTGAGAGTGTGTGTCTTCCGAAGCCACTATGTGTAAGCAGTTTGAAGACAGTTTGAATGAAGACATCAGACTATTTGTGGGAATTTTGGAAATTCGAGAATTTTTTGTGCTCGTCGAGAGGGCGTGCAAGGCTGAAGAGTTGGCAAAAGAAAAGAGGAAAGCCGACATGGAGCCCTAGGACTCTAGGAAAAGACAGATGAGGAAATGGCATCAATCCTCATCCAAGAGATCAAAGGAGTTCACTACCCGATCCAACGCTTCAGTGGGATTCTTGGGTAAGAACAAGAACAAGCAACATGCAACGTCCAAGGTTTAGACAACTTCAGTGGCAAGTGTGGGTAGTGCTCGATCGGATAGACTGAGGTGCCTCTAGTAAGGCATGCGACATTTTGGTGAGTGCCAAGGGAACGAAAGAGGTTGTTCTAGATGTGGATCACTTGATCACTTCATTCGAGACTGTCCTGAGATGGATGATGGTATTAAAAAGCAAGAGGCGAGAGCAAGTAGTGCTCCTATGAGAGGTCGACCACAGAAGAACCCAAGTAGTGGGACTAGTAGTCGAGATGCCCTTAGAGATGCTACTATAAGGTCCGAAGGCAGAGCACTTGTAAGGACCTATGCTATCCATGCTCGTGAAGAGGCTTCGTCCCCCGACGTGATTATAGGTACCTTCTCTATTCATGACATTTCTATGGTAGCCTTGATTGATCCGGGTTCTACCTATTCTTATATCTGTATGAAACTGACGTCTAGAATAAAATTGCTAGTTGAGTCGACTGGGTTTGTGGTGAAAGTGTCAAACCCACTAGGCAAACATGTGTTAGTTGACCAAGTGTGTCAGACTTGTCCTTTGACGATTAGAGGTCACTGTTTTTCGGTCACTCTTATGTTACTACTATTCAATGAATTTGATGTAATCTTGGAGAGAGGATTAAATTGTATGAATTTCATTTTCCGAGCCTAGGGACGAAATTGGAAATAATGAAAAGTTTAGGAGCAAAATGGTAATTTTGCATAGAACATAAATTGAATGAAATGAGATGTGAATTGAATGAAATTGATGATTAACTTTATTTATATAGATCCAGAAAACTCAAATTCAAAGTTAGATCGAGGAAAAGAAAAGATATCGGTCGTCGAGGTAAGTTCGTGTAACTTGAATTTAATTTTCATGAAATGCTTGAAATGCATGTATATGTGGTATAGATGTACAATGAATGGAAAATGATGAAATGGTTGAGATATTTGATGAAAAAAGGGAAAATAAATCTCGATTGAATAGAGTGGAATTTGATGGATCAATGAAAAAGAGATGTTACATGTGAATTGGAAAAGATTTAGCCCAGATGGGTTATCCTGAAATAAGCCCTCCTGATGTATATGATATGGAACGGATTTAGCACAGACGGGTAATCTAGAATAATGCTCTAAAGAGTGTTTGTCACTGAAAGGATTTAGCATAGACTAGTAATACTGACAAAACTCTTGAGCATATGTTACAGGGGATTTAGCCTGGATTGGTAATCCCACTGTATGAAATGAGACTCGGGAATGTGCTCTCTGATGTGGATAAATGTGAATTGACAGGATATAAAACTATACACTATAAGTGTACTATTGAGTATCCATCGAAATTCTGATAAATTCAACGAGATAAGTACGAAAAATGAGAGTAATACGGGTAAAGGACACGAATGTGTGAACCTGCACGGCCTGACCATACGGGCGTGTCCCATACCACACGGGCGTGTAACTCATCATAGAGAGAAAAATTTTGGGATTTTGCAAGAAAAGAATTCTTATGGTTTTGATTTAGTGCCAGATCAATCCAATACATGTTTTGGGCCTCAGGGCCCATATAAGGGACCTTAAAGATAATTTCGAATAATGAATAGTAAATGACTCGGTTAATCAGAAAATATTCTATAAACTTTGGTAATGCCTCATAATTCAACTCCAGTGATGGATACCGGTTAGGGGTGTTACTTGATGGATAGTGTGAGTGATCCCCACCAAGCTTTCAATCTAACGAGCTTCCAAATTACTATAGAATAGAGGAAAATAAAATAGAGTAAGCATATAATGCTTAGTAAGTTCGTATAACATGGTAATTAACTTAACATTCCCTTTTATGTTCAAGATAAACATACAAGGCACATTCAATCAATTTGATCACGAGCCCTAACACATATCCTCATCACCCTTGTTAGTTATATATTTCATACAAATATCAAGAAACATGTATGAGCTTAACAATAATTAAATTACCATGTACATATACATTCCATATTATGAAATCATATAACATGTACAAATCTCATTCATATATTTCAAATACGTTTTCATAATAATTCATTTCGAGTTTAGATTATTTCATGTCAGAACTTTGCTCATTTAGTCATTTGTGACATCAATATCATACGGGTAGTACACTCAAGGTGTACAATTCCTTAATCAGAAATGAACATATTCATCAATCAATTTCTATGTTCATGTATCATCATATCATATTTCCATATTTCATATATCATCAATTTCATGTACTTCCGACAGATACTTGTAATAATTCATTTAATGTTCATATCTTTTTCTGTCAGAATTTTACCCATTGAATCATTGAAAACGTTGATGGATACGCCGGTAGTACACTTGAAGTGTACAATTCAAAGTCTGTCAAATCATATCTGGGAGTACTCATTAGAGCACTTAAACAGAAAGCTCTCTCTCAAGCATTATAACGGGAAGCTCATAAGAGCCATAATTGGGAAGTTCACAAAGAACTATATCTAGAAGCTCACAAAGAGCCATGTAACGGGAAGCTTATTCGGGCTTAATAACAGGAAGCTCGCAAAGAGCCTATATCGGGTAGCTCCGAAGAGCACTTAATGGGAAGCTCCAGAGAGCACTTATTAGGTAGCTCCGTAGGAGGAAGCACTAGATAACTTATAATAAGAAGTTCAAGCAAGCACTAACAGGATGCTCATATAGAGCTGCATTTGTGTCCGCAACATATGCAGGATCACAACTGTTCGAATATCAAAACGCTCACAAAAAGTTGCATTTGTGTTCGCAACATATGCAGGATCACAACTGATCAAATAACGGTATGCTCACAAAGAGCTGCGATAGTGCACAACACATACAAATCATTACCGATTAGGATACTCGCAGGAACACTGTGACGGGAAGCTTGAGAGGGCTTATATTAGATTACTCGTTCGAGCTAAATTGTCTGCAACATATGCAAAACTATATTCATTACGGAAAATCAAGTATCCATCAACTTTCATGTATTCAAACAGGATTTAACATTTTTTAGGCATTATCAAGCATGTGATTATTTAATACATTTACAATATTTATATAATTAAAATAAACACATTCCATATTCATTCCAAGAATAAAAGTAACATTTTTATCATTTACCATTTATCGGGAATTATCATTTTTCAGGCTTCGTCGGATATGTCTTCAATGTCATATATATAATATTTACACCATTTACATACATAACATTTAATTTAAACATATAAATAGACACAATTTAGTTACAAGAACTTACCTCAACAACTGTTCATTTTTGTAAAATTTACTAATCTGATATTTCTTTTTTCCTCGTTCTAACTTCGAATTTGGTTTATTCGGATCTATTTAAGTTTGATTAGTTTATTTTCTCCCTTCTAGGGTTTCCATGTATTTTGGGGAAGAAGATCATAAAAAATGATGATTTTTTCTTATTTAATTAATTTGTCATCTTTTATTTTTCATCTTTCAAATTTCATCCTTTTCTTTTTCTAATTTTCCATGGATGAATCATCCAAAAACATCTACTAACTTTTCTTTAATGGTCTAATTACTATATAAGAACCTCTTCTTTAAAGTTCTATATCTATTTACTCCCTTTAGCTATTAGAACTCTAATTTTGCACTTTGTGCAATTTGGTCATTTATCAAAATAAGCATGTAATTGATAAAATTTCTTTATAAAATCTTCATATGACATTATTATCATACTATACATCATAAAAATATTTTAAAATAAATTTTCTTTTCGTAATCAAATTTGTGGTCCCAAAACCACTATTTTGATTTCTATCCAAAATAGGCTGTTACACAAAAGGAGCAAAAAAGGGGCAAAAATTGGAAAATTAGAGTGAGATACAAGAGCCATACAGGCTGGACCATTGCACATGGCTTAGACACACGACCGTGTGAGCCACACAGGTTGCCACATGGCCATGTGATAAGTCATGTCAATTTAGCCATTTGCACTCTAACCTGTGAAAAAACACAATTTTTATGTTTTTCAAGCATTCTGAGACCTATATATGAAAAAATAAGAAGATAGGAGTGAGCTATCATAGAGTTCTCAAGAAAACAACTCTAAAAGCACCATTGAAGTTGATTCTAAAATAGATTTCCATCATATTGAAGACTCCCAGTTGATTTCTCAGGAGATTATAATGAGTTTCATTGTTTCTTGTGGATATACCGTCTCTGGGATGTTTTTATTTGCTAGCATGAACTAATTTTCTAAATACGTAGATGAGGTGAAACCTATAATGAATTCTGTCATTTGATTTTTATTTTATGCAATGAATAGTTAGATTTTGTTCTCAATTATGTGTGCTTAATTCTTGGTTTAATATTTCTAGACTATTTTTTTGAGTAAAATATTTCTAGACTATTGATACATGTTTGATGTGCTTAAATTAGAAGAGGAGTAGACCTTGTTTAAGAGTAGATCTAGCGTAAATAAGTGGAGTTGCATGCAATCCTAGAAATAGGACGACATAAATCTACAAGATTAAAGTCAAATTTAATAGGGTAATCCATAGATTGAGTTAATACAAGAGGAAGGGTTTTAATTAGAAAGAAATTTCAATTAATCAACCTAGAGTTAGTTGCTCTTATTATTGAAGAGAGATATTAGCATATTTAGGGATTTCTACGGATCAAAATACTAAGTGAAGAAATTACGTAACTTAGATTCATAATGACAGGTGAAATCTAGGTGAATTCTTTCCTGGGTATTGTTTCGCTTCTTGGTTGTTTACTTGATTATTTTCCTGATTTGTTTTTATCGCTTCTTGGTTGTTTACTTTTAGTCTTCGTGGCAACGATATCTCTCCTCATCGTAATTATAATATTAATTGATAGGTTTATGTTAATAAATCAAGTGAAGTCATTTTATAAGCTTTCCATTATTTGATTTCCAGATCTTGGCCTATATGCTTTTTCTTTTTTGATTTTCACTCAAACAAACATGTTCTTAAATCTTCATATAGCTCCAACGTTTTACCTTTTTTTGGCTAAAACATCGTCAAGCCCGTGTGGTCAGGTCGTGTGGCTCACACGGCCAAATGGCACGCCCATGTCTTAGGCCGTGTGATACCTGAGTGGGGTACACGTCTGTATCCCTAACTCGTGTAACTTTCTAACTTGTAATTTATTTAGTTGTAGAGGTCACGCGGCCAAGTCATATGCCCATGTGCCAGACCATGTGGTCAATTCTAAGTATTCTGTTTCTCAAATTTAAAATACAAGGGACACACGACCACAATAGAAGCCAATGTGCAAGGCTGTGTGTCACACACGGTTGAGACACATGCCCGTGTGGACAGAATAAAGCTATTTCCAAGCCTTATTCCTCACCCATTCTTGTCTTTTGCCTACACCAACACTTTAACATGTTCACAAGTCAATTTGAAGCAATTAATTTAAGTCAAAACTAAGTCTTAAGTAATGACATCTCTTTACATACAACTAATGTGCTCTTGAGCACCTCAAATTATACTTTACCATCATATAATCAAATATACAAACTTACATAACTTACCAATTTCACTTATGTGCATATATCTTAACAAATATGCTTAACCCATTCATATATCAATATGATATCTATTAACCAACCATTAAAACATATACCAACAGGTTATAGCCTTATCTATACATGTCAAAACATAATCATCACAAGCCATTCCAATGGCTTGTCTTAACCAAAACATTTACATGCCAACATTGGTTAATTAACCTGTAGATATAACCTTAATTGATTTACCGTATATACCTAAATGGGCAGATGGATAGTGTGAGTGATTCTCGCTAAGCTTTCAATCCAACGAGCTTTCAAATTACTATAGGACAGAGGAAAATAAAACAGAGTAAGCATATAATGCTTAGTAAGTCCGTATAACATGGTAATTAATTTACTATTCATTTTATATTCAAGATAAACATGCAAAGCACATTCAATCATCTTGATCACGAGCCTTAACACACATCCTCATCACCATTGTTAGTTAAAGATTTCATTCAAATATCAAGTAACGTATATGGGCTCAAGATTCATTAGAGTTCCATGTATTTATACTTTTCACATCATGTATTCATATAGCGTATACAAATCATATCCCTATATTTTAAGTACAATTTCATAATAATTTGTCTCGAGTTCAGATTATTTCACGTCGAAACTTTGTCCATTAAATCATTTGAAATATCATTTTCACAGGGGTAGTACACTCGAGATGTACAAATCTATAATCGCGAATGAACATATTTATCAAACAAGTTTCATGTTCATATATCATCATCTCATATTTCTATATATCATGTATCCTCATTTTCATGTATTTCAGATAGATACATGTAATAATTCATTTCATGTTCATATTTTCTCATGTCAGGATTTTACCCGTTGCATCATTGAAAACATCGATGGGTACACAGGTAGTACACTTGAAGTGTACAATTTAAAATCTGTCAAATCATATCTAAGAGTACTCATTAGAGCACTTAAATAGAAAGCTCTCTCTCAAACACTATATCAGGAAGCTCATAAGAGCCATAATCGGGAAGTTCACGAAGAACCATATCGAGAAGCTCATTAAGAAAGATGTAACAGAAAGCACATCCGGGTATGGTAACAGAAAGTTCACAAAGAACTTATAACAGGTAGCTCCGAAGAGCAGTTAACAGGAAGCTCTGGAGGGCACTTATCAGAATGCACCGGATAACTTATAAGAGGAAGTTCAAGCGAGCACTATTAGGAAGCTCTAGAGAGCCTATAATAGAAAGTTCACAAAGAACTTATAATGTAATGCCATGATTTTCAGGATTTTTCAGGTTTTTGTGATTTTTGGTGAAATTCTAAAAATTTTGAGTTTTGGATACTGAAATGGTGTTTAAATGTATTAGTGGGCCTTTAGAAGGCCCAAGCCTAGGTTAACACCTAGCAGAAATACCAATTTTGGTTTTTAAATGAAAGGGGACTTGGTTAAGTGGGCTTTTAAGAAAAACTTCGTAAATTATGACACAAATAGGGCCTTGGTAAAGTGGCAAGGTGGCGCCACTAAACTCCTAAAAAAGTGGCATGTGGATGAGGGTTGAGAGCCTGAGTTCAAGTCACAAGGTAAGCGTATTGATACTTTTATTTTTGTGTGCATGTGCCAGGCATGTGATAGAACTTAAGTGGAAATTCAACTAGGGCCTTAGGGAGGTTGGGCCGATTGCTTTACTGGTGATTAGGGTTGGTTTCTTTTCTTTTTCTGCCTTGGAGAATTACGGTTAGCCACCTAAAGTTCTATTCTTCCCTTAGTGTGCCAAAAGCCGAAAATGCAAGACAACCCTCCTCTGTGCTGATTTCTCTTTTCTCTTCTCTTCTCCCATTCTTCTCTAGCTGAACATCTCTACTACTCAAATCATCCTCTCTTTCAATCCCATTCTTCTCAAAACCACCATAGCCGATTGCCATAAAAGCCAAAATCCCAAAAACTGCCTTTTGCTGCCGATTTCTTTAAGCCAAATTTCCCCTATTTTCTTTATCTGCGGTAGCCGATTCTTTCATCCTGTAAACCCTTAGTACTTGTTGGCAACACTACAAAACTACTACCCCAAATCATATTCTTCTTCACCAGTCAAAAGCTGAAAATGCCACATTCTTAGGAGCTTATAGCCGAAACTTTAGATCTCCTAGATTCAAGTTCTACTAGCATTTAGGGGCTAGATCTGTGTCAGATCTAAGTAGAAACAGAAGGAGAATCAGTGGTAAGTGCTCATCACCCTAGATCTATACGTTATTTTGTGATTTAGAAAAACCCGAAGTCCCTAAAGTCTAGGGAGGCTATCGATTGGGGCTTAGAGCTCTAAAGGTCATTAACCAATGATTTCTTGTGGTGCTAGTGTGTTCTAGAGGCAATTGATCGAGGGCTTGGACAAGTGGAATGACTAGATCTAGATCTAGTCGCTACTTTCGGCGACCTAGGTGTTGATGGCCGAATATGGTAAGTGAATATTGGGATTGGTTATTGAAGATTTGTAATCTAAGAGTTGTGGTAATCAATTGTAGGATATCGTAGGAAGATCTTGTTAGCAGTCGTCGCGAATCAAGTGTGTATCGAACACCCTTCTTTAGTTCAAATCGGCAAAAGCCGAAAAGCCGAAATGCCAAAATTCTGGCATTTCGTCGGATTGTGAGTGTGCGAATGCTCATAAGATGGTTGGAAATCATTGGATCTAAAATTGCAAGTGGTGAGATAGTTGTACGTGTAATTTCGTGTTCTTCAGTAATTGGTCTCGATGGGCTAAAAGTGGGCCCAATGGGCTTACGGGCCCATATAGGTGAAAATGAGTAATTAATGTGTACTGATAAACTGTAGGTTCAAAACTAGTTAAACTGATAAATTGATCATAAAATCTGAACTAAATGGGCTTAAGTAGCTAATAGACACTGTGGGGCCCATTAGGGGTTTTAGGGCCCAATAGCGTAAAATTGTTAAAATAAGTTAAATAACCACTGAAACGAAAGTTAGATTATTAGAGACTGAAATATGCATAAAAACCCTAAAAACTGATAAAATTACTGAAATATCCTTAGGGACTAGAAATTACGGTTTTACCTCTAAGTGTAGAATTACCGTTATACCCCTAGGGTCTGATTTGATTGAATTGCATGTGTTACTATTTTCTGTTCATTACATGATTATCTATTGCATGGGACTGGGATATTGATGGAAGAAGTACTGAAAGTGGCTTGACCACGTACTGGAGGCTTCACCTCAACTTATTGATATCTGAGCAGCTATGCTGCAACTGTGGAGTGTAGGGCTGGGTGGGTTGAGTTATTCCCCACATGGTGTGTAGGGCCGATACGGGTGGAGTGTAGCGGCTGGATTTAGGTTGGGTTTGGGTTGCATCCATATTTAATATCTGTTCTGCTCTGAAATGGGCCTATGGGTCGTACTGTTATCTGAGAAGGGCTAAGGCCCAGATTACTGTTATCTGAAAAGGGCTAAGGCCCAGTATACTGTATCTGGATAGGGCTTAGGCCCAATGGGCTTGAGCTGACTAGGACTCTGGATGGGCTTTCCATACACATTGAGTTTCCAAAGTCACCCGATCTTTCTTCCATCCATGCAGGTGAGCCCTAGTTGGTGGACTTGGAGCTGGGATGGATTCAGAGTGGCCACAAAGATTAAAGTTCTGGTTTTGAACTAAGTTTTATTTTAATTCATTTAATTTTTGCATTTATTTTAAATTATTTTATTATGGTTTTGGGTTGTAATAAGGCCGCTCTATTTATTTTCATTTCGGGTTTTAATTTTTCTTTTACTTATTTAATTTGTTGTTAACTTAAGATTAATAGTGTTTAAATTGTTTATGAAATCGGACAGCTCTAAGGTGCATTTTTAAATAAACCTTTAACGATCGGTAGTAGATAGGATATTCATTAAGAAAATCGAGAATTTCTTTAAAACTTCAATAATGGTTTTTGCAAAGCTCACCCCAATCGTAGTAACTAGGTTAGTTGTAGGTGATGTGGCATACCAGATTCGGCCGTAACGTCTGGGCCGGGTTTGGGGTGTTACATATAAACAGAACACTCGTAAGAGTGTGGGTGTGTCTATAATAAATGCAGATCATGATGAATTAAAATGCTCAAAAGAGCATAAACGAGAAGCTCGCAGGAACACTTAAATAGAAAGCTTGAGAGGGCTTATATCGGAACGCTCTTTCGAGCTATGGTATATCTGCAACATATGCTGGATCATAATCAATCAGGAAACAATCGAGACCCTGTATCCAATTGACTTTCATTCATTCAAACAGGTCTTGACATTTTTCGAGTACTTTTCAAGTACATGATCAAATTTCATAAACATGGCCATTACACAATTCACATGCAAAACATTTAATTTAAGCATATATTTATAACATTTTTCATTTAAACGGAACTGAACATTTACTGAGTATAGTCGGGCATGTGATCAATTTTATACATAAGACATTCATACAATTCACACATACAACATTTATTTCAAGCATAAAAAATATACTCAATTTAGTTACATAAACTTACCTCGGCAATTGTTCATGTATGTAAAATATACCAATTCAACAATTTCTCTTTTCCTGGTTCTAACTCCGAAATTGGTCTACCTGAGTCTATACAAACAAATTTAACATCAATTCATATTCATTTAAATTTGATTCACACCTTTAACAAAATTATCGTTTTGTCCCTAACTTTTTAATTAATGACGATTTCGTCTATATGCTCAGAAAATAAAAATCTTGCAATTTACTCCTTATTCCAAGCCTAACCGAATTTGACATGTAACATTTACAACCTATGTATTTCATAAAAATCAAAATTTTTCCATAAATTTTACACTTACAATTTAGCCCCTAAATCATGTTTCCATAAAAATTCACTTTGTAAAAGTTGTTTATCTATCAACAACCTTTCATATTTTACCATAAATTTCAAAATTTCAGCATATTCATCCATGGAAAAATTTCTATACTTTGATATCTTTGCAATTTAATCCCCAAAATAGATAGAGTAGATTACTACGATCTGAGAAATATAAAAATGACTAAAAACGGGACAAGAATTCATACCTATTTAAACTTGATTAGTTTTCTTTCTCTCCCCTAGGGTTTCCATGTATTTCGAGGAAGAAGATGACATAAAATGATGATTTTTTGTAAGTTAATTAATTTATCATCTTTTATTTTTCAACTTTCCAATTTCATCCTTTTCTTTTTCTAATTTTCCTTGGTTGAATCATCCAAAAATATGAACTAACTTTTCTTTAATGGTCTAATTACCATATAAGGACCTCTTGTTTTGAATTCTATAGCTCTTTGATCCTTTTAGCTATTAGAACTCAACTTTTGCACTTTGTGTAATTTGGTCCTTTATCACAATAAGCATGTAATCGGTAAAATTTCTTTACGAAATTTTCATATGACATTATTATCACACTATAGATCATAAAAATATTTTAAAATAAATTTTCTTTTAGGAATCGAATTTGTGGTCCCGAAACCGCTATTCCAATTTCTATCGAAAATGGGTTGTTACAATCATTATCATGATCTTTACCATCACACACACAAATACTTAGATATGATTCACAAAATGCCAATATAACCCGAAATGAACATCATATAACCATAAGACTTATTAGGTACATGCCAAGACCCAAAATGAAACATATCACCAGCACTTAAGTTCGAGATTGTTGTTGGATGCTGAGTTGACGATCGAATCGATAAGTACCTAACTTGCGCCTAGGAAAAAAACATACGCTGAGTATAACTTAATGATATTTCTACAATCTGAACATAAAAGCAAAACATAAATCATAAAGAGGTATGAGTTAAAAATCAAAATATTATGCAACTTAAGAAATTCAAAATATCAATTCACATATTCATAGATTCAAAACCAATTCATTTCCATAATATTAGTACATGACTATCAAATTTCACAAGTCATTTTATAATACAATCCTTGTAATGGTTCATTTTATTTCAATTTCCAGTCTCATGTTTTCATGGAACATGATATATCAATGTTCACAAATCAGTCCACACTTTCACATTTTATTCCCCATTCAATTACATTTATCATATCAGTCCACACTTTCACATTTTATTTCCCATTCAATTACATTTATCATTCTTTGGCCAAATCAAAATAATATAACTCATTTTGTCATTTATATCTCTATTAACACGACTCAAACTTAGACGAATACATGGATCTAAACAACACACCAGTTTGACACCCAGTGCCTTATTGGATAAATTCGAAGCAAATAGTTGTGCCTAGTGCTATAAATAAGTTGACACCTAATGTATCATCGGTTAAATAAAAAAAAATTGGCACCCAATGCCTTGTCAACTTGTAACTGAATTAAAACTAAACTCTTCCTATCCTATGACATACCAACTATATTCGACTCAACTCGAACAGTGAATGTAACACCCATAGACCCGAATCCGTCGCCGGAAGGGTTATGAGGCATTTCCGTAAATACACACCAATTCATATTAATCATAAGTAATCATTTTCATGCATTTTTTTTCAAGCATTGTACAGACTTATATTATACTTTGGTTGATTCCTCAACATGTGTAACCATTATTTAATCAAAGTACTAAACTAATTTGACATAATAAACAAGCCATTTTCGCGTGGCTTATATATAAAATTCAAAATGAATCATCGAAACTAGCCTATACATGCCACATAACTTGTAACACCTTGATTTTTGGGATTTTGTGATTTTTGTGTGATTTTAGGTAAAAATTTAAATTTTGGTATGTGGTGTGCAATTCATGTTTAGAGGGTGTAAATGGGCCTATGGAAGGCCTATATGTTAACTAAAACTCGGTAGAATTTGTGAGTTTTGGACTTAAAGAGTTAGGGGTATTGGATAGGTGGTCTTATTAAAAGATGTGGGTAAAATGTATCACAAGGGAGCCCTTGGCAAAGTGGCATGATGGTGCCACTTAGTTGTTAAAAAAGTGGCGTGTGGAGGGGTGGGCAAGGGCCAAGGTTCAAGTTGCAACGGAAGCAAATAAGGTTATTTATTTTTATGTGCAGGAAGGGTGAGTGTTGGAACCCAAGTGGACTCTGTTGGAGGGGTTTGAATTGGTCATGAGATGAGATCAAGGAGTGACAAGGGGAGAGATTTTTGAGATTTGAATGAGAGCTAAGAGTTGGCCGAATGTAGGGGTTTAGGAGGCAAAAATCGGCTAGGGGTTTTTGTGTTGGTATTTTGGCTTTTGGGGTATAGTTGATGCCTATTTTTTTTGCTCATAGTGTTATAGGTTTGTTTCTTTTCTTCTTTTCTTCTTTTCTCTAGTCGAAATCACCATTCCCTTTGTTCATCTTATTCTTTTCTTTGGCCGAACCCAAGCTATCATTCCTTCTCTTCATCACTTTTGCTAAATAGTCATAAATACCGGAACCTTGAAGGATTCTAGATTGAGCCGATTTCTCTTTAAGGGTACACCCTTGTTCTTTTCTCCATTTAGCCGAATCTTACACTCCCAAAAGCCTCTAAACTCCATCATCAACACCCTCTTCTTACAAAGTTCTACTTTTTTTCTACCTTGTTATTTAAAAGCCAAAATCACCATTAGTAAGTAGTTTGGAAGCCAGATATCATTAGACTTCTGGGATTCATTTGTGGTTCGTGTTAGGGGGTTGTTCTAAAGCAAGGAAGGTCCCGAGAACGTTTGCAACAATAGATCATCCGTGAAATAGACGATCTTTGAAGGAGCTCGAAGGCTTGGTGAATTGGTGGGGCTAAACTTGGATCTGATCATCAGATTCGGCAAGGATAAGTATGTGGTAGATTTTGAGGAATCAATCGTCATGAAACAGGTGTGTAACGAACCCTCGTATGGCTTAAATTAGTATATGCTAAAAGTCAAAATGCTGAAATTCTAGCATTTCGGGAACTTGTGGTTTTGCGAATGGTTATAGACGCGATAAATGTGATAAGACCGGTGATTGGATAGATGGACCAGGTAAGGGCATGATTTTGCGCACGATGGTAAGTTGGGCCATGATGGGCTGAAATTGGGCTTAATGGGTTTTCGGGCCCATTTGGGTAAGATTGGTAGAAAATAGAATTTGGTTAAATTGCATGTCAGCACCGTTAATACCGTTATGGAATATAGGCTAAATGGGCCTAGATGACTAAATTGGCTACGTAGGGCCCATTAGGGGTTTTGGGCCAAAAGCCGTAATTGGTTAAATTGGATTAAAATTATCATTCAAACACTCAGAATTGTTGATAATGAGTATGGAAAACCCTAATAATTGATAAAATTATGAAATTACCTTTATAACATGAAAATGACTATTTTGTTCCTAGGTGAAAATGACCATTATACCCCTAGGGTTTTATTATGATTATGATGCATGTGATATTGTTGTTATACATGATGTGTCATGATATGCACATGATAGGCTATGATATGCACATGATAGGCTATGATATGCACATGATATGCCATGATACACTCATTATATGCATGGGTTGGGTTTATTGGTGGAGAAAGTGTAAGTGGCAACACTACAGATACCGAAAAGGGGCTTTGCCCTAGTTACTAAAAGAGGCTAGGCCTCCAGTTATATGATAAAGTAGCTATGCTGCCAGTGCAGAGTTTGGTTGGGTGGGTTGAGTTATTCCCCACATGGAGAGCTTGGTTGGTACGGGTGGAGAGTAGCGGATGGTGGGTTGAGTAGTCTCCCGAAATGGGCTTGCATACATTTATTGATATTACATGTGGTATTGAAATGGGCCTATGGGCCATACCATTTACATAAAAGGCTTTGGCCCAGTGATATGATTTATGAGAAAGGCTTCGGCCCAGTAACTGTTAAACGAAAGGCTTCGGCCAGTGGTTGTTGAGACTGAATTGGGGCTTAGGCCCAGTATGCTGGTATTGATTTGGGCTCTGAAAGGGCTTGTTACACACTAAGTTTTCAAACTCACCCCTTTCTTTAACCTTGCAGGTGAGCCTTGATGTGAAGACTTGGAGCCAGAGGGGATTCAGAGTGGCCATGGTGATCGCTTTCGGGCTATTTTCATAAAGTACCTGGTTTTTAAAATTTATATTTTAAGTGTTAATATTATTTGGTTTTGGGTTGTAATAAGGCCATTTTAATTACTTTCTGGGATTATTTTATTTTATACTTATTATTTTACTTTACGGATATGGTTTTAAAATGGGCTAGACTTAGGACGCGTTTTCGAAATAATACTTGTTTTCAAATAACGCAGTGATACAATAAAATGATTTATCAAATATATCTACTTACATAAATTCCAACACAACTTGTTTTCCAAAACCTACCACTAAACAAAAGTGTGGCAATGGTGGTGGGCATGTCTAGTATTGGATCCAATCAAGAGCTTGGTAATTAAGCAGCCTCCATGGCTCACCTCCTCTGTTTCGGATACCTACCTGGTGCACAACTTCCATTCACTTTACTAACTTAGCAGAGACAACCTTTTTAAAACACTAAGAAAGACTTTGGATGAAATATGGGGATTCTTAAATATTTCAGTATGACACGTCAGATCTGGCCATAATGTCTGGGCCGGGTTTTGGGGTTACATTTAGTGGTATCAGAGCCAGGTTGCAACAACTAGGCTGTGGGTTTTAAACGGGTTTAAAATTAAGAGTTTCAAAACAAAGGTATTTAAAATCAATTTTAAGAATTTCTAAACAGAATTTTTTTTAACTTATTTTTGTGACAAAATACATGTTGTTAGTTTTAATTGGTTTGGAGAAAGAGGTGGCACACTGAATCCCCGACACCAAGTCTGTAAGTGTACTACCTTTTTACATCGTATTATATTGATGCTATAGATAAAACTGAGACCCTACTATGATACTTTAGATAGGGTAGAGCTGTAAAACAGTAGGATTGTGACTGTAGCTAGGCCACGACGTTGCGAAAACAATCTCTGAACTACTACATTTTCCATAAGACATCTTTTACTAAACAACTGAAATATTTAACTAATGTCATAAAATTCATAACCAGATAAATTCAATATGAGTACAAGAGGAACTCGTGGACGAGGTTGCGGACGTGGTCGCGGAAGGGTGCATGCTGAATCTTCATCCTCAGGGCATAGGCCAGCTAAGGAGGCATCCGTGCCACAGGCAGCAGAGACTAGGTCACATGATCGAGCTGCGTGGGACGATGCTTTGTCCCAAGCGATGTTAAGGGTCTTGGAAAGGGTTGCTGTAGCTAGCACTGGGATAGTGAATAGGGGATCCATTTCTGAGTGACTCCGGGCTAACGGAGCGGAGGTCTTTAGGGGCGTATCTGGAGTAGCCCCAAATGTGGCTGAATATTGGCTAGAGGCAACAGAGCGGATCATGGACGACTTAGATTGCTCGACGGAGCACAAGCTGAAAGGAGCAGTGTCTTTGCTGCAAGATGAGGCATATCAGTGGTGGATCACTGTAAAGGAAACTACCCCAATCGAGCGGGTAACCTGGGAACTGTTCAAGACTGCTTTTAAGGGGAGGTATGTTAGAGCTAGTTATGTGGATGCCCGTCGAAAGGAATTTTTGAATCTGACTCAGGGTAACAAGACTGTTGCTGAGTATGAGGCAGAATTTTTGAGGCTGAGCCGATATGCTAGCGAGACAGTTGCGACGGAATATGAGCGCAGTGTTCGATTCGAGGATGGTCTCTGAGATGAGCTTAGGGTGCTGATAGCTCCACAGAGGGAGCGTGATTTTGCTGCGTTGGTAGAGAAAGCTAAGATAGCCGAAGAGGTAAAACGAGTTGAGCAATAGAATCATGAGAGGGATTGTAACACCCCTATCCCGTAACCGTCACCGGAATAGGTAAGGGGCATTACCGGACTTGTAACATATACCGGAGCAGTAAAAATTTTAAACTTTTTAATCAAGATTCATCACGTATCATCAATCATCAGAGCATGCTTCAATTGATCATAAAAGGATGCATATAACTATTGGAAGTCTAATTGGAAACATGCTAAAAGATAGGAGAAAATTTGCAAAATTTTCAAAGTTAGGGGCACACGGCCGTGCCACTTACCCGTGTTCTTCACACACGGCCGTGTCCCTCCAGACACGTCCAAACCTTTCAGCCCGTGGTCGAATCTGACTTATCCCACACGTCTGTCCAACACGCCCATGGGGTTAGGCCGTGTGTCGCCCACGGCCTAGGCACGCCCGTGCCCTTACCCCGTGGTCGAAACTGTCAAATATCACACGGCTGCCAGACACGCCCGTGTACAAAATAGAGCAGACCGTGTGACTATACTGCCAAATTTCACACGGCTACAAGTTACTAGACACGCCCGTGTGTCTAGACCGTGTACCAAAACTGACCAAAACATCAAGGTGCAGGGGACACATGGTCGAAGCGCACGCCCGTGTTCCCTGGCCGTGTGGCATGTTATAGGCTCGGTTTAAGCCAAATTTGCCACCCAATATGGGTCATTTCTACTAGCCATTAACCAACAACATTTCATGCCATTCTACCAACCTAAAACATACCAATTTCAAGCACAAAATGGACCCAAAATCATCTCAATTTATTCACAAATCAAGCACACCAACTCAAAGGCCTAAATGACCATTTCCATACACTCATCCACACATATATACATATCAATTATGCAAGTTTATAACCTCATCAAAATCACATATCTTTCCATAAGCACATATAGCTAAAGGACAACTCTAATACTTGATTATAAACACATATGACCCAAGCCACATTTCATAGCTTGATCATTTACGAAAACATATCATGTTCACAAAAGTACTAGCCTATACATGCCATGACCATTTCATTTACAAAAGGTTTAAAAGTACCAAAGTTTGATTGATAGTGTGATGGTGATCTCTGACTCGTCCAATTATCGAGCTAGCTTCCAAATCTATAAGACAGTGAAAGAAATGAAGAGAGTAAGCTTCTAAAGCTTAGTAAGTCCGTAATACAGAAATTAAACCTTACCAATCAATGCGGTAATTACAAGAACATTGCCAATTCAATTCATTTACTCAAGTTGCCTATTTCACAAGTATACACTTGTTAGTCCATGTAACATATAATGTCATTCATGTACCCATCACAACATTCATGTATCATATTATTGCACAAATACTTGTACACGCATTTCACATAACATGTACCATATCATCCATGTAAATTTCATATAACATGTATCCATATAATCCATGTAAATTTCATATAACATGTATCCATATAACCCATGTAAATTTCATATAACATGTATCGGTAGTTGCCTGTTGAACCTATAAGAATATCGAAAGATACTCGGGTGATACACACACAGTGTATATACATATAACCTGTAATCCGTCAATGCGTTATATATGCTCTTTCGAGCCTGTACGGTAAGCCTGGAGGCTGAACATGTAATCCCGAAGGATAATCGGTAAGCCCGTAGGCTGAACATGTAATCCCGAAGGATAAACCTATAGCTCATGAGCACGTGGTGAGTCCGCAACAAATGCAGGAACTCAAACCACCCTGTAGCCCTAGTGACATGTCACTTGTATCCTATCGACTTCTATGGTTCTAACGAAGCTCGGTATTTATTTCTCACTTGTAACAATTTCATTTCAATTTCATATGTATACATCCAAATAGGCTATTCAATTAACTAATATGTCATATATTTCATTAACAACAATTATAAACATAAACACATTAATTTAATTGTACGGACTTACCTCGAAATTCCGGTATCTACTCGTCTATTTTTCTTTTTCCCCGATCAAGTTCCGAAATTCGGTCGTCTTTATCTATATTAATACAAATTTAGCTATTTAATCACTAACTTGTTCAATTTAGCCCAAAACATGTATTTTGGCATATTAGCAATTTAGCCCCTATATTTTCAACACATTGCAATTTAACCCTTTTATCACAAAATGACAAATTTCACAAGAAATCCCTCAATTCACCTTAGCTGAACATGTAGGGAACTTATACAAGCACATATAATTCATCTTATCACAAATTTAACTTCAAAAATTCTACCTTTTTACAAATAAATCATTAAAACTCATTTTCTTCAAAAACTACTTAAAAATTCTTGTATATTCTCACATAATATACAATAATTCATCAAAACCTATCAATATATCAAGGATTCATCAATGGCACTTTTCAAAGACATGTTCAAAATTAGAAATTGAAGTATTGGTTAGCTAGTATTCGAAGCAACGATCTCAAAAACGTAAAAATTATCGAAAACGGAACAAAAACGATTCTCCAATTGAAGCTCAAATGGCCGAATGAAGCAAAGCATGAAAACCCTTCTTTTTCTTTTGTAGAATCGGTGAAGAAGAAGATAAAAATGGGTGTTTTCATGTTTTATTTTGATATTTTTAAACATATAACATATTATTAACCAAATGACAAATATAACCTTAAAAAAATAAACCATTTAAAAACAATTCATTAAGGACATAATTGTCCACTAGCATAGGAAATGGTAAAATAACCATTTAAGGCCTTCCACTTAAAAAGCCATCATCAAATAAGCCATTTATAAAATAGAACTCTAATTTATTACTTTACGCGATTTAATCCTTTTTCTCAAATCAACCGGTCAAACGATAAAATTTCTAAACGAAACGTTCACACGGTAATTCTATCATGCTGTAAAACATATTGAAGCAATAAAAATAATATTTTGACTCGGTTAAGTGGTCCCGAAACCACTCGTTCCGACTAGGGTATAAAGTAGGCTGTTACAACTCTCCCCCCTTTAGGGATTTTCGGCCTCGAAAATCTTACCGGTAAACAGGTTAGGGTATTGCTTTCGCATAGTTTCCTCGAGTTCCCACGTAGCTTCCTCTATTCCGTGTTTACACCAAAGAACTTTTACGAGTGCTATACGCTTATTTCTCAACTCTTTGATTTCTCGAGCCAGAATTTTAATCGGTTCTTCACTGTACAATAAATCAGACTGTATCTCCACATCAGTGGGAGAAATTATATGAGACGGATCAGATCGGTATCTTCGAAGCATTGAAACGTGAAATACGTTGTGAATCTTTTCAAGCTCAGACGGTAACGATAATCGGTAAGCTACAGGTCCAATTCGTTCCACAATTTCATACGGCCCGATAAAACGAGGACTTAGCTTCCCTTTTCTGCCAAAATGAAGAATTTTCTTCCACGATGATACTTTCAGAAATACTCTGTCTCCGACTCGAAACTCTATTTCTTTCCGTTTCAAATCAGCATATGATTTCTGTTTGTCTGAAGCTGCTTTCAAACTGTCACGTATCACTTTCACTTTTTCCTCTGTATCTCGGATTAGATCAACCCCGTGTAACTTTCTCTCACTCAATTCTGTCCAGTATAGCGGTGTTCGACATTTACGACCATATAAAGCTTCATATGGAGCCATCTTTAAACTCGTTTGAAAACTATTATTGTATGCAAACTCTATCAGAGGTAAGTATTTCTCCCAATTACTTTCAAATTCAAGAATACAACACCGTAACATGTCTTCTAGAATCTGAATAACTCTTTTAGACTGACCGTCGGTCTGGGGATGAAATGCTGTACTGAAATTCAATTTCGTTCCCAAAGCCTCTTGAAACTTCTTCCAGAATCTCGAGGTAAACCTCGGATCTCTATCAGACACAATGGATAATGGTATACCATTTAATCGCACAATTTCAGATACATATAGTTCCGCTAATTTATCCAAGGAATAATCAGTACGTACAGGTATAAAATGTGCAGACTTTGTCAACCTGTCAACGATAACCCAGATTGCATTTTTCTTCTTCGGAGACAAAGGTAGTCCAAATACAAAATCTATAGTGACTCTGTCCCATTTCCATTCCGGAATCATAATAGGCTGTAATAAACCTGACGGTACCTGATGTTCAGCTTTAACTTGCTAACAGATCAAACATTTCGATACGAATTCTGATATGTCACGTTTCATTCCTGACCACCAGTATTGCTGTTTCAAATCATTATACATCTTAGTGCTACCCGGATGAATTGAAAATCGACTATCATGTGCCTCGTGCAGAACTTTCTAAATGAGTCACTATTTTTCGATATACAGATTCTATTTCGGAACATTAAACAATCATCATTCCCTATAGAAAAGTCAGAATCAGAATTAGACTCACAGTGAAGTCGTTTAGCTTGCAGATCAGGATCAGTCCTTTGAGCTTCGAAAATTTACTGCAGAATCAACGGTTTAGCCTTT
Organism: Gossypium stocksii; assembly: GCA_020496765.1. NCBI lineage: Eukaryota > Viridiplantae > Streptophyta > Magnoliopsida > Malvales > Malvaceae > Gossypium > Gossypium stocksii. The sequence goes on from CM035627.1 coordinate 32,382,694, forward strand.
AGCTCAGCTAAAACAGATCCATCATCAGATAACGTCATTTGGGCATTCAGAGCTCGTAAAGCAAATAGAGACTTTCGACTTAACGCATCAGCTACAACATTAGCTTTCCCTGGATGATAATCAATTACCAATTCATAGTCTTTTAGTAGTTCGAGCCATCTCCGCTGTCGCATATTCAAAGCTTTCTGTGACATCAGATACTTCAGACTTTTATGATCGGTAAAAATTCTACATTTCTCACCATATAAGTAATGCCGCCAAATCTTTAATGCAAATACTATAGCAGCTAACTCCAGATCATGCGTCGGGTAATTCTTCTCATGCGGCTTTAACTGTCGGGAGGCATAAGCTATGACTTTCCCGTCTTGCATCAATACATAGCCCAGTCCAATAATAGATGCATCACTGTATATAACAAGTTCTTTCCCCGATTCGGGTTGAACTAAAACCGAAGCTTCTGTTAACAGGGCTTTCAACTGTTCGAAACTCTGCTGACATTTATCAGTCCACTCGAATTTCACATCTTTTTGTAACAATCGAGTCAACGGCACTGAAATCATCGAGAATCCTTTAACAAATATTCGGTAATATCCCACTAATCCCAGAAAACTTCTAATCTCTGATATGTTTCTCGGGGGTTTCCAGTCTATAATAGCAGATATTTTACTCGGATCTACTCTGATGCCTTCCGCAGAAACAATGTGACCCAAAAATCCAACTTCTCGAAGCCAAAATTCACATTTGCTGAATTTGGCAAACAACTGCTTATCTCTCAGAATTTGTAACACAGTTCTCAAATGCTCAGTATGCTCTACCTCGTCACGCGAATAAATCAAAATGTCGTCAATGAATATTACAACGAACTTGTCTAAATACGGTCTGAAAATACGATTCATCAAGTCCATAAACACTGCTGGAGCATTTGTTAAACCGAAAGGCATGACCAGAAACTCATAATGTCCGTATCGTGTTCTGAAAGCAGTCTTCGATATATCTGAATCTTTAACTCGCAACTGGTAATATCCCGATCTCAAATCAATCTTTGAAAATACAGTAGCTCCTTTCAACTGATCGAATAAATCATTAATCCGCGGAAGAGGGTATTTATTCTTCACTGTCACCTTGTTCAACTGTCGGTAATCAATACACATTCTCATCGTTCCATCTTTCTTTTTCACAAATAATACGGGAGCACCCCAAGGTGAGAAGCTCGGTCTCGCGAAACCTCTATCCGTCAATTCTTGTAACTGTGCTTTCAGCTCTTTTAGTTCAACCGGTGCCATCCTGTATGGAGCAATCGATATCAGAGTAGTGCCCGGTAACAATTCAATACCGAATTCAACTTCTCTAATCGGTGGTAAACCCGGTAATTCTTCCGGAAAAACATCTGAAAACTCACAAACAACTAGTACAGACTCAATTTTCAATTCTGTCTTGCTAGAATTCATCACATACGCTAAATACGCATCATAGCCTTTTCTAACATACTTCTGAGCCCTCATGGCAGAAATTACTATCGGTAATTCATTCGAATCATTTGATTCAATCCAAAGAACCTCACCATTCTGACATTTCAATTTTATACTCTTACTTCGACAATTCACAATAGCTTCATGCATATTTAGCTAGTCCATGCCCAGTATTACATTGAATTCGTCAAAAAGGAGGAGCATCAGATTAGCCGGAAAACAATATCCCCGAGTCATCAACGGACATTTCTTACATATCTTATCAACTAACACAGACTTTCCTAACGGATTTGATACTTTAACTACATATCCAGTAGACTCAACATGCAAATTCTTTTCAAACACTAATTTCATACAGATATATGAATGAGTTGATCCAGGATCTATCAACGCAACAATATCAGTGTTATAGAGAGAAAAAGTACCGGTAATAACATCAGGCGACGAGGCTTCCTCGCGTGCACGTATTGCATAAGCTCTCGTAGGAGTACGTATCTCAGATCTCACATTAGCATCTCTCGCCACACTACGATTTCCACTTTGATTTCCAGTATTCCGAGGCGGTCTACCCCTCGATGCAACACTATGCATCTTAGTCGATTGTTCCTTGTCAGCTACAGATCTTTTAGGACAATCACGTAAATAGTGATCTAACGATCCACATCGAAAACAAGCTCCGCTTTTCAATCGGCATTCACCAAAATGTTTCCTATTACAATACTTGCATTCAGGTCCGGGAGTTCTCACACTATCAGCACTAGCTACCGAGGTTGCTTGCGGTCTCGAATGGGAAGATTTAACATTTTTGTCTCGGATAGATATGCCCGTAGAAGTAGCAGAACGGGGATTAAAATCTTTTGATCCCTTGGATGCAGATTGATACGATTTACCCGTAAACCTCTTTCGAGCCTCTCTGAATTCAGAATCTGCCTTTCTCTTTTCTTTAGCAAGCTCTTCGATTTATAGGCCCGATCAACGAGAACTACAAACTCTCTCAGCTCAAGTATCCCGACTAATAGTCGAATTTCTTCATTTAGCCCATCTTCGAACCTTTTGCACATTGTTGCTTTGGTAGAAACACATTCGCGAGCATATTTGCTGAGTCGAACGAACTCTCTCTCGTATTCAGTTACAGACATTCGACCCTGTTTCAGCTCTAAAAACTCTTTTCTTTTCTGATCGATGAATCGTTGACTGATGTATTTCTTTCTGAATTCCGTCTGGAAGAAATCCCAATCAACTTGTTCTCGTGGTACAACCGAGGTCAATGTATTCCACCATTGATATGCTGAATCCCGAAGCAAAGAAATAGCACATCTCAGGCACTCATCAGGAGTACAAGCCAGTTCATTAAGAACTCTGATCGTATTCTCAAGCCAAAATTCAGCCCTCTCAGTATCATCACCTGCTGAAGCTCAGAATTCCTCAGCACTAGACTTTCGTATCTTATCGACAGGAGGTCTATTCAATCTCAGAGGATCCACAACTCGTACATTATCAGGGTTTGGTTGTGGGACGAGAAGGGGTGTAGGTTGCGGAGCAGCCGGGTTTGCTCGCACAAACTCACTAAACCAACCAGACATCATTTGGAAGAAAGCTTGTTTAATTTCTTCTTGATTGGCCACAGCAGGGCCCGATTTAGAAGGCACAGCCCCTTGAGCGGGTGCTGGCGCAATACTTTCAACATCATCAGCTAAAGCTCGATTCGGATCCATTACTATATAAAACAGATTTTCAGAGGATGTCAGGAGATATCACACTATCACATTTCATGTACATGGCATGTATAGCTAGACTAATACTCACTACGGTAGTCCTAGAATCGGCTAAACCGTAGCTCTGATACAAACCAAATGTAACACCCCTATCCCGTAACCGTCGTCGGAATAGGTAAGGGGCATTACCGGACTTGTAACATATACCGGAGCAGTAAAAATTTTAAACTTTTTAATCAAGATTCATCACGTATCATCAATCATCAGAGCATGCTTCAATTGATCATAAAAGGATGCATATAACTATTGGAAGTCTAATTGGAAACATGCTAAAAGATAGGAGAAAATTTGCAAAATTTTCAAAGTTATGGGCACACGGCCGTGCCCCTTGCCCGTGTTCTTCACACACGGCCGTGTCCCTTCAGACACGCCCAAACCTTTCAGCCCGTGGTCGAATCTGACTTATCCCACACGGCTGTCCAACACACCCATGGGGTTAGGCCGTGTGTCGCCCACGGCCTAGGCACGCCCGTGCCCTTACCCCGTGGTCGAAACTGTCAAATATCACACGGCTGCCAGACACGCCCGTGTACAAAACAGAGCAGACCGTGTGACTATACTGCCAAATTTCACACGGCTACAAGTTACTAGACACGCCCGTGTGTCTAGACTGTGTACCAAAACTGACCAAAACATCAAGGTGTAGGGGACACAGGGTCGAAGTGCACGCCCGTGTTCCCTGGCCGTGCGGCATGTTATAGGCTCGGTTTAAGCCAAATTTGCCACCCAATATGGGTCATTTCTACTAGCCATTAACCAACAACATTTCATGCCATTCTACCAACCTAAAACATGCCAATTTCAAGCACAAAATGGACCCAAAATCATCTCAATTTATTCACAAATCAAGCACACCAACTCAAAGGCCTAAATGACCATTTCCATACACTCATCCACACATATATACATATCAATTATGCAAGTTTATAACCTCATCAAAATCACATATCTTTCCATAAGCACATATAGCTAAAGGACAACTCTAATACTTGATTATAAACACATATGACCCAAGCCACATTTCATAGCTTGATCATTTACGAAAACATATCATGTTCACAAAAGTACTAGCCTATACATGCCATGACCATTTCATTTACAAAAGGTTTAAAAGTACCAAAGTTTGATAGATAGTGTGATGGTGATCTCTGACTCGTCCAATTATCGAGCTAGCTTCCAAATCTATAAGACAATGAAAGAAATGAAGAGAGTAAGCTTCTAAAGCTTAGTAAGTCCGTAATACAAAAATTAAACCTTACCGAATCAATGCGGTAATTACAACAACATTGCCAATTCAATTCATTTACTCAAGTTGCCTATTTCACAAGTATACACTTGTTAGTCCATGTAACATATAATGTCATTCATGTACCCATCACAACATTCATGTATCATATTATTGCACAAATACTTGTACACGCATTTCACATAACATGTACCATGTCATCCATGTAAATTTCATATAACATGTATCCATATAATCCATGTAAATTTCATATAACATGTATCCGTATAACCCATGTAAATTTCATATAACATGTATCGGTAGTTGCCCGTTGAACCTATAAGAATATCGAAAGATACTCGGGTGATACACACACAGTGTATATACATATAACCTGTAATCCGTCAATGCGTCATATATGCTCTTTCGAGCCTGTACGGTAAGCCCGGAGGCTGAACATATAATCCCGAAGGATAATCAGTAAGCCCGTAGGCTGAACATGTAATCCCGAAGGATAAACCTGTAGCTCATGAGCACGTGGTGAGTCCACAACAAATGCAGGAACTCAAACCACCCTGTAGCCCTAGTGACATGTCACTTGTATCCTATCGACTTCTACGGTTCTAATGGGGCTCGGTATTTATTTCTCACTTGTAACAATTTCATTTCAATTTCATATGTATACATCCAAATAGGCTATTCAATTAACTAATATGTCATATATTCCATTAACAACAATTATAAACATAAACACATTAATTTCATTGTACGGACTTACCTCGAAATTTCGATATCTACTCGTCTTTTTTTCTTTTTCCCCGATCAAGTTCCGGAATTCGGTCGTCTTTATCTATATTAATACAAATTTAGCTATTTAATCACTAACTTGTTCAATTTAGCCCAAAACATGTATTTTGGCATATTAGCAATTTAGCCCCTATATTTTCAACACATTGTAATTTAGCCCTTTTATCACAAAATGAAAAATTTCACAACAAATCCCTCAATTCACCTTAGCCGAACATGTAGGGAACTTATACAAGCACATATAATTCATCTTATTACAAATTTAACTTCAAAAATTCTACCTTTTTACAAATAAATCCTTAAAACTCATTTTCTTCAAAAACTACTTAAAAATTCTTGTATATTCTCACATAATATACAATAATTCATCAAAATCTATCAATATATCAAGGATTCATCAATGGCACTTTTCAAAGACATGTTCAAAATCAGAAATTGAAGTATGGGTTAGCTAGTATTCGAAGCAACGATCTCAAAAACGTAAAAATTATCGAAAACGGAACAAAAACGAACCTCCAATTGAAGCTCAAATGGCCGAATGAAGCAAAGCATGAAAACCCTTCTTTTTCTTTTGTAGAATCGGTGAAGAAGAAGATAAAAATGGGTGTTTTCATGTTTTATTTTGATATTTTTAAACATATAACATATTATTAACCAAATGACAAATATAACCTTAAAAAAATAAACCATTTAAAAACAATTCATTAAGGACATAATTGTCCACTAGCATAGGAAATGGTAAAATAACCATTTAAGGCCTTCCACTTAAAAAGCCATCATCAAATAAGCCATTTATAAAATAGAACTCTAATTTATTGCTTTACATGATTTAATCCTTTTTCTCAAATCAACCGGTCAAACGATAAAATTTCTAAACGAAACGTTCACACGGTAATTCTATCATGCTGTAAAACATATTGAAGCAATAAAAATAATATTTTGACTCGATTAAGTGGTCCTGAAACCACTCGTTCCGACTAGGGTATAAAGTAGGTTGTTATAGGGATCGACCCAGATTCAGGAGGGATTCTGGACCCTCGGCTGCTGCATATAGAAATGTGAAAAGAGCTAGAGTGGAGGAACCAGTTTGAGCAGTTTCAATGAATACCGTTAAACCGTAGGCTTGTAGGGACTGTGACAGAATACATCTGGGGGAGTGCTGGAAACGAATTGGGGCATGTTTCCGATGTGGGCCAAAGGAACACAAGTTCAGAGAGTGTCCTCGGAGAGCAGTTCAGGATCAAGTTGCTGAGCAAAGGGTTGTTCAACCAGTACGAGGAGGACCACCACCTTAGAGAGGCAGTGGGCAAGGTAAAGGTGGTAATGGTAATGGACGAGGACATGGGGCACCTGGTAGGGGTGCTGGACAAGCTGAAGCTCGACAGCCGGCGTTGGTTTATGCTGCACGATGTTGAGAGGAGGGTGATGCTCCTGATGTTATAACCGGTACGTTTTTCATTCATAGCACGCCTTACACTACTTTTATTGATGTTGGTTCCACTCATTCATATGTTGCTTGTAATGTATCTGGGGCATTGGGGGTGCTTCCTGAGGGTATCAGTGATAAGTCCTTTGGGACACTCGGTTAAGGTAGATAAACTCTTTAGGGAGGTGCCCTTAGAGACACAAGATAGGATATTTGTAGGAGATTTGATGGAGCTGCCATTCGGAGAGTTTGATCTTATCTTGGGAATGTACTTGCTAACTAAGCATAGGGCGACGTTGGATTGTGCTGTTAAGAGAATGGTGCTGAGAATTGTTGAGGATGAGAAGGTAATGGTCATAGGGGAGCGAATGAACTATTTGTCTAATGTTGTTTCGGCCTTAAGGGCTGAGAAGTTGATTCGGAAGGGTCGTGAGGCGTATTTACCATTTGTGAGTCAAGCTGAATCCGAGGGGATGACTATAGAGTCAGTCAGGACCATCAAAGAATTTCAAGATGTCTTTCCGGGGGAGGTTCCTAGATTACCTCCGAATAGAGAAGTCGAGTTTGGAATCAACTTGTTACCGGGAACGGCTCCAGTATCTATCGTACCTTACAGAATGGCACCAAAGGAGTGGGTGAAACTAAAGGCGCAGATCCAAGAACTGTTAGATAGGGGGTTTATAAGACCAAGTGTTTCTCCGTGGGGCGTACCAGTGTTGTTCGTAAAGAAAAAAGATGGGACCATACAGATGTGTATCGATTATCGACAGTTGAACAAACTGACAATAAAGAACAAGTATCCTTTGCCAAGAATCGACGACCTATTTGACCAGCTGGGAGGAGCTTCAGTATTCTCCAAAATCGACCTTCGGTCAGGATATCACCAGTTGAGAGTCAAAGAAGTGGATATTCATAAGAAGGCATTCAGAACTCGATATGGTCATTACGAGTTTCTGGTTATGCCTTTTGGACTGACTAATGCACCGGCAGCATTCATGGATTTGATGAACCGAGTATTTCAGCCGTACTTGGATCAGTTCGTGGTCGTTTTTATCGACAACATCTTGGTGTATTCGGAAACAGAAGAGAAGCATGATGAGCATCTTCGTATTGTTCTAAAAGTGCTAAGGGAAAAAAAACTCTATGCAAAGTTCAGTAAGTGTGAATTTTGGTTGAGTGAAGTAACTTTCTTGGGGCATGTCGTTTCTGCCGAGGGGATCAAGGTAAACCCTCCAAAGATTGAGGCGATCCTGAAGTGGAAGCCACCAAGGTCAGTAACAGAAATATGAAGTTTTCTTGGGTTGGCAGGTTATTATCGAAGATTTGTGGAAGGATTTTCTGTGTTGGCAGCGCCGTTGACGAAACTTATAAGGAATGGAGCACTGTTTGTTTGGACAGAGAAGCAGCAAGAGGCTTTTGAGAAGTTAAAGAAGATTTTGACGGAGGCACCAGTGTTGATTCAGCCAGAGTTTGGTAAGGATTTCACTGTGTACAGTGACGTATCACATGTAGGTTTGGGCTGTGTGTTGATGCAAGAGGGTAAAGTGGTCGCTTATGCTTCATGACAGCTTAAGCCTCATGAGGTAAACTATCCTACTCATGACTTAGAGTTGGCAGCGGTGATCTTTGCGCTTAAGATTTGGAGGCATTACTTGTATGGGGAGAGATGTATTCTTTATATGGATCATAAAGGTCTCAAGTACCTGCTGACTCAGAAGGAGCTAAATCTTAGGCAAAGGAGGTGGATAGAGTTACTAAAGGATTACGACTGCTCGATTGAGTACCACCCAGGTAAGGCAAATGTCGTGGTGGAAGCGTTGAGCCGAAGGGCTGTGGCTGAATTAAAAGCGATGTTCGCTCGTTTGAGTTTGTGCGACGATGGAAGCTTGTTAGTAGAGTTACAAGTGAGATCAACTTGGGTTGAGCAGATTAAGAAGCAACAGTTGGTAGATGAGTCGTTGGTTTCTCGGTTTCAGCAAGCTGAGAAGGAGGAGAATTCAGATTTTGGATTGAATAGTGATGGGGTTCTTTGTTTTCGAGGAAGAATTTGTATTCTGAAGGACTCTGATTTGATATTGATGATTCTGAGAGAGGCTCACGGTGGACCTTGTGCTATGCATCCAGAAGGAAGTAAGCTGTATCGAGACTTGCGAGAGTTATATTGGTGGCCTGGACTTAAGTGAGAAGTGACTGAATTTGTGGGTAAATGTTTAACATGTCAGTAAGTAAAGGCAGAGCATCAACTGCCTTCAGGATTGTTGCAGCCAGTAAAGATACCACTTTGGAAGCGGGAAAGGGTAACCATGGATTTCGTGAGTGGTTTGCCACTGACACCTTCCAAGAAGGACTCAGTTTGGGTGATTGTGGATAGGTTGACGAAATCTGCCCATTTTATACCTTTCTGAACTGATTATTCACTCTAGAAGTTGGCCAAGTTGTATGTGGCAGAGATAATGCAGTTGCATGGAGTACCAGTATCGATAATTTCGGATCGAGACCCAAGCAAATCTTTGAAGCTCTATAGATATAGGAAAAACACACAAAGTAAGCTTTGGAAAGCTTAGTAAGCCATAATCAAATAAATCATTTCAATGATAATTAATTCCATAACACTAAACTAAATTTTTAAACAATCTCAATCACGTGTACATCTATTGTACTCTTTAATTCATATAACCTCATTAAATATATTCATTTATAGATTTATAGATACATAAGCCATGCATCATAATGTCACCGTCTTAATATCCAATTCATATCCTTTTGCAGTTCAAGCAGCATATCATTAAAACCATATTTCTTATTTCATATTTCCCATGTTTGAATCATGAGACCACAAGGCCATATAGCAAACACACACACACACACACATATATATATATATATATCTATCATATATTCTTCTGTGTACCTTCTTTCATTCATGGCAACATGTTTCACATATCATTATTCAATACATTATCATTTTACATTTCTGAGTTTCAACGATAATTCATATGTACCAGAATCATGTATTTACGAACACGGTTACCATATCACGTTTTCCATATACTTTATTTGATTATAGTCACTTGCCATTAATCTCATCTCATTTCCACGTAGACTATATATTATCTGATCATACTCATACCCACTTTCAGTCCAAATAAACATAAACATCACTTATATATTTATTCACATAACAAATTCTCAATTCATAGTATAATATCGCTCATATGTACACATAGCCTACATGGCCGATGATACCAATTCATGTAAATATCATTATACATTCAACTATAATTCCACTCATTTATGCAATCTCACAAGACAAGATTTAACTTCACATATACAAGCATCATTTAATTGGCCAAATAATACCATTGGGAACATTACTTTATCTTAGCTAAGTGAACTTGACCGAATCTACTTAGTTAATTTTAACATTACATGATTACTTACTCATAAGGTCAAATGTATAAAATTCACTACATTATTTATATCCCAAAATAATGAATAGGTATACATATATGAATTCAATATATCATCACATGACACTTAATAATTCACTACAACAGATTATTTCACAAGGCTAAATACATAAACCTTGTATAATCTCATGTATATATATATACAATCGAATGTGTCAATTCTTTATAAGTTTATACCAATTCACGTTTGCCAAATCACTTTAAAATCACATATAACCCATTATACCAATTTAATCTAATTGCTCATATTGAGCCGTTTATGCTAAATGCATAAATTCATTCCATCCAATGCATACAATTTAACTTATACTTAGGTCCAAAATCTATAATATAATATCTCAAATGCATAAGCATAACTCACAAGACCAAATGCATTAATTCAAATAGGCACCTCTTTTTATGACGTATTTTCCCAATTTGTACCAATTGTTCACTGACAATCAAATTCGTATACATACTTATTTCACAAATATACACATTTTAACAATAAATATCGAAACACATACGTACCTTATTTCAGGTAATTAATAATCCATCTATCCAAACCTTTAGAGCTCGTTTATCACATTTGATCTCACATCAGTGCATGGCCTTCTGGACGTATATCTTAATACAATTCACCGGCTCAAGTCCTGCTAGGCATAAAGCCCGAAATCTCACACCGGCACTAAGCCTGCTAGACTCAAGGTCTAATATTTAATCACTGGCAATAGGCCTGCTAGGTTCAGAACCCGAATCAATTTCATTGGCACATAGCCAGCTAGGTATAAACCTGATTTAATCACCGGTACAAGACCTGCTAGGCTTTTAGCCTGATTTAATTCACGGTACAAAACCTGCTAGGCTCGGAGCCCGAATATCTCAAACACGTAGCTGGCACTTTCGTTCATTAACCGATATACTAACAAACTCTTTGATTTCTCACTTCCATCTTATAGTCACATTTGGCAACCTCATTATACATTAACTAGAACCATACATTTCTTTATATCACATTCGGTAATCTCATATAATCCGTAGCCACAATAATTCCACATTTAAATTTTTTTTTCACATTCGGCAATAATTCAAATAAGTCTCTAATATATCAATTCATCATATTTATTATGTTTTTCATTGAATTCAAGTATAAGCAATAGCTTAAAAACTTACCTCGATATTTTCGTATGATTGAATCGACTACTCGGCTAACTTCTCTTTTCCCCCAATCCAAGTCCTATTTCTTTGGATCTTGAACTAATTTAAAAACAAATTTAACTTACTTAATCAATTAACCATTTTATTTTCACTCAAAAACCATATAATATAATAATTTAAATAATACCCTTTTTAAAATTTGGCTTTGACACTTCGGTTCAAACGTCCTTAATACATTAAGATAATTAAATTCTTCCCATGGCACACTAAAGCCGAATATGTCTTATTCAAATATCAATTCTCATATTTCATCTATCCAAAAAGCAATATTTAGTTATCCAAATACCAGCTTCAGACATGATAATTTGCAGCATTTAAATGCCTAAAGTTTTAGCAGTCAGATCACATGGTTTACGGCATATAACACTCTAACTTTCCAGCTTTCAAGCATAAAAAAATTTCAGCATTTGAATATCATCTATTTACCATTCAGGCATCATAATTTACAGTATATATAACACTCCAAATTTCCAGCTTCCAAACAAAATAAATTTCAGCATTTTAACTGACCGTTTTCACGCATCATAGAGTTCATTCATTTGCACCAAGTTAATTACCCATAAATTAACTCAATTCTGCAATATTTAATCATCAATGTAATAATCACAAACCTTATAATTTTTGCATTTCTCTATCTAGCAGCAATTTAACTTTCATACAATTTAATTCTTTACCACCCTTCGACTTATATAGCCTTTTTTTTTTTACAGCATTATGATCATGATGAACAGTCTTAAATCTCCATATTTAAACTCCTCAACAAGCTCAAATCGAACAGCATGCACGTTAATTCAACCATCATTTTATTGTGCTTATTTCACCACAACGCAATATACACACAAACCGAACATCAACTCCACTTGAACAACATTAATTTCTCTCTGTTAATCGAATAGCCTCCAGTCAAAATCAACAATTTTTAAGTAATAGAATGCAAAAAAAATTTAAAGATTTGGATTCAAGAACTCACCAAAAATTCCTTCAATTTGGTAGCTATCTAATTAACTCGTTCCTTCCCTTATCTATAGTTGTTATTCACGCATTTATCTCTCAAATTTTTAATTTTTCATTTTAGATCCATTAATTCAAAACTCACCTTAACTTTTTATACATCAAACACAAAATTCCTCAACTTCCTACTCATAGCCGAGTGCAACCTTCTCCATAATTAACAAAATCAAACCATGGGCTAGATGAATAACTTATCAAGACCTTTAGAAATGCAAAATTTAACAAAAATTAACATGAAAACATACCTAAACTTGACTTGAAGAGGACCGAATATGAATGAGCTTGTCTCTTTTCTTTTCTTTTGTGTTTCGGCAAAAAAAAGAACATGATAGCTTTATTTTCATGTTTGTTTTAAATTAATAAACATTAATAAGCCATTCAAAAATTTAGCCTTATTAATTTCATTACAATTCCACTATCTCATTTCTATTTATGTCCATGCATTATTTCAATGGTATAATTACATCTTAAGGACTCCACAATATAAAGACAATAGCAAAATAGCACTTTAATCACTAGCTAGTCACTTATATAAATTTCACGATTAAATCCTTTTAATTAAATTGAGCACACAAACGATAAAATTTTTAGACTAAATTTTTCACACATGCAATTTCACATATAATAATCACGAAAATAATATTTAAAAATTTTTCTGATTCAGATTCGTGGTCCCGAAACCACCATTCCGATTAGGGTCTAAAATGGACTGTCACAGTTAATAGGGTTTTCATTACTTATTTCATGCTCAATAAATATACCAATTTACATCAATTATATCATGAATTCATTTAATAAATCATATGACAACATCATATATCTCATTATGCATTCAATTTCATAATTATATAAAAAATTCTTATCTTTCACATATGTTCAACTTCGTCTTCAAGAAAATCAATCATTGTGAAACAACCCAAATACATCTTATTATCACCAATTGATTCACCTTATATTCTCACCATGCACATACAGTTCAAAATACAACAATTTACAAGTAGTTCAGATTATAGAAACATAAACCGTAAACTTCAAGCTATTCGTCGATGACTTTGTCTTTTCCTATTTGTCGACGACTTTGTCTTTTCCTTTCTTTTTCTAGGAATTCAAGTCGACGTTAGCTACGGATTAAGACAAACATAATAAATTATCAATATACAACCACTTTCACATTCAATTTCTAATTTATGCAACTCTTTCATTTTATTCAATTTAGTCCCTAAAACTAAGACTAACATAACTTTCACATTTAACCCCCAATTTTTATACTAATTTCACTTTAAGCCTAATTTAACTCCCTATTTCTCATTTCTACCCAAAAATTTCAAAATTTTCATAATTTGTTACATATTGCATAAAATCATCAATTGACTTTACAATTTAGTCCTTTATCAATTCTAAACTTAAAATCTATCAAAATGTCACCAAAAGCTTCAATTATCTAATAATGGCAACTTCTTAATTCTTTAACAATACCAAAAAATTCAACATGGGTTGACTAGTACCGGTATTTCGAGAACATAAAAATTACAAGAAAATGACTAAATTGAACTATCCAAATTGAAGCTTGAAATTTTGTAACCTTAGTCGTGCATTGAGCATCTTCACCTTCAATAGTTTCAATTTGCATGAAGAGTATTGGAAATGTTTTTATTTTTCTCTTCCACTAACTAATTTTACTATATTTTTATTCTTATTATTTTTATTTAATTTATAAACTACAACATTTACATTTATATTTTAATTCCCCAAACCATACACTATAACCATTCTAATGGGTTAATTACTGTATAAGCCCCCTTGCTTGATTTCTAATTAAAGATTTCTTAATAATTAAACTTGACACTTTAATCATTTAGTCCTTATACATTAATTATTCACTAATTCGACAAAATTAACTAACTGAAATTCAATTCACTTCTAATATAACTCCATAAATATCTAATAAAAACATTTATGAGTCCGATTTACAAAATCAGTGTTTGAAAACTATATTTTTTGACACCACTGACTTTCGGGTCATTACACTTGCTCCCAATCATTGGAAAGACTAGTGTACATTTAAATCCCTATCGAGCCGTATTCTATGTTGCCTTTCGGAGAAATTTCTGCCCAAGTAGTTGTTGGCGGACTTTTATATGGTTTATTCTGCATTACATAATCCTAGTTAACTTACCCATCGCTTGGTAAATGTTCTGACCTCCTTCACCACTTGGCTATCCGGGCGACCATTATCTCTACATGGACCTTAACAGACTTACTAGGCGCTAGATACCTCTTTTTACCTGTGAATCCTTAGTTTTAGGTTCCACTTGATCATCTTATTTTCACCAGTGACTCAAGTTTACTTGCCTAAACATGTAGACTCATATGTGCTTACTTGCCTTTCTCATCTTCTTAATCTGCTAGATCCTTAGACTATCCCATTTACCCGCGTTATTGGACAAGTCGTACACGTCTTTTTGTGTTACTCTCTCAGTAGATCATACTTCAATCTCTCTCTTTCCTTGTACTGCCATATTCTTAGCCTAACCCTTTTTGGAAAACTTTACCTGACATCATAGCCAAGCTACGGTCTTCCTAGTCTGTACCCATGTTGCCAAAGCTGAGCTATGGTCTGACACCTTGTAACCCCATGTTTAATGTTCTAACGAACTTTCCCGTGTTTTCTGTCCTAGCGGACTCTCTATGCTGCTATAGTCGAGTTATGATCTTACATAATATATCCTAGGTTTATAATATTGGCAGACTCCATTGGTTGCCATAGTCGAGCTATAGTATTACACCTTAAACCTCTTTAAGGTGTAACACCCCTACTCGAGACTGTCACCGGAGTCGAGCACGAGGAATTACGAGACTTATCTTACTAATTTGGGACATAAAAATTTACTTTTAAAATTAATTCACTTGCATTCATCCAATATATCTCTAAAAAGGGCCTTCCAGGCCCTAAAACATGCAAGTGACATGATTTGGGACCAAACCGAAAATATTAAAATTTTTCCGATTACTTACATAAATCAAAACAATTTATTTTACTATTCATAATAAAACTGTCAACCTGCATAATAGTCACTAAATTAATTACAACTCGAGTTACGAATCTCTAAATTTAAATCTGTAAATTTTACCTGAAACTAGGCTCATATATCTTCTTACCATAATTTTTATAGAATTTTTCGTTTGGCCAATTAGTACAATTTATTCATTAAAAGTTCCCCTGTTTCGAATTCCAACAGACCTGACTTCTCTTCACTTAAAATTGATTATCTCATTTTACAGAATTTCGATAATGTTTATGTTTGTTTCTAATGAAAATAAACTCCTAAGGAATCTAGAAATATAAATTATACATCATAATTATTTTTGTACAATTTTTAGTAAACTTCTAAAATCGGAATAGGGGATAACAAAGTCACTCTGAACTAGTCTCGTAAGAGTTTAAATATCTCAAAATGCAGACTTCCTTTTCTTCTGTTTCTTTCCTAAGAAAATAGACTCAATAAGCTTTAATTCTATATCTCATTCACCATTCAATTCCATTTCTACAATATTTAGTGATTTTTCAAAATCACGTCACTGCTGCTGTCTGAAAACTATTTCATAACCAACTTTTACTCTTTCATAATTTCTTCACATTAAACGTCATTTAGGCATACATAACATCAACACATGTTCTTGTTTAGCCATATCATAAGGACATACACACAAAACAACCAAATCCCTATACATGCCATAACTGAAAACGTTTCAATGAAAATACCCAATTGGTAACTTGATAGTCAAAAGTGTGAAGCAATCTCCGATGACCTCCAACCCGAGCTTCTTTGATAAAACTCTAGAACAAAGGCAAGGAAAGAGGTAAGCTTATAAAGCTTAGTAAGTTCACATGTAAAATAATAGGCATTGATAATGAATTTAGCTTATTATTAAGCTTTCATAATTTGCATAAATAATGTTAAGTTCTTACTTTCTCATCTTACTCATTGGTAACCTTACCAAAGGCTCGGAATAAAAAAAAAATACCTTACTTAATAGCTTGCTTATAGACCTGCAACATCTCACTTAACATATTAATACTCTCTCATAATATATAGGTATATTGCTAATCATGTCACAAAGTGTCATAAGTATAACTGAAAACTTATCACTTACTTAATACTTGAATATACTCATTAAAATACTTTTAATATCATCAACTTATAACCTCAATATTATAAGCCTTATGTACATACCTGTGCTCTTTCCTCGTGATCTTACCTTGTCATCTCTTTGACTTACTCTTTAGATTACTCAAGTACCTTTCCTTTTGAAATTTACCATTGCCATGTCTTGACATGGTCTTACGTGGTATCCTTGCCTTATGTACTCACCAATGCCATGCCTTTGCATGTTCTTTCATGGGATCCTTGCCTTATTTACTCACCAATGCCATGCCTTGGCATGGTCTTACATGGGATCTTTGCCTTATAGTAACTTATCAATGCCATGTCTTGACATGGTCTTACATGGCTTCCTTGCCTTGTAAAACTTACCAATGCCATGTCTTGGCATGGTCTTACTTGGTATCCTTATCTTATGTTGCCATGGGTCAACCATGGTCTTTTTCCGTCAATTCTTCCTTAATTGCCATGTTATAAACATGGACTTTGAAATATTAATGTCTTGGCAATTCATAGCTAAAACATACTTGCTCAAAATTCTATAGGCTAGTCAGATAACTCAATAATAATAGTAACAATTTCATAACAATAAAATGCTACTCAACTTACATACTTACATTCTTAATCTCATCATATCCTCAATTTATCTTACTTTCCTCAAATTATGCTATTTGATACTTTCTTGGTCTTATAGAAAGCCACATTACCACTATGGTCTTATATGTAAACTTATTCGAATTCTCACTTTTAATGTCGAATCATTATCGAACATTTCTCAATTATTATCACTATATTCAAAAATTAATACTAAAACATTTATAACTAATATATCAATTTAGCATTCAAACATGCTTAATTAAATGCTTATTAAACACAAGAACTTACCTCGATACCAATACGTTCATTTTGACCAACTTTCCCGATTTTCGGTTTTCCTCCTGTTCTAGGTCCAAATCTCATTTTCCAGGAACTAAAACATCATATTTCACTTATTTAATCAATGTACTAATCATTTCGGACCTAAAACATATTTTTACAAAATTTACATTTTTGTCCTTAAACTTTTGCATATTTACACTTTTGCCCCAAAGCTCAGAAATAAATTTTTATTCAATTTCTTTGCATTTTAGGCCTAACTGAACCATTTCATAAATATGGCAGCCCACAATTCTCATTAAAACTCACACTTATAACCAATTTTATAACTTTTACGATTTAGTCCTTTTGAACGTTTTCGTCGAAAATCACTCGGCAAAAATCGTTTCTCTAACCATAAACATGCATAATCTACCATAATTTATCAAAATGAACAATTATTCAACATTGTTCAATTTTTTAAATCAAACCCTAGCTCAAATAAATGGTAGAAATAGAGAAATCATGTTACCGGGATATCAAAAACGTAAAAATCATTAAAAACGGGGCTAGAACAGGCTTACAATCAAGCTTGGAAGCTTGAAAAACCCTAGCCATGGTTTCTCCATGCTATATTCGACCTTGAGGAGGAAGATGAGAAAATATTTGCATTATTTTCCCTTTTTAATTATTTTAAATTACTAAATGACCAAAATTCCCTTAAAGACTTTTCTTTCAAATTTGTCTTATTCATGCCCATTTTTGTCCAACAATTTAACCAATGGTCGAATTACGATTTAAGGACCTTCAATTTACAACTTCATAACAATTGGACACTTTTAACATATGGAACTCAACTTTTGCACCAGTTACAATTTAGTCCTTTTAACTAAATTGAGTGCCCAAACATCGAAATTTTCAAACGAAATTTTCGAATGAAATTTTCAAGAAATCTTTCTGTGAAATCATAGATCATAAAAATGTAATAAAAATAATGTTTTCCTGTTCGGATTTGTGGCCTCAAAACTATTGTTCTGACTAGGCCCAAAATAGGGATGTTACATTTCTCCCCCTTAGGGATTTTCGTCCCCAAAAATCTTACCAGATGATGGATTAAGGATTGGTTTCACAAGGCACTTTCAATTTCTCGTATAGTCTCGGCATCCTTTGCATCTTACTGCTCATGCTAAGATTTTGAATTATACTATCTTATTGTAGACATAGGAATCACATTACTGATCTTCTCGGACTCTGACTGAAATACCTACTGATAAGTAACTGACCTTATTCTTTCTATAATCTCATACTCTTAGATGAACCGTAACCCACTTTTCTATACTTAGCAAAACGAAAAATTTTCTATTAAGAAAATACTTTCATAAACCCTTGACACCCATCTGAGTTTCAATATTCTTGCCTTTCGATTTTATACACAATTTCTGATAATCTGTCTCTGATCTAAAAAATCAATTTTCACCTTTCTCTAATATTTTAACTCAAACTAACACTGTGAGTTTCTCTTTCTAAATTGCTCTTAATATTTAAAACACAATACAAAACTTACCTTTCTAAGAATCTGAATCACTTCCTCAATTTAACTATTAGTATTAGAGTGACACACAATAACATTTAGAAATCTCGTACTCAAGGCTTACTGTAACTTTCTTCTAAAGTTATAATACAAATCTAAAATTTCAACCATAACCAATAAAAATTTGGGCTCTGTATAAACTGACAACCTCAGGATAAATAACTCAAATAACCTGTCAATAGAAAAACTTGGTCATGTTAAAAAAAATATACATGAACTTCCTCGAGTAATCAACCATAGCTCACATAACTTTTACCCTTTTGATGATAATACTAATTATGTTTTACAATTCTTCGAAACCATTGCATTTCCACATAGATATCAATACTGATTGTAATAGCTTTTAAGGTACTAAAAATGTAACCTCCAAATTTTGGGCCTAGTCGGAGCAGTCGTTTCGAGGCCATAAATCTGAAAAGGAAAATGTTATTTTTATTATATTTTTATGACCTACGATTTCATGAAAAGGAAAGATTTCGTGAAAATTTCGTTTGAAAATTTCAACGTTTGGGCACTCAATTTAGTCAAAAGGACTAAATTGTAAATAGGGTAAAAGTTGAGTTCCATATGTTTAAAGTGTCCAATTGTTAAGAAGTTTTAAATTGAAGGTCCTTAAATAGTAATTAGAGCATTGGTTAAATTGTTGGACAAAAATGGGCATAAATAAGACAAATTTGAAAGAAAAGTCTTTAAGGACATTTTGGTCATTTAGTAATTTAAAAGAATTAAAAAGGGAAAATGAAGCAAAAATTTCCTCATCTTCTTCCTCAAGGCCGAATATAGCATGGAGAAACCATGGCTAGGGTTTTTCAAGCTTCCAAGCTCGATTGTAAGTCCGATCTAGCCCCGTTTTTAATGATTTTTACGTTTTTGAAATCCTGGTAACATGATTTCTCTATTTCTACCATTTATTTGAGCTAGGGTTTGATTTCAAAAATTGGCCCATGTTGAATAATTATGGATTTTGATGAATTATGGTAGATTATGCATGTTTATAGTTAGAGAAATAGTTTTTACCAAGTGATTTTTGATGAAAACGTCCAAAAGGACTAAATCGTAAAAGTTATAAAATTGGTCATAAGTGTGAGTTTTAATGAGAATTGTGGGCTGCCATATTTATGAAATGATTCAGTTAGGCCTAAAATGCAAAGAAATTGAATACAAATTTATTTCCAAGCTTTTGAGCAAAAGTGTAAATATGCAAAAGTTTAAGGGCAAAAAATGTAAATTTTGTAAAAATATTTTTTAGGTCCAAAATGATTAGTACATTGATTAAATAAGTGAAACATGATGTTTTAGATCCTGAAAAATGAGATTTGAACCTAGAACGGGAGAAAAACCAAAAATCGAGAAAGTTGGTCAAAATGGTCGTATTGATATCGAGGTAAGTTCACGTGTTTAAAAAGAATTTAATTAAGCATGTTTGAATGTTAAATTGATATATTAGTTATAGATGTTTTAGTATAGATTTTTGAATATAACGATAATAATCAAGTAATGTTTGATAATGATTTGACATTAAAAATGAGAATTTGAATAAGTTTACACATAAGACGATAGTGGTAATGAGTCTATTTTCATAGGAAAGAAACAGAGCAAGCAAAGGATTCCATATTCTGAGATATTTAAATTCTTGTAAGACTAGTTCAGAATGACTTCGTGATCCTCTATTCTGATTTTAGAAATTTACTAGAAATTGAACAAGAAGAATTAAGCATTATAATTTATATGTATAGATTTCTTAGCGAGTCTATTTTCAAGAGAAACAAACGAAAATGTTATCTGAATTTTGTATAATGAGATAATCGATTTTTAGTGAAGAGAGGTTAGGTCTATTGGACTACAAAACAGGGGAACATTTAATGAATAAACTGTACTAATTGGCCAAACCAAAAATTTTAGAAAATTTATGGTAAGAAGATATATGAGTCTAGTTTTAAGAAAAATTTACGGATTTAAATTTCAAGTTTCGTAACTCAAGTTATAATTAATTTAGTGACTGTGACGTAGTTCGATAGTTTTATTATGAATAGTGAAATAAATTGTTTTGATTTGTGTAAGTAATCGAAAAAATTTTAATGTTCCCGATTTGGTCCCAAACCGTTTCAATTGCATGTTTTAGGGCCTTAAAGGCCCTTTTTAGGGATATATTGGATGAATGTGAGTGAATTAAGTTTAAAAGTAAATTTTTATGCCCCAAATTAGTAAGATAAGTCTGCTAATGCCTCGCACTTGACTCCGGCGACAATCTCAGGTAAGGGTTGTTACATTTATTGGTATTAGAGCAAGAGTTTAGTTGGTTCACGGACTGTCTAGCATGAGTAAAAGTCTAGCTATACATGCCATATTGAACTGTGATAGTGTGACGACTTTCGACCCGGATGTAAAATGTTTTGTCAGACAGATGTGCACTCCAACCGAGCTAAGTTTGATAGAACAGACAGCATGTTTATGATGAGTTGAGGCTCATTAAAGGTAAGAATAATATTTCATGATGTTTATGTGAAAATAAATAAATTGTGAATAAGAACTGCTTGGGAAATATGAAAGATGAGATAAGTGTTCATGTTAAATTGAAATTTATATGATGCTATATGTATAACTAGAGAAGTTAAGTGAATGTTATGAGTAATGTTATTTGAGATTCATGAGTGCATGTATAAGTGCACTAGTTTGCATAAAATGATCAGGAAGTCTCTGTATTATGAACGTGTATGCTGAGTTGCTTGAAGCAAATTGTATAATTGTGATAGTATTATATATTGATGAGTGTTAAGTTATATGCATGAGTATATACGAGGTAAATGAAAGGTGTTACAACCTCACCCCCCTTTTCAACAAGGTATTTTAGAGAGAGATTACAAGAAATTCAAACTGAATAGGCTTACAAGTGAAAAACTAAAGAGTTCAGTGGCAGATTAATTGACAACATAATCAGAGTGGAGAATGATTTAGCAAATGAATATAGTTATAGAAAAGACGTCAGGTTAATATAAAGATCATCTAGATTCTGAAACGTTACAGTTAAAGAAAAGTTAGGTTCAGTTAATGCACTTATTCAGGTATGATGTGTAAGGTATATGATTGTTGGATTTTCTTCTCAATAAATTTCGATTTTGAATGAGATAATGTGGATTTAGTAATGACAGAATTAGACAGAGGAATAATGATTGAGCTGCATTAATAGCTAAATGCAAAGTTTTTGGTTGAGAAAATTTCAAAAATTTCTTTCGAGTATGATATGTGTACATTTATTTTCAGAGGTATATATATTTATATCTGCAAGATTTCAGATGAAATACCTATTGTATGAGGATTTCAATTAAATATACAGACATATGAAGGCATTGTAGTTTGCTTGAGTTATGATTGTTGACGGTAAGGTCCGTATGATGTTAGCGTCCCGTTCTACTAGCTATTGTTTGGTAAATATAAAGGAAAATTATATGGTTTCTGTTATAGTTGATTTTAGTGCTTGTGAGTAATATCTTTCCTTTTTGGAAATTTTCTAAGATGCTATCGAGACCTTAACTATTCTACATGAAAAGTGATTTTTAGAAATTCTGTATAGCTCCTTGTTCTGAGATTTTGTTATCTTGGGTTTCTTAATAAATTATTGTTCAAAGTATTAGCCATGAGATAATAGCAAGAAATGTTCTATTGACGAATAAAAGTATAGAGGTATACTTATTATAAGTGTAAAGTATGTGTTTTTACGCTGGTTGTTATTGAAATTTGTGCCTAAATCGTTCTGATGATTAGGATGTTTTATTTTTAGCCAGGATGTCATTTACTAAAGTAATTGAGAAATCAGTCTTATTATGGCACCGTGATTTTTAAGCTAAATGAATTTGAAGAGAAAGTGACTTTGGCAAAATGTTAGTGATAAGAAGTTCAGCTTAGATTGAGGTAATGATTTTTCTTTTTAAATGATTGCTGTGCATGATAAGTTTTAATATTTTTTTGATTGTACCTAGAAACTAACTTTTATCACGATAAAAGGCAAGCGCACCTATCAAATAGTAGTATAGTTAGTGGCAAGACCGGAATGTCGAATCCAAAGAACTAAAAGTACTAGTAATAACTTTCTTTCTATTATCTAGCCTAGAAATAAAGGGCAGTTGTTTGTAAACTAAAATTCTAACTACCTAAAGACGCGACAGAGAATTACTTTGGGAAAACTGATTGATAAAAGCAATACCTAAGGAAGAATCCACCTAGACTTCACTTGTTATTTAACTCTAAATTAGACAATTTCTTCATTCGACTTGATTCGTAGAGATCCCTAAATTATGTTAATATCTCCGTCGAGACTAAAAACAACTAACCCTAGGTTGATTAATTGAAATCTCTTTCTAATTAAAACCCCTAGTTTTGCATTAACTCGATCTATGGATCCCCCTATTAGATTTGACTCTAATCTGGCAGATTTTCGTCGTCCTATGTCTAAGATTGCGATCAACTCCGCTTAATTGTGTTGGATCTACTCTTAAATAGGGACTTTTGCTCTACTGAATAAGCACATTCGACTTGAATTAATATCCTGAAATATCAATTAAATAATTTAAAAATACAATTAAGAACAAATCGAATATTTATCATATAATTCAGATAACAATAACAAGATTTGTCTTAGGTTTCATCCCCCTCAGGTATTCATGGGTTTAGTTCTTAATAAAAAGAGAAAACATCTCAAAATAAGGGAAACAACAAAACATAAAGAAAACTCAAAACTCCTAAAAGAATTGAAGGGAGATCTTCAATCTTGATGTAGATCCTTGCTTCTGAGATGGATCAATCAGCTTTCATTGAGTAATTCATTGCCTTCTACTCTCCATCCCCCTACATCCTCTCCTAGGGTGTTTATATAGACTCTGGAACACCCTTCTTAGCCCCTAAGTAGCTTTTTCCGTGTGAAATTGAAACTCGTCACGACAGGGACATGCCCGTGTCAATCGGGCCAAAGTTGAGTTCAGGTCTGCTAATTTGGCACGGGTGTGTGGTTTACCCGTGTGATGAACTTCAGGCTGTGTAGATTTCTCACTTTGGCCTATTTTCTCCGTTTTTGGCCCGTTCCTCACTCTTTTCTCTTCCTTATGCTCACCTAAGTATAAAACATGAAATTTAAAGGATTAAGGGCATCAAATTCCACAAATTCAATGATAATTCATCCATAAATGTGCCAAATGTGGGATAAAAATATGTATATATTATAGTTTATCAAATACCCCCACACTGAAGTATTTGCTTGCCCTCAAGCAAAATCTCAACTTACAATTAAAATTCATTTTTCTCAACTTATAATTCCTATCGATAATGTTTCAAAATAATCCACAAGTAATCATACCTTGAGAGTTCAACTAAAAGAACATCAAAGTTTCAAACAATCTAAGTTGAGTATTTTAGCATGAAAACATAGGTATCTCCCCTTATCTAAGTGATTAACTTTGATTCAAAATATCACAGAGTTAACATCCTCGCTAAAGATTCCCTCAAATCACTCAGGGTGTTTAAGGACAACAAATTAAGCACTCAAGAGTCAATATGAAAAGTTCTTTCCATAGGCTTGCATGAAAATCAAATCTCCACCACTGTATATTGAAATGATACATCAATCAAAAGGTCTTTGGAGGGTTGTACCATGGTTTTGGTTGGGGGTGTGGTCACAAGCTGAAAGAGAAGGTTAAAATGAAGATTAAAATGAAAAATTACCTAACTAGAAAAATACTAATACTGAGTAAATACATTCCTGAGTAAATATTCCTGAGTAAATCGTGACAAAAATGGGGATCAAATTAGAGTGAGGGAAATTCTCAAAGAATCAAAAACAAGTTTATGGGTTAATATTAAGGGTAAATCAATAAATGGTTTGTCAGGCTCAAGGGGGTTCACTAATGGCTGGATTTAGTCACTTCTCCTACGCTCGTATGTTTCTCACATGCCCGTGGGGTTTGAGTAGGTTCGCCCACGAGTAAAGGAAATGGGCATGTCGCACACCCATATTATATTGACAGGTCTGCCTACAGTCATATCGCACGGCCATGGTGATTTGTCGAAACCTGTGTCTTGGGAGAAACTTGGCTTTGTTTTGACACGATCATGTCGCATGGTCGTGTTTCCATCCGTGGTGTGCCCACAGCCTCAGGCACGCCTGTGTGCCTGGCCGTGTAGTTCTGGAAAACCTGCCTTTTAAAGACTTAGTTAGTTATTTATATGTTATGTATTGAATTTAAAGAAATCAACAATGTTAGTGGTCGGGTTGCCTCACAAGGAGCGCTTATTTAGAGTCTAAGCTCGACTTACCTCGCTTGCACCTTTACGAGGGTTCGTGGAGCCTAAGCTCCTTCCTATCTTTCTTAAAATCGTCACCATTATATAGCTTGAGTTGATGACCGTTTACTTTGAAAGTGCCATGGTTTGGGTGTGTTACCTCAACTGTGCTGTAGGGAAAAACACTTTGAACTATGAATGGGCCTGACCATCTCGATTTTAGCTTTTGAGGGAATAATCTAAGCCTCGAGTTGTAAAGCAAGACAAATATAACACCCCTAGACTCGTACCCGTCGCAGGAGAGTCAAGAGGCATCATCCGACCATCAATTAACTTATCCTAAATGCACTAGTACAATTTACATCATTAATTCAATCATATTTTGAAACTCATATATCAGATCGATGATCGCACCTAACCATTTCATTTAAAACCACTTTTGCATATAATAAGACCATTACTATTCATAGGGTAAAAAAAAAAAGGTCAAAGTTTAGCAAAGCTTAAAACCAAAATCAACTAGGCCGATTTACCAAGCTCAAAACAATGTACCCCATAGCATACCATCATGCCGAACCTTAAACAAATGGTGCCCAATGTTATTATTTTTCACATTCAAATCATTCATATTTCATAAAACATATATATCAAGATATGACATACTTCGAGCCCAGTTTATAATTGTATAACTTCACTACCATTCACATACATCATGAACAACTTAACATTATAGATATAGAAGTAGGGTATTTAGATAAGCCATTTTCGCATGGCCAAACTTAATTACATAATCACAAGATATTTGTTTAGCAACAAAATGTCAAGCCTATACATGCCATTTTCAAAGTTTAGTTACCAATACCGAAAGATGGTTTGATAGTGTGGATGACTTTAATCTTGGAATTCCTGAGACCGTAGCTAACGAACGAGATCTATAAAAAAACAGAAAGTTAAGAGCAACGGAGTAAGCAATCATATGCTTAGTAAGTTTTTAAGTAACAAAATTATTTGAAAGAGTAACATAGTAATATCTAAGTTTGTTTATTCCATCCTTTGGCTGAATAGGAACATAACTAAGATACTACTTCTATCATCAATATCACAAAGGTGAAATCAATATATCCAACAAAATTCAACCTATAGCCGAATACGTTCATCTCAAATTTCCATGTCAATCTCATGCATATACACTTACATCTCATATTTGTGAAGTTGAACTCTCTAAATCAGAACTCATACATCATAATCAGATCATAAACGTTCGAATGATTTTGAACAATGGTCTAATCATCCCTACCGAATTTCGTAATCATAATTCAAAGATAATCAAATTCTCAACGAGAGTAAAGTGCATACCTAGCTATCCTATGGTAAGTAGCACATTTATTTAAAATTGTTTCAACATTTATTATATGATTTCTCGTACGATTACTTACGGGATTTCAACCCAGATATGAGGCCGGCACGGATGCCCTTCAGGACCAAGCCTGGTTCTTAACGCTGGCTCAAAAGCCCTTCGGAACTAAGTCTGATCATGCCACTGGCTCGAAGCCCTTCGGAACTAAGTTCGGTTATGTCACTGGCTCAAAAGCCCTTTGAGACTAAGCTCAGATCTTTAACACTGGCTCAAAAGCCCTTCGAGACTAAGCTCGGATCTTTAACACTGGCTCAAAAGCCCTTCGAGACTAAGCTCGGATTTAAACCCCTATTAACATTCACACATATATGCATATATATATATATCAATCACATTTGGATATCATTCCTGATACTCGAATACAATTACAGCATGTTTACCAACCACACATTGTTCGGTTCATTAATTATAATCAAAGGACACAATTTTATTTCAAGATATGACAAAGTTCAATGTTGATATTCAACTTTCAACAAGTTCACAATTTCTCTTTTCCTCAATGACATTCAAGCATAACCTTTAAGTCTAAGTTTATATTTTATACATATGTACTATAACTTCATCATGTCATGAGTTGAAATTTGTTACTCGAGAACTTACCTCGTATCTTTCTGAGTAGTTACGGGTCGGCTATTTTGTTACTTTAGCTTTCCCCTTATCCGAAGTTGCCCCTATGTGCTCTTGAGCTTAATTAAGTAAATTAAGTATATTAACTTCATATACTTCACTTAATCAAAGCAAAAAATACAATTATCCTCACTATCCCACACATACACGTTCGGTCAATCATTACTATGTTACAAGTCATGCCTAGCTTAGGCTAGATTGAACATATATAATCTTTTAACTCAATTTACAAATCAAGACATATTAGCTATCAAAGGTTGACCATGATACACATAGTGAGCTCCATTTTTTACTCACATTCGGCACATAATAGCATACACAAAATTTTCCACACAAGCTAGTATTTTAGCAATTAATATGATACAAGTTAAACCAAAGGTTTACAATAAAATTACAAGATACATACATAGGGTCCATATACATGTTTATTATAATACACCACCCTTTAAACCCCTTCTTTAAAACATGAATCATAGCCGAATGCTTCACTAAGGTTCTCATAAGCATTTAAGATTCAATTTCTAAATTGCTCAATGCCAACCTTCTAGCTCTATTTACCAATAGCTCTCCTAACTAAAATCCATAAGTAAGTTATCCAATTTTACCATTTCAATAAGTATTTTATACCAAATCTAATAACTAAACGTTATTAATGAGATTCATACCAAGACCGAATATTCCTTAACAACCAAAGCATATATTCAACAATTTAACAAAGTGTTTAACCTCCATGGCCGAATAGGTCCTTACTAATCCATTTAACTACTATAAGCTCAAAATATTTAAATCAAGTTCATGAGTTTCTAATTTCATCACATCAACCATTCAAAGCCTATCTAATTGCTCAAATAAATTTCTAATACAAGAATTAAACCAACCTACTAACCTTAACACCCACATTCGGCAAGTGACCACACACACTCTCATAACCGAATTTCCATACCACTAAAACCTCAATACATATATTCCCCTTATTCAACTTCAATTCAAGCTCCCAACTCATAAAACATAAGGAATAGAAATCATCTTCTAAGTTTCCTACCTTAACCGAATGCTCAAATCCCCACAAGGATCAAAATTCACACATGGGCTCAATCAAAGACCTATCCATCAACTAAAATTTCATAAAATCTCAAAGAATTTACCTAAAACTTACCTTAATTAAGCAAGTAGAAGACCGAATGCCTAGCTTCTCTTCTCTCTTTTTCTTCTTTTAGTTCACGGCAAGAAGAACAAAAACATAACCAAAATTTCTTTCTTTTTTCTAATTTCATTATTTTATTCACTAATATCTAATCATATTCCACTCATCAAATTTTAACAAGTAAAATAATAATGCAACCAATAACATCAATTGCATGGACGGCCACTTACAAATAAAACGGAAAATTGACATGCAAGCCCAACTCTTTGAATACATGCACCAATCGGCCATTCAAAAATTCACCCAACCTATTTTTAAAAATTCTCACCTAAGTCCTATTGAATAATTCACATTGAATTAATAATATTAAGGTAATAATTCTCCACACATGCATAATTCACATATCATATTTATAAAATACGGAATTTCTCAATTTTTAATAACTCAGTTTTGTGGTCCCGAAACCACTTTCTGACTAGGGTCAAAATAGGGCTGTCACAACAAGATTTCCAGGTTTAAACTACTTTGGTTGATTTAAACGAACATCATGGCGCCACTTTGTGGCTTCCTTGTATAAGCGTGAGTTTTCATATACATTACAGTGCCATTCATCCAACTCGTTTAACGGTATGAGTCTCTTTTCACCTGCAAGATTAGGATCGAGATTTAGAAATTTGATAACCCAAAATGCCTTATGTTATAGTTCAAAGGGTAAATGACAGCTTTTCCCATAAATGAGTCTATAGGGAGATGTTCCTGTAGGAGTTTTGAATGCAGTTCTATAAGCCCATAAGGCATCATCTACTTTCATCGCCCAATCTTTCCTATTTGCCTCTACGGTTTTCTCTAAGATGCATTTTAGCTCTCTATTGGCTACTTCAACTTGTGCACTGGTTTGGGGGTGGTAAGAGGTAGCCGTTCTATGGTGCACTCCATATTTCTTTAGAACTTTTTCAAACTGAGCATTACAAAAATGAGTTCCCCTATCACTAATAATTGCTCTAGGTGTTCCAAATCGAGAAAAGAGTTTTTTAAGGAATCTCACTACCATTTTAGCGTCATTAGTAGGTAAAGCTTGGGCTTCTACCCATTTAGACATGTAATGAACTGCTACTAAGATGTATTTATTTCCAAATGAACTAGGGAACAGGCCTATGAAATCGATGCCCTATACATCGAACATTTCACATGCAAGCATATAACTTTGAGGCATTTCATCACAGTTAGAGATATTACCTATTCGTTGGCATTTGTCACAAGAAGTAACATACCTGTTGGAGTCTTTAAATAGTGTGGGCCAATAAAAACCTGATTCAAGTATTTTATGGGCGGTCTTAGTTCCACTGTAATGTCCTCCTATTGGTCCTGAATGGCAGTGTTCCAAAATTTTGTTTGCTTCTCTTTGTAACGCATCTTCGAATGACTTGATCTGCACATATACGAAAAAGAAAAGGGTCTTCCCAAAAATAGCTTTTCACATTAGTAAAGAATCGCTTCTTTTGCTGATGTGTCAACCCTTTTGGGGTTATGTTAGCAGCTAAGTAATTTATGATGTTAGTAAACCAAGGTACCTCAGAATCAGAGACGACTAAGAGTTCTTCTTCATGAAACGAGTCATTTATCTAGGCCTCATCAAGTCCTTTAAGATGTGGATTCTCAAGCCTAGAGAGGTGATCGACTGCCAAGTTTTCAGCTCGTTTTTTATTGTATTTCCAAATTAAATTCCTGCAACAATAAAATCCATCTTATTAATCGAGGTTTTGCATCAGACTTAGTTAGAAGATAACGAAGAGTGGAATGATCAATATAAACAATGACTTTAGACAATACCAGATATGGTCTAAATTTGTCGAATGCAAAAACCACAGCTAGCAATTCTTTTTTTATGGTAGTGTAGTTCTCTTATACGGCTGTTAGAGTTTTGCTAGCATAGTAGATTGGCTAAAAATGCTTGTCTCTTCTCTGTCCAAGAACTGCACCTACTGCAAAATCACTCGCATCACACATTAGCTCAAAAGGTAAATTCCAATCAGGTGCAATTATAATCGGAGCATTAGTAAGTTTCTCTTCGAGAGTGTTAAATGCCTCTAAACATTCCTGATCAAAATTGAAGGCCACATCTTTTTCTAGTAGTTTTGTTAAAGGCTTAGCTATTTTAGAAAAATCTTTAATGAATCTTTTATAAAAACCAGCATGTCCTAAAAAGCTTCTAATTGCTTTAACAGAACTAGGGGGAGGTAGTTTTTCAATGGTCTCAACTTTTGCTTTATCAACTTCTATCCCCTTGCTAGAAATTTTGTGTCCTAAAACAATACCTTCTCGAACCATAAAATGGCATTTTTCCCAATTGAGAACAAGATTTGTTTCTTCACACCTTATTAAAACTTGTTCTAAATTCTTAAGGCAAAGATGGAAAGAGTTACCAAATACTGAGAAGTCATCCATAAATACCTCCATGATATCCTCCACGAGTTCATCAAAGATAGCTAGCATGCAATGTTGAAAAGTAGCAGGAGCATTACATAATCCAAAAGACATTTTACAATGGGCAAACGTACCGTATGGACAAGTAAATGTCGTCTTCTGTTGATCTTCAAGAGCTATCGGGATTTGGAAATAGCCAAAAAGTCCATCCAAAAAGCAATAATACATATGTCCTGACAGTCTTTCCAACATCTGATCAATGAAAGGCAAGGGAAAGTGATCTTTTCTGGTGGCATCATTCAGTTTCCTATAATCAATGTAAACTCTCCAACATGTGACTGTTCTTGTAGGGATCAATTCGTTCTTTTCATTGGCAACAACAGTCATGCCTCCTTTCTTAGGAACAACCTGCACAGGACTTACCCAAGCTGTAACACCCTAAATGTAACACCCCAGACCCGGCCCAGACGTTATGGCCATGTCCGGTGTGCTACCTCACCTAGACTATGCTACGCCGTCCTATATACTAAGTCTGATGTTTGAGATTTTTGAAAAGTAATACTTGTTTTTCTTGAAATTCTCGATTTAATTATTATTCAACCTAATTCCTATCTCATTTGTTAATCGTTTCATTTTAGTCTTATTGTCCTCCTTAGTCTTCAGTAAAGTGAGGTTGGTTAATAAAATGTTTGTTTAATTTTGAAAACGGTGTAGGTTTGTGTTTGAAATAAAACGGTAGAGAAATCCCGAATAACAGTTATAGCGGCCTTATTACAACCCATGTCAAAATAAAATCAATAAAAGGTAATTAAATAATAATAAAAAAAACCAACTATGATGAAAGTTCAGTCCTCGTGGCCACTCTGAATCCCTCCCAGCGTCCAAGTCACGATCTAGGGCTCACCTACAAGGATGGAAAGAAAGGGTGAGTTTGGGAAAACTCAGTGTGTGCAGAACCCATCCAAAGCCCAAATTGGCTCAAGCCCACTGGGCCTAAACCCTAACCAGTCTCAGTCAGATACTAGGCCGAAGCCCTATTTAGGGAACAGTAATCTGGGCCAAGGCCCTATAACAGATACTGGGTTGAAGCCCTATTCAGATAACAGATTGGCCCATAGGCCCAGAACAGTACAGTACAGTAATACAGTATAAATGCAAACCCAATTGGGGAGACTACTCAACCCACCAACTACTACACACCACCCGTACCAGCCAACACACCATGTGGGGAATAACTCAACCCACCCAGCCCACACACCACAGTCGCAGCATGGCTGCTCAGTTAAACAGTATACGAGGCAAAGCCCCTTTCAGAAACAGTACGAGGCATAGCCCCTTTTCAGTAACGTGGCTGTGCCACTCACACTTCCTCCATTATCAAAACCCAACCCATGCAATAGATACATATCATGGCATGCAATAACAGTAACAGTCATGTCAAACAGTACAGTCAATTTTAGCCCTAGGGGTATAACGGTAATTTTCTACCTAGGGGCAAAACAGTAATTTCTTACCCTAAGGGTATTTCAGTAATTTTGCTCTCATGTTACAGATTTTATGCTTATTACAATATTTATTAATCACATAGTTGTCACAGAAGTCCGGTTATATTAATCACATGGTTGTCACAGAAGTCCGGTTAACTCAGTTTTTCAGTCTTAGCATTCAAGCCCTAAAACCCCTAATGAGCCCTATTACGTCGATTGGCCCATTAGGCCCATTTATTCCCAATTTCATAATTAGTTATCTTGTTTTAACTGTTTTCACGCCTACAGTTCATAATATTACCTTTAAACCCATTTTTACTCACATGGACCCAAATCGCCCATTGGGCCCATATTTGGCCCACCGAGGCCCAACTTACCATAATGTCCAAAATTTAGCGGTCAACACGCCTAACAGTGCCGATTCCAAAACTAACCTTCTCCTACTAACTTGAGAACGTTCGCACGCTCACAAGCTCTCGAAATACCGAAACTTCGGCATTTCGGCTTTTCGGCTTTTGCCGATTTGCGCATTGAAGGGCGTTCGAAACACACACCTGTTTTGCAGTTTCTCCTACGAGATCTCCTATGCGTTAATCCCTACAATCCAATACTTAATTGATTAGACCATATTAACACTTAATCTGAATTGAAAACTTACCCAAAGCCTTACTTACACATTCGGCCAACACCTCCAATGGCCTTAATGTTCTTACCTTGCCGATTTAGATCCCTTTAGATCTAGATCTAATGTTCCAATGTCTTCAACTCCTTGTTTGATCACCTTCTTCTCTAACTAACACACAAAAAGAACAAAGAAAACACCACTTGATTTACCAAAAGTCCAAAACGACAAAATCCTTAACTTTAGGGACTTTCGGCTTTTCCAAATATGAAATATTGAACAGATCTGAAGTATTAAACACTTACCAACGATTTCCCTTCAGTTCCTATGCAGATCTGATGTAAATCTGACCCTTAAACGTCAGTAGAAACCTTATCTCTGAGATTTGCAATTTCGGCTATCTCCCTACAACTATGGTGATTTCGGCTTTTCAACAAGAGAAGAGGATGGCGTTTTGGGTGTAGATTTTGGGTGATGGTGTCGACAATGGTGTGATTCAAGGGAGTGTAGTAATCGGCCACAACAGGTGAAAGGAGTAGGGATGATTCGGCTTACAAGAAATCGGCAAGAAAGGAAGCAGTTTTCGAGATTTCTGGCACTTTGAGCAATCGGTTATGGTTGATTTTAAGAGGAATGAAAGCAAAAGAAAGAGTGGATCTGTGCAAGGTGGGTATTCGGCTAGGGAAGAGATCAAAGGGGAAGAAGAAAAGTGAAAAAAAATAATGGTAGAGGTGAAGAAGAAGAAATCGGCTAGAAGCTTTCTAAGGAGGCAAGTTTCGGCTTTTCTGACAGTAAAAGAGAAGATTAATTCCTAAGGTGGCTAACCCTAATTCTTATGACAGAAAATAGAAAAAGATATAACCCTAATATCACACTTGAGTAATCGGCCCAAGTTCATAAAAGCCCTTGCCGAAATTCCTACTTAAAATAGTCACATGCCCGGCACATGCTTAAAAATTAAAAAGAACACTACGCTTACCTTGCAACTCGAACCCTTGTCCTTGAATACCCACTTAGGCGCCACTTTTTTAGGAGCTTAGTGGCTCCACCTTGCCACTTTACCAAGAGCTCACTTGTGACATATTTTACACGGTTTTTCTTAAAGGCCCACTTAACCAAGTCCCCTTTCACTTGAAAATCCAACTTAATATTTTACCGGGTTTTAACTTAAGCTTGGGCCTTCTAAAGGCCCACTAACACACTTAAACATAATTTCAACAATCAGAACACCAAAATTCCAAGATTTCACCAAAGGCACAAAAACCTGAAAAAAATCCCGAAAATCCTATAATTCATTCATAATTTACTTAATTACTAAACTAAACACCAATTGTAATAATGCCATTTATATTTTTATAATAAAAAAATAATAATAATAGTAATAACAATAATAATTTTATAAATATGTTTTTATCTAATGATAATAATTTTTAAATACAGTAATATTTTTTTCTAATAACCATAATTATAATTTTCTTAAAATTTTAAAACATCAGTAATAATAAATACAGAAATATTTTCTAAGAATAATTTAATTCAAAATTTTTTTCTTAAACGATAATATTTAAAACTTCTCAATTATTCTGATTTTCTTCTATCCGAACCTAGACTCAAAGCCCAATTCTTCTAGGCCCAAATTCAGGGTGTTACACTAAACCCCTGTCCATCGCCAGAATAGGGTTATAAGGTATTACTCAACAAAACACAGCTGTCAGACATTCACCGATACACATAAGTCATGATCTCAACTATACTTAAAAAGTTAGTATTTAAAAAATTTACTCACGAATTCATCTTCATATAAATACGACATTCAAAATCATACTCTTTTCAAAAACAGGTTTATCTATACATGCCATGTAACACCCCTCACATGATACTCGATAGTGTGATGTTATCTCCGGCCCTTCCAACTCGAGCTATTGTACAAACCTATAATAAATAGGGAAAGAGAACGGGGAGTAACCTTTAAAGCCTAGTAAGTTCATAAAAAAAAAAACAATAAGCAACTAGTTAACAAGTTCAATCAAAGTTTGCAAACAAATCACAAATTCACTGCAAGCTGTCTTTCTAAGCAACAGTCACTAAATTACTTATAACTGGAGCTACGAAACTCCAAATCAAGTGCCGTTAATTTTCCCTGAAAATAGATTCTTATATATTCTATCCATAAAAGTTTCAGAATTTTTGGTTTAACCAATCAAAACCAGATTTTTCTTAAAGTTTCCCCTGTTTCACTATTTGACTATTCTGAACACTCTTCACTATGAATCAGATTTCTCATTGTACAGAATTCAAAATATGTTCTAGTTTATTTCATTTGAAACTAGACTCATTAATGAGTCTAATCAAATAAATTTTATCTTATAACCATTTTTTTACAATTTATAATGCTTTCTTAAAGACAAAGCAGGGGATCTCGAAGTCATTTTAACCCTGTCCCACGCCATCTCAAATATCTCATTATCGGCAATTCTTTTACTTACACGGTTCCTTTTATAAGAAACTAGACTCATTAAGCTTTAATTACATTATTTATTCAGCCTCTAATTCAACTCCAACAATTTATAGTGATTTTCTAAAATCACGCTACTGCTGCTGTCCCAAGCAGATTTACTACAAATTTACTCTTTAACACATTCCTTGCATTCATATTATTTAAACATGTATATCACCAATCAACTTCATCACATTTTTATAATTGCACTTAACATATCAATACTTCTAATCACTTGTCCGATGCACTCCTTTCATACACACACACATATATATAAACATATGTGCATATAGTGGTTTAATTCTTTAGTTCATCAATGTTTCTTTATCATCAAATGAATCATTCAGACAACTATTAGATTTCCGTATCAGAACATAAGAAATCACGCATATTCTTGTCACACATATAAAGTAACCGAATATAACCCATACCTTGCATTAACATATTTGGCCAAATACAACTCAATTCGATAGGCCTTCAATTAGCAAATTGTAACCTTACCTTGTAGGTATATAATTAATATCATGCTCGGAATAATTCAACGGCACTTAGCCTGCTAGGCTATTAACCCGATTATCACACATAGTAATTTCATCCACTTTATAGCATTGACTCATATCCCATTTCATAATACATTCGGTCATCACATCATACAATACATTCAAAATACCATTCACTTATGTTAATTCATAGCACCTTTGGCTATCACACTTAGCCCTTACTAGATTCATACTCATCTCATTTACCCTTGCTTCTCCGAAATACAATTGTCATTTATCATTCTCTATGAACTCTTAACATATAATTCATTGCCATCCACAATTCAATTAAACATGTTAGCCATTTTTGGCTCATAACATTAACATTGCTATTCATTCGTATGCATATATATATTTTAATCACATAAGCTTCACATTCTAATTTCTATATTCATTTACTCATTAAACACATTGAATCAATTTAATCACTTAAGAACTTACTTATGCCCATTATTCACATATAACATATTCAATATGTAACATCAATTGGCCGTATATGCATGGCCATATTATATTCATTTCATTAACATATCATTTCTTCAAATCTCAAAGTCCCATAATCACAACATCTAATCTCCTCGATGTAATTCGTTGATTCGACTTAAATAGGATTAATTCAAAGCACTACATTCACATATAATTTCAATCACCTTTCTTTCATTTCATCTTCACACTTAGCATTCGGTAGTTTATGCATAGTATATGGCTCACATTCATTTCATACTTATCACACGATCTTAAAAGCACATTTCACACTTACCAATCACTTACCAATATGATATACTTGCCATTAGGCCATATAAGCATAGTACAACACATCATCATTTTATCTTTAAAGTTCGGCTAAATCCATAGATTATAAAGAGTACCCAATTCATGTAATATATCAAATTATAATCGAATGTTATTTACGTTTGATTACTTAAAACTTACCTCGAGAAATTCTGAACAACTATGGTCGGCTATTCAATCACTTTAGCTTTCCCTTTATCCGAATTTGCCCCTCTATGCTCTTGAGCTTAATTAAACAAATGTAACTTATTGTTAATCGACTAGTCAAACATTGTATCATATTATATTTGGCTTTCTCACTACTAACCATTTAAACTTTATAACACAAAAATGTTTGTACTCAAAACAAGGATAGCTTCATGTCAATGACTTACAAGTGCCAAATTCATTCCATGCATCTCAAATTACTTTCAAATTTAACCTTGCATTAATTTTAGACTTACAAACCCATTTTAATAGCCACATAGCCGAATGTCATTTCTCAACAATTGCACATATATACTTAACAATTATCATAACATACTTACTACTTATTCACAAAGTAAGTACACTTATCAAACATACCTATTCCTCAATTGATTTATTTAATCCACATCCGGCATCTATACTACAAAAACATGATGGCTGATTTCTATTTATTTTCTAATTCAAATATTCAAAGACCTCAAGATATGAACAATTTATCCTATTCATTAAGCAATAGGTCATTCGGCAATTACCCTAGATTAACTAAGATTTAGCATATATCTATTCGGTACCAACTAACCAATTATCTCAAATAACCAGTTCATACTTTTAACTACAATATCAAGAAAACCAACCATTCAATAAATTACTATCATGATCAAATATATATATATTTATATAACCAAATCTTAACATATAGCATACATAGCAATTGACCGAATGCTCCCATATTGACTTTAATCATTCAATTAAATCATTCCATGACCATAAATCACATTCGACCATGAAATAAACTAATTTAACAATTAAACATATACTTTCATCTATTAACAAGAATTTTCACAACTTATCACTAATACCCGAATAACATTTTAATAAATTATACATATGAAATTAGACCAAAGATCCCATAAATATTTATTTGCACAATTTCTTTAACACATTATTACATTCGGCATTTCCCCTTTAATTAGCTTAACATCTCAAAAATTTACTTATACAAGACTACAATTGACACAAAATAACATGATTTCTATCCTACATCGAACATACCAAACCATATATTCATATAAGTTCATTCGGCCATTCACTTTTCAATCCATCAAAACCTCATATTAACCTTCCTTGACTGAATACTATTTGTCCTTAAAATCCCATTAATCAAAATTTAATAACCTTAAAACTCATTTAACAATATTTATACATCAAGGCATTAAAATACTCAAATTATAACATTTTTTTTAAAGCAAGGCCAAATGCTACCATCTCAAG
Organism: Gossypium stocksii; assembly: GCA_020496765.1. Taxonomy (NCBI): domain Eukaryota; kingdom Viridiplantae; phylum Streptophyta; class Magnoliopsida; order Malvales; family Malvaceae; genus Gossypium; species Gossypium stocksii. Next base: position 32,420,960 of record CM035627.1, read on the forward strand.
ACATCCATAGCCGAAAGTTCATTAACATCACTTTAAATCCATAATCGGCAAACACACATACATATGCTAAAAATTTTAGCATTTGTTTCCAATATTTACAAGCTCAAACATCATTTTTTTCTACCATTTCAATTTAAAAAAACATCCACACTCTATCCATGAAACACACAACCTCCATTGCCGATTGTATCATCACATAACTTTATCAATTAGTAAAATTTGACCCATGGGCTATGTAAAACACTTAACAAGTATCTCAATTTCACAAAATTTAAAGAAACAACATCAAAATCTTACCTTAATTAGTACACATACTAGCCGAATGCCCTTGATTCTAATTTTCTTTTTCTTCCTTTCTTTTTCTTTGAGTTTCGGCCAAGTGAGGAATAAGCATGATAACTTTGTTTTTATCACCCCACTAACCATTATAATAACATATTATATTTTATTTCATAATTTAAGTTATATTATTATTATTATATAATGTATATGATGCCTAAAACTTACTCCCACTACCGTGCATTATAATTTAAATGGCTTATTTGCCATCCAAATCCTTATGATTAAAGAAGCATGACACAGTAACATTTTTATTATAGCACACATGTAATTTGCTTGTTGCTATTTAGCCCTTTCTTAGCAATAAAGCACCCTAACTTCAAAATTTCAAATTCAAACTTTAACATATCAACACATGCACATTCAAAACATCGAAAAATAATAATAAAAATTTTTCTGACTCGGTTTCGTGGTTCTGAAACCACTTATTCCAATTAGGGTCAAAATAGGATTGTCACACAAGCACTGTCAGAAATAGGATAAATAATTCCGGCATCTAGAATTTTAATTACCTCGGCCTTGACCACTTCCTTCATATTAGGGTTCAATTTTCTTTGAGCTTGCACACATGGTTTATATTCATCCTCCACCAAAATTTTGTGGGTGCAAAAAGAAGGACTGATTCCTTTAATGTTAGAAATTTTCCAAGCTATGGCTCTTTTATGTTCTCTTAACACTTGGATTAATTCATCCTTTTCATTGGGTTGCAAGTTTGAAGTAATAATTACTGGTAGCATAGAATTGTTTCCCAAAAATACATATTCCAAGTGTTTGGGTAATTGTTTAAGTTCCAGTTTGGAAGGCTCGTCAACAGAGGGTTTCTATCTTAGCTCATCATTAATCTCAATGTCCTCGTAATCAGTTTGTCTTGGAAAGGGTTCATTGGAGTTTAAGTCAATTATTACCTTTTCCATCTTAGTGGTGACTTCGTCTTTTCCCCTACCTTGAACGAGACACAGTTCCAACGTGTCTTTAAAAGTGATTTCCTGAAAAGAGTCTTGAACAGAATAATCAATAGAATCAATGAAATAATAGGAATTGTCTTGTTCCCTAGAGAATCGCATGGCATCATAAATTTTAAACACAATTTCCTCATCACCTACCCTAAGCATAAGTTTACCATCCCCTACATCAATAATAGCCTTAGCTGTAGCTCAAAATGGGCGTCCTAGGATTAAGGGTACCTCAACATCCTCATCCATGTCTAGCACAACAATATCAACAGGGAATATAAATTTATCAACCTTAACTAATACATCTTCAATGATACCCCTAGGATATTTAATAGATCTATCAGCTAATTGAATACTCATCCTAGTAGGTTTTGGTTCCCCTAGACCTAGCTGCTTGAACATTTTTTAAGGCATTAAGTTAATACTGGCACCTAAATCTGCTAACGCCTTTTCAATATTTAGACTACCAATTAAACAGGGAATAGTAAAACTTCCTGGATCTTTTAATTTGGTTGGCTGTTTGTTCTGGAGGATCGCTAAACATTCCTCGTTAAGTTCCACAGTGGACAGTTCTTCAAACTTCCTTTTGTTTGTTAGAAGCTCCTTCAAAAACTTTGCATACGTGGGCATCTACGAAACAGCTTCAAAAAAAGGTAAGTTAATATGTAACTGTTTAAAAAGTTTAAGAAATTTATTGAATTGGGCATCCATGCGGTCTTTCTTCAACTTTGTTGGGTATGGAATGGGTGGTTTGTATTCCGTAAGTACCGGTGGAGCTTTTTGTTTGGGCTTGGCCTCCTCGATATTCTCCTTGTTAGGCTTTTGGCATCTTCTTTTCAGGTTCAGTGAGCATCTTCCCATTCCTTAACGTGACTACTTTAACATGCTCCTTAGGATTGGGTTTAGTATTACTCGGTAAACTACCTTGTGGTCTATCAGAGATCAGCTTAGCAAGCTGACCTATTTGGGTTAGGCCTTGAATTGATGCTTGCAGATTTTTAAGTGCCATCTTGGTATTCTGAAAATGGGTTTCTAACACTGAGATAAATTTCATGAGCATCTCCTCAAGGTTTGGCTTTTTCTCTTGCTGGTAAGGTGGTTGTTGGAAGCCTAGAGGGGGTGGTGGTTTCTGATTTTCTTGACCACCCCATGAGAAGTTGGGGTGGTTCCTCCAACCTGCATTATAAGTGTTACTATAAGGGTTGTTTTGAGATCTAGAATTAGTACCCATATAGTTGGCTTGTTCATTTTCTGTGGTAAGATCATGGGATGAATAATCTATGTTGTACATTCCTTCTCCATTTGAATCGCACCTCATCACTGAATGTACCTACGTAGAGCCAACTAAACCATCAATCTTTTTATTTAAGAGCTCTAGCTGATTTGACAGTATTGTGACTGCGTCAACATTAAAAACACCAATAGCTTTTTGTGGCTTTGTCCTCATGACTTGCCATTGATAATTATTCAGTGACATCTCCTCTATAAACTCATAAGCCTCCTTAGGTGTTTTGTTATTTATGGTTCCACCGGCAGCTACATCGATCATCTGTCTTGTTGAGGGTTTGAAACCGTTGTGGAAAGTTTGAACTTGTAGCCACAAAGGTAACCCATGGTAAGGGCACCTTCTCAATAAATCCTGGTATCTCTCCCAAGCATCGTAAAGTGTCTCTAAATCCATCTGCACAAAAGAAGAGTTATCATTCCTCAACTTTGTCATTTTAGCCGGTAGAAAATATTTAACTAAAAACTTTTCGGTCATTTATTCCCAAGTAGTGATTGACCCTCTGGGTAGAGAATTTAACCACTGTTTTGCCTTATTTCTCAAAGAAAAGGGAAAAAAATCAAAGGCGAATGGCGTCATGAAAAATGCCATTGATTTTAAATGTGTCGCAGAATTCCAAAAAGTTAGCTAAATGTGCGTTAGTATCCTCATCCTGCAAACCATCAAACTGAACAAAATGTGCAATCATTTGAATAGTGTTAGGTTTCAGTTCAAAATTATTTGCAGCAATAGCAGGCCTAACATTACTAGATTCAGTACCAGCTAAATTAGGCTTAGCATAATCATAAATAGTATGAGGGGCAGGATTTTGATTCATAGGATCTGCGACTACCACAGGGGTAGCTGATTATTTTGATTTGCTTCCATATCTTCAGTAGTGTTGGTTATGTCCTCTTGCTCTTCTTCTCTGTACTGTAAGCTTTGCCTTATTTCTCTTCGGTTTTTACGAACTGTGGCTTCTAAATCGCTATCAAACAACAGTGGTCCTGACGAGTTTCTTCTTGTCATAAACTAGAGACACCTGTCAAGGGAAAAAGAAAAAGAAAATTTTAGTAAATAAAACCTAAAATAAAAATAGAAAATAAATTGCAGTAAAAGTAAAAATGGCTAAAGTAATAGAAATAGAGTGTTCCTAATATCTTAGTTCCCCAGCAACAACGCCAAAAACTTGATGTGCGTGATAAGTTTTAATATTTTTATTATTGTACCTAGAAGCTAACTATTATCACAATAAAAGGCAACTGCACCTATCGAATAGTAGTATAGTAAATGGCAAGATCGGAATGTCAAATCTAAATAACTAAAAGTACTAGTAATAACTTTCTTTCTATTATCTAGCCTAGAAATAAAGGGAGGTTGTTTGTAAACTAAAATTCTAACTAAATAAAGACGCGACAAAGAATAAATTGGAGAATTACTTTGGGAAAACTGATTGATAAAAGCAATACCTAAGGAAGAATCCACCTAGACTTCACTTGTTATTTAACTCTAAATTAGACGATTTCTTCATTCGACTTGATCTATAGAGATCCCTAAATTATGTTAATATCTCTATCGAGACTAAAAACAACTAACCCTAGGTTGATTAACTAAAATCTCTTTCTAATTAAAACTCCTAGTTTTGCATTAACTCGATCTATCGATCCCCCTATTAGATTTGACTCTAATCCGACAGATTTTCATCGTCCTATGTCTAGGATTGTGATCAACTCCGCTTAATTGTGTTGGATCTACTCTTAAACAGGGACTTTTGCTTCACTGAATAAGCACATTCGACTTGAATTAATATCCTGAAATATCAATTCAAGAATTTAAAAACACAATTAAGAACAAATCGAATATTTATCATATAATTGAGATAACAATAACAAGATTCGTCTTAGGTTTCATCCCCCTCAGGTATTTAGGGGTTTAGTTCATAATAAAAAGAGAAAACATCTCAAAATAAGGGAAACAATAAAACATAAAGAAAACCCAGAACTCTTGAAAGAATTGAAGGGAGATTTTCAGTCTTGATGTAGATCCTTGCTTCTTAGATGGATCAATCAGCTTTCCTCGAGTAATTCCCTTCCTTCTACTCTCCGTCCCCCCTTACGTCCTCTCCTAGGGTGTTTATATAGACTCTGGAATACCCTTCTTAGCCCCTAAGTAGCTTTTTCCTCGTGAAATTGAAACTCGTCACGATAGGAACATGCCCGTGTGGCGCACCCATGTGAATCGGGCCCAGGCCGTGTTCAAGTCTACTAATTTGGCATGGGCATGTGGTTTACCCCTGTGATGAACTCCAGGCTGTGTTGATTTCTCACTTTGGACCATTTTCTTCGTTTTTGGCCCGTTCCTTGCTCTTTTCTCTTCCTTATGCTCAGCTAAGTATAAAACATGAAATTTAAAGGATTAAGGGCATCAAATTCTACAAATTCAATGATAATTCAGCATAAATGTGCCAAATGTGGGATAAAAATATGTATATATTATAGTTTATCAATGATCTTGATACATGTATCAGCAAGTTAAAGACCAAATGTTATGTTATTTCAAGTTATGCAATGATAATGATCTGTGATTAGCTTGTTGAAGAGATCATGATAGAATGTATGTCTGAGATATAATGACAACATAAAGAAGAGCAGTTGTTGAAAAGTTATTGTTTATTAGTCAAAACTGATTCAGTTAAGCAGTCTGATTGAGTTATATGTATGTTAGAATTATTCACAGTTCCAGAATTAAATATTGGTTGTTTATGTATAAATGGATAAACGACTTGAGTGAAGAGTACTTATTCTATAAGTTATGATACAGAGTTATATATATATACACATCGAAAGGGTTACATTTGAGGTATGATTTTGCAAATCCAAATTGTCCGATTGCTAGAGTTCTCATTATATGAAGTTTAATTTGGCTTAAATCCATGCTAGTAAAGTTATAAACAGATAAATATATTGACGACTGAAGTATTTGTTATGATTCAGTCTGAATTGAGTAAAGAGATTATGCAACAGTTATGAAGCCTGGCACAGTGATAATTATCTATTTACTCGAGGAGTACAGAGAAGGAGGATACTCAGAAATAGTTACACTAGTAAGAGTATGATATGCTATGTACTAGATTTTGAACCTAATGTTTGAACTTTCAAAGAGTTAAAGTTGATTTTTTTAAAGTATCTTAGAAGCTATTACAGTTAGTATTGATATCCGTGTGGAAATGCAATGGTAAGTCGATGAATTGTACAATAGAATTAGTATTATTATCAAAAGGGTAAAGGTTATGTGAGCTATGGTTGATTACTCGAGGAAGTTTTTCTATATTTTTCTTAGCGTGACTAAGTTTTTCTGTTGACGGGTTATCTGAGTTATTTATCCTGAGGTTGTTAGTTTATACAGAGCCCAAATTTTCATTGGTTATGGTTGAAATCCGAGATTTGTATTATAACTCCAGAAGAAAGTTACAGTAAGTCTTGAGGACGAGATTTCTGAATGTTATTGTGTGTCACTCTAATACTAATAGTTAGATTGAGGAAGTGATTCAGATTCTTAGAAAAGTAAGTTTTGTATTGTGTTTTAAATATTAAGAGCAATTAAGAAAGAGAAACTCATAGGGTTAATTTGAGTTAAAATATTAGAGAAAAGTGAAATTTGATTTTTGAGACCAGAGACAGATTATCAAAAATTATGTATAGAATCGAAAGGCAAGAATATTGGAACTCAGATGGGTGTCAGGTGTTTCTGAAAGTATTTTATTAACAGAAAATTTTTCATTTTGGTAAGTAGAGAAAAGTGAGTTACGATTCATCTAAGAGTATGAGATTATAGAAAGAATAAGGTCAGTTATTTATCAATAGGTATTTTAGTCAGAATTCGAGAAGATCAGTAATATGATTCCTATGTCTACGATAAGAGAGTAAAATTCAGAATCTTAGCTTGAGCAGGAAGATGCTAAGGATGCCGAGACTATACGAGAAATTGAAAGTGCCTTGTGAAGCCAGTCCTTAATCCGTCATCTGGTAAGATTTTCGGGGACGAAAATCCCTAAGGGGGAGAAATGTAACATCCCAATTTTGGGCCTAGTCGGAACAGTGTTTCAAGGCCACAATTCCGACAAGGAAAATATTATTTTCATTATATTTTTATGATCTATGATTTCACAGAAAGATTTCGTGAAAATTTCGTTCGAAAATTTCGACGTTTGGGCACTCAATTTTGTCAAAAGGACTAAATTGTAAATAGTGCAAAAGTTGAGTTCTATATGTTAGAAGTTTCCAATTGTTATGAAGTTTTAAATTGAAGGTCCTTAAATAGAAATTAGACCATTGGTTAAATTGTTTGACAAAAATGGGCATGAATAAGACAAATTTGAAACAGAAGTCCTTAAGGGCATTTTGGTCATTTAGTAATTTAAAAGAATTAAAAAGGGAAAATAAAGCAAAAATTTACTCATCTTCTTCCTCAAGGCTGAATATAGCATGGAGAAACCAAGGATAGGGTTTTTCAAGCTTCCAAGCTCGATTATAAGTCCGTTCTAGCCCCGTTTTTAATGATTTTTACGTTTTTGAAATCTCGATAACATGATTTCTCTATTTCTACCATTTATTTGAGCTAGCGTTTGATTTCAAAATAATTGTGCATTTTGATGAATTATGGTAGATTATACATGTTTATGGTTAGAGAAACGGTTTTTATCGAGTGATTTTTGACGAAAATGTTCGAAAGGAGTAAATCGTAAAAGTTATAAAATTGGTCATAAGTGTGAGTTTTAATGAGAATTGTGGGCTGGCATATTTATGAAATGGTTCAGTAGGCCTAAATTGAATAAAAATTTATTTCCGAGCTTTGGGGCAAAAGTGTAAAAATGCAAAAGTTTAGGGGAAAAATGTAAATTTTGTAAAAATATGTTTTAGGTTCGAAATGATTAGTACATTGATTAAATGAGTGAAATATGATGTTTTAGATACCAGAAAATGAGATTTGGACCTAGAACGAGAGAAAAATCAAAAATCGGGAGAGTGGTCAAAATGGTCGTATTGGCATCGAGGTAAGTTCATGTGTTTAATAAGCATTTAATTAAGCATGTTTGAATGCTAAATTGATATATTAGTGATAAATGTTTTAGTATAGATTTTTGAATATAATGATAATAATCGAGAAATGTTTGATAATGATTTGACATTAAAAATGATAATTCGAATAAGTTTACACATAAGAGCATAGTGGTAATGTGGCTTTGTATAAGATCAAGAAATTTTTGATTAGCATAATTTGAGGAAAGTAAGAACTTAACATTATTTATACAAATTATGAACGCTTAATAATAAGCTAAATTCATAACTAATGCCTATTATTTTACATGTAAACTTACTAAGCTTTATAAGTTTACCTCTTTCCTTTCCTCTGTTCCATAGTTTTATCAAACAAGCTCGGGTTGGAGGTTGTCGGAGAACGCTTCACACTTTCGACTATCAAGTTACTAATTGGGTATTTTCATTGAAACATTTTAAGTTATGACATGTATAGGGACTTGGTTATTTTGTGTATATGCCCTTATGGTACGACTAAAGAATGGCATGTGAATACTTGATAATGATTAGCTATTGAAATGGCTAAATAAGAACATGTGTTGATGTTATGTATGCCTAAATGAGGTTTAATGCAAAGAAATTATGAAAGAGTAAAAGTTGGTTATGAAATAGTTTTGAGACAGTAGCAGTGACATGATTTTGAAAAATCACTAAAATTGTAGAAATGGAATTGAATGGTGAATGATATATAGAATTAAAGCTTATTAAGTCTAATTTCATAGGAAAGAAACAGAACAAGCAAAAGAAGTCTATATTTTAAGATATTTAGATTCTTGTAAGACTAGTTCAGAATGACTTCGTGATCCCCTGTTCTAATTTTAGAAATTTACTAGAAATTGAACAAGAAGAATTAAAGATTATAATTTATATGTATAGATTCCTTAGTGAGTCTGTTTTCAAGAGAAATAAACAGAAATAATGAGATAATCGATTTTTAGTGAAGAGAGGTTAGGTCTGTTGGACTGCGAAACAGGGGAACCTTTAATGAATAAACTGAACTAATTGGCCAAACCAAAAATTCTGGAAAAATTACGGTAAGAAGATATATGAGTCTATTTTCAGGGAAAATTTACAGATTTAAATTTTGATTTTCATAACTCAAGTTATAATTAATTTAGTGACTGTTATGTAGGTGGACAGTTTTATTAGTGAAATAAATTGTTTTGATTGGTGTAAGTAATCGGAAAAATTTTAATGTTCCCGGTTTGGTCCTGAACCATTTCAATTGCATGTTTTAGAGCCTTGAGGGCCTTTTTAGGGATATATTGGATGAATGTGAGTGAATTAATTTTGAAAGTAAATTTTTATGCCCTGAATTAGTAAGATAAGTCTGGAAATGCCTCACGTTCGACTCCGGCGATGGTCTCAGGTAAGGGGTGTTACAAAAAAAAATCAACTTTAACTCTTTGAAAGTTCAGACATCAGGTTCAAAATCTGGTACATAGCATATCTTACGCTTACTAGTGTAACTATTTGTGAGTATCCTCCATCGCTGTACTCCTCGAGTAGATAGATAATTATCACTGTGTCAGGCTTCATAATTGTTACATAATCTCTTTACTCAATTCAGACTAAATCATGACAATTACTTCAGTCGTCAATTTCTTCAGCTGTTTATAACTTTACTAGCATGGACTTAAGCCAAATTAAACTTCATATAATGAGAACTCTAGCAATCAGACAACTTGGATTGGCAAAATCATACCTCAAATGCAACCCTTTCGATGTATACATATAACTCTATATCATAACTTCTAAAATAGGTACTCTTCACTGAAGTCATTTATCGATTTATACATAAACAATCAACATTTAATTCTGGAACTGTGAATAATTCTAACATACATATAACTTAATCAGACTGCTTAACTGAATCGATTTTGACTAATAAACAATAACTTTCCAAGAACTGCTCTTCTTTATGCTGCCATTATATCTCAGACATACATTCTATCATGATCTCTTCAAAAAGTTAATCACAAATCATTATCACTGCATAACTCGAAAGAACATAACGTTCGGCCTTTAACTTGCTGATACATGTATCAAGATAATTTAAAAAGAAAAATCATTACCTCGATCTAAGCTAAACTTCTTATCACTCACATTTTGCCAAAGTCACTTTCTCTTCAAATTCATTTAGCTTAAAAATTGCGTTGCCATAATAAGACTGACTTCACAATTACTTTAGTAAGTGACGTCCTAGCTCTGTACTTTCATTATCAAGTCCAAACTCATATTCGTCAATAGAACATTTCTTGCTATTATCTTATGGCTAATACTTTGAATAGTAATTTATTAAGAAACCCGGGATAACAAAATCTCAAAACACGGAGCTATATAGAATATCTAAAAATCACTTCTCATGTAGAACAATTAAGGTCTCGATACCATCTCAGTAAATTTCAAAAAGGAAAGATAATACTTACAAGCACTAAAATCAACTATAACATAAACCATATAATTTTCCTTTATATTTACCAAACAATAGCTAGTAGAACGGGACGTTAACATTATACGGACTTTACCGTCAACTTTCTATCTGCACACTGGAGCAGAAAACCAGAATAGATAGAGCAATATCAATCACAACTCAAGCAAACTACAATGCCTTCATCTATCTGTATATTTAATTGACATCCTCATATAGTAGGAATTTCATCTGAAATCTTGCAGATATAAATATATATACCTCTAAAAATAAATGTACACATATAATAGTCAAAAGAAATTTCTGAAATTTTCTCAACCAAAAACTCTACATTCAGCTATTAATGCAGCTCAATCATTATTCCTTTGTCTAATTCTGTCATTACTGAATCCACATTATCTCATTCAAAATCAGAATTTATTCAGAAGAAAATCTACCAACCATATACCTTACACATCATACCTGAATAAGTGCATTAGCTGAACCTAACTTTTCTTTAACTATAATCTTTCAGAATCCGAATGATCTTCATATTAACCTGGCATCTTTTCTGTAATTGTATTCATTTGCTAAATCATTCTCGACTCTGATTATGTTGTCAATTAATCTGCCACTGAACTCTTTAGTTTTTCACTTGTAAGCCTATTCAGTCTGAATTTCATGTAATCTCTCTCTGAAATACCTTGTTGAAAAGGGGGGTGAGGTTGTAGCACCTTTGATTTACCTTATATATACTCATGCATATAACTTAACACTCATCAATATATAATATTATCACAATTATACAATTTGCTTCAAGCAACTTAGCATACACATTAATAATACAAAGACTTCCTGATCATCTTATACAAACTAATGCACTTATACATGCATTTATGAATCTCAAATAACATTACTCATAACATTCACTTAACTTCTCTAGTTATACATATAGCATCATACAAATGCCAATTTAACATGAAGACTTATCTCAATATAAACTTTCCTTTAATCTTATCTCATCTTTCATATTTCCCAAACAATTCTTATTCACAATTTATTTATTATCACATAAACATCATGAACTATTATTCTTACCTTTTATGAGTCTCAACTCATCATAAACATACTGTCTGTACTATCACACTTAGCTTGGTTAGAGTGCACATCTATCTGACAAAACATTTTGCATCTGGGTCGGGAGTTGTCACACTATCAAAATTCAATATGGCATGTATAGCTAGACTCTTACTCATGCTTAATAGTCTGAGAACTGACTAAACTCTTGCTTTGATACCAATAAATGTAACACACCTTAACCGAGACCGTCGCTGGAGTCGAGCATGATGCGTTACCAGACTTATCTTACTAATTCAGGGCATAAAAATTAACTTTTAAAACTAATTTGCTCACATTCATCCAATATATCCCTAAAAAAGGCCCTTGAGGCCCTAAAATATGTAATTGAAACGGTTTGGGACCAAATCGGGAACATTAAAATTTTTCCTATTACTTACACAAATCAAAACAATTTATTTCACTATTCATAATAAAACTGTCCACCTGCATAACAGTCACTAAATTAATTATAACTCAAGTTACGAAACTCAAAATTTAAATTTGTAAATTTTCCCTAAAGCTAGACTCATATCTTCTTACCATAATTTTTCCAAAATTTTTGGTTTGACCAATTAGTACAATTTATTCATTAAAATTTCCCCTTTTTCGTAATCCAACAAACCTGACCTCTCTTCACTAAAAATTGATTTTCGCATTTTACAGAATTTAGATAATGTTTTAGTTTGTTTCTAGTCCAAATAGACTCACTGAGGAATCTATACATATACATTATACATCATAATTCTTTTTGTAAAAATTTTAGTGAAATTCTAAAATCAAAACAGAGGGTCACAAAGTCACTCTAAACCAGTCTCGTAAGAGTTTAAATATCTCAACATACAGACTTCCATTGCTTACTCAGTTTCTTTCCCATGAAAATAACTCAATAAGCTTTAATTATATATCTCATTAACCATTCAATTCCATTTCTACAATGTTTAGTAATTTTTCAAAATCACGTCACTGCTGCTGTCCCAAAACTATTTCATAACCAACTTTTACTCTTTCATAATTTCTTTGCATTAAACCTCATTTAGGCATGCATAATGTCAACACATGTTCTTATTTAGCCATATCATAAAGGACATACACACAAAATGGCCAAGTCTCTATACATGCCATAACTGAAAACATTTCAATGAAAATATCCAATTGGTAACTTTATAGTCAAAAGTGTGAAGCGATCTCCGACGACCTCCAACCCAAGCTTGTTTATTAAAACTCTAGAACAGAGGAAAGGAAAGAGGTAAGCCTATAAAGCTTAGTAAGTTCACATGTAAAATAATAAGCATTGGTAATGAATTTAGCTTATTATTAAGCTTTCATAATTTGCATAAATAATGTTAAGTTCTTACTTTCCCATCTTAGTCATTGGTAACCTTACCAAAGGATCGGAATAATAAAAAAATACCTTACTTAATAGCTTACTTATATACCTGCAACATCTCACTTAACACATTAATACTCTCTCATAATATATTGGCATATTGTTAATCATGTCACAAAGCATCGTAAGTATAATTGAAAACTTATCACTTACTTAATACTTGAATATACTCATTAAAATACTTTTAATATCATCAACTTATCAATATTATAAGCCTTATGTACATATCTGTGCTCTTTCCTCATGATCTTACCTTGTCATCTCTTTGACTTACTCTTTGGATTACTCAAGTACCTTTCCTTTTGACATTTACCATTGCCATGTCTTGACATGGTCTTACGTGGTATCCTTGCCTTATGTACTCACCAATGCCATGCCTTGGCATGGTCTTACATGGGATCCTTGTCTTATATACTCACCAATGCCATGCCTTGGCATGGTCTTACATGATTTTTTTGCCTTGTAAAACTTAACAATGCCAAGTCTTGGCATGGTCTTACTTGGTACCCTTATCTTATGTAGCCATGGGTCAACCATGGTCTTTTTCCGTCAATTCTTCCTTAATTGCCATGTTATAAACATGGACTTTGAAATATTAATGTCTTGGCAATTTATAGCTAAAACATACTTGCTCAAAATTCTCAAGGTCAGTCACATAACTCAATAATAATAATAGCAACAATTTCATAATAATAAAATGCTACTCAACTTACATACTTACATTCTTAATCTCATCATATCCTCAATTTATCTTACTTTCCTTAAACTATGCTATTCAATACTTTCTTGATCTTATACAAAGCCACATTACCACTATGGTCCTATATGTAAACTTATTCGAATTCTCACTTTTAATGTCGAATCATTATCGAACATTTCTCAATTATTATCACTATATTAAAAAATCAATACTAAAACATTTATAACTAATATATCAATTTAGCATTCAAACATGCTTAATTAAATACTTATTAAACACATGAACTTACCTCAATACCAATACGACCATTTTGACCAACTTTCCCGATTTTCAGTTTTTCTCTGGTTCTAGGTCTAAATCTCATTTTTTGGGATCTAAAACATCATATTTCACTTATTTAATCAATGTACTAATCTTTTCAAACCTAAAACATATTTTTACAAAATTTACATTTTTTGCCCTAAACTTTTACATATTTACACTTTTGCCCCACAGCTCGGAAATAAAATTTTATTCAAATTCTTTGCATTTTGGGCCTAACTAAACCATTTCATAAATATGGCAGCCTAAAATTCTCATTAAAACTCACACTCATGACCAATTTTATAACTTTTATGATTTAGTCCTTTCGGACGTTTTCGTCAAAAATCACTTGGTAAAAACCATTTCTCTAACCAGAAACATGAATAATCTACCATAATTCATCAAAATGCACAATTATTCAACATGGGTCAATTTTTGAAATCAAACCCTAGCTTAAATAAATGGTAGAAATAGAGAAATCATGTTATTGGGATTTAAAAAACATAAAAATCATTAAAAACGGGGCCAGAACGGACTTACAATCGAGCTTGGAAGCTTGAAAAACCCTAGCCATGGTTTCTCCATGCTATATTCATCCTTGAGGAAGAAGATGAGCAAATTTTTGCTTCATTTTCCCTTTTTAATTCTTTTAAATTACTAAATAACCAAAATGCCCTAAAAGACTTTTCTTTCAAATTTGTCTTATTCATGCCCATTTTTGTCCAACAATTTAACCAATGGTCTAATTGCTATTTAAAGACCTTCAATTTAAAAATTCATAACAATTGGACACTTCTAACATATAGAACTCAACTTTTGCACTATTTACAATTTAGTCCTTTTGACTAAATTGAGTGCCTAAACATCAGAATTTTTGAATGAAATTTTCGAACAAAATTTTCACGAAATCTTTCTGTGAAATCGTAGATCAAAAAAAATATAATAAAATAATATTTTCCTTGTCAGATTTGTGGCCTCGAAACCATTGTTCTGACTAGGCCCAAAATCGGGATGTTACATGAGGTGTCACATCGAATTACCTTACCATCGTCACGGTGTCACCCCAATGAACTTGCTAGCCATCGTTGGGGTGTTTCTCTATGGAAGCTAAAAATTTTCGTCACGGTGTCACCCCAAAGGACTAGTCGATGTCATTCTGTTTCACATTTAACCTTGATGCTTGAACACCGTAGTGTCTCTTCCATAGGGCATGGAGCTTCCACGTCACAATTTGTATCTAGTAACACCATATGGTGGAGTCTTAAATAAATTCCATTTTGGTAAACTAAGCCTTATTGGATAATATGTTTTGATATAACAAATTAAAGTGTTTTTTTGAATAAAAGTAAAGTTTAGAATTTTCATAAAATTAGGTTGAAATGGTCTTAATTGAGTCAAACATTTTCAAATATGTTTTAATCATTTTCAAAAAAGTTAGAATTGCTCTAGGACAAAGAGTATCAATACTTTTTGTCTAAGTATCGATATTCTACAAGATATCAACATCCTTCTATTAATCGATTTCAAATTAACATTATGGAATTTGTAACCTCTACTAGGTATCAATCTGATACTTTTACTTTTCATAAAAGTATCGATAAATCCCTCAGGTATCGATATTCCTGTTCCAACTGTCACTAAAATCAGCATAATTACAAAAAATATCGATACCCCTTTAGTAGGTATCGATACTCATTGCTGCAGGTGAAGTTAATGACCTGGTATTTCATTACCAATGGCTATATTCATTTCTACAACACCTACAACGGTTGGAAATCAATTAGAGGGTATAAATACCATCTTCCAAAGGTATAACAACAACAAGAGCAATGTACAAATCTTAAAGTTAAATTAAAACAACCTAGAGCTTAATTCTTTCACACATTTTCTTGTAAACACTTGTCAGCTTTCATTGTATTCATTTAGCTCAAGTGTTCTTCTTTTTATTTGTGCTTAATTGGAAAACATGCTGATTTTGTATGGATTGTTTCTTTGTTTGCTTATTTATTTCTCTTTGAGAGAGGGTTAATTCTTAAGGTTTAGATAGAAACCTTGATGGAGTTTTATCTTAAGATTTTGGGGTATAAATCTTAAGTGAGATTATAAGGTTAAACCTTGTCCTCAAAGGTTGCCAAATTAGTGAATTTGGAAAAATCCTTAATTGTGAAAAGTTAAGGTAGTGGAGTAGGCAATTGGGGTTGAACCACTATAAATCATTGTGTTTTTTGTTACACAATTTTTATTGTTTCCACCACATCTCAAAGGCCAATTCAACTTACCTATCGGTGTTATAGAGTTGATTCTTCCAAGTTAACATATTTCCCTATTCATCTACCCATTCCTCCATTTTGCCACTTTTAACCTTATACTCAAACATCATAATGTCCCCTCTACAAGGCTCGAAACTTCACAAATCATGGTTTGCACCCAGCAACACTGTATGGTGGTATACAGAATCACCATTTCCCAATCCTAACTTCATTTAACCCATCAATAATTTCTCTTCCATACTCCACAATATGTAGACACGCATTACATGCAATTTATAAATATTTTATCAATGAGTACGCCACTTTTCAGGCATAATGCCATAACTATTTCATACATATTGGCACACTTGCAGATACTCATAAACCTACTCATCCCTATGCATAAAAAGTATTCACAACTAGCAAAGGTCATATATCATCCCAGAAATAGAGTACAGAAACTCACCTTGTTTCCTTACTCTTGACAACTTTGCTTGTCTAAACGCCATAGCCTCTTTTGTCTTGGCAGCTAAGCATAATAACCACTTATCGGTTAACTTCAAGGCATTAAAACCTTAAAACCCAAAATCCATAATTATACAGAAGCTTTGAGAGTTTGTACTCTACTTCTTTATTCAATCTACAAGTACAAAGATGTAGGGAAGCTTGCCAGTTCCCCACTTCTCTACTACCAGACTTCATTTCTCACGACAGTTACGACATGCAGAGCTTCCTTTAGCTATATACTCTTTTGCTTTATAGATCTTGAAGAAGACGTTGCTTTTGAGAGAGGAAAAATTGGTGAGTAGAATTGAGAAGAATTCTGTTCCCATTCACACCTAGAAATATACTCCATTGGCATGGACTCCAAAGACAATTACCACCATTTAATCCAAATCATTTTGTCTTCCATTATGGAACCAACGGTTCCAATCTAACTAAACCAAGACTGAAATCTAATCATTCCCAACTAGCCACTTAAGTTTCTAAATATCTCATTAGAGCCCTCAAATTTCTATTTCTATATAATCAGCTTCTCGACTCTTCTTTAAGTTCAAGTTCTTAGGAGAATTGGGTGTGACATTTTATCTTATTTATATTTTAAATGTAATTATGTATCTTTACCTCTATAAATAAAAGTTTCCGTTAATAAATCCAGTGGAGCCATTTCATAAGCTTCCCATTACTCAAAAGTTTGACCAAGGTGAAAGAAAAAAACTAATTTCTCACTATTCTCTCAAAATCTATACTATTTCAATAAATAATCTATAACCGTATTATATTTGATAATTAATTTTTTTGTTGTATTTAAAAATATTTATATATCTGTGTAAGCTAATTTTATATTTAATAGATATTTTATATTTACTAAAATTTGTGATAGATGACAACAATAATATACAAAATTATATTTTAAATTTAAAGAAGAATCGGTTATCAGGAAGACGTTATATGATACTTGATAGTTTTAAAGTAGTGGGTTAATATTTTTTAAAGAAATAAATGGTTTTTATAAATTATCGTGTAAAGAACTAAATTACATGGTTATCTTTAGGTGTTTTTTTTTTCAAAATGAATGTCTCATTTTAGTCCTTCAATTAAGTGTTTAGTTAACTAGTGACATCAACTCAATAAAAAAATTTACATGATAGTTGAGATATTATATATTGAAAACTCAAAGTCTATAGCCATAAATGAATTGTTATAAATTAATAGAGTGCTCGATGAACAATTTATTTTGCATTCATTTATGCTCATTTATCAAGTTAAATAAACTAACACAAACAAAAATTTTGAGACTCTTTTATTGAATTAATTGAATATGAATAAAGCATGTGCAATTTGTTTATATTCATGATCAAGATCATTAATAAATCATATAAAACTTATTTTTTGTTTGATTATTATATAATTAATAATATTAAACTTGTGTATTTATTTTTATTTATAATATAATTGTTAATATTTTTTATTTTTTTATATACTAGCTTATCATTTTATACAATTTTTATTATTAAATAATATATTTTTATAATTTTAAAATATTTATTTGTGATGATAAAATTAGAAATAGTTAAATTTATACTAAATTTCAGTTAATTTTGAAACATAATTGAAAGAATAAATTAATTTTAGAAACAATGAAATTTTTTTAAAAAAATTGGATTAATACATAAAACTATTGAAATAATATGCAAATTTGAAACTATATAAGAAAGTAAATAAAAAAAATATTTACACTAAATTAATGATCACATTAATAATAATGATTAAAGAATAATTGTTGAAATTTGAATTTTTTTCAACACAAATCGACAAAACGCTTTTCACCTAGAGCAAACAAATAATGGACAAATAAAAAAAAAAAAAAAACAGATTTAAGACTATTTGATTCACATAGTATAAACAACTTACTTTTTAAAAAAAATTATTATAATATTATATTACATCGTCATCAATTAAAATAATATTCTATCTCTCTTCGGTGTCATTATTGTTTGAATATGTTTCGATATCGACTTTTTGAAGAACCATGGTTCTAATGCTCCATTCTTTCTCATATAGTTCTAACTTATTATTACTAACAATCTCAATTTTTTACCAATAATTTTTCTTAGATGCTACTTGATTGAATATATCTAACTACTGAGTGCTATTTAGAAAGTTGAAGTTAAATTTTAATTGGTATATGACTACAATAGTAATTAAGTGATAATTAAGATGCTTATAGTACAATTAAACTTCTCATATCCCAAAAACTGCATTAGTAGAAATAGAGTTAGTGAACCGAGAGAGCAGTCACACCTTGTTTTTTTTTTTTTTTAGTTAAATGTTGTGAAATTGTGTCAAAATGAGTTACTTTGGTTCAATGGCTAGTTGTTAATTATGTGTGTTTGAGGTTTTGTCTTCAAATCCCTTCTCTTTAGTTTTTGTTATTTTTATCCCAACCCCAGACAGTGGATATTAAGATTATCTACTATTTTGTTCAATTGTTGATAAGAATGAGCTTGCTGGTTTAATGGTAAAACTTTAGCTTATTCAAGGATCTTGAGTTCAAATCTTGTTTCCTTTCTTTTCTTTTGGCTTTGGTTTGTTGCTTTATGAAAATTATAACTGTTAAGGATTTTTCTACCATTGTTTTTCACTGCTTTGTTCCTATTTGGCTGAACCTTCCTATATTTCTTGTCCTTATTTTACGGTTTTCCATTTTTTACATTGTCGATCGTTGTTCTCTTGTTGGTAAGTCGTAGTTGTTAATTTGCTTAAGTTATGTAATGATTTTTCCCAATTCACATAGATAAGTAGACTTTCGATTTGGTTGGTAATGTGAGAATTGGTCATGTTGATGTTTCGATAGGAGAAGATCATGAGACTTATGGCATTCCTCCGGTGAATTAAAGGATTTTTAGGAGTACTGTTTTGTTGGGTAAGTTATCGAATGTTTCAAAGGGGTTGAATCTTATCGTTAAGGCTGTTTGTTCACACTTGTGGCAAAATTAATGGTTGGATTTTGGGTGTTTTGATGCTAGTTAGTTGTTTTGAATGTTGGTTTTAAGTGCTAGAATTGTTGTTTGGGTAAGTAACGAAAAACAATAAGGTTTGTAACAGAAATCCCAAAAAACTACAATCGGCACAAAGCTGAAAAGTGCACTGTCGTTGCCAAACGGCAGTGTAAGCCACACGTGTGTGTGGTAGGCTTTGTGGCCCACACAAGCATGTGGGCCCATTTTCTGTAAATTTTAGATAGGGTCGTGTTTTGAAGTGCATTTTGAGGTCAGGGATTCAATAGAATTGATAAGTGATATGTATGATGTCTGTTAAAAGAAAACTATTGTTCTGATATGATTGTATAAATTCTGGAGGTATGTTGCCTTATACCATGTTGTTATGATATGTGAAATAGATTAGTTAAGTATATACGACTATTGATAAGTTATATGTTGTTCAATTCCCATAGCATGTGACATTGTGGCTTTTCAGATTAAAGTGATTTGTAATTAGTGAAATCTGATATATCAATTTTGCAAAACATAAAATTGCATGCTTACTATTTTGATTCTGTATATGCATGCCATGTCACATTGCAATTTAATAATTTGCACTATCTGATGGTTTAATCATATATTTGTTTTGGTAGCTTGACTACATATATCTGATCTGGTAGTCTAATTGCGTATCGATAAGCCATAGTTGTCAGGTAACTCGGGGTGGCAGGTCATCGTAGCTGGACAACCCCAGATGATTTAATTAGTGTGTTTCTGGATGGACGAGTTTTGGGGAACTCTAATTTAGTGTGTAACGTAGTTGGGTAGGAAGTTTTCTGGAGAATCTACATTTTGTTTTCCGAAAATATTGCACTAACATAACCATACATGTGCAATTTTGCCATTCGTGTCTGATAAAATTCACTATGATACTTTGATCTATTTATTGTGCTATTTGTGTTCTCTATTTGAGTTTATTTATACACTGAGCTTTATAGCTTACCCCTTTCATTTCATCATTTCAGGGAATCGACAGAGTTAGCATTGGGCAGTGTTTGGGAACTCGGATTGATTTTCTTGTATAAGATAGTTTGAAATATTATTAATTAAATTATTTGGACTTTTGGTTTTTGGACTAATTTTTCGGGTTTAATTTTGGCTATGGGTTTTTGTTACTTAGTTAAAGATTTATGCATGAATTCTGTCAATTAAACACAATGCTTGGATTTCAAAATTAAACAAGCTAAGAATTTTTCTGTTGCAAATTTAAAATGAGTTTTACGAAAGTTAATAATGTAAGTTTTAAAATATGCACAATCAACAGAATTATAAGTTTCCACTTGTTGAAATCATGATTTTCAAATGTGAACTAAAAAATTTCCGCTACAAAGTTTTATTCGAAATTACAAGTTTTACGAAGCAAGTGTCTCAAGCGTTATGATTTCATAAAATTGGACTTTTTAAGTTAACAATTAATAAATTTGTATAAATGTTTTAAGAATGGAAAATATTCCTATAAAAGAATTGTGGCGAGTTTTTATAAAACTTTGATTTTCGATTTGTAATGAGACTCGTTCTTGAAAGTAAAATTCCAATGTATTAATGTAACATTCCAGATTTGCCCATAACGTTTAGGCCAGGTTTGGGGTGTTACAAAATTAAAAATTCTATTTTAAATAAATAAAATTAGCATATCGTTTTTTAAAAATAAAAAAATCATTTTTATAATAATGTCAAAATTAAAACACAATTATTTTTAGCTAATAATTATAATTATCACAACTTTTTCTTAAAATTTTAGTAAGTACTAATTCTATTTTAAAATTAGTAAAACTTTTCGTATATAAAATTTTTTTAAATAATAATTATAACTTATATTATATTATTTTTAAATGTGTAGTTATCACAATTTTTATTAAATTATAATTATTTTTAAATATCAATTTAGTAATAAGAAGAAAAATAAAGGATATTCATGTTGGTTTAAAATATTTTCAAACTCGTACTTTTATATATATTATAAATAAATAAATAAAATCTAATTATTTTATTATTCATGATTATATTTATAATTTTTCAGAAAATATGTTCCCATTTAATTTTCACAAACAAATTTATTTAATTTAAACATAAAAATACAATCAAGTAAACAAAATTTAACTCAAGTTTATAATCCGACATTAATAAACACAAAAAATTTATGGATTAATTTACAAGCCTATTAAAATCTAGGCTTATCTACCCAGGGCTTTGCGCGGTGATTAAACAATCAGTCCTATATGGCAACTTGGGATTCAAACTCATCATATGCTTTTTTAGTTAATTATTTAATAGTAAGTATCACTCAATTAAAGCTTATTAGTAAGGTCTAATAAATTTATTGTCAAAGTTGAATAAATGTGATAATTTATGTTATTATAATTGCCTTTTGAATAAGATAGGAGGTTGAGATTACAATCAAGTAGAGCCCCACTCTATTTGCTTTACGAACCAAAAGGGAAATTAAAAATAAATATAAGGAAAAGGCATATTTGCCTTGTCAATAACATATTCCTTTAGGATGTGAAGAAACGTAATGAAAATTAAATTAAAAATTATATTTCGTGTCTTGCACTCATTTCGTCGACTTTGGGATTCTCTTTCTTCCAAAATTTATGCGATAGACAAATCATTTTACATTTAGTTATTATATTTTAATTTAATTAATTTTAGTTTATATATATTTTAAATTTGTTAAATTTATTTTCTATTATTTAGTTAAATTTAATTATAAATATTATATTATGCATAAAGTTGTAGATTTAGTTTATATTCTCCAATAGGATTATTTTAAGTCTTTATATTTTTTGGATTTCAAAAGTTCAATCTTGATACAAATTATAATTGTTAATCCATTAGCTGGATTTTTAGTGAGTAATATGTGGAAATAACAAGTTAACATGATATTACACATATGATAATATCTTTGCTGTATCAGATTTCGAAAATAGAAAACCTCAATAAATTTAACAATTATTGTTTAATGAGAATTGAAAATTTAAATTTAAAAATACAGAAAATAAAAATGATTAAATTAAAGTACGAATATTAAATTTACAACTTCTGCAAAATACAATATTAATAACAAATTTTAGCTGTTTTATAAGGCTCATAAGTACGAGTAATTAATTTTGAATCCTTGTTTAATTTATTTTTTGGTAAAATATTGAATTTTTTTTATTTCAATTAGCACAAAATCGAGAAAGAAATCTTAAAAGGAAATTTTCTTATATAATATGAAAATTAAGATATTTTTTAATCTTTCAATGAGTGTAAAGATATAGTGGTTTATGTTTTTATATATATTCATACCTTATGTAAGATGATCATATATATATATATATATATATTTGCTGATATTTTTCAATATTTCAGAGTAAAGATAATTTATAATTCTAACATAGTATAGAAATTAATAAAAAATTGGAGGTTAGCTTTGATGACATCAATGCATAAATGTTTGGTTAGACTATTGAATAGAGAGCGAGGATGGGGCAAATAACTGCTAAACAAAAGACAAACTGTCTTTTATCTTATAGATCCCAAGACCAATCTCACTCAAATTGCCAGCTTTTGCTACTTGGAAAACAACTAAACAACGCAACCCTTGTTCAAAAGGCTTATAAATTGAAGGCTGTGAATTTTTGGTAATTTTCCTTGTTTTGTTTTGTGTGTTTTAAAAGCCTACAAAAGTGGTTGATAGTGCTTTCTTCCTTGGCCATACATTGCCTTGCAAATTGGCGAGTTGCATGACTAAAAAGCAAAGGTTAAATACCTGACGTGCAGCACGGCAAGGAAAAGAGATGAACTGTTCCATAAAAAATTAGAAAATTAAAAAAAAAAGATC
Source organism: Gossypium stocksii (assembly GCA_020496765.1). NCBI lineage: Eukaryota > Viridiplantae > Streptophyta > Magnoliopsida > Malvales > Malvaceae > Gossypium > Gossypium stocksii. The sequence continues at coordinate 32,444,151 of CM035627.1, forward strand.
ATTAACAAGAGGTAAATTATACCCTTCAGTCACATAAAACTTTTTTTACCCTTGAGTCAAAATTATAAAATATTAAAATAAGAGCTAAGCTCCCGCGTTGAGTAAGCTTGTGAATGACATGACTTTAGTAGGACACAACCCGAATTAGCAGAAAAGTTTAACACAGCTGCTCAGATCATGTACCTGTGGGTTGAGTTTGAAGCCATAAATTTTTGTTTTCTTTTTCGCGGTTTAAATTTGCCTTCTACTTCTGTATCTTGTTTTCTCTTAAACTATACCTACCAACATTGAGGTTGAATTATATTTAGAAAGGGACGGCTTATTCGATTGCATACGTCAGGTAAGTTTTTATGACATTTTTTTATTCATTTTATAATTAAAGTAACAAATTAAATTTGATTCAACATTATTATTAAATATTTTATAATTTTTATAACCAGATCAATGTTATATAAGCCACAACAGGCCATTAATAGTCATGTGCAGTACCATTAACTTTCTCTATTGGCATGCAAATTTATAATCTATCTTTATTCTCGCTAATGTACTCAATCTTTTATATTTGAAACCAGATTCATTTTCACGTAGTAACCAATGCAATCCTCAATATTGCCTTCTGTTGAAATATTAATAGATAAAGAACGGACACATAAATCTCAAAGAACAATGAAGAGAAAATAACAAAGAGAAGAAAGAAAGAATGAATGAATGAACTCATTGATTTCTTCACTAAGTTCAACATGACTACAAAGAATCTACAACTATAGTATTTATACTAAGCTTTAACAAGTCATATGAGTAACAACCTGAATCAACTAACTCCAACTAACTCAATAACTTACTAACAACCTAGCTGTTGCAGCAGTTCATTCTTTGACATTCATCGAATCCCCTGGTTGCTACTATTGAAGCTTATGAACACCTTAATTGCAAATAGCTTGACTATTGCAGTTCATTCCTTAACATGCACTACACCTTCTAACTGTTGAAACTTGTGAACACCTAGCTCGTGAACAGACAACTATTCACTTTTGAACCACCTTAAGTCTAGTTCGAAACCTATTAAAAAACCCCATAGACAAAGGCCTTGTGAGTATATCTACAACTTGATCTTGTGTTGGCACATGACCAACTACCAAAGCACCACTGGCAACCTTTTCTCGAACAAAAAGCAAATTAAGTTCCACATGCTTGAACTTTGAGTGTAAAACTAGATTTGCGGCAACATCTACTGCCTTTGAGTTATCACACCAAATAACTGCCTTTCTTGCAATTGGAACCTGCAACTTAGACAACAAAGATTCCAACCATGCTATTTCAGTAGTTGCAGGTGCAAGACTCTTATACTCAGCTTCTGTTGTGGATGTGACACAACTTGTTGCTTCTTAGACGCCCAAGAGATTGGAAACACACAAAACCCTATAGTAGACCTTCCATCATTCGGATTAGTACCCTAGTTTGCATCAAGATAACCAACATGGGACAACCGAGAACCAATAGTGAAGGATATTCCATAATCTACAGTAGCTTGAAGATACCTTAGCATACATTTACAGCCTTAAAATGTTGATCTAAGGGTTCGTGAATAAACTGACAAACCTTGTTGACAACAAAAGCAATATCAAGTGTTATGATAACTATATATTGAAGAGCTCCCACGATACTTCTGTACACAAATTCATCTTCCATGGGACTGTTGGAATGTCGGTACCCCATGGCGCAGCAAAAAAAAAAATAATTCCGGCGATCCAAACCATGGATCCATATGCGAGGAATGAATCGGGGTGAAATAATGGTTTCGAAATTACCGAAACTCCAATCTGAGTAAATAGCAACGTCTTGGCAACGAGAATTCTGATCTACTATTGAACCAAGCCGCAACCTCTTATGATGCCGACCTCTACGTAATCCACCTGATTTGACGATGAATGGAAGAAATCTCCAAAAATAGTTATTGGAGATTTCTTTACTTGATGGCTGCTAGACCTCAGAAGCAAAGTTTTTAGGTTTTTTTTTTTTATTTTAGGGTTTTCCCTTTTCCTTTTTTTTAAAAAAACTTCCTATCTCTCACCTTTTATAATTGGTATATATATAATGAATCATAATTCATAAAATTTTTATCCGAACATAATAATCATAATTAAAAATAAATAAATATAATAATGTTTTAACCGAAAACTATAATTACATTAATTATAACAAGGATTTCGGTAAACTATATTTATTTAAATTTATATATGTACCAAATTCATATATTAATAGAACTATTTTCTCATTAGGTGTACAACATCCTTGTAATATAATATGTTCGATATTTGATTGCCCAATTAAATTAATTCTATAATTAATTTAATTCATGTGACAACCAAACACAATACCAACTATGTTTTATTCCATTCATTTCAACCATAGGGTGTGACCCTGTAGGTTCTTGTAACGTTAGCAGTAATACTAGAATGATTCTAATGTTACAAAAAATGAGTGGCATCTACCAATGCATCATTGCTACCTAAGTTACAAGAAGTCATGATTCGACATAACCTTTTTTTTGTGATTAACCTTTCATGCATTAATCCTTAAGCCCTTTATCTCTTGAATGGACACAAGTCATGGAATAGTCACACTTGCATAGTCCATCCCATATTTCTTGATGTCTTGAGTACACTATGATACACAAATAAGTATGACATCTCATATCAACTTATTTGAGCATGACCATGCATTTCTAGTCTCACTCAATCAAGTGGCCTAAGATATTACTCCCATTATGTAGGAGGGACATATCTTATATTGATCAACCATATCCCCCTACATAGATTGTGGTATATCCAACATCAGCCTTTATAGAACAACCAGTTACCGTGTACGTTTGACTGTATCAAAATAAACAACTCACGATGTTGGGATAATGATGATCTCAAGTCTGAGGATCATATACATATTAATCACTATGAGTAATGTTGTGACAATTACATAATAATCCAAGAAACATACTCATAGCGGGTTAGCCCAATATGTTGTTCTCTAACACACATATTCATGCATTGATTTTGACACTCCATATCAATGACAACTCTTTATCATCAATCAACTACATGTTAGTCTTAATTCATTATTGTTGTCCTAGTCGGCAATAATACTTGACTAAGGATCTTGTAAGAATAATCATTTTATTCTCAGGACATTATTATAAAACGGTTTATTTATACACACAGAAAAGAAACTGAAATAATAATGGCAACTCATTATATTAATAAACATGGTAAATCAAGTATGTTATTACAACCATCTCATGATTGATCTTCGGGTATACTCTTATAGGGGCTACTTACATGTGTAGACAGACTGTAAGACGTGACCATAGGACTGGGGGTATCTTATGCCTGATGTATATGATTGTTCCTCAACAAATTATCTATGTATTTTCTTTAAGAAAAAAAAACTAGTAGAAGTATAAGATACATTTATACCAAAGAAGTAACTCAATTTTTCAAATCCTTAAGAGAAAACATAGAATCCAAGTTTCAAAGAAACCCATCAAAATTGGTTTGACTGCTTTAACAGCTTGAACTTGGGCCAAGTTGGAATAATGGTTTTGGGACCACAAATTCGATGAGGAAAATTTTATTTTTAGTATAATTTTATGGTCTACGATTTCACGGAATGATTTTGTGAACATTTAGTTCGAAAATTTCGACGTTTGGGCACTCAATTTAGTCAAAAGGACTAAATTGTAAAAAGTGCAAAAGTTAGAGGTGTCCAATTGTTATGAAATCTTAAATTTGATGTCCTTAAATGATAATTAGACCATTGGTTAATATTTTGGAAAAAAATGGATATGAAATAAATGAAATAGAATATTTTTAAGTTAGCGGCATTTTGGTCATTTAGTGATTAAATGATTAAATAAACAAATTTAAAAGCCAATTTTTGTCCATCTTCAAACCCGTGGTCGAATTTCAAAAGGGGAAACCATGAATAGGGTTTTTCAAGCTTCCAAGCTCGATTGTAAGTCCGTTCTAGCCCCATTTTTAATGATTTTTACGTTTTTGAAATCCTCGTAATAAGATCTATCTATTTCTACCACTAATTTGAAATATGGTTAAAGTCTAGGGTTTTGACCCATGATGAATATTTGTGTATTTTCGTGTTTACTAGTAGAAAATGCATATTTATGGTTAGAGAAATGACTTTTACTAAGTGATTTTTGGTGAAAATGCTTAAAAGGACTAATTTGTAAAACTTATAAAATGTGTCATAAAAGTGTGTTTTAATGGAAATTGTGGGCTATTATAGTTATGAAAATGGTTCGGCTAGGCTTAAAGTACAAAGAAATTGAATGAAAATAATTTTACGAGCCTAGGGGTAAAATTGTAAATATGTGAAACTTTAGGGGAAAAAAGTAATTTTGTCGTAAAATGATTTTTGGGTCACATTGAAAATGTGACTAATAAATAAATTAAATGTAATATTATAAATCAAGGAAAAACGGGGTTTTGAACTAAAACAAAGGAAAAACAAGAAATTGACGAATAAGTCTTTTTCACCGATTGTGCTACCGAGATAAGTTTGTATGTAAATAATGCACCAATTTTTATTTATGTTTTCGTATTTTAATATACTTTATGAAATGTGGTTGAATGTTAAATGCATTTGACAAAATATTGGCAAGTGAGAAATTTCCCAATTAAACATTAGGAATAGAAATGGATAAGAGTGACATGCCACTAGGGATCTATGTGAAAATCTAAGTGAAATAAGTCCATGGCATTGTGCTAAATGTGATTAGCTCGAGAACGAGCCTATATGAAGGCCACTTTGTGAAAAAAATAGCTTTGGATACAAGTGTGCTACTATGTGAAGGCCACTTTGTGAATAAAATAGCTTTGGATACAAGTGTGGTACTATGTGAAGGCCACCGTGTATCTATTATTATTCCGATGTGTTCAATAAGAAATGACTAAGTGTAAATGAATATGACTATGTGATGAATAAGTGCAGGTATGTGTGTGTAAACTTATGGGCAATGTGCTCGATATGGGATCGAACTTTGGTAAGGTTAATGTGGAGTAAGTGTTACAATGAAGACTTGTAAATATTTGATAATGACTAGTTATTGGATTGGCTAACTATGGATATGCTTTAGTGTTATATGTGTGTAAATGAGAATTAATACAAAGGAAACATGAAAGAGTAAAATTAGCAATAAAACGGTTTGGACAACAGTAGTTGTATCACTTCGAAAAATCACCAAAAATATTGAAAATTGAATTAAAGGTTTAATAAAATATGAAATTAAAGATTGTTAAGTCTATTTTCATATAAAAGGAATAGTGTAAGCAAAAGAATTTCATATTATGAGATATTTGAATTCTTGTGAGACAGATTTAGAATGATTTTAGAATCTCTTATTCTAACTTTGAAAAATCATTAAAAATTGTTAAAAAATAATTATGGGTTATAATTTATATGATTAAAATCCTTAGTGAGTCTGTTTTCAAAAGAAACAAACGGGAACATCATCTAGATTCTGTACGAGGAGACAATTAATATATAGTGAAAAGGGGTCGGAACTGTTAGACAATGAAACAGTGGTGACTTAATGAATAAACTGTACTTATTGGCTAAACAAAAAAAATTCTTAATTTGGAGTTCCATAACTAAAAATATAAATAATTTAGTGACTAGGACTCGAGTAGACAACTTGATATGAACATGAGTAAATAATGGAACTATGTGCAATTATGATGGTATTATCTTGAGAACATATTGTGAGGATTGTGTCACATATACTAGCTCGGGTTGGAGATCTTCGGAGATTCTATCACACTATCAAGTTATTAATCGGTATCAATGTTTTCAAGCATTTTAAGTTTATGGCATGCATAAAGTCATTTTGTGTATGAGTTGTTATGTTTTGGCCAAATGTATTGGCTTGTAATAGTTAAAGGTTTGATTTATGAGTAACCATGTAACTTGACTTATATTGGCTAATTGGTTGTAAGCCTATATATACATTATTTATGTGCCAATGCCTTGTGATGTGAGTTGTGTTTGCATGATACATGATGAGTTGTGGGTTATGGCGTAAATACCTACTAGTTGAATGTGCTAGTAGTCTTGGTTCCTAGTGGTGAAGTTTGGCTCAATGGTATTGTATGATAGTTAGGTCTAATTATGCACGGATAAGAGATGTTGATGATGCATATTGAATGTGACTAAGTGAGACTAGGTATATTGGTTGTTAAATAACAAGTCTAAGGCTGAATTGTTGATATATTGGTAGCTTATTTATGCCATGAAATACACCTTTGAAGTTATGTTTAAGTATGTGCAAATAAGGTTGACAAAAGGTTTTGAAAATAACCAATTTCTTAACTACAAGGGCAGTGACATGGCCTTGTGTCTCAGCCGTGTGGAGGACACGGCCTAGCACACGGGCATGTGACTTGGTCATGTGTGTAACACCCCAAACCTGATCCATGCGTTACGGCCAAATCTGGTGTGTCACATCACCTACAACTAACCATGTTACCTAGTTACTAAGGTTGGGGTGAGCTTTGCAAACCGATATTGTGGGTTTAAGAGAAATTCCCAATTTTTGGAGAACGACCTAAGCATTACTAGTTATTAAGAGGATAATATTAAAACTTAACTTTGTTACTCGTTTGAAACGTGTGATGAGATTTTGAAAACATTTGATTAATTTTTAAGAAAAACTTGTGCAGCTATATTCAAAATAATTAAATTAGTGTATGAATAAGTAATTAAAAACCCAAAACAAAAATAATTAAAGATAAATACGGAAATAAAACAAATTAAAATAGAACTGAAGTATCGGTAGTCCATGTGGCCACTCCGAATCCCTCCCAACTCCAAGTCCACCAATCTAGGGCTCACCTGCATGGATGGAGAGAAAGGGGTGAGTTTGGAAACTCAGTGTGTAAGGAAAGCCCATCCAGAGCCCAAATCAGGTCAAGCCCACTAGGCCGAAGCCCAATCTAGATAATAGTAAACTGGGCCTTAGCCCTTTTCAGATAACAGTACGGCCCATAAGCCCATTACAGTAACAGAACAGGTATCATGCATGAATACAAAACCCATCACATGTGGGGAGACTACTCAACCCACCCAACTACTACACTCCACCCGTACCGGCCCTACACACCTTGTGGGGAAACTACTCAACCCACCCAACTGCTACACACCACAGATACAGCATCGCTGCTTAGATAAGGTGGCCAAGTCACTAACAGAAATACGAGGTAAGGCCTCTTTCAGAAAACAGAATGGGCAAGCCCTTTTCAGATATCAGTACGAGGCAAAGCCTCTTTCAGAAAACAGAAATCGTGGCAATACCACTTGCACTTCCTCCATCAACAATCCCAAATCCCATGCAATAGATAATCATGATATGGCATACAGTAAACAGAAACAGTAAATCATGCATTTCAGTCAAATTTAGCCCTAGGGGTATAACAGTCATTTTGCACCGAGGGGTAAAATAGTAATTTCCACCCATAGGGGGTATTTCAATACTTATGGCAGTTTCTAAGGTTTCATGCACATTTTAATCAGTAATGGTCTAACTTTGATCCCAGTAGCTTATTTAGCCCATTTTGGCAGCTTACAATCATTGGGCCCTAAAACCCCTAATGGGCCCTATAATGTCATTTAGCAAATTTAGCCCGTTTAGTCCAAATTCTAAGTCTAACTTAACATCTTAATCTATAGAATATCAAAATGCACTTACCGCTTACTTTTTCCCCATATGGGCCCATAAGCCCATTGAGGGCTGAATTTACTGAAGTGCATGAAACCGCACGCTCAACTATCTTACCACTCGCGATTATAGATCCAACGATTTCCAACCGACTTATGAGCATTCGCATGCTCACAAGCCCATGAAATGTCAGAATTTTGACATTTTGACTTTTCAGCTTTTGCCGAATTGAACTACAAGAGGGTGTTCGATACACACCTGTTTTGTGATTACTACAGCGAAATATTCCATAAGATTTTTCCTTTGCCGAAACTATGCCTAGATCTTAGATCTCATTACTCCACCGATCCTAGTCTTCACCATTCCTCCATTGATCACCTTCAGTCCACCCTAGCATATAATAACCCAAACGATAAGACCAATAGAGCCTTTATCCCCAATCGACAATTACCTTACACAGGGGTTTTCGGCTTTTTTTAAAATCTCAAGATAACGAATGAATAAAGTGTTTCAATTACTTACCCAGAGATCTACTTATTGAAGAACGTTTCCACACTTTTCCAATCTCATATCTAGTGTGAATCTAACTTAAACGCGAGTAGAGAATAGATCTAGAAATTAATTCTTGAATCACTAAGAATATGGAGATTTTGACTTTTCTCAATCACTTTAAAAAAATGCAAAACAAATAGAATACTTACTAAGGTTTAATCTTGGTTATCCTGAAATCACCGTGCCTTGAAAAAGAGTACCCACTTCGAGAACAACAAGAACAAAGAGAAGATAGGGATGAAAGAGATGTCGACAAGGCTATGAATGTTGAGAGATTCGATAGAAGAAGTTTGGCTAGCAAAGATTCGGGTTTAGTAATATTCGGCTACCATGGAAAGAAAATCAAAAGGAAAAAAATTTAAGAATAGAGGTAGAAGATTTTGCGAAGAAAAGATGAGCAAAAATTAAAATAGAAAAATAAGAATCGGTTGAAGAAAGAATAAAAATACAATCGGCTAACACTAAAATACTCCAACTAATGAAAAAGAGAATGAATCATAAAAGCCAAAATTTCAAAAGCTCTTTCGGCACAAAAATCCTTCCGTAAATCAAATTCCATGTTTTTCTCCCTAAATTTTGCTACTACCGAATTTAAATTCCATTCAAACAAATTTGAATTGCATTTAAATTCTTCCTACCTGCTGTCGCCGCTTAATCCACTTTGAAATCCATCCTTATCTCCAGCCGACATCCACCTAGCAGCATCCCACTTTAATTTGAATGCTGGACGCTCCTTTAGCAAAAAATAAAACTCCCATTCGCGCCTCTAGCAGCTTGCTCTCCCGACCTCACTGTTGATGGTGCCCTCACAACACACTGCTGGCCACTGCGTCGCAGCTCCTTCTTTGATATTATACCGTTGTAAATAAATTTAAGGCTTATGTGCTTACGTCACGGGTCACCAAAATAAATACCAAAATTTTGCCTTCCATTTGGATCGAACTCGCGTCCTCTCGGCCATCCTAGCACGCTGCTGCCACTGCGCCATAGGCGCTCTTTTTGCTAAATTACGTTCGCAACTCCTTTTAACCCCTATTTAATGCAACCAGTTTATTTCAAAAAAACAAAACATCTCGCGCGCGTCGCGCCTTGAACCCAGCACCTCCGCCATCTTCCTAGCGCCCCTTGCCACTGGACCGAACACTCCCTTGTGGCATACTCCGTTCGCAACCTCTTTTATGACCTATTTGAGCGCGGCCAGACTACTAAAAAAAACAAGCATTTTGCGCATGCTGAGAATCGAACCCCAGCCCTCTTCCTGCTACCTAGCGCGCCTAACCACTGGGCCAGGCGTTTCTTTATGCCCAGTTTTTGCCCAATTTATTTTTAAGGCCTTATGCCCATAATTCCTTAAGAGGCAAAATTTAAGAATTTTTTTCTAAACCCCTGGGCCTAGCCCAAAACTTTTCCCGTACTATAAGCACCTCCAAATTCACTAACCCAAACATGAAACTAATAATAATAATAATACTAATAATTTTTTTCCATAAGAATTTAAAACATCCAAATAATTCGGGCAGTCTTCTACCCGAGCCCAGACCCAAGCCCAATACTTCTAGGCCCAAATTTAGGGTGTTACAGTGTGACCCTAAATTATTGATAACATCATAAATAGAGAGTTACACGGGTTAAAGAACGGGCGTGCCCCAAGCCACACGGGCATGTGTGGCCACACGGGTGTGTGTGACCACACGGCCTACCCACATGGGCGTGTGACTCTCCAAAATATGAAAATTTTCTTAGTGTTGTAAAAGTTTCGAAAGTTTTCAGCTTAGTTCCTAACCACTTCCAATGTATGTTTAGGGCCTCGTAGGCTCGTTTAAGGGATAGTACGATTGTTTTTGAAAAGTTTTAATTTTAAGTGGAAATTTTATGGCTTGATTTTGCATGGATGTTAATGTTTAAGTCCAGTAACACCTTGAACCCTGTCCCGACGTCGGGCACAGATAAGAGGTGTTATATTTAGTGGTGTCAAAGCTATAGTTTAGTCAGTTTTCAAACTAACGTAGTGTATGTGAGTCTAGCTATTCATGCCATAATATTATTTGTGATAGTGTGATATCTCCCGATCCTGACGAAATTGTTTATTGAGACAGAGATGCCTTCCGGCCGAGCTATTTTTGTCAATGCTAAAAATAGTACTAAGATATTAAAAATGTGTTTATAGTGAGTCAAAATTTGACAAGGTATGAATAATATTTCATGATTTGTATATGATGATGTACAAAATGAAATACTTATAAATTGAGGAATATGGGAAAGTGAAATGAAATGAAAGTTTATGTTGTGATAAGCTCATCCATATTTGTTTAGCATTCATATGATGTTATGTGCCTAACTTGTTTGACTAAGTGAATGTTATAAGTAGACATACACAAAAATTTATGACATGTATGTATGAGTGCACTTAGTTGAATAAGATAATCGGAAAATCTGTGAAACATGAATATATGTGTAAGTTTGCCTAAAGTGAATAATATGACTGTGATGATATTGTGATGGTGATGTTAAGTCACATGTGTGTATAGATATAAGAGATGAGTTAGAGGCTTTGCGATCTCACCCCCTATCAATGTGATATTTTTATAACGAAATTTTACGAATTAAAGAGTTTAATAAGGGAATAACTGATAACGTGATCCAAATTGAAAATAGTTTGGCAAGTGAATACAGTTTTGGAAAAGATGTCAGGTTATTTTAAAAATCAATTGGATTTCGCCATGTCCCGGTTAAGAAAGAGTTAATCTCAGCTAATCGACTCATTCAGGTATGATGCCTAAAGCATGAGTTTGCTGGAATTTCTTTCAGATTGACTTTTGTTAGTGAATGGAATAATACAGGGTTCATGATGATAGAATTAGTCAGAGAAAAGATATTTGAGTTGTAAAGATGTCGGTGTATATTAGTTATAATTGTATAGATTATGATGGTCTCTTCTGGGTATTCTATATATTCTTTTATCCTCAGAAATATATGTGATCGTTCATTTTCTAGTGAAATTCTTATCGTGTGAGAATGTTAGCTGATTATAAGGATGGATGAAAGCACTATTGGTCCGGTTGGCTAATGATCAACATATTTTATCTCTCTTTGGGGTTCTATTCTATTGTGTTTGGATTAAAAGTTGATGGTGAAAATTTATGTGAGGCTATTCTTCTGTTTCTACTGAATGTTTTTCTATTTTACATATATATATATGGAAAATATATGATCTATGCTACTATTGATTTCAGAGCGTGTAAGCATTGTCTTTCTTTTGGATTTCTCTGAGGGATCATCAAGTTCTTTATTATTTTCTTATGAGATATGTTCTCGGTCTTCTGATATGGTATCGTATTTAGGATTTCTTTATCTCAATTTTCTTACCATCCTTATTTCGTAAATTATCAATCATGGCCCATCTCTAAAGTGTGTTTTTTGGTTTGTGATAACTATGTCTATTATGAGTGTATTTATGGTCGATCATAGGAACATGGTGACTTCGGTATTAGGATTTTCCCTAATTTTCATGAAAGGAGTTGATATTGGCAAAGATATAGATAGTGGAAGTTCAAGTTCAAAGTGTACGACGATTTTCTTTTCTCAAGTAAGTTTGATTAAAGGTTAATGAGTTCAATCAGGATACTTTGTTTCCGTGAACAAATGCAATTGTAAAGATATTTGATTAGCCTGTTAAGGGAATTGTAAAAGACTACATGTTTGAGTTGTTTAACAGCATGAAGAAAGAGGTCTATTGATATGTTACTCTTTGATAGTTGAGATCGACGCGATTGTTTTATCTTAGTGAGAAGGCTAGTTAAAAGGTAATTTGAGTTATACCCATTTAAGTCTATCCTCAAATAAGAAAATAAAATCTTGTGCATTCAAGGGTGATTGATAGACAATTTGATGGAAGAATTTATATTCTAAAAAGTACAATACAAAGATATACCTATTAGATTTTTTTTAATCGAAAGCTGTTATTATAAGTTAAAGGTATTCTGATTGATAAATGTTATCACATCTTTGAAAGTTTATATGGTTTGTTGCATGTTAGTATAGTTGAAACTAGTTGAAGGTATTATTAACTGAAGCACTGAGTCTGGGTTTTGTTTGAATTGAGTAAAGAAATTATGATTTTTCAGTGATGACTTATTGAACGAATTGGAATGTGTTTTAATGGTAAGAATGTAAAGTAACAGTTTATGCTTTCAGATAGTTAAAATTTCATTAAAAGAAATGTTTGACGAGTGATTTTGAATCTGCCACTAGTATGTTTGTATGAGAAAGTGATGACATCACTGGTTTGATGAAACACTTCATATGCTTCTTAATTTCGAGAGTATAAAGTATCAATGTTACAAAAAAATCTGAAATTAAGACAACGTGATGGCTTGAGCTATTGGAAGATTGTGAATTGTTAATGGTTAATCTTTGGGAAATTAAATATAGTGCAGATGCTTGTATGGAAAGCTTTTGTTCATTTTGTGAGTATTGGTTACCTGATTGACCTTGTTTGATGGAAGTCTGAATGTAACTAAATCAAAGGGCTAAAGCGATGTTTTCTTTGCACGGTTGAGCACCTCAGGAATGTGACAGTGAGTGGTAAACTAAACAAGTATAGTGTGAGATGACTTTTAATTTTGATTTTTTTATTATTACTTCGAGAAAGAATTCATGCAATGATTTTATCTAGAGCTTATGTAGAAAGTGTTGTATGAGACTCAGTAGTAACTCCTTTGTTCAGTCAGAGAGTAATAATTATATAGTTATTTAAAGAGGGTGTTCTGATGGTCAGGGAACTTTGAGTACGCAGTTGCATCTTCGCAATGAAATTCATCTTTAAATTTATGGTAAGCCTAAGAGAGTAATTCAGTTCTTTGACGATATACTCTGACATTGTGTCTTAAAGTTCAAAAGTGAGTGAAAAGAGATATATGAGGTGGAACTGATTTGTGATTCTGGGGGAAAGGGTGAAAATGAGTCGTAAAAGTTGAATGTAACTTCGGACTGACACCAGTGGTACACGGAACTGAAAATTTAAGATATTTGATTCTAGATCAATAACAGAGTGCTTCTGGAAGTTTTGCCCTCGAAGAGGATTGTTTGATAAGGTAGAGGAAATTACGAGAATGTTACCCTAATCTCTTCTTGTAAGATTTTTAGGGATGAAAATCCTTAAAGGGGGAGAATTATAACAGCCTGAACTTGGGCCAAGTCGGGACAATGGTTTCGGCACCACAAATCCAATGAGAAAAATTTTATTTTTATTATAATTTTATATTTAAAATTTTATGGAATGATTTTGTGAAAATTTCGTTCGAAAAATTTGACGTTTGGGCACTCAATTTAGTCAAAAGGACTAAATTGTAAAAAGTGCAAAAGTTAGAGGTATCCAATTGTTATGAAATTTTAAATTGGTGGTCCTTAAATGGTAATTAGACAATTTGTTAATTTTTTGGGCAAAAATGGTCATGAGATAGTTAAAATAGAATATTTTTAAGTTAGGGGCATTTTGGTCATTTAGTGATTAAATGATTAAATAAACAAAATTAAAATCCAACTTTTTTCCGTCTCAATCCCATGGCCGAATTTCATAAGGGGAAACCATGGCTAGGGTTTTCAAGCTTCCAAGCTCGATTGTATGTCCGTTCTAGCCCCATTTTTCATGATTTTTACGTTTTTGAAATCCTCGTAACAAGATCTATCTATTTCTACCACTAATTTGAGATATGGTTAAGTTCTAGGGTTTTGACCCTTGATGAATATGTGTGTATTTTTGTGTTTAATGGTAGAAAATGCATGTTTATGGTTAGACAAATGACTTTTACTAAGTGATTTTCGGTGAAAATGCCTAAAAGGACTAATTTGTAAAAGTTATAAAATATGTCATAAAAGTGTGTTTTAATGGAAATTGTGTAACGCCCCAAAATTTAAGTTTTTAATGTTTTTGTGTTGTGACATAAAATGTATGTTAGCACTATCAGGTTAGTGATTTTGGAGTGTTTGGGGGTCTCTAGGAAGGGCTGGGTTCAACTCTTGGCCTATGAAAAATTTTTGTTTCTAACACTTAGGGGAACCCTGACTCTAGGTTGTAAGCTTTTTAAAATATGATGAGTGAAATATGGTAGAAAAGAGCCTGCTGGCTCTAGGGATAAGTGGCGCCTCATAAGTGTTAGAGGACTGGGGTTCGAGGCTTGGGAAGTGCAATCGAGGATTTATTTTGCATCTTGGGACGGCTAGTAGTTGATGTGGATTCAAATTCTGCTGAGTGTGGTTTGAACTGGTCAAGGGAGTGATTTATGGAGTGAATTAAGGAGAGGATTAGGGAGAGATTTTAGGAGGAAAAAGGGGAACGTGAGTTGTGGAAGGATTGTGCCGAATTTACTAAGGGGATTAAGGAGTTCGATTTTGTGCATTTTTTCGCTTTTGGTCACATTTTTTTCTGGAGAATAGGCATTGTTGAATCTTCTACTTTTCACTTCGGTTTCTGCGCACTTTTAGGTTTTGGTTCCTTTCCCTTTCCTCTAAACGGCCAAGTATAGCACTTATTTTGGAGTGTGGTGTTTATTTCTTTCTTTCTGCTTTCAAGCCAAATTAGTGAGAGTACCACTTTTTCAGTTTTCTCTTTCTTCGACATTTCTCTTTTTACTCTTCACCTTGTTGGCCGAATACTCTCAATCCTTCACTCAAACAATTGAAGTAGCCGGTTGATGTTCTTCTTCCTCTTCATTTACTTCCCTTCTTTCCCTTTCTCTCTAAAGCCGAATACAACCCTCTTGTCTTTCTCAAATATTTCTTTTCCTTCCTTCAGGATTTGGCCGAATAATATCCTCTTGTTATTCAGTTTTCATTTCTTGCTTGCACCCTCTACTTATTTTTCTTTTCTCTTTAGTCTGTCTTTGGATTAATAATTGATCTCTGTCAAGCGGTAAGTGGATTTGACTCATTCTTAATTTCTCTAATCATTTTTAATGTAACACCCCAAACCCGGCCTGGACGTTATGACCAGATTTGGTGCGTCACATGATCCTAAACTACGCTTATAACCTTTTTAAACATGTTGAGACATAGGTGATATTTTGGAAAACCAGCAAGGTGAGAAAAGTTCTTGTTAAAACTACTTTAACTTGTCATTATTCAAGATTGTTTGAATATTATAAACCTTGTTTTGAAAATGTTGTTAAGGTTTTGGAAACCCGCGCAGCCTATATCTAGCAGTTTCGATAAAGTACGAACCCAATCCGTTAGAAAGTTAAAACCCAAAAAGAAATTTTAATAGCGGCCTTATTACACATTAAAACCCAAAAATTAACATAAAAATTAATAAACTAAAACATAAATAAAAACCAGTTCTCTTGCAGACGTCGTGGCCACTCCGAATCTCTCGCAGCTCCAAGCCCACTATGGTTGAGGGTCACCTGCAGTGGTGAAACAGAAGGGGGTGAGTTTGAGAACTCAGTGTGCAACATTATCTCAACCATAGGCCAAAACAGATCAAGCCTCAGAAACAGAGTTAATTGGGCCTCGGCCCATTACAGAAATCAGGTTAAGCCCAAAGGCCCATAATAGAAACAGATCAGATATAAATATTATGCAAACAGAAACCCATCCCAAATCCATCCTTAACACCCCCGTACCAGCCTTACACCATGTGGGGAGACTACTCGACCCACCCAACCGCTACACACCACAGATATTTGCAGCGAGGCTGCCAGATATAATTTGCAGTGAGACTGCCAGATAACATTTGCAGCGAGGCTGCCAGATATAGTTGCAGTGAGACTGCCAGATATTGTGACGAGGTCACCAGATATAAATATTGTGGCGAGGCCACCAGATTGCAACGAGGTTGCCAGATATAATGTGACAGAGTCACCAGATTGCAGCGAGGCTGCCAGAACGCTTCCTCCATCATAAACCCATACCCCATGCAACAGATAATCATACTAACATGCAAGATATAGCATCAGATATACTCATATAGATAATTAACTCATGCAGATACATAACATCATACATTTCATACAGAATTGACCCTAGGGGTATAATAGTCTTTTTACACCTAGGGGTATTTTGGTAATTTTCCATATTTAAGGGTATTTTAGTCCTTTTTCATATTTTCAGAAATTTTATGCAAGTACAGCTGATTATTAGTTCCCAATTAACCACGGAAGTCCATTTGTGCCAAATTTCTAGTTTTGCCCTTTTTGCCCAAAACCCCTAATGGGCCTTACTAAGTCCAATATTGTCTCAAGCCCTTTAAGCCCAATTTTAGGTTTAGTTTACCAAATTAACATGTTATTACTAACTACGTCGCCAGATAGTCTTTATTAGCCACTTTACCTATTTGGGCTCGGAAGCCCATTAGGCCCATCTTTGGCCCATTGAAACCCAACTTACCGAGAAGCTCGAAATTGCACCTTCTGCAATTTTGCCACTGTCATTTACTAGTTTGATCACCACAGGGTATTCGGTTACCCTCAGATCCTTTCAAGACAACTTTTTCGGTCACTTCAATCGGACACTTTAGCATAGTTTCGGTCATTACGGCCTTTAGCCATCCTAGTCTATGATAGAGACACGTTACACACCTGTTTTGCAGTTCTGCCAACAAAATCCTCCACGTGCTTATTCCTTAATTGTTTTAGATCTCTCAGATCTATCTTTAGATGAATCGCAACTTCCTCCTCCTTGCTGGATCTCCTACTCTTGCTATCGAAAGCACACAAGAAACAACCATAGTATTAGAGTCTTAAAAGCAATGTCGACATGCCCCCTAAAGATCTAGGGGTTTCGGCTTTTCTTTCTGATGTTGATAAACGAATGTACTTAATGTTTAGATCGCTTACCGTTGCTTCCACTCGAAGAATATCGTTTCCACGCTTCCACTAACTCGAGACTATATTAGATCCACCGCAAATCTAACTCTAACGTCACAAGAGTGGCCCTAGAGATATTCGGCTTTTTGAATGATTAGAAGGAGATGCTTTCGGCTTTTGAAAAAAAAGTGATATGGTGCACTTGTTGTTTTAACCACTAAAGTAGGTGGGGTAAATCGGCAAATAGAAGAGATAGAAGAATAGGGTTCGGCTTGCTAAAGAATCAAGAAGGAGAAGAAGAAGAAGATTTCGATCAATCGGTAACAAAGGGAGTGTGGTTTCGGTCATAGAAAGCATTCGGCCATGGGGATTTCAATCATATGAGTATTCGGTTTAGAGCTTGAAGAAAAGAAGTAGGAGAAAGCTTATTCGATTCGGCCAAGAAGGAGGCAACAAGATAGGTTTCGATTTTGAGAAAGCAAGATGAGAAGAAGATAAGAGTAGAAGAGATAAGAGTAGAAGATAGGTGTCTAGTCGAATGTAGATTCGGCTCAAGAGTGGGTTAAGGTTCGGCTATTAGGTTGATGAGAGGAACAAAATGGCAAAAGAAAGGTACCTAATACACTATGCAAAATTGACAGAAAAAGGAAGCTTTTCTTACCTAGGAAAAATCGGCACCAAATCATAAAAAGACCAAAGAAGAATTCGGCACACCAAAACACCTATTTGCCGAAAATGCTACCTAGGCACAATGCCGAATTTGCCTTCCCTCAAGAGTCCTTTGGCCGGCCACCAGTTTGAAATTCAAACTCTCCTTGATTTGCTCCTCAACCTCCTCCATGATTTGCTCTTTGACCGATTCAAACCTCCTCCAACCAGAGTTCCAATCGGCTTCAAACTCTTACCTGCTCCAGCTTAAAAATAAACAATACTTTCACAACCTCTGGCGCTTGAACCCTTGACCTCTAGGCTCATTTAGGCGCCACCTTTTAAGGAGCCTAGTGGCGTCCCCCTTGCCACTTTGCCACTGATTCATTTGTGCTACATTTCGCACGCAATTCCTTAAGACCCTTATTTCCACTGATCCCCTATTTCCTAAGGCAAAAATTCAAAATTTTGCCGAGCTTCCAACCAACTCATGGGCCTTCCATAAGCCCATTAACACATCCCAAACATGCATTACACACCTGATTACCAACATTTAGACATTTAACAGATAATGATAAATCTAAGAAAAACCCGAAAATTAGGGCGTTACAACTCTACCCTCCTTAAAGAAATTTCGTCCTCGAAATTTACCTTATCCAAACAAATGGGGATATTGCTGACGCATTGCCTCCTCTGGTTCCCAAGTAGCTTCCTCTCTGCCATGATTACGCCATAGCACCTTCACCAATGGGACTGATTTTCTTCTTAAAACCTTCACATCTCGATCCAGAATCTGAACAGGTTCTTCCTCGAAAGTTAAGTCAGGCTGAACTTCTACTTCTGCAACTGGTAGAATATGGGCAGGGTCAGAACGATATCGTCTTAGCATGGATACGTGGAACACATCATGGATTCTATTTAACTCTGGGGGTAATTCTAACTGATACGCCACCGGACCCACTCGCTTAAGAACCCGATAAGGCCCGATAAACCTCGGACTCAGCTTGCCTTTCTTACCAAATCTCAATATCTTTTTCCACGGCGAAACTTTCAGAAAAACCATATCACCTACTGAGTACTCAATCTCTTTACGCTTCAAATCTGCATAAGATTTTTGTCGATCAGATGCCTCTTTCAAACGATCCCTTATCACCTTGACCTTCTCTTCAGTCTCTGCTACCAATTCAGGTCCAAGAACTTGCCGCTCGCCCAATTCGGTCCAACAACTAGGTGAACGACACCTACGCCCATACAATGCTTCATAAGGTGCCATACGGATACTAGCCTGATAGCTGTTATTATATGCAAACTCTGCCAACGGTAAATAATCCTCCCAACTGCCTCGAAAATCGATAACACAACCCCTCAACATATCCTCTAGAATCTGAATAACCCTCTCAGACTGACCATCAGTCTGAGGATGAAAAGCCGTGCTAAAGTTCAGCCGCGTTCCCAACGCCTCATGCAACTTTTGCCAGAACCGAGATGTGAATCTAGGATCTCGATCAGAAATGATAGACACTGGCACCCCATGCAGTCGCACAATCTCTGCCACATACAACTTGGCTAACTTCTGAAGCGAATAATCAGTACGTACAGGGAGGAAATGAGCAGATTTAGTCAACCTGTCTACAATCACCCAAATCGAGTCCTTCTTTGATGGCGTTAAGGGCAATCCACTTACGAAATCCATGGTCACCCTTTCCCACTTCCAGAGTGGTACCTTCACTGGTTGCAGAAGTCCAGAAGGTAACTGGTGCTCAGCTTTCACCTGCTGACAAGTCAGACATTTCCTCACAAATTCTGTTACTTCTCGCTTCAGTCCAGGCCACCAATACAACTCCTTTAAGTCATGATACATCTTATTACCTCCAGGGTGCATAGCACACAACCCTTTATGAGCTTCATTTAGAATTGCTTGCCTCAACTGAAAATCCTTCGGAACACAGATTCTACCGCGAAAACACAGAACTCCTTCACTGTTAAGTCCAAACTCAGAAGTATTCCCATCTTTAACCTGCTGAAATCGAGCATCCAGAGACTCATCCCTCAACTGCTTTTCCTTAATCTCATCCACCCAGGTCGGTCTTACTTGCAATTCTGCTAACAAGCTACCATCGTCATACAGACTCAAACGAGCAAACATAGCTCTCAGGTCAGATACAGTTCTACGACTTAGGGCATCAGCCACTACATTAGCTTTGCCTAGATGATACTCAATCACACAATCATAATCCTTAAGCAACTCGATCCATCTCCGTTGCCTAAGGTTCAGCTCCTTCTGAGTCAACAAGTACTTAAGACTCTTATGATCTGTGTATATAATACACTTTTCTCCATACAGATAATGTCTCCAAATCTTAAGTGCGAAGATCACTGCTGCCAACTCCAAATCATGGGTAGGATAGTTCACTTCATGAGGTTTAAGCTGTCGCGATGCATAAGCAACCACCTTACCCTCTTGCATTAACACACAGCCCAACCCAACATGCGATGCATCACTGTACACGGTAAAGTCTTTTCCAGACTCTGGTTGAATCAGTACAGGTGCCTCGGTCAGAACCTTTTTAAGCTTCTCAAAAGCTTCTTGCTGCTGCTGGGTCCAAACAAATGGTACGCCTTTCCTTATGAGTTTCGTTAATGGTGCTGCCATAACCGAAAATCCTTCTACAAACCTTCTGTAGTATCCAGCTAAACCCAGAAAAATCCGAATTTCGGCCACAGACCTCGGTGGTTTCCATTCCAGAATCGCTTCAATCTTTCGAGGGTCCACCTTAATACCTTCAGCAGAAACAACATGCCCCAAGAACGTCACTTCCCTCAACCAAAACTCACACTTACTAAATTTCGCATAAAGCTCCTTTTCCCTTAACACTTGCAGCACAACACGGAGATGCTCATCATGTTTCTCTTTAGATTCAGAATAGACCAAAATATCGTCGATAAAGACGACCACGAATCGATCCAAGTATGGCTGGAACACTCGATTCATCAGATCCATGAAAGCTGCAGGTGCATTGGTCAGCCCAAATGGCATAACCAAGAACTCATAGTGACCATAACGAGTTCTGAACGCTGTCTTGTGTATATCCACTTCTTTCACTCTTAACTGATGATACCCAGACCGAAGGTCAATCTTGGAGAATACCGAAGCTCCTCTAAGCTGATCGAACAGATCGTCGATTCTTGGCAACGGGTACTTATTCTTGATCGTCAGCTTGTTCAACTGCCGATAATCGATGCACATCCGCATTGACCCATCTTTCTTCTTAACGAAAAGCACTGGTGCTCCCCACGGAGACACACTTGGCCTAATGAAACCTCTATCCAACAGTTCTTGAATCTACGCTTTTAACTCCACCAACTCCTTTGGTGCCATTCTGTACGGTGCAATGGACACCGGTGCCGTACCAGGCAACAAATCGATCCCAAACTCAACCTCTCGATTAGGAGGCAGTCCTGGAAGCTCTTCTGGAAACACGTCTTGAAAATCCTTAACGGTTCGAACTTGATCCACAGTTAGCTCCTCAGATTCCGCTTGACTTATAAATGCCATAAAAGCCTCACATCCTTTACGAATCCACTTCTCAGCTCTTAATGCTGTCACCACATTAGACAGATAATCTCTACGTTCACCAATCACCATAACTTCCTCATCCTCTGCGGTTTTTAAACTCATTCGCTTTGCAGCACAATCCAAAGTAGCCCTATGCTTTACAAGCCAATCCATTCCTAGGATTAGATCGAATTCTCCGAAAGGTAACTCCATCAAATCTCCAAAAAAGATCTTACCTTGAGTCTCTATAGGCACGTCTCTATACAGTCTGTTTACCCTAACCGAGTGACCCAAAGGACTTAGTACAGTTACCCCACTCACTGTCTTCTCAGAACGTACTCCCAGCGACCCAGATATAGCACATGCAACATAAGAGTGTGTAAATCCAACATCTATTAACGCAGTGAATGGTATACGAGAAATCAAGAACGTACCGGTTATGACGTTAGGAGCATCACCTTCCTCTCGTCGACGAGCTGCATAGACTAACGCTGGCTGACGAGCCTCAGCAAAACTAGCACCCCTACCAGGTGCTCCTCGTCCTCGTCCATTTCCATTTCCACCTCTGCCTTGTCCACGACCTCTTGGAGCTGGTGGTCCACCCCTCACTGGCTGAGCAACCCTCTGATCTCTAACTTGATTCTGATCTGGTGCTTGAGGACAATCCTTAATTCTATGCTCCATCGACCCACATCGAAAACAGGCTCCTGAACGTTTCCGACACTCGCCCATATGGATCCTACCACAACTTCTGCAACTCTGTGGTCCGACAGCATTCATTGGCACTGCTCGCACTGGTTCTGCCACTCTTGCCCTCTTAACATTCCTATTATACCCGCCTGATGGTCCAGAATCCCTCCGGAAGCGGTTCCGATCCTTCTCACGGTTCTGCCTCTCAGTACGCTTTACTTCCTCCGCAATCTTAGCTTTCTCCACTAGAGCAGCAAAACTACGCTCCCTCTGTGGAGCAATCAGCACCCTTAGCTCGTCCCTCAAGCCATCCTCAAAGCGCACGCTACGCTCATATTCAGTAGCGACTATCCCAGAAGCATATCGACTCAGCCTCAAGAACTCAGCCTCGTATTCAGATACCGTCTTACCTCCCTGAACCAAATTTAGGAATTCCTTCCGACGAGCGTCCACATAGCTAGCTCCAACGTATTTTCCTTTAAAGGCTGTCTTAAACAGCTCCCATGTTACCTCGCCAGCTGCAGTTCCATCTCTTACTG
This sequence comes from Gossypium stocksii, assembly GCA_020496765.1. NCBI lineage: Eukaryota > Viridiplantae > Streptophyta > Magnoliopsida > Malvales > Malvaceae > Gossypium > Gossypium stocksii. The sequence continues at coordinate 32,466,660 of CM035627.1, forward strand.
TGAGCCACCACTGATAAGCCTCATCTCTAAGTAACGATACAGCTCCCTTCAGCTTCTGCTCCACAGAACAGTCCAGATCGTCCATAATTCGCTCTGTGGCCTCCAACCAATACTCGGCCACGTTTGGGGTTACACCAGACACACCCCTGAAGAATTCTGCTCCATTAGCTCGGAGTCGCTCAGATATCGCACCACGAAATCCATTACCAGTACTCGCCCCAGCAACCCTTTCCAAAACTCGAAGCATCGCTTGTGATAGGGCATCATCCCCTATACCCCTATCATGAGATTCCACCTCTGTTGCTGGTGGTACTGGTATCTCAGCTGCTGGTGCATGACCCGAAGAAGAAGATTCGGCTCGTGTGCTACCTCGGCCACGTCCACGGCCCCTACCACGAGCTGCTCTCGTACTCATTTCGTATGTTCTGTTTTGCATGTTTTATGAGTCAGATTAATATTTCAATGTTTATTACAGATGTCTTATGAATAGTAGAGTTTCAAAGTTTATCTTCTTTCGCGGTAGCCTAGCTGCAGTCTCAGTTTATCTATCAGAGTCTCTACAGTTTCAGTAATACCCTAGCTAAAGTATCATAATATAGTCTTTAGTCAGGCATACAATCAGAATTTTTCAGAAACAATTAGAAAAGTTCAGAAAACTTACAGGCTTGGGCCGGAGATTCGGTGTGCCACTCTTTCAAAAGATTCCATAGAAAAACTTAATAAATTTTCTATTTTCTTTAAAAATAATTCATGTAAGTTCGAAGAGAAGTTCATCAAAACTAGTTCTGAGTAATTTTAAAACAATGTTAAAAACATGATCTTTCGAAAATCTTGTTTTGATTGCTTGAAAACTTCTATTTTTAGACCCGTTCCACAACCGAGTTGTTGCAACTTAGCTCTGATACCACTAAATGTAACACCCCAAACCCGGCCTGGACGTTATGACCAGATTTGGTGCGTCACATGATCCTAAACTACGCTTATAACCTTTTTAAACATGTTGAGACATAGGTGATATTTTGGAAAACCAGCAAGGTGAGAAAAGTTCTTGTTAAAACTACTTTAACTTGTCATTATTCAAGATTGTTTGAATCTTATAAACCTTGTTTTGAAAACGTTGTTAAGGTTTTGGAAACCCGCGCAGCCTATATCTAGCAGTTTCGATAAAGTACGAACCCAATCCGTTAGAAAGTTAAAACCCAAAAAGAAATTTTAATAGCGGCCTTATTACACATTAAAACCCAAAAATTAACATAAAAATTAATAAACTAAAACATAAATAAAAACCAGTTCTCTTGCAGACGTCGTGGCCACTCCGAATCTCTCGCAGCTCCAAGCCCACTATGGTTGAGGGTCACCTGCAGTGGTGAAACAGAAGGGGGGTGAGTTTGAGAACTCAGTGTGCAACATTATCTCAACCATAGGCCAAAACAGATCAAGCCTCAGAAACAGAGTTAATTGGGCCTCGGCCCATTACAGAAATCAGGTTAAGCCCAAAGGCCCATAACAGAAACAGATCAGATATAAATATTATGCAAACAGAAACCCATCCCAAATCCATCCTTAACACCCCCGTACCAGCCTTACACCATGTGGGGAGACTACTCGACCCACCCAACCGCTACACACCACAGATATTTGCAGCGAGGCTGCCAGATATAATTTGCAGTGAGACTGCCAGATAACATTTGCAGCGAGGCTGCCAGATATAGTTGCAGTGAGACTGCCAGATATTGTGACGAGGTCACCAGATATAAATATTGTGGCGAGGCCACCAGATTGCAACGAGGTTGCCAGATATAATGTGACAGAGTCACCAGATTGCAGCGAGGCTGCCAGAACGCTTCCTCCATCATAAACCCATACCCCATGCAACAGATAATCATACTAACATGCAAGATATAGCATCAGATATACTCATATAGATAATTAACTCATGCAGATACATAACATCATACATTTCATACAGAATTGACCCTAGGGGTATAATAGTCTTTTTACACCTAAGGGTATTTTGGTAATTTTCCATATTTAAGGGTATTTTAGTCCTTTTTCATATTTTCAGAAATTTTATGCAAGTACAGCTGATTATTAGTTCCCAATTAACCACGGAAGTCCATTTGTGCCAAATTTCCAGTTTTGCCCTTTTTGCCCAAAACCCCTAATGGGCCTTACTAAGTCCAATATTGTCTCAAGCCCTTTAAGCCCAATTTTAGGTTTAGTTTACCAAATTAACATGTTATTACTAACTACGTCGCCAGATAGTCTTTATTAGCCACTTTACCTATTTGGGCTCGGAAGCCCATTAGGCCCATCTTTGGCCCATTGAAACCCAACTTACCGAGAAGCTCGAAATTGCACCTTCTGCAATTTTGCCACTGTCATTTACTAGTTTGATCACCACAGGGTATTCGGTTACCCTCAGATCCTTTCAAGACAACTTTTTCGGTCACTTCAATCGGACACTTTAGCATAGTTTCGGTCATTACGGCCTTTAGCCATCCTAGTCTATGATAGAGACACGTTACACACCTGTTTTGCAGTTCTGCCAACAAAATCCTCCACGTGCTTATTCCTTAATTGTTTTAGATCTCTCAGATCTATCTTTAGATGAATCGCAACTTCCTCCTCCTTGCTGGATCTCCTACTCTTGCTATCGAAAGCACACAAGAAACAACCATAGTATTAGAGTCTTAAAAGCAATGTCGACATGCCCCCTAAAGATCTAGGGGTTTCGGCTTTTCTTTCTGATGTTGATAAACGAATGTACTTAATGTTTAGATCGCTTACCGTTGCTTCCACTCGAAGAATATCGTTTCCACGCTTCCACTAACTCGAGACTATATTAGATCCACCGCAAATCTAACTCTAACGTCACAAGAGTGGCCCTAGAGATATTCGGCTTTTTGAATGATTAGAAGGAGATGCTTTCGGCTTTTGAAAAAAAAGTGATATGGTGCACTTGTTGTTTTAACCACTAAAGTAGGTGGGGTAAATCGGCAAATAGAAGAGATAGAAGAATAGGGTTCGGCTTGCTAAAGAATCAAGAAGGAGAAGAAGAAGAAGATTTCGATCAATCGGTAACAAAGGGAGTGTGGTTTCGGTCATAGAAAGCATTCGGCCATGGGGATTTCAATCATATGAGTATTCGGTTTAGAGCTTGAAGAAAAGAAGTAGGAGAAAGCTTATTCGATTCGGCCAAGAAGGAGGCAACAAGATAAGTTTCGATTTTGAGAAAGCAAGATGAGAAGAAGATAAGAGTAGAAGAGATAAGAGTAGAAGATAGGTGTCTAGTCGAATGTAGATTCGGCTCAAGAGTGGGTTAAGGTTCGGCTATTAGGTTGATGAGAGGAACAAAATGGCAAAAGAAAGGTACCTAATACACTATGCAAAATTGACAGAAAAAGGAAGCTTTTCTTACCTAGGAAAAATCGGCACCAAATCATAAAAAGACCAAAGAAGAATTCGGCACACCAAAACACCTATTTGCCGAAAATGCTACCTAGGCACAATGCCGAATTTGCCTTCCCTCAAGAGTCCTTTGGCCGGCCACCAGTTTGAAATTCAAACTCTCCTTGATTTGCTCCTCAACCTCCTCCATGATTTGCTCTTTGACAGTTTCAAACCTCCTCCAACCAGAGTTCCAATCGGCTTCAAACTCTTACCTGCTCCAGCTTAAAAATAAACAATACTTTCACAACCTCTGGCGCTTGAACCCTTGACCTCTAGGCTCATTTAGGCGCCACCTTTTAAGGAGCCTAGTGGCGTCCCCCTTGCCACTTTGCCACTGATTCATTTGTGCTACATTTCGCACGCAATTCCTTAAGACCCTTATTTCCACTGATCCCCTATTTCCTAAGGCAAAAATTCAAAATTTTGCCGAGCTTCCAACCAACTCATGGGCCTTCCATAAGCCCATTAACACATCCCAAACATGCATTACACACCTGATTACCAACATTTAGACATTTAACAGATAATGATAAATCTAAGAAAAACCCGAAAATTAGGGCGTTACATTTGAGGCACCCTACTTTTGTACTGTTTAAAAGCTAAATGTATCTTACCCTTCTCTGTCTTGTTACCGATTTCCCTTCTTCTCTGTCAGGTGTGGTGTTATCATGTTTTAGAATCTCTAAAGGGTGGGGGAATTTTCTAAAGTTTGAAGTAGTTAAAACCTCTCGCTCATCGTTCGATTGAATGTAAGTACTTAGTCGATGAATCTTGGGTAAGGCCGAATACTATCTTTTCTTACTTTGGGGTTTTGTTATTCTGTAATCATCACAAGTAGGTGTAATCCACTCAGTTAATCTATTCAGTTTGATTGAATCGCTTGTAATGCAGATAATCAACAAAGGACAAGGGATCAACGTTAGCCAGTAATCTAGGAGAGTTAAGCCGTGTAGTATTTAATTAAGGTGAGAGTAATAGACGATTTAGGAATTAAAATGTTTATGAACCCTTACCGATGTGTAGACTGATTGTGTATCTTGAATCATTGTAGGTTGTGGACGCACATGGAACTTAGCACACTTAGTAACAGTGTGTGTACACACTATTCAAATCATAAAACGACAGAAAGCTGAAATGTCAAGAAGTTGAAAGTGTGGAAACAGTTGCCATACAAGGGTGTGAACGCACGTGTGGAAAACCGATACGATAGTAAAGGCGACCATGAGCGACCTCATGAGCTTGGGCAGATTTTGGGCCGAAGTGGGCCGTGTAGGCCAAATAGGCTCGTAGGCCCCACACGGGCAATTATCATGGATATGTGGAAATATTAGACCTGGCCGTGTCATTGACATGGTTAAGGTCGATTCTAGACTTAGCGGGCCACATGAACATGTAGGCCCTACTTGGGCCCATAATAGGCTTTGGGCCCAATTGTACGTATTGATTGGAAAAGGTTGCACGAGTCACGCAAGACAACTGTGGTCCTACGAATAGGTCAGTAAGTATACCAAGACCCTAAATTACGAAATGACTGTTATGCCCCTAAAGGGTAAAATGTCTAAAATACCCCTATGTGATATGTCACTGATGTTGTATGCCATCTGATGATATGTTTGCATTCATATGTGATATAATACTGCAAGGGGATGAGATCATTGATTGGAGGAAATAATTGATTTGTTAGGGTCACATGGGTCGCATGAGACGACTATGGACCCACCGATGGCTTAAAGCTGATTGTGTGATTGGCAGCTCTGCTGGAATATTGGTTAGTGTCGTAATCGGTGCTACATTGGGAGTGTAGGGATGGGTGGGTCAATTTAATCCTCACAGGAGTGTAGGGTTGAACAGGAGACGGAGTGCAGGGTTGGTTGGGGGCATTTATGCATTGCATATTCTGGTACTAACATTGATATGGGCTAAGGCCCAACCGCGGTTGTTACGGGCTTAGGCCCAATTGCCACCATTACTGTAATGGGCTTAGGCCCAGATTCATGTGATACATGTTATTTGATTGATGGAGTAGTACACACTAAGTTTTCGTAAACTCACCCCTCTTTTTAAGTTTTTAGGTAATCCCTAGTGAGAGACGGTTTGGCGTAACAGAGGACACGGAGGTGGCCACACTATGGACAGCTAAAATTTTAGTACTTTATTTCATTTTATTTATGTTTCATTATTTTGGGTTTTGATGTAATAAGGCCTTTTCTCTGGATTTTATTTTTATGTTGGGTTTTACTTCGCTTTGATTTCTTAACTTCTAGTTTTAGGTCTTCGGCTTTTAAATAGGAAACAGCAATTTTCAAAACAAATGCAAGTACATAACGTTTTCAAAGAATTGCTTCCACTATAGTGAACATTGAAAGGTTAATAACATTTTTAAAATAATAAAGGTTTTCGTTAACAACATAAGGTTTACAACCAACTCTTGATGCTCTAAAAGAATTTGAACCTAGTTTAAATTTTCGAACAACATTTGTTTGAAAAGCTAATAACTCAACAAAGATGTACGGTTTTTAAAAGAGAGACCTGTTATAAAGTTACTGTTTAATAACATTTTTTACCAAATGACCTCGAAGTTTCCAAACATCAAATTTTACGATTAACCTTTGAATGTGACACTGCCAGATTCGGCCATAACGTCTGGGTCGGGTTTAGGGTGTTACAAATTGTGGGATGTTATAGTTAGGAAAATGGTTCGACTAGGCTTAAAGTACAAAGAAATTGAATGAAAATCATTTTATGAGCCTAGGGGAAAATTGTAAATATGTGAAACTTTAGGGGCAAAAACGTAATTTTATCATAGTATGATTTTCGGGTCACATTGAATAATGTGGCTAATAAATAAATTAAATGTGATATTATAGATCAAGGAAAATGAGGTCTGGAACTAGAACAAGGGAAAAATGAGAAATTGATGAATAAGTCCTTTTCACAGATTGTACTACCGAGGTAAGTTTGTATGTAAATAATGCATCGATTTTTATTGACTTTTTCATATTTTGATATTCTTTATGAAATGTTGCTGAATATTAAATGCATTTGACAAAATATTTTCAAGTGAGAAATTTCCTGATTGAACCTTAGGAATAGAAATGGATATGAGTGACATGCCACTAGGGATCTATGTGAAAATCTAAGTTAAATAAGTCCATGGCATTGTGCTAAATGTGATTAGCTCGAGAATGAGCCTATGTGAAGGCCATTTTCTGAAAACACTAGCTTTGGACACAAGTGTGGTACTATGTGAAGGCTACTTTGTGAATAAAATAACTTTGGACACAAGTGTGGTACTATGTGAAGGCCACTTTGTGAATAAAATAGCTTTGGACACAAGTGTGGTACTATATAAAGGCCACTTTGTGAATAAAATAGCTTTGGATACAAGTTTGGTACTACGTGAAGGCCACCATGTATCCGTTATTATTCCAATATGTTCAACGGGAAATGACTAAGTGTAAATAAATATGACAATATGATGAATAAGTGCAGGTATGTATGTGTAAACTTATGAGCAATGTGCTCGATATGTGATTGACCTTTGGTAAGGTTGATGTGGAGTAAGTGTTCCAATGAAGACTTGTAAATATTTGATAATAACTAGTTATTGGATTGGCTAACTATGGATATACTTTAGTTTTATATGTGTGTAAATGAGAATTAATACAAAGGAAACATGAAAGAGTAAAATTAGCAATAAAATAGTTTGGACAACAACAGTTGTATCACTTTGAAAAATAACCAAAAATGGTGAAAAATGAATTAGAGTTGAATAAGATACAAAATTAAAGCTTATTGAGTCTATTTTCATATAAAAGGAATGGTGTAAGAAAAAGAATTTCATATTATAAGATATTTGAATTATTGTGAGACAGAGTCAAAATGATTTCAAAATCCCCTATTTTGACTTTGAAAAATCATTAAAAATTGTAAAAAAAATTATGGGTTATATTTTATATAATTAAAATCCTTATTGGGTCTATTTTCAAAAGAAACAAACGAGAATATCATCCGAATCTCGTATGAGGAGATAATTAATTTTTAGTGAAGAGGTGTTAGAACTATTGGACAGCAAAACATGGGTGACTTTAATTAATAAACTGTACTTATTAATAAACAAAAAATTCTTAAAATTTTATGGTAAGAATATATGTGAGTCTATTTTCAGAGAAATTTTGTAGATCTTAATTTCGAGTTCTGTAACTCAAGATATAAATAATTTAGTGACTAGGACTCAAGTAGACAACTTGATATGAACATGAGTAAATAGTGGAACTATGTGCAATTATGATTGTATTATCCTAGGAACATATTGTGAGGATTGTGTCACAGATACTAGCTCTGGTTGGAGGTTGTCGGAGATTCTATCTCACTATCAAGCTATTGATCGGTATAAATGTTTTCAAGCATTTGAAGTTTATGGCATGTATAGGGACTCAGTCATTTTGTGTATGAGTTGTTATGTTTTGGCCAAATGTATTGGCTTGTAATGGTTAAAGGTTTGATTTATGTGTAACCATGTAAGTTGACTTATATTGGCTAATTTGTTGTAAACCTATATATACATTATTTATGTGCCAATGCCTTGTGATGTGAGTTGTGTTTGCATAATACATGATGAGTTGTGGGTTATGGCCTAAATACCTATTGGTTGAATGTGCTAGTAGTCTTGATGGTTAATGGCTAAGTTTGGATCAATGGTATGGTATGATAGTTAGGTATAATTATGCACGGATAAGAGATGTTGATGATGCATATTGAATGTGACTACGTGAGACTAGGTTTATTGGTTGTTAAATAACAAGTCTAAGGCTGAATTTTTGATATATTGGTAGCTTATTTATGCCATGAAATACACCTTTGAAGTTATGTTTAAGTATGTGCAAATGAGGTTGACAAATGGTTGGGAAAATAACCAATTTCTTATCTACACGGGCAGAGACACGGCTGTGTGTCTCAGCTCTGTGGGGGAAACGACCTAGCACATGGGCGTGTGACCCCAAATTATTGATGACATCATAAATAGAGAGTTATACGGGCTAACACATCATAAATAGAGAGTTATACGGGCTAAGGGCATGGGCGCGCCCCAAGCCACACGGGCGTCTGTGACCATACGGCCTACCACACAGATGTGTGACTCTCCAAAGTATGAAAATTTTCCAAGTGTTGTAAAAGTGTCGAAAGTTCTCTGTTTAGTCCCTAACCACTCCCAGTGTATGTTTAAGGCCTTGTAAGCTCGTTTATGGGACAATATGATTGTTTTTGAAATGTTTTAATTTTAAGTGGAAATTTTATGGCCCGATTTTGCATGGATGTTAATGTTTAAGTCCGGTAATTCCTCAAACCCTGTTCCAATGTCGGATATGGGAATGGGTGTTACAACTGCTACCAGTGATAATTATGTCATCTAAATAGACAAGAACATATAGGACCATATCCCTTGTCCGCTTGATGAAAAGAGAGGCATCGTACTTTGACAAAATGAAGCCTGTTGTAACACCCTTAAACCGTATCCGAGGCCAAAATAGGGTTACAGAGCATTACCAGACTTATCACATAATTAATCACACATTTCACATTAAATTCACATATCCAAATATAAATCATTCACAAAAATTCATATAGTCCCTAACACGAGCCCTCGAGGCCCAAAATAATCATTTAAATCAATTTGGGACTAAATCAATAACTCAAGGAAATTTTAGGAAAACAGTGAAAATTTTCAAATACAGCGGACACATGCTCGTCTGGGGCCAGGCTGTGTGAGAAACACGACCAAAAGACACGCTTGAGTCATAGGTCGTGTGGACATTTGAAATGGGATCACATGGTCGTATCTCAGACCGTGTCCTACCACGTGTAACTCTCTGACTTGTGTCACACGGCCAGCCACACGCCTGTATGACTAGCTTGTGTAACTCACTGACTTGCTTTCATTCAAAACTATAGGGGACACATGGCCGTGTCACCCGATCGTATGTTACACACGGTTGAGACACACGCTCTTGTCTTTGCCCGTGTGGACAAAATTAGGCTATTTTCTAAGCAACATTTCTCACCCAATTTTGGTGCTAACTTACACATTTCAATAGCTTATATTCACAACCAAAATTTGCACTCAAACCAATCCAAAATTAAGCCTAAACATGAAATATCCATGTACACAATAAGATATCCATAACCATATACATTTGCTAACTTAAACACATACAAAACTTGATTCAAAAGTTGCCTAAATGGTCATTCTCATGTAATCACTAACTTGCCTAACTTTAACATACTTATTACTTATCAAAGTCACCTATTATGCTAACTACCAATTCACAAGCAAGGCAATTTATAAAGCAACCACCAAGCATACTCATCTTAATTTCAACCATTTGGTGCTAAAACTTAACCTCACAGACAAGTTATTCACACAACAACTATACACCACATATCACTAGGCCATTTATACATACATATATACAAATCAAATTATATGACCACTTTAGAAGCCAATTCAAATGGCCAAAACTCAGCAAGACATATAGACTACTATAGCCAAAAGATATACATGCCATATAACCAAAATACGCAAAGTTTAACAATACCAAATGAATTTCTGGATAGTGTGATGAGATCTCTAATGACTTTCAATCCGAGCGAGCTTCCGATTCATTATAAAACACAGAAAAGAAAACAAAGTAAGCTATAAAGCTTAGTAAGCTCGTATGGCTAATACGTTCGATTTACCAATTCGTTTACAATTTAAAGAAACATAAGTAAACATAGGTAAATTTGATTCGAACCCAAGATTTGCACACTAACTCAATCATATTAATCATGTATGAATTAATCAAATATCACTTACTTGTCGAACTTATCACGAGTACCTGAACTAATCCATATCATCTCTGATATCCTTGTACCATCATGTTTTCCCATTAAACCATTCGGAATAATATCAGATACTTGGGTATCTCACACACTAAGTGCCATATACATGGTTAAACCACCTCTATTAGATATCTCATATCGATGCTCACTTTTGAACCCATCACTGGGTCTGCTCACGCAAGTTGACGATCAAGACATAGCTACACGGTGCTGTTCACACAAGCTGTTGAGTAACCGCAACACATGCCAGAAAACTCAGCCATCGGTAGGACGTATAGGACCAGCACCCAAATCACATAATCACGATAACCCTAATGACATGTCATTTGTATCCTATCGATTCCTAAGGTTCAACCGGGATATATTCTTTTTCGATGCCTAATTGATGACTTCTGTAATGTTCCTTTATCATAGATACATAATTTAAGCTTTTAAACACATGGAACAAAAAGTTTATTAAACATACGAACTTACCTCAACTTCAAATGATAAAAAACGACTGTTTAGTTCGAAACTTTATCTTTTCCCCGATCTAGATCTATACTTCATTTTTATTGATCTATATAATCAAATTTAACTATTTTAAGCATCACTCTATTCAATTTAATCCAATTTCATATTATGGTAAAATTACAATTTTACCCCTAAACACTTGACTTCTTTACAATTTAGTCCCTATCTCATAAATATGCAAGTTCATGCAATTTAACCTTAACCCATGCTAGTCGAATTTCTCATATGCTTATTACAGCCCATATCTTTCATATATTCACACATTTTACCACAAAATTTTCACATTTAACAATTTAACCGTAATTGACATTTTCACTAAAAATCACTTTACAAAACTTGTTTAACTATCACTAAACTTTTATTTTCATCCATCAAACATCAAAAACAACCAACACACATTCATAGCAAAACTCTAAACTTTTAAAAGTATTGCAAATTAGTCCTTGGGCTAGCTAGGTTAAGCTACAATTATAACACCCCAAACACGGCCTAGTTTTTAGGCCTGAGTGCGGCGTGTCACAATGGAGTGCATTTTAAAATAATGTATTTTCTTTAAAAACTCGTCTGAAAACTAATGTTTCTAAGTGAAATCAAGCTTGTTTGAAGGTTAAAGCCTCTTTGTTAAAACTCAAAATATTTAAAAAATTTGTTATCCATTTGAAAACGTAATTACTTTTAAAACCTTATTCATTGTTATGAGTGAAAACCAAGTAAGTCGCGGAAACTTGTAAATAATTTGAAGTTTACGGAAACGTGTTGATTTGAAAGCAGTTAATGTTTTTAGAAAACTGAGTTCTACTTAAGCAGATATAAAATGTAATAACTAAACATCCTAAATTAAAACCAAAATTTAAGAGAGGCCTTAGTACAAACCCAACCAAAATAAAAGCAACTAAATATAAAATAAAGGAAGCTACTCAAACATTAATCAATTTGTAGTGTGGCCACCTCCGATCCCCTCCCACGCCGAATTGCCTATTGAGGATTAGCTGAAAAATTAAAAAGAGGGAGTGAGTTTCAAAACTCAGTGTGTACAACCCTCGTCAAACATAAACAAGTGTTAATCAATTTGGGCCTAAGCCCTAATATAGAATCAATACAAATTCAGTGGGCCCAAGCCCTTTATAGAATCATTTGGGTCACAACCCATAATAAAATCATTTGGATCTTAGCCCATAACAGAATCGTTTTGGCCTAGCCCATATCAGTATCAATCCTATATGAATAATGCATGTTAACCCCATCAAACGCTGCACTTGCCTCCGTCCAACCCTACACTTCCTATGGGGAATAAATCACCCACGCCATCCCTACACTTACAGTGTTAGCACCGGTTGCGGCACTAACTAGAATCTGCAGCAAAGCTGCTATTATCAGCATATGTGGCATAGCAACCAGAACAGTTTCTTCCTCTATAACAAATCCCAACCCCATGCAATATGATATGTATGCAACGTACATAAATATAAATAAACCACAAGGCATGCTTCACAAAGATAGTCAAATCATAGCATAAAAACATTTATCTACCCTCGGGGGCATAATTGTAAATTTACTCCTCAAGGGTATTTTGGTCATTTTCAATATGGGCCTAAATGCATAACTTGGGCCATTAACAAGTCCACAATCATTGAATACATTTTATGTCCTTTTTAGCAACTAAAAAAATATTAGGGCCCAAAAGCCCATTATATAGCCCAAACAGGCCCACGCTCTCATACGGCCCATTAGGCCCAAATCTACCATAGATCGTGTCGTCCACATGACTGGCTCGTCATTTCTTACAATCCATCAAGCCCATTTAGCCCATTCTGGCCCAGATGGCCAAAGTGTGGCCCAAAACCATGAGATCACTCATGGGGCCTCGGTCGTCACATCGATCTTTCTACACAAGCATTCGCACATTCGTGTGGTAGCTGGTGCCAACCCTTCGGGTTTTCGAGATTTCAGCTTTTGCCGATATGTTGTGTGTGCGGTGTAGTACACACCTCGCTTGAGATGTTAGATTATCCCACTCATAACAATCTTGCTCGACCCTAGACCTTCCACAACCTTGATCACAATCAACTATAGGTTTTAATACAAATCTGCAGAATGATCAATTCATTAATCCATATCCATATATATATGAAAGGCATAATCGGCCAAGCCCAAGATTAAAAGATCGTTTTTACCTTAATTGAACGTTAAAAAAGAAGATATAGGTTTGATTGCTTCAAACCTTACACGACCCTTCACATGACTGAAAACCCTAAGCCCAACAATGGGCATAATACAGAGAAGGACGGATTTGCGGTCAGAAAGTGTAAAGAGAAGGCATGCGGTTATTAGAAAAGAACTCCATTGAAAATAAGGTGATTGACAAAAGAAAGAATAAGAACACACACTCAATGATTTGTCAAAATCTCTATAGAACCCCAAAGGAGTGAGATGATACTATGTTCGACCAAGATCCCAAATACCAACAATCGTGAAAATGATCACAAAAAGAAGTAAGGGTGTTCGACCAAAGAGGTAAAAGAACTTAGAGAGAAGATGGATAGAGAAACAAAAAGGGAGGGTTCAGCTATGAGGGTATAACCGAAAGAACAATGAGGAAAAAGGAAGGGAAGAATGATTCAATAGAGAAAAAGAGAAGTGTATTCAACCTAACAAAGTTAATAAAAATAAAAGAAGGTGATGGATGTAAATGAAAAGCCCGAGTGGCCTAATCGGTACAATTGGAAAGGAAGCAATTGATTTAAGAGAGAGAGCACTAGAAAGAAAAGTAAAGAAGTAATGAGTTAAAAAAATTGCCCCAAATGGTCATGCTTGAGTTCGGCTACATTTGTAAAACGAGAGAGAAGAAAAGAAAAAAAAAACACCAATTCAGCTACCAAAGAAATAATACCAAAAGAAACAAAAACCAAAAGAAATTGGCACTGCACTCCAATGACCAAATACATGCCTATTCCCTAATTACTCACACAAATTCAGCTACACTCTCCTCCAAAACCAATTTCCCTGATCTACTCCTTTATCCATTCCATGATTTCCTCCTTAATTTTGGCTAACAAGCAATTTGAATTCCATTCAAATTGCTTCCATCGAACAGAAGCCTTCCATTCAAATTGTCCACCGGTTGATAGCTTCAACCAACCTTTTGAGGAGTTTCGGTCAAACTCTAATTGCTCCCCCACGTGAGCAGCAAAATTCAATCTCCCATGCGCAAGGTGTAGCTAGAACTCCAGCCTTCCAAGTTCTCCAACACACTGCTGGCCACTACACTGCAACTCCTCTTGTGCTATAATTCGATCATAACTAATTATAAGGCTTACTACCTAACGGTCAAGTTAACCTAAAATAATCTAAAAAATATTCACTACTACCCAGGTTCGAACCTCTAACCTCTTAGCTATACTACACGCCCTTTGCCACCAAGCCGCCTGCTATATTTGCGCCACCTTTCCTTCCCAATTAATTACAAAGCCTTTAAGCCACATTCCAGGCTCATTCAAAATAAAAAAAATTGCGAGAGCCAAGTCTCAAACCTAAGCTCCCTTGCAGCCTTGCAACACGCCTCTACCACTGGACTACCCCTCGATTTGTGTCACCCTTTTATCCCAATGTATCTTAAGCCTTCCTGCCGACATCCAGGTTGTTAAAAAACATCCAAAATTTTGCACCTACCGTGACTTGAACCCAGCACCCCCACTTGATCCTAACGCATTCTAGCCACTAGGCCAGGCGCATCCCTTGTGTCAATTTTTACCAAGCTTTATTAATAAGCCTTCAACCTACTACCTAGGGCCCCTAAAAAGAAAATTATAAAATTTTGCTAAAGCCTTGGTTCGAGCCCAGGACTTTTCCCATACTCCCAAACACTTCTAATTAAATATTTATTGCAATATTTCCAAACAAATTATTTAAGTCGTCTTCTAACCGAACCCAAACTCAAGGTCTAATACTTCTAGGCCCAAAATTTAGGGTGTTACAACTTTACCCCCTTAAAGGAATTTCATCCTCGAAAATTCCAACTAATAGGGTAGTCGTGCAACAACTACCCCATTACGCTACCGTTGCGCACTCTAATTCTAATAACACTAATACACTTTTACTTAACTTTAAGACCTCCTACACACAACCAAACATCTAACTCACCAAACGGCAACAGCATCAAATCAACCGAAAAACAGTAGCCCCGTGTCATCAAAGGACGTTTCTTGCAAACTTTATCAACTAAGACATACTGACCTAAGGGGTTTGATACTTTAACCATAAATTCAGTGGACTCAACAGATAAACTCTTACTAGGCACTAAATTCTTATAGACATATGAATGGGTCGATCCAGGATCAACCAAAGCAATTGCGTTAGTGTCATAAAGAGAAAAAGTACTGGTGATGACATCTGGTGCCAATGCATCCTTGCGAGCTAAAATAGCATAAGCTCTAGACGACGCTCGAGCCTAAGATCTCACAGCAGAATCCTTTGTTACACCTCTACTATCACTCACATTTCCAGGAGTGGTCTACCTCTTACAGTTGTATTACTCGGTCGAGTAGCTGGAAATTTATCTTTTTCAGATAACTTAGGACAATCCCGAATGAAAGGCTCTCGTGAACCTCATCTGAAACATACTTTAGTATTCATCCAACACTTACCAAAATGTTGTCTACCACACTGTTGACACTCAGGTTTGTTGGCTTTGACACTACCAACACTTGATACTAAAGTGGCTTGAGCTTTCGAACTTGTGTGTTGCTTCCCACGATCTCTATCTGAATACCCACTTGAGACAGTTGAATGGTTATTAAAATCCCTAAATTTCTTTGATGATGAGTAATGTGATTTACCTGTTAACCTCTTTCTCAAATCTCTAGCTTCAGAATCAGCTTTTCTCTTTTCTTTGTTAAGCTATTTGGCTTTGTGTGCTCTATCAACTAACACAACAAACTCTTTTAGTTCAAGAATACCAACTAAAAGTTTAATATTTTCATTCGAGCCATCTTCAAACCGTTTACACATAATTTCTTCAGTTGGGATGCATTGTCGACATACTTGCTCAGTCTCACGAATTCTTATTCAAATTCAAATACGACCATATGACCCTGTTTCAACTCTAAGAATTCCTTGCATTTTTTATCGAGAAATCATTGACTTATATATTTCTTTTTGAGCTCGATTTGAAAGAATTCTCATATAGTCTGATCTCTCGGCACTACAGATATCAAAGTACTCTACCACTGGTATGCTACATCTTTCAGCAGAGATACAGTGCATTTAACACACTCTGCTGGCGTACAAGACAGTTCATCAAATACACGGATTGTATTCTTAAGCCAAAACTCAGCTCTCTGAAGATCATCATCAAATGTAGCTCTAAACTCTTCAACCCCTTTGCAAAGGTTCCAAACCTTGATGAGCTATGGGAACCAGTTGGGGAATAGGTAGGGGTGGAGGTTTTTGAGCAGCTGTAGTTGTTCGAACATACTAAAAAAACCACTCATTCATCATCTGGAAGAAGGCTTCTTTGGCCTGTCCTCCTTGACCCTCAGATATGGGTCTCGATGCAGACGGCGCTGCCCTGTGAACGTAGGCTAGCGCATTACTTTCAACGTCATCGAAGTCAGCTCGATTGGAATCTATTTACTATATGAAAACACGATTCAAAAACTGTCAGGAGATATCACACTGTCACAGGTTAAAAATGGCATGTATAGCTAGACTATGCTATGTTAGTTCTAGAATCGGTTAAACTGTAGCTCTATTACCAAGCAAATGTAACACCCTTAACTCGTGTCCATCACTAGAATAGGGTTACGGAGCATTACCAGACTTATCACATAATTAATCATACATTTCATATTAAATTCACATATCCAAATAAAAATCATTCATTAAAATTCATATAGTCTCTAACACTAGCCCTCGAGGCTCAAAATAATCATTAAAATCAATTCGAGACTAAATCGATAACTTATGGAAATTTTAGGAAAACATTGAAAATTTTCAAATACAGGGGACACAGTCTCGTATGGCTAAGCCGTGTGTCTCACACGGTCAAAAGACACACCTGAGTCATAAGCTGTGTAGACATTTGAAATGGGATTGTATGGCCGTGTACCAACAATGTCCTGCCACGTGTAACTCTCTGACTAGTGTCACATGGCCAACCACACACCAGTGTGACTAGCCCGTGGAATTTACTGACTTGCTTTCATTCAAAACTACAGGGGACACACGATTGTGTGACCTGACCGTGTGTCACACACGCTTGTGTCTCTGTCCGTGTGGAAGAAATTCGGCTAGTTTCTAAGCCTAAACAGTCAAGCCAATCCAAAATTAAGCCTAAACATGCAATATCCATGTACACAACAAGATATCTATAAGCACATACATTTGCTCACTTAAACACATACCAAACTTGATTCAAAAGTTGCTTAAATGGTTATTCTCATGTAATCACTAACTTGCCTAACTTTAACATACTTAGTACTTATCAAAGTCACCTATTATGCCAACTACCAATACACAACCAAGGCAATTTATAAAGCAACCACCAAGCATACTCATCTCAATTACAACCATTTGGTGCTAAAGCACAAATTCACAAATAAGTCATTCACACAACAACTATACACCACATTTCACTAAGCCATTTATACACACATATATATAAATCAAAATATAGGACCACTTTATAAGCCAATTCAAATGGCCGAAACTCATCAAGACATATAAGATACTGTAGCCAAAAGATCTATACATGCCATATAACCAAAATTCATTTACAATCTAAAGAAACATAAGTAAACATAGGTAAATTTCATTCGAGTCCAAGATTTGTACATTAACTCAATCATATTCTTCATGTATGAATTAATCAAATCAGTTACTTGTCATATGAATTTATCAACTATCACTTACTTGTTAAACTTATCACGAGTACCTGAACTGATCCATATCATGCTTTATATCCTCATACCATCATTTTTTCCCATTGAATCATTTGGAATAATATCAAATACTCGAGTATCTCGCACACTAAGTGTAATATACATGGTTAAACCACATCTATCATATATCTCTTATTGATTCTCACTCTCAAGCCATCACTGGGTCTGTTTACCCAAGCTGACAGTCAAGATGTACCTACACGGTGCTGCTCACACAAGTTGTCGAGTATCTGCAATACATGCCAAAAAAGTCAGCCATTGGTAGCACATACAAGACCAGCACCCAAATCACATAATCACGGTAACCCCTAATGACATGTCATTTGTATCCTATCTATTCCTAAGGTTCAACCAGGATCTATTCTTGGTCGATGCCTTGTTAAGAACTGTCGCAATGTCGTTTTATCACAATTACATAATTTAAGCATTTAAACGTATGTAACATAAAGCTTATTAAATATACAAACTTACCTCGAATTCAAATGGCGAAAAATGACCGTTTAGTCAGAAACTTTATCTTTTCCCCGATCTAGATCCATACTTCGTTTTTCTTGATCTATATAATCAAATTTAACTATTTTAAGTGTAACAGCCTGATTTTAGCTTAATTGGAATAGTGGTTTTAGAACCACAAATTAGAGGTCGAAAAATATTTTAATATTATTTTTAGTGTTTATGGCATGAGATTATGCATGTATGAAAGTTTTGTGTGGAAATTTTATCTATCGGTTAGTTAATTTGATAAAAGGGCTAAATCGTGTAAAATGTAAAAGTTGCATTCTACTAGTTAAAGGTGTCAATTAGCTTTGGCTTTTAAATATGATTGCCTTAAATGGTAATTAAACCATTTGAATGGTGAGTGGATAGTTTTGGACAACTATTAAATGATTTTTATGTTTTATAATTAATGTTAATTTTGGTATTTGATAAATAATGTTAATATTAATAAAAAAAAGCAGAAAATTATTCTTTTATCATCTTTCTTGGCTGATTATTAAGAGAAGAAACAGCCAAAGCTTTAGGTTTCCATTCGGCTAGGCTAATTCAAGCAATTAAGGTAAGGTTTTTAATCCGTTTTTGATAATTTTTACATTTTTGTGATCGTTTCTTTGAGTACTAGCTAGCCCATGCCCTAAGTGTTGAGTTTGTTGATGAATTTGTATACTGCCATTGATGGATGCTTGAGTTTTTTGATGTTTGATGTTAGAAAATAAGTGTTTGATGTTAAATATACATGTTTTATAAAGTGATTTTGAGTAAAAATGCATATTAAGGATTGAATTGTGAAAAGTTAACAATGTAGGGTTAAAATGTTAAATAAATGAAAGATAGGGGCTATTAGGGGTAAAAGGGTAATTCTACACACATGGGTTTAAATTGAATTGATGTAATTTGTGATTTTGTGAATTAAGGACTAAAATAAAAAAATTGAAATTTTAGGAGCTAATGAGTAAAGATGCCCTAAATGTGTGCTTTGAATGAAATTGAGTGAAATGATAATTGATTTAGTTAAATTTAAATTCATATAGATCAAGAACGGAAGAAATTGGACTTAGATCAGGGGGAATCCAAAGTTATTGAATAGTAGCTTCGATTCGTTCATCCTATTTTTTTAGGTAAGTTTATATGCAAATAAATGTACTTCGATTGAATTATATATGTTTTTATGATATTGAATTTCTTTGGATGCTGAATATTCGAGTACGAGAAAGTATCGACATAGTTACGACATTCAAAAGCCCCGTGTGAACCTTAGGATTAGTTTAGGATACAAATGTCATGACATTAGGATTACCGAGGTGTGATTTCGTGTAAGATCATGTCTAGGACATTGGCATCAATCTGAGATTACGTGTAAGACCATGTTTGGGACATTGGCATCATATATGATTTCGTATAATACCCTGTCTAGGACAGTGGCATCGATATGTAATTACGTGTAAGACCATAACTAGGATATGGCATTTTACAAGCTTTATGTGCTATCTGAGTATCCTTAACAACTCCGAATGGTTCAACGGGCAAAGTTTAACACGAGAAAGAACGTGTAAATGAGTTCAACGATACAAGTACGTTGATGTTTATGTGATTAATGAAAGGAAGGTAAGTGATGCATATTGAATGTTGATTAAGAGAAGGAATTGAGAAATGTGATACATGAATATGAGACTAGCTATACTTCTATAGTTGAATTGGTTTATATTTGTTTCATGTGTTAAGTTTATTTGTATATGGCTTACTAAGCTTTTGGAAAGCTTACTTTGTGTGTGTTTTCCTTGTTTTATTGATAATCAAAGCTAACTTGAGCTCGGGGATCATCAAGAATCATTGTCACACTATCGATTGCTTAGTGGGTACTTTAGAAGCTTTGTATATATGGTATAAGGCATGTATAGGCTAGTGATGATATGGTATGTTTTCTATGGTGAATCTTGCCATGTGATATGGCTTGAGAATGATGAACTTGTTTTAGTTTATGCTTGATGATGAAATTTTGTAAATGTGATGTGTACATAGTTGGCCTTATAGTTTTGGTCAATTTGGTATTGACGCTTTATTTGAAAAATGGGTAAGTTAATTGTTGGTTAATTTTAGTATATGATGAAGCAGAAATGGCATGATTTGGTAAAAGGTTTGGTTGTGGAATGTCGTTGAATGAATGTGGAAATTGTGTTATATTGAGATTAGGTGAATGAATGATTTTGATATGTGGAAGAAGTGTGTTTTGGTGTAACACCCCTTACCCGTATCTGACACCGGGAGAAGGTTTGAGGCATTACCAGACTTAAACGTAAACATCCATGTAGAATCAGACCATAAAATTTCATCCAATTTAAAACCATTTATACACATGTACTTTGTCCTTTATACGACCCTACGAGGCCCAAAACATACTCTAGAAGCAGTCTGGGACTAAACTGAGAACTTTTGAAAACTTTACAAACTTATAGAAATTTTTTCCCTAAACAGGGGTCACACGCCCATGTGGATATGGGACACACCCGTGTGGGTAGGCTGTGTAGTCACACATGCCCGTGCCCATATCTCGTGTAGCTCTCTGATTATGACCTCATCAACCAAATGAAACCACACGGCCAAGCCACACACCCATGTGCTAGCCGTGTGAAGAATTAAATTCTCGTAAATTAGGTGCAAACTTTACACGCCCGTGGCACACGTTCGTGTTCAAGGCCGTGCCGTCAACACGGCTAAGAAACATGCCCGTGTGCTCAGCCCATGTCGAATTATTTTTCATTTTGAAGCTAAATTAGTTTTCACATGGCCTAGTACACGCCCGTGCTGCAGGCCGTAGCCTTCACACGGTTGAGACACACGCCCGTGTCTCTACCCGTGGGCACCATATTGGGCATTATGTTTCTTAAAAATTAAGGTGCAAGGGACACACGACCTATTCACATGCCCATGGGCTGACCGTGCGTCACACACGGTGTAGACACATGCCCATGTGTCTACCCGTGTGGACAAATCTAAGGCTATTTATCTAGCCTTTTGCCACCCTTAAACACAAGCACACCTACACCACTTCAAAGGAACATAACATAACATTAAATAAGTAAGCTATCAAACATCCTTAAATCAAGTCTTCCACACATCATTTGCATACCACATCGATCATGCATATATCTTACACACTTAGCAACTTAAACATGCAAACTACCTCAATCATGAATAACATCACCATATGCATATATCAAGTATCACTATTGGCCAACTTTTAATGGCCTTATACAAAATGAATCAAGTATCATCATAACCAACATAATTGGCTAAGCCAATATGAGATATAACAAAAAAACCAAGTCCCTATACATGCCATACTCAAAATGTTAAAACTAGCTATACTGCAAATATTCCAATTGATAGTGTTATCGAGTTTCTGACGTCCTTCGATCCCTGAGCTAGCTTGGCAATACTATAAGAAAAAAATGGAAAAGAAAGGGGAGTAAGCATGAAGCTTAGTAAGTTTGAACGTAAATTATTAACAACATTTATCATGCTTTATTATACACATAACTTAATATGGTGTACCACAATGTCATCAATTATCATAGATACATCTTAGTTTATGTTATTTACATAATATACCATAAAACTCATGTTCACGATTCCTTCATTCACTTTTTACCAAAACCTTATCGAATGCATAACTCAAGTAATATGAGCTTTATGTACATACCTATACCCTTTCAACATGTTCATACCTTCTCATTTCTTTGACATACTCTTGAATTACCCGTTAAACCTCTTGGAATACTAAGGATACTCGGGAAATCTCATGCACATGGTAGGATGGCAATGCCATATCCCAGATATGGTCTTACATGGGATCACATATCAATGCTGATGCCATATCCCAGATATGGTCTTATACGGGATCTCATATCGATGCCATGTCCCAGACGTGGTCTTACACAAATTCTCATAACGGAGCCCTATCCTAGATATGGTCTTACACGTAATCACATAATCGGATGCCGATGCCATATCCTAGATATGATATTATACGGGATCTCAATAACCCTAATGTCATGACATTCATGTCCTATTTATTCCTAAGGTTCAACCGGGATTTCAAGACATCAAAACGTCGTCACATCGTCATCTAGTCATTGTAAATCAAAATTCATTGAACAATTATACATATCATGCAGTAATAAAGCATTAGATACATAATGAAGTAATGTTACATTATTTACCCCTAAACTTACCTCGGTACCAAAATATGACTAGTTATTCAATTTAGTCCGTAACTTTATTCTTTCCTTGGTTTAGGTTCGGACATCGTTTCTCTTGATCTATAATAGCAAATTTCACTTATTTAATCATCACATTGTTCAAATCAGTCAATAGATCATACTTTGCCAAAATTATAATTTTTCCCTTAAACTTTCACATATTTACAATTTAGTCCCTAGGCTCGTAAAATGAAACGTACTCAATTTTTTAACATAAAAGCCTAGCCGAACCATTTTCATGCTTATAACAACCCACATTGTCTTTTAAAACACATTTTTACTACCCACTTTATAACTTTTACAAATTAGTCCTTTTTAGGTGTTTTCATGAAAAATCACTTGGTAAAAGATGTTTATCATACATCAAACTTTCATATTTCTTCATTAAACATCAAAATACTTGCATGTCACACATGGGTAAATTTTTGAACAAGAACCCTAGGGCAAAATAATGGTAGAAATAGCTAGATCGGTTGATAACGACTTCAAAGATGTAATGAACATTAAATACGGGGCTATGATGCACTTACTATTGAGCTTGAAAATGAAAAAAAACCCTAGCTATGGAACCCTTAGAAATTTTGGCACTTGCTTGAGGAAGATGAGCACATTTTTGTTGGATTTTTTCCCTTTTTAATCGTTTATTAACCAAATGACTAAAAAGCCATTTTTACTAAACTTTCAAAATTTACCCATGCATGCCCATTTTTGTCCAAAAATTTTGGGTATTGTTTCCTCATGGCCTCTTCGGGCTCCCATGTAGCCTTTTCAACTCTATGTCTTTGCCATAACACTTTCACAAGAGAAATACTTTTGTTTATTAATTGTTTGACTTCCCAAGCCAAAATCTTAACTGGCTCTTTGCCATAAGTCATATCCAATCGACTCTCAACCTCTATCAGTGAAATCACATTCAAAGGATCAGATCGGTAACGGCACAACATAGACGAATGGAACACATCATGAATTCTTTCCGACTGAGGAGGCAAAGCTAACCGATATGCTACCGGCCCAATCATTTCGGTAATCTCATACAGTCCAATAAAACGTGGACTCAATTTGCCCTTTCAGCAAAACCTCAAAACTTTCTTCCACGGAGATACTTTCAAAAATACCTTATCTCCAACTTGAAACTCAATCCCTTTCCATTTCAAATTCACGTAGGGATTTTTTCTATCCGAAGCAGTTTTTAAATAATCACAAATAACTTTTACTTTCTCTTTTGTTTCTCTAACCAAATCAACCCCGTGAATCTGTTTCTCACCTAGCTTGTCCAATACAAAGGAGTTCGACATTTATGTCCATATAATGCCTCATAAGGGGCCATTTTTAAACTTGACTGAAAACTGTTGTTGTAGGTAAATTCTACCAACGGTAAAAACTTTTCCTGACTACCTTGGAATTCCAATACACAACATCAGAGCATGTCTTCGAGTATCTGAATTACTCTCTCCGACTGACCGTCAGCCTGTGGATGGAAAGCAGTACTAAAATTTAACTTTGTGCCTAGAGCTTCTTGTAACTTTTTCCAAAACCACGATGTAAACCTCAGATCTCTATCCGAAATAATCGACAAAGGTACTCCATGAAGTCTCACAATTTTCGAAACATATAGATCAACCAACTTATCAAATGGGTAATCGGTACATACTGAATAAAATGAGCCGATTTCGTAAGCCTATTAACCACAACCCATATGGCATCTTTCTTTCTCAGTGTCAAGGGCAATCCTATCATAAAATCCATAGTAATACGATCCCATTTCCACTTGGAAACTAGCTGAAGTAAACCAGAAGGTACTTGGTGGTCAGCTTTCACTTGCTGACATATTAAAATTTAGAAGCAAACTCTGAAATGTCTCTTTTCATACTTTGTCACCAATACAATTTCTTCAAGTCATCGTACATTTTAGTACAACCTAGATGAATAGACAAACATCCACTATGTGCTTTATGTAAAAATTTTCGAATAAGCTCATCATTGCTCTATATGCAGACCCTGTCTTGAAACATCAAACACCTATCAAAACCAATCTTAAAATCTGATTCAATACCTGATTCACACTGGACTCTTTTGTTTTACAAATCACTGTCGTTTTCCTGAGCTTCGTAGATCACTTGATGAAACATTGGTCTAGCTCTTAACTCTGCTATAATTGAACCATCATTGGATATAGTCAACTGAGTATTCATAGCTCTTAAGGTACACAATGACTTTCTACTTTAAGAGTCGGTGACTACATTCACCTTTCTCGGATGGTAGTCAATCACCAATTCATAATCTTTTAATAGTTCGAGCCACCTTTGTTGTCATAGATTCAAATATTTTTGAGTCATCAAGTACTTTAGACTTTTATGATCAGTGAATACTCGACATTTCTTATCATACAAATGGTGTCTCTAGATCTTCATTGCAAACACAATAGCAGCTAGTTCTAAATCGTGCATCAGATAATTTTTCTCATGCGGTTTCAGCTATCTCGAGGCATAAGCTATTACCTTCCCTTCTTGCATAAGAACACAACCCAATCCATTCAAGGATGCATCACTATAAACCACAAATTCTTTTCCCGATTTCAGCTGTACTAAAACTGGAGCCTCAGTTAACAATGCCTTTAGTTTCTCAAAGCTTTGTTGGCACTTTTCTGTCCATTCGAACTTGACATCTTTTAGTAATAACTTCGTCATCGGAGTAACAATCATGGAAAATCCTTTAAGAAACCGTCTGCAATAGCCAGCTAAGCCAAGAAAGCTCTTAATCTTTGACACGTTCCTCAGCGGTTTACATTCAACAATAGTGGAATCTTACTTGGGCCAACTATAATACCATCACCAGAAACAATGTGTCCTAAAAATCCAACTTCTCGAAGCCAAAATTCACTTTTACTAAACTTAGTATACAAATGCTTATCTCTCAAAGTTTGCAAAACCATTCTTAAATGTTCATCATGTTCAGTCTCATCCCGAGAATAAATTAGTATATCATCAATAAAAATAGCAACAAATTTATCCAAATACGATAAAAAAATACGATTCATTAAATCCATAAATACCGCAAGAGCATTCGTTAAACCAAAAGGCATGACAAGAAATTCATAATGACCATACATCGTCCCAAATGCAGTTTTTGGCACATCTGACTCCTTAACTCTCGACTGGAAGTAATCGAACCTCAATTCTACCTTTGAGAACATTGTGGCTCCCTTCATTTGGTCAAACAAATCATTGATCCTTGGTAAGGGGTACTTGTTCTTTACGGTTACCTTATTGAGCTACCAATAATCTATACATAGTCTCATTGAACCATAATTCTTTTTCAAAAATTGTACCGGTGTATTCCATGGGGAATAACTAGGTCTCGCAAAACCTTTGTCCGTCAGTTCTTGTAACTGAGCTTTCAACTTCTTCAATTCAGTAGTAGTCATTTTGTGCAGAGTAATTGAAATAGGTGCAGTATCAAGGACTAGCTCAATACGAAATTCTACTTCTCTAATAAGAGGCAATCCGGGCAACTCTTCCGGAAACACATCTGGATACTCACATACTACCGACACTAATTCAATTTTCAACTCAGACTCTCTCGAATTTAGTACAAAGGCAAGATAAGCTCCATAATTCTTTCTTATACATTTCTGAGCAGTCATAGAAGAAATCAGTATAGGTAAGTTATTCGATTCACCTAGTTCAACCTGAAGAATATTCTCATTTTCACATTTTAGTTTAATAATTTTCTTTCCACAATTCCCTACCACACCATGAATGGTCAACCAATCCATACCAAGAATTGTATCAAATTCATCAAATGGCAAAAGTATAAGATTAGCCAGAAAACAGTGTCCTCTAATCATCAAAGGGCAATTCTTACATACTTTGTCAACTAACACATACTTGCCTAGAGGGTTTGACACTTTTATCATAAATTTTGTACACTCAACAGATATATTCATACTAGATACCAATTCCATACAAACATACGAATGGGTTGATCCTAGATTAATCAAACAATAATAGAAGTATCATAGAGAGAAAAAGTACCCATACTCACATCTTCGTGAGCGCGAATGGCATAAGTCTTCACAGGTACTCTACCCTCAAGTCTCAGAGTTGACTCTCTAGGTGCACCCTTGCTACTAGCTCCATTTCACAGATTTCTCTATGGTATTCCCTTACTAGTAGTGTTACCCGATCTCACACTCTGAAATTTCTCTTTTTCTGCCATCTCAGGGCAATCACGAATAAAATGGTCTTGTGAACCACATCTGAAGCAAGATCTATCATTCACTCGGTATTCACCGGGGTGATGTCTACCACACTGTAGACACTCTAGTCTATTTGGTTGAGCACTACGGACACTCGCAATGGAAGTGGTCTGAGCCTTATGACCTGAATACTGTTTACCACTATTTCTATTTGAAAACCCAATTGAAGCATTTGATCGAGTAATGAACTCTCTCGATTTTTCTTAGATGAGGACTGAAATGACTTTCCCATCTATGTCTTCTTTAAATCTCAAGACTCAAACTCACCTTTTCTTTTCTCTCTACCCAACTCCTCGGCCTTATAAGCTCTCTCTACAAGCACAACGAATTTTTTTAGCTCAAGAATGTTGACAAATAATTGAATGTCCTCGTTTAACCCATCCTTAAAACTTTTACATATAATGGCCTTAATAGATACACATTCCCTGAGCGTATTTGCTTAGTCTTACAACGTCATGGTCATATTCAGTTACGATCATTCGACCTTGCTTTAACTTAAGAAATTCCTTTCTTTTTTGATTAATAAATCTCTAGCTAATGTACTTCTTACGAAACTTTTCATGGAAAAAATCCCAAGTTAACCCCTCCCTCGGCACAACCAACACAAGGGTATTCCACAATTGGTAGGTTAAATCTCATAAGAGTGATACCACATATTTTATGTATTCCTCAAGTGTGCAAGAAAACTCTCGAATACCTAGATAGTATTTTCAAGCCAAAATTTTGCTTGTTCTAGATCATCATCTTTATAAACTCGAAATCCCTCGACCCCTTACATTTGAATTCTATCAACCGGAGGCCTTTCCCTTCTTACCATTTCCACAACTTGGGGAGCTACAGGGTATGCTGAGGAATAGGTGGGGCTAGAAGGGGTTGGGCATTCGGGTTCGTTCGAACAAACTCCATATACCATGCATTCATCATATGGAGAAAGGCTTCTCTGCCTCCTTTTTCTTGACTAACTATAGAGGGCCTACAAATAGGCGGGGTTGCCTCTTGAGCGGGACCCGGCGTATTTGTAACACCCCAAACCTGGCCCAAACGTTACGGCCAAGTCTGGTGTGTCACATCACCTAGAACTATCCATGTTACCTAATTACTATGATTAAGGTGAATTTTGCAAAACCGTTATTTATGTGTTAAAAGAAATTCCTAGTTTAATTGGTGAACGTTCTATCCACTACCAGTTATTAGGAGATTCATTATGAAATTTAACGTGTTACTCGATTGAGTCGCGTTACTGATTTTTAAAACATTTGATTGATTAGTTTTGTTTTAGAAAACTCGCGCAGCCTTAATCTAATCATTTGAATCAAATTATAAGTAAAGAATTTAAAACCTAAAATCAAAACATTTAAAGCGGCCTTATTACAAACCCAAATTAAAAATAAAATGATTGAAATAAGTAATAAAATAAATAATGAAATAGGTAATCTAATTAAACCAGGATTTCAGTCTTCATGGCCACTTTGAATCTCTCCCAGCACCAAGTCCATTGTCTAGGGCTCACCTGCAAGGATGGAAGGAAAATGGGTGAGTTTGGAAAACTCAGTGTGTAAAGAAAGCCCATCCAAAGCCCAAATCAGCTCAAGCCCGCTAGGCTTATGCCCTAACTAGTCTCAGTAATAACTGGGCCGAAGCCCTATTTAGATACAGTAGACTGGGCCTTAGCCCTTCTCAGTCAACAGTATGGCTCATAGGCCCATTTCAGTAACAGATCAATAAATATGCATGTATGAATGCAAACCCAAAACCCAGCCTATATCCATCCACTACACTCCAACCGTACCAACCCTACACTCCATGTAGGGAAACAACTCGACCCACCCAGCCGCTACACTCCACAGTTGCAGCATCGCTGCTCAGATAATGTGGCCACTAACAGTAATACAAGGCAAGGACTCTTTCAGAAAATAGAATGGGCAAAAGCCCTTTTCAGATATCAGTACGAGGCAAAGCCTCTTTCAGAAAATGTGGCAATGCCACTTGCACTTCCTCCATCAACAATCCAAAATCCCATGCAACAGATAATCATGATATGGCATATAGTAAATAGATCCGAGATGTCGAGTACTTACCACGGGTTTTCCTTAATCAAGGTAATTCTTCTACCCAGATCCGATGCAGATTTAACCCCTAACCACTTAGCAGATTTTGAATCTTAGAGATCTAAAGATTTGGCTAAGTCCCTAAAAACTATGGTGTTTTGGGCTTTAGAACTATGAAGAGGAAGATGATTTGGTATGGTGGTTTTGCAGTGGTGGTGCCAACAGGGGTTGGGGTTTATAGGATGTGAAAAACGACCAAAAGAGATAAAGAAAATAGGAGGATTTTGGCTAGAAGAAATCGACACAAGAAACAACTTTCGGGATTTCAGCTTTATGGCAATCAGCTATAGAAGTTTAGAAAAAAATGGGAATGAAAGAGTAGATGAGTAGAGTTGTAGAAGTGTTTCGGGTAGAGAAGAAAAAAAGGATAAAAGAAAATATAAGAAGAGAGGAGAAGAGAAGGAAGTATTCGGCACTCAGGAGATCTAACTTTGCGTTTTTGGCTTTTTGTGACACTAAGAAGAGAATAGCATGAAAGTGAAGGCTCTAGGTGGCCAACCCTAATTTGGCACGATAGAAAAGAATATAGACTTGCCCTAATGACCACTCAAACCAACAGCCCAATCTCCCTAAGGCCCTAGCTGAATGCTACTTAAGTCCTATCACATGTCCGGCACATGCACAAAAATAAAAGCATCATCTGCTTACCTTGTGACTTGAACTCTGGCCCTTAAACTCAGTCCACAGGCCACTTTTTTAGGAGCTTAGTGGCGCCAGCTTGCCACTTTACTAAGGCCCTCTTTGTGTCTTTATTTACTAACTTTTTCTTAAAGGCCCACTTAACCAAGTCCCCTTTCACTTAAAAACCAAAATTGATATTTCTGCCAGGTTTTAACTTAGGCTTGTGCTTTCTAAAGGCCCACTAACACACTTAAACATAATTTCAGTAACCAAAATACCAAAATTTCAAGTTTTCGCCAAAATCACAAAAATCTCGAAAAATCCCAAAAATCAGGGTGTTACACAAGCCTAATACTTCTAAATCCAAATTCAGGGTGTTACAATTCACCCCTCCTAAAAAAAAATTACGTCCTCAAAATTTCTAAATAATAAGATAGTCATTACATTACTACTCTACTACGCAACCGTTGCGCACTCTGATCTAAATAATTTTTAATACGAGCAAGAACACCTAATTACCGAAGTAAATAAACATTTTTCACGTGCGCATACAATTCGAATCCAAACATTACACACACCTAACTAGAATAAGCTTGGCAATCCAGAGCTCGAAGTTTCAGGGACCCGCATCTAAACCATGCTCTTTTCTCCCAATGGCATTCACCCGGATGACGTCTGTTGCGGTTCTTGCAGTTCGAAAAGTTTTGTCATGCCCTAATATGTTTCACAGAATGAGACTGTCCTCTGCGAACAAGGATCCTTCCTCTTCTTACACTCCAAGCACCCTGCCTGAAGCGTTTCCCTAATTTCCTTAACTTTGGTCTCTAAGGCTTCCTCTACCACTTTCCTTACTAACTTGACCAGTGCCTCAGTACCAAGCTTCGAGTTACCACTACACGAAGTTGGCAGACTTTGCTTACCCTCAAAAACCATATCAAAACTCTACATTACCAGTATACATATCAAATAACTACAAATATCTTAATTCAAAAATTTCAGTATTTATTCACATATCTTATGCTGATATAGTTTTTCAAAGTTTCTATTTTTACAGAATCATAGTCTAGCTACAGTCTCAATCTTCTAGGGTTTCATTTTCCTACAGTCTCAGTCTTATAGTTTCAATTCTACCCTATCTACAGTATCATAGTAAGGTCTCAGTACTATCTAAAGTAATATTACAATACAGTACAATATAAGAGAAGTAATACTTACAGACTTGGTGCCGGGGATTCAGTGTGCCACTTCTTCAAATACCAGATTTCAGAAACCCAGAGAAACTTAATCCTTTTAAAATCCAATCCTTAAAACACGTATAACTTGAAGAAAAAGAGGTTGAAAAGGTTTTTCTAAATTTTTCAAAAAATTTGATTTTCCAAAAATACCCTCATTGGGCTTAAATTTTAAAATTTCCAAAAAAACGTTGTGGACCCTATTCCACAGCCGAGTTGTTGCAACCGGGCTTTGATACCATTAAATACAACACCCCAAACCTGGCCCAGACGTTACGGCCAAGTCTGGTGCGTCACATCGCCTACAGCTATCCATGTTACATAATTACTATGATTCAGGTAAATTTTGCAAAACCATTATTTATGTGTTAAAAGAAATACCCGGTTTAATTGGTGAACGTTCTATCCACTACCAGTTATTAGGAGATTCATTATCAAATTTAACGTGCTACTCGATTGAGTCACGTTACTGATTTTTAAAACATTTGATTGATTAATTTTTTTTAGACAACTCGTGCAGCCTTAGTCTAATCGTTTGAAACAAATTATTAGTAAAGTATTTAAAACCCAAAATCAAAACATTTAAAGTGGCCTTATTACAAACCAAAATTAAAAATAAAATGATTGGAAGAAGTAATAAAATAAATAATGAAATAGGTAATCTATTAAACCAGAATTTTAGTCTTCGTTGCGACTATGAATCCCTTCCAGCTTTAAGTCCATTGTCTAGGGCTCACCTGCAAGGATGGAAGGAAAAGGGTGAGTTTGGAAAACTCAGTGTGAAAAGAAAGCCCATCCAGAGCCCAAATCAGCTCAAGCCAACTAGGCTTAAGCCCGAACCAGTCTCAGTAATAACTGGGCCGAAGCCCTATTCAGATACAGTAGATTGGGCCTTAGCCCTTCTCAGTCAACAGTTCGGCCCTCAGGCCCATTTCAGTAACAGATCAATAAATATGCATGTATCAATACAAACCCAAAACCCAGCCTATATCCATCCGCTACACTCCACCCGTACCAGCCCTACACTTTATGTGGGGAAACAACTCGACCCACCCAGCTGCTACACTCCATAGTTGCAGCATCGCTGCTTAGATAATGTGGCCACTAACAGTAATACGCGGAAAGGCCTCTTTTAGAAAATAGAATAGGCAAAAGCCCTTTTCAGGTACCAGTACGAGGGAAAGCCTCTTTCAGAAAACGTGGAAATGCCACTTGCACTTCCTCCATCAACAATCCCAAATCCCATGCAACAGATAATCATGATATGGCATACAGTAAACAGATCTGAGATGTCGAGTACTTACCACAGGTTTTCCTTAATCAAGGCGATTCTTCTACTCAGATCCGATACAGATTTAGCCCCTAACCACTTAGTAGATTTTAAATCTTAGAGATCTAATGATTTGGCTAAGTCCCTAAAAACTATGGTGTTTTTGGCTTTAGAACTATGAAGAGGTAGATGATTTGGTATGGTGGTTTTGCAGTGGTGTTGCCGACAGGGGTTGGGGTTTAGAGGATGTGAAAATCAGCCAAAAGAGATGAAGAAAATAGGAGGATTTTGGCTAGAAGAAATTAGCTCAAGAAACAACTTTTGGGATGTCGACTTTTATGGCAATCAGCTATAGAGGTTTAGAAAAGAATGGGAATGAAAAAGGAGATGAGTAGAGTGGTAGGAATGTTTCAGCTAGAGAAGAAAAGAAGGATAAAAGAAAATAGAAGAAGAGAGGAGAAGAGACGGAAGAATTCGGCACACAGGAGATCTAACTTTGTGTTTTCGGCTTTTTGCAACACTGAGAAGAGAATAGAATAAAAGTGAAGGCTCAAGGTGGCTAACCATAATTTGACAAGATAAAAAAGAATATAGACTTGCCCTAATGGCCATTCAAACCAACAGCCGAATCTCCCTAAGGCTCTAGCCGAGTGCTACTTCATTTCTATCACATGCCCAGCACATGCACAAAAATAAAAGCATCATCTGCTTACCTTGTGACTTGAACTCTGGCCTTTAAACTCAGTCCACATGCCACTTTTTTAGGAGCTTAGTGCCGCCACCTTGCGACTTTAACAAGGCCCTCTTTGTGTCTTTATTTACTAACTTTTTCTTAAAGGCCCACTTAACCAAGTCCCCTTTCACTTAAAAACCAAAATTGATATTTCTGCCAGGTTTTAACTTAGGCTTTAGCCTTCTAAAGGCCCATTAACACACTTAAACATAATTTCAGTAACCAAAATACCAAAATTTCAAGTTTTAACTAAAATCACAAAAATCTCGAAAAATCCTGAAAATCAGGGCGTTACACAAGCCCAATACTTCTAGGCCCTAATTTGGGGTGTTACAATTCACCCCTCTTAAAAAAAATTACGTCCTCGAAATTTTTAAATAATAAGATAGTCGTTCTATCACTGCTCTACTACGCTACCGCTGCGCACTCTTATCTAAATAATTTTTAATACGACCCAAAACACCTAATTACCGAAGTAAATAAACATTTTTCACGTGCGCATACAATTCATATCCAAACATCACGCACACCTAACAGAATAAGCTTGGCAATCCAGAGCTCGAAGTTCCAGGGACCCGTATTGAAAGCATGCTCTTTTCTCCTTATGGCATTCACCCAGATGACGTCTATTGCAGTTCTTGTAAGTCAGAAAGTTTGGTCATGCCCTAACATGTTTCACAGAACGAGACTCTGTCCTCTATGAACTAGGATCCTTCCTCTTCTTACACTCCAAGCACCCTGCTTGAAGTGTTTCCCTAATTTCCTTAACTTTGGTCTCTAAGGCTTCCTCTACCACTTTCCTTACTAACTCGACTAGTGCCTCAGTACCAAGCTCCGAGTTATCGCTACCGGAAGTTGGCAGACTTTTCTTACCCACAAAATCTATATCAAAACTCTTGATTACCAGTATACATATGAAATAACTACAAAGATCTTAATTCAAAAATTTCAGTATTTATTCACATATTTTATGCTGATATAGTTTTTCAAAGTTTCTATTTTTACAGAATCATAGCCTAGCTACAGTTTCAATCTTCTAAGGTTTCATTTTCCTACAGTCTCAGTCTTATAGTTTCAGTTCCACTCTATCTACAGTATCATAGTAAGGTCTCAGTACTATCTATAGTAATATTACAGTACAGTACAGTATAAGAGAAGTAATACTTACAGACTTGGTGCCGGGGATTCAGTGTGCCACTTTTTCAAATACCAGATTTCAGAAACCTAGAAAAACTTAATCCTTTTAAAATCCAATCCTTAAAACATGTATAACTTGAAGAAAACGAGGTTGAGAAGGTTTTTCTAAATTTTTCAAAAAATTTGATTTTCCAAAAATACCTTCAGTGGGCTTAAATATTAAAATTTCCAAAAAAATTATTTTCGACCCTATTCCACAGCCAAGTTGTTGCAATCGGGCTCTGATACTACTAAATGTAACACCCCAAATCCAGCCCAAATGCTACTTCCAAGTTTAGTGCGTCACATCACCTACAGCTATCCATGTTACCTAATTACTATGATTAAGGTGAATTTTGCAAAACCATTATTTATGTGTTAAAAGAAATTCCCAGTTTAATTGGTGAGCATTCTATCCACTACCAGTTATTAGGAGATTCATTATCAAATTTAACGTGTCACTCGATTGAGTCGCGTTACTGATTTTTAAAACGTTTGATTGATTAGTTTGTTTTAGAAAACTCGCGCAGCCTTAGTCTAATCGCTTGAAACAAATTATATGTAAAGTATTTAAAACCCAAAATCAAAACATTTAAAGCGGCCTTATTACAAACCCAAATTAAAAATAAAATGATTGAAATAAGTAATAAAATAAATAATGGAATAGGAAATCTGAGTAAACCAAATTTCAGTCTTCGTGGCGACTCTGAATCCCTTCCAGCTCCAAGTCCATTGTCTAGGACTCGCATGCAAGGATGGAGGGAAAAGGGGTGAGTTTGGAAAACTCAGTGTGTAAAGATAGCCCATCTAGAGCCCAAATTAGCTCAAGCCCACTGGGCCTAAGCCCTAACTACTCTCAGTTATAACTGGGCTGAAGCCCTATTCAGATACAGTAGACTGGGCCTTAGCCCTTCTCAGTCAACAGTACGGCCCATAGGCCCATTTCAATAACAGATCAATAAATATGCATGAATGAATGCAAACCAAAAACCCAGCCTATATCCATCCTCTACACTCCATCTGTACCAGCTCTACACTCTATGTGGGGAAACAACTCGACCCACCCAGCTGCTACACTCCACAGTTGCAGCATCACTTCTCAGTTAATGTGGCCACTAACAGTAATACGAGGCAAGGACTCTTTCAGAAAATAGAATGGGCAAAAGCCCTTTTCAGATATCAGTACGAGGCAAAGCCTCTTTCAGAAAACGTGGCAATGCCATTTGCACTTCCTCCATCAACAATCCCAAATCCCATGCAACAGATATTCATGATATGCCATACAGTAAATAGATCCAAGATGTCGAGTACTTACCACATGTTTTCCTTAATCAATGTAATTCTTCTACTCAGATCCGATGCAGATTTAGCCCCTAACCACTTAGCATATTTTGAATCTTAGAGATCTAAATATTTGGCTAAGCCCCTAAAAACTATGGTGTTTTCGGCTTTAGAACTGTGAAGAGGAAGATGATTTGGTGTTGTGGTTCTGTAGTGGTGTTGCCGACAGGGGTCGGGGTTTAGAGGATGTGAAAATTGACCAAAAGAGATGAAGAAAATAGGAGGATTTTGGCCAGAAGAAATCGGTACAAGAAATAACTTTCGGGATTTCGACTTTTATGGCAATCGGCTATAGAGGTTTAGAAAAGAATGGAAATGAAAGAGGATATGAGTAGAGTGGTAGGAATGTTTTGGCTAGAGAAGAAAATAAGGATAAAAGAAAATAGAAGAAGAGAGGAGAAGAGAAGGAAGAATTCGACACTCAGGAGATCTAACTTTGCGTTTTCGGCTTTTTGCTACACTAAGAAGAGAATAGAATGAAAGTGAAGGCTCTAGGTGGCTAACCCTAATTTGGTAAGATAGAAAAGAATATAGACTTGCCCTAATAGCCATTCAAACCAACGGCCCAATTTCCCTGAGGCCCTAGCCGAATGCTACTTAAGTTCTATCACATGCCCGGTACATGCACAAAAATAAAAGCATCATCTGCTTACCTTGTGACTTGAACTCTGGCCCTTAAACTCAGTCCACATTACATTGTTTTAGGAGCTTAGTGGCGCCACCTTGCGATTTTACCAAGGCCCTCTTTGTGTCTTTATTTACTAACTTTTTCTTAAAGGCCCACTTAACCAAGTCCCCTTTCATTTAAAAACCAAAATTGATATTTCTGCCGGGTTTTAACTTAGGCTTAGGCCTTCTCAAGGCCCACTAACAAACTTAAACATAATTTCAGTAACCAAAATACCAAAATTTTAAGTTTTCACCAAAATCACAAAAATCCTGAAAAATCCCAAAAATCAGGGCGTTACACAAGCCCAATGCTTCTAGGCCCAAATTCAGGGTGTTACAATTCACCGCTCCTAAAAAAATTTCGTCCTCGAAATTTCTAAATAATAAGATAGTCATTGCATCACTACTCTACTACGCTACCACTGCGCACTCTGATCTAAATAATTTTTAATACGATCCAAAACACCTAATTACCGAAGTAAATAAACAATTTTCACATGCGCATACAATTCGTTTCCAAACATCGCACACACCTAACTAGAATAAGCTTGGTAATCCAGAGCTCAAAGTTCCAGGGACCCGCATCTAAAGCATGCTCTTTTCTCCCTATGGCATTCACCCGGATGACGTCTGTTGCAGTTCTTGCAGGTCGAAAAGTTTGGTCGTGCCCTAACATGTTTCACAGAACGAGACTCTGTCCTCTGTGAACTAGGATCCTTCCTCTTCCTACACTCCAAGCACCCTGCTTGAAGCGTTTCCCTAATTTCCTTAACTTTGGTCTCCAAGGCTTCCTCTACCACTTTCCTTACTAACTCGACCAGTGCCTCAGTACCAAGCTCCGAGTTACTGCTACCTGAAGTTGGCATACATTGTTTACCTTCAGAATCCATATCAAAACTCTACATTACCAGTACACATATCAAATAACTACAAATATTTTAATTCAAAAATTTCAATATTTATTCACATATTTTATGCTGATATAGTTTTTCAAAGTTTCCATTTTTCTAGAATCATAGCCTAGCTACAGTCTCAATCTTCTAGGGTTTCATTTTCCTACATTCTTAGTCTTATAGTTTCAGTTCTACCCTATCTACAGTATCATAGTAAAGTCTCAGTACTATCTATAGTAATATTACAGTACACTACAGTACAGTATAAGAGAAGTAATACTTATAGACTTGGTACCGAGGATTCAGTGTGCCACTTCTTCAAATACCAGATTTCAAAAACCTAGAAAAACTTAATCCTTTTAAAATCCAATCCTTAAAACATGTATAACTTAAAGAAAACGAGGTTGAAAAGGTTTTTCTAAATTTTTCAAAAAATTTGATTTTCAAAAAATACCCTCCTTGGGCTTAAATTTTAAAATTTCCAAAAAACATTTTGGACCCTATTCCACAGCCGAGTTGTTGTAACCAAGCTGTGATACCACTAAATGTAACACCCCAAAACCCTGCCCACACGTTACGGCCAAGTTTTGTGTGTCACATCACCTACAGCTATCCATGTTACCTAATTACTATGATTTAGGTGAATTTTGCAAAACCATTATTTATGTGTTAAAAGAAATTCCCAGTTTAATTGGTGAACATTCTATCCACTACCAGTTATTAGAAGATTCATTATCAAATTTAACGTATTACTCGATTGAGTCGCGTTACTGATTTTTAAAATGTTTGATTGATTATTTTTGTTTTAGAAAACTCGCGCAGCCTTCGTCTAATCGTTTGAAACAAATTATATGTAAAGAATTTAAAACCCAAAATCAAAACATTTAAAGCGGCCTTATTATAAATCCAAATTAAAAATAAAACGAATGAAATAAGTAATAAAATAAATAATGAAATAGGTAATCTGATTAAACCAAAATTTCAGTCTTCGTGGCTACTCTGAATCCCTTCCAGCTCTAAGTCCATTGTCTAGGGCTCACCTGCAAGGATGGAAGAAAAAGGGGTGAGTTTGGAAAACTCAGCGTGTAAAGAAAGCCCATCTAGAGCCCAAATCAGCTCAAGCCCACTAGGCCTAAGCCCTAACCAGTCTCAGTAATAACTGGGCCAAAGCCCTATTCAGATACAGTAGACTGGGCCTTAGGCCTTCTCAGTCAACAGTATGGCCCATAGGCCCATTTCAGTAACAGATCAATAAATATGCATGTATGAATGCAAACCCAAAACCCAGCCTATATCCATCTGCTACACTCCACTCGTACCAACCCTACACTCCATGTGGGGAAACAACTTGACCCACCCAGCCGCGACACTCCACAGTTTCAGAAAATAAAATGGGCAAAAGCCCTTTTCAGATATCAGTACGAGACAAAGCCTCTTTCAGAAAACGTGGCAATGCCACTTGCACTTCCTCCGTCAACAATCCCAAATCCCATGCAACAGATAATCATGATATGGCATACAGTAAACAGAAACAGTAAAGCATGCATTTCAGTCACTTTTAGCCCTAGGAGTATAACGGTAATTTTGCACCTAGGGGTAAAACTGTAACTTCTAGTCCCTAAGGGTATTTCAGTAATTTTATCAGTTTTTAGGGTTTTTATGCATATTTCAGTCTCTAAAAATCTAACTTTCGTCTCAGTAGTTATTTACCTCATGTTAACAGTTTTCAGTTATTGGGCCCTAAAATCCTTAATGGGCCCTATAGTGTTATTTAGTTGCTTAAGCCCGTTTAGCCCAAATTCTAAGTCTAACTTAACAGTCTTAACCAACGGAATATCAGAACACACTTACCTCTTACTTTTTCCCCATATGGGCCCCTAAGCCCATTGGGCCCAATTTTAGCCCATCGAGGCCCAAATTTATCGAAGTGCACGAAATTGCGCACTTAACCATCTTACCACTTGCGATTACAGATCCAATGATTTCCAATCAACTTACGAGCGTTCGCATACTCACAACCCCACGAAATGCCAGAATTCTGACATTTCAGCTTTTCGGCTTTTACCAATTTGAACTATAAGAGGGTGTTCAATACATACCTGATTTGCGACGAACAATGACAAAATCTACTCCAAAACAATCCTACATTTATTTAGATCATGTTAACATCTAAAAATCAAATCGAATAATCACCATTACCCCCACATACATATTCGGCCACCATCACCTTAGTCTCTTATACACTTACCTTTGCCGAAGCTAATGACCAAATCTAAATCTGATCGTTCCAAAGATCCAAGCCTCCTATGCTACTTGCTAGATCGCCCCTTCCACAACAAGTACACATAAAACCAATTAAAAGAACTGCCTTTACCTATCATCACATTTGACAACCTCCCTAAAGAGTTTAGGGATTTT
The DNA here is from genome assembly GCA_020496765.1 of Gossypium stocksii. Classification (NCBI taxonomy): domain Eukaryota; kingdom Viridiplantae; phylum Streptophyta; class Magnoliopsida; order Malvales; family Malvaceae; genus Gossypium; species Gossypium stocksii. The sequence continues at coordinate 32,505,922 of CM035627.1, forward strand.
GGCTTTTCTTAAATCCAAAGGTAACGAGTAGATCTGAGATGTCAAGTACTTACCACAGGTTTTCCTTAATCAAGGCGATTCTTCTACTCAAATTCGATGCAAATTTAGCCCCTAACCACTTAGCAGATTTTGAATCTTAGAGATCTAAAGATTTGGCTAAGTCCCTAAAAACTATGGTGTTTTCGGCTTTAGAACTTGAAGAGGAAGATGATTTGGTGTGATGGTTTTGTAGTGGTGTTACCGATAGGGGTTGGGGTTTTGAGGATGTGAAAATCAGCCAAAAGAGATAAAGAAAATAGGAGGATTTTGGCTAGAAGAAATTGGCACAAGAAACAACTTTCGGGATTTTGGCTTTTATGGCAATCGACTATAGGGGTTTAGAAAAGAATAAGAATGAAAGAGGAGATGAGTAGAGTGGTAGGAATGTTTCGATTAGAGAAGAAAAGAAGGATAAAAGAAAATAGAAGAAGAGAGGAGAAGAGAAGGAAGAATCCGGCACTCAGGAGATCTAACTTTGCGTTTTTGGCTTTTTCCGACACTGAGAAGACAATAGAATGAAAGTGAAGGCTCTAGGTGGCTAACCCTAATTCGGTAAGATAGAAAAGCATATAGACTTGCCCTAATGGCCATTCAAACCAACGACCCTATCTCCCTAAGGCCATAGCCAAATGCTACTTAAGTTCTATCACATGCCTGGCACATGCACAAAAATAAAAGCATCATCTGCTTACCTTGTGACTTGAACTTTGGACCTTAAACTCAGTCCACACGCCACTTTTTTAAGAGCTTAGTGGTGCCACCTTGCCACTTTACCAAGGCCCTGTTTGTGTCTTTATTTACTAACTTTTCCTTAAAGGCCCACTTAACCAAGTCCCTTTCACTTAAAAACCAAAATTGATAATTCTGTCGGGTTTTAACTTAGGCTTGGGCCTTCTAAAGGCCCATTAACACACTTAGACTTAATTTCAGTAACCAAAATACCAAAATTTCAAGTTTTCACCAAAATCAGAAAAATCCCGAAAAATCCCAAAAATCAGGGCGTTACACAAGCCCAATACTTTTAAGCCCAAATTTAGGGTGCTATAGTATTACTTTTCACCTCATCTGTAATAGCTTTGTCGGGATCTATTTACTATATGAAAACACATTTTAAAATCGTCAGGGGTAGTCAGACTATCACAATATATGTATGACATGTATAGCTAGACTCTTTCACACACTACGTAGTCTGAGAATCAACTAAACTGCAGCTTTGATACCATTAAATGTAACACCCCTTACCCGTATCCAACACTGGGACAGGGTTCGAGGCGTTACCAGACATAAACATAAACATCCATGCAGAACCATACCATAAAATTTCATCCAATTTAAAACCATTCATACACATATACTTCGTCCCTTATACTAGCCTACGAGGCCCAAAACATACTCTGGAAGCTGTCTGGGACTAAATCGAGAACTTTTGAAAACTTTAGAAACTTATAGAAATTTTGCCCTAAATAGGGTCACACGCCCATGTCATATGGGACACGCCCGTGTTGTAACACCCCTTACTCGGGTTTGACGCTGGGACCGAGTACGAGGCATTACTGGATGATAACACAATTAGACATACAAAGTCGAGCCATAAAATTTCATTCCAAATTAAAACTTTTTCATAATATATCATACAATTCTTGAAAGGGGCCTACAAGGCCCAAAACACAGTTTGAGAGTGGTCCGGAACTAAACACACCTGTGTGAGGCAGGGACACTCCTGTGTTGGTAGGCCTTGTGGTCACACACGCTTGTCTCCCTCACCCATGTTGAATTATTGGAAAATTATTTTTCATTTCGAACCTACAGGGGCTTTCAGACGGCCAAGCACATGCTCGTGTTCTCTCCCCGTGTGAAAAATTGAGGTATTCTGTTTATGACGTTAACATGCAATTTTGGTCACACGGCCACGGGACACGCCTATGTGACCAGGCCGTGTGACGTCCTTATTCTCTGAAAATTTTATGCAAAGTTCACATGCCCTACACACATGGTCCTGGTGGTTAGCTGTGTGGCCCTAAGATAGGCTATTTTCCAAGCCATCCTTTGCCCAAAAAACACATACAAACTTTACAAATTTTAAAACCACATACCATACACATTTTTTAGGCATCTAAATGACCTCATTCAAGCATCAATCATCCATTTCAATTCATCCACACACAAGTACACCAAGCATTCTGTGAATTACCTTATAAGGATATATGTAAAAGCTAATATCATCATTGACCATATCACATGCCCTTAATTACAAAATAACTTATCAAATGACAATTGCCACAATATAGCCAAACCAACATGACACTTGCAACACCACTAAGTCCTTATTGTAACACCCTTAACCCCTGATTGTCGCCTAAAAGGGGTACTAGACGTTTTCCGATAAACCTAAACTATTAACACTAAAATCCTGATCATTTTATTATACAATAGTCGTACTTACAAGGCTAACAAATATTTCATATACCAAGCATTTTCTATAATCAAAATAACTTTCATCACATTCGACAAAACTTATTATCATTATTGTTATCCATACATTTCATTTAAATACATTACTACATTTCCTATACAATTCTCATTTGTAAAAAAAACAAGACCTAACCAAAAATCAAACAATTTTACCCAACTAGACTTGTCTATACAACTCACAACAAGCATATATTAATAAGACCTATACCAAAATCGACCTTCACAACCTAAAGCATTTGAATAATTTTCAAAACAAAACATACACATCACTCATTCAACTTAACAAAACAACTAGCCATTTTCGCATGGCATAATTTACTTACAACCCATACCAAAAAAAAAACTTCGAGAGTAACATAGCTTATACATGCCATAATATTAAACATAAACTTTTATTAAAGTACCAAAATATAGTTGATAGTGTGACGATCTTCACAAATGATCCCCGAGCCTATTGCAAAATCCAAAATCTATAAAATAAGATGAATAAACACATCCACAGTAAGCTACCTTAGTTTAGTAAGTTAATAGCAATTTAAACATTTATTTAATCTACTAACTTAATTTATAAAGGCTGAACTCAACTTATTCAATTTGTCTTACTAATCTACTTATTTATTTCCTTGACCATTAGCTGATTACCAAACAAGAACCGAATGTTTCAACTAATACATATAAACACTTAACTCATTAAAAATATTTCATTTCCAATACACAAAGATCGAATACAATATATCTTTCTATCATCACATATAAACCGATACAATATGTATAACATAATTCGTCTAAATCTATCATATATCCTCCAAGATCGAACCATATTTCATTCGAGTAAGCTATTCCTCCATCTACCATTACCAGCTCTTAATTTACCAAATCTACTTCAAGATTTCATGTATCTTATAACATGGTAATGCATATATATATATATATAACCATAGATCCACAAGTTTATCGTTTCCCAAATTGAATTATAAATTAAGTAACATACTTCTTTATCATAATACTCCTCATAGGACTTAAAGCTTACTATTTAAAACCGAACATAAACATATATTAACATTTCTTCTCTAAGAGTTCAATCATTTATTCATTCAAATGTCTGCATTTCTTTAATAATTACGCACACTTAGTGTTAAATATCTAATTCATAGCTTAATTGATTTCGCACTCACAGTACTTAATAACCGATTTCGCACACTTAGTGCTCGGTGGTTAAACTTGCACACTTAGTGCTCAATACCCCCCTTTCGCACACTTAGTGCAGGGTTCTCTTTCATGATCATTTCCAATCGCACACTTAGTGCTTAATTTCCATTACTCAAGGCACAACAATATAATTTCATTATTTTCTTTTGAATTCGACAACATCAATCTTTCCAATAGCTCAATTCGGCACATATACTGAAATTAATATCGATCAAATCAACAACTAATATTTGCTAAATAACTTACCTCAACTGTTATCGGACAGTTACGATCAGTTACTCAACAACTTTGGTTTTCCCCTTATCCACCTCCAATCTCCTCGATTCTTGATCTTGAATTTTTGCTCACAATGGCCGAATCTTAGAGAGCTTTTCCCAATTCTTTTTCTTTTTAAGTATCGGCACTCAAAGATGAACACATGCAAACTTTTTCATTTTTTTATGTTTTAGACCAACTTAATTTAATAACCATTTTACAATTATGACCTTTAAAATAAAATTATAAACCATCAAATATACAAGTCTTTACCATCCAATGCTTATCATTTTGGGAAAGTTTCAATATAAATACCCCACTAATAAAGAACATAGCAATTTAGTGCTTAAATAATTAATTGGCCATTTTTCCTTTTTATGCAATTTAACCCTTTTTATTAAATTGGCCTCCTGACATTTTAAATAGAAATTTTCACATAGTCAAATTAACACACTCAGAACACAGAAAATAATTATTAAATATTTTTCTGACTCGGATTCGTGGTCCCAAAACCACCGTTCCAATTTGGGTCATAATCGGGCTGTTACAACTTCCCCCTTAAGGGATTTTTGTCCCCAAAAATCTTACTGATAAAAAGGTTTGGGTAACGTTCTTTCATCGAAGCCTCAAGCTCCCAAGTTGCTTCCTTAACTCCTTGTTTAAGCCCTAATACTTTTACTAGTGAAATTTTCTTTTTTCTTAGTTCTTTAACCTCACGAGCCAGAACACGGATAAGTTCTTCCTCATATGTCAAATCAGACTGAATTTCAATCTCGGATGGGCTAATCACATGAGACGAATCAGATCTATATCGTCGAAGCATCGAAACATGAAAAACATTGTGCATCTTTTCTAGTTTAGTTGGCAATGACTATCTGTATGCAACCGGCCCAATTCATTCAATAACCTCGTACGGCCCAATAAATCTCGGACTCAGCTTGCCTTTACGACCAAATCTAAGGATTTTCTTTCACGGCAAGACTTTTAAAAATACTCGATCGTCAATCTAAAATTCAATATCCTTTCACTTTAAATCTATGTATGATTTCTGATGATCTACTGCTGCTTTCAAATTTTCATGGATCATTTTCACTTTCAGTTCTGTTTCTTTTACTAAATCAATCCCATAAATTTTGTTTTCACCAAGCTCAGTCCAGTACAAAGGTGTGCGACATTTACGACCATACAAAGCCTCGTAAGGTGCCATCTTGATACTTGATAGAAAACTATTATTGTACACAAATTCTATCAGTGACAAGTATCTTTCCCAAGTACCTTCGAGCTTGAGAACACAACATCTAAACATATCCTCAAGTACTTGAATGACTCGCTCAGACTGGCCATCCGTCTGGGGGTGAAATGTAGTGCTGAAATGCAATTTGGTATCGAGCGCATGTTGCAATTTCTTCCAAAACCGCAACGTGAATCTCGAATCTCTATCTAACATGATAAAAATAGGTACCTCGTGTAATCTTATAATCTGAGAAAGATATAATTCCGCTAATTTATCGAGAAAGTAATCGGTGCGGACCAGAATGAAATGAGCCAACTTCGTCAGTCTATTAGCAATTACCCAAATTGCATCTTTCTTGCTTGGTGTTAATGGCAACCCAGATACAAAATCCATAGTGACTTGATCCTATTTCCTCTCTGGCATCAAAATCGGCTGAAGCAATCCCGACGGTACCTGATGCTCGGCTTTCACTTGCTGACACACCAGGCATTTTGACACAAAGTTGGAGATGTCTTGTTTCATACCGTGCGACTAGTAATGCTGTTTCAAAACATTATACAGTTTTGTGTTACCTGGGTGAACCGAAAATAAGCTATTATGAGCTTCGTTACAAATCATTCGAATCAACTCAGGATTCTTTGGTACACATATTCGGTTCCTAAACCGCAAACATCCATCAGCATCAATTTGTTATTCTGAGTCAACACTCGAATCACAATGAGTTCTTTTTGCTATCAAGTAATTATCCACTTTCTGAGCTTTGCAAATTTGCTGAATAAATAACGTTTTCGCCTTAAATTCTGCTATAATCACATCATCATCAGACATAGCCAACTACACATTCATAGTACGTAAAGCGAATAGTGATTTTTAGCTTAGGGCATCTGCCACAACATTAGCTTTTCCTAGATGATAATCAATCACAAGCTCGTAGTCTTTTAGTAGTTCCAACCACCATCGCTGCCTCAAATTCAAATCCCTTTGTGTCATCAAATATTTTAAACTTTTGTGATCAGAGTAGACATGATATTTCTCACCGAACAAATAGTGGCGCCATATTTTCAAAGCAAATACTATAGCAGCTAACTCGAGGTCGTGTGTCAGATAATTATTTTCATGTGGCTTTAGCTGTCTCGAAGCATAAGCTACAACCTTCTCCTCTTGCATCAATACGTAGCCCAAACCATTCACAGATGCATCACTGAAGATAACAAACTCTTTACTCGATTCTGGTTGCAAGTACTGAAGCTTCAGTCAACAAAGTTTTCAACTGATCAAAACTTTTCTGACATCTTTCTGTCCACTCAAATTTAACATCTTTCTGAAGTAGCCTTGTCAACGGAGTGGCAATCATGAGAATCCTTTCACAAATCGTCTATAGTACCCGACAAGTCCTAGAAAACTCTGAACTTTGGAAACATTCCTTGGAGGTTTCCACTCAAGTATAGCCGAAATCTTACTAGGATCAACCCGGATACCCGACGCTAAAACTACGTGCCCCAGAAAACTAACCTCGTGCAACCAGGATTCACATTTACTGAACTTTGCATAAAGCTAATTAGTAACCCGAACGCAAATCTATTTTTGAAAACACTGATGCTCCTTTTAACTAATCAAACAACTCGGTTGCGCAAATCCTCGATCTGTTAACTCTTGCAACTGTGCTTTCAACTCTTTTAATTCTGTAGGTGCCATTCGGTATGGAGCAATAGAAATTGGAGTCGTCCCTGGTATTAACTTGATACCAAACTCTATCTCTCTACTAGGTGGCAAACCTGGCAATTCTTTATGAAATACATCCGGATACTCGTTCACAACAGGTACAACCTCAATCTTATTGTCGGTTACTTTGCTATCAAGTACGTATGCAAGGTAGGCCTCACAACCCTTTCTCACATATTTTCGAGCTACTATTGAAGATATCACAGCTGGTAAACCATTTAAATCATTCGAATCAAACCAAATAACTTCATCATTTTGGCACCTCAAATCAATAGTCTTCCATTTACAATTTACCATGGCATCATGTACGGTTAACCAATCCATACCAAGGATGATATCGAACTCGTCAAATGGTAGCAACATCAAATCAACCGGAAAACATGAATCTCAAATTATTAGGGGGCAGTTCTTGCACACTTTATCCACCAACACACACTGACCCAGGGGGTTCGATACTCGCATTACAAACTCAGTAGACTCAACAGGCAAAGTCTTACTCGATACTAATGTTTCATACACATAAGAATGAGTTGACCCAGAATCAATCAAAGCAACTACACTAGTATCGTAAAGAGTGAATATACCAGTAATAACATCAGGGGATGAAGGCTCCTCTCGAGCACGAATGGCATAAGCTCTAGCAGGTGGGCGAGCCTCGGATCGAACAACTGTGCTAGAAGCCCCCCACTGAATACCACTCCTGCCTCCCGCGTTTCTAGGTTTGTGACAGCCCTGATTTGGCCCTAATCGGAAAAGTGGTTTCGAAACCACAAAACCAAGTAAGAAAAATAATTAAATGTTATATTCTATGTTTATTATATGTGAAATTGCATGTGTGAAAATTTCATGCTTTGATTCTGTCATTTGGATTTTGAATTATAAAGAGGACTCGTTTGATAAACTTTGAAAATGTGATAGGTATATTTGTAGTGACCGAATATGAATGGTTTACCAATATGCGGTACTTGCATGTCAAATAGACCATCTTTAAATTAGTGGCCGGCCATTGCATGCATGAAAGCATTATTGTTTTCATTTTCTTTATATAGTTGATGAGTTATTTGTTAAATAAAAATAAGCATAAAATGAAATATGATTTTAATATGTGTTAGTGGGTGAAGAAAACAAAGTGGTTTTTACTCATTCTTTCTCTCATTGCCGAAACTTAAAGAACAAAGTAAAGAAAAAGACTAATTGATATTCTTGATAATTTTTATGAAATTGAGTTAGTTGCTAAGTTCCTTTCATAGCCCATGTTGAAATTTTGAGTTTGGTTGAGGCTTGTACTTTCAGCCATGGAAGGGAATGAAGAAAATAGTGGGTGTTTTGAAGCTTTTAAACGGAAATGTGAGTTAATATGCATTTAGATGTACATTTTTTTTTTGTAATGGCCGAATGTGGACATGAATAAGGATGTGAATAAATTGTTGTTATTGAGGTTGAGCTTACTAATTGATTTATATGTGTGGTTTTAATGTTATTAGTAATCGACTAGTGTGGTACCAAATTGAAATTATGCTAAAATCTTTGTTAATGTATATGTATTTGCCGAATGTGTTAATGAATTTTGCAAATATTTATTTAATGGATATTTGGCCTATTGATATATGTATAATTTATTAAAGTGTATGTAACACCCCTATCCCGTAACCGTCACAGGGATAGGACGAGGCGTTACCAGAATTTAGAAAACCGATCAAAATAGTAAAATTTTAAACATTTTCTTGAATATAAGATCATTTATAAACATAAATACTAGACACAAACAAGAACCAAATTTAAAATCTTATAACAAAAATATAAACTCCTTATAGGTGCCATATTCACATGGCGTTAACGGTTACAATTTCAAATTATCAATCACTTTAATCTATTTTATACATGCCATACAAGTTCCAAAACATAACAATACCGACACGATAGATAGTGATAGTGTGATGAATTGCTAACGACCCCCGAGAAAATGGCCAGAATCGACAATCTATAAAACAGAGAAACGTAACGACAGAGTAAGCTTTCATAAGCTTAGTAAGTCTTAAGTAAACAAAGAACTTTGCTGAATTAAACACATTTATAACCTACACAAGGTCCAAGTGAAGTCTCGTTTGGCTTAATAAGCCTACGCAAGTACATGATACATACCTGGCCAACTTAATGTACTGAACATCCTTAATTGTTGATTTACTACTAAGTCACATAATCTTCGACCTTGCACAAATCACATTTAATAATGTCAAGAGATATCACTATTCGGTCAATAATTTAACCCCATGCATGCACATATAATTTATCAATTTCATCCAACTGAAGAGCATATACTCTTTCGCATCTAGAAGCTTCATTGCTACTTGTAATTTAATCAGTCGAACTAAAACATAACGCTATAATCACATTCGATTTCCATGTTCAGAATCACATATTCATATTATAATCTTTCATGAACAATTGCGTAGAATCAATATTCATTGAGCATAACATATAACCATTTCATAATTGATTCCCAAAGCACATTCATAATTCAACCGAAGTCGAAGTCACATAGCAAATAAGTATCACCTACCATATACTTAACTTTTGTACACTTACAATTTCCATAATTATCATTTAAACCAATTCAATCTTTCAATACTCATAACCACTTACTCATATGCACTCTTTTTGTGCACATACCTGAATGTATATATGTATTTAGAAACTTAGTTCTTTAGTTCATAATCACATCAATATTTTCAAATAATTTAACATGACAAGTATTAAATTTCCTTATAGGTACATAAAGGACCAAACATATTCCTTTTTACATATACATATACAATCCATACCTTGCATTTACATATTTGGCCGAATACAACTCAATTCGGTAGGCCTTCAATTAGCTAATTGTAACCTTACCTTGTAGGTATATCAGTAATATCATGCTCGGAATAATTCAACGGCACTTAGCCTGTTAGGCTATTAACCCGATTATCACACATAGTAATTTCATCCACCTTATAGCATTGACTCAGATCGCATTTCATAATGCATTCGGTCATTACATCGTACAATACATTCAAAATACCATTCACTTATGTTAATTCATAGCACCTTCAGCTATCACTCTTAGCCTTTACTAGATTCATACTTATCTCATTTACCCTTGTTTCTCCAAAATACAATTGTCATTTATCATCTTCTATGAACTCTTAACATATAATTCATTGCCATCCACAATTCAATTAAACATGTTAGCTATTTTCGGCTCATAACGTTAACATTTATAATCATTCGTATGCATATATATATTTTAATCACATAAGCTTCACATTCTAATTTCTATATTCATTTAATCATTAAACACATGGAATCAATTTAAACACTTAAGAACATACTTATGCACTACATTCACGTATAGTTTCAATTACCTTTCTTTCATTTCATCTTCACACTTAGCATTCGATAGTTTATGCATAGTATTTAGCTCACATTCATTTCATACTTATCACACGATCTTAAAAGCACCTTTCATACTTACCATTATGATATACTTGCCATTCGGCCATATAAGTATAATACAGCACATCATCATTTTATCTTTAAAGTTCGGCTAAAATCCATAGGTTACAAGGAATACCCAATTCATGTAATATATCAAATTATAATCGAATGTTACTTATGTTTGATTACTTAAAACTTACCTCAATGTGGTTAAGTTATTACAGACGACTATACTCCAATCTCTCTTTCCTTTTTTTTGAATTGGTCCCTCTTGGATCTTGAGCTTTGAATTTAAACATTTAAGCTAGTTTAATCCTCTTATCAAATTATTGGAATCAAAACACTAATAATTTCATGCATGGATACATACGGCACTATAACTTTATAATCATTTCAATTTAAACACATCACAAGCCTTATTCGACCATTTCAAAGAATATCAATTCAATCATCCTTTAATATCAAAACGATATCTCATGTGTACTTGTTCCAAATAACCGAATGTCACTTAAAGAAATCAAGGTACATACAAGACAATTGTTTATAATTTAACCATTAAAGCATCCAACCTCACATTATACAAGCAAAATACTAATATCGAATTCTTCTCTTGACTACTAGAAGCATAACCATCACATAGCTATTTCAAAGCTCACATACGGCACATTAACACCAACTTAACTCAATTCACAATTTCACTAATGTATAATTTCTTAGCCGAAACCTATAAAATCCTTGAATTTGTCTAAAGCACATATATATTAAACTTCCCATTAAAATTAACTTGTAAAAAAAAAACATCAACTAAGCATCAAATGCTTAATTCCTTCATTCAAAAGAATATGGCCGAATATCTTCTTTTTGGTTCCAAGAGTAGCATAAAACACATTTTGCATTTAACTATATCATGCCTTAATGTCAAGCACATTAGATAATGGTGCAAACATCAATTAACAAACAACATTATTAAATCAATTCAAATACACATTCGGCTAATACACAAACATATACCAATACTTTAACAATTTGAAAGCTCACTTAATGACCATTACTACTCAAACATCAACACTCTAATTAATTCATTCTAAACATGACCAAATATGAATCCTTTTATTTAACACCAAATTTTCCCTATTTCCTAGTTCAATTCAACAATGGCATAGGAAAATTAATCAAAGATAATGTTTCTTTCCCATATACACCAATACGGTAATCTCCATTTCAAACCTCAATGAACTATTTAAACTTAATCATCATTTCATTTCTTATTCTAGCACATATTAGGCTAACATATAAATATATACTATCAATTTAATTAGCAAAAATAATAAAAATGAACATAATCCTCACATTCTCCACAATAGCCGAATGTTACTACTCCATTTAGATAATCTTAACAAAATTTTACAATTAAACAAAATTATTAAACACATAGCACACAGCCGAATCTCCCATGGATTTCCTAATAGTTTATACTTTGTTATAAACATTCCTATGATCAAATTATGCTTCAAATATCCAACTTTTAAAGTACAAAACATCAAATTCAAATCCTTTAATCAACTATCATCCAAGGCCGAATGCCTCATCACCCTCAATTCTCAAAATTAAACCGTGGGTAGAAGAAGTTATGCCACAATCAACTCAAATACAAAAATTAATTTGTAAAACACCCAAACATACCTTTGAATTTATGCCATCACCATTGCCGAAAGTATGAGCTTCATTTTTTTTCCTCCCCCTTTTTATGGTTCGGCAAAGATGAGAAGAAAATATCTCCCCTTGTTTTTTTTTTTTTTATCAAAAGTTTTCTTAATATAAAACTTTTATATTATAACATATTTTATAATTTATATTATAAAACACTTATTTATTATTTTATCAATAAAACAAGATGTATTCAATGTCATTCTATCATCATTATGCCTCCCACTACTAAAATAATGGGGAATTTGACATGCAAATCCCTATGTTTCAAGCCATGCAATATTTGGCCCCTTTTTAATTAACCTCACCTATTCACTATTTCACACATAAGCCCTTTTTAATTAAATTCACATCCAAATGCCACAAATCAATAAATCAAAATTTCACACATACAATTGCACATATAATAGGCACAATTTATAACATTTAATAAAGTTTTTGACTCGGTTTAGTGGTCCCGAAACCACTTCCCGACTAGGGTCAGCATAGGGTTGTTACAGTGTAAATTTTGTAATTTTCCTAAAGGTTATATGTGCTTTCGGCTATGTGGTATTAAAATTTATTACATGAGCATTTGTAAACAAATGTTAAAGATTTGGCTTTATGCATTGATAAAATGATTTTAATAGTGTATGATACTTTGTTATAAGCATATGTATATCCAGCTACTTGATATTTATAAGTATGAGATATTAAAGTTGATCTATGAAAATATGTATATGAGTTTAAGTATATTCAGTTAATTAGTGATATTATGACTTTGAGAATTTGAATGATGAATTAATCTTAAATGCATTTGAGATGGATTGAGATAAAATTGCCGAACGTATGTCTTTCATTGAGAAAATTAGTTTTTGTTGACTATAATGAGTTGGTGAGGTGAGTAAACTAGTTTTAATTTGTTGAATTAAGCTCAAGAGCATAGAGAACCAAATTTAGATAAAGGGAAAGCTAAAGTAGTTGAATAGCCGATCCGTAACTGTTCAAAAATATTCGAGGTAAGTTCATAAGTATTTGAGCTTGATTCTTTTGTATGTTTAGATTGTATAAATATGATAAGTGAATGTTTGATTTTATACATTCAATGTGCCGAGAGTGTATTGAATTCAGGCTATAAGCTGAATATGATCAGTGTATCTAAGTCGAATTTGTTAATCTATGTGCTATGATGTGTAAACTAAGCTTATCAGTTTTATTAAATTATGAATACCTGTGTACAAGGATATATGTGCCTCAGCTATACATAAGTTGAAACATAAGTTACTAAAAATATGAATAAACGTGTGAATTAGTTATCGTAATGTGATATTTGGATGTTGGCCAGCGAGTTTAAAGCTAAAAAATAATATCGGGCTTCGAGCCTAGCAGGCGTAATGCCGGTGAAATGCTATCGAGCCTTGAGCCTAGCAGGCGTAATGCCGGTGAAGTAATTTTAGACTTAAAAAGTCTAGTAGGCATAGAGCCAGTGATGAAACTCGGGTTTTATACCTAGCAGGCCAAGTGCCGGTAAAATTAATTAAAGTATATGAAAATGAGATCTTGTACTAAGATGACAAATTGAATTCATAATACGTATTAAGTGGCCCAAGTATGTGATACTTACCCATTTATGTGAGAATGATTCGGATTGGATTTTGATTATGCTCATTTGTGAACATTTGGTTCATGTCTATATGAATTTGAAGCTAATTGAATGATTGGTTATTAGTGCATATAAGTGATTATGTATATTTGGCCCTTATGGATTTATATACATGGAGGTATACGTTTTGTTCATATGTGATTACAATCATTGAAGTTATAAGTGGACATGGTGCCTCGAATTAACTCTGTTATATTGAATCAAGGATTGACATTGTGCTATACAATTTTGTGATTATGTGAATTTGCAATTTTTAAAGAAATATGAGGTATATGAACATGTGTGCAATGTGGCTATGTACATTTGGCCAAATGATGTTACTATTCAATCCTGTATATGTGATTAATTTGTTTAAATTAAGTTAAGTTGTTTAATTTACCTAAGACTTACTAAGCTAATTAGCTTACTTCGAGTGTCTTTGTTACTCTGTTTTATAGATCTTGATTGAAAGCTACGAGCTCGGGGATTCACCTCCAAAGTCATCCACACTGTCGTTACTGTTTTGGTACTCTTTAAAAGTCTATATTTTGAAAGATGGCATGTATAGGCGTAACTCTCTTTTGAAGAAAGTTATATTATGAATTTGTATATATTCAAGCCATGCGAAAATGGCTTGTTCATTTTGTTAAATATCGTTCCATGGTCTTGTTTAATGCTGTGTTTAAATTTGGTTATGGTTTATATATATATATATTAATAGATTATTGATAATGATTAGTGAACGATATAAAATGCTTAATCATGTGTGTAATCGGCTAAAGCTTTGGAAGATGACCACATGAATAGTGCATGATGAGTTGTTTAATACAATGATCTATTGTAAGTTGGAAAGTGATATATTTGATGTATCGGAATTTATAAGTGTTGATGATATGATATTGTTAGTTGTTAAAATGTGTTAGCTTAAATAAGTTAAGTGTAATCATGTGGTAATAAGTTTGGTTGTATACTTGATGTCAAATATTAGCTATGAGCTATAACATGTACATGGTTATGTTAGGCATACTTGATAATGATTCATGGTTGCATGTGGTGATTTCGGACAAAGTTTAAATGTTTTAAATTTCATTGATATTCGTTATTACATAGTGAATAAAGGAGCCTTTATATATGTGTTTATCTAAATGTCTGGAAGTTGTATTCAGTTGAGTAATACCTTGTAACCCTATTCCGATGACGGAAGAAGGTCTTAGGGTGTTACATTTTTATCGGTATCAGAGCTACGGTTTAGTCGATTGTAAGACTAACATAGTACGTGTGAGTCTAGCTATACATGCCATAAAGTGATAATATGATAGTGTGATGATTTCTGACAGTTGAAATGTGTTTTTCGTATAGTAATGAATTCCAATCCCGATCGAGCGGTAGCTGATGACGTTGAGGGCGTAGCACCTACTCCTGCACTGGGAACAGTGTCAGTTAACTCTCAGGTAAATGTGAGCAGTCGAGATGATGAGGCTAAGCAAGCCTTCTATACTATGATAACTGATTGGTTCACTCAATTCATTCAAACTAATCCGGCTGGTTCACAACCCCTACCCTTGAATAACCCAATTTCGATACTTGTTGTGCCCCTCGTGACCGATCCATTGAGATCGAGTAAGCCTCCTGTTGATAAAATTAGAAAATATGGGGCTGAAGAGTTTAGAGCTACTATTAACGATGACGTAGAGCGAGTCGAGTTTTGGCTTGATAATACTATCCGAGTATTCGATGAGGTATCGTGTACCCCTGACGAGTGTTTGAAATGTGTTGTATCTTTGCTATGAGATACTGCTTATCACTAGTGGAATGCCTTAGTTTCAGTCGTATCGAAAGAACGGGTCACCTGGGAATTCTTTCTGACAGAATTCCGTAAAAAATATATCAGCCAAAGATTCATCGATCAAAGATGAAAGAGTTTCTTAAGCTTAAACAGGGCCGAATGACCGTTACAGAATATGAATGAGAATTTGTAAGGCTCAGCAGATATGCCCGTGAGTGTATTTCGTCCGAAGCAATATGTACAGACCCTTTGAAGATAGGTTGAATGAGGATATTAAGTTGTTGGTTGGTATTCTGGAAATCAAAGAGTTTGTTGTACTTATTGAGCGAGCTTGCAAAGCCGAAGAACTCAAAATTGCGAAAAGAAAAGTTGAAGCTGGAGCTAGAGAATTCAGCAAGAGATCTTCGGGGAAAACTTCCCAGTAGACCTCGAAGAAATTTCAAGATGAATCGGGCCAATCCAAGAATACTTTGGGTTTTTCTAGACGAGACCGCGATCGACCTCCTGTGAGTACACGAGCCACCTCCGTTGCCTGTATGGGCAATGATCGTCAGGACAGATCTGAGTGCAAGCATTGTGGTAAATGGCATTCAGGGAGCTGTAGATTGCACGACCGCTCCTGTTTTAAATGTGGAACAGCTGATCACTTTATTAGAGATTGTCCAAAATTAGTTTAGCAGAATGTTAGTGAGAGTGGGAGACCTGGTAATATTGCAGCACGTGGTAGACCACCTAGACATGCGGGTAATGCTTGTGGCAGTCAGAGAGGGACTAAAGACACGGCTATTCGATCTGAGGCTCGTGCACCTACCAGAGCTTATGCCATTTGCACTCGTGAGGAGGCCTCTTCTCTAGATGTTATTACCGGTACCCTCACTCTTTGTGATACTGATGTTATTGCTTTAATTGACCCTGGTTCGACTCATTCCTATGTGTGTGAAACTTTGGCATCCAGTAAGACTCTACCTGTTGAGTCTACTGAATTTATGACTCGAGTGCCAAACCCATTGGGCTGATGTGTGTTGGTAAACAAAGTATGTAAGAATTGTCCTCTAATGATTCGAGATTTTTGTTTTCGGGCCGATTTGATGCTATTGCCATTTGATGAGTTCGATATCATTCTCGGTATGGATTGGTTAACTGTGCATGATGCCGTAGTAAATTGTAAAAGAAAAGTAATTGATTTGCGATGTTCGAGTGGTGAAATAATTTGAGTTCAGTCTACTGATGTGAACGGGTTACCGACAGTGATATCTTCGATGATGGCTCAGAAGTATGTGAAAAAGGGAAGTGAAGCTTATCTGGCATATGTTCTGGATAGTAAAGTATCAGAAAGAAAACTTGAAGCTGTACCTGTGGTTTGTGAATATTCAGATGTATTCCCTGAGGAATTACCTGGTTTGCCACCTGTTCGAGAAGTAGAGTTTGGTATAGATTTAGTACCCGGAACGACTCCTATTTTGATAGCTCCGTATCATATGGCACCGATCGAATTAAAAGAATTGAAATCTCAGTTGCAAGAATTGACAGATATAGGTTTCACTCGACTGAGTTTCTTTCCCTGGGGTGCACCAGTATTGTTTGTGAAAAAGAAAGACGAAACTATGAGAATGTGCATCGATTATCGTCAACTTAATAAAGTCACAATAAAGAATAAATATCCGTTGCCGCGAATTGATGATTTATTCGATCAACTAAAGAGAGCTTCAGTATTTTCGAAGATAGACTTGAGATCCGGCTATTATCAGTTGCGAGTTAGAGACTCCGATGTGCCTAAAACTTCTTTCAGAACGAGGTACAGACACTATGAGTTCTTGGTGATGCCGTTTGGGCTCACTAATGCCCTTGCGATTTTTATGGATTTAATGAATCGAATTTTCAGACAGTATTTGGATCAATTTGTAGTCGTATTTATAGATGATATTTTGATCAATTCATGCAATGAAACTGAACATGCCGAACATTTGAGATTAGTGTTATAGATTTTTCGAGATAAACAGCTTTATGCAAAGTTCAGTAAATGTGAATTCTGGTTACGTGAAGTTAGCTTTTTGGGACATGTTCTATCCGCATCGGGTATCTAGGTTGATTCGAGCAAAATTTTAGCTATACTTGATTGGAAACCTCCGAGGAATGCTTCAGAAGCTCGAAGCTTTTTGGGACTTGCTGGGTATTATAGACGATTCATGAAATGGTTCTCGATGATAGCAACACCGTTAACAAAGTTGCTTCAGAAAGATGTTAAATTTGAGTGGTCAAAAAAATGTCAGAAAAGTTTTGATCAGTTGAAAGCACTTTTGACTAAAGCCCAGTGTTAGTTCAGCCGGAATCCGGTAAAGAATTTGTGATCTATAGTGATACCTCTTTGAACGGTTTGGGTTGTGTTTTGATGCAAGAAGGTAGAGTTGTTGCTTATGCCTCGAGACAGTTAAAACCTCACGAGCAAAACTATCCGACTCATGATCTCGAATTCGCTGCTATTTTTTCCGCTCTGAAAATTTGGCGTCACTACTTGTTCGGAGAGAAATGTCATGTTTATTCCGATCATAAAAGCCTCAAATACTTGATGACTCAGAAAGACTTGAATTTGAGACAACGGCGGTGGTTAGAATTATTGAAATATTACGAGCTCGTCATTGATTATCATCCGGGAAAAGCAAATGTGGTTGCTGACGCTTTAAGTCAAAAATCACTGTTTGCTCTACGAGCAATGAATGTACATTTGTCTATGTCCGCTGATGATGCGTTAGTAGCAGAATTAAAAGCAAAACCAACGTTGATGCAAGGAATCCTTGAAGCTCAGAAAACTGATGATGATTTGATCGCAAAATGGGCTCAATGTGATTCGAAAGAGGATTCAGAGTTTCTGATCGATGAAAATGATTGTTTGAGATACAGAAACCGATTGTATGTTCTGAGAAATTTAGAGCTTATTGCGATGATTTTGAATGAAGCTCATAGTAGCCGAATGTCAGTCCATCTGGGTAGCACGAAGATGTACAACGATCTGAAACGTCAATATTGGTGGCACAGTATGAAACGAGACATTTTTTACTTTTTTTCGAAATGTTTAATGTGTCAACAAGTGAAAGCAGAACATCAAGTGCCTTTGGGATTTCTTCAGCTAATTATGATACCTGAGTGGAAATGGGATCGTGTCACGATGGATTTTGTATCGGGGTTGCCGTTGTCACCGAGTAGGAAAGATGCGATCTGGGTTGTTGTTGATAGATTGACAAAGTCAGCTCATTTTATTCCCATTCGTACCGATTATTCACTCGATAAGTTAGCTAAATTATAAATTTCTCAGATTGTGAGATTGCACGGGGTACCTACTTCTATTGTTTTTGATAGAGACTCCCGATTTACATCGCGATTTTGGAAGAAATTGCAAGATGCGTTGGGTACCAAGTTGCATTTTAGCACTGCTTTTCATCCCCAGACAGACGGTCAATCTGAGCGAGTTATTCAGATACTCGAGGATATGTTGAGATGTTGTATCCTTGAGTTTAGTGATTCGTAGGAACGATACTTGCCTTTGATTGAATTCGCATACAATAACAGTTTTCAATCGAGTATCAAGATGGCACCTTATGAGGCTTTGTACGGTCGTAAATGCCATACACTGTTGTTTTGGACTGAGCTCAGTGAGAATAAGATTTGATTTGATTAAAGAGGCCGAACAGAAAGTAAAAGTGATTCATGAAAGTCTGAAAGTAGCATCAGATCGTCAGAAGTCGTATGCAGACTTGAAACGTAAAGAAATAGAGTATCAGATTGGGGATAAATTGTTTTTAAAGTTTCACCGTGGAAAAAGGTACTCAGATTCGACCGTAAAGGCAAATTGAACCCGAGATTTATCAGACCGTACGAGATTTTAGAACGAATTGGACCGGTTGCTTACAGATTGATTTTGCCACCTGAACTTGAAAAGATTCATAATGTTTTTCATGTTTCGATGCTTCGTCGGTATAGATCCGATCCCTCTCATGTGATTAGTCCGTAGAGATTAAAATTTAGTCTGATTTGAGCTATGAAGAAGAACCGGTTCGTATTTTGGCTCATGAGGTGAAAGCACTGTGGAATAAGAAAATTTCGTTAGTAAAAGTGTTGTGGGTCAAGCACGGGATTGAAGAAGCAACTTGGGAGCTTGAAGACTCCATGAAAGAACGTTACCCTAACTTATTCATCGGTAAGATTTTCGGGGATGAAAATTCCTAAGGGGGGAGAATTGTGACAGCCCTAATTTGGCCCTAATTAGAAAAGTGGTTTCAGAACCACGAAACTGAGTTAAGAAAAATAATTAAATGTTATATTCTATGTTTATTATATGTGAAATTGCATGTGTGAAAATTTCGTGCTTTGATTCTGTCATTTGGATGTTGAATTATGAAAGAGGACTCATTTGATAAACTTTGAAAATGTGATAGGTAAATTTGTAGTGACCAAATATTAGGAGGTTTACCAATATGGGGTACTTGCATGTCAAATAGACCATCTTTAAATTAGTGGTCGGCCATTGCATGCATGAAAGCATTATTGTTTTCATTTTCTTTATATAGTTGATGAGTTATTTGTTAAATAAAAATAAGCATAAAATGAAATATGATTTTAATATGAGTTAGTGGGTGAAGAAAACAAAGTGGGTTTTACTCATTCTTTCTCTCATTGCCGAAACTTAAAGAACAAAGTAAAGAAAAAGAATCTTTGATATTCGGCCTTGGTGAATCAAATTGGAAGTATGTTTTGATTTTATTTCTTGATAATTTTTGTGAAATTGAGTTAGTTGCTAAGTTCCTTTCATAGCCCATGTTGAAATTTTGAGTTTGGTTGAGGCTTGTACTTTCGGCCATGGAAGGGAATGAAGAAAATAGTGGGTGTTTTGAAGCTTTTAAATGGAAAAGTGAGTTAATATGCATTTAGATGTACATTTTTTTTGTAATGGCCAAATGTGGACATGAATAAGGATGTGAATAAATTGTTGTTATTGAGGTTGAGCTTACTAATTGATTTATATGTGTGGTTTTAATGTTATTAGTAATCGACTAGTGTGGTACCAAATTGAAATTATGCTAAAATCTTTGTTAATGTATGTGTATTTGCCAAATGTGTTAATGAATTTTGCAAATATTTATTTAATGGATATTTGGCCTATTGATATATGTATAATTTATTAAAGTGTAAATTTTGTAATTTTCCTAAAGGCTATATGTGCTTTCGGCTATATGGTATTAAGATTTATTACATGAGTATTTGCAAACAAATGTTAAAGATTCGACTTTATGCATTGATAAAATGATTTTAATAGTGTATTATACTTTGTTATAAGCATATGTATATTCAGCTACTTGATATTTATAAGTATGAGATATTAAAGTTGATCTATGAAAATATGTATATGAGTTAAGTATATCCAGTTAATTAGTGATATTGTGACTTTGGGAATTTGAATGATGAATTAATCTTAAATGCATTTGAGATGGATTGAGATGAAATTACAGAATGTATGTGTTTCATTGAGAAAATTAGTTTTTGTTGATTATAATGAGTTGGTGAGATGAGTAAACTAGTTTTAAATTGTTGAATTAAGCTCTAGAGCATAGAGAGCCAAATTTGGATAAAGGGAAAGATAAAGTCGTTGAATAGTCGATCGGTAACAGTTCAAAAATATCCGAGGTAAGTTCTTAAGTATTTGAGCTTGATTCTTTTGTATGTTTAAGATTGTATAAGTATGGTAAGTGAATGTTTGATTTTATACATTCAATGTGCCAAGAGTGTATTGAATTTAGGTTATAAGCCGAATATGATCAGTGTATCTAAGTCGAATTTGTTAAACTATGTGCTATGATGTGTAAACTAAGCTTATGTGTTTTATTGAATTATGAATACCTGTGTACAAGGATATATGTGCCTCAGCTATACATAAGTTGAAACATAAGTTACAGAAAATATGAATAAACGTGTGAATTAGTTATCGTAATGTGGTATTCGGATGTTGGCCAGCAAGTTTAAAGCTAGAAAATAATATCGGGCTTCGAGCTTAGCAGGCGTAATGCTAGTGAAATGCTATCAGGCCTTGAGCCTAGCAGGCGTAATGCCGGTGAAGTAATTTTAGACTTAAAAAGTCTAGCAGGCTTAGAGCCAGTGATGAAACTCGGGTCTTATACCTAGCAGGCCAAGTGCCGGTGAATTTAATTAAAGTATATGACAACGAGATCTTGTGCTAAGATGACAAATTGGATTCGTAATACGTATTAAGTGGCCCAGGTATGTGATACTTACCCATTTATGTGAGAATGATTCGGATTGGATTTTGATTATATTCGTTTATGAACATTTGGTTCATATCTATATGAATTTGAAGCTAATTAAATGATTGGTTATTAGTGCATATAAGTGATTATGTATATTCGACCCTTATGGATTTATATACATGGAGGTATACGTTTTGTTCATATGTGATTATAATCACTGAAGTTATAAGTGGACATGGTGCCTCGAATTAACTCTGTTATATTGAATCAAGGATTGACATTGTGCTATACAATTTTGTGATTATGTGAATTTGCATTTTTTAAAGAAATATTAGGTATATGAAAATGTGTGCAATGTGGCTATGTACATTTGGCCAAATGATGTTACTATTCAATCCTGTATATGTGATTAATTTGTTTAAATTAAGTTAAGTTGTTTAATTTATCTAAGACTTACTAAGCTAAGTAGCTTACTTCGAGTGTCTTTGTTACTCTGTTTTATAGATCTTGATTGAAAGCTACGAGCTCGGGGATTCACGTCCAAAGTCATCCACACTATCGTTACTGTTTTGGTACTTTTTAAAAGTCTATATTTTGAAAGATGGCATGTATAGGCTTAACTCTCTTTTGAATAAAGTTATATTATGAATTTGTATATATTCAAACCATGCGAAAATGGCTTGTTCGTTTTATTAAATATCGTTCCATGGTTTTGCTTAATGCTGTGTTTAAATTTGTTATGGTTTATATATATATTAATAGATTATTGATAATGATTAGTGAACGATATAAAATGCTTAAGCATGTGTGTAATCGGCTAAAGCTTTGGAAGATGACCACATGAATAGTGCATGATGCGTTGTTTAATACAATGATCTGTTGTAAGTTGGAAAGTGATGTATTTGATGTATCAGAATTTATAAGTATTGATGATATGATATTGTTAGTTGTTAAAATGCGTTAGCGTAAACAAGTTAAGTGTAATCATGTGGTAATAAGTTTGGTTGTATACTTGATGTCAAATATTAGCTATGAGCTATAACATGTACATGGTTATGTTAGGCATACTTGATAATGATTCATGGTTGCATGTGGTGATTTCGGACAAAGTTTAAATGTTTTAAATTTCATTGATATTCGTTATTACATAGTGAATATAGAAGCCTCTATATATGTGTTTATCTAAATGTCTGAAAGTTGTATTCAGTTGAGTAATACCTTGTAACCCTATTCCAGTGACGGAATAAGGTCTTAGGGTGTTACAAGGTTGTCTACTCCTAGCCGCAGCACTACCCGGTCTCACACTTTGCACATTATCTTTCTCAACTGGTTCTGGGCAATCTCGAATAAATGATCTCGAGAACCACATCTATAACAGACTCTATTGTTAAACTTGCCCCAACACTCCCCCACATGACGTCTACCACACAGCTGACATTTGAGTTTAGTCGGTTGAGTATTGCCAACACTAGCAATCGAGGTAGCTCGAGAACCCGCTGGGGATCGCTCTCGTATAGAAAGTCCGGTAGTGGTCTTAGATCGATTGCAATCATCTTTGAACTTCTTTGATGCCGAATGAGAAATTTTACCCGCTGCTGTCTTGCGGAAATCTCTAGCTTCAGATTTCGCTTTTCTTTTCTCTTTTCCAAGCTCTTCAGCCTTACAAGCCCTTTCAACAAGTATTACAAATTCCTTAATTTCAAGTATACCTACAAGCATTTTTATGTCTTCGTTCAATCCTTCTTCGAATCTTTTACACATGGCAGCCTCAGTAGCCACACATTCCGGAGCATATCGACTGAGTCTCATAAACTCACGTTTATACTCAGATACTATCAGATGACCCTGTTTGAGCTCAAGAAATTCCTTACGCTTTTGATCGATAAATCGTTGACTAATATACTTCTTGCGAAACTCCGTTTGAAAGAAGTCCCAATTGACCCGTTACTTCAGAACAACCGAAACCAGGGTATTCCACCAGTAGTAAGCCGAATCTCGTAACAAGGATATAGCACATTTTAGGCACTCATCGAGGGTACAGGACAATTCATCAAAGACACGAATAGTATTATGTAGCCAAAATTCAGCCCTCTCGGCATCATCAGTAGCTGTGGTCCTGAACTCTTTGGCCTCGTATTTTTTGATCTTATTCATAGGGGGTTTACTCAATCTCAGAAGATCGGTAGTCGCAGGTATCACAGGTATCAGAGGAGGGTTATTCGGGTTCAGGGGTTGTTGAATAGTTGGATTTGTCCGAATGTATTGAGCGAACCATTCATTCATTAAATTATAGAAGGCTTGCTTAGACCATCTTCTTGATTGCTCGCGGATGGCCAAGAATCAACCGGTATTGTCCCTTACGCGAGAGCAGGTGCTATACTCTCGACATCGTCCACTACGGTACGATCGGGATCAAGTTCCATTTACTATATGAAAAACACAGTTTAAACCTCAGGAGTCATCACACTATCACATTTTAACATATGGCATGTATAGCTAGACTCAAACACACTACGTTAGTCTGAGAACCAACTAAATTGTAGCTCTGATACCAAGTAAAATGTAACACTCTTAACCCCTGATTGTCACCGAAAAGGGCTACTAGACATTGTCCGATAAACCTCAACTATTAACACTAAAATCCTGATCATTTTATTATACAATAGTCGTACTTACAAGGCTAACAAATATTTCATATACCAAGCATTTTTCATAATCAAAATAACTTTCATCACATTCGGCAAAACTTATTATCATTATTATTATCCGTACATTTCATTTAAATACATTATTACATTTCCTATACAATTCACATTTGTAAAAAAAACAAGAACTAACCGAAAATCAAACAATTTTACCCAACTAGACTTGTCCATACAACTCACAACTAGCATATATTAATAAGACCTATACCAAAATCGACCTTCACAACCTAAAGCATTTGAAGAAATTTCAAAACAAAACATACACATCACTCATTCAACTTAACAAAACAATTAGCCCTTTTCGCATGGCATAATTTACTTACAACCCATACCAGAAAAAAAGCTTCGAGAGTAACATAGCTTATACATGCCATAATATTAAACATAAACTTTTATTAAAGTACCAAAATATAGTTGATAGTGCGACGATCTTCAAAAATGATCCCCGAGCTCGTAGCAGAATCCAAAATCTATAAAATAAGATGAATAAACACATCCATAGTAAGCTACCTTAGTTTAGTAAGTTAATAGCAATTTAAACATTTATTTAATCTACTAACTTAATTTATAAAGGCTGAACTCAATTTATTAAATTTGTCTTACTAATCTACTCATTCATTTCCTTGACCATTTGGTGATTACCAAACAAGAACCGAATGTTTCAACTAATACATATAAACACTTAACTCATTCAAATAAAAATATTTCATTTCCAATACACAAAGACCGAATACAATATGTCTTTCCATCATCACATATAAACTGATACAATATGTATAACATAATTCATCTCAATCTATCATATATCCTCCAAGATCGAACCATATTTCATTCGATACCTAGTGGTTTTAGCACATAGCTCCACCAACACATAATCTGGTTCTCGTGTACACATGGTGAACTCTTAGTATCACCCATGTGACCTAGCCATTAAATCCCGTAGCTCTTGTGTCTACAAGGTGTCCAACACTAGGAATCACATATGTTACCTTGCTACATATAACATAGCTCTCGTGTCTACATGATGTACCCTCGGTTACATACATGCGAACTAGCTATTTGAAACCTATAGCTCTCATGTAAACATGGTATACACCCAGTATTACGCATTGGACCTAGCTACTCATGAAGTTATCATCTCGTAGCTCTCTTGTACTCATGGTATACACACCGTATAACACATGTGACCTAGCTACCACATAGCATCTCGTAGCTCTCTAGTACACATGGTGTCCTACCCTTGGAAACACACATGTGACCTAGCTACACATTGTCCGTATCTTTCATTTTTTCGAAGGTTAAATCGAGAACACAAAATTTCCATAATTCACCAAATCTTAGAAGTTATCCAACATTATCTGTAACATACAATAAATTATATTTATGGAATTAAAAGCGATGTATTACTCACATATAAACTTACCTTCATAACAAAATGCGATAATTTGCAATTTAGTCCAAAACCTTGCCCTTGCCTCAGTCAAGGTCGATTCCTCGATCTTCACGGTCTATAACGACACATTTATCTCATTTAATCACTACATTATTCAAAACAGCCCAAATCTTTCTATAGCAAATTTTGCAATTTGACCCCTAACTTTCTCAATTTTACAATTTAGTCCCTAGGCTTGGTTTATGATTTTCATTTAATTTTCATGCATTTCAAGCCTAGCCAAATCACTTTTCCTCTTACAACAGCACCCAATTTCCAACATTTCACAACTTGTGCACATAATATTTCACCTCTTACAATTAAGTCCTTTTTACAATTTTTACCGAAAATCACTTAGTAGAAGTTGTTCATCACAGTTTAAACTTTCATATTCTACCACTAGCCATCAAAATACATGCATGTCATTCATGGGAAAAATTTTAAACATCAACCCCAGCTTGAAATAGTGGTAGAAATAGCTAGAGCAAGTTACAAGGATTTCAAAAATACGAAGAACATTAAAAACAGGGCTTGAAATCACTTACTATGAGCTTGAGAAGTTGAAAAAAACCCTAGCTATGGTGTCTCTTCAAATTCGGCACAAGGGGAAGAAGATGGGCACCATTTTGACTTATTTCCCTCTTTATTTCTTTTATTAACTAATGACCAAAATGCCATTTATTAAAAACCTTTAATATTCCATCCTTCCTTGGGCATTTTTGTCGAAGCAAAGTTAAAATGGCCTAATTACCATATAAGGACCTCTAAATTAAAATTCCAATTCAATCAAGTACCTCTATAGATTAAAACCCATATTTTTCAACTATTGCAATTTAGTCCAACTGATCAAATTGGACATGCAAACAATAAAATTCATGCACCAAAATTTCACATAAATATTCAAATACCCAATAAACATCAAAACTCAATCAGAAAAATATTTTAACCTTCAGATTCATGGTTTTGAAACCACTATTCCGTTTAACCCCTAATCTGGGCTGTTACTCATGTGGGTAGGCCATGTGGTCACACACGCCTGTGCCCATACCCCGTGTAACTCTCTGTTTATGACGTCATCAACCAAATGAAACCACATAGCCAAGCCACACACCCGCGTGCTAGGCCGTGTGACAAATTAAATTCTCGTAAATTAGATGCACACTTCACATGCCCTTGGCACACGCTAATGTTCAAGGTCGTACCATCCATACGGTTGAGAAATATGCTCGTGTGCTCAGCGCGTATCGAAATATTTTTCATTTCAAAGCTAAACTACTTTTCACACGACCTAGTACACACCTATGCTCCAGGCCGTGGCCTTCACGCGGCTATGACAAATGCCCGTGTCTCTGCTCATGTGCTCCATACTGGGCATTCTATTTCTTAAAATTAAGGTGCAGGAGACACACGGCCTGTTCACACGCCCATGGGGTTGATTATGCATCACATATGGCCTAGAGACATGCCCGTGTGTCTACTCATATGGACAAATCCAAGGCTATTTACCTAACCTTTTGCCACCCTGAAACACAAGCACACTTACACCACTTCAAAGGCATATAACATAACATAACATAAGTAAGCTATCAAACATCCTTAAACGAAGTCTTCCACACATCATTTGCATACCACATCCATCGTGCATATATCTCACATACTTAGCAACTTAAGCATGCAAACTACCTCAATCATGAATAACATCACCATATGCATATATCTAGTATCAATATTGGCCAACTTTTAATAGCCTTATACAAAATAAATTAAGTATCATCATATCCAACATATTTGGCTAAACCAATATGACATATAACCAAAAGACCAAGTCCCTATACATGCCATACTCAAAATGGTAAAACTAGCTATACCCCAAATATTCCAATTAATAGTGTGATCGAGTCTTCGACGTCTTTCGATCCCCAAGCTAGCTTGGCAATACTATAAGAAAAATGGAAAAGAAAGGGGAGCAAGCATGAAGCTTAGTAAGTTTGCATGTAAATAATTAACAACATTTATCATGCTTTATTATACACATAACATAATATGGTGTATCACAATGTCATCAATTATCATAGATACATCTTAGTTCATGTCATTTACATAATATACCATAAAACTCATCTTCATGATTCCTTCATTCACTTCTTACCAAAATCTTATCAATGCATAACTCAAGTAATATGAGCTTCGTGTACATACCTATACCCTTTCAACATGGTCATACCTTGTCATTTCTTTGAAATACTCTTGAATTACCTGTTGAACCACTTAGAATACTTAATATACTCATGAAATCTCATACACATGGTAGGATGCCAATGCCATATCCCAAATATGGTCTTACATGGGATCACATATCGATGCCGATGCTATATCCCAGATATGGTCTTATACGGGATCTCATATCGGTGTTATGTCCTAGACGTAGTCATACATAAACTCTCATAACGAAGCCATATCCCAGATATGGTCTTACAAGTAATCATATAATTGGATGCCGATGCCATATCCCAGATATGGTCTTACACGGGATCTCATATCGATGCCATGTCCCAGACGTAGTCTTACATGAAATCTCATAATGAAGCTATATCCCAGATATGGTTTTACACGTAATACATAATTGAATGTTGATGTCATATCCCGAATATGGTCATATACAGGATGTCAATAACCCTAATGTCATTACATTTGTATCCTATCTATTCCTAAGGTTTAACCAGGATTTTGAGACATCAAAACCTCGTCACATCGTCATCGAGTCATTGTAAATTAAAATTTATAGAACAATTATACATATCATGCAATAATAAAGCATTAGATACATAATGAAGTGCTATTGCATTATTTACCCACACACTTACCTCGGTACCAAAATATGACTAGTTATTCAATTTAGTTCGCAACTTTGATCGTTCCTCGGTTTTGGTTCAGACTTCGTTCCTCTTGATCTATAATAGCAAATTTCCGTCATTTAATCATCACATTGTTCAAATCATTCCATAGATCATACTTTGGAAAAATTATAATTTTTCCCCTAAACTTTCACATGTTTACAATTTAGTCCCTAGGCTCGTAAAATGAAACATACTCAATTTCTTTAACATACAAGCTGAACCGAACCATTTTCATGTTATAATAGCCCACATTTTCTTTTAAAACACATTTTTACAACCTATTTTATAACTTTTACAAATTAGTCTTTTTTAGGTGTTTTCATGAAAAATCACTTTGTAAAAGATGTTTATCATGCACCAAACTTTCATATTCCTTCATAAACATCAAAATACTTACATGTCATACGTGGGTAGATTTTTGAACATAAACCCTAGCTCAAAATAATGGTAGAAATTACTAGATCGGATGATAATCTGGGTTGTTACAGACGATTTGTTTGACCAGTTAAAAGGGGCAACTAGGGGTGAACATTCGATCGAATTGAATGGAATTGAATAAAAATTTTTTGAGTTAATCAAGTTTTCGAATCTTATTTTATCATCCTAACTGAATTTGAAATTTTTTTGAATCGAGTCAAGTGAGATGAAAGTTGAATCGTATCGAATCGAATATATTTGTTTGAGTTAAATTTTTTAAAAAAATGACTTTAGTGTTGTTTATTTTTATGTAAGTTTTCAAAAAAAAATAAATTTCTTTAAAATTTTTAAACATTATCATACAACAAAAAATTGAATTAAATAAGTGAATTAATAAAGGCAACATAACATCCACCTAAATAAACAACATGAGTCTAAATAAACAAAAAAAAAATACAACAAGATTATAATAAAAACATAAGTAAAAGTCCAAGTAAACAACATGAGTCGAAGTAAACACCAATATTATAATAAAAAAAACATAACTAAAAGTCCAAAATATAATAGAAACCTACACCAGTCCAAAAAAAAAAAAAAAGAACACAAAAAAAGTCCAATTAACCAACAACAATAACAAACCAAACCAAACTAATAACAATAACACATCAGTTCAAGAATAATTATAGAATAGTTTAAGTTTCTTCTTGTGCTTCAAACACCGTTGGAATTGATAATCTTGAAACATCTAGTAAACGTATTGAATGAGTAGTTAAATGATGAAAAAATATTCGCAAAAATAAATTAAATAAACATTTAACTTTATAAACTAATACTAAGTATATTACCTTCTTAATCTTCAGGTATTTTGGATAAGTCTAGCAAATTTAAAAACAAAAGTGTTAGTTAAATTATGGGATTGATTACTAATATAAATACACAAAAGCTTATTTTATAAATTAAAATTTATGTATTACCATTTTCCATGGTTTGAAGTTCATCAACATAATCTTCAAGATTGATGGCATCATTAGATTTTCGAAGCCAATCTTGTGTGCAAACCAAAGTCTCGACCACGAGAGGAGTTAGAGAACTTCTAAAACTATTGAGAACACGTCCACCCGTGCTAAATGCATTTTCTGAGGGAACCGTTGAAATAGGAGTTGCAAGAATATCTCGAGCCATTTGTGCAAGAATAGGGAATCTAGGACTGTGCATCTTCTACCACAACAGTAAATCAAATTAACTTGAATTGTTTACTTCTTCATCCTCACCCAAATATCTATCCAACTCAGAGTTGCTTTCTAATCCAACTTGTTTCTTCTTTTTAAGCTATTTTTGTTTGGTCAAGCCCGTTTTCATTTCTGACTGATCTATTTCCATTAAACTACAAAGATTTGTCGAAGAACTAGATCTACCTTCAAACAATTGAATTCTCCCGACATTAGAAGAATACTCATTACACAAGCAATGTAATTCTTTATCAATCATTTTCGTAATGCCATTAGCAACATTAGGAAAAAGCAAGTTAACCCCAAAGTCCAAAAAACTCATTTTACATCGTGGATCAAAGATGACCGTCAAGTAAACTAGCATATTGATCTTGTTTCCTTCACCCCAATACTTATTATATTTATCTCTCATTTTGGAAGTCATAGAAATTATGTCTAGATCTCCACAATCTTGCCTTCCATAAAAAAGACAATGCACATCTGTCAATAATTCAAAAAGAGAATGAGAGGTAACATGCAAAGATCTCGACACCTTCAATGTAAGATGATAAAAACGCTTTAATACTTTTATAACTCTTCAAACAATTTCCCAATCATCAAACGTAGGAACTCCATCTCCAGCAGTAAGGTCAAGAAAAAATTTATGGTCATCATGTACATATGATTCAAATGCACACTCATATTTTTCGCCCACATTTAACATCATATATGTTGAGTTCCATCTAGTAGGCATATCTAAACACAATTGAGCCTTACTATCTATCATGTAACGCCTCGAATTTTGGGCCTAGAAGTATTAGGTCTTGAGCATGGGAATATGTAGGAGGCTGCACATAAATGTTTAGTGGTGCAAGAAAGTGACACAAATAATTGTCTACTTCGGTGTTTGAGTGCTCTGGGAAGTGTCTGAGAAGTTTTGGCTTCAAGCCTAGGCAAGTGCAAAAATTTTGGTTTAATTAGTTAAACCCTTGTCTTGAGATGGTAGGCTTTTTGAAGAAATATGGGTATTTTATGACATAAAGAGCTAGTTGGTCTAGGGGGTAAGTGGCGTGTTACCTATGCCAGAGGACTGAAGTTCGAATCTTGATGAAGGCAGTGGAGGGTTTTATTTTGTTGCTCTTACCGTGTGAGCAGCTGAGGTTGACTGAAACTCTGCTGAGTTGAGTGGAGTTTGAATTGGTAGTTTGAGAGATATGAGGAGGGATATTAAGAAGATTTTAGGGAGAAAAACATGGGATTTGAGGAGTAGTGGAGAGTTGTGCCGAAATGGAATAGGAGTACATAGGAATTTTCGATTGAATTTAGCTAAGCTCTCAAATTTTCAGCTTGTCTACTCTTTTTGGATCTTTTTCTTCGAGAAGCCGAATATAGCATTTTTGTGTACCTTCTCGTTTTGTGGTTTGCTCCAGAATAGCACTTATCTTAAAGTCCCTTACTTGTTGTGTAACACCCCTTACCCGTAATCGTCGTGGGACACGGGACGAGGCATTACTGATTACAGTTTCACACTATCCCTAAGTTTGATACTTGATTTTTGTGTAAGATTTAAGACTTTTCATTTGTGGACTTAACGACCTTATCATGGGTCTATGAGACCCAATTGAACCATTAGGTAGGATCCGGAACCAAACTAGAACATTTCGAAAACTTACTAAATTTGGGCATATACAGGGCCACGAGCCCCTGTGGGGTAGGACACACCTGTGTGGGCAAGCTGTGTGGCAACACACGCCCATGTCCCTTGCCCGTGTCAATTGAACTTTCATTAGGAGCATACTAAAATTTTTCCACAGCCAGGACACATGGTCGTGCCATCTACCCGTGGGGAAATTCAAGGATCCAAGGTTTTCAATGTTTTAAAGTGCAGGGGACACACGGCTTACTCACATGCCCATGGGCTAATCATGTGTCACACACGGCCTAGACACACACCCGTGTGCCCATCCGTGTGGATAATTTTATGCTATTTTCCAAGCCAATTGCCACCTTGAAACATAACCAAAACTAACCACTAACGATATAGCATCAATACATATCCAAACATACACAATGTGGATACTTCCCTGTAATGTCACCTATAATAATGCATACACATCCTACGTACAATTTCTGATTTATATTAATACGAAATTTGTTAACGTGACGATTTATAACATCACAAATCTAAGCTCATATACCATGGCCAAAATACGAAATTTCAATTATGACAAAATGGAACAATACAATCTTTCAAATGACCAATAACCAAAAGGCCACCTATACATGCCATAACCTTGGGTTTTTAACAAAATACCAAAAAGCCTTGATAATAGTGTTTATGGGATCCATTATTCGTTCTCCAAACCTCGAGTTAGCATGACGAACTGATAAGGGAAGAGAAAGGAAGAGGGGTAAGCTATGTAGCTTAGTAAGCCAATATACAAGGATAATAAGTATCTAGACAATAATCGTATAATGAAACAACGTAACGTTGATTATATCAAATTCAATTTTCACTTACTCGATAGTCTTACCACATAACACATTACATACGATAGGCATTTAGCACATACAATATTTTTCTTATAACCTGCACATCCAAAATCTTAAGCACACGGTAAAATCATTTTCTCATTTAAACGTACAATGACATTTTGATATAATTTATCTATTGAACCATGTAGAATACTAAAGGATATGCAGAATTTGGAATAAATGCCACACATAAATGTAGCCAAAGCTACCACATTACACATAGCACATAAGGCTCAATAATGAGTTACTCTTGGGCCTATTCACACAAGTTGACGGTGTAGTCAATTATACTCAGTACTGCTCACACAAGTTGACAGGTATCCGTAACAAATGCAACGGTACCTAGCCACTGGTAGTCGAACTAGACCAGCACCTGGAAGAACACATATAAACGGTCGATCATGAATAATGGCATCCTAGTGACTTGTCACTTGTATCCTATCGATTCCTAAGGTTCAATTAGTACTTTTCATTACTTGAAAAGTTTTTGTCACATTTTCATACAATGTCTCGATATGAATTTTAAGATAATTAAACATAATTAACATAATTAAACATAACAAGAATATTAACTCATAATTTGCTATTATGACTTACCTCAGATCAAAATGTAAATTTTTTCTCGGTTTCAATACGACACCTTGCCTTTCCCTCGGTCAAGGTTGATTTCTCGTCGTTCTCGATCTATAACATAAAATTTAGCTTATTCAATACCTACATTACTCAATTTGACACAAAATCAACCTATGGTAATTTTTACCATTTTACCCCTAACTTTGTCAAATTTTGCAACTTAGTCCCTAGGCTCATAAAATGGAATGTATGAATTTTTATTCACTCCTAAGCCTAGCCAAATACCCATAGTACCCAAAATAACCTCTCTTTCTCATCAATAATCACTTTTACTACACATTTTACTATCTTTTCAATTTCGTCCCTTTTTAGAGACTTTCATAAAAAACCACTTAGAAAGAGGTGTTCACTACACATCAAGCTTCCATTTCCTACCATTACTCATCAAAATGGTTTCATGTCACATGTGGGTAAATTTTTTAACATGAACCCTAATGAAAGAAAATGGTAGAAATGAGTAGTCTAGGCTTCAAGAATTTCAAAAATGCAAAGAAAATTGAAAATGGGACTAAATTGCACTTACTTAAAGCTTGAAAAGATGAAAAA
This sequence comes from Gossypium stocksii, assembly GCA_020496765.1. Classification (NCBI taxonomy): domain Eukaryota; kingdom Viridiplantae; phylum Streptophyta; class Magnoliopsida; order Malvales; family Malvaceae; genus Gossypium; species Gossypium stocksii. The sequence continues at coordinate 32,540,071 of CM035627.1, forward strand.
CCCTAGCTATGGCTTCCTTGAGAATTTTAGCACTTCAATGGGGAATATGAAAACATTTTTGACTTATTTTTCCCTTTTTATTCCATTTAATACACTAATGACCAAAATGCCCTTAATAGCCTTCTTTGTAAATTTTTCATTCCATGGGCATTTTTGTCCATGATGTCTAAAAATGGTCTAATTACTTCATAAGGACCTCTAATCTGTAAGTGCAATTCAACTCTATACTAAAAGCTTCTAGAACACTTATTTTGAAATTTTACAATTTAGTCTTATTTTTCAATCGGGCACTTTATCGGTAAAATTTATTTACCACTTTTTCTCTAACACATTCATTCATGCACTATATCTTAAAACTAAATCGGAATATTTTTTCCTAAATCAGATTCGTGGTCCCAAAACCACCATTCCATTTAGGCCCTAATTCGGGTCGCTACAATTCTCCTCCTTTAAGGGATTTTTGTCCCCAAAAATCTTACCAGTGAATATATGCGGATATTGTTTCCTCATGATCTCTTCTGATTCCCATGTAGCTTCTTCAATACCATGCTTTTTCCATAACACTTTTACTAATGCCACACTTTTATTTCGTAGCTACTTTACTTCTTGAGCTAAGATCTTAATTGGTTCTTCATGATAAGTCATATCCGATTGAATCACCACTCCAGTCGGGGAGATTACGTGTGATGGATTAGAACGATATCGCCTTAGCATCGATACATGAACACATTATGAATCCTTTCCAACTCTGATAGCAAAGCAATTCGATAAGCCACAGGGCCAACTCTTTCCTTGATCTCATAAGGTTTGATAAAGCGCAGATTCAACTTCCCTTTACATCCAAATCTTAGAATCTTTTTCCATGGAGATACTTTTAGGAACATTTTATCACCAACTTAAAACTCAATGTCTTTTCTCTTCAAATCGGCGTACAACTTTTGTCAATTAGATGTAGCTTTCAAACAGTCATGAATTATTTTCACTTTCTACTCAGTCTCTTATCAAATCAACTCCACGAATTTGCCTTTCACTAAGTTCAATCCAATTAAAGGAGTTTGATATTTACGTCCATACAATGCCTCATACGGTGCCAGTTTAATACTCGATTGATAGCTATTGTTATAAGCAAATTCAACCAAAGGTAGATATCTTTCCCAACTACCTTGGAATTCCAAGACACAACATCAAAACATATACTCGAGGATCTGTATCACTCGCTCGGATTGGCCATTTATTTGTGGGTGAAAAGCTGTGCTAAAATTTAATTTAGTACCCAAGGCTTCTTGCAACTTCTTCTAAAACTTTGAGGTAAATCTTGTGTCTCTATCTGAGATGATAGAAATCGACACTCATGTAGTATTACAAACTCGGCAATATACGGCTCGACCAACTTATCTAGTGAAAAGTCCATGCGTATCAGAATAAAATGAGCTGATTTTGTTAGCTAATCAACAATGACCCAAATAGCATCCTTCCTTCTCTGAGTTAATGGTAAGCCTGTCACAAAGTCCATAGTGATACGATCCCATTTCCATTCAGAGATCAGAATGGGCTGCAATAAACTGGAAGGTACTTGATGTTCAGCCTTCACTTGTTGACAGATTAGACATTTCGACACAAATTCAGAAACATCTCTTTTCCTTTCCAGCCACCAATACTGTTTCTTCAAATCATTATACATCTTTGCACTACCCGGATGGACAGACAAACAACTATTATGAGCTTCATGCAATAATTCTCGAATCAATTTAGCATCTTTGGGCACACATATTCTGTCTCAAACTATCATACAGTCATTCTTGTTGACTTGAATTTCTGTTTCACCGATCATTTGACACTAGGCTCTCTTTGCTTGCAACTTGCTATCACCTTTTTGAGCTTCAATAATCCGTTGAACGAATGATGGCCTAGCTTCCAATTCAGCTAAAATCAAACCATTCTTAGATAAGTTCAATCTCATATTCATAGCTCTTAATGCAAACAAAGATTTTTGGCTCAAGGCATCAGCGACTACGTTCGCCTTCTCGGATGGTAATTGATCACCAACTCATAGCCTTTCAGTAGTTCGAGCCATCTTTGTTGTCGCAAGTTCAATTTTTTCTATGACATTAAGTCCTTTAAATTTTTGTGGTCACTAAAAATATGGTGTCTTTCACCATATAGATAATGTCGCAAGATCTTCAAGTTGAAGATAATAGCGGCCAGTTCCAAGTCATGGGTCGGGTAGTTCTTTTCATGTGGTTTTAACTGTCGTGAAGCATATGCTACCACCTTATCCTTTTGCATTAAAATGCATCCAAGACCGTTTAGGGATGCATCATTGTAGATCACAAATTCCTTATCGGATTTGAGTTGTACAAATACTGGTGCCTCGGTAAAAGCTGTCTTCAAGTTCTCAAAACTTTGCTGACACTTCTCCGTCTATTCAAATTTAACATCTTTTTACAATAATTAGTTATCGAAGAAGCAATTATTGAAAATCCTTGTACGAAGCGTCTATAGTATCTGGCTAAGCACAAAAAACTTCTAACTTCTGCCACATTCTTTTGCGGTTTCCAATTAACTATTGCTGAAATCTTACTTGGATCCACTTGAATGCCGTCTCTCGAAACAACATGCCCCAAAAACCCAACTTCACTAAGCCAAAACTCACTTTTACTAAATTTGGCACACAATTGCTTTTCCCGTAAAATCTGTAAAACCGTTCTCAAATGCTCTACATGCTCCATTTCATCACGAGAGTAAATCAAAATATCATCAATAAAGACTACCACAAACTTGTCCAAATATGGCCGGAAGATTCGATTCATTAAATCCATAAACACAGCGGGGGCTTTTGTCAAGCCAAAAGGCATCACAAGAAATTCATAGTGTCCATACCTTGTTCTAAAAGCTGTCTTTGGCACATCAGTTTCTTTCACCTGTAGCTGGTAGTATCCAAACCTAAATCAATTTTAGAGAACACTGCAACTCCTTTCAACTGATCGAATAAATCATCAATCCTTGGCAAAGGATACTTATTCTTTATTGTCACTTTGTTGAGCCACCTATAGTCGATACAAAGTCTCATCGATCCGTCTTTTTTTCTTCACGAAGAACACATACGCACCTCATGGAGAGAAACTAGGTCTTGTGAATCGTTTGTCTGTCAACTCTTGTAGTTAAGCCTTCAATTCCTTTAGCTCAGTCGGGGCCATTCTATACAAAGCTATCGATATCGAGGCGGTCCCTAATAGCAGGTCAATGGCAAACTCTATCTCTCTAACGGGAGGGATGCCTGACAATTCTTCTGGGAAGACATCAGAGAACTGACAAACTACTTACACTGATTCCAATTTCAATTCTCTCTCATTCGTATTTAGCACATAGGCGAAATATTCTTCATATCCTTTTCTCAAACACTTTTGAGCAGTCATAGACGAATTCACTGTGGGCATCTTGCTAGGCATGTCGGTTTCAACCCGAAGGCTCTCACCATTTTCACACTTTAGTTCGATACCATTCCGTCGACAATCCACTTTATCATCATGCCTCGATAGCCAATCCATGCCCAAAATAACATCGAACTCATCAAATGGTAATAGCATTAGATCAGCTAAGAAACAGTGACCTTGAACCATTAAGGGATAATTCTTACAAAGTTGGTCAACTATCACACTTTTGCCTAAACGGTTTGATACTTTAATCAAAAAATTGGTTGACTCTATGAGTAATTTCATATCGCTCACTAATTTCATGCAAATGTAAGAATGCGTAAGAATGCGTGGACCTAGGATCAATCAATGCAATTATACTAACATCGTAGAGGAAGAAAATACAAGTAATCACGTCTGAGGATGATGCCTCTTCTCGGGGCACGAATTGCATAAGTTCGCATAGGTGCCCTGGTCTTAGACCTTGCAGTAGAATCTTTGGCTGTACCTTTACTATAAGCTCCCTCTTTAGCGTTTCTGACGGGTCTCTCTTTTGCGGGTGCGCTGCTCTGATTAATGCTCTGGGTAGTTTCCTTTTCCACCATCTCAGGACAATCTTTAATGAAATGGTCTTGGGAGCCACATTTAAAGCAAGCTCCAGTGACCATCCAACAATCACCTGGATGTCTCCTACCACACTGTTGACATTTAGGATTACTTGGCTTAGCATTGCCAACACTAGCCATGAAAGTGGTCTGAACCTTAGAGCCCGTAGCTTGTTTTCTGCGAGTTCTACTAGGATTCTTAGCTGATACGGTCGAAGGGTTCTGCACATTCCTCACTTTCTTTGACAATGATTGGAAGGATTTGCTCATCGATCTTTTTCTCTCATCCCTCGCTTCTGAATCGACCTTTCTCTTTTCTTTAAACAGTTCCTTCACTTTATAGGCTTGATCAACCAACATTACAAATTATTTTAATTCCAAAATCCCCACGTACAATTTAATACTCTCATTTAGGCCATCTTCAAACCTTGTACACATAATTTCCTCAGTCGAGACACATTCCCGAGCGTACTTGCTAAGTCGAACAAATTCTCGCTCATACTCGGATACTGTCATATGGCCTTATTTCAGTCCCAAGAACTCCTTCCGCTCCTGATCAATAAAGTGCTGGCTTATGTACTTCTTCCAAAACTCCTCTTGGAAGAAGTCCCGCGTAACTCTTTCAATAGGCAGCAATAAGACTAGCATTTTCGACAAATAGTATGTCGAGTCTCTTAAAAGTGAGGTAGCACACTTTAGGCATTCCTTATGGGTGCAAGAAAGTTCATCTAATACCCGGATAGTATTTTCCAACCCAAATTCTGCACTCTCTGGGTCATCATCAACTTTGGCTCTAAACTTTTCAGCACCAGAGTTTCAAATTTTATCTACCGGAGGCTTACTCGATCTCACCGCTTCCACTCCTTGTGGAGCTATCAAAATCAGCTGAGGAATAGGAGGAGGTTGGGGAGGTTGGGCATTAGGATTTGCCCAGATAAAATCAATATACCACTCACTCATTTTACAGAGAAAGGCTTCCCATGCCTCATCTCCTTTACTTGGCTCTACTTCTCTAGTTTCTATCGACGCGGTCCCTACTACATGAGTCGGCGCATTGCTTTCAGCGTCATCAGCTATTTCCTGGTCGGAATCCATTTGCTATATGAAAATAAAATTTAAAAGATTAGGAGGCATCACACTATCAATATTCACAATTATGGCATGTATAGCTAGACTCTTAAACATGCTATAGTAGTTCGAAGACCAACTAAACCATAGCTCTGATACCACTAAATGTAACACCCCTTACCCGTAACCGTCGCCGGACACGGGGCGAGGCATTACCGAATACACTTTCACACTATCCTTAAGTTTGATACAAGATTTTTGTGTAAGATTTAAGACTTTTCATTTGTGGACTTAACAGCCGTATCATGGCTTTATGAGACCCAATTGAACCATCGGGTAAGATCCGAAACCAAATCGAAACTTTTCAAAAACTTACAAAATTTGAGCATATACAGGGCCATATACCCGTGTGGGCAAGCGTGTGGCAACATACGCCCATGTCCCTTGCTCGTGTCACTTGAACTTTCTTTAGGAGCATACTGAAATTTTTCCACGGCCAGGACACACGGCTGAGCCATCTACCCATGTGGAAATTCCAGGATCAAAGGTTTTCTATGTTTTAAAGTGCAGGGGACACACGGCTTACTCACATACCCGTGGGCTAGTCATGTGTCACATACGACACATATGCCCGTGTGCCCGTCCGTGTGGACAATTTTAGGCTATTTTCCAAGCCAATTGCCACCTTGAAACATAACCAAAACTAACCACTAACAATATAGCATCAATACATATCCAAACATACATAATGTGGATACTACCCTGTAGTGTCACCTATAATCATTCATAGACATTCTATGTAATATTTTTGATTTATACTAATACTAAAATTGTTAACGTGATGATTTATAACATCGAAAATCTCGGCTCATATATCATGGCCAAAATACGAAATTTCAATTATGACAAAATGGACCCATACAATCTTCCAAATGACCAATAACCAAAAGGCCACCTATACATGCCATAACCTTGAGTGTTTAACAAAATACCAAAATGTCTTGATAATAGTGTTGATAGGATCCCCTATTCGATATCTAAACCTCGGGTTAGTGTGACGAACCTATAAGGGAAGAGAAAGGAAGAGGGGTAAGCTATGTAGCTTAGTAAGCAATATGCAAGGTTAATGAGTATCTAGACAATAATGAAACAACGTAACATTGATCATATCAAATTCAATTTTCACTTACTCAATAGTCTTACCACATAACACATTACATATGATAGGCATTTAGCACATACAATATTTTTCATATAACCTGCACATCCAAAATCTTAAGCACATGGTCAAATCATTTTCTCATTTAAATGTACAATGACATTTTGATATAATTTATCCATTGAACCATGTGGAATACTAAAGGATACGCGGAATTTGGAATAAATGCCACACATAAATGTAGCCGAAGCTAACACATTATACATAGCACATAAGGCTTAATAATGAGTTATTCTCGGGCCTACTCACACAAGCTAACAGTGTAGTCTATTCTACTCAATGCTACTCAAACAAGCTGACAGGTATCCGCAACAAATGCAGTAGTACCTAGCCACTGATAGTCGAACTAGACTAGCACCCGAAATTACACATATAAACGATCAATCATGGACAATGGCATCCTAGTGACATGTCACTTCTCTCCTATCGATTCCTAAGGTTCAATCAGTACTTTTCATTACTTAAAAAGTTTTTGTCACATTTTCATACAATGTCTCGATATGAATTTTAAGATAATTAAACATAACAACAATATTAACTCGTAATTTGCATATATGACTTACCTCTGATCAAAATGCAAATTTCTTCTCGGTTTTAGTTTGACACCTTGCCTTTTCCTCGGTCAAGGTTGATTTCTCGTCGTTCTCGATCTATAACATAAAATTTAGCTTATTCAATAGCTACATTACTCAATTTGACACAAAATCATCCTATGGTAATTTTTACCATTTTACCCCTAACTTTGTCAAATTTTACAACTTAGTCCCTATGCTCGTAAAATGGAATGTATGAATTTTTCTTCACTCTTAAGCCTAGCCAAACACCCATAGCACCCAAAATAACCTCAATTTCTCATCAATACTCACTTTTACTTACACATTTTACTATCTTTTCAATTTGGTCCCTTTTTAGCACGAAAAACCACCTAGAAAGAGGTGTTCACTACATATCAAGCTTCCATTTCCTACCATTACTCATCAAAATGGTTTCATGTCACATGTGGGTAAATTTTTAAAAATGAACCCTAATGAAAGAAAATGGTAGAAATGGGCAGTCTAGGCTTCAAGGATTTTAAAAATGCAAAGAAAACTGAAAGCGTGACTAAATTGCACTTACTTGAAGCTTGAAAAGATGAAAATCCCTAGCTATGGCTTCCTTGAGAATTTTGGAACTACAATGGGGAAGATGACAACATTTTTGACTTATTTTTCCCTTTTTATTTCATTTAATACACTAATGTCCAAAATGCCCTTCATAGGTTTCTTTGTAAAATTTTCCTTCCATGGGCATGATGTTTAAAATTGGTCTAATTACTTAATAAGGACATCTAATTTGTAAGTGCAATTAACTCCATACTAAAAGCTTCTAGAACACTTATTTTGAAATTTTACAATTTAGTCCTATATTTCAATCGGGCACTTTATCGGTAAAATTTATTTACCACTTTTTCTCCAACACATTCATTCGTGCACTATATCTTAAAACTAATCGAATTAGTGGTCCCAAAACCACCATTCCGTTTAGGCCCTAATTTAGGTCGTTACATGCCGTTATTGCTCTTCTTTCCCTTCCTTCTCTTTTTTTTCTGCTAAAGTGTGTTCTCCAAAGTTTTCCTTGTGCTGCCGACTTGCTAATTCCTATTCCCCTTGATCCCTTTTGTTTTGCCAAGTAATTTGTTTCAGCCTCTTAGTTCCTCACATAACCCTTTGTAGAATCTTGGTTAGCACTCCCTCTCTCAATCAATACTGATCAGTCACCATCTTCGTTTGTGCTTTTGGCTGAATAACTTTTTCTCTGGTTGTCGAATCTCTTCCTCCCTTTTTGCTTCTTTTACCAAATTTGTTCTTGCTCTTACATTCAACTCTGATTTCTTGTAGGTTCTGTAAATATGTTTTTCGTTAGAGATCAATTAATTACATGAATGGTTGTTAATGGAAGGTTTCAATTGGAATACATATATTAACCAAGAAGCGGGTAATCACTCTTAATCAACAATTAGGTGTAAATATTCGGTGGTTCAAGCAAGGTAACTGATTATGGTTTAAGTGACTGAGTATGTTGGTTAAGCTGGCTGTGTTTCAGTTGACATGCGACTAATCGAATATTTTGCAATTGTATTTAGATTTAAAAGTGCTCAAAGGATCGTGGGTGCATATTCTCAAACAAGGTGTGTAACAGTACTCTGTAGATGGTAATCTGCGAAAAAGCCGAAAAAGTGTGTAACCACACTGATATATCTCATAAATCGACAAAAGCCAAAAAGTAAGAAAATATGATGTTAATGCTATACGAGCGTACAATCGCTCGTGTGGTAATCTAAGCATATTAAACAAGGGTGTTCGACTGCAGAGGCCACCATGAGCGATCTCAAGGGCTTAGGCCGTTTTGGGCCATATTGGGCCATAATAGGCCGGTGGGCCCAACGGGCTTGTGGGCCTTATACGGGTAAACCACATGGAAGTGTGGAAGAAATTGGACCTAGCTGTGTCGCTCACACAGCCAAGGTCATTTCTGGGCTTTGTGGGCCACACGGGCGTGTGGGCCCACTTGAGTCGCATAATGGGCATGGCCATTTACACTGTTTGACTGTGATGGGTTGCACGGATCGCCGAAGATGACTGTAGACTTATTGTTGGGTCAGTAAGTATACTTAGACCCTAAACCGATTAAGTGATTGTTAAATCCTTTTAGATAAAATGACTGTTTTGGCTTAATTTTGTGTATGATTGTATTTGAGCATGCCACGTTATATATATGTTGCATCCTTGCATGATATTACGATACGATGCATGACATGTTGCATGGGGATGGGATTATTTTTTTGGAGGAAGTGTACTGTACTGATAAGGTTGCACAGGTCGCCTAAGACAAATATGGAGCTACTGATGGCTTAAAGCCACTTATATTACTGGTAGCTTTGCTGCAATACTGTTTAGTGCCACAACTGATGCTAATCTTGGTGTGTAGGGCTGGGTGGGTCAATTTTATCCCTACATGGTGTGATGGGTTGGATGGAGCTAGTGTTCAGGGTTGGTGGGCATATTATGTGTATCTGTTTCAGATATTATGTTACTGTAACTGTAATGGGCTAAGGCCCACACTGATACTGATACTGTAACAGGCTCAGGCCCAAATTACATTTAGCTATTGATTGACTGTTTGCTCGTTAGGGGATTACACACTGAGTTTTTGAAAACTCGCCCCTCTATTTATTTGTATAGGTAATCCCCAGTCTTAGACAGATTGGTGCTGCGAGGGACTCGGAGGTGGCCACACGACTGCTCCTGCCTTTACACTTGGCTTTTACTTACCATTATATTTTGATTTGGGTATTCTTTAAAGTTTTAATTTTAAATTTGGGATTTTTACTTGCTTTGTTATAAACTGCTAGTTTAGGAAAATGACGAGTTTTCAAAAGATAACTATTTTTCAAAGACACCACGTTTACGCAATATGTTTCAAAAAGCTTACGCTATAAACGGGATGTTGACATTAATAAAGTTTGAAAGAAAGTACTTTTGATAATGATGCAAGAATTAAAATCATCATTTATATCACATAGAGAGGCTAAATAACAGTTGGGCTTTTTAAACGATATTATGTTTTATGAAAAACACTTCAATGTGACACCGCCAAATTCGGCCATAACGTCTAGGCCGGGTTTGGGGTGTTGCATATCATTTCTTCTTTTACCCGTTGGTTGAATTTTTTCAACTTTAATGGTGATGCTCTTATATACCTCATAGTTCCTCTAACGCGATCCACAGACATAGAAGCATCCTTAATATTGTATTGCATAATGAGATTAAGAATGTGTGCAACACATCTCATATGAATAAATTTCTCATTTGCAATAGAAGCATTTCAATGATTCAATTTCTTTCTCAAATATTCAATGGCAACACTATTGGTGGATGCATTATCAACTATAATAGTGAAGACCCTCTCAATCCCCCAATCTCAAAGACTTTTTTCAATGGCTTCACCTATGCTTTCACCTCTATGAGCGGATATTGGGCAAAAATTTATAATCCTTTTTTGCAACCTCCACTCATCATCCACCCAATATGTTGTTAAAACCATGTAAGATATCCTCTATAACGAAGTCCAAGTGTCTGTCGTCAAACAAACTCTACTTATATATTTTTCAAAACAATTCTTTATCACACTCTTCATGGAGTTAAATAAATCAAGACAATCCCTTCTAATTGTCTAACGAGATGGAAGACTAAACCATGGGCATGCTATAGAAAGAAAGTTGAAACCCTCTCCTTCTACAGTTTTAAAAGGTAGTTCATCGACAATTATCATATGAACCAATGATTTTCTACTAGCATCTTTATCAAACACCCTAGTTGATAAATCCATCGTTTCTTGGATAACCTTCACAAATGCTAGTTCTGATTACTTCGGATCAAAAGTATTACCTCAACGTTTTTTTAGGCATGTTTTCAAATGGTTATTCAAATTTGTTGTAGAACCCATAGTTGATTCCATGGTGTAAGTAACATCACATGCATTGCACCTTGCTCTCTTCTCCTCTCTTTAGTCACAAATTTGGTGAAATGGTGCCAACAAGCTGTCCTTGGAGTAATCTTTTTTCGAACATTTTCCTTGGTTGTTGTTTGATCATCTCTACTTGAGGAAGAATTTTGTGAACTTTTGGTTGAACCATCTCACTTTGGATCACTTATCTACAAGTAAACATTTGTTGCAATCACTAACCATGACCAATAATTGATTTAAAATCAAACTTAACGAATCAGTTAAATTAAAAATTAATTAATATAATAGTACAATAGCATAAATTAAACAAACAATAAAAGAATAAGATGGAAATTTTAGTTAAAAATGGGTCTTGTTACTTTTAGAAAAGTTTGAATAAAAATACTAAGCTTTTTAATTATGCTTTAATTCATTTTCTAAAAATATAAAATCTAGTATTTGTCATTTTCTTTGGCTATCAACTTTGACATTAATACAAAATATAAAATAGCTAGAGCCATTGTCAACTATATTGGCAGGTACAACAAAATTTGGGCAAAATAATATATATATGCCTTTCTGCACGTAAATAAATAATATATATTCCTTTATTATTTAATACACAAAATTTTATAACCCGATAAGGTTCATGATTAATTCTTCTTATAGAATTTATATCTTGATATAATATTGATCTTGCTTTTCCCCCAATATTATAATATTGCTATTAGATATTGTATTTAAATATATGTATGTTTATTCGAAGAAAAGACAGTGATCAAATGAAAAAGGTTTCTGTATTTTGAAGCAGCTGGTTCGAAAATGGAATATAGTGTGTTAATTAATTAAGAAAATTTCAATATAAATATACCTTTTCAAGAATTAAAAAAATTTAGCCCCTTTTAATTTGTCCAAATTTGAGTGATATATCCTAAAAATTAAGTAGGGAAAGAACAAGGTGGCAGTGCAGTCTCATTCACATCATATGAGTTAGAGGTGAAAGATGGATGGAAGGAGATAGAGATGAGAAAACAATGATGATTGCAAAAAATTAGATACATCTTTTTGCTTTGGAGTGTATTCTCCAATGAGAAAGTGATCTACCATGTGAGGCAAAATCTAGGACAGCCAATCAACACATGAGAAAGAATTAATCATCATTGACTTTTAGCCTGATATCCATTATATCCCACCTCTTATTGCTTTATTTTCTCAATCAGTTAATCAATGTAATTTGCTAAACTATCATGTTGCAAAGGTAATCTAAGTATATTCAATCCATGAACAGTAAAGAGCAATGAGCATAGAGCTGTTGATGAGTTCAAACCACTCTATGCATATAACTCTTCAATAGTTATGGAATCAAAATAGTTTACTACCAAAACAAGGCATTCCAATCAAAGTAATGCATTAAACCTAACCATGCAGCAATATATAGTTTTCACTAGTATACCCTCTCAATTTCTAAAAAGCAGGACCACTAACATCCAATATAATAGGTGTTGTTCTAACAACGTCAAATCTCTGTCTCTCTACAACAATTACAAAGGGAAGTCAGTTGTTCATGATAATAGCACCTATTGCAATCAGAAACCCCTAAAAATGAAGTGAAGAAAAATTACTACACAACTCTGGGAAATGTAATTCTTAAACCAGTGCTATATATATACATACACGCTACCTAAAGTTGTGAAGAAAGAATGGGAAACTCTTAAAGTATGGTGGTCTAATTGAATTTCCCGTTATCTAGCTTTTGTACATTACATTTTTCATCAACTGGTTCACTGAAAAAGCCATGTAGTGGAACCATAAGTCACTTCTTTTGTTAATTTCTTAAGGCACACCATCTTAATGCATGAATGAATGTACATATAAAGAAACCTGAAGCATATTATAGTATTTGAGACCTAAAATAAATAAAGAAAAACCAGTATTCACAAGCATATGCATGCCAAAACAAGTATTGAGAAGCAATTTATATTTCTAAAAATATAAAAATAGAGTTAGAAGCAGAACAACATTGGATATCCCTAGAGAGTTGAAATGTACATAGTGGAGGCAGTTAGGCAGATGAGGAATTCTGAGGAAGAAGTTTCAAGGCAAACCTTAAAATGCAACAAATTAGAGCTTAAAATGGAAGAGAATAGAGTGCCTCGATCAGAAGGAACAACGGCTCGATTTGGAGGCAAAGATTTTGATTTGAAGGTTTGAAATTTGAATGAACTAATAATTATTTAAGAAGAAGAAGTAAAGAAGGAAGAAGGGTTTATTTTAGGGTTTTTTGAAAAAAAAAAGATTTTAGGGTTTAAAATGGAAATAGAGACTGGAAAATGGAGAGAATAAGGAAGAAAAAAATGAACTTGGAGTTTGGAGTTAGACGATCAGATGATGGAATATTAGAATTCGGGGTTTGGGGGTTTGATTTGCATTTTGGGGGATGAATTGGGATTTGGGAAATTAAACTTTTGGGCTGATGGGCTTGGGGAAATGGCAAATGCGATAAAATAGAGTGTTTGGGTTTGGGGGAAATTGGGTTAAAGTATTTAAGTAAAATGCTAATATTTTAATATATATATATAGTTTATATTCGGTTTATTCGAATTATTTGAGTTATTTGAATTCAAAAATTCAACTCGACTCAAACTCAAAATTCAAAAAAAGTTTGAGTTGATTCGATTACCTCAATTAACTCGATTAACTCGATTCGACTAATTTGAAATTCGATTTTTTTCAATTTTTTTGAATCGAATCAAATTTTGCTCAACCCTAGGGGCAACAGTGTTTTCGAAGATAGATCTGAGATCAGGTTATTATCAGTTGCGAGTAAAAGACTCTGATGTGGCAAAAATCGCTTTCTAAACGAGGTATGGACATTACGAATTTTTAGTTATGCCTTTCAGACTAACGAATGCTCCTGCAGTTTTGATGGATTTGATGAACCAAATTTTTAGACCGTACCTAGATCAATTTTTTGTTGTATTCATTGATGACATTTTTATTTATTTGCATAATGAATCTGAGCATACCAAGCATTTGAGAATTGTATTACAGACTCTGCGTGATAACCAGTTGTATGCAAAGTTCAGTAAATGTGAATTTTGGTTGTGCGAAGTTGGTTTTCTGGGGCATATTATGTCAGCATTGAGTATTCGAGTAGATTTGAGCAAGATTTTAGCAATTATAGATTAGAAGCCTCTAAGAAATGTGTCTGAAGTTCATAGCTTTCTAGGACTCTTTGGTTGTTACAGACGATTTGTAAAAGGTTTCTCGATGATTGCAACTCTGATGACGAGATTACTTTAGAAAGATGTTAAGTTCGAATGGTCAAATAAGTGCCAGAAAAGTTTTGATTTGTTGAAAACTTTATTGACTGAAGCTCTAGTGTTATTTCAGCCGAAATCAGGTAAAGAATTTGTGATATATAGTGATGCATCATTGAATAGCTTGGCTTGTGCATTAATGTGAGAAGGCAAAGTCATAGCTTATGCTTCGAGACAATTGAAGCCTCATGAAAAGAATTACCCAAGACATGATTTAGAATTAGCAGCCATTGTGTTCGCATTGAAGATATGGCGCCATTATTTGTTTGCTGAGAAATGTCATGTTTATTCTGATTACAAAAGTTTTAAATATTTAATGACTCAGAAAGATCTGAATCTGTGACAGCGAATATGGTTAGTGTAATAGACCAAATTAAGGCCTAAACGGAATAGTGGTTTCGAAAACCATGATTCCGAAGTGGAAAAATTTATTGCGATTAAGTTTTAAAGTTTATAATGTGATAGAATAATTGTGTGAAATTTTCGTTAAGAAATTTTATCGATTGGGTCTTCAGTTTGGTGTTTAGGCCGCCTAAGTTGTAAAAGGTGAAAAATGTGTGTTCTTGCTCATAAAGGTACTTGATTGAAGTGGGGCTTTAAAGTGGAGGTCCTTAAATGGAAATTAGACCATTATATTTTAGTTTGGACAAAAATTGGCATGAATAGGATAAATTTGAAAGAAAAGCCTTTAAGGGTATTTTGGTCATTTGGTAATTAAAAGAAATAAAGAGGGAAAAATAGGCCAAAATGTGTCCATCTTCTTCATGGAAGGGCCGAATATTGCTATGGACACCATGGCTAGGGTTTTCAAGCTTCCAAGCTCAATAATCATGGAAAACGAGATTCGGGCTTAGATCAAGGTTGTGGACCGAATCGAGAAAATTTGTCATTTTCACGTCCGAGGTAAGTTGGTGTGATAATAATAATGCAATGATGTCACAATGTATGTTTGAAGCCTAAATTGTGGTATTAAACTAATCTTGTTGAATTACATGTTTAATATATTATGTTGGTGACTTGATTTAAAAATATGTCCATGACACAAGGTGGCATAGGTGACCTGGGTGACATGAAAATGAATTGAAATATTGTATTGAAAAGTGCTTTTTATGACTATGGTGATTATGTGAAATGGTAAGTTTATATGTAAGTAATACATCGATTTTTAATTCCAGAAATATAATTTGTTGTATGTTGTGGATAATGTTGGATAACTTCTATGATTTGGTGAACTATGGAAATTTGGTGTTCCCGATTGAACCTACGGAAAAACTAAAGATACGGATATTGTGTAGCTAGGTTTCTGAGGGTAGGACACCATGTGTACAAGAGAGCTACAAGATGATAATTTCATGAGTAGCTAGGTCACATGCGTAATACTGTGTGTAGACAATGTGTACGCGAAAGCTACGGGTTTAAATCAACTAGGTCGCATGTATGTTACCAAGGGTACATCATGTAGACACGAGAGGTATGTTATATGTAGCTAGGTCGTATGTGTGATTCCGAGTGCTGGACACCATGTAGACATAAGTGTTACGAGATTTAATGGCTAAGTGACATGGGTGATAATGAGAGTTCACCATGTGTACACGAGAGCCGAATTATGTGTTGGTGGAGCTAAGTGCTGAAATCACTGAGTATCAGATGTTATTTCGAAGGGTTCAACGTGAAAGTTTACTAAAAGAGATTGCGTGTTTATGTGGTGTATAAGTGCAAGTGTATATTTGGGCAAATGTGTATGAGAACAATGGTGTAATGCGAGCCATGTGCTCGAAATGTGATTAAAATTGTGGTAAGGTTGATATGGTGTAAGCACTACTATGAATACTCGTAAATATTGGTGTTGATTATTCATTTGAATGATTATTATTGAACATGCTTGGTGTGATGTGTGTAAATATGAAAGTAATATGAATAAAACATGGGAGAGTAAAATTATTAGTAAAATAGTTTGAAACAACAACAATTACTTGATTTTGAAAAATCACCATAAATAGTGGGAATTGATTTAAATGCTGAATGAGAGATGAAATTAAAGCTCATTGAATCTATTTTCACATAAAAGAATGGTGTAATTAAATGAATTTTATATTATGAGATATTTAAATTTTCATGAGACAAGGTCTGAATGGTTTTGGAAATCCCTTGTTTCAACTTTGGAAAATCATTAAAAATTGTATAAAAATTTTTACGGTGTGTAATTTATATCCCTAGAATCCTTGATGAGTCTACTTTCAATAGAGAGAAATAGGAAGGTTATCCGAACCCTATAAGTGAGAATTTTGATTTTCAGTGAAGAGGAGTTCGAGCTGCTGAACAACAAAACAGGGAAAATTTTAATGAATAAATTGTATTGATTGTCTAACCCAAAAATTTTGGAAATTTTATGACAACATTATATGAGTCTAGTTTAAAGGAAAATTAGCAGATCTAAATTTGGAGTTCTGTAGCTCTAGATATAATGAATTTAGATACAGTTACTCAAGAAGACAGCCTAAGGTGAATTTGTGCAAAAAGGTGAAATCATGTGAATCTAAAATGACGTTATCGTAAGAATACTTTTTAAGAATGGAAACATCTTGTTTGTTAAATTGCTTATTATTACATGCTGACTTACTAAGCTGTAAAGCTTACACCCTTCTTTTCTTTTCTCCTAGTATTGTCAAGTTAGCTCGGGGTTGGAGATCGTCGGAGGCAGCATCACACTATCACTTCGATAAGTTAGAGTAATGCCAAGTCTTATTAGTTTACAAGTGAGTGGCATGTATATAGATTTAATTATTAGTAGTATGTATGATTGTGAACTGGTTAAATGCATTAGCTGATGATACTTCATTATATATAGCTATGAGATGTGGCTCATAATAGCTATAGGTATGTAAGCGTTGTTTATACAGGCATGGAAATGTCGTGATGTAGGTAGGTATATTACATATGTTAGACGGTTAAATCTAGAATAATCAAAGGTGTGATGTATGCTTATGAGTGTGAAGAGTTAAGAGTACAAAAAGGGTTTAGAAATAGCCTAAATTTTAGCCACACGGGCAGAGACACGGCTATGAGTCTCAGTTGTGTAGAGGACACGGCCTAGCACATGGGCATGTGACCTGGCTGTGTGACCTTAAATGTGTGCTAACGTCATAAACAAAGAGTTACACGGGTGGAGGACAAGGGTGTGTCCTAAGCCACACAGGCGTGTGAGACTACACGGCTTGCCCACATGGGCGTGTGACTCTTCAAAATGTGAAAAATATTAATTGTGTTTTAAAAGTTTCAAAAGTTCTCAGTTTAGTCTCGAATCATTACCAGTGTATGTTTTGGGCCTCAAAGGCCCGTAAAAGGGTTTTTGAGATGGAAGTTGAGAAGTTTTAAATTAGAACAAAAATTTATGACTTGGTTTTACACGTTCATGTGCGTTTAAGTCCGGTAACACCTCGTACCCTGTCCCGACATCGGATATGGGTAAGGGGTGTTACATTTAGTGGTATCAGAGCTATGGTTTAGTCGGTTCTCAAACTAATCTATTGTGTGTGAGCGTTTAACTATACATACTACAAATTCGTGATAGTCCGATGTCTCCCGGCGTGAATGAGAACCATCTTGTTTAGACAGAGGTACTATCCAACCGAGCTATATCCAATTATGCTGATAGTGATATTAAAGCAATTAAGCAAAGTACAGTTATGATAAGATGAAACTTAGAAAGGTATGAATAGAAGTTCATAATATGTATGTGTTAATGTACGAGGTAAGATGACCATAAGTTGAGAAATGTGGAAAAAATAGAATAAAGTGAAAGTTTATAGGGTGATAAGCCTTTTCGTGTTTACTTGGGATCATATGATGTTACGTACTCAACATATTTGATTAAGTGAATATGATAAACAAATTCATTCAAATAGATGGAATTTATGTGTATGTACACTTGCTTGAATAAGTGTAAACAGTATGATCATATGGTGGAATCTTATGTTGAAGTGTTAAACTAGAGATAACACGATGTTTTTTTTTTTATTTCTTTGTTATTGAGCCATGAAATTTTATAATGGTATGAAAATTGAATTGGAAAATCAAATTGAGTAGAACGCAGGAAATGAGTACGATCGTTGAATGAGGAATTGACGAATAAGACCATGGTTGGACCATGGCAGTATATGTGAGTACGTGAAAGACCATAGCTAGGCTATGGCATCGTGATGGTATGTAAGACCATAGTTGGGCTATGGCATTGTGATACGTGTAAGACCATGTCCAGGACATGGCATCGATATTAGACTTTGTGTAAGACCATAGCGGGCTATGGCATTGTGATGTGAGTAAGATCATAGTTGAACTATGGCATCGAGTAAGGGACATACTCAAGCCCGTAAGGCATTCTCTAAATTGACAAAGATGGTAAAAAAATTGAAGCTACATGATGGAAATTTAATTAACTATTAATGTTGAGTTCAAGTAAGTAAATCCATTGCTTGAAATTGTGGATGACAGAAAACATTTATATGATAAATAAGTGTATAAATTTGCTTGCAATGAACAATATGATTTTGGTGATATCACGTTAATGATGAAAGATAAGTCATATGTGTATGCTCAAGAGAGTCAAGTTAGAGGCTTTATGACCTTGAACTAGTATGGTTGTAAGATCTTTGATTTACATGTTGGGTGAATTGTGAATGAATGTATGTATTTTGGTTGTGGTAGTAGTTTGAGGAAAAGAATGTTTTGATATGTTACCATTCGATGGTTGAAATCAACCCAGTTGTTCTTATAAAAGTAAGCTAGTTTATTGAGATGTGGTTACAATTATATGTATTTAGGCATGTCCTCAGCTAAGAAAATAAAATTCTATACACTCACGAGTATGTATAGATATTGATGGATAGCTTAAATGATGAGATTAAATTTTGGAAATTTAAGTTCAAATGTATGCCTATTAGATTGTTTGAAATCGAACGATCTTATTGTGAATTAACGGTGTACCGATTTACAAAGTCATCGCACTATAAGAATTTAACTTATCTATGAATGGTTACATTTAGTTCTGAGCTTAGTTTAAAAAAAAAAATGGAGTAAAGAATTTGCGATTTTTGTTAGTGAGGTATTATGGAACAGATTGGAATGTGTTTAATACAAAACATAGGGTGATGGTTTGTATGTTTGACGGAAAGATGTCATATGCTGTAACGCCCTAATTTTTGGGATTTTTTTTATTTTGAGTGAACTTAAAATTTTGTTTGTCTGGTTACGTTAAATTATGTTTGGGTGTGTTAGTGGGCCTTCAAGCCTAAGTGGAAACCCGATAGAATTTTAAAATTTTAGACTTAAAGAGAGGGGGCCTTAAGTAGGTGGGCTTTTAAACAAAAGTGGGTAAGTTAAGACACAAGGTGACCAGTGGTAGGGTGGCTATGTAACGCCACATAAGAGACAAGGGAGTGGCGTGTGGAAGCTGTGCAAGGGCTTGGGATCAAGTCCCATGGTAAGCAAGGTGCTATTTTATTTTTAATGCATGTGCAAGGCATGTGCTGGACTCCAAGTGAAACTCTGCTGGGAAGAGTTTGAGGTGTCCATGGGATTGAATCAAAGAGGATAAGGAGGAGAAAATTTAGGGATTTCAAATGGAAGTAAGAGTTGGCCGGCCAAGGGACTTTGGTTTAGCATTTTAGGCTAGGAGAGCTTAGTGTAGCAATTTCGGCTTTTATTGTGTATGTGCCGATTGCCTTGAGTTTTTCCTTTCAGGATTTGTTTTGACCTCTTTTCTTGGTTGCCGAATAGGTATAGGGGTAGGCTCTTTCATTCTTTCTTTTCTCCTCCCTTTGTTCTAGAAGCCGAAACCGTAAGCACAAATCACTTGTGCCCATTTGTCCATAACGAAACACTCTCATCTTTTCTTTCTTCTATTTTCTCTTCTATTTTCTTCTAAAGCCGAATCCATCTCTTCTCTCTTGTTTTCTCCACCAATTGAGGCAATCTTTCTTTTCAAACTTTCTTGTCGATTACCATAAAAAAGCCTAAAGTAAATTCACCATTGCCGATTTCTTTTTTGGTTCAAACTTCTTCTTATTTCTATTTCAAATCTTTCAAGAGCTAAATCTCAAACCTCTCATCTCTCTGTCGTTCATCTCTCTTTTATTTCGTAAACTTTTCTTCATCTTCTTCTTCTATCTTTCCCTCAAAATCGAAATAAACATACCTTAGAGTAGGTTTTAAAAGTCGAATCGTTAGATCTATTCTCTACTCGTATTTTGGGGTTAGATCTACAACAGATCTGGATAGGAAGGTATTTGGAAACATTCTTCAACAAGTAGATCTTTGGTAAGTACTCGGAACCCCTTTCTATTCAGTAACTTGTGGTTTAAGAAAAGCCGAAAACCCCTAACTACATAGGGTGGCTGTCGATTGTGGCTAAGGGTTTTATTGGTTTTCTTTTTCGGTTTCTTGTGTGTTAGTAGGGATAGTATGTGATCTAACAAGGAGTGTTTGAGCCTAGGATTGTGGGATAATCTAGATCTAGATCTAGTTATAATTTCGAAAAAGGTAAGTATTTAAGGGCCTTAGATGATGTTGGCCGAATATGGTAAGTTGGTAGTTTGATTGATTTGGTAGATTGTAGATTAACAATGTGATCTAAACGACTGTAGGTTGATTGTTCGAGGGATTCCTACAAATCTCGCAAATCAGGTGTGTAAACGACACCCACTAGTAGACTAGATCAACAAAAGCCGAAAGGCTAAAATGCCGAAATTTTGGCATTTCGAGGGCTTGCGAGTGTGTGAACGCTTGTGGGTCGGTTAAAACAGTAATATCAGTATTCGCAAATGGTAAGAGTGCTGGGTGCGCATTTTCGTGCACGTTGGTGATTTTGGGCTTCGAAGGGCCGAATTTGGGCCCAATGGGCTTACAGGCCCATTTGGGTGAAAAAGAGCGATAAGTGTAATCTAGTTGTTGGACTATTACTTTTGCTAAAACGGACATAAAATATGGACGTAGTGGGTCGTAATAGCTACTGGACGCTTTAGGGCCCATTAGGGGTTTTAGGGCCCGAGAACTCTAAGTTGTTAAAATGGGCTAAATAAGTTATCTAGATGTCATTATGACTGTTAACAAACTATAATGTGCATAAAACCCTAAAAACTGGTAAATTTACTAAAATACCCCTTAAGGGTGGAAAATTACTATTTTACCCCTAGATGCTAAAAGACCGTTTTCCCCTAGAGTTAAATTGACTGAAATGCATGCTGAATTTTATCTGTGCACTGTATGCCATGACATTTTATACTGTTGAATGGGATTGGGTTTTTGATGGAGGAAGTGCTAAGTGGCAATGCCACATTTACTGTTAGGGGCTTTCCCTCGTTTTACTATTAGTGGCTTGGCCACGTTATTTGAATAAGCAGCTATGCTGCGACTGTGATGTGTTGGGCTGGGTGGGTCGAATAATTCCCCACATGGTGTGTAGGGCTAGTACGGGTGGTGTGTAGGGCTGGATTGGGCTAGGTTTTTGCATACATGCATTAATACTGTTCTGTTACTGTAATGGGCCTAAGGGCAACACTGATCTCTGAATAGGGCTAAGGCCTAGTTAATACTATATCTGGATAGGGATTAGGCCCAGTTAAGCTTGAACTAATTTGGGCTCTGGTTGGGTTTAGCTTACACACTGAGTTTTCCAAACTCACCCCCTTTTCCTTCATCTATGCAGGTGAGCCCCAAACTTAGTGGGCTTGGAGCTGGCGGGATTCAGAGCAGCCACGTGAACTGCACTTGGTTAAAATACCGCCTTAAATTATTAATTTCAGTACTTTCAAATTTATTTTCTTTTAGGTTTTTAATTTGTAATAAGGCCGCTCTTTAAGTATTTTATTTTGATTTTTATTTATTTACTTATAACTTGCTTAAAATGGATAGACTAAGACTGCGCGGATTTTTATTTAAAATTAATCACAATTGTCAAAACACATCGTACGTGTAACACCCCTGACCCTTACCCGTCGACGGAGGGTTAAGAGGCACTACGGAACAAACACGAAATAGTCCAAAAATAATTTGCATAAATTTTCAAGCACTCCTAATCCGAATACTTTGTCTATAAATGTATATACCACTTATAAATTGAACTAGCAATTTACTTTAACTAATACTTATCATACATATAGCAATAGTTTACATGCAAGTTAACCAAAGCCTTATTTTAGTACCTAGCCGAATATTAAGCTCCTAAAGATTTCCAAGACTTGAGTCATGTTATGAATTTGTATAGCGTACTTTAAAGAATTTCACCATCATCTTTATCACCAAAGCATTTGATCATAGCCGTTTATAGTCAATTAATCTTTCAAGCAGTCACACTTAAACATTTACAAAATTAATACTAAATGTCAACTCAAATTTTCATACTATTAACACTTACTTTCAATTACCCAACTGGATAGATATAACACACACAACATAAACAACCAAAAGCATAATTCTTTCATAATCAATCCTATTCAACCATAACATGCATCATTTATGAAACATTTATAAGGTAATTTGATAAGCCATTTTCGTATGGCTATTCATATTTACAATTCAAAAAGAATTCAGAGTTCAAAACAAGGATTTTTAGCCTACACATGCCATCGTATTAAAAAGGAAGAATAAACCTTCGAAGGTACCCAAATCTATCGACGATAGTGTGAGTGACTTGGACTTGAATCCCTCGAACCGTAGCTTCAAAAGAAAACTATAAAACAGAAGGAGACAAAACAACGAAGTAAGCTTTCTAAGCTTAGTAAGCTTTGAGTAATTTATACAAATATTATCTTATAGTATCAAAAATATTCAATAACGTAAAACTCAATTTCTAAAGGCATATTCACTTAGCCGAATATACATTCATATATGATGAAATTTTAGCAATTCTTTTCAATTTATTTATCATCCATCTAATATAATAAGATCCCATTCATTCATATAAGCAGAATTCAAGGCCGAACTTGTATATATTTTGGTAAGCCTAGATGGAAACTCTCTTTCATATATCCAAACAAGCTTATTACTTAAGACACAACTCAATGCAATATCATATATGAGTATATATTACGTACCTGACCTTCTTAGTGTGATGTTAATACTTTATTTAAGTTGTATTACAATTTCCCATCACTTGAACACATGCTCGAATCACCGGCATTAAGCCTGCTAGGCACAAGGGCCCGAATGTATCACCGGCACAAAGCCTGCTAGGCACAAGGGCCCAATTACATGTCATCGGCACAAAGCCTGCTAGGCACAAGGGCCCAATTACTATCACCGGCACAAAGCCTGCTAGGCACAAGGGCCCAATTACATATCATTGTTGAGTCTCGTGCTTTATTTACTCACATACTAATAGGTTGCACATAGCACATTATAATCATATTTCATAAGTTATTTTCGATATAGGTAAAACATACGCATTATAGCATTTTCACATAAACTCAAACTGGCCAACCCCATATAATATACCATATCATATCCATTCGGTTTAATGGAAATAATTACATAAATTTCTTATACAGATATTAATCACACTATTCTTTCAATTCCATATATGCATACGGCATCTTATCATATACTAACATATTTCATCATTGGATTTTATCAAAGTTAGATCAATTTTTTATAAGGTATTCAACTTAAATATTTCATATTATAATTATGTATGTGCTAAGTTGATTTACTCAAAACTTACCTCGATATATTCAAACGGTTGTAGCTCAGCTACTCAACTACCTTCTCTTTTCCTTTATCCGACTTTAATCCTCTTTGCTCTTGAGCTTAAAATAAACAAATGGGTTCATTTTAATTACAATCGGTAAGGCATTTTTTTTACACTATGAATTATAATAATTTACCATCACATCAAATGACCTAAGACCATACAACAATTTTATTCACTATCTTGCATAATAACACTTACACAATTTAAACTAAAGGAATTTCCAAAATGACCCTATTAGCTTTGAAACAATGGCCATAACCGAATGTCCAAATAAAAAATGTTTATACATCTTTCATTAACACATATATATATACACATATCAATAGTCTATGCAGTGGCATTAAGCACATTCGGCAAATTTGCACTTATAAATGCCAAAATTTAATATTCAAACATTAAGCCTATTTCCCTAATTCAAAATATTAATTCATCAACAATTTTTAACATACCAAGGCTTTAATCGATTCTATCATTCATCAGTATTTCAAGAACTCATGTCAAGGCATTCAACCAATTCGGTTTATATACATTAACCTCTAATCAAGGTTCAATTTCATCAACCAAGTAAATACTTCACTTATTCATTGCTATATCTCAATTTTACTTGATTTTAATATAAATTACTTAACAACTCCACAATTTTACAAATCGCAAGAATGCCTAAGACCCTAATGCACAAACTGATTCAAATTTTTGTTTTGAATTCACACTCAACCTCATTTAACTAGTACAACCATCAATTAACTCCCTAAATTCACCAAAACATGAAAATGAAACCCATACCACACCTTTCTATCATGGCCGAATACAACATTGGCATTATTCTCAAAAACACATACATGGGTCATGGCATAGGCTACAAAATAAATTCAATTTCATAGAAATTACATTAAAATCATTTGAACTCATACCTTAATTAGCCTCCTACTTAACCGAATGTCTTAGGCTCTTTCTCACCTTTCTCTTGATGAGTTCGGCAAAAACAAAGACAAAATGAAGCTTATTTTCCATTATTTCATGACATGCATGCTTTATTTATTCAATTACTAACCTACCCCTATTAAAAATCATGTCTTTCCACTAAGCCATGGACGATAGTGTCAATGTCAATTATGTATGGTCAATTTGTAGCATAGGCCCTCTTTATTTTATGGGGCATTTAATTTCGGCACTTACAAACAAGGCCATCTAAATTACCTTTTATAATTATTATGTCATATAATTCAAATAAAGAAAGACATGAAATGTGGAACACATAATTTCATGGTAATGATGGCCGGTCACTATGTCAAATTTGGTAAATTTGACATGCAACTCCCCAACTAATAATCCATGCACTATTTGGCCTCTTTTAATATTTCCTAACGCATTTTCAATTTATAATACACAAGTCCTTTTTATTAAATTCACATACACCTAACAAAAATCAAAGCATCAAAATTTCACACATGCATTTTCACATTTAATAAGGATGAAATTTATCTTTTAATAAATTTTACGTCTCGGTTTAGTGGTCCTAGAACCACTTCCTAGCTAGGGTCGAATTAGGGCTGTCACAACTCTCCCCCCTTTTTAGGGATTTTCGTTCCTGAAAATCTTACCGGTGAATAGATTTGGATAACGTTCGTTCATCGAATCTTCTATCTCCCAAGTTGCTTCCTTGATACTGTGTTTCAGCCACAACACCTTTACTAAGGAAATTTTCTTATTCCGCAATTCTTTCACCTCGCGAGCCAAGATACGGACCGGTTCCTCCTTAAAACTCATATCAGGCTAAATTTCAATATCGGAAGAACTAATCACATGAGAAGGATCGGATCTATAATGTCGAAGCATCGAGACATGAAAGACATTGTGAATCTTTTCAAGTTCAGGAGGCAAAATCAATCTGTACGCTACCGGCCCAATTCGTTCCGAAATCTCATATGGTCTGATAAATCTGGGAATCAATTTGCCTTTACGGCCAAATCTAAGTACCTTTTTCTACGGTGAAACTTTCAAAAACACTTTATCACCAATCTGATACTCGATATCTTTTCGTTTCATATCTGCACATGATTTCTGACGATCTGATGCCGTTTTCAAACTGTCACGAATTATTTTCACTTTTTGTTCTGCCTCTCTGACTAAATCAACCCCGAGAATCTTATTCTCACTAAGCTCGGTCCAAAATAGAGGTGTACGGCACTTTCGACCGTAGAGAGCTTCCCATTTTAATACTCGATTGAAAACTATTGTTATACGCGAATTCAACCAAAGGCAAATATTTTTCCCACGAACCGTTAAATTCGAGTATGCAACATCTCAACATGTCCTCGAGTATCTGAATAACCCATTCAGATTGACCGTCAGTCTGCGGATGGAAAGCACTGCTAAAATGAAGCTTGGTACCCAATGCTTCATGCAGTTTCCTCTAAAACTGTGAAGTAAATCGGGGATCTCTATCCGAAACAATAGAAGTCGGCACTCCATGCAATCGTACAATCTGAGAGACATACAATTCCGCTAATTTATCAAGTGAAAAATCCGTACGAACAGGGATGAAATGAGCCGACTTGGTCAATCTATCAACTATAACCCAAATGGAGTCTTTCTTGCTCGAAGTTAGCAGCAAACCGGACACAAAATCCATTGTAACTCGATCCCACTTCCACTCGGGTATTAAGATCGACTGAAGTAATTCCGAAGGCACCTGATGTTCCGCTTTCACTTGTTGACAAATCAAACATTTAGAAACATAGTCGGAGATGTCTCGTTTCATACCGTGCCACCAGTACTGATGTTTCAGGTCATTGTACATTTTTGTGCTACCCGGATGAACTGACATTCTGCTATCATGAGCCTCATTCAAAATCATCGGAACAAGTTTAGAATTTCTCGAAATACATAATCGGTTTTTGAATCTCAAACAATTATTATCGTCAATCTGAAACTCTGAGTCTACCTTCAAAATACACTGATCTCTTTTAGTAGTCAAATCGGCATCGACTTTCTCAGCTTCACAGATTTGCCGCACGTACGCTGGTTCTGCCTTTAATTCTGCTATCAACAAATTATCCGTAGATATGGACAAATAGACATTCATTGCTCGCAATGCAAATAGGGATTTCCGACTGAGAGCATCTGCAACTACATTAGCCTTACTCGGATAATAATTGATAACAAGCTCGTAGTCTTTCAGCAACTCTAACCATCGTCTTTGTCTCAAATTCAAATCTTTTTGAGTCATTAGATACTTCAAACTTTTATGATCAGAAAAGACATGGCATTTTTCTCCGAACAAGTAGTGGCGCCAAATTTTTAGAGCAAAAACAATAGCAGCTAGCTCAAGATCATGAGTAGGATAATTTGTCTCATGAGGTTTCAATTGCCTCGAGGGATACGCAACCACTCGGCCTTCTTGCATCAAAACGCAACCCAAACCGTTCTGAGAGGTGTCACTATAAACTACATACTCCTTACCGGACTCAGGCTGAACCAACACAGGAGCTTCTGTCAAAAGAGTTTTCAACTGGTCGAAACTTTCCTGACACTTTTCTGACCACTCGAACTTAACATCTTTTTGTAATAGTTTTGTCAGCGGTGTCGAGATCATCGAGAACCCTTTCACAAATGGTCGATAGTAACCGGCAAGCCCCAAAAAGCTTCGAACTTCAGTAACATTTCTCGGAGCTTTCAAGTCAAGAATAGCTGAAATTTTGTTTGGATCGACTCGAATGCCCGATTCAGATACCACATGTCCCAAGAAACTAACTTCTCTCAACAAGAACTCACATTTACTGAACTTAGCATATAACTGCTTGTCTCGCAAAATCTACAATACTAATCTCAGGTGCTCGGCATGGTCGGTTTCATCACGCGAATAGATCAAAATATCGTCAATAAACACAACTACAAACCAGCCCAAATACTGTCTGAAAATTTAATTCATCAAGTCCATAAATACCGCAGGAGCATTAGTGAGGCCAAATGGCATCACTAAGAATTCGTAGTGACCGTATCTCCTTCTGAATGCTATTTTAGGCACATCTGAGTCTCGAACTCGCAACTGATAATATCCCGATCGCAAATCTATCTTCGAGAACACTGAGGCTCCCTTCAGCTGATCGAACAAATCATCAATGCATGGTAATGGATATTTGTTCTTTATTGTCACTTTATTTAATTGACGATAGTCGATGCACATTCTCATCGTTCTGTCTTTCTTTTTCATGAATAAAACTGGTGCACCCCAAGGTGAGAAACTTGGTCGAGCAAAACCTTTATCTATCAATTCTTGCAGCTGAACTTTCAATTCTTTTAATTCGGTTAGTGCCATACGGTATGGAGTTATCGAAATTGGAGCTGTTCCAGGTAGAAGTTCAATGCCAAACTCTACTTCACGAATAAGTGGTAATCCCGGCAATTCCTCGGGAAAAAATCCAGATATTCACAAACTACTGGCACCGGTTCAAGCTTCTTTTCTGACTCTTTACTATCAATTACATATGCGAGATATGCCTCACATCCCCTTTTTACATAATTCTGAGCTTGCATCGAAGATATTACAGCTGGCAACCCGTTCAAATCAGATGACTCAACCCGAATTATTTTATTATTCGCGCATCGCAAATCAATAATCTTCTGCTTGCAATTCACTACCGCATCATGCACAGTCAACCAATCCATCCCAAGAATAATGTCAAATTCATCAAACGGTAACAGCATCAAATCAGCCAGGAAATAAGAATCTCGAATCATTAGAGGACATCTCTTGCACACTTTATCGACTAACACACATTGACCGGGAGGATTTGACACTCGAATTACGAACTCAGTAGACTCAACAGGTAGAGTCTTACTGGATGCTAAAGTTTCACACACATACGAATGGGTTGAACCGGGATCAATCAAAGCTATAACATTAGTGTCAAAGAGAGTAAAAATACCGGTAATAACGTCACGGGAAGAAGCCTCCTCACGGGCACGGATAGCATAAGCCCTGGCAGGTGCACGAGCCTCCGATCTGATCGCAGTGTCCCTAGTCCCTCTCTGAGTGCCGCTAACATTACCTCCATGCCTCGGTGGTCGACCCCGTGCTGCCATGTTACCAGGTCTCTCACTAGGAGCAGTATTACGTTCAACCATTTTTGGACAATCTTTTATGAAGTGATCAGCAGAACCACATTTAAAACAGGAGCGAACACGCAGTCTGCAGCTCCCTGGATGCCATTTCCTACATAGTTTGCATACTGTTCTTTCCCCACGGTCATTGCCTACACTAACAATAGAAGTGGCTCGCGTACTCACTGAAGGTCGATCACGATCTCGTCTAGAATAACCCGAATTAGCCTTAGATCTGCTCGACTCGTCTCGAAATTTCTTCGAGGATTGCTGAAAAGATTTTCCCGACAATCTCTTGCGGAACTCTTTAACTCCATCTTCAGCCTTTCTCTTTTCATTTCTGAGCTCTTCAGCCTTGCAAGCTCGCTCGACTAATACGACGAACTCTTTGATTTCCAAAATTTCCACCAACAATATGATATCTTCGTTTAATCCGTCTTCAAAATGTTTACACATGATAGCCTCGGACGATACACACTCGTGAGCATATCTGCTGAGCGGTACGAATTCTGTCTCATATTCTGTTACTGACATCCGGCCTTGTTTTAGCTCAAGAAATTCCTTCCGTTTCTGATCGATGAATCTCTGACTGATATATTTCTTGTGGAATTCGGTTTGGAAGAACTCCTAGGTAACCCGCTCTCTCGGGACGACAGAAACCAAAGTGTTCCACCAATAGTAGGTAGAGTCGCGTAGCAGAGATACCGCACACTGCAGACATTCCTCGGGTGTACATGACAACTCGTCGAACACTCGGATTGTATTATCGAGCCAAAACTCGGCCCGCTCAGCATCATTACTAGGTGTAGCCCGAAACTCTTCAGCCCTATATTTTCTAATTTTGTCAACTAGAGGCCTACTAGATCTCAATGGATCAGTCACAGGAGGAGCTACATATGTCGGAAGAGGAGTATTCGAAGGCGGGGGTTGTGGAACAGCCGGATTCGTTCGAATAAATTGAGTGAACCAGTCACTCATCATTGCGTAGAAAGCTTGTCAGGTGTCATCATCTCGATGACTTATATTCGGTTGAGAGTCATTAGGTGCAGTCCCTTGCGCGGGAGCTGGCGCTACGCTCTCTACGTCATCCGCTACAATTCGATCAGGTTCGGGATTCATTTCTATGCAAAAATTCACATTTTGAATGTCAGAAGTCACCACACTATCATATTAACTAACAATGGCATGTATAGCTATATTCACACATGCTACGTTAGTCAGAGAACCGACTAAACCGTAGCTCTGATACCAATAAAATGTAACACCCCTGACCCTTACCCGTCGACGGAGGGTTAAGAGGCATTACGGAACAAACACAAAATAGTCCAAAAATATTTTGCATAAATTTTCAAGCATTCCTAATCCGAATACTTTGTCTATAAATGTATATACCACTTATAAATTGAACTAGCAATTTACTTTAACTAATACTTATCATACATATAGCAATAGTTTACATGCAAGTTAACCAAAGCCTTATTTTAGTACCTAGCCGAATATTAAGCTCCTAAAGATTTCCAAGACTTGAGTCATGTTATGAATTTGTATAGCATGCTTTAAAGAATTTCACCATCATCTTTATCACCAAAACAATTGATCATAGCCGTTTATAGTCAATTAATCTTTCAAGTAGTCACACTTAAACATTTACAAAATTAATACTAAATGTCAACTCAAATTTTCATTCTATTAACACTTACTTTCAATTACCCAACTGGATAGATATAACACACACAACATAAACAACCAAAAGCATAATTCTTTCATAATCAATCCTATTCAACCATAACATGCATCATTTATGAAACATTTACAAAGTAATTTGATAAGCCATTTTCGCATGGCTATTCATATTTACAATTCAAAAAGAATTCAGAGTTCAAAACAAGGATTTTTAGCCTACACATGCCATCGTATTAAAAAGGAAGAATAAACCTTCGAAGGTACCAAAATCTATCAACGATAGTGTGAGTGACATGGACTTGAATCCCTCGAACCGTAGCTTCAAAAGAAAACTATAAAACAGAAGGAGACAAAACAACGAAGTAAGCTTTCTAAGCTTAGTAAGCTTTGAGTAATTTATACAAATCTTATCTTATAGTATCAAAAAATATTCAATAACGTAAGACTCAATTTCTAAAGGCATATTCACTTAGCCGAATATACATTCATATATAATGAAATTTCAACAATTCCTTTCAATTTATTTATCATCCATCTAATATAATATGATCCCATTCATTCATATAAGCAGCATTCAAGGCCGAACTTGTATATATTTTGGTAAGCCTAGATGGAAACTCTCTTTCATATATCCAAACAAGCTTATTACTTAAGACACAACTCAATGCAATATCATACTTTATCTAAGTTGTATTACAATTTCCCATCACTTTAACACATGCTCGAATCACCGGCAGTAAGCCTGCTAGGCACAAGGGCTCGAATATATCACCGGCACAAAGCCTGCTAGGCACAAAGGCCCCAATGTATCACCGGCACAAAGCCTGCTAGGCACAAGGGCCCGATTACATATCACCGGCACCAAGCCTGCTAAGCACAAGGGCCCGAATGTATCACCGGCACAAAGCCTGCTAGGCACAAGGGCCCGATTACATATCACCGGCACAAAGCCTGCTAGGCACAAGGGCCCGATTACATATCATTGTTGAGTCTCGTGCTTTATTTACTCACATACTAATAGGTTGCACATAGCACATTTTAATCGTATTTCATAATTTATTTTTGATATAGGTAAAACATACGCATTATAGCATTTTCACATAAACTCAAACAGGCCAACCCCATATAATATACCATATCATATCCATTCGGTTTAATGGAAATAATTACATAAATTTCTTATACACATACTAATCACACTATTCTTTCAATTCCATATATGTATACGGCATCTTATCATATACTAACATATTTCATCATTGGATTTTATCAAAGTTAGATCAATTTGTTATAAGGCATTCAACTTAAATATTTCATATTATAATTATGTATGTGCTAAGTTGATTTACTCAAAACTTACCTCGATATATTCGAACAGTTGTAGCTCGGCTACTCAACTACCTTCTCTTTTCCTTTATCCAACTTTAATCCTCTTTGCTCTTGAGCTTAAAATAAACAAATGGGTTCGTTTTAATTACAATCGGTAAGGCATTTTTTTTACACTATGAATTATAATAATTTACCATCACATCAAATGACCTAAGACCATACAACAATTCTATTCACTATCTTGCATAATAACACATACACAATTTAAACTAAAGGAATTTCCAAAATGACCCTATTAGCTTTGAAACAATGGCCATAACCGAATGTCCAAATAAAAAATGTTTATACATCTTTCATTAACACATATATATATATATACATATCAATAGTCTATGCAGTGGCATTAAGCACATTCGGCAAATTTGCACTTATAAATGCCAAAATTTAATATTCAAACATTAAGCCTATTTCCCTAATTCAAAATACTAATTCATCAATAATTTTTAACATACCAAGGCTTTAATCGATTCTACCATTCATCAGTATTTCAAGAACTCAAATCAAGGCATTCAACCAATTCAGTTTATATACATTAACCTCTAATCAAGGTTCAATTTCATCAACCAAGTAAATACTTCACTTATTCATTGCTATATCTCAATTCTACTTGATTTTAATATAAATTACTTAACAACTCCACAATTTTACAAATTGGCAACAATGCTTAAGACCCTAATGCACAAACCGATTCAAATTTTTGTTTTGAATTCACACTCAACCTCATTTAACTAGTACAACCATCAATTAACTCCCTAAATTCACCAAAACGTGAAAATGAAACCCATACCACACCTTTCTATCATGGCCGAATACAACATTGGCAGTATTCTCAAAAACACATACATGGGTTATGGCATAGACTACAAAATAAATTCAATTTCATAGAAATTACATTAAAATCATTTGAACTCATACCTTAGTTAGCCTCCTACTTAACCGAATGTCTTAGGCTCTTTCTCACCTTTCGCTTGATGAATTCGGCAAAAACAAAGATAAAATGAAGCTTATTTTCCATTATTTGTATGGTCAATTTGCAGCACAGGCCCTCTTTATTTTATGGGGCATATAATTTCGGCACTTACAAACAAGCCTAACTAAATTACCTTTTATAATTATTATGTCATATAATTCAAATAAAGAAAGACATGAAATATGGAACACATAATTTCATGGTAATGATGGCCGATCACTATGTCAAATTTGGTAAATTTGACATGCAACTCCCCGACTAATAATCCATGCACTATTTGGCCTCTTTTAATATTTCCTAACGCATTTTCAATTTATAACACACAAGTCCTTTTTATTAAATTCACATACACCTAACAAAAATCAAAGCATCAAAATTTCACACATGCATTTTCACATTTAATAAGGATGAAATTTATCTTTTAATAAATTTTACGTCTCGGTTTAGTGGTCCCAGAACCACTTCTCGGCTAGGGTCGAATTAGGGCTGTCACAGTACGCATCAAATGGATAACCTAATGACAAAACAAGATCATTTAAAGAAATAAAACTGATAGTGGATAGGCTTTTATACATTAAGTAACCTATTTTTTTCTCGCAACTCTTAAAAATGATCATGCAAAATCACCCTAAACGTATTAATTAAAGAATGAGTTGTAGTTTATCGTCCATGTGACACACCAGATTTGGCCATAACGTCCGGGCCAAGTTTGGGGTGTTACATATGCTTTCTGATTCTAATGGGTAAAAGTGTCTAATGCTACAGAAAAAGAACTGAAGTTTAAGACTTTATCAATGGATTAGAAATAATGAAAGATGTCGAGAAGATTTTTTATCAATCTCTGAGAAAATAGTTATAGTCACAGATACTTGGACGAAAATTCTTTACTCATAATTGTGAGTACTGTTTACTTGATTGATCTTACTTGATAATGGTCTAATTCTAGCAATGTTAAATGTTAAAGCAGGATTTTCTTTGCGAAATTGGGAAACTCAAAAATGTGATAGCGAAAGATAATCTAAATGAGTTTAGAGTGAGTTTATTTCTGATATTGAATTCTGGGTCAAACTTGATTCCTGTTGTTACAGATATGTCGAAGTAGAATATGCATATTGATAAATCCAGAACTTATGCCGAAGTTTTGGTACGAAGCTCAGTAGTAGCACATTTGTTCCTCCATGGGTAATAAAATGTACAGTTATGTGAGTAAATATTTTGGTTATTGAGTATATATATTCTGGGGTGAGTAATTCAGGTTCTGTGTTAAAGTTTAAAAGTTATTGAAAGGAGATATATGAGGTTTAATTGATTTATGATTCTGGAAATGTAACACCCTAAAAAATAGAATTCTTTAATTCTGTTTGTTCTATCTTATTTGCATGTTTGGTGTGTTGGTTGTGGGAGTTAGGAGTGTTTTGGTATGTCTGAAGGGTCTTGGGATCGAACCTAGGCTTTTGTAAAAACTCTTGCTTTTTTGCTTAAGTGAACCCTTGTTCACTGAACTTAGGCCTTTTAAATAAATGTGTGTGTTGCAAGACACGAAAGGCGTGATAGTCAAGTGGCAAATAGTGTGTGCTGTATGCTTAGAGGTCTTGAGTTTGAGCTGTCTTGTGCACAATAGATTGTTATTTTGCTACTCACATAAGGAGGTGGTTGAAATTGACTGAAATTTTTCATGATGGAAGGTTGAATCAGTCTTAGAGTGTGGAGGAGGGAATTTAGGAGGATGTTGAGGAGAAAATCGGGGAATGGATCAAGGAGTAGAGAGTTGGCCAAATGTAGGATTCTTTCGAGAAAGTTTGGTGATAGGCAGCTAGTGTCAATTTTGGCTAGGTTGGCTTTAGTTTTTCGGTAACTTTGTTTCTTTTTGCCTCTTTTCATACTCTCATTGTGACCAATCGGGTAAGTTTTGTGTTAATTTCCTTTTGTCTTAGATCTATTCGGTACATAGCTTATTCTATATTCGACTTCTCATCTTGCTATAGCCAAATTTTCTTTTCCCTTCTCTCTTGTTTTCAAGTACCTTTTCTTGAAAGCTTTTGGCCGAATATCTCCTTATATTCTCTCCCTCTCTTTTTCGTTACCTCTCTTGGCTGAATATACCATTAGCATTCACCCTTCTTCTCAAGCTTCGTTTCTCTTGGTTGGTTTAGCTGAATGCCCTTGCCTTGGTAGCTAAGTTAGGGTTTTGAATCCATCGACCTTCAACTTCTTTAACAGACTTTTATCTTTCTCTTTTTTCTCTTGAGTCCATCTTCTTGTTCTTTCTCTTAGCCTTCAATCAATTCTCTTTTCCTGGCCGATTACACATAGCCGACTGCACTCTC
This sequence comes from Gossypium stocksii, assembly GCA_020496765.1. Lineage (NCBI taxonomy): Eukaryota > Viridiplantae > Streptophyta > Magnoliopsida > Malvales > Malvaceae > Gossypium > Gossypium stocksii. The sequence goes on from CM035627.1 coordinate 32,575,398, forward strand.
TATTTTTCTGACCCCATTTGGTTTGTGCTTGTGGTGAGTGAGGGTTCCTTTCTTTGCTCTTTTTCTCTCAGAGCTTTCGATCCTTCATTGGCCAAATATATCGGTCTACCTTGGCCGTTTAGTCGTTATTTCTCTTTTCTTCTATCGATTGATTTTGGGTAAGCATCATTCGATTATGGTGTCATTTCTTTATTCTAATTCTTTATTTACGTCTCTAATTAAACCATATGTTTCGATCTTAGAATTTTGACTCTTACCTCTTATTTATGATGGCTTTCATCGAGTCTTAAGTGGCAAGGGGTGAAGGTTTCTTTAGCGATTCGAGATTCATTCCTCAGCAATCGACTATTTTTTAGGTAAGTAATGTTTGGCTGAATGTACTATGACCATTGTTTGGGATTTTAAGTCACTTTCTTGTAGATGGTTTGCCTAATAGGTTGCGTGCTATTACAAATATTTGACCAAGAAGAGCAATCAGTTGTGGTTAGTGAACTCAAGGAAACTAGAGACTTTCGATCATGCAAGGTGAGAGGGTTTGTGTTTTGATTAAGTGTTGGTAGTGGTTAGCCTTAAATGGCATTTCGCTAACAAGGTATTTCTTGGATTATAGGTTGGTCACGTGTAGATTGATCTCGCAATACGTAAACAGGTGTGTTATTCACACTGCTAGTTACAAAAGCCAAATGCCGAAATGCCGACGAATCGGATGTTGGCCACCTGGGCATGCGAATGCCCATGTGATCGGCTGAATCCCCAAATTGGGGGCCTATAATGGATAAACGACCATCATGAGCGAATTCATGAGATGGGTCATAGTGGGCCGAATGGGCCTAATGGGTTATGGGCCCGCGTGAGTAAAAACCTTGTAATGGATAGGTATTACTATTCTGGTTATGATACATACTTGGCTTAGGCCAATTTTGGGCTAAGTGGGCCACACGACTGTGAGGGCCCATAGGGCCTACTTAATAGGCCTTGGCTCATAAACAAGTTTCTTCACTGATTATGGTAGTACGTGTCGCTAGACGATCGTGGGCTCGATGATGGGCCTTAGAGTGCTTAGACCCACATCAGTAAATGACGAAAACGCCCTCAAGGGGGCAAATTGACCAAAATACCCCTCCCCTATAAAATGTCTGTTTTGACCCTGTATGTTGTTTGGTTGATTATGCATGCTCTGAGATATTATATATATATGAGTTATACTCTGCATTATGATAAAACATGACATTGATTATGATGCATTGCATGGGGGTTGGGTATACCCTTTTGGAGGGAGTGTTCTGTTCTGGCAGCTTTGCTGCATTATTCTGACGGCTTCTACCCTAACATTCTATTAGCATTGCTGCATTTTATTGATAGTGTCGCACCGGTACTACACTGTGGAGTGTAGGGACGGGTGGGTTGATTATATTCCCATGTGGAGTGATGGATTGGACGGAGATGGAGTGTAGAGGATGATTGGGTAGTATTCTGTATGCATGTTATACTGTTTCTGAAATGGGCTTAGGCCTAGATTGATTCTGTGATACTGTTAAGTACGGGATTACACACTAAGTTGTCGTAAATTCACCGCATGTTTTTACTGTATAGAAAATCCCACGGTATAGTCAGTTTGGTGCTGCTTGGGACTTGGAGACAGCCACACTTCACTCTTAAACTGTATTTGGATTTGATTTATTTTGATTATTATTTTATTTTGGGTTTGTAATAAGGCTGTTATTTAAGTTTTAAATTAAAATATTGGGGTTTACTTATTTCATCTAAAATCTGTTAACCCTAGGGTGCAGTTTTATTAAAAGATATTTGTTTTCAAAAACCACAGTTTCACAACAAACAAAGATTAAAGCAAAGCTTTTGCAAGTAACAAATTTTCAAAAGTGAACGATTTTTATAAACAGATTAGATAAGATTGATAGGATAATGATTTCTTCCATACTAAAAATGTTTTACGTCAAGACAAGGTAAAACAAGGTCACGATTTCAAAACACTTCAATGTGACACAGCCAGATATGGCCATAACGTTTGGGCCGGGTTTGGGGTGTTACAGGAAGATTAGTGATATTGTTTCATTGAGGTTGAAAGCAACTCCTTCTGGTGAGATTTTCGGGGGCGAAAATCCCTAAAGGGAGAATTGTAATAGCTCGAATTCGGGCCCAAACGAAACAGTGGTTTTGAAAGCCATGAATCCAAAGTAGAAAATTTTATTGCGATTATGTTTTAAAGTTTATAATATGATAGAATGATTGTGTGAAATTTTCGTTAATAAATTTTATCGATTGGGTGTTCAATTTTGTTTTTAGGACTAAATTGTAATAGGTGAAAAATGTGTGTACTTGTTCATAAAGGTACTTGATTGTAGTAAGGTTTTAAAGTGGAGGTCCTTAAATGGAAATTAGACCATTCTATTTTATTTTGGATAAAAATGGGCATGCATAGGACAAATTTGAAAGAAAAGCCTTTAAGGGTATTTTTGTCAATTGGTAATTAAAAGAAATAAAAAGGGAAAAATAGGCCAAAATGTGTCCATCTTCTTCATGGAAGGGCAGAATATTGCTATGGACACCATGGCTAGGATTTTCAAGCTTCGAAGCTCAATAATCACGAAAAACGAGATTCGGGCTTAGATCGAGGTTATGGACCGAATCGAGAAAATTTGTCATTTTTGTGTCTGAGGTAAGCTGGTGTGATAATAATAATGCAATAATATCGTAATGTATGTTTGAAACCTAAATTGTGGTATTAAACTGATTTTGTTGAATTACATGTTTAGTATATTATGTTGGTGAATTGATTTAAAAATATGTCCATGACACAATGTGACATAGGTGACATGAAAATGAATTGAAATGTTGTATTCAAAAGTGCTTTTTATGACTATGGTGATTATGTGAAATGGTAAGTTTATATGTAAGTAATACATCGATTTTTAATTCCAGAAATATAATTTATTGTAAGTTATGGATAATGTTGGATAACTTCTATGATTTGGTGAACTATGGAAATTTTGTGTTCCCGATTGAACCTTCAAAAAAACGAAAGATACGGATATTGTGAAACTAGGTCACATGTGTGTTTCCGAGGGTAGGACACCATGTGTACAAGAAAGCTACGAGATGTCATGTGGTAGCTAGGTCACATGTTTATACGGTGTGTATACCATGTGTACAAGAGAGCTACGAGATGTTAATTTCATGAGTAGCTAGGTCACATGCGTAATATTGGGTGTATGCCATGTGTACACGAAAGCTACGAGTTTAAATTAGCTAGGTCACACGTAGGTTACCGAGGGTACATCATGTAGACATGAGAGCTATGTTATATGTAGCTAGGTCACATGTGTGATTCTGAGTGTTGGACACCATGTAGACATGAGAGCTATGGGATTTAATGGCTAGGTGACATGGGTGATAATGAGAGTTCACCATGTGTACACGAGAGCCGGATTAGTGTTGGTGGAGCTATGTGCTAAAACTATTGAGTATCAGATGTTATTTCGAAGGGTTCAATGGGAACATCTAATAAAAGAGATTGTGTGTTTATGTGATGTATAAGTGCATATGTATATTTGGGCAAATGTGTGTGAGAGCAATGGTGTAATGTAAGCCACGTGCTCGAAATGTGATTAAATCTGTGGTAAGGTTGATATGGTGTAAGCACTACTATGAATACTCATAAATATTGGTTATGATTATTCATTTGAATGGTTAGTATTGAACATGTTTGGTGTGATGTGTGCATATATGAAAGTAATATGAAGAAAACATGGGAGAGTAAAATTATCAGTAAAATAGTTTGAAATAGCAGTAGTTAAGTGATTTTGAAAAATCACCATAAATAATGAGAATTGAATTAGATGCTAAATGAAATATGAAATAAAATCTCATTTAGTCTATTTTCACATAAAAGAAATGATGTGAGTATATATTATGAGATATTTAAATTTTGGTGAGATAAGGTCTGAATGGTTTTGGAAATCCCCTGTTTCAACTTTGGAAAAGCCCTAAAAATTGTATAAAAATGTTTATGGTTCGTAATTTATATTCCTAGAATCCTTGATAAGTCTACTTTCAATAGAACAAATGGGAAGGTTATCCCAACTCTATATAATGAGAAATTTGATTTTTAGTGAAGAGGAGTTAGAGCTATTGAACAGTAAAATAGGGAAATTTTAATGAATAAACTGTATTTATTGGCTAAACCAAAAATTTTGGAAATTTTTTGGTATAAAGGTATGTGACTCTAGTTTCAAGAAAAATTAGCGGATCTAAATTTAGAATTCCATAGCTCCAGATATAATTAATTTAGCGATGGTGACTTAGGAAGGCAACCTAAAGTGAATGTGGGCAAAAAGGTGAAATCATGTGAAACTAAGATCATGTTATAGTAAGAATACTTTTGAAGAATGGAAACATCTTTTTAGTTAAATTACTTATTATTAATTGCCAACTTACTAAGCTGTAAAGCTTACACCCTTCTTTTCTTTTATCTTAGTATTGTCAGGTTAGCTCAGGTTTGGAGATAATCAGAGGCAGCATCACACTATCAATTCGACAAGTCGGAGTAATGCCAATTCTTATTAGTTTACAAGTGAGAGGCATGTATAGAGATTTAATTATTGGTAGTATGTATTATTGTGAACTAGCTAAATGTATTAGCTGATGATACTTCATTGCATATAGCCATGAGATATGGCTCATAATGGTTATGGGTATGTAAGCATAGTTTATACATGCACGGAAATGCCTTGATGTAGTTAGGTATATTTCAGATGTTAGACGGTTAAATCTGGAATAATCAAAGGTGTAATGTATGTTTATGAGTGTAAAGAGTTAAGAGTACAAAAAGGGCTTGGAAAATAGCCTAAGTGTTGGCCACATGGGCAAAGACATGGCAGTGTGTCTCAACTATGTGGAGGACACGGTCTACCACACAGGCACATGACCTGGCCATATGACCTTAAATGTTTGCTGACGTCATAAACAAGAGTTACACGGGTGGAGGACACGGGCATGTCCTAAGCCACACGGGCGTGTGAGACTACACGGCTTGCTCACACGGGCGTTTGACTCTCCAAAATGTGAAAAATTTTAATTGTGTTTCAAAAGTTTCAAAAGTTCTCGGTTTAGTCCCAAATCATTATCAGTGTATGTTTTGGGCCTTGTAGGCTCGTATAAGGGACTTTGAGATGGAAATTGAGAAGTTTTAATTTAGAACAAAAATTTATGACTCGGTTTTACACATTCATGTGCGTTTAAGTCTAGTAAAGCCTCGTACCCTTTCTCGACGTTGGATACGGGTAAGGGGTGTTACGGTTAGAGTTGCTAAAAGACTATGAGTTAGTAATTGATTATCACCCAGGAGAAGCAAATGTTGTTGCTGATACTTTGAGCCAAAAGTCCCAATTCGTTTTGCGTGCAAAGAACACACAGGTAGCTTTGTGTAATAATGGTTGGATTATGGCTGACTTGAAAGTGAAACTGTTATTTATACAACAGATTTGCGATGCTTAAAAAGTTGATAATGAGTTGTTAGCAAAACGAGTTCAGTGTGAGTTGAACCGTAATTCAAAATTTCAAGTTCATACTAATGATTGCTTGAGATTCAGAGGCTGAATATGTGTTCTAAGTAATTCGAAGTTGATTCAGATGATTTTGAACGAAGCACACAAAAGTTATCTTTCTATTCATCCTAGAAGTACGAAAATGTATAACGATCTGAAATAGCTTTACTGGTGGCTTGCTATGAAACGTGATATCTCAGAGTACATTTCTAAATGTTTGATTTGTCAGCAAGTTAAAGCTGAACATTAGGTACCATCTGGTTTATTACGGCCTATTAAGATTCCTGAGTGGAAATAGGACAAAATCACGTTGGATTTTGTATTGAGATTACCACTATCTCTGAAAAAGAAATATGCGATTTGGGTTGTAGTTGACAGATTGACAAAATCAACTTATTTCATTCCGGTGCGAGCAGATTATTTGCTAGACAGACTAGCTGAGTTATACATTTAAGAAGTTATTCGATTACACGGATTACCTATCTCTATTATTTTTGACAAAGGTCCAACCTTCACTTTGTAGTTTTAGAAGAAACTGCAAGAAGTTTTAGGTACGACTGCATTTTAGTACAGTGTTTCATCCACAAACAGGTGGTCAATCCGAGTGGATTATTTAGATACTCGAAGATATGTTGAGATGTTGCATTCTTGAGTTTAGAGGTACGTGGGAACAATACTTGCCATTGAATGAATTTGCATATAATAACAGCTTTTAATCGAGTATTAAAATGGCACCATATGAAACTTTTTACGGTCGCAAATGCCGAACACCTTTGTGTTGGACAGAGCTTAGTGAGAATAAGACTCACGGGGTCGATTTGATCAGAGAGACTGAACAGAAAGTGAAAGTGATTCGTAACAGTTTGAAAGCAGGGTCAGATCGTCAAAAATCGTATGCAGATTTGAAACGAAAAGATATTGAATTTCAAATCGATGATAAAGTGTTTTTGAAAGTATCTCCCTGGTAGAAAATACTTTGATTCAGGCGTAAAGGCAAATTGAGTCCGAGATTTATTGGGCTGTATGAAATCATCGAGCGAATTGGGCCGGTTGCTTATTGATTGTCTTTGCCACCTGAATTAGAGAAAGTACACAATGTTTTTCACGTATCGATGTTACAACGATACAGATCTGACCCATCACATGTGATTTCTCCGTCTGAGATTGACATTAAGTATGATATGACTTATGACGAAGGATCAATTCGGATTTTAGCTCGCGAGATCAAAGAAATGAGAAATAAGAAAATCGCATTAGTGAAAGTTTTATGGCATCGACATGGGGTCAAAAAAGCTACGTGAGAGCTGGAAGATGCTTTAAGAGAGCAATATCTGAACCTATTCACAGGTAAGATTTTCTGGGACAAAAATCCCTAAGGGGTAGAGTTGTAATAGCCTGGTTTGAGCTTAATTGAAACAGTGGTTTAAGAACCACAAATTCGAGGTGGTTCCAAAACCACTATTTTGTTTTCACTAAAAACGGCGTGTTACACCTATAGTGAGTAGATACTCCTTAATTTTATGAAACTGAACCTTAAGAGCTTGCTTGAGCATAAAGTGTCTTTTTCAAACTGCATACTAATGACATATCACCTTTTCGTTGCTCAAAACCAAGAGGTTGATGCATATAGATCTCTTCTGAAAGATCTCCATTCAAAAACACATTGTTAATATCCACTTGTCTCAACTGCCAGCAAAAAGTTGCAACCAAGGCAAACACTACTCGAATTGTTTGTGGCTTAAATACTAGATTGAAAGTTTCATGAAAATCCAGACTAGCCCTTAACTAGAACCGACCTTTGTGTCGAGCTATAGTACCATCAACATGTTGTTTGAGCTTGAATACTCACTTACATTCTATAGCTCGTCTATTAAAACGTAAAGTGACTCATTCCCAAGTGTTGTTCTTTATAAGGGCCTCATATTCTACCCGACCCACCTTAGTCCATTCAGGACTTTCAAACTCTTCTTCAATTGTGACGGGCTCATACTCATCAAGATCCACTGAAAAATTTTTGGCTTTGGAAATGCCATTCTAAGAATGAGTGGTCATAAGATGAATGTTAGGTATTGATTGGAGGGTTGTCTCATGAACAAGTGGCTGGTAGATTATCTCACTAATAGGTGACTAAGGGACTATCTCATTAATAGGTGATTGGTAGACTACTTCGTGAATAGGTGACTGACAGGTTGTGTCGCTAACACGTGACCGAGAGACTATCTTGTGAATCGATGACTAGTTGATTATTAAAGGTTGTGAACGTAAAGGAATCCTAGAATAGTGATGAGATTGCGAACTAGAAGAACCAACTGCTTCATTCCTGTTAACAAAGACAAAAAAATAAAGATTCATCAAATACAACATACCTTGTAACAAACACTCTGCAAGTTGAGTCCATACACTTGTAACCCTTCGATACTATGCTAAAACCAATAAAAGTAAAATGTTGAGATTAATACTAAAACCTATGATTGTTGTAAGGTCTCAAGTAGGGATAACAGTAGCAGCCAAACACTTTAAGACTAAGATAGCTCGATATCGACTTGTACAAAACATCGTGAGGCATCTCCCTTGTAAAATGGAAGTAGGAAGAATGTTTATTAGAAACACAAATTGAGGAAAAACATGTGCCCACAATTGTAGACTAAGACTAGCTTGTGTAATTGATGTTAGCTTGATTTCTAATATGGCGATGTTTTCTCTCAACCAAACTAGTTTGCTCGTATGTGTAGGGACAAGTCAACCGATGTTGAATACCCATTGTGGAGAGTACTTTAGTAAAAGAATAAAACACTCCTCCCTAATCACTCTGAAACACCTTGATATCCTCGTGATAAGAAGTAATAAAATTTATAAAGAACTTGATCAAACCCAAACTAACTAATATCACGACGTTTAAAGGCAAGCGCACCTGTGGTGTGGCAGAAAGACGAGAGGAAACGAGTATAGAGGGTGTGTAAAAGTGGGAAGAAGGCCCCTTCTATGTTGCCTCATGGGATCTTTATATAGAGAAGTTTTGGGGACTCTTTCTTAGCCCCTAAGCATCCCAATTCGAGTGAAATTCGTCTTTCCCACAACTAGAACACGCTCGTGTGCCACGCCCGTGTGGGTTTCGACAGAGGCCGTGTGATTTAGCATGCCCGTGTATATTGGGCGTGCTTGTCGGGACTTTCTCCGTGTGAGCTTTGTGAGGCACGCCCGTGTGGCACGACCGTGTGGCACCTCTTGGCCCGTGTGATTCGTGCATTTTGGTTCATTTTTCACCGTTTTGGGCCCGTTTTCTATTCTTTTATCTTCCCTAGGCTCTCTTGAGTATAAGATATGAAAAAGAATGGTTAAGAGCACCAATTCTCACTAATTTGATACTAATTCATCCAAAATATAGGCTAAACATGAGGTAAAAATATGTATAAATTAACGCTTATCAAATACCCCCACACTTAAGCCTTTGCTTGTCCTCAAGCAAAATCTCAATCCCTAAAGGAAACCATTCTTCTTAATCTACAACCCTTATCAATAATATTTCAAATTAATCCACAGGTAGTCATACAATGAAAATTCAATCTAAAGAACATTTAGGACTCAATCACTCTAAGTTGAGAATTTTATCATTGAAAACATAAGTCCCTTCCTTCCTTCTAAGTAGTTATCTCTCCATCTTAATTAACAGGAGTTGACATCCTCACTAAAGGTTCACTCTATTCACTCGAAGTGTTTAGGGTTCAAATTTAAGGCACTCCTTAGTCAACCTGAAAAGTTATTACCATAGGCTTGCAAGAAAATCACATCTCCACCATTATAGTTTGATATGATACATTGATCAAAAGGTCTTTTCATGGTTGTAACGGGGCTTGGTTAGGGGTGTTGCCATAGGCTACAAAAAAAAAAAAGGTTAGAATCGAGATTGAACTTGAAAAATTATCTAGCTAGAAAAATCTCTATCTCTGGAACATATTTCTCAGCCAATTCATATGATATTATCATTTCCGCCTTGGTAGCCTTAAAATAGAAACATGCAAGAACTTTGACGAACTATTTACAATTTATAATTTACAATCGAATTTCACTGTATGTACTTTTTTTTTTTAGGAACAATCCAAATAATTACAATAAATTGAACAAAACTTTACAATTTGGCAGAGAGAATAAAACTAGATGAAAAATTCAACTCAAATCTCGACAAAAATAGGGATCAAAATAATTGAATGAAATTTGACAAAAATGGGTTATTGGTTAATAATTAGAGGGTGAGTCAGGGAAAAGGTTGTTAGGCTCAACGGGGTTCACTAGGGGTTAGATTTATCTAGGAAGGCTTTTTCTGTGGAGTAAGTGGGTTACATCCTAGGTGCCTTTATCATTTCAGTATATCAAATCAATGATGTGGTCTCGACATGTATAATCGAAGCAAGTTCTAGAATAACAATTCAGTATTGACTCACTCAAAGCAATAATAAAAGTGAGCACGAAGAAAATGTATGCTCAATAGGCTCAAAATCTCACCAGAATTACGGCTTTTGATGTCAATCCTGCGAATTTCAAATCTCAAGATAATACTTAAAATTAGGGAAAATAACTTATGCAAAAATTGGGGATTCTCAAAAAAAATTCAACTTATCATGCTTGATTCTCTAATGTTTTAAAGTTTGAATAATCAAAGTACAAGCACCTATATCTTAATTCTCAATATATCAATAGAAATCATAAACTAATCAGGATAAATTCCTAATAGGAGACTGAAGATATTGCTATTAGGAAAAGTTCAGGGGTTTCAAAGATAGTATAAAAAGTGAAAGTACGTTACCTCCCCACACTTAAGATGTACATTGCCCCCAATGTACAAGGAAAATATTAACAACAATAAAAGCATAAAATCATAAGATAGGGGAGGGTATGAAACTCCCTGCTTTGGATGGATTAGTGGAAGAGCTGGTAGGTTTGGCACTGTGTTCCCTTTTTCGTAGAGATTTGAGCTGTAGAGCTCCTTTGAAACTACAAAGGGGTTTATTAGTCGTGGGAGGTTAAGATGAAGAGGGATTACTTCGTTAGGAGATAGCCGTTATGATAATAAAATAGAAAATTTACGAAAATTCAAAATAAAGAAAGATATAAGAAAATTAAAAAGCTGCAAAAGGAAAAAGAAAGACTAATATTCAAGGTTAAGATTAGTGTATACTAAGTAAAGAAAATAAAGAAAAACAAAAGATAAAATAAAATAAAATAAGATAAAAAGTAAGACTAAAATAAAATAAAAGAGGATATAATCCTCTGGTGGGTGTCGTGGTGGTGGGACGATGCCAAGGTGATGACATATGTGCGCTAAGGTGGCGTCGATGTAATCGAGGCACTGTTCAAAGTGGTCCAGGCGCTCGGATATGTCAACACTGGAAGCTGCCGTCTGGTGTGATCGTGTAAGGCGTGGTGGCTCAGCTGGCGCATCCTCGGCTGGTGGTGGCGATGGGACATCATCAGGAATGTCCTCTGGATCCTCGCCTTCTTGGACAAGGCGGAAGTGAAAGTGGTCGCCACCGAGTCGTCTCTCGACCATTCTCATCGAAAGCATGCTCTAAATGCCCTGGGAGGACATCTGGCCAAGTAATGTGTAGGAGGAGGTCTGGGCTGTGGTGTTAAATTGGCCAAAGTAACGGCCTAGTCGAGTGATATACGGGCCCATGGATACGACTCCCTTTCAGTGCCTCTCGGTCTGATGCTGCATGGCGAGGGCGATGAAATATGCAAGGTCGATGGGGCGGCCATTCGCCATGCACCATAAAAAGTAGACGTTGTGTGTGTTGACGACGCCTGTGCTCTCTCGGCGGCCTGTAATAGTATGAGCAAGAAGTGCATGAATATACCTGAGAGAGGGAGGGAGAGCGGAGGCTTTGCTGAAGCTGGGGTTGTATAGTTATCTTCCTGGGGCAATCTCTTTCCAGCAGTCAAAGGGTCGGATATGGATGCGCCTAGAGAGGGTGGGGAAGCTCTCCTCAGCCATAAACTGCACGATGTAAAGCCCGAGTGCCACACTGAACTCTGGGACGCTGAGTTGTCGAACGAGTCCTCCCAAACGAAACTGGACCGTCCCAGGATCGTCAAACCGTGTCATCACCGTCTGAAGGTGGAATGTAGCACAGAACTCGAGAGTGAGTTCAAGGTATGTGGGCTCTACGATCTGAAAGAACTGGTCCCAAGGGTCGGTGGTGAGCAGGGCCCGGACATTATCTGCCAAGCGTACTTCTGCGAGGGCACTCCAGTCGATGCATCAGCCCATCGTGATATTGCATGCGCGCAGCAGCTGGTAGCGCTCTTCCTGAGAGTCTTGTGGAAATTGAAGAAATGGGTGGCGCATCTCGGAAGTGGGCCTAGTTGAAGAGCTCCTTGGTCCTTTTCATTTCTTAGATGCGGGGACGGCAGCTTTCTTGGCTCGGGAAGATGACATGGTATCTACAAAAATTTATTAGGAAAAGAAAAATAATATAAAAGAAATGTAAATATTTAAAATAAAGAGGCTGAGGAATAAAATGAACATGTTCCTAATATGAAAATTTATCTTGGTAGTAAAATCTAATCATTTTTGAAGTTGGGGATAAAAATAAAAAATCTTCTATGAATGGATGTATATATACTAAACTAAATAACAAATGGCATAATTATATGCGTTTAAGTGGCCTATTTACAAGGTATATTAAGTGGCAACTAACTATGATGTTAAATGGCAGGAAATTGTGAAATGGAAAAATGGCAAGCAAAATTAGAATTCTAAACTATTCTAGATTATTCTCTATTTCCTAATTCTCTAATAGCCTAAATCAATAGTACTAATAAATAAATAAAATAATAAAAGAATGTAATGTAAAAACCAAAAAATGCAGTAAAAATAAATAAATAAGAAAAAGGAAGAAAAATAGAACCAAAATTGGTGTCACACGGTCGTGGGTACTGTTGCAAGGGCATGTGGATCGTGGAAATCTAGTATGGTGGCGGTAGGAGGGCTGGGATGGTGTTTGTGGAGGTTTGGGGAAGGTTTGGGGAGAAAATCTTAGGGTTTGGGTGAAATGGGAGGGTAGAAATGGCCCTGTATATATACATTTTGGGTTGCACGGGCATGTCGCATGCCCGTGTGAGTCGTATTTAGCCCGTGTTTTTAAAAAATTGGACGTTTTGGCTTGCCACGCTCGATGAGCACGCCCATGTATAGTTTGAGCACGGCCGTAGAGATTGGTCCTTCGTTAAACGCACGGGCGTGGTGATGTTCACACGGCCGTGGAGATTGATCGTTCGCTAAGCGCACGGGCATGTAATAAGGTGCACGGACGTGTCTTAATTGACAGTAGCTTCCATGGGCTTATGGCACGGGCGTGTGTTTCTATGTTTGCCCATGTGGAAGGTACAGGGTTGCCATGGCTATTTCGCACGGCCGTGCGTTTTCCTGTCTTACCCGTGTGGATTGCGATGAGTCGCCACGGCCATATCGCACGGTCGTGGGAGTTTATCGGAAGCCCATGTTTTGGGGAAACGGTGCTCTATTTTCACACGGTCTGCCCCCACGACCGTGTCTCTGCTTTTTAGTATACACACAGCCTTAGGCACGCCCGTGTGCCTGGCTGTGTGGTCCATATTTTCTGCAGGAAAAACATTAGTTTATGCAATAAAATTATGAAAAATTTTAAAAAAAGAGAAACTTACTACGTTAGTGCTCGAGTTGCCTCCCGATAAGCGCTTATTTAGAGTCTAAGCTCGACTCTTCCTAGAGGTGTCAAGAAGAAAGAGGATGGAGCCTAAGCTCCTACTTATTTTCTGTAAAGTTCTCACCTATATAATGTTTTAGCCTATGGCCATTTACCTTGAAAGTACCGTGGTTGGGGTGAGTTACCTCGACAGTGCCGTATGGAAAGACTTTGAGAACGGTAAACGGACTTGACCACCTTGATTTGAGTTTTCCAGGGAATAGTTTCAACCTTGAGTTGTAGAGTAGGACAAGATCACCTGTTTTGAATTGCTTGGGTCGTTTTAGCCTTTTGTCACGACGTTGCTTTACGGCTTCCTTATATAATCGTGAGTTCTCGTACGCATTGTAGCGCCATTCATCTAGCTCGTTTAGCTGCAGAAGTCTCTTTTCACCTGCACTTTTAAGATCAAGGTTTAGAAATTTTATAGCCCAGAATGCTTTATGCTCGAGTTCAAATGGTAAATGGCAATTTTTTCCATAAACGAGTTTATAAGGAGATGTTCCTCTGGGTGTTTTAAATGCAGTTCTGTAAGCCCATAATGCATCATCTAATTTCCTAGACCAGTCCTTCCTATTTGATTCTATTGTCTTTTCTAAGATGCGTTTTAGTTCTCTGTTCGTTACTTCGACTTGACCGCTAGTTTGTGGGTGGTAGGGGGTGGCTGTTCTGTGGTGCACTCCATATTTTCTTAGGGTTTTTTCAAATTGGGTATTGCAAAAATGTGTGCCCCTATCACTTATGATTATCCTAGGTGTTCCAAATCGAGAAAAAATTTTCTTCAGAAATCGTACTACCATTCTAGCATCATTTGTAGGTAAGGCTTGAGCTTCTACCCATTTTGACATGTAATCTAGTGCTACTAGTATGTACTTATTTCTGAATGAATTAGGAAAGGGTCCCATGAAATCTATACCCCATACATCGAATATTTCACATGAAAACATATAATTTTGAGGCATTTCATTAAGTTGGGAGATATTACCTGTTCGTTGGCATTTATCACAAGAGGTCACATACCTGTTGGCGTCTTTGAAAAGAGTAGGCCAGTAAAAAACTGATTCGAGTACTTTGTGAGCGGTTCTGTTTCCACTGTGATGTCCTCCTGTGGGTCCTGAGTGGCAGTGTTCTAAAATTTGATATGCCTCTATGTCATCCACGCATTTTCGTATAACCTGGTCTGCACAAATTTGAAAAAGAAAAGGATCTTCCCAAAAGTAGTTTTTCAAATTAGCAAAGAATCGCTTCTTTTGCTGATGGGTTAGCCCTTTTGGGGTTATATTGGCTGCTAAATAATTTGCAAAATCGGCAAACCAAGGAAGTGTCGTACCTGTTAAATTTAGGAGTTGTTCCTCAGGGAACATATCGTTTATATTCTCAAGGTACCTAGGCTGTGTATTTTCTAATCTTGAGAGGTGATCTGCCGCTAAGTTTTCAGCTCCTTTCTTGTCTTTAATTTCTAAGTCGAATTCCTGTAAGAGTAAAATCCATCTTATTAAATGAGGTTTTGCGTCAAGTTTGGCTAAGAGATATCGAAGAGCTGAATGGTCAGTAAAAACGATGACTTTAGACAAGATTAAATAAGATCAGAATTTATCAAAAGCAAAAATAACGGCTAGCAGTTCTTTTTCTGTGGTGGTGTAGTTGGCTTGAGCGGCTGTCAATGTTCTGCTAGCATCGTAAATCGGTTGGAAATGCTTGTCTCTTCGTTGTCCAAGAACTGCACCTACGGCAAAATCACTAGCATCGCACATCAATTCAAAAGGCAAATTCCAATCAGGTGAAATCATAATTGGCACATTGACTAACTTGTCTTTAAGGGTGCCAAAAGACTCTAAGCATTCTTGGTCGAAGTTAAAAGGTATGTCTTTTTCTAGCAATTTAGTTAAAGGCTTAGCTATTTTAGAAAAGTCCTTAATGAATCTACGATAAAAACTAGCATGTCCTAAAAAACTTCTTATAGCCTTAACTGAACTGGGAGGGGGTAGTTTCTCAATAGTTTCAACTTTAGCTTTGTCTACCTCTATTCCTCTGTTAGAGATTTTATGTCCTAGCACAATACCTTCCTGAACCATGAAATGACATTTTTCCCAATTTAGCACTAGATTTGTCTCTTCACATCTCATCAAAACAAGCTTTAAATTATTTAGACAGTGTTGGAAAGAGTTGTCGAAAATGGAGAAATCATCCATGAATACCTCCATGATATCTTCCACAAATTCGTTAAAGATAGCTAGCATGCATCGCTGAAAAGTAGCAGGAGCGTTACATAAACCAAAAGGCGTTCTACGATATGCAAACGTACCGTATGGGCATGTGAACGTCGTTTTTTCCTGATCTTCTGGAGCTATCGGAATTTGGAAGTAACTGGAGAGGCCATCTAGGAAGCAGTAATACATGTGACCGGCTAATCTTTCTAACATTTGATCGATAAAGGGCAGAGGAAAATGATCTTTTCGTGTGGCGTCATTTAGCTTTCGGTAATCTATGCATACTCTCCATCCTGTGACTGTTCATGTTGGCACGAGTTCTTCTTTGTCATTGGACACCACGGTTAGCCCACCTTTTTTAGGAACAATCTGCACGGGGCTTACCCAAGAACTATCAGAAATAGGATAAATGATACCTGCATCAAGAAGTTTAATTACCTCAGCTTTTACGACCTCCTTCATGTTAGGATTTAATCGTCTCTGAGCTTGCACTGCTGGTTTATATTCATTTTCCATTAAAATCTTATGGGTACAGAAAGAAGGATTAATTCCTTTGATATCCGAAATTTTCCAGGCTATGGCTTGCCTATGTTTTCTTAAAACCTGGAGCAGTTCTTCCTTTTCTCTAGATCCTAAATTTTATGCAATAATGATCGGTAAAGTTGAGTTCTCCCCTAAAAAGGCATATTCTAAGTGTTCTGGCAGTTGTTTTAACTCTAACTTAGGGGGTTCCTTAATGGAAGGTTTCTGCCTTAGCTTATCATGCATCTTTAAATTTTCATAGCTTATATGTCTGGTGATAGTTTCGCTAGAGTCTAACTCTTTTCTTACCTTCTTTGCTTCTAAGGAGGTTTCACCCTCCCCCTGAATGAGACACAGTTCCAGAGTGTCAGTGATAGAGATTTCCTGCAAATTATCTTGAACATAGTGATCAATTATATCAACAAAATAACATGAATCATCTTGCTCTTTAGAAAATTTCATAGCATCATAGATTTTGAAAATCACTTCCTCTTCCCCAACTCTAAGAACTAATTTACCATCTCCAACATCAATAATAGCTCTAGTAGTGGCTAAAAATGGGCGTCCTAAAATTAAAGGTACGTCAATGTCTTCGTCCATGTCAAGCACAACAAAATCTACAGGGAATATAAATTTATCGACTTTTACTAGCACATCCTCAATGATTCCCCAAGGATACTTAACAGATCTATCGGCTAATTAAATGCTCATCCTAGTGGGTTTAGGTTCCCCTAGACCTAGTTGTTTGAACATTTTATAAGGCATGAGATTAATACTTGCACCTAAATCAGCCAATGCTTTATTGATAATTAAGCTACCAATTAAACAAGGGATAGTAAAACTCCCTGGATCCTTTAGCTTTGTTAGCAGTTTATTTTGGAGAATGGCTGAACACTCTTCGTTGAGTTCCACTGTGGCTAACTCTTCCAGCTTCCTTTTGTTCGTCAAGAGTTCTTTTAGGAATTTCGCGTATTTCGGCATCTGTGAAATTGCTTCAACAAAGGGTAAGTTAATATGTAATTGTTTGAAAAGTTCAAGAAACTTACCGAATTGGGCGTCTGTTTGGTCCTTCTTTAATCTTGCTGGGTATGGGATGCGAGGTTTGTATTCCCTGAGTGTTGGAGTGGTGTCATCCTTAGATTCCTCTACTTTATCCTTCGACAGTTCGTGAGCATGCTTCTTTTCTGGTTCTGCTAGCACTTTTCCATCTCTTATAGTGATTGCTTTCACATGTTCTCTGGGATTTGGTTCAGTGTTGCTTGGAAGCCCGCCATGAGGTCTTTCTGAGATTAATTTTGCAAGCTAACCAATTTGGTTCTCGAGTCCTTGGATAGAGGCCTGTTGATTCTTTAATGTTGTTTCAGTGTTTTGGAAGTGAGTTTCTGAAGCGGCCATGAATTTGGTGAACATATCTTCAAGATTCGGCTTCTTTTCCTGTTGAAGTGGT
Source organism: Gossypium stocksii (assembly GCA_020496765.1). Lineage (NCBI taxonomy): Eukaryota > Viridiplantae > Streptophyta > Magnoliopsida > Malvales > Malvaceae > Gossypium > Gossypium stocksii. The sequence goes on from CM035627.1 coordinate 32,592,862, forward strand.
GGCTGCTGAAATACCGGAGGCTGTTGTCTTTGATTTCCTTGTCCTCCCCATGAAAAATTTGGGTGATTTCTCCAACCTGCATTATAAGTGTTACTATAAGGATTATTTTGAGGTCGAGAATTATTACCCATGTAATTGGCTTGTTCGGCGTCCATGTTGTGTAGATGGTCTGAATTAAACGTATTTCCTGGGGCTGCATCACATTGCATCACTGGTTGAACCTGCGTAAAACCAACAAAATTATCAAATTTCTTATTCAATAGTTCTACTTGGTTAGTGAGCATAGTAACAGCGTCAATATTATAAACTCCTGCGGCTTTCGTCGGCTTTGTCCTCATGACTTGCCACTGATAGTTATTCAATGACATTTCCTCAATAAATTCGTAAGCTGCGTCCGGTGTTTTATTATTGATGGTTCCGCCTGCGGCTGCATCGATCATCTGCCTAGTTGATGGGTTTAACCCATTATGGAAAGTTTGAACCTGTAGCCACAAGGGTAATCCGTGGTGAGGGCATCTTCTTAAAAGATCTTTGTACCTTTCCCAGGCATCATAAAGTGTTTCTAAATCCATCTGCACAAAGGAAGAAATATCGTTTCGTAATTTAGCAGTTTTAGCAGGGGGAAAATATTTAAGCAAAAATTTTTCAGTCATTTGGTCCCATGTGGTAATGGAGCCTCGTGGTAAAGAATTTAACCACTGTTTTGCCTTATTGCTTAAAGAAAAAGGAAATAGCCTTAGACGAATGGCGTCATCAGTAATGCCATTGACTTTAAAAGTATCACATAGCTCCAAAAAGTTTGCTAAATGGGCGTTGGGATCTTCATCCTGTAGACCATCAAATTGCACAAACTGCTGAATCATCTGAATAGTGTTAGGTTTTAGTTCAAAATTATTAGCAGCAATAGCAGGTCTAACAATGCTAGTTTGAGTACCAATCAAACTAGGTTTAGCATAATCGTACATAGTTTGAGGAGCTGCTTCTGGTTCGGCTGGTAGTGCTAGAGGTTGATGAACATGTTGATTTGCGGCCATCTCTTCAGTAAGTTCTGGCTCTTGCTCAAGTTCCTGCTCTGGATAATGTAGACTTCGTCTAAGTTCTCTACGATTTCTGCGGACTGTGGCTTCCAAATCTTCGTCAAAAAGTAGTGGTTCTGTCGGGTTGTTTCTAGTCATAAACTAGAAAAATCCTAAAAAGAAAATAAAATAAAATAAAATAATTAAAAGGAAAATAAATAAATAATGGCTAAAGTAATAGAAATCGAGCTTTCGTAATATTTCTGTTAGTTCCCCGGCAACGGCGCCAAAAACTTGATATCCTCGTGATAAGAAGTAATAAAATTTATAAAGAACTTGATCAAACCCAAACTAACTAATATCATGACGTTTAAAGGCAAGCGCACCTATCGATAACAGTATAGTCTAGTGATAAGATCGAGTATCGTACCCAAGGGAACCGAAAGTACTATTACTCACTTCCTTTCTATTATTTAACCTAGAAATTAAATGGGGATTTGTTTAAAACTAAATTCTAAAATCTAAACTAAGAATAAAACAAAAGAAAAAGTAAATTGGGAAGACTTTTTAGGGAAAGCTAATTGATATGATTAATACTCAAGGGAGAATCCACCTAGACTTCACTTGTTATTATCTTCTTGAATTATACGAGTTATTTACTTGACTTGATCCGTAGAGATCCCTAATCTATGCTAAACCCTCCATTGAGGTGAAGAGCAACTAGGCCTAAGTTGTTAATTAAAGTTCCTTTATTAATTAACTCCCTAGGTTGCATTAATTCGATCTATGGTTCCCCATATTAGGTTTGACCCTAATCCGGCAGATTTATGTCTCCCTATGTCTAGGGTTGCATGCAACTCCGCTTAATTATGGTAGATCTACTCTTATCACAGGGACTTTTGCTCCTCTGCTCTAAGCACATCCAATTCCTGAATTAATACCTAGGATTATTAATTCAAGGATTAAAACACATAATTAAGAACAATTCAAATAATTATCATATAAATCAAGAATAAATAACCAGATCTGTCTTAGGTTTCATCCCCCTCAAGTATTTAAGGGGTTTAGTTCATAATGATAAAAGAAAACATCTCAGAAGTTATCAAATAACAAATCATAAAAGAAACCAAAAACCCCTGAAGGAATTTAGGAGAATCCTCTATGTTGATGCAGAATTTCGGCTTCTGAGATGAATCAATTGGTTTCTCCCTTCGAGTAATCCCTTGCTTCTACCTGTGGTGTGGTAGAAAGACGAGAGGAAATGAGTATAGAGGGTGTGTAAAAGTGGGAAGAAGGCCTCCTCTATGTTGCCTCATGGGATCTTTATATAGCGAAGTTTTGGGGACTCTTTCTTAGCCTCTAAGCATCCCAATTCGAGTGAAATTCGTCTTTCCCACGACTAGAACTGTAACGCCCTAATTTTCGGGTTTTTCTTAGATTTATCATTATCTGTTAAATGTCTAAATATTGGTAATCAGGTGTGTAATGCATGTTTGGGATGTGTTAATGGGCTTATGGAAGGCCCATGAGTTGGTTGGAAGCTCGGCAAAATTTTGAATTTTTGCCTTAGGAAATAGGGGATCAGTGGAAATAAGGGTCTTAAGGAATTGCGTGCGAAATGTAGCACAAATGAATCAGTGGCAAAGTGGCAAGGGGGACGCCACTAGGCTCCTTAAAAGGTGGCGCCTAAATGAGCCTAGAGGTCAAGGGTTCAAGCGCCAGAGGTTGTGAAAGTATTGTTTATTTTTAAGCTGGAGCAGGTAAGAGTTTGAAGCCGATTGGAACTCTGGTTGGAGGAGGTTTGAATCGGTCAAAGAGCAAATCATGGAGGAGGTTGAGGAGCAAATCAAGGAGAGTTTGAATTTCAAACTGGTGGCCGGCCAAAGGACTCTTGAGGGAAGGCAAATTCGGCATTGTGCCTAGGTAGCATTTTCGGCAAATAGGTGTTTTGGTGTGCCGAATTCTTCTTTGGTCTTTTTATGATTTGGTGCCGATTTTTCCTAGGTAAGAAAAGCTTCCTTTTTCTGTCAATTTTGCATAGTGTATTAGGTACCTTTCTTTTGCCATTTTGTTCCTCTCATCAACCTAATAGCCGAACCTTAACCCACTCTTGAGCCGAATCTACATTCGACTAGACACCTATCTTCTACTCTTATCTCTTCTACTCTTATCTTCTTCTCATCTTGCTTTCTCAAAATCGAAACCTATCTTGTTGCCTCCTTCTTGGCCGAATCGAATAAGCTTTCTCCTACTTCTTTTCTTCAAGCTCTAAACCGAATACTCATATGATTGAAATCCCCATGGCCGAATGCTTTCTATGACCGAAACCACACTCCCTTTGTTACCGATTGATCGAAATCTTTTTCTTCTTCTCCTTCTTGATTCTTTAGCAAGCCGAACCCTATTCTTCTATCTCTTCTATTTGCCGATTTACCCCACCTACTTTATTGGTTAAAACAACAAGTGCACCATATCACTTTTTTTTCAAAAGCTGAAAGCATCTCCTTCTAATCATTCAAAAAGCCGAATATCTCTAGGGCCACTCTTGTGACGTTAGAGTTAGATTTGCGGTGGATCTAATATAGTCTCGAGTTAGTGGAAGCGTGGAAACGATATTCTTCGAGTGGAAGCAACGGTAAGCGATCTAAACATTAAGTACATTCGTTTATCAACATCAGAAAGAAAAGCCGAAACCCCTAGATCTTTAGGGGGCATGTCGACATTGCTTTTAAGACTCTAATATTATGGTTGTTTCTTGTGTGCTTTCGATAGCAAGAGTAGGAGATCCAGCAAGGAGGAGGAAGTTGCGATTCATCTAAAGATAGATCTGAGAGATCTAAAACAATTAAGGTAAGGTTGTAAGGCTATTTGAGAGTATGGCCGAATGCAATAAAGGATTTTTGACATTAGTTTGTAAAGCTTGTTGGCTAACCAATTAGGGAATGGATTGTAGGAATAAGCACGTGGAGGATTTTGTTGGCAGAACTGCAAAACAGGTGTGTAACGTGTCTCTATCATAGACTAGGATGGCTAAAGGCCGTAATGACCGAAACTATGCTAAAGTGTCCGATTGAAGTGACCGAAAAAGTTGTCTTGAAAGGATCTGAGGGTAACCGAATACCCTGTGGTGATCAAACTAGTAAATGACAGTGGCAAAATTGCAGAAGGTGCAATTTCGAGCTTCTCGGTAAGTTGGGTTTCAATGGGCCAAAGATGGGCCTAATGGGCTTCCGCGCCCAAATAGGTAAAGTGGCTAATAAAGACTATCTGGCGACGTAGTTAGTAATAACATGTTAATTTGGTAAACTAAACCTAAAATTGGGCTTAAAGGGCTTGAGACAATATTGGACTTAGTAAGGCCCATTAGGGGTTTTGGGCAAAAAGGGCAAAACTGGAAATTTGGCACAAATGGACTTCCGTGGTTAATTGGGAACTAATAATCAGCTGTACTTGCATAAAATTTCTGAAAATATGAAAAAGGACTAAAATACCCTTAAATATGGAAAATTACCAAAATACCCCTAGGTGTAAAAAGACTATTATACCCCTAGGGTCAATTCTGTATGAAATGTATGATGTTATGTATCTGCATGAGTTAATTATCTATATGAGTATATCTGATGCTATATCTTGCATGTTAGTATGATTATCTGTTGCATGGGGTATGGGTTTATGATGGAGGAAGCATTCTGGCAGCCTCGCTGCAATCTGGTGACTCTGTCACATTATATCTGGCAACCTCGTTGCAATCTGGTGGCCTCGCCACAATATTTATATCTGGTGACCTCGTCACAATATCTGGCAGTCTCACTGCAAATATATCTGGCAGCCTCGTTGCAAATGTTATCTGGCAGTCTCACTGCAAATTATATCTGGCAGCCTCGCTGCAAATATCTGTGGTGTGTAGCGGTTGGGTGGGTCGAGTAGTCTCCCCACATGGTGTAAGGCTGGTACGGGGGTGTTAAGGATGGATTTGGGATGGGTTTCTGTTTGCATAATATTTATATCTGATCTGTTTCTGTTATGGGCCTTTGGGCTTAACCTGATTCCTGTAATGGGCCAAGGCCCAATTAACTCTGTTTCTGAGGCTTGATCTGTTTTGGCCTATGGTTGAGATAATGTTGCACACTGAGTTGTCAAACTCACCCTCCTTTTTAATTAATCCCTACAGGTAACCCTCAACCATAGTGGGCTTGGAGCTGCGAGAGATTCGGAGTGGCCACAGCATCTGCAGAACTGGTTTTCATTTTGTTTAAAGTATTTTATTATTAAGTTATTTTTTTGGGTTTTATTTTGTAATAAGGCCGCTGTCTAAGTTATTTTATTTGGTTTAATTTTCTTTGATGATTAAATTACATTTTATAGAATCGCTAGTTTAGGCTGCGCTGGTTTCAAAATCTAAAGAACGTTTTTAAAACTCAACGTGTGAATAATAAGGATAACTTGAAGGATTAATAAACTGGTTTTAACAAACTTACTCTTTTGATTCAAACCTCACTTAAGACACAACAAGTCTAAAAGGGCCGTAAACTTAGTTTTAGGATCGTGTGACACACCAGATCTGGTCGTAGCGTCTAGGCCGGGTTTGGGGTGTTACATTTAGTGGTATCAGAGCTAAGTTGCAACAACTCGGCTGTGGAACGGGTCTAAAAATAGAAGTTTTCAAGCAATCAAAACAAGATTTTCGAAAGATCATGTTTTTAACATTGTTTTAAAATTACTCAGAACTAGTTTTGATGAACTTCTCTTCGAACTTACATGAATTATTTTTAAAGAAAATAGAAAATTTATTAAGTTTTTCTATGGAATCTTTTGAAAGAGTGGCACACCGAATCTCCGGCCCAAGCCTGTAAGTTTTCTGAACTTTTCTGATTGTTTCTGAAAATTCTAATTGTATGCCTGACTAAAGACTATATTATGATACTTTAGCTAGGGTATTACTGAAACTGTAGAGACTCTGATAGATAAACTGAGACTGCAGCTAGGCTACCGCGAAAGAAGATAAACTTTGAAACTCTACTATTCATAAGACATCTGTAATAAACATTGAAATATTAATCTGACTCATAAAACATGCAAAACAGAACATACGAAATGAGTACGAGAGCAGCTCGTGGTAGGGGTCGTGGACGTGGCCGAGGTAGCACACGAGCCGAATCTTCTTCTTCGAGTCATGCACCAGCAGCTGAGATACCAGTACCTCCAGCAACAGAGGTGGAATCTCATGATAGGGGTATAGGGGATGATGCCCTATCACAAGCGATGCTTCGAGTTTTGGAAAGGGTTGCTGGGGCGAGTACTGGTAATGGATTTCGTGGTGCGATATCTGAGCGACTCCGAGCTAATGGAGCAGAATTCTTCAGGGGTGTGTCTGGTGTAACCCCAAACGTGGCCGAGTATTGGTTGGAGGCCACAGAGCGAATTATGGACGATCTGGACTATTCTGTGGAGCAGAAGCTGAAGGGAGCTGTATCGTTACTTAGAGATGAGGCTTATCTGTGGTGGCTCACAGTAAGAGATGGAACTGCAGCTGGCGAGGTAACATGGGAGCTGTTTAAGACAGCCTTTAAAGGAAAATACGTTGGAGCTAGCTATGTGGACGCTCGTCGGAAGGAATTCCTGAATTTTGTTCAGGGAGGTAAGACGGTATCTGAATACGAGGCTGAGTTCTTGAGGCTGAGTCGATATGCTTCTGGGATAGTCGCTACTGAATATGAGCGTAGCGTGCGCTTTGAGGATGGCTTGAGGGACGAGCTAAGGGTGCTGATTGCTCCACAGAGGGAGCGTAGTTTTGCTGCTCTAGTGGAGAAAGCTAAGATTGCGGAGGAAGTAAAGCGTACTGAGAGGCAGAACCGTGAGAAGGATCGGAACCGCTTCCGAAGGGATTCTGGACCATCAGGCGGGTATAATAGGAATGTTAAGAGGGCAAGAGTGGCAGAACCAGTGCGAGCAGTGCCAATGAATGCTGTCGGACCACAGAGTTGCAGAAGTTGTGGTAGGATCCATATGGGCGAGTGTCGGAAACGTTCAGGAGCCTGTTTTCGATGTGGGTCGATGGAGCATAGAATTAAGGATTGTCCTCAAGCACCAGATCAGAATCAAGTTAGAGATCAGAGGGTTGCTCAGCCAGTGAGGGGTGGACCACCAGCTCCAAGAGGTCGTGGACAAGGCAGATGTGGAAATGGAAATGGACGAGGACGAGGAGCACCTGGTAGGGGTGCTGGTTTTGCTGAGGCTCGTCAGCCAGCGTTAGTCTATGCAGCTCGTCGACGAGAGGAAGGTGATGCTCCTGACGTCATAACCGGTACGTTCTTGATTTCTCGTATACCATTCACTGCGTTAATAGATGTTGGATCTACACACTCTTATGTTGCATGTGCTATATCTGGGTCGCTGGGAGTACGTTCTGAGAAGACAGTGAGTGGGGTAACTGTACTAAGTCCTTTGGGTCACTCGGTTAGGGTAGACAGACTGTATAGAGACGTGCCTATAGAGACTCAAGGTAAGATCTTTTCTGGAGATTTGATGGAGTTACCTTTCGGAGAATTCGATCTAATCCTAAGAATGGATTGGCTTGTAAAGCATAGGGCTACTTTGGATTGTGCTGCAAAGCGAATGAGTTTAAAAACCGCAGAGGATGAGGAAGTTATGGTGATTGGTGAACGTAGAGATTATCTGTCTAATGTGGTGACAGCATTAAGAGCTGAGAAGTGGATTCGTAAAGGATGTGAGGCTTTTATGGCATTTATAAGTCAAGCGGAATCTGAGGAGCTAACTGTGGATCAAGTTCGAACCGTTAAGGATTTTCAAGACGTGTTTCCAGAAGAGCTTCCAGGACTGCCTCCTAATCGAGAGGTTGAGTTTGGGATCGATTTGTTGCCTGGTACGGCACCGGTGTCCATTGCACCGTACAGAATGGCACCAAAGGAGTTGGTGGAGTTAAAAGCGCAGATTCAAGAACTGTTGGATAGAGGTTTCATTAGGCCAAGTGTGTCTCCGTGGGGAGCACCAGTGCTTTTCGTTAAGAAGAAAGATGGGTCAATGCGGATGTGCATCGATTATCGGCAGTTGAACAAGCTGACGATCAAGAATAAGTACCCGTTGCCAAGAATCGACGATCTGTTCGATCAGCTTAGAGGAGCTTCGGTATTCTCCAAGATTGACCTTCGGTCTGGGTATCATCAGTTAAGAGTGAAAGAAGTGGATATACACAAGACAGCGTTCAGAACTCGTTATGGTCACTATGAGTTCTTGGTTATGCCATTTGGGCTGACCAATGCACCTGCAGCTTTCATAGATCTGATGAATCGAGTGTTCCAGCCATACTTGGATCGATTCGTGGTCGTCTTTATCGACGATATTTTGGTCTATTCTGAATCTAAAGAGAAACATGATGAGCATCTCCGTGTTGTGCTGCAAGTGTTAAGGGAAAAGGAGCTTTATGCGAAATTTAGTAAGTGTGAGTTTTGGTTGAGGGAAGTGACGTTCTTGGGGCATGTTGTTTCTGCTGAAGGTATTAAGGTGGACCCTCGAAAGATTGAAGCGATTCTGGAATGGAAACCACCGAGGTCTGTGGCCGAAATTCGGAGTTTTCTGGGTTTAGCTGGATACTACAGAAGGTTTGTAGAAGGATTTTCGGTGATGGCAGCACCATTAACGAAACTCATAAGGAAAGGCGTACCATTTGTTTGGACCCAGCAGCAGCAAGAAGCTTTTGAGAAGCTTAAGAAGGTTCTGACCGAGGCACCTGTACTGATTCAACCAGAGTCTGGAAAAGACTTTACCGTGTACAGTGATGCATCGCATGTTGGGTTGGGCTGTGTGTTGATGCAAGAGGGTAAGGTGGTTGCTTATGCATCGCGACAGCTTAAACCTCATGAAGTGAACTATCCTACCCATGATCTGGAGTTGGCAGCAGTAATCTTCGCACTTAAAATCTGGCGACATTATCTGTATGGAGAAAGGTGTATTATATACACAGATCATAAAAGTCTTAAGTACTTGTTGACTCAGAAGGAGCTGAACCTTAGGCAACGGAGATGGATCGAGTTGCTTAAGGATTATGATTGTGTGATTGAGTATCATCCAGGCAAAGCTAATGTAGTGGCTGATGCCCTAAGTCGTAGAACTGTATCTGACCTGAGAGCTATGTTTGCTCGTTTGAGTCTGTATGACGATGGTAGCTTGTTAGCAGAATTGCAAGTAAGACCGACCTGGGTGGATGAGATTAAGGAAAAGCAGTTGAGGGATGAGTCTCTGGATGCTCGATTTCAGCAGGTTAAAGATGGGAATACTTCTGAGTTTGGACTTAACAGTAAAGGAGTTCTGTGTTTTCGCGGTAGAATTTGTGTTCCGAAGGATTTTCAGTTGAGGCAAGCAATTCTAAATGAAGCTCATAAAGGGTTGTGTGCTATGCACCCTGGAGGTAATAAGATGTATCATGACTTAAAGGAGTTGTATTGGTGGCCTGGACTGAAGCGAGAAGTAACAGAATTTGTGAGGAAATGTCTGACTTGTCAGCAGGTGAAAGCTGAGCACCAGTTACCTTCTGGACTTCTGCAACCAGTGAAGGTACCACTCTGGAAGTGGGAAAGGGTGACCATGGATTTCGTAAGTGGATTGCCCTTAACGCCATCAAAGAAGGACTCGATTTGGGTGATTGTAGACAGGTTGACTAAATCTGCTCATTTCCTCCCTGTACGTACTGATTATTCGCTTCAGAAGTTAGCCAAGTTGTATGTGGTAGAGATTGTGCGACTGCATGGGGTGCCAGTGTCTATCATTTCTGATCGAGATCCTAGATTCACATCTCGGTTCTGGCAAAAGTTGCATGAGGCGTTGGGAACGCGGCTGAACTTTAGCACGGCTTTTCATCCTCAGACTGATGGCCAGTCTGAGAGGGTTATTCAGATTCTAGAGGATATGTTGAGGGGTTGTGTTATCGATTTTCGAGGCAGTTGGGAGGATTATTTACCGTTGGCAGAGTTTGCATATAATAACAGCTATCAGGCTAGTATCCGTATGGCACCTTATGAAGCATTGTATGGGCGTAGGTGTCGTTCACCTAGTTGTTGGACCGAATTGGGCGAGCGGCAAGTTCTTGGACCTGAATTGGTAGCAGAGACTGAAGAGAAGGTCAAGGTGATAAGGGATCGTTTGAAAGAGGCATCTGATCAACAAAAATCTTATGCAGATTTGAAGCGTAAAGAGATTGAGTACTCAGTAGGTGATATGGTTTTTCTGAAAGTTTCGCCGTGGAAAAAGATATTGAGATTTGGTAAGAAAGGCAAGCTGAGTCCGAGGTTTATCGGGCCTTATCGGGTTCTTAAGCGAGTGGGTCTGGTGGCGTATCAGTTAGAATTACCCCCAGAGTTAAATAGAATCCATGATGTGTTCCACGTATCCATGCTAAGACGATATCGTTCTGACCCTGCCCATATTCTACCAGTTGCAGAAGTAGAAGTTCAGCCTGACTTAACTTTCGAGGAAGAACCTGTTCAGATTCTGGATCCAGATGTGAAGGTTTTAAGAAGAAAATCAGTCCCATTGGTGAAGGTGCTATGGCGTAATCATGGCAGAGAGGAAGCTACTTGGGAACCAGAGGAGGCAATGCGTCAGCAATATCCCCATTTGTTTGGATAAGGTAAATTTCGAGGACGAAATTTCTTTAAGGAGGGTAGAGTTGTAACGCCCTAATTTTCGGGTTTTTCTTAGATTTATCATTATCTGTTAAATGTCTAAATGTTGGTAATCAGGTGTGTAATGCATGTTTGGGATGTGTTAATGGGCTTATGGAAGGCCCATGAGTTGGTTGGAAGCTCGGCAAAATTTTGAATTTTTGCCTTAGGAAATAGGGGATCAGTGGAAATAAGGGTCTTAAGGAATTGCGTGCGAAATGTAGCACAAATGAATCAGTGGCAAAGTGGCAAGGGGGACGCCACTAGGCTCCTTAAAAGGTGGCGCCTAAATGAGCCTAGAGGTCAAGGGTTCAAGCGCCAGAGGTTGTGAAAGTATTGTTTATTTTTAAGCTGGAGCAGGTAAGAGTTTGAAGCCGATTGGAACTCTGGTTGGAGGAGGTTTGAATCGGTCAAAGAGCAAATCATGGAGGAGGTTGAGGAGCAAATCAAGGAGAGTTTGAATTTCAAACTGGTGGCCGGCCAAAGGACTCTTGAGGGAAGGCAAATTCGGCATTGTGCCTAGGTAGCATTTTCGGCAAATAGGTGTTTTGGTGTGCCGAATTCTTCTTTGGTCTTTTTATGATTTGGTGCCGATTTTTCCTAGGTAAGAAAAGCTTCCTTTTTCTGTCAATTTTGCATAGTGTATTAGGTACCTTTCTTTTGCCATTTTGTTCCTCTCATCAACCTAATAGCCGAACCTTAACCCACTCTTGAGCCGAATCTACATTCGACTAGACACCTATCTTCTACTCTTATCTCTTCTACTCTTATCTTCTTCTCATCTTGCTTTCTCAAAATCGAAACCTATCTTGTTGCCTCCTTCTTGGCCGAATCGAATAAGCTTTCTCCTACTTCTTTTCTTCAAGCTCTAAACCGAATACTCATATGATTGAAATCCCCATGGCCGAATGCTTTCTATGACCGAAACCACACTCTCTTTGTTACCGATTGATCGAAATCTTCTTCTTCTTCTCCTTTTTGATTCTTTAGCAAGCCGAACCCTATTCTTCTATCTCTTCTATTTGCCGATTTACCCCACCTACTTTATTGGTTAAAACAACAAGTGCACCATATCACTTTTTTTTCAAAAGCCGAAAGCATCTCCTTCTAATCATTCAAAAAGCCGAATATCTCTAGGGCCACTCTTGTGACGTTAGAGTTAGATTTGCGGTGGATCTAATATAGTCTCGAGTTAGTGGAAGCGTGGAAACGATATTCTTCGAGTGGAAGCAACGGTAAGCGATCTAAACATTAAGTACATTCGTTTATCAACATCAGAAAGAAAAGCCGAAACCCCTAGATCTTTAGGGGGCATGTCGACATTGCTTTTAAGACTCTAATACTATGGTTGTTTCTTGTGTGCTTTCGATAGCAAGAGTAGGAGATCCAGCAAGGAGGAGGAAGTTGCGATTCATCTAAAGATAGATCTGAGAGATCTAAAACAATTAAGGTAAGGTTGTAAGGCTATTTGAGAGTATGGCCGAATGCAATAAAGGATTTTTGACATTAGTTTGTAAAGCTTGTTGGCTAACCAATTAGGGAATGGATTGTAGGAATAAGCACGTGGAGGATTTTGTTGGCAGAACTGCAAAACAGGTGTGTAACGTGTCTCTATCATAGACTAGGATGGCTAAAGGCCGTAATGACCGAAACTATGCTAAAGTGTCCGATTGAAGTGACCGAAAAAGTTGTCTTGAAAGGATCTGAGGGTAACCAAATACCCTGTGGTGATCAAACTAGTAAATGACAGTGGCAAAATTGCAGAAGGTGCAATTTCGAGCTTCTCGGTAAGTTGGGTTTCAATGGGCCAAAGATGGGCCTAATGGGCTTCCGCGCCCAAATAGGTAAAGTGGCTAATAAAGACTATCTGGCGACGTAGTTAGTAATAACATGTTAATTTGGTAAACTAAACCTAAAATTGGGCTTAAAGGGCTTGAGACAATATTGGACTTAGTAAGGCCCATTAGGGGTTTTGGGCAAAAAGGGCAAAACTGGAAATTTGGCACAAATGGACTTCCGTGGTTAATTGGGAACTAATAATCAGCTGTACTTGCATAAAATTTCTGAAAATATGAAAAAGGACTAAAATACCCTTAAATATGGAAAATTACCAAAATACCCCTAGGTGTAAAAAGACTATTATACCCCTAGGGTCAATTCTGTATGAAATGTATGATGTTATGTATCTGCATGAGTTAATTATCTATATGAGTATATCTGATGCTATATCTTGCATGTTAGTATGATTATCTGTTGCATGGGGTATGGGTTTATGATGGAGGAAGCGTTCTGGCAGCCTCGCTGCAATCTGGTGACTCTGTCACATTATATCTGGCAACCTCGTTGCAATCTGGTGGCCTCGCCACAATATTTATATCTGGTGACCTCGTCACAATATCTGGCAGTCTCACTGCAAATATATCTGGCAGCCTCGCTGCAAATGTTATCTGGCAGTCTCACTGCAAATTATATCTGGCAGCCTCGCTGCAAATATCTGTGGTGTGTAGCGGTTGGGTGGGTCGAGTAGTCTCCCCACATGGTGTAAGGCTGGTACGGGGGTGTTAAGGATGGATTTGGGATGGGTTTCTGTTTGCATAATATTTATATCTGATCTGTTTCTGTTATGGGCCTTTGGGCTTAACCTGATTCCTGTAATGGGCCAAGGCCCAATTAACTCTGTTTCTGAGGCTTGATCTGTTTAGGCCTATGGTTGAGATAATGTTGCACACTGAGTTGTCAAACTCACCCTCCTTTTTAATTAATCCCTGCAGGTAACCCTCAACCATAGTGGGCTTGGAGCTGCGAGAGATTCGGAGTGGCCACAGCATCTGCAGAACTGGTTTTCATTTTGTTTAAAGTATTTTATTATTAAGTTATTTTTTTGGGTTTTATTTTGTAATAAGGCCGCTGTCTAAGTTATTTTATTTGGTTTAATTTTCTTTGATGATTAAATTACATTTTATAGAATCGCTAGTTTAGGCTGCGCTGGTTTCAAAATCTAAAGAACGTTTTTAAAACTCAACGTGTGAATAATAAGGATAACTTGAAGGATTAATAAACTGGTTTTAACAAACTTACTCTTTTGATTCAAACCTCACTTAAGACACAACAAGTCTAAAAAGGCCGTAAACTTAGTTTTAGGATCGTGTGACACACCAGATCTGGTCGTAGCGTCTAGGCCGGGTTTGGGGTGTTACAAGAACACACCGTGTGCCACACCCGTGTGGGTTTTGACAGAGGCCGTGTGATTTAGCACGCTCGTGTATATTGCCGTGCTTGTCGGGACTTTTTCCGTGTGAGCTTTGTGAGGCACGCCCATGTGGCACGGCCATGTGGCACCTCTTGGCCCGTGTGATTCGTGCATATTGGTTCATTTTTCACCGTTTTGGGCCCGTTTTCTATTCTTTTATCTTCCATAGGCTCTCTTGAGTATAAGATATGAAAAAGAATGGTTAAGAGCACCAATTCTCACTAATTTGATACTAATTCATCCAAAATATAGGCTAAACATGAGGTAAAAATATATATAAATTAACGCTTATCACACCTTAATCTTACTGTTGAATTAAACTTTAGCAAAATTTTGAAATTGCATAAACCGATCAAGAGCATCTAACTTATGTTCAATCAAGTAAATCCATGTATCTCAACTATGTACATCAACAAAAAAGGCATAATACAAAGAGCCTCATAAGGAAACATGAACAAGTTTTCATAGGTCTGAAACAACCAATTCAAATGTAGAAGAATACAACGTTATAGAAATGGGAACAATAAGCTTATGCGATTTCCTTAGTTGACATGCTGAACATACCTTATAAACTTTAGACTTAGAAGTCTTCAAATTACAACTATTCAATACTTTTTAAACTACTTTATTACACGGCTGGCTAAGTTTCGTGTTCCACAAATCAAATAAAGATTCATAAACCTTAGAAGCTAAACAAGAACCGATAATAGGTAACTGACAGACAAATGACTTGCAAACAAGTGATTGTTAGACTGTCTCACAAACAACTTCATCCTAGATTAGTGATACGCCAAACTGATACAACCTTTCATGCACATTCCCCACTAGAAAAACATCCACTATCTGTATATCTTTCACAAAACATTGAAAAGGGTGAAACTAAAAATAAACATGATTATCCTTGGCAAACTGAGCAATAGACAACAGATTCTTGCACACTTCAGGAACATGAGGAACATTCTTGAGTTGCAACACCCTAGAACCATAATGAATAAAAGAATAACCTATATGAGCAATAGGTACACTAGCACTGTTTCCCATAACAAGCTTATCACTACCTTTATAATAAACATCAGTAGTATATTACCCAAATCATTAGTGACATGATTCCTACCCTCGAATCTAAATACTATTGTTGATCCAAGTTGTAGGGTGAGGTCAAGGAAACATTGCGCCTTGGTGAGGTGGATGATTGAGCATTAACATGCATAGAAGACTTGTATTGGTTGAACATAGAAACACAACACTGATGGCAAGACTTGCATGACTATTACTGCTGATCATTGAATTGATAGAAATTAATAGACATATGCTGTCCATCATTTACATCTAAAACACTTGAAAAATATTTATCAAACCGATAATAGCATTTTTGAACTACATGTCCAATATTGTCACATAACTGACACTATGGTCGATTTTGAGAAAATTGGCCCCTGCGACCTCTACATTGTTAACCTCGACCACGATAAGATCCTCCTCTAGATTGTTCATGACTCTGACTATGACCTCTAGCATTTACTTTGCCTGTATTATTTTCCTGAAAGTGAACATCGGCTTGGAAAGGAATGCTCGCCACAAGCTCCAATTGTCATGTCTCACAATCTAACATATTAGTAAGCATATCTTTTAACAACACTTACCCGTGTCCTATGCCGGAACAAGGTACGAGGCGTTACCGGATAATATCACTTGCAACCAAACAATTTTGAAACAAAAATTTTTCCTTTAAAATTTAAAACCATTTACATTGCAATAATAAGTCCCTAAATGGGCCTATAGGGCCCAAAATGTACTTTAGAACCGGTCCGAGACCAAACTAAGAACTTAAGAAGTTTTAGACAATTTCATGTAAAACAGGACACACGCCTACAAGGACACGCACGTGTAGTGATGGGCGTCGAGTCCACCAAAATTAATTCCTACTAAATAACTCTAAACCGTAGTAAGAGTGGCAGTAGAGTCAAATTCACATGGATTGGATCTGTAGTCAATTTCTTTGTTCACTTATGAATAGAATGTCGTCGTGTCAGGAGGTTGTGGCAAGTGTCGTGCCCACGACACCAAACGTACCTGCGAAAAATAACATAAATACGTAAAGCTAGGGCTTTAAGAATGTTTAAGGCAGTAAATAATATAAAATAAACAATTGATTAACGTCAAAAAAATAAATGTAAATCGAATATAAATTTAGAATTTTATAAACAGAATTGGTAAGCCTTAGCCTTAGTCTAGGTAAATTCCGTGTTAAGAATCGATCCTCAAAAATTGATCTTCTCCTTCAAACGATAAGGTGGTTATAGTGATTAAGAACATCCTAATCACCAATTCTTCCTCTCGTAGCTGGTCTCGGTACGTCCTGCAAACCAACCCTTACAATTATCTAATCGACATACTCATGTTCTCGGTTGAAGATTCCAGTAGCCTTTCGTTCTAAAGAACCCAACTTGAATTAACGGCCTCATCCGCGTGGGTCATTTAAACCCGATAACCCCTTCCTTGATTTGATTTTGGAGATCTGAATATAGCACGGCCGATTCGTTTCTCCAACTGTCAGCAAACACGACTCCAACCCAACAAGCTCTTTTTGACTTGAAATCGAATTATTCTTAAGGGATGAGTTGTCAATCCCAATACTTAGGAAAAAGGCAAATACTGAATGAAAGTATATTTAGCATAGATGCATATCTCACAATTCCCGATCGGAAGGAATATCAGCTTAAGACTAAGATAAAATTTAGTTAAGCATGAATTTATTCATGCTTGAAGGTTATGGGAGATGATGAAAATTGTATGAAAAGTTATGGAAATAGATAGGGAAAAATATTTGAAAAGAGAATTAGAACAACTTTGTAAAAAGCAAGACAAAAGTATTCCAATTCTCAATTGAAGTAGGAAAAACAAGACAAAGAGGATAATGGATTTCCGAAGAGAAGTAGGAAAACTTGATTAATGGATGATTTTCAAAGAAGCAAACACCCCTATTTATATACATGGGTTTACTAAAAATAGTCTAATTAAAATAAATAAAATAAATAAAATTAAAATTAAAACTAAAATAAAATATCTTCCTATTTTTAGTCCTTTTACAAAGTCAAAATTTATGTTGAGTCCTTGCCTTGCTCCATCTTTTTGCTTTAGCCCCATTCCAATAATTTTCTTTCAATTTGGCCCATTTTTGCTTGTTTTCGTCCAATTACATCCCTGACAAATATTAAATCATAAAAGCACTTAATTAGCAGGGTTCAGTTCAACAATAAGCCAAATTAAATACAAAAAGTATGCATTTTAACATGTTTATCAAATCCCCCCTACTTAGCTCATGCTTGCCCTCAAGCATGTTGTTCTTTCAAACATTAGAACTCATTCTATAATTTACAAATCGAGCCACTTTTCCACATCCTCAATCAATGCAAACAACATAGGCAAAAATAAATAAATGTTCAAAATATATATTTTGATAAACAAGTGTCATAAAATTGAAATATGCCAACTAAACAATTTCATTAAATTGAGCTTGAATCCAATAATTTACATGGCATTATTAACTACACGTAAAATTATGGACGTGCTCAAACCTTTTTACGTGAACTAGGATGACAACCCAAGCACCCTATCCCGGTTACTCAGTTTAAGTAGTTTTTTTTAATAGATGCTCGGTTAGCGAAATGTTATAAGTTATCGACTTGTCACTCAAACCTTTTTACGCGAGATAAGATGACAAACCAAGCACCCTACCCCGGTTACTCAATCGGTCACATTTTCGAAACTTCACTCATAACTTAACCTTATTTATTTTATTCATTTTATTTATTTAATTATTTATGCACAAGCAAATATATTTTATTCAATCAATCAATTCATATGAAAAATTCTAGCTACATATACCAACTTTAAAACATAAATGTCGACCAATCTAAATACTTGAACATTTAGTTTAAAATTTGCCCAATTGCTTAAATTGACTACGTATGAGGTTAAAGGCTCAATGTTAAATAAATTGTCAAAATAATTCATCGTAAGATTGAACACATGCAAAAGAGAGACATGCAGCAAAAAAAATAATGCATATTTGCTTTCCAATCCAACCCCCCCACTTAAACTATGCTTGTCCTCAAGCATGTGAAATAAAAGTTAGCAGCCCAAATAAATTAAAAAGGAAAAAGTTAAGAACACTTCCCATGTATTTTAATGACATTGTTGGTGTTAGGAGTGATGACTCTACAAAATGTTGAGGATTATGGAGACTTGAGTTTCCATTTTTCCAAGTCGAGCTTTGATCTGGCTTAAACGTGCCTCCATATTTTGAGGCTGTTCCACTTGTTCCCAAGTAGCGAAGTGTGGGCGTTGGCGAGAAACCATATTCCCATGAATAGTCTGTGTACCTGGAGGAACAAAATAACACGTAGTAAGGGTGCCGGCAAAGCAAACCCATAGAATCCAAACAATATTTATCTAGGCTATCCATACTATATCCACATGTCAAGGACGAGAAATCGATTTCAGAAGGAAAAAGTGTAGAGGTTAAGTGCGTAATATATGACCCCAAGTATTAACGGACGATTACATCGAAAAACAGCATGAAAGTTTCGAGCAAACCAATATCCTAAATTAACTTTTAATCCAGAATGCATACACCACAAGAAAAACAATTCAGTTCTAGTGAAGACAGAGGATGAATCGTTTCGTCCTGAAAACTAAATGCCAAAAATCGATGAATATCTTTTAAACTACTTTATTACACGGGTGGCCAAGTTTCGTGTGCCACAAATTAAATAAAGATTCATAAACCTTAGAAGCTAAACAAGAACTGCTAATAGGTAACTGACAAACAAATGACATGCAAACAAGTGATTGGTGGACTGTCTTACAAACAACTTTATCCTAGATTAGTGATACGTCAAACTGATACAACCTTTCATGCACATTCCCCACTAGAAAAACATCCACTATCTACATATCTTTCACAAAACATCGAAAAGGGTGAAACTAAAAATAAACATGATTATCCTTGGCAAACTGAGCAATAGACAACAGATTCTTGCACACTTCAGGAACATGAGGAACATTCTTGAGTTGCAACACCTTAGAACCATAATGAATAAACCTATATGAGCAATAGGTACACTAGCACTGTTGCCCATAACAAGCTTACCAATACCTTTACAATAAACATCAGTAGCTATATTACACAAATCATTAGTGACATGATTCTTACCCTTGAATCTAGATACTGTTGTTGATCCAAGTTGTAGGGTAAGGTCAAGGCAACATTGCGCCTTGGTGAGGTGGATGATTAAGCATTAACATGCTTAGAAGACTTGCATTGGTTGAAATTAGAAACACAACATTAATGGCGAGACTTGCATGGCTATTGCTTCTGATCATTGAACTGATAGAAAATAATAGACATATGTTGTCCATCATCTACATCTAAAACACTTGAAAAATATTCATCAAACCGATAATAGCATTTTTGAACTACATGTCCAATATTGTCACATAACTGACACTATGGTCGATTTTGAGAAAATCGGCCCCCGCGACCTCTACATTGTTAACATCGACCACGATAAGATCCTCCTCTAAATTGTTTATGACTCTGACAATGACCTCTAGCATTTACTTTGCCTGCATTATTTTCCTAAAAGTGAACATCGGCTTGGAAAGGAATGCTCGCCACAAGCTCCAACTGTCATGTCTCACAATCTAACATATTGGTAAGCATATCTTTTAACAACACTTACCCGTGTCCTATGTCGGAACAAGGTACGAGGCGTTACCAGATAATATCACTTGCAACCAAACAATTTTGAAAGAAAAATTTTTCCTTTAAAATTTAAAACCATTTACATTACAATAATAAGTCCCTAAATGGGCTTACAGGGCCCAAAACGTACTTTAGAATCGGTCGAGACCAAACTGAGAACTTAAGAAAATTTTAGAAAATTTCATGTAAAACAGGAGACACGCCTGTGTGATACAGGGACACGCACGTGTAGTGATGGGCCTCGAGTCCACCAAAATTAATTCCTACTAAATAACTCTAAACTATAGTAAGAGTGGTAGTAGAGTCGAATCCACAGGGATTGGATCTGTAGTCAATTTCTTTGTTCACTTATGAACAGAATGTCGTCGTGTCAGGAGGTCGAGGCAAGTACCGTGCCCACGACTCCAAACGTACCTGCAAAAAATAAAATAAATACGTAAAGCTAGGGGTTTAAGAATGTTTAAGGCAGTAAATAATATAAAATAAAAAATTGATTAACGTCAAAAAAAATAAATGTAAGTCAAATATAAATTTAGAATTTTATAAACAGAATTGGTAAGCCTTAGCCTTAGTCTTGGTAAATTCCGTGTTAAGAATCGATCCTCGAAAATTGATCTTCTCCTTCAAACGATAAGGTGGTTATAATGATTAAGAATGTCCTAATCACCAATTCTTCCTCTCGTAGCTGGTCTCGGTACGTCCTGCAAACCAACCTTTACCGATTATCTAATCGACATACTCGTGTTCCCGGTTGAAGATTCCAGTAGCCTTACGTTCTAAAGAACCCAACTCGAATTAACAACCTCATCCGCGTAGGTTGTTTAAACTCGATTACCCCTTCCTTGATTTGTTCTCGGATATCTGAATACAGCACGGTCGATTCGTTTCTCCAACTGTTAGCAAACACGACTCCAACCCAACGAGCTCTTTTTGACTTGAAATCGAATTAGCCTTAAGGGTTGAGTTGTCAATCCTAATACTTAGGAAAAAGGAAAATACCGAATGAAAGTATATTTAACATGGATGCATATCTCACAATTCCCGATCGAAAGGAATATCGACTTAAGACTAAGATAAAATTTAGTTAAGCATGAATTTATTCATGCTTGAAGGTTTTGGGAGATGATGGAAATTGTATGAAAAGTGATGGAAATGGATAGGGAAAAATATTTGAAAAGAGAATTAGAACAACTTTGTAAAAAGCAAGACAAAAGTATTCCAATTCTCAATTGAAGTAGGAAAAACAAGACAAAAAGGATAATGGATTTCCAAAGAGAAGTAGGAAAACTTGATTAATGGATGATTTTCAAAGAGGCAAACACCCCTATTTATATAGAGGGATTTACTAAAAATAGCCTAACTAAATTAATAAAATAAAATAAATAAAATTAAAATTAAAACTAAAATAAAATATCTTCCTATTTTTAGTCTTTTTCCAAAGTCAAAATTTATGTTGAGTCCTTGGCTTGCTCCATCCTTTTGCTTTAGCCCCATTCCAATAATTTGTCTTTCAAGTTGGCCCATTTTTGCTTGTTTTCGTCCAATTACATCCCTGACAAATATTAATTGATAAAAGCACTTAATTAGCAGGGTTCAGTTCAACAATAAGCCAAATTAAATACAAAAAGTATGCATATTAACATGTTTATCAAGTCCCCCCTACTTAGCTCATGCTTGCCCTCAAGCATGTTGTTCTTTCCAACATTAGAACTCATTCTATAATTTATAAATCAAGCCGCTTTTCCACATCCTCAATCAATGCAAACAACATAGGTAAAAATAAAAAATATTCAAAACATATATTTTGATAAACAAGTGTCATAAAATTGAAATATGCCAACTAAAAAATTTCATTAAATTGAGATTGAATCCAATAATTTGCATGGTATTATTAACTACACATAAAATTATGGACGTGCTCAAACCTTTTTACGGGAACTAGGATGACAACCCAAGCACCCTATCCCGGTTACTTAGTTCAAATAGTTTTTTTTAAAGGCTCAATTAGCAGAATCTTATAAGTTATCGACTTGTCACTCGAACCTTTTCACGCGAGATAGATGACAACCCAAGTACCCTACCCCGGTTACTCAATCTGGTCACATTTTCGAAATTTCACTTATAACTTAACCTTATTTATTTTATTCATTTTATTTATTTAATTATTTATGCACAAGCAAATATATTTTATTCAGTCAATCAATTCATACGAAAAATTCTAGCTACATATACCAACTTTAAAACATAAATGTCGACCAATATATATACTTGAACATTTAATTCAAAATTTGCCCAATTGCTTAAATTGACTACGTATGAGGTTAAAGGCTCAATGTTAAATAAATTGTCAAAAGAATTCATCGTAAGATTGAACACATGCAAAAGAGAGACATGCAGCAAAAAAAATCATGCATATTTACTTTCCAATCCAACCACCACTTAAACTATGCTTGTCCTAAGTATGTGAAATAAAAGTCAGTAGCCCAAATAAATTAAAAAGGAAAAAGTTAAGAACACTCCTCATGTATTTTAATGACATTGTTGGTGTTGGGAGTGATGACTTTGCAAAACGTTGAGGATTGTGGAGACTTGAGTTTCCATTCTTCCAAATCGAGCTTTGATCTGGCTTAAATGTGCCTCTACGTTTTGAGGCTATTCGTCTTGTTCCCAAGTAGCGAAGTGTGGGTGTTGGCAAAAACCATATTCCCACAAGTAGTCCGTGTACCTGGAGGAACAAAAGAACACGTAGTAGGGGTGTTGGCAAGCAAGCTAGAATCCAAACAATATTTATCTAGGCTATCCATACTATATCCACATGTCAAGGACGAGAAATCGATTTCAGAAGGAAAAAGTGTAGAGGTTAAGTGCGTAATATATGACCCAAGTATTAACGGATGATTACATCGAAAAAATAGCATGAAAGTTTTAAGCAAACCAATATCCTAAATTAACTTTTAATCCAGAATGCATACACCACAAGAAAAACAATTTAGTTCTAGTTAAGACAGAGGACGAATCGTTTCGTCCTGAAAAACTAAATGCCAAAAATCGGTGAATATATCTTAAAGCAGGTTCATGCACCAATAAGTCTTTTGTGGTTTTTGGATTATAAAGTTGATTAGAATAGGTTAAAACAAGATAGGCATCTTGAGCATTAAAGTCACTCGGAATATCTAATAGAGTAGTATGATACGAGCTGGACTGGATATTGTCAAGGTGAACGAAACCCATGGCAATGTTAAAATTCAAGATTGACATACGAAAGTCCCTACCAAGCAAACGAAAACAAATAATATTTTTTGTTTCGACAGTTTGTAATTCATTAACATTGAAGCTAGAAATGGTGTAAAATTCATATATCAATTCGTAATATGCATCACAGGATATATTTGTAAAAGAACTCCAACAAATAGCAACAAAATAATCAATCACAACAGCATGGATATTTAAAATGTCAAGAGTGGTGAGATCGATTTGCTTACAGACTAGGATTGGACATTATCAGATGTTGTCATATCGATCTCAGTGCTCTGAGTTCGAAAAATCTAAGAAACCTCGCAATCATCCTTCAGTAGGAATTGTGTTTGCACGTCCTGGTCTATTACGTTGACTATTTCGTGTAGGTCAAACGAACTCAGTGGGTGAGTCGGGTGGATTCATACTTTCAGTAGCATCAGTACTACTGTGTGTCGGCATTGCTGGTTCCCGTGTCTGTTGTTGACAGGCTCGAGTAGTAGACGATTGAGTTTGGTGTTGGGGAATGCATTCGTTCGCTGTTGAAGGAGCCTCGAGATGATCGTTAGAAGGGCGTGCCTCGTCTGGATTACCTGCAAAATATGTTAGCAAAGGTAAAGTAGGTTAGGGATAAGGATTCGACCTTTTAGAAACGGCTGAGCTACTATCCGAATGCTCTGGTTTGACCGGAGTCAGACTTCATCAACGACGGGTTCTTGTTTGTGTGGCCATTCATCTCGGAGTAGATGGGGAAGGCTCGTTGTCGGTTATATCGACGACGGGAGGCTTTTGGTTAAGTGAGACCAAAAAGTTGTCGAATGATTGGTTTTGAGTTCGAACCATGGTTTATGTGCTGATGTCACGAGCAATATATTTTGGTGCTCTGACAATGGCGAATACGGCGGCGCCGAGCGGCTCAGGCAGTCGGCAGCGACAAGCGACGGCAACGTGATTTAGGCCAATTTTTTAAAGGGTGAAGGTGGGGTTTTTGGTTTTGTGGTCGGCTAAGGTGGGAGGGAAAAGGGTGGTTTTGTGTTTGGTGTTGGAGAAAAGAAAGAAAAATATGGAAGAAAGTGGTGATTTGGAGAAAGAGAAGGGACAGCACTCGGGTGAGGGCTGCGTACGGCGGTAAGGCAGTGACGAAGGCCAACGTTGGGGTTTCACAATGGTTGTGAGGGCGGCGAATGGTGGTTATGGTGGGGGGAAAATGAAGAAAAGGGTAAAAGAAAAGAAAAGAAGGAAGAGGAAAAGGAAGGGAAAACGAGATGTTTGGTGATGGAGATGGCGTCTGACGGAGGCTTAAGGACGGAGTGGTGGCACAAGGTGGGGCCTGCAATGCAGGTCGACGGTGACCGACGGTGTAGGGAATGGTGTTGCGGTTTTGGTTTTGATTTGAAGAAGATGAAGATGAAGTGAAAATGGGTTGGGAAATTTTGGGGATTTGGTGGTTCTTTTTCTTTATTATTATTATTATTATTTTTTATTTTGTTCTTTTTGGGTTTGTTTTAGGTTTTAGGGGAATGGGTTAAATGGGGGTTGTAGTGGGTTTATTGGGTTAGTTGGTGGTAATTGGGTTTGGGATTTATAGGATAAGTGGGTTAATTGGACTTTGTGTTGTTGGGTTGGTACTTGGGTATGTGTAGGTGGGTTAAATGGGTATTGGATTGTTATTTGGGTTTTGGGGATAAGTTGGTTTTTTTTCTTTTGGTTATTGGGTTTGTTTCATGGTTAAATGGGGTTTTAATGGATTTGGGTTTAGAAATTCTATGAAGGTAGGAATTTTGGGGTTTTTGTATTTGAAGCATGTTGTGTTCATGCCACCATCATTACCCGTTTTCTTGAAAATTCATGACCTTATAGTGTCCCTGAAAACATAAAATTGACTGAGTTAAAATAGGAATTAATTTATTTATTTACAACTTAAATTTTACTTGAACTAAAAATTTAAATAGATGGAAATAACTAAATAAAAATAGACGGAAATAAATTTGGGTTGCCTCCCAAAAAGTGCTTTTGTTTAACGTTATTAGCTTGACGACCTGGAAATTTATTCAGCTGGTTCTTCCAGGACCAATTCACGGCAACTCGATAATTTGCTAACCACTGCTCATACATACTTATTAAATTAACTAATCTCTTGAACATTTTTCAATGTCAATTCAGATAAATAGTCAATCTTCATAAGCATATAAAAGATTAAGTGAGGTAACAAAGTGTCCCTAGTTTGAAACAATTTAATCACAATAATCTTGCAAGTTATGCAATACACTAGTATCAGCAGATATAATGCTAATTCAATCATCAGCTACCTTAGATGATTAAACAAGCACTGATTAAGTATTGTGTCAATTAATTATAATTTCAATACGATTAAATAATTAATTCATTAGCAATCTCACATTTATAATGCAAAAATAACTTAGGCATGATTTTACTTAATCAAGTAATTTACCGAGGCCTATAACAGCATAAACACAATTTTAATAATTCAAGCAAACAAAATGCAATCATCCCAACACGAATTAAATTCAAGCTAAAGTAATTAAATTAACCATTTCAGTAGCATAAAAATTCATAAACATGTTCATCAAAACAACAACGAAAAATTAAAAAGATAGGGAACTAGAATCAAATTTACTGTTTCTCCATGGCTTGATTGGTTGCTCCGTTCTTCACTCTTCGTTGCCCTCGGTGACCAAGGTGGAGAAAGGCCTCTTTTCCAAGAGAAGAAATCGGCACAAGAACAAGGGGGAATAAGTGGAAAATGGAGAGGAAAAGTGAGAGAGGAGAAGAAATTTGTGAGAGAATGAGAGAGTGTTGAGGGATGCTTTGAATGGGCAGAAAAGGGGGGTTTATATAGCTAAGTATGGCTACTAAAAATAGCAAATTTCAGCAGCCAAAGAGCCCCCTCTTGGCTGGCCACAAACATGGCAAAGTTGGTGGCTTTCAACTTTGCTAAAAATAGCCTAGGGCAAATCCGAAGAGCCATAATTAAAGGAAGGGTTTGAATGCAATTTGGAAGTCTTTCAATGGTCTTTTTGCAAGCTCATTTAATTAGCTAAAATTCTAATTTGGGTCAGCGTATGGACGGTTCTGGGCTGCCCAATTGGTGGCAATAATAATTTATTAACCCAAATTAATTGATTATAAATTAAAATTAATTATTTTATAAATTAATACACATATTTTTGGACCGTCTTAGGCTAGAAACTAATTTGCTTCGATACTTCAAATTGCTTCTAGGTTTTGGGCTTCTAGCGGTGTCTACCAGGTCAATTTTCACCCTTTGCGCAAATCTGTCAAAAATAATCAAAATTCACCAAAAATAATTGTAAAAGTGACTAAAATTTAATATGTTCATATTTTTAATACAATTTAATTATTTTAATAAAATTAATTATTTTTTGACAGGAATTTTACCAAAACTGTACAATTTTAAGTAAAAGTGGGTATGAAAAAGTATATAAATTTTTGTGTTTCCACACCCCCAAACTTAATTCATTGCTCGTCCTAAGTAATACACAATTTTTGAAAAGAATTTCTTAGAAACACCTTTGAAAAATTCCTTCAGAATAGCATTTTTCCTGAAATTATGAATTTAATATACTTAGGGTCAAAAATAAGAAATTTGATAATTATGCTACTTAAGTTTACATATCATTCAAATTACATTCAACAACTATTATAATAGCAAAATTAGACTAAATGTTTCTTTAATAAAGACATGCTAACCCTTACCAATTTGATTTTTATTCCCTTATTCAAGACTAAGCTGCAATCATTAAGTTTAGCTTATGTCTTCAGATATTGATCTTAACAATTTCTCTCCACTAATGTAGGTAGCATAGAAAGTTGAATCAATAGGTCTTTATTATGGTAGTAACGTGGCTATGCTAGGGGTAGGTAAAAGATAGTTAAATTTTGGCTTAAAAACCCTAGACTCAGCGTAAATCAAACCTTCAAAATTTTTACCTTCGATACACCAACTTACTTTACTTTCATATGCTCTTTTGTACATCTATTTTCTTGCGAGTACATTTTTTAAGCTAGCACGAGCACTCACTTTATGTAATATAATTTTTGAGCAATTGATACTTCTTTTCAACTCCCCCAAACTTATTCTTGCATGATATTTTGAATAGTACTGAGTCTAGTGTTTGGGACAATTTTAAAGGAGATTAAGAGAAAAGTGATGCCTAAATATTGCAAAGGTCCAAATAAAATTAGGCCATATAGTCTCAAAGGTGGGTTTCAAAGGATAAATTTATCATGGTTGGCTTGAAAGGCTCAAACGGTCCAAACAATAGTTGCCTAAATCATTTTCAATATTCCATGCTTCCTAGGATTTCGCCTCAAGAAATTACTAAGTCAATTCTAAAAACTTAAACTTTCATGCATGCCTAATTTTCTAAGGAACTAAAATTTTTATGGTATGAATTTGCATGCTTTATTAAAAATACATTCATATCATTATTAAGCTACATAATAATTTATTGAAATAATAGAACTTTATTAATACTAAAGTTTAACATACTTAACAAAATTTTAAATTATTGAACAAAATATATCCTAATCATAATTAAAAGAAAATTTTATTCTAAGTGAAAATAATTCAAATTTTTGGTCCCCCTGCTTAAAGTGAACAATGTCCTCATTGTTTAAAGTGAATAGATACTATACACCAAGTAGGATTGTAGAAAAGAGGGGGTGAGTCAAATTGACTGCTTAAGTACCAAGCTTTCTCTAAATCCAATCCTAGACATGGATATACCTATTGTCACACTTTATACTTTGTGACTTGTTCAGATTTTATTCATGATTCCTATCTCTTGTTTTATTATGCAAAAATAAAAATTCCTAATTTACCTAATCCTAAAGTAATCTAAAGACAGAAATAAAATAAAGTCGAGATCTTCCCTTTTATTTATTTATAGATCCTTCTAAATTTGCTTCATCTTTTGCTCCATCATTATTGCCTTTGCATGAATCGCTTCGCTCCCTTTTCGATAATGGACTCCATGGTTCAAATATGAAATCTAGAAATTCAGGCACAAAAATAAATGGGTCATTATAAATTTTCCTAAAGGCATTCCTCATCGAGTCATCCGTTATTTTTGAATATCTCTAGTAGGCTTGTTGCTGCCATTGCAAGTGGTGCATTAAGTCTATCAACTTTGATAGTTCATCTCGAAGATCTGGGCTAGGCGTTAGAGCTCCAAACATTGAAGTTTCGATATCAGGTTCAGCTTCTGGTTCCATTGGTTCTGCCTCATTAGGGACTTTAGCTGATTGCTCTGGCTCGATCTCTGTGGGGTCATCTTCTGCTTCTTTGGGATCCTTAGTCTCTTGAACTCGTTGCTATAGAACAGACTCAGTAGAGGTCTCAATCGGTGATTGTGCCTTGACTATACACTGTCTTCTTTACGTTCGCAAGAATTTTAGCTTTTAAGTACAAAATTGTTATCGTAAAGGGAAAATAAGCTGGGCCAGAATGTCTAACGGTACAATTCCGCATTTTTCTTAGAATGATTTTGCCCACGTCAATGGTGTTTGCAGTTAAAATTGAGTATAATAGGACCATTCGCTCTAATGAGATTGTAGTCCCATGCGAACTAGGCATAAGGCTGAATCAAATGAAATAGAACCATACCTTCGCAAGTGGTGTCAAATATTATCTTCGACAAGTGTGGATTCCTTGCTTTGACACAGTCCACTTAGAACTTGGAACTATAAGTTCCTCGAGAATTTCCTGCAAATTTTCAGGCTTAATGTTTCTCAACAAAGAAGAACATTCATTGTTTTTGAAATCAGGTAATTCAAAGAACTCATTAATAGCATTTGAATTTATTGGTACCTTGATTCTGTGAACTGGAACTTTGGTCAACTCGCTTGAGGTTAAGTTCGCATAGAATTCACAAACTAGTTCCTCATCCACACTTGGTTTTTTTCATAAAACAATTCCCAATTGAGGGCTTCAGCAACTTGACGAATACGTGCCATAAAGTCTCTATATTTGCTTTCTTTCAATGTGAAGCCTTTCTCTGGATGCATCTGTTGGTTTTTGAAGATACTATCATATCTCACTTTGGCTTCTTCACTGTGGAACTTGTTTTGTATTTCGTCAATTTGGGTGAAGGCACGAGCTCTCTTGTGAGGCATAATTGACCTGAACATAAGATAGGAAAAAATTATTTTCTCAAAATTCTTAATTAATAAAAATTATTAACAGTTCAATAAATTGAAAAATTAAATAATTAATAAAATTAAAATTTAAAGAAAATTAGGTCTTACCACTTTTTTTTTTAAAAAAAACTCTTAAAAAAATAATTTTAGAAGCAAAAGGAATTGATTTAAGGTAGGTTGGAAGGGTTGTGGCTTAGGATGGGTCAAGGAGGTGTGTGCCACACAAGTGCACAAGGCAGAAAGTAGCAGCATACATAGGAACTGAAGCTATTTGCGTGCGAGGGCTGGCCTGGATCAGTAACAACATGCAGCAGGGCCTTTAGCAGCAAGTTGAGTGTGGGCACGCGGGTGCTGAGATGTGGGTGTGGATAAGGCGCTCGCAACAGGTGTGTGTGTGTGGCTTGGAGCAGCAAGGGCTACTGGGCGTAGGCGCTACTGGTACATGACACGGCCTGGGGCTAGAACAGCAAACGCGCAAAGCTATGCGCGAGGTAGGCGTGCGGCATGTTGAAGTTGGTTGCTGTCCGAATGGCTATTGTGGCTAAGGCTTGCGGAACTTTGAAGGTTTGGTGCTTTAGGGTTTAGGGTGATACACGAATGGGGAGGAACAATGTGGTATTTATAGTATGAGTAATAGTACTTAGAGTAGAACTGTTAGTATAATTTAATAATTAAAATAAGAGTCTAATTTTAATCTCTACTCAAAATTATCAACAACTAATAATATGTATATGAAATTATGAATTGCTATTAAGTTATTGAGATAAGAATAAAATATAATTAAATAATTTTTTTCTAGATGCCTTTCAAAAATATTTACAAAGAGAGGAACATAATTTTTATTATTTATAATAAGAGCAATCAAATTTGTAAAATCATTCAATTAAGTTCCTAGACTTAATGAAAATTTAAAATTGAGTTGCAAATTAAAACTTGGACCAAAATTGACCCTTTTATTTAAAAAACCAAAAATTTATTTTGTTATTTAGGGAATAATTTCTCAGAAAATTATGTAAGAATCAATTCCCAAGAAAGATTGGAGGGGTCACAAGTGATCTTGCTTAAGTTCCAATCTCCTAGACAAAATTTATTTAAACATAATAAACCCAAAAATATACCCTAAATAATCTATCCATAGTAATGTTTCAAACGTTGAGCATTGACTTCAAAATTACTTCCCTTACCTTGAAGTTCAACAACTCCATATGGATAGACACGATGAATCGTAAATGGACCAGACCAACGTGATTTTAACTTACCTAGGAACAATTTCAACCTGTAATTAAATAACAAGACTTGTTGACCTGCTTCAAATTCTCGAACTCGGATGTGCTTGTCATGCCATTTCTTAAGTCTCTCCCTGAGTAATTTGGCATCTTCGTATGAAAACATCCGAAATTCTTCTAACTCATTGAGTTGGAGCATCCATTTTTCTTTAGCAAGCTTGAGGTCCAAATTGAGTTGTCGTAGAGCCCAGCAAGCTCTAACTCCAAGGGTAGATGACAGCCTTTCCCAAAGACCAACCTATAGGGTGACATCCCTAAAGGTGTCGTGTATACTATTCTATAAGCCCATAAAGCATCATCTAGTCTTTTGGACCAATCTTGTTAATTCGGGCAAACTACCTTTTCAAGTATGCCTTTGATCTCCTTATTTGCCAACTCAACTTGCCCATTCATCTGCAGATGGTAAGCTGTAGCAACCTTATGTTTCACTCCATATTTGTCTAACAACCATTTTAACCACTTGTTCACAAAATGGGTCCCTTCATCGTTGATAATAGCTCTTGGGGTTCCAAACATTGTGAAAATGTGTTTCTGCAAGAACTTCATCACAACCTTAGCATCATTTTTTGGATAAGCTTCAACCTCGACCCATTTGGACACATAATCTACCGTTACCAATATGTACTTGTGACCAAAGGATGGAGGGAAAGGACCGAGAAAGTCAATACCCCAAACATCAAATAATTCTACCTCAATGATGTTTGTTCGAGGCATTTCATTTCTGTTGGTGACATTTCTGACCCTTTGACATCGATCACAACTCTTCACATAAGCGTATGCATCCTTGAATAGTGTTGGAAAAAAGAATTCAACTTGTAATACTTTGGCCACAGTACGAGTACGTCCGAAGTGTCCCCCACTCGGAGCTGAGTGACAATGGTATAAAATCTTTGGTATATCATCTTTTGCCACATATCTCCTGATTATCTAATCTGCACACTTTTTAAACACATATGGCTCTTTCCAGAAATAGTACTTCACATCATGTAGAAACTTTTTCCTTTATTGATACATCTTATCAATCAGCATCAAACCACAAGCTAAATAGTTAGCAATATTAGCAAACCAAGGGGTATTATGGACATGATTTACCTTCAGTATGTGTTCATCTGGGAATGTCCCCTAAATCAGTATAAGTGGAGAATTCACTTCTTGCGGCTCCAGTCTGGACAAGTGAGCTGCGACTTGATTTTCTACTCCCTTTCGATCTTGAATTTCTAAATCGAAATCAGTCTCGGCTTAGCGTTTTTCTTGGAAAGTAAATATTTAATTATCGAGTGGTCTGTATAGACAGTCACTTTGGTACTTACAAGATAAGATCAAAACTTGTCAAAAGCAAACACAAGTGTAAGTAACTATTTTTCTATTGCCGTATAATTTAGTTAAGCTCGTGTTAAAGTCTGACTTGTGTAGTAGATTGAATGAAAAACTTTGTTCCTTGGCTGGCCTATGACAGCTCAAATTGCGAAGTCACTTACATCACACATCAATTCAAATGACAAATCTTAATCTGGTGTGACGATGATGGGTGCCGTAACTAATCAATTCTTCAAATATTTGAATGCTCTTAAACATTCCTCATCAAACTTGAACGCCGTATCCTTCTCTAATAATTTGCACAAAGGTTTTACGATTTTGGACAAGTTTTTAATAAATCTACTATAAAAGCCGGCGTGGCCCAAAAAGATCCTAACACCCTTTACAGATGTTAGGGGTGGGAGTTGCTCAATAACATCTACCTTCGCTTTGTCCACTTCGATCCCATGTCTCGATATCCGATGCCCTAGAACAATCCCTTCTTGTACCATGAAATGGCACTTTTCCCAATTGAGTACTAAATTTGTTTCTTCGCATCGCCTTAGTACCTTAGCTAGATTGGCTAAACAATCATCATAAGTGTCTCCAAATACTGAAAAGTCATCCATAAAAACTTCCAAATACTTCTCAACCATGTCAGTGAAAATAGACATCATACATCTTTGAAATGCAGTAGGTGCATTACATAAACCAAATGGCATGCGTCTAAATGCAAATGTACCGTATGGGCAGGTGAATGTTATCTTGTGTTGATCTTCTGGTACTACTGTAATCTAATTATACCCTAAGTATCCATCGAGAAAACAGTAATAGTCTCGGCCCGCGAGTCTATCTAGCATCTGGTCTAAGAACGCCAAAGGAAAGTGATCCTTCCTAGTCGCCTTATTCAGTTTTTGGTAATCGATGCATATTCTCCACCACGTAACCGTTCTAGTTGGTATCAACTCGTTATTCTCATTCTCGATGACTGTGATACCTCCTTTCTTCGGTACGCACTAGACTGAACTTACCCATGAACTGTCTGAGATAGGGTAAAATATACCCACATCTAACCACTTACGTGACAGCCTAATTTTGGCCCTATTCGAAATGGTGGTTTTGAGACCATAAATCTAAGTTATAAAAATATTTTAATATTATTTTCTATGTTTAATTTGTGTGAATTTGCATGTGTGAAATTTTCATGTTTAAATTTCGTCGTTTGGATACTTGATTTGATAAAAGGATTAAATTGTGAAAAATGGAAATTTGATGGTTTAATTAATTATGGCCAAATTGATTATGTTCTACTAA
Organism: Gossypium stocksii; assembly: GCA_020496765.1. NCBI lineage: Eukaryota > Viridiplantae > Streptophyta > Magnoliopsida > Malvales > Malvaceae > Gossypium > Gossypium stocksii. The sequence goes on from CM035627.1 coordinate 32,625,888, forward strand.
TATGGAGTATTTATAATGATATTATACCACATTGAAATGAGTGGATGGTTGTGTCCATCATTTATAAAGTTTATAAATTATTTTATAAATGTTATAATAGTCATTTGTGAATTAACAGATGGTTTAATAAAATAAAACAAAAACATCATGCATTAGTTCATCTTTAGAAAACTGAATGTACAAATAAAAGAGAAAAGAAAAAGAGTTTGAAGGCTCGGCCTTTGTTAAGCTCAATCAAGGTATGTAATTAGCTCGTTTTTGATAATTTTTACGTTTTTGAGATCGTTGCTTCGAATACTACCAGACCCATGCTTGACTTTTTGATTTTGATGAATATTTTAAGATATGCCATTGATGAATAATTGTGTTTTGTGGTGTTTGAAAATGAAATATGGAAGATATGTTTCGGGTTAATATGTATTTTATTGGAAATTTTGATGAATTTGAGTAATTAGGGCTTAATTGCAAAAATAATAAATTGAGGGACTAAAATGAAAAATAAATGAAATGTGTGTATTTGTATGTACTAGATGAACATTCGGGCCAAGCATGATGTATTGAAATTTTGTATATTTTGTGTTTTATGCAAATTGGTCTAATTTGTAAAAAGTGTAAAATGTCAGGGGCAAAATGATAATTTGACCATTTATGTGTCGTTGGATTAAATTGAATGAAATTATGTCAGAATGAGCTTAATTTGAAATTGTATAGATCAAGAACTAAAGAAATCAGACTTGGATTGGGGGAAAACAAAAATAGCTAAATAGGCGATCTATATCGTCCGTCGATATCCGAGGTAAGTCTCTAAGCAATAAACGTGGTTAAATTTGAATGAATATGAACTTTATATGATGAATTTAATTGTATGAATTTTTATTAGTTATAGCCGAATGTATAAATACTTATGAGATTTGGGTACAAGTTCGATTCAACTGAGATATGACGTTCGAAAAGCTCCGTATGAACCTTAAGGAATAATTAGGATTTCTGATATATGAATTATGTGTAAGGCCGACTTTGTATTAGTGATATTCGGGCTCTATGCTGTAACACCTTAAACCCAGCCTAAACATTAGGGTCGAATCTGGCGGGTCACATTGAAGTGTTTTTCAAAAGCCATGTTTTCATTGAAAACCCTTCTTACTATTTAAAACTTCTAGCCATTCAAAACTGGAGTAACTCCTACATTAGTTAATTTCCAAAACGTGGTTCATTGAAAAGTTATTTTTAGTTAATTTCCAAAACGTGGTTCATTGAAAAGTTATTCTCTTACTAAAATGTTGCTTTATTTCTAAAACATTGTTTGCTGCAAAAGTTTAACCTAAAATAGTTGATGTACAAAACGTGATGTTAAGAAGAATTGAGTCGTGAAACCATTTCGAAAAATGTTGCGAAAATGTAATGATTTTAAAATAGATTATTTTTGGAAAACCGTGTTCGACTTCTAACCCAAAAATCCCAAATTATAATCCAAAAATTAAGAGAGGCCTTATTACAACACAAATCAAGAGCAAAGTGCTCAAAAGTAAATAAACGTAAATAAAAGCGAAAATAGATGTGTGGCCATCTTCGAGTCCCTCGCAGCACCGATCCTCCTAATGCTGGGGATTACTTGAAAAGTTAACAAACAGGGTGAGTTTATGAAAACTCAGTGTGTAATCCCCTACACTATAAAGAATAGACAGTCATACAAAAAAAAAATAGTAACAAACACGGCCTAAGCCCATTACAGTAGACAGTAACAGATGGGCCTTAGCCCATTACAACTTCAGAAACATAATACATGTGGGCTTAGGCCTAATACATTATCATTTGGGACACAACCCATAGCAGAATCAATTGGGCCTAGCCCATAACAGAACAGAATCAAATGAATAATGTATGATGCATGTTATGCGTTAACCCGATCCAACCTTGCACTTCCCTCTAAATGTTAGCATCAGTTGCGGCACTAAACAAAATCGCAGCAACGTTGCCTGAGATCAGAATGGCCAGAAGCCATGAATAGGATGGTTATAAACCATAAACAGGATGGCACACAGCCATAATAATATGCGTGGCACAAAGCCATCGGTAATGTGGACAGCACTAATCCATCGATAATATGCGTGGCACAAAGCCATCTATAAAATGGATAGCACTAAGCCATCAATAATGTACATTGCACAAAGCCATGATAGAATGACCAGCACTCAGCCATCGGAACAAATGATCGGCACTAAGCCATTGATCAATCCACAGTCGTCTGGGGCGACCCATGCGACTTTATCAGATCAATACAAATATACAGCTCTAAGCCTTTGGTGGGTTCACAGTCATCTCGGGCGACCCGTGCGACCCTATCAGATCAGATCTTCCTCCGTACAATATCCGAACCCACATGCAATATGTCATGTATGCAAAATGTCATGCTCTTAATCGGTCATACAGTCACAATCAAATTAGTCCAATCGTAGTCATACCATCACAGTCAAATTAGTCCAATCATAGCACAAGCCAATCAATCACCCTCGAGGGGCAAAATAGTCATTTTACCCTTCAAGGGTAATTTGGTCAATTTACCCTTTGAGGTCTTGGTACAGACAATCGGCCCATTTGAAGGTCTACAGTTGCCTCGAGCGACTTAAATAACCTAAATTGACATAACGATACAAATGGGCCTAAGGCCCATTACCCGGCCCAAGTGAGCCTACATGCTCATTTGGCCCGCTAAGCCCAAAGCCAACCTTAGCCATGTAAAATGACAAAGCCAAGTCCAATATTTCCACATATCCATGACAAAGACTTGTGTGGGGCTTACAAGCCCATCCAGCTTACACGGCCAACTTCGGCCTAAAATCGGCCTAAGCCCATGAGGTCACTCATGGTGGCCTCTACTATCGCATCAGATTATCTACAGGTGCGTTCGTACTCTCATGTGGCAACCATTGCCGAACTTTTGGCTTTTCAATTTTTTAGCGTTTCGACATTTGTCGATCAACAATTGAATAATGTGTGTACACACTTTACTGGCTTTTATGCCTATTACCTTTTACAAGGTACGGATACACACCTTAGTTGCAAAGAGTTCAAACAATCCTCGAGTACCACACCTTTATCCATTCATAACACAACATTAATTGCACACCAACAGAAACATAACCAGTCTTAAGCACCACGCCTCGTCACTTAAACCAGAATCACTTACGTTGTTTAGACTAATAGATATTCGCACCCTACTACTGATCAAAAGTGATTACCCACTCTTTGATTAACAACTACAACCAAAACAAACCACCCATTAACATATATATATGACAATAGATGATCCTTAACAAAGCGTACACACTTACCGAAATCGCAGAGTTAATAATAGCAAAAAGGAAGAATCGGCCTTCACAAGTATGTCCTAAACCAAGGCACGAAAAGGAACACACCCTTGAGACAGAAGATTCGGGTACCTCCAAAATTGATAATAGAAAAGGGAAGTTGCGGTCCAGAAATCACTCGATTACTAGAGAATTACTTTTCAAAACTGAACCAAAAATGGAGAAGAAGGATTCAGCCAAGGCATTACAAAGTGAGAGATGATGATGATAGAATAATTTGAATAAAAAATAAAAAGAAATGAATAGCAGAAATGAGTGAAATGATTTCAATCACAAAGGTAAATTATTCACCAAAAGGAGATCCAGACAGAAGGAGGGTGTATAATCGGCCAAAGAAAGAATGAAAAAGTTGGTTCACAGAAACAGATGAAGAAAAGAGAGGGAGAGGGAGGAAGTATGTTCAGCCAAGGAAGAACAATAAGAAAGAGGAAGTGAAAGGTATATTTGCTACTGTAGAGAAATAAAAAGAGTGAAAGGGAGGAATGATTCAGTAGAGGAAAAAGAGAAGTGTGATTCGACACCCTTAACACAAAATGACCAAAAGAAAGAAAGGCCTATTCGGTACAAGAAGCAAAAACCGCACTTGACTGAAAAGGAAAAGACTATTATTGAATACCTCACAGCAACTACAGCCCAACTGAATGAACCAAAAAGAGCAAAAACAAATGAAGTGAAAAGGTTATTTTGGCAAATGAAAAAAAGAACCAAAGTGTAATGCCCCAAATTTTGGGCCCAAAAGAAATGGGCTTCGCATATCAGAGGAATTGGAATTTAGTTGTGCAAGTGAATAACACAAAGGAATTCTGCTTTAAGGGTTAAGGGTCTTGAGAAGTGTTGGAGAAGTCCTAGGTTCAAACCTGAGCTCTAGTAAAAATTTTGGTTTTAAGTGGATAAAACCTTGGACGCTTGGAAGTAGGCCTTTTAAATTATTGTGTTAAAAAATGACACAAGATGAGCTTGTGGTTTGGTGGTTGTGGCATCATTAAGATTGCAAGGGAGCATGAGTTCAAGTCTTTGCTCTTACAATTCATTTTGGTTTTTTTTTTTTTAAATGAACCTAGACATTGGCCCATAGACTTATATTTAGTTGTACTTGTTTTGTGACACAAGGACCTAGTTGTTAAGGTGGCTAGCGGCATGGATTAAGTTATAAGGGAGCTTGAGTTCGAATCCTATGGCATGCAAGGGCATCTATTTTGCTACATGGACGGCAAGAGTTTGTGGTGGACTAAAATTCAAGAAGGTGGTTGTGGACATGGTAAAAGGAGGAGTTTGAATGGGTCTCGGTTGTTGAATTAAAACTAAATAGGGAGTTGGAGTGAATCAAGGAGATATCGGTGGAGGGGATCATTGAGAGGATTAGGGAATTTGAAAATTTGAGTGGTTGTAGCCGAATGGGGTATTTTGTATGGTGCAAGCTCAGTCTTAGGCACTAGAGTGCCGATTTGGTATGCGCATATGTGGTTTCGATAGCTTTTCTCTCCAATCTTTCGTTATCTCTCAATTTGGTGTTTGCGTTTTGATGTTAGCCGAATGTGTCTATACCCATCGGGTTTCTTTTTGCTTTATTATCTTCTTTTACCGAAAGTGATAAGTGCCAAGCCTCTTCTTAACTCTTCTTATCTTTCATATTTCTTCTTTGCCGAAATTGTTGTTTCTTTTATAGTATCTCCCTCACCTTTCCTCAAGAATGGCCGAATAGTCCCTCTTGGATCATCTCTGTTTTCGATTCTCTTTTTCTTTTCTTAAGAAAATCACCGAATATTCCTTTCCTCTCTTTCTTATCTTGGTTTTTTTTCTCCTTAACTCTCTTTTAGCCAAACACTACTTCTCTCTTCTTTCTTTCAACCATTGATCGAATGCTTCTACTTTTTCCTTCTTAAACCCCTTTCAGTTTAGCCTTGTTTTAAGTGATTCTCTATTTCTACGGCCTTACTCTCTCCTTTTCTACTTTCAACTTGGCCAGTAATTCTTATATCGAAATACCTTTATATGGTAGAATTACCAAAATACCCCTGTAGGGTAGAATTACTAAAATACCCCTATAAGGTAGAATTATGAAAATACCCATATAGTAGAATTACCGAAATACCTCTGTAGGGTAAAATGACTGTTTTTCCCCTAAGGTGCAAAATGATTGTTTTGCCCTTGTGCGCAAGTGTTTGACTTGGACTGTGTATTTGACTGTGATCGTGTAACAGTGTTTTGTCTGACGTGACCGTGGTTGTGTGATTGATATGTTTCTAACATATGTTTAAATGACTGTTACTGAGCATGGCCTTTATGCATACACGTGTGATGATTGAGCATGACATACACGATATTCTGCATGGGGTTGGGCTTAATATGGAGGAAGTTATGTGCTAGTGGCTCTACCACGTATTTCTGTTATTAGTGGCTTCGCCACGTATTCTGATTCTAGTGGCTCCGCCACAAATTCTGTTAATAGCAGCCATACTACATATTGGTGTATTGGCTGGGTGGGTCGATTTAATCCCTACATGGCGTGTTGGTACGGGTGGTGAGTTGGATGGATTGGGCTAGGATGCATACTCACATTGTTGCATATCTACTCTATTATGCTACTGTTTGGGGCTTAGGCCCACTTGTTCTATTATTGGTTTGGGCTAGGCCCAATTGATTCTGTTATGGGCTGTGACCCAATTGATATTGTCGTGGGCTTATGTAACACCCCTATCCCGTAGCCATCACCGAAATAGGAAGAGGCGTTACCGGAAACTAGAAATCGGATCAAGACAGAAAAATTTTGAACATTTTCTTGAATAAGATCATTAATTTACTAATTATTATATGCAAGCAAAGTTCGAATTTAAGACTTACACAAGTAAGTTCCATAAGATGCCACATTTGCGTGACTTATACACAAAATTCATAATATCATTTTTGCTTAGCATCTATCCTATACATGCCATAAGTTAAGTCTAATCACATGATTACCGTAATAGCAGATAGTGTGACGAAGCGCTGACGATCCCCTAGCTAATAGTCAGAGTCCACAATCTATAAAACACAGACACGAAACAAACAGAGTAAGCTTTCATAAGCTTAGTAAGTCTTAAGCAAAACAATAACTTTGCTGAATCTAATACAATTATCTCATGTACTAAATCTAAGTAAGATCCCATTTGACCGAATATACCTAACCAAAATTTCACATAATTTAATTTACATTTCTTTGGCCTTGAGTTTAATGTCACAAAATGTTTTCATTCAATATCATTGGTCATCCATTTCTTCTATTCGATGCAGTTAATCTAAGCTTTATATCGAACTATAATTTCAATAAACGCACCACCTAGCTAGCACATATATACTTTCACAATAATAACCAAGATGGTCGAATATTCGCATATGCATTACTTTATATGCTTTTGATTCAATCAAATTAAAATCATATATGAGTCCATGATACATACCTGGCTAACTTAATGTACTGAACATCTTTAATTGTTGATCATTACTAGGACTCATCGTTTTAAACCTTGTACAAATCACATTTAACAATATCAAGAGATTTCATCGTCTAGTCAAATAGTTCAAACCTCATGCACACGCATATAATTTTACTATTTCATCCAAATTGAGATCATATATTCTTCCGCATCTAAAAGCTTCATTGCTACTTCTAATTCAATCAATCAAACTAAAACATAATACTTTAACCGCATTTAGTTCCCATAATTGGAAGCACATAGTCATATCATAATCTATCATGAATAGATTCATAGAGTCACTACTCATTTAGCATAACGTATAACTCTTTCAATAATCATAATCACTTGCTCAAATGTACTCATTTCATGCACATACATGAACATATATATGTATATAAAAACTTAATTCCTTAGTTCATAATCACATCAAAACTTTCGAGTATTTCAACATGGCAAGTATTGAATTACAGTATAGGTACGCAAAGAGCCAAACATAATCCTTATCACATATACGTAAGTTGACAGAATACAATCCTTACCTTGTATTTGCACATCTAGCCGAATACAATTCATTCTCAATTCATAAGTCCTTTTTGGCTGAATATGCACAATTACATATAGATATTTCAGCACATACTTTTTTTTACTTAAAGCTCATACGATAAATTTAAATCAAATACTTTCTTATACTGACAACCATTGACCGAATAGATTATTCCTTTATTCGAAGATATAATAATCATTGCCACATATGTATCATTCTTTAATACTAATAATTCACAGAATCGTTGGTCGAATGTACACGAGTACAAACATGAAAACTTAGCACATACTACATTATACAAACATACCAAGACCGATTAGGTCATCCTCATTTTCGCAATATAATCATCAATCACACATACATTTTTCTTTGATGCTAATGATTCACTTTGAGGTAAATTTACAAATGAGGAGGTAATACGTACCTAAACATCTTAAATGTATAATACTTACTTGATGGTAGTTTACTGCGAACATTCAAAATCATAATCTTACTTAATTCACCAGCATTAAGCCTGCGGTACTTTAAACCCGGATATAATACCAACACGGGATTTACTCGATTATAGACCCGAGTAATATCATACAATAGTCAATCCACAAAGTTATCCACGTATTATTTTATATACTTTTAATATTCACATAACACAAACGTTTTAATTAGGATGATACTTTTATTCTCACTTACTCATATAACACATAATTTGTTTCATTTTATAATAACCATTAGGCCATTCAACATTCTCATTAGTCATTTGACCTCACTAAGTACACACATATATATATAACATACACATATTCAACATTAGCCATTTCGGCCACCCTACATATACATATCTTATACATTTCTTTCCATCTTAGCCATTTGACAAATAAAGCACAACCATTATGGCATTTCCACATCACACTCACCGTTTGATACTTTACTCATGTCAACTATATAGATTTTACTCCATATGCACGTATTATTCAATAATACACATATGTAATACGAGACATTTAATTATCAAGATATACCATGTTACTTTCACTAATACTTATGTTTAAACACTTAAATTTACTAAAGTCTCAATTTCCTTTTTCAATTTCCCAATCATATTAGTATTTCCGCTCACTTTATAGCATTAAACCATAATCCCTCTCATAATACATTTGGTACTCATTCCACATTCAAAATTCTTATTGAATTATTTATGCCACATTCTGCTTATACTATCAAATCCCACCTTCATACTTTATATCACACTTCCACGCATATTTTCACTTAAATATGCATGTAACATATCGTAACTTTATCAATCACATAAGCTACTTATTTAAGTTACATTCGGAAATTATCATTCTATGCTCATATTATAGAGGTTCATTTCATTTCTTCCATCATTTAACATAAGCATTTTAATTTAAACCCTCAAGAACTTACCTCGACGGTCGTTGAACGACTACAGATCTTCTACTCGATTAGTTTAGCTTTCCCCTATCCGGATTTGGTTTCTTGAGCTCGTGAGCTAAATTGAACAATTTAACTATTGTTAAACCTTATTCATACATCTCATTTGGTTATTACACTTTCATTTAAAAAAATAAGAAACACATATACTTCCCTTGGCACATACACACATTTGGCCAAATACATATATATCACAATAACCTTTAAACACTCTCTTATACTATCTACGACACAATTTTATCCATATCTTATGTTGGCTGAATACCATCAAACACATGTATAATTATTCTATACCAAGACATTCACTTTACCAAGTACCCAACATTCGGCTATCAATCACATTTTAAGCTCATATATACATATATACTCATAAATACCTTAGAAACACATACATGTCATTCAAGTCCTTATCTCATACTTATCAATTAAGTACATTAGACTTTTGTACATGCATATACTAATAATTAAACATCTAGTCCATTATGGCAAATCCTCCTAAGACCCAATGCCAAATGCTATCATGAATTAAATCAAAGCATCCCAATCATCTAAATAACATGGCCGAATAAGGACTTTACTAAGGTTACCCTTTTGTCTTTCAATTAAAGTGTACCTAATTCAATCAACTCATTTGGCCTAGATCAAAATAATATAACCAACCTTCAAAACATAATTATATCAATTGGAACATCAAACATTACATCCTCATGCATTTTACCGTGGCCGAATACTCTCCTTTGCAAATTATGTCACTTAAAACAACAATTGTTCAATTTAAGCTCATAAACCTTTAATTACAAATACTCTCCCTTAACCGAATGTCCATAACCCATTCACAAAACATTTTATTAATCTCACACATACTTATTCCGTAATAGCAATTTCAAATTTACCAATCAACTTAATATCATCAATTTAACCGAATGGATGCATAAACACATAATGCATTTAACGTCTTCATTTACTTTAATATAGCTACATTCGGCCATCACTTAAATAATTTAACAAAATTCCAACTAAATTTCTAATACTTAAAATCCACATTCGGCCTTCACTTATTCTTCTATGTTTAATAAAACACAAAGAAAACAATTCACTCCCCCAAATCTTAACATAGCCGAATGTCTTGAGACAATTTGGCCGAACCAAGCAACAAGAACTTCAAATTAACACACAAATTCAATTTCATACAAATTTTCAACCTTAATCTAAACTCTAAGCATTCCTTCATCAATTTCAAATCGAGGATTTCAAAAATCATAAATCCCAATTACAACCCTTACTCAAACACATTAACCGAATGCTAATTGCCCATATATGTCACTCATGACCAAATTTAATTAATTTATAAACATCCATAATCACTTATCATCAAGCATCATCAACAGTTTATGAATTCAATACATGAAACCATGACTGAATGGTTCATGGATTTAAATCACAAAAACTAATACATGGGTCTTATTGTGAGCTTCAAAACCAACCAAATTTTACAAAAATCTAAAGAAAATACATGAACCTTACCTTATTTGAAGCCTGAACTAGCCGAATGCCGTAAGCTCCATAAGTTTCTATTTTCTTTCTCAACTCATGGCAAGAAGAAGAAGAAATGGCCTAACATTGGTTTTTCCTCCAAATTTTCATAATATAATAATTCACTTTTATTTTATTCACATAATATGCATATATATTCACTAAAATACAAAATAAAAACAACCAAAACATCATCATTAGGTTGGTTGGCCGGCCACTATAGATAAAAAGGGGAATTTTAACATGCAAGGCCATGTTTTTACAACATGCAATTATTTGACCATCACACATTCACCTAGCATATTTTGAAAGTTCACAATTAAGCCCTTTTAAGTGCAATTCACTATTATAAGACTAAATTAAATCACCAAAGGTGTCACACACATGAATTGACACATATAATAGGCATAAAAATAAATATTAAATTATTCTTATGACCCGGTTTTGTGATCCCGAAACCACATTTTGACTAGGGTCAATTTAAGGCTGTCACAGTTTAAGCCCACATATGCTCTAAACTGGACTATACTGTTACCGTCGAAAGGGCTCTGGCCCAAATTGTTTCTGTATTCTATTTCTGTTTACTGACTGTTACCTTAGTAAGGGGATTACATACTCAGTTTTCATAAACTCACCCCGTTTATTAACTTTTTTAGGTAATCCTCAGCATTAGATAGATCAGAGATGCGATGGACTCGGAGAGGACACACACACTGCTTATGCTTTCTATTTTGATTATTTGCTTTTAAGTATTTTGATTTGGGTTGTAATAAGGCCTTTATAATTTCTGGATTTTAAATTTGGAATTTTATTTATTGTTTTATATTTGCTAGAAGTAGAACACATGTTTCCAAACCAACACCTGTTTTCAAAATATCACATTTCTGTAACTATTTTAAATTATGCTTCTGCAACAAATAGGGTTTTGAAGGTGATAACACTTTACAAGAGAATGACTTTTAACAAACCACGTTTTAAAACAAACAAACGTAATTGGGATTTTACTTATGTTTTTAAATAAGAAGGGTTTTCAATGAAAACAAGGTTTTCTAAAAACACTTCAAAGTGACACGCCAGATTCAGGCCTAACTTCTAGGCCGAGTTTGAGGTGTTACACAAAGTGTGTCTCTAATGTCAAAAATGACAACCACCTACCTCAGCCGACTTCTCAAGGCTAGACTTCCCCAAACGGCATACACTCCCTTCCAATTCAAATTCCCAAAATTCTCTCCCTGATATTCTCCACGTTTTGCTCCCCCATCCACTCCCAAGATCACTCCTCACTTATCTCTACAACAACCTCATCCTATCCCTTGATACGCTCCCCTTTTACCAATTCCACAACCACTCAAAAGAGTTTGTATCTACTACAAACACTTGCCATCCATGTAACAAAATAAATACTCCTTGTCTGTTGTGGGATTCGAACCTTAACTCTCTCAATTGCCCAAACACGCCACATGCCACCAAGCCACAAGGCTTTTTGGTTACATGAATCCAACATAATTAAATATAAAGCCCAAATGCTAACATCCAGACTCCTTTAAGTGCAAAAACTAAAACTTTTGCAAAAGCAAGGACTTGAACCCAAGCTTCTCTAACACTCCTAAACACTCCTAAATCCCTTAACCATTAGCGCTAACATACCATTAAAGCAGACAATCAATTTGTGAAATTTCCTAGCACAACCAAATTCCAATTGTTTCGACACTCGAAGCTCATTTCTTCTAGACCCAAAATTTAGGGCGTTACATATGCCCAGTAGGCTTCATTCTGATGAAATATATTAGGCTTTGAGCCTAGCAAGCTTTGGGCCAGTGAATTATATCAGGCTTTATACCTAGCAGGCTTCGTGCCGGTGTAATATGTCAGGCTGTGAGCCTAGCAGGCTTTATGCCGGTGTATTATAATAGGCTTTATACCTAGTAGGATTTATGTCGATGTGGTGTTGAATGTGATTAAGGAGTTAAGGTGATCAAGTATGTGATGTTTAATTACCTATTTGATAATTAGGTAAGTAAGTTGTTTGATATATAACAAAAATGATACATAGTATATGTGTGTATATGAAAGATATTCAGCATTATGTTAAGTATATGTAAATGATTTGGAAGTTTGATCTATGAGTATGTAAAGATGGAAGCTTGTGTATAAACGATTGGGTATGATAAAAATGATTTGAGATTTGTGAATGTATTAAAAGTGTTTATATATGTGTATATTCGACCTTGATAATTTGTTAATGGAAGTATATGTCATATATATATTTGCTTAAGACTTACTAAGCTAAGTTAGCTTACTTTGTATATATCTATTTGACTTGTTTATAGATTTTGGAGGTCGTTACGTGCTCGGGGATAATCAGTGAAGTCAATCACACTGTCGTTTACTTTTGGTATTTTAAAAGGTTTTAAACTCAAATATATGGCATGTATAGGATAGTATGTGTATGTTTGATTTTGTAACATGTATATACTTAAAAGCCATGTGAAAATGGCTTGTTTATTTTGCTAAGTATGTTTTCATGGTTGAGTAAATGATGTGGATGATATATTGGTTGTGGTTGACATATTCGATTAGGAAAAATCTTTGTAGGTGAATATGGCTTGAAATGGTTGGTTGCAAATTGAATGATTTATAAATAGCTCATTTAGTAAGCTTAATATATAGATTAATTTGCAAATGTAATGAGTTGTATGATTCGACTTGTAATTTATTAAATGGTGAAATTATAGCCAATTGTATAGTGATTATATTGTTTCTAATTGCATTGGTTAAGTGTGCATATTTTATACGTTTGAATGAGTGAGATATTTATGTGTTTCATTTTTAAAGGCTAAAATAGTTGTATATTATTTGATGGGTTGTGATTAATTTGGCTCATTAATATTTGTTATATTAGTTATTTATTTTCGGTTAATGTATACATGTATAAGTTATGTCATAAAATGGAGTTGTATATTTAGTATATGAGATTTGTGTATTTGGATTGGCAATGAAATATTAAGGACATTTGGATATGACTTTTAAGTTTTTTTTGGGTTTGTAATTTTGATTTGGCTTGTAAGTGAAATTGGGTTTTATGCTTAAATTTGCACTTAGCCGATTATATGGTTATTGAATTAGTTTGGCAAGTTAAAGTATTAGTTAAAATGATTACTTTATATAATGCATATAAGTTTATTTGTGACTTACGAATGAGATGGGTATATAATGTTTGGCTTTTGGATTTGATTCTTGAAATGTTTTTGTCTTGTTTATGGAATGAGTTAAGTTAAAAATTTGACTTTAGTTAAGCTTAATATTAATCAATCAAGTACTTGGATAAAGCATTGAAATGACCAAATGAATAGTAACATATGTTATGTTTTGAGTATGAGTAGGTTGAATACATACTTATATGCGGACAAATGCTAAAACATTATGGTGGTATATAGGTTTAAATTTTTAGTGGCATGCCATATCTTACTTTGATGCTATTATTTTATTTAAAAAAATTGGGTAAGTTGTGATTATATATATTTCTATGTTTATATATTGATGCTAAAGATGAATGTTAATCTGTTATATATTTAAGACATTAGATATTTTTATAATTCTTTTTTTTTACTTGATGTGGGTGATTGTAATGACTTTGATAAGCGCATGTGCTTTGTGCCAAAATGATATGTTTGACATTATTTGCTTATGACTTTATATTGGACATATCTTGATTAAATGGTTATGATATGGTTTATAAAGATGTTAAATTGATTATTTATGTTACAATTACTTGGTATTTGAGTCATATGCATGAGTATGTTTATTATTGCCAGAAAGTTGTGTCTCGTCTGGTAATACCTCGTAACCCATTCCGGTGAAAGATACGGGTTAGGGGTGTTACAACTTGATAATTTCCTTCTTTACTGCATCTTTCATAATGGCATTCAATCTCCGTTATCCATCAATTGTTCCTTTCTCACTATCTTCTAATATGATGTTGTGCATGCATACAGATGGACTAATACCACGAATATCGGCTATGATCCATCCGATAGCCTTCTTGAATTATTTCAAAACTATGATAAGTTTCTCTTCTTGTTCAATAGTTAATTCTGCTGAAACAATCACAGGCAAAGTAGAAGCGTTACCTAAATAAACATATTTTAAATGTAAAGGTAATACCTTGAGTTCTAAATTAGGTGGCTCCTTAATTGATGCTTTTGGTTGGGTGTAATCCCTTTTCTCTAATTCCAAAGATTCAAAACGGGATTGCGGATTAAATCCTTTTTGATTAGCTTCTAGCAAAGCTAAGTATTCATCATCCTCTTTATCATTTGAGGGGTCTGACGTCACAATTCGTTCCAACGGATCCTTAACATAGTTGAGTTCCTTCTCCACTATTAACTCCTATAAATCGAATACTGCAGAACAATCATCAATTGTGTCAGGAAATAGCATTGACTTAAAAACTTTAAATGTTACCTGATCATCCTGAACACACATAGTAAGCTCACCCTTCTGCACATCAGTAAGGGTCCTTCCAGTTTTTAAGAATGGTCTTCCAATGATAATTGGCACTTCTTTGTCTGCTTCAAAGTCTAGAATTACAAAGTCAATAGGAAAGATAAATTTATCTACACGTACCAATACATCCTCAACTTTTCCTTCTGGATGTGCTAACAATCGATCTGCTAGTTGAAGTGTAACTGTAGTTGGTCTAACTTCACCTATCCCTAATTTTCTAAATATTGACATAGGCATCAAGTTGATACTCACACCTAAGTCACATAATGCCTTACCACAATATGTTGCTCCAATATTGCAGGGTATGGTAACACATCCAGGATCTTTCAACTTCGGGGTAGTTTGTTCTGAATATATGCACTGCATTCTATCGTTAGAGCTACCATTTCAAATTCTCCAAGTCTTCACTTCTTAGACAGGATATCTTTCATGAACTTGACATAATTCGACATTTGTTCAAGGGTTTCAACCAACGGGATGTTGATATGAAGTTGCTTGAGTACGTCTAAGAACTTCTTGAATTGAATCTCCTAATTCTGCTTTTGAAGTCTTTAAGGGTAATGTGGTGGGATTTTCTTTACTGGAGCTGGTAATGGTTGATTCGTTTTCTGTGGTAATTTTGCATCTAACGGAGTTGTTACTTGTTTAGAATTAGCTGGTTCTGAGGTTACCTTGTCAAGTTTTACAAATTCTAATTCTGATGAAACTGGAATTTCAACACTCGGTTGAACTTCCTCTGAGTCTTGAGCATCAGCTTGCTCCTTTTCAACTTCGATGGTGTTGGGCTCTACCGTCTTTCCGCTCCTCAATGTCAATGCTTTGCAATGCTCCTTTCTTGGATTCCTCAGATTCTTGGTATGACTAGGTAAAGCACCTTGTGGTCGGTTCCTAAGTTCAGTAGCAAGCTGGCCCACTTGATTCTCCAAATTTCTTAGAGTGGCGTCGTTTTTCACCATGCATGCCTTCAATAAATTTTCTAAGCTATTGGATGATTCAACTTGAGTTGGTTTCTGAACTTGTTGGGGGAAACTAGGCAATTGGGTTAGTCTAGGTTGGGCGTAAGTGTTACTGGTTCCGCCCCCTTAGTTACTCCAGGAAAAATTAGGGTGATTTCACCATGATGGGTTATAATAATTGGATTGCAGTCCTTGCCTTCCTCGATTTTGGTTTTGATTACCCATGTACTATACAGATTCTGGGTTTGATGGATATTCTTCAAATAGATGT
Source organism: Gossypium stocksii (assembly GCA_020496765.1). Taxonomy (NCBI): domain Eukaryota; kingdom Viridiplantae; phylum Streptophyta; class Magnoliopsida; order Malvales; family Malvaceae; genus Gossypium; species Gossypium stocksii. Next base: position 32,641,970 of record CM035627.1, read on the forward strand.
CCTTCCCCACAATAGACACAGGCTATATTCTCAAATTGGTTAGGTGGTTGTGCTGCAAAACTACTAGACCCATTAGTAGTAAGATTTTTAAGTATTGAGGATATTGATGATACCTGAGATGCGAGTGAAGTAAGAGCGTCTACTTCATGTATTCCAGCGAGTCATCTTCTTGACACTGCTTGACTAGTTGGCCATTAATAATTATTACTGGCTATCCTCTCGATAATTTCATAAGCCTTATTATAAGACTTAGAAAGGAGAGCACCATTAGTAGAAGCGTCCACTACCATCCTTGTGTGAGCGTTGAGACCATTGTAAAACATCTCAAGTTGGATGCAATGTGGGATTCCACGATGAAGGCATTTTCGTAATAACTCTTTAAATCTTTCCCATGCCTCATACAAGGATTCGTCATCCATTTGTTGGAAGGTAGTGATCCCATTCCACAACTTAGCATTCTTGCTAGGCAAAAAATACTTCATAAGGAATCACTCTGCTAACTCTTGCCATGTGGAAATTGAGTTAGGTGGCAATGAGTTCAGCCAGGCTCAAGCTCTGTCCTTTAGTGAATATGGGAACAGCTTCAATCGTAATACATCTTCGGGTACTCCAGCTAATTTGAGAAAGTCGCTCACCTCCATGAACAGTCTCAACTGAAGATGAGGATCTTCGCTAAGCATTCCACTGAATTGGATTGGCCAATTGTCTGAAGCATCTGGAACATAATTGGCTTCAGCTCAAATTATTGTGCCTCGATTTCGGGTCTCCTAACACTCAAATTAAGATCATTGAATATTGGCATGGCATATTGTCTTAAGGCTCTATCCCTATCATTAGCGATAAGGATAGGATTTTGAGCAAGGTTTGCTCCATTTCCTTGATTCATATTTTTGATAATCATCCCTTCAGTCCTTTTCTGATTTGCTTATCTTCTTCGCTATCGAAAGGTTCGTTCTATCTCGGGGTCTATAGGGAGTAGGTCAATAACTTGGTCAATACTCATAAACACCTGAAATAATCACAGAAAATTTAACAAAGTTAAAATTAAACAGAAAATTAAACCAAAATGTAAAACTAACAAATTCACAAAAAATGGCTTTTTTAAAACAGTCCCCGGCAACGGCGCCAAAAACTTGGAATGACGGAAATGTGCAAGTGTACACAATCGCAACGAGTAATAAGGTGACAAGTAAATGTTGAGTTATCGTACCCATAAGGACTGTAAAAAGGATTATTTACGAAATTAATTGTAAAACACTTTGGTGATGAAAAATATTTTTGTTTTAAAAAGGATGATTAAAAGCTAAGGGTTAAAAACTAAGTAAAATAATTAAAATAAAACAAAGAATTCTACGCATGATTTCAAATAATATTTAATCAATATGACATAATTGTGTTAGATTAATTACACTTCTTAACTTAGAGTTACTAAACTCATGCTTATGTTGTTACAAACAAACTCACGGCAACTTGATAATTTGCTAACTACTGCTTATACATACTTATTAAGTTAACTAATCATTTGAACATTTTTCAATGTCAATTTAGACAATTAGTCAATTTTCATAAGCATATAAAAGATTAATGAGGTAACAAAGTGTCCCTACTTTGAAACAATTTAATCATAATAATCTTGCAAGTTATGCAAGGCACTAGTGTCGACAGATATAATGCTAATTCAATCATCAACTACCTTAGATGATTAAACATGCAATGATTAAGTATTGTGTCAATTAATTATAATTTCAATACGATTAAATAATTAATTCATTAGCAATCTTACATTTATAATGCGAAAATAACTTAGGCATGATTTTACTTAATCAAGCAATTTACCGAGGCCTATAACCGCAGAAACACAATTTTAATAATTCAAGCAAACAAAATGCAATCAGCCCAACACGAATTAAATTCAAGCTAAATTAATTAAATTAACCATTTCAATAGCATAAATATTCATAAACATGTTCATCAAAACAACAACAAAAAATTAAAAAGATAAGGAACTAAAATCAAATCTAGTGTTTCTCTGTGGCTTGATTGTTGCTTTGTTCTTCGCTCTTCGTTGCCCTCGGTGACCAAGGTGGCTATGAACACCTAATTACTACTCCAAAATGGTTGAAGAAAGCTCTGTTTTCCAAGAGAAGAATTCGGCACAAAAACAAGGGGGAATGAGTGGAAAATGGAGAGGAAAGTTGAGAGAGGAGAAGAGATTTGTGAGAGAATTAGAGAGTATTGAGGGATGCTTTGAATGGGAAGCAAAGGGGGGTTTATATAGCTGAGGATGGCTGCTAAAAATATCAAATTTTAGCAGCCAAAGAGGCCCCTCTTGGCCGGACAGACACATGGCAAAATTGATGGCTTTCAACTTTGCTAAAAATAGCCCTTTGCTTATTTCTTTTTTTGAGGATCGACGAATCAAATGATATTTTTGTTCCAATTTTCACCTCTTCTTCTCCCTATGAATAAAACTTTTCTTTGCCATAATGGTTCAGTTCCTATTATTATCAAAGATACAAGTCAGATCCTAGATGTAGAAATAGAAAGGGGCATACCCCCTTTAGGGCAAATCCGAAGGGCCATAATTAAAGGAGGGGTTTGAATGCAATTTGGAAGTCTTTCAAGGGTTTTTTTGTAAGCTCATTTAATCACATAAAATGTTGATTTAGGTCAGTATATGGACGGTTCTGGGCTGCCCAATTGGTGGCTAGTTCGGTTCACTTAATCCGGCCCAACCGGTGCGGTTCAACTAAGCCCCTTTCTTTTAGAATTTAATTAATAATAATTTATTAACCCAAATTAATTGAGTATAAATTTAAATTAATTATTTTATGAATTAATAAAAATATTTTTGGACCATCTTGGGCTGGAAATTAATTTTCCTCTATACTTCAAATTGCTTATTGGTTTTATGCTTCTAGCAGTGTCTGCTGGGTCAATTTTCGCTGTTTGCGCGAATCTGTCGAAAATAATCAAAATTCACCAAAAATAATTATAAAATAGACTAAAATTTAATATGTTCATATTTTTAATGCAATTTAATTATTTTAATAAAATTAATTATTTTTCGACCAGAATTTTACCAAAACTGCACAATTTTAAGTAAAAATGGGTATGAAAATGTTTATAAATTTTTGTGTTTCCATCGTGTGACCCTACTCAGTGAATTTTATGGGTGAAGACACAGGCTGGGACACGACCATGTGTCCATTTGATCTATCAAATCTCACATTGCTTGGGCTATGTCACACGCCCTGGGCACATGGCTTTGTGACTCCTGTTTTCCAATTTTTCCAACTTTTTTCCTAAATCTTCTCTGTTGTTTCAAATTAGCCATGAACTGCTTTTAAGCTATTTTTAGGTCCTCAAAGGGTCGATTTAGGGGCCAAATGCATATGTTTGATATGTTTTGAATGAGATTGATTGATTTAATATTATGATGATAAATGTTTTTTGATTGCACGATAATGCTATGTGACCCTAATTCAGTGACGAAGACGAGTTAGGGGTGTTACATTTAGTGTGATATCTCCTGGCTCAAATTGAACTATGCTTTCATATAGATAAAATATGTCATCCAACTGAGCCGATTTCAATGAGGTTGAGAGTAATGCGCAAGCCTCTGTTCACGGAGCAGTTAGTAGTGAGCCCATACTTGAGGGCCAGGCAAATGATACGAAAGAAGCCTTCTTCCAAATGATGTCAGAGTGGTTCTTAGAGTTTATTAGAATGAACCCGATGGCTCAATGACCTCCACCCCTCCGATACCCTAACTTGTCCCTATTATTCCTCAAGGTTTGGATCAGGTACGTGTAAGAAAGCCTCTGATTGATAAAATTCAAAAGTATGGGGCTAAAGAGTTTTACTATACAACTAAAGATGATCTTGAAAAAGCCTGATTTTTGGTCAGAACTGTCATATACTCCTATTAAATGTCTAAAATGTGTTGTATCTTTATTGAAATATTTAGCGTATTAGTGGTGGAATACTTTGATTATTATGGTACCGAAGGATTGTGTGAACTGGGATTTCTTTCCATGTTTACCATCAAACTTACCTCTTAATAAAAACACTTGACACTTATCAATTAGTACTTAAATTCCATATATTCACACATGTTCATAATTGATTTAGATTATGACAAGTTTATATCATATTCACCCTTCCTATCTACTAGACCATTTTATAAGTTCACTATTATATCCATTATTCAAGTTCATCCTATTAGTTAACCACAATAATACTTATACCATTTATGTTGGAATCTACGGTGGAAACTTACAAGGAGTTGATTTTTACAAAATAGAGTTGAGTAGTGATAGGCGCAGTGGCCACTTAAGGCGACACTACAATAAGAACACAGAAAAATACATTCAAATTGTTTATGCCATTTGATTTCCCTATGCCTGTAGGGCCTTGCCTAAAGGTATAATTTATTTAAAATCTTATATAAAAAGTTATCTAACTCCTATCACTTATCCGTATAACAACCTTACTTTTGCACGTAAGATCTAGATCTCTCTCCACTATGTTTTCCCCATGAAAGCTTAGTTTGCAAACCAAGTGACTCACTTATTTACTAACAAAATGCACTCACAATAATGAAATCCTAATAGACATATTAAATGCTCAACTCTCCACTCTTCTAACTCACACAAACCTTTAATATATAAGAGTTTAAGGCTTACTAAGATAAAGATCAATTACAATCAAGATTCCAATAAAATAATCTCATAAAAAGAATATCCTCATAAAGTTTAGAATAAATCTAAGATCTCCAAGTTAAGTCTTCATATCAATTAAGCTAATCTCATGAAATAAGGACTGGGTTTGCTTGATCAGGATTGATTCAATCTTCAAAGATTTGTTGCTTCAAAAGATGGATATTCAAATATGGTTTAGCACATATCTAAAATATCATCTAGATCATGGTCCAACAATTTTGGTTTAAAGAATTTACCAATTCTAAATAAGACAAGTTATGTGACTGGCATAGTGCCAAGTGTAATGGGCACTGCTCATGGCATTGTGTGAGCATTGCTCACACAAGTGCCTCAACAATTGCCTATTTCAAGGTTGAACAAGGATTCTATATTTAAAGCAAAATTCCAACGTTTGAAAGTACTGTTTTAATCTAGCTTGTTTTGCTTACATCTCATCAAATCAATTGTTCACCTATATCTTCTTAGATTGCATATCTCAATATATATGGTAAGTAGATCACCTTAGGATCCTTGACATCTTACTTGATTCAATCTCTTCTTCAGTTATAAAATTGAGATTTGTAATGCCCTTAACTCGATCCAAATAACTGAATCCAAATCTTGGGTATTACCAAAAAAATACAGACACAAACTTAGTCTACTTGTACTAATTACAATCAATTACGTTACTTAATTATGAAATTTCTAACTTGAATACATAAGCATGGACAAGAAGTAAATACAACTATAACACATGGTAATTAAAATAGAACGATATTTTATTTGAAATCCTAATCTATTTTGTTATACTTATCTAATAATATACCTCACTCTAAAATTATTTCCTTTCCTTAACAAATGTCTTTAATGCATCACTTACATCCTTCAATCTCTGAGTCATCACCTTATCATGATTTTAAAGGAAACACATACGTAGATCACATGTACTTCCCTTGATCATACAATTTAGTTAATTACAACGATTAGAATTGACTACAATGACTATCAAATATAATTTGTACTTTGGATACAATTAGTTAATTTTTTCATCAAATTATATAATAATCTATTGGAATTAAATAAACACTAGGTCATCTCTTGTTTTTTTGAGAAAATGTAATTACTACGGTTAGTAATCCATGCAATATATTCTTCCAATAATTCCTCTATTACTTTTGAGTTTTACAAGTATTTCGTTCAGAGTTGTAATGAGCTAGCAAAGGGACTAATTGGACTAATATAATTGATTTATAATTAGGGATAAACTATGTAATTGATTTATAAACTTTGTATATTAATTACAAATTTCTTTAGTCATGAAGCCAAACTATTAAAAGTACCAAGACTAAATTGTTAGAAATTTTATTTGAAAATTACGTCAAAGTTGGTACAGGTTGTGACAGCCTTAAAACGACCCTAGTCGGAATGTGGTTTCTGGACCACAAAATCGAGGCATAAAAAATAATTTAATAATTATTTTGATGCCTATTGCATGTGCCAATTTATGTGTGATACCTTTGGTGTGTTAATTTAGCCTTATAATTTTGAATTGTGCTTAAAAGGGCTTAATAGAAAACTTTGAAAAATTGATGGGTAAAGGTGTGATGACCTATTAATGTATGCATGAGAAATAAGGGTTTTACATGTCAAATTGCCCACTTTTATGATAGTGGATGGTAATGATGAGGTTTTGGCATCTTCTGAATTGTAATTTAGTCATAATAATAATAAAAGAAATTAGTAATTGGTTATCATAAAAATTGAATTAATAAAGGAAATAAAATAAGGATTTTGGGTGAAAAAAAAACAAAGTTTCTTCATCTTGTTCTCTAAGGGCCGATTGTTGAAGAGGAAAAGGAGAGGAGAAGATATGGTATTCGGCCATTGAAGGCCTTAAATCAAGGTGAGTTTTTCATGAAAATTTTTTTGTAGTGTTTGTGATTTTGAGATGAAAACCAAGCTCCTAACATAACTCTTGTGAAAAAAAAAATTTGAGTTTATATCATTCTTGATGTTCGGCCATAGGAGAAGAGGTGGGCAAATCTTGTTTTATTTGAAGTTTGTGTAAAATAATAGAATTTGGGTGTTGTTTGAGCTAGATAGATGTTCACTTATGATGATTTATGAATAGATTGAATCGGTTTGTATGTTGAGCTTCCTACTTCTAATTTCCGATTCTAAATTGGAGATTTTTGTCAAAAGGTTGTAAGATTAGTGATTTTTGAATTGATTACCAAGTGTCTCACTTAACCATGATAGCAATTTTGTTTTAGTCATTGATTTTGATTTTCGGCCATGGAAGTAATTCATGAGAATTTGAATGCTATAGAGGTTACAAATTTCTTTAATTGCCGAATGAACTCTACGTGATGTGAGTACGATGCACTAGCATGCTTGTATAGTGTTGTTTGTGTATGGTGCCGAATGTACCTTTAAATTTTATATTTTCTTGAACCATTGAATTAATTGAAATTGGGAAAATGAGAGTTTGATAATTGACATGTTAGACTTGGTTCACTATGGCATTTGGTCATGGAATTGGACTAATTGGTTAAAACGAGTTCAAAGGTGATAAATTAATGATAGTAAAGCATGGAATTGAGAACCATGTCTAAAATACCTTATATGCATGTACAATTGTTTCATGTGGTCTTAAGGACTTAGTACTCTTGAATTGTAGTGCTAATAAGATTTGATATTAGTTGTTTAGTAGGATAAGTTATATGAATGTGTTATGTATTAGATGGTTTTGAATAAAAGTCCATGCTTGGACATAAATGGCCTTAATATGTATGCATTTAGAAATGGTAGTTAGACTAATTGATCAATTTGTGCTTGTAGGAGCTTCTTGGTTAAAGAAATGACCTATTCGGCCATGTGCATAATTTTTTTTGATTTTTGTTTTGATAATTGGTGTCTTAAGAGTGGTATATTGATTAAAATGAATATGAATTATGTATATATATGTTAAGGTCAATGACTTCTCTAAATGATGCCTTATGTGATGTTATGTTTTAATTATGTGAATAAGAACTTTAAAGAGTGAATTTTGTATAAGTCTGCTTGGTACAGCAGCAGTAGTGTGTTTTGGAAAAATCACCATAAATTGTGGAAGCTGAATTAGAGGTTGAATAAATTATGCAATTAAGATTAATGAGTCTAGTTTCTTATAAAAGAAATTTGTAAGCAAAGCAATTTCCTATAGAGAGATATTTAAAGTTGTGTGAGATAGTGTCAGAATGACTCCGAAATCCCCTGTTCTGTTTTTAGAAAATCACTATAAATTGTATAAAAATTATTATAAGATAAGATTTATATGCTTAGACTCCTTAATGAGTCTAGTTTCGAATAAAATATGCAAGGACATATTTTGAATTCTGTACAATGAGAAATTTGATTCGTAGTGAAGAGTGGTCAGAATAGTCAAACAGTGAAATAAGGGAAACTTTAAGAAAATTCTTGTATTGATTGGCCAAACCAAAAATTCTTAAAATTTTATGGGTAGAAGATATATGAGTCTATTTTCAGGAAAATTAACGGCACTTCATTTGGAGTTTCGTAGCTCCAGTTATGAATAATTTAGTGAATGTTGCTCAGGAAGTCAGCTTGTAGTGACTTATGATATATATGTGGTTGGCCAAATATGTGTGTGTTTGCTATGAGAAGTATATGCATTTCTTATTTGACTATAAGTGAAATTGATCAATTGATATGTTTGAATAAGGATTAATAAAATTAAATATTTTATTTAGCTCAAGAGCATAAAGGGACAAGTTCGGATAAAGGGAAGGCTAAAGTGGTCGAATAGCCAACTCACAGTTGCTCAGGAAAGTTCAAGGTAAGTTTTGAGCAATTGAATTTGGTATTTAATTCTGAATGCCATGATATACTTGTATGATAAATGAATGATGTCCCATTGTCCTTACCATAATAAGGTTAATGAGAAAGAAACCTTAGACATGTTATGTAGCCGATTGGCTAATAGAGAAAGAAATTGAGATAGGAGTTTGAAATGTATTGCCCATGTATGTTTGCTTATTGAGCCGAAAATCTAGTAAATGGAGTATACATGTATGGGTTTTGCATGACATTTATGACATAAAGTCGAGGGGCATGTTATATGTTAGTATGTGAATGAATTGATTTAATTGCACATGTGTTTTGTGCTATGTGAAATCGGGTAATATGTGAATAAATATGTATGAGACTCAGTGATGCGAATCCGGGCTTAAATACCCGATGACCATATGTGGAGATTATATCCGGGCTCAAATACCCGATGACTATATGTGGAGATTATATCCGGGCTCAAATACCTGATGACTATATGTGGAGATTATATCCGGGCTCAAATACCCGATGACTATATGTGGAGATTATATCCGGGCTCAAATACTCGACGACTATATGGGGAGATTATGTCCGAGCAATAGCCCGATGGCTATGTGCGAAGATTATATCCGGATTATGATCCGCTGGCTTTGTGTGGAGTTTTGTCCGAGTTAAAGGTCTCGATGATGATGCGAATAAGATCTAAAACTAAAAGACTTCATAGTACGATTGCTAATGAATGTGCTTAAAGCGTTAAGCTATACAGGTATGTACCCTAATCCTATATGCAAGCTTGGTTTGGACCAAACCATAAGTCTAGTATACAATTGCATATGTGAGTATGGAATGTGACTAATAATATGGTTATAGTACAATTGGTCAATGTGAAAAGTTATGTGAAATTGTGTAACATGCCTTTGTTATATGTGCTTACTTTCGAGTGAAAGTTTAGCTGCTTATTGAGTTATATAAGAAGGTGTATATATATATAATCGGCTAAGGGGGTGATATACCCAAAGAAAACTTGAAATGAAATTGCGAACGGCTATTTTGTTATACTTGATATGTTTACCTGTTTACATTGCTTCAAACTTACTAAGCATATAAATGCTTACTCTGTTTATTTTTGTTCCTCTGTTTTATAGATCTCCTTTTGAAGCTACAGACTCGGGGATTGAAGCTTTAATCACCTACACTATCATCGTTATTTTGGTATTTTCGATAGTAAATTTTGAGAACAATGGCATGTATAGGCTAATCTCCTTTTGTTAAACCGAATTATATTTTGTGTTGTAATTATCCTAGCCATGCGAAAATGGCTTGTTTAATCTCTAAGTTGAGTATATGTTTTTGATAAAATGTTATGCGAATTATTACTTTAATGCGAATAGGATTGCTTACTATCTAAGAAATTCATTTGTACTTAGAGATTCTATCATACCTTACCTATTGGTAGGTAGTCACTTTGCAACTATGATAGTAATCCTATAGTGATCGAATGCAATAGGGTTGCATTAGTTGAAACATTTGAAAGATAGATTGTTCGGAAATAGAAATTTAAGTAAATCATTAATAGTAATAAAATGTACAATTGAATCTATGCTTGATTTGTATCTTTGAAATTCGATAAGTTATGTTTAGTTTTGTAATATCTTGATATCCTATTCTGGCAACGGACAGGGGTATAGGGTGTAACACAGGTGAAGTGTTAAAAATAATCTAAAATAAACCATTTTCATGATATCTAAAGTGATAAATCTGATCACATAGGTATATGTGTACTGAGCCTTTTGGAGATAATTCCTTGTTACAAATGGCCTTTGGGAAAGTGCCCAAACTTTTTGAGTAACTTGATCCCAAGTTTGAAAGGCTTATCTAATTGATCTTCTTTGCTACTCTAAAATTCACAGTTTATTAGAAATTTGGGTCTAACTTAAAGAACCAAACAGGGGACGAAACTGAGACTCTATTGGGAAGAGCCTTATGCAAACCTCTATAAAATCTAAAATCAAAATCTCAAGTCCGAAATAAAATTATAATTGTTATGTGGTTACAATTATAATTTCTTCCAATTTAGAATCTCAACTCAAGAAAAAGAGAATTTATTTGAGTCAAAAAATTTAGTCAAATAAAACACCATTGATTTAGTGCAAAGTTTTCCCTTAGTATTTGGGTATATGTAATTTCAACAAGATTTATGTATTTATAGAGGACTTAATGCAAGATTTTAATTCTTATTTGAGAGTTTTAAATAAATTAAACTAGAGGAGTTTGAGTCTCGTTAAGACTCAAGGAATACTAAAAGTTGACAACAATCAAAGGGGAGGGAACCTTATGTTGTCACATCCTTTCCCATTTAAGGCTAATTAGGTAAGTCCTTATGTGATTTAATTTTTTGAGCTTATCTCTCTTGATTTAGGTAAAACACCAAGCCGAAAGATTGAATTAATTAAATAATTAAATATTCCTACAAATTAATTATTAGTTAAAATAATTTAATTTATTAATTCTAATTCTATTTATGTTAAAATCATGATGAATTTACCGTATTAGGATCTATTTGCGTACTTATTTAATTATTTGAATAAAATTAAATTATGATAATAAAATAATTTAATTTTCACTTTGGAACCAATTATTTAATTGTTTTCTCTTGTCATCTTGTGAAAATGCATTTACTGTGGGTGCCAATCTATGCATTCTATTTCTCATTCATTATTTCATCCATTCATTAAAAGTTGTATTATGCAATCCATCCAAAGCTATGTTAAGCAAGCAGAAGGGTCAATTGGACATATAGAATTTAGGGCTTAAATAATTTGTAATAAGGTTCAGACTCATTGAAGTTTAAAATCTTCATTATGTAATTTACCCCTGGGAAAGTTGTATGTGTTAACAAATTTGTAACACCTTTTATTTTGTAATGACTCGAAATTCAGTGGTATCACGAATTATGGCTTTGGGACATCATTTCCGTAAACTGAGTCAGTAAATATTAAATAGGGATATTTAAGGAATTAGTATATAGATGAATTGAAATTCAGTTAGGAAATTTAGCCGAAATTGTGGTTACTTAATGCCCAAGGATTAAATTGTAAAAGTTTCATCGCTATAGATTTTTAATTAGGATAAGGCTTACTTAAATAACAATTATTTAAAATACTAAAATGGTTAGTAAACCAAATATTAACATGTGTCAGTGGATGATAATGATAATAGACCTTAGTTAAATTCATAGTAAATTAATTAAATAAAACTTAATTACAATTGTTAATTAAAATTAATTAAAAGTTAAATAATGAATAAAGAAAAAATGAAGTGGGAAGAGAGATGAAAGATCATCATCTTCATCCCCAAGTTGTAGAAACCAAATAAAAGAAAAGAATAAATCTTTAAGTTCTCAAGCATTCGACCATTCAATTTCAAGTAAGTCCTTAGTCATTTTTTTGTTGATTCTTATGGAAATTGAATCATAAGAGCTTGATTTATCTAGCCCATGTGTCAATTTGTGAAAATTTAAAAGTTTTTGAAAGTTCTACTGTTAAGAAATTGATAAATTGGTATGAATTTGATAGAAATTAAGCTTAGATTATGAGAAAGGACTAAATTCTAAAGCTTAATTGTTAGTTTTGTACATTAGGGACCAAATTGAATAAAATGAAAAATTATTATGAATTTTTATAGGAATAGAAAGTAGGAGGTCTCTAATAAGTATATGTGACATTGAATTTTAATATGGAGCTTTAAATCAAAAGTTATGTTTGTCCCAAGTTTAGTGACTAAATTGAATAAATTAGAAAGTACATTTGGCTTTGTATTTGAATGTGATTTGGATGGAAATTGATGTTGTGTCATTCTCAAATTCTCATCTTAGCTAAAGACAACGCCGAGCCGTTGAGAGAGAAAGGAAAGGTGAGAGCCGACGATAAGTGACTCGAGCTTTCAGTTTGTATTTTTATGATTCATGATCAATATAATTATTTCAAATTCATGTTAAATTTCATTATTTTGTAATGAGGTGAGTATATAATGGTTGTATGAATTAAATTGTGTTGATTGATATTGTATATCGAGATAGAGGACTAAATTGAATAAAATAGAAAGTAACATACTTAGTTGATATGTGATAATTGGTATGAAATTGAGTTGAAACATGTTATATGAGGTGTTGGTATGGTGAATTGATGATGAATTGAGAATGATGGAATTTGAGTTGAGCTATGTGATGAAATTGGAAAATAGTTAGCATGCCATAGGATTATATTGTGTACTAGTTTATACTTCGATTTAGCCAATTAAGCACTTTTGTGCAAATATATTTCCTTAGGTTTATTTAATGATGCATTATTTGTACCAATATAATTTCTTCAATTTATCCGATAATGCATTATGCGCGCCCGTATGAAATCTTTGGTTTATCCGATGATGCACTATAGTACTAGTATGATTGCTTCAGTTAATTTGATGATGCACTATGTCTGTCAGTATGATTTCTTCTGTTTATCTGATGATGCACTATGTGTGCCAGTATATTTCCTTCGTTTTATTCGATAAAGCATTTGCATTGCTAGATTGGTGTGTTGGTTGTTAATCCGTGTATCTGTCTTGAGTCCGACTTTAGTTAATAGGAAATGTAAAGTATGAATCAAATGAATGATATTGGTTAATTGAATTGATAAGAGAATTTTGTATTATAAAAGATAACTGGATTGACTAGATGGTAATTGATATGAAATGTGATTGGATTTGGTTTATTTGAATACATATGAAATGTGGTATATGACAGCATGTGAATAATTGGGCAAACCAGTTTCTATAAGGCCTCAGGGCCGAATTGAAATTGAACAAGTCAATAGACTCGAGAACGAAAATTGAATTATATAACAAACAACTAAATAACATGGGATGAAAATTCAGATTGAATGTCATATTAATGCTCTATGAGTATATGTAAATGAAAATAGATATGATTGCATCTTGTTTTAGAATGCATGATATCACATATTTAGTTTGATTATTAATTGGACTGGTGTATAAGAATGGCATTTGAGTATTGAACTTGCAAATTGATTTAGTTGAATTTTATGATATTTGAATTAAATTCTTATATTGAATAGGTTCATTTTGTGACTTGATTCATGGAAATACCACTAAGCTTTATTGCTTAGTGTATGGTTTGTTTTCTCCTTGCCCAGGTTTAGGTTAATCTTGAGGTTTCAAGAAGTGCCACACCCAGTTTCCCTTAAAACCCCAAAATTGGAACCTTTAGGGGTTAAATTAAAAGAGATTATAAGCTGGTGATTTCTACTAGAAAATTTGAGAAATATAAAGGTTAGTTTGACCATAGTTAAGCTTTAAGTCTGGTTTGTTTTGATTAGAAATAACTGGTTCCTTAGTGGGGGACAAAATGATTTTGGATGAATCAATGTTATACAATGGGAAACCGCCCATTAAGGGTTATAAATAGTGGGAAATGGCTTCCTAGGGAGGATTCAACTCCATTTTGTTTTATTTTCTTCCCTTCATTCTTCCTTGGTTGCTTTGAGGAAGCCATGATTAAAGAAAGCTCTGCATGGAGCAATGATCGTGAGGTTTAATTCAAAAAAGTGGGGAGTTTAATCTGATAAGGTTCTTAGTCCTTTTGTAAACGTATGAATTAAGAGAATGACGATAAGGGTTTCTAGAACCATTTTAGGGGTTCACCTGTTTTTGGAAAACTAAGGTTTGAGTTAAAATTACGAGTTTAACCAATGATTTTTGTTGTCATGATTTGTAACACCCCAAACCCGGCCCAGACGTTATGGCCAGATCTGGTGTGTCACATGGACCATCGGCTAAGCTTTGATATTCTTTTATTAAAACGTTGTATAGTTTGAAGTTAAACCGTGTTTAGGAGCTTGTAAATAAGATTCGTTTTCAGTTCTAAAAACCTTAGCTGTTACCAAATAAAATTAATCCTTTATTAAAACTATCGAGTGGCCTTATTACAACTTAAAACTAAAATTAGAGAAAAGGAAATAAAATATAAACAAAGTAAAATTCAAAAAATAAAAAAAATGTGAATCACGTGGCCACCTTGAATCCCTTGCAGCTCCAAGTCCTCTATGTTTGGGGGTTTCCTGCATTGATGGAAATAAAAGGGTGAGTTTGTGAAAACTCAATGTGCAAAGAAACCCAACCAGTGTCATAGACTAGTTCAAGCTCAGTCTGGGCCGAAGCCCTATTTAGTTACAGATTAAACTAGGCCTTGGCCCTATTCAGAAAATAGTGTGGCTTGGGCCCATTACAGAAACAGATCGGATTATAATACTATATGCATGTATGCAAAGCCCAAGCCCAATCCAGCCCTACACACCACCCGTACTAGCCTTACACACCATGTGGGGAATAACTCAACCCACCCAGCCCTACACACCACAGTCGCAGGAGAGTTGCTAATACAGATATCGTGGTAGAGCCACTAGAACAAAAATACGAGGCAAAGCCTCTAAGCAGATTACGTGGCATTGCCACTTTTAGCACTTCCTTCGAATCAATAACCCAACCCCATGCAAATCAGAATATATCATGACATGGCATACAAAATATTAGATACAGTAACATGCAAATCAGTTAACTTTTTCTAGGGGTAAAATAGTCATTTAACATCCAGGGGTAAAATGATAATTTTCACCCTTTAGGGGTATTTTGGTAATTTCGCTATGCCTCTAAGTCTCATGCTTAATACAACCTTCTAACAGATCTAACGTCACTCTTAGCGACTCAAATAGAACATTTATTCATACAGTGCCATTGAGCCTTAAAAACCCTAATGGGCCCGATGGAGACCACAAGCTACTGTGGCCTACTAAGTCTCAATTTTTACACATATTACCGCAGATTCAATGTCCAGTTTACCCAAAATCACTTACCGCGTACGTCACCGATATGGGCCCGTAAGCCCATTAGGCCTAATTTCGGCCTAAAACCTCTAAGTGCATGAAAATGCGCACAGTAGCCTTACCGACCATTATTTCCTATTTCACGATTTTGTACCGACCCACGAGCGCTTGCACGCTCGTAAGCCCTCAAAATGCCAGTATTTCGGCATTTCGGCTTTTCGGCTTTTGCCAATCTAATCTACTAGAAGGTCTCGATTATACACCTGTTTGCGAACTACATCGAGATCCCACACACAATTAACCTATAACAAACCCACTACATCATTAAGCTTTAATCGACATCACATTAATACCACCATATTCGACCATCCTTACCCAAAACCATTATTCACTTACATTTGTCGAAATCTACAACTAGATCTAAATCTAGATTGCTTTCAATGCCCCTAGCCTCCAACTGCTCCTCACTGGATCGCCTCTTTACCACACTAATACACATAAGAACCAAAAGAAATGAGGCTAAAATGGATGTTTAGAAGGGGGTCAAAGCCAATAGCAACCATGGAAAATAGTGGTTTTTGGCTTTTCTTAACTCGTAAGAATATGAATGAAGAGATCAGAGTACTTACCACCCATATTTGCTAGATTGATTTTGATAATACCGGAAGTTATTTCCACCACCTTAATCCCAGATCTACACTCAACTTAATCGAATCACAAGGGAATAGATCAAAGGGGTTGAATGAACCATAAAAAGAAGAGAAGGTATCGGTTTTGAAAAGGGAACCTTAGAGAAGATTCGGCTATATAGTGTTTAAGAGAAAGGAGTGGTAGGGTTCGGCTCCTTAGGTAAATTGACAAAAGGAATGGCTAACACTTTTGAGATTTTGGCTTTAAGAGAAGTTTGGCTAACAGAAATCGGCTTAGAGATGAAGTGCTTCAGGTTTCGGCTTCTGAGACAATCGGCCAAGGAGAGTTTTAGATGAGCCGATTCAACAAATGAAGAAAAGAAGAAGGGAAAGAAGAAGAACTAAGTTCTGTCCTATGGTAGTCAGCCAAAAGAAACTTTAGGGGTTTGGGGCTTTCGGCTTTTAAGAAGAAAATAGAGGAGAGAAAAAAAAAGAAAGAAATCGGATGCACACCCTTACCTATTTGGCACTAACGAATGACCCAATCAAATCCAGAAGGATTAGCAAAATGAAATCGGCACACTCTCTTCAGCTCAACATCTGAAAACCAAGACCCAAAAGAACCCCAAAAAGAATTCGACATACACCCCTAATTGCCGAAATACACTACCTTAGCCCTTTAGCCGAATATGCTCTCTAGACACTCCCACAATGGACCAACTATTGCTCCCCTTTCAAAATTCCTAAATTTTCTCCCCTTATCACTCCTTAATCCAATCCCTTGAGCCATTCAAACACCTCCCCTTAGAGTTTAACTTGGAGTCCACCTCCTACCATGCACATACAGTAAAATAAAACAAATACTTGCACACCAGGGGTTTCGAACCTTAGCTCCCTCCATAGTTTTCACACGCCATCTCCTGTGCTCTAAGTGGCGCCACCTTGCCACTTAACCACATGCTTCCTTGTGTCTCAAAACCCCATCATTAGTTTAAAAGCCCACTTAGCTCAAGCTCCTCCTCCTATAAGCGTAAAATTTAAAATTTTGCTGGACTTTGGACTTAAACTTAGGTTTTCTAAAAGTCCACTAAACACACTTAATTTACTACTTTAGCATAACAAGACACGCAAAAATAAATCTTAGCAGAAATTCAAAAACCCAAAAAATTGGGTGTTACAACTCTACCCCCTTAAATAAATTTTGGCCTCGAAATTTACCTGGTCCAAACAAGTGAGGGCATTGTTGACGTATTGCCTCCTCTAGCTCCCATGTCGCTTCTTCTCTGCCGTGATTATGCCAAAGCACTTTTACTAAAGGAACAAATTTCTTGCTTAACATCTTAACATCACGGTCCAGAATTTGCACAGGTTCTTATTCAAAAGTCAAATCAGCTTTAACTTTAATTTCTTCAACTGGTATAATGTGGGAAGGATCAGATCGATACTGCCTTAACATGGAGACAAGAAAGACATCATGAATCTAGTCCAACTTCGGAGGTAGTTCCAATTGATATTCTATCAGACCCACTCGTTTAAGAACTCGATAAGGCCCGATAAATCGCAGACTCAATTTGCCCTTCTTTCCAAACCTTAAGATTTTCTTCCAAGGTGAGACCTTTAAGAAAACCAAATGTCCCACCGAGTATTCAATTTCCTTGCGTTTCAAGTCTGCATAAGACTTTTGCCTATCAGATGCCTCTTTTAACCGATCCCTAATCAGCTTAACCTTATCTTCTGTATCTGCTACCAACTCTGGCCCAAGAACTTCACCTTCTCCTAATTCTGTCCAACAAGTAGGCGTACGACACCTTCGACCATACAACGCCACATATGGTGCCATTCGAATACTCACCTGATAACTATTGTTTTACGTAAACTCTGCTAACGGCAAGTAATCTTACCAGCTACCCCGGAAATCAATGACACATCCTCTCAACATGTCTTCTAGAACTTGAATCACCCTTTCCGACTGTCTATCCGTCTAGGGGTGAAAAGCATTGTTGAAGTCTAGTCGAGTACCCAGCGCTTCATGCAACTTCTGCCAGAATTAAGATGTAAACCTAAGGTCCCAATCAGAGATAATCGAAACTGGCACTCCATGAAGTCGCACTATCTCCGCTACATACAACTTGGCCAATTTTTGAAATGAGTAGTTGGTTCAGACGGGTATGAAATGAGCAGATTTAGTTAGCCTATTCACAATCACCCAAATCGAGTCTTTCTTGGTAGGCGTCAAGGGTAGCCCGCTCACAAAGTCCATCGTTACCCTTTCCCATTTCCAAAGTGGAATCTTCACCAGTTGCAGAAGTCCAGAACGTAGTTGATGCTGAGCTTTCACCTGCTGGCATGTCAGACACTTACCCACAAACCTCGTTACTTCCCGCTTTAGTCTAGGCCACCAATACAACTCTCGTAAATCCCGATACAATTTATTCCCTCCAGGATGCATGGCACAAAGACCGCCATGAGCCTCTCTCAGAATTGACTGTCTCAAGTTGGAGTCCCTCGGAATACAAACTCCTCCTCGAAAACACAGAACTCCTTAACTATTCAATCCAAAATCAGAAGTCTTACCACCCTTAACTTGTTGAAATCAAGGAACCAGTGACTCATCCTCTCATTGCTTTTCCTTAATCTGCTTTATCCAGGTCGGTCTTACTTGCAATTCTGCTAACAAGCTACCATCGTCATATAGACTAAGACGAGCAAACATCGCCTTCAGCTCAGTTACAGCTCTCTGACTCAGTGCATCAGCTACCACATTAGCTTTGCCTGGGTGATACTCGATAGAACAGTCGTAATCTTTAAACAACTCTATCCATCTTCGTTGCCTATGGTTCAACTCCTTCTGAGTCAATAGATACTTAAGACTCTTATGGTCCGTGTATATAATACACTTTTCTCCATACAAATACTGCCTCCAGATTTTTAACGCAAAAATTACTGCCGCTAATTCCAGATCATGCGTAGGTTAGGTTGTTTCGTGAGGCTTAAGCTGACAAGACGCATAAGCAACCACTTTACCCTTTTGCATCAGCACACAACCCAAACCAACATGAGATGCATCACTATACACAGTGAAATCCTTTCCAGATTTCGACTGAATCAATACAGGTGCCTCAGTCAAAACTTTCTTCAACTTCTTAAAAGCCTCTTGTTGTTTCTCAGTCCAGACAAACTGTGACAGCCCTAATTTGACCCTAGTCGGAAAGTGGTTTTGGGACCACAAAATCGAGTCACAAAAATAATTAAATACTACATTCTATGTTTATTATTTGTGAAATTTCATGTGTGAAAATATTCGTGTTTTGACTTTGTTATTTGGATGTGGAATTAGTTAAAAAGGACTTGTTTGAGAAACCTTAAAATGTGACAGGTAAACGAGTGGTGGCCAAATATTATGTGGTTTATTAATATGGGGGACTTGTATGTCAAATTGACCATTTTGAAGTTAATGGCTGGCCAACACATGCATGAAATCATTTTTGTTTTCATATTTTACTTTAGTTGGTGAGATTATATGTTAAAATAAATAAGCATTATAAAATATAATGAGTTTATATTAATAAAAGTAAATAGGTGATGAAAACAAAGTTTTCATCCATTCTTTCTTTCATTCTGCCGAATTCTAAAGAACAAAGTAAAACAAAAGGCTCTTTGATATTCGGCCTTGGTGAATCTAATTGGAGGTATGTTTGATTTTATTTCTTGATAATTTATGTGAAATTGAGTTAATTGTTAAGCTCCTTTCATAGCCCATGACTCATTTTTTTTATAAACTTGAGATTTAATTAGCTATGTGTATAATATATAGAACTAAATTAAATTTCGTATGTGTGACATATTTGTAAGAAAATAAATTGGTTAAATGATTAAACAAGTTGATTTGTTTAATTTAGCTCAAGAACAAAGAAAATCAGATTTGGACCGGGGTAAGACAAAAATAGTCGATTAATTGATTCAAGACTGTACAAAAATATCGAGGTAAGTTCTTAAGTGTTTGAACTTTATTAAATTGTATGCTTATCAGTTGAATAATTTGTAATTAAGAAAATGTTAGATTAAATATTTATATTCAAAGTACCGAATTAATATTGAAACGAGGTTAGAAGCCATATATGACTAGCATATTTAGTCGAATTTGATATGATAAAATTGATGTGCCAAGATATGTGTTTTGATATGAAATTTATGCCCTATGTGTTATGTAACGATGATAACCTTTGAACAAAGATATGGGTCTCAATTATATGTGGTTGTAGTATAAGTCATGAAAGTATGAGATAACATGTGAATTCGTATAAGGCATTAAGTGATCCAGGTACGTGTTAATTATTTATGCTTATGAAGATAATGGTGGATCGAATTGTGGATGTGAAGTGGAAAGCATATGAGAAATGGTTGTATACTTATATATATTCAGTCAAATTGTAATTATGTATGTGAGTAAATGTTACATATATATATGTGTGTTTATGTAGCCGAATAGAAGTATGAAATACATTTGGAGTATTGATATGTAATGTGATTTGTCGAATGTGTTATGTAATAAAATATGGTGAAGTATATTCGGATATTTGTGATGTGTATACATGGAAGGTTATATTTTGATTCATGATTTTATGTGTACGAGATCGGTTGTAGAGGCACTATGTGTGCAAATTCCTTTAACCGAGTACTATGTGTACAAGATCAGTTGTGGCAATTCCTTTAACCGAGTACTATGTGTACGAGATCGGTTAGGCACTATGTGTACGAATTCCTTTAACCGAGTACTATGTGTACGAGATTGGTTGTTGGGCACTAAGTGTATGAAATGATTGAGAAATTCAGAATCATATTCGATAGAGAAATGGTAAAACGATATCATGTAAGACCTCTTCCGAGACGAAGGCATTGATTTGAGATAGTGTGTAAGACCGTGTCTGGGACACTGGCATCACTTGTGTTTCGTGTAAGACCCTGTCCGAGACAGTGGCATCGACCTTGAATAACATGTAAGACCTCGTCTGGGACGAAGGCATTGATTTGAGATAGTGTGTAAGACTGTATCTGGGACACTGGCATCACTTGTGTTTCGTTCCGGGATAGTGGCATCGACCTTGAATAACATGTAAGACTGCGTCCGGAACGTCGGCATTGTATAAGGCCTATTTGAAATCTACACATTCCTGAGCGACTCAAAGAGAAAGTCCGTTAAACGGATAATTACTTACCTTATATGTGTGATTCAGGTTGTAAACCTAGCAGGCTATATGCCAGTGATGTGATTTAGGCTGTAAACCTAGCAGGTAATATGCCAGTGACGTGATTCAGAGTTTTTATCTAGCAGACTAAATGCCGATGAACTAATTAAAGTCAGAGATTATGCGGCCTTGTGCTAAATTGGTAATAAAATGAGTTCAAGACAATAAGTTGGCCAGGTATGATATATATATTATATATGTGAGATTGACCTGAAGGGAACTAAGAATGTGTATTGAGAAGCATATGTAAAGATGTTGTAAATTCATATGTATATGTGTGTATGTGTGCATTCAGTCATTATGCAAATTTACATGAAAGTATTCGATATACCATTTAACTATGAATGTTTAAAGTAAGTGTGGATAAGAAATGGCACACTAGTTGAATTCGATAGAATTAAAGTAAATCTTGAAATATGTAAATGCTTATGTCTATATGAGTTTGAATATAATTAAAGTACAATGATATATGTGAATGTGAATAATCAGCCAAATGGTATTATACTTAGAAAATGTTATGTGATTTTGATCATTTGGTTTGTTTTTAAGTTCAATTGTTTAAAATTGCTTAAGACTTACTAAGCTTGTGAAAGCTTACTTTGAATGTTATGTTTCTCTGTCTTATAGATCGTTGACTCTTACTACCAGCTTGGGGATCGTCAGCATTTCGTCACACTATCTACTATTGTGGTAACCATATGATTCGGACTTAGCTTATGGCATGTATAGGATAGACTATAAGTAGAATGATATTTTGACTATTGTATATAAGCCATGCGAATATGGCATCTTTTGGATGTTTACTTTTAT
Source organism: Gossypium stocksii (assembly GCA_020496765.1). Classification (NCBI taxonomy): domain Eukaryota; kingdom Viridiplantae; phylum Streptophyta; class Magnoliopsida; order Malvales; family Malvaceae; genus Gossypium; species Gossypium stocksii. The sequence goes on from CM035627.1 coordinate 32,664,070, forward strand.
ATGTTTTAAATTTGATCTTTCGTTGTGTTCAGTATGTATATAAATGTTGATGATCTTAAGTCTATGTGATTGTACAAATGTGGTGCTTTGGTTTGGTAATACTTCATAACCTACTCCGGCCACGAATATGGGTTATAGAGGTGTTACACAAACGGTACTCCTTTTCTCAAAAGCTTCGTCAACGGTACCGTAATTAAAGAAAATCCTTCCACAAATCTCTTGTAGTAACCTGCCAAACCCAGAAAACTCTAAATTTTTGACACAGATCTTGGTGGCTTCCATTCCAGAATCACCTCGATTTTTCAAGGATCCACCCAAATCTCCTCAGTAGAAACAACGTGACCTAAGAATGTCACTTCTCGCAACCACAGTTCATACTTGCTGAATTTTGCATACAGTTGCTTCTCCCTTAACACTTACAGAACAATTCAGAGATGCTCATCATGATCCTTCTCAGTTTTTGAATACACCAGAATATCATCTATGAAGACGACCACAAATTGGTCTAAGTAGGGTTGGAATACCCGATTCATCAGATCCATAAAGGCCGCTGGTGCATTCATCAATCCAAACGGCATTACCAGGAACTCGGAATGACCATACCGAGTCCTGAATGCTGTCTTATGAATACCCACCTCTTTGACCCTTAATTGATGATACCCAGACCAAAGATCGATCTTGGAAAATACCAAAGCTGCTCTTAGTTGGTCAAATAGGTCGTCAATCCTTGGCAGAGGGTACTTGTTCTTAATAGTCAGTTTGTTCAACTAACGATAATCGATGCACATGCACATCATCTGATCCTTCTTCTTCACGAATAGTACCGGTGCTCCCCATGGAGACACACTTGGTCTAATAAAACCCCAATCCAGAAGGTGCAATGGACACCGGAGCCGTTCCAGGCAACAAGTCGATTCCAAATTCGACTTCACAATTTGGAGGCAATCTAGGAAGCTCATCTGGAAAAACATCCTAAAATTCCTTGATGGTTCTAACTTCTCTTACGGTCAAATCCTCAGATACCGACTTACTTACATACGCCAAAAATGCCTCGCATCCTTTGCGAATAAACTTTTCAGCTCTTAAAGCCGAGATAAAGTTGGACAAGTAATCTCTTCTCTCCCCTATTACCGTTACCTCTTCATCCTCCATGGCCTTTAACACCATCTGCTTGGCAGCGCAATCCAAAGTCTCCCTATGCTTAGTAAGCCAGTCCATTCCCAAGATGAGATCGAACTCTCCAAATGGTAGCTCCATTAAATTTCCAAAGAAAATCCTACCTTATGTCTCTAAAGGTACGTCTCTAAAGAGTTTGTCTACCCTAATCGAGTGATCCAATGGACTTATCATAGATACCCCACTTACAGTTTCCTCAGGTTGCACACCCAACGTCCAAGATACATCACAAGCAACATACGAATGGGTAGATCCTATGTCAATCAAGGCAGTGTATGGCATGCTATAACTTAAAAATGAAACGGTTATGACGTCAGGTGCGTTACCTTCCTCTCAGATACGAGTAGCATAAACCAACACCGACTGAAGAGCCTTAGGATTTCCAGCACCCTGCCCAGTGCCCCACGTCCACGCCTATTTTCATTGCCACCTCTAGCTTGACAACGGCCTCTCAGTGGTTGTGGCCCACCTCTCACTGGCTGAGCAACCCTCGATTCAGCAGCTTGCATCTGTGCGGACCTCTAAAGACAATTCTTAACTCTATGATCTTTGGACCCACACCAGAAACATGCTCCAGTACGCTTCCAACATTCTCCTAGATGTAATTTCCACAATCCCCACAAGCTTGCGGTCTAACCACATTCATCGAAACTGTTCAAACTGGCTCGTCCACTCTAGCACTTTTAACAGTCCTACCCACAGCACCCAAGGGTCCTGATTCCCTTCTGAATCGGTTTCAGTCTTTTTCACGGTTCTGGCACTCCGTGCGCTTCACCTTCTTAGCAATCTTAGCTTTTTCCACTAGAGCAGCAAAATCACGCTCCCTCTGTAGAGCAATCAGCACTCTTAGCTCATCTCTGAGGCCATCCTCGAATCGCACGCTACGTTCATACTCCATAGTGACTATACCACCAACATACCGGCTTAACCTTAGAAACTCAGCTTTACACTCCGCAATAGTCTTATTACCTTGAGTCAACTTTAAGAATTCCTTCCTTCAAGCATCCAAATAGCTCGCCCCGACGTACTTCCCTTTGAGGGCCGTCTTCAACAACTCCCAAGTCACCCGCTCAGCCAGGGTACCATCCCTCACAGTGATCCACCACTGGTAGGCCTCGTCAAGTAGCAAAGATACTGCTCCTTTCAGCTTCTGCTCCACTGAGCAGTCTAGGTCGTCCATGATCTGCTCCGTGGCCTCCAACCAATATTCGACCACATTTGGGGCTATACCAGATACACCCCTGAAAATTTCCGCTCCGTTAGCTCAGAGTCGTTCAAAAATAGATCCTCAATTCACCGTCCTAATACTCGCCCCAGTATCCCTTTCCAGAACACGAAGCATCACCTAGGATAAAGCATCATCCCAACAGCCCGATCATAAGACCTAGTCTCAGTTGTCAGTGGCGCTCGCGCCTCCTCAGCTGGCATATGTCAAGAAGATGAAGACCTAGCTTGCACACTTCCTCAGCCACGACCATGGCCTCTTCCATATGCTGCCCTCATACTCATATCGTATTATCTTATTACGAATTTTATGAATTAATTTAATATTCTGGTATTTATTACAGATGTCTTATGTATAGGTAATATTTTAGAGTTTTTGTTTTCACAGAATCGTAGCCTAGCTACAGTCTCAGTCTTCTAAAGTTTTCAGTTTTTCCTACTGTCTCAAACCTCTACAGCCTCAGTGTTGCCCTAACTACTGAATTTCAGTAGGGCCTTAGTACTATCTATAGTAATGTTTCAGTCTTTGTAGTACCACAGTTAAGTACAGTAAAGCAGAAAATACTTACAGACTTGGTGCCGGAGATTCAGTGTGCCACTCCTTAGAAACCAGATTCAGAAAAACCAAGTTTTTTCAATAATTATTTTTAATAAACTTCGTTGAAAATTTCCAAAAACCCTAGACTTTTAGTAAAATGAAGCATTTTTTAGAAGAAAATCAATTTTAAAAGATTTTTTTACTGGAATTTTCCAAAACTGAATTTTTAAAATACAAATCTAGGCCTTAATTTATATTTTAAGAAATCATTTGAACTCATTCCACAGCCAAGGTGTTGCAACCAGGCTCTGATACCACTAAATATAACACCCCAAACCTGGCCTAGACGTTGTGGCTAGATCTGATGTGTCACATGAACCATCGACTAAGCTTTGATCTTTTTTTTATTAAAACGTTGTATAGTTTGAAGTTAAACCGTGTATAGGAGCTTGTAAATAAGATTCATTTTCAGTTCTAAAAACCTTAGCTGTTACCAAATAAAATTAATCTTTTATTAAAACTCATTGTGGTGTTGTTGACGTTAAGTTATCCAATCGATATGTTTTACATGTTTTGAAAACATTCGTTTAAGTTTGGAAACCCTGCATAAACTAATCTAATATTGAGAAGTTACCAAGGAAGAAAACGTAAAATAAAATATCGAACGGCCTTATTACAACTTAAAACTTAAATAAAGAAGAGGAAATAAAATATAAATAAAGTAAAATTTAGAAAATAAAAAAAAAGTGACTCACGTGGCCACCTCGAATCCCTCGCAGCTCCAAGTCCTCCATGTTTGGAGGTTTCCTACATAGATGGAAATAAAAGGGTGAGTTTGTGAAAAATCTGTGTGTAAAGAAACCCAACCAGTGTCATAGACCAGTTCAAGCTCAGTATGGGCCGAAGCCCTATTCAGTTACAGATTAAACTGGGCCTTGGCCCTGTTTAGAAAACAATGTGGGCCTTGGGCCCATTACAGAAACAAATCAGATTATAATAATATATGCATCTATGCAAAGCCAAAGCCCAATCCAGCCCTACACACCACCCGTACCAACCCTACACACCATGTGGGGAATAACTCAACCCACCCAGCCCTAAAGACCATAGTCGCAGTACAGCTACTAATACAAATATCGTGGTAGAGCCACTAGAACAAAAATACCAGGCAAAGCCTCTAAGTAGATTACGTGGCATTGCCACTTTTAGCACTTCCTCCGAATCAATAACCCAACCCCATGCAAATCAGAATATATCATGACATGGCATACATAATATTAGATACAGTAACATGCAAATCAGTTAACTTTTTCTAGGGGTAAAAAAGTCATTTAACATCTAGGGGTAAAACAGTAATTTCTACCCTTTAAGGGTATTTTGGTAATTTTGTTGTGTCTCTAAGTCTCATGCTTAATACAATCTTCTAATAGATATAATGTCGCTCTGAGCGACTCAAATAGCCCATTTATTTATACAGTGCGATCGGGCCCTAAAAACCCTAATGGCCCAGCCCACAAGTTACTGTGGCCCGCTAAGTCTCAATTTTTACACATATTACCGCAGATTCAATGTCCAGTTTACTAGAAATCACTTACCATGTATTTCACCCATATGGGCCCGTAAGCCCATTGGGCCCAATTTCGGCCCATCAGGCCCAAAACCCCTAAGTGCACGAAAATGCTCACAACAGCCTTACTAACCATTATTTCCAATTTTATGATTTCGTACTGACCCACAAGCGCTTGCATGCTTGTAAGCCCTTGAAATGCCGGTATTTCGACATTTCTGCTTTTCAGCTTTTGCCGATCTAATCTACTAGAGGGTGTCGATTACAGACCTGTTTGTGAACTATGTCGAGATCCCGCACACAATTAATCTACAACAAACCCACTACATAATTAAGCTTCAATCCACATCACATTAATACCACCATATTCGGCCATCCTTACCCAAAACCATTATTCACTTACCTTTGCTTTCAACGCCCCTAGCCTCCAACTACTCCTCGCTAGATCGCCTCTTTACCACACTAATACACATAAGAACCAAAAGAAACGAGGCTAAAATGGATGTTTAGAAAGGGGGTCAAAACTGATAGCAACCATGGAAAATAGGGGTTTTCGGCTTTTCTTAATTCGCAAGAATATGAATGAAGAGATCAGGTTACTTACCGCCAAGATTTGCTAGATTGATTTTGATAATACTGGATGTTATTTCCACCACCTTAATCCTAGATCTACACTCAACTTAATCGAATCACAAGGGAATAGATCACAGGGGTTGCATGAACCACAAAAAGAAAAGGAGGTATCGGTTTCAAGAAGGGAACCTTAGAGAGGATTCGGTTATATAGTGTTTAAGAGAAAGGAGTGGTAGGGTTTGACTCCTTGGGTAAATCGACAAAGGGAATGGCTAACACTTTTGAGATTTCAGCTTTTAGAGAAGTTTGGCTAACAAACATCGGCTAAGAGATGAAGTGCTTCAGGTTTTGACTTCTGAGACAATCGGCCAATGAGAGTTTTAGATAAGCTGATTCAACAAATGAAGAAAAGAAGAAGGGAAAGAAAAAGAACTAGATTCGGTCCTATGGTAGTCGGCTAAAAGAAACTTTAGGGGTTTGGGGCTTTCGGCTTTTGAGAAGAAAATGGAGGAGAGAAAAGAAAAGAAAGAAATCGGATGCACACCCTTACCGATTTGGCACTAACGAATAACCCAATCAAATCCCGAAGGATTAGCAAAATGAAATCGGCACACCCTCTTCACCTTAACTATCGAAAACTATGACCCAAAAGAACCCCAAAAAGAATTTGGCATACACCCCTAATTGTCGAAATATACTACCTTAGTCCTTTAGCCGAATATGCTCTCTAGACACTCCCACAATGGACCAACTCTTGCTCCTCTTTCAAAATTCCTAAATTTTCTCCCCTTATCACTCCTTAATCCAATCCGTTGACCCATTCAAACACCTCCCCTTAGAGTTTAACTTAGAGTCCACCTCCTACCATGCACATACAGTAAAATATAACAAATACTTGCTCACCAGGGGTTTCAAACCTTAGCTCCCTGCACAGCTTTCACACGCCATCTACTGTGCTCTAAGTGGCGCCACCTTGCCACTTAACCACAGGCTTCCTTGTGTCTCCAAACCCCATCATTAGTTTAAAAGCCCACTTAGCTCAAGCTCCTCCTCCTATAAGCTTGAAATTTAAAATTTTGCCAGACTTCAGACTTAAACTTAGGCCTTCTAAAGGTCTATTAAACACACTTAATTCACTACTTTAGCATAACAAGACATGCAAAGATAATTCTAAGCAGAAATTCAAAAACCCAAAAAATTAGGGCGTTACATGATTAGTTGCCTGGAGAACCAAAGCTCCAACTATCGAAGAAGCTAAGTGTATAAGGCAAAAAAGCGTCAAGTGAGTTTCTTTTTCCCTTTTCTGGGATTTTGAATGAATAGTATGAATTCTGTGATGATACATATACAAGTTGGCATGGTCTGTGTTACTATTTTTTATTTAAATATAAGCTTGCACTTTTGTGTGTCTGTAAGATGATTTTTGAAATAAAATGGGAAATTATCATCGGGTTAGATGAAGTTAGGACTTAGGAAAAAGTGAAGATTTTGTTAGATACTACTGTATAGTGTTGCTGTGTGCATCTGTGATGTGCGATGCTTCAGGCCTTGCAGAGGGGACACTGTGGTGTTCGAGCATCAAGGTCAGGATGGTGAATGGAGGAATGGATGGAATGAAATAGGGAAAGTAAATAAAAGATCATCGCTAGGCCATGGAATCGATTGGAGGCTATACACCTAAAATGCGTAAGACCATAGTTAAAAGTCTTTATGACATCATTATTAAGATGAGCAAGACCATAACTGAAAGATGCTATGACATCATGATAGAAATGAGTAAGACCATAGCTGAAAGATGCTATGGCATCATGTGAATTGTAACACCCCTAACGCGCAACTATCGCCAGAATAGGGTTAAAAGGCATTACTAAATCTAGTACACACAATACATTAAATTCTTATACATTCACATTCATAAGCATATTCCATCCATTCACAATCATATTGTCCCTTAATAGGGCCTACGAGGCCTTAAACATGCTTTAGAAGTGACTTGGGACTAAACTGATAACATATGAAAACTTTAGGAAATTTTTAAATTTTTACTTAAAACAGGGGACACACACCCGTGTGAACAAGCCGTATGTCTCACACGGCCACTAGACACGCCTGTGTCACAAGCCATGTGGACAGTCAAAATGGGAGCACATGGCCATGTCGCAGCATGTGTCTTACCCTTTGTAACTCTCTGACTTAGGTCACACGGCCAACCACACACCCGTGTATCTAGCCCGTGTGCCTATTCGAAATGGCTACACACGCCCGTATACTAGGCCGTGTGCTAGGCTGTGCCAAACCTATAGGGTATACTGACTTATGCCAAACGGCTAGTCACATTCTCGTGTTTGAGGCCATCCGGTACATACTGACTTACATTTAATGTCAACACCAGTGGGCACACGGTCATTTACTATGACCGTGTGTCACACACGGCTGAGACACACGCCAGTGCCTCTACTCGTGTGGACAAAAATAGGCCATTTACAAGGCCATTTTGCCACCGAAGTCAAGCATACCTACACAAGGGCAAATGGTACCAATTCAAGACATATAAATGCAGCCAAAACAACTTCAGATCAGCACATTATATACCACTTCAATGCAACCATTTCAAAGCTCATATCATAATCATTTACTTAACCAAATCACATACCAAATATCAAACCAAAGCTAAACATATTTTTAGCAATTACTCAATACCTACCAAATAACCATTTGAGCAATTTAAGCCATCATCAAGCATACCAAAATAAACCATATCATAAGGAATTATATACATCAAACCAAAATCATTATCAAGCCATTTCAAATGGCCAAATACGCTTCCAACAACCATACCATTTTAACCATAGCCTATACATGCCATATACCATATATACATATAATCTCAAAAGTATAAAATAGATGTACAATAGTGCGATGATGTACTTGACGATCCCCGAATCTGAGCTAGCTTTGATACACTATAAAACATATGAAAAATAAAACAAAGTAAGCTTTGCAGCTTAGTAAACTCGTATGATAATAAACTTAACTTATTAAATAAATGCAGTTCAACTAAGTAAGCATAATATATTGCATATTACATATCAAATACAAACCTTTCTCATGTTTATAACATGGTTACACATGAATTTCATAACTTACCTCATTTTGATTCTCATATATGTTCAATATGTACCTGTGACACATATATCATTCTTACTTTCATCCTCGTCTCATTTATGCACGTTGAACCATTCAGAATACATTTGGATTCTTGGGAATCTCATATACACAGCAACAATGCCATGTCCCAGATATGGTCTTACATGTAATCTCATATCGATGTCATAGACCAACTATGGTCTTACACAAAACCTCATATCAATGTCATATCCCAGATATGGTCTTACACGTAATCTCAATAACCTTAATGTCATGACATTTGTATCCTAAACTATTCCTAAGGTTTGTATTGGACTTTCGGTTGTTGTGACTCTGTTGATTATGTCTCATAAACTCACATACAACATATTCAATTCAATTTAATAATGGAAATGCTTTTATAACCCAATTTAACATACGAACTTACCTCATTACGGGATTGATGAAATGGATCGACTATTCGACAACTTTACTTTTCCCCCGATCTGAGTCTGAATTCTTCCTTTCTTGATCTATATGTAATCAAATTTAGCTCATCCAATTACTTATTTATTCATTTTAGTCCAAAATACATACTTAAGCTGTAACACCCTTAACTCGTATCCGTCGCCGGAATAGGGTTACAAGGCATTACTAAACTTATAACTCAAATCAATATTCAAATCTCATACATTAGCATACATAAGTATTTCTCATTTTAATACAATCATATTGTCCCTTAATAAGGCCACGAGGCCTTAAACATGCTTTAGAAGTGGTTTGGGACTAAACTGATAACATATGAAATCCTTAGAAAATTTAGACAATTTAGCTTAAAATAAGGGACATACGCCTGTGTGAACAGGCCGTGTGTCTAACACGGCTACGGACATGCCCATGTCACAGGCCGTGTGAAAATAGGGTATACATACTAACTTAGATCACAATGTCGATCACACGCCCATGTGTCTAGACCGTGTAACTCACTAATTTGGTTTTTAATTAAGCTTCAGGGGACACGCGGCCGTGTACTAAGGCCATGTTTCACACATGGTCAAGCCACACGCCCGTGTGCTTAGCCATGTGGACGAAAAATAGGCTAGTTATAAGCCACATTTCTCACCCAAAATTTTCACACACCTACTCAACGTGAATGGTACCATTTCCATACACAAATATGCAACCAATTCATCCTCAAATTATCACATTATAAACCATTTCAATACAACAACCAACCTATTCAAGAATTACAAAATTCACCTATCATAGCATAACCATTTGCATAACCAAATACATACCAAATCGTCATGACTTATTGACTATAATTCACATATAATGCTCAACCTATGATCAACCAAATTCATCATTTATATTAACCTTAACCCACAAATATAGCACAGAACATAATCAAACATTTAACCAACCAACTTGGCATTCATGTACTAAACCACAACAGGCATATCATAAGTAAATATATTTCACCTATCAATAACCATTTGGGCAACCAGAACACCATACCAAAATATGCCATTGCATAAGGTGATTTATATACATCAAACTTTGTATCATTTCATAAGGCCAAATACATTACCCAAACACTTATCAAAATGACTCAAGCCTATACATGCCATATACCAAATATACAATTTCAAAAGATACCAAATAGATGTTCGATAGTGTGATAGAATCTATGACGATCTTCAGATCCGAACTAGCCTTGATTCACTATAAAACATGGAAAATAACACAAAGTAAGCTTTATAGCTTAGAAATCCCATATGCAAATAACTTAACATAAGAAATAGGTACCATTCAACCATTAAGCATTATAAATGACAATTTTCATGTAAAAGCACAAACGTTTCCCATGTTATACACAATTCATGAGATTTCTTCCATTCAATATTCATATAAGTTTCATACATACCTATATCACTTAATTCAATTATACTTTCATTCTCATCCTAACCGTGCCCGTTGAACCATTCGGAATTGTTAAGGATACTCGAAAACCTCGTATAACTCATACAATGCCACATCCTAGATATGGTCTTACATGTTATCACATATCGATGCCAATAGCCCAGCAATGGTGTTACACGAGTCTTTATCGATAATGTCATGACATTTTATCCTATACTCGGAATTATACATGTAATCTCATCTCGGTAATCCTAATGTCATGACATTGTTATCCTATACTATTCCTAAGGTTTGTATGGGACTTTCAGGCGTAGTAACTCTGTCAATTCTTGCTCATACTCAACCATTCAACATTTTATTCAATTTAACGATAAATTAATGTTTATAACAGAATTTAATGATGTTATTTATCATACAAACTTAACCTCGTATTTGGAATTGATGAAATCGGGTCGGCTACTCGATAACCTTGTTTTTCCCTAGATCTAAATCTGAATTCTTTCTTTCTTGATCTATATGAATTTGAAATTAACTTATTTATTCATCTACTCATTCAATTTAATCCAAAAATACACATTTAGGCATTTTTACACATTAGCCCCTAAAGTTCCACATTTTATCAATTTAGTCCTTATTTCACAAAAACACAAATTACAACAATTTCTTTACAACCCATGCTAGCCGAATTTACTATGAGTCCTTAGAGCCCAAAACTTTCATTTATTTCACATTTCAACCACACAATTTACACATTTCACAATTTAATCCCTAATATACAATTTCATCAAAAAATCACTTTATAAGACATGTAAAACTACCATCAAACTTTCATAATTCATCAAGAATCATCAAAGAACTTATACTATCATCAATGGTAACTTTCAAAATCTTAAACAGTTTTGCAAAATAGTCCCTGGGCTAGCTAAACTAAGCTACAAGAATTACGAAAACAAAGAAATCAACAAAAACTGAGCTCAAATCACTTATAAATTAAGCTTTGAAGATGTTGAACCCTAGCTTGCATAAAAATGGTGTTCTATTTTATGTTTTGTTATATTTTATTAACTTTATTTACATAATTACACATTTAACCTTAATTAAAACATTATAAAATCACAAAATTCAAGGCCATTTATGTCCATCTCCACTTACAATGGTCTAATAATAACATAAGGACTTCCACTACAATAAAATAGGTCTACCATGACATTGTTTTTGACCTAAGATGATGTAAAAAAGGTTGGCATAAGTTTCACGACGCTTCTCTTAATGCTTCCATACAGGTTGTCTATAGTACGGTTGGCGTAAGCTATACGACACTTTTGAAAAAGCATTGGAATAAGTCAACATAAGTCGACCTTTATTGAAGGGTTGGGAAATACCTAATCAAGGCCAACCTTTAAAAAAGGTTGGGACAGACTCATCTAAGGCAACCTTAAAATGGTTGGGATAGACCTTGTCTAAGGTAAACTTAAAATGGTTGGTATAGTCCTTGTCTAAGGAAACTTTTAAAAACGGTTAGGATAGAGTCGTCTAAGGCAACCATAACAAGGTTGGGATAGACCTATCTAGGGCAACCTTAAACAAGTTGGGATACACCACGTGTAACAGCCCGATTTAGAGCCTAGTCAGAATAGTGGTTGCGAGACCACATATCTAGAGTAAATATGTATGTTTAATGATTGTTTTAAGGCCTATGATATGATTTCATAATTGTGTGAAAATTTCATGAAGAAATTTTAGGATTAAGTGATCAATTTGTCTTTTAGGAATAATTTGCAAAAATTGCAAAATATGATATTATAGAAGTTTTAAGTATGAAATAGGATTAGAAAATTTTTTAGAGGTCCTTATTTAGCAATTAAACCGTTATATCTTATGATTGATAAAAATGGACATGGAAGGGAAAAATCTCAAGGAAGGGCCTTAAGGGCATTTTGGTCATTTAGTTAATAAATTAATAAAAAGGGAAAAAGAAGTAAAAATTGTGTCCATCTTCTTCCCCTTGTGCTGAAATTATCAAGAAGCCATAGCTAGGGTTTCTTTCATCTTCAAGCTTGATAGAAAGTGCATCCTGGCCCTGTTTTTAATGTTCTTTACTTTTTTGAGATCCTCATAGCTCGATTTAGCTATTCCTAGCCATATTCTAAGCTAGGGTTCATGTTCAAAAACTTACCCATGTATGACAAGCATGTATTTTGATGTTTAATGGAGGACTATGGAAGTTTGATGCGTGATGAACATCTTTCTCTTGGTGACTTTTCATGGAAACACCTAAAAAGGACCTATTTGTAAAAGTGATAAAATGTGTAACACAAATTTGATTTGAAGGAAAATGTGACCTATTATAAGCTTAAGATAGGTTTGGCTAGGCTTAGGTGACCAAGAAAATGAGTACATTTCATTATACGAGCCTAGGGACCATTTTGCAAATATGTGAAAGTTTAAGGGCAAAATTATAATTTTGTCAAAGTATGATTCATGGGTTGTTTTAGTCAATGTGATAATTAAAAAGTGAAATTTTCATTATAGATCAAGAAACACGAAGTTCTAACCTAAATCGAGGAAAGAACAATGTGGTGGACTAAATTAAACAACTATTTATATTTTGGTACCGAGGTAAGTTTGTGTGTAATAAATCAACATTACGTTATTATGTATTTAAATGCTTGATATTGCATGAAATGTATATTTTTCTTATGAAATTGATTAATGAGGTCTCAATGAAGAAATGATGAAGTCATGCTATATCGAAGTCTCGGTTGAACCTTAGGAATAGAAAGGATACCATTGTCACAACATTAGATTAATAAGGTCCCGTATAAGACCATATCTGGGATATGTCATTAGCACCAAATTGAGATCCTGTGTAAGACCATATCTGGGATATTGCATTTACATCAAATAGTAATTCCGTGTAAAACCACGTTTCAGACCTGGCTTTGGTATGAAATCGTGTAAAACCATGTCTGGGACATGGCATCGATATATGATCTCGTGCAAGACCATATCTGGGATATGGCATCGGCATCAACATGTGATCCCATGTAAGACCATATCTGGGATATGGCCTTGGCATCATACTGCGTGTATGACATTTTTCAAGTGTCATTTAATATTCCAAGTGGTTCAACAGGGAAAAGAATTATAGTTTATGTTAAAGATGAAAAAGGCTAAAGTTATGTGACGGAGTGATATAGGTACATATATGAAACTCACGAGAAATGAGTCTGTTAAGTGACATGTGGTTGGTAAGAATAAGCATGAGTAAGCCATGTCAATGTTCACTTGAAAATTTTGTGTTAATTCATAATGTAATATGTGGATGTTATTACAAGGTTTTTATGTTCTTTTCTATTACATGCAAACTTACTAAGCTTTATGCTACTTACTAAGCTTTATGCTTACTCCATCTCTTTTCCCTTTTCTTGTAGTATCGCCAAGCTAGCTCGGGGATCGAAGGACATTAGAGATCGATTCACACTATCAAGCTATTCTTTTGGGCATTGTAAAGTTTGATTATTTTAGGTATGGCATATATAGGAACTTGGTCATTTTTTTATATGTCATATTTGTTAGCCAATGTGTTGGCTATTAATGTTACTTATTTCATTTTGTAAATGGCCATTGGAATTGGCCAATACTAGTTAAGTTATATTTATTCAATGATGATGAAATTCATGAAGTGCAAGCTTGCACAATTGAATGAGTAATGTGTGCAAGTATATGCATGATGAACGTAGTATGAAATTGAGGTATGGATGCCGTGATTATGGATATTAGAGGTGCATTATTATTATGCTATGTGTTGTTGGAAATGGTATAAGTGTGGTTGCTTTTTAGGGTGGCAAATGGCTTGTAAATAGCCTTATATTTGTCCATATGGCTAGACACACGGGCATGTGTCTAGGCCGTGTGTGACACATGGTTAGCCCCATGGGCATGTTGATAGGCCATGTGTTTCCTACATCCAAATTTAGCAAGACATGGGCATGTGCCGAGGCCGTGTGAAGTCTGTACATTAATTGGGAGAATTAAATTCACCACACGGCTTAGCACACGGGCGTGTGAATTGGCCGTGTGACCCTAAATGTTTGTTGACGTCATGAACAGAATGTCAAGGTTTTCACACATGGGCTAAGACACGGGCATGTCATGGCCATGTGAGGGCACAGGCCGTAGACATGGCCGTGTGCCAGGCCGTGTGAAAACTCCTGTCAGTTTGACATGAAAAATAAAATCTATACGGACTAGGGACATGGGCATGTGTGACCACACGGGCTGCCCACACAGGCATGTTCCTCCCCACACAAGCATGTGGCCCTGTTTTGAGCAAAAAATTTTCAAGTGTTCGAAAGCTTCCAGTTTAGTCCTGAATCACTCTATATGCATGTTTTGGGTCTCATAGACCCATAATAGGGATGTTATAAATACGAATGAAAAGTTTTAAGTTGGAATGAAAATTTATGGCCCAATTTTGTATGATTAAGTATGTTAAGTCCGGTAATGCCTCGTACCCAGTTCCGACATCGAATACGGGTAAGGGGTGCTTATTGTTCTGCACAGGATTTGTGTACCGAAAAATGATGAACTTATTCAGAGAATTTTACAAGGGGCACATAGTAGCCGTCTGTTTATTCACCCCGGTAGTACAAATATGTATAATGACTTGAAGAAATGGTATTAGTGGACGAGTATGAAGAGAGATATTTCCAAGTTTGTATCGTGATGCTTGATTTCTCAGCAAGTGAATGTTGAACACCAAGTACTTTTCGGTTTACTTCAGCCTATTATGGTTCTCAAGTGGAAGTGGGACTGTATTACTATGGCTTTTTTGACAGAATTGCCTTTGACGCCGGGTAAGAAAGATGTCATATGGGTTCTGGTTGATAGGCTTACAAAATCAACTCATTTTATACCGGTACACACTGATGATTCACTTGATAAGTTGGCAGATTTGTTCGCTTCAGAAATTGTGAGACTTCGGGGTACCGTTGTTTATTATTTTGGATAGAGATCCAAGATTTACATCATGATTTTGGAAAAAAGTTGCAAGAAGCCTTAGGCACAAAGTTGAATTTTAGTACAGCTTTCCATCGGCAAATTGACGGACAGTCAGAGAGGGTAATACAGATACCTAAAGACATGCTCCAATGCTGTGTTTTGGAATTTCAAGGTAATTAGGAAAAGTATTTACCATTAGCGGAATATGCCTACAACAACAGTTTTTAGTCGAGTTTGAAAATGGTACTTTATGAGGCATTGTATGGGCGTAAGTGCCGAACGCCCTTATATTGGACCAAACTCAAAGAAAACTAGATTCACGGGGTCGATTTGGTTAGAGAAATTGAAGAGAAAGTAAAAGTGATTCGTTATTGTTTAAAAGCTGCTTCGGATAAACAAAAATCCTACGCAGATTTGAAACAAAAAGAGATTGAGTTTCAAGTTGGTGATAAGGTATTTTTGAAAGAGTCACCATGGAAGAAAGTTCTCAGATTTGGCAGGAAAGATAAATTGAGTCCGCGCTTTATCGGACCATGTGAGATCACCAAGAGGATAGGGCCGATAGCCTATCGGTTGGCTTTTCCATCAAGGTTAGAAAGGATTCATGATGTGTTCCATGTATCCATGTTAAGAAGATACCGATCAAACCCTTTACATGTGATTGTGCCAACGGAGGATAAAATTCAACCGGACATGACTTATGATGAATAGCAGGTTAAGATTTTGGCTTGAGAAGTCATATAGTTAAGAAATAAAAGTATAGCTCTTGTGAAAGTATCGTGGCAAAGAGACGGGTAGAAGAGGCTATATGGGAGCCTAAAGAGGCTATGAGAAACCAATATCCAAACCTTTTCACCGGTAAGATTTTTGGGGACGAAAATCCCTAAGGGGGGAGCCCGATTTAGGGCCTAGTCAGAATAGTGGTTCCAAGACTACAAATCCAAAGTAGAAATATATGTTTAATGATTTTTTTAAGGCCTATGATATGATTTCATGGTTGTGTGAAAATTTCATGAAGAAATTTTATAATTAAGTGATCAATTTGTCTTTTAGGATAAAATTGCAAAAATTACAAAATATGAGATTCTAGAAGTTGCAAGTATGAAATAGCCTTAGAAAATTTATTAGAGGTCCTTATTTAGCAATTAGACCATTATATCTCATGATAGATAAAAATGGACATGGAAGGGTAAAATCTCAAAGAAGGGCCTTCAGGGCATCTTGGTCATTTAGTTAATAAATTAATAAAAAGGGAAAAAGAAGTCAAAAATTGTGTCCATCTTCCTCCTCTTGTGCTAAAATTATCAAGAAGCAATAGCTAGGGTTCTTTCATCTTCAAGCTTGATAGTAAGTGCATCCTGGCCCTGTTTTTAACGTTCTTTACATTTTTGAGATCCTCGTAACTCGATTTAGCTATTTCTAGCCATATTTTAAGCTAGGGTTCATGTTCAAAAACTTACCCATGTATGACATGCATGTATTTTGATTTTTAATGGAGGAATATGGAAGTTTGATGTGTGATGAACATCTTTCTCTAAGTGATTTTTCATGGAAACACCTAAAAAGGACCTATTTGTAAAAATGATAAAATGTGTAGTAAAAATCTTATTTGAAGGAAAGTGTGAGCTATTATAAGCTTAAGATAGGTTCGGCTAGGCTTGGGTAACCAAGAAAATGAGTACATTTCATCATACAAGCCTAGGGACCATTTTACAAATATGTGAAAGTTTAGGGGAAAAATTATAATTTTGCCAAAATATGATTCATGGGCTGTTTTATTCAATGTGATAACTAAATAATTGAAATTGTCATTATAGATCAAGAAACACGAAGTCTGGACCTAAACTGAGGAAAGAACAAGGTGGTGGACTAAATTTGAACAATTATCTATATTTTGATACCAAGGTAAGTTTGCATGAAATAAATCAACATTATGTTATTATGTATTTAACTGCTTGATATTGCATGAAATGTATATTTTTCTTATGAAATTGATTAATGAGTCTCGATGAAGAAATGATGAAGTCATGCTATATCGATGTCCCGGTTGAACCTTAGGAATAGAAAGGATACCCTTGTCACGATGTTAGATTAATGAGGTCTCGTATAAGACCATATCTGGGATATGGCATCGACACCGAATTGAGATCCCGTGTAAGACCATATATGGGATATGGTATTTGCATCAAGTAATGATTCTGTGTATGATCACGTCTGGGATCTGGCTTCAGTATGAAATCATGTAAGACCATGTCTGGAACATGGCATCGATATACGATCTCGTGTAAGACCATATCTGGGATATGGCATCGATATCGTTATGAGATCCCGTATATGACCATATCTAGAATATGGCATCGGCATCGACGTGTGATCCCATGTAAGACCATATCTAGGATATGGCCTTTGCATCTTACCACGTGTATGACATTTTTCGAGTATCCTTTGATATTCCAAGTGGTTCAACAGGGAAATGAATTAAAGTTTAGGTTAAAGATGAAAAAGGCTAAAGTTATGTGATGGAGTGATAGAGGTACATATGAGAAACTCACTGGAAATGAGTCCGGTAAGTGACATATGGTTGGTAAGAATGAGAGTAACACCCCTTTCCCGAGACCGTCGTCGGAGTCGAGCACGAGGCGTTACCAGACTTATCTTACTAGTTCAGGGCATAAAAATTTACTTTAAAAATTAATTTTTTCACATTCATCCAATACATCCCTAAAAAGGGCCCTCGAGGCCCTAAAACATGCAATTCAAACGGTTCGGGACCAAACCAGGAACATTAAAAATTTTCCGATTGCTTACACAAATAAAAACAATTTATTTCACTATTCATAATAAAACTGTCCACCCGCATAATAGTTACTAAATTAATTATAAATCCAGTTATGAAACTTGAAATTTAAATCTGTAAATTTTTTGTAAAACTAGACTCATATATCTTCTTACCATAATTTTTCTAGAATTTTTGGTTTGGCCAATTAATACAGTTTATTCATTAAACCCTCCCCTATTTCTCTGCCCGCTAGTCCTGACCACTCTTCACTAACATTTCAATTTTACTTTATACAGAATGCAAAAGATGTTCACGCTTATTTTTCCTAAAAATTAACTCAATAAGGAATCTAACCATTTTAATTATGTTCCATATTTATTTTTGTACAAATTTTACTGATTTTTACAAATCAGAACAGGGGATCACAAAACCATTCTGAACCAGTCTCACAAGAATTTAAATATCTAAAAATATAGACTTCCTTTGCATATTCTGTTTCTTTCCTATAAAAATAGACTCAATAAGATTTAATTGTATATCTCATTCACCATTTAATTGCATCTCTACAATTTTTAGTGATTTTTTAAAATCACATCACCGCTGCTTTCCTAAAACTATTCCATGGCCAACTTTTACTCTTTCATAATTTCTTTGCATTAAACCTCATTTAGGCATACATAATACCAAAACATGTTCTTAATTAGCCATTTCAATATCTAATCATTATCAAGTATTCATATGCCATTCTTTAGTCATATCATAAGGACATACACACAAAATGGTGAAGTTCCTATACATGCCAGAAGTTAAAACGTTTCGAATCACAAAATACCAAGATAGCCATTTGATAGTGTGAAACGATCTCCGACATCCTTAATTTCCCCAGTTTGGCTTGGCAATACTATAAAAAGCGAGAAAAAAAGGGAGTAAACATAAGCTTATTAAGTTTGCATGTAAATAAATAACAACATTCTAAATGAATTTTCAAGATAACTTTAATCTTCAAGCTTAAAATGCATAAGTCTTGAATGCTCTTACCTGAACCTTTCGAACATGAACTTATCTTACCTTTCCTTGAGTATACTCTTTAAATTTCCCATTGAACCACCTGGGATACTAAGGATACCCAGGTTCCTTTCCTTTTTAAACTTATCATTGCCATGTCTTGACATGGTCTTACGTGGTATCCTTGCCTTATGAACTCACCATTGCCATGCCTTGGCATGGTCTTACATGGGATCTTTGCCTTATAGTAGCTTATCAGTGGCATGTCTTGACATAGTCTTACATGATTTCCTTGCCTTGTAAAACTTACCAATGCCATGCCTTGGCATGCTCTTACTTGGTATCCGTAAACCATAATGTCATGACATTTGTATCCTACACATTCCTAAGGTTCAACCGGGACTTTTAAGTATCATTTCTCCGTCAATTCTTACTTGAATCATCAAGGAGTAAATTTAGACAATAAACATATAGATGTTGAAAAATCACAGTATTAAATATAAATAACAAAACATTGCGTTTATTTACCGCAAACTTACCTCGATACAAAATACGATCAAATATTTTGATCTAGTCCTCAACCTTTTTCTTTCCCTGGTCTAACCCCAAATTTTGTTCTTCTTGATCTATAATAGCAAATTTAGCTTATTTAATACTCACATTTATCAAAACAGCCCTTAACTCTAACTTTGGCAGAATTATGATTTTGCCCCTAAACTTTTGCATATTTACACTTTTACCCAAAAGCTCAGAAATTAAACTTTATCCCTAATTCGTATATTTTAGGACATGCTGATCATTATTTTCCTTCTATGGCTATCAAATTCTCACTCTAACATGTACTTATGAACATTAGGTATTTTTGCCGATTATGTCGTTTTACTCGTTTTCACTTAAAATCGCTTAGCACAAGTTGTTTAACATAATTTCAAGCTTTATATTCCACCATAAAACATCAAAATAGACACATTTCACCTATGGGTATTTTTCTAAATGTGAACCCTAGGTTAAATTATTGCTAGAATAAGCTAAATTAAGTTATCGGGACTCCAAAAACGTAAAGAACATTAAAAACGGGGCTTGGATGCACTTTCTATGAGCTTGAGAAGTTGAAGAAACCCTAGCTATGGTGTCCCCTTGAAGTTTCAGCCTAATGATATGTCCATTTTTGTCCATGAAATCCTAATGGTCTAATTACCATTTAAGGACCTCTACTTCAATTATGCTCTTTAATTTAATCATTTCCTATCTAGAACTCATATTTATCAACTTTTTCAAACAAGCCCTAATAGGCAAATTAAACATGTAATTCATAAAATTTTCTATCGATACTCTAACACATGCATCAAATGACTTGGGAAATTATAAAAATTAATCAAAATAAATTTTTCTATATCAAATTCATGGTTTTGCAACCACTATTCCATTTAAGCCCTATTTCGAGATGTTACATTTCTCCCCCTTTAGGGATTTTCGTCCCCGAAAATCTTACCTGTGAATAGATTTGGATATTGTTTTCGCATAGCCTCTTCAAGTTCCCATGTAACCTCGTCTACCCCATGCCTATTCCATAATACTTTCATAATTGCAATACTTTTGTTCCTTAGTTGTTTGAACTCTCGAGCTAAAATCTTTATCGGTTCTTCCCCGTAAGTTATGTCTTGCTGAATCTCAACTATTATCTGTGAAATCACATGTGATAGATCAGAATGGTAACGATGTAACATGGACACATAGAACTCATCATGAATCTTCTCTAACTCTGTCGGCAAAGCTAACCGATATGCTAACGGCCCAACTCTTTCAGTCAACTCAAACAGTCTAATAAAATGTGGACTTAGTTTGCCTTTCTCTTCAGTTTCTTTAACTAAATCAACCCCGTAAATCTAATTTTCTTTAAGCTCTATCCAATACAAAGTTGTGTGACATTTACGTCCATACAAAGCTTCATAAGGTGCCATCTTCAAACTTGACTGGTAACTATTATTAGAGGCAAACTCTACCAACGACAAATATTTCTCCCAACTACCTTGAAATTCTAAGACACAACATCTGAGCATATCCTCAAGTATCTGGATAACTCCCTCTGACTGACCATCGGTCTGAGGATGGAAAGCTGTACTAAAACTCAACTTTGTGCCCAAAGCTTCTGGTAACATCTTCCAAAACTGCAAAGTGAATCTCGGGTCTCTAGCTGATATAATCGATAATGGTACTCCATGTAGTCTGACTATATCTGAAATATACAACTCGACCAACTTGTCAAGTGAATAATCCATACAAACTGGAATAAAATAAGCCGACTTCGTTAGCTTATCAATCACAACCCATACTGTATCTTTCTTTCTTGGTTTCAACGGCAATCTTGTCACAAAATCCATGGAAACTCAGTCCCATTTCCACTCAGGAACTAACACAGGTTGTAATAAACCTAAAGGTACCTGATGTTCGGCTTTTACCTATTGACAGATCAAGAATATAGAAACAAATATCTCTCTTCATTCCTACCTACCAATACATTTTCTTCAAATCATTATACATCTTTGTACTACCTGGATGAATAGACAAGGAACTGCTATGTGCTTCCTCTAAGATCTTTTGAATAAGCACATCATTCTTTGGTACACATATTTGATTTTTGAACATTAAACAACCATCAGAACTGATCTGAAAATCTGACTCTATACCCAACTCACACTGAGCTCTTTTGGCTTGCAACTCACTGTCATCTTCTGAACTTCACAAATTTCTTCAAGAAACATTGGCTTAGATCTTAATTCGGCTAAGATAGAACCATTATTTGATAAGGTTAAACTAGTGTTCAAAGCTCTTAATGCAAATAAAGATTTTCTACTCAAAGCATCAGCAACTACGTTTGCCTTATCCAGGTGATAATCGATCACTAGTTCATAATCTTTAATCAACTTTAGCCATCTTCTTTGCCTCAAGTTCAAATATTTCTAAGTCATCAAGTACTTTAAACTTTTATGATCAGTAAATATTCGACATTTCTCACCATACAAGTGATGTCTCCAGATTTTCAATGCAAATACAATGGCAGCTATTTCTAAATCATATGTCGGATAATTTTTCTCATGT
This sequence comes from Gossypium stocksii, assembly GCA_020496765.1. NCBI lineage: Eukaryota > Viridiplantae > Streptophyta > Magnoliopsida > Malvales > Malvaceae > Gossypium > Gossypium stocksii. The sequence goes on from CM035627.1 coordinate 32,686,084, forward strand.
GGCTTTAGCTGTCTAGAGGCATAAGAAATTACCTTTCCTTCCTGCATAAGTACACAGCCTAGTCCATTCAAGGATACATCACTGTAAATCACAAACTCTTTACCCAGTTCTGGTTGTACTAAGACAAGAGCTTCAGTTAACAATGCCTTTAACTTGTCAAAACTCTGCTGACACTTTTCGGTCCATTCAAACTTGACATCTTTTTGTAGCAATCTTGTCAATGGGGTAGCTATCATGGAAAATCCCTCTACAAATCATCTATCAGAACCAGCGAGACCAAGAATACTTCTGACCTCTGATACATTCCTGGGAGGCTTCCAATCAACAATGGCTAAAATCTTGCTCAAATCAACTCTAATACCTTCACCTGAGACTATATGTCTAAGAAAACTGAGTTCCTATAACCAAAACTCCCTTTTGCTAAACTTGGCATAAAGCTGATTATCTCTCAAAGTCTGTAAATCTATTCTCAAATGCTCTGAATGCTCAGTCTCATGATGAGAATAAATTAAGATATCATCAATGAACACAACTACAAATTTATCCAAGTAAGGTCTGAAAATTTGGTTCATTAAGTCCATGAAAATGGCAGGAGCATTAGTTAAGCCAAACGGCATCACAAGGAACTCATAATAGCCATACCTAGTCCAAAAAAGCAGTCTTCGAAACATCTGACTCTTTAACTCACAATTTATAATATTCAGTTCTCAAATCTATCTTGGAGAACACAATAGCTCCCTTTAATTGATCGAACAAATCGTCAATTCTAAGCAGTGGATACTTGTTCTTAATAGTTACCTTGTTAAGCTGCTGATAATCTATGCACAATCTCACCAAACTATCTTTCTTTTTCACAAAGAGTACTGGTGCACCCCATGGTGAACAACTAGGTCTTGCAAAGCCTTTATCTGTTAATTCCTACAACTGAACTTTCAATTCTTTCAATCCCATTGAAGCCATTCTATAAAGAGCAATAGAAATGGGTGTTGTACCCGGAACCAACTCAATACCAAACTCAACTTCTCTGATAGGAGGCAAACCTGGTAGTTCTTCCGGAAACACATCAGGAAACTCACATACTACAGGCACTGATTCAATTTTCAACTCTAGATCTTTAGTAGTCAACATAAAAGCAAGATAAGTTTCATATCCTTTCCTCAAGCATTTCTGAGTAGACATAACAGAAATCATGGCAAGTGAACTATCTGACTCATCTGAATTAACCCGAAGAATTTCACTATTTTCTCACTTCAACTAAATGAATTTCTTTCCACAATTCACTATCACGTCATACGCAGTCAACCAATCGATACCAAGAATCACATCAAACTCATCAAATGGCAATAGCATGAGATCGGCTGGAAAATAGTAACCTCTAATAATCAAAGGGCAATTTTTACATACTTTGTCTACTAATACATACTGACCTAATGGATTCGATACTTTAACCACAAATCTCGTAGACTCTACAGACATGTTCATACTAGGCATCAATTTCATGCAAACATAGGAATAGGTCAAACCCGGATAAATCAAAGCAATAACATTAACATCGTGAAGAGAAAATGTACCAATAATTACGTCGGGGGAGGATGCCTCTTTACGAGCACGATATCATAAGTCCTTGTAGGTGCTCTAACATCTGGTCTCGCTACTGAATCTCTAAATGCATCTCTACTTGCCCCTATTTCCAAATTTCACTGAGGTCTCTAACGGGGGCATTGCCTAATCTTACACTCGGTATTACTTCTCTTTTAACCATCTCAGGACACTCCCAAATGAAATGATCCGGTGCACTGCATCGGAGACAACTAGTCTTAGTTGCTCGACATTGACTTGGATGACGTCAACCACATTAAGGAGACTTGGCTCTATCAAGCTGAATACTACCAACACTCGTAGTTGAAGTGCCCTGAGCTTTTTGACCCATAAATCTTCTACCTATATTTCTGCTAGAATGCCTTACTAAAAAATTAGATCTCGTAGAGAACTCTCTAGGCCTCTTGGATGTAGACTAAAATGACTTGCTCATCTGTCTTTTCTTCATGTCTTGTATCTTAATTTTAGCTTTACCCTTTCCTTTCAAAAACTCCTCTGCCTTACAAGCTCTTTCAACTAAAATGACAAACTCTTTTATTGCTAGAACGCCGGTTGACACTCAAATATCATTATTGAGCCCATCTTCAAATCTCTTGCATATAATAGCTTCGTTTAACACACTCTCGAGCATAATTGATGAGTCTGACAAATTCACATTCATATTCAGTCGTTGTCATCTTACCCTACTTTAGTTTCAGGAATTCTTTTCTTTTCTGGTCGATGAACCTCTAACTAATGTATTTTTTACGGAACTCCTCCTGAAAGAAATCCCAGGTAACCCTTTCTTTTGGTACTACTGACACAAGTGTCTTCTACCAATGGTAGGTCAAATCTCGTAAAAGTGATACAACACACTTCATGCACTCTTGAGCATACTCTTTAAATTTCCCGTTGAACCACCTGGAATACTAAGGATGTAACACCCCCAAACTCGGCCTAGACGTTAGGGCTGAATCTGGCAGTGTCACATTGGAGTGCTTTTTTAAAACCATATTTCTTTAATAAAAACCTGTTCGAAGGTTAAGGCCTCTTTGTTAATTCTCAAATCATCTTAGTTGTTTGTTAACCATTTTAAAACGTCATTACTTCTAAAACACTATTTGTTGTGGAAGCTTAAAAATTAAGTTACAAACACGTGACATTTTGAAAACAGATAATGTTTTGGAAAATCGCGCTCTATTTCCAATAGGTATAAATCATAATAAATAAAATCCCAAAATAACAGTAAAAAATTAAAGAGGTCTTATTAAAAAAATTAATAAACCCAAATTGAAATTACTGTAAATCGAGTCGAATCTGAAAGCATATAAGGCATAATAACATACTCAATCAATCAAACATCATATAACCATAATAGTCATTCTTCCCTACAGGGGTATTACGATCATTTTACCCTACAAGGGTAATACAGTTATTTTACCATACAGGGGTATTACGGTCATTTTACCCTACAGTGGTAATTCAGTCATTTTACCCTCTAGGGGTAATTCGATCATTTTACCCTATAAGGGGTAATTTGGTCATTTTACCCTATAGGGGTAATTTGGTCATTTTACCCTCCAGGGGTAATTCGGTCATTTTACCCTTTGGAAGTAATTAGGTCATTTAACCTTTGGGGGTAATTTGATCATTTTACCCTCTAGTGGTAATTCGATCATTTTACCCTCCGGGGGTAATTCAGTCATTTTACCCTCTAGGGGTAATTCGGTTATTTTACCCTCTAGGGGTAATTCGGTTATTTTACCCTCCAGGTGTAATTCTATCATTTTACCCTCCAAGGGTAATCAGTCATTTTACCCTCTAAGGGTAATTCGGTCATTTTACCCTTTAGAGGTAACTCGGTCATTTTATCCTCTAGGGGTAATTCGATCATTTTACCCTCTGTTGGTAATTCAGTCATTTTACCCTCTAGGGGTAATTCGGTTATTTTACACTCCAAGGGTAATTTGATCATTTTACCCTACAGGGGTAATTCAGTCATTTTACCTCTAAAGGTAATTCGGTAATTTTACCCTCCAAGGGTAATTCAGCCATTTTACCCTCCGAGGGTAATCGGTCATTTTACCCTACAGGTGTATTACGGTCATTTTACCCTCCAAGGGTAATTCAGTCATTTTACCCTCTAGGTGTAAGTCGTTCATTTTACCCTTTAGGGGTAATTCGGTCATTTTATCCTCTAGGGGTAATTCAGTCATTTTCAATAGAATGGGTCTAAACTCACCTACCGACCCATCAAAAGGTCTACAGTTGCCTTGAGCGACTTATGTAACCTCAACATACAAATTAGTTTATATGGGCCCCACAGCTATGCGAACTACATAACCCAGTCTAATCTTTACCACCTAACGTGGACATTATCTGTGTAGGGCCCATGAGCCTATTGGGCCCACACAGCCCATTCAGCCCATGAGAATGCTAATGGCGGCCTCTACAGACTAACACCCATGCTCGTGGGCTCAGTTCAACACACGTACGATCGCACGCTGGTGTGGTATCAATCGTCAGTTTCCCAACTTTTCAACTTTTGCCGATCTACAGTTTATTCAGTGTGTGCGTACACGCTCTTTCGACATTTCAACTGATTATCAGATACAGGGTATGGTTACACACATGCTTACGAACACCAGCAAAAACCCTTGACCACCAACCTTGGTTGATAAAGGTGCCTTAGCCCACTAGGAACGCTGATGACGGTTAACTACAATCTCCTCGCCGAAAACCTGCATTACAATCAGATTGTTTGATCACATAGTTTAGATCCATGAGTACACTTATTGCAACCGCAAACCCTCAGACTTGATTACTTGAACTGATTGAACGGCTTACTGACTGTAGACAAAGAGAAAGTAGCGGCAGAGATCGACCCACAGAAATGCACCCTCAAATCGAAGCACAACGTGGTGCTCCAATCCTTGTGATGGAACATACGGTTACCCCAGAAATGAAAAAAGAACCAAAAGGCCAGGAGAGGAAATAGGAAGAAAGCATTCACCAAAAGAAAGCTACTTGAGAGGGATCAAGAACACTTACCCACAATCGAAACAACAGAGATGAACAGGCATAATGGAATACTTGGCCGATTGCCAAAAAAAAATTATCAAACCCGAAACCCAAAGAAAGAAAATAAGACAAAAGATGAAAAAAGGTAAATGGAGAGGGAGGAAAGAAAGGTGAATTCGACTAGGATTATGAAAGGAGAAGAGTAGAGGTTCGGCTAAAAGAAGAAATGAGATTGAAAGGGGAAAGGCAAAGTTTGGCCTGAAGAAAGGAAATAAAAAGAATGCCCAAAAGCAATTTGATCACATGGGTAGAGCAAGAAATCATAACAGTAGAGACAAAAAGGAAAATTCAGCACATAGGTAAAAGCCGAAACTAGTTGTCAACAAAACCAAAACTCGAATTTGCACACAGAACAATACCCCAAAATGAAAAGTGTCCACAAATCTCCCCTCAGCCGATTTTCACACTCACAGTAGTCAAAATTTGGCACAAATTTCCTCTAAATCAAATTCCCTTAACTTCCTCCAAATATTCCTCCTCAATTACTTAGCAACCACCTATCCAAATCCCCGTTTTTCCACCTTGAATTCCTTAAAGACTCATTCAAATTCCAACCTGCAGAGTCAATTTCTGCTTCTCACATGGCAGGAATAGCAAAATAAATACCTCTTTGAGCAAGGCGTGACTTGAACACAAGCCCCCTTGGAACCCCTGACATGCCACTTGCCACTCAACCACTGGCTCCTTTTGTCTTATATTACTCGAAACAATTTAAAAGCCTATACGCCAAAGTCAGAGCTCACTTAAATAAGTAAAACGAAAATTTCGCGCACGCCAAGACTTGAACCTCAGACCTTACAATTACACATCACGCCACCTTGCCACTAGACCACAAGCTCTCTTTGTGTCATATGTTAACCATAATAATTTATAAGGCCAACATGCAAAAGGCAAGGTTTACTTAAGAGGAAAAACTAAAATTTTCCTAGAGCTTAGATTTGATCCCAAGACTTCTCCAATACCTCTCAGGACCCTTAACCACTGAAGCAGACATTTAATCGTGCCATTTTCTTGCACAACTAAATACTTATGTTCCGCCTCCTTACTGATCCATACTCAAGGCCCAATACTTCTAGGCCAAAAATTTGGGGCGTTACAATTCACCCCTCCTTAAAGAAATTTCTTCCTCAAAATTTCCAACCATCAGAGCAGTTACACAAACTAAACTACACCATTATGCTCCTGCAGCGCACTCTGATCCCAATAATACTAGCATACCCAAAATATCTATCCATTGAAGCGGAGGGATATCACATGCATGCAATTTCTACATTTCCAGAACACATACCGAATAAATACTAAATCTAAATTCAAGCGTTATAGTTTACTCTAACTAGAGTGTTTCAATATAGTCTAATAACTATAGAAATAACAGTATTTCTATTTACCACATTATAGTTTTAAACAGATAATAATATATAGGAAAACTTATGGATTTAGTGCAGGAGACTCGGTTTGCCACACTTTTCAGAAGAAAATATCTCAAAACACTTTCATATTTGAAAACAACTTATTGAAACCCAAAATTTGAAATCCCATTCCACAGCCGAGTTTTGTAACTTGGCTCTGATACCACTAAATGTAACACCCCCAAACCCAGCCTAGATGTTAGGGCTGAATCTGGCGATGTCACATTGGAGTGCTTTTTGAAAACCATATTTCTTTAATAAAAACCTGTTCGAATGTTAAGGCCTATTTGTTAATTCTTAAATCATCTTAGTTGTTTGTTAACCATTTTAAAATGTCATTACTTCTAAAACATTATTTGTTGCGGAAGCTTAAAAATTGAGTTGTAGAAACGTAACATTTTGAAAACAGTTAATATTTTGGAAAGATGCGTTCTATTTCCAATAGGTATAAATCATAATAAATAAAATCCCAAAATAACAGTCAAAAATTAAAGAGGCCTTATTAAAAAATTAATAAACCCAAATTGAAATTACTATAAATCAAGTCGAATGTGAAAGTAGATGCAGTTGTGTGGCCACCCTCGAGTCCCTCGCAGCACTGATCCAACTAACGCTAGGGATTACCTTTACAGTTAAAAGTAAGGTGAGTTTACAGAAACTCTTTGTAACCCTCTAATATAAAAATAGTCAGTTAAAAATACAGAATATAGAAACGGTAGCAGACTGTATCAGATGGGCTTTAGCCCATTACAGTAACAAAATAAGAGTGCAGTATGTATAATGTATGATGCATGTAATCCCACACTAATCTAGCCAACACACCTCACTCCGTACCACCAACACACCATGTGGGGATAACATCAACCCACCCGCCAGTACACCAATATCGCAGCAAGGCTGCCAGACAACAGAATCGCAGCTTAGCTGCTCATAATCAAAATCACAGCATAGCTGCCAGTAAGATAAGTGGCTTTAAGCAATCAATACAGCCTACTTTCGGTAATATAAACGACACTAAGCCATCGATAATATGCGTGGCACGAAGCCATCGGTAAAATGGACAACACTAAGCCATCGATAATATGTGTGGCACAAAGCCCTCGGTAGAATGGATAGCACTAAGCCATCGGCAAAATGAATAGCACTAAGCCATCGATAGTATGAACGACACCAAGCCATCGGTAAAATGAACAACACTAACGGTACAAAGCCATCAGTCGGTCCACAGTCGTCTCGTGCGACCCATGTGACCCTAACAGGTCAATACGAATATACTGCTTTAAGCCTTCAATGGGTCCATAATCATCTCGTGCAACCCGTGCGACCCTAACAGGTCAGTACTTCCTCCATAACAATAACCCAACCCATGCAGCATGTCGTGCATGTATGCAAAACACATACATATCACATAACATACTCAATCAATCAAAAATCATATAAGGCATAATAGTCATTCTACCCTATAGGGGTATTACGGTCATTTTACCCTATAGGGGTAATTCAGTCATTTTACCCTACAGGGGTATTATGATTATTTTACCCTATAGGGGTAATTCAGTCATTTTACCCTCCAGGGGTAATTCAATCATTTTACCCTCTAGAGGTAATTCGGTCATTTTGCCCTCTAGGGGCAATCCATCATTTTACCCTATGGGGGTATATCGGTCATTTTACCCTACAGGGGTATTACGGTCATTTTACCCTCCAGGGGTAATTTAGTCATTTTACCCTCTAGGGGTAATTTGTTCATTTTACCCTTCGGGGGTAATTCTGTCATTTTATCCTCTAGGGGTAATTTGGTCATTTTCAATAGAATGGGTCTAGACTCACCTACTAACCCATCAGATGGTCTACAGTCGCCTCGAGTGACTTATGAACCTTAACATGCAAATTAGTGTATATGGGCGCAAGGCCCATTATGCGGCCCAAGTGGGCCCACACGCTCGCGTGGCCCATTTAGCCCAGATTAAGCCACGGCTATGCAAACTACATAGCCCATTCTAATCTTTACCACCTAATGTGGACATTACCTATGTGGCGCCTATGAGCCCATTGGGCCCACACTGCCCATTCGGCCTATGAGAACGCTCATGGCAGCCTCTACAGACTAACATCCATGGTCATGGGCTCGGTTCAACACACGTGCGATCGCACGCTCGTGTGGCATCAATCGCTAGTTTCTCGGCTTTTTGACTTTTGCCAATCTACAGTCTATTCAGTGTGTGCGTAAACACTCTTTCGGCTTTTCAACTGATTATCAGATACAGGGTACGGCTACACATCTGCTTACGAGCACCAGCGAAAACCTTGACCACCAACCTTAGATGATAAAGGTGCCTTAGCCCACTAGGAATGCTAATGACGGTTAACTACAATCTCCTCGCCGAAAATATACGTTACAATTAGATTGTTTAATCACATAGTTTAGATCCATGAGTACACTTATTGCAACCGCAAACCCTTAGACTTGATTACTTGAACTGATTGAAGGACTTATCGAATGTAGACAAAGAGTGACTAGCGACAGAGATTGACCAACAAAAATGCACCCTCAAATTGAAGCAAAAGGTGGTGCTCCAATCCCTGTGATGGAACATATGGTTACCCTAGAAATGAAAAGAGAACCAAAAGACCAGGAGAGGAAATAGGAAGAAAGCATTCGCCAAAAGAAGGCTACTTCAGAGGGGTCAAGAACACTTACCCACAATCAAAACAACAGAGATGAACAGGCGTAATGGAATACTTGGCCGATTGCCAGAAAACAATTATCAAACCCAAAACCCAAAGAATGAAAATAAGATAAGAGGAGAAAAGAAGGTAAATGGAGAGGGAGGAAAGAAAGGTAAATTCGACTAGGATTGTGAGAAGAGAATGTAACATCCCAAAATAGGGCCTAATAGAATAGTGGTTTCGTAACCACAAATCTGACATAGAAATAATTATTTTATAATTATTTTGAGGTCTATATTATGATTGCATGATGGTGTGAAATTTTCTTGAAGAAATTCTATGCGTAAAGTGCTTAATTTAAAATTAGGGACTAAATCGAATAAGTTGCAAAACTTGCATTCTAGAAGTTTCTAGTATGAAACTGTTTTGAAATATTAATTAGGAGGTCTTAAATAGTAATTTGGCCAATTTTAAGTTCATAGACAAAATTTGGACATGGATGGAATTTTTGAAAGTTTAGTAAGGAGGGGCATTTTGGTCATTTGGATATTAACATGAAATAAAAAGGGAAAAATAGCACAAAATTGATCATCTTCTTCATTCCCATTAAATTTCAAGGGTTCTCCATAGCTAGGGTTTGTTTCAAGCTTCCAAGCTCCATAGTAAGTGATTCCAAGCCCGTTTTTAATGTTCTTTATGTTTTCATAGTCCCGGTAGCTCGATAAAGCTTATGTTAGCAATATTTTAAGTTAGGGTTCATATTTGGAAAAATACCCATAGGTAAAATTTGCATATTTTGATGTTTTATGATAGAATATGAGGTTTTAAATTATGCTAGACAACTTGAGCTACTCAGTTTTAGGTAAAAACGAGTAAAAGGGCTTAATTGGTAAAAATACCTATTGTACATAAGTGTATGTTATAGTAGGAATTTGAAGATGATGTTGGTAAATAAATGATCAGCATGTCTTAAAATACAAGAATTTGTGATAAGTTTTGATTTCCGAGTCTTGGGGCAAAAGTGTAAATATGCAAAAGTTTAGGGGCAAAAATTTGTTTGAGTAAAGGGCTGTTTTGATAAATGTTGATATTAAATAAGTTAAATTTGCTATTATAGATCAAGAAGAATGAAATTCGGGAGTAGATCGGGGAAAAGAAAAAGTAAAGGACTAAATTGTAAAGTTTAGTCACATTTGGTATCGAGGTAAGTTTACGGTAAATAAATGCAATATTCTATTATTTTACATTACTATTGTCATTTTCCAGCATTTATATATTCATTTTATGAAAATAATCAAGTTGAATATAAGGTGATATGACAGAGAAAAGCAGTAGAAAGTCCCGATTGAACCTTAGGAATGTTAGGATACGAAATGTCATGACATTAGGAGTCGACAGAACAGGACAGGACGGAAATGAGCCATGTAAGTCCGTACTAGATATACGGCTTTGGAGACAGGATTGAGCCATGTAAGTCCATATTAGATATATGGCATTGGAGACAGTAATAATTCATGTAAGTCCATGTCAAAGACATGGCATTGGCAGGATATTGTTAGACAGGAAGGACCCTAGTATCCTTAGTATTCCAAGTGGTTCAACGGGCCATTATTCAAGTAAATGTACAGTGAATTATCAGCAAAGGAAAGGTAGATTGTAATCATGAATAATGAAAGGTCAGGTAAGAAAGAAGGTAAGTGAAGAAGAAGAAGGCAGAAAATGAGATGTAAAGAAAGCTTATAATGCTAATTGATAGTTTGCATACTTATCCCATATGATGAATGTTGTAATTTATTTGCTTGTAAACTTACTAAGCCTAGTGCTTACCCTCTTTATTTCTTTCTTCTTATAGTTCTTTCCAAGCCACTCGGGGATCAAAGGAAACGTCGGAGATCCAATCACACTATCGAGGAATCCTATCGGTATAGTTAGACGTTTCTTTTCGTGTATGGCATGTATAAGGACTTGGCTTCTTTTGATATGGATGTCTGATGACATGTTCAATGAATGGGATGTAAATACTTGATAGTGAATAGCTAATGAAATGGCTAATGATATACAAGTATGATAGTATGTATGCTTGAGTGATAACTGTCACATGGAAATTAAGGAAAAATGTGAAAGTAGCTTAAAAACAGAACATTGTAACAGCAGTGACGTGAGTTTAAAAAATCACTAAAAATAATAGAAACATGTTTTTATGGTGAATAATATATGAAATTAAATCTTATTGTGTCTATTTTCATATGAAACAAACAAAACAGGTAAAGGTATTGTATTTTATAAGATATCTGAGTTTTAGTAAAACAGGGCCAGAGCGATTTCTGGATCCCCTGTTCCAACTTTTGAAATTCACCATAAATTATACAAAAATAATTAGGAGGATTACTTTATATGTCCAGAATTATTATTGAGTCTACTTTTAAGATAAATAAACGGCATAGTCATATGAATTTTTTACAGGGAGAAAAGTGGTTCGTAATAAGTAGAGGTCAGTGCAGTTGAGTTCTAAAATAGGGGCAAATTTAACTAATAAACTGTACTAATCGGCCCAGACAAAAATTCTAGAAAACAATTAGCAGATAAATACATGAGTCTAGATTTAGGGAAAATTTATGGATCTTGATTTCAAGTTTCGTAACTCGAGATATGATTTTTCAAGCAACCATGATGCAGATAAACTACTTATTCTGAAAATCAAAATATATAATGTAAAGTTGTTTAAAATGGTAAATTATGTGTAGTAACACCTCAAGCTCGACTCTGATGACAGTCTCGAGCGTGGGGGCATTACATTTATTGGTATCAGAGTAGGTTTAGTCGGTTCTCAGAATAGTTAGCACGGGTAAGAGTCTAGCTATACATGCCATACTTATATTTTGATAGTGTGACGACTCCTGACGATTTTTAAATATTTTGTTTTATAGTAATGGATCCTGAACGAGCTGGTGATGATGATATGGAAAGTAATGCGCCTGCTCCTGTGGAAGGGGCAGTGCCATCTGAGAATAGGCCAGTAACAGTTGATCAGGGAGGAGTGACTCGAGAAGCTCTCTTCCAAGCTTTGAATGATTGGTTTGCCGAGTTCGTTCAGACGAATCCAGCAGTTAGACCTCCACCCCCTCAGGATTCTCAGGCTGCCCATGTAGCTCAAGCTCCCCCAGTCACAGGTACAGTAATAAGAGAAAAGCCACCAGTTGATAAAATCAGGAAATATGGGGCAGAAGAGTGCCGAGCAACAAAAGACGATGATGCAGAAAGAGCAAAATTTTGGTTAGAAAATACCATCAGAGTCTTCGATGAATTATCTTGTACACCTGAGGAATGTATGAAATGTGTAGTATCACCTCTCAGAGATTTGGCCTATCACTTCTCAGAGATTTGGCATATCACTCGTGGAAGACATTAGTATCAGTTGTATCGAAAGAGAGGGTCACTTGGGATTTCTTTTAGGAGGAATTCCGTAAAAAGTACATTAGCCAGATGTTTATTGATCAGAAGAGAAAAGAGTTCTTAGAGCTGAAACAAGGTAATATGACAGTGATTGATTATGAGCGTGAATTTGTTAGACTCAGTAAATATGCTCGAGAATGTGTGTCCACGGAGGCTATTATGTGTAAAAGGTTTGAGGATGGGTTAAATGATGATATCCGACTATCAGTGGGTGTTCTGGAAATAAAAGAGTTCGTCATTTTAGTTGACAGAGCCTGTAAAGCGGAGGAGTTGTTAAAAAGAAATGATAAAACTAAAATAGAGACGCGAGATACGAAGAAAAGATAGATGAGCAGATCATTTCAGGCTACATCAAGAGGCCCAAAGAGTTTTCTACCAGATCTAGCTTTTCGACAGGGCAATCTAGTCAGAATAGAGGTAGTAGATTTAAAGATCCGAAAGCTCAGACCACTTCGACCACAAGTGTGGGTAATGTTAGATCGGGTAGATTGGGATGTCCACGATGTGGTAGATTTCATTATGGTCCTTGTCGAGCAGGCGAAAATGTTTGGTATAAGTGTGGTGCTCCAAATCATTTTGTGCGAGAGTGTTCGGAGGTGGCTAACTGAGAAGTAACACAGAGTGCTAGATCCGGAAATGCTCCTACCAGAGGCAGATCACCGAGACAATTGGGAGTAGGAGCAAGTAACAGAGACACCTCTAGAGATTCGATAGTGAGACCAGATGCTAGAGCCCCTACAAGGACTTATGCTATTCGTGCTCGCGAAGAGGCATCCTCCCCCGATGTGATTACGGGTACATTTTCTTTACATGACATTAATGTCGTTGCTTTAATTGATCCGGGTTCGACCCATTCCTATGTTTGTGTGAAACTAATGTCTAAAATGAGTATGCCTATAGAATCCATGGAATTTGTAATAAAAGTATCGAATCCACTAGGCAAGTGTGTATTGATAGATAAAGTATGTAGAAATTGCCCCTTAATGATTAGAGGTCACTGTTTTTCGATCGATCTCATGTTATTGCCGTTTGATGAGTTTGATGTTATTCTGGGTATAGATTGGTTGACGGAACATGATGTGATAGTGAATTGTGGAAGGAAATTCATTGAGTTAAAATGTGAAAATGGTGAGATTCTTCGAGTTAATTCAGATGAGTCAGATGGTTCATTTGATATGATTTCTGTTATGACAGCTCAGAAATATTTGAGAAAGGGTATGAGGCTTATCTTGCTTTTGTATTGAATACTAAAGATTCAGAATTGAAAGTTAAATTAGTGACTGTAGTGTGCGAGTATCCAGATGTATTTCTGGAAGAATTACCAGGTTTGCCTCCTGTTAGAGAAGTTGAGTTTGGTATTGAGCTAATTCTAGGCACCACACCTATTTCTATTACTCCTTATAGAATGGCCCCGTCGAAATTGAAAGAATTGAAAGCTCAGCTGCAAGAATTAACTGATAAAGGTTTTGTAAGACCCAGTAGTTTGCCATGGGGTGCACCAGTGTTATTTGTGAAAAACAAAGATGGTTCAATGAGATTGTGCATAGGTTATCGGTAACTTAACAAGGTAACTATCAAGAACAAATATCCACTGCCCAAAACTGATGATATGTTTGATCAATTAAAGGGAGCCACCGTGTTTTCCAAGATAGATTTGAGATCTGGATACTATCAGATGCGAGTTAAGGAGTCAGATGTTCCGAAGACTGCATTCCAAACTAGGTACGGTCATTATGAGTTTCTTGTGATGCCGTTTGGCTTAACTAATACTCCTGCCGTTTTTATGGACTTAATGAACCGAATATTTAGACCGTATTTGGACAAGTTTGTAGTTGTGTTCATTGATGATATTTTGATTTATTCTCCTGATGAGACTGAACATAAAGAGCATTTGAGAACAGTTTTACAGATTCTGAGAGATAATCAGTTGTATGCTAAGTTCAGTAAAAGTGAGTTCTGGCTCCGTGAAGTTGGATTCCTTGGACATATTGTTTCAGGTGAAGGTATTAGAGTTGATCCAAGCAAAATTTCAGCCATTGTCGATTGGAAGCCTCCTAGGAATGTTTCAGAGGTCAGAAGCTTTCTTGGTTTAGCTGGTTATTATAGACAATTTGTGGAGGGATTCTCTATGATAGCTACCCCATTGACGAGATTGTTGCGGAAGGATGTCAAGTTCGAATGGACTGAGAAGTGCCAGCAGAGTTTTGACAAGTTAAAGGCATTGTTGACTGAAGCTCCCATCTTAGTACAGCCAGAACCGGGTAAAGAATTTGTGATTTACAGTGATGCGTCTTTGAATGGGCTCGGTTGCGTACTCATACAGGAAGGAAAGGTGATTGCTTATGCCTCTAGACAATTGAAACCACATGAGAAAAATTATCCGACGCATGATTTGGAGTTAGCTGCTATTGTATTTGCATTGAAGATTTGGAGACATTATTTGTATGGTGAATGGTGCCGGATATTCACCGATCATAAAAGTTTGAAATACTTGATGACTCAAAAAGATTTGAACCTGAGGCAAAGAAGATGGATAGAGTTGATTAAAGATTATGAGCTAGTGATTTATTATCACCCAAGTAAGGCAAATGTAGTTGCTGATGCTTTAAGCAGAAAACTTTTATTTACATTGCGAGATTTGAATACCAATTTGGCCATGTCGGATGATGGTTCTATTCTAGCTGAATTGAGAACTAAACCGGTATTTCTTGAAGAATTTTGTGAAGCTCAGAAAGATGATAGTGATTTACAAGCTAAAAGAGTTCAATGTGAGTCAGGCATAGAATCAGATTTCCGGATTGGTTCTGATGGTTGTTTGATGTTTAGAGACAGAATATGTGTACCAAAGAATGATAAGCTTATTCGGAAGATCTTACAGGAAGCACATAGTAGTACTTTGTCTATTCATCCGGGTAGTACAAAGATGTATAATGGTTTGAATAAATTGTATTGGTGGGGAAGAATGAAAAGAGATATTTCAGAGTTTGTTTCCAGATGCTTGATTTGTCAACAGGTAAAGGCCGAACACTAGGTACCCTTGGGATTATTGTAGCCTGTGCTAGTTCCGGAGTAGAAATGGGACAGAGTTACTATGGATTTTGTGACCGAATTACAGTTAACACCGAAAAAGAAAGATGCAGTATGGGTTGTGATTGATAAGCTAACTAAGTCGGCTCATTTTATCCCAGTCCGTATGGATTATTCACTTGACAAGTTGGCCGAGTTATACATTTCAGAGATAGTTAGACTACATGGAGTGCCATTATCGATCATTTCAGATAGAGATCCGAGATTTACTTCACGGTTTTGGAAGAAGCTACAAGAAGCTTTGGGCACCAAGTTGAGTTTTAGTACGGCTTTTCATCCCCAAACCGACGGTCAGTCAGAGAGAGTTATCCAGGTACTTGAAGATATGCTTAGATGTTGTATATTGGAATTTCAAGGCAGTTGGGAAAAATATTTACCACTGGTAGAGTTTGCTTATAATAATAGTTACCTGTCGAGTTTGAAGATGGCACCTTACGAAGCTTTGTATGGACGTAAATGCCATACACCTTTATATTGGACAGAGCTTAAAGAAAATTAGATTTACGGGGTTGATCTAGTTAAAGAAACAGAAGAAAAAGTGAAAGTTATCAGAGATTGTTTAAAAGCAGCTTCAGACAGGCAGAAGCCATATGCAGATTTAAAAAGAAAAGAGATCGAATATCAGGTTGGTGACAAGGTATTCTTGAAAGTATCCCCGTGGAAGAAAGTTCTCAGATTTGGTAGGAAAGGCAAGTTAAGTCCTCGTTTTATTGGACCGTTTGAAGTGATTGAGAGAGTTTGACCATTAGCATATCGATTAGCTTTGCCGACTGAGTTAGAAAAGACTCATGACGTGTTCCATGTGTCAATGTTACGACATTATCGATCAGATCCGTCACATGTGATTTCTCCGACAGAGGTTGAGATTCAGCCAGATCTGACTTATGATGAAGAACCGGTAAAAATTCTAGCTCGTGAGATAAAACAATTAAGGAATAAAAGTATTGCTCTTGTAAAAGTCTTGTGGAATAGACATGGGGTGGATGAGGCTACATGGGAATCCGAAGAGGCCATGCGAAAACAGTACCCAAACCTCTTCATAGGTAAGATTTTCGGGGACGAAAATCCCTAAAGGAGGGAGAAATGTAACATCCCAAAATAGGGCCTACTCAGAATAGTGGTTTCGTAACCACAAATCTGACATAGAAATAATTATTTTATAATTATTTTGAGGTCTATATTATGATTGCATGATGGGGCGAAAATTTCTTGAAGAAATTCTATGCGTAAAGTGCTTAATTTAAAATTAGGGACTAAATCGAATAAGTTGCAAAACTTGCATTCTACAAGTTTCTAGTATGAAACTGTTTTGAAATATTAATTAGGAGGTCTTAAATAGTAATTTGGCCAATTTTAAGTTCATGGACAAAATTTGGACATGGATGGAATTTTTGAAAGTTTAGTAAGGAGGGGCATTTTGGTCATTTGGATATTAACATGAAATAAAAAGGGAAAAATAGCGCAAAATTGATCATCTTCTTCATTACCACGAAATTTCAAGGGTTCTCCATAGCTAGGGTTTGTTTCAAGCTTCCAAGCTCCATAGTAAGTGATTCCAAGCCCGTTTTTAATGTTCTTTACGTTTTCGTAGTCCCGACAGCTCGATAAAGCTTATGTTAGCAATATTTTAAGTTAGGGTTCATATTTGGAAAAAATACCCATAGGTGAAATTTGTGTATTTTGATGTTTTATGATAGAATATGAGGTTCTAAATTATGCTAGACAACTTGAGCTACTCGGTTTTAGGTAAAAACGAGTAAAAGGGCTTAATTGGTAAAAATACCTATTGTACATAATGTATGTTATAGTAGGAATTTGAAGATGATGTTGGTAAATAAATGATCAGCATGTCTTAAAATACAATAATTTGTGATAAGTTTTTATTTCCGAGTCTTGGGGCAAAAGTGTAAATATGCAAAAGTTTAGGGGAAAAAATTTAATTTTACCAAAGTTTGGGTAAAGGGCTGTTTTGATAAATGTTGATATTAAATAACTTAAATTTGCTATTATAGATCAAGAAGAACGAAATTTGGGAGTAGATCGGGGAAAAGAAAAAGTAAAGGACTAAATTGTAAAGTTTAGTAACATTTGGTATCGAGGTAAGTTTACGGTAAATAAATGCAATATTCTGTTATTTTACATTACTATTGTCATTTTCCAGCATTTATATATTCATTTTATGAAAATAATCAAGTTGAATATAAGGTGATATGACATAGAAAAATAGTAGAAAGTCCCGATTGAACCTTAGGAATGTTAGGATACGAAATGTCATGACATTAGGGGTCGACAGGACAGGACATGACAGGACAGAAATGAGCCATGTAAGTCCGTACTAGATATACGGCTTTGGAGACAGGATTGAGCCATGTAAGTCCATATTAGATATATGGCATTGGAGACAGTAATAATTCATGTAAGTCCATGTCAAAGACATGGCATTGGCAGGATATTGTTAGACAGGAAGGACCCTAGTATCCTTAGTATTTCGAGTGGTTCAACGGGCCATTATTCAAGTAAATGTATAATGAATTATTAGCAAAGGAAAGGTAGATTGTAATCATGAATAACGAAAGGTCAGGTAAGAAAGAAGGTAAGTGAAGAAGAAGAAGGCAAAAAATGAGATGTAAAGAAAGCTTATAATGCTAATTGATAGTTTGCATACTTATCCCATATGATGAATGTTGTAATTTATTTGCTTGTAAACTTACTAAGCCTAGTGCTTACCGTCTTTATTTCTTTCTTCTTATAGTTCTTGCCAAGCCACTCGAGGATCAAAAGAAACATCGGAGATCCGATCACACTATCAAGGAATCCTATCGGTATAGTTAGACGTTTCTTTTCGTGTATGGCATGTATAGGGACTTGGCTTCTTTTGATATGGATGTCTGATGACATGTTCAATGAATGGGACGTAAATACTTGATAGTGAATAGCTAATGAAATGGCTAATGATATACAAGTATGATAGTATGTATGCTTGAGTGATAACTGTCACATGGAAATTAAGGAAAAATGTGAAAGTAGCTTAAAAACAGAACATTGTAACAGTAGTGATGTGAGTTTGTAAAATCACTAAAAATAATAGAAAAATGTTTTGATGGTGAATAATATAAGAAATTAAAGCTTATTGTGTCTATTTTCATATGGAACAAAAAAAAAAAACTGGTAAAGGTATTGTATTTTATGAGATATCTGAGTTTTAGTAAAACAGGGCCGGAGTAATTTCTGGATCCCCTGTTCCAACTTTGGAAATTCACCATAAATTTTACAAAAATAATTAGGAGGATTACTTTATATGTTCAGAATTCTTATTGAGTCTAGTTTTAAGAAAAATAAACGGCATAGTCATATGAATTTTGTACAGGGAGAAAAGTGGTTCGTAATAAGTAGAGGTCAGTGCAGTTGAGTTCTGAAACAGGGGCAAATTTAACTAATAAACTGTACTAATCGGCCCATCCAAAGATTATAGAAAACAATTAGCAGATAAATACATGAGTCTAGATTCAGGGAAAATTTACGGATCTTGATTTTGAGTTTTGTAACTCGAGATATGATTTTTCAAGCGACCATGATGCAGATAAACTGCTTATTCCGAAAATCAGAATAGATAATGTAAAGTTGTTTAAAATGGTAAATTATGTGTAGTAACACCTCAAGCTCGACTCCGACGACGGTCTCGGGCGTGGGGCCGTTACAGAGAAGAGCAGAGGTTCAACTAAAAGAAGAAATGAGATTGAGAGGGGAAAGGCAAAGTTCGGCCTAAAGAAAGGAAATAAAAAGAATGCCCAAAAGCAATTCGGTCACACGAGTAGAGCAAGAAATCGTAAGAGAAGAGACGAGAAGGAAAATTCAGCACATAGGTAAAAGCCAAAACTAGTTGTCAACAAAACCAAAACTTGAATTTACACATAGAACAATACCCCAAAATTCAAACTGTCCACAAATCTCCCTCCAGCCAATTTTCACCCTCACAGCAGTCCAAATTTGACACAAATTTCCTCTAAATCAAATTCCCTTGACTTCCTCCAAATATCCCTCCTCAACAACTCACCAACCACCTATCCAAATCCCTATTTTTCCTCCTTGAATTTCTCAAAGATTCATTCAAGTTCCAACCTGCAGAGTTTTAGTCGATTTCTACTTCTCACATGGCAGGAATAGAAAAATAAATACCTCTTTGAGCAAGGCGTGACTCGAACACAAGCCCCCTTGGAACCACTAACAAGCCACTTACCACTCAAGCAGGGACTCCTTTTGTCCTATACTATTCAAAACAATTTAAAAGCCTATAAGCCAAAGTCAGAGTTTACTTAAATAAGTAAAACAAAAATTCTGCACACGCCAAGACTTCAACCTCAGACCTTACAATTACACATCACACCACCTTGCCACTAGACCACAAGCTCTCTTTGTGTCATATGTTAACCATAATAATTTATAAGGTCAACATGCTAAAGGATATGTTTACTTAAGAGGAAAAACTAAAATTTTCCTAGAGCCTAGATTTGATCCTAGGACTTCTCCAACACCTCTCAGGACCCTTAACCACTGAAGCAGACATTTAATCGTGTCATTTTCTTGCATAATTAAATACTTATGTTGTAACAGCCCATTTTAGACCCTAATCGGAACGAGTGGTTTAGGGACCACTTAACCAAGTCAAATTATTATTTTTATTTCTTTAATATGTTTTACAGCATGATAGATATGTGATGTGAAAGTTTCGTTTAGAAATTTTATTGTTTAAATAGCTAATTCGGTAAAAAAGATTAAATTACGTAAAGCGATAAATATGAGTGCTATTGCATAAATGGTTTAATTGAATATGGTTTTATTAGTTGGAGTACTTGCATGGTAATTATACCATGATTTATATGTATGGACGATAGTGGGTTGTTTTAAATAGCTTTATTTGTTAAATTACTAAGGTTAAAATAGTCTTTTAAATTAATAATGTATATGTTTATTAAAACAAAAGAAAACATAGCTTCATTATTTTCATATTCCACCAATTTCTTAAAGAAAGAAAATCCATTTTCTAGCTTTTTTTTTTCATTCGGCTACTTTGAATCTTGATTAAGGTACAGTTTTGTGTCGGTTTTTGATAATTTTTACGTTTTTGTGATCGTTGCTTTGTATACTAGCTGACCCGTACCTCAATTTTTTAAATTGGTTGTGTTGTTGAAAAATGCCATTGATGAATATATGGTTATTTTGATGATTTTTGATGAATTATTGAAGGTTATTTGGAAATATACAAGTTTTACAAAGTAGTTTTTGATGAAAATGAGTTTTAAGGATTTAATTGAAAAGAAATACAAATTATGTGGTTAGAAATGTGATTTTATGAAAGATATATGCTTATATGAGATATATGAATATTTGGCTTTGATAAATTGAGGGTCCTATTGTGTAATTTGCTATTTTGTGTTCAAATGACTAAGTTGTAAGGTGGTTGAAAGTATAGGGGCTATTTTGTAAATAGGCCAAAATATATGTTTTTGGACTAAATTGAATGTGTTGGTGATTAAATAGTTGAATTTACATTAATATAGATCAAGACAATCAAATCTCGAAACTTGATCGGGGGAAAACGAAAGGTAGACGAATAGATATCGGGAAATCGAGGTAAGCTCGTATAAATAGAATTGAATTTTAAATGTTCATAATTGTTGTTGAAATTATCATGTGAATGTATGATACTTTATAGAAATGAAATTTGCCTATTGATTATATGTATATGAATTGATATGGAAATGCTTAAAGATTACAAATACAATATGATTACCGAGTCCCGTTCGAACCATTGAAGTCGTAGGATACAAGTGACATGTCACTAGGGCTACAGGGTGGTTTGAGCTCCTGCATTTGTTGCGGACTCACCACGGCTCACGAGCTATATGTTTATCCTGCAGGATTACATGTTCAGTCTTTAGACTTACCGTTCAATCTACGGGCTTACCGTTCATCCTTCGGGATCACATGTTCAGCCTTTGGGCTTGCCGTTACAGGCTCAAAAGAGCATACATGATGCATTGACGGATTACAGGTTATATGTATATACACTGCGTGTGTATCACCCGAGTATCCCCTGATGTTTTTAAAGGTTCAACGGGCAATTACCAATACATGTTATATGATGATTAAAGGATATATGAAGTACATGGTACATGAGTTACATGAATTACATGAACTATATGATATGAATTACATGAATTAATGTTATAAGTATTTGATATATGTTTGTGTCATGTGAATGATCCATTTGCTGAATGAATGATCACAAGATTTTGCAAATACTAACTTGTGCATTATTGATGAGTGGGCAAAATGACTTTATGATATGGTTTAACATTATTTATGTGCTTATCTCTAATGTTCGGTAAGTTTAATTATATGTTATACGGGCTTACTAAGCTTTTAAAGCTTACTCTGTTTACTTTCCCTTATTTATAGATTCAGAAGCTAGCTCGAGTTTTGGACGAGTCGGAGACTTGCTATCACACTATCCATCAAGCTTTTGGTACTTTTGAATCTTTGTAATGAGATGGTCATGGCATGTATAGGCTAGTTGATAAGTGAAGGTATATGGCTATTTTGGATGATGAATGTGGTATGTTTTGGGCACCAAATCAAGCTATGAGATGTGGCTTGTTTTGTATATGTTAACTTATGAATGACTTTTATGATGTGTTTCTATGTGATAAATTGCAAGTGTTATGATGTTATTTGAGTAGGATTATTAGCTATAGAATTGATAAGTGAATTAGTATGAAATGTTGCATATTTGGTACATGTTTAGATGATGATTAATGTTTGCAAAGTATGCATTTGAAATGCTTGTTTTGATTGCCAAATGGTGTATGAAAGGTTGTGGTTACTTTGATGCGTGTAGGAATGACCCATTTGGGGGGGGCTAAATGGCTTAAACCAAGCCTACATTGTGCCACACGGTCAGAGCACACGCGCGTGTAACTCAGCCGTGTAACTCCTACACCTAATAGATTTTAGGCAGTCTTGCACACGGCCTAGACACACGGGCGTGTCTAGTAGCCGTGTGGTAATTGACAGTGTTGGCCATGGACTGGACACATAGGCGTGTCTAGTGACCCTATGGGGTTAGACAGTTTCAACCACGGGCTGAGTGTTTGGGGCGTGTCTAGTAGGGCACGACCATGTTGGTGTGCACGGGCTAGGGACACGGCCGTGTGTCCCTAACTTGAAAGTTTTCCCAACGTTCTCCCTATCCTTCTCATATTTTCAAATTGATCCTCAATGAATGTGTATATGCTTATATGAGCTTTAAAGCATGATTAGGTGAATGATTATAGAACTATATTGTGATTATAGAACTATATTGTTGATTGTAAAGTTTCAAAATTTTACTGATCTGATTTGAGTTACAAGCCCAGTAATGCCCCTTACCCATTCTAGCGATGGTTACGAGATAGGGGTGTTACATATGTGCCGCCTCCTTGCTGTTCCATACTCAAGGCCCAATACTTTTAGGCCCAAAATTTGGGGCGTTACAAAGGATACACGGGTACCTTTCCTTTTTAAACTTACCATTGCCATGTCTTAACATGGTCTTACGTGGTATCATTGCCTTATGAACTCACCATTGCCTTGCCTTGGCATGGTCTTACATGGGATCTTTACCTTATAGTAGCTTACCAATGACATGTCTGGACATGGTCTTACATGATTTCCTTGCCTTGTAAAACTTACCAATGCCATGCCTTGGCATGGTCTTACTTGGTATCCTTAAACCCTAATGTCATGACATTTGTATCCTACACATTCCTAAGGTTCAGCGGGGACTTTTAAGTATCATTTTTCTGTCAATTCTTGATTGAATCATCAAGGAGTAAATTTATAAAATAAACATATCAATGCTGAAAAATAACAGCATTAAATATAAATAACAAAACATTGCATTTATTTACCGCAACTTCCCTCGATACAAAATACGATCAAATATTTTGATCTAGTCCACAACCTTTTTCTTTCCCCGATCTAACCCCGAATTTCATTCTTCTTGATCTATAATAGCAAATTTAGCTTATTTAATACTCACATTTATCAAAACAGTCCTTGACTCTAACTTTTGTAAAATTACGATTTTGCCTCTAAACTTTTGCATATTTACACTTTTTCCCCAAAGCTCGGAAATTAAAATTTATCCCTAATTCTTACATTTTAGGACATGTTGATCATTATTTTCCTTCTATGGCCATCAAATTCTCACTCTAACATGTACTTATGAACATTAGGTATTTTTACCTATTATGTCGTTTTACTCATTTTTGCTTAAAATCACTTAGCACAAGTTGTTTAACATAATTTCAAGCTTCATATTCTACCATAAAACATCAAAATAGACACATTTCACCTATGGGTATTTTTCCAAATATGGACCCTAGGTTAAATTATTACTAGAATAAGCTAAATCAAGTTATCGGGACTCCAAAAACATAAAGAACATTAAAAATGGGGTGTGGATGCACTTACTATGAGCTTGAGAAGTTGAAGAAATCCTAGCTATGGTGTCCCCTTGAAGTTTCAGCCTAATGAAGAAGATGGACAACATTTTTCCATCTTTTTCCCTTTTTAATCTTGTAATTACCAAATGACTAAAATGCCCTTCATTAAAACTTTAGTTATTTTTATATATGTATGTCCATTTTTGTCCATGAAAACCTAATGGTCTAATTACCATTTAAGGACCTCTACTTCAATTATGCTCTTCAATTTAATCATTTCCTATCTAGAACTCATATTTATCAACTTTTTCAAACAAGCCCTAATAGGCAAATTAAACATGTAATTCATAAAATTTTCGATCGATACTCTAACACATGCATCTAATCACTTGGTAAATTATAAAAATTAATCAGAATAAATTTTTCTATCTTGGATTCATGGTTTCGCAACCATTTTTCCATTTAGGCCCTATTTCGAGATGTCACAATGAGCATGAGTAAGCCATGTCAATGTTCACTTGAAAATTTTGTGTTAATTCATAATGTAATATGTGGATGCTATTACAAGGTTTTTATGTTCTTATCTATTACATGCAAACTTACTAAGCTTTATGCTTACTCGATCTCTTTTCCCTTTTCTTGTAGTATCACCAAGCTAGCTTGGGGATCAAAGGACGTCGGAGCTCGATTCACTCTATCAAGCTATTCTTTTGGACATAGTAAAGTTTGATTATTTTAGGTATGGCATATATAGGAAATTGGTCATTTTGGTATATGTCATATTGGTTATCCAATGTGTTGGCTATTAATGTTACTTATTTCATTTTGTAAATGGCCAGTGGAATTGGCCAATACTAGTTAAGTTATATTTATTCAATGATGATGAAATTCATGAAGTGCAAGCTTGCACAATTGAATGAGTAATATGTGAAGTATATGCATGATGAACGTAGTATGAAATTGAGGTGTGGATGTCGTGATTGTGGATATTGGAGGTGCATTATTGTTATGCTATGTGTTGTTGGAAATGGTATAAGTGTGGTTGCTTTTCAGAGTGGGAAATGGCTTGGTAAATAGCCTTATACTTGTCCAGACGGGTAGACACATGAATGTGTGTCTAGGCCGTGTGTGAGCCACGGTCAACCCTATGGGCATGTTGATAGGCCGCGTGTTCCCTGCATCCAAATTTAGCAAAACAGAATGCCTAGTAGTAAACACATGGACAAACACACGACCGTGTGTCTCAGCCATGTGAAGGACACGGCCTCAGGACATGGGCATGTGCCCAGGCCGTGTGAAGTCTGTACATTAATTGTGAGAATTAAATTCGACACACTGCCTAGCACACAGGCGTGTAACTTGGCCATGTGACCTTAAATGTTTGCTGATGTCATAAACAAAATCTCAAGGTTTTCACACATGGGCTAAGACACGGGCGTGTCATAGCCGTGTGAGGGACACGAGCTATACACACAGGTGTGTGCCAGACCGTGTGAAAACCCTTTTAGGTTTGAAATGATAAATAAAACCTGCACGGACTAGGGACATGGGCGTGTGTGACCACACAGCCTACCCACACGGGCATGTTCCTTTCTATACGGGCGTGTGGCCCTATTTTGTTTGATTAAGTATGTTAAGTCCCGTAATGCCTCGTACCTGGTTCCAGCATTGAATACGAGTAAGGGGTGTTACACCATGTCTAAGGCAACCTTTAAAAAAGATTAGGATAAACCCATCTAAGGCAACATTAAAAAAGTTGGGATAGATCTTGTCTTAGGCAACTTTTAAAAACGGTTAGGATAAACCTGTTTAAAGCAACCATAAAAATGTTGGGATAAATCTTGTCTAATGCAACCTTTAGAAAAGGTTGGAATAAACCCATCTAAGGTAACCTTAAAAAGATTGGGATAAACATGTATAATGTAATTTTTTTTCTATTTTACTATTATTTTTAATATTAATATATTTTTATAAATATTTACAATGAATAATGATAGGAATTATGCTTTAAATACAACTAAAAATATATAAAATATAGAAGTAAAAGTAAAAGTAAAATAAAGATTGAATATTCACTACAAAAATCGATCCAACAATCAAAATACACTAACATTTAGCTTAAACGTATACCACTAACATTCAACCCAATGTACAAAAGTAAACAAATAAAAAAGTACCTAAGACGATGGACATTGATATTGATGTTGTACTACATAAAAGCTAATACAGTTTGAAACTGCAACTTCAATTCCAAGAAACTCTACTAATCTCTTATATCTACAAAGGTAGCCCAAAGTAGTGAAACATCTCCAGATCCAAGTATACCATAAGCCCTAACAATCCATTTTGTTTACTAACTACTTGTAACATATGCAGTTTTCTCCCTTTCCACCTTTATTGCTTATCGACTCTTCGCTATATTTAGTGTGTAACACCACAAACCCGGCCCAGACGTTATGGCTAGATCCAACGTGTTAGATGTATGTAATGACTAAGACCCAAAACCGATCTTGCAAATAGAAGCTTAGGTCTGAAAAACCATATTTTACTTTTCAAAAAATGATATTGTTGATATGAAGTTAAAACCAATCCATACTTGCTACAAGAAAAAGTTTGGAATTTTCATTATTGCATTTTCAAACCAATTGTTAGAAAAATAATTGCCATATTAATCTTCATTGATCTCTTGATTTGATTAAAACTGCGAAAGCCTTTTATTGTAATTCTTACTATTGAAATCGCGTGTTTTCAATGAAAATGTTTGTTAATTTTAAAAATTCGGTTTGCCTACTCTAGCAGTTTAAAACGGTAAGCAAAATCCAAACATAAGTAAATTGAAATCCAATGGCCTTATTACAAAACATAAACCCAAATATCAAAAATTCTTATGATTAATCCCAAAAGCTAAGCAGAGTTTGCATGGCCACCTCCGAGTCCCTCACGGCTCCAAATCGTCTAAGGCTAGGGATTACCTGTACAGATAAAAGAAAAGCATGAATTTACGAAAACTCAGTGTGTGATCCCCTATTAGCCCACTAAACAGAACATGCAGAACAGTCTAGACCGAAGCCCTATGCAGTACAGAATAGTTTGGGCTTTTAGCCCTATATAGAAACAGTGGGGCTTAAGCCCAAAACAGAATAGAAAGTATGTGAATGTGACCCCAACCCAGTCTAACCATCACACCACCCGTACCAGCCAACACACCATGTGGGGAATAACTCGACCCACCTAGCCCACACACCAATACACAACCATGCTGCTAATAATAGATAACGTGGCAGTGCCACCAGAATCGGAATACGTGGCGTAGCCATTATTAACAGAAATACATGGCAGAGCCACTGAAATAGAGCTACCTCCAAATCATACCCAACCCCAATGCAGACTAACATGTCATAAATAAATATAATCTGTGTGCAAGTTATCGGTCATAGATACAGTCTTATCTATTTCTTCTCTTTCATCAGACAACCTACCTCAAGGGGTATAATGGTCATTTAGGCAGTTGGGGATAAAATGGTAATTTTACCCCTCAAGGGTATTTGGTCATTAACTAAATTTGAAGTCTTGGTACCTATTTCGACCTCCTCAAAGGTCTTACATCACTTGAGCGACTCAAAAAACCTACAAGGTCCAAAATAGTGTTTATGGGCCCAAAACTCATATTGGGCCCAAATGGGCCCACACGCTCGTGTGGCCCATCTAGTCCAATTTCACATACAGCATAACGAGCCTCATAATGGGCCTATTGAGGCCCGTAATGGCCCAATTGCCCGAAAACACACATGATGTCCTCTATAGCCTATTGCCCCGATTTGTGGGCTTGGTTCGCCTCATGTGTGTTCATACGCTCATAAGGCCTCGAATGCTGACGTTTTGGCATTTCGACTTTTTAGCTTTTACCGAGTTACACAAAAGTAGGGTGTGATTACACACCTTTTTCACAATTCGAACAACACCCCACGAACACCGAACCTACATCCATCAACGCTTCCGGTTAAAATCAATACTTAATATTAACATTACAACCCAAAGAGAATGGTATTGCTACCCACCTTCACCAAAGTTATCCAATCCACTTACGATAATACTTGAAAGATACCACTACCCCTTTCCAATCGATACGCTACATTAACCAAGAGAGTCTATTAACAAGAAACGAATAAACAGGAAACTTATTCTGCTATCCGAACATAAAGATAAACTTAATCATTAGAAGGCAAAAGAAGGGTTATTCGGCAAAATAAGCCCACTTACCCCCAGCTATAGATTAAATACAGTCAGGAAAATTTAAACACCTAAGATTAGTTGATAGAGAAAGAGGAAACACGAGTGTATCAAAAGGAAATAGCAAAGGGTGACCAACAAAATGAAGAGAGAAGATTTGGTTATTGAAGAGACTAAGAGAATCAAAGAATCGATCAAGAGAGAAAAGAGAGAGATTAAATTCGACCAACAATGGGAAGGGTGTTAAAGGTAGAAGAGTGTAGTTGAAGAGGGAGAGAAGGGATACTGTAATCAACTAAGATTGTGAAAAATGAAGTGAGAAGAGAGAAAGGTGGGTTTCAGCTAAAAGAAAAGAAGAAATATGAGAGGGAGCACAACCAATATTCGGCCACTTGCAGAAGTTAGAGGAGAAAAAATAAAATAAGGGTACTCAAGAGAGGCAATAATCGGCTTGAGGTTTGGAGAAAAGAAGATAATATGATTGAGTAAAAGAAGAAGGGAAAAAAATGAAAAATAGTAGTTGAGGAGAAGGAAGTTTCGGCACAAACACATATGCTTAGCAAAACCCGAACAGGCACCAAATGTTTCTTGTACAACTGTCGAAATACTCAAATGAAAGCAACACTCCTAAAGGATCTTTACCAAATCGGCACAACCAAAGTAAAAAGTCCCCAACATGCACTTTCCCCCCAAAATCGAATACACAACCCAATGAAACCCCAAATTCAGCCACACCTCCAAGCCTTTCAAAAATCTCCATGATTTTCTCCACTGGTTACTCCCTGATTCACTCCCACTCTCCCATTTCAAATTCAAATCACCACTACCAAGACCAAGACCAAGTCAACTAACAAACTTCTAGCATTCAAATCCAACTCCACCTCTTACCATCCCCATGCAGCAAAATAAATACATTTTGCTTGCAAGGGGATTTGAACCCTAATTCTCCTCCTTGTTGCAACACGCCACAAACCATCACACCACAAGCTCACCTGTGTCCTAAAACAACCCAAAATTAAACATATAGCCTACCCACTAACATCCATATCCTTTTAAAATGCCAAAAATTAAAATCTTGCCCAAGGCCAAACTTGAACCCAGGCTTCCTAAAAACCCCCAAACACACTCACATCATCAATCCAACAGACCAAACATGCAATTTATGCCCCACATTAAAAATAATTAAAGACTTAAATTTTTGGGGTGTTACATAGTGTTATCCCTTGAGCCCTAACCTTGCTGTAAGCCAATTGCAGACCTTATTCATCTCTTTAGGGATTGTGTAATGACCAATACACTTAAAAATTTTTCTAGTTTTGTATTCCCTTTAAGATCAAAAGGACTGGTAATAAAAAAAACAAAGGACTAAGTGTTTAAGGTTCTTACACTCAATTCTACACAAACATCTTCTAATTTTAGCTTAGGACATTAATATTTAATCAATTCCAGCAGCAGGTTACCTTAATTTCATTAGAAAAAGTCATATTTGAGTAGCATGCATGGAGTTTGCATGCTTCGACAATTTACTCAACAACTAACAATCATCAACACTTTTCCCTCAATTTTCATCATACATACCAGCATTAGAGTACAATTAATCATCGAAGAAATAACTTAAACTCACACCATAACCAACTGCAGCCATTTTTTTTATTAACAACCATTTCTTCAAATTTCCAACATGATTTATTTTCTCCTAACTGAAAATCAACAATAGCTATTTGACAGTTTAATAATAAAATTCAGAAGACTTAATTGAATTCACCAACTAGTTTAATTCTACTTGACAATTAACTAAATGAGTAAGTGTGCGTAAATTTCAAGGAATACTTACTGAATTCTTCCCCAAATTGCTGTTACGAGCACAAACTTTGCATTTACCACTCTAACCGTCTCCCACCTCTCATGTTTCTTAATATGAAGAAACAACTATTTAATATGCCAAATTCATGGCCTCTCTCTCCATACAACCAACCTCCCTTTTTATTTCATCCACCTGGACCAGCAAAAGAAAAGAAAAGTAAAAGTACAGATGTAAATGACATACTTGCAAAATAACTTATGCAACATAATATGGTATAGACAAAACAATTAGAATACAACATCTGCGATACAGAATTACATGAACCTATGCTAATACAATCAATTGGCAGCAACTCCTATAAATGACATGGAAACATTTTTCCTCGTAGCTTATTTTGAGTGGTGAATTAGAAAAGCAAGCATCCTGGAATCATGAAGGTTAGTTAAAATCTTATCTTATTACAAGGGTGTTGAAATCCTCAATTACTACCCTACTTAGCTGTGCTACCTGCTGTTGTCATGAAAGATTCGCTACATCCACATTGCCCTTTGGAGTTTGGGTTGATAAAAATAAACTCAGACTTGTGAAGAAATGATGAAATACAAATTAGAACCAAAGAAAATAAAGATGCACAGCTTCATAACAAGACGTGTGCAAAATCAACAACAAATACGAGCCAGTTTCTATAACACAAAGCATAATAGTTTAATTATATACATATCAAATATGGTTACGCCTTGCATGTTTCATAACTCCGTACATGCAACGTTATTTTTTATCCAATTAAAGAAGAGTACAAAATCATGCTTGAAGACACACGAGCACACTTGCACAAATATAGGACTCTGACAGACGGATCACCAGCAAGGTAAATGTAAGAAAAATGTACAACAAATTGTCACTATGCAGGACTGGGATGGTGATAATAGAGCAGCATTCTCTGTCTATAAAACCACTGTGAATAACAATAAGAATGCTGCAGTAAAGGTTAAAATGGGAACCAGTAAAGTGATCATAAGTCCTAACACGTAGCCATGTTCAAAGAAATGATGATAAACAAATAAGAACCACAAAAGTGAAAATTGTTGAAATCGAAATGAAAAAACAAGACAGGAATGCACGACTGAAAACTAAATTGAATATATCGTGTAATGATTCAAGGTCGAAAAAGAATTTCATTCCAGTTTCCACCTAGAAATACACAAACAGAAATAAATGGTTCATTTTCCTGACTACTGATTGATCAAACGTAAGTGCTTTAAATCTCATTTATATTTTTCACCTTACTAATGGCTACTAATTGATCATAGAAGAACATAACTAATTATTATCAAATAAAAAAAATGACAAAATAAACATTAATTGTTTTGATACATGAATTTACCATCTACAAAATCCATCTTGGTCCCAATCACATGCATCAAAGCTTTTGGATCAATTAGTATTTTAACGCCCTTGTCCTCAACTAATTCATCAAACTTTCATTTCTCATCTATCAGTCAATTCCATAAAATAAAATAAAAATCAATTCCCTACATCTTTATTCTTTTCAAAAATAAGAGAATAGATTTGATAGAAGGATGAGAATATGAGACGAACTAGCGTAATTGAGGGTGTAAGATAAATCGTTACATCCACAAGCCTTAACACCCAATCGAAGGAACGATCTTTGGCACTGTTGAAGAAGGTGATGTATTCTAGAGGCTGCTGCATCAGTCAACATCAGAACTTATCACCTCAAAGTCGGTTGCCCGATTTTCTCTGCGGCGGTCACGAATAATCAAAAAGCCATGGATTTGTGAATAAATCTACGCGAGAGAAATAACAAAATTAAAATAACAAAGTTTAATTACATAAGTTATTGAAATAACAAAGTTGAATTAAAATAATTGAGAGAAATTAAAATTTCTAAAATTTTAACACGATTGAAAATTAAAGGAAGTAAATTTCAACGAGTCCAAACAAAAAAAAAAATCAAAATCCTCCCATACTTGCTAATATTGAGTTCCTTGCTGGGTATAGTGGCTAGGCATCGGGGAACTTGGTGTTTAAAGTTTAGGGAAATCACAAAACAGACTGAGAAATAAAATAGAATAACAAGTTGAGAGGATTTTCGGCTATAAAATAGAAGAATAGGTTGAGAAAGGCTGAGAAAGTTTCAAGGGAATTTAGAAAAAAAAGGGAATCGGGGGAGAGAAAAAAAAAGAACAGGCGGAGAAAGAAAGGGGAATCGGGAAAGAAAAGGCAACAGGGGGAGAGAAATTATTTAAAATTTGAAATCTTTAAAATTTGAAATTATTTAATATATAAATTAAAAAACAATCACTCATATACCCAAAAAACTTTAAAATTATTTTAAATAATAGTATTTTATTTTTTTCATTTAAATAAATAATTTTTAAAAATTTAAGTAATATTTAAAAGAATTAGATAAAATTTGAAATCTTTAAAATTATTTACTATATAAATTAAAAACAATCAGTCATATACCCAAAAACCATTTAAATTATTTTAAATAATAGTTTTTTAATGTTTTTCTTTTTAAACATATATTTTTCAATGTTTTTACTTTTATATTTTTTCAACATGTCGAAAAGAAAACATGATGGGCACTTGAATGATGGGTGACAATATAGAGAGCAAAATGGCTCCGTATCGTTTAAAATAAAATATTTTTTGTGGCGTTTTTATCAAAAACCCAAAACCATAAACCATAAATCCTAAAACTATAAACCCTAAACCCTAAAACTCTAAACCATAAAACACTAAAAACTAAACCATAAACCCTAAAATCATAGACCCTAGACCCTAAATCCCTAAACCATTGTCATAATTATAGATGTTAAGACCAAAACCTTAAAGTTAAACTTACATCGCAATACAATTCATATTTAAAAATTCGAGATTAATCACTAATTAATTGGAATACCAACTAACGACGAAACTATCCATATAATAATGAAAAAAATTAGAAGTCCTGCCAATTTCATAAACCCTAATTTCAAAAATATGGAAGAGATAAGGGGGAAAGTGACATGAAACCGAAAGGGAAAAGTTTTAATGAATAAAGATAAAGTTAAACGATTGGTGGTATATTAGGAGTTAAGACATAAGAGTTCTTCTTTTCTTATGACAACACTTTTTTATAGTTGGGAAAGCTATAACACAAGTCGACTTAGTGTTGGATAAAATCGACTCTTATTTAAGCGTTGCCTTAGGCATGCATATCCCGACCCTTATACAAAGAGTTGGCCAAAGCATATGTCGACAAGTTTATCCTAACACTTAGGAAAGTGTTGGCCCAAGAGTGTCATCATAGAGTTAGACAAAGTCTACTCTTATTTAAGTGTTGCCTTAGGCATGTATATACCAATTCTTATACAAAAAGCTGGCCAAAACATATACCGACAAGTTTATCCCAACACTTCGCAAAGTGTCAGCATAGTGTTGAACAAAGCCGAATCTTAATTAAGCGTTGTCTTAGCCATGCATATCCCAACTCTTGTACAAAGGGTTAGCCAAAGTGTATATCAACAAGTCTATCCCAACACTTAGGAAACTGTTAACCCAGAAGTGTTGGCATAGTGTTGCTAAAAACTGACTCAGATTTAAGCATTGCCTTAGGCATGCATATCCCAACTCTTATATAAAGAGTTGGCCAAAGTGTATATTGGTAAGACTATCTCAACACTTAGGAAAGTGTCAACCCAAAAGTGTTGGCATCGTGTTGGATAAAGCTGACTCTTATTTAAGCGTTACCTTAGACTTGCATATCCCAATTCTTATATAAAGAGTTGGCCAAAGTGTTTATCGGCAAGTCTATCCCAACACTTAGGAAAGTATCAGCCCAAAAGTGTCTGTATAGTGTTGGACAAAGCCGACTCTTTTTTAAGTGTTGCCTTAGGCATGCTTATCCCAACTCTTATACAAAGAGTTGGCCAAAGTGTATGTCGACAAGTCTATCCCAACACTTAGGAAAGTATCGCCCTAACAGTGTCTCAGTAGGCTTATTTTGTTGTAGTGCTCTATCTTTCTATTTCAAAGCAATCAAACACTTTAAACATATAGAATGCAACTTTTGCATTTTACGCGATTTAGTCCTTTTATCAAATTAAACATCCAAACAAAAAAATTAAATCACGAAATCTTCACACTATCATACTAACACGCTGTAAACACATAAAATAATATTAAAATAATTTTCTAACCTCGAATTTGTGGTTCTAAAACCACTGTTCCGATTTAACAAAAAATAGGCAGTTACATAAGCATTTTTGCACGTTAGCCCCTAAACTTTCACTTTTTTTTACAATTTAGTCCTTTTTTTCACAAAATCACAAAATCACACAATTTCATTTAAACCCATGATAGTCGAATATTTATCACACTGCTAGCAGCCCATATTTCTCAATTGTTTACACATTTAACCAGACATTTTCATCTTTTCACAATTTAATCCCTATTTTGCATTTTTACTCAAAATCACTTAACAAAACTAGTAAATCTATCAACAAAGTTTCATAATTCATCATAAATCATCAAAGAAATCATTTATTCATCAATGGCATCTTTCAAAACATTTACAAGTTTTGTAAAATAGTCCTTAAGCTAGCTAATACTAGTTACAACAATCACAAAAAGTAGAAATCATTAAAAATGGGAGAAAAAATAGACTTACATGCACCAAGGATAGATGGCCAAACCTTAAAGCTTCTTCAATGGTTTTCTCAAACCCTAAATTTGGCTAGGAAAAAGATGAATGCACTAACATTTTATTTTGTTTTATTTAATTATAACTTATTTCATAATTTACTATTTTAACCTTGATTATTAAACACATAAATCATCAAATATAAGTCCATTATTGTCCACTTACCATATTAATGGTATAATTTCATCATAAGGACTTCCAATTTAATAATTTATAGCTATTAATCACTTTAAACTATAGAACATCACTATTGCATTTTATGTAATTAATCCTTTTTACCAAATTACGCATTCAAATGCTAAAATTTCTTCACGAAAATTTCACACCATCATACTAACATGATATAAACACTTAAAATAATATTAAAATAATTTTTTGAATTCAGATTTGTGGTTTCAAAATCACTATTCTAATTTAGCCAAAAACGAGTTGTTACATGAATGTATGCTAGAAAGGCTAGTTAGGTCTAAGACCATGGTTGAAAGAAGCTATGGTATCCTTTGAAAGCCCATCAGAACAATAAACACAAAGTTATATTGTGTAAGACCTTAGTTGAAAGATGCTGCAACATCAAGTATAGTCTAAGAAGACATTAAACATAAGAAAGCCTGATAGGACGTTAAACACGAGATAGTCTAATGGGAAGTTAAACACAGGATAGTTTGAAGGGACATTAGACATAGGATAGTCCAGTGGGAACTAAACATGAGATCGTTTGATGAGACATTAAACACAAGATAGTTTGACGGCACATTAAACATGGGATAGTCCACTAGGATGATAAACACGAGGATACTGAAGTGATGGACATAGTTAGACTATGGCAACTAATGGAGGCCACCAGGACATTAAACTTGGAAAGAGTGTACTGTGTAAGACCATGGATCGACTATGGCATCATAGAGAGTCCGCTAGGATGATAATTGGGTGAAAAATTCAAACAAAAATTATGGGACAATCCACATTAAGGAAAATGGAAGTATGGACATGCATTAGATAGTCATCGAGTCGAAGGAACCTACCAATAAAGAGGGAAAAGTCTATTAGAAGAGTAGTTGTAAAAGCCAATAGAGCATATAGGTGGTAACCTAATAGGAATAGTCACAGAAGTTGGTGCACTCGTATTGCTTGGTGTAAACGAAAGTTGGTATAACTAAGGATCATAGATAAGAATCCACCATTACGGAACATTATGGGTATTTTGAGAAATCATAAAGGTTAATGGCTTGTCATACATACGCCAGTTAGTTCATAAGGAAAAGAGGGGTGAGTTAGAACCTATCAACAAAGTATAATACGCCGAATGACAAAATTGTCTATCAAGACTATTCCTCTTTAAGCAAAAAACCATTGAGGGAGTATCAGCCAAATGACTAGATAGGCAAGGATGCTGAATGAGAAAGAACCCTAGAGGGCCTCTAGTGGTAGTTGACTTATTTTTATGGCCAAAGCGATCCACAGCAAATGGGTATATCACAGTTATGAACATGGTACCTTGGACAAGGTGGATTACAAAGAAGTAATCCAACTACGATTTGTTGTAAGTGGGACACTAGATTGGTGGGAAATCTTCTAGGTAATCCCAAAGGATGCGATGAAAACAAGCCCATCGTGCCTAGGGTAATAGTAAAGTCTGCCATAGATTATTCAAATTGGGAACAATTATTAAAGGAAATATACTCAATTGTCTTTAGAAGGTATGTCAGAGGGCCACATAAATAGAGCATAATGATGGGAAGCAAAATCCATATTGGGGATAAGTGGAAGAAAGAAGTTAGTTAAAAGAAAGGATAGAATCCGCAGATATTGCAAGGCATTTAGTGGAAATGTAAAACTTGATTGAAGATTTGTAGAATGGCTAGAAGGAAATCATTCAACGATCTATCCACTAGCGGATACGATTAGGAATAGAATAAGGTCCACTATGAAGGTCTAGGATAAAACTTTCGAATGAGCAGGGAGTTATTGTATCTAATATTATTTATTTAAACCCGGCAAGGTAGGGTGTGTTTTGTGTAATGTAGAAACGCACTAAGGTCATCTGAACTTACCAAAATATTGCCTATGTTTTGCAGGATTGGCAGAATAGGGGACTTGAGGAGGGACTAAGCTAGATAGAGGTAGATCGAGGGTCGATCATTAATTTAGTGTGATGCAGATTGGACGTGGTATAGTTAGGGACTTCGCCATAGGGCGACTATATTGTATTTTTTTAAATTCCTTAGATTCCGGAGTTCAGATGTGAAATTTAATTTTCTTTTTTTTAAAAAATGTTGATAGTGTTGAAAACATTATAAATATACAATTTGTTTTTAAATTAGTGAGTTATTAGTATGAATGAGAACACAAATCATTTATGACACCCGCACCTGGATTCGTCGAATGGGTCGGGTGGGGGTGTTACAAGAAACACCCGCACCTAGATTCGTCGAATGGGTCGGGTGGGGTGTTACAAGAAATGAATCCAACATCCAGCTAGAGATCCTTGCCTCAACAATATTTGTGTAATCCTGTTTTTGTTTAAAGTATTGCATGTACCTATGTTGAGTCAATTTTTTTGTATAATAGGTAGTCATGTTTATATTGAAGCTTAAAATGGTAACTTGGAAATGGTCAAATAGTGGATTTGTATATGTGAATATGGTATTTGTTTTGGATTGCATGAAAGATTGCAATATTGACATTTATTTATGTTAATGTGTAAGTCAACTTGAAAAATTAATGGTAATTGTCAGAAGTGTTTAAGTTAATATGTATGATTAGGTAAGTAATGATATACATATGATGAGATATATTAGGAATGAATAATTGGGAATGGCATATTTGGTTGAAATGGTGATTGGTTGTGATGAAATTGTTATCTAAGTGAAGCTTGTGGGTACCATTTTGTACCATTTAGAAAAATATGGTTACGTTGCGACGTTAGACCCTTGTCATCGTGACAAGACCAAGTTAGTATGTTGCGTCGTGATGAGGAATCCTTATAGTTGCGACACCAACCCAATATTTTAAAAATATTACAATTTGGTCCTAATTCAACCTCAGGTTAGCAATAGAGCTTTTTTAAGCTCGTGTAAGACTAAAAAATGATTGTATATCATATTATATGCATGTGTTGCTCATAGTTAAATGCATAATGATATAAATTGAAGTATCTGATCATAGTTGTTTCAACAATGAAAGTGACATCTTGTAGCTTAGACTTGGCAGTCGAGTTAGGTATGGGGTGTTACATATTTCATTTGACAACTTGCTTAGGTATGAGTTGCCAAATTTGATATTAGAGCATCTTTGATCGATAATGGTCATGAGAAGTTAATAAACTAGTATTAAAGGGCAATAAAGTATTTGAAATGACATAAAAAAATTCTAATCTTTAAAATGTGCTAAAATCGATTAGTTTAGGTCAATAAATACAAGGGTCTCTAAAATTTTGATAGAGTTATTACTTAACCTTTAGCAACACTTAACTGTAACCTTACTTATCATCTTATCACATAAATTGCAACACTATTATGATCATCTTAATAATAATACATGTATTTAAACAAGGTTCCAAAATATGTTCTTGTCTATGTAAATGCCATACTATAAATATATATCAAAATATAAGGTTTCGAATATTACAATTGGAATGTGACTTCACAAGGATTTGGTGTAACTTCATGATCTACTTCTTCACCTATCTAATAGGGGTAAATTGATATATAAAATTCTAGTACTTTTATGCTCATTTCAACCTACTTTTGAGAGAAACTGAGCAGGGTTAAATAGTGTTTTAGGTCGTTAGTAGGTCTGGTTGTATTTTTGTGTCGTTGTTAGCATTTGTATGTTGTTTTAAAGTTTTAGTATTAAATTGATGTTAGGAATATGCCTAAAGACCAATCATGTAATGACTCTAATAACATACTTTTACCTAGCTTATTAATAAAGACATTGTCATTATTTTTATTAGTACTTATTTTTTTATTTGAATAATTTGTATAATGATAATTTCCAAAGCATGATATGATCCTTCTTAAATGTCCTTAGTGAAGTTTTATTGTAGGCTTGGATAACAATAATACATTGAGACTAATATGTGTTTGATTGATGACAAGTGTTGTTATAAATATGTGATATCAAATCAACACATAACTGTATGTTAGACAATAATATATATGATTGACCTGCCATGAGAATGTTCATTGGATTATTACGTAGTAGTCATAACATTTTTGATGATGGTAATTGTTTGTATGATCCTTAGACTTGAGATCATCATTATATCAAAATTGCTAGTTGTATGCTTTTACACAGTCAAACATCTTCAGTAAATGATTGTGCTACAAAGACCAATGTTAGGTGTGTCACAATCTATGTAGTGGGATGTGAGTGATTAAGATAGGATTTGTTCCTCCTACATAATGGGAGTAATATCTTAGGCCTCTTGATAGAGTGAGACCAGAAAGAGATGGTCAGGCTCAAATGAATTGATATGAGATATCATACTCCTTTTTTATCTTAGTCTACTCAGGAAATCAAGAAATAAGAGATTGGGCTGTACAAGGTTGACTATTCCATGACTGGTATTCAATCTAGATATCAAGGGCAAAGGGATATATTACAAGATGACATTATCACGGAAAGTTTATGTTGAACCATGATTTCTTGTACCTTGGGTAGTTGTGATGCATTACTAGATGTTACTCACTATTTATAACATTAGAAATGTTCTAATATTACTACCAATATTGTAGGATCTGAACACCTCAATACCTGACCTGATTGTCTGGTCCGAGCTAAAAGGTGCCACATTCATTGCTAGAGCAACTATGATCAAATTATATTCAATTAGAACTCGATAAACATTCAAATATAAAAAAAAAAACATGTGTATAAAATGATACATAATTGTTTCCAGGTCTTATATGTAACAACCCGTTTTTAATGAAATCAAAATAGTGGTTTTGGAACCACAAATCTGATATGGAAATATTTACTTTATTATTATTTTAATGTTTATAGCATGTTAGTAGAGTCATATAAAAAGTTTGTTAAGAAATTTTATCGTTTGCATGCTCAATTTGATAAAAAGGATTAAATCGTAAATGATGCAAAATTAGAGTTCTATTGTTAAAGGTACAAAATGACTATGAAATTAAGTGGTTGGAGGGTTTATGCTGTAATTAGACCATGTGTTTAGTTGATGGACATATTTGACATAGTTTAAATGATTTTTAAAGTTATAAACAAAGGTCAATTTAATAATTAACAAAAATAAACTAAAATTAAATTAAAGAAATGGAAGATATCAACTTTCTTCCTCATTCACCACCGAAATTAGAGAAAAAAAACACCATTGGCGAGCTTGAAATATTCGGCTAGCTTAGTCCATGCATGAGATCAATTTTGAGATTAGTTTTTAATGATTTCTATATTTTTGAGGTCGTTGTAGCTTAATCTAGCTAGCCCAGAGATTAATTTGCAAAACTATTAAAGTATTAGGGTTTTACCATTGATGAATGTACATGTGTTTTGATGTTTGATTATCAACAATGAATGGTTGTTGTTAGATAAACAAGTTTTGTAAAGTGATTTTGATTGAAAATGTTAAATAGGGATTAAATTGAGAAAAATGGAAATTTTGTGGTGAAATGTGTGAATAATGAAATTTAGGGCTTGCTAGGGGCCTATATGATATTTGGCTAGTGTAATATCCCGAATTAGGGCCTAATCGGAATAGTGGTTTCGTGACCACAAATTCGAGGTAGAAATAATTATTTTGTAATTATTTTGAGGTTTATGATATGAT
This sequence comes from Gossypium stocksii, assembly GCA_020496765.1. Lineage (NCBI taxonomy): Eukaryota > Viridiplantae > Streptophyta > Magnoliopsida > Malvales > Malvaceae > Gossypium > Gossypium stocksii. The sequence goes on from CM035627.1 coordinate 32,726,387, forward strand.
TGCATGATTGTGTGAAAATTTCGTGAAGAAATTCTATGCGTAAAGTGCTTAATTTAAAATTAGGGACTAAATCGAATAAGTTGCAAAACTTGCATTCTAGAAGTTTCTAGTATGAAATTGCTTTGAAATATTAATTAGGAGGTCTTAAATAGTAATTTGGCCAATTTTAAGTTCATGGACAAAATTTGGACACGGATGGAATTTTTGAAAGTTTAGTAAGGAGGGGCATTTTGGTCATTTGGATATTAACATGAAATAAAAAGGGAAAAATAACACAAAACTGATCATCTTCTTCATTACCACCAAATTTCAAGGGTTCTCCATAGCTAGGGTTTGTTTCAAGCTTCCAAGCTCCATAGTAAGTGATTCCAAGCCTCGTTTTTAATGTTCTTTACATTTTCGTAGTCCCGGTAACTCGATAAAGCTTATGTTAGCAATAATTTAAGTTAGGGTTCATATTTGGAAAAATACCCATAGGTGAAATTTGTGTATTTTGATGTTTTATGATGGAATATGAGGTTTTAAATTATGTTAGACAACTTGTGCTACTCGATTTTAAGTAAAAACGAAAAAAACGGCTTAATCGGTAAAAGTACATATTGTTCATAAGTATGTGTTATAGTGGGAATTTGAGCTTGCTAATAGCAAATAAATGATCAGCATGTCCTAAAAATAAGAATTTGAAATAAAATTTAATTTTTGAGCTTTGGGGCAAAAGTATAAATATGTAAAAGTTTAGGGGCAAAATTATAATTTTTCCAAAATTTGAATTTAGGACTATTTTGATAAATGTGAGTATTAAATAAGTTAAATGTGTTATTTTAGATCAAGAAAGACGTGGAATCAACCTTGATCGAGGAAAAGAAAAGATTGTGGACTAAATTGCAAAATTGCTATATTTTGTACCGAGGTAAGTTCATGTGTAAATAATGTAACATAATTGCTATTTTAAGTGATTTAATGCTATTTATATGATATGATACTTGTTATTATGAATATTATGCTTTGTGAAATATTATGTATTGGTATGAAAAGTATGTGATTAAATTGATATTGGTATGAAAAGTATGTGATTAAATTGATAAGTATGAGATGCAAGCAACGTATTGGTTCCGATATTTTGAGGAGAACGACGGGGAAATGTGTGATTGAGGAAAATTCCGTTTGAACCTTGGGAATAGATTAGGATACAAGTGACATGTCACTAGGATGGTTGGGCATCCGAGCTCGTTGAGTTGAGTCCGAGTTCACTAATGGATGCAAATGTTCGAACTCGTTGAGTTGAGTCCGAGTTCGTGAGATGTAACTAGGCATCCGAACTCGTTGAGTTGAGTCCGAGTTCACTTATGGATGCGAACGCCCGAGCTCGTTGAGTTGAGTCCGAGTTCGCTTATGGGTGGGTTACATGGTCGCTTGATTACATATGTTGCACTTATGTGCAAATTATCCATGTATCTGAGTTATATTCCGATGTGTTCAACGGGTAAAATTTTAGCGAAATGGAAGAATGCTTGAGATGCAAATGATATTTTTGTAAGTTTCGCGAAATGCACACTTTGGACAGGTATGTTCTTAACCCTCGGGTTGAAACTTGATACACGATGGCTAGAAATGTGGACTATGTCTTGGTGATAACATGCTAATGTTGTTTGGTATAATTGCTTTGTTATGTTACTTGTTATTTGCATATGGACTTACTAAGCATTTATGCTTACTCCCCCCTTTTTATTCATTGTAGTTTTGGACAAGCCGGCTCAGGAATCGGGATAGGTCGAAGGCTTGATCACACTATTCGAAGGACTTTTTGGTAAAATGGCTTGTATAACTTAAGTATGGCATGTATAGCAATGTTCTTATTTTGTGTAAATAATCTTATGATATGGTTGTGGTTTGGTTAAGAAAATGCTTGGTAATGATTAGTCATTGGAATGGCTAGCCTAGATAATGTTGGATGCTATGTGAGACTAATATGTTCTGTAGTTCATGAAAATTCATAAAAAGATGAAATTTGCCATAAAACAGAACATTACAGTAACAATGACGTGAGTTTTAAAAATCACTAAAAATAGTAGAAACTGAATTAGGTGATGAATTAAATATAGAATTAAAGCTTATTGTGTCTACTTTCATATGGAAGAAGCAAAACAGGGAAAGAAGTTATATGTGATGAGATATTTGAGTTTTAGTGAGACATGGCCAGAGCCATTTCTGGATCCCCTGTTCCAAATTTGGGAATTCACCATAAATTGTACAAAAATAATTAGGAGGTATGCTTTATATTTTCAAAATAATTATTGAGTCTAGTTTTAAGAGAAATAAACGTCATATTCATATGAATTTTTTAGAGAGAGAAAAGTGGTTCGTAGTAAGAAGAGGTCAGTGCAGTCAAGTCCTGAAACAGGGGTAAATTTAACTAATAAACTGTACTAATTGACCCAACCAAAAATTATATAAAACAATTAGTATATATATATGAGTCTAGTTTCAGGAAAAATTTACGGATCTTGATTTTGAGTTTTGTAACTCGAGATATGAGTTTTTTTATAACCATAACGCAGGTAGACAGTATGCTGTGAATGTAGAATTAAATGTTTCAAAGTTCTTAAAATGGAAAATTATGTTCAGTAACACCTCAAGCTCGACTCCGACGACGGTCTCGGGCGTGGGGGCATTACATTTGGTGGTATCAGAGAAGGTTTAGTCGGTTCTCGGATTAATGTGTTGCATGCTCGAGTTTTGCTGTACATGCCATATATACATATTGTGATAGTGTGACAACTTCTGACCTTTTAAATGATTTTTTTTATAGTAAATGGATCCCGATCCAGCTATGGCTGATGATGTAGAGAGTAATGCACTAGATCCGGCTGAAGGGGTGGTGCCGACTGAAAATCCACCTCCCACTATTGGTCAAGGAGGAGGAGAAAGGGGTCGAGAAGCCTTTCTCCAGATGATGAGTGCTTGGTATACTGAGTTCGTTCGTACGAAACCGAATGTACAACCTCCCCCACCTCCCCCAATTCCTCAACCTGTACCCCCGATGCCTCAGGGTGTGGATATGATGAAATTCCAAAGAACTCCAGTTGATAAAATTCGTAAGCTAGGGGCTAAAGAATTCAGAGCTAATATAGATGATGATGCCGAGAAAGTAGAGTTCTGGCTTGAGAATTCTATCCGGGTATTTGATGAACTGTCTTGTACACCTGAAGAATGCTTGAAATGTGCTATATCTTTCTTGAGGGATTCAGCCTACAATTGGTGGAAGACATTAATTTCGGTGGTAACGAAAGAGAGAGTAACCTGGGAATTCTTTCAAGAAGAGTTTCGGAAGAAATACATCAGTGAAAGATTTATTGACCAGAAGCGTAAAGAGTTTCTTGAGCTAAAGCAAGGTAATATGACAGTCACTGAATATGAAAAAGAGTTCGTCAGATTGAGCAAGTATGCCAGAGAATATGTTCCTACAGAGGCCAAAATGTGCAGGCGATTTGAAGATGGGCTCAATGAAGAAATTAAGGTATTTGTTGGGATTCTTGAATTAAAAGAAATGGTGGTACTTGTCGATCGAGCTTGCAAGACTGAAGAACTACTTAAAGAGAAGAAAAAAGTAGAATCTGAGACACGAAATTGGAAGAAAAGACCGATGGGCGGTGCACCCTCACAGCAACCCGAAAAACCAAGAAATATGAATCCTCGTTCCCAAGTTTCAGCTAGACAGTCATATGGGAATTTTAAGAAGCAAAATATGGGTCCTAAGTCCCAGACTACTTTGGCAGCTAGTGTAGGGAACTCGAGATTTGTTAAGCTTGAGTGCCAGTGGTGTGGAAGAAATTATTTTGGTCCGTGCAGAGCAAATGAATGTTTTCGATGTGGTTCTCCGGATTATTTTATTAGAGACTGCCCAGAGAAAGTTGAAAAAGAAAGATTTCAAAGCACGAAAACTGGTGGTACAGATTCGAGAGGAAGGTATTCAAGAAAAGCTGGGAGTGAAGCAAGCAGCAAGAATATGGTCAGAGATTCAGCAGTTAAATCTGAAGGAAGGGCTCCGGCTAGAACTTATGCCATTAAAGCACGTGAAGATGCTTCCTCACCTGACATGATCACCGGTATATTTTCTCTTTATGATGTTAATGTTACTACTTTAATTGGTCCCGGTTCTACTCATTCATATTTGTGCATAAAATTGGTGTCTAGCATGAATATATCTGTTGAGAACACAGAATTTATGATTAAAGTGTCAAATCCGTTAGGCAAATGTGTTATAGTTGATAAAGTATGCAAGAAATGTCCTTTAATGATTCGGGGTTATTACTTTCCGGCTGACTTGATGTTGTTGCCGTTTGATGAGTTTGATGTTATTTTGAGCATGTATTGGTTGACATTGCATGATGCTATAGTAAATTGTAAACAGAAAGTTATTGAATTAAAGTATGAAAATGGCGAAACTCTGCGGGTTGAATCAGATAAATCAGAGGCATTGTCTAGTGTGATTTCTTCAATGTCGGCTCAGAGATATTTAAGAAAGGGTTATGAAGCTTATTTAGCGTATGTGATGAATACAAAAGAAATTGAAAAGAAAGTTGAATTAGTGCCGATTGTGTGTGAGTTTGCAGATGTGTTTCTAGAGGAGTTGCCAGGTTTGCCACCAGTTAGAGAAGTAGAATTTGGTATAGAGTTGATAGCGGGAATAACTCTGATCTCGATTGCTCCGTACAGAATGGCACCAGTAGAGCTGAAAGAATTAAAGTCGCAGTTGCAAGAGTTGACTGACAAAGGCTTTGTGAGACCGAGTTTTTCGCCTTGGGGTGCTCCTGTATTATTTGTGAAAAAGAAGGATGGTTTTATGAGATTGTGTGTAGACTATCGGTAGTTAAACAAGGTGACAATCAAGAACAAGTATCCGTTGCCGAGAATTGATGATTTGTTTGATCAGCTGAAAGGAGCGACGTGGTTTTCAAAGATTGAGTTGAGATCTGGGTACTATAAGCTACTGGTAAAAGAGTCAGATGTGCCTAAAACTGCTTTTAGGACAAGGTATGGTAATTATGAATTTTTAGTTATGCCGTTTGGGTTAACAAATGCTCCTGCTGTGTTTATGGATTTGATGAACCGTATACTTCGACCATACTTGGATAAGTTTGTTGTGGTATTCATAGATGATATTTTAATCTATTCAAAAGATGAGACCGAGCATGCCGAGCATTTGACAATAGTTTTGCAGACTTTGAGAGATAAGCAGTTATATGCCAAGTTTAGTAAAAGTGAATTTTGGCTTCGGGAAGTTGGATTTTTGGGTCATATTGTTTCAGGTGATGGTACACGGGTTGATCCCAGTAAAATTTCAGCTATTGTTGATTGGAAACCATCGAAGAATGTAATTGAAGTTAGAAGTTTCTTGGGGTTAGCTGGGTATTATCGATGGTTTGTGAATGGATTTTCTATAATTGTTGCTCCTATGACCCGACTACTCCGAAAGGATATTAAATTTGAGTGGACAGAAGAGTGTCAACAGAGTTTTGAAAAGTTAAAAAAGTTATTGACCGAAGCACCAGTGTTGGTACAACCTGAGTCAGGTAAGGAATTTGTGGTGTATAGTGATGCTTCTCGAAATGGTTTGGGATGTGTACTTATGCAAGAAGGAAAGGTTGTGGCTTATGCTTCGAAGCAGTTAAAATCTCACGAAAGGAATTATCCGACTCATGATTTGGAATTGGCTGCTATAGTGTTTGCTTTGAAGATTTGGCGACATTATCTGTATGGTGAAAAGTGCCAAGTATATACTGACCACAAAAGTCTTAAATACTTGATGTCATAAAAAGAATTGAATTTGAGATAGCAAAGATGGTTAGAATTGTTGAAAGATTACGAGCTTGTGATTGACTACCATCCAGGAAAAGCAAATGTAGTTGCCGATGCCTTGAGCAGAAAGGTGTTGTTTGCTTTGAGAGCTATGAATACTTAGTTGATGGTGTCAGATGATGGTTCGATTTTAGCAGAGTTGAGAGCAAGACCGATGTTTTTACAAGAGATTTGTGAAGTTCAGAAAAATGACAAAGAACTGCAAGCTAAAAGGAAGCAATGTGAGATTGATACAGGATCAGATTTCAGAATCGATTTTGATGGTTGCTTGATGTTTAAAAATCAGATTTGTGTACCGAAAAATGATGAGTTGATTCAAAAGATCTTGCATGATGCACATAATGGTTGTTTGTCGATTCACCCAGGCAATACGAAAATGTATAATGACTTGAAGAAAATGTATTGGTGGAATGGAATGAAAAGAGATATATCAGAGTTTGTATCCAAATGCTTAATTTGTCAACAAGTGAAAGCTAAACACCAAGTGCCTTCGGGATTACTTCAGCCTATTATGGTTCCTGAATGGAAATGGGATCGGATTACTATGGATTTTGTCTCAGGGTTGCCATTGACTCCAGGAAAGAAAGATGCCATCTGGGTAATAGTTGACAGATTAACTAAGTCGGCTCATTTTATTCCAGTACGTACAGATTATTCTCTTAACAAGTTGGTTGAACTGTATGTCAGAGAAATTGTTAGACTACATGGAATACCATTGTCGATCATATCAGATAGAGATCCGAGATTTACCTCGCGGTTTTGGAAAAAGTTGCAAGACGCGTTAGGTACAAAGTTAAATTTCAGTACTACTTTTCATCCACAAACTGATGGGCAATCAGAGAGAGTAATTCAGATTCTTGAAGACATGCTCAGATGTTGTGTATTAGAATTTCAAGGAAGTTGGGAAAGATATCTACCATTGGTGGAATTCGCTTACAATAACAGTTATCAGACGAGCTTGAAGATGGCACCTTATGAAGCATTGTATGGTCGTAAGTGTCGAACGCCTTTGTATTGGACTGAACTCAAGGAAAATCGGATCTATTGAGTTGATCTAATAAAAGAAACCGAAGAAAAAGTGAAGATAATTCGAGATTGTTTGAAAGCTACTTCAGATAGACAGAAATCTTATGCAGATTTGAAACGAAAAGAAATTGAGTTTCAAGTTGGTGATAAAGTATTTTTAAAGGTGTCTCCGTGGAAGAAAGTTCTTAGATTTGGACGGAAGGGCAAATTAAGTCCGCGTTTTATCGGGCCGTATGAAATAATTGAAAGAGTTGGACCGATAGCTTATCGGTTGAAATTGCCATCTGAATTGAAGAAGATTCATGATGTGTTCCATGTGTCTATGTTAAGTCGGTATCGTTCGGACCCTTCACATGTGGTTTCACCGACAGAAATTGAACTACAACCAGACATGACCCATGAAGAAGAACCGATAAAGATTTTAGCTCGAGAAGTTAAACAACTAAGGAATAAAAGTATTGCTCTTGTGAAAGTGTTGTGGCAAAAGCATGGAGTAGAAAAGGCTACATGGGAGCCTAAGGAAACTATGAGAAATCAATATCCACACCTGTTTACCGGTAAGATTTTCGAGGACGAAAATCCTTAAAGGGGGAGTTGTAATATCCTGAATTAGGGCCTAATCGAAATAGTGGTTTTGTGACCATAAATCCGAGGTAGAAATAATTATTTTATAATTATTTTGAGGTTTATGATATGATTGCATGATTGTGTGAAAATTTCGTGAAGAAATTCTATGCGTAAAGTGCTTAATTTAAAATTAGGGACTAAATCGAATAAGTTACAAAACTTGCATTCTAGAAGTTTCTAGTATGAAATTGCTTTGAAATATTAATTAGGAGGTCTTAAATAGTAATTTGGCCAATTTTAAGTTCATGGACAAAATTTGGACATGGATGGAATTTTTGAAAGTTTAGTAAGGAGGGGCATTTTGGTCATTTGGATATTAACATGAAATAAAAAGGGAAAAATAACACAAAATTGATTATCTTCTTCATTACCACGAAATTTCAAGGGTTCTCCATAGCTAGGGTTTGTTTCAAGCTTCCAAGCTCCATAGTAAGTGATTCCAAGCCCCGTTTTTAATGTTCTTTACGTTTTCGTAGTCCCGGTAACTCGATAAAGCTTATGTTAGCAATAATTTAAGTTAGGGTTCATATTTGGAAAAATACCCATAGGTCAAATTTGTGTATTTTGATGTTTTATGGTAGAATATGAGGTTTTAAATTATGTTAGACAACTTGTGCTACTCGATTTTAAGTAAAAACGAACAAAATGGCTTAATCGGTAAAAGTACATATTGTTCATAAGTATGTGTTATAGTGGGAATTTGAGCTTGCTAATAGCAAATAAATGACCAGCATGTCCTAAAACATAAGAATTTGATATAAAATTTAATTTTCGAGCTTTGGGGCAAAAGTGTAAATATGTAAAAGTTTAGGGGCAAAATTGTAATTTTTCTAAAATTTGAATTTAGGACTATTTTGATAAATGTGAGTATTAAATAGGTTAAATGTTTTATTTTAGATCAAGAAAGACGTGGAATCAACCTTGATCGAGGAAAAGAAAAGATTGTGGACTAAATTACAAAATTGCTATATTTTGTACCGAGGTAAGTTCATGTGTAAATAATGTAACATAATTGCTATTTTAATGCTATTTATATGATATGATATTTGTTATTATGAATATTATGCTTTGTGAAATATTATGTATTGGTATGAAAAGTATGTGATTAAATTGATAAGTATGAGATGCAAGCAACGTATTGGTTCCGATATTTTGAGGAAAACGACGGGGAAATGTGTGATTGAGGAAAATCCCGTTTGAACCTTGGGAATAGATTAGGATACAAGTGACATGTCACTAGGATGGTTGGGCATCCGAGCTCGTTGAGTTGAGTCCGAGTTCACTTATGGATGCAAATGTTTGAACTCGTTGAGTTGAGTCCGAGTTCGTGAGATGTAACTAGGCATCCGAACTCGTTGAGTTGAGTCCGAGTTCACTTATGGATGCGAACGCCCGAGCTCGTTGAGTTGACTCCGAGTTCGCTTATGGGCGGGTTACATGGTCGCTTGATTACATATGTGGCACTTATGTGCAAATTATCCATGTATCCGAGTTATATTCCGATGTGTTCAACGGGTAAAATTTTAGCGAAATGGAAGAATGCTTGAGATGCAAATGATATTTTGGTAAGTTTCGCGAAATGCACACTTTGGACAGGTATGTTCTTAACCCTCGGGTTGAAACTTGATACACGATGGCTAGAAATGTGGACTATGTCTTGGTGATAACATGCTAATGTTGTTTGGTATAATTGCTTTGTTATGTTACTTGTTATTTACATATGGACGTACTAAGCATTTATGCTTACTCCCTCCTTTTCATTCATTGTAGTTTTGGACAAGCCGGCTTAGGAATCGGGATAGGTCGAAGGCTCGATCACACTATCCGAAGGACTTTTTGGTAAAATGGCTTGTATAACTTAATTATGGCATGTATAGCAATTTTCTTATTTTGTGTAAATGATCTTATGATATGATTATGGTTTGGTTAAGAAAATGCTTGGTAATGATTAGTCATTGGAATGGCTAGCCTAGATAATGTTGGATGCTATGTGAGACTAATATGTTCTGTAGTTCATGAAAATTCATAAAAAGATGAAATTTGCCATAAAACAGAACATTATAGTAACAATGACGTGAGTTTGAAAAATCACTAAAAATAGTAAAAATTGAATTAGGTGATGAATTAAAACATAATTAAACCTTATTGTGTCTACTTTCATATGAAAGAAGCAAAACAGGTAAAGGAGTTATAGGTGATGAGATATTTGAGTTTTAGTAAGACAGGGCTAGAGCGATTTCTGGATCCCCTGTTCCAAATTTGGGAATTCACCATAAATTGTACAAAAATAATTAGGAGGTATGCTTTATATTTTCAAAATCCTTATTGAGTCTATTTTTAAGAGAAACAAACACTATAGTTATATGAATTTTTTAGAGAGAGAAAAGTTGTTCGTAGTAAGAAGAGGTCAGTGCAGTCGAGTCCTAAAATAGGGGTAATTTTAACTAATAAAATGTACTAATTGGCCCAACAAAAAATTCTATAAAAAAATTAGTATATAGATATATGAGTCTAGTTTTAGGAAAAATTTACAGATCTTGATTTTGAGTTTTGTAACTTGAGATATTATTTTTTTTGTAACCATAACGCAGGTAGACAGTATGCTGTGAATGTAGAATTAAATGTTTCAAAGTTCTTAAAATGGAAAATTATGTTCAGTAACACATCAAGCTCGACTCCGGCGACGGTCTCGGGCGTGGGGGCATTACAGATAGCATGGGTTGAAATTGAATTGCATGAATTTGCATTTTTATGAGTTTAGGACTAAATTGTAAAGAAGTCAAAAGTTTAGGGGCAAAATAGGAATTTTGCCATAACATGATTTTTGGGTTAAATTGAGTAGAATGATGATTAAATAAGTGAAATTTGGTTATATAGACTGAGAAAAGCAACATTCGGATTTGAATCAGGGAAAGGGCAAAGTTATCGACTAAATGATTATTTTCGTCATTCGAGTTCGAGGTAAGTTCGTATGTTTAATAAGCATTAGATTATATGTGTTTAAATGCTCAATTGATATAATTGTGATAATACGACACCACAGAAATTCTCGACGAGGCATCTACAAAGTATGGATCCTGGTTGAACCTTAGGAATAGATAGGATACAAATGGCATGTCATTTGGGGTTACTGTGTTATGGATGTTGGTCCCGTACATTTTACCAGTGGTTGAGTTTTTTGGCATGTGCTACTGTTACTCATCAACTTGTGTGAGTAACACCGTGTAGTTACATCTTGACCGTCAGCTTGTGTGAGCAAACCCAATGATGGCTCGAGAATGAGCATCTATATGAGATATGAGATAGATGTGGTTTTAACCACATATTGGCACTTAGTGTGCAAGATTCCTGAGTATCCAATATTATTCCAAATGGTTCAACAGACATAGTGAAGATATAAAAGAGTAAAAGATTGATATGTATCAGTACAGGTATGTACGTGAATCATATGAGAACTAAATCTGTGAGATTTGTGATTTCATGTCTAACCGTGTGACTAAATATGTGTTAGGCTTATGGATCAAGTTGAGTTGCATTATGCTATGTTTATTTACTTAAATTATGATTAAATGGTAACCTGAGTTTTAAGATATACAAACTTACTAAGCTTAATAGCTTACTATGTTTACTTTTCCGTGTTTTATAATGATTTAGAAGCTCGCTTGGATTGGAAGTTGCCCAAGATCTCATCACACTATTTAGCATTGTTTTGGTACTTTTGGACTTAATGTATTTTGGTGAAATGGCATGTATAGGTGTTTTGGCTATGTCACCTAATTGACTTGTGTTTTGATCACCTGAGATGGCTTGTAATGTAATCATATATTTTAATATGTAAATATGTGTAATTGGCCTTATGTGATGTGTTGATATAATGCTATGTGAATGCCCTACTTGTGAAGGTGTGTTTTGGCACCAAATGGTTGGACTTGAGCTGAATATACATGTTAAGTTTTAGGCACAATGTTTCATTTATGTACCTGATCATTTAGGTAGAATTCGGTAGTATAGTTGGTACATTTTAAGTGGTCAAATGAATGTGCTTATGGATATCATGTTGTATGTATAGATATTACATGTTGTAAACATGATATTGGTTAGTTTTGAATGCTTATTTAAGCCATGGTTGTATGTGCATTATTGAGCTTAATTTGGTACCTATTTGGGTGAGAAATATGGCTTGGAACAAAGCCTATTGTTGTCTACACGGGTATAGACATAGGCGTGTGTCTCAGTCGTGTGTGACACATAGTCAGGTGAAACAGTCGTGTGTCCCTTATTACCTCTTTAGAAAGTAAGCCAATGAGTTACACGAGCGTCTCACACACGGCTAAGACATACGCCCGTGTCTCTAACCTTGTGGACAAAAATAGGCTATGTTCCAAGCCATATTTCTCACCCAAATTTACATCAACCTAAACACTTTAATTGGTCATTTCCTTATATGCACCCAAATGCCTAAAGCATAACATGTATACCATTCCTTCAATTCATCTAATAGGTAGCAAACTACCAACTCACAAACAAGGCATTCCCAAGGAAATTGTAAAACATATAAAATGAGGCCAATTACACTTGTATATACAAACCAACATATACCAAAACAAGTCAAATCAAATGGCTATTTACATAACCAAAACAAATAAACTTTCATTAGCCTAATGGCCTATACGTGTAACACCCCAAACCCGGCCTAGACGTTATGGCTGAATCTGGTGGTGTCACATTGAAGTGTGAAACGTATAACTCATTGTCATTGGAAACCTCAAAATTAGTTAATCAATTTGTGATTAAACGGTGACTTCAAATCGGTTTGTTCATTTTCAAAAACGTGCGTGCCTATTTGTGTGCATTAAAAGATGATTTAAAACCTTATGTAAGTATCGAAAGTTTCTTTAAAATGTTGCTAAAACTTTAAAGTCTTGTTTGGAGCAAAAGCTTCACTTTTAAAATAGTTGCGTAATTGCGTCTGTTTTGCAAAAACGTTATTCCTTTTTTAAAAAAACCGAGTTCTAATACTAACAGTTGTAAAGCAGAGTAATAAAACCAAATTAAAATTAAAATCCAAAAGAGGCCTTATTACATAAAAAAATACCCAAAATGAAATTAATAGAAAATAAGAATCAATTATAAAATATACGCAGTCGTGTGGCCACCTCCGTCGACTCCCTCACAGCACCGACCCGCCTACGACTGGGGATTACCTGTACAGCTAAACAAAAGGGTGAGTTTACGAAAACTCAGTGTGTAATCCCTTATCAAATAGTCAAACATACAATATGCAATAACACTCAGGGCCTGAGCCCTTTACAGAAATAGTATCAGTGTGGGCCTTAGCCCACTACAGTAACAGTAGCAGTATCAGTATCAGTGCAGTAATGCAATTAGAAATCGTACCCAATCTAGCCTCTACACACCACTACGTCCCGCCAGCCATACCATGTGAGGATTAAATCGACCCACCCAGCCAGACACACCAAGATTAGCATCGGTTGCGGCACCAATCAGTATCGCAGCAAAGCTACCAGTAAATAGGATGGCTAAAAGCCATAAACAAGATGGCTATAAGCCATAAGTAGGATGGCTAAAAGCTATAAGCAGTATGGCTAAAAGCTATAAGCTCGATTCGGATCCATTACTATATAAAACAGATTTCAGAGGATGTCAGGAGATATCACACTATCACATTTCATGTACATGGCATGTATAGCTAGACCTAAACCACTACGCTAGTCCTAGAATCGACTAAACTGTAGCTCTGATACCAACCAAATGTAACACCCCTATCCCATAACCATCGCCAGAACAGGAAAGGAGCGTTACCAAACATGTAATCAGACTGAATCAGTAAAATTTTAAATTTTTTAATCATTAACCATTATGTATTTTCAAACATCAAAGCGTGCTTCAAATGATCATAAAATGATGCATATAACTATTGAGGATAAAATTGAAATCATAGTAAAAGATATGAAAATAATCATAAATTTTCAAGTTAGGGACACACGGCCGTGCTCCTTTGCCCGTGTCCTCTCGTACGATTGTGGCTATCCAACACGCCCGAATCGCATGACCCGTGGTTGAAACTGACTTACCTCACATGGCCTCTAGACATGCCCGTGTACAAAACAAAGCAGACCATGTGACTATACTACCAAATTTCACACGGCTACAAGTTACCAGACACGCCCGTGTGTCTAGGCCGTGTACCAAAACTAACCAAAACATTTAAGGTGCAAGTGACACACGATTGAAATACACGCCCGTGTTCCCTGGCCGTGTGGCACAATATAGGCTCAGTTTAAGCCAAATTGCCACCCAAAAACATACCAATTCAAGCATATAATAGACCCAAAATCATCATAAATCTTGAACCAACTAGGCATAACAATTCAATAACTAAAATAGCCACATTCATGAACTCATCCACACATAAATATACATGATCATTTCTTACCATTCCAGCTCATAAACACATCTTGATCATATAATTTACCATAAGCACATATAATCAAAAAGCCATCCTCAAAATACCTAATTACAAAAGTATAAGCCAAGCCACATCTCATAGCTTGGTCATCTTTCAAAATATACCATATTCATTAACAACTAGCCTATACATGCCATGACCATTTCAGTTACAAAAGGTTCAAAAGTACCAAAGCTTAATACATAGTGTGATGGCGATCTCCGACACGTCCGATTATCGAGCTAGCTTCTGAATCTAAAAGACAATGTAAGAAATAAACGGAGTAAGCTTCTAAAGCTTAGTAAGCTCGTAAAACTTAGAATTTAACTTACCAATTCATTTAGGTAATCCCTACATATACAAGTAAGGCCGATTCTATTCATATGCTCATGTAGCCTATTTCACAAGCTTACATAAGGTAGTTCATATGACTTCATATACCATCTTATACAAGAGTTTACCATATAATTCATATCCATTAGCACATATAAACATCATAATTCATATGACATATAATGCATTCACTTTCATATATCTCATGTAACAGATAAATCCTATGGTTTGAATCATACCTTTCATGTAGTTTATATAACATGTATCATATATACATATATCCATAACATCTTGTAATTCATGTAACTTATATCGGTATTGCCCGTTGAACCTATAAGAATATCGAGGATACCCGGGTGATACACACACAGTGTATATACATATAACTTGAAAACCGTCAATACGTCATGTATGCTCTTACGAGCCTGTATAGTAAGCCTCAAAGGCTGAACATGTAATCTCGAAGGATGAACAGTGAGCCCGTAGTCTGAGCGGTAAGTCCGAAGACTAAGCATGTGATCCCGAAGGATAAATGTGTAGCTCATGAGCAAGTGGTAAGTCTGCAACAAATGCAGGAACTCAAACCACCCTGTAGCCCTAGTGACATGTCACTTGTATCCTTACGACTTATACGGTTCTAACGGGAACTCGGTATTCATGTATTACTTGAAACATTTAACATTTCCATTCCAAAACACATGTATATACTCAATAGGCAATCCATTCAGCAACTTTATACATACACATGATCATTAAACAACATTTATAAGCATTTATAAGGTGAATTCCAAATTCTAAGAACTTACCTCGTAATCCCGATGTCTACTCATCTATTTTCTGTTTTCCCCGATCAAGTTTCGGGATTCATTCGTCTTTTTCTAAATTAATGCAAAATTCAGCTATTTATTAACTCACATATTCAATTCAATCCAAAAACATATATTTTGACATATTTGCAATTTAACCCCTTTATTTTCAGCATTTTTCAATGTAGCCCTTTTATCACAAAATGACAAATTACACATCAAGGACCTCAATACACCGAGCCGAATATCCATATAGTCCCTATAAGTACATATCTTTCATTTAATCACAATTTTAACCACAAAAATTCTTCCTTTTTGCATTCAAATCCTCAAAACCCATTTTCTTCAAAAATCACTTTAAAATTCTTGTATATTTCCACATAATATTCTATAATTCATCAAAATCCATCAAAATAACATGAATTCATCAATGGCATTTTTCAAAGACATGTTCAAAATCAGAAATTGAGGTACGGGTCGACTAGTATACGAAGCAACAATCTCAAAAACATAAAAATCACTAAAAACCGAAGTCAAAACATACCTCAATTGAAGAATCAAGCTTGCCGAATGAAACAAAGTTTAAAACCCTTATTTTGCTTAAGAAATCGGTGGAGAAGAAGCAAATATGAAAGAATTTTCATGTTTTATTAATTAAAACATATAATATTGATAAAAGACCATTTTAACCTTTAATTTACACCATTTAAAAACATGTCATTAAGGACATAAATGTCCACTAGCTTTAGAAAAGGTAAATAACCATTTAAGGCCTTCCACTTATAAAGCCATCATCAAATAAGCCATTTATAAAATAGAACTCTAATTTATCGCTTTACGCGATTTAGTTATTTTTCTCAAATTAAACAGACAAACGATAAAATTTCTAAACGAAACTTTCACACTGTAATTCTATCATGCTGTAAAACATATTAAAGCAGTAAAAAAATATTTTGACTAGGTTGAGGGGTCTCGAAACCACCCGTTCCGACTAAGGTATAAAGTGGGCTGTTACAGAAGGTCCACAGCAACCTCGGGCGACTCATATAACCTCATCTTTCATAACAGTGTAAATGGGCCTAAGGCCCATTATGCAACCTATGTGAGCCCACACGTCCGTGTGGCCCACTCAGTCAAAAATTGACTTTAGCCATGTGTGCGACACATCCGAGTCCATTATTCCCCCATATCTGTGAGATTTACCCGTGTAGGGCCCACGAGCCTATTGGGCCAACACGTCTCATTTCGGCCCAACGTGGCCCAAAAGAGCCCAAGCCCACGAGATCGCTCATGGTGGCTTCTACCATCATATTCCCATGTTTTGTGAGCTCAGTTTACCGAACGCACGATCGCACGCCCGTGTGGTATCAATCACCAAACTTTTTGGCTTTTTGGTTTTTACCGTTCTACGGTTAATCAATGTGAGACACACTTTTACGGCTTTTTCACCGATTATCGATTATAGGGTACTATTACACACCTATTTACAAAAGGTGCTATGATCCACGAGCACCGTACCTATATTCAATTTCAAGATTCGGTTAATAAGCTAATAAGCGGCCGAAGCGAACCCTAATTCAAACATTTATACTTCAAATAGTACCTATCACTTGACTAAATCAGTCGATTGTGGCTTGCTCACTAGGTCTAGTGATTGGTGTAGCCACGCTGCCGCACCCTGGCAGAAAATTCAGAATAGTTGACACTTTACGCTGCTTAAATCTAGGGGCAGGGGCTACGAGTCCATCTCTAGTTGGCACCCTTCTTGATTCTCCCTCAATATAGCCACTACTTGCCACCATTGATACCACTTTCTGTGACAAATTATCAAAAACCCCATCACTCATCGAGAGTTCTAGGAACCCAAAGAACACACACACAAGAGATGGGAACAAGAATCGATAAGACCGAAATAGAGAGGGAGAGTGTTGAAATTTGGCCCAAGTACCACTAATTTAGAAAGCCTATAGAAAGAAAAAGCAACCAGTCAACCAAATAGAAATCGGTTAGAAGAGGGAATGGAAGAAAAGAATCGGCACAGAGAGATAAAAGAAAAGGTGATATTCGGTTAAACCACAAATAATAAGAGAGGTTGGCTTTCAGCTCAAACAAGAAGAAAAGAATTGGGAGGGAGAGTAGAGTGAAGAATTGGCAAAAAAAAACCAATTGAGAGTAGAAGGGGGAAGTATTCGGCCACAAAGAAAAAGAGGCACGTCTCACAGAAAAGTAATGAAAGAACAAACAAAATTCAACAATCAAAAGAATTAAGAGAGAAAAGAGGTGTATTCGACTAAGCAATAAAGAGAAAAGAATATGTAAAGTGCAAAAGCTGAAACCAAAACCAATCAATATGACGCTCCAAACCAAATCCTAAATTCAACCTTAGAGAGAATAAAATGAAAGCAAAATTGACCAAACCCTAGACTGAATTGCCTAGCCGAAACGTCAGTGCCTCCTACTCAAATTCGGCACAACCCCACTAAACCTCAAACTCCCCTTTTTCTTCCTAAAAATTCTCCTAATATCCCTCCACAATCTCTCCAACCATCCAATTCAAATTCCACCACAGTTCTCCTAGTTTTTCTCCCACCTTACTCCTCAAATCACTCCAATTGACCAATTCAACAACCACCTTAATTATGTAGTATTCTAGTCAAATTCTACTACCCACACAACAAAGGCAACAAAATAATACCTCTAATGCGCAACCTAGGACTTGAACCTCAGACCCCATGTAAACTCCACACGCCCCTTACCACTAGGCCAACAACTCATTTGTACCATAATTTAACCACAATAACTTTAAAACCTACTATCTAGATCCAAGGATTTCCTTCACTTAAAATTAAAATTTTTGCTAAAGCCCAGGTTTGAACCCAGGACTTTTCAGACACTCTCAGAACACTTAACCACTGAAGCAGATAGATATTTGTATCACTTTCTTGCATAACTAAATACTTATATGTGCAGCCTTCCAATTGCTCCCATGCTCAAGACTTATTTCCTATAGGCCTAAAATTCGGGGCATTACAATACAGGCCATATAACCAAGATACAATATGTCCATAAGTACAAAAATAGCCAATTGATAGTGTGATAAGATCTCCACAAACTTCCAACCTGAGTGAGCTTCTGAATCATTATAAAACACGAAAAAGAAAATAGAGTAAGTAATTAAGCTTAGTAAGTTCGTATAACGTAGAATTTAACTTACCACTTAATCATAATTTAGATAAGTAAACATAGTATATCCACTCAATTTGGTCAAATGCCTAAACACATATATTCACCAATAAGCTAGTCATATAAAACACTTATAACAATCAAATAATATGGATGAACACAATAATCAAGCAAGTTTCATATACACGTATCTTCCATTTCATACTTCAATATATCATAAAATGTCATTTTCATATAATTTATGTATCATTTGTGCTAGTTCATATCAAACTCATATGATCTGTAACAAATTGTGCTTGTTGAACCACTTAGAATATTGTTAGATACATAGGTAATACACACTAAGTGTACTGAATGATAATCTGTCAATTCCTGTACATGTATGCTTTTTTGAGCTATAAACGGTAAGCTCTTCCGAGCTGAAATAATGGTAAGCTTATACGAGTTGAGAATTGATAAGCTCTTACAAGCTACAAATTGGTAAGCTCATACAAGCTGTGGTGAGTCCACAACACATGTAGGATCTCAACCATATCGGTAACCCCAATGACATGTCATTTGTATCTTACAGATTCCTAAGGTTCACACGGGACTAGGTATTCTTTATACTTCTTTGATTAGGCATTTGATAATCATATATCTTAAAGACATAATCTATAATCAAACATTTCAATTAAAATATATATACAAATACTCAATTTTGATTACACGAACTTACCTCACACTCGAACGATGGAAATTAATCAATTAGTCGATAACTTTATCTTTTCCCCAATCTAGTTCTGTACTTCATTTATCTTGATATATATAATAAAATTTAACTCATTTAATTTACATTCCACTCAATTCAGTTCAAAATTCATATTATGGAAAAATTACTATTTTACCCTTAAACTTTTGACTTCTTTATAATTTAGTTCCTAGCTTATAAAAATGCAAATTCATGCAAATTAGTCCACACCCATGCTAGTCAAATTCTATATAGACCCATATTAGCCCATATATTTCATTTATTTACACATTTCACCATAGATTTTACATATTTCTCAATTAAACCCATAATTTGCAATTTCATTTAAAATCACTTAACAAAGTTGTTTATCTAACAACAACCATCCATTTTCTACCATCAAACAACAAAAGACATTCATATTCATCAATGGAAAAACTCACACAATTTAATAGTTTTGCAAATTAGTCCCTGGGGTAGCTAGATTAAACTACAACAACCTCAAAAACATAAAAATAATTAAAAAAGGGATGAAAAATACTCAAATACAAGCTAGGAA
This sequence comes from Gossypium stocksii, assembly GCA_020496765.1. NCBI lineage: Eukaryota > Viridiplantae > Streptophyta > Magnoliopsida > Malvales > Malvaceae > Gossypium > Gossypium stocksii. The sequence continues at coordinate 32,745,979 of CM035627.1, forward strand.
AGATGATCGAATGCTTAAGCTTCTTCCATGGCTTTTTTTAGGCTAGTTTTCGGTGGTAGATGAGAATAAGAAGATGATACATTAGTTTTTTTTTAGTTTAATTTACTGTATTTACTAAATTACAAGTTTAACCTTTTAATTTACTGTATTTACTAAATTACAATTTTAACCTTTTAATTACTCTTTAAAAACCACTTATATGATGTCCATCTTCATCCACTAAGTATATTAATGGTCTAAGTATCACATAAATACCTTTACTTTCAAGTTCTATAGCTATTAGACACCTTTAGCTCATAGAACACAACTTTTACATTTTATGCGATTTAGTCTTTTTTCACAAATTAAGCAAGCAAACAATAAAATTTCTTTACAAAATTTTCATATGACTCTACTAACATGTTGTAGACATTTAAATAATAATAAAATAAATATTTTGACCACAGACTTGCGATCACAAAACCACTATTCTGATTTCACTAAAAACGGGCTCCCTTAGGAGTTTTCATCCCCGAAAATCTTACCAGAGAATAGATTAGGGTACAGTTTTCTCATAGCTTCCTTGGGTTTCCATATATCCTCTTCAATGCCATGACATTGCCAAAGAACCTTCACTAAAGATATGCTTTTGTTTCTTAACTCTTTAATTTCTCAGGCCAAACTTTTGATCGGTTCTTTATTATACGACATATCGAGCTGAATTTCAACTTCTGCAGGAGAAATTATGTGCGAAGGGTCTGATCAGTACCGTTATAGCATTGATACGTGAAACACATTATGAATCTTTTCTACTTTGGATGGTAAAGCTAGGCGATATGACACTGGCCTTATCCTCTCGACAATCTCATACGGCCGAATGAATCGCAAACTGAATTTTCCTTTGTGACCGAATCGAAGAATCTTCTTCCACAGCAATACTTTTAGAAACACTCTGTCGTCATCTGAAATTCAATGTCTTTACGTTTCAAATCTGAATACGATTTCTGTCGATCTGAAGCTACTTTCAAACTATCACGAATTAATTTCACTTTTTCTTCAATCTCTCTGATCAAATAAATCTTGTGAATCTTTTTCTCACTAAGCTCGGTCTAGTATAACGGAGTTCGGCATTTGCGACCATATAAAGCTTCATACGGTGCCATCTTTATGCTCGATTGAAAACTATTATTATAAGCGAACTTAACCAACGGTAAATATTTTTCCCAATTGCCTTCGAACTCTAAAACACAGCAACGAAGCATATTTTCGAGAATCAGAATCACTCTCTTAGACTAACCATCGATTTGAGGATGAAATGCGGTGTTGAAATGCAACCGCATACCTAAAGCCTCTTGTAGTTTCTTCCAAAATCGTGATGTAAATCGCGAATCCTTATCCGAAATAATAGAGATTAGTACCTCGTGTAACCTGACAATCTCTGAAATGTACAATTTAGCTAATATGTCAAGCGAGAAGTTTGTATATGTCGAAATAAAATGTACAGACTTCATTAAACGATCAACAATAACCCAAATAGCATCTTTCTTTTTCGGAGATAGGGTTAATCCCGATACGAAATCGATCGTAACTCTATCCTTCCACTCAAGTATCATCACTGGCTATACCAGTCCTGAAAGTACTTGATGTTTAGCTTTAACTTGTTGACAAATCAAACATTTGGACACAAAGTCAGAAATATCTCGTTTCATACATGACCACTAGTACAACTCCCTCAAATCATTGTACATCTTATTACTTCCCATATGAACAGACAGACAACCACTGTGAGCTTCTTGTAAGATTTTCTGTATAAGCTCAGGATTTCTCGACATGCAAACTCTACCTCAGAACAGCAAACAATCACTTGTTCCAATCTAAAACTCTGAATTCAAAGTCAACTCACACTATACGTTTAACTTTCAATTTATGATCACATTTTATAGCTTCACAAATTTGCTGAAGAAACATTGGTTTAGCTTTTAACTCAGCTAAAATCAAGCCATTATCATACAAAGTCAATTGTGTATTCAGCGCTCTTAAAGCAAACAAAGATTTTCTACTCAAAGCATCCGCGACTACATTCATTTCCCCTAGATGGTAATCAATGACTAACTCATAATCCTTTAACGATTCGAGCCATCTTCATTGTCTCAAATTTTGATCTTTCTGCGACATCAAATACTTCAAACTCTTATGATCGGTGAATATGTGACATTTTTCACCAAACAAATAGTGTGGCCAAATTTTTAATTCAAATACAATAACGGCCAACTCTAAATCGTGTGTCGGATAATTCTTTTCATGTGGCTTTAACTATCTGGATGCATAAGCTATCACTTTGCCCTCTTGCATTAAAACAAATCCCAAGCCGTTTAATGACACATCACTGAAAATCACAAATTCATTACCCGACTCAGGTTGAACCAAAACTGGTGCTTCGGTTAACAGTTCTTTTAAGTAATCAAAACTCTATTGACATTTCTCAAACCACTCAAACTTCACATCTTTCTGCAATAAAGGAGTTATTGGTGTAGTTATCATTGAAAACCCTTTAACAAATCTTCGATAATAGCTAGCTAATCCCAGAAAACTTCTAACCTCGGATATGTTTCTCGGCGACTTCCAATTAATAATTGCTGAAATCTTACTCGGATCAACTCTGATGCCTTCCGCTGAAACAATGTGTCCTACAAATCTAACTTCTTGGAGCGAAAACTCACATTTATTGAATTTAGAAAACAATTTCTTATCTCTCAACATTTGCAACACAATCTTCAAATGCTCAGCATGCTCTGACTCATCTTGGGAATAGATCAGAATGTCATCAATGAATATAACAACAAATCTATCTAAATACGGTCTGAAAATTCTATTCACTAAATCCATAAAGTTTACAGGAGCGTTAGTTAACCCAAATGGCATAAAAAGAAATTCATAGTGTGCATACCTGGTTTTGAATGTAGTTTTCGGCACACCAGAATCTTTAACCCGCAACTGATAATAACCAAAATGCAAATCAATCTTAGAAAATATTGTTGCTCCTCTCCACTGATCAAAGAAATCATTGATTCGCAGCAATGGATATTTGTTCGTGATCGTAACTTTGTTGAGCTATCGATAATTGATACACAATCTCATTGACCCATTATTCTTCTTGACGAACAAAACTGCTAGGGTGAGAAACTAGGTCGTGCAAAACCTCTATCCATTAACTCTTGCAATTGAGGTTTTAACTCTTTCAATTCTGTAAGAGCCATTTTATATAGAGCTATCGATATCGGTGATGTTCCCGGTATTAACTCAATAGCAAATTCAACCTCTCCAACTGGTGGCAACCCAGGTAACTCTTCTGGAAACACATCTAGATATTCACAAACCATTGGCACTGATTCAATCTTCATCTCAGACACTTTGTATCCAGTAAATATGCAAGATAAGCATTACAACTTTTTGTTACGTATTTCTGAGCTAGCATAGTCAATATCACAATTGGGAATCCACTAAAATCATCAGATTCAATACGAAGAATCTCACCATTCTGACATTTCAACTCAATAGTCTTTCGTCTACAGTTTACAATAGCATCATGCAGAGTCAACCAATCCATACCCAAAACCAAATCGAATTCATCAAACGGCAAAAGCATCAAATCGGCCGAAAAATAGTAACCCGAATCATCAAAGGACAATTCTTGCAAACTTTGTCAACTAGGACATACTAACTAAAAGGTTTGATACTTTAACCACGAATTTAGTGGACTCAACCGGTAAACTCTAACTAGACACTAAATTCATATAGACATATGAATGGGTCGATCTAGGATCAATCAAAGTAGTTACATCAGTGTTATAGAGAGAAAAAATACTAGTCATAATATCTAGTGATGATGCATCTTCACAAGCTCGAATAGCATAACCTCGAGTCGGCACTCGTGCCTCGGATCTCACAGTAGAATCCTTTGTTGCACCTTTGCTACTCTTTGCATTTCCAATATTTCGAGGTGGTCTCCTTCTGGCAACTGTATTGCTCAGGTTTGTGGTTTGAGCTTTTTCATTCATAGATTTGTCAAATCAATCTTTAAGATAATGGTCGAAGGAATTGCATCTGAAACATGCTCCAGTTTTCACTCGACATTCACCATAACGAGTCCTGTTGCAATGTTTGCACTCGGGTCTTACATTTCTAACACTACCCACACTTGCTACAGATGTAGCCTGGGGTTTAGAACCGGAGTGTCTGACAACTCTATTAGAATACCCCGTGAAATAGTAGGACGATAGAAATGTTCTTTGAATTTCTTAGATGTTGACTGATGAGACTTTCCCGTAATTTTCTTTCTCGAATCTCTAGCTTCAAATTCAACATTTTTCTTTTCTTTGCTAAGTTCCTTGGCTTCATGTGCTCTGTCAACTAACACAACAAATTCTTTCAGTTCAAGTATTCCTACTACAAGCTTGATATCTTCATTCAACCTGCCTTCAAGCTATTTACACATAACCTCTTTGGTTGGAATACACTTGCTGGCATACTTAATCAATCTGGCAAAATGTCTTTCATATTCAGTTATGGTCATACGACCCTATTTCAACTCTAGAAATTCTTTGTACTTTTGATCAAGGAACTGTTGACTTATATATTTCCTTCTGAACTCAGTCTAAAAGAATTCTCATGTGATCCGTTCTTTCGGTACTACAAAAATTAACGTGTTCCACCACTGGTATGCTACATCTTTCAAGAGAGATACTGCACATTTAATACATTCTGATAGTGTGCAAGATAACTCATTGAAAACTCGAATAGTATTCTCTAGCCAAAATTTAGCTCTCTCAGAGTCATCATCAACTGTAGCTCTAAACTCTTTGGCCCCATACTTTTGAATTTTATCAACAAGTAGTGTGCTTAAGCGCACGGGTTCTAAAACTCGAGGTGCAATGGGAACTGATTGTGGAAAACTTGGGAGTGGAGGTTGCTAAGCACCCGAATTTGTTCGAACAAACTTAGTGAACCACTCGTTCATCATTTGGAAGAACGCTTCCTTGGCCTCTCATCCTCGACCCTTAGATACAAGTCTCGATCCAGACAGCACTCCTCTATGAATAGAGGCTGGCGCATTACTTTCAACATCATTGGAGTCTGCTCGATTGAAATCTATTTACTGTATGAAAATCCAATTTAAAAACTGTCAAGAGATATCATACTATGGCATGTATAGCTAAACTAACATACACTATGTTAGTCCTAAAATCGACTAAATCGTAGCTCTGATACCAATAAAAATGTAACACCCTTAAACCATATCTGTTGCCGGAATAGGGTTATGAAGCAATACCAAACTTATCACTTAAACATTTATACATTTTATGTTCAATTCTCATGTCCAAGCATTAGTCATTCAAATTCAATCATATAGTCCCTAACACAAGCCCTCGAGGCTCAAAATAAGCATTAAAAATGATTCGAGACTAAATTCAGTACTCAAGGAAATTTTGGGTAAATATTGAAAATTTTAATAGTACAGGGGACACACGATCGTGTGGCCAAGCCATGTGTTTCACACGGCTAAGAGACATGCCCATGTCTTAGGCCGTGTAGGCCTTCAGAATGGGATCACATGGCTATGTCCCAGTCCGTGTCTGACCTCATATAACTCATTGACTTGAGTCACATGGCCAACCACATGCCCATGTGACTAGCCCGTGTAACTCACTAACTTGTTTCCTAAATAGGTTTCATGAGACACACGACCATGCCACCTGGCCATGTGTTACACACGGCTAAGGCACACGCCCGTGTTCTGCCCATATGGACAAAAATAGGCTATGTTCCAAGCCATATTTCTCACCCAAATTTACATCAACCCAAACACTTCAATTGGCATATAACCACAACATAAATAGGTATTCAAACCAACCAAAATCAAGCCTAAAACATATAATTTCATTATCAACAATCATAAGCTTGTAGGCATCACAAAGGATCAATTTAAACATGGCAAAATCATTTCCAAAAGCTACCTAATTGGTCATTTCCTTATATGCACCCAAATGCCTAAATCATAACATGTATACTATTCCTTTAATTCCTCTAATAGGTACCACACTACCAATTCACAAAAAAAGGCATTCTTAAGGAAATTATAGAACATATAAAATGAGGCCAATTACACTTGTATATACAAACCAACATATACCAAAACAAGTCAAATCAAATGGCTATTTACATAACCAAAACACATAAAATTTCATTAGCCAAATCACCAATACATGCCATATAACCAAGATACAATATGTCCATAAGTACCAAAATAGTCGATTGATAGTGTGATGAGATCTCCGACAACTTTCAATCTAAGTGAGCTTCCGAATCACAATAAAACACGGAAAAAAAATAGAGTAAGCAATTAAGCTTAGTAAATTCGTTTAACGTAGAATTTTACCATTTAATCATAATTTAGATAAGTAAACATAGTATATCCACTCATTTTGGTCAAACGCATAAGCACATATATTCACCAATAGGTTAGTTATATAAAGCACTTATAACAATCAAATAATATGGATGAACGCAATAATCAAGCAAGCTTCGTACACACATATCTTCCATTTCATACTTCAATATATCATAAAATGTCATTTCCATATAATTTATGTATCATTTGTGCTAGTTCATATCAAACTCATATGATCTGTAACAAATTGTACTTGTTGAACCACTTAAAATGTCATTCGATACACACGTAATACACACTAAGTGTATTAAACGGTAATCCATCAATTCCTGTACATATATGCTCTTTCGATCTATAAACGGTAAGCTCTTTCGAGTTGAAATAACCGTAAGCTTATATGAGCTGAGAATTAGTAAGCTCTTATAGGCTACAAATTGATAAGCTCATACGAGCGGTGGTGAGTCCGTAACACATGCAGGATCTATAACACCCTTACCCGAGTCCGATGCCGGGACAAGGTACGGGGCATTACCGTACTCAATCATGCTTAAACAGATAAAGTCGAGCTATAAAATTTCATTTCCACTTAAAACTTTTCATTCATTTTGTTAATATCCTTATCATTGGGCTAGAGGCCCAAAAATACATCGGAATTGATTTGGATTCAATCCGAGAACTTCCGTGTACTTAGGAAAATTTTTGCCTATAACAGGACCACACGCTCGTGTGAAGTGGGACACGCCCGTGTGGGTAGGACGTGTAGTCATACACGCCCATGTCCCTCACTCGTGCTGAATTTATTTTTCATTTCGAACCTACAGGGATTTTCACACGGCCTATAACACGCCTGTGTCCCTGGCCCGTGTTCTCCACACGGCCTCAACACGCCCATGCCTTTGCCTATGTGTGAAAACTTGGACATTCTATTTATGATGTCAGCATGCAAATTTGGGCACACGACCAAGCCACATGCCCGTGTGCTAGGCCATGTCCTCCATACGGTTGAGACATATGGCCGTGTCTTTGCCCGTGTGTTTCCTACTGGGCATTCTGTTTTACATAATTTAGGTGCAAAGGACACACAGCCTATCAACACGCCCATGGGCTTGATCGTGTGTCACACACGGCCTAGGCAGATGCCTGTGTGCCTACCCGTGTGGACAAATATAAGCTATTTCTCAAGCCCTTTGCCACCCTAAAACTCAACCAAACACAAGGCCAACCTCAACAACACGTAATATGACATTCATAAACACTTAATCCCTAAAGTTTAAGGCATTCTCTTGCCATGAAATACATAAAATGATCAAGCATTCATCATCATACCTTCTTCCTACATTAAACATGCAACTTGCACTTTCATAACTTCATCAACATTGCATAGAATTATCTTAAACAATATTAGCCCATTTCCAAAGGCTATTACAACATGACTTGAGTGATACCAACAGCCAACACATTTGGCTACCCAAAATGACACATACCAAAATGACAAAGATTTCTATACATGCCATACTCAAAATAGCTAAACTATACTATACCAAAATGGAAGGCTTGATAGTGTGACTTCAAGCTCTAACTTTCAACGATTCCCAAGCTAGATTGGCAAGACTACAAGGAAGAAATAAAAGAAAGGGAGTAAGCATAAATGCTTAGTAAGTTGCATGAAATAAAATAGTAACTTAAATCATAGAATAAACATTCAAATGAGGTATCGTGAAATGTAATATGAATTATTTACACCATAATATGGCTGACTCATACTCTTTCTTACCAACATGTTCATTCCGTTTCGTATTCTTACTCATGCTTTTCTCACCATCATACCCATGTCATTATATGTTCATTTTCTCGAAACTTAGTCATATACACCTGTATCACTCATCATAAAACTTTAGTCTTTCTTAATAACTTTATTAACTTGAATACTTTTCTTGATAATTTACCTTGAATACAGAAGGATACCTAAATGTCATTCTCATGATGAGATGCCAATACCATATCCCATATATGGTCTTATATGGGATCTCAAGTTGATGCCGAAGTCGTATCCCAGATCTGGTATTACACGGGATCTTGTATCGATGTCGACCCCATGTCCTAGACATAGTCTTACACGAGATCGAAAAATGATACCGATGCCATGTCCCAAACATGGTCTTACACGGAATTTCTCTTAGAAGCCAATGCCATGTCCTAGAAATGGTCTTACAAGGGATTTAAGTCTCATCTCGGTGCCGACGCCATGTCCCAGACATGGTCTTATATAGGACCACATGTCGATGCCAATGCCATTTCCCAGAGATGGTCTTACATGGGATCTCGGTTTGGTTTTGATGCCATGTCCTAGACATGGCCTTACACGGGACCTACAATTTCTCTTGTTATTACTATGGTACCCTTCGTATTCTTTAAAATTTAATCAGGACTTCGCAACTAATACTTCGTCTTTTCTTGAATAATTTCATATTCATCAAATTCATGAAAGTAACATAATTTCATAAAAATTCATCACAATAAATTTTCATAAAGCATAATTTATTGCATACAACTTACCTCAGATCCAAAATGCGGGTGAATGCTCGGTTTAATCCACCACCTTACTTTTTCTTCGGTTTTATTCCGGGCTTCGTGTTTCTTGATCTAAAATGACAAATTAAGCATATTTAACATTCACATTGGCTAAATAACCCACAATTGGCACTTTCGCAAAATTTATAATTTTTCCCATAAACTTTTGCATATTTGCAAAATGGTCCCTAAGCTCGTATAATGAAATGCACTTATTTTCTTGGTTACCCAAGCCTAGTCAAATTTTATTAGTGCTCATAACAGCCCCTATTTCTTATTAATTTACACTTTTACTACTTATTTTCATACTTTTACAATTTAGTCCCTATTAAGGATTTTCATGAAAAAATCACTCAAACTTTCAAATTCTACCACTAGACATCAAAATACATGCATGTCATGTATGGGTATATTTTTTAACATAAACCCTAGCTCAAATTAGTGGTAGAAATAGCTAAATCAAGTTACGAGGATTTCAAAAATACGAAGAACATTAAAAACGGGGCTTGGAGTCACTTACTTTGAGCTTGAAAAGATGACAAAACCTTAACTATGGTGACCCATCAAATTCGGCACAAGGAGGAAAAAGATGGACACCTTTTTGGTTCTTTTTTCCATTTTATTTCATTAATTAATGAAATAACCAAAATGCCTTTTTGACCTTTCTTTAGAAATTTTTCCTTACATGGGCATTTTTCTCCATAATGCTAAAAATTGGTCGAATTGCTAAATAAGGACCTCTAATAATTTTTCTAATGCTCTTTCATCCTCAAAACTTCTAGAACCTCATATTTTACAATTTTTACAATTTAGTCTTAAAGGACAAATTAATCACTATTTCATAAAATTTCCTGCATGAAATTTTCTCACTGTCATGCAAACATGTCATAAACTCAAAAATAATCATGAAATATATATTTTTCTACTTCAGATTTCTGGTCTCGAAACCACTATTCTGACTAGGCCCTAATTCGGGCTATTATAGGATCTCAACAAAATCGGTAGCCCTAATGACATGTCATTTGTATCTTACGGATTCTTCGGGTTCACACGGGACTCAGTATCTTTGATTAGGCATTCGATAAACATATATCTTAAAGACATAATCTATAATAAAAAATTTCAATTAAAATATATATACAAATACTCAATTTTAATTACACGAACTTACGTCAAACTCGAATAACGTAAATTGATAGATTAGTCGATAACTGTCTTTTCCCCGATCTAGTTCCGTACTTTGTTTCTCTTGATCTATATAATACAGTTTAACTCATTTAATTTATGTTCTACTCAATTCAGTAGAAAAATCATATTATGGTAAAATTGCTATTTTGCCCCTAAACTTTTGACTTCTTTACAATTTAATCCCTAACTCATAAAAATGAAAATTCATGCAAATTAGTCCACACCCATGCTAGCTGAAGTCTATATAGACCCATATCAGCCCATATTTTTCATTTATTTACATATTTCACCATGGATTTTACACATTTCTCAATTTAACCCCAAATTTGCAATTTCATTTTGAATAACTTAACAAAAGTTGTTTATCTAACAATAACCATCCATTTTCTACCAAAAAACAACAAATACATTCATATTCATCAATGGAAAAACTCACACAATTGAATAGTTTTGCAAATTAGTCCCTAGCTAGCTAGATTAAGCTATAACGACCTTAAAAACATAAAAATCATTAAAAATGGGATGAAAAATACACACATGAAAGCTAGGAAAGATGATCAGACGCTTAACCTTCTTCCATGGCTTTTCTTAGGTTAATTTTCAGTGGTAGATGAGAATAGGAAGATGATACATTAGTTTTTCTTTAGTTTAATTTACTTTATTTACTAAATTACAAATTTAACCTTTTAATTAATCTTTAAAAACCAGTTATATGATGTCCAATAAGTATATTAATGGTCTAATTATCACATAAGGACCTCTACTGTAAAGTTCTATACCTATTAACACCTTTAGCTAATAGAACACAACTTTTACATTTTACTCGATTTAGTCCTTTTTCACAAATTAAGCAAGCAAACGATAAAATTTCTTAACAAAATTTTCATATGACTCTACTAAAGTGCTGTAGACAATTAAATAATAATAAAATAAATATTTTGACCATGAATTTGTGGTCCCCAAACCACTATTCTGATTTTAGCGAAAACGGGTTGTTACAGGGCGTATGGTTGGCCATATGACCCAAGTCATTGAGTTAGACGAGGTCGGACACGGGCTAGGATATGGCCATGTGATCTTATTCTGAATAACCTGAGAGACAGATGTGCCTCTTGACCGTGTGAGACACATGGCTTGGGCACTCGGGCATGTTTCCCCTACAGTTTGAAAATTTTCAATGTTTCTTAAAATATCCTTCAGTTCACGTTTGAGTCTCAAATTTTTTTAATGCTTGTTTTGGGCCTTAAGGGCTCAAGTTAGGGACTATTTAATTGAACTTGAATGACTATTACTTGGATATGAGAAATGAATATGAAATGTATGATTATATAAGTGATAAGTTTGGTAATGCTCCGTAACCCTATTCCGGCGACGGATACGGGTTAAGGGTGTTACATTATACGAGCTTACGAAAGCTCTTTTTCTAACACAAGGTCAAAATAAGACTAAATTGTAAGAATCTCAAAATCTTAGGTCGACGTTGTGATGTCCAAGGTTCCTCGTCGCGATGTAACTCTTTTTTTTGTGCTCTTCATGACCTCGAATGAACATTGCTGTGACATGATTCTTTGGTCACACCACATTATGACGCTAGGAGTAACTCGTTGCAACATGACTTATTGTTTTAGGAAATGACAAGTTGGAAACAAGTTTAAAAGACCTATAATAGCATATAGCATCTCATTCACAACAAAAACAACATTATCTCAACAACATATGTGGCAAAACATACCAAAATCATACTCCAAAGTGACATTAAGTAATTAAGTTCTGAATTCAACCTTTTTTCGATACAAAATCGGCTTAAACCCTAGGTACATGCCATTTAGAATTGAAAGGGTACTTTACAAATTGTGTTGATTCGAAAACGGTAGTCTACATTCTGACTTCAAGTTCCTAGGCTTCGAGGAAAACTGAACCTACGCATGGAGAAAACAAATTGTACGCTGAGCAATAGGGCTTAGTGGTACTTTTATGATTTAAAAGATTATAAATTAGTATATAATAATGGCAATAAGTATGTGAACTCAAATTGTAACTTGTACTATTTCATATATATATATATAAGTAAGTGTGCATATCCCATTTGTTAAGCTAATTTGCTTAACATTTCAACATTTTAATCAATACTATACTTTTGCACTCACCTTTCAATTACATAAAAAAGGACATCAATTCAATTAATCTATTATTATTTAATATGTTACTTACCTTATACTTACTGGTCCATTCATTTTGGGAGCCTACCGACTCGTTCACATTCATTTCAGCCCCTAAGGCTCAATTCCATTTTCTTTACATAATAAGATGCATACTTCTCATTTTGAATTCATATATGAACATATTCAACATCTCAATCGTTATATTAGTTCGTTTCGATATAAGTTTCCTAACTTCTTACTAATAACCCCTATTAACCTAACTCAAATTTCAAGATTGATATATAAAATAGACAACATGTATCTCAATTTGCTGCACATATAATGCATCATCAGGAAAGCCGAAGCAATTATATTGACACACGAGGTGCATCATCGAACAAGCCGATGCAATTATACTGACACACGAGATGCATCATCAGACGAACCAAAGTAAATATACTGGCACACTTATCATCGAATAAATCGAAGTAATCATGATGGCACATAAGTGCATCATTGGATGTAACGAAGCAAATATACTATCACATAAGTGCATCTTTGGATATATTAAAGCAATTCTACTGGCACGTAAGTCCATCGTCAACTAAACTGAAGTATAACATGTACAGTTAATAGAGTAATCAATTTCCAATTTCATCACATGGCTTAATTTATAGCCCATCATTCTCAATTCAATATCAATTCATCATATAATATATCATAATTCAACTAAATTTCATACTAATTTACTATATTAGTTATGTCTTACAAATTTTTATTCTATTCAATTTAGTCTTTGTCTCGATATTTAATTTCAACCATATCATTTCAAATCAATAGTCATTAACAACTCACTTCAGCATTAAGTAATGCAAAATGTCCAAAATATGCAGTAATTAGATCGATCTTGTGTACTTCATCGTTGGCTCTCGCCTTTCCTTTCCCTCTCGAAGGTTCTGCATTGTTTTTAGCCATAAATAATAATTCAATAATAATACATTATCAATTTCAATATAAAATCCCATTTATTTCAAAGTCATAAATATTTTGTAATTTATTCAATTTAGTCCTTAAAACCAGGACAAACATAAATTTCAGTACATGGCCTCAGATTACAATCTAATTTACTAAATCCAATAGGGACCCTCTATTTTCTATGCCTACCAACAATTCTTAATAGTTTTAAATTTTATTATTTTGACCCCTAATGAATGAAACTAATAATTCAGCTTTACAATTTAGTCTTTTTCATATAATAAGCTTAGTTTCTAACAATTTAACACCTAAATCATTCAATTCTCAACAATAAAACCTTTTTACAACTACATTTTTACAAATTTGTACATGGGCTAGCTAAATCAAGCTCCCATGACCTCAAATCTATAAAAATTACAATAAAATGACTTAATTGCATTACTTAATTAATGGTTGATTGTTTGAAACCCTTAAGGCTTCTTCTTTTCTTTTCTTTCTATTGTTCTCATAGCTTGGGAAAGAAGATGATAACATCTTCCACTTAATTTTGGCTTTTACAGTATGGTTAATTTGTTAATTAACCTTAATTAACTTAATTACTCAACTTTAGTTTATAATTAACAAAGTTTAAACTAAATTAATGACATCCACTATTAAATATTAAAAATTGGTCTATTATCCATTTTGGTCCCTTGGATAACTATATTTAAGTCTCCAAGCCTTATTTTGTTTAAAAACCTATAGCAATTAAACTTTTACAATTTAGTCCCTATGCCTTAATTAACCACAATTACAACTAAATTACGTAATCAAATTTCAATTCATTTATATACTAACTCCTCAAATATCCTTATTTAATATTTATTGACTCAATTTATGGAAATGAGGTCCCAAAACCGTAATTTTTAACACCACTAACTTTTAAGACATTACATGATAGGGCTGCACTCTATGGTTAAAATGATTGGAATATTTAAAAGGTTGATGGCTATATTTAACTTGAAGCTTGAATTATGTTAATTATAGAAATGTTCTCATGATTAATTTAGTTTGATTAAGTTAAAGATTAGACACGACGTATGTGCATGCTTGATGTGCATACATAAAGGATCCAATTAAAAAAACAGGAAATGGGTTTCATATAAATTTAATGAGGTATATATTTTTTTAATTATTAAAAAGGGGGTTTTTAGTAATTTCAATCAAAAGATATATTCAAGGGTGAAAGTAAACTGATATTTTGGAAAGAAAATCACGTTTTATTCCAATCCCTTACATCACTCTCTGTGCTTTGACTATTCAATAAGAATTTATGACTATAGGGAAGTCTTGATTCTCCTTCCATCCTTCACCCTAAAAATTTCCCTAGTCTAGCAACAAGGGTTTTCCTCAAAATTCCCTAAAAATTTCAAAGGAGTTTTTTGATAATTTTCGTCGGGTGGATACCATGGAGGTTGAAATTGAACATTGTGGTTGTGGTTTGTTTTTGCTTCGAGCATCGACTTCCAAAATCAATTTTCCTTACTTAGTTTAAGAAGGTATAATTTCAAACCTTTCTTATGGATCCATGTCTTGTGATCATCTAAATTAATTTTTCATTGTGCCATGGGGTGTATGGTATGGCTACTTATGAGTATATGGGTAGAAGACTTGATTTTATAAGGATTTGAAGGCTTCATGGATAGAATGTGACGTTACCACATGGAGATTCTTGGTGTCGTAATGTGAGTTACTAGATTGATCAAGGATGATGGAAATTGTAAGTGGCGTCGCAATGTGGGATTGCTGAAGGCCACCACATCGTCTTCTCAAGTTGTGATATGGAAACCATGAAGCCATGACGTTGGAGTCCATACCTACCTTTGATAAGAATATAGTTTGTGACGTCATGACATCGGGAAGTTTGTCTTAACAATATAAAGTTTTCTTTAAAATCAGTCTAACCATAGTTTTGTTTATAAATGTTGTAATAAGTGTTAATGGCTTCCGCCCAAAAATATCTTTGCAAGTTATTTTCAACAAGCATGTTTCTAGGTGTTGAAAAGTTATAAGTAATACCATACTTGTTATAAAACTTATCAAAGCCAAGGTTTTTAAATTATTTTCCACGGCCACTTCGTACACTAGAAGTTAAGTATCCTACTTATTTTAAAACATTTTTCAAAAAGTAATGAAATTTTCCATAGTCTCATATTTTGAAAAAAAAAAAAGAGAAGAGAATCGAAGTATATCTGAAATAGTCATCAACAATTAAAAAACTATATTATTTACCACCTATGCTCATGGTGATAGTAAGTCCAAAAAGACCTATGTAAATCAATTAAAGTACCTTAGACGTAAAACTACGTATTTAGGCTTAAAATATTCTATATTATGTTTTCCTTCAGAACATGCGTCACAAACTTTATCATAATGAAAAGGAATTTTAGGCAAGTAAACAACACCTTTTCTAACAAGTTTGGAAATGACACTTATACTAGCATGTCCTAGTCTTCTATGCCATAAGCAACAAGCATTTTTATTATTATACATGAAACAAACACTTGGGGAATTCAAATAATCTATATGCATTATAAAGTTATAAATTAATCTATGTCCTACAAAAAGAATCCTATTGTAACTTCTACACTTTGCACCATTAGACTCAAATACTACTTTGAATCCTTTACCACAAAGTTAACTAATGTTAAATAGGTTATACTTAACATTTTCAATGCTAGTTGAAAAATTTATACCTATAGAGCAAATACCTGAAATGTATCCTTTGAAGCAATCACCAAATGTAACTTCTACAGTTTTTGGTATTAACTTTGACACCCCACACCCAACTCGGTCATGGGGTCCGAATACGAGACATTACATTTGTTGTCGGAACAACTCGAACTAACTTTTACTTTGAATTCAACATGAACATCAAGCATCAATCAATTCATGAAAATACATTTACATTGACTGGAATAATTTTCAAGTCATTTAGGATAATTTAGAAATATTTTACAACAATTATTTAACACCCCTATCCCATATCCGATGCCGGACCAGGGATAAAGGCATTACTAGACAAATCAGAACTTTTACAGATTATTTTCTATCATTAACATCAGATCATTATCAAACATTACCATTAAGTCCCTTATGAAGGTCTTCGAGACCTTAAACATGCATTAGAAGACGGTCGGGATTAAATCGAACACTTAGAAAATTTTTCAAAACTTAAACATTTTTCAAGGTTGTAGAAGTCACATGCCCGTGTGGTCAGGTCGTGTGCCTCGCACGGCCACCAGACACGCCCATGTGTCCAGGACGTGGCAAAACAGGGCATACATACTAACTTGTTCAAACGGCCACAAGACACGCCCGTGTACTCGGCCATATGAAAATTAAGGGAGCTACTGACTTATGCACGCGGCCAGTCACATGCCCATGTGACTAGCCCGTGTGTCACCCATGGCCACTAGACACGCCTGTATGCCTAGGCTGTGTACTATGACCGTATGTCGCACACAGCTGAGACACACGCCCGTGTGGACAAAAATAGGCCATTCAAAAAGCCAACTTTGCCACCCTTTTATGGGTCATCCCTACAGGCCAAAATCATTACATTTTTACCAACAATTTTCAACCAAAACATACTCAAACCATTCATTATTTATACCAAATATTTCTCATCTCAAATCACATTTAATTTTCAAACAAAATCATACCAAATCTCAACCAATTTCATACCATAAACTCATGTAACATAAGTCACAAAATACCACATCTATCCCATGGCTAAACTTACCATTTTTCCAATACTTTCATACCAAAATGTCCATTTCTCATTAGACCAAGAAAACAACATCAAACATACCAAAATACACCACTTGTGACATACCAATAGCAAGCATAAACATAACCATTTGTTAGCCATATCACATGGCATAACTTATATACATTACAAAACATATTCAACCTCATCTAGCTTATAGATGCCATAATTCAACATTTTTCATTTTCAAAAGATACCAAAATCAAGATGGATAGTGTGGTGATGATCCTTGACAATCCCCGAGCTTTCGGTAGCTTCGATATCTATAAAACAAAGCAAACATAAACAAAGTAAGCTACTAAGAGCTTAGTAAGCCATATACAAATAAATTGTCAAAAAACACATTCATAGCTCAATTTAATCAAGTGATTCATGGAAAAATTCAATTAGAGATTCACATTTCTCATATAATTCGCTTGTTCACAATTATCATTTGATCTTGTGCCACATTTATTCTAATACCATTATATGTATATCATAAGCTCACCATTAAACATATGTTATTTTTCAATATCAAACATAGAACATTTTTATATGTACCGGAATCAAAAGCATATTTCTACGCTCATTCATTTTCTCGGAATGCCCATTGACCTAATCGAAATTAATAAGGATACATGGAAAACTCAGAACAGATCGTACAATGCCAACGTCCCAGACGTGGTCTTACATGTAATCAGATATCGATGCCACTGTTCCAAATAGGTCTTACACAAAGTCAAATACAATGCCAATGTCCTAGACATGGTCTTACACATAAATCTCAGATCGATGCCAACAACCCAGACGTGGTCTTATACATAAATAGATATCGGATCCTATGTCATGACAAATGTATCCTAACTATTCCTAAGGTTCAGACGGGCTTTTCGGACTTGATCACATGCTCGGAACTTATTTCGGAATTAACATATTTGGCTCTCATAACCATTTAACACCATTCAATCAACATAATAGCAAATATAATTCAATTTAACACATTTATTTGTATATAGACTTACCTCATACGTATTCAAACGATTACGATCGGCTCATCAACTACTTTTGACTTTCCACGATCTAATTCTGTTCTCTTTGCTTCTTGATCTAAATAAATTCAAATATAACTCTTTTATTCACCAAATTATTTAATTCAACCCAAAAACACATAATTTGAGCATTTTACAAATTAGCCTCACATTTGCACATTTTGACATTTTAGTCATTATTCCACAAAATCATCAAAATTCACAAATTTCCTTTTCTACAAGCTTAGCCAAATTTTTACTTAGCTTATACAAGCCCTCACATTTCATTTATTTCACAATTTAGTCCTCTCAAAATTTCATTTTCACAATTGAATCCAAATAGCTCAAATTCATCAAAAATTCAAAGATCAAACATATCAATCTATCACATATCTTTTATTTTTCATCTATTAACACTTCAAAACTCATAAAATCAACAATGGTACAACTCAAAATTATCAACAATTCTCAAATTGAAGCATGGGCATAGTAGTAAACTTAACAACAATCTCAAAAGAATAAAAATCATCAAAAATCAAAGCCAAAACACACCTCAATTGGCCAAAATGAGTGTCGAATGTTCAAAGGTTTATGAACCCTAACTCTTTCTTTTAATTTTGGCAATAATAAGCATAAAATGGCCAATTTCATGATTCTTTGTTTTATTATAAACCATTTAATAATAAATTTCCACTTATAACTTAATTAAATTAACAAATAAAACATTTCATTAAGGTCATTAAAGACCACCAATATTTCAAATAGTTTAAATACCATCTAAGGCCTTAACAATTAAAGGCCATATTCAAATCAACACATAATCACATAATTAGCCACTTTTACTTTTTATGCAATTTGGTCCTTTTTGCAAATTAAGCACACAGATAGACAAATTTTGATACAAAACTTTCACACATACTAATTAAATATTTAAATAATATTTAAATATTTTTTAGACTCCAATATATTATCTTGAAACCACTATTCTGACTAGGGTCTAAACCGGGTTGTTACAAATTGTCCTCGTCATTACTAAAAGCGTCACTATCACTCCAAGTTGCCATCATTACCTCTTTATTTTCTTTGGATCACATTCTTTTTTCATATAATACATTCAAACTTTATGTTACCCAGCTTTTTACACTCATAGTAAATAATTTGGTCATTCTTCATCTTGTTTGACTCTCCGTTGGTGAATTCTTTTTCTTTGAAGTCTATTGGCCTTGCTAAACTTTATGAATTTCTTAAATTTCCTAGCAAACATAGCCATATCCTTATCATCCATTTCATCACTACAGTCACTATTTCTATGAGTTGTAGATTTGAATGTCATACACACTTTTTTTGGAGCGTTCTTGGAGCCTACATTGAAAGGTGGAATCAACTCCTTTATAGTTATCACCTTAGTTTTACATTTTTTTAGAGGCTATTTAACATCTTCTTCACTATCTCCTCGGTTGAATAGGTCATCCTAAGAGCCTTAAGAATTTTTGTAATATTAGTGAAGCAACCAAGCAGCTCTTTGATTCCTTCATCTAGATTAGCCTTGAAGAATGCATAGTCATCAAAATGCTTATCTTGGACTTCTTGACCTTATTTTTCCTCTCATGTGTGACTTCAAGCTTGTCTCATATCTCCTTAACATTATCACACAATGAGACTATTATGCTCATTATGGCAAAGTACAAAAAGTGTGCATGGATTTGACATTCAATTTCACTATCTTGATGTCAACTTCATCCCATTCATCTTCATCTTTGTTGGCCATAATGCCACCAATTCTTTTCTTAGGGACAGATGGTTCTTGTGTAATAGCCCGATTTAGGGCCTAAACAGAATGGTAGTTTCGGGACCACAAATGTAACAGCCCTAGTTCGACCTTAGTCAGGAAGCGGTTTCGGGACTGCTAAACCGAGTCAGAAATTTTTATTAATGATGTTAGTTGGATTGTCGATACGAGTTTTAGTAGGGGTTATAAAAATTTCGTGAAAAATTGACCTTTTAAATGATTAATTGCTTAAAGAGGGCTTAAATGTTGAACTTTGGAATTATAGTAGGTAAAAATCAAAGTGACTAAAAAGTATGAACTTACAAAATGATGTCTTTGCATGTCTAATTGCCCATTTCCACCTTAGTGGACGGTAATGATGATGTTCTAATATTATTTTATTTTATTTTTTTGTTATTTATTATTGTTTATGTGTTAATAAAATTATTGGCTTGATTTATTACTAAAAGGAAATTTAGAAAATAAAATTTACCTTATTTTCATCACCCATTGCCGATTGTGGAAGAAGAAAAGAGAGTAGGAATTTTAGAGAGATTCGGCCATTGTGGTTTCAAATTGAGGTATGAATTCTTATAATTTTGCTTGGATCTTGTGAATTTTAGATGAAAGATAGGTATATGGTATAACCCATAGGTCGGTTTTTGAGTTCTTGGTTGATGCTTCCTTCGGTCATGGCCATGGAGTGAGGCTTAGTTTTGTTTTAACTTTTAAATGTTGGAAATAGTTAAGGTGAGCAAAATCATATAGTGATATCAAATTCGAATGGTTTTTGGGGTTGAATTGCTTGAATGATGCAAATTAGGTTCCTTGTAACTTAAATTTTCTTGTTGAATTTTTTTCGGCTATGTTATTGGGGAGAAGGAATGTTTGAGTATTAAATGTTCATGGGAGTTAATCTTACCGTGATTATAGTAGTAAAGAAATGAAAGAATTTTGGGTTGAACTACTTTTGTTGTGCCGAATTGAGCTATGAAAACTAGTCTAAGATGCAATGTGAGTAGTTTAAATTGCTTTCATCAATATTTAGATATATACTTGTGAAAAATTTATGTCAAGAAGCTATATTAGTATGACTTGAGCCGTTAAGTCTTGAGAAAGACATAGTTGGCGTATGAAACCTTATGTGGAAATGAAATAACCTTTCGTGATGGGGTAGATGTTAAATCTTGTCGATTAGAGTTAGATATACTCTTAAAGCTATAGTATAGATGGCGAATGATAATAGTAAATATGCATTATATGCGCACGCATTTAGTTAGACATGCCGTAGGTGCATATTTTTTTTTTCACATGACATTTTTTTTTATATATATGGAGAAATTCGGTCATATGGATTGGTAACTTTGCTTGTGAACTAGAGATAATCACATATCTAATGTATGTGTAAGAGCCGAATGGCTTCAATTATGATATATAGTTAGATGATGTCTTGGCCGAACGTGCTTAGTATGTAAAGTATGTACACGTTTTGTTAAATGTGCTAGTAAAGTGAATAAAGTCTTTATTAATCGAACTTATGTAATTTTCAAGATCAAGATCAAAGAGGAACACTATCGGACAAAGGAAAAACGAAGGTTGTGGAATAGCCAAACCGTGCACTACTCAGAAAATACAGGTAAGTCGATGGTTAACGAATCTTTATATATATGATAAGGTGAAGTCATAAACATTTGTTCAATATGTGTGCTAAATGGAAAACAAAAATATAAGATGTTCAAAGGTAAATAGTTGAAAGTAAATGTGTGAGGAATCGTTGGAAACCGAATTATAAAATTTGAACCTTGTGTATCTAGGCGTGAATTGTGTTCTTTGCTTGTAAGTAAATAAACCGTATGGAATATGATAGATGGGATGCCGAAATTGAATATTTCTGTGGTTGATAGATTTTTGAAAGATGACATGAAAAATATGCTGATTATTTATGATTATGAATTTCGTTGTTAAAGCCGAGTTTAGTCTCGAAGGGCCTACGAGCCAGAGTTAAAGCCGAGCTTATTCTCGAAGGGCCTACGAGCCAGGGTTAAAGCCGAGCTTAGTCTCGAAGGGCCTACGAGCCAGAGTTAAAGCCGAGCTTAGTCTCGAAGGGCCTACGAGCCAGGGTTAAAGCCGAGCTGAGTCTCGATGGGCCTACAAGCCAAAGCTATAGCCGAGCCTAGTCTCGAAGGGCTTTTAAGCCAGTGATGAAAAAAAAATATATAAAATAAAATTTATACAAATAATATTGCCATAGTTATAACAAAAGCTCCACTTTACGCGAGAAAGACAGGTATGTATTCTAAACTCTTAATGATTTAGAATGTCATTGAAAATGAATTATTTGAATTTGGCAAGAATATGTGAGTTGTATTATATATCACTCGTATGTATAAGAACCTTGAGGTTGAGGCGTAAAATTGTGTAATCGAAACCCCAGGGATGCATTAAGTTTCGTTTGTGTTATGCATTTGGAATAATTAGTAGTATTGATATCATTATGTTCTTCATTTACTTTTGACTGAGTAAATTAAGCACTTACTAAGCAAGTATATGCTTACTTTGTTATCATTACTCTCGATTTTGTAGATCTAACTCGAAGCTACGGTCACGGGAGTTCCAAAATCGAAGTCATCTGCACTATCACCTATCTTTCGGTACTGGACTTTAAATCTAGGAATGGCATGTATAGGTTTGACTTATGGTGGTTAAACAAATATCTTTTGAGTTTTGTAACTAAATTAGGCCATGCGAAAATGGCCCTTTTAAAAATTCTCACATGTTATAGTCATGGTTTTAACTTAGTAAGTATATATATATATATATATGCGGTCGTAAAACATATGTTGGTAAACTAAATTTGTAGTATGTTACACCTTTATAATCGTAATTTATGAAGTAAGAGTAGTGAATGTGACTAGGGATGATTTCATTTTATACATTGTTTTGAACTTGATGAATTGGTTTAGTTGTGTTCGGTAGATGAGCGATTGCCTGTAGTGTCGATTTTACCGTTATATTTAGAAAAGATTTCCTTTCAATAACATACGGTTTTCTTTTAAGGAAGTGGTCTAGTGATGCCTCTCGACTCTCCTGCGATGGGATCGGGTTTAGGGGTGTTACATTTTATTGGTATCAGAGCCAGGTTTAGTTGATTCTCGGACTACCGTAGTAAGCATAAGTCTAGTTATACATGCCATTTAGTGTCACTTTGATAGTGAGATGACTTCTGATATTTGAATGTGATTTTTGATATAGAATGGATCCCGAACCTGGACGAACCGTAGCTGACGATGTTGAGAGTGTAGCTCCTGCTCCCGCGCAAGGGACAGCGCCACGTGACTCTTAGCCAAATATGGGTCATCGAGATGATGATATTAGACCAGCTTTTTATGCAATGATGAGTGACTGGTTCGCTCAATTTGCTAGATCAAATCCGGCTGTTCCGCAACCTCCACCCCCGAATACTCCGTTTCCGACTTTCACAACTCCTCCTGTGACCGATCCAGTGAGATCGAGTAGGCCCCCTGTCGACAAAATTAGAAAATATGGGGCCGAAGAGTTCCAGGCTACTCCTAGTGACGATGCCGAACGAGCTGAGTTTTGGCTCGACAATACCATCCGAGTGTTTGATGAACTGTCCTGCACACCCGAGGAGTGTCTTAAATGTGCGGTATCTCTGTTGCGTGACGCTGCCTACTACTGGTGGAATACTCTGGTTTCTGTTGTTCCGAAGGAACAGGTCAATTGGGAATTCTTCCAAAACGAGTTCCGTAAGAAGTACATCAGTCAGAGATTCATCGATCAAAAACGGAAGGAATTCCTTGAACTTAAACAAGGTCAGATGTCAGTGGCCGACTATGAGAGAGAGTTCGTGCGACTCAGCCGCTATGCCCGTGAGTGTGTATCCTCAGAGGCCATCATGTGTAAGCGTTTTGAGGACGGATTAAATGAAGATATCAGGCTGTTAGTGGGAATTCTGGAAATTAAGGAGTTCGTCGTACTTGTCGAGCGGGCTTGTAAAGCTGAAGAACTCAGTAATGAGAAAAGAAAAGCCGAAGGTGGAGATAAAGAGTTCCGTAAGAGGTCCGCGGGGAAATCTGTTCAGCAATCGTCCAAGAAGACTAGAGATGACATGGGCCGATCAAAGAATACCTCAAATTTTCCTAGATATGAACGTTCTCGACCTCCTGCCAGTTCGCGGGCCACCTCCATTGCCAGTGTCGGAAATGAACGTCGGGGTAGACTAGATTGCAACTATTGTGGTAAATGGCACCCGGGGAGTTGTAGGCATCGTGACCGCTCTTGCTTCAGATGTGGTTCTGCTGACCATTTTATTAAAGACTGTCCGAGAAATGATGAACGCCCTCCCGATTCGACTCAAAAACCTAGTGGTGCAGTTTCACGGGGTAGACCACCCCGACGGGGTGGAAATATTAGCAGCAGTCAGAGAGGGACTAGAGATACTGCGGTTAGATCGGAGGCTCGTGCACCTGCCAGAGCGTACGCTATCCGTGCCCGTGAGGAAGCTTCTTCTCCGGATGTTATTACTGGTACTTTCACCCTCTTTAATACTGATGTTATTGCTCTGATTGATCCTGGTTCGACCCACTCATATGTGTGTGAAACTTTAGCCTCCAGTAAGACTCTTCCTGTTGAGTCTACTGAATTTGTAATTCGAGTGTCGAACCCTTTGGGCCGTTGTGTTCTGGTTGATAAAGTATGCAAGAAATGTCCGCTAATGGTTCGAGGTTTTTGTTTTCCGGCTGACTTGATGCTTCTTCCATTTAACAAATTTGACATTATTCTCGGAATGGACTGGTTGACCGTTCATGATGCAATCGTAAATTGTAAGCGGAAAACTATCGATCTGCGATGCTCGAATAATGAAATAATCCGAATTGAGTCCCTTGATCTAAGTGGGCCACCTGCAATAATTACAACCATGTTAGCTCAGAAATATGTGAGGAAGGGTTATGAAGCATATTTGGCCTATGTGCTAGATAACGAAGTTACCGATCGAGATCTGGAGACGGTGCCCGTAGTCTGCGAGTTTCCAGATGTCTTTCCCAAAGAATTACCGGGATTGCCGCCAGTAAGAGAGGTAGAGTTCGGTATAGAGTTGATTCCAGGTACGACACCGATTTCGATTGCCCCGTATCGTATGGCACCTACAGAGTTAAAGGAATTAAAATCTCAGCTGCAAGAGTTGACGGATAGGGGTTTCGCGCGACCTAGTTTTTCGCCTTGGGGTGCACCGGTTTTGTTCGTGAAAAAGAAAGATGGGACTATGAGAATGTGTGTCGACTATCGACAGCTGAATAAAGCCACGGTAAAGAATAAGTATCCATTACCCCGAATTGACAATTTGTTCGATCAGTTGAGAGGAGCCTCAGTGTTTTCGAAAATTGACTTGCGATCTGGCTATTATCAATTGAGAGTCAGAGAATCTGACGTACCAAAGACGGCATTCAGAACGAGATATGGTCACTATGAGTTCTTAGTGATGCCGTTCGGACTCACCAATGCCCCTGCCGTATTCATGGACTTGATGAATCGAGTATTTAAGCCGTTTTTGGACCGTTTTGTAGTAGTGTTCATCGATGATATTTTGATCTATTCTCCTGATGAGTCAGAGCATACCGAGCATTTGAGGCTGGTACTTCAGACCTTGCGGGATAACAAATTGTATGCAAAGTGTAGTAAGTGCGAATTTTGGTTGCGCGAAGTTGGCTTCTTGGGCCATATAGTATCTGCTTCGGGTATTCGAGTCGATCCGAACAAAATTTCAGCTATTCTCGATTGGAAACCTCCTAAAAACATTACCGAAGTTCGAAGCTTTTTGGGACTTGCCGGTTATTACCGACGTTTCGTCAAGGGCTTTTCAATGATTGCAACTCCACTGACAAGATTGCTGCAAAAAGAGGTCAAGTTCGAGTGGTCGGATAAGTGTCAGAAAAGCTTCGACCAACTGAAAACCCTTTTGACAGAAGCTCCAGTGCTGGTTCAGCCAGAAACCGGTAAAGAATTTGTCGTTTATAGTGATGCGTCATTGAACGGTTTAGGCTGCGTATTAATGCAAGAAGGTCGGGTTATTGCTTATGCTTCGAGGCAGTTAAAGCCTCATGAGCGGAATTATCCGACTCATGATCTTGAATTAGCTGCTATTGTTTTTGCTTTAAAAATTTGGCGACACTATCTGTTTGGTGAAAAATGTCACATCTTCTCCGATCACAAAAGTCTCAAGTATCTGATGTCTCAAAAGGATTTGAACTTAAGACAAAGGCGATGGCTAGAATTGCTAAAAGATTACGAGCTTGTTATTGATTATCACCCGGGGAAAGCGAATGTTGTTGCTGATGCTCTTAGCCGAAAATCTTTATTTTCCTTACGAGCTATGAACGTGAAACTGACGATGTCAGGAGTTGATATGTTGACTGCCGAATTGGTAGCAAGACCTATACTACTTCAACAGATCAGTGAGGCTCAGAAAACCGACACCGACCTGATTGCCAAACGAGTTCAATGTGAGTCAAATGTAGATTCAGCATTTAGGGTTGACGAAAGTGATTGTTTGAGATTTAAAGGCCGATTGTGTATTCCGAAAAAGTCTGAGCTAGTCTCGATGATTTTGAATGAAGCCCATAGTAGCCGACTGTCGGTTCATTCGGGCAGTACGAAAATGTATAATGATTTAAAGCGACAATATTGGTGGCACGGCATGAAACGAGATATCTCTGATTTTGTATCTAGATGCTTAGTATGTCAACAAGTAAAAGCGAAACATCAGGTGCCGTCGGGATTACTTCAGCCGATTTTAATACCCGAGTGGAAGTGGGATCGGGTTACAATGGATTTCGTGTCAGGTTTGCCATTAACGCTGAGTAAAAAGGACTCCATTTGGGTTATTGTTGATCGATTAACGAAATCAGCCCATTTCATCCCGGTTCGCACTGACTTTTCGCTTGATA
The DNA here is from genome assembly GCA_020496765.1 of Gossypium stocksii. Taxonomy (NCBI): domain Eukaryota; kingdom Viridiplantae; phylum Streptophyta; class Magnoliopsida; order Malvales; family Malvaceae; genus Gossypium; species Gossypium stocksii. Next base: position 32,772,832 of record CM035627.1, read on the forward strand.
AGTTAGCGGAATTATACGTTTCTCAGATTGTGCGATTGCATGGGGTACCGACTTCTATTGTTTCCGATCGAGACCCCCGATTTACTTCTAGATTTTGGAAGAAGCTGCAAGAAGCTTTGGGTACTAAACTTCACTTTAGCACTGCTTTTCACCCCCAAACGGATGGCCAATCTAAACGGGTTATTCAACTACTTGAGGACATGTTGAGATGTTGCATCCTCGAGTTTAGCGGTTCATGGGAAAAATATTTACCCTTGGTTGAATTCGCGTATAATAACAGTTTTCAGACAAGTATTCAGATGGCACCTTACGAAGCTCTTTACGGTCGTAAATGCCGTACCCCTCTATTCTGGACTGAGCTGAGTGAGAATAAGATTCTCGGAGTTGATTTAGTCAAAGAAGCGGAGCAGAAGGTGAAGATAATACGTGACAGTTTGAAAACCGCATCCGATCGTCAGAAATCGTACGCGGACTTAAAGCGTAAAGATATCGAGTACCAGGTTGGTGATAAGGTGTTTCTAAAAGTTTCACCGTGGAAAAAGATACTTTGTTTTGGCCGTAAAGGCAAGTTGAGTCTGAGATTCATTGGGCCGTATGAAATTTCGGAACGGATTGGACCGGTTGCTTATAGACTGATTTTGCCTCCTGATCTTGAGAAGACCCACAATGTATTCCATGTATCGATGCTTCGACGCTATAAATCCGATCCTTCGCATGTGTTAAATCTATCCGAGGTTGAAATTCAACCTAATTTGAGTTATGAGGAAGAGCCTATTCGTATCTTAGCCCACGAAATAAAAGAATTGCGAAACAAGAAGGTTCCATTAGTAAAAGTCCTATGGCTCAAGCATGGAATCGAGGAAGCAACTTGGGAGTCCGAGAATGCTATGAAAGAACGATATCCAAATCTGTTTTCGGGTAAGATTTTCGGGGACGAAAATCCTTTTAAGGGGGAGGGAGTTGTAACAGCCCTAATTCGACCTTAGTCGGGAAGTGGTTTCGGGACTGCTAAACCGAGTCAGAAATTTTTATTAATGATGTTAGTTGGATTGTCGATACGAGTTTTAGTAGGGGTTATAAAAATTTCGTGAAAAATTGACCTTTTAAATGATTAATTGCTTAAAGAGGGCTTAAATGTTGAACTTTGAAATTATAGTAGGTAAAAATCAAAGTGACTAAAAAGTATGAACTTACAAAATGATGTCTTTGCATGTCTAATTGCCCATTTCCACCTTAGTGGACGGTAATGATGATGTTATAATATTATTTTATTTTATTTTTTTGTTATTTATTATTGTTTATGTGTTAATAAAATTATTGGCTTGATTTATTACTAAAAGGAAATTTAGAAAATAAAATTTACCTTATTTTCATCACCCATTGCCGATTGCGGAAGAAGAAAAGAGAGTAGGAATTTTAGAGAGATTCGGCCATTGTGGTTTCAAATTGAGGTATGAATTCTTGTAATTTTGCTTGGATCTTGTGAATTTTAGATGAAAGATAGGTATATGGTATAACCCATAGGTCGGTTTTTGAGTTCTTGGTTGATGCTTCCTTCGGTCATGGCCATGGAGTGAGGCTTAGTTTTGTTTTAACTTTTAAATGTTGGAAATAGTTAAGGTGAGCAAAATCATATAGTGATATCAAATTCGAATGGTTTTTGGGGTTGAATTGCTTGAATGATGCAAATTAGGTTCCTTGTAACTTAAATTTTCTTGTTGAATTTTTTTCGGCTATGTTATTGGGGAGAAGGAATGTTTGAGTATTAAATGTTCATGGGGGTTAATCTTACCGTGATTATAGTAGTAAAGAAATGAAAGAATTTTGGGTTGAACTACTTTTGTTGTGCCGAATTGAGCTATGAAAACTAGTCTAAGATGCAATGTGAGTAGTTTAAATTGCTTTCATCAATATTTAGATATATACTTGTGAAAAATTTATGTCAAGAAGCTATATTAGTATGACTTGAGCCGTTAAGTCTTGAGAAAGACATAGTTGGCGTATGAAACCTTATGTGGAAATGAAATAACCTTTCGTGATGGGGTAGATGTTAAATCTTGTCGATTAGAGTTAGATATACTCTTAAAGCTATAGTATAGATGGCGAATGATAATATTAAATATGCATTATATGCGCACGCATTTAGTTAGACATGCCGTAGGTGCATATTTTTTTTTTCACATGACATTTTTTTTATATATATGGAGAAATTCGGTCATATGGATTGGTAACTTTGCTTGTGAACTAGAGATAATCACATATCTAATGTATGTGTAAGAGCCGAATGGCTTCAATTATGATATATAGTTAGATGATGTCTTGGCCGAACGTGCTTAGTATGTAAAGTATGTACACGTTTTGTTAAATGTGCTAGTAAAGTGAATAAAGTCTTTATTAATCGAACTTATGTAATTTTCAAGATCAAGATCAAAGAGGAACACTATCGGACAAAGGAAAAACGAAGGTCGTGGAATAGCCAAACCGTGCACTACTCAGAAAATACAGGTAAGTCGATGGTTAACGAATCTTTATATATATGATAAGGTGAAGTCATAAACATTTGTTCAATATGTGTGCTAAATGGAAAACAAAAATATAAGATGTTCAAAGGTAAATAGTTGAAAGTAAATGTGTGAGGAATCGTTGGAAACCGAATTATAAAATTTGAACCTTGTGTATCTAGGCGTGAATTGTGTTCTTTGCTTGTAAGTAAATAAACCGTATGGAATATGATAGATGGGATGCCGAAATTGAATATTTCTGTGGTTGATAGATTTTTGAAAGATGACATGAAAAATATGCTGATTATTTATGATTATGAATTTCGTTGTTAAAGCCGAGTTTAGTCTCGAAGGGCCTACGAGCCAGAGTTAAAGCCGAGCTTATTCTCGAAGGGCCTACGAGCCAGGGTTAAAACCGAGCTTAGTCTCGAAGGGCCTACGAGCCAGAGTTAAAGCCGAGCTTAGTCTCGAAGGGCCTACGAGCCAGGGTTAAAGCCGAGCTGAGTCTCGATGGGCCTACAAGCCAAAGCTATAGCCGAGCCTAGTCTCGAAGGGCTTTTAAGCCAGTGATGAAAAAAAATATATAAAATAAAATTTATACAAATAATATTGCCATAGTTATAACAAAAGCTCCACTTTACGCGAGAAAGACAGGTATGTATTCTAAACTCTTAATGATTTAGAATGTCATTGAAAATGAATTATTTGAATTTGGCAAGAATCTGTGAGTTGTATTATATATCACTCGTATGTATAAGAACCTTGAGGTTGAGGCGTAAAATTGTGTAATCGAAACCCCAGGGATGCATTAAGTTTCGTTTGTGTTATGCATTTGGAATAATTAGTAGTATTGATATCATTATGTTCTTCATTTACTTTTGATTGAGTAAATTAAGCACTTACTAAGCAAGTATATGCTTACTTTGTTATCATTACTCTCGATTTTGTAGATCTAACTCGAAGCTACGGTCACGGGAGTTCCAAAATCGAAGTCATCTGCACTATCACCTATCTTTCGGTACTGGACTTTAAATCTAGGAATGGCATGTATAGGTTTGACTTATGGTGGTTAAACAAATATCTTTTGAGTTTTGTAACTAAATTAGGCCATGCGAAAATGGCCCTTTTAAAAATTCTCACATGTTATAGTCATGGTTTTAACTTAGTAAGTATATATATATATATATGCGGTCGTAAAACATATGTTGGTAAACTAAATTTGTAGTATGTTACACCTTTATAATCGTAATTTATGAAGTAAGAGTAGTGAATGTGACTAGGGATGATTTCATTTTATACATTGTTTTGAACTTGATGAATTGGTTTAGTTGTGTTCGGTAGATGAGCGATTGCCTGTAGTGTCGATTTTACCGTTATATTTAGAAAAGATTTCCTTTCAATAACATACGGTTTTCTTTTAAGGAAGTGGTCTAGTGATGCCTCTCGACTCTCCTGCGATGGGATCGGGTTTAGGGGTGTTACAACAAATCTGACATAGAAAAATTTATTCGGATAAAGTTTTAAGGTCTATTGTATGATTGATTGCATAAGTGAAAATTTAGTAAATAAATTTTACTGATGAAATGCCCGATTGAGTAATAGGACTAAATTGTAAAAATTTAAAAATGCGTGTTTTAGAAGCATTTAGTGTTAAATTGAAATGGATTCATAAATTAGAGGTCCTTCTTTAGTAATTAGACCATTTTATGCCATGATGGACAAAAATACCCATGGAAGGAAAAATTTTCAAAGAAGGACATTAAGGGCATTTTGGTTATTAGTAAATTAATGAAATAAAAAGGGAAAAAGGATCAAAATTTTGTCCATCTTCTTCAAAGGGCTACCGAAATTTGCAAACTCCATAGCTAGGGTGTTGTTTCACTTTTCAAGCTCACAAGTAAGTAAATTTAGCCCCGTTTTTCATGTTCTTTGTATTTTTGAAATCCTCGTAACTTGACTTAACTATTTCTACCACTATTTTAGGCTGGGGTTCATGGTTAAAAATTTACCCATGTGTGAAATGAAAGCATTTTAATGTTTAATGATAGAAAATGAAAGTTTGATGCGTAGTAAACAACTTTTACTAGGTGATTTTTCATAAAAATGCATTAAAGGACTAAAATGTAAAAGTTGTAGAACAAGTGTATAATATGTGAAATATGGAAAAATTTAGGCTACTATAAGAGAGAAAAAGATTCGGCTAGCCTTGGGAATTGAGAAAAATGGATACATTTCATTTTACGAGCCTAGGGACTAAAATGTAAAAATTTACAAAGTTAGGGGTAAAATGGTAAATTTTACCATAGGATAATTTTGTGTTAAATTGAGTGATGTGTGTATTAAATAAGTTAAAGTTGATGTTATAAATCAAGAACAATGAGAAAACGACCTTGACAGGGGAAAAGGCAAGGTCTCGGACTAAATTGTAAAGAATAGCGTTTATTATCGAGGTAAGTTTATGTGTGATTATTGAGTTATATTAATATTATGATTTATTATTTTTAGCATTTGTAATATTGTGATTGTAACACCCCAAATTTGGGCCTAGTAGGATTGGGCCTTGTGCGTGGGATCCGCTAGGAGGCTATACATAAAAGTTTATGTGTGCAAGAAGTATCACAAAGTGTGTGTTGTTTTGGTGGCTAAGTGATTTAGGAGTAGTTAAGGGTGTCTGAGAAGTCTTGGCTTCAAGCCCTAGCTTGTGCAAAATTTTTTATTTTTCTCTTAGGTGAACCTTGGCTTTTGCAGGTAGGCTTTGTAAATAAATGTGGTGGAGTTATGTCACAGAAGAACCTATGGTAGTGGTGGTAAGTGACGCCTCATGAGGGATAGAGGACTGGGGTTCAAGGCTTGGAAGAAGCAACAAAGGTTTTATTTTCCATCAATGCCATGTAAGTGGTTGATTTTGATCAAAATTCTATAGGATGAAGGTTGAATAGGTCTTAGAGAGATATGAGGAGGAAGTTGAGGAGATTAAGTTGCTTGTTGAAGGAGATCACGGAAGGATTTGAATGAATGAGAGTTCTAGCCAAATGGGGACTTTGGATGCACAAGACTTCGGCTAGGGGGATTGGTTCATTTTTTGGCATTTGGTGTTTTGTTTTGGTGATAGCCAAATCTTGCTAGAGGTTTTTGCATTTGTTTTTTTTCTTTCTTTGCTCGTTTTTGTTCTTTGGTCCTTTGATTTCAAGACTTCTTATTTTCAATTTCACTTTGCATTTTAGCCGAGTTAGCATTACCATTAGGCCATCTTTTATGCCGAACTTATTAGCTTAACTATTGGCCGATTTCTCCCTCACATTCTCTTTTCTTGATTCTTTTCTTTCTCTATAAACCTTTCACCTCTAAACCAAACTTTTCTTTTCACACTTTCGGGTTTTGCTTCCTTTTTCTTCCTTCTATTTTCTAGCTGAATTGGTAATGGTACCATTCAAGTGCTATTCGAGTTGGTTCTATTTTTTACTTTTCTTTTCTTGTGACCGATTCTTCCTTTAACAACCTGTCGAATTTGTTTACCTTTCCCCTTCTTCGACAACTCTTCTACTCTTCTCATTGTAGCCGAATACTGGATTCCTATCACCGCACTTGCTGTTTCAACTCAGCAACTCTTCTTCACACTTTGTTTTCAGACATCGATTTTGGTAAGAATGCTTCGTGAAGGATTAGTTATGTTCATGGATATTTGTTAAATGGGTGGTTCGTTTTGTTGTAGGCAATGATCAAGGAGTGGGGAATCGCTCTTGATCAGTAGTAAGGCGCTAATATCTGTTAGTTTTAACAAGGTGAGTGTTTATGATGTAGTAAAGAAGTTTATGGATTAAGAATATGCATTAATATTGTGTTGTGTTGGTTATAGGTTTCTGCCCTCCAGATTATTCGCACTCTGCATTATTGCAATCAGGTGTGTATTTGTTTGCAGATTTGATAATCGATTAAAAGCTGAAAGTATGTGTTGTTTTCACTGCTATGACTGTAGATCGGCAAAATGCCGAAAAGTTGGAAATATGGCATATGATGCCACATGGCCATTCAATCGCACGTGTGGTGAACTAAGCCCGTAAGCATGGGCGGTAGACTGTAGAGGCCACCACGAGTGCTCTCATAGTTTTGGGCTATTCTGGGCCTCGTTAGGCCGAAATGGGCCGTGTGGGCCCAGTGGGCTTGTGGGCCCACACGGATAAAATGTATGTGATGTGGTAAGTGTTGTTTGGACTATGACATTCGCATAGTTGTTGCAATTTCTGGGCTAAATAGGCCACACGAGTGTGTAGGCCCACTTGGGCCGAGTAACGGACCTTAGGTCCATTTACACTGTTATGTCTGTTTAGGTTACTAAAATCACTCGAGGCAACGGTGGACCATCTGTTGGGTCATTAAGACCCCAGACTGTAAAGTTACCCAAATACCCTTGAAGGGTAAAATGACTATTTTGCCCCTCGAGGGTAAACGACTGACTTGTACTATGATTTGACTAGTTCAACTATGAATGTATGACTATGATTTGAATGACTTGGTTGTGATTGTAAGACCGATTAAGAGCATGGCATTCTGCATACATGACATGTTGCATGGGGTTGGGATATTGTATGAAGGAAGATCTAATCTGTTAGGGTCACATGGGATGCCCGAGATGACTGTGGACCTTGTAACACCCCAAACATAGCCCAGATGTTATGGCCGTATTTGGCGGTGTCACATTGAGGTGTATTTTGAAATCGTAACTCAATTCAGTTTTGTTGTGAACCCATTTCTTAGTTTAGTAAAACTATAAATCCAAACAGCTCATTTTATCTGATTATGTAAAAGAATAGGTTCTTTTAGAAAACTCGTTTATTTCGAAAACTTTGCTTAAAAACTATTTGTTATGTTATCACGAGATTTTAGAAAACAGATATCTTTTATAAAACCGTACCCTAGAGCTATCAAGTTCAAAAGATAAATAAACAGCCTCAAACTAAGTTTAAAAATAAAATGGCCTTATTACATACCCAGAATAAACCGATAATTAAAGTGAATTAAAAATTTAATGCAACTTAAAAGGGAAGTGCGGTTGAGTCCAAGTTTCCCGCAGCACCGAACCGTTTAGACTTGATGATTACCTGCACAGTAAGTAGATGGGTGAGTTTACGAAAACTCAGTGTGAACCCCAGAAATATTAGTATCACAGTATCAGACTGGGCCTTAGCCCATTACAGTAACAGATCATAATCAATGGACCTAACCCATTACAGTAACAGTATAGCATGCATTTAAGAAAATTCTACCCAATCATCCTCTACATTCCATCTCCGTCCAATCCATGTGGGGATATAATCAACCTACCCAACCCTACACTCCACAGTGTAGTACCGATGCGGCACTATCAATAAATCACAACAGTGCTACCAGAATGTTAGGCTCGAAGCCATAGAATAATGCAGCGAAGCTGCCAGAACAGAACACTTCCTCCAAATTCATATACCTAACCCCCATGCAATGCAACATAATCAATGTCAACTCATATATATAATATCTCATCGCATGTGCAATCATCCAATCAACATATAGGGTCAAAACAGACATTTTACCAACGAGGGGTATTTTGATCATTTTGCCTCTAAGGGCATTTTAGTTGTTTATCCGTGTGGGCCTAAGTACTCAAAGGCCCATTAGCAAGCTCACAGTCACCTAGTGACACATGCGACTATATCACTACAGAAATTTGTTTATGGGCCAAAGCCATTAAGTAGGCCCATATGGGCCCACACAGTCGTGTGGCTCACTGAGCCCAAATTTGACCTACGCCGTACGTTTGTCATATTCAGAACGTCGTTACCCATTAATTAAAACGTTTTACTCATGCGGGGCCCACAGGCCCATTGGGGCCATTCGGCCAATTTCGGCCCAACTCATGAATATGCTCATGATGGCCATTTTTCGATGTAGGGCCACAATCCGTGGCCTCAACCAATCACATGAGCATTTGCATGCCCATGTGGCCAACATTCGATTCGTCGGCTTTCCGGCATTTTGCCTTTGTAACTTAATAGTGTGATTAACACACCTATATACATGTCATGCAATTAACTCCTTCGTACAAAACCTAAAAATTCAACAATGCCTTGTTAGTCAATTTCCATTAGGGTTAAACACTTCCAACCCTTAATCCAAAATACACCACCTCACCTTGTGCGCACAAACGTTCTTGAATCTCTCAAATCTATTACCTATAATCAATAACACTTCTTAATTGAATATCTGAAACAATATACATCTTATTAGACACAAACATCTATGAAAACATAAAATTAAAATCTCAATACCTATCTATGGAGCATTCGGCCAACTACACTTATATACGATGTAACGCCCTAATTTTCTAGATTTTCGAGATTTTGCGTAAATTTAATTTCTGCTTGGCTAGATGTATTAATTTATGCTTTGAGTATGTTAGTGGGCCTTTAGAAGGTCCAGGCTTAAGTTAAAACCCAGTAGAATTTTAAAATTAAGACTTAAGGGAGATGAGGCTCTGACTAAGTGGGCTTTTAAAAAAATGTTGGCAAATTAAGACACAAGTTGTGTTAAAGTGGTAAGGTGGCGCCACTTAAGACACAAGGGAGTGGCATGTGGAAGCTATGCAAGAGCTAAGGTTCAAGTCTCATGGTAAGCAGTGTGGTGTTTTATTTTTAATGCATGTGCAAGGCATGTGGTGGACTCCAAGTGAAACTCTAAAGGAGGGAGTTTGAAGTGCTCATGAGATTGCATCAAGGAGGGATAAGGGGAGAAAATTTAGGAGTTGATTGGAAGGATCAAGAGTTAGTCGACTAAAGGACTTTAGAGAGGCAAGTTCAGTTAGAACCTTAGGCTTTTGCATTTTAGGCAATTGGAGGGTAAGTGCCGATTTCTTCTAATAGTTAGCCTTCGGGATTTGACAAGTGGGACATTTCTTTCTGCCGATTAGGTATAGTGCTTCTTGCTTCTCTTTTCCTTCCTCCCTTATGATCTAAAAGCCGAAAACAAGACCTACAAACCCTTTTGTGCCGTTTTACCTAAAGAGCCGAACCTTCCATCACTTCTCTTCCCAAACCAAATCAATCATCCTCTTTCTCACTTTCTTCATCTTTCTCATTTCTTCTTTCTCTCTTTCTTCTCTTCTCAATCAATTAAACTGACTTCCCTAAAATCTTCTCTTGCCGATTTTCACTTTGGCCGAATATTACAAAACCTGAATCAACAAGTTACTTGCCGATTTCTTCCTTAGTCGATTTCTCTTAAACCAAAATCCCAAAACTTTAAATCTTCTCTTGTCGATTCCATCTTAGACCGAACCTTACTTAATTTTTATTTTGGAAACCGAAATCAAGGTACAATCTCTTCTCTTTTTCTCTCATCTGCTTTTCATTCAGAAACTGAAACTCTCTTCTCTAAACCGAAACCCCTCCTTTCTTGGTGTGTTGATTAACTTCTTAGATCTAATTCTTTATAATTCGATTAGATCGAGTGTGGATCTGGGTGTGGAGTGGTGAAGATAACCTCTAAGCAAATTTTGGTGGTAAGTACTCAGATCTCATCTTCTATATTCTTGCGAAATAGGAAAAGCTAAAAACCCCCATTGCTTTAGTTACTATCAGTTTTGACTTCTATTTTATAAACACCTATTCTAGCCTTTTCATTCGGTTCTTGTGTCTATTAGTTCGAAGAAGGGGTGATCTAGCAAGGAGTAGTAGAGGCTAGGGCCTTTAGGGCAATCTAGATCTAGATCTAGTGGTTGGATTCGGCAAAGGTAAGTGGTGACAATGTCTATGGTGGCCGAATAGGTATGTTAGTTGATGTTAGTTATTTAATTAGATTTTAGTTAACATATGGTTAAAATGACTATAGGTTGATCGTTCGAGGGATTCCTGCAAATCTCGCAAAACAGGTGTGTAATCGACACCCACTAGTAGACTAGATCGGCAAAAGCTGAAAAGCCAAAATGCTGAAATTCTAGCATTTTGAGGGCTTGCGAGCGTGCGAGCACTCGTGGGTCAGTTTGAATCGGTAAAACCGGTAATCGCAAATGGTAAGAATGATGTGTGCGCATTTTTGTGCATGTTGGTGATTTTAGGCCTCGAAGGGTCGAATTTGGGCCCAATGGGCTTACGGGCCCATATGGGTGAAAATAAGCGGTAAGGTTAATCTGGTTGGTGGGCTATTAACTCTGCTAAAACAGACATAAAATATGGACTTAGTGGGCCGTAATAGCTAGTGGACACTGTAGGGCCCACTAGGGGTTTTAGGGCCTAATAACTCTAAGTTGATAAAATGGGCTAAGTAAGTTACTTAGATGACAATTGGACTGTTAACAACTGTGATGAGCATGAAACCCTAAAAACTGGAAAATTTACTGAAATACCCCTTAAGGGTGGAAAATTATTGTTTTACCCCTAGGTGCAAAAAGACCATTATACCCCTAGGGCTAAATTGACTAAAATGCATGCTAAATTTTATCTGTTCACTGTATGCCATGCCATTATTTACACTGTTGCATGGGGTTGGGTTTTTGATGGAGGAAGTGCTAAGTGCCAATGCCACGTTTACTATTAGGGGCTTTGCCTCGTTTTACTGTTAATGGCTTGACCACGTTATCTGATTAAGCAGCTAAGCTGCGACTGTGGTGTGTACGGCTGGGTGGGTTGGGTTATTCCCCATATGGTGTGTAGGGCTGGAACAAGTGGTGTGTAGGGTTGGATTCAGTTGGGCTTTGCATTCATTCATGAATACTATTCTGTTACTGTAATGTGCCTATGGGCCACACTGATTTCTGAATAGGGCTAAGGCTCAGTTAATCACTGATTACTAAATAGGACTAAGGCCCAGTCAATACTATATTTGGATAGGTCTTAGGCCCAGTTAAGCTTGAACTGATGTAGACTCTGGTTGGGTTTAGCTTACATACTCAGTTTCCTAAACTCATCAATTTCCTTTTAATCTATACAGGTGAGCCCCAACCTTAGAGGACTTGGAGCTGGAGGGATTCAGAGTGGCCACGTGAACTGCATTTGGTTTCTTTCTTAAATTATTTATTTTCCTATTTTCTTAATTTATTATCATTTTGGGTTTTAATTTTGTAGTAAGGCAGCTCGTTGGTTATTTTTATTTTTATGTTGGTTTTTAATTATTAGATTATAACTCGTTTCAAATTGATAGAATTAGGCTGCGCAGGTTTTTATTCTAATTAATCAGTGTTTTCAAAATATATCACACGCAACAAATGGATAACTTAATGACAAATAAGATCTTTTAAAGAAATAAACTCTAATTGGTAGTGGATAACTTGTTTTCTTTCCAAACTCTTCAAAATGATTTTGCAAAGTCACCCTGAATGTATATTTTAAAAAATGAGGTGTAATTCATCGTCCATGTGACACACCAAATTTGGCCATAACGTCTGGGCCAGGTTTGGGGTGTTACACACAATTCGATCGATAAACTACTAGCGAAGAGGAGAGAATCTGACCCTAGCCTCCCCCAATGAATTCACCCCATTTAACCAAGAGGGCTTCGGGAATGGACAATCAAGAAGATTTGGCTAGCACAGTGGAGCAAATAGGTTTGAGAGGGCAAGAGTAAGAGAATATTCGGCTCTTGAGTAGCCAAAAGAAAATGGTGCTCCACAATGAAATAAATAGAGAAGAAAAGAAATATAAAAGTTGGCTAGAGAAGAGAGTTAGAAATTAATGGATTCAACACAAAGTTCAGCTAAACCAATAAAAGAAAGAACAAAGTTTTAGAAGAAGAGGTAGGTTAATAAGAGAGATGCATTTGGCAAGGCACCACACAAAAGAAAGGGAAAGAAAGGTATTTTGCATGGTCTAAAGAGAAAGAGTGCAAGTTACGGTAAAAGAAAAAGAGGAGATAATTGGGTAGTCAGGAAAATAAGGCAAAACTATTCAAGAAAAACAAGCAAAATTTGGCCTCCTCCAAAGAACACCAAAAACCTCGAAATGACCATTAGTATTCGGCTTCTACACTGTTCAACCCACCAAACTGAATCCCCCTTGCCACACTACTCAAATCCGACACCCCTTCCCCACACATTTCGAATTTCCTTGATTTGCTCCTTAATTTTCTCCTCCAAGCCGTAACAACCAATTCTAAATCCCATTCAAACTTTTTCAACCGAATCTCCCCCTTGAAACACTCCTCAAGACCGATTCAAACATCTATCCCAAGGAGTTTTGGTCAAACACTACCACTTCCACGGCACAGGAGCAAAAATAAACCTCTTTTGCTCCACCTGCACCTCGAACTTAAGTCCCTAGCCCTACAAGAGGTGCTATTTAACCCTTGAGCCAGTAGGCCCTTTTCTGCTATACTTCGCATACAAAAACTTAAAAGGCATTCCACCTAACGTCAAGATTCCTTTAAAAGCCCAAAAATAAAAATTTTCCCTAGGCCAAGGCTCGAATATCAGACCTTTAACACGACTTCACATGCCACTTGCCACTGAGCACTAGGCTCATTGCGTCATATTTTAACCACACATATTTATGAGGCCTTCAAACTAACGTCAAACTCACTTAATGAAAAACAAAAATTTTCGCTAAAGCCCTAGTTTGGATCCAAGACTTCTCAGCCATTCCTAAGCACTTCAAATCATTTAACCAACACACCAAACATGAAATTTTGATATTTGTAAGCACATTTAAAAAATATTTAAGCCGTCTTCTAACCGATCCCAAGCTCAAGGCCCAATACTTCTAGGCCTAAATATTGGGGCGTTACACACCCACCGAAGCCTTAAAGCCGTACATTCGTATTGATTTGATAAGGTCGCATGGGTCACCTAAGATGACTATGGACCGATCGATGGCTGAGTGCCGATCATTCTATCAATGGTTTTGTGCCACGTATATTATCGATGGCTTAGTGCTATCCATTTTACCGATGGCTTGGTGCCACGCATATTATCGATGGCTTATTGCTATCCATTTTACCGTTGGCTTGGTACCACGTATATTATCGATAGCCTAATGCTGTCCATAGTATCGATGGCTTTGTGCCACGTATATTATTATGGCTTTGTGCCATTCTGTTTGTGGTAAGTAACCATTCTGTTCATGGCTTCTGGCCATTCTGATTTCAGGCAGTATTGTTGCGATTTTGGTTAGTGCCACAACCAATGCTAACCCTTAGTGTGTTGGATGGGTGGGTTGATTTTATCCCCATAGTAAGTGCAGGGTTGGACAGAGGTAAGTGCAGTGTTGGATGGGATATCATGCATCATACATGCTGCATTTTGATTCTGTTACTGTATTGGGCTAAGGCCTACATGTATTCTTATTCTGAATTTGAAATGGGCTAGGCCCATCTGTTACTGTCTGCTATATTGGGCTAAAGCCCAATTGATACTGAAACTGTAATGGGCTTAGGCCCAAATTGTTACTGCTTTTTGTATGAATGACTATTTTTATATAGTAGGGGATTACACACTGAGTTTATGTAAACTCACCCTTTTTATTAACTTTTTAGGTAATCCCCAGCATTACGAGGATCGGTGTTGCAAGGGGCTCGGAGGTGGCCACACGACTGCTTTTGTGTCTTAAAACATTTCTGCAAAACATAACAAAAGCTTCCTCAACTTTGGTTTTCAAAGATAACAACAAACAAGAGATGTTTTAGAAATAAAAATAACAACGTTTTTAATAAGGGATTTACTTTTCAACGAACTGTGGTTTGAAAATAAGTAACAAAAATTGGGATTTTTACAAGTTTCAAATGGCAAAAAGTTTTAAATAGTAAGAAGGGTTTTCAATGAAAACATGGTTTTTGAAAAACACTTCAATATGACATGCCAGATTCAGCCCTAACGTCTAGGCCAGGTTTGGGGTGTTACAGTGATGAATTGCAAATTTGTGTATATTGATAAAATCAATAAGTGTGGAAAACCCCGATTGAACCTTAAGAATTGACTGAGATACGTTGACATGTCACTGGGAACCCATTGTATATGTGATCAATTGTATATGTGATTCTGGGTGCTGGTTTAGTTCGCCTACCAGTGGCTATATAATCCTGTATTTGTTACGGATACCTGTCAGCTTGTGTGAGCAGCACTGAGTAGCTTCGACTTTACCCTCAGCTTGTGTGAGCAGGCCCGTGAATAGGTCAATAATGAGTAGTATGTGATATGTGAAAAGTGGTAGCTTCAGCTACATACCAGTGGTAGCTTCAGCTATAATATGTGTGGCATTTTTGTGCTTTTTATTCTGAGTATCCTTTAGAATTTTGCATGGTTCAACGCGTATCAAATTGATATGATAATATTGTGATTGAATGTAAAAAGATTTGACCGTGTGTTAAGGATGTGTATGTGCAGGTTATGTGAATTATATCATGTATGCTAAGTGCTTAATGTGTGTATTGAATCATGTGGTAAGGCCATATGAGTAAGTGATGATCTTATACTGACAAAAGTGATAATAGGGAAACTTATTTTGCTATTAAATATGTATTTTTAAGCTTTAAATGCCCATTATTTGCATATAGACTTACTAAGCTTTATAGCTTACCCCTTCTCTTTTCCCTTCCCTTATAGGGTCGTCAAGCTAATCCGAGGTTCGGTGATCGACGGGATTCCATCAACACTATCAACAACCATTTTGGTATTTTGATTATAAACTTTGAAATTTTGGCATGTATAGGTGGTCTAATCTTTTGCGTTACATGTCATAGTCTTATGGGGTCAAATGTTGTTAGTGGTGATTTGGTATTTGGCCGTTTGAAATGAGCCATAATTGGTTAAGTTATGTTTTATCAAAGTGATTTATACATATTAAGGTGCAAGCTTGCAATGTTTATGTGAAATGTGGTGTGATGTGTGTGCTTGATGATGGTAGATGGAATTTAGTGTATGAAAGTCACATTGTGGATGTGTGAATGAATTTTTATGTTATGTTGAGTATTAGAAAAATTTGGTATGTGGTTGTTCATGTTTCAGGGTGACAATTGGCTTGAAAAGTAACCTATAATTGTCCACACGGGTAGACACACAAACGTATGTCTACACACCGCCAGCCCCATGGGTGTGTTGATAGGCCGTTAATACGGGAGCGAAGGGATTACTTGTCCAATGTTATCTCAGTCTTGAGAGTTGAAAAGCTGATTCGCAAGGGTTGCGAGGCATTTTTGGCGTATGTAAGTCAATCTGAATCTGAGAGTTTGACCGTAGGAGAAGTTAGAATTGTCAAGGAATTTCAAGATGTTTTTTCGGATGAGCTTCCACGGTTGCCTCTGAATCGTGAAGTCGAGTTTGGAATCGACTTGTTGCCTAGAACGGCTCTAGTGTCTATCGCTCCTTATAGGATGGCACCGAAGGAGTTAGTAGGGTTGAAAGCTCAAATTCAAGAACTTTTGGATCGAGGTTTTATTAGGCCAAGTGTGTCTCCGTGGAGAGCACCAGTACTAATCGTGAAGAAGAAGGATGGGACGATGCATATGTACATCGATTATCGCTAGTTGAACAAACTGACGATTAAGAACAAGTACCCTTTACCAAGGACTAACGACCTGTTTGACCAACTAAGAGGAGCTTCAGTATTTTCCAAGATCGATCTTCGATCTGGATATCATTAGTTAAGGGTCAAAGAGGTGGATATTCATAAGACATCATTCAAGACTAGGTATGGTCATTACGAGTTCCTGGTAATGCCGTTTGGATTGACAAATGCACCAGCAGCCTTCATGGATCTGATGAATCGGGTATCCCAACCCTACTTGGACCAATTTGTGGTCGTCTTCATAGACGATATTCTGGTGTATTCGAAAACTGAGGAGAAACATGACAAGCATCTCCATATTGTCCTGCAAGTGTTGAGGGAGAAGCAACTGTATGCAAAATTCAGCAAGTGTGAATTTTGGTTGCGAGAAGTGACGTTCTTGGGTCACGTGGTTTCTGCTGAGGGGATTAGGGTGGATCCTTAGAAAATTGAGGCGGTATTGGAATGGAAGCCACCGAGATCTGTGTCAGAAATTCAGAGTTTTTTGGGTTCGGCAGGGTACTACAGAAGATTTATGAAAGGGTTTTCGTTGATTGTGGCACTATTAACGAAACTTTTGAGAAAAGAAGTATCGTTTGTCTAGACTAAGAAATAGCAAGAGGCTTTCGAGAAGTTGAAGAAAGTTTTGACTGAGGTGCCTGTCTTAATTCAACAGGAGTCTAGAAAGGATTTCACTGTGTACAGCGATGCATCGCACGTTGGTTTGGGCTATGTGCTGATGCAAGAGGGTAAAGTGGTTGCTTATGCATCATGACAGCTTAAGCCTCACGAAGCGAACTACCCTATGCATGATTTGGAGTTGGTAATAGTGATTTTTGCGTTAAAGATCTAGAGGCACTATTTATATGGAGAAAAGTGTATTATATACACAGATCACAAGAGTCTCAAGTAGTTGTTGACATAGAAGGAGTTGAACCTTAGGCAACGAAGATGGATAGAGTTGCTTAAGGACTACGACTGTTCTATTGAGTATCACCCAGGCAAAGCAAATGTTGTGGCGGATGCACTGAGTCGAAGAGCTGTAACTGAGTTGAGAGTGATGTTCACTCGTTTGAGTCTATATGATGATGGTAGCTTGTTAGCAGAATTACAAGTAAGACCAACCTGGATAGAACAGATTAAGGAAAAGCAGTTAGATGATAAGTCACTGGTTCCTTGATTTCAACAAGTTAAGAGTGGTGAGACTTCTAATTTTGGATTGAACAGTGAGGGAGTTCTGTGTTTTGTGATCGGGATCCTAGGTTTACATATCAATTCTGGCAAAAGTTGCATGAGGCGTTGGGTACACGGTTAGATTTCAGCACTACTTTTCACCCTCAGACGGATGGACAATCGGAAAGGGTGATTCAAGTTCTGGAGGATATGTTGAGGGGATATGTTATTGATTTTCAAGGTAGCTGGGAAGACTTCTTGCCATTCGCAGAATTTGCATAAAATAATAGTTATTAGGCGAGTATTCGAATGGCACCATATGAGGCTGTAACGCCCTGATTTTCGAGATTTTTCAAGATTTTTCTGATTTTGGTGAAATTTTGAAATTTTATTGTTAGATTATAGAATTATGTTTTAAGAGTGTTAATGGGCCTTTAGAAGGCCCAAGCCTAAGTTAAAACTCGGTAGAATTTCAGAATTTTGAATTTAAAGAGAAGGGGTCCTGGTTATGTGGGCTTTTAAGAAAAAATGAGTAAATTAAGACACAAGGAAGCCTTTGGTAAAGTGGCAAGGTGGCGCCATTTAGTTCCTAAAAAATGACGTGTGGATGGGTGCAAGGGCCAGAGTTCAAGTCACAAGGTAAGTATTTTGTGTGTTTTTAATTTTTGTGCATGTGCTAGTCATGTGATGGATGTTAAGTGAAACTCTGATGGAAGAATTTGAGATGCTCATGGGATGTGATCAAGTAGGATAAGAGGGAGAGATTTTAGGAATTTTGATAGGGAGCATGTGGTGGCCGATTATGGGACTCTTGGGGGAGTATTGCCGATTGGGGTCAATTGGTTCTGGTGTAATCGGCTAGTGGTTTTTAGGGTGCTAGCTGAACACTTTTGGGGTCTCTCTTGGGGTCTTAATTCGGCAAATTGGGTGGTAAGTAGGTGTGTCGACTAGGTAAGTTTTAGGGTTTTCTTTTATTACTTTTCTCCTCTTTTGTGATCTAAAAGCCGAAAACTCAAGTTACCAACCTTTTTGGTTACCAATTTGATCAAAGAGCCAAACCACCTCTCTATTCTTCTTTCTTTCTTTTCTTCTCAAACTGAAACAACCTACTTCTCCTTCTTTTCTTCTTTGTTACATAAGCCTAAAATGATTCACTTGGAACCCTACTTACAAACCTCTTCAAAAGCCGAAACCTTATACTTTTGGTTTCTTTGCCAACTTCTTCTTCTAGCCTAACCTATTCTCTTCATTCCTCCCCTCTTTCTTTTCTTTATCTTCTTGATTGATTCTCTTAAACCTCACTTAACTGATTGTTCAAGACTAAAACCCGAATCTATTCTAGTCAGACCTCTCGTAGCCGAATACTCCTAAAAGCAGAAATCCCGAAAGGTTCTAGGTTGTGCCGATTTCTCCTTGGTTAAGTACCCTTACACTTTTTTCTCTTTTGCCTGAATATCTCAACTCCTATAACCCTTGTCGACATCTTTTTCTTTTCTCTACAAGACTTCTATTTTCCTTCTCCATCATTATACTGAAAGTCGAATCTTCACATTCATAAGTGATTCGGGAATTGAACCCTTAGATATATTAGATTTATTCTCTACTCGTGGTTGAGGATTGATCTACGTCAAGATCAGGATTAAAGTAGGATTGAAAGTGTTCTTGCTTAGTGAATCTTCGGTAAGTGCTTAGATCTCTTCTCTATTTGTGATTTCGGGATTTAAGAAAAGCCGAAAACCCCTATATGCATAGGGTGGCTGTCGACTAAGACTAAAAGGGTTTAGTGGTGTTATTTGATTTGTTTTGCGCTAGTGTGGATTAAAGGCTACCAATCGAGGGCATGGATAATTGGAACTACTAGATCTAGAGTTAGTCCCTATTTTCGACAAAGGTAAGTGTTCAAAGGCCTTAAGGGAGATTGGCCGAATATGGTAAGCAAGATTACATTAGTTATCGTTAGTTCATAAGTCTAATTTGTTAGTGACCAATAGTAGAATACTCGTGGGAGATCTCGTTAGCGTTCGTCGCAAATCAGGTGTGTAAACGAACACCCTCTAGTAAACTAAATCAGCAAAAGTCGAAAAGCCGAAATGCTAAAATTCTGGCATTTCGTGGGCTTCCGAGCGTGCAAGCGCTCGTGGGTCGAATGGAAGCGGTAAGATCTATAATCAAAATTTGTAAATTTGGTGAGTGCGCGATTTCATGCACCTCGGTAAATTTGGGCCTCGATGGGCTAAATTTGGGCCCAATGGGCTTACGGGCCCATAGGGGTGAAAATGCATGGTAAGTGTATTCAGCTTTACTGTAAGTTAAAACAGTTAGGACATTCATAAAATTTGGGCTAAATGGGCTAAAGTGGCTAAATGACACTGTAGGGCCCATTAGGGGTTTTAGGGCCCAATAACTTTGAACTGCTAAAATGGGCTAGACAAGTTACTGAGATGAAAATGAGACTTTTAATAACTGAAATATGCTTAAAACCCTACAAACTGGTATAATTACTAAAATACCCCTTATGGGTGAAAATTACGGTTTTACCCCTAGGTGCAAAATGACTGTTATACCCCTAGGCTAAATTTGACTGAAATGCATGCTTTACTGTTGCTATTCACTGTATCTCATGACATGATTATCTGTTGCATGGGACTAGGTTTATTGATGGAGGAAGTGTTAAGTGGCATTGCCACGTTTACTAAAAAGGGGCTTTGCCTCGTTTTACTGAAAGGGGCTTTGCCTCGTTATACTGTTAATGGCTTGGCCACGTTACCTGAGTAGCTATGCTGCGACTATGGAGTGTAGGGTTGGGTGGGTTGAGTTATTCCTCACATGGCGTGTAGGGCTGGTACGGGTAGAGTGTAGCGGATGGACATAGGATAGGCTTTGCATACATGCATTATTCTGTTCTATTACTGTAATGGGCCTATAGGCCACACTGATATCTGAAAAGGGCTAAGGCCCAGTTACTACTGAATACTGAATAGGGCATCGACCCAGTTACTATTGAAACTAGATAGGGCTTTGGCCTAGTAAGCTTGAGCTATTTTTGGCTCTAGATGGGCTTTCTTTGCACACTGAGTTTCAAAACTCATCCCTTTTCTCTCATCTATGCAGGTGAGCCTTAGACTGTTGGACTTGGAGCTGGAGGGATTCAAAGTGGCCACGTGGACTGCATTTGGTTTCTTTCTTAAATTATTTATTTTCGTATTTTCTTAATTTATTATCATTTTGGGTTTTAATTTTGTAATAAGGCCGCTTTAAGTATTTTAAATTGGGTTTTCAATTCTTTATTTATATTTTATTTTAAATGATTTGATTGAGGTTGCGCGAGTTTTCTTAAAATTAATCAAACGTTTTCAAAAATCAATCACACATATCAAACAAGTAACAAAAGTTACATCGAGATCTTATAATAAGAATACCCTTAAAATCTGGTAGTAGAGAAGACGTTCACAATTAAACCTGAATTTTCTCTTTAAACTTTAATAACGGCTTTGCAAAACTCACCCTAATCATAATATTTAGGAAACATGGCTTATCCATCGTTGATGTGACAGACCAGGCTTGGCCGTAATGACTGGACCGGGTTTGGGGTGTTACAAAGGCATTGTATGGTCGAAGGTGTCGTATGCCTACTTGTTGGACAGAGTTGGGAGAACGTCAAGTTCTTGGGCCAGAGTTGGTGGTAGACACAGGAGATAAGGTTAAGCTGATCAGGGATCAGTTAAAGAAAGCATCTGATAAGCAAAAATCTTATGCTAACTTGAAGCGTAAGGAAGTTGAGTACTCAGTGGGAGATTTGGTTTTCTTGAAGGTCTCGCCGTGGAAAAAGGTTTTAAGGTTCGAGAAAAAGGGCAAGTTGAGTCCGAGGTTTCGCGGTTTATCTGGCCTTATCGAGTTCTTAAGCGGATGGGTCCGGTAGCATATCAGTTGGAACTACCTCTGGAGTTGGATAGGATTCATGATGTCTTTCATGTCTCCATGTTAAGGCGGTATCGGTCTAATCCTTCTCACATCATACCAGTTGAAGAAATTGAGGTTAAAGCTAATTTGACGTTTGAAGAAGAACCTGTGCAAATTCTGGTCCGTGATGTTAAGATATTAAGAAGGAAGTCAGTTCCTTTGGTGAAAGTGCTTTGGCGAAATCATGGCAGAGAAGAAGCTACGTGGGAGCCAGAAGAGGCGATTCATCAACAATACCCTCAGCTGTTGGGACCAGGTAAATTTTGAGGCCGAAATTTCTTTAAGGGGGTGGAGTTGTGACTCCCCAATTTTTTGCGATTCTGAATTTTTGCTAAAATTTATTTTTGCGTGGTTGGATGTGTTATATTATTGTGTTGGGTGTTTTTAGTGAACCCTTAGAAGGCATAAGTTTAGATTTAAGTCTGGAAAATTTTTATTTTTGGACCTTAGGGGAGAATGGACCTAAGCTAGTTGGGCTTTTAAATAAATGTGGGGAATTTAAGACACAAGGAAGCTTGTGTTTAAGTGGCAAGGTGGTGCCACTTAAAACATACGGGTAGCGTGTGAAGACTGTGAAGAAGCTAAGGTTCAAATCCCTTGATAAGTAGGTGTTGTTTTATTTTTAATGTTTGTGCATAGTAAGTGATGGAACTCAAGTTGAACTCTAGGGGAAAGTGTTTGAATGGCTCATGGAATTAGGATGAGGAGTAATAAGGAGAGAAAATTTAAGAGTGGATTGGGGAACAAGAGTTGGCCGACTAGAGGACTTTGGAGAGGCAAGTTTGGCTAGGGACCTTAGGCTTTGGCATTTTCGGCAAGTGGGGTGTAGGTGCCGATTTCTTTTGGTGGTTAGCCTTCGGGATTGGACAAATTTGGTCACTTTCTTATGCCGATTAGGTATAGTGTTCTTGCTCTTTCTTTTTCTTCCTCTTCTTAGTGTTCTAAAAACCGAAATCCCAAATTTGTTAGCTTCCCTTGTCGATTTACCCAAAGAGCCGAACCCTTTCATCACTTCTCTTTCCAAACCGAATCAATCGTCCACTTTCTCTTTTCTCTTCACCTTTCTCGTTTCTTCTTTCTCTTCTTCTTCTCTTTTCAATCGATTAAATTGATTCCTCTAAAATCTTCTTTTGCTGATTTTTTCCTTAGCTAACTTATCTAAAATCGAAATCCTGAAAAGTTTAATCATTATGCCGATTTCTCCTTGACCGAATCACTCCATTCTTTTTCTTCTCTTCTAGCCGAATCACCTATTCTTCTCTTTTCTATTTCTTTATTGATTTCTCTTGCACTCCCTAATAATCGAATCTTGTTATCTTTTTGCAAACATTCACCATTCGGCTTAAAACTTTAGATCTTTTCTTTATCTTCGGGTTTTGGGGTAGATCCACTACAAATCGAGACTTGGTCTAGTGGAAGGCGACTACTATGGTATCTATTGGATCAAGCAACTTCTTGGTTAAGGATTTCAAGTCTCCTCTTACTTTTGGTTAAGGGAAAAGTCGAAACCCCTTAACCCTTTTTGTGTTAATTGGTCTAGATTATCTCTATGGGTTTCGATGGTAGGTATTTTTTACTAATGGAGTTCTATGGTTTTTCGTAAGGTGGATCTCGTGGAGGCTAGAGGGGGTAGCGATATCAAGACGATCTAGATCTAGATCTAGGGGTTAGAATTGACAAAGGTAAGAGTTAGTGATGCTCTATCATGGCCGACTAGGTATGTTAAGATAGTATTAATTGTTCAATTGGATTATAGTTTACGTATGGTTGAAACGATTGTAGGTTAATCATTTGAGGGATTTCAGCATACATCGCAAACAGGTGTGTAATCGACACCCTCTAGTAGACTAAATCGGCAAAAGCTAAAAAGTCGAAATGTCGAAATGCCGGCATTTTGAGGGCTTACGAGCATACGAACGCTCGTGGGTCAGTTTGAAATTGTGAAAAGGGGCAATAATGGACGGTAAGACTACTGTGTGGGTTTTCGCGCACGTTCATGGTAATAGGCCTCGATGGGCCGAATTTGGGCCCAATGGGCTTACGGGCCCATATGGGTGAAATTAGGTGATAAGTATATTCTAGTAATCTGGTTATTAGATCTATTAAAACATGTGTAAAATTTGAACTTAGTGGGCCACAGTAGCTTGTGGGCTCCGTCGGGCCCATTAGGGGTTTTAGGCCCGATGACTCTATATTAATGAAATGGGCTAAGTAAGTTACTCAGACAACGTTAAATCTGTTAATAGACTGTAATTAGCATAAAACCCTAAAACCTAATAATATTATCGAAATTCCCCTAAAGGGTGAAAATTACTGTCTTACCCCTAGGTGCTAAATGACCATTTTACCTTTAGGGTTAAGTTGACTGTTTTGCATGCTATTATATATGCTATTCTGTATGCCATGTCATATATATTCTGATTGTATGGGTTGGGTTGTTTTTATGGAGGAAGTGTTAAAAGTGGCAATGCCACGTATTCTGCTTAGAGGCTCTGCCTCGTATTACTATTCTGGTGGCTTGGCCACGATATCTATTTAAGCAGCTCTGCTGCGACTATAGTATGTAGGGATGGGTGGGTTGAGTTATTCCTCACATGGTGTGTAGGGCTAGTGCAGGTGGTGTGTCAGGCTAGATTGGGCTTGGGCTTTGTATACATGCATAAAATATTGTAATCTGATCCGTTACTGTAATGGGCCCTAGGCCATACTGTTTTCTGAATAGGTCCAAGGCATAGTTAAAATTGTATCTGGATAGGCCTTCATCCCAATCAATGCTTGAACTGATCTCTGACTCTGGTTGGGTTAGCTTACACACTGAGTTTTCACAAACTCATTCTCCTTTCTTCATCCTTCTAGGAGATCCCCAACCGTAGAGGACTTGGAGCTGCGAGGGATTCGAGGTGGCCACGTGATTTATTTTTCCAAAATTATTTTATTTATAGTTTAATTCTTTTCCTTAAATTTAGGTTTTCAAGTTGTAATAAGGTCGCTCGGCATTTATTTTTGGTTTGGGTATTTCTTTTATTTTTACTAGAAACTTGTTACAACAATAGACTAGTCTGCACGGGTTTTTAATTCAAACTTAACTAACATTTTCAAAACAAGTATTACATGACAAACGGGTAAGCTAATAACAATGACTCAATGATAAGATCTTTTAAAAGTAATCTTCAATTGGTAGTGGATAGGGTTTTTTTTTTAATAAACTACACAAGGTTCTTATATTCAAGAGGGTAATATGGTTTTATTTGAGACAACATAATGAGTATTAAAAGAAGGCTGTAGCGTAATTAGTTGATCATGTGGCACACCAGATCTGGCCATAACGTCTGGGTCGGGTTTGGGGTGTTACATTGAATTAACATCATTTTTGTCCTCCAATATGAGTAGTTTGTGTTATTGAAGAATGCAGGTCTCTTTGTGGATTAACTTTCTGCCAATATTGCTGAACTTTGCTCAAAGGCTATCAGAAAAACTTTTTGACTTGTGGATTCTGTTTGAGCTTTTTGACGATCTTTTCTATTATTTGTAATGCCACCTTTTAAAATTTAAGTTTAATACCATTTTTTTATGATCAAAATACATCAAGAGAGGGGTTGAATTGGTGTTTAAAAATAAACTAACTCAATAAAATTGACACAAAATGCTTACCTCAAATGCTTGAAGGAGAAGGTATAACCTTTACAATGTACTATCTTAGCTCTAGTACCTTAGCTTACCTCAACTAAGGATTTCTCCAAATTATTAACTAGTACATTTGAAGGACAATGTATAACCTTTACAACGTACTATCTTTTCAATAGGTAAGATAAAAGTACTTAGTTTTAAGGTTTTCTAACCAAACCTTAAGTGAACTCGTACAATTTGAGTATAAAGTTGGAAAGAGTAAGTACCTCTTGGAGGTAGATATTTAAATAAATAGATCTCACAAATACAATCAAACACTTGAAAGAATGAAAGCAATTGACCAGCATGTCTTTGAAAATGAAAGATGAGTATTATAGTATAAATGAAGGGGTACTTGCTTAGAAAACAGAAACTGTGGCTAAAATAGTACTTAGACCTAGTACCACAATTTCAATCACGACACCAAAAGTGCATAAATGTAAAGGTGAACACTGAGATTGTTTATGTTGTTTGACCTTAATTTACATCTGCAGAGCCTTTTCAAGAGCAATAATACACCATCTTTCTCACAGTATAACCAATGATTAAGTCGTAACATCAGCTAAGCCTCACCAATTTAGCGATCTTACCATTGTAAAAAGACTAGATCATTGTCCCATTAAGCTTCCTCTAGAAACTTAGCTTTGCAAAGTAAGAGACTCTCTTGAATTCTTACAAAAATAATGCATACATAACATGTAACATCCCTATTCTGACCCTAGTCAGGAAATGGTTTCGAGACCACTAAACCGAGTCACAGAAATAATTGAATATAATATTTTATGTCTAAAATACGTGATCATGCATGTGTGAAATTTGAATGCTTTGATTTTGTCATTTGAATGTGAATTTTATTAAATAGGACTCAAATGAGAACTTTGAATATGTGATAGTTTTAAATTGAGGGCCAAATAATGTATGGTTTACAAAGAGGGGACTTGCATGTCAAATATCCACTTTTGACATGTAGTGGAGGGCAATGATGATACATTGGCATTTAGCATGTTGTATTTTAGTAAAATAAAATCAAATAGTTTATTAAAAAAAAGGGCTATTATATGTCATAAAAGGGTAGCATAAATTAAATAAGGAGGAGGGTGATAAAAACAAAGTTCTATCCATTCTCTTTTGATATTGCAAAAAACACTAAGCAAAGAAGGGAAAAAGAAATGCTTCAAGGGGTTTCGGTCATGGGAGTTGATCTAGATAAGGTATGTTAATGTGATTTTACTCATGGTTTGTGAAATTGTCAGTGAAATGCAATATGTTTTAAGTCTATGGATTGAATCCATGAAATGTTTGGGTTGATATATACGGCAATTGCCAAAGTTTTTGTTTTGAAACTAAAATGAGTAATTCTTGTTAAAATGTATGAATTGAGCTCTTGTTTGGGGGATTAATGGATAGATGGAGAGTTAAGTTGTATGAGTACGAAAATTTGTATTGTAATGGCTATTCTCGGTTATGTATAGAAACATAGTCAGTTTGGTATTTGATGATAGAAAGTGGTTGAAGGGTGTTTAAATGGATTATATGATGTTAGAAAACATGTGAACTTAAGTTAGTAAATTAAGCTTGTTTGAGAAATTATGCTTGTAAAAGTAAATTTTGAACTAGGGAACATTCAGCCATGGTATAGATATTTGGTGAAGTGTTCTTTAAATGTTGTATGTATATTGTTATAATTAAATTTCAAGGTTGGTTAAATTGTTCTTTGCCGAATATGAACCTAAATATGGCTTAGTAGTTTTGTGTATTAAAAGGTTAGAAAATGAATGTTAAGTACCTCTCATAACCCATGAGTTAAATGTCGAGTTTTGTGATAAATTAAACACTCGGCCATGATGAATTGTTTTAAGATTTGGTTTTAATGCTATAATTGAGAAATATGTGTGATTTAGTTGATAAAAAGAAACAATCGGCTAATGTGTTATAAAGATATGAAGTTGTCGAATATGGTAATTGGTTTAAGGATATTTTAATTGAATGAATAAGTTGAGATGATGGTATTTGGTTTGTTAGTACATGAGTAAATTACATTGTTGTATATTTTATGAATTTTGGTAACCAAATGGTTAATGTGCAAATTGTAAGAGCTTGAATAAGCTAGGTGATCATTCAGCTCTTGTAAATTTTGGAAGCATTGAATGTATGTTATGATATATGCATATTGGTTTAGGTTATAAAAATATATAGTGAATAGAAAAAGGGGAAATTTATTTGAATATGTTTATAGTTAAGTTTGAATTGGATGAAATTCAATTTAATGAATTCAAATTGAAATTTATTCAAGCTCAAGAATAAAAGAGATTGGAGACGAATCGGGGAAAAAGCAAAGTTAATCGAGTAATTGACTCGTCGAGTACAAATGTTCTAGGTAAGTTCTTAAGTATTTGAGTTTGATTCCTTTGTAAGTTTTAAGTATTTAAATGGAATGAATATGAATTATGTATATATGTTAAGGTCAATGGCTTTTTTAAATGAGGGCATATATGATGTTATGTTTTAAATATGTGAATGAAAACTTTAAAGAGTAAATTTGTATAAATCTGCTTGGGACAGCAGCAGTAACGTGTTTTGGAAAAATCACCATAAATTGTGGGAGTTGAGTTAGAGGCTGAATAAATTATGTAATTAAAACTTAATGAGTCTAGTTTCTTATAAAAGAAACCGTGTAAGTTAAGAAGTTGCTGATAATGAGATATTTATAGTTGTGCGAGATAGAGTCAAAATGACTCCGAAATTCCCTATTCTATTTTTAGAAAATCATTATAAATTGTACAAAAATGATTATAAGATAAAGTTTATATTCTTAGACTCCTTAATGAGTCTAGTTTCAAACGAAATAAATGAAAACATATTTGAAATTCTGTACAATGAGAAATTTGATTCGTAGTGAAGAGTGGTCAGAATAGTCAAATAGTAAAATAGAGGAAACTTTAAGAAAAATCTGGTATTGATTGGCCAAACCAAAAATTCTGAAAATTTTGTGGATAGAAGATATATGAGTCTATGTTTAGGGAAAATTAACCGCACTCGATTTGGAATTTCGTAGCTCCAGTTACAAATAAATTAATGACTGTTGCTTAGGAAGACAGCTTGTAGTGAATCTGTGATTTTGTTGTAAACATTGATAAAACTGTTTGAGTTGCTTATAAGCTATTGCTGAAATTGATGTACAAGATATGTATATGTGGTGAGGCCAAAATGGCTAATATTAAATGTGTGCAAGCTATCCGAATGGCTCTCTTATAAATGTAAGCTATGTATTTGTAATATGAGTTGATAGTTTTATAAATTGAAGGTGAAGTGACATATATGTTGTTTAGCCGAATGGTTGTTATGAGAAGAACGTAAGTTATGTGTGTATTTGCTTATTTAGTTGGAAGTTTATTGAAAGGGATATATAAATATATAATTACTTTTTAAAGTTGAATGATGTTTATGACATGAAGTTAAGGTGTATACTATATGCTTGTATTCGAATGAAGCAAATAAATTACGAATGAGATATTCTACGAGATTTTGTCTGGGTTAAATCCCGCAGGCTTAGTGCTGGTACTATATCTGGGCTTGAAGTCCCGTAGGCTTTGTGTTGGTGACTGGATTTGGGTTTTAAACCTAACCGGATATGGCTAACTGCTGTTGAATCATGTTAAATGATAATTGTGGAAATTGTAAATGTACAAAGGTTAAGTATGGTATGTGATACTTACTTGCTATGTTAATTCGACTTTGGTTGAATTATGAATGTGCTTCGGGAATCAATTATGAAATGGATACATGTTATGTTAAATGAGTTTTGACTCTATGAAATTGTTCATGAAAGATTATAACCTGAAAATGAGATTCTAAACATGGAAATCGAATGTGATTATAATGTTATATTTTAGTTCGTCTGATTTAAATTAGAAGTAGAAATGAAGCTTTTTAGGTGCGAAAGAGTATATGCTCTTAAGTTTGGATGAAAAAGATAAATTATATGTGCATACATGGGGGTTGATCTATTTGACCGAATGGTGATATCTCTTGATATTGATAAATGTGATTTGTGCAAGGTTTAAGATTATTTGATTTAGTAGTAAATCAACAATTAAAGATGTTCAGTACATTAAGCAGGCCAAGTATGTATCATGAACTTACATGTGTGCTTATTTTGAATTAAACTAAAAGTGTTTAATGTGATGTTTATGTGAGTAAGTCGCATGATTATATATATGTGGTTAATAATGGTATGTTCAGATAATGTGTGGGGTTATGTTAAGATATCTGATTTACCTATGTTTAAATGAGTTTAGATTCAGGTAAAAATCAATCTATTATATGTACATTATGTAGTTGTGTATATTCGGCCAAAGAGGCAGTATACCTACAAAGAGGTTATATGAGAATTCGTAAGATCGACTAGTATTTGGGTTGGTCAGGTATGTGTTAAATACTTGTACATTTTAGACCTATCGCAATTAAATCATGTTTGTAAAATGAAAATCAAATATGAGAATGCCATATGAGTATGTGGGTATTCGGTTATGGAGAAATATTATAGAATATTGTGAGATTTACCTTTTGATTTGACCGATGAGGGTGACTATAGATATGAAATGATACATTGATTTAATTGAAGTTGACATTGAGGTATATAAATGCCCATGGCTATATGATCGTGAAATTTAAAAGAGAAAATAAAAACTATATGAGCTTATAAGTGAGAATGCATGTTCGGCCAAGAAGGTATTAAACTGTGAAGGAAATGAAATGTTATATGTGAATCAAATAAACAAATTGGTTATATTTGAATTCAATGGTTTTAAATTGCTTAAGACTTACTAAGCTTACTCTATTGTTATGTTTCTCTGTTTTATAGATTATTGAATTTGGCCTTTTGCTCGGGGATCGTCAGCAACTTGTCACACTATCACTATCCACTGTTTGGTACTGCTATGTTTTGGATTATCTTATGGCATGTATAGAATAGACTAGTAGCTAAAGAATATTTTGGTTAATGTATATAAGCCATGCGAAAATGGCATCTTTTGAATGTTTACTTTAAAAAACAGGGAAGTTCAAAATTTTACTGTTCTGACATGAGTTACAAGTCCAGTAATGCCCCTTACCTATTCCGACGACGGTTATGGGATAGGGGTGTTACATAACATGTTCTTAACTTGAACAAATTTGTGCTTTATCAATCTCTCTCACCTTTAACCTCGACAAAACTTCAATAATAATTTTATAAAAGTCTCAATTTGCTTACATAAGAGCCATAGTTTAATCACTTTTCTATAAAGTAAAGCTAAAAATCAACATAAGATAATTCTGATGTAATTCCATAAAAGTTTCAATGTAATCCAACACCTTCAAATATAAAAATTATCATTACTTGATCCTTAAGTAACCATTCTTCAAGTCTTCATCTTTAACTCAGTTGATCTTTATGTTTTGGGCCCTAACTCGTCCAAATGTCTTCAAAACACATAGCTTTATGTTTTTGTTCTAAAATTTGCCTACTCAGAAAGTAGGTAAGTAAAATAATGAAACAATGCCTCAAATTTTGGCCACTATTTCAGCCATAGAACCAACTACTAAATTTTCCCTTGTTTCAAAATGTGTCTACAATTTCTCCCTTTGGCAATTTTGGAATAAAGCATATAAATGTATAAATAAAATCATCATAGATACATATTCTCCCTTTAACTATCTCCTTCTTAACCAAACAATCTCAACTACCTCATCTCAAAGTAATTCAACCATTAATGAAGGTATTAACACTGTAAAGACAAAAGCATAAGCTTGTTAATGTGATCCAAATCATGTAAGGATAGGAGTGCAAACTCACTGGATTAAGTGAGTATTTGTGCAGAGAGTAGAAGAATCACTATACAAAATTGATGAGAATTGGAACCCCAAGTTTTGTGGTGATTGTGGCCTAAAAACATCATACACGTTCACTACTCCCCATTTTTGTTCAATCGTTGCAAGGAGGTCACTGAAGCTGTCTGGCTAAGATATTCAACTTTATGACCAACAACTTATTCTTATGTGATTTGAGGTCATTGATCTACCTTATTGGCAAGAATTTCATCAACAAGCAACTTGAGGAGCCTCTGATCAACAATAACTGATGTTCTTAAGGAACTAGGAATTGTGACAAAATTTATGCCAACAGTTTCAGGCATTATTGTGTCTTTAAAAGGGGCTTCTTCCTCTTGTACATTGCAAAGGTCTAAAGGAGCATGTTTACCTTCTAATCACTTGTGAGAGAACTTCTGTTCTAGAATCATTTTCCCATACTTCTTAATAGTTTTCACAGTTTTCAGGTTTTGTATATATAAGATTTGAAACATGAGAGATTGATAGGGTGTCAGGCCTCAAGTCTTAGATCTATATTTTTACTGGTTGCCATAATGGCGAACTCTTATAAGTTAGCCCATCTAATCTACAAGTTTAGATTGATTTTGGGATAGAATCATCCTATGAATTATTTCGCTGTGATCTGCCAACTAGCAAGCTTCTACTTCTTTAATATTGTCAAATTCTTGCGTTGCGAGTTCTTTTATAGGTGAGTTAGTTGTTCAATATTTTAATCTGAGACAGGTAGGACACATCCTAGTTATGTATCAAACTTTTACTATTGAACGTGTCATTTTGCATGACACACGTAGAACCTCGTTAATGGTGTTTGATTAGTGGAACCGTAAATGATTAGTGGAATTGTGTGTGCATGTAAATGATTAGGTAACCCATTATAATGGGATTACATGCCAATTCTTATATAAATAGGATGAAAGCTTAACGGATAAGGACTTTACTTTCCCTTTCTCTGTTCATCCTTGTTCTTTAAAAAAAGCCTAGTGTGTTCTTGCTATGTGAAGAAGTTATCAGACTTCAGCTTGATAAGTAACTAACCTTCACAAGCCAACTACTAGTAAATTCTTGAGTCATTTAGTTTCATATCAAGGAGTGATAGGGTTGTAGGAATCGTTTATCTAGGTTTCTACTAGAGGTTAGAGAGAAGGAAATTTCTTCAGGATTTACATTTGCATGTTTATGATTCTTTCCTTTTCATTAAAATTTTAGTTGTTTTTGTAACTAAATGAGCGTTTAATATTATTTAGCTAAAGAAATGGGAGATGGCCCGAGTGCAAAGGGAAAAGGACTCGTAGATTAGGCAAAGCTTTTCTAGTAATCTTTGGTAAGTTCCTTTCAATTATGTTCCTTTTAAATTCTAGTTAATTTCTTATTAATGTTGTTTTCTAGGTACGTAAGTTATTTAAAACCAGTCGTGTATGTTTATATTAAGAAAGTAAAATGATAATAATGATTTGTGCATGAGTAGTTATAAATGGCTGCTCTTTCTTCGAACACAAGTTCTGTATCCAAAGTGGTGGAAAGGGGAAATGGTGGAAACTATTAAGATTATGTTGGGAGAAAATATATGGAGAACATTGATATGAAATGAGATTTACCTCTGATAGGGCATGTAAATGTAAACCGTGAATGGTGAATGTCTCAATATTACAAGGGAACACGTAAGTGTTCGAATTAACAATGAGGATTGGCAAAGGTTAGGTTAGATATATGAAATACTGGCTCAATAGAGCATTACCATGAATATGAAATTGTGGCTGTTCAGAGTGATATCTGGATCAAAAACTAATGCAAGGAAGGGGTCCTTGAACAGTCGATGCAAAGCATGCAAGTGTTACGTTAAACTCATGCACATGAATACTACTTAAATAAATAAGTATATGCATGAATTGTGTTTAATAGTGAAAAGTATTCGCATGTGAGCTAATTTGTGGTTTGATGTGAAATTCTTTGTTATTGTAGTTAGACTTATATAGTATTCACACGAAAGTTAATTTAATGGTGATTATGTTTAGTGGCGGATAGTATTTGGCAACAAACCTAAAATCATTTGATGTTATCTATCCATGTGTTAATTGTGGATATCTCTAAGTGTGGTAAAAGCCTAGCTAAGTTTCACTTCCTGAAAACCTTACGCGATTGTTTGTTGTTTATCTTTGGAGCTCACTAAGTTCATTATGAAGTTACTCAGTTTCCCTTAATAGTTTAGGATCTCTTAAGAGAGTAGGCTTTGAAGGGACTCAGCCAGCTAGCAAACTCTCTTTTGTGAGCCATTCTTTGTTCTATTGTAACATGTATATCATTTCAAGGTGGCCTGGTTTTAGTCTCTTGAATTATCCAAGTTAAAAACTTACTCTTATCTTCCTCAATTTATGCCTAAATTCTTTTAATCTACTAAGTGACTTTTTGAAACATATACTTTTAAATATTTTTCCTTTCTTTTTGATTTAATATATAATACTCCTCCAAATGTTATTTTTAGGTTGTTTTATCAAAATCATATTGATTGACTTAAGTACTTAAACCAGTGATTTTGTCGTCACGAAATGATTTATGTTTTCTGGTAACACTGTTGTTCACCGATTAGACAAACGAAGTGGGGTGTTACAATTTTATTGATACCAAAGCTTCGATTAAGTCAATTCTTGAAAGACTGAATTTATTAATAAGCCCCGATATGCATGTTATAGGTTTTTGGTTAGTCCTTTATTAATATGCTAAGTTCAGTTTTGTTTTGTATTTAATCTTGATACTGATGTCGACAAACTCTCGAGTTGCTATCGATGAAGAAATAGAGAGAAACACTCTTTCACGATCTAGAGGTTCTGACCCTTAAGTGAGTTGAGGAGCCGTAGGTGGCAAAGCTAGCGAAGCCCTATTAGAGATAAAGAGGCAGTGGTTTGACCAAATTGTAAACTACTCCATCCTCTAGTGTTCAAAGACCAACTAAAATGGCACAACCAGTGGCTCCTACACCTCCTGCTCTAGCTATGAACCCATCTCAAGAAGACCCTGTAAAAGAAATTACAAACAGAAGAGCGAAGGTGTTTACTGAAGGGAAGGAGGATGATCCTATTATAGAAAAGAACTAGCTTTCAAGAGTTTTCTAGGTAATTAAAGAACTGCAATGTACCCCATTTGACAACCTTTGTTGTGCTATCTCTTTGCTAGAATAAGAGGCTTACCAATAGTAGCACACTGTGATAAGCATCACCCCCCTTGAGCAGGCGAATTGGCAATTCTTTTTTCAAAAATTCTGTGAGAAGTACATCAACCAACTCTTCATCGAGCAAATGAAAAGGCGTTCTTTAGAACTCAAACAAGAGAGAATCAAAGTCCTAGAGTATGAACTTAAATTCATTAGATTGAGCAATTACGCCCGAGAGATGGTACTAAAAAAGGAGGACCTTTGTATTAGGTTTGAATGGGGTTTAAATCAATAACTCTTAGTGTTGCTACTTGCGCTGGAGATTAGGGACTTTGTTGTTCTGAAGGCTAAGTCCCAAAGGATGGAGATGACGATCCGTGAAAGGAATAAAGGTAAGGATTGTGAGAGGAAGAAATGTGGGGGAACTGGCTCATTTTCAACAACTGGATTTAAGAGGCCCAAATATCTAAAGAGCTTTTTCCAACCTCGACCAAGGGATCTTCAGACCATTGGATTCCATCGAGGCCGAAGTGTTCGCCAAGCCACTTCCATGGCAAGCACTAGTAGTTCTAAGAAGGTGAAGACTTTTACTTGCCACACCTGTAAGAGGAGTCATGTTGGGACTCACTAGAAACTAGTGGACACATGTTCGCTCGATCATTTTGTGAGGGATTACTCAAACAAAGGTGGAGTAAATACAAAGCACTCAGTGCAAATGGTCTGTGAACCCTAACCTGAAAGGAGATCGGAAGTAACCACGAAGTCGTGTACCGGTTAGGGAATTTAGAGAAGAACCACACTGAATCCAGATTCAAAGCTTTCAACCAGAGCTTATGTATTACGAGCCAAAGAAGATGCAGAGGTTTCGAATGTGATAACTGGTAATTTTTCCTTATTTGGCATTAGCATTCATGCATTGATAAATTCAGGGTCAACCCATTCCGATATTTGCACTAAGTTTGTAGATGCCAAGAGTTTCAAAGTTGTCCCTACCAAGACAAGTGTGTTGTTTACCAACCCTCTTGGTGATAGTATTGTTGATAATAAGGTAATTCAGGATTATCTGCTAGATTTTGACAAACACATCTTTTCGGCGAACTTGTTATTGTTAAGCTTCAATGAGTTTGATGCAATCTTATGCTTCAATTGGCTAGCTAGACAGGATGCGATTATTGACTGTCGTGCCAAGGGTGTGCGATTGGTAACTAAGGAAGGTATTGAAGTACTTATGTATGGAACAATACATAACATTAGAAACCATGTGATTTCTCTCATCCCAACTTGAAGATTGATTTTAAAAGGCGAGGATACCTACTTGGCTTACATTCTAGATTCAACAATAGCAAGGAAAGATATTGATCAAGTCTTGATCTGTCAGCAATTGATGTGGAAAGTTAGGCTTTCCCAATATACTTAAGGAGCGTATTCTCGAGCAAAATAGTGTCTTTTGCATAGTTTTTCATTATTTTTAGTTTTTTTAGCAATTGAATATGTCTCATTTTTGCCCTTTTTGTGACCCAATTTGGCCAATTGAGCCATTAGGAGGCCTAACATGTGGTTGAGTAGTGTAGAGATGTGTTGCAGGTTGAAAATGAGTAAGAACGGCACCAAAGGCAAGGGTATTGCGATATCCACACCTTAGAAGCACGATACCTCTAACATTATGGAATATTAGAGACACCCTTTAGTGGAATTGTGATATCCTCTTTGGATGTCATGATATCAACCTTTCAAAAAAGATCCTAAGGCTCGAAACTGCCTAACTTATTGCAATACTACCTTCAGGCTATCGCAACATCACCTTCGTCAAGAGGACAAACTTGGATAAAAGGGTCGTCCTTGTCCACACTGTCCAGCATCACCCAAGGCTCATGTAGAGGCATTTTTTTGCAACAAAAACTCATCAGAAGATAGCTTAAAATAGCCAAAATTGGTTCAGGAGGAGAGATACACACATTAACTTAGTTTTAGGTTTAGTTTTCTCTAGGTTTTCTCTTAGTTTTTAGCACTTTCTCTAGTGTTTTTTCCAAATGGCCGTGTGACCCCTGTTTTCCAAAATCTTCTGAGTTGTTTCAAACTGATCCCTGAATGTTTTTAAATTATTTTTAGGTTTACAAAGGCTTGATATAAGGCCCAAATATGTATGTTTTCTATGGTTGTAATGAGTTATTGGAAATTATTACGAAGTTGAATTGTTATCTTGTTTTGAAGGTAAATGTTATATTTTGTATAGTAATGGTTCGTAACCTTAATTCCACAATGGACACATGTTAGGGGTGTTACATTTAGTGGTATAAGAACTATGATTTTGTCAGTTCTCAGACTGAACGTAGCATATAGGTCATTTTATAACATGTGATAGTGTGATATTTCCTAACTTTAATTGAATTATGTTTTCATATAGTTAAAAAATGTCGTCCAACTAAGCTAATTCCGATGAAGTTGAAAGCAATCCGTTCAAGGAGCAGCTAGTTGTGGGCCCGTTTCTGATGGTCGAGGAAGTGACGCGAAAGAGTTTTTGGAATTAAAGTAAGGTCATAGAATTATAGCTGAATATGAGTGAGAATTTGTGCAGCTTAGTAAATACGCACGAGAATGTTTTCCAACTGAGGCTGTTATGTGTACCTGAAGATGGATTCAATGAAGATATCCTATTGCTAGTCGGGATATTTGAGTTGAAAAAATTTGTTGTGTTGGTGGATTGAGCACATAAAGTAGAAGAGCTCGGTAAAGAAAAAAGAAAGGCAGATACTTGTGTCTAAAACATGGGTAAGTGACCAGTGGGAAAATATTCTTTTCTCCTTTAAAGAAAATTAGAGAATTCCATAGTCGTACAACAACTTCATCTAGATTTTCTGAAAGAGAGCAAGGGAGGCATACTAGCTCAAGATCTCAAGCTACCCTAGTAGCTAGTGTTGGCAGTGTTCTCAATGTTAACAAATTAGATTGTCAACATTGTGGTAGAAAACATTTCGGTGAATGACAGGCAAAAATAAGGGTCATGTTTTAAATGTGGCTCATTTGATCATTTCCTTTGTAATTGCCTAGAGTTGTCTAACAGAGATAAAGCTCAAAATGTTCGTTTTGAGAATGCACTTCTAAAGGTAGACCACCAAGGAGTAGTGGAAATGCGAGAGTCAGTCGTAATGGCATTAAAGATACTATAGTTTATTCCAAGGCATGAACACCGGCTAGGGCTTCTGCACCGATGTGATTGTTGGTACGTTTTCTATCTTTGATTTTAATTTTTATACTCTGTTTAACCCAAGGTCAACACACTCGTATATATGAAAAACATTTGTGATGGATAAGAAATTACTTATTGAATCAACTAGATTTGTGGTCAAAGTAAGTAATCCGTTAAACTAGTATGTATTAGTCGATAAAGTTTCTAGAAATTAATCCCAGAAAATTCAGGATTGCAACTTTTTGACCGATTTGAGGTTATTATCGTTTGATGAATTTGATGTGATTCTTGACATGGATTGGTTCACTTCACACGACATTGTTTGAACTATAAATAACAGTAAATTTTATTGAAATGTCAGAGCAGTGAGATAATTAGGCTTGAATCAAATAGATGTGACAGAAAAACCAATATTATTTCAGCTTTGTCAGCTCAGACATGTGTCTGAAAAGGTTGTAAGGCATATCTAGTTAATATATTAGATGCTAGAGCTTCAGAATTCAAGTTGGGATCAGTTCTAACAATTTGTGAGTTTGTGGATGTGTTTCTAAAAAAGTTGCCAAGATTACTGCTGATTAGAGAGGTTGAATTTCCTATTGAATTTTTACCAAAAACTTCACCGATACCGATTGCTTTGTATAGAATGACACCCGCTGAATGAAAAGAGTTAAAAGCACAATTCTAGGAATTTGTAGATAGATGATTTGTTCAACATAATATTTCTCCTTAGGGTGCACCTATACTATTCATTAAGAAGAAAGATGGGTTGATGCGGTTATGTATTGATTACCGATAGCTTAATAAGGTCACAATTAAAAACAAATATCCGTTACCATATATAGATGATTTATTTGAACAGCTAAAAAGTGCAACTGTATTTTCAATAATTGATCTCCATTCTAGATATAATTAGCTTCGGGTTAAAGATTCTGATTTGTCGAAAACTTTTTTTAGGACCAGGTACGGACATTATGAATTTTTAGTTATGCCATTTGGTTAAACAAATACACCTGTTGTGTTTATGGATTTGGTGAACATAATAGTTCGATCGTATTTAGACAGATTTGTGATTGTTTCCATTGATGATATTCTGATTTATCCCCAAGATGAAGTTGAACATGCCCAGCATTTGAGAATAGTATCGGCTGATTTTTAGGTCACACCGTAACGGCTGATGGCATTAAAGTGGATTTGAGTAAAATATTTGTATATTTTGGATTGGATGCCTTCGAAAAATATCAATAAAATTAGAAGTTTTCTAGGTTTAGCCGGGTATTATCGAAGATTTGTTAAAGGGTTTTTTATGATTGCTACACCATTGATGAAGCTACTCCAGAAATATGTAAATTTTATTTGCTTAGATAAATGTCAACAGAGTTTTGATCAATTGAAAGTGATGTTAACTGAAGCCCCTATATTAATTCAGCCAGAGTCCAGCAAAGAGTTTGTGATTTACAATGAACTTCACTTTTGATGCAAGAAGGCAAGGTTGTAGCTTATGCTTCTTGTCAGTTGAAATCGCACGAGAAGAATAACCCAACACATGATTCAGAATTGACAGCTATTGTGTTTACTTTAAAAATTTGGTGACACTATTTATATGTGGAAAATGTCATATCTTCATAGATCACAAAAGTATGAAATAATTAATGTCACAAAAAGAACTAAATTTGCGATAGTGTAGGTGGTTGGAACTATTGAAAGACTATGATCTGATCATTGATTGTCACCTAAGTAAAACTAATATTGTTGTTCATGCTCTAAGTCAAAAATCTTTATTTGCATTACGAGCTTTGAATAGTCGATTGATGTTGAATGATGATGGTTCCATTTTAGCTTAATTAAAAGCTAAACCGCCATTTTTACAATAGATTTATGAAGCTCAAAAAAATTATCCCGAGTTGATTGCTAAACGAGAATGAATTGAAAATGCATCTGATTCAAAATTTCACCTTGGTTTTGATGGTAGTTTATATTTTGAAACAAAATTTTTGTTCAAGGAATTTTGAAATTAAATAGAAGATTTTACAAGAAGCTCACAATAGTAGTTACTCGATTCATCTAGGTAGTAACAAAATCTACGGTGATTTGAAAAAAATGTACCGGTGGCCAGATATGAAATGTGAGGTTTCAAAATTAAAATCAAAATGTCTGATTTGTAACAAGCTAAAGCCAAGCATTGATCGGTTGTTTAACATCACAAAAGTAATGTGCAAGCGTACATTGTCGATGCAAGTATAGTAGATAGATATAAGTCTGTCGGATATCAATCCCATGAGGATGGTTGTCTTTTGTCTAGCAATGTTAGTGCAATAAATAGAAAGAAAGAAGATAAATTGTGAGAGTAGTTGTCGAAGCAATAATGTGAAAGCAATAAGATAAAAGATGATAATGATAAACTAGGATCCCCAACGTGAATATTCAATAGAATGCTAAGTGCTCACAAGGTATAAAAGGATAGGTGATTGTCGAGGCATGAAATTGCAATGAATATCTTACCAAGCTTAACTTCTATATTTAATCAAACACTTAAATGTACACATTAACCACACCTTTCAATGATGGCAATGGGACACTATTAAGATCAAGTGGATTAAATTCCTCTAATCCCCAAGCAACTTTCGTTGTCATGCTTGTTGACTTGAACTATCACCGCACTTTCCAGTGTCAGTGACCGTAATAACACTTCCATGCTAAAAATATTCAAACCCAAAGATTGAACCGTAGAAGCAAGATTGAATAAAAGAACATTTAACCCAGAAATCATGTGTACTTCCATACTAACATGAAATAGAAAGTAATCACCAGCGTTTAGAAAAGAAAAATAAAAGAAACAAGTGGAGAATACTATTTATAGACAACTTGACTTGAATCTATCTATTCCCTCTTACGTTGCACTTCAGATTCCTTATCAAGAGCTAAGCTACATCCTTTTCACGTCGGTTCACCCGTCAGAGCTTTAGCTGACATAGTTGAAAGCTTCAAGGGATAGGTTGAAGATGATGATCCAGAAAACTCTCTCCCCCTCCTTTTTTTCTTTTTATGTGAATATTTATGTTTTTCCCTAAATAGCCCAGGTGCCCTTTAATCAGAATCATGATGCCTCTATACGTACAAGCTAGTCGTACGAGACTAAACAGCTGATGTATTTTTGTTCCTATCCGGACAGCTGTCAGGTGCAGCGACAACTCTAGGTACAATTTGGAATTACTCATGCAACGACATCAGTTCCAAAATATGAAAAAATTAAGGGTAAATAAGCTAAGATCCACTAAGTCATAAAATGTAAATTACTGAACTAAAAATACTAAAATATGTGCTAAAGATAACTAAATGGGAACAAATTAACCAATAAGTAGAGAGAAAACATATATTCTTTCTAGTACTATCAAGCATCAAGTACCTTCTACATTGCTATAGCCTATTTTGATCCTAGAATGAAAGAGGGAACCGATTACTGTAGACTTCATGTGAGGGTTACCATTGTCTCTAGGAAGAAAGATGTCATTTGGGTTATCGTTGATTGCTTGTCTAAATTCACACATTTTATACCTGTACATACTAATTATTCACTCGTGAAGTTAGCAGAGTTATATGTTGCTGAGATTGTTAGACTTCACAGAGTGCCATTATTAATTATTTTCGACTGAGATTTACGATTTACTTCTAGGTTTTGGAGTAAATTGCATGAAGCTTTGGGCACCAGATTACATTTTAGTACTACATTCTATCCCCATGTAGATGGTCAGTTTGAGCAAGTGGTTCATGTACTCGAGGATATACTCTATTGTTGCATTTTAGAATTAGAAGGTAGCAGGGAAAATTTTCTTTCATTGGTTGAGTTTGTGTATAATAATAGTTACTATTCGAGTATTAAAATGGCGTCGTACGAAACCCTATATTGTCGAAAATGTAAAACTCCATTGTACTAGACTAAATTGAGTGAGAAAAATCTTTTCGAAATTGATTTGATCTGAAAAATTGAAGAAAAGGTCAAAGTGATACAAAATAGTTTGAAAGTTGACTCTGGTCATCAAAAATCATATGCTGATTTCAAAAATAAAACACATTGAATATAAAGCTGGTGATAGAGCATTCTTAAAAGTATTGCCCTGGAAGAAAGTTCTCTGTTCTGGCTGAAAGGGGAAGCTTAGTCCATGATTCATCGGGCCATATGAAATTTTAGAGAGAATTTGACCAGTAACTTATCGTTTAGCTTTACCATTTGAATTAGAGAGAATACACAATGTATTTCATGTCTCGATGTTGCGCCTGTATCTGTCTAATCCTTCACCTGTAATATCGCATGTTGATGTAAAAATTCAACCATTTTTAATTGAAACCCATGTTAGCTGATTTTTCCTTATACCTATATCAACCCATATTTTTCCTCATTTTACAAAATATACATGGAATTTACCATTTAAACAAATTAATCCCTAAACCCTAAATTCACTAAGAATCACTTAACAAAACATCTTCATTCAACAACCAAATTTAATTATCTATCAATTAACTTTTCAAACACATCAAATTCATTCATAGAAAGTCCCTTAACCTCCAATAATTGTGTGAATTAACCCTTAGGTTAGCTAGATTAAGCTAAAACGAGCTCAAAAACATAAAAATCAATAAAAACGGCCAACAAGCACATACCATGCATTTAGAGCAAAGCTTGATCGAAAGTTTTTCTTCCCTTTTATGGTGGAATCGGTTTTCAATTGAAAATGGGGAAGATGATAGCAAACTTTTACTATTTGTTTTATTTGAAATTATAGTATTCATTGATATCTTTATAATATATATAATTGTGTTTAAAATTGTTTGATTTGAGAAAAGGAATGGAACGTGACATATATCATGGTACTATTCTTAAAAGGGAAAAGACCGTAGGTGAAAGATACCATGATGACATACTCGGAATTTTCAAATTCATGAAGAGGTCAAAAAAGAAGTTATCTGTAATGGATAACAAATGGAAAAGATGTATTTGAAAAGAAAACTATGGAAGGACCATCTTGTAAAGGTTTGTATGTGATTTGGAATGGTTATGTACTTTTGGACTTAAAATGAAAGATGTTTGATTGTGTGATAATGGTTTATACATTGAGATTTTGTTTATATTATGTTACCTATTATGATTAACTTGTTCATAAATATGTAATTAGTTGCTAACTTATATGGTGGTGTATTTATAAGGAAATGTGCATATAGGGGTTAAACAATGCTTTAATGGTTAATCATGAAATTATCATTTGGTAAGTTTAAGTTTTTCTTTTAAGAGCTTAGTAAGTACTACTTGCTTACATTGTTGTGTTTCTTCTGTTTTGTAGATCATCAAGCTCGAATTAGTTGGAATCTTGTCAGAGTCTTATCACACTATTCAACAATCACTTTAGTAGTATTAGTTATTTTGGCTATGGTTATAAATGGCATGTTTATGGTTTTTATGCAATGAGAGTTTTTGAATATGATATA
Source organism: Gossypium stocksii (assembly GCA_020496765.1). Taxonomy (NCBI): domain Eukaryota; kingdom Viridiplantae; phylum Streptophyta; class Magnoliopsida; order Malvales; family Malvaceae; genus Gossypium; species Gossypium stocksii. Next base: position 32,815,312 of record CM035627.1, read on the forward strand.
TGTCAACTTAGTATGGTTATACATTATGTATATATATATTTTCTTTGGAATGTTATGTTTTGGTAAGTTGGTGTCATTTGGTCTCTTTTAAATGCTTTGTAAATATAAGGTCTGTGACATGATCATATGTTATTGAAACGGTTGAGTAATGTGTGATTGAGATGATTTATATTTAAAATATAATGTGATTGTGAATTTGTATGAATTGAGAATCCTTTGAATGGCATATTGGTTAGATTTTATAGGTTGATTGATTTGGTTTGTTTTGAGTGTCTTTAGAGAGTGTTTTACTCAATTGAATGTATGTATAAATGGTGTATCTTCTTGGGAAAGAATTGGTTTTGTAATGACTTGTTTTAAGGGGTAAAATTAGAGCACACGGGCTGTCACATAGTCGTGTGTTATTAATGATTTAGGTGCAAGTTTTAGATAGTCTGAGACAGTCTATGACACGATCGTGTGTCCCAAAACAATTTTTTACACGGTCTGGCACACGACCTGCGACACGGCCTTGTAACCCAACATCAAATACACACATGGTTTAACACATGGCCTATGACACAACCATATGGTCCTATTTTAAAAACCCACACGGGCGAACACACGAGCTGGGACATGGCCGTATGTCCCTACTTCAAATGTCCAATGGTCTAACACGGCCTGGCCCACATATGCTCTGAACTAGACTGTACTGTTACTGTTTAAAGGGCTCTGGCCCAGACTATTTCTATTTCTATTCTTGTATACTCACTGTTACTTTAGAAAGGGGATTATACACTGAGTTTTCATAAACTCACCCCGTTTATTAACTGTGCACGTAATCCCCAGCGATAGGAGGATTGGTGCTGCGAGGAACTAGGAGGTGGCCACACGACTGCAGTTATTATGTTTTGGACTTTATAAATATTTTAAGTTCCATTTTGGTTTCAATTTCTGTAATAAGGCCTTTCTGGATTTTGTTTCAAGTTTGGGGATTTTATTACGTTTTATATCTGTTAGACGTAGACGAGTTTTCAAACCAATTCCTGTTTTCAAAACCATACGCTTTAAACTTCTTTACTTCAAATTAGCTTCCGCAACTATGAAAGATTTTCAACGAGATTAATAACATTTTTAAAGGTGATTAACTTTTCAATGAACCACGTTTTGAAATTCACGAACACAAACTAAGTCTTTACACAAGTTCTTAAATATCAAGAAGGGTTTCAATGAGAACATGGTTTTCAAAAAACTCATCAATGTGACACACCAAATTCAGGCCTAACTTCTAGGCCGAGTTTGGGGTGTTACATTTAATGGTATTAAAGCCAGGTTGCAAAACTCGACTGTGGAATGGGTTTTTCAAAATTTGAATTTCAAAAATTTATTTTCAAATATGTGATATGTTTTAGATTTCTTCTGAAAAGTGTGGCACACTGAGTCTCCGGTGCCGAATCTGTAAGTTTCTAAAACTGTTGTCTGTTTTCATTTGAAAGCAGTAGATAGAAATACTGTGATTTCTTAGATATTAGACTGTATTGTTGCACTTAAAATTAGAGTTTGTATTTATTCTGTGTGTTTTGTTTGAATAAAATGTTTTGGATTTTGAAATTGTAATCTATCCGCTCCGATAGGTGGATGTTTTGGATGTGTGATTAGGTTATTTGGATCAGAGTACACAGCAGTAGCGTAGTGGGGTAAATGTTCCACAACTACCTTATTAGTTGGAAATTTCAGGGACAAAATTTATTTAAGAATGGTAGAGTTGTAACGTCTCAGATTTTGGGCCTAGAAGAAATGGGCTTCGCGTGTCAGAGAAATTGGATTTTAGTTGTACGAGAAAAAGTTCAAAATTTGTGTGTTAATTTAGTGGCTAAGTGATTTAGGAGTAGTTGGGGTGTTTGAGAAGTCCTAGGTTCAAACCAGGGCTTTAGCAAAAATTTTAGTTTTTCCCTTAAGTGAACTTGGCGTTAGATTGAAGGCCTTATTAATATTTGTGGTAGATTTATGACACAAGGAAGCATGTGGTCTAGTGTTTGTAGTGTCATTAAGGTTGCAAGGGAGCAAGGGTTCAAGTCTTGGCTCTTGCAATTAATTTTGTTTTTCTTTTAGAGGAACCTAGACTTTGGTCTATAGACTTTATAAGTAATTGTGGAAAAAATGGGCCACAAATAGAGCTTATGGTTTGGTGGCAGAGTGGCTTGTGGAGCATGTGAGAGGGCAAGGGTTCGAATCCCACTGCAAGCAATGGACTTCTATTTTGCTACATGGGGGCGGCAGGGGGTTGTGTTGGATTCAAATACTGGAAGGTTGTTGTAGACTTGGTAAAAGGTGAAGTTTGAACTGGTTAAGGTTGTTGAATTGAATTTGAATTGAGGGGAGTTGGAGTGTATAAGGGAGAGATATGGGGAGAAAATTATGGAGTTGTTAAGGGGGAGTTTGGCCAAATTTGGAACTCCTTGGGGGTGCATATTCGGTCATTTCTACCGAATTTGAGTGAGGACTATTGAGAATTTTGGGATTGGGAGTTTGAATGTGCATATTCGGCAAATTGTGAGAGTTTAGGTGCTGAGTTTCTCCTCTAGTATTTCAGGTTTATTCTTTTTGTCATTTCATGCCTCTTTTCTTCCTAGTGCGTTTTTTTAGGTGACCATTTCGTGCTTTTAGTGTCCGCCTTAAGAAATCTTCTTTTCTTCTTCTCGTTTACTTCTTCACCGATTTGGCATTTTGTGCATTATTTCCTTTTTCCAATTTCTACTATTGGCTGAACCTTTGTCACTCTTTTCCCTTAATCTTGGTCGACAGTTCTTCTCTTCTTTCCTCTCTACTTAATTACTTTCAATTCCTTCCATTAGCTGAACTTCTCTTCATCTTGTTGCTCCTTTTCCTTTTGATCTTTTGTTGATAAATTCATATTTTGGTTAGGCCTAATATCTTCACCTTAGTGTCTAACCACTTTCGGGTTCTCTATTTTCTTTTGTGGATTTTGGCTGAATTCTTTGTTGGTTGGTGGGTAAGTACACTTTTCACTTTTGTTAAAACTATTCTCTGTCTCCTTTTCTGTCTTTACCAAATCTGATTTCGTTCGTATCTTCTCTCCGTGTTGGTGTGTGTGGGGTGCTAGGGTTCTCAATGGAATAAAGAAACATTGGGGCTTCGGGAGTGATTAAACTCTCTCTTTTTCTCTTAGTAAGGTAACAACGAAACCCTATTTTGGGTTAGGGCCGAATGTCTCTTTGTTCTATAGTAGTATAATTGGGGGGTTTAGATTACATCTCTAATCAATATTGTCTTAGCAGATCTTTCATTATTTTAATAATCGAAGTGGAGCATCCATTGGGATTCTTGTCAAATGATCTAAAAGAGATAGGTGGTTTACTGTCTTCTAAGGGTTAGTGGTATTGATAAGTTGGAAGTGTGGTTTGTAAATCTTAGCTAATGAGGGCTAACGTTATGCCTTATTGAAATGTAGGCTTTGGGGTTCGTAAGCAGTTCTCTCATTTTGCAACAAAGTGTGTAGTCGTACCTAGTCTGTTGCTATCAAAGATGACAAAGGTGTATAACTGTCCACCATCTTACTATCGTTGTAAATCAAAAGGTGTTTATTCACACCCTTGTTTAACTGTGAATCGGCAAAACCCGAAAGGCCGGATGCCAAAACCTCGGCATTCGAGGCCCCACGAGCATACGAGAGAGCGTGAGAATGGGCGATAGGCGGTAGAGGTCACCCACCATGGGGTGTCTTTGCTGTCTTGGGTCGAAATGGGCCATGTAGGCCCAATAAGCTTGTGGGCCCCACACAGACATTATTGATAAGTGGCAAATATTAAACTAGGCCTTATAAATCACATGGCCGTGGTTGATTTGGACCGGAATGGGCCAAATGGGCCCGATGGGCCCGTGGGCCCGTTGGTGTTAATCTGACTGTTAGGTGGAAAATAGTGTAACTTGTCATGTCGCGTACATGGCATAGGTCGTTCTAGGCCTCACTAGGCTGAGATGGACCGTGTGGGCCCAATAGGCATTTAGGTCTCACACAAATTAAATTCGCATTTGTAGTAGATATTAAACCGAGACGTGTAGTCCACATGGCGAGAATCATTTTTGGGTTAAATGGGTCGTGTGGGCCCAATGGGCTTGTGGGCCCCACACGGGCAAAATGTATAATATATGGCAACTATTGGCTTGGACTGTGTAGTTCGTATAATTGAGGCTATTTCTGGATTAGTTGGGTCATACGAGTGTATAGGTCCAAGCCCACTTGGGCCGTGTATTGGGCCTTAGGCCCATTTTCACCGTTAAGTCAATTTAGGTTTCTTAGGTCGCTCGAGGCTACTGTAGACCTTCTAGGAGGTTGTTAAAATTACCAAAATACCCTCGTAATGTAAAATTATCAAAATGCCCTCAATTTGTAAAATTACTGAAATACCCTCGATTTGTAAAATTATTGAAATACGCCTGTAAGGTAGGATTACTGAAATACCCCCGTAGTGTAAATTTACTAAAATACCCTCGATTTGTAAAATTATCGAAATACCCCTGTAGGGTAAAGTGACCGTTTTGCCCTTGTGGGCAAGTGATGGACTTAGACTGTGAATTTGACTGATTTGACTGTGATGGTATGACAGTGTTTTAACTTACGTGACCGTGGTTGCATGATTGATAGGTTTTTAATATATGCTTAAATGACTATTACTGAGCATGGCCATTATGCATACACGTGTGATGATTGAGCATGACATACAAGATATTTTGCATGGGGTTGGGCTTGAGTTGGAGGAAGCTCTGTGCGAGGCCCAATTGATTCTGTTATGGGCTGTGACCCAAATGATATTGTAGTGGGTTTTGTCCCACGTATGCTCTGAACTAGACTGTACTATTACCGTTTAAAGGGCTCTAGCCCAAACTGTTTCTGTTTCTGTTTCTGTTTCTGTATACTGACTCTTACTCTAGAAAAGGGATTACACACTGAGTTTTCATAAACTTACCTCGTTTGTTAACTGTGCAGGTAATCCCTAGGGTTAGGAGGATCGGTGCTACGAGGAACTCTGTAACACCCCGAAATTGGGCTGGGAGAATGGGCCATATGGGCTTAATGGGCTTGTGGGTCCACAAGGGTCGTTGTCTTTAGACTTACGGGAATTAGTAGACCGGCTGTGTCGTACACGTGGCTATGGGCAAATATGGCTTAGCAGGCCATGCGAGCACATGGGCCCCACTTGGGTTGCGTAATAGGCCATGGGCCCATATTCACTGAATGGCGTATTGGTGTGATGGCTAAGAGGTTTGGGAGTGTTGGAGAAGTCATGGGTTCAAACCTAGGCCTTAGCAAAAATTTATGTTTTTCTCTTATGGGAGCCTTGACGTTAGTGGGTAGGCTTTAAGAATATTTTTGGTGAAAGCATGACACAAAAGGAGATATGGTCTAGTGGCAAGGAAGTAACGCCATAGAGGAAGCAAGGGGTCCAAGGTTCAAGTCTTGACTCTTGCAATTTATTTTGGTTTCCCTTTTAAATAAATCTGGAAGCGAGTAGGTGGGCTTTAAAGTTAAATGTGTTGGACTGATGACATAAAGAAGCTTGTGTCCTAGTGAAGGTGGCATGGTATGGCTATCGAGAGGACTTTGGTTTGAATCCCTTTGCACACAAAGGTTGGTTATTTTGCTAATGAGTCAGCTTTAGAGGATTGATGAAGAATCCTACATCGGGAAGCTACCATGAGAATAGGTGAGAAGCTAGCTTTAAATATAGCAAACTAGGAGGAGAGTAAGCATACCTTTCTTGGCTTATTCCTTTCGCTTTGTGGCGTGGTCGTTGGGTTAGGTGTTGTATCATTCGTTGATCTGCATGCCATTGGGTCACAGTGGTGGTGACTGAAGTTGATCGATACACTCCTCGGGATGCAAGGGTGCGATTATTGTTGGCTTCTGGGCATAACAGTGTTTCAGAGCGTGGATTAACTTGAGATTCCTATCAGGTGTGTGCTTCTAACCCTCTTGTTTGACAGTCGATATAGAACCAAAGGTTTGTACTCCACACTACTCTAGTTGTAGAACGAAAAATGCCGAAATGTCGATCACACGGTAATGACAGCCACATGAGCCTATGAGCGCACGTGTGGGAGCTTTGATGTGATAGTTGAGGCCATCATGAGTATCCTCGTGGGCTTAAGCTGCTTTGGGCCTCGATGGGCCGAAATTGGCCTAATGGGCCTACAAGCCCATGCAGGTAAAACACTTGGTAAGTGATTATTATTAGACTAGATTATGATTTGTGTGATGCTGTATGTGAATTTGGACCGAACGGGTCACACGAGCATGTGGGCCCACTTGGGCCCAAAATGGGATTTGGGCCTATAAATAGTGTTTCAGCCAAATAAGTTATTCGCGTCGCACAAAGCGACATTAGACCTTTTAGGAGGTCATATTAGGTATCGAGAATCCGTAAGTAGCTAGTGACCAAAATACCCCTAAGGGGTAAAATTAACGTTTTACCCCTAATTTGTAAAATTACTATTTTACCCCTGATTTATAAAATTATCGTTTTACCCCTAATTTGTAAAATTATCGTTTTACCATTAATTTGTAAAATTATCGTTTTACCCCTAGTTTACTAAATTACAGAAATACCCCTGGTATACAAAATTACCGAAGTACCCTTGTAGGGTAGAATTACCAAAATACCCCTGTAGGGTAGAATTACCGAAATACCTCTATAAGGTAGAATTAGACTTATGCCCTCGAGGGTAAGTAACTGTTTTGAAACTGTTTTAAGCTATGAATGTGGCTTTCTTTCGTAAACATGCTATGTGATATACATATTAATATATGGGCCAACTTGGACTATGTAACAGGCCTTTAGGCTTAATAAATTCGTAACTTTCATAATAGTAACTTAAAATGCTCCGAATAATTATGAATTGTTAATGGGCCAGAATGTGTACCTAGGCCCACAATAAGATATAACTGTAATTCCCTAAGGGCAAAATGACTGTAATGCCCCTGAAGGGTAAAATGACTGAAATGCCACTATATGTTACATGACTGATTTTGTATGCCATGTTATGATATGTTTGCATTCATGTGATATTATGCTGCATTGAGGATAGGAATATTGTTGGAAGAAGTGATTTCATCTGTTAGGGTCACACGGGTTGCCGAGATGATTATGGACCCACCGATTTGATTTATTATGGTTGCACGAGTTGCCCGAGACGACTGTGGACCTATTCCGGTAAGATCACACGGGTCGCCCGAGACGACTGTGAACCTACCGACAGATATTGGGTAGTGCCGCAACTAGTGCTATATTGGATGTAGGGATGGGTGGGTCGATTTTATCCCCACAAGAGTGTAAGGCTAGACAGGAGATGGAGTGTATGGTTGGTATGGGCATTTATGCATTGCATATTGATTTTGATATATGAGATGGGCTTAGGCCCGATAAATGTGATATGTGATATTTGATATGGGTTCAGGCCCAACCGAGGCTATTATGGGTTAAGGCCCAACAGCCACTAATTATCATGATATGGGCTGAGGCCCAACTGAGGCCACTATGGGCTAAGGCCCAAAGGCCACCATTATGGAATAGGGCTTAGGCCTAAATTGTTTATTGCATGTTATGTGTCTGTCGAAGGACGTACACACTAAGTTTTTGTAAACTCACTCCCTCCTTTAATTTTTCAGGTGACCCTCAGTAGGCGGCTCGACGATGAAGAGGACTCGGAGTTGGCTACACTGCAACTTGTTTTAATGATCAGTAGTTTTATTTATTTACCTTATTTTAAATTATTTTATTTGGGTTGTAATAAGGCATTTATCTCTATATGATTTTATATTTTGTTTTATTATTATGACTGCTGGATTTCTAAAATTAAACATGTTTTCTAAATCAACATAAATATCTAAACGTTTTCCTAAAACATGAGCTTCCGCCGTATTTCACAAGAAACTTCACAAGATATGCAAACTCGGGTTTTCAAATCACCATATCCATGGGTTTTATTTAAACTCCCGAAATTTCAACTAATCAAACAATACGATGGATTTGGTTTTTAACCTAAAATATTGTTTCTACGACAACGACACCAATTTGTACGAGTCATCCTTCAATGTGACACTGCTGAATTCAGCCATAACGTTTGGGCCGGGTTCGGGGTGTTACAAACTTGGAGGTGGCCACACGACTGCAGTTATTATGTTTTGGACTTTATAAATGTTTTAAATTCCATTTTGGGTTTTAATTTCTGTAATAAGGCCTCTCTGGATTTTGTTTTAAGTTTGGGGATTTTATTACGTTTTATATTTGTTAGACAAAGACGAGTTTTCAAACCAATTCCTGTTTTCAAAACCATACGTTTTAAACTTCTTTACTTCAAATTAGCTTCCGCAACTATAAAAGATTTTCAACGAGATTAATAACATTTTTAAAGGTGATTAACTTTTCAATGAACCACGTTTTGAAATTCAACGAACAAAACTAAGTCTTTACACAAGTTCTTAAATATCAAGAAATGTTTCATTGAGAACATGGTTTTAGAAAAAAAACTTTAATGTGACACGCCAGATTCGGGCCTAACTTCTAAGCCGATTTTGGGGTGTTACATAAAATCTTGAACAATACTAAAAATTACAACATGGTCAAGTAGCCCTAGGTATCAGGATTCCAAAAATGTAAAAATTACAAGGAAAGGACTAAATTGCACTAACCAATTTGGATTTGAACTTCAAAACCCCTAGCCGAGCGTGACTTTTATTTTTTTCTTTCTTTCTTTCTAATTTGCATGCAATCCACTTTCATCTTTTTTTTCTTTCTTTCTTTTATTATACTTTCATTTTAATTATTATATTAATATATATATATATTAAAGTTAACATATATATAACATATATAATATATATACATGTATTTTATTTAACCCATGGCTGGCCACCAATGCACAAACATTAATAAATGGTTTAATTGCTACTTTAGCTCCTTTATTTTTTTTTAATCTATAATTCCCCTTTTATCCCTTACGTGATTTAGTCCCTATACCTTAATAATTCCTAATTTCAGAAAATTTACTAACCCAAAAATTAATTAGCTACTAAGCTAGCCTCGTAAATATTTAATAAAATATTTATGGGTACAGAGTCTTGGAAATATGCAATCCGATACCCCTAACTATCAGGTCGTTACAGCAGACTTCTATCAACCGATTTAAGGACAGACATTTATCCCTGAACGTGATTTTGATCAGGCTTCCTCATTTAACAATGAAATTTGGGATTATGTATGTTTTCACAGATGTGATAATTTTTGTTTGCTTCCTAAGCAACCTGTCATTGTACCTGTAGTTTTGAAGTTTTACTCCAATTTAGAATTTTCTCAATGTGATCGGGTATACGTCAGGCATGCCAATATAGATATTTCTCTATAGCCATTTGCAAATATTATGGCATCTAGTGTTACGAAGATCTGTTGTCCCTCGATTTAAACCACTTTACTAACGTCAAAACGAACACGATTTTTGTTAAAACTAACGTCAATGATGGAAATATAGAACAATCGTAAAGCAAAAAGAAAAGAAAAATAAAAAATACAGATTTTACATGGAAACCCTTTCAGGAAAAAACCACGGACAAAGAAGGATAAATTCTCTAATGTTAAAAACTGAATGATATAAAAGGAGTTTCGGTTACATCTATTTAAAGGTTCACTCAAGAAAAAATAGACGAAGTGTAGTTCTTTACGGATTCCCTAGTTTTACCACTGTATTTTCCTTAACAGGAATTTGCGTCACACAACTCTAACAATCTTCGCCTTGACATGAATTCTTAACGAACAAGTTCTTCACCAAGAACTCTCAACGAACAAGTTCTCCACCTCTTCCATGAAACCCATAGAAGGGCATATTCATCAACAATGAACACCAACTAAGTCCAAACAATGCTCAAACTTGATTATAGGAAATGACTTAGTCATCATATCTGTAGGATTATATGAGTACTAATTTTGCTCACAACAATATCACTACGAGCAATAATATCATGCACAAAATGATACCAAATATCAATGTTCTTTGTTCTCTCATGAAACGTTTGATCCTTAGTAAGGAAGATGACACTTTGACTATCATAAAACATTTTACTAATCTAAAAATCTTCACTGAGTTCACCAAAAAGTCTCTTTAACTAAATAGCTTTTTTACAAGCTTTAGTAATCGCCATGTACTCAGCTTTGTACTCAGCTTCAGTAGTAGACAAAGCAACTGTAGTTTGTAAAGTGCCTTTCCAACTAATTGTAAAACCCCTAATAGTAAAGACATATCCTATGAAAAATCTTCTTTTATTAAGCTCTCTGGAAAAATCACAATCAAGATACCCAATGACTCTATCTCTAGTTCTTCCAAACTGTAAGCAAACATCAGTAGTACCTTGTAAGTATATGAAAATCCACTGAACTAATTTCCAGTATTCTTTACCGACATTCGCCATGTATCTACTAACTGCATTAACTACATATGGTAAATCTAGATGTGAGCAAACCATAGCATACATGAGAGATCCCACTGTCATATAATTGCAGAGACAAAGCCAATGAAAGTTTGAAATGGGCTACTAATGGAGTACTAATAGGCTTGGCACTCTGCATATTGAACCTGCAAAAAACTTTCTCAATGTACCATTTCTGACTAATGTACAATTTACATGCTTTTCTATGTTTGAGTGTTGTTTTTACATGCAAGAATGTTGTTTTTACATCTAATTGCTCAAGCTCCAAATCATACATGACCACAATACCAAGCAAGGTTCGAATTGAAAATATGCTTCACAATTGGAGAAAACAAATCTGTGAAGTCTACACTTGGAATCTGATTGTAACTTTTTACAAGCAGTCTTGATTTGTATCTGGGTTCTTCAACTTTTAGAGTGTAACAGACTATTTTTAATGGTGTAAGAAATAGTGGTTTCGGAACCATAAATCGAACAACTCTGTGATAATTAGTATTTAAATTATACAAGTGAATTATAGTTTTAAATTGAATTCTTATTTAATGAATTTTAAGTAAATGAATTAATGGTTAAGTGTTTATTTTAAAAGTCAAGTGGTATTGAAAAATGAGGTATCAAGACCTTGTTTTTATAAAATGAGCACGTAAATATTTTATGGAGTGTTATTGGGGTCATATTAAAATTTGGTTAAGAAATTGTAAAGTTTAAAGTGTTAATTAATTAAAAGTGACTAAATTGTAAAAGCTGCAAAAGTAAGTTACTATAAGTTAAAGGTGTTAATTTAATAAAGACATAATAGTGGAAGGATTTAATGGGTAATTTGACCCTTGGATGTGTAGTGGATGGTTATTACATACATTATAATTTTATTTTATGGTTGTTTAATAGCAAATTGGTAATTTAATTGAAATATATCATAAACAATTAGAAAGAAACATTGGTGATCATCTTTCTTCTCCACTACCACCAAAAATGAGAAGAAGAAACATTATTTTTTGCATTCATGAGGTTTAGTCATGCTTGAGTCTATTGCATGATCAAGAAACAAATCAACCGGATCTAAACTGACGAAAAGTTAAAGTGTTGGACTAGTAGTCAGCTTCGCTTTTACAACTATTTTTGTCGAGGTAAGTTTATAGAATTATGAATAAATTTATATGTTTCTACACTATTTTATTTTTCTATTTGTTTAATTATGAATTGTATTGATAGAATATTTAGTAATGAAGTTTAATTATGAATTGTAAATAATTATGTATAAATTAAAACTATACTATTCGAAAATTGAGAAATGGTTGTGAAATATGAATGATATTATCCCAGAATGGATGAAATAAATATACAGTATGTGTATAGATATTGTAGAAGCACCTCTGATGTTTTTAATGTGAGGAACTCAGTTTAAATGCCCATTTGAATGTAGTAAACGATTAGGATACGATTGGCATGCTAATAAGGTTAGAACGGGCGCTTGTACAGGTTTGCACTTTAGTGCCTCTGTTTGTACTTCAATGCCTCTATTTGCACTTCGGTGCCTCTGTTACGCATTTTTGATGCCTCTAGTGTGGTGTAGTTACCAAAGTATCCAAGTCAAGTTACTTACTTCATCAGGCTATGTATTAACTGACTTAAAACTTATTTACTTGCTCAATTCTATGGAATGTTTAAAATTGCTACTATGTGATAAATAGCACTATGAAATGCTTATGTATAAATGTTGATAAGTACATTAAGATTTGGTGATTGATAAAATATGGGTAGTTCTTTTGAAAGGTGTCATTTATGTTATATATGATTATATACTAATTTAGTGTGATTTTGCATTCGGTTGTCAGGAATTAGAAATCCATACTCTAGATTATCTATTTTTGTTTAAGGTAAGTTAATATTCAATTCATGATTGATTCAGAAATTATATGTTTAAGGAAAGATTACTCTTCGAGTTGGATTTATGTTATTGAAATGTTTGTATATATGTATATGAAAATATGAATTGCATTGGTTTAATTCGTTATGTATACGGATTTGCATATGGAAGGATGTTTGATGTTTCATTATTTAAACTTCCTAACTTGCGAGATTGGTGTTATAATAGGAAAAGGATAGTTGCTTATATTATTTAAACTATTTATGAAATACAAAAATGAAAAACTGAGCCTATTCAGTAAGTTTATGTTTCAGATCTATACGAGTTTACTAAACATTCTTGCTTACATTAGTTGTTTTCTTTTCCTGTAGATTATCGAAAAGCTCGATCAATTGGAATCTAGTCGGAGCATCATCATATTATCCATTCGTTATATTGGTAGTTTTGGTTGCTGTGGATAAAAGTTATAAATGGCATAGAATAGGAGTTTATTTTGTGCTATTTGTCAATGTGATGAGGTTAAAATTTATTTGTCTATATTCCTTGATGGTGGCTTGAAAATGTATATGTTAGTATGGATTTTAGTCACTTGTGAATGCCTTGTGATTTAGATGGCTTTTGGTTCATTGATGTATGAATGAGATGGTTAAATGGTAGATGTGTAGTTTAAGTTTAAAGTATAAATTTATGGCATTGAGTTTGAGTTGATTTGGATGTTAACTTGTGGTACCAAAGAGGGTACATTGGTTAAACATGTAGATGAAATGGTATATGTGAAAATTTGGCATGTAATTGGTGTTTTGAATGTACTTTTGAACCATAAAAATGAGCTAGTGATTGCATGTCTTGTTGCACATAGAAACGTGCATAAGTTGACTTAAGTTAGGGGTTAAAATGGAGCACACGGCCTAGGACACGGGCTATTACACGGCCATGTGCCACACACGGTCACCTAACATGGTCGTGTGTATTTATTATTTTAGATACAGTATCCACATGGTTTGGCACTCGACCGGTGACACAGCTGTGTGACCTAACTTTGAATACACACATAGTCTAGCACAAAGCCTACGACACAACCGGTGGCCCTATTTCGAACACTAAAATGGGCGAACACACGGGCTGGGACACGACCATGTGTCTTGACTTCAAATGTTCACACGACCTAGGCTATGTCACACGATCAAGTGACCCTTGTTTTTTAAATTTTTAAGTTTTTCTGTAATTTCTAATTTGTTTCGATTTAATCCCCTATTCTTCTCCAACTATTTTTAGGGCCCCGTAAGTATGATTTAAGGCCCATAAGTGTATTTATATCATGAATTAATTTATTTTTTTTATTTTTAATTTATTTGGTTAACTGTTTTGAATAGAAGTTAAATATTTTGTTTAGCTCAGTAACACTCCATAACCTTAATTCGACAATGGAGACGGGATAGAGTTGTTACATGGAATCCCTTCTTTCTTCTTAAACACTCATTTACAACGAACAGTCTTTTTACCTTTAGGAAGCTTTACTATGTGTAACGCCCCACGCCCGATACCGTCGCCGGAGTCGAACTTGAGGTGTTACTAAACTTATCTTGCTTTTTAAACAACTTTAAACCACTTATTTTAAATTTCGGAATAAACTATTTTTCTGCGTCAATGTCACTTAAAAATTCATATCTCGAGTTCCGAAACTCGAAATCAATATCCGTAAATTTTCCCTGAAACTAGACTCATATATATATCTACTAATTTTTTTCTAGAATTTTTTACTTAGCCAATTAGTACAGTTTATTAGTTAAAGTCTCCCCTGTTACACAGCTCAACTGCTCTGACCTATGTTCACTACGAACTAATTTTATCTCTGTACAAAATTCAAATAGGCATGCTGTTTGTTTCATTAGAAATTAGACTCAATAAGGAATCTAGGCATATAAACTATAATATCTAATTATTTATGTGCAATTTATGGTGAATTTTTGAAGTCAGAATAGGGGATCACAGAGTCAGTCTCACTCAACTGAAAATTTCTCATAATATACAACTCTTTTTCCTACTATGTTTCTTCCACATGAAAATAGACTCATTAAGCTTTAATTTCATACCTTGTTAACCTTTTAATTACATTTCTACTATTTTTAGTGATTTTTCAAATTCATGTCACTGCTGCTGTTTGCATCTGTTTTCAAGCTACTTTTATACTTTTCATAGTTTTCATGTGATAGTTACCATTCAAGCATACATACCATTAAACACATGCATGGTTAGCCATTTCATTAGCTATTCACTTCCAAGCATTTACACACCATATATTGAACATATCATTCCATAAAAGACTAAGTCCCTATACATGCCATACACAAAATGAAACGTCTAGTTATACCAAAATAACTCCTTTGATAGTGTGATCTGAACTCCGAAGTTTCCTTCGATCCCCGAGTAGGCTTGGCAAGAACTATAATAAGAAAGAAAATAAAGGAGTAAGCACTAGGCTTAGTAAGTTTACAAGCAAATAAATCACAATATTTATCATGACAATAATTGTACATTTTACCATTCAACATCTTAAACTTTCCTTACCCTTCCTGCTTTGATACACTTTCTTTCTTTCTCACCTGACCTTTAAATACTCATGAATTCAATCTTTATAATGGCCCGTTAAACCACTCGGAATACTAGGGATACTTGGGTTATTCCTGTCTGATAAAATACTGCCAATGCCATGTCCTTGACATGGTCTTACATGAAATATTCCTGTCTCCAAAGCCATATATACGATATGGACTTACATGGCTCAATACTGTCCTGTCTCCAAGGCCATATACACGATATGGGCTTACATGGCGCAATACTGTCCTGTCTCCAAGGCCATATACACGATATGGGCTTACATGGCGCAATATTGTCCTGTCTGTTAACCCAAATCCCCTAACATTCCTAAGGTTCAAACGGGGCTTTCTGATACTTTCTCTCTGTCTTCTCTTCTTCGTTTCGACTTTGAATATTTTCATAAAGTAAATATATAAATGCTGGAATTTAACAACATCAATGTAAAACAATGAAATATTGCATTTATTTACTGTAAACTTACCTCAATACAAATTGTGACTAAACTTTACAATTTAGTCCTTTACTTTCTCTTTTCCCCTATCTACTCCCGAATTTCGTTCTTCTTGATCTATAATAGCAAATTTAGCTTATTTAATATCAACATTTATCAAAACAGACCTTTACTCAAACTTTGGCAAAATTACATTTTTGCCCCTAAACTTTTGCATATTTACACTTTTGCCCCAAGGCTCGGAAATCAAAACTTATCACAAATTCTTGTATTTTAAGACATGCTGATCATTTATTTACCAACATTATCTTCAAATTCCTACTATAACATACACTTATGTACAATAGGTATTTTTACCAATTAAGCCCTTTTACTCGTTTTTACCTAAAACCGAGTAGCTCAAGTTGTCTAACATAATTTAAAACCTCATATTCTATCATAAAACATCAAAATACACAAATTTCACCTATGGGTATTTTTCCAAATATGAACCCTAACTTAAAATATTGCTAACATAAGCTTTATCGAGCTACCGGGATCTCAAAAACGTAAAAATCATTAAAAACGGGGCTTGGAATCACTTACTATGGAGCTTGGAAGCTTGAAACAAACCCTAGCTATGGAGAACCCTTGAAATTTCGTGGTAATGAAGAAGATGATGATTTTTTTGTCATCTTTTCCCTTTTTATTCATGTTAATAACCAAATGACCAAAATGCCCTTCCTTATTAAACTTTCAAAAATTCCCCCCATGTCCAATTTTTGTCCATAAATTTAAAATTGGTCAAATTGCTATTTAAACCCTCCTAATTAATATTCCAAAGTAATTTCATACTAAAAACTTCTAGAATGCAAGTTTTGCAATTTATTCAATTTAGTCCTTACTTTCAAATTAAACACTTTATGCATAGAATTTCTTCACGAAATTTTCACACCATCATGCAATCATAATATAGACCTCAAAATAATTATAAAAATAATTAGTTCTATCTCGAATTTGTGGTTACAAAACCACTATTCCGATTAGGCCCTATTTTGGGATGTTACACTATGTCCCATGTTCTATTCTTATGGAGCGATTCCATCTCTTCTTGCATGACAATCATCCACTTTCCGAATCTTCACAGCTAACTGCCTCAGAATAAGTAAACGGCTCTTGATTTTCATCTATATATGCAACCATGTTTAAAGCATAAGCAACTGATCAACCTCGGCGAACCTCTTTGGAGGTTTAATTTCTCTTCTAGGTCTATTTTTGGCAATAGAATATTGTAGTGCAAAAGCAACTCTACTCTAAGTTTCGGTACTAACTTGAGAAGTAGACTCAGTTGTAGATCCTAGATCAATCTAAAGTTCCACCTAATTTGAACTTTGCTAGTCTTTATTGGGAGTCTTTAAGAGGTAAGTTAAGCAGCATAGCAGTTTTATAAAAAATAACATCTCTTCTAATTACAACTTTCCTCGTTTCAAGACACCTTAACTTATACTCTATAACATTAGCCTTATAACTAAGAAAAACATAGTTAATAGATCTAGGTTCCAATTTCCCATTATCAACATGAGCATACGTATCACACCCACAAATCTTCAAATTGGAATAATCAGCAAGATTACAGACCATACTTTTTGTAGAGTCTTTTTCTCAATGGCAACAAATAGAAACTGGTTAATCAAAAAAAAATATGCAATAGAGATCACTCCACCCAAGAACGACTTTGGTAAACAAGCATTAGACAACATACATCAAAATTTTTCCATGATTTTTTTATTCATTCATTCTGCAACACCGTTTTACTATGGAGTATGACGAACTATCAAATGTCTCACTATCCCTTCTGATTTTCACTATTCATTAAACTCATCATAATAGGATTACAAACCATTATCTTTGAAGAGGTGTTTTATCTATTTTCCTATCTACTTTTCGATCATAGTATTCCAAGCCTTAAATGTGGAAAGCATATCACTTTTCTGTTTAAGGAAGAATGCCCAAACTTTTCTAGAAAAATCATCAATGATCGTCCTCATATAATTAGTGTCACCCCTCGAAGGCACTCAAGATGGTCCCTAAAGATCATAATGAATATAATCTATCATTCCTTTCGTGTTATGGATTCCTCTGGTGAATCAAACTCTATTTTTCTTCTCAAAAAAGCAGTGTTCACAGAACTTTAGTTTGCTAATGTCTTGTCCATCAAGAAGACCTCTTTTGCTTAACTTTGCCATGTTGTTCTCACTCATATGCCCTAGACGCATATGCCAAAGTCTAGTAACATCATCATCTGATAAGGAAGAGGAAGTGGTGACTACATCACTAGTAACAATTGAACCTTGCAAAACATATAACTTGGCAGTCTTTATCTGCCCTTTCATCAAAACAAGGGAACCCTTGCTAATATTCAGAAACCCACTTTCAGCTATGTACTTGTACCTTTTTGAATCAAGAGTACTCAACGAAATCAAATTCATTTTCAATTCTGGTACATGTTGTACACCACTAAGTGTTCTGAAGACTCCATCAAAACAACAAATTAAAACATTGTTTCATATGTTGTAAACCAATCCGATTGGGACTTATATAGAAGGTGCAACCAAAATCAAATATTCACTCCTCACTCACTTTAGAGTTGTCAGAAGAAACAATTAGGAGTTCACCATCATTGTAGTCTTCTACAACATCAGCTTCAATAAATTACTCTGGTTATTTTCCCTTTTGATTCGTCGCCTCCCTTTTGATAGTATTCTGTAACTTATAGTATTTAGACTTCATGTGCCCTTTCTTTTTGCTAAATTTACAAGTTTTACCTCTGTATGAAGATATTGATTTACCCTTAGATTTACTGCGATGATTTAGTTCATATGTCCTCCTACAAATATCATCAATATTTTGTTCTTGTCTCCCACGAACAATGAGACCCTCTTCCTCAAATGTCATATAAACTATACATGCAAAACCTAGCAAACATTCATACAATAGCATAATTAGCATACTATACTTTTCTAGATTTGCTTTCATAGTCAGATCAAATTCTCAGAAGTTTCTCGTATGAACAGTATGCATGCAAGAATCAGCTTAGGGACTCACCTGATTCTTACCTACTATAATTCAAAAATCCAAATCTAGACCTCCATCGCGCAATCAGTAACAACTACTGCTACAAAACATGGAAACCCATTAAGATGTATTTATATGCCCCTTTTTCCATCATCTAACATTGTAAACCCCAAGCAAGGCCTTATATCTTTATCTAACTAATCTACCAGATCTAATAGACTTACCCTTTCACAACAAAACGTATAGTGTCATGAATCTTACCTTGACATGGAGTAATCACTGGTAAAGATCCAGATCTACAACTCTAATTATGAAGGAGAGAGAAATACCATTGGTTCTTTAAGATTCAGGTAACAATACTTCTTAAAGAAGAACGAAGAAAAACTCCCCCTTTTTTTAAACTGAATATTTATATATATAACCTAAGCCCTTATTGGAACCTGACATGTGTCACAAACTTTTAAACTGCCTTTATAAATGGCTTACGACTTTGAAAATCTAATATCTTTTTATATTTTTCTCCTGTTTACCTATTCAATTAGTTCATAACAAATTCATTTAGGTTGTAATTGAATGAATTAGGTGTATAATGCCATCAACAAATACCCCCAACTTCCAATGTTCTCAATACTCTTACCAATCTCTTCTCCCGTACAATTCAATATATTTTGAGAACAATCCTTGCATAATATTCTAATGTCTGCTATGCGTCCGATCTATATGTCGAAACAACAATTAGGCGAATAGACTGTGTCTCACAAATTACACTCGTACTACTCACCTGCACATAGGACTCGCCAAAACTAGGTGTTACAATTCTTCAGTTGGATATATAAGGAAGATGGAGTATGACAAGAGCAGTGGATGTGTGGCATATTTGTGAATACACCTTTCGAGTCTGTATGAATTAAACTTCTAACTCATGGAGATTTGTAGCAAGATTGATGTAATCAAATATATTTTAAACATTTCCCTTATTTTCTTATAATAAGTATTTAATTCAAATGCCACGGTACATGTTTAAAGAAATAGGTAATTTTAAATTATTTTTGCTAATGATTGAGTTTGTGTAGTAACGCCTAAATTCTAACTCGGTGAATCAGGTTGGGTTTGGGGTGTTACAAGATATATCGATACCTCTTAGGGATGTTTTGATACCTTACACCTCATTTTTTGACTTTGTATGTTTCAATACATTTAAGGGCATGTATCGTTTCATCCAAGGGTTGTATTGGTACCTTGCAATCATGTTTCGATACAAAGTTTCTTGTTTAGCACTTTTGGTTACTAACTTGCTTTCTATCAATACAACCAATACATTTAGTGGTACAAAGGCTCAAAATAGCTTAAAAGTACCTAGAAACTTTTTAAAGTACTTAGAGATACTTCAAAATTTTCATAATGTTGGGATCAACCCGATTAAGCAACAAGAAAAAATAACAGAATAAATTGAGAAATTGAACACACAAATTTAACGTTCGTAACACTCCTAACCCATGTCCATCACCAGAACAGGGTTACGAAGCATTACCAGAGTTTTATAGAACATGTACAACTACATCGAGTCAAGTATGTAACGCCCTGATTTTCAGGATTTTTCATGTTTCGTGAATTCATGGTAAAATTTTAAAATTTTGGTGTTCTGAATGTAGAAAATATGTTTGAAGGTGTTAGTGGGCCTTTAGAAGGCCCAAGCCTAAGTTAAAACCCGGTAAAATATCAAGTTGGATTTTAAGTGAAAAGGGACTTGGCTAAGTGGGCTTTTAAGAAAAACTTTATAAATTAGGACACAAAAAGAGCTTTGGCAAAGTGGCAAGGTGGCGCCACTAAGCTCCTTAAAAAGTGGCGCCTGAGAAGGAATTAAAAGTCCAGGGTTCAAGTTGCAAGGTAAGCGTATTATTACTTTTTAATATTTAGGCATGTGCCGAGCATGTGGTTACTTAAGTAGAATCGGCTAGGGCCTTAGGGAAGTTGGGCCGATTGCTCTATTGGTAATTAGGGTTAGTTTCTTTTCTTTTTCTGTCAAGACAAATTAGGGTTAGCCACCTAAAGTTATTCTTTTCTCAACTTCACAAAAGTGACCGAAAACGTAAGGTACCACTCCTCGATGCCGATTTCTCTTGTCTCTTCTCCTCTACCATTGTTTTCTTTTTCTTTTTGCTTTCTACCTTAGCCGAACACCCCTATTACTCAAAGCCATCTTTTCTGTCGAACCCATCCTCCACAAAACCACCATAGCCGATTGCCATAAAAGTCGAAAAACTCGAAAATATTACTTCTTGTGCCGATTTCTCCAAGCCAAAATTCCTCTATTCTCTTCATCTCTTTTGACCGATTTTCATCTTCTCTAAACCCCTAGTGCTTTTCAGCAACACCACTCCAAAACTATAGCCCCCAAATCATCATTTTCTTCATCAGTCAAAAGCTGAAAACGCCATTCCTTCAGGAGCTTGTAGCCAAAAACTTGTGATCTCTAGGACTTGATCTCTACGAGTGTTTAAGGGCTAGATCTACATCAGATCTGAGTAGAAACAGAAGGGAAATCAGTGGTAAGTGCTTATTAACCCAGATCTATAAGTTCTTTTGCAATTTAGAAAAAGCCGAAGTCCCTAGAGTCTAGGGAGGCTATCGTTAGGGGTTTAAGACCTTAAGGGGTTGTATTAATCGGTTTCTTTTGGTATTAGTATTATTTAGAGACTACTAACGAGGGCTTGGATCTTTGGAACGACTAGATCTAGATCTAGTCATCGGTTTTCGGCAAAGGTAAGATTTTGAGGGCCTTAGAGGCATTAGCCGAATATGGTAAGTAGACATTGAGATTGGTTATACAGGTTTGTAAACTAAAAGTTGTGGTAATCGATTGTAAGATATCGTGGGGGATCTCTTTAGCAGCCGTCACGAATCAGGTATGTATCGAACACCCTCTCATAGTTCAATTCGGCAAAAGCCAAAATGCCAAAATTTCAGCATTTCGTGGGCTTGTGAGTGTGCGAATGCTCACAAGACGTTTAGAAAATGTTAGATCTAAAATCGCAAAGTGGTAAGCTAGTCACGTGTGGAATTTAGTATACTTTGGTAATTGAGCCTCGATGGGCTGCAAATGGGCCCAATGGGCTTACAGGCCCATATGGGTGAAAACGGGTAATTAAGGTGTACTGATAGATTGTAGGTTCAAAACTGCCTAAACTGATAAATTGATGTTAAAATCTGGACTAAATGGGCTTAAATAACTAATAGGAACTATAGGGCCCATTAGGGGTTTTAGGGCCCGATGGCTAAAAAAATTGTTAAAACGAGTTAAATAACTACTGAGACGGAAGTTAGGTTATTGGAGACTGAAATATGCATAAAACTGATAAAATTACTAAAATATCCTTAGGGACGAGAAATTACGGTTTTACCCATAGGTGTAGAATTACCGTTATACCCCTAGGGCTTGATCTGACTGAACTGTATCTATTACTGTTTTCTGTTCATTACATGATTATCTGTTGTATGGGACTGGGATATTGATCGAGCAAGTACTGAAAGTGGCTCGACCACGTACTGGAGGCTTTGCCTTATTTTACTGATAACTGAGCAGCTATGCTGCAACTGTGGAGTGTAGGGCTGGGTGGGTTGAGTTATTCCCCACATGGTGTGTAGGGCTGGTAAGGGTGGAGTGTAGCGGTTGGATCTAGGCTGGGTTGGGCTTGCATACATGTTAATATCTATTCTGTTCTGAAATGAGCCTATGGGCTGTACTGTTATCTGAAAAGGGCTACGGCCTAGTTTACTGTATCTGGATAGGGCTTCAGCCTAGTTAACACTGTGACTGGCTAGGGCTTCGGCCTAGTGGGCTTGAGTTGATTTAGGCTCTGGATGGGCATTCTATACACATTGAGTTTTCCAAACTCACCCCCTTTCTTTCCATCCATGTAGGTGAGCCTTAGTTGGTGGACTTAGAGCTGAGAGGGATTTAGAGTGGCCACGAAGATTAAATTTCTGGTTTTCAATTATTTTATTTCATTATTTATTTAGATTATTTTTATTATGGTTTCTGGGTTGTAATAAGGCCGCTCTATTTATTTTATTTTGGGTTTTCAATTCTTTACTTATTTAATCTGTTTAAACTTAAGAATAATATTGTTTAAATTGTTTTTGAAATCGGATTTACTTGTTTTCAAAATAACACGATAAACGAACGTTTTCAAAACCAAATGCACCTTCCAAAGAGTATCAAAAGTCACGTTTTTAAATAAACCTCTCACGATCAGTAGTAAATAGGACATTCATTAAGCAAATCAGAAATTTCTCTCAAAACTTCAAGTAACAGTTTTACAAAGCTCACCCTAATTTTAGTAAGCTAGGTAACTTGGTTAGTTGTAGGTGATGTGACACACCGAATTCGGCCATAACGTCTGGGCCGAGTTTGGGGTGTTACAAAGTACTATTCATTTTCTGAGTTTCATCAAAATGTCCCTTGATTGGACCCTCGATGCCTAATACATGCATTAAGATTGAGTCGAGACTAAATCAAGAGCTAAGGGAATTTTTTGCAAAATTCCAAAATTTTTCTCTCATTTAGGAGTCACATGCCCGTGTGATAAGGGAAATGCCTGTATGGTGTGGTCATGTGGCTCACACAGCCATATATCATGCCCATGTCTTAGGACGTGTGATGTCACACACCCGTGTCCCTTACCCATGTAACTCACTGACTTGTACCTCATGTAGAAATTTAAGTCACACGGCCAAGTCACACGACCGTGTGCTAGGTCGTGTGGTTAATTTAATTTTTGAAAATTAGGTGCAGGTTTCACGCGGTTGAGAGACATACCCATGTTCTAGGCCGTGTACCTCACACAGTTGAGACACACGCCCATGTCTCTGCCCGTGTGCCCAATTCTGAGCATTCTGTTTCTCAATTTTTAGGATGCAGGGGACACACGGCCAGGCTACATGCCCATGTACCAGACCGTGTGTCACACACGACCTAGACACACGCCCGTGTGGACAAAATAAGGCTATTCTCCAAGCCTTATTCCTCACCATTTTTCATCCAATACCTGCACAGAACTTTACCAATACCAATCATCCATTTCAAGCATTCAAATTCAACCAAATTTATCATTTAATATGTCATATTTTCATATATTCACTAATTTCAAATCTTACCTCATTTAACATACATGTTTAATCTACCTACTCAAACCATACCAACATACATAGAAAACCATAATTTACTTTATAAACATACCAAAATCAAGCCATCACTAGCCATTCCAATGGCTAGTTTACATTCATCCTATTCAACATATGCATTAGCCTTACTAGCCTATACATGCCATTATACCAAATAAGATCCATATTTATACCAAAATGAGCTGGAGGATAGTGTGATGTTACTCTAACCGTTTCGAACCTTCACAAGCTTCCGAGTACTATAAAACAGAGAAATAAAGCCTAGTAAGCATTTAATGCTTAGTAAGTTCATGTAACAAGAATTTAACTTACCATAAATTTTCATTAATTTAATCATACACATGTACATCCAAATCACTTGATTAGCAACATAACATACACGACTTCAACAATTTGAGTTAATCAAGTAGATTCATATAACATCTTTAACATAGATGAGCTCATCATGCCAAACCTTTCAAGTGTTTCGTGTACATTCAATACATTTTTCTTTTGATGTTATTATTTCTCATGTCAGGGTATTGTCCATTAATTACCGAATTATCAATGGATACTCAGGTAGTACACTCAAAGTGTACAATTTAGAAATCTGTCAATTCATGTTCAGAGGTACCCATTAGGGTACATAATCAGAAAACACACTCTCGAGCCACATATCATACAACAAGACTACCAGTCCAGGCTAAATCCTATCTTTCGCATGTGCTCACATGAGCTTAATCAGGATTGCTAGTCCAAGCTAAATCTTTTCTATAACATATGCTCTAAAGAACTTGATTTGGATTACCGTCTGGGCTAAATCCAATATGTATCTTATGCTTGAGAGGGTTTATATCAAGATTACCCATCCGGGCTAAATCCTATTTGTAATTAGGTCAATAGGATTACCGTCCGAGCTAAACCCCGTCAGCAACTAATGCAGGACCTCATTTAACAAGGGAAATCACCTTTATCCATCGAAATTCAATATTCAACAGAACTTAACTCATTTCGAATAATTCTGAACATGTGTTCATTTCTTATTTTGCAATGTTTATACATTTCACATATACAATTTCATATTTCACATTCAATTCAATGCATCATTTAAATCAATATATTTTCATACTCATCTAAGTTACACGAACTTACCTCGATATTTGTTTGTACGAAAACCTACTAATCCGAAATCTTTTCCTTTCCTCGATCTAGCTTCGTATTTGAGTTTTTCGGATCTATATAAATGAATTTATTCATCAATTCATCATATTTTATATTCATTTGAACTCAATTTACACTCTAGGAAAAATTACTATTTTGCCCCTAAACTTTTCATAAATTCCAATTTTGTCCCTAGGCTTGGAAAATGAAATTCATGCAATCTAATCCTTGTTCCAAGCCTAACCAAAATCTTCATGTATCATTTACAGCACTTTTGATTTACAAAATTCAAAATTTTTCTTTGAATTTCACAACCTTACAATTTAGTACCTAAATATCAATTTCATGCAAATTCACTTTGTAAAAGTTGTTTATCTACTAAAAACCTTTTTATTTTCTACCATAAATTTCAAATTTTCAGCATGTTCATTCATGGCACAAACTTTATTCTTTAATAATTTTTCAAATTAATCCCCAAAATAGAAAGAATAGGTTATCCCGATCTCAAAAATATAAAAATTACTAAAATTAAGACTTGATTACTTACCTATTTATGCCAAGAAAGTTTTCTTCCTCTCTCCTAGGGTTTCCATCAAAGTTTTGGGGATGAAGATAATAAAATGTTGATATTTTTCATGTTAATTAATTATCATCTTTTATTTTCTTTGAATTCCAATTTATTCCTTTTCTTTTTCTCAATTTCCATGGATGATTCATCCATAAATATCCACTAAATTTTAATTAATGGTCTATTACCATATAAGGACCTCAAGTTTTGAATTCCATAACCATTTAATCCTTCTAGCTTCTAGAATTTAACTTTTACATTCTATGCAATTTGGTCCTTTCTTTAATTAATCACTTAATCAGTGAAATTTTCCTATCAGTATTTTCATACGCAGAATATAGACCATGCAATAATATTAAAATAAATTTTCTTTCTAGCTCGGATTTGTGGTCCCGAAACCATTGTTTCGATTTTACTGAAATTGGGTCGTTACATGGAAAAATCACTCCAAAGAGGATAAAAAACCATGAGCAAAGATAATTTTACTATAATGGAAAAAGAACGAAGAGTACAAAAGATGGAGATAAAAACTAAACCCCGAAAACAAAGAATCCTCAAAACGTAAATACAAAATTCTCTAAATGTTTTGAGTTCTAATATCTAATGAGTGTTTTTTCTAAGGTTGTAAAAGAACCTATTTATAAGTTAAATTAGTAAGTCAAATAAACTATGCTAATAAATGCTAAATATATTATACTAATAAATATTAAATCTTCTAGAAAGAAAATATATTTTGTTTAACTTGACTTGCAAGCAATCTTTTAGAATTTGAGTTACACAACTCTAGCACATAAACTACTTAGAAACTTTATTTTTGAATTTGTAAGAGTTGAAAACAATTTTAGAGTGATTGAAATAATCATAGAAAATTTGATTAAAAAATTTTAAAATTAATATTATTATATAAAAACATTTGAAAATTAAAACTAACAAAGTTAAATGATTGGATTGCAATGAAATTTAGGCGGAAGATGTGTCGTGAGAACTAGTTGCCAAAGCTTCCGTCTTCTTTTGGGTTGTGCTTAGGTAGGGATGGTCTTACGACGCCTCCTTTATGATTTTGTATTGGATTTTTGGTTTATATTGGATAAATAGGAAATATTGTGTTTTTTAAAAAAATTTCTTGAAAAATAAAAGGGCTATATCCATCAAAAGTAATATTTGGGCTACTTCACAATTTTCTTTGGCGCAAATGAGTTGGTAGTTTAAATATAGAATAAATGCGACAAATATTTGCATTCAAACTCTATAATTACTAAATATCATTTCTTAAGAATAATTGAATAAAACAAATGAACTAAACTGTTAATTTAAGAATTTTATATACTTGAAAATATTGGATTATTAATTTAGCAAATAATAAAAATGGGCTATCCTTTGCTACGTCCTGGCATATGTTCGAATGAAGACATTTTTATTTGAAAGATGAAAGAAACAACATTTTCTCATAATTACAACTAAATGAAAATAAAAATGGATGTGGAAGCACATATTTTAAGCACTTAAGGGCAAAGGTCGTGTCAATAATTCTTCAAAATTGTCGGTGAAATAGGTTTTTCATTGCTATAAAATATTAAACTATTTGTATTTAAGGGTGAGTATTCGATCAAATCCAATCGAATCAAATAAAAAAATGTTTGAGTTAATCGAGTTGACGAATCATATTTTATTATCCTAATTTGATTTGAAATTTTCTCGAATCGAGTGAAATAGAATTCGAATCGAATCGAATATATTTGTTCGAGTTAAATTTTAAAAAATAATTTTGGGTCATTGTTACCACTATCATCCATCGTAATAAAATTTGTCCACCATAATCAAAGACCTCATAATTTATTTATGAATCTTTTATATACGGGTTAGTTTTTTTATTTACTTAGTTGTTTCAATTATCTTTAGATTCTTGTCACTATATATTTTGGAATTAAAAAATATATTAAATGTAAAAATGTGATTTTTTTAGTAAAAGTTATTTTAAAGATAAAATGTGAAATAGATACCATATAAAATTTTAACACGAATATTTTATGACATCATTAATAATTCAATTTTAATATAAATATTTAATATGATTAAACAATTCAATAATATAAATAATATAAAATGTAAAATTTAATTTAATAATATAAATAGTAGATATAAATAAGATTAGTACTATTTATGTTTAGGATTTTTTTTGGATAATTTCGATTTTTTATTTAGGAGTAAATGGTGAGAAGTAAAAGTTTAGGGGGAAAATAAAAAAGTTTTGGAGAGTAAAAGTTTGAAGGAAAGTAAATAGAGTGGAGTAAAATTTTAGAAGGAAAATATTAAAAAAAAAATTTGAGGGGATGGATTTGGGGTAGATGGGGGTAAGATGGGAAGGGAGTAAAAGTTTTAAGGGAAAAGTGGGAGGAAGTAAAAATTTGGGGAAAACATAAAAAGTTTTGAGGGTTTTTGGGCGTAAAATTTTGAGGAAAAGTAAATAGGAGAGTAAAATTTTGGTGGGAAATGGATTTTGGGTAGATGGGGGATTGGTATGGGAGAGGAGTAAAAGTTTTGGGGGAAAGTGGGAATAAGTAAAAGTTTTGAGAGAAAGTAAAAAGGTTTGGGAGTTTAGGATAAAAATATAAAATATTATAGTTTGATATTCGATTTATTCGAGTTATTCAAATTTGAAAACTCAACTTGAATCGAACTCGAAATTTGAAAAAAAATTCGAGTTGACTCAAATAACTCTATTCGTTTAACTCGAAATTCGAATTTTTTTATTTTTTTTAATCGAATTGAGTTTTGCTCACCCCTACTTGTACCTTCCAATATATGAAAAGAAAGGGATACATAAATGATAAATATGACATGTGCTAAAATAAAATGATTGATAAAGCGAAAATGAAGTCATTTTATAATATTATGATATAGTAAATGTCTAAAAACAAAAGACCAAAAACATGGAATCTAGAGTTTGGTGTATACCGACGTAATCCATCATTAATAAAAAAATTTAAATTTAAAGATATAGTGTTCGGTTTGATTATTAGTACAAAAAAACTTATTTATTGCTTAAACATAAAATAAAGAATAATTTCTTGAAATTAGAAATAAAAGTAATAATTCTTATATAAAATAAGTGAAAATTTTTCTTTCTTTATACTAAAAATAAGTCATGAGAATGATTAAATATTATAAATTGAATTAGTTTATTACTAACTCATATATTAAAACATGTGTAAAAAATAATATATTTATCAAATTTACCATTTATGCACTTTTCTTTATTTTTTTAAATTCAGTTATTATGTTGCTTTGGTCAAATTCTGCTATTAGTGTTTATACTTTGCGAAAGTTGTTAATTTATTGCGAAAGTTGTTAATTTAATCTTTCTACTTTAATTTGATCATTTTTAATTATTTCCTTTTTCAAATTTTAAAATTTTAGTTTCTTATCAAATGCTAATTGTTGAAAGTATGAAGTTAAACTTTATTATTTTGAAAATCTGATGCATCAAAATATTATCATATATATAATGTTATGTCAGTTTATTATTTTCATATATTACTCATTAAGAATCTAGTTAATGAATCAATGGTTATCATTTATGTCAAGACTAAAACTTCAAATTCGAAAAGTATAGGGACTTAGAATGATCAAATTGGAGAATGTAGACCAAATCCTCAATTATACGAATAGTACAAAACTAGTAGATTTAACTAATAATGTCTGGGTCAAGTCTATAATTTTAGAATTTGAAAAATAAAAAAAATTAAAATTAGTCAATTTGAAAAGTACAGAAATTAAAATTGATCAAATTAAAATATAAAAAATTAAATTTACAATTTTCACAAATTACAGGTAGTACTAGAAGAATGTAACCTATTGCTTTCTTCTATCCACTCTTATAAATGATTTACTATGTGGAAAATATTTATGAAAACTAGTAAATTATATACATATATATATATATATATATATATATATATAAAGGTCTTTGTGTCCCATAAAAGAAAAGCGAAAAAGAAGAAGGGTATTGGGTGTTTGCGTGTCCCCCGCCCGGTCGCTCGTAAACGTACAGGGAGTGACGGTCGGTGGATGCCGACTTTATAATATTAGGCGTAGTGTGCACATGATTGAATACAATTAAAAATATTTAAAAAAAAAAAACAAAATCATTAACAGTTATTAATATATTTACGAATTATGATATTTTTATTTTTTAATTGTTAATTTTACCATCAAATTCATTAATAAATATTCAAAAAATAATAAAATTTATGGCGGCTTCATTACTCTACTTGTCAACATATAAAACAATAATCTATATAATAAAATATATAGACACGAATGGTTAGATTTTTTTTATTTTCTTTAAATCCTTTGTCCCTTTGTGTTTCTCCTGCATTTTACGTTATTCCTTAACAAACTTCCAATTATTCTTCTGGTAATAATAAGAATGCAATTATGGAATTAATGTAACCATCTTTTTCTCATCAAATCATAAACCAACCAACCAACCAAGCAAACACATAAAAGCAACATCCCATATTAGAGAAAAATAAATGGAAAATATACTATGTTGTTACATATCCAAAGGAAGATCCCCAAATATATCTCCTTAACGAATTTCATTTATTTTTTTACCTAAATTCATCACTGTATGCATAAGATCGATACGAGAGAATTTAAATTATATTTTAATTTTATTTTGCAACATAATTTATTCTCTATTTTTTTAATATCAAAATTATGGAAGGGAACCTTCAACTAATGATTGAAAAAAATGAATTCAATGAGAGTTTGATCAAATAATTGCAAGGCGAGGTTGAGATATACATGACACTAAACAATGAACAAGTGTCACTCTACGCCCGACCCAGTCGTCGAATCTAAATGTTAAACGTCACATTACGTTGCTGGAGCAACTCAGACTATCAGAACTCATTTCATAAAACAAGTAACAAATATTCATAACATAACTCATTCATTCACAAATGTGCGTAATAGATATACACTGGCCTTAAGTAAGATGTTTATGGGGTTGTTCACGATCAAACTCAGATTTAGGACTTGAATCCAAACTTAATTATCAAAATTCAATTGAATGTCTCGAGACATGATGATTTTTATTTTTGTTTCGATGTTGGAATTCTCGAGACATTGTGATACATGTCTCAAGACTTGGGTCCAAGCTTTGATGTCTCAACACACAACTCCTCGTTTCAGACCCTTATCTTCGATGTTTGCAAGTCTCGAGACAAGAGACATCAAGTATCGAGACTTGAGATAGAGCAAAAATTATTTAGCTTGGATGTTTTGGTGTCTCAAAGCATAGGTCACTAATGTCTCAAGACTTGCTTTGTAAGTTTCAAGACCTATACCAAAAAATGCATAATTTAATCATTTTTGCTCTTAGTGTTTCGAAATATGTTCTTAATGTCTCAAGACCAAAAGACAATTTCATCTACAATGCAATCTTTCAATCATGAATTTCATCTCCAAATGTCACTCAACTTACCCCAACATCATATCATATCAATGTACAAGCATTTAACATACTAAAACAGATTCAATCCACATACAAACGTAGCATTTAGTACTTTATACTTTACTATATCTAACATATAATACAACAAGGAAACTCATGCATAAATCCATTAGAATTAGGTATCAAATTTCAACTTTAAAACATTTATAGGTCCAACATGTACCAAAATATATCGGAAGACTTAAAAATAGCATATGATACATGATTCTATCTAGGTACATACCATTAATTATATATAAACAAAAGAATACAAATTTAGTTTGAACTGAGTTGGTGAGCTTTAAATGCTTCACTAATCCTCCACTCAACTAAAACTTGCTCAGGACCTGCACAAGAAAAACATATTCGTATGCTAAGTATTAAATACTTTGTGGTTTGTGCTCTTTTGTTGTTATGTTTAATTTGATAAATTTGATTATGAAAATCCATTGGTTCAACAAATTAAACATAGAAACATACTAATTAAATATGAAATACACTTTATTAAGTCTATCAAATCTCTAATATCTGAAATTTTCATATTTTACAACTCTTCCGTTTGAATTAAAATCCAAATTTTAATTATACTATATAACCTCAAACTATCTAAAAATTATAAGTACCTCTCAAGATTTCTCATCTTCCCACCACCAACTAAGCATTTATCCAAGACAACTTGGTTAAAACATAATAATCTCAAATTCAAAAAAGTGGGCTTCACTTATCTAATATCTAAAGCTAATAATTTATAAAAAAATTGTAACACCCTAAACCCAGTCTAGACATCCAGTCCAAGTTTAGGAAGCCACATCATCGATACTCAAATACCACACATATAACACAATAACACTAATCCATATGTCGCATAATATTCATCACAAAGATTAGTTAAGTATACAATCTTCTAAAGTCTTACTATCATGTTTACTGAAATTCCTAAAGTAGTATTTAAAAGAAATATAAAAGCTTGACTGAGCTTCTGCGTCTCCGAACCATTCAAGACTGAGAACCACCTGAAATCTAAGCAAGAATAAAATGAGTTGTGAACTGAGTGCATAAAGAAGTTTATTCACATAAACACATTTACCAAACAATGTCCGTATTCAAAGATTCAATTTAATAACATAAACATTTCTAGTTCAGATCCAAGACAGATTAATTTCAGATGCAGAAACAATTTTAGTTTCATATACAGAATAGATCAGAGTCTGATACAGATATTCTTAACCCCCATCCGCTACACACTATCTTTGGCCATCCCAACACACCATTAAGGGCATTCAATGCCTACCCAACCCTACACACAATAGAGTGTCTGTCTGACACATTTACAAAAACGTAGCTTAGCTGCTAGATCGTAATATGATGAAACACCGGGATAAGAGTTATACATATGGTGGCTTAGCCACTAATTTAGAACAGATCACTTCCTTCTTCATAATATCCTAACCCATGCATATGCAAAGAACTAACATCTACAATATGTATTCAGTTATTCTAAATTGTTCCACAAGTAGTTAGCACAGTACAATGTCAGACTAAGTATCACATGCACATACCGGTATAGAATTCATGCATATGTCATAGGGTATTAGAGAGTTCTCACTTAGTCAAATTTAGACCATTCTTGCCATGGGGATGTCAAAATCAGTCTCAAGTAACATTTACAGCATTAAAAACGGTTTTTGAGCCCTTTAATATACGCCACACGGCCTGGACACACACTCATGACCTTGCCCGTGTGGTTCACACGGCTTGGGCACATGGCTATGTCCTTGTCTATGTGGTTTTAGAGCATAAATCAGAAAGTTACATGGCTTGGACACACAACCATGTCCTTACCCGTGTGACTCACACGGCTTGGGCGCACATCCGTGTGCTCACTCGTATTGTCCTAAGTCACAAACAGTGAGTTATTAGGCCTAGACACATGCCCGTGTCCCTTTCCCATGTGAACCCTACACTAATATTGTCACACATGGCTTCGACACACGCACGTGTTGTAACGGCCCGAAATTGGGCCTAGTTGAAATAGTGATTTCAGAATCACTTAACCGAAGTTAGAGAAAATTACTTTAACATTATTTTATGTGTTATAGTATTTTTATAAGGGTGCATGAAAGTTTTGGTAAATTAATTTATGCGATTGAAGGCTTAATTGCGAAAAGGACTAAATCACATAAGGGGCAAAAGTTATGATTTGCTAGTGAATTGAGTTAAATACATAGAGAATTAAAATTTAGAGGTTTTAAAAGGGCAATTAGGCCCTTGAAATTAAGTTGGTCAGCCATGAGAAGTCATAGGAGACAATAGACAATAGAAAGACAAATATTAGGTGGGTAGTTAGCTAAAATGGGATTAAAATAAAACACAAAGAGAAATAGTGTCATCCTCTTCAATTTCTCTTCTCTTTCACCGAATTATCCAGCAAATTAGAGGTTTGAAAGCTTAAAAATTTTATCCATCTCTTGTCTTTGCAAGTAAGTGATTCCTAAGGCTTTTCTTGAAATTTTTTGCATTTTTGAAACCCTTGTAGCATGAGCTATCTATTGAGGGGTGTATTTTGCAAAATGATGCAAAGTTTAAGGTGTTTCCATGAATGAAATTATGTTGATTACTAAGTTTTTATGGAAGAAAATGAGTTATGGTTGAGTAATAAACAAATTTTGTGAATGAGTGTCTATGAAAAACACCTAAAGTGACAAATATGCAAAGTTTGTGAAATTGATGAAATTTGTGTGAAATAATGAGAATTCAGGGCAACTATAAGAGTAAAAAGAATTTGGTTAAGCTTAGTTAATAAGGAAATTCGATAAAAATTAATTCTGAGTCTAGGGGTAAAATGGTCATTTTGCCAATGTCTAGGGGCAAAACGCTCATTTTACCAAATTTATGACTTTTGAATGGTTAAATTAAATTGGTGATTAAAATTAGTGAATTTGCATTCATATAGATCAAGAAGTACGAAACTCGAACTTAGAGTGGGGGAAGACCAAGCTTGTAGATTGAGATTAGGTCAAGTTACCACAGTTTGTATACCAGGGTAAGTTTATATGTAAACGATACCTCTTTTATTAATGCTTTTATTCATAATTTCCTTACATGATATGTGGTTGAATGTTATTGTCATTGGATGAAAATGTTAAAATTGAGAGTACGTGTAAAATTTCATAAAATATAGATAAAGGTGGGCTATGTGCGAAACCACCGGATAATAGTTAAAATTTATGAGCTAAGTGCGTTATTATCCAAAATTATTGATAAATGTAGGCTAAGTGCGAAACCACCGTAATTATTGATAAATGTGGGCTATGTGCAACCACTATAAATTATTCATGATGGTGGGCTAAGTGCGAAACCACCTTATTATTAATGTCACTATGAATGACTATGTGCGAATTTATCTTGTATGGTTTATTGCATGGACGTGTATATTGTGGAATCATTTAAATGAAATTTATGAGTATTGTGGTGATAAATAAGTGCAGGGAATGTATTGGTTAATAAGATGAGCTTTATGCGTAAAATGATGTTGAGGATATTGGGTAAGGTGTGGGATGAGTAAGTGAATTCATGTTTTGGCTGTATCGGTATAGTTGAGCTACATTTTAAGTGTCCAATACATGATTATGGTATTAAATGTTCACATATAGACTTACTAAGCTTTATGCTTACCCCTCTCTTTTTCATTTTCCTATAGTGCCGCCTAGTTAGCTATTGGATCATCGGACATTAGAGATCTCGTTCACACTATCGGCTGGATCACTCGGTATAGTTAGATTTAAATATTTTGAGAAATGACATGTATAGAAACTAGACTAGGTTTATGTAATTTATTTTAGGTCAATTGTGTTGGTTTGATTTTGAAAGTACCTCATTTTGTATAAGGCCAAAAGTATTGGCTGACGTTTATCATTGGTTAATGAATAACAATGTTGATGTTTTATGATTATGCAAAGTAATTTGTTGAATGCAATTGTTATGCTTGTTGGTTAGATTGATCATAATAAGTTGTGTGGATGCCAAATTATGGCTATTCGTTGAGAATTTGAGCCTTGATATGTTTGAGTATGCATTTGAACTTGTTTTAAGGTGGCAAAGAGGCTTTGTAGATAGCCTATTTTTGTCCATATGGGTAGACACACGGGCATGTGTCTAGGCCGTGTGTGACACACAGTAGGCCCACAGGTGTGTGATTAGGCCATGTGTCCCCTGCACCTTAGGTTGATAAATTGAATGTCTATTAGTATACCACACAGGCATGAGACACAGCTGTTTGTCTCAATCGTGTGGAAGACACGGCCAGCATACTGGCGTGTGCTACGGCCGTGTGAGTGATGACGTTAGAAATAGAATGTCAAGGTTTTTACACACGGGCGTGTCATGGTCGTGTGAGGGACACAGGCTGGGCACACGGGCGTGTGCCAGGCCGTGTGAAAAACCCCTGTAGGTTGATGTTAGAAATTAATTCCACACAGATGAGGGGCACGGGCGTGGGCCTAGGTGCTTATGCCGTGTGAGGCAGACAGGCCATCAGCACGGCCATGTTTAGAGGCCAGACGGGCGTGTTGCCCTTCCACACTAGCGTGCGTCCTGTTTATAGCAGTTTTTGTTGAAAATTTCCTAAGTGCCCAAAATGGCCCCAGGATGTTTCCAAACCTTGATTTAGGCCTTGTAGGCCCATATGAAGGTCTGTGGGATGGTGTTTGAAAAGGTTTTAATTTGGGGCACATTTAAATGAGTTAGAATTGAACGGTTGGATGTGATATTGTAAGGTAATGTCTCATATCCTATCTCGGTGTCAAATATGGGTAAGGGGTGTTACATTTAGTGGTATCAGATCTATGGTTTAGTCGATTTTAAGACTGACCTAGCTTGTGTTCGAGTCTAACTATACATGTCATAGTTATAAAACGATAGTGTGACGACTCCTAACGATTTTAAATTGTGTTTTTATATAGTAATGGATCCCGATCTACCTATGACGGACGATGTAGAAAGTAATGTGCTGGCTCCCACTGAATAGACCGCGCCAATCTAGAGTGTGCCCGCGATGATGAGTTTGGGCGGAGGGGCTAAGGAAGCCTACCTCCAAATGATGAATGCTTGGTATACGGAGTACGTTCATGCGAACCCAAACACTTTGCCTCCCCCACCTCCCCCGATTTATCAACATGCCCCTGTAGCTCCTCAAAGAGCGAAATTGGTTAGGAGAGAAAAACCTCTGGTAGATAGAATCAGAAAACATGAAGTTGAGGAATTTAGAGCAAACCGATATGATGACCTTGAGAAGGCAAAGTTCTAGTTAGGGAATACCGTAAGAGTATTTGATGAACTATCGTGCACACTAGAAGAGTGCATGAAGTGAATGGTATCACTCCTACGGGACCCAGCCTATCAATGGTGCAATACTCTCGTGTCGGTGGTACTGAGAGAGTGTGTAACTTGAGAGTTCTTTCAGGAAGAATTTCGCAAAAAGTACATTAGCCAGAGATTCATCGACCAAAAGAGAAAAAAATTTCTTGAACTGAAGTAAGGTCTAATGACGATCACCGAGTACGAGCGTGAGTTCATAAGGCTCAGCAAGTATGCTCAAGAGTGTGTGTCTTCTGCAGCCATCATGTGTAAGCGATTTGAAGATAGTTTGAATGAGGACATCCGATTGTTGGTGGGTATTCTAGAGATCCGGGAGTTTGTAGTACTCGTAGAAAGAGTGTCTAAGGCTGAAGAGTTGGCCAAAGAGAATAGAAAGGCTACTATAGAGTTCTGTGACTCCAAGAAAAGATAGATGGGGAAATCACACCAATCCTCATCTAAAAGATCAAGAGAGTTCCTTACCCGATCGACTGTTTCGATGGGATACTCGGGCAAAAGTAAGAATAAGCAACACACGACGCCCAAAGCTCAAACTACCTTCGTTGCAGTGTTGGCACTGTTCGACTGGATAGACTTAAATGCTCACAATATGGTAGACAGCATTTTGGTGAGTGTTGGGGGAATAGTCGAGCCTGCTACAAGTGTTGTTCTCGGGACCACTTTATTAAAGACTGTTCTGAGAGAGTTGAGGAAGAGGGATTTTAGAATGCTTGATCGAGTAGTGCACTGTCGAGGGGTAGACCACAGAAGAACCCGGGGAGTGGGGCTGACAGCAAGGGTGCGCCTAGAGATTCGATCGGGAGGTCTGAGGGCCGAGCGCTGGTAAGGACTTATGCCATTCGCGCTCGTAAGGAAGGCTCATCCCCAAATGTGATTACAGGTACCTTTTCTATCCATGATATCTCTGTTCTTACTCTAGTTGATCCGGGGTCTACCCATTCTTACGTTTACATGAAGTTGGTACCTAGTATAAATGTACTAGTTGAGTCTATGGAATTCATAGTAAAAGTGACTAATCCGCTAGGCAAACACATGTTAGTTAATCAAGTATGTAGAAATTATCCCTTGACAATTAGAGGTTATTATTTTCCAGCCAACCTTATGCTATTGCCGTTTGATGAGTTCGATGTAACCCTTGGTATGGATTGGTTGTCTGCTCATAATGTGATAGTGGATTGTGGGAGGAAAATTATTAAATTGAGATGTGAAAATGGAAATAACCTTTGGGTAGAATCAGTGGATTGAATAACTTACCGGGATTAGTTTCGTCTGT
Organism: Gossypium stocksii; assembly: GCA_020496765.1. Taxonomy (NCBI): domain Eukaryota; kingdom Viridiplantae; phylum Streptophyta; class Magnoliopsida; order Malvales; family Malvaceae; genus Gossypium; species Gossypium stocksii. The sequence continues at coordinate 32,852,800 of CM035627.1, forward strand.
GACTGTAGATAGATATTTGAAGAAAGAGTGTAAAGCTTATCTCGCTTTTCTGTTGAACACCCAAGTATCTGAAAGGAAAATTGAGTCAGTGCCAGTGGTATGCGAGTACGCAGATGTGTTTCCGGAAGAGTTACCCGGATTACCTCTAAAGAGGGAAGTAGAGTTTGGTATCGAGTTAATCCCTGGCACAGCACCTATCTCAATCGCTCCATATAGAATGGCTCCAATGAAACTTAAGGAATTGAAGACCCAATTGCAAGAGTTAACGGATAAGGGTTTTGCGAGACCAAGTTATTCTCTGTGGGGAGTGCCGGTTTTATTTGTTAAGAAAAAGCATGGTTCGATGAGATTGTGCATAGACTACCTTCAGCTAAATAAGGTTACAGTGAAGAATAAATATCCTTTGCCAAGGATCAATGACTTGTTCGATCAATTGAGAGGAACCACTGTGTTTTCTAAGATAGACTTGAGGTCGGGATATTACCAGTTGAGAGTCAAGGAACAAGATGTACCGAAAACTATCTTTCGAACGAGGTATGGCCACTATAAGTTCCTTGTCATGCCTTTTGGCTTGACAAATGCTCCTGGGATATTCATGGATTTAATGAACTGTATTTTTCGACCCTACTTGGACAAGTTCATCGTCGTCTTTATCAATGACATACTCATATATTCTTGTGACGAGGGTGAGCATACGAAGCATTTGAGGACTGTCCTGCAGACTCTGAGAGATAAACAGTTGTACACCAAGTTCAGCAAGAGTGAATTTTGGCTACAAGAGGTCGGATTCTTGGGACACATTATGTCGGGAGATGGGATTAAAGTTGACCCAAGCAAGATATCGGCTATTGTTGAATGGAAACTAACGAAGAACATAATAAAGATTAGGAGTTTCTTGGGCCTTGCGGACTACTATCGACGATTTGTCAAAGGATTTTCAATGATTGCTACTCCGATGATGAGGTTACTTCAAAAAAATATTAAGTTTGAGTGGACGGAAAAGTGCCAACAAAGTTTTGAAAGATTAAAGGCTTTGTGGACCGAAGCCCCAGAGTTGGTACAATCAGAATCAGGAAAAGAATTTGTAGTGTATAGTGATGCTTCCCTGACTGGATTGGGATATGTGCTCATGCAAGAAGGCAAGGTAATAGCCTATGCCTCAAGGCAACAAAAGCGCCACAAGAAAAATTACCCGACCCATGATTTAAAGTTAGCCACCATTATGTTTACGTTGAAGACATAGAGACACTATTTGTATGGCGAGAGATGTCGAATTTTCACAGATCACAAAAGCTTATTGTACCTAATGACTCAAAAGGAATTGAACTTGTGATAACGGAGATGATTAGAGCTGATAAAGGATTATGAACTAATAATCGACTATCATCCCGGAAAGGCGAATGTAGTAGCTGATGCATTGAGTAGGAAGTCATTGTTTGCCTTGAGGACTATAGATACTCGGTTGTCAATGACCGACGATGGTTCGATTTTGGCTGAGTTGAGAGCCAGACTGATATTTTTGCAAGAGATTGTTGAAGCTCAAAAAATTGATAAGGATTTGCAAGCTAAGATAGCTTAGTGTGAGACGAGTAATGAATCAAATTTCCGAGTTGATGCTGAGGGATGTTTGATGTACCAAGATAGAATCTATATACCTAAAGATGCTGAACTTATTCAGAAGATTTTGCAAGAGGCACATAGTAGTCGTTTGTCTATTCACCTAAGTAGCATGAAAATGTATAGTGACTTGAAGAAAATGTATTGGTGGTCAGGAATGAAGAGAGACATTTTAGAGTTTGTCTCTAAGTGCCTAGTTTGTCAGCAAGTAAAGGCTGAACACTAAGTACCTTCTGGTTTACTTCAGCCCATAATGGTCCCCGAGTGGAAATGGGATTCGGTTACTATGGATTTCATATCAGGATTGCCTTTGTCACCTAAAAAGAAAGATGTAATATGAGTTGTCGTGGATAGATTAATAAAGTCAGCTCATTTCATACTAATGCGTACAGACTTCTCATTCGAGGAATTGGCTGAGTTGTATATTTCTAAGATAGTGAGATTACATGGAATACCCTTGTCGATAATTTCGGACAGAGATCCGAGATTTACATCTCAATTTTGGAAAAAGTTGCAAGAGGCATTAGGAAAAAAGCTAAATTTTAGCACGGCCTTCCATCCGTGGACTGATGGTCAGTCAGAGAGGGTAATACAGATTCTTGAGGACATGTTGAGATGTTGTGTTTTTGAATTTCAAGACAATTGAGAAAAGTATTTACCGCTTGTCAAGTTTGCCTACAACAATAGTTATCAATCAAGTTTTCAAATGGTGCCTTATGAAGCATTGTATGGGCATAAGTGCAGAACACCCTTATACTGGTCGGAACTTAAAGAGAATCAGATACACGGGGTCGATTTGGTTAAGAAGAATGAAAAAAAGGTCAAGGTAATTTGAGATTGATTGAAAGCCGCATCGGATAGATAGAAAGCCTACGCGGATTTGAAAAGAAAAGAGATTGAGTTTCAAGTCGGGGATAAAGTGATCTTGAAAGTTTCCCTGTGGAAGAAAGTCCTTCTGTTTGGTAGAAAAGGCAAGTTAAGTCCACGGTTTATTGGACCTTATTAGGTGACGAGAGAATTGGGCCGATAGCTTACCGATTAGCCTTGCCACCTGAACTAGAAAAGATTCACAACATTTTCCATGTATCCATGTTGCGCCACTATTACTCAGGCCCCTCACATGTGATTTCACCGACCGAGGTTGAGATCCAACCAGATATGACATATGGTGAAGAGCCCATTGAGATTTTGGTTAAGGAGGTCAAGAAGCTAAGGGACAAAAGCATAACACTGGTGAAGGTATTATGGCATCGACATGGAGTCGAGGAAGCCACATGGGAACCATAGGAGACGATGAGAGATCAGTACTCGAACCTCTTTAACGATAAGATTTTCGGGGACAAAAATCTCTAAGGGGAGAGAATTGTAATTGCCCAAAATTGGGCCTAGTTGGAATAGTGATTTCATAACCACTTAACCGAGGTTAGAGAAAATTATTTTACCATTATTTTATGTGGTATAGTATTTTTATAAGGGTGCATGAAAATTTTGTTAAATTAATTTACGCTATTGAAGGCTTAACTGCAAAAAGGACTAAATCGCATAAGGGGCAAAAATTATGATTTGCTACTGAATTGAGTTAAATACATAGAGAATTAAAATTTAGAGGTTTTAAAAGGGCAATTAGGCACTTGAAATTAAGTTGGTCGGCCATGAGAAGTCATAAGAGACAATAGATAATAGACAATAAAAAGTCAAAAATTAGGTGGGTAGGTGGCCAAAATGGGATTAAAATAAAACAAAAAGAGAAATAGTGTCATCCTCTTCAATTTCTCTTCTCTTTCACCAAATTATCTAGAAAATTAGGGATTTGCAAGCTTCAAAATTTCAACCATCTCTTGTCCTTGCAAGTAAGTGATTCCTAAGGCTTTTCTTGAAAATTTTTGCATTTTTGAAACCCTTGTAGCATGAGCTACCTATTGAGGGGTGTATTTTGCAAAATGGTGCAAAGTTTAGGGTGTTTCCATGAATGAAATTATGTTGATTGCTGACTTTTTATGGAAGAAAATGAGTTATGGTTGAGTAATAAACAACTTTTGTGAATGAGTGTCTATGAAAAACACCTAAAGTGACTAATATGCAAAGTTTGTGAAATTGATGATATTTGTGTGAAATAATAAGAATTCAGGGCTGCTATAAGAGTAAAAATAAGTTGGTTAGGCTTGATTAATGAGGAAATTTGATAAAAATCAATTTCTGAGTCTAGGGGTAAAATGGTCATTTTGCCAAGGTCTAGGGGCAAAATGGTCTTTTTGCCAAATTTATGACTTTTGAATGCTTAGATTAAATTGGTGATTAAAATTATTGAATTTTCATTCATATAGATCAAGAAGTACAAGACCCAAACTTAGCCCGAGGGAAGGCCAAGCTAGTAGATTGAGATAGATCGAGTCACCACATTTTGTATACCGAGGTAAGTTTATATGTAAACGATATCTCTTTTCTTAATGCTTTTATTCATAATTTCCTTACATGATATGTGGTTGAATGTTATTGTCATTAGATGAAAATGTGAAAATTGAAAGTACGTGTAAAATTTCATAAAATATAGATAAAGGTGGGCTATGTATGAAACCACCGGATGATAGTTGAAATTAGTGAGCTAAGTACGTTACTATCCAAAATTATTGATAAAGGTGGGCTAAGTGCGAAACCACCGTAAATTATTGATAAAGATAGGCTAAGTGCGAAACCACCGCAAATTATTGAATAAGGTGGGCTAAGTGAGAAGCCACCGTAAATTATTGATAAAGGTGGGCTATGTGCGATACTATCGTAAATTATTCATGATGGTGAGCTAAGTACGAAACCACCTTATTATTAACTTCACTAGAATGGCTATGTGGAAACTTATCTTGTATGGTTTATTGCATGGACGTGTATATTGTGGAAGCATTTAAATGAAATTTATGAGTATTGTGGTGATAAATAAGTGCAGGGAATGTATTGGTTAATAAGATGAGCTTTGTGCGTAAAATGGTGTTGAAGATATTGGGTAAGGTGTGGGATGACTAAGTGAATTCACATTTTGGCAACATCTGTATAGTTGAGCTACATTTGAAGTGTCCAATGCATGATTATGGTATTAAATGTTTGCATATAGACTTAGTAAGCTTTATGCTTACCCCTCTCTTTTCCATTTTCCTATAATGCTGCCTAACTAGCTATTGGATCATCAGACATCGGAGATCTCGTTCACACTATCGGCTAGATCACTCGGTATAGTAAAATTTAAGTATTTTGAAAGTACCTCATTTTGTATAAGGCCAAAAGTATTGGCTGACGTTTATCATTGGTTAATGAATGCAAATGTTGATGCTTTATGATTATGCAAAGTAATTTGATGAATGCAATTGTTAGGATAGTTGTATGCTTGTTGGTTAGATTGATCATAATAAGTTGTGTGGATGCCAAATTATGGCTATTGGTTGAGAATTGGAGCCTTGATATGTTTGAGTATTCATTTGAACTTGTTTCAGGGTGGCAAAGAGGCTTGGTAGATAGCCTATTTTTGTCCACACGGGTAAACATACGAGCGTGTGTCAAGGTTGTGTGTTACACACGGTCTACCCACGGGCTTGTGATTAGGCCGTGTGTCCCTTGCACCTTAGGTTGATAAATTAAATATCCATCAGTGTACCACACGGGCATGAGAGACGGTTGTGTGTCTCATCCATATGGAAGACACGGCCAGCACACGAGTGTGTGCCACGGCCGTGTGAGTGATGACGTCAGAAACAAAATGTCAAGGTTTTTGCAGACGGTCCACGACATGGGCGTGTGCCAGGCCATGTGAAAACCCCTGTAGGTTGATGTTAGAAATTAATTCCATACAGACGAGGGGCACGGGCGTGTCCCTAGGTGCTTATGCCGTGTGAGGCACACGGGCCATCAGCACAGCCATGTTTAGAAGCCACACAGGCGCGTGTCCTGTTTATAGCAATTTTTGATGAAAGTTTCTTGAGTGCCCAAAATGGCCCCGGGATGTTTCCAAACCTTGATTTAGGCATTGTATGCACATATGAAGGTCCGTAGGACGACGTTTGAAAAGGTTTTAATTTGGGGCACATTTCAATGAGTTAGAATTGAACGGTTACATGTGATATTGTAAGGTAACGCCTCATATCCTATCCCGGTGTTGGATATAGGTAAGGGGTGTTCCACATGTGCCTTGCCCGTGTGGCTCCATGAATAGTGAGTTACATGGCCACCCACATGGCCTGCCACACAGCCGTGTGAGCTCACACGGCCTGGATACACATCCATGTGCTTGGCCGTGTGTCGTCTACAGCTAATATTTTCGGCCACCGAAACTTGCAACAATTAATGTTTTTGATACGCACCTAAAAAGATTTCATAGCAACTACAAGGAGGAGAATCTCCGAAGCCTAAAATGACCATCCAATAACTCAATCAACCAACTTTATCGACAATAAGACATATTTTACACAAAATACTTTATGTCGAAGGTTTCGACATGAAACCTTTAATAAAATCAAACTTACCGAAAAGTCAACAACGGTCACTCGATTTGTCGAGTTGAGGTTTGCTACTCCCGACACCCCTGCCAAAGAGGAAACCAAGCAACTAATTATCAAGGATTACACAAAACGCTCAAGATACCCAATTCAAAACATAAACCCTAGAATTTAACGATTTGACAGTGAAACTTACTTACTAACCTTTCGATCAATGTAATTAATGGCATATAACTTTGTCCAGACCCGTACTTACTTACGATCGTGATCAAAATGAAGAAGAAAATTAAAGAATCAAAAAGAAAAAGAAAGGGAAGTAAGAAAAAGAAAAAAAATAATAGACAGTAATAAAAAAACGAATGGAAGATTATGAAATTTTTAATTCCTAATAACTTCCAGTCGGATACCAACACTTGGCAAAAAGAATGTTCCCTATTGCATACCCTAAGATTCGAACCCAAAACCAAACAGATGTTTAATCAATGAACCAACAAGTTTATTCTTGTCATAGGTTTACACTGAATTGAACTTAACTATATAACATATGGACAAGGGTTGTTTTAAAAAAACAAAACAGTTAACAACGTGAAGCAAACTCAAAACCCTAATCATAAAAGCAAAACACACAATCACAGATACAGAGACTTAATTACTACAAATTCTCACAATTAAATTCTCAAAATTTTTGGGGTGTTACAAAAATCACAAAGGAAAGCTTTGCTAACCTTTAGAAATATCTTTCGGCTATGGAGGAAGAACACATACAAGAACTTGTTTTCTTTCTTTAGTTTTTCCTTAATAATTGTCGTTTAGGGAGAGATGATGATAAATTATATCTTTCCATCTTTTATTAATTATCACATTTTAGTTTAATTAACCCAAATCCAATGATCACTGTTAACTTAAGAAAAGATTAGTAGAAAGGAATGGATGAGATTATTTCATCCACTAATTCATATTTATCATGGTTTATTAATCTTTAGGTCCCTGGTTTAATGACAATTAAGTCCTTAGTTTAATTGCACATTAAGGACTTATTTAGTCCCAATTTTAATTACTTCTATTTTAATCACCTTATAATTTGGAAGTTGTACAATATTCAAACCATTATTTTTTTTGTATTTTTTAATATTAAATATTTTTGATATATTTTAAAAAATATTTTAAATATATTAATATTTTTTTATTTTTGAGGAAATTCATTAATGATTTTAAACAAAAACTAATGTTATAAAAAATATTATAAAGTTAATATACACAATTAATCTATGCATCAGATGAGAATACAAACTAGTACATATACTATACCAATATAAGGTTACACATAAAAAAAGATATAAATAGTAATTTTCACTGTAACACCCTTTACCCGTATTCAACACTGAAATAGGGTATGAGGCATTATCGGACTTATCACACGAATAAACATACAATTCCGAGACATAACTTTTCGTCCAAATTAAAAACCATTCATATTCAATCATTACATCCCTAAAACGAGCCTACGAGGCCCAAAACATACATTGGAAGTGGTTCGACACTAAATCAAGAACTTAGAAAATTTTACAAAACTTAAAAATTTTCCACTATACAAGTGTCACACGCCTATGTGGTTATGGAACACGCACGTGTGGGCAGGTCGTGTAGTCATACACATCCGTGTCCCTAACTTGTGTAACTTTCTGTTTATGACGTTATCAACATTTGAAGGTCACACGGCCAAGTCACATGCCTATATGCTTAGACCGTGCGGTCAATTTAATTTTCATAATTTTTCATAAAATAGGTACAAACTTCACACACCCTGGGCACACGCCCGTGCTCAAGGCTGTGCCGTCCACACGACTGAGACACATGCCCGTGTCTCTGTCCGTGTGCTCAATTCTAAGCATTCTGCTTCTCAAAATTTAGGTGCAAGGGACACACGACCTGTTTACACGCCCATGGGGCTAACCGTGTGTCACACATGGCCTAGACATACGTCCATGTGTCTACCCATGTGGACAATATATAGGCTATTTACCAGGCCATTTGCCACCCTGAAACTCATATACACAAACACCAATTTATAGACATAAATCAAAGTATGCTTAAGCAACTAATATTCACAGCCAAGACACTAACACATCATTCTCATACTATATTTATCAAACTCAAACCATCACATACTCACCAACCCAAATCATACAACTTACCACATCTATGAAATGCATCATCATGTAACTTTACTTATAAGCAACATTAGTCAATTTTCAATGGCCTTATACAAAATAATCATTTAACCAATATAAGCCAACATCATTAGCCCAAATCAACTATGACACATATCAAAAAGACCAAATCCCCTATACATGCCATACTTTCAAAATACTAAGATCAGTAATACCCCAAAATAATGTTTTTAATAATGTAATGTGAGACTCCGACGATCTTCAATCTCGAGCTAGCTTGGTGACACTATATAACAATAGAAAGGAAAGGGAAGGGAGTAAGCTACATAGCTTAGTAAGTTTATATGCAAATAATAAACATCTTAGCCACATAAATTATCATGCAATTCTTGTAATGAAAGATAGGATAATCATCATTAAATCCACATAACAACAACACTCATTCACGATAGGATAATCATCATTAAATCCACATAACAACAACACTCATTCACGATTTTACCAGAAATTTATCACTTATAGCATTCATACTTATGAATTTCACATACGTACCTATACCATATCATCATACAAACACATATTTTCACATCTTTGCTATTTTTTTCTGGTTGAACACTCGGAATATTAACAGATACTCGAAAATCTTGCACATAAATGCCACATATGTAGCCAAAGCTACCTCATATCTCATTTCACATATATGCTCGTTCTCGAGCTAGTCACGGGTCTGCTCACACAAGCTAACGGTCGGGACGTAACTACCCAATGCTGCTCACACAAGCTGACAAGTATCCACAACACATGTTGGAGTACCTAGCCACTGGTAGGATGTACAAGACCAGCACTCGGTATCGTATCAATCACAAAATCACACTTAGGTCCCTAATGACATGTCACTTAGATCCTATACTATTCCTGAGGTTCAATTGGGATTTCTCACTAATGAAACTTTGTCAAATATATCCGATGGGTCAATTGCACATTTCATGCAGCATTAAAGTATTAAAACATATATTAACGATGCATTATTTACATACAAACTTACCTCAATTCAAAAATAGCTATAATTGCGATTTAGTCCACAATCTTGTTCTTTCCCTAATCTAGGTCAGAAACTCGTCTTTCTTGATCTATAATAACAAATTTAGCTCACTTGATTATCACATTATTCAATTCGGTCCAAAAATTACATTGTGGAAAAATTACATTTTTGCCCCTAACTTTTCACTTATTTATGCTTTAGTCCCTAGGCTCGTAAAATGAAATGTATTCATTTTCCTCAAAACCCAAGCCTAGCTGAATCTTATACATGCTTATAACAGCCCACATTTTTTATTTATACACATATTTCTACACACATTTTACAACTTATGCATTTAGGTCCTTTTTTTACATTTTCACCGAAAATCACCTAGCAAAAGTCGCTTATCACACAACTAACATTCATATTCTACCATTAGACATCAAAATACATGCATGTATAACATGAGTAAAATTTTAAACATGAACCCTACTTCAAAATAATGGTAGAAATAGGTAAATTGGGTGATAACGACTTCAAAAACGTAAAAAGCATTAAAAACGGGGCTAGGATGCACTTACTATCAAACTTGAAAGTTGAAGAAACCCTAGCTATGGTGAGCTTTAAAATTTCGGCTAAGGGTTGAAGAAGATGGACTAATTTTGGTTTTATTTTCCCCTTTTTATTCTTTTATTAACTAAATGACCAAAATGCCATTTTTGCCTTTCTTTGAAATTTTACCCTTCCATTTCCATTTTTTTCCATCATGAGATATAATGGTCTAATTATTAAATAAGGACCTCTAGTTTACAAATTCATTTCAATTAAGCACCCAAAGCTTCTAGAACTTATATTTTGCAATTTTTGTAATTTAGTCCTACTAGTCAAATTGGACCCTCTATCGATAAAATTTCTTAACGAAATTTTCACACATGCATTAAATCATACTATAGACCTCAAAATAATATCACAGTAAATTTTTCTACTTCAGATTCGTGGTCCCGAAACCACTGTTCTGATTTAGCCCTTTGGCACATGATACTCTCTGTTTGAAGCACTTATTTACAATTTGGATAAATTATTCTTTTACTTCTTACTTTTTAGATTTTTTTTAAGTTGCCATGCCTTTTGTTTAAATTTTTTTATAAATTTTTATATGTTAAATATAATTTTGACTTTAAATAAATTATCTTGTTATTTTAAGATTTTATTTAATTGAATTAACTTTTAATGTTATAATATTAAAATTAATGACTATTAAATTGTTAAATTTAAAATATAGTTTTTTTTTTAAAATAAACATTAATAACATTTAACAAATTAAATTTATATTTTTCATATATAATAATAGTTAATTACATTTATTTATTAAAGTAAAGTACAGATAAATATAAAATTACAAAAAATAAAATATCAACAATTTTAACATTAAAAAATTTTAATTTAACAATATATATATAAGAAATAACTTGTAATAAATTATTAATAATACTATTTAAATTAATGTTGATATTAATATTCAAATCATGATGAATTTTTTTAATATTAGATATTTTTATAAGTACATAGCATTAATTTAAATTATTCTAAAGTAGTTAAATATTTTTAAAAATATTTTTAATTATATTTTATTTCAATTTATTAATGATTCTTAAAGAAATTCATAAAAATGTTAAACAAAAATTAATATTATAAAAATATTATAAATTTAATATATACGTATATATAGCACAAAAATATAAACTAGTTAATATTAATATATTGATATATTGATATATTAGTAATGTAATTAATATATTAATTAGTTTTGGTAATATTATCTTGCCACTCCTACTTCGCTTAATTATATCCTCGTTAGTTAAGACTTTACATACGGGTAATACATAGCCAACAATAGACTTAGTAGACATGTAAATTCATGATATGTAGAGCTCTTTTGATCCACCTTGCTAAAAATAAGTGCTAAATTATTTTTTACATAGATCAATTATTTTTTGATCACACGTGAGACCCTAGTCTAAAAGGTTACCATGCCCCTAATTGACTAGCAATATCAAAATTGGTGCAAGCCATGTGTTAAGGTCCAAGAGCAAAAGATGGTCAATCTCACTTGTAAATATAAACTCAAATTTAAGACCATAATTAGTGTTATCGTGTTATATATATATATATATATATATATATATATAATGCCTAGAATTATTATAATTTTTTTAATCCTTGAATAGAAATATAAATTGTGTATAAGCATGCTTGAAATCACGTCCTTTTACATTAACAATAGTATTGATGTCAACCGAGTTAAGACTCAATCGACAATGTTACCATTTTGACAATATTATCGTTTTGTAACTACTTATTTATTGTTTTTGATATAACAACATATATTTTTAAATTTTATTACTCTATTTATTTCAAATTTATTAACTTTGTATTTGTTAACATCTCAAAATTTTAAATGTGTGAAAATTCTGTAAAATATGGCTAGATTTATTGAGAATTAATTAATGTAAAGCAAATTTAATTTTGGAGTTAGAAATTATGATTAGAATTTTCGTAATTTTTAGATATTAATTTGGGCCGGGATTAAGTTGAAAGAAAGTTTAGAAGAGGGGAAGATTTAGGGAGGTTTTATGTTGGCATTTGCCCTTATTGTTGTTGTTGTTAATAAAACAAGAGAAAACCAAGAAGCAAGTAACCTAAAATCTTTCTTTCTTTATATCTTTCCTTTGCCGACAGAGCTTCAGTTTTCCAAGTTGTTATATTTGCATCTACTCGGAAAAAATTCTATCGTTTGCCACAATTCTTTTGGTCTACGGTTTGGTTCAATATTTGCAAATATTTATTCAATCAGCCTCCAATGCACAACTGCTATTTGCCCCTTGAATTTGCTGCTTCAATCTTCCTCGATTTGCTATTTGCCACGCCAAACTTGTTTCAGCTGCTCCCTTGGCTACTTCCTCAATTAACTTGCTTTTTGCTTCAATCTTTCTTTCTAAAGAAACTTTACTCCTATTTGCCATCTAATTGGCGTTGCTGCCGATTAGTGGGCTGCCATCTTCTATTTCCATCCAAATCCTTGCTACTCTTCTCATAAATTTGGCTGCTCTTTCTTTGTTGTGGTAAGTGTTCTGTTCTTTCAAATTTTTGCGTGTGTTGATCTAGTGTTTTATTATATTAACTTGCTTTTGAGAAAGGTTAATTAGATGATTTTAGATTAGGATGAATTGAGTTCATATGTTAATAAAAAATGTCTTTCATACAATTTTTAAAGTTACTCAGTAAAATTCACATTTTTTTATATTTACAACAATATCGATATCAATTAAAATAAGACTTAAATCGATATAAATATAAATTTATTAAGTTAGATTAAAAGGTTTATATTAATTGTTAATTTCCAAATTATAATTTATGTTGGAATTATCCGTTTTAATAATATCAATTTTAATATTTTAAATTTATATCTTTTCACTCATCCTGATGATTTAAAACCACAATTTTAGCAATCCATCAATGTTTGAAGATAGATCATTTCTTAAATTTTTTAAGAAATTATTTTAAGAGTTTATTATATTTAAAGAAATTGTTATCTTCATCAAATTGAAAAGAAAAATATTTTATCAATTTCATTAATTTATAAAGATTTCAACATCTTACCTTAGGGCTTAGGCTTTAAATAAAGTAGTAAAGTATGGAGTGGGCACAGAGATTTTGATGAGAAAGAAGGTTTTAATAAAATATGAGCCACTGCATTTTCTCGATCCCGACGAAAGATGAAACAGTTTGATAAATTAATTGGACAAAAACGACACCAACCTGGTCATTTTATTTTCACCATTTCCATTGTCATCATCGTCTTTTTACTTTTGATCTAAACCCACTCAATATGCTAAAAGTTTATTCTGTCTTCTCAGATCTGTTTTCTTTTTTTCTTTTTTTTTGTTCATTTCATACGTGGTACCCACAATATAAAGAAAATAATTTTATGAGATTAATATTATTAATTACTCTTTAAAAGCTACCATCTTTGTCTAAAACAATACACTGTTAAAAAATTATTTACTTATCAAGTGAAAAGCGGTCACCTTTTTCTATTTATAAATTTTTAACCCACAAAATTGTCATATTACATCGAGTGTCAGGTAATTAACCAAAAATCTTAAATGATAAAATAAAATAAATTTATTTATATAAAAAAAAAAACTCCTTTTTCTTGTCTTCATTTGAACAACAGTATAAAAGGTTATTAATTTTCATTTTTTACTTCTTTTCTCTTCTATATTACATACGAGTAAATACATAATTTTAATTTAGACAATATAAATTGTTTTTAGGTAGATAATATGATTATAAGAAAAATTCCATATCTCCTCCACCTCCGGTAATAAGAAAAATTAGAAATTAGTAAAAAAATAAAGTTTTAAAATTTAAAAAGATTGGGCTATGGCTGAACTCATCTGCTTGGCATCCAGATCTTGCAGCAAAAAGAAGCTTCCCCTGACTAAACAACTCCAATTCTTCTTTCTCTTAATATTAAATAAAGTGCTATTTTTTCCTTTTAATTAATTAATTATTTATCTTTTCTTTGCCAAGGGTGGAAAGGAAAGGAGAAGCAAAGTCATGTCTTCCCCCGTCGATGAATTTTGAGAAAAAAGGAGAAACAACATTGGACCCAAAAAATTCAGCATGAGAGCAGCTTATCATATTCTCCTCTTTTTCATATTACTACCATTGTCTTCACCCACATCAAAAGCTGCTGTTTCTGTAATTCAGGATTTTATCATTTATAGAAGAATTCTACACCAACCATTATTTCCAGCTGGTTCAGCCCCACCTCCAGGGACCGACAATTCTATACCTCCACCGTCTCCTCCGCCGCCTGACCCAACTCAGCCATTCTTCCCTGAAGGTCAGCAATCCCCAGATCAGATTCAGCAATCTACACCACCAGCTGCAGCGGCCAATGGCTCAATCCCAATCCCAACCGCAACACAACCCACCAAACCAGCTAAAAGAGTTGCAATTGCAATCTCTGTGGGGATTGTAACCTTGGGAATGTTATCAGGACTTGCTTTCTTTTTGTACCGTCATAGGGCTAAACACCCTGGAGATACCCAGAAGCTTGTTGGAGGGAACTCGGAGAGGTTCCAGGAAGATTCCGGGGCGCCACCTTCCAGTTTTCTTTACATTGGAACAGTGGAGCCAATGAGGAGATCGGTGAGTGAAGTGAACGGAGGCGCCAATGGTTCACCTTATCATAAACTGAACTCAGGGAAGAGATGGGATCGGTATAGGCCAAGTCCTGAACTGCAGCCATTGCCTCCTTTGGCTAAGCCTCCTGCACTCGAGAATTGTTCACCCACGGCAATGTCACCTTCATCATCTTCTTCTGGTGAAGAGAGTCAGGGGACTGGTTTTTATACCCCACAGGGCTCAACTATTAGCAATGAAGAAAGCTATTATACTCCGGCTTCACGTTCGATTAATGGCGGTTTGGTGACTCCGGCCAAGACAGAAATGAATGGGAATACTAATTCTGGTCGTCCTCGTTCCAAAAGAACATCTCCAAAAACAAGGCTTTTGGCTTCTTCACCCGAAATGAAGCGTGTTATTATCCCTTCAATAAAGCAGCAGCGGTCGCAGCTGCCTCCTCCTCCTCCACCACCACCGCCTCTTCAACAATCACAAAGCCTAGCCCCTGAGTTACATGAGACCCAAGAAACTACTTGTGCAAAAAGGGCGAAATTCTCCTCCCCACCTCCTCCTCCAAATATGGCATTACTTCGATCAATTAGCAGCCATTCGTCCCCACAAAGAACAAAAATTCCACCTCCGCCTCCACCTCCACCTCCACCGCCCCCTCCGCTCCCAGCAACGGGACCTTCAATTCCGAGGACAGTATGGTCCTTGGAAACCAATGTGTCTCTAAAACCTTCCCCAGTGTTGAAAACGCAAGAATCCTCGACTCCAATTCCCGATATAAGTGAAGGGAGTGGGAGTAGAAAATCCATGGAAGAGGTTAATCATAAAGCTGGCAGTTGTGTAGAGAAGACAGATGGGGATGACACGGAGAGTGCAAAGCCCAAGTTAAAGCCGTTGCACTGGGACAAAGTACGAGCGACCTCGGAGAGAGCTACAGTGTGGGACCAGTTAAAATCAAGCTCTTTTCAGTGAGTGATAAAACTTGTATACTACTTCCTCACAGGGGATTAAGCTTTCAAAATATGACCACTAATCTTGAGAACTTGCTTTGTTTGCAGATTGAATGAGGACATGATGGAGACCCTTTTTGGCTGCAATTCCACAAACTCAGTGCCCAGAGAACATATTAGAAGATCAGTTTTGCCTCCTGTTGAACGGGAAAACAGAGTGTTGAATCCAAAGAAGTCACAAAATATTGCCATACTGTTGAGAGCACTGAGTGTAACGCGAGATGAGGTGTCAGAAGCTCTTTTAGATGGTAAGTCATATTTACATTTTCTATCAGTAAATAATAAGATTCTTATATCTTAGATATGATGGAAATTTTTCTGCATCTTCTTTCTCTTTGGTTAAGGGGCTTTGAGGATTTAAGAGCATAAAATTTGCTGGTTTTCACTTCCATCTAAATATGCCAAAGATATTTGTACTCTTTTGAAATTCAATATTTAATCTTGAAATTCAAAATTTAATCCAAGATGTTGAATCCCTATGCATACATTTTTTAATTTAAAAATCTTGGTAGGATGTGTGGAATTCTGTTTATTCATTTTTTATAGTATAAAAAAGGTAAAATGACTCTTTTAATCCTCATGATTTACAGTTTTTTTTTGTCAATTTGGTCCAACTCATAAACAATTAGAAAAGAAATGGTTTTAACAATTGAGTGTTTTTTCGTATTTTCAATAAAAATAATTAAAAATTGTGAAAAATTAAAAACTCTTTAAAAGTAAAATAAAATAAAATAATTTTAAAAAGTAATTTATTTTATTTTTATTTTTCACAATCTATTATTATTTTTATATTTTTATTGAAAATACGAAAGAAAAAAATAATTTTTAAAACATTTTTTTAAAAGTTTATGTACTTTTAAAGAGTTTGGACCAAATTGATAAAAAAAAACTGTAAATCATGAGGGCTAAAAGAGTTATTCTACTTTTTTAAAACAGCCCATCATCAATTATAATGGCAAGACCAAGATTTTTAAATAAAAAAAGTACAGGGACTCAATGTCTCAAAAATTGAAGTATAGGGACTTATATTTAAATTCCATAAGAAACATAGCAATTGGCAACTTGCTGCTTGGTGTTTTTCTAAAAGCCAATATTGAGATTGAAGTAACTGATAGTAAACCACGTTTTAGGTACCTGGTATAATTTGTTGAGCTCAAACATTTTGTCCTTCACCATCTCTTAAAACATATTCCTCGTTCCTCGAATTTCGAACTCTGGGTTGCATCTCCAAGCCCTTGTGTCAATAAAAAGTGTTATATGTATTAAAAGCAGAAAAAGGAACTTAATTAACAATTTATTATCATATTGAACTTGTATCATTATGTTAGTTTCATCATGAAAAACAAAGGCTTAAAAGTTACATATAGGAGTGATGATCAATCTCTCAATTTATAATGGCAAACCACATAGACAAGAGATTAGCCATTGGAGTAGCAACTAGCTTGCTTTACATCATAAAATGCCTTACCATCTAATTGTTTGAAATATCCCTCAAAATTAAGACATGTATATGTACCTGAGTGGAATATCAGGAGTTTATGACAAGCAAGTAGTTAAGCATAACACCTTTTCAAGTAAGCTGCTTATGTAGAAATATAACGAAAAGGTTCATTGAGATGCCAATTATGGGCCACTATTTGCAAAAAAAAAAAGAAAAAGAATTGTCTATTTATATCTTGACTTTTCAGTTTGCTATATATCACTTGCTATTCTGTTTGCACTAACAGGTAACCCAGAAAGCTTAGGTGCTGAGCTTTTGGAGACTTTAGTAAAGATGGCTCCATCAAAGGAGGAAGAAATAAAACTTCTAGAGTACAGCGGGGACATCTCGAAACTAGGCTCTGCAGAAAGATTTCTTAAGACAGTACTTGATATCCCTTTTGCCTTCAAAAGAATTGAAGCCATGCTCTACAGAGCTAACTTTGATACAGAAGTGAAGTATTTGAGGAAGTCTTTTCAAACCCTAGAGGTATTAAAATTCAAAAGGCTAAATACTTGGTGATTTTAACCATCACATAAAATGTTTCAAAAACCGGTAAAGGCTCCTATAAGTTCATTTCTCTCTATGTGCTTTCAGGAAGCAAGCGAGGAGTTGAAGAATAGCAGGTTGTTCCTCAAACTCCTAGAGGCTGTTCTGAGGACAGGAAACCGGATGAATGATGGTACCAATCGTGGTGATGCTAAAGCTTTTAAACTTGATACCCTTTTGAAACTTGTTGATATAAAGGGAACAGATGGGAAAACCACACTCCTACACTTTGTGGTTCAGGAGATCATTAGATCCGAAGGTGCTGGTACTGACTCCGCAAATGGGAATCTTAAGGAGGACGATTTTAGGAAGCAAGGATTGCAGGTTGTAGGTGGGCTGAGCAGAGACCTCAGCAATGTCAAGAAGGCAGCTGGAATGGACTCAGATGTCCTAAGCAGTTACGTGTCGAAGCTCGAAATGGGACTTGAGAAAGTCAGATTGGTTTTGCAGTATGAGAAGCCGGATATGCAAGGGAATTTCTTCAACTCAATGAGGATGTTTCTAAAAGATTCTGAAGAGGAGATTGCTAAGATCAAGGCATATGAAAGAAAAGCTTTGTTGCAAGTAAAAGAAGTTACTGAATATTTTCATGGGAATGCAACAAAGGAAGAAGCTCATCCTTTCAGAATCTTCATGATTGTGAGAGATTTCCTTTCAATATTGGATCATGTCTGTAAGGAAGTAGGCCAAATGCAGGATAGAACAATGGTGGGTTCCGCCAGATCCTTTCGGATATCTGCAACTGCTTCACTACCAGTCCTTAGCAGGTATAATGTGGGACAAGACGCAAGTTCAGATGACGAAAGCTTGTCTCCGTGAAGCTGCACGAATACGGGTCCTAAGACTACTCCCACAGTTGGACCCTTTTCCAGCTAAACCAACAGTAAGGATGTCTCATTTACCATCACAAGCATCATGTCAAGATTCAAGTTTCCTTTTTTAGATCAGATACCTGTACATTTTTGTAGTAAAAGAAGAAGTTTTTTTAATATATTACTATATGTAATGGTCTGCATTTATTTGATAAATTACTAACAATATATTTTTCAGTTTTGCAACATTGTTTTTGGTTTGGACTTTGGAGCTATCTATAATTCTGTGTCTCAATTTTTAGTTGGTATGGAAAGATTACTGGTTTAAAAAAAAAAAAAAAAGAAAAAACACAGAGGAATGATCACCAAAGGAATGCTAAAATGCCAGAATGAAGTACAAAACAAAAGAGTTCCCAATCTTATGGTAGACTTTCTTAGTAAGAAAATAAAGCTTTAAAAAGACAAGTGAAAATTTACTAAAACATACCCGAAAAAGTTTTGAATGTCATGTCACCTCCATAGAATTCTTGAACTGAAAGGTTAAGGTTTGGATAAAAGAAGTGATTAGTGAAGAAAGCAGGGGGAATGGAGGAACATTATGGACACCTTGATGCATCCCCGAAGCTTCATTTTTGAATGGAATTCAATAGTAACTAAATTCAGGGTTCTTCTTCTATATCTGAAAAAAAGATTTAAAATTTCAAAAGTATTCACTATTTCTGGATATTTGCATAGACTTTGAAAATTGAATCTCAGAATCAAACAGAAGAAGATTCATCTTAAAAGAGAAGCAAGGAAAATTTAACCAATATTCTAAAGAAAAAGTACTTTCTTTAGTTTGGACTGTTGTTATCCCTTCTTAATGTTGGAATTTCTATATTAATATTAAAACAATAAAAAATCATGAATATTAATTTTTTATAACTTAAATAATATTATTAACAATTTTTTATAAATTATTTATTTAATATATATTGTTAAATTATGTTGTTTTAATGTTAAAATTATTAATATTCAATTTTTTTATAATATTATATTAATCTTTACTCTTAACATTATAGAATAAAATTGTAAGGCACATGAATATTTGTTTAATCTTTATTATTTTTAATTACCTTCTGTTGAATTTTTTTATTTTTTACCATTTATTTTAATACCTTTTGTTGAAATTTTCTATTTTAACATGGAACTATATGCTTATTGTAACCTATAAGATTTATTTTAATGAAACTTATTAATTACAATTTTCATTATATTAGTGCACCACGATGTACAAACTATGCCACGTAGGATTTACTTTGTTTTTTTAGAAAAAGGAGTAACCAAACTAACTATATAAAACAAAATTATCCCCCAACAGAGAGACCTCAAACAAGCGTAGATTGTCCTTTCTATTATGGATCATTTTGTACAAACAATTAGCATCATAGTTATCTTCTCTAGAGATGTGCCAAATACTCCAATGCCCTACCTGCGATAAAAGTTGGTGACTTCTCCTGAACAAAGCAGAATTGGAACTATTTCAAATGGTCTTAGCCACCTCAAGATTCGTAACCTCGATCCATTAAAAGTGCCAACCCATCCAAGATACCCCATAATTCAGCATTGAAAACGGAACAATTTTCCAAATATCTGTTGAAGCCAAGAATCCACCCTTTATTTTGATCTCGCATTATTCCCCCTACTGTAGCAAAACTAGCATCAACCTTGATGGAGCCATAAATATTCAAACATACCCAATTACTTGTCAAGTATGAAAATGGAATCAATCCTCACGACTTGGTCAGTGTACCCCTTTTAAAAGAAACATATTGTTTTGCCCAACTATAAGACACATTGATAATTTTACTAACACTCCATGAAACACCCTGAAAATTTAAGAGACACTACCAGTCTACTTCACCCAAGCACAAATCTTGTTGATTTTGCAAGTTTGACACAAGCCACTCCTACAAGTTTTGTTGGAAAAAATCCGATTTGAAAACGGTTTTCTTGCATAGTGAAAAATTAAAATTTTGAAAACCAACTCGGTTTGTGATATTTATAGCAATAAACCTTAGACTGAAATCGTTCTTGTGTTTTTGGATAAGCAGATCCTTGATGTTTTTCGACTTTCAACCAAACGATCTTATTTGTTATTCTTATACCACGAACTGCTTCGAGTGTGGGCCTGAACTAACTGAATCAAAACACAAAACTAGAAAAAAGTTTTCTTTTTCTTTTGGGGTGAAAATAAAATTCTCTCTTCTTTAATAGAAATCGGTAGAATTATTTTTCTAGAAAAATATATTTAATAGTTGAGAATAGATTCTCTTTATTTTTCAATAGAGTAACAATCTCTCAAAGTTGTGTAAATAGCTTTACCGGTGTTATCTATTTTTAGAAAGAGAATGTAGAACTCTTATTGAATTGTGGAGGCTTATTTCAAATAGAAAAACAACTTCCTAGTTCAACTAGGAGAAGGAGAGGGGCTAATAGGGTGTACTATGATAGGGATTTAAGCCTCTCATTGGTTTGAACCCAATTATGTGCTTTTTGGACTTTTAACTCAACACTTTATGATTTAATCCAATCCAATACATATTTTTCTAATTTCCAAAATAAACATTAATTCTCCAATTAAATAAATTTTCATCCCAATTTTACCCTCAGTAAAATTATGATGATTTTACCCTTCATAAAATTTCCAAGAAAATATATTTAATATTTCACAACTCAACTTGTTCACTATGACCGAATGATTTTTGTTTTCATTTTTTGGGCTTTAAAACTGTTCAAAAACATAAACTCATTCTTCTGATCATTTATGAGTAATGCATGTACATTTGCAAATGAATCATTTTTTATTTTCATTTCCATTTCCATTTCCATTTTGAGAAAACCATATTTATTTCCAAATGATTTCATTTCTCCATTTAGGAGAAAACCATAATCACTTATGAATATTTTCCATTTCACTATTTCTATTTATTTTATTCATTTTTTATTCAAAACGCAATTCATTTTTGGTTTCAACGAGCTAGCAGAGGGTCGATTGAACATATGTAATTAGGGCTCAAATAATTTATACTTAAGTTTTGCCTTTTCACCTATTAATTGTAAACTCATTTAGTCACGAAGTCATTCCACTATAGTATTGTGACTAAGCTCTCCCTAACGACATACCATTATGAAAGCATCTATTCATTATTCGTCCAATGACCTTGTCATAAGTGTGTTACCTTCATAGGATATTATTGATCTCTTTGGGATAATATCTGCTCTTCCAATATGATCCTATAATATCCGCTCTCCCAATATGATCCTATTTTATCTCATGGTAACAATTACATCTTCCTTCATAAAAAGTCAATCACTATCAAATAACGATCAAGTCATTCATCACAAAGACGAATGACTCGTGGTCGCATTTACTTTTCATTAACCATGTAATGTCAATGAGAGGATATCATTTACCCATATCTTGGGCTATAAATTCCACCATTGTAAATGATGCTACGTATTACAGAAGTCGTACATCCAATGCACCAGCTTTCGGTTCCTTATCTATTTGAACTCAGGCTTTTACTTACTTCAAAGTGTACGAGTCACGCGTACATAGTCTACCATCTACTCAAGATTTTGGTATGCCACACTATAAACGTCACAAATAAATAAGTCCATAAATGGATTCAAGATCTATTCTGCTTGGGTCTTGTCCGATGTACTGCCAGTCTAGTTAGTCACATCTATATCTCTAACTTCTAGGAGTCTTCTGCTCTAATGCCCAAGATAACGCATCTCTCCAATTAGACTTGATAGACGACATATCTTTCAATCGGTTTGCTCATTTCTAATTAGACTAAGGACATGTTTAGGTTTGTCTAATAATACAAGTTGTCTTTTCGTATTACGATCTGACCACATAATACTGCTTAGTATTAGTTAAACATTAGATAACAAATGAACAATAATTGCTTCCATTTTGCTTTAAGTGTAAAAACCATTTGAGGATAATAATACAAAATATATTAATAATAATAAATGAATTTGTTTTATTAACCATCTGTTCGAAAAAAATTATAAATTTACAAATGAATATACTATACTCAGGGCACCAGGTCCAACAAGTTTTCAAAATAAAACCTATCATGCCATTTTGTTGGAATTAATTGTTCCTAAATATCCCTCGCTGCAGGATAGTCCCTAATAATATGCAACACATCCTCGAAAGCATGTCCACAAAACCCACAAGCCTGATTATTTCCAAGACCCTGATTCACTATTTCCATATTGGTAAGGAAATGTTGCTTGAATGCAAGCTAAATAAAGAACCTAACTCATTGGGGGACTTGGAAATTTTACAAGATTTTTCATACGGCCTCTTTTAGGTTCCATGTCCTCTCCCAAAGCTTCCCATAGACACTTTTAAGAGAAAAAGAACTTGCCGAGGTACCACCCCAAGTGATCTTACCAAACTCTATTGTCTGGTGAGGCGGAGGAATCCCTACAATCTTCCAAATCACTTCCTGTAATAA
The DNA here is from genome assembly GCA_020496765.1 of Gossypium stocksii. Taxonomy (NCBI): domain Eukaryota; kingdom Viridiplantae; phylum Streptophyta; class Magnoliopsida; order Malvales; family Malvaceae; genus Gossypium; species Gossypium stocksii. The sequence continues at coordinate 32,875,660 of CM035627.1, forward strand.
CCAAAGCTAGGAAAAATCAAGATTCAAACACCATTACATGTAACCATATTACTAAGTAACTAGTCCATATCAAGACTAGAATGGCATGGTATCAAACAAGCCAGAAACCCCGCATTCAAAATCCAGGGATCACGTCAACATCTAATACTATTTTCAACCCCACTAACCAATGTAAATTTTCACGAATAAATGGTTAGGCCTTTGTGAGGGCTCCCCATAAATTTTCACGAATAAATGGTTAGGCCTTTGTGAGGGCTCTTCACAAGAAAGAACATTTTCCACGCAATAAAGTTTCAGGCAATCCATTCTAAATCCCATACTTTTCCCGTAAAACATGAACCTAAAGAGCATTAGTATCAATCACAATACTGAAACCCAACTAGGACCCGAGATTTTGAACTCACTATAGCAAAACATGTTTTTAGCGATGTTTTTAGCGGCGCTTGGATAAAAAATGCCGCTATAGATCGAGCACTAGCAGCGCTTTTTGAAAAATGCCGCTATAGATTTATCATTAGCGACACTTTTTGAAAAACACCGCTATAGGTCGACCACTAGTGGCGCTTTTTGAAAAACGCAACTATAGATCGAGCATTAGTGGCACTTTTTAAAAAACGCCACTATAGGTCGACCATTAGCAGCGCTGAAAAACGCCACTATAGATCGAGCATTAACGACGCTTTTTGAAAAATGCCGCTATAGATCGAGCATTAGCAGCGCTTTTTGAAAAACGCCGCACAAAAATTCAGCAAGACGCCGTCGTTTTATGTTGAGCTTTAGTGGCATTAGCGACGCTTTTTGATTAATTAGCTTAGGGTTTATGGTTTAAGGTTTAAGGTTTAGGAGTTACTATTTTAAGGTTTATGGATTATGGGTTTATGGATTATGGTTTAAGGGTTGGGGTTTAAGGCTCAAGGGTTTAAGGGTTAAGGGTTAGGTGTTTAAGGTTTATGTTTTATGGTTTAAGGGATAGCGGTTAGGGGTTTAGGGTTTAGATTAATTAGTGTTTTTTAATTTATATATTAAATAATTTCTTATATAATTGTAAAAGAGATCATATTAATTCTAATGTATTAAAATTATGATTATAGTTTAAATTATTTAAGAGATAATAGATAATCATTATATATATTAAATGGTTTAGGATTTAAGATTTACTTGAGATTTGTTAAATGATGAAATTTTATACAATCAATTAATACTTTTATATTTAAAAATATTTAATCTAAACCATTTGATATATTTAAATATTAGATTTAAAAAATATATTGATAAATAAATAAATAAAAAGAGTAACAGATTGATGTGGATAGGTAACTATCTATTTTGGATAGGACCAAATTATAACAAATAAAAATGAAATACAAAAACTAAAATGATTCCACATCGAACATCTAGCAAAATAGTTATATTTTAGTTAGGAAGAAATATCTCTAATGAAATGGAGATTAGATCAAAAAAGAATAATATAAAATCATGATTAACGTCTCAATCTTTAATAGAAGTTTTCTTATTAAAATATACGATATTTATTTTGAGAGTACTTAGTTTTTTTATTATAAAAATCCAATTTATAAAAAATAGTAATAATAAATGTTTTATAAAATCACTTAACTAATGATTTCTAGTAGACAAAATAAAGGATTTTTAGCAGAGTAAAATGACATCGTTTTGTTTAAAATGAAATATTTTTTGCAGCGTTTTTTACAAAAACACTGTAAAAGGTAAGCAATAAAAATCATTTTACTTTCAAAACACCTAGCATTTTATCCCCAGAATTTTCCCTTGAAACCCCTAATTTTCCCCCTTAAAATCGATATCCTCAAAACACTATTATTTAAATTAATTTTAAAATTTTAAAAAAATTATTTATTTAAATGAAAAAATAAAATACTATTATTTAAAATAATTTTAAAATTTTTTTGGGTATATGACTAATTTTTTTAATTTATATATTAAATAATTTCAAATTTTAAAGATTTCAAATTTTAAATAATTTTAAAGATTTCAAATTTTATCTAATTCTTTTAAATATTACTTAAATTTTAAAAATTTATTTATTTAAAAATAATATGAAGGATATAATAATTTAATATAAAAATTGTAAAAAAAAAATCAAGCATTAGCGGAGTTTATGAGAAAAACGCCATAAAAAATAATTTTATTTTAAACAAAACGGTACTGTTTTGCCATAAACGCCACTAATTTTTAATTTTAATTGAAACGAGCTGTTTTATTTCTCTCCCTCATTCCCTTTTCTTTCCCGATTCCATTTTCTTTCTCAGCCTGTTATTCTTTTTCTCTCCCCCGATTCCCTTTTCTTTCCCAATTCCCTTGAAACTTTCTCAGCCTTTCTCAACCCGAAAATCCTATTTTATTTATCAATCTATTCTTTGATTTCCCGAAACCACAAATTAAATATATAGCAATGCACGCTCAAACACTGGAATGCATAGACAAAATCCTTATTTGAGAGAGTTGAGTTGAAACCCCCTTCCTCTCTCTCTCTCTCTATCTCTCTCTCTCCATTTTTTCTTTAATTTATTTTTCTTGTGCCGCCAGTACTGTGTGCACCACCACCATCGTCGCTGTCGTAACCTAGGGTTTGTTCTAGGGTTTGAGATATCTTTTCGCTTATCGTTCTTTAATTCATTTTCAGTACTAATTTACTTCTTTTTTTTTAGAAGTTTGCTTCGAATTTGAGCAAATTAAATGTATCGAGAATACTCTAAGAGAAGTGGAAAATGTAACACCCTCTATCCATATTTGTCACCGGAATAGGGTACAAGGCATTACCGGAGTTTACCGAATTAATTTTTTTCAAGATTAACTCAATATAACCCCTTTATAAATATTTAACCTTCCCTGCAAAATTTAAACCAAGACCAATCCAAATCAACCAATCCAATTAAACATATTTTCAAGATAGATTCATGCATATCCATAAGATAACCTCATTACATAACAAAACCAAGATTTGTTAGCCACAACAATGGCTAACTTTACATTCATTTCACATTAACATTTACTTTATTAACTTACACATGCCATTGATTTCCAAAATAAAGTTTCTTAATAGACCAAAATGTTGAGGTTGATAGTGTGATATGTCTCCGACCGAATCCAACCTCCGAGCTCTTAATACTACAAAACAGGGAAAAAAAAACAGGGTAAGCACATTGTCCTTAGTAAGCTCATGTAACAAGAATTATACTTACCTAATATTTTCAATACAATATAATAAACATTCATACATCCATTCAATGCATTGTTACCCTAACGTGCACAAACTCAACATTCAAGTTAGTTCAAAAATTTCAATGTATCAATAATATATACCATGATTGATGAGCTCATCAATACCATGATTTCCATTCCATTAGTATTTTCCCATATTTATCCCGTTGAATTTCTCAAAATTTCGATGGATTTTTAGGGGTACACTTTAGTGTACAAATCCGGGTTCGTCAATTCATATTCATGTGCGCATATTTTCATTTCAGAGGGCACACTCCCGCGAACCTCATCCTTACACTGGGATTACTAGTCCAGGCTAAATCCCCTGTAATATAAACTCATAGAGTATTGTCAGGATTACCAGTTCAAGCTAAATCCCCTGTAACATAAACTCATAGAGTATTGTCGGGATTAACTGTTCAGGCTAAATCCCCTGCAACGACAATTACTCTAATGAGCTTGGATCTGAATTACCAGTCCAGGCTAAATTCAGACCCTAATTCGGATTACCTGTTCGGGCTAAATCCATTTTACACATATTCTTCGGGAGGGCTATATCAGGATAGGATCACCCGTCTAGGCTAAATCCTTTTTATTGTCAATTCCTTTTCAGAGATCCATCAAAATTTCCTTTCATTCAACTGGGATTTCTTCTTTTTTTTCCTCAAATATATCAATGTTCCATCAATTTTCATACAATGAACATTCAAATCATATTTACATCAATAACATATATTTCAAGCATTGAAGAATATAATTCAAGTTACAAGAACTTACCTCGATACTTGTTCATATACAAAAATCTACTAATCTCGAACTTTTTCCTTTCCTTGATCTAACTTCGTATTTGAGTCTTCGTGATCTAGATAAATAAATTTATCATCAATTTAACATTTTATGTTCATATGTACCATTCTCTACAATTCCACTATTATTTATAGTTAATCCAAAGCTGTCTACTTGAGTAATAGTCACTAAATTATTTTTATCTTAAGCTACGGAACTCCAAATTAAGATCCGCTAATTTTTCCTGAAACTAGACTTACGTATCTTCTTACCATAAAATTTTTAGAATTTTTGGTTTAGCCAATAAGTACATTTTATTCTTGAAAGTTACCGGCCTATTCTGCTATTTGACAATTCCGACTTCACTAAAAATTAATTATCTCCTTGTACGGGATTTGGATGATGTTCTCGTTTTCATTTCTTGAAAATATACTTATTAAGGATTTCAAAAATATAAATTTAAGCCCATAATTATTTTTCTCCAATTTTTGGTGATTTTTCAAATTCAAAACAGGGGAACCCTAAATCATTCTAACCTTGTCTCAAAAAATTTATTATTTCTTATAATTTACAATTTCATTGCTTACACCGTTTCTTCTATGTGAAACTAGACTCAATACGCTTTAATTCTATATTTTTTTCATCCTCTAATTCGATTTCTACAATTTATGGTGATTTTTTAAAGTTAGCCTACTGCTGCTATCCAAAACTATTTTAGTGCAAGAGGTTTATTACCATTTTTCCCCTAAGCTTTTAATAAATGATAATTTCGTCCCTACTCAATTAATCTCTCAATTGAGCTGATTTTTCTCAATTAACACTTTATTCTGTCATTTTAAACTACTTTATAGCCTTTGGAAAAAAAAGAATTTCAGCACTAAGCTTCAATTTCACACTCTTACAAATAGGTCCTAAATATCCACTTCCTATTCATTTCATTCAGTAAAATAATCATATAATAAGATTAAAGCTTCAATTCCATTCTAAATCATCATATACTTATAGCACTCAACCATGGTGACTTTCAATTTCATCCATGAAATCAAAAACTAATGAATTTAATAGTAGGACCTAGTTGTAAAAGTCTTAAAAACACAAAAATTACAAGAAAAAGGCAAGGATTAACTCACTTGGTGAAAAAATTATGAAACACCAGCTTAAAGAACCCCTCATATGGCATTTTGGCTGATGAGAATGAAGAGAAATCACAAGAAATCTAGATATTTCCATATTAGTCCTAATTTTATTTAGTTAATAATGTAATATTCCAATTTTGCCCTTAAATCATCAATTTTCTTGTTGATTTCATGCCCTTGCCGTCCAGCCCAAATAAAATTTTTGGTATAATTGCCTTTTAAACCCTTTCTCATTAGACACTGAAGCTTTTTAATCATCCCAACTACTTTTACACCTTTTCCAATTTAGTCCTTTTCATTTAATTGACTGCCCAAACGTTAAAATTTTCTAACAAAATTTTAATATCATATTACTAACATTTCATAAATATTTATAAAAATATTTCTGACTCAGTTTTACGAGATCAAGGTCTCGATACCTTGTTTTTTACCTAATTTCTTCAATAATTTTTTCTAACTAACCACTAAATCGGTAAAAATTTTCTATCGATATTTTCTTACGATTTTCCTATCATATCAATATTCATGCAAAAATATTAAAATAAATTTCTCTTTAAATCGGATTTGTGGTTACGAAACCACTGTTCCGATAATGTTGAATTTAGGCCATTATAGAAAAAGCTGTCAGGTACACATATTTTGAGGAAGAATTTAGATGTTTGTTAAATCAATATGTTAATAATAGGTTGAAAAATAATAGATTGGATGGTAACAATGAAAACCTTTTGTTCTTTTTTGTGTGCAGAGGAGGAAAAAGAACCATATGAAGCAAAGATTCAGGAAATGAATCTGACAGTGAATAAACCTAGTATTGGAGTTTTTTCAGTGTAAGTGCTTGTTAAATGGTCTCTGCCAATGCGTTGGCTTCGGTAAACTGATTTTTCATTGGCCAGAGCTTAGATAAACTTGTTTAGGTGGTTATTTCTGTAGCAAATTGATATATAACACTTTAGATACAAATAATTTCCAACACTTGCTTCCTGAAAAAATAGGCAAAAAGAGAAACAGAACAAAATGGGAGCTTTAATGGATCTATGTTGGCCTTGCTTTCTCATCTTACGAATCAAATCAAGTGTTGGGATAAGAATGTGTATGGACATATTGAAAATATGATAGCAAGATAAATTTGTATTCTTAATATATTTACTTTTGGCTAATTATCGGATAAAATGTTATTAGATTTGGGATTTTCTTATCAAGAATGAAGTTGGTGTACTGAATTCAAACTCTTACAAAAATAGGCTAAATTGGAACAAAAAGTAAAAAGAGGGCTTATATTGAAAGATTGAAGATTTAAAGATGATTGGATAAAGATTGAAGGGTTGGACATTTCTTTTAAAAAGTGGCTGGATAAAGATTGAAAGATTTTATATTGTTACAACTTTGTAATTAGTTTAAATCTAGTCTTTAGTTTAAATTTTATTTTTAAATTTTAAATTATTTAGTGATAATATTTAGGAAAAATCTAGCTAAATTTTAGCACTAAAAGTGTGTATAAATGCCTAGTGGCTACAGCCAATTGAGCATGCACTTTGCCTTTGGCATTTAATAAATTCTCTATTTTTTCTCTCTCTATTCCTGTTTCACACTCTATTCTACTAATTCAACTTTTTTTTTTTTAAATTTACTTTCAACTTTTTGATTATTTGCCTACCAAACCCTTCCCACTTTCCACAATTCCATTTAAACCATTTATTTTCAAGCATGATACTTTTCATGATTAACTAAACCTTTTTTAGCTTTAGCCCAAAAATTACTCTAACAAAACAATCGTGAGATATGAACCCGCTAAAAAAACCTCTCAACACAGTATTTCCCATCTCTCTGGTATATGGGATAGTACAAATTCGTCCCTTAAAGTTGATTCAGCTTCGATTCAAAAAGTGCACGTTGGATTGGAGTTGTTTGGCGTACAATTAGGAAAACAAATCGACCGTGCTATTTTCGAATTCCCGCAAACAAATTGGCGTGTCTAGATGGAAAAAGCCAGTTGGATTCCGTCAAGGGAGATAGAGATTGAATTTAAATGACCCACGCAATTGAAGCCGTTGATTCGAGTTAGGCTTTTCAAATTGCAAGACTGTCGAAATCTTATATTGTGAACACATGTATCGCAGTTAGAAATTTGAAAAGAGTCGGTTTGCAAGTCATACTGAGATTGATTACATAAGAAAAAGTTGGCGGTTGGGACGTTCTTGGTTGCTATAACCAGCTTATTGCTTGGAAGGGAAGATCTATTTCAAGGATCGATTCAATATTAGAGTACACCGATGCTGAGGCTAAGCTTAAAAAATATTTTATTTATCCATTTATTTTATTTTCTTAAATTTATTTTTTTTCATTTTCGAATATGTTTTTATTTTATTTTTTGTATTTTCTTATTTTATTATCTTAATCGAAAACCCCCATTTTTATTTTTATTTTTAGCATTTCTACGCATAAGTCATGGGCACGACTTGGACCGCAACAACAATTCTGGTCACGAAAAAAGGCAAAATTAGATAGCCAGTCCCTGTGGATTCAACCATATTGCTCTATACTGCTAATTATTGTTATTTTGTCGTAGGAATTTATATTTGGTGGTTTTGATGCCTATCAAATTTTGGCACCGTTGCGGGGATTGGTGAAAATTTTTTAATTTTTTTTTTTGTTTTCTTTATGACCAAGTCAGAATTAGGGACTCTAGCATTTGAACCGAAAATAAAAAAGTTGACTCAAACACTTCGAAGAGAAGCTATTTGGCGCAGTAAACAACCACAACTAGACTTTGAAAAAGGATCTTACACCGAAGATATTTACTCATCTGAAGATTCAGACGACATGACAGATCAAATTATACACCAACTTGCAACTGCATTAGATGAACAACAATTGCTATGCATAACTTATCCGACGGACGAAACACCTTTCGAGTGAAAATTGGGATTAATACATTTATTGCCTATTTTCCAAGGTTTGAAAAATGAGAACCCCCATATTCATCTGAAAGAGGTCTACATGGTTTGTTTAAGCATGAAACCAGAAGGAGAAACTAAGGATAAAATAAAACTATGAGCTTTTCCTTTTTCATTAGCTGATTCTGCTAGAGAATCGTTGTTTTATTTGCCTCCGAGATCTGTTAATACTTGGACTGATATGTCTCGATTGTTTCTTGATAGGTTTTTTCTAGTAGCTTGAGCAGTCAGAATACAACAAAAAGAAACATATTCACTCTATGAATATTGGGAGCGATACAAGAAGTTGTGCGTAAGTTTCCCATAACATGGCCTATCTGAATAGTCACTTATACAATATTTCTACGAGGGGTTACTCCCAATGGAAATAAGATGATTGATACCGCCAATGGAAGGGCTCTTGTGAACATGACTCTCCAAAGAGTTAGGGAATTAATTTTAACTATGGCTACAAATTCTCAATAGTATTGGCCACCTATGGAACCTACGAGAAGGGTTCATGAGCTAAGTACTCCTTTCATAGTAAATAAGATTGATGAACTTACTAATGTGGTTAAAAATATGTTTGCAAGATAGACGAACCCAGCTCAGTTGTGCCAAATTTATGCTAAGCCCGATCATCCTACCGACCCATGCCTGATTTTACTTGAGGACACAACTGCACAAGTAGATGCCATTGAGAACTTCCCAGGGCCATTTTAAAGGCGCTATGATCCATACTCGAACACCTATAGGGACCACCCAAATCTAAACTATGGATCGAATCCTTGATATAATCAACCATATCAACCGAGACCAACTTCGCCTCAACAGTATCAGCCTCCAAAGTCGTCTCTTGAAACCATAGTAGAGAGGTTAGTCATTAATACCGAAAAGTTCCAACTAAAGATTGAAGCGCATCTCCAAGAAATGGATCAGCAAATAAGTAAGCTAGCACTCATGGTTAGTTATTTGGATAACCAAGGAAAACTACCATTTCAAACTGAGCCAAACCCACATCAAAATGCAAGTGTTGTGACCGTACAGGATGGAATAGAGTCAAAACTAGTGCCTGGCACAAGTCTTGACCACGACGCTGAACAGGAAAAATAAAAAGACGAACCAGCAGCTCCCATGGAACCGACACCACATAAACCATTTGTTGTACCTCCCTTATACCCTGGAAGGCTCGCCCAAGTTAAAAAGGAACAAGAGGAAAAATAAATCCTTAAGACATTCTAGAAGGTAAAAATTAATATTCCTTTACATTATGCAATTAAATAGGTTCCACGCTATGCAAAATTTTTGAAAGAACTATGCACCCAAAAAAAGAAACTTCATGGAAACGAATGGGTGAATATAGGGAAAATTTTGCTACAGTGCTATAAAGGAAAATCCTACCTAAGTGTAAGGACCAAGGTATGTTTTCTATATCCTACAAAATAGGTAATATTGGCATAAAGAAAGTCATGTGAGATTTAGGAGAATCTATTAATGTAATGTCTTTATCTATTTTTAAGATGCTAAACACGGGTTCTTTGAAAGAAACAGGGATGATTATTCAATTAGCATATAGGTCATGCGTATATCCATAAGGGGTGTTGGAAGATGTCCTCGTAAAGGCAACTGAACTAATTTTTTCTGCAGACTTTTACATCATCGATGTAACGCCCCCAACCCGAATCCGTCACCGGAATAGAGTTACTGAGCATTACCGGAGTTACTAATTTATTTATCAAATATTTTATTTCATCTAACATTCATATTTGAAACCAATTAAAACGTACTATCGCTTAAACGTGCTTATTTTTCTCGACATGTTTTACTTAAATTTTATTACTCGTCTCAGTATGCTTAATTTTCTTGTATCATCGTATCAAAATAATCACATATTTACATGTCAAGATGAATATCATTTTCTTTCCATTTTTTCATAAACTTAAATCAGGTAATACATTATATCAAGATTTCATGTATTTAAAAATACAATTCAAGCTACATTAATTTACCTCGTTGTTTGTTTATGTTTATAATTTCACTAATCCGATATCTTTTCTTTTCCACGTTCAAGTCTCGTATTTTAGTTGCACGGATCTTTATAAATAAATTTAATCGTCATTTTCATTCATTTCATATTCTAATACATTTAATTAATGCTCTAGGCAAAATTTCCATTTTACCCTTAAAACTTTTAATTAATTACAATTTCATCCTTGATTTCAGAAAAATAAAAGTATTGTCATTTAATCCTTGTTTACAGCCATTATTCTTATACATATTGATAACAACCCATGAATTTTATGAAATATCAAAATTTTCCATAATTTCAACACTTTTCAATTTAATCCCTAAAACATGTTTTCTTCTGATCTTGATCTAAATTAATATTTTCATTCAATTTTGTAATTTAAATAATAAAATAATCCATTACATGCAATTTGATCATTTTTGACATTTTTACAAAATCGCTCATAAAGTTCTACTTTTATTCAATTTAATCCCTGAGCCTAAAACATGCAAATTAGCCATGCTAGTTGAATATTCATACATACTTTCCTCCTCCTCCACTCCATTCCACATCCTTAATTTATATAACATGCTTATAAGTAACATTATCAAAACTTTCACTATTTACTTATATGTATTTTCAAAACTGTCCATTTGAGTTATAGTCACTAGATTATTTATATCTTGAGCTACAGAACTCCAAATTAAGATCTGCTAATTTTCCATGAAACTAGACTCACATATCTTCTTACCATAAAATTTTTAGAATTTTTGATTTAGCCAATTAGTACAGTTTATTCATTAAAATCTCCCTTATTTTACTATTCGACAGTTCTGACCACTCTTCGGTAAAATTTAATTATCTCTTTGTACAGAATTCAAATGATGTTATAATTTATTTATATTGAAAATAGACTCATTCAGGAATCTAAACATATAAATTATGTCTTAAAATTATTTTTATACAATTTTTAATGATTTTCCCAAATCAGAATAGAGGATCCCGAAATTATTCTAAATCAGTCTCACAAAAATATAAATATCTCAAAATACAGAATTCCTTTACTTTCTATGTTTCTTTTATATGAAAATAGACTCAATAAGCTTTAATTTCATACTTATTCATCCTCTAATTCGATTTATACAATTTTTGGTGATTTTTCAAAGTTAAGCTTATGTTGCTGCCCAAAACTGTTTCTTATGGTTTATTTTGCAATTAAATCCTAACTAAGTTTACTTACTTTTACAACTCAATTCATACTTCATTTCTATTTAATCTCTTCCCATATTTAACTTAACCATCCAATGTTCATATTAGAACTCAAATTTAAAACTTCTTCCAATTCAATCCCTACTATATAAAGCTTATGGCCTCTTTTACAATTTAATCCTCTTTTTCATTCTAACTTAAAATTCTATCAATTAAACCCCTATTTCATCTTCTTGTGCTCAACATGAACTACTCTTAGAAATCTATGAACTATCAAAATATCAACTTAATCTTAACAAGACTTTGTTTTAAAGCTTTTAAAACATCAAAATTAAAAGAAAAGGGCTTAATTGACTTACCTATTAAACATCCAAGCTTAAAATCCTCAATTTCTCTTTTTTTTTTTTCTTTTTCCTTCTCTTTTTCTTCCCTTCTTTCCCGTTTGCTATTCTGTTTCTTTTCCCCCTTCTCCTTTCTTTTTTCTTTCCACACACATACATATATATACACTAAATAAAATAATAATAAAATAATAATAAATATCTTATTAAATATTAATAAAATAATATTTTTCTAATAAAATAATTATAAAATATCATCAACATCATAATTACTTTCTAGATTTCTCTCTCTTCTAATTGACCATTTTGCCCTTTGTGATCTTTTAAAATTCCACTCTTGAGTCATCACTTAATTGGGTAGAATTGTAATTTAGTCCCTCAAAATTCTTCACCTATTCAATTTGGTCCTAATTCATCCATTTTCCTTAGTTTCTAGATTATTCCACCCCTAAAATATTTACACTATTGGTCCTTCAACTTTCCATATTTACACTTTAACCCCTTAAATTTTGAGTATTTACTCTTGAGCAACAAAACTTTTCTCATTTTTACAATTTAGTCCTTTCTTGAATTAATATGTCATAATATACTTCCCAATGACATAACTCAAATTTTCTCTTCTTATCACTTTATTTCCTTATTTTAATATATCAAGGATAATATCTTACTGTAGAAATTTTCGGGGTGTTACAATCAATATGTAGGACGACCACTCAAAAAATGCTTCTAATATTCTACTCGAGAGACCATTCCTAAGTACTGCACATACAAAGGTTGATGTTCGAAGTGAAACCTTCAATATGGAATTTGATGGTGAAGTGGTAAAATTTAATGTTTATAAAGTGATGGGCCAACCCAGTACAATGTCAAATATTTCTAGTGTTGATATAATTGAACCACTAATGAAATTTCATTTTGAATATCATGAAGAGGATGAGTTACAAATTGTGCTTTGCAGGAATTTAAACCTCGATGTTTTGGATAAACTGCAGGAATTAATGATGTGGGAAGAGCCAATTCGTGAAGTTATCATTCGCATAGAAGTCCTAGAATTGGAACTCAAACTGTTACAGGAACATTTAAAGATTTTGATAGAGGAAAAGGCAAACCCGAATGGAGAAGCTCGAATACATTTCAATCCACCGATGATGAAGGAATCCGAAAAATACTTCAAGGTCAATGGGAAAAGGTTGAAATCTTTCTATGAAAACTTTCAAGTGCACATAATAGAAGAATTAATTCTCGAGGAACCAAATGAATAACACTCAGGTCATCGAGCTAACAACGTTACAAAAGCACTTTATGGGAGGCAACCATCATTTATTTTTATTTATTTAATTTAATTTTAAATTCTAGTTCTATTTGAGAATTAAATAAAATATTATTTTAATTTGTTTGATCGTGTTATTTTCTAGGAGCAACCACTTTTAGCTGTAGATGAACGACTTCATCTCATTGAAGCTCGCCTTAAAACAATGGAAGCTAACATCTCAAGCATCCTCACTATTTTGCAAAGCAGTCACTTCCACCGTCTTCTGGCCCATTAAACATAAGCAGGGAGTACACTTTTCTCCACTCTTGTTATTCTTTTTGCACATTGGGGGCAATGTGTGCTAAGTACGGGGGATCATTATCATGCCATACTTTCTTCTTTGTATGTGTTTTGCTAAGAATAATTTCTTAATTTGTTTTGGAAATAAACCTCTAATTCTTATGTTTAGTTTACTTCAATAAGTGGGTGAATCATGAATAACTATTGCTTAGTTGATCAATGAATATTTTGTAAAATTGAAAATGTAATGCCTTAGTTAATATTTCATGAAAATTGTTGGTTTTGTTGAACTTGCCTAATGAAAGCACTTGTTTAAATAAATAAATAAATTTGCTAATAGCTTGGTTAAGAGTGAAGATTCGGAAATGTGACCTAATTAAGTAACTAGGATGAGGTGTTTGGCTTGTCATCTCGTTTCGTGTCAAAAACTTTGATTATGTCTCGAATTCGTTACAAATAAATAATTAAATAAAGAGAACGTGTCAGGTTGAGTAACCGGGGTGAGGTGCTTGGGTTGTCATTTCACTTTGCGTCAAAAGACTTGACTACATTTGAAAAAAAATATATAAAATATAACAATATAAAAATACATAAAAAAATTTATATACAAATAAAAGTATATATTGGGTATGATCGTTTCACATGTTTGATTGAGCCTAAATTTAGAAAATAGTTGAATTTGACATACTGTTTGAGATTTTATAAAATGCTTATTGATTGAGTTTAGCAATTGTTTATTTATGATTCACTTAATTGTTTGCAGTATGCTTGACTAGGAAAGGGGGTTTTAATTTTGAAAAGGATTGATGAGTTATTTTTAGTGGATATCATGCTTAAGGCCAAGCAAAGGCTAAGTAGGGGGAATTTGATAGCAAGATAAATTTGTATTTTTAATATATTTATTTTTGGCTAATTATCAGATAAAATACTATTAAATTTGGGATTTTCTTTTTAGGAATGAAGTTGGTGTGCTAAATTCGAAATATTACAAAAATGGGCTAAATTGGAACCAAAAGCAAAGATAAGGGCTTGATTGAAAAATTGAAGATTCAAAGATGACTGGATAAAGATTGAAGGGTTGAAGATTTCTACGCACAAGTCATAGGCACAATTGTGACCGCGACAACGATTCTGGTCACAAAAAAATCCGCAATTAGATAGTCAGTCCCTATGGATTTGACTCTACTGGTCTGTACTGCTAATTACTATTATTTTGTCATACGAATTTATATTTGGTGGTTTCGACGCCCATCAGGCTTGTAAAAAAAATACTAGTTTAGAAGCTCACTAATATTCAAAAGGCTTTGGATTGTACAAACTCGTATTATTTACTTTAGTTAGAAATAGAGGTGCAAGAGGATTTGGAAAATGTCCTTCATCACAAGGAACTTTTTTGGAAACAAAAGGCGAGATGTGATTGGTTATATTTGAGGGACCGAAATACTAAAGTTTTTCATAGGCGTACGCTTCAGAGGATGAAGCATAATCAGATCACGACTTTGAAGAATAATGTGGGAGAGTGGATTTTCGATGAGGCAATTAGGTTCTTTTAGAAATTATATGGAGAGGAACCGGGTCCGATAAGGGTTTTACCTTCTAGTTCGTTTCCATAACTTAAGGATGGAGAGATCTAACTCTTGAGTAAACCAGTCTCTAATGAAGAAATCAAGACAACTCTGTTTGATATAGGCCCATTAAAGGCTTCGGGTAGTGATGACTTTCATGCCCTTTTCTTTCAAAGCCAATGAGACTAAGTTGGTGCCTCTATTTGTGCTTGGGTCAAGAAAGTTTTTGTAGGGAAATGTATTGGCCTTGAGCTGAATAGTTTCGACTTATAAGCTTGTGCATGATTTTCTATAAAATAGTTATGAAGGTTATTGCTAATCGATTTAAAATGGTCTTCCCAAGGATTATTAGGTAAGAGAAGGTAAGGTTTATTGCAAGAAGGAATACCACAGACAATATTATTTATTGTGCAGGAAGTGATTCATTTTATGAAAAACAAGCAGAAGAATAGGAAATGGTTGGCTGTTAAGATTGATCTAAAGAAAGCTTATGATCGAGTGTATTAGAAGTTCATTGATTCATCCCTCCAAGCTACAGGTATTCCAAACCTACTCCTTAATGTTATTATGTTAGCCATTATGAGTTTCACTATGCAAATTTTGTGGAATAGAACTCCAACTCAAAAATTCCAACCAATAAGAGGTGTTCGTCAAGGGTGATCGTTGTCTTCTTACCTTTTTATCTTGTGTATGAAATGGCTTGAACATAACATTCGATCGGTCATTAATTTCGGGTGGTAGGCTCATTTACGTTTGTTCCACTCAGATCCATCCATTTCCTTATTTTCTTTACAAATGATCTGATTCTTTTTTGTCAAGCTGAGGAGAGTTAAGCCAAGGTACTTAAAGGAGTGTTGAACAGTTTTTACGATTATTCAGGGCATAGGATTGATGCACATAAGACTAACATTTATTTTTCAAAATGAGTGGATGATGATTTAGGGAAGCGCATAAGTAATATTATTGATTTTCATAGTCAATACAGCAAAACAGGTTTTTAGCGGCCTTTTTTTAGGAAGCACCGCAAAAAACGACGCTATAGAACATGATCTTTAGCGGCGCTTTTACCACAAACACTGCTAAAGAACATGACCTTTAACAGCGCTTTTCCCACAAACGCCATTAAAGAACATGACGTTTAGCGGCGTTTTTACCACAAACGCCGCTAAAGAACATGACTTTTAGCGGCGCTTTCCTACAAACGCTGCTAAAGAAAATGACCTTTAACGACACTTTTTGCACAAACGCCGCTAAAGAACATGGTCTTAGCGGTTCGCCGCTATAGAATAGATCTTTAGTGGCAGTTTTGCCACAAATGCCACTATAGAACAAACCTTTAGCGGCGCTTTTCCCACAAATGCCGCTAAAGAACATGACCTTTAAAAAATATATATTGCAATTAAATATATTATATTATGTTTTATTTTTGAAATTTGAACTTTAAACTATATACTTTTAAGGATAAATAAAAAATATTAATTAAATTAAATTTTCTATTAAAATTTTAACTTTAAAACTAAATATATAAATTAATGAATTTAAATTTAATACATAAATATTGATTCAATATGTAATTTAATACATAAAAAATACACACACACACACACTCACAAAGTATTACTATTTCTAAAACAAAATTCATCCTGATGAGAAAAGAATGCCAAATCATCATCACCTCTCATTAATCAAAAGAAAAAGATTAGAAAAGAAGAAGAAACAATATACAACATAGGGTTGGTTCAAGCTTAGATGAAGCCAAAGTATTGCAATGCCTGCATATAACTTAGATGAAGACAATGCTAACAAGCATAAAGGCTGATATGACCTGCATAACAAGAAAAGCCATATTTAAGAAAAACAGTTTTCCAGAAATGCCATCGAAATGCATCGAAACCATTGTTTATGGACTCGAAATAATAAAAACCCACCCATTCTGGCGTGAGGATTGTCTTGCAAGCTAGAAGCTCTTGCTGAGTGAACTTAGAGTCTGAGATGAAAATCAAACGGATAAAAAGAAGGCATTATTATCACAATCAAGAGCTACTAAAACAAAAGATTCGATAAATTATTCTTCAGTTCTAATATCTAAAATTACAAGCACAAAAGGCAATATCAGGGTCAGATGAACAGTTAGATTTGACTAAAAATACCAGTAAATCCAATAAGCCCTAATTATAATGAAAATTAAAATAACTTACTTCTTCATGTCCCTATAACAAAGTGGAAGAGAGTGGGCATCTGTGAAAATTAAAATGAAAATCAAGAACATTACAGTAAACATAAGAAATTACCCAACCGAATTTTGCTTTAACATTGTCAAGCTAGAGAATTTTAAACCAAATAAAACCTGCTACTGCAAAAACATTTAAGTAAATAAATGTTCTAAAATTTTAAATCAAATAAGTTGCATAATAACATAACAAAGAGAAATGTTAATATAAAACCTAAAAACAATTTAATGCCAATTTTTAAAGAAATTACATATGATTCTAAAATTCAAAACAGGGACTCCTGAAAGCATCCAGATGTTAAATCAAATAAGTTGAATAATAACATAACAAAGAGAAATGTTAGTATAAAACCTAAAAACAATTTAATGCCAATTTTTTTAAAAATTACATATGATTCTGAAATTCGAAACAGGGACTCCTCAAAGCATCCATACGTTATTAAGCCTCTATTCCTATGAAACATCATCTCTACAAAAAACTGTAACTAAATTAAAAGCAATTCAACAGTAAAATTGATATAAAATAATAAACATAGTTTGACAGTAAGAACTCAAGGTGAGGCCAAAAAAAGAAAAAAAAAAAAAAAACAACTTAAAAGATAATATTAAGCTTTGTCGTCTTCGCATACCCGAGGCCATAGCTAATCCATGGACGCCACTAAAGTAGCGAGAGGAACACTACAAGCATGGAAAGAAAAAACAAAAAAGAAAAAAAGGAAGAAAGGGACAAAAGTATAAATTGGAGGAAGCAAAATTACCAAAGCCAAGTAAGTACAGATCCTCACCTTTTTCCAGTTAGGCGTAAGCTAAGGTATCTCTAGATATCAAGTTTTAGAAACAAAATAGATTCAGGTTATCTTAAACAAACACCAAACCCATGTGGGATTAAACCAACTTCAGTCATATTATCAGACAACACTTATTAACCAATATCATTGGCAAAAGGAAGAATTGCATGGACATGCTTGCACAAAAGGCAGAACACTGGATGTATCAACTTGATCTTTATGACTAATTCCTGTAAATTTTGATAAAGCCCAAGGCAAAGGGTAAAGTGACCAGAGGCATTAGCCACTAGTATATTAGTTATAACTTTAAAAAGATAAAAATTAAATCATGAACAGAATGGTGTACATGCACAGTACCATTGTTGAACACCCATATTGGCAATGCACCAAGATCCTCTGCTAACTGCAAGAAGATAGTACTAATTTAGAATGCCAACAGTTAAACAGCATAAATTGAAGTACTCCATGTTCAGGAGAAATCTATAAAACCCTACAAATGAATAAGATACCCACTTGAAGAAACTCAAAGTAACCATAACTAAGAACCAGGTCACGACATCTAGGAGAATCTCCAGCAATATTTCCCAGTGCCCAGACAGCTAGAACATTCAGAGTGAAAAGAGAATAAGATTGTATACAATATTTCATTCTAGTAGAAATGCAGAAATATATTCCTGTATATGCAGAAATACATGGATGGATGACGCTCTAGTAGAATATACTTAATTAAAATTTATACTTCACTGGATTATAATTTGTACTAATCATGTAAAGACCCAAAATTCTCGGGCATCGGAATAGTGTATTATTGGGCCTCCGTCTTAACGAAACGGGTTCATAGATAATTATTAGAAATACTTATGAGTCTAATAGTGTACTTAATTAGGTTTTAATTAGGTGAATTTAATTTAATTAAGCGTAATTAGTAAAAAGGACTAAATTGAATAAAGAGTAAGAGTTAAATTATAGATTAAAAGAAAATATAAAGGACCAAAATGGAAATTATGCCATTTGGCAATAGTTGAGGCGGCAAATAGGAGATTTTATATATATATATATATATTTAAGTATTATTATTATTATTATTATTATTATTATTATGGTTTTATATTAATTTATTATTATGATTATTATATTATGAAAATAAATTGAAACAAGACAAATGTAAGGTGATAAATGGTAAATGTGTAAAATGTGTATAAGTACACTTGTATTATAATTATGTGTTTACTTAAAATTTAAGTAAAAAGATTTTTATTAATTAAATAATTGTATTGTATGATTTTTAATTTGATAAATAAATCAAATTGTATGACAAGTGTATGGTGATGATATGAGACAAATGTAAAAACATATATGTGTACAAATGTAAAATATGTATTTGATATTAAAAAGATATTTATTATAATGAAATTTTAATATTAAGTTAATAGAATAAATAAAACATAAAAAATAAAGAAATAAAACAGAGAAAAGAAGAACAAAGTAACAGAAGCAAAAACGAAACAGAGCAGGGAAAGGAGAAAAAGAAAAATAAAAGGGAAAAACCAAGGTTTTGATGTTTAAAACTTTAATAGGTAAGTCAATTAAATCATTTTCTTTTAATTTTGATGTTTTAGAAGCTTAGAACAAGGTTTTGTTGAATTTAAGTAGAAGTTTTGAAAGTTCTTAAGTTTTTGAACATATTTCATGTTGAACAAAATGATGAATTAAGGGTTTAATTAAATGAATTTTAAGTTAGAATTGATAAATGGATTAAATTGTAAAAGAAGCTATAAGTTTTGTGTTTGAGGAACTAAGTTGAAAGAAATTTTAAATTAGGGTTTTATTTTGAACATTAGATAGTTAAGTAAAACATGGAAGGAAATTGCATAGAAATGGAGTATAAATTGATTTAGAAAGGTAAATGAGTTAATTAGGACCAAATTACAAATAGGGTATAAATTGAATGGAAATTCAATTATTTAATGTAAATTAGTGCTGTAATTGATAGTATAAATTATTTTAATTTTTTGTAGCTAACAAAGAATCCGAAGCATCGGCACAAAAAGGAAAAAAAAAGATCGTTGAGGAGTAGTTGCAAATTCCGGGTTTGTGTTACTATAATTCAAACTATTTTTATTTAAATGTTATATTTACATGTATAAATGGTAAGTAAATTATAAGGTAAGTATTAATATTGAAAAGGATGAAATTGAAATAGAGCATGAATGTGTATGAATATTTGATTGCATATGTGTTGAAATGGAATTATTGAATTTGAAATGTGAATTTGAACCCTATTAACTAGTCGAGCTAGGTCGGATATAGTTGGCATGCCATAGGTTTAGAAGAATTTGGAGATTTGTTGATTTGAGTTGAAGAAGATACTAAAGTAATTTTATGTCTTTGGACTATCTGAAAAGGTACTTAATGTCATACTGGTGTGTTTGGATGGACTATATTGGTGTGTTTAGGAGGATATTTCTGGCGTGTTTGGATGGAATCCGTGTATTTGTCAAGGTCCGAATCTTATTAATAGGGATAAAAATATGAAATGATAAAATCAGGTGAATATGATTGAATTATGGGAATTATGATATATTGAAATTATGAAGTGATATGTGAATCACAAGTGAGATGTGATATTTGAAAGTATGAACTTAAGGTTCATAAAATGATCAATGTGTAATTTGTGGATATGTGATATCTATTGATAAATTGTTATGAATGTGATAATAAATTAAATGTAAGAATTTATTCTTATGACTAGTTATATTACATGTAGATGTTTACAATTTAATAAGGTTATTTAGTTTGAATTATGGTAATATCATTGAGTATACCTATACTCAGCATACGGTTGTTTCCGTGTGCAGGATAGTAGAATCAGGAATTCCGATCAAGCATCCAGAATCCATCCTGGCCCAGCTCAACATTGGTGATGTAATGTTCTCTTTTTGGTTAAAGTGGCATGTACTAGGTGTATATAAGTCATGTCTAAAGGTTAATTAATTTTGGTTGTAATGAATAGGTTTACAATATATTGAATGGTAAATGAAATATTGAGTTATGAGATTTATAAGTATTTGATATGTGAAGTGTTAATTTGAAATGAATGAATGGAATACTAATTGAGTTTTTAAATGGAATTATGATTAGCTATTGAATAAGTTAGTATGTTATATTTAGGACATAGTTAAGAAGGTTTAAGTATGGAAATGTCTTGGTTATTATATTGGTACTGGTTTGTGTTCAGTTTTGAAATTACAGAGAGGCTAGGTTAGTATTTAAGACTCATATAGAGTCCACACGGCCTGGCACACGGGCGTGTGACCAAACCATGTGAGACACATGGCTAGCACATGGATGTGTGATCTGGCCATGCGTCTCCTGCATTTTAAAATGTGAAATCATGATATCACACGGGCTAGACGCGGCCGTGTAAAGGACACGATTCTAGCAAGGCCGTGTGATACGGCCGTGTGAAAATGGCTTAAAAATAGTGAAAAATCAGGTTACCACACGGCCTAGCCACATGGTAGGAGGCAAACCTGGTAGTTCTTCCGGAAACACATCAGGAAACTTACATACCATCGGCACTGATTCAATTTCAACTCTGGATCTTTAGTATTCAACAGAAAAGAAAGATAAGCTTCATATCCTTTCCTCAAGCATTTCTGGGCAGACATAACAGAAATCATGGCAAATGAACTATCTGACTCATCTAAATTAACCTGAAGAATTTCACCATTTTCACATTTCAACTCAATTAATTTCTTTTCACAATTCACTATCACGTCATGCGTAGTCAACCAATCTATACCAAGAATCACATCAAACTCATCAAATGGCAATAGCATGAGATGGGCCGAAAAACAGTAACCTTTAATCATCAAAGGGCAATTTTTACATACTTTATCTACTAATACATATTGACCTAATGGATTCGATACTTTAATCACAAATCCCGTAAACTCTATGGACATGTTCATACTAGGCATCAATTTCATGCAAACATAGGAATGGGTTGAACCCGGATCAATCAAAGCAATAACATTAACATCATGAAGAGAAAATGTATCCGTAATTACGTCGGGGAAGGATGCCTCTTCACGAGCATGGATAGCATAGGTCCTTGCAGGTGCTCTAACATCTGGTCTCGTTGCTGAATCTTTAGATGCACCTCTACCTGCCCCTATTCCTGAATTTCTCTGAGGTCTGCCTCTAATGGAGGCATTGCTTGATCTTACACTCGGTATTACTTCTCTTTTAACCATCTCAGGACACTCCCGAATGAAATGATCCGGTGCACCACATCGGAAACAACCAGTCTCAGTTGCTCGACATTGACCTGGATGACATCGACCACATTGAGGACACTCGGGTCTATCAGGCTGAATATTGCCAACACTCGCAATTGAAGTGGTCTGAGCTTTCTAACCCATAAATCTTCTACCTCTGTTTCTGCTAAAATACCCTGCTGAAAAATTAGATCTCTTAGAGAACTCTCTAGGCTTCTTGGATTTTGACTGAAACGACTTGCTCATCTGTCTTTTCTTCGTGTCTTGCATCTCCATTCAGCTTTACCCTTTCCTTTCAACAACTCCTCAGCCTTACAAGCCCTTCCAACTAAAATGAAAACTTTTTTATTTCTAGCCGACTGACAGTCGAATATCATCATTGAGCCCATCTTCAAATCTCTTGCACATAATAGCTTCGGTTGACACACACTCTCGAACATAATTGCTGAGTCTGACAAATTCGCGTTCATATTCAGTCATTGTCATCTTACCCTGCTTTAGTTCAAGGAATTCATTTCTTTTCCAGTCGATGAACCTTTGACTAATGTATTTCTTACGGAACTCCTCCTGAAAGAAATCCCAGGTAACCCGTTCTTTCGGTACTATTGACACAATCATCTTCCACCAATGGTAGGCTGAATCTCGTAAAAGTGATACAACACACTTCATGCACTCTTCAAGTGTGCAAGATAACTCATCTAAGACCCTGATAGTATTCTCGAGCCAAAATTCAGCTTTCTCTGTATTGTCATCTTTAGAAGTCTGAAACTCTTCGGCCCCTTGTTTTCTAATTTTATCAACTGGTGGCTTCTCTCGTCTAACTGTTTCTGTGACTGGGGAAGCTACATAGGTAGTCTGAGTATCATGAGGGGGTGGAGGTCTAGCGGCCGGATTCATACAAATGAACTCGGCAAACCATTCATTCATAGCTTGGAAGAAGGCTTTCTCAAGCCCCTCCTCCCTGACTAACTGTAACAGGCCTTTCATTACTATCTGGTGGCATCGTCCCTTCTGCGTGAGTGGGTGTGTTACTTTCTACATCATTTGCACCAGCTCGTTCGGGATCCATAACTATAAAAGAAAAACATTTTAAAATCGTCAAGAGTCGTTACACTATCAAAATATAAGTATGGTATGTATAGCTAGACTCTTACTCATACTGAATATTCTGAGAACTGACTAAACTCTTGCTTTGATACTAATAAATATAACACCCCTACCTGAGACCGTCGCCAGAGTCGAGCACGAGGCGTTACTAGACTTACCTTACTAGCTCGAGGCATAAAAATTTACTTTTAAAATTAATTCGCTCACATTCATCCAATATATCCCTAAAAAGGGCCCTCGAGGCCCTAAAACATACAATTGAAATGGTTCAGAACCAAACCGAGAACATTAAAAATTTTCCGATTACTTACACAAATCAAAACAATTTATTTCACTATTGATAGTAAAACTGTCCACCTGCATAACAATCACTAAATTAATTATAACTCGAGTTACAAAACTCAAAATTAAAATTCGTAAATTTTTCCTGAAACTAGACTCATATATCTTCTTGCCATAATTTTTTCAGAATTTTTGGTTTGGCCAATTAGTACAGTTTATTAGTTAAATTCTCCCTTGTTTCGTAGTCCAATAGACCTGACCTCTCTTCACTAAAAATAATTATCTCATTATACAGAATTCAGATAATGTTTCCATTTATTTCTAATGAAAATAAACTCACTAAGGAATCTATACATATAAATTATGATTCATAATTATTTTTTTACAGTTTTTAGTGAAATTTTAAAATCGGAACAGGGGATCACGAATTCACCTTGAACTAGTCTCACAAAAATTTAAATATCTCAGAATACAAGCTTCCTTTGCTTACTCTGGTTCTTTCCTATGAAAATAGACTCAATAATATTTAATTATATATCTCATTCACCATTTAATTACATTCCTACAATTTTTAGTGATTTTTCAAAATCACGTCACTACTACTGTCCCAAAACTGTTTCATAACAAATTTTTACTCTTTCATAATTTCTTTGCATAAACTATCATTTAGGCATAGATAGCACCAAAACATGTTCTTAATTAGCCATTTCAATAGGTAATCATTATCAAGTATTCACATGCCATTCTTCAATCATATCATAAGGACATACACACAAAATGGCCAAGTCCCTATACATGCCATAACTTAAAACGTTTCTAGTCACAAAATACTGAGATAGCCCTTTGATAGTGTGATACAATCTCCGATGTCCTTACGATCCCCGAGTGGCTTGGTGATATTATAAAAAGAGAGAAAAGAAAGGGAGTAAGCATAAAGCTTAGTAAGTTTGCATGTAAAGAAATAACAACGTTCTAAATGAATTATCTCATTCTTATCTTATCAAAACCATTATAACCTTTAAACTCAAAATGCATAAGCCTTGAATCTTTACCTAAACCTTTCAGACATGAACTTATCTTACCTTTCCTTTGGTATACTCTTTGAATTTCCCTTTGAACCACTTGGAATACTAAGGATACACGGGTACCTTTCCTTTTTAAACTTACCATTGCCATGTCTTGACATGGTCTTACGTGGTATCCTTGCCTTATGAACTCACCATTGCCATGCCTTGGCATGGTCTTACATGGGATCTTTGCCTTTAGCTTATCAATGCCATGTCTTGACATGGTCTTACATGATTTCCTTACCTTGTAAAACTTACTAATGCCATGCCTTGGTATGGTCTTACTTGGTATCCTTAAACCCTAATGTCATGACATTTGTATCCTACACATTCCTAAGTTTCAACCGGGACTTTTAAGTATCATTTCTCCGTCAATTCTTGTTTAAATCATCAAGGCGTAAATTTAAAAAACAAACATATAAATGCTGAATAATAACATCATTATTTATAAATAATAAAATATTACATTTATTTACCGCAAACTTACCTTGATACAAAATACGATCGAATATTTTAATCTAGTCCTCAACCTTTTTCTTTCCCCGGTCTAACACCAAATTTCATTCTTCTTGATCTATAATAGCAAATTTAGCTTATTTAATACTCACATTTATCAAAACAGTCATTGACTCCAACTTTGGTAAATTTACGATTTTGCCCCTAAACTTTTACATATTTACACTTTTTCCCCAAAATTCGGAAATTAAAATTTATCCCTAATTCTTATGTTTTATGACATGATGATCATTATTTACCTACGGTAACATCAAATTCTCACTCTAACATGTACTTATGAGCATTAGGTATTTTTACCGATTATGTCGTTTTACTCGTTTTTACTTAAAATTGAGTAGCACAAGTTGTTTAACATAATTTAAAACTTCATATTCTATCATAAAACATCAAAATAGACACATTTCAACTATGGGTATTTTTCCAAATATGAACACTAGGTTGAATTATTGCTAGAATAAGCTAAATCAAGTTACCGGGACCCCAAAAACGTAAAGAACATTAAAAACGGGGCTTGGAATCACTTACTATGGAGCTTGGAAGTTGAAGAAACCTTAGCTATGGAGAACCCTTGTAGTTTTGGCCAACTTGAGAAGATGGACAACATTTTGCCATCTTTTTCCCTTTTTAATCTTTTAATTACCAAATGACTAAAATGCCTTTCATTAAAACTTTAGTTATTTTTATCTATATATTTCCATTTTTTTCCATAAAAACCTAATGGTCTAATTACCATTTAAGGACCTCTACTTCAATTATGCTCTTCAATTTAATCCTTTCCTATCTAAAACTCATATTTATCAACTTTTTCAAACAAGCCCTAATAGGCAAATTAAACATGTAATTCATAAAATTTTCTATCAATACTCTAACACATGTATCTAATCACTCGATAAATTATAAAAATTAATCGGAATAAAATTTTCTATCTTGGATTCGTGGTTTCGCAACCATCATTCCATTTAGGCCCTATTTCAGGATGTTACATTACCAATAACTCAATCTAGACGCTCAAAGACTCCACCTCTATGCTACGTAAAGGAAGGCCCTCTAAACCCTAAATCACGCAACTCTACCGAATCTATAAAATCCCCAAATAAGGAACACCTTTTCCCATTAACGTGCTCGACTCTCTTTTCATTATGAGAGAGAAGAGCGTTAAAATCCCCTACCGCTAACCAAGGAAACTTGTTGCTCAAAATGATTGTTTTTAATTCTTCCCAAAGGTACCTCTATTTCTGACTGTCAAGACTAGCAAAAACAAAGACGACAAAAACAGGCCGTTTAAAAACATATCGTTTTGTAACCTCATTTTGTTATAGTGTATATATAACTAGATGTTTATTGAAATTTTAATATATATTTTAAGATAATTATAATGATTGTAATTATTTTTTTATTAATTAAACATTTTAAATTAAAACAATTTTTTAGAAAATACCAAACTATTATTAAACCAAATGAGAAACGATTTTGTTAGGTATAAATTTTTAATCAAATTATGATTTTTCTACTAACTTTAAATTTAAGATTTAGTATCTATACTTTAATTTCAAATAATTTGATTATCCTAATTTTATAATCTCATTAGTCTAGATAGTTGAAACCCTTAATTATTTTGATTAAAATCTTGAGGCAAAATTTTCTCTTAAATATATTCAATTCAACTTATCATGCCAAAATATAATTTTTTTGGTGGGTTAGAAAATTATTTTTAATAAAAATTTACACTAACATTTCAACTGAAATAACTAAAGATATTAAGTATTTAAACTAACCAATATCATTGTAAAAATAAAAACTCAAATTATATTAAATAAAAATAAAAATTAAATTTGATAGACTAACTCTTGTCGCTGTAAAAATAAAGAATTAAATTATATTAAATTAAAATATAAACACTAAATCCAAAAAATCCAAAAATAAGCATGGAGATAAGAATTGGAATTTCACCATTAATGCATAGCATAGAAACTATATTTGAAAAATCTGTTACTGCTACATAAATCCACTATCCCTAAATAGAAAAAGAGAGTAGATCGATCTGGATGAGCCCAATAAGGAGTAAATTTGGACATGGGCTTCATCAAAGCTGCTTGCCTAAAAGCAAGAGTTTATGGCGTCGCCCGGATTCAAACCGGAGATCTTCAGTGTGTTAGACTGACGTGATAATTAATTTACATTAATTTTTTTATTCTAATAAAACGAACGGTTGGACATTTGTTACCAAAAGATCTGAAGCCTAGGATAAGTCTAAAAGCTATATAAGTAATTTTATGTATGAATTTTTCTTTTGTATAATTTTATATATTAATTTTAATTTATTTTAATTTTTATAAATTATTATATATTATCATCTTATGTTTATATATTTATATATATAAATTATTATTTAGTTAATATAGAAATAAATATATTGATTTAAATGTATACAATTGAACTAAAATTAAATTTTAATATATATATTTAGACCACCATCAAAGTGTCCTATGTATAATTGCACTAAATTAAAATTTATTTATCAAATTGCATCTTAAATCAAAATTAATATGTGGTCCTAAAACTTATTCCTACAAATCTAATACATGTCATCTATGATTACTTGATTATTCTTTTAATAATACGTATTCTAGTATGAATATAAAATTATAATTCTTAAAATATATAAAAAAATAATATTAGTGTTTAATGCATTAAAAATATATGTCGAAACCATTTTTCATTTTGAAAAACGGGAGTCGACTTAAAAACAAAAATGGAGTCGCTACCAATCTTTTTTCGAGGTGCGATTGGGCCACCTTAAAATTGATCGCTTTAATAAAACGTTTTGATTTATTAAAATAATGATTTTGGTCCACAAAATTTGAGAAAACGGGTTCGGGAGTCGGTTACGTATAAGGAAGGATTAGCACCCTCATAATGCCCAAAATTGGTACCGAATTGATTAATTAATGTCTTGGTGTCGAAAAACATTAAAAAGATTTAAAATACGATCCTTTTATTTAAGAGAAAACTTGAGTAAATTGAACTGGAAGTTAAGACCTTCTTATCTCGAAGAAATAAAATGTCACACTCAGTGAGTTAGGATGCAACACTTCAAACCTTCGAAACTAAGCCTGTCATTTGATTTTTAAAACTCGTGTAGTGAAGTCTAAAAAGTATATTCAATTATTTGGGTCAAATGAAAAATCGGAACCCTGTAAGTTAGGGCACGATTTCTCAAAATTCCAAACATAGAATATTGCCTTTATTTTTTAGAAATCCTTATCTCGAGATACAAAATGCCATATCAGTGAGTTAGGATACAACACCTCGAATTCCTGAGAATAAGCTTTTATTTGAAACTTATACGTTTTGATTGAAAAAAGGGTACTCGGTTACTTAGATTCAACGAGGAAAATTGGAACCCAATAAGTTAGGGCACAATCTTCTCGAATATGCCAAGTACCGAGTATTGCCTTATTTTGAAAACTCTTGAATAAAATGATTTTAAAACTTAAACGATATTAAAACACGCCCTTTTAAGCGAATAAAATGCGATGGAATAATAATGTACAACGCAAAGTAATAATTCATAAACAAAATGTTATAATAATGAATCACAAATAACAAATAAATACAAAGTAAAAAAATCTAAAATAAAATATAAAATAATTCTAAGCAAATAATACATAAAAAGGATTTAAAATGGATGTTATAAAAGGCAATCCAAAGTATATAAAATGCTTTAAAAAAATAGTATCCATTCAAGATGAAATAATATATAAAACTCTTTAAAAATAATATAAAAACAATTCAAAATATATAATGTGTAAAAAAAATTTAAAATAGATAATATATGAAAATATTAAAGTAAATAATGTATAAAAATTTAAATTGAGCGTTATATAAAAAGTTAAAATAGATAATAAAAAAAGAATGTAAAATAGATAAATAAATAAATAGAATCTTAATAACAAGAGTAAATATATATATATATATATATATATATATATAAGAAAAATAATAATGAAAATAATATTAGTATATAAATAGAGATAGAAATATAATAATAGTAGAAATGTAAATAGATAAATAATAATAGTATTAGAATAACAAAATAAATGTAAATAGAAACATAATAATAATAGCAATAATATATTAAATTAGTTAATTTGATAATAAAATAGTGAAAATAAAAAAGATTAAATCGAACCTTAAAGCAAAATTTTGGGGAAAATAAAAAATAAATAAAATGAAATGGACCAATTTGAACGTGCGAATAACAAGAAGGGACCAAAAAGGAAATAATCCCCACCCTCCAAAACGCACAGCTTCAAAGAGACCAAAATGCAGTCAAAACAAATTTTAGGACCCCAAAAAAATAATGAAAACTTAATTGCAAAACAATAAAAACCAGAAGGGCTAGAAGCGATTGAACGGATTTAGAACAAACAAAGAAATTAAAATGAAATGGACAAAATTCTCACGTAATTGAAAGAGAAAAGAAAATAATTCAATTTCAATAGAAATAGGAAAAGAGAGAATAATCCAATTCCAAATTGAAGTAAGAAAACCAATATCCCCCTATTTTCAAAGAACAAGATACCCCTATTTATGTACATGAGGTTTGCTAAAAATAGCCTAACTAATTTAATAATAAAATAAAATAAAATATTTCTATTTTTAGCCTTTTACCAAGTCAACAAAATTTGATAACCCCTTGGTTTTCTCCATCTTTCTGATTTGGCCACAATTTAATGATTGTCTTTCAATTTGGCCCTTTTTGGCTTGTTTTCGACCGATTGCATCCTTTAGCTTCGGTTATTAATTCTTAAGGCCCAGGCCAAAATTGGCCTATACAGCTGCCCCTCTTTGCTCATTTTCGTGTAACGAGAATGGAGCAAAGACTTTAAAAGGACTAATTTTGCCCGGTCTCGCTAAGTCTTGACTTCTTGGTATTTATCTTCTTCAAGTAAGCTCATTCCAGTCTACTGCATCTTCAGGGTCATAGGAATTGTCGCTTTGATTTGTTCCACCCCAATTTCAAGGAGAAAACACTTGTAGCTTCAACCTGCTCCACTCGAGAAGATAAGATTCACCGTCTTCAATCTACTCCCTTACTGCTTAGGGAGATAAGATCTACAATCTTCAGTCTGCTCCTCTGCAACTTCAGGGAGATAAGACTTGTATCTTCAACTTGCTCCACTGCAATTTTAGGGAGATAAGGTTGGTAGCTTAAATTTGTTCCATTACCGATACATGGAGATAAGATTCGTCAAATTCGATCTGCTCCACAACTGTTTAGGGAGTCAAGATCTACAATCTTCAATATGCTCCATTACCGATACATGGAGATAAGACTTGTAATTTCAGCCTGCTTCCTTGCTACCTCAAGAAGATAAGGCCAGTGGCTAAAATCTGCTCCCCTGTTACCTCGGAAAGATAAGATTTGCTGAAATTTGATCTGCTCCACTCTTGCTCAGCAAAGATAATATCTGCTATATTTAGCCTGCTCCACTCCTGCTCAGTGGAGATAAGGCTAGTGGCTTAAATCTGCTCCGCTCCTGCTCAGCGAAGATAAGATTTGCCGAAATTTAATCTGCTCCGCTCCTGCTCAGCGAAGATAAGATGTAGTATATTTAGCCTGCTCCACTCCTACTTAGTGGAGATAAGGCTAGTGGCTTAAATCTTCTCTGTTCCTGCTCAACGAAGATAATATTTGCCGAAATTTAATCTGCTCCGCTATTGCTCAGTGAAGATAAAATCTGTTATATTTAGCCTACTCCACTCCTGCTCAATGGAGATAAGGCTAGTGGCTCAAATCTGCTCCACTCCTACTCAGCGAATATAAGATTTGCTGAAATTTGATCTGCTCTGCTCCTACTCAGCGAAGATAAGATCTGCTATATTTAGCCTGCTCCATTCCTGCTCAGTGGAGATAAGGCTAGTGGCTTAAATCAGCTCCGCTCCTGCTCAATGAAGATAAGATTTGCCGAAATTTGATCTGCTCTGCTCCTGCTCAGCGAAAGTAAGATCTGTTATATCTAGCCTGCTTCGCTCCTGCTCAGGGGAGGTAAGGCGAGTGGCTTAAATCAACTCTGCTCCTACTCAACGAAGATAAGATTTGCCAAAATTTGATCTGCTTCGCTCCTGCTCAGCTAAAGTAAGATCTGCTATATCTAGCCTGCTCCGCTCCTGCTTAGCGAAAATAAGATTTGCCGAAATTTGATTTGATCCGCTCCTACTCAGCGAAGATAAGATCTACAATCTTCAGTTTGCTCCATTGCCGATATATGGAGATAAGACTTGTAGTTTCAGCCTGCTCCCTTGCCATCTCAAGGAGATAAGGCTTGTGGCTTAAATCTACTCTATTGCTGATACATGAAGATAAGATTCACCAAAATTTGTAATTTTAATCAATCTTGCCATATCGTCCTCTGGGGAACCTACCTGTAGAACTGATTTCATAGGGTCTATACTTATGCCGAATGATTAGGATGTCATGATTAGAATGAGTCAAATACTCCTAACTAGATGTATTATGAATGACATTTGTATGAATGCAGAATGTCATGAGAATGATCCTCTTTTTAACGCTTAAGTCATCAATTCTCATTGTTCATCAAGGCTGTATCACTGACGTATTATGCTGCCATATTGTTCAGCTGGTATTTCTAACAGAAAACCCAAAGAAACAATCACATTTTGCTTAACTGGTTTGCCTCACTGTAACTTCTGGGTCCATCCCACTGTACCTCTTTGACATAAGGTTTGTACCATCTTCAAATCATCCCACTACAACTTAGGAGTATGGGATTTGTATCAACTTTAATCATCTGATCATTCTCTAGGTGACCTGACCAGATATGTATGCATGATATTTGTATGAATGTAGAACATCATCTTTCCTCCGAGAACGATCTCCTTTTAATGCTTAGGTTGACATTGCTCGTTATTCGTTGAGGCTGTGTTACCAACACAATATTTTTGCTTAACCAATCTCCTTGTCAGAAAATCTGAAGGGATAGTCATAATTTAGACTCCTCTTTTTCAAATCTCTAACCCTTAGGTTTGGCGAGTTCTAAATAATAGTCCTATTTCAGATTCCCGTACTATTTAGAAATTCTCAGAGTAATATGTAAAACTCCTTTTGTTCAAATATTATTGGTCCAATAACCATTATTTCAATGAAAAATGCTTGAAAAAGATTACCACAATGGACAATACGAAAATTTATTAGGAGCAAAGCTCAAAAATGAAATAATCAAGATAGCAAATTTTACTAAGATTCAAAATGAATAAAGTGAAAACATGTGCCCCAGATATCATAGAAGGAGCTTTTCTGAGCAAACTCCTTGAGGACCCTTTTTAGCTCAATATGTGTTTAGGGGATCTAGAGTACTCTGTTGAGGCCCCAAGACGTAACATCTCTCCTTCTTGTTAATTCAGAGAAAGTGAGACTACCACATGCCCCATTTTATCAAAATTTGAATTGCCCTTTATGGGTTTTCAATTTAAAACCCCTTTGGTCTCAATGTGCCCTTTGCGGGTTTTCACCTTGGCCTCTCCTTTTCTTTTTCTTCTTTTTTGAAGGTGAAGTATGTCTTGATTGAATCAAAATTCACAGTATGAGGCAAGTTCTTGCCATCCATCTTGGCCAATATCAATGCTTCTCAAGAGAATGTCTTCTTTACCACATAAGGTCCTCCCAATTTAGTATCCATCTCCCTCTAAAATTCTTTTTGCATGGGACATATTTTCTTTGATAATAGGTCCCCTTTATGGAATTCTCTAGGGCGAACCTTTTTGGTGAGCTCGCACCATTCGCTTTTGGTTCACTTGACCTTGAGGATAGCCCTTAGCCTCCTTTCTTCGATCAGATTCCCTTGATCATATCGAACTTGGATATATTCTACTCCAACCAGCTTCATCTCTAACAAAACTTGAAGAGAATAAATCTCGACTTCAATGGGCAAAGTCGCCTCCACAAATTAATGAGAAAGGCGCTGCCCCGGTAGGGCCTTGACACGCGTTCAATAAGCATAGATAAATCTTAATTATTTTCCCACAATCTTTTTCTTTTTTTTTTCTCACCGTTCTTTTTGAAGTGATATGGTGTTTAATCTTGAACAGACTGCAAACTTCTGATATCGTGCTATTGTTCAAACTTTAGTGCACCGTCAGATATAATCATTTTTGGCATTCCATACTGATATAGATTTCAAGAATTTACTGATCATCAGCTTTTTGATGTTGGCAAACAAAGCAGCTTCCACCGACCCAGTGAAGTGATGGACAACCACACAGATGAATCGATGCCCACTAGAAGCTTTTGGCAGGATCAGCCCAATGACATCCATGCCCCATAAAGAGCAAGGCCAATGGACTCTACTGATTCTTTGTAAAGTAGGATATTGTTCTGCCATCCTTAACAAATCAAGTGATAAGCTACAATCTTGGTTCTCTTTAAAATCCTGAAGTTCCTTTGGACACATATCTTACTCGAAAGAGATTCTGAGTCAATAGCAGTGTCACTCATATCATTGATATCTGGAGACCTGCTATAGGGACGAAGAAAGATAGAAGAACAAGGTAATTTAAGCATATTTATTCGTGTAGTATAATTATGAACGAAATGGAAACAATAAAAGAATTTTTGCTTGAAGTGAGAAACAAAAGATGCATTTTATTGAAATAAAGATGCTGGACATAAACCTACTTTACAAAAAGATTCTTATTGCTCCTAGGCTCAAAGCAATAAGCGTGTTCTGGACATTACTCCGAATTGATTCTAAAAAATACAAGGATTTCTTCCATAGTCCCATTATTCAAAACACTCTCAGTTATGTAAGGGTGAATGCCTGATGGATTCTCTTCCCCGCATTCTTAATTATCGCATTTTCCCCCATTATCAGCATGGTTGGATAACGGATTTTCTACACCAGATGGGTTATCAAATTTCATAATGCTCATCTTGATGAGCCTTTCAATTAACTTTTTGAAAGTGGTACAGTTTTCTATCGAGTGCCCTGTTACTCCCGCGTGATACTCGTATTGAGCATTTGTATTGTACCATTTGGGGAACGGAGGATGAATAGGTTCTAAGTAGAATGGAGATACCACGTGGGCATCGAAAAATTTTTGGTACAACTCTCTATACGTCATCGGGATAGAAGTAAACTAGAGTCTTTCTGTATTTGCCTTCGAGTTGAACTTTTGTCTTGGTGGGACTTGATGACCCGTGGCTATCATTTTTGATTGATTCACAGTGATCGGTTTCACATATCCCTTGTTATACGTGTTCACATTGTTAATCTCATCTTCTCTTTTCTTTGAGGCCAACCTCCTTGTGTTTTCTCCTGCCTCTATCTTTCCGCACCTAATTGTATTCTCTATCATCTCACCAGACATCACTATGTCCGAGAAACTCTTCGTTGCACTTTCCAACATGTGATTAATAAAGGTACTTTCAGGCTATTAATGAAGAGCATGGTTGTTTCTTTTTCCAACAGCGGCGGTTGGACTTGTGTGGCTACCTCTCTCCATCTCTGAGCGTATTGTCTGAAGCTCTCACTTGGCCTTTTCTCCATGTTCTGTAACGTAATCCTGTTAGGTGCTATATCCGTTACATGCCCATATTACTTCATGAAAACCTGTGCTAAGTCCTTCCATGATTTGACTTGGGTACGACTCAGCTGATTGTACCATCTGCGCTCAGCCCCAGTCAAACTGTCCTGAAAACAGTGAATCAACAACTGATCGTTGTTGACATATCCCGTCATTCTTTGACAGAACATTGTAATGTGAGCTTCAAGGTAGCTGGTTCCATTATATTTTTCAAACTCTGGCATTTTGAACTTTGGAGGAAGTACCAGATCTGGGACTAGGCTCAACTCCTTAGCATCCATTCCACAATGATAATCAGCGCTCTCCAACTCCTTGAATTTCTCCTCTAGCCATTTATATCGGTCCTCCAGTTGTTTTGGGAACACCGCTCTTGTCTTTCCCACTTCAGTTACATCATCGAGATTAGAGACCATGGGTTTTGCCAGATTATCTTCGGGATTGGATCTCGAGCCTGTTGGGAAGTTTACTAGTACCGAAGTACCAGTATGATATTGGGGTCCGATATTGACACACACCCTTTGTGGTTGGGCTTGAGTGCTCGTTGGGGTAAAGCCAGGAGGATAGGCAGGGTCTCCACTGTCATCTCTAATGTTGATCATAGGGCTTTTCCCTTTTTCTTGGCCCTCAGCTAGCAACTGCATTAACTGGCTCATCATGTTTCTTTGAGATTCCATCATCTGATCCCTCATATCCTGTTGGATCTTGGTCAACTATTCTTGCATCTGAGCTTGCAGCTGATCCTATATCTCCTTTTGCATTTGTTCCAATTTTTCCAACCTTTGATCTATAGCTTTTGTTTTCCTTCGTGTGTAGTAATGGTATTCTAGGGTAACTAAAATAATTTTACCTAATTAGGGTCTCTTTTGTGAAAAACTAATGCAAATGATGCAATGCAATGTAGATGCATAGAATGAATGTAAAAGAAAGAGAGACGTTGATTCTGAATTCAATTCCATTAGAACAACTTTTCTAGAAAGCAAATCTCTTTACATAAAATGGATTACATATGCGACATTGCCCTCATAGTCCAGGTGAAGACACCGATCATTTTCTTCATATCCGAATGTTATGATCAAATCATGTGAGCTTTCCAAAAGATGTCTCTATTATCACCTTTCTGCTTGATCCAGGTCGCGGCCCATTGCTCACTTATCCCCGTGACGCTTATTAGTTCTTTTAAGAAAATTGAGATGCAACGGCTCTCGAATAATCCTTGTTGGCTGGGATCCTTGGGCAATAAAACAAAGTCTTGTTTTCCTCCGTGGACTATCAGTCTTCTTCCGTCGGGTTTACTCGAACCATATTCGGACGACCGTATTATATTCCACTTTATCAAGAAATTCATTTTCTTATGACAAACTCTTCTATGTAGCAATCGAATATTAATCAACACCTCCTTTCTACGATGATGCAATGCAATGCAATCAAAATAAAAGAGAACACGTTAACACAGGAGAAATAAACAACACAGAACCCCTGTCCGTGTGACCACTAGGGTTTGGCGTGGATCTACCTAGGGTAGGCTCTAGGATAAGCTCCTAGGTCTCTCTATATGTGGTTCAGTTTTAAAGTTGGGATACCTGAACCAACAGATTCCTCCATCTTCACCCATTATAGGCTTATATAGACCGAGTTCAGTTTAGGGGAATACATTTCCCTATGGCTGCATGGAGATGAAAATCTCACGAAGACATAGGTATGGATGTATCCCGGAAGCGATTCACTATCCTGCACGGAGGTGAAAACCTCACGAAGGAAATAGCTTCTCACTCCCACTTAAAAGGTGTGACCACAACGGTCATGCAATATGATGCAGGAATATCCTACAAGACTCTAACCATGACAAACATATGACCCAAACAAAACGCGACAAAAGAATCGTAATTTTTCAAATAAAAATTTACGTTTTCGACAAAAGAAAATAAATTAATTAATTTCTACGACTTGACTCTCTGATAGATTCCCTAGTGGAGTCGCCAAGCTGTCGAAACCATTTTTCATTTTGAAAAATGGGAGTCGACTTAAAAACAAAAATGGAGTCGCCACCAATCTTTTTTCGAGGTGTGATTGGGCCACCTTAAAATTGATCGCTTTAATAAAATGTTTTGATTTATTAAAAAAAATAATTTTGGTCCACAAAATTTGAGAAAACGGGTTCGGGAGTCGGTTACGTAGGAGGACGGATTAGCACCCTCATAACGCCTAAAATTGGTACCGAATTGATTAATTAATGTCTTGGTGTCGAAAAAAATTAAAAATATTTAAAATACGATCCTTTTATTTAAGAGAAAACTTGAGTAAATTGAACTGGAAGTTAAGACCCTCTTATCTCGAAGAAATAAAATGTCACACTCAGTGAGTTAGGATGCAACACTTCAAACCTTTGAAACTAAGCCTGTCATTTGATTTTTAAAACTCGTGCAGTGAAGTCTAAAAAGGATATTCAATTATTTGGGTCAAATGAAAAATCGAAACTTAGTAAGTTAGGGCACGATTTCTCAAAATTCCAAACATAGAATATTACCTTTATTTTTTAGAAATTCTTATCTCGAGATACAAAATGTCATATCCAGTGAGTTAGGACACAGAATATTGCCTTTATTTTTTAGAAATCCTTATCTCGAGATACAAAATGTCATATCCAGTGAGTTAGGACACAACACTTCGAATTACTGAGAATAAGCTTTTATTTGAAATTTATACGTTTTGATTGAAAAAAAAGGGTACTCGGTTACTTAGATTCAACGAGGAAAATTGGAACCCAGTAAGTTAGGGTACAATCTTCTCAAAGATGCCAGGTACCGAGTATTGCCTTATTTTGAAAACTCTTGAATAAAACGATTTTAAAACTTAAACGATATTAAAACACGCCCTTTTAAGCGAATAAAATGCGATGGAATAATAATGTACAACGCAAAGTAAGAATTCATAAACAAAATGTTATAATAATGAATCACAAATAACAAATAAATACAAAGTAAGAAAATCTAAAATAAAATATAAAACAATTCTAAGCAAATAATACATAAAAAGGATTTAAAATGGATGTTATAAAATGCGATCCAAAGTATATAAAATGATTTAAAAAAAATAGTATCCATTCAAGATGAAATAATATATAAAACTCTTTAAAAATAATATAAAACAATTCAAAATATATAATGTGTAAAAAAAATTTAAAATAGAAAATATATGAAAATATTAAAGTAAATAATGTATAAAAATTTAAAATGAGCATTATATAAAAAGTTAAATAGATAATAACAAAAGAATGTAAAATAGATAAATAAATAAATAGAATCTTAATAACAAGAGTAAATATATATATATATATATATAAAAGAAAAATAATAATGAAAATAATATTTATATATAAATAGAGATAGAAATATAATAATAGTAGAAATGTAAATAGATAAATAAAAATTAGATAAATAATAATAGTATTAGAATAACAAAATAAATATAAATAGAAACATAATAATAATAATAGCAATAATATATTAAATTAGTTAATTTGATAATAAAATAGTGAAAATAAAAAAGATTAAATCGAACCTTAAAGCAAAATTTTGGGGCAAATAAAAAATAAATAAAAGGAAATGGACCAATTTGAACGTGTGAATAACAAGGAGGGACCAAAACGGAAATAATCCCCACCCTCCAAAACGCACAGCTTTAAGGGGACTAAAATGCAGTCAAAACAAATTTTAGGACCCCAAAAAAATAATGAAAACTTAATTGCAAAACAATAAAAAACAGAAGGGCTAGAAGCGATTGAACGAATTTAGAATAAACAAAGAAATTAAAATCAAATGGACAAAATTCTCACGCAATTGAAAGAGAAAAGAAAATAATTTAATTCCAATAAAAATAGGAAAAGAGAGAATAATCCAATTCCAAATTGAAGAATACCAATGTCCCCCCTTTTCAAAGAACAAGATACCCCTATTTATATACATGTGGTTTACTAAAAATAGCCTAACTAATTTAATAATAAAATAAAATAAAATAAAATATTTTTATTTTTAGCCTTTTACCAAGTCAACAAAATTTGATAACCCCTTGGTTTTCTTTGTCTTTCTGATTTGGCCACAATTTAATGATTGTCATTCAATTTTACCCTTTTTAACTTGTTTTCGACCAATTGCATCTTTGGCTTCGGTTATTATTTTTTCGGGCCCAGGCCAAAATTAGCCTATTACAATATATATTTTAATTGAACGTATAAAATTAAAATATTGTCATCTGTTCAAGTGTTTATATATTATTAATATATAATATTATCATCTGTAGCCGAAGGGATAAAAAAGAGAGAAACCAGAGTGGTTGATGGCATAGCTTCTTTGACAATCACTCTACCTCGTGGTCTTCCTTTCTTCTATAGTCCGCCAGATAAATTTTAAGATTATTGCTTGATAATCCTTTGAATTTCATTAGGTATAAAATTTAATTTAATTTAATCTATAATTTTATATATATATTTTGATTTTGATTAATTTTTGTACAAAATTTTGATATTAACGTATGTACTAAATTGAGATTCAACCCTTTTAAATATATAATTTATATGAATATATTAAATTCAAAAACAAAATAAAAATAAGTAATAATTTGTTTAAAATTAAATTATAGTGACAAAATATTTAAACAATTTAAAAACAAATCATTGTGAATTTAAATCTTTTATAAATTAAATCACAATAACAAACTATGTAAATATTTGTTACATAATTCAAAAACAAAAAATAATTAGAATGCAACACGAAAAATAAAATAAAAATTTATAAACAAAATATTAACTAATAAAAACATAATATGCATTTATTGGAAAAATAAATAAATTTATAATAATAAATCTATAACAATACTTAATACAAAAACAAAAACACAATTTCTTTGAACAAAAAAAAAAAAAATACTACTCCTTTTAACCGAAAGAATAATCCACTATCCCAAAATATAAAGGCCCGGTGTGTCGGATTCACAGCAACCCTATCGTGATAAGTAACTATGGCATTGTTCAAACTTGAACCGGAGACCTTCAGTGTATTAGACTGACGTGATAAATAACTATACTGTGACACCTTATTTGTCAAATATCATTTATTTTAACAATAAAAATTAATAATGTTTAAATTTGACTATTTTCATACGCATTGTAGAAAGTTTTGGAGTTACCTTATAAACTAGTATGAATTTTGACTTTATGTAATTTTGTATATGTATTTTTTACTTGATTCAAATTTTATAAACTATTAACATATTTATTGATATAATATTTATCTATTTGTGTATACAAATAATTATATTTATTTAATATAAAAAATTGATAAATTTATTTAAATATATAGAGCTGAAACCAAAGTTTCATGTATATAATCAGACTAAATTAAAATTCATGCATTAAATTACATATTTAATAAAAATTCATGTATAATATCGAGATGTTTTAACTTAAATGGAAAGGTAGTTAAAACTCTTATCAGACATCCGTTTAGCACGGATTCAAACTATGCTATCCCAATTCCTTACCTATAATATTGTGTAAAATAATGTATAATATTGAGATTTATTCCATACACACTAACGATACATGTATTTTTTAATGATACTTGTCATCTATAATTACCTTGATTCCTCTTTTAATTATACATATTCTAATATAAAAATAATTATATTTATTCAATATAAAAATAATTTAATGTATTTATTTTTGTTAAATATGTTTATTTGAACCACAATCAAAATTATATATATATATATATATATAATTACACTAAATTAAAATTCATATATCAAATTATACAATAAATTAAATTTCAATTTCAATGGAATTTGGATGAGATTTGCTACCTCAAACCCATTATCCATCCAATTTGTTTATTTGATTTCTTTTGCTTATTTTCTTTTGCGATATATATATATATATATATATATAATATTTTAAATTGGATAATCCTAATTTATTAAGAAAAAAAAAACTCTTTTATTAAGTGGCATACTCATTACTCTATCATTATGACTTTGGGTTACTTGGTTTGGTGGAATTAGAGCCATGCCAGTAATAATAGAAAAATAGTAAGTAAGTACAATATTAAAAATGCATAATAGAATTTGTTTTGTGTTATATATATATTTTTTTGTGAATTAAGAGGAGGGTAAAGTCTTAACAATAACGTGATTAGGGTGACTTGAACCTAAGTCACACTTGAAATTGTGAACATCTTGACAATCAAACTAACACACGGGGTTCTTTTGCACCTTACTTTTATATAGAGTTATATAGACTAGATTTTATAATCTCAAGACTTGCTAATTTAGTTATAAATAATTTCAATTTTAATTATATTAAATTATTATTTTCATATGTTATCTAAATAAATTTAAAATTATACTTAAATAATTATAATAAATTATTACTACAACAAAACAGGCCAATGGTGACACTTTTTTTTTTATACTTAGGACGATGCAAAAAAGGTTGGTAGAGGCACCCTCGACGATTCTCACAACGCTTTTAAAAATGTCATTGTTAGCACTGTTGGCATAGGCATCATGACGCTTTAGAAAAAGCATCGGCATAATTCAATTTAGGTCGACTTTTATTTAAGGATTGACAAACACTTAGTTAATGCCGGCCTTTAAAAAAGGTTGGGATAGGAGGAAATAGACGACCCAAAAAAAGTCAGAATAAAACATTCATATGCCAAATTTTAAAGAGTTCGCTCATGCCTCCGTTAAAAGCGGCTTAAAAATAGTTGAGTTAGGTCGCACTTGGTCTAACTTTTAAAAGTTGGCACATTTGCTAATCAACGCCAGCCTAAAAAAGTTGAGTTAATGTATTTTTATGCCGACACAAGAAGGGTTGATTTAGGTTAGATCGTTGGGTTAGATCATGCCAACTCCAACTTTATAATGGTTGTACTAGATGCAATCAAAATCGACTAAAAAAAGGTTAGGGTAGACCATTCTATGCCAACCTTATAAAG
This sequence comes from Gossypium stocksii, assembly GCA_020496765.1. Taxonomy (NCBI): domain Eukaryota; kingdom Viridiplantae; phylum Streptophyta; class Magnoliopsida; order Malvales; family Malvaceae; genus Gossypium; species Gossypium stocksii. The sequence goes on from CM035627.1 coordinate 32,917,298, forward strand.
GTTGAGATAGACCCGTCTAAGGCAACCTTAAAAAGGTTGGGATAAACCTTGTTTGCACCAACACGTTACATACTTGGCTCATGTCCCATGTTTTTTACAAATTTTTCCCTAGCTTTTGAAGAGCCTATTTTGGTGAAATATGAGCAACTTTGTAACATCCCAAAATAGGGCCTAATCGGAATAGTGGTTTCGTAACCACAAATTCGAGATATAAATAATTATTTTATAATTATTTTGAGGTTTATGATATGATTTCATGATTGTGTGAAAATTTCGTGAAGAAATTCTATGCGTAAAGTGCTTAATTTGAAATTAGGGACTAAATCGAATAAGTTGCAAAATTTGCATTCTAGAAGTTTTTAGTATGAAATTGCTTTGGAATATTAATTAGGAGGTTTTAAATAGCAATTTGACCAATTTCTAAGTTCATGGACAAAAATTGGACATGGGTGGAATTTTTGAAAGTTTAGTAAGGAAGGGCATTTTGGTCATTTGGATATTAAATGAAATAAAATGGGAAAAATAACACAAAATTGATCATCTTCTTCATTAGTTGCTGCCGATTTTTGCTCTCCACCATAGCTAGGGTTTCTTCAACTTTCAAGCTTCATAGTAAGTGCATCTAAGCCCCGTTTTTGATGATTTTTATATTTTTAGAATCCCGGTAGCTCGATAAAGCTTATGCTAGCAATAATTTAAGTTAGGGTTCATATTTGGAGAAATACCCATAGGTGAAAAGTGTGTATTTTGATATTTTATGATAAAATATGAGGTTTTAGATTATGTTAGACAACTTGTGCTACTCGGTTTTAGGTAAAAACGAGTAAAAGGGCTTAATAGGTAAAAATACCTATTATACATAAGTGTATGTTATAGTAGGAATTTGAAGATGTTGTTGGTAAATAAATGATCAGCATGTCTTAAAATACAAGAATTTGTGATAAATTTTGATTTCTGAGCCTTGGGAAAAAAGTGTAAATATGTAAAAGTTTAGGGGAAAAAATGTAATTTTGCCAAAATTTGAGTAAAGGGCTATTTTGATAAATGTGAGTATTAAATAAGCTAAATTTGCTATTATAGATCAAGAAGAACGAAGTTCGGGAGTAGATCGGGGAAAGGAAAAAGTAAAGGACTAAATTGTAAAGTTTAGTCACATTTTGTATTGAGGTAAGTTTACGGTAAATAAATGCAATATTCCTTCATTTTACATTGATATTGTCAATTTCCAGCATATATATATTTAACTTATGAAAATATTCAAAGTTGAATTAAAGTCGATGTGACAGAGAAAAAGCATTAGAAAGCCCCGTTTAAACCTTAGGAGTGTTAGGATACAAAATGTCATGACATTTGGGGTCGACAGGATAGGAATGAGCCATGTAAGTCCATATAAGATATATGGCTTTGGAGACAGGAATGAGCCATGTAAGCTCATATTAGATGCATTAGAGACAGGAATAATTCATGTAAGTCCATGTCAAGGACATGGCATTGGCAGGATATTGTTAAACAGGAAAGACCCTAGTATCCTTAGTATTCCGAGCGGTTCAACGGGCCATTGTACAAGTTAAATTACAGTGAATTATTAGCAAAGGAAAGGTAGATTGTATTTATGAATAATGAAAGATCAGGTAAGAAAGAAGGTAAGTGAATAAAGAAGAAGGTAGGAAATGAGATGTAAAGAATGATGCTAGGTGACATTATGCATAATTATTCCTTGTGTTGAATGTTGTGATTTATTTGCTTGTAAACTTACTAAGCCTAGTGCTTACTCTCTTTATTTCCTTCTTCTTATAGTTCTTGCCAAGCCACTCGGGGATCGAAGGAAACATCGGAGATTCGATCACACTATCGAAGGAATCACTTTGGTATAGTTAGACGTTTCGTTTCGTGTATGGCATGTATAGGGACTTGGCTTCTTTTGATATGGATGTTCTTATGATATGTTCAATGAATGGGGTGTAAATACTTGTTAGCGAATAGCTAATGGAATGAATAATCATACACATGTTTAATAGTATGTATGCTTGAATGAGAACTATCACAAGAAAACTATGAGAAATGTGAAAGTAGTCTAAAAACAGATTCAACAGCAGAAATGATGTGACTTTGAAAAATCACTAAAATAGTAGGAATGGAGTTAAATAGTGAATGAGGTATGAAATTAAATCTTAATGAGTCTAATTTAATATGGAAGAAACAGAGTAAGCAAAAGAGTTGTATATTATGAGTTATTTACACTTAAGTGGGACTGCTCTAGACTGACTCTGTAATCCCCTGTTCTGATTTTGAAAATTTACCATAAATTGTACATAAATAATTAGGTGTTATAGTTTATATTCCTAGATTCCTTATTTAGTCTAATTTTTAATGAAATAAACGGCATTCTTATTTGAATTTTGTAGAGAGATAAAATTATCTCGTAGTGAACAAAGGTCAGAGCAGTCGAACTCTGTAATAGGGGAGATTTTAACTAATAAACTGTACTAATTGGCTAAGCCAAAAATTCTAGAAAAAAATTAGTAGATAGATATATGAGTCTAGTTTCAGGTAAAATTTACGGATCTTAATTTTGAGTTTTGGAACTTGAGATATGAATTTTTAAGCGACTATGATGCAAAATGGCAGTAAATTTCGAGAAGATTAAATAAATGATTTAAGGTTGCTTAAGTAATAGATTAAGTTTAGTAACGCCTCGTGCTCGACTCCGGCGACAGTCTCGGGTAAGGGGTGTTACAAACTTTGTATATGTTGGGTTTGGACAAGTTTGAGACGATATTAATTGAACAATTAATTAACATAAATTGATCATATTAATACAAAATTACCATTAAATAATGCAGTTATAGTTTACATATAAAATCCTAATAGAAGCAGTCAACACATTGGCAACATGTTGTCAACTTGTTGTCCATTACATCACTTGGTAACTGCATTCAGTGAATGCGTTGCCAACATGTTGTCAACTTGTTTCCCATGACATCAAAAAATTGTGGGACAACTACATTCATAAACTACTATAACATATATATACACACATAATATGTGACAAGCCTTATTCATCTTCATCATCCAAACTGAAGGCCTCGTCATCAAGTCCTCTAGTTTGAAATTCAATTGCAAAAATAATAATGCACCTTTTCTACTTATATGAGTTAGATACGGAACAGCATGAACACGTGAGAAGAATATTTCAGTAATAGGCAAAAAAAACCATAAATTGGAGCTAAATCAACAGTTTTCATCAGTACATCCATTAATTATTGGTTGAACAAATAGTGAAGACATCAAATAATAAACTAACATTCAATTACAACACAAACAAATAGCCAAATACCAATAATCAATCTATATTAAACCATTAGCAAACTTATTTGTAATCTAGTTCTAATAGTAAATATTTGACTTACTTTGTAACACCCTTAACCTGTATTCGTTGCTGAACTAAGGTCAGGAGTGTTACTAAATAAATCAGAACTTTTATAGACATTTCACATTCATCAACATTATATCATAAAAATATATCATCAATGAGTCCCTTATGAAGGTCTACGAGACCTTAAACATGTATTAGAAGAGGGTCGAAACTAAACCGAACACATACAAAAATTTTCAAAACTTATCATTTTTCAAGGTTATAGAGGTCACACGTCCGTGTGGGCAGGCCGTGTGCCTCACACGGCATTAGACATGCCCGTGTGTCTAGGCTGTGGCAAAACAGGGCATACATTTTGACTTGCACCACACGGCTGAGGACACGCCCTTGTGCCAGGCCGTGTGAAATTTAGGGAGGTTACTGACTTGGGTCACATGGCCGACCACACGCCCATGTGCGAACCCGTGTGCCACCCACGGCCAATAGACACGCCCGTGTGTTTAGGCCGTGTCAAACCTGTAGGGTATACTGACTTAATTCGAAAGGGTACCTCAAGGGACACAGGGCCTGTACCATGACCGTGTGTCACACATGGCTGAGACACACGCTCGTGTGGATAAAAATAGGCCATTCGAAAAGCCAACTTTGCCACCCATTTTGGGTCATCCCTACAATCACAAATAACACATAAATTGCACAACGTTTCCAGCCAAATATAACTTCAAAATATGTGCCATTCTAATCGTATAATCACCAACCAAATCCAAGCTCATTAGCAATAGCAAAATATGCCAAAACTACATGCCAAACTCAACCAAACATATATGATCATTACCTCAATTATCATTTCCATTTTCATGTAAATATCATACTAATTTTCACAATCAAAATCATACCAAATTAACCATTTCATATTGGCCTTTCATGACCATCAAAACATACCATTTACCAAACACAAAATCCATATCAAACAAAACCATATTTTCAACCATAAGCTAGCCATATCACATGGTATAACATATATACATATAAAAACATATCTCAAATACTTCTAGCCTATACATGCCATATTTTAATATTTACACTTTCAAAAGGTTCCAAAATAGAATTCGATAGTGTGATGATGATCCTTGACAATCCCCAAGCTCTCGGTAGCTTCGATATCCATAAAACAATGCAAACACACACAAAGTAAGCTACAAAGAGCTTTGTAAGCCATATACAAATAAATTTATCACACAACTCAATTATAAACCAAATTATTCATAAATCTCATGGCATAACACAATATCAATTTCATAATCTACAAATATTTCAAATATAAACATAGCTCACTTGTACATATAACACATTTCATTTCCATGTACTCATATACTTTCAATTGCTCATATACATACCTTTCATTATCAAATATCAGATACATCTCAAACATACCTGGTTCGAATATACTTTAACATAGTCATACATTTCTCGAAAATTTCTCGTTGAACCGTATGAAATAAAATAGGATACGCAGATGGCTCGAAAAGCTCGTACAATGCCAACATCTCAGACGTGGTCTTACATGTAATTAGATATTGATGCCACTGTCCCAGACAGGGTCTTACACGAAATCAAATATGATGCCGATGCCCTAGACATGGTCTTACACGTAAATCACAAATCGATGCCAATGTCCCAGACATGGTCTTACACGAAATCACATATCGGATCTTATGTCATGACATATGTATCCTAACTATTCCTAGGTTCATACGGGGCTTTTCGGACATCGTCACATATTCAGAAATTTCTCAGAATTCATTTATTTAGCTCTCATGGCCATTCAACACAATTCAATAATCACATAAGCTCAACTTAATCAATAATGCATTTATTTGTATATAGACTTACCTCATTCGGATTCGTACGAATGAAAACGGCTATTCAACGATTTTTGACTTTTCCCGATCTAATTCCATTTTCTTTGGTTCTCGATCTAAACACATTCAAATTTAACTATTTTATTTAACAAATCATTCAATTCAATCCAAAAACATATAATTAGGGATTTTACAAATTAGCCCTCATATTTGCACATTTTGACATTTTAGTCCCTATTTCATAAAATCACAAAATACACAAAATTTAACTTCATCATAGTTAGGTCGAATATTCACATTGCTCATACAAGTCCACACATTTCATTTATTTCACATTTTAGTCCTCCAAATTTTCATTTTTCACAATTTAGCCCAATTACTCAAATTCATCAAAATTTCAAAGACAAAACATATTAATCTCCCACATATATTTCATTTTCTAACATCAAACATCACAAAGCTTACAATTTCATCAATAGCATAACTCAAAATCATCATCAATTCTAAAAATTTAGACATGGGCTTGATAGTAAACTTAGCAATAATCTCAAAAACATAAAAATCATCAAAAAATGATCAAAATCACATACCTAATTTTGCTTGACCATGGTCGAATGAATAAAAGCACAAAACCTTTTTCCTTTCTTGCAATTTCGATGGTGGGTGGATAGAAAATGGCCACCATTTTGTTATATTAAAATTAATATTATCATAATAATTAAATACAATTTTTGTCCTTATTATAAAACCATTTAAAACATTCATTTAATGTCAATATTAGTCCACTATCACTTAAAATGGTCTAATTACCATTTAAGGCCATTACATTCAAGAGCCATATTCAATTTGGCACCAAATCAATTAATTAGCCGTATTTACTTTTTATGCGATTTAGTCCTTTTTACAAATTAAGCACACAATCGATCAAATTTTCATACGAAACTTTCAAACATGCTAATTCACATATAATAAACACAAAAAATAATATTTAAATATTTTTTGACTCGAATATGTGGTCCTGAAACTACTATTTCGACTAGGGTCTAAATCGGGCTGTTACATACTTGACATTCCCTTTGCCATACACTCATTGAGGAGATCCTTTTACTTCTTCTCATGAGCATACCTCATATCCATGAACTTTGCCTCTCAAATTTTAGTCAATTTTATAAACCTTTCTTTTACCCCGCCTATTAAATGAGCTTCTTACTCTGCAGCCTCCGTATGGAATCGAGATTCTACTTTCTCGAATAGAGCCTTCTCCTGAACTGCTTGTTCGACTTGGATTGTTTGTATTTGCTCGGCATGTTTAGTGCTCATTTCTTCAATTAATGTACTAATGGCTGGTGTAAATTGGCTTCCTCAAGTGACTGAACCATAGCCAAACAATCTAGATTTGGTTATCTCATGTCCATTTCCCAACACTTTTCCATACTTGTCAGGGTCGAACACTTGTTTATACTTCTCTTTTTCCAATGCAACATTATCTTGATGCGTGAAAGAACTCCTAGGTGTTGGCATAAAGTCTTTAACCTTCTTGCATGCTTCATCCTATAGTTCTCTTTCATTAGAAAAATCCATTTTAAAAGTAGTAAAACTGATGTCAAAATAAAATAAAAGAAATAAATAATACAAATTGTTTCTTACATAAACTTGTTCTGCAACCTCACTATTCAATTTGTCACTTCCATCTTTCTGTAAATGTTGGAATCTAAACTGCTCCAAACACGAGGGTTCAAGACCTTCCTTCTCAGCCTATATTATACAACAAAACAATAGTTGTTAACAATATTCACCAATGAGCACAGAACAATTAAGATAAGTTATATATTAATTAATATGTAATACTTACAAATTTTACATTAGGGGTCGTATATCCTATATTACCAACGACGTGTGCATAACGCACCTTTGTTTGGGATTCTTTCGTCTTTTTTTATTCTATTTGTTGTTAAAATTAATGCAAAAAAAAATTAGAGTAATAGGAAAGATAAGTTTATTGTGGCTCATTCAACAAATCATGCATATATGCAACCCCCACTTTGACCATACCGTAAGTGAAAGCAGAAAAGTGGAACATTTAGTACAATAAAAGTGTGTATTGCAGCTTGTGGTGTTCCCCATCACCTTACCAGCCACTTCCATTGATCATCATGCACACCAGGAGGATTCTTTTCATATATTTCTTCAAGTGCTAGACCTTCTTGGACCATCTTTTTGTAGCATCTAGTCTTCAAAATCGATTTAAACTCTTTACAAAGTTTCCCAACATGTGAGAGAATGTCAGAGTCCTTGTAACAGCCCAAAATGGGGTCTAATCGGAATAGTGGTTTCATAACCACAAAATCTAAATTAAAATAGTTAAATTCTAAAAATTTTATGTTATCTGATTTATTAAATATGCTCTTTGTGAAAATAGTTTAGAAAATTTTCTGATTTGATGGCTAATTGAGATTTAGGACTAAATTGCAAGATGTGATAAATGTGTGTGAAATTGTTGAAATAAGGACTTGATTGAAAGGTGATATGAATTTAGGAGTGTTCATGTTGTTATTAGACCATGAGTTACTGGCATAAACACAAAATGGTATTTCTAGAAATGTTTATGAGTAACATGACTCAGGGCATTTTTGTCCAAATCACTAAAAACAAAATAAAAAGATGAAAGAAAGATGAAAATCCTTCATCTTCTTCCTTAGTTGTCTGCCAAATTTCTCTCCACCATAGCCAAGGGTTTTAAGCTTTTTCAAGCAAATTGTAAGTGCATTTTAGCCCCGTTTTCAATTATTTTCGTATTTTTGAGTTCCTCTAAGCTTAAATTTCATGATTTTACCATTTATTGAGGGGAAATTGAATCTCAAAAATTTACCCATTCTTGAGAAAATTTGTGATTTGACGGGTAATGGTAGAAAATTAGTTTTTAAAGTGTTATTTACGAGTTTTTCTAAGTAGTTTTCGATAAAAATGCCCTTAAAGGACTAAAATGAGAAAAATGGAAATTTACTCATAAGTATATGAAAATGTGTGATTCTTGGATTGTTATTATGAAAAAGATTTAGTTAAGTCTAAATGGTTAAGAAAATAGAATGAAATTGAGTTTACGAGACTAGGGGCAAAATGGTTATTTTGCCCAAAAGTCCGGTTTGTGATCGAATTTGAGTATGAAATTGATAAAATGTGTTAAATGTGTCTATTTAGATCAAGAAAGAAGAGAAAGCGATTGAGATCTTGGAAAAGAAAAGGTAGTAAACTAATTCGAGATTTAGTCGTTTTGTTATCGAGATAAGTCATGAGTAAATTATAGCACATTTACATTATTGTTAATTATTTGATGATTTCTAAGTGAAAATATGTGAATATGACTTACAAATTATGAAATTGTATGATTTTATGTATTTGGTTAAATCCCGTTTGAACTGTCAGAATGACTCCAGATATGTGTGACATGTCATTTGAGGGCTTCTGATTCTGTCTGATTCCGTATCCTGGGTACTGGGTGTACTTACATGTGTTACAGTCACCTGTCAGCTTATGTGTGCAGGCCCGTGGATTACGTCTGTATTTCTGTGATCTGAAGTAGCTTCGGCTACATATTCTGGTGGCTTTGGCCACATATTCTGATGGCTTTTGCCATGTTTCTATATTGGCTTCGGCCACATTTCTGTGAGGCACTTCAGTACTAACCCCTGTATATACGTTTCTGTTCTGAATATTCTACGGGAATTAATTTGGTTGTGTGAAGCATTTGTGTAGGTTAAGCAATTGAAAATGAATTGAACATGATATATGCGTGAATGCCTATATTTGGACATTTTGGTAAGAATGTGTATAAGTAAGTATATGAATGTTGCATTTATGCTATGTGGAAATAAGATGTCTTAGCTAATTATGTGCATTTTGCTACTGATTTACCTATGGCTTACTAACCTACTTGTAGCTTACTCCCTTTCCTTTTTCCTTTCTCTTAGATTATCGAGCATAGAGCGTACTGGGATTGGTGATTGAAGGAGGCTCGTCTCACACTATCAAGCTACCTTGGTATATGTATACATGATTTTGATATTTTGAGTTTGGCATGTATAGGTGGCTAGTCTTTGTATAAGTATTATTTTGTAAGTTTAATAGAATAGGTTTGTATATGATACTTGTTTTGTAAATGATTTTATAAATGTAATCATTTTGAGTATGTGTCATTGGAATTGGTTGAAATGAATGGTATGTATGTGTAAGTGTGTTTCAGGGAGGTCAAGGCTTGGTAAATAGCCTGACACGGCCTGCACGGCAGAGCACACGGGCGTGTGCCATGACCGTGTGTTAGTGGACAGTTTACTCCATGGGTAGAGGGCACGGGCGTGCCAAGGCCGTGGGGGACACACGGCTTGACCCTGTGGGCATATACACAGACCGTGCCTCCTCTGCACCTTAATTTAAGTTTTAGTGGTCCACACGGGAAAGAGACACGGCCGTGTGTCTCGACCGTGTAGGGCACATGCCCCTAAATGACCGTGTGGGGTGACCATGGCCAATTTGACAGTTTTGACCATGGTCGTTAGACATGGGCGTGTGAAGGCCACACAGCCTTATCACACGGCCGTGATATATGTCATACGGGCGTGTGACGTTGTTTCAAAAGTGAAAAATTTTTCGGATTTCCGATGCGATAGGATTCGAATCCTAATTATCTGAGATGTTAGTATTGTGTAACCTTCGATAAGGCTAAAATTGTAATGATCTTGTTGTAAACATGAGTCTGTTCTTTGATAAGTCCGGTAATGCTCATTACTCGATTCCGATAACGGTTTCGGGTAAGGGGTGTTACAGTCCTCCACCTTACCTTGAACATCAAACTTTTCCTGCACATATAATGTAACACCCCGAACCCGGCCCAGACGTTATGGCCATGTTCGGTGTGCTACATCACCTAGACTATCCTACGCCGCCCTATTTACTAAGTCCGGTGGTGAGTTTTGAAAAGTAATGCTTGATTTTTAGAAATTCCCGTTTTAATAATTATTCAACTTAATCTCTATTCCATTTGATAAGCGATTCATTTTAACCTTATTATCCTACTTAGCCATTAGTATTGTCAGGTTGGTTAAGAAAACATTTGTTAAATTTTCGAAAAATGGTGTGTAGTTGTGGTTGAAATAAAACAGCTGAAAATCCCAAATAAAAACAGTCATAGTGGCCTTATTACAACCCATTAACAAATTTAAAAGTAGAAACCGATAATTAGAAATATAAAGTAGTAAAACTTATTTAAACCGTGCTCAGTCCTCGTGGCCACTCTGAATCCCTCCCAGCAACCAAGTCACGATATAGGGCTCACCTGCAAGGATGGAAAGAGAAGGGTGAGTTTGGGAAAACTCAGTGTGTGCAGAACCCATCCAAAGCCCACATCGGCTCGAGCCCACTAGGCCTGAGCTCTAACCAGTCTCAGTCAAATACTGGGCCGAAGCCCTATTCAGATTACGGATACTGGGCCAAAGCCCTATAACAGATACTGGGCCGAAGCCCTATTCAGATAACAGTTTGGCCCATAGGCCCATCACAGTACAGTACAGTATAACAGTATGAATGCAACCCAATTGGGGAGACTACTCAACCCACCAACCGCTACACACCACCCGTACCAGCCAACACACCATGTGGGGAATAACTCGACCCACCCAGCCCACACACCACAGTCGCAGCATGGCTGCTCAAATAAACAGTATACGAGGTAAAGCCCTTTTCAGAAACAGTACGAGGCATAGCCCCTTTCAGTAATGTGGCAGTGCCACTCACACTTCCTCTAATATAAACCCAACCCATGCATCAGACATACCTACATCATGGTATGCAGTAACAGAAACAGTCATGTCAAACAGTACAGTCGATTTTAGCCCTAGGGGTATAATGGTAATTTTATACTTAGGGGTAAATCAGTAATTTCTCACCCTAAGGGTATTTCAGTAATGTTGTTCTCTTATTACAGTTTTATTATAATTACAGCCTTTATTATTACAGTGGTTGTTACAGAAACTCATTTAATTCAGTTTATCAGTTTTAGCACTTAGGCCCTAAAACGCCTAATGGCTCTACCATGTCATTTTAGCCCATTAGGCCCATTTAAGCCTTAATTTTCAATCCATTATCTTGTTTTAACAGTTTTTATGCCTATAATCCATATTATTGCCTTTAAACCTATTTTTACCCAAATGGGCCCAAATTGCCCATTGGGCCCATATTCGGCCCACCGAGGCCCAACTTACTGTAGCGCCCAAAATTCCGCGGTCAACCCGCCTGACAGTGCCGATTCCAAAACCAACCTTCTCCTACCAACTTAAGAGCGTTCGCACGCTCACAAGCTCTCGAAATGCCAGAATTTTGGTATTTCAGCTTTTCGGCTTTTGTCGATTTAAGCATTGAAGGGTGTTCGAAACACACACCTGTTTTGCAGTTTCACCAACGAGACCTCCTATGCGACAGTTCCTACAACCCAATATCTGATCGATTAATCAATAGATCTACGAAAAACCAAAGCCACAATCCCTTACCACATTTGGCCACACCCTTAATGGCCATGAAAACTTACCCCTGACGATTTAGGTGCAGTAGATCTAGATCTGGTGATACCGATGCCTTCAACTCCTTGCTTGATCACCTTCCTCACTAACTATCACTCAAAAAGAATAAAATACCACTTTGAATTACTAAAAGTCCAAATCGACAATCTCCCTAACTTTAGGGACTTTCAGCTTTTCCAAAACATGAAATAATGTACAGATATGAGGTACTAAGCACTTACCAATGATTTCTCTTCGATTCCTATGCAGATCTGATGTAAATCTGACCCTTAAATGTTAGTAGAACCCTTATCTCTGAGATCTGCAAATTCAGCTATCTCCCTAAAACTATGGTGATTTCGGTTTTTCAACTAGAGAAGAAGATGGCGATTTGGGCTATGAGTTTGAGTGATGGTGTCGAAAATGATATGGCTCAAGGGGATGTAGTAATCGGCCACAACAGGTGAAAGGAACAGGGGTAATTTGGCTTAGAAAGATTCGGCAAAAGAAAGCAGTTTTCGGGATTTCTGGCACTTTGAGCAATTGGCTATGGCTGTTTTTGAGAGGGATGGAAGCAAAAGAAAGAGTGGATTTGAGTAAGGAGGGTATTCGGCTAGGGAAGAGATCAAAGAGGAAAAAGAAAAGTGGAAGAAAATAATGGTAGAGGTGAAGAAGAAGAAATCGGCTAGAAGCTTTCTAGGGAGGCAAGTTTCGGCTTTTCTGACAGTAAAAGAGAAGATTAATTCCTAAGGTGGCTAACCCTAATTCTTATGACAGAAAATAGAAAAAGATATAACCCTAATATCACACTTGAGTAATCGGCCCAAGTCCCTAAAAGCCCTTGCCGAAATTCCTACTTAAATTAGTCACATGCCCGGCACATGCTTAAAAATTAAAAAGAACACTACGCTTACCTTGCAACTCGAACCCTTGTCCTCGAATACCCACTTAGGCGCCACTTTTTTAGGAGCTTAGTGGTGCCACCTTGCCACTCTACCAAGGCTCCCTTTGTGACATATTTAACACGGTTTTTCTTAAAGGCCCACTTAACCAAGTCCCCTTTCACTTGAAAATCCAACTTAATATTTTACCGGGTTTTAACTTAAGCTTGGGCCTTCTAAAGGCCCACTAACACATGTACATACATTTTCAACCTTCAGAACACCAAAAATTTTAAAATTTCACTAAAATTCACAAAACCCGAAAAATCTCAAAAATCAGGGCGTTACAACTCTACCCCCTTAAAGAAATTTCGGCCTCGAAATTTACCTGATCCAAATAACTGAGGGTATTGTTAACGCATCATCTCTTCAGGCTCCCAAGCAGCTTCTTCTCTACCATGGTTACGCCACAGCACCTTCACCAGTGGAACTGACTTCCTCCTTAAGACTTTGACCTCATGCTCCAAGATTTGCACAGGCTCCTCCTCGAAGGTCAAATCAGTATTCACCGCAATCTCTTCTACTGGTACAATATGCGAAGGATCCGACCGATACTGTCTTAACATGGATACGTGAAAAAAATCATGAATACGGTTCAACTCTGGCGGCAACTCCAACTGATATGCTACTGGCCCAATCCATTTGAGAATCCTATAAGGCCCAATAAACCGCGGACTTAGCTTGCCCTTTCTACCGAATCTCAAGATCTTCTTCCAAGGCGACACCTTTAGGAACACCATATCCCCAATAGCGAACTCAATCTCCTTACGCTTAAGGTCAGCATATGACTTTTGCCGATCAGACACCTCCTTTAACCGATCTCGAATCAGCTTAACCTTACTTTCAGTATTTGCCACCAATTCTGGTCCAAGCACTTTACGTTCTCCTAACTCTGTCCAACACGTAGGAGTACGACATCTCTGCCCATAAAGTGCCTCATATGGAGCCATCTGAATACTTGCTTGATAGCTGAATTTGCCAATGGCAAGTAGTCTTCCCAACTACCACAAAAGTCAATCACACATCCTCTCAACATGTCCTCCAACACTTGAATAACCCTCTCAAACTGACCATCTGTCTGAGGGTGAAATGCAGTACTAAAGTCCAATCGCGTGCCTAACGCCTCATGCAACTTCTTCCAGAATTGAGATGTAAATCTAGGGTCTCAATCAGAAATTATCGAAACTGGCACCCCATGCAAACGCACAATTTCTACTACATACAATTTGGCCAACTTCTACAGTGACTAATCGGTTCTGACCGGTACAAAATGAGCAGACTTCGTCAACCTATCCATGATTACCCATACAGAGTCTTTCTTTGAAGATGTCAAAGGCAATCCACTCACAAAATCCATTGTTACTCTTTCCCATTTCCACTGCGGAATCTTCACTGGCTGCAACAATCCAGAAGGCAATTGGTGCTCAGCTTTAACTTGCCAAACATTTCCCAACGAACTCAGTCACCTCTTGCTTAAGTCCAGGCCACCAATAAACCTCTCACAAATCTTTATACAACTTATTACCTCCAGGGTGCATAGCACAAGGTCCACCATGAGCCTCACCCAGAATCAACTGCCTTAGATCAGAGTCCTTAGGAATGCAAATTCTCCCACGGAAACAAAGAACCCCATCAGAATTCAGTCTAAAATCCTCACTCTCACCATTCTTGACTTGCTGAAATCGAGGAATCAACGAATCATCCTTCAACTGTAACTCTTTGATTCTCTCAGTCCAAGTCGGTCTTACTTGCAACTCTGCTAGCAAGCTCCCATCATCATACAAACTCAAACGAGCAAACATGGCCTTTAACTCCGCAACGGTCCTTCGACTCAGTGCATCAGCCACTACATTAGCCTTGCCAGGGTGGTATTCAATTGAACAGTCATAGTCCTTAAGCAACTCTATCCATCTCCGTTGCCTAAGATTCAACTCCTTCTGAGTTAACAGATATTTGAGACTTTTATGGTCAGTGTATATAATACACTTTTCCCCATAAAGGTAGTGTCTCCAGATTTTCAATGCAAATACCATCGCTGCCAACTCCAAATCATGCGTAGGGTAATTCGCCTCATGAGGCTTAAGCTGTCGCGAAGCATAAGTAACCACCTTACCCTCTTGCATCAGTACACAACCTAATTCTACATGTAAAGCATCACTATAAACTGTAAAGTCCTTCCCAGATTCCGGCTGAATCAACACTGACGCCTCAGTCAACACCTTTTTTAGCTTATCAAAAGCTTCTTGCTGCCTTTTAGTCCAATTAAAGGCTACTCCCTTCCTTAACAATTTCGTTAACGGAGCCGCGATGATAGAAAACCCCTCAACAAACCTTCCATAATAGTCTGCCAAACCCAAAAAACTACGAATTTCCGACACCGTCCTAGGCGGCTTCCAATCCAGAACTGCCTCAATTTTGCGAGGATCTACCCTAATCCCCTCAGCAGAAACAACATGACCCAGAAAAGTCACTTCTCGAAGCCAGAATTTGCACTTGCTAAATTTCACATACAGCTGCTTTTCCCTCAAAACTTGCAGAACAATTTGAAGATGCTCGTCATGCTTCTCCTCTATTTCTGAATACACCAATATATCGTCAATAAAGACGACCACGAATCAATCCAAGTACGGTTGGAATACTCGATTCATTAAAACCATAAAAGCTGCTGGTGCATTTGTCAATCCAAATGGCATAACCAAAAACTCGTAGTGACCATAGCGAGTTCTGAATGCCGTCTTATGCATATCCACCTCCTTTACCCTTAACTGATGATATCCAGATCGAAGGTCGATCTTGGAAACACTGAAGCTCCTTGAAGCTGGTCGAACAAATCGTCTATTCTCGGCAGAGGGTACTTGTTCTTTATCGTCAGTTTGTTCAACTAGCGATACTCGATGCACATACGCATCGTTCCATCTTTCTTTTTCACGAACAGTACCGGTGCTCTTGAATCTGGGCTTTCAATTCCACTAACTCCTTTGGTGCCATTCTGTAAGGCGCAATGGACACTGGAGCTGTTCCAAGCAACAGATCGATCCCAAATTCTACTTCTCGGTTAGGAGGTAATCCAGGAAGCTCCTCAGGAAATACATCTTAAAATTCATTAACAGTCCTCACTGTCTCCACTGTCACCCTTTCGAGCTTAGTTTGACTCACGAACGCCAAGTATGCTTCACAACCTTTGCGCATCAACCTTTCAGCCCTTAAGGTAGAAACCACATTGGACAAATAGTCCCTACGTTCACCAATAACCATCACCTCCTCGCCTTCGGTTGTTCTTAATACCATTCTTTTGGCCACACAATCCAGCGTTGCCTTGTGCTTGGTTAACCAGTCCATGCCTAAAATCAAGTCGAATTCTCCAAAAGGTAACTCCATTAAATCTCCAGTAAAGATCCAACCCTGAGTCTCTAAAGGCACTTCCCTAAATAGTTTGTCTACTTTAACAGAGTGACCTAAAGGACTAACTACTGCGACCCCACTCACAGTCTCCTCAGAATGCACACCCAACGACCCAGAAATTCCACAAGCAACATACGAATGCGTCAAGCCCATATCAATTAAAGCAGTAAATGGTGTATGAGATATTAAGAACGTACCAGTTATAACATCAGGTGCATCACCCTCCTCGCGACGGCGAGCAGCATACACTAAGGCTGGCTGACGAGCCTCAGCATTACCAGCCCCCTGCCAGGTGCTCCACGACTACGTCTATTACCATTGCCTCCTCTACCTTTACCACGACCCCTTGGCAGTGGCAGTCCTCCTCGCGTAGGCAGAGCAACCCTCTGATCAACAGCGTGAGCCTGAGCTGGCTTCTGTGGGCAGTCCTTAACCTGATGTTCCTTAGACCCATAACGAAAACAAGCTCCACTGTGTTTCCAGCATTCTCCTCGATGAACTCTGCCACAGTCTCCACAAGCCTGTGGTCTAACAACACTCACTGGCACAGCTCGCACTGGTTCTTCTGCTCTAGCCCTCTTAAAATTTCGGTTTGCAGCTCTTGATGTTCCAGAATCTCTCTTAAAACGGTTGCGATCCCTATCGCGATTCTGCCTTTCAGCTTACTTCACTTCCTCGGCTATCTTAGCCTTCTCCACCAGTGCAGCAAAGTCGCGCTCCCTCACCAGTGCAGCAAAGTCGCGCTCCCTCTGCGGTGCTATCAAAACTCTCAGCTCATCTCTGAGGCCATCCTCAAACCGAACACTACGCTCATACTCGGTGGAAACAATGCCACTAGCATACCGGTTTAATCACAGAAATTCTGCCTCATATTCAGCCATAGTCTTACTACCCTGGGTTAGGTTCAGAAATTCCTTCCTTCGTGCGTCCACATAACTAGCCCCAACATATTTCGCCTTGAAAGACTGCTTGAACAATTCCCAAGTTACCCTCTCAGCTGGGGTACCCTCTCTCACGGTGATCCACCATTGATACGCCTCATCTCTCAGCAACGATACCGCTCCTTTTAACTTCTGCTCCACTGAGTAGTCCAAGTCATCCATGATTTGCTTTGTGGCTTCCAGCCAGTACTCAGCCACATTCGGGGCCACTCTAGATATGCCCCTAAAAACTTCCGCTCCATTGGCCCGGAGTCACTCAGAAATGGACCCCTATTCATGGCCCCAACATTGGCTCCAGCCACCCTTTCCAGAACTCTCAGTATGGCTTGGGACAGAGCGTCGTCCCCTGCGGCCTGATCGTACGACCCATTATCCTCAACCAGTGGTCGTGCCTCTCCTGCTGGCATATGCTCAGAAGACGATGATCCAGCTTGAGCACTAACTCGGCCTCGTCCATGGCCTCGTCCACGAGCAGCTCTTGTACTCATATCGATTATCTGATTTATGAATTTTATGACATTAGTTAATGTTTCAGTTGTTTATTACAGAGTATCTTATGAACAGATAAAATTTCAGAGTTGTGTTTGCGCGATCGTAGCCTAGCTACTGTCTCAGTTTCCTAGGGTTTAGTTTACCCTACAGTTTCAGTTTTATAGCCTTAATACTACCTCACCTATAGTATCACATCCAAGGCTCAGTACTATCTACGGTTTTATTTTCAGTACAGTACAGAAGTTAAGGCAGAAAATACTTACAACTTGGTGCCGGGGATTCAGTGTGCCACTTTTCGATTTATCAGATCAACTAGTCTGAGGCCTCTTAAAAATCAATGTTTCAAAACAACTTGTTTAAAAACTACAATTTAAAGAAAAAAAACCTTTTTAAAACCAAAAATTTTCCGAAAATCTGATTTTTCAAAAATACCCTTCTTAATTCTAAAATTTTTTTTGAAAACCCTTTTTTGGACCCAATCCACAGCCGAGTTGTTGCAACCTGGCTCTGATACCACTAAATGTAACACCCCGAACCCGGCCCAGACGTTATGGCCATGTCCGGTGTGCTACATCACCTAGACTATCCTATGCCGCCCTATTTACTAAGTCTGGTGGTGAGTTTTGAAAAGCAATGCTTGATTTTTGGAAATTCCCAATAATTATTCAACTTAATCTCTATTCCATTTGATAACCGATTCATTTTAACCTTATTATCCTACTTAGCCATTAGTATTGTCAGGTTGGTTAAGAAAACATTTGTTAAATTTTCGAAAAATGGTGTATAGTTGTGGTTGAAATAAAACAGTTGAAAATCCCAAATAAAAACAGTCATAGTGGCCTTATTACAACCCATTAACAAATTTAAAAGTAGAAACCGATAATTAGAAATATAAAGTAGTAAAACTTATTTAAACCGTGCTCAGTCCTCGTGGCCACTCTGAATCCCTCCCAGCAACCAAGTCACGATCTAGGGCTCACCTACAAGGATGGAAAGAGAAGGGTGAGTTTGGAAAAACTCAGTGTGTGCAGAACCCATCCAAAGCCCACATCGGCTCGAGCCCACTAGGTCTGAGCCCTAACCAGTCTCAGTCAGATACTGGGCCGAAGCCCTATTCAGATTACGGATACTGGGCCAAAGCCCTATAATAGATACTGGGCCGAAGCCCTATTTAGATAACAGTTTGGCCCATAGGCCCATCACAGTACAGTACAGTATAACAGTATGAATGTAACCCAATTGGGGAGACTACTCAACCCACCAACCACTACACACCACCCGTACCAGCCAACACACCATGTGGGGAATAACTCGACCCACCCAGCCCACACACCACAGTCGCAGCATGGCCGCTCAAATAAACAGTATACGAGGCAAAGCCCCTTTCAGAAACAGTACGAGGCATAACCCCTTTCAGTAACGTGGCAGTGCCACTCACACTTCCTCCAATATAAACCCAACCCATGCATCAGACATACCTATATCATGGTATGCAGTAACAGAAACAGTCATGTCAAACAGTACAGTCAATTTTAGCCCTAGGGGTAAAATGTTAATTTTATACTTAGGGGTAAATTAGTAATTTCTCACCCTAAGGGTATTTCAGTAATGTTGTTCTCTTATTACAGTTTTTATTATTATTATAGCCTCTATTATTACAGTGGTTGTTACAGAAACTCATTTAATTCAGTTTATCAGTTTTAGCACTTAGGCCCTAAAACCCCTAATGGCTCTACCATGCCATTTTAGCCCATTAGGCCCATTTAAGCCTTAATTTCCAATCCATTATGTTGTTTTAACAGTTTCTATGCCTATAATCCATATTATTGCCTTTAAACCTATTTTTACCCAAATGGGCCCAAATTGCCCATTGGGCTCATATTCGGCCCACCGAGGCCCAACTTACCGTAGCGCCCAAAATTCCGCGGTCAACCCGCCTGACAGTGCCGATTCCAAAACCAACCTTCTCCTACCAACTTGAGAGCGTTCGTACGCTCACAAGCTCTCGAAATGCCAGAATTTCAGTATTTCGGCTTTTCAACTTTTGCCGATTTAAGCATTGAAGGGTGTTCGAAACACACACCTGTTTTGCAGTTTCACCAACGAGATCTCCTATGCGACAGTTCCTACAACCTAATATCTGATCGATTAATCAATAGATCTACGAAAAACCAAAGCCACAATCCCTTACCACATTCGGCCACACCCTTAATGGCCATGAAAACTTACCCCTGACGATTTAGGTGCAGTAGATCTAGATCTGGTGATACCGATGCCTTCAACTCTTTGCTTGATCACCTTCCTCGCTAACTATCACTCAAAAAGAATAAAATACCACTTTGAATTACTAAAAGTCCAAATCGACAATCTCCCTAACTTTAGGGACTTTCGGCTTTTCCAAAACATGAAATAATGTACAGATCTGAGGTACTAAGCACTTACCAACGATTTCTCTTTGATTCCTATGTAGATCTGATGTAAATCTGACCCTTAAACATTAGTAGAACCCTTATCTCTGAGATCTACAAATTCGGCTATCTCCTTAAAACTATGGTGATTTCGGCTTTTCAACTAGAGAAGAAGATGGCGATTTGGGCTATGAGTTTGAGTGATGGTGTTGACAATGATATGGCTCAAGGGGATGTAGTAATCGGCCACAACAGGTGAAAAGAACAGGGGTAATTTGGCTTAGAAAGATTCGGCAAAAGAAAGCAGTTTTCAGGATTTCTAGCACTTTGAGCAATCGGCTATGGCTGTTTTTGAGAGGGATGGAAGCAAAAGAAAGAGTGGATCTGAGTAAGGAGGGTATTTGGCTAGGGAAGAGATCAAAGAGGAAAAAGAAAAGTGGAAAAAAATAATGGTAGAGGTGAAGAAGAAGAAATCAGCTAGAAGCTTTCTAGGGAGGCAAGTTTCGGCTTTTCTGACAGTAAAAGAGAAGATTAATTCCTAAGTGGCTAACCCTAATTCTTATGACAGAAAATAGAAAAAGATATAACCCTAATATCACACTTGAGTAATCAGCCCAAGTCCCTAAAAGCCCTTGCCGAAATTCCTACTTAAATTAGTCACATGCCCGGCACATGCTTAAAAATTAAAAAGAACACTACGCTTACCTTGCAACTCGAACCCTTGTCCTCGAATACCCACTTAGGCACCACTTTTTTAGGAGCTTAGTGGCGCCACCTTGCCACTCTACCAAGGCTCCCTTTGTGACATATTTAACACGGTTTTTCTTAAAGGCCCACTTAACCAAGTCCCCTTTCACTTGAAAATCCAACTTAATATTTTACCGGGTTTTAACTTAAGCTTGGGCCTTCTAAAGGCCCACTAACACATGTACATACATTTTCAACCTTCAGAACACCAAAAATTTTAAAATTTCACTAAAATTCACAAAACCTGAAAAATCCCGAAAATCAGGGCGTTACATATAACAAATTAATGAAACAAGTATTCATTACATATAATTTCAAATAATGCAAAATTATTGCAATTCATTAAATTAGAAATTTATTATGTACTAAATACATTAATGATTCTCAATATGTTTTCCAACACATATTTGGAAAGATGTTTCCTATGTTTGGTATTCAAAGGACAAATAGTGTAACAGCCTAATTTTCAGTGGCATCGAAACCAATGGTTCGGGACCACCAAAGCAGATGAGTAAGCTCGTAAATTTTATTATAGCATTTACGAGTCAAATGTGGTTTTAGGAAGATTTTTGAATTAGTAATTTATGTTTAATAAGGATTTATTATGTTAAGTAGTTTAGAAAACGAGATATCGAGACCTCAATTTTATAAACTGAATCGTAAGTATTTTTATAAATATTTACGAAGTGTCATTAAGGTAGTATTAAAGTTTCACTAGAAAATTTTAACGTTATGATAGTTAATTAATTAAAAAGGACTAAATTGAAAAAGGTTCAAAACTTGTTAATTGAAGAAATAGTGATTAAATGGATTAAATATTAAATGAGGGAGGACTTAAAGAGTAAATTGTCCAAATTGAACTGGATGAGGCGGCATAAGCACAGAAAAATCAAGAAATTAGGTGATTTAAGGGTAAAATTGGAAATAAAATAAAATTAAAATAGCTAAAATGGGATTTTAAGAGTTTCTAGACCATTTCTTCTCCAATTTTTTGTCCAAAAACACCATTAAAAAGTTCTCAAGGATGGTTTTCATATTTTACCTTCATGTAAGTTTAATTCTTGCCTTTTTCTTGAAATTCTTGTGTTTTTAAGACTTTTACAAGTAGGTCCAACTATCTATTTCAATAGTTTTTGATTTTATTGGAAATTTTGAATGTTACCATTGATGAATACTGGATGTTTCTAGTGAAATAACATGGAATTAAAGCTTTAATTTTGTTATATGATGATTTTATAAAGTGAATTTGATAGATATTGATTTTATGGCTAAATTCTGAAAAGATGAAATATTAGGGTTTGGTATTAAATTATATTTATCAAAGGCTATATGATGACCCAAAATGTTTAGATAAATTGTTAATTAAGAAAAATTAGCTCAATTGGTAGTCTAATTAGGGAGGGACGAAATAGTAAAAGTTGTAAAAGTTGCGGTAATTGTGTAATTTTGAAAATTGAGGGGCATTAATGGTGAAGTGAATTGGAATTGAAATATGTGCTAATAAACAAATAATTTTATATTTTAGATCAAGAGCCCGTAGATAATCGTGAAAAGGAGAAATTAGCAGATTAGTCCCTAAACTATTACAAATTTTACAATTTAATCTAGGTAAGTTTGTATGGTAAAATTTTATTATTTATATGTTAAATTGATGAATGATATTATGTATGTATTCGTATCTATTATTGAAAGAAAAATATTATGGAAATTATGAATGGAAATGAATATCCAATTAAAGTGCAACGTGGGATTAAGTACGATTATTGTCTGGCAAAGGAAGAATTGGCGACAATTTACCCAAGTAAACTGAGGTTCAGCATTTGTTGTGAACTTTCGTGTGAACTTTCGTGTTTACTTTCTATTTAGCTGTCATGAGCTTCTGTTAACTCATATGAGTTTTCGTTTAACCCTAATTGGTTTCTGGTCAGCTCTATTGAGCTTCTGTTTAACCCTTATGGGTTTCTGTTTAGCTCCTATGAGGTTCCATTCAACCCTTATGGGTTTCTATTTAGCACTTATATGTTTCTGTGCAACCTTCGGGCTTTTTAATATGATGTATTCATATCCGTAAGTCGTTCTCTGATTCGGTAAGGATTGGTAAGTAAAATTATGAAATTACTATTGGAAGGCTTATTGTCATTAATGGAATTGTTATGAAATAAATACATTCATCAATTGAAGTTGTGATTGACAGGGAAAGTACATTGGATTAATTTATTCTAATTGATGTGTTATAGTAGGTTTGGTAAGATTTATATTTAAAGCCATCAAACTTACTAGGTTTCTTTAAGCTTACTTGTATTGTTAAATGTTCTTGTAGATTAACGTGAGATCGGGAGATCAGATTAACACATCAAATCACACTATCAACTTGTTCCAGTAGTTTTTGCAACATGTATTATGGTTTATATGGCATGTACAGGGTTGGATTGGTTTGTGTAAATATTAAGAATTATATTTTGTTATATTCCCAACCAACTTATTTATGTATGGTTTAATTATGTTTAATATATGTGTTTGGAGTAGTTAAGTGATGGTTAACTTATAGTTATATAAGTGAATTGACTAAGGTGACAAATTAGAATGTCAGAATATATAGTAAGAAAACAATATTAGAACTAAGAATTGGTTGTTTTGAAGACATTGTTATGGCCCATGAGCATGAAATTGGAGATGTGTAGGTTGAAATCAAGAATGGGTAAGAAAAGTGGCCTTAAAATGGCCTATTTTCGTCCACATGGGCAGTGACACGGGTGTGTGTCTCAGCCGTGTGTGACACACGGCCAACACATGGGTGTGTGATTCAGCTGCGTGTCCACTGTATCTTTAAAATTGAGAAATAGAATGGCCAGGCATTTTCACATGGCCTAGCACACAGGCATATGGCTTAGCCGTATGTTTTAAGTTAGAGAGTTACACGGGCATGAACACGGACTGGGACACAACCATGTGCCCCATATTGAGTGTCCCACATTGAACGCCCATACAGCCTAATATACGGGCATGTCTCTTGGCCGTGTGGTTCACACGGCCTGACCACACAGGCGTGTGCTCCCTACACCTAGTAAGAATTTTTTTTAATTTTGCGAAAAATTTTATGTGTTTTCGGTTTAGTTAAGATTTATTTCTAATGTGTATTTTGAGCCTCGAGGGATCATACAAAGGGCAATATGAGTGATTTATGATTGGTTTTTGATATGTATATTAAATGTTATAAAATGTTTGTATTTAATCTAAAAAGTCTAGTAATGCTTCGTAACCCTGTTCCGACGACGGATAAGGGTTAGGAGTGTTACATTTAGTGGTATCAGAGCTACAGTTTAGCCAATTCTTAGAATGAACGTAGAGTGTAAAAGGTCTAGAAATACATGCCATATAAATCTTTGATAGTGTGATGTTTATGATCCGATCTAACCGTTGTTTTTTTTTATAGATTGTAAAGATATCAGAAAGGTCCAAACATGTTGATAATGATGAAGTTATTAGTAGAGCATAGACATCTAAACATGGGACAAATAGTAATTTTCCAATTCATTAGGCTCAAGAATAAGAACTTAAAAATATGTTTTTTCGGTTTATGAATCAATGGTTTAGTGAATTCATGCAAGAAAGAAACTTGGCCCAGCAACCTCTTCCCCCTTCTGTACCATCTATAGAGCTACTGGTTGCACCACCACCTCCTCGAATGATTGAATCTAATAAATGTACTCCGATCAAAAAACTTAAAAACTATGGGGCCAAAGAATTTTTAAAGAAATAACCTATTTCCCCGATGATTATGTGAGATGTGTTGTTTCCTTACTTAAAGAGGAAGCATATAATTAGTGGTCGACTATAGTGGCTATAGTGCCGAAAGAGAAAATCACTTGGGAATTCTTTCAGAGTGAATTTAAAAAGAAATATGTCGGCAAGAGGTATCTAGACAAAAAGAAGATGAAATTTCTTGAATGCGTCAAGAAAATCGATCAGTAGCTGAGTATGAGAGGGAATTTGTACACATTAGCATATATGCTAGAGAAATCGTACCAACCGAAGAAGAAATATGCATTCGGTTTGAAGAATGGTTAAATGATGAAATTAGAATGATGATTGGGGGCACAAAAATACGAGAATTTATCGTTCTATCAGATCGTGCTTAGAAAATGGAAAAGGTGTACAACAGAAAAATGCAAAAGGATAGAAGGAATAAAGAATCCTACAGAAGAAGTTCTTCCAAGTCATTTTCAGCTTTACCTGCCAAAAAGTCTAGAGATGACTTTAGTCGAGCCACCCCAATGCCAGAATGATCAAACAAGAATAAGATGATTCAACAAGATTACAGGGTATCTATTAGACTCATTGTTAGTGTGGGCAGTGTACAGAATGCTCCTAAGCCCAAATGCAAATATTGTGGGAAATACCATCCGGGTGAATGGAGAAGTAAAGCGAGGGCTTGTTATAAATAAGGAGTAACTGATCATTTCATCCGAAACTGTCCTCAATTACAAAAAGAGGAGAAAGAATAGAAAGAAAATTAATTAGCCACTTCCCAACGAAGTAGACGTTCAGGTCAAAACAATGATACTGGAACTGTTTATTCGGGTATGAAAGATTCTATTGCCCGGTCAGAAGTTAGGGCATCTGCTCGTACTTATGCTATCTAAGTGAGAGAATAAACTACGGTTCCAAACATGATTGCTGGTACATTCTATCTCTTTGATGTTACTGTATATGCATTGATTGTCCCTGGGTCTACACATTCTTATATTTACACTGTGTTAGTATTAGAAAAGAAATTGTTTGTTGAACCTACCTATTATGATATTCAAGTCACTAATCCATTAGGCCAAAGTGTAATAGTTAATTTAGTGTGTGGTGATTGTCCACTAAAAGTAAAAGGTTGTGAATTTTCTACTGATTTGATATTACTACCTTTTTGGGAATTTGATGTTATTCTAGTAATGGATTGGTTAACGAAGCATAATGTTGTAGTAAATTGTAAAGAGAAACGGATTGATTTGAAATGTTAGATAGGGGAAGTAATTTTATTTGAGTCTGAGAATCCAAAAGATATTGTTAGAATTATTTTAGTTTTTTCAGCTCAGAGATTAATGCAAAAAGGTAATGAGGTATTTTTAGCCTACATTCTTGATGCTCGGGATTCTAAATTGAAGCTAGAACAATTATCGGTTGTTAGTGAGTTTGTTGATGTATTTTCTAAGGACTTGTCGAGTTTACCACCTGATCATGAATTGTGATTGATGTGGTTCAAGGAACAGCTCGATATCAGTAACACCAGACCATATGGCACTGTAACGCTAGGGTTTGTGCAAGTGTACACAGTCGTTATCAAGTAATAAGTAAATATCGAGTTATCGTCTCCGTAGGGATTGTATTTGTGTTAAGTCACTTAATTGTAAAATTATAATAACAACTTGGTAAATAAAAACACAATATGATTTGGAAGTGTTGATTGAAATTAAGTATATCAAACTAAATGCAACGATCCCTAATGCAATTTATCCTAAATATGCAACTATATGAATGAAATAGATTTTAGCATAATTAAACACAATTTGCAACAATTATAACATAAATAAACTAGGACAATTACTTTAATTAAACTCAATTTATCATCAACGTGCTTAATAATATTCGGAAAAACATTCCATGGCAACTCGATCTTTCATGAGTTTGGAAACCACACTAGATCCTTTCGGAGTCCTTTATTTAGTAAATATGGATTTTACTGATCCTTATTTACTAAGGGTTTCTTAGTATTCGTGTGAGGTAACAGGGACGTGTTAGGTTTGAAATAGTTTAATCACACAAATCTAAAAACTATGCAGATAACAGAGCTTGGTTAGAGTTGTTATGCAACCTACAATTTAATCGGGTCAAGATCTAAATTGAGCATGCACATTTCAATTATGTGTCCATTAGCCATCGTCTGGTCAGGACCGCTCAACTAATTCAGGTGCATTTCAATCACGTATGAACGAAATACAGACTTGATTTTAATTGAAAACATGATTGATTGAGGCACAAACATTATAAGCATGAATTTAATAAACATTATTTAATCAAAGCAATCATCCTAGCTTAAATAAAATTAAGCTATCATTGTTGTAAACAAGAACAAAGAAATATAGCAAACATTTTCAGATTAAATTAAAGAAAGGAAAGACTAAACCCAAATTAAAGTGGTTGTCACCCAATACTCTGAACAATGAGGGCTCCTTCGTTCTTTCGCTTTGCTCTTATGTTGATGGCTCTCCAAAGTGGCCGACCAAGGGCTCTTTAAGAGGTTTAATTACTAAAATCTCTATGAAGAGATGATGCTAGGTGTGGAAAGATGGAAGAATTAAGAGAAGAGAGAAAGATAAGAATGAGAGATGATTGATGAAATGATGAATGATGAGGGATGAGTAGAAATGTGGGAATGAGGTCTTATTTATAGGTGAGAGGAGGAGGATAGTTTACTAAAAATAGGAGTTGAACTCTTTAAGTATCTTCACTATGTGGCCGGCCATAAATTGAGGAAGTTGAACTGATTTTTGCTTGATTTTTGCTCAATTTAAGTGCCACAACAACTCTGAACTGAGACTCGGTCAAGTGCAAATCTTCAGTTAAATCTCTAAATTCTTCAACATTGCAAGGACCTTGTGCAATTAAACCAAAAAGTGGTTTATGGACAGCCATGTGCAGCCAAATTTTCGGTTGACTTGGTCCTCAATTTGGATGGTTTTGTAATCCAATACAGTTACCAGATCTATCCAAAAAAATCAATAAATTAAAGGACCAAAGAATAAAATTTATCCAATTTAATTAATTAATTAAAACTCAATTTATTAATGAAATATTTACAATATGAATTATTAAATATAATCTTATAATTTATTATTTAATTTAATCATGCATGACCCACTTTATATCTTAAAAATATATTATGCTCAAAATAAATATAAAATAAGTCATTTTATGCATGAAAACTATATAATAAATCACAAAATCACATTTTAATAATTTCTATGTCCTATTTTCATATTTTCGCATATTTCATTAATTTATTAAACAATTACTTAGTTTTAGCAATAAATTTAAGTAAAAAGGTGATTATTTACATAGGAAAAATCATATATATTTTTCAGTTTACAGGCACCAGCTGAGTTAAAGGAACTAAAGGCATAGTTGCAAGAGTTATTAGACAAAGGGTTCATTAGGCCGAGCATGTCTCCTTGGGGTGCTCTTGTTCTATTTGTAAAAAAGAATGATGGATACTTGAGATTGTGCATAGATTACAGACAGTTAAACAAGGTCACAATTAAAAATAAATACCCTTTGCCACGAATCGACGATTTATTTGATCAACTGAAAAGTGTCGTGGTGTTTTCAAAGATAGACCTTAGATCTGGGTATTATTAGTTGAAGGTCAAAGAGTGTGATGTGCCAAAGACTACTTTCAGAACTCGATATGGTCATTATGAATTTTTGGTAATGCCATTCCGCTTGACCAATACCCCTACTCTTTCATGGATTTAATGAATTAGATTTTTCAACCTTATTTGGATATATTTGTAGTTGTGTTCATCGATGATATACTGATCTATTTCAAGACAAAATTTGAGCATACGCAACACTTAATAATTGTGCTACAAATTTTAAGAGAAAAGTAGTTGTACGCAAAGTTTATCAAATGTGAATTCTGGCTTCACGAGGTTGCATTTTTGGCTCATATCGTACTAACTGATGGGATTCAAGTTGACTTGAGCAAAGTATCGGCTGTGATAAATTGGAAAATTCTAAAAAATGTTTTTGAAGTACGAAGTTTTTTGGGCCTAGTAGGTTATTACCGATATTTTGTCAAGAACTTTTCAATGATTGCTTCACCGTTTACTCTTTACTACAGAAAAATGTTGGATTTGTTTGGTCCGATAAATGTCAGTAGGGTTTTGATTAGTTGAAGAAAATGTTGACAGAAGCTCTGGTTTTGACTCAACTAGAATATAGTATACCATATGTTGTTTATAGTGATGTGTCTATAAATGGTTTGGGTTGTGTACTGATGCAGTCAGGAAAGGTTGTGGCTTATGCTTCTTGACATTTAAAGCCACGTGAGAAGAATTATCCTGCACATGATCTTGAGTTGGCTACAACCGTATTTGCTTTGAAGATTTGGAGACATTATTTATACGGTGAGAAATGATACGTGTTTACGGATCATAAAAGTTTGAAGTATTTGATGACTCAGAAAGAGCTGAATTTGAGACAGAGATGGTGGCTAGAATTACTGAAGATTATGATTTGGTTATTGACTACCACCCGGGAAAAGCCAATGTGGTTGCGGATGCACTTAGTCGAAAGTCATTATTGTTTGCACTTCGAGTGTTGAACGTTCATTTATCTATTAATAAAGATGGTTATGTATTAGCAGAATTGAGAACGAAACCTTTGTTTCTTCAATGAATTTGAGAGTTACAAGATAATGATCCGAAATTGGTGTTGAAACGATAGATGGTTCAGGACAATCTGAGTTCAGAGTATAGCATTGATGATAGTGGTATGTTACGTTATCGTAATAGAATTTGTGTTCCGAATAACTCAGATTTGAAAAATGATATTCTTTCTGAAGCTCATAATAGCATGTACTCCATTCATCCAGGTAGTACGAAGATGTATTGTGATTTGAAATAGATGTATTAGTGGCCGGGTATGAAACAGGAAATTTGTGAGTTTGTAGCCAAGTGTTTGATTTGTCAACAAGCAAAAGCAGAACACCAGGTACCAACAAGTTTGTTACAACCTTTCATGATTCCTAAGTGGAAGTGGGAGCATGTCACGATGGATTTTGTATCTAGTTTACTTGTGACTTAGAGAAAGAAAGATTCAATCTGGGTATTTGTTGACATATTGACTAAGTGGGCACATTTTATCTCAGGCAAAATAGACTTTACACTTGAAAAGTTAACAGAATTGTATATATCTAAGATTGTGAGGTTACATGGGGTCCCAACATCCATTATTTCAGATTGAGATATAAGATTTACATTGAGATTTTAGAGTAAACTGCAAGAGGCTTTGGGTACAAAGCTAAATTTCAGCACAAAGTTTCATCCTCAGACTGATGGGCAATCGAAATGAGTGATTTAGATTTTGGAAGATGTTGAGATGTTTTATACTTTAGTTTGGAGGTAACTGGGAAAGGTATATATCGTTGGCTGAATTTGCATATAATAACAATTATCAATCAATGAGGTCACAATATCTGAATTTATTCTCAAGTAACAAATTTCGAGGACAAAAATTTCTAAAAGGGGAGAGTTGTAACAACCTAATTTTCAGTGGCGTCAGAAATAGTGGTGTGGGACCACCAAATTTGACGAGTAAGCTCGTAAATTTTATTATGTCGTATTTATGAATCAAATGTGGTTTTAAGAAGATTTTTCAATTAGTAATTTGTGTTTAATAAGGATTTATTAGGTTAAGTGGTTTAGAAAACGAGGTATCGAGACCTTCATTTTATAAACTGAGCCATAAATATTTTTATAAATATTTATAGAGTGTCATTAAGGTAGTATTAAAGTTTTGCTAGAAAATTTTAACGTTATGATAGTTAATTAGTTAAAAAAAGACTAAATTCAAAAATGTACAAAACTTGTTAATTGAAGAAATAGTGATTAAATGATTAAATATTAAATGAGGGAGGACTTAAAGAGTAAATTGTCCAAAGTGAAGTGGCTGGGGCGGCATAAGCAAAAAAAAAATCAAGAAATTAGGTGATTTAAGGGCAAAATTGGAAATAAAATAAAATTAAAATAGTTAAAATGGGATTTTAAGAGTTTCTAGACCATTTCTTCTCTAGTTTCTATCCAAAAACACCATTGAAAAGCTCTCAAGGCTGGTTTTCATATTTTAGCTTCATGTAAGTTTAATTCTTACCTTTTTCTTGAAATTCTTGTGTTTTTAAGACTTTTACAAGTAGGTCCAACTATCTATTTCATTAGTTTTTTATTTTATTGGAAATTTTGAAATTTACCATTGATGAATGCTGGATGTTTTTGATGAAATAACATGGAATTAGAGCTTTAATTTTGTTATAAGATGATTTTATAAAGTGAATTTGATAGATATTGATTTTAGGACTAAATTATGAAAAGATTAAATATTAGGGTTTGGTATTAAATTTTGTTTATCAAAGGCTAGATGATGACCTAGAATATTTAGATAAATTTTCAATTGAGAAAAAATAGCTCAATTGGTAGACTAATTAGTGAGGGACTAAATAGTAAAAGTTGTAAAAGTTGGGTTAATTGTGTAATTTTAAAAATTAAGGGGTATTAATGGTGAAGTGAATTGGAACTGAAATATGTGCTGATGAACGAATAATTTTATATTTTAGATCAAGAGCCAGTAAATAATCGTGAAAAGGGGAAACTAGCAGATCAGACCTTAAACTACTACAAATTTTACAATTTAATCCAGGTAAGTTCGTATGGTTCAATTTTATTGTTTATATGTTAAATTGAAGAATGATATTATGTATGTATTCATATCTATTATTGAAATAAAAATATTATGGAAATTATGAATGGAAATGAATATCTAATTAAAGTGGAATGCGAGATTGAGTATGATCGTTGTCTGGCAAAGGAAGAATTGATGGCAATTTACCCAAGTAAATTGAGGTTAGTATTTATTGTGAAATTTCGTGTTTACTTTTCGTTTAGCTCTCATGAGCTTCTGTTAACTTATATAAGTTTCCGTTTAACCCTAATGGGTTTCCGTTCAGCCTTATTGAGCTTTTATTTAACCCTTATGGGTTTCTGTTCAGCTCCTATGAGCTTTCGTTCAACCTTTATAGGTTTCTGTTTAGCACTTATGTGCTTCTGTGCAACCTTCGGGCTTCTGAATACGATGTATTCATATCCGTAAGTCATTCTTTAATTCAGTAAGGATTGGTAAGTAAAGTTATGAAATTAATATTGGAAGGCTTATTGTTATTATTGGAATTGTTATGAATTGAATACATTCATCAATTGAAGTTGTGATTGATAGGGAAAGTACATTAAACGAATTTATTTTAGTTGATGTGTTATAGTAGGTTCGGTAAGATTTATATTTAAAGCCATTGAACTTACTAAGTTTCTTTAAGCTTACTTTGTATTGTTAAATGTTCTTGTAGATTAACATGAGGCCGGGAGATCGGATCAACACATCAAGTCACACTATCCAACTTGTTCCGATAGTTTTTGCAACATATATTATGGTTTATATGGCATGTATAGGGTTGGATTGGTTTGTGTAAATGTTAAGAATTGCATTTTGTTATATTCCCAATCAACTTATTTATGTATGGTTTAATTATGTTTTGTAACGCCCCTATCCCAAAACCGTCACCGGAATAGGATGAGGCGTTACCGAAAATTTTGAATCAGATCAGGACATTAAAATTTTGAACATTTTCTTGAATAAAGATCATTCATTTACTAAATTACTAGATGCAAACAAAGTTCGAATTTAAAACTTTTACAAGCAAGTTCCGCAAGATACCATATTCACATGACTTGTATACGAGGGTAGAAGTATCGTTCTACTCGTTGTCTTTCCTATACATACCATAAGCTAATTCCAATTACATGGTTACTGTAATAGCAGATAGTGTGACGAAGTGCTGACGATCCCCGAGCTGGTAGTCAGAATCAACAATCTATAAAACAAAGACACGAAACAACAAAGTAAGCTTTCATAAGCTTAGTAAGTCTTTAAATAATACCATTAACTTTACTGAATTTAAAGACATAATTTCCTATTCAATTTGGTAAATGAAAAATCGTTTGCTGAATGAATCTAATCTCAATTATACATACTTTACTCATCTTCTCATTTACTTAAAAATTTATTTCACATAACCACTTCAATAAATAGTTACCTCAGTGGTCATTTGTAAAGGTACTCAACCACAAATCAAATTTCCCGGGGCTATATCCACTTCCGGGTTACTTTCATAAATGACCAAGATATTCGTAAGCACACAATGCACAATATTCATATATAAGTCACTTAACTTTAAGCTCAAGCAACAAGGTAAATCAGTAACTTCACATGACTCTTCAAATCAATCGAGCATGGTTCAATTGCATAGTAATCTGTACTCATCTCCATAAATTTATATTTTTTATCTCATTCTTGTGACTCAATCCAGAGCAGATTTAATTATGAGTGAAGGATACATACCTGGCCAAATTAAGTTATTCCATCATCATTAAATTTCGATGACTGAAGACACATATGCATAAATCTTATACCTTCAAATACATAGTTTCACAGTTGAACGTAATCAAATCCAATTCGAATCAGTCTTACTTCAAAGGGTAAGTATCAGATACCTGAGTCATTCAATATATACTACGAACTTCATTTGTCATCTTAATGTGGGATCTTGTAATCAAATGCACTTGGCCGGCTAGATATAAAACCCGACCCTAATCACCAGCTTTGAAGCTTACTAAGTCAATGTCCCAAATAATTTCGTACCATAGTCCATTCAGAAGGTTTATCACACTTTATGATATACGCTGGTAGTATTTACATATCACAACATATTAACAGAAGTATTGCTTTCATTCAGACTAACTCATAGTTCACATGATCTACTTTCATCTTTGTAATAGCCGTTCGGCTGTGCCCCATATTCCATAAGTTATTCATTCTCACTTTGTATACATATATCAATACACATCTTACACATATCTAATATTGACCATTCACACCTACACATACGCATTCATCGCATTGGCCATACGACATTATCACATATACACACTTATGCTTATCTCACATTGGCCATTCGGCCTTATCACACATACACATACGCATTCATCATATTGGCCATACGGCCTTATCACATATACACACTTATGCTTATCTCACATTGGCTATTCGGCCTTATTACACATACACATATGCATTCATCACATTGGCCATATGGCCTTTTCACATATACACATTTATGCTTATCTCACATTGGCCATTCGGCCTTATCACACATACACATACGCATTCATCACATTGGCCATACGGCCTTATCACATATACACACTTATGCTTATCTCACATTGGCCATTCGGCCTTATCACACATACACATATGCATTCATCACATTGGCCATACGGCCTTATCACATATACACACTTATGCTTATCTCACATTGGCCATTCGGCCTTATCACACATACACATACGCATTCATCACATTGGCCATACGGCTTTATCACATATACACACTTATGCTTATCTCACATTGGCCATTCGGCCTTATCACACATACACATACGCATTCATCACATTGGCCATACAGCTTTATCACTTATACACACTTATGCTTATCTCACATTGGCCATTCGGCCTTATCACACATACACATACGCATTCATCACATTAGCCATACGGCCTTATCACATATACACACTTATGCTTATTTCACATTGGCCATTCGGCATTATCACACATACACATACGCATTCATCACATTGGCCAAACGGCCTTATCACATATACACACTTACACATTCGGTCTTAATACATATCTTAGTCTCTTCCTTATCAAACAATTTAGTCAATCAGCTTTGATACACATTAGCACATAGAGGACTCTTACATTAATCTTATGCATACTATTAACCAAAAGAAACATATCTATTTATGTACCTTTCATTTCAAGTCTCATACTCAAATAAGATCATTTGTGCAAGTAACATCAATTGATAAAGATACGAGACATGCTAAATTACTTAAAGCTTTTAGAAAAATCAACTCAAATACTTAGGAATTTACTTATGCACATTATTCACGTATAATATATTCGCTAAGTAATACTTATTGACCGTATATACATAGCCACATTAGCCCTATTTCATTGACATATCATTTCTTCAAACTCAAAGTCCCATAAGTACAACATCTATCTGCCTCGATGTAATTCGTTGATTAGACTTAAGTAGGATTAATTCCAAGCACTATAATCACACATAATTTCAATCACCTTTCTTTCGTTTTATCTTCACAATGAGTATTCAATTGTTTATGCATAGTATACGGCTCACATTCATTTCATACTATCACACGATCTTAATAGCACCTTTTTCACTTACCAATATGATATACTTGCCATTAGGCCATATAGTATAATACAACACATCATCATTTTATCTATAAAGTTCGGCTACTTTCATAGATTTCCAGAAATACCCAATTCATGTAATATATCAAATTATAATCGAACATTAACTATGTTTGATTACTTAAGACTTACCTCGGTATAATTTATACGGTTGCAGATCGGCTACTCAATTACTTTCTCTTTTCCCTTATCCAACTTTGGTCCTCTATGCTCTTGAGCTAAATTAAACAATTTAATTTATATTAATCCTTATTCATGTATCTCATTTGGTTATTACACGTTCACTCAAAACATGAAGCACATAGACTTCCATAGCTACACACATTCGGCCGAATAAATCACAAACATAAAGACATTAATACTAAACTTCAACATTTAACAAGCTCATTTATCATCCATCAATCGAACATATAGGTAATTAAATTCAAGTCAAAACAATTTCTCTTCTTACTACCACCTATACGGCAAACTCAATTCCTTATATCCCACATGCATTCAAAATTCAATTTAAAACCATGCATCAATCATAATTTCATTCAGCCATTATATTAAACAAATTCATCAATTAGCTAATGCTCCAAATCTCATACGCATAAACAAGTGTTTGAACATTCATATATCACAAACAACAACATTATTTCCTCTATTTATTAGCATTCATACGGCCATGTTGTAATTTCAATTACTTAAATAATCAACAAATTTCTCAATTAATATCTTAAATAATACAATCTCATGGCCAAAATATAAATATCACACATATACTTCTTACACATCTCAATCACTTAACTTACCTTAACACACATTATATCCCATTGCGAATACATTTAACTCAATGGCCCAAAATCACAAAATTACTTCTATCTATACTTTACATTCAGCATTCTACTCTAATCTACTTGGTACTTCCATTATATATATATATATATATATATTCTTCATATCAATGTTACAATTACTCCAAGTAAATTCAATTCATTCTATTACTTATCCAACTAGACCATGTTCCATTTGTAAGCTCATTCAACCATTACCAAAGCAAGTAGTTAAACATTAAAACTTGAATATATATATATATATATATATATAACGTCTCATATACATGGAGCATATAAATTCAGCTCATCCAAGGTTTACAATCAGTAATTTCACCACACAAAGAAAAAAAACAGGATTTTAACATTAAATTTTAATCCAAGATCTCAAATGCTAAAAATTTCACTTAAAGGATATAGAACATTCCTCCCACACACTCACGGCTATTAAGCCAAAACTTCTTTAATTTACCATAAAGACCGAACCTCCCCAAAGTCTTCAAACCACATATAAAACAATTTAACACATCCACAACACCTATTCCACCATTTCAACTTCAAAACATTAAAACACCACTCAACTTGATTCATATCTTCCATAGCCGAAAGTTTGACTAATTCAACTCAAAATTTCTACTTGGGCAATGTAAGAAGCTCAACAACCATTCAAACTCACAAGAAATTTAAAAGAATTAACAAAAGATCTCACCTTAATCAAGCTAGATGGTAACTGAATGCCATAGCTTCTTTTCTTCTTTTGCTCATTAAGAATCGGCAAAAATGGGGAAACAAAATAAAATAGCTAGCTTTGTTTTTTTTCACCCATTTAACTCATTATATGACTTTTCTTTTTAATTATAACATAAAATAAATATTACTTATAATAATGCATGAATATATATTATATAAATATGTAAAACAAGCAAACTTTTAATCATTACACCACATGGCCGACCACTTATAAGTAAAATGGCAAATTTGACATGCAAACCCCTTGAATTTTATACCATATAATACTAGGCCATTTCACATTTACCTAGCATGTTTTCATAATTCTTATACAAGTCCATATAAATAAATTTCACATCAAATGGCTAAAATCAAAACACCACAATCTCACACATGCATTTTACACATATATTAGACACGAAATTTAACATTCATTAATTTAAACGACTCAGTTTAGTGGTCCCAAAACCACTTCCCGGCTATGGTCAATTTAGGGTTGTCACATGTTTAGTATATGTGTTTAGAGTAGTTAAGTGATGGTTAACTTATAGTTATATAAGTGAATTGACTAAGGTGATAAGTTAGAATGTTAAGATATGTGGTAATAAGACAATATTAAAACTTCTTGGTTGTTTTGAAGACATTGTTATGGCCTATGAGCATGAAACTGGAGATGTGTAGGTTGAAATCAAGAATGGGTGAGAAAAGTGGCATTAAAATGACCTATTTTCGTCTACATGTACAGAGACACAGGCGTGTGTCTCAGCCGTGTGTCATGGCATGTGGTTTGGTCGTGTGTCCTCTGTATCTTTAAAATTGAGAAACAAAATGCCCAGATATTTTGACACGGCGTAGCACACAGGCGTATGACTTGGCCATGTGACCCTTGCTCCTTAATTTTACAAATTAATATGCTCACATGGCATAGCACACGGGCGTATGGCATTTTCTGTGTGTCCTAAGTTAGAGTGTTACACGGGCATGGACACAGGCTGGGACACGGCTGTGTGCCCCACATCGAATGCCCACAAGGTCTAAGACCCAGGCATGCACGGGCGTGTGTTCTCTAGACCTAAGAAGAATTCTTTTTTTTTTTAATTTTGTAAAAAAAAATTATAAGCTTTCGGTTTAGTCTTGATTTATTTCTAATGTTTATTTTAGGCCTCAAGGGCTTATACAAAGGGCAATATGAGTGATTTATGATTGGTTTTTGATATGTATATTAAATTTTATGAAATATTTCTATTTAATTTGAAAAGTCCGGTAATGCTCTGTAACCCTACTCCGGCGATAGATAAGGGTTAGAGGTGTTAGAAATAGAGCAGGTCCTTGCAATTGTGCCGAGGAATTCAACCAATTTGACGTTTCCTTCCCAATAGGTTGGCCATATTGGTTGGTTTCTATTACTATACAAGTTTCAAGTTGAAGATTCCATATGTCTTTCATGTTTGTTAGCCCTCGCTTTCTCTTAGTAGCCTCTGTAAAAAGTAGCAGCGCATATAATGTAACAACTCGTTTTTAGTAAAATCAGAACAGTGGTTTCAAAACCATAAATTTGAGGTCAAAATATTTATTTTAATATTATTTTGAGGTTTACAGCATGATAGTATGATTGCATAAAAATTTCATTGAGGAATTTTATCGTTTGCTTGCTTAATTTGTGAAAAAGGACTAAATTGCATAAAGTATAAAATTTATGTTCTATAAGCTAAAGGTGTCAATTTGCTATGAAATTAAATAGCTGAAGGATTTATGTGATAATTAAACCATTTTTATAGTGAGTGGACATTTATGGACACTAAATAGATGTTTTCAAAGGTTAATTACTAAGGTTAAATTAGTAAATTAATAAATAAATATGGTAAAATAATGTAAAAGATGTTATCATCTTCTTAATGGAGATTTCACCACCAAAAATTAGGGTAGAAAGAAGCCATAAATAAGCTTGAAGGTTCAGCCAACATTCTTTATTCATGTAAGTGCAATTTTGCTCGGTTTTTAATGATTTCTATATTTTTTGAGTTGTTGTAGTTTAGTCTAGCTAACCCAGGGACTAATTTGTGAAACTATTAAAAGTCTAGGGTTTTACCATCGATGAATGTGTATGTTTTTTGATCTTTGATGGTAGAAAATGAATGGTTGTTGTTAGATAAACAACATTTGTTAATGGATTTTTGATAAAAATGTCAATTAGGGATTAAATTGAAAAATGTGTAGAATCCATGGTGAAATTGTGAAATAAGTGAAATATATGGCTTGCTACGGACCTATATGAAATTCGGCTAGCATGGGTATGGGTTGAATTGCATGAATTTTTATTTTTATGAGATAATGAGTAAATTGTAAATATGTTAAAAGTTGAGGGGTAAAAGTGTAAACTTGCAAAAATATGTATGTTAGGCTAAATTGAATAGAATGATAATTGAATAAGTTAAATTTGATTATATATAGATCAAGAAAAACAAAGATTAGAATTAGATCTGGGGAAAAACAAAGTAGTGGATTGATAGCTCGATTTTCATCTATACTATACGAGGTAAGTTCGTATAATTAGAATTGAGCATTTTTATATATACTTATTTGAAATGTATGTATGTGAATTAAGAAACTAAAACATATGCTTATCAAATACCTAATTGATGAAGTTCGAAGAATACCGAGCCCTGTTTGAAACTTAGAATTCGTAGGATATAAGTGACATGCTATTAGGGTTATCGATTTGGTTGAAATCCTACATGTGTTGCAGACTCACCACAGCTCGTATGAGCTTACTGATATTTCAGCTTGTAGGAGCTTACCGTTTCTCAGCTTATTTGAGCTTACCGTTACTTTAGCTCAAAGGAGCTTACCGTTTAAAGCTTGAAAGAGTATACATGTACAGGAATTGACGGATTATCATTCAGTACACTTTGTGTGTACTGCCCGTATATCTAATGATATTCTAAGTGGTTCAACGGGCACAATTTTATTACAGGTTAAGTGAGTTGATAAGAACTAGCATAATAATTACATGGAAATGGTATTACATGTTATAATGAAGCATGAAATGGATGATATATGTATATGGAACTTGTTTAATTATTGTGCTCATCTATGCTTATTGGTTATTATATGTGTTTTACATGACATACCTATTGGTGAATATATGTGTTTAGGCATTTGACAAATTGATTGGAATATACCATGTCTATTTACCTAAATTGTGATTAAATGGTAAGTTTAATTCTATGTTATACGAGCTTACTAAGCTTTATAGCTTACTCTATTTTCTTTTCCATGTTTTATAGTGACTCAAAAGCTCGCTTGGACTGGAAGTCATTAGAGATCTCATCACACTATCCAGCTATAGTTTTGATACTTTTGAACTTGGTGAATTTGGTTATATGGCATGTATAGGCATTGTGGTTATATGTTATGTATAGGTATTGTGGTTAATATGGCCTATATGTTAGTTAAGTACATAGTTAAATGATTTGGCTTATAATTGATGTATGTTTTGGTAATGTGTTTAGCCATGTGATTTGGCTTATTTTGGTAAACTTGGTTATATAAATACGTACAAATGGCCTTTGATATTTGGTTTATAATTACTATGTGAATGCCTTGATTATGAGTTGGTGATTTGAATACCATATGGTTGAGATTTAGAATTTGCATATAGGTTATGTGATAGGCACAAAAGTGACCATATGCTTATGACCATTTAGGTAGCTTTTGAAGTTGATAATAGCATGTTTATAATGGTCAATTTTGATGCTTGATGGCAATTGGTTTAATGGCAGTGAAATTGCATGTTTTATGCTTGATTTTGGTTAGTTTGAATGTTCAATTTGGTTGTGGTTATATGCTACTTGGTATGCCTAGGTTGATGCAAGTTTGGGTGAGAAATGTAGCTTGGAACATAGCCTATTTTCGTCCACATAGGCAGAGACACAGGCGTGTGTCTCAGCCATGTGTGACACACGGTCAGGTGACATGGCCGTGTGTCCCCCATAGTTTTTAATGAAAGCAAGTCAGTAAGTTACACGGGCTAGTGACATGGTCGTGTGGTTGGCTGTGTGACACAAGTCAAAGAGTTAGACGGGGTAGGACACGGTCTGGGACACAGCCATGTGATCCCATTATAATGTCCACACGGCTTGTGACATGAGCATGTCTTTTGGCTATGTAAGACACACGGTCTAGCCACACGGGCGTGTGTCCCCTGTATTTGTAAATTTCAATGTTTTCCCAAAATTTTTCTAAATTCTCGGTTAAGTCCCGAATTGATTTTAATATTTGTTTTGGACCTTGAAGGCTTGTGTTAGGGACTGTACGAGTGAATTGAATGGTTTTTGAATGGAATGAAAAATGGATGTGAAAATGTATGTTTGTTTAAGTGGTAAGCCTGGTAATGCTCTGTAACCCTATTCTGGTAATGGATACGGGTTAAGGGAGTTACATATTATGTTCATAATAACGATAATTTCTTGCAATCATTATATAAATGATGTTGATGAAACATTAATTACCAGCCAGAGTTGGAGGTACTTTTTTCGCTGTTTGACTAGGAGTTTCTTCTCTCATACTTTGGCTATCGGTAAGAGCATTTCCCAAGGTGTTCGAACCTCTCAAGGAAAGTCATACACCTCTTAATGTTCGAGCTTTACTAACCATTTTCCTAGAAAAAACAGAGTAGGTACATACATATATATATATGTTAGGCAACCTATCAACATCTATCATTTTAATAATGAGTGGTAATGGATGAAGGTTAACCAGGAAGTACCAGAGGGAATCGACAGCACACTGAAAAGGTCTTGGAGGAATCGTGTTCTTTTTCTTCTTATTATGTTTCCTTTTCCTTTTTCAATGTTTTGTACTTTGGGTTTTGAGAAGGAGGAAAAGAACAAAAGATTGGAACTAGGAAAGATGAATTTTTGACTTGCTTTTAAGATTTGTTGTTAGCAAAACCTAAGTCAGCGATAAATTTGGAGGAGGGTTGGCTTTTTATTTGCCTATTATGATTTTTATTTTGGGTTTTCTCTTTGGGCTAGGTTTTTACTTGGGCTGACAAGTATATATAGTTCTAGTTTTCAAATTGTGTGCAAATTCAACTGATCATATATGAGATTTGGTTTACCTACGGTGAAAATAAGAGGGAATAAAAGTAAATTCACTTCAAAATTGTAAAAAATATATGAAATAAACGAGTAATAAATTACCTTTGGCTTTGTATCTAGCTTGGGTCGTGGTTAAGATCAAGAGAAACCAAAAGAGAATATGAAAAACTCCTAGGGAACTATGAAACTAAGACTACAAACCATTTTGTTTTGATGAGAACAATAGAGAGGTTTTAAACTACATAAAGTTAAAGCAAAACTTTGTAGAAGAGCCATGAGGGGGTGTAAAATAAGATCTAAGAGATTGCAATAAGTTGATATATAAAAGAAGTGGGTGAATGAATGGAGAGTAGAATATAAACAAAAGGTTGGTGTTTGATAAAATGATGGAACGTAGAAGGGAAAATAAGCTAAAATTTAATCAACCCTTACCATTCCTAAAAAATCAAAACCAAAATTCAATAAAAAAATGTAACAAAACTTTCCAAAAAGAGTTTTGTAAAATAAAGAAGAGTAGTATTAACAATTATAATCTAATCAATCGACGCCTTTCTTACAACAAATCATAGAGCAAAAATCCATCACAAAATTGAACGAAAAATCTAACTCTGTCTTCCTTTCTTTGCCTTCTGTCTCAAAGGAAACCACTTCCCTGCAGTTTCAAAGACCTTCCTTTTTTTTTTATATAAAATATGTACTTTAATTGCTCATCTTCAGTTTTTGCTTCTAAGCAACAGATTCATATGGGATGCTAAACGTAACGCTATTGGGTAGTAAATTGTTCCAAAAAAAAGTACTCTCTAGGTTTTTCTTTAATTACCAGTATCTATTTTTTGGGAAGAAGAAATTGAGAAAAGGAAGAATATGGCAAGGTTGGCTGGAGTTATTCTTTTTTCTTTCTTTCTTTTGTTTACTTTGTACCATTGGTTTCTTGTTGATTTGGCTGCTTCCTCATTGAATCTAGTTGTTTTCAATTAAAAAAT
The DNA here is from genome assembly GCA_020496765.1 of Gossypium stocksii. NCBI lineage: Eukaryota > Viridiplantae > Streptophyta > Magnoliopsida > Malvales > Malvaceae > Gossypium > Gossypium stocksii. The sequence goes on from CM035627.1 coordinate 32,959,800, forward strand.
TACACCCACGTCCATATCCTCACCCATGGTTCCATTTTATTAAACAATTTTTTTTACATTTCTTTTCATAAGTTAGGTGTATCGAATTTAATTTTAAAAAGTTTAGTAAAATGTTTCTGAACAACATAGATTAATTTTTTCTTAGCTTATATTAGTTTCATACCATCACTGCAAATATGCTACTTACAATAATACCATCATTATGCATACATATTAAGTTACAATTTGATGATTACACTACGAATATATGAACTCATCATCTTTTATAGGGGTTTCAACACTTTGATTGTACAAATCTCTTGGCTTTATTTTGATAACATGGAGCCATCCTCCACATAAAATACTTGTTTCGTTTTAGAAGCAAGTATGTATGGATCGTCCGAATCACGGCTCCATGTATGGATAAGCTTAGAAAATTTCACCAAAATAAAGCCATTTGCATCTTTCTTCATATTCATTGGAGATTTTATTTCACCTAATCACATCTAAGCATGATAACCCAAAACCTTTCATAATAGTTTAGCTCGACAATTTCAATGCAACTGCCATAATAGTTTCTCCTATCAGCAAAAACCATTATGCCACTATTTTGAGTCTTACGATGTTGTTCACGTTTTTTTGTATGGACTCTAAAACCATTAATTATAAGCCCATCATAAAAGGAAACCACCTTATGCGGTCTTCGAGCAAGAACAATTACATTAGCACCAATTTGTTCGACTTCCATATTTGGAATCTGACCATATAGTAGGAAATCGATTATCTCTTATTCTATGAAAAAATTTCCACAATGTCCCCTCATTATATAAATAATAAGATAAATTATTTTAACCATGACAATTTACCTAGTTCGCAAGCCATTTCGGGAACTTTTCAACCAACTATTTTTCCTTTGTGTGTTTACTCATCTGAATGCCATCATAAGCAGCTCATTAAGACTCCAAAAATTCCCTACAATATATTCAGTATTTTGTAGAAAATATTGTCAAAATGCATACAGATTATGAAATATTACTTTATTCGTCTCTTAGTTAAGAAAAGAATTGAATGACAAGATTTTTCTTAGGAAACTCACTGGCAGTATGGTGATAGCTTATCACTATGCAATAGAACATAACAATTTGTTTGTGCAAGAGGTGACATGTCCAAGATATTCATTTTTATAGTGCTAATTAGACGCCTTCCAGAAGAGAAAATGTACTATTTTTGAATATTCCCATCATTCGTAGGAGGACAGGAAAATAGTCTCCACATCAGAAAAATAACGGCAGCAAAATGTAAGACATTCTAAAACTATGTACCCTTCAACAATGAAACCTTTGGGATAAGCTTTATTCCACGTACAAGCTTTCAATCCCATACGATACTTGCATCACATACATCTATCTTTACATACTTATTATATACTATGTTAAAATAATAAAGATAAAATATTATGAAATATTAGTGATATATTTCATATACCTTTCAACCGGGTACATCCACTTATATTGAACAAGCCCACCAAGCTTAGCCTCTATCGACAAATGAATAATCAAATGAATCATGACTGTGAAGAAACTTGGAGGAAATATTTTCTCCATTTCACAAAGTGTTAACACCACTTGTATTTGAAGTTGATCAACTTCTTGTGGATCAAGACTTTTTGCACACAATCTCTTAAAAAAATTCGATAGATTTGTGATAACACTTAACAGCTTCTTTTGTACAACTCCTTTTAAACATATAGGACACAAATCTTGCATGAGAGTGTGACCATCATGAATTTTGAGGTTGTTCAACTTGTTCTCTTTCAAATTCATGCATCGAGATACTTTTGATGCATAACTATTGGGTACCTTCAAGTCCTTTACGATGGAGAGGAAAATATCTTTTTCCTTTTATGCAAGAGTGTAACATGCTTGGGTAGGTACTCTTTCCTGTTTCTCATTTTTGGATGAAAATAACTTTAGATGCCAATACCTTATAGGTCATTGTGCTCTTTGTTAAGAAGAGTGCTAACAACATTGTCACATACGTTCTTCTCAATGTGCATGACATCCAAGTTATGTCGAGGAAGATTGTAAAGCCAATAAGACAAGTCGAAAAATATGCTCCTAATCTTTCATAAAGTGTCGTATTGATTTATGAGATTTTCTTCATCTCCCTCTACCACCAATTCTTCAAAATTGTTAAGCAAATCATACCCCTCGTCTACATTAGGTTCTACCGACCCTCTATCAAGCTCTTCTCTCCTTTTTTCAGGCTTTTCCATAAATGAAATTGATACCTTCAACTTCGCTTAAGATATCTTTCCCGGATCTTGGTATATGAGCTACTCCACACTCTATAGTGCCATCAAATTCATGACTCTATTTTCGAAATGAGTGTTCAATTGATAACCATCGATAATGACCCATATAACAAAACTTTCAGCCATACCATAGCCATTGGGATTGAGTTTTTTAGCACATATCAGACAAGCAACATGACCTTTTGTACTGTACCCTAAAAGATTAGCGTAAGGTAAGAAATCATTGATTGTACAAATAAGACAAGCCTATTAAGTGAAAGATTTAGAAGATGTATCAAAAGCATTAACTCTTGTCCACAGTCGCTTTAACTCATTAATTAAAGGCTGTGTGTAAACATCAATGTCGTTGTCGGGTCCTTTCTTACCAGGGATGACCATTGATAATATCATTGATGATTACTTCATTCATGCCCAAGGTTCCAAATTATAAGGAATAAGAAGTACGGGCCATGTACTATGACTTGTACCCATTGTTTGGAATGGATTTAATCTATTACTGGCTAAACCTAGCCTAAAATTGTGAGGATCAACTATAAAATCAAGAAACCTCATATCAAACTCATCCCAAGTAGAACCATCGGTTGGATGTCTCAATATACTATCTTTGGTTCCTCATTCTTTATGCCATCTCATGGATTGTAATGCCTTGGAGGATTGAAATAATCTTTTAAGTTTGGGAATCAAGGGAAAGTATCGTAATACCTTAGCAGGCTTAGAACGGCGACAAATACCATTAACCTGTTCATCTGCATCCAACTCTTCAGAAGACTGCCACCTTTAGCTTTTACATACATCACAGTTGACCTTTTTACTAGCGTCACCCCAATATAACATACAATTGTTAGGGCATACATAAATCTTTACATACCCCAGCTGTAATGCCCCCACACCCGAGACCATCACCGGAGTCGAGGTTGAGGTGTTACTGAACATAATTTTCCATTTTAAGAACTTTGAAACATTTAATTCTACATTCATAGCATACTGTCTACCTGCATTATGGTTACAAAAAAAATCATATCTCTAGTTACAAAACTCAAAATCAAGATCCGTAAATTTTCCCTGAAATTAGACTCATATATCTATATACTAATTTTTTTCTAGAACTTTTGGTTGGGCCAATTAGTACAGTTTATTATTTAAATCTATCCCTGTTTCAGGACTCAACTGCACTGACCTCTGCTTACTACGAACCACTTTTCTATCTCTACAAAATTCATATGACTATGCCGTTTGTTTCTATTAAAACTAGATTCAATAAGGATTTTTAAAATATAAAGAATACCTCCTAATTATTTTTGTACAATTTATGGTGGATTCCCAAATTTGGAACAGGGGATCCAAAAATCGCTCTGCCCCTGTCTCACTAAAACTCAAATGTCTCATCACATATAACTCCTTTACCTGTTTTGCTTCTTCCATATGAAAGTATACACAATAAGATTTAATTCCATATTTAATTCATCAGCTAAGTTGGTTTTTACTATTTTTAGTGATTTTTCAAACTCACATTATTGTTACTGTAATGTTCTTTTTTATGGCAAATTTCATCTTTTTATGAATTTTCATGAACTACGGAACATATTAGTCTCACATAGCATCCAACATTATCTAGGCTAGCCATTCCAATGACTAATCATTACCAAGCATTTTCTTAACCAAACCACAACCATATCATAAGATTATTTACACAAAATAAGAACATTGCTATACATGCCATACTTAAGTTATACAAGCCATTTTACCAAAAAGTCCTTCGGATAGTGTGATTGAGCCTTCGACCTATCCCGATTCCCAAACCGGCTTGTCCAAAACTACCATGAATGGAAAGGAGGGAGTAAGCATAAATGCTTAGTAAGTTCATATGCAAATAACAAGTAACATAACAAATCAATTATACCAAATAACACTAGCATGGTATCACCAAAACAATATCACATTTCTAATCATCATTTATCATCTTACCACATTATTGTTGTTGTATCGAGTTTCAACCCGAGGGTTAAGTACATACGTGTCCAAAGTGTCCATTTCACAACACTTATCAAAATGACACTTGCATCTTGAGTGTTCTTCCATTTCACTAGAATTTTACCCGTTGAACACATCAGAATATAACTCGGATACATGGATAATTTGCACATAAGTGCCACATATGTAATCAAACAACCATGTAACCCGCCCATAAGCGAACTCGGACTCAACTCAACGAGGTCAGGCGTTCGCATCCATAAGTGAACCCGGACTCAACTCAACGAGTTCGGATGCATAGTTACATCTCACGAACTCGGACTCAACTCAACGAGTTCGGACATTTGCATCCATAAGTGAACTCGGACTCAACTCAACGAGCTCGGATGCCCAACCATCCTAGTGACATGTCACTTGTATCCTAATCTATTCCTAAGGTTCAACCGGGATTTTCCTCAATCACATATTTCCCAGTCGTTCTCCTCGGAATATCGGAACCAATACGTTGCCTGCATCTCATACTTATCAATTTAATCACATACTTTTCATACCAATACATAATATTTCACAAAGCATAATATTCATAATAACGAGTATCATATCATATAAATAGCATTAAATCACTTAAAATAGCAGTTATGTTACATTATTTACACATGAACTTACCTCGGTACAAAATATAGTAATTTTGCAATTTAGTCCATAATCTTTTCTTTTCCTTGATCAAGGTTGATTCCACATCTTTCTTGATTTAAAATAACACATTTAACTTATTTAATACTCACATTTATCAAAATAGTCCTAAATTCAAATTTTGGCAAAATTACAATTTTGCCCCTAAACTTTTACATATTTACACTTTTGCCCCAAAGCTCGGAAATTAAATTTTATTTCAAATTCTTATGTTTTAGGACATGCTGATCATTTATTTGCTATTAGCAAGCTCAAATTCCCACTATAACACATACTTATGAACAATATGTACTTTTACCGATTAAGCCGTTTTGTTCGTTTTTACTTAAAATCGAGTAGCACAAGTTGTCTAACATATTTAAAACCTCATATTCTATCATAAAGCATCAAAATACACAAATTTAACTTATGGGTATTTTTCCAAATATGAACCCTAACTTAAATTATTGCTAACATAAGCTTTATCGACTTACGGGGACTACGAAAACGTAAAGAACATTAAAAACGGGGCTTGGAATCACTTACTATGGAGCTTGGAAGCTTGAAACAAACCCTAGCTATGGAGAACCCTTGAAATTTCGTGGAAATGAAGAAGATGATCAATTTTGTGTTATTTTTCCCTTTTTATTTCATGTTAATATCCAAATGACCAAAATGCCCCTCCTTACTAAACTTTCAAAAATTCCATCCATGTCCAAATTTTGTCCATGAACTTAAAATTGGCCAAATTACTATTTAAGACCTCCTAATTAATATGTCAAAGCAATTTCATACTAGAAACTTCTAGAATGCAAGTTTTGCAACTTATTCGATTTAGTCCCTAATTTTAAATTAAGCACTTTATGCATAGAATTTCTTCACGAAATTTTCACACAATCATGCAATCATATCATAAACCTCAAAATAATTATAAAATAATTATTTTTACCTCAGATTTGTGGTCACGAAACTACTATTCCGATTAGGCCCTAATTCGGGATATTACACAAGCTTTAGTGTAGAAATCTTTTTCTTCGCTTCATAATATGTAGTTGGGATTATGTTGCCATCTGGAATGCCTCATTTAGAAACTCCAATAAGCATGTCAAATATTTTTTTGACAATCCAAAAAGTGCTTTGAAGTGGTAAAGTCAAAATAGGAATGAGACGCATAAGAACTTGACACAACTAGGATAAAGCGGAATATCACAATCACCTAGAAGAGTAATTGCTCTCTCCGTAGTCCTTTGGGCCTCATTAGTGTCATACTCCCAAGCATTATTCTGAAACTCGCTTGAAACTCCATCAAAACTCTCATTAGGACTTGGGATGTTGATACCTAGAGCATCCATTATGAGATCTCTTATATCGGCTTCGTTGTCTTGTAACAACATACTAATTGAAGGAGAAGTTCTCACTGTTTGATTGGTTTGCACCAATGTCCTTTTAATAGATTAATCATGAAAAATCTAATGCTTGTATTCTTTTATTATACCATTAAGATGAAGATGCTCACCCACAATTTGTGGTTCATGTAATATCCTATTATTGCCACGATGACAAAACAATATATTTTTCCATTAAAAAGTGATTTTCTAATTAAAAATGCTATAAATTTTTTTATTCCAGCCAGGTGATTGGTGTAACACCCCAACCCGTATCCATCATTGGAATAGGGTCACGAGGTATTACCGGAGTTTATAGAACTTTTTTTTTAAAGTATACGAATCTATAATCATGGATGCATATATTCATCAATAAATTCCATGTACAAATATCATCATCTTATATTTCCATATATCTAGTATCACCGTCATTTTTTTCATGTACTTCAGGAATATATGTACAAATTTTTTTTTATATACATATTTCCTTTTCTGGTCAGGATTCTTACCTTCTGAATTTATCGAAATATCGATAGTTAAAATCATATAGTATACTTAAAATATGCAAATCCGTAATCCATCAATTCACATTTACCCTTTTTAGCTATGTGTTTACCATCTTCTATATTTATCCTGTTGAATTTCTCGGAATTTCAATGGATATCCAATAGTACACTCCTGGTGTACAATCTCATTAACCGTCAATTCATACAGGAGTACACTTTTAGTGTACAATTTCGGGTCCGTCAATTCATATGCATGTGTTGCCATGGTATCTTTCAACTATGGTCTTTTTCATTGCCATGGTATCTTTCAACCATGGTCTTATTTATTGCCATGGTATCTTTCAACCATGGTCTTACACATTTAATTTCAGTAAGCACACTCCCGCGAACCTCACTCTCCCGCGAACCTCAATTCTTGGCACACTTCTGCGAACCTCAGCTCCCATGTATTCTTCAGAAAGGCCTATACACATATATTCTTCGGGAGAGCCACCAGCACACTTCCGCGAACCTCATTTCCCATATATTCTTCGGGAGGGTTGATATTAGGATTACCCTTTCGGGCTTAATCTTTTTTCCTGTATTCTTCGGGAGGGCTACATCAGAATAGGATCACACGTCCGGGCTAGATCCTTTTTACCGTCAATTCCTTTTCCAATGATCCATCGAAATCCATTCCATTGAACCGGGATTTACTTTCTTTTTATATCGAATATTATCAATATTTCATCAATTATTATGCATTGATCATTCAAATCATATTTTCATCACATAACCACATATTTCAAGTGTTTAAAAATACAATTCAAGTTACATGAACTTACCTCGTTACTTGTCCGTGTTTATAAATTCATTAATCCAATATCTTTTCTTTTTTTCACGTTCAAGTCTCGCATTTGAGTCGTTGGGATCTTTATAAATAAATTTGACCATTATTTTCGTTCATTCCATATTCTAATACATTCAATTAATGCTCTAGGCAAAATTACCATTTGACCCCCAAACTTTTAATTAATGACGATTTTACCCTTAGGCTCAGAAAAATAAATTCTTGCAATTTAATCCTTATTTCCAGCCGTTGTCATCATACATATTAATCAGAGCCCATAAATTCTATAAAATACTAGAATTTTCCATAATTTCAACACTTTTCAATTTAATCCTTAAAACATGTTTTCCCCCGATCTTGAACTAAATTAATAATTTTCATTTAAAATTTTCAATTTAAATAATAAAATAATCCATTTCATGTAATTTGATCATTTCTAACATTTTTACAAAATTACCCATAAAGTTTTACTTTTATTCGATTTAGTCCTTGGGCTTAAAACATACAAATTAGTCATGCTAACTGAGTATTCATACATATTTTCCTCCTCCTCCTCTCCATTCCACATCCTTAATTTATATAATATGCTTATAAGTAACATTATCAATAATTTCACTATTTACTTATATGTGAACATTCAAGCTATCCACCTGCATCATAGTCACTTAATTATTTATATCTTGAGATACAGAAATCCAAATTAAGATCCGTTAATTTTCATTGAAACTAGACTCACATATCTTCTTACCATAAAATTTTCAGAATTTTTGGTTTATCCAATAAGTACAGTTTATTCTTTAAAGTTACCCCTGTTCTGCTATATAACTGTTCCGACCTTTCTTTATTAAAATTTAATTATCTCCTCGTACAGGACTCGGATAATGTTCCCACTTATTTATATTGAAAATAGACTCATTAAGGATTTCAAAAAAATAAATTTAAGTCCATAATTATTTTTATACAATTTTTGGTGATTTTCCAAAGTCAAAACAGAGGATCCCAAAATCATTCTGAACCAGTCTCACAAAAATATAAATATCTCATAATACAGAATTCATTTACTTGTTATGCTTCCTTTATATGAAAATAGACTTAACAAGCTTTAATTCCATATCTAACTCAACTTCTAATTCAGTTTCTACCATTTTTGGTGATTTTTCAAATTTAGCTTACTGCTGCTGTCCAAAACTGTTTTAGTGCAAGATATTAATTATTAAGTTTATATCACCCTTATTTTCTTTCTCTACACCATTTCCCATCACTTTATCTTATTTTCTCTTCACTACCATATCAAGAACATAGAATCATATATAATAAAACTCTACATTAACATCATTTACATGCTTTTTCAATAATATTAAACTTAAAAATACATGGAAATCTTGATGTTCTTACCTTGTTTTATTGTTTCCAAACTTTAACTTCACTTTCTCTCTCCTCCAGCTTCTATTTCTTAAATCCAACTTGATATTCTAACTCCTCATAGTCTCCTTAACATTTTTCTCCTTCGGTAGCTATGGAAATTCTTTTGATTTCTAGGTAAAAATGGTGAATTTTTGGTGGAAGGACCAAATTGTAAAGAAAGCAAAACTTTCTTTCTTTCTCTCTTCTTTTCACGTTGGTGCATGAAAAATGGTGGTTTCTTCTCCTTTTTTTTTCCACACATACACACATATATATAGACTAAATAAAATAATAAAATAATAAAATATCTTATTAAAATATTAATAAAGTAATATTTATCTTATTAAATAATTATAAAATATCATCACACCATCATTACCTTCTAGATTTCTCTCTCTTCCAATTGACCATTTTACCCTTTATGATCTTTTAAAATTCCATCCTTGAGTCATTACTTAATTTGGTAAAATTACAATTTAGTCCCTCATAATTCTTCACCTATTCAATTTAGTCCTAATTCATCAATTTTCCTTAGTTTCTAGATTATTCTACCCTTAAAATATTTGCACTATTGGTCCTTCAACTTTTCCATATTTACACTTTAACCCCTTAAATTTTAAGTATTTACTCTTGGGCCACAAAACTTTTCTTACTTTTACGATTTAGTCCTTTCTTGGATTAATACATCATAATCACTTCCTACATAGATTTTGTTGATATAGCTCAAAATTTCTCTTTTTATTTCTTTATTTCTTTATTTTACTATATCAATGATAGAAATTTTCGGGATATTACAATTGGTGCTAAATCTCGAAGCATCCATCCAACTTTTATCCACCACATGTTAAAGTAATTAATATGAAATAACATAAGTATTTAAACTCGCAAATACCCACATAGACATTTCATCGACAACATACAAGGTGGCAACCCAACTATTTAAACCTACAAATACCATTTAGACATTTCATTGAGCACATGTAAGGAAAATGCCTAACTTCAAACTAAGACCTCATCCAATGGAGATCCATACAAACCAATAATAAAATTGTGTACATGATAAGAAAAAGAATGCACATATACCACATTTGACGAGAAGCATAAAGTAAAGTTCGATATGACTAAATGAAAATTCCCACAAACCATTGACATAAACAAATAACTCAAATATAAAGAGTTTAAGCAAATCATTTTTACCTCCATAACACATTTTTCAGTATAAAGCCTTCTCCTTCTTTGATTACTTAAAAGGATCCTCTTTGCTGAGTAGAATTTTGATGACTGAAAGTCTTTTCCTTTTTTTATTTTCAAGCCCCAACCACCCATTTTGTTTTTCTTTTCATAATGTGAATTCTGATTTTTGGAGTGCTAAGCCCATTGATATTTAGAACACTGTTGGGATTTGGGCTAATAACTCATAACATGTTTATTTGTGTAATAGTACTTCCAAATAAGGGCATATTAGCAAACATATTTAATTTATTGAATAAACATATAATTTGTGCCAATCATTTCAGCTTTGGGAGTATTTCAAAAACCTTTCTTTTGAAACTATGATATTTGTGTTTAATTCTTAATTTTACGTACAATAAATATTAAATATATAATGTTATGATTATTATATTTGGACTAAATTGAGCATAGATTTGGAAACTCTCACAATTCATTTTTAATTTTGACTTGCATTTTTTGTTTAAGTCATAATTTGAACTTTATTTGTTCAAATCTTCCCCAGTTTTGGACAAAACGATAATAAACAATGCATGTTTGAAACAAAAGCTTGGGATAAATCATGAGTAGACAAAGGCAACACAAAAAAGGTTGGGTTAGATAAACTATTTCCCAATGGATAATAAAAGTTGGTATAGATTAACGTTTTCCGAACTTTTCCTAAAAAGTTGGGATATGATTAGATTTTGTTAACACAAAAAGAAGTTTCTTAAAGGTACAAATTTAAACGATACAAAGAAGAGTCGGCGTAGCCCGAAAAGAGTCTTAGGCTTTTCATATGGCAACACTTTTATATAGTTAGAAAATGTATAACAAGGGTCGGCATAGTGTTGGATAAAGCCGACTCTTATTTAAGCGTTGCCTTAGACATGCATATCCCTACCCTTATATAAAGAGTTGATCAAAACATATGTCAACAAGTCTATCCTGACACTTAGAAAAGTGTTAGTCCAAAAGTGTCGTTTTAGAGATATTTTGTTTTAGTGTACTTAAGATATAAAATAAATTTAAATACAATAAAATTATTTTACGAGAAGATTAAAACATAATACACAAAAAAATTAAAATGAAAACTATATATGATTTATTCCTTGAATGAAATCCCTAAATATAAATAATGCAAATCAATTGGTGACTAATTGTGTAGATTAGTATATAATTTAAAAATAAAAAATGCAAAGAAATTTAGTATGGATTATGAATAAAATAATTATTTAAATAATTTTAATTTCTAAACATTTTTCCCCAGTTGGTTGAACACAAGTGCTAAATTGAGATTCAACCCTTTTAAATATATAATTTATAAATATATTAAATTTAAAAACAAAATAAAAATTAAGTAATAATTTGTTTAAAATTAAATTATAGTGAGAAATTATTTGAATAGTTTAAAATTAAATCGTTGTAAACTAAAACTTTTTATCAATTAAATCATAATAATCTATAATGTAAAAAAAAAAAAAATTAGAATGCACACGAAAAATAAAATAAATGCAACATAAATAAAAATATATAAAAAAAATTATTAACTCATAAAAACATCATATGCTTTTATTGGAAATAAATTTATAATAATAAATCTATAACAATACTTAATACAGAAACAAAAACAAAAACAAAAACAAAAACAAAAACACAAAATTTCTTTGAACAAAAAACGGAATATGCTATTCCTTTGAGCCAAAAAAATAATCCACTATCCCGAAATAGAAATAGAAAGCACCTTGGTCTGTTGGCATGAACCCAATAAGAAGTAAACGTGGGATATGGGCTTGATCTAAGCTGGCCCCCGTCGTGATCGTCTAAAACGTCTTTAAATTAAAATATTTGGCGTCGCCCGGACTCGAACCGGAGACCTTTCGTGTGTTAGACTGACGTGATAACCAACTACACCACGACACTTGAGGTTAAAATTTGTTTTAACCTTAAGTATTAAAAAATATTTTTAAATTTGACTGTTTCTATATACATTATAGAAGGTTATGGGTTCAACTATTTGATTTTATTTGATTTTATGTAATTTTGTATATATGGTTTTTACTTGATTCAAATTTTATAAATTAATAACATAATTATTTTTACATATATAAATAATTATATTTATTTAATATAAAAATAAATTGATGTATTCACTTAAATATATACAATTAAATTGAAACTAAAATTTCATGTGTTTGATTGGAATAAATTAAAATTCATGCACTAAATTACATATTGAATCAAAATTTTTTGTATAATATTGAGATGTTATGACTTGAATAGAGCAGTAATTAAAGCTCTTATCAAATATCCGTTTAACATGGGTCCAAATTGTGCTATCCCCATCCTTTACCCTTAAATATTGTAAAGAAAAATGCATAATATTGAGATTTAACCCTTACACACTGATGAGACATGTTGTTTTAATGATACTTGACATCTATGATTACCTTGATTCTTCTTTTAATGATATATATTCTAGTATGCATATAAGATTATAATTCTTAAAATATATGAAAAATTAAAATTAAAAAAAAAAAAAAACCTTTGACATATTTTAGTATGAATTGTTCAGTGACAATTTTGTAATTTTTTAAAGCTAAATGAACAAAAAGTAAATTTTTTAATAGTTTAATGATCTTAGGTGTAAATTACCCTTTAGTTTATTTATCGAATTCAAATTTGATATTTAATGGCAAAAAATGAGTAGTGCTAAGAGTAGCTCCAACCACTTTAGGCAACAAAAATGAACAATGTAAAAAAAAAAAAAAAAGATATGCAATTCAAGTTCCTTAAATCGATGAGGTCTTGCCCAAAGAAAATACAGATTATCTTAGCATCTTGTACAACAATTGCTTTCAAGCTCTAACTCTCATCGATTTAGACTTCTCACTTTTGTACCTAAGATTTAGACAACCCCCCTTTAAGTTTTCCTATGAAAAGACATTAACCAAGTCACACACTTAATCATTTCACTCAATGCACTCAAAGAAATGTTTAGCAATGAATAAGAATGTGCTTTTATTTCAGTACATTACCTATACAAGACTCTAAATATATAAGCAATTGATACTTACTAACATATATATAAATTACAATCAATCTTCTCTCGAAATAAGCAGGATAATATGCATAAATTACCTTCAAGTAGCTCAAGATGAGTAATTAAGACTTGCTAACATGCTATATAAATTAGGGATAAATCTTAAAATTATACATGAACTTTGATTTAATGTGCAATTACATAGATGAACTTTGATTTGGTGCAATTATACACATGAAGCTCTAATTGTGGTTCAAATGTATACTTGAAACTTTAATTTTGATTTAATCATACACATTTAAAGAAATAAATACATTAGTTTATTTTTATATTGGATAAACATTATTATTTATGTATGCAATATATAAATATAAAATGATGTCATATCAATAATTGTGTTAATAATTTGCAAGAATTGGATCAAATCAAAATTTCATGTATAAAATTACATAAAATTAAAGTTCATATATACAATTGCATATTAAACCATAGTTCATGTATAGTTTTAGGATTTATCCCTATAAATTACAATCAATCTTCTCTCGAAATAAGCAGGATAATATGCATAAATTACCTTTAAGAATCTTAAGATAAGTCTTGAATCTTCATAATATACTTTCAAATTTTGGGCGATTCAATCCGATCTATTAAACTTGGGAAGTTAATTGCTTCTATCAAAATCCAAATCAATCTCTAAATCAATCTCTAAAGTATGTTGCTATATGTAGTTTAAATATCAAAGATGTGCTAGCAATTGTCCAAAATAACAATAAGATTCTCAGTCCAATAATTTTTTGTTGCCAAAATTTATCAGTTTAAATATGAAAAAAAAATTTAAGCATATAATGCTACTAACAGTTGACACTGATATAAGCACCAACATTATTCATAAAATATAAAATTTTAATTCTATCATCACAATTACTTTCCTTATTCTCGAACAAATATTTTTAGAAGAAAAAGCTATCGTATTATTGATATTGTATAGGTGGGAGAGAGCAGGGTTGGCAAGGTTAGGTAGGGGCCAAAAGCAAGATCAGAGGGGGCAGTGGAAATTATTTAGTCTAGCAAAGAGGAGTGGAGGAGCGTCTTCTTCATCTTCATGCATATAAATAAAAAACCAGAATATTGGGAGTAGAGTGGTCCAGTGTTTGGCACTTGAAGACGCTCCTCACCGCACTCACTATCTCAGCTGCCTCCTGCAATTATCTTCTCTTTTCTCGCCATGCTTTCCACACATATATATCCCTTACTTTAACAAACACGTAATGTGTGGAGCGTTATTATATATACCTCTACTGTTGATTTGGGACATTAGTGTGGGTTTTCATTGCTTTCCCCTATCTTCACTACCTAAGTATAGTTACTAGTCTCCTTAAGTGTGAGAAAGCTTCATAGATTATAACTTTTTTTTGGGTTCATCTTATGCTGACCCAAAGATGAGTCGGGTTTTTTCCGTTTATATTTAGCGTTCCGGACAAAATTATACTTCTAGTTTTATTTATATTTGTATAAATTAAATTTCATTATTATGTTGAGAGGAGACTTTTTGAGTGCAATGGTAAGATAATATGGACATAAAAAAAAAAATAGCATATATCCTTAGTTGATATTTAAAATAGGTTAAAATTTGCCATTAATCCCTGTACTTTGCAAAAGTTGTAGACTTAATCCTTGTACTTTTATTTGGCCATTTTTAGTCCCTATACTTTCTAAAATTTAAAACTTCAATTCTCACCAAACAATAATTGTTAAATTCATTAAGTAAAGTTCTCCTATTTCTAAAATTTAATGCAATAAACATATTATTATATATGTAATGCCATGTCAGTGTATTATTTTTACATATTTCTAAATAGGAAAAAGGATCCAAATAGCCTCCGAACTATTAAAAAAAAAAATCAATTAAGCCCTCATAACATTTTGCACTCAATTGAGCCCTCGAACTAGTGAGTTCCATAAAAAAAAAATCCTTTGAGCATCTTTGATCGTTAATTGAATTCACCAAAGATAGTCCAGGGATTTTTTGATGGAATTTACCAGTTCGAGGGCTTAATTGATTTTTTTTTTGGAATAGTTCAAGAGCTATCTGGACCCTTTTTCCTACTAAATAAAAATCCAGTTAATAGATTAACAATTGTCATTTGTGTCAAGACTAAAATTTCAAAATTCGATAAGTATAAGGACTTAGAATGATCCAATTGGAGAAAATAGACCTAATCTATAACTGTACGCATAATACATTACTAGTAACTAAATTTAACGAAACAAATTTAATTGTTACTATTTGGGTTAAGACTAAAATTTTAAAATTTGAAGAGTATAGAGACCAAAAATGGCTAATTCAAAAAATATAGAAACTAAAAATGATCAAATAAAAAGTATGAGGACTAAATCTATAACTTTCAAATAGGGACTAAATCTTTTTTTCCCTCTCTTTCTTTTATATAATTAATTCCTTCATTTCCATTGATTAGCCAAACAAGAATAGTCAAATTCATTTTACTTTATTTTTACTAATTTTAACAATCCAAACAAGGTAATTTCTAAATAAATCTTTTCTTTAACTTTCCTTTCTTTGTTTTTAATTCAAACATAGAGTTATATTAAATTATGCTATTGGTCACTGTAATATGGATAACTTGTAGATTTAATTTTTTTCTTTAATTTAATTATTTTAGTCTTTAAATTTTTCAAATTTTGAAATTTAGTCCTAACCAAAACAGTAGTTGTTAATATCATTAAGTTCTACTATTTCCAAAATTTGATGCGTCAAGCATATTATCAAATGCGTAATGTCATGTTATCTTGCTATATCCGCATATTACTCGCAAAAAGTTAGCTAAAGAATTTAATGGTTGTTGTTCGTATCAAAATTGAAATTTTAAAATTCAAAAAGTATTAATAAAGTTCCAATAGGAGAACATGGACAAAATCTATAAATTTATGCATAATATAGGACTAATAGCAGAACTCTACCGAACAAACTTCACTTCGACCATTTGAGTTAAGACTAAAATTGATCAATTCAAAAAGTATAAGAACTAAAATTATCCGAATTAAACTAAATCCACAACTTATACATAGTACAAAAGCTATGATTATCCAAAACAGGGTAAAAGAAAATATTTTTTTTTTCCTTTTTTTCAAAATAAGTTTTCATTGATTTATAAATCATAACATGGAAAAGGAGTATAAGGCCCTAGGATATTGGAAATAATGCTAAAAAAATTACAACTCAAAGAAAAACGATACAAATACTGCACTAAAATTCAAGCCATAAAAAAAAAAAAAAGAACACTGATTGACATTAGAATTAAAAGTTGAGTGTTAAATTAAGATTAATTTGAAATAATTTGTAATGTTAAAGCTTAATTTTTTTAAAACATTTAATTTTATTATATTATTTTTGAAAATATTTGTATATTTTTACATATTTTTTAAGAATAATGATCAATTTAAAATAATTTATAATGTTGAAGGTTAAAATTTTAAAATTATAATTAAATTAACATAATATATCAAATTAAGATTCAATCGATTACAAATATGATAATTAAATAGGAATGTTTTAAAATCTACATATAAGTTATTACCATTTCTGTATTTATATAAATATATAATACATTAAGCAAGACAATGAAAGAATCACACAAATGCACGAACCGTCAAATCTATCATGTATACAAATATAATAAAATTTCAACCCAAATTCATAATTTAATAATTTATATAAATATATGGATCGTCATATTTATACGGAATATCTCGTGTATTAAATTTATGAAAATAATGTATAAAAATATAATATAAAAAAATGAAAAATTATTAATTGAGTCTTAACTCGATTGATATTGATATTATTGTAAGTGGAAAATGATATAAATTCAAGCATGCTCAAGATATTATTATCCTATTATTTAAAGGTTAAGTAAAAATTATGAATAATTTTAAATATTATATAAAAGAATTATTAAAAATAAAAAAAATGTAAAAGCTATTCATATTTTAATCAGGTAAAAATAATTCAAACCAAATTTATAATTAATGATCATTAATCTTTCGATAATTTTAATAAAAAAATTAGAAAATTCATCCGACACCAGAGGCGGATCCAAGAGGGGCAGGCATGGGCCCCGGTCCCCCTAAAAGGTAAAATTTCTATTTAGGCCCTTAAGATTTTTGAAAAATTTTAAATTAGTAAAGGTAAAATTACACTTTGGCCCCCCTAAAATTATAAAAATTCAATTTAATCCTTTAAAAATTATAAAGATATAGACTATAAAAAATTAAAATTTCTTCCGGTCCCCCTACAAAATTGTTCTGGCTTCGCCTCTGCCCAACACCATAAATTTCTAAAAATAAAATGCAAAAGCTTTATACTGAAAGAACCCTAATAAGAACTAAATTCTGATGCCACTTGTTGAAAATTTTATCTCGTGGATCAAACAATCAATCTTCTCAAAATCTCATATAAATAAATAAGCAGTGATGCTTGAAATAAAATAATAAAAACACTTTAATTCATTAGTTTTGGTGTAATACAAACTCAAATAAAACAAAAGGATTATATAGAAGTTGTCATACTCAATATGTAGCTATTTCTATCTTCTTTTAAAATTACTTGAATCTCCACAGGAGGGCTGTCAAACATTCGCAAATCTTCATCATTCGTCAAGGACATTTTTACTAATGTATTCGTTATCTGATAGTTCTCTCTAGGTGTATACCTAAAAAATCTCTTGTTTTCACACTAACAAAATATGTTGAATTCTTCTAATCAATGATGAACTCGATTTGGCTGATTGACTATCACATATGACTTCAACAACCTCAAGATTATCAAATTGAATAATGACCTTATCATATCCTTGTTTCTGAAGCAAAAGTAAACCATTTAAGATGTCCCATAACTTAGTATCGAATATTGAATACTTTCCCAAGAACTGATTATAACCCAATAACCACTTCCTCGTTTCATCCCATACCACCCTACCGGTAGCAGATAAACCAGTAGTTGTCTGAACAACACCATCAATATTGAGGAAAAAAGAATTTTGTGAGCGAAATGAATCAAACTCGGGTCACAAAGATACTTACACTACTTCTTAACTACTAGGCTAGAACTCACTCTTTATAAATAACTTATTCTACATTATTTCTAGGATGCCATTGTTTTCTTTATTGATAACCTAAGATGCCACTTGTTGAAAAATTTACATTATACAACTACATCATAGTTCAATCAACCAACTTAAGATCTCAAGTAAATAATAAATAACGATACTTAAAATAAAATATAGAATTCTATGTGTTGGCCTATGTAACACCCCTAACCTGTATCTGTTATCGAATTAGGGTTACAATGTAACACCCTAAACCCGGCCCAGACGTTACGGCCAAGTCTGGTGTGTCACATTGAAGTGTTTTTCGAAAACCATGTTTCCATTGAAAACCCTTCTTAGTGTTCTACCGTTAAACTTGTATAAAAGCTCAGCTTGTGTTTGTTTATTTTTTTCAAAACATGGTTCATTGAAATAATCATTCCCTTTTCAAACATTGTTAACAACTTTGTAAAATTTTATGGAAAATTGTGAAAGCTTGTAAACCTTTGTAGTTTGCGGAAACATGTTATTTTCAAAACAGTTTGAGTATCAAAAATCAGACCTTCTTCGTTATGGCTTAAAGTGAATGGATACTATGCACCAGGTAGGATTCCAGAAAAGAGGAGGTGAGTCAATTGGACTGGTTAAGTACCAAGCTCTCCATAGATCCAATCCTAGACACGCACACACCCATTGCCACACTTTAACCTTATGACTTGTCTACGAACAACAAATTAGGTTTAAGTCTATTTAAAATATTTATTTATGAAAACGTTTACGTTGCGGAAGCTTTGCTCTGTTATCGTGTTATTTTGAAAACAAGTAACCTTTATAAAAGCGTGCCTTAGAGCTATCCGATTTCGAAACGGTTTAAATAATATCATACTTAAGCTAAAACAAATTAAATAATTAGAGCGGCCTTATTACAAACCCAAAAACCAGTATAAAAATAATTAAAGTAAATAATAAAATAAATTAAATAACTTAATTAATCCACAAATGCAGTCTACGTGGCCACTCCGAATCTCTCCAGCTCCAAGTCTACCAATCTAGGGCTCACCTGCATGGATGGAAGAAAAATGGGTGAGTTTGGAAATTCAGTCTGTAAAGGAAGCCCATCCAGAGCCCAAATCAGCTCAAGCCCACTGGGCCTAAGCCCTATCCAGTCTCAGTAATTGTAACACCCCAAACCCGGCCCAGACGTTACAGCCAAGTCTGGTGTGTCACATTGAAGTGTTTTTCGAAAACCATGTTTCCATTGAAAACCCTTCTTAATGTTTAGAAACTTCTACCGTTAAACTTGTATAAAACCTCAGCTTGTGTTTATTTTTTTCAAAACATGGTTCATTGAAATACTCATTCCCTTTTTAAACATTGTCAATAACTCTATAAAATTTTATGGAAAAATTGTGAAAGCTTATAAACCTTTATAAAAGCGTGCCTTAGAGCTATCCAATCTCAAAACGATTTAAACAATATCATACTTAAGCTAACACAAATTAAATAATTAGAGCGGCCTTATTACAAACCCAAAAACCAGTATAAAAATAATTAAAGTAAATAATAAAATAAATTAAATAACTTAATTAATCCACAAATGCAGTCTACGTGGCCACTTCGAATCTCTCCAGCTCCAAGTCCACCAATCTAGGGCTCACCTGCATGGATGGAAGAAAAATGGGTGAGTTTGGAAATTCAGTCTGTAAAGGAAGCCCATCCAGAGCCCAAATCAGCTCAAGCCCACTGGGCCTAAGCCCTATCCAGTCTTAGTAATTGTAACACCCCAAACCCGGCCCAGACGTTACAGCCAAGTCTGGTGTGTCATATTGAAGTGTTTTTCGAAAACCATGTTTCCATTGAAAACCCTTCTTAATGTTTAGAAACTTCTACCGTTAAACTTGTATAAAACCTCAGCTTGTGTTTATTTTTTTCAAAACATGGTTCATTGAAATACTCATTCCCTTTTTAAACATTGTCAATAACTCTGTAAAATTTTATGGAAAAATTGTGAAAGCTTATAAACCTTTATAAAAGCGTGCCTTAGAGCTATCTGATCTCAAAACGATTTAAATAATATCATACTTAAGCTAACACAAATTAAATAATTAGAGCGGCCTTATTACAAACCCAAAAACTAGTATAAAAATAATTAAAGTAAATAATAAAATAAATTAAATAACTTAATTAATCCACAAATGCAGTCTACGTGGCCACTCCGAATCTCTCCAGCTCCAAGTCCACCAATCTAGGGCTCACCTGCATGGATGGAAGAAAAATGGGTGAGTTTGGAAATTCAGTCTGTAAAGGAAGCCCATCCAGAGCCCAAATCAGCTCAAGCCCACTGGGCCTAAGCCCTATCCAGTCTCAGTAATTGTAACACCCCAAACCCGGCCCAGATGTTACAGCCAAGTCTGGTGTGTCAGATTGAAGTATACTAGAATACACTTACTTTTACCCACATGGGCCCGTAAGCCCATTGGGCCCAATTTCAACCCATCGAGTCCCAAATTTACTGAAATACACGAAATTACGCACTCAACCATCTTACCACTTGCGATTACAGATCCAATGATTTCCAACCGACTCATGAACGTTCGCACACTCACAAGCCCACGAAATGCTGAAATTTCGGCATTTTGGCTTTTCGGCTTTTACCGACTTAGACTACGGAAGGGTGTTCGTTACACACCTGATTTACGAAATGCTACGATGAGATCTCCCCACGATTGTCCTACAATTGGTCACTGACATATTAGATTACAAATCTATGAAACCAATGTAGAAATCACTTACCACATTCAGCCAACATCCTAAAGGCCCCAAACTACTTACCTTTTTTGCCGAAATTATGACTAGATCTAGATCTAGCCTTCCAAACGGTCCTAGCCTTCCAAAGCTCCTTGATCAATAGCCTTTAATCCACCTTACTCACAGCAGAATGACAAAACAACAAATCCTTAGCCTTACATGACAGCCACCCTATACATATAAGGGTTTTCGACTTTTCTTAAATCCCGAATAACGAATAGAAATAAGATTTTGAGTACTTACCACCAACGATGTACTTGTCAAGAGCGTTTCCAACACTTTTCCAATCTCCGATCCACTGTGATTCTAACTTAAACATGAGTAGAGAATAGATCTAGAAATTAATTCCCGAATCACTAAGAATATGGAGATTTTAACTTCTCTCAATCACTTAAAAAAATGCGAAAAGAATAGAATACTTACTAAGGTTTAATCTTGGTTATCCTGAAATCACCATGCCTTGAAAGAGAGTACCCAATTTGAGAACAACAAGAACAAAAAGGAAGAAGTATACGAATAGATGAAAGAGATGTAAGTTTTCGGCTTTTTGGCAAGAAGAAAAGACCCTATATTTGGCTATTATGGAAAGAAATTCAAAGGAAAAATTCAAGAATATGGGTAGAAGATTTGGGTGAAGAGATGATAAACAAAAATAGTAATAATAAAAAAAACCGATTCAATACTAAAAAAACAAAAAAAAGAGCATATGCTGGTAGTTTCAACCAAAGTCGGCTAATAGGCTTAATCCCGTACTTATCTTCTTGTGCACAGTTTAAATTTAATTCAAACTCCTTGCGCACCCATAGCAGCACAATCCACCGCTTGGCCGACTCCAATTGCTGCTTGGGAGAGTTTCAGTCCAATTGAAACACTCTCCCCACGCGTGCATCAAAAACGCAACTCTCCTGCGCGTACAGTAGCTCGAACCCGGGACCTCCAAGCACCCATGCACATTACTGGCCACTGCAACGCGACCTTGCTTTCAATATAATACGGTTGCATTTAATTATAAACCTTACCTGCCTTAGTCACGGGTTACTAAAAATAAAACAAAATTTGGCATGCCCCTGGACTCGAACCCGCATCCCCTCGGTGCTCCTAGCGCGCTACTGCCACTGCGCCACAAGCACTCTTTGTACTGAACTGTGTTCGCAACTTCTCTTAAGGGCTATTTTAACGGAACCAGATTACTAAAAAAAACAAATGTTGCGCGAGTGAGGCCTCAAACCCAGGCTTTCTTCATGGTCTAGCGCTATTGCCACTGGGCTAGCGCACCACTTACGTCTTTTTTTCCCCAAGCTTTATTTATAAGCCTTCCAACTGCCTTCCAGGTTTGTTTAAAAAAAAAACAACATTTGCACAGGCTAGGAATCGAACTTGGTTCTCTTTTTGACTTCCTAGCGTGCTTAGCCACTGGGCCAGGCACTCCCTTTGTGCCTAAACCTAGCCCAATATATATATAAGCCCTATTGCCCAGATTCCCCTAAAGAAGCAAAAATTATTTTTTTGCTAGAGTCTTGGATCGAACCCAAAACTTTTCCCACACTATAAATCATTCATAATTTATTTAAAAACTAAACTAAACATTAAAATAATAACAATAATAATATTCCATAAAAAATTGAAACATTAATAATTTTATTTTGGGCCATCTTCTACTCGAACCCGGACTAAGGCCCAATACTTTTAGGCCCAAATTCAGGGTGTTACAGTAATAACTGGGCCGAAGCCCTATCCAGATATAGTAAACTGGGCCTTAGCCCTTTTCAGAAAACAGTACGGCCCGTAGGCCCATTACAGTAACAGATCAATAATAATGCATGTATGCAAAGCCCAAAGTCGATCCTATGTCCATCTGCTACACTCCACCCATACAAACCATAAACACTCCATGTGGGGAAACAACTCAACCCACCCAGCCGCTACACTCCACAGTCGCAGCATAGCGGCTCAGATAATGTGGCCAAGCCACTAACAGTATACCGAGGCAAAGCCCCTTTCAGTAAATAGTACAAGGCAAAGCCTCTTTCAGTAATCAGTACGAGACGAAGTTTTTATGCTGAAATAGTATTTCAAAGTTTTTGTTTTTACAGAATCATAGCCAAGCTACAGTTTCAATCTTTTAGGGTTTTTAGTTTTCCTACTGTCTCAGTCTCTACGGTTTCAGTATTACCCTAGCTACAGTGTCATAGTAAAGTCTCAGTATTATCTACAGTAATATTTCAGTACAGTATAAGAAAAAGAAGTACTTACAGACTTGGTGTCGGGGATTCAGTGTGCCACTTCTTAAGATACCAGATGTCAGAAAGCCTAATTTTAACAAAACTTTTAAAGTAAAACCTTTAATGAGTGTATTCAAAAATAAAATAAGTTCAATTAGGGTTTTTAAAATTTTTCAAAAACTGATTTCCAAAAATACCCTTCTTGGGCCTTGATTAAAATTTTTTTTTAAAACTCTTTGGACCCGCTCCATAGCCGAATTGTTACAATCGGGCTCTGATACCACTAAATGTAACACCCCAAATCTGGCCCAGACATTACGGCCAAGTCTGGTATGTCACATTGAAGTGTTTTTCGAAAACCATGTTTTCATTGAAAACCCTTCTTAGTGTTTAGAAACTTCTACCATTAAACTTATATAAAACCTCAGCTTGTGTTTGTTTATTTTTTTCAAAACATGGTTCATTGAAATAATCATTCCCTTTTCAAACATTGTTAACAACTTTGTAAAATTTTATGGAAAATTGTGAAAGCTTGTAAACCTTTGTAGTTTGCGGAAACATGTTATTTTCAGAACAGTTTGAGTATCAGAAATCAGACCTTCTTCGTTATGGCTTAAAGTGAATGGATACTATGCACCAGGTAGGATTCCAGAAAAGAGGAGGTGAGTCAATTAGACTGCTTAAGTACCAAGCTCTCCCTAGATCCAATCCTAGACACGCACACACCCATTGCCATACTTTAACCTTATGACTTGTCTACGAACAACAAATTAGGTTTAAGTCTATTTAAAATATTTATTTATGAAAACGTTTACGTTGCGGAAGCTTTGCTCTGTTATCGTGTTATTTTGAAAACAAGTAACCTTTATAAAAGCGTGCCTTAGAGCTATCCAATTTCGAAACGATTTAAACAATATCATACTTAAGCTAAAACAAATTAAATAATTAGAGCGGCCTTATTACAAACCCAAAAACCAGAATAAAAATAATTAAAGTAAATAATAAAATAAATTAAATAACTTAATTAAACCAGAAATGTAGTCTACATGGCTACTCTGAATCCCTCCAGCTCCAAGTCCATCAATCTAGGGCTCACCCGCATGGATGGAAGAAAAAGGGGTGAGTTTGGAAACTCAGTGTGTAAAGAAGCCCATCCAGAGCCCAAATCAGCTCAAGCCCACTGGGCCTAAGCCCGATCCAGTCTCAGTAATAACTAGGCCGAAACCCTATCTAGATACAGTAAACTGGGCCTTAGCCCTTTTCAGAAAATAGTACGGCCCGTAAGCCCATTACAGTGACAGATCAGTAATAATGCATGTATGTAAATCCTAAAGCCGATCCTATGTCCATCCGCTACATTCCACCCGTACCAACCATAAACACTCCATGTGGGGAAACAACTCAACCCACCCAGCCGCTACACTACACAGTCGCAGCATAGCTGCTCAGATAATGTGGCCAAGCCACTAACAGTATATCAAGACAAAGCCCCTTTCAGTAAACAGTATGAGGCGAAGCCTCTTTCAGTAATCAGTACGAGGCGAAGCCTCTTTCAGTAATTGTGGCAATGCCACTTACACTTCCTCCATCAATAAACCCAGTCCCATGCAACAGATAATCATGTCATGGCATACAATGAACAGAAATAGAAAAACATGCATTTCAGTCAAACTTAGCCCTAGGGGTATAACGGTCATTTTACACCTAGGGGTAAAGTAGTAATTTTTCACCCTTAAGGGGTATTTCATTAAATATTCCAATTTTTAGGGTTTTATGCATATTTTAGTCCCTAATAGTCCAACTTACATCTCAGTAGTTACTTTAGCCCATTTTAGCAGTTTCCAGTTATTAGGCCCTAAAACCTCTAATGGGCCCTACAGTGTCTAATAGCTATTTTAGCCCATTTAGTCCAAATTTTATGATCGGTTCACCAGTTTTAATAGTTTTAGACCTACAGTCTACCAGAACATGCTTATTGCCTATTTTTACCCATATGGGCCCATAAGCCCATTGAGCCCAAATTTTAGCCCATCGAGGCCCAAACTTACTGAAGTGCACGAAATCACGCACTCACCAACTTTACCGATTTCAGTTACAGATCTATCACTTCCAACTAACCCATGAGCGCTCGCACGCTCGCAAGTTCACGAAATGCCGAAATTTCAGCATTTCAGCTTTTCGGCTTTTGCCGATTTGAACTACAAGAGGGTGTTCGATACACACCTGATTTGCGAAATACTACTATGAGATCTCCCACACGATTAACCTACAATCTATCACTAAAGGTATCAGATTACAAATCGATGATAACTAACATAATACCCATTTACCACATTCGGCCATAATAGGCATTCTTACGACTTAACTTGTCGATATTTAACTACTAGATCTAGATCTAGTTCGTTTCCACGTCTCCAACCTTTAATGTGCCTTGCTAAAACACCCTTTCTTGCGAATAAAGAGCACATAAAACCACATCACGAGATTAGCATCACTTCTACCAAAATCGACAGCCTCCCTAATGAGTTTTAGGGATTCCGGCCTTTCTTAAATCCCAAATAACATATGGAAGAGGGGTTTCGATACTCTTACCATAAGTCTTCTTGCTAGAGAATCACTCCAATTACCTTCCAAATCCCGATCTGATACAGATCTAACTTAAAGTGTGAATAAAAGATGGATCTAGAGGTTTAAATCCCGAATCACTATGAATATGAAGGTTCAGCTTTTGGTAAGATAAAGGAGAAAAAGGTAGAGATTATAATACAAAAGAGGAGAAGTCGACAGAGTTATGGTGTTGGGTTTTGGCTTTTGGTGGTAATCAACTAGTAGACTTGAGAAGAAAAGGAAAAATAAAGAGTAGATTTCGTTTAGAAGAAAGGTGATAAAGTGGAATCGGTTTAGTGAAAGAAAAGAAAAGAGTAATGATGGAAGAAGAGAAGAGTAGATCAGCAAAAATAACAAAAACTGATTGAAAGAAAAAATAAAATCAAATTCGGCTATCATTAAAAATATATCCTAAACCAACGAAGAAGAACAACTCATAAAACCCAAAATTTCAAAAGCTTCCTCGACACATAATTGCTATAACCGAATAACTCTATTTCGGCACAAAAAGAATCCTTCCCAAAATTAAATTCTATGATTTTAGCTAAATACAAAGTTTGAATTTCATTCAAAATTCTCCCTACCGCTTAGAAGCAGCCTTATCCACCGCTTGCAACGCTTCACAATGCTGTTAGGAGAGTTTCGGTCTAGCCTGCTTACTCTCCCCACACGTTCAGCAAAAAGGCAGCCCTCCTGCGCGCACAACAGCTCGAACCCGGGACCTCCAGGCACCCACACTTACTGCTGGCCACTGCGACATGTTTTTGTTTTCAATATAATACGATCGTATTTAATTATAAAGCTTACCTACTTCAGTCACAGGCTACTTAAAAATAAAACCAAAATTTCGCATGCCCTTGGGTTCGAACTCGTGCCAACTCGGACCCCCTTAGCACGATGTTGCCGCTATGCCACAGGCACTCTTACGGCATACTTTGGACACAACCTCTTTTAAGCCCTATTTTAATGCAACTCTGTTTACTAGAAAAAAAAACATTACACGTGTCGTGGCTTGAACAGTGGCCTCCGTCCTGCTTCCTAGTGTGTCTAACCACTGGGCCAGGTCCCTACTTTGTGCCTAATTTAACCCAACATAATTATAAGCCCTACTACCCAGATTCCCCTAAGAAAGCAAAAATCATTTTTTTTTACTAAAGCCCTGGGTCGAGCCCAGGGCTTTTCCCACACTATAAATCCTTCGTAATTTACTTAAAAACTAGACTAAACATAAAATTAATAATTATAAATATTTTTAATAATAATAATAATAATAATAATAATAATAATAATTTTCCATAAAAATTTAAACCATCTAATTTTTTTCGGGCCATCCTTTATCCGAACCCGGACTCAAAGCCCAATAATTCTAGGCCCAAATATAGGATGTTGCATACAAGGTATTACCATACGAGACACCACTTCCAGATAATCACCGACATACACATGCTTAAAAGTCATAAACCATTCAAATTATAACAATACCAAGATAACTTAAACTCTTTCAAATCAAATCAAGACATTTTTCAAAATTTTGCCAAGAACATATATTTATATATTCATAATCATTATTACATAGCATATGCGCATAACAAGTATAATACAAATAATTCCATCAATTATACCAATATGAATCATATAAAACACACATATTCAAAGTACATATCATATACCAAGCATATATTAAAACAACTATTTCATTAGCTGAATATCAAAACACATCATGACCTCAATATATGCGCATATTAAAACCAAATTGTACATGCTCCAAAATTACCAACGTCCGAATTATATAATCATCAATTTTCATGGTATTTAAATACCTAATTAAAGATGAATCATATTTTATTTCATTTATCACTCAAATAAAAAATAATTTAAGTTAATTAACATACATCAAAATTATATCCCACATACTTTAAAATCCATTGCTCGAATTATGAGAGCGTTTCATTTATGACATTCCACTATCAAATTATAATTAATTTGATATAAGACAATTTCATGTGCACTAAACCATAGTATTTATAACCATTTCCAAGCTCAAAGGCCGAAACTAACATATCAAATTATAAGCCTTGCAAATTTGCATAATAAACCAATTTAGCCATATTACACGACTAAATATCCATTAACAAAAATAATTAAATAGTCGTTATTTTCCGTCCTTCGATATCCAAGATAAGCCTATAAGTAATAAACACCATTAAATTTGAATGTATAAGAACTTTAAATACTGAATCTAATTGTATGAATTTTTATTAGTTATAGCCAAATGTATAAATGCTTATGAGATTTGGGTACAAGTTTGATTCAATTGAGATATGACGTTCAAAAAGTTCTGTGTGAACCTTAAGAAATAATTAGAATTCCTGATATATGAATTATGTGTAAGATCGACTTTGTATAAGAGATATTCAGGCTCTATGCCTAGCAGGCTTTGTGCCGATGTAATATATCAAGCTTGGAGCCTAACAGGCCCTGGGCCGGTGAATTATATTAGGATTTATGCCTAGCGGGCTGTAACACCCTAGACCCGGCCCAGATGTTATGGCCAAATCCGGTGATGTCACATCAAAGGGGTTGTTTTCAAAACGAATTTAATTAATTAAAAACATGTTCGGTAGAAAATTTACTTGGTTAAAAACTTGAGTTTGTGATTTGGAAATTCAAATTCATGTTGGGCCATAATGGAAGCCCATGTTTAAATAAAATCACCCATATGATAAAGTTATTTGAAAACCACGTATAATTTGAGAAATTTATCTAAGTTTAAAAACTAGACAGTCAAAACAGAAATAAGCCCTAATTACAGTCTTATCGGAGGTACAAGGCCTTATTACAACCCATTAAACAAAAATGATAAATAAAGTTTTAGTAAGGTTTGGAGTTGATTGGGAAGTGGTTTTGATTGTAGGTCAAGGCTGAGGATAGTGTAGTGCAGGTCGTCAACCAGGTGTGTACATACACTACACACACGGTAAATTGGCAAAAGCCAAAATCTCGAAATCCCGAAATCCCGAACGGGCCTGCCAAATTTGTGGGCCCAAATTGGAAAAATTGTGATATGAGATATTATGTTGAATTGATATGTATGATTGAATTGAATTGATATGTGTGATATGGTGTATTATATTAGGCTTTATGCCTAGCAGGCTTCGTGCCGGTGTATTACACTAGGCTTTATGCCTAGTAGATTTTGTGCGAGCAACAATAAAAGTAATCGTATGTGTTAAACGAGCTAAAGTGAGCAAGTATGTGATTGTTGATTACCCTTTTTGAAAATAAAGTAAGTTGGCTATTGGATATATGATACAAATTATACATGATGATAATGAAAATATATGTGTATATGAGAAGTATATTCGGCCACATATCATATATAAGTATGTGATATTAAAGTTTGATTCATGAGTATATTATATGAATGTATATATATTCGATCATATAATGATATTATGGATTTGATATTGAATGATATTTTGATAATGGATATATGTGTGTTCGGCTTATAATTATAAAATTATGAATATACATGAGATAACTCTTGAGGTACAAGCTTGATTATGTGTATTTGATTATATATAAGTTGTTTCGGCCTGATGATAGATGCATGAATAAGTTAAAGTGTGAAATACATATTTGTACTAAAAGTTAATTGTGTATTAGGCTATGTGATAGTTTATGTTAATAAATTTATAAAGAAATATGAAAACATGTATAAGATATGTGTATTTTGGTAAATTATTTATTATGACTTACTAAGTTATGACAACTTACTCTGTGTGTATATTTGTCACTATTTTATAGATTTTGGAGATTAGTTACGGGCTCGGGGGATCGTCAGCGAAGTCAATCACACTATCAACTGTTTTCGATACTTTTAAAAGTTGAAATTTGAACTTATGGGATGTATAAGCTAGTTTATGTTTTGGTTAGTTTTGAAGTTGTAATTAATAAGCCATGTGAAAATGGCTAAGTAAGATGCTTAATTTTAAGTAATTTTGGTCATGGTAAATATGCATGATATGCTTGGTATAAATTGTCATGGTGGTTTGATATAATTGATTCAAGTGAATTATGCCAGGGTAATGAATGAGTTTTATGTGGTGTTTATTATTAGTGAATATTTGGTTGTGTTTTAAACTTATTTTGGAGGTAAGTTTCATGGTGAATATGCTTGTGATGTGGTTGTTATATGGTTTGATTGTTTGGTTATGCAAAAAATAGGTGTGAATTATATTTGATTTGATGTTAATAGTTGAGTGTATTTAGTCATGATTTAAGCTTATATTGAAAGTATATCTCAAGGTATATATGTATGAAGTAATGGTTATTGTTTCAGTAATGAGAAATGTTAAGCGTGATTTTATAATTTGGCTTGGTATGAGGTAAAATAATGAGTATATATATTGTATGTGAATCGACTTTATAAATTTGATCATTAATTGACAACCAATGAATGTGTTATAGGTTAATTTTCGCTAGCCATATAGATAAGAGACAAACTGGTCTTGTGTATGACAAGTTGATATGATGTATTACATGTGTAATTGGCATGTCTTGATTCAGCATTAATACTTATGAAAAGGCTATTAGTAATCAAGTGAGAAGTGCTTGGGTTGGTTATTTTCTTTTATAAATGAAATTTGGTCAATTGATAATCCTTGTTTGTGTTTATAAATTTAGTCTATTAAGCCATGTAGAAATGATATAAATTATTTGGATGTTATATTAATGATCGTATGGGTGATGTTTGAATGGTCGTTAATATGCACGTAAATTGGTGTAATGTGAAAAGTGGTATACTCAATCATGTGAAAATGCTAGCTATTTTTAGTTTTGTTAATGAATATTTAGTCGTATAATATGGCTAAATTGGTTTATTATGCAAATGTGCAAGACTTATAATTTGATATGTTATTTTTGGCATTTGAGCTTGGAAATGGTTATAAATACTATGGTTTAGTGCACATGAAATTGTCTTGTATCAAATTAATTATAATTTGATAGTGGAATGTCATAAATGAAATGCTCTCATAATTCGAGCAGTGGATTTTAAAGTATGTGGGATATGATTTTGATGTATGTTAATTAACTTAAATTATTTTTGATTTGAGTGATAAATGAAATAAAATATGCTTCATGTTTAATTAGGTATTTAAATACCATGGAAATTGATGATTATATGATTCAAACGTTGGTAATTTTGGAGCATGTACAATTTGGTTTTAATATGCGCATATATTGAGGTCATGATGTGTTTTAATATTCAGCTAATGAAATAGTTGTTTTAATATATACTTTGTATATGATATGTCTTTAAATATGTGCACTTTATATGATCCATATTAGTATAATTGATAGAATTATTTGTATTATACTTGTTATGCACATATGCTATGTAATAATGATTATGAATATATAAATATATGTTCTTGACAAAATTTTGAAAAATGTCTTAATTTGATTTGAAAGAGTTTAAGTTATCTATATATTGCTATAATTTGATTGGTTTATGAGTTTTAAGCATATGTATGTTGGTGATTATCTGGAAGTGGTGTCTCGTATGGTAATACCTCGTAACCCTAATCCGACAACGGATACAGGTTAGGAGTGTTACATTTTATTGGTATCAGAGCTATGATTTAGTCGGTTCTAGAACTGCCATAGCTTATGTGAGTCTTGCTATACATGCCATATTTAACTTGTGATAGTGTGATACCTCGCTACTCTGACGAAAATTGTTTTGATGAGGCAAATATGTTTTCTAACCGAGTTGATTTTGATAGTACAGAATTTGTATTCAAATGTTTGAGTGAAAAAAATATATATTAGTGATGAGTTGACACGCGTAAAGGTATGGATCAAAGTGTTTGACAATTTTTGTTATTGATAAATGTTATGATTATATGAGTATATGATTTATGACATTTGGATTATGACGCTATATGAAAATTTTGAATTTTGAATTAGTGATTTGAGTTGGTATTCGAACTATGTGCTAAGAACAAAAGTGATTAAAAGCAAATGTATATTAAATGATTTGATAATGTGAAATCAGTAATGAACTGGCTATTTGTGATAGTATGTGTTATGTGTATTTATGTGTAAGTTAAATTTGAGGCTTTACTACCCTCACCCCCTTATCAATGAAATGTTATAATGAAATCTACAAGATTTGGGTTGAATAAGCTCACAAGTGGAATAACAAAATTCCATGTGTGGAAGAATAATAATGTGGTCAGAAAAGTGATTGGATCAGTAAAGGAAGGCAGTATTAAAAGAGAGATTGAAAAGTTCTGAAGACTATTCAGATTATGCAAAGTCACTACTACAGAAGAAGTTAACTTCGATTAAATGATCTATTCAGGTATGTTATCTAGAGAAAGTATCAACTGAAAGCTTTTCTGAATTGATTTCTGTTAGTGAAAGGATAATGTGAAAATTTATGATGACAGAATTAGACAATTGAATAATGTTTGAATTGTACTGATGGCTGAGTATTGTAGCGATAATTAGGCAGTTATTATGATTTCTTTTGGACATTCTGTGTATACAAATAACTTTAGAAATATATGTGACTGTTTAGTTTCAGAAAAAATTCTTATTGTATGAGAACATTAGCTAAACATATTAATAGATGAAAATATCGTTGGTCTGTTTGGGTTATGTTCAACATTGCTATGTCTTTCTCTGGTATTTGTTCCTTGGTGTGAATATGAAAATTGACGATAAAATCTATATGATACTAATACTCTGTTTCCAATGGGTATTGCTCCGTTGAATATATGTGAAGATTATATTACTTCGGTTACTGTTTATTTTAGTATTTATAAGTGACATTGTTCTTTCTGGACCTTTTCTAGGATATCATCATAATTGAAATCACTCTATATGGGTTGTAATCCTTAGATATTCTGTGTAGCTTTAGATGTTAAAATTTTGCTATTTTGGGTTTCTTACGATTCTATATGATTATTTGCAATAGATCTCTACTTGATAGAGATGACTATGTTTATTATGATTATAATTTTTGGTTTGAAATAGGAGAGTACAGTGGTACCGTCATCAGAGTTATAGAAGTTGTGTTTCTGCATTGATTGCTAGTTAAAAAATATTTGATTATGTTCTTATTCAAATGCTTTATTAACAGCTGGGATAATAGTTGTTATAATGTTAAGACATTGTTCTTATTAAGGCCCAATGATTTCTATTTGGTTAAGATGACTTCAGTGTAATTCAGAGTTTCAATGATTAATACATGAGACTACTTTAGTATAAACTCTTTTCTAGTTCTTGTGAAAGGTTCAATATTGGAAAAAGTGAAAATGATAGAAGATCAAAATTTATATGTGTTTGACTCTATCCACTAGATTGGAAATAATCTTGAAAGTACATGTGTGAATTGAGGGATAGTCTAGAAGAAGAATTTGTATTTTTGAAGATTTGATCTATCAGAACCATTCTATCTGAGAAATATTATAGTAAATTAAAGTTAGTTCGATTGTTGAAGCTTTCTTTTGCACGAAGACATTAGCAACTAAAATATTTGTTCTAGTTTAGCCTTGTTGAATAAAGAGTTTATGATTTTCAGCTATACATTGTTGAATGGTTTGAAGTGTAAGCTAATAAAAGAATGTACCGTGATATCTTATAATTCCATGTAGTTAAAGCTGTATGAAAAGGAGTTATGTGATATGGTTGATAACTATAAGAGTTAAAATGATTAATGTAAGAGAAAGATCCGAAATTTAGGGACATCAAAGAAAATATTTCAAATTGTCGAAAAGTTTGAGTTAGTAAATGATTATCAATTTGGGCAAACAATTATAGTCACAGATGTTTTGAGCAGGGAACTTTTGTATGTTTTATGAGAAATCAATATGCGATTGATATTATCAGAGGATGATTATATGTTAACTGAATTAGAAATTAAATAGATGCTTACTAAGTGAATTCGTGAAACTTAGAAATGTGTTATTTGAATTATTGTTAACTATCTGAATAAGTCTTTTCGTATACATAGATTTTTCTTTTGATATATCAATTGAGTTTTTCGTTTCAGAGATTGTCAGTTTGCACATGGTGCCAGTCATCGTTGTTTCAGATTGAAATCTAAAATTTTTATGGTTATTCTGAGAGAAATTACAGTAAGTTGTGAGTACGAGGTTGTTTTGAAAATTCTCAAAATGTTTAATTTGTTAGCAAGTCAAAGCTGAGTATCAGATACTGTCAGGGGTTACTTTAGCTGATTATAATTTCCGAATATAAATGGGATAGAATCATGATGGATTTTGTGTCAGATTTGCTTTTGTCACCGAGTAAGAAAGATGCTATCCGGGTAGTTGTTGATAGTTTGACTAAATCGACTCATTTCATTCCGGTTCATATAGATTATTCATTTGAAAAATTTACTAAGTTGTATATTTCTCAGATTGAGAAGTTACAAGGAGTACTTATTTCTATTGTTTAGGATAGGGATCAGAGATTCGCATCATAGTTTTGGAAGAAACTGCAAGATGCAATAGGTACGAAACTACATTTCGATACTACTTTTCATCGACATTCAGATGGTTAATCCGAGTAGATTATTAAAATGTTACATTCTTGTGTTCGAAAAGATACAAGGGGTCAATTTGATTAGAGAGACTGAACAGAAAGTGAAAGTGATACATGATAGTATGAAAACCCCGTCAGATCGTTAGAAATCGTATATGGACTTGAAACATAAAGATATAGAGTTTCAGATCGGGGATAGTGTTTTTGAAAGTCTCAGATTCGGTCGCAAAGGCAAATTGAGTCCAAGATTTATTGAACCGTATGAAATTATTGAACGTATCAGGCCGGTTGCGTACAGACAGTTGTGGCCACTTGAGTTAGAAAAGATCCATAATGCATTTCACATTTCGATGCTTCGACGGTACAGATTTGACCCTTCACATGTCATTAATCTATTAGAGACTGAGATTAAGTTTAGTTTGATATGACATATGAGGAAGAACCAATTTGTATTCTGGCTCATGAGGTTAAAGAATTGCGAAATAAGAAAATTTCATTAATAAAAGTACTGTGGCATAGACACGGAGTTGAAGAGACAACGTGGGAGCCTGAGGATGCAATAAAAGAACATTATCAGAACTTATTCACCGGTAAGATTTTTGGGGACGAAAATCCCTAAGGGGAGGGAGTTGTAACACCCGATTTAGACCCTATTCGGAACGGTGGTTTCGGGACCACGAATCTGAGTCAAAAAATATTTAAAAATTATTTTTGGTGTTTATTATGTGTGAAATTATATCTGTGAAATTTTATTATAAAGGTTATATATGTAAAATGATTATTAAGTTAAAATAATATAAAACATAAAATCAATATAATATAATGTCATAATGGTCCATCACATGTTCTTATGGTCAAATTGCATTATAAATACTCCAAATTATAAAGACACATTAAATTTAGCCCTTACACACTAAACCATCAAATTTTTATTTTATGCGAGTAAGCCCTTTTATTAAATCAGGCATTCAAACGACCAAATTAAAACATGAAAATTTCACAGATATAATTTCACACATAATAAACACTAAATATAAATTTTAAATACTTTTTTTACTCGGATTTGTGGTCCGGAAACCACCGTTCCGAATAGGGTCTAAATTAGGCTGTTACAGCCTGATAGTTAGAATGTTCACCACTCAATGTGTAATCTGGATTTGAGTTGTGCTAGTCGAGTTGCTGTTAGGGCTTTCCCTTCTTCTTATAAATGACCAAAAAAAAATAAAGCATAGAAAACAATGAGAAAACATTTGATAGGAGGGAAAGTAATATTTAAAAAAAATTAATTAATGGGAGAGTAATATTTATATTTATCATCAAATTTTCTAGGAATATGACTTTCGATTAAGAATTAATTTTACTTAAACATGAGAATATGATTCCTTCCAATATAGGTGAAAAAGATTACTTTTCATTTTGTTGATAAGTCGAAGTATACATTTGGACAAAAATTATCCTTTTTATTATTTAATTCTTTTCATTGTTTTTATACAATATTTTTTTAACTACAAAATCATAAAAAAGCATTTAATTTTAAATCTATTTAAAGATAATTTAATTTACTTTAATTTAAATTAATATTAAATATTTTAAACTTATTTTAAACTTAATCATATATCTTTTTTATAGTCTTTTATGTCCGTTTTACGGTCCATATTCAGAGTTCATAATTACCCCTTCCAACAAGGTCGTCTCTAATATTCAAACCTAGATCCTATTATTTAAAATTACTAAATCATATTACATGCTACTTAATAATAAATTAAATTTTATTAATAATGGATATCATTGAAAATATTAAAATTAATAAATTTAAATTTAAAATTTATTTAATGAGATTAATTTCAGTAATTACCGTAAGATATATTGTGTTGATAACTGACATTACATTCTTAGTAAAGTGTTTTTGGCAGGTGTCATATCTATAGGGACTAAAAAAAAAGTTTATTTCTTTAGTACCAAAAATAAAAAGGGCTTTTGAAATTAAAGTTTAAAATTAAAATTTATCAAAAGAAAAATTAAAAAGAAAATGTAAGAAATTAGTATAATGGGAATCAAATAAAAGATGATTCATGTGTTTAATCATTGATGCAGATATAACTTTTTAATAAATGTGTTGTAGTAATTGACGTCACGTCTAATAATCAAACTCCTCTTAACTTTTCAATAACCAAAAGAAAATTTATTGAAATTATTTCTCTTATTATGAAATAATCTAAAAATAAAGCAATTTAAATTATTAATGGTATGAAAAACTAGAGAAACTTAATTCTAACCAACAAAGTTCATTTAGACTAGATTGCATACTCACATAATAATAAATTGCATGTTCCGACATGCATCATGTTTGTAATAGGCCTAATTTGCCTGGGCCCATACAAAAACCAAAAACAAAAATAAAACCAGAATTAAAAGTTTGAGTCCAATTACAAAAAAAAAAAAAAAAAAGCCCGAATGCAAAATATATCAGGTCCAAACAACCCAAAGTTTCCAGCCCAAAATACTAAAACCCTAAGCCTAGGCCCAAAACTTAATCAAATTTTTGGAAGAACCCTAGGGTTAATCTTGTGCCGCTTCTACAGCCTGTAGCGTTACCCTTGCCACGTCGCCTCCGTACCCTCCACATCACCACTGCACAGTGGGCTTCTGTACCTGCACAGACACAAGACAACAATGGCAGAGAAATAGCAACACAAAAGAACAAAAGCGAAAAAGAAAAAGGGTTGTATTTGTTCGACTATAAAAAGCCATGAACATATTTGTATATTTTTTAGAGACAAATACAAGAAATCAATACAAAAAAAAAAAAAAAACAGAGAGCAAATCGGAAATGAAATTTGGAAAAGGTAGTTCTTTTGTGTTTTACTTAGTTACTTATTGTTTCGCTTTTCTCTACATACATCTATACTAGTTTTTAAGAAAAAAATCTTACCTATTTTGCATTTGCGCCGTTGTAGGTGGTGGAGGTCTGTGGATTCCGATAAAAATCGGCGATTTTTGGGTCGGGGAAGTCAAAAGGCCAAAAAATAGCCTCTTTTTCGATTTTCTAGCCACCGTGGATGGCGACATCGTCGTTTTCGACCGGCGACCGGACATCTGCTGGAGGGGAAGAGGGGGAGAGAGTAAGGAGAACTCTCTAAATATTTTTTTTTCAAACAATGAATAAAATGGAATTTAAAATTTTTTTTGGCTTTTATAAAGGATTGAAACGGCGCTGTTTTGGGCCTTAATCCCATGGCCAAAACGACGTCGTTTAGGCCATGACCCGAAATTTGACCCGGATAAGCCTAAGGATCTGCGTGTTTTCTATTAATGGGCAATTTGCACATTTGGCCCTTCCGTATTTTCTGTTTTTCTAAATCCATTTTATTTTTATTTTTAATTTACACCTTAGAACTTTGTTTCAGTTTCAATCTGGTCCATTTGAAACGACGCATTTTAGGGGGGCGAGTATTATTTCCCACTTGGTCCCTCCTTATTATTCGCGCGTTACAATTCGGTCCTTCACCCTATTTTCATTCCCATTTTTACCCAAATTTTCGATTAAACTTTGATTTAGTCATTTTTCTCTTATTTTATTATAATTTAGCCCTGAAAACATTTTTTTATTTTCAATTTGATCCTCAGTCTATGTGATCTCGAAATTTTTATTATTTTAAACTGTTTCACACATTGTATTTGATTTCTTTATTTAATTTCAATTTTTAATAAAATGTTTTAATGATAGTTATTTATTTTCTTAACATTGCCTTTATTTTATTTTTACATTCGGTTTCTTTTATACTTTCTTTTATTATTATGCCCTTTAATTTATTTATTTATTTTCCTAAAATTCAGATTTTATCATTATTATTTTTTTATTATCCTTTTTGTGTTATCATTATTATTGTAGTTGTCATTATTCATGTTCTTTGACATTTTATTTTAGTTCTTTCTTTGATTGTTCATTGGTATTAAAAGTTAATATGTCATGCGATCATTGTGAATTGATTTTATTAGTGTATTTATGTTCTTGTTATTTATTAGCACGACAATTTTATTTACAAATCATCGTTTTAAAATAAAACACATTTCATTTAATTACTACACTTATTATTATTCAAAAATTTTCAAAATAAGGCAATATTTGGTATTTGGGAGCTTCAAGAAAATCGTGCCCTAACTTACTGGGTTTCAATTTTTCTCATTAAGTCTAAATAACCGAATACCCTTTTTAAATTAAAATACATGAGTTTTAAAAAAAGAAAGCTTATTCTCAAGGATTCGAGGTGTTGTGTCCTAACTTACTGGATGTGACATCTTGTCACCTCGAGATAAGAAAATTTTTGAAAATAAAGACAATATTTGTGTTTTGGAAATATGAGAAATAGTGCCCTAACTTACTGGGTTTTGATTTTTTTTGTTTAACCTAAATAATCGAATATCCTTTTAAAATTAAAATACATAAGTTTTGAAAATTAAAAGACAATCTCATTCTCGAGAGTTTAAAATGTAGTGTCCTAACTTACTAGATGTGACATTTCATTACTTCGAGATAAGAATGTCTTTAATATCTGTTTCGATTTACCCAAGCAAAGTTTTTTAAATTAACATTAATAAAAAAAGAGGATCATATTTTAAATTCTTTACAAATTTTTAACTTTCGACATTAAAATATTAATTAATCAATTATGTACCAATTTTGGGCGTTACGAGGGTGCTAATCTTTCCTCGTATGTAACCAACTCTCGAACCCATTTTCTCGAATTTCATAGACCAAAATTGTTGTTTTAGTAAATCAAAACATTTTATTAAAACAATCAAATTACGAGGTGATCTGATAACACCTCTTAAAAAAGATTGGTGGCAACTCCAAGTTTTTGTTTTCAAAATAAAAGTCGACCCAATTTTAAAAAAAAAATGGTTTCGATAGCTTGACGACTCCACTAGGGAAAAAATAAGAGAGTCATGCTATAAATTGATTAATTTCTATCTTTTTATCGAAATCTGAAAATTTGATTTGAATTTATGAATCTTTTCGTTGCATCCGTTGTTTTTGTGGTCTTTGTCTTAATATGTTTGAGCCTGTTGATACATCTCCGTATATTGCATTGCATAAACCGATCA
The DNA here is from genome assembly GCA_020496765.1 of Gossypium stocksii. Classification (NCBI taxonomy): domain Eukaryota; kingdom Viridiplantae; phylum Streptophyta; class Magnoliopsida; order Malvales; family Malvaceae; genus Gossypium; species Gossypium stocksii. The sequence goes on from CM035627.1 coordinate 32,999,519, forward strand.
ATTATACCCTTTTCAGTGAGAGTGAGAAGCTATTCCTTCGTGAGGTCTTCACCTTTGTATAGGATAGCGGATTGCTTTCAAAATATATCCATACTTATGTCTTTGTGAGATTTTCATCTCCATATGGCCATAGGGAAATGTATTCCCCTGAACTGAACATAGTCCATACGAGCCTATAATGGGTGAGGATCGAGGAATCTATCGATTGAAGTACCCTTTCTTTAGAACCGAACCACATATAGTAAGCCATAAGAGCCCGCCCTAGGTAGAGCTGCACCGAACCATTAGTGGTTACTCGAATAGGCGCTTTGTTATTTCTTGCTTACTTCGAACATTCAACATTTGTATACTGACTTGTTTTGCTTTATTTTGTTGTTGCATGACATTTCCATCATGAAAAAGGTGTCGATTCATGTTCTATTACTAAATAGAGAGCTTGCCATGGAGAACGAATTTATTGATAAAGTGGAAGATAATGCGGCCATCCGAATATGATCAGAGAAAACACAATTAGAGAAAGGTGATAGTTTGGCAAAGGGGTATACATCAGAATTATGGGACTTCACTCATATCAACATTACACAAAACGATCTCCAGGAATTGAAAGAGATATGGGTCCATTGGGACGATGAGATCAAGCAGTTGTTTTACCGTAATTATGGTGATTTGCCCTATCTACTCAACATCATGGTTGATAAGCACTTGTTTCGGGCTCTAGCTTAATTTTGGAATACTGCCTACAGCTGTTTTACCTTTGGGAATGTGGATTTGGTGCCTACTATGGAGGTGTATACAGCTTTGCTTTGTTGTTCGAAGAGTCAAGTTGACAAGGCCTATTCTTGAGCCATCAATGTCCCGACCTTCGTAAAGAAGTTAATGAATATCATGGGAATGAGTGAACAGTGGGTCACGGCTCAGATCAAGCAAAAAGGAGAAAGCAAATTTATTTCTTGGAAAAGTCTGCGAGATCTAATTTTGGAACACCCAGATATGAAGAAAAGGGTTAATGTTTTTGCTTTGAGTATTTATGGGCCGATGGTTTTCCCTAAAGTGCTAGCACACGTAAATGAGGTGGTTTCTGATTTGTTTGACCGACTTGATAAGAGGGTCACACCTGTTCCCACAATTTTGGCCGAAACATTCAAATCCCTAAATGTATGTTGTAGAGCGTGTGAGGGAAGATTCATCAGATGCGCGCAACTATTGCTAGCTTGGTTCCGCAGCCATTTCTAGAAAGTAGACAAAGTTTCTTATCGGGTATTTTCTGAGAACTACTCTTCATTAAAAGAAATAGTGGCTACATCAAGGCTGGATGACATCTCGAAGGAAAAATAGATAACAATCCTCCAAAATCTCCCAGAAGAGTACATCGAGTGGAGAGCCCCTTGGATGGTCCCCGATGAGATTTTATACCAGTTTGAGAACTTTGACTGGGTCCCTCTACTTGGGATTTAGGGAGCTGTCGGATATGCTCCTCTATTGGTGTTGAGACAATACAGATCAAGAGAATTCATACCAGCAACATAGGGCTAGCTAAGTGCGATTTTTCGTATAAAGGGGATAACTACAAGAAAAAGGTTCAAAAAATGTCTAACCCTTGGAACCAGACTCGATGAATGAAAAGATTTGCTATAGGACTAATGACGACCCTCGAATATAATGGATGGTGGAACAGAAGAATCAATGAAAACATTCTGGGCCAAGTCAAGAAGGTGCTCGATCGATGGAAGAATACTTGTAAGTGGTCCCATCCGAGCTAGAGATCATAAAGCAAGATTTTGAAAAGAGGAATTCGGAGCTCGAAAAGAGGATAAAACAACTGGAGGAGGAAAAAATGCATTTAAGATTAGATGTTGATGTTCAGAAACTAGAGGCCAAAAATTGAGGAAGGGAAAGAACAAGGCCGAAGAAGATTTGCATAGCTTGAAAACGGATTATACGAAGTTGCGTTTATAATTGAGAACCGCTAGATTGGGGAAAACATCAAAACAATAGCGACAAGAGATCCAAGAAGAGAAGATTAAAGCCAACCGATGGGAGAGAAAATTCCAAGATGCTTATATTCGAAAAGAGGCCTTACAAAAAAGTTTGTCAGAAAGCCGAAGTGAAAAAATCGAAATAAAGGCTAGAATAACAAAACTAGAAAGGTCGCTTCATCAGTATCATAGTCGCTACTCTGCAATTGAGCTGAGGGAAAGTTTAAACAAGATTGAAGAAATGAAAAGGAAAATTGAAGAACTCAAGACTACATTACAAAACTACGAGCTCCAAGTTGAACTCCTTGAAGCAAATGATGAGCGTTGGAAAGAGCAACTCCACCGTTCTCAGGATCAAGTTAGGGAAAGAGATTATATTATGGGTGAAGCTGTGGCTCAGATACGAGAGGTGGATGATCATTTACATACCCTAGCAGTTCAGGCTAATGTGCTCAGTGTGAAATATGAATTAGAGTCAGACCGGGGTTGAGAGCTAGCTTGGCTTATTGGGAAATTTAAAAGTTTGAGCATCAGGGCAAAGCCATATATGTAATCCATTTTTTTGTAAAGAATTTTGTTTTCTAGTAAAGTTATTCTAAATGAAATTGAATTATAGTCGATGCCTTTTTTGCATTCATCCCATGCATTTGCATTACATCGCATCATATTCATTAAATTTCACACAAGGACCCTAATTAATTAAAGATTATTTCAGTTAATCTGGGAACCAACAAAAGTCTACCAACTAAGCATCGTTACGATACTTGCACTAAAACTAAAGTAATGGACCAAAGATTGGAAATGCTAGAATAACTTCAAAGAGAAATGCAAGATCAGTTGCAAATACAGATGTAAGAGTTATTGGCGAAGATTCAGCAAGATATGAGGGAACAGATGCTAGAATCCTAAAGAAATATGATGAACCAATTAACTTAATTGCTCACTGGTGGGCTAGAAAAAGGAAAAAGCCCTATGGTCAACACCGGAGATGATAATGAGGATCCTCTCTACCCCTTGGGTTTCACCCCGACAAATATTCAGACACAACTAGAGATGTACCCACGAAAGCCATCCGTTATAATCAGGCCTCAACAGTTTCAGGCGGTGCTTCAGTGCCAATGAACTACCAGACAGGCTCAAGCTCTAATTTGAGGGATAATCCAACTAATCCTTTTGTCCCTGATCTTGATGATGTAGCAGAAATAGAAAAGGTGAGGGTGGAGCTCCTAAAACAACTCGAAGACCGATGCAGATGGCTGGAAGAAAAATTGAAAGCAATGGAAAATACTAATTATCATTATAGAATCGATGCTAAGAATTTGAGCTTGGTTTTGGACGTAGTACTTCCCCTAAGTTCAAAATGCCGGAGTTTGAGAAGTATAACAGGACTAGCTGTCTTGAAGCTCACATCACCATGTTTTGTAGACGAATGACCGGGTATGTCAATAATGATCAACTATTGATTCACCACTTCCAAGAAAGTCTAGTTGAGGCAGCATCCAAATGGTACAACCAATTGAGCCGTACGGAGATCAATTCATGGAAGGACCTAAAACAAGCTTTTATGAAGCAGTATAGTCATGTAACGGATATGACTTCTAACAGAATTACTTTGCAGAACATGAAGAAGAAACAAAAGAGCTTCAGGCAATATACTCAAAGGTGGAGGGAAGTCGCCATACAAGTCTAGCCACCTTTCCTAGAAAAAGAAACCACCATGCTCTTTATCAACACTTTAAAGGCTCCATTCATCACTCATAATCTAGGAAGTGCCACTAAGAGTTTTTCAGACATAGTAATGACCAGAAAAATGATTAAAAATGCACTAAGGAGCGGTAAGATATATACGGGGAAAGCACCAAAAGGTTAGCCTTAAGGAAAAGGGAGAATGAGGTGAACAACACAAGCACTTATAACAAGGGTTACTCAAAACCAATTACTGCAAGCCAGCCAAGAACAGTAACCGCTGGTCATCAAGGCCCACCGAGGCAAGAATCCAGTAGAAAGCAAAATATGGAGAAACTCTAGTTTACACCAATTCCAATGATGTATAGGGAGTTGTACCAAAGTTTATTTGATGCACATGTTCTATCCCCTTTTTACTTAAAGCCAATGCAACCCCCATACCCCAAATAGTATGATGCAAATGCCCAATACGAATACCATGCGGGAATCACAGGGCACTCGATAGAAAACTACACTGCTTTCAAGAAGTTAGTCGAAAGACTCATCCAAATTGGCATTATAAAATTTGATGATACATTTAGTGCAGAAAATCCATTACCCAACCATGATGATAATGGGGTAAATGTGATAGCCGAGAATGTAGGGAGGAGAATCAAGGTGAATGTCATAGAAGTGAAAACCCTGTTGAGATGGGTTTGGAAAGACATAGTTAAAAGGGGATTAATCAAACTAGATGCGAAGGAGAGATCTGAAGGGATAAGGAACTACTGCGAGTTCCATAATGGAGAGGGGCACGAGATCCAAGAATGCATCGAGTTCAGGGCCTTAGTACAAGACTTGATGGATAATAAAGAAGTTGAGTTTTATGAAGATGTTAAAAGCCTATAAAAAGGAAATATAAGCGCGTCGGAGGGAGAATCAACAATGAAGGTCTCGAAAGTCAACTATCCAGTGGTCATCATTTCACGACCAAGAAGTAATGAAGTTAGAGAACAAATGAAACCAAAGGTCACAATCCAGAAACCTGCAGTCTTTCCCTATAAAGATAGCAAGAGGGTTCCCTAGAATTACGACTGCAATGTAACGATCTCGAGAAAGGAGAACCCAGTTGGCACATTGAATAAGGACCAAGATGTAGGTTTTTATACACATAGCAGGAGGCGCTACGATTCAGCAAATGCAAGAGCGGAGCCCTTGAAAGGAAAAGCCTTGACGGTTGAATAAAAGAAGGGAAAAACGACCAGATTTGAATCGCGTGTTAACCAGCTGATAATGAAGAGGAGGCTAAGGAATTTTTGAAATTCTTAAAGCACAGCGAGTATAGTGTCGTGGAATAACTTTATAAGCAACTAGCTCGCGTATCAATGCTAGCTTTACTCTTAAGCTTGGAGGTACATCGTAGTGCACTGATGAAAGTACTAAATGAAACTTATGTTGTTAATGATATCTCTTCAACAAACTAGACCATCTTGTCAACAACATAAGTACCGATAATTTCATCTTTTTTAATGATGATGAAATACCACCGGGGGCCATGGGATCCACCAAGGCTCTACACATCACCACTTGCTGCAAGGGGTATACATTACTGGGGGTACGGATTGATAATGTATCGACACTGAATCTCTTACCCTTGTCCACATTGAACAGGTTGCCTGTGGACAGCTCTCATATGAAGACATGCCAAAACATAGTGAGAGCCTTCGACAGCACTGAAAGGAAAGTAATGGGAAGGATTGAGATACCTTTCTTGATCAGTCCAAACACATACGAAGTAGATTTCTTAGTGATGGACATCAAGCCTTCTTATAATTGCTTATTGGGGAGGCCTTAGATTCACTCAGCCGGGGCAGTACTGTCATCACTATACCAAAAACTAAAGTTGGTAACGGAGGGCTGACTGATAACGATAAATGTAGAGGAAGACATTATTGCATCCGTTACCAATGATTCACCATACATAGAGAATGATAGCAAAGCAATAGAATGTTCCTTCCGGTCATTGAAATTTGTGAAAGCAACCTTTATCATCGAAGGAAACAAGATCCCAATGCCCAAAATATTCAAAGTTATGAGGATGAGCTTACAACTGACAGTTGGAAAAGAAGCATTACCTAGAAGAGGACTCAGGAAATACCTCTATGGATGGGTCGAAGTACCAATCTTGACTGACAAACGGAATTGCTTTAGCTTAGGGTATAAGCCAGACGTGAAGCAAAGGAAGAAAGAGTTGGAAAGAAGCAAGAAAGAAGAAGAGTACAGTTAAGTAGGGCAGATGTCAAATGCGAACGAATGACCTTTCCCATATATCCAAAACATTCATGTTAGGAGGAATTATTCACCCTGAAAAGAAGATGACAAGGAAAGAAACTAATGAAGATATGATGGGAAATTTGAGCATCAATGCCATATCTGAAGAGGGAATGGAAAAAGAAAACTTATCGCGCATCCGCCCTTATGAGCCTGAAAGTGTTCTGAACAACTGGACTGTGGAAGAGATTCTTGTAGTTTTTAGAGCTTATTCAGAGTAATGTTCAAAACACGCTTTTTGCTTTAAGCTTAGAAGCAATAAGATTCTTTTTGTGAAATAGGCTTATGTCCAATATCTTTATTTCAATAAAAAATGCATTTTTATGTATCATTTTGAGCAAATATTCTTTAATTCTTTCATTTCATTCATAATCATACCATGCAAATAGTTATTCTTAGATTCATTTGTTCCTTGGATATTCTTTCATGCCTACAATAGGTCTCTAGATATCAACGACATGAGTGACACTACTACTGACCCAGAATCTCCTTTTGAGCGAGACATGTGTTTAGAGGGATATCAGGATTTTGAAGATGACAGAGACTGTAACTTGTCTCCGGACTTGTTAAGGATGGTAGAACAAAAAGAGAAACAGATTCTACCTCATAAAGAGACAGTAGAGATTGTGACCTTGGAAGAAGGAAAAGAAGTGAAAATTGGAACTTGCATAGCCGAAGAAACAAAACAAGATCTCATTGAATTACTTCAAGAATTCAAAGATGTCTTCTCATGGTCGTACCAAGATATGCCCGGATTAAGCACTGATATTGTGGTACATCGCCTCCCCATAAAAGAAGAGTGTAAGCCAGTTCAGCAGAAGCTCCAAAGGATGAGACCCGATGTTGTGATAAAAATAAAGGAAGAGGTCAAGAAGCAGTTCGATGCTTGGTTCTTACAAGTGGTTAAATACTCTGAATGGGTAGCCAATATTGTCCTCGTCCCTGAGAAAGACTGAAAGATAGGAATGTGTGTAGATTACAGAGACTGAAACAAGGCCAGCCCAAAAGACAATTTCCCATTGCCTCACATTGACACTTTAGTGGATAATATGGCAGGCTACTCAATGTTCTCCTTTATGGATGGCTTCTGTGGATACAATCAGATAAAGATACATCTTGAAGACATGGAAAAGACCACATTCATAACCTTGTGGGGAACATTTTGCTATAAGGTGATGCTATTTGGATTAAAAAACACTGGAGCAACATAACAAAGAGCCATGGTAACCTTGTTTCATGACATGATGCACAAGGAAATTGAGGTTTACATTGACGATATGATTGCAAAATCCCGAATAGAAAAGGAGCACGTACAAGTTTTGATGAAATTGTTCTTGAGGTTGAGAAGATTCCAACTAAAGCTCAATCCAACAAAATGTACTTCGGGGCTAGATTAGGAAAACTTCTAGGTTTCGTAGTCAATGAAAAGGGAATTAAGATCGACCCAGTCAAAGTCAGGGCTATACAAGAATTGCCTCTGCCGCGCACTCAAAAGGAAGTTTGAGGTTTCCTGAGAAGACTAAATTATATTACCTAGTTCATTTAACAACTAATTGAGAAATGTGACCCAATATTTCGTCTTCTTAAGAAACACAATCTAGGTGTATGGGATGATGAATGCCAGAAAACTTTTGACAAGGTTAAACAATACTTATCCAATGCCTCAGTGCTATCACCACCTAGTCCAGATAGGCCACTAATACTGTATTTGACAGTATTGAACAATTCTATGGGGTGTGTGCTTGGTCAACATGATGGGACAGGAAAGAAAAAAAGGGCGATATACTACCTTAGTAAGAAATTCACTGAGTGTGAAATGAGATATTCGCCAATTGAGAAATTATGTTGCGCCTTGATCTGGACAACTCAGAGGTTGAGTTAGTACATGAAATACCATACGACTTAGCTCATCTCAAAACTAGACCCTCTAAAATATATGATGGAGTCGCCTGCTTTGAATGGAAGGATGGCCAGATGGAAAATTCTGCTTTTCGAATTTGATATAGTCTATGTGAACCAGAAGGCTGTGAAAGGAAGTGCAGTAATAGATTTTCTAGCCAGCAGAGCTCTAGAAGATTATGAGCCTTTAAACTTTAATTTCCCTAATGAAGATCTAATGTATGTGGCAACTACCAAAGAAGACACTACAAAAGATCATCCTTGGAAACTAAACTTTGACGGAGCAGCAAAGGTTATTGGTAACAAAATTGGGGAAGTGTTGGTATCCCCAAGCGGAGATTATTATCCATTTACTTCCAATTGAATTTTGATTGCACAAACAATATTATAGAGTACGAAACATGTATCATGGGAATCCGTGCATCCATAGAATGCAAAATCATAGCACTAGAGGTGTATGGGGATTTTACACTAGTAAGCTATCAGCTCAAAGGTGAATGGGAAACAAGAGACCCCAAATTGATCAATTATCGAAAGCTAGTTCTGGAATTAATTGAATAGTTTGATGACATCACCTTCTATTACCTCTTACAAGATGAAAACCAGATGGTTGACGCCTTGGCTACATTAGCTTCTATGATCAGAGTAAATAAACAAGAGAATGTGAAGCCTATCTAAATGAGTATTTATGAGGCTCCGGCTCATTGCTACAACATCAACGAAGAGGAAAAAAAGGATGATCATCCTTGGTATCATGATATATTGCGATATATGAAGAATCGTGAATACCATGATCAAGCAACTGAGAATGACAAAAGAATGTTGAGAAGACTGGCCAGCGATTATGTCTTAGATGAGGAGATCCTATACAAAAGAAGAAAGGATCAAGTGTTATTAAGATGTGTGGACGCTGTTAAGGGTGAGCGTTTGATCGAATAGAATCGAATCAAATGAAAAAGTTTTGAGTTAATAGAGTTGACAAATCATATTGTAACATCCCGAATTTGGGCCTAGTTGAAATAGTGGTTTCAAGACCACAAATCTGAAGTAGAAATAATTATTGATGATTATTATAAGATCTATGATATGTTTATATGCTTGTGTAAAAATTTCATGAAGAAATTTTATGTGAAAAATGTTTAATTTAATTTTAGGGACTAAATCGAATAAGTTATTAAAGTTGAGTTCCAGAAGCTTTTAGCATGAAATTGAATTGGAATATTAATTAGAGTTCTTTAAATAGAAATTTGACCAAATTCTAAAATTTTGGACAAAAATGGACATGGAAGGGTAAAATATCAAAATTTTAAAGTGAATGGCATTTTGGTCATTTGGCCATTAAATGAATTAAAACACAAAATAAAAGCCAAAAACCCTTGTCCATCTTCTTGCTTAGTCGAACCTTTCATCTTCTCCATGGCTAGGGCTTTCAAGCTTTTCAAGCTCAATAGTAAGCGATTCTGAGCCCTGTTTTTAATGTTCTTCGTGTTTTTAGAATATTTATAACTTGCTTTAGCTATTTCTACCATTCTTTTGAGATAGGGTTTATGTTTAAAAATTGACCCATGTTGAATAATTGTACATTTTGATGAATTATGGTAGATTATGCATGTTTATGGTTAGCGAAACGATTTTTACTAAGTGATTTTCGGTGAAAACGTTTGAAAGGACTAAATTGTAAAAGTTATAAAATTGGTCATAAGTGTGTGAATTAATGGAAATTGTGGACTGCCATAGTTATGAAAATGGTTCGGTTAAGTACAAAATACTAGAAAATTGAATAAAAATTAATTTACAAGCCTAGAGGCAAAAGTGTAATTTTGATAAACTTTAGGTGAAAAAACATAAAATTTTTAAAGTGTGATTTTTAGACTAATTTGAATAATGTGAATGTTAAATGAGTATTATTTGATATGTTAGATTAAGAAAACACGACATTCAGGCTTAGATCGGGGGAGAACGACTAGGATACGAGTGACATGTCACTAGGAACCCAATGTAAGTGACCGATTGTATATGTGATTCCGGGTGCTGGTTTAGTTCGACTACTAGTGGCTAGGTAATCCTCCATCTGTTGCGGATACCTGTCAGCTTGTGTGAGCAGCACTGAGTAGCTTCGACTTGACCATCAGCTTGTGTGAGTAGGCCCGTGAATAGCTCGATAGTGAGCATATCAGTGGTAGCTTTGGCTACATTTTAGTGGTAGCTTTGGCTACATATTAGTGGTAGCTTTGGCTAAATTTCAATGGTAGCTTCGCCTACATTTCAGTGGTAGCTTGATAAACAATAAATTATACATATTTTTACATCATGTTTAGCCTATATTTTGGATGAATTATTATCAATTTTGTGAGAATTGGTGCTCTTAATCTTTCTTTTTCATATCTTATACTCAAGAGAGCATAGGGAAGAGAAAAGAAGGGAAAATAGACCAAAAACGAGGAAAATGGGCCAAAATGTGAAAACGACACGGCCCAAGGATTCACCACACGGTCGTGGCACACGGCCATGCCATATAAAGTCCAACACGGCCCAACCCCGATAAGCACGGTCAGACTATACGGCTGTGCCACCATTAATAGGCCCGCACATGGCCTCTTATCGATCCACATGGGTGTGGCACACGGACGTTTCCCTATCATGAGGAAATTCAATTCTACTCGAAAAAGGATACTTAGGGGCTAAGAAAGCCATTCTAAACTCTATATAAAGACACTAGGAGGCAACTTCAAGGGTGTGCTTATTTCTCGCTAAGGGAGTACTCTTTTCTCCCAAAAAGGAGCGCCACATTTCTGCCAACACAATGAGTGAAAGTAAGGAATTACTCCAAGGGAAGTCGATTGATTCATCCCAGAAGCCAGAATTCTACATCAAGACAGAGGATCTCCCTAAATTCCTTTAGGGTTTTTTGGGTTCTTTATGTTTTGTTATCTTATTTCTTCTGAGATGTTTTCTTTATTAATTATGAACTAAACCTCTCAAATACTTGAGGGGGATGAAACCTAAGACAGATCTTGTTATTATTTATTCTTGAATTATATTATAAATACTTGAATTGTTCTTAATTATGTGCTCTTCATTCTTCATTTAATAATCCTAGGTATTACTTTAAGAAACCGATGTGCTTAGGTAGAGGAGCAAAAGTCCCTGTTTTAAGAGTAGCTCTACCATAATTAAGTGGAGTTGCATGCAACCCTAGACATAGGGCGACATAAATCTGTCGGATTAGGGTCAAACCTAATAGGGGGATCCATAGATCGAATTAATGCAAACTAGGGGTGTTAATTAATAAAGAAACTTTAGTTAACCACCTAGGATTAGTTGTTCTTATCCTCGACGGAGGTATTAACATAGGTTAGGGATCTCTACGAATCAAGTCAAGTGAAGAAATCGTCTAATTCAAGAAGTTAAATAACAAGTGAAGTCTAGGTGGATTCTCCCTTTAGTATTGCCCATATCAATCAGCTTTTCTGAAGGTTTTTCCCACTTTACTTTTTGTGCACTTTTAGCTAGTTTTAGATTTAGTTTCAAACAACCCTCTTTTATTTGTAGACTAGATAATAGAAAGGAAGTAAGTATTAGTACTTTTGGTTCCCTTGGGTACGATAACTCAGTCTTGCCGCTAAACTATACTACTGTTCGATAGGTGCACTTGCCTTTAAATTGTGATATTAGTTAGTTTTTGGTGTGATCAGTTTTTATAAATTTTATTACTTAATATCGCGAGTATCAAGTTTTTGGCGCCGTTGTCGGGGATCTAAAATATTAAGAAAACTCGATTTCTATTACTTTAGCCATTACTATATTTATTTATTTTTAGTTTTTATTTATTTTTATTTGTTTATTTTTTTCTTTTCTTTTCTTTTATTCTATTTTAATTTTCTTTACTTTTTGCCTTCTCGGTATTTCTAGTTTATGACTAGAAACAACCTAGCAGGACCATTCCTTTTTGACGAACATTTAGAAGTGACAGTTTGCAGAACTCGCAGAGAGATCAGACGAAGCCTACATTATCCAGAACAAGATCAAGAACAAGGGACAGAACCTACAGAAGAGATGGAAGCAAACCAAAACATTCCACCACCTCCCGCAATAGCCGCACAACCAGTGAATCAAGATGAAGCTCCTCGCACTATGTATGATTATGCTAAACCTAGTTTGGCTAGTACTCAAACTAGTATTATTAGACCTGCCATTACTGCTAATAATTTTGAATTAAAACCTAACACTATTCAGATGATACAACAATTGGTGCAGTTTGATGGTTTACAGGATGAAGATCCAAATTCACACATAGCCAATTTTTGGAACTTTGTGATACTTTTAAAATTAATGGCATTTTTGATGATGCCATTCGTCTAAGGCTATTTCCATTCTTTTTGAGAAATAAAGCCAAACAGTGGTTAAATTCTTTACCACGAGGCTCAATCACTACATGGAAACAGATGACCGAAAATTTTTTACTTAAATATTTTCCTCCAGCTAAAACAGCTAAATTACGAAACGATATCTCTTCTTTTGTGCAGATGGATTTAGAAACACTTTACGATGCCTGGGAGAGATACAAAGATCTTTTAAGAAGGTGCCCTCATCATGGATTACCTTTGTGGCTACAAGTTCAAACCTTTCGCAACTGTTTGAATCCTTCAACAAGGCAAATGATCGATGCTGCCGCAGGAGGAACAATCAACAATAGAACACCCAAAGCAGCTTATGAATTTATTGAAGAGATGTCACTGAATAACTATCAGTGGCAAGTCATGAGGACAAAACCGACAAAAGCTATAGGAGTTTATAATATTGATGCTGACACTATGCTTACTAACCAAGTAGAACTATTAAATAAAAAGTTTGATAATTTTGTTGGTTCTACGCAGGCGCAGCCAGTGATGCAGTGCGACGCAACCCCAGGAAATATGTTCAATCCAGACTACTCATCTTATGGACACATCATAGAAACTGAGCAAGCCAACTATATGGGTAACAATTCTAGACCTCAAAATAACCCTTGTAGTAATACTTACAATATAGGTTGGAGAAATCACCCCAATTTTTCATGGGGAGGACAAGGAAATCAAAGACAACAGACTCCTCCGAGATTTCAGTAGCTACCACCACAACAAGAGAAAAAGACGAAACTTGAAGAGATGTTTACCAAATTTATGGCCATGTCAGAAACTCATTTCCAAAATACCGAAACGACACTAAGGAACCAGCAAGCATCTATTCAAGGACTTGAAACTCAAATAGGCCAGCTTGCCAAGTTAATCTCTAAAAGACCGCAAGGTGGGTTATCAAGCAATACTAAGACTAACCCCAAAGAGCAACTTAATGCCGTAGATACGATAGATAATGAGGGGTTAACCAAAACCAACCCAGAGCCATGCAAGGAGCTTATGGTAAGTAAAGGAAAGAATGAGGTAAGTTACAAAGATGAAATTACCAAAGAATTTAAACCTCGTATCCCATACCCAGCCGCGCTAAAGAAGGACCGCACAGATGAGCAATTCGGTAAGTTTCTTAAACTCTTAAAGAAATTACATATCAACTTACCATTTGTTGAAGCAATTTTACAGATGCCGAAGTACGCAAAATTTTTAGAGGAACTTGTAACAAATAAAAGGAAGTTGGAAGAACTGTCTATAGTGGAACTCAATGAGGAATGCTCAACTATTCTCCAAAATAAACTGCCAACCAAACTAAAAGATCCAGGGAGTTTTACTATTCCTTGTTTACTTGGTAGCCTAGACGCCAAAAATGCTTTAGCTGATTTAGGGTCTAGTATAAATGTCATGCCTTATAAACTGTTTAAACAACTAGGTCTTGAAAAACCTAAGCAAACCAAGATGAGCATTCAACTAGCTGATAAAACTATTAGGTTTCCTAAGGGAATAATTGAAGATGTGCTTGTCAAAATTGATAGATTCATATTCCCAGTTGACTTTGTTGTTTTAGACATTGATGAGGATAACAATGTACCCTTAATTCTAGGGCGACCCTTTTTAGCAACTGCCAAAACAATAATTGATTTAGGAACAGGTGAACTTACATTATGTATAGATGATGACCAAGTTACCTTACAAGCTCGAAACTCGATTAAGACTGTTGATAATAATATAGTCACGAGTCCTTGTAAAAACACTGAACTCACCACCCAACCTTCTGTGCAGGATACACTCCACATAAAGGCAACCCAATCACAGATAAGTCCATCTAAGGGAGATGCACCTGAAAAGCGCATGCTTCAGATCGAGGAACTAAATGAGTGGCTGAACTATCATGAAAAGCCCAAAGTATGCCAAACCAACCCAAAGCATCACCAAGATGACCCTCACATATAAACGAATCAAATCAAGGTACGAGATAAGGTAATATTAGGGGAAGATGATCCTCGAATCCTGAATTCAAAAGAACATACAAGTGACATACCCTACTTCACGGTAATGAGAATTTTTCCATACGGTACAGTAGAGATAAAACATGAGTCACTTGGCACTTTCAAGGTAAACCACACTCGACTCAAATTTTACGTTGATAATAAAATAGAAGAGTATCAACTCTTTAAGCTACCGTGACCGAACAAACTTGAGAAAAGTCGAGCTTAGACTATAAACAAGTGCTTCTCGAGAGGCAACCCGAGCACTAACTTAGTAAATTCTTTTAAAATTAGGCTTTCTAATACATCAGCTAACCCTTGAATGCAGGTTTTTTGAGACACACGGCCATGCACACGGCCATGCACACGGGCGTGCCTCAGGCCGTGTGTACACTTTGAGCAGAGACACGGTCATGCAACTTGGCCGTGTACAAGGAGGGTAAATTTTCCCTAAGGCATGGGCTATGATAAATAGCCACGATCGTGCGATATGGCTGTGGCCAACACTGTCAATTCCAACATGGGCGTGTGACCCCATACACGGCCGTTGGAGAAGCGAACATCGAAGGACACGGCCGTGCGCAACACGGGCATGTGTCTTGAGCCAGGCGCGCCAAAATCCCTGGGATTTTTGTTTTTCCATTTTATTTTATTTTATCTTCTTCTTTATTTGAATTTTAGTATTCTCAGAACTAGTTTATGTTATTTCAATTATTTTATATCGGTTATTTCCTAAAGAGTAATTGTTCTAATCCTGAAATACCTAAAATCCCTTAAGTGCTATCGTACTTTCAAAACCATGAACTTCAAGTATTCCTTCCTCCAAGATAACTATCACAATTCAAAGGTTCCATCCAATATTCAGGGAGTTTTACTTCTCTCTCTAACTTATGATCTTGTGCTTCTATTGCTATTAATGTTATCTTTGTACATTGAGGGCAATGTACATCTTAAGTGTGGGGGGAAACTCACTTTCATTCTTTATATTATCTTTGAAATTCTTGAAAATTGCTTTCAAATTTCAAATTCTTTGCATTATCTTCAAATCTCTTGTTAGGAATTAATTCTGATTGATTTATGATTTTTATTGATGTGTGGAGAATTAAGACATAGGTGTTTATGCTTTGATTATTCAAACTTTAAAACATTAGGGAATCAAGCATGATAAGTTGAAATTTTTGAGAACCCCATTTTTTTCATAAGTTATTTTCCTGAATTTTAAGTGTTATCTTGAGATTTGAAATTCGCAGTATTGACATCAAAAGCCATAATTCTAGTGAGATTTTTGAGCCTTTTGAGCATACATTCTTTCATGCTCACTTTTATTATTGCTTTGAGTGAGTTAATACTAATTTGTTATTCTAGAACTTGCTGTGATTATACATGTCAAGACCACATTATTGATTTGATACACTGAGATGATAAAGGCACTTAGGATTTAACCCATTTACTACATAAAAAGCCTACCTCCATAAATTAACCCCTAGTAAACCCCATTGAGCCTAACAACCTATTCTTTGACTTACCTCTAATAGTAACCCATTACCCATTTTTGTTGAATTCCATTCAATTATTTTGATCCCTATTTTTGTCGAGATTTGAGTTTAATTATTATCTAGCTTTGTTCTCTTTTTCAGTTGTAAAGTTTGTCAATATTCAAAGTATTGTATTTGAATTATTCTTAAAAAAAAAACCAAAAAAATAAAAAAAAGTGTATATACAGTTAATTCAGTTGTAATCTATAATAGTTTAATAGTTTTTGCATATTTCTACAAACTTCCAAATCTAGAACGATGTCATCATAAGGCTTAGCTTTAGGAATATGTTCCAATGATATATATTTCTCTAGCTAGATGATTTTTCAATTCAATCTCGATTCTAACCCTCTTTTTCAGCTTGTGACAACACCCCTAACCAAAGCCCCATTACAACCGTTGAAAGACCTTTTGATCGATGTGTCGTATCAATCTATAGTGGTAGAGATTTGATTTTCTTGCAAGCCTATGGTAATAACTTTTTAGATTGACTAGAGAGTGCTTAATTCTTGAACCCTAAACACTCTGAGTGGATAGAGTGAACCCTTAGTGAGGATGTCAATTCTCGTTGATTTTGATTGAAAGATAATTACTTAAGAGAAGGGAGAAAACCTATGTTTCCGTGATAAAATTCTCAACTTAGAGTGATTGAATCTCTAATGTTCTTTTGATTGAAATTTCATTGTATGATTACCTGTGGATTAGTTTGAAACATTATTGACAAAGATTGTAAGTTCAGAAAAATGATTCTTTATTAGGGGTTGAGATTTTGCTTGAGGACAAGCAAAGGCTTAAGTGTGGGGGTATTTGATAAACGATAAATTATACATATTTTTACCTCATGTTTAGCCTATATTTTGGATGAATTATTATCAATTTTGTGAGAATTGGTGCTCTTAATCTTTCTTTTTCATATATTATACTTAGGAGAGCATAGTGAAGAGAAAAGAACGGAAAATGGACCAAAAACGAGGAAAATGGGCCAAAATGTGTCATGGCATAGGCCGTGCCACATAAAGTCCAACACGGCCCAACCCCGACAAGCACGGCCAGACCACATGGTCGTGCCACCATCAACAGGCCCACACACGGCCTCTTATCGATCCACACGGGCGTGGCACATGGACGTGTCCCTATCATGAGGAAGTTCAATACTACTCGAAAAAGGATACTTAGGGGCTAAGAAAGCCATTCTAAACTCTATATAAAGACCCTAGGAGGCAACTTCAAGGGTGAGCTTATTTTCGCTAAGGGAGTACTCTTTTCTCCCAAAAAGGAGCGCCATATTTCTGCCAACACAAGGAGTGAAAGCAAGGAATTACTCCAAGGGAAGCCGATTGAATCATCCCAGAAGCCAGAATTCTACATCAAGACGGAGGATCTCCCTAAATTCCTTCAGGGGTTTTTGGGTTCTTTATGTTTTGTTATCTTATTTCTTCTGAGATATTTTCTTTATTAATTATGAACTAAACCTCTCAAATACTTGAGGGGGATGAAACCTAAGATAGATCTTGTTATTATTTATTCTTGAATTATATGATAAATACTTGAATTGTTCTTAATTATGTGTTCTTCATTCTTGATTTAATAATCCTAGGTATTACTTTAAGAAACCGATGTGCTTAGGTAGAGGAGCAAAAGTCCCTGTTTTAAGAGTAGCTCTACCATAATTAAGCGGAGTTGCATGCAACCCTAGACATAGGGCGACATAAATTTGCCGGATTAGGGTCAAACCTAATAGGGGGATCCATAGATTGAATTAATACAACCTAGGGGTGTTAATTAATAAAGAAACTTTAGTTAACCACCTAGGATTAGTTGTTCTTATCCTCGACGGAGGTATTAACATAGGTTAGGGATCTCTACGGATCAAGTCAAGTGAAGAAATTGTCTAGTTCAAGAAGTTAAATAACAAGTGAAGTCTAGGTGGATTCTCCTTTGAGTATTGCCCATATCAATCAACTTTTCTGAAGGTTTTTCCCACTTTACTTTTTGTGCACTTTTAGCTAGTTTTAGATTTAGTTTCAAACAACCCTCTTTTATTTTTAGGCTAGATAATAGAAAGGAAGTAAGTATTAGTAGTTTTGGTTCTTTTGGGTACGATAACTCGGTCTTGCCGCTAAACTATACTACTGTTCGATAGGTGCGCTTGCCTTTAAATCGTGATATTAGTTAGTTTTTGGTGTGGTCAGTTTTTCTAAATTTTATTACTTAATATCGCGAGTATCATAGCTTCGGCTACATATTAGTGGTAGCTTCAGCTACAATATATGTGTGGCACTTTTGTGCATTTTTTCGCTTATCCTTTTGAATACCACTTGGTTCAACGGGTATTGAATTGCTATGGTATTAATGTGATAGAAGGTAGAAAGATTTGACTATGGGTTGTGATGAAATAATGTATAAATGTGTTTCATATCATGATGCATTTATATGTGTAAGTGTGAATATGAAGTTTTATGAATGAGTGCAGGTATGTATGTGTAAATTTTGAGCAATATGCTTGTTATATGATCGAACTATGGAAAGTTAGATAAGAGGTAAGTGCTACAATTATAGCTCCTATAAAGAGAGCATAAAAAAGTGAAATTAAAAAACTAAAATAGTTTTGGACAGCAGCAGCATTATGCCTTTGAAAAATCACCAAAAATGGTGGGAATTGAATTAGAAGTTGAATAAGATATGAAATTAAATCCTTTTGAGTCTATTTTTACATAAAATAAGTAGTGTAAGTAAAAGATGCTCAATTTGTGAGATATCTACATTGTTGTAAGACAGGGTCAAATGGATTTCGGAATCCCCTATTCTGAATTTGGAAAATCACGAAAAATTGTATAGAAAATTTTATGATGTGTAGTTTATATTCTTAAAATCTATGATAAGTCTAATTTCAGGAGAAACAAACGTGAAGGTCATCTGAATTCTGTATAAGGAGAAAATTGATTTTTAGTGAAGAAGAGTCAGAGCTATCGAATAGCAAAATAGGGGAGACTTTAATGAATAAACTGTACTAATTAGATAAACCAAAAATTCTAAAAATTTTATGCAAATAAGGTATATCAGTCTAGTTTCAGGGAAAATTTACGGAACTTGATTTTGAGTTCTGTAGCTTAAGATATAATTAATTTACCCACTGTGACTTAGGAAAATAACTTAAGCTGAACATGAGGAAAAAGTGAAATCATGTGATTAATGATTCTATTTTCTTAAGAATACCCATTGAGGAATGGAAATATCTTGTTAGTTAAATTTCTTATTATTATATGCCAACTTACTAAGCTATAAAGCTCACACCCTCTTTTCTATTTCTCTTAGTGTTGTCAGGTTGGCTCGGGGTTAGAGATCGTTGGAGGTAGCTCACACTATCAATTTGTCAAGATGGTGTAATAACCATTCTTATTTACTTACAAGTGAGTGGCATGTATAGTGGTTTAGTTATTGGTGGTATGTATTATAGTGAATTGGCCAAATGTATTGGCTTATGTTGCTTCATTGTATATAGCCATGAGATGTGGCTCGTAATAATTATGGCTTTGTAAGCCTAATTTATGCTTATATGTGGAAATGCTTTGATGTAGTTAGGTATATTACATGTGTTTGATGGTTAAGATAAGAATAATTAAGGGTATGATATGTGTCTATGAATTGTATGTTGGTGTGAAGAATTAAGAGTAACAAAAAGGGCTTGGAAAATGGCCTAAGTGTTGGCCACACGGGCTTCTGACTTGGCCATGTGCCCGTAATAGTATGCTAGCGTCATAAACATAATGCTTGATTTTTTTAACACGAGCTGGGACATGGGCGTGTGACACTATTTTGATGAAAATTTTTATAACTGTTCCAAAGACCTCAAATTAGTCCCGGATCATTTTTAAAGTATGTTTTGGGCCTCGTAGGCCTGTAATAGGAAGAAAATGAGTTTAAATGAAATGTTTTAAATTTTAAGTGGAAATTATAACTCGAAAATTGATCAATTTTGTGTATAAGTCTGGTAATGCCTCGTACCTATTCTGGCTACGGATACGGGTTAGGGGTGTTACATTTAGTGGTATCGTAGCTATGGTTTAGTTAGTTCTCGGACTAACATAGAATATGTGAGAGTTTAGTTATACATGCCACAAATATGTGATAGTGTGATGTCTCCCGACGCGAATGAGGACCATCTTATTTAGACAGAGGTACTCTCTAACTGAGCTACATCTAACCATTTGATAGTGATACTAAGGTATTTGAATAAAGTGCAGTCATAATGAGTCAAAATTCGGAAAGGTATGAATAAAAATTGGAAATTTATATGTGCGATAATGTGTAAGATGAAAGTTCATATGGTGATATGCTCATTCATATTTGTTTGGCCTTCATATGATGTTGCATGCTTGACTAAATTGCTTTAGAGAATGTGATAAGTAAAGTTACTCAAAATCCATAAAATGTATGAATGAGTACACTTGTTGAATGGGATAACCAGAAATTTTGTGTAAGACAAATATGAATGTTAATTTGTTTAAAGTGGATAGTATAATTATGACGACATGAGATGATAATGAGAGATATGTCATATATGTGTATATATGTGATAATCGAGTTAGAGGCTGTATGACCTCACCCCCTTACCGATGAGGTGTTTATAATGAAAATTTATGGAAATTATGTTGATTAAGTTCCTAAGTGTGAAATCAAAGAGTTCAATGGTAGAATAACTATAAACGTGATCTGCGATTGAGAATGGTTGACAAGTAAGGAATAGAGTTAGAAAGATATCAAATTAACCTAAGAATTATTCAGTTTACACAATGTCACAGTTAGGAAGAAGTTAACTTTGGTAAATCAACTTATTCAAACACGACACTGAAAGAAAGTAGTAATTGAAAATTTTCTGAACTAATTGTTTTTAGTGAAAGGATCAATATGGAATTAGTGATGATAGAATTAGTCAGAAGAATAATGTTTGAAATGTGAAAATGTTTAAGTATAACAGTTACAGTTGAGCAATTTATGACTATCTCTTCTGGGTATTTTACGTGTTCATATATTCTCAGAGACATTTACGATTGCTTGTTTTCTGATTAAAGTATCTTTGGTCCGATTGATCTATGATCGGCATTCCAATATCTTCTATTGGTATTCTATCCCGATACGTCTGAGATAAAAGTTGATAGTGAATTCATATGAAACTATTCTTTTGTTTCTTCTGGCTATTCTTTTGTCTATATCTGTGTGGAATATGTCCTATCTCTGTTACAATCGACTTCAGAATGTATGAATCGTGTTTTTTTTCTTCTGGTTTTCTCTGCGGAATTGTTAAGATTTCTATTATTTCATATGAGTGGTGTTATCAGACATTTAGTATGGTTCTGTGTCTCAGATTTCTTTATCTTGGTTTTCTTATCAACCTTATTGTTAATTTATCAAGTATGGTTTATCTTTGAAATCGAGACTGATGAAAGTGTAGATATGACAGTTAAGCTCAAATTGTATATTAATTTTGTTTCCTCGAGTAATTTTTATTATTATCAGTAAGTACAAGTAAGATGTTATGCTCCGTCTGAGTTAATACAGTTAGTAAATATCTGTGATTTGCATATTGAAAGAATTATCGAAGATTGTATGTTTGATTTGTCCTAACAACATGAAGAAGTGATCTCCGTGGAATGATATTGAATAAATAAGAATAACTCGGTTGTTCTAATCAGAGTAGACTGATCAATTTGGGAATAAATTAAGTTATATGTATTTATGTTTATTCTTTGGTTCGAAAATGATGTTGTGCGTACATAAATTTATAGCGAAATAGTTTGAATGAAGAAAATTGAAATTCTGGAAAGCATGATATGGAAAAATACCTATTGGATTTGTTTTAAATGGGTGATGTTATTCTGAATTAAAGTCATTCTGTTGATAAGGTTATCTCAATTGTGAAAGTTTGAATGGTCTGGGCATGTTAGCAAAGTTGAAGTAGTTGAAGGCCTTATTAACCGAAGCTCTAGTTCTGAGTTTAGTTTGAATTGAGTAATGAATTTATAATTTTTTAGTGATGCACCAGTGAACGGATTAGAATGTGTTTTATTGCTAGAATGTAAAGTGATGGTTCACATTTTTAGACGGTTAATACCATATTAAAAAGAACTGTTTGGCTAGTGATTTAGAGACGGTCACTATTATGTCTGTATTGGGGATTTGATGATGGTTTAATTTTAGCTAAATAAAGTACTAAAGTGATGTTTACTTTGCAAGTTTCAGAAACTTAGAAATGCGTTAATGAGAGATAAGCTAAATGAGTACAGTGAGGATCGACTTTTGATTCTAAAGTTTAGGCATGACTTGATTGTTATTACTATTATTCAGAGGTAGACTTCATATACTGTTGAACTCAGGATTAATGCTGCCAGTGATGATATTGAAATGATAATGAGATAGGGCTATTATGAAATTTCGTATCGGATTTCCCTCAACTTCAGATTAAGAAAAATGCTAGTTGGGTTGTACCCAAGCATTTGACAGAATTCATAAAATTATTTTAGTATGTATGGATTCCTTATTTGATAGAGTTGGCCGATTTATGTGTTCATGGAACAGTTAGCTTCTGTAAAGTGTCAGTCTCTATTTTTATTATTATTTTCGTATAAGAATATGAGGGTTATATCACGGCTATGAAAAAAGCTACAGAAAATTTTGAGCTCAAGACTAAGTTGAACTGTGATTTTGATATAAAGGTGAAAACAATCGTGAAAGTTGAAAATAGTTTTAGACCGATATGAAAGTTATACAAAAGTGAAACTTAGTTATATTGGGATTTGGATCAATGACAGAGTGTTTCTGAAAGGATCGTCTTGAAAATGGCTATTTAGTGATGTTTGGAAACTATGAGAAAAGATACCAAACCTTATTCCAGTAAGATTTTAGGGACGAAAATCCCTAAAGGGGGAGAGTTGTAACATCTCGAATTAGGGCCTAGTCAGAATAGTGGTTTTGAGACCACAAATCTGAAGTAGAAATAAATATTTTATGATTATTATAAGATCTATGATATGTTTATATACTTGTGTGAAAATTTCATGAAGAAATTTTATGTGAAAAGTGTTCAATTTGATTTTAGGGACTAAATCGAATAAGTTGTAAAAGTTGAGTTCTAGAAGCTTTTAGCATGAGATTGAATTGGAATATTAATTAGAGGTCCTTAAATAGAAATTTGACCAAATTCTAAAATTTTGGACAGAAATGGACATAGAAGGGTAAAATATCAAAGTTTTAAAGTGAAGGGCATTTTGGTCATTTGGCCATTAAATGAAATAAAACACAAAATAAAAGCCAAAAACCCTTTTCCATCTTCTTGCTTAACTGAACCTTTCATCTTTTCCATGGCTAGGGTTTTTAAGCTTTTCAAGCTCAATAGTAAGTGATTCTGAGCCCCATTTTTAATGTTCTTTGTATTTTTGGAATTTTCGTAACTTGCTTTAGCTATTTCTACTATTCTTTTGAGTTAGTGTTTATGTTTAAAAATTGACCCATATTGAATAATTGTGCATTATGATGAATTATGCTAGATTATGCATGTTTATGGTTAGAGAAACGATTTTTACTAAGTGATTTTCGGTGAAAACATAAAAGTTATAAAATTGGTCATAAGTGTGTGAATTAATGGGAATTGTGGGCTTTCATAGTTATGAAAATGGTTCGGTTAAGTCCAAAATATAAGAAAATTGAATAAAAATTAATTTACGAGCCTAGGGGCAAAAATGTAATTTTGACAAACTTTAGGGGCAAAAACATAAAATTTTCAAAGTGTGATTTTTAGACTAATTTGAAAAATGTGAATGTTAAATTAATATTATTTGATATGTTAGATTAAGAAAACACGAAATTCGGGCTTAGATCGGGGGAGAATGAGATTTTGAGCTAAGTTGGAAAAATTAGCTATTTCTGCATTCGAGGTAAGTTGGTGTGATAATAATAATGCAATGATGTTGTAGTTTATGTGTGAAACTTAAATTAGTATGTGGACTCGAATATTTTGAATTAAATGATTATGGTGCTATGTAAATTAAATGATATAAAGGTATGTTATGATACATGGAATTGAATCGAAATGTTGTGTTCAAAGTGCTTTTTATGAATACAATTATTACGTGAAATTGTGAGATTTGTTATCATCATAAGGTATGTGATTAATTGTATATTGACTAAGCTTCGACAAGTGTGAAAAAAATCCCGATTGAACCTTAGGAATCGACTAGGATACGAGTGACATGTTACTAGAAACCTAATGTAAGTGATCGATTGTATATGTGATTTCGGGTGCTGGTTTAGTTCGACTACCAGTGGCTAAGTAATCCTGTATTTGTTGCGGATACCTGTCAGCTTGTGTGAGCAGCACTGAGTAGCTTCGACTTGACCATCAACTTGTGTGAGTAGGCCTGTGAATAGCTCGATAGTGAGCATATCAGTGGTAGCTTTGGGTACATTTCAGTGGTAGCTTCGACTACATATCAGTGGTAGCTTTGGCTACATTTTAGTGGTAGCTTTGGCTACATATCAGTGGTAGCTTAGGCTACAATATATGTGTGATACTTTTGTGCATGTTTTTGTGTATCCTTTGGAATTCCGCTTGGTTCAACGGGTATTGAATTGCGATGGTATTAATGTGATAGACTGTAGAAAGATTTGATTATGGGTTGTGATGAAATAATGTATAAATGTGTTTCATGTCATGATGCATTTATATGTGTAAGTGTGAATATGAAGTTTATGAATGAGTGCAGGTATGTATGTGTAAATTATGAGCAATATGCTCGTTGTATGATCGAACTATGGTAAGTTTGATAAGAGGTAAGTGCTACAATTATAGCTCCTACAAAGAGAGCATAAAAAAATGAAATTAAAACTAAAGCAGTTTTGGACAACAGCAGCATTGTGCCTTTGAAAAATCCCAAAAAATGGTGGGAATTGAATTAGAAGTTGAATAAGATATCAAATTAAATCCCTTTGAGTCTATTTTTACATAAAAGAAGTAGAGTAAGCAAAAGATGCTCAATATGTGAGATATCTGTATTGTTGTGACACAGTGTTAGATGGATTTTGGAATCCCCTGTTCCAAATTTGGAAAATCACTAAAAATTGTATAAAAAATTTTATGGTGTGTAGTTTATATGCTTAAAATCCTTGATGAGTCTACTTTCAGGAGAAACAAACAGGAAGGTCATCCAAATTCTGTATAATGAGAAAAGTGATTTTTAGTGAAGAGAAGGCAGAATTGTCAAATAGCAAAATAGGAGAGAATTTAATGAATAAATTGTACTATTTGGATAAACAAATGTAACACCCCTAACCCGTATCCGTCACCGGAATGGGGTTACCAGGCATTACCGGAACAGACACAACTTTCGAACTATTTCATGTATGTACACATGATCATGGTCGAGACTCCTATAATGATCAAACTTTAAATCATTTGATATCACAAAACTAATATAATCTTATTCAGTTAATTCATAAACAAAAATCTCAAAATATATCAGTTTCTCATATAAACATATATGCATATCAAGATATCAAATTACTAGATTCCATTAATCTTGTAAAACATACAAGTCAAGCACCCATCATATGACTATACCACAATCAGCACATTACTATTCATTTGGTCATTCATTTAAATTAATTATTCTTTTTCAAGATTTCATAATAAACTTAACTGAATATAAATAAACTTAAACCATTATTCCTAGGAAAAACCATTAGGTTCTTATCAAACATTTATTATACTCAAATTAATAGCCACATAGTTGAAACACAATTTCAAACTTAAACAATAATTTCCTTCCAGATATGCGTATCAATTTATGAATCAAAGGAAACATTAAATTGTCCATTATTTCAAGTCTAATTATTTATCTTACCACACAACATTTTCAATCACAATAATTAAATCCATTAAACATTTAATTAATTAACATGTTAATAAAGTTAAGTAACATACCAACTTAGCTTTACTACATCAATACAAATCATTAATAACTAAGACATATGCTAATAATTTCCAATTGAAAATTTATGACCGAATATATGTATTTACACAAAATATGCCATCTATTATTATTTATGCCAACTTCATCCCACTACTAAAATCTGCACCTTAACCAATTTATAACATAAACACAACCTCTAAATTCACTTAAATCATATTTGAACATGTATCATGCCCTTTAACCCAATCTAATAGCTAAATTACTCTATTCAAAACAATAAGCAACTCATTAACAAGTTTTATCAATGTTTACAACATAATCACAAGTTCACTACAAGCTGTCTTCCTGAGCAACAGTCACTAAATTATTTATATCTGGAGCTACGAAACTCCAAATCAAGTTTCGTTAATTTTTCCTGAAACTAGAATCATGAACCTCTCTACCATAAAATTTCCAGACTTTTTTCCTTGGCCAATTAATACAGTTTATTCCTTAAATTTACCTCTGATTCACTGTCTAACAGTTCCGACCCTTCTGTACTAAAGTTCAATTATCTCATAGATCAGGACTCGGATAATGTTCTCGTCTATTTCTATTGAAACTAGACTCATTAATAATTATAAGCATATAAATTAAAACTAATAAATATTTTTGTACAATTTTTTATGATTTTCTCAATACAGAACAGGGGACTTCGGAGTTATTCTAACTCTATTTTGCCCAACTTCAAATATCTCATTATAGGAAATTCTTTTGCTTTCATGGTTTCTTTTATGTGAAACTAGATTCATTAGGCTTTAATTCAATATTTTATTCAACCTATAACTCATCTCCCACTATTTTTAGTGTATTTTCAAAATTACACCACTACAGTAACCCAAAACTATCCAGGCTAAATTACTTATTCATCATTGTGTATACGTCACTCAACTACTTCTATTACTTACCTTATTACCAAGACATAAGTCAAACCTCACAAACATGAACATCATAAAACTCAACTTATAAGGAATTGGAAACACAACCAGACATATATGAACATTAATTCTATAATTAAGCCATTTTCGCATGGCTTTTAAATAGACAAACCCAAAATCGACATAACACCTTCTAGCTTATACATGCCATAATTCCAAAATGCAACTTATAAAATACCGAAAGTAGTCGATAGTGTGATAAGCTTCTCTAATGATCCTTTAGCTCGCAACTTGAATTCAAAATCTATAAGACAGAGATAATTATTCGCACAGTAAGCTATCATAGCTTAGTAAGACTTAAGCAATTAAACATTTCAACTAAACAATCAATTTATTTTATAAAGCCAAAAAGTATTACTTAAGATGCACTTTCATTCAAATAAACTTACTTAGTCGAATATGAAAATTTTGTATAATTTCATGCTCATCTAAAATACTAATTCAATGTAAGAATATATATATATATATATATATCTATTTTTAATCTGAATTATCGAAGAAATTTAAACTCACATCCCTTCAAAAGTACGGAAACAATATAGGCTTACCTTCCTTCGAATATTTAAATCCTGTACCCAACTAAAGAAAAATATCTTAATTTCATAAGCATAATTCACATAACAGAACATACTAATTCGCATATAGCCTATTAGCATCACATTAATCTACATTCCTCCCTATTGAACAATGATTAATGAATACATTTACAAAACACATTTACATGAATGTACCTTTTTGACATTAAATTTCGAACTTATGAACATACTTGAATTGGGTGTTTGATCATTCGACCATCTCAACCCCTTTAAATCTCATCAAACACATTTGTTTCACTTAGGCACCTGGCCTCTTAAGCATAAAGCTTGATATGATTCACCGGCTTAAAGCCTACTAGGCATATAGCCTGATTTAACTCACATGCTTGGATTATACAATAATTCAAAGACCGGACTTCTAACTATGCATTGAATTAATCACTTCTCAATCAACTCACATTCAATATATAACAATATGATCAATCCTCCACTTCACAACACATTGGCATTTTCAATATTACTGTAGCTATTACAGCTCAACCATTCAAGTCATATGCGACACCTTTTCGTACCATAACTAATGCACATCCAATAATTTCTTTACTATTCGGCATTTACAATGAAAGCATAGCACATTTTACTCACATTATAATTTACACTCAATTACTTCAATATACATCAATCATGCCCATTCATCATCTTAAATTCACACTCTGCAATAACATAATAATTTCTAATAATTCAATTCAACTCTTATATCTAACATTTATTCAACTTTAGTACAAATGTAGCTTACAGACTTACCTCAGGTATTAGAGTACGACAATTTTAACTACTCAGCTAGCTTCGATTTTCCCCGGTCCAAGTCCGCCCTCTTTTGATCTTGAGCTAATTAAATCAAGTTGAACTTATTTAATCAATTAATTAACTTATTTTCACTCCAACATCACAAAAATATATAAATTACATAATCGCCCCATAAAAAGTTCACTTTAACAAATTAAAAAATTTCCCTTGGTACTCTTTTGCCGCATATACTTCTACACCATATAAGTCCTCTTAATTCATTTATTTTAGCAATTAGTCACTCACATTTACACATTCATAATTTGAGCCTATGAATTAAAATACACAAAACTCCAATGCATATTATGTTCATCTAATACCTATACTAAATTTTCTAACTTCAAACACAAATTCTAACACCTTTCATCCATGGCCGAACATGCATTTTTCCAACCATTTCAAAAATTTCCAAATGAGCTTTAAAGCTAGTTAAACAAGGATCTCAAATCTATCAAAATTAATAATGACTACATTGAATTTACCTTGAATTTTAGCTTGCTAAAGTGCCGAAATGCTCAAAGTATTTTCTTCTTTGTTTTCTCCAATATTCGGTTCAACAAAAATGAACCATTTGCATGTGTTTTTTTTATTTAATACATAAGTTATTATTATTTTACAATTTTAGCCTTTCTAATTTCATTAACAAGGTACTTATATAATGGATACAAACGACACTCACTTATTTGAAAGGGTTATTTACAAACTAAGTACCTATAGTCAATACTCACTAATGATTTCACCTTAAAATTTCTAGATTACCGCCCATGCATTATGTAAATAGCATATTTGCCATTTAAACCCCCAACTTTTAAAGGACATCACACTTAAACTTTCTCTCTTAGCCAAACACAAAATTCTCCTAAGTCTCAACGATGACCGAACATATTTTCCACAACAATTTTACAAATGATAATTTGGGCTAGTTATATTACTAGTTAACAATGCAAAATATGTAAAAATTACAAAGAATTAACTCAAACCTACCTTGAATTTGGCTTTAATAAGTGCCGAATGCCCCAAATCCTATTCTTTTCTTTCTTCTTTTTCTTGTTTCGGCAATTCCAAGGCATATAACATATTTTATTTCCACTAATTCTTTTATGTAATGTATATTATAAGCTATTTCTTAATTTACCTTTTTAACCCTTTATTATAACACACCAAATTCATATATATATAGTGGTTGCCGTCCATACACAAAATCAAGGGGTAAATTACAACATAAACCCTTATACTACTAATCCACTATCACTTAAATCCTTATGCATTATGCCATTAAATTTTCTTTTTATGCAACTAAACCCCTTTTTCTAAATTAAGCACACAAACTGTCGAATTAAATTATTAAATTTTTACGGATATCAATTCACACAAAATTAAACACATAGAATGATATAAAATATTTTATTATTATTATTATTATTTTATTATTTCCTTTTTCTTATTAGCTTATTTCATAACATACAATAATCATATTAGTTTAATAAAAACACTTATTATAACATAAAATTGCATATTATAAACAACCACATGGCGTCCATTATAAATCAAATGGCAAAATTTTATAGTTAATCCTTCCAAACTATTAATTGTCATAATTCGGCTATCACATATTAATTCACAAAGTTTTCATTTTATGCTTTAAGTCCTAATTATTAATCCAGCATTCAAAGGATAAAATTATAAAAAAAATGAAAATTCCACATCAACCCAATTTCACACATTCAGAACACATTATTAATAGTTAAATAATTTCTGACTCGGATTCGTGTATGGACATATATATAATTTAATTATATTTTTACTTTTATAACCTTAATTAATAAATTATGAAATCACTTATAACATGTCCACTACCGTCCAACACATTAATATTGGGCTATTTATTCCATAAAGGCTTCTACTTTAAAAGCCAAGTGCAAATTAGCCCCTTTTAGAAACAACCACTTAATTTTCACTTTACACGATTAAGTCCTTTTATTTAGTCGGACACTCAAACGAAAAAATTAAATAAAAAAATTTTCACCGATATAAATTCACACAAAATAAACACAGAAAATAATTTTTAAATATGTTTCTGACTCGGATTCGTGGTCCCGAAACCACCGTTCCTATTTGGGTCAAAATCGGGTTGTTACAACAAAAAATTCTTAAAAATTTATGGCAAGAAGGTATATGGGTCTAGTTTCGGGAAAAATTTATGGAACTTAATTTCGAGTTCTATATCTTAAGATATAATTAATTTAGCGACTGTGACTCAGAAAACAGCTTAAGCTGAACATGAGTAAAAAGTGAAGTCATGTGATTAACGATTCTATTTTCTTAAGAATACCCATTGACGAATGGAAATATATTGTTAATTAAATTTCTTATTATTATTATATGCCAACTTACTAAGCTATAAAGCTTAAACCCTCCTTTCCATTTCTCTTAGTGTTGTCAGGTTGGCTCGGGGTTGGAGATTGTCGGAGGCAGCATCACACCATCACTTTGTCAAGATGGTGTGATAACCATTCTTATTTGCTTACAAGTGAGTGGCATGTATAGTGATTTAGTTATTGGTGGTATGTATTATAGTGAATTGGCCAAATGTATTGGCTTATGTTGCTTCATTGTATATAGCCATGAGATGTGGCTTGTAATAGTTTTGGTTTTGTAAGCCTGATTTATGCTTATATGTTGAAATGCTTTGATGTAGTTAGGTATATTACATGTGTTTGATAGTTAAGATAGGAATAATTAAGGGTATGATATGTGTTTATGAATTGTATATGGGTGTGAAGAATTAAGAGCAACAAAAAGGGCTTGGAAAATAGCGTAAGTGTTGGCCACATGGGCAAAGGCACGGCCGTGTGTCTCAACCGTGTGTAGGACACGGCCTAGCACATGAGTGTGTGACTTGGCCATGTGCCCTTAATAGTATGCTGATGTCATAAACAAAATGCTCGATGTTTTTAACACGGGCTGGGACACGGGCGTGTGTGACCACACGGCCTGCCCACACGGGCGTGTCCCAAGTCACACGGGCATGTGACACTATTTTGATGAAAAATTTTATAAGTGTTCCAAAGACCTCGAATTAGTCCCGAATTATTTTTAAAGTATGTTTTGGGTCTCGTAGGCCTGTAATAGGGACAAAATGAGTTTAAATGAAAAGTTTTAAATTTTAAGTGGAAATTGTAACTCAGAAATTGATCGATTGTGTGTATAAGTCCGGTAATGCCGTGTACCCTATTCCGGCGATGGATATGGGTTAGGGGTGTTACACATATTTTATCATCCTAATTTAATTTGAAATTTTTTCGAATCGAGTTGAGTGAGATGGAATTCGAATCGAATCGAATCGAATATATTTGTTCGAGTTAAATTTTGAAAAATAATTTTAGGTCCTTGTAACCACTGTTACCCACCGTAATAAAATTTGTCCACTGTAATCAAATTTTTTATTAAGTTTCATCACCTCATAATTTATTTATTAATCTTTGTATACGGGTTAGCTTCTTTGCTTGCTTGTTTCAATTATCTTTAGATTCTTGTCACTATATATTTTGGAATTAAAAAACATATTAAATGTAAAAATGTGATTTTTTAATAAAAGTTATTTTAAAGATAAAATGTGAAATTGATACCAATATAAAATTTTAACACGAATATTTTATGGCATCATTAATAATTCAGTTTTGTTAGAATTAAGTGACCCAAATTCTTATTTAAATAAAATAAGATGGAAAATAAAATAAAAGTAATATCCAAATAGAACTAGACTTCTTTTATTTTATTTTAGAATAAGGTTTTTTAAACCTTATTAAACTCCATCTATTTTATATTGATTAGGATAAAGTGTTTCAATCCTAATAGAATATGGCTTTACAAGCCTATAAATAGACATAGTCTATTCATCTTGTATTGATTCGAATTTTCGACATAGTGAATTTTCTTCTCCTCTGCCCGTGGTTTTTTCCCGAAAGGGTTTCCACGTAAAATCTGTGTGTTCTTTATTTTTATTTTATTTTTTTATTTTGTCATTAACGACATTATATTTATTTTTTTCACACATTGGTATCAGAGCTTCCGGGTTTTTTTTTCATCTCGATCACATTAATGGCGTCTTTGAAGTATGAAATTCCGCTGTTGGATTGCAACACCAGATTTGCGTTGTGGCAGATTAAGATGGAAGCAGTTCTTACGCAGATGGATCTAAAGGACGCCCTGCTAGGGATAGATAAGATGCCTTCAACATTAACAGATGAAGAGAAGAAGCGTAAGGATCGAAAGGCATTAACACAGTTACATCTGCATTTGTCTAACGAAATTTTGCAAGATGTGATGAAGGAGAAGACCGCCGCTGGATTATGGAAAAAGCTGGAACAAATATGCATGTCGAAAACTCTAACCAGCAAGCTGCATATGAAGCAACGTCTTTATGCTCATCGTTTGGAGGAAGGTGCATCTGTGCACGAACACTTAACAGTGTTTAAAGAAATTCTCTCAAACTTGGAGGCCATGGAGGTTCAGTATGATAAGGAAGATCTAGGGTTGATTCTACTTTGTTCGTTGCCCCCGTCTTATTCAACCTTTAGAGATACAATTTTATATAGCCGTGAGTCTCTCACAGTCGATGAGGTTTATAATTCTTTAACCTCGTATGATAAGATGAAGCATTCTATGGCTAAAACTGACTCTCAGGGGGAGGGTCTCATTGTTCGTGGGAGACAAGATCAGAATGTTGATGATGATCGTGGAAGGACACAAGAACGAAATCCTCGCGGTAAATCTAAGGGTAGATCAAAGTCTTCAAACAGAGGTAAAACTTGTAACTTCTGTAAGAAGAAAGGGCACATTAAATCTGAGTGCTATAAGCTACAGAATAAGATCAAAAGGGAGGCTGCGAATCAAAAGGGAAAACAACCAGAAAATTCTGGTGAAGCTGATGTTGTAGAAGACTACAGTGATGGTGAACTTTTAGTCGCTTCAGTCATCAATTCTAAAGTCAGCGATGAGTGGATCCTTGATTCGGGCTGCACCTTCCACATGAGTCCCAATAGAGATTGGTTTACAAATTACGAGACAGTGCCTGAAGGTGTTGTTTTGATGGGAAATAATGCTTCGTGTAAAATCGCAGGTGTTGGAACGATTAAAGTTAAGATGTTTGATGGAGTTGTCAGAACACTTAGTGACGTACGACATGTTCCAGAATTGAAGAGAAATTTAATTTCATTAAGTACTCTTGATTCAAAAGGATACAAATACACAGCTGAAAGTGGGGTTTTGAAGATTTCTAAAGGTTCCCTCGTTGTGATGAAAGGGCAAAGAAAGACTGTCAAGTTATATGTTCTGCAAGGTTCTACTGTTACTGGTGATGCAGCTGTCGCCTCCTCTTCCCTGTCAGATGATGATATTACTAAACTTTGGCATATGCGCCTAGGGCATATGAGTGAGAATGGTATGGCAGAATTAAGCAAAAGAGGACTTCTTGATGGGCAAGGAATTTGCAAACTGAAGTTCTGTGAGCATTGCGTTTTTGGGAAGCAAAAAAGAGTTCGATTCACCAGAGGAATCCATAACACGAAGGGAACGTTGGAGTATATTCATTCTGATTTGCGGGGGCCATCCAGAGTACCTTCGAGAGGTGGAGCTAATTATATGCTAACTTTTATTGATGATTTTTCCAGAAAAATTTGGGTGTTCTTCTTGAAGCAGAAAAGTGATGTGTTTTCCGCATTTAAGTCTTGGAAAACTATGATTGAAAAACAGACAGGAAAACAAATAAAACACCTCCGTACAGACAATGGCTTAGAGTTCTGTTCTGATGAGTTTAATAAACTGTGCAAGTCAGAAGGAATCGTGAGACACTTAACAGTTCGTCATACTCCACAGCAAAATGGCGTTGCAGAACGAATGAATAGAACGATCATGGAGAAGGTTCGATGTATGTTATCAAATGCCAACTTACCAAAGTCATTTTGGGCCGAAGTAGCCTCTACTGCATGTTTTTTGATCAACCGATCTCCATCCATTGCCATTGAGAAAAAGACTCCACAAGAGGTATGGTCTGGTAACCCTGCTGATTATTCTGATTTAAAGATTTTTGGGTGTCCTGCGTATGCTCATGTTGATAATGGAAAATTGGAACCAAGATCTATTAAATGTGTTTTTCTTGGTTATAAAACTGGTGTTAAAGGATATAAGTTATGGTGTCCTGAAGATAGAAAAGTTGTGATTAGCAGAGATGTTATTTTTGATGAAACTGCTATGCTACCTAACTTATCTCTTAAAGATCCTTCCAATAAAGAAAATCAAAAGCAGGTCGAGCATCAGATTAATACAGAGTCAACTCCTCAAGCCAGTACAAAAATTGAGAATAAAGTTGCTTCTTCACCACAATACTCTATCGCCAAAAACAGAACTAAAAGAGAAATTAAACCTCCAAAGAAGTATGCTGAGGCTGATCTAGTTGCTTATGCTTTAAATGTGGCTGAAGATATAGATGCAAATCAAGAGCCATCTAATTATTCTGAGGCGGTTAGTTGTGAAGACTCAGAAAAGTGGATGTTTGCTATGCAAGAGGAGATGGAATCACTCCACAAAAACAAAACATGGGATCTTGTAAAACTTCCAAAAGGTAAAAAGGCTATTCGTTGTAAATGGGTGTATAAAAAGAAAGAAGGGACTCCAGGAGTTGAAGAACCCAGATATAAAGCAAGGCTTGTTGCAAAGGGTTACAGTCAAATTCCAGGAGTGGACTTCACAGATGTGTTCTCCCCAGTTGTGAAGCATAGTTCGATTCGAGCTTTGCTTGGTATTGTGGCCATGCATGATTTGGAGCTTGAGCAGTTAGATGTTAAAACTGCATTTTTGCATGGAGAACTTGAGGAAGATATTTACATACAACAACCAGAGGGTTTTACAGTCTCAGAAAAGGAGGACTATGTTTGCTTGCTGAAAAAGTCTATTTACGGTTTGAAACAGTCACCAAGACAGTGGTACAAGAGGTTTGATTCTTTTATGACTTCTCATTATTTCAAAAGAAGTAGCTTTGATAGTTGTGTTTACTATAAGAAAAACAATGATGGTTCTTTTGTATATCTACTCCTTTATGTTGATGACATGTTGATAGCAGCAAAAGATAAAGGAGAGATAAGAAAAGTCAAAGCCCAACTAAGTGAAGAATTTGAGATGAAAGATTTGGGACCAGCAAAGAAGATACTTGGTATGGAAATTCTTAGAGATAGAAAAGTAAGTAAATTGTACCTAAGTCAGAAAGGGTACATTGAGAAAGTTCTTTGCAGGTTCAATATGCAGAGTGCTAAGCCTGTTAGTACTCCTTTAGCAGCTCATTTTAGACTTTCATCAGCTTTGTCTCCACAAACAGATGATGAGGTTGAGTACATGTCACATGTTCCATACTCTAGTGCAGTGGGATCTTTCATGTATGCTATGGTTTGTTCACGTCCAGATTTATCATATGCAGTCAGTGCAGTTAGCAGATACATGGCGAATCCCGGTAAAGAACACTGGAAAGCAGTTCAGTGGATTTTAAGATACTTACGAGGTACTACTGATGTTTGCTTACAGTTTGGAAGAACTAGAGATGGAGTCATTGGATATGTTGATGCTGATTTTGCTGGAGACCTTGATAGAAGAAGATCTCTCACAGGTTATGTCTTTACAATTGGAGGTTGTGCAATCAGTTGGAAAGCCACTTTGCAAACTACAGTCGCTTTGTCTACCACTGAAGCTGAGTACATGGCGATTACTGAGGCTTGTAAAGAAGCTATTTGGTTGAAGGGACTATTTAGTGAACTCAATGAAGACCTTCAAATCAGTACAGTATTTTGTGACAGTCAGAGTGCCATCTTCCTTACAAAAGATCAAATGTTTCATGAGAGAACAAAACACATTGATGTTCGGTATCATTTTGTTCGTGATATTATTGCTCGTGGTGATATTATTGTGAGCAAAATTAGTACTCATGAAAATCCTGCAGATATGATGACTAAGTCACTTCCTATAACCAAGTTTGGGCATTGCTTAGACTTGGTTGGTGTTCATCGTTGAAGTTAAACCCTTAAGGGGTTTTTTGGAAGAGGTGGAGAACTTGTTCGTTGAAAGTTCGCGATGAAGAACTTGTTCATTGAGAATTCGTGTCAAGGTGGAGATTGTTAGAATTAAGTGACCCAAATTCTTATTTAAATAAAATAAGATAGAAAATAAAATAAAAGTAATATCCAAATAGAACTAGACTTCTTTTATTTTATTTTAGAATAAGGTTTTTTAAACCTTATTAAACTCCATCTATTTTATATTGATTAGGATAAAGTGTTTCAATCCTAATAGAATATGGCTTTACAAGCCTATAAATAGACATAGTCTATTCATCTTGTATTGATTCGAATTTTCGACATAGTGAATTTTCTTCTCCTCTGCCCGTGGTTTTTTCCCGAAAGGGTTTCCACGTAAAATCTGTGTGTTCTTTATTTTTATTTTATTTTTTTATTTTGTCATTAACGACATTATATTTATTTTTTTCACAAGTTTTAATATAAATATTCAATATGACTAAACAATTCAATAATATAAGTAATATAAAATGTGAAATTTAATTTAATAATATAAATAGTAGATATAATTAAATCTATTACCATTTATGTTTTGGAATTTTTTTTGGATAATTTTGATTTTTTATTTGGGAGTAAAGGGTGAGAAGTAAAAAGTTTAGGGGGAAATAAAAAGTTTTGGGGAGAAAGTTTGAGAAAAGTAAATAGGGGGTAGTACAATTTTGGAGGAAAAATATTAAAAAAACAATTGGGGGGATGGGTTTGGGGTAGATGGGGGTGGGATGGGAAGAGAGTAAAAGTTTTAGGGGGAATGTGGGATGGAGTTAAAATTTTGAGGGTTTTTTAAAGTAAAATTTTGAAGAAAAGTAAATGGGAGAGTAAAATTTTGGTGGGAAATAGATTTTGGGTAGATGGGGGGGTCGGGATGGGAGAGGAGTAAAAGTTTTGGAGGGAAAGTGGGAAGGAGTAAAAGTTTTGAGGGAAAAATAAAAAGGTTTGGGAGTTTGGGGTAAAAATGTAAACTATTATAGTTTGATATTCGAATTATTCGAGTTATTCGAATTTGAAAACTCAACTTGATTCGAACTCAAAATTCAAAAAAAATCGAGTTGACTCGAATAACTCGATTAATTTGAATAACTCGATTCGTTTAACTCGAAATTCAAATTTTTTTCAATTTTTTCGAGACGAATAGAGTTTTGCTCACCCCTAGATGCTGTTGAAGCTAAGAAAATCCTGGAAGAAGTCCATGAGGGTGTCGCGGAACACATGCCAATGGTTCCAATAGTTTCACAATGGCCAGACAAGTTATGAGATTTGCATATTATTGGTCCACCATGGAAGGAGATTGCATCAGCTATGCCAAGAAGTGGCATAAGTGCCAAATTTATGGAGATAAATTTCACGTACCTCCTTCACCTCTTCATATTCTAACTTCTCCATGGCCTTTCTCTATATGGGTATGCATGTCATTTGGCCAATCTTGCCAAAAGCTTCCAATAGGCATCGGTTCATCTTTGTGGTCATCAACTACTTCACCAAATGGGTAGAAGCGGCGTGATATGCTAATGTCACAAAGTCGACAGTCAGTAAGTTCTTAAAGAAAGAGATCATATACCAATATGGCATGCAAGAATGGATCGTATCTGACAATGCGCTGAATTTGAACAACAACATGATAGCAGAGGTCTGCAGTCAATTCAAGATTAAACATCACAACTCATCACCATGTCGCCCAAAAACAAATGGTGTGGTAGAAGCGACCAATAAAAACATTAAGAAGATTGTGGAGAAATGACTGAGACTTAAAAAAATTGGCATGAAAAGTTACCATTTGCCCTCTATTCCTATCGAACTTCTGTCATAACCTCTACTGGGGCAATGCCTTTCTCATTGGTCTATGGAATGGATACAGTTTTACCCATCGAAATCCCTTTTCTCTAAGAATTAGCTGAGCTAAAGTTGGATGAAGCAGAATGGATCCAATCGCAATACAATCAATTGAACCTAATTGAACAAAAAAGGTTAAAAGCTATCCATCACGGTCAGATGTACCAAAAACAAATGATGCGAGCTTACGACAAAAAGGTTTGTCCTAGAGAATTCCACGAGGGGGACCTGGTATTAAAGAAGATCCTTCTTATACAAAAGGACTTTATAGGAAAGTGGATGCCAAACTGGGAATGACCTTACGTTGTAAAAAAAGGCCTTTTTTGAAGGAGCGTTCATATTAACTGAGATGGATGGCAAGAATCTTCCTAACTGAGATGGATGGCAAGAGCCTTCCTAATCCAGTAAATTCAAATTCAGTCAAGAAATACTTCACTTGAAAAAAAAAGAAAAAAAAAAAGGAGGCCAAGGCGAAAACCCACAAAAGGCCTTGAGACAAAAAAAATTAAAAAAAAAAGGGGAGAGGCCAAGGTGAAAACCCACAAAGGCACCTTGAGACTAAAGGGGTTTTGAATTGAAAACCCGCGAAAGGGCAATTCAAATTTTGATAGAAAACGGGGCATGCGGTGATCTTGCTATGCCTTAATTAACAAGAAGGATGTATGCTACATCTTGGAGCATTGACAAAGTACTCTAGATCTCCTAAAGACATGTTGAGCTAAAAATGGTCCTCAAGAAGTTCGTACGGAGAAGCTCAGGCTACGATATCTGGGGCACTTATTCTTTCCCTCACTTATTTTGTATTCCAGCAATGTTTACTTTCTTTGATTAATCCAATTTTTGATAAAGTTCAGTTTTGTCCATCATTAGGATCTTTTTCAAGCATTTTGCATTGAAATAATGATTAATGGACTAATAATACTTTCACAAAAGGAGTTCTGCATATTACTCTGGAAGCTTCTAAATAGTACAAGAACCTGAAACATGACTATTGTTGAGAACTCATCAAGCCTAAGGGTTGGAAATATTTGAGAAAAAAGAGTCTAAATTGTGACTATCTCTTCAGATTTTCTGTCAAAGAGACAAGATATTGCATTGGTGATACAACCTCAACGAACAGTGAGCAATGTCAACCCTAGCATTAAAAAGGGATCATTCTCGAAAAAAATGACATTCTGCATACACATCTGGTCATGTTACCTAGAGAATGGTGTAACAGATCAATTGATTGAAGAAGCCACAAATCCTATACCCCTGAGTTGTAGTGGGATGGATTAAAGAGATACAAATCCTATACCCCTGAATTATAGTGGGATAGATTGAAGAAGATACATGTCCTATACCTCTAAATTGCAATAGGATGGATTGAAAAAGATACAAATCCTATACCCCTGAGTTATAGTGGGATGGATTGAAGATGACACAAATCCTATATCCTTGAGTTAGAGTGGGATGGATGGAGGAAACCAGACATTTTCTCTCCTTGAAGTTGCAGTGGAGCAAAATAGCTGACTAAAATGTGATTGGTTTTTTAGGTTTTTTGTCAAAGATACCAGCTGAGCAAGAAGGTAGCGTAATATGTCAATGATAAAACCCTGATGAACAACAACCAATGACCTCATGACATTCTGCATTCATACAAATATCATTCATAACATATCTTGTTAGGAGCATTTGATTTATTCTGGTCGTAGCATCCTAATCATTTGGCATAAGCATAGGCCCATGAAATCGATTCTACAGGCCATGTCCCCTAAAGGACGGTGTAGGAACATCAGTGAATCCAAAAATCTCATCTCCTTGAAGTAGCAGTGGATAGATTGAAGTCGTAGATCTTATCTCCTCAAAGTTGCAATGGAGTAGATTGAAGATGGCAGATCTTATCTTCCTGAAGTTGTAGTGGAGCAGATCGAAGCCACCAGCCTTATCTCTCTGAAGTTTCAGCGGAGTAGACTGAAGACAGCAAATCTTATTTCCCTAAAGTTACAGTGGAACAGATTGAAGCTTCAAATTATGGCGGATCCTATCTTCTTGAAGTTGCAGTGGAGTAGATTGAAGCCACCAGCCTTATCTCCTTGAAGTTGTAGCGGAGCAGACTGAAGACAACAAATCTTATTTCCCTAAAGTTACAATGGAACAGATTGAAGCTTCAAGTTATGGCGGATCCTATCTTCCTAAAGTTGCAGTGGAGCAAATTGAAGCCATCAGCCTTATCTCCTTGAAGTTGCAGCGGAGCAGATTGAAGATAACGAATCTTATTTCCCTAACGTTGCAGTGGAATAGATTGAAGCTACAAATTATGGCGGATCTTATCTTCCTGAAGTTGTAGTGGAGCAGATTGAAGCTATAAATTATGGCAAATTTTATCTATTATATGAATGTCATGTCCGATCCTAAATTAAAGGTTTACCTGAAAAGTTAAACAGTTTTGTGAGGTGAGCTTATGAAAAGCTCAGTGTGAGTCGAACAATTATTTAAATAAACATAAATATCGAATATAGTGAAACAGATTAGCTTTAATAGAAGAAAAGAAAACTATCATAGGAATTTCATATCATTACATAGCCATTATAAAATTG
Organism: Gossypium stocksii; assembly: GCA_020496765.1. Lineage (NCBI taxonomy): Eukaryota > Viridiplantae > Streptophyta > Magnoliopsida > Malvales > Malvaceae > Gossypium > Gossypium stocksii. The sequence goes on from CM035627.1 coordinate 33,040,151, forward strand.
ATGTCAAACTGTGTATAAGCATGGGACATCTTTTATTCGAGTAACAATCATTAATTTCGATATGATTCAATACAACACAATACAACACATATCATAAATCAATAACATTTGAATATGTCGTGAGCATGATGCAATGCAAAATGATTCCTGCCCATACCATCCGCTACACACCAGGAGTTTCCTTGAACCTGTCATCTGAACTCCAAAACATTTTGGGCTCAAACCCGTTATGGTTAAAACCACCGATAACAATATGCAGAAAATTCTGCCAATAAAAATGCAAACAAGCTGCTAGTAAAAATGTGATAAATTGCCATTCCCCTCAATACTCTAGGTGCAGTGCACGGGCTACGAATAATGCAGACTTAATATGCCGTCGGTACTTCACGGAACTCCTCCGTAAACCACAAAATTCCAACCTAATGCATATGCAATATGTCACACAATCTCATACATAATCATATCTTAATACTTTTCACATTCATTTGACATGCTCAGCATGCCCTCAATAATCACATACTTTCTATAGATGGAAACAGTGTTCCAATCTTTCAAATTATCATTGTGTTGGTATCAATCAATATCGTTCAATTTCATATACTTTTCGGATTTTCATTATGCATAAGTAACACCCTTTTCAATACACAATATAAGAAATATCTTTTGCGTTTAAATCATACATAAGCTTAATATCTCAACGCATTATACCATTCAGTCAAACATTCTCATATCTCACAACTCAAATATGCAATTACAAACTCAATCAAATATCCATACTATTAAACTAGAAATTTTGCCAAAATGTCAATCTTTTAAGGCTCGAAACATACTTGGTTCGGCCACTCACAAAATAAAAAATTTGACTAGTAAGCCAATCCAATCAGCAATCTAATTTATCAAATATAACATGATATTTAACATTTTCAAACAATTTTATGATTTTAGGACCTACACCTTATTTTTCGCTTCATCGCAGCATACTAATGAATCTTCCAATTTTCTTTAATAATTCCTTAAACGAACCTAAACCAAAATTCAGTATAAATTCAATAAATCTAACATTAAACCATCCCCCAAATGCCTACTTATGACTTCAAACCAATCGTTGAAATTATAACTATTTTATGAATCCAAACTAGTTAGATTCCTTACAATGTATCGATGTGAACCGTACGTACAATCGTTCTTTGCCTTTACGGATGATTTGGGGTGTTTAGGTCAGCACCTGGTTTAATAGAATACTGGAAAATTAGTAGCTAATTAATGATTAAACTCCTTCATTTAATCAATTCATAAACTTTACCCAACAACTATGTCGAAATAACAAACTAGTTATCCTTAATTGCACTTACGCTTCACGATTTGTGGGATTCGATTGGCTAATTGATCAAGAATCTCTCTCCCTAATTAACATGTGACTAAGGCTGATTAGGAGGGCTATAGAACACAATTTAATGCTAGAAAAATATGGGCAAGACCCAAGAAACAAAACAACCCCATTTCTTGCATATAGGCGCACGTACCACCACCCATGGTGGCCAAAATTGAGGCTGAATTTTAAAATGGTTTGAGATCTCATTAAAATATATAAAAATACCTTTGAAATCATTTAAAATCATCCAAATTCCAGATTTGGAAATTTTTATTTTTAATTTACAAGATTAATAAAAAATTGAAGAGAAAAGAGATCTTATCCAAGCTAGTTGCGAGAAACAACAATGACACTTTTGTGACAATGTTTGGAATCGATCTTGGGGTTCAAGATTTCAAATTTGGGCTGATTTAGATGAGGATAAATGACAGAAATAGAGTAAAGGATACGGTGCACAATCTTGATACAAAAAGAAGAAGAAAGAGATGGTAAAATAGGAGGTGTAGGCAACGACAATAATGGGAGAAAGAAAGAAAATTGAAAAGAAAAGAGGAGAGGAAGAGGGTGAACGGCTAGGGTAGGGAAAAATTGAATTAAAGGCTGAATAATACCATAAAAAGTTGTATTTATACTTAGGGTTCAAGGGTATGGATGGCACACACATTAATCAAAACAAGAGATTTTGCAAAATATAATTATTTCGCAAAGGAAAGGATTTGAACTTGGGACCTCATTTAATTTCCATGCTTTCTTATATTTATTTTAACTATTAGGCTTCTTCCTCATTCTTGAAATAATTTTGCAATATTTATTTTAAAAACAAGGCGTATCACATTAGTGTTTAAGGTAAATTTTGCAAAATAATAAAAATGGTGAGAGAGAAGGGATTTGAACTTGGGTATCAAGGAACGTTTCACTAACACTTAACCAACAAACAAATACCTCATTTATTTCCTAAAAATGCATAGATAATCTCAAGAATTAAGGCATGACCACTCTCACTCGGTTCAGAAAAACCCCCGATTTTTGGGATATTACAATATACTAAAACACATTATAATGCTCATGTTACTCATTATCAAAACAATCATCTATAAGCCATAACATACACCAAACTAACCCCTTTCAAACGCACCATACCAACTTAATATGACACTTACCATTTCATAGCATCATACTCAAGTTTACTTAAACTTTAATAGCCATACTACAAAGATTACCATTCTATCATCAAGTACCAAACATCACACATAGCCATGAAATATAACATAATAACCATTTGTCTAGTCACATGCCATATAAGCCAAATGTTTACAAAATCTACAAATGAGTCCTTAGGATAGTATGATTCTATGAGTTGATCCAATCTCCCAACCACAAAATGTAATCTACAAAAGAAAGACAAAGCACGAGTAAGCTTACTTGAAGCTTAGTAAGTTTGTAAATCAAACAGTAAATCTTACAAAATTTAACATAACAAATCAAATTATAAAATTAAATAACAAAGTTCCTGTCAATCACAGCTCATAGTAGGTGAGTATTGTGTAGTACATTAATTCAAATCATATTTTAAAGTCGTCATTTAGTAATATCTCATTTCAGGTAATTTTAGGGTATCACTCATTTGATTTAACTTCAAAACTTTGACTAGCTCACGATGTTGCTCACATCATCTATAGAGAATCCGCAACAGATGCAAGATCTCAAGCCATCGTTACGGTCTGTATCACTGGTACATAGTACCTACTAAATAATCACCGGCTCACTATGTTGCATACACAAGCTATAGAGAATCTGCAAAAAATGCAGGATCTCAGCCATCACTACGGTTTGTATCACCGGCACAAAGTACCTGCTAAATAATCATTGGCTCATGATGCTGCTTACACAAGTCGTAGAGAATTTGCAACAGATGTAGGATCTTAGCCATTGTTATGGTCTGTAACATTGGCACATAGTATCTACTAAATAATCATCGGCTCACGATGTTGCTCATAGCTCAAGATACTGCTCACACAAGCTGTAGAGAATCTGCAATAGATGCAGGGTCTCAGCCATCGCTATGGTTTGTATCATTGGCACATAGTACCTGCTAAATAATCATCGGCTCACGATGCTGCTCACACAAGTTGTAGAGAATCTACAACAGATACAACATCTATTAAAGCCTTCATTATAGCCTATACTTTCTATTATTTTGCATCAAGTCCTTGTAATTTAACTGTTTTCACATTTTAGTCCTTAAACATTAAATTCAACAAAAACTACTTTACAAAATAGTCCTATTTAGCAACCAAGCTTAATATTCTATCATAAAACTTCAAGAATATACTAAAATAATCAATGGCACAATCCAAAACATTTAACAATACCTTCACTATGGAGTTTCAGTTGCTTAACCAGAAGAAGAAAAGAAAATGTGATAATTTTAACTTTAACCTATTAATTTAATTTACCATTTACCTATTTACAAAATTAACCTTTATTTTAACGTATAAAATCATTAAAACATGCCTTAAAATGTCCATAATTTAAATATATGGTACAATTACCAACCAAGGAAGGTTTAATTGCATAATTAGTCCTTCAATTATTTTAAAATTTAACTAAACAGACTTTTCTTTTAGTTTAACCCTTAACTAATTAGGACTTAATAAGCAAATAGCCTAAAAGTTAATGGATTTAATCATATCCACCACCGCTTGGACTTTTTGACCATGGTTTAATTACCATTTTGGTCCCTTTACTATTTTAAATAAAAAGCAATTAACTTTTACCTCTTTTACAATTTAATCCTTTTACCGTAATTAAGCAATAAGTCATCAAAATTACCGGACAAAACTTCAATTAACAGATAATACAACTCTGTAAATATTTAATAGAAATATTTACGGCTTTAAATTACGAAAATGTGGTCCTAATACCTCGTTTTCAAGAATCACTTGACTTTTGAACCGAACCATTTATACTAACTTTTAATTCAATTGGTTAAAATTCCTCAAATCAAAATTCATTAAAATATTTCTATTAACTCGTATAATTTATATATTAATTATATGAGCTTACTCGTCAAATTTGTGGTCCCGAAACTAATATTTTCGACACCATTAAGAAACGGGTTGTTAATCGATTATTTTTCTGATTTTTTCTTTTTCATGTTCTTAGTTAATTATTTTAGTTAATTTTAGTTTTAATCAATCATTCCAATTTGTCATTTAAATAATAGAAAGACGATAATTACTAGTACTTTTGGTCTTCGTGGGGACGATATCTTGCTGACTGTAGCTATACTATTTATCGATAGGTGCACTTGTCTTTGTCGTATTTTTAGTTGGGTTCGTGGACATCACCCACACTAGGCTTTAAAAGCTCACCCCTTTAGTTTATAACTTTTCAGGTGATACAAGGACTTAGGGCTTGAATTTGGCATTTAGAGGAGCTAGTCAGATGGATTTTTAATAATGGACTTAAAAACTACTTTAGAGGCTATTTTGGAAATTGGACTTCAAACTTTTTATTGGGATGTTTCTTTATTTTACGGCTTTAAACTGCCATGCATGCATGCTTGATGTAACACCCCTATCTCGTCTTTGTTGCCAGATTAGGGTTACAGAATATTATCGATCAATAGAATAATTATACAATTTAAATGCTAACTTATCACATTCAAAATCTAATCACAGAAAAAATACATTTATAGGCCTTAAATCAAGCCTACGAGGCCCTAAGAACAATTTGGGAACAATCTGGGATCAAATTGAAATAAATTAGAAAATTCTAGAAAAAAATGAAAATTTGAAAAATATAGGCTACACGGCTGTGTGGTCAGACTGTGTGACATAGGGCCCTGTTCCAACCCATGTGTATATTCGAAATAGGGCCACACAACTGTGCCACAGGTTGTGTGCCAAACCATGTGTGCGTTTGATGTTGGGTCACACGATTGTGTCTTAGGCTGTGTGCCAAACTATGCTATATACTAACTTGAAACGCATGGCCATGCCGTAAGCCTTGTCTCAGACCATGTGAAACCTGCACCTAAAATAATAAAGACACACAACTGTGAAGAGGGACCATGTGTGACACATGACCATGTGTCACACCTGCGTCTCAGACCGTGTGCATCTAAATTTTCTTCCAATACAAGGCATTTCAACACCAATATCTTAGGTGTCAAGCCAAACCATAACTAGTTATAAACATGCTTTCAAACACCTATAATTAAGTCCAAAATATACCTATTTCATCCAATATATGTGCCTAACCAATGTGTCCTCGTTAGCACCTCAATTTAGATATATACATTAAAACATTTCACCTAAGAGATGAAATGTAAAACTAACATGTCTAACATCATAAAATGCCTACCCATTTGACCTTACCACATTTTCATCATAATGAAAGTTACCAAATCAAAACAATCCCTAAACAAGGCACAAAAATTCCATATCAAAATAGTTTTGTCATGAAACATAACTTGCCAAATCAAAACCAAATAAGCTTAATTACAATTCAACAAACACATTCACCTTAACCATAACAAACCCTATATACATGCCACCACCAAAATGACTTAAAGACTCAAAAGCTACCAAAAAGAGTCTGAGTAGTGTGAGTATTGAAGTTGATCCGTCCAAACTGTTTCACAGAATGTTAATTACATAAACAAAACAAAACAAGAAAGCTTATGAACCTTAGTAAGTCTATAATCTAATTTAATTTAACTTAACTTATAATTCATCTCTAACTAACTTAAATCATCAAAATCCTGACAACCACTTTCAAATCCATATCTCATTAGTATGATAATATTCAAACATATAATTCAATATTCATAATGGATCAAATCAAAATAATTCATGTTTCTATACATTTTCATATTTATACCCAAGCAAATCATTATGAATAAATTCAAGGTTTCATGGCCTGTTGAACTATGGCAAGTTGACCTGGATACTTGGGTTTCCTTCAAAACACAGTGGAGAGCCCCGAAATGCTAACAGATGCACGTAGGGTAAAAACAATAGCATCGAAGTGCAAATAGAGTCACCGAAGTGCAATCTCGTACAAGCGCATGTACTAACCCTGTTGGCATGCCAATCGTATCCTAACTGTTTACTACGTTCAATCGAGCATTATAACTTAATTTAAGCATAGACATCCAGAGGTACTTCGTAAATTTTCATATTCATACTGTAAATCTAATACATTTACTTACACTATGAACTTACCTACTATTCGGTTCTGGTTTCCTCGCAAGGACTACTCTGTAATTTTTTCTTTTAATAAGTTATTGTCTTTTTGACTCGGTTCTTGATCTATATAGTAATTAAATTTGAATTATTAAATTCAAATACATTAAAAAACCATTTCTATGCATGTGACCTTTAAGTTTTCATTATTTACACATTTTTCCTTAAACTTTTACATTTCTTACAATTTAGTCCCTAAACCCAAAATTCGAAAATTTAACAAAATTTCACAAATACCCAATCTAGTCAAATTCATTTACATACTAGGACAATCCATATTTATTAATAATTCACAAAATTTCCTTGTCAATTTGAATATTTCATCAAATTAGTCCTTTAACTAGAATTATCAAAAATTACTTTACAAACTAATCTAAATCAACAACTAATACTTCAAATCCATCATTTAACATAAAAAATAACAAAAATTCATCAATAGTAAAATCCAAAATCTTTAACAGTTTCAAAAATAGAGGTACATGTTAGTTGAACCTAATTGTAACGATCTCAAAAACATAAAATTCACTAGAAATAGATTAAGAATTCATACCATGCAAGGGTAGAAGAGATGACTGAAGCTCTCAAGGTACAAAAATGGTGGTTCGGCTATGGGATGAAGAAATGAAAAAGATGAAACATGCTTTTTTTATTTGTTTTTATGTTTTATCATTTTAAACTTTTAACTAATTTAATAATAACATATAACTTAAATAAAAATAACATTAACTGTCCATATTGTTTCATTATGATTTATTTACCATATAGGTCCTCCCTCTTTCTCTAATTACACCATTTAATAATTCTAATTCAATAATGATTAAGCTTTACTTCTTTTACAATTTAATCCTTTTTATTTAATTAACTATCCAAACATTAAAATTTCTGGACTGAACCTTCACATACCAAAATCATAACTCTATAAATATTTAATAAAAATATTTACGAGCTTGGTTTACAGAAATGAAGTCTCGATACCTCATTTTTTGAAACCACTTGACTTTCGAGACAAACCGTTTATACTTAACTATTTGTTTACTTATTTAAAATTATAAAATAAAAATTCAATATAAAATCAGAATCGACTCATACGCATTAAATAATAATTAACACAGACTTACTCATCGGATTTGTAGTCCCGAAACAATTATTTCTGACACCATTGAAAATGGATTATTACACTTGATAAGTTTACAAATATTTTTAAATAATTGAATTCTTTTTAATTATTTATGATTTTTATTTGATTATAATCAAGCTTATAAATTCGTGATTTTCTAAATATTTTTAAAAGTTTTTTGTGAAAGATTTTTATCAAAATCATTTTAAAGAAACAATTAAGAAAATTACTAAACCTTTGTTTAAATGATTTAAAGATGATATCTTGATATTATAATACACTTCTCAATATTCATGTTTTAATGTGTTTTCCAAAAGCAAAATTAATCGATGTTTAAATTTTTGAGTGTCCGTAAAAACAATCAAAGCCTAGCTACCTTCAATAAGTAAATGTTTACCAATGGTTTTAATGTGGCTTCCGAGATTCGGCCATAATGTCTAGGCTAGGTTTTGGGGGTTACATGTTTGATTTTTAGACCTGCATACCAAAAGATACATATAAGTTCAAAGGAACTTAGTGGGCTTCATTCATTATTTCCTTTAAATGGTGTTGTAGAATTTCTTAACTGAAGGGTTTGGATTCCCTCTCAGACCTTGGCAGATACTCTTTTGATTCTTGGTTGTCGGATAACTATACATGAATTACTGCACTTAACCGTGTCTTATACTCATTTCATCCAACTGGCGTATATTAGAATGTACACCATATTTCGAATCTCATTACACAACTTATTTGCAGTTCGTAGTTGGATACACTTCTCAAAATGATACTCATCAGATACTACTCTTGATGGATTCCTTTACAGGACCCATCAATTATCAGACTACTAGTTACATCGTATCTCCAATCCAATCTGGACATAGATACTTGCTTAGAAGAATACAACATTTTAATTCAAGCAGTACAATCCTAGATAACTTCAATATAGAACCTAAGACATTCCAAGTTTGGCGGACACTTGCACCACCAATATTCCAAATACCCCAAGTTCCTTATCATGATGTTCATCATGACGGAATCATTAAACGAGTTCACTACTGACAACTTTTTCAGATAATGCTTCATATGCATGCCCAAATCTTACCACAAGTATGGAATAATAACTTACCATAATGAGTTTCTAGATAATTCACCATAAAGGCTTTCCAAATGATATGCCACAATGACTTTCCAAAGAATTCGCAAGTTTATAGTCCCGATGAACCTTCTGTTTACGGTCTCAGTAGACTACATCTTTGCAATCTTGGCCTTTATGTTTACTATCCCGGTGGACCAACACATTGGATGTTATAGAGCCTCATTCACATGGTTGGATGCCATAGAGCCTCATTCACATGGTCTTTCATCGTCTAGCCATCTTGGCATATTTTCAAATGATGCCATGGGGTCTCACTCACATTGTAACACCCCTATCCCGTAACCGTCGCTAGAACAGGTTAAGGGCATTATCGGACTTGTAACTCAGAACAGATCAGTAAAATTTGAAACTTTATAAAACACATTACAGGACATCAATCATTCATCCAATCAATACTTTAAAGTCCATGTAATGATACATACATTCCTTAAGAATCAGATTGAAAACATGTGAAAGATAACGGGGAACAGTTGAGAAATCTTTCAAGTTAGGGACACACGGCCGTGCCCCTAGCCCGTGTACTCCTACACGATCGTGCCCACTAGATACACCCCAAATACATGGCCCGTGGTTGAAACTGCCAAACCCCACACGGTCACTAGACACGCCCGTGTGTCTAGTTTGTGGCCAACACTGCCAATTGCCACACGGCTACCAAACACGCCCGTGTGTCTAGGCTATGTGCAAAACTGCTTAACATCTCTTAAGTGCAGGGGTTACACGGCTGAGTCACATGCCCGTGTGCTCAGACCGTGTGGCACAATGTAGGCTTGGTTTAAGCCATATTTGCCACCTAAAAAGGGCCAATCCCTACAAGCAAAACATGGCCATTTGACCATAACATTTCATGCATAACTTGCAACCATTCAAACACAATATATAACATTTTATACCAAAACATCTTCACAACTCATTAGCTAACAATGCTAATTAAACCACATAATACACTTACCATCTCTACCAATGATATCTCATTCATCATCAACATCAAGCACATAGAACTCATCATATAGAGCATTCAAGTTTTATCAAATCAGTTACAATGCAAGCCATATCTCATAGCTTGAATAGGCATCAAAACATAACACCTTCATCAGCAAAATATCCATGTACCTACACTTAACAACTAGTCTATACATTTACTTAGCAACTAGCCTACACATGCCATGACCATTTCAAAATACATGGATTCAAAAGTACCAAAAGCTTAAAGGATAGTGTGATGGCGATCTCCGACTTGTCCAAGAATCGAGCTAGCTTCTGAATCTATAAAACAAGGGGAAAGTAAACGGAGTAAGCTTTAAAAGCTTAGTAAGCTCATATAACATAGAATTAAACTTACCGAATCAATAAGGTAAACACATATATACAAATCCAATTTAATTCATATGCTCATGTTGCCTATTTCAAAAGCATTCACATATTAGTCCATATAATCTCATAGGTCATTCATATACAAGAGAATCATTTATACATTATAAACATAATTCCATTGCTTTTAACATGTAATCATATCATATAGCACATAGAAACCTTGTAATTCATATAACACAACATTTCATTTACTTCCTTGTTTCTCATGTAACATGTATCGGTAATTTGCCCGTTGAACCTTTAAGAACTTCGAGGGATGCTCGGGTGATACACACACAGTGTATATACATATAACCTGTAATCCGTCAATACATCATGTATGCTCTTTCGAGCCTGTAACGGTAAGCCCGAAGGCTGAACATGTGATCTCGAAGGATGAACGTAAGCCCGTAGGCTGAACGGTAAGTCCGAAGACTGAACATGTAATCCCAAAGGATGAACGTGTAGCTCATGAGCATGTGGTGAGTCCGTAACAAATGCAGGAGCTCAAACCACCCTGTAGCCCTAGTGACATGTCACTTGTACCCTACGACTTCTACGATTCTAACGGGGCTCGGTAATCCATTTGTACTTGTATTCTTTAGCATTTCCATATCAATTCATATACATATAATAGGCAAATCACCTTTCATGACAATTTAAACACACATATAGCAATAATACATTTATAGTAATCACAATACATATTCGATTCTAATTATACGAACTTACCTCTACTTCCCGATCTCTATTCATCTAACTTTCGTTTTCCCCGATCAAGTTCTGGGATTTGATCGTCTTTATCTATATTAATACAAATTTAGCTATTTAATCACCAATTCATTCAATTTAATCCAAAGACATGTATTTTTGCATATTTACCAATTAGCCCCTATACTTTCAACACTTTGCAATCTAGTCCTTTTATCACAAAATAGCAAATTACACAATTAATCCCCCAATTCACTATAGCCGAATATTCATGTACCACATTTAAACACATATATTTCATGAAATCACATTTCTAGCCCCATAAATTCTATTTATTTGCAAATAAATCCTTAAACTCATTTTCATCAAAATTTACTTTATAAAACTTGTATATTTCCATATAACAATCAATAATTCATCAAAAACCATTAAAATCACATAGATTCAACAATGGCATTTTTCATAAACACAACCGAGTTCAAAAATTAAGGTACGGGTCAGTTAGTATACGAAGCAATGATTACAAAAATGTAGAAATTATCAAAAACCGAAGTCGAAACGTACCTCAATTGGGACTCAAAGTAGCCAAATGAAAGAAAAGTCTTAAACCGTTTATTTTTGTTCATGAAATCGGTGAAAGAAGAGTAAGTTAAAGCTATTTTCATGTTTTAATTAAACATATAACATATAATAATTAAAAGACAAATTTAGCCTTTATAAAACCATTATAAAATCATATAAAATATGGACATAATTGTCCACTACCAACCACTCACACTAAAATGGTATAATTACCATGCAAGGACTCCATTTTATAAAGCCATGATCAAAAAGGTCATTTATGAAATAGAACTCCTATTTATCGCTTTATGCGATTTAATCCTTTTTACCGAATTAACTATCTAAACGATAAAATTCTGAACGAAACTTTCACACCATAAACCTATCATGCTGTAAAACATATTAAAATAATAAAAATAATATTTCGATTCGGTTAAGTGGTCCCGAAACCACTCGTTCCGACTAGGGCCTAAAATGGGCTGTTACACACATGGTCTTACATATACCATATTCATCCGTAAGGTTAAGTCGTGATCTGCTAGTCCAATTTGCAATAAAATTGCCCTACTAGAGGCATCAAAAATAAAACTTCTTTCCACATTTTTGTATGACACAGATTTGTATAATAAGAAGGTATTAGACAAAGACCATACTCACGCCTGCAATATAACTTATCACACCTATCTAGACTCTATGAGCCAATTCATTACAACAGTAACACTTATGTAAATCTCATTCATATCTATAACATAATATGATAGGCTTCCAAACCACCAAATATAATTTCCTAGGCTTTAACTTAATTAAATAATAGTACAAAGTAGTAGGATTGACCCACAGGGTTTAGGATTCCTAATTTTCCTATTTATGTGATTAGATTTCTTAGTCTAGGCAGCTGTCGTGCCCTCGACTTATGTGTGCAGAGTTGTAAAATAAATAAATATGGGGGATTTTTAGTTGATAAATAAAATAAACAAATATAAAATAAATAAAAATAGAATTATGATTGAAAAATAAAAATAAGGAAATTAAATCAAATTGGTGAATCAAATATATTAATGCTTAGCCTCAGCCTTGGTACACTCTGAAATTGAATTGATCTTTGATGAATGGATTGTCCCTTCAAAAATGATAAGTTGGTTATAGCGATCAAGGATGCCCACACCACCAACTTTTTCGTCTGTAGTTGGTTCCGGTACGACCTACAAACCAACCCCTACCAATTATCTAACCACGTAACATGCGTTCGCAATTTAAGATCTTGACAGCCTTGTGATCTAGAAAAGGCCAACTCGAATTAATAGCCTCAACCGCGTGGGTTGTTTAAATTCAATCACTATCTCCCTTGACAGAATCCGACTAGCTTTTTCCAATTGAACACGCCAACTTGTTAATAGGAATTTGAACTCGATAGGCGGCTATCTCGTTTCCCCAATTGTATGCCAATACAGCTCCCACCCAACGTGCACTTTGAGCTAAAATTGAATCAAATTTAAGGGACGATTGTAACTATCCCATATACTGGAGAAATAGCGAATATCATGTTGAAAGGGTTTTTTAGTGCGAGTTCATATCTCACAAATTATTTTTGAAATGATAATCGGGCTAAAGCTAAAAGGAAATTAGCTAAGCATGAAATTAATCATGCTCTGTTGATTTATGGGAAGGAATTTAATGGTAATGATGAAGGATGGGAAAAGGGAAAGAACTTGGGAAGCAATTGAAACACAATAAGTAAATGGGAAAGAAAATGGCAGTAAGCTTCGAAAAGCCCCTAAAGCGTGAAAGAGAAGTAAAGGAAAAAATGTATTTCAATTCAATTTCGGTGTATATTCAAGTCAGTTTTCCAAAGCCACCATATAAAGTATTTATATACATTTCATACGCTAACTTTAGCCTAATTCATCTAACAACCAACCACATAAAATCAGATTTTAATCATATTTTATACCAGATTTTATATCAATTTTTTTTTCTAAATCTAGCTTTTACAAAGTTAAAATAAAAATCTGATCAACCATAAATTCCTCAAAACTTTCAATTAGACTACCTTTTATTGCTTGTGCTCCAATTTAGCTCAATTTGATTGTTAACTAGAATTTCGATACTCCAACTTGTACCTGATAAAATTAAAGAAAAATCACAGACTCAGTAGCAAAAAATTTTGAATTTGGGTGCGTTAAACATACAAATCAACTTGTTATCAAATCCCCTTACTTAGCCAATGCTTGTTTTTTTTTGAAATCAAAACTCCTTTCTCAGCCAAGTGTAATGCAAACAATTAGGTGAATAAAAAAAATAAGTAATCACTAGGTTCAATTAATTAGCATTTTATAAAATTTTGAACATTATGAAAATTCAACTACTTTACTAAATTTAGGCTTAATCAAACTTGCGAGACAATCGTACTTAATTATTTTTCTTTTTATTTTTTTCCACAAGTTTGAGGCATAGTTAAATCTTTTTATGCAAAATGAGATGACAACCCAAGTACCTCACCTCGGTTACTCAATTTGACATGTCCCTAATCAGTTTATTTCTCCTTTCTCAAGGCAACTCTGTTAGCGGAGTGTTAGAAGTTTCGATTCATCACTCAAATTTTTTATGCGTAATGAGATGACAACCTAAGCACTTCATCCCGGTTACTCAATTTGGTCACATTTCTGAAATCTTCACTCTTAACTACACCATTTACTGATTTTATTCTATTTTATTTTTTGTATTTTTTTTCAATTTAAATGAGTACTTTTATTAGGCAAGTTTAAAAAGCCAACAATCTTTTATGAAGTGTTGACTTAGCCATAACATTTTCAACCCTACAAAATACTTGTTGGTCAAAATAAGCAATAGTTATGCATGAATTACCTTATTATTTAAATTAACTAAGCATAGCAATTGGAAGCTCTTTTTTGAAATGAATTAAGGAATAGTTTTAGTATACGAATTAGCATATGTAAGGAAGAAGTAGCATGACATGCCCTCTTACTTAGCTCATATTGCCCTCAATGTGCAAATTAAAAGAATATCAAAAGATAAGGGTAAAGTGTACTCCCTGTGTATATTTAATTTAGTGGAGGATTTGGGAAATGTCTGTTTTGCAATATGGTGAGAATGTTTGAAACTTGAGCTTCTATTGTTCCAAGGTGAGTCTCAATGCAATTAACTCGTTCTTCCATAGTAGAAGGGGGTTGCTCCTTTTGTTCCCTAAGAGCTGGATAGTTTTGTTGATGAAAGACTCTATTGTTGCGAGTAGCTCGTGTACCTAAATGAACAAAATGAAATGCAGTAGGGGTGCCGACAAGAAAACCCATAGAATCCAAAAAATATTCATCTAATGGATCCATAGTATATGTAAAAAATGAAAAATCAATACCGGATGGGAAAATATTTGTGGCTAAATGTGTGATAAATGAGCCTAGTATGAGTGGTCGGTAAGCTTATATAATAGAATTAAAACTTCGTGCAAACCAATATCCTTAATTAACTATATAATCTGAGTGCATACACCATGAGAAAAATAATTCTGTCTTAGTTAGGACAAATGAAGAATTGTTACGACCCGAATAATTAAAAGCTAGAAATATATGAATATACCTTAAGGCTAGTTCATGCACTAGAAAGGCTTTAGACGTCTTAAAATTATAAGTTTAGGATATAGTATTAGTCAAAGATGAGTAAGCAGCATCAGCATCAAAATCACTAGGTAAGTCAAGTAAAAAATATATGATATGAATTGGATTGATTATCGTTAGGGTCAGCAAAACCCATAGCTATGTTGAAATCCAAAATTGACACTATAAATGTTTTACCAAGCAAACAGAAACAAATGATGCCTTGAATTTCAACAGTCCAAATGGCATTTATTTTGAAGCTAAATGCTGTATAAAATTCATATATGAATTTGTAATATGCAACACAATTACTATTCACATACGAAGTCAAACCAATAGCATCAAAATAATTAAAAACATTATCACATAAATTAAGTGTGTCGAGGGTGAAAAGTATAGTGCTCTTACAAACTGGGATAGGGCGATGTCGAATTTTATCGTATCTTGTCTAGTGTTTTTATAACACCCCTTACCCGTATCCAACACCGAGACAGTGTTCGAGGCATTACCGGGCTTAAACATAAACATCCATACAAAATCGAGCCATAAAATTTCATCCAATTTGATACTTTTCAAACATATTCATAATGTCCCTATTACGTGCCTACGAGGCCCTAAACATACATTGGAAGTGGTTAGGGACTAAATTGAGAACTTTCAAAACTTTTACAACACTTAGACAATTTTCATGTTTTAGAGGGTCACACGCCCGTGTGCGCAGGTTGTGTGGTCACACACGCCCGTGTGGCTCGAGACACAATTGTGTCCTCGACCCATATAACCCTTTGTTTATGACATAATCAACAAAATAGGGTCACACGGCCATGTCACACGCTCGTGTGCTAGGCCATGTGGTGAATTTAATTCTAGAATTTAATGTGCAGACTTCACATGACCTGGGCACACGCCCAACTCTTGGGGCCGTGTCTCTCACAAGGCCGAGACACACGACTATGTCTCTGCCTGTGTGTTTACTACTGGACATTCTGTTTTGCAAAATGAGGGTGTAGGAGACACACGGCCTGTCAATACACCCATGGAGCTGATCGTGTGTCAAACACGGCCTAAACAAAGGCCAGTGTGTCCACCCATGTAGACAAATATAAGGCTATTTACCAAGCCTTTTGCCACCCTGAAACACAAGCGCACTTACACCAATTCAAAGGCACATAATATAACATATTTAAGTTATCAAATATCTCAAAACCAAGTCATCCACACATCATTCAAGCCTATACATCACATACTTAGCAACTTAGACATGCAAGTCATCACTTCCATGAATAACATCATATGCATATACCAAGTATCAATATTGGCCAACTTTTATTGGCCTTATATAAAATGAATCAAGTGTCATCCTAAGCCAACATATTTGGCTAGACCAATATGACAAATAACGAAAAGACCAAGTTCCTATACATGCCATACTCAAAATGTTAAGACTAGCTATACCTAAATTTTCTAATTGATAGTGTGATCGAGTCTCTGACGTCCTTTAATCCCCGAGCTAGCTTGACGATACTATAAGAAAAATGGAAAAGAAAAGGGAGTAAGCATAAAGCTTAGTAAGGTTGCATGTAAATAATTAACAACATTAGTCATGCAATTTCTTACACATGACATAAATATAACTTGTCACAATGTCACCAAGTATCATAGATACATCTTAGGTCATGTAATTTATATAATGTACCGTAAATCTCATATTCATGATTCCATCATTCACTTTTTACCCAGACCTTATTGATACATAACTCAAGAATCATGAGCCTCGTGTACATACTTGTACCCTTTCAGCATGTTCATAACTTGTCATTTCTTTAACATACTCTTGAATTACCCGTTGAACCACTTAGAATACTAAAGAATACTCGGGCAATCCCATACACATGGTAGGATGCCAATGCCATATCCCAGATATGGTCTTACATGGGATCACAAATCGATGCCGATGCCATATCCCAGATATGGTCTTATAGGGGACCTCATATCGACGCCATGTCCCAGACATGCTCTTACTTGAAATCTCATAATGAAGCCGTATCCCAGATATGGTCTTACACGTAGTCACACAATCAGATGCCGATGCCATATCCCATATATGGTCTTACATGTGATCTCATAACCCTAATGTCATGACATTTGCATCCTATTTATTCCTAAGGTTCAGCTGAGATTTCGAGACATCAAAACCTCTTTACATCGTCATCAAGTCATTGTAAATCAAAATTCATAAAACAGTTGTACAAATCATGCAATAATAAAGCATTAGATACATAATGAAGTAATGTTGCACTATTTACCCACAAACTTACCTCGGTAACAAAATATGACTAGTTATAAATTTTAGTCCGCAACTTTGTTCTTTCCTCTGTTTAGGTTCGAACTCGGCTCCTCTTGATCTATAATAGAAAATTTCACTTATTTAATCATCACATTGTTCAAATCAGTCCATAGATCATACTTTGGAAAAATTATAAATTTGCCCCTAAACTTTCACATATTTACAACTTAGTCCCTAGGCTCGTAAAGTGAAATGTACTAGATTTCTTTAACATACAAGCCTAGCCAAACCACTTTCATGCTTATAATAACCCACATTTTCTTTTAAAATACATTTTTACTACCCATTTTATAACTTTTACAATTTAGTCCCTTTTTAGGTGTTTTCATGAAAAATCACTTGGTAAAATATGTTTATCACACATCAAATTTTTATATTCCTTCATTAAACATCAAAATACATGCATGTCACATATGGGTAAATTTTTTAGCATGAACCCTAGCTCAAAATAATGGTAGAAATAGCTAGTTCGGTTGATGACAACTTCAAAAATGTAAAGAACATTAAAAATGGAGTTAGGATGCACTTACTTGTGAGCTTGAAAATGTCAAAAACCCTAGCTATAGATAGCATAGAAATTTCGACACTTTAGGAAGATGAGAACATTTTTGCTTTCTTTTTCCCTTTTTTATTCATTTAATAACTATATGACCAAAATGCCCTTTTTACTAAACTTTCAAATATTACCCATGCATGCCTATTTTTGTCCAAAAATATAAAAATTGGGCAAATTGCTATTTAAGAACCCCAAATTAATAATCCAAAGCTATTTCATACTTAAAGCTTCTATAATCTCATATTTTGAAACTTTTTCAATCTAGTCCTAAAAGTCAATTTGGACTCTTATTTATAAAATTTCTTCATGAAACTTTCACACAATCATGCAAACATGTCATGGACCTCAAAACAATCATAAAATAAATATTTCTACTTCTGATTTGTGGTCTCAAAACCACTATTTTGATTAGGCCTTATATCGGGATGTTACAACTCTCCCCTTTTAGGGATTTTCGTCCATGAAAATCTTACCTGTAAAAAGGTTTAGCTATTGGTTTCTCATAGTCTCCTCGACTTCCAATGTAGCTTATTCTACTCCATGTCTTTGCCATAACACTTTCACAAGGGCTATACTTTTATTCCTTAATTGCTTGACCTCTCAAGCCAAAGTTTAACCGGCTCTTCACCATAAGTAACATCCGGTCAACCTCAGTCAATGAAATTACATGTGAAGGATCAGATCGGTAACGGTGCAACATAGACACATGAAACACGTGCATTCATAGCTCTCAATGCAAACAATAACTTTCTACTCAAAGCGTCGATGGCTACGTTCGCCTTTCCCGGGTGGTAGTAAATTACTAGCTCGTAATCCTTTATCAACTCTAGCCATCTCCGTTTCCATAAGTTC
Organism: Gossypium stocksii; assembly: GCA_020496765.1. NCBI lineage: Eukaryota > Viridiplantae > Streptophyta > Magnoliopsida > Malvales > Malvaceae > Gossypium > Gossypium stocksii. Next base: position 33,059,021 of record CM035627.1, read on the forward strand.
AAATCCTTTTAAGTCATCAAATATTTGAGACCTTTATGATCAGTGAATACCCAACATTTTTCACCATACAATTAATGTCTCTATATCTTTAATGCAAACATAATGGTAGCTAACTCCAAATCATGTGTCAGATAATTCTTCTCATGGAGCTTCAGTTGTCTTGAGGCGTAAGCTATCACTTTGCCCTCTTGCATCAACACACATCTGAGACCACTCAACGACGAGTTGCTATAAATTACAAATTCTTTGCCTAGTTCAGGTTGCACTAAAACTGGGGCCTCGATCAACAATGTTTTTAGTTTCTCAAAACTCCATTGGCACTTTTCTGACCATTCAAACTTGAGATCTTTCTCTAACAACTTTCCCATCGGAGTACCAATCATGGAAAATCCTTTAACGAACCGTCTGTAGTAACCGGCTAAGCCTAGAAAGCTACTAACCTTAGATACATTCCTCGACGGTTTCCATTCGACAAGAGCTGAAATCTTGCTTGGGTCAACTCTAATGCTGTCACGCGAAATAACATGCCCCAAAAATCCTATAACAGCCTGATGTTGGGCCTAGTCGAAATAGTGGTTTCGGGACCACAAATCCGATGTAGTAAAGTTTATTTTTATATTAGATTTTTATGGTATACAATTTCACGAAATGATTTCATGAAAATTTTGTTAGGAAATTTTGACGTTTGGGCACTTAATTTAGTCAAAAGGACTAAATTGTAAAAAGTACAAAAGTTGAGTTATACATGTTAGAGATGTCCAATTGTTATGAAATTTTAAATTGGAGATCCTTAAATGGTAATTAGACCATTGGTTAATTTCTTGGACAAAAATGGACATGAAATAGGTGAAATAGGATATTTTAAAGTTAAGGGCATTTTGGTCATTTGGTAATTAAAAGAATAAAAAGGGAAAATAAAAGCCAAATTCATGCTCATCTTCAACCCTTGGTTGAAAATACCATTGAAGCCATCGCTAGGGTTTGTTCAAGCTTTCCAAGTTCCATAGTAAGTAAGTTTTAGCCCTGTTTTTAATGATTTGCATGTTTTTGAGATCCTTGTAACATGATCTACCTATTTCTACCATTTATTTGAGATATGATGAAGGTCTAGCGTTTGACCCATGTTATAAATTTATGTGTTTTGATGCTAAATGGTAGATTATGCATGTTTATGGCTAGAAAAACAACTTTTACTAAGTGATTTTTGATGAAAACAGCTAAAAGGAGTAAATTGTGAAAGTTATGTAACATGTGTTAAAAATCTATTTTAATGGAAAATGTGGGCTGCTATAAGCATGAAAATGATTTGGCTAGGCTTGAGTTACAAAGAAATTGTATAGATTTATTTTCCGAGCCTAGGGGCAAAATTATAAATATGTGAAACTTGAGGGGCAAAAATGTAATTTTGCCATAGTATGATTTTTGGATCACATTGAGTAATGTGACTAATAAATAAGCTAAATGTGTCATTATAGATCAAGAGAAACGAGGTTTGGAACTAGAACGGGGAAAAACGAGAAATTGACGGTTAAGCCCCTTTTCGCCATTTTTGTGCTGAGGTAAGTTCGTATGCTAATAAATGTTATTGAATTGTATAAATAATGCATTATTATCATATATTTGATTGAATTACGTAACTTGAATTAAATATTTGAAATGAGTAAAAATGCAAGATCGATTACGATCGATTCATAGTGAAATATGAAATAACGGTAAAAGAACATGGTTGGACCATGGGAATATGAGACATGTGATTCTCATGTAAAACCATATCTGGGATATGGCATTAGTGAGATATGAGATCCTGTATAAGACCATATCTGGGATATGGCATCGACATCAATATGAGATCTCATATAATACCATATCTGGGATATGGCATCGACATTTATATGAGATCCCGTATAAGACCATATCTGGGATATGGCATCGACATTGATATGAGATCCCGTATAAGACCATATCTGGGATATGGCATCGACATTGATATGAGATCCCGTATAAGACCATATCTGAGATATGGCATCGGCATCGATATGAGATCTCGTATAAGGCCATAGCTAGGATATGGCATCGACATTAATATGTGATCCATGTAAGACCATATTTGGGATATGGCATTGGCATCCTACCATATGTATGAGACTTCTCGGGCATCTTGGTATTCCAAGTGGTTTAATGAGTAATTCAAAGACTATGTCAAAGAGGTGACAAGGTATGACCATGTTGGAAGGGTACAGGTATGTACGTGAAATATACAAGTACAAACTTTATTGTGATAATCTATTGGTAAGGTCATGATAGAGTACGTTATGACTACAAAAATGTCTTTACAAAAGTCTTATGGATAATGACCTATACTTGTGATATATGAAATACATGGTAATTTCGAATGATGATTGTGTAATTGGCTCCCAGGCCAAATTAAGTTAAGATATAGCATAATCGTTCACATATAATTATGATTTGTCGGAAATGAGGGAAAAGGAACGATTGACGTAATTGCCTATTAAAATGTTTATGGGCTAATATAAATTTTAAATGAATGAAAGATATCAAAATATATATATGTGTGTACTCATGATTTATCTGCATGTTTATTATATTGAGTTTGGATACAAATAGACGATTATGGTTGTTAGGCTAATGGCAAAACATGTTAAGTTATACTTTGAAATTCGATAAGGCAAACAATATGGACAGATAAGATATAATTGTGGGCTTTAGGGCAATTTGTTTTGTGTTCATAATGATGACCTTAGTAAATGATGGGTAAAAATACTCATGAGTAACAAACTCGATAAGTGATGGACTCTCACAAAAAAGGGTATGATTAAACAAGTTATGATTATGAAAGTCTTAATGACATTTATGTCATCCCTCACCTTATAAATTGCATAACTAAGTTGTGTTTAAGATGCTTATCATTTGCATATGAACTTACGAAGCTTTGTAGCTTACTCCCTTTCTTTTTCCATATCTTTTAGGGTTGTATGCTAGATCAAGTTGGAGATCATCGGAGATGCTATCACATTATCAAGATACTATGTTGGGTAAACGAATGTAAACCTTTAAGTCTATGGCATGTACAGGTATTTAGTCATTTTGTGTATATGTCATTATGATATGCCCAAATGAATTGGCTTGTTATAATTAAGGATTTGATTTGGTATGTACCCACATAAATTGGCTTGTATTGGCTAATTGGTTTGTAAACCTATTTATATGTGCATGCATGAGTTAATGCCTTTTGATGTTATGGAAATGTCATGTTCAAGTCATGTTTATGGATGTTTGGTTGCCAATTGATGCCTTGATAAATGCTATTGAGATGTATAAGTATGTGTGTGAAGTTAAGGGTGGCAAATGGCTTGGAAAATAGCCTTAAAGTTGTCCACATGGGTAGACACACGGGTAGACACACGGCCGTGTATGACACACGGTCATCCCCATGGGTGTGTTGATAGGCTGTGTGTCCCATGCACCCTAGTTTTAAGAAATAGAATGTCCAGTAGTAAACACACGGGTAGAGACACGACCGTGTGTCTCAGCCGTGTGAAGGACACGGCCTTAGGACATTGGCGTGTGCTTAGGCCATGTGAAGTCTACACCTTAAATGTGAAAATTAAATTTGCCACACGGCCTAGCACATAGGCATGTGACTTGGCCGTGTGACCCTAAATTGTTGATGGCGTCATAAATAGAGAGTTATGCTGGTTGGGAACACAGGCGTGTCCTGAGCCACACGGACGTGTGTGACCACACGGCCTACCTACATGGGTGTGTGACTCTCCAAAATAAGAAAATTTTCTAAGTTTTGTGAAAAGTTCAAAAGTTCTCAGTTCAGTCTCGCACCACTCCCAAAGTATGTTTTAGGCCTCGTAGGCCCGTGATAGGGATATTATGAGTACGTATGAAAAATTTTAAATTTGGACAGAAATTCATGTTTTGGTTTTGTATGATTGATTGAGTTTATATCCGGTAATGTCTCATACCCTATTCCGACATCGAATATGGGTAAGGGTTGTTACAAATCCAACTTCTCTAAGCTAAAATTCACTCTTACTAATCTTGGCATATAATTGTTTGTCTCTCAATGTTTGCAAAACCGTTCTCAAGTGCTCGACATGTTCAATCTCATCACGAGAATAAATCAATATATCATTAATGAAAACAACAACAAATTTGTCGAAGTACGATTAGAAAATACGGTTCATTAAATCCATAAATACAGCTGGAGCATTCATTAAACCAAAAGGCATGACAAGAAATTCATAATGACCATACCTCATCCAAAATGTAGTTTTCGGCACATCCAAGTTTTTAACTCTCAACTGGTAGTAACTAAACCTCAAGTCTATCTTTGAAAACACTGTGGCTCCCTTCAATTGATAAAAAAATCTTCGATCCTTGGCAAAGGATACTTGTTCTTTATGGTTACCTTTTTAAGTTGTCGGTAATCAATGCAAAGCCTCATAGAGATGTCTTTCTTTTTCAAAAATAATACTAGTGCACCCCACGGAGAAAAACTAGGTCTCTCAAAACCTTTATCTGTTAATTCCTGTAACTGAACTTTCAGTTCTCTTAATTCCGTCGGAGCCATCCTATATGGGGCAATTGAAATAGGTGCTGTATTAGAAATCAAATCAATACCAAATTTTACTTCTCTAATAGGAGGCAATCCAGGCAACTCTTCCAGAAACACGTCCGGATACTCACATACTATCGACACTGATTCAATTTTCAACTTAGACTCTTTTGTATTCGGTACAAAGGCAAGATAAGCTTTATAACCTTGTCTTATACATTTCTGAGCAGCCATAGAAGAAATCACTCCAGGTAAGTTACAACCAGAAGAATATTTCCATTTTCACATTTCGGTTTAATACTTTTCTTTCCACAATTTACTATCACTTCATGAGCAGTTAACCAATCCATACCAAGAATTATATCAAATTTATCAAACGAAAATAGCATAAAATTAGTCGAAAAACAATGACCTCTAATCATTAAAGGGCAATTCCTACATACCTTGTCAACTAATACAAACTTGCCTAGAGGGTTTGACACCTTAATCACAAAATCTGTAGATTCAACAAGCATATTCATACTAAATACCAATTTCATATAAACATACGAATGGGAAGATTCCGGATCAAATAGAATTATCATAGTGAGAAAAAGTACCCATAATCACATTAGGGGATGAAGCCTCTTCGCGAGCGCGAATGGCATAGGTCCTTGCAGGTGCTTTACCCTCTGACCTCACAGCCGAGTCTCTAGGTGCACTCTTACTACTCGTTCCACTTGCCTGATTTCTCTATAGTCTACCTCTAGAGGGAGCATTGATCGATCTCACACTTTGATTCCTATCTTTGTCAACCATCTCAGGATAATCACGAACAAGTTCTGTCATTTGCTCGGCACTCACCGGGGTGACGTCTGCCACATTGTGGACATTTTGGCCTACTTGGTCGGGTATTACCCACAGTCACAATCGAATTGGTTTGAGCGTTATGACCTGAATACTGTTTATCCCTATTTTTGTGTGAGAATCCCACTGAAGTATTTGATCGAGTAATGAACTCCCTCGATTTCTTGGATGAGGACTGAAATGACCTTTCCATCTGTCTCTTCTTTGAGTCACGAGACTCTAATTCAACTTTTCTTTTCCCTTTACCCAACTCCTTGGCCACACAAGCTCTCTCCACAAGCACCACAAATTCTTTCAGTTCAAGAATGCCAACAAATAATTAGATGTCCTCATTTAACCCATCCTCAAACCTCTTACACATAATGGCCTTAGTAGATACACACTCTCGAGCATATTTGCTAAGTCTCACAAACTTACAGTTGTACTCAGTTACAGTCATTCGGCCTTGCTTCAATTCAAGGAATTCTTTTCGCTTTTGGTCAATAAACCTCTGGCTAATGTACTTTTTATGGAACTCTTCTTGGAAAAACTCCTAATTAACTCTCTCCCTGTACAACCGACATAAGGGTGTTCCACTATTGATAAGTCGAGTCTCTCAAGAGGGACACAACACATTTCATACACCCCTCTGTTGTGCAGGACAACTTATCGAAATCCCGGGTGGTATTTTTTAGCCAAAATTCTGCTATTTCTAGGTCATAATATTTATTATCTTGAAATTCCTCGATTCATTGTTTCTAGATTTTGTCAACCAGAGGCTTTTCCCTTCTTACCATTTCTACAACTTGGGGAGCTACAGGCATAGGTTGAGGGTTTGGTAGGGGTGGAGCTTGTTGTTGAACGGTCGGGTTCATTCGAACGAACTCTGAGAACCACTCGTTCATCATCTGGAAGAATGCTTCCTGAGCCTCTCCTCCCTGACTCACAGTCACAAGTCTATTCTCATTTTCAACAGGCATCGTCCTTTGAGCAGGAGCCGACACATTACTTTCAACATCATCCACCATTGCTCTATCGAGATCCATTTACTATATGAAAGCACATTTCAAAATTGTCAGGAGTCGACACACTATCATAATAATATACATATATATGGCACGTATAGCTAGACTCGTGCACATGCTAGGTTAGTCCGAGAATTGACTAAACACTAGCTCTGATACCAATAAATATAACACCTCTTATCCGTATCAACACTGGGATAGGGTTTGATTATCCATATCAACGTTGGGACAGGGTTCGAGCCGTTACCAGGCTTAAACATAAACATCCACACAAAATCAAGCCACAAAATTTCATCCAATTTGAAACTTTTCAAACATATTCATAACGTCCCTATTAAGGGCCTATGAGGCCCTAAACATACATTGGAGGTAGATAGGGACTAAACCAAGAACTTTCAAAACTTTTACAACATTTAGAAAACTTTCATGTTTTGGAGGGTCACACGCCCGTGTGGTTCGGGACACGCCCATGTCCTCCACCCATGTAACCCTCTGTTTAAGACGTCATTAACAAAATAGGGCCACACTATAACTGCCAATTTTGAGTCTGATCGAAACAGGTGGTTTTGAGACCATTTAACCGAGTCAAAATATTTATTTTATTATTTTAAATAGTTCTATAGCATGATAGAATGACCGTACAAAAATGTCGTAAAGAAATTTTACCGATTAGATAGTTAATTCGGTAAAAAGGACTAAATAGCGTAAAGCGATAAATATGTGTTATACTAGTAAAATGGCTTAAATGATTTTGGTTTTAGTTATAGAAGTCCTTACATGGAAATTATGCCTTCATTAATGATAATGGACATTAATGGACATTAATATGTATGTTTTATATGTTTATAAATAATGTTAAATTAGTAAATTGATTAATATGTTATTATTAATAAAAAAAATACATGAAATGTGTCCATAACTCACCATTCTTGTCGAAATTGAAGAGGAAAGAAGGGTTTTATGATTTCAAACATTCGGCTAGCTTAAATCCTCAATTAAGGTACGATTTTTACTCGATTTTTAATGATTTCTATGTTTTTGAGCTCGTTGCAGCTCGGTATAGCTAGCCCGTACCTCAATTCTAAAATTATTAATGTTTTTGAAGTGTGCAAATGTTCAATGCATGTGTATTTTGAAACTTTATGCTAGATTATTGATGGTTGTTAAAAGTTATACAAGTTTTATAAAGTGATTTTTGGTAAAAATGTGAGTTAGGGATTAAATTGAAAAAGATAGAATTTTATGGTTAGAAATATGAATAAATGAAATATATGGGTTTGTATGGAGTGTATAAGTATTCGGTTATGAATGTGTATATGGAAATTTTGTATATTTTGCATAATTATGTATTAAGGACTAAAGTGTTAAAATGTGGAAGTATAAGGGCTATTTTGTAAAAAGGCTAAAATACATGTATATGAGTTAAATCGAATATGCTAGTGCATAAATAGTTGAATTTGAATTATTATAGATCAAGATAAACAAATACCAGAACTTGATCGGAGGAAACAAAAGGTAAACGAGTAGATATCGAATTTACGAGCTAATACGAGGTAAATTCGTATACTTACAATTGAATTATGTTTATAATTGAAATAATTGAATTGCATATTGTATGAATGTACATATGAAATAATGGATCGAAATGCCTATTGGTTACATGCTCTGATTAAGTATCGAGTCCTATTTAAACAGTAGAAAGTCGTAGGATGCAAGTGACATGTCCCTAGGGTTACCATTTGGTCAAGCTGCTGCATTCGTTGTGGACTCACCATAGCTCATGAGCTTACCGTTTAGCCTTCGGGCTTACCCTTCAGCCTTTAAGCTTACTGTTTAGCCTTCGAGCTTACAGTTCAGACTTCAAGCTTACCGATACTGGCTCAGGTGGAGCATATAGAACATGGCTCGAAAGAGCATATATGATGAATTGACGGATTTATAGGTTTACATTTATACACTTTGTATGCATCACCCGTGTATCGTTCGATGTTTTCAAATGTTCAACCGGTAATTTACCGATATGTAGTATATGAAATACATGTCATAAGAGGTATAAGAAGTACATGATTACATGATATATGTTACATGATTCGTATGAGATTATATGTTAAATGAGGTACAAGTTACATGGATTATATGTTACAAGTATATGCTTACAAGGTATATATTACATGATTTATATGTTATATGAGGTATATGATAGGTATGGATAACTTGTTACATGGTTATATGATTATATGCTATATGAGTATTTGATAATTGTTTGAATTGATACATGAATTATGGTACATGGATGTTATATGTTTGTTTCATCTTTAGAATGAATGAATACATGGTTGTTATATGTATGATGGTTGAATATGCATTGAGGACATATGACTTGGTTTGTTAATGTTGTTTACACTTTTAAATGTTGATTCGGTAAGTTTAATTCTATATTAGATGGGCTTACTAAGCTTTATAAGCTTACCCTGTTTATTTTTCCTGTGTTTTATATATTTCAAAAGCTAGCTCAATTTTGGACGAAGTCGGAGATTTCAATCGCACTATCCAAGAAGATTTTTGGTACTTTTGGAACTTTTGTGAATGTTGTAAATATGGCATGTATAGGCTAGTTTAAAGTTGAATCTTTAGGTCACTTATGCTTGAGATTATGATATGAATTTTGGCACTTGTTCAAGCTATGTAAAATGGCTTGGGTTGTAATGGTTGGTTTAGTATGAATGCCCTATATGTTATGTCTTTATATGGTAAATTTGATGAATGATACATGGAATATGTGATGTTTGAATGTGCTCATTTGATAGGTTTCAATGGTGATTGAAATGGTAAGTTGAAATAGGAATTGAATTGGATCATATTGGTACATGTTTGAATGATGCAAATTGGCATGAACTTTGGTTGATTATGAAATGGTATAAATGACTTTGTTTTTGGCTGAATTGGCTGTTCATTTGGTATATGAAATTATTGCAAACTGGTTTGTAGGTACAAGAGAAATATGTGGGGAAAATATGGCTTGAACCAAGCCTACTTTGTGTCACACAGCCAGAGAACACTCGACCGTGTGACCCCTATTTTGTGGTTAGCTAGTTAGTATAGAGCACGGTTATGGTGTCTGTGCAATGAATCCGGTTAGCACACGGGCCGAACACACGAGCGTGTCTAGTACACGTGTAGCCAAATTAAGATGACACACGGGCTGGACACACTGGTGTGTCTGGTGACCGTGTGGCCAAGTCAGTATGTATGCCCTGTTTTCCCATGGCCTGGACACATGGGCGTGTCTGGTGCCCGTGTGAGGCACACGGCCATGTGTCGTTATTTCAAAAATTTTCTTAAGTTTTCCTGTATCTTTTATATGTTGTCGAATTAGTCTCTATGATATGATTAGAGTTTTATAAGTTTGTTTATAGCATGATTTGATTATGAATGTTTGAAAAGCTATTGGATTGTTATGTTATATGTTATATGTTTGATGTTACATTGTACTGATCTGAGTTACAAGTCTGGTAATGCCCCTTACCTATTCTGGCGACGGTTACGGGATAGAGGTGTTACATTTTATTGGCATCAGAGCTATAGTTTAGTTGATTGTAGGACTACCGTAGTGTATACGAGTCTAGCTATACATACCATATATGTAACTGTGATAGTGCAATATCTCGTGACATCTTCTAAATTATGTTTTATATAGTAAATGTGTCCAAATCGAACAATAGAGGACGATGTTGAAAGTAATATGCCAGCTCCTACTTAAGGGACATGCCTACCGAATAGAGCCCTGCTACGGGCAGTCAGGGAGAAGCTAAACAAGCTTTCTTCCAAATGATGTCAGAGTGGTTTTCTAAATTTGTACGAGCAAACCCGGCTACTCCACAACCTCTACTCGCTCTGGTTTTCAAATAAAACCCTGAAATTATACGAGGTACAGATCCTTTGAGATTGAATAGACCTCCTATTGATAAGAGACGCAAATACAAGGCTGAAGAATTTCAAGCTACAGCTAGTGATGATGCTGAGAGGGATGAATTCTGGCTTGAAAATACGATTAGGGTCGATGAATTAGCCTGCACATCGGAAGAATGTTTGAAATGTGCTATCTCATTACTACGAGATGCAGCGTATCAGTGGTAGAATACCCTAATATTAGTTGTTCCACCTGAAAGAGTTACATGGGATTTTTTTCAGACTAAATTTCAAAAGAAGTATATTAGCTAGCGATTTGTTGACCAAAAATGAAAAGAGTTCCTTAATTTGAAACAAGGTCGAATGACTGTAACCGAATATGAAAGAGAATTCGTACGACTCAGTAAAGATGCTCGTGAATGCGTCTCTACTGAAGCTATAATGTGTAAAAGATTCGAGGATAGTGTGAATGAAGGTATCTGACTATTAGTTGGGATTCTTGAGCTAAAAGAGTTTGTAGTTCTGGTTGGTAGGGTTTGTAAAGCCGAAAAACTTGCAAAAGAAAAACGAAAAGCTGGTTTTGAATCGAAACAGTCAAGAAAGAGATTTGCGAGTAAGTCGCATCAGTCTAGATCAAACAAATCAAAAGACTATCATCCTCGTTCCACTGCTTCTGCGGGTGTAACAATCAGAGATAGAGATACAAGATCATTTAATCCGGAGCCCCAGACGACATCTGTTGGTAGTACGGGTAGTGTAAGAAATTTGGGACCTAATTGCAAGCATTGTAATAGAAAGCACTTTGGTGAATGTTGATTGAAAAGTGGAGCATGTTTCAGATGTGGGTCACTAGATCATTACCTCTGAGACTGTCCAGAGAGATATACTGCTGTTAGAAAGCAATTCGTAAACGTTTGCAATACTGTTACCAGAGGTAAATCACCCCAGAATGCTAGGAATCAAAGTAGAGACTGCAGTGGTACACGAGATTCAAATGTTAGATCTAAGACACGAGCTTATGCTCGAGCCTATGCTATACGTGCACACGAGGAAGCCTCGTCACCTGATGTTATTACTGGTACTTTTTCTCTTTTTAACATTGATATTGTTGCGTTGATAGATCTTGGATCAACTCTTTCATATATCTGTATGGAATTAGTGTTTAAAAAGAGTTTACATGTAGAGTCTACAGAATTTGTAGCTAAAGTATCGAATCTGTTAGGCAAGTTAGTATCAATTGATAAAATCTGTATGAACTGTCCATTGATGACCCGGGGATACTATTTTCTGGCTAACTTGATGCTCCTACTGTTTGATGAGTTTGATGTGATACTAGGCATGGATTAGCTAAATACACATGATGCAGTTGTGAATTGTAGACGAAAGAGTATAGAATGGAAATGTCAGAATGGTGAAACTCTTCAGATTGAATGAAATGATTTGAATGAATTACCGATTATGATATCTGCTTTACGAGCTCAGAAATGTGTGAAAAATGGCTGTGATGCGTACTTAGCATTTGTACTGGATCCAAGGTGTCAGAATTGACGATTGAATCTGTACCAGTTGTCTGTAAGTTTCCAGATGTATTTCCAGAAGAGTTACCAGGTTTACCGCTAATTAGAGAAGTCAAATTTGGCATTGAATTGTTATTGGGCACTACACCGATATCGATAGTTTCGTATAGAATGGCACCGACTGAATTGAAAGAATTAAAAGCACAGTTACAAGAATTAACCAACAGAGGCTTTGGACGACCGAGCTACTCACCTTGGGGTGCTCCAGTGTTGTTCGTGAAAAAGAAAGACAGGTCAATGAGAATCTGTATTGACTACCGAAAATTGAATAAAGTGACGGTAAATAATAAGTATCCTTTACCGTGAATCGATGACTGGTTTGATCAGTTGAAAGGGGCTACAATATTTTCAAAGATTGATATGAGATCAGGCTATTACCAGTTGCGAGTTAAAGACCCAGATATACCGGAAGCTACTTTTAGAACACGGTACGGTCACTATGAATTTCTAGTTATGCCATTTGGTTTGACTAACTGCTGTGTTTATGGATTTGATGAATTGTATATTCAGACCGTATTTAGACAGATTCATTGTTGTATTTATTGATGACATTCTGATCCACTCACGTGATGAGACGGAGCATACTGAACATTTGAGAATCGTGTTACAGATTTTGAAATATACGCAGTTATATGCCAAATTCAGTAAATTTGAATTCTGGCTTCGAGAAGTCGAATTTCTGGGCCATATTATTTCAGCGAAAGGCATCAAAGTTGATCTGAGCAAAATATCTACAATATTAGACTGGAAACCACTAAAGAATGTATCTAACATTAGAAGTTTCCTGGGTTTAGTAGGTTACTACCAGAGATTTGTTAAAGGATTCTCGATAATTGTAGTACCGTTAACTCGATTGCTCCAAAAAGATGTGAAATTCGAATGGACTGATAAGTGTCAGAAAAGTTTCGAACAGTTGAAAGCACTGTTAATAAAGGCACCGGTTTTAGTTCAACCTAAATTGGGTAAAGCGTTTGTAATTTACAATGATTTGTCGTTAAATGAACTAGGCCGTGTATTGATGCAAGTTGGGAAAGTTATAGCTTATTCTTCCTAGCAGTTGAAACCATACGAGAAGAACTATCTAACTCATGATCTCGAATTAGCCGCTATAGTCTTTGCATAAAAATTTGGCGACACTATCTATATGGGGAAAAACGTCAAATATTTAGATCATACTTTGGAAAAATTATAAATTTTCCCTTAAACTTTCACATATTTACAACTTAGTCCCTAGGCTCGTAAAATGAAACGTACTAGATTTCTTTAACATACAAGCCTAGCTAAAATATTTTCATGCTTATAACAACCCACATTTTCTTTTAAAATACATTTTTACTACCCATTTTATAACTTTTATAATTTAGTCCCTTTTTAGGTGCTTTCATGAAAAATCACTTGGTAAAAGATGTTTATCACACATCAAATTTTCATATTCCTTCATTGAACATCAAAATACATACATGTCACACATGGGTAAATTTTTGAACATGAACCCTAGCTCAAAGTAATGGTAGAAATAGCTAGTTCGGTTGATGACAACTTCAAAAATGTAAAGAATATTAAAAACGGGGCTAGGATGCACTTACTTGTGATCTTGAAAATGTCAAAAACCCTAGCTATGGAGAGCTTAGAAATTTTAGCACTTACTTGAGGAAGATGAGCACATTGTTACTTTCTTTTTCCCTTTTTATTCATTTAATAACCAAATGACCAAAATGTCCTTTTATTAAACTTTCAATTTTTACCCATGCATGCCCATTTTTGTCCAAAAATATAAAAATTGGGCAAATTGCTATTTAAGGACCCCTAATTAATAATCCAAAGTTATTTCATACTTAAAGCTTCTAGAATCTCATATTTTGAAACTTTTGCAATCTAGTCCTAAAAGTCAATTTGGACTCTTATTTATAAAATTTCTTGATGAAACTTTCACACAATCATGCAAACATGTCATGGACCTCAAAACAATCATAAAAAATATTTCTACTTTAGATTTGTGGTCTCGAAACCACTATTCTGACTAGGCCATATATCGGGATGTTACAGTTTTAGTGATGTAAAATTTAGAAATCGTTGAAATCTCTCTTCTGGTGACATTGTGTAGGTACAACTTCATTGGCCTCGCCTATTATTCCTAGGTGGTTGGAACTGTTATTTGACCGAACTATTTGGTGGACACATCATATTAGCAGCCTCGTACTGTTGTTTGGAGTTATTTTTGGCTCGTTATTAAGTTGATGTGATGGTGTTCGTTGAGCACGTGCAGTGGCTAACCTTGTTTGGCACAAATATGGTTGCATATTTTGATCTGATGGTTCTGCATCATGGTAGTAGGAGGTGTTAGTCCTGTCTAAACGATTTACAAGATATGTAAGTAACAAAAATATGTGTTGTAAATCTTGAACGTTATACCTTCTATTGTCGGAATTTTCCAAAGGGACTTGTGAGATGTCTACTTCGATTAGTGACGGGCTCCTTTGAAGGTGACTTCAACTTGGTCCAATGATTTATCTAGGTGGTGGTGGAGATAGTTCTAGATCATCATCATCAATGTTGATGACTGGTGGCGTTGAAAATCAGTGTTAACATTGATTAAGTGAAACTGGAAAATCATCAGCTGTTTGTATTCTAATACGAACCGTGGCCGATATTTGGCTTTGAAGGAATGAGCAATGGCCGTTCATGATGGAGATTGATGGCCATGATAGACGGTGATTACAAGTAGCAGTGATGGTTCACAAAAGTTTGTGGTGGGGTTTTAAAGGTAGCTGCATATATAGATGAAGGAGTAGGGGTTTGGAATGGAGGTAAAGTTTTCGTGGGGTACAAAGGTGCAATGGTTATGGTGGAGAAAAAGAGAGATGGTAAAGGCGTTGTCGAATGGCGGCGTGTTTGTTGAAAGAAGCGTGAGCCTAGGCTTTGTCGATCGTGGCTATAGAGAGGGAAATAAACATCAGTGATGATGGCGCTGGGTAACGGTAAAGCGATTTGGTGGTGGCGGCGTATAGCTTCGGTAGCGACATGAAGGTGTTAATGGAGTTAGGTTTTTTACTGAGAGTACAAGAAGAAAAAGAAAGGAAGAAGAAGGATGGGGGGTTTCAGGCTTAAAGGTCTCTTTTTTTTAAGTTTGGGTTTTTTTCTTTTTTTCCTTGGGCCACATTTGGCCGTTTGACCCTTTCTCTCTTTTTCTCCTTCTTTTTTTTGGGGGGGTTAATTTGGGCTTGTTTTAGGTTTGGGGTGTTGGGTTGGTTTTGGGGTTTTTATTTTGTAGGTTATGTGGATTTGGGTTAGGCATGGTCATGTGAAGAAAAATGATAGCACTGAGCGTGGCATGTCCATGCCACAATTGGGATCCGACTTTCAGAAAAATGATAGCCTCCATCGACATTCCTGAAAAAAATTTAAAGTAGATTAAATGATAATAATAATAATATTATTATTTTCATCAGGAATTAAATTGAATTTAAAAATAAATAAATATGGGTTGCCTTCCAAAAATCGCTTTTATTTAACGTCGTTAGCTTGACAACCTGAAATTTCATTCATATGGCTCTTCGAGAATTAATTCCTCCAACACGTACACTTGGAAATTCTCATGAAAAGGTTTTAACCTTTGCCTATTGACTTTAAAACATTTCCCAGATTCCTCGCTTTTAATTTCAACTGCACTATGAGGAAATAATTAAGTAATAACAAATGGACCAAGTCATTGGGTTCGAAGCTTACCTGCAAAGATCCTTAGTGTGGGATTGTAAAGTAATACATTCTGACCAACGAAAAATTATTTGCAGGATATTTTCTAGTCATGGAATGCCTTGGTTTTTGTCTTTATAGATTTAGGCGTTTTCATATGCGTCACAATGGACTTCCTCGAGCTCTTGAATATTTAATTTCTGATCCAACTTCATGTTGTATTGTTTTACAGTCCAAAACACCTTATGTTCCAGCTCCACTAGAAGGTGCCACGGTTTATCGAATAGAGTCCGTAAGGAGACATGCCTATTGGTTTGTAACACCTCATACCCAGCCTAGAAGTCTAGACCGAGTCCAAGACACTATATTGATCACCAAAGTGATCGTGAGAAAAGTTTTACAGAAATAAACCCTTTATTACTTAAGTACATTTATTTCATAGCAAATCAAAAACTAGTAATCGTTTTAAAATTTTGTCTGAAAAGCTACCAGTCTAAAATATACGAATATAGCATATAACAAAAATTGTACCACAGTATTATAAAACCTTACAATTTAAAATTAACCAAATAAGTCGTAACAGAAGTGTAATACCCCTAATCCATATCCACCACTGGACTAGGGTTAAAGGCATTACTGGACAGTTCAAAACTTTTACAAACATTATAAAATCATTCATGACAAAATGTAATCAAACATAATCATATAGTCCCTTATAAAGGTCTTCAAGACCTTTAGCATACATTAAAAGTAGGTCAGGACTAAACCGAACACTTAGAAAAGATTTCAAAACTTTAACATTTTCTATACTGCAGAGGTTACACGCCCGTGTGACCAGGCCATGTGCCTCACACGGCTACCAGACACACCCATGTGTCTAAGCTGTGACAAAACAGAGCATACATACTGACTTGTTCGCATGACCACGAGACATGCCCGTGTGCTCAGCTGTGTGAAAATTAAGGAGGCTACTGACTTGCACACACGGCCACAAGGCACGTCTATGTGCCTAGCCAGTGTGACATCCTAACCAATTTGGCCAAGGGACAGGGATCACACGGTTAAGGCACACGTCCGTGTGCTTTGGCTGTGTGGCACAAAATGGGCTTAGTTTAAGCCACATTTTGCCATTCAATTGCCAATTACCTACAATACAACTTATATACGATTCAAGATGTAACAATAAAAAACCATGTCAGCCAATTACCTGTAACACCCTGAATTTGGGCCTAGAAGAATTGGGCTTTGAGTCTGGGTTCGGATGGAAGACAGCCTGAGTAATTTAGATGACGTCCTGATTTTCGAAATGTTTCAGGTTTTTGTAATTTTGGTGAAATTTTGAAATTTTGGTGTTTTGGGTACTGAAATTGTGTTTAAATGTGTTAGTGGGCCTTTAGGAGGCCCAAGCCTAAGTTAAAACCCCGCAGAAATATCAATTTTGGCTTTCAAGTGAAAGGGGCTTGGTTATGTGGGCCTTTAAGAAAAAGTTAGTAAGTTGAGACACAAAGAGGGCCTTGGTAAAGTGGCAAGGTGGCACCGCTAAGTTCCTAAAAAAGTGGCGTCTGGACTGAGTTTAAGGGCTAGAGTTCAAGTCGCAAGGTAAGCAGATGGTACTTTTATTTTTGTGCATGTGCCAGGCATGTGATAGAGCTTAAGTAGCATTCGGCTAGGGCCTTAGGGAGATTGGGCCGTTGGTTTGAATGGCCATTAGGGCAAGTCTATATTCTTTTCTATCTTGCCGAATTAGGGTTAGCCACCTGGAGGTTTCACTTTTGTTCTATTCTCCCCTTAGTGTGCCAAAAGCCGAAAATGCAAACTTAGAACTTCTAAGTGCCGAATTCTTCCTTCTCTTCTCCTCTCTTCCATTCTTTCTTTTTCTTTTCCTCTCTAGCCAAAATCACCTCTCCTCCTCCCTCATCTTTCATTTTCTTCCCTTTAGAAACCAAAATTGTCACTCTTTTCCTTTCAAACTCATCAACTACTAAAAGTTGAAATCCCAAAAGGTTGCTTCCTATGCTGATTTGCATATAGCCAAACCCCCTTTGTTTTTCCTCACTTGTAGCCGAATTTCATACTCTCCAAACCCTTAGGCTCTGTCGACAAACACCCCTCCAACCATAGCCTCAAATCATATCTTCTTTCACCACTTAAAAAGCTAAAAACACCATAATTTTTAGGGATATATAGCCAAATCCTTAGATCTCTAAGATTTGAATTCTGCTAGTGTTTAGGGGTTAGATTTACATCAGATTTGAATAGAAGAATCGCTTTGATTAAGGAAAACCTGTGGTAAGTACTCGACATCTTAGATCTACTCGTTACCTTTGAATTTAAGAAAAGTCGAAATCCTTAAACTTTTTAGGGAGGCTGTCGAATGTGATGATAGGTAAAGACAGTTCTTTTAATTGGTTTTATGTGTACTTGTTGTGGAAGGGGCGATCTAGCAAGGAGCGTACGAGGCTTGGACCTTTGGAACGACTAGATCTAGATCTAGTCACTAGTTTCAACAAAGGTAAGATCTCAAGGGCCTTAGGTGGTGATGGCCGATTATTGTAAGTAGAATTATGGAGATTGTCATTGTATTTTGAATCTGATGTGTCTAGTAATCGATTGTAGGATATCGTGGGAGATCTCATTAGCAGTCGTCGCAAATCAGGTGTGTAAACAAACACCCTTCCGTAGTCTAAATCGGCAAAAGCTGAAAAGCCAAATTGCCAAAATTCTTGCATTTCGTGGGCTTGTGAGTGTGCGAACGCTCATAAGTCATTTGGGAATCATTGGATCCGTAATCGCAAGTGGTAAGTTAGTTGAATGTGCAATTTCGTGCACTTCGGTAAATTGGGCCTTGATGGGCTGAAACTGGGCCCAACGAGCTTACGGGCCCATATGGGTAAAAAAATAGGCAATAAATGCGTACTGGTAGACCATAGGTCTAAAACTGCTAAAAAATTTGGACTAGATGGGCTAAATTAGCTAATTGGCACTATAGGGCCGATTAGGGGTTTTAGGGCCCAATGACTGTTATCTGCTAAAATGGGCTAAATAAGCTACCGAGGTAAAAGTTAGTCTATTACTGATTAAAATGTGCATGGAAACCCTAAAAACTAGTATAATTATGGAAATATCCTTGTAAGTGCGAAGTGACTATTTTACCCCTAGGTGCTAAATGACTGTTGTACCCCTAGGGCTAAATTTGACTGAAATGCATGATTTACTGTTTCTGTTTACTGTATGCCATATCATGAATATCTATTGCATGGGGCTGGGTTATTGATGGAGGAAGTTCTGAAAGTGGCTTGACCACGTACTGGAGGCTTTGCCTCATCTTTCTGTTATCTGAGCAGTTATGCTGCAACTATGGAGTGTAGGGCTGGGTGGGTTGAGTTATTCCCCACATGGAGTGTAGGGCTGTTACGGGTGGAGTGTAGTGGTTGGGTGGGTTGAGTAGTCTCCCTACATGTAATGGGCTTGCATTCATAATTAATATCTGTTTTGCTACTAAAATGGGCCAATGGGCCGTACTGTTATCTGAAAAGGGCTAAAGCCCAGTTTACTGTATCTGGATAGGGCTTCGGCCCAGTAATTACTGAGACTGGATAGGGTTTAGGCCCAGTGGGCTTGAGCTGATTTGGGCTCTAGATGGGCTTTCCCTACACATTGAGTTTCCAAACTCACCCCTTTCTCTCCATCCATGCAGGTGAGCCCTAGATTGGTGGACTTGGAGTTGGAAGGGATTCAGAGTGGCCACCTGGACTGCAGTTATTTAATTAAGTTCTATTTTAATTTATTTAATTTTTGTATTTATTTTTAATTATTTTTATTATGGTTTTGGGTTTGTAAAGGCCGCTCTAATTATTTTTATTTTGAGTTTTTAAATTACTTAATCATACACTACTTTAATTCTTTTGAATATAGCTGCGCAAGTTTTTCTTAAAATTAATCGAGTGATTTCAAAATCTCATCACACGTTTCAAACGAGTAACAAAGTTAAGTTTTATCATAAATCTCTTAATAACTAGTATTGAATAGGACGTTCATCAATAAACCAGGAATTTCTCTTAAGACTTAAATATCAGTTTGCAAAGCTCACTCTAATCTTAGTAACTAGGTAATATGGTTAGCTGTAGGTGATGTGACACACCGGACTTAGCTGTAACGTTTGGGCTGGGTTTGGGGTGTTACACTACCAAACCAAAACATAGCTCAAATCATTAACATCCAATTCATACTCATCATCCAAACCAAATCATACCAAAATCTTAAACATAATATCATACCACTGTATACTTACCTTCACCTATTAGCATCATATTCGATCACTTATTAAACTTGCTAAATCAAAACATTTTTCATGCCAAAATGACCATTGCCCAAGGCCATACTTGCATCACATAAACTTTCCAAAACAAGCATATTCATAACCATTTGGTAGCCACATCTCATGGCATAACTAGGATATATATTTCTCAGAATCCTAGTTAATTGCCAATTACCTACAATACAACTTATATACATTTCGAAATATATCCCAAAGATATCTAGCCCATACATGCCATAATTCAACATATTCACTTACAAAATATACCAAATAAAGATTGATAGTGTGGTGATGATCCTTGATGATTCTCGAGCTTTCGGTAGCTTTGATAATTATAAAACAGAGTAAATAAACACAAAGTAAGCTAAAAAGTGCTTAGTAAGCCATATACAAATAAATCCATAACAAAGAACAATTTTTAACCATTAGAACCATATGATCTATGGCATAACATAAGCACAAATTATAATTCACATTGATCTCAACTAATCGAATTCATTTACTCAAAGTTACATATCATATTCATATAGCTTACATATCAAATGATCATATACATACATACATACCTCTTATTCTCCAAATTTCTTATACATTCATTCGTACCAGAGTTCAGATGCGCATTTGTATTCTCCTTCACTTTCTCAGAATGCTCATTGAACCAATCGGAATTAACTAGGATACGTGGATAGCTCAGAAAACTCATACAATGCTGACGTCCCAGACGTGGTCTTACATATAATCAGATATCGATGCCACTGTCCCAGACAGGGTTTTCCTCAAATTAATACGATGCCAATGTCCTAGATATGGACTTACACGTTAATCTCATATAGATGCCAACGTCCTAGATGTGGTCTTACACGAAAACAAATATCGGATCCTATGTCATGACATATGTATCCTAACTATTCCTAACGTTCAGACGGGGCTTTTTAGACTTGATCACATGCTCGTAATTTAATTCGGATTTCACATATTCAGCTGTCATAGCCATATAATACAATTCAATCAACATAATAGCAATTATAATTCAATTTTATGCATTTATTTGTATATCGACTTACCTCGTACAGATTCATACAATTATGAACGGCTAATCAACGACTTTCGGCTTTCCTCGATCTAATTTCGTTTTGTTTAGTTCTTGATCTATATAAACTCAAATTAAGCTCTTTTATTCACTAACTCATTCAATTTAATGCAAAAACATATAATTAGGGCATTTCACAAATTAGCCCTCACATTTGCACATTTTAACAATTTAGTCCCTAATTCATAAAATCATCAAATTCACAAAATCTCTTTAGACATGTATATAGCTAAATTCATATAGTGTTCATAAAAGCCCATAAATTACATTTATTTCACAATTTAGTCCTCCCAATTCTCATTTTTCTTAATTTAGCCCTATATAGTCAATTTCACCAAATTTCAAAAAAAAATTCTTTAACCCATCACATATCTTTTATGTCCATCCATTAACACTTCAAAACTTATAAAATCAACAATAGCATCTCATGAAATCTTCAACAGAAACAGAAATTGAGACATGGGCTTTGTAGTATACTAAGCAACGATTACAAATACGTAAAAATTATCAAAAATAGATCAAATTTCATACCTTAATTATCCAATACTCTAGCCGAACCCTAAGAAGGCTTTGTTCCTTTCTTTTTCTTTGATTTTCGACAATACAAGTAATTTCTCACCACATTTTCACATTATTTTGCTATATTTCATGTCTAAACATGAATTACCAATCTATCCTTCATTAATTAATACATAAAACATATATAATAAGGTTATAATAGTCCACCATCATATGAATTGGTTTATTCACCCATTAAGGCCATTACAAATAAAAGCCATTTCAAATAGACATATAGAACAAGTAGCATGCTAATTTTACCTTTTATGCATTTTAATCTTTTTTCCTAATTCAGCATAGAATCAGACAAATTAAATCACAGAAATTTCACAAAAGCTAATTTACATAACCCAGACACAGGAAATAATGTTAAAATATTTTTTAGACTCAGATATGTGGTCCCGAAACCATTATTCTGATTAGGGTCTAAACCGGGCTGTTACAAGAAGAGGGATCAAACCAGTTAAACTACAGAAACAGCAACAGTGACAGAAACAGCAAGCCTAAAAGCAGTTTAGATTCAGTTGTGAAGCAGAACTAACTTACAAAACTATTCAAAACCGGTCAATATATGCAAAGCAAACTTACCGACAGATGACAATTGAACATATTAGCCCAAAATCAATATACCATAGGTACTTTTCGGTCACATAGGACAATCAGACACACATAGGCTCACGTGCCATTTAGATATAGGAGCAATAATTCACAAGTCAGTCACACAGTCACAATAACAGTTCAGTCAGATAGTTGTAGACAAAGTCTATAGAATTCACACAGGCACAAGTGCCTTTCAGTCGAACAGTAACACATTCAGTCAAGGTATCAGTAATTCTCAACCATTCACTAGTTTCAATTCAGCCAAACAAATCAATCAGATGTATATGAATACAAATAAGTTATAAAATTCCCACCCATCTAGCCAACACACCTCTCTGTCCCCATCACTTCTCATAAGAGCTTTAAGCTCGTCCCACCAATCACTCCAATCAGGACCTTATAAGGTCCATCTAACCCTGCACTCCAACTGATGTCATCCCGGGTTGCCCAGTAATGAAGGATATCAGGATTATCCATGACCCTCTGGGTATTAGGACTACCCTTGACCCTCTGTGTATTAGGGTTAACAATATGCAGATAAACTACCAGTCTTGTATATTACGCAGCAAAGCTAGTGTATAACCTGTACTGTGCAATGCAATAAACTGTAGTACAGACATGCAGTATGAACTGCCAGATCAGATAGTAGTATGTAGTGTAGCTAACGTACATGAGGTACAGTGAAATGCAGTAATCAGCTATACTAATAAGTTGTAGTAAAACTGCTAGTTCAGTCAATGGTATGTAGTGTAGCTAACGTACATGCGGTACAATGCAATGCAGTAATCCAGTATGCCGATATGATGTCATCCCGGGTTGCCCAGCAACGATGACCATCCATATTGTCCACATCCCTCAGGGTATTGGGACTGCCCACGACCCTCTGGGTATTAAGGGCTAATAACCAACAGATCAGCTGCCAGTTCAGTTTCGTCAATCTCCCTTATCTTTACAAATCCCACCCAAAATAATTTATGCAAATGTATGGATGTATGCAGTCAGATGTACATACTCAGAAAACCAGTCTCAGACAGCTAATCAGAAGCATACACTCACATCCAATCAGTTAGTTACAGAATCAGACATGTGCAAACTCATAACTTAAACTCGGTATCAAGCTTATCACACAACCAATCAATATAACACACATATCAAGCCCAAATCAGACTCATAATTACCCTCAGTAAAGCTTAGCCTAGGGTTGGAACACACAGAGTTGAGAATACAATTAAATTCAACCTAAAACATTATTTAGTGAGATAGGGCCACACGCCCGTGTGCTCCGGCCATGTGAAGCAATCCAGGTTGTGTGAGGGTCCGAACGCCTGTGTGAAGGGTAGCACATGGCCGTGTGACAGAGGCACACGCCCGTGTGAAGCAGTGGACATGGCTGTAAGACTAGGCCGTATAACTCACTGTCTAATTCTGCTAAAATAAGGTGCAAGGTAGACACGGCCGTGTGTGGGTCTCACACGCCCATGTGCCCACCAAACATGGCTGTGTGTTACACACGCCCGTGTGGGATCCCTAATCCCAAATCGGCCACACGACCTTGTGACCCCAAAAATCTGAATCCTTAATTTCCCCAAACTCAAACGGCCGTGTCCCGTGTGCCCATGAGATACGGCTGTGTGAATTCTAACAAAATCTCCAAATGACCCACACGACTGTGTGGCCAGGCTGTATGGCACCCAATTTTGCCCAGACCCCTAGTTCCCAAATCCACACTACCGTGTGCTGTGTAGCCGTCGGGAAGTCATGAAACCACCCCAAAACAGCCCTAAAATTGCCTTTAAGCCTCTATAACCGTCCCTAACCTTTGCCCTATCAAAATACATCATGAAATAGAAATTTCCCTTCACTTCCATCGTCTAAAAACCCAAAACTGATGGGTTAGCACACACTCAAGAAAAGCCACACGTTTACTTGCAAAATTAAAAGAGAAAGTGGAATAGACTAGGTTGATTCCCACGCCTGTTTGCGATCGGAGAAGATGGCAAAGGCGTGAAATTCCTGAAACTAATATGCCAAAACCAATTTGAGAATATTTAGAAAACAGTAGAAAAATAAAAAGTGAAGAGGAATAAAAGAGGGGATGAGACGAATGTGGAAAACTAAAGAAGAAGAAAATAAAATAAAATAAAATACCCCCAAATAAAATAATCATAATAGTTAAAACATATCAATATTATAAAATAATATTTAAAACAAATAATAAAGAAATAAGAAGTACCAAAAATATCTCTTTTTCCTACGCAGGGATTCAAACTCAAGACCTTCAACACATTGACACTCCTCTTAACCACCATATTAGCAGGCCCATTCTTATCACTAAATTGCACAACTTAACCTATATGTGCAACCTCCTCATTGACACAACACTCAAAACCCAGAACTTCTAGGCCTAAAATTTGGGGAGTTACATTCCTTGTAAGCCGTGTGGTATGCCCACAATGCATCATTTAGTTGTAGGATCCAGTCCTTTCGATCTGGTTTCATGATCTTTTCTAGAGTTGACTTTATTTCACAGTTCAAAACTTTCGCTTGACCATTTTTTTGAGGGTGATAAGTTGTGGCCACGAATTTTGTTACACCATACTTTTTCAATAGCACATTAATTTTTTTTATTGCAGAAGTGTGTTCCTCGATTGCTGATTAACGCTCTCGGTGTGATAAACTTGGAAAAATAGATTTCTTTAGAAATTCCATTGCAATTTTAGCATGATCATGATCGGTAGCTTTAGTTTCTACCTATTTAGACACGTAATCTACAGCGAGAATAATATAAACACTGCTAAATGAATAACAAATGGTCCCATGAAATTGATGCCCCACACATAAAAAATTTTGCATACATGTATAGGTGTTACAGGCATTTCATTCCTTCGGCTTAAATTACTCACTTTTTGGCATCTCTCACAAGTCTTACAAAATAAGTAAGCATCCCAAAAAAATGTGTGGCCAAAACAATCCACATTCAAGTACTTTATGTGCAATGCATTTAGGGCTGAAGTGCCCTCCACAAGCGTAAGAATGATAAAAAGTTAGGACAGATTATACCTCATTTTCTGCGACACATCATCATATTACTTGATTGGAACAGTGTTTCCATAGGTATGGGTTCTCCCAAATATAATACCGTGAGTCTCGCTTAATTTTGTCCTTTTTCAAGCGTGTTAAGTTAGAAGGGATAATACTTATAACGAGATAATTTACCATGTTTGCATACCATGGGTAACCTTCTTGTGCTAAAAATAGATTTTCATCTAGAAAATCATCTTTCAGAGGTGTGTTGTCTTTTTAGATTGGCAATGGACTCAAGTGGTTCGCTACTATGTTCTCACACCCCTTTTTATCCTTTATCTCAAGGTCAAATTCTTACAAAAGCAAAATCCATCTGATCAACCTTGGTTTCACCTCCTTCTTTTCGATCAAGTATTTCAAAGCTACATGATTAGAGAAAGCAGTGATTTTAGTGCTTAATAAATATGTTCTAAAATTTTCTAAAGCAAATAGAATAGCTAATAGTTCTTTTTTAATGGTTGAATAATTGCTTTGAGCGACATCTAATGTTTTAGACGCGTAAGAGATGACGTGGGGCTCATTCCCAATTCTTTGCCTAAGAACGACTCAAATATTATAATCACTTGCATCACACATGAGTTCAAAGGGATCGTCCCAATTTAGTGGTTATACTATGAGAGCTGAAACAAGCTTATACTTGAGAGTGTCGAATGCGTCCTTGCATGTTTGATCAAATTTGAACTTTTTCTTTTTGCTATATGTTACAAAGTGGTTGCAAAATTTTCGACAAATCCTTTATAAAGCATCTGTAAAAACTTGCATGGCCAAGAAAGGAGCAAATTTCCGTCATAGTTGTGTAGTACGAAGTGATTAATAACATCTGTTTTAGCCTTATTGATTTCAATCCCTTTAGCGAAGACAATATGTCCTAAAATTAATCCATTATCAACCATAAAATGACATTTTTTTTGTAATTTAATATGAGATTAACTTCTAGGATCTTTCTAGTATTTTAGTGCGATTTGACAAACAATCATTGAGAGAATTGTCATACATTGTGAAATCATCTATAAATACCTCTATTATTTACTCGACATATTCGAAAAATATGCTTACCATACATCTCTGAGATGTGGTCGGCGCATTAGAGAGTCCAAACGACATCTGTCTATAAGCAAATGTGCCAAAAGAACACGTAAACATCAGCTTTTCTTGGTCCTTCAGTGCTATGGGAATCTAGAAGAAACTTGAATATCCATCAAGACAATAATGGTGAGATTTACTAGTTAAGCGTTCAAGCATATGATCAATAAAAGAAAGTGGAAAGTGGTCTTTTCAAGTTAAAAAATTCATCTTCCTATAATCTATGCAGACTCTCCACCCGTTTTGGACCCAAATGAGAACTAATTCCCCTACTAAATTTTTAATTACAGTCACACCTATTTTCTTAGGTACTACATGAATTGGGCTAATCTAGTTACTGTCAGAAATTTGATAGATCATCCCAACGTCTAGTAACTTCTGAATTTCATTTTTCATGACCTCCATCATCGATGGATTTAGACATCTTTGAGCTTCTCTCTTTGGGTTTGCATTTTTTTCTATTGGTATTATATGCACACAAGTTGAAGGACTTAAACCTTTAATATCGACAATTGTCCATTCAGTTGCCCCTTTGTAGTCCCTCAAAACTTGAACTAAGTTCTCCTCTTCTAGTCTCAAAAGTTTACTGGAAACTATCACTAGTAAGGTGTTCCCATCACCCAAGAAGGCGTACTTTAAATATTCCAATAATAATTTGAGTTCTAGTTTCTAAGACTATAAAATAAAAGGCAAAAGTTTAGTTTTAGAAGGAGACAATTCAAAATTTTGACCTTGACTTCTAGAAAATCGTTAAGCCTCCATAAGAATAATGGCTTCACAAATTGGCTCTTCTAACGTCATTAATTCCTCCAGTTTATCCATAGTATCAAGGTCTAAACTCCTGCAAAGTATAGTTTGTAACCCATCCTCTTCATGATATTGAAAATGTAATTTTGTTAGTGGTTCAATAATATCAACACTAGAGACATTCAACATTGTACTGGGTCGGCCCATCGCCTCGTAAACATTAAATTTGATCACTTCACTGTCGAACTTCACAGTGTGTGTTCCACTTCGAACATCAATTTTTGCATGTGCTGTGCTAAAGAATGGTCTCCCAACTAGAATATCAGAAGAATGTTTCGAATTGTCCTTCTCCATGTCAATAATGTAAAATCTACAAGAAAAATAAGTTTATTTACCTTTACTAGAACATCTTCCAACACCCCTTCTGGATACACAACTGACCTATCTACAAATTGAATGAACACCCCTGTTTCTTTCAAAAGACCTGTGTTTAGTAATTTAAAAATAGATAAAGATATAATGTTAATAGATACACCTAAATCACACATGGCTTTCTTTTTGCCAACATTACCTATTTTGCAAGATATAGAAAACATACATTGGTTCTTACACTTAGGTGGAATTTTTCTTTGTAATACCATAGAGACGTTTTCTCTTACATTTACCCATTCGTTACCTTGAAGTTTCTTTTTGCCAGTGTACAATTCTTTTAAGAATTTTGCATAGCGTGGAACTTGTTTTATTGCATTGAGTAAGGGGATAATAATTTCTACTTTTTGTTATGTCTCAAGGATCTCTTTTTCTTCTCACTCTCTTTTACATTGAGCAAGCCTTCTAAGGCATGAGGGTGGTTTTACGAATGGTTTTAGTGGTGCCGAATCCATAGGAGTTGCTAGTTCCAATTTTTATTCTTCCCATTCAG
The DNA here is from genome assembly GCA_020496765.1 of Gossypium stocksii. NCBI lineage: Eukaryota > Viridiplantae > Streptophyta > Magnoliopsida > Malvales > Malvaceae > Gossypium > Gossypium stocksii. The sequence goes on from CM035627.1 coordinate 33,087,040, forward strand.
TGTCATGATGATGACTCGTGCTAGGTTTTGGCTCTAAAACCATCCCATCTTTTATGGTCACGACACTTGCAATTTGTCGTGGGTTCAACTCAGTTTGAGACGACAATTTCCCTTGGGTCTCCAAACAACTAACCGTAAGTGTAGGCTTACTCATCTATTTATCTAGTTCTTATAGGTGTATTTCCATCCCTTGTTGGAACTTTTCAGTGCTAACAGCTAACCTCCCCACTATGGTTTCAAGGGATTACTTTGGGGTTTGATACTATTGAGGCGGATGTGGTCTTGGTTGACATGTTGATTGTATTAAGGGTTCGATCCATAACTTAGATATGGGTGGTCCCTCCACCTTACATTGTAAGTGTCCGAATGTGGGTCATAATTCCTTTAACACCCTAGGAAGTTCCCAATGGAATCTACTTGTGCTATTGTGTCCTCGTGTAAAATCAAACACAAGTCGGTTAGATGATCAAGCATAGCACAAATTCCATACAACCGAGCTGAGTCGTTTTTCTTGCAATCAATGTGTACTTAGCTCATGAACCCTACTCATGGGTTCAGTAGATGGTCGATACTGTTGAGAATTCAGAGCCATGGTTGAAATTAGTTCCCTTGCTCTTTGAAGAGTCATGTTAACAAGTGCACCTCCACTAGTGACATTAATAATCTTCATTTCTATAGGGAGTAACCCCCCATAGAAATATTGAAGAAATGATTGTTCAGTTAGGTCATATTATGGGCAATTTGCACACAACTTCTTGTATCACACCCAATAGTCATAAAGTGATTCGGTCTTCTTTTTTATATTCCAGCGATACTTCTCCTTAATTCGGTTGCTCGAGTTGCTAGGAAGAACCTGTCAAGAAACAAACCAAACATATCAGACCATGTATTAATAAATCCTCAAGGTAAATAAAATAGTCATTCTCTAGCAAATTTGGCTAACGAAAAAGAAAAAACTCGAAGTGTAGCTTGATCCTCATTTACTCCTTGTGGTTTCATGCTTAAGCAAACCATGTGGAACTCCTTAAGATGAGTACGGGGTTCTCGTTTTTCAAACCTTGAAAAGTAGGAAAAAAATGAATTAAGCCCAACTTTAATTCAAATGGTGCTCCTACCGCCGGATAAGTTATACACAGCAGTTGTTGCTCATCTGGTGCCGCAGCGAGTTGTCAAATTGTTTGATAGCCATTTCTTCTAGTTCACTAAGTGTATCATCTATTGCTTCTTATAACATAGTGTTTCATATTCAGTCTATCTCACTTAAGGTTGTTTTCTACGCTGAATAGCTTCTCTTCGTAATGTTCAAGCTAATTTCTTACTTTCTGGTTCAAATTCCAAGGTTCTTGGTTTTGACATGGTCATAAGTTAAATTAATGAAAATTAGAATAATTTTCAATCCCTGACAATGGTGCAAAATTTTGATGTGCATCGAAACCACCAAATATAATTTCCTACACTCTAACTTAATTAAATAGTAGTATATAGTAGTAGGGTCAATCCCATAGGGACTCAGATTCCTATTTTCTTGTTTACATGACCAGATTTTTGAGTTTAGGCAGCTGTTGCGCGTGCAGAGTTGTAAAATAAATAAAAAGGGGAGGTTTAGTTGATAAAGAAAATAAAATAAACAAATATGAAATAAAATATAATAAAAACATAATTATGATTGAAAAATAAAATTAAGGAAATTAAATCAAATTAGTGAATCAAATATATTAATGCTTAGCCTCAGCCTTGGTACATTCTGAAATTGAATCAATCCTTGATAAATGAATTTTCCCTTCCAAAAGATAAGTTGGTTATAGCGATCAAAGACGCCCCAACTGCCAACTCTTCCTTCTGTAGTTTGTTCCAGTACGACCTGTAAACCAACCCTTATCAACTATTTAACCACATAACATGCATCCCCAATTTAAGATCTCGACAACCTTGCGATCTAAAAAAGCTCAGCTCAAATAAACAGCCTCAACTGCGTGGGTCATTTAAATTCAATCACTATCTCCCTTGAAGGAATCCAACTAGCTTTTTCCAATTGAACATGCCAACTTGCTCACGGAATTTGAACTTGGTAGAAAACTGTCCCATTTTCCCAACTGTATGCTAATACAACTCCCATCCAACGTGCACTTTGAGCTGAAATTGAATCAACTTTAGGGGACGATTGTAACTATCCCATATTCTGGAGAAATAGCAAATACTATGTTGAAAGGGTTTTTTAGTACGGGTTCATATCTCACAAATTATTTTCAAAATGATAGCCGAGCTAAAGCTAAAAGGAAATTAGTTGAGCATGAAATTAATCATGCTCTGCTAATTTATGGAAAGGAATTTATTGGTAAAGATGAAGGATGGAAAAAGGGAAATTACTTGAAGCAATTGAACCACAATACGTAATTGGGAAAGAAAATGGTAGTAAGCTTCGAAAGGCCCCTAAAGCGTGAAAGAGAATTAAAGGAAAAATGTATTTCAATTTAATTCCGGTGTATATTCAAGTCTATTTTCCAAAGCTACAATACAATGTTTTTATATACATTCCATATGCTAAATTTAGCCTAATTCATCTTACAACCAACCACATAAAATCATATTTTAATCATATTTTAATCATATTTTATACCAAATTTTATATTTAAAATAAAAATCTGATCAGTCATATATTCCATAAAACTTTCAATTCGACCCCTCTTTTTTGCTTGTGTTGCAATTTAGCTCAATATGCTTATTAACTCGAATTTCGATACTCCAACTACTTACCTGATAAAATTAAACAAAAATCACAGACTTAATAGAAAAGTTTTTTGAATTTGGGTGTGTTAAACATACAAATTCAACTTGTTATCAGAATCATACTTTCTAATACATAATTCCCCATACATGTATATCACACATCATCATACCATGTCGCACATTGTTCACTTCATTTATGTACTTACAAATACTTCTCAAAAAACATACGTATGGAATGGCGTAAATGTGCAAGTGTACACAGTCGTAACAAGTAATAAAGTGACAAGTAAATGTCGAGTTATCGTACCCATAGGGACTGTAAAAAGCAATATTTATGAAATTAATTAAAAGACTTTGGTGAGAAAAAAAATAATTTTGGTTTGAAAAGAGTGATTTATAAATTAAGATTAAAACTAAGTAAACAATTTAAATAATTAAAAGAGTTCTAGTGCGCGATTTCAAAAAGGATTTAATCAAGATGATATAATTGTGTTGGATTAATTATACCTTTTTAACTTAGAATTATTTAATTCATGTTTATGCTGCTACGAATAATTTCACGGCAACCCAGTAATTTGCTAACTTATGAACATATTTACTAATTAAAATCCATTCATCTCTTGACCATATTCCTATGCCAATTCAACCAACTAAACAGATTTAATAAGATAAACATGCTATCGCACATACATCCTCATTAAATTAAATTATCTCTCACATATTCCTATGTCAATTCAATCGATTAATTCAACTTAATAAACATGTAAAAAATTATGTGAAGTAACAAAGTAGTCATAGCTTGAAACAATTTAATCACAACAATCTTTCAAGTTATGCAAGGCATATGAATCGTCAGATACAATGCTAATTTAATTTTCAGCTACCTTAGAAGAATTAAACATGCACTGATTAAGTATTGAGTCCATTAATTGCAATTTCAATCCGTTTAAACAATTAATTCTTTAGTTATTTAAACAATTATAATGCTAGATAACCTAAGCATGATTTTACTTAATCAAGCATTTCACTGAGACCTATAACAGCATAAACACTATTTTAATAATTCAAGTAGGCAAAATATAATCAACCCAACATGAATTAAATTCAAGCTAAGTTGATTAAAATAACCATTTCAACAACAATCATATTCATAGATATGTTCATCATAACAACAACAGAAATTAAAAAGATTGGGAACAAGAAGGCAAATCCAGTGTTTCTCCGTGGCTTTCACTGGTTGCTCCGTTCTTTGTCTCCGTTGTCCTTTCCGGTCAAGGCTTCTATGAACACTTGCTTGCTGCCCAAATTGGCTGAGAAAACACCTCTTTTCCAAGAGGAGAAATCGGCACAAGGGAAAGGAAAATGGGATGGGAAATTGAGAGAAAAGAGAGTAAAGAGGAGAAGAGAGAATCAGATAATGTTGTGAAGTGAGGGATGATTGAAATGAGCAGCAAGGGGTGGCTTTTATAGCTGAAGAGGGCTGCTAAAAATAGCAAACTCAGCAGCCAAGAGACCCCCCACATGGCCGGCTACACACATGGCAAGGTTGAAGCTTTCAACCTTGCTAAAAATAGGTTGGGGCAAATCTACAAAGCCTAAAATAAAGGTGGGGTTTGAACACAATTTAGAGGTTTTTCAAGGGGCTTTTTGCAAGCATATTTAATCAGCTAAATTGCTGATTTGGGTCACCCTATGGCCGGTTCTGGTCAGCCCAATTAGTGGCTGGTTCGGCTCACTCTGTTCGGTTCAACTAGTGCGGTTCACTAGGCCCTTTCTCCATAATTAATTAAAATTAATTTATTTAACCTAAATAAAATGGGACATAAATTAAAATTAATTTAATTATGAATTAATACACATTTCTGGACCATCTCGGGCTGGAAATTAATTCACCTCGATACTTCAAATTGCTTCTCAATTTTGTTCTTCTCGCAGTGTCCGCCGGGCCATTTTTCGCCATTTGTGCAATTCTGTCAAAATTGACCAAAATTAATCAAAATTAATTATAAAATTAATTAAAAGTCATCATGTTTATATTTTTAACACAATTTAATTATTTTATAATATTTAATTATTTTTCAACAAGAATTAAACTGGATTTTCATGAATTTAAGTTAAAAAGGGCAGGAAAAAGTATATAAGTTTTTGTGTTTCCACACCCCCAAACTTAATTCATTGCTTGTCCCGAGTACTGCACAAATTTTGAAAAGAATTTCTCGGAAACACTTTGAAAAACCTTCTTCAAAACAACATTTTATCAAAATTATGAATTTGATATACTTATGCTCAAAAATAAGAAATTTGATCCTTATGCTACTCAAGTGTTCATATTATTCAAATTAATCTCAATAATTATTACAATAGCAAAATTGGACTAAATGCTTCTTAATAAAGGCATGTTAATTCCTACCAATTCAATTTCTAATACTTTATTCAAGAATAAGCTGCAATCATTAAGCTTAACTTATGTCTTCATAGGCTGAACAAAGCAATTTCTCTCCACTAATGTAGGTAACATTGGAACTTCAAATCAATAGGTCTTTAACAAGGTTGTAACGTGGCTGGGCTTTAGGGTAGGTAAAAAGATAGATAAATTTTGGCTAAAAACCCTAGACTCAGTGTAAATTGAACCTTCAGAAATTTTTACCTTCAATCACCAACTTTCACATGCTCTTTTTCAAATATATGTGCTCTTTCTCTTTTTTTTTTCCTTTTCTCTTTTTTTTTCTTTTTATTGAGCACTTGCTTTCTGCATACAAATTTTGAGCATTTGATATTTCTTTTCAACTCCCCCAAACTTATTTTCAAACGATATTCTTGAATAGTACTGAGTCTAGTGTTTTGGACAATTTAAAGATAATTAAGAGAAATGTGATGGGCTACATTTGTATAGGTTCCAAAAATTAGGCCATATAGTCTCAAAGTTGGGTTTCAAAGGATAAAATTTACCATGGTGGGCTTGAAAGGCTCAAACGATCCAAACAATAGTTGCCTAAATCATTTTCAATGTTCCATGCTTCCTAGGATTTCGCCTCAAGAAACTACTAAGTCAATTCTAAAGACTTAAACTTTCATGCATACCTAACTTTCCTAAAGAGATAAAAAAATTTTATGGTATGAAGTTGCATACTTTATTAAAAATACATTCATGTAATCATTAAGCTACATAATAATTTATTGAAAAAAAAAATAGAACTTTATTCATACTCAAGTTTAGCATACTTAACAAATTTCAAATTTATTGAACAGAAAATATACCCTAATCATAATTAAAAGAAAAATTTTATTCTAGATGAAAATAATTTCAAATTTCGGTCCCCCAACTTAAAATGAACAATGTCCTCATTGTTTAAAGTGAATAGATACTATACACCAGGTAGGAATTCAGAAAAGAGGAGGTGAGTCAATGTGACTACTTAAGTACCAAGCTTTTTCGAAATCCAATCCTAGACATGTATATATCTATTGCCACACTTTATACTTTATGACTTGTCCATATATATTCAGGATTTCCTTCTCTTGCTTTATTATGCAAAAATTCCTAATTAATCTTAATCCTAACTTAACCTAATAAACAAAAAATAAAATAAAGTTAAGATCCCTCCCTTTTATTTATTTGCAGATTCTTCCAACTTGGACCCATCTTTTACTTCATCATTATTACCTTTGCATGAATCGCTTCGCTCCTTTTTCGAGAGTGGAGTCCATGGCTTGAATATGAAATCTGGAAATTCAGGCACAAAAATAAATGGGTCATTGTATATTCTCTGGAAAGCACTTCGAAATGAGTCATCCCTTATTTTTGAGTATCTCCAGTATGCTTGTTGCTGCCATTGCATCTGTTGCATTAAGTCCATCAAATTTGACAGCTCATCTCGAAAGTCTGGGCTAGGCGGCTAAGCTCTAAACATTGGAGTTCCAGCATCATATTCATCTTTAGGCTCCACTGGGTCCACCTTATCAGGGACTTCAAATGATTGCATCGTGGGATCTTCTTCTTCATCAAGTTCCTCAGGTTCTTCAATTTCTTCAACTTGTTGTTGCAGAACTGAGTCTCCGGCTACTCGGTAGAGGCCCCAATCTATAATTGTGCCTTAGGTGCACCCTATCTTCTTTACATTAGCAAGAATTTCTGCTTTCAAGCACAGAATAGTTATTGTAAAGGGGAAGTAAGCAGGGCCAGAACGTCTAGCGGCTCAATTTTGAATTTCTTTCAGGATGATCTTTCCCACATCAATGGTCTTACCCGTTAAGATCAAGTATAATAAGACCATTCATTCCAATGAAATTGTAGTCCCATGTGAGCTAGGAAGAAGGCTGAAACGGATAAAATAAAACCATACCTTCACAACAGGTGTTAAGTATTCTCTTCGACAAGTGTGGGTTCCTTGTTTTGACACAGTCCAACTGGAACCTTCAACTGTAAGCTACTCGAGAATTTATTGTAGAAATTCTAGCTTGATATTGCTCATCAGAGACGAATACTCATTGGTCTCGAAATCAGGTAACTCAAAGAAGTCATTAATAGCATTTTAATTTATAGGTACCTTGATTCCACGAATAGGGACTTCTGTCATCTCACTTGAAGTTAAATTCGCGTAAAACTCACGAACTAGCTCCTCATCCACACTAGGTCTCTTTTCACAAAATAGTTCCCAATTGAGAGCTTCAGCAATTTGACGAATACGTGCCATGAAGTCCTTGTAATTGCTCTCCTTCAGTGTGAAGCCTTTCTCAAGATGCATCTGTTGATTTTTGTAGATACTTTCGTATCTCACTTTAGCTTCAACACAATGGTATTTGCTTTGTGTTTCGTCGATTTGAGCGGAGGCATGAGTTCTCTTGCGATGCATAATTGACCTAAACACGAGATAGACAAGACAAAATTTATTTCCCAAAAATTTAAATCATAAAAATTATTAATAATTCAAAGAGTTGAAAAATTAAATAATTTAAATAAATTAAAAATTAAAAGAGAAATTAATTCTTACCATCTTTTTGCAAAAATATGAGAATTCTAAAGAAAAATAATTATGAAGAAAAAAGATGGCAAATTAAAAGGAGGAGGGTTGAAGAATTTTAGCTTAAGGCTTGGGTGAAGGTGAAGTGCCACACAAGGGCCGGGCGCTCGCGCTTGGTGTCCGTGGGAGCAGAAAACGCAGCAGGGGTCGGCTTTGGTAGCAGGTAATGCGGGTGCCTCGTCGAGCGGTCTGGACCGTGCGCGGGGGAGCTAGGACGTGCGTGCGGGAGCCTTGTCGAGCAGGCCTGGGCGCTGGTGCGTGATGCGGCCTGGGCAGCAGCTGGATGTGCGCGCAAGTGAGGTGCTGGTGTAGCAGATGCGTGCACTGGAACGTGCCTAGGCAGCTGCTGGGTGCTTGCCAACTGGGCTGCTGGAGCTAGGGGTGTTACGGCACAAGGAGTTTTGGTTTGATGATTTTGGGGTTGAATGATGCATGATCAATAGGAATTAGAGTAAAATTCTTAATATAATTTAATAATTAAAAATAAGAGTTTAATTCTAATCCTACTCATGTTAACAACAATTAATAATTAAATAAAAGCATATAAAATTATCAATTGCTATTAATTATTTAAGATAAACATAAAATAAAATTTAAATTAAATTAATCCTAATTCTAATCTAAGTTGATAAAAATTAATATAAATTATAATAAATATAATCATATATTAAAGTTTATCATATTATTAATAATAGTAAAAATATTAAAAATATTTATTCTAGATGCTTTTTTGAAAATATTTACAAAGAAAGGCACCTAGTTTTCATTATTTACAAAAAGAGCAATCAGATTTTAAAAATAATTCAATTAAGTCCCTAGACTTAATGAAATTTAAAAATTGAGTTGGAAATTAAAAAATTGGATCAAATTGACCCTTTTATTTGAAAAACGAAAATTTATTTTGTTGATTAGGGAATAATTTCTTGGAAAATTATGTTAAAATAAATTCCCAGGAAAGATTGGAGGGGTCACAAACGGTCCCGCTTAAGTTCCAACCTCCTAGACAAAATTTATTTAAACATACTAAACCCAAAAAATAGACCCTAAATCATTTATTAAACAAACACAAAAAATATTAAATATTTGATAAAATGAACGAGATGTTATCCCGTTTGGTTTTATCCCCCCAATAGTGTTTCAAACTTTGAGCATTAACTTGAAAATTACCTCTCTTACCTTGGAGTTCAACAACTCCGTATGGATAGACTCTGTGAATTGTAAATGGACCGGACCATCGTGATATTAGCTTACCTGGAAAGAACTTCAGTCTAGAGTTGAACTGACCTGCTTCAAATTCTCAAACTTGGATGTGTTTGTCATGCCATTTCTTGAGTCTTTCTTTGAGTAGTTTAGCATTTTCATATGAGAACATTCAGAATTCTTCTAACTCGTTGAGTTGGAACATCAGTTTTTCTTTCGCGAGCTTAGGATCTAAGTTGAGTTGTCGAAGCGCCCAGTAAGCTTTGTGCTCTAACTCCAAGGGTAGATGACATGCTTTCCCAAAGACCAGCCTATAGGGTGACATCCCTAAAGGTGTCTTGTATGCTGTTCTGTAAGCCCATAAAGTGTCATCTAATCTTTTGGACCAATCTCGTCGGTTCGGGCAAACTACCTTCTCGAGTATGCCTTTGATCTCCTTATTTGCCAGTTCAGCTTGCCCATTCGTCTGCAGATGGTAAGCTGTTGCAACCTTGTGTTTCACTCCATGCTTGTCTAACAACCATTTCGGCCACTTGTTCACAAAATGGGACCCTTCATCGCTGATAATGGCCCGTGGGGTGCCAAATCTTGTGAACATGTGTTTCTGCAAGAACTTCATTACGACCTTCGCATCATTTGTCGGATATGCCTCTACCTCGACCCACTTGGACACACAGTCTACTACTACCAATATATACTTATGACCAAAAGACGAAGGAAAAGGTCCAAGAAAATCAATACCCCAAACATCAAATAATTCGACCTCAATGATGTTTGTTCAAGGCATCTCATTTCTATTGGTGACATTCCCAACTCTTTGACATCGGTCACAACTCTTTACGTACGCATATGCATCCTTGAAGAGTGTTGGCCAAAAGAATCCAGCTTGTAAAACTTTGGCCATAGTACAAGTACCTCCGAAATGTCCCCCACTTGGAGCTGAGTGACAGTGGTATAAAATCTTCGGTACTTCTTCTTCTACCACGCATCTCTTGATTATCTGATCTGCACACTTTTTAAAGAGATATGGCTCTTCCCAGAAATAGTACTTCACATCGTGAAGAACTTTCTCCTTTGTTGATACGTCTTATCAATTGGCATCAAACCACAAGCTAAAAAGTTAACAATATCAGCAAACCAAGGGGTATTATGGACGTGGTTTACCTTAAGTATATGCTCATCTGGAAAGGTCTCATGAATCGGTATAAGTGGAGAATTTCTTTCTTGCGGCTCCAATCTGGACAAGTGATCTGCTACTTGGTTTTCTACTCCTTTACGATCTTGAATTTTCAAATCAAACTCTTGGAATAAAAGTACCCATCGAATCAACCTTGGCTTAGTGTCTTTCTTGGCAAGTAAGTACTTGATTGCCGAGTGGTTCGTATAGACAATCACTTTGGTACCTACAAGGTAAGATCGAAACTTGTCGAAAGCAAACACAATAGCAAGTAACTCTTTTTCTATTACCGTATAGTTTAATTGAGGTCCTATAAGAGTTCGGCTTGCATAGTAAATGGGATGAAAAACTTTGTCCCTTCGCTGGCCCATGACAGCTCCTATAGCAAAGTTGCTTGCATCACACATCAGTTCAAATGGCAAGTCCCAGTCTGGTGTGATGATTATGGGTGCTGTAACTAATCAACTCTTCAAATCCTTAAAAGCCCTTAAGTAATTTTGGAGAAATCTTTGATAAACCGTCGATAAAAACTGACGTGGCCCAAAAAGCTCCTAACACCCTTTACAGATGTTGGAGGTGGGAGTTTTTCTATAACGTCTACCTTTGCTCTGCCTACCTCGATCCCATGTCTCGATATCCGATGCCCCAGAACAATTCCTTCTTGTACCATGAAATGGCACTTTTTCCAGTTGAGTACTAGGTTTGTTTCTTCGCGTCGTCTTAGGACCTTAGCCAGATTGGCTAAGCAATCATCATAAGTGTCTTTAAATACTGAAAAGTCATCTATGAAAACTTCCAAAAATTTCTCAACCATGTCAGTAAAAATAGACATCATACATCTTTGAAATGTAGCAGGTGCATTACATAAATCGAATGGCATGTGTCTAAATGCAAATGTACTATACGGGTAGGTGAATGTGGTTTTGTGTTGATCTTCCGATGCTACCGTAATCTGGTTGTACCCTGAGTATCCATCAAGAAAATAGTAGTAATCTCGGCCCGCAAGTCTGTCCAGCATCTGGTCCAAGAACTGCAAAGGGAAGTGATCCTTCCTAGTTGCCTTGTTCAGCTTCTGGTAATTGATGTAGATTCTCTATCCCATAACTGTTCTAGTCAGTATCAACTCGTTGTTCTCGTTCTTTATGACTGTGATACCTCCTTTCTTTGGTATGCACTGGACCGGGCTTACCCATGAACTATCTGAGATGGGGTAAATGATACCCGCATCTAACCACTTGATAATCTCTTTTTTCACTACGTCCTTCATGGTGGGGTTCAGCCTTCATTGTCCATTGATCATCCCTTTTTCACCATCTTCTACGATGATCTTGTGCATGCATACGGATGGACTAATACTACGAATATCGGCTATGGTCCATCCAATAGCCTTCTTGAATTGTTTCAGGACTAAGATAAGTTTCTCTTCTTGCTCAGTAGTTAACTCTGCTGAAACAATCACAGGCAGAGTAGAAGCGTCACCTAAATAAACATACTTTAAATGAGAAGGTAATACCTTGAGTTCTAGTTTAGGTGGCTCCTCGATTGACGCTTTCAGGTGTGTGTAATCTCTCTCCTCTAAATCCAAAGAGTCAAAACGGGATTGTGGATTAAATCCCTTTTGATTAGCTTCTAGCAAAGCTAAGTCTTCATCCTCTTCTTCATCACTTGGAGGCTCTGATGTCAAAATCCTTTCCAAAAGATCATCAACAGAGTTGAGTTCCTTCTCCACTATTAAATCCTCTAAGTCGGATACTACAGAACAATCATCTATTGCGTCAGAAAATCACATTGAGTTGAAAACGTTAAATATTACCTAATCGTCCTGAACACACATAGTAAGTTCACCCTTCTGCACATCAATAAGTGTCCTTCCGGTTGCTAAGAATGGTCTCCCTAGGATAATTGGTACTTCTTTGTCTACTTCAAAATCTAAAAATACAAAATCAGCAGGAAAGATAAACTTATCTACACGTACCAATACGTCCTCGATTTTTCCTTCTGGATGTGCTACGGATCGATCTACTAGCTGAAGTGTAACCGTAGTCAGTCTAACTTCACCTATCCCCAACTTCTTAAATATCGACATAGGCATCAAGTTGATACTTGCACCCAAGTCACATAGTGCCTTACCACAGTATGTTACCCCAATATTGCATGGTATGGTAAAACACCCAGGATCCGTCAGCTTAGGGGGTAATTTGTCTTGAAGATATGCACTGCATTCTTTCGTTAGGGCTACCGTCTCAAATTCTCCAAGTCTTCATTTCTTGGACAGGATATCCTTCATGAACTTGACATAATTCAACATTTGCTCAAGTGCTTCAACCAACAGGATGTTGATGTAAAGTTGCTTGAGTACGTCAAGAAACTTCTTGAATTGAATCTTCTACTTCTGCTTCTACTTGTTAATTTGTCTTTGGCGGTGATTCTACACCTAACGGAGTTGTTAGTTGATCAGAATTAACTGGTTCTGAGGTTACCTTATCAGGTCTTGTAGGTTCTAGTTCAGGTGGAATTGGAACTTCAACACTCTGTTGAACTTCATCCGAATCTTGAGCTTTATCATGCTCATTCTCTACTTCGACAGTGTTGGGCTCTACTGTCTTTCCACTCCTCAATGTTAGTGCTTTACCATGCTCCTTCCCTAGATTTCTCAGATTTTCCGTATCACTAGGTAGAGTACCTTGTGGATGGTTCCTGAGTTCAGTGGCAAGCTGGCCCACTTGATTCTCCAAATTCCTTAGAGTGGCGTCATTCTTTGCCATGTATGCCTTCAATAAGTTCTCTAGGCTAATGGATGATTCAGCTTGAGCTGGTTTCTGAGCTTGCTGTGAAAAACTAGGCGGCTGGGTCGGTCTAGGTTAGGCGTAGTTGTTGCTGCCCCCAGCCCCTTGGGTACTCTAGGAATAATTGGGGTGATTTTGCCATGATGGGTTGTAAAAGTTCGGTTGCAGTCCCTGCTCCCTCAGTTTTGGTTCTGATTACCTATGTAGTACATGGATTATGGGTTTGATGGACATTCTTCAAACACATGTCCTTCCCCACAATAAACCTAGGCTATATTCTCAAAGTAATTAGGTCGCTGGGCTACAAAACTATTAGACCCATTAGTGGTAAGATTCTTTAACATCGAAGACATTGATGATACCTGAGATGCGAGTGAAGTGAGAGTATCTACTTCATGTATTCCAGCGACTCGTCTTCCTGACGCTGCTCGATTGGTTGGCCATTGATAATTGTTACTGGCGATCCTCTCCATAATCTCATAAGCCTCATTGTAAGACTTAGAGAGGATGACACCATTAGCAGAAGCGTCTACTACCATCATTGTGTGAGCATTGAGACCATTATAGAATGTCTCACATTGGATGCAATGCGAGATTCCGTGATGAGGGCATTTTCGTAATAACTCTTTGAATCTTTCCCATGCCTCATACAAGGATTCATCATCCATTTCTTGGAAAGCAGTAATCTCATTTCTCTAGGTGGAAAAAACTTCACAAGAAATCTCTCAGCTAACTCTTGCCATGTAGAAATTGAGTTCGGTGGCAGTGAGTTTAACCAAGCTCGAGCTCTGTCCCTTAGTGAGTACGGGAACAACTTTAATCGTAGCGCATCTTCGGGTACTCCGGCGAGTTTGAAAGAATCACTCACCTCCATAAACAATCTTAAGTGGAGATGAGGATCTTCAGTAGGCATTCCACTGAACTGGCCTATTGTCTGAAGCATCTGGAACATGACTGGCTTCAGCTCAAATTGTTGTGCCTTCTAATGCCTGGATTAAGATCATTGAACACTGGCACGGCATATTGTCGCAAGGCTCTATCCTTATCATCAGCAATAAGGACAGGATTTTGAGCAAGGTTTGCTCCGTTTCCTTGATTGATATCTCCAAAATTCATCTCTTTGGTCCTTCTCTGGTTCGCTTGTCTTCTTCGTTGTCGAAAGGTTCGTTCTATTTCAGGGTCTACAGGGAGTAAGTCAATAATCTGGACAATACTCATAACCACCTGAAATATTCAAAGAAAAACTAATTAAGTAAAATTGAACAAGAAAATAAATGAACCAAAATGCAAAAATAAATTCACAAATAATGTTTTTCAAAACAGTCCCCGGCAACGGCGCCAAAAACTTGGAACGGCATAAATGTGCAAGTGTGCACAGTCGTAACAAGTAATAAAGTGACAAGTAAATGTCGAGTTATCGTACCCACAGGGACTATAAAAAGCAATATTTATTAAATTAATTAAAACACTTTGGTGAGGAAAAAAAATAATTTTGGTTTGAAAAGAGTGATTTATAAATTAAGATTAAAACTAAGTAAACAATTTAAATAATTAAAAGAGTTCTAGTGCACGATTTCAAAAAGGATTTAATCAAGATGATATAATTCTGTTGGATTAATTATACCTTTTTAACTTAGAATTATTTAATTCATGCTTATGCTACTACGAATAAATTCATGGCAACCTAGTAATTTGCTAACTTATGAATATATTTACTAATTAAAATCCATTCATCTCTTGAACATATTACTATGCCAATTCAACCGACTAAACAGATTTAATAAGATAGACATGCTATAGCACATATATACTCATTAAATTAAATTATCTCTCGCATATTCTTATGTCGATTCAATCGATTAATTCAACTTAATAAACATGTAAAAGATTATGTGAAGTAACAAAGTAGTCATACCTTGAAACAATTTAACCACAACAATCTTGCAAGTTATGTAAGGCATATGAATCGTCAGATACAATACTAATTTAATTTTCAGCTACCTTAGAAGAATTAATCATGCACTGATTAAGTATTGAGTCCATTAATTGCAATTTCAATCCGTTTAAACAATTAATTCTTTAGTTATCTAAACAATTATAATGCCAGATAACCTAAGCATGATTTTACTTAATCAAGCATTTCACTAAGACCTATAACAGCATAAACACTATTTTAATAATTCAAGTAGGCAAAATATAATCAACCCAACATGAATTAAATTCAAGCTAAATTGATTAAAATAACCATTTCAACAACAATCATATTCATAGATATGTTCATCATAACAACAACAGGAATTAAAAAGATAGGGAACAAGAAGGCAAATCTAGTGTTTCTCCGTGGCTTTGACTGGTTGCTCCGTTCTTCATCTCCTTTGTCCTCGCCGGTCAAGGCTTCTATGAACGCTTGCTTGCTGCCCAAATTGGCTGAGAAAACACCTCTTTTCCAAGAGGATAAATCGGCACAAGGGAAAGGAAAATGGGATAGGAAATGGAGAGAAAAGAGAGTAGAGAGGAGAAGAGAGAATCAGAGAATGTTGTGAAGTGAGGGATGATTGAAATGAGCAGCAAGGGGTGGCTTTATAGCTGAAGAGGACTGCTAAAAATAGCAAACTCAGCAGCCAAGAGACCCCCCGCATGGCCGGCCACACACATGGCAAGGTTGAAGCTTTCAACCTTGCTAAAAATAGGTTGGGGCAAATCTACAAAGCCTAAAATAAAGGTGGGGGTTGAACACAATTTAGAGGTTTTTCAAGGGGCTTTTTGCAAGCATATTTAATCAGCTAAATTTCTGATTTGGGTCACCCTATGGCCGGTTCTGGTCAGCCCAATTAGTGGCTAGTTCAGCTCACTCCGTTCAGTTCAACCAGTGCGGTTCACTAGGCCCTTTCTCCATAATTAATTAAAATTAATTTATTTAAAATAAATAAAATAGGAAATAAATTAAAATTAATTTAATTATGAATTAATACACATTTCTGGACCGTCTCGGGCTGGAAATTAATTCACCTCGATACTTCAAATTGCTTCTCAATTTTGTTCTTCTCGCAGTGTCCGCCGGGCCATTTTTCGCCCTTTGTGCAATTCTGTCAAAATTAACCAAAATTAATCAAAATTAATTATAAAATTAATTAAAATTCATCATGTTTATATTTTTAACATAGTTTAATTATTTTATAATATTTAATTATTTTTCGACAAGAGTTAAACCGGATTTGCATGAATTTAAGTTAAAAAGGGCAGGAAAAAGTATATAAATTTTTGTGTTTCCAACGTACACATATTTACATCACTCAACAAGAATACATACTCGTTCATAGTAACATTAACCATAACATAATCAACATAAAATAACATGTAGGAGCCAAGTTCAGAGGCTCATTAGAGACCTACCTTTACTTCAACTACATGTGACCCCCATATAGGGCCTTTCTGTAACAATCTTCCATTCTATAATCCTAACGTGCAAAGATGTAAGACTTACCAGAAGATAGAATCATCTACTCATTAGACAAGATCTTAGTCCAATCTTAACACAGAAAAAGAGAATGTTGAGGTTAGAAATAAGAATCTAAACATTAAGTAGGTTGAAAAACCATCTGAAATATCCCCTTCTCATAAATATACTCCTGGTCCTCCTAATTTCCCTACCAAATCCGAGGTAGGTAAAAGAAAATCTTATGAAGGTTTAACTTACTGTTGATTAGTCATGGGAAGGGTCAAATCAATTGAATTAACTCCTATTGAGGAGTGGCCAACCATGCTACTATAATGATTTGTTTAGTTGGCTTATTTTAGTGTATAAGCAATCTTACATACATCTTACTTCTTTGTTCTCTTCTTCTGTTGTTGCAGAATTTTAACAATTCCCAACTAACAGAGGAAGTATCGATAAAAGATTTTTGAAGTATCAATTTTTTCATTCCAATGGTCACTGAATTAGCATTTATGACAAAAAATTGATACCCTTTTTGGAGGTATCGATACTCGAAGTTGCAGGTGAAATAAATGCTCTGGTTTTACATCCCCAATGCCATATTAACTTCTCCAACATTCTCAATAGTTGGAAATCTATTAGGGGGTATAAATACCATCTTTTAAAGTCCTACAACATCCAAGAAAAGTACTTCAAGAAAAAATCATCAATCAAACAATCTTAGAGCTTAAATTTTCATATTCTTCTTACAGACACTTGTGAGCTTTATCTCCTTTATTTTGCCCAAGTGTATTTCATTGTATTTTTTCTTCAATTTGCAAAAAAAATTTATCTTGTAAGGATTGTTTCTTTATTTGCTCATTTATATCTCTTTGAGAAGTTTTGAAACTTAAGATTTAGGGTAGAAATCTTAAGGAGTTGTAAGGTTAAACCTTGTCCTCAAAGGTTGAACAAATTAGTGAATTTGGGATAAACCCTTAGTGGTGGAAAGCTAGGGCTGTGGAGTAGGCAATTGAGGCTGAACCACTCTAAATTCCTTGTGTTCTTTATTTCATCATTGTCTTTGCTTTCACCAAAACTTTTAATGGCCAATTCACCCCCTCTTGGCTTTTTTGATTTGCTTCATCAAGCTTTCAGTTAGTCTGGTTGATTAATGATTGACATTACTCAATTTTTCTTTGGCATTCTATTCTATTATGTTCTGTAAAAGATTCAATGATAAGACTCATAAGATGTTATTTTATTTCTTTTACTAGTTAATGCTCTGAATTATATATATGCAAATTATGTTGTTTTTGTCACAACTGATTCCAGTGTGTATGAGCGATATTTTTCTTCTGGATTTTCTCTGGGGTATCATCGATCTCATTATCATTCAATATGGGTTGTATTTTTGGAAATTTGGTAGAGCTTTACGTCTTAGATTTCATTATCTCGGCTTTTTTATCATTCTTATGGTCTATTCTATCAAATGTGGTTCATCTATAAAGGATACATATTAACTTGAGATAAGTATATTTATTACAGGTATAATTCCTGATTGGATCATGTGAGCACAATGATATAGATATTAGATTATGGAGGTTGTAGTACTGCACTAGGTGTTATTGGACTACATTCGGCTTTCCTATTTTGTTTCAGAGTGCACTATTGATGGTTGAGGTATTGTTCTATCTATACGGATTGTAACGTTAGTCTTATTAAAGCAGTATGATTTTAATTCATTCGATGACTTTAACTTCGGTATGATTCAAAGCTTCGATGTTAATAACTGAAATAGTTTCATTATATTCTGATTTCTAGCTTTCATGAAGGGGATAGGTAACGACAAAAGTATAAACGGTAAAAGGTCAAACTTAATCTTACATATTAGTTCCCATTACCAAGGTAATCTCAGATTATGTCAATGAGTTAATGCTGTTTGTGATGATCTTTAGTTGGTATTTTGAGGGAATTATGATAGACTTTCTGTCTGGATTCTTGACAACAAGAAGAAAGAATTATTTTGAAATGTTACGATTTACTCAATTGTTTTAGTCAGAATGAATTATACATTGGTAAAGTTAGATGAGTTGTATATATATTCGAGTACATCTCCAGATTCAGGAATAAATTTTGCAAATTCACGGGTAAATAGACAGATAGTCAGAATAAAGAATTCATATTCTAGAAGACATGATATATGAATATATCTACCAGATCAATTATAATCAGGAAATGTTATTATGGATTAAAAATGTCTCGATAGTTACAACTATCACATTTATATTTAAATGATATTGTTTGAAGCTTTTCGTGAAATGGAACGTTCATCGGTTAAAAGTTATAAGTGCAAATGTGTCGAAAACATTGGTTAGTGTCTATTATGAAAATTACAAACTTTATCTAAATGTTATGAATTGTCTAATGTGCCTAGAATCCGATAATTTGGGTTTTCTTTCGGTTATGTTTTGACAAATGATTGTTGGAAATTTCTCGGTATTACTGATGTGATAAAGTTACCATAGGAAAACATCATAGTTGTTTAGTTAAGTCCAAAATTAGCATCAAGTTCTGATATGAGTTCTGAATTGAGACGAGTTATGATTTATTTATTTATGCACTACGATTAAAATGGTGGAAGAAAGACTCGACTTGAAGGCTATTATTAGGTGAGAAATTTCGATGATGAAATTTTCTAAAGAGGGAAGAGTTGTAACAACCCATTTTTCAGTGGTGTTAGAAACAGTGGTTTTCGGGCCACAAATTCGACGATTTTTTTCTGTAAATATTATTATTTAATATTCACAAATCAATTACGGTTTTACAAAGGTTTTTGATATGATAATTTATGTTATATGAATTATTAATTAAGTTCAAGTGGTAAAACCCTAAGGTCAAGTAGTTTTAGAAAATGAGGTATCGGGACCTCGTTTCTATGAACCAAGTCGTAAATATTTATAAAAATATTTACGGAGTGTTTTTAAGGTTGTATTAAAGTTTCGTTAAGAAATTTTAATGTTTCGATAGTTAATTAAGCAAAAAGGCCTGAATTGTAAAAGATGCAAAAATTAAATTCTATTAATTAAAGGTGTTAAATAGCTAATGAAAAGTAATTAAGTGGACTAAAATAGAAAATAGACTATGCTATAAATTAGTGGATGGTTGGTGACTAATTTATGTTAGTTTAAATGATATATTTTAAATTAATAAAGTAAATAAATAAATAATAAATTAATAAAAAGAAAAGAAAAAACCTATTTCGTTATGTCTTTCTTCTTCAGCCGTGAGAACTCCATTTTTGGAGTAAGGAGCATTCAGCCAACACTCAAATGTTGCATGTAGGTGATATACTTTGAAATTGTTGCAACTAAGTCCAGCTAGCCCATTCCTTTGACTTTGAAATTGTTAAAGATATTGAATGTTGTCATTGATGAATCTATGTGATTTTAGATATTGAATGGTGAATTTGAAGTATTAGTTGTTATTTATAAGTATTTTATTAAGTAATTTTGATGAATTTACCGATTAGGGACTAAATTGTTGAAATAGTAAAAATACAATTATTCGATGTGAAATTTTTACAAATGTGGGCTGTATTGGATGCCATGAATATTCAGTTGGCTTGGGTTTGCATTAAAAATAGTTAATTTGTATGTTTTAGGCTCAGGGACTAAATTGAATAAAAGTAAAATGTAAGGGGTAATTTTGTAACAATGTCAAAAAATGACTAAATTGCATAAATAAATTGTTTTACTATCTAAATTAATAAATTGAATAAATTAATAAATTAATTTAGATCAAGATTGAGTGAAAAATTGAGGAGAATAAAATATTACCAAAAAGCCCCTATACTTTGACATTTCTGCAATTTAGCCAAGTAAGCTCGTAACTTGATTAAATCAATTAATTGTGGTTTTGATTGTTTAAAATCCAATTGTTTATATATGAATTGAGTTTATTAGCTTGAAGGAAAATAATTAAGACCATAATTGAAAGACACTATGACACTATGCCGGAGAATAAATAAGACCATAGTTGAAAGACACTATGGCACCATACCAGAAACAAGTAAGACCATGACTGAAAGACGTTACGGCATCACAATTCTATCAAGTAAGAACATGACTGAAAGATGTTATGGCATTAGGATTCTATCGAGTAAGACCATGATTGAAAGACGTTATGGCATCAGGATTATATTAGGTAAGACCATAGTTGAAAGACGTTATGGCATCATAATTTTATCGAGTAAAACCATAGCTGAAAGACACTATGGCAACACGACGGGAAATGAATAAGACCATGGTTGAAAGACACTATGGCATCAAGACGAGAATAAATAAGACCATGGTTGAAAGACTCCATGGCACACTCCGATCATTTGATATTCAGGTAACACGTTTCAAGTGAGGTATGTATCGTAAGTATAAATATGAGTTGAATGTTTGACTAGTTGTAATGACCAAAATTTTATATTTCTGTTTCTGGAAAAATTCGACACAAATATATGTCTATTTTAATGGTTATGTGTACTCTGTGTGTGTGTGAGGTCCCAAATTCAAGTCTTGCTTTGGGAAAATTTTGATAATTTTTCTGAATTAAGCCTGACCCATGATGACTAGGCTTATTTTTATTTGTATGCTTGTTCATATTAGAATAGGCCTGCTGGCCTGGTGGTTAAGTGGAGTGTAAGGTTGTTGGAGGTCTTGTGTTCGAACCCCTACATAGGCATGGATGTTATTATTTTTGCTTGGATACTGGATAGAGTTTCGAGTGAATTAAAATGCTGAGAAGTTGAAATGTAGTGGGTGTAACAGCTCTTACCCGTGTTCAATGCCGGAACAGGGTACGAGGCATCACTGGATTTGTACACTTACAAATACACAAAACCGGCTATAAAATTTCTTTCAATTTAGAATCTAATCACATTCTTATCATATATATATATATATATATATATATTCAAGTCCTTATACATGTCATAAACTTATAAATATTTCGAAATTTTTTTATACTAACCTTAGCCTGATAGTGTGATAGTATCTCCGGCGACCTCCAACTCGAGCTAGCATCTAAAACTCTATAAGAAAAAGGAAGGGAAGGAAGTAAGCATTATAGCATAGTAAGTGAATATGTAAACAATAATAATAATACATTATTAATGGCATTTATAAATCCCAAAATATGTCTCCACAATTATACAATCTTAATCTCACATGAAATTATCATTTACTTAAAATCAGTACAAGCTGTCCATTCATGTCACAGTCACTAAATTATTTTTATCTGGAGGTACAGAGCTCCAAATTAATATCCATAAATTTTAAAAAAAACTAGAATCATATTTCTTATTACGATAAAAATTTTATAATTTTTGGTTGGGCCAATTAATACATTTTATTCATTGAAGTCTCCCCTATTTCGTGGTTCAGCAGCTCTGACCACTCTTCACTAAAATTTCAATTTCTCTTTATAAAAAATTTTAAAGATGTTCATGTTTGTTTATTTCAAAAATATACTAAATAAGGAATCCAAAAATATAAACTATGTTCCTTAACTATTTTTGTGCAATTTATAATGATTTTTACAATTCAGAACAGGGGATCACGAAATCAATCTGAACCAGTCTTAGAAAAATATAAATATCTCAAAATACAGAATTCCTTTATTTTCTCTGTTTCTTTTATATGAAAATAGATTCAATAATATTTAATTTCATGTCTCATTCCACTTCTAAATCAATTTCTACCATTTTTGGTGATTTTTCAAAGTCACTCCCCTGCTGCTGTCCAAAACTGCTATATTTCCAATTTCACCTTTTTCATATATTCCCTTGTATCAATTTTTTCATAGTAACACTTAACCATATCAAACGTACCAAAGTTCGATCATTTATCGAGCACATTGCTTACAACACATATATTCATGTCCTTATACTTATCACCACATTTTCATATAAATTCACAATTAATAGATTTTCCCGTTGAACACATCAGAATAGTAACAGATATTCGATAGCCTGCACATAATACCACCCTTGTAGCCGAAGCTAATTGGTGCACATAGTAGCCTACACTTAGTACTACACATGTGACCAATATCATCTGATACACGTAGTAGCCTACACATAGTACTACACACGTGATCGAAATAATCGAGTACGCATTGTAGCCTGCACATAGTCCTACACATGCGACCCATCCATCTGGTACACGTAGTAGCCTGCACTTAGTACTACACATGTGACCTAAACCATCTTGAACACATAGTAGCCTGCACATAGTACTACACATGTGTTCTCACAACAGATCATTTATATCTTTTCTATTCCGAAGGTTCAACTGAGAAATTCTTCACTTTTCAACATTTTACCAAATCATCCATACTCAATTTCAATTCATAATTTACCTCAAGTGAGCATTCAATATACAACCGTAACTTATACAATAACAAAATATTATAACATAGATAAAAATGATACATTATTTACATATAAACTTACCTCGGTGCAAAATATAGAAATTTTGCAATTTAGTCCACAATCTTTTCATTTTCCCAATCAAGGTTGATTCCATATCTTTCTTGATCTAAAATAACACATTTAGCTTATTTAATACTCACATTTATCAAAACAGTCCTTAACTCTAACTTTAGTAAAATTACAATTTTGCCCCTAAACTTTTGCATATTTACACTTTTGCTCCAAAGCTCGAAAATTAAACTTTTTCCTTAATTCTTATGTTTTAGAACATGCTTATCATTTATTTACTAACGGAAACATCAAATTCTCACTCTAACATATACTTATGAACATTAGGTATTTTTACCGATTATGTCGTTTTACTCGTTTTCACTTAAAACCGAATAGCACAAGTTGTTCAACATAATTTAAAACCTCATAATCTATCATAAAACATCAAAATACACAATTATTCAACATGGGTCAATTTTTGAAATCAAACCTAGCTCAAATAAATGGTAGAAATAGAGAAACCATGTTACCGGGATGTCAAAAACATAAAAAAACATTAAAAACGGGGCTACAACAGACTTACAATCGAGCTTGGGAACTTGAAAAACCCTAGCCATGGTTTCTCCATACTATTTTCGGCCTTGAGGAAGAAGATGAGCAAAAATTGGCTTTTAATTTGATTTTTTAATTCATTTAATCATTAAATGACCAAAATGCCCCTAACTTAAAAAAAATTTTCACCCATTTCATGTCCATTTTTGTCCAATAAATTAACCAATGGTCTAATTACCATTTAAGGACCTTCAATTTAAAATTTCATAACAATTGGACACCTCTAACCTGTGGAACTCAACTTTTGCACTTTTTACAATTTAGTCCTTTTGACTAAATTGAGTGCCTAAACATCGAAATTTTCATATGAAATTTTTACAAAATAATTTCATAAAAATCTAAACCATAAAAATATAAATAGAACCCATTTCAATTAAGCACCTTTACCTTCTAGAATGCACATTTTACTACTTTTGCAATTTAGTCCAATTTATCAAATTGGACAAACAAACAATAAAATTTTGTAACGAAAATTTCAAAAAAATATTGCAAACACAAAAGAAATTATGAAAATAAATCGGAATAAATATTTTGACCTTGGATTTGTGGTTTCGTAACCACTATTCCGTTTAGGCCCTGTATCGGGCTATTACAGTGGGATATTTGGGAGTTGAGAGAATAGTGGAAGGTTATCAGAAATTCTATTTTGATTCTGTTTTGCCAAATTCAGTTCTCTCCTCCCTCTCCAATTCTGACGTTCTGCTCATGTTCCCTTCTGTCGATTTTTTCTTTTGAATTCTCCCTTTTCTTTCATTTATTGTATTCATTCCACTCTTTCCAACGTAAACCATGCACGTGCGGTAAGTGGTATGTCATTTGGTATCGTTCTAAGATGTCGTTTTTATTTTCTTTAGTCTAATTTTTGGGTTTTGGTAGCAGCATATAGCAAGGATCAAGGCTCTCCTTGTGTTGTTTCGTAATTGAATTGGTTCGTGGTGTTAGGGTAAGCTTTAGCTGCTCAATGGATGAGTATCTTGTTTTGGGTTCGATTTTAGTTCAATTTTTAAGTGATTAACTGAGTGATATGTTGGTTGAATATAGATTTTGGAAGGCTCGGGATACTTTTCGCAACGAATCGATACCAGGTGTGTACCTGAAACACAGAAAATGGGATTTAGTGAAAAGCTGGAAAAACTCTTCTGTCGATGCCACATGGGCATGTGGTCGCTCGTGTAGTAGGTCGTTTGCGATGACATGGTTGTGTGACTAACGAAAGCCAAGCCATGTGCTAGACACGGCCTTGAGGTAGCCAGATATGGCCGTGTACGACACACGGGTTCCACCAAATTGGGTCGTGTAGGCCACACGGCCATGTGGGTTTCTGGGCCAGGTTGTGTGAACTACACGGCCAAGGCCAATCTGGGCATGTGGGCCCATTTATCAAAAATGTTTCCTAGGGTTACACAGGTCATCCCAAACGACTGTGAGCCTACTGTAGGATCGATAAGGGGTAATTAGACCCTATATTGTTTGATTTATATGACCGATACTATGTCCTGAGCATGTTATTACTGTAACACCCCTTACCCATATTCAACGCCGGAACAAGGTACGAGGCATTACCAGACTTATCACACAAATAAATATACAATTCCAAGACATAAATTTGCGTCCAAATTAAAACTGCTCACATTCAATCATAATGTCCCTAAAACAAGTCTATGTGGCCCAAAACATACATTGGAAGCAGTTTGGGACTAAACCGAGAACATTAGAAAATTTTACAAAATTTAGAAAATTTTCCACTATACAGGGGTCACAAGCCCGTATGGTTATGGGACACACCCGTGTGGGCAGGCCATGTGGT
The DNA here is from genome assembly GCA_020496765.1 of Gossypium stocksii. Taxonomy (NCBI): domain Eukaryota; kingdom Viridiplantae; phylum Streptophyta; class Magnoliopsida; order Malvales; family Malvaceae; genus Gossypium; species Gossypium stocksii. The sequence continues at coordinate 33,112,260 of CM035627.1, forward strand.
CACACACGCCCGTGTCCCTAACCCGTGTAACTCTCTATTTGTGAAATCATCAATATTTGAAGGTCACATGACCAAGTCACGCACCCGTGTGCTTAGGCTATGTGGTCAATTTAATTTTCTAAATTTTTCATAAAATAGGTGCAGACTTCGCACGTTCTGGGCACACGCCCATGTTCAAGGCCATGCCATCCACATGGCTGAGACACACGCCTATGTCTCTGCCTGTGTGCTCTATACTGGGCATTCTGTTTCTCAAAATTTAGGTGCAAGGGTACAGGCCTATTCACACGCCCATGAGGCTGACCGTGTGTCACACATGGCCTAGGCACACGATCGCGTGTCTAACCGTGTGGACAATATATAGGCTATTTACCAAGCCACTTGCCACGCTAAAACCCATATACACAAACACCAATTCGTAGGCATAAATCATAGCATACTTAAGCAACTAATATTCACTAGCAAGACACTAACACATCATTCTCATGCTATATTTATCAAACTCAAACAACCACATACTCACCACCCCAAATCATACAACTTACTACATATATGAAATGCATCATTATGTAATTTTACTTATAAGAAAAATTCGCCAATTTTCAATGGCCTTATACAAAGTAATCATTTAACCAATATAAGCTAACACCATTGACCCAATCAACTATGACACACAAACAAAATAACCAAGTCCCTATACATGTCATACTTTCAAAATACTAATATCACCAATACTCCAAAATAATATTTTTGATAGCGTGATGCAAGCCTCCGATGATCTCCAATTCGAGCTAGCTTGCTGACACTATAAAATAATGGAAAGGAAAGGAAGTAAGCTACATAGCTTAGAAAGTTTATATGCAAATAATAAACATCTTAGACACATAAGTTATCATGCAATCTTTGTAATGAAAGATAGGGTAATCATTATTAAATCCACATAACAATAACTTACTCATTCACGATCTTACCAGAAACTTATCACTTATAGCATTCATACTTATGAACTTTAAGTACGTACCTGTAACATATCATCTTACAAACACATATTTTCACATATTTGCTATTTTTCCCGTTGAACACTCGAAATATTAACGGATACTCAAAAAGCTTGCACATAAGTGCCACATATGTAGCCAAAGCTACCTCATATCTTATTTCACATATATGCTCGTTCTCGAGCGAGTCACGGGTCTGCTCACACAAGCTGACAGTCAAGACGTAGCTACCCAGTGCTGCTCACAGAGCCTAACAAGTATTCGCGACACATGACGGAGTACCTAGCCACTGGTAGGGCGTACAAGACCAACACCCAGATCACATAATCACATATTCACACATAGGTCCCTAGTGAGATGTCACTCGTATCCTATACTATTCCTAAGGTTTAATCGGAATTTCTCACTAATCGAAACTTTATCAAATATATCCGATGGGTCAATTACACACTTCATGCAACATTGAAGTATTAAAACATAAATTAACGATGCATTATTTACATAAAAACTTACCTCGATTCAGAAATTGCTATAATTGCGATTTACTCCACAATCTTGTTCTTTCCCCGATCTAGGTCAGAAACTTGTCTTTCTTGATCTATAATAACAAATTTAGCTCATTTAATTATCATATTACTTAATTTGGTTCAAAAATCATATTATGGCAAAATTACATTTTTGCCCCTAACTTTTCACTTATTTACACTTTAGTCCCTAGGCTCGTAAAATGAAATGTGTAACAGCCCAATTTAGAACCTAATCAAAATGAGTGGTTTCGAGACCACTTAACTGAGTTAAAATATTTATATTATTATTTTATTATGTCTTACAGCATGTTAGAATTACCGTACGAAAGTTTCATAAAGAAATTTTACCGTTTGGTTAGTAAATTCGGTAAAAAGGATGCATAAGGTGATAAATATAAGTTATATTATTAAAGTGACCTTTTTTATTTTGGCTTTATAAGTGAGAGTCCTTGCGTGGTAAATGTACCATTGCTAATTATGATGGACGGTTATGGTGTTTCATAATGTTTTTATATGTTGGTTTTATAAGGTTAAATTTGCAAAATAGTAATTATATGATGTTATTAGTATATTAAAATAAGAAAATGGTTTTAAATCATCTTCAACCTATCGAAATTAGGGTGTAAAAACACCATTGATGAAGCTTTCATTCGGCTAAGGTTATTAAGCTCAATTAGGTATAGTTTTTAACCCGTTTTTAATGATTTTTACAATTTTGAGCTCGTTACAGCTCGGTTTAGCTGACCCGTACCTCAATTTTTGAAATTGGTAGTGTTTTTGAAATGTTCCATTGATGAATACATGTTATTTTGATATTTCTTGATAAATTATTGATGATTGTTTATAGATATACAAGTTTTATAAAGAGATTTTTGACAAAATTGAGTATACGGGATTAAATTGAAAAAGATAGAAATTTTGTCGTTAAAAATGTGAAATAAAGGAATATATGGGCTATTTAAATGCTATAGAGAATTTGGCTATAAACATGTGTTGTGAGATTTTGTGTATTTTGTATAATTATGAATTAGGGACTAAAATGTTAAAATGAGAAAATACAAGGGCTATTTTGTAAAATGACCAAAAATACATGTATATGTGTTAAATTTAATGTGTTGGTGAATAAATAGTTGAATTTGTATTAATATAGATCAAGATAAACAAATACCGAAACTTGATCGGGGGAAATGGAAGGTAGACGAATAGGTTTTGGATATACGAGCTAAATCGAGGTAAGTTCGTAAAATTAAAATTGAACTCGTATAATGTTTATGATCGTTGTTTTAATGTTATATAAATGTATAATAGACTATGGAGTTTAGTTGCCTATTGAATACATGTTATATTTCATATTGTTTATAAGTGAAATAATGTATTGATATGCATATGGGTTATATGTTCAATTGATTACTGAGTCCCGTTCGAACCGTAGAAGGTCGTAGGATACAAGTGACATGTACTAAGGGTACAGGGTGGTTGAGCTTCTGCATTTGTTGCGGACTCACCACAGCTCATGAGCTTACATGTTCAGCCTTCGGGCTTACCGTTCATCCTTCGAGATTATATGTTCAGTCTTCAGGCTTACATGATCAGCCTTCAGGCTTACATGATCAGCCTTCAGGCTTACTGATATCGTCTCAGGAGGAGCATATCGTACATGGCTCGAAAAAGCATACATGATGAATTGACGGATTTACAGGTTTACATATATACATCGTATGTGTATCACCCAAGTATCCCTCGATGTTTCCAAAGGTTCAACAGACATTTTTTTTACTGATTTGTATAATAAGAAATACGTGTTAAATGAACTATATATATTACAAGTACACGTTTATATGAATACATGATAAGGTGAAACAAGTTATACATGGATTACATGTTATAAAGGTACAAAAGTGTACATGGTGTATATATATATTGTATGAATACATGGACTACATGAACTACATAGATGATATGTTACAAGTATATGATTACATAGTATATGTTATATGATTTACAAGGATTAAGAAGTATAAGAGTATAATTGCTATTTGAAGACTTGGTAAATGAAGTATATAAGTTAGGTGTATGAAATGTGACATGGATTATATCATCTTATATAGATAATGAAAGGTGATACATTATGAGTATTGAGATGTACATGAATGTTATATGCATGATTTCATCCCTTGTATGGATGAGTATATGCTTGTTATAAGACTAACATGTGGTTGAATCCTTTGGATAGGCAATACAAGTTTATGAGTTGATTTTTATTGCTTAAATTGCTTAATTATATTCGGTAAGTTGAATTCTATATTATACGGGCTTACTAAGCTTTTAAAGCTTACTTTATTTATTTTTACCATGTTGTTTATAGCTTTGGAAGCTAGCTCGATTTCGAACAAAGTCGGAGATTGCAATCACACTAACCACTCAAGCTTTTGATACTTTTGAATCTTTGTAAATATGTTAAATATGGCATGTATAGGCTAGTTTATAAGTTAATGTTTATGATAGCTATTGTAACACCCTGAATTTGGGCGTAGAAGAATTGGGTTTTGAGTCTGGGTTCAAATAAAAGGAAACCTGAATAAATTGAGAAGTTTTAAATATTATTGTTTAAAGAAAAAAAATTTGAATTAAATTACTATTAGAAATTTTTTCTGTATTTATTATTACTGATATTTATGAAAATTATATATTCTTATTATTATTATTATTGATAAAATATTTTTGTTATTATTATTGATATTTTAAAGTCTTATGAAAATTATAATTAATTATTATTAGAAAAAATTACTGTATTTATTTTAATTAGTATTTTGAGATAAAATTATTATTATTATTTTTTAAATATATGACATTAGTACTAATTTTGTGTTTAAATTTAGTTTTTAAATAAATTTGTAAGTCTTTAAAGTGTGGGATAAATTTTGGTTCAATCCAAGACTTTAGCAAAGAAATTAGTTTTTGTTTGTTAGGGGAACTGGTCAATAAGGCTTTAATAATTAAGTGGGCTAAATATGTCACAAAGGAAGTCTGGTTCAGTGGTTGTTATAAGACTAACATGTGGTTGAATCCTTTGGATAGGCAATACAAGTTTATGAGTTGATTTTTATTGCTTAAATTGCTTAATTATATTCGGTAAGTTGAATTCTATATTATACGGGCTTACTAAGCTTTTAAAGCTTACTTCATTTATTTTTACCATGTTGTTTATAGCTTTGGAAGCTAGCTCGATTTCGAACAAAGTCGGAGATTGCAATCACACTAACCACTCAAGCTTTTGATACTTTTGAATCTTTGTAAATATGTTAAATATGGCATGTATAGGCTAGTTTATAAGTTAATGTTTATGATAGCTATTGTAACACCCTGAATTTGGGCGTAGAAGAATTGGGTTTTGAGTCTGGGTTCAAATAAAAGGAAACCTGAATAAATTGAGAAGTTTTAAATATTATTGTTTAAAGAAAAAAAATTTGAATTAAATTACTATTAGAAATTTTTTCTGTATTTATTATTACTGATATTTACGAAAATTATATATTATTATTATTATTATTGATAAAATATTTTTGTTATTATTATTGATATTTTAAAGTCTTATGAAAATTATAATTAATTATTATTAGAAAAAAATTACTGTATTTATTTTAATTAGTATTTTGAGATAAAATTATTATTATTATTTTTAAATATATGACATTAGTACTAATTTTGTGTTTAAATTTAGTTTTTAAATAAATTTGGAAGTCTTTAAAGTGTGGGAAAAATTTTGGTTCAATCCAAGACTTTAGCAAAGAAATTAGTTTTTGTTTGTTAGGGGAACTGGTCAATAAGGCTTTAATAATTAAGTGGGCTAAATATGTCACAAAGGAAGTCTGGTTCAGTGGTAGAGGCGCTAGGAGGTTGTTAGAGACCGTGCCTAGGTTCAAGGCACGGTGCACGCATAAGTTGTTTTTATTTTTAGAAGCCAGGTCGCGCTTAAATAAGGGTTAAAAGGAGTTGCTGGTGAAATATGCCACATAGAGGCTTGTGGCGCAGCGGAAGCAGTGCGTTAGCCACTCCACGAGGGCCTGGGTTCAAGCCACGATGTACGCGAGACGTTTGGTTATTTTTTTTTTAAGGCGGACTAGGACTTCAGCAGGTATAGCTTAAGATTAATTGCGATCATATTATACTAAAGAGGAAAACTTGGTGGAGTGGCCAACAGCAGGCTGTAGAGCGTAGGGACAGGAGCAGGTCTGGTGTTCGAGTCTCGCCTTGCCCACGGAAGGTAGAATTTTGCTGCACGCGTGGGGAAGGAGTTGGAGTCCGATCGAGACTCCTCCTAGCAGCAGGATGGAGCGGTCAAAGCGGCATGGAGTGCCTACTAATTCGGTGAGGGGATTTGGATTCACCCAAATCCAATTGAAATACTAAATCCATAGAGAAGATCAAGGAATTTATATTAGAAAGGAGTTTTGATTCATTCGGCAGTAGGCAGTTAAATGCCGAATTTGCTCTTGAATTTAGCCATTTTGGGTGGTTTCTTTTTGGGAGTATTTTTTTTAGTATTAGCCGAACCTTCTCCCCTACTTCTATTCTCTTTTTCCTCTTAATTTTCTTCTCAGTAGAGCCGACTATGGGGTTTTTTTTAATTAATTAAATCACAACTTACATCCCTTTGATCCATTCGAATATTTCTTTTTCCACTCTTTTTATTTTCAAAAGGGAAGCTTAAACTTCTTTCTCTGTCGATCATCCACATTAGTTCGTGAAACAACTCTTTGCACTCTTTCCTTCTAAATACTTCGTAAACCGAATAGGCATATTCTAAATTGAATTCAAGAGTCAAAATCGGTTAGATCCGTTCCCTGCTGGTGTCTTGAAGTTAGATCTACGACGGATCTGGGATAGGAAAGGATAGGAAACGCTCTTGACAAGTATATTATTGGTGGTAAGTACTCAGAATCTTATTTCTGTTCGTTATTCAGGATATGCGAAAAGTCGAATAATCCCTGTGTACTTAGGGAGTCTATCGACTTGACTAAGACTAATCTTAATTTGGTATTTGGTTTTGATGTACGTTGGCTAGCGAAGTAAGTAATCAATTGAAGAGCTTTGGAAATCGACAGCGTGGGCACAACCAGGCATAGATCTAGTGCATCTAGATCGACAAGGTAATGCTAGGGATTGTTTTGGGCTAGGGCCGAATATGGTAAAGTGTATAGTGGGTTAGTATAGTCGATTATTAGACTAATTTATTAATGACCGATTGTAGGCTTTACGTGTGGGGATCTCATCAACGTTTCGACATTAATCAGGTGTGTAACGAACCCCCATAGTAGCTTAGATTAATATTTGCTGAAAAGCCGAAATGCCTAAACTTCGGCATTTCGAACTTGTGGTTTTGCAATTGGTTATAGACGCGATACATACGATAAGATCGATGATTGGATCGGTAGAACAGGTAAGGGCACGATTTTGTGCACAATGGTAAGTTAGGCCTCGTTGGGCCGAAATTGAGCCCAATGGTCTTTCGGGCTCATTCGGGTAAGGATCGGTAGGAAACGAAATTTAGATAAGTTACATGTTAATATGATTAGTACTGTTGTAAAATTTAGGCTAAATGGGCCTAGTTGGTTAAAACGGCTTCGTAGGGCCATTATGGGTCTTGGGCCCAAAAGCCCGATTTGGTTAAAATGGATTAAAATTATCGTTTAAAACACTCAGAATTGTTAATAATTGATAATGAGTATGTAAACTCAAATAATTGATAGAATTACAGAATTACCCTTATGACATGAAAATGACTATTTTGCCCCTAGGTGAAAATAACCATTATACCCCTAGGGTTTTGTTATGACTATGATGCTTGAGATATTGTTTTATATACGATATGCCATGATATGCACATGATATGCTATGATATGCACATGATATACTCATTATATGCATGGGTTGGGTTTTTATGAAAGGAGGAAGTGTTAAAGGCTTTGCCCCAGTTTACCGGAAAAGGCTTTTGCCCCAGTTTACCGAAAGGGCTTTTGCCCCAGTTTACTAAAAAGGGCTTTTGCCCCAGTTATTAAAAGAGGCTAGGCCTCCAGTTATATGTTAAAGTAGCTATGCTGCCAGTGGTGTGTTGGTTGGGTGGGTTGAGTTATTCCCCACATGGTGTGTTGGTTGGTACTGGTGGAGAGTAGCGGATGGTGGGTTGAGTAGTCTCCCCAAATGGGCTTGCATACATTTATTATTATTGCATGTGATATTGAAATGGGCCTATGGGCCCTACTGTTTACAGAAAAGGCTTCAGCCCAGTAATATGATTTATGAAAAAGGCTTCGGCCCAGTAACCGTTACATGAAAGGCTTCGGCCCAATATGCTTGTATTGTTTTGGGCTCTGAAAGGGCTTTGTTGCACATTGAGTTTTCCAAACTCACCCTTTCTTTCCATCCTTGCAGGTGAGCCTTAGTTTGTGGACTTGGAGCTAGGAGGGATTCAGAGTGGCCACATGGACTGGACTGCTGGATTTTAATTAAGTTATCTATTTCAATTTAGATTTAATTAGTTATTTTGGTTTTGGGTTGTAAAAAGGCCTCTTTAATTATTTTTATTTTGGGTTTTTATTCTTTACTTATTTAAATTAATTTTAGCTTACGTAGGATATTATTTAAATCGAGTTGAAAATAAATGATTTTAAGACGCGATTTTTATAAAAATTACTTGTTTTCAAAATAGCATGATAACCAAGCAAAGCTTCCGCAATTTTAAATGTTCTCGTAAATCAATATTTCAAATAGTTAAAGTGTGGCAATGGTCGTGTGCATGTCTAGGAGTGGATCCAAGAAGAGCTTGGTACTTAAGCAGTCTATTCGACTCACCTCCTCTTTTCTAGAATCCTACCTGGTGCCCAGCTTCCATTCACTTTAAGTCTTAACGAAAAAGGGTCAAATTTTCTAATACTTAAACCGTTTTCAAAATGGCATGTTTTATAAAGGTTACAAAAGGATTACAAGCGTTCACAAATTTTCTATAAAATTATACAAAGTTTTACACAAGTTTAACGGTAAGAGTTTTTAAACATTAAGAAGGGTTTTCAATGAAAACACGGTTTTCGAAAAAACACTTCAATGTGACACATCAGACTTGACCGTAACGTCCAGGCCGGGTTTGGGGTGTTACAGCTATGTTAATGAATGTGGTATGATTTTGGGCACTTATTCAAGCTATGAGATATGGGTTGAAATGATAATGTTTGCTTGTTGTGAGTGCATTAAATATTATGTCTTTTATATGGTATTATTGATGAGTGGTACATGGCATATGTGATGTTTGAATATGGTTATTTTTTAGGTTTCAATTGTGACGAGAATGGTAAGTTGAAATAGGTATGGAATTGGCTCATTTGGTACATGTTTGGATGATGCAAATTGGCATGATATTTGGCTGTTTATAAATTGCTATAAATGTACTTGTTTTGGCTAATTTGGTTGCTCATTGAGTACATGAAATTGTTATGCAATTGATGTTTTAGGTACTTGGCTAAATGGGGTGTGAAAATGGCTTGTATCAAGCCTATTTTGTGCCACACGGTTAGAGCACACGGGCATGTGACTCGACCTTGTGACCCTTTATTGTAGTTGAATTGATTAGGATGCTACACAAGTTAGACACACGGCCGTGTTGGGTACCCATGGGCGTAAGTCAGTAGCTTTCAAATTTTCACACGGTCGAGGCACAAGGACGTGTCTCGTGGCCGTGTGAATAAGTCAGTATGTATGCCCTGTATTGCCACGGCCTGGACACATAGGTGTGTCTGGTGGCCGTGTGAGGCACACCGCCGTATAACCCAGTTCCAAAAATTTTCTTAAGTCTTCTCATTTCTTTTATATGTTTTCAATTTGGTCTTTATGTTAATCATATAGTTTTATATGATTGATTAAAGCATGAATTCATTGTGAATGTTTGAAAATGTTTTTAGATTATGTTGATAATGTACTGCTCTGTTTTGAGTTACAAGTCCGGTAATGCCCCTTACTTATTCCGGCGACAGTTACGGGATAGGGGTGTTACAAAATGTGTTCATTTTTATCAAGACCCAGGCCTAGCCAAACCTTTACATACTTATAGCAGCCCACATTTTTCATTTATTCACATATTTTTACACACATTTTACAACTTTTACAAATAGGTCCTTTTTTATATTTTTACCGAAAATCACCTAGAAAAAGTCGTTTATCACACAATTAACATTCATATTCTACCATTAGACATCAAAATACATGCGTGTCTAACATGGTTAAAATTTTAAACATGAACCCTACTTCAAAATAATGGTAGAAATAGGTGAATCGGGTGATAACGACTTCAAAAATGTAAAGAGCATTAAAAACGGGGCTAGGATGCATTTACTATCAAACTTGAAAGTTGAAGAAACCCTAGCTATGGTGAGCTTCAAAATATCGGCTAAGGGTTGGAGAAGATGGAGAAATTTTGGCTTTATTTTCCCTTTTTGTTCTTTTATTAACCAAATGACCAAAATGCCCTTTTTGCCTTACTTTGAAAATTTACCCTTCCACGTCCATTTTTGTCCATCATGAGATATAATGGTCTAATTGCTAAATAAGGACCTCTAATTTATAAATTCATTTCAATTAAGCACCCAAAGCTTCTAGAATACACATTTTGCATTTTTTTGCAATTTAGTCCTACTAGTCAAATTGGACCCCCTATCGATAAAATTTCTTAACAAAATTTTCACACATGCATTCAATCATACTATAAACCTCAAAATAATATCACAATAAATTTTTATACTTCAGATTTGTGGTCTCAAAACCACTGTTTCGATTTCGCCCTAAATCGGGCTGTTACAATTACCTTGCATATCTGACTGATCTAATTTGTATAATTGTATATGATAATTAATTATGCCTATTGTTATCTGTATAATAGCATGATAAGCATAATATACTGCATGTTTGTACTGTTTCTATTTTGATGTTGGGGTCAGATGTTATTTATTAGAGAAAGTGTTCTGAAAGGCGTTACGCATATTATCTGGCAGTTCAGCTATAATATATCTGATATGTACCGCATTTAGTACAGCATGGTGTGTAGGTTTGGGCGGGTGATTTATACCCCATATGGTGTGTATGGATGGACAAAGATGGTCTGTAGAGGCTGGGGGTAGGATTCTGATTCTGTTCTGACTGTATTTCTGTATCTATTTCTGATATGTGCTAAGGCCCAAATATGCATCTGTATCTGAATCTGTAATGGGTTAAGGCCCAAATCTGAATCTGCATCTGTAATGGGCTTGGCCCAAATCTGTGACTGACTGAATCTGATGTTCTGATTGTGTGTGCTTATTTATTTCCGTAGGGATTACACACTGAGTTTATGAAAACTTACCCCTTCTGTTTAATCTGTACAGGTAATCCTCAAAATTAGACGGTCTGGTGCAGTGGGGGACTTGAAGGTGACCACCCTTCTAAAAACTGTGTTACTTTTGTTTTATGGTTTAAATTAATTTGTTGGGTTATTTCTGTAAATCGGACTCATGGACGATTTTTGCTTTAATTTTGGTTTTTATTTGCAGTTATAGATTTTATAACTATGAAACTCAACAACATCACGATTTCACAAAACAACAATTGTTCCTAACCATGAATGATTTTTACCTAAATCCAATGGTTTCAAAAGCTTTCGCTATTAAAATGAGTTTTAATCAAATTGAATAAACAAATAAGCATTTTTGAAATTAATAAGAGATGAATAAGAGTAAATGAACTGAAATATTTTCTCGTGGCAACTTTGTTTTCAAAATCCAATCCATGTGACATCGCCAGATTCGGCCATAACGTCTTGGCCGGGATTGGGGTGTTACATTAGTATAGTCTGATAATGTATGTTAATGCCTTGGTGTAATTATATATTCTTATTATGTCTATAAATACATTAAATCGTGATGTTGTAGTGTGTTTAAAGAAGTAAATGGTTACTTGAGTGTTTGCCTAATATTCGATGTTATTTCATTTTATTCAACAGGCATGAAAAGGGAAGGAATGGTAAGGACTCAAATGAATTATATTATGAAAACTATGAAAAATAATGAAAAGGAATATGACTATGTTCATGAAATTGATTATTTCAAGTGAGGTTATTCATGTTTAATAACTTATCTTATGTTATTCAAGTGAATTATGATTTGATGCATTAACATGTGTTGTTGATGATGATGCTTAGGCTTGTGCTAAGCTATAGGTTGGATTGTATTATGTTGGTTTTAAAGAAATGTATTGAAATGGTAAGTGACCAAATGGAAAGATGCTTATGTGCATGAAAGAGTGGTAAGAATCAAAGTATGTAATTTCTCGTGAAATAATTTATTGGGTAGTTGATTCAAAAAGAGTTATGCTTAAATGCTCTAGCTTGTGGCTATGGTTAATATTATGTTAATGCCTTGTATGTTTTGCAAATGAAATGGGTGAGAATAGCTAATGAAATGATAAGTTCATATTCGATAATGTGATGAAAAGAAATGATTGTTGAGTTAAAAGACTTACTTGTAAGGAATAAATTTACATATGCTATATATGAGTTTACTTATGTCATGAATATATACACTAGTTTATGAGTTAATAATGTAATTAAGTTTATGCTAAGTAAATGGAATGGTAAGTAAGTAGATGAAATGGTTCATAGTTTTAAGGAAATGTTGATAATTATGTAAGTTAACCTATGAGACCTTATTATGTTATGAATGAGAGGTGTGTGTAATGTTTATAAATAAACTCAATTGTGAGTTGAATAATGTTCAATAGGTTTATACTGAGTTTAAAGTATTGAAGTTGAATCATGTTTAATCTATGTATGATAGTATTAAAGTGATAAGTTATGTTTTAAGTTTATACGAACTTACTAAGCTTTAATGCTTACATAGTCATCTTCCTCTTACTTTGCAGATTACCGGAAGCTTGATTGATTTGGAAACTCATCGGAGATCTACCACACTATCCAGTAGTATTAGATTGAGTATTGCATTTGTTGAAATAGATATAGTATATTTTGTGCACCTGATGATGATATTTGGCTGCATATTTATGTCTTGAAATGATACTATTTGAATTGTTGTAGGTGTGTGCAAATTGGGTGGCAAATTGGCTTTGTAAATAGCCTATTTTTGTCCACACGGGTAGAGACACGGGCGTGTATCTCAGTCGTGTGTGGCACACGGTAATGGTAGACAGTCGTGTGTCCCCTGAAGCATTTAATAGTAACAAGTCAGTGAGTAACACGGCCTAGACACACAGGCATGTGGTCAACCGTGTGACACAAGTCAGAGAGTTACACGGGGTAGGACACGATCTGGGACACAGCCATGTGCTCCCATGTCGAATGTCCACATGGCCTGTGACACGAGCGTGTCTGGTGGTTGTGTGAGACACACAGCCTGTACTCACAGGCGTGTATTCCTTGTTTTAAGCAAAATTTTCTAAGTTTGTTAAAGTTTTCATGAGTTATCGGTTTAGTCCCGAACCACTCCTATTGCATATTTAAGGTCTCGTAGGCCCTTATAAGGGACAATGTGAATGAATGTGATTGATATATACTTATGAATGATAATGAATGTGAAATAAATGTTGAGTTATGTTATGAGTTTAGTAATGCCTTTTAACCGTATTCTGACGACGGAAACGGGTTAGGGGTGTTACATTTTATCGGTATCAAAGCTACAGTTTGGTCGATTCTTAGACTAACGTAGCATGTGTGAGAGTCTAGCTATACATGCCATATATAATCTGCGATAGTGTGATGTCTCCTGACAGTTTAAAAAGTGTTTTTGTATAGTAAATGGATCCCAATTGAGCTACAGTTGACGATGTTGAAAGTAATGCACCAGCCTCTATTCATGGAGCTGCACAATTTGAATCGATGCCTGTTACAGGTAGTTAGGGAGGAGAGGCTAAAGAAGCCTTCTTCCAAATGATGAGTGAGTGGTTTACGAAGCTTGCTCGAACAAATCCAGCTGCTTAGCAACCTCCAACCCCACCAATTCCTGAACCAATTCCCGTAGCTCCTCAAGTTACTAAATCTATACGCTTAAATAAGCTGCCAGTTGATAAAATTTGTAAATATGGGGCTAAAGAGTTTAGGGCTACAGTTGATGATGATCCTGAGAAAGCTGAGTTCTGGCTTGAAAATACAATCTGAGTATTCGATGAATTATCGTGTACACCTGAAGAATGCATTAAATGTGTTGTATCGCTCTTGAGAGATTTTGCGTATCAATGGTGGAATACCTTGACATCAGTGGTACCAAAAGAATGAGTTACGTGGGAATTCTTTCAATCTAAATTTAAAAAGAAATACATTAACTAGAGGTTCATTGATCAGAAACGTAAAGAGTTTCTAGAATTGAAACGGGGTTGTATGTCTGTGATGGAATACGAGCGAGAATTTGTGACATTAAGCAAATATGAATAGGAATGTGTTTCAACAGAAGCTATTATGTGTAGAAGATTTGAAGATGGATTGAATGAAGATATTAGACAACTAGTTAGGATTCTAGAGTTGAAAGAGTTCGTAGTACTTGTTGATTGTGCTTGCAAGGCTAAAGAATTGAGTAAGGAAAAGAGAAAAGCTTATTCTGAAGCTAGAGACTTGAGAAAGAGATCGAGGAGTAAACCCTATCATTCAGTACCAAAGAATTGTGAGATTCGTATAGCCGTCAGAATGCATTAGTGGGGTATTCTAGCAGAGATCGTGAAAAGCAACATTCTAGTCCTAAAGCTTAAAATACATCGATAGCAAGCGTCGGGAGTGCAAGACTTAATAGACTTGAATGTAAATAGTGTAGGAGACGACATCCTAGTGAATGCAGAATGAATGAACGTGCTTGTTTTAAATGTGGTTCACTGGATCATTTTACCAGAGATGGCTAAGAAAGATAGACCTTAGAATACAAAACTGAGTAACACGTCGACTAAAGGAAGACTACCTAGAAATGCCAAAAATGTGAGTGGTAGTCGAGGAGCAGCAAAGGACTATGCTGTGAGATCTAAGGCTAGAGCACCTACCATAGCCTACACTATTTGCACTTGTGAAGAAGTGTCATCCCCAGATGTTATTACCGGTACCTTTTCTCATTATGACACTAATGTGATTGCATTGATAGACCCTGGATCAACTCATTCATATATATGTGTGAATTTAGTGTCTAGTAAGAATTTTCTTGTTGAGTTAGTAAGAATTTTCTTGTTGAGTCTATAGAGTTTATGATTAAAGTCTCAAACCCTTTAGGCAAGTATGTCCTGGTTGACAAAGTTTGTAAGAACTGTCCATTAATGAGTCGGGGTTACTATTTTCCGATCGATTGGATGTTGTTAACGTTTCATGAATTCGATGTAATTTTAAGAATGGACTAGTTGATGTTGCATGATGCAGTAGTGAATTGTAGATGAAAGATAAATGAATTGTAATGTCTGAATAATGAGACTCTCTAAGTTGAATCAGATGATTTGAGTGGTTTTCCTGTAACACCCCTAACCTGACCTAGGTGTTATGGCCGAGTCTGGCATGCCACATTGAAGTGTTTTTCGAAAACCTTCTTTGTTTAACTTTGCTAACCATTTAGAACGTCATTTCTTTAAACCATTAATAGTTTGTTATTAAAGCTTAGTTTAAATTAGTCAAATTACGAAAACAAAACGTTTAGAAATAGAGTTGTAAAACCATTTCAAAAATGTTGTGAAAGCGTAATGTTTTGCAAACAGTTATCATTTTGGAAAACCGCGCTCTACTCTAACAGATATAAACCAAATTAATTAAAAACCCCAAACTAAAAGCTAGAAAATTAAGAAGAGAAGGCTTTATTACAGAAATTTAAACCCGAAGAGAATAATTTAAGTAAAGTAAATGTGAATACTAAAAATTTAAAACTGCTCGCAATGTGGCCACCTCCGAGTCCTCCTATACGTCAAACCACCTACTGAGGATCACCTGAAAAACAAAGAGTAAAAGAGGGGATGAGTTTTCGAAACCCAGTGTGTACATCCCTCATCGATCAACAAGCATGCATTAATCAGTTTGGGCCTAAGCCCATTACAATACCGGTGGCATTTGGGCCTTAGGCCCGGAATAGCCTCAATTGGGCCAAAGCCCATATCACAATAACACAAGTCACATTTATCTGGGCCCGAGCCCATCTCAATATCAGAATCAATAAATGTAATATACAATGACCAATCCAACCAACATACTATATGGGGATAAAATCAACCCACCTAGCCAACACACCAATACCGCAGCGAAGCTGCCAATCACCTAATCATCTTTAAGCCTTCAGTGGGACCACAGTCTTCTCGGGCGACCCGTGCGACCTCACCCAAATAGATCCACAGTCGTCTTGGGTGACCCGTGCGATTAGATCCACAGTCGTTTCGGGCAACCCGTGCGACCCTAATAGATCACATCACTTCCTTCAATACAATCATCCCATCCTCATGCAATATAATAACACATGAATGCAAACATATCATAACATGGCATACAAAATTAGACATAAAGCATACAGGGGCATTTTAGTCATTTTGCCCTTCAGAGGCATAACAGTCATTTATCAATATGGGCCTAAGTACCCAAAACGTCCCAACACTAAATCCATAATCACTCAGCACGATTATGCCACTTTTAGCAGACAACACTACACTAAGGCCCAAAAGCCCAATATGTGGCCCAAGTAGGGCCCACACTCTCTTGTGACCCATTAGGCCTGAATCCACCAATGGCCATGTAGTCAACATGATTGGCTCATCGTTTCTTACCAATCCATCAATTTTACTCGTGTCGGGCCCACGGGCCCACCGGGCCAATTTGGCCCAATCGACCAAACGCGTCCCAAGCCCATGGGATCGCTTATGGGCCTCTATCATCATAACGATCTCTCTATACGAGCATTCGTGCACTTGTGTGGTTACCGTCGCCTAACCTTTAGCTTTTCAGCTTTTCAGCTTTTCGGGGTTTTAGCTTTTGCTGATATGTGGTATGTGCGGTGTGTGTACACACCTGTAACGAGACGCGCGATTAGCCCTTTGTATCGAACCTTGATGAACAAATGATCCTAAACACCAAGATCTTTGAACACGATCAGTTTTATGATCACAAGAACAATCTGTAATGTAACAAACCCCATTAGAACCAAAGTACCCATAAGTGTGGCTTAAATCCATAAATGTCACACCTCAGATCCATATATCACATTCGGCCAACCAAAAATTATAATAACCCCTTTCTTACCTTGGTTGAACAATTACAACAATGGAAGTTGGATTGCTCCCCCACTTGCTACCCTTCGCACTTCCAAAAACCTAAGCCTAACGATGGCATAAAATAGAGAATGATGAACTTGCAGTCAGAAGGTATAAAAAGAAGTCATTCAATTTTAGAAAAGAATCCATCGAAAACAGGGTGATTGACGATAGAAGAATAAGAAGACATACTTACCAACTTGTTAAAGTCTCTATAGAACCGAAATAAAAAGAAACAGAACTATGCTTCGGCCAAGGTCCCAATTACTGGCAACGTGAAGATGATCACTAAAAGAGTAGGGGTATTCAGTCAATAAGAGTAAAAGAATAGAGACAAAAGATGAATAGAGAATGAAGAAGTAAGAAGAGAAGGTTCAGCTAGTGCAAGGAACCAATTGCAGAAGAACAATAAGGGAGAGGGAAGCAGTCAACCAAAACTTGAAAGAAAAGAGGGTCAAAAAGTGAGGCAGAGTTTCGACAATAGTTAAAAACAAGGAGAAAGAAAAGATGGGCCAAAAGAAAAGCACCTTACATTTTCCAAAATGACCGAAAAGTTGCGCGAGAGGTCAATTCCAGAGTATATTTGGCAATTTCAGAGAAAAGGAGAACAAAATGCTCAAAATGGCAACCCAAGAATTCAGTACTCACTTCACAAAAAAGACCAAAACCGAAACTCCCTAACTCCTAAGCAAATTTGGCACTAGCCAACTCCAAATCAAATTCTACCTTTTTCTCTTCCAACCAACATTATCACCTCATCTTTCCCCCTAAATCACTCCCCACCTCCCATTCAAACACCAAGACTTATTCAAACCCCTCCTTTTACCAAGTCCACAACAACTTTCCAGAATTTGAACCCAACTCAACCTCCAGCCTTCCAGTGATGCAAAATAGAAATCCATCGCCTGCAGTGGGATTCGAACCCTAGTCCTCCCTATTGCTCAATCACGCCACTTACCTCATTGCCATCCAACTCTTTGTGTTATAAACCCAACATATTTAACTATAAAGCCCACTAATCGCTTCTAGATTTATTTAAAAGAGAAACCAAAATAAATTGCAAAGGCCAAGACTTGAACCCAGGCTCCCTTGTATACTTAATGACACCACAACCACTGGACTACAAGCTCCCTTGTGTCATTTTTCACTCAAACATATTTATAAGGCCCTCAATCTGACGCCAAGGTCCACTAAGGGAAAAATTAAAATTTTTGTTAGAGCCTTGGTTTGAACCTAGAACTTCTAAAATCCCTTAGCCATTAGACTAATCATGAAATTTATGAAATTTACTCACAATTAAAAATCCAATTGGCCCGATGCTCAAGGCCCAATTTATCTAGGCCCAAGATTCGAGGCATTACTTTTTCAGTTGTGATTTCATCGATGTCAACTTAGAGATATGTGAGAAAGGGATGCAAAGCTTATCTTGCGTATATACCTAATACTAAAGTGTCTGAATCAAAGATTGAATTAGTACCAGTTGTTTGTGAGTATCTAGATATATTTCCTGAAGAGTTACTGAGTTTGAAACCAATCAAAGAGGTTGAATTTGCTATTGATTTAGTGCTAGGAACTTCACTGATATTGATAGCTCCATACAGAATGGCTTTGACAGAGTTGAAAAAGTTGAGAGCTCAGTTGCAAGAGTTAACCGATAAAGGTTTTACACGACCGAGTTTTTCGCCCTGAGGTGCACCAGTGTTGTTTGTAAAGAAGAAAGATGGCACTATGAGAATGTGTATAGACTATTGACAGCTCAATAAAGTGATGATTAAGAATAAATACCATTTTCCTCGAATAGATGATTTATTTGATCAGTTGAGAGGAGTAACAATATTTTCAAAAATTTATTTGAGATCGGGCCATTATTAATTACGAGTTAAAGACTCAAATGTGCCGAAAACTACGTTCAAAACTAGGATGGACATTATGGATTTCTTATGCCTTTCAGATTAAATAATGCTCTTGTAATTTTTATGGATTTGATGAACCGAATTTTTAAACTATACTTAAATAGATTCGTTCTTGTGTTTATTGATGATATATTGATTTATTCCCAAGATGAATCCGTACATGCCGAGCATTTGAGAATCATGTTACAAACCTTGAGAGACAAGCAATTATTTACAAAGTTCAACAAATGTGAGTTTTGGCTCCGATAGGTTGGATTTCTGGGGCATATTGTTTCAGTCAAAGGTATCCGAGTCAACCCAAGCAAGATATCTATAATTATAGATTGGAAACCTCCAAGAAATGTATATGAAGTTCGTAGTTTTCTAGGACTAGCTGGTTATTATCAATGTTTCGTGAAAGGATTCTCTATGATTGCAACACCGATGACACGTTTACTTTACAAAGATGTCAAGTTTGAGTGGTCTGAGAAATGTTAGCAGAGTTTCAAACAGTTGAAAGCACTATTGACAGAGGCACCAGGTTTAGTTCAACTTGAATCGGGTAAAGAATTCATAATTTTTTGTGATGTATCTTTGAAGGGTCTAGGTTGTGTTTTGATGCAAAAAGGAAAAGTAATAGCTTATGCCTCAAGACAGTTGAAGCCGCATGAAAAGAATTATCCGACTCATGATTTAGAGTTAGCTGCAATTGTGTTTGCTTTGAAAATTTGGCGTTATTACTTGTTTGGTGAAAAGTGCCACATCTATACTGATCACAAGAGTTTGAAATATTTAATGACTCAGAAAGACTTGAACTTGCGACAGCGAAGATGGCTCGAATTACTAAAAGACTATGAATTAGTAATTGACTATCATCTGGGGAAAGCGAACGTAGTTGCTGATGCTTTGAGTAGAAAGTCCTTATTTTCTTTGAGAGCGATGAATACCCAGTTAGCTTTGTCCAATGATGGCTCTATTGTAGCTGAGTTCAAAGCAAGATCGTTATTTATTCAGCAAATCTGTGAAGCTCAGAAGTGTGATAGTGAGTTGCAACCTAAACGAGTTCAGTGTGTGTCTATTTCTGATTCAGAGTTTCAAATCGGATCTGATGATTGTTTGATGTTCAGAAGTAGAATATGTGTACCAAAAAATCCTGAGCTTATTCAAAAGATTCTAAACAAAGCACGCAGTGGTTATTTATCCGTACATTTAGGAAGCATTAAAATGTACAACGATTTGAAATAGCTATATTGGTGGTGATAAACCATAAATTATACATATTTTTACCTCATACTTAGCCTAAATTCTGGATGAATTATTATTGAATTTGTGGAAATTGGTGCTCCTAATCCTTTTATTTCATGTTTTATACTTAGGTGAGCATAAGGAAGAGAAAAGAGCAAAGAATGGGCCAAAACAGGCAAATTAGGCCTAATTCAGCAATCAACACGGCCTGGAGGTTTACCACACGGCCGTGCCACACGGCTGTGCCACTTTAACAGGATCAAGCACGGCTTGGTCGTCGATCCACACGGGCGTGGCACACGGGCGTGTCTCTGTCATGAGGAAGTTCAATTTCACTCGGAAAAGGCTACTTAGGGGTTAAGAAAGGCATTCTAAAACTCTATATAAAGACCCTAGGAGGCAACTACAAGGGGGTGCTTTTCTCCCCGCCAAGGAGACATTATTTTCCCGCCAAGACGGGGAGTTAAAGACAGGGAATTACTCGAAGGGAAGCTGATTGATCCATCTCAGAAGCCAAGATCTACATCAAGACAGAGGATCTCCCTTCAATCCTTTCAAGAGTTTTGGGTTTTCTTATGTTTTGTTATTTTATTTTTTCTAAGATATATTTTTTTATAATTATGAACTAAAACCCCAAATATCTAAGGAGGATGAAACCTAAGACGGATCTTGTTATTGTTATCTAAGCTGTGTGATAAATATTTGATTTGTTCTTAATTGTGTTTTTTAACTCTTAAATTGATATTTCCAGGATATTGATTTAAGTCGAATGTGCCTCTGTGGAGGAGCAAAAGTCCCTGCATAGGAGTAGATCCAACATAATTAAGCGGAGTTGATCGCAATCCTAGACATAGAACGACAAAAATCTACTGGATTAGAGTCAAATCTAATATGGAGAGCCATAGATCGAGTTAATGCAAGACTAGGGGCTTTAACTAGAAAGAGATTTCAGTTAATCAACCTAGGATTAATTGTTCTTATCCTCGACGGAGGTATTAACATAATTTAGGGATCTCTACGGATCAAATCAAATGAAGAAATCATCTGGTTCAGAGTTAGATAACAAGTGAAGTCTAGGTGGATTCTTCCTTAGATATTGTCTTAATCAATCAGTTTTCCCAAAAGCAATCTCTCTCTTTACTCCTTACTGTATCTTTTTAGTTTAGTTTAGATTAGTTAATTTAGAAACAAAACCCCTTTTTATTCTTAGGCTAGATAATAGAAAGAAAATCATTACTAGTACTCATAGTTCCTTGGATTCGATATTCTGATCTTGCCACTAACTATACTACTATTCGATAGGTGCACTTGCCTTTTATCGTGATATTAGTTAGTTTCCAGGTACGATCAGATTTTATTACTTTATCATCATCACTTGAGATAATGATCAGGTGGCATAGCATGAAGCGTGATATCTCAGAGTTTGTCGAAATGTTTGATTTGTCAGCAAGTCAAAGATGAACATCAAGTACAATCAGGATTACTATAGCCTATAATGATACCTGAGTGGAAATGGGATAAAGTGACTATGGGTTTCGTATTGGGTTTGCCTCTTTCTCTGAAAAGGAAATATGCGATCTGGGTTATAGTTGATAGATTAACAAAATCTACACGTTTTATACCGGTACATACAGACTTTTCACTCGATAGACTTACTAAGTTGTATATCTCTGAGATCATTAGATTACAGGGGGTGCCCATTCTATTGTTTTGGATAGAGATTTGAGGTTCACATCGCGATTTTGGAAGAGATTGCAAGAAGCTTTAGGTACAAAGTTGCATTTTAGCACCGCGTTTCATCCTTAAACTAACGGTCAATCTGAGAGAGTTATTCAGATACTCGAAGACATGTTGTGTTGTTGCATTTTAGAGTTTGAAGGTCGTTGGGAGAAATACTTACCTTTGATTGAATTTGCTTATAACAACAATTTTCAATCGAGTATTAAAATGGCATCGTACGAAGCTCTATACCGTCGTAAATTTCAAACTCCATTATATTAGACTAAACTTAGTGAGAAAAAGATTCACGGGGTTGATTTGATTAGAAAGCCTGAAGAGAAAGTGAAAGTAATTCGCGACAGTCTAAAAGCAGCTTTAGATCGACAGAAATCGTACGTAAATTTGAAATGAAAAGACATTGAGTTTCAGGTTGGAGATAAAGTATTTTTGAAAGTGTCTCCGTGGAAAAAAATACTTTGATTTGGCCGAAAAGTGAAATTGAGTCTGCGATTCAATGGACCATATGAAATTATCGAGCAAATTGGACTAGCGGCATATCGGTTAGCATTAGCGTTTGAGTTCAAAAATATTCATAATGTGTTTCATGTATCAATGTTACAATGATACTAATCAGACCCTTCGCATATCATTTTTCTGACCGAAATAGGGATTCAGTCAGATGTGACATATAATGAAGAACCGATCCTAATTCTAGCTCGTGAGATCAAAGAGCTGAGAAATAAAGGAATAGCGTTAGTGAAAGTCTTGTGGCATCGACACAGGGTTGAAGAAGCTACGTGGGAGCCCAAGGATGCTATGAGAAAACAATACCCTAGCCTATTCACTGCTAAGATTTTCGGGGACGAAAATCCCTAAGGGGGAGAGTTGTAACAGTCTATTTTTATCTAAATCGAAATAGTGGTTTTGGAACCACAAATACGAGGTTAGAAAATTATTTTAATTTTATAAGTGTTTACAACATGATAGCATGATTGTGTGAAAGTTTCGTGAAGTAATTTTATCGTTTGAGTGTTTAAATAGGTAAAAAGGACTAAATCGCATAAAATGCAAAAGTGGTGTTCTAATAGTTTAAAGTACCAAATGGTTATGAAACTGAACAGTGGAAGTCCTTAAGTGGAAATTAGACCATTATTATTGATAGTGGACAAAGATGGACACAAATTGAATGATTTATAAGGTTAATTAATAAGGTTAAATTAGTAATTTGGTAATAAATGATAATTAAATAAAACAAAACCATTTTTTTCTTAATTATCACCTTCCTTCATCGAAATTAGAAGAAAAAATATCCTTAAAAAGCTTGCTAGGGCTTGACACTTTGAGGAATCAATTGGTAAGTGATTTTGACTCAGTTTTTTATGATTTCTATGTTTTTGTGATCGTTGCAACTAGTTCTAGTTAGCCTAGGGACTATTTTGCAAAACTGTTAAAGATTTTGAAAGTTGCCTTTGATTAATGTTGTTGTGTTTTAATGCTTGTTGATGAAATATGAAACTTTGTTGTTAGATTATTAAGTTTTATCAAGTGATTTTAAGTAAAAATGTAAAATAGGGATTAATTTGTGAAAAGTGTAAAATTTATGGTTAAATGTGTGAAAAATTGATAAATATGGGCTACTAGGGACATTATAGTAATTCGACAAGCATGGGTATTAAAGGAATTTCATTAATTTGTGATTTTGTGAAATAAGGACTAAATTGTAAAAAAGTAAAAGTTTAGGGGAAATGTGTAAAATAGCCCTAATGTGTATTTTGGATTGAATTGAATAAATAGAGGAATAAATAAGCTAATTTTGATTATATATAGATCAAGAAAAGAGGAATCCAGACTTAGATCGGGGGAAAAGCAAAGTAATCGAATAGTTGACTTGTTTCATCGCTTTCGTATATGAGGTATGTTCGTATGGTAATAAATGTTGTTAAATTGTGTTATAAATGTATTGTTATTATTGAATTGAATTTATGGACATGATCGACAGAGAATCGATAGATTAAAATCCTGTACGAACCTTAAGAATAGTTTAGGATACAAATGTCATGACATAGGGATTTACCAAGATGATGTGATCCGGGTGCTAGTCTAGTACTTCCTACCGGTGGCTAGGTTCCAGCATGTGTTACTGTTCCTAACAGATTGTGTGAGCAACACCATGTAGCTAAGTCTTGACTAACAGTTTGTGTGAGCAAGCCCGTTGTTAGCTCAAGAGCGAGCATATATGTGATATGAGATAGCTTCAGTTATATATGTGGCACTTAGAGTGCAATGTGTTCCCAAGTATCCTTTGGTGATTCTGAATGGTTCAATGGGCATAATCAAGACAAGGATGAAAGTAAGATCGATTTAAGTGACACAGGTATGTATGGAACCTATATGAGTATTGAAATGAGGTAATTTGTGGAATTCATGTGTAACCATGTTTTGATTATGAGAAAGGTTGTGGATTGATATGTGTTATACCATATTATGGTTATTTGGTTGTATTGCATTTATTTGATGAGTTAAGTTTATTATCATACGAGCTTACTAAGCTGCAAAGCTTACTTTGTTTTATTTTTCCATGTTTTTTAGTGTTTCGAAGCTAGCTCGGATCCGGGGATCATCAGAGACTTCATTGCACTATCGAACATCTATTTTGGTACTTTTGAAATTGTATATATATGGTATATGTCATGTATAGGCTTTGGTCATTTTTGGTATGTTTGATGGATATGTATTTGGCCATTTGAAATTGCTTGTTAATGATATATGGTTGGATGTATTTATTTCCACGTGATATGGTTTATCTTGAAAGGGTTGATGATGGTTTATGTTGCTAAAATGGCTATTTGGTATGTGGTATCTGATTGCTTGAGAAAAGTTTGGTTGTAGGTTGGTTTGGATGATGAAATAGTTGATTTAGGTGACATGTTAAATATGTGGATTATGGCTAGTAAGCATGTTGATTTGGTATTTGTTTGAATAGGTAAGTAGCATTAGATTGAGTATTGAATTGGTTGAAGTAGATATAGTATATTGTGTGCATTTGATGATGATATTTGGCTGCATATTTCTATCTTGAAATGATACCATTTCAATTGTTGTAGGTGTGTGCAAATTGGATGGCAAATTGGCTTTGTAAATAGCCTATTATTGTCCACACGGGTAGAGACACGGGCATGTGTAATAGGTCAATTTAGACCCTAGTCGAAATAGTAGTTTTGAAACCACAAATCCTAGTCAAAAAATAATTTAATATTATTTTTGATGTTCATGGCATGTGATAAAGTATATGTGAAAGTTCTGTGTGATGATTTTATTGTTTGAGTGCCAAATTAAGAAAAAAGACCTAATCGCTTAAAATGGAAAGGCTATGTGCTAGATGTTAAAAGTCTTGAATTACTATGTCTTATTAAGTATGAGGTACCTATGATGCAAATAGACCATGGTTTTTATTAAATGACATAGAAGTACATGAATTAGTGGGTTTTTTGTGACATAAGGTTAAATAAGCAATTGAATAAATAAATGTTATTAATTATAACGAAACACATATTTTGTCCATTTTTCTTTGAATTTGATGAAAAACACAAACAAAAGAAAGGTTTTAAGCTTCTTTGATATTCAACCATTGAAGGATTTTATTAGGTATGTGATTTTGATCCATTTTTTATAATTTTTACGTTTTTGAGATCATTGTTATGTGTTCTTCAAAGCCCATGTCTCAATTTTTAAAATTCATGATGATTTTGATTTATGCCATTGATGAAATTTTAAGCTTTGTGATGTTTGATGATAGAAAATGAAAAATATGTGGTAGACTAATACGTTTTGTCTTAGAATTTTTGATGAATTTGAGTATTTGAGCTAAATTGTGAAAAATGAAAATTTGGAGGACTAAAATATGAAATAAATGAAATGTGTAGACTTGTATGAGCAATGTGAATATTTGGCTAAACTATGGTGTAGTGAAATTTTGTTTATTTTGTGATTTTATGAAATAGGGACTAAAGTGTCGAAATGTGAAAATATGAGGGCTAATTTGTAAAATGCCCTAAATATATGTCTTTGGATTGAATTAAATGAGATGTGAGATTGAATGGTTGAATTTAATTGTATTTAGATTAAGAGAGGAGAAATTCATATTTAGATCGAGGCAAGAACAAAGTACTCGATTGATCGACTAGTTTCATCGTAATATCGTTCGAGGTAAGTTCGTGTATAATACGTACTGCTTTGTGATATTCATATGTGATGTAGTGAATAGAAATGTGATAGTGAGGTTGAATATGTGAGCATGTGAATTGAATATACGAGGCACTAAGTGTGCAAATATTAAATGGCTACGGCTACTGAATATAACACTGAGTGTGCGTATGTGAAGTAGTGTTTGATGAATTGAGCACTAAGTGTGCGATACTGAGATAAGTTCAGTTTAATATAATGGCACTAAGTGTGCGATATTATTATAGCTTCAGCTAGATAATTGGCACTAAGTGTGTGAGCTCAGCGATTGCATTATAAACGATTGAACGAGTTAATGTGTCGAGCATAGAGGTGGTAAATGTAATAGCTAAGTACGAGATCGTACAAGTATGTATGGAACCTATGTGGTTGATGATGTTGCGTATGATATAGACGAACCTATGTGGTTGGTTATAATGTTTATGAAATAAATGAATCTATGTGATGGATGAATTGAGTAAAAGATAGATGAATGAATATATTCAAATGAGATGATTTGAGTAGAAATGTATATTATGATTTGTGAATAATAGATGTCGAAACCATTTTTAAGTTTTGAAAAACGGGGTCGACTTTTAAAAAAACGAAAACGGAGTCGCCACCAATCTTTTTAGGTGTGATTGGATCACCTTTTTAAAATATTAATTTTGGCCTACGAAAGTTCGAGAAAACGGGTTCGGGAGTCGGTTACATACGAGGAAGGATTAACACCCCCGTAATGCCCAAAAATTGGTACCAAACTGATTATAAAATGTCCTAGTGTCGAAGATTTGAAAAAGATTTTTTAATTTGATCCTTTTGAGTTTTAAAAACTTATAATTCCTTTTAAGAGACATTTAATTATTTAGGATAAAAATGACCGAATCATAGTAAGTTAGAGCACAATCCTTCATACTTCCCAAACATTAAATATCTTTCATTTTTGAAACCCCTATCTCAGAATATCAAATCATCACATCCAGTAAGTTAGGACGCAATATCTTAGATTTTCAAAGATAGTTTTTTATTTGAAAAATCACTTGTTTTAATTTGAAAAGGATACTTAGCCATTTAGAATTAACGAAGGAAATCGAAACCCAGTAAGTTAGGGCACGATTCTTTCGAAAATACCAAATGTCAAATATTGCCTTAATTTTTTTAAGAAAACTAATTTTTAGATAAAAAATGATAATTAAATATATTTTAAATACGATGCTTTGATCAAAATGCAACATACATATATTATAGAGCATAAATATTAAAGTAATATACAAATTACAAGATATATTATCATTTCGTACAAATATGGACAAATAAAAAGACAACATAAAATAATAGAACATACATGTAATAAAATAATTATGCAAGAGTAAAAATAAACAAAATCTAATTAAACTAAAACAAACTTCGAAATATATGCAATGAATTTAAAATCATAGAAAAGAAAAAAATGAGATATTTTAAACAACAAATGGATATTTTAAAAAAAATGATAATGTCAAATAATATATTTTTAAAAGGATATATGTATATAATAATTAAGTTGTTATAAAAAATTTAAGATTCTTTTAAAGGGAAATATTATTATATATAATAATTTAATATATAAAAAACAAGGGTAATATATATACAAAAGAATTTGCATTATTAAATCAATTTAAAATATTATATATATTAATGTATTTTAAATAAATAATATAAGACTTAGAGAAAAAAAACATGGTATATAACAATTTTTTTAAAAAAATACATATTTAAAAAATAAATAATATACACAAATTTTGTACTATTAAATCAATTTAAAGCATAATATAATATATATAAATTATAAAATAACACGTTATAGATAATAAAAACATATATAAAAGAAAACTAAGTCAAAATAAAATAATTTAATAACTAAGATAATAATACGTAATAGATAATAAAATAATTTTATAAAATAATGCGTAATAGATAAATCAATTTAAAGCATAGTATAATATATATACGTAATAGATAATAAATTTTATATAAAAATATAAGATAATAATATATATTCAAAAAATTAAAATAAATATATAAAAAAACTAAGTCAAAATAAAAGTTAAATAAAAAAAGGATTAAAAATGAATTTAAATAATATTTTTGGGGTAATTTTAAAAAGAATAAAACTAGATTTAGGCTTAATTAAAACGCGCGTTAAAAGTGAGGGACTCACTGGGCAAATTGCCCTATTCCTAAAAACAGCGTCGTTCTAATATTCAGGTTTACAAAATGGCTTCGGGACTAAATTGAAACTAAAACAAATATTTAGGGATAAATTAAAAATAAGAAAAGTTGTAATTGGACTAAATTGCACAAATATAAAAATGCGGAAGGACTTAGAGGGAAAATATCCCAATTTCATAAAACGTGCGGATCTTTCCCGGATAAACGGGTCAACGCGCGGATCTTGGCCTAAAAACGACGCCGTTTTGGGCAATCATAGCTTATCCCAAAACGACATCGTACAGTGGCTCTATAAAAGCTAAAAAAAACTTGAAAATTCATTTTTAAACCACTTTCTAAAAAAAACTCAGAGAATTCTCTGAAAGCTCTCGGAGCTCTGGTCAGTGGCCATCCCGGCTCCGTCATCGAGCTCCTCCGCACTCGGCCACCACGCGCCTCATGCTCCTTCGTCAGAGCCACCATATACGGCGGTCAGGGGTTTAAAAACTCCTCTTTTTTCGTGATTCCACAGGTAACTCTCCTTCCTTTTGTTTGAGTACCATTGATACTTGTAAAAAATCGATTTGCATGTATGTAATAGAAAAGAAATAAAAAAAAATAAATCTCAACAAAATAACAGTAAAACAAAAATCACCTTTTCTCTGATTAAAACTGTTTTTCATTTATCGTAATATCTGTATAGTGTCCATGTCCGTTACATATTACAAAAAGGGCTTTTATAGCCTCTGTAAATCGTTAAAAATTTGGAAAAGAAATCTTCAATTTCTTGCCATGTCTCTGGCTGCTTTCTTTCCTTTGTTTGCAGGTAAACGTGAAGATCTGGTGGCAAGGGCCCGTTGATTGCGGCACGACGAGGGGACCGTGCTAACACTTGCGGCGCCTAGGGTTTCAGAAACCCTAGGCTCACTGATTCAGTTTAGGAGTTGGGTCCTTTGGGCCGTATAGTTTTTGGTTTTAGGTGGGTTACGGGTATTTGGGTCTTGGATGTAATTGGGTTCCGGGTAATTGTTTAGGGGTAGGCTTAGTTAGTATTTGGGTTTTCAATTCGGGCTTGGGGTAATGGTTTGAATTTTGGGCCATTTAAAATATGTATTTGGGCCTACTTTATTGTAAAAACAAACATTGGACTTTTATTATTTTTTGGTTTTTATTGGTTTTTTCATTTATTTTTGTTTTGTATATGGGCTAGGCAAATTTGG
This sequence comes from Gossypium stocksii, assembly GCA_020496765.1. Lineage (NCBI taxonomy): Eukaryota > Viridiplantae > Streptophyta > Magnoliopsida > Malvales > Malvaceae > Gossypium > Gossypium stocksii. The sequence continues at coordinate 33,141,554 of CM035627.1, forward strand.
GTTATTACAATAGAAAGTTCTTGAAAATGAGAAAGAAATGTGGATGAGATTGATTAATGAGTTGGATTAAGCTTTGTGCTAGTTTAATTGTTTGATTTCATTAAATTGTTAAATTAAATGTATTATATTACGAGCTTACTAAGCGTAAAGCTTATCGTGTGAAAATTTTACTCTGTTTTACAATGTTATAAAGCTAGCTAGGATGCAAGAATCGTCAGTGACTAAATCACACTATCGGACATCTATTTTGGTATCTTTTGTAAATGTACATACTAAAGTATGGCATGTATAGTCTACAAGTAATGTGGTATATTTTGTGTAGTGTAAATCTTGCCATGAGATATGGCATGATAGTGAATGTGATTTTGGGTTAATTTTGGTATGTACTTTGTGTTGTTAATTGGTAATTTATAATGTGTATTTATATGGCCTAGTATGAAATGGTTATGTTGAGAAGTTTGGTATGAAATTTGGTTGTGGTTTTGGTGTGATGCTTGTAGGTTCAAGAAAATTGGGTATCAAATGTGGCTTAAACCAAGCTTAGTTTCATGCCACACGGCCTGAGCACACAACCATGTAACCCCTATTTTGTAGCGACTTAAGTTTGGTACACGGGCTGGACACACGAGCGTGTCTGGTAACCGTGTGGACAAGTCAGGATGACATACTGGCTGGACACACGGGCGTGTCTGGTGACTGTATGATCAACTCAGTGTTGCACACAGGCTAAGGATGATTAGGGCATGGCCTAACCACATGGGCGTGTGCCCTGTTTTAGAGGAAAATTCTTCTAAGTCTCGTAGAGGTTTCAAATGTTATCAGTTGAGTCCCGACCCCTTCTTAAAGCATGTTTAAGGTCTCGTTGACTTTCTAAAGGGACTTAGTGATGATGTATGATTGTGAATTGATGTTGTATCAGAAATGATTGAATGATGTTTAAGTAATCGGTAATACATTGTAACCCTAATCTGGCGACAGATACGGGTTAGGGGTGTTACAGCGTGTGTCTCAATCGTGTGCGACACACGGTCATGGTACACGGTCGTGTGTCCCCTAAAGCATTTAATAGTAACAAGTCAGTGAGTTACACAGCCTAGACATACGGGATTGTGGTCAGCCGTGTGACACAAGTCAGAGAGTTACACGGGGTAGGACACGGTCTAAGACATGGCTATGTGCTCCCATTTCGAATGTCCACGTGGCCTGTGATACTGACGTGTCTGGTGGCCATGTGAGACACACGGCCTATACACACAGGCGTGTGTCCCCTGTTTTAAGCAAAATTTTCTAAGTTTCTTAAAGTTTTCATGAGTTATCAGTTTAGTCCCGAACCACTCATGTTGCATGTTTAAGGTTTCGTAAGCCCTTATAAGGGACAATGAGTATGAATGTGATTGATATATACTTATGAATGATAATGAATGTGAAATAAATTTTGAGTTATGTTATGAGCTTAGTAATGCCTCTTAACCCTATTCCGGTGACAGATACGGGTTAAGGGTGTTACATTGATTAATTGAAAATTCTTTCTAATTAAAGCCCCTATTATCACATTAACTCGTGCCATGGATTCCCTTATTAGATTTGACTCTAATCTGATAGATTTATGTTGTCCTATTTCTAGGGTTGCTTGCAACTCCATTTAATTACGCAATATCAACCTTCGATTTAAGCACATCAAATATGGATCAATAATCTAGAAATATCAAACCAAGAATTAAGCACACATAATTGAGAATAAGAAACTAAGTATTTATTGTGTAAAATAAAAATCAAATCACAGAATCCATCATACAGTTCATCTCCCTTAGGTATTTAGAAAATTATTTCATGCTTTAAAATAAAAACATCCTAAAGATAGTATAATAGAAAGAAACAAAGAAACTCATGATAATCTCCTAAGAAATCAACTGCGAATCTTCAATCTTGACAGAAATCTACCTTAGAATCAGCTTGAATGGTGTTTTTCGAGTTGTTTTCTTAAATATTCTATGGCGTCCCACTCTTATTTTCTTATTTTTGTCATATATACGTCTTAGAATGCTAGAAAAACATAAAATAGTTTGTGCAAATATTATCTCCCAAATTCACGCATAATAAAGAAATGAATCATGAATAGATTTTATCTTTGCTTTTTGTTCTTTTAATTTGATATGTGAATACTAATTTGATTTATAAATCTCAAAAAATTAAAACCTAAAACTTTTATCATGAATCTCAAAGATTCAACATATATATAATTGAAATATTAAAACAAAATATCAAATTCATAAAATTTCATGAACCAAACATTTCAAAAAGAATAGAAACTTAATCAATTCATAATAATTTGACATGACCAAACTTTGTGCCAATTGTTAGAATCGAAAGAATTTGATATAAACCGATAACTATCATGCTAGGTCATTAAAAAAAAAAAACTATATGCGGAAGCATACCTGAATCTATTGTTGGAGATTACCCAAAAGATTTTGATCTTCCAAGAAAATAGTTTCTCTTTGTATTCTCTTTGTTGAGAATAGAAAAGAAATACGAGATATATATCTATTTCTTGGAGACCATTACATTTTTTTAAATAATTTATTATTAAATTTATTTTTGGTATTTATAATTTAACTTATCATCAAATTATAAATACAATTTATTGTATCTACACATTATTTACATGACACTTATAACATAATTAGCTACTTAATTTTATATCATATTTTATAATAACATTATACATTATAACGTATGTACCCATAATTAAAAATTTTAATCCAACATTAATTAATTTAAATTTTAAGTTTCTGCCTATAAGTAAGTTGTCGGTATGTAGTTTGACCAATAAATTTTTTTGGGCAGCGGAAAATTTTGGATCGTGTGTCGTTTATTGCTTTCAATTTTTATGTTTATTTTAATGTGTTATTTCAATAAAATAATCTCAAGGGTGAGAGGATGGCATTTAAAAATTAATTAAAACATAACTCAGATGAATATACGAATATTTTAAAATTCATATAATATAAATTTTTAATGTATTAACGTTATATAAATAAAAATAAATTAAACACAGATAACAAACAAAAATAAGTTGTTGATTTAAGAAGATTTGATGGATTTTATTGCCACATTCTTGGTAAAATACTTTACAATTTTAATAAAAATTTAAACTATTTTTATTGTTAGGTATCTTTCATGTTCATTTTATGATCCGTGTTTAGTGTTTATGTTTATATTTTTTAACAATGTTATTTTCAAAGCTTAAACCTAAATTCTCTTATTGAAAGTACAAAATATTTTATCACTATATCAAACATTTATTGAAAAATTATCCATATTTTAAAACTTAGTAAAATAAAATTATTAAATTACTATAGATTAAATTAAAAATATAATTTCCTAATTAAATGGAAAAAAAATAAAATATTCTAGATAAAATTTGTTTATAATGATGTAAATATACTTGAAGTGAGTACCATCTTATCTATTTTCGTCTATTTGTAAAAATGCTATCAAAATAAACTTTATTAATTTGCTAGTCCGTCCTGCTGTTTTTATATTATATTATGGGGAGAAAATATTTAAATCTTGATAACATAAAGTATTTAACTATTTGGTAATAACATGATATCATTAATTATTATTAATTATTTGAATTAATCAATGCAATTGTAAAAATAAAAAACCGAATTATTTCAAAATTAAATATAAAAATTAAATTACAAAAGTGAGCATATTATCTTATAATGATTAAAAATGATTAAATTTCAAATTTATGCATAGTAGAGGGACCAAAACTACAATTTGGTCATTATCTTATAATAACCAAAAAAGATTAAATTCTAAATGTGAGCATAATAGAGGGGTCAAAACTACAATTTAATCATCATCTTATATGACTAAAAGGGATTAAATCCCAAATGTTAGCATAGCAAGGGATCAAATTTGAATTTCACCATATTTTGTCATGAGTAATTAAAGATAGACAAGACGTGCCATGTAGGAACGCATTAAAGCCTTCCTTCTATGTATAACAGTGTAATATATGAAATAAGCAAGGAAAGAAAAAAGAAAAAGAAAAGGAAAAAGAGAAAACTTATAGGGATGGTGCTCGCATTACAGCTGTCCATGGATGGGATGTGTTGTCTTGACTGGAGTTAAATTTGGATAATTTTTTATTTATTTTTGAACTAATTTGATTAGATTCAAATTTAAATTTAATAAAATTTAAAATAAATTTATTTAAATTTAATTATAAATATTAAATTAATATAAAGTTATATTTTATTATTTTATAATTTTAAAAAAGTAATACAACTTTTTTGGATGCATGAATTTGGATTAGGTTAAAAAATATTTTAGAAACGGGATTTAGTCCGGTATCACTCAAGAACACTTATAGTTTGGTTTAATGATAAGTTTGAAATTTTAATTAGGATGGTATTAGTTTCTATTGTCACATGAGTTGCATGTGATTTTACGTATTTAATTTTTTAAATATTATATTTTTTGAATAAAATGAATTGGGTTTTCTAAAATAATATTATATTGTACAAGAAATCAAAATTAAAAAAAATTGGAAATAAGAACAAAACCCACTTCCTCGGGAAACCTGTGAAAAAATAGGAAATAAAATCCTATTGATATTGCCTATTCTATTAAGATAAAATAGAAATAAAAATAAGAAAACCTGTGAAAAAATAAAAAATTGTCAAAAGTAAAGCCCACTTCCTCCGGAAGATTCACACCCGTCCCATCATATGTCCCTCCATTAATTACCTGACAATTTATCTTTCCCAAAAGCTTCTTTTCCATTCAAAGCAACGCTCCCTTAATATCCCAAGAATAATCTTTTCAAAACATTTTACTCCAAACGTTTTGATTTTCATGGAGCAAACCTTCATTTTCCTCACAAAAACCTTAGTCTGGTTCTCTAACCCATTTGTCCTCTAGTGTTTTGACTGCATACCTTGGTACCGCTCCTTCCAGGTAAAATCCTCTCTTTTGCTTCAGACTTTCAGTGGCTATGATGTCTACCAAAGTGTTTGCTATTCGATGGACATGTTGAAATTTTATGGATTTGAACTCTTTCTGTATATTTTTTAAATCGTGTATGACGGAGCAAATTTCTGATTTATCTCTGGATTTTGAAATACATTTTCTTATTATTGAGATCGAGTTCCCTTCAACATAGATTCTATGCTATTTCATTTCTAACCCCAATCTTACTGCTTCTAAACATGCATGTGCCTCTGTTGCGAAAGCCAAATTAACATTCTCATGTATGGTCGCTTTGGAGGCAATCACTCCTCCTTTTCCGTTTCTAGCAACTATTCCCAAGCTTGATCTAAAATAATCTCGATTAAACCCTACATCAAAGTTGATTTTTATGTCTTCTCTAGAAGGCGGAACCCATGAGTCTTTGATTGGTGCCTTTGTGAGTCCAGTTTGCTCTAGTCTATCCAACTCCGCTATGTATTTTTTAATAAAAGAGACAATATCTGTACTATATTTCTTTATTTTTTCATGCACATATTTGTTTCTCTCTGTCCAGATGACCTAAAGGGACACACAGAGTATTCGCTTCTGGAGATTTGAGCAATTATCAAAAGCCCAAGTAAGCCATTCAAACAAGTTAAGCACCATACTCTGATTTAGCTGTAATGACCCAAATTCCATGGGCACCGGAAAAGTGAATTTAGAGCCTCTGTCTTAGGAAAACAAGTCCGTAAATATTTATTAAAAATATTTACGAAGTTAGTTACGAGTTGAATTAGATTTTTGATAAGTGAATTTAGTTTAATTAGAAATAATTAGTAGAAAGGACTAAATTGAATAGAGCATAAAAGTTTAATTATAGAATAGAGAAAAGTTAAAGGGTTAAATTAGTAATTAAACCAAATTAGTGACATGTGTATGTTAGAGAACGAATACATGTGTATTTAAATTATTAGTACAAATGTATATTAGATATATATTTACTTATAATTTAAGTAAAATATTATTATTATTATTATTATTATTATTATTATTATTATTATGTCATATTATAATTTATTTAATAAATAAGTGGTGCCAAATGTATGGTGATGGGATAATACATGTGTATATATATGTATTAATACACATGTAATATTTTTATTAGTTATTAATTAGATATTTTATAATAAGGATTAATTAAGTAAATAATAGTAAAAAGAAATAAAGAAAACAAAGAAGAAGAACAAAGAAAGTTATAAAGAAGTAACAAAAATTTGGGAAAGAAAAGAAGAAAAGAAGAAAAAAAGAAAAAGGAGAAATTGGAGAATTGAAGCTTAGAAGTTTGAAAGGTAAGTCAATTAAGCCCTTATTCTTTAATTTAAATGTTTTAGAAGCTTTAGAATTGAGTCTTGTTGAAACTAAGTGGAAGTTATGGAGGTTTTTAAGTTTTTGAGTAAAGTTTATGTTGGGTAAATGGTTGAATTAAGGGCTTAATTGATAGAATTATTAATTTGAATTGATTAAGGGATTAAATTGTAAAAGAGGTTATAAGTTTTGTGTTTGAGGGACTAAGTTGAAAGAAAACTTGCATTAGGGCTCTAATATGAACATTTGATAGTTAATAGGAATATGGAAGGAAATTGAGTATAAATAAAGTAGTAATTAAGCTAGAAAAGTAAATGGGTTCAATTGAGTTAAATTAGAAATTTAGGTAAAAATTTAATATTTAATGTGAAATGTGTGTGTAATTAATTAATTGTAATTATGCTAATTTTCGTAGCAAACAAGGAAATCCAGATGTCTAATACGAAGGGGAAGGAAAAAGTGATCAAGGAATAGCTCGAGAAATATCAGTTTGTATTATCATAATTCATGTTATTTATTATTATGTGTTTAATTTTATTATATATATATATATATGCATGGGATTGAAATTAGGATAAATAGTGATATTTGATTTGAATGTGATTGGATATGATTAGTGAATATGTACATTTATATATGTGTGAAATTGTTTTATGAATTATATGTGTATCAAAGTGAAAATGTATGACGATATGAATTGGAAACAATTTGTGTTTGAAATGAGAAAGATGTGAGAAATGTGACTGAAGTATTAATTGATGCAAATTTGAATGATCGTGAGCAATTGATAAGTGAATTTTGAAGTGGAAGTGAATTTGATATTGAAAGTGAAATTACTATGTGATTTCGATACCCTATTAACTAGTCGGGTTAGGGTGGATATAGTTGGCATGCCATAGGATTGGAAGAGATCAGGGATTCTTCAACCTCGAGTCGATGAGACACTTGGTGTGTTATAGATTTGCTTCGGATAGTTTCGATGAGGCGTTGGTCGCCACTTTGCTTCGGCTCAGCCAATGAGACACTTGGTGTGTCATAGATGTACTTCGAATTATCCGATGAGGCGTTGGTCGCCACTTTACTTCGGCTATGCTGATGAGGCGTTGGTCGCCATTCTGGTGTGTTTGGTTTGGATACGTGTATCCTCCAAGGTCCGAGTCAAGTTAATAGGGGAAAGTAAGTGAAATGATAAATTTTGAATAAATATGATTGAGTTATTGAAATGAGATTTGTGATATGTGATTGAAGGCATGAATCAAAGATTCATGAAATGTTCAAAGTTGAAATGTGATTTGAGATATCTTATGTGATTGGGAAATAATTCAAGGATTTATGAATTGTTAGAAATTTTATTGATGAGATATTGAACCAAATATTGGAAATGATGTAATGGAAATATGATAGATTAGTATGAAACTATATTTATGATTTGTTATTATTTGTTTATGATATGATATGTTATTATTGTTATAATTTGAATTATGATAATACCACTGAATATTTTCAATACTCAGCGTACGGTTATTTTCCATGCGCAAGATAGGTCAAGTAAAGTCTGGCTCAGCATCTGAATCAATCCCGGCTTCAGCTCAATTTTGGTGATGAATCTATCTTTTAAAAATGCGGCATGTACTAGGTTTGGTTTTAGCCACTTGTAATTACTTATGTTTTAAATGTAAATATGGTGTATAAACCTTAAGAAGTTTTTGGTATGAATGAATGAATATTTGCCAAGTTTGAAAATAAAATGAATGGTATTTGATTAAGATTTATAAGTCAATGATTTGGGCATGAATTGGGCATGTTTAGTGGGTGAAAGTAGCTTAAAAATGATGAAAAATGTTGTTTTCACACGGCCAAGACACATGGGCGTGTGCCCAGGCCGTGTGGCAAAGTTAGGCTTGCTCACGGGCTAGTTCCACGGGTGTGTGTAGCAAGTCAGATCTGCCCACGGCCATGGGAACCCCACGGGCAGGCCACACGGGCATGTCCCAGGCCGCACGGGTGTGTGCCCCTATTTTCAAAGAAAAGTTTCTAAAGTTCCTGGTTTAATTCCAAATCACTTCCTAAGCTTATTTTGGGCCCCGTAGGCCCATATTAAGGACTTTTTAATGGAATTTGGAAAGTTTTAGATTAAAACTCAAATTTATGACTTATTTTTATTTGTTTATTAGTTTATAAGTCCGGTAATGCCTTGTAACTCTGTTCCGGCTACGGTTTGGGGTTAGGGGGTGTTACATTAGCTATCCTAAGTTCACTAATTTCCATACTTCTTCTGAAACAGGATAGTGAAGAAAAACATGCATTATGGTTTCAGTTGCTTCCCCATATCTTGGGCAGTTTGTATTTGTTGCTAATATATTAAAATGTAGATTTACTTTTGTAGGGATGTAATTTTTTTGAGATACGTCATACTGTAATCTTAATTTTAGAAGGGAGTTTTAGATTCCATAGTGCTCGATAGAAATTTCTAGATGATAGTTGGAGTAGGAATACCTATCTGTAATACCTATCCCGATGGTTCACCCATCTAGGCGACTTCATCTTCTAGTGGAATTGCTGCTAATGGGAGATGAAGGATCCTACCCGCATCAACCATGTTAAAGGTATTGGAAATTAATTCTTTCATCCATTCTCTCTTATTATTATCAATAAGCTCTGCAACATACTCCAAATTACAATTAATAACTTGATGACTTAACCTGCAATTATCGAAACTTGGTAACCATGCATGATTAAAAATGGAAACATTCTCGCATTTTCCCACTCTCCAACATGTTCCTTCTTGAAGCACTTTCTTTGATACCTATATACTTTTCTATGTGTAAGACGCATTTGATTTTAATGTTGCCTATAGAAAATCTGAGTTTGGGTAATATTTGGCTTTAAGGACTTGTTCCAATAATGATTCTAGGTTCATTACAAGTTTCCATCATTGTTTTGCTAATAAGGCTACGTTGAAGTTTGCCAAATTTTGAAAACCCAGGCCCCCATTTTCCTTCAGTTCACATAAGTTTCCCCACGTACACTAATGTAAACCCCTTTTTTCTTGAGATTTCTGCCACCAAAACTTGGCCATTATTCCTTCTATTTCATCACAAAATTTTTTTGGGAGTAGAAAGCATTACATGGAATATGTTATGATAGATTGTAGAACTACTTTAATAAAAACTTCTTTTCCTCCTTGCGATAAGAATCGTGTGCTCCAATTATCAATTTTTCTTTTCATTCGATCCCTTAAGCTTTGAAAAGAGGCTTTTTTCTTTCTACCGACTATATTAGGGAGTCTCAAGTACTTTTTTGCATTATTTGAATATCTCACTCCCATATCTTTAAATAATTGTAATCTCACATTTTCAAGAGTATTTGCACTAAAGAAAACTGTAGATTTTTCAAAATTTATACACTGTCCCTAGCAGTCTTTATACTCTTTCAATGTGTTTTTCAAAGCGATTACTCCTATAGTTGTAGCTTCTCCAAAGAGTGTATAGTCATCGGTAAAAAGTAAGTGTGAAATTGAGGGCCCACTTTGACTTGCCCTAACCCCCTTTAATTTCCCCTCTTTTCCAGTTAGACGCATAGGTGTGGATAAACCCTCCCTACAAATCAGAAAGAGAAAAGGGCTTAAAGGGTCTCCTTGCCTTAGCCTTCTTGTAGATTTAAACTTCTCTCCTCTTAGCCCATTTATGCTTACTAAATATGAAACAATTGAAATGCACTCTATCACCGTATCCACCCAGGGCTTTGCGAAACACATTTTAGTCATCATTTCTTGCAAAAAAACCTTATTCCACTCTATCGTAAGCTTTATTCATGTCTAATTTAATGCCATTAACCCTTTATTTCCTTCTATTTTTTTACCAAAAGTATGCAAAATTTCATATGCTAATAAGATATTGTCTAGTATCACTCTGCCTGGGATAAAACCACTTTGAGATTTATCAACACATAAATCAAGGACTATTTGTAAGCAATTTGCCACCATTTTACTTAACACCTTATAAATGACCCTACATAAACTAATTGGTCGAAAACTAGACATATTGATAGGGTTTTGGGTCTTCGGGATTAAAACTATATTAATAGCATTTAGTTTATCCATGCTCTTTCTTTCGTTAAGGATATGTAAGCAAAATAGACTAACCTCCTTTTTGACAATATGCCAGCAACGTTGAAAAAAAAGGCCGAAAAATCGTCAATGCCTGGTGCCTTAGTAGGTCCCATATCTTTTACCACACCAAAAACTTCTTCCTCTCAATAGGGCTTTGTAAGCTCTTTGTTCATATCATCAAATATATAGGTTTCCACCCCTGATAAAATATGTTGCGTATTAGACTCCCCTTTATTTGATATGAAAATGCTTTCAAAGAAATTTTTACAATATGTGCCATCTTGCTATGATCCCTTGTGGCCCTACCTTTTTTAGTTTCAAGGCAATTGATTGTATTCCTCTTCTTGTGTTGTAAGGTAAAGGAGTGAAAGAATTTTGGGTTTTTATCACCCACCTTAAGCCAATTAATCCTCACCCTTTGTTCCCAATATAATTCCTGCTTGTCAATTTCCCAATTTAGTTGTAATTTTGCATCAATTAAACCATTCAAAGTTTCAGTTTGTCGATCTTCTTTTTGTAAATCCTCCAGACTTCTATACAATTACGCTTTAAGTTCATGTCTTTTCCATTTGATATCTCGGTTCCATCTCATCAAATTCCTACCTAAGCACTCTAATTTATGTAATAAATCCCCATTTTTTAGACTCCAAAATCTTTAAACTTTTTCTCAAACGTCTCATTCATCATCCACCAAGCTTCAAAATGAAAGTCTTTTTTATTCCTCATTGTACCTTGTTGTTCTAATTGAATTAAGTGAGCGTAATGGTCAAAGAATGAGTGTGGTAGATGACTAATTGAAGCTTGCGTAAATTGTAATAGCCAACTTGTATTTGCCACTCCCCTTTCAAGCCACTCCCTTATATTGGTTTCCACTGAATTTCCCCTTTCCTATGTAAACCATGGGCCAGAAAAACCCATATCATAAATGCCACATTCCCATAGTGTTTCACGAAATTGCTCCATTCATTTTTCTTCTCTTGGCTACCCACCCTTTTTCTTAAATGTATATAGAATTCATTGAAGTCTCCACAAACTAATCATGGAGGATTAAATTCATACTCAGTCTTCTTAATTCATTCTATGAGTCATTTCTCTCGTTTGCATATAGAAAACCGTAGAATCCCATGAAGCGCCATTTCACTTGCTGTTCTTTTAATTTGATCATCATGTTTATATAATTACTTGAGAAGCTTCGTAATGTAATATCCTCCTCTTTTTTCCATGTTAAACTCAAACCTCTCTTGCTCCCATCCGCTCCCATCTCAATCTCGTTAATGAAACCATACTTTCTTCTGATTGATTCAATGTTTCTTTTATCAATTTTTGTCTTCATAAATAAGAAAATTTAGGGTTTATATAACTTCATTACATTCCAAAGTCAACATACTGCCTGTGGGTTTCTCAAACCACAAACATTACAACATAATTGTAACACCCGTTACTCGTGTTCAATGTCGGAATATGATACAAGGCGATATCTTACTAAAACACATACAAACATACATTTCTGAGTCGATGGATTCCATTCCAAATTTAAAACTTTTCAAACTTTGCCTTTCAGTCCCTAATATGGGCTTACGAGGCCCAAAACACACTTTAGACCCGATTCGAGACTATTCCAAGTACTTAAAAAACTTTTAAGAAAAGCCATTGAAAACAGGGTACACGCCCGTGTGGATGGGCAACACGCCCGTGTGGCCTCAGAACATGGCCGTGTTGAAGGCCCATATTGCTCACACGACCTAAGCATATAGGGACATGCACGTGCCCTCGCCCGGGTGGATTTATTTTCTAACATTGAACCTATAAGGGTTTTCACACGGCCTGACACGTGCCAGTGTCCCTGGCCCGTGTCCCTCACACGGCCATAACATACCCATGTCTTAGCCCGTGTGTGAAAACCTTGACATTCTATTTCTAACGTCATCAACTCTTAAAGGTCACACGGCCAAGGCACACGTCCGTGTGCTAGGCCGTGTCTTTCACACAGTTAAGACACATGATCATGTCTCAACCTATGTGGTTACTGTGTGGTTACTACTAGGTAGTTAATTTTGCCAACTAAAGGTGTAGGGGACACATGACCTGACCATAAGCCCGTTGTAACACCCCAAACCCGGCCTAGAAGTTAGGCCCAAATCTGGCGTGTCACATTAAAGTGTTTTTCGAAAACCAAGTTTTCATTGAAAACCCTTCTTGTTTAAATATTTGTGTAAAACCTTAGTTTGTATTTGATCAATTCCCAATGTGGTTTATTAAAAAGATTATTCCCTATTAAAGTCATTATTGATTATAAAATCTTAATCGTTGCGGAAGCTTAATTTAAAACAGAGGTTGTTTTGGAAAAAACTCATTTTTACCACTAGCAATTATAAAATCACAATAAAATCCCAAATTTAAAAATAATCCAGAAGTTATAAAAGCCTTATTACAATCCAATAAAAATAATTTAAAATAAGGTAAATAAATAAAACTACTGATCATTAAAGCAAGTTGCAGTGTAGCCACCTCCGAGTCCCCTCCATCATCTAGCCGCCTATTGAGGGTCACCTAAAAAAAATTAAAAAGAGGGAGTGAGTTTATGAAAACTCAGTGTGTACATCCCTCGATAGACACATAACATGCATTAAACAATTTGGGCCTAAGCCTTATCCAATATCGGTGGTCTTTGGGCCTTAGCCCATAGTGGCCTCGATTGGGCCTGAGCCCAAATCTTAACATACAGTGGCCTTAGGCTTTAGCCCAAATCACAAAAATATCAATATGATTATGCAATGTGCAATTACCCATAACCAACCCTGTACACCCCCTTCCAACCCTACACTCCTGTGGGGAGATACTTAACCCACCTATCCTTATACACCCGGTGTGGCACCGGTTGTGGCACCACTTATCGTTGTAGCATAGCTGCTCATATTCAGTGTAGCATCGATTGCGACACTACTTATCGGTGCAACATAGCTGCTCGATGGCTAAAAAGCCTGCGGTTGCTATAAAGCCTTCGGTGGCTAAAAAGCCTGCGGTGGATCCACAGTCATCAAGTGATTGTGCGACCATTATATACTCTTCCTCCAATCATAATCCTAGCCCATATGCAACATAATAACACATGAATGCAATAGATAACATATAGCATGCATAAGTCATACTCATGGCACATAGGGGTATTTTGGTAATTTGCCAACTAAAGGTTTTTCTATAATCTTGTAGGTCACGGGTATCTCAGTGATTCTGCCCTACAAGGGTATTTCAGTAATTCTACCCTACAGGGATATTTCAGTAATTCTACCCTACAGAGATATTTCAGTAATTCTACCCTACAAGGGTATTCCAGTAATTCTATCCTATAGGGGTATTTTAGTAATTTCTTAACACCATAGGTCTAATTACGTACCTTTTCCCGTCAACAAGTCTCCGTTGGCTAAAGTGAAAAGATACTGTGCACCAGGTAGGATTCCAGAGAAGATGAGGTGAGTCATTAAGACGACTTAAATACCAAGCTCTCCCTAGATCCAATCCTAGACATGCATATGCCTATTGCCACACTTTAACCTTATGACTTGTCCATAGTTACACTTAATTGGTTAATTAAGTTTTATGTCTGCTTAAAAGATTATAAGTTACTAAGCCTAAAAGTCCATTACATAACCCTAACTAGTCCACATACATTCATATAGCCCCTTAGGCCCAATCACATTTATATGGCCCACTAGGCCCAGTCAAATTTATACGGCCCATTAGGCCCAAATCTATTCCAAGCCATACAACCAACTTAATCAGCTCGTCACTTATTACCAGTTTACCAATTTTTGCTTATCTAGCCCACGAGCCCGTCAGCCTGTTTGGCCCATTCTGGCCCAGTTGGCCAAAACGTGACCCAAGTCCATGAGATCGCTCATGGGGTCTCTGGTAACGCATCGATTACCCTCGAGTGTTCGCATACTCGCACGACTACCGTAGCCAAACTTTCAGCTTTTCGGCATTTTAGCATTTCGGCATTTCAGAATTTCGACATTTCGGGATTTGCCGATCTATTGTGTGTGTGAAGTGTATGTACACACCTGATAACAAACGTGCTACGATCTTCTTAGCCACGAACCTACAAACAATATTGTTCCCTAATTAATCATATGCCTAACAAATATCCTTACCCAAAAACCGAAATCTTACCATTTGCCTTACCTTGAGCGACAAGTCCTAATAGCCCTTGCTTAATCACTAACCTCGATTATTTCCTAAATCTGCATCAACTTAACCATTAAAGATTGAATCATGAGTGATTCGCATCAATCTTAAGTCACCCACACATCATCTAAGATCATTTGGCCATCAACCAATCCAAAATAAAGATGAGATACTTACCCAAAACTCGAAACGCATAAGGAGTAATTCGGCAGAAATCTAGAGAACAAAGATTCAATATCGATCCCCAAGAATCAGTCAGCCAAAGTTGAAGAAAATAGTGGCGTCAGAGAAGGGATTCAGCCAAAGTGTTTTCGGCTTTAGAGTCTGGTGATGAAAGGAGATATTCGGCACAAGAAAATCAAACAAAGAAAAGAAAATAATTTGTTGAGAAGGAAAAGAGAAGAATCGACACAAGACAGAAAGAAGAAGAAGAAGTCGGCACTTACTGAAAAAGGGGTTTCGGCTTTTAAATATTTGGAGTGAAAAGTGTTTAGAATGGCTAAAACCTGAATGGGTAGATGCTATATTCGGCTCTTTGAAGGAGAACATATAAATCACGAATGAAAAGAAATCACTTACTACCTAGTTGCACGAAAACAAACCGAAACCAATAGAGAAAAAAATGCAGAAAGAATGACAAGAGAATTCGGCATAACACTAATATAGCCGAAATTGCCTTCTCTAATTGCCTATTCGGCTCCAACTCCTCTCTTATCCCAATCTCCTAATTTTCCTCCAAATTATCCATATGATCTCCTCCTTGAATTTCTCACATGGACACCTCCTTCAGGAATTTAACTCCAACGCCACTACTAACCATCCAAGCATAAAAATTAAATCCCCAAATATTACCATGCTAGCACTCGAACCTAGGATCCCCTTGCCAGCTATTGACGCCACCTCCCTGCTCCCTAAGTGGCGCCACTTAGCCAGTACACCACAACCTCCTTTGTGTCCTATTTCTTCTCCATTTATTTAAAAGCCATGCTACTCGAAGTCAGGGTTCTTTTAGTACTTAAACTAAAATTTCTCCACCTCAAAGCTCGAACTTAGAACTTAATAAATTACCCTTTAACAGTAGAGCAGACATTTAATTGTGTCATTTCCTTGAACAATTAAATACTTATGAGCCGTCTCCTAACTGATCCCTTGCTCAAGGCCCAATACTTCTAGGCCCAAAATTAGGGCGTTACACCCGAGGGGCGAATCATGTGTCACACGTGGCCTCGACACACACCCGTGTGTCTACCCGTATGGACAATATAAGGCTATTTGCCAAGCCTTTTGCCACCCTGAAATAAGATCAAGTGTATACCAATACATAGCATGGCATAAATACTCAACCAAATAATCATAATTAGACATCCACACATCAATACATGACCAATCCAACCATACACTAATGCTACTACCCCTAGTGCACTTGCTTATCCATGCTATTTTGCACATTTATAAAAACCAACATCATTTACATATAGCAATAATGAATATTAGCCATTTTCCATGGCGGTATACAAAATGAGCCAATTCTATGACAAACCAACACCTTTGGCTTCAAAACAATATGACACTTAACAAAAGACTAAGCCCCTATACATGCCATTACTCAAAATATTAAAACTAACTACACCAAGTGCTCTAGTTGATAGTGTGATCGATGCCTCCGATGTTCTTTGATCAACGAGCTAATTAGGCAGCATTATAAGGAAATGGAAAGGAAAACGAGTAAGCACAAAGCTTAGTAAGCTGCAGGTAAATAAATAACAACAGTTTACCATTCATCCACATAATCACAACATATCATAAATTGCACATGAACCACAAATGGTTATAAACATGACTTACTCATTTTCATCCCTTACTAATCATACAATATAAGTTGAGCTCACATCTCATACATTTCATGTAGGTACCTGTACCACTCACAATATCATCGTAATATTTCTTATTCTTGGCACAAACTTTAAATTTCTCGTTGAACCATTTAAAATATGAAAAGATATTCAATATGCCTCAAACATAGGGTATTATGCCAAAGCCATGTCCCAGACATGGTCTTACACTGGCTCTCATATATCGAGGCCGATGCCATGTCCTAGACATGATCTTACACTGGCTCTCCTCTATCCGTGCTGATGTCATATCCCAGACATGGTCTTACACTAGCACATATCAAAGCCAATGCCATGTCCTAGACATGGCCTTACACTGGCTCGCACATACCAATGTCGATGTCATGTCCCAGACATGGTCTTACACTAACACATAATGAGGCCGATGCCATGTCCTAGACATGGTCTTACACTAGCTCTCGTATGACCCTAGTGTCATAGCATGAATATCCGATCTATTCCTACGGTTCAACCGGGAGTTTATCACATTAAACCTCATCATGCATTACTCATAATCACATTTAATCAATTTTATGCCAAATCAATAATCTCATGCATAATATCAAAAAGTTACATTATTTACGTACAACTTACCTCGATATACAAAATGTAGACGGCTAGTCCGTTTTAATCCGCTAGATTGGCTTTCTCCTGGTCTAGGTCCGAATTTCATATTTCTTAATCTAAAATGATAACATTCACTAATTCAATCACCATATTAATTAAGAAATTCTAAAATTCACATTTTGGCAAAATGAACATTTTGCCCCTAGATTTTCACAAAATTCCTATTTTACCCCTAGGCTTGTAAAATGATTTTTATCAAATTTTCTCATAAACCAAGCCTAGCCAAATTCTTTTCACTCTTATAGAAGCCTACAATTCCAATTATTTCCTACATTTACTACACAATTTACAACCTTTACAAAAAAGGTCCATTTTAGGTATTTTCTATGAACACCACTTCACAAAAGTTATTTATTTAACAACAAAGATTCATTTTCTTCCATAAAATTTCAGCAAACAACATAAACACTCTCATGGTAAAACCCTAGACTTTCAACCATTTTGCAGAATAGCCACCTCAATAGCTAGCTCATGCTACAAGGGTTCCAAAAATGTAAAAATCATCAAGAAAGACCATCAAATTGACTTACCTATAAGAGAGCTTAATGGCTAAAATTTTCAAGCTTCAAAGCCCCTTTAGTTTGCTAATATTTTTGGTGGAGAAGAAGGTGAAAAGAGATGAAACCTTTTTGTTTTATTTTATTATAAATCTAGTCAAAATAAACCACCAAAATTTCACCTAATTTTGACTTTTCTAATTCACTTGTCCCCCATGGCCGGCCACCACTTTAATAAAGGTCTAGTTGCTCTTTAAAGACCCCCAATTATGGTTCTGTAGCTATTTAGCACTTTTTGCTAGTAAAATAAAACTTTTGCCCTGTATGTGATTTAGTCCTTTTTTGCAATTAAGCTCACAATCGCTAAAATTAATTCACCAAAATTGTCATGCACTCATAGAATCATGCTATAACATAAAATAATATTAAAAATAATTTCTTCGACCTTGGATTTGTGGTCTTGAAACCACTATTCTGACTAGGCCCAAAATCGGGCTGTTACAATAATATTTTCCTTGCGCCCGATCGACAAGCCAACTGGCTACCGCCGATCCTATTTTAGATGAAATATTTTCTTCCTCTATCTTGTCACCATTTCCAACCATGTTTTCTTTAACTTCCAGTTCCTCCTCTATTTGTATTTCCCTTTTACTTTCACCTGTATTTGGGCCGTTCAGTTCTATATTCTTAAGATCAGCCTAGTCCCCTTTTCTTTTCTGACAGATGGGTTCCCCCTCACTTTGATCCATTGGTGCATTGTTTCCTATTCTTCTCCACCATTTCCGTGGCCCTTTTGGTCCATCAATAATACTTTGAGAGAAAATTGTTTGGTCCATTTTCATAGTTGGAGGAAGATTAGCCTACGTTGAAAGCTCATTATGCTTTTTTGTATCCTTAAATAGTGAGACTTCTAAGCTACGTTCCTCATTATCCTCACTCCAAGATTTATCCTTATTTTTTCCTTAAAATCCGGTCTTAACCAATTTGAATTCAAGTTAGTCTCAACCTCTAATAGTCCCAATCTGCCCTTCATTGGCGTCCTTCTTCTCCCCGGATCATTATCAGAATTTGAGTTGCCCTCCATTCCTTCATTAGATCTTCCTAAGTAGTTGTGCTGTGGCATTGATTTCTTCAAGGTGACTCCTAGCTACATACTGACCTTTCTTATCAATTTTGATTCAACTTTCAAGGCTAGCGAGCAAGGTATATCCTCTTTCGGTAATTCCTTAGCTTTATCTGGAGTGTCATTGCAATCCTTTATCCCATATCCTATACACCCACATCCAAAACAAAAACTAGGCAAATTTTCATATTTAAAAGGAACCTAGGATTTTTCTTGCGTGCCTACCATAATGAAGATCCTCTTACGTAATGGCTTTTGAACATCTAATTCCACTTTTATTCGGCAAAATTCCCCCATTAATTCTGAGCTAATGATTCCTCCAAAAGTAGATCCAATTGCATGTGGAAGGTCTTTTTTGTCACATTCAGGCGGACAAGGGCCTATTTTAAGCCAAAAAGGAGACTGAATCAAACGAATATTGCTTCTATCTATTAGTTTTTCCAGTTTTTTTAAAAGCATCAAATTTTGTCTAAAAAGCCATAGTCTCCATGCCATTATTAATTCCAGATCTCTTTCATCTTCAAATTCAATCTTGAACAAGTTTTGACTGGCAATCTTAATTTCATTTTTTTTTGTTTACCAGATAATCTTCAATTGGGCTCTAAAGCTATTTGGATTGTAGGATTTCACCGTCCATACTGTCCCTAAAAGAGTCGACTTTCCATTGGGGAGTACCAGTGAAATCTTAAATATCAGATGTACCAGTTCTTCTTCCAGAAGAGAGATATCATCTCTCGACATAGCTATCTTCGTCACCGCCCTACTCACTACCCAACCACAGCAAACCTGTTTCTTTGGGAGACTAATGAGAGAGCACTCTTGACTTATTTTTTATATTTTTAATTATTGTAGTTAGTGTAAAATGATATTTTTATTTGAATTATTAAATATAATTTATTTTTATTTTTAATAATTTAAATATTATAATAAAAATAAAATTATAATTAAAGCATTTTTAACATATTCAATATAACATAGTTTTTCTTCATATAAGTAATCCAACGAAATATTATTTAAAATAATATTCAATTAACATATGCAAAATATGTCAATGATTCAATATAGTGCTAATAAAATATTTAGAATTATTATTAAAAATTTGGAAGAACTATAAAAAATAGTATATTGTAAATTAAATTATTCACAATTCAATTTTTATTTTTACTTAACACTCGATAAATTGACTATAATGATTCGTAGGTAATATATAATTAATATAATATATAATATATAATATATTAGATTATATTATAAAATTGTAGTATTTATAAAATTTTATATAAGAAATATAGAGTTATTTATTGTATAACTAATTAAAATTTATTATCTAATAAAGTGATATAAGAATTTTTTTACTACATCATTTGTAATGGTATAAATTATTTCATTGTAAACTTTATCTTGAATTTAAATCAAATGTAAAATCAATAATTAACTTAAAAAATTAATTAAACATTGAATTACTACAAAATACTATTAAAAATAATACATAAATCTAGAACTAAAATAAAAACCAACTATGATATTCAAATGAAATAGTAAGAAATGAGGCATAATATTATGTTACGCCATCATCAATTAAAATAATCTTTCATCATTTTTCAATGTCATTGTTATTTGAATGTGATTAGATACCGTCTCTTCAAAGAACTGTTGTTTTAATACTCTATTCTTTTTTAAATATTCTAACTTATTACTACTAACATGTTTAAGCTTTTTACCAACAATTTTTTTTTTAATTGCTACTTGAATGAATATGTCTAACTATTGGATGTTATTTATAAAGTTCTATTCAAATTAAAACTCAAATTTATATCATTTTTTTTAAATTTAGCTATGATACTTAAATTATAAATTTAATTATTAAATATAAATGATTAAATTATAAGTTGAAATTTATCTTAAATTATAAATTTAACTATAAATCTAAATTATTAAGTTATAAGATAAGCTTTACATTGACATTTTTTAATTTTTAAAATATAAACTAATTATTAAATTTAAATTATTAAATTTTAAGTTGAGTTTTACATCTATATTCTTTTAACTATAATTACTATCATAATATTTCACGATAACATTTCTTAACTATTAAATATAAATTATTAAATTATAATTATTTTAACAATGATAATGATAACATCATTATGTGAAATTATTATCAATTAACTATTAAATTGTAGTTATATCATAATATTTTACCTTTAACTTTTTTACCTATTAATATAAATCAAGTTATAATTAAATTATAATTGTTTAGTCAATGATAATGATAAATAAAATGATTATAATATAATTATTTTAAGATTTAAAATATCAATTTAGTAATATGAAGGAAAAATATATTAAAACTCTAGCAGCAGTGTGCAAACAATGAGAGAAAACTTAAAGAATATAGGTAGTACATTAAAAATGAAAACTGATGTTTATTAAATTACACTTGGTATGCTTTTATAACGACTAATAACTTTTATCTAGTTATTAAAAAACAAACTAATATTAGTTAGTTACTAACTAACTACCTAACTAACAACTAACTATCTCTTTTACACTCTCCCTCAAGTTGGAGGGTGGTACAGATCCTTGACCTGCAACTTGGACACTAAATATTCATGTTGTTGAATCTCGAGTGCTATAGTCATCACACTAGCAAGCTTTTTCATTGGTACACACATGTCCTGTTCAATTTAATCTATCTCTTAATTTTTCTCTTACAAAATGGCAGTCAATTTCTATATGCTTGGTCTGCTCATGAAACACGGGGTTTGCTGCAATTTGAAGTGTAGCTTGGCTATCAGAAAGTAGTAATGTTGGA
Source organism: Gossypium stocksii (assembly GCA_020496765.1). NCBI lineage: Eukaryota > Viridiplantae > Streptophyta > Magnoliopsida > Malvales > Malvaceae > Gossypium > Gossypium stocksii. Next base: position 33,163,134 of record CM035627.1, read on the forward strand.
TCAAGGTTACCAAGGCATATCTCATTTAACAAACTATTCAACCAAACTATTTTGAAATTATTGATGCCATACTCCTATACTTAGCCTCAGTTGATGATTGTGAATTGTGCTATACTTCTTTGATTTACAAGAAATGAGAAAGTTTCCAAGTTTGATATAAAAACCAATGATGGATTTCCTAGACATGGGGATAAGTTGCCCAATCAGAGTCACAAAAAGCAACAAGCTATGGCTCACTCAATGCTACTAACATAGTACTTTGTGCAGGGTCTTCCTGTACATATCAAACAACTCTAAGTGCTACTTCGAAATAGGATTTTTTTTGGTTTCTGCATAAACTGACTTAAATGATGGATTGCAAATGTTATGTTTGGCCTTATATTTGTTAGATATAGTAGCCTTCCCATGAGCTTATGATATACTGACACGTCTAAAAGTATTTAATCACTATTACCCTTTGGATGCACACTTTCATTGTACTCGACAGTGGTAAGCGTCTAATTCTTCACAAGAGGTGTCATAACTGGTTTGGCTTCACCTAATCTTACATCTATAATTAGTTTCATTGCATATTTCCTCTAGTTTAAAACAATTCCCTCGCTCAAACGTGCCACTTCTATGCCCAAAAAATATTTCAGCTTACTCAAGTTCTTCATTTAAAGTTTTGATGAAGAACCTCTTTTAGCTCATTAATCATTTCAACGCTATTCCTAGTAATTAACAAATGGTCAACATAAATAAGCAAAGCAACAATCTTCCCTCCTTTTTTTTATGAGCAACGTATAGTCATGCCTGTTTTGCAAGTAACCACTATGTGCTAAAGCCTTTGTCAACTTCAAATTTCATTATCTAAAGGCCTATTTGAAACCATAGAGTAACTTGAGTAAATGACACACCTTATGCTCCCCTTGTTTACGGAAGCCTTTAGCAATTTCTATGTAAACCTCTTTATGCAAATTGCCCTACAAAAAAGCATTATAAACATCCATATGGAAAATAGACCAGCCTTTTATGGCAGCAACACTTATCACAATTTGAATGGTGACTTGCTTAGTCATAAGTGAAAAAGTCTCTTGAAAATCAACACCAGATTGTTGTTTATAGCCTTTATGTACAACACGAGCCTTGAGCATATCGAAAGTCCCATCAGATGATGCTTCACTTTGTAAACCCATTTGTAGCCAATAAGTGTCTTACCATCTGGCAAAGGCACCACCTACCATGTGTCCTTTTAGGGCTCCAATTTTCTATTTCATAGCCTTAATCCACCTTGGATACTTGATAGCTTCATGGTAGGTTTGAGTATAGCAGAAAAAATGGTAGTAAATTGTTGAGTATGTGAAGGAAGATAATGAGTAGAAGATGTGTGAGAAGTAGAGTATGAACCTACATCAAGTGAAATAATAGAGGATTAGTTAGAACATACATAGTTTGTCATCCCTGTAGGTCATTTGGTGGTTCGAGAGGTATGACATGGTTCAAGAGCTTATGCAATTGAAGAATCTAAAAATGGTAAAATGGATGATGATAGTGGGGAAGAATCTAGTAAAGAAAGTGATGGTATGGGCATAGAAGATGTAGTGTGAGTGAGAGGTATATCTGAATTAGAAGAGTAAAAGGGTAATGATAGTGTAAAATTAGGATCAAAGAGGGGGTGACCATCTATTGTAGGGAAAAAGAGAGAGGACTTAGTAGGAAACTTAAAAGGGAAAACTGTCTCATGGCACACTACATCATGGTTGAGAAAAATAAAATCTATGTCCACCATGTGTGGAAAATCTATAGAGACTCTTGAGATCTATATGATAAGAGAAAAAGGTGTGGCAACTCTTGTGTTACTTATAGGGAAAGGTAATTGAGTCCTTTTGGCCAAAGGGTAGACATAATACTGATTGATATAACTATTTCTTAGGAATGTATAGGGAAGAGATTATAACTTATTCAACCTTGAGAGTGACACATTTCCAATACATGCATACCAAAGGAAGGAAGTTGCTTCTAACTTTGAAGATGAGGTATTGATAACATTTGAGGCAAGTGGAGTTGAAAGATGGGAAGGATGTAAAATGTACAGACCACTTCGTTCTTTACCAATCCCCATGATCTTTCCACTTGAAAAATCATGTAAAAGATAAAATTTAGGGTAAAATGAAACAAAGCAATGCAAATCATTAGTAAGTTTGGAGATTGAAATAAGATTATAATAGAAATCTGGAATACAAAGGACGTTTGGGAGTTTAGTGTTTGGAGAAATGGTGAAAGTGCCAACATGAGTAATGGAAATGGAGGAGCAAATAGGTAATTGAACACAAGATGGATGTGAGGTGCAAGAAACATGAGATCTAAACACTAGAAATTAGATAGCATATGAATGGTGACCTTAGTGTCCAAGGTCTACTCACCTGATGAAACCACACGTAGTAGACTCGTTGTTGCTTCAACTAGAGAATCTTTATGTAATAACTCCAGAATTTGTTGATATTGAGCCTAGATGAACAATGGTGTTGAAGGATTGGATGCACTACCACTATCAGTAAAGTTTACAGAATCAATCACCATAACATTATTGGCTATGGATCTAGTTGAACTCTTTCTTTGGTGAACTTGAAATCAAGGGGATATCCAATCAATTTATAGCAATTCTTTCGTTTATGCCCTTTAACATTACAATGGTTATAGACACTATTGAATCTCTTTTTTGAAGCAACATTGGAAGAATACAAAGTAGTGGTATCATGAATGATAGTTCTCGAAACATGTTGCCTTTGAGATTTTTCCTGCACTAACATAGAGTAGGCGTGAATGATAGAAGGTGTTGGAGTATGCCCAAAGACCAATCATGAGATGATTGTAGTCACATACTCATTTTACCTTGTTGTTAATATGAGGTATTGCCATTGTTATTTTAGTTTCTTTTTCTGTGTGTATAAATAAACTAATTAATAACAAAGTCCAGAGAACAATATAATTATTCTTGAAATGTTATTATTGTGGGCTTGGACAATAATAATGCATTGAAATTAATGTGTAGTTGATTGATGATAAAGTATTATCATTAAACTAGGGATGTCAAAATCAATATGTTAGAGAACAACATACTGGACTAACCCATCATGAGAATGTTTCTTGGATTATTATATAATGTCACAAACATTACTCATAGTGATAACTATGTGATGTGATCCTCAGACTTGAGATCATTATTGTCCTAACATCGCTAGTCGTATATTCTGATATAATCAAACATCTACTGTAACAAGTTGTACTATAAATACTGATGTTGGATATAACACAATCCATGTAGTAGGATGTAATGCCCTGAATTTGGGCCTAGAAGTATTGGGCCTTAAGTATGGGATTAGTTAGGAGACTGCACATAAGTATTTATCTATGCAAGAAAGTGACAAAAATGAATATCTGCTTCAGTGGTTAAGTGCCTAGAGAAGTGTGGGAAGCCCTAGGTCAAACCTAGGCTTTAGAAATTTTTTTACTTTAAGTGAATAAAAACCCTAGGTTCTAGGTAGTAGGTTCTTAAATAATTATGGTTAAAATATGACATAAGAGAGGTTACTGGTCTATTAGTAAGTGGCGTGTGGAGTGTTCATGGGGTCTGAGGTTCAAATCTTAGCGTATGTAGAATTTTTGTTTTACTTATTTAAGTGAACTTTGACTTTGGCTTGTAGGCTTTTAAATTGTTATGAATAAAATAGGACACAAGAAGCGCCTGTGGTCGAGTGGTTGGTGGTGTGTTAGCATGGCTAAATGGCTTGAGTTCGAGTCTCGTATTGGGTAAAAGAGTATTCATTTTGCTCATTGCCGTGGGAGTGTCCTTGTTTGACCAAACTTGAGGAGTTTGAGGTTGATTTGAATTGTGTGGTTGAGGGATTTGAGGAGTGATTGGTGGAGAGATTAGGGGAGAGATTTGTGGAGGGTTTTAAGGAGAAAATGAAGGGAAGTGATAGGAGGGGGGAGTTGAGTGCCGAATTTGGATTATGGCACTCAAGTTTCGGCTTAAGAGTGTTTTGAGTACACTATTTCTATTTTTGGTACGTTGCCTGGTAACTCTTTTTCTCATTATTGGTTTGGTATATCTTTCGAGATTTTCATTTCATTCTTTGTTTTGGAGTCAGTCGAATGGTGCTTTTAACCATTTAGATATTTTGATAGGAGTGTTTTGCCGATTGAGCATCTTTCGTTATTCTTTTTCTCTCTTTCTCCTTCCAAATTGGTTTGACCCTTCTCTTCTTTCTAAGCTACCGAAAGCTCTTTTTCCCTCAACCTCTTCTCAATTTTTAGTTTGGCCAAACCTCTACTCTCCTCATCCTCTCATAATCCTAGCCGATTACACCTTTCTTCTCACCCTCTTCATTTACCCTTCTTTCTTCTCTCGTTTCTTTCAATCCTCTTGACCGATTACTTTTCTCCTCTTTTCCCCTCAACTCTGTGGCCGAATATTGTCTTTCTTCTTTTTCCCTTTTCTTCCGTTTATAGCCTGGACCCTGTTATCGATTTTTATCTTCTTCTTTGATCAGTGTCGGTTTGGAAATGACTTTAGTGATCGGTGAGTACTAGTACTTCTTAATCTTACTAAAAAAATTTCCCTTTCCACTTGGTGTGTGGGTCGAATATTGGTGGGTAAGCTTCTGACTTATCTCTTTCTTCCTTTGGTTCTCACTCTTCTGAGCACAATCTTCTGGCTTCTCCTCATTTAAATATTTATCCCATGTTTACTGTTGTAGATCAATCCTTTTCTTTTTGGGTCCTTTGAAGCGATAAGCGTAGATTACTTTTTACTTCAAATGGAGGTTTCTGAGAATATGTCGCGAGAAGGGACATCAATGGTGGCGAGTTGTGACTATTCTGAGGGGGGATCAGGAAGGGTACGAACTTGAAATGGACTCATGGCCCTTGCCCCTAGATTTAAGCAACGCAAGGTGTCAGTGATTCGAGACTTCCCGCCAGGGTGCGGTAGGGTGGCCGCACCAATGACTAGACCAAGTGAACAAGCCACAATCGACTGATTTAGTCAAGCAGTAGGTAAGCTTTTGTGTATAAGAGTTTTGATTAGGGTTCTCTTTGACTTGTTTGTTAGCTTATTAACCGAAAGTTAAGATTGAATGTAGGAGTTCTCGTGGATCTTAGTATAATTTCGTAAAATAGGTGTGTAACAGTGCCCTATATTCGATTGTCGATAAAAAGCCGAAAAGTGTGTAACCACACTGTTATATTCGTAATCGGCAAAAAGCTGAAAAGCCAAAAAGTACTGTAACTGATGCCACACAGGCGTGTCAACGGACGTGTGGAAGATCGTGACAATAAAACATGGGTATATGACTGAAATACCCTCATAGGGTAAAATGACTGAATACCCCCGTAGTGTAAAATGACCAAAAAACCCTGTAGGGTAAAATGACCGAAATACCCCCGTGGGGTAAATGTCACGGACATGTGAGAATATTAGACCTGGTTGTGTTGCATATATGGCTAAGGTCGTTTTTATGCTTAGTAGGCCACACGAGCGAGTGGGCACACATGGGCCACATAGTGGGCTTTGGGCCCATTCACACTGTTATGCATGTTGAGGTACACGAGTCACCCGAGACGACTATGGACCTTCTAATGAGTCAGTAAGTGTGTCTAGATCCATTCTGATAAAAATGACCGTTTTGCCCCTATAGGGTAAAAATGACTGTTATGCCCCTATAGGTAAAATGATTGATTTGCTTATGATATGTGTGATTATGATTGAGCATGACACGTTGCATTCACCTATGTTATTATGACATGACATTTTGCATGGGGTTGGGATACTGTTATGGAGGAAGTATACTGTACTGGTGGCTTTGCCATATATATTGTTACTGGAAACTTTGCTGCGATACTGTTACTGGCAACTTTGCTGCAATACTATTACTAACAGCTCGGCCGCGATATTGGTATATTGGCTAGTGGGTCAATTTTATCCCCACATAGTATGTTGGTGGTACGAAGTGGTGTGTTTGGCTGGATTTGGGTGGGTTGCACTGTTGCATTACTGCACTGCACTGATATTGTTATGGGCTAAGGCCCAACTAATACTGTTATGGGCTAAGGCCCCATTAGTACTGTTTTGGGCCAAGGTCCCACTAATACTATTATTGGAATTGGGCCAAGGCCTACTGATTACTGGCATTGTAATGGGCTCAGGCTCAAACTGTATCTATCTATTGTATGACTAACTGTTTGTTTGATTAGGGGATTACACACTGAGTTTTTGTAAAGTTACCCCGCTGTTTAACTGTACAGGTAATCCCCAATGTTAGGCGGAATGGTGTTGTGAGGGACTCGAAAGAGGCCACAGGATTGCTCCTGTTTTTACTTTCGACTTTTATTTACAATAATTTTGATTTGGGTATTTTTATTATAATAAGGCCTCTTTCGTATTTTATTTTTAATGTGGTTTTATTACTCTATTTTATAAACTACTAGATGTAGGAGAAATTCGAGTTTTTCAAAAGATAACTGTTTTTCAAAGACACCACATTTATGCAAGTGTTTTCAAAAGATAAGCTTCCATTATAAACGAGATTTCTAAATTTACAACGTTTAAAAGAGGTACTTTTGACAATAATGCAAGACTTTTAATTGCTCTTTTTAGATCACACGAAGAGGCTAAATAAAGATTAGGCTTTTCAACCGATATTGCAATTTAAAATTAAATAACTCTTTAATAACATGCATTTTGGAAATAAACAACCCATTTTGAAATCACTGTTTGATTAAATAATTTTGAGGTTTCCAACGTCATCGAGGTTTTTTCATTTCACACTTCAATATGACACCGCCAGATTCGGCCATAACGTTTAGGTTGGGTTTAAGGTGTTACATTTAGTGGTATCAGAGCCAAGTTGGAAAACTCAGCTATAGAATGGGTTTACAAATTTTGGATTTCAAAAAGTTATTTTTCAAATATGTGAAATGTTTTTAAGATATTTCTTCTAAAAAGTGTGGCACACCGAGTCTCTAGCATCGAATCCGTAAGTTTTCTGGATACTATTGTCTGTTTAAAACTAAAATGCAGTAAGCTAGGAAATATTGTGATTACTTTAGAATTAGACTATACTAGTTAGAGTAAAACCACAAGAAACTAAAACTATAGTGAGCCTACGATTGCGAAGACAAACTCAAAACTACTATTTCTTATAAGATATCTACTAATAATTACTGGAACTGTAATATGATGCATAAGCTGTTAATCAGATAAAACTCGATTAGACAATGGGCATAAAAGGTACACACGGATGAGGTACAAGAGGCTGTGGTAGAGGCCGTAGAGGTGCTCGAGTTAGGTCTTCATTGTTTGGCCATATACTTAATTTAGAATCAAAGTGCGCAGCGGGAGCGTAGTGGTCGATGTGTGTGATGTGCGACTGTTCTGATAGTTGGGAATTTTGAGGACGAAATTTCTTTATGAGGGTGAATGGTAACGCCCTGAATTTGGGCCTAGAAGTATTGGGCCTTGAGCATGGGATCAGTTAGGAGACTGTACATAAGTATTTATTTGTGAAAGAAAGTGACAAAAATGAATGTCTGCTTAAGTGGTTAAGTGCCTAGAGAACTGTGGGAACTCTTGGGTTTAAACCTAGGCTTTAGCAAAAGTTTTACTTTAATTAAATAAAACCCTGGGTTCTAGGTTGTAGGTTCTTAAATAATTATGGCTAAAATATGACACAAGAGAGGTTGTTGGTCTATTGGTAAGTAGCGTGTGGAGTGTTCATTGGGTCTAAGGTTCAAGTCTTGGTGTATGCAGAATTTTTGTTTTACTTATTTAAGTGAACTCTAACTTTGGCTTGTAGGCTTTTAAATTGTTGCAAATAAAATAGGACACAAGAAGCGCCTGTGGTCGAGTGGTTGATGGCGTGTTAGTGTGGCTAAGGGGCTTGAGTTCGAGTCTCGTATTATGCAAAAGAGTATTCATTTTGCTTCTTACCGTGGGAGTGTCCTTGTTTGACCAAACTTGAGGAGTTTGAGGGTGATTTGAATTGTGTGGTTAAGGGATTTGAGGAGTGATTGGTGGAGAGATTAGGGGAGAGATTTATGGAGGGTTTTAAGGAGAAAATCAAGCCAAGTGATAGGAGGGGGAGTTGAGTGCCAAATTTGGATTGTGGCATTCAAGTTTCAGCTTAGGAGTGTTTTGAGTACACTATTTTGATTTTTGGTGAGTTGCCTGATAGCTCTTTTTCTCATTATTGGTTTGGCATATCTTCTAGGATTTTCGTTTCATTTTTTGTTTTGGAGTCAGTCGAATGGTGCTTTTGACCATTCAGATATTTTGATAGGAGTGCTTTACCGATTGAGCATCTCTCGTTATTCTTTTTCTCTCTTTCTCCTTCCAAATTGGTTTGACCCTTCTCCTCTTTCTAAGCTACCGAATACTCTTTGTCCCTCAACCTCTTCTTAATTTTTGGTTTGGTCGAACCTCTACTCTCCTCCTCCTCCCATAATCCTAGCCGATTACACCTTTCTTCTCTCTTTTTTCATTTACCATTCTTTCTTCTCTCGTTTCTCTCAAACCTCTTGACTGATTACTTTTCTCCTCTTTTCCCCTCAACTCTGTGGCTGAATATTGTCTTTTTTTCTTCTTCCTTTTTCTTCCGTTTATAGCCTGGACCCTGATATCAATTTTTATCTTATTCTTTGATCAGTGTCAATTTGGAAGTGACTTTAGTGATCGGTTAGTACGAGTACTTCTTAATCTTTCTCAAAATTTTCCCTTTCCAGTTGGTGTATGGGCCGAATATTGGTGGGTAAGCTTCTAACTTATCTCTTTCTTCCTTTGGTTCTCACTCTTCTAAGTACAATCTTCTGGCTTCACCTCATCTAAATCTTTATCCCCTGTTTACTGTTGTAGATCAATCCTTTTCTTTCTCGGTCCTTTGAAGTGGTAAGCTTATATTACTTTTTACTTCAAATGGAGGTTTTTGAAAATATGTCGCAAGAAGGGACATTAATGGCGGCGAGTTGTGGCTATTCTGAGGGGGGATCAGGAAGGGTGCGAACTTGAAATGGACTCGTGGTCCCTACCCCCAAATTTAAGCAGCGCAAGGTGTCAGCGGTTCGAGACTTTCTGCCAGTGTGCGATAGGGTGGCCGTACCAATCAATAGACCAAGTGAACAAGCCACAATCGACTAATTTAGTCAAGCAGTAGGTAACCCTTTGTTATAAGAGTTTTGATTAGGGTTCTTTTCGACTCGTTTGTTAGCCTATTAACCGAAAGTTGGGATTAAATGTAGGTTGGAGTTCTCGTGGATCCTACCACAATTTCGTAAAATAGGTGTGTAACAGTACCCTGTATTCGATTGTTGATGAGAAGTTGAAAAGTGTGTAACCACACTGTTATATTCGTAATCGGTAAAAAGCTAAAAAGCTGAAAAGTACGGCAACTGATGCCACATGGGCGTGTGAACACAGGTGTGGAAGATCGTGACGACGAAACATTGGCATATGACCGAAACACCCCTATAAGTTGAAATGATCGAATACCCTTGTAGTGTAAAATGACCGAAATACCCCCGTAGGGTAAATCTCATGGACATGTAGGAATATTGGAGCTGACTGTGTAGCACATATGGCTAAGGTCATTTCTGCGCTTAATAGGCCACACGGGCATATGGGCCCACATGGGCCGCATAGTGGGCTTTGGGCCCATTCACATTATTATGCATGTTGAGGTACACGAGTCACCTGAGACGACTGTGGACCTTTTTGATAAAATGACTGTTTTGCCCCTATAGGGTAAAAATGACCGTTATGCCCCTATAAGTAAAATGATTGATTTGCTTATGATATCTGTGACTATGATTGAACATGACATGTTGCATTCACGTATGTTATTATGACATGGCATTCTGCATGGGGTTGGGATACTATTATAGAGGAAGTATACTATAGTGGTAGCTTTGCCACATATACTGTTACTGGCAGCTTTGCTGCGATACTGTTACTGGTAGCTTTGCTGGATACTGTTACTGGTAGCTTTGCTACAATACTATTACTGGTAGCTCAGCTGCGATATTGGTGTGTTGGCTGAGTGGGTCAATTTTATCCCCACATGGTGTGTTGGTGGTACGGAGTGGTGTGTTTGGCTAGATTGGGATGGGTTGCACTATTACATTACTGCACTGTACTGATATTGTTATGGGCTAGGGCCCAACTAATACTGTTATGGGCCAAGGCCCCGTTGATACTATTATGGGCCAAGGCCCTACTGATACTATTACTGGAATTCGGCTAAGGCCTACTGATTACTGGCATTGTAATGGGCTCAGGCCCAAATTGCATTTATCTATTGTATGACTGTCTGTTTGTTTGATTAGTGGATTACACACTAACTTTTTGTAAACTCACCCCGCTGTTTAACTGTATAGGTAATCCCCAGCATTAGGCGGAACGGTGCTACGAGGTACTCAGAAGAGGGCACACGACTGCTTCTGTTTTTACTTTCGACTTTTATTTACAATAATTTTGATTTAGGTATTTTTATTGTAATAAGGCATCTTTCAGATTTTATTTTTAATGTGGTTTTATTACTCTGTTTTATCAACTGCTAGATGTAGGAGAAAGACGGGTTTTTCAAAAGATAACTATTTTTCAATGACACTACATTTACGCAACTGTTTTCAAAAGATAAGCTTCCGTTATAAACAAGATTTCTAAATTGACAACTTTTAAAAAAGGTACTTTTGACAATAACAGAAGACTTTTAAATTCTCTTTTTAGATTACATGAAGAGGCTAAATAAAGATTTGGCTTTTCGACCGACATCGCGTTTGAAAGTGAAATAACTCTTTAATTACGTGCGTTTTGGAAATGAACAACCCGTTTTCAAATCACTATTTGATTAAGTAATTTTGAGGTTTCCAACGTCATCGAGGTTTTTTTGTTTCACACTCTAATGTGACATCGCTAGATTCGGCCATAACGTCTGGGGCTGGTTTGGGGTGTTACATGGGATATGATTGATCAATATAGGATTTATCCTTCTTACATAATGGGAGCAATATCTTACGCCATTTGATGGAGTGAGACTAGAAACGCGTGGCCATGCTCAAATAAGTTGATATGAGATATCACACTTATTTGTTTATTGTAGTCTACTTAGAATATCCTGAAATATGAGATTGGACTATACAAGTGTGACTATACCATGACTTAAGTCCAATTTAAATATAAAGGATAAATTGATATCATACATGAAAAGTTTATCACAGAAAGGTTATGTTAAATCACAACTTCTTGTAACTTGGGTAGCAATGATGTGTTGCTAGATGCCACTCATTATTTGTAACATTAGAAATGTTCTAGTATTACTACTAATGTTACAAGAATTTACAGGGTCACACCCTATGGTTAAAGTGAACAAATTTCACGCAAAAAAGTTAGTTGTATACCCTCTTACATACATCTTTGGAGGACAGTATTGCCTGACATATAATATCGACCAGCGGGCAATATTGCCTGGTAAATAGTATTGTCTAGCGAATAGAATTGTATGGCAAATAGTATCGTCTAATGGATAGTATTGTTTGGCGGGTAGTATCGACTGGCGGATAGTATTGTCTGGAGAACAGTATCGCCTAGTGAATATGATTCGCAACTACTTTCTAGAGTTAATATTTATAGAAGTTAATATTCTTTTGGAAGAAAATAAAATTTTAATACCTTCCATGATTTCTCAAAAAAAAGTAAAAGGGAATTATCTCGTTTTTATTACATGTGATTAATAAAGGGAAAGAGATCCCTGATAGTATATAGTAGTAAGAAAAATTCAAAAGGTCTAGCAACCAATTTAGAAAAATTCAAAAGGTTGAGCAACCAATTTTGAATTCTGTCTGAAAAGTTCAAAGAGTTTTTACTATTCGTACTTGATTGGGTGGACTATGTAGAGGCTAAGACGATTCTATTGCGGCTCGGAGTTGACACCCTGAAGGAAATCAGATCGCTAAATGTATATTTTCAATCCTATTTCAACCTGATTCGTTCCTCATACTTAGATCCTTGGTTAATTATTACCAGAATAATTTTTTCCACTGTGCCACAAAGCGTACTGTAACAACCCATTTTTAGTGAAATTAGAACAATGATTTTGGGACCACAAATTTGATGTGAAAATATTTATTTTATTATTATTTTAATGTCTACAGTATGTTAGCAGTGTCGTATAAAAATTTCGTTAAGAAATTTTGTCGTTTGCATGCTTAATTTAGTGAAAAGGACTAAATCGTAAAAGGTGCAAAAATAGAGTTCTAATAGTTAAAGCTATCTATTAGCTATGAAATTAATTTGTTAAGAGATTTTTGTTGTAATTAGGCCATTATATTAAATAGTGGACAAATATGGACATTAAATAGGTGAATTTTAAGTTAAAAACAAAGGTTAAAAAGGTAATTAAATAAATAAGTTTTAATTAAACTAAGAAAAAGTGGTATCATGTTTTTCAATTGCTTCTTTCACCGATTTTTGAATAGGAAAAAGCCATTGTTAGGGCATTAAGGTTCGGCTACATCTCATTGCTTGCATGGTACAATTTTTTATCATGTTTTTAATGATTTCTATGTTTTTGAATTTGTTGTAGCTTAATCTAGCTAGCCCAGGGACTAATTTGCAAAATTTTTAAATGATTAGGGTTTTTCCATGAACATGCTTGCATGATTTATGAATTTTGATAAAGGATTTTGAGTCCTTGTTGATAAATAAACAAGTTTTGTAAAGTGAGTTTTGATGAAAATGTCAATTAGGGATTTATTTGTTAAAATAGTAAAAGTACATGGTGAAATTGTGAAATAGTGATTTGTATGAGTTGATATATGATCATAATAAATTCGACTAGCATGGGTTAGGGATGAAATTATGTAAATTTCTATTTACGAGCTTAAAGACTAAATTGTAAAGAAGTTAAAATCTTAGGGGCAAAAGTGTAATTTTGTAAAAGTATGAATTTTGGACTGAATTGAATAGTATAAATATTAAATGGATTGAAATTTTTTATTTAGATCAAGTTAAGCCTCGTACGGATCTAGATCAAGGAAAAGATAAAGTTTCAGATTAGTGATCCTATCTCAACGTCTTTGTATTCAGGGTAAGTTCGTATGTTTAAATACGTTTTAATGTTATTGATTTATATGCTATTATGCTATTTATCATATCATGTTAAGATTGAAATCCAACGTTATGACGACTATCGAGCCCCGTTTGAACCTTAGGAATATAGAGGATACAAATGACATGTTATTATGGTTACCATGTTTCGGGTGCTAGTCCTGAATGTCTTACCGATGGCTGAGTTCTGACGTTTGTTGCGGATACTTGTTAGCTTGTGTGAGTACCATCTTGTAGCTACATTCCCACCATCAGCTTGTGTGAGTAGAGCTATTTATGGCTCGAGTGAGCATTGATGTAAATGAAAAGGAAAAGGAATGGTTTCGACCATATGTTACCACACTTTGTGTGATCTTCCTACATATCGGATATTATTCTAAGCGATTCAAGAAGCATGTAAAGGGAAGGAATGGTAATTGTTCTGATCGACCATATTATGAACTTATGGAAAGGTAAAAATTGATATTGATCAAAGTATGTATAACTTTGTTTATTGAAAGTATGAATTCAAATGTCCTATACCCATGAAATCTATCTTACCATGTGATAAGTTTGGTTAAGCTATGTATTTAGACACTAACTTGTGTTGTTGATGATACTTAGGCTTGTGCCAAGATATGTTAGATTGATTCATGTCTATTTTATAAGATTTTGCATTGAAATGGTAAGCTATGTTAATGATTTACGAACTTACTAAGCAGTATATGCTTACGTTCTTTTCCTTTCTTATGTTTTATAGATTATTGGAAGCTCAATCGATTTGGAAGCTTGTCGGAGATCTATCACACTATCCAGAGAATTATATCGGTAGATTTTGATGTTTCAATCATGGTTATAATGACAAGTATAGATGGACTTGTGTTTAATGAGCTAGTTGTTATGTTTGGCTTGTATATATGGTAATATTGTTAGCGTGCTTTTGGAACTTTGGTGCCTTGATGGTTGGTGATTGTATAGTCAAATTGATGCATGGTTTTATGACCAAATTGCTTAGTGTCGGCATGTTTGCAATGTGATCAATTAGGATTTTCTTTGATATGGAATTTAGTTAAGTATTTTTTATTGAATTATGAACATTTAGACACCAAAATAGGTATGAATACTTGGTTGTGATTAAGGTGCCTATATGGTATATTGGTTGAATGGATAAATGGCCTATTGAATTGATCTTATTATGTATGTTTTGGGCATGTTTTAAGGTCTTGGTTATATGTGCAAATGACTTGTAGGTACATGTTTGAATTGGTTGAAAGAAATGGCTTTATTTTGGCTTATTTCTTGTCCACATGGCCTAAGATACGGGCGTGTATCTCAGCCATGTGGGACACACAACCATGTGACACGGCCGTGTGTCCCCTGTAGGTTTTAAAGGTTACTTTACAAAATTTACAAAACCTAGCACATAGCCTGGCACATGGGTGTGTGAGGCCATTTCGAGAGTTACATGGCCTGACACATGGGCGTGTAGTTTGGCCGTGTGACCCAAGTCAAAGAGTTACACTGGTACAGACACGGGCTGGGACAAGGCTGTGTGTCTCAATTTCAAATGTTAAACGCCCCGAGACACTGGCGTGTGTCTCAGCTGTGTGAGTCACATGGCCTAGCCATATAGCTGTGTGACCCCTACAGTTTGAACATTTCTAACTTTTTCCTCCATGTTTCAAATGTTTCTGATTTAGTCCCAAATCATTTCTAAAGTGTTTTTAGGGCCTCGATGGCTTAAATAAGGGACAATAGGCATGAATATGAATTGATTATGCTATGTCTAATGAAATGTTTAGAAATATATATTTTATGTTACGATTTTATGGTAATGATCCGTAACCCTATTCGAGTGATAGATACGAGTTAGGGGTGTTACACGTACTAACATTCCAATAGAAGGTTGTAACACCCTTTACCCGTATCCGATACCGGGATAGGGTACGAGGCATTACCTTACTAAATTACATGCAAACATTCAACTCATCCTCATTGAAATATGTCCCAATTTAAAACTTTTCCAAACAATGTCCTACGGACCTCCATATGGGCCTATGAGGCCTAAAAGGTGACTTAGAAATGATTCGAGACCATTTTGGGTGCTTAAGAAAATTTCATCAAAAACTGCAATAAACAGAGCGCACACCCATGCAGGAGGGTGACACGCTCGTGTGGCCTCTAGACATGGCCATGTTGATGGCCCGTGTGGTTCACATGGCAACCTTGGGACACACCCGTGCCCCTTGTCTGTGTGGATTTATTTTCCAACATCTAACCTACAGGGGTTTTAACACGGCCTGGCACATGCCCGTGTGATCAGCTGGTGTCTCTCACATGGCCAGGACACGCCAGTGTCGCGGCTCGTGTGCAAAAACCTTGACATTCTATTTCTGACGTCAGCAATCACACGGCCATGACACATGCCCGTGTGCTTGGCCGTGCCCTCTACACAGTTGAGACGCATGGCCATGTCTCAGCCAGTGTGTTTACTACTGGGTATTTAATTCAAAAATTTCAAGGTGTAAGGGACACACGGCCTGACTACATACCCGTGAGGCAGACCGTGTGTCACACACAACCTAGACACACGCTCATGTGTCTACACCTGTGGACAAAAATAGGCTATCTACCAAGCCTCTTTTCCATTCTGAAACAAAACCAACTACATATCCAAATACACAAAGACTTTTAAGCTCACCCAATAGCCATAAATTGGCATTCCAACACATTCATATAAATCAATCCAACCAAGTATGCATAATTCTACTCTTAGTACACACATTCATGAATAACATCATCATTTCCATATATAAACTTCCAATATTAGCCATCATTCATGGCATTACACAAAAGAATCAATTTCTAAGACAAGCCAACACATTTGACCCAAAGTAATATGACACTTGACAAAAGAATAGAGTCTTATACATGCCATATTCAAAAAGATTTAAACTAACTATACCAAGTGCTTCAATGGATAGTGTGAGCGATGACTCCGACGTTTGTTGATCCTTAAAACTATTTAGGTGGCACTATAAGAAAATGGAAAAGAGAGGGGTAAGCATAAAGCTTAGTAAGTCATAAGTAAATAAAAGACAACATAATTATCATGTAAGTCGTACTCTCAACACATCATGATCTACGCACGATACAAAGAATAAATACAACTTGACTTACTCGTTTTCATCCATTTCTAATTATATAACATGCTAGTGAGCTCACATTTTATACATTGCACTTAGGCACCTGCACCACTTTCAAAAAATCATCAGAATATCTACTTAATACTATCATTAAGTTTTTCTCACTGAACTATTTAGAATACGAAAGGATATTCAATGAGCCTCCAACGTAGGGTATCGAGCGAATGCCATGTTCCAGCATGGTCTTACACTAGCTCACATATCAAGTCGACGCCATGTCCCAGAATGGTCTTACATTGGCTCTCAATGAATCGACGCTGATGCCATGTCCTAGACATGGTCTTACACTGACACACCTCCAGGCTGATGCCATGTCCCAGACATGGTCTTACACTAGCTTGCTTGACGAGGCCGATGCCATGTCCTAGACATGGTCTTACATTGGCTAGCACATATCCGTGTTGATGCCATGTCCCAGACATGGTCTTACACTAACACATAATGAGGCTGACACCATGTCCCAGACATGGTCTTACACTAGCACTCGTATCGACCCTCGTATTATAGCATGAATATCCAGTCTATTCTTAAAGTTCAACCGGGCTCTATTACACATTTTCTCATCTTTTCATGACTAAACATCATTATTCGACAATTCATGCTCAAATAAACATTCTCATACATAGCTCAATTCACAAGGAATTTCCTTATGATGAAACAATGATTTCATGCATAAAAATTAAAAATGTTGTATTATTTGCTTGCAACTTACCTGGTATACAAAATAGATATGGCTATTCAGTTTAATCGATTTGCTTGGCCTTCCCCCGGTCTAGGTTTGGGTTTGGTAAATCTTGATCTATAACAATGAAAATTTACTAATTTAGTCACTATTTTCATCTAAACAATTAAAAAATCATAATTTTTCAAAATGACCATTTTGCCCCTAGACCTTGGCAAAATGACCATTTTACCCCTAGGTTTGGAAATTTATTTTTATCGAATTTCCTTATTCACCAAGCCTAAGCAAACTCTTTTAAATCTTATGGAAACACAAAATTCTGAATATTTCACACAAATAACATCAACTTATCAACTTTGCAAACTAGTCCATTTTAGGTGTTTTTCCTAAACACCCTTTCACAAAAGTTGTTTATTTGACAACTAGAATTCATATTCTTCCATGAAAACTCAGCAAACAACATTTATACATTCATGGAAACATTCTAAACTTTCAACCATTTTGCAAATTAATTCCCTCAATAGGTAGCCCATGCTACAAGTGTTCCAAAAATGCAAAAGTTATCAAAGGAAGTCATCAAAATCACTTACTTGAAGAAGGAATAAGTGGCTGAAAATTTGAGCTTTCAAAAACCCCAAAAATGGCTGAAATATTGGCAAAGAAGAAAGCAAAAAGAAGCTAATAGAAGGCTAGGCTATTTAGGTACTATTTTATCAATTAAAACACCAAATATCTTACCAACCCTTTTGACTTTTCTTTTCTTTTGTCCCCATTGACTTCTTATGACCGGCCACACTAATAGGAATGGGTCTATTTGCCCATTAAAACCTCAATTTTTGATTCTCTAGCTAATTAACACAATTTAGTAACAATTCACAACTTTTGTCCTTATTCGATTTAATCCTTTTACGCAATTGAGTCCTCAATTGCGTAAATTAATTCATCAAAATTTTCATACACCCTAATAAAAATATTATAACACATAAAATAATGCTAAAATAATTTTCTCTAACCTTGAGTAAGTGATTCTGAAATCACTATTCCGACTAAGCCCAAATTCGGGCTGTTACAATTCTCCCTCATTAGGGATTATCATCGTCGAAAATCTTATCATTAAAGAGGTTCGGGTACGGATCTCTTATAGTCTCCTCGGATTCCCATGTGGCCTCCTCAACTTAATGTCTATGCCATAACACCTTAACTAGTGCTATGCTCTTATTTCTTAATTACTTGACCTCTTGAGCCAAAATTTTAACGGGCTCTTCACCATAGGTCATATCCGGTTGGATTTTAACCTCGGTCGGCGTAATCACGTGTGAGGGGTCTGAGTGATAACGGTGTAACATAGATACATGGAAAACATCGTGAATCTTTTCTAGCTTAGGTGGTAAGGCTAATCGGTAAGCTACCGGCCCAATTCTCTTGGTCACCTCTTAAGGTCCAATAAACTGTGGACTTAACTTGCCTTTTCTACCAAAGCGAAGGACTTTCTTCCATGGCGAAACTTTCAAGAACACTTTATCCCCGACTTGAAACTCAATCTCTTTTCTGTTTAAATCCGCGTAGGATTTCTTTCTATTCGAGGTGACTTTCAAGCAATCTCGAATTACCTTAACCTTTTCTTCAGTCTCTTTGACCAAATCAACCCCGTGTATCTAATTCGCTTTAAGTTTTGACCAATATAAGGGCATTTTGCACTTGCGCCCATACAAAGCCTCACAAGGCGCCATCTGAAGACTTGACTGATAATTGTTGTTGTAGACGAATTCAACTAGTGGCAAGTACTTTTCCCAACTACCTTGGAACTCAAGAACACAACATCTTAACATGTCTTCGAGAATCTGAATTACCCTCTCTGACAGGCCATCGGTCTGCGGGGAAAATGTCGTGCTAAAATTCAACTTTGACCCCAACGCCACTTGCAACTTTTTCTAAAACCGAGATGTAAATCTCAGATCTCTGTCTCAAATTATTGACAAGAGCACTTCGTGCAACCTCACTATCTCAGAGATGTATAACTTGGCTAGTTTCTCAAGTGAATAATCCGTGAGAACTGGTATGAAATGAGCCAACTTTGTTAGTCTATCTACGATGACCCATATTGCATCTTTCTTCTTTGGCGACGAAGGCAGCCCTGACATGAAGTCCATGGTAACTCGGTCCCATTTCCACTCGGGAACCATTACTGACTAAAGTAAACCTGAAGGTACTTTGTGTTCTGCTTTTACTTGCTGACAAACTAGGCACTTGGAGACAAACTCTAAAATGTCTCTTTTCATCTCGTCCACCAATACATTTTCTCCGGGTCATTATACATTTTCACGCTGCCGGGTGAATAGATAGGTGACTACTATGCGCCTCTCGCAAAATCCTCTGAATAAGCTTAGCATCCTTAGGTACACAATTCGGTCTTAATACATCAAACAACCGTCGGCACCAATTTTGAAGTCTAATTCATTTCTGGTCTCGCACTGAGTTATCTTAGCTTGTAGTTCCTTGTCACTTTTCTGGCTTTCGACAATCTCTTGGAAAAACATTGGTCTGGCTCTCAACTCAGCTAAAATCAAACTATTGTCAGTGTAACATCCCTAACCCGTCTCCGTCACTGGACTAGGGTTAGGAGCATTACCGGACAATTTAGAACTTTTTCAGACATTTCATAATCATAAACATGATATCATAATCATACATCATCAATGAGTCTCTTATGAAGGTCTACAAGACCTTAAACATGAATTAGAAGAAGGTCAGGACTAAACCGAACACTTAGAAAATTTTTCAAAACTTAAACATTTTTCAAAGCTGTAGAGGACACATGCTTGTGTGGTCAGGCGGTGTGCCTCACACGGCCACTAGACACACTCGTGTGTTTAAGCGATTGTAAAACAGGTTATACATTCTGACTTGCACACACAGCCACATGACACGCCTGTGTGCCAGGCCGTGTAAAAATTAGGGAGCCTACTAACTTGGCCACACGGCCAACCACACGTCCGTGTGCCAGCCCGTGTGCCATCCACGACCACTAGACACGCTCGTATATCTAGGCCGTGTCAATCCTATAGGGTATACTGACTTAATTCAAAAGGGTACCCAAGGGGACACATAGTCGTGTACTATGACCGTGTGTCACACACGACCAAGACACATGCCCATGTCTCTACCCATATGGACAAAAATAGGCCATTTGAAAGACCAACTTTGCCACCCATTTTGGGTCATCCCTACAAGCAACAAATGTGCATCAATTATGCCACAATTTCAGCCAATCTCATGCCCAAAACATACATCAATATGACCAAAAAAGTCACCAACCAATTCATGTTCATTATCCATACTAAACCATACCAACTTCTCAAGCAGTAAAAAATCCATATGCACATTCTCTAACTCATTAGTATCATATACAATCACTTATCAAAGCTTACCAAATCCACAACCAAGCATATATCAAAATGACAATTTCTCATTTGGCTATATAAGCACCATACTCATGCCAAAGTTTCCTCAATATTCACATACCAAAGCCAAACATGAACACATCCATTAGTTAGCCATATCTCATGGCATAACAAGAGTACATACTAAACACAAAATCCAAAGACTTTTAGCCTATACATGCCATAATTTAACATATACACTTTCAAAATGTATCAAAACAAGGTTTGATAGTGTGGTGATGATCCTCGACAATCCCCGAGCTCCACTAGTAACGATATCTATAAAACGGTTGAAAAACATACAAAGTAAGCTACAAAAGAATTTCAACTCTGAAATTAATGATAATTTCATCCATACACATATATATAACATAGCCATTTCACATAAACAATCTATGAACCACATCATGTTCATTTACTCACACATATCACATATCTCCAATACCAATACTCATATAACATATTAATCTCATACTTTCATTTTCACATATACATCTCTTTCATTCTCAGAAATCATGTATGATTCAAATGTACCTAATTCGGATGCACCCACTGTCCTAGACAGGGTCTTACACAAAATCAAATACGATGCTAATGTCCCAGATATGGTCTTACACGTAATTTCTAATCAATGCCAGAATCCCAGACACGGTCTTACACGTAATTTCTAATCGATGCTAGTGTCCCAGACACAGTCTTACACGATATCTCAAATCGATGCCAATGTCCCAGACATAGTCTTACACGAAATCAATTCTCGAACTTACTCAGTTTTACATTTACAACTTTCATAGTTATTCAATGCAACTAAATCATCATATAAACAACAATAATTCCTATAACACATTTACTTGTATATTGACTTACCTCATACGGATTCGGACGGGTATAAACAACTACTCGATCACTTTCGACTTCCCCTAATCAAATTATGTTTTCTTTTGTTCTTGATCTAAATAAATTCAAATTTAACTCTTTCAATTTCATATTCATTCAAATCAATCCAAATACATATAGTTAGGGCATTTTACAAATTAGCCCTCACATTTTCACACTTTGACAATTTAGTTCATAATTCACAAAATCACAAATTTACAAAACTCATTTTATCAAAGCTTAGCCGAATATTTATGGCACTCATATAAGCCCATATATTTCATTCGTTCCACATTTTAGTCCTCCAAAATATCATTTTCACAATTTAGCTCAACCAACTCAAATTCATCAAAAATTCAAAGACAAACATTTCAATCTATCACGTATCTTTCATATTCCATAAAAAATTATCAAAAATCTCACATTATCAACAATGTCACATTTCAAAATCATACTCAAATTCAAAAATTATAGCATGGGAACGATCACAAAAACGTAAAAATATCAAAAACCGAAACTAAAAACATACCTTAATTAAGCCTTGTGTGTGCCGAATGAACAAATGCTCTATCCTTTTTTTTTTGTTTGTATTTTCGGTGGAAGAACACATATAATGGCCACATTTTATGTTTTACTTAATTATAAATTCTTTAATTCACATATTACCATTTTAACCTTATTAATAAAACTCAAAAATTCATTTAAACCATAGCCACTTATGTCATTTAATGCATTCAATGGTCCATTAACAAAATAAGGACCTTAAACTTAGCAAACCATGTCAATTTGGCACATAAATAAATAAAGGGACAATTTTGCATATTCTGCGATTTAGTCCTTTTTGCGAATTAAGCACTCAAACAGATAAATTAATTCACGAAAATTTCATAGACTACAATTCACAAACTATAAGCACGAAAAATAATATTAAAATATTTTACAAACTCGAATATATGGTCTCGAAACCACTATTCTGACTAGGGTCTAAATCGGGCTGTTACAGTCGATCATTGACAACAGAGCATCCATAGCCCTCAAGGCAAACAATGACTTTTGGCTCAATGCATCAGCGGCTACGTTCACCTTTCTAGGGTGGTAGTCAATTATCAACTCGTACTCTTTTAGCAACTCTAGCCATCTTCGTTGTTGTAGATTCAACTCTTTTTGTGTCATCAAATACTTCAAACTTTTAAGGTCTGTAAAAACTCGGCATCTCTCACCATACAAACAGTGTATCCAAATCTTCAATGCGAACACGATGGCGGCCAACTCTAAGTCGTGGGTCGGATAATTTTTTTAGTGTGGCTTTAGTTGCCTCGAGACATAGGCTATTACCTTGCCTTCTTGCATGAGCACATACCCCAATCTATTTAAGGATGTATCGCTATACACTACAAATTCCTTTCCCAATTTCGGTTGCACCAACACTGGAGCTTCGGTCAACAAGGCCTTTAACTTCTCAAAACTCTGTTGGTACTTTTCTGTCCACTCAAACTTAACATCCTTTTGAAGTAGCTTCTTCATCGGAGTCACAATCATTGAAAACCCTTTGATAAATCGTTGATAGTAGCCCGCTAGGCCCAAGAAACTCCTAATCTTTGTTACGTTCCTTGGCAATTTCCATTTAACAATAGCCGATACCTTGCTTGGGTCAACTTTGATCCCATCTTCCGACACAATGTGTCCCAAGAAACCCACCTCTTGTAGCCAAAATTCATTCTTGCTGAACTTGGAGTACAACTGTTTATCTCTTAAAGTCTGCAAGAGAGTCCTCAAATGCTTTGCATGTTCACCCTCATCACGAGAATAGACGAGTATGTCATCAATGAAGACGATGACAAACTTGTCCAAGTAGGGTCAGAAAATACGGTACATTAAGTGCATGAATACCGCAAGAGCATTTGTCAAGCCAAAGGGCATAACAATGAACTCATTGAGGCCGTACCTCGTCCAAAAGGCAGTTTTTGACACATCTTATTCTTTGATTCTCAACTGGTAATATCCCGACCTCAGGTTTATCTTAGAAAACACGGTTGCTCCTCTCAACTAATCGAACAAGTCATCGATCCTTGACAAAGGATACTTATTCTTCACTGTAACCTTATTGAGCTGATGGTAATCTATGCACAATCTCATGGAACCATCATTTTTCTTGACAAATAAAACCGGCGCTCCCTGTAACGCCCCAAATTTTGGGCCTAGAAGTATTGGGCCTTGAGCTTTAGATCCTAGCTTAGTATTTTTAGGAGTTTAATTTTAGCCTTCTAGAAGGTTAGAAGTGGTGTGATGATGGACTCTAAGGAAAGTGATCAGAATAGATAATTTAGCAAAAGGATTGGGGAGTTATCAAGGAGAAAAATGAGGAGATGGGATATGGATGAAGTGGAGCCAATTGGGACTTTAGGGGTTCGGCTTTGGGTATTTATAGGGGGTGCCAAATTCTTTTTGAAGAGTTTCCCTTGTTTTACCAAACCGAATGCTTCATTCTATTCCACTTTCTAGTTCTTTTTCCTTTTTTGCAATTGCCGAATCTTCTTCTCCCAAATTCCCTTGCTCATCATTCTTTCTATTCTCAAAAACTTCCTTTTTGGTCTACCTTTGGAATAACCAAATTCCCTCCTCCCTTCTTCTTTAATTTGTGCTGAATAAACCTTATTCACCATATTAGTTTAAAAGTCGAAAAGTCGAATCTTCCTTTGGCCGATTACTCCTTTGGGTGTAAGTACTTCTTTTTCTTTGTTTCGGTTGATATTGATAATACCAATTACTCTTTCCCCTCACTTCTCCTAATCAGTTTTGGGTAGGGAATGTAACACCCCAAACCCGGCCTAGAAGTTAGGCCCGAATCTGGTGTGTCACATTGAAGTGTTTTTCAAAAACCTTATTTTATTGAAAACCCTTCTTATTATTTAAAAACTTAAATCTCAGTTTGCGTTCACTACTTTCAAAACATGGTTCATTGAAAAATAATTTACTTTTAAAACTTTAATTACTGTCATAAGTGAGTACCAAGTAAGTTTGCGAAAGCTGTAAAAATTAGTAGTTTATAGGAACGTGTTGATTTGAAAACAGTTAACGTTTTTGGGAAATCGAGTTCTACTTAGAGCAGATAATAAACAAAAACTAAACTTAAAATTTAGAAACTATAAAAGGCCTTATTACAAAAAATAAAATCCCAGAATGAAATTAAATGGTAAATAAAAGCCAAATAAAAGAAAACAGGAACAGTAGTGTGGCCGCCTCTGAGTCCCTCGCAGATCCGATCTGTCTAAGGCTAGAAATTACCTGAAAGGTTAATAAACGGGGTGAGTTTACAAAAACTCAGTGTGTAATCCCCTACTACAAATACGAACAGTCACTCATGTAAAAGAATTAAAAAGTTTGCCCTACCACAGTTCTAGTATCAATTGGGCCTTAGCCCATTAGAAAAGGCAGTACCAGATGGGCCTTAGCCCATTACAAAATCAGAGACATTATCTAAACCAGAATCAGTATCAGAATCAGAATCAAAATCAGAATCAGAATTAGAATCAAAATCAGTATTAGTATCAATATCAGTTAACAGAATCAGAATGTGAATGCAATCCCAACCTAGTCCAGCCATTACACCACCCGTACCAACCAACACACCATGTGGGGAATAACTCAACCCACCCAGCGCACACACTAATGGGCAGCAAAGCTGCCAATAACGTGGCAAAGCCACTTAACATAATACGTGGCACAAAGCCATCGATAACGTGTCTATAATCGGCACAAAGCCTGTGATATTCGCACAAAGCCTTCGGTAATGGTACAAAGTCCATATTAACGGCACGAAGCCCACAATATCAATACGAAGCCCACAATAATGGCACACAGCCTTCAGTAATGGCATAAGCCCATAATAACGGCACGAAGCCCACAATATCGATACGAAGCCCATAATAATGGCACACAACCTTCGGTAACATAATCGGCACTTAGCCATTGATCGGTCCACAGTCGTCTCGGGCGACCCGTGCGACCTTATCAAATCAGTACGAATATACGGCTCTTAAGCCTTCAGTGGATCCACAATCGTCAAGCAACCATGCGATCCTAACAGATCAGATCTTCCTCCATACAAAATCCCAACCCATGCAACATGTCATGTATGCAGAATGTCATGCCCATATTTGAATCAAGCAATCACAGTCAAGTCATTCATATCACCAACATATATTCACAATCAAATCCGTCAAACACACAATCCAAGTCAGTCACTTGCCCACGAGGGAAAAACAGGCATTTAACACCCTAGGGGAAAAATGGTAAATTTACCCCTAGGGGTATCTCGGTAATTCTACTCTACAGGGGTATTTCAGTAATTCTACCCTACAGGGGTATTTTGGTAATTCTACCCTACAGGGGTATTTCGGTAATTCTACCCTATAGGGGTATTTCGATAATTCTACCCTACAGGAGTATTTCAGTAATTCTATCTTACAGGAGTATTTCAGTAATTCTACCCTATAAGGGTATTTCGGTAGTTCTACCCTACAGGGATATTTCAGTAATTCTACCTTACAGGGGTATTTCAGTAATTCTACCCTACAAGGGTATTTCGATAATTCTACCCTACAGGGGTATTTCGATAAGTTTGCAAATTAAGGGTAAAACGATAATTTTACAAATTAGAGGTAAAATGGTAATTTTACAAATCAGGGGTAAAACAGTATTTTTACAAATTAGGGGTATTATGGTAGTTTTACAAATCAAGGGTAAAACGGTAATTTTACAAATCAAGGGTAAAATGGTAATTTTACAAATCAGGGGTAAAACGGTTGTTTTACAAATTAGGGGTATTATAGTAGTTCTACCCTATAAGGGTATTTTAGTAATTTTATAAACCAAGGGTATTTCAGTAATTTTGTAAATTAGGTGTATTTTAATAATTTTGTAAATCAAGGCTATTTCAGTAATTTTGTAAATTAAGGGTATTTCAGTAATTTTGGTAAATCAGGGGTACTTTGGTAATTTTACAGGTCGAGGGTTTTTCAGTAATTTGGTAAACTAAAGCATTCTAAACAGAGGTAACAATGCAAATGGGCCTAGGGCCCATTCTTGACCCAAATAGGCCCACACGCTCGTATGGCCCTTTTAACCCAAATCTAGCCATAGATAGGAGATTCACCTAGCCTAGTCCAGTATTTACTACACAATAAAACAACTTATCCAATTGGGCCCGTTGGCCCACTGGGCCCACATGGCCCTTTTCAGCCCATTGCGGCCTGAAGTAGCCGTCCTACAGCTAGAGTAGTGAGAAATACACACCTGATAGGAGACTGGAGTTAATCCGCGCTCCGAGCACTCTTAGCCGATGCCCAACCCAAACGAGCATGCCATAAAGCGAAAGGGATCAGCCAAGAAAGGTACCTTTACTCTCCTCATGGTTCTCTCTATTTAAAGCTAGCTTCGCATCCACTCTTATGTTAGCTTCCCGATGTGGGACCCTCAATCATCGGAGTTTAAATTCAACACCAAGTCTTACCGTTCCCTATTGGCAAAATAAATGTTTTTTGATTGCCATGAGTTTCGAACCCTGGACCTCCTTGCCAATTCTATGACGCCACCTTCCTGCCTCTTATGTGGCGCTACTTTGCCATTAGACCACAAGGCTTTTTGTGGCACAATTTCTCCAACAATATTCTTAAGGCCTACCTACTACACCCAGGGTTTAATTCACCTTAAACCAAAATTTTTACTAGAGTCCAGGTTTGAACCTAGGACTTCTCCAACACTTTTCAGCACACTTAACCACTGAAACAAGCCTTCATTAATGGAATTTACATGCACAACAAAATATTATAAGCTGCCTTCAACCACTCCCATGCTCAAGGCCCAAAACTTCTAGGCCCAAATTCAGGGTGTTACAACTCTACCCCTTTAAAGAAATTTCGTCCCCGAAATTTCCATCTAACGAGATAGTCATGTAACATCTGCCCCACTATGCTACCGTTGTGCACTCTAATCCTACTATCACTATCACACTTCAACTAGAACTTGAAACATCTCATACATACAACACTTAATCAGTGAAGCAGACTCATATTTATCACACATATATACAATTTCTATATCCAAACATCACATCCACATAAAATAAATACCAAATTTAAATTCAAACCAATATCTAAAGAATCCACAGGATTTCAATTTCTAAATAGACAAAAGTATTCAGAAGACTTACGGATTCGGCGCCGGAGACTCGGTGTGCCACACTTTTATGAGAAATACCTCAAAATACCACATGTTTGAAAATAATTTTCTGAAATTCAAACTTTGAAAACCTAATCCACAACCAAGTTGCTGCAACTTGACTCTGATACCACTAAATGTAACACCCCAAACCCGGCCTAGAAGTTAGGCCCGAATCTGGCGTGTCATATTGGAGTGTTTTTCGAAAACCTTTTTTTATTGAAAACCCTTCTTATTATTTAAAAACTTAAATCTCAGTTTGCGTTTGCTACTTTCAAAACATGGTTCATTGAAAAATAGTTTACTTTTAAAACCTTAATTACTGTCATAAGTGAGTACCAAGTAAGTTTGCGAAAGCTGTAAAAATTAGTAGTTTGTAGGAACGTGTTGATTTGAAAACAGTTAACATTTTTGGGAAATCGAGTTCTACTTAGAGCAGATAATAAACAAAAATTGAACTTAAAATTTAGAAACTATAAAAGGCCTTATTACAAAAAATAAAATCCCAGATTGAAATTAAATGGTAAATAAAAGCCAAATAAAAGAAAATAGGAGCAGTAGTGTGGCTGCCTCCGAGTCCGTCGCAAATCCGATCCGTCTAAGGCTAGAAATTACCTGAATGGTTAATAAACGGGGTGAGTTTACGAAATTCTCAGTGTGTAATCCCCTACTACAAATATGAACAGTCACTCATGTAAAAGAATTAAAAAGTTTACCCTACCACAGTTCCAGTATCAATTGGGCCTTAGCCCATTATAAAAGGCAGCACCAGATGGGCCTTAGCCCATTACAAAATCAGAGACATTATCTGAACCAGAATCAGTATCAGAATTAGAATCAGAATCAGAGTCAGTATCAAAATCAGAATCAGAATCAATATCAGTATCAATATCAGTTAACAGAATCAGAATGTGAATGCAATCCCAACCTAGTCCAGCCATTACACGACCTGTACCAACCAACACACCATATGGGGAATAACTCAACCCACCCAGCCTACACACCAATGGGCAGCAAAGCTGCCAATAACCAAATATTGTGGCAGAGCCACCAGAATCAGATAATGTGGCAAAGCCACTTAACAGATTACGTGGCACAAAGCCATCGATAACATGTCTATAATTGGCACAAAGCCTGTGATATTGGCACAAAGCCCATATTAACGGCACGAAGCCCACAATAACGGCACACAGTCTTCGGTAATGGCATAAGCCCATAATAATGGCACGAAGCCCACAATATCGATACGAAGCCCACAATAACGGCACACAGCCTTCGGTAACATGACCGGCATTCAGCCATCAATCGGTCCACAGTTGTCTCGGGTGACCCGTGTGACCTTATCAAATCAGTACGAATATACGGCTCTTAAGCCTTCGGTGGATCCACAATCGTCAAGCAACCATGCGATCCTAGCAGATTAGATCTTCCTCCATACAAAATCCTAACCTATGCAACATGTCATGTATGCAGAATGTCATGCCCATATTTGAATTAAACAATCATAGTCAAGTTATTCATATCACCAACATATATTCACAATCAAATCCGTCAAACACACAGTCCAAGTCATTCACTTGCCCATGAGGGCAAAATAGTCTTTTAACACCCTAGGGGCAAAATGGTAAATTTACCCCGCAGGGTTATCTCGGTAATTCTACCCTACAGGGGTATTTCGGTAATTCTACCCTACAGGGGTATTTTGGTAATTCTACCCTACAGGGGTATTTCGATAATTCTACCCTATAGGGGTATTTCGGTAATTTTACCCTACAGGGGTATTTCAATAATTCTACCTTAAAGGGGTATTTCGGTAATTCTACCCATCAGGGGTATTTCGGTAATTCTACCCATCAGGGGTATTTCAGTAATTCTACCTTACAAGGGTATTTCAGTAATTTTACCTTATAAGGGTATTTCAGTAATTCTACCCTAT
This sequence comes from Gossypium stocksii, assembly GCA_020496765.1. NCBI lineage: Eukaryota > Viridiplantae > Streptophyta > Magnoliopsida > Malvales > Malvaceae > Gossypium > Gossypium stocksii. The sequence goes on from CM035627.1 coordinate 33,192,610, forward strand.
AGGGGTATTTTAGTAATTTTGTGAATTAAGGGTAAAATGATAATTTTACAAATCAGGGGTAAAATGGTGATTTTACAAATCAGGGGTAAAATGGTAAGTTTACAAATTAGGGGTATTATGGTAATTTTACAAATCAGGGGTAAAACGGTAATTTTACAAATTAGGGGTAAAATGGTAATTTTATAAATAGGGGTAAAACGGTAATTTTACAAATCAGGGGTATTATAGTAGTTCTACCCTATAAGGGTATTTTAGTAATTTTGTAAACCAATGGTATTTCAGTAATTTTGTAAATCAGGGGTATTTCAGTAATTTTGTAAATCAAGGCTATTTTAATAATTTTGTAAATTAAAGGTATTTAAGTAATTTTGGTAAATCGGGGGTACTTTGGTAATTTTACAAGTAGAGGGTTTTTCAGTAATTTGCTAAACTAAAGCATTCTAAACAGAGATAACAATGCAAATGGAGCTAGAGTAGTGAGAAATACACACCTGATAGGAGACTGGAGTTAATCCGCGCTCCGAGCACTCTTAGCCGACGCCCAACCCAAACGAGCATGCCATAAAGCGAAAGGGATCAGCCAAGAAAGGTACCTTTACTCTCCTCATGGTTCTCTCTATTTAAAGCCAGCTTCGCATCCACTCTTATGTTAGCTTCCCGATGTGGGATCCCTCCATCATCAGAGTTTAAATTCAGCACCAACTCTTGCCGCTCCCTGTTAGCAAAATAAATGCTCTTTGATTGCCTTGAGTTTCGAACTCTGGACCTCCTTGCCAACTCTATGACGCCACCTTCCTGCCTCTTATGTGGCGCTACTTTGCCACTAGACCACAAGGCTTTTTGTGGCACAATTTCTCCGACAATATTCTTAAGGCCTACCTACTACACCCAGGGTTTAATTCACCTTAAACCAAAATTTTTGCCAGAGTCCAGGTTTGAACCCAGGACTTCTTCAACACTTTTCAGCACACTTAACCACTGAAACAAGCCTTCATTAACGAAATTTACATGCACAACAAAATATTTTAAGCTGCCTTCAACCACTCCCATGCTCAAGGCCCAAAACTTTTAGGCCCAAATCCAGGGTGTTACAGGGAATTGGTATTGAATCTCTGTGCTTCAGATTTCTGCCGAGTTACTCTTCACATTTCGGGTTTAAGTTAGTATTTCCTTGATTTTAGGTAGTTGGCCGAATGGATATTTATTTTATAAGAGTGATTCGTGATGGATACGAGTCCCTTAGTAGTTTGGTTTAATGATGAAAGATTAATGCAGATTTAGAAAGATTTCACGATTAGTGGTCAAGGGAAAACTGTTAAGGCTTGTTGCACACAGTTTGTGATTAAGGGGATTGCAACACGCATTATTACCAGATGTGTACATACACTACACACATAGTAGATCGGCAAAAGTCGAAATGCCAAAAAGCTGAAATTTTGGCTACGGTAGTCTCGTGAGTGCACGAACACTCGAACGAGGGTAATCGATACGTTAGCAGAGGCCCCATGAGTGACCTTATGGATTTAGGCCGTATATTGGCCAACCGGGCCAAAATGGGCCATAGGGCCCATAATAGGCAAATTGACAATTTGATATTAAGTGATGGAATAAGCATATGATTGCATAAATATGAATGTGATTGGGCCCGATGGGCCATATAAGTGTGATTGAGCCTAACGAGCCGTATAAATGTGATAGGGCCTGATGGGCCATATGAATGTATGAAAGCTTATAGACTTGCTAGGGTTTTGTAATGGACTTGTAGGCCTAGTTTCTAATAAATCCTTAAGCAGCATAAAACTTAATTAATTTATCAAATTCGTCTGTGGACAAGCCATAAGGTTAGAGTGTGGCAATGGACATATGCATGTCTAGGATTGGATCTAGGGAGAGCTTGGTACTTAAGCGGTCTTAATGACCCACCTCCTCTTCTCTAGAATCCTACCTGGTACATAGTGTCTGTTCACTTTGGCCAACGAGGACTTATTGACGGGCCAAAGTTCATAATTTAAAACCCATGCTAATAAGATATTACTGAAATACCCTTATAGGGTAGAATTACTGAAATGCCCCTTTAGGGTAGAATTACTGAAATGCCCCTATAGGGTAGAATTACTGAAATACTCTCGATTAGCAAAATTACGAGAATACCCCTGGTTTGAAAAATTACCAAAATACCCTTAATTTATGAAATGACTAAAATACCCCTATGTGTTAAATGTAGGATTTATGTTACATGTATGATTGCTGCATTCATATGATATTCTGTTTAGGTTGCATATGGGTTGGGAATTATGGTACGGAGGAAGAATTTGAAGATTGCATGGTTGCTTGACGACCGTGGATCTACCGTTGGCTTTTTAAGCCCAATATATGATTAGCAGTTTTGCTGCAACGTTAGATAGTACCGCAACCGGGCTACCATTGCTGTGTAGCAGATGGGTGTGTCGATTTAGAAATCCCCACAGGTGTATAAGGTTGGAAGGGAAATGTTGTACAGCTGATGGATTATTGGGGAGGGTTTTTACTGCATTGCATATGTGATATGTTTAAGATGATGATATTATGATAAGGGCTTTGGCCCAATTGATTGCTTGTACGCTATTTGTTTGCTGAGGGTTGTACACACTGAGTTTCGAAACTCACTCCCTCTTATATTTTTCTCAGGAAACCCCTAGTAGTCGGTTCGACAAATAGAGGGACTCGGAGGTGGCCAGCTAGCAAGACATTTTTGTTTTTCCTAATTTTCTTTATAGTTTTAAGTATTTTGATTCTTTTAGGTTCAAATTGTAATAAGGCCTCCCTTTGCTTATCGTTACATTGATTGCTTTACTTTCTATTCCATTTATATCAAGTTTTTTTTTTGGAAATAGTGGTTTTTATTCAAAATTAAGCTTCCGCTGGTAAAAAAAATTTTACTTTTAATACTTGTTAAATTATAATTAAAAAGACAGATTTCCAAATACATATCGTTTTGGAAGACAACTATAAACTGGGTTTTTAATCAAAATTCTTTAAGAATGGTTTTCAATGAAACCAAGGTTTTCGTAAAAACACTTCAATGTGACACGTTGGATTTGGCCATAACATCCAGGCCGGGTTTGGGGTGGTACACTCCCCACGAAGATTAAATCAGTCTCGCAAAACCCTTATATGTCAACTCTTGCAACTGGGTCTTCAATTCCTTAAGTTCCGTCAGAGCCATCCTATAAGGAGCGATTGAGATAGGTGCCGTACCAGGGACCAACTCGATACCAAACTCTACTTCCCTCTCTGGAGGTAATCTAGGCAACTCTTCTAGAAATATGTCTAGGTACTTGCATACCACTAGTAGTGAATCAATTTTCACTTCCAACGCTTGGGCATTTAGCACAAAAGCGAGATAAGACTCATACCCTTTTCTCAAGTACCTCTGAGCTGTCGTAGAAGACATCACTATAGGTGGACCATCAAGTTCACCTAATTCAACCCAGAGAACATCCCCGTTTTCACATTTTAGCTCAAATTTCTTTCCACAATTTACCACTACATCATGGGTAGTTAACCAATCCATACCCAAGATTACATCAAATTCATCAAACGACAATAACATTAAGTTAGCTAGGAAGCAATGACCACTAATTGTCAAAGGACAATCCCGACACACTTGGTCAACTAGCACATGCTTACCTGGTGGGTTTGACACCTTCACTACAAACTCGGTTGACTCAATTAGCATTATCATTCTAGACACCAATTTCTTGCAAATATAGGAATAAGTAGAACCCAGATCAATCAGCGCTATAATAGAAATGCCATAGATAGAAAATGTACCCGTAATCACGTTGGGGGATGAAGCCTCTCAATAGGCACGGATAGCATAGGTCCTTGCAGGTGCTCTACCCTCGGACCTCACAGTAGCATCTCTAGGGGCACCTTTGCTACTAGCCCCACTACTTAGGTTCTTCTGCGGTCTACCTCTCTAAGGAGCACTATTTGCTCTCACCTTTTCCCTTTTATTACCCTCAACCATCTCTGGATAATCTCAGATGAAATGATCAAGTGAGTCGCACCGAAAAAAATCTCTTTCATTCCCTCGACACTCACCGAAGTGTCATCTACCACACTGTGAGCATTTAGGTCTATTAGGTCTGGCACTACCAACGCTCACAACAAAGGTAGTCTGGGCTTTGGACGTCACATGTTGCTTACTCTTGTTCTTACCTGAGAATCCCATTGAAGTATTAGATCGGGTAGCAAACTCTCTCGATCTCCTGGATGAGGATTAATGCGATTTCCCCATCTACCTTTTCTTTGAGTCAAGGGACTCCATATCAGCCTTTCTCTTCTCCTTGGCCAGCCTTGCACATTCTCTCAACAAGCACCACAAACTCTCAAATTTCTAGAATATCCACCAACAAACGAATGTCCTCACTTAAACCGTCTTCAAATCGCTTACACATGGTGGCTTCGGTAGACACGCACTCACGTGCATACTTTCTGAGTCTCACAAACTCATGCTCATACTCAGTAACTGTCATTCGACTTTACTTTAATTCAATGAATTCTTTCCTCCTCTGGTCGATGAACCTTTGACTAATATACTTTTTCCGGAACTCTTCCTGAAAGAACTCTCAAGGTACTCTTTCTTTCGGTACCACTAACACGAGAGTGTTCCACCACTGGTAGACTAAGTCCCGTAGGAGTGACACTACACACTTTATACACTCCTTCGGTGTGCATGACAGCTCATCAAATACTTGGATGGTATTCACCATCCAGAACTCGGATCTCTCCGGGTCATTGTCTTTATTCGCCCAGAATTCCTCAGCCCCACATTTTCTAATTCGATCAACTGGGGGTTTCTATCTCCTACCCAATTCTGCTCTTAGATGAGTTACTGGGGCATGCTGATAAATTAGAGGAGGTGGAGGAGGTGGAGTGTTTAGGTTCGCACGAACGTACTCCGTATACCAAGCATCCATCATTTGGAGGTAGGCTTCTCTAGTCCCTCCGCCTTGACTTATTGTCAGGGGCCCGGTTTCAACTGGAGCGGTCTCTTTAATGGGAGTTGGCGCGTTACTCTCCACATCATTTGCCATAGCTCCTTCGGGATCCATTACTATATGAAAAATACAATTTACAATCGTCAGGAGTCGTCACACTATCATATTACAATTTATGGCATGTATAGCTAGACTCGTACACACGCTAGGTTAATTCTAGAATCGACTAAACCATAGCTTTGATACCACTAAATGTAACACCCCTTACCCATATCTGACGTCGGGATAGGGTATGAGGCGTTACCTTACTAAATTACATGCAAACATTCAACTCATACTTATTGAAATACTTCCCAATTTAAAAATTTTTCGAACAATGTCCTACGGACCTTCATATGGGCCTACGAGGCCTAAAAGATGACTTAGAAATGATCCGAGACCACTTCGGGTGCTTAAGAAAATTTGAACAAAAACTACAATAAACAAAGCACACGCCCGTGTAGGAGGGCGACACACCCGTGTAAGAGGGCGACACGCCCATGTGGCCTCTAGACATGGACGTGCTGATGGCCCGTGTGGTTCACATTACCTAAGCAACCTTGGGACATGCCCGTGCCCCTCGTCTGTGTGGATTTATTTTCCAACATCGAACCTACAAGGGTTTTCACATGGCTTGGCACATGCCCGTGTGCTCAGCTCGTGTCCCTCACATGGCCAGGACACCCCCGTGTCGCGGGCCGTGTAGAAAAACCTTGACATTCTACTTCTGACGTCAGCAATCCCACGGTCGTGGCACATGCATGTGTGCTTGGCTATGCCCTCCACACGGTTGAGACACACGGCCATGTCTCAGCCCATGTGTCTACTATTGGGCATTTAATTCAAAAATTTCAAGGTGCAGGGGACACACGGCTTGACTACACCATCGTGAGGTGGATCGTGTGTCTACCCGTGTGGACAAAAATAGGCTATCTATCAAGCATCTTTGCCACCCTGAAATAAAATCGACTATATATCCAAACATACCAAGACTTTTAAGCTCATCTAATAGACATAAATTGGCATTCCAACACATTCATATAAATCAATCCAACCAAGTATGCATAATTCTACTCCTAGTACACACATTCATGAATAACATCATCATTTCCATATATTAACTTCCAATATTAGCCATCATTCATGGAATTACACAAAAGAATCAATTTCTAAGACAAGCCAACACATTTGGCCCAAAGTAATATGACACTTGACAAAAGAATAGAGTCCTATACATGCCATATTCAAAAAGATTTAAACTAACTATACCAAGTGCTTCAATGGATAGTGTGAGCGATGACTCTGACTTTTGTTGATCCTCAAGCTATTTAAGTGGCACTATAAGAAAATGGAAAGGAGAGGGGTAAGCATAAAGCTTTGTCAGTCATAAGTAAATAAAAGACAACATAATTATCATATAGGTCGTACTCTCAACACATCATGATCTACGCACGATACAAAGAATAAACACAACTTGACTTACTTGTTTTCATCCATCTTTAATTATATAACATGCTAGTGAGCTCACATTTTATATATTGCACTTAGGTACCCGCACCACTTGCAAAAATCATCACAATATCCCTCAACTTAACATTATCATTAAGTTTTTCCTGTTGAACAATTTAGAATATGAAAAGATATTCAATAAGCCTCCAACGTAGGGTATCAAGCTGATGCCATGTCCCTGATATGGTCTTATACTAACTCACATATCAAGTCGACTCTATGTCTCAGACATGGTCTTACACTGACTCTCAATGAATCAAGACTGATGCCATGTCCCAGACATGGTCTTACACTGGCTCTCTTCTATTTGTGCCAATGCCATGTCTGAGACATGGTCTTTCACTAACACACCTCTAAGCCGATGCCATGTCCCAGACATGGTCTTACACTAGCTTGCCTGACGAGGCCGATGCCATATCCCAGACATGGTCTTACACTAGCACTCATAATAACATTGATGCTATGTCCTAGACATGGTCTTACACTAGCTAGCACATATCCGTGTCAATGCCATGTCCCAAACATTGTCTTACACTAACACGTAATGAGGCCGACACCATGTCCCAAACATGGTCTTACACTAGCACTTGTATCGACCCTAGTATTACAACATGAATATCCAATCTATTCTTAAAGTTCAACCAAGCTCTATTACGCATTTTCTCATCTTTTTATGACTAAACATCATTATTCGACAATTCATGCTCAAATAAACATTCTCATACATAGCTCCATTCACAAGGCATTTCCTTATGATGAAACAATGATTTCATGCATAAAAATTAGAAATGTTGTATTATTTGCTTACAACTTACCTCGGTATACAAAATGGAGATGACTATTCAGTTTAATTGATTTGCTTGGCATTTCCCAAGTCTAGGTTCGCGTTTGGTAAATCTTGATCTATAACAATGAAAGTTCACTAATTTAGTCACTATTTTCATCTAAACAATTCAAAAATTATAATTTGGCAAAATGACCAGTTTGCCCCTAGACTTGGCAAAATGACCATTTTACCCCTAGGCTCAAAAATTGATTTTTATCGAATTTCCTTATTCACCAAGCCTAACCAAACTCTTTTCACTCTTATGGCAACATAGAAATCCTAATATTTCATACAAATAACATCAACTTATCAACTTTGCAAACTAGTCCATTTTAGGTGTTTTTCTTAAACACCCTTTCACAAAAGTTGTTTATGTGAGAACTGGAATTCACATATCTTCCATGAAAACCCAGCAAACAACATTTATACATTCATGGCAACATTCTAAAATTTCAACCATTTTGCAAATTAATCCCCTCAATAGGTAGCCCATGCTACAAGGGTTCCAAAAATGTAAAAATTATCAAAGGAAGTCATCAAAATCACTTGAAGAAGGAATAAGTGGCTACAAATTTGAGCTTTCAAAAACCCCAAAAATGGCTGAAATTTCGATGAACAAGAAAGCAAAATGAAGATAATAAAAAGCTAGGCTATTTAGGTACTATTTTATCAATTAAAACACCAAATATCTTACCAACCCTTTTGACTTTTCTTTTCTTTTGTCCCTCTTGACTTCTCATGGCCAGTCACACTAATAGGAAGGGGTCTATTTGCCCATTAAAACCCTCAAATTTTGATTTTGTAGCTAATTAACACAATTTACTAACAATTCACAACTTTTGTCCTTATGCGGTTTAATCTTTTTTTGCAATTGAGCCCTCAATCGTGTAAATCAATTCATCAAAATTTTTATACACCCTTATAATAATACTATAACACATAAAATAATGCTAAAATAATTTTCTCTAACCTCGGGTAAGTGATTCCGAAATCACTATTCTGACTAAGCCCAAATTCGGGCTATTACAAAAGTTATTGTGCTCATTAGCAAGATTTGTAGGTTTCATTCAAGCCCATTAAGAATTGAAACAAGCATTGGTGAGTGACATTTTTAGCATTTAACTTTGATTATGGACAATCACATGATGAGAATGGTACAAAGGCATCATATTTATTCCAAAGCAAGCATAACTTGGTGAAATGTACAGAGACTGAATTTGTTTCTTCTAGTTGAGAAGTAATTTCATGATGCAAAAAATAGATTCGAGAACCATCAATCTTACTAATCTATTCAACAAGATCCTTCTAGACAATTGTTGCACTAGAAGCAAAAACTATTCCTGTTAAGAGTTCTTTACTAACTGTATTCAAGATCCAAGATTGAACAAGAGCATTACAATGTTCCCATTGGGATGAAATGCCTCTAGTATTGATTCTTTAGAACAAGTTCCTTTCACAAACCCTAATTTATTTTTTGCCAACAATGTAATTACCATAGACCGACCCCAGATACTATAATTCTCAATTCCAAGAAGTTGATGAGAGACAAGTAATGCATCTGGAGTATCAAATGGATGCAAGTATAAAGGATTATTAAAATTAATTAAAGGCTCAGATTGATTCACCATTGTAACCATTTTGGAAATAGAGACAAAAAATGATCCTCAGGATGAAAAAAACCTCAGACAATGATCTCAGGTGATGATTGGTCAATGAGGAGACAAAGGAACAACTCTGATGATCGAAGTGAGTTGTCCAATGGTAGCTTTGATACCATGTTAAAACTCCGACAATGTGAAACTAGTGTGAAAACAATGAGAGAAAACTTAAAGAATATAGGTAGTACATTAAAAATGAAAACCGATGTTGATTAAATTACAATTGATATGCCTTTATAATGACTAATAATTGCTATCTAGTCATTAACAAACTAATTACTATTATTTATTTACTACTAACTACCTAACAACTAACCATCTCTTTTACAAAATAAGGTTAATCTCGTTGATTCAATTTCTTTTTCGAATTCATATATATAGATTATAGATAAATCCCAAAATTGAAAAACTATTTATGTATTTAGTTGAAATATTATTTATTATATTTGTAAAAAAAATTAAGGAGGATTAATATGGTGACATGTTTCCTATTTAATTTTAAATTTTTTAAATATTTCTTAACAACACATATCATTATCTTAACCTTACTTTTGTAAGTGAGAACTATTAAATTGTAGTCTACTAGTGCTATTATATGTTTCTTATAAGTAAGTGATTTATTATTTTTATATAATGGCTTAGCAATAATTCATAAATTCTTGACACCCTCATTAGAATGTACACACAACCATTAGAAGTCATGAAGCTTAAAGACCCCGACTGAATATACATACGTTAGAAAACTATAATCTTAACTACAACCACAATATGTGTACTTATTATTAGGAAAAATTTAATTGAATTGGGAATCGAGAATTAATAAACAAATAAATTATGTTACAGGCCAATTTTGGCCTACCCCCAATCCCAATTTAAATTACCCAAAACCCAATACATCAAACCCGGTACAAACCCAATTCCCCTAACCTACCCAGACCCGTTACAAGCCCATTACCCAAACCCAACAAGACCAAACCTAGCAGCAGAACCCTAGCCGCCTCTGACGGCCCACTTGCTCTGACAGCAGCTGCTACCACCGCCTTTTGCCACTGTAGCCACCGCCCAAAGTCCCTGCAAGCATTAAAACAGGACAAGACAGAAAGCAAACAATACAGAGGGCAACTTGTAACGTAAAATGGCTATAAAAAGCCGATTGTAAACGATTGTATTGGATGGGAATTTTCTCGGAAAATCAATACAAACAATAAAATTTCAAATAGATCTAGTAATACAGTATCGAAAACATCCCTAAATCGGACAGTTCGAACGTCAAGAACCCGAATCGGAAGTTTGAGGTAAAACCCCCATTTCGAGTCTGTTACTTTCCTCCCTTCCATCTATTTCTTTCATCCCCTTCCAAATAACGCAAATATATACTCTTTTAAAAAATAAAAAAAAAACAAAAAAAAAGAAATTTTTTACCTTTTCCGGCCACCGTGTACGGTGGCTGGCGCCGGCACCGGTGACCGTCCGGTGACCGGCCGGTGGTCGGACCGACCACCGGGAATCGCCCCGGTCACCCCCTTCCCTTCTCTCCTTTTCTCTCCGTTTTTTTTTCTTTTCCCCTTCACAAATGATTTTTTTTCACTGAAACGGGCCTTTTATAGCCTTCCCAAAACGGCACCGTTTTGGTGTCAAAACCCAGGGCTAAAACGACGTCGTTTTTCCCTGGGTCGGATCGACCCGACCCTACCCGCATGAGGTCCGCGTGTTTTTAAAACGGAAGGGCTATTTGCGCAATCAGCCCTTCCGCTTTTTCAGACCTGTGTAATTAGGTTTTTAATCTTTTAATTTGACCCGTTAATTTACCCCGTGTCACAATTCAGTCCCTTCTGCCACGATGTCGTATTTAATGCGTGGTAAAATTACTCTTTTGGCCCCTGCACGTTCCTCCCGTGTTTGTATTGGTCCTTCATTTTCGTTTTAATTGCAAATCTGCCTGAAGCCTTTTTGATTTAAAGCAATTTCATCCTTTTTCTTCTTCTCGCTGTTTTATTCTTTTTTATTTATTTTAACATTAACTATATTATTAACTACATTATTATTATTATTATTATTATCAGTATATGATACTATACTTAATATTATTATTTTAAATACTATACTATATTTAGTATTATTAGTTTAAATGTTACGGTTTTACTATATACTACTATTAATATTACCTATTTTTTTACATATATTAATAATGATTATTTCACTATGTTTATCATTGATATTATTAACACTAGTCCTAGTTATAATTAATGTTTTAATATATACCCATATACACGTATATATTTATTATTATTATTTAGCTATACCTTAGTATTAATAATTCTAATATATATATTTATTATCATGGTTGTTTTCACCATCATTATTTGCCATTTCATTATCCTATATATGTCTTCTCTATGTATTTTGTTATTATCATTATAAACTTATATGTATATATACATATACTTCCAAATGTATATTACTATAAGTATTTCTTTATTATATTATTATTATGTACGTTATATATGTATGTATGTTTTCATTATTTAATTGTTTTCAAACCCTATATTACTTTCGTATCTTTTTGTGTATATTACATACGTATTTTTGTGTTAGCTACGTATTTCTCATATTACATTATGTGTATATTTCTACGTGTACATATTCAATGCATATATATTTCCAATATTATATATTACGTATATATTAGTATATACTATAAATATCTTTATCACATTAGTAACATACTTTTTATACCAATATTATAATACCATTATGTGTACATTCCATACTCTATGCATGCGTGTCTTCTACATTGTATCATTTATATCTCTCTACTACCTCGTGCATATTTTGTTCTAATTATATATTACTATTTCAACGTTATGTTACGTTTTGATACGTATACACTCCTCTGAAATACACTCTCGATATTATCCTTTGCTACAAATATCACTACTGCTATCCTTTTAAATATCATATTTTAAAGTCCAAAAACATCATTATTTCAAAAATTACGTTTCGCATTCAAAAAATGTTTAAAAATGAGGCGATATTTCTGCGTTTAGAGATTCAGGAAATAGTGCCCTAACATGCTGGGTTGCGATTTCTCGTTCGTCTAAATACCTAAAATATCCTCCAAAATCTTGCAACTCGCGAGATAACTTTAGTTGCGAGGAATTTGAGAGCTTCGTGTCCAATCGTGCTGGATGTGATGTTCGTATCCTCCCGAAGCAAAGTAATCGCGATTTTTTTTTCAACCCAAATCAACCCAATTTTATTTAAAATGTTCCAAAAACGAGGTAATGTTTTTGTATTTAGAGATTCGGGAAATAGTACCCTAACGTGCTGGGTTGCGATTTCTCATTCGCCTAATTACTAAAATACCCTTCTAAACAAAATTTTGCAACCCGCGAGATATCTCTAGTTTCAAAGAATTCACGAATCTCGTGTCCAATCGTGCTGGATGTGATGTTCGTATTCTACCGAAGCAAAGGAATCTCGATCTTTTCAACTTAAACCATTTCCAGTTCCAAAAAGAATCCTCTTTTAAAATCTTTCTAAATTTCGACTTAAGACAGAAAATTGTTCAATTTGGTACCAATTTTGGGCGTTGCGGGGTTGCTAATCCTTCCCCGCGCGTAACCGACTCCCGAGCCCGTTTTCTCTAATTTTTCGTAGACCAAAACATTTATACGGTGACCCAATCACACCTAAAAGATTGGTGCCGACTCCTCGCTTTTCATTTTAAGTCGACATTCGTTTTTGTTAAAAAAATGGTTTCGACAAATTAAAAATATTATTAATCTCTAAACTTCAACATTAAGCGTTTAATCATGAAAATCTTGACAATTATTTTTTAAATGCTTGTTTTTAGAGAAATTTAAATATTTATTGATAATATTAGAAATTAACTTCACTTTTTTTTAAAAAAAATTTAAATTCAAAGATAATTTATACGAAATTGATTATGTGGCTTACTATATTAAAAAGTTTGAAGATAATTTTTGATAATTTATACACAATTGATCATGTGATTTAATATATCAAAAAATATATATAGAAGTAGAAAAATAATTTTTTGTAGCATTAGAAATGGTTTAAGTTGGTTACTATATTACGACATTTCAAGTTATATACACAATTTGTTAATATACTTGAATTTGTAAATACAATGTAATGAAACTTTTATATTTTCACAATTTTAAGTGTCTTTCCAATATATTCAATCAACATGTGAGAGAATAATATCTTTTGGAATAATTTAAATAATATTTTTAGTAAATTATATAATTTTTTCTAATAATAAAATATTAAAAAATATGAATATTATCTTATATTTAATAGGGATAATTTTATAATAAAACATTAAATTTTTAGGAAAGTGCTATGTGCACTAAACATAGTAATGTAACTTTCCAAAATTTTAATTAATATTGTAAAATACTTTTTTTAACAATGTGATTTCTATCAATCATGTTTTATTAAAATAAAAAAAAAAACACGAAAACATATGTGGAATGATTATATAAATATTGACAATTAAATAATAACAAAATTTTGATAAATGTGTACAAATAAATAATAAATGTTTATGTACTGTCATTTATTGGTGTTGACTTTATATATACCATATATTTTATAATTGCTCACAGCTGTTATGAAATAAAGCATAAATGAATGTTGAAATTTCTTCACGAGTTCATTTACTTAGAAATTTTTCTGGATTTATTCATAGGTTTTTATTAGTTAATCCGGAGATGAAGATGATATTTAAGTAAAATTGTCAATCTCAAGATTTAAACTCAATCTACATATCTTAAAAAGAAATCAATTTAAATTTTTTTAACTATCTATTAGCGAGTTTATTTATTTGAATTAAATCATGCTTTCTACATGATAAAATTCTTTACTAGTTGGATAATAATTTTTATAACAATATAATTTTCAATATTAAAAATTTCCCTCCAATCATATTTTCTTTTAAACATAAAATTAGGCCTCAAGTCTACATAATGTAAAATTATGATTATTTAATTGTGGAGGAAAATAATTTTAAAAACTTCATATGCATAAATAATTTGAATATAATAGTAAAAGAAAAAATATCACCAATATTCTTGTTAAATTATTTAATACAGAAATTTATTTAAATTTTAATTAATTTGATGCCACTTCACTAGTGAAGATAATTTTGTCAGCTATGTTATAAATATAGATTCATGAAATATAAAAAAGAATGTTAAAAAATCTCTGCTGGTGGTTCAAATTTTATTTATGTATTTTTTAGATTTTACATAGGTAAAAAAACATATTATCATAATGATGTTTGTGCTTTATAAATAGAATGAGTTTTACCATAATATTGTTTGTTATTTTATAAAAAAAAGTTTTGATAATTATTTAATTGAGTTAGTGACATGGTTGATAGGTAACATCAATTCAGGGTTAGTTTAACATTGTTTTTTAGAAGTGATTTTAAAAAATGCGGTGAAAAAGTGATTTAGAGGAGTACTTTTGAAAAGTTTGGTTTAAGATAATATTATTGTCAAAAACTACTTTTAAGAAATAAAATATCTATTTTAGACATGGTGCTATAAAGTAACAAACATGCATTTAGATAATATTCAAATTAGTTAATATTATGATATTTTATTCAGAATATAAAAAATAATTTATTATAATTTATTGTGAAAATTTTAATATATGAAATATAAATTTTAAATATTTTTAAGCAATTAATATTAATTATTTATAAAATTTAATTTGAACTATTTTTTAAATATTAAAATATAACTAGAAACACAAAAATTTATATAGTTTTTCATACCCATTTTTACTTAAATTCATGCAAATTCGGTTAAATTCTTGTCGAAAAATAATTAATTTCTATAAAATAATTAAATTGTGCTTAAAATATGAACATGATGAATTTTAATTAATTTTATAGTTAATTTTAATTAATTTTGATTATTTTTGACAGATTTGCACAAAGGGCGAAAAATGGCCAGACAGACACTACTAAAAGAACAAAACCGAGAAGCAATTTGAAGTATCAAGGCGAATTAATTTCCACCCTAAGACGGTCCAATTATGTGTATTAATTCATAATATAATTAATTTTAATTTATTCCCAATTCAATTTGAGAAAAATAAATTATTATTAATTAATTATGAAAAAAGTGGTCCAGTTGAACCTCACCAGTTGAATCGAACTAGCCACAAATTGGGCAGCCCAGAACCGTCCATATGCTGACCCAGATCAGCTTTTTAGCTGATGAAACAAACTTGCAAAGAGGCCCTTGAAGAGCTTTCAAAGTTGCATTCAAATCCCTCCAAAATATATGGCTTTATAGATTTGCCCCAAGCCTAAAATAGCAAAGTTGAAACTATCAACCTTGCCACATGTGTGGCTGGCCAAGGGAGGACTCTTTGGCTGATAATTTTTGCTATTTTTAGCTGCCACATTTAGCTATAAAAGGCCCCCTTGGCTGATCATCCAAGGCATCCTTCAATCTCTCATTCATTCACATTTCCTTTCTTTTCTCTATTCTCTCTTTTCTCCAAAAAGCCAAGCTTCTTGTGTCGATTTCTTCTCTTGGAAAAGAGGCTCTCATCAGCCATTTTGGAGCAGCAATTAGGTGTTCATAAGCCACCTTAATAGTCGAGGACAACGGAGAACAAAGAACGGAGCATGCTAGTTAAGCCACGGAGAAACACCGGATTTGATTCTTGTTCCCTATCTTTTTAATTTTCGTTGTTGTTTTGACGAACATGTTTATGAATATATATACTATTGAAATGGTTAATTTAATTAATTTAGCTTGGATTTCATTCGTGTTAGATTGATTTCATTTCGTCCGCTTAAATTATTAAAGTTGTGTTTATGCTGTTATAGGCCTCGGTAAAATGCTTGATTTTAAGTAAAATCATGCCTAAGCTATTCTTGCATTATAATTGTGAGGTAGCTAATGAATTAATTATTTAATCGTATTAAAATTATAATCAATTGACACAATACTTAATTAGTGCATGTTTGTTTTTCTAAGGTAGCTAGAGGTTAAATTCGCATTGTATTTGGCGGTACATATGCCTTCCATAACTTGCAAGATTATTGTGCTTAAACTGTTTCAAGGTAGGAATACTTTATTACCTCACTTAATCTTTTACATGCTTATGAAGATTAATTAATCGTCTGAATTGGCATTGGAAAATGTTCAAGAGATTAGTTAATTTAATAAGTATGTACGTGCAATAACATGTTTACCTTTTTAAATATGTTTAATCGATTGAATTGGCATAGAAATATGTACAAGAGATGAGTGGATTGCTATAGGTGATTATGTTCATAAGTTAGCAAATTATCGAGTTGCTGTAAATTTATTCGTAACAACATGAACATAAGTTTAATAATTCTAAGTTAAGAAGTGAAATTAATCTAACACAATTAAGCCATATTGATTAAATTCATATTTTGAAATCGTGCATTAGAACTTTTTATTTTCTTTAATTTATTTATTTTACTTAGTTTTAAACCATAGTTTTTAATCACTCTTTTCAACAAATTATTTTTTTTACCTCACCAATGTGTTTTAAATTACATTCATAAATAATTCTTTTACAGTCCTTGTGAGTACGATAACTCGACATTTACTTGTCACTTTATTACTTGTTGCGATTGTGTACACTTGCACATTTCTGTCATTCCAAGTTTTTGGCGCCGTTGTCGGGGGGACTGTTTTAAAAAGTCATTATTTATGAATTTGTTAGTCTTGCATTTTGGTTTAATTTTTTGTTTAATTTTAACTTAATTAATTTTTCTATGATTATTTCAGGTGTTTATGAGTATTGACCAAATTATTGATTTACTTCCTATATATCCTGAAATAGAATGAACTTTTCTACAGCGTAGAAGGCAAGCAAATCAGAGAAGGACTGAAGAGATGAATTTTGAAAATATGAATCAAGGGAATGGAGCAAACCCTGCTCAAAATCCTATCCTTATTGTTGATGATAGGAAGAGCTTTAAGATAATATGCCGTACCAGTGTTTCATGATCTTAATTCGGGTATTAGGAAACCCGAAATAGAGGCACAACAATTCGAGCTAAAGCCAGTTATGATTTAGATGCTTAAAACAGTGGGCCAATTCAGTGGAATGCCTACAGAAGACCCTCACCTGCACTTGAGACTGTTCATAGAGGTGAGCGACTCTTTCAAGTTAGCTAGAGTACCCGAATATGCATTACGATTGAAGCTGTTCCCATACTCGTTAAAGGACAGAGCTTGAGCCTGGTTGAACTCATTACCACCGAACTCAATTTCCACATGGCAATAGTTAGTAGAGAGATTTCTCATGAAGTATTTCCTGCCTAGCAAGAATGCTAAGTTGAAGAACGAGATCACTGCCTTCCAACAAATGGATGATGAATCCTTGTATGAGGCATGGGAAAGGTACAAAAAGTTTTTACGAAAGTGCCCTCATCATGGAATCCTACATTGCATCCAACTTGAGACGTTTTATAATGGTCTCAATCCTCACACAAGGATGGTAGTGGACGTTTTTGCTAACGGTGTTGTCCTTTCTAATTCTTATAATAAGGCTTATGAAATTATTGAGAGGATCGCCAGCAACAATTATTAATGGCCAACCAATCGATCAACGTCAGGAAGACGAATTGCTAGAATACATGAAGTAAACGCTCTCACATCACTTGCATCTCAGGTATCATCAATATCTTTAATGCTTAAGAATCTTACCACTAATGGGTCTTACAGTTTGCAACCTAGCCACCTAACCAATTTGAGAATATAGCCTGTGTCTATTATGGGGAAGGACATTTGTTTGAAGAGTGTCCATCAAACCCAGAATTCATATATTACATAGGTAACCAGAACCAAATAGAGGAAGACAAGGGCTACAATCCAATTATTATAACCCATCGTGGCGAAATCACCCTAATTTTTCCTGGAGTAACCAAAGGGACTGAACTAGTAACACTTACGCCCAACCTAGACCGACCCAGCTGACTAGGTTTTCCCAACAAGTTTAGAAACCAACTCACACTGAATCATCCAATAGCTTAGCTAATTTATTGAAGGAATACATGGTGAAAAATGACGCCACTCTAAAGAATTTAGAGAATCAAGTGGGCCAACTCACTACTGAACTCAAGAACTGACCACCAAGTGCTTTACCTAGTGATACAGAGAATCTAAGGAATCCAGGAAAGGAGCATTGCAAAGCGTTGACATTGAAGAGTGGAAAGACAGTAGAGCCCAACACCATTGAAGCTGAAAAGGAGCAAGCTGGCATTCAAGACTCAAAGGAAGTTCAACCGAGTGTTGAAATTCTAGTTTCACCAGAACCAAAATCTACAAAACTCGATAAGGTAACTTCAGAACCAGCTAATTCTGATAAACTAACAACTCCGTTAGATGTAGAATAGCCACAAAAGACGAATTAACCAGTACCAGTTCCAGAAAAGAAACCACCACCACCCTACCCTCAAAGACTTCAAAAGCAGAAGCAGGAGATTCAATTCAAGAAGTTCTTAGACGTACTCAAGCAACTTCATATCAACATCCCATTGGTTAAAGCAGTTAAGCAAATGGTGAATTATGTCAAGTTTCTGAAAGATATCTTGTCTAAGAAGCGGAGACCTGAAGAATTTGAGATGGTAGCTCTGATGAAGGAATGCAGTGCGTATCTTCAGAATAAACTACCCTCGAAGTTGAAGGATCATGAATGTTCTACCATACCCTGCAATATTAGAGCAACATATTGTGGTAAGACATTATATGACTTAGGAGCGAGTATCAACTTGATGCCTATATCAATATTTAGAAAGTTAGAAATATGTGAAGTTAGACCAACCACGGCTACACTTCAATTAGTAGCTTGATCCTTAGCACATCCAAAAGGAAAAATATTGGTACATGTAGACAAATTTATCTTTCCTGCTGACTTTGTAATTCTAGAATTTGAAGCAGACAAAAAAGTGCCAATTATCCTAGGATGACCATTCTTAGCAACTGAAAGAACCCTTATTGATGTGCAGAAGGGCGAGCTTACTATGTGTGTTCAGGACGATCAGGTAACATTTAATGTGTTTAAGTCTATGCGATTTCTTGACACAATTGATGATTTTTCTGCAGTATCCGATTTAGAGGATTTAATAGTGGAGAAGGAGCTCAACTATGTTGAGGATCTGTTAGGACGAATTCTAACATCAGACCCTTCGAATGACGAAAAGGAGGATGAATACTTAGCTTTGCTAGAAGCTAATCAAAAGGGATTTAATCTGCAATCCCGTTTTAAATATTTGGAATTGGAGAATAGGGATTATACCCAACCAAAAGCGTCAATCGAGGAGCCACCTAAATTAGAGCTCAAAGTACTACCTTCACATTTAAATTATGTTTATTTATGTAATGCTTCTACTCTGGCTGTGATTGTTTTAGCAGAATTAACTAGTGATCAAGAAGAGAAACTTATACTTGTATTGAAACAATTCAAGAAGGCTATCAGATGGACCATAGTCAATATTTACGGTATTAGTCCATCTGTATGCATGCACAAGATCATATTAGAAGGTGGCGAGAAAGGAACGATTGATGGACAATGAAGATTGAACCCTATCATGAAGGACGTAGTAAAGAAGGAAATCATTAAGTGGTTAGATGTGGATATAATTTACCATATCTCAGATAGTCCATGGGTAAGTCTAGTCCAGTGCGTACCAAAAAAAGAAGGTATCACGATCATTAAAAACAAAAACAACAAATTATGCCGACTAGAATAGTTACGGGATGGAGAATTTGCATCGGTTACTAGAAGTTGAACAAGAGGACTAGGAAAGATCACTTTCCTTTGCCATTCTTGGATCAGATGCTGGATAGACTCGCGGGGCGAGACTATTATTATTTTCTCGATGGATACTCAGGGTATAATCAAATTACAGTAGCACTGGAAGATTAACATAAGACAACATTCACCTACCAGTACGGTACATTTGCATTTAGACGCATGCCATTTGGTTTATGTATGCACCTGCTACATTTCAAAGATGTATGATTTCTATTTTTACTGACATGGTTGAGAAGTATTTGGAAGTTTTTATGGATGATTTTTTAGTATTTGGAGACATTTATGATGATTGCTTAGCGAATCTAGCCAAGGTACTAAGGTGATGCAAAGAAACAAACCTAGTACTCAACTAGGAAAAGTGCCATTTCATGGTACAAGAAGGGATTGTTCTAGGGCATCGGATATCGAGACATGGAATCAAGGTAGATAAAGCAAAGGTAGATGTTATTGAGAAACTCCCACCTCCAACATCTGTAAAGAGTATTAGGAGCTTTTTAGGCCACGCTGGTTTCTATTAAAGATTTATCAAAGACTTCTCCAAAATTGCTAAACCTTTGTGCAAATTATTGGAGAAGGATGCGACATTCAAGTTTGATGAGGAATGTTTAAGAGCATTCAAATATTTGAAGAGTCAGTTAGTTACAACACCCATAATCGTCACACTAGGCTGAGATTTGCCATTTGAATAGATGTGTGACGCAAGTGACTTCACAATAGGAGCTGCCATCGGCCAGCGAAGGAACAAAGTTTTTCATCCAATCTATTATGCGAGTCATACTCTTACAAGAGGTCAACTGAATTGCATGGTAATAGAAAAAAAGTTACTTGCAATTGTGTTTGCTTTCGACAAGTTTCGATCTTATCTTGTAGGTACCAAAGTGACTGTCTATAGGGCCACTCGACAATTAAACATTTACTCACTAAGAAAGACTCTAAGCCGAGACTCATCTGGTGGGTACTTCTACTTTAAGAGTTCGATCTAGAAATTAAAGAATGAAAGGGAGTAGAAAATCAAGTCGCAGATCACTTGTCCAGATTGGAGCCGTGATAAACCATAATTGTAACATATTTTTAACCCATGCTTGGCATATTTTTGGATGATATCCTTACAATTCAATGAATTTGATGCTCCTAATCCTTTAATTTCATGTTTTATACTTAGGCGAGCATTGGAAAGTGAAAAGAGCAAGAAAAGGGCCAAAAACGGACAAAATGGGCCAAAATCAGTGTTTCACACGGCCAAGTTACTTCTACATGGGTTATCCACATGCCCGTGTGAGACACACAGGCAAGCCAAACGCTCGTGTGTCACGGCCGTGTTGACAAGTAATCAAGTCAGTATTACACACGGCTTGGGCTCCTTCACATGGGCTGACCACACGCCGTGTCCCTGTTGAGCGCTGTTTCAATTCTACTTAGAAAAGGCTAATTTTTAGGTATTTTGAGCATTCCAAAGTCTATTTAAACACCCGAGGAGAGGATTAAAGGGACACAAAGAGTAGAAAGCAAGGAATTACTCGAAGAACACTGATTGATCCATCTCAGAAACAGGATCTCCATCAAGACTGAAGATTTCCCTTCAATTTCCTTTAGGAGTTTTTGGGTTTTCTTTATGTTTTGTTGTTTTCCCAATTTTGAGATGTTTTCTTTTACAATTATGAACTAAATCCCCTAAATACTTGAGGGGGATGAAACCTAATATGGATCTTGTTATTATTTTCTGAATTATATGATAAATATTTGATTTGTTCTTAATTGTGTTATTAATTCTTGTGTTATTATTTTAGGATATTAATTCAAGTCGAATGTACTTATTCAGTGGAGCAAAAGTCCCTGTTTAAGAGTAGATCCAACAGAATTAAGCGAAGTTTATTGCAATCCTAGAGATAGGACAACGAAAATCTACCAAATTAGAGTCAAATCTAATAGGGAAATCCATAGTTCGAGTTAATGCAACGCTAGGGGTTTTAATTAGAAAAAAATTTCAATTAATCAACCTTGGCTTAGTTGTTCTTATTCTTGAAAGAGATATTAACATAAATTAGGGATTTCTACAGATCAAGTCAAGTGAATAAATCATCTAGTTCAGAGTTGTATAATAAGTGAAGTCTAGGTGGATTCTTCCTTGGGTATTATCTTAATCAATCAGTTTTCCAAAGTATTTTCAGTTCACTCTCTATCGCATTCTTAGTTAATTAATTAGTTTAAAACAAATCACCTTTATTTTTAGGCTAGATAATAAAAAGAAAGTTAATACTAGTACTTTTAGTCCCGGTGGGTTCGACATCCGGTCTTGCCATAAGCTATACTACCGTTCGATAGGTGCGCTTGCCTTTATCGTGATAATAGTCTAGTTTTACAGGTACGATCATAAATATCACATCAAGTTTTTGGCACCGTTGCCGGGGACTAAGATATTAGGAACACTTGAATTTTATTACTTTAGCCATTTTTACTTTTATTGCAATTTACTTTTTTGTTTTTATTTTAAGTTTTATTTACTAAATCCTCCTTTTTATTTGTCTTTGGCAGGAATCTATAGTTTATGACTAGAAGAAACCCGTCAGGACCTTTATTATTCGATAGTGAGATAGAAGCATCAGCTCGCAGAAATTGTAGAGAAATAAGGCAGAGCCTACAGTACATAGAGGAAGAGCAAGAGGACGTGACCAACACTACTGAAGAGATGAAGGCAAATTAGAATAATCCATTAGCTCCTGTGGTAGCCGCAATTCCGGTGAATCAAAATCCTACCCTCGTACTATGTATGATTATGCTAAGCCTAATTTAGCTGGTACTGAATCGAGTATTGTTAGACCTACTGTTGCTGCAAATAATTTTGAATTGAAACCTAACACTATATAGATGATACAATAGTTTGTTCAGTTTGATGGTTTGCAGGATGAGGATCCCAAACACATTTAGCGAACTCCTTGAAATTTTGCGATACATTTAAAATTAATGGTGTTTCTGATGATGCCATTGGCCTTCGATTATTTCCCTTTTCTTTGAGGAATAAGGCTAAACAGTGGTTGAACTCCCTTCCACGAGGGTCTATAACTACTTGGGAACAAATGATTGAGAAATTTTTACTTAAATATTTTCCACCGGCTAAAACGGCAAAGTTGAGGAATGACATATCTTCTTTTGTGTAGATGGATTTAGAAAAGCTCTACGATGCATGAGAGAGATACAAGGATTTACTGCAAAGGTGCCCTTACCATGGGTTACCTTTATGGCTAAAGGTTCAAACTTTTCATAATGGTTTGAATCCCTCAAAAAGACAAATGATAGATACAGCTGCCGGTGGTACCATAAACAATAAAACACCTGAGGAGGCTTATGAGTTCATAGAGGAGATGTCCCTAAATAATTATCAGTGGCAAGTCATGACAACAAAGCCGACAAAAGCTGCTAGTGTTTTTAATATTGACGTAGTCATGATGCTATCAAATCAGATAGAACTTTTGAATAAAAAGATTGATGGTTTGTATGGTTCTACGCAGGTACATCCAATAATGCAGTGTGACTCGAGTATAGGTGGTGTTAGCAATCCTAAGTACTCACCTTACGGACATGGCGTAGAAAACGAGCAGATGAATTATATGGGTAATAACTCTAGACCACAAAACAATCCATATAGTAATACTTACAATGCAGGTTGGAGAAATCACCCAAATTTTTCATGGGGAGGCCAAGGGAATCAAAAGCCACCACCCCCTTCAGGATTTTAGCAACAACCTAATTCGTAGGAAAAGAAACCGAACCTTGAAGAGATGTTGGAAAAATTCATATCAGTATCAAAAACCCATTTTTAGAATACCGAATCAGAGCTTAAAAACTAGCAAGCATCAATTCAAGGACTTGAGAACCAAATTGGTTAGCTTGCCAAGATGATAGCTGATAGACCACAAGTAGCTTGCCTAATAATACTGAACCCAATCCTAGGGAGCATGTGAAAGCAGTTACATTAAGGAATGGGAAAGTATTAGCTAAACCTGAAAAGAAGTTCCTACAAGAGCCTGACAAGGAGAAAGGTGAGGAGGTTAAACCCAACGAGGATATCGCACCAATGCTTAAAGAATATAAACCACCCATCCCATATCCTGCAAAGTTAAAGAAAGACCATATGGATGCACAATTTAGTAAATTTCTTGAACTTTTTAAACAGTTACATATTAACTTACCTTTTATTCAAGCTATTTCGTAGATGCCCACGTATGCAAAATTTTTAAAGGAGCTTTTAACAAATAAAAGGAAGTTTGAAGAGCTGTCTACAGTGGAACTTAACAAAGAATGTTTAGCTATCCTTCAAAATAAACTGCAAACCAAATTGAAAGATCCAAGGAGTTTTACTATTCCTTGTTTAATTGGTAGTTTAAATATTGAAAAGGCATTAGTTGATTTAGGTGCTAGTATTAACTTGATGCCTTATAAAATGTTCAAACAACTAGGTCTTGGGGAACCAAAACCCACTAGGATGAGTATTCAATTAGCTGATAGATCTGTTAAATATCCTAGGGGTATCATTGAGGATGTGCTCGTAAAAGTAGATAAATTCATATTCCCTGTTGATTTTGTTGTGCTTGACATGGATGAGGATGTTGAGGTACATTTAATTTTAGAACGACCATTCTTAGCCACTACTAGGGCTGTTATTGATGTGGGGGATGGTAATCTTGTGCTTAGGGTGGGTGATGAAAATTTTTTTTTTAAATCTATGATGCCATGTGATTTTCTAGAGAACACGACGATTCTTGTTATTTTATTGATTCTTTTGACTATTATGTTCAAGATTCTTTTTAGGAAATTGCTCTTAAGGACAAGTTAGAACTGTGTTTCATCCAAGGTGAGGAGGAGGACGAAGTCACCACTGAGATGGAAAAGGTAAAAATTGATTTGAACACTAACGAACCTTCTTTAAGGCAAATAAAATATGAGGGTATTGAAGTGAATGATAAACTTAGAAAAAGACCCTCTATTGAAGAACCTCCTAAACTGGAATTGAAGCAATTACCCAATCACTTAGAATACACATTCTTGGGAGATAACTCCACATTATCGACAATAATTGCTTCGAACTTGCAACCCAAGGAGAAAGAGGAATTACTCCAAGTATTAAAAGAACATAAAAGGGCCATAGCTTGGAAAATTTCTGACATAAAAGGGATCAACCCTTCTTTTTGCAGCCACAAAATTTTGATGAAAGATGAATACATACCATTGGTGCAAGCTCAAAGACGATTAAACCCCAACATGAAGGAAGTTGTCAAGGCTGAGGTAATTAAACTTCTAGATGCTGGAATTATTTATCCTATTTCTGACAGTGCTTGGGTAAGTCCTGTGCAGGTTGTTCCTAAAAAGGGAGGCATGATTATTGTCGCCAATGAAAAGAACGAATCAATTCCAACAAGAATAGTGACCTGTTGGAGAGTCTGCATTGACTATAAAAAATTGAATGACACCACGAGAAAATGCCACTTTCCCTTGCCGTTCATTGACCAGATGTTAGAAAGACTATCAGGGCACATGTATTACTACTTCCTAGACGGGCTCTCTGGCTACTTTCAAATCCCAATAGCCCCTAAAGATCTAGAGAAGACGACATTTACAGGTCCATACAGTACGTCTGCTTATTGAAAATGCCTTTTGGATTATGTAATGCTCCTGCTACTTTTCAGTGTTGCCTGCTAGCCATTTTTGACGAACTCGTGGAGGATATCATGAAGGTATTTATGGATAACTTTTTGGTATTCGGTAATTCTTTCCATCTTTGCCTCAATAATTTAAAACGAGTTCTAATGAGATGTAAGGAAACAAATCTTGTACTCAATTGGGAAAAATGTCACTTCATGGTTCAAGAAGGTATTGTGTTAGGACACAAATTTTCTAATCAAGGGATAGAGGTTGGTAAATCAAAGATCGAAACCATAGAAAGATTACCTCCCCCTAGTTCAGTTAAGGCTGTTAGAAGCTTTTTAGGACATGTTGGGTTTAACAGAAGATTCATTAAAGATTTTTCTAAAATAGCTAAGCCTTTAAAGAATCGCTAGAAAAAGATGTGCCTTTCAATTTTAATTAGAAATGTTTAGAAGCATTTAGCACTCTCAAAGAGAAATTAACTAATGCTTCGATTATAATTGCACCTGATTGGAATTTACCTTTTGAACTAATCTGTGATGTGAGTGATTTTATAGTAGGAGCAATTCTTGGATAGAGAAGAGACAGACATTTTCAGGCAATTTATTATGCTAACAAGACTTTGACAGCCGTACAAGAAAATTATACTACCACGGAAAAAGAATTGCTAGCTGTGGTTTTTGCACTCGACAAATTTAGACCATATCTAATTTTGTCTAAAGTCATCATTTATACTGATCATTCTGCTCTTCGTTACCTTTTAACTAAGTCTAATGCAAAACCTCGACTAACAAGATGGATTTTATTATTGTAGGAATTTGACTTGGAGATACAAGATAAGAAAGGGGCTGAAAATCTTGCGAAAGATCACCTTTTCAGGCTCGAAAATCCACATCCCAAAGAGCTCGACGAGGCCGAAATAAATGACTCGTTTCTTAAAGAACAACTCTTGCTTATATTAGATTCTGAGGTACCTTGGTTTACAGACATTGTGAATTATTTAGTTGTTAACATAACCCCAAAAGGGTTGACACATCAGCAAAAGAAGCGATTCTTTGCTAATGTGAAAAACTATTTTTGGGAGGATCCTTTTCTTTTTTGTATATGTGCAGATCAAGTCATTTGAAGATGCCTTACGAAGTCAGAAGCAGACAAGATCTTGGAACACTGCCATTTAGGACCAATTGGAGGGCATTACAGTGGGACTAAGATAGCTCATAAAACACTTGAATCAGGTTTTTATTGGCTCACACTATTCAAGGATGCCAATAGGTATGTTACTTCTTGCGACAAATGCCAAAGAACAGGTAATATCTCTAAATGTGATAAAATACCTCAAACATATATGCTCTTTCGTGATATATTTGATGTATGGGGTATTAATTTCATAGGTCAATTCCCTAGTTTGTTTGGGAATAAATACATCTTAGTAGCAGTTGATTATATGTCAAAATGGGTAGAAACCCAAGCCTTACCTACTAATGATGCTAGAATGGTAGTGAGATTTCTTAAAAAGCTCTTCTCTCGATTTGGAACACCTAGGGCGATTATTAGTGATAGGGGTACTCATTTTTGTAATGCACAGTTTGATAAAGTTCTAAAGAAATATGGAGTGCACCACAAAACGACTACCCCTTACCATTCTCAAACTAGTGAACAAGTCGAAGTAGCTAAAAGGAGCTTAAACGTATCTTGGAAAAGACGGTAGAATCAAATAGGAAAGATTGGGCAATGAAAGTGGATGATGCTCTATGGGCCTATAGAACTTCTTTTAAGACTCCTATAGGAACATCCCCTTATAGACTTGTTTATGCAAAAAGTTGCCATCTACCATTCGAACTAGAACATAAAGCATTTTGGGCTATCAAATTTCTAAACCTTGATCTTAAACTTGCAGGTGAGAAAAGATTAATATAGTTGAATGAGTTGGACAAATGGTGCGGTAATGCATACGAGAACTCACGATTATACAAAGAAGCAACAAAGCAACGCCATGATGCCCATTTAAAGCAACATAAGCTATTTGTAACCACTGATCTTGTCTTGCTATACAACTTAAGGATTAAATTATTCCCTGGAAAGCTGAAATCGAGATGGTTAGGACCATTTGTAGTTAAAAGCATCTTCCTATACGGCACAATAGAGGTAACTCATCCAAACCATGGCAGTTTCAAGGTAAACGGTCATTGACTTAAGCTTTATAATGGTGAGGATTTTAAGAATGATAGAGACGAGCTTAAGCTCCACGAACCTTGGTAAAGGTATGCGCAAGGTAATTCGAGCTTAGACTCTAAATAAGCGCTTCTCGGGAGGCAACCCGAGCACCAACGATCATTGATTTTGTTAAATTTAGTTTATAGCATCTAGCAATTGTTAATTGAGTTACTAAAATGCAGGTTTTCATAACCACACGGCCTGGCACACGGGCGTGCCTTAGGCCGTGTGCCCACCACGGGTTAGAGCCATGGGCGTGTCTTTGGCCATGTAAAAATAGGGCTTAATTTTTCCCAAACTCAGGATGCTACACAGGATGCGACTAATTACCACGGCCGTGTGACATGGGTGTACAAACTCCATGGGTAGAGCCCACGACCGTGCCTTAGGCCATGGGAAATCCTGATCGAAACACAAAGACGTGTGAACCAATACACGAGGGTGGAAAAAGCGAGCAATACCAAACACAACCATGCGGTGCGGCCGTGGAAGACACCATGGGTAGGTAACACGAGCGTGGCCACAATCATGTTAAAACTGGACCTTGAATTTTTAAAATATGCTAAGACATGGGATGTGATAGATCCCCACAGGTGTGCCTAGAGACCATGCGTAAACCGGGTAAAAGTATACGGGCATACAAACCAATCACACGCCCGTGCCCAGATCCCATGAACGAAATTGATAAATTAACACGGGTGTGTGGCATGTGACACACCCATGCCTATAATCTATGGACAACACTAAGAAATTAACATAGGTGTGTGGCACGCCCGTGGCCATAACCCATGGATGATACTGACAAACTAACGCAGGTGTGTTATAGCCCCAACGAGCGTGGGAGAAACGAAAGAAGCTAAACACGGTCGTGTGATACAGCCGTGTTGGGCAACACGATATTAACACGGGTATGGTTTCAGTCCGTGTACAAATCCCCGACTGAGAATTCACAAAAAGCACGAATTGGATTTGATGCACACGGGCGTGGGGCACGGCCGTGTGTCCTGACACTGAGCCATTAATGACCGTGCCCCTATTTAAACCTCCAATACCATTTTATTGTTCATCATCTTCCATAAACCCTCCACAAAGCCTAGCCGTCGCAACCCTCTCTCCTCTACTTTGATGCTTTCTCCATCACCTCCTCTCCAAGCTCCGATTTTCCCCTATCCTCTGATCTCTAACACCGACGAAACACCACCAGCCCAACTCTCCCCTTCCCTCTTCCTTGACGGCCAAAACCACCCAAAATCCCTCTTCTCCTTAGCCGAATCCCCCTATTTCCTCTACCATTTGACTGTCACCCATGCTCACACAACCATCGCCGCTCCTGCCGGTCACCGCCTCTTTCTCTGACAATTTTTCTCCCTTTAACTCTTCTGTTTGTTTTCCTCATTTTAAATTCTTATTATTGTCATTATTATTACTTATTCCAAGATTATTATTCTCTATTCTTGATTTCATATTTTCTTGATGATGACTTGGTATCTCTGTTTTGGACATTTTATCTCATATTCCATTTTCATATTACATGGTTCACATACTAATATTTTGTTTCCTTCTTATTTGGTCTAGTTAAATTACATAACTCTGACTTTCATGATTAGTTTTATTAGTATATTCATACTTGGGTCTACTGATTTGTTATATTCTTCCTGCTAGTTTAAATTTTTGCTCATTCTTAATTTGTCTTTAGTGTACCTGATATATCTTAAGTCCATCTTCTTGTTGAGTTTACTATTGAGCTTAACCCAAATTGTTGATTTTCACTTAGCATATTCTCTCGCTCAAATTCAGATTTGTTATGAAAAACACATGTGGCAAATCCAAGGTAGCCGTCTCTGCTTCAAAAAAATGGAAGGGCCCAGATGCGACTTCATCGAGCGCACCTGCCGAAGTGTGCCACCCTTTCCTACAGTTTCCACTGGGATCTCAAGAGGAACTATTCTAGATCCTTAGAGCGAGACCACTTGGTACAGGGCGATGTATTGATTGGGCCATCTTAGAGCAAGTCCACCTTGTTGATTCAGCTCGGGCCCTTCTCATTACTGAACCATGGGGGCGTTTCTTCAACATTGTTGAGCCGATATACATGGAGCTCACTTTAGACCTTTGTTCAACATTCCATCTACAAACAGTCATGTCATCTAGGCACAGTTCAATTCTGTCTCGGTGGCTTGGTACCCCAATTGAGTGTCCCAGAGTTCGTAGTCACTTTGGGACTCTATATAAAAGACTTTATGGATGAGGATAACTTCCCTAATCTCTATTGCCACATTCACTATGCCCCTTCTTCCTGTTGGGCAGCCCTCATTCCTATTTCAGCCACCTATGACCCCAGTGGCTCCAAGGCATCAGCTCTCTCTCCATCAATGTGATATATCCACGCTCTGTTAGCTCACACTTTGACGGGGCAGAGAGAGAGTACTGGCGTAGTGAATACTCATGACGCTTATTTCTTATGGAGCATGGCGTACGGGCACGTTTTCGATTTAGCATACTTCATTGCCCTCGCTATTCGCTACCAAACAGAGCGCCACAGAAAGGGAGCCATTTGCATCAGTCCTTATGTGACACGCCTAGTGAGATACTTCGGCCTCCTAAACACAATGGCGTAGTCCTCATCACTCACACTCATCGGCCAGATGTCTCCACATGGGATTTCGAGTCTGCTCCATATGAGGATGATAGAATGTCGTTGTGGGTTTAATCCTCCTCAATACCGTCTATCTCAAGCCACCTATCAGGATGATCCTGAGGACAGTACTGATGATGTCCCTTTTCCTCATGAAGATCCACCTTCTCAGCCACCGTCGACTCACCGACCAGTTCATGCGGATGCTTCATTGATTAACATTTTTGAGCACCTCACTCGATTCTAGCAGTAATGCTTTCAACGTTTTGACCACATTGATGCAACCCTACAACAAATTTGTCAGCATCTCCACATTTCATCTTCACTTCCACCACCTCACGATCCATCTGCCCATGAGGACGTTTGAGTCCATTAATAATTGCTTTTGTTTTTATCTTTATTTTATCCTTATTTTCTTGCTTATTTTAGTTTTATTTTTCTTTTATATTTCCCCAAAACTTATGTTAATCTATTTTGAACTTTTATTTTATGGTTTTTTCCTAAAGAGTAATCATGATAATCCCATTAATAGATCTCCTGTAACACCCCTTACCCGAGACCGTTGCTAGAGTCAAGCACGAGGCGTTACTAGACTTATCTCACTAATTCGGGGCATAAAAATTTGCTTTTAAAATTAATTCACTCACATTCATCCAATATATTCTTAAAAAGGGCCCTTGAGGCCCTAAATCATGCAATTGAAATGGTTTGGGACCAAACCGAGAACATTAAAAATTTTTCGATTAATTACGCAAATCAAAACAATTCATTTGCACTATTCATAATAAAACTGTCCACCTGCATAATGGTTGCTAAATTAATTATAAATTGACTTATGAAACTCAAAATTTAAATCCATAAATTTTCCTTAAAACTAGACTCATATATCTTCTTATCATAATTTTTCTAGAATTTTTGGTGTGGCCAATTAGTACAATTTATTAGTTAAATGTTCCCCTGTTTCACAGTCCCACTATTCTGACCTCTCCTTACTAGAAATCAATTATCTCTTAGTACAGTCTTTATTTAGTGTTTCCACTTATTTCTAATGAAAATAGACTCACTAAGGAATCTATACACATAAATTATGACTCATAATTATTTTTATACAATTTTTAGTGAATTTCTAAAATCAGAAGAGGGGATCACGAAATCCCTCTAAACCAGCCTCACAAGAATTTAAATATCTCACAATACAAACTTCCTTTGCTTGCCCTGTTTCTTTCCTATGAAAATAGACTCAATAAGATTTAATAATATTCTCATCCACCATTTAATTCCACTTCTACAATTTTTAGTGATTTTTCAAATTCACATCACTGGTGCTGTTACAAAACTGTTTCGTGGCCAACTTTTCCTCCTTCATCATCTCTTTGCATAAACTATCATTTGGGCATACATAACATCAAAACATGTTCTTAATTAGCCATTTCAATAGGTAATCATCATCAAACATTCACATACCATACTTAATCATATCATAAAGACATACACACCAAATGGCCAAGTCCCTATATATGCTATAACTCAAAACATTTCAAACTATAAAATACCGAGATAGCCCTTGATAGTGTGAAACGAACTCCGACGTCCTTTTTGATCCCTAAATTGGCTTAGCTACACTATAAAAGAGAGAAAAGAAAAAGAGTAAGCTACAATGCTAAGTAATTTTACAAATAAATAAATGACAAAATTCACCAAGTATAAATATACTTATATTATACCATCAACTAACAAAATCTTTAATTTACTTCTCCACTTACTCTTTAACTTTCCTATTTATCATTCCTTTACCTGAACTTTCTTGTAATATAGCTTGTATATTAACTCGATGAACCGTTTGGAATACTAAGGGTACTTGGGTTTTCCTGCCTGATAATAACCTGCCAATGCCATGCTCTAAGCATGGTCTTACATGGGATGTTCCCTGTCCTGCCAAAGCCATATATCTGATATGGACTTACATGGGATGTTCCTTGTCCTACCAAAGCCATATATCTGATATGGACTTACATGGGATGTTCCTCAACTGTCTCAACCTGCCAATGCCATATGTCTAATATGGACTTACATGGGATGTTCCTCAACTGTCTTAACCCAAAATACCATACATCCCTAAGGTTCAAACGGGGCTTTCTGATACTTTTTCTCTGTTATCTCATTTTTAATTTAACTTGCAATATTCTCATAAAATAAATGTATATATGCTGGAAATTAACGACATTAATATAAAATATCGAAATATTACATTTATTTACAGTAAACTTACCTCGGTGCAAAATGTGATCAACTTGACAACTTAATCTTCTACCTTTTTCTTTCCTCGGTCTATCCCCAAATTTTGTTATTCTTGATCTATAATTAGCAAATTTAGCTTATTTAATACCCACATTTATCAAAACAATCCTTAACTTTAACTTTGGCAAAATTACGATTTTACCCATAAAATTTTGCATATTTACACTTTTTTCTAAAGCTTGGAAATTAAACCTTTTCCCTAATTCCTATGTTTGAGGACATGCTGATCATTTTCCCTTAATGGCAACATCAAATTCTCACTCTAACATGTACTTATGAACATTAGGTGTTTTTACCAATTATGTCGTTTTACTCGTTTTCACTTAAAACCGAGTAGCACAAGTTGTTCAACATAATTTAAAACCTCATATTCTATCATAAAACATCAAAATAAACACATTTCAGCTATGAATATTTTTCCAAATATGAACCCTAGGTTAAATTATTGCTAGAATAAGCTAAATCAAGTTACCGGGACTCCAAAAATGTAAAGAACATTAAAAACGGGGCTTGGAATCACTTACTATGGAGCTTGAAAGCTTGAAACAAACCCTAGCTATGGAGACAATATGAGTTTTGGCCCTTGAAGAAGATGATACAATTTTGCCATCTTTTTCCCTTTTAATTCATTTTAATTACCAAATGACTAAAATGGCCTTCATTAAAAACTTTGGTTATTTCTACCTATGTATGTCCATTTTTGTCCATGAAACCTAATGGTATAATTACCATTTAAGGACCTCTACTTCAATTATGCTATTCAAATAAATCCTTTAACATCTAGAACTCATATTTATCAACTTTTGCAATTAAGCCCTAATAGGCAAATTAAACTTGCAATTCATAAAATTTTCTATCAATACTTTAAAACATGCATCTAATCACTCGTTCAATCATAAAAATTAATCGGAATAAATTTTTCTATCTTGGATTCGTGGTTTTGCAACCACTGTTCCGTTTAGGCCCTATTTCGGGATGTTACATCTTCCTAAAATATTATTGATGACTCTGCTGCTTCAAAAGGTTCATGGTGCTTAGTGCTACTCAAGACTATACAGCTATGATAATCCACTAGGGAAAGATACTCCACGACTGCCATGTCCTACTCGACCACGACACCAAACACTACGACTATATTTGTTTGGAATAATGATTGTGGAATCCCATCCTCTACCACCACCGGAGTATCCTTTCCCACCTTCACCTCTACTTAGCTTATCATACACTTCATTAGCACCCTCTCTGAATCTGCTTCCACTATTCCAAAGATTTCATCCAAAATTCAGAAAGTTTCACTTCTCTCCCTATCTTATGATATTATGCCTATGTTCTTCTTATTTATCTTTGTACATTGAGGACAATGTACATCTTAAGTGTTAGGGGGTCATTCATATCGTTATTAGAAAATCCCTAAATTTTGCCTTGTTCTCAAGTAATTTTCTTATTACAATTAGAATGAATTTTGATTGATTTATGATTTTTATTGATATTTCTTGAATTAAAACATAAGTATTTGTACTTTGACTATTTAAACTTTATGACATTAGAGAATCAAGCGTGATAAGTTGAATTTTTTTAAAATTTTTTAGGTTGTTTCCCAAAATTTAAGTATTATCTTGAAGTTTAAAATGCACAGGATTGATATCAAAAGCCATAATTTTTGTGAGATCTTGAGCCTCTAGACCATATATTCTTTCTTGCTCACTTTTATTGTTGCTTACGAGTGTGTCAATATTAATTTGTTATTCTAGAACTTGCTTCGATTATACATGTCGAGACCACACCATTGAGTTGATACACCGAGATGATAAAGGCACCTAGGTTTTAACCCACTCACTCCATAAAAGCCTACCTTTATAATTAACTTTTAGTAAACCCCCTTGAGCTTAACGAACCATTTGTTGATTTATCTTCAATATTAACCCATAACTCATTATTGTTGAAATCCCCTCAATTAATTTGATCCCTATTTTTTTGAGATTTGAATTGAATAATTATCTAGCTATGTTCTCCTTTTTAGTTAGTTTAATTACTTGATTTGTTCTAAAAAATAAAAATAAAAAAATACAAAGTTAGTTTAATTGTTAATTCTAGTGCCTTGATATTAAACA
Organism: Gossypium stocksii; assembly: GCA_020496765.1. Lineage (NCBI taxonomy): Eukaryota > Viridiplantae > Streptophyta > Magnoliopsida > Malvales > Malvaceae > Gossypium > Gossypium stocksii. Next base: position 33,227,373 of record CM035627.1, read on the forward strand.
GTGTAATTCATGAAGAAAAGCTCAAATTTATTCAGTAATGTAATTTCTTAGTTTTAGTTATTTTTCTAGTTAGGTAATTACTCAGTTCAATCTCGATTCTAACCTTATATTTCAGCTTGTCCACACCCCTAACCAAAGCCCCATTACAACCCTCTAAAGACCTTTTCATCGATGTATCATCTCAATCCATAGTGGTGGAGATTTGATTCTCATGCAAGCCTATGGTAATAACTTTTCATGTTTACTATTGAGTGCTTAGGTAATTCTCAATCCATAGTGATTTGAGTGAATCTTTAGTGAGGATGTTAACTCGGCGTAATTCTGAATTAAAGGTAATTACTTAGATAAGGGGAGATACCTATGTTTTTTGAATAAAATACTCTACTTGGATCGTTTGAAACTTTGATGTTCTTTTATTTGAATTCTCAATGCATGATTACTTGTGGATTATTTCGAGATTTATTTATAAGAATTATAAATTGAGAAGAATTAATTTTAATTGTGAGTTGAGGATTTTGCTTAAGGACAAGCAAATGCTTAAGTGTAAGGGTATTTGATAAACCGTAAATATAACATATTTTTAACCCATGCTTGGTATATTTTTGGATGATTTTCCTTACAATTCAATGAATTTGATGCTCCTAATCCTTTAATTTCATGTTTTACACTTAGGTGAGCACTAGAAAGTGAAAAGAGCAAGAAACAGGCCAAAAATGGACAAAATGGGCCAAAATCAGTGTTTCACACGGCCAAGGCACTTCCACACGGGTTATCCACACGCCCGTGTGAGACACATGGGCAAGCTACACGCGTGTGTGTCACTGTTGTGTCGACAAGTAATCAAGTCAGTATTGCACATGGCCTAGGCACCTTCACAAGTGCTGACAACACGCTCGTGTCCCTGTCGAGCCCTATTTCAATTCTACTAAAAAAAGGCTAATTTTTAGGTATTTTGGGCATTTCGAAGTCTATTTAAACACCCGAGGAGAGTATTAAAGGGACACACAGAGTAGACAACAAGGAATTACTCAAAGAACACCGATTAATCCATCTCAGAAGCAGGATCTCCATCAAGACTGAAGATCTCCCTTCAATTTCCTTTAAGAGTTTTTGGGTTTTCTTTATGTTTTGTTGTTTTCCCAATTTTGAGATGTTTTCTTTTACAATTATGAACTAAATCCCCTTAATACCTGAGGGGGATCAAACCTAAGATGGATCTTGTTATTATTTTTTGAATTATAGGATAAATACTTAATTTGTTCTTAATTGTGTTATTAATTCTTGTATTAATATTTCAGGATATTAATTCAAGTCGAATGTGCTTATTCAGTGAAGCAAAAGTCCCTGTTTAAGAGTAGATTCAACATGATTAAGAGGAGTTGATTGCAATCCTAGAGATAGGATGACGAAAATCTGTTGGATTAGAGTCAAATCTAATAGGGAAATCCATAGATTGAATTAATGCAACGCTAAGGGTTTTAATTAGAAAGAAATTTCAATTAATCAACCTAGGGTTAGTTGTTCTTAGTCTTGAAAGAGATATTAACATAAATTAGGGATTTCTACGGATCACGTCAATTGAATAAATCATCTAGTTTAGAGTCGTATAATAAGTGAAGTATATGTAGATTCTTCCTTGGGTATTGCCTTAATCAATTAATTTTCTAAAGTATTTTCAGTTTACTCTCTGTCACATTCTTATTTAATTAATTAGTTTAGTTTAATTAGTTTAAAACAAATCCCCTTTATTTTTAGGCTAGATAATAAAAAGAAAGTTAATACTAGTACTTTTAGTCCCTGTGGGTTCAACATCCCGGTCTTGCCATAAGCTATACTACCATTCGATAGGTGTGCTTGCCTTTATCCTAGTTTTACAGGTACGATCATAAATATCACATCAAGCCGCAAGAAAGGAATTCTCCACTTATATCGATTGAAGAAATATTTCCAGATGAACACATATTGAAGGTAAATCATGTCCATAATACCCCTTGGTTTGCTAATATTGTTAACTATTTAGCTTGTGGTTTGATGCCGATTGATAAGACGTATCAACAAAAGAAAAAGCTTCTTCACGATGTGAAGTATTATTTCTGGGAAGAGCCATATCTGTTTAAAAAGTGTGCAGATCAAATGATAAGGAGATGCGTTGCAGAAGATGAGATACAAAAGATTCTATACCATTGTCACTCAGCTCCGAGTGGGGGACACTTCGGAGGTACATGTGCTACGACCAAAGTATTATAAGCCAGATTCTTTTGGCCAACACTATTCAAGGATGCATATGCTTACGTGAAGAGTTGTGATCGATGTCAAAGGGTTGGAAATGTCACCAATAGAAATGAGATGCCTCAAACAAACATCATTGAGGTAGAATTATTCGATGTATGGGGTATTGACTTTCTTGGTCCTTTTCCTTCGTCTTTTGGTCACAAGTACATACTAGTAGCAGTAGACTATGTGTCCAAGTGGATCGAGGCTGAAGCTTATCTAACAAATGATACTAGGGTTGTGATGAAGTTCTTGTAGAAACATATGTTCACAAGGTTTGGAACCCCAAGAGCTATTATCAGCGATGAAGGGTCCCATTTTGTGAACAAGTGGTAAAAATGGTTATTAGACAAACATGGAGTGAAACATAAGGTTGCTACAGCTTACCATCCGCAGACGAATGGGCAAGCTGAGTTGGCAAATAAAGAGATCAAAGGCATACCTGAGAAGGTATTTTGCCCGAATAGACGAGATTAGTCCAAAAGACTGGATGATGCTTTCTGGGCTTATAGAACAACATACAAGACACCTTTAGCGATGTCATCCTATAGGATGGTCTTTGGAAAAGCCTGCCATCTACCCCTTGAGTTAGAGCACAAAGCTTATTGGGCTCTTCAACAACTCAACTTGGATCTTAAGCTTGCTAAAGAAAAACGGATGCTCCAACTCAATGAGTTAGAAGAATTCTAGTTGTTTTCATACGAAAATGCCAAATTACTCAAGTAAAGACTCAAGATTTGGCATGACAAGTACATTCAAGTTTGAGAATTTGAAGTAGGTCAGCAAGTTTTGTTATTCAATTCCAAATGAAGGTTCTTTCTAGGTAAGCTAAAATCGCATTGGTCCGATCCATTTACGATTCACTAAGTTCATCCATACGGAGTTGTTGAACTCCAAGGTAAGGGAGGTAATTTTTGAGTTAACGCTTAACGCTTGAAACATTATTGTGGGGATAAAATTGAACGTGATAAAGTCTCGTTCATTTTATCAGATAATTTATTTTCGTTTGTTTTTCTTTTAAATAAAAATTTAAGGTATATTTTCGAGATTAATATGTTTAAATAAATTCTGTCGAGGAGATTGGAACTTAAGCAGGACTACTTGTGACCCCTCCAATCTTTCTTGGAAATTGATTTTTACATAATTTTCTGAGGAATTATTCCCTAAATGACAAAATAAATTTTTGGTTTTTCAAATAAAAAGGGTCAATTTTGATCCAAGTTTAATTTGCAACTCAATTTCAAAATTTCATTAAGTCTAGGGGCTTAATTGAATTATTTTTAAAATTTGGTTGCTCTTTTCATAAATAATAAAAATTAGGTGCCTCTTTTTGTAAATATTTTCAAAAGGCATCTAGAATAAATGTTTTTAATTTAATAAATAAGATGATAATCTTTAATATATAATTATATTTATTATAATTTATATATTAATTTTTATTAACTTAGCATAAAAGTAGGATTAATTTTATTTTAATTATATTTTATTCTTTTCTTAATAATTTAATAGCAATTGATAACTCCATATGCATATATTCAATTATTAGTTGTTGTTAATTTTGAGTAGAAGTTAGACTTTTATTTTAATTGTTAAATTATACTAAGAATCCTACTCTAATTCCTACTACTCACATTATAAATTCTACCATTACGTCTTCCCATTCATTCATCACCTAAAACTCCCAAGCACCAAAACCTTAAGTACCGAAAGTCCCTAGCCACAGCAGTCGGCCAGCACACTCCAGCAGACTGCACATATGTCCAGCTCCATCGCATGCTAGGCCTACTTGCCAACGTTCCCGTGCATACTTGCTTCCGTGCCCATCCGCTTGCACGCCTGCTTCTCTAGCCCTAGCTGCCCAGGCCGTGTCCCGCACCAGCTCCCAGCTTCCGCGCATGCTCACACCAGGCCTACCCGACGAGGCTGCCTGCACATCCAGACCAGCTCCTGCATGTGCTACCTATTTTAGCCCCCACGCGCTGTTGCCTGCTGCCTTGCACACCCGAGCGACACACCACATTTGCACACCAAGCCCTTTAGCCAAGCCCTCCAACCTCTTTTAAATTTCCATATTTCTCTTTATAATTATTTTTTTAAAAGTTCTTATATTTTTACAAAAAAGTGGTAAGACCTAATTTTTTATTAAATTTTAATTTTATTCAATTATTTAAATTTTATATTTATTGATTTATTAATAATTTTTATTAATTAAAATTTTGAGAAAATAAATTTTTCCATCTTATGTTCTGGTCAATTATGCCTTGCAAGAGAACTCGTGCCTCCGCCCAAATTGACGAAACACAAACAGGTTCCACTGTGAAGAAGCCAAAGTGAGATATGAAAGTGTCTTCAAAAATCAACAGATGCACCCAGAAAAAGGCTTCACATTAAAAGAGAGCAACTACGGAGACTTTGTGGCACGTATTCGTCAAGTTGCTAAAGCCATCAATTGGGAATTGTTTTGTGAAAAGAGACCTAGTGTGGATGAGGAACTAGTTCGTGAATTCTATGCGAACTTAACCTCAAGTGAGTTGACCGAAGTTCCAGTTTGCAGAATCAAGGTACCAATAACTTCAAATGCTATTAATGAGTTCTTTGAATTACCTAATTTAAAAACGATGAATATTCTTCTTTGTTGAGCAACATTAAGCCTGAAAATCTGCAAGAAATTCTCGAGGAACTTACAGTTCCAAGTTCTAAGTGGACTGTGACAAAGTAAGGAATCCACACTTGTCAAAGAGAATATTTAACACAACTCGCGAAGGTATGGTTCTATTTCATCCGTTTCAGTGTTATGCCAAGTTCACATGGGACTATAATCTCATTAAAATGAATGGTCCTATTATACTCGATTTTAACTGAAAAGACCACTGATGTGGGAAAAATCATTCTGAGAGAAATGCAGAATTGTGCCATTAGACGTTCTGGCCCAGCTTATTTTTCCTTTACAATAGCAATTCTGTGCTTGAAAGCTAAAATTCTTGCAAACGTAAGGAAGACAGGGTATAACCAGAGCACAATTACAGATTAGGACCTCTACCAGTAGCTAGAGTTCTGCTCTACAGTAGTGAGTTGAAGAAAGTGAGGATCCCAAAGAAGAAGAAGATGATCCCACAGAGATTGAGCCTGAGCAATCACCTGAAGTCCTTAATGAGGTAGAACCAATGGAACCAGAACATGAACCTGATATCAAAACTTCAATATTTGGAGCTCCACCGCCTAGCCCAGACTTTCGAGATGAGCTGTGAAAGTTGATGGACGTAATGCAACATATGTAATGGCAGCAACAAGCCTACTAGAGATACTCAAAAATAAAGGATGGCTCAATGAGAAGTGCCCTTAAAAAAATTTACAATAGTTTGTTAAGTATGCCAAACTTTAGTATGAATAAAGTTCTATTATTTCAATAAATTATTATGTTAGCTTAATAATGATATGAATGTATTTTTAATAAAGCATGAAAATCGTACCATAAATTTTTAGTTCCTTACAAAAAAATTAGGCATGCATGAAAGTTTAAGTCTTTAGAATTGACTTAGTGGTTTCTTGAGGTGAAATCCTAGGAGCATGGAATGTTAAAAATGATTTAGGCAATTATTGTTTGGATCGTTTGAGCCTTTCAAGCCAACCATGATAAATTTATCCTTTGAAACCCAACTTTGAGACTATATGGCCTAATTTTATTTGGATCTTTGAAATATTTAGCCATCACTTTTCTCTTAATTATCTTTAATTTGTCCCAAACACTAGACTCAGTACTATTATTTAGAATATTGTTTAAAAATAAGTTTAGGGGAGTTGAAAAGAAGTATCAAATGCTCAAAAATTGTAGTACATGAAGCAAGTGCTCGAATTTAAAAAAAAAGTACTTAAAAATAGATGTACAAAAGAACATGTGAATGTAAAGTAAGTTGGTGCATTGAAGGTAAAAATTCTGAAAGTTTGATTTACGCTGAGTATAGGGTTTTAAGCCAAAAATTATATATCTTTTACCTACCCCTAGCCTAGCCACGTTACAACTTTAATAAAGACCTATTGATTTAAGTTTCTATGCTACCTACATCAATGGAGAGAAATTGCAATGATCAACATATGAAGACATAAGTTAAACTTAATGACTGCAGCTTAGTCTTGAAGGAATAAAAATCAAATTGGTAAAGGTTAACATGTCTTTGTTAAGAAAGCATTTAGTCTAATTTTGTTGTTATAATAATTGTTGAATTTAATTTGAATGATATATATACTTAAGTAGCATGACTATCAAAATTCTTGTTTGTGGGCACGAGTATATCAAATTCATATTTTTGGAGAAAAAAGTTGTTCTGAATGAGTTTTTCAAAGGTGTTTCCGAGGAATTCTTTTCAAACTTTGTGCATTACTCGGGACGAGCAATGAATTAAGTTTGGGGGTGTGGAAACACAAAAATTTATATACTTTTCATACCCATTTTTATTTAAATTCATGCAAATCCGATTAAATTCTTGTCAAAAAATAACTAATTTCTATAAAATAATTTTGGAAAAAATAAATTATTATTAATTAATTATGGAAAAAGTGGTCTAATTGAACTACACCGATTGAACCGAACAAAGTGAACCAAACTAGCCACGAATTGGGCAGCCCAGAACCAGCCATATGCTGATCCAAATCAGCTTTTTAGCTGATGAAATAAGCTTGCAAAGAAGCCCTTGAAGAACTTTCAAAGTTGCATTCAAACCCCTCCAAAAAAATATGACTTTATAGATTTGCCCCAAGCCTAAAATAGCAAAGTTGAAACTATCAACCTTGCCACATGTGTGGCCGGCCAAGGGAGGGCTCTTTGGCTGATAATTTTTACTATTTTTAGCTACCACATTCAGCTATAAAAGGCCCTCTTGGCTGATCATTAAAGGCATCCCTCAATCTCTCATTCATTCACATTTCCTCTCTTCTCTCCATTCTCTCTTTTTTTAAAAAAGCCAAGCTTCTTGTGGCAATTTGTTCTCTTAGAAAAGAGGCTCTCATCAGCCAATTAGGTGTTTATAAGCCACATTGATAGCTGAGGACCACAGAGAACAAAGAACGGAACATGCTAGTCAAGCCACAGAGAAACACTTGATTTGATTCCTGTTCCATATCTTTTTAATTTTTGTTGTTGTTTAGACGAACACGTTTATGAATATTTATGCTATTGAAATGGTTAATTTAATTAATTTAGCTTGAATTTAACTCGTGTTAGATTGATTTCATTTCATCTGCTTAAATTATTAACGCTGTGTTTATGCTATTATAGGCCTCGGTAAAATGCTTGATTTTAAGTAAAATCATGCCTAAGTCATTCTTGCATTATAATTGTGAGGTAGCTAATGAATTAATTATTTAATCGTATTGAAATTATAATTAATTAACACAATACTTAATCAGTGCATGTTTATTCTTCCAAGGTAGCTGGAGGTTAAATTCGTATTGTATTTGGCAATACATATGCCTTGCATAACTTGCAAGATTATTGTGATTAAACTGTTTCAAGCTAGGAATACTTTGTTACCTCACTTAATCTTTTACATGCTTATGAAGATTAATTAATCGTCTGAATTTCCATTAGAAAATGTTCAAGAGATTAGTTAATTTAATAAGTATGTACGTGCAATAACATGTTTACCTTTTAAAATTTGTTTAATCAATTAAATTGGCATATAAATATGTAAAAGAGATGAGTGGATTTCTATAGGTGATTATGTTCATAAGTTAGCAAATTACCGAGTTGCAGTGAATTTATTCGTAACAACATGAACATAAGTTTAATAATTATAAGTTAAGAAGTGAAATTATCTAACATAATTAAGCCATATTGATTAAATTTGTAACGCCCCAATTATTTTGAGTTTTAGTTATGTATGAAATGGCATAATTGCATGTTTCCATTACTGGCTAGCAGATTTAGGGGTGTTTGGGAGTTGTCAGGAAGGCCTGAGTTTGAGTCTTGGCCTATTGAAAATTATTATTTTTGGGCTCTTAAAGGGATATTGACTTTAGCTTGATGCCTTATGTTTAATAGTGATTATTTTGCGTCACAAGGAGAGGTGTAGCCTGGTGGAGGTGGCGTCACTACTATGGCAAGGAGATGTGGGGTTCGAATCTTGGAGAGAGCTTTGGAGTGTTTATGTAACACCCTGAATTTGGGCCTAAGAGTGTTGGGCCTTGAGTCCGGGTTCGGCTAGAAGACGGCTCGAATTTATTTGGATGTTTTAAATTTCTATAAAAAAATAATAATAAATTATTGTTATTAAATAAATTAGTGTTTAGATTAGTTTTTAAATGAATTATGAAGGATTTATAGTGTGGGAGAGGCCTTGGGTTCGATCCAAGACTCTAGCAAAAAAATTGATTTTTTGCATCTTAAAGGAAATTCAGACAGTAGGGCTTATATATAAAGTGGGCTAGGTTTAGGCACAAAGGGAGTGCCTAGCCGAGTGGTTAAACACGCTAGGAGGACGTGGGAGTGCCTGGGTTCAAGGCACGGCACGCGCAAGATGTGTTGTTTTTTTTTGAATCAGCAGGTTGCATTAAAGATATGGGTTAAAAGGAGTTGCGGATATAATTTGTCACAAGGGCGCCAGTGGCGTAATGGCAGCAGCTTGCTAGGATTTCCAAAGGGATGCGGGTTCAAGTCCAGGCGCAGGCAACTTTAATTTTATTTTCAAAATAGCAGGGACTGCAGGAGGTAAGGCTTAAAATTAAATGCAACTGTATATTATTGAAAACAAAGCTGTGACGCAGTGGTCAGCAGCGTACTTGGTACCCTGAAGGTCCCGTGTTCGAGCTGGGGCAGGCGCAGGAGGATGGCCTTTTTGCTGTGCACACTCGGGAAGGAGCCGTGCGGGATTGAAGCTCTCCTAGCAGCGTACGGTACAAGCGGTGGATAAGGGTCTGCTATGCAGTGGTAAGAAATTTGGGTGAAATCCAAATTGGTGGGGGCTAAAATTAAGGAGCAAAATCAGGAATTTATGTTTGAGAAGGACTTTTTGTGCTGAATAAGACTCATTCAGCTATGGGCATTTAAATGTCGAAATAGCTTGCAAATTGGGACTTTGATTTATTTTATTTTCTTTTCCTTCTTTTCAGCTCAAATTCTCCTATCATATTTGTTTTCTATACCCTTTGGCCCACTTTTCCTTCGCTAAGCCTGAAATCTTCTATTCTTAAAATTCTTTTCTTCTTTGTCCCTCTTCAAAAACGTTGGTAACCCTTTTCTTCTTCTTTTATTTTCTTCTTAAACCAAAATAAGCATACCCTAGAATAAGTTCTAGAAGCTGAATCATTAGATCTGTTCTCTGCTCATATTTTGGGGATTAGATCTACAACAGATCTAGAAAAGGGAGGTACTTGGGAACATTTTGGCGAGTAGATCTTTGGTAAGTAACTGAAACTCTTTCTCAATCATTAATTCAGGATTTAAGAAAAGCCGAATAATCCCTAAACACTTAGGGAGGCTATCGTTTTGGGACTAAGGGCTTTACTAGCCTCGTTCTTTGATTTTATGTGTTTAGTGTGGATAAAAGGCTTGCAATCAAGGAGTATTGAAGGATAACACCATTGGAGCATCTAGATCTAGTAGTTAAAGGTCAACGAAGGTACGTGGGTAATAGTGCCTAAGTATGGCCGTATATGATGAGTAAGTGTTACGTTGGTTAATATGGCTTTGTAATCTAATTATCATAGTGAACGAATGTAGGATAATCGCGTGGGAGATCTCGACGGGGAATATCGCAAAACAGGTGTGTGTATCGAACACCCTTTCATAGTTCAAATCGGCAAAAGCCAAAAAGCCGAAATGCCGGAGTTTTGGCATTTCATGGGCTTGTGAGCGTGCGAACGCTCATAAGTCAATTGGAATCCGATGGATCTGTAATTGCAAGTGGTAAGTTAGTTGGGTGCATAATTTCGTGCACTTTGGTAAGTTGGGCCTCGGTGGGCCAAATGTGGGCCCAATGGGCTTACGAGCCCATATGGGTAAAAATAGGCATTAGAGGTGTTCCGATAGACTATAGGCTTGAAACTGCTAAAACTGGTAAACTGATCATAAAATTTGGACTAAATGGGCTTAAATAGCTAACAGACACTATAGGGCCCATTAGGGGTTTTAGGGCCCAATAACTGAAAACTGTTAAAACGAGACAAATAGGCTACTGAGATGAAAATGGGATTATTAGTGACTGTGACATGCATAAAACTCATAAAATTGGAATGCTTACTGAAATATCCCTTAAGGGTGAGAAATTACCGTTTTACCCCTAGGTTAAAATGACTGTTATACCCCTAGGACTAAATTTGACTGAAATGCATGCTTTACTGTTTCTGTTCACTGTATACATGACATGATTATCTGTTTCATGGGACTGGGATTATTTGATGGAGGAAGTACTGAAAAGAGGCTTTGCCTCAATTTACTGAAAAGAGGCTTTGCCTCGGTTTACTAAAAAAGGGGCTTTGCCCTAGTTTACTGAAAGAGGCTTTGCCTCGTATTACTGTACTGGTGGCTTGGCCACACTATCTGATTATGCAGCTATGCTGCCACTGTGGAGAGTAGCAGTTGGGTGGGTTGAGTAGCTTCCCCACATACTGATATGGGTTTTGCATTCATGCATTCTTATTACTATTCTGTTACTGAAATGGGCTTATGGGCCATACTGTTATCTGAAAAGGGCTAAGGCCCAGTGAAACTATATTTGAATAGGGCTTCGGCCCAGTTATTATTGAGATTGGATAGGGCTTAGGCCCAGTGGGCTTGAGCTGATTTGGGTTCTGGATGGGCTTTCTGCACACACTGAGTTTACCAAACTCACCCCTATTTCTTCCATCCTTACAGGTGAGCCCTAGATGTGGACTTGAAGATGGGAGGGATTCAAAGTGGCCACGAGACTACATTTTTCGGTTTAAATAAATTATTTATTTTATTACTCATTTTAATCGCTTTATTTTCAATTTGGGTTTGTAATAAGGCCGCTCTTATTATTTTTATTTTGGGTTTTTAATTATTTCAATAGTTTTTAGCTTAAGTAGGATATTGTTTAAATCGTTTTGAAATCGGTTAGCTCTAAGGCGCGTTTTTATAAAAGTTACTTGTTTTCAAAATATCACGATAACAGAGCAAAGCTTCCGCAATGTAAACGTTTTCATAAATAAATATTTTAAATAGACTTAAACTTAATTTGTTGTTCGTGGACAAGTTATAAGGTTAAAGTGTGGCAATGGATGTGTGCATATCTAGGATTGGATCTAGGAAGAGCTTGGTACTTAAGCAGTCTAAATGAATCACCTCCTCTTCTCTTGAATCCTGCCTGGTGCATAGTATCCATTCACTTTAAGCCATAACAAAGAAGGTCCAATTTTTCGATACTTAATCTGTTTTTAAAATAACATGTTTTCGCAACTACAAAGGTTTACAAGTTCTCACAATTTTTCCTTGAGATTTTACAAAGTTGTTAACAATGTTTTGATTATTACAATGAATCATGTTTTGGATAAATAAACACAAGCTAAGGCTTTATACAAGTTTAATAGTAAAAGGTTCTAAACATTAAGAAGGGTTTTCAATGAAAACATGGTTTTCAAAAAACACTTTAATGTGACACACCAGACTTGGCCGTAACGTCTGGGTCGGGTTTAGGGTATTATAGTTTATTTTTGCAGCTGTACCATAGTAGTGGATGAGTTTGACTGAAACTCCTTAAGGTGGAAGGTTGAATCGGTCTTGAGGAGAAATTCAAGGGATTTGGTGGATTGGTACGGTTTGGTGGAGTAATTTGAAGAGAAAATCAAGGTCTTTCAAATTTGAAGAGTGGTGAACCGAATTTGAATATCTCTGATGACCGAATTGTTATGTTGGTGCTGGGATTTCGGCTTATTGTTCTCTTTACTCGTTTTGTTGAAGTTTCATCATTTCTTGTTTTGATTTTTCTCTCAAATCTTAGTGTGCCAAATTGCCTTTCCTTTCATGCTCCTTTTCTTTTACTTTTCTTTTTGAGTGTTGTAGATTGGAAAGTAACCTCTCATATATGTTTTTGGTTAACCTATGCCAAAACCAATTCTCTTCTCTCTTACTTTCAGTTTGTGCCTCTTTTTCCCAAAGATCGATCAAGTGCATTACCCCTCTCTCGTGAGCTCTTTGTCTTATGGTTCCCCCTTAAGTCGATAATCTCTTTTCTTCATCTTTTCTCTCTACCTCTCCTTCTTATTCAATTTTAGCCTGTTGTTTCAAAAGGCTTCTTTTGTGAATGCACTCCTTAGTACTTCTCCCTTTAGTTTTAGGTACTTGGCCGAATTCTCTCTCTCCCTCTAAATCTTTTTGCTCCCTAAACCTTCTTGACTTACTTTTCTCGAGGCCCTTTTGATTAATCGGTAAGGTTGGGTTCCTATCATGATATTATTTTTGCTTTCGCCAAGCTTCTTTGGCTATTTTATCAAGTTCAATTTTCCTGTTTTCTCTTGGGGGCCAAATGTAGGAGTATCTTCTAACAACCTTGTTCTGCCGAATCTTGCTAGGGGTGAATCCTGTGGTGGAAGCATAGGTCAGGTTTTTTTCTCGTTGCAAGTGGTCTATCGATTGTTTTAGGGTGAGTAATGTTTGGCTGAATGCTTTATAACCTTGTTTGGAGCCTTTAAGTCACTTTCTTGTAAATAGTTTTATCTAATACAGTGCGTGTTATCACAGGAAGTTGATCGAGAGGGGTATTAGGTTGTGGTCAGTAAACTTTGGGGGACTTAGGGACTTTCGATCAATCAAGGTAAGAAGGTTGGTTTTTGGTTAAGTGCTAGAAGTGTTTAATTCTGTATGTCGGTTAGCTAACAAGGTGATTGTTGGATTATTAGGTTCAGTGAGAGGGACTTGGTCGCACGATTCGTAAACAGGTGTGTTAATCACACTATTAAGATACAAAGGCAAAATGTCAAAATGTCAAATGCCGAGAAGCTAACGATTCGAATGTTGGCCACATGATTGTGCGAACGCACATGTGATCGGCTGAGACCACAGATTGTGGCCCTACATCGAAAAAAAGCCATCATGAGTGGTTTCATGAGTTGGGCCGAAATGGACCGAATGGGACGAATGGGTTGTGGGCCCTGCTTGAGTAAAACTTTGTAATTAATGGGCTATGGACGGAGATGGAGTGTAGAGGCTGGTTGGGTGGGATTTGCGTGCATGCTATACTGTTATTGTAATGGGCTCAAGCCCAGTCTAATTCTATGATACTGATATTTCTAGGGGTTCACACTAAGTTTTTGTAAACTCACCTATCTACTTTACTGTGTAGGTAATCCTCAGGTTTATATGGTTTAGCGCTGCGGAAGACTTGGACACGACCTCACTTTTCTTTTAAGATACTTTAAATTTTTAATTTATTTTAACTATCGGTTTATTATGGGTTGTAATAAGGCCATTGCTAAATTTTCTAAACTAAACTTGGGATTGTTTATTTACCTTGTAAACCTAATAGCTCTAGGGCGTGGTTTTATAAATGATGTTTGTTTTCAAAAAAAATATCGCGGTAAAACAACAAAGGGGTTTTAAAGTAATGCTTCCGCCATAAACGAGTTTTCAAAAGTAACTTTTTTTAATTGGACTAAATGAATTATTTGGATTTTAAGGTTTTTTCTATACTAAGAAAGCTTTCGCAACAAGACTGATAAATATCACGATTTCAAAATGCCCTTCGAAGTAACACCGACAGATATGGCCGTAACGTCTAGGCCAGATTTGGGGTGTTACATTTAGTGGTATCAGAGCTAGGTTGCAAAACTCAGCTGTGGAATGGGATTTTAAAAATTTAAGTTTTTATAAATTGTTTGTTTTATCAAGAATTGATGAAATTTTGAGATATTGCTTCTGGAAGTGTGAGTCACCGAGTCTCTGGCGCCGAATTCATAAGTGTCCTTAATACTGTTATCTGTCTATCTACTAAAACACTGAGAGTTCTGTAGATATGAGACTATACTATGATACTCTAGGTAGAGTAGATTGAAACTTTAGAAGACTAAAAACTATAGTGTGACTTCAATCTGCAAAAACAAACTTTAAATTTCTGTTTTCATGAGACATCATTAATAAATACTGCAACTGTAAGCTAATTCATAACACTCTTAAAACAGATAATATGCAAATCGACATGAGCACCAGAGGTGGCAGAGGTCACAATTGAGGCCGTGTAGGTGCTAGGGCTGGGTCCTTAGCATCGGGCCACATGTCAAATGAGGAGGTTGAGGAAGCACTAGCTTCACTCGTTACTGAGACTGGATCACATGATCGAGCAGCTGGGGATGACGCACTGTCTCAGGCTAGATATTAGAAAGGGTCGCTGGGCCCAGAAATGGTGCTATGGGCCGTGGGTCGATTACGGAATGACTCTGGTCAAACGGGGCAGAGATTTTCAGGGGTGTTGTTGGGGTGGCTCCTAACGTGGTCGAATATTGGCTAGAGGCCACAGAACGGATAATGGTTGATCTCAACTGCACCCTGAGCAGAAGTTAAAAGGTGTAATATCTCTGCTGCAAGATGAAGCCTACCAGTGGTGGCTTACTATGAAAGAAGGAGCTCAGCCTGATCAGTTGAGCTGGGAGTTCCTCAAGACCACAGTCCAGGGGAAGTATGTGGGTGTCAGCTATGTCGACGCTCACAAGAAAGAATTTTTGAGCTTGGTCTAATGAGATAAGTCAGAATCTAAGTACAATGCGAAATTTTTGCGACTTAATCGATATGCCCGTGGAATAGTAGCTACTAAACATGAACGATGTGTTCGATTTGAGGATGGCCTCAGAGATAGCCTCCGAGTGTTGATAGCTCCATAGAGGGAGTAAAACTTTTCGGTACTGGTGGATAAGGCCAAAATTGCTGAGAAAGTTAAGCAGACAAAGCGTCAAAACTGTGATAAGGAAAGAGGGAAAAATAAGAGGGGTGTGGAGCACCCCAATACTGTTCAGAGGCAGGTGAAGAAGGTCAGGTATGATGGGCTAGTGAGAATTGGGATCCCTACAGCTACTACTAGGTTGCAAGCTTGTGCTGATTGTGGGAAAAGTCACTATAGGGATTGTTGGAAGAGAACTAGAGCTTGCTTGAGATGTGGATCGATGGAGCATTGTATTAGGGATTGTCCACCTAGGCCAGAGCAGATGCAAGCGACTGGTATGGGTAATGTACAGCCACCGAGGGGTGGTCAACAGCCTCCTAGAGGTCAGGGTCAAGCCAGAGGCGGGAGTGGTATGGGTCGAGGTTGTGGAGCACCTAGCAGAGGTGCTGGTAATACTGAGGCAAGGCAGCCAGCATTAGCATATGCTGCATGACACTGAGAGGATAGAGACGCCCCAGATGTGATAACCGGTACATTTCCTATTCATGGTTTGCCTTACACTGCATTAATTGATGTGGGGTCCACACACTCATATATTGCATGTATAGTATCCAAGATTTTGGGTGTGATGTGTAAAACTACGGTTAGTGACGTTACTGTATTAAGTCCTTTGGAACAGTCAGTTAGGGTGAACAAACTGTTTAAAGAAGTACCTTTAGAGGTTCTAGGAGAAACCTTTCTAGCAGATTTAATGGAACTTCCCTTTGGTGAGTTCGACTTAATCTTAGGAATGGACTGGTTAGTGAAGCATCAAGCCACTCTAGATTGTGCTACTAAGCGGGTGGTATTAAGGACTTTAGAGGGTAATGAGATAGTGGTTATTGGGAAACGCCCTAATTATTTATCCAATGTGATT
The DNA here is from genome assembly GCA_020496765.1 of Gossypium stocksii. Taxonomy (NCBI): domain Eukaryota; kingdom Viridiplantae; phylum Streptophyta; class Magnoliopsida; order Malvales; family Malvaceae; genus Gossypium; species Gossypium stocksii. The sequence goes on from CM035627.1 coordinate 33,243,384, forward strand.
TCTGCTTTGAGAGTTGAGAAATTGGTGCGTAAAAAGTGTGAAGCATATTTAGCATATGTTAGTCATGTGGATCCCAAGGATACCTCTATCAAGGATTTAAGAGTGGTTAAAGATTATCCTGATGTATTCCCTGATGAACTACCAAGATTACCACCAAACCGTGAAGTTGAATTCAGGATTGAGCTATTGCCAGGTACAGCTCCAATGTACATTACCCCTTATAGAATGGCACTAAAGGAGCTTGTTGAACTCAAAGCTAAAATTCAAGAACTACTAAATCGAGGATTTATACGACCCAGTGTGTCTCCATGGAGAGCACCAGTCTTATTTGTGAAAAAGGACGGGACTATGCACATGTGTATTGATTACTGGTAATTAAACAAATTGACCATAAGAAACAAGAACCCTTTATCAAGGATTGATGATCTATTCGATCAACTTCGAAGAGCTTCGGTATTTTCCAAGATAGATCACCGTTCTATGTATCACTAATTAAAGGTGAAGGAGGCAGATGTGTATAAAACAGTGTTCAAGACTCGTTATGGGCACTACGAGTTCTTAGTTATGCCATTTGGGTTACACCAGCTACTTTTATGGACCTAATGAACCATGTATTCCAACCCTATCTGGATCAGTTCATGGTGGTGTTTATAGTTGACATTTTGGTGCACTCGAAAGCTGAGGAGGAACATGCCGTGCACCTTCGAGTCATTCTGTAATACTGAGAGAAAAATAGTTGTATGCCAAATTCAGTAAGTGTGAATTTTAGTTGCGAGAAGTGACATTTTTGGGCTACGTTGTATCTGCTAAAGGGATTAGGGTTGACCCTCGAAAAATCAAGGCTGTTTTGAACTAGAAACCGCCTAAAACTATGTCAGAGATACAAAGTTTTCTGGGTTTGGCAACGTATTACAGACGCTTCGTGGAAGGGTTTTCTTTGATTGTCGCACCTTTAACGAAGTTGTTGCGTAAGGGAGTGCCGTTTGTTTGGACTGAAAAGCAACAGGAGAGTTTTGAGAGATTGAAAAAGATTCTGATTGAAGCCTCTGTTCTAATACAGCCAGAGTCTAGGAAGGATTTCACCGTCTATAGTGATGCATCACACATTGGGTTAGGATGTGTGTTGATGCTAGAAGGTAAGGTGGTTGCGTATGCTTCTCGCCAACTTAAAACTCATGAGACAAACTATCCCACACATGATCTAGAGTTCGCTGCAGTGGTTTTTACACTTAAGATCTGGAGGAATTACTTATATGGTGAGAAATGTATAATTTACACTAATCACAAGAGTTACAAGTATCTTCTCACCCAGAAGGAGCTTAATCTGAGGCAGCGAAGATGGATATAATTGCTGAAGGATTATGATTGTTCAATCGAGTATCATCCTGGAAAGGCTAATGTAGTAGCCGGCGCGCTGAGTTGTAGGGCTATGTCTAACCTAAGGGCGATATTTGTTCGCCTAAGTTTTTTAGATGATAGTGGGTTATTAGCAAAGCTACAAGTTAAACCGGTATGGACTGAGCAGATTAAGGGTAAGCAATTAGTGGATGAGATATTGATTCCTCGTTTTCGACAGATTGAGAATGGGGAAATTTCTAATTTTGGGTTGAATTTGAAGGGGTATTTTGCTTCCGTGGAAGAGTTTGTGTACCAAAAGATTTTGAACTGAGGCAGTCCTTACTGCAAGAGGCGCATAGTAGTCTGTACACTATGCACCCTGGTGGGAAAAAGATATATCGGGACTTATGTGAATTGTACCAGTGGTCAGGACTTAAGCGTGAAGTTACTGAGTTTGTAGGTAAATGTTTGACATGCCAGCAGGTTAAAGCTGAGCATCAACGGCCTTCAGGATTATTGCAACCAGTAAAGATTCCTCTCTAGAAATAGGAAAGGGTAACCATGGACTTTGTTAGTGGGCTGCCCTTAATGCCTACTAAGAAAGACTAGGAATGGGTTATAGTGGATCGTTTGGCTAAATCCGCCCATTTTATACCTGTCAGAATGGACTATTCACTGCAAAAATTGGCTAAGTTGTATGTGGCAGAAATTGTGAGACTGCATGGGGTGCTAGTGTCTATCATATCTGACAGAGATCCTCGATTCACGTAGCAATTTTGGAAGAAGCTACATGAAGCATTGGGTACAAGGCTAGATTTCAGTACTGCATTTCATCCTCAGACAGATGGACAGTTTGAGAGAGTGATTCAGATATTGGAAGACATGCTAAGGGGTTGTATAATTGATTTCCGTGGTAGCTGGGAAGATTACTTGCTGTTGGCAGAATTCGTATACAACAACAGTTATCAGTCTAGCATTCAGATGGCACCGTATGAAACATTGTATGGTTGTAGGTGTCGTACTCCTATGTGTTGGACTAAGTTAGGTGAACAGCGAGTTCTAGGGCCTGAATTGGTATCTTATACTGAAGATAAGGTGAAACTGATTCGGGATCGGTTAAAGGAAGCTTCTGATAGGCAAAAGTCTTATGCAGACCTTAAGTGCCGTGAAATTGAATATTCTATACGAGACTTGGTTTTTCTCAAGGTTTCCCTATGGAAGAAGATATTAAGATTTGGTTAGAAGGGTAAGCTAAGCCCTAGATTTATTGGGCCCTATCATGTACTGGGGCGTGTTGGACTGGTAGCCAATCAACTAGAGTTGCTTTCAAAATTAAACTGTATTCATGATGTCTTCCATGTTTCTATGCTAAGATGGTATCGCTCGGATCCTTCGCCTATTGTGCAGGTTGAGGAGATTGAAATTAGGCCTGATCTAACCTTTGAGGAGAAGCCGATTCAAATTTTATACCGCGATGTGAAAGTTCTAAGGAAGAAGTCAGTTCCACTGGTTAAGGTGCTATGGTGAAATCATAGTTCTGAGGAAGCCACATGAGAACTTGAAGAGTCGATACGACGGTATTACCCTCACCTATTCTGATCAGGTAAATTTCGAGGCTGAAATTTTTTTAGAGGGTAGAGTTGTAAAGCTCCAATTATTTTGAATTTTAGTTATGTATGAAATGGCATAATTGCATGTTTACATTACTGGCTTACGGATTTAGGGGTGTTTGGGAGTCTTCAGGAAGGCCTGGGTTTGAGCCTTGTCCTATTGAAAATTATTATTTTTGGGCTCTTAAAGGGATATTGACTTTAGCTTGAAGCCTTATGTTTAACAGTGACTGTTTTGTGTCACAAAGAGAGGTGTAGCCTGGTGGAGGTGGCGTCACTACAAAGGCAAGGAGATGTGGGTTTCAAATCTTGGAGGGAGCTTTGGAGTGTTTATTTTTGCAGCTGTGCCGTAGAAGTGGATGAGTTTGACCGAAACTCCTCAAGGTGGAAGGTTGAATCGGTCTTGAGGAGAAATTTGAGGGATTTGGTGGATTAGTGCAGTTTGGTGGAGTAATTTGAGGAGAAAATCAAGGTCTTTCAAATTTGAAGAGTGGTGGACCAAATTTGAATATCTCTGATGACTGAATTGGTATGTTGGTGTGGGGATTTCGACTAGTTGTTCTCTTTTCTCATTTTGTTGAAGTTTGATCATTTCTTGTTTTGGTTTTTCTCTCAAATCCTAGTCTGTCAAATTGCCTCTCATTTCATGCTCTTTTCTTTTATTTTTCTTTTTGAGTGTTGCCGATTGGAAAGTAACCTCTCATATATGTTTTTAGTTAAACTCTGCCAAAACCAATTCTCTTCTCTCTTACTTTCCGTTTGTTCCTCCTATTCCCAAAGATCGATCAAGTGCATTACCCCTCTCTCGTGAGCTCTTTGTCTTACAGTTCCCTCCTTAAGTCGATAATCTCTTTTCTTCATATTTTCTTTCTACCTCTCATTCTCATTCAATTTTAGCCGATTATATCAAAAGGCTTCTTTTGTGAACGCACTCCTTAGCACTTCTCCCTTTAGTTTTAGGTACTTGGTCGAATTCTCTCTCTCCCTCTCAATCTTTTTACTCCCCGAACCTTCTTGACTGACTTTTCCCGAGGCCCTTTTGATTAGTCGGTAAGGTCGGGTTGCTATCACGGTATTATTTTTTCTTTCGCCAAACTTCTTTGGCTATTTTGTCAAGTTTGGTTTTTCTGTTTTCTCTTAGGGGCTGAATGTAGGAGTGTCTTCTAACAACCTTGTTTTGTCGAATCTTGCTAGCGGTGAATCCTGGGGTGGAAGCATAGGTCAGGTTCTTTTCTCATTGCAAGTGGTCTATCGATTATTTTGGGGTAAGTAATGTTTGGCCGAATGCTTTATGACCTTGTGTGGAGCTTTTAAGTCACTTTCTTGTAAATAGTTTTATCTAATACGGTACGTGTTATCACAAGAAGTTAATCGAGAGGGGTATTCGATTGTGGTTAGTAAACTTTGGGGGACTTAGGGACTTTCGATCAATCAAGGTGAGAAGGTTGGTTTTTGGTTAAGTGCTGGAAGTGTTTAACTATGTATGTCGGTTAGCTAACAAGGTGATTGTTGGATTGTTAGGTTCAGTGCGAGGGACTTGGTCGCACGATTCGTGAACAGGTGTGTTAATCACACTATTAAGATACAAAGGTGAAATGTCGAAATGTCAAATGCCGAGAAGCCGACAAATCGAATGTTGGCTACCTGGGCGTGCGAACGCACATGTGATCGGCTGAGGCCATGGATTGTGGCCCTACATTGAAAAACAACCATCATGTGCGGTTTCATGAGTTGGGTCGAAATGGGCCGCATGGGCCCAATGGGCCGTGGGCCCTGCTTGAGTAAAAGTTTGTAATTAATGGGTAATGATGTTTTGAATATGATACACACTAGTCATAGGCCAAATTTGGGCTTGGTGGGCCGTACGACTGTGTGGGCCCACATGGGCCTGCTGGATAGGCCTTAGCCCATATACAAATTTCTATACTGTTTGCTCGTATGTGTCGCTAGACGACCATGGGCCTACTGTTGGCCCTTTACATACTTAGGCCCACACTGGTAAATGACAAAAATGCCCCTCATTGGTAAATGACTGTTTTGCCTCTGTATGATAACTGGATGATTATGCTTGCTGTAGGATATAATATTTATGTGTTTATACTCTGTTTCATGATATAGCATGTTATTGTTATGATGCATTACATGAGGGTTGGGGTATATATTTTTGGAGGAAGTGTACCATTCTGGCAGCTTCACTACAATTTCCTGATGGCTTATAACCTAACATTCTGGCAGCACTGCTGCATACTACTGATAGTGCCGCATCGGTACTGTTGGAATGCCGGTGCCCCCAAGGCACAGCGGGAAAAGTAAAATTTCAGCGATCCAAACAATGAATCCATGTGTGAGGAGTGAATCCAGGTAAAAAAAATAATGGTTTCGAAATTACCGAAACTATAATCTGAGTAGACAGCGACACCTCGGCAACAAGAATTCAGGACCACTATCGAACCAAGTCGCAACTTGTTCAAATGTCGACCTCTACATAATCCGCCCAGTTGACGATAAACGGAAGAAATCCCCAAAACTGTTTTAGAGATTTCTTTGCTTAATGATTGCTAGGCCTCACAAGCAAGGTTTCGGGTTTTATTTATATATTTTTAAGGTTTTTCACCTTTTCTATATATAACCCCCTTTTTTAATTGGTATATTTATAACGAATCTTAATTCATAAAATTTTAAAATAAGTAAATATAATAATGTTTTAACTGAAAATTATAATTACATTAATTATAACAAGGATTTTGGTAAACTATATTTATTTAAATTTATATACGAACCAAATTCATATATTAATAGAATTATTTTCTCATTATGTGTACAACATCCTTGAACATATAATATATTCAATATTTGATTGCCCAATTAAATTAATTCTATAATTAATTTAATTCATGTGACAACCAAACACAATACAAACTATCTTTTATTCCGTTCATTTCAACCATAGGGTGTGACCCTGTAGGCTATTGTAATGTTAGCAGTAATACTAGAACGATTCTAATGTTACATACAATGAGTGGCATCTAGCAATGCATCATTGCTACCTAAGTTACAAGAAGTCATGATTCTACATAACCTATTGTGAGTTACCTTTCATGCATTAATCCTTAAGCCCTTTATCTCTGGAATGGAAACAAGTCATGGAATAGTCACACTTGCATAGCCCATCTCATGTTTCTTGTTATCTTGAGTAGACTATGATACACAAATAAGTATGACATCTCATATCAACTTATTTGAGCATGGCTATGCATTTTTAGTCTCACTCAATCAAGTGGCCTAAGATATTACTCCCATTATGTAGGAGGGACTTATCCTATATTGATCAACCATATCCCTCTACATAGATTGTGGTATATCCAACATCAGCCTTTATAGAACAACTAGTTATGGTGTATGTTTGACTGTATCAAAATATACAACTCACGATGTTGGGATAATGATGATCTCAAGTCTGAGGATCATATACATATTAATTACTATGTGTAATGTTGTGACAACTACATAATAATCCAAGAAACATACTCATAGCGGGTTAGTCCAATATGTTGTTCTCTAACACACATATTCATGCATTGATTTTGACACTCTATATCAATGACAACTCTTTATCATCAATCAACTACATGTTAGTCTTAATGCATTATTGTTGTCCTAGTCAACAATAATACTTGACTAAGGATCTTTTTAGAATAATCGTATTATTAGTAGGACATTATTATTAAAACAATTTATTTATACACACATAAAAGAAACTAAAATAATAAAGGAAATGCCTTATATTAAAAAACATGGTAAATCAAGTATGTTATTACAACCATCTCATGATTGATCTTTAGGCATACTCTTACAGGTACTACACTGTGGAGTGTAGGGTTGGGTGAGTCGATTATATCCCCACGTGGAGTGATGGGTTGGACGGAGATGGAGTGTAGAGGCTAGTTAGGTAAGATTTTGCGTGCATGCTATACTGTTACTGTAATGGGTTTAGACCCAGACTGATTCTATGATACTAATATTTCTGGGGGTTCACACTGAGTTTTCGTAAACTCACCCATCTACTTTACTGTGTAGGTAATCCTCAGGTTTAGACGATTCGACGCTGCGGAAGACTTGGACACGACCTCACTTTTCGTTTAAGATATTTTAAATTTTTAATCTATTTTAATTATCGGTTTATTATGGGTTGTAATAAGGCCATTGCTAAATTTTCTAAGCTAAACTTGGGATTGTTTATTTACCTTTTGAACCTGATAGCTCTAAGGCTTGGTTTTATAAAAGATGTCTATTTTCAAAAAAATCTCGCGGTAAAACAACAAAGGGGTTTTAAAGCAATGCTTCAGCCATAAATAAGTTTTCAAAAGTAATTGTTTTTTTTTAACTGGACTAAATGAATTATTTGGATTTTAAGGTTTTCCTAAACTAAGAAGGCTTTCGCAACAAGACTCATAAATATCACGATTTTAAAACGCCCTTCAAAGTAACATTGTTAGATACGGCCGTAACGTCTAGGCCGGGTTTAGGGTGTTACAAAATTCATATTTTGAAATCGTGCATTCGAACTTTTTATTTTCTTTAATTTCTTTATTTTACTTAGTTTTAAACCATAGTTTTTAATCACTCTTTTCAACAAATTAATTTTTTTACATCACCAAAGTGTTTTAAATTACATTTATAAATAATTCTTTTACAATCACTATGGGTACGACAACTCGACATTTACTTGTCACTTTATTACTTGTTGTGATTGTGCATACTTGCACATTTCCGTCGTTCCAATAACCAATAAAAATTTAAATTTATAATATTATTTATTTCAAATAAATTTCAATAGGAAAGTAATTACATACCTAATATAAATATTATATAAAATATTTTATATGAGTTAAAATTGTCCTTTGTTCCTAAAAACATTTTTGCCAAAAGCAGAAGGTAGAAAAAATTACTTTTACTTTTGAGTTCAAAAGCACTTTTGAGTTCAAAAGCACTTTTGACTCCAAAAGTTGTCTGTTTAGTATTTGCTTATAGCTCCAAAAATATTATTGACCCCAAAAGAACTTTTGTGAAACAATGTTAAACTAAGACTCAACCAGATAAAAGGTAAGAGTTTTAAGAATAAAATTTAAGATTGATATGAATTGAAGATTTGAATACAAATATTTTTCCAATCTAAGTATGATCCAATAAAAATTTCCTAAAACAATATTAAACCATTACTTATATATGTAGGGGCGAAGCCAGAACAAGTTTTTAGGGGGTCGGATGAAATTTTAAATTTTTATAATTTATATCTTTAAAATTTGTAAAGGATTAAATTAAATTTTTTATAATTTTAGGGGGCCAAAGTGCAATTTTATCTTTACTAATTTAAAATTTTTTAAAAAATTTAAGGGCCCAAATAGAAATTTTACCTTTTAGGGGTGCCGGGACCCATGTCAGCCCCACTTGCTTCACCCCTGTATATATGGATTAATGAAAAAACTATTACTTATCATCAGAAATTCTATCATGCAAGTGTGTGAAAACTACGTATTTAGAACAAAAAGATATGTTTATAAATAACATACAATAAATAATGAAACGTATGATTTGAAACTAATTAATAATAACACATGAAATTTGTACGATATTAAAATGAAAATAAATTAGATTAACTTGTGAGTAAAACATAATTTAAATGCATAAATATATCTGATTAATAATACTAAATCAATACATTTTGTTTATCATGGTGTTGTCATCAATCCTGAGTTGGTGTCCATTTAATTTGTGACATCAACTCAATCAACAACATTATAATACTAGAAATTCTATCACACATGTATGCGTCTAGAAATCACATATTTAGAATAAAAATGTGTGTTCAAAAATAGCATATAAGAAATTTAAACATATGGTTTGAAACTAATTAATAATAACACATTAAATATATGTGATATTAAAATGAAACTTTTATATTAAATTGTGAGTAAAATAAAATTTAAACGCATAGATACATCATATTAGGAATACTAAATAAATATAATTGTTTTATCATGGTGTTGCCATTAATCCTAAATTGCTGTCAAGATAATTTGTGACACCAATTCAATCAACAATATTATTAATACTAGAAATTCTATCACACGTGTATGAGTCTGAAACCCATGTATTTAGAGCACAGGTGTGCGTTTAGAAATAACGTTCAATAAAAATGACATGTAAGGCTTGAAACTAATAATAACGCATATGTGAAATGTACAACATTGAAATAAAAATTTAATTTAAATTGTGAGTAAAAAAATTAAACAAGTAAATATACCAAATTAAGAATATTAAATGCATTCCAGTTTATCACGATATTGTCATTTTTCTTGAGTTGATATCGAGATAACTTGGGACACTCAATCAATGATATTATTATATATACAAATAATGTTAGTGAAACAATGTGTAATAAAATTGAAATGTATAAAAAAATCAATATTGGTAGTGTAGGTTCAAATCTTACCATATGCAATTCTTTTACTGGTTTTATTCAAATGTAAAAAGACAAAAGTACTCTTATAATTATATAATTTATTTTTACATGAAAAATTATTTTCATAATTTTTTTTGAAGTAATTCGGCTAGGCTTTCAATTAAAAAAAGAAAAAGATAAAACAAAACCAGACCCTATCCTATAATGGGCCTTATAGTTCACGACTTATAAGCAAACCATAGAGCAAAAACAATAAATAAAATCAGAAATGAAAGGATAAATGAAAAGACAACATGAAAAGATCAGAAAAGGAAATCTATCTAAATAAATGCCTAGCCGATTCCCAAAGCACAACTAGACTCCACTAAATCTTTTCATCTCTTTCAAAAGTCCGCTCGTGCATTCGAATAGCCGTTCTCTATATTGTCATTTCTTCTATTCAACTCCTCATTCTTAACATCTTGCTAATCTGGGTTTCTCCTCCATCGGCCCTCTAGATGCACTTTTAGAAGATCTAGCGCTGCTCTTGACTGGTAAGTTTCTTTTCCCTTCTGTAATGCTTCTACCGCAACTTTATGGGCATGGGAGTTATCTATTCTGTTGATAAACTGGAAAGCAATCTCATGAAACTGTGTTTTCCTTCTTTGAATGTCACTAATAATTGCTCCTATGATTCATTTATCCTGCTCTTGTGTTTGACATTTTTGAATGACTGAGCGAGAATCTCCCTTAATCACCACTGAATCAAGGGTTTAAATAATAGTAGGTATATAGATATACAATTGATGGAGGTAATAATATGTGCATGATAAAATTAAAAGGTACAAAACATTTTAGGTCAATTTTTTCTATTAGACCATGTACTTTGTGTAAGTTGTGAATTTAGTACCTCTACTTTAATTTGATCAATTTTAGCCCGTACACTTTTTGAATTTTGAAATTTTAGTCCTTACCAAATGGTAGCAATTAAATATGTCTGGTTAAATTATGCTATTAGTCTTGTATTATGCGTAAAATTATAAATTTAGTCTGTTTTCTCCAACTAGATCATTATTAGCTACTATATTTTTCAAATTTTAAAATTTTAGCCTTAATAGAAACGACAGTCATTAAATCTATTGACTGGTTTTTTTGTGAGTAATATATGGAAATAACAAGCTGACATGGCATTTAACATGCAATAATCATTATTTGTTAGTTTTATTCAATCTACCATTCCATATTGTATGGCAATAATGGCTTCTAATCATTATACTGGTGACCCTTTTGCATGCCAACTATACTCGACTCTATTCGAGGTAGTTAATAGGGTAACCAATTAATCAATAAACATCATAATCACATAAGACAGTTCATGTTATGCTCATTTTTAGCTATATTCAATTCAATTCTTGACATTTGATAGCATCATGTACAACATGAGTCACGCGATAGTAATACGCTTACCTCAATAGGTAGTTCTACAACAATCATATATGTATGTATGCATTTTTACATGTGTTAATATATTGAACTTAAATAATAAAAGTATAAATTGAAATTTTGTCACTCATCTATGACTCTCGTCTTTCCCTTCGTTCGAGACAACCCAACTTCGTCTTTAACTATGTTCAATAATTTAATTATGAAAACAATATTAGTTTATATCACATCAAAACACAATCTCAACGTATTTTTCATTTTGTTCATTTTAGTCCCTATATCCGAGATACTTATATTTTTCAATATCTAACATCGAATTAAAATCTGATTTCATATTGTTTAATTAAGGACCTTATACTTTCTATCTATTACATAATTTTATCACATATTTCAATTTACTCAATTCAATCTCTAATGTCACAAAGTTATCTAAGAAGTTTAACTTAATTTCTAACTCAGTCCTTATCAAAATATAAGCTTACTAACTACCAGTTTCTTCAAATCAAGCTCAAAAACATCATTTTCATTTTAAGGATAACTTGTTAAATACTTAGCAATCGAAAAAATTGATACATAAGCTAGCTGTAACAGCCCAAAATTGGGCTTAGTCAAAATAGTGATTTCAAAATCACTTCCTGAGGTTGGAGAAAATTATTTTAGCATTGTTTTATGTATTATAGCATATTTATAAGGGTGCATGAAAATTTTGGTGAATTAATTTACACGATAGAGAGCTTAATTGTGAAAAAGGACTAAATCGTATAAAGGGCAAAAGTTGTGATTTAATAGCAATTGGTGTTATAGGGAACCTTAATTAAGGGCCTTTAAAGGGAAAATAGATGCCTTATGAGAAGCATGGCAGACCATAGGGGACAATAGGCAAGAAAAAAGTCAAAATTAGGTGAGTAGGTGGCTAATTTTGGAATAAAATAAAACAAACAGTAAGGGGGTTGTCATCTTTTTCATTTCTGCCCATTCTTCCACTGAAATTATCAGCCATTGGAGGGTTTTGAAGCTTCAAAATTTTCAGCAACTTCTAGGACTCATAAGTAAGTAATTTTAGTGACTTTTCTTGATAATTTTTGTACTTTTGGGACCCTTGTAGCATGAGCTATCTATTGAGGGGTGTATTTTGCAATTTGATTGAAAATTTAGAGTTTTTTCATGAGTGTATAAGTGTTGGTTGCTGGAATTTTATGAAGGAAAATGAATGTAGGTGGTTAAACAACTTTTGTAAAAGGGTATTCATGGAAAACACCTAAATTAGACTAATTTGTAATGTTTGTTAAGTTGTTGGTATTTGTGTGAAATAATGGGAATTGGAGGCTGCCATAAGAGCAAAAAGGATTTGATTAGGCTTGGTAATAAGGAAAATTGATAAAAATCAATTTCTGAGCCTAGGGGTAAAATGGTCATTTTGCTAAAGCCTAGGGGAAAAATGGTTATTTTTTCCAATTTATGAATCTTGAATTGTTTAGATTAATATAGTGATTGAAGTAGCGAAATTTTGTTATTATAGGTCAAGAAGTACGAGACCCGAACCTTGACCGGGGGAAAGCCAAGCTAATGGATTGAACTAAAATTATCCGTTTACATTTTGTATACCGAGATAAGTTGTAGGTAAATAATACAACTTTATTATAATTATGCATAAAATTATTGTTTTGTCATAAAATGATTAATTGTAATTATAAGTTGTGCATAAGAATATTATTGAGTAAGAATTTTTAAATGATGATTTTTAATAATGATATGATGAGAACCCATACGATAGAACCCAGTTGAACATTAAGAATAGACTGGATATTCATGCTGCGATACTAGGGTCAATACGAGAGCTAGTGTAAGACCATGTCTTGGATATGGCATCAACACAGATTTGTGCTAGCCAGTGTAAGACCATGTCTGTGACATGGCATCAGCGTTGATACGAGTGCTAGTGTAAGACCATGTTTGGGAAATGGCGTCGACCTCGTCATGCAAGCTAGTGTAAGACCATGTCTGGGACATGGTATCGGCACGGATAGAGGAGAGCTAGTATAAGACCATGTCTGGGACATGGCATCAGCCTCGAGATATGAGAGTCAGTGTAAGACCATGTCTGGTACATGGCATCGACTTGACATGTGAGCTAGTGTAAGACCATATCTGGGACATGGCATCGGCTTGATACCCTATGTTTAAGGCTTATTGAATATCCTTTTGTATTCTAAATGGTTCAACGGGAAATTTAAAATTGTATTAAGATTGAGAGATATTATGATGATCTTATGAATGGTGCAGGTACTTATATGAATTGTATGAAAAATGAACTCAAACTTATGTTGTATAGTTAGAAATGGATGAAAACAAGTAAGTTATGTTGTGTCCATTCTCTGTATCATGCATAAATTATGATGTATTAAAAGCATGTGTTAGCATGGTAATTTGTTGTCTTTTATTTGCTTGCAACTTATTAAGCTTTATGCTTACCCCTCTCCTTTCCATTTTTTATAGTATCGCCTAGCTAGCTCGTGGATCAAAATACATTGGAGGTTTTGTTCACACTATCATCCAAAGCTTTCGGTATAGTTAGTTTCTAGCATTTTGAGAAATGACATCTATAGGGACTAGTCTTAGATTAATGTCATTTTATTTTGGGCCAAATGTATTGGCTTGAGTTTTGTAGTACCTCATTTTGTATAAGGCCAAAGATATTGGCTAATATTCACTCTTGGTTATTAAATACAAATGATGATGTCTTCAAGAATGAGAATTTAGCATGAGTGTTTATATGTTTTAAGAGCAATAGATTGAATGCATGCTCGGATCATTTATTTGAATATGTGTGGTTGTCAAGTTATGGCCATTGTTTGAGTATTGGGGATTTGCTATATTTTAGTATGTGTTTGACCTTGTTTCAGGGTGGCAAAAAGGCTTGGTAGATAGCCTTATTTTGTCCACAAGGGTAGACACACGAGCATATGTCTAGGCCGTGTATGACACATGGTCAGCCTCCCGGGCGTGTAGTTAGGCCGTGTGTCTCCTGCAACTTGATTTTGTTGAACTAAATGACTAGTATTAAACACACGGGCTGAGACACGACCGTGTGTCTCAACCGTGTGGAGGACACGGTCTTAAAAATCTATTTCTTTTCTGAGGTGGCTACCTCAGGTATGCCCTAGTTTTTTCTTAAAAGTCTATACTTTTCTTTTTGTTTGAAATAGATTTGTAGAAGAAAAGAAGGAAAACAAATAGAAAAACTGAAAGAAAAAAATAAGAGAGAAAGAAGAACTTTTGAACTCGGTTCTGTTTCTTTTCTGATTTTTCAGTATATGCGTTTATGAAAAAAATTACAAAAATCTTATGTCCTTATATAGCCTTAAAAAAATACATGTGTTTTCTATTATTTTTTTTTCTTTGCTTTGCTATTTTTTGTCCTCTTTGTAGGTACAGAGCTTGACGTGGGCATGTGGAGGTCGACATAGCGCGTGGTGGAGGTGTCAGAATGGTGCAACGGCAAAAGCTAACCCTAGGCTGTTGTTTTTTGTTAGTGGGCTAGGGTTAGTTTTTAGGTTTTGGGCTTGGGATTGGGCTTAGGTTGTTTTTTTTTATTTTTTATATTTTGGGTCTTATAGTTTAATGGTTTTGGGCCTGTTTAGTTATTTTGGGCCTATTGTTTTGTAGTCTGGACCTTGGACTTTAATTTTATTATTAGTTTGATTTTCGACGGGCCGTGAAATTTTGGGTCTATACAACTACCCCTCTTTGCTCATTGTCGTGTAACGAGAATTAAGCAAAGTACTTGAAGAAGGACCAATCTTGCTTGGCCTCTGATTCTTGACTTCTTTGAGTGCTCCTCTTTTTCCAGGGAGCCTCGCTCCGACCCACTGCATCTTTAGGGGTATAGGAATTAGCACTTTGATTCGCACCAATGTAATTTCATGGAGAAGAGATTTGTAGCTTTGATCTACTCCGCTAGAACTTCAATGAGATAAGAATTGGTAATTTCAACCTACTCCACTACAACTTCAGAGAGATAAGGTTTGTGTATTTTCCTACTCCACTGCTACTTCAGGGAGATGAGGTTTGTTGTCTTCAGCCTGCTCCACTGCAACTTCAGGCAGATAAGGCTGGTGGCTTCAATCTACTCCACTACAACTTTAGGAAGATAAGATCCGCCATAACTTGTAGCTTTAATCTGTTCCACTGCGACATCAAGGAAATAAGATTTGCTATCTTCAGTCTGCTCTGCTGCAACTTAAGGGAGATAAGGCTAGTTGGTTCAATATGCTCCACTGCTACTTCTAGGAGATAAGATTTATGGATTCATCAATCTTGCTATACCGTCCTCTGGGGGACATGACCTGTAGAATCAATTTCATGGGCCTATGTTTATGCTAAATGATTAGGATGTCATGACCAGAATGAATCAAATGCTCCTAACTAGATGTGTTATGAATGATATTTGCATGAATACAGAATGTCATTTTACGAGAATGATCCCTTTCTAATGGTTAGGCTGTCATTGCTCGTTGTTCATCAGAGTTTTATCACTAACGTATTATGCTGCCTTCTTGCTCAGCTGGTATCTTTGATAGAAAACTTGAAGAAGCAACCACATTTTCCTCATCTGGTTTGCTCCACTTTAGGGAGATAAAATTTGTGGTTTCTTGCATCCATCCCACTGCAACTCAAGTGTATAGGATTCATATCATCTTCAATCTGTCCCACAACAATTCAGGGGTATAGGATTTGCATCTTCTTCAACCCATCCCACTGCAATTCAGGGGTATATGATCTTTATCTTCTTAAATCCATCCCACTACAACTTAAGGGTATAAGATTTGTGGCTTCTTCAATCAGTTGATCTGTTACAGCATTCTCTAGGTAACATGACCAGATGTGTATGCAGAATGTCAATTTTTTTCAAAAATGATCCCCTTTTAATGCTTAGGTTGACATTGCTCGTTGTTCATTGAGGTTTTATCACTGATGTGTTACCATGCCTTCTCGTTCAACTGGTATTTTTGACAGAAAATCTAAAGGAATAGTCACAATTTGAACTATTCCTTATCGAATGTTTCTGATTTAGTTGGTTCTAACTAATGGTCCTATTTTAGGCCCTTGTACTATTTAGAAACTGTTTAGAGCAGTATGCAGAACTTCTTTTATGTGAATATTATAAGTCCAATAATCGTTGTTCCAAGGAAAAATGCTTGAAAACTATTATCACAATGGACAAGATGGAATTTTATTAAAAGCAAAGCTTGAAATGGACAAATTAAATCAAGATAGCAAATTAGCAACTTTTGCTAAGGTACAAAATGAAGAAGATGAAAATAGGTAACCTAGATATCGCAAGATGAGCTTCCTTATTCCAACTTCTCGAAGATCATTTCGAGCTAGATATGTGTTCAGGAGTTCTAAAGTAATTTGTTGATGCCTCAAAATTTGAGCCACCTTTTTCAGGTTTTCAACTCAAAACCCCTTTGATCTCAAGGCACCCTTTGTAGGTTTTTGCCTCGGCCTCTCCTTTTCATTTTTCTTTTTTTTAAAGGTCTCAAAGTACTCTTTGCGGGTTTTTGCCTCAGCCTCTCCCCTTTTTAGGTAAAGTACTTCTTGACTAAACCCGAATTTGCAAGATTAGGCAAGCTTTTCCCGTCCATATCGGTTAAAATTAATGCTCATCCAGAAAAGGCCTTCTTTACCACATAAGGTCCTTCCCAGTTTGGCATCATTTCCCTCTGAAATCCTTTTACGTGGGAAGGATCTTTTTCAACACCAGATCTACCTCATAGAATTCTCTAGGATGAACCTTGTTGTCATAGGCTCGCATCATTCGTTTTTGGTACATCTGACCATGACGGATAGCCCTTATCCTATTTTTGTCAATCAAGTTCAACTGATCATAGCGAGACCGGATCTATTCTACTTCATCTAACTTTAGTTCTGACAAAACTCAAAGAGAGGGAATCTCGACTTCAATAGGCAAAACTACCTCTATTCCGTAGACCAATGAGAAAGGCATTGCCTCGGTGGAGGTTGTACCACCCCAAACCCAGCCCAGACGTTATGGCCAGATCTGGTGTGTCACATGGACGATTGGCTACGCTTTGATCTTCTTTTTAAATCATTACGTTGTTTGATGGGAAAATCCATGTTTAGTAGCTTGTGCTTAACAATCAATATTAGTTTTAAAACCGTATCTATTACTACGTAAGGTTCACTTCTTAAAAGATCATATTGTTGTGTTGTCGTAGTTGAGTAATCTAATCGTTACGTAATGTATGTTTTGAAAACGTCTGATTAAGTTTAGAAAACCCGCATAGACTAGTCTAATATTGTAAAACAAACAATAAAGAAAACCCAAAACGAAATACCCGAGCGGCCTTATTACAACTTAAATTTGAAATTTAAGAATGAAATAATAATAAACAAAATTTAAGGAAACATTAAAAACTAGAAACATGAGCCTCGTGCCACCTCGAATCCTTCGCAGCTCCAAGTCCTCTATGGTTGGGGGTTACCTACGTAGATAGAATTAAAAGGTTGAGTTTGTGAAAACTCAGTGTGTAAAGAAACCCAACTAGTGTCAAATATCAGACAAACTCAGTCTGGGCTGAAGCCCTATTCAAATACAGATTTAACTGGGCCTTGGCCCTTTTTAGAAACAGAGTGGGCCTTGGGCCTATTACAAAAACAGGTCAAAGCATATATATATATATATGCATGTATGCAAAGCCCAAGCCTAGTCCAACCCTACACAACACCCGTACCAGCCTTACACACAATGTAGGGAATAACTCAACCCACCCAGCCCTACACACAATAGAAGCAGCAAAGCTGCTAATACAAAAATTATTGCAAAGCCACTAGAACAGTAATACAAGGCAGGGCCTCTAAGCAGATTACGTGGCATTACCACTTTTAGCACTTCCTTTGTATCCATAACCCAAACCCATGCAAATTAGAGTATTACATGTCATGGCATACAGAATATCAGATACAGTAACATGCAAATCAGTAAGCTATTTCCAGCGGTAAAATAGTCATTTAGCATCTAGGGGTAAAATGGTAATTTTCACCCTTCAGGGGTATTTTGGTCTTTTAGCTACGTTTTTAAGATTTATGCTTACTACGACCTTCTAGCAGGTCTAACATCGCTCCGAACGACTCAAATAGTCCGTACAGTCATATATTGTCACCGGACCCTAAAACCCCTAATGGGCCCGAGGGAGCGCACACGCTATTGTAGCCCGTTTCGTCTAATTTTTACACATTTTACCACAGATTTAATATCCAGTTTACCAGAATTTACTTACCGTATACTTTTACCCAAACGGCCCGTAAGCCTATTGGGCCCAATTTTGGCCTATCGTGGACCAAAATAGTCTAAGTGCATGAAAACGCGCACAACCCTTACAGTCCAAATTTCCAATTTCATGATTTCATGCCAACCCACGAGTGCTCGCACGCTCGTAAGCCCTCGAAATTTCGGCATTTCGACATTTTGGCTTTTCGGCTTTTTGCCGATCTAAGCTACCAGAGGGTGTCGTTACACACCTATTTGTAAACTATGTCGAGATCCCACGAGCGATCAACCTAGAACAGTTTGTCGAACTTTGTCGAACTTTCTCGAACTTTGTCGAACTTTGACCCCACATATTCAACCATCATAACAAATCAACCAATCCTCACCTTTGTCAAACTTTGACCCCAAACACTAGATCTAATCTGCCTTGGTAATATTAACCACCCTAGCCTCCACGAGATCCACATTACAAAAGGCCACGAAACTCCGTTAGTTAACAAAAGAGTCCAACATATATTCCCAAAGAAGGTATCTAAATCGATTTCCAAAAGAAAGTCAAGAGGGTGATTTCAGCTTTTCATAAAATACTAAAGAGATGAATAAAACGAATCGAATCCTTACCCAAAAGTCTGCTTGACTGGATCGACACTACCAGAAGTCATTACCACTACTCTAAGCCCAGATCTACGCTTGATCTATCCAAACACAAGGAACGAAGATGAATGGCTGAAAAGAGTTGGAAGAATAACAGAGAAAAGAGGATGGGATTTGGTTTTAAGAGAAAAAGTGAAAGAAGAAGAGAAGAAGTTATGAAAAGAGAGAAGATGGTCGATAGAGAGAGGGATGGGAGGCTTGAGGGTTTCGGCTTTTGTAAGAGTAGAGACAAGGAGAGGTTGGCCAAATGAGAAATTGGCACAGGAATTAAGTATTTTGGGATTTCGACTTTTGAAAAATTGGCCAGAAAAGGTTTTGGGGAGAGCAATTCGAGCAATAGAGAAAATAGGAGAAGAAGAAAAAGAAGATAGGTTCGGCTCCTGTGCCAATCGGCCAAAGAAGATTGAGGGTCTAGGGACTTTCAGCTTTTGAAGAAAGAAAAGAGGAGAAAAGAGAAGAAGAGAGGTATGGTTGGCACACTTCAACCTTACCTATTTGGCACTAAAGAATAACCAAAATGTAAATCCTGAAGGAATAGCAAAAAGAAATCGACACACCCTACCACAAAAGCCGAAAATGCTTAACCTTACTCCTCCTAGCCGAATTGCAGTTCCAACAACCCCAAAATTGACCAACACTCCCTTCTCATCTCATCTCTAAGTTTTCTCCTTGAAAATCCCCCCTTATCACTTTTTAGTCCAATCCCATGAGCAACTCAATCACCTTCCGTCAAAGTTTAACTTGGAGTCCACCTTTTACCATGCTCATACAGTAAAATAAAATAACTACCTTGCACACAAGGGGATTCAAACCCCAGCTCCCTTCACAAGCTACCACACACCACCTCCTTGTGTTTTAAGTGGCACCACCTTGCCAGTTTATCACAAGCTCACTTGTGCCTTAAAACCCTAACATTTATTTAAAAGCCCACTTAGCCAAAGTCCATTCTTACCTAAGGCCAAAATTTAGTATTCTGCTAGGCCTTAGACTTCTAAACACACTCAAATTTTTAATATAACACATCAAACCATGTAAAGATAAATTCATGCAAAAATTCAGATCCCCTAAAAATTGGGGTGTTACAGCTCTACCCCCTTAAAGAAATTTCAGCCTCAAAATTTACTTGGTCCAAACAAGTGTGGGTATTGTTAGCGTATCGCTTCCTCCGGCTCCCATATGGCTTCTTCTCTATCGTGATTATACGAAAGCACTTTTACCAAAGGGACTGATTTCTTTCTTAACATCTTGACATCACTGTCCAGAATTTGCACAGGCTCTTCCTCAAAAGTTAGATCAGACTTAACTTCAATTTCCTCAACTGGTACAATGTGGGAAGGATTAGACAGATATCGTCTCAACATGGAGACATGGAAGACGTTGTGAATCCGATCCAACTCCGAAGGTAATTCTAGCTGATATGCCAACAGACCCACCCGTTTAAGAACTCGATAGGGCCCGATAAACCGCGGACTCAATTTGCATTTCTTTCCGAACCTTAAAATTTTCTTCCAAGGCGAGACCTTCAAGAAAACCAAATCTCCCACGGAGTACTCAATTTCCTTACGCTTCAAATCAAAATAAGGCTTTTGCCTATCAGAGGCCTTCTTCAACCGATTCCTAATAAGCTTTACCTTATTTTTCGCATTGCCACTAACTCTGGCCCAAGAACCTATCGTTCTCCCAACTCTGTCCAATAGGTGGGCGCAGGACATCTACGACTACACAGCGCCTTATATGGTGCCATTCGAATACTCGCCTGGTAACTGTTGTTATATGCAAATTCCGCCAACGGCAAGTAGTTTTCCCAGCTACCTCAGAAATCAATAATACACCCTCTTAACATATCTTCCAGCACCTGAATCACCCTTTCTGACTGACCATACGTCTGAGGGTGAAAAGCAGTGCTAAAATCCAACCGTGTACCCAACGCCTCATGCAACTTCTACTAGAATTGAGATGTAAACCAAGGGTCGCGATCAGAAATAATCAAAACTGGCACTCCATGAAGTCGCACTATCTCTGCTACATACAACTTTGCCAATTTTTGAAGTGAATAGTCGGTTCGGACGGGTATAAAATGAACAGATTTGGTTAGTCTATCCACAATCACCCAAACCGAGTCTTTCTTGGTAGGCATCAAGGGTAGCCCACCTACAAAGTCCATGGTTACCCTTTCCCACTTCCAAAGTGGAATCTTCACTGGTTGAAGAAGTCCAGATGGTAGTTGATGCTCAGCCTTCACTTACTGGCATGTCAGACACTTACCCATAAACCCCGTTACTTCTCGCTTAAGCCCAGGCCACCAATACAATTCCCGTAAATCCCGGTACAACTTATTCCCTCCGAGATGCATGGCACAAAGACCGCCATGAGCCTCTCTCAGAATTGATTTTCTCAAGTCGGAGTCCTTCGGAATACAAACTCTTCCTCGGAAACACAAAAGTCCTTCACTATTCAATCCAAAATTAGAAGTCTCACCACTCTTAACTTGTTGAAATCGAAGAACCAGTGACTCATCCAATAATTGCTTCTCCTTAATTTGCTCTATCTAGGTCGGTTTAACTTGTAGTTCAGCTAACAAGCTACCATTATAATACAGACTAAGACGAGCAAACATCGCTCTCAACTCAGTTACAGCTCTTCGACTCAGTGCATCAGCTACCACATTAGCTTTGCCTGGGTGATACTCAATAGAATAGTCGTAATCCTTAAGCAACTCTATCCATCTTCATTGCCTAAGGTTCAACTCTTTCTGAGTCAATAGATACTTGAGGCTCTTATGGTCCGTGTATATAATACACTTTTCTCCATTCTAGTGTCTTCAGATCTTAAGTGTAAAGATTACCGCTGCCAATTATCATGCGTATGGCAATTCACCTCGTGAGGCTTAAGCTATCGTGATGCATATGCAACCACTTTTCCCTCTTGCATCAGCACACAGCCCAACCCAATGTGTGACGTATCGGTATACACAGTGAAATCCCTACCAGATTCTGGCTGAATCAACACAGGTGCCTCAGTCAAATTTTCTTCAACTTCTCGAAACTCTCTTGTTATTTTCGGTCTAGATAAATAGTACTCATTTTCTCAAAATTTTCGTCAACGGTGTCGCAATTAAGGAAAACCCTTCCACAAATCTTCTGTAGTGCCCTGCCAAACCTAGGAAACTCCATATTTTTGACACAAATTTCGGTGGCTTCTACTCCAAAACTGCCTCGATCTTCTGAGGATCCACCCTAATTCCCTCAGCAGAAACAACGTGACCCAAGAACGTCACTTCTCGCAACCAAAATTTGCACTTGCTAAATTTTGCGTATAGCTGCTTCTCCCTCAACACTTGCAGAACAATCTAGATATGCTCATCATGATTGTCCTCAGTCTTCGAATACATCAGAATATCGTCTATAAAGACGACCACAAATTGATCTAAGTAGGGTTGGAATACCTGATTCATCAGATCTATGAAGGCCGCTGGTGCATTCGTCAACCCGAACGGTATTACCAGGAACTCGTAATGACCATACTGAGTCTTGAATGCTATCTTATGAATATCCACCTCTTTGACCCTTAGTTGATGATATCCAGATCGAAGGTCGATCTTGGAAAATACTGAAGCTCCTCTTAGTTGGTCAAATAGGTCGTTGATCCTTGGCAAAGGGTACTTGTTCTTAATAGTTAGTTTGATCAACTGATGATAATCAATGCACTTACGCATCGTCCCATCCTTCTTCTTAACGAGCAAGACCGGTGCTCCCCATAGAGACACACTTGGTCTAATAAAGCCTCTATCTAGAAGTTCTTGGATTTGCGCTTTCAACTCCACCAACTCTTTCGGTGCCATCCTATAAGGAGCGATGGATAGCCGCTCTAGTCAACAAGTCGATTCCAAATTTGACTTCATGGTTCAGTGGCAACCCTAGGAGCTCATCCAGAAAGACATCTTGGAACCCCTTGACGGTTCTAACTTCTCCTACGGTCAAACCCTCAGAGTCTGATTGACTCACATAAGCCAAAAATGCCTCACAACCTTTGCAAATCAACTTCTCAGCTCTTAAAGCCGAAATAACATTGGACAAGTAATCTCTTTGCTCCCCAATAATTGTTAGCTCCTCATCCTCCGTGGTCCTTAACACTATTCATTTGATAGCAAAGTCCAAAGTCGCCCGATGCTTTGCAAGCCAATCCATACCCAAAATGAAATCAAACTCTCCAAAGGGTAACTCCATCAAGTCCACAGAGAAAATCCTACCTTGTGTCTCTAAAGGTATATTCCAAAAAGTCTGTCTACCCTAACCGAATGACCCAATGGACTTATCACAGATACCCTGCTCACAGTTTTCTTAGATTGCACACCCAACGACCCAGACACATCACAACCAACATACGAATGGGTGGATCCAATGTCAATCAAAGTAGTGTATTGTGTGCTATAAATTAAAAACATACCGGTTATGACATCAGGTACGTCACCTTCCTCTCAGCGACGAGCAGCATAGACCAACGCTAGCTGACGAGCCTCAGCATTACCAGCACCCCGGTGCTCCACGTCCACGTCCATTTCCATTGCCGGCCCTAGACTGACCACTGCCTCTCGGTGGTTGTTGTCCACCTTTCACTGGCTGAGCAACCCTTAGTTCAACAGCTTGCATCTGCGCCAGCCTCTAAGGACAATCTTTAACTCGATGATGTCAGGACCTACACCGGAAACATGCTCCAGAACACTTCCAACATTCGCCCAAATGTACTTTACCACAATCCGCACAAAGTTGTGGTCTAACCACATTTACCGAAACTGCTCGAATCGGCTCATCCACTCTAGCCCTTTTAACTGTCCTACCCGCAGTACTTGAGGGCCCTGAATCCCTCCTGAATCGGTTTTTATCTTTTTCACGATTCTGACACTCCGTGCACTTCACCTCCTCAGCAATCTTGGATTTTTCCACTTAAATAGCAAAATCACGCTCCCTTTGTGGAGCAATCAGTACTTTTATCTCATCTCAGAGGCCATCCTCAAATCGCATGCTGCATTCATACTCCGTAGTGACTATACCACTAGTATCCTGGCTTAACCTTAGAAATTCAGCTTCATATTCCACTACAGTCTTACTACCCTAAGTCAGATTTAGGAATTCTTTCCTTCGGGCGTCCACATAGCTCGCCTTGACATACTTCCCTTTAAAAGTCGTCTTAAACAACTCCCAAGTCACTCGCTCAGTCGGTTTACCATCTCTCAAAGTAATCACCATTGGTAGGCCCTGTCACGCAGTAAAGATAATACTCCTTTCAGCTTCTACTCCACTGAGTAGTCCAGGTCGTCCATTATCCATTCTGTGGCCTCCACGCAATATTTGGCCACACTTGGGGCTACACCAGATACACCCCTGAAAATCTCCGCTCCATCACCTCGAAGCCATTCAGAAATTGATCCCTGGTTCACCGTTCTAGTACTCGCCCCAACAACCCTTTCCAGAACACGAAGCATCGCTTGGGACATAGCATCATCCCTTGCAACCTGATCATAAGACACTGTTTCAGTTGCTGGTGGCGCTCGCGCCTCTTCAATTGGCATATGTCCCGAAGATGAAGATCCGGCCTCAGTACTTCCTCGGCAACGACCACGGCCTCTTCCACGTGTTGTCCTCGTACTCATTTCGTATTATCTGATTATGAATTTTATGAATTAGTTCAATATTTCAGTATTTATTATAGATGTTTTATGCAAAGATAGTATTTTAGAGCTTTGTTTTTGTAGAATTGCAATCTAGCTACAGTCTCAGTCTTCTAAAGTTTTCAGTTTCCTACAGTCTCAGTCCTTTACAGTCTCAGTATTACCCTAACTACAGAATTTTAGTAGGGTCTTAGCACTATCTACAGTAATATCATAGTATTATAGTAAAATAAAGCAAAGCAAAAGATACTTACGGACTTGGTGCTAGAGACTCAGTGTACCACTCTTTAGAAATCAAATTCAGAAAAACCAAGTTTTGTCAATGATAAATACTTTTAATAAACTTTGTTGGAACTTCCCAAAAACCCTAGATGTTTAGTTAAATGAAAACATTTTTTAGAAGAAAATCAATTTTAAAAGAATTTTCTTGAGGAAGTTTTTCAAAACTGACTTCAAAACTAATTAGAACTTTAATTTTAAGAAAACATTTGAACCCATTCTATAGCCGAAGTTGTTACAACCAGGCTCTGATACCACTAAATGTAACACCCCATACCCGGTCCAGACGTTATGGCCAGATCTGGTGTGTCACATGGATGATTGACTAGCTTTGATCTTCTTTTTAAATCATTATATTGTTTGATGGGAAAATCCATGTTTAGTAGCTTGTGCTTAAGAATCAATATTAGTTTTAAATTTGTATCTATTACTACGTAAAATTCACTTCTTAAAAGATCATATTGTTGTGTTATCGTTGTTCAATCATTACGTAATGTATGTTTTGAAAACGTTTGATTAAGTTTAGAAAACTCGCATAGACTAGTCTACTATTGTAAAACAAACAATAAAGAAAACCCAAAACGAAATACCCGAGCGGCATTATTACAACTTAAATCCAAAATTTAAGAATTAAATAATAATAAACTAAATTTAAGGAAACATTAAAAACTGAAAACATGAGCCTTCTGGCCACCCTGAATACCTCGCAGCTCCAAGTCCTCCATGGTTGGGGGTTACCTGCGTAGATAGAATTAAAAGGGTGAGTTTGGGAAAACTCAGTGTGTAAAGAAACCCAACCAGTGTCAAAGATCAGACAAACTAAGTCTGGGCTGAAGCCCTATTCAAATACAAATTTAACTGGGCCTTGGCCCTTTTCAGAAATAGAGTGGGCCTTGGGCTCATTATAGAAAACAGATTAGAGTATATATATATCTGAATGTATACAAAGCCCAAGCCCAGGCCAGCCCTAAACACCACCCGTACCAGCCCTACACACCATGTGGGGAATAACTCAACCCACCCAGCCTTACACACCACAGACGCAGCAGAGCGGCTAATGTAGAAATCGTGGCAAAGCCACTAGAACAATAATACGAGGCAGGGCCTCTAAGCAGATTACGTGGCATTGCCACCTTTAGCACTTCCTTTGTATCCATAACCCAACCTAATTCAAATCAGAGTATTACATGTCATGGCATACAGAATATCAGACACAGTAACAGGCAAATCAGTAAGCTATTTCCAGGGGTAAAGCAGTCATTTAGCATTTAGGAGTAAAATGGTAACTTTCACCCTTCAGGGGTATTTTGGTCTTTTAGCTACATTTTTAGCCTTTATGCTTACTACGACCTTCTAGCAGGTCTAACATCGCTCCGAGTGACTCAAATAATCCGTATAGTCATATATTGTCATCAAGCAATAAAACCCCTAATGGGCTCGAGGGAGCCCACACGCTATTGTGGCTCGTTTCGTCTAATTTTTATGCATTTTACCGTAGATTTAATATCCAGTTTACCAGAATTCACTTACCGTATACTTTTACCCAAACGAGCTCATAAGCCTATTGGGCCCAATTTCAGCCCATCGTGGCCCAAAATAGTTTAAGTGCACGAAAACGCGCACAACAACCCATACAGTCCAAATTTCCAATTTCATGATTTCATACCGACCCATGAGCACTCGCGCGCTCGTAAGTCCTCGAAATGCCGGCGTTTTAGCATTTTGACTTTTCAGCTTTTTGTCGATATAAGCTACCAGACGGTGTCGTTACACACATATTAGCGAACTACGTCAAGATCCCGCGAGCGATCAACCTACAACAGTTTACCCACTATGTTAATCCATAATCTAATAGAAACTACTAACACAATACTCCACACATATTCGGCCATCATAACAAATCACCCAATCCTTACTTTTGTCGAAATCTGACCCCAAACACTAGATCTAGTCTGCCTTGGTGATGTTAACCACCCAAGCCTCCACGAGAGCCACCTTACGAAAGGCCACGAAACTCTATTAGTTAACAAAAGAGTCCAACATATATTCCCAAAGAAGGGATCTAAACCAATTTCCAAAAGAAAGTCAAGGGGCTGATTTCAGCTTTTCATGAAATACTAAAGAGATGAATAAATGAATCGAATCCTTACCCAAAAGTCTGCTTGACTGGATCGACACTACCAGAAGTCGCTACCACTACTCTAAGCCTAGATCTACGCTTGATCTATCCAAAGCACAAGGAACGAAGATGAATGGCTGAAAAGAGTTGGAAGAATAATAGAGAAAAGAGGATGGGATTCGGTTTTAAGAGAAAAAGTGAAAGAAGAAGAGAAGAAGTTATGAAAAGAGAGAAGATGGTCGACAGAGAGAAAGATGGGAAGCTTGAGGTTTCGGCTTTTGTAAGAGTAGAGACAATGAGGGTTCGGGCAAAGGAGAAATTGGCTTAGGAATTAAGTATTTCAGGATTTCAGATTTTGAGAAATCGACCAGAAAAGGTTTTGGAGAGACCAATTTGAGCAATGGAGAAAGGAAAAGAAGAAGAAGAAGAAGATAGGTTTGGCTCCTGTGCCAATCGGCCAAAGAAGATTAAGGGTCTAGGGACTTTCGGCTTTTGAAGAAAGAAAAGAGGAGAAAAGAGAAGAAGAGAGGTATGTTCAGCACACTTCAACCTTACCTAATTGGCACTAAAGAATAACCAAAACGTAAATCCCGAAGGAATAGCAAAAAGAAATCGACACACCCTACCACAAAAGCCGTAAATGCTTAACCTTACTCCCCCAACCGAATTGCACTTCCAATAACCTCAAAATTGACCAACACTCCCTTCTCATCTCATCCCTAAGTTTTCTTCTTGAAAATCTCCCCTTATCACTCCTTAGTCCAATCCCATGAGCAACTCAATAACCTTCCGTCAGAGTTTAACTTGGAGTCCACCTCTTACCATGCTCATGCAGTAAAATAAAATAACTACCTTGCACACAAGGGGATTCGAACCCTAGCTCCCTTCACAAGCTACCACACGCCACCTCCCTGTGTTTTAAGTGGCGCTATCTTGCCACTTTATCACAGGCTCACTTGTGCCTTAAAACCCTAACATTTATTTAAAAACCCACTTAGCCAAAGTCCATTCTCACCTAATGCCAAAATGTAGAATTCTACCAGGCCTTAGACTTAAACCTAGGCCTCCTAAAGGTCCAGTAAACACACTCAAATCTTTAATACAACACATCAAACCATGTAAAGATAAATTCATGCAAAAATTTAAAAACCCTAAAAATTAGGGCGTTACAGAGGTCCTAACAGATGTTCGATAAGCATAGAGGGAAAATGGGAACTTTTCTTGCCAATCTTTATAAGTCTCGGTCATTTTCCCCATGATCTTCTTAATGTTTTTATTAGCTACCTCCACTACACCATTCATTGTTGGGTGATACGACGACGAGTTATGGTGTCTGATCTTGAATTGACTGCAGACCTCCGCTATCAGGCTATTGTTCAAGTTTAGTGCATTGTCAAACATGATCCTCTGCGGTATTCCATATCGACATATGATCTCTTTCATTAGGAATTTACTGACTGTCGATTTAGTGACATTGGCATATGAAGTAGCCTCTACCCACTTGGTGAAGTAGTCAATAACCACGAAGATGAATATGATGCCCATTCGAAGCTTTTGGCGAGATTGGCCCAATGACATCCATGCCCCACATAGAGAAAGGCCATTGGGAAGTCATAACATGCAGAGGCGAAGGAGGTACATGAATTTTGTCTCTATAGATTTGGCATTTGTGACATCTCTTAGCATAATTAATACAATCTCCTTCCATGGTGGACCAATAGTATCCAAATCTCATAATTTGTCTGGCCATTATAAAATCATTAGTATGTGTTCCACAAACGCCCTCATGGACCTGTTCCAAGATTTTCTTAGCATCGACAGCATCCACACATCTCAATAGTACCTGATCTTTTCTTCTTTTGTATAGGATCTCCCCATCTAAGACATAATCACAAGCTAGTCTTCTCAACGTCCTTTTGTCATTCTCAGTTGCCTGGTCAGGGTATTCATGATTTTTCATGTATCGCAATATATCGAGGTACTAGGGGTGGTCATCCTTTTCTTCTTCTTCAATGATGTAACAATGAGCCAGGGCCTCGTAAATACTCATCTGAATGGGTTTTATGTCCTCTTGTTTGTTCACTTTGATCATGGAAGCTAAAGTAGCCAAGGCGTCAGCCATTTGGTTTTCATCTCACGGGAGGTAGTGGAAAGTGATGTCATCAAACTCCTTAATTAACTCTAGAACTATCTTTTGGTAATTGATCAATTTGGGGTCTCTTGTTTCCCATTCACCTTTGAGCTGATAGATCACTAGTACAGAATCCCTATAAACCTCTAGCATTTTGATTTTGTGTTTTATGGCTACACGGATTCCCATGATACATGCCTAGTACTCTGCCATATTGTTTGTGTAATCAAAATCCAATTTGCATGTAAATGGATAATGATCTCCATTTGGGGATACCAAGACTACCCCGATTTTGTTACCTACAGTGTTTGAGGCTCCATCAAAATTTAGTTTCCAAGGATGGCCTTCTTGAGAATCTTCTTTAGTGGCTGCAACATACATTAGATCTTCATTCAGGAAATTAAAGTTCAAGGGCTCGTAATCTTCCCGAGCTTTACTAGCCAAGAAATTTGCTATGGCACTCCCTTTTACAGCTTTTCGATTCACATAGATTATATCAAATTCGAAAGGCAGAATTTGCCATCGGGCCATTCTTCCATTCAAAGCTGTTGACTCCATCATATATTTCAGAGGGTCTAGTTTCGAAATGAGCCAAGTGGTGTGATACAACATGTATTGTCTTAGCCTCCGGGTTGTCTAGACTAAGGCGCAACACAATTTCTCAATTGGTGAGTACCTGGTCTTATATTCAGTTAACTATTTACTGAGGTAGTATATTGCTTTTTCTTTCCTCCCTGACTCATCATGTTGGCTAAGCACGCATCCCGTGGAATTCCTAAATACCGCCAAGTACAGTATCAGTGGTTTATCTCGGTTGGGTGGCACTAGCACTAGGGCATTGGACAAGTAATGCTTGACCTTGTTGAAAGTCCTTTGGCATTCCTCATCCCATACACTTAGATTGTGTTTCTTAAGGAGGAGGAATATAGGGTCATATTTTTCAGTTAGCTGTGAAAAACGGGTGATGCAATTCAGTCTTCCTAGGAAATCTCGAAATTCTTTTTGAGTACGTGATGGAGGCAACTCTTGTGTGGCCTTGACTTTGTCTAGGTCAATCCCTTTTTCATTGACTACAAATTCTAACAACATTCTAGACCTGGCTCTGAAAGTACACTTTGTTGGATTAAGCTTTAACTAGAACTTTCTCAACCTTAAGAACAATTTCCTCAAGACCTAAACATACTCCTTCTCTGTTTGAGACTTTGCGATCATATCATTGACGTAAACTTCGATTTCTTTATGCATCATATCATGGAACAGGGTTACCATGACCCTTTGATATATTGCTCCCATATTTTTTAGCCTAAACGACATTACCTTATAATAAAATGTACCCCACACTATTACGAATGTGGTCCTTTCCATGTCTTTAGGGTGTATCTTAATCTGGTTGTATTCGGAGAAAGCATCCATGAAGGAGAATAGTGAATGACCTACCGTGTTGTCCACTAAGGTGTCGATATGAGGTAGCGGGAAATTATCTTTCGGCAGGCTTTATTCAGATCCCTATAGTCTAAACACATTGATGCCTGCCCATCTTTTTTAAGGATAGGGACGATGTTCGCTGCCTATTCTGAGTACTTAACCACTTTTAAGAATCCAGCGTTGAATTGCTTTTTAACCTCTTCTTTTATTTTTAGCACAACATCAGGCCCCATCCTTTGGAGCTTCTATTGAATTGGCTTACATTCTTCCTTTATAGGGAGCTAGTGTACCACAATATCCATACTTAACCCGGGTATGTCTTGATATGACCATGCGAAGACATCCTTGAATTCTTGGAGTAACTTAATGAGGTATTACTTTGTCTCTGCAATGATACAAGTTTCGATCTTCACCTCTTTTCCCTCTCCTAAAATCACAATTTCTACTGACTCTTTGTAAGGTAGGATTCACCTCTTTTCCCTCCCCTAAAATCACAACCTCGGTCATCTTCAAAATCATGAGAATCCTCCATATAGATATCTCGCCCAAAAGGAGACTCTGAGTCATTAGCAGCGTCACTCATATCATTAATATCTGGAGACCTGTTATAGGGATGAAGGAAGGTCCAAAGAACAAAAGAATCTAAGAATAATTATTTGCATGGTATGATCATGAATGAAGAATAAATGAATCTTTGAAAGAAAACCCAAAGAACAAAAGAATCTAAGAGTAATTATCTGTTTAATATGATTATGAATGAAATGGAAAGTATAAAAGAATATTTGCTCAAAATGATAGCAAAGATGCATTTTATTGAAATAACGATTTTGGACATAAGCCTATTTCACAAAGGATTCTTATTACTCCTAGGCTTAAAACAATAAGTGTGTTTTGAACATTACTCTAAATTAGCTCTAAAGACTACAGGAATCTCTTCTGCAGTCTAGTTGTTCAGAACAGTCCCAAGCACATAGGGGCAAATGCCCGAAAAATTTCTTTCTTCAGTTCCTTCTTCAGATATGGCGTTGATGTGCAGGTTTCCTAACATTTCTTCTGCGGTTTCCTTTCTTAGCATCCCTTGCTCAGGGGGAATAATTCATCCTGATACAAAAGTTCTGGATATGTCGAGGAATGTCATTGGTTCCCATTTGATCTCCTCCCCACTCAAATGTGCTCTCCTTCTCTCCTGCTTCTTTTCCAACTCCTTCTTTCTTTGTCTCACATTCGGTTTGAATCCTAAGCCAAAGTGGTCTTATTTGTCTTTTAGCATTGGAGTCTCAACCCTTCCTTAGAGATATCTCCGGGTCCTTTTCTCGGTAAGGCTCCTTTCTTGACCATCAGTCGTAAGCCCATTCTCGTAGTCTTGGATAGTTTGGGTATTGGGATCTTGTTCCCTTCGATAATGAATGTTGCATTCACAAATTCCAATGATTAAAAGGAACATTCGATTCCTTCATTAAGTGCCTCTAAATATGGTGCGTCACTGGTTACGACTGCAATGACACCTTCTTCAGCATTTATCGTCACCAGATGACCTTCTGTTACTAACTTCAACTTTTGGTGCAGTGATGAAGGCATTGGCCCCCGCTGAATGTATCCAGGGCCTCCCAAACAAGCAATTGTAAGAAGGCTTCATGTCCATCACCAGGAAGTCTACCTCGTATGTGTTTAGGCTGATTAACAGGGGTATTTCAATTCTTCCCATTACTCTCCTTTCTGTGCCATTGAATGCCCTTACCATGTTTTAGCATGTCTTCATGTGAGAGCTATCCACAGGCAACCTATTCAATGTTGATAAGGGCAAGACATTCAACACTGATTCATTATCAATTAGTACCCCCGGTAACGTAAACCCGTTACAGTGGGTGGTGATGCCCAGAGCCTTGGTGGATCTCATTTCCCCCGGTGGTATTTCGTCATCATTAAAGATGATGAAATTATCAACGCTTATGTTATTTACGAGACGGTCTAGCTTGTTGACGGAGATATCATTGGCGACATAAGTTTTGTTTATTACTTTAATCAATACGCTATGATGTAGCTTCGAGCTTAAGAGTAAAGCTAGCATTGATATTCAAGCTAGTTGTTTATGCAGTTGTTCTACAACACTATACTCGCTGTGCTGCAAAAATTTCAAGAATTCCTTAGCCTCCTCTTCATTTACCGACTCGTTAACAGACGGTTCAGGTCTGGCTGCCTTTCCCTTCTTTTGCTTGACCGTCAAGGCTTTTCCTTTTACAGGCTCCGCTCGTGCATTCGCTAAATTGTAATGCCTCCTGCTACGCATATAGAAACCCACAGTTTGGTCCTCATTTGCAGTACTGACCGGGCTCTCCTCTCCCGAGATTCACA
The DNA here is from genome assembly GCA_020496765.1 of Gossypium stocksii. NCBI lineage: Eukaryota > Viridiplantae > Streptophyta > Magnoliopsida > Malvales > Malvaceae > Gossypium > Gossypium stocksii. The sequence goes on from CM035627.1 coordinate 33,276,139, forward strand.
TTGCAGTCGTAATTCTAGGGAACCCTCTTACTATATTTATAGGGAAAGACTGTAGGTTTCTGGATTATGACTTTTGGTGCCATCTGTACTCTGACTTTGTTGCCTCTTGGTCATGAAATGATGACTATCGAGTAGTTGGCTTTTAGGACCTTCGTTGTTGATTCTCTTTCTGGTGTGCATATATTTCCTTCTTTTGGGCTTTTAACCTATTTATAAAATTCAACTTCTTTATTATCCATTAGGTCTTGTACTAAGGCCCTAAACTCGATACATTCTTGGATCTCGTGCCTTTCTCTATTATGGAACTCACAGTAGTTCCTCATCCTTTCACATCTCCTCTCTGAAGCTGGTATGATTAGCTCCCTTTTTACCATCTTTTTCCAGACCCATCTCAGCGGGGTTTTCACTTTTGCAACATCCGTCTTAATTCTTTTCCTTGTATTCTTAACTATCGCATTTACCCCATTATCAGTATGGTTGGGTAACGGATTTTCGGCACTAGATATATCATCAAATTTCACAATGCTCATTTTGATGAGTCTTTCGACTAACTTCTTGAAAGTGGTGTAGTTTTCTGTCGAGTGCCCCTTGATTCCTGCACAGTATTTGCATTGGGCATTTGCGTCGTACCATTTGGGGTATGGGGGTTGTATTAGTTTTAGGTAATAGGGGATACAACATATGCATCAAATAAACTTTGGTATAACTCCCTATACGTCATTGGAATTGGCGTAAACTGGAGTTTCTCCATATTTTGCTTTGTGTTGGATTCTTGTCTTGGTGGACCTTGACGACCAGTTGTTACCATTCTCGGTGACTCACAGTAGTTTGTTTTGAGTAACCCTTGTTATATGTGCTTGTATTGTTCAACTCATTCTACCTTTTCCTTGGGATGACCTTTTGGTGCTTTCTCCCGCATCTATTTTACCACTCCTCAATGCGTTTTTAGTCATTTTGCCTATCATCACTATGTTTGAAAAACTCTTTGTGGTGCTTCCCAACATGTGATTGATGAATGGAGCCTTTAGAGTGTTGATGAAATGCATGGTGGTTTCTTTTTCTAAGAGAGGTGGTTGGACTTGTATGGCAACTTCCCTCCATCTTTGTTTATATTGTCTATGTAACACCTCAAACCTAGCCTGGATGTTTCAGCCAAGTCCGACGTGTCACGTTGACTTACGGTTGATTGGTTCTTGGTTTTTAGTAATCAGAGTGATTTTATAAAATAGTTCTTAATTGTTGATTTGAAAGAAACATCGGTTTTTAAGTCATTAGATTATCCATTTGTTACATTCGTTGAGTTTGCAATCGTTTATTAATTTTGAAAAAAAATCCAAGCGGCCTAAAGCTAACAGATAAAAAAAAACGAGTATAAATAGGGCAGTTAATAAAACCATAAAAATATTAAAAGTGGCCTTATTACAACTTAAAACCCAAAAACGAGATAATTAAAATACTGAATAAAATGTGTGATGAAACGAAACTTGCAGAATATGTGGCCACTTCGAATCCCTCTCGGCTCCAAGTCCTCTATGGTTGGGGATTACCTGCATGGATGACAATAAGGGGTGAGTTTGGAAAACTCAGTGTATAAAATAACCCAACCATAGCCCAAATCTGATCAAGCCTCAGAGTCAGATTCATTTTGGCCTTAGCCCGATACAGGATTTAGAATAAAGCCCATAGGCCCATGACAGAAACAGAGCAGACATATCATGCATGCAGAATACCCAACCAATATCCATCCATATACACCCCCGTACCAACCTTACACCATGTGGGGAGACAACTCGACCCTCCCATCCGCTGCACACCACAGAATTTGCAGCAGAGCTGCCAGAACAGATAATGTGACTGAGTCACCAGATACAGATATTGTGGCAGAGCCACCAGAATAGATATTTGTGGCATAGCCACCAGAAACAGATATTTGTGGCATAGCCACCAAAACGCTTCCACCATCAATATAACCCATATCCCATGCAATAGGTATACATGTCATGGCATACAACATACAGAAAAAGAATATCATGCATTTCATACAGAATTAACCCTAGGGGTATAACAGTCATTTTGCACCTAGGGGAACAATGGAAATTTTCATACTTAGGGGTATTTTAGTAAATTTACTATCTTAGGGTTTTCATGCATACTACAGCCATTAACGTTTTAACAGAACCACTTACCGAGCGTTTTTTTTTTGAATTGGGCCCGTTGGCCCATTAATCTGATTTCCTTCCATTAAGCCTAAATATACCGAAGTGCACAGAATTGCGCACTCTGCAATCTTACCGCTTGAGATTACCAAGATTAACAACAATCTATCTCATGAGCGCTCGCACGCTTGCAAGTTCTCAAAATACCGGCTTTTCGGCATTTCGGCTCTTCGGCTTTCGCCTATCTAGTCTATAAGTGGGTGTCGTTTACACACCTGTTTAGTGACGAATTGATGACGAGATCCCCTACGATCCCCTACAATCGATTACCCATGTGTTAGACTACAAGTCGATAACTATCATGTATTAAACTCCTTATCATATTCGGCCACTAACACCTTAGGCCCTAAAGTTCTTACCTTTGCCGAAATTGGACTAGATCTAGATGTCCAACAGTGCTAGCCTTCAAAGCCCTTTGCTGATTGTCCCCTTGTCCGCACTAGCGCATACAAAACCAAAAGAAAGAGGCCAATATGCCCTTAGTCCAAACGTTAGCCACCCTTAGTTGATAGGGATTTCGGCTTTTACCTTAAAACATAGGTAACTAAAGAAAAAGAGTTTCGAAATACTTACCAACACTTAACCTTGTCAAGGCGAGTTCCTACTATCACCCTAACCTCGATCTATGGTAGTTCCATTCGTAATCACGAGAAGAGATAAGTGATCTAAGATTCGGCTTTGACACCATAGGTATGAATATTTTTGGCTTTTTAAAGAAAAAGGATGAGATTCGGCCACAAGAGAGTTCAGCTAACAAGATGTGAGAGATATTGATTAAGTAAAGAAGAAGAGAAAGAGTAGGGTAGAGGTGAGGAGATAGGTTCCGTTCTAGAGGAAAAGAGAAGAGAAATGTGAGCATAATAGATTTGGCCAAGAGAAGAATTCGGCAATGGTGGGTTCAGCATTGAAGAAAACAATGAAGAAGAAGATGAGAAAAAGAAAGAGAGGAGAGAAGTATCTGATTTTTTTGGCAAAAACGGCACAAAGGTAAGGTAGAGGTTATGGTTTCGGCTATTAACAAGAAGGAGTAAAAAAGAGAACACTAGGAAACTATCCCTAATTCGGCAAGACCAAAGGAAGGCCAAAACGAAAACCCGAAGAAGATCAAAAGAGAATTCAGCACATACTACCCCTATTGTCGAAATTGCAAGTACCTAAACCCTTAGCCGATTTGCCTAACTACAATCCCTTGACCGGCAAACTCTTGCTCTTCAAGAGTCCATCATTTGGCCAACACCTCACTCCTTGATCAGCTCCTAAATTTCCTCCCCTTATCCCTGATTATTCCACTCTTCTGAACACTTCAAACTCTCCCCAGTTCCACTTAGGTTCCAACACCTACCTCTCCTGCTCATAAAAAAAACTACATTTATTTGCTTACCGCATGACTTGAACCCAAGCTCTTGCACACCTCAAACACGCTACCTCCTTAGCAACTAAGTGGCGCCATCACACCACTTTACCACCAGCTCTCTCATGTCCTAAAACCCCTTCATTAATTTAAAAGCCCACATCACCAAAACTCCTTCTCTCAAAAATCAAAATTCATAAATCTACCAGGTTTTATCCGAGACTTGGGCTTTCTAGAGGCCCACTAACATACATAAACATGATTTATACAATCAGACCATACAAGAAAATCAAGATTCACTTAACATCACAGAAATCTCGAAAATCAGGGCGTTACAACTCTGGCCCCCTTAAAGAAATTTCGTCCTCGAAATTTACCTAATCCAAACAATTGAGGGTATTGCTGACGCATCGCCTCATCTGGCTCCCAAGTAGCTTCCTCTCTACCATGTTTACGCCAAAGCACTTTTACTAAAGGAACCAACTTCCTTCTTAGAACCTTAACATCTCGATCCAGTATCTGTATAGGCTCTTCCCCAAAAGTCAAATCAGGTTGTACTTCAATCTCTGCAACCGGCACGACATGAGTAGGGTCAGAATGATATTGCCTTAACATGGAGACGTGAAAAACATCGTGAATCCTGTCTAACTTCGGAGGTAATTCCAACTGATAAGTCACTGGACCTACTCGCTTTAGAACCTAATAAGGCCCAATGAACCGTGGACTCAACTTGCCCTTCTTCCCAAATTTTAATATCTTCTTCCAAGGTGAAACCTTCAAGAAGACCATATCACCCACCGAGTACTCAATTTTCTTATGCTTTAAATTTGCATAAGACTTCTACCTATCAGATGCTTCCTTTAACCGATCTCTAATTACCTGACCTTGTCTTCAGTATCCGCTATCAACTCAGGTCCAAGAACCTGTCGTTCTCCTAATTCAGTCCAACAACTAGGTGTACTACACCTATGCCCATACAACGCTTCATATGGTGCCATTCGAATACTTGCCTGATAGCTGTTGTTGTAAGCAAACTCTGCCAACAGTAAGTAGTCCTCTCAACTACCCCGGAAGTCAATAACACATCCTCTCAACATGTCTTCCAAAATCTGAATAACCCTTTCCGACTGACCGTCAGTCTGAGGATGGAAAGCCGTGATAAAGTTCAATCGCATTTCCAACGCCTCATGCAACCTTTGCCAGAACCTAGATGTGAATTTAGGATCTCGATCAGAAATAACCGAAACTGGTACTCCATGAAGTCGCGCAATCTCTGCCACATACAACTTAGCTAACTTCTGAAATGAGTAATCAGTGTGGACAGGTATGAAATAAGCAGATTTGGTCAACCTATCCACAATTACCCAAATCGAGTCCTTCTTCGTCGGTGTCAAGGTAGTCCACTCACAAAGTCCATGGTTCTCCCACTTCCAAAGTGGTATTTTCACCGGCTGTAACAGTCCGGAAGGTAGTTGATGCTCAGCTTTCACTTGCTGACAAGTCAGACATTTCCCCACAAACTCAGTTACTTCTCGTTTAAGTCCAGGCCACCAATACAATTCTCGCAAGTCGTGATACAATTTATTCCCTATAGGATGCATAGCACACAGCCCCCCATGAGCCTTTTTCAGAATTGACTGCCTCAAGTCAGAGTCCTTCGGAATGCAAACTCTACCTCGAAAACACATAACTCCCTCACTATTCAGTCCAAACTCAGAAGTCCCCCCATTTTTAACCTGCTGGAATCGAGAAACTAGAAACTCATCCTTCAACTGTTTTTCCTTAATCTTATCAACCCAGGTTGGCCTTACTTGCAATTCTGCCAACAGACTACCATCGTCATACAGACTCAGGCGAGCAAACATTGCTCTCAGATCAGATACAGCTCTATGACTTAGGGCATCAGCCACCACATTAGCTTTGCCTAAGTGGTACAGAATCGAACAATCATAATCCTTAAGCAACTCTATCCATCTTCGTTGCCTAAAGTTTAGCTCCTTCTGAGTCAGCAAGTACTTAAGACTCTTATGATCCATGTATATGATACACCTTTCTCCGTACAAGTAGTGTCTCCGAATCTTAAGTGCAAAGATTACTGCTGCTAATTCCAGATCATGAGTAGGATAGTTTACTTTGTGAGGCTTAAGCTGCCACGAAGCATAAGCAACCACTTTACCCTCTTGCACCAACATACAGCCCAAACCCACATGTAATGTGTCACTGTACACGATAAAATCCTTCCCAGACTCCAGCTGAATCAATACAGGTGCCTCGGTCAGAACTTTCTTCAACTTCTCAAAAGCTTCCTATTGCTTCTCAGTCCAAACAAATGGTGCTCCTTTCATTATAAGCTTTGTCAATGGTGCTGCCAACACAGAGAAGCCCTCCACAAACCTTCTGTAGTACCCAGCCAAACCCAGGAAACTCTAAATTTTTTATACCGACCTCGGTGGCTTCCATTCCAGAATTACTTCAATCTTTCGAGGGTCTACCTTGATCCCTTCAACAGAGACAACATGACCTAAGAAGGTTACCTCCCTCAACCAGAATTCACATTTACTAAATTTTGCATAAAGCTCCCTCTCCCTCAGCACTTGCAGCACCGTATGGAGATGCTCATCATGCCTCTCCTCAGTTTCAGAGTATACCAAAATATTGTCGATAAAAACGACCACGAATCAATCCAAATATGGTTAGAATACTTGATTCATCAGATCCATAAATGCTGCAGGTGCGTTCGTCAGCCCAAATGGCATAACCAAGAACTCATAGTGACCATACCGAGTTCTGAACGCCGTTTTGTGAATATCCACCTCCTTAACCCTTAACTGATGGTATCCGGATCGAAGATCGATCTTGGAGAATATCGAAGCTCCTCTAAGTTGGTTAAACAGATCGTCGATTCTTGGCAGAGGGTATTTATTCTTAATCGTCAATTTGTTCAACTATCGATAATCGATGCACATCCGCATTGTCCCATCGTTCTTCTTTACGAACAACACTGGTGCTCCCTACGGAGACACACTCGGCCTAATAAAGCCTCTATCCAACAACTTCTGAATCTGTGCTTTCAGCTCCACTAATTCCTTTGGTGCCATCCGATATGGTACGATGGACACTAGTGCCGTTCCAGGCAATAAGTCGATTCCAAATTCTACTTCTCGGTTTGGAGGCAACCCCGAAAGCTCCTCTAGAAAAACATCTTGGAACTCCTTAACGGTCCTAACCTTATCCACCGTCAGACCCTCAGTCTCTGACTGACTTACAAATGCTAAATAAGCCTCACAACCCTTACGAACCCACTTCTTGACTCTCAATGCCGACACTACATTGGACAGATAATCCCTTCGCTCTCTTATCACCATAACCTCCTCATCCTCCACAGTCTTTAACGCCATTCGCTTGGCAGCACAATCCAGAGTAGCCCTATGCTTAACAAGCCAATCCATTCCCAAGATGAGGTCGAATTCTTCGAACGGTAGCTCTATCAAGTCTCTAGAGAAAATCTTACCTTGAGTTTCTAAAGGCATGTCTCTATACAGTTTGTCTACCCTAACCGAGTGACCCAAAGGACTTAGTACAGATACCCCACTCACAGTCTCCTTAGAGCGCACACCCAGCGACCTAGATATGGCACATGTAACATATGAATGGGTAGACCCAATATCTATCAAAGAGTGTATGGCATACTAGAAATCAAGAACGTACAAGTTATGATGTCAGGTGTATCACCCTCCTCTCGACGACGAGCTGCATACACCAGCGCTGGCTGACGAGCGTCAACATTTTCGGCACCTCTACCAAGTGTTCCTTGTCCTCGACCATTTCCATTACTGCCTCTACCTTGTCCACGTCCTCTCGGTGGTTGTGGTCCACCTCTCACTGGTTAGGCAACTCTCTGGTCTGTAACTTGAACCTGATTTGGTTCCTGAGGACAGTCCTTAACTTTATGCTCCATAGACCCGTATCGGAAACAAGCACCAGAACGTCTTTGACACTCACCCAGATGTATCTTACCACAACTCCTGTAAACTTGTGGTCTAACGATGTTCATTAGAACTGCTCGAACAGACACTTCCACTCTAGCTCTTTTAACATTCTTATTTATACCACCCGAAGATCCTGAATCTCTCTGAAAATGGTTCTGATCTTTCTCACGGTTCTTTCTTTCTGTACCTTTCACTTCCTCAGCTATCTTAGCTTTTTCTACCAAAGAAGCAAAGTCGTGCTCCCTCTGCGGAGCAATCAACACCTTAAGTTCATCCCTGAGGCCATCCTCAAAGCGCACACTACGTTCATACTCTGTAGCAACTATCCCAATAGCATATCGACTCAGCCTCAGGAACTCAGCCTCATACTCAGCAACTGTCTTACTCCCTTGAGTCAGATTCAAAAATTATTTCCTGCGGGCATCTACATAGCTCGCTCTAACATACTTTCCCTTGAAAGATGTCTTAAACAACTCCCAAGTCACCCTGTTAGCTAAGGTTCCATCCCTCACAGTGAGCCACTACTGATAAGCCTCATCCCGAAGCAATGATATGGCTCCCTTCAGCTTCTGCTCTGCAGAACAGTCTAAATCATCCATAATTTGTTCCATGGCCTCTAACCAATATTCAGCCACATTCAGGGCTACACCGATACGCCCCTAAAGATCTCCGCTCCATTAGCCCGAAGTCGCTCAGAAATAGATCCTTGAATTCTGTTTCTCATACTTGCCCCAACAACCCTTTCCAGAACACGAAGCATTGCCTGAGATAGAGCGTCATCCCTGGCACCTCGATCATGAGACTCCACCTCTGTTGCCAGTGGTACCGGTGCATCTACTGCTGGCATATGTGCTGAAGACAAAGATCCAGCCCGTGCACTACCTCGACCACGCCCACGGCCTCTTCCATGAGCTGCTCTTGTACTCATATCGTATAATCTGATTACAAATTTTATGCATCAATTAAATTTTTCAGTGTTTATTACGGATATTTTATGAATAGACAGTAATTGAGAGGTTGTTTTTCGCTGAATCATAGCCTAGCTACAATCTCAGTCTACTTATCAGAATTCCTACATTTTCAGTATCACCCTAACTAGAGTATCATGATAGGGTTTCAATACAGATAAATAACAGATAATTCAGAAACATTCAGAAAAATTCAGAAACATACTTACAGACTTGGACCAGAGATCCGATGTGCCACCTTCTCAGAAACCAAATTTTTGAAAGCCAGATTTCAATTTTTGAAATCATTTGTTGTGGAAAGAAAATCTTAAAACAATTTTGAAAACGAATTCTCAAAGCGATTATCAAAAATCTTTGTTTAACTTTACTTTTAAAATTTCCAACAACTTTTGTTTTTAGCCCCATTCCACAGTCGAGTTGTTGCAACTTGACTCTGATACCACTAAATGTAACACCTCAAACCTAGCCTGGACATTACGGCCAAGTCAGACGTGTCACGTTGACTTACGATTGATTGGTTCTTGGTTTTTAGTAATCAGAGTGATTTTATAAAATAGTTGTTAATTGTTGATTTGAAAGAAACACCAGTTTTTAAGTCGTTAGATGATCCATTTGTTACATTCGTTGAGTTTGAAATCGTTTATTAATTTTGAAAAAATATCCAAGCGGCCTAAAACTAACAGATAAAAAAATGAGTATAAATAGGGCAGTTAATAAAACCATAAAAATATTAAGAGCGGCCTTATTACAACTTAAAACCCAAAAACGAGATAATTAAAATACTGAATAAAATGTGTGATGAAACCAAACTTGCAGAATATGTGGCCACTCCGAATCACTCTTGGCTCCAAGTCCTCTATGGTTGGGAATTACCTGCATGGATGAAAATAAGGGGTGAGTTTGGAAAACTCGGTGTGTAAAATAACCCAACCATAGTCCAAATCTGATCAAGCATCAGAGTCAGATTCATTTGGGCCTTAGCCCGATACAGGATTTAGAATGAAGCCCATAGGCCCATGACAGAAACAGAGCAGACATATCATGCATGCAAAATACCCAACCCATATCCATCCATATACACCCCCGTACCAACCTTACACCATGTGGGGAGACAACTCGACCCACCCATCCGCTGCACACCACAGAATTTGCAACAGAGTTGTCAGAACAGATAATGTGACTGAGTCACCAGATACATATATTGTGGCAGAGCCACCAGAATAGATATTTATGGCATAGCCACCAGAAACAGATATTTGTGGCATAGCCACCAGAACACTTCTGTAACACCCTTACCCAAAACCGTCATCAGAATCGAATAGAAGGCATTACCAACTTACCGGACTACAAACTCAAATCTTTAGCCAAATTATTACAAATTTACCTTATTGAGGGTTTTCTAAATCAATACGGACATCTCGAATGATTAGGATTCAAATCCTATCACATCAGAAACCCGAAAAAATTTTCTCTTTCGAAACAACGTCGCACGCCCTTATAACATACAGCACGGCCGTGTGATAAGGCCGTGTGGCCTTCACACGCCCATGTCCGGAGACCGTGGTCGAATCTGTCAAATTTGCCACGGTCACCCTATACGATCGTTTGGGGGCCGTGTACTTCACACGGTCAAGACACACGGCCGTGTCTCTAGCCCGTGTGGTACTCAAAATTCAATTTAAAGAGCAGGGGAGGCATGGTCTAGGGACACACCCGTGGGGTCAGACCGTGTGCCACCCACGGCCTAGGCACGCCCGTGCCATGAGCCCGTGAAGCATTTTGCCAAATTCCACACAGTCATGACACACGCCCGTGTGTCCTGTTGTGCAGGCCGTGTTAGGCTATATGCCAAGCCTTGGCCTCCCTGTAACACAATTTTTTATTTTCTTTTACATACACACCATTCAAATCATCCAATTTCAATAACATATAATAAAAATGAATGCATTTATAACACCATTTACAAAACAAATATCGCGTGTTCACTTAATCTATTGAGTTTACAAAACAAATCTTACATAAAGACTAGCCACCTATACATGCCAAACTCAAAATATCGAAATCATGCATACATACACCAAGGTAGCTTGATAGTGTGAGACGAACTTGCTTCGATCGCCAATCCCAATATGCTCTATGCTCGATAATCTAAAAGGAAGAGAAAAAGGAAAGGGAATAAGCTACAAGTAGCTTAGTAAGCCATAGGTAAATCAATAGCAAAACATACATAATTAGTTAAGACATCATATTTCCACATAGCAAAAAGCGCAACATTCATATACTTACTTATACACATCCTTACCAAGTGTCCAAATATAGACATTTACACATATATCATGTTCGGTTCATTTTCAATTGCTTAACCTGCACAAATACTTCACATAACTAAATTTAATTCTCGTTGAACATTCGGAGCAGAAACGGATATACAGAGGTTAGCACTAAAGTGCCTTACAGAAATATGGCCGAAGCCAGTTCAGAAATATGGCAAAAGCCATCAGAATATGTAGCCGAAGCCACCAGAATGTATAGCTAAAGCTACCTCAGATCACAAATATACAGACGTAATCCATGGGTCTGCTCACATAAGTTGACAAGTGACTGCAACAAATGCTAGTGCACCAAGCACCTGGGATACAGAATCAGACAGAATCAGAACCCTCAGGTGACATGTCACCGATATCCGGAGTTATTCTTATAGTTCAAACGGGATTTATCAGAATGTTCACAATATACAAATTTCATAATTCCAACTTTCATATCCATAACTTTTCATTCAAAATTCATCAAATAAACAACAATGAAATGCATATGCCGTAATTTACTTATGACTTACCTCGTTAACAAAACGACTAAATCTCGAATTAGTCGACTACTTTTTCTTTTCCGCGATCTTGATCGCTTTCTCTTCTTTCTTGATCTAAACAAGCATATTTAACACATTTTATCAATTTCATACTCAAATTCGATCACAATTCAGACTTTTGGCAAAAAAGACCATTTTGCCCCTAGTCTCGTAAACTCAATTTCATTCTATTTTCTTGCATTTTAGACTTAACTAAATCCTTTTTCACAAAAATAATCCAAGAATCACACATTTTCATATACTTATGAGCAAATTTTCCACTTTTCTCAATTTAGTCCTCTAGGGACATTTTTATCGAAAACTATTCAGAAAAACCTGTAATTAACACCTCAAAGACTCATTTTCTACCATTACTCATCTAATTATAAATATATCACAAATGGGTGTTTTTTTAGGACTCAAAATCTTTTCAAATAAATGACAAAATCATGAAATTCAAGCTTAGAGATACTCAAAAATACGAAAATAATCAAAAACGGGGCCCAAATGCACTTACAATTTGCTCGGCAAAGCTCAAAACCCCTTTGGCTATGGAGAAGAGAAAATCGACAGACAATGGAGAAGAAGATGAACACTTTTCATCTTTTTCTCATCTTTTTGTTGGTTTTTAAACCATTTGGACAAAATGCCCCTAACCATGTTACACACAAAAATTTATAGAAATACCCTTTTGTGTCCATGCCACTAACTCATGGCCTAATTGCCATTTAAAGACCTATAGTTCAAACTCCTATTTTAATTAGGTACTTACACATTAGAACTCACATTTTGCTTTTTATGCAATTTAGTCCAAAAATAAAATTAAGCACTAATTAACGAATTTTTTAAACAAATTTCACACAAAGCATACTTAATAGATTGAAAAACATAAAATTTTCAGAACTTAACTATTTTAATCCGGATTTGTAGTTGCGAAACCACTGTTCTGATTTGGCCCTATTTTGGGCTGTCACAGCTTCCTCCATCAATATAACCCATATCTCATGCAACAGATATACATGTCATGGCATACAACATACAGAAACAGAATATCATGCATTTCATATAGAATTAACCCTAGGGGTATAACAGTCATTTTGCACCTAGGGGTACAATGGAAATTTTCATACTTAGGGGTATTTTATTAAATTTACTATCTTAGGGTTTTCATGCATACTACAGCCATTCACGTTTTAACAGAACCACTTACCAAGCGTTTTTTTCCGAATTGGGCCCGTTGGCCCATTAATTCGATTTTGGCCCATTAAGCCCAAATATATTGAAGTGCATAGAATTGCGTACTCGGCAATCTTACCGCTTGAGATTACCAAGATTAACAACAATCTATCTCACGAGCACTCGCACGCTCGCAAGTTCTCAAAATGTCGACTTTTCAGCATTTCGGCTCTTCGGCTTTCGCCGATCTAGTCTATAAGTGGGTGTCGTTTACACACCTGTTTAGCGACGAATTAACAACGAGATCCCCTACGATACCCTACGATCGGTTACCCATGTGTTACACTACAAGTCGATAACTATCATGTATTAAACTCCTTACCATATTCGGCCACTAACACCTTAGGCCCTAAAGTTCTTACCTTTGCCGAAATTGGACTGGATCAAAATGTCCAACAGTGCTAGCCTTCAAAGCGCTTTGCTGAATGTCCCATTGTCCACACTAGTGCATACAAAACCAAAAGAAAGAGGCCAATATGCCCTTAGTCCAAACGTTAGCCACCCTTAGTTGATAGGGATTTCGGCTTTTACCTTAAAACATAGGTAACTGAAGAAAAAGCGTTTTGAAATACTTACCAACACTTAACCTTGTCAAGGCGAGTTCCTCGATCTATGGTAGTTCCATTCGCAATCACGAGTAGAGATAAGTGATCTAAGATTCGGCTTTAACACCGCAGGTATAAAGATTTTTGGCTTTTTAAAGAAAAAGGATGAGATTCGGCCATAAGAGAGTTCGGCTAACAAGTTGTGAGAGATATTGATTAAGTAAAGAAGAAGAGAAAGAGTAGGGTGGAGGTAAGGAGATAGGTTCTGTTCTAGAGGAAAAAAAGAAGAGAAATATGAGCATAATAGATTTGGCCAAAAGAAGAATTCGGTAATGGTGGGTTTGGCTTTGAAGAAAACAATGAAGAAGAAGATGAGAGAAAAGAAAGAGAGGAGAGGAGTATTCGGTTTTTTGGCAAAAACGGGACAGAGGTAAGGTAGAGGTTGTGGTTTTGGCTATTAACAAGAAGGAGTAAAAAGGAGAACCCTAGGACACTATCCCTAATTCGGCAAGACCAAAGGAAGGCTAAAACGAAAACCCGAAGAAGATCAAAAGAGTATTTGGCACATACTACCCCTATTGTCGAAATTGCAAGTACCTAAACCCCTAGCCGATTTGCCTAACTACAATCCCTTGACCAGCCAACTCTTGCTCTTTAAGAGTCCATCATTCGGCCAACACCTCACTCCTTGATCAGCTCTTAAATTTCCTCCCCTTATCTCTCCTTATTCCACTCTCCTGAACACTTCAAACTCTCCCCTTTAGAGTTCCACTTAGGTTCCAACACCTACCTCTCCTGCTCATAAAAAAACTACATTTATTTACTTACCGTATGACTTGAACCCAAGCTCTTGCACACCTCAAACACGCCACCTCCCTAGAAACTAAGTGGCGCCATCACACCACTTTACCACCAGCTCTCTCATGTCCTAAAACCCCTTCATTAATTTAAAAGCCCACATCACCAGAACTCCTTCTCTCTAAAATCAAAATTCATAAATCTACCAGTTTTTATCCCAGACTTGGGCCTTCTAGAGGTCCACTAACATACATAAACATGATTTATAGAATCAGACCATACAAAAAAATCAAGATTCACTTAACATCACAGAAATCCCAAAAATCAGGGCGTTACAGTCTAAAGCTCTTGTTTTGTTTCTTCTGCATGTTCTGTAAAGTGATTCTGTCAGGAGTCATATCTATCACGTGACTATATTACTTCATAAAAGCTTGTGCTAGGACCTTCCATGAATTGATCTTGGTACGGCTTAATTGGTTGTACCATTTGGATACTGCCCCATCCAGACTGTCTTGGAAGCAGTGAATCAATAGTTGATCATTATTAACATATCCTGTCATCTTTTGACAGAATATTGTAATGTGAGCTTTAGGACAGCCTATTATATTTCTCAAACTCCTAGGTTTTGGACTTGAGGGGAAGCACTAGGTCCGAAACTAGGCTCAAATCCGTAACATCGATTCCACAATGATAATCGGCATTTTCTATTGGTTTGAATTTTTCTTCTAACCATCTGCATTAGTCTGCAAGCTGTTTTGGGAGCTCCACTCTCACCTTTTCTATTTCTGCTATATCATCAAGGTCAAGGCCAACAGGATTAGTTTGGTTATCCCCCGGATTAGCGCCTGTGCCTATTTGGTAGTTCATTGGCGCCGAAGCACCAGCCTGAAATTGTTAAGGCTTGATTGCAACGGATGGCCTTCGTAGATACACCTCAGGTTGTGTCTAAGCATTTGTTGGGGTAAAACCTGGGGGTAGAGAGGATCCTCATTATCATCTCCGACATTGACCATTGGGCTTTTTCCTTTTTCGAGCCCCTAATCAACAATTGGGTCAATTGATTCATCATATTCCTTTGGGACTCCAGCATCTGATCCCTCATATCTTGCTGAATTTTAGCCAACTGCTCCTGTATCTGCATTTGCAGCTGATCCTGCATTTCCCGTTGAAGTTGTTCTAATCTTTCCAACCTTTGGTTCATTACTTTAGTTTTAGCGCGAGTACCATAACGATGCTTAGTTGGTAGGCTTTTGTTAGTTTCCAGATTAACACTCTCTTTGAACTGATTTTTAATTAATCAGGGTCTTTTTTGTGAATTTTAATGCATGTAATATGATGTAATGCAAATGCATGAGATGAATGCAAAAAAGGTGTCGACTCTAATTCAATTCCATTTAGAATAACTTTACTAGAAAACAAATTTCTTTACATAAAATGGATTACATATATGGCTTTGCCCTGATGCTCAAAGTTTTAACTTTCCTAAGCAGCCAAGCTAGTTCTCGGCCCTAGTCTGATTCTAACTCATATTTCATGCTTAGCACATCTACTTGAACTGCTAGGGTCTGTAAATGGTCAGCCACCTCTCTTATCTGAGCCATAGCTTCACCTATAATATAATCTTTGTCCCTAACTTGATCTTAAGAACAGTGGAGTTGCTATTTCCAATGCTCTTCATTTGCTTCAAGGAGTTCAACTCGGAGTTCACTATTTTGAAATACAGTCTCGAGTTCTTCTATCTTCCTTTTCATTTCTTCAACCTTGTTTAAACTCACCCTCAGCTCCATTGTAGAGTTGCGACTATGATACTGATGAAACGACTTTTCTAGTTTTGCCACTCTAGCCTTTAATTCAATTTTTTCACTTCGGCTTTCTAACAAACTATTTTCTAGGGCCTCTTTTCATACCTGAGCATCTTGGAATTTTCTTTCCCATCGGTCGACTTTAGTCTTTTCTTCCTGAATCTCTTGTTTCCATTGTTCTGACGTTTTCCCCAATCTGGCAGTTCTCATTGATCAACGCAACCTTATAATTCGTTTTCAAGCTATCTAAATCTTCTTCGGCCTTATTCCTTCCCTTCCTCAATTTTTTGGCCTCTAGTTTTTGAACATCAACATCTAATCTTAAATGCATTTTTTCCTCCTCCAATTGTTCTATCTTCTTTTCGAGCTCTGAATTCCTCTTTTCGAAATCTTGCTTTATTATCTCCAGCTCTAAAGGGACCACTTGTAAGTATTCTTCCATCGATCGAGCGCCTTCTAGACTTGGCTCGGGGATGCTATCATTGATTCTTTTGCTCCACCACCCATTGCATTTGGGGGTCATCGCCGGACCTACAGCCAATCTTTTCATACGGCGGGTTTGGTTCCAAGCGTTAGAAATCTCTCGAACTTTTTTCTTGTAGTTATCCCCTTTATACGAAAACTTGCACTGAGCTAGCCCTTGTGTTACTGGTATGAACTGTCTCGATTTGTATTGCCTCAATACGAGCAAAGGAGCATATCTGACAGCTCTCCAAATCCTAAGCAGAGGGACCCAGTCAAAATTCCCACACTGGTAAATAATTTCATCAGGAACCATCCAAAGGGCTCTCCACTCGTCGTCCTCTTCTTGGAGATTTTGGAGGATCGCTATCCATTTTTCCTCTGATATGTCTTCCCTCCTTGGTGTAGCTGCTATTTCTTTTAATGGAGAGTAGTTCTCATAGAATACCCGTTAAGAAACTTTGTCTACTTTCGAAAAATGACTGTGGAACCAAGCTAGTAGTAGTTGCGCACATCCGATAAATCTTCCTTCACCTGCCCTGCAGCATGTATTCAAGGACCTGAATGTCTCGGCCAAGATTGTGGGAACAGGTGTGACCCTCTTATCAAGTCGGTCAAACAAATTAGAAACTGCTTCATCTACACGCCTCAATGTTTTAGGGAATACCATCAACCCGTAAATACTAAGAGCAAAAACAACGACCCTTTTCTTCATATCTGGTTGTGCCAAAATCAGATCTCACAAACTTTTTCCGGGAATACATTTACTTTCTCCTTTTAGCTTGGTTCGAGCAGCGACCCATTGTTCACTCATTCCCGTGATATTCATTAACTTCTTTACAGAAGTCGGGACATTGACGGCTTTAGAATAGGCCTTGTCAACTTGAATCCTTGGACAACGAAGCAAGGCTGTATACTCCTCCATAGTGGGCACCAAATCCACATTCCCGAAGGTAAAACAACTGTAGGCTGGGTTCCAAAACTAAGCCATAGCTCGAAACAAGTGTTTGTCCACCTGGATGTCGAGTAGATAGGACACATCACCATAATTATAGTAAAATAGTTGCTTGATCTCATCATCCAATGGACCCATATCTCTTTCAATTCCTGAAGATTGTTTTGCATCATGCTGATACGGGTGAAGTCCAATAATTTCGATGCATACCCTTCGGACAAACTGTCACCTTTCTCTAATTGCATTTTCTTAGACCATATACGGACAACCGCATTATCTTCTACTTTACCAAGAAATTTGTTCTCCATGGCAAACTCTCTATTTAGTAATCGAATGTGAATCGACACCTTTTTAGAATGAAAATGTCATACAATCAAAACAAAACAACACAAGTTAGTACATTTTATACAAAACTAAAAAAATTCAAAGTAAGTAACAAATAATAATGCGCCTATTCGGGTAACCACTAATGGTTCGGTGTGGCTCTACCTAGGATGGGCTCTTATGGATCACTATATGTGGTTTGGTTCTAAAGAAGGGGTACCTGAACCAATAGATTCCTCGATCCTTACCTATTATAGGCTCATACAGACCGAGTTCAGTTCAAGGGAATACATTTCCCTATGGCTATACAGAGATGAAAATCACACGAAGACATAGGTACGGATGCATCCCAGAAGCGATCTACTATACTATATGGAGGTGAAAACCTTATTAAAGAATAGTTTCTCACTCCCATTTAAAAAGGTAAAACCAAGCAATTATGCAACATGATGCGAAAGTACACTAGGTGACTCAAACCAAAGCAAACATATCAAGTGATGAAAACCACACAGGTAAAATGTAACACCCCTAACCCATAGCCATTGTCGGACTAGGGTTACAAGGCATTATCGATCAAAACTCATCAATATACCATCACCTTACGAACACATATCACCCACCAACACATAGTTGTCATACACAAACATAAAGTCCCTTTACAAGGTCTACAAGGCCTTAAACATGCATAAGGAATGAGTCGGGACTAAACCGATAACATTTGAAACTTTTACAGAACTTATAAAAATTTTCCTTTAAAACAAGGCACACACCCGTGTGGCTGGGCCGTGTTTTCCACACGATCGTGCCCCACAACTCATCTTAGCCCGTGTGCAACACTGACTATGGTCACACGGTCACTAGACATGCCCGTGTGTCCAACCCGTATGTCATCCTGAGTTGGCCACACAGTCACCAGACACGACCGTGTGTCCAGTCCGTGTGCCATACTATCCAACTTAGCTATAAAACAGGGGTTACATGGTCGAGTCACAAGCCCGTGTGCTCAGGCCGTGTGGCATGAAATAGGCTTGGTTTAAGCCATTTTCACACCCCAATTTGCCTTGTATGTAACACCCCTTAACCCCGAACCATCGCCGGAACAGGGTTACGGAGCATTACCGGAATCACTGGACAATTTACAATTAATACACAATTATTAACAAACATAATATAAATTATCCTTATAGTCCCATGTATGGATCTTCGAGATCCAAAAATACGAGTTAAAAGTATTTGGGACTAATTCGAATACTCAGGAAATTTTACGAACATTTTAAAATTTTTCTCAAATACTGGGCTCACACGCCCGTGTAGATTTCGGGACACGCCCGTGTGACCCCATGACATGCCCGTGTTGATGATCCGTGTAGTTCAACACAACCGTGGTGGTTTGGGACATGCCCGTGTCCTTTACCCATGGAGCATTCTTATTTTTCACACACGGCCAATCCACACACCCGTGTGCCAGGCCGTGTGGACTCCATTATGAGTCTTAGACACTAAATTAACCTTTCTGCACATTTTAACCCAAAATCAATGTACAATTTATGTAGCAACCAATATATTTACATATATAAACATATCTAACCATTTTTAAACAATTTATTTATCTATTTGTTCATTAATCATACATACACTAATTAAATTCATAAAAATAAACTTTAGTTAATTCCATTTCATACTTATATTTAATATGTCATATTAGTTTACAAATAATAATTTAAATCATCATTTCACAATCATAATTACAAGATTCATTTACTCAACCTATTCATTACCTAGGTACATGCCACCACTACTAACGCTAAAATACATTATTAATAATACTCTGAAGTCGGGGTTGATCTGGATGCTGGACCAAACACTGCATTCATTTAACCTGTGCACAGAAACAACTGTACGCTGAGTATAGATATACTCAGTGGTATTACCATAATTCAAATCTATTACATTAATCGTTAATTTCTATACAATCAAATTATGCTTAAAATTTTTCAGAATTTATCCCATACTTCAAACTAGCTAGATCAATACTAACAATAAGCAGTATTTCAAATCTTGTATTTAATTGTATTCATATCTTGCTTCATTAACTCTATTTCTTTAGATTTTTCATATTTTATTCCAATAATTCATTTCATCTTATAAACAATTTATTGTAATTTATCACTTTATTCAATATCATTTCTATATCAACTTGTAACCACTAATATCATATATCAGAAATTCAATCTTAATCAAATTGTGAACCTTAGGTTCATATTCTCAAATCCCATATCAATTCACAATTTCACTTTCTCATTTCTTCCATAGTTCAATTAATCATATTTATTTAAGTTTTTTTAATAATCATATAACAATTGAATTTCTTATACATTTCTGCTTAAAGCTTAAACCATCTTAACATTAATATCATACTTTAATTATGTATCAATTTTATCTATATGTCATAACATCAATTACATTTGCTACCTGAACATTTAGTTCATGTTTTTTAATTCCAACCACAATTTCAATTCACATTTTAATTTCTCATTCATTTCAGTATTCAATAATACAATTAACCAATTAAACTTTTATAAATTTCTCATTTCAATTATACACCCTATTAACAAGGCTCGGACTCTGACAGATACGCGGATTCCACCCAAACACACCAGAATATCCAACCCAAACACACCCAGAATAATATAAATCCTCCATAACATACCAGTATAATATAGCCTCCCAAACACACCAGTATATCATATCCTCCCAAACACATCAATAAGGCATTAAATGCCTCTTCGGATAAACAGAAGCATATAATAACAGAATCATCTTCTCGGTCGAGCAACAAATCTCCTCATCACATCACAAATCCAATGGCATGCCATTTGTATCAAATCTAGTCTGACAAGTTAATAGGGTACCGAAATCACATATCCATATCATTTTCACTTTCGATTGATCACAATCATTCGGATTCAAGTTCAAATTCACATATTCACATTATTTACTTCCAAGTCACATTTCAACTCAATCACATTCAATTCAATTTGATTCAATTCAAAGGCACTCCAATCACAATTCCTCATGTATTCAATTCAATACATTTTCCACTTTCCAATCAATATTTTATCAAATGCTTATATATGTTCATACTTCATTTCAATATTATTCAATTTATAATTTCTAATGTTCACATTCAAATCAATTACTCAATCCCATATATATATATATATATATATATAATTCAATACCACATTAATTCTTCTAATTCAAACCATATTAACCAGAAATTTCCATGTAATTCACATGCAATTTATTCTTTTACTTACCTCAATTTGCTTATTATATACATATCAATTTAAAATTTAACAATTAATCAAATTTGAATTATAGTAATACTAACCTGGATTTCTCGTTTTTACTCCTCATTTGTTTCTCTCTTTTCCTTCCTTGCTCAATGTCTCGAATTCTTTATTTACTACGGAAATAATAATAATTTACATTATTAATTACAGCATTAAAATTTAAATAATTAAACTTTTATTCAATCCCTATTCTTCCTCTTCATTCTACTTTTCTTTTTACACAATCCTATTATATATTCTTTTAAAGCTGTCTACCCGCACAATAGTCACTAAATTATTTATACTTGGAGCTACGAAACTCCAATTCAAGTTCCGTTAATTTTTCCTGAAACTAGACTTATGTAACTTTCTACCATAAAATTTCCAGAATTTTTAGTTTTTCCAATTAATACAGTTTATTCCTCAAAGTTACCCCTGATTCACTGTCTGACAGTTCCGACCCTACTGTACTAAAATTCAATTATCTCATAGCTTAGGAGTCGGATAATGTTCTCGTCTATTTCTCTTGAAACTAGACTCACTGAGGATTCTTAACATATAAATTACAACTCATAAATATTTTTTTACAATTTTTAATGATTTTCTAAATTTAAAACAGAGTATCTCGAAATCTTCCTGAACCAGTCTTACAAAAATTTAAATATCTCAATTTATAGACTTCCTTTGCTTGTTTTGTTTCTTTTATCTGAAAATAGACTCATTAAGCTTTAATTCTATATCTCATTCAACTTATAATTCAATTTATACTATTTTTGGTGATTTTCCAAAATTAAGATTCTGTTACTGTCTAAAACTGTTTCTTATAGCTTATTTTGCATATAATTTCTAACTAAGTTTACTTACTTTTACAACTCAATTCATACTTCAATTCTACTTAATCTCTTCCCATATTTAACTTAACTATTCAATATTCATATTAGAACTCAAATTTAAAACTTATTCCAATTCAATCCCTACTACATAAAATTTATGGCATCTTTTACAATTTAATCCTCTCTTTCATTCTCACTTAAAATTCTATCAATTAAACCCCTATTCCAACTTTTTGTTCAACATATACTATGTTCACAAACCTTAAAACTTCAAAAATCTTAACTTAAATTCATCAAAACTTTGTTCTATAGCTTATGAAACATCAAAATTAAAAGGAAAGGGCTATATTGACTTACCAATTAAACTTGAAAGCTTCAAACCTTGAATTTTCCCTTTTCTTTCTTTCCTTTCTTTTCTCCTTCTTTCTCCCCTGTTTCACGTTTGCCTATTCTGTTTCTTTCTTTTTATTTCCTTTCTTTGTTATATATATATATATATATATATATATATATAGATATATATATATATTAGTTTATAATAATAGTTGTTTTTTTAAAAAAATCTATTTAATAACAAATATTTTGATTACATTTGTACACATTTTTATTATTATACATGTCACAAATTTTACCATACATTTATCATGTTTTAGTTTATTTTAT
This sequence comes from Gossypium stocksii, assembly GCA_020496765.1. Lineage (NCBI taxonomy): Eukaryota > Viridiplantae > Streptophyta > Magnoliopsida > Malvales > Malvaceae > Gossypium > Gossypium stocksii. Next base: position 33,298,461 of record CM035627.1, read on the forward strand.
AATATAATAATATTTAATATAAAACCATAATTAATAATACAAATAATAAATAATAAAATCTAAGAAAAATCTTAGAATTTTTTTCTAAGTTTGCCGCCTCAACTATTGCCAAATGGCATATTTGCCATTTTGGCCCCTTGTACTTTCTTTCAATCTATAATTCAACTTTTACTCCTATTTCAATTTAGTCCATTCTACTAATTTCTCTAAATTAAACTAATTTCGTCTAATCAAAACTTAATTAAACACATAATGACTTTGCAAATATTTATTAAAAATATTTGCAAGTCTGTCTTACTAAAAACGGAGACCCGATAACACATTTTCCGATTACCTATGCTTTTGAGGTCGTTACTTTGTACCTACAATCATCAAATATGCAACATCTACAACTCAAAATTAGCCAATTTCATGCCCAAAACATACTCCTTTAAGACTAATTCATTAACAACCAATTCACACACCAAATTCATATCAAAACATACTATATCACAAACCACATTCACATCCATACCTATATTTCATAACTCATTTATATACCATCTCAATTCATAACTAAAACTTACCAAAATCTCCATTTGGTTTATACCCAAAATGTCCATTTCAAGTAGGCCAAATATACACCATAAAAGATATCAAATATGCATGAGAAAACACATACCAAATCCAGGCATATTCACAACCTATTCACTAGCCAAATCAAAATGTATTCAAAAATACCCCTAGCCTATACATGCCATACTTAGCTACTTACAACCACAAAATGTACCAAATTTAGTTTGGATAGTGCGATGAAGATCTGTGACGATTCTCGAGCCTTCAGTAGCTTTGATAATCTATAAAATAGGAATGAACACGCCAACTAAGCATTAAAGCTTAGTAAGTCATAAGCAAGTAATTGAATGTGCAAATTCAATCATAAATCAACCATTTGCTCAATTCCAACATAATCATAATATCATAAACCTTTACCCATGCCTGAAAACATGGTTTAATTCAAATACATAGAAATTCCTCCATTGATTCAAATGATCTCATCACATATTTCCTCACAAACAAATATGTACATCATATGTACATGCTCATTTCATACAATCTCTTCTAAATTCATAATCGTAGCTCATTCGTTGAATCATCCGGATTAAGAGTCAAATATATGAACATTTCATCTGATAAGTACCCATATCATGGCCCGTAGCCAAATCAAGGCAACTTATCCCGGAGCACCTATACCATGGCCCATAACCAAATCAAGGTCACTCCCTCATAATACCTATACCATGGCCAGTAGCCAAATCAAGGTATTTCTCGTACCCCTAGTGCTGTCAAGGTATTTCTCGTACCCCTAGTGCTGATATCATGGCCCGAAGCCAAATTTTAACCTAGTGACATGTCACTAACAATTAGAAACTAATGCTATGATTCAACCGAGCCTTCTCACTTATTATTTTCATCACTATCCATATCTGTACATCATTTCTCTATATTCACCTCCTCCGAGGTTTCATTCATAACAATTCATACAATAATAATTCATTTAACAGCATTTATAACTAAATTACTACATATGAACTTACCTCGAGTCTGATTTGTCGAAAAGAGTTGATTACTCGTCGACTTTCGATTTCCTGCGATCCAAGTCTGGATTTCGTTTTTCTTGATCTATACGTGTTAAAATTAACTCATTCAATCACACACTCAATCAATTTAATCTAAGGACACATAATTAGAGCATTTTACAAAATAGTCCTCACACTTTCACATTTTAACAATTTAGTCCCTAATTCACAAAATCATCAAATTCACCAAATCTCACAACACATATGCCTAGCCGAATTTTCATGGTATTCATATAAGTCCATAAATCAAATTTATTTCAGAATTAGTCCTTCCAATATACCATTTTCTCAATTTAGCTCAAATTAGCTAATTTCATCAAAAATCCAAGAACAAACATATCAATCCACGGCGACAGTTTTAAAAATACTTTGTCCTCGATTTCAAATTCAATATCTTTCTGTTTCAAGTCTGCGTATGATTTTTGACGATTTGACGCTGCTTTCAGACTTTCTTGAATTACTTTCACTTTCTATTCAGTTTCTTTGATCAAATCGATCCCGTGTATCTTATTCTCACTAAGCTCAGTCCAATACAACGCTGTTCTGCATTTACGACCGTAAAGAGCCTCAGACGATGCCATTTTCAAACTCGATTGAAAATTGTTATTATATGCAAATTCAACCAATGGCAGGTATCATTCTCACGTACCTTCAAACTCGAGAATGCAACATCTCAACATATCTTCGAGAACCTGAACGATCTGTTCAGACTAACCATCTGTCTGTAGATGGAAAGCAGTACTAAAATGAAGTTTAGCACCTAGTACATCTTACAGCTTCTTCCAAAACTGCGATGTAAACCTCGGATCTATATCCGAAACAATAGAAATAGGTACCCTGTGCAATTTCACAATTTGAGAAACATATAACTCAGCAAGCTTATCAAGCAAAATAATCTACACAAACCGAAACAAAATGAGCCGATTTAGTCAATCTATCCACAATAACCAGATTGCATCTTTCTTGCTCAGTGTCAGCGGTAAACCAGATACAAAATCCATCGTGACTCGATCCCATTTCCATTCAGGTATCATAATCGGCTGAAGTAATCCAGAATGTACCTGATGCTCAGCTTTTACTTGCTGACAGACTAAACATTTCAAAACAAAGTCAGCAATGTCTCGTTTCATGCCAGGCCACCAATAAAATTGTCTTAGATTGTTATACATTTTCGTACTACCCGAGTGAACTGATAACCTACTGTTATGAGCTTCAGTTAAAATCATTCGAATCAACTCTGGATTCCTCGGAATAAATATTCGATTTCTAAACCTCAGACAACCCTCAGCGTCAACTCGAAACTCTGAGTCATTATTCAAATCAAATTGAGCCGTTTTTTAACTATTCATTATCAAATCTCTGAGCTTCGCTAATCTGTTGTATAAATAATAGTTTTGCTTTTAACTTAGCTATTATCGCACCATCATCAGACATAATCATATGTGCCTTCATTGCGCGTAAAGCATACAGTAATGTTTGGCTTAAAGCATCAGCAACAACATTAGCTTTTCCTGGATGGTAGTCAATTACAAGCTCATAATCTTTTAACAATTCTAACCATTGGCATTGTCTCAAATTCAGATCTTTCTGAGTTATCAAATATTTTAGACTTTTTTGATCAGAATAAACGTGACAGTTCTCATCGAATAGATAGTGGCACCATATTTTTAATGTAAAAAACGATAGTTGCTAATTCCAGATCGTGCATCGGATAGTTATTTTCGTGCGGCTTTAACTATCTTGAGGCATAAGCTGTAACTTTGCCTTCCTACATCAAAGCACAGCCCAAAACCATTTAAAGATGCATCACTATAGATAACAAATTTTTTACCTAATTTTGGCTTAACTAGCATTGGAGCTTCGGTCAAAACGGCTTTCAACTGATCAAAACTTTTTTGGCACTTTTTTGACCACTCAAACTTAACATCTTTCTATAATAGCTTCGTCATCGGGGTTGCAATCATTGAGAAACCTCTTACGAACCGTTGGTAATAACCAGCAAGTCAACTTCAAACTTCAGATACATTTCTTGGAGGTTTCCAATCTAATATTGCTGAAATCTTGCTCAGATCAACCCGAATACCCGATGCTGATACAACATGTCCCAGAAAACTGACTTCTCATAACCAGAATTCACATTTACTGAACTTCGCGTACAACTTCTTATCTCACAAAGTCTGTAACACTATTCTTAGATGTTCAACATGCTCAAACTCATCACGGGAATAGATTAGTATATCATCTATAAACACAACTACAAATCGATCCAAATATGGTCTGAAGATCCGATTAATCAAACCCATGAAAATAGCAGGTGCATTAGTGAGTCTGAAAGGCATAACCAGAAACTCATAGTGTCCGTACCTTGTTTAGAAAGCAGTTTTAGGCACATCAAAGTCTTCAACTCGTAATTGATAGTAGCCTGATCTCAAATCTATTTTTGAAAACACTAAAGCCCCTTTCAACTGATCAAACAAATCGTCGATTCTGGGTAGAGGATATTTTTTCTTTATAATAACTTTGTTCAACTGACAATAATCAACACACATTCTCATCATTTCGTCTTTCTTTTTCACAAATAGAACTGGAGCACCCCAATATGAAAACTCGGTCTCGTGAATCCTCATCTGCCAACTCTTGCAACTGTGACTTTAATTCTTTTAACTCTGTCGGTGCCATTCTATACAGAGCAATTGAAATCGGAGTGGTCCCCAGCATCAATTCAATGCTAAATTCAACTTCTCAAACAGAAGGTAATTAAGGAAGTTCTTCAGGAAATACATCAGCGAATTCATAGACAACAGGTACTGATTCAATTTTCTTATCAGTCATTTTCGAATCTATCACATAAGCTAAATAAGCTTCACATCATTTATTCACATATTTTCGAGCTTTCGTTGTAAATATCACAACAGACAACCCATTCAAATCACTAGATTCAATCCAGACCATTTCATCATTCTCGCATCTCAAATCTAGAACTTTCCGTTTGCAATTCACAACAGCATCATGCAAAGTCAACCAATCCATACCCAGAATCATATCAAATTCATCGAAAGGTAATAGCATCAGATCAGTCGGAAAACAGATATCGCGAATCATTAATGGGTAACTCTTGCACACTTTATCAACCAGGACACTTTTGCCTAAAGGGTTTCATACTCTAATTACGAATTCAGTAGACTCTACAGGCAAAGTCTTATTGTGCACTAAATTCATACATATATAAGAATGCATTGATCCTAGATCTATTAATGCAATCACAGAAGTATCGTAAAGAGTAAATGTACTCGTAATAACATCAGGAGACGTAGCCTCCTCTCGAGCTCGGATAGCATAGGTGCTCTGGCCTTAGACCTCACAGGTGTATCTTTCGTAGCTCCTCAACTACCACTTACGTTCCCAGCACCCCTAGGTGGTCTCCCTTTAGTCACAGTAGTATTCTATCTTACATTCTATACCATTTTTTATTCTACTATCTCGGGACAATCTCGTTTAAAATGATCTAGTGATCCACACTTATAGCAAGCTCTATTATTTTTATTCCAGCATTCACCAAAATGTCAGCTCCCGCACTGTTGGCACTCGGTTCTATTATCTCGAACACTACCAACACTCGACATTGAAGTAGCTCGAGCTTTAGAACTAAAATATTGTTTTACGCAATCTCTGTTTGAAAATCCCATTGAAGCATTCGAACGAGCATATGAATCCCTATATTTCTTTGAGGACAACTGTTGCTGTTTACTCATCGATATCTTTCTTGTCTCATTAGACTCAGAATCGGCTTTTTTCTTTTCTTTACTGAGATCCTCGGCTTTACAAGCCCTTTCAACTAAAACAATAAATTCCTTCAACCCAAGAATCCCAACCAGACGTTTGATATCTTCATTTAATCCCTCGACAAACCGTTTACACATAATTTCTTCAGTAGCAACATATTCCCGAGCATACTTGCTCAATCAGACAAATTCTCGTTCATATTCTGTCATTGTCATTCGGCCCTATTTATGCTCTAAAAATTCTTTATGTTTCTGATCGAGAAATCATTGACTGATATACTTTTTTTGAAACTCTGATTGCTAGAATTCTTAGGTTACTGGTTCCCTCGAAACCACGGATATCAAAGTTTTCCACCAATGGTACACATTATCCCGAAGTAAGGATACAACACATTTGATACATTCATCCGGTGAGCAAGATAGTTCATCAAACACTCTCATCGTGTTTTCGAGCCAAAACTCAACTTTCTCTACACCATCATCAATAGTGGCCTGGAACTATTCGACCCTAAATTTTTAAATTTAATCAACTGGTGGCTTACTCGATCTCAGCAGATTAATAACTTGAGGAATAACAGAGGTTTGTTAAGTAACAAGTGGGGCTGGAGGTTGTTGCCAGCCGGATTCGTACGAACGAATTTCGTAAACCATTCATTCATCATCTGGAAGAGGACTTGTTTAGCCTCTCCCTCGTGGCTACTCGTAGCAACTCTAGATTCAGGTGATACTACCCCTTGAGCAGGAGCCGGTGCGTTACTTTGAACATCATCAGCTGCGGCTCTTTCGGGATTCATTTACTATATGAAAATACATTTCAGTTGTAAGGATTCATCACACTATCTCAATTCATAAATATGGCATGTATAGCTAGACTCGAACACGCTACTTAGTCCTCCCAATATACCATTTTCTCAATTTAGCCCAAATTAGCTAATTTCATCAAAAACCTAAGAACAAACATATCAATCCAAAACATAACTTTCATTTTCAACCAACTAACATCCTTTAATTCACAAAATCAACAACATCACATTTTTAAATAATCATCAATATCTCAAATTAAAACATGGGCTTGATAGTAGACCAAGCAACAATCTCAAAAACATAAAAACCATCAAAAATCGAAGATAAAATGTACCTTAATTTATGCTTCAAAGTAGTCAAAAGTTTGAAACATAAGAACCCTAGTTCTTTTCTCTCAATTTCAACAAAACAATGAAGATAGTAACCATTTTCTATTTTTTATTAATATAACATAATTAACCATTTTACCAAAATAATCTTAAAAATAAAACATTATTAAACCATTAACTAATGTCCATTTATGTAACACCCCAAACCCGGCCTAGATGTTATGGCCGAATTTGGCGGCATCACATGGAAGGGTAAAATGAAAAATTCTGTGTTGTTGAAAGACCTCGAAAACATTTGGTCAGTTCGCTAAACATTAACTTCAAAATAGGTTTCTCTTTTTAAAAATGTATCTATTTTGTTGAGTTATTAGCTTTTAAAACTAATGTTATCCGAAAATTGAAACTAGGTTTAAACTCCTTTAGAGTATTAAGGGTTGATTCTAAACCTTATGTTGTTAACAAAAATCTCAATATTTTGAAAACGTTATTAAACTTTTAGCGTTCGTTTACAACAAAAGCAATTCTTTGAAAACATTTGTGTACTTGCATTTGTTTTGTAAAACGTCGTTTTCTTTTTTAAAACCCGTGACCTAAAACTAGAAGTTAAGAAGTCAAAGCGAAATAAAACCCAACATGAAAAAAATAAAATATAGAGAAAAGGCCTTATTACATCAAAACCCAAATAATGAAAACGTAAATAAAATAAAATAGAATAAAGTACTAAAATTAACTGTCCATAGGTGGCCACCTTTGAGTCCTCCGATACGTTAAACCGTCTCTCACTAAGGATTACCTATAAAATTAATAGATGGGTGAGTTTACGAACACTCAGTGTGTACTACCCCAACAAACAAATAACATGTAACACATCAACCTAGGTCTAAGCCCATTACAGTAACGGTGGCAATTGGGCCTTAGCCCATAACAACCTTAGATAACAAAACATATGGTGCATATAACCTTAACTAACGCTGCACTCCGTCTCCTGTCCAACCCTACATTCTTGTGGGGATTAAATCGATCCACCCATCCCTATACTCCCAATATTAGCACCAGTTGCGATACTAACCAATATTGTACTAAAGCTACCATTCATATCAGCGGCTCTAAGGCGTCGGTGGATCCATAGTCTTCTCGTGCGACCCGTGTGACCCGTGCGACCCGTGTGATCCTAACAGATCATTTACTTCCTCTAACTACCAGATCCCATCCCCATGCTACATAGTGTCACATATGAATATAAAAAATAATATCAAATGGCATACATAATCAATCACATATTTCATAAGGGTATTTTAGACATTTTACCCCCAATGGCATAACGGTTATTTCTCAATTTAGGGTCTAAGCACTCTTATCGACCCATCAGTAGGTCCATAGTCATCTCATGTGACTCGTACAAGCTTTAGCAATCAAACGTAAAATTGGGCCTAAAGCTAAATATGTGGCCCAAATGGGGCCCATATGCTCGTATGGCCCACTAAGCTAGATTTGACCTTAGCCATGTGAATGATACAACCATGTCCAATATTTTTGCATATCCGTGATAATTGTTCACGTGGGGCCCACGAGCTTATTGGGCCCACATAGCCCACTTTGGCCCAAAAATAGCCTAAGCTTAAGAGGTTGCTCATGGTGGCCTCTACCATCGTATTGAGTTTTCCACGCGTGCGTTCACGTGCTCATGTGGCAACCGTTGCTGTACTTTCGGCTTTTCGACTTTTTGGCTTTTCGGCTTTTCGCCACTCTACGATTTAAAATAGTGTAAGTACACACATGTTTGCTAAACCATAGTAATATCCACGAGCTCCGTACCTATATTCAGTTAAGAGGTACAGTTAGTCCTTCCATCGTTAAAGATCATAAAACACTTATTCCCAAATCATTAACCAATACCCACCTTGACTGAATAATAACTGGCTTATCCTTTTCTTATACCGCTTTGTTACGAATCGTTCTCACCTCCTTGTGGATTATCTAAATCATAAGCGTAAACTGTCAATTATCAAGTCTAAAACCAAAATTAACACTATGCTAATCTAAAGAAAACACATGCCCAAAAAAGAAGTGACATTCGACTAACATTTGAAAACACGAGCTTGCTTACCCCAGATATTCGGTCAATAGCTAGGTAGATCTCGAACGCAACTAAATCCTCTGATGATCCCCTTCACCCTTGAAAACACTAACATCCCAAGAACACTCTTCAGAAAAGGACTAGAATCGGCAATTGGTTTAACAAGTGAAGAGCACAAAAAGAAAAGAAAGCAAATAACCAAAAAGGAACAGAATGCACTATCACCTAACAGAGAGATTATTCACCAGATGAAACAACGTTTAAACCAAAAGCAGTATTTACCCTAGCACAAATGAAGTGCTTAAGAGAAGGAGAGTGAGGGTATTCGGTAAGAGTTTGGGAATAGAAGCAAGAAGAGAAGAAAAAGATTGGGAAGAGGAGAAGAAAGGGAAAATCAGCACAAGCAAAAATCATTTTAGAGATAGCAGAGAAGAGGAGTAGAGGGAAGGAATAGTACATGATTGGCCAAAGTCAAAAGATTTCAAGAGAGAAGAGAAAGAAAAAGATCGAATACGTTTGTGTGAGGGAAACTAATGAATGTTCGGTTTCTACTTGGCCAAATAAGATGTAAAGAAAAGAATAGAAAACAATACGAAAGCAATTGAAGGGTAGAAAGCAAGACCCGAATGGTCAAAATTTGTCTCCCAAAAGTGCAAAACTTTGACAAAACCGAAAAGGAAAGAAAAAATGCCCATCAAAGCCGAAATTCTTGAGTGCTACAATTCAAATTCGGCACCAACCTTTACAACTGTATTTCCTCTTTCTCCTCCTAAAATCTATTCTCAATCCTCTCCATGATCCACTCCTTAAATCGCTACCTTGACCAGTTTAAACCACACTCAGCAAAATTCGAATCCACCTTAAATACTAGCCATCCCAAGTGGCAAAATAAATACCTATCATAATATTATGCGAACACTCGAACCCCAGACCACATGTATACTCACACGCCACTTACCACATTTACCACAGACTTTTTTTGTCATCTTTCACCCACCAAAATTTAAAAGGCTTACAACCCGGAGTCAGGGTTCCTTTAAGTGTTAAAAACTAAAATTTTCCAAAAGCCAAGCTTGAACCCAGGACTTCTCAAACACTCCCAAACACTCCTAAATCATCTAGCCACTAAAGCTAACATGCATTTAATGTCACAACACACAAACATTAAAAGCTTAGCTTTTTGGGGCGCTACAACTCTACCCCCTAAAAGAAATTTCAACTTTGAAATTTACCTGGTTAAAACAGATGAGGGTATTGTTGTCACATTGCCTCCTCGTGCTCCCACGTGGCATCCTCAGAACTGTGGTTACGCCAAAGCACTTTAACCAACTGAATAGATTTCTTTCTCAGCACCTTTACCTCACGATCCAATATCTGCACTAGCTCCTCCTCGAATGTAAGATCTGGCCTAACTTCGATCTCCTCAGTTCAGACCACATGCATGGGATCAGAGCGATAACGCTTTAGCATTGAAACATAGAACACTTCGTGAATCTGGTCCAACTCTAGAGGCAACTCAAGTTGATAGGCAACTGGTCCCACATGTTTCAGTACCCGATAGGGCCCAATAAATCTAGGGCTTAACTTACCTTTACGACCGAACCATAGTATTTTCTTCCATGGGGAGACATTGAAAAGCATGAAATCCCCCATAGAATCTCAATTTCTTTGTGCTTCAGGTTAGCATACGACTTTTGTCTATCTGATGCTACCTTTAACCGCTCCCGAATTAACTTAACCCTTTCTTCGGTATCAGAAACTAACTCTGGCCCCAGAACACGGCGTTCACCTAGTTACGTCCAACATGAAGGAGTATGACACCTACGCCCATATAACACCTCATAAGGTACCATCTAAATGCTCGACTGGTAGCTATTAATATATGCAAACTCAGCTAACGGCAAGTAGTCTTCCCAACTTCCTCGGAACTCTATTACACAACCCCTTAACATGTCCTCTAGTATCTAAATCACCCTCTCTGACTGATCGTCTGTCTAAAGATGGAACGCAGTACTGAAGTCCAATCTTGTACCCAGTGCCTCATGTAATTTCTTCCGAAACTGAGACGTGAAATGAGAATCTTTGTCAAATATTATAGAGACCGGTACCCCATGCAGTCTTACAATCTCGGTTAGCCAGCTTCTGTAATGAGTAATCAGTTTGGACCGGTATAAAATGGGTAGACTTGGTCAATCGATCCACGATGACCCATATCAAATCCTTCTTAGTAGGCGTCAAGGGTAGCCCATTAACAAAATCCATCGTTACACTTTCCCACTTCCAAAATGGAATCTTAACCAGCTGAAGTAACCCCAAAGGTAACCGATGTTCCACCTTGACTTGCTAGCATGTCAAACACTTACTCACAACCTCAGTAACCTCGCGTTTGAGTCCTAGCCACCAGTATAACTCTCGGAGGTCTTGGTACATCTTGTTCCCACCAGGATGCATAACATAAGGACTACTATGCACCTTTCACAGTATAGACTGTCTTAAATCAGTATCCCTTTGTACAAAAACTCTCCCACGGAAACATAGTACCCCTTCACTATTCAATCCAAAATCGTCGTTTCCCTATTTTTAAGTTGTCAGAATCGAGGCCTCAATGATTCATCAACTGACTGTTTACCTTTAATCTACTTAATCCACAACGGCTTAACTTGAAGCTTAGCCAGTAGACTACCATCATCAGACAAACTCAAGCGGGCAAACATAGCCCTTAGGTCAGACATAGCCCTACGGCTCAGTGCGTAGGCTACCATATTTGCTTTACCAGGGTGGTATTCAATCATCCAGTCATAATCCTTAAGCAGTTCAATCCACCTGCACTACCTAAGGTTTAGCTCCTTCTGAGTAAAGAGGTATTTGAGACTTTTGTGATCAGTATAAATTATGCATTTCTCACCATACAGGTAATGGCTCCAAATTTTTAGTACGAACACCACCGTAGCCAACTCCAAGTCATGGGTTGGGTAATTTGCCTCGTGAGTCATAAGCTGGCGAGACGCATAAGCCACTACCTTTCCCTCCTGCATTAATACACAACCCAAACCAAAGTGTGATGCATCACTATAGACTGTAAACTCCTTCCCAGTCTCTGGTTGAATCAAGACAGGGGCCTCAATAAGAACTTTCTTAAGTTTCTCAAAGCTCTGCTGTTGCTTATCAGTCCAATTAAACAGTACCCCTTTATGCAGTAACTTAGTCAGAGGAGTAGCAATTAACAAAAAACCCTCAACAAACCGCCTGTAATACCCTACCAGACCCAGAAAACTTCAAATCTTAGATATTCTCTTAGGTGGTTTCCAATCCAGCACAGCTTTAATTTTTTGAGGATCAACCCTAATCCCCTCAGCTAAAACCATATGACCCAAAAAAGAAACTTCCCCTAACCAGAACTCGCACTTGTTGAATTTGGCATACAGTTGCTTCTCCCTCAAAATCTATAGAACAACTTGGAGGTGTGCATCGTGTTCATCTTTGGTTTTCGAATACACCAGAATATCATCTATAAACACAACTATGAGTCCAAATGGCATCACAAGGAACTCGTAGTGACCATAACGAGTCCTAAATGATGTCTTGTAGACATCTACCTCCTTAACCCTCAATTGATGATACCCTGAACGGAGGTCAATTTAGGAGAAAATCGAAACTCCTCGTAGCTGATCAAAAAGATCGTCTATCCTTGGCAGAGGGTACTTATTATTGATGGTTAGCTTGTTCAACTACAGATAATCGATGCACATTCGCATGGACCCATCCTTCTTTTTCACAAATAACAGTAGTGTTCCCCATAGAGACACACTAGGTCGAATGAATCCTCAATCCAGTAATTCCTGAATTTGAGCTTTAAGTTCACCAGTTCCTTCGGTGTGATTCTATAAGGGGCGATAGAAATTGGAGCTGTACCTGACAAAAGCTCGATTCCAAATTCAACTTCTTTGTTAAGAGGTAATCTAGGTAGTTCATCGAGATAGACATTAGGAAAATCCTTAACTGTTCTCAATTCCTTAGCAGAAGGACCTTCAGAATCAAAAATACTAATGTAGCCTAAATACGCCTCACAGCCTTTGTGAACCAATTTCTTGGCCTTTAATGCAGAAATTACATTTGAAAAATAATCCCGACGCTCCCCAATCACCACCACCTTTTCATCCTTTGCAGTTTTCAGTATCATGCATTTTGTAACACAATTCAAAGTTGCTCAATGTTTCACCAGCCAATCCATTCTCAAGATTAGATTGAATTCAGCAAAAGGCAGTTCCATCAAATTCGCCTCAAAAGTAGTCCCTTGAACCATTAAAGGCATATCCCTAAATAGCTTATTCAGTTTCACAGACTGCCCTAAAGGACTCAACATAGTAACCTCACTTGTAGTAATTTCAAACATGTTACCCACAGTCTCAGTCATAGTGCATGCAATATACGAATGTGTAGACCCAATGTCAATCAGTGCAGTATAAGGTACTTCATGAATAAAGAACGTACTGGTTATCACATCTGGGGTGTCTCCATCCTCTCGGTGATGAGCATCATAGACCAAAGCTGGCTACCTCACCTCAGTAAGTCCTGCACCTCTATCCGGTGCTCCACGACCATGTCCTAAACCATTTCCACCCCTGGCCTAACCATGGCCTCTCGGCAGCTGCTGACCACCCCTCGGCAGCTGTACATTACCTCTACCAATAGCTTGCATCTGATCTAGCCTTCTCAGACATTCCCTAATACGGTGCTCCATCAATCCGTAACTCAGACAGGCTCCCGTCCTCCTCTAACACTCACCCACATGGCCTTTTCCACAAACAGCACAAGGTAGCAACCTAGTAGCAATAACAGGGGGCTCAGCTCCAACTAGCCCATCCACTCTAGCCCTTTTCTTAGGCCTCTGAATGGAATCGGAAGGCTCTGAATCCCTCTTATTTTTGCCCTTTTCTCTTTCCCAATTTAGGTGCTCAGTGCGTTTCACATCCTCAGCGATTTTTGCTTTCTCCACTAATGCTGCAAAATCTCGCTCCCTCTACGGAGCTATCAATACCCGAAGACTATCCTTGAGGCCGTCCTTGAAATGAACACAGTGTTCATAATCTGTTGCCACCATCCCTTTAGCATATCGACTAAGTCGTAGGAACTACGCCATAGATCTATCTCCCTGAGTCAAGCTCAAAAATTCTCTCCTCCGGGCATTCACATAACTTAAGCCCATATATTTCCCTTGGAACACAAATTTGAAGAACTCCCAAGTTACTCGGTCAGGCTAAGTGCCCTCTTTCACAGTAAGCCACCATTGATAGGCTTCTTCTGGTAACAACAACACTGCACCCACCCTTTAATTTTTGCTTGGAGGTGCAATCGAGGTCATCCATTTTTCTTTCTATGGCCCCCAACCAATATTCAGCCACATTAGGGGCTACTCTAGTGACATCCCTGAAGATTTTAGCCCTATTTGACCGGAGTCGTTCTGAAACTGACCCATGGGTCCCAATACCAGTGTTGGGCCCAACGACCCTTTCCAAAATCCTCAACATTGCTTGGGACAATGTGTCATCCCTAGCTGCTTAATCGTACGTCCCTGTCTTAGTTAACGGTGAAGCCGGTGCCTCCCTCGCCTCAACGTTGGGCATGTGGCCTAATGACAAAGACCCAGCCCTAGCACTTCCACGGCCTCTGCCACGGCCTCTTGTACCCCTTCCACGTGTACCTCTAGTGCTCATTTTCACTTTGCGAGTTATCTGAATGAGGAATTTTATGCAAATTAGTTATAGTTTCAGTAATTAAAGCAAATATTTTATGAAAAGCAATAATTTAGAGTTATTTTCATAGTCGTCAGCTCACTACAGTCTTAGTTTCCTATGGTTTTCAATTTACTCCAAGTAAAGAGTCTCGGTATAGCCTTTCATCTTAAGTAATCCCAGCAGCTACCTATAGCATAACAGTTTAAAACAGAGATTAATAGCAAGGCAACTTACAAATTCGACGCTAGACACTTGGTGTGCCACAAAATTACTAAAATCTTTCTAAATACTTCGATTCATTTGTAAACAAATTTAAAATTCAAAACAAAACTAAAGCCCATTCGACAGTCGAGTTTTGCAACCTGGCTCTGACACCATTAAATGTAACACCCCAAACCTGGCCTAAACGTTATGGCCGAATCTGGCAATGTCACATGGAAGAGTGAAATGAAAAATTCAGTGTTATTCGTAGACCTCGAAAACATTAGTCAGTTCGTTGAACATTAACTTCAAAACAGGTTTCTCTTTTTAAAATCATATATCTTTTGTTAAGTTATTAGCTTTTAAAACTAATGTTATCCGAAAATTGAAACTAGGTTTTAACTCCTTTAGAGTATTAAGGGTTGATTGTAAACCTTATCTTGTTAACGAAAATATCACTATTTTAAAAACGTTATTAAACTTTCAATGTTCGTTTACAGCGAAAGCAATTCTTTGAAAACATTTGTGTACTTGCATCTGTTTTGTAAAACATCATTTTCTTTTTTAAAACCCGCGACCTAAAATTAAAGGTTAAGAAATCGAAGCGAAATACAACCAACATAAAAAAAATCTTGAGAAAAGGCCTTATTACATCAAAACCCAAATAATGAAAATGTAAATAAAATAAAAAAGAATAAAGTACTAAAATTAACTGTCTATAGTGTGGCCACCTCTGAGTCCTCCGATACGTCGAACCGTCTCTCACTAAAGATTACCTGTAAAATTAAACAGAGGGGTGAGCTTATGAAAACTTAGTGTGTACTACCACAACAAACAAATAACATGTAACACATCAATATGGGCCTCAGCCCATTATAGTAACGGTGGCAATTGGGCCTTAGCCCATAACAGCCTCAGATAACAGAACATATGATGCATATAACACCAACCAACCCTACACTCCATCTCTTGTCCAACCCTACACTCCTGTAGGGATTAAATCAACCCACCCATCCCTATACTCTCAATATTAGCACTGGTTACGGCATTAACCAATATCGCAGCAAAGCTGCCATTCATATAAGAAGCTCTAAGCTGTCTGTGGATCCACAATCGTCTCGTGCGACCCATGTGACCCTAACAAATCATTTACTTCCTCCAATTACTAGATCAAATGGCATACATAATCAATCACATATTTCATAGGGGTATTTTAGACATTTTACCCCCAAGGGCATAACACTCATTTCTTATTTCGGGGTCTAGGCACTCTTACAAACCCATCAGTAGTTCCACAGTCGTATCGTGTAACTCGTGCAACCTTTAGCAATCGAACAGTACAATTGGGCCCAAAGCCCAATATGTGGCCCAAGTGGGGCCCATATGCTCATATGGCCCGCTAAGCCAGATTTGACCTTAGCCATGTGAACGACATAGCCAGGTCTAATATTTCTGCATATCCATGATAATTGCCCGTGTAGGGCCCACAAGCCCATTGGGCCCACACGACCTTCGGCCCAAAAATGGCCTAAGCCTATGAGTTTGTTCATGGTGGCCTCTACAGTTGTATCAAATTTTCCACACGTGCGTTCGCGCGTCGGTGTGGCAACCGTTGCCGTACTTTTGGCTTTTCAGCTTTTTGCCGTCCTACGATTTAGAACAGTGTGAGTACACACCTGTTTGCAAAATCGTAGTAATATCCACGGGCCCTGAACCTATATTCAGTCAAGAGGTACAGTTAGTCTTTCCATCATTAAAGATCATAAAACACTTATTCCCAAATCATTAACCAACCCTTGAAGACGCTAATATCCCAAGAACACTCTTCAGAAAAGGACCAAAATCGGCAATTGGTTTAACAAGTGAAGAACACAAAAAGAAAAAAAAACAAATAACCAAAAAGGAATCGAATACACTATCACTTGACAGAGAGATTATTCGCCAAATGAAACAACGTTTGAATCAAAAGCAGTATTTACCCTAGCGCAAACGAAATGCTTAAGAGAATGAGAGTGAGGGTATTCGGCTAGAGTTTGGGAATAGAAGCAAGAAGAGAAGAAAAAGATTGGAAAGAGGAGAAGAAAGGAAGAATTAATACAAGCAAGAATCATTTGAGAGATAGCAGAGAAGAGGAGTAGAGGGAAGGAAGAGTACAGGATTGACCAAAGTCAAAAGATTTCAAGAGAGAAGAGAAAGAAAAAGATCGAATACGTTTTTGTCAGGGAAACTAATGAATGTTCGGTTTCTACTTGACCAAATAAGACATAAAGAAAAGAAGAGAAAACAACACGAAAACGATTGAAAGACAGAAAGTAAGACTCGAATGGTCAACATTCGGCTCCCAAAAGTGCAAAACTTTGACAAAACCGAAAAGGAAAGAAAATGCACCAAAGCCGAAATCCTTGAGTGCTACAATTCAAATTCGGCACCAACCTTCTACAACTCCAATTCCTCTTTTTCCTCGTAAAATCTCTCCCCAATCCTCTCCATGATCCACTCCTCAAATCACTCCCTTAACTAGTTCAAACCTCCCTCAACAGAATTCGAATCCACCTCAAATACTAGCCGTCCCAAGTTGCAAAATAAATACCTATCATAATACTATGCCAACATTCGAACCCTAAACCACATGCATACTCATACGCCACTTAGCAGCTTTACCACAAACTCTTTTTGTCATGTTTCACACACCAAAATTTAAAAGGCCTACATCCTGGAGTCAGGGTTACCTTAAGTGTTAAGAAAAAAATTTTCCAATAGCCAAGGCTTGAGCTCAGAACTTCTCAGACACTCCCAAACATTCCTAAATCACCTAGCCACTAAAGCTAACATGCATTTAATGTCACAACACACAAACATTAAAAGCTTAGATTTTTAGGCGTTACAATTTATGACATTTAATGCATTCAATGGTTAAAAAACCACATAAGTACTTCTCTTTTACAAAGACACATCAAATAAATACTTTAATAAATAGAAGGACACTTTTGCAGTTTCTGTAATTTAGTCCTTTTTCACAATTCAGCAACCAAACACTCAAATTTTCACACGAGACTTTTACACATGGTAATTCACATATTATAAATATAAAAAATAATATTAAAATATTTTTTTTGACTTGGATATGTGGTCCCAAAACCACTATTCTGACTAAGGTCTAGACTTGGCTGTTACATAAATGTAATAAAAGCATCGAAGGTTTTTAAATCAGATTTTCAATTTTTGACAAAAAGACAAAATAATCAATTTACGACCTAACTCTCTTATTGTCCCCAATGGAGTCTCCAAGATATTGAAACCATTTTATTGAACTAATGGGGGTGGACTTTTGTTTGAAAACGAAAATTTGGGAGTCGAGACCAATCTTTTTTTTTTTATGAGGTGTGATCAGGTCAGCTTATGATTGATCATTTTAGATAAAGGTTTTGATTTACTAAAATAACAATTTTGGTCTACGAAATTCGAGAAAACAGGTTCAGGAGTCAATTACGTATGAGGAAGGATTAGCACCCTCGTAACGCCCAAAATTGGTACCTAATTGTTTAATTAATGTCTTAACGCTGAAAGTTGAAAACCTAGAAAGAATTTAAAATACGATCCTCTCTTTTTTATTAACGTTAATTTTTTAAAAAAATTTACTTTAATAAATTGAAACAAGCATAAAAAGGCCCTCTTGTCCCGAGATAACAAAATGTCACATCCTATAAGTTAGGACACAAAATTCGAACTCTCGAGAATAAGCTTGCCTTTTAATTTTAATTGAAATTTCATTGTATTTTGAGATTCAAAAGGATATTTGTACATTTAGGTTTAACGAGAAAACTACAACCCCACAAGTTAGGGTACGATTTCTCGAATTTCCCAATACCCGAAATATAGCCTTATTTTGAAGAATTTTCCCTTTTTTCAATTTTTGTAAAAAATTAACGCGACATGAACTTGTAGTGATAATAACATAGTATACTTGATAAAATATACAAAGAATAATAATAAATCACAGTGTTAATACATATAACAAAATAACAACAATGAATGTGATTATGTAAATAACGATAATAAGGGCCAAGAAAAAAGATAAGTATAAAAAAAAATAAGCCAACTGAATAAAAGCAATACCAAAACAAATTTGACATTGAAAACTAAAAAAGGGTTCAATTAAAAAAGGTGAGAATAAGCAGAGAAATAGATAAATATTAGATAAAACAGTTAAAAATGATAAAAATAACAATAATAATAATAGTAACAATATTATAAAAATAAAATAATAAATAAGTAAATAAAACTCATACACATAAGGCTAAATTTAAGGTTTCTAAAAGTAAAAGAAATAAAAATAAATTAGTAAAAGAAATATTAAAACTTAGATATGAAAAAGATAAATAATGGATATAAAAAAAATAAAGAATAATATTAACTAAAAAAAATAGAGAATAAGAGACAAATTTGTAATAGATTTAAAATAAATAAAAAAATAAGGACTAAAATCGAACGAGCACAAGAGATGGGGGCTAAATGGGAAATTTTCCCAGGCCCTCTAAATGCATCGTTTTGTTGAGGGCCAAAATAAAATAGAAATAAAACTTCAGGGCAAAATTAAGAAATAAAGAAAAGAAGAATTAGGACTAAATCGCAATAGGCCATAAAAGTGGAAGGGGCCAACGCGCAAATATCCCAAAAGACAAAAACACGCATATCCCCCCAGAACGGGTCAGGTCGCGCGCGGATAGGCCTTAAATGGTGCCATTTTGGCACCCGTGAACCCTAGCTCTAAACGACGCCATTTTGCATCTTTATATAGACCAGAGTTTTTTCTAAAAACTTCATTTTTCTCTTCTTTCCCTACAAAAAAACACACATAATTCTCTTAGCCCTCCCCTTTTTCTCCGGCCATTAGAGCCACCGTCCGTTCATTATGGCCGCCGGCCGATGACGGCGGTGGTCGCCGTGTATGATGGTCGAAATCCCAAAAAGGGCCATTTTGACCGTTTTGACCTCTCTAAGCTCGTTTCGAGGCTGAAATTCCTAATAATCAAATGAGAATGCCCCGAACGAGCAAGGGTTCCTTCGACTTTCGGCCACCTTTCTCGGAGGTGGCTACCTCAGGTATGCCCTAGTTTTTTCTTAAAAATCTATACTTTTCTTTTTGTTTGAAATAGATTCGTAGAAGAAAAAAAGGAAAAAAACTAAAAAATGAAAGAAAAAAAAAGAGAGAAAGAAAACCTTTTGAACTCGGTTCTGTTTCTTTTCTGATTTTTTAGTATATGTGTTTATGAAAAAAAATTACAAAAATCTTATGGCTTTATATAGCCTTAAAAAAATACATGCGTTTTCTATTTTTGTTTTCTCTTTCTCTGCATCTACTGTTGTTTGTCCTCTTTGCAGGTACGGAGGCTGACATGGGCATACGGAAGCTGACTGGCACACGATGGAGGCGGTAGAAGGGTGCGACGGCGGAAACTAACCCTAGGTTGCTATTTTCTGTTAGTGGGCTAGGGTTAGTTTTTAGGTTTTGGGCTTGGGATTGGCTTAGGTTTTTTTTTTTTTTGTATTTTGGGTCTTAGGGTTTAACGATTTTAGGCCTGTTTAGTTGTTTTGGGCTTGTTGTTTTGTAATCTGGACTTTGGACTTTAATTTTATAATTAGTTTGATTTCTAACAGGTCGAGCAATTTTGGGTCTGTACATAGGAGACTAGAGAAAGTTTAAAAGATTGATGTAGTGGGAGATATTACATCGAGGTATAGACTAAATTATAAGGTTTTACAAATTTTTTGGGGTTAAAGTGAGAAATTAAAAGTGAATAGGATTAAATTGAATTATTGGTGAAATAATTGAGGAAATGGATAGCAATTTCACCAAGATCTAGTGCAGAAAGTAATCCATCTTTCTCTTCTCTCTCACGTTGCCACCATTGTTAGGGAGAAGAGAGTTTTCTTTTCTATTCAATTTCATCCTCCATCACAATTACGACCATCCCAGGCTAAAAATTATCAAATTTCCATTGAAAACCTTATCTAAATCAAGTTACCCATATTTTTGAATAAAAGTGAAGTGTTCATACTTGAGGAAAGAGAAAATCTAGATAATGTGATGGACTAATGTTTTAAGCTAATATCTTTATGTTTTAGTGATATTTCCATATTTACTTTCATTGTGAACTAATGTGATGAAGAATATTAATTTTTCTTATTTTATGATATTTATGTGAAATGAAGAGAAAGAGACAAAAAAAAGATAGAATTTAGCAACATTTGTAAGTGCTTTAGAATTTTTTCTTGTTCAATTAGATTCTTTTAAAGTATTCAAATTAATGAACATGTTATGTTCATGCAAATTAGTAATTGTAGCATAATAAATATGTGAGTTATTCAAGAAGTAGTAATTGAATGTGAATAATGTTGATGGGATTCAAATGTGAAGAAAAATGGCTAAAATGAAAAATACAAAAAAAAAAAGAAGTTATGTATTATCATGAATATCATGAATTTTATTGTATTTGTGATGAAATTAGCACTCTAGTGCCCTTGAATTAAGCACTCCACTGCTCCTAAAGTTAGCACTTTGGTGCTCCCAGACTTAGCATTTCGCTTCTCTTGATTTATCACTTATGTACTCCTGTATGTATGATTTCATTGCGTTTATCTTTCTTATTCATTCGAATATAAACTAGGCTAAATTGAGAATACATAATTAAATTATTTATGTGAAGATTAACCTTGTTATTATTATGTACTTTAGCTAAGGCTAATAGTTGTGATCATGATATATATTTTAATAATTTACTTGTTTAAATAGTTATTTACATTTATTGATAAAGTTGAATTCTTTAGTACTTACTAAGCCTTTATAAGTTTAATATGTGTTTTAAACACTTATGTAAAGATCGGGTGAAGTCTCCTTTGAAGTGATCAACCTCATCCTCATTACCATCACATCATCCAATAAGCTTTTGAAGAGTATGAATTATAGATTTTAGTTATTTAGTGGCATGCACGTAGGATTAGAATCATATAAAATTTTGTTGTAAATTTGCATGTGGTTCTAAAACTATGCCATGGATGCTAATTATCATTTCGTGCTTTCAATTTTAACTTATTTAGATAGATATATTCATGTGTTAGGTGAAGTTTTTGAATGATAATCTAATATATTATGTGTTCCTAAAGTGTTTAGTTGTGTTTTCGGTGTTGTGACATCCAAAGCCAAGTGTCGCGACATCTGATCAATGTTGTGATGCCCAACCTTCAATCTTGTGAAATTTGAGTCCTAGAGCATTTTGTTTCCAATGTCATGACATCTAAAGCCCAATGTCGCAACATCACTCAGCGTCACGACACCCACTTTCCTGTGTCGTGACATTGACCCTATTTTGCCCCAATTAAGCCCCGAATGACCCTAGATTGTAATCAAACATTAAAGTAAGCTTAGAAATAACTTAAATAGCTTCAAATGAGTGTAATTATGTTAAAGTGAAGTCTTGAAATTGATGTTTGAATTAAATTGGCATTAGTGTCTAAAAAGGACATCTCTTGCTTGGAACGTATCCAATCGTTCTGGGTAAGCGGTGTTACATAGGAAGCTTCAGATTTCTAAGACATTTTTCCATCGATATCCGTTGTAAGATGGTTTCAATCTTTTTGGGATCCTCATAATTCCATCAGTTGATTAATATAACATGTATTTGAAACAAAACTTCTAGAAACCATAATTTGTATTTACTGAGCTTCTCATATGGTTGGTTTTACTCGCAAGACTTTCAACACAATTCCTAGATGCTTATCATGCTCCTCCTCTGATTTCAGAGATATCAAGATATCATCAATGAATAATATCAAAAACTGATCCAAATACGATTGAATAATACGATTCATGAGATCCATCAACGTTGCAAGAGCATTCATCAGCCTGAATGACATCTCTAAAAATTCATAGTGACCATATTGTGTACAAACATTGCTTTTGGCACGTCACTGTGTTTCACTTTTAGCTAATAATATCCTGATCTCCAATCAATCTTGAAAAATACTGATGGACCTTTCAACTGATCAAACAAACCGTCGATACATGATAATGGATATCTGTTCTTAATTTTTAACTTATTCAAATACTAGCAATCAATACAGAGTCGTATCAACCTATATTTCTTTTTAACAAATAGCCCTAGAGCTCCCCAAGGTGATATACTAGGATGTATAAAGCCTCTGCCTAGAAGATCTTACAGTTGAATTTTCAGCTCTTTTAGCTCTGTTGGCGCCATAAGGTATGACGCAATAGACACTGGAGCTGTCGTCAAGTAAACTTTAATTGTAATTTCAACATTACGGTTAAGAGCTAATCCAAGTAATTCTTCTAGAAGTACATCCAAGAACTCGAATATTGTCTGGATATTATAAAATTTACTTTCATCCAAATTCAAGTTTATAACATAGGTCAAATATACCTCACAACCCTGATATAGAAGCTTATTAGCTCAAATCGATGAAATGATACGAGTAGAATCACTCGATCCCATGGCTTTGACTTCAATGGTCTCTCCTTCATAACTCTAAATAGAGAAATTCTTTTTATGACAGTCCAAGATCACATTTGTAACACCCCTTATCCATCTCTATCACCAAATTAAGGTTACAAGAAGTTAGATCAGTTTATAGAAAAAACATAGATGATTTCAATTCAAAAATTTACTTTTAAATCAATCATCAATAATATCATTCAATAAACATGTCATTTAAAATACAATGAGACTAAAATCAAGCCTATAAAGCATTAAAAGTGATTGAGAAATAACCAAGGATTAAATATAAAAATAGGGTAAAAACTAAAAACAATGGTTCACACGGCCATGTGACGGGCCCAACCCGTATGGCCAAACCATGTGATAACTTATGCCAGTGTAACTCAGGGTCACATGGATGTGTCGCCAAGTTGTGTAACTCTCTGAAACCTTGTGGACCTAAAATCACCAAAATTAAACATAGCACATGACCGTGTGGTAGACCATGTCACAGGCCATGTGTACCCAAAAACACCTTCAAACACAAGCCATTTCACACACCCTTTCCTAGGTTCTTAGCCATGCATTAACCAATATCCAAACCTAATCAAAATGTGCCAAAACATGTCAAAATTTACCAATTCGTAATCAACCTAAGTGCCTAACCATTATGCCATCATTGTCACCTCAATTCAAACATTAACAACAAACATTCAAACCAAAGATACAATTAACATATTAGTCTCATTCAATCATCAACTATGACTCGAATAATATATGCCAAAATCTTTCATTTATTCCAACTTTCCAAAGGCAAACATAGTCAACCTAAAAACCATATGATATCAAAAAAAAAGTGACCATTTCCACATTTATTCACCAAATAAAACACCAAAACTAACTACCATTTCAATACATTAAAAAAACAACTCATGCTTACCATTCAAATGACACCAATCATCAACACACCAAATAGGGTAAAGATAACATTTCAACTAGCTACTCCACATTCATCACAAGTTTAATATAAAACATAAACTTAACATTTTATAAAAACTTTAACCAAGCTTGCAAATTCAACAAGAACTTTAAGTTCAACAACTTCAAAACCCTATATACATGCCACAAAACTGAAATAATGAACTAACATACTACTGAAGCAAAAGCTAAAAAATGTAAGCCTCAAAGTTGATTCGTCCAACCAGTTTCGCAAAACATTAACTATAGAAAACAAAAATAAATAGAGTAAGATTAAGTAGATTTGTAAGTCCATAGATGAAATTCAAATTACTTACCTCAATTAAACAATTTGAAAGCTAAATAGCTTAGATGAATTAAACCTGACCATCATTTATGAAAACACATAGATTAATACAGAAAATGATTCTTCATATGCTTCATGTTCCATAATGATTCAATGCAAGCCAATTTATATATGTGTATATATATCTACTTTTCGTTACATTAATACCATAATAAAACATATTTACATGATCATTCTCGATACAAATAATTAAATAGTTATGCATCATAATTTTAACATTAGATACATATTTTCATAGCCCGATGCACTATAGTAACATGACTCGAATACTCGAGTTCCCCAAAACACACCAGAGAACATCAAAATGCTAACAGAGGCATCGAAGTGCAAACTAGTACAAGCACATGTTCTAACCCTATTGGCATGCCAATCGTATCCTAATTGTTTACTACATTGAAACGAGCATTTTTGTAACATTCATATCATATCATTAAAAACATTTCATATCATATAACATTCATGTCAGAAACCAATCAAAATCAAACATATTTTCCCTTATACGAGCCCTTGAGGCCCAAAATATGCATTAAAAACAAGTTGGGACTAAATCGGCTATTCAAAGAATTTTTCAAAAAAATATTAAAATTTTTCAAAGCTGCAGGGATCACACGGCCGTAAGGCCAGACCGTGTGATTCACATAGCCAAGAGACACGCCCGTGTCTTAGGCCGTGTGGGTATTCAAAATAGGGACACACGACTGTGTCCCAGCCCGTATAACTATTTGACTTGGGTCACATGGCCAAGTCACACGCCCGTGTGCTAGGCCGTCTGAGCATACTGACTTGCATTCTTAAGAAGATACAAGGGACACACAGTCGTGTCACCTAGCTGTGTGTCACACATAATTGAGACACACGCCTATTTCTTTGCTCATGTGGACGAAAATAGGCTATTTTCCAACCCATATTTCTCACCCAATTTCGTACCAACCTAACTCAGCATTTTTGCACATCAACAAGCCATAACAAGGCATTCAAATCAAGCTAAAATCAAGTCTTAAACATGTATTATCACAACATACAACCAATATGCCCTTAGGCACCTCAAATGAAAACATAAAACATGTCAACCAAGTATCCAACTTACCTAAATGACCAAATACATATATGCATTTTCAAACCACATTTTACTTTCTTTCATTCTACCATATCAATCACAAATCAAACATGATAAGGCCACATATATACACATCAAAATATACCGAACACAAGCCATATAAATGGTTAATCTCAACAAAACACTTATATGCCAACATTGACCAAATTAACCTATACATACCATTATAACCGGGATTAATTAACTGAAAGTACCAAAAGGGTCGATGGATAGTGTGAAATAGCTCTGACTAGCTTCCAACCCAAACTAGCTTTTGAATTACTATAAAACATGGAAAATAACATAGAGTAAGCATTTAAGCTTAGTAAGTTCGTATAACACAAAATTTAACTTACCATATATCCATAAAATAGGTAAGTAGACAAAGCATATCTCAACCAATTTGGCCAAAAGCCTAAACACATGATCACCAACTTATTAGCCATGAAATCACATATAAGATCCAACAAACATGGTTGCATTCATCAAATAATCATATTTCATGTATTTCATGTAAATACCAGTAATAGTTCATATCAAACTCAAAAAATCTTGTAATAGAACTGTGCCATTGAACCATTTAAAATATCGTGGGATAATCGAGTAGTACACACGAGGTGTATTGAACTATAATCTGTCAATTCATATTCATGTATGCTTCTACAAGCTACAAATTAGTATGCTCTCATGAGCTGTGATGTGTCCACAACACATGCAGGACCTAAACCAAATTGGTAACCCTAATGACATGTCATTTGTATCTTACAAATTTCTAAGGTTCAAACGAGACTCGTTAATCGTTGGATATGCGATTGATATTTATACATAGCAATTATACAAACACATACATATGATTCAATTAAAACATAAAAATACTCAATTTAATTACACAAACTTACCTTAACAAGTGTACGTAAACACGGAGGCGACTAATCCGATATTTTCTCTTTACCTCGATCTAACTCTAAACAAGGTCTGACAAGATCTATACAAATAAATTTAACTCATTTCAATATTCTCATTCAATTTAATCTAACATGGAATTTTGGCAAAATTAGTATTTTGCCCTACACTTTTAATTCCTTAGTAATTTAGTCCTTAGGCTCGAAAAATGAAATTCATACAATTTAATCCTTACTCAAGCCTAGCTGATTTTATACATATTAATAGTAGCACATATATTTCACAAATTCATGAATTTTACCATACATTTATCATCTTTTTCAATTTAATCCCTAACCGATAATTCTATCCAAATTCTCTTTACAAAAATTGTTTATCTAACAACAACCAATTATTTTCTATTATCAAACTTCAAAAAATTCAAGCACGTTCATCAATGGAAAAACCCTAATACTTTAACAGTTTTACAAATTAATCCCCGAGCTAGCTAGATTAATCTACTATGATCTTGAAAACATAGAAATCATAAAAAATGGGACAAAAATACATACCTAATTGAGCAAAATAAGCTTGCCTAAATTTTAAGCTTCCATGGCTAGGTTTTCTTTCTCTTTTTTTTTTTTTTTTTTGGGTGGAAGATGATGAGAATGGATGATAATAGTTGATTTTATTAATTCATTATAACTTTAATCACTAATTTCCAAAATTAACCTTATTATTTCATTTAATTTCCAATGATGACTATTCATACTTATCCATATACCACTGTAATGACCTATTTACTATATAAGGACCTCCAATTTAAAATTTTATAGCTATTTAATACTTTTAGCTATTAGAACTCAACTTTTGCACTTTATGCAATTTAGTCCCTTTTATCAAATTAAGTATATAAATAGCAAAATTTCTTAACAAGATTTTTATACGGTATTTCTATCATACTGTAGATCATAAAATAATAGTAAAATAAGTTTTTTTGACTTGGGATTTGTGGTCCCTAAATCACTGTTCTGATTTCACTAAAAACAGACTGTTAAAATTTTAACATAATTATCACATTTAAAATTAGGGCACTTCCTGAAATATTCTTGTACACATGCTAATAATCAGTTAAGTTCATTCCAATATCATATAACCACATTTCCCAAATATTCAA
Organism: Gossypium stocksii; assembly: GCA_020496765.1. Lineage (NCBI taxonomy): Eukaryota > Viridiplantae > Streptophyta > Magnoliopsida > Malvales > Malvaceae > Gossypium > Gossypium stocksii. Next base: position 33,325,979 of record CM035627.1, read on the forward strand.
TAACAACCAAATATCACTTTCTTACATGTACTTAATTATAAACATTTTTTTTAATTTCAATTTAATATCAAAATTCAACCTGAATACAATTTAACCAAATCATAATCTCACAAGGTGTAAATATTGTAACACCCCTTACCTGTATTCATGCCGGAACACGGTACGAGGCATTACCAGACTTAAACACAAACACACCTACAATTTTGAGCCATCAATTTCCATCCAAAATTTAAAAGTTTTCACATCGTCCCTAAGACAAGCTTACAAGGTCCAAAACATACTTTGGAAGTAGTTCGAGACTAAACCAAGAACTTTCAGAAATTTTGCAAACTTACAAAAATTTTGCCCTAAACAGGGGTCACAAACCCGTGTGGATATGGGACACGCCCAAGCCTAGGCTTGTAAAATGACATGTACTCAATTTCTTTGTTACCCAAGCCTAGCTGAACCTCTTTTATGCTTATAAAAAATATATATATACTTGTGGTACCCAGGTTAGGCATTGAATTAGGTTTATTTTGGTATATTTTTGGCATGATTAAAGTTAATTTGGGTAGGTATTTTGATTGGTAAATGGTTTGCTTAGGTTCCAGGTAAGTTTGAAATAGTAAACTTGTTAATTAAGGTACATTTTAGGTCCACATGACCTAAGACACGAGTGTGTCTCAGTCGTGTGCCCCCTATAGGTTCAAGGCATGCAAGTCAAGCTGTTACACGGCCTAGCACATGGCCTAGCACATGGGTGTTTGAAGTCATTTCGGAGGGTACACGCTTGGCACACGGGCGTCTGGCTTGGCCATGTAACCCAAGTCAGTGAGTTACACAGGTATGACCATGGGCTGAGACATGACTATGTGTCCCTATTTTGATTATCCACACAGCCTGGCCATACAGTCGTGTGACCCCTGTAGTTCAAATTTTTCAACTCTTTTCTTAAAATTTCGAAATGTTTCCAATTTAGTCTCAAATTCTTTTCAAAGTGTTTTTAGGGCCTCGAAGACTCAATTAAGGGACATTGTGAATGTATTGGAATGTAATTAGATTATGTTTGCATTGATGAATAAATTGACTGGTTTACTATTCTGTTAGTATGGTAATGCTTCATAACCCTATTCCGGTGATGGATACGGGTTAGGGGTGTTACACCATTAGCAAAAGTCAGGTCGTTACAATTTAGTAGATCACTGGGTCATTGATTTTGGAGCTACTAATAATGTTTGTTCTTTTTTAGGAAGGTTTAAGGAAATGAAAGATCTTAAAGACAAGAATCTTTCATTGCGGATTTGAGAAGGGACAACAGTGATAGTTAAAGTACTGGGAGAAGTACATTTTTACTTTCATAGTTTTAGGATTATTATTTTAAGAGACGTTTTCTTTGTCCCTAGTTCTAAAAGAAATTTAACTTCAATTGCATGTTTATTTAAAGATAATTTTACCGTGACTTTGAATACTAGTATTGTAATTTATAATAATTGTTCTCTTATTTATGAAGGATGGATACAAAACTATCTATACTTTTATGAAACCAAAGATGTACTCACTACTAGAAACTAAACTCCTGAATAAGTAGCTCAAAAATTTTCATTCAAAAGAGGCATACATATGACATTTGAGGCTTGGTCATATCAACCATTAAAAAATCACTAGACTTATGAAATATGGCACCTTAAGTACTCTTAATGAAGTAGGTCTTCCATAATGTAATCTTTCTTAGAAGGTAAGATGACCAAGTGATCTTTTAATGAAAAAGGTACAAAGTTTATTCAACTATTTGAACTTGTGCATACTGATGTACGTGGTGTCATGAACTTTTATAGATGATTATTCCCAATATGGATATTTGTACTTAATGCATTGCAAAAGCGAAACCTTTGACAAATATCAATAGTATTATGTAGAAGTGGAGAAACAATTAGGTTTACCCATAAAATACTTCAATCTAATTGAGGTTGGGAATATTTATTAGATGAATTCTTAGGATACCTAATAAAGCATAGAATATTATCCCAACTAACTACGTCGAGAACTCTACAACAAAATGGTGTAGAAGAGAGAAAGAACAAAACTTTGTTAGATGTAGTTCATTTGATGTTTAGTTATTCACAATTATCGATATTTTTTTGGGTATATACATTACAAATGGCTTGCTAGATTTTGAATGATGTACCAACTATGGTCGCACCTAAAAATCCATATGAATTTTGGCACGATAGGAAGCCAAGTGTAAATCACTTTAGGATTTGAATATGCCCAACCCACATATTGGATAAGGATGCAAAAATTTGGATTCATGGATGAATTTTTGCATGCTTGTTGACCTCTCTAAAGGAACAAAGGGTGGATTATTCTATAATCTAAATGATCAAAGCATGAAAATGTCAACTAATGCTACTTTTTTCAAAGAGAGTTACATGAACAACTTTAAACTTCATAGTAGATTGTTACTAGAGGAATTTTGATTTTAAATCCAACTCCTAATAGTAGACTTGCAAACAATCAATAACATAAGGACCTTCATCACAATAGGAAGGTTTCTTATATGCTTGATTTATTTCAATCTGGAAAAACTATTTTTAACATTGAGTCTACAAAATAAGAAGATGATGACTCTTTCATATTTGAAAAAGAAATGCAAAGTACTGATTCCAAACTTTGGGAAGTAGCTATGAATGTTAAGATGGATTCTATGAAATCTAACTTAGTGTTGGAACTTGTTGGCTTACTAGATGGGATGAAACCTCCAAGGTGTAAGTAGATCTATAAGAAGAAAAGAAATACGGTAGAAAGGTTGAAACCTAAAAGGTTAAACTTGTGGAAAAAGGCTACACATAGAAAGAAGGTATGGATTGTGAGGAAACTTCTCTCTAGTAGCAATGCTCAAGTTAATTCATATTTTGTTATCCACTATAGCAACTCTAAATTTTGGGATATACAAAATGGATATCAAGATAGTGCTTCTAAATGACTACATTGAAGAAAGTCTCTATATGGTGCAACCCACCAGTTATATAGCTAAGGGAAACATGCATAATATTTGCAAACTACTTAGGTGCATATATGAACTTAAGTAAGCATCCTTCTCATGGGATCAAAGATTTGATAAAGTAATCAAAACTTTTGGATTTGAGCGAAATGTTGATGAAATGTGTTTACAAACGTATAAGGATGGAAATGTAGTGTTTTAGTTCTCTAGGTCGATGAAATTCTACTTATTGGGAATGATGTAGGGATATTGTCATTGGTTAAACTATGGTTCACATAACAACTTAGCATGAAGGACTTAGGTGAAGCTAACTATGTTTTAGGTAATCAAATCCTAAGGCATCAAAACAACAAAATGATAGGTTTATCATAAGCTTCATACATAGACAAGGTATTGGAATGTTTTACAATAACCAACTGAAAGAAGGGTACACAACCTTCTGCTTTGGGTTTTCATCTTTCTTCAGAGGACTGTACCAAGACAATGGTAGAAAGAGAGCATATGAGAAAGGTTCATTATGCTTCAACAGTAGAAAGTCCCATGCATGTTATGCTATTCTATGTTATGCACCCGTCCAAATATCTTTTTTACAGTAGGATTGTTGAGTCGGTATCAGGCAAACCCTATTCCAAACTACTAGTAAGAACTTAAACATATACTTAAGTATTTATGGAGAATGAGGGTTTATATGCTTGTATATTCTGGTAGGGATCTTACTCCTATTAGATATTCAGACTTTGACTTCAAAACGTGTCAAGATTCGAGGAAATCGATATCAAGTTGTGTTTTTACGTAGGTGATGAGCCATAGTGTGGAGAAGTGTTAAGCAGAGTTGTACTGCTAACTCCACTATGGAAGTCAAATATATGGTTGCTTCTAAAGAAATAAAAAAAGGTAGTATGGCTTTAGAAGTTCCTTACAGATCTCGAAGTCTTTACTAGTATGAAAAAAACTATCACACTATTTTGTGAAAATAATGTTGCAATAACTAAAAAAAAAACTAGGAACCACAAACAAATAGAACACATTGATAGAAAATATCACATTATACGGGAGACGGTAGCAAACGGGATAATGGATGTAGTCAAAGTTGTAGAAGTGGACAAACCTTGCAGATTTGTTTACCAAGGCTCTGGTTGTAACATTGTAATGTTGTGGTCTGTGTAAGTGTATACAGTCATTATCAAGTAATAAGTAAGTATTGAGTTATCTTCTCCACATGGATGTATTTGTGTTAAGTCGCTTAATTGTAAAATTATAATAACAACTTGCTAAATAAAAACACAATATGGTTGAGAAGTGATGATTAAAATTAAATATATTAAACTAAATGCAATGATCCCTAATGCAATTTACCCTAAATATGCAACTATATGAATGAAGTAGTTTTCAGCAAAATTAAACACAATTTGCAACAATTATAACATAAATAAACTAGGAAAATTACTTTAATTAAACTCAATTTATTACCAACATGCTTAGTAATATTCAAAAATGTAAGAGTATGCCCAAAGATCAATCACGAGATGGCTGTAATAACATACTTGATTTATCATGTTTATCAATATAAGGCTTTGCCATTATTATTTCAGTTTCTTTTCTGTGTATATAAATAAACTGTTTTATAATAATGTCCTGAGAATACTATGATTATTCTTAAAAGATTCTTAGTCAAGTATTATTGTTGGCTAGGACAATAATAATGCATTAAGACTAACATGTAGCTGATTGATGATAAAGAGTTGTCATTGATATGTAGTGTCAGAATCAATGCATGAATATGTTTGTTAGAGAACAACATATTAGACTGACCCGCTATGAGTATGTTTCTTGGATTATTATGTAATTGTCACAATATTACTCATAGTGATTAATATTTATATGATCCTCATACTTGAGATCATCATCATCTTAACATCTTGAGTTGTATATTTTGATATAGTCAAATGAACACCGTAACTGGTTGTTCTATAAAGACTGATGTTGGATATACCACAATCTATGTAGAGGGATATGGTTGATCAATATAGGATAAGTCCCTCCTACATAATGGGAGTAATATCTCAGGCCACTTGATTGAGTGAGACTAGAAATGCATGGCCATGCTCAAATAAGTTGATATGAGATGTCATACTTATTTGTGTATTATAGTTTACTCAAGGTATCAAGAAACATGGGATGGACTATGCAAGTGTGACTATTCCATGACTTGTGTCCATTCCAAAGATATAAGTGAACACCCCGAACCCGGCCCAGACGTTATGACCAGATCCGATGTGTCATATTGGAACATTTTCAAAAAAACCCATGGTTCGTTCCCAAAACCTTTTCTAAAAGAGTTTTAAAAGATTGTCTTTGCCATGAAAGTGAATGGAAGCGGTGCACCAGGTAGGTATCCGAAACAGAGGATGTGAGCCATGAAGGCTGCTTAAGTACCAGGCTCTTGATTGGATCCAATCCTCGACATGCCCACAACCATTGCCACACTTTAAGTTGTTGATAGGTTTTTGAAAATATCTTGAGTTGGAGTTCTTTCTAAATGATAGTTTAGATAAAATATTTTATTTTATCGTTGTGTATTTTGAAATCGAGAGTTATTTAAATAAACGTAACCTAAGTCTAACCCATTTTGAAACATTAATAGCAGCGCAGAATATAAAGTTTAGAAACCAAATAATCCCAAAAGATAATAGTTAAAATGGCCTTATTACAACCCAAAATCGGACAATAATAATAATTAAATAAAACTTATTTAAATGCAGTTATTTAAAAATCCAAATGAACACCATGGCCACTCTGAATTCCCTCCGGCTCCAAGTCTCCATATCAAGGCTCACCTGCAAGGTTTAGGAAAGGGGGGTGAGTTTGGAACTCAGTGTATAACAAGCCCTTTCAGAGCCCAAATCCATACATGTACAAGATCAATTTTTCAACATACACTGGGCCGAAGCCTTTCGGTTAACTGTTACTGGGCCAAAGCCTTTATATTACTCATATCGCTAGGCCAAAGCCTTTCTGTAAACGGTATGGCCCATAGGCCCATTTCAATATCACATATGCCCAATCATGCATGTATGCAGAAGCTATTTTGGGGAGACTACTCAACCCACCAACCGCTACTCTCCACCCGTACCAACCAAGCTCTCCATGTGGGGAATAACTCAACCCACCCAACCAAACTCTCCACTGGCAGCATAGCTGCTTTATCATATAACTGGAGGCCTAGCCTCTTTTAATAACTGGGGCAGAAGCCCATTCGGTAAACTGGGGCAAAAGCCCTTTTTGGTATACTGGGGCAAAGCCCTTTAACACTTCCTCCATCATATAATAACCCAACCCATGCATTTAATGAGTAAAACATGGCATATCATATACATGTCATAGCATATCATGTGCATATCATATGCATTTCATGTCATAGCATGTAAAATAACAATATCACAATCATCATATTCAGAATGAAACCCTAGGGGTATAATAGACATTTTCACCTAGGGGCAAAATAGACATTTTCATGTTTTAAGCGTAATTATGTAATTTTATCCATTATTAGGGTTTTTATACTTGTTAACAAATTATCAACGTTATTAAGTGTTTATACGGGGATTTTGTCCATTTTAACCAATTTGGACCTTTTTGGGCCCAAAACCCCTATTGGGCCCTACGTAGCTGATTTAATCATCTAGGCCCATTTAGCCTATGTTCCATAATGGTTTTAACAGTCTCAACATGCAATTTATCCATATTTCATTTTCTATCAAATTTTACCCAAATGGGCCTGTAAGCCCATTGGGCCTAGTTTTAGCCCATCGAGGCCCAACTTGCCAAATTGCACGAAATCGTGCTCTTACCTGTTCCATCAATTTCGTTTACTGCGTCCATCATAATTGAACTCATCCACATACCATCTCGTGTTTACAAGTTACAACAACAACGGAATTCGATATTTCGGCTTTTAAGCAATATGAATCTAAGCTATTACCGGGTATGTTACACACCTGTTTAATGACGATCGATTTCTTAAAGTCCTCCACGCACTCGTCCTATATTCATTTACTTGATGTATCAGATTTTTAAAATCCAAAAGAATAACGCAATCTTATCAATACTATTCGGCCATTACCCCTAATGCCGTAGATTGCTTACCTCTGCAGGATTCGACGATTCGAACTAAGCTTATTCACGCCAATTCTCCAATCCTTGCTACTCCTCCAAAGTAGTCCTCTTTGCTGCCAAAAGACCATAGAACGAATGAATAAGGCCTAATAATGCCCAGACCACAAATCGACAACCTCCCTAAACCTTAGGGGGTTTCGGCTCTATTTAGCATCTGAAATATCGAATTGAATAGAGACACGAGTACTTACCAAACTACTCTTTTAAACTACTCTTGACTCTAAGCAAACCCGGCTCTATTAATGCTAGCAGAAATCACCCCTTACAGAGGTCTTAGAATTCGGCCACCAAGCTTCCAAGGGTGATGTGCATTCGGCCTTTGCTTCCAGGGAGGAGATGGTGATTTGTTTTGATAGTTTTACAGTGATGTAATCGATAGGGGATTAGAGTTTAAAAGTTACAAGGATCGGCCACAAAAGATGGAGAAAACATGAGAGTTTTGGTTCAGAAGAAATCGACACAAGATGACTTTCGGGATTTGGCTTGTTTTAGAGTATTCGGCTAACAAGAAGAAGCAGGGAGGGAATATGGTTCGGCTTTCTTCTAAAGGATGGAGAAGAGGAAAAATAAAATAAAAGAAGGAAGAGAGGGATTTGACTAAGGTGAATTGGCACAACAAAGAAAATGCAAAGACTCCCCAAAACTAGGTTCAATTGCCGAATATGCACAATGCAAACCCCTTGGCTGGCCACACTCTTTTCAAATTTGAATTCTCCTAAAATTCCTCCAAGATATGCTCCCCCTTATCACTCCTTGAATCAAGCTCATGACCGATTCAAACTCTTCTCACACAGAGTTTTAATCGACTTCAAACTCTCACATGCACAAGACATAAAAAATAAACACCACCAATACCTGCTCCATGATTCGAACCTTGGCCTTCTCTCCTCACTTACACGCCACATTTTTAGCTCCCTAGTGGCGTTACTTAGCCACTCCACCAGGGGTTCTCTTGTGTTGCATTTTACCCATATCTTTTGATAAAGCCTCCTAACCAGAGCCCCTAATTCTTTAAGTCAAAAATTCAAAAATTCTACCGAGTTTTTAGCCAACCCATGGGCCTTTCATAGGCCCATTTACACACTCTAAACATGAATCTCACAACCACATACCAACATTTAAAATTTACCAAACCTCACACAAAATACTAAGCCCCAAAAATCAGGATGTTACAATAAGACTTAAGGATTAATGCATGAAAGGTTAATCACAAAAGGTTATGTCGAATCATGACTTCTTGTAACTTAGGTAGCAATGATGCATTGCTAAATGCCACTCATTGTTTGTAACATTAGAATCGTTCTAATATTACTGCTAACGTTACAAGAACCTATAGGATCACACCCTATGGTTGAAATGAACGGAGTAAAACATAGTTGGTATTGTATTTTGATTATCACATGAATTAAATTAATTATAGAATTAATTTAATTGGGCAATCAAATTGTTGAACATACTATACGTACAAGGATGTTGTACACATAATCAGAACATAATTTCATTAGTATATGAATTTGGTTCGTTTATAAGTTTAAATAAATATAGTTTACCAAAATCTTAATTATGGTTATTGTAATTATAATTTTCGGTTAAACAATATTATATTTATTTTAATAATGATTATTATGTTCGGTTTAATTTATAATGAATTAAAATTCGTTATAAAGATATACCAATTAAAAGGGTGTTATAAATGGCAAGGGTAAAAACCCTAAAGATAGTATATATAAATAAGCCCGAAACTATGCTAAAGGGACTAGCAGCCGTCAAGCATAATAATCACTAAAAATAGTTTTCTGGGATTTTTTACCACTCATTATCAATCGGGCGGACTACGTAGAGGCCGACATCAGAAAAGGTTGCGACTTGGTTCGATAGTGATTCAGGATTCCCGTTGCCTAGAAGTCGCTGTCTACTCAGATTGAAGTTTTGGTAATTTTGAAACCTTTTATCACCCCGATTTGTTCCTTACACATGGATCCATGGTTTGGATCACCGAAACATTTTGTTTATTTTATTTTTCCGCTGCGCCTTGGAGGCACCGGCGTTCCAACAGGAAAAACATTCCATGGCAACTCGATCTTTCATGTGTTTGGAAACCACATTAGGTCCTTTCGGAATCCTTTACTTAGTAAATACACATTTTACTAATCATTATTTACGAAGGGTTTCTTAGTATTCGTGTGAGGTAACAGGAATGTACCGGGTTTGAAACAGTTTAATCACACAAATCTAAAAACTATGCAGATAACAGAGATTGGTCAAAGTTGTTAGCAACCTACAATTTAATCGGGTCAGGATCTAAATTAAACATGCACATTTAAATTATGTGTCCATTAGCCGTCGTCTGGTCAGGATTGCTCAGCTAATTCAGGTGCATTTCAATCACGTATGAACGAAATACGGACTTGATTTTAATTGAAAACGGGATCGATTGAGGCACAAACATTATAAACATGAATCTGATAAATATTATTTAATCAAATCAATCATCCTAGCTTAAATAAAATTAAGCTATCATTGTTGTAAATAAGAACAAAGAATACATAGCAAACATTTTCAGATTAAATTAAAGAAAGGAAAGACTAAACCCAATTCAAAGTGTAACACCTCTTACCCGTGTTCAATGTTGGAACAGGGTACGAGGCATCACTGAATTTTAACACTTACAAATACACAAACCGGCTATAAAATTTCTTTCAATTTAGAATCTAATCACATTATTATACATTAATTCATTTACTAACATGCAAGTATACTCGTTCATGTATTGTATCATTATGACTCAAAACATAGCTACTATTAGACATATCACATGGTATTATACAACAATAAAATTTCCATTAATTTAGGCCAACATTCTAGGCCAACTCAGTAACATATATATATATTCAAGTTCTTACACATGCCATAAACTTATAAATATTTCAGAATCTTTTAATACTAACCTTAGCCTGATAGTGTGATAGTATCTCCGGTGACCTCCAACTCGAGCTAGCATCTAAAACTATATAAGAAAAAGGAAGGGAAGGGAGTAAGCTTTATAGCTTAGTAAGTGCATATGTAAACAATAATAATAATACATTATTAATGGTGTTTATAAATCCCAAAATATGTCTCCACCATTATACAATCTTAATCTCACATGAAATTATCATTTACTTAAAATCAGTACAAGCTGTCCATTCGAGTCCTAGTCAAAAAATTGTTTTTATCTGGAGCTACAGAGCTCCAAATTAAGATCCGTAAATTTTATCAGAAACTAGACTCATATGTATTCTAACCATAAAAATTTAAGAATTTTTGGTTAGGCAAATTAATACAGTTTATTCATTGAAGTCTCCCCTGTTTCTCAGTTCAGCAGCTATGACCACTCTTCACTAAAATTTCAATTTTTCTTTATACAGAACTCGAAAGATGTTCACGTTTCTTTCTACTAAAAATAGATTTAATAAGGAATCAACCCTATAAATTATGTTCCACAAATATTATTTTACAATTTTTAATAATTTTTCCAACTCAAAACAGGGGATCACAAAGTCATTCTAAACCAGTCTCCAAAAAATATAAATATCTCAATATATATAATTCTTTTGCTTGCTCTGTTTCTTTTATATGAAAATAGACTCAATAAGCTTTAATTCAATATCTCATTCAGCTATTAATTATATTTATACTATTTTTTCTGATTTTTCAAATTTACTCCTCTACTACTATTTGAAACTGTTTATTTCAAATTTCAACTCTTTCACTAAAATTTCTTATTGTCAACTTTCAAGTTAATACTTATCCATATTCATCTTATCAAAATTCAATCACACATCTAACTCATAATTCAAAACTCATATATTCATATTCCGGTATTTAACCCCACATTTTTCAGGTTAAATTCCATTTAGCAAACTTGTTTCTTCCGACGAACACTTCGAAAAGTAACAATATCTGGTGGTTTTAGCACATAGCTCCACCTTCTGTAATTAATGCCCAACTTAGTGGTATACACCACACTATTGGACTAACATGTAATTGTGGCATACGCACTTAGCGCCACTTTTCAAATTAACATGTATAACCGTGGCATATCCAGTTAGCACAACGTTACATGTTTAAGCGTGGCATATCCACTTAACACCACGTTACATGTATCAATATGTGTAATCGTGGCATATCCACTTAGCACCACGTTACATGTATCAATATGTGTAATCGTGGCATATCCACTGAGCACCACGTTACAGGTATAACCTTGGTATATCCACTTAGCACCACGTTTTTCCATTCCGAAGGTTCAACCGAGATTTCCTCATTTAATCTCAATTCATCAACCACAATCACCGTTTATGTCCATTAATTGTACAATACTAAAACTTATTTCACATGTCACAAAATAAAATATCATAACATAATAAAAAAACAATACATTATTTACATATAAACTTACCTCAGTGTAAAATATGGAAATTTTACAATTTAATCCACAATCTTTTCCTTTCCCCGATCCAGGTCGATTTCACGTCTTTCTTGATAATCGAGCTTGGAAGCTTGAAAAACCTTAGCCATGGTTTCTCCATGCTATTTTTGGCATTGAGGAAGAAGATGAACAAAAATTGGCTTTTAATTTGATTTTTTAATTCATTTAATCATTAAATGACCAAAATGCCCCTAACTAAAAAAATATTCTTTTTCACCCATTTCATGTCCATTTTTGTCCAATAAATTAACCAATGGTCTAATTACCATTTAAGGACCTTCAATTTAAAATTTCATAACAATTGGACACCTCTAACATGTAGAACTCAACTTTTGCACTTTTTACAATTTAGTCCTTTTGACTAAATTGAGTGCCCAAACGTCGAAATTTTTGTACGAAATTTTTACAAAATAATTTTATAAAAATGTAAACCATAAAAAATATAAATAAAACACATTTCAATTAAACACCTTTACCTTCTAGAATGCACATTTTACTACTTTTGTAATTTAGTCCAATTTATCAAATTGGACACAAATAATAAAATTTTGTAACGAAAATTTCACAAAATATTGAAAACACAAAATAAATTTTAAAACTCAATCGGAATAAATATTTTGACCTCGAATTTATGGTTTCGTAACCACTATTCCGTTTAGGCCTTGTATCGGGCTATTACAATTCTCCCCCACTTTAGGGATTTTCGTCCCCAAAAATCTTATTGGTAAAGAGATTCGATATCTTTTCTTGAAATTTCTTAAACATCCACAACCAATCCTCTTCAAAATAATACTTTCAGAAACACTTTGTCATCAAACTGAAATCTAATATAAATAAGTGTCAATTCTATATACTTCTATGTCAGTCGAAAACTATTTCCAATTTTCACAATTACTTTCACTTTTTATCATAATCACAATTCGACTCAGTCTTGTACACAAAGTTTCCTGTAGCTGTTTCCATAATCAATAATATAATCCTCAAATTCTGAAATAATCATAAGGATTTTCATCATCGATCAATCACAATCCAAATAACAGCTTTCATTTTCCAAGAATAAGAGAAATTCTGATATGGAACTCATATTATTTTTGTTTCAATATCAAACCCGACTCACCATTGACTATAACAGTCCTGATTGCATTTTGTCATTTAATTTAACTTTGATAACAAAATGATCTAAACTCAAAAATCAGAAATATCAAATTTCATATCTATATACCCGAACATTTACTTCAAATCACTTTACTTTTTATTTCTTTTTAAATGAATAGATAAAATACTACGGTGAGCTCTAAATGAAAACTCTCTGCATACCCTGTGTTTCTCAATACACCAATTTTGTCTCAGAATAATAGTATTAGTAATCAGATCTAATTTAAAATTTAGAATCAAAAGTTAGCTCACGCTGAGTTTATTTAACTTAACACTTACCAATCCAATTCTGAGTTTCTCCAATTTATAACAGAAACGTCGGTTTCATTAAAATCAAAACTCCATCAATAAGGTAAATCATTGAAACCAATACTTACAAGGTAAACAAAAATTTTCATTCAAGCACCTGCAATAACCTTTCTCATAGATTTGTTGGTATTCACACACATTGTTTCAGTTAAGGAAAAACCCAATCAATATGTCTCCGTGTCATACTTTCAGGAATATAAATTCTTCCTTCAGACTGTTCGTCTATAAATCTATGTATGTACAACATCATTTCCGGGCCAAAGGATGCACATAAATACACATAGTTTAATTTATCTTCTAACTGAATAGCTCACTCTGATTGAAATTACTGAGTTGATCCTAACTATTTATTAGCATTCCACAATGATCACTTCTTCATATCGTTAGAACAGATCAAACATACAATTTCTCATATTTCTTTCAACATACCAGTCCCAAATACTTACTAACTGTATTAACTCAGATGAAACATAACATCTTGTTCGAAGTCACTGATAATAACCAAGATTACCTGGGGAAAGAAAATCAATATACAATCTCAACTTGAACTGTCATAATCCTCACCTGTCACTATTTACCTTAAAGATATGCCATACATGATAAACTAACCTATAAGAATGATAAGAAAATCGAGATAAGGAAATTCAAGATACAAAACCATACAGTATATTCAGAAACACCACTCGTAAGAAATAATAAGGAACCTGGCCATTCTTCAGAAAAACCAGTAGAAAATATGCACTGTTGATTCATTCTATAGTCAATTGTAACAGAGAAAATACATTTTCCATGTAGATGTAAACAAGACAACAGCCAGAAGAAACAAAAGAGTAATTTCATATGAATTCACTGTTAGCTTCTAATCTCTGATATAACAGAATAGAATACCAATGGAAAATAAAAGAACGATGATCATAAATCAATCAGATCAACAATACTTTCATCATAAAACAAGCAACCACATTTACTCCTGATAATGCCTAGATACATAAAATGCCCCGAAAAATTTTCATAGATTACTCAACTGTAACTGTCATGTTTAAACATCTTTCTATAATAATTGTATCATCAGTATAGCTATCAATTATCAATACCGAAGCTTTAAAATTTTTGAAATTGTAACCATCATACTAACTGAAACCATAATACCATAATAAGATTAGCGTCTCAACCTTATAAATAAAATAATACTTCAATATCAATTATACTTCCCAAACAAAAGAGAAAAGACTGAAAATAGTCCCAATAACAACCAGTCTAATAACATGATATCCACTATGTGTGTCTCATATTACTAAAGTCTCAGATTCGAATAAGGAGTTATAACAGTAACTATAATGGTCTCCAACGAATGAATATTTTTCTCGAATATATATTATATTATATTTATAATTTAGAGCTTCAACCAATAGAAGTAGAAAACCACATCATATGAATCTTTTTATCAAATTTTCTCTCAAGCATAATTGATTAGAAAACCAGAAAAGAGATAAAGCAGTACCGCTCATATTTTAATCAGACTTTCAACAATTCCATTTAACATCATGATTACCCAACTTTTCTATAAAATAATAATCACATTTGAAAATGAATAATTACATATATTTCTGTATATAACAAATCATGTAAAATACCCAAAAAAAATATTACTGTAAGATATAAAATCATAACAATTGCAGTCATATATCTTTTTTATTTTACCACTATGCAACTAACTACTAAAGTCACCAATAATTCCGCATTATTGAGTTCAAAAAGAACTGATTTATAAGAAATATCAAGTAAATTATTTTTGTAGATATCATACCTGAATAAATCGATTACTCATGAATAGTTTTTTTTCTTTTTTTTTAACAGTAACATTGCGTATTTTGAATAATCTTCAAAAAAATCATCTGATATCTTAGTCATAATCATCTTTACTTATTAAGCCATTTCCTCTCTCTAATCACATTATTAACTATTCCACCACTAAACTCTTTATTTCTTACTTACAATCTTATTCAATGTAAATCTAATGAACTTCGTCATATGACACTATACCGACAAGGGGGAGTGAATATTGTAAAGCCTTTAAAAATTTTAACTTTCATACATACACATATATAGTATAGCATTTCATATCAACATAATATCAGACATTTGATTTATACATCTCAACTTTTCAACTCATCATGAACACACTTTCAAGCTTTTTGGCAACACATTCATCATTATCATGTATAAGTATCTACCACTCATAATAAGCCCATCACATTTATCCACTACAAAGATTCAATCTTATTGATCGATTTATAATATTCAATTGTAATAGTAGCATCTTATCCATATTCCACCACCATTAATTAATCCATTACACACCATTAACACACATGTATATCAACTCGAACCATAATGATCCATCTCAATAAATCAATATATTCACTAAGTTATACTTACTTACTTATTCCCTTTCCGTATTATTGACGGTAGCTCGGTTGGAAAGCATCTCTACTTAACAAAACAATCTCATCAGGGTCGGGAGATATCACACTATCACGTCCACATATGGCATGTATAGCTAGACTTTCTCACACATGCTACGGTAGTCCGAGAATTGACTAAACCATAGCTCTGATACCACTAAATATAACACCTCTTACCAATGTTTAATGTCGGAACAAGGTACGAGGCATCACTCGATTTTTACACTTACAAATACACAAACCGACTATAAAATTTCTTTCAATTTAGAATCTAATCACATTCTTATCATATATACATTAATTCATTTACTAAAATGCAAGCATACTCGTTCATTTATTGTATCATTACGACTCATAACATAGCTACTATTAGTCATATCACATGGTATTATACAACAATAAAATTTCCATTAATTTAGGCCAACATTCTAGGCCAACTCAGTAACATATATATATTCAAGTCCTTATACATGTCATAAACTTATAAATATTTCAGAATCTTTTAATACTAACCTCAGCCTGATAGTGTGATAGTATCTCCGGCGACCTCCAACTCGAGCTAGCATCTAAAACTCTATAAGAAAAAAGAAGGGAAAGGAGTAAGCATTATAGCTTAGTAAGTGAATATGTAAACAATAATAATAATACATTATTAATGGCATTTATAAATCCCAAAATATGTCTCCACCATTATACAATCTTAATCTCACGTGAAATTATCATTTACTTAAAATCAGTACAAGCTGTCCATTCGAGTCCCAGTCACTAAATTATTTTTCTCTAGAGGTACAGACTCCAAATTAAGATCCATAAATTTTCTCAGAAACTAGACTCATATGTCTTCTAACCATAAAAATTTCAGAACTTTTGGTTGGGCCACTTAATACAGTTTATTCATTGAAATCTCCCTTATTTCTTGGTTCAGCAGCTCTGACCACTCTTCACTAAAATTTCAATTTCTCTTTATACAGAACTCGAAAGATATTCATGTTTGTTTCTACTAAAAATAGATTCAATTAGGAATCCATCCATATGAATTTTGTTCTATAAATATTTTTGTACAATTTTTAATAATTTTTCGAACTCAAAACAGGGGATCACGAAGTCATTCTGAACCAGTCTCAAAAAAATATAAATATCTCAAAATATAGAATTCTTTTGCTTGCTCTGTTTCTTTTATATGAAAATAGACTCAATAATATTTAATTCTATATCTCATTCAGCTTTAATTCGATTTATACCATTTTTGGTGATTTTTCAAAGTTACTCCTCTACTGTTGTTTGAAACTGTTTATTCCAAATTTCAACTCTTTCACTAAAATTTCTTATTGTTAACTTTCAAGTTAATACTTATCCATTTTCATCTTATCAAAATTCAATTACATATCTAACTCATAATTCAAAACTCATATATTCATATTCCGGTACTTATCCCCACAATTTTCATGTTAAATTCCATTTAGCAAACTTGTTTCTCCCGGTGAACACTTCGGAAAGTAACAATATCCGGTGGTTTTAGCACATAGCTCCACCTTCTGTAATTAATGCCTAACTTAGTGGTATATGCATAGAGCACCACACTATTGGACTAACATGTAATTGTGGCAAACGCACTTAGCGCCACTTTTCAAATTAACATGTATAACCGTGGCATATCCACTTAGCACCACGTTACATGTTTAACCGTGGCACATCCACTTAGCACCACGTTACACGTATAACCATGGTATATCCACTTAGCACCACGTTTTTCCATTCCGAAGGTTCAACCAGGATTTCCTCATTTAATCTCAATTCATCAACCATCACCGTTTATGTCCATTAATTGTACAATACTAAAACTTATTTCACATGTCACAAAATAAAATATCATAACATAATAAAAAAAACAATACATTATTTCCATATAAACTTACCTCAGTGTAAAATATAGAAATTTTACAATTTAATCCACAATCTTTTCTTTTCCCCAATCCAGGTCGATTTCACGTCTTTCTTGATAATTGAGCTTGGAAGCTTGAAAAACCCTAGCCATGGTTTCTCCATGCTATTTTCAGCCTTGAGGAAGAAGATGAGCAAAAATTGGCTTTTAATTTGATTTTTTTAATTCATTTAATCATTAAATGACCAAAATGCCCCTAACTAAAAAAATATTCTTTTTTCACCCATTTCATATCCATTTTTGGCCAATAAATTAACCAATGGTCTAATTACCATTTAAGGACCTTCAATTTAAAATTTCATAACAATTGGACACCTCTAACATGTAGAACTCAACTTTTGCACTTTTTACAATTTAGTCCTTTTGACTAAATTGAGTGCCCAAACGTCGAAATTTTCGTATGAAATTTTTATAAAATAATTTTATAAAAATGTAAACCATAAAAAATATAAATAAAACACATTTCAATTAAACACCTTTACCTTCTAGAATGCACATTTTACTACTTTTGCAATTTAGTCCAATTTATCAAATTGGACACACAAACAATAAAATTTTGTAACGAAAATTTCACAAAATATTGTAAACACAAAATAAATTTTAAAAATCAATCAGAATAAATATTTTGACCTCGAATTTATGGTTTCGTAACTACTATTCCGTTTAGGCCTTGTATCGAGCTATTACACAAAGTGGTTGTCACCTAAGACTCTGAACGATGAGGGCTACTTTGTTCCTTTGCTTTGCTTCTATGATGATGGCTCTCCAAGGTGGCCGACAAGGGCTCTTTAAGAGGTTTAATTGCTAAAATCTCTATGAATGGATGATGCTAGGCATAGGGAAATGAAGAATGCTAAGAGAATTAAAAAAAGAGAGAATGATGATGGATGAGGGATAATTGACGAATGGTGAAATGGAGTCTTATTTATAGGTGAGGAAAGGAGAGTAGTTTACTAAAAATTGCAAAGTTTCATCTCTTCAAGTATCTTCAATAGGTGGCCAGCCATGAATTGAGGAATTTGAGCTGATTTTTGCTTTATTTTTGCTCAATTCAAGTGCCACAACAACTCAGGACTGAGACTCAATCAAGGGCAAATCTTCGGGCAAATCTCTAATTTCTTCAACATTGTAAAGACCTTGTGTAATTAAACTAAAAAGTGGTTTATGTAAATAGCCATATGTAGCCGATAATTGGGTTGACTTGGTCTCTAATTTGGATGGTTTTGTTATCCAACAAAGCTATCAAACCTGTCCAAAATAAATCAACAAATTAAAGGACCAAAGAACAAAATTTATCCAATTTAATTAATTAATTAAAACCAAATTTATTAATGAAATATTTTAAAATGAATTATTAAATATAATTTTATATTTTATTATTTAATTTAATCATGCATGGCCCATTTAATGTCTTAAAAATATAGTGTGTTCAAATAAATATAAAATAAGCCATTTTATGCATGACAACTATATAATAAAGCATAAAATCACATTTTAATAATTTCTATGTCCTATTTTCCATTTTTTCTCATATGTCATTAATTTATTAAACAATTAGTTTGTTTTAACAATGAATTTAAGTAAAAAGGTGTTCTAACAATGAATTTAAGTAAAAATGTGTAAATTACATAGGAAAAATCCTATAAATTTTTCAGTTTACACACCCCCAAACTTAAATCATTGCTCGTCCCGAGTAATGTTCATGCACAGCAAAAAAGTCTTACTAAGGCAAAATTGCTAATAGTGCAAGCAGCATCAATCTTTGTCCCATAATCATGCATTAATAACTTCATGTTCATAGATCTTTTTTATTAACAAGTAATTCATATGCAAACATTTTGAGAATTTTATAATAAGTTCAACATATGCCAACATGAATCATGGTTTATATGTATGTTATAGCCACAAATAACATTCTTCATTCAACATAATTTCTTATCAATCAAGCAAACAATCATAAGGCTTACTTATGATCTTCATATTTCAAACTTAGTACTTTCTCTCCACCAATGTAGGTGACATAATCATCAAATCAATAAGTTTTTTATAATGTTGTAATGGGACTTGGTTAAAGGTAGGGATTTTAAGAGATGAGACATTTTAGTTTCAAAATCTTAACCTTTAACTTTGTCTTGGATTCCTTGAAATACAACATGTTTCTTTAAGTGAACCTTTGGAGCACCCCAAACTTATTTTGAACTCATGCTCATACATTTTTTGGAGACTGAGCAACCTTTTCTTCGCTCTTTTTTTTTTTTAAATATGAGCACATACATCTTTTGAAAATTTTGTCAACTATTGATTACCAAGACAACTTTAGTTAAAATGGTACACAAAATTAGGATAACTTAAAAGGATGGTAATGTGGCTTATAATGTAGGTTCATTGTAATAAATAGGCCTTCAGCTTAAAATTACAATTTCAAGGGTCTAATATCATAAGGTTGGCTTGAAAAGGCTCAAACGATCTAAAGAAATAATGCCTATATCATTTTAGATTTTTATGTCTCCTAGTATTTCGCCTCAAGAAAGTTGCTAAGTCAATTCAAAAGATATAAACCTTCATACATGTTTAATCTCAAGAGAAACTAAGTCTTCGTGGCAAACATTACCTAAGACTAATATCATATAAGCATTCCATTCTTCATGATAACATACATTCACTCAGATAGAATCAACATTCATGCTTGCATACAAACTATATCATTAAAAAAATTTCTCTAAACATTCATTTATTAAAGCATTCTTATGAAAGAAATGATTGAACATACTTGAAAGTTTTAAAAATTTGAGCAATTTATTTGCCTTACCCCTTTTAAAAAGAAGCAATGTCCTCATTGTAAGAATAAAGTAATGAATGGAAACTAAACACCAGGTAGGGTTGTAAAGAAAGAGAGGTGAGTCATTAAGACTGCTTAAATACCAAGTCTTTCCTAATAACCCAATCCTAGACATGTTCATTCCCATTACCATATCACTTAGTCTTTTTCTTTCTAAAGAAGTGTTTATTCATGCTTGCTTTATTTTATTCAACAGAAATTAAATCCTAATTACGAAAGAAATAAATTTCTAAAGACCTAAAAAAAATTAAGTAAATAACAAGACAAGAATTCCCCCTTTTATTTGTCTGACTCATTCCCATTGTCTTCTTTAGCTCCATCTCCACTTGCATAGTCAGTATCTTCGGTTCATGTCTCAAAAATAACATCTGGGAACTCAGGAACAAAAGTGTTAGAGATATTCTTAAAAGTATTTTGAATTGAATCATCTCTAATTTTTGCATATTTCCAGTAAGTTTGTTGTTGATTGTGCATGAACCTTGCACATATCCATCATAATTGACAACTCTGATTTCTTTGAAGTACTTGTAGAAGTCGGTATTGAAGTTGAGAATTCATGTTCAATACTGAGCTTGACTATTTCTTCTTCTGGCTCAGGGTTTACAGATCCTTCAGCTGGTTTAGGACTGTTCGGTTCCTTATTAGATTCTTCTTCTTTAGTGTCTATAACTAAATTAGCTTCAGTTTTAGTTTCATTTGTTGACTCCTCGGTATCTGGCTCAGTTGGCTCGCCTTGATTCAGCTCATGCACCCTCTCTACCAACATTTCAAGATCATGATTTGTAATGCATCTTTGAACATATTGCCCTTCAAATTTACTTGTATTTTAACATAGGCCCTTAAGCAAAGTGAAGTGATTAATGATGGGAAATAAGCACTTCCTGTCTTCTTTTTAGCACAATCATAAATCTTCTTGAGAATAATTTTCCCAACATTAATGGACTTTCCTGTCAAAATTGCATATAACAAGAGCATTCGTTCCATCGAGATTGTAGAACTATGTGAGATAGGCATAAAACTATAGCGGACGAAATAAAATCATACCTTTGCTATTAGTTTTAGGTATTCCCTTCGGTAAGAATGCTCCCAAACTTTCTTATAATCCATTAGGATCTCGGTTTTGTCACAACATCAAGCACTTGTTGAAGAAAATCCCAATTGATATTGTTCATCAAAGGGTAATACTCATCTTATTCAAAATCAGGTAAGTTAAACAAATCATTGATGGACTTAGAAGTAAGAGGTACCTTTTTCTTTCGAACGATGACCTCAGTAGCATCTTATGTAGTCAAACTAGCATATAACTCTCGAACTAGTTCATCATCGGGAAGTGAACGAGCATCGTAAAATTATTCACACTTGAGAGCATTGATTTTCTTTCTAATCGGCACAGGAACAACCATCAAGTCATTACTCTTCAAGTTATAACATTTTTTCGGCATCATAGGTTGATGCTTGAAGATTGAATCAAATCTCTCTTTCACTTCTTTATCGATCAAAATCGGGTTTTCAGGAGTAGTTTTGACAACCTAGTTCTTTTCCAAGACATGGTATCTTTTCCTGAAATTTCGTTAAAATTTCTGCACAAAGGGGAAAAAGAGAAATCGGCAAGGTGGCTAGGACTTGCTATGGCAAACACCTTGCGACGGCAATGAGGCTGCAACGGCGATGACAATGTGCGACAACAACGTCGGTGTGCAGTAGTGACAACGACAATGTGTAGCAGCGACAACGGCAATGTGTAGCAGCAATGACGGTGCTTCGGCAATCTTCTTGTGGCGAAAATAGGAGGTTTTGGTAACAGGGGAAGAGAAACTAGGGTTTATTTCGGGTTTTGAGGCTAGCAGTACTAAAGGGAAATTTAGGGATTTTTAGGGTTAAGCAAATTGCTTTGAGGGATATGAAAAATAGTAGAATGAAAAGGGGTTTATATAGGGAAGAATTAGGGCAACTCGAAATACAAAAATTTATATACTTTTTCATACCTATTTTTACTTAAATTCATGCAAATCCGGTTAAATTCTTGTCGAAAAATAATTAATTTCTATAAAATAATTAAATTGTGCATAAAATAAGAATATGCTGAATTTTAATTAATTTTATAATTAATTTTGATTAATTTTGATTATTTTCGACAGATTTGCACAAAGGGCGAAAAATGGCCCAGCAGGCATTGCTAGAAGAACAAAACCAAGAAGCAATTTGAAGTATCAAGGAGAATTAATTTCCAGCATAAGACGGTCCAATTATGTGTATTAATTCATAATATAATTAATTTTAATTTATTCCCAATTTAATTTGGGCTAAATAAATTATTATTAAGTAATTATGGAAAAAGTGGTCCAGTTGAACCGCACCGGTAGAACCGAACAAAGTGAACCCGACCAGCCACAAATTGGGCAACCCAGAACCATCCACATGCTGACCCAAATCAGCTTTTTAGCTGATTAAATAAGCTTGCAAAGAAGCCCTTGAAGAACTTTCAAAGTTGCATTGAAACCCCTCCAAAATATATGGCTTTATAGATTTGCCCCAAGCCTAAAATCGCAAAGTTGAAACTATCAACCTTGCCATATGTGTGGCCGGCCAAGGGAGAGCTCTTTGGCTGACAAATTCTACTATTTTTAGCTACCACATTCAGCTATAAAAGGCCCCCTTGGCTGATCATTCAAGGTATCACTCACTCCTTCATTCTCTTATTCACTCCTCTTCTCTCCATTCTCTCTTTTCTCCAAAAATTCCCTTGCTCTTGTGCCGATTTGTCCTCTTGGGAAAAGGCTCTCATCAGCCATTTGGAGCAGCAATTGGATGTTCATAACCACCTTGATAGCCGAGGACAACAGAGAACGAAGAACGGAGCATGCTAGTCAAGCCACAGAGACACATCGCATTTGATTCTTGTTCCTTATCTTTTTAATTTTTGTTGTTGTTTTGACAAACATATTTATGAATAATTCGTCTACTTAAATTGTTAATATTGTGTTTATGTTATTATAGGCCTTGTTAAATTGCTTGATTAAGTAAAATCAAGCCTAAGTTATTCTTGTATTATAATTGTTAGATAACTAATGAATTAATTATTTAAACGGATTGAAATTGTAATTAATGGACACAGTACTTAATCAGTGCATGTTTATTCTTCTAAGGCAGCTGAAGGTTAAATTAGCATTGTATTTGGTGATACATATGCCTTGCATAACTTGCAAGATTATTGTGATTAAATTGTTTCAAGGTAGGAGTACTTTGTTACCTCACATAGTGTTTTATGTACTTATTAGATTAGTTAATCATTTGAAATGACATAGGAATATGAAAGAGATTATTTTAATTTAATGAGAATGTATGTGCAATAACATGTTTTCTTATTAGAATCCATTTAATCGGCCGAATTGACATAGGGATATGTCAAGAGATGAACGGATTTGTATAGGTGAATATGTTCATAAGTTAGCAAATTACCGGGTTGCCGTGAAATTATTCATAGCAGCGTGAACATAAGTTTAATAATTCTAAGTTAAGAAGTGAAATTAATCTAACACAATTAAGCCATATTGATTAAATTCATATTTTGAAACCGTGCATTAGAACTTTTATTTTTTTTGTCTTTTATTTATTTTACTTAGTTTTAAAACATAGTTTTTAAACGCTCTTTTCAAGAAATTATTTTTACCTTACTAAAGTTTTTTATATTACTTTCATAAATAATTCTTTTACAGTCCCTGTGGGTACGATAACTCGAGATTTACTTGTCACTTGATTACTTGTTGCGATTGTGTACACTTGCACATTTTCGTCATTCCAAGTTTTTCGCACCATTATCGGGGACTGTTTTAAAAGACATTACTTGTGAAATTGTTAATTTTTCATTTTGGGCTATTTTTTCTGTTAAATTTTAATTCTAATTTTTTTATATTTATTTTAGGTGTTTATGAGTATTGATCAAATCATTGGCTTACTCTCCGTAGACCCTAAAATTGAAAAGACTTCCTGACAAAGGAGAATACAAGTGAACCAAAGAAGGACCGAAGATATGAATTTTAAAAATCCAAACCAAAATCCAGGAGGAACATTCGCTTATAATACTCACAATCTGATTATTATTGCCGATGACAAAAACTGTGCCATTCAACAATATGCCATTCCTTTATTCGACAAGCTCAATCCGAGTATTAGGAGACCAGAAATCGAGGCACAACATTTTGAGCCGAAGCCGGTCATGTTCCAAATGTTGCAAAATATGGGTCAATTTAGTGGGATTCCTACTGAAGATCCACATCTTCATCTTCGGCTAGTCATGGAAGTGAGTGACTCATTTAAACTAGTCGGGGTGACTGATGATGCCTTGAGACTGAGATTATTTCCATACTTCTTAAGAGATAGAGCACGAGTGTGGTTGAACTTCCTACCGTCCGGTTCCATAACTACATGGCAATAGTTGGTTGGACGTTTCTTAAGGAAATATTTCCCTCCATCTTTAACCACCAAGATCCGAAATGAAATAATTTCATTTCAGCAACTTGATGAAGAATCTTTATATGAAGCATGGGAGTGATTCAAGGAGTTATTACGGAAGTGCCCTCATCACGGCATTCCTTACTGCGTTCAAATGGAGACATTCTCAATATACATACTAGAATAATGGTGGATGCTTCGGCAAATGGAGCCCTTCTTTCTAAGTCTTATAACGATGTTTACAATATTATTGAAAGAATTGCCAACAGTAACTATCAATAGCCAACCAACCAGCAACCTCAGAAAGACGAGTAGCAGGAGTACATGAAGTGGACACACTTGGTTCTTTGGCAGCCTAGGTATCCTCTATATCTTCTATGCTTAAGAACATAACTGTTAATGGTTTCAATGGTAATCTGTCAGGTCAACAGCCGAACCAATTTGAGAATATTTCTTGTGAATACTGTGAAGATGGCCATATCTTTGAAAATTGCCCATTGAATCAAGAGTCAAATTATTACATGGGAAATCAGAATTGGAATGGTCCATAATCAAATTTTGACAACTCTTCATAATAGAATCATCCAATTTCTCCATGGAGTAATCAATAGGTGGACCATAGTGACTCTGTTATGCCATTTCAACCAAATTATCCGTTAGAATATTCTCAACAAGTGCAACAACTCCCACCAACTGAATCTTTAACTGATCTTGAGAATCTGCTGAAGGCATATATAGCGAAGAATGATGTAACACCCCAAACCCAGCCCAAATTTTGTGGCCGTATTTGGAGGTGTCACATTGAAGTGTTTGAAATCGTGAACTCAATCATGTCTTACTTTGATGTAAAACCCTTTTTAGGTTGAAAGAAATCAGTAATCCACTTATCTGGGTTAATCCAGTTATAAGAGTAGTTTTACTTTTGAAAACTTGTTAGTTGCAGAAGCTTTGTTTCCAAACCATTCATTGTGTTATCACGAGATTTTGGAAAACATATATCATTTATAAAATCGCGGTCTAGAGCTATCAAGTTCAAAAGATGGATAAACAACCCCAAATTAAGTTTAAAGTTTGACTAATGGCCTTATTACAAACCCAAAATAAAATCAATAACCAAAGAAAATGAAATCCAAATACAATTTAAAAGCAAAGTGTGGCCATCTCCAAGTCCCACGTAGCACCAAATCGTCTAAGCCTCAAAATTACCTGCAAAGTAGGCAGATGGGTAAGTTTACGAAAACTCAGAGTGTAACCCCAGAATAACAATGTAATAGGATCAGACTAGGCCAAAGCCCATTATAGTAACATATCACAATCAGTGGACCTAAGCCCAGTACAGTAACAGTATAGCATGCAATAAGAATCCTACCCAACCATCCTCTACACTCCATCTCCGTCCAACCCATCACACCATGTGAGGATATACTCAACCCATCCAACCCTACACTCTATAGTGTAGTACCGATGCGGCACTATCGTGAAAATGTAGCAGTGCTGCCAAAATATTAGGCTAGAAGCCATCAGATTAATACAGCGAAGCTACCAGTACAGAACACTTCCTCCATAAGCATATACCCGACCCCATACAATGCAACATACTCAATGTCATGCTATAATGATATAGAATATAAGTGCATATATAACATTCCATGGCATAAAATATTATTCAGAAAGTATACAGAGTCAAATCAGTCATTTTGCCCTTAGGGGCATTTCAGTTATTTACCAGTGTGGGGCTATGTATGTAAGGGACCATCAATAGGCCCATGGTCGTCTAGCGACACGTGCAACCAAATAGTCCAGAACTCAAATATGGGCTAAGGCCTTCCTTGCGACCCACAGCCCGTTGGGCCCATCCGGCCTATTTCGGCCCATCTCACAGAACCGCTCTTAATGGACGTTTTTCCAATGCAGGGCTACAATCTGTGGCCTTAATTAATCACATGCGTGGTCGCACACCTATGTGGCCAACATTCAATGCGTCAGCTTTTCGGCATTTGCTGTTTCGGCATTTTGCATTTGTATCCAAATAGTGCGATAAACACACACATATATACGATGAATGAGCAACACTTCATGCTGTCGAACCTAAATCCAAACATAAGCCCATGTTAGTTCCTTAAACGCTAAAGAACATGCACCCTCACAACACCTTCCCATCGAACGATGATGGTTGCTTACCTTGAATAGCAATCGGTTTCTCCCCTATATCCTTGATTGAAGTCGCCTTCCAAACCCTAACCAACACTATATACTATTATCACCTTTTTAACCTAAGACTGAATAAGAAACAGATTA
The DNA here is from genome assembly GCA_020496765.1 of Gossypium stocksii. Lineage (NCBI taxonomy): Eukaryota > Viridiplantae > Streptophyta > Magnoliopsida > Malvales > Malvaceae > Gossypium > Gossypium stocksii. Next base: position 33,353,069 of record CM035627.1, read on the forward strand.
AAACCAATAAACAACGGCTTACCAAATAAAGAAAGTGAACCCATAAAAGTGAAAAGGTATGGGCTCCACACCTTTCTCAACAAATTTGAACCCCTAACAGATTCGACCAAGATATGGAGTTAAAAGACAGCATCCAAGTGAAAGAAAAATAATAGAGAAGAAAGGGATACTTTTAACCTTCAAATAAAGCAATCGACATTTGTGTTCAAGACGACATACCAAAACTTACCACGACTCTAGACTAGAGTTGCTCCAAATCGCATAAGAATCAATTGCCGCAATTGAGGACAAAAGGAAGAAGAAATATGGAAGCAAGGTTTCAGCTTGAAGAACCACAGACCCTAAATTCGGCTTATAAGGAACAATAAGCAAAGAAGAAGGCCAATCGGCCAAACAACAAGTCGAAAGAAGAAGTAATGAAAAGAGAAAAACAAATTGAGTAGAGAAGAACCAAAGCAAGAAATAGAAGAAAGACAATCGGTCTAGGGAAAATCGATTGAAATCAAAAATAAAAGAGAGAGATTGGATTCGAGAGAAGAAATGAGAGAAAGAAGTCGGCTAGAGAAAGAAAGATAGAGGTTGATGAGCTCAAAACAAAATTCGGCTATCCAGGAAAATAGGCATTCGGTTTAGTTAGAAGTAGAAAATGAAACATAAAAAAAATGCTCCAATGGTCAATTTGGCCTCCACCAAAATGCAAAAGAGAATTAAAGAGCAACTGTCGAAAACAAGAAAGCAATAATTTCCCAAAAAGCAATTTCAGCAGCCCCCTATGCCTATGACCGAATTAGCCACCAAAGAGTCCCCATTTCGGCACAACACCCTTCCCATTTCAAATTTCCCCAACACTGTCCACATTACCCTCCTCCCAACCGAAACAACCTCATCCAAATCCCTTAATCTGCTCCTTATGACCGATTCAAGCTCTCCTCCATCAGTGTTTGATTCCAACACAACCACCTACCTTGCAAGAGCAGTAAAAATGCTACTCCCTAGTGCATGAGGTAGCTCGAACCTGAGGCCCCTAGACGCACCTTACTCCTTGCCTTACCACTAGACTAGCATGCCTTTCATGTCACAAACCCCAAACAATACTTTAAAAGGCTCCTACCCCGACACCAAGATCCTAATAAGTGCCAAAAAATGAAAAAAATTTCCTAGGCTAATGCTCAAACCCCGGCCTTCCCAGGCCCCCCAATCATGCCCAAACACGCTAGCTACTACAGCAAACACGCAATTATGCTATTTCATGCACCATTAAAAACTCTACACATTAGGGCGTTACAAATGATACCACTTTAAGAAATCTAGACAATCAAATGGGTTAGCTAACCAATTAACTTCAAAATAAACCTCAAGGTATTTGGCCAAGCGACATAGAAAATCCAACAATTTTGGGCAAAGAACATTGCAAAGCAGTCTTTTTTCCAAGTAGAAAGACATTGAAGCCCAAAGCTGTCGAGGTTGAAGATTATGCCTATTGTAGCTAAAACCAAAGAGGAAGTTCAACTAAGTATTGAAACTCTTGTTCTACAAAAGTCAGATACAGTGATTCTTGATGAGGTAAACTCAAACCAGTTAGTTTTGATTACCTAACAACCTTGTCAAATACAAAAAAACTTCCACAGGAGAGTTGTCTGGTTAAAGCCAAGATGGAATCGCTGGCTTCTACAGAATTGGAGCTCAATTCTTTAGATGATCCGTTAAAACATATTCTACTAGAGGATTCACCAAGTGATGATGAAGACAAGGAATGTTTGGCTTGGTTAGAAGCTAATTCAAAGGAATTCATTCAAGAAGCTCACTCGAATCATTAGAGTTATCATCTCAAGAGTATATGCAACCAAAGTCGTTAATTGAAGAGCCAACTAAAGTGGAACTTAAGATTTTGTCTCCTCATTTGAAATATGACTATTTAAGTTTGTCTTCAACTTTACCTATCATTATTTCAATTGAGTTCACCAAAGATCAAGAAGAAGAGGCACTTGTGATTTTGGAAAGGCACAAGAAGGGTGTCGGATGGATTATTTCACATATTCGAGTCATGGGTTAGAGGATTTGTAGGAATTACAGGAAGTTAAACAAGCCCACCAGGAAAGATTATTACAGGTTTTCTTTCCCTAATAAGATGTTGGACAAATTTGATGGGAAAGAATATGATTACTTCCTTGATGGTTATGGTTGGTATGACAAATGGCCATTTGACACTAGCATGGTCAATGACGATCCTGAATAAAATGGAGGGAGTTCTCTTCACTTTCTCTATCGTTATTTTATATTTTTAGTTTTTTTCTCATTTGAATAAATGGTAGATTTGGATAAAATTTTCTTTGGTTCATTACATTACTTAAAACTCTATCTAGGAGATTGGGATTTAAGCGGGACCATCTGTGACCACTCAAGTCTTTCTTGGGAGTTTAATTTAATGTAATTTTTCAAAAAAATATTTTTCTAAATAGTCGATAGAATTTAAGTTTTTGTTTTGTTTAATAAAAGGTCAACTTTTAACCCAAACACTAATTTCTTTGAGTTTTTTTAGTACAGGAGCTTAAGATCCAAAAATGAGCTGCCATTGGGCTTAAGACACTACTAAGAAGGGAAATATTCAACCCTTTTCTGGACAAACCTATATCTCTGAATCACTATCCTAAACACCTTCATTCGAGGTCACCAACTATCACACCTAAACTATCCTTAAAACTGCCACCTCTTCAACTCCAAACCTTACCCTCAGCTACTCATCCACCTATCCAAAACTGAAACCACCCTTAACAGATTTCCTAAGTTCGACGCTGAGAGTTCCTTTAGCTAGCACCATTCCATGAAGTGAACAATTTGGTATAATGGCTATGCTGCAACACATTTAGTTGCAGCAACAAGCTTACTAGAGATATTCAAAAATAAGGGATGACTCAATGAGAAGCGCTCTTATGATAATATAAAATGACCTGTTTATTTTTGTGCCTAAGTTTCCAAATTTCGTATTTGAACCATAGAGTCCACTTTTGAAGAAGGAGCAAAGCGATTCATGCAACAACAAAGATGATAGAGCAAAAGATGAGTCAAATTCAGAAGGATTTGCAAATAAATAAAAAGGGGGGATCTTGACTTTATTTTATTTCTTTCTTAAGATTAGGTTTTATTAGGAATTTTTATTTTTGCATAATAAATAAGAGAGGAAAACCATGAAACAAGTCACAAAGTCTAAAGTGTGGCAATAGATATATACATGTCTAGGATTGGATTTACAAAGAGCTTGGTATTTAAGCAGTCAAATTGACTCACCTTCTCTTTTCTAGAATCCTACCTGGTGTATAGTATCTATTTACTTCAAACAATGAGGACATTGTTCATTCTAAGTAGAGGGACTAAAAAATTGAAATTATTTCCACTCAGAATAAAATTTTCTTTTAATTATGATTAGGATATATTTTGTTCAATAATTTGAGATTTTGTTAAGTATGCTAAACTTTAGTATGAATAAAGTTCTATTATTTCAATAAACTATTATGTTAGCTTAATAATGATATGAATGTATTTTTAATAAAGCATGCAAATCGTACGATAAATTTTTAGTTCCTTACGAAAAAAATTAGGCATGCAAGAAAGTTTAAGTCTTTAGAATTGACTTAGTGGTTTGTTGAAGCAAAATCCTAGGAGCATGGAATGTTGAAAACGATTTAGGCAATTAATGTTTGGACCGTTTGAGCCTTTCAAGCCAACCACAATAAGTTTATCCTTTAAAACCCAACTTTGAGACTATATGGCCTAATTTTATTTGGACCTTTGCAATATTTAGCCATCACTTTTCTCTTAATTATCTTTAATTTGTCCCAAACACTAGACTCAGTACTATTCAGAATATCGTTTGAAAATAAGTTTGGGGGAGTTGAAAAGAAGTATCAAATGCTCAAAAATTGTAGTACATGAAGCAAGTGCTCGAATTCAAAAAAAAAGTACCTGAAAATAGATGTACAAAAGAGCATGTGAAAGTAAAGTAAGTTGGTGTATCGAAGGTAAAAATTCCGAAGGTTCGATTTACGCTGAGTCTAGGGTTTTAAGCAAAAAATTATCTTTCTTTTACCTACCCCTAGCCTAGCCACATTACAACCTTAGTAAAGACCTATTGATTCAAGTTTCTATGCTACCTACATTAGTGGAGAGAAATTGCTATGATCAACATATGAAGACATAAGTTAAACTTAATGATTGCAGCTTAGTCTTGAATAAAGGAATAAAAATCAAATTGGTAAAGGGTTAACATGCCTTTATAAAAATCAAATTGGTAAAGGATTTAGTCTACATTATGCTATTATAATAGTTGTTGAGATTAATTTGAACGATATGTATACTTAAGTAGCATAACTATCAAATTTCTTGTTTCTGAGCATAAGTATACCGAATTCATAATTTTGGGAAGAATGTTATTCTGAAGGAGTTTTTCAAAGGTGTTTCCGAGAAATTCTTTTCAAGTTTATGCATTACTCGAGACGAGCAATGAATTAAGTTTGGGGGTGTGGAAACACAAAAATTTATATACTTTTTCATACCCATTTTTACTTAAATTCATGCAAATCCGGTTACATTCTTGTTGAAAAATAATTAATTTCTATAAAATAATTAAATTGTGCTTAAAATATGAACATGATGAATTTTAATTAATTTTATAGTTAATTTTGATTAATTTTTATTATTTTCAATAGATTTGCATAAAGGGCGAAAAATAGCCCGATAAACATTGCTAGAAGAATAAAACTGAGAAGCAATTTGAAGTATCAAGGCGAATTAATTTCCAGCCTAAGACGGTCCAATTATGTGTATTAATTCATAATATAATTAATTTTAATTTATTCTCAATTTAATTTTGGTTAAATAAATTATTATTAATTAATTATGGAAAAAGTGGTCCAATTGAACTAGACCGGTTGTACCGAACAAAGTGAGCCGAACCACCGACAAATTGGGTGGCCCAGAACTGTCCATATGCTGACCCAAATCAACTTTTTGGCTGATTAAATAAGCTTGCAAGAGGCCCTTGAAGAACTTTCAAAGTTGCATTGAAATCCCTCCAAAATATATGGCTTTATAGATTTGCCCCAAGCCTAAAATAACAAACTTGAAACTATCAACCTTGCCACATGTGTGGCTGGCCAAGGGAGGGCTCTTTGGCTGAAAAATTTTGCTATTTTTAGCTGCCAAATTCAGCTATAAAATGCCCCCTTGGCTGATTATTCAAGGCATCACTAACTCCCTCATTCTCTCACTCACTCCTCTTCTCTCCATTCTCTCTTTTCTCGAAAAATTCCATTGCTCTTGTGCTGATTTCTCCTCTTGGGAAAGAGGCTCTCATCAGCCATTTGGAAAAGCAATTGGGTGTTCATAAGCCACCTTGATAGCCAAGGACAACGGAGAATGAAGAACGGAGCATGCTAGTCAAGCCACGAAGAAAGACCAGATTTGATTCTTATTCCCTATCTTTTTAATTTTCGTTGTTGTTTTGACAAACATGTTTATGAATATTTATGCTGTTGAAATGGTTAATTTAATTAATTTAGCTTGAATTTAATTCGTGTTAGGTTGATTGCATTTCGTCTACTTAAAATTGTTAAAATTGTGTTTATGCTGTTATAGGCCTCGGTAAATTGCTTGATTAAGTAAAATCATGCCTAAGTTATTCTTGCATTATAATTGTTAGATAACTAATGAATTAATTATTTGAACAGATTGAAATTGTAATTAATGGACACAGTACTTAATCAATGCATGTTTATTCTTCTAAGGTAGCTGAAGGTTAAATTAGCATTGTATTTGGTGATACATATGCCTTGCATAACTTGCAAGATTATTGTGATTAAACTGTTTCAAGGTAGGAATACTTTGTTACCTCACATAGTGTTTTATGTACTTATTAGATTAGTTAATCTTTTGAATTGACATACGAATATGCAAGAGATTATTTTAATTTAATGAGTATGTATGTGCAATAACATGTTTGCTTATTAGAATCCATTTAATCGGTCGAATTGACATAGGGATATGCCAAGAGATGAATGGATTTTTATAGGTGAATATGTTCGTAAGTTAGCAAATTACTGGGTTTTCATGAAATTATTCGTAGCAGCATGAACATAAGTTTAATAATTCTAAGTTAAGAAGTGAAATTAATCTAACACAATTAAGCCATATTGATTAAATTCATATTTTGAAATCGTGCATTAGAACTTTTATTTTTTACTTTTATTTTATTTTACTTAGTTTTAAACCATAGTTTTTAATCGCTCTTTTCAACAAATTATTTTTACCTCACAAAAGTGTTTTAAATTACTTTCATAAATAATTCTTTTACAGTCCCTATGGGTATAATAACTCGACATTTACTTGTCACTTTATTACTTGTTGCAATTGTGTGGACTTGCACATTTCTATCTTTCCAGCAACATGTAGCAAAAAGTTATCGACATTAGGGTTACTTGGGCGGCAAGTGATGGAAGTGGCAGCAATAGGCATGGATTTTTCCCTCCTTTTTGTTATCTTGGGCCTCAGACTCAAACTGTATTTATAGACTTATTCAAGAAAAAAATTGATTAGTACTTGGGCGAAATTTGACCCCCTTTATTAACATAAAAATTTAAAATTTAAACAAAACAAATGAAACTTAAAATTTTTAAATCATAATTAGAAAATTTCTTCTTAATAAATTACATTAAATTAATTCCCAGGAGAGGTTGGAAGGGTCACAACGGTTCCGCTGAAGTTCCAATCTCCTTAGATAGAATTAATTAAATGTACTAAGTTAAAAAAATAAGTTCTACTTATTTATTTACAAAACAAGTTCATGAAAAATCAAGGGTCTATTAATTTGAACGAAGATTCGAGTCGCTCAACTTTACCATCCCAGTAGTGTTTGAGATGTTGACCATTAACTTTAAATGTACCTCCGTAATTGTTGTATAATTCAACAGCTCCATAAGAATAAACTCGGTAGATGGTATAGGGTCATTTCCATCGGAATTTGAGCTTCATAGGAAATAACTTCAACCTTGAATTAAACAACAAAACCTTCTGAACTTCTTTAAACTTGCGAGGTTGTATATGACTATCATGCCATCTCTTTGATCTTTCTTTACACATTTTGGCATTCTCATAAGGAAACAACCTCAGTTCCTCTAACTCATCAAGTTGTAACATCCTTCTCTCACCGGATTGCTTAAGATCAAAGTTCAACTACTTCAAAGCACAGTGAGCTCTGTTCTCCAACTCTAATGGCAAATGACATGCCTTTCCAAAGACTAACCGATAAGGAGTCATTCCCAACGATGTCTTCAATGCTGTTCGATAGGCCCATAATACATCATCGAGCCTTCGAGACCAATCTTTTTTGCTAGGGCGTACTGCCTTTTCAAGGATACCTTTGATTTCATGGTTCACTCTTTCAGCTTGCCCATTAGACTGGGGGTGATAAGTAGTAGCAATCTTCTGCTTAAGATCATATTTTTCAAGCAACCACTTGAGCCATTTGTTCACAAAGTGAGCACCTTCATCACTAATAATAGCTCGTGGTGTCCCAAATCGTGAAAACACATGCTTATGTAGGAATCATATAACTACCTTAGCATCATTTGTAGGGTATGCTTCAGCTTCAATCCACTTGGATACATAGTCCACAGTAACGAAGATGTATTTGTTCCCATACGAAGAAGGAAACGAGCTTAAGAAGTCAATACACCATACATCAAATAATTCAATCTCCAAAATTCTGTCAAGGGCATCTCATTCCTCCTTTATATATTTCCAATCCTTTGGCATTTATCACAGTTCTTCACATAAGCATAAGCATCTTTAAATAGTGTAGCCCAAAAAAAATATGCTTGTAAAATCGTTGCTATAGTATGTGAACCACCAAAGTGTCCCCCACTTGGAGATGAATGGCAATGATACAAGATCTCAGCAATCTCACTTTCAGCTACACGCTTTCGCATTATATTATCCGCGTATTATTTAAACAAAAATGGGTCCTCCCAAAAATAATACCAATTATCATGAAGGAATTTCTTCCTTAGCTGGTATGTCATTTCTCGAGGGATTATTCCACATGCAAGATAATTGGCAAAATCAGCAAACCAAGGTGTTTCATGAATTTGACTTACATCAAATAAGTGTAACACCCTTTACTCGTATTCGACGCCAAAACAGTGTACGAGGTATTACCGGACTTATTACACAAACGAACACGCACTTTGGGGCCATAAATTTGTGTCCAAATTAAAATCATTTGCATCCAATCATAAAGTCCCTACAACGAGCCTACGAGGCCCAAAACATACATTGGAAGTGAATCGGGACTAAAACATAAACTTTAGAAAATTTCACGAAACTTAGGAAATTTTTCCACAAAACAAGGGTCACACGCCCGTGTGGTTATGGGACACTCCCGTGTGGGCAGGCCGTGTGGTCACAGACGCCCGTGTCCCTAACCCATGCAACTCTTTGTTTATGACGTCATCAACATTTGAAGGTCACACGGCCAAATCACATGCCCGTGTGCTTAGGCCGTGTGGTCAATTTAATTTTCATATTTTTTCATAAAATAGGTGCATACTTCACATGCCCTGGGCACACGCCCGTGTTCAAGGCCGTGCCGTCCATACAGTTGAGACACACGCCTGTGTCTCTGCCCGTGTGCTCAACTTTGAGCATTCTATTTCTCGAAATTTAGGTACTGGGGACACACAGCCTACCCACACGCCCATGGGGCTGACCGTGTGTCACACATGGCCTAGACACACGCTCGTGTGTTTACCCATGTGGACAAAATAAAGGCTATTTACCAAGCCCTTTTGTCACCCTTTTTCACACATACACTTACACCATTTCAAAGTCACCAAATAGAATATACTCAAGTAGCCAAAACATCCACACGTTATCATATTATAGGCCATTTCAATATGACCACCACTATACTAAACATTTACCATATTTCACTTATAAAACATACTCAAATCACAAGGCATAATATATACTTCACATGCATAAACCACAATCTAGAAATGATCCAACTTAAATGGCCAAATACACACTAACATTTACAAGCCAACTTAAGGTCGAACACCTTACTAAATGAACCAAATGACTTATACACTTTATACTCAACTAGCCTATACATGCCATAAAACCAAATTCACAAGCTTTTCAGTACCGATAAGATGGCTGGATAGTTTGATGAGATCTCCTATAGCTTCTAACCCGACAAGTCTTTAAAACCTTATAATCATGGGGAAAATAACACAAAGTAAGCTATAAAGCTTAGTAAGCTCATATGAAAATAAACACAACTTATTGAATAAACACTTATTAAGCAATTTCATTACTATGGTGTAAACTCATTGAATTTCACCTTTATACCATAATTCCAAACACGTAATTAACCAAAAGTTTCACAAGTTTATTTATTTCTATGTTCGTATGGATCAAATATCTCTGTATCAATTTGTCCATATTTACACTTACATAATTGAATATCATTATAATTTTATCCAATCTAATATTCATCACAATTACTTTAGCCAAGTTAAATCATGTAAAATATCACCATATAATGGTACTTCGCACACTATGTGCCATACTTACGTATAATTAAAAACAACTATAAATCATATTTCATATATCCTTCGATTCATAGTTCGATATAACCAAATATACAGATTATGGCATGAAATATACTCATACACAAATCTTTTTCCCATTTCATGTACATGAAACACTATAAGCTCACCATTTAACCTTCATTTGATTTTCACATGGATTTGATACATACCTGGTTTACTTAATTCAGTCTCACTTACATTCTCGTCTTGACTTTGTCCATTGAACACTTGGAATATTAACAAATATTTGGAAATCTTGCACATAAGTGCCACATATGTAGCCAAAGCTACCTCATATCTCATAACACATATAGGCTCTCTCTTGAGCTATTTACCAGTCTATTTGCACAAGCTGACGGTCGGGATGTAGCTACCTAGTACTGCTCACACAAGCTGTTTGGCATCCGCAACACATGCTGGATTACCTAGCCACTGGTAGGCCATACAAGACCAGCACCTAGGTCACATATGCGTAGTACAATGCCATATCCCAGATATAGTCTTACATATAATCACACACCGATGCCATAGCCCAACTATGGTCTTACACGGAAATCACATATCTCACCGATGCTATATCCCAGATATGGTCTTACACAAAAATCACATATCTCATATTGCCATGGTCTAACCATGGTCTTTTACCGTCAATTCATATTTTGCTATGAAACGATAGTTATCGATCCTTCGTTTTTTACTCATTTCAAACATTTAATTTAAATTTCACAATTCAATCAAATATATGATAATAAAGCATAATTAACACAATTCAACAATGTTTATTAACATATGAACTTACCTTGGCATCAAAATGACGAAAAGGGGCTAACCGTCTAATACTCGTTTTTCCCTCCGTTCTAATTTCGAACCTCGTTTTTCTTGATCTATAACATCACATTTAACTTATTTAATCATTAGACTATTCAAAACAGCCCAAAATCACATTATGACAAAAATAACATTTTTTCCCCTAAAGTTTCACATTTTTATAATTTAGTCCCTAGGCTCGTAAAATGAAATGTACTCAATTTCTTTGATACTCAAGCCTAGACGAACCTTATACGTGCTTATAGGAGCTGACATTTTTCATTTATTCACATTTTCTACACATATTTTATAAATTTTACAAATAGGTCCTTTTTTATATTTTCACCGAAAATCACTTAGCAAAAGTCGTTTATCACACAACTAACATTCATTTTCTACCATTAGACATCAAAATATATGCATGTCTAACATGGTTAAAATTTTAAACTTTGATAACACATCAAATTAATCTTGGAAAAGCTAAATTAGGTTACGAGGATATTAAAAACGGAAAAATCATTAAAAACGGGGCAAAAACGGACTTACAATCGGGCTTGGAAGTTTGAAAACCCTAGCCATGGTTTCCCCTTGAGAATTTTGGCCATGGGGAAGAAGATGGACAAAAATTCGCTTTTAATTTGACTTTTTAATTCATTTAATTACTAAATGACCAAAATGCCCTTAATGAAAAACTTTAGAAACATACCTAGCCATGTCTTTTTTTTGTCCACAAACTTAACCAATGGTCTTATTACTATTTAAGGACCTCCAATTTAAAATTTCATAACAATTAGACACCTTTAACCTAGAGAACTCATATTTTGCACTTTTTACAATTTAGTCCTTTTGACTAAATTGAGTGCCCAAACGTCAAAATTTTCAAACCAAATTTTCAAAAAATCATTCCATAAAACTGTAGACCATAGAAATCTATCAAAAATAAATTTCTTTGCGTCGGATTTGTAGTTGTAACGCCCTAAAATTTTAGGGTTTGAAAATTTTGTATAAATTGTCAATTGCATGTTTGGGTGTGTTGGATTGATGGTTTGGGTGTGTTTGGGAGGCCTTTAGAAGGCCTGGGTTAAAGCCAAGCCTTTGGAAAAATTGTGATTTTTATGTATGGATGTTAGTTCATAGGGTTTAAGTAAAGTTGTTAGGGTTGCTTGACACAAAAAGACATGTGGTGGAGTGGCTTATGGCGTTATTTACAAAGGGAAGGATGTATGGGGTTCGAGTCCCATCATCAGCTAATGGTTTTAATTTTGCTACATGGACTTGGTAAGAAGTGGACTTGGATTCAAATACTGGAAGTGGTTGAAGACTTGGTAAGAGATGACTTGGTCTTAAGAATTTGAATTAAAATTCAAATTGAAAGGTTGAGTAAATCATGGAGCAAATCAAGGAGATTTTCAAGGGATTTGGTGTATGGGATGAGTGTTAGCCGAATTAGGTAGCTTGAAGGGAGGAAATCGGCCAAGGGCTTTTGGGAGCATGCATTTTTGGTTTTTTGGGAGCCTAGGTGCCGAGTGGGGTTTTAATTCTTTTGGGGTTCGGCATTTGTTTCTTTTTCCTTCTTTTTCTTGTTCTCTTAATTTGGCGCCATTTCAACACTTTTGGGAACCATATTCTTTTGTCACTCTGCCGAAAATCAAACCTCGTAATTCTTTTCTTCTTTGCATCTCTTTTGCACATTCTCTAATCTCGATCTTTCCTTTTCTAATTTCTTTCTTCCAACCCATTGTTCAAACTGATTACCTTGAACCTCTAACCCCTGCCGAACCTTGTGTTAAAATACCTTTCATTTGGCCGAACTCTCGTCCTCTTTAATTGTCTTCTTTCTATTGTTATCCGAATTCATTTTTTGTTTCTCTCAAACTCAAAAACCTTATTTAGCCGAATCTCTTTTGACCATTAGTGCAATTGGGTGGTGAAGACATTGTTAGGCCGAATATAACAACTCTCTACCCATTTCTCTTTTGACCGAATTCTTCAATAGCTGAATTCTTCTGTTTCCTTTACACTCCTCCTTTAGTTTCAAATAGTCGAATACTCCTCTCCTCATCACTTGGGAATTGTTTCGATTTGGGTGTTTGGGGCTTTGGAGAGTGAGTGATTGTTACTTCAATCTATCATTTGTACCAGCTAGTTTGGGTAAGTATTTCGAATGTTTTCTGAATTTCTTCTCTCACACGTATGGAATCGACCTTGGGTTGTTTTTATTCGTGAACGACTTCGAACTCTTTCTTTTGGTTGACCGTCCTGTTTGGATACCTTAGGTATCATCTAGTGGTTGATTTTGCAAGAAGTGGTAGGTTGTTGAATTAATCTAGGCCTATTAGTTAATCTTTGGCATAGGTAAGTGGTTGTCGTTTTCTTGTTGTTATTGGCCGATTATAGTAGGGACTCTATAGTTAAGATTAACAAGTTGGTTTATGATAATAATATTTGTATATGTGGTTTAGATATTTTTCAGAGAGCGAGCAGCTGTTCTATCCAAGCGACTTAAAGGGGTTCTCTACTATCACGAAACAAAAGGTGTGTAACCACACCCTACTGTAGTATAGATCGGCAAAAGTCAAAAGGCCAAAATGCCGAGACGTCGGCATTCGGGGCCTTATAGGCATGCGAATGCTTGTGGGCTGAACCGACCCTACGAATAATGGGCAATAGACTGTGGAGACTATCCAGCGCGATTCTGTGCGCTTGAGTCATTATGGGCCTCGATGGGTCGAAATGGGCCCAATGGGCCTACGGGCCATATGGGCGAATTACTCGATAAAAGCTCGTTGGTATGTTGATTGATAAGAATTGTGATACCGTTCGAAAAACTGGACTGAATGGGCAATACGAGTGTGTGGGCCCACTTAGGCCCAATATGGGCTTTGGGCCCAAAAATATTGTTTTGACCATATAGGTTATTTGAGTCGCTTGAAGCGACGCAAGACCTACAGGAGGTCGTATTAGGTACTGAGATTTCCAAGACTTGGTTAATGACCAAAATACCCCTAAGGGGTAAAATTACCATTTTACCCCTGACTATTTAAATGACCATTATATCTCTAGAAATAGGTTGGTTGATGAGTATGAGTTTTGTTATGCACATATTATATGTATGACATGACATTCTGCATGGGGTTGGGTATGATTTGGAGGAACATCTGTTTTAGTGGCTATGCCACGTAATCTGTTATTACTGGCTTTGCCACATACTCTGATTCTAGTGGCTTTGCAAAGTGATCTGTTATTAGCAGCATGGCTGCGTATTGGTGTGCTGGATGGCTGGGTCGAGTTATTCCCCACATGGTGTGATGGTTGGTACAAGTGGTGTGATGGTTAGACTGGATTGGGCTTACATATATTTAATATTATGATTTTGTAATAGGCTTAAGCCCACACTGTTCTCTATAGGGCCAAGGCCCAGACTGATTTGTTTTTTGCATAGGGCTTCAGCTCAATTTGTTCTGCATGTATGGTTACGGTGTTGGCTAGGGAGTTACACACTCAGTTTTCGCAAACTCACATTTTATTTTAAATGTGCAGGTAACCCCAGCCTTAGACGATTTGGAGCTACGAAAGACTTGGGGTGGCCACATGTTTTCTATTTCTGGGATTTATTTTATTTTAATTTTAGTTGGGTTTTATCTATGTAATAAGGCCATTTTGGATTTTTGGATTTAGCTTTCTTTATTTGCGCTATTCTATCATTTCAAACCGTTGGATTAGGTTATCGAGTTTTCAAAACTAATAACTATTTTCGAAAATATTCACACGTTCTACTTTAACAACAAAAACTTCCGTGGGTTTTAGGTAACGGAATAGATATCAAAGAATAGATTTAAACAAATGATTTGGCTAGATGACATTATCATTAAGAAGGAGTTTTAAATTTTAATCGAGTTTCAAACGTAACTTCTATGTGACACGCTAGATTCGGCCATAATGTCTGGGCCGAATTTGGGGTGTTATAGTGGTCCCGAAACCATTGTTCCGATTAGACCCAAAATCAGGCTGTTAGAATAAGTGTTCATCTGGGAAATTCTTGTTGATAGGCACACACGAGTACAAAAATAACTTCAACCTCAGTGTATCTTAAGTCACACTAGCTATCTTGAATGAATCACTCACCTCCATAAACAATCAAAGGTGATGTGGATCTTCCATGGGCATACCACTAAATTGGCCCATCATTTGGAGCATTAGAAACATCACTGGTTTCAATTCAATTTGGGTTGCCTCAATATGTGGCCTTCTAATTCCTAGATTTAACTCACTGAAAAGTGGCACAGCATATTGTCTGATGCATTAACCCTATCATCGGCAATGAGGATAGGATTTCGTACGCGATGGGCTTCATTACCTTTGTCTTGATTTTGATTTCCAAGGTCCATCTTGACTTGTCTTTGAGCTGTTTGTTCACATCTTCTTTGTCTAAATGTTCACTTAATTTCAGGGTCTACAGGGAGTAAGTCGATAATCCGATCTATGCTCATAAACACCTCAAAAGAAAATCACAAAATTAAAAAGAATAAGTTAGTAATGTTAGAAATAAACCAAATTAAAATTAAATAATTTCACAAAAAAAATGACTATGGCAACAGTTAATAATCCCCAGCAACGGCGCTAAAAACTTGTAACGCTGGGGTTTGTGCAAGTGTACACTGTTGTTATCAAGTAATAAGTAAGTATCGAGTTATCATCTCCATAGGGATTGTATTTGTCTTAAGTCACTTAATTGTAAAATTATAATAACAACTTGGTAAATAAAAACACAACATGGTCGAAAAGTGATGATTAAAATTAAATATATTAAACTAAATGCAATGATCCCTAATACAATTTATCCTAAATATGAAACTATATGAATGAAGCAGATTTTAGCAGAATTAAACACAATTTGCAACAATTATAACATAAATAAACTAGGATAATTACTTTAAGTAAACTCAATTTATTATCAACGTGCTTAATAATATTCGAAAAAACATTCCATGGCAACTCGATCTTTCATGAGTTTGGAAACCACATTAGGTCCTTTTGGAATCCTTTACTTAGTAAATATGCATTTTACTGATCCTTATTTAGTAAGGGTTTCTTAGTATTCGTGTAAGGTAATAGGGAAGTGTTAGGTTTGAAACTATTTAATCACACAAATATAACAAAACTTGGTCAGAGTTGTTACACAACCTACAATTTCATCAGGTCAGGATCTAAATTGAGCATGCACATTTCAATTGTGTGTCCATTAGCCGTCATCTGGTTAGGATCGCTCAGCTAATTTAGGTGCATTTCACTCACGTATGAACGACATACAAACTTCATTTTAATTAAAAACATGATCGATTGAGGCACAAACATTATAAACATGAATCTGGTAAATATTATTTAATCAAAGTAATCATCTAGCTTAAATAAAATTAAGCTATCATTGTTGTAAACAAGAACAAAAAACACATAGCAAACATTTTTAGATTAAATTAAAGAAAGGAAAGACTAAACCCAATTCAAAGTGGCTGTCACCCAAGACTCTGAACGATGAGGGGTCCTTCGTACCTTCACTTTGCTCCTATGCTAATGGCTCTCAAAGGTGGTCGACCAAGGGCTCTTTAAGAGGTTTAATTGCTAAAATCTCTATGAAGTGATGATGCTAGGCATAGGGAAATGAAGAATGCTAAGAGAATCGAGAGAAGAGAGAATGATGATGGATGAGGGATGATTGATGAATGGTGAAATGGAGTCTTATTTATAGGTGAGGAAAGGAGAGTAGTTTGCTAAAAATAGCAAAGTTTCATCTCTTCAAGCATCTTCAATGGGTGGCTGGCCATGAATTGAGGAATTTGAGCTGATTTTTGCTTGATTTTTGCTCAATTCAATTGCCACAACAACTCAGGACTGAGACTCGGTCAAGTGCAAATCTTTGGGCAAATTTTTTATTTCTTCAACATTGCAAGGACCTTGTGTAATTAAACCAAAGAGTAGTTTATGTAAACAGCCATGTGTAGCCAAAACTTGGGTTGACTTGGTCTCCAATTTGGACAGTTTTGTCATCCAAAAAAGCTATCAAACCTGTCCAAAATAAATCAACAAATTAGAGGACTACAGAATGAAATTTATCCAAATTAATTAATTAATTAAAACCCAATTTATTAATGAAATATTTTAAAATGAATTATTAAATATAATTTTATATTTTATTATTTAATTTAATCATGCATGGCCCATTTTGTGTCTTAAAAATATAATGTGTTCAAATAAGTATAAAATAAGCTATTTTATGCATGAAAACTATACAATAAAGCATATAATCACATTTTAATAATTTCTATGTCCTATTTTCATTTTTTCTCATATTTCATTAATTTATTAAACAATTACTTAGTTTTAACAATGAATTTAAGTGAAAAGGTGATAAATTACATAAGAAAAATCCTATATATTTTTCAGTTCACAAACATCCCAAATTTAGCTCCATGAAATTTAGAAATATATCAAAAGTAGGGAATTGACCCAATGGTTAGTCATTAAATGTGAAAGCTTGAAGGTTAGTTGGAGATCCCAAGTTCAAGTCTCAACTTTTACAAAATAAATTATTTTTTTTGCAAATTCCCTTATTTTTTTTATGTGTTGGCATCCAAGCTTAGTAAACCTAGGTATAAATACAATTTTTTTTTTATCAAAATAACCAGCCTTTTAACCCATTTTATTCTACCTTAGCCATCCTTAATCCGCTCTCCCTCTCTTCATCTCTATTTTTTTTCTTTTCCATTTTTCCTCCATTGTTGTCGTTGCCTACACCTCTCTTTTTACCATCTTCTTCTTCTTTTTGCAACGAGATTATGCACCATCTCCTTTGCTATAATGCTGCAATTTTCCCTCAATTAAATTAGCCCTAAATCTAAAATTTTGAACTCCAAGATCAATCCCAAATATTGCCTAGAAAGTGCCATTGTCGTTTCTCTCGACTAGCTTATGTAAGGTCTCTTCTCTCTTCAATTTCTTAATTAATCTTATACACTAAAAACTTAAATTTCTAGAACTGGAATTTTTTAAATGTATTTTTCCAGATTTTAATGAGGTTTCAAATCATTTTTAAATTCAGCCCCAATTTCGACAACCATATGCGATGGTGCATGTGTATATGTGTAGAAAAGGGGGTTGTTGTTTCTTGAATCTTGCCTAATTAATTCCAGCCTTAATCTGAGTTCTTGAACCCTTCTAATAATCTATTAAACCCATTTCAATTAGGAAAAAAAGGTTCTTGATCGTTTGGGCATTCGAAACTCACAAATTGGGAAGCGTAAGTGTAGTTAAGTGTAAAACTAATTGTTGTTTCGACAAAATTGTAATGTAAATGTTATGGATTAATTAAATTAAAGAATTGAATAATTATTAGCTACTGATTTTTTGGTATATTATGGGATTAGGCACTGACCCAAATGCCTTGAGTCAACTGTAAAGTCGAAGAATGATCGTACATATGGTTCGCATCGATACAAGGTAAGGAATCGAACTAGTTGAATATGTAAAATAGTTATTAATTCGACAATTGGTTTGAATCCATAAGTGGGTAATGGGGAGTTGGTTAAGTGGTAAATTGATTTAATTTATATTGAATTTTGGAGGATCATATAAAAGTTTATTAAGAAAAATTGGAAGATTCACTAGGGTGCTGCTAGAAAGCAAAAAAATAAGGTGTGGGTCCTAAACTTGTAAAAATTGTTTGATAATGATAAATGTTATGTTACATTTGATAATTAGCTTGCTGATTGGTTTTATAGAGTAGCCAAAATATTAGTTTTTCGAGTGGCCAAACCAAGTACGTTTCGAGCCTTCAAAGATTGATATGTTGGCAAATTTGCTAGTTTGACCGTATGAATGTGTAATTGAGATTGTTATGCATAGTTATATTATGTGATATGAGAATGTTTGATGGAATGGTATGAAATGTTGAGATATTAGTTTTATGCATGAGTTAAATACATGAAATATTTACTATGATATATATATGTGAGGGTGCTATTGGTGCACAATGAAATTCGTAACGTATGTGAATTGAACGATATTGATAGATACCATTTTAATGGTAATTTCAAAATTGGAACACTATTTCCGTTCTCTAAAATTATGTGATTCTTGAGGACATGTTGAGCATGTCGAATAAATGTGAAAGTGTTGAAATCTGATTGGGTATGAATTTGTATGACATATTGCATGTGCATTGGGATGGGATTTGTGGTTGACGGAGGAGATCCATGGAGTATCAGTGGTATAATAAGTCTGCATATATTTTTAGTCAGTGCACTGCATTTGGAGTACCAAGGGGATTGGTGATTATATCACATTATTTATTTGACAGTTTCACTGCATTATTGATTATTGGTGGTTTTACCACATCGAGCAGTAATCACATACGTTGGAGTTTGGCAAATGGTTTTTGGGGAACTCGTGGTGTGTAACGGATGGTATGGGTAGGATCTCACATGTGCATTTGAAATTTATTATTGTTATTGTTTGATTTTACTATTGGTACATCTATGAAATTGCCTGTATGAATGCTTAATACTCGTTTAGACTCACACTTAGCTTGTTAAGCTCACCCTATTATCTCAACTTCTCAAGTAATGATCGAACTTAGGATTAGAATTGGCGTGCAGACGTACGACGGTCTTTGTACTTTACTTCGTCATATTATTTTAACTTAATTATATTTTTAGGTTATTTTATTATTATTATTATTTGGTTTTGGATTGTAAAGTTTCTTAAAACTATGGTTTGGGACTGTTCGCGATTTTGGGGTTTTTCATGCATGCATGACACACATATTTGGTATAGATACATGGTTTTTATAAATATGTTGAAATGGACTATGCATGATATATGACTAAATTAATAATTTGACTAGTAATGGTAGATTTCTGCTGCTAAGAAGTTAATAAAATGAGTTTTCAAAGGCAACACCGTCAGTAAGGTTTTACAAAAACTTACCTAATTCGCTAATTTGTCCTAAGCATGGTTAGACTAAGTAAATGGACATTTTCCAAAGCTGAAAATAGAAACCTATGTTTTATAAAAAGAAGTACTTGAAGGTTTTTAACTATCATTAGGGTAAGTTTGACACTAAGGTGTTCAATTTGGCCTTCCTAATTCGAATATAATGTTTAGGCCAAGTTTAAGAGGTTGCATTTAGTGATATCAGAGTCTTGGTTCAAAACCTCGAACTGAGATTTTAAATCTACTTAAGTTAGTCCACATACATGCATAATGAAAAGGGAAAATTTTGGGGAAAAATAAACCACAATGGATTTGGAAAATGTTTTATACAGGAAACGACGAAGTTCGAAGGTCCGATGCCAAGTCCAAGAAATAGTACTGAAAATCTATTAAGACTGTAGAGACTATTGCTTTAAACTTTTATAAAAGAATTCTAAAATGTGAGTGCATAAAAGACTAAAACTAGGTACTAAAAGCTCTTACTTGTAAAATTGTAGATCCATAAAACACCAAAATGATTGCACGCAGAATGCTAACTCGTGGTAGGAGGGGCTGTAAGGGGTGACCTCTGAGGGCTCCAGTTGAGTCAGCTGCATTGTTAGGGCCAAAATTGGGTAAAGAACAGAATAAGGTTAACAGTGAACCCATTATTGAGGGTGGGAATATAGAAAATGGGAATATGAATGATGACCATGTTGGGAATAATCTAGTAACTCAGGCTTTATTGAGGGCTTTGAATAGGGTTATTAGGGCTCCAATAGGAGGTGTTATTCTTGGGATGATTGCTAAAAGGCTCCACTCTAGTGGGGCAAAATTTTTTAAGGGTATTACTGAAACTACTCCTACTGTGGTGAAGTACTTGATAGAAACTACTGAACAAATTTTGGAGGATTTAGAATGCACTCATGAGCAGAAACTTAATGGTGTTGTGTCTCTGTTAAGGGATGAGGCATATTGTGGGATTCAGTGGTTAGAGGAATGCTGCTAGAGTGTATCGATTAGGTTTATTTTCAGGGGGCCTTTCAAGGTAAGTATGTGGGTCGTTGTTATGTGGAGGCTCGACTGTTGGAATTTATTGAACTTAAACAAGGAGACAAGACAGTTTCAAGTATGAGGCGGAATCTCTAAGATTGAGTCGCTATGCACCTAGTATGGTGGCATCTGAGCAGGAAAAGAGTTTCCATTTTAAGGAAGGTTTAAGGTATGACCTCAAGGTTTAGGTAGCCCCACACCAAGAAAATGTGTTTGAGGCTTTGGTTAAGAAGACCAAAATTATTAAGGAGATTAAATACGTGGAGTGTGAGAGGAAAGGGAAACAGAAGGATTAGCCTAAAAGAGAAACAGACCCTACTAGCTGTAACACCTCTCACCCGTATCCGTCACCGGAATAGGGTACGAGGCATTACCGGACTTGAACACATATAAACACACAAAGCCGAATCATAAAATTTGTATCCAATTTAAAACTTTTCAGAGTAAGCATGTCGTCCCTTAAACGAGCCTATGAGGCCTTATACATACATTTGAGGTGGTTAGGGACTAAATTAAGAACTTTCAAAACTTTTGCAATACTTAGAAAATTTTCATACTTTGAGAGAGTCACACGCCCATGCCTTTAACCCATATAACTCTCTGTTTATGACGTCATCAACCATTCAGGGTCACATGGCCAAGTCACACACCCGTGTGCTAGGTCATGTGGCTAGTTAAATTTTCACATTTAAGGTGCAGACTTCACACGGTCTGGGCACACGCCCATGTCCTATGGCTGTGTCCTCCACACGACTGAGACACACAGCCGTGTCTCTACCCCTGTGTTTACTATTGAGCATTCTATTTTGTAAAACTAGGGTGCAAAGGACACACGGCCAGACTACACACCCATGAGGCTGATCGTGTGTCACACACGACCTAGAAACACACCCGTGTGTCTACCTGAGTGGACAATATATAGGCTATTTACCAAGCCATTTGCCACCCTGAAACACAAGAGCACATACACACATTTGACAACACTTATCATGGCACAATTAAGTAAACAAATTTTCACAATCAAGGCATCCACTCATCATTCCTAGACTACAATCACCAAGCATGGACTTTACACAATTATCAACTCATTTATGCAATCAACCACCTTCAAGTAAGACATCATTACTTGATTATACCAATAACCAACTTTTGAAAATTTCAAATAGCAATTTACAAATTGAATTTTCAACTAACTTGGGCCAACACTTTTGGCTAAATCAATATGACACATAACAAAATGAACAAATCCCTATACATGCCATACTTTCAAAAATAACACAAATATCAGATACCCAAAAATAACGATTCTGATAGTGTGATGCGAGCCTCTGACAAGTCCCAATCCCGAGCTAGCTTGGTGACATTATAAAACAAAGGAAAAGAAAAGAGGGATAAGCTATATAGCTTAGTAAGTTTATAAGCAAATAAATAACATCTTAACCATGCAAATTCATATAAGGAGAGTTGATAGATTTGCCATTGAACTCACATATGCTAAACTTACTCAAGTACAACTTACCACAATATCATCACTTATAACGTTCGTTCTTACGAATTTCTCGTACACACCTGTATCACATCTTCATACAAAACACACATATTTTCACATCTTTTGTTATTCCCGTTGAACACATTGGAATACTATTGGATACTCGAAAACTTGCACATAAGTGCCACATATATGTAGCCGAAGCTACCACTTACCACATATACGCTCGTTCTTGAACTAGTCACGGGTCTGCTCAAACAAGCTGATGGTCGGGACGTAATTACTCAATGCTGCTCACACAAGCTGACAGGTATCTACAACATATGCAGGATTACCTAGCCACTGGTAGACGTACAAGACCAGCACCTAGACATCACATAATTACATAATCATACACTTGGGTTACTAGTGACATGTTACTTGTATCCGACTCTATTCCTAAGGTTCAACCAGGATTTTCCATTCACATTTACCACTGATCGATTATGTCACATAATACAATTCACACATTTCATACAACATTAAGACATTAAAGAAAATAAAATGATGCATTATTTACATACAAATTTACCTCGGTCCAAAATGACAAGTTATTAGATTTAGTCCAAAATCTTTTCTTTTCCTCTATCAAGGTCGAATCCTCATCTTTCTTGATCTATAATACCAAGTTTAACTCATTTAATTATCACATTACTCAATTTAGTCAAAAAATCCCACTATAGAAAAATTACATTTTTACCCCTAAAGTTTGACTTATTTACCTTTAGTCTCTAGGCTTGTATAACGAAATGTACTCATTTTCTTTGTTACCCAAGCCCGGTTGACACACATACATGCTCATATCAGCCCACATTTTTCACTAAATCACATTTTATACACATGTTTTACAACTTTTACAAATAGGTCTTTTTATGCATTTTTATTAAAAATCACCTTGTAAATGTTGTTTATCACACATCAAACTTTCATTTTTTACCATTAAACATCAAAAAACATGCATATCACACATGGATAAATTTTTGAATATGAACCCTAGCTTAAAATAATGGTAGAAATAGGTAAATCGGACTACAAGGACTCTAAAAATGTAAAGAGCATTAAAAACGGGGCTAGGAGGCACTTACTATCAAGCTTGAAAGTTGAAGAAAACCCTAGCTATGGAGTCTCTCTAATTTTAGAACTAGCAAGGAGAAAGATGGACAATTGTGACTTTATTTTCCCTTTTTATTAATTTATTAACCAAATGACCAAATTGCCCTTAAAGCCTTTCTTTGAAATTTTACCCTTCCATGTCCATTTTTGTCCAT
Source organism: Gossypium stocksii (assembly GCA_020496765.1). NCBI lineage: Eukaryota > Viridiplantae > Streptophyta > Magnoliopsida > Malvales > Malvaceae > Gossypium > Gossypium stocksii. The sequence continues at coordinate 33,376,336 of CM035627.1, forward strand.
CATGATATAAAATGGTCTAATTACTAAATAAGGACCTCTAATTTACCAATTCATTTCAATTAAGTACTCAATGCTTCTAGAACACTTATTTTGCACTTTTTTTTTTGCAATTTAGTCCTACTAGTCTAATTGGACACCTTATCGATAAAATTTCTTATCGGAATTCTCACACATGCATTCAATCATATTGTAAACCTTAAAACTTTATCACAGTAAATTTTTCTACTTCTAATTTGTGGTCTCAAAACCACTATTCTAACTAGGCCTTAATTCGGGCTGGTACACTGGCCCAAATCCACGACCTGTTAAGCGGGCAAAAAGGCTAGGCCACCACAGAATATGGAAGCAGTGGACCTTAGAGAAGGGCAAGTTCAAGTTTGTTAGAATTATCAGAGGCGCCATCTGAGCAAGTGTTGGAGGAGGATGGGCGCTTGATTAATATATGGTTCGATGGAGCATAAGATTAAGGATTGTCCTCATCGTCAGTATCAGGTGCAAGCTACGGCTCAAAATCAAAGCCCAGCTGGGGGCCAAAATTAGAGATGCTCAGAGGGGTCATAATCAAAATCGAAATGGGAATGGTAATCGAGGTCAGAGAGAAATAGCACAATGTATGAACCGAGTTGAGGCGAGACAACCTGCCTTGGTTTATGTGGCTAGGTGCCAAAAGGATAGAGATACATCTGATGTCATAGTAGGTACCTTCACTATTTCCTCGATACCCTATTTTACTTTGATTGACATAGGATCTACCCATTCATATGTTGCTTGTAATGTAGTTGTAAGATTGGGGATTGGGGTAGAGGAAACCAAAAACATTGTAATTGTAGTTAGTTCTTTAGGGTCCTCCACACTTGTGAATAAAGTTTATAAAAGATATCCTTTAGAGGTTCAAGGAGAGGTATTCCTTACCTATTTTATGGACCTTACTTTCAATGAATTCGATTTTGGGGATGGACTAGTTAGTTGAGCATCAAGTTCGATTACATTGTGCATTGAAAAGGGTGACGTTGGTGACTGAGTCTGGGAAAGAAGTTATTATTGTAGGGGAACGTCAAAATTATCTGTCCAATATAATATTTGCTTTAGTAGCAAAAAAGATGGTTCAAAAAGGGTACAAAGCATTTTTGGCTTATGTCAAAGATGCAAGCTTCGTTGACCTTGTAATTGAAGGTATTCGTATAGTGAGGGAATTTCTTGATGTATTTCCCAATGAACTTCCAGGGTTACCTCCGAAGAGGGAAGTGAAATTCAGAATTGAGTTGTTGCCGGGAATAGCACCGATGTCCATCCTCCCTACCGCATGCCACCAAAAGAGCTTAAAGAGTTGAATGTGCAGTTGAAAGAACTATTGGATAAGGGTTTTATTAGACCTAGTGTTTCGCCATGGGGTGCACAGGTTTTATTTATGAAGAAGAAAGATGGAACCTTACGATTGTGCAATAGTATAATGATTAAATAAGTTAAATGTTGTGTCGAAACCATTTTTTTGAAAATGATTAAAAAAACGGGGATCGACTTTAAAGTTCAAAAATAGAGTCGCCACCGACCTTTTTTTGAGGTGTGATCGGATCACCTTAAATTAAAGATTTTAATAAAACATTTTGATTTATTAAAACAATTAATTTGGTCTTCGCAACTTGAGAAAATGAGTTCGGGAGTCGATTGCGCACGAGGAAGGGTTAGCACCCTCATGATGCCTAAAATTGGTACCAAATTGATTAAAAATGTCCTTATGTCAAGAAAAAGTTATGAAATATGATTTCTTTTAAAGCATTTGAACGGCTTAAATTGGACGGCAAGATTCTCTTGTTTCAAGGGAATACAGTATCACATCCAGCACGTTAGGACATGATCCTTTGAATCCTCAAAACCACGGTCAAATCTTGACTTCCAAAAACTCATACATTTGAAAATTACAGGAAGGTGTTCACTTATTTGGTCCAACGAAAAAATGAAACCCAACACGTTAGGGCACGATTTCTCGGATTTCCAAACAAAGAACAATGCCTTGTTTTAAAATTTAAGGAACACGAGTGAAATCATAAAAGGATATTTGGTTATCTGGCCAAACAAAAAATCGAAACCCAGCACGTTAGGGCACATTTTTTCAAGTTTCCAAATACACAATATTGCCTTATTTTAAAGAGCTTTAAAATAAGCGGTTTTAAAAATGACTCAAAATACTTTTATTCAATTACTATCCTTTGATGAGAAACATAAATATAGTATCGGATGGAATAATAATATGTGAATACAACAACGTACAAATAAATGACCAGTATAATAATGTCAACATACAATTCGATATATGCAATTGCAATAACCTTGTTTGAAAAGGCTCACATTAATAATCAAATACCTATGAAAACTAGGGTATAGCTAATTAAAAATAAATTAAAGTATACAAAATGTACAAATTTCCAAATGTGGATAGGTCAAATAAAAACACAAATAAAGGGGAATTTGGAATCAATACAATATAAAATCAATTTTAAAACAATGAAATGTATGAAAATTTTAAAAAGGGCAACACATGTTAGGGTTTGGAATAATTTACATAAAGAACTAAAAATGTAGTAACATATAGATTATTATTGAAATTGATATTACTAAGGAAGAAGTTTGAAGTAAACAATGTAAATAAATAATTAAAAAAAAACGAAATATATTTATTGAAGTTGATAATATATGTGCAATATAAAAATTAATATAAAGAATATATATAAAAAGGATAATAATTTATGAAAAGGTTTTGAATAACAAAAACATATAATGACATAAAATCTTTAAAAGACATAAATTATATATATAAATATATTTAAGAGAAAATATATACATAAATAGATAAACATATCGACATATGATGGGAAATTTAAAAATAATAATTAGAATATTACAAAATCGAAAATATATGCAGTAATCAAAAAACATAAATAAATACATATATAAGTGTTTTTGCAATAAATAGCTAAAAGAAAACTAAAGTTAAAATATAGGGGTCCAATTGAAAAAGGACAGTGTTAGCCAGATAATTTGTGAATAAATAAAACTATTAAAACAGGATTAAGGATCGAAATGTAGTACGCACAAACGCAAAGGGACCAAAACTGGAAATAAACCAAATGCCACTTTTAAACGAGGACCAAATTACAAAAGCGCTCAAATTTCAGAGGCCAATAAAAAAAAAGAAAATCGATTCGGGGCTCAATCCTTGGACCGCGCAAATAGGAAGGACCAATCGCTCGAATATCCCCTTTAAACCAAACACGCGGGTCCTCATGGGTGCTGAATTGGGTCCAATCAGGTCCAATCAAGTACATAATACAGTGCCGTTTTGAGGCCATTGAAGCTGGCCTAAAATAATGTCGTCTGACGCTCTTTAAAAACCAAAAATAAACCCTAAAATCTACTTTTAGCCACCCTAAAATCGAAACACAAAAAAAAAGAAAGAGAAAACCTAACTACTCCCCTAATCGACCGAAACAGGAACGACCATAGGACTACCGTTCGGCCACTGAAATTTACGGCGGCGTCGTAGGAAGGCCAAGTCTGGCCCCTTTTCGTGATCATACCCGAAGGCATCGCCATCCTCGCACTCCGAAGTACCCCTTCCAACTTCGATTGCGACGAAGGGAGGGGATTCGAAGGCCACCCAGCACAGGTAAACCCTTATCCTTTTCTTTCTTTTTATGCAATGGATGGCACAGAAAATAAAATAAAACGGATAAAAAATGGGAAGACGAATCGAAAGCGAAAAAAGGTCGAATCACCTTAAAAAACTTGATTTTTGATTAATTTTTGTTTCTGTTTACACGTATTTTTCTCTTCTCCATAATACACTATTTTTTCATTAGGATCTATAGCTGAATAAGAAAAATAAATAAAATATACAATGTTTTTGTCATGTTTGCTATTGTGTCTGTTTCCTTTTGTGCGTTTTGCAAGTACGAAGTGCACTAGAGGGCGTTGTCATGGCGGTACGGAGGCGAGGGCGTAGGCAGCTGGTACGGAGGCTGTGTGCGTGGTGATAGCATGCGGTGGTATAACTAGAAACCTTAAGGCTCCTGGACGTGCCGAACTTTGGGCTATTCGGTTCTTAGGTTTAGAGTTGGGTCAAGATAATGAGCTAGTGTAATAGGTTGATTGGGCTAGTGTGACTATTTGGGTTTGGGTAATTGGGTCAAGGTCTGTAAACGGACTGTTTAAGAGATTCAGACTTTAATTTGGTTTTTATTTATTTGTTTAATTGGTTTGGGTTTTTTGGGCCAAAATTGGCTATTACAGCTGCCCCTCTTTGCTCATTGTCGTGTAACGAGAATGGAGCAAAGACCTCCAAAGAGCCAATTTTGCCTAATCTCGCTGAATTTTGGCTTCTTAAGTGCCTTTTTTCTTCAATTAGCCTCATTCCATTCCACTGCATCTTCAGAGGTATAAGACTTATGGCTTTAGTCTGCTTCACTAGACTCAAATCTTTGATTTGCTCCTGCAACTTCAGGAAAGCCAGATCTGCTATCTTCAATCTGCTCCCTGCAACCTCAGGGATGCCAGACTCAACTCCTCGATCTACTCCTGCAACTTCAGGAAAGTCAAATCTGCTATCTTCAATCTACTCCCTACAACCTTAGGGATGCCTAACCCAAATCTTCGATCTGATCCTGCAAGTTCAGGAAAGCCAAATCTTCAATCTGCTCCCTGCAACCTCAGGGATGCCAGACTCAAATCTTTGATCTGCCCCTGTAAATTTAGGAAAGCCAGATCTACTATTTTTGCTAATGTTGCTACACCGTCCTCTAGGGGACCTGTCCTATAGAATCAATTTTATGCGTATGCTTATACGAAATGATTAGGATATGATCGAAATGAATCTCCTAACTGAATGTTTATGAATGACACTTGTATGAATGGAAAGTGTCATGAGAATGATCTTTTTTAATATTTAGGGTGCCATCACTTATTGTTCGTCAGGGCTCTATCACTGACGTAGTATATTACCCTCTTGCTTAGCTGGTATTTTGACCAAAACTCAAAGAAATAATTGCATTCGCTCGACTAGCTTTCCCCACTATAATTTCGGGGTCTATTCCACTGTAACTTCGGGACATAAGGCTTGTACTATCTTTAAACCACCCCGCTGTCATTCCTGGCTATAGGATTTGTATCAACTTCCATCTATCCCACTGTAACTTGGGGGGTATAGGATCTGTAACTTGTTCCATCAACTGCTCACTCCCTCTTACCGGATGTGTATACAGAATATTATTTTTTTCTCGAGAATGATCCCCTTTTGTGCTTAGGTTGACATTGCCCGTTTTCATCGAGATTATATCATTGACGCGATATCTTGTTTATTCAATTAATATCTCTGACAAAAAGTCTGCAGAGATAAACTCAATTTTAAGGTCAAATATTTCCAACCTTTACACTTGGTGAGCTCTTTAAACAACAGTCCTATTTTGGGTTCCTATACTATTTAGAAGCTTCCAGAGTAATGCGCGAGACTCCTTTTATGAAAGTAATATTAATCCACTAATCGTTATTTCAATGCGAAATGCTTGAAAAAGATCTTAACAATGGACAGGAAGGAAATTAAATAGGAGCGTAGCTCAAAGCAAGCTAAGATAACAAACGCAATCAAGAATGAAATTTATTTGGAGTTTGCTTTGAAATGAATAAAATAATCAAAGATAACTAATTCAGAATGGATAAGATGGAAAATAGGTGTCCCAGATATCGCAGCCTGAGTTTCTCTGTTAAAACTTCTTGAGGACCATTTTAAGCTCCATATGTGTTTTGGGGATCCGGAGTACTTTGTGGATGCCCCCGGATGTAGTATACTTCTTCATTGTTAATTCAAGCATAGCAAGACTACCATATGCCCCACTTTTGATCAAAAATTGAGCCACCCTTTTTGGGTTTTCAACTCAAATTCCCCTTTGGTCTCAAGGTGCCCTTTGCAGGTTTTCGCCTTGGCCTCTCCTTTTCATTTTTCTTTTCTCTTTCTTTTTTCCTTTTGTTCAAAAATTTTTGAAATATCTCTTGATTGAATCTGAACTCCCAGGATTGGGCAAGTCCTAGTCTACCTTTTCAATGTCTTTCCATATAAGGCATTCTTTACCATATAAGGTCTTTCCCCATTTGGCATCCACTTTCTTTTGAAGTCCCTCTTGCATGGGAGAAATCTTATTCAATGTCCCATCATGAAGTTCTTTGGGGTGGACCTTTTTTGTTGTACGCTTGCGTCATTTGACCATGGCAGATAGCTTTTAACATATTCTCTCCAAATTCAACTGATCATATCAGGATCAAATCTATTCCACAAACTAAGGCATTGCCCCAGTGAAGGTCATTTGACAAGTATAGAGGGTAAATGGTAGCTTCTCTATGCCAACCTTTACAAGTCCCAATCGTCTTTCAAAGTCTTTTTGGACGATTTTTTTCCTTCTTCTTCTTCCTTTTTTTTTGGCTGCCTTTGCTGTATTGATATGGCGTCTGATCTTTGAACAGACTATAAATTTTAACATGGTGCAATATTCATCACTACCACTTTTCTTTAAGCTTGAATTTGGATTTTGAATTTAAATTTGGATTTGGATTTGGATTTGGATCTGGATTCGAATTTGAATTTGATGACCGTTTACTTCGTAACTTTAGCATATGAAGCGACCCTACCCCCTTAGTGATGTAATTGACAACCAAAAAAATAAACGGATATCGGTGAGATTGGCCTTATAACATCCATGCCCTATATATACAAATCCATGAAGAGATAGAAGAGGCATGTAAGTCTTGTCTTCCACCATTTGGAATTTTCGACGTACTGACGCAATAGCAGTACCCGAATCTCTTTCTTAACTTGGCTATCGCAGAACCATTGGCATGTATCTTTATACACCCTTATGGACCTCTTTTAAGATATTCCCAAGCATCTCTTAATATGATCATAGGAAAGCATCCTTGAATTCTTGGAAAGCACTCTATAATGTATTGCCTTATTTCTGCGGTGAGTTAGGTTTCGATCTTTATCTCTTTCCCAAGCTCGCAATGTCAACTAACCCTTCGTAAGTTAGGATCTGTCCTTTATCTCGCTCTACTATCCCTAACAAATTAGAAGATAGGTATAATCCCGGTCGTCTTCGAAGTCCTGAGATCCCTTTAAATACATATCTTACTCAAAAGGGAGTCAGTAATAGCGTCGCTCATGACATTAATATCTGGGTACCTATTGTAGGTACGAAGGCAAATTCCAGAGAATAAATGATTCTAGGGATAATTATTTGTATGGTATGATGAAAACTGAAAGAATATTTGAATGAAAGTCCAAAAAATCTATAAATGGAAAGAATAAAAGAATATTTACTTAAACGAAATGCATTTCATTGAAATAAAGATTTTAAACACAAGCCTATTTTACAAAAGGACTCTTATTGCTTCTAGGCTGAAAGCAACAAGCGTTTTTTGAATATTACTCTAGATTGGCTTAAAAAAAAGTACATATCTCTTCCACAATCCTATTGTTCAAAACACTCCCCAGTACATGAGGGTTTGGAAACCTTTGAGTCCTTGGTTCCCTCTTCAAGTGGGTCATTAATGTTCAAATTCCCCAGTATCACGTCTTGCGCTAAAGCCCCGAACTTGATGTACTCTTGGATCCCATGCCCCTGCTCATCATGGTACTCATAATAGAATGGTTGGGTAATGGATTTTCTTCTTCAGATGGATCATCAAATTTTATGACTCCAATTTTGACGAATCTTTCAACTAGCTTCTTCAAAGCAATGCAATTTTCTATTGAATGTCCTGTGATCCCTGCGTAGTACTTACATTAAACATTTGAGTCGTACCATTTGGGGTATGAGGGTTGTATTGGTTTCAAGTAAAAAGAGGCTACAATATGTGCGTCAAATAACACTTGGTACAACTCCCTATACGTGATTGGGATGGGCAAGAATTGAGGTTTTTCTGAGTTCGATCTTGGATTGGGCTCTTGCCTTGGGGAGATCTGATGGCTAGTAGTTGCCATCTTCGGCTGGCTCACTATAAACGACTTCGATTGGCCCTTGTTATACATATTTGTATTGTTCACTTCCCTTTCCTTCTTTCTTGGGGCCTTTGTAGTCCACTCTCCCCTTCTCTTTATTTCTATTGAGCCAAGAACAACATGATTGACTCGATCATCCTCTGGGTTAACACCTAAACCCCTCGAGAAATTTGACAGTGCCGACATATCAATCTGATATTGAGGCTTGATAATGATGGGTGCCCCTTGCGGATACACGTCTGGTTGGACCGAAAAGCTTATTGGAGTGCAACCTGAGGGATAGATAAGGTCTTCTTTATCATCTGTACTGTTGACTACCGGGCTTTTCCTCTTTTCAAGCCCTCCGGCTAGTAACTGGATTAACTGGCTCATCGCATTCATTTGATCTAGCATATCCCATTGAATTTTGGCCAATTGTTCTTGCATCTATATCTGCATTTGCTCTAATCTCTCTAACCTTTGGTCCATGGCTTAACTGAAATAATTTTATCAAATTAGGGTCGTTTTGTAAAAAATCTAATGCCAATGATGCAATGCAAATGCATGGAATGCAAATGCATGAAATGAATGCAAGAAAGAGAGGCGTTAACTTTGAATTCAATTCCATTAGAAAACTTTTCTAGAAAATAAACTTCTTTACATAAAACAGATTACGTATGCGGTGTTGCCTTTAGAACCCAGGTGAAAACTCCAATCTTTTCTTCATATCTAGATGCTATGGTCAAATCTCGCAAACTTCCAATAGTTGTCTTCACTAGCTCTTTTTGGCTTGATCCGGGTCGTGACCATTGCTTACTCATGCTTGTGAGACTCATTAGCTTCTTTAAGAGAATTGATGGCTCTTGAATCATCTTTGTCAACTTCAATCTTGGAGCTAAGAAATAATGTTGAATTCCTCCACGGACTGCTCTTATTGTGTCCACTTGGACCATATTTGGATGACCACATTATATTCCACTTCATTAAGAAATTCATTTTCTTATGACAAACTTTTATATTTAGTAATCGAATTTAAATTAACACCTCCTTTCTATGATGATGCAATGCAATGCAATCAAAACAAAAGAAAACACGTTAGCACAGGAGAACTCACAAAATAAAGCACTTAATCGGGTAACCACTAGGGTTCGGCGTGGCTCTACCTAAGGTGGGCTCTTAAAGTTCACTATATGAGGTTCGGTTCTAAGAAAAGGGGTACCTAAACCCACAGATTCCTCGACCGTCACCCATTATAGGCTCACATAGATCGAGTTCAGTTCAGGGGAATACATTTCCCTATGGCCATACGGAGATGAAAATCTCACGAACCACACAAGTACGGATGTATTCCGGAAACGGTCCACTAGCCCATGTGGAGGTGAAAACCTCACGAAGGCATAGCTTCTCACTCCCACTTATAGGTGTGACCACAACGGTCATGCAACGCAATGTGGAAAATATTCTACGAAACCGTAACACTCACAAACAAATGCAACAAAGAAATGATGATTTTTTTTCAAATTGATTTTCAATTTTCAACACAAGTACAAAATCAATTTACGGCCTGACTCTCTTATCTATTCCCCAATGGAGTCGCCAAGCTGTCGAAACCTTTTTTTGAAAACGATTAAAAAAAGGGGATCGACTTTAAAATTCAAAAATGGAGTTGCCACCGATCTTTTTTTGAGGTGTGATCGGATCACCTTAAATTAACCATTTTAATAAAACATTTTGATTTATTAAAACAATTAATTTGGTCTTCGCAGCTTGAGAAAACGGGTTCGGGAGTCGATTATGCACGAGGAAGGTTTAGCACCCTCGTGACGCCCAAAATTGGTACCAAATTGATTAAAAACGTCCTTATGTCAAGAAAAAGTTTTGAAATATGATTTCTTTTAAAGCATTTGAACAGCTTAAATTAGACGGCAAGATGCTCTTGTTTCAAGGGAATACAGTATCACATCCAGCATGTTCAGACACGATCCTTTGAATCCTCAAAACCACGATCAAATCTTGACTTCTAAAAACTCATACATTTGAAAATTACAGGAAGGTGTTCACTTATTTGGTCCAACGGAAAAACGAAACCCAACACGTTAGGGCATGATTTCTCAGATTTCCAAACAAAGAACAATGCCTTGTTTTAAAATTTAAGGAACACAAGTGAAATCATAAAAGGATATTTGGTTATTTGGCCAAACGAAAAATCGAAACCCAGCATGTTAGGGCACGATTTTTTCGAGTTTCCAAATACACAATATTGCCTTATTTTAAAGAGCTTCGAAATAAGCGGTTTTAAAAATGACTCAAAATACTTTTATTCAATTACTATCCTCTGATGAGAAACATAAATATAGTATCGGATGGAATAATAATATGTGAATACAACAACGTGCAAATAAATGACAAGTATAACAATGTGAACATACAATTCGATATATGCAATTGCAATAACCTTGTAATTCTATTTGAAAAGGCTTACATTCATAATCAAATACCTGTGAAAACTAGGGTATAGCTAATTAAAAATAAATTAAAGTATACAAAATGTACAAATTTCCAGATGTGGATAGGTCAAATAAAAACACAAATAAAGGGGAATTTGGAATCAATACGATATAAAATCAATTTTAAAACAATGAAATGTATGAAAATTTTAAAAAGGGCAACACATGATAGGGTTTGGAATAATTTACATAAAGAACTAAAAATGTAGTAACATATAGATTATTATTGAAATTGATATTACTAAGGAAGAAGTTTGAAGTAAACAATGTAAATAAATAATTAAAAAAAACGAAATATATTTATTGAAGTTGAGAATATACATGCAATATAAAAATTAATATAAAGAATATATATAAAAAGGATAATAATATATGAAAAAGCTTTGAATAACAAAAACATATAATGACATAAAATCTTTAAAAGACATAAATTATATATATAAATATATTTAAGAGAAAATATATACATAAATAGATAAACATATAAACATATGATGGGAAATTTAAAAATAATAATGAGAATATTACAAAATCGAAAATATATGCAGTAATCAAAAAACATAAATAAATACATATATAAGTGTTTTTGCAATAAATAGCTAAAAGAAAACTAAAGTTAAAATATAGGGGTCCAATTGAAAAAGGACAGTATTAGCCAGATAATTTGTGAATAAATAAAACTCTTAAAATAGGATTAAGGATCAAAATGTAGTACGCACAAATGCAAAGGGACCAAAACTGGAAATAAACCAAATGCCACTTTTAAACGAGGACCAAATTACAAAAGCGCTCAAATTTCAGAGGCCAATAATAAAAAAAAGAAAATCAATTCGGGGCTCAATCGTTGGACCGCGCAAAGACGAAGGACCAATCGCTCGAATATCCCCTTTAAACCATACACGCGGGTCCTCATGGGTGCTGAATCGAGTCCAATCGGGTCGAATCGGGTACATAATACGGTGCCATTTTGAGACCATTGAAGCTAGCCTAAAACGATGTCGTCTGACGCTCTTTAAAAACCAAAAATAAACCCTAAAATATACTTTCAGCCACCCCAAAATCGAAACACAAAACAAAAAAAGAAAGAGAAAACCTAACTACTCCCCTAATCGGCCGAAACAGGGACGACCATAAGACTACCGTTCGGCCACTGAAATTGGTGGCAACATCGTGCGAAGGCCAAGTCTGGCCCTTTTCACCATCGTACCCAAAGGCATCGCCATCCTCGCACTCCGAAGTACCCCTTCCAGCTTCGATTGCGATGAAGGGAGGGGATTCGAAGGCCACCCAGCACAGGTAAACCCTTATCCTTTTCTTTATTTTTATGCAATGGACGGCACAAAAAATAAAATAAAACGGATAAAAAATGGGAAGACGAATAGAAAGCGAAAAAAGGTCGAATCACCTTCAAAAACTTGATTTTTGATTGATTTTTGTTTCTGTTTACACGTATTTTTCTCTTCTCCATAATACACTGTTTTTTCGTTGGGCTTTATAGTCGAATAAGAAAAATAAATAAAATATACAATGTTTTTGTCATGTTTACTATTGTGTCTGTTTCCTTTTGTGCATTTTGCAGGTATGGAGTGCGCTGAAGGGCGTTGTCGTGGCGCATACGGAGGCGAGGGCGCAGGCAGCTGGTACGGAGGCTGTGTGGGTGGTGGCAGAATGTGGCACTACAGCTGGAAACCCTAATGCTCCTGGACGTGCCAAACTTTGGGCTATTTGGGTCTTAGGTTTAGAGTTGGGTCAGGATAGTGGGCTAGTGTAATGGGTTGATTGGGCTAGTGTGACTGTTTGGGTCTGGGTAATTGGGTCAAGGTCTGTAAACAGACTGTTTAAGAGATTCAAACTTTAATTTGGTTTTTATTTATCTGTTTAATTGGTTTGGGTTTTTTGGGCCAAAATTGGCTATTACATATGGTATTATAGATCGAGAAAAATGAGGTTCAGAATTAGAACGGGGGACAAACAAGTATTTGACAGTTAGCTCCTTTTTGCCACTTTTATGCCGAGGTAAGTTTGTATGTAAATAATGTATCGTAATTATGTTTTAATGCTTTAATATTTTATAAATTGTGTGATTGACTCTTTGGACATATTCGACAAAGTTTCGATAAGCGAGAAATCTCGAATGAACCTTAGGAATAGAATAGGATACAAGTGACATGTCACTAGAACCTACGTGTATATACATGTTTATGTGATTTCGGGTGCTGGTCTCATACATCCTACTAGTGGCTGGGTACTCCGGCATTTGTTGCAGATACTTGACAACTTGTGTGAGCAGCACTGTATAGCTACGCTTTGACCGACAGCTTGTGTGAGCAGACCCATGATTAGCTGGAGTGCGAGCCTATATGTGCTATGAGATATGAGGTAGCTTTGGCTACATATGTAGCACTTATGTGCATGATTTCCAAGTATCCGTTAATATTCCAAGTGTTTAACGGGAATGTCAAAGATGAGAAATAATGTAACAGCTCGATTTTGGGCCTAGTCGGAGCAGTGGTTTCTGGACCACAAATTCGACAAGGAAAAATCTATTTTTATTATATTTTTATGGTCTACAATTTCACGAAATGATTTCATGAAAATCTCGTTCGAAAATTTTGACGTTTGGACACTCAATTTAGTCAAAAGGATTAAATTGTAAAAAGTGCAAAACTTGAGTTCTAGAAGCTAGAGGTGTCAAATTGCTATGAAATTTTAAATTGGAGGTCCTTAAATGGTAATTAGACCATTGGTTAATTTGTTGGACAAAAATGGACATGAGATAGGTGAAATAGAATATTTTTAAGTTAGGGGCATTTTGGTCATTTAGTGATTAAAATGAATTAGAAACAAAATTAAAAGTCAATTTTTGTCCATCTTCAACCCCATGGCTGAATATAGTAAGGGGAAACCATGGCTAGGGTTTTTCAAGCTTCCAAGCTCGATTATCACGAAAAACGAGATTTGAGCCTAGAACGAGGGAAAAACAATATTTGATGGTTAGGTCTTTTTTCACCATTTTTGGTATCGAGGTAAGTTTGTATGTAAATAATGCAATGTTTTCATTTACGTTTTAATATTTTTATATATTTTATTAAATGTGGCTAAATATTGAATGTAATTGACAAAATATCGACAAGTGAGAAATTTCCCGGTTGAACTTAGGAATAAAAATGGATACGAGTGACATGTTGACTAGGGATCTATGTGAAAGTCTATATGAAAATCTAAGTGAAATAAGTCCATGGCATCTAAGTGAAATAAGTCCATGGCATTATGCTAAGTGAGATAAGTGACCCGGGTGCTGGTCTGTACGTCCTACCAATGGCTGGGTAGCCCAGCATGTGTTGCGAATACCTGATATGTTCAGCTTATGTGAGCAGCACTGAATAGCTACGTTTGAAATTCAGCTTATGTGAGTAGACCCGCAAATGTAATTAGCTCAAGAACGAGCCTATGTGAAACTTTTGAAATGGTGTAGATTCGGCTACAAGGATGGCACTATGTGAAATATCCCGATGTATCCATTAATATTCTGATGTGTTCAACGGGAAATGACTAAGTGTAAACAAATATGACTATGTGATGAATAAGTGTAGGTATGTGTGTGTAAACTTATGAGCAATGTGCTCGATATGTGATCGAACTTTGGTAAGGTTATTATGGAGTAAGTGTTACTATGAAAGTTAATACAAAGAAAGCATAAAAGAGTAGAATTAGCAATAAAACAGTTTTGGACAGCAGCAGTTGTGTTACTTTGAAAAATCACGAAAAAATGTGGAAATCAAATTAGAGGTTGATTAAGATACAAAATTAAATCTTATTGAGTTTATTTTCACATAAAAGAAACAATGTAAGCAAAAGAATTTCATATTATGAGATATTTGAATTTTTGTGAGACAGGGTCAGAATGATTAAGGAATCCCCTGTTTTGACTTTGGAAAATCATTAAAAATTGTATACAAATAATTATGGGTTAGAATTTATATGTTTAAAATCCTAAACAAGTCTATTTTCAAGAAAAATAAATAGAAACATCATCCAAATCCTGTACGAGGAGATAATTAATTTTTAGTGAAGAAAGGTCGGAACTGTCAGATAGCAGAATATGGATGACTTTAAAGAATAAAATGTACTTTTTGGCTAAACCAAAAATTTTGGAAATTTTATGGTAAGGAGATATGTGAGCATAGTTTTAGGGAAAATTATCAGATCTTAATTTGGAGTTCCATAACTCAAGATATAAATAATTTAGTGACTATGACTCAAGTAGACAGCTTGAGATGAACATGAGTAAATAGTGGAACTAGGTGCAATTATGATTGTATTATCTTGAGAACATATTATGAGGATTGGTAAAAGCATGTTAATAAATTGTTTATTATTTTCATTTGAACCTATTAATCTTTGTAGCTTACTCCCTTTCAATTCTCATATCTTATAAGATGGTACACTAGCTCGGGTTAGAGATCGCCAGATATGCTATCACACTATCAAGCTATCATGTTGGGTAAATGAATGTAAACCTTCGAGTCTATGACATGTATAGGGACTTAGTCATTTTGTGTATGTGTTATTGATATGGTCAAATGTATTGGATTGTAATGATTAAGGATTTGATTTGGTTTATAGCCACATAAATTGGCTCACATTGGCCAATTGGGTTGTAAACCTATTTATATGTGCATGCACAAGTTATTGCCTTTTTTTATGAGTGAATGCCATATTCAAGCCATGTTTATGGATGTTGATTGACAATTAATGTCATGTTAAATGCTATTGAGATGTATGAGTATGTGAATGAGGTTGAGGGTGGCAAATGGCTTGGAAAATAGCCTTAAAGTTATCCACACGGGTAGACACACGGGCATGTGACTTGGCCGTGTGCCCCTAAATGGTTGATGACATCATAAATAGAGAATTACATGGGTTGAGGACACAGGCATGTCCCGAACCATACAGGCGTGTATGATCACACGGCCAGCCCACACGGGCGTGTGACTCTCCAAAACATGAAATCTTTGTAAGTGTTGTAAAGGTTTTCAAAGTCTCGGTTTAGTCCTGAGCCACCTCAAATGTATGTTTAGGGCTTCGTAGGCCCGTAATAGGGCATTATGAATATGTTTGGAAAGTTTTAAATTGGACGCAAATTTTACGACTCGAAATTGTATGTATAAGTGTGTTTAAGTCTGGTAATGCCTCGAACCCTGTCCCAGCGTGGATACGGGTAAGGGGTGTTACAAATAATGTGGTTATATTACGAATTAATTAAGGTATGTACATAACGTTTAAAATTATTGACTTCATGATTTCTAGGAGAATGTTTTGTGAAAGCTTTGTGACTATTGATCCATGTTTGTGATGTATGAAATACAAGGTAAATTTGGTTAGTGGTTATGTAATTCGCTTTCGAGCGAAGTTGAGTTATGATATAACATGTCTTATTCGAACAAATTGTGATTTATTGGATATGAGAAAAAGGAAAGATTGGCATCATTTCCTATCAAAATGATTATGGGAAAATTTGTGCTTTAAACAATTAAAAGATGTTATAATATATGCTCAAAAAGTGAATACTCATAATTAATGTGCATGTTTCTTATGAGGTTGGCAATGATTGGATAATTGTGGTAACCTATTAAAAAAAAGAGTTATTGGTTGTCGGGCTAATGTAAAAACATGTTAAATTATGTTTGCAAATTGATAGAGTAAACAATTTGACTAAATAAGTTATAAATGTGAGTTTTATAGCAATTTATATTATCTTCTGTTTATATTGTTGGTTTTGGTAAATAATCGATAAGATGTATATTATTTTCATATGAACTTACTGAGCTATATAGCTTACTCCCTTTCCTTTCCCATGTTTTATAGTGTCGTTAAGTTAGCTCAAATTAGAGATTGCCAGAAATACTATCACACTATCAAGCTATCATTTTGGGTACTGATGAACCCAAGTATTTAAAGTTTATGGCATGTATAGGGACTCGGTCTTGGGGCCATATGTTTTGGCTTATAATAGCTCATGATTCATTTTGTATATAGTCATGGAAGTGATTAATGCTGGTTAGGAGTATATTTATATTATGTCATTTGTGAATGTGGAAATTTACATAAATTGATGTGGAAAGGTTGATATTCTAAGCATGATTAATAATGGTATGAGAATGACATGTTATTGACTTGTTTGTGATTGTTTGGTTGCTTTTACATGCTTAAATTTGTGACATGTGATGTTGTGCAAATGTGAATAAGTGAGGGTGGCAAAATGGCTTGGTAAATAGCCTTGTTTTTGTCCACACGGGTAGACACACGGGCGTGTGTCTAGGCCATGTGTGACACATAGGTTACTCCACGGGCATGTGCTCCATCCGTGTGTCCCTTGCACCTTAATTTTGAGAAATAGAATGCTAACAATTGAGCACATGGGCAGAGAAATAGGCATGTCTCAACTGTGTGGATGGCACGGCCATGAACATGGGTGTGTGCCTGGCCGTGTGAAGTCTGCACCTATTTTTGTGAAAACTTATTTTCCACACAACCTAGCACACGGACGTGTGACTTAGCCGTGTGATCTCAATTTGGTCATTAGTTACAAGTCAAAGAGTTACACGGGGTCGGGACACGAGCGTGTGTGGCCACATGGCCTGCCCATATGAGCGTGTCCCATGTCCGCACGGGCGTGTGACCCTTGTTTAGTGGAAAATTTTTCTAAGTTTTGTAAAATTTTCTAAAGTTCTCGGTTTAGTCCCGAACTACTTCCAACGTACGTTTTGGGCCTTGTAGGCTCGTATTAGGGACTTTATGATTAATTGTAAGTGGCTTTAATTTAGACGCAAGTTTACGACCCGGAGTTGTATGTTTATTTGTGTGATAAGTCCGATAATGCCTCGTACCTTGTTCTGGTGTTGAATACGGGTAAGAGGTGTTACATTTAGTGGTATCAAAACTATGGTTTAGTCGATTCTCGAACTAACATAGTGTGAGTGAGTCTAGATATACATGCCATATTACTACCTGTGATAGTGTGATATCTCCTAACTCTGACGAAATTGTTTTGTTAATACAGAGATGCTTTCCAACCGAGCTATTTTTGAAAACGCTGAAAGTGATACTAAGATATTTCAAAATATGTTTGTAATGAGTCAAAACTTGGAAAGGTATGAATAATAGTTCATGATATGCATGTGATGATGTATAAAATAAAATAACCATAAGTTGAGAAATATAGGTAAAATGTCATTATTCCGGTTGAACGTTGTATTTCGATGGATTTTGGTGATTTTATGAAACAGATAAAATGTTATAAATGTGATGAAATGGATTTAGCCAGACGTGTAATTCAGAGTAAACCCTTTAAAGCATACGTTACCGAAAGGATTTAGCCCAGATTGGTAATCTTATTATATCATATGTGACTCGAAAATGTACTCTATGAATATGTGTAAAAAGGGAACTTTTGAATATGAATCGATGGATTGTAGACATGCATGCCTGGAGTATACTACTCAAATATCCATCGAAACTACAATAGTTCAATGGAAATTATCCTTAAAATATGAAAAAGTGAAATGAAATGAAAGTTTATATTGTGATAAGCATCCATGTTATTTGGCATTCATATGATGTTATGTGCCTAACTTGTTTGATTAAGTGAATGCGATAAGTAAATTTACTCAAAATTTATGGAATGTATGTATAAGTGCACTTGTTTGAATAAGATAATTACAAAGTTTGTGTAACATAAATATGTATGTTAAATTGCCTGAAGTGAATTATATAACTGTGATGATATTATGATGATGATGAATGTTAAGTCACATGCGTGTATATATGAGAGTTGAGTTAAAGGCTTTACAACCTCACCCCCTTACCAATGCCGCATTTTATAACAAAATATCACGAGATTTATGTTGAATGATCTCACAAGTGAGAGACTAAAGAGTTCAGTAGCGGAATAGCTAGTAATTTGGTCAGAATTGAGAATAGTTTGGCAAGTGAATACAGTTTTGGAAAAGATGCCAGGTTATTCTAAAGACCATTCGAATTTCGCAATGTCACGATTAAAGAAAAAGTTAATCTCGGCTAATCGACTCATTCAGGTATTATGTCTAAAGTATGTATTTGTTGAAATTTCTTTCGGATTGATTTTTGTTAGTGAATGGAGTAATATAGGGCTAGTAATGACAGAATTAGTCAAAGAAATGATATTTGAATTGTAAAGATGTATGAGTGTAATAGTTGTAATTAAATAGATTATGATGATCTTTCCTGGGTATTTTATATATATTTATTTATCCGCAGAGATATATGTGATTGTTTGTTTTCTGATGAAATTCTTATCGTATGAGAATGCTAGCTGATTATAATGTTAGAAGAAAGCACTATTGGTCTGTTGGTTGATGATCATCATATCTTATCTCTCTCTTTGGGGTTTTATTCTACTATGTTTGGAATAAAAGTTGATGGTGAAAATTTATGTGAGGCTATTCTTCTGTTTTTACTGGATGTTGTTTTGTTCTATATATATATATATGGAAAATATATTATCTCTATTACAATTGATTTCAGAGTGTGTAAGCATTGTTTTTCTTCTAGATTTTTCTAAGGAATCATCAAGATCTTTATTATTTTCTTGTGAGTTATGTTCTCAGACTTCTAGTGTGGTATTGTATCTTGGATTTTTTTTATCTCAGTTTTCTCATCATCCTTGTTTCGTAAATTATCAATCATGGCTCATCTTTAAAGTGTGTTCTTTGGCTTGTGATAACTATGTCTATTATGGGTGTATTTCTGGTTCGATCATAGGAACGTGGTGATTCTGATATTAGGATTTCTCTAATTTTCGTGAGTGGGATTGACATCGGCAAAGATATAGATAGTGGAAAATCACGCTCGAATTGTTTGATGGTTTTCTTTTCTCAGGTAAGTTTGATTTAGGGTTAGTGAGTTCAATCAGGATATTTTTTTTTCTTGAGCTGATGTAATTGAGAAGATCTTTAACTAGCATGTGAAGGAAATTATAAAAGATTCTATGTTTGAGTTGTTTACCAGCATGAAGAAAAGAGTAGTTTGATATGTTATTATTTGATAGTTGAGATCGACTCAGTTGTTTTATTTGAGCGAGCTGGTTAGTTGAAAAGTAATTTCAGTTATATGCATTTAAGTTTATCCTCAGGTAAGAAAACAAAATCTTATAAATGCATGAGTGAATAGACGAACAGTTTGAAGGAAGGATTCATATCCTAGAAAGTATGATACGGAGATAAACCTATTAGATTAATTCTAATCGAATGATGTTGTTATGATTTAAAGCTGTTTCGATTGATAAATTATTACATTTGTGAAAGTTTGAACGGTCTATTACAAGTTAGCCAAGTTGAAAACAGTTGAAGGTGTTATTAACTGAAGCACTAGTTCTAGGTTTTGTTTGAATTGAGTAAAGAATTCGTGATTTTTCAGCGGTGCACTATCAACAGATTGGAATATGTTTTCTACAAGAATGAAAAGTGACAGTTTATGATTTCAGACGGTTAAAGTCTCATTAAAAGAATTGTTCGACGAGTGACTTAGAGTCGGCCGCTAGTATGTCTGTGTTGAGAATAGATGACATCGTTTGTTCGACGAAAAACGTTATGTGCTTCTTAATTTCCAAGAGTATAAAGTATCTAACGTTACCTTTAGTGGAAAATTTTGAAATTAAGACAAAGTTGATGGCCTGAACTATTGAAAGATTGTGAATAATTAACGATTAACCTTTGGGGAAGTAGACGTAGTTGTAGATGTTTGAATGGAAAGCCTTTGTTCATTTTGTAAGTGTTGGTTACACGATTAATCTTATTTGATGGAAGTCTGAATTTAGCTAAAAAAAACTAAAGCGATGCTTTATTCGCACAAGTTGAGTTATGATATAGCATGTCTTATTTGCACAAATTATGATTTATTGGATATGAGAAAAAGGAAAGATTGGCATCATCGCCTATTAAAATGATTATGGGAAAATATGTGCTTTAAACAATTGAAAGATGTTATAATATATGCTCAAAAAGTGAATACTCATAATTAATGTGCATGTTTATAATGAGGTTGGGAATGATTGGATAAATGTGGAAACCTATTAAAATAGAGAGTTATTGGTTGTTGGGCTAATGTAAAAACATGTTAAATTATGTTTGCAAATTGATAGAGTAAACAGTGTGACTAAATAAGTTATAAATGTAAGTTTTATAACAATTTATATTATCTTGTGTTTATATTGTTGGTTTTGGTAAATGATTGGTAAGATGTATATTATTTGATATGAACTTAATAAGCTATATAGCTTACTCCCTTCCTTACCCATGTTTTATAGTGTCGTCAAGTTACCTCGGATTAGAGATCGTCGGAGATCCTATCACACTATCAAGCTATCATTTTGGGTACTGATGAACCCAAGTATTTAAAGTGTATGGCATGTATATGGACTCGGTCTTAGGGCTATATGTGTTGGCTTATAATAGTTGATGATTCAGTTTGTATATAGTCATAGAAGTGATTAGTGCTGGTTAAGAGTATATTTATATTAGTGTCATTTTTGAATGTGGAAATTTGCATAAATTGATGTGGAAAGGTTGATATTCTAAGCATGATTAATAATGGTATGAGAATGACATGTTGTTGACTTGGTTGTGATTGTTTGGTGGCTTTTACATGCTTAAATTTGTGACATGTGATGTTGCGTAAATGTGAGTGAGTGAGGGTTGCAAAATGGCTTGGTAAATAGCCTTGTTTTTGTCTATATGGGTAGACACACGGGCGTGTGTCTTGGCCGTATGTGACACACGGCTTACTCCACGGGTATGTGTTCCAGCAATGTGTCCCCTACACCTTAATTTTAAGAAATAGAATGCTCATAATTGAGCATACAGGCAGAGACACGGGCGTGTGTCTCAACCGTGTGGACGGCATGGCCCCTAACACAGGTGCGTGCCCTAGCCGTGTGAAGTCTGCACCTATTTTTGTGAAAAATTATTTTTCACATGGCCTAGTACATAGGAGTGTGACTTGGCTATGTGATCTCAATTTGGTCATGAGTTACAAGTTGGAGAGTTACACAGGGTCAGGACACGGGCGTGTGTGACCACATGGCCTACCTATACGGGCATGTTGTAACACCCCAAACCCGGCCCAGACGTTATGTCCAGATCTGATGTGTCACACTAAAATATTTAAGAAACCCCACATTTCATCCAAAGTCTTTCTTAGTGTTTTAAAAGGTTGTCTTTGCTAAGTTAATAAAGTGAATGGAAGCTGTGCACCAGGTAGGTATCTGAAACAGAGGAGGTGAGCCATGGAGGCTGCTTAAGTACCAAGCTCTTGATTGGACCCAATCCGAGACATGCCCACAACCATTGCCACACTTTAGTTTAGTGTTAGGTTTCGGAAAACAAGTTGTGTTGGAATTTATTTAAGTAGATATATTTGATAAATCATTTTATTGTATCATTGTGTTATTTGAAAAAAAGTATCATTTCGAAAACGCGTCCTAAGTCTAGCCCATTTTAAAACCATATCCATCAAGTAAAATAAAATAAAAAGTATAAAATAAAATAATCCCAGAAAGTAATTAAAATGGCCTTATTACAACCCAAAACCAAATAATAATAACACTTAAAATATAAATTTTAAAAAAATAGGCACTTTATGAAAATAGTCCGAAAGCGATCACCATGGTCACTCTGAATCCCCTCTGGCTCCAAGTCTTCACATCAAGGCTCACCTGCAAGGTTAAGGAAAGGGGTGAGTTTGGAAACTCAGTACGCAACAAGCCCTTTCAGAGCCCAAATCAATATTAGCATACTGGGCCTAAGCCCCAATCCAGTCTCAACAACCACTGGGCCGAAGCCTTTCGTTTAACGGTTACTGAGCCGAAGCCTTTCTCATAAATCATATCACTGGGCCGAAGCCTTTTCTGTAAATGGTATGGCCCATAGGCCCATTCCAATATCACATGTAATATCAATAAATGTATGCAACCCCATTTGGGGAGACTACTCAACCCACCATCCACTATTCTCCACCCGTACCAACTAAGCTCTCCATGTGGGGAATAACTCAACCCACCCAACCAAACTCTCCACTGGCAGCATAGCTACTTTATCATATAACTAGAGGCCTAGCCTCTTTTAATAACTAGGGCAAAGCCCCTTTTCGGTATCTGTGGCATTGCCACTTACACTTCCTCCAACAATAAACCCAACCCATGCATATAATGAGTATATCATGGCATATCATGTGCATATCATAGCATATCATGTGCATATCATGGCATATCAAGTATAATAACAATATCACATGCATCATAATCATAATAAAACCCTAGGGGTATAATGGTCATTTTCACCTAGAGGCAAAATAGTCATTTTCATGTTATAAGGGTAATTTCATAATTTTATCAATTATTAGGGTTTTCCATGCTCATTATCAACAATTCCGAGTGTTTGAACGATAATTTTAGTCCATTTTAACCAATTTCGGCTTTTGGGCCCAAAACCCCTAATGGGCCCTACGTAGCCAATTTAGTCATCTAGGCCCATTTAGCCTATATCCCATCACGGTATTAACGGTCTTGACATGCAATTTAACCAAATTCTATTTTCTACCAATTTTACCCAAATGGGCCCGAAAACCCATTGGGCCCAATTTTAGCCCATCGAGGCCCAACTTACTATCGTGCACAAAACCGTGCCCGTGCCCTTAGCTGTTCCATCGATCCAATCACCGATCTTATCGCATTTATCACGTCTATAACCATTCACAAAACCACAAGTTCCCGAAATGCCGGAATTTCGGCATTTCGGCTTTTCAGGAAATATTAATCTAAGCTACTACGAGGGTTCGTTACACACCTGCTTAGTGACGATCGCTTCCCAAAATCCACTATGCGCTTGTTCTACAATCAATTACCTTCGCAGGATCTGATGATTCAATCCAAGTTTATCCAAACTGATTCTCCAAGCCTTGCTGCTCCTCCAAAATCGTCTATTTCACTACAAAAACCATACAAATCAAATGAAAAGGCCCAATAAGGCCTATACCTCAAATCGATAGCCTCTCAAAATTTTTAGGGGTTTCCGGCTTTTCTTAACATCTACACTACTGAACCGATTCGAAAAACGAGTACTTACCACAGACTTCCCCTCTGTACCCCTAGATCCGAAGCAAACCAGGCTCCCAAGCACCAGCAGAAATCACACCACAGAGATCTCAAGATTCGGCCACCAAGTCCCCCAAAGGTGTTATACTTTCGGCTTTTGGGATAAAGAAAAAAAGATGATTATGGACCGAAGGGGTGTTGATAATGGAGTTTAGAGGCTTTGGGAAATGTAAGATTCGGCTAAAGGGAGAAAAAGAACAAGGGTGTACCTTTAAGGAGAAATCGGCTCCCCTTGAAACCTTCGGGATTCGGCTTTGTTTACTAATTGGCTAAAAAAAGAAAAAGGGAGGGTGTAGGTTTGGTTTTCTAGGGATTAGAGGGGAGAAAAAAAGAGTAGAGAAGAGGGAAATGAAAGAAAGAGAAGAGGGAATTGATCAAGGTAAATCGGCACAAAGAATGAGGATGCAAAACTAAACAAAACTAGGCTCAATTGTCGAATGTGCACTATACAACCCCTTGGCCGGCCACACCTTTTCTAACTTTGAATTCCCCTAAAATCTCTCCTAGATAAACTCCCCCTTATCCCTCCTTAATCCATGCCTTTGCCGAATTCAAACTCTTGCCAACAGAGTTCCTATCAAGCTCAAACTCTAGCCTGCTCAAAACACAAAAATAAACAATATAATTACCTGCTTAGTGAGTCGAACCTTGGCCTCTTCCCTTCCACTTATACGCCACTTTTTTAGCAACTAAGTGGTGTCACTTAGCCAGTTTGCTAAGAGCTCTCTTGTGATACATTTTACCCACATTTACTTATAAAGCCTCCAACTCAAGCCCTTTATTCTTTAACTCCAAAAATTTAAAATTTCAACCGGGTTTTAACCAACACATTGGCCTTCCATTGGCCCATTTACACTCTCAAATCATGAATTGCACAACCAAATACCAAAATTTAAAAATTTTACCAAATTCTCAAAAAATCACGAAAATCCCGAAAATCAGGGTGTTATAACTCTACCCTCCTTAAAGAAATTTTGGCCTCAAAATTTTACCTGATCCAAATAGTTGAGGATATTGCTGACGCATCGACTCCTCTGGCTCCCAAGTAGCCTCTTCCTTGCCATGATTCCTCCAAAGTACCTTCACTAATGGAACTGACTTCCTTCTCAACACCTTGACGTCGCGATCCAGTATCTGCACAGGTTCCTTTTTGAAGGTCAAATCTGACTGTACCTCAATTCCTACAACTGGCACAATATGAGTAGGATCAGAATGATATCGCCTTAGTATGGACACATGGAAGACGTCGTGAATACGATCTAGCTCTGGAGGTAACTCTAGCTGATAAGCCACCGGCCCTATCCGTTTAAAGATCCGATAAGGCCCAATAAATCGTGGACTCAACTTGCCCTTCTTACCAAACCTCAATATCTTCTTCCAAGGCGACACCTTCAAAAAGACCATATCCCCTACTGCATATTCAATATCCTTACGCTTCAGATTAGCATAAGACTTTTGTCGGTCTGCTGCCTCTTTTAGCCAATTTCTAATCACCCTAACTTTGTCTGCAGTATCCGCTACTAACTCTGGTCCAAGTACTTGTCTGTTCCCTAACTCTGTCCAACAAGTAGATGAACGACACCTTCGCCCATACAGCGCCTCATACGGAGCCATCTGGATACTTGCCTGGTAATTATTGTTATAAGCAAACTCCGCCAACGACAAGTAATCCTCCCAACTGCCTCTAAAGTCGATAACACAACCCCTCAACATGTCTTCTAAAATCTGAATGACCCTCTTTGACTGCCTATCTGACTGAGGGTGAAAAGCTGTACTAAAATCCAATCATGTTCCCAACGACTCATGCAACTTCTGCCAAAACCAAGATGTGAACCTTGGATCTCGGTCAGAAATTATCAATACTGGCACTCCATGCAACCGCACTATCTCTACCATATACAACTTGGCTAACTTTTGTAGTGAATAATCGGTTTGGACAGGTATGAAATGGGCAGATTTCGTCAACCTATCCACAATCACCCAAACTGAGTCCTTCTTGGAAGGTGTCAGTGGCAAACCACTCACGAAATCCATAGTTACCCTTTCCCACTTCCAAAGTGGTATCTTTACTAGTTGCAACAATCCTGAAGGTAGTTGATGCTCTGCCTTTACTTGCTGACATGTTAAACATTTATCCACAAATTCGGTCACTTCTGGCTTAAGTCCAGGTCACCAATATAACTCTCGCAAGTCTCGATACAGCTTACTTCCTCCTGGATGCATAGCACAAGGTCCATCGTGAGCCTCTCTTAGAATCATCAATCTCAAATCAGAGTCCTTCGGAATACAAATTCTTCCTCGAAAACAAAGAACCCCATCACTATTCAATCCAAAATCTAAATTCTCCTCCTTCTCAGCTTGCTAAAATCGAGAAACCAACGACTCATCTACCAACTGTTGCTTCTTAATCTGCTCAACCCAAGTTGGTCTCACTTATAACTCTGTTAACAAGCTTCCATCGTCGTACAAACTCAAACGAGCAAACATCGCTTTTAATTCAGCCACAGCCCTTCAGCTCAATGCGTCCACCACGACATTTGCCTTACCTGGGTCGTACTCAATCGAGCAGTCGTAATCCTTTAGTAACTCTATCCACCTCATTTGCCTAAGATTCAGCTCCTTCTAAGTTAGTAGGTACTTGAGACTTTTATGATCCGTATAAATAATACATCTCTCCCCATACAAGTAATGCCTCCAAACCTTAAGCGCAAAGACCACCGCTGCCAACTCTAAGTCATGAGTAGGATAGTTTACCTCATGAGGCTTAAGCTGTCGTGAAGCATAAGTGACCACTTTACCCTCTTGCATCAACACACAACCCAAACTTACATGTGATGCATCACTGTACACCGTGAAATCCTTACCAGACTCTGGCTGAATCAACACTGGTGCCTCAGTCAGAACCTTTTTTAACTTCTCAAAAGCCTCTTGCTGCTTCTCTGTCCAAACAAACGGTGCTCCCTTCCTTACAAGTTTCGTCAACGGCGCTGCCAACATAGAAAATCCTTCCACAAATCTTCGATAATAACTTGCCAACCCCAGAAAACTTCAGATTTCTGTTACTAACTTGGTGGCTTCCACTCTAGGATCGCCTTAATCTTTCGAGGGTCCACCTTGATCCCCTCAGCAGAAACAACATGCCCCAAGAAAGTTACTTCACTGAACCAAAATTCACCTATACTGAACTTTGCATAGAGTTATTTTTCTCTTAGCACTTGCAGAACAATACGAAGATACTCATCATGCTTTTCTTCCGTTTTCGAGTACACCAAGATATCGTCGATAAAAACGACCACGAACTGATCCAAGTATGGCTGAAATACCCGATTCATCAAATCCATGAATGCTGCCAGTGCATTAGTCAATCCAAAGGGCATAACCAAAAACTCGTAGTGACCATATCGAGTTTTGAATGTCGTCTTATGAATATCCACTTCTTTGACTCTCAACTGATGATATCCTAACCGAAGGTCGATTTTGGAAAATATTGAAGCTCCTCTCAGCTGGTCAAATAGGTCGTCGATTCTTGGCAAAGGATACTTATTCTTTATCGTCAATTTGTTCAACTACCGATAATCGATACACATCTGCAGGGTCCCCATCTTTCTTTTTCACGAACAACACCGGTGCGCCCCATGGAGAAATACTTGGTCTGATGAATCCTCTATCCAATAGTTCTTGTATCTGAGCTTTCAGTTCTACCAACTCCTTTGGTGCCATCCTGTAAGGTGCAATGGATACTGGAGCCGTTCCTGGTAATAAGTCGATTCCAAACTCGACTTCTCTATTCGGAGGTAGTCTAGGAAGCTCCTCAGGAAAGACATCTTGAAATTCTTTGATGGTCCTGACTAACTCTACAATCATCCCCTCGGATTCAGCTTGACTCACAAATGCTAAATACGCCTCACAACCTTTCCGAATCAACTTCTCAACCCTTAAGGCCGAAACAACATTAGATAAATAGTTCATTCGCTCCCCTATGACCATTACCTCCTCATCCTCGGTAGTTCTCAGCACCATTCTCTTAGCAGCACAATCCAACATCGCCCTATGCTTAATTAACCAGTCCATTCCCAAGATAAGATCAAATTCTCCAAATGGCAGCTCCATCAAATCTCCTACAAATATCCTATCTTGTGTCTCTAAAGGCACCTCCCTAAAAAGTTTATCTACCTTAACTGAGTGTCCCAATGGACTTATCACTGATACCCCACTCACAGTTTCCTCAGGAAGCACCCCCAATACCCCAGATACATTACAGGCAACATACGAATGAGTGGAACCAACATCAATCAAAGCAGTTTAAGGCGTGCTATGAATGAAAAACGTACCAGTTATAAATTAGGAGCATCACCCTCCTCTCGCTGTCGTGCAGCTTAAACCAACACCGGTTGTTGAGCTTCAGCATGTCTAGCACCCCTGCCAGGTGTCCCACATCCTCGTCCATTACCATTACTACCTCTACCTTGCCCACAGCCTCCCTGTGGTGGTGGTCATCCTCGCACTGGTTGGACAACCCGTTGCTCAGCAACTTGATCCTGAGCTGCTCTCCGATGACACTCTCTGAACTTGTGTTCCTTTGACCCACATCAGAAACATGCCCCAGTTCGTTTCCAGCACTCCCCCAGATGCACTCTGCTACAGTCCCTGCAAACCTGCAGTCTAACGGTATTCACCAGAATTGCTCGAACCAGTTCCTCTACTCTAGCTCTTTTAACATTTCTATATGCAGCACCCGAAGGTCCAGAATCCCTCCTGAATCTGGGTCGATCCCTCTCACGATTCTATCACTTAACTCATTTTACCTCCTCGGCTATCTTGGCTTTCTCTACCAACGCAGAAAAATCACGCTCCCTCTGTGGAGCTATCAGCACCCTAAGCTCATCTCGGAGACCATCCTCGAATCGAACACTGCGCTTATATTCCGTCGCAACTATCTCGCTAGCATATCGGCTCAACCTCAAAAATTTCACCTCATACTCAGCAACAGTCTTGTTACCCTGAGTCAGATTCAAAAATTCTTTTCGAAGGGCATCCACATAACTAGCTCCAACATACCTCCCCTTAAAAGTAGTCTTGAACAGTTCTCAGGTTACCCGCTCGATTAGGGTACTTTCCCTTACAGTGATCTACCATTGGTATGCCTCGTCTTGCAGCAAAGACACCGCCCCTTTCAGCTTCTGCTCCGCGAGCAATCTAAGTCATCCATGATCCGCTCTATTGCCTCTAGCCAATATTCAGTCACGTTTGGGGCTACTCCAGATACGCCCCTAAAGACCTCCGCTTCGTTAGCCCGGAGTCGCTCAGAAATGGATCCCCATTCACTGTCCCAGTGCTAGCTCCAGTAACCCTTTCCAAGACCCTTAACATCACTTGGGACAAAGCATCGTCCCCCGCAGCCCGATCATGTGACCCAGTCTCTGTTGTCTGTGGCACGGATGCCTCCTTAACTGGCCTATGCCCTGAGGATAAAGATTCAGCTTGCACTCTTCTGCGACCACATCCCCGACCTCGTCCACGAGTTTCTCTTGTACTTATATCAAATTTATCTGGTTACGAATTTTATGACATTAGTTAAATATTTCATTTTTTTATTACAAGATGTCTTATGGAAAATGTAGTAGTTCAGAGATTGTTTTCGCAACATCGTTGCCTAGCTATAATCTCAATCCTATTGTTTTACAGTTCTACCCTATCTAAAATATCTATAGCATCATATCAATATAATACGGTGTAAAAAGATAGTACACTTAAAGACTTGGTGCTGGGGATCCAGTGTGCCACCTCTTTCTCCAAACCAATTAAAACTAAAAACATGTATTTTGTCACAAAAATAGGTTTTAAAAAAAAAGGTTTCTCTTTAGAAATTCTTAAAAATGATTTTAAATACCTTTGTTTTAAAACTCTTGATTTTAAACCCGTTTAAAACCCACAGCCAAGTTGTTGCAACCTGACTCTGATACCACTAAATGTAACACCCTAAACCCGACCCAGACGTTATGGCCAGATCTGACGTGTCACACTGAAATATTTAAGAAACCCCACATTTCATCCAAAGTCTTTCTTAGTGTTTTAAAAGGTTGTCTTTGCTAAGTTAATAAAGTGAATGGAAGCTGTACACTAGGTAGGTATCTGAAACAGAGGAGGCAAGCCATGGATGCTGCTTAAGTACCAAGCTCTTAATTGGATCTAATCTTAGACATGCCCACAACCATTGCCACACTTTAGTTTAGTGATAGGTTTTGAAAAACAAGTTGTTTTGGAAATTATTTAAGTAGATATATTTAATAAATTATTTTATTGTATCATTGCATTATTTTAAAACAAGTATCATTTCGAAAATGTGTCCTAAGTCTAGCCCATTTTAAAACCATATCCGTCAAGTAAAATAAAATAAAAAGTATAAAATAAAATAATCCCAGAAAGTAATTAAAACGGCCTTATTACAACCCAAAACCAAATAATAATAACACTTAAAATATAAATCTTAAAAAAACAGGTACTTTATGAAAATAGTCCGAAAGCGATCACCATGGCCACTCTGAATCCCCTCCGACTCCAAGCCTTCACATCAAGGCTCACCTGCAAGGTTAAGGAAAGGGGTGAGTTTGGAAACTCAGTGTGCAACAAACCCTTTCAGAGCCCAAATCAATATCAGCATACTAGGCCTCAGCCCCAATTCAGTCTCAACAACCACTGGGCCGAAGCCTTTCGATTAACGGTTACTGAGCCGAAGCCTTTCTCATAAATCATATGACTGGGCCGAAGCCTTTTCTGTAAATGGTATGGCCCATAGGCCCATTCCAATATCACATGTAATATCAATAAATGTATGCAAGCCCATTTGGGGAGACTACTCAACCCATCATCCGCTACTCTCCACTTGTACCAACCAAGCTCTCCATGTGGGGAATAACTCAACCCACCCAACCAAACTCTCCACTGGCAGCATAGCTGCTTTATCATATAGCTAGAGGCCTAGCCTCTTTTAATAACTAGGGCAAAGCCCCTTTTCGGTATCTGTGGCATTGCCACTTACACTTCCTCCACCAATAAACCCAACCCATGCATATAATGAGTATATCATGGCATATCATGTGCATATCATAGCATATCATGTGCATATCATGGCATATCATGTATAATAACAATATCACATGCATCATAATCATAATAAAACCCTAGGGGTATAATGGTCATTTTCACTTAGAGGCAAAATAGTCATTTTCATGTTATAAGGGTAATTTCGTAATTTTATCAATTATTAGGGTTTTCCATGCTCATTATCAACAATTTCGAGTGTTTGAACGATAATTTTAGTCCATTTTAACTAATTTCAGCTTTTGGGCCCAAAACCCCTAATGGGCCCTATGTAGCCAATTTGGTCATATAGGCCCATTTAGCCTATATCCCATAACGGTATTAACGGTCTTGACATGCAATTTAACCAAATTCTATTTTCTACCAATTTTACCCAAATGGGCCCGAAAACCCATTGGGCCCAATTTCAGCCTATTGGGGCCCAACTTACCACCGTATGCAAAATCGTGCCCTTATCTGTTCCATTGATCCAAAACTAATCTTATGACATTTATCGCGTCTATAACCATTCGCAAAACCAAAAGTTCCCGAAATGCCAGAATTTCAACATTTTGGCTTTTCAGCAAATATTAATCTAAGCTACTACGAGGGTTTGTTACACACATGCTTAGTGACAATCGCTTCCCAAAATCCACTATGCGCTTGTTCTTTAATTAATTACCTTCGCAAGATCCGATGATTCGATCCAAGTTTATCCAAACCGATTCTCCAAGCCTTGCTGTTCCTCTAAAATCGTCTATTTCGCTACAAAAACCATAAAAATCGAATGAAAAGGCCCAATAAGGCCTATACCTTAAATCGACAGCCTCCTTAAATTTTTAAGGGTTTTCGACTTTTCTTAACATCTACACTACTGAACCGATTTGGAAAATGAGTACTTACCACAGACTTCCCCTCTGCACCCCTAGATCCGAAGCAGACCAAGCTCCTAAACACCAACAGAAATCACACCACAGAGATCTCAGGATTCAGCCACCAAGTCCCCCAAAGGTGTTGTGCTTTCGACTTTTGAGACAAAGAAGAAAAGATGATTATGGATCAAAGGGGTGTTGATAATGGAGTTAAGAGGCTTTTGGAAATGTAAGATTCGACTAAAGGGAGAAAAAGAACAAGGGTATACCTTTAAGGAGAAATCAGCTCCCCTTGAAACATTCGGGATTCGGCTTTGTTTACTAATCGGCTAACAAAAGAAAAATAGAGGGTGTAGGTTCGGTTTTCTAGGGATTAGAGGGGAGAAAAGAAGAATAGAGAAGAGGGAAATGAAAGAAAGAGAAGAGGGAATTGATCAAGGTAAATCGGCACAAAGAATGAGGATGCAAAACTAAACAAAACTAGGCTCAATTGCCGAATGTGCACTGTACAACCCCTTGGCCGACCACACCTTTTCCAAATTTGAATTCCCCTAAAATCTCTCCTAGATAAACTCCCCCTTATCCCTCCTTAATCCATGCCTTTGCCGAATTCAAACTCTTGCCAACAGAGTTCTTGTCAAGCTCAAACTCTAGCCTGCTCAAGATACAAAAATAAACAATATAATTACCTGCTTAGTGAGTCGAACCTTGGCCTCTTCCCTTCTACTTACACGCCACTTTTTTAGCAACTAAGTGGCGTCACTTAGCCACTTTGCTAAGAGCTCTCTTGTGATACATTTTACCCATATTTACTTATAAAGCCTCTAACTCAAGCCCCCTATTCTTTAAGTCCAAAAATTTAAAATTTCAACCGGGTTTTAACCAACATACGGGCCTTCCATTGGCCCATTTACATTCTCAAATCATGAATTGCACAACCAAATACCAAAATTTAAAAATTTTACCAAATTCTCAAAAAATCACGAAAATCTCGAAAATCAGGGTGTTACACGTCTCCCATGTCCACATGGGCGTGTGACCCCTGTTTAGTGGAAAATTTTTTTAGGTTTTGTAAAATTTTCTAAAGTTCTCAGTTTAGTCCTGAACCACTTCCAACGTACGTTTTGGGCCTCGTAAGATCATATCAGGGACTTTATGATTAATTGTAAATGGTTTTAATTTGGACGCAAATTTATGACCCGAAGTTGTATGTTTGTTCATGTGATAAGTCTGATAATGCCTCGTACCTTATTCCAGCATTGAATACGAGTAAGGGGTGTTACATGGACAAAGTCCGTGGTTATGGTGAGGTACTTGAGAACTACCAAAACTTTTCGAATGGTTACATGGTCAACTAGGGAATGATTTGGTTAGCTACCTAACCACCAATAGATAAGTTCAGAAAAATTAGAGACTGCCATATTAGGTTGAGAGAAATTTCCCAAGACAATCAATGAGTTAAATATGCTTAGTTTCTTTTTTTTTTTTGTACTATTAACTCGACAAGTTTAGGGTTATTTTGTGTAGTATAGTAAAGAAACTCACCAAGTTCTTGCAAAGTTACAAAATTTTGGCTTATGCATGCAAGACTAAAAGAGTGATCTAGGACCTTAAGGAGGGACCAAGCTAGGCCTGGATAGGTCAATGAGCAATTATTAGTGTGGTGTCATGCACATAAGAAGAGGTACCTTTAGAGGCTTCACCTAAGGGTCAAACATGTTGCAAGTAAATGGTTCCTTTAGAGTTTGCGATTAGAGATAGTGAACATTTGTTTTAAATTTAATTTTTCTGATAGAAGAGACATTTATTATTCAAAGAAGCAGGTCTTGAATTTGTTAAGTTTAAAATTTTGGTAATTAGTCCAATTCAGTCCAATTGTGGCACACTACACCCAGATTCAACAATCAGGTCGGGTGAGGCTGTTACAACAACGGCCTAAAGAAGGTTCTTATCGATAAAAAGCCCGAAGGTATGGAAAAATTAGAATAGGAAGAGCTTGATGAAAAAGCTATGTCTTCGATTCAGTTATTTCTCACGAATAATGTATTTTAGGAAATACTTATAGAGAAAACAGTGGCTTCTTTATGGATGAAATTAGAAACCCTTTATATGAAAAAATCGTTGGCCAATCGATTGAAATTGAAGCAACACTTATACACATTTTGTATGGATCAAAGAATGTTCATTAGGGCTCACATTAGTGAGTTTATTACACTTATGAATGACCTGAAAAATGTCGAGTTTAACATAGATGAAGAAGATTGGGTTATGTTATTGTTGTGCTCTTTGTCCCCTTTGTATAAAACTTTCAAGGAGACCCTGATTTATGGTAGAGATAAACTCTCATTTGAGAATGTGAAGGGAAATTTGTTAAGTAAGGAAAAACTCGACAATGAATTAGGCTCAAGCAGCAAATTTGATTAAAGAAGCCTCGATTTTGGTTACCAGAGGCAAGCAACAGTCTAGGTAAAGGTCGAAACTGAGGAACCGTGACAGAAGATGCAACTACTGCAAAAAGTTGGCTTATATAAAGGCAAAATGTTATAGTTTGAAAAATAAAAATAGAAGGCCTGCTTAGAGTGACAAGGATGAAAAGTAAAAGGCTGAGGTAGCTATGCTAGCGTGGCTGAAAAGAAGGATGATTGGTTGTTGCTATCTATGACCAAAAGTTTAGAGCTTTCGTTTGACTGGATTCTGGATTCAAGTTGTTCCTTTCATATGCTTATAATGAATTCTTCACCCTGTAAGATAATCAATATGGGCACTATTCAAATTAGAATGCACAATGGAATTATTAAATCTTTGTCAAATGTTAGGAATGTGCCTGATTTAGAGAAAAGCTTAATATAATTGGGAAATTTAGACTCAAAAGGTTGTAAAATTAACATCGAGTCAAACAACATTAAGGTGTCTCGTGGCTAGTTGTGATAAGAGGTCGAAAGACTGGTAGTTTTTATGTTCTGCAAGGATCAACGATAAAGGAAAAAATTGCAAGTTCCTCATTTATTAAAGAGTCAAATTCGACTCAGTTGAAGCATAGGCGACATGGTCATACAAGCGAAAAATGTATGACCATTTTGGACAAGAGAGGTTCTCTTCGTATGCAATAGTTGGAAAAAAATGCACTACATTCATTAAAAGAAAGCTCGAGTTAGTTTTGATTTGGAAATACACAAGATAAAGACTAGAAGTCTTCCGGTTTCAAAGTCTAAGTTAGAATCTTACAAAGTTCAAGATATGGCCATGGAGGGCTTTGGCAAAAGAAGCATGATAAATACAAGTCAAGATGGAGATTTGTGGGGTGTGTCTCACATTTATTAGATACATTGTAGGCACTAAAGATGAGAATCAATGAAAAATCGAAAGGGAGTAGAAAGTCACGTGACATCAGGAAGAAGAGGTCCCAGACATCAGGACGATGCGACATCTTTAGCAACCAAGTAAGACTATAAAATCACGACGAGATGATGATTTTTGCACAAATACAACCATATTTTTTACTCTCAACAAGACTTCTTCCCCTAGTTAAACTCTAATTCTTTTAGGATTATTTTAGTCAAATTAGGCCCACTTCTCTAGCCTATTTAAAGGGCCTTTGGAACCCTCTTTAGATTACATTAGATTTAGAGAATCAAATTTGCATTTGAGATTTGTTAAAGAGTTTTGAGGAGAGTTTTTAGAGAGCTTTTGCATTTGAGATAGTTGGGTTTCTTTTGGGATTTGCTCTTTATATTCAGGTTAGATACTCTCCACCATTGTACTTTTTGTTTGTTGTTTAATGAAAAATCGAAGCCTCCTTTGCCTGTGGTTTTTTATCCATTGCCTGTGGTTTTTTATCCATCAGTGAGAGTTTTCCACATAAAATATTTGTGTTAATTCTTCTCCACTTTTACTATCTCGTTGTTTATACAGTTGATCTTCAACACATACATACATACATGCATATGATAACAAACAAAAAGAGTATGACATTTTTATAAATAATCTTTTAAAGGTATAAACAAAATTTTCCTTGAAATTATAGGTACCATAGAGGCCCTTATATTAGGAGTCATGATTCATTTTGCCCCCCTTTACTAAAAAAATAGATAAGTTAGCCTTTGTACATTAGAAAAAAAAGGTGCAAATTGGTCATTTTGTCAAAAATTCACTATTAAACGATAACGTAGAACGTAATATCCAAGGTGGAATTACTTTTAAATTTGAATAAAAAAGTAAAAGTACCATGAAGGTCCTTGTATTAAGAGTCAGGTTGCATTTTGCCCCTCTACTA
This sequence comes from Gossypium stocksii, assembly GCA_020496765.1. Taxonomy (NCBI): domain Eukaryota; kingdom Viridiplantae; phylum Streptophyta; class Magnoliopsida; order Malvales; family Malvaceae; genus Gossypium; species Gossypium stocksii. The sequence goes on from CM035627.1 coordinate 33,412,277, forward strand.
AAAAATGGGCAAATTAGTCCATGTATGTTGGATTAAAGAGCAAATTGGCCATTCTATTCAAAAATCCTTCCATTTTCAGATAAAAGTACCAAGGAGGCTCCTGCATTAGGAGTCAAATTAGAATTTGGCCCTTTTACTCAAAATGGGCAAATTAGCCCCTATGCGTTAGATTATAGAGCAAACTGGTCCTTTTTGTTAAAAATTTCATCCATTTCTATTGTTAAAAATAGGTGTAGCTGACAGAATAACCAAAAAATTATATGTGATGTGTCACATGTACGAGGTACCTTATGCTGACATACAGGGACCAATTTTTAACAATAAAAATGGATGAAATGTTTAACATAAGGATCAATTTGCTTTTTGATCTAATGTATATGGACTAATTTGTTCTTCTTTAAAATCGCGGGGCCAAAATGCAATCTAGTTCCTAGTATAAGGGCCTCCATGGTACTTTTACTTCCATTTCTACTATTAAGTGTTGAAATGGTTGACAAAGTAACAAAGTATTAACACATGATGTGCCACATGTGCCTTATGCCGATGCGTAATATTTAAAAAAAATCAAAAAAATAATTTTTTTTGTAATTATTAAAAAAACCACATCTAGGACGAACTTGAACAACATGGACAACCATGTATATATGTTGATCTTGGACAAAGTTTTTCAAATAATTAAAATTTTAAAAATTTTAAAAGTTCTTTAACAATTATTAACCATTATAAATAATTGTAAATAATCATTACAAATTTAAAAAATATTAAAACCATACATACACACATAACATATTTAAAGAATTCAAATACACATATACACGTATATCTTTTTAATCAAGTTAATATTTTTAATTAAACAAGTTGATGAGTACTATTTTATTAATTTCTTATAAATAAAATGTATATACATAAATATATATAATAGTAACCTTTCATTATAACTTTTTATTATTAATTTTTAAAAATTTAGTAATTATTTATAATTTTTTATGTCTTTAATCATTTTAAATAAATTTCTGTAATTTTGTATGGTTTTTATAGTTATTTAATATATCATTTCAGAATGAACCTAGACTAATTGTTGTCAAAGGTCATTTGAATCTAAACATTCATTTGTCCCCACCCATTTGTCCATATCCATTTTGAACATTGTTTTTAATCATTTTTATACTTTTTTAATTATTTAAAAAACCATATCCAGGATGAACTCAGACAACCATTTGATCAAGTTCATTCTGGATATGGCTTTTAAATAATTATTAGAAATTTTTATTTATTTATTTATGGATTTTAATTTTTAGAAATTTTTATTTATTTATGGATTTTAATTTTTAAATATTTGTTGATATGAAAAGCATGAGGTGCACGTGGCACACCATGTATTAATGTATGGTTGCTCCGTTAGTTATGCCATCACTTAACAATAGAAATAGATGAATTTTTTTAACAAAAGAACCAATTTGCTCTTTAATCTAACATACATGGACTAATTTACTCATTTTTTGAGTAGAGGGGGGTAAAATGTAATCTATCTCCTACTATAAGGGCCTCCATGGTACTTTACATAATCCTACTCATCCTCTAATTCTACATCACTTACATTAAAAAAATTTGAAAAAGCCAAATAATTACTTAATAACACAACTGAATGGAATTTTTAACAAAATGTTCAATTTGTACTTTTCTTCCAACGTACAGGGGCTAATGTGTCTATTTTTTTAGAGGAACAAAATGCAATCAGACTTTTAGTATAAGGTCCTTCATTGCACTTTTACCGAAATTATATGTTAACTTAATATTATTATACATTTTGGGTAAATATTCTATTCACCTCTAATGGAGTAAAAATACTAGACTCGGGTGCTTGATAAATCATTGAAAATTTTTATTTTATTTTTGAATATTTTCATTTCATTAAAAATGAAATTTTTTAGAATTTATTATTTCAAATGTGTTAAATAATCAATTTTAATTTTTTACATAATATAAAATTTTCAATAACAAAAAGGTTCAATAAGATAAGTAGGTTGTACTTATCACTTAAGCTAGAAAAATATTAAATCGATTTTATTTTATTAAAAATTAAAATGAATTATCTCTTTAAAAATGAGATATTCAAATTACTATATTTATCTTTCATCTAAAACTATTTAAAACAACATAAATATTATATTAATAAAATTAAAATTAATATTTAACAATATTTTAAAAATCAATATTTATATTTATCAAACATCACAATAATATACCATAGTTATATTTACTAATTTATCAAATAATTTTTAATATAAATTCATCACTTATAAAATTTAATTATGGCATCATTTAAACCTAGTAGGAGTTTCATTATTCCACTAACAATGGCCGTGTATAGGATACTTTAGTAATAATTATACAATACCTTTGACCTGTATGCTACCATAATAAGCAGAATCTCCCAAAAGATGCAGAGAATAGAGTGAGAGAAGCGCGTAAGAGTGAGGTGCATGATTAGTTTCCTACGGTGCACACTCACCGTAACTGCCAAATAACGCCTATTTCTCTCTTTTATCTCGTCCGCTGATTTTGGCGGCACCAAAACCGCGACACTCATCATCACCTTCCCTTTTCCCGCTTATTCACTCCTCACAACTCAAATCTCTTTTGAGGTCATTTTGGTTTAGTTGGATTCTTTAGATTTTTTAAATTATTTATTATACTCAATTTGAATTTTAATATTTTATATTATTTTTAGTTTTAAATTTCTATAATTATTCGGCAAAATGAACGTCTTTTGAATATAAAATATTTATTTTTACGCCATAAAAATTAAAATGCTTTATAAAGTAACTAAAAAATATTAAATTGGGGACTCCCAATTCTCTAGGATTTTCCTTAATCTCCTCAGACGTGTATTCAACACTTTACATATATACTACTAGTTGTATCCTTGTAGGCAATAAACTACCAAACCCATGTTTTGTTTTTCTTCTTTTGGTTGAGATTTGAGGTCTACAGACAAATGGGGGAGTTTGAGAGTTACTTTTCTTGCTCTAATCTCTTGTGTCAAGAAACTGAAGAAGAAGTTTCTTTTTTTGAAACAGAAGCTGAAGACGATGAAAATCTTTACTTGAATGATAAGGATGATGATGATGAATATATTGAGAAGTTGATTCGAAGAGAAACTTGTTGTATCTCTGATTATCCCATTACCATTCGAAACAAATGGCCGCAATGTGCTCGCTTGAATGCCATTGAATGGATGTTTAATGTTTGTATTTTTTCTGATTTTTCTTTATTTATTCTTTTCCTTTTTAATAGGGATGGTTCGATGAAACTTTTTTTTTCTTTGATCTAGACAAGAACACTCTTTGGGTTTCAAACCCATACAGCATATATGTCTGTAATGTACCTGGATCGATTTCTCTCAAAGAAATCCATCGATGTAAGTTTTTGTTTCTTTTATTGTTCAAGCAATGGTCAAATGAAAGGTTTCTCGTTTGTGTTTGTAACAATGTATTTTTGGATGTTAGGATGGGAAGTTGTGGGTTATTCGATTGTTATCGGTGGCGTGTTTATCATTAGCAGCAAAAATGGAAGAGCGCAGAGTACCTGTTTTATCAGAATATCCTACACAAGATCACTTTGAAAACAAAGTGATTCAAAGAATGGAGTTATTGGTAGTCAGTACTTTGGAATGGAAGATGAGTACAATCACGCCCTTTGCTTATTTATCTTACTTCATCCATAAATTTTATGGTGAATCTAAACCTAAAGGATTAGTCTCAAAAGCTCTGCATCTTATTGTGCTTATGATAAAAGGTAATTCTAAAAATCCAGCTTTGAATGTAGTTATGAACTTAGCTTTGTATGCTTATGTTTATGAATCGATCTTTTTGATGTGCAGAAATCAATTTGGTGGATCATCGATCATCGGTTATTGCTGCAGCTGCGGTGTTAGCCGCTTCTTCTGATAAGAGATTAACAAGAAAAGCAATTGAGCTCAAGATGAATTTCATTTCATACTGGGGATCTCTAGAAATTGTGAGCGATTCTGTATTATATTTCCCTCTTATTTATATGACTTCAACACTATATTAATGTCAATCTTGCAATTGAATTTGATAACAGGAAAATGTATTTTGCTGCTATAATATGATGCATGAAATAGAGATGAGGATCTGTAAGACACCAAAATGTGTAGTTTCCTCAAATTATTCTTCAGTATATCATGCTCCTGAGAACTCTTGTGCTGTCAGTAATGGGGTTGGCACTAAGAGAAAACTTACATTCAACGACTCTGATCAATGAAAATCTGTTGGCCATCTTTTTGCAGATAAGATTTGGGTTTATTGATTGGATTATTTTGATTTTAAAAAAATACAAAAAAAAAAAATCGTTTCTAGGAGTTAGATTTTACTTATAGGTTTCATCAGCGTTTTTTCATTTTTGTTGATGATGATTGAGGGTTCCATTTTCCAATAAGATGAATGGTGATTGGATTTGCCTGGAATGTTGTGGTTTCCTTTTTGATGAGTGGAAGTTTCTTTGTCACTGTTAGGTAGAAGCAGCACTAGGATTAGAGGGTCATTAAAAACCCCAAAGTATTTCTTTTAAGGAATTAAAGGGGATCTTCTACCCTGATTATGAAGTAAACAGATTATTAAGATAGATGATGCAAAAAGGCGAGTAAGATTTGTGAGTAAACACTTTATGCCACAGTCCACACCAACCACATTGTAAAATTGTTCATGTGAATCCTGTTATTTGCTCCTCTTGGATGATGGTGTAGGACCCAAAGTTGGAATAACTTTGTTTTGAGGTGGACTGGGGGAAAAACCCGGGGGGGGGGGGGTTGAAAGGGGTGAATGCAGTTGGGAAATTGGGTGTCAGAGGCTCAGCCCTTCCACATGCTTTCATGGGGTTCTTAGGAGATCCAGTCTGGCATCGTACGGCATTGAATTTTAGTCTCCAGTGATTACTATATGCTTGTGAATATACATATGGTTTCTCTCCCGACACATATTTATTCAGTGGTTCAATGTTCCATCACAGTCGCACAATGTGGTTTTCATTGTTCTTTCAAATGACTCTGTAGACAGTAAAAACTGCAACGTTTGAAGAACTCTGTCAAATCATACATACAGATTTTTCAATTTCATATTCTGCATTTTTAGCCTTCCTAGAACTCCAATATGATTATTAGACATGAATATGTCAAAATTTTTAAGTGTACTAAGCGTCAAATTAGTCAAATTATATTATGTTTATTTTACTCTTAAAATAAATAAATTAATCTTTATATATTAAATTAAAGTATTAATAAAGAATTAAAATATAATCTAAATCTAAATATAATGATTTTTATTGTACTTTTACTAACTAAGGTCTTTGAAAAGATTGTCTAAATAAGCGCCAAACACGGGCGTTTTTGTTAGGGTAAGCAAATGTACCTACAAAATGTCTTTGATAATAATTTTAAACTTGTCCAAGTTGGTTTTATGGTAATTTAAGGTTTGACATAACCATATCTTTATTTTTCAGCTGACACTCTTATCAGCAATCCATAGCGAAAACCAGGCTTATGTTTAGTTAAGATAAGATGGGGTTATCTTGATTGCAAACATGTGCTAATATAGGAAATAATAACAGGTGAGATAAACGGACTATTTTTAAGCTTACACATTTTGGCAATATATATTTGCAATGGAAAAATGAGAGGCTAAAAGATGATAAAAAGTAGTAAGACATTTGGATTGAGATATTCCTTCCCTCAAACAAGTGGAATTATCCAAGTTCAAATAGTGTTTTGCATACTTAGATGTATAAATTAGGGTATGAATTGATGATATTAATGTAGGCTTATTCATATGGTTTAAGGGAAACAATCTAAGTTGATTAATTAATACTAGAAATTCTATGATATGTGTATGCTTGTAGGAATCACAAATATAAAATATAAATGTGTGTTTAAAAATAGTATAAAATAATTAATAAAACGTATGGTTTCAAACTAAATAATAGTAAGAACACATAAGATATGTATGATATTAAATTCAATAAAATTAAATTAAATAGTTTATGAGTTGGTGTCACAAGTTAACTCAACACAAACTCAATCAAATACATTATGATTTTTCATAATGTGTGCTTAAGTAAATTTAAGGTTTTATTAACGCAATTGGTTCAAGTTCAAATCTCGTCATATGCATATTTTTATTGATTTTTTTAACAATAAAATTAAAATACACTCAAATAATATAATTTATTTTAATTATAAAAGGATATTTCTGTAATTTTTCTAATCAAGTTGGTGGCACTTATTTAGGAACTTAAATAATAATATAAATAATTGAGTTAATGATCTTGTAGTCAAGTTTTATTCTTCTTTGCATTTTTTTCTCAAAAATTAAAATTATTTCAAATTGACTAAAGATTATCGAGAATTCTTTCTTTAAAAAGATAAAATTATTAATATTTTATTTTATAAAGCAAACAATACCCATAACTAGATTTGTGGATCTCAACCCGATTCTAAACTTTTTTTTTTTTTTTTTTTGTGTAAGCTTGAATTATTTATATAAAAGTTATCTAAATCAGACTAAATTGGTAGGATCAATAAACGATTAAGGCACCAATTTAAAGAAAGGTTTTAATTGATTGAATCACAAATTAATACAAATTAATTGAATTAAACTTAAATTAATGATTTAACCATTTTTAATATATACATATTTTTATTTTTTATAAAGTTTTTAACATCAAACAAGATATGAATGCTTGTGAAATGCATACCTCTTACTGGACTTGATTCTACGTTCATATTTTGGACATTCTGCATCTCATTCTCAGCAACAAAGGAACCATCCATGTTGGAATCTTCATCAATATAAATCAAATCTTTACGATGTAACTCATTAGCAGAACTAAAATTTTCATTTATTCAATTCAATTCATCTTAATTATTTTATTTGGAACCTAAAAAGCGTGAGAAAAACAATTTCGACATTATAAAGCATGTAAGGTGGATTACTCCCATTTTCTTCAAATTTTTTTGGATTCCCTAAACTTTATCCATTTTCATTTTTAAATTTCTAAATTATTTTTGTTTTTTATAATTTTTAGGCCACAAATTATGATACATCAGTTTTATATAAATAAATAAATTTCCACTTTAAATGTACTAATTTTTTTTCCCTTTTGGTACATATTATATGGCAAATCTTTTTTATTGAATTACTTCAATTTTGAGTAGAAACTAACGAAGATAATGGTGAAGGATGCATCTAAATTTTTGACCTTTGAAATTAAGAGAAATAGACTACCATTCTATCTATAAACTACACAATTATTGATTAGTATATATGTCTGTGTGATTTTAGAACTTCCAGAGACCATGTAACAAAAATCTTGACGATTTTTTCATTTCCCTCTATAGTGGTTTCATACTGGGATCCATCGGCATGCCTAAGAATCCGATGAATACACATACCAACCACTGGTAGCATGTAAGCGGTGTTGTGCTCGTAAATGTACCTAAAAATTCGACGATAATGATATGGAAGACCGCAGTGCAACTAAGAACAGCCACAAAAACTGAGTTATCTAATATGCCCCTAAAAGCATCTATTTCTTCCATGTCCCGTCAACTGATCTCATTGAAGACCTGTTGAAAATGACCAAGCATTCGGAGTTTTTCTTCATGCCTTGGTGGTGATAAACCATGTTACTAAAGCTAAACAATACATGATACTTTTGTCCTGTGTTACTTAGACTCGGTATGTTAATTTTTCCTGTTTTATGAAATTTCCAATCGGCATCATATGAATCCTTGGAGGATCTATCTTTATACCCTTGTTTGAATCTGTCAAACATTAGTATTGGATATAGGTACTTTAAAAAATGAAAAGTCCGAATGACAGTTTTTTAGCTCACAATTATTTTCTAGCATGCCAAAAGCTAGCATTCCAGCAATTGCATATATAATAACTTGCACTAAGGAGTATCGAGGAATTCTTGATAAAAGGTACTTGACAGAAGACAAATGAATTGAAAATAACTATGTTCAGTATCATATCAGAATCAGGGCCGTCGAGATTAAAACATTGCTTTTCCTCTTTCCTGGAGATACCATATTACAATAAATTGATACAGAGGTTGCCCCTAGATATTGTTCCACATGACATTACTAATAAAATTTCCTTTCCTTCCAACTGGTGCTTGCTTCATTAGTTCATCAGTGTTAAGATAAATATTATTTGTTAAGTCTGTTGTTAGTCAGTTACTAGCAATTTATGGGTTAGTGATGTTATTATTGTTGGAAACAAAAGTATTCTTTGTCATATAAATACCCTTACTCAAGTCTTCAAGTATGAAAAAGTTGAATGGAAATGAAACTTTAAGCATTATGTTTCTATCTTTGTTACTTTGTTTAACATGGTATCATACGACTCTCTCCTTACAAATTTTTCAGGACCTATGGAGCATTTATGGTTCATCCCACTACACCAGCAATGGTTTCTAATTCAGTCTTTGACAGCCTCTTCTTCTCCACCAAGAAGATTAATATTCTTTTTAATGACTTCAATTATTTGTCATGGCGTCAACAGGTACTTCTTACAATCAAAACTTACAAGCTGCATCATTTTCTTTATCCTCAAACTATTGTTCCTCCATCGATGATGTAATAGCCTGTTTTTCGTTAAATTGAAACTGTGGTTTTGAAACCACAAATTGTAACACCTCTTACCCATGTTCGACACCGGAATAGAGTATTAGGCATTACCGGACATAAACACATGCAATCGTATAAAATCGGGTCATGAATTTGTGTTCAAATTTAAAACTTTTCACATTTCATCCTAAAGTCCCTAATATGGGCCTACAAAGCCCAAATCATGCTTTGGAAACGGTTCGGGACAAAACCGAGAACTTTAGAAAACTTAAAAAAATTTCGTGAAAAATAGGGGCACACTCCCGTGCTGTATTAAGACACGGCCGTGTGGCTCGCATGGCCATGTCCCTAGCCTTGCACTAATCTGACTTGCCGTTGCGAACAAATTTACATCACACATAGCTATCGCCACTCATTCATCCACATATATAAACATACACATCCTTGAAATGCATCATCGTGGACTTATAATATAGCCAATAAACCAACATCAAATGGCCTTACACAACAATGAACTTTCAAATAGCATAGGCCAACATTTTAGGCCAAAACAAGTATGACACATACAAAAATAACCAAGTCCCCTATACATGCCATGACCTTAAGGGTAAGAATCATCAATACCCAATTTGTTAGTTTGATAGTGTGATAGGTTCTCCGGCGACTTCCAACCCGAGCTAGCCTGAAGACATTATAAACACATAAAATAAATGGAGTAAGCTATATAGCTTAGTAAGTTGGTATGTAAATAATAAGAAATTCATTAACATGCTTTTACCAATTCTCATAATATGTTCTCAAGATAATACAATCATAATTGCACATAGTTCGACTATTTACTCATGTTCATCTCAAGCTATCTACTCAAGTCACAGTCACTAAATTATTTATTTCTTGAGCTATGGAACTCCAAATTAAGATCCGCTAATTTTCCCTGAAACTAGACTTACATATCTTCTTACCACAAAATTTTCAGAATTTTTGGTTTAGCCAATCAGTACAGTTTATTCTTTAAAGTCTCCCCTATTCTGCTGTTAGACAGTTTCGACCCTTCTTCACTAAAAATTAATTATCTCATAGTACGGGATTCAGATGATATTCCTGTTTTTGAAAATAGACTCATTGATAATTTTAATAATATAAAATATAACCCACAATTATTTTTATATAATTTTTAATGATTTTCCCAAGTCAGAATAGGAGATTCCAAAATCATTCTGACCCTGTCTCACAAAAATTCAAATAACTCATAATGTGAAGTTCTTTTACTTACATAGTTTCTTTTTTACGAAAATAGACTCAATAAGCTTTAATTTAATATCTTATTAAACCTTTAATTCGATTTCCACCATTTTTGGTAATTTTTCAAATTCACACAACTGCTGCTGTCCAAACTATTTTATTGCTAATTTTACTATTTCACGTTTTCTTTGTATTAACTTTCATTCAACATTCACATAGATTTCGTATGTACCTGTATCGTTTAATTCAATTATACTTTCATTTTTCATCTTGGCTATGTCAGTTGATACACTTAAACCTCAATGAAAACACATTATTTCAATTCAACATCAAATACTATTATTGGTTCATAATTCTTTCACATTTATTCATAATCTAGGCATGATTTTCACAAGTTTCTTTGATTTGATGCTCATATAATACATATACTTACTTATATCATTTCACTTACCATTTGGTACTTATTCTCATTTCTAACTTACCGTTGAACACATCGGAATAATAACGGATACACGGTGGCCTTCATATAGTATCACACTTGTAGCCAAAGCTATTTTATTCACAAAGTTTCACATAGGCTTGCTCTCGAGCTATTCACATTTACGGGTCTGCTCACACAAGCTGTCGGCTAGGCATAGCTACTCAGTGCTGTTCACACAAGCTGTCAGGTATCCGCAACACATGCCGGACTACCTAGCCACTGGTAGAACTTACGGATCAGCACCCGGATCACTTATCTCACTTAGCACAATACCATAAACTTATTTCACTTAGCACATTGCCATGGACTTATTTCACTTAGATGCCATGGACTTATTTCACTTAGCACATTACCATGGTCTAATCATGGTCTTTTACCGTCAATTCATATTTCACTATGCAACGATCGTGATCGATCCTGCGTTTTTACTCAATTCGAACGTTTACTTTAATTTTCACAATTTAATCAAATATATAATAATGTTGCATAATTAACACAAATCAATAACATTTATTAACATACGAACTTACCTCGACCTAAAATGGCAAAAAGGACCAAATCGTCCAATACTCGTTTTTTCCCGGTTCTAAGTCTGAACTTCGTTTTTCTTGATTTATAATATCACATTCAACTTATTAAATTATTATACTATTCAAATCAGTCCAAAAATCATATTTTGGCAAAATTACATTTTTGCCCCTAAAGTTTCACATATTTACAAATTTACCCTTAGGCTCATAAAATGAAATGTATCCATTTTTCTCAATACCGAAGCATAGTCGATTCATATTCCCTCTTATAGCAACCCACATTTTTTTACTAAATCATATTTTCTACACATATTTTACAACTTTTACAAATTAATCCTTTTAGGTATTTTTACCGAAAATCACTTAGTAAAAGTCGTTTCTCTAACCATAAACAAGCATTTTCTAACATTAAACACAAAAATACACACATTTTCATCATGTTTCAAAACCCTAGATTTTAACCATATCTCAAATTAGTGGTAGAAAAGATAGATCTTGTTACGAGGATTTCAAAAACATGAAAATCATTAAAACGGGGCTAGAACAGAATTATAATCGAGCTTGGAAGCTTGAAAAACCTTAGCCATGGCTTCCCCATGTGAAATTTGGCCATGGGGTTGAAGATGGACAAAATTTGACTTTTCATTTTGTTTTTAATTCATTTTAATCACCAAATGACCAAATTGCCCTTAACTTAAAAATATTCTATTTCACCTATCTCATGTCCATTTTTGTCCAAAAAATTATCAAATGGTTTAATTACCATTTAAGGACCTCCAATTTAAAGTTTCATAGCAATTAGACACCTTTAGCTTCTAGAACTAAAGTTTTGCATTTTTTACAATTTAGTCCTTTTGACTAAATTGAGTGCCCAAACGTCAAAATTTTCAAACGAGATTTTCAAAAAATCATTTCGTCAAATTCTAGACCATAAAAATATAATAGAAATAAAATTTTCCTTGTTAGATTTGTGGTCCCGAAACCACTGTTCCGACTAGGCCCAAAATCAGGCCGTTAGAGAAATCCGAGGCCAAAAAATTATTTTAATATTATTTAATGTGTTTAAGTCATGTTAGTAAGTATGTGTGAAAGTTTCGTGAAGTAATTTTTCAGACTGGATGCTTATTTTTATAAAAGGACTAAATCGTATAAAGTGTAAAATTGATGTTCTATTTGATTAAGTGCTTAATTGCTATAAAATAATAATGTGGAAGTCCTTATGTTATAATTATACCACTAATAGCATGAGTGGACAATTATGGACAACCTTTATGTGATTTTAATGGTTTTATAGTAAGGTTAATTAGGTAAATATGTTAATAAGCATAAAATAAATAAAACCAAAATAAAAGTTATCATATTTTATTGTTCTTTCAACCGAAAATTGAGAAAATAAAATGTTCATGGAAGCCATTAGGGTTCGGCAACTTCAAGCTTAAATTGGTGAGTGTTTTTGATCCAGTTTTTAATGATTTCTATGTTTTTAAGATCGTTGCAACTAGGTCTAGCTGGCCCAGAGACTATTTTGCAAAAATGTTAAGGATTATATGAATTTCCATTGATGAATACTTGAGTTCTTTGATAGTTTTTGATGAAGTATGAGTATTTGGTAATAGTTATACATGTTTAGGAAAGTGATTTTTGATGAAAATGCATAGTAGGGATTAAATTGAGAATGTGTAAAATGTGAGGTGAAATTTGAATAAATGGAAAATATGGGCTATTAAGGGCACTATGGTAGTTCGGCTAGCATGGGTATTAAAGGAATTTCATGAATTTGTTTTTTTTTGAAATAAGGACTAAATTGTTAAAAGTGTGAAAGTTTAGGGTCTAATATGTAAATAAGCCTAAATATGTGTTATATCCTAAATTGAAGGAATATCTGATTGAATAAGTTAATTTTGTATATATTTAGATCAAGAAAAGTGGAATTCAGATCTAAATCGGGGGAAAACCAAAGTACTCGACTAATCGACTAGTTTCATCGTTTTTAAATTCGAGGTAAGTTCGTATGTGATAATTTCATTATAAATGTATGTTAAATGCTTTGATATTGCCTAAACTATGATTATGATATTTTCGTTAACGTATGGATTGTGAAAATGACTCTACTAGTACATTTGAAGATAGAATCGACAAGTGTGAAATCGTGGTTGAACCTTAGGAATTGATTTGGATACTAGTGACATGTCATTAGGTGATAAGTTGAGTTGGCTTCGGGCCATGATATTAGCACTTCGGGTGCATATTATATCAATTTGGCTTTGGGCCATGATAACGATTCTTCAAATAAGTTACCTTGATTTGGCTACAGGTCATGGTATAGGTACTTATTATACGAGACTCCTAATGTATCCGACTTCTATTCCGAGTGGTTCAACGGGTAAGCGAATGATGTGGTTAAGAAAGAGGTTGGTACGAGACGATACAAGTATGTGCAGAACCTATTCAAGTATCAAATGGTGAAAGTTTGATGAGTTTGTAATTAATCATGTTTTGAGACATGAGAAAGGTTTGTAGCATGTGAGAGTCTAGCTATACATGCCGTAAATAAATTCTGCAATAGTGTGATGATTCTTGACAATTTAAACTGTGTTTTAATATAGTAATGGATCCTGAACGAGCTATATTTGATAATGTAGAAAGCAATGCACCCACTCCCACTCAAGGGGTAGCGCCATCTGACTCTAGACCTATAACGAGTAGCCACGAGGGAGAGACTGAATAAGTCTTCTTCCAAATGATGAACGAGTGGTTCACGAAGTTCGTTTGAACTAATCCAGGTGCTCAACAACCTCCACCCCCGCCTATTCCTCAACAAATTCCCATTGTTCCTCAAGCTAGAGATCCGATACGGTTGAATAAGTTGCTAGTTGATAAGATTCATAAATATGAGACTGAAGAGTTCGGGCTACGGTTGATGATGATGATGCTGAGAGAGTTGAGTTTTAGCTTAGAAATACAATTCGAGTATTCGACGAGTTGTCTTGTACACCCTATGAATGCATCAAATGTACTATATCTTTGTTGAGAGACACCGCATATCAATGGTAGAACATGTTAATATCTGTGGTTCCAAAAGAACGGGTTACTTGGGAGTTCTTTTAATCCAAATTTTGAAAGAAATACATCAATCAAAGATTTCTCGATCAAAAGCACAAATAGTTTCTAGAATTAAAACATGGCCGAATGAGTGTAATTGAATATGAAAGAGAATTTGTACGATTGAGAAGTATGTCCGAGAGTATGTTTCTACAGAAGAAATTATGTGTAAGCGATTTGTTGACGGGTTGAATGAAGATATAAAACTACTAGTTGGGATTTTAGAGTTAAAAGAATTTGTTGTTCTGGTTGACAAAGCTTGTAAAGTTGAAGAGCTTAGTAAAGAAAAGAGAAGAGCAGATTCAGAGGCTAGAGGTTCGAGAAAAAGATCGATGAGTAAGCCGTATCAATCTTCATCAAAGAAATCTAAATATTCATACACTCGTCCAAATGCTTCAATCGAGTATTCGAACAGAGATCGTAGTAAACAATATACAGGTTCTAAAGCTCAAGCTGTATTAGTATCGAGTGTTAGTAGTGTGAGAGACAACAAACCCGAGTGTCAGCGGTGTGGGAGATGACATTTTGGAGAATGCTGGAATAAAAGTAATAAAGCTTGTTACAAATATGGTTCGCTACATCATTTCATCCGAGATTGCCCCAAATTAGATGAGAAAGATAAAGGTCAGAATACGAGACAAGTAATATGTCAAATAGAGGAAGACCACCTAGAGTTTCTGGGAATGTGAGTGGTAGTCGAGGGGCAACAAAGGATTCAGCTGTGAGGTCCGAGGCCAGAGCACTTGCCAGAGCCTATGCTATTCACGCTCGCGAAGAAATCTCATCTCCAGATGTTATCAGTCACTCTCTATGATTCTAATGTGACTACATTGATAGATCCAAGGTCAAATCATTCATATATATGTGTGAATTTAGTATCCAGAAAGACTTTGCCTATAGAGTCTATTGAATTTGTGATTAGAGTATCAAACCTCTTAGGAAGATATGTCCTGGTTAACAAAGTCTGCAAGAACTGTCCATTGATGATTTGGGATTTATGTTTTTCGGCTGATTTAATGTTGTTTCCATTTGACAAATTTGATGTGATTTTTGGTATGGATTGGCTAACAATGCATGATGCGATAGTGAATCATAGACGACAGACAATTGAATTGAAGTGTTAGAATAATGACACTATTCGAATTAAATCTGATGATCTGAATAGTTTTCCAGTTGTGATCTCATCTATGTTAGCTTAGAGATATGTGAGAAAGGGATGTGAAGCTTATCTTGCATATATACTCGATACAAGGGTGATAGAATCAAAGATTGAATCAGTATCAGTTGTGTGTGAGTATTCAGATGTATTTCCTGATGAGTTACCAGGTTTACCACTTATCAGAGAAGCTGAGTTTGGGATTAAATTAGTGCCAGGAACTATGCCGATATCGATAGCTTCATTTAGAATGGCTCTGATAGAGTTAAAAGACTTGAAAGCTCAGTTGCAAGAATTAACCAATAGAGAGTTTGCTAGATTGAGTTTCTCTCCCTGGGGTGCTCTTGTATTATTTGTGAAAAAGAAAGATGGCACTATGAGAATGCTTATAGATTACCGACAGCTCAATAAAGTGACAATCAAGAACAAATACCCTCTGCCACGTATAGACAACTTGTTTGATAAGCTGAAAGGAGCAACAGT
The DNA here is from genome assembly GCA_020496765.1 of Gossypium stocksii. Taxonomy (NCBI): domain Eukaryota; kingdom Viridiplantae; phylum Streptophyta; class Magnoliopsida; order Malvales; family Malvaceae; genus Gossypium; species Gossypium stocksii. Next base: position 33,427,921 of record CM035627.1, read on the forward strand.
GTTTTTAAAGATAGATTTGAGATCGAGATATTACCAGTTGAGAGTTAAAGACTCAGATGTGCCTAAGACTGCATTTAGAACGAGGCATGGTCACTATGAATTTCTTATTATGCCTTTCGGACTAACTAACGCTCTTGCAGTCTTTATGGATTAGATGAACCGAATTTTCAGACCATATTTAAATCGATTCGTAGTTGTATTTATTGATGATATCCTAATTTATTCTCGTGATGAATCTGAGCATGCCGAGAATTTGAGAATTGTATTACAAACCCTACGAGACAAGCAGTTGTTCGTAAAGTTTAGCAAATGTGAATTCTATCTACGAGAGGTTGGTTCTCTAGGGTATATAGTTTTAGTCGATGTATCTGAGTTGATTCGAGCAAAATTTCTACTATTATAGATTGGAAAGTTCCGAGAAATGTATCAGAAGTTCGTAGTTTTCTGGGGCTTGCTGGTTTTTATAGACAATTTGTGAAGGGCTTTTCTACAATTGCAACTCCGTTGACGAGATTACTTCAAAAAGATGTAAAGTTCGAATAGTCTGATAAATGTCAGCAAAGCTTCGATCAATTGAAAGCATTATTAACAAAGGCACCGATTTTAGTTCAACTTGAATCGAGTAAAGAATTTGTAATCTTCAGTGATGCATCGTTAAATGGTATGGGCTGTGTTTTAATGCAAGAAGGCAAAGTTGTAGCTTATGCATCAAGAAAGTTAAAGCCGCATGAAAAGAATTACCCGATGCACGATTTGGAGTTAGCTGCGATTGTGTTTGCATTAAAAATTTGGTGTCATTATTTATTTGGTAAGAAATGCCATATTTTTTGAAATACTTAATGACTCAGAAAGATCTAAATTTGCGACAACGAAGATGGCTCGAATTAATAAAATATTACAAGTTAATAATTGACTATCATCCGGGGAAAGTAAACGTAGTTGCTGATGCTTTAAGTAGAAAGTCATTATTTGCTTTGTGTGTGATGAATACTCAATTAGCTATGTCTGATGATAGTTTGAGTGTAGCTGAGATGAGAGCAAGACCGTTATTTCTACAGTAGATTTGTGAAGCTTAGAAAGTCGATAATGAATTACAAACTAAGGGAGCTCAGTATGAATCAAATTCTGATTTAGAGTTTTAAATTGGATCTGATGATTTTTTAAAATTCAGAGATAGAATATGTGTACCGAGAAATTCAGAGTTAATTCAAAAGATACTAAACGAAGCACATAGTAGTTGTTTATTTGTACATCCGGAAAGTATGAAATGTATAATGATTTAAAACAACTTTATTGGTGGCACAACATAAAAAGAGATATCTCGGAGTTTGTTTCGAAATGTTTGATTTGTCAGCATGTTAAAGCTGAGCATCAGGTACTGTCAGGTTTACTATAGTTAGTGATGATTCCCGAGTCGAAATGGGACAGAGTAACAATGGATTTCATATCAAGTTTGCCCCTATCTCTGAGAAAGAAAGATGCGATCTAGGTTGTTCTTGATAGATTAATGAAATTAGCTCATTTTATACCGATACATAAAAACTTCTCACTTGATAAATTGGCAGAGTTGTATATCTCAGAGATTGTCCGATTACACGGGGTGCACTACTATCTATTGTTTCGGATAGAGATCTGAGATTTACTTCGCGATTCTAGAAGAAATTGTAAGAAGCTTTGGGTAAAAAGTTACATTTTAGTATCGCGTTTCACCCACAGACGGATGGTCAATCCGAACGAGTTATACAAATACTTGAGGATATGTTACGTTGTTGCATTCTTGAGTTCGAAGGTAGTTGGAGAAATATTTACTGTTGATTAAATTTGCTTATAACAATAGCTTTCAATCAAGTATTAAGATGGCACTGTATGAAGCTTTATACGGTCGTAAATGTCGAACACTATTGTACTGGACTGAGCTTAACGAGAATAAGATTCACGGGGTTGATTTGATCAGGGAAACTGAAGAAAAAGTTAAAATAATTCGCTATAGTTTGAAAGAAGCTTCAGATGGACAGAAATCATATGCGGATTTGAAACACAAAGATATCAAGTATCAGGTTGGAGATAAAGTGTTTTTGAAAGTCTCACCATGGAAGAAAATACTCAAATTCTGCAGAAAAGGGAAATTGAGTCTGAGATATATCGGGCCGTATGAGATTATCGAGCGAATCGAGCCAATTGCATATCAACTATATTTACCGTCTGAATTAGAGAGAGTTCATAATGTATTCCACGTATCGATGCTATGATGATACCGATCCGACCCTTCACACAATATTTCTCTGTCGAAGTTGAGATTCAGTCAGATTTCACATATAGTGAAGAACCGATCTGAATTCTAGCTCATGAGATCAAAGAGCTGAGAAATAGAAGAATACCATTAGTGAAAGTTTTATGGCATCGTCACGGGGTTGAAGAAGCTACGTGGGAACCTAAGGATGCTATGAGAAAGCAGTACCGGAACTTATTCACTGGTAAGAATTTTCAGGGACAAAAATCCCTAAGGGGGAGAGTTGTAACACCCCGTTTTTCATTAAATAAGAACTATGGTTTTGAAACCACAAATCTTTAGGTCAAAAAATTATTTTAATATTATTTCATGTGTTTACAACATGTTAGTAAGTATGTATGAAAGTTTCATGAAATAACTTTACCGACTAGATGCTTATTTTGATAAAAGGACTAAATCGCATAAAGTGTAAAATTGATGTTCTATTTGATTAAGTGCTTAATTGCTATGAAATATTAATGTGGAAGTCCTTATGTTGTAATTATACCACTAATAGCATGAGTGGACAATTATGGACAACCTTTATGTGATTTTAATGGTTTTATACAAAGGTTAATTAGGTAAATATGTTAATAAGCATAAAATAAATAAAACCAAAATAAAAGTTATCATATTTTATTGTTCTTTCAACCGAAAATTAAGAAAAGAAAATATTCACGGAAGCCATTAGGGTTCGACAACTTCAAGCTTAAATTGGTGAGTGTTTTTTACCCGATTTTTAGTGATTTCTATGTTTTTGAGATCGTTGCAACTAGGTCTAGCTAGCCCAGGGACTATTTTGCAAAATTTTTGAAAATTATGTGAATTTCCATTGATGAATACTTGAGTTCTTTGATAGTTTTTGATGAAATATGAGTATTTGATGATAGTTATACATGTTTAGTAAAATGATTTTTGATGAAAATGCATAATAGGGATTAAATTGTGAAATGTGTAAAATGTGAGGTGAAATGTGTGAATAAATAAAAATATGGGCTGCTAGGGGCATTATGGTAATTTGGCTAGCATGGGTATTAAAGGAATTTCATGAATTTGTGTTTTTTTGAAATAAGGACTAAATTGTTAAAAGTGTGAAAGTTTAGGGGCTAATGTGAAAATAAGCCTAAATATGTGTTATGACCTAAATTGAAGGAATATGTGATTGAATAAGTTAATTTTGTATATATTTAGATCAAGAAAAAGGAAATTTGGATCTAAATCGGGGGAAAACCAAAGTACTCGACTAATCAACTAGTTTCGTCGTTTTTAAGTTTGAGGTAAGTTCGTATGTGATAATTTCATTATAAATGTATGTTAAATGGTTTGATATTGCCTAAATTGTGATTATGATAGTTTCGTCAATGTATGGATTGTGAAAATGACTCTACAAGTACATTCAACGATAGAATCAACAAGTGTGAAATCTCGGTTGAACCTTAGGAATAGATTTTGATACTAGTGACATGTCATTAGGTTATACGTTGAGTTGGCTTTGGACCATGATATTAGCACTTCAGGTGCGTATTATACCGATTTGGCTTCAGGCCATGCATATCGAATGATTTGGCTTCAGGCCATGATAATGATTCTTCAGATAAGTTACCTTGATTTGGCTACGGGCCATGTTATAGGTACTTATTATACGAGACTTAATGTATCCAACTTCTATCTCGAGTGGTTCAACAGGTAAACGAATGATTGGTTGAGAAAGAGGTTGGTACGAGACGATATAGGTATGTGCAGAACCTATTCGAGTATCAAATGGTGAAAGTTTGATGAGTTTGTATTTGATCATGTTTTGAGACATAAGAAAGGTTTGTAGTTAATATGTATATTGTTATTGTAACGCCCTGATATTGGGCCTAGAAGTATTGGGCCTTGAGTTGGGATCGGTTAGAAGGTGGCTTTTAAATATGTAATTGTGCTTGAAAATATCATAAATTGCATGCTTTCCTTGTTGGCTAAGTGATTTGGAGTGTTTGGGGATGTTTGAGAAGTCTTGGGTTTAAACCACGACTTTAGCAAAAATTTTAGTTTTTCCCTTAAGTGAACTTGGCATTAGGTTGAAGGCCTTATTAATATTTGTGGTGGATTTATGACACAAGAGGAGCTTGGGCTCTAGTGGTAAGTAACGTTAAGGGTGGAATAGGAAGACTAGGGTTCAAGTCCTGGCGTTTGCAAAGTTTTGAATTTTTACTCTTAATGAGAGATCGATGCTAGCAAGTTGGACTTATGTTTAATTGTGGGTGTTTCATGACACAAAAGAGACCTTGGGGCTTGGTGGTAAGTGGCGTGATTGGGCAGTGAGGGAGCTTAGGTTCGAATCCCACTGCAAGCAAAGGACATCTATTTTGCTACATGGGGGTGGTAAGTGGTGGTATTGGATTCAAACTCTGCAGAGGGGGTTGGAGACTTGGTCAAAAGAGATTTGGATGAAGGTTGTTGGGGATTTTAGGAGAAGATTTGGGAGGTGGATGGAGGAGATTTTAGTTTGAATGAGTGTTGAGAGATTTGGGGAGTGGAATTAGGGGTTTAGTAGTAGTTGGTCGAAAGTGGGTTCCCTTGGTGTAAATTCAGTCATATGACTTTTATTCTTGTGCCGAAATAGGTTTTGCATTGTTGCTCTCCATTTCAAAAACGTTTACCTCTTGTTGTGTTGTTTTTCTCCCTTTTGTGTATTGTGTGTTTTGGTAGCCGAATACCATTAGCGTCCATTCGAGTAATTGGGTTTTTGTTCTTCAAATTCGTGCTTTGCTAGACCAACTTCCTTTCTCTCCCTCAATGGTACTTTGCCTTTACTTTTCTTTTGGTTTTGGGTAGCCAAACGTTTCCTCCCTTATTAGCCGAATATTGTTTGTGCCATCAATCCTCCCCCTTGCCCTTGATTGTCGATTCTCTTCTACTCTCCCTCTCTCTCAAGCCGTGGTGGATGACCATCTCATCTTTCTCTCGATTCTAACACCTCTTCCCTGTCACTAAAATAGTTTCCATTGGCAGAACATCGATTGGTAGGTCCCTGCATCTCTACTCTTTCGGCTTTTTTTCTCTATTTCTTTAGATGTTGATTCTTACCTTCTTTTTACCTTTGTTATGGTGTTATTTCGGGTTTAAGAAATTCGTGAGGAGTGGAGGAGTTTCTCTAGCACTGTAGAAATGATTGGACCCTTCTCTTTCATTCTTGATTGAAGGTAATATTGTTTGCTGTGAATGATCTGAACTGGAATATATTGGCTTGGGTGGTTTTGGCCGAATATGCTTTTCCCTTGTTCTGGGTTTGCATTTTCTTTAGGCTGATAGTCATGGATTCAACCCATATGTATGAACAATCTTGAATACTAAACTCGTTTTATAAGCAGATAACTATCAAGGAAGGTTAACCCTATTGCCAAGCAATTGATAAGTACTTTGTTTAAATGTTGGTTGGTGCTCATGGGCTGTTCGCAAGAGTTCGTATTCAAGTGTGTATTAGTATCGTATTTGCTAATCGGTCAGAAGCTGATAGTGTGTGTTGTTCACACGGTGTTAGCTATAAAGGCAATGCCGGAAAGCCAAAACTTCGGCTTTCGAGGCCTCTCGAGCGCGCGAATGCTTGTGCAATTACCGAGCCCACAAACCATGGGCGATAGACGGTAGAGGCCATCACAAGCGTCCTCGTGGTCTTGGGTTGTTATGGGCTGTATGGGCCTAATGGGCTCGTGGGCCCCATACGGACGAAATGTATGTTATATGGCTACTGTTGGTTTAAACTGTGTAGTACGTATAATTGAGGCTGTTTCTGGGAGGATTGGGCCACACGAGTGTGTGGGCCGACTTGGGCCAAGTAATGGGCCTTAGGTCCATTTGCACCGTTATGACTGTTTAGGTTACTTTAGTCGCTTGATGCGACGGTGGACCTTCTATTGGGTCGTTAGGACCTGTGCTATAAAATTACCGAAATGCCCTCAATTTGTAAAATTATCGAAATGCCCTCGATTTGTAAAATTACTGAAATACCCTCAATTTGTGAAATTACCAAAATGCCCTTGATTTGAAAAACTACCGAAATGACCTCGATTTGTAAAATCACTGAAATAGACCTGGTTTGTAAAATTATTGAAATACCCCTAGTTTGTAAAATTACTGAAATGCCCTTGATTTGTAAAATTACTGAAATGCCCTTGATTTGTAAAATTACCGAAATACCCTCGATTTGTGAAATTACCAAAATGCTCTTGATTTGTAAAATTGCCGAAATGACCTCAATTTGTAAAATCACTAAAATACCCTTAGTTTGTAAAATTACTAAAATACCTCTAGTTTGTAAAATTAATGAAATGCCATTGATTTGTAAAATTACTGAAATGCCCTCGATTTGTAAAATTACTGAAATGACCTGGATTTGAAAAATTACCAAAATACCCCAGTTTGTGAAATTACCAAAATGCCCTTGATTTGTAAAATTACCAAAATATCCCTGTAGGGTAGAATTACCAAAATACCCGTGAGGGTAGAATTACCGAAATACCCTGTAGGGTAAAATGACCGTTTAGGCCCTAGAGTGTAAAATGATTGTTTTGCCCTTGTGGGCAAGTGACTGACTTGGATTATGAACTTGATTGATTTGACTGTGATCGTATGACAGTGTTTTAACGGACGTGACCGTGGTTGCAGGATAGATATGTTTTTAATATTTGTTTAAATAACTGTTACTGAGCATGGCCATTATGCATACATGTGTGATGATTAAGCATGACATACATGACATTCTACATGGGGTTGAGCTTGATTGGGAGGAAGTTCTGTGCTAGTGGCTTTGCCACGTATTCTGATTCAAGTGGCTCCGCCAAGTTTTCTGTTTTAGCAGCACGACTGCGTAATTGGTGTGTTGGCTGGGTGGGTCGAGTTATTCCCCACATAGTGTGTAGGCTGGTACGGGTGGTATGCTGGTTGGATTGGGTTGGGATGCATACCCACACTGTTGCATATCTGTTATGAGATCTATCACTGTATTGGGCATAGGCCCATTTGTTCTGTTTTCAGTTTGGGCTAGGCCCAATTGATTCTGTTGTGGGCTATGACCCAAATGATATTGTAGTGGGCTTGGGCCCACGTATGCTCTGAACTAGACTGTACTGTTACCGTGGAGAGGGCTCTAGCCGAGACTGTTTCTGTTTCTGTTTCTATATACTGACTGTTACTCTAGTAAGAGGGTTACACATTGAGTTTTCACAAACTCACCCCGTTTATTAACTGTGTAGGTAATCCCCGGTGTTAGGAGGATCAGTGCTGTGAGGGACTCGGAGGTGGCCACACGATTGCAGTTAATATATTGGATTTTATATATGTTTTAAATTCCGATTGGGTTTTAACTTATGTAATAAGGCCTCTCTAGACTTTGTTTAAGTTTGGGATTTTATTACGCTTTATATCTATTAGACGAAGACGAGTTTTCAAACCAATTTCTGTTTTTAAAAACATACGTTTTAAACTTCTTTACTTCAAATTAGCTTCCGCAACTATAAAAGGTTTTCAACGAGATTAATAACGTTTTTAAAGGTGATTAGCTTTTCAATGAACCACATTTTGAAATTCAACGAACATTAACTAAGTCTTTACACAAATTCTTAAATATCAAGAAGGGTTTCAATGAGAACATGGTTTTAGAAAAACACTTCTATCTGACATGCCAAATTCGGGCCTAACTTCTAGGCCGGGTTTGGTGTGTTACAGTTATATTATGTGTAATTGGTTGATTTGCAATTTTTTTGATGAATTAAGTTATTCTCATATGAGCTTACTAAGCTATAAAGCTTATTGTGTTATATTTTTCGTATTTTGTAGTGATTCGAAGCTAGCTTAGATCTGGGGATCGACAGGAACATCATCGCACTATTAAACATCTATTGTGATACTTTTGAGCTTGTGTATCTTTGGCATATGGCATGTATAGGTTATGGTAATTTTTTCATACTTTGGTATGTTTGAGTAATGAAAATAAGCCATGAGATTTGGCTTAGAAATGATGTAAATGTTGTGTGTATTTGGCCATTAAAAATGGTTGATAATGTCTATGGTTTGATGTATATAATGTGGTATGAAATGGCATGTTTTGGTATGGTTGTGGTTATGCCATTATGGATGTTTAAATGGTTAGTTGAATGATGGTGTATGAATGTTTGAGAAAGGTCTTATTGTGGCATGATTTATATGTCAATTTGATTACTATATAGTATGGATTTGAGATGGTGAATTGTTTGAGTTCTATTTGACTAATATGTGTGAATCATAGTTAATGAATTATGCTTGTTTGGTATGTGTTTTGGATAAGAAATGGTTTTGAACTGGAGTATTGAAATGGTTAGAATTGAAATGGTATAAAATGTTGTGAATTGAGGTTGATTATGGCTACCTATTGTGAATGAACTGGTAACATTATTGCTTATATAGGGTATGCAAAGTTGGGGTGGCGATATGGCCTTGTAAATGGCCTCTTTTTGTCCACACGGGCAGAGACACGGGCGTGTGTCTTAGCCGTATGCAACGCACTGTCATGGTGCATGGCTGTGTGTTCCCTAAAGCTTAATTAAAAACCAAGTCAGTGAGTTACACAAGCTAGACACACAGGTGTGTGGTCAGCCGTGTGGTCAAGTCAGTATACCCTCCAGTTTTCACACGACCTAGCACACGGGTGTACGATCAGCCTTGTGACCCAAGTCAGTATGTATGCCCTGATTTCACACAGCCTATGACATGGGCATGTCTGTAGCCATGTGTAACACCCCTTACCTGTGTTCAACGCTGGAACAGGGTACGAGGCGTTACCTTACTAAAACTCATACAAACATACATTTTTGAGTCAAAAAATTTCGTTCCAATTTGAAACTTTTTATACTTCACCTTAAAGTTTCATATTTGAGCCTACGAGGCCCCAAAAGAACTTTAGAAACCCTTTGGAACTAAAGCGAATGCATTAGTAGACATTAGAAAATTTCATTGAAAAATAGGGCAGACGCCCGTGGATAAGGGCGACACACCCGTGTGATCTTCTAACATGGCCTTGTTGAAGGCCCGTGTAATTCACACAACCTAAGCATATAGGGACACGCCCGTGCCCCTTGCTCGTGTGGATTTAATTTCTAACATCGAACCTACAGGGGTTTTCACACGGCTTGGCACACTCCGGTGTCCATGGCTTGTGTTCCTCACATTGCCACGACATGCCCGTGTCTTAGCCCGTATGCAAAAACCTTGGTATTCTATTTCTGACGTCATCAGCTCTTAAGGGTCATACAGCCAAGGCACACACCCGTATGCTAGGCCGTGTGGTGATTTTAAATTCCTCATGTAAGGTGCAGACTTCACACGACTTGGGCACATGCCCATGTCTTATGGCCGTGTCTTACACATGGTTGATACACACGGCCAGGTCTCAGCCCGTGTGGTTACTACTGGGCATTCTGACTTAGCCAACCTAAGGTGCAGGGGATACACGGCTTGACCACACGCCTATGGGGTAGACCATGTGCCACACACGGCCTAGACACACGTCCGTGTGTCTACCCATGTAGACCATATAAGGCTATTTACCAAGCCTTTTTGCCACCTTTACTTGCACCAACCTAAACCATACCAAGCAAAACCAATTCACACACAATTACATGACCAATTCAACTACACATCAAGGCCATTACACTTCATACAAAAGCAACACTTATCACATACTTAAACAACCCAATCATGCACTTATTCATTCATACCATTAGCCCATTCATGAAAACATCATCATTTGTATATATCAACAACAAATATTGGCCATTATCCATGACCTTATACAAAATGGAGTATTTCCTACCAAGCCAACACATTTGGCCGAATTATCAAAGACATAAAACACAAAAGACCGAATCCCTACACATGCCATATTCAAAACATTAAAACCAACTATACCAAGAGCTTCAAGTGATAGTGTGATCGATGTGTCTGACGTCCGTTGATCTGTGAGCTAATTAGGCAGCACTATAAGAAAATGAAGAGAAAAAGGGATAAGCATAAAGCTTAGTAAGTTGCATGTAAATAATTAACAACAGATTTACCATGCAATAACATGCTTACAACCTAACATAATTTGCGCATAATACATAAATGGTTATAAGCAGAACTTACTTATTTGCATCCCTTACTAATCACACCATATAAATTGAGCTCACATCTCATGACTTTCATATAGGTACCTGTACCACTCACAACATGGCCATAACCGCTTTAATTTTAACATATACTGTAAACTTTCCGTTGAACCATTTAGAGTATTAAAGGATATTCTATGAGCCTCAAACATAGGGTAAGACGCTGATGCCATGTCCCAGACATGGTCTTACACTAGCTCACACATCAAGTTGATGCCATGTCCCAGACATGGTCTCATACTGACTCTTATCTCTCGAGGCCAATGCCATGTCCCAGATATGGTCTGACACTAGCTCTCGTATATCAGTGCCGATGCCATGTCCCAGATATGGTCTTACACTGGCTCACATGTCAAAGTCGATGCCATGCCCTAGACATGGTCTTACACTGACTCTCATATATCGAGGCTGATGCCATGTCCCAGACATGGTCTTACACTAGCTCTCGTATATCAGTGCCGATGCCATGTCCCAGACATGGTCTTACACTAGCTCACATGTCAAAGTCAATGCCATGTAAGAACCCTAGTGTTATGGCATGAATATCCGATCTATTCCTACGGTTCAACCGTGAATTTACCAACTCCATTCACACCATATCTATATTCACAATCACATTCAACATTCTATACAATGTCAATTATTTAATACATAATAGCAATTAAGTTGTATTATTTACGCACAACTTACCTCGGTATACAAAATATAGACAACTAGTCTGATTTAGTCCACTAGCTTGGCTCTCCCCTGGTCTAGGTCCGGATTTCATATTTCTTGTTATCAAATGGAAAAATTCACTCATTTAATCATCACATTAATTTATACATTCTACAATTCATATTTTGGGCAAAATGACCATTTTGCCCTTAGGCTTTCACAAAATGACTAATTTACCCTAGGCCCGTAAATCAATTTTCATCAAATTTCCTTATTAACCAAGCCTAGCTAAACCTTTATTACTCTTATGGAAACTCCCAATTTCAATTATTTCACACAATTTCTATCTATTTTACAACTTCTACAAAAGGGTCCATTTTAGGTGTTTTTCATGAACACCACTTCACAAAAGTTATTTACTTAACAACCATAACTCATATTCTTCCATAAATTTTTAGCTAACAACATAAATGCTTTTATGGCAAAACCCTAGACTCTCAACCATTTTGCAAAATAGTCCCCTCATTAGTTAGCTTATGCTACAAGGGTTCCAAAAGTACAAAAATTATCGAGAAAAGTCATCAAAATCACTTACTTATGAAAGAACTTAATGGCTAAGTTTTCAAGCTTCCAAAATCCTCCCATTGGCTGATATTTTCAGTGAAGAAGAAGAAGGTAAAAAGATGAAGCCTTTATTTTATTTTTAGTCAAAATAAATCACCAAACTTCAACTAATTTTGACTTTTTTTTATTTTCTTTGTCTCTATGGCTGGCCACCTCTATAAATTACGCTTATTTGCCCATTAAAGACCTCTACATTATATTCCATAACTATTTGACGCCATTTGCTAGTAAAACAAAACTCTTGCCCTTTATGCGATTTAGTTCTTTTTCGTAATTAAGCATACAATCGCTAAGATTAATTCACCAAAAATTTCATACACTCATGTAATCATGCTATAACACATAAAATAATATTAAAATTAATTTCTCGACCTCAGATTTTTGGTTCTAAAACCATAGTTCTGACTAACCTAAAATCAAGCTATTACACCGTATGAGGCATACGGCCTGTTCACATAGGCGTGTGACCCCTGTGTTCTTGAAAAATTTTCTAAGTTTCCAAAGTTCTCGTATGTTATCGATTTAGTCCCGAACCAGCTCTAAAGCATGAAAAAGGCCTCGTAGGCCCATACAAGGGACATTGTGATTGTGTTTGATTGATGTTTATATGGAAATGTTTATTGTATGAGACATGTATGTTAAATGATGTGATTTGATTGGTAATACCTCGTAACCCTATTTTGGCGACGGATATGGGTTAGGGGTGTTACAGATGATCCCTGATGAAAATGATTTGGTTCAAGAAAATCTTGTTTTTGTACTGTACGAGCAATAGGACAGTATGCTTTCATCTTAGCTTCTTTCTTTTGTTAGCCAAAGTATATTACCTCAACCTATTGGCATGGATTCTAGTGCACAGATATGGAATACACTTGCTACTATATATGGTAGTAAGACCACCACATCTAGATTAATGTTCTATAGACATGGTTTTCATTCTCAATGCAAGGGAGATTTGTCAATGAAGGATTTCTTGATGAATGTTAAAGGCTACTGTGATAGTCTTACTAGTTGTAGTGAGGTTATTAGTGAGCATGGGCATGTTACTACCATTCTCAATGGCCTCTCTCCTAAGTATGAATCAGGTATACCTATCATAACATTAAGTCAACTACCTTCTAGTGTTCAGAATATTACTACTATGCTTCTTGATGCTGAAGCACGAATGTAATCTACTGTATGTAAGATTCTTAGTTTAGCAAACATGGTTACTCATCAATAGACTACTTTAGTGGTAGATAGTGATTCAACTCCTACTTATTGTCCTGCTTCGGGTTCCTCATGTGGTCGGGGACGTGGTCACATGTCTGACTCTCGCATTCAGTGCCAACTTTGTGGAAAAACAAGGCATCTTATTGATCGTTGCTATCATAGGTTTGATGCCACTTACAAGAGTACTAGTTATTAGCCTCCACAATCAATTGTGTGTATGTTTGGTAATGGATCATCAATGTCATCATGGGTGCCTTTATTTGGTTTACCAATGTCTTTTCCTGCAATGGCTCCATATGGAGATTAGGTTTTCTCACTTTCTCCAACTCCTACAAATGCATGGTTCAACCTGTTTTGTGCAACACCGCAGCCTGTAAGTGCTTTGATAGCACTAGAAAGAACAACACTAGAAAGAACATAGGTTTTCCTCTTTGCTTATTAGTTAAATTGTTCCTATTTAGTTATCCTTAGCATTTATTTTAGCATTTTCAATCTAGTAAATTGCATTTTATAACTCAATGAATCCTAGCCTATTTTATCCTTAATTTTGCTATCTTTTTACATTAATGTCGTTGCATGAGTTAATTCCAGATTGCATCTAGAATTGTTGCCGCACCTGGCAGCTATCCGAATAAGAACTAAAAATGCATGAGCTATCCAGTTTGGTATAACCAACCTGTACGTACAAGAATAGAATAATTCTAAGGAAAGGACAACTGTACTGTTGGAGGAGGACATAAAAGGTTGATGTGGGAAGAAAAATAGGGGGAGAGAGCTTTTTCTTAACCATAATCTTTTTCATCCTACTTTGAAGCTTGCGGGTATGGCAGCTTAAGCCTCTCACTGGTGAGCCAACGTGAAAATTGATGCAGATTAGCTTCTAACGAAGAGACCTAAGTGCAAGACAATAGGGAATAGAGAGATTCAGTCAAGTTGTCTAGGAATAGTATTCTCCACTTGATTCTTTCTTATTTCTTTCTAAATGCTGGTGATTACTCTCTGTTTTCTGTTTTTATGGAAGTACACATGAATTTTTGGTTAAATGTTAACTTAGTAAATCTTGCTTTTATTGTTTAATGTTGGGGTTTGAATGTTTCTTAACACGGAAGTGTTATTGCAGTCACTAACACTGGACAATGCAGTGACAGTTCGAGCCAACAAGCATTACAACAGAAGTTGAGTGAGGATTAGAGGAATTTAGTCCACTTGTTTTTAATAGTGCTATATTGCCATCATCGGAAGGTGGGGTTAATGTGCATGTTTAAGTCTTAGGTCAAATATAGGAGTGACGCTTGGAAAGTTATACATTGAAATATATTGCCTCGATAATCATCTATCCTTTTGTACCTTGTGAGCACTTAGTATTCTGCTGAAGACTCATGTTGGGGATCTCGATTTATCATTATCTTATTTTATTTTATTGTTTTCAAGTTGTTGCTCCAACAACTATCCTCACAATTTATCTCGTTTCTATTTAGTTATTGCACCAACATTAATAGACAAAAGACAACCATCCCTATGGGATCAATATCTGATAGACTCACATCTGTCTACTATACTTGCATTGACAGTGTACACTTGCACATTATTGCTGTGACGTTAAACAACCAATCAAGTTTTTGGCACTGTTACCGGAGATGGAGTTTGTTTGATGTTTATTTTTGTTTTTGTGTGTTTTTGCACTTTATTTTCCTTATATAATATTTAGTATTCACTAATTGGTTTTTCTTTGTTTCTATTTCTTCAACTTTATTTTATGTGTTTTATGACTCGAAGGAAGTTGGATTTTCTTGTCGGTTTTGATCCAGAAATTAAAATGACTGTTTAGAGTAGACTTCAAGAACAAAGAAATATGGCTCTACCAGGGGACAAGGCAGCCATACCTCCGATGCAATAGTAAAATTTTAATAACCCATTGTTGCTGCAAGATGCTCACATACAAAATAGGACTATACGAGATTTTGTAATACCTGTCATGGATGATTTACAATCGGGAGTTGCTAGGCTAGCAATCCAAGTTGGGAATTTTGAACTCAAGCCGATAATGTTTCAAATGCTGAATTCTAATGGACAATATGCTAACTGCCACATGAAGAAGCGAGAGAACATCTTAAATCCTTTTTATTGGTCTATGTTTCCTTTAGTCAACAAGGCATTCCTGATGATGCCTTGAAGATGCAATTATCTCCTATTCCTTATAGGGAATAGCCCATACTTGGTTTTTTGGGCTACCTGTTGGATCAATTACTTGGTTTTTTGGGCTACCTGTTGGATCAATTACTTCTTGGGATGCACTAGCAACACAGTTTGTTTTGTGATTTAACTCACCAACAATAAATGCTCGTCTTCGAATTGATATTACTGCTTATCATCAGTTGTATGATGAAAATCTTCACACCACATGGAAATGTTATATATCTTTACTTCGATGCTGTCCCATGCACGACATTCAACCAGAAATACAAATTGAGATTTTTTGATAATGAGTTGAATTCACATATAAGGAATTTTGTCGACGCATTAGTCAATGGACCTCTGCTGGATTGTACTTATAATGACGCTATGAGAATTCTTAAGAGAATTGCTCAGAATGATTATCAATACCCTATCTCCAAAACTGCACAAGTAAAAACTACTCTAGGAGTTATTGAATTGGATTAAATAACCACACTAATTGCTCAAGTTTCTTCTCTCACAAACATGATTAAAAATATGCAAGGGACTAGTGGCGTTGCACCTATACAAGTCGCTCAGCAAGTTGATGTTCCTACTTTTTGTTGTGAGATTTGTAGTGACAACCATAGCTATGAAGATTGTCACAACATGCAGAGAATGCATGTTATATTAGTAACATCCGCAACAATTCTTATGGTAACTCTTACAACAACTCTGTACATAACCAAACATTTTGGGGAACTCAAAATGCTGGACAAAATGCTGCGACATTCAGATATGGGAATACATCTACTCAGGGTAATTATAATCTAAGACATGGGAATTACAATCAACAACAACAGAACTACAATCAGCACACTCAAATACATCCACAACAAGGCCAGACACATCCACACCAAAATCTGATGCAGCCACAACACTCTTCAATACCGAATCAGCATGTTCAAGGACATCAACAGCAACTGTACACTCAAGCTTCTACTTCTGACCTGTTAGCAACTCTTGAGGCGTTAATGCGAGAGCATATTACTCGCACAAAAGCTATCGTACAAGGGAATTCATCTTCCATTCAAGCATTGGAGGCACATTTAGGACAACTTGCTTCAAATTTGAATACTCGACCACCAGGCTTATTACCTAGTGACATGGAAAATCCCAGTCTAAGGGAGAAAGAACATTGTAAGGCTATCAATCTTAGGAGTGGTAAACAAACTGGTAAAACATTTATAGAATCTACTGTAGCACCTCAAGATATGGATGGAGTGATCACTGGTGAGAATGTTGAATCTAAAGAGTTTGTCGATGCATCAAACAAAGAACTTCCATAAATTGTCATTCATATGCCTAATGTCTGACCTTCAAAACTATCGACACAATCAAAGGTGTCGACATAAGCAGATGTATCTCTAACTTTACCTTTCTCATAAAGATTTAGGAAGAACGAGCATGACAAGCAGTATTAGCAGTTCTTAGACACACTGAAGCAACTGTAGATGAACATTCCTTTAGTAGACACTCTGATACAAGTTCTGAGTTATGGGAAATTTATGAAAGACCTTTTGTCCAAGAAGAAGAAGCTCACTGATATTGAAACTATTGCACTCACAGAAGGTTGTAGTATTGTTTTGACAAACAAGCTGCCCCTTAACTTGAAAGATCCTGGGAGCTTTACCATCCCATGTTCAATTGGCAATCGTTATTTGGGCAAGGCTTTATGTGACTTGGGAGTTAGCATTAACCTAATGCCACTATCTACTTTTAGAAAGTTTGGAATTGGTCACATGAAATCTATCACAGTGACATTACAACTAGCCGATCGATCATTGGCTCAAGCTGAAGGGCAAATCAAAGATGTCTTAGTTTGTATGGATAAATTTGTTTTTTTAGTTGATTTTATCATACTTGACTACGAGGCAGACAAGGAGGTTCCCATAATCTTTGGACAACCATTTTTAACCATCGGTCGAACTCTTATTGATGTTTATAAAGCTAAACTAACCATGCGACTCAATGATGAGCAAGTCACCTTTAGTGTTTTTGAATCTATTTAATGCAAGGACAAAGAAGAACGCCATACTATCGGTATGCTAGATGATATAATTGAGGAAGAATTCAATGACCAAAGCATTGTACTTTCTGAAGAGTTTGTAGTCACATTTGATGCTGAGTCCTTAGACGATTGTGACAGCATGGTTGAAGCTAATAATCTTGAACTCAAGCATGGATGGCAGATTGGATCCTTAGACCTAGCCAATAGAACAACACCAATTTTCAAACCATCTATTGAAAAAGCTCCTACTCTGGAATTGAAACCACTACCTCATTATCTTAAATATATCTTTTTGGGTGATCATAATTATTGTCTCCGTAACACTGGATGTAACTCAAGAAAAAAATTGGTTAATATTCTCAAGCAACATAAATGAGCTATTGCTTGGAGTATTGCTGATATTTAAGGTATTAGTCCTTCTTTTTGCATGCACAAGATCAAGTTGGAAGATGAAGGCAAGAAATTGGTTGAACAGTAAAGAAGATTAAATGAGAAGATGAAGGAAATTGTCAAGAAGGAAATCATAAAATGACTTGATGCTGGAATTATTTACCCGATTTCTTATAGCAATTGGGTAAGTCCAGTGCAATCCATACCTAAAAAGACTAGCATCACTATGGTTCTCAACAATAAGAACGAATTAATTCCTACACGTATTCCCACGAGATGGCGAGTCTGTATGGATTATCGCAAATTGAATGCAGCCACAAAGAAGGATAACTTCCCACTTCATTTCATTGACCAAATGTTATTTCTTTTTAGATAACTATTCTGGGTACAATCAAATTGCTATTGCACCGGAGGATTAGGAGAAAACAACCTCCACCTACCCCTTTGGTATTTCACTTTTCGCCGTATGCATTTTGGTCTTTGCAGCGCACCAGCCACATTTCAAAGGTGCATGATGGCAATATTCTCAGATATGATCAAAGACTTTTTAGAGGTTTTTATGGATGATTTCTCAGTCCATGTGAATGATTTTGATCATTACACTGACAATTTGGATAAAGTATTGAAGGATGTGAGAACAAACATCTTGTACTGAATTGGGAAAAATGTCATTTCAAGGCAACTGAAGGCATTGTGTTAGGCCATCGCATCTCTAGTCAAGGCATTCAAGTAGACAAAGTTAAGGTGGAAATCATTGAGAAAATACCTCCATCAATAAACGTGAAAGGTATTCGCAGTTCTCTTGGACATGCGGGGTTACCAAGCCAATTGCCACCCTGAAACATAAATATACAAGCACCAAAGCATTGGTATAAGCCATGGTATATTTAAGCAACCAGCATGTCCATAACTAAGACATTATCACATCATTCTCACAACATTTCTAGCATACTTAACCAATCACATACTCAATGTAACACCCCTAACTCGTATTCAACTTCAAAACAGGGTACGAGGCGTTACCAGACTTATACTCACACAATCGATCAATTCTGAGTCACAATTTCCACGAAAATTTAAAACCATTCATACACATTCATTTTGTCCCTATTTCAAGCATACTAGGCCCAAATATGCTTTAAGAATGGTTCGGGACCAAATTGAGAACTTTGGAACACTTAGAAAATTTTTCAACAAAACAGGAGTCACACGCCCATGTGGCTTACGACACGTTCGTGTGGGTAGGCCGTGTGGTCACACACGCCCGTGTCCTCAACCCGTGTAACTTTCTATTTATGATGTCATCATCAATTTAAGTTCACACGGCCAAGTCACACGCTCGTGTGCTAGGCCATGTCCTCTACATAGTTGAGACACACAGTCGTGTCTCTGCCCGTGTGGTCAATACTTAGGCTATTTTCCAAGCCTTTTGATGCTATTAATTTTTCACACTCTTATACACTTCATAGACACATATCATACCATCAATTATTCTCAACTTAATCATCAAACACATATAATATAATACTAACCATTCATGACAAACAAACATGTTCACATCACACAAGATCTTGGCACATATATGCACATAACTACATTAAAGCATTTCCATATGCATGCATAAAAAGCCTTACATACTCATAACCAATATGAGCCACATCTCATGACCATATACAATGAAGCAATATAAGCCATTACGTTTGGCCAAATCATAAAAATACATATCACCAATAACTAAGCCTCTATACATGCCACTGATTCAAAAACACTTAAGATTTATCGGTACCCTAAATTTACAATTTGATAGTGTGATGCTGCCTCCGACGATCTCTAACCCCGAGCCAACCTGACAACACTAAGAGAAATGGAAAGCAGGGAGTAAGCTTTATAGCTTAGTAACTTGGCACGTAAATAATAAGCAATTAAATAATAAGCTTTTACCAATCCTCCCAATGTGTTCTTAAGATAATACGATCATAATTGCATAAGGTTTCACTATTCCCTCATGTTCATCTCAAGCTGTCTGCTTGAGCCATAGTCACTAAATTAATTATATCTTGAGGTATAAAACTCCAAATTCAGATCCGTCAATTTTCCCAAAAACTAAACTCACATATATTCTCACCATAAAATTTTCAGAATTTTTGGTTTCGCCAATGAGTGTAGTTTATTCATTAAAGTCTCCCCTGTTTTGCTGTTCAACAGTTCTGACCCCTCTTCACTAAAAATCAATTATCTCCTCATACAGAATTCAAATAATGTTCCCATTTGCTTCTTTGCAATGTAGACTTACTAATGAATTTAAGAGTATAAATTATAAACCATAATCATCTTTATACAATTTTTGGTGATTTTCCAAATTCGGAACAGGGGATTTTGAAATCCTTCTGACCCTGTCTCACAACAATACAAATATCTCATGATATGAGATTCTTTTGCTTACTCTGCTTCTTTTATGTGAAAATAAACTCAATAAGCTTCATTTCATCTCTCAATCAACCTAAAATCAATTTTCACAATTTTTTGTGATTTTGGAAATTCACATAACTGCTGCAGTACAAAACTATTTTATTGCAAATTTACTCTTTCATGATTTCTTTGTTTTAACTTCCTTTTAAGCATACATATCACCAATCAATCTTACCACACTTTCATACATCATAAGTATAGACCTATAATCATAAGGTCATCATAAAATCATCCTCATATGTATAACTTATTTACAAGCTTACCACATTTCTCAAACACATAGCATGCACAGTGCTTACACATTCACATATTCAATCCCTGCACTTATTCATCAATTGTAATTTCCCTTAATCATTTCTTCAATATACACTTTGGAATTATATTCCATACTCAGTGATTCGTACATAACCACCCATTTTAACATTTATACGGTGGTTTCGCACATAGCCCACCAATATTAATAGATATATGGTGGTTTGTACTTAGCCCACCAATACTAACAATTACCCGATGGTTCACACTTAGCCCACCAATATTAACAATTACCCAGTGGTTTGAACTTAGCCCACCAATATTAACCATTTACACAGAATTAATCTGTATCCTCACTCTTTGTGATTTCATCAAATGACACTAATAATCATTCACATTTAACATAGGGCATCAACATGTAAAAACACCAATAAAAGGATGTATCATTTAGATATAAACTTACTCATTTTAAACCTTACCAATTTAAGTTTCAACCATAAACAACAACAACATTGCATTATTATTATCACACCAACTTACCTTGAATGCAAAAGCGGCTAATTATTCTGACTTAGTCCATAACCCTATTTTCCTTGATCTAAGCCCGAATTTTATTTTTCTTGTTCTAACATATCAAATAACATTTATTTAACGTTCACATTATTCAAATCAGTCCAAAAACCACACTTTGGCAATTTTACATTTTTGCCCCTAAACTTTATCATATTTACACTTTTGCCTCTAGGCTCGTAAAATAATTTTTATTCAATTTCCTTGCAGTTTAGGCCTAACCATATCATTTTCACAATTATAGCAGTCCACATTTCCCATTAAATCACACTCTTATGAAAAATTTTATAACTTTTATAATTTAGTCCTTTTAGACGTTTTTGCCGAAAATCACAAAAGTCGTTTCCCTAACCATAAACATGCATAATCTACCATAAATCATCAAAATACACAAATTTTTAACATGGGTCAAAACCTAGACCTTCATCATATCTCAAATAAATTGCAGAAATAAGTAGATTATGTTACAAGGATTTCAAAAACATAAAGAACATTAAAAACGGGAAAAGACGGGCTTACCATGAAGTTTGGAAGCTTGAATACCCTAGCCATGGTTTCCCCCATGCTACATTCGGCCAAGCAAGAAGATGGACCAGAGTTTTTAGCTTTTATTTTGTCTTTTAGTTCATTTAATTGCCAAATGACCAAAATTCTCCTAACTTAAAATTATCCTATTTCACCTATCTCATGTCCATTTTTGTCCAACAATATAACCAATGGTCTAATTACCATTTAAAGACCTCCAATTTAAAACTTCATAACAATTAGACACTTCTAACATGTGGAACTCAACTTTTGCACTATTTACAATTTAGTCCTTTTGACTAAATTGAGTGCCCAAACGTCGAAATTTTCGAACGAAATTTTCACGAAATCTTTCCGTGAAACTGTAGATCATAAAAATATAATAAAAAAAGATTTTCTTCATCGAATTTGTGGTCCCAAAACCACTGTTTCGACTAAGCCCAAAATTAGGTTGTTACAACTCTCCCCCTTTAGGGATTTTCATCCCCGAAAATCTTACCGGAAAAGAGGTGTAACACCCCTTACCGGAGACCGTCACCGGAGTCGAGCGCGAGGCGTTACCAGACTTATCTTACTAATTCAGGGCATAAAAAATTACTTTTAAAATTAATTCACTCACATTCATCCAATATATCCCTAAAAAGGGCCCTCGAGGCCTAAAACATGCAATTGAAATGGTTCGGGACCAAACCGAGAACATTAAAATTTTTTCGATTACTTATACAAATCAAAACAATTTATTTTACTATTTATAATAAAACTGTCCACCTGCAAAACAGTCACTAAATTAATTATAACTCGAGTTACGAAACTTGAAATTTAAATCCATAAATTTTCCTTTAAACTAGACTCATATATCTTCTTACCATAATTTTCCAGAATTTTTCGTTTGGCCAGTTAGTACAGTTTATTCATTAAAGGTTCCCCTGTTTCGCAGTCCAACAGACCTAACCTCTTTTCACTAAAAATCGATTATCTCATTATATAGAATTCAAATAACATTTATGTTTGTTTTCTTGATCTAGAAATATAAATGATAATCCTTAATTCTTCTTGTACAATTTCTAGTAAATTTCTAAAATCAGAACAGGGAATCACAAAATCATTCTAAACTAGTCTCACAAGAATTTAAATATCTTAGAATATAGACTTCCTTTGCTTGCTATGTTTCTTTCCTATGAAAATAGACTCAATAAGCTTTAATTATATATCTCATTCACCATTCAATTCCATTTCTACAATTTTTAGTGATTTTTCAAAATCACGTCACTGTTGCTGTCCCAAAATTGTTTCATAACCAACTTTTACTCTTTCATAATTTCTTTGCATTAAACCTCATTTAGGCATACATAACATCAACACATGTTCTTATTTAGCCATTTCAATAACTAATCATTATCAAGTATTTGCATGCCATTCTTTAATCATATCATAAGGACATACACACAAAATAACCAAGTCCCTATACATGCCATAACTTAAAACATTTTAATGAAAATACCCAATTGGTAACTTGATAGTTGAAAGTGTGAAGCAATCTCTAACGACCTCTAACCCAAGCTTGTTTGATAAAACTCTAGAACAGAGGAAAGGAAAGAGGTAAGCTTATAAAGCTTAGTAAGTTCACATGTAAAATAATAGGCATTAGTAATGAATTTAGCTTATTATTAAGCTTTCATAATTTGTATAAATAATGTTAAATTCTTACATTAATGCTCTCTCATAATATATAGGCATACTGCTAATCATGTCAAAAAGCATCATAGGTATAATTGAAAACTTATCACTTAATACTTGAATATACTCATTAAAATACGTTTAATATCATCAACTAACAAAATCTTTATTTTACTTCTCCACTTACTCTATAACTTTCCTGTTTATCATTCATTTACCTGAACTTTCTTGTAACATAGCCTGTATATTAGCCCGATGAACCGTTTGGAATACTAAGGGTATTTGGGTTTTCTTGCTTGATAATAGCCTGCCAATGCCATGTTCTAGGCATGGTCTTACATGGGATGTTCCCTGTTCTACCAAAGCCATATATCTCATATGGATTACATGGGATGTTCCTCAACTGTCTCAACCTGCCAATGCCATATGTCTAATATGGACTTACATGGGATGTTCCTCAACTGCCTCAACCTACCAATGCCATATGTCTGATATGGACTTACATGGGATGTTCCTCAACTGTCTCAACCTACCAATGCCATATGTCTGATATGGACTTACATGGGATCCTTGCCTTATATACTCACTAATGCCATGCCTTGGCATGGTCTTACATGGGATCCTTGCCTTATATACTCACCAATGCCATGCCTTGGCATGGTCTTACTTGGTATCCTTATCTTATGTTGCCATGGGTCAACCATGGTCTTTTTCTTTCCGTCAATTCTTCCTTAGTTGCCATGTTATAAACATGGATTTTGAAATATCAATGCCTTGGCAAATCATGGCTAAAACATACTTGCTCAAAATTCTCAAGGTCAGTCACATAACTCAATAATAATAATAGTAACAATTGCATAATAATAAAATACTACTCAACTTACATACTTACATTCTCAATCTCATCATATCCTTAATTTAACTTACTTTCCTCAAATTATGCTATTCAATACTTTCTTGATCTTATACAAAGCCACATTACCACTATGGTCTTATGTGTAAACTTATTCGAATTCTCATTTTTAATGTCAAATCATTATCGAACATTTCTCGATTATTATCATTATATTAAAAAATCTATACTCAAACATTTATAACTAATATATCAATTTAGCATTCAAACATGTTTAATTAAATGCTTATTAAACACATGAACTTACCTCGATACCAATACGACCATTTTAACCAACTTTCTCGATTTTCGATTTTTCTCCTGTTTTAGGTCCAAATCTCGTTTTCTGGGATCTAAAACATCATATTTCACTTATTTAATCAATGTACTAATCATTTAGGACCTAAAACATATTTCTACAAAATTTACATTTTTTGTCCCTAAAATTTTGCATATTTACACTTTTGCCCCAAAGCTCGAAAATAAATTTTTATTCAATTTATTTGCATTTTAGGCCTAACTGAACCATTTCATAAATATGGCAGCCCACAATTCTCATTAAAACTCACACTTATGACCAATTTTATAACTTTTACGATTTAGTCCTTTTAAATGTTTTGGTTGACAATCACTCGGTAAAAACCATTTCTCTAACCATAAACATGCATAATCTACCATAATTCATCAAAATGCACAATTATTCAACATAGTTCAATTTTTGAAATCAAACCCTAGCTCAAATAAATGGTAGAAATAGAGAAATCATGTTACCAAGATTTCAAAAACGTAAAAATCATTAAAAATGGGGCTAGAACGGACTTACAATCGAGCTTGGAAGCTTGAAAAACCCTAGCCATGGTTTCTCCATGCTATATTCGGCTTTTAGGAAGAAGATGAGGAAATTTTTGCTTCATTTTCCCTTTTTAATTCTTTTAAATTACTAAATGACCAAAATGCCCTTAAAGACTTTTCTTTCAATTTTGTCTTTTTCATGCCCATTTTTGTCCAAAAATTAACCAATGGTCTAATTACTATTTAAGGACCTTCAATTTAAAACTTCATAACAATTGGACACTTTTAACATATGGAACTCAACTTTTACACTATTTACAATCTAGTCCTTTTAACTAAATTGAGTGCCCAAATGTCAAAATTTTCGAACGAAATTTTCACGAAATCTTTCCATGAAATCGTAGATCATAAAAATATAATAAAAATAATATTTTCCTTGTTAGATTTGTGGCCTCGAAACCACTATTCCGACTAGGCCCAAAATCAGGATGTTACAAGAGGTTTAGTTTTCGCATAAACTCTTCTATCCCATAATCATTGCTAAAGGACTTTCCCTCAGGTCATGCTTTGATACTTAACTCTTTAATCTCACGTATTAACATCATGAGAGGTTCTTCGCTATATAACATGTCAACTGAATCTTGATCTCTATCAGAGAGTTCATAGACACATAACATATTTGAATCTTTTCAATTTCAAATGGTAGAGCTAGCTGGTTCGTGGCTTTATACTCTCAACGATTTCATATGTCCCGATAGTCTGCGAATTCAATTCTTAGCCATTTTTAAATTTCAAAATCTCTTTTAACTTTCCCAATAATTCACGATATAAAACCTAGATCTTTATCCGATTAATGAAGACTAGCATTCTAAGAATTCTGGCAACCTCAAAGACACAAAATTCCATCAATCTGTTGAGCAAGAATTTAGTACATACCGAAATGATTTGCAAATTTCTCCAAACATTTAACAACAAGTCACCTAACATTTTGCTTTCTCTGAGACGGAGATAATTCTGATATGAATTCTATAATAATTCTTTCTCATCTCCATTCTAGTATCAACACTGGTGAGAATAGTTCTGATAACACTTGATATTCACCTTTAACCCTGTTAACATTTCAATTATTCATACACAAAGATCAAAAATGTCGAGTTCCAAACTCGACCACTAATACATCATTCCTGAGAGTTTTCTTGCAGAATTTCTGTATAAGTTTTGAATTTTCTACCCAAGCACTTGTAACTGTATTTTGCTTTTCTCAAAGATTATAAAATATCTAACTCATTATCTTTTACTAACTTAAGTCATTTACGCTATTTCAAACTCAGAACTTTCTATGATATCAGATACTTTAAACTATCACATTGCCTTATAGCCTCAAAACACATCACAATCCACTTATTGGTACATAGTTGAAAATTAAGAATTCTTACCTGATGCAGACTAAATAAAATATAATGCTTCGGTTAACAACGTTCCCTTATTTTCAAAACTTTGCTAATGTATAAATGATTCATTCAACTTTCACAAATGTGATAACTTTATCAATCCTAACCACATTAACTATAACAATGTCTTCTAAAAATATACATTCTTCATTCAGACTATCCATCTTTTACCCGAAAAGAAACAAAATCTTATTCTCAGACTTGGGACAAACTCGGTCGCAAATATCTCATTTAATCTTTCAAATGAATAACTCACACAGCTTGAACAACCAGGTCGATCTGAACTATTAATTAATAACACTTCAGGAAATCCTTCCTTCCAGTTGATATGTAACACCCCGAACCCGGCCCTAACATTATGGCCATGTCTGGTGTGCTACATCACCTAGACTATCCTACGCCGCCCTATTTACTAAGTTCAATGGTGAGCTTTGAAAAGCAATGCTTGATTTTTGGAAATTCCCGTTTTAATAATTATTCAACTTAATCTCTATTCCATTTGTTAAGCGATTCATTTTAACCTTATTATCCTACTTAGCCATTTGAAATGTCAGATTGGTTAAGAAAACGTTTGTTTAATTTTCGAAAACGGTGTGTATTTGTGGTTGAAATAAAACAGTTGAAAATCCCAAATAAAAACAGGTATATGGCCTTATTACAACCCATAACAAAATAAAACCAATAGTAAAAAGTAATTAAATTAATAAACCAATTAAAATGCGAGTTCAGTCTTCGTGGCCACTCTGAATCCCTCCCAGCCTCCAAGTCACGCTCTAGGGCTCTCCTGCAAGGATGGAAAAGAAAAGGGTGAGTTTGAGGAAACTCAGTGTGTGCAGAACCCATCCAAAGCCCACATCGGCTCGAGTCCATTGGGCCTGAGCCCTAACCGGTCTCAGTCAGTTACTGAGCCGAAGCCCTATTCAGATTACAGATACTGGGCCAAAGCACTATAACAGATACTGGGCCGAAGCCCTATTCATATAACAGTTTGGCCCATAGGCCCATAACAGTACAGTACAGTATAACAGTATGAATGCAACCCAATTGGGGAGACTACTCAACCCACCAACCGCTACACACCACCCATACCCGCCAACACACCATGTGGGGAATAACTCAACCCACCCAGCCCACACACCACAGTTGTAGCATAGCTGCTCAGATAAATAGTATACGAGGCAAAGCCCCTTTCAAAACAGTACGAGGCATAGCCTCTTTCAGTAACGTGGCAGTGCCATTCACACTTCCTCCAATATAAACCCAACCCATGCATCAGCCATACATACATCATGATATGCAGTAACAGAAACAGTCATGTCAACAGTACAGTCGATTCTAGCCCTGGGGTATAATGGTAATTTTCCACCTAGGGGTAAATCAGTAATTTCTCACCCTAAGGGTATTTCAGTAATTCTGTTCTCTTATTACAGTGTCTATTATTATTACAGCCTCTACTATTATAGTGGTTGTTACAGAAACTCATTTAATTCACTTCATCAGTTTTAGCCCTTAGGCCCTAAAATCCCTAATGGGCCCTACCATGTCAATTAGCCCGTTAAGCCCATTTAAGTCTTAATCTCTAATCCATTACTCGTTTTAACAGTTTTTACGACTATAGTCCATATTATTACCTTTAAACCTATTCTTATCCCAAATGGGCCCAAAAGCCCATTGGGCCTATATTCGGCCCACCGAGGCCCAACTTACCAAAGTGCCCAAAATTCCGCGGCAAACTCTCCTACCAGTGCCAGTTCCAAATCCAACTTTTCCCTACCAACTTGAGAGCATTCGCACGCTCACAAGCCCTCGAAATGCCGAAACTTTGGCATTTCAGCTTTTCGGCTTTTACCGATTTGAACAATGAAGGTGTTCGAAGCACACATCTGTTTTGCAGTTCCACTGACGAGATTTCCTATGCGCCTATTCCTACAATCCATTATCTAAGTGATTAATCAATAGATCTACGAAAAACTACAACCAAAATCCCTTACCACATTCGGCCACACCCTTAATGGCCATGAAAACCTACCTCTGTCGATTTAGATGCACTAGATCTAGATCTGATGATACCGATGCCTTCCACTCCTTGCTTGATCACCTTCCTTGCTAACTAACACCCAAAAAGAACCAAAATACTACTTTAAATCACTAATAGACTAAATCGACAACCTCCCTAACTTTAGGGACTTTCGACTTTTCCAAAGTAGGAAATATATTAAAGATCTGAGTTGATAACCACTTACCACTGCTTTTACCTTGATTCTAACTTAGATCTGAGTAGATCTAACCCTTATATGCAGACAGAAATTGAATTTCTGAGATCTAGGAATTCGGCCAAAAGCTCCTATGGTTTTGGCGATTTCGGCTTTTCAACTGGTGGAGAAGATGACGATTTAGACTATGGATCTGGGTGATGGTGTCGACAATGATGTGGCTCAAGGGGATGTAGTCATCGGCCACAACAGATGAAGGGAACAGGGGTAATTCGGCTTAGAAGGATTCGGCACAAAGGTGAGTTCTTTTTGGGATTTCGGCTTTTTAAGGAAATTGATTATGGTGATTTTATGGAGGGTGTGATCAAAAGAGAAGATGAATGAGGGGATGAGGGGGTTTCGGCTAAGGAATAAATCAAAGAGGAAGAAGAAAAGTGAAGAAAAGTAATGGTAGAGGTGGAGAGAAAGAATTCGACTATGAGCTTCCTAGGGAGGCAAATTTCAGCTTTTCTGACAGTAGAAGAGAGAAATAATTCCTAAGGTGGCTAACCCTAACTCTCATGGCAGAAAATAGAAAAAGATATAACCCTAATATCACACTTGAGTAATCGGCCCAAGTTCCTAAAAGCCCTTGCCGAAATTCCTACTTCAATTAGTCACATGTCCGGCACATACTTAAAAATTAAAAAGAGCAATAAGCCTACCTTGCAACTCGAACCCTTGTCCTTCAATACCCATCTAGGCACCACTTTTTTAGGAGCTTTAGTGGCGCCACCTTGCCACTCTACCAAGGCTCCCTTTGCGATATATTTTACACAGTTTTTCTTAAGGGCCCTCTTGACCCAGTTCCCCCTTTTTACTTAAAACGTACTTAACTATTTTTATCAAATTTTAACCAAAGTTTGGGCTTCCTAAAGGCCCACTAACACATCCAAACACCATTTTAGCAATCCAAACACAAAATTTCCCAACTTTACCAAAAATCTCATTAACCCCAAAAATCCCGAAAATCAGGGCGTTACATGTTAGAACGATTCAAACATGCGATCTTTCATAATTCACTTATCATGCAGATCAAAGACCCTTACAATCACATTAACTCAAAGTAACAAGGATATCTGATCAAATGCATTGACTTTAATTTACTCATCTGAGAAAAGAAATCCATCATACAAATTAGAGCTTATGATTTCACCTCTTGTACCTTTGCCGATGGCAAGTCCTTACACGAAAGTTAGAAAAATCTATATACTAGAATCACCACACTATTATGATCGAACCAGAAGCATAATCATAATTGACATAGTTATCACAAGTTGAAGATCGTACTTTAGATCTGAGCCACAATTGACAAATTATGGAATAAAGACAATAAGGAAACCAAAGTGAAGAAATCCAAATAGAGAAATCGAAGACACGACACCGTATCGAAAGAATGAGAACAAAACTCATAAGAAAATAAAATTAATATCTTGATGATTCCTCAGAAAAAAAGGAGTCCAGAAGAAAACATCATGTAGACCCACTGGAAGTAAAATGTGACGAAGACAATGTACCTTTCATATATATGTATCGGATAGAGAAACAATTAGAAGAAATAGAATTTTAGCATCATACGCACTGTCTCATCAATTCCTGACAGACGGAATGTAATAGAATGCTAGAGGAAAATAGGGCAATACATATCATAACCAATCAGTCTAACAATGCTTTTGTCTAACATCATGATTAGAAAACATTCCAATACAATAAGATTTTATTATAAAATAGATAGCCACAAGAATACTTCTGAGAACAAATAATCACATAGAATGACCCAGAAAAGACTGTCATAATCTGCTCAATTGTAATTTGCCACACTCAGATATCTTACAATTCAAACATTATTCCTTCAACTATTTCTGTTATCATTAATTCCGCATTGTTCCTTTCATTAAAGAAAATCAATTCATAAGAAGTTTCAGTTAATACTTCCTTTCGACATTGTACCTGAACAAATCGATTTACCGAAGTTAACTTCTTCTCTAACTTTGATATTGTGTAAACCGAATAATCTTTGGGTTAATCTGATATCTTTCTAACTCTGTTCTTTACTTATCAACCCATTCTCAATCTCTGATCATATTTATAGCTATTCTACCACTGAACTCTTTGGCTTCACACTTGGGAATTGTAACACCCCTATCCCGTATCCGTTACTGGAACATGGTTACGAGGCATTACCAGACTTATACATTAATATTTATACAAAAACAAGTTAAAAATTTTCATTCCAACAGAAATCTTTCCAAATTTTATCAAAAAGTCCCTAATATGGGCTTACGGGGCCCAATACATGCTTTGGAAATGGTTCAGGACTAAACCAACAACTTTGGAAATTTTACCTTGAAGATAGGGGCACATGGCTATGTGGCCTGGGACATGGCTATGTGGCCTGCCTGTAGGGCTCCCATGGTCGTGTGGCCAGCCCGTGGGCAATTCTGATTTGCAATTTCTTAAGAAACAGAATGCCCCACGGCCTGGGCACACGCCCATGTGGCTCAGCCATGTGGTAGCCTAATTTTTCACCATTTTAAAGCCATTTTCACACGATTTTAACACACGACCATGCTTGAAACCCATGTCCTCAACACGGCCAAAACACACTACCGTGTCTTAGCCCGTGTACTATTTTGATTCATATTTTTACGACACAGGGGACACACGGCCACTATACATGCCTGTGGGTTGATCGTGTGTCACACACGGCCTAGACACACGCCCGTGTGTCTACCTGTGTGGATGAAAATAGGCCGTTTAAGGCCACTTTTCTCACCCTTATCACCCATTACCTGCACTAAATACAATTTCATACCAATTGCAACCAACCAATCAACTATTACATATCTAAAACATGCATTTTATATTGAAACACTACTATTTAACCATTAAACTAAGTTTTGTACACATATGCCATCTCTTTTCACTTAATATAATCATCAGTAACTTTATCCAACCAAACACTTATACATGCCATATAAATCAAAAGATAATAACCTAAAAACTACCGAAAAACCTCTGGATAGTGTGATTCTTTGTGATGATCTGATCCTCCGAAACCACGTTAATCTACAAAACATGACAAACACATTCAAGTAAGCTTGTGAAAGCTTAGTAAGTTCATAGGCTTGGAAAGTAAACTTACCAAGTATTGTAATACATTCATATAGCATACATATTCACTAATTTCTCCTGTCATTCACCAATCAAAATTTAGCTCGTTTAATATTGTTCATTATCATTCGTAATAAGAATTTCACTTTCTTGGGCCCTTTTTCCACTTACCACTCTTATTCAAATTAGGAAACTATACAGAATTGAGTACTTCGTATTCACTTTTCCATAGTAAGACTATGGGCTTACACATGATCACGTTTCACTTTCCGAAGCCATGGCCTAACCATGGTCTTAAACGGGTCACATATTATACCGATGCCATATCCAAGATATGGTCTTACACGGAAGCACTGATTAGTTTTCTCCGATGCCATAGCCCAGCTATGGTCTTATACGGGTCACTTATATCACTTTAATCTAATGCCATATCCTGGCTAGGGTCTTACATGGAATTCACTTGGCATTTCTCACCGATGCCATAGCCCAGCTATGGTCTTATACGAGAGTCACTTGTCACTTGTTTTCCGATGCCATAGCCCAGCTATGGTCTTATACGGATATCATTTTTCACTTGTTGCCATGGTCTAACCGTGGTCTTTTTCGTCAATTCATTTTGTCATTGAACAAAAGTACTCAAACCCGATATTTATCCCAACTTGAATCTTTATTCAATTGTTCATTGCTTCACATTTATCTCAATTTAATAATCAATTTAATAACATTTACATATAGAACCACATAGTATCTCATTAATAAAATTTTAAATAAATTATCAAATTTAGCCACATGAACTTACTTGGGCTATTCTACAAAAGTTGTAAAAGTTCGAGAATTATTCTACTATTTTCTATTTTCCTCGATTTGCTTCAATTTCTTGATCTATAATTGCAAAATCATTCATTAATTAGCATTTATTTAAATTTTATTTTATCTCACAATTTATACCCTTTATTTCCTAAAATTACACTTTTACCCCAAATTTCACAATTTTCACAATTTAGTCCTTGACCAATTAACTCTCTAATGGAACTAATTTCTCTCAATTAAAGCTTTATTTTAACATTATGAATCATTTCACAGCCATTAAACTTCTGTATTTCCATACAAAACCCTAACTTTTGTTTCTTTTACAATTAGGTCCCCAAATATTCACTTTTATTCAATTCTTTCAATAAAATCAACATACAAACAAATTAAAGCTTTAATTCCATGCTAAATCATCATATACTTCCAGCACATATTCATGGAAACTTTCAAAATCAACCATGAAATCAAAAACTAATGAATTAGACATGAGGACCTAGTTGTAAAAGTCCCAAAAACATAAAAATTTCAAGAAATAATCAAGAATTGAACTTACTTGCAATAAAAATAGGAAAAACCAGCTTTTAGAAACCTTCCTATGGTGTTTTTGCTAGAGAATATGAAAGAAAATAAAATATCTATATTTTTCTTTTAATTTAGTCCATATATCACTATTGGATTTCAATTTATTTACAAAATTGCATTAGTTCACACTAATTTTCAGCTATTTCTTAACCCAACCGTCCAGCCTATTAAATTTTGGGCCAAATTACACTTTAAGTCCTTTTTATTTATTATCTAAGCTATTTAGTCACTTTCCACTGTTTTACACTTTATTCAATTTAGACCTTTTTATTCAATTGACCAACGAAACCTTAAAATTTCTTAACGAAACTTTAATAATAACTTATTAACACTCCATAAATATTTATAAAAATATTTATGGCTCGGTTTTAGATTATGAGGTATTAATACCTCGTTTTTAATTCAAATTACTTAGTATTTATTTTCTAAAATACTGTTCTCTATTTCAATTATTTCCCTAACTTTACAACTAACTTATACTTATTGAATTAATAAGATTTTCTACTAATTTTTTGGATTTAGTGATCTCAAATCACTGTTCCAACACCACTGAAAGTTGGGCCATTATAGGAATTTATTCAACATAGTTTTCATGAAATTTCGTTATAAAACACCTCATCGGTAAGGGGGTGAGGTCGTATAGCCTCTAACTCAACTCTCATATATACACACATACGACATAACTCTCATTATCATCATTACATCACAGTTATGCTACTCACTTCAGACAATTTCACAATCATATTTGTGTTATACGAAATTTTCGATTATCTTATTCCAACAAGTGCATTCTTGCACACATTCTATGAATTTTAAATAACTTTACATACTCATTCATTAAATCAATTAAGCCATGCACACAACATCGTATGAAGGCCAAACAATATGGATGAGCTTATCACAATATGAACTTTCATCCCACCCATTATCCAATATATATCACGAATTCTTATTCATACCTTTCCGAGTTTTGACTCATCATGACTACACTTTACTAAAATACTTTAGTACCACTATCAACATGGTTGGATGTAGCTCGGTTAGAGAGCACCTCTGTCTAAACAAGATAATTCTCATTCCCATCGGGAGACATCACACTATCACAGATTTGTGGCATGTATAATTAGAACTTCACACACGCTAGGTTAGTCTGAGAACTGACTAAACCATAGCTCTGATACCACTAAAATGTAACACCCCTTACTCGTATTCGACACCGAAACAGGGTACGAGGTGTTACCGGACTTATACTCACAGAATCGATCAATTTTGAGTCACAATTTCCACTTAAATTTAAAACTTTTCATACACACTCATTTTGTCCCTATTTCAAGCCTACGAGGCGCAAACATGCATTAAGAATAGTTTGGGACCAAACCGAGAACTTTGAAACACTTAGCAATTCTTCATCAAAACAGGGTCACATGTCCGTGTGGCTTAGGACACGTCCGTGTGGGCAAGCCATGTGGTCACACATGCCTGTGTCCTCAACCCATGTAACTCTCTATTTATGACATCATCATCAATTTAAGTTCACACGGCCAAGTCACACGCTCGTGTGCTAGGCCATGTCCTCTACATAGTTGAGACACACAATCGTGTCTCTGCCCGTATGGTATACTTAGGCTATTTTCCAAGCCTTTTGATGCTATTAATTTTTCACACTCTTATACACTTCATAGACACATATCATACCATCAATTGTTCTCAACTTAATCATCAAACACATATAAAATAATACTAACCATTCATGACAAACAAACATGTTCACATCACACAAGATCGTGGCACATATATGCACAGAACTACATCAAAGCATTTCCATATGCATGCATAAAAAGGCACTCATAACCAATATGAGCCACATCTCATGGCCATATACAATGAAGCAATATAAGCCAATACGTTTGCCCAAATCATAAGAATACATATCACCAATAAATAAGTCTATATACATGCCACTCATTTAAAAACATTTATGATTTATTGTTACCCTAATTGACAATTTGATAGTGTGATGCTGCCTTTGACGATCTCTAACCCCGAGCCAACCTGACAACACTAAGAGAAATGGAAATGAGGGAGTAAGCTTTATAGCTTAGTAAGTTGGCACGTAAATAATAAGTAATTAAATAATAAGCTTTTACCAATCCTCCCAATGTGTTCTTAAGATAATATGATCATAATTGCATAAGGTTTCAGCACTCACTCATGTTCATCTCAAGCTGTCTACTTGAGTCACAGTCACAAAATTAATTATATCTTGAGCTACGAAACTCCAAATTAGGATCCATAAATTTTCCTTGAAACTAAACTCACATATCTTCTTATGATAAAATTTTCAGAAATTTTGGTTTATCCAATAAGTACAGTTTATTTATTAAAATCTCCCTTGTTTTGCTGTTCAACAGTTTTGACCCCTCTTTACTAAAAATCAATTATCTCCTCCTACAGAATTCAAATAATGTTCCCATTTGCTTCTTTGGAAAGTAGACTTACTAGTGAATTTAAGAATATAAATTATAAACCATAATTATCTTTATACATTTTTTGGTGATTTTCCAAATTCGGAGCAAAGGATTCTGAAATCCTTCTGACCCTGTCTCACAACAATGTAGATATCTCATGATATGAGATTCTTTTGCTTACACTGCTTTTTTTATGTGAAAATAAACTCAACAAAATTTAATATCTCAATAAACCTCTAATTCAATTCTAACCATTTTTGGTGATTTTTCCGAGTCACATAACTACTGTTGTACAAAACTGTTTTATTGAAAATTTACTCTTTCATGATTTCTTTGTTTTAACTTCCTTTTAAGCATACATATCACCAATCAATCTTACCACACTTTCATACATCATAAGTATAGACATATAAACACAAGGTCATCATAAGATCATCATCATATGTATAACTTACTCATTTGTAATCTTACCACATTTCTCAAACACATAGCATGCACAATTCTCACACATTCACATATTCAATCCCTGCATTTATTCATCACAACCACACTCGTAATTTCACTTAATCATTTCTTCAATATACATTTCGAAATTAAAGTCCGTACTCGGTGATTCACACATAGCCACCCATTTTAACAATTAAATGATGGTTTCACACATAGCCCACCAATATTAATAGATATACAGTAGTTCACACTTAGCCCACTAATATTAACAATTACCTAGTGGTTCGCACTTAGCCTACCAATATTAACAATTACCCGATGGTTCGTACTTAGCCCACCAATATTAACCATTTACATAGAATTTATCTGTATCCTCACTTTTCGTAATTTCATCAAATGACACTAATAATCATTCACATTTCACATAGGGCATCAACATGTAAAACATCAATAAAAGGATGTATCATTTACATATAAACTTACTCATTTTAAACCTTACCAATTTAGGTTTCAAACATAAACAACAACATTGCATTATTATTATCACACCAACTTACCTTGAATGCAAAAATGGCTAATTATTTCGACTTAGTCCATAACCTCGTTCTTCCCCGATATAAGCCCAAATTTTGTTTTTCTTGATCTAACATATCAAATAACACTTATTTAACGTTCACATTATTCAAATCAGTCAAAAAAATCACACTTTGGCAATTTTACATTTTTACCCCTAAACTTTGTCATATTTACACTTTTGCCTCTAAGCTCGTAAAATAATTTTTATTCAATTTCCTTGCATTTTAGGCCTAACCGCACCATTTTCATAATTATAGCAGTTCACATTTCCTATTAAATCGCACTCTTATGAAAAATTTTATAACTTTTATAATTTAGTCCTTTTAGACGTTTTTTGTCGAAAATCACTTAATAAAAGTCGTTTCCCTAACCATATACATGCATAATCTACCATAAATCATCAAAATACACAAATTTTTTACATGCGTCAAAACCTAGAGCTTCATCATATCTCAAATAAATTGTAGAAATAGGTAGATTATGTTACAAGGATTTCAAAAACATAAAGAATATTAAAAACGGGAAAAGACGGGCTTACCATGAAGTTTGGAAGCTTGAATACCATAGCCATGGTTTCCCCCATGCTACATTCGGCCAAGAAAGAAGATGGACAAGGGTTTTTAGCTTTTATTTTGTCTTTTAGTTCATTTAATTGCCAAATGACCAAAATGCCCCTAACTTGAAATTATCCTATTTCACCTATCTCATGTCCATTTTTGTCCAACAATTTAACCAATGGTCTAATTACCATTTAAGGACCTCCAATTTAAAAATTCATAACAATTGGACACATAACATGTGGAACTCAACTTTTGCACTATTTATAATTTAGTCCTTTTGACTAAATTGAGCGCCCGGACGTCGAAATTTTTGAACGAATTTTTCACGAAATCTTTTCGTGAATCGAAGATCATAAAAATATAATAAAAACAAGATTTTCCTTGTCGGATTTATGGTCCCAAAACAATTGTTCCAACTAGTCCCAAAATCGGGTTGTTACACTCAACAACTCAAACCATGCAAATTACCTAATCCATGAAATGCATCAACATGTGATAATACTTGTAATCAACATTAGCCAATATCATTTGGCCTTATACAAAATGAATTAAATATCATCAAAAGCCAACACACTTGGCTATCTAATATGAAAAAGACCAAGTCCCTATACATGTCATACTCAAATGTTAAAACTAACTATACCCAAATTTCCAATTGATAGTGTGATCGAGTCTTCGACGTCCTTCAATCCCCAAGCTAGTTTGGCGATACTATAAGAAAAATGGAAAAGAAAGGGGAGTAAGCATAAAGCTTAGTAAGTTTGCATGTAAATAAATAACAACATTAACATGCAATTTAAATCACATAACATATTTATAACTTATCACAAATGTCATTAAATATCATGGATACATCTTTACTCATGCCAATTTCATAATATACCATAAAACTCATACTCATGATTTATTCATTCACCTCTTACCGAGACCTCATCGATTCATAAACTCAATAGTTATGAGCTTCGTGTACATACCTGTACCCTTTCAACATGAACGTACCTTGTCTTTTCTTTCACATACTCTTTGGATTACTTGTTGAACCATTTGGAATACTAAAGGATACTCGAGAAACCTTATATACATGGTAGGATGCCAACGCCATGTCCCAGACATGGTCTTACATGGGATCACATGCCGATGCCGATGCCATATCCCAGATATGGTCTTATACGAGATCTCATATCGATACCAATGCCATGTCCCAGACATGGTCTTACATGGGATCACATATCAATGCCAATGCCATGTCTTAGACATGGTATGATATGGGATCTTATTTCGATGCCAATGCCATGTCCTAGACATGGTCTTACATAGGATCACACATAACCTTAATGTCATAACATTTGTATCCTATCTATTCCTAAGGTCCAACAGGGATTTTGAAACTTTAAACCTTGTTACATTGTTGTCAAGTCATTGTAAACCAAAATTCATAAAACAATTATACATATCATGCAAAAATTAAAGCATTAAACACATAATAACATAATGTTGCATTATTTACCCACAAACTTACCTCGGTAACAAAATATGGCTAATTATTCAATTTAGTCTGCAACTTTGTTCTTTCCTCGGTTTAGGTTCGGACTCTATTCTTCTTGATCTATAATAACAAATTTCACTTATTTAATATCACATTGTTCAAATCAATCCATAAATCATGGTTTAAAAAAATTACAATTTTACCCTTAAACTTTCATATATTTATAAATTAGTCCCTAGGCTCGTAAAATGACATGGACTCATTTTATTTGCTACTCAAGCCTAGCCGAACCACTTTCATAACCATAACACCCACCATTTCCATTAAAACACATGTTTACTACTTATTTTGTAACTTTTACAAATTAGTCCTTTTAGGTGTTTTCATGAAAAATCACTTGGTAAAAGATGTTTATCACACATCAAACTTCCATATTCCTTCATTAAACATCAAAATACATGCATTTCACACATGGGTAAATTTTTGAACATGAACCCTAGCTCAAAATATGGCTAGAAATAGGTAAATCGGGTTACGAGGGTTTCAAAAATCTAAAGCATTAAAAACGAGGCTAGGATGTACTTACTATGAAGCTTGGAAGTTGAAAAACCCTAGCTATGGAGGGCTTAGAAATTTCGGTAGGCACTTGGAGAAGATGAGCACATTTTTGCTTTCTTTTTCCCTTTTTATTAATTTATTAATCAGATGATTAAAATGCCCTTAAGACTCTTCCTTGAGATTTTTCCCTTCCATGCCCATTTTTGTCCATTATGACATAAAATGGTCTATTTACTAAATAAGGGCCTCTAATTTACACTTGCATTTCAACTAAGTACCCCAAAGCTTCCAGAACCTCATATTTTACAACTTTTGTAATTTAGTCCTAAA
Source organism: Gossypium stocksii (assembly GCA_020496765.1). NCBI lineage: Eukaryota > Viridiplantae > Streptophyta > Magnoliopsida > Malvales > Malvaceae > Gossypium > Gossypium stocksii. The sequence continues at coordinate 33,467,274 of CM035627.1, forward strand.
AGTTAAATTAAGCACTTATCCAAAAAATTTCTTCATGAAACTTTCACACTATCATGCAAACATGTCATAGATCTCAAAAAATATATAAAAATAAATATTTCTACTTCAAATTTGTGGTCTTGAAACCACTATTCCGACTAGGCCCTAGTTCGAGATGTTACACGGCTGGAAAGAAAAGGTTGTTGGATATCACTAAACTAGAGGAGATTAGGAGAAATGCCTATGAAAACGCTAAGATTTATAAGGAAAAGACCAAATGATGGTTGACAAGATTATTTTAAACCGATAATTTATCGCGGGTCAATAGGTTTTATTACTCAAATCTCGACTTAAATTGCACCCAGGTAAATTGTGCTCACGTTTGTCTAGACCTTTTGAAGTTGTCCACATATTTCCTCATCTTGTAGTCACAATTTGAGATTTACGTGATGGACACCAGTTCAAATTAAATGGATAGAGGTTGAAACACTATTTTGGCAACAGTGATCAAAAGTAGGCAGAGACCATTAAATTTGTTGAAAAGTTTTAATTTCTAGTTATTACTATAACAACCCGATTTAAAGCCAAGTTAGAACAGTGGTTTTGGGACCACGAATCCGAAGTAGAAAAATTTATTGTGATAAAGTTTTAAGGTTTATAGTATGATTGAATACATGTGTGAAAATCTCGTTAAGAAATTTTATCGATAGAGGGTCCATTTGGCTAGTAGGACTAAATTGCAAAAAGTGCAAAATATGTGTTCTAGAAGCATTGGGTGCTTAATTGTAATGAATTTGTAAATTAGAGGTCCTTATTTAGTAATTAGACCATTATATATCATGATGGTCAAAAATGGACATGGAAGGGTAAAATTTCGAAGAAAGGCTTTAAATGCATTTTAGTCATTTGGTTAATAAAAGAATAAAAAGGGAAAATCAAGCCAAAGTTGCGTTCATCTTTCTCCCCCTTAGCCGAAATTTTAAAGGAAGTCATAGCTAGGGTTTGGCCAACTTTCAAGCTTGATAGTAAGTGCATCCTAGTCTCGTTTTTAATGTTCTTTATGTTTTTGAAGTCTTTATCACTCTATTTACCTATTTCTACCATTATTTTGAAGTAGGGTTTATGTTTAAAAATTTACCCATGTGTGACATGCATGTATTTTGATGTCTAATTGTAGAAAATGAAAGTTTAGTGTTAGATAAATGACTTTTACTAAGTGATTTTCTATAAAAATGTCAAAAGAACCTTTTTGCAAAAGTTGTAAAATATGTAGTAGAAATGTGAAATAAAAGAAAAATGTAGGCTGTTATGAGCATGAAAGAGGTTTGGCTAGGATTGGGTTTTGAGAAAAATGAATACATTTCATTTTATGAGCCTAGGGACTAAAGTGTAAATAAGTGAAAAGTTAGGGGAAAAATGTAATTTTGCCTTAATATGATTTTTTTGGCTAAATTGAATAGTGTGATAATTAAAATGCTAAATTTGTTATTGTAGATCAAGAAAGATGAGTTTTTGAACTAGATTGGGGAAAGGGCAAGATTTTAGACTAAATTGCAATATTAATAACTTGTGATCCAAGGTAAGTTTGTATGTAAATAATACATTATTGTATTATACTTTAATGTTTTAATGTTGTATAAATTGTGAGATTGATTTATGTGATATAATCAGTAAAGTTTCTATAAGTGAGGAAAATCCCGATTGAACCTTAGGAATAGAATAGGATACGAGTGACATTTCATTGGGAATCTATGTGTGAATAAGTGATTGTGTGATTCCGGGTGCTAGTCTTGTACATCTACCAGTGGCTAGGTAATCCAGCATATGTTCTAGACACCTGTCACCTTGTGTGAGCAGCATTGGGTAACTACGTCCCAACCGTCAGCTTGTGTGAGCAGACCCGTGACTAGCTCGAGAACGAGCATATATGTGGCACATATGTGCAAGATTTTTGAGTATCCGTTAATATTCTGAGTGTTCAACGGAAATTACAAAGATGTGAAAATATATGTTTGTGTGATGATATGGTACAGGTGTGTACGTGAAATTCATAAGTATGAATGCTATAAGTTATAAATTTTCGGTAAGGCTGTGCTTGAGTAAGTTATTGCTATGTGGATTTAATAATGAGTAATTTATCTTTTGCTCCAAGAATTGCATGTTAATTTGCATGGTTAAGATGTTTATTATTTGCATATAAACTTACTAAGCTATATAGCTTACCCCTCTTTTCTTTCCATTGCTTTATAGTGTCACCAAGCTAGCTCGGGGATCGAGAATTGTCGAAGTTCGCATCACACTATCAAGGCTTTCTTTCGGGGTATTTGTGATTTTGATATTTTGAAAGTATGGCATGTATAGAGACTTGGTCATTTTGTATATGTGTCATAGTGATTGGGCTAATGATGTTGGCTCATATTGGTTAAGTCATTATTTTGTACAATGCCATTTGAAATTGGCTAATGTTGATTATAAGTATAATCATATGGTGACGCATTGCATGAATATGGCATTTGCATGATTTAAGTTGATAATTATGGATGTTTGGTTACGTAAGTATACTATGATTTGTGTCTTTGAATTGGTATAAGTGTTTATGAGTTTCAGCGTGGCAATTGGCTTGGTAAATAGCCTATACATTGTCCACATAGGTAGACACACAGGCATGTGTCTAGGCCGTGTGTGATACACAATCAGCCCCATGGGCGTGTAAATAGGTCATCTGTCCCCTGTAACTTAATTTTGAGAAACAGAATGCCCAGTATGGAGCACACGGGTAAAGACATGGGCGTGTGAGGCATTCTCCTATTTTGTGAGAATTTAATACATCACACTGCCTAGCACATGGGCATGTGGCTTAGTTGCGTGGTTTTATTTGTGTAACATCCTGAAATAGGGCCTAAACGGAATGGTGGTGGCAAAACCATGAATTCAAAGATATAAAAATTTATTCCAATTAATTTTTATAATTTACCGAGTGATTAGATGCATATGTTAAAGTATAAATAGAAAATTTTATGAATTACATGTTTAATTTGCCTATTAGGGGCTTGTTTGAAAAAGTTGATAAATATGAGTTCTAGATAGGAAAGGATTAAATTGAAGAGCATAATTGAAGTAGAGGTCCTTAAATGGTAATTAGACCATTAGGTTTTCATGGACAAAAATGGACATACATAGATAAAAATAACTAAAGTTTTAATGAATGGCATTTTACTCATTTGGTAATTAAAAGGAATTAAAAGGGAAAAAGCTGGCAAAATGTTGTCCATCTTCTTCAAGTTGGCTGAAACTCCAAGGGACACCATAGCTAGGGTTTGTTCAACTTCTCAAGCTCATAGTAAGTGATTCCAAGCCCTTTTTTTATGTTCTTTACTTTTTGGAGTCCTGGTAACTTGATTTAGCTTATTCTAGCAATAATTTAACCTAGAGTTCATATTTGGAAAAATACCCATAGGTGAAATGTGTCTATTTTGATGTTTTATGGTAGAATATGAAGCTTAAAATTATATTAAACGACTTGAGCTAAGCGATTTTAAGTGAAAACGAGTAAAATGACATAATCGGTAAAAATACCTAATGTTCATAAGTACATGTTAGAGTGAGAATTTGATGGCCATAGAAGGAAAATAATGATCAGCATGTCCTAATACATAAGAATTAGGGATGAAGTTTAATTTTTGAGCTTTGGGGCAAAAGTGTAAATATGCAAAAGTTTAGGGAAAAATCATAATTTTGACAAAGTTGGAGTCAAGGACTGTTTTGATAAATATGAGTATTAAATAAGCTAAATTTTCTATTATAGATCGAGAAGAATTAAATTCGAGGTTAGATCGAGGAAAAAAAAGGTTGAGGACTAGATCACAATATTTGATTGTAGTTTGTATCGAGGTAAGTTTGCGATAAATAAATGCAATGTTTTATTATTTATAATTAATGATTTTATTTTTCAGCATCTATATGTTTATGTTTTGAATTTACTCATTGATGATTCAAGCAAGAATTGACGGAGAATTGATACTTAAAAGTCCCGATTGAACCTTCGGAATGTGTAGGATACAAATGTTATGACATTAGGGTTTAAGGAGACTAAGTAAGACCATGCCAAGGCATGGCATTGGAAAGTTTTACAAGGCAAGGAAATCATTTAAGACCATGTGAAGACATGGCATTAATAAACTACTATAAGGCAAAGATCCCATGTAACACCATGCCAAGGCTTGGCAATGGTGAGTTCATAAGGCAAGGATACCACGTAAGACCATGTCAAGACATGGCAATGGTAAGTTTAAGAAGGAAAGGTACCCGTGTATCCTTAGTACTCTAAGTGGTTTAATGGGAAATTTAAAGGGTATACTCAAGGAAAGGTAAGATAAGTTCATGTTCGAAAGGTTCAAGTAAAAATTCAAGACTTATGCATATTGAGTTTAAAGGTTATAGTGGTTTTGATAAGATAAGAATGAAATAATTCATTTAGAATGTTGTTATTTACTTACATGCAAACTTACTAAGCTTTATGCTTACTCCCCTTCTTTTCTCTCTTTTTATAGTATCACCAAGCTAACTCAGGGATCATAAGGATGTTGTAGATCGTATCACACTATCAAAGGGCTATCTTGGTATTTTGTGATTCGAAATGTTTTAAGTTATGGCATGTCTAGGGACTTGGCCATTTTGTGTGTATGTCCTTATGATATGACTAAAGAAGGGCATGTGAATACTTGATAATGACTAGCTATTGAAATGGCTAATTAAGAACATGTATTGATGTTATGTATGGCTAAATGAGGTTTAATGCAAAGAAATTATGAAAGAGTAAAAGTTGGTTATGAAACAGTTTTGGGACAGCAGCGGTGATGTGATTTGAAAAATCACTAAAAATTGTAGGAATAGAATTAAATGGTGAATGGGATAAAGAATTAAATCTTATTGATTCTATTTTCATTAGAAAAAAACTGAGCAAGCAAAGGAAGTTTGTATTCTGAGATATTTAAATTTTTGTGAGACTGGTTTAGGGTGACTTTGTGATCCCCTATTCCGATTTTAGAATGTCACTAAAAATTATACAAAAAGAATTATGAGTCATAATTTATATGTCTAGATTCCTTAGTGAGTCTACTTTCATTAGAAAGAAATGTAAACATTATCCAAATTTTTTATAATGAGATAATTGATTTTAAGTTAAGAGAGGACAGGTCTATTAGATTGCAAAACAGGGGAAATTTTAATGAATAAACTATATTAATTGGCCAAACTAAAAATTTTGGAAAAATTATGGTAAGAAGATATATGAGTCTAGTTTTAGTGAAAATTTACAGGTTTAAATTTTGAGTTTCGTAACTTGAGTTATAATTAATTTAGTGACTATCATACAGGTGGACAGTTTTATTATGAATAGTGAAATAAATTGTTTTGATAATCGGAATATTTTTAATGTTCTCGATTTGGTCTTGAACCATTCCAATTGCATGTTTTAGGGCCTCGAGGGCCCTTTCTAGGGATATATTGGGTGAATGTGAGCGGATTAATTGTAAAAGTAAATTTTTATGCCCCGAACTAGTAAGACAAGTCTGGTAATGCCTCATGCTTGACTCTGGCGATGGTCTCGGGTAAGGGGTGTTACATTTGTTGGTATCAAAGCAAGAGTTTAGTTGGTTCTCAGAATATTCAGTATGAGTAAGAGTCTAGCTATACATGCCATACTTATATTTTGATAGTGTGACGACTCCTAACGATTTTAAAATGTTTTACTTTTATAGTTATGGATCTCGAACGAGCTAGTGTAGATGATGTAAAAAGTAACGCACCTGCTCCCGTAGAAGGTACGGTGCCACCAGATAGTAGTGAAATGCTCGTTACAGTTAGTCAGGGAGGAGAGGCTCGAGAAGCCTTTTTCGAAGCTATGAATGGATGGTTTGCCGAGTTCGTTTGTACGAATCTGGCCGTTAGACCTCCACCTCCTCATGATCCTCAAACTACCCATGTAGCTTCCCCTGTCACTAATACAGTGCATGAAATGTGTTTGTCAGAGCTACTAAAAATGACGATGCAGAGAAAGCTGAATTTTGGCTCGAGAATTCTATCATGGTCTTTGACGAGTTATCCTGCACACCTGAATAGTGCATGAAATGTGTTGTATCACTTTTACGAGATTCGGCCTACCATTGGTGGAAGACACTTGTGTCAGTAGTACCGAAGGAAAGGGTTACCTGGGATTTCTTTTAGGAGGAGTTCCGTAAGAAATACATTAGTCAGAGGTTCATCGACCTGAAAAGAAAAGAATTCCTTGAACTAAAGCAGGGTAAGATGACAGTGACTGAATATGAATGTGAATTTGTCAGACTCAGCAATTATGCTCGAGAGTGTGTGTCAACCGAAGCTATAATGTGCAAGAGACTTGACGATGGGCTCAATGATAATATTCGACTGTCATTCAGTGTTCTAGAAATAAAAGAGTTTTTCGTTTTAGTTGAAAGAGCTTGTAAGGTAGAGGAGTTGTTGAAAGGAAAGGGTAAAGCTGAAATTGAGATGCAAGACACGGAGAAAAGACAGATGAGCAAGTTGTTTTAGTCTACATCCAGGAGGCCTAGTGAGTTCTCTACGAGATCTAATTTTTTAGCAGGGTATTCTAGCCGAAACAGAGGTAGAAAATTTATGGGTCAGAAAGCTCAGACCACTTCAATTGTGAGCGTTGGTAGTATTCAACCCGATAGACCCGAGTGTCGACATCATCCAGGTCAATGTCGAGCAACTAAGACTGGTTGTTTTTGATGTGGTGCACTGGATCATTTCATTCGAAAGTGTCTTGAGATGGTTAAAAGAGAAGTAATACCGAGTGTAAGATCAGGTAATGCCCCCATTAGAGGCAGGCCTCAGAGAAATTTGGGAATAGGGGCAGGTAGATGTGCATCTAGAGATTCAGCTGCTAGACCAGATGTTAGAGCACCTACAAAAACCTATGCTATCCATGCTCGTGAAGAGGCATCCTCCCCCGACGTAATTACGGGTACATTTTCTCTTCATGATGTTAATGTTATTGCTTTGATTGATCCAAGTTTGACACATTCCTATGTTTGCATGAAATTGATGCCTAGTATGAACATGTCTATAGAGTCTACGGGATTTGTGATTAAAGTATCGAATCCATTAGGTCAGTATGTATTAGTAATCAAAGCATGTAAAAATTGCCCTTTTTGATGATTAGAGGTTACTATTTTTCGGTCGATCTCATGCTATTGCCATTTGATGAGTTTGATGTGATTCTTGGTATGGATTGGTTGACTACACATGACATGATAGTGAATTGTGGAAAGAAATTCATTAAGTTGAAATGCGAAAATGGTGAAATTCTTCGGGTAAATTTAGATGAGTCAGATAGTTCAATTGCCATGATTTCTGTTATGTTTGCTCAGAAATGCTTGAGAAAAGGATATGAAGCTTATCTTGCTTTCGTGTTATGTCTGCTCAGTGCCTGTGTTATGTGAGTTTCCTGATGTGTTTCCGGCAGATCTACCAGGTTTGCCTCCTATCAGAGAAGTTGAGTTTGGTATTGAGTTGGTTCCGGGTACAACACCCATTTCTATTGCTCCTTATAGAATGGCTCCAATGGAATTGAAAGAATTGAAAGTTCAATTGTAAGAATTAACAAATAAAGGCTTTGCAAGACCTAGTTGTTCACCATGGGGTGAACCAATACTCTTTGTGAAAAAGAAAGATGGTTCGATGAGATTATGCATAGATTATTGGTAGCTTAACAAGGTAACTATTAAGAACAAGTATCCACTGCCTAGAATTGATGATTTGTTTGATCAATTGAAGGGAGCTACTGTGTTCTCCAAGATAGATTTGAGATTCGAATATTATTAGTTGCAAGGTAAAGAGTTAGATGTTTCAAAGACTGCTTTTCGGGCTAGGTATGGCCATTATGAGTTTCTTGTGATGCCATTTGTCTTAACGAATGCTCCTGCCATTTTCATGGACTTAATGAACGGAATTTTCAAACCTTACTTGGATAAATTTGTAGTTGTGTTCATTGATGATATCTTGATTTATTCTCATGATGAGACTGAGCATTCAGAGCATTTGAGAATAGTTTTACAGGCTTTGAGAGATAATCAGCTTCATGCCAAGTTTAGCAAAAGTGAGTTCTGGTTACGGAAAGTCAGTTTTCTTGATCATATAGTCTCTGGTAAAGGTATTAGAGTTGATCCGAGCAAGATTTCAGCCATTGTTGATTGGAAGCCTCCCAGGAATGTATCAGAGGTCAGAAGTTTTCTTAGTCTCACCGGTTATTATAGACTATTTGTAAAGGGATTTTCCATGATAGCTACCCCCATTGACAAGATTAGTACAGAAGGATGTCAAGTTTGAATGGACTGAAAAGTGTCAGCAGAGTTTTGACAAGTTAAAGGCATTGTTGATTGAAGCTCCTGTCGTAATACAACTAGAACTGAGTAAAGAGTTTGTGATTTACAGTGATACGTCCTTGAATGGATTAGGCTATGTACTTATGTAGGAAGGAAAGGTAATTGCTTACGCCTTTAGGCAGCTAAAGCCACATGAGAAAAATTATCCGACACATGATTTAGAACTAGCTGCCATTGTATTTGCGTTGAAAATCTGGAGACATCACTTGTATGGTGAGAAATGCTGAATATTTACTAATCATAAAAGTTTGAAATATTTGATGACTCAGAAAGATTTGAACTTGATGCAAAGAAGATGGCTAGAGTTGATTAAAGATTATGAACTAGTGATCGGTTATCACCCGGGTAAGGCAAACGTAGTTGTTGATGCTTTGAGTAGAAAATCTTTATTTGCATTAAGAGCTTTGAACACTAGTTTAACCTTATCAGATGATGATTCTATCTTAGCAGAATTAAGAGCTAAGCCAATGTTTCTTAAAGAAATTTGTGAAGTTCGGAAAGATGATAGTGAGTTGCAAGCCAAAAGAGCTCAGTGTGAGTCAGGTATAGAGTCAGATTTTCAGATCAGTTCTGATAGTTGTTTAATGTTCAGAAGTTGGATATGTGTACTAAAGAATGATGAGCTTATTTGAAAGATCTTAGAGGAAGCACATAGTAGTTCCTTGTCTATTCATCTATATAGTACAAAGATGTATAATGATTTAAAGAAAATGTATTGGTGGGTAGGAATGAAGAGAGATATCTCAGAGTTTGTTTCTAGATGCTTGATCCGTTAGTAGGTAAAAGCTGAACATTAGGTACCTTTAGGTTTATTGCAGCCTGTGTTAGTTCCTGAGTGGAAATGGGACCAAGTTGCCATGGATTTTGTGATAAGATTGTTGTTGACACTGAGAAAGAAAGATGCAGTATGGGTTGTGATTGATAAGCTAATGAAGTTGGCTCATTTTATTCTAGTTCGTATGGATTATTCACTTGACAAGTTGGCCGAGTTGTATATTTCAAAGATAGTCAGACTACATAGAGTACCGTTATCGATTATCTCAGATAGAGACCCAAGATTCACTTCACAATTTTGGAAGAAGTTACAGGAAACTTTGGGCACAAAGTTGAGTTTTAGTACACCTTTCCATCCTTAGACCGATGGTCAGTCAGAGAGAGTTATTCAGATACTTGAGGATATGCTCAGATGTTGTGTCTTAGAATTTCAAGGTAGTTGGGAGAAATATTTGTCGTTGGTAGAGTTTGCCTATAACAATAGTTACCAGTCGAGTTTGAAGATGGAACCTTATGAAGCTTTGTATGGACGTAAATGTCGCATAGCTTTGTATTGGAAAGAACTTAAAGAAAATCAGATTTACGGGGTTGATTTAGTTAAAGAAACTGAAGAGAAAGTGAAAGTTATCAAAGATTGCTTGAAAGCAACTTTAGATAGACAGAAGTCTTATGCAGACTTGAAAAGAAAAGAGATTGAGTGTCAAGTTGGTGACAAAGTGTTCTTGAAAGTATCCCCGTGGAAGAAAGTCTTTAGATTTGACAAGAAAGGCAAAATAAGTCTACGTTTTATTGGACAGTTTGAGGTGACTGAAAGAGTTAGGCCATTAGCATATCAGTTAGCTTTGCCGATAGAGCTAGAGAAGATTCATGATGTGTTCCATGTGTCTATGTTACGTCATGATCGTTCTGTTCCGTCACATGTGATTTCACAGACAGAGGTTGAGATTCAGCCAGACATGACATACGGTGAAGAACCGATAAAGATTTTAGCTCGATAGGTCAAGCATCTAATGAGCAAGAGTATTGCACTTGTGAAAGTATTATGGAATAGGCATGGGGTAGATGAGGCTACATGGGAACCTGAAGAGGCTATGCAAAAACAGTATCTAAAGCTATTCACAGGTAAGATTTTTGAGGATGAAAGTCCCTAAAGGGGGAGAAATGTAACATCCCGAAATAGGGCCTAAACGGAATGGTGGTTGTGAAACTATGAATCTGAGATAGAAAAATTTATTCCGATTAATTTTTATAATTTACCGAGTGATTAGATGCATGAGTTAAAGTATCAATAGAAAATTTTATGAATTACATGTTTAATTTGCCTATTAGGGCTTGTTTGAAAAAGTTGATAAATATGAGTTCTAGGTAGGAAATGATTAAATTGAAGAGCATAATTGAAGTAGAGGTCCTTAAATGGTAATTAGACCATTAGGTTTTCATGGACAAAAATGGACATACATAGATAAAAATAACTAAAGTGTTAATGAAGAGCATTTTACTCATTTGGTAATTAAAAGGAATTAAAAGGGAAAAAGATGGAAAAATGTTGTCCATATTCTTCAAGTTGGCCAAAACTCCAAGGGACACCATAGCTAGGGTTTGTTCAACTTCTCAAGCTCATAGTAAGTGATTCCAATCCCCGTTTTTATGTTCGTTACATTTTTGGAGTCCTAGTATCTTGATTTAGCTTATTCTAGCAATAATTTAACCTAGGGCTCATATTTGGAAAAATACCCACAGGTGAAATATGTCTATTTTGATGTTTTATGGTAGAGTATGAAGTTTGAAATTATGTTAAACGACTTAAGCTAAGTGATTTTAAGTGAAAACGAGTAAAACGACATAATCGGTAAAAATACCTAATGTTCATAAGTACATGTTAGAGTGAGAGGAAAATAAGAATTGGGATGAAGTTTAATTTCTAAGCTTTGGGGAAAATTGTAAATATGCAAAAGTTTAGGGGCAAAATCATGATTTTGCCAAAGTTAGAGTCAAGGACTGTTTTGATAAATGTGAGTATTAAATAAGCTAAATTTGCTATTATAGATCAAGAAGAATGAAATTCGAGGTTAGACTGAGGAAAGAAAAAGGTTGAGGACTAGATCAAAATAGTTGGTCATATTTTGCATCGAGGTAGGTTTGCGGTAAATAAATGCAATGTTTAATTATTTATAATTAATGATGTTATTTTTCAGCATCTATATGTTTATGCTGTGAATTTACTCATTGATGATTCAAGCAAGAATTGACAGAGAATTGATACTTAAAAGTCACGGTTGAACCTTAGGAATGTCTAGGATACAAATGCCATGACATTAGGGTTTAGGATACCAGGTAAGACCATGCCAAGGCATGGCATTGGTAAGTTTTACAAGGCAAGGAAATCATGTAAGACCATGTCGAGACATGGCATTGATAAACTACTATAAGGCAAAGATCCCATGTAAGACCATGCCAAGGCATGGTAATGGTGAGTTCATAACGCAAGGATACCACGTAAGACCATGTCAAGACATGGCAATGGTAAGTTTAAGAAGGAAAGGTACCCGTGTATCCTTAGTATTCCAAGTGGTTCAACGGGAAATTTAAAGAGTATACTCAAGGAAAGGTAAGGTAAATTCATGTTCGAAAGGTTCAAGTAAAAATTCAAGACTTATGCATATTGAGTTTAAAGGTTATAGTGGTTTTGATAAGATAAGAATGAGATAATTCATTTAGAATGTTGTTATTTATTTACATGCAAACTTACTAAGCTTTATGCTTACTCCCCTTCTTTTCTCTCTTTTTATAGTATCGCCAAGCCAACTCGGGGATTGTAAGGACATCGGAGATCGTATCACACTATCAAAGGGCTATCTTGGTATTTTGTGATTCAAAATGTTTTAAGTTATGACATGTATAGGGACTTGGCCATTTTGTGTATATGTCCTTATGATATGACTAAAGAATGGAACGTGAATACTTGATAATGATTAGCTATTGAAATGGATAATTAAGTTAGCTATTGAAATGGATAATTAAGAACATGTGTTGATGTTATGTATGCCTAAATGAGGTTTAATGCAAAGAAATTATGAAAGAGTAAAAGTTGGTTATGAAACAGTTTTGGGACAGCAGCAGTGATGTGATTTTGAAAAATCATTAAAAATTGTAGGAATGGAATTAAATGGTGAATGAGATATAGAATTAAATATTATTAAGCCTATTTTCATAAGAAAGAAACCAAGCAAGGAAAGGAAGTCTGTATTTTGATATATTTAAATTTTTGTGAGATTGGCTCAGGGTGACTTCGTGATCCCCTGTTCCGATTTTAGAATTTCACTAAAAATTGTACAAAAATAATTATGAGTCATAATATATATCTCTAGATTCCTTAGTGAGTCTACTTTCATCAGAAACAAATAGAAATGTTATCCAAATTCTGTATAATGAGATACTCAATTTTAAGTGAAGAGAGATCATGTCTGCTGGATTGTGAAACAGGGGAACATTTAATGAATAAACTGTATTAATTGGCCAAACCAAAAATTCTAAAAAGTTATGGTAAGAAGATATATGAGTCTAGTTTTAGGGAAAATTTACAGATTTAAATTTTGAGTTTGTTACCTCAAGTTATAATTAATTTAGTGACTGTTACGTAGGTGGATGATTTTATTATGAATAGTGAAATAAATTGTTTTGATTTGTGTAAGTAATTGGAAAATTTTTAATGTTCTTAGTTTGGTCCTGAACCATTTCAATTGCATGTTTTAGGGCCCCGAGGGCCCTTTTAGGGATATATTGGATGAATGTGAGCAAATTAATTTTAAAAATAAATTTTTATGCCTCGATCTAGTAAGATAAGTCTAGTAATGCCTCGTGCTCGACTTCGGCGACGGTCTCAGGTAAGGGGTGTTAGAATTTGGTTGATGACATCATAAACAGAGAGTTGCATGGGGTATGGACATGGGCATGTGTGACCACATGGCCTACCCACACGAGCATGTCCTATATCCACTCGGGCGTGTGACCCCTGTTTAAGGCAAATTTTTTATAAGTTCGTAAAAAAATTCTAAAGTTCTCAATTTAGCCCCGAATTGCTCCCAATGTATATATTGGGCCTCATAGGCTTGTTTGAGGGACGTTATGATTGAATGTGATCCATTTTTAATTTGGATGAAAATTTATGGCCCGATTTTGTACTATTTGTTGTGTTTAAGTTTGGGAACACACTGTATCCTATTTTGTCATCGAACATGGGTAAGGGGTGTTACATGTAGTGGTATCAGAGCTATGATTTAGTCGATTCTCGGACTGGCCTAGCGTGTGCACGAGTCTAGCTATACATGCTATATATAAATTGCGATAGTGTGACGACTCTTGACAACTTAAGTTGTGCTTTCATAAAGTAAATGGATCCCAATCGAGCCCTAGCTAATGACATAGAAAGTAATGCATCGGCTCTCGCCCAAGGGACCACACCGCCTGATAGTAGGCATTTGACAACTAGTCACGGAGGAGAGGCTTAAGAAGCCTTTCTCCATATGATGGATGAGTGGTGTGTGGAGTTTATTTAGGCGAATCCGAATGCTCAACCTCCCCCACCCCTTCATATTCCTCAATAGGTTCTCGTAGCTCCCTAAGGTGTGGAGATGGTAAGATTGAATAAGCCTTTAGTTGATAAAATTCGAAAGTACGAGGCCAAAGAATTTAGGGTTAATGTTGATGATGATCCTGAGAGGGCAGAATTTTGGCTTAAGAACACTATTCAGGTATTTGATGAGCGCTCTTGTACACCTGAGGAGTGTTTGAAATGTTCTATATCACTTCTGAGTGATTCGGCATACCATTGGTGGAAAATTTTAGTAACGATAGTACCTAGAGAAAGGGTTACATGGGATTTCTTCCAAGAGGAATTCGAAAGAAATATATAAGTCAGTGGTTTATTGATCAGAAACGTACAGAGTTCTTGGACTTGAAACGAGGCCGTATGATTGTATCTGAATACAAGCAAGAGTTTGTTAAACTCAGTAAGTAAGCTCGGGAATGTGTTTCCACTAAGGCTATTATGTGTAAGAGATTTGAAGATGGGCTGAATGAGGATATCATTATTTGTTGGAATTTTAGAACAGAAAGAGTTTGTTGTGCTAGTAGAACGAGCTTGCAAAACCGAAGAGTTAAGTAAGGAAAGGAAAAAAAACTGAGTTTGATGCTAGAGATTCGAGAAAGAGACCGATGAGTAAGTCCTTTCAGTCTTCGTTTAAGAAGTCAAGAGATATGTACATTCGTTCGAATGTTTCAGCAGGAAATCCTAAAGAGATCATAGGAAGTAATATTCAAGTTCTAAGCTTGAACTACTTCTATAGCGAGCGTTGGTAATGCGAGATCTGATAATCCAGAATGCCAACATTGTGGTAGGCGACATCTCGGTGAATGTTGGATGACCAATCGGGCTTATTTTAAATATGGCTCCCAAGATCATTTCATTAAGGATTGCCCTAAAAGGATCGAAAAAGATAACCTCCAGAATGCTAGATCGAGTAACACTGCGGCTAGAGGGAGGCTAGCGAAAAATATGGGAAATGGGGCCAGTAGCAAAGGTGTATCCAAGGACTCAGCTGTGAGGTTAGAAGTTAGAGCACCTATGAGGACTGATGCCATTCGTGCTCAAGAAGATGCGTCATCCCCTGATGTGATCACTGGTGTATTCTCTCTTTATGATATTAATGTAGTTGCATTAATTGATCCTGGATCGATGCATTCCTATATTTCTATGAATTTGGTCACTAGTATAAATTTGCCTGTTGAGTCCACTGAGTTTATGATTAAAGTGTCAAACCCCTTAGGCAAGTATGTGTTAGTGGATAAAGTTTGCAAGAATTGTCCTTTGATGATTCAAGGTTATTGTTTTCCGATTGACTTAATGTTATTATCATTTGATGAATTTGATGCTATTTTGGGTATGGACTAGTTGACATTGCATGATGCCAAGGTAAATTGTAGGCAGAAAATTATTGAATTAAAATGTTAAAATGGTGAGCTTTTCGCGTTGAAACAAATGAATCCAGTGAACTGCCCGTTGTGATTTCGTTAATGACAGCTCAGAAGTATGTAAGAAAAGGGTATGAAGCTTATCTTACTTATATGTTAAATACAAAGATGTCTGAATTTAAACTTGAATCAGTTCCGGTAGTCTGCAAATTTCAAGATGTCTTTCCAGAAGATTTATTAGGGTTACTACCGATCAGAGAGGTGGAGTTTGCCACTGATTTGTTACCGGGGACTATATCGATATCGATTGCTCATTATAGAATGGCTCCAACTGAATTGAAAGAGTTAAAAGTTCAGTTGCAAGAGTTGATCGATAAGGGATTTGCAAGACTGAGTTTTTCTCCCTGGGGTGCTCCCGTGTTATTTGTAAAGAAGAAGGATGCATCCATGAGACTTTGTATAGATTACCGACAACTCAACAAGGTGACTATAAAGAATAAATATCCTTTGCCGAGGATTGATGACTTGTTTGACTAGTTAAAAGGGGCAACAGTGTTTTCAAAGATAGATTTGAGATCTGGCTACTACCAGTTGAGAGTTAAAGAGTCGAATATGCCGAAAACCGTGTTCAGAACAAGGTATGGACATTATGAGTTTCTTGTTATGCCTTTTGGACTTACTAATGCTCCTACCATTTTTATGGATTTAATGAATCGGATCTTCCAGCCATACTTAGATAAGTTCGTAGTGGTGTTTATTGATGATATCCTGATTTATTCTCGGGATGAGTCGGAGCATGCCGAACACTTGAGAATTGTGTTACAGACTTTTGTTTGCTAAATTTAGTAAATGTGAGTTTTGGCTCAGAGAAGTCCGATTTTTGGGACATATTGTCTCGGCTGAAGGTATAAGGGTTGATCCAAGTAAGATATTGGCAATTGTTGATTGGAAGCGCCAAGAAATGTATCCAGATTTAGAAGCTTTCTGGGCTTAGCAGGGTCTATAGACATTTTGTTAAGGGATTTTCGATGATTGCTACTCTGATGACAAGGTTATTACAGAAAGATGTTAAGTTTGAATGGTCAAAGAAATGCCAAAAGTGTTTTGAGTAGTTGAAAGCTTTATTAACTGAGGCACCAGTGTTAGTACAACCTGAGTCAGGAAAAGAATTTGTGATTTTTAGTGACGTGTATTTGAACAGCCTTGGATGTATATTGATGCAAGAGGGAAAAGTGATAGCTTATGCCTCGAGACAGTTAAAACTGCATGAGAAGAACTATTCGACGCACGATTTGGAGTTGGCTACCATTGTGTTTGCTTTGAAAGTTTGGCAACACCATTTGTACGGTGAGAAATGTCGTGTCTTTACTAATCATAAGAGTTTAAAGTATTTGATGACTCAAAAGGATCTGAATTTGCGGCAATGAAGATGGCTTGAGTTGTTAAAAGATTATGAGCAAGTGATCAATTATCACCTAGGAAAGGCGAATGTAGTCACTGATGCTTTGAGTAGGAAATCTTTGTTTGCCTTGAGAGCTATGAGCACGAGACTAGCTTTGTCTCGTGATGGTTCGATTCTAGCTAAGCTGAAAACTAGACCGATATTTCTTCAGCAAATTTGTGAAGCTCAGAGAAGTGATAGTGATTTGTAAACCAAAAGAATTCAATGTGAATCAACTAGTGACTCATATTTTCAAATCGAGGTTAATGATTGTTTGATGTTCTGAGGTAGAGTTTATGTTCCAAAAGATGTTGAGTTAATTCAAAAAATTTTGCACGAAGCACACAGTGGTTGTCTGTTAGTTCATCCAGGTAGTACAAAAATGTACAATGATTTGAAGAAATTGTATTGGTGTCTTGGTATGAAAAGAGATATTTCTGAGTTCGTATCAAAGTGTTTGATTTGTCAACAAGTAAAGGCCGAGTATCAAGTGCCCTCGGGTTTACTTCAGCCAGTGATGGTACCTGAGTGGAAATGGGATAAAATTACAATGGACTTCGTAACGGGTTTGCCTTTGACCCCGAGAAAAAAAGATGCTATTTGGGCTATTGTTGATTGATTGACAAAATCGGCTCATTTTATTCTCGTACGTACCGATTATTCACTTGATAAGTTAGTTGAACTATATATTGCTGAGATTATGAGATTGCACGGAGAGCATGTTTCTATTATTTCGGATAGAGATCCGAGGTTTACTTCGAGATTTTGGAAAAAAAATGCAAGGAGCTTTGGGTACGAAATTGAATTTTAGTACTGTGTTTCATCCACAAACAGATGGTCAAATAGAAAGAGTGATTCAGATTCTCAAAGATATGCTCCGATGTTGTGTTTTAGAGTTCGAAGGTAGTTGGGAAAATATCTACCTTTAGTTGAGTTTCCTTACAACAACAACTTTAAGTCGAGTATAAAGATGGCACTGTATGAGGCATTATATGGCCGCAAATGTCGAACTCCTCTGTATTGGACCGTGCTTAATGAGAGACAGATTCATAGGGTTGATTTGGTTAAGGAAACTGAAGAGAAAGTGAAAGTAATCCGTGATTGTTTGAAAGCCGCTTCAGATTGACAGAAGTCATACGCGGATTTGAAAAAAAAAGATCAAATTTCAGATTAGGCATAGTGTTTTTGAAAGTATCTACATGGAAAAAGATTTTGAGATTTGGCCGTAAAGGCAAGTTGAGTCCACGTTTCATTGGGCCATATAGAGTTATTGAAAGAATAGGGCCAGTGGCATATCGGTTAGCCTTCCTAGTAGAGTTAGAAAGGATCATAATGTGTGTCATGTGTTGATGTTATGACAATATCATTCTGAGCCTTCGCATGTGATTTCTCCAACAGAGATTGAGATTCGATCGGATATGACATATGATGAAGAACAGATTAAGATTTTGGCTCGAGAAGTCAAGCAATTGAGAAATAAAAGTATAGCCTTAGTGAAAGTTTTGTGTAAAAGACATGGGGTTGAAGAGGCTACGTGGGAACCCAAGGAAGCCATGAGAAAATAGTACCCAAACCTCTTTTCTAGTAAAATTTTCGGGGATGAAAATCCCTAAAGGAAGAGAGTTGTAACAGTGTGATTTAAGGCCAAGTCAGAACAATGCTTTCGGGACCACGAGTTCGAAGTAGAAAAATTTATTATGATAAATTTTTAAGGTCTATAGTATGATTGAATGCATGTGTGAAAATCTTGTTAAGAAATTTTATCGATAGAGGGTCCAATTTGGCTACTAGGACTAAATTGGAAAAAGTGCAAGATATGTGTCCTAGAAGCATTGGGTGCTTAATTGTAATGAATTTGTAAATTAGATATTTAGTAATTAGACCATTATATATCATGATGGACAAAAATGGACATGCAAGGGTAAATTTTCAAAGAAAGGCTTTAAGGGCATTTTAGTCATTTGGTTAATAAAAGAATAAAAAGGGAAAATCAAGTCAAAATTGTGTTCATCTTTCTCCCCCTTAGCCAAAATTTTG
This sequence comes from Gossypium stocksii, assembly GCA_020496765.1. Taxonomy (NCBI): domain Eukaryota; kingdom Viridiplantae; phylum Streptophyta; class Magnoliopsida; order Malvales; family Malvaceae; genus Gossypium; species Gossypium stocksii. The sequence continues at coordinate 33,485,901 of CM035627.1, forward strand.
AAAGAAGCCATAGCTAGGGTTTGGCCAACTTTCAAGCTTGATCATAAGCGCATCCTAGCATTGTTTTAATGCTCTTTGCGTTTTTGAAGTCGTTATCACTCGATTTACCTATTTCTACCATTATTTTGAAGTAAGGTTTATATTTAAAAATTTACCCATGTGTGACATGCATGTATTTTGATGTCTAATGGTAGAAAATGAAAGTTTAGTGTTAAATAAACAACTTTTACTAAGTGATTTTCAATAAAAATGTCAAAAAGGACCTTTTTGCAAAAGTTGTAAAATATGTAGTAGAAATGTGAAATAAAAGAAAAATCTGCACTGTTATGAGCTTGAAAGAGGTTCGGCTAGGCTTGGGTTTTCAAAAAAATGAATACATTTCATTTTGCCTTAATATGATTTTTTGGCTGAATTGAATAGTTTGATAATTATATGGGCTAAATTTGTTATTATAGATTAAGAAAGACAAGTTTCTGACCTAGATTGGGGAAAAGGCAAGATTGTGGACTAAATTGCAACATTAGCAATTTTTGATCCGAGGTAAGTTTGTATGTAAATAATACATCATTATATTATGATTTAATGTTTTAATGTTGTATAAATTGTGAGATTGATTTATGTGATATAATCGGCAAAGTTTCGATAAGTGGCTTGGAAATCCAGCATATGTTGCAGATACCTATCAGCATGTGTGAGCAGCACTAGGTAACTACGTCCCGACCGTCAGTTTGTGTGAGCAGACCCGTGACTAGCTCGAGAACAACCATATATGTGAAATATGATAAGAGGTAGCTTTGGCTACATATATGTGGCAGTATGCGCAAGCTTTCCAAGCCTCCGTCAATATTCCGAGTGTTCAACGAAAATTACAAAGATGTGAAAATATATGTTTGTGTGATGATATGGTATAGGTGTGTACGTGAAATTTATAAGTATGAATGCTATAAGTTATAAATTTCTGGTAAGGTTGTGATTGAGTAAGTTATTACTATGTGGATTTAATAATGAGTAATTTATCTTTTGCTCCAAGAATTGCATGTTAATTTGCATGGTTAAGATGTTTATTATTTGCATATAAACTTACTAAGCTATATAGCTTACCCCTCTTTTCTTTCCATTGCTTTATAGTGTCACCAAGCTAGCTCGGGAATTAGGAATCACAAAAGTTTGCATCACACTATCAATGCTTTATTTTGGGGTATTTGTGATTTTGATATTTTAAAAGTATGGCATGTATAAGGACTTGGTCATTTTGTATATGTGTCATAGCGATTAGGCTAATGATGTTGGCTCATATTGGTTAAGTGATTATTTTGTATAAGGCCATTTGAAATTGGCTAATTTTGACTATAAATATAATCATATGGTGATGCATTGCATGGATATGACACTTGCATGATTTGAGTTGATAATTATGGATGTTTAGTTGCTTAAGTATACTATGATTTGTGTCTTTGAATCGGTATAAGTGTTTATGAGCTTTAGAGTGACAATTGGCTTGGCAAATAGCTTATACATTTTCCACAAGGGCAGAAACACGGGCATGTGTCTAGGCCGTGTGTGACACACGGTCAGCCCCGTGAGCATGAATAGGCCGTGTGTCCCCTGCAACTTAATTTTGAGAAACAAAATGCCTAGTATGGAGCACACGGGCAGAGACACGGGTGTGTGTCTCAGCCGTGTGGACGGCACAGTCTTGGACACGGGTGTGTGCCAAGGGCATGTGAGGTCTGCACCTATTTTGCGAGAATTTAATTCATCACACGGCCCAGCACACGGGTGTGTGGCTTGGCCGTGTGGTTTCATTTGGTTGATGACGTCATAAATAGAGAGTTACACCGGGTATAGACATAGGCGTGTGTGACCACACGACCTACCCACACGGGCGTGTCCTTTATCCATACAGGCATGTGACCCCTACTTAGGGCAAAATTTTTATAAATTTGTAAAATTTTTCTAAAGTTCTCAATTTAGTCCTAAACTGCTCCCAATGTATGTTTTGGGCCTCGTATGCTTGTTTGAGGGACGTTATGATTGAATTTGATCAGTTTTAATTACTCCGTGATTTTAGTTTATTTTATTTATGTCTAATAAAAAAAATTTCCTTCTTTTTTGTAAAATAATTAGGTACCATTGTCGACGCATTGAAATTTTGTTGTTAACGCATTCCGTAATTCTGTACTACCATTTATAACTCATCAGAATTCAGGGAAATTCATATTCCACCTTTGGATCAAAAATCACTTAGTCGTTTGATACTTCTGAGCGAGTATAATTTCTATTGGACACAACTATTCCCACCAGCTTTATATCTCTCTACAAAACAATACGCCTCTCCATCTTCCTCTTGCACTCACTATAAATCCTCCTCCACTGTACCCACTGTAACACATTCAAGCAACCATTTTTATTTCCTTTCTCTTCTCAAGATCATATATTTTCAACTTTAAACCGTTTTCCCTCAACAAAAGATGATAAAAATAAGATGCTCGATCAAGAAAGCCACCAAATCTTCTAAACAACATGCGTCATCTGCTACCGCAGTTCATGAATCGAAATTGTAACACCCCCAGCCTGTATCTGCCACCAGAACAAGGTTACGAGGCATTACCAGAGTTTATAGAACATTTACAATTAAATCGGGTCAAGTACCATTCATATCCCGAGATTTGTCTTAATGTCCCTTTGATGGGTCTTCGAAGCCCTAAAACATGCATTAGGAACGATTCGAGACTAGATCGGGATCTCAGGGAATTTTTCACAATATCCCAAAATTTTCTCCCATTTACGAGTGACACACTTGTGTGGTGTACGACACGCCCGTGTGGTTAGGCCGTGTGGGTTCACACCCCCGTGTAACTCTCTGACTTGCAACACATGAACACATTGATATCACACGGCCAAGGCACACACTCGTATTAGTAGGCCGTGTAATTAATTTAATTTTCAAATTTAGGTGTAGGTTTCACACAGTCGTATCACACGCCTATGTATCCAAACCGTGTACAACATGTATAACAAGCTCCACTTCTTAGTCGGCATTCCCCAAATTGAGTTTTATTACAACATTTGCATCTCAGTTTGGGGTTACTGACACTTCCTACAATAGTTACAGATGTAGTAGGAGATCTCAGATTTGAGCGTTGGGAGCTTCGTTCCTTTCCGGAATACCTTGTGCCTAAACCAGAATGATCATGGTATTTATTTGATTTCATTGAAACAGAAGATGATTGAGGTCTCCTTATAGGTTTCTTGCTATAAATTCGAGCTTCTTTTTTTGCTTGTTTCTTCTCTTTACTTAATTCTTCTACTTTATATGCTCTATCAACCAAAACCACAAATTCACTTAACTCAAGTATTCCAATCAGCAATTTGATGTCTTCATTCAACCCCTCTTCAAAGTGTTTACACATCTCTGCTTCAGTCTAAACCCATTCTCTGGCATATTTGCTTAGCCGAACAAATTCCCTTTCATACTCAGACACAGTCATATTACCCTATTGAAGCTCAAGAAATTCCTTCCTTTTCTGATCAGGAAATCTCTGGCTGATATATTTCTTTCTAAAATCTATCTGAAAGAATTCCCAACTAACGTCTTCTTTCGGTACCACAGAAATTTTGGTATTCCACTAATGATAAGTTGTATCTTTTCATAGAGACACTATACATTTTAAACATTCATTTGATGTGCATGATAATTCATCCAAAACCCAGATAGTATTTTCTAACCAAAACTCCGCTCTTTCCGGATTATCTTCAGCTATAGCTCGGAATGCTTCCACACCATATTTTCTGATTTTATCTACTAGAGCTTTACATGTTCTGACAGATTCAATACCTTATGGTATTTCGGGAATCGGTGGAGAAGCAGGTGGGGGAGCTTATTGTTGTGCAGCTGAATTTGTTCTTAGATATTGAGTGCACCATTCATTCATTATTTGAAAGAAGGTTATTTTTGCCTCCTCACCTCGGCCCTCTAACTCGGGCTTTTACTACTTTACTCTTCTCTTTGGACCAAAGCCAGAGCATCGCTCTCAAGTTCCTTGGAATTAGCTCGGCTGGATGATATTTACTATAAGAAAAACATATTTAAAATGGTCAGGAGATATTACACTATCACAATTTATATAATAGCAAGTATTAGCTAATCCCGTACTTGCTACGTTAGTCTGAGAATAGGCTAAATCGTAGCTCTGATACCAACAAATGTAACACCCCCAGCCCGTATCCGTCACTAGAACAGGGTAACGAGGCATTACCGGAGTTTACAGAACATTTACAATTAAATCGGGTCAAGTATTTTTTATATCCTGAATTTGACTTAACGTCCCTTTGATGGGTCTTCGATGGCCTAAAACATGCATTAGGAACGATTCGAGACTAGATTGGGATCTCAGGGAATTTTTTACAAACCCCAAAATTTTCTCCCATTTAAGAGTTACACGCCCGTGCTGTGTAGGACACGCCCATGTTGTTAGGCCGTGTGAGGTCATACGCCCGTGTTCCTTACTCGTGTAACTCTCTGACTTGCAACTCATGAACAAATTGATATTACACGGCCAAGGCAGACGTCCGTGTCACTAGGTCGTATGGTTAATTTAATTTTCGAATTTAGGTGCAGGTTTCACACGGTCATATAACATGCTTGTGCATCAAGACCGTATACCTAACACGGGCAAGGTACACGCTAGTGTTAAGCCCATGTGCTCAATTTCAAGGCATTCTATTTCTCAATTTTTGGATGTAGGGGACACACGGCCAGGCTACACGCTCATGTTTTAGAGCCAGTGTGTCTACCCCATGTGGAAAAAATAAAGCTATTTTCCAACCCTTATTTGTCACCCAATTTCATCCAAAACCTGTACAAAACATTTACAATACCAACCAACAAATTTTAAACATAATTTCCAACCAATTTCATCATTCAATGTCATATTTTCACATGTACACTTATTATAATTCTTACCTCTTTAATCTTGCATGCTTAGTCTCAACAATTCAATCTATATCAAGCATACATATAAACTATAATTTGCTTTATATCATACCAAAAAAAAAAAATTAAGTTAACACTAGCCATACCAATGGCTAGGTTTACATTCATCCATTTCAATACACATTTTAACCTTAATAGCCTATAAGTACCATTATACAAAAATAAGATCCATATTTATACCAAAATGAGCTGGTGGATAGTGTGATGTTGCTCCGACCGTCTCCAACCTCTACGAGCTTCCGAGTACTATAAAACAGGGAAAATAAAACAAGGTAAGCACTTAGTGCTTAGTAAGTCCATGTAATAGGAATTTAACTTACCACATGTTTCCATTAAATTAAACATACAAGCATCCAAGCATTTGAATATTACCCTACCATATACAACCTCAACACTTAAGTTAGTCAAGATAATTTCATGCAATACCAATTTGTAGATGAGCTCATCATTTCATGATTTCCATATGCTTTCCACTTCCATGTCACTTATACCTTTCATGACGAGGTCATTCATGTTCCATTAACCATTTCCAAGTTTATCTTGTTGAATTTATAGGAATTTCGATGGATACTCAGTAGTACACTTAGAGTGTACAATTCCATAATCCGTCAATTCATATCCCACCTTTATCAGAGAGCACACTCTTGAGCCTCATTTTATACAGTAGGATTACCAGTTTCGGCTAAATCCTCTGTAACATTTGCTCAAAGAGTATTGTCAAGATTACCAGTCCAGGCTAAATCCTTTTAATGGCAAATACTCTATAGAGCTTAGTCTGGATTACCCATCCGGGCTAAATCCAATCTATAAGATATTCATCTGGAAGACTTATATTAGGATTACCCGTTCGGCCTAAATTTCACAAGCCTAGGCTCGAAAAATGAAATTTATGCAATTTAATCCCATTTCCAAGCCTCGTCAAATTTCATATGTATCTATAATAATCCATAGATTACAAAAAAATTAGAATTTTTCTTTAAATTTCACAAGTTTACAATTTAATCCCTATTTCACAATTTAATCCAAAATCACTTTGTAAAAGTTGTTTACTTACTAAAAACCATGCATTTTCTTCCATAAATTTTCAATTTCCAGCATTTTCATCCATGGCATAATTTCCATACTTTGATAACTTTTCAATTTAATCCCCAAAATATAAAGAACAAGTTATCTTTATCTCAAAAATATAAAAATTACAAAAACGGGACGTGGAAACTTACCCAATTAAGCTTGATTAGTTTTCTCCCTCTTTCCTAGGGTTTCCATGAAATTTGGGGAAGAAGATGATAATAAATGATGAAATTTCCAATCCAATCCCTTATCATCCTTTAATTTTTCTTAATTCCAATTTAGTCCTTTTTTTTTCTCAAATTCCATGGATAATTCACCCTAGATATTTTTCCATCTTATGATTAATGGTCTAATTACCATATAAGGACCTCCAGTTTTGAATTTCATAGCTATTTGTTCCTTCTAGCCTCTATAACTAAATTTTTACATTTTATGCAATTTGGTCCTTACTCTATTTAATCACTTAATTGGTGAAATATTCCTATCGAAATTTTCATACGACTTTCCTATCATATCATAAATCATGAAATAATATTAAAATAAATTCTCTTGGCTCAGATTTGTGGTTACAAAACCACTGTTCCGATATCATTGAATTTATGCCATTACAACTCTCCTTGTAATAGTCCGAATTTGGGCTTAGTGGAAAAGTGGTTTCGGAACACTAACCTGAGGTTAAAGAAATTATTTATAATATTATTTTATGTGTTATAGTATGATATCATGAGTGCATGAAAATTTTGGTAAATTAATTTACGCGATTGTGAGCTCAATTGCGAAAAATGACTAAATCGCATAAAGGGCAAAAGTTGTGATTTACTGGAAAATTATGTTAAATAGCTAGAGAACCAAAATTGGTGGGGTTTAATGAGCAAATAGACCCATTTTAATAGGCATAGCCAGCCATAGAGAGACAAGAATAGAGAAAGTTAAAAAAATTAGGTGAATTAGGTGATTATTAGGTATTAAAATAAAAAAAAAGGAAATAGTGTCATCTTTTTCAATTCTTCTCCTCTTTCATCAAAATTTCTAGCAAACTAAGGGGTTTTCGGAGCTTGAAAACTCAACCACTTATTCCTCTCTCAAGTAAGTGATCTTGATGACTTTCTTTGATAATTTTTGTACTTTTGGGATCCTTGTAGCATGGGCTAGCTATTGAGGGGACTAATTTTCAAAATGGTTGAGAGTTTAGGGTTTTTCCATAAGATCATTTTTGTTGTTTGCTGAAAGTTCTTGGAAGAAAATGAATCTTGGTTGTTAAATAAACAACTTTTATGAAAGGGTGATTATGAAAAACACCTAAAATGGACTTATTTGTAAAGTTGGTAAATTGTGTAATAAATGCATGAAATAATGGACATTGTTGGTTGCCATAAGAGTGAAAAGAATTTGGTTAGGCTTGGTTAATAAGAAAATTTGATAAAAATTAACTTTCGAGCCTTGGGGTAAAAAGGTCATTTTATAAAAGTCTAGGGGAAAAAATGGCCATTTAGCCAAATTGTGAATTTTGAATTGCCTAAATTAATAGAGTGATTAAATTAGTGAATTTTTATTATTATAGATCAAGAATTACGAAATTCGGACCTAGATTAAGGGAAGGCCAAGCAAACGGACTAATTGAGAGGTCACTCACATTTTGTGTATCGAGGTAAGTTGTAGGTAAATAATGCAACTTTTCTATAATTATGCATGAAATTATTGATTTAGCATAAAATGATTAATTGTGATTATGAGTTATGCATGAGAGCATTTATTTAGTATTAAATGATAATTTTTGATTTTTGTGTAATGAAATGATGAGACGTGATAGAACCCGGTTAAACCATAAGAACAGACTAGATATTCATTTCATGATACTAGGGGCAATATGAGTGCTAGTGTAAGACCATGTTTGGGACATGGCACCGATATGTGTTAGCCAGTGTAAGATCATGTCTGGGACCTGACATCGGTGTTGATACGAGGGCTAGTGTAAGACCATGTCTGGGACATGGCATCGGCCTTGACATGCAAGCTAGTGTAAGACCATGTCTGGGACATGGCATCGGCTCGGATAAGTGTCAGTGTAAGACCATGTTTGGGACATGGCATCAGCCTCGATATATAAGAGTCAGTGTAAGATCATGTCAGGGACATGGTATCGGCATGATACCCTTTGTATGAGGCTTACTAAATATCATTTCGTATTCTAAATGGTTCAACATGAATATTTAAAGTTTGTATCAAGATCAAGAGATACTATGATGACCTTGTGAGTGGTGCAGGTACCTATATGGAATGTATGAAATGTGAGCTCGAAATTATTTTGTATGATTAGTAAAAGATGAAGATGAGTAAGTTATGCTTGTAGCCATTCTTTGGTATCATGCACAAATTGTAATATATTGACAGCATGTTGTAGCATGGTAAATTGTTGTCTTTTATTTACTTGCAACTTACTAAGATTTATGCTTACTCCCTCTTCTTTCCATTTTATTATAGTGCTGCCTAATTAGCTCATAGATCACCTAACGTTGGAGGCTTCGTTCACACTATTAACTAAAGCATTTGGTATAGTTAGTTTTTTATATTTTGAGAAATGGCATGTATAGAGAGTAGCCTATTTTTGTTTTGTGTCATTGAGAAATTGGCCAAGTGTGTTGGCTTGATATAAAACACTTCATTTTGTATAAGGCCATGGATAATGGCTAATACTCATTATTGATATATGCAAATAATCTTTTGTGGATGTGCAAAGAAGTATGGATGAAAAAGAGTACTAGGATAGCAATATGAATGCTTGGTTGGATTGATTATGTGAAGTTATGTAGATGCCAAATTATGGCCTTTGGTTGAGTATTGGTGCCTTGTGATGTTTTAGGGTTGTGTGTGATCTTCTTTCAGGGCGGCAAAAGGCTTGGTAGATAGCCTTATTTTTGTCCACATAGGTAGACCCATGGGCATGTGCTTAGGTAGTGTGTGACACACAGTCTGCCCCACGAGTGTGTAGTTAGGTCGCGTGTCCCCTGCACCTTATGTTGGAAAAATTAATTGCCCAGTAGTAACCACACGGGCTGAGACACAGCCGTGTGTCTCAACCATTCAAAAGACACGACCAAGCACACGGACGTGTGCTACGGTCGTGTGACCTTAAATGATTGCTAACAGCAGAAACAGAATACCAAGGTTTTTGCACAAAGGCTAGGACACGGGTGTGTCATGGCTGTGTAAGGGACATGGGCGTGTGCCAGGCTGTGTGAAAACCCCTGTAGGTTCAAAGTTAAAAAATAAATCCCCACAGACGAGAGGCATAGGCGTGTCCCTATGTGCTTAGTCACACGGGCCTTCAGCACAGCCATGTTTAGAGGTCACATAGGCATGTTGCCCATCCACACGGTCGTGTGCCCTGTTTTGAATAGTTTTTGTTGAAATTTTTCTAAGTACTCTGAATGGTCCCGGATTGTTTCCAAACCATGTTTTGGTCCTCGTAGGTCCATATTAAGGACCATAAGACAATATTTGAAAAGTTTTAATTTGGAACAAAGTTTGTTAAATCGGACAGGAATGTTTGTATGTGTTTTAGTAAGGTAACACCTTGTACCCTGTCCTGGCGTCAGATACGGGTAAGGGGTGTTACACTCCCCCTTAAGGATTTTCGTCCTCAAAAATTTTACCATTAAAGAGATTCGGATATTTTTTTCTCATTTTCTCCTCTGATTCCCATGTAGCCTCTTCTATGCCATGTTTTTGCCATAGAACTTTCACCAAATTTATCTTCTTATTTCTGAGCTCCTTTGTTTCTCGTGCTAAAATATTAATTGGTTCTTCACTGTACGTTATATCAGGCTGAATCTCAATCTCTATCAGAGAAATAACATGTGAAGAATCTGATTGATACCGTCGTAACATAGACACATGGAAAACATTATGAATTTTATCAAGTTCTAGCTGTAATTCCAATCGATATGCCAAAGGTCTAATTCATTCAATGATCTCATATGGCCTGATAAATCGCGGACTCTTCTTTACCACCGAACCGTAGAACTTTCTTCCATGGTGAAACTTTCAACAATACTTTGTCGTCGACCTGAAATTCAATCTCTTTTTGTTTAAGATCGGTATAGGACTTTTTACGATTTGAGGCCATTTTTAAACTATCACAGATCACTTTTACATTCTCTTCAGTTTCACAGATTGTTTCACAGATTAAATCAACTCCGTGTATCTTTTTCTTACTGAGCTCTGTCCAGTATAATGGTGTTCTACATTTCCAGCCATACAAAGCTTCATATGGTGCCATTTTAATACTAGACTAGTAGCTATTATTATAGGCAAATTCAATCAAAGGCAAGTACTTTTACCAATTACCTTCAAACTCTAGCACACAACATCGGAGCCTATCCTCCAATACCTGAATTAGACATTTAGATTGGCCATCTGTGTGGGGATGAAAGGTAGTATTGAAATGCAACTGAGTTCCCAAAGCCTCTTGCAATTTGTCCCAGAAATAAGACGTAAATCGGGGATCTCTGTCTGAGATAATCGAAACTAGTAATCCATGTAACCTAACAATCTCAGATGCATACAATTCAGCCAATTTATCTAAAGAAAAGTCTGACTTTGTTAATCAATCAACAATTACCCATATAGCATCTTTCTTCTTTGGAAACAACGGTAATCCTGATACAAAGTCCATCGTAATTCTTTCCCACTTCCATTCCAGTATCGTAATTGGCTATAGTAGTCCTAAAGGTACCTGATGTTTAGCTTTGACTTACTGATATACCAAACACTTCGATACAAACTCAAAGATGTCATGTTTCATTCTCGGCCACTAGTACATCTTTTTCACATCATTATACATCTTATTACTCCCCGGATGTACAGATATCATACTACTATGAGCCTTGTGCAATATTTTTTGTACAAGCTCTGAATTCTTCGGTGTACATACCCTACCTCTGAATAACAAACAACCATCAGACCTAATCTAGAATTCAGAATCAGTACTTAATTCACACTGTACCCATTTAGCCTGTAACTCATCATCATTTTTCTAAGCTTCACAGATTTGCTGTAAAAATATCGATCTAGCTTCTAATTCAGCATAAGTATACCATTATTAGACAATGATAACCGGCATTCATAGCTCATAAAGCAAATAGAGACTTTCGGCTCAAAGCATCAGCAACTATGTTAGCCTTACCCGGATGATAGTCAATAACTAAATCATAGTCTTTAATTAACTCAAACCACCTACGCTGTCTCAAATTCAAATCTTTCTGTGTCATCAAATACTTCAAACTCTTATGATCAGTGTAAATATGACATTTTTCACCATACAAGTAATGCCGTCATATTTACACTTATCAGTGTAATAGTTTTCAAATCATAGTCTTTAAATATTTTTCAAACTCTTATGATCAGTGTAAATATTTTTAGTGCAAACACAATAGCTGCCAATTCAAGATCACGTGCCGGGTAATTCTTTTCATGTGGTTTAAGTTGTCTTGAAGCATAAGCTATTACTTTACCTTCCTGCATCAAAACATAACCAAAACCATTTAATGAAGCATCACTATATATAACAAATTCCTTACCTGGTTCAGGTTATACAAGAACAGGTGCTTTGGTCAACAGATCTTTCAATCTATCAAAGCTCTACTCGCATTCATCCGTCCACTCGAACTTTACATCTTTCTGCAATAGACGAGTCATCAGAGAAGCTATCATAATAAGTCTCTGCGCAAATCTCCAATAATATCTAGCTAATCCTAGAAAACTTTTGACTTCGGTTACATTCTTTGGTGGCTCCTAATTTACAACAGCTAAAATTTTACTCGGGTCAACCCTGATACCTTCAACAAATACAATATGCCCGAGAAAACCAACTTCTTGAATCCAAAACTCACATTTACTAAATTTAGCATACAACTATTTTTCACGCAGAGTTTGCAATACAATTCTCAGATGATTTGCATGCTCATTTTCATCTCAGGAACAAACCAGAATATCATCAATGAAAACTACCACAAACTTGTCTAAGTACAGTTTGAAAATTTTGTTCATCAGATCCATAAATATAGTAGCTGCATTAGTCAACCCAAATGGCATCACAAGAAACTCATAGTGCCCATACTTTGTTCTGAAAGCTATCTTCAGTACATCAGATTCTTTTACCCGCAACTGATAATAACCCAATTGAATATCAATCTTTGAAAACACTGTGGCACCTTTCAATTGATCAAACAAATCATCAATCCGGGGTAATAGGTACTTATTCTTTACTGTAACTTTATTAACTTGCCAGTAGTCAATACACAATCTCAAGGATCCATCCTTCTTCTTTACAAACAAAACTAATGAACCCCAAGGTGAATGACTAGGTTGATCAAAACCCTATCAGTGAGTTCTTACAACTGTGCTTTCAACTCTTTAAACTCTTTCAACTCAGTAGGAGCCATTTTGTAAGGTGTTATTGAGATCAGAGTAGTTCCCGGAACAAGATCTATAGAGAATTCTACCTCTCTTTCCAGTGGTAATCTAGGTAATTCTTTTGGGAACACATCAGGAAGCTCACATACAACTGGCACTAATTGAATCTTTAACTCAGATACCTTAGTGTCCAACACATATGCAAGATAAGCATCATACCCTTTTCTAATATACCTCTATGCTGACATAGCTGAAATTACATTAGACAATTTCTCTATCTGATCAGATTCAACACAAAGCAATTCACCATTCTGACACTTTAATGCAATGTACTTCTGTTTACAGTTTACCAGTGCATCATTCTGATTAGATTCAATGTACTTCTGACACTTTAGTACAATGTACAACTGGCACTGATTGAATCTTTGACTCAGATACCTTAGTATCCAACATATATGCAAGATAAGTATCATACTCTTTTCTAATATACCTCTACACTGACATAGCTAAAATTACATTAGACAATTTCTCTATTTGATCAGATTCAACACAAAGCAATGCACCATTTTGACACTTTAATACAATGTACTTCTGTTTATAGTTTACCAGTGCATCATGTTGGGTTAGCCAATCCATTCCCAAGATCACATCAAATTTATCGAAAGGCAGTAACATCAAATTAGTCAGAAAACAAAAACCTTTTACCATCAATGGACAATTTTTACAAATTTTATTCACCATAACACACTGGCCCAGGGGGTTTGAAACTTTAACCACAAATTTAGTGGATTCAACAGATAAATTTTTAATAGACACTAGCTTTGTGCATATATATGAATGTGTGGAACCAGGATCAATCAATATAGTAATATCAGTATCAAGTAAAGAAAAAGTAACAGTAATGACATCGGATGCAAAAGCATCATTTTTAGCACAAATGGCATATGTCCTAGTAAGTGCCCATGCTTCAGATCTAACTGTGGAATACTTTTTAGCTTCTCAGCTACCATTGACATTCTCGGAATACCGAGGTGGTCTGCCCTAAAGGTAGAATTACTCAGTTTTGGAGTCTAATCAATATCTTTTTCTCCCATCTCTAGACAATCTCAAAGAAAATGGTCAAGAGAATCACATCTATAACAAGCTCCACTTCTTAGTCGGCATTCCCCAAAATAAGCTTTATTACAATACTTGTATATCAATTTGGGGTTACCGACACTTCCTACACTAGTTACAGATGTAGTAGGAGAACTCAGATTTGAACGTTGGAAGCTTCGTTCCTTTCTAGAATACCCTGTGGCTGAAATAGAACGATCATGGTATTTCTTTGATTTCTTTAAAATAGAATATGGTTGCGATCTCCCTATAGGTCTCTTGCTGTAAATTTGATCTTCTTTTTCTTCTTGTTTCTTCTCTTTACTCAATTCTTCTACTTTATATGCTCTGCCAGCCAGTACCGTATAATTCTCTTAGCTCAAGTATTCCAATCAACAATTTGATGTCTTCATTCAATCCCTCTTTAAAGCATTTACACATCTCAGCTTCAGTCTGAACCGATTCTATGGCATATTTGCTTAGCCCAACAAATTCCCCTTCATACTCAGACACAATCATATTACCCTGTTTGAGCTCAAGAAATTCTTTCCTTTTCTGATCGAGAAATCTCTCGCTGATATATTTCTTTCTGAACTCTATTTGAAAGAATTCCTAAGTAACGTCTTAAACAAAGACAATGGACATTTTAAACATTCATCTGATGTACATGATAATTCATCCAAAACCTGGATAGTATTTTCTAACCAGAACTCAACCCTTTCCAAATCATCTTCAGTTGTAGCTCAGAATTCTTCTGCCCCATATTTTCTGATTTTATCTACTGGAGCTTTACATGTTCTGACAAATTCAATACCTTGTGGTATTTCAGGAATCGGTGAAGGAGTAGGTGGGGGAGCATGTTGTTGTGCAGCCAGATTTGTTCTTAGATATTGAGTGTGTAACTGCCCGATTTAGACCCTAGTCAGAATAGTGGTTTTGGGACCACATATCTGACTCTGAAAAATATTTTAATATTATTTTCTGTGCTTATTTTATGTGAATTAGCAAGTGTGAAAGTTTCGTATGAAAATTTATCCATTTGAGTGCTTAATTTGCAAAAAGGACTAAATTGCATAAAAAGTAAAATTGGCTAATAATTTGATTATATGTTGAATTGAGTGTGGTTTTTAAATATGGGGGGCTTAAATGGTTATTAAACCATTTGATTTAGTAGTGGACAATAATGGCCTTAATATGATATGTTTTATATGTTATTAATCATTGACATTTTAGTAAATGGTTTATTATTATGAATTAAAATAACACCAAAACATGAATTAATGGTCATTTGTGTCCATCTTTGCTGAAAATCAAAAGAAAAAGAAAAGAAAATGGTTAGCTACGGTTCGACCATAAGTTCGCTTGATTAAGGTAAGTGTTTTGGTCCGTTTTTGCTAATTTCTATGTTTCTGTGATCGTTGCTTCGTGTTCTACAATGCCCATGTCACAATTTCTTTTTCTGTTAAAGATTTCATGAGATGCCATTGTTGATTTTAAGAGCTTTGAAGTGTTAATGGATGAATTATGGAAGCTTGTTGTGAAATTAATATGTTTTGCCATGAATTTTTGATGATTATAAGATATTGGGCTAAATTTGTGAAATATGAAATTTTGGAGGACTAATTTATGAAATAAATGAAATGTGAGAGCTTTTATTAGCATGGTAAGAATTCGGCTAAGTATATGTATAGTGGGATTTTTGTGAATTTGATGATTTTATGAATTAGGGACTAAATTGTTAAAATGTGCAAATGTGAGGGCTAATTTGTAAAATGCCCTAATTATATGTTTTGGATTAAATTGAATGAGTTAGTGAATAAAAGAGCTTAATTTGAATTTATATAGATCGAGAACTAAAGAAGACGGAATTGGATCGAAGAAAGTCAAAAATCGTTAAATAGCCATTTTTGTCCATTCACATCCGTATGAGGTAAGTCGGTATACAAATAAATGCGTTAAATTGAATTATAATTGTTATTATGTTGATTGAATTGTATTATGTGGCTATAAGAGCTGAATATGTGAAATCTAAATTATATTACGCGCATGTGATCAAGTCCGAAAAGCCCCGTCTGAACCTTAAGAATAGTTAGGATACATATGTCATGACATAGGATCCGATATGTGTTTTCGTGTAAGACCATATCTGGGACGTTGGCATCGATATGAGATTAATGTGTAAGACCATGTCTGAGACATTGGCATCGTATTGATTCGAGTAAGACCCTATCTGGGACAATGGCATCGATATCCCATTACATGTAAGACCACGTCTGGGACGTCAGCATTGTATGAGTTTTCTGAGCTATCCACGTATCCTAGTTAATTTCGGTTGGTTCAACGGGCACTCTAAGAATGTGAAGGAGAATATGAAAGCGCATCTGAACTCTAGTACGTATATATATAAGAAATTTGGAGAATAAGAGATATGTATGTATATGATCATTTGATATGTGAGTTATATGAACATGATATGTGAATTCGAGTAAATGAATTTGATTCGTTGAGATCAATGTGAATTATAATTTGTGCTTATGTTATGCCATAGAACATATGGTTGTAATGGTTAAAAATTGTTCTTTGTTATGGATTTATTTGTATATGGCTTACTAAGCTCTTTGTAGCTTACTTTGTGTTTATTTACTTTATTTTATAGTTATCGAAGTTTCCAAAAGCTCGGGGATCGTCAAGAATCATCACACTATCAATCTTTATTTGGTATATTTTGTAAGTGAATATGTTGAATTATGGCATGTATAGGCTAGATGTCTTTGGGTTATGTTTTGAAATGTTTATAAGTTATGCTATGAGATGTGGCTAACAAATAGTTATAAATATGCTTGTTTTGGTAAGTTATATGTGATGCAAGTATGGCCTTGAGTAATGGTCATTTTGGTATAAAAAGTGTTTTGATTTTGACAAGTTTAATAAGTGATTGAATATGATGCTAATAGGTAAAGGTAAGTGTACATTGGTATACTATTGTGTTTGAGATTTTGGTATAATTTAGTTTGGATGATGAGTATGAATTGGATGATAATGAATTGAGCTATGTTTTGGTTTGGTAATTGGCTGAAATGGTTGATCATTGTTGCATCTTGAATGGTATATAAGTTGTATTGTAGGTATTTGGCAATTGGATACGATGATGTGGCTTAAACCAATCCCATTTTGTGCCACACGGCCAAAGCAGACGGGTGTATGTCTCAACCGTGTAATCCCTGTACCTTGGCCAAATTGGTCAGGATGTCACACGGGTTAGGCACACGGGCGTGCCCTGTGGCCGTGTGTACAAGTCACTAGCCTCAATTTTTACACGGCCGAGTACACGGGCATGTCTCGTGACCGTGTGAACAAGTCAGTATGTATGCCCTATTTTGCCACGGCCTGGGCACATGGGCATGTCTGGTAGCCATGTGAGGCACACGGCCTGATCACACGGGTGTGTGGCCTATGCAATAATGAAAAATGTTAAAGTTTTGAATATTTTTCTAAGTGTTCGATTTAGTACAAACCTTCTTCTAATGCATGTTTAAGGTCTCAAAGATCTTCATAAGGGAACATATGGCTATGTTTGATTATGTTTTGTGATGAATGATTGTATAATGTCTGTAAAAGTTCAGATCAGTCGGGTAATGCCTTTAACCCTAGTTCAGCGACGGATACGGGTTAGGGGTGTTACATTTGGTTGGTATCAGAGCTCTGGTTTAGTCAATTCTAGGACTACCATAGTGTATGTGAGTCTAGTTATACATGTCATATATCTAAAAATATGATAGTGTGATGAATCCTGGCATCTAAAATGTGTTTTTCATATAGTAATGGAACCCGAACGAGCGGTAGCCAATGATGTTGAAAGTAATGCACAGCTCCTACACAAGGGGCAGTGCCTCCTGATTCACGAAACATATCTAGTAGCCACGGGGGAGAGGCAAAACAAGCCTTCTTCCATATGATGAGTGAATGGTTTACAGAATACGTTCGTACTAATCTGGCTGCTCAACAACCTCCTTCTCCACCTATTCCCCCTCAGACATCTGCTGTACCTCCGGTAATGAATCCGATTCTTTTGAATAAGCCTTCTATGGATAAAATTAGGAAATATGGAGCCGAAGAGTTCAGGGCTACAAGTGATGATGGAACTGAGAGAGCCAAGTTTTGCTCGAGAATACTATTTGGGTTTTTAATGAAATGTCATGTACCTCTGATGAGTATGTGAAATGTGTGGTTTCTTTGCTTTGAGACTTAGCTTATCAGTGGTGGAAAACTCTTACTTCCATTATTCTGAAAGAACGATTAACGTGGGATTTCTTTCAATCTGAATTTCGTAAGAAATACATCAGTCAGGGATTCATTGATCAAGAAAGGAAAGAGTTTCTAGAACTTAAACAAGGTCGTATGTCTGTTACAGAATACGAGAGAGAATTTGTTCAATTGAGCCGATACGCTCAAGAGTGTGTCTCGACTGAAGCAATATTGTGCAAGAGATTTGAAGATGGTTTAAATGAAGATATTCGACTGTTAGTTGGTATTCTCGAGATTAAAGAGTTTGTTGTACTTGTTGATCAAGCATGTAAAGCTGAAGAACTCAGTAAGGAGAAAAGAAAAGCTGATTCTGAAGCCAGAGAAGTGAGAAAAAGATCTGCAAACAAATCATTTCAGTCTGCATTAAAGAAATTCTGAGATGATAATAGCCGTTCAAAGTCTAATGTGGGACATTCGAGTAGGGATAAAGCTAGATCGCACTCGAGTTTCAAAACTCCTGCTACTTCTGTTGCTAGTGTTGGAAATGTTCAATCCGAATGGCTTGAATGTAAACATTGTGGTAAAAGAAATCCGGGAAGTTATAGATTGAATGATTGAGCTTGTTTCAGATGTAGATCCATGGATCATTTCATCCGAGATTGTCTTGAGTCTGCGAAACTAGAGATTGTGCAGAAATCGAGATCGAGTAATACTTTAACTAGAGGTAGACCTCCCAGAAATGCAAGTAATGTGAGTGGTAGCCAGAGAGCTACAAAAGATACTGCCATTTGATCTAAGGCCAGAGCACCAGCCAGGGCCTATGCCATCCAAGCTCAGGAGGAAGCTTCATCTCTAGATGTGATAACGGGTACTTTTACTTTATACTATACTTCTGTGATTGCATTAATAGATTCAGGATCTACTCATTTGTATATATGCATGAATTTAGTGCATAGTAAGACTTTGCCTGTAGAGTCTACTGAATTCGTAATTAGAGTATCAAACCCCTTAGGCAAAAACATCCTAGTTGACAAAGTTTGCAAGAACTGCCCGTTAATGTTTCGAGATGTATGTTTTCCTGCTGATCTATTGCTCTTACCCTTTGATGAATTTGATATAATTTTGGGCATGGACTGGTTAACTTTACATGATGCTATTGTGAATTAAAAACGAAAAACTATTAATTTGAGATGCAAGAATAGTGAGATAGTTTAGATTGAGTCGAGTGATCTAAGTGGGTTGCCTGCTATGATATCTGCAATGAAAGCTATGAAATATGTGAAAAAGGGTTATGAAGCTTACTTTGCCTATGTGATTGATTTGAAAATGTCGAAAAAAAAGTTGAATCAATGCCTATTGTCTGCGAATTTCCTGATGTGTTTCCGGAGGAACTTCCGGGGTTACCTCCAATTCAAGAAGTAGAATTTGGCATTGAATTGATACCAGGAGCTACTCCGATTTTGATAGCTCATACAAACATAGGAATGGGTCGAACCCAGATCAATTAAAGCAATAACATTAATATCATGCAAAGAAAATGTACCTGTAATCACATCGAGGGAGGATGTCTCTTCGCATGCATGGATAGCATAAGTCCTCGCAGGGCCTCTAACATCTAGTCTCGCTGCCGAGTCTCTAAAGGTGCCTCTGTTACTCGCTCCTACTCCTGGGTTCCTCGGTGATCTGCCTCTAATAGGAGCATTTCTGGATCTAGCACTTTGTATTACTTCTCGTTTAACCACTTCTGGACACTCTCGCACAAAATGATCTGGAGCACCACACTTATAACAAACAGTCTCATCTGCTCGACAAGGGCCAAAATAAAGTCTACCGCACCGTGGACACCCTGATCTACCCGGTTGGACATTACCTACGCTTGCAATCGAGGTAGTCTGAGCTTTCGGATCCTTAAATCTGTTACCCCTATTTTGACTAGAATACCCGGCTGAAAAGCTAGATCTAGTAGAGAACTCTCTAGGCCTCTTAGATGTAGACATGAAACGACTTGCTCATCTATCTTTTCTTCATATCTTGCGTCTCAATTTCAACTTTGCGTTTTCTTTTTAATAGCTCCTCTGCCTTACAGGCTCTCTCAACTAGAACAACGAACTCTTTTATTTCTAGGACACCCACTGACAATCGAATATCATCATTAAACCCATCCTCAAACCTTTTACACATGATCGCCTCAGTAGATACATATTCTCGGGCATAATTGCTGAGTTTGACAAATTCACGCTCATATTCAGTCACTGTCATATTACCCTGTTTCAATTCTAGAAACTCTTTTCTTTTCTGGTCGATAAACCTCTGACTGATGTGCTTTTTACGGAATTCCTCCTGAAAGAAATCCCAAGTGACCCTCTCTTTCGGTACAACTGATACAAGTGTCTTCCACCAGTGGTACGCTGAGTCTCTAAGGAGTGATACTACACATTTCATACATTCCTCAGGTGTACAGGATAATTCATCAAAGACTCTGATGGTATTTTCGAGCCAAAATTCTGCTCTTTCTACATCGTCATCTTTAGTAGCCCGAAACTCTTCAACTCCTTGTTTTCTGATCTTGTCAACTAGTGGCTTTTCTCTTATCACCGTACCTGTGACTGGGGCAGCTTGAGCTACATGGGTGGCCTGAGAATCATGAGGGGGTGGAGGTCTAACAGTCGGATTCGTACGAACGAACTCGGCAAACCATTCATTCATAGCTTGGAAGAAGGCTTCTCAAGCCACTCCTCCTTGATTCATAGTTACGGGCCTACCCACGGATGGCACTGCCCCTTCCGCGGGAGCAAGCGCATTACTTTCTACATCATCAGCACCAGCTCGTTCGGGATCAATTACTATAAAAAAATATTTTAAAATCGTCAGGAGTCGTCATACTATCAAAATATAAGTATGGCATGTATAGCTAGACTCTTACTCATGCTATCTATTCTGACAACCGGCTAAACCGTTGCTCTGATACCAATAAATGTAATACCCTTTACCCGAGACCGTCGCCGGAGTTGAGCACGAGGCGTTACCGGACTTAACTTACTCATTTGGGCATAGAAATTTGCTTTTAAAATTAATTTATTTTCATTCATTCAATATATCCCTAAAAAGGGTCATCGAGACCCTAAATCATGCTATTAAAATGGTTCGGGACCAAACCGGGATCAATAAAATTTTTTCTCCGATTACTTAAACAAACCGAAATAAATTATTTCTCTGTTCCTTATAAAGCTGTCCAACTGCATCATAGTCACTAAATAAATCATAACTCGAGTTACGAAACTCGAAATTTAATTCCGTAAATTTTTCCTAAAACTAGACTCATATACCTTCTTATAATTATTTTATAGAATTTTTAGTCTAGCCAATTAGTACGGTTTATTAGTTAAATTCTCCCCTATTACGTAGTTCAACTACTCTAACCTCTGTTCACTACAAATTAGTTTTCTCTTTGTACAAAATTCAAATAGGCATGCTGTTTATTTTATTTGAAACTAGACTCAATAAGGAATCTAGGCATATAAACTATAATGCCTAAGTATTTATGTATAATTTATGGTGAATTTTTAAATTTAGAACAGGGGATCACAAAGTCAATCTGGAGCACTCTCACTCAAATGCAAATAACTCATAATATACGACTCTTTTACTTACTCTGCTTCTTCCACATGAAAATAGACTCATAAGCTTTAATTTCATCTTTCACTCACTATTTAATTCCATTTCTAATATTTTTAGTGATTTTTCAAAATCACGTCACTGCTGCTATTCAAATCTGTTTTTAAGCTATTTTCACCTTTTTCATGGTTTCCATGTAATAATTACCATTTAGGCATACGTAGTATTAAACCTATGTTTGATTAGTCATTCCAATAGCTAATCATCAACAAGTATTTACATGCCATTCATTAAACATATCCTAAGGACATTCATACCAAAAGAAGCCAAGTCCCTATACATGCCATACGCGAAATGAAACGTCTAGCTATACCAAAATGATCCTGTTGATAGTGTGACTGGATCTCCGACGTTCCTTACGATCCCCGAGTTGGCTTGGCAAGAACTATAAAAAAAAGAAAATAAAGAGAGTAAGCACTAAGCTTAGTAAGTTTACAAGTAAATAAATCACAACATTCACCCTAATTAATAGTTAATTATAATATCATCAAGCATCATAAGCTTTCCTTACACCTCATTTCTTATGCTCTTCCTTATTCACTTACTTTCTTTCTTACTTGATTATTCAATAAACTCATGAATATAACTTACCTTTCCTTTGCTGAGAATTTCCTGTAATTTAACCTGTACAATAGCCCGTTGAACCACTCGGAATACTAAGGATACTCGGGTTTTCCTGCCTGATAATAACCTGTCAATGCCATGCTCTAGACATGGTCTTACATGAGATGTTCCCTGTCCTACCAAAGCCATATTTTTAATATGGACTTATATGGGATATTCCTGTCCTGTCTAATAACCCAAAATGTCATGACATTCCGTATTCCAAACATTCTTAGAGTTCAAACGGGGCTTTCTGATACTTTTTCTTTGTCATCTCGTCTTTGGTTCAACTTCGAATATTTTCATAAAGTAAATGTATATATGCTGGAAATTAACAACATTAATGTAAAATAATGAAATATTGCATTTATTTACCGTAAACTTACCTCGATACAAAATACGGTTAAACTTGACAATTTAGTCCTTTACTTTTTCCTTTCCCCGATCTACTCCCGAATTTCATTTTTCTTGATCTATAATAGCAATTTAGCTTATTTAATACTCACATTTATCAAACAACCCTTAACTCAAACTTTGGCAAAATTACATTTTGCCCCTAAACTTTTACATTTTACACTTTTGCCCCAAGGCTCGGAAATTAAACTTTATCCGAAATTCTTATGTTTTAGGACATGCTGATCATTTATTTACCAACAACAACCTCAAATTCTCACTATAACATGTACTTATGAACAATAGGTATTTTTACCGATTAAGCCCTTTTACTTGTTTTTACTTAAAACCGAGTAGCACAAGTTGTCTAGCATAATTTAAAACCTCATATTCTATCATAAAACATCAAAATAAACACTTTTCACCTATGGGTATTTTTCCAAATATGAACCCTAGCTTAAATTATAGCTAGCATAAGCTTTATCGAGCTACCGGGATTCCAAAAACGTAAAGAACATTAAAAATAGGGCTTGGATCACTTACTATGGAGCTTGGAAGCTTGAAACAAACCCTAGCTATGGAGAACCCTTGAAATTTCGTGCCAATGAAGAAGATGGACATATTTTGCCATCTTTTTCCCTTTTTTAATCTTTTAATTACCAAATGACTGAAATACCCTTCATGCCTTTCTTTGAAAATTTTTCATGTACAAGCCCATTTTTGTCCAAAATTTTAAAAATTGATCAAATTGCTATTTAAGACCCTCTAATTAATATTCCAAGGCAATTTCATACTAAAATATTCTAGAATGCAAGTTTTCCAACTTATTCAATTTAGTCTCTAATTTCAAATTAAGCACTTTATGCATAGAATTTCTTCACGAAATTTTCACAAAATCATGCAATCATATCATAAACCTCAAAATAATTGTAAAATATTTATTTCCATCTCAGATTTGTGGTTTCACAACCACTGTTCTGTTCAGGCCCTATTTTGGGATGTTACACAATGTGAATTATAATTTGTGCTTATGGTATGCCATAGAACATATGGTTCTAATGGTTAAAAATTTCTCTTTGTTATGGATTTATTTTTATATGGCTTACTAAGGTCTTTGTAGCTTACTTTGTGTTTATTTACTCTGTTATATAGTTATCGAAGTTAACAAAAGCTCGAGGATCATCAAGGATCATCACCACACTATCAATCTTTATCTGGTATATTTTGTAAGTGAATATGTTGAATTATGGCATGTATAGGCTAGATGTCTTTGGGCTACATTTTGAAATGTTTATAAGTTATGCCATGAGATGTGGCTAACAAATAGTTATAAATATTCTTGTTTTGGTAAGTTATATGTGATGCAAGTATGGCCTTGAATAATGGTCATTTTGGTATGAAAAATGTTTTGATTTTGGCAAGTTTAATAATTGATTGAATATGATGCTCATAGGTAAAGGTAAGTGTACATTGGTATACTATTGTGTTTGAGATTTTGGTATGATTTAGTTTGGATGATGAGTATGAATTGGATGATAATGAATTGAGCTATGTTTTGGTTTGGTAATTGGCTGAAATGGTTGATCATTGTTGCATCTTGAATGGTATATAAGTTGTATTATAGGTATTTGGCAATTAGATGGGATAATTTGGCTTAAACCAAGCCCATTTTGTGCCACACGGCCAAAGCACACGGGCGTGTGTTTTAACCGTGTGATCCCTGTACCTTGGCCAAATTGGTCAAGATGTCACACGGGCTAGGCACACGGGCGTGCCCTGTGGCCATATGTGCAAGTCAGTAGCCTCCTTAATTTTTACATGGCCAAGCACACGGGCATGTCTCGTGATCGTGTGAACAAGTCAGTATGTATGCCCTGTTCTGCCACGGCCTAGACACATGGGCATGTCTTGTAGCCATGTGAGCCACACGGCCTGGTCACACGGGTGTGTGACCTATACAGTAATGAGAAATGTTAAAGTTTTGAAAATTTTTCTAAGTGTTCGGTTTAGTCCTGACTTCTTCTAATGCATGTTTAAGATTTCAAAGATCTTCATAAGGGAACATATGGCTATGTTTGATTATGTTTTGTGATGAATGATTGTATAATTTTTGTAAAAGTTCAAATCAGTCGAGTAATGCCTTTAACCCTAGTCTGGCGACAGATACGGGTTAGGGGTGTTACAGAGTGAACCATTCATTCATTGTTTGAAAGAAGGCTATTTTTTCCTCCTCACCTAGTTCCTCTGACTCGGGCCTTCTACTACTGGACTCCTCTCTTTAGACCAAAGCCAAAGCATCGCTCTCAGCTTCCTCAGAATCAGATCGGTTGGATGACATTTAATATAACAAAACACATTTAAAATGGTCAAGAGATACCACACTATCATAATTTATATAATGGCATGTATAGCTAATCTGATACTTGCTACATTAGTTCAAGAATTGGCTAAATCATAGCTCTGATACCAACAAATGCAACACCTCCAACCCGTATCCGTCACCAAAACAGGGTCACGAGGCATTATTGGAGTTTACAAAACATTTACAATTAAATCAGGACAAGTGCTATTTATATCCCGAATCTGTCTTAACGTCCCTTTGATAGGTCTTCGAAGCCCTAAAACATGCATTAGGAACGACTCGCAGATAGATCGAGATCTCAAGGAATTTTTCGTAAAATCCTAAAATTTTCTCCAATTTAATAGCCACACGCCCGTGTGGTGTAGGACATGCCCGTGTGGTGTAGGACACACCCTTGTGGTTAGGCCGTGTGGGTTCACACAACCGTGTCCCTTACATGTGTAACCCTCTTGTGACAGCCCTAATTTAACCCTAGTTGAAAAGTGGTTTTGGAACCACAAAACCGAGTCAGAAAAATAATTAAATGCCATATTTTGTGTTTATTATATGTGAATTAGCATGTGTAAATAAATTGGTATGAGAATTTTATTATTTGTGGCTTAATTAATTAAAAAGGGTTTATTTGATAAGGTTCAAAAGTTTAATGGATAGTTACAAAAAGACTCAATTGTATGTGATATTAAACATGGAGTACTTGCATATCAATTAGCCATTCTTTGATATATGGCCGGCCAACACATGCAAACAAGTCAATTTGGTTGTCATTTCTTTTATGTAGTTGGTGAGCTAATTATTAATTAAATAAAAGATAAAATAAAATGTGATAATGATATTAAGAACTAGTGGGTGGAGAAAACAAAGGGGGGGTTCATTTTGTTATCTCTCATTGCCCTAGCTAGTAAAAAGAAGAAGGGAAAACTTTGCCAAGAGGTTCGGCACTTTGCTCATTTGATTAAGGTATGAAATTATATTATTTTCCTTAGATTTTGTGAAATTTAGTTGATCATTGAGTTTTTGATACAACCCATATGTTAATTTGTGAATTTGAGGTGCATGGAGCATTCGGTCATGGTTAGGAATGTGTTAATTCATTGTTAGTTGATGTTTGTGTAATGAGAAATGATATGGGTGATTGTAAGCTAGTTAAAGGTTACTATAGGTAACTAAATTGAGCAAATTGCATTCGGCTATTAAGGTGAATTGTGGAATTTGTATTTGATTTTGGATTTTTATAATTAAAGTGTTAGTAAGTGGTTATATGCTTGCCGATTTCGAACTAAGATGAGTGGAAGCTTGGTAATTTTATTAGTGATGAATTCTATACTTATATGATAATCGGTTATTCATGTTAGGTGCCATTTCAATGGCGTTTTGATGTTTAAGCTTGGAATTAGTGTTTAAATGAATCTTAAATTTGTTATAATTTGATAATAATGGATTATGGACAAGGGACATTCGGCAATGGAAGTTAACTATTAATATTTGTAAATGATGGTCGAATATGATCGAATATGAAATTAAGTAAAGAATGTAGTAATGAATAGTGTTTGTGGTGATTTGAGTGCTATTACCGAATGAAATTGATATTAAGGCACGTTTTGGTAAAATGCATTTGACATGAAAAGAATTTAGTTGCCGTATATGTGATTGGAACTAATAAAATTTAGTTTATGATGAATTAATGAAATGATTGAACTAGTTAATTTGTGTAATTTAAGCTCAAGAGCGAAAGGAAACAAAGTCGGATCGAGGTAAAGCAAAGTTGGTCGAGTAGTCGAAATAGTCGTACGATAACAGTCGAGGTAAGTTCTTAAGTGATTAAATTGATTCTATGTGTTTAATGATTAAATGAATATAGAAATTAGAATGTGAAGCTTATGTGATTAATATATTTATATGCATACGAATGAATAGCAATGTTAACGTTATGAGCCGAAAAGGCTAACATGTTTAATTGAATTGTGGATGGCAATGAATTATATGTTAAGAGTTCATAGAGAATGACAAATGACAATTGTATTTCGGAGAAGCAAGGGTAAATGATATGAGTATGAATCTAGTAATGGCTAAGTGTGATAGCTAAATGTGCTATGAATTAATATAAGTGAATGGTAACTTAAATATATTGTATGATGTAATGACCGAATGCATTTTGAAATGGGATATTAGTTAATGCTATAAGGTGAATGAAATTACTATGTGTGATATTCAGGCTAAGAGCCTAGCAAGCTAGTTGCCGTTGAAATGAATTCGGGTTAAATCTAGCAAGCTAAGTGCCGTTGAATTATTCTGAGCATGATATTAATGATATACCTACAAGGTAAGGTTAAAATTTGCTAATTGAAGGCCTATCGAATTGAGTTAATATGTAAATGCAAGGTATGGGTTATATTCGGTTACTTTATATGCGTGACAAGAATAAGAATATGCTTGATCTTTTACGTTCCTATGTGGAAATCTATTAGTTGTTTAAATGATTCATTTGAAGATATGGAAGTAACGATGAACTAAAGAATTAACTGCTATAAGCATATATGTTTATATGTACATGTATGAAAAGAGTGCATCGAATAAGTGATTTAGAAGTATTGATATGTTACGTGCAATTATAAAAATGTGATGAAGTTGATTGGTGTTATACATGTTTAAATAATATGAATGCAAAGAATGTGTTAAAGAGTAAATTTGTAGTAAATCTGCTTGGGACAGCAGCAGTAACGTGAATTTAGAAAATCACTATAAATTGTTGGAGTTGAGTTAGAGGCTGAATAAATTATGTAATTAAAGCTTAATGAGTCTAGTTTCTTATAAAAGAAGCCGTGTAAGAAAAATAATTTCCAATAATGAGATATTTGATGTGGCGTGGGACAGAGTCAAAATGACTTCGAGATCCCCTGCTCTGTCTTTATAAAATCACTATAAATTGTAAAAAAATGGTTATAAGATAAAATTTATATGCTTAGACTCTTAATGAGTCTAGTTTCAAATGAAATAAATGATAAAACATTTTGAATTCTGTACAATGAGAAATCTGATTCGACAAGAAGAGTGTTCAGGATAGTCAAACAGTGAAACAGGGGAAACTTTAAGAAAAATCTGGTATTGATTGGCCAAACTAAAAATTTTGAAAATTTATTTGATAGAATATTTATGAGTCTATTTTCAGGGAAAATTTACGGCAATTGATTTGGAGATTCGTAGCTCTAGTTATAAATAAATTAGTAACTGTTGCTCAGGAAGACAGCTCGCAGTGAATTTGGGGAAGCTCATGCTATGCGGTATCCGAAGTTGTTCACTAAATTAAGTTGTTCAGGTATGTAAAAGTTATTTATGCAATGGATATGAGAAGTGGTGGTATATCTATGTATTCGGCTTCTGTGGAATTTATATACATAGAAGTATATGTGATACCTATGTGATTTCAGATTCTAAACAAATGAGATGTCAATGAAAATGTGTACTATTGTGGAGGTCTATCCGGCCAAATAATGTTATAATTAGATTATTTATACTTAATCAATGTGTTTAACTAAGTTAAGTTGTTTTATTTACTTAAGATTTACTAAGCTAATAAGCTTACTTCGAGTGTCTTTGTTACTTTGTTTTATAGATCTCGTTTGAAAGCTACAAGCTCGGGGATTCAAGTTCAAAGTCATTCACACTATCGTAACTATCTTTGGCACTTTTAAAAGTTTATACCTAAAAAGAAAAATGGCATGTATAGGCTTAATTCGTCATTTGAATCAAGATATATTTTCAGTTTGTATTACAAACGTATGAATAGTACATGATTATGTTAGACTACATAATAATGATTAATGATTTCAAGTGGTGATGTTAAATAAAATTTAAATGTTTTAAATTTCTTTAATGTTCATTACTGTAGAGTGAATAAAGATTTACTTTATATATGTATTTTTGAATGTCCGAAAGTAGTGTTCAGTTGGTAGTACCTTATAACCCTATTCCGGCAACAGACAGGGGTTAAGGGTGTTACACCTCTAACTTGCAACTCATGAACAAATTGATACCACACAGCCAAGGCACATGCCCGTGTTTCTAGGCCGTGTTTCTAGGTGTAGGTTTCACGCGGTCGTAAAACACGTCAATGTATCCAGACCGTGTACCTAACACGGGCAAGGCACACGCTTGTTTTGAGCCCGCTTGCTCAATTTCAGGGCATTCTATTTCTTAATTTTTGGATGCACGGAAAACACGGCCAGGCTACATGCCTATGTTTCAAACCGTGAGTCACAGATGGCCTAGACACATGCCCGTGTGTCTACCTACGTGGACAAAATAAAGCTATTTCCAAGCCCTATTTCTCACCCAATTCCATCCAAAACCTGTACAAAACATTTACAATACCAATCAACCAATTTTAAACATAATTTCCAACCAATTTCACCATTCAATGTCATATTTTCACATGCACACTTATTATAATTCTTACCTCTTTAATCTTGCATGCTTAGTCTTAACGATTCAATCTATATCAAGCATACAAGTAAACTATCATTTGCTTTATATCATACCAAAAAACAACTTAAGTTAACACTGGCCATACCAATGGCTAGGTTTACATTCATCCATTTCAATACACATTTTAACCTTCATAGCCTATACCTGCCATTATACCAAAATAAGATCCATATTTATACCAAAATGAGCTAGTGGATAGTGTGATGTTGCTCCAACCGTCTCCAACCTTTACGAGCTTCCGAGTACTATAAAATAGGGAAAATAAAATAGGGTAAGCACTTAGTGCTTAGTAAGTCCATGTAATAGGAATTTAACTTACCACATGTTTCCATTAAATTAAACATACAAGCATCCAAGCATTAGAATATTACCCTACCATACACAACCTCAACACTTATGTTAGTAAAGATAATTTCATGCAATACCAATTTGTAGATGAGCTCATCATTTCATGATTTCCCTATGCTTGCCACTTCCGTGTCACTTATACTGTTCATGACGAGGTCATTCATGTTCCATTAAACATTTCTAAGTTTATCCCATTGAATTTATAGGAATTTTGATGGATACTCAGTAGTACACTTAGAATGTACAATTCCATAATCTGTTAATTCATATCCACCCTTATCAGAGAGTACACTCTGAGCCTCATATCATATAGTAGGATTACCAATCTAGGCTAAATCTTCTATAACATTTGCTCAAAAAGTATTGTCAGGATTACCAGTCCAGGCTAAATCCTTTCAATGGCAAATACTCTATAGAGCTTAGTTTGGATTATCGGTCCGACCTAAATCCAATCTATAACATATTCATCGGGAGGACTTATACTAGGATTACCCATCCGGCCTGAATACCTTCTGCAACACATGCAGTATCCCTTTTTCATTAATCTATTGAATTCCTTAATTCAATCGAGATTTTCTCTTTTTCTCAAGTAATTTCAATCATATTTCATCAAATTCATATGTTAAATATTCAATTATTATTCACATCATATAAACATGCAATTCAAGCATCTCAAGAATCCATATTGAGTTACACAAACTTAGCTCGATATTTGTTCGTTGATAAAGTCTACTAATCCGAGACCTTTTTCCTTGCCTCTTTCTAACCTTGTATTTGAATCATCCAGATCTATATAAATAAATTTAATCATCAATTTCATTCAATTCATACTCAATTGGGTACAATTTACTCCTTAGGCAAAATTACTATTTTGCCCTTAAACTTTTCATAAATTCTAATTTCGTCCCTAGGCTCGGAAAAAGAAATTCATGCAAATTAATCCACTTTCCAAGCCTACATGAATTTCATATGTATCTATAAAAATCCATAGATTTCACGAAAATTAAAAT
The DNA here is from genome assembly GCA_020496765.1 of Gossypium stocksii. Taxonomy (NCBI): domain Eukaryota; kingdom Viridiplantae; phylum Streptophyta; class Magnoliopsida; order Malvales; family Malvaceae; genus Gossypium; species Gossypium stocksii. Next base: position 33,516,595 of record CM035627.1, read on the forward strand.
TTTTCTTTAAATTTCACAATTTCACAATTTAATCCCTATTTAACAATTTCATCCAAAATCACTTTGTAAAAGTAGTTTATTTACTAACAACTTTTCATTTTATTCCATAAATTTTCAATTTCGAACTTTTCCATCTATGGCATAATTTTCATACTTTGATAACTTTTCAATTTAATCCCCAAAATAGAAACAAGTTATCCTGATCTAAAAAATATAAAAATTAATAAAAACGGGACGTGGAAACTTACCCAATTAAGCTTGATTAGTTTTCTCCCTCTCTCCTAGGGTTTCTATCAAATTTGGGGAAGAAAATGATAATAAATGATGATATTTCCAATTAAATCCCTTATCATCCTTTAATTTTTCTTAATTCCAATTTAGTCCTTTTCTTTTTCTCAAATTCCATGGATGATTCACCCTAGATATTTTCCCATCTTTTTATTGGTGGTCTAATTACCATATAAGGACCTCTAGTTTTGAATTTCATAGCTATTTGATCCTTCTAGCCTTTATAACTAAATTTCTACATTTTATGCAATTAGGTCCTTTCTCTAATTAATCACTTAATCGGTCAAATATTCCTATCGAAATTTTCATACAACTTTTCTATCATATCATAAATCATGCAATAATATTAAAATAAATTTTCTCTCTAGCTCGGATTTTTGGTCACAAAACCACTGTTTCGATGTCACTGAATTTCGACCGTTGCTGAAATCCCCCAAGCCAGTGTAGAAAAAGGAGCCAGTAATCTTTTTGAATAAAGCGGTCAAGGAATGATTTCAAGACAACATGTTGAACCGAAACTTTCACCCCGAGCAAGGCATTTCCCTTTCGCAACAACAAGACTTGGGTAAGCAAGTCTACAAAACCATCTCGATGTTGAAGTGGGAAACTTTTTGCACCCATCCTAGAAGCTATTCTCCTTCAATGGTACGTGAGTTTTATGCTAACCTTTATGATCATGAGTTAGATTTCATTTTTGTTCGAGAAGGCTTAATACCATAGGACGCTAAAAAAATCAACGAGTTGTATAACACCAAAGTGGATGTAGATGAACACTCTGAGTTCATTGAGGATATCACATATGAAAAACGAGACCTGTTGGTGAAATACTTGTGTGTTAAAGGAGCATTGTGGACAGGTTCCCATCAAAAGAATTATATGATGCACCAGTTCTTCCTGACGCTACAAAGCAAAATCTGGTTTTATTTTGTCAACTGCAAGCTAAAGCTTAATGTCTACTCACAGCACCACAGTCACCCTCGATAGAATGTGTATGATTTTTTCCATCGTCAAGGGCAGAAAGATTGATGTCGGTGCAATACTCCATTAGGAAATTACTGACTACACTGCAAGGCAAACTGGAATCTTGGTTTTCCCATCATTGGTGTTGTTATTGTGCCAGCAAAGAGGAATTGTGCCTCGTGATGGTGAGAAAGTCCTGAAAAATAAGGGCCTGATTAATGAAGCCTCTATAGAAAGAATGACTCGGGGCAAAGATACGTCGATACTAAAGGAAGCAAAATCAAGCATGACAAGGAAGGGCAAAACCAAAGCTGACAATAAAGGAACAAGCCTGCATGCAGAGACATCATTATGGCACAAAATGAAAGATGTCAAAAAAATGCTCAATTCCATCAACAATAGGAAGATCAAGCTTGTCGCTACAATAAAGGATATTGTAACACCCCAAACCCGAACTAGACGTTATGGCCGAATCTAATAGTGTGTTTGAAAACTAAGTTATTACGGTAAAATCATTTCCAGGTTATTACCTTTCTTTATATCTTATTAGTTCTAAAAGAAATCGCTTTTACTTATTTAAATCTTTTGCCTAAAAACATTTCTCGTTGTGGAAGCTTTTAAAACAAAGCAGTTGAAGTAATCGTGAGTTTAGAAAATACTTTAGCTTTTTGAAAAACCAAACTTCCTACGTCTAGCAGTTATAATTCCACAAAAATAAATGAAAACCAAATTTAAGCAAAAGTCATAAGGAGTCCACAAAATTATATACCAATAAACCAAAAATAAACCATAAATCATAAATTAAAAATTGTAAAAGTCAAAAACCGTGGCCACCGTCAAGTCCTCCGCCGCACCTATCCGTCTAAGTCTGGGAATTACCTATGTACAATAAACAAAGAGGGGTGAGTTTATGTAAACTCAGTGTGTAATCCCACAGAAAACAACAACAGTAATCATAGTGCACAGTCAAACAGTGTTGGGCCTAAGCCCTTTTCAGAAACGATAATAGTTGGCCATAACCCAATTCAATATCAGTATCAGTATCAGTATGCACAAGGGCCTTAGCCCATCACAGTATCAGTAATAGATATACAATATCCAGTAGTAAAGTCCTACCCAACCAGCCTCTACACACCATCTCTGTCCAGCCCTACACTCCATGTGGGGATTAAATCATCCTCCCATCCCTACACTCTAAGTAGTACCGAATGCGGCACATAAACAGTAATTTGCAACTGAGCTACTAGATATTAGGCTTAAGAGCCTTTCAGTACACTTCCTCCAAATATAATCAACCCAACCCAATGTAATGCAACATATAAATAAATGTCATGCTTTCATGCAACTATTAGTAAACATATACATATTAGTAAACAGGTATACAGGCATACAGTTTATCAAGCTCAGTCCAATCATCATTTATTCAGTTCACATAATTAAGGGTCCAATAGTGTTTACAGACCACACAGTAGGTTCACAGTCGACTTGGGTAACCCGTGCAACCTTAGTAAACAATTCAATAAAAATGGGCTCACATGCCCATGTGGCTGGCCATGTAGGCCCACACACCCGTGTGGCCCACATGGTCCAAATTAGCCTTGGCCGTTTAGATCATAGGCCTGGCTCAAAATCCCCACATGCCGGTGTGGACTACCAGTGTGGCCCGCACGGCCCAATGCAATCCAGCCTGTGCGTCGCACACGACCTACCTGGCCATCACACGACCGTGTCCTTTGCACATGGCCTGGCCTTGTCAATCACATGCCCATGTTGTGGCATACAGCCTATCACACAGCCTACCAGACGGGCGACTGCACGCCCATGTGGCATCAATAGTGGGGTTTTTGGCTTTTTGCCAAATCTCGTTTTTTGCATTTCAGGTACACACCTATGTCGTTTTCGATATGTAAGCACTCCCAAGCAATCTTGAACCTATAATTAACCAAAATACTACTCAATTAATCACTTAATCAATGAATTAGAACCAACCTAAATGGGTTACTCAACTATTGAGCGATTGAAACTTACCCCCAACGCTTCAAATCGATTTGCTTACAAAGTAATACCAGAAGAGTCTCGATCCTAGTGATATTATGCTGCCCAAAACATCAGAATAACCCCTAGTCGAAAACCTAACATTCTAAACTACAAACCACATAAATTCACTTACAGAAATAAGGACTAAAAGTGTGATTGCAATCGAGATGGAAGCAAAATTGAAGGAAAAAGGGATGTGATCCATACAAACCACAAAAGTGTGATTGCAGTCGAGATTTACCATAGCTTTGATACCACTAAATGTAACACCCCTTACCCGTGTTCAATGCCGAAATAGTGTACAAGGTATTACCAGAACACAGACACATGCTCATGTACTAAATCGAGTCATAAATTTTCATTTAAATTAAAACTATTCATATTTCACCTTAAAGTCCCTTAAATGGGTCTATGAAGTCCAAAACATACTTTGGGAACAGGCCAGGACTAAACTGAGAACTTTCAAGAAAACTGAAAATTTTTCATGAAAAACAGGGCACACGCTAGTGTGGATTGGAACATGTCAGCGTGGGCAGGCTGTGTCCATCACACAGCCGAGACACACACCCGTGTCTCTGCCTGTGTACTCAATCTGGGACATTTTGTTTATGACGTCATCATTCATTTAGGGTTACATGACCAAGGCACGTGCCCGTGTGCTAGGCCATGTGGCATTTTGAATTTTTCAAAATTTAGTGCAAACTTTACACACCCTAAACACATGGCCGTGTGGCTACCCATGTGGTTACAAGTAAGCTATTTACCAAGCCCTTTGCCACCCTGACATACTTACACACTTATACCAATTTCCTTTCACTCATAACATGGTATTATTAAGCACTCAATTGGCCACATTCAAGACATAAGTTCATCATTCCAATGACACATTCCTCGAGCACAACATCTCACTCATTTTGCCAATAACCACATACAACTTACACCACCATTATTATACCACATTTATCACATTAACATCATGCACTAACTTATCTACACACATGTGCAACCATGCTCATTCATGAATTGCATAATTTTAACTTATAACATAACCAATAATAGCCACATTAAATGGCCTTATACAACAAAGACATTCAAATAGCATAGGCCAATATTTTAGGCCAACTCATAATAACATATAAACAATTAACCAAGTCCTTATACATGCCATAGACTCATAAATACTTGAAAACCTTTTTATATCGACCAATAGCTTGATACTGTGATTGAGTCTCCGGCAACCTCCAACTTGAGCTAGCATCTGTGACACTATAGGAAAAAGGAAAGGAAGGGAGTAAGCATTATAGCTTAGTAAGTAAGTACACAAATAAAAAGAAATTTATTAACATGCTTTTATAAATCGTCACAATATGTCCTCAAAATATTATAATCATAATTGCACACAGTTCAACTTTTTACTCATGCTCATCTCAAGATATTTACTTGAGTCATAGTCACTGAATTTATTATATCTAGAGCTATGGAACTCCAAATTTATATCCACTAATTTTACCTGAAACTAGAATCACATATCTTCTTACCATAAATTTTTCATAAATTTTCGATTAACCAATAACTACAGTTTATTCTTTAAAGTCTCCCTTATTTCACTGTTTAATATTTCCGACCCCTCTTCACTAAAAATTAATTATCTCATTGTACAGAATTCAGATGACATTCTTATTTGTTTCTCTTGAAAGTAGGATCATTAAGGAATTTAATCATATAAATTATATCCCATGATTATTTTTTTACAATTTCTAATTATTTTCCCAAGTCAAAATAGGGGATTCCGAAATCATTCTGACCCTATCTCACTAAAATTCTAATATCTCATAATATAAAATTCTTTTGCTTAGTTTGTTTCTTTTATTTGAAAATAGACTCAATAAGATTTAATTTCATATTTTATTCAACCTCTCATTCAATTTTCACCATTTTTGGTGATTTTTCAAAGTCACATAACTGATGCTGCCCAAAACTTCTTTATTTCAAATTTCACTCTTTCATGAAACATCATAACAATATGCTCAACATTCAATAACATAATTCAATAACATGATACAAGACTTTATCACTTCACTTATTCCTTTGCAACTTTACGACATTTCGATCACATACCGAACACATTGCTCATGAGTATACATATACATATACCTGCACTTATCACCACGTAGTCACACATAATTTCACTTAGTCGATTTTCCCGATAAACACTTCGGAATAATAACAGATACATGATGGTTCCATACATAGTACCACCGTCATGATTAATGCTATCCGGTACACATAGTATCCTACACTTCGTACTACACATGTGACCAATACCATTAGATACATGTAGTAGCCTGCACATAGTACTACACACGTGACCAAAGCTATCTGGTACACATAGTAGCCTGCACTTAGTACTACACATGTGACCATAACTATCTTATACTCATAGTAGCCTACATATAGTACTACACATGAGTTCTCATAACGTCCTTCGTATCCTTTTCTATTACGAAAGTTTAACCGGGAAATTTCTTACTTATTCTCACTTTGTCAATTTCATCCATAGTCAATCTCAATTCATAATTTACATCAAATAATCATTCAATATACAGCCACATCTTATGTAATATAACAAAATATTATAACATAAGTAAAAATGACATATTATTTACATACAAACTTACCTCAGTACAAAAATGATAATTTTTGTGTTTTAGTCCAAAACATTTTCTTTTCCCCAATCAAGGTCAATTCCTCGTCTTTCTTGATCTATAATAACACATTTAACTTATTTATTAGTCACATTATTCAATGTGACCCAAAAATCATATTATGGTAAAATTACATTTTTGCCCCTAAAGTTTCACATATTTACAATTTTGCCCCTAGGCTCTTAAACTGATTTTCATTCAATTTCTTTGTACTTTAAGCCTAGCCGAACCATTTTCATGCTTATAGCAGCCCACATTTTCCATTAAAATAGATTTTTAACAGATATTTCATAACTTTTACAAATAGGTCATTTTATGCATTTTCACCGAAAATCACTTAGTAAAAGTTGTTTCTCTAACCATAAATGTAATAGCCCAATTTAGACCCTAATCAGTACGGTGGTTTCGAGACCATGAATCCGAGTTAGAAAAATATCTAAAAATTATTTACTGTGTTTATTTTGTGTGAATTTGTGTCTGTAAAATTTCCGTGATTTAATTTTGCCATTTAGGTGTCCGATTAAATAAAAGGGCTTAATCACGTAAAATGAAAATTTGGTGGTTATTTTAAAAAGGGGATCGAATTGCTATTGGCTTTATAAATGGAAGCCTTTAAGTTGTAAATAGTCTAATGACATATTGAATGGATGGCATTAGGCATATATTATACAGTTTTGTTATAAATTCATTAAGGTTAATTTAGTAAACTAATAATATAAGTTATTATAATATAAAATATATCATGAAACATTAGTGCTCATTTTTATACTCACCATTGCCGAAACTTAAAAAAAAAGAGAAGAAATAGAGAAACCTAGGTTCGGCCATCCTTCCAAGCTCAATTCAAGGTTTGTTCTTAGTCGATTTTTGATAATTTTTACGTTTTTGAGATCGTTGCTAAGTTATTTACAAGACCCATGCCTAAATTTTTTATTTTGGTGAATATTTTAAATTTTTCCATTGTTGAAAGCTTGTGTTTCTTTGTTGTTTGATGGTAGAAAATAAAAGATATGTGATAGATTAACATGTTTTGTATTGGAATTATTTTGATGATTTTGAGTAATTAGGACTAAATTGCAAAAATAATAATTTGAGAGACTAAAATGTGAAAAAAATGAAATATATGGACTTGTATGAATATGGGTAAAATTTGGCCTAACATGAGTATGGTGAATTTTGTATATTTTGTGTTCTGTGTAATAGGGACTAAATTGTAAAAAGTGTAAATGTCAGGGGTAAAATGGTAATTTTCCCATTTATGTGTTTTTGGACTAAATTGAATGAAAATATGTTTGAATAAGCTTAATTTGAATATGTTTAGATCAAGAACCAAAGAAATCGGATTTGAATCGAAGGAAAACGAAAGTTATCGACTAGCTGTTCCGTTCCATTTTATATCGTCCGAGGTAAGTTTATAAGCAAATAGACGTACTTAAATTTAATTAAATGCAAAGTATATGTGCTGAAATGAAATATATGAATTTATATATGCTATTTCTGAATGTGTATAAACTTGGTAACCATGTTCAAGCATTTGTTTCAACCGAGTTGCGATGTCCGAAAGCCCCGTATGAACCTTAGGAATAGTTAGGATACATGTCATGACATAGGATTCCAATATATGTGTGCGAGTAAAACCATGGCATCGATATGTGACTCCGATATATGTGTACGAGTAAGACCCTATCTGGGACAGTGGCATCGATATGTGACTACATGTAAGACCACGTTTGGGACGTTGGCATTGTATGATATGTGTGATTATCCAAGTGTCCTATCCAATTCTGAATGGTTCATCGGGCATCGATAAGTTGGGAACGAAAGTGTAAAATGAGTTGGAATGACCAGGTATGAATTAGCTTGTTACCTATTTAAAATAAAGTAAGTAAGTAACTTGATTTTTGTTACAAATAATGTGTAATGCAAAAGAAGAATATACATGATTGTGGTATGAGCATTCGGTCTTATAAATGAATGATATGAATATTATAGAATTGGTTTTTGAATGTGTGTATACAAGACCACGTATATTCGGCCATATAAATATTACATGTACGCGATGTTATATTATGATTTTTGAGCTAGTGAATATAAGTATATATATATTGACATTTTGGCTTTGAAGGTTGGATGATAATTAATTATCTGGATCATATAAGTATTTGGCCAAGGTAGTATTTGAATATGTAAATATATTATTTATGAACCCTGGTTGTTGAAACTAAATGCGATAAAGATGATATATGATGGTTTAGTTTAATTGAGTTGATAATATTATTTAGTTGTTTTTTTTATTATGACTTGCTAAGATAACCTATGGCATGTATAGGCTGGATTACCTTATGAAATGTTGGATTTAATTCTGTATAATCTGAGCCATGCGAAAATGGCTTAATTTCTATGTTCGATATTGTTTAAGTTTGCTTATAGTTTGAGTTTATTTTGGTTATGGTATTTTATGCTATGGATGAATAACATTTGTGATATGTGCCTTGTTGTGCATCGAAGTCAATTGGTGATTCGGATATGGTATGAATGAATCGGTCATAATATATACATAAACGTTGTTCAACCTGTATGTGGTTAGTTAAAGATGAAAGAATTATTGATTTGATTACAAGTCATGAAGGTTATGAATTGATATGCTTGGGCTGATCTTTGAAATTTGGTAATGGTATGTGTTAATGATGGTGTAAGATAGAAACGATGTTATAATGATTTATAAAGAGTGATGTAAGTTTGGGTAAATGATTGTTTTAATTAATGAAAATATTTATTATAGCTAAGCCAAAATTTTACATATATGAATTTACTAATATTTCATGTCACATGCATGAGATGTATTTAGGTTAGTAAGTATTTATATTTGACCAGCAATGAAAGTTTGAACTACAATATGATATGTACTGAATATGATTAATTGATAACTTGGCTAAGTTATATATATATATATATATATATATGTATGTATTTGTGAACTTTATTAATATATGTGTTGTATACGTGTAATATATGTGAAAACATAGCTATAAGTATTTATTATTTGACATGGAAAATTGAATTAATGTTATTTGTCATTTAGATATTGATAATTAAACAAACAGGGTTATATGATTGATTGACTAGATTTTTTTTTTTTTACAACATGAATTAGTAAATTGCTGGTTTAGTAATGAAGTGATATTTGAATGAATTTATGGGCTAAGTTTATGGGTATTCGGTTTAAGTTATAAAATAATTATATGAACATTATTTTTTTTATCTTATATGATCATGATTGTTTAATGTAATTTTGGTTTATATGTATGATGATATGCCCATTATGAAATGTACCATTTCATGTTCTTTTGTTTTTGTCTCAATTGATAGTGGATTTATTAATGTGGCATATTACTATTACATTTGATATTACATGCGATATTGAATATCATGACATCATGATTTATATTGAGTACAAATATATAAATACGACTGTTGCGTATATTGTGAATGTATGGATGTTATGTTTGGTTCGGTAATATCTCGTAACTCCATTCCAGCGACGGATACAAGTTTGGGGTGTTACAATAAACATGCATAATCTACCATTAATCATCAAAATACACTCATATTCATCATGGGTCAAAATCCTAGACTTTAACCATATCTCAAATTAATGGTAGAAATAGATAGATCTTGTTACGAGGATTTCAAAAACGTAAAAATCATTAAAAACGGGACTAGAACAGACTTACAATCGAGCTTGGAAGCTTTAAAAACCCTAGCCATGGTTTTCGCTTGTGAAATTTGGCCAAGGCTTGAAGATGGACAAAAATTGGCTTTTAATTTTGTTTATTTAATCATTTAATCACTAAATGACCAAAATGCCCCTAACTTAAAAAAGATTCTGTTTCACCTATTTCATTTCCATTTTTGTCCAAAAAAATTAACCAATGGTCTAATTACCATTTAAGGACCTCCAATTTAAAATTTCATAACAATTGGACATCTCTAACATGTAGAACTCAACTTTTGCACTTTTTATAATTTAGTCCTTTTGACTAAATTGAGTGCCCAAACATCGAAATTTTTGAACGAAATTTTCACGAAATCATTCCGTGAAATTGTAGACCATAAAAATAAAATAAAAATAAATTTTTCCTCGTTAGATTTTTGGTCCCGAAACCACTGTTCTGACTAGGCTCAAGTTCAAGCTGTTACAATAAATCTATATGCAGTATTGTTCAGTGCGTGCATAACCAACAAAACAACATCAATAGTTTAAGACCTAATAGTGTTATATTTAAAAACATGTATGCCTAATTTTACCGGCACCCCTACACTTTCAAGTATTTTAGGTTAGGGGCATAACCTTTCCATAATTCGCATGGGGTACAATCTAATTTTTTATGAGGCACTCTATTAAGAATGTGATTCGTAGAAAGTATGGCCTCCCCCACATCGATTAGGTAAGCCAAAACTAAGTAGTAAAGCATTCAAAGACTAGTTTAATGCCTATCTTATTCAATAGACCACCAGTAATCAAATTTCTATGAAGTGCGGGTACATACAAAGCATTATTCAATGCCAAAGTTTTACCAAAAGTGAGTTTGAGTAAAATTTTTCCTTTATCGAGTACTTTTGATGTGCTTGAATTTCCCATGTAGACTTGCTCACCTTCATTTACCTTTTCAATTTCAGTGAACATTTTTCTGTTAACAAAGAAATGTTTAAAGGCATTTGTGCCTACAATCCACTTGGTGTTATTTTCGACCAGGTTTACTGCAGAAACCATAGCAACTATAACGTCATCTGAACTTTCGACGTGATTTGTTGATTGAGGTAGACATGTTTAAGCAGTAATTTATTTCTAAATTGTTGGAAATACAATCTATTGTAAAACAAATCTGTTAGCACTGACTAGAAAAAACTAAATGATTAAATATGAAATCAGATATTACTGTGCCGTGGTAAATCCACTACCTCAAAAACGAATTCGCCTTAATCAACATAATTGTATAGTGGACATCGTTCCTTAAGATTAACATAGTCCTTTGGTTTTTGTACACCCGAATATGGAAGATGGAACTCAATTAGTATTGCTCTTATTGGGAAATCATAGTTGGAACAATTCCTAGGAAAGTTTAGAGGGGTCACAATCAGTCCTGCTAAAAACCCATACTCCTAGATAGAATTTTCTCTAAAGTGATTAGGGAACAAAACGTCTAGCTTATAAAGAAAACACAAAGAAAGTGGAGGAGAGGAATGTTTTCAAAAAGAGTTGTTCTTTTCTCTGTTCAGTGTGTAAAAATGAGGAAACTAGTCCTCTATTTATATTAGTAACAGAAGGGCAATGAGGTAAAAAGGTATAGGCAATTTTGTAAAAAACTCATAACCACATCTCCATAAAATCTTCAACAACCCCCACTAAATCCTAAACAATTTTACATTACCAACACTTCGTAATTGCTTTACTAGTGTATGCTTGTCCATAGGAAAATATTGATCCACCTATAAAAGGAAGGAGAATCGAGGTTTTATTAGATAATTTGTCCTTGTTACGAGTACCTAAAACGGATAATAGTTTTCAAGCAAAGGAAAAATATTGGAGAGTACCTAAATCTTAGGAATTAAAGCAAGTACTTCCGCTTGATTCTTTTCTTTGAAATCTAAACCTTCAATGGTTATGCCATCATCTGTAAGGATTCTAGATTTCTTGGCTATAGCTTTTGTAGAGTTTGTATTGTATACTGTAACCATTCTTATAGTAACACCAGTAGAATGACAAGTAATGACAGATTCTTTGACACTAGGGCGAATAGGATCTTTAATACCCATAATTCCAATACAAGTATATCCAGAAAGTGGAATAACATTTTTAGAAGAGAAATCATTTTCCAAATCTATATAGGCAAGACAAATGTAGCCTTCCTTCAAGAATTTCTAGCACTACTCCCATTTGTTTCTTAGTAAAGATGAATGGCTCAACCTTTACAAGTTTTTGTGCCTGACATCCCGTTTTGGAATCTTCACCCAGAGATTGTTAGAAGCCAAACTAACTTCTCAAAGTCAAAAAAGCTTGAAGCTAATAATGGTTTTATAAATTGGTTTAAAATGTGACATTAAATGGGTTTACAAAGATGGCAAAATAGCAATATGGAAGCTTGTTTAAAGTTTCCTTAAGGATAAACAAATAATTGGCAATGAAGCTTATTGGATAAGCATGGATTTGTTGGAAGCTCCTTAAGCTTATTACACCAGTTTTAAGTCAATTTAAAAAACTATAAACAGGCTTAGTGTAATATATATTGTGAACAAAATTAAAAGTTTGTGTGATAGAAAACTAGTACCAGCTAGTATAGAGATAAAAAAAATTGTCTTTGTATTGTGTAATAAAATTATTTTTATTATTAATTCTGCATATGATTCCAAAAAGTGGTATCAAAGCTAGATTTGTGTAGTCGCCATAATGAAAAACATGATTCAATCGCAAATCCCAATATTTAAAAAAAACAAATTATAAGAAATTGGAGCATTAAAAGAAAGGCTTTGCTTGACTCTCAAGATTGTTGAGATATTGTTGAAGAAGGATATGATGAACCAAAAAATGCAGCTGCCAAAGCGACTTTGACAAACAAAGAGAAAAGAGCATTGAAAGAAGTTTGAAAATAAAGATAAGAGTGTGTTTTGCCTTATTTTTCGAGTTGATGAATCAACCTTTGAAAATTTTCAAATGCAAAGACATCAAAGGAAGCATGAGAAATTTTGCAAAAATCCCTTCAATAAGTCAAAAAGGCTAAAAAGTTATGTTTTCTGAGACGTTAAAAATAAAGGTTTCAAAAAGCATTGATGATTATGTCACCCGAGTGAAAGTGGTGGTAAATGGATATCATTTACCCATATCTTGGGCTATGAATTCCACTATTGTGAATGATGCTACTTACTACAGAAGTCCTATAGCCAACACACTAGCTTTCGGTTCTTTATTTATTCGAATTCAAGCTTTTAGTTACATCAAAGTATACGAGTCACACATACATAGTCCATCATCCTTTCAAGATTAAGGCATGTGACACTATGAACATCACAAGTGAATAAATCCTTAAACGGATTTAGATCTATTCTTCTTGGGTCTAGTCACATCTATGTCTCTATCTTATGTTAGTCATCTGCTCAAATTCTTAAGACAAGACATCTCCCCAATCGAATTTAATAGAAAACATATTAGTCATTCAATTGGTTTGTTCATTTTCGATTAGACAAAGGACATATTTAGGTTTGTCTACTAATATAAATTGTCATTCTGTATTACGATCCTATAACAACCTATTTTCAGTGGTATCAGAAATGGTAGTTTTGAAACCCCATTCTTCAATAATCGAGTTTGTTAATATTATTATTCAATATTAATGAGTCTATATTAGGATTAAATTGAGTTTTGGTATGGTAATTTTAGTGATTGAATGGTTAATTAGGGTACAAGGACTTAGTTCTAAAAATTGTAAAAGTCTATCACTATTGATTTTTAATTATTATAAGGGTTAATTATGTAATGCCCTTTATCCGTATTCAACGCCAGAACAGGGTACGAGGCATTACCGGAACACAATCACGTAAAATCATACCATACGAGACATGAATTTTGCATACTATTTAAAACTTTTCAATTTTCCTCTTCAAGTCCCTTATATGGGCCTGTGGGGCCCAAAACATACTTTGGAAATGATTTGGGACTAGACCGTGAACTTTCAAAAATTTTAGAAAATTTAATGCAAAACAAGGCACATGCCCGTGTGGTACAAGGACACGCCCCGTATGGGCAGGCCATATGATCACACACACCCATGTCCCTAGCCTGTGTGTATTTATTTTTCATTTTGAACCTACAGGGGTTTTCACACAGCTGAGCACACGCCTATGTCATAAGCTGTGTCCTTTACACGGCCGAGACACACGCCCATGTGAAAAAACCTAGACATTTTGTTTATGACGTCATCATGCATTTTAGGTCAAACGGCCAAGGCACACGCTCGTGTTTTAGCTCGTGTGTTAGCTCGTGTGACGTACTCAATTTTCCGTAAATTATATGCAGGGGACACACAGCCAGCCTACACGCCCATAGGGCAGACCGTGTATCACACACAGCCTAGACAAACACCCGTGTGTCTACCCGTGTGGACAATTATAAGGCTATTTACCAAGCCTTTTTGCCACCCTTAAAACAACCACATTCATACCATTATCAACAGCACTTCACAAGTCATAAACCTACATTAAAATAATTCAATTACCACACATTCACAACTTAATTCATTTCACACACATTACCCAAACATCATGCATGTATACAACCATTTACTCATCACATTTCCACACACAACCTTGTACTATCAATCATCCCACATAAGCAAGCAACTCATTCGTGAAATACCTCATCATATGCTTATAACAAAATCAATGTTAGCCACATCTCATGGCCTTATACAAAATGAAATACCAAATAGCATAGGCTTACACATTTTAGCCCAACAATTATGACACTTACAAAATGACCAAGTCCTATACATGCCATAACTCAATGTAAAGTTCAATATACCAAAAAGTGTTAATAGTGTGAATGATTCTCCGACGTCTTCCATATCCCGAGCTGACTTGGCTACTCTATAAAACAAGAGAAGAGAAAGGGGAGTAAGCTTTAAACTTAGTAAGTCTATATGCAAACGATAAACATCAAAACCACATAATGATCAATCAAAACATAACTCAACTATCTCAATGATTCAAATCTTATAATATCACTTACTCGTCTCACATCTTACCCAACATTCCCAACACTTACTACGCACAAAGAATCATACATTCTCACATTTATTCCCTGCACCTACTAATCACAACAATGCTCATGATTTCACTTAAATAATTTCTCAACATACACTTAGGTATAGTAATCCATGCAAAATGAATCGCACATAGCCTCTCATATTAACAATAATAAGGTGGTTTCACACTTAGCCCACCAATATCAATAATTCACGATGGTTTCGCACATAGCCCATCAATATCATTACTTCACGATGGTTCACACTTAGCCCATTGATATAAATCATCAACAAGGTGATTCGCACTTAGCTCATCAATTTCAACAATTACCCTGTGGTTCGCACATAGCCCACCATTATCCATTATCAATATTTCACGAAACTTATCTGTATCCTTACTTTTCGTAATTTCATCCAATAACAATAATATTCATTCACATTTCATATAAGGTATCCAAGAGTAAAAACATCAAATAAAGGATGTATCATTTACATATAAACTTACCTCGGTACAAAATGTGTCAATTTGCAATTTAGTCTGAAACACTGCCTTTGCCCCTGTCAAGGTCGATTCCACATTCCTCTCAATCTATAATGACACATTTAACTTGTTTAATACACACATTACTCAATTTAGTCCAAAATCATCTTACGAAAATTTTTGTAATTTAGCCCTTAACTTTCTCAATTTTTACACTTTAGTCCCTAGGCTCGAAAATTGAAATGTTTTCATTTTTCACACACCCAAGCCTAGCCGAGTCATATCCTCTTCTATAACAGCCTACAATTTTATTTCATCTTTTACAAATAAGTCCTTTTTATCAATTTCACCAAAAATCATCTAGTAAAAGATGTTCACCACACTTCAAACTTTCATATTCTACCACTAGACATCAAAATACATGTATGTCATTCATAGGTAAAATTTTAAATATAAACCCTAGCTCAAATTAGTGGTAGAAATAGCTAAATTAAGTTACGAGGATTTTAAAAATACGAAGAACATTAAAAATGGGGCTTGAAGTCACTTACTTTGAGCTTGAAAAGATGACAAAACCCTAGCTATGGAGTCTCCCGAAATTTCAGCCAAGCATGGAAAAGATGGACACCAATTTTGACTTATTTTCCCTTTTTTATTTCTTTAATTATCCAAATGACCAAAATGTCCCTCACTCATAACAAGAATATTTTGTCCCTTCCGTGGGCATTTTTGTCCAAAACAAAATAAAATGGTCTCTTTACCAAATAAAGACCTCTAATTTAAAAACCCATTTCAATCAAGTACCTTTATGAATTTAAAACACATATTTTCCACCTACTGCAATTTAGTCCAACTTATCAAATTGGAGACCTAAACAATAAAATTTCTCAACCAAAATTTCACACAAGCATTCAATCACTAAATAAATCTTAAAACTCAATCGAAATAAATATTTTAACCTCATATTTGTGGTCTCACAACCACTATTCTGACTAGGCCCTAAGTCGGGCTGTTACAAATTAGATTTACATTAGGGTTAAAAATGGAAATTTAACCACTTTAATAGTTGGTGGACGGTTGGATGTTTTTGATTAAGTAATTCTTATATTAAAATTATGTTTAAAATAATAAAAAAATATGTAAAAGTAAAACAATCATTTCTATCTTCTTCTCCATCATCCCTGACCAAAGAAAACCTAAAAACCATTATTTTCAACTTCAAGCTATTCGGCTATAATTAGGTAAGTGTTCCTAAATCAATTTCTTGTAATTTTTATGTTTTTGAGATACCGAATGTTTGATCTAGATAGCCCAAGGACTATATTATGAAACTATTAACTTTTTGAAAAGTTACCATTGAAGGATTCTTGAAGTTTTTAGTGTTAATTGCTTGCATGTTAAGCTTAAATAGTAGTAGGACTAAATTGTAAAATGAAATTTTGATAGTTTTGCTATTAAGGACTAAAATGTAAAATTTGTAAATAGTGGGGTGAAAATTATATGTTACATGCTGCTAGTAAGTTAGCTAAGGATGAATTTGAGATCAGTTTTGAAATCAAAGCTCAAATTTGAAATTTATGATATTTTCAATTTTAGGGACTAAACTGAAATAAATGCAAAATTAGAGAAAATATAATATAGATGAAATTGAACTACTATATAACTTTAATATGTTGTTAAATGATATTTGGAATAGGTGATTGAGTTAAAATATGGTTTAGATCAAGATTTTCAACAACAAGAAGAGTTACGCGGAAAAAGGAAAACTGTTGAATAGTCATTAACATCTAAATCGTTACTGTTTTGTCAGGTAAGTTCATAAAATATAATCAAGTTTAAATTGTTTTTGTATTATTTTTAAATGTGTATTTATGTTTTAATGAAAGTTTAATTGGTTATGATTTAGTACACAAATTGAATATTTAAACTTAATTGAAATGGAATGTTACTGAATGAAAACGTTGAGATTATTCTCAATAAACTTAGTAAAAGCCTCGTACACGAGGTTACGGGTTAATTCCCAATGATTTTGAGCTTCAGCATTTGTTGTAAACTCGAGGATACATGTGACACAGGTTTAGCCTGGACAAGTAACCTGATGTCATTTTATAGGTTTGGTATGGATGGGTAACCTTACATGTATATTAAGCCTTGGCTAGGCTATTTAGTGTGTGGTTAAAAGTTTAGCCCAGACGGGTAACCTGACACTAATGTATATGATTAGCTCGGACAAGCATTTGGTATTATTTTACCTGTGAACTGAGTTCTTTTATAAGTTTTCATCGAGTAAAACAAAATATGAAGAGTGTGAAACTATAAAGTTAATGTTGGCATATGTTAGCTCGGAAGGATCAACTCAAAATTGCTGATAGGGAAGTTGAATTGGCATTTGAGAAATTGTGATGGAAGCAATGAAAAAAATGCAACAAAGAACACAAGGATTTATAGTGGTTCGGCTCCAATTGCCTACTCCACTACCTTAACTCTCTACAACTAAGAATTTTCTCCAAATTCACTAATTTGGTAACCTTTAAGGATAAGGTTTAACCTTATAACTCCCTTAAGATTTATGCCCCAAAATCTTAAGATTGCATTCCCTTAAGTTTTCTACCCAAACCTTAATAATTAACCCTCTCTCAAAGGGAACAAAGAAGCAAACTAAGAAGTAATCATTACAAGATCAGAATGTTTGTTAATTAAGCACTAATACAAAGAAAAACACTTGAGCTAAATGAATAAAATGAAAGCTCACAAGTTCTTACAAGAAAAGGTATGAAAGAATTAAGCTCTTAGGTCAACCATCCAAGATTTCCCAAAAATCCTTTAGATCAAAAGGTTCTCCAATTTTGTTACTACCCCACAAAAAAGAATAACCTTCATATTTTAAATTCAATGTATTGTTAAATGGACTCAGCCATCCAAAATCAAATCTTGAAGACTCTTGAATTAAACTTTCTCCAAATATATATGTTGTTAACATAAAAGTTATTATACTCATTCTTCAGAGTGAATTTTTAAAAAATCTAATTCTTTAAAATAATTACTGGATTAGGCTAGTTTTTTGTAAAATTACAAGATTGGGTCGAAATAATGAAAATGCTTTTAGCTAGAAGCATTTTTCTTTTGATTCATTTTTAGGGTTAGGGTTTTATTTTGTAAAAATAGGGTTAGAGTTTTGTAGATTTTAGTGTTTAAAATTGTGTAGGGTTTTGAGTTATTTTTAATTTTTTTAAGTTTTTATATATTATTTAGCCTTTTTATAATTTTTTGAGATGTAAAGTTAATAATTATTTAATTTGATATTTAGAAGCATCATTTTTACATCAATCGTATATTTGAATTACTTGAACTGTAAAATTCAATTCAATTCATAATTGAAACTCAAACTACTCGATTTGATTAAATCTTAGCTTGTAATTTTTTTTTTTTTTTGAATGCAACTGAGTTTTGACCATTTTTTTCATAAGAGGTTGAAATGACAACACAAACCAATTTTGATGCAAAAACGATATTTACTTAAAAACATTTCATATTCAATATCGATACAATCTTATCGACTATAACTTAGTAAAACAATTAAAATTTACATGAGGAGCACAAAAAAATCATTCATATCCTCGATCAGAATATGTACCATATCGGAGTGGTTGATGGTTGAAAGCTAGATTTCTTCTTAGTTCAAGCTGTATACTGGCCTCTTCACCTTGATCATTACATCTTAGTCCGTAGTTGATTACGATCGGTTGCCATCGTGTATCTTTAGTTCTAGGAATAGGTGGTTGCGAAGATGTTCCACCTTGGTAGAACAATTGTAACACCCTAAACCCGGCCCAAACGTTATGGCCAGATCTGGTGTGTCACATGGATAAATGATTCAATTACAATCATCCTTTTATCAAAACGTTATGTTGTTCGTTGTAAAACCATGTTTAATAGCTTGTAATTATTGAGCATTATCAGATTTAGAAACCGTATTAATTACCAAGTAAAGTTTGTATAAAAAACTCATTGTTGTGTTATCCAATCATTACGTAATGCATGTTTAAAATGTTTTATTAAGTTTGAAAAGCCGCATAGACTAGTCTACCGATGTAAAACAAGTAATAAAGAAACCCAAAACAAAATACTCGAGTGGCCTTATTACAACATAAATCCAAAATTTAAAATGGAATATAAATAAATTAAATTATAAGATAAATTAAACCGGAAACATGAACCACGTGGCCACCCCGAATCCCTCTAAGCTCCTAGTCCCCTATGGTTGGGGGTTACCTGCATGGATGGAAATAATAGGGTGAGTTTGTGATGACTCAGTGTGTAATATAACCCAACAAGTGTCAAAGATCAGCTAAAACTCTGTCTGGGCCGAAGCCCTATTCAGATACAGATCAAACTGGGCCTTGGCCCTTTTCAGAAACAGAGTGGGCCTTGGGCCCATTTCAGATACAGAACAGAATATATATAAATGTATGTATGCAAAGCCCGATCCCAGTCCAGCCCAACACACCACCCGTACTAGCCCATCACACCATGTGGGGAATAACTTAACCCACCTAGCCCTACACACCACAAACGCAGCAGAGCTGCTAATTCAGAAATCGTGGCAGAGCCATCAGAACAGAAATACGAGGCGGAGCCTCTAAGCAAATTACGTGGCAGTGCCACTTTACAGAACTTCCTCCGTATCCATAACCCAACCCCATGCAATCTAAGGTATAACATGACATAAGCATACAGAATATCAGATACAGTTACATCCAAATCAGTCAACTATTTCTAGGGGTAAAACAGTCATTTAACATCTAGGGGTAAAATGGTAATTTTTATCCTTAGGGGTATTTTGGTCATTTAGCTACATTTCGAGATTTTAGGCTTAATACGACCTTCTAGTAGACTTAACGTTGCTCCGAGCGACTCAGAAAGTCCATAAGTCATAAAGTGAAATCGAGCCCCACAACCCCTAATGGGCCCGACGGAGCCCACTTGCTTATGTGGCCTGCTCAATCTAATTTTACGCATATTATCTCAGATTTAATATCCAATATACTAGAAATTACTTACCGCAAACTTTTACCCATATGGGCCCGTAAGCCCATTGGGCCCAATTTCAGCCCATCGAGGCCTAGAACAGCCCAAGTGCACGAAAACGCTCACAGCAGCCCTAAAGTCCAATATTCCAAATTCATGATTCTGGATTAACCCACGAGCGTTCGCACGCTCGCAAGCCCTCGAAATGCCGGCATTTTGACATTTCGACTTTTCGGCTTTTGCCGATCTAAGCTACTAGAGGGTGTCGTTACACACCTGATTACGATTAATGTCAAACGATCCTGCGAATGATTAACCTAAAGCAATTTAACCACAACGTCAAAACATAATCCAATTGAAAATCAACACCACTTGACTTACTTATTCGGCAACCACTAACATACCACCATCAGTTACCTTTGTTGAAATCTAGTTCCAACCACTAGATTGCTTCGCTATTCTTATCTACTAATCACCCTCCACGAGATCCACCTTCACGAAAAGCTACAAAACACAAGCAGACATAAAAGAGAAAACTTAAGCCGGCCCTCAAGTAAGAGATCCAAGCCGATTAGTACAAAAAGGAAATAAAGGTTTCGGCTTTTCATCTACCACTTACAAGGAAGAATAGAAAGAATAGAATACTTACCCCAAGAGTTCGCTTGATTGTCTTGACAAAAGAGAGAACCATCGATCACTAGCTTAAGCCCAGATCTATTGTAGATCTAGTTAGAACGTAAGAGGACGAGAGATCTAAGGGATTCGGCTATGAAGGCCGCACAAGAGGAGTAGTCGATTGAGAAAAAAGATAATCGGTTTAAGGATGTGCTTAACGGACTAGGGTGATCTTTTGAGAATAGAAGAAGAAGAAGTTATGAAAGAGCAGGAGATGGCGACAGAGAGATGAAAGACTTGAAGGTTTCAGCTTTTAGAGTAGAGATAAGGAGGGTTCGACCAAAGAAGAAATCGGCACAAAGAGGCTAAGTATTTCGGGATTTCGGCTTTTGGAGAAATCGGCCAGAATAGGTTTTAGGGAGATCAATTTCAAACAAATAAGAAAAGAAGAAGAAGAAGAAGAAGATAGGTTCGGCTCTTGTGTCAATCAGCCAAGAGAAGATTGAGAGTTTAGGGACTTTTGGTTTTCGGAGAAAGAAAAGAAGAGAGAAAGGAAAGAAAGGTATAAAGGGCACACTTCAACTTTACCTATTTGGCACTAAAGAATAACCAAAATGCAAAACTCGAAAGAATGCGAAAAAGAAATCGGCACACACCCTACCACAAATGCTGAAAATGTTAAACCTTACCTCCCCCTAGCCAAATTGCACTTCAAACAACCCCATAATCGACCAACACTTCCTTCTCATCTCATCCCTAAGTTTTCTCCTTGAAAATCTCCCCTTATCACTCCTTAGTCCAATCCCATGAGCAACTCAAACACCTTCCCTCAGAGTTTAACTTGGAGTCCACCTCTTACCATGCTCATGCAATAAAATAAAATAAATACCTTGCTCACAAAGGGATTCGAACCTTAGCTCCACCTCCCTAAGCTTTAAGTGGCACTACCTTGCCACTTTACCACAGGTTTACTTGTGCCATAAAACCCAAACATTTATTCAAAAGCCCGCTCTGCCTAAGTTCATTTTCACATAGCGTAAAAATTAAAATTCTGCCAGGCTTCAAACTTAAACCCAAGCCTTCTAAAGGTCCACTAAACACACTCAATTCACTACTTCAGCACATCAAGACATATAAAAAACATAAATTCAAGCAAGAATTCAAAAACCCTAAAAATTGGGGCGTTACAACAATGATCTTGGAAGTGTTTGCGATACCATCAGTGTAGGGGTATAACTATATTGTGTCTCATACACCGATGGTAGAACAATCAAACTTTCGATCAGTACCCCAAACATAAGCGACTTATACATCATCGTCGGATTCATTATTGTTTGAAACATAAATGGCATCGACGTGTAATATACCTGAGACGGAGATCCACAAATAAAACTTGACATCAATGTAGAAACAAAAAATGTGGTGCACTATGTAGTGCTTATGTAAAAATGACAAGGTTAGTATAAGCACCAAAATAAGTCGAGCCATACGGTGTCGGTTCTTGCGTAGGTGTAGAAGATGGACTCACCTTGACAGCTGCTCTAGACCTTGCATGCCTAGGTGCCCGTCATGGCCTCCTCATATGCGATTGCCTACCCCTAGCTTCACTAGCAAATATAGCTTGCCATTGACCCTAAACATTGGCATGTACTCCGGATCGTAGCCTAACTCTAAAGCGACAATGGTCTTGCGAGTAGGTAAAAACTCATACCTATTGTTTTAAATGTTAATATATTGCACATGGAATATAAGCCAATGCTCATCCGTTCTCACCCGCAAGTCAATATGATGCAAATCTTCATTGTTTTAGGGTACCGACAGAATCAATTGCCTAAACTCGAATTGTCATAATAATCTACCGACTCATGTATCTCCACTGTAGTGTACACTACCAATGACACCTTCACGTAGATGTTGGGATTCACCAAGAATTCGGATGGGATGTATTATTGAATTGTAGGATTGGAGCATGACGTCAATTCAAACTATATTAAAATAATAAAAATTTTAGTTATATATATACTATTAATTTTTAAATCAATTATGTTAATATTATATAAATTCAAATTTAAAATATACGTACCTCCACTTCTGATCATTAGTCTAACAGAAGTTGTATATCTTGAAGCTCATCTAATAGTTCTACGTAATTTAACCCATGGTTCCACCTATAGAAATAATATGTTAACACGATAATTTAAATTTTACATAATTTTTAATTTTATTATGGTAAATATATAATCTAATGAATTTTACCTTGTTACGAGTGGGATTTTATAAAGGTAGTCCGCTCAAGGACGTAAAAATGGCTGTTGGTACCATGCCCATGATTGCAGTAGTAGTATGCATCCATCGATTTTAATTTTTTGTGGTTTTGCTGTTCAACACATTTCTCAATACAATGTCACCAACACGACTAACCCCCAACTGAGTCCGTCTGCTTCTCTAAAGTCGACGGGTTTTAGTAGCCACCTTAAATGGACAAGATTTTGTGACTTATCGGGCATTAGAAGACCCCTGGTGATCATAAGAATGTATGCTCAAGCATGTTGTTCCTTTGCACTCCATTCAAATCTGTATCGAGCCCACCAAAATTTCTTTTTAACCAATTCACATATATCCGGGATCCAATAATCATTTTTGAAACCCTCCTAAAAAGTTGATCGCATACGTCTCTCCAATCGATTGCAACAACTGACCTAATCACTACCGGCCCTGTCACATCCCAAAAAGTAGGTTAGTAGGAATTGGGTTAGTGAAACCAAGAGTGGTCACGTCTTGTTTTTGAATTAAGGTTGTGGAAATTTTATCAAGTGAATTAATTTGGTTCAATGGTTAAACGTTGTGTTTGTGTGTGTGAGGTTTTGTGTTCAAATCTCTTCCCTTGAATTTTTGTTAATTTTTCCCAACCCTTATCTTTGAACTTATAGCTTATATATTATTTTCGCTCAATTGATGACACAATAAGCCTGCGGGTTCAATGGTAAGGTGTTAGCTTACCCTTTGGTCCTGTGTTTGAATCCTGTTGTGTGTAACAAAAGAATTCTTTTTATTTTCCTCTGTTGTAACATCCACGACTCAGGAAGTGGGTCAATTTCAAACATTTTTGAAATCTGATTAGATAACATATATTATCCCCAAAAACCTCTCCACTCTTGCTTTTCACTTTCCCACTTCCCTCTCTTTCCCCCTTTTTCTTAACTTTTGATTTTTGCACATTTTTCACTTTTTCATTCTTTTGTTATACTTTTTTCTTTCTTTTCAAACATTCTTTCCCTTTTGTTACCATCTGTAGTTTTCTTTTTCTTTATTTTGGTTAGGGTAACTTCTTTCCTAGTACACAAACTCTGTCTTGAAACAACAAATAATCATTTACTTTAAATTTGAAACTCTAATTCAGAAGTTATTGCACATTAAACATTTTTTTTTACTTACAATTGATTGACACATTTCAGAGCTTTACAAATTTGCTGAATAAACCTCAATTTGGCTTTTCACTCAGTTAATATCGAATTCTATCTTGAAACAACAAACAATCATTTACTTTAAATTTGAAACTCTAATTCAGAAGTTATCTAACATTAAACATTTTTTTACTTACAATTGATTGACACATTTCAGAGCTTTACAAATTTGCTGAATAAACCTCAATTTGGCTTTTCACTCAGTTAATATCGAATTATCATTAGTTAATATTATTCACATATTTGTCACAACAATTTAAGGCATCTTTGCTGTCTCAATTTAGATATTTTTGACATCAATTACTTTCAATTCTTGTTATCATTATTAAGTTACAATATTCACCAAAAATCAATGTCGCTAACCATTCAATGCAAACACATTATCAGTTATCTCTAATTCACAGTCAATATAACTCCTTTCATACAACTTAACTATATGTAAGCATAAGCTATCACTATACATTCTTGAATTAGATCACTCCTTAAACCATTCAATGACGTATGACTGAAAATCATAAACTCTTTACTCGACTTAGCTGAAACGAAACTGATGCTTCAGTTAACAATATTTTCAACTATTTTCAACTTTATAAACAAGTACCATACCAATCAGTCTTCACAATCGTGATGACTTCCTCAATCACAACAACTTTAATTTACAATTATGTTTCCAAATTAAATTTGATCTGACAGATATAATTTTGTATCATGTTTTCTAAAATATGAGTCCTTCATCCAGACTATCCATCCATTTACTCTTGAACGTACAAAATCTATTTCTATACCCGAGAATAAACTCACACACATGTAACTCAGACATACAATTCATTGCAATCTCTTCAGGATATTAATTCAAAGATCCTTTTTAAAATTTGCATAACTAGAATACATTACATCACATTTCATCCTTACTCATTGACATATATCAAGATTTACATGGAAGTGATAACTAAATTTGAACCTGATCTTCTATCGTCTACACTTTTGCCAATGTTACTTCTCTCTCAAGAAAACTAGAAAGGATTTTATAATAAGGTCATCTCAACTACTAATTTTTAAAGCATTAAACTATACCGAAGTCATCTTCATAAGATAAATAACCAAAATGCCACAATAAGGCCGACATCTCAATCGTAAACTTAAATAACATCCCAGCTGTTAACAATACATTTTGAACACAAAAGAGAATCAAATATAGTTTCAACAGCAATTAATGCAGAAACACAACTTCTATATACCACTGTACTCGCATGATCAATCTAAAAATTATAATCATAATAAATATAACCATCTCAATCAAAAGAATATCCTTTACAAATAACCACATAGAATCACAATAAAACCGAGGTAGCAAAATCTCAAAACACAAAACTATACAGAATTTCTGGAAATTGCAATTCATATAGAATGATAAAGGTCTCAATGATATCCCAGAGAGATTTCAGAAATGAACATCATTCATAAGCATTGAGATTAACTGTAACAGAAGCAATATAATCTTCATGTATATTCAACAGAACAATAACCAGTAGAAGCAGAATACTAGTATCACATGAGTTTTACCGTCGACTTTCCTATCAAAAGAATAGAATAAGATACCAGAGAAAAAATAGAGCAATGCTGATCATAACCCAAAAAGTCTAACAATGCTTTCATCTATCAGTATGTCTAGCCAGTGTTCTCATACGATAAGAATTTCATCAGAAAATGAACAATCACATATATCCTGAGGATAAATGAACACAAAAAATATCCAAGAGAGATCATCATAATCTATTTGATTGCAACTGTTACATTTAGACATCGTTACGATTCAAATATCATTTCTCTGACTAATTCTATCATCACTAACCCCGTATAAATTCCATTCATTAACAAAAATCAATCTGAAAGAAATTTGAGCAAATACATACTTTAGACATCAAACCTAAATGAGTCGATTAGCCGAAATTAACTTTTTCTTTAACCGTAACATTGCAAAATCCGAATGGTCTTTAGAATAACCTGGTATCTTTTCCAAAATTATATTCACTTGCCAAACTATTATTAATTCTGACCATATTGTTAGTTGTTCCTTTACTGAATTCTTTAGTCTCTCACTCGTAAACTCATTCAGCATAGATCTCATGAAATTTTGTCATAGAATGACACATTTGGTAAGGGGGTGAGGTCGTAAAGCCTCTAACTTGACTCTCATATATACTCGCATGTGAATTAACATTCACCATCGTCATAATATCATCATAGTTATATAACTCATCGTAGGCAAATTAACACACATAATTATGTTGCACAAACTTTTCGATTATCTTATTCAAACAAGTTAGGCACATAACATCATATGAGTGCCAAACAACATGGATGCTTATCACAATATAAACTTTCATTTCGTTTCACTTTTCCATATTTCAAGGATAATTCCCATTGAACTATTGTAGTTTCGATGGATATTTGGGTTGTATGCTCAAAGTATACATGTTAAAAATCCTTCAATTCACATTCAAAAGTGCCCCTTTTTGGTACATATTCATAGAGCACACTCTAGAGTCACACATGATATAACAAGATTGACAGTCTAGGCTAAATCCTTTTCATAACATTTATAACATTTTATCTATTTCATAAATTTACCATAATCCATCAAAATACAACGTTCAATCGAAACAATGACATTTTATCCATAATTCTCAATTTATGGTTATTTCATTTGGTACATCATCACATACATATCATGAACTATTATTTATACCTTTCCAAGTTTCGACTCATCACAAACACACTTTCTAATATCTTAGTATCACTTTCAGCATTTTCGAAAATAGCTCGATTGGAAAGCATCTCTGCCTCAACAAAACAATTTCGTTAGAGTCAGGAGACATCACACTATCACAGGTAGTAATATAGCATGTATAGCTAGACTCACATATGCTATGCTAGTCCTAAAATCAACTAAATCATAGCTCTGATACCACTAAATGTAACACCCCTTACTTGTGCTCTATGCCGAAATAGGATACAAGGCATTACTAGACTTAAACACAAGAGATTGTACAAACTGAGTCATAATTTCCATCCAAATTTAAAACTATTCACATTGTAATAGCCCAATATAAGGCCTAAACGAAATAGTGGTTACGAAACCACAAATCCGAGGTCAAAATATTTATTCTGATTGAGTTTTAAAATTTATTTTGTGTTTACAATATTATGTGAAATTTTCGTTACAAAATTTTATTGTTTGTGTGTTCAATTTGATAAATTGGACTAAATTGCAAAAGTAGTAAAAAGTGCATTCTAGAAGGTAAAGGTGTTTAATTGAAATGCATTTTATTTATATTTTTTATGGTTTACATTTTTATAAAATTATTTTGTAAAAATCTCGTACGAAAATTTCGACGTTTGGGCACTCAATTTAGTCAAAAGGACTAAATTGTAAAAACTGCAAAAGTTGAGTTCTACATGTTAGAGGTGTCCAATTGTTATGAAATTTTAAATTGAAGGTCCTTAAATGGAAATTAGACCATTTTTTAATTTATTGGACAAAAATGGACAAGAAATGGGTGAAAAAGATTTTTTTTAGTTAGGGGTATTTTGGTCATTTAATGATTAAATGAATTAAAAAATCAAATTAAAAGCCAATTTTGACTCATCTTCTTCCTAAAGGCTGAAAATAGCATGGAGAAACCATGGCTAGGGTTTTTCAAGCTTTTAAGCTCGATTGTAAGTCCATTCTAACCCCGTTTTTAATGATTTTTACGTTTTTGAAATATCGGTAACATGATTTCTCTATTTCTACCATTTATTTGAGCTAGGGTTTTATTTCAAAATTGATCCATGTTGAAAAATTGTGTATTTTGATGTTTTATGATAGATTATGAGGTTTTAAATTATGTTGAACAACTTGTGCTACTCAGTTTTAAGTGAAAACGAGTAAAACGACATAATCAGTAAAAATACCTAATGTTCATAAGTATATGTTAGAGTGAGAATTTGATGTTTCCATTAGTAAATAAATGATCAACATGTTCTAAAACATAAGAATTAGGGAAAAAGCTTAATTTCCGAGCTTTGGGGATAAAGTGTAAATATGTAAAAGTTTAGGGGTAAAATTGTAATTTTTCCAAAGTTGGAGTTAAGGACTATTTTGATAAATGTGATTATTAAATAAGTTAAATGTGTTATTTTAGATCAAGAAAGACGTGAAATCGACATGGATCAGGGAAAGGAAAAGATTGTGGATTAAATTGTAAAATTTCTATATTTTACACTGAGATAAGTTTATATGTAAATAATGTATTGTTTTTATTATCTTATGATATTTTATTTTGTGACATGTGAAATAAGTTTTAGTATTGTACAATTAATGGACATAAACGGTGATTGTGGTTGATGAATTGAGATTAAATGGGGAAATCTCGGTTGAACCTTCGGAATGGAAAAACATGGTGCTAAGTGGATATACCACGGTTATGCGTGTAACATGGTGCTAAGTGGATTTGCCATGATTACACATATTGATACATGTAACGTGGTGCTAAGTGGATATGCCACAGTTACATATATTGATTCATTAACGTGGTGCTAAGTGGATATACCACGGTTAAACATGTAACGTGGTGCTAAGTGGATATGCCACGGTTATACATGTTAATTTGAAAAGTGGCGCTAAGTGCGTATGCCACAATTACATGTTAGTCCAATAGTGTGGTGCTATGTGCATATACCACTAAGTTGGGCATTAATTACAGAAGGTGGAGCTATGTGCTAAAACCACCGGATATTGTTACTTTTCGAAGTGTTCACCGGGAGATACAAGTTTGCTAAATGAAATTTAACATGAAAAATGTGGGGATAAATACCGGAATATGAATATATGAGTTTTGAATTATGAGTTAGATATGTGATTGAATTTTGATAAGATGAATATGGATAAGTATTAACTTGAAAGTTGACAATCAGAAATTTTAGTGAAAGAGTTAAATTTTGGAATAAACAGTTTCAAACAGCAGCAGAGGAGTGAATTTGAAAAATCACCAGAAATGGTAGAAATTGAATTAGAAGATGAATGAGATATTGAATTAAAAATTATTGAGTCTATTTTCATATAAAAGAAATAGAGCAAGCAAAAGAATTCTATATTTTGAGATATTTATATTTTTTTGAGACTGGTTGAGAATGACTTCGTGATCCCCTGTTCTGATTTAGAAAAGTAATTAAAAATTATAAAAAAATATTTATGGAACATAATTTATATGGGAGGATTCCTTATTTAGTCTATTTTTAGTAGAAACAAACGTGAACATCTTTCGAGTTCTGTATAAAGAGAAATTGAAATTTAAGTGAAGAGTGGTCAGGACTGTAGGGTAGCAAAATAGGGTAGTATTTAATGAATAAACTGTATTAATTGGGTTAACCAAAAATTCTAAAATTTTTATGGTAAAAATAAATATGAGTCTAGTTTCTGGGAAAATTTACGAATCTTAATTTGGATCTCTGTAGCTCCGGATAAAAATAATTTAGTGACTGGGACTTGAATGGACAGCTTGTGCTGATTTTAAGTAAATGATACTTTCATGTGAGATTAAGATTGTATAATGGTGGAGACATATTTTGGGATTTATAAATGCCATTAATAATGTATTATTATTGTTTATTGTTTACATATTCACTTACTAAGCTATAATACTTACTCCCTTCCCTTTCTTTTTCTTATAGAGTTTTAGATGCTAGCTCGAGTTGGAGGTCGTCGGAGATACTATCACACTATCATGCTGAGGTTAGTATTAAAAGATTCTGAAATATTTATAAGTTTATGGCATGTATAAGGACTTGAATATATATATGTTACTGAATTGGCCTAGAATGTTAGCCTAAATTAATGGAAATTTTATTGTTGTATAATACCATGTGATATGACTAATAGTAGCTATGTTATGAGTCATAATGATACAATACATGAATAAGTATGCTTGCATGTTAGTAAATGAATTAATGTATATATGATAAGAATGTGATTAGATTCTAAATTGAAAGAAATTTTATAGCCGGTTTGTGTATTTGTAAGTGCAAAAATCCAGTGATGCCTCATACCCTGTTCCGGCATTGACCACAGGTAAGAGGTGTTACACACATTCAGTCATATCATTCCTAAAGCGAGCCTACAAGGCCCAAAACATGCATTGGGAGCGATTTGGGACTAAACTAAGAACTTTCAAGAATTTTACAAACTTATAAAAATTTTGCCCTAAACAGGGGTCACACGCCCGTATGGATATGGGACACGCTCGTATGGGTAGGCCTTATGGTCACACACGCCCGTGTCTATACCCCATGTAACTCTCCGTTTATGATGTCATCAGCCAAATGAAACCACATGGCCAAACCACATGCCCGTGTGCTAGGCCGTGTGACGAATTTAATTCTCGCAAAATAGGTGCAGACTTCACATGCCCTTGGCACGCACCCGTGTCCAAGGCTGTGCCATCCACACGGCTAAAACACACACCTATGTCTATGCCCTTGTGCTCCATATTGGGCATTTTGTTTCTCAAAATTAAGGTGCAGGGGACACACGGCCTGTTCACACGCCCATGGGGTTGACCATGTGTCACACACGGCCTAGACATACGCCCGTGTGTCTTCCTATGTGGACAAAGACAAGGCTATTTACTTAGCCATTTTGCCACCCTGATTCACGCATACACTTATGCCATTTCAATATGACTACCATCATACTCAACATTTACCATATTGGTACACCAGATCACAAAGCATAATATATATATACACACTTCGCATGCATTTACACCATCTCAAGATAAGCCAACTTATATAAGCACGCCTATCAGCTCCCCAAGCTCGAATCTAAGTTCACTCGAAATTCCCAAAGGTCCCATGACTCGAGCTAGAGCCGAGCAATTCCAACAAGCTGTATCAGCTCTTACTCTACGAATTTTGGAAGAAAATGAGCTTAAAGATTTTGGAGCAACTCGAGTAAACTCTAGTGAAGCTCCATGCATCGTGGTGCAATCTGATTTCAGCTCAATCAAAGTTCAATTAGCTCATTTCAGCTCATTCCAGCTTAATTGAGCTTGTTCCAGCTTACTTGAGCTAAACCAAGCTCAAAGTTTCTTTTGAATAAACTTATATTTAATTACTATTATTTTAGCTCACTACAGCTTCTAGCCAAAAACCCTCAGCTCACATTAGTTCATTAAATACTTCATTAGTTTTGAGCTTACTCAATTAATTTGTTCAGCTACATTCCTATTTAATTTTAATACATGTCATAAGTGTGTCATAGTAGAATAAGGTTTACTGTGTCCTAAACTATTACAAGTTTTTAATGTATAGGCCGAATTAATGAATTAGCTTAATATGTTCATACTTGCTGCCGAATTCAATGTGTTCACATAGGACTTAATGTGTTGTTTTTATTTGGTGTAGGTTCTCCTTCCTTGGATGCATGGATGCATGGTTACATTAAAATTGGTGTGCTGATTTTTAGTCTACTCTAGGTGACCATTTGGCCAAACTCATCCAAGTTCATAGATGGTCGATCACATGCCCAAAGCTTCCATAAGTGTGTTCACATTTGGCCAAATATTCCTTTCACACCTATGGACTTTTTGGCTGTGTTTGTTCACACATGAAGGACCATCCAATCCCACATGTTCACACCATCTTTGTCCCTTTATGAAGCCACATTAAAGACCTACCTCTTAGTGAAACAACACATCTTGAATGCTACTTTAAATGAGTTGGCCGAACCTAGCCAAGCAAGCATGGGGTCCATTCATTCAAGTGAGCTAATGCTTAACCATGAAGCTAACTAATCACCTCCCATTCGGCCGAACATGGACAAGCTTACCAAGGAATTATTTCTAGAATTTTCATAAGCATTATTAGTTACATTACTTAATTGTTAAGGTCATGAATTAATCTATTCAGCTAGCCTATACTTAGGCTATAAATAGTTGTTCAATTTCACTTGTAAAAAAACTTTTTCCAATTTTATTTTATGAACTTTGTTCATTTGTGTAAGGTTGTTTCTCTCATACCTTTTGTGAGTTTTCTGCGACTTATCTAGCCTGTGCTAGTGGTGTCAAACGTTCTCATTTTTTAACTTATCACCCTAACCCAGTATGGCATTCACCTATCCAATGATTCCATCGACCATCTTAGGCAATATAGGATTTGGGGCGATACTCAATATAGTATCGTGTAACAGCCCGAAATAGGGGCTAAACAGAAAAGTGGTTTCGAAACCATGAATCCAAGGTTTAAAATATTATTTCAATTTAGTTTTGATGTTTATTCGGTTTTTGGATAAATATGTGAAATTTTGGTGTGTGAATTTTATTGGTTGCATGTCCAATTTGGTATGTTGGACTAAATAATAATAGGTGAAAATATGGGTTTTAATCCATAAAGGTATTTGATTGAATTGGATTTCTAAATTAGAGGTCCTTATATGGTAATTAAACCATTTTAACTTAGTTTGGACAAAAATGCCCGAGGAATGGTGGAATACTAAAGGTTTTTAATGAAAGGCATTTTGGTCATTAGTTAATAAAAGAAATAAAAAGGGAAAAATAAGGCCAAAATGTGTCCATAATCCCTTCTCCTTGGCCGAATATGGTGGGAAGCCATAGCTAGGGTTTTGATAACTTCTCAAGCTCATAGTAAGTGATTTCCAACCCCGTTTTTAATGTTCTTCATATTTTTAGAATCATCGTAGCTTGCTCTAGCTATTTTTACTAGCATTTTAAGTTAGGGTTGATGTTTAAAATTTTACCCATGTATGACATGCAATTATTTTGATGTCTAATAGTGGAATATGAAGGTTTAGGGTGTGGTAAACTATGATTACTAGGTGATTTTTCATGAAAGTCCCTAAAAAGGACCAAATTACAAAGTTAATAAATTGAGTGGTAAAAGTATAAATTGATGGGAAATATGGGCTTTTTTGGGTGCCATGGATATTCGGCTAGGCTTGGGTAACCAAAGGAATTGATACATTTCAATTTACGAGCATAGGGACTTAGTTGTAAAAATTTACAAAGTTAGGTGTAAAATGGTAAAAGTTTCCATAGGATGATTTTGTGTCCAATGGAGTAATGTGTACATTAAACGAGTTAAATGTGTCATTATAGATCGGGAAGATTGAGGAATCAGCCTTGACCGGGGCAAGAGCAACGTCTCGGATTAAGTTGCAAATTATCGCTTTTTGTTGTCGAGGTAATTTTATATGTAAGCAATGTGTCCGTTTTATTTGTACATTAATAATTCTAATGGATATTATGAAATGTTGATATTGAAAATCTTCTACGATGTTAGATGTGTTGGAAATTAGAGTTCCCAATTGAACCTTCGGAATAACGGATGATACGGATAAAATATGGTTTGGTCACATGTGTAATAAAGCGATCTTCACCATGTAGACTTGAGGGCTATGGAGCTCAATGACTAAGACACATGTGTGATAAAGTGACCTTCACCA
Organism: Gossypium stocksii; assembly: GCA_020496765.1. NCBI lineage: Eukaryota > Viridiplantae > Streptophyta > Magnoliopsida > Malvales > Malvaceae > Gossypium > Gossypium stocksii. The sequence continues at coordinate 33,550,473 of CM035627.1, forward strand.
TGTGCAAATGAGGATTATGGGACTTAATGGCTATGTCACATGGGTGATAAAGTGAACTTCACCTTGTGTACATGAGAGCAATGTCCTATGTAGCTAAGTCACATAGGTGATAAAGTGACCTTCACCATGTGCACACGAGGGCTACAAGATTAAATGACTAGGTACATGGGTGATAAAGTGATTCACCATGTGTACCCGAGAGTCGAGCTTATGTGCTGGTGGAATCATGAGTGGAAAATCTACCGAGTATTAAATTTTAATCCAAAAAGTTCAATGGGAATACTCACTAAAGAGATTTGGTGTGGTAGTTTGATATGTGTGTGCAAGTGTATTCTTTGGGCAAGTGAAATTATGGGAAAATGTATGTGGTTGTGAGGGTGCACGTGGACTTAAATAGGTGAAAATAATATGTATGAATTGTATGGGAAAGTTGGTAAGTTTTGGGTGGTAAGTTGGTATATGAGAGATATCCTTAGTGTGGCAAAATGTTATCTTAATGTTAATTATTTACATATAGACTTACTAATCTTTTGGAGCTTACTCCTTTCTCTTTTCCCTTGTTTTATAGATTCAGTCAAGCCAGCTCGGGATCAGATCGAGTTGGAGGATCACCCACACTATCGACGTTATCTTTTGGTATAGTGAAACAAACTCTTAGATTATGACATGTATAGCGACTCAGTGAGGTTGTAGGTGTTAAGTTGGTTTGGTTATGTTATGGTAATTGCCATGGGATAAGCCATTTTGAAATCAAAGGTTAAATGATTTAGGCATTGATGAATAATATTTTGTTTATCTATCATTATGAGGAGATTTCATGGAATACTTAGTGCGTTTGTGAGTTTAAATTTGAAATGGGTGATGGATGAGTAAATCGAGTCATTTTGATGCCTAAAAATGTGTTTATATGTGTTGTTAAAGGTAGTAGTGATAGCATGTGTTTTGTGGCAAAGTATGGATTGAAAAATAGCCTAACTTAGGGCCACAGGGCCAGCCCCTATGGCCATGTGTGTAGGGCGTGTGAACCTTGCATGGAATTTTCAGAGTTTAGGGACGTTACACGGGTGTGTCCCGTGGCCGTGTGACCAAAATGGCATATTGACGTCATAAACAGTATGTATTAGTTTTTCACACGGACGTGTCGAAGCCGTGTGAAAGACACGGGCCAAAGACACAGATGTATGTCCGACCGTGTAAAAACCCCTGTAGGTTCAAAATGAAAAATAAATTTCCAATAATTCAACACAAGTATGGGACACGAGCGTGTGTGACCACACAGCCTGCCCACATAGGCATGCCCCTGTCTCACACGGATGTGTGCCCTGTATTAGGTCAAAATTTCCAAAATTTTTCTAAGTTCTCGGTTTGGTCTAGGATCACTCCCAAACCATGATTTGGGCCTCGTATGCCCACTTTAAGGGTCGAAGGGCATTTTATGAATAATTTTTAAATTGGATTGAAAATATGTGGTTCGATTGAGCATGAATGATGGTGATATTGTCCAGTAATGCCTCGTACTCAGGTAAGGCGATAAACTCAGGTAAGGGGTGTTACATATCGAATCTTTCCTAATGTCTAAGCTCCTATTTCCATCAACCACCTAAATTTCTTTTTATTGCTAAACCGAAACCTTTCATACCATAACCGAAATCTCTTCTACATTTCTATTCTTTCCATCCAATTCATTTCTATAACCAAACATCTAAGCCAAACACCATTTCTTACCTAAACTGAACCTTCATACCAATTCTAAACCTAACCCCTTTTTCTTTCCTAAACCGAACATACTTATAACCTAAACTCATCCTTCTATCCTTACTAAATTAAACCCCATCTAACTAAGACCTAGCCTTTCTCTCCTAAAACAAGACCCACCTCTTTCTCAAATCTAAACATTTTTTGAACCCTTTCTTTACTTCTTCCGCTCCCACCTCTTACTTCTCTATTTTTCGAGATCGAACATCTTCTTGATAATAGTCGGGCAAATAAGCTATTCCGTCTCGACCAACCCGAGTCGAATTGCATCACCAACTCAAATGGCCAAATACACACCAACCTTACAAGCCATTTCAAGGTCAACACATTACTAAATGAACCAAATGACTTGGCCAGTTCTATCAAACTCATTTAGGCTTCAATAACCCCAAAAGATTTTTACATTTCCTAACCGACTAGCCTATACATGCCATATGACCAAAATCACAACTTTAAATACCAATCACGGTAGCTGGATAGTGTGATGTGGTTTTCAACAACTTCCAACTCGAGCAAGTCTTCAAAATCCTATAAACATAGGGAAAATAACACAAAGTAAGCTATAAAACTTAGTAAGTTCATATGAAATAAACACAACTTATCGAACAAATACTTATTAAGCGTTTTTATTACTATGATGTAAACTCATTTAATTTCACCTTTATACCATGAATCTAAACTCATAATTTAACCAAAGTTTCACAAGATTATTCATTTCTATGTTCATATGGATCAAATACTTTTGTATCAATTTGTCCATATTTATATATACATAATAAAATATCAATATAACATCATTCAACCCAATATATTCAATCCAATGTCTATCACATTTACTTTAGCCAATATAAATCATGTAAAATATTATCAAATAACAGTACTTTGCACACAATGTGCCCTACTTACATAAATTTGAAACCAATATGACTCACATCTCATATATCCTTCAAATCACAATTCAAAGTAGCCAAATAAACATATTATGGCATGAAACATAGTTATACACAAATCTTTATCGTTTCATATACATGTTCCACTATAAGCTCACCAATTCACTTTTATTCGATCCTCACATAGATTTGATACATACCTATTTTACATAATTTAGTCTCACTTACATTCTTGTCTTGACTTTGCCTGTTGGATCATTCGAAATCTTGCACATAAGTGTCACATATGTAGCCAAGCTACCACATATCTCATAACACATATAGGCTCGCTCTCAGGTCTGCTCACACAAGTTGATGGTCAGGACGTAACTACTCAGTGTTGCTCACACAAGCTGCCGGGCATTTGCAATACATGCCGGAGTACCTAGCCACTGGTAGGATACATAAGACTAGCACTCGGATCACATATGCATAGTACAATGCCATATCCTAGATATGGTCTTACATGTAATCACATAACAATGCCATAGCCCAGCTATTGTCTTACACGAAATCTCATATCGACGCCATATCCCAAACATGGTCTTACATGTAATCACATATCATATACCGATGCCATATCCCAGATATGGTCTTACACAGAATCACATATCAATGCCATAGCCCAGCTATGGTCTTATACGAAATCATATATTGCCATGGTCCAACCATGGTCTTTTCCGTCAATTCATCTTTCGTTATGAGACAATTTCGATAGATTCTGCATTTTTACTAGTCTCGAGCATTTAATTTAAATTATACAATTTAATCAATTATATATGATCATAATGCATAATTAACACAATCCAATAACGTTTATTAACATACAAACTTACCTTGACATAAAAAATGGGTGGAAAGAATCTAACCGTCAAATACTTGTTTTTCCCCCTATTCTAATTCTGAACCTCGTTTTTCTCGATCTATAATATCACATTTAACTCATATAATAAATATACTATTCAAATCAACCCAAAATCACATTATGGAAAAAATTACATTTTTGCCCCGAAAATTTCACATTTTTACACTTTAGTCCCTAAGCTCGTAAAATGAAATGCACTCAATTTCTTTGATACCCATGCTTAGCCGAACCTTATACATGCTTATATCAGCCCACATTTTTCATTTATTCACATTTTTCTACACATATTTTACAACTTTTACAACTAAGTCCTTTTTTGACATTTTCACCGAAAATCACTTAGCAAAAGTCGTTTATCTTACGACTAACATGTATTTTCTACCATTAGACATCAAAATACATACATATATAACATGGTTAAAATTTAAACTTTTCTAACACTTCAAATTAGTCCTTGAAAAGGATAGATTAGGTTACAAGGATTTTAAAAACGTAAAAGTCATTAAAAATAGGGCTAAAATGGACTTATAATCGAGCTTGAAAGCTTGAAAAATCCTAGCCATGTCTTCCTTAGTGATACTCGGCCATGGGAGAAGAAGATGGACAAGATTTTGGCTTTATTTTGGCTTTTTAATTCATTTAATTACCAAATAACCAAAATGCCCTTTTAGCCTTTCTTTGAAATTTTACCCTTCCATGTCCATTTTTGTCCATCATGATATATAATGGTCTAATTCCTAAATAAGGACCTCAAATTTTCAAATCCATTTCAATTAAACACCCAAAACTTTTAGAACACATATTTTGCACTTTTTGCAATTTAGTCCTACTAGTCAAATTGGACCCTCTATCGATAAAATTTCTTAGCGAAACTTTCACACATGCATTCAATCATACTATAGATCTTAAAATTTTATCACAATAAATTTTTCTACTTCAGGTTTGTGGTCTCGAAACCACTATTTTGACTTGGCCCTAAATCGGGCTGTCACAGTTTTGCTATAGTTTTATATGAGCATATGTTGTTTGATAATGTTAACTTGTATATCTCTGAATCTGCTATATGACCATGCATGTGACTTTATGGTGAAACTGATTTCCTTTTGTTGAAATTGTGACACATTTGTTCTACAAACCGTGGAATTCCATGCCTTTTGATTTCTGCTATTATACAACTGCATGTCTTATATGCTTTTCATTCAAATTCTATATTTGCATGCCATGTCACATTACATAGGGTTGGGATAATATGATAAGGAGGAAGTTTTGACAGTTTAATGATCTGCACTATCTGGTGGTTTAACCACATTTCTATTCTGTCAGCTTGGCCGCATTTATAGTGGTTTGACCACGCATATCTGTTCTAGTAGCTTGGCTGCATGTAGTGGCATTACCACATATATTTGATTTGGAAGTTTTAACTGCAGTCTCTGGTGGCATTGTCCACAATTATCTATTGGTGTATTTTGGATGGAAGAGTTTTGGGAAATTATAATTTTGTGTGTAGCGGAGATGGATAGAAAGTTTTCTAAAAAATCTGCATTTCTTATTCTAAAATATTGCATTGGCATGACCATGCATGCACAGTTTTTCCATTCGAGTTTGATAATTTCCCTGTGACATTTTAATTTGTTTATTGTGTTTCTGTTTAAGTTTAGTTACACATTGAGCTTATTAGCTTTACCCAATTTTTCTGACTTTTTAGGTAATCGAAAGAATTAGGATTGGGCTGCGTTTGGGAACTCGGATTGGTCTCTCACATAAAATGATTTGATTTGTTAATGTTTGAATTTTCTGGACTTTTGGTTTTTGTTATTCAATTAAAGATTTCTACATTATTTTTAGTTAATTAAAAATAAATGTTTGGTTTTCAAAAATTAAACAAGCTAAGGATTTTTTGCTACAAATTTGAAATGAGTTTTACGAAGATTAATAACGAAAGTTCCAAAATGTGCTCAATCAACAAACTATGCATTTTCACTTATTGAGATCACGGTTTTCAAATTATCAACTCTAAAATTTTCGCTACAAAGTTTTGTTTAGAATTACGAGTTTTCCGAAGCAATTGACTTAACCGCTATGATTTCATAAAATTGAGTTTTTAATTTAGCAATTGATAAATTCACATAAATGTTTTAAGAATGACAAATTTTCCTATCAAGGAATTGTGGCGAGTTTTATAAAACTTTGATTTTCATTTTCATAACAAGTCACATTCTGGAAAGTAAAGATTTCAACATATTTTTTAACCTTTCAGATTTGGCCATAATGTATAAGTTAGATTTGGGGTGTTACAGACCGATCCACTAGTAACTCGAGCTATAACTGCATGTCCTCAAGAGTGATAGTACACTCACTGTATGAAAGATGGAATGTATGTGTCTCGAATCTCCACCTTTTAACCAATGTGCTTACAAGTATGGGGTCCAATATACACCCCTACCCATAATGGCCACGTGCAAAAATCTCTCAGTTTTCAAGTAGGGTTGATTAAAGGTGCTTGAGGACCAGGTAGATTACAAATATACGTCTCCAAAACCCGATCTTTTGGCTATATATAAAAAAATACAAAATATTAAATTCCAATATAATAAGAAAATATTTAAATTAACTTAGATTAAATATAATAAAAAATTCTTATCATTTGTAATTGATCGATCGAAATGTGCTTGTCATCCAAATGGATTAGAGATTTTGTCATTGCTAATTTTGAAAAACACGAAATAAATTTTTATAGAAAAATAATTTACAAAAATCTTAATATAATTTTAATAAAAAAAAGAGAGTTGAGAGAGAAATAAAATTTGAGTAAGAAATTAAAAGGAATTGAGAGAGACTTGAAAATGTAAAAGAAAGGGATAGTTGAGATTGAATCAACAAAAATGAAATGGGGGAAGGGGGTTATATAAAAAAAGAAATACAGTCATTTAGGGGGTAGCTGTTGGTTTCAACGATTAATTAAATAATTGTCGAAAAAAATAGCCATTAGGAGTAACCATTGGAGGAAAATGCTTCTAACTAGAAGCGTTTTCAGTCAACGTGGCAGAAAGCAGTTCTAGCTAGAAGCTTTTTCTGTCAATATGCTAAAAAAGTTTTAATCTGAAAGCGTTCTCGTTATTTCAACCTAATCTTGTAATCTTACAAAAAAAAAAATAACCTAATCCAATAATTATTTTTTAAGATGTAATTCACACCATTCTTCAAGATTAAATCATAACAACCTTAGAACCAAATTTCATTGGCCCAATTAACTCTCAAAGACTCTTTAAATAAAGAGCTTAAGTTAAGATTAAATCTCAATTATTCTTAAAACAAACCATAAGATCAAAGTTTTTTTATCATGACCATATCATCAAAACAAACCATAATTATTCTTAAAACAAACCATAAGATCAAAGGTTTTTTATCATGACCATATCATCAAGTTTAAACAAGATGAAAACTTTATTTAAAAAACAAAAGATTTATTCAAATATTATAACTAAAAAAAGAGTTAATAAACAATATTTTTATTTATCTGAAATCATCACTTTCCTGGCAAAGATATGTGTAGTAGTTATTTTTTGAAACTCGTCCATTAGTGTAGGATTTGGCTGTAATAATATTCCTCCCAGATCCTGCCAGCATTGTGATTATTTAAATAAATACATGTATTTGATTAAGGTTGAATTTGATCATAGTTTCGACAAAATCAAACGGTTAAGAACGCTAGGAGTTCCAAAAAGGGTCACACCCGATATTCACCTCCTTCAAACGTTTTGGCATTTTCATTTTCGTCTCCACCACTAAAAAAGGCCCTGCGTCCTTCGAATCGATTCCATTCGATTTCAGCATCTTTTAAATTCTCTCAATTTCTCAGATCTTTCCCAGCTTTTTCTGCAACCATGAGTAAGGGACCAGGACTCTTCGTCGATATCGGCAAGAAAGCCAAAGGTAATCAAATCCTCCATCTCCTTCCCCACCGTACGATCTTTCGATATATATTTATATTCCTTTCAATTATCTGTTTTCATTTCTCCCTTTTTTGAATGCTTAGATCTGTTGATTAAAGATTATACCTCGGATCAGAAGTTCACTGTCTCTACTTACACTGGCGCTGGAGTGGTATGCAAAAATAATCTCTTTTACACCTTGAATTTTCGATTCATGTTTATATCGTAGCTGGGGTGCGAGAGTTTATTCTATAATGACACTCCGATTTGCTCGCTAGGACTTGATATATATAGAGAGGGGTCCATATTTGTGTAAAACTAGTGCTTTCATAATTTCAGGCTCTATTTATGTAATTGTGAACCTTGAGTTTTGGAGTAATTAGGTCTAATTTGCAACCAAAAAAAAAAGGGGGGGGGGTTAGAAAGGTCTAACTTATAATTGAATGTAGATCGTGCATTTGAGAAATCAAGGTTCTTGTTATTTATTCTTTTCCACAGAAAAGAAATCTGTTTTAGGGTGATTCCCTCGATTTCTCATGAATCTTTGGACTCAAAACATTTTGTTGCCAATCTATTGACGGTGAACCTGTGTTTCCAGATGGGACTGTTTTCGTCTGAATTGATATTACCACTTTTTTTAGTTCAAAAGGTGTAATTCGAATGAATGCAAGAGATACACCGCTCTGAACCGAACCAAAAGTTTTAAATTTTATTTGTTCTCTAAGTTTTCCTTGGCGGTTTGAATTTTGATTTGTCTGCTGAGGTTAATGAACTTTCATGTGGTCTTCTTTAGCTAGATCCTATAATTTAAAACTTCCAACAGGTGAAGGTGTTCTATTTTATTCCTCATTTTCCCCCTTATATATATATATCAGGCCCTTACATCAACTGCTCTAAAGAAAGGAGGACTTTCTACTGGGGATGTTGCTGCATTATACAAGTACAAGAATACTCAATTCGATGTCAAAGTTGATACCAACTCTAACGTGGGTTCTTATGGTTTTCACTTTCTTTCTTTTGAAACTATTAAATAACAGTAGCCTAATCCAGCTGAGCGTCTTACATTCTTACATTGTTTTTCCAGATCTTGACAACACTTACATTCACTGAGATTCTTCCATCCACGAAGACTATTGCATCGTTCAAAGTGCCTGATTATAACTCCGGCAAGGTAGGAAGCTACCTCTCCTAAGCAGAAATGTTTTCCATGTTGATGATTTTGATGTTTAATAGTACGTATCTGCTATCTATTTTGCAGTTGGAGGTTCAGTATTTCCATGACCATGCAACCGTTACAACAATGGTTGGTTTGAACCAGACACCAGGCGTTAATGTCACGGCGACCATTGGGACACCCACTATTGCTTTTGGTGCAGAGGCAGGTTATGATACCACCTCTGGAAATTTCACAAAGTATACTGCTGGTATTAGCGTGACAAAACCGGATTCCTGTGCTTCGATAGTTCTGTAAGCTTTTGTACATTACTGTATTTACTCCACATGATTTTAAAAGTGAATTGAATTGAGAATTTTCTAATATTTGACCCTGATTTCGTTCTCTTATTATTTTCAGGGGAGACAAGGGAGACAGTATAAATGCATCATATGTGCATTACATGGACCAGCAGAAGAAGAGTGCTGCTGTGGCTGAGATCAGCCGAAGGTTTTCCACAAATGAGAACACGTTTACTGTTGGAGGGGCGTATGCTGTCGATCATCTCACTCTGATTAAAGCTAAGCTCAACAGTCATGGGAGGCTTGGAGCACTTGTGCAACACGAAGTCGTACCGAAGTCGTTGTTGACAATCTCCAGTGAGCTTGACACAAAGGCCTTGGAAAAAAGTCCCCGGTTTGGATTGGCTCTTGCTCTGAAGCCCTAATTAGGTTTTTTCATTTTTGGCTATTCAATGATGCTTTTGGAATTTGATACGTTAAATTTTTTTTTTCTTGGTGATTGATAAAGGGTGGCAATAAATAGTTCCACAGATGATAAATATTCATTTCTAGGTTCTCAAAGGCTGTGGATGGATGTTTGATGATACTTTAGGCTTTCCCATGATTCAATATTGTAAGTTTTGAGCCATTTTGATAATGTTACATTTAAGCCTTGTTTTGTCGAGGTCTTCCTTTTAATTGGTCGAAAGCTGTTTGATTTTTTGCACAAAAGTTTTATTCATTCCAGTCGCCTTCTTTTAAGTTACTCCGTCACGACCTTATAAATCCTGACAATTCAGGTACTTACGTGTAACTGAAATTATTTAATAGGAGCTGAAATACGCCCACTCACTACGCCTTGCAAAATCGAAATAAATTTTAAAATATGATATATCTCACTAAAATTATATTTTACATCAACATACAAATTCTTGAATTACTCCAACAAATATAAATTGAATTAGACAGACAAATTATTAAAAATATGAAATCAATTAAGACCCCGAAATAAAATAACATAACACAAAACTACAGATAATATTAAAATGACATCAATACATGCATAAACTAATTATTAGTGAGTAAAACATATATCAATTTATATTACATCAAAAAACTTGAATACATCAAACACATAATTATACTTGTGTTTATATTATTTTTTGTGTATTAAAAAATTATATATATTTTTTCTGCTATATAACTTTTACATGTTAATAACAAATGTCTTTTTCTATTCTAAAAAAAAAGGCCTTTTTTCTCTAAAGCATTAGAAGCTATAAAGGTGAAATCTATTTAATGTAGAAAAAAGAAAGGGTCAATGTGCAAATTTGGCACTCTATTTTATTTGTTTTTGGATTTTAGCAGTTCACTTTAGCTTATTCAATTTTGAAACTAAAGTTTGATTTTTATTAAATTTTACTATAAATAACTTGAAGACAAATCTAATAAAAATATGTTTAATTACTTAATATAATGTTAGCTTTATACTATTAATAAGACTCTTAATTTAGAACTTCATGTGTTGGCCTGATGGTTAGGGTGTTCATTGTCTCAGGTATGACTTGGGTTCGAGTCATGTTAATTGTGTTATTATTAGGGTTTTGTTGTAAAAAAAATTATATTTTTATATAGTTTTTAAATAAAAGAATTAAAATTAACACATTTAAGGATTAAACTCATGTTTACTGGATTTATAATTAAATTATTTACCACTTCATCAATAATAAAACGTAAACTTTTTAAAAATAACTTTTAAATGTGTTTTAAATCAGTGATTTTCACAAGCATACACGTGTGGTAAGATTTTTAGTATTAATGAAAACTCTTATTTATAAAAAAAATGAAATTAATTTTCCTTTTTTATATTTTTAATTTTTTAAGGTTTTTTCATTTAATGAAAAGTTGAAGTTAATTTATTAATTTGTAGTTCTTTATATATTCATTTATTATTAAGTATTAAAATAAAATATCTGAAAAATATTTGTTTTATATATATATTGTTTTCAAGCCAACAATATCAACATCAAATAGTATATTTTAATTTTAAAAAAATCAAAGTTGATACAATTTAAGGTTTATTGGCCAAGTTAAATAATATAAAAATTGAGTGAAAATTTTATTTATACAATTATAATGGTAAGTTTCCATATTTATTTATAATAAAGTGGTAGATTTGTCTTATAACTAAAAAGAGAAAAACAAAGCCAATTCGTATATATATTACTAAATTTAACTATTTTATTTGATTTTATTACCCATAAAGTGGGTGAATAGATGATACAACCCCCTATTAATAAAAAATTACTACTCACCCTACTATATGAACCTAATGCCTAACCTTAAATATCATTGAATGAAATTCCCCCTTGCATTTTGAAAATTATTCCAATTTAAGTTTAGTCCTCATAGTTTCTTCTTTCTGAAAAATAAACCTCATCATTTTGAACAATGCGGAAAAATACTCTTTTTACTACTTAACATATATAATAAATTAAAAAAATAAATAAAATTGAGGAATATACAGGGACGGATCTAGGGGGTTAGGAGTGTTCAAACTTTGGTTAAAACCGAATTAACCGACCGAACCGATCTAATTTGGTCGGAGGTCGGTTAAAAGTATTTTGGAATTTTGGTTAATGGCTAATTCGGTTTGAGATCGTTTAATTAACTGAACTTAATAAATGATATTATACATTATATGCATTAGGCTATTACTAGTTCGGGTAATCCGCTCAAATAAACATTATAAATTTTTTTTATATGTTTTATACATGTTTTAACAAAAAAAAAAAAAAAAAACAAAACATATAAAGTTCGGCTAATTCAGTTAGCCTACCAAATTAACTGAAATATTTCGGTTCGATTAATTTATTTTGAAAAAATTTTGGTTCAGTTAACGGTTAAAGGATTAAAAAGTTCAGTTAATTCAGTTAATCCTAGTTCAGTTTGGTAAACCGTTTAAACAACCCTAAGGGGGTTCGTAGGGGCTAGCCCTCCTAAAATAGAAAATTTTTCATTTAGACCCTTTATAATTTATAAAATTTTAAATTAATAATGATAAAATTACACTTCAACCCCTAAAAAAGATAAAAATTTGATTTAATCCTCTAAAGTTTATAAAGATATAAGCTATTAAAATAACAAAATTACATTTTTATTATCATAAAAATATATAATTTAATTCCGTCTAAAAAGATTTTTTGACTTTTCCTTTACTCTAAAGTCGTATTTTTAAATCCACTATTTAATATTTTGGATAAAGGAGGTTTGAATATAAATAAAAGATTACAAGGATTTTGACTTCAAATCGTAAAAATAATTCCAGGAATTTGAATTGTTAAATCGTATTGTAAGACATGGAGTTTATATGGCAGACACCCCTTCATGTCTTTCTCCATAACGCTTAATTTATTGGTAATAAATTTTAAGATGCTTTTAAAAATCAATGATTGATTCTTTGCCCTCAATAATAATAAAATTAGCAAATAGCTTCCAACATTTCTCAAATTCTCAAGAAACATATTCGCCAAATAGATTATGCAAATATGGTTAAACCTAATTGGTTTTTTTTTTTTTTTTATGTAGTTAGGTGCAAAAATCTAATAGATTTTCTTCCTTTTTTTATTAGCAATTCATGTATCTGTCAATTTTTTTACATTAATCATATAGATATGTTACTTATTATAATCATATTACCATATCTATATTTACTGAAATAAAAAAAGAGAGTAAAAGTCATATTCCCACAGAGAAGGGTAAGAAAAGGGTCATTAAAAGCTAGCATTTATGAGTCATCACATGCACCATTAATATCCCAACCAGCAAAGGAATTTCCCCACCCCCGCCCCCTCAAATCCCAAAAACCCTAGTGCCAATAGCAACACCATTAAAACACTAAACAAAAATCACACCCCAAAAGAATAAAAAAAAAAAAAAAAACAAACACAAAAAATGAAGCCTTGGGGAAATTTAGGAGTTGTAGAAACCATTTATGAAGATGAAGTTTATGATGATGCTGCTGCTGATGATGATGATAACTCTTCCAACTCCCCTTCACTTCTCTCTTCTCCTCCTTCACCTCTCCATTCAAGTGCACAAGCTTGGTATTTTATATATTTACTCTCTTCTTTCTTTTGAAAAATTTTATTACATTTTCTTTGGGTTTTTGTCTTATTTTATTTCTGGGTATTGTATATTATAAGGTCATCGGCAATGGGGTGTAAAACTGACGTGTTGATACATGTACAGGGAACTGCTTTTCACCTTCATAAGGTATGTGTGTGTGTGTGTATTTTTCTCTTCTTGGGTTTAATGATTACTAGAAACTTATCCAATTCTTTCTTTGAAGAATATCTCATCACTTCCTATTTCAAAATAATACAGTTGAGTTTTAAGCTTAGTAAAATCCATAGAAACTCAAAGCTAAAAATTTCAGTTTTAGGCTGAGAATTTCAAATAATAAAAAAATGCAGTCTCAAATAATAACAAAAAAAATCCCATGAATAATTAAGTCAAATCATAGTCATTTTCTAATGAATTCCATTTGGTTCAACGATTTAATGTTAGTATGTGACCATCCCGAAAATGCTATCTAAACGCTGCGTTTACCAATTATTGTTAATGAATAGTTTTGGATTCCCTTTTTTTTCATAGGATCCTCTGATATCCAGGAGCACCTATTTAAGGCGGAAATTAACTGAAAAATCAGAATTGACGGTATCCCCGCCGTTAAACATAACCGCCGAAACATTCGCTCTCGTTGTCGATTTCTGTTACGGGACTCACCTCCTCGTAACGCCGTTCAACGTAGCGTCACTCTTGGTAGCAGCGGACCTCCTCGGAATGACGGAGGCCAAAGGTGAGGACGACAGTAACTTGAAGCAGATGACTGAGAATTACTTCCAAAAATTCATCGCTGTTAACGGAAAGTACGCGGCGATTGTTTTCAAGTCTTGCCTGGCGTTGCTCCCGGAGGCGGAAACTACGTCGTTTCTTGTTAGTAGATGCGTAGAGGTTATGAATTTAACGGAGGATGGTAAGGGCTTGGACGGTTATTTTGACGACGTTATTTCTTTGCGCGCCGATGATTTCAAAATCGTTGCTGAGTCTATGCACCAACGATTTGAGTACCAGGATTTGCTTTACAGAATCGTTGATTTTTATCTCGAGGTAAGGACAGGACAGGACAGGACACTACACTACACTACTTTCTTAATTGAAATTTTAGTTCTTTTATTCAATAAAAACCCCATCAATTAATTTGATGACCATTAATTCAATTAAAATATATAAATTTAAATTTTTTTTTTTTAATTTTCAGTGTGAACTTTTGTTATAGGTGCATTTAGAAATTTAGGTGTAAGGTGGTGAGTTTATTTAAGATTGTGTATGTAGGAACCGCTATCTTGTTTGGCGTCTATTTATTACTAGTTTTGATACTTAAGGTTTTCACTAATTTCAATTTTAAGTCTCTTTTTCTTCTAAAAAGTTCATTACCATGAAATCGGTAAAACAGCCCAAAGAATAAAATTAAAGAAAAAGAATATCTAATTCAAAAAATAGACCATATCATTTGACGTGGACAGTTAATATGATTGACGAAAATAATGAGAAGAAGCTAATTCATGATGTATCACATGGATAAGCATTCCATTCAAATATTTATATAATCTTTTAGAATTTTTAATAATTTTTATAATTTATATCAAATTTTTAACTATTTATCAAATGAATTTAAATAAATTTAGACGTTCATTTATTTAAGTTTATTTTAAACCTACATCTTTTAGGTTTTTTACTAATTTTTAAGATTTTTTAATTATTTGTTGATGAAGCATATATATCGACATATTTATGTACATGGTATGTCATATCAATTTATTTATTTACATGATAGGTTACTGTCAATTTTTCATTGTTTCTGTTAATCACGTTAGTATCCTATTAATTATCAGATTGATTTTTATTAGCGAAAAGATTTAATTAACTTTTTTCTCACTAAAATTTCAATTGGTGCACATTTGATTGATTAGTTTTTAAAATGTTTCACTAAAAGTTTTTTTCCTAATAAAATCTAAAATTTTTGAAACTTAAAACGTGTGAGATGATGATTCTCATATTTTTCTCACTTTAAATTTTGAAAACATATTTTGCGTGCTTGGATTTAATAAGAATATGGTATGTTTTACGTGCTGATATCAATATTTTTTATATTTTTTAAAAAATATATGCCAATGAAGCTTTGTAGTATTTGCAAAGGTTGAATTATTAGGATCTTCAACACTTAATTGAATTTTACTATATGTAAAACATGTGAGATTTTATTTACCTTAAACTTCACCATGCAAGGATTCTACCAATATTTATTTTAATTTAAATTTGAATGTATTTCGGTTATTAGTCGTGCTGTTTATGCATTGTAATAATTAATTTTAATTCTAATTATGCAGATTAATGATTATAATTATAATTCAAATATGTGTTGAATATAAACTTTAATATATAAATCTGGATAGCATTATGGACTGCTGGACTACTCGTTAATTAATATTTGATTACGATGAAATTAAAACTTATGGTTTGTGCAGGAGCACAATGGGAAGATAACGGCAGAGCAGAAGACGCAGATTTGTAATTCCATAGACTGCAACAAGCTCTCACCTCAACTGCTCTTACATGCAGTGCAAAACCCTCGAATGCCATTGCGGTTCGTGGTCCGAGCCATGTTGGTGGAACAACTCAATACCCGCCGCTCCATTCTATCAGCCGCCAATCACCAATACTACTCTCGCAGGCATCGCCCTACAAACAGCAACAACGAGGACGACGACAACAACAACGTCACCCTCGGTGAAATCCTCCAACGCGATGCCACCAAGCGTGAAACGGCTCAGCTCAAGGCAGCAATGGACGCCACCAGTTCCCGCATCCAAACCCTGGAGAAACAGCTTCTTTGCATGAAAAAGTTATTGCAAGAATCTGATCATGAGAATGTTATTGAAAGAAGTGGTGGTGGGTGTAGAGATGTACTGGAATCGGGCCGGTCTGCTAGCTTCCATTACGGTTCAGGGAGAAAGATTGAAAGAGCATATAATGGAGGTCCTGCTTCAGCCAGTTTTCGGTTTAGCGGTGGTCCAGAAGAGAAGGCATTGGGGTGTTCATCATCGGAGAATTCAGGCATCAAGAAAAATATTGGGCAGAGGTTGATTAAAGGGTTAAAATGCGCATTGCAACCAAAAATGGCACTAATCACAAGAAAAGTTTAACATTACCAGAAAATGGTATATCTTTTTTAATACAAAAGAACTAAATAGCTGAATGGTATATTACATACTGATTCCCATTTTAGTCTTACCCATGCATTCCATTAGAAATGAAGGGATTCTGAATATGCATAATTAGTGTTCAAATCTTGGTTTGCTTTTGTTTTTCCTCTATGTAACTCATATTTCATGTATTAATTATATTTTTTTCATATATCATGTATTAGGTTTTTATATGTAAATAATTTAAGTGTGAGATGAAGAATCCAAAAGTTCATAAAAATGAAACCACTAAAAACATTTATATTGCATCATTAAATTTTGGACATTCAAGCATACAAATTTAAATTCAAAGTTTCAAAATTGTGAACATATATTATAGGTTTTCTTGGTCCCCTAAATTTAAGAGACCCAATTGTTTCAAATGTTAAAGTTTCTGATTGATTCATGATGAGCAGGGTGGGTCACCTTTGCCCCGTGAAGAATTTAGTACAGAGAAAGGGCCCATTTTTCATATAGCTTTTTTTTAAATATTTTAATTACATTTTTAATATTGTTATAAAATAAATGTACAGAAAGTAAAGAACAAAGAAAATGGGATAACAAAGAGAGAGCATATTTTATTGATCAATTGGAATAATCTATGATACTTCTCTAAAGTCTATATTTATAGACATAAGAAGTATAAATGAAATAGAACTTTACTTCTAATTACTATTAGAGTTTTAGGTACATCAAAACTTATGTTGATTATGATGGGACATTCATTAAATAATAAAATATTCATAACATTCCCCCTTGAATGTCCCTTGGTAGATTATGTGTCTTGTTAAAACCTTACTAAGATAAAAATCTCGTGGAAAAAAAAATTCTAGTGAAGGAAAAAGAGTACATATATCTATAATACGTATAACATGCTGTCTCATTAAAAACCGTACCAAGAAAACCCAATCGGACAAAATCTTGGTTAAGGAGCAGCACATATTTAATTTTCCCTCATAAAAACATCACATAATATCTCGTATTCTACGTGTTCAATCTTGAAGCTTTTCAAATGACTATATGAATGCATTGCTAAGCATTTAATCAACATTCTTTTGAAAGTTATGAGTAAGGAAAAATTTTGGAGAAATGTATTTTAATTTCTCCAGGAGTTTCAACAATAATTATAAGAAACTTTAATCATGATTCTTCTATAAAAATATAAATAGGTATTTTGGATCATTTTATAATCCTCCTTCAAATACTATTCACTCAACCAAATTTACCGCATATGTTCAAATTATTTCAATTCATATAAATGAACAATTTTCCAAAAATTTCAATATGCTTTTAACATTCTAAATCCTTCAAGAATTTTAATATAAACTTTACTATATAGTGATCCATAAAATGTTATAACAACAATAATTAGACGTAAGTTAAATCTTTTATGAAATGTCAAATTAATAATATCTCTAAATGTTATTACATCCACTACAAAAGACTATTATATCTTTTCATAATCAATGCCAGGATTTAGCGAAAAACTTCATATTTTTATTCTGTTTTTTTAAAACTACTTCATTTATACCTTCATTGGCTTTATACCTTTAGATAATTGGACTACTGGTAAAAAAACTCCACGAATTTTAATTATACTTGAGTTGCGTCTTTCTATTTTGACCAATCTATCCAATATCTATATTTCTCAATAGATTTATTCAAGATTCTCCTTTTATTTCATTATTTCAACAATAATATTGCATGCAAAATCATTGTCAGACCACTTTTATTATCGATTCCACATTTTCTGGAATTGACATAATTTATCAATATTTTTTTGTTTTCACTATTTTAATCTTCCGTTTCAGGTACTTAAATCTCTTCTAGAGTTTTAGCTATTAGTTATGTCTTGGGTCTCTTCTGGTGCACCCACCTCCACTATATGACCATCTAGAAGAATATTCATCTTTGGAACCGATCAATCTATCATTTATTCTAACTGATTGTCCTACTAAGACTTTGATTCAAATTAAAATATTAGATAGTATATAACACTTGGTTATTCTCATTAAATTTGTAAATACATTTAAAAGTTAACTTAAAATAAAGTGAGTTATCCTTTTTGAACTTCTGGTTCAAATTACTCTCTATAAGGATCTAAATAATGATAACTTATTACAAGTAGTAATTTCAATCAACTATTATATCTCTTCCCCTAATGTCGGGAAAATTATCAAAATAGTAATAACAAATAATGTCATAATTGGATCTCCAATACATTCAAAACATCTAATAATATAAGGAGACTCGGAATTAATATATATTCCCAACTTTTTTTAAGGACTTATTCATCTTTATGCATTGTGGTGGAGAAATTGGAATATATACGCACATACAAAAGTTCAAAGATGAGAAATATTTAGCTCTTGACCAAAAACCAATTGTAATGGAGAGTATTTATAACTTATTGACTTGATGCGTACAACACGTAAATCAACATAATCTCATATTGAAATAGGAAGTTTAGTTATCATAAGTAATGATTCAAATATTAATCAGAGGTATTCAATCAATCATTTCTCTAAACCATTAGCCGCATAAATAACAAACTTTTATAACTATTTTTCAAAATCATATACAACAATCAATAAAAGACTGAGATATAAACTCATCAGCATTAGCAAGATGAATTATCCTAATTGCATAATCTAAAATTAATTATTTAAACAAGCAATCTTGCTAAGGGCAAGTTGCAAGTTGCAAGCTGATAACACATATGATTATTATTTTTAAATGCATCTACCAAAATCATATAATATCAAAACTATCCACATGGTGAATGAATGGACTAATATTCATTTTAGAAATGCAAGACACTAAATCTCAACTTTAGCTAATGAGTTTCTAATAATTAATTTTCATTGAGAACAAGCAACAAATGAAAATTCTTTAAATTAAAGAATCTTCTGGTTCTTTAATGAATGTTCATATGAATTCTCAATGAATTTTTGCATCATATATGATCCAAAATGGGCTAATTGGTCACGCCAAGTAGTAAATGTATTTGCATCAGTAAACTTCTAGTTTACTTTAACATGCATTTCAATTTTACTAATAATGTCAATATAAATTGTGACAAATTGATAATTTTACTGTCATTCCTTTTATTTTGTATCCACATATAAGTATTATTGTGACATTTACTACTGGAAATGTCTAAATCAATGTGAAGTCTATAATGCCACTAAATCAATATTTACTTCAGGGAATATGCCAAAATCTTTAAATGTCTAAAAAAATTATTATATTTATTACAAACGTTCAATTTAAGGAATGTGCAAAAAGTAATTTAGATAATAATGTAAGCGTATATTAGACTTGTAACACCCCAAACCCGGCCTAGACGTTATGGTCGAATTTGACGATGTCACATAAGAGTGTTTTGAAAACCAATTCAAATATAAGAACTTGTTCTGATTATTATCTTTTACTTAGTCGGAAAATATGTATTGGTTGATTTGCTTGAAAATATTTCTTTTACATGGAAGCTTTGAAAACCATTCATGCATACGAAAACCTTTACTTTTGTTTAGGAAAAAACGTATTTGTTGTGTCGCAGTTTATAAATCAATAATAATAATTTTAAAATTCCCAAATTAAAACCAGGAGTCCAAGTCCATAATACATAAATAATACCAAAAGTAAATAAAGTGGTAAAAGTATAACCCATAAATAAATGGTTCAAAAGTGGTGGTCACCGTCGAGCCCTCTGCTGCACCAATCCATCTACTACTGGGGGTTACTTGAACAGTTTAAACAAATAAAGGATGAGTTTTCGCAAACTCAGTGTGTAATACCCACAGACAATATGCACACAGAAACAGTATTAGATACAGTCTTAGCCCACTCAGAAACAGTATTAGATACAGTCTTAGGGCCTTAGCCCATCATAAATATTGCATGCATATCATATCAGAATATCAGAAACATGCCCACCAACCCTGTACACCAACTCTGTCCAACCCTACACACAATGTGGGGATAAAATAGACCCACCCAGCCCTACACACAAAATATGAGGATAAAATCAACTCATCCAGCCTTACACACCAAATGGTACCATAATGCGACAGAAGTCAGAAATACGTAGCATGGCTGCTAGATATCAAGCTTAGAAGCCTTTCAGACACTTCCTTCACTTCATCAATCCCACCCCAATGCAATGCAACATAGATAAGTGGCATGCTATAATGCAAATAAATAGATCTTATGTATATTTTCAGAACAGTACAAATATACATACATCACAGTATCTCATGCTTAAGTCATGCATCATATAAATAGAGTACGGAATTAGGGTCTAAGTAATGCTTACCGACCCTACAATAGGTCACAGTCGACTTGGAGACCCGTGCAAACTTACAGTATATTTCAGAAAGATGAGCTCACACGCCCATGTGGGCCTACACGGCCTAAATTGGCCTTGGCCGTATGAATCACACGGCCTGGCCCAAAAAACCCACACACCCATGTGGTTCACCCGTGTAGGCCCACACGCCCGTATGGCCTACACGACCTAATTTGCTAAACCCGTGTCTCACACATAACCTCACTGACCTTTACACGATCGTGTCCATTGCGTCTGTGTCGCGCACGCATGGCCAGCCTTGTCGACCACACGCTCATGTATCACCACACGACCTACCACACGGGCAGTCCACACTCTTGTGTGGCATTGACAGAGAGCTTTTCGGCTTTCACCGAATCCTATTTTCTATGAAATCAGAGTACACATCTGTAATGTTTCGAAGCCTAAAACCCTCTTGAGCACTTCAACACCTACAATTGACCAATCTATTCATTTAGATAATCATTTAAATAATCAAAATGTTCAAAACCTGAAATCAAACATTCATCGTTCAAAAGAAGACCCTTACCTAGCGAACCTCAAACGCTTCCCACTACGATTTGGCACCAGAACTGCCTCTCACAGCAGATTTTTGGCTTTCAAAACAGTTAACAAAAGGCCCAATTACTAACTTAAGAAAACCAAAACTTTAAGGCACCAAAACCACTTAGCGAATCCGTGTGGCACTCGATTGAACAACAAGGACCCAATTGAATCAAGGAACGAAAGAAAAGTAAGAGGAAACCTAAAGGAAAAGTCAGCAGAATGGGGGAGGAAAAAGAAGAAAACGACAGCCAAAATTTTGGGAAACCAAAGTGAAAAGCCGAAATATGAGAAAAGTAATCAGATTGGCGAAAATTCTGATAGCTTCCCCTTACAAAACTCTTCAAAACTCTCACCAACATCCCATTACTCAGACTTTTAGTAAAACTCAAACTCCTAGCTGAAATTTGCAGCAAAATAATTCCTTTTTCCACCATAGAGATTTGAACCCCAGACCTCCTAGCCATTTAACACTCCTCTAACCACTAGACCAGCAGGCCCATTTATTATGCTTTTACAACTAAATTCTTATAAGCATATTAACCAATGGTAAGACTTTGTTTAATAAAAACCAAAAATTTTCCCAAGCTAAGGCTTGAACTTAGGACCTCTCACACATACCCAAAACACTTAACCACTGAAGCAAGTACACATTTTGTGTCAAATTAATATAGAAACATATTTATAAAATTTGGTGATGCAATCGTGTCCCGGAGTGCATCAAGTTTGAGCAAGGACTCAATAGTGCTGCCCCAAGGACCAATTACGCGGGCTCGAGCTAAGCAATTCAATGAGGCCATTTCGACCTTAGTTAATCAAGTGTGGGGTGAGGCTTTCGTTGGAGAAATAGAACGAGTTGGGGCTAGCTCAATAAAACTTCCTTGCAACATCTTGCAAACTAAGTTCAGCTTAATTTCAGCTCTTTGAACCCGATCCAACTAAATTGAACTCTTAATTTATTTATTTATTTATTTTTTTGCTTTGCATTCAGTTTGTATTTTAATCCTTGCATTTAAGCATCTTAGTTTAATAAATTAGTTACTTCTTTAATTAATCTAGTAACTAGGTTAATTTATTGATGCATGAGTTAAAGTTCATTTAATGCTTCTTTTAATTAAACTAGTTGCTGGAATAAATAATGCATAAGTGTTAGTTCATTTATTTAAGTAGTTGTTAATTTGTTTTAAGCTTAATAATTGAATAAATGTGACGGTTACATGTGTTAATTGTAGGTGACTGTTCAGCTCATATTCATTACATTTAAAGGCTATTTTGCATTCAAAAAGGTGACTCTTCAAGAGATTTCAGTTACAAAAGAGAGGGCTACTACAAAGAGGTTTTATACATCATGAAAGAGAGTTTAAAGGAGCATTACACTCCCTTTAAATTTCGGCAGCAACCCTTCCCACTACTCCAACGTTTTTTGGCTTCTTAATGGACAATTCATGCCTTAAAATTTCATTAAAGTTGCTGGAGTCTATTCAACTAAGCAAAGGGGAAATTAAGAGATCTTAAATAGAGGAGTTATTTGATTTTAGAATTTCAAAAGTCTTTTAATTTTAATTCAGCTTTTTATTAGTACTTTACCAAGTGACCATTAGGCTAGCTCATTCTAACTTTATAAATACTTGTAATCAAGCCTTTTGGGGGGACTTTTGACACTTTGTGAATGTTATGCTATCAAATTTGTGAGGCAAATTATCTTTTCAAATTTCGTTCAAAGATCCATTGACTTACCTAGAAAACTAGCTGCGTTAATCGTTTTTTGTTGATAAATCCGAACTTATCACTACTCGTAGTGTGACGTTCAAACATACCGAGGTTCCTATCTTGCTAGATAGTGGGTCGAGGTCACTTTAACCATTCCGAAACTGAACTAAAGGGCTTATAAGCAATGGGTCGATACCAAATCGGTATTGGTTCTTGTTTGCACTTTTTTTCAATCCATTTTCCTTTCTTAACCATTTCATTCCATAACCAATTCCTTCCTTTACATCTTACCTTTTTCGTTCCATAACAAATTCCTTCCTCCATATCTTAGCCTTATCGTTCCATAACCAATTCCTTCATTCACATCTTACCTTTTTCGTTCCATAACCAAATCATTCTTCTATATTTTACCTTTCATACCACATTTTTAAACCAACTACTACCTTACAAAAATAACTTCATTCCATACCAATTCCGACCTTTTCCTTTACCAATTCACTAAACTAAATTAACATTACTTCTTGACGATGATTGGGCATTTTACATATGACTCGACTCATTCTGAGACGGTTCGTATCATTTAGGGCGTTACAACTCTTGTAACACCCCTTACCCGTATCTGACACCAGGATAGGATACTAGGCGTTATCTTACTAAATTACATGCAACCCATCAACTTACACTCATTGAAATGTGTCCTAATTTAAAACTTTTTCAAACAATATCCTACGGACCTTCATATGGGCCTACGAGGCCTAAAACATGATATAGAAACGATTCGATACCATTTCGGGCACTTAGAAAGCTTTCAAGAGAATCCACTAAAAACAGGGCACAAGTCCATGTGGAAGGGCAACACGCCCGTGTGGCCTCTATACATGGCCTTCCTAATGGTCCGTATGCCTCACACGACCTAAGCACCTAGGGACACGCCTGTGCCCTTCATCCGTATGAATTTATTTTCTAACTTCGAACCTACAAAAGATTTTACACGGCCTGGCACACACCCGTGTGCTCAGCCCGTGTCTTTCACATGGCCATGACACGCCCGTGTCGCAACCCGTGTTTAAAAACCTTGATATTCTGCTTCTAACATCAGTAATCACATGGTTGTGGCACACGCCTGTATGCTTGGCAATGCCCTCTATATAGTTTAGACATACGGTCGTGTCTCAGCCCGTGTGTTTACTACTGGGCATTTAATGCAACAAATTCAAGGTGCAAGCGGCACACGGCCTAAGTACACGCCAGTGGGACAGACCATGTGTCACACACAACCTAGACACATGCCCGTGTGTCTACCCGTGTAGATAAGAATAGGCTATCTACCAAGCCTCCTTGCCACCCTAAAACAAGATCAAACACATCCAAGCATACCAAGACTCCAATACTCAACTAATAGCCATAATTTGGTATCCACACAACTTAATATAATTCACAAACCATGCATTCAATCTATTACTCTTAGCACATACAACTGCTCATGCTAAATTCTTATTCTTGAAACACTATCATTGTATTTGAAAACCAATGGTAAATATTGGCCAATAACTTTGGCCTTATACAAAATGAAGTATTTCAAAGATAAGCCAACACATTTGGCTTCAAAATAATATGACACTTGACAAAAGAATAAAGTCCTATAGATGCCATATTCTCAAAATGCTAAAGCTAACTATACTAAGTGCTTGGGATGATAGAGTGAGCGGAGCCTTTGACGTACTTTGATCCATGAGCTAACTAGGCGGCACTATAAGAAAATGGAAATGAGAGGGGTAAGCATAAAGTTTAGTAAGTTGAATGCAAACATTATCAACAATTTACCATGAATTAACATGTTCATAACAGACCAACATTCACTCATAAACATGAATGATTATGGGCATAACTTACTCATCATCATTCTCTTACTAATCATACAATATAAGATCGATCTCATTTCGCATACATGATATACAAGTACTTGTAACACTCACAATAAGGTCATCATTTCTTTTAATTACTCACGCTACAAAATTTTCCCATAGAACTTAATGGAATAGGAGAGGATACCCAATAGCTTTAAAAGTAGGTTAAGCACCGATGCCATGTCCTAAACATGGTCTTAACTGGCTCGCATGTCAAAGTCGATACCATGTCCTAGACATGGTCTTACACTAGCTTTCATCTCATCGCCGATGCCATGTCTAGTGCATGGTCTAACACTGACTCTCTCGAATCGAGGTCGATACAATGTCCCAGACATGGTTTTACAATGGCACTCCTCGGTCCGTGCACACTAGCACATATCGAGTCGATGCCATGTCCTAGACATGGTCTTACACTAGCTCATCCATCTCGGTGTCGATACGACATCCCAGGCATGGTCTTACACTAACACATAACGAGGCCAATGCCATGTCCCAAACATGGTCTTGCACTAACTCTTGTGTAGCTCTAGTCTCATGGCTCAATTATCCAATCTATTCCTACAGTTCCATTGGGAAATTAACCATATCAACCTCATTATATCAATTGCAAAGGTATAATCATAATCTTATGTAATATCAAAGTCAATGTATAAATATAAAATAAAGTTGAAATATTTACACCCAACTTACCTTGGTATACACAATGTGGTAACTCGATCGATCTCAATCTACGAGCTTGGCCTTCCCTCGGTTTAAGTTCGGGTCTCATATTTCTTAATCTATAATGAAAAATTTTCATTAATTTACTCACTATTTTAATCTAAACAATTCAAGAATCATAATTTGGAAAAATGACCATTTTGCCCCTAGACTTTGGCAAAATGACCATTTTACCTCTAGGCTCGGAAATCAATTTTTATCGAATTTCCTTATTAACCAAGCCCAACCGAATCTTTTTCACTCTTATGAAAGCCCCAAATTCTCATTATTTGACACAAATATCAACAACCTATCAAATTTTACAAATTAGTCCAATTTAGAAGTTTTCCATGAACACTCTTTTACAAAAGTTGTTTATCTAACAACCTACATTCAATTTTCTTCATAACATTCCAGAAACAAACAGTTATTCATTCATGGAAAAACCCTAAAATCTTAACCATTTTGCAAAATAGTCCCCTCTATAGGTAGCCTATGCTACAAGGGTTCTAAAAATACAAAAATCATCAAAGAAACCATTAAAATCATTTGTGAAGGTGTAAAGTTGTTGGAATTTTTTGAGCTTCCAAAACCCCTCTAATGGCTGCTAAATTTGGTGGTGAAGAAGAAAAAGAAAATATGAAGCCTTTATTTTATTTTACTATATTTCTAGTCAAAATTAGATTACCAACTCCACCAAATTTCGACTTTTCTTTTCCCTTTGTCTTTATGGACTTCTATGGTCGGCCAAGTCTCTTGAAAGAGCCTATTTGCACTTTAAAAACCTCTAATTTTAGTTCTCTATCTATTTAACTCAATTTACTAGCAAATTACAACTTTTGCACCTTATGCGATTTGGTCATTTTTCGCAATTAACCTTCAATTGCGTAAATTAATTCACCAAAATTTTCATGCACCCTTATAAACATGCTATAACACATAAAATAATACTAAAATAATTTTCTCAAACCTCGGGTAAGTGATTTTGAAATCACTATTCCGACTAAGCCCAATTTCGAGCTGTTATAATTCTTCCCTTTAGAGATTTTCGTCCTAAAAAATCTTACCGTTGAAGAGGTTCGGGTACTGATCTCTCACCGTCTTCTCTAGTTCCTATGTGGCTTCCTCGACTCCATGTCGATGCCATAACGCCTTCACTAACGCTATACTCTTGTTTCTCAATTGCTTGACCTCTTGAGCCAAAATCTTAACCGACTCTTCACCATAGGTTATATCTAGGCTTATCTCTATATCTGTCGGTGATATCACTTGAGAAGGGTCAGAGCGGTAGCGTCGTAACATTGATACGTGGAACACATCGTGAATTTTTTCCAGCTTAGATGGCAATGCTAAATAGTATGCTACCAGTCCAATTCTCTCGGTCACCTCATAAGGTCCAATAAATCGTGGACTCAACTTGCCTTTCCTACAGAATCGAAGGACTTTCTTCCACTGGGAGACTTTTAAGAACACTTTATCCCCAACTTGAAACTAAATCTCTTTTCTTTTTAAATCCGCATAGGATTTCTGTCTATCCGAGGTGACTTTCAAGCAATCTTGAATCACCTTAACCTTCTCTTCAGTCTCTTTAACTAAGTCAACCCCGTGTATCTGATTCTCTTTAAGTCCCGATGAATACAAGGGTGTTCGACACTTGCACCCATATAAAGCCTCATAAAGCGCCATCTGAATACTCGACTGATAACTATTGTTGTAGGCGAATTCAACTAGTGGTAAGTACTTCTCCCAATTACTTTGGAACTTGAGGATGCAACATCTCAACATGTCCTCAAGAATCTGAATCACCCTTTCTGACTGGCCATCAGTCTGTGGATGGAAAGCCGTGCTAAAATTCAACTTTGCCCCTAATGCCTCCTGTAACTTTTTTTAAAACTGATATGTAAATCTCGGATCTCTATCTAAAATAATTGACAAGGGCACTCCATGTAGTCTCACTATCTCGGAAATATATAAATCGGCTAATTTCTCAAGTGAGTAATCCATGCAAATGGGTATAAAGTGAGCCAACTTTGTTAGCCTGTCTACGACAACCCATACTGAATCTTTCTTCTTTGGCATCAAAGGCAATCTCGACACGAAGTCCATAGTAACTCGGTCCCACTTGCACTTGGGAACTATCGCCGGTTGAAGTAAATCTTAAGGTACTTGGTGTTCATCTTTTACTTGCTGATAAACTAGACACTTGGAGACAAACTCTGAAATGTCTCTTTTCATTCCCTTCCACCAATACATTTTCTTCAAGTCTTTATACATTTTCACGCTGCCCGAGTGAATAGACAAGCGACTACTATGCGCCTCCCGCAAAATCCTCTAAATAAGCTCATAATCCTTAGGCACACAGATTTTGTCTCGGTACTTCAAGCAACCATCGACGCCAACTTGAAAATTGGATCCATTACCCTTCTTGCACTGAGCCATCTTAGCTTGTAAATCATTGTCATTTTTCTGAGCTTTGAAAATCTCTTGTAAAAACACTTGTCTATCTCTCATCTTGGCTAAGATCGATCCATCGTCACTTATAGTCAACTGAATACCCATAGCCGTTAAGGAAAACTATAATTTTCTACTCAATGCATCGGCTACCACATTCGTCTTCCCGGGGTGATAATCAATCACCGATTTGTAGTCCTTTAGTAACTCTAGCCATCTTCATTGCTGTAGATTCAACTCTTTTTAGGTCATCAAATAATTTAGACTTTTGTGATCTGTGAAAACTCGGCATCTCTTACCGTACAAATAGTGTCTCCAAATCTTTAGTGCGAATACGAGGGTGACCAACTCTAAATCGTGGGTCGAGTAATTTTTCTCATGTGGCTTTAGCTGCCTCGAGGCATAGGCTATTACCTTGCCTTCGTGCATGAGCATACACCCCAATCCATTTAAGGATGCATCGCTATACACTACGAATTTTTTTTCCAATTCTGGTTGCACCAATACTGGGGCTTCGGTCAACAAGGCCTTTAACTTCTCAAAACTTTGGTAGCACTTTTTTCATCCACTGAAACTGAACATCTTTTTAAAGTAGCCTCGTCATCGGAGTAGCGATCATTGAAAACCCTTTAACAAATCGTCGCTAGCAGCCCGCTAGGCCCAAGAAACTCTTAATCTTTGTTACGTTCCTTGGCGGTTTCCACTCTATAATAGCCAATATCTTGCTCGGGTCGACTCAGATCCCATCTCCCGACACAATGTGTCCCAAGAGTCCGACCTCTCGTAACCAAAATTCACTTTAGCTAAACTTGACATACAACTGTTTATCTCTCAAAGTCTGCAATACGGTTCTCAAGTGCTTCGCATACTCACCCTTGTCATGAGAATAGATGAGTATGTCATCAATAAAGACTACGACAAACTTGTCCATGTAGGGTCAGAAAATGCGGTTTATCAAGTCTATGAATGCAGGAGCATTTGTCAAGACAAAGGGCATGACGAGGAACTCATAATGGCCGTACCTCATCCGAAAGGCAGTTTTCGGTACATCTTGCTCCTTGACTCTCAACTGGTAATACCCCAACCTTAAATCTATCTTAGAGAATACAGTTGCTCCATTTAGCTGGTCGAACAAGTCGTCGATCCTCGACAAAGGATACTTATTCCTCACTGTAACCTTATTGAGCTGATGATAATCTATGCACAGTCTTATTGAACCATCCTTTTTATTAACAAAAAATACCGAAGCTCCCCACAAAGAGTAACTTGGTCTCGCAAAACCCTTATCCATTAACTCTTATGGCTGAGTCTTTAATTCCTTAAGTTCCGTCGGAGCCATTCGATATGAAGCGATTGAGATAGGTGTCGTGCCAAGGATCAACTCGATACCAAACTCCACTTCCCTCTCTGGAGGTAATTTGGGAAACTCTTTTGGAAACATATCCGTGTACTCGCATACCACCGACACTGAGTCAATTTTCTTTTCAGACACTTGGGTGTTCAACACAAAAGCGAGATAAGCTTCACACCTTTTTCTCAAATATCTTTCTGCAGTTAAAGATGAAACTAATCCCGGCAAGTTATTCGGTTCACCTGATTCTACCCGAAGGTTATCTCCATTTTCACATCTCAAATTAATAAATTTCCTCCCACAATCCACTATCACATTATGAGTAGACAACCAATCCATACCCAGGATTACATCGAATTCATCAAACAACAATAGCATAAGATTGGTTGGAAAATAGTGACCTCTAATTGTTAAGGGACAGTTTCTACATACTTGGTCAACTAACACGTGTTTGCCTAGCGGATTAGTCACTCTTACCACGAATTCCATAGACTCAACTAGCACATTTATAGTAGGTACCAACTTCATGTAAATGTAAGAATGGGTAAACCCCGAATCAACTAGAGCAAGAACAAATATATCGTGGAGAGAAAAGGTACCTGTAATCACATCTGGGGATAAGGCTTCTTCGCAAGCGCGAATGATATGAGTCCTTGCTGGTGCTTAGCCCTCGGACCTCATGGCCGAATCTCTAGCTGCACCCTTGCTGCAGGCCCCGCTTCCCGGGTTCTTTTGTGATCTACCCCTTGACGGTGCACTACTCGTCTGTATCTCTTGCTTTTTATCTTTTTCATCCCACTCAGGACAGCTTCAAATGAAATGATCTAATGACCCACACTTATAACATCCACGTCACGGGCCCACTTTCTACTGGCACGGTCCTTTTAGCGAGAGCTGGCTCATTACTTTCTACATCGTCCGCCATAGGTTGTTCGCGATCCATTACTATAAGAAAAACATAATTTACAATCGTAAAGAGTCATCACACTATCATTAAGCAATTATGGCATATATAGCTAGACTCATACACACTCTCAGTTAGTCTTAGAATTGACTAAACTATGCTCTGATACCACTAAATGTAACACCCCTTACCCGTATCTGACGCCGGGATAGGGTACGAGGAGTTATCTTACTAAATCATATGCAACCCTTCAACTTACACTCATTGAAATGTGTCCCAATTTAAAAATTTTTCAAACAATATCCTACTGACCTTTATATGGGCCTACGAGGCCTAAAGCATGATATAAAAATGATCTGGGACCATTTCGGGCACTTAGGAAATTTTCAAGAAAATCCACTAAAAACAGGGCACACACCCGTATGGAAGGGCAACACGCCCATGTCGCATCTAAACATGGCCTTGCTAATGGCCCGTATGCCTCACACGGCCTAAGCACCTAGGGACACGCCTGTGCCCTTTGCCTGTGCGAATTTATTTTCTAACTTTGAACCTACAGGGGTTTTCATACAGGCTAGCACACGCCTATGTGCTCAGCCCGTGTCCCTCACACGGCCATGACACGCCTGTGTCGCAGCTCATGTGCAAAAACCTTGACATTCTATTTCTGACGTCAGCAATCACATATCCATGGCACACGCCGTGTACTTGGCTGTGCCCTCCACACAGTTTAGACACACGGTCATGTCTCAGCCCATGTGTTTACTACTGGGCATTTAATGCAACAAATTCAAGGTGCAAGGGACATACGACCTAAGTACACACCTGTGGGGTGGACCATGTGTCACACACGGCCTAGACACACATTATATGTCTACCCGTGTGGACAAAAATAGGCTATCTACCAAGCCTCCTTGCCACCCTGAAATAAGATCAAACATATCCAAGCATACCAAGACTCCAATACTTAACCAATAGCCATAATTTGGTATCCACACAACTTAATATAATCCACAAACCATGCATTCAATCTATTACTCTTAGCACATACAACTGCTTATGCTAAATTCTCATTCTTGAAACACTATCATTGCATTTGATAACCAATGGTAAATATTAGCCAATAACTTTGGCCTTATACAAAATGAAGTATTTCAAAGACAAGCCAACACATTTGGCTTCAAAATAATGTAACACTTAACAAAAGAATAAAGTCCTATACATGCCATATTCTCAAAAAGCTAAAGCTAACTTGTAGGGCCCAATATTAGCCTAGAGCCCATAAAATAAGACCAAAAAATAATAAAAAATCCATTGTTTATTTTATTACAAAACCCATTAGCAGCCCAATATTAGCCCAAGACCTATCAACTAAACCCTAAACCCAATTCAAGCCCACAAAACCCAATAATTGAACCCTAGTCGAAAAACAAGCCCAAAACACTTAGGAAGTTTTTCAGCTAAGGAAGGAGAACCCTAGCCGCATGCGCCGTTCCCACACCAGCAAGGCCACTACGCGCGCCGCACGTTGCGTGCCACGCCTCCAAGAAGAGTGTCCCTCTCCACCACGCCGCCTATACCTGCAAAAGAGCAAAACTGTTGTAATATTTTTGATATAAAAGCTACAAAAATTGGATGTAAAAGGGATTTGTTTTCCCAAATATATAGCAATACAAAAAGCACTCTTTTGAATACAAAAAACAGATTAAGAACACACCAAACAGTCAAAAACCAGTAAGCAAGAGCAAGGTTTATAGAGGCTAAGGGTATAATCTTTTTTTATTTATTTTATTTTTTTTCAAATTTATAACATCTATATACCTAGTTAAAATATATAAAAAAACTTACTATTTTCAAAACTCCAGCCGCTGTGCATGGCGGCATGCGACGGCGGCGTACAGCGGTGACCGGCCAGGAGCCCATTGGAGCCCGAGGACCTGCAGAGAGAGCAGAGAGGGTTGGGAAATTTTTTTTGAAAGAAAAGGATGGAATGGTTTTTTTTTTGTTAAAAAAGGATTTGGTTTTTATAAAGGATCAAAATGGCGCCGTTTTGAGCCGTAACTCCCATGGCCAAAACGACATCGTTTTACCCTTACCCGACCCGATCCGACCCACTCCAAAGGAAGGATCCGCGTGTTTTTGTCGGAAGGGCTAATTGCACTTTTAGCCTTTCCATTTTTTATGGTTTCGCAATTGTGTTTCTGTTATTTATGATTTTACCCGATAATTTTGATTTTGTCACATTTTTGTCCCGTGTTAAACGCTACGCATTGGAAGGAGGGAAAATTTACTTTCCTGGTCCCTCTACTTCACCCGCGAGGCTAACAAAGTCCTTTTCATATTTTTTTTGTTTCGATTTCTCCCCAAACGTTTTTAATTAGACCCCATTTTAGTTAATTTTTCTATTTTACCATTAAATTAATTAATTTGAATATTATTATTATTACAATTATTACTATACTATTTATTATTGTTACCTTTAGTTATTAACATGTTATTATCATTTAAATCATTTTTTCCCTATTATTATTGATATTGTATTATTAATGTTCTTATTATATTTATTATTATTAGTTTAATTACTATCGTTATTATCATTACTATGAATATATTTTTTATATGACCACTATTTTATCAACGTGTTATTTTATTACTCTTTTTTTACCCTTTTCTATTACTATAATTATATTATATTACAATTATCACTATTATTCTTAGCACCATTTTTTTATTATCACTATTATCCTTAATTATTACTATTATTATTAAATATTATTTTTTACTAGCATATTATTATTATTAGTATATTATTCTTATCATTATTAATTTATTATTATTATTACTTTTTTTATTTTAATTATTCTTTCTTTTATTTTATTTAACCTTTCCCTTATTTTATTTCTTATTTTTTCAACTTTTCTCCTTATTTTTTAAATTTGTTTTAATTTTCATTTAATTACTTATTGTCTTTGTTAATTTCTTCCTTTATTCATATGTGATTATTTTGTTCTTATTATCATTATATACGTCTTCACGTCCATTGTATTTCTACTACACATACCTTTTAAAATATTACATCTTTACTCAAACTCATAAAAATGATTTTTTAAAATAAGGCAATACTCGATATTTGGGAGTTTCGAGAAAATTGTGCCCTAACTTACTGGGTTTTGATTTCTCTCGTCGAACCTAAGTAATCGAGTACCCTTTTGAAATCAAAACATATAAATTTCAAATAAAAGCTCATTCTCAGTAACTCGTGTAACACCTCTTACCCGAGATCGTCACCGGAGTCGAGCATGAGGCGTTACCGGACTTAACTTACTCATTTAGGCATAGAATTTGCTTTTAAAATTAATTTATTTTCATTCATTCAATATATCCATAAAAAGGGTCATCGAGACCCTAAATCATTCTATTAAAATGGTTTGGGGCCAAACCGGGATCAATAAAATTTTTCCAATTACTTAAACGAACCAAAATAAAATTATTTCTCTGTTTCTTATAAAGCTGTCCAACTGCATCACAGTCACTAAATAAATCATAACTCGAGTTACGAAACTAGAAATTTAATTCCGTAAATTTTCCCTAAAACTAGACTCATATACCTTCTTACTAATTTTTTATAGAATTTTTAGTCTAGCCAATTAGTACATTTTATTAGTTAAAATCTCCCCTCTTACACAGTTCAACTACTCTAACCTCTATTCACTACGAATTAGTTTTCTCTCTGTACAAAATTCAAATAGGCATGCCGTTTATTTCATTTGAAACTAGGCTCAATAAGGAATCTAGGCATATAAACTATAATGCCTAATTATTTATGTACAATTTATGGTGAATTTTTAAAGTCAGAACAGGGGATCACGAAGTCAATCTGGAGCAGTCTCACTCAAATGCAAATAACTCATAATATACGACTCTTTTACTTACTCTGCTTCTTCCACATAAAATTGACTCATTAAGCTTTGATTTCATGTCTCACTCAATATTTAGTTCCATTTCTACTAGTTTTAGTGATTTTTCAAAATCACATCACTGTTGCTGTTCGAATATGTTTTTAAGCTATTTTCACCTTTTTCATGGTTTCCATGTGATAATTACCATTTAGGCATACATAGTATTAAACCTATGTTTGATTAGTCATTCCAATAGCTAATCATCAACAAGTATTTACATACCATTCATTAAACATATCCTAAAGACATTCATACCAAAAGAAGCCAAGTCCCTATACATGCCATACGCGAAATGAAACGTCTAGCTATACCAAAATGATCCTGTTAATAGTGTGACTAGATCTCCGACGTTCCTTGCAATCCCCGAGTTGGCTTGGCAGGAACTATAAAAAGAAGGAAAATAAAGAGAGTAAGCACTAAGCTTAGTAAGTTTACAAGTAAATAAATCACAACATTCACCCTCAATAATAGTTAATCATAATATCATCAAGCATCATAAGCTTTCCTTACACCTCATTTCTTACCCTCTTCCTTATTCACTTACTTTCTTCTTACTTGATTATTCAATAAACTCATGAATATAACTTACCTTTCCTTTGTTGAAAGTTTCCTGTAATTTAACCTGTATAATAGCCCGTTGAACCACTTGGAATACTAAGGATACTCGGGTTTTCCTGCCTGATAATAACCTGTCAATGCCATATTCTAGGCATGGTCTTACATGAGATGTTCCCTGTCCTACCAAAGCCATATTTTTAATATGGACTTACATGGGATATTCCTATCCTGTCTGATAACCCAAAATATCATGACATTCCGTATCCCAAGCATTCCTAGAGTTCAAACGGGGCTTTCTGATTCTTTTTCTCCGTCATCTCGTCTTTGGTTCAACTTCGAATATTTTCATAAAGTAAATGTATATATGCTGGAAATTAACAACATTAATGTAAAATAATGAAATATTGCATTTATTTACCATAAACTTACCTCGATACAAAATACGGTTAAACTTGACAATTTAGTCCTTTACTTTTTCCTTTCCCCGATCTACTCCCGAATTTCGTTCTCCTTGATCTATAATAGCAATTTAGCTTATTTAATACTCACATTTATCAAACCAGCCCTTAACTCAAACTTTGGAAAAATTACATTTTTGCGCCTAAACTTTTGTATATTTACACTTTTGCCCCAAGGCTCAGAAATTAAACTTTATCCCAAATTCTTATCTTTTAGGACATGCTGATCATTTATTTACCAACAACAACCTCAAATTCCCACTATAACATGTACTTATGAACAATAGTTATTTTTACCGATTAAGCCCTTTTACTCGTTTTTACTTAAAACCGAGTAGCACAAGTTGTTTAACATAATTTAAAACCTCATATTCCATCATAAAACATCAAAATAAACAATTTTCACCTATGGGTATTTTTCCAAATATGAACCCTAGGTTAAATTATTTCTAGAATAAGCTAAATCAAGTTACCGGGACTCTGAAAACGTAAAGAACATTAAAAATGGGGCTTGGAATCACTTACTATGGAGCTTGGAAGCTTGAAACAAACCCTAGCTATGGAGAACCCTTGAAATTTCGTGCTAATGAAGAAGATGGACATATTTTGCCATCTTTTTCCCTTTTTTAATCTTTTAATTACCTAATGACCAAAATACCCTTAATGCCTTTCTTCGAAAATTTTCATGTACAAGCCCATTTTTGTCCAAAATTTTAGAAATTGGTCAAATTGCGATTTAAGACCCTCTAATTAATATTCCAAGGCAATTTCATACTAAAAGCTTCTAGAATGCAAGTTTTGCAACTTATTCGATTTAGTCCCTAATTTCAAATTAAGCACTTTATGCATAGAATTTCTTCACAAAATTTTCACAAAATCATGCAATCATATCATAAACCTCAAAATAATTGTAAAATAATTATTTCTATCTCGGATTTGTGGTCACAAAACCACTATTCTGATTAGGCCCTAATTCGGGATGTTACAACTCGAGATGTTGCATCCTAACTCACTGGATGTGACATTTTGTTATCTCGAGGTAAGGATTTCTAAAAATAAAGGCAAT
This sequence comes from Gossypium stocksii, assembly GCA_020496765.1. Classification (NCBI taxonomy): domain Eukaryota; kingdom Viridiplantae; phylum Streptophyta; class Magnoliopsida; order Malvales; family Malvaceae; genus Gossypium; species Gossypium stocksii. Next base: position 33,586,655 of record CM035627.1, read on the forward strand.
ATTCTGTATTTGGGAATTTTGAGAAATTGTGCCCTAACTTACTGGGTTCCAATTTTTCCATAAAGCCCAAATAACTGAATACCCTTCTTTAACTTTAATGAGTTTTAAAAATCAAAGGACAAGTTTAATTTCGAAGGTTTGAAGTGTTGTACCCTAACTCACTAGGTGTGACATTTATTTCTTCGAGATAAGAGGGTCTAAATTTTCAATTCAATTTACTCAAGTTTTCTTTTAAATAAAAGGATCGTATTTTAAAATCTTTTCAAATTTTTGACACTAAGACATTAATTAATCAATTAGGTACCAATTTTGGGTGTTACGAGGGTGCTAATCCTTCCTCATACGTAACTGACTCCCGAACCCATTTTCTCAAATTTTGTAAACCAAAATCATTATTTTAGTAAATCAAAATGTTTTATCAAAATGATAAATCTCAAGGTGGCCCGATCTCACCTCAAAAAAGATTGGTGGCAACTCCATTTTCATTTTAAAAGTTGACCCCGTTTTTTAAAAATAAAAAAAATGGTTTCGACATAACTATACTGAGTGCTTGGGATGATAGTGTGAGTGGAACCTCTGACGTACTTTGATCCACGAGCTAACTAGGCGGTACTATAAGAAAATGGAAAAAAGAGGGGTAAGCATAAAGCTTAGTAAGTTCAATGCAAACATTATCAACAATTTACCATGAATTAACCTGTTCATAATAGACCAACATTCACTCATAAACATGAATGATTATGGGCATAACTTACTCATCATCATTCTATTACTAATCATACAACATAAGATCGAGCCCATTTCTCATACATGATATACAAGTACCTGTACCACTCACAATAAGGTCATCATTTCTTTTAATTACTCACGCCAAAAATTTTTCTCATAGAACTCAGTGAAATAGGAGAGAATACTCAATAGCCTCAAATGTAGGTTAAGCGCTGATGCCATGTTCCAGACATGGTCTTACACTAGCTCACATGTCAAGTGTAATATCCCGAATTAGGGCCTAATCGGAATAGTGGTTTCGTGACCACAAATCCGAGGTAGAAATAATTATTTTATAATTATTTTGATGTTTATGATATGATTTTATGATGGTGTGAAAATTTCGTGAAGAAATTCTAAGCGTAAAGTACTTAAGTTGAAGTGAAGGTAATTCGAGATTGTTTGAAAGCTGCTTCGGATAGATAGAAATCTTATGCAGATTTGAAACGAAAAGAAATTGAGTTTCAAGTTGGTGATAAGGTATTTTTAAAGGTGTCTCCGTGGAAGAAAGTCTTCAGATTTGGACGGAAAGGTAAATTAAGTCCGCGTTTTATCGGGCCGAATGAAATAATTGAAAGAGTTGGACCGGTAGCTTATCGGTTAGCATTACCATCTGAGTTAGAGAAAATTCATGACGTGTTCCATGTATCTATGTTACATCGGTATCGCTTGGATCCTTCGCATGTAGTTTCACCGACACAAATTGAATTACGACCAGATATGACCTATGAAGAAGAACCGATAAAAGTTTTAGCTCGAGAGGTCAAACAACTAAGAAACAAAAGTATTGCTCTTGTGAAAGTGTTGTGGCAAAAGCATGGAATAGAAGAGGCTACATGGGAACCCGAGGAAACTATAAGGAAACGGAATAATCATATGAATTTTTTATAGGGAGAAAAGTGGTTCGTAGTAAGTAGAGGTCAGTGCAGTTAAGTCCTAAAACAGGGGTAACTTTAACTAATAAACTGTACTAATTGGCTCAACCAAAAATTTTAGAAAAAAATTAGTAGATAGATATGTGAGTCTAGATTCAGGGAAAATTTACGGATCTTGAATTTGAGTTTCGTAACTCGAGATATTATTTTTTAAGCGACCATGACGCAGAAATTCTGCATATTCCGAAAATTAAAATAAATGATGTAAAGTTGGTTTAATGATAAATTAAGTTTAGTAACACCTCAAAATCGACTCCGGTGACGGTCTCGGGCGTGGGGACGTTACATCAAGGCTGATGCCAAGTCCCAGACATGGTCTTACACTAGCTCTCGTCTCATTGCTGATGCCATGCCCTAGACATGGTCTTACACTGGCATACTTCTCTAGTCGATGCCATGTCCTAGACATGGTCTTACACTGACTCTTTCGTATCAAGGCCAATGCCATGTCCTAGACATGGTCTTACACTAGCACATATCGAGCCGATGCCATGTCCCAGACATGGTCTTACACTAGCACTCCTCGGTGTCGATGCCATGTCCCAAACATGGTCTTACACTGACACATAACGTGGCCGATGCCATGTCCCAGACATGGTCTTACACTAGCTCTTGTATAGCCCTAGTCTCATGGCTCAATTATCCAATCTATTCCTACGGTTCCATCGGGAAATTAACCATATCAACCTCATTATATCAATTGCAAAGGTATAATAATCATCTTATGTAATATCAAAGTCAATGTAGAAATATAAAATAAAGTTGAAATATTTACACCCAACTTATCTTAGTATACAAAATGTGGTAACTCGATCGATCTCAGTCTATGAGCTTGGCCTTCCTCCTGTCTAAGTTCGGGTCTCGTTCTTCTTGATCTATAATGACAAATTTTCACTAATTTACTCACTATTTTAATCTAAACAATTCAAGAATCATAATTTGGTAAAATGACCATTTTGCCCGTAGACGTTGGCAAAATGACCATTTTACCTCTAGGCTTGGAAATCAATTTTGTAATGACCCAATATTCACGAACACCAGAAAAACGAGTCATAGGGCCTCCGTCTTAGTAAACTGAATTAGAAATAATTAATAGAAATATTTGTGTGTCCAGTTGTGTGTTTAATTAAGTTTGGATTAGGTGAATTTAACTTAATTAAGAGAATTTAGGAAAAAAGGACTAAATTGAATAGAGAATAAAAATCTAATTATAGATTAATAAAATTTATAAAGGATTAAAATGGCAAATATGCCATTTGGTATTGGTGAGGCGGCAAATGCATGAAAATCAAAGATTTTTATTGCATAAATAATATTATATTATTATTAATATTAATTAGTTTTATATTATATATTAGTATTATTTGATATTAAATTATAAAATAAATTAGAATAATGACAAATGTGTGAAGATTAAATTATCCATGTGTAAATAATATATTAATACACTTGTAAAAGATTTATATATTTTCTTAATTTATAAGTTAAAGATATTTTGTATTATTATTATTATTATTTTTGTTGTTAAAATAATTATTATATTAATTATATTATGAGACAAATTAAATTAAAACAAGTGTATAGTAATGATGAATTACATGTGTGATAAAATGTATGTGTACAATTGTATGTATATGATTTGTTATTAAATAAGATATTTAATATAATTATTATTATTAACTAATTAATATAACAAAGAAATAAAGAAAAGAAAAGAAGAACAAAGAAAGTTACAGAGAAGTAACGAAAATTTGGAAAAAAAAGAAGAAAGAAAATAAAAAGGAGAAATTGGAGATTTGAAGCTTGGAAGTTTGAAAGGTAAGTAAATTAAGCCATTTTTCTTAAGTTTTTGAGGTTTTAAAAGCTTTAGGACTAAGTTTTGTTGAAACTAAATTGAAGTTATGGAAGTTTTTGAGTTTTTGAGTAAAGTTTATGTTGGACAAATGGTTGAATTAAGGGCTTAATTGATAGAATTATTGATTAGAAGTGGTTAAGGGATTAAATTGTAAAAGAGGTTATAAGGTTTGTGTTTGAGGGACTAAGTTGAAAGAAAGCTTGCATTAGGGTTCTAATATGAACATTTGGTAGTTAATAGGAATATGGAAGGAAATTGAGTAGAAATAAAGTAGTAATTAAGCTAGAAAATTAAATGGGTTCAATTGGGTTAAATTAGAAATTTAGGTAAAAATTTAATAAGAATTCTATTATTTATTCTAAATAATGCTGAAATTAATAGTATGAATTATTATTATTTTCGTAGCTAACAAAGAAACTGAAGCATCGGCATCGAAAGGCAAGGAGAAAATAAACGAGGAGTGAGTACGAAAAATTCAGGTTACTATTACTATAATTCAAGTTATCTACTATTAAAGTTTAATTTCAATGCATGTGTTTGGAAAATAAAAATAAAGGTAAGTATTACTATTTGAATTGAATGTGAAATGGTTTTGATTGATGAAAATATTTATGTGTATGAAATTGAAATATATGATTGAACTAAGTAAAGTTAATATGCATATGAATTTGAAATTGAGATTGAATTGTTATCGTGATTGAGTTGAATCCGAATGATTATGATTAATTGAAAGTGAAAGTGATATGGATATGTGATTCCGATACCCTATTAACTAGTCGGGCTTACTCGGATATAGCTGGCATGCCAAAGAATTGGAAGTGTTCTGGGATTCTTCGACCTCGAGTCAATGAGACATTTGGTGTGTCATTATATTGCTTCGGATAAATTCGATGAGGCGTTGGTCGCCACTTTACTTCGGCTTAGCCGATGAGATGTTGGTCGTCACTTATTACTTCGATCTATCTGATGAGGCGTTGGTCGTCATTCTGGTGTGTTTGGTTGGACCCGTGTATCCGCCATAGTCTGAGTCATGTTAATAGGGGAAATATATGTAAGAGAAAATCAAATGAATTTGATAAATTGAACTATTGAATGAAATAAGAAAGTGATATTGTAAGATGAAATGAGAAATACAATTTGTATTATAAGATTGAAGGCATGAACCAAAGGTTCATGAATTGTTCATATTTGAAATGTGTATTGAATATTTATATGTGATTCAGAAATGAACCAAAGGTTCATGAATAGTTGGAAATCTTATTGATGAGATATTGAATCAATATTGGAAGTGATACAATGGAAATATGATAGCTTAGTATGAAATTATATGTATGATTTGTTATCATTTGTGTATGATATGATATTTTTTTATTATTATAATTTGAATTATGATAATACCACTGAGTATTTCCAATACTCAGCGTACGGTTGTTTTCCGTGCACAAGCTAGGTAAAGTTGAGGTTCTGTCCAGCATCCGAGTCAATCTCGACCTCAACTAAATTTTTGGTGACGAATCTATCTTTTGGAAATGTGGCATGTATTAGATTTTGTTTTTGTAACGCCCTGATTTTTGGGATTTTTTGGGTTTCTGTGATTTTTGGTGAATTTTAAAATTTTGGTGTTCTGGATTCTGGAATTGTGTTTAAATGTGTTAGTGGGCCTTTAGAAGGCCCAAGCCTAAGTTAAAACCAGGTAAAATATCAAGTTTGGCTTTTAAATGAATAGGAGACTTGGTTAAGTGGGCTTTTTAGAAAAAAAATCGTAAATTATGACACAAGAAGAGCTTTGGCAAAGTGGTAAGGTGGCGCCACTAAGTTCCTAAAAAAGTGGCGCCTGGGAAGGAATTGAAGGTCCAGGGTTCAAGTTGCAAGGTAAGTGTATTGTTACTTTTTAATTTTTAGGCATGTGCCGGGCATGTAATTACTTAAATGAATTTCGGCAAGGGCCTTAGGGAGGTTGGGCCGATTGTTTTAGTTGATATTAGGGTTAGGTTCTTTTCTTTTTCTGTCTTGGAGAATTAGGGTTAGCCACCTAAAACTTTATTCTCTTCTCAAGTCTCACAAAGTGACCGAAAACACAAGTAAGCTTCCTCCTGTGCCGATTGCTCTTTTGACTTCTTCTTCTCCATCTTTTTCTTTTCCTTTTTTCTTTCTCCTCTAGCCGAAACCTTCTTACCACCTTATTCACATTCTCTTTCAATTTTATTCTTCTAAAAACCCCCATAGCCGATTGCCATAAAAGCCGAAATCTCAAAAAATCACTTCTTGTGCCGATTTCTTCTAGCCAACATTCTCTTGTTTTCTTCATCTTTTCTAGTCGATTTCTGTATCCTTTAAACCCTTAGGCTCTATCGACAACACCACTCCAAGATTATAGCCTCAAATCATCATCATCTTCACCACTTAAAAAGCCGAAAACACCATAGATTTAGGAGCTTATAGTCGAATTCATAGATCTCTAGGAATCAGTCTTTACTAGTGTTTAAAGGCTAAATCTGCATCAGATCTGAGTAGAAACAGAAGGGGAACTGTGGTAAGTACTCGATATCCCAGATTTATGCGTTATTTTACGATTTAGAAAAAGCCAAAATCTCTAAAATTTAGGGAGGCTGTCAATTTGGGCTTAGGACCCTAAGGGGTTGTAACAATTGGTTTCTTTTTGGTGTTAGTGTGATTCAGAGACCACTGACAAGGGCTTGGATCTTTGGAATGACTAGATCTAGATCTAGATCTAGTCATTGATTTTCGGCAAAGGTAAGATTTTGAGGGCCTAGGTGTTAATGGCCGAATATGGTAAGTGACTGTTGAAATTGGTTATTGTAGTTTTGCCATCTAAAGGTTGTGGTAACCGATTGTAGGATATTATGAGGGATCTCTCTAGCAGTCGTCGCGAATCAAGTGTGTATCAAACCCTTCTTTAGTTAATTCGGCAAAGGCCAAAGTAACTGAAAAGTGACCGAAAGTTTGACCGAAAGTTAGTATTTCGTGGGCTTGTGAGTGTGCGAATACTCACAAGATGTTTAGAAATCGTTAGATCTGAAATCGCAAAGTGGTAAGCTAGTCGCGTGTGGAATTTCGTATACGTCAGTAATTGGGCCACGATGGGCTGCAGATGGGCCCAATGGGCTTACAGGCCCATATGGGTGACAACGGGTAATTAAGGTGTACTGATAGATTGTAGGTTCAAAACTGCCTAGACTAATAAATTGATATTAAAATCTGGACTAAATGGGCTTAAATAGCTAGTAGACACTGTAAAGCCCATTAGGGGTCTTAGGGCCCAATAGCTAAAATTGTTAAAACACGTTAATTAAACTGCTGAGATGAAAATTGGGTTAATAATGACTGAAATCTCTATAAAACCCTGGGAAACTGATAAAATTACTAGAATACCCTTAATGGTGGAAAATTACTATTTTACCCCTAGGAGCAAAATGATTGTTATACCCCTAGGGCTAAGTGTGACAAAAAATACATGTTTTACTGTTACTGTTTACTGCATGCCATGTTATTATTATCTATTGCATGGGACTGGGATATTGATGGAGGAAGTACTGAAAGTGGCTTGACCACGTACTGGAGGCTTTGCCTCAACTTACTGATATCTGAGTAGTTATGCTGCAACTGTGGAGTGTAGGGCTGGGTGGGTTGAGTTATTCCCCACATGGTGTGTAGGGCTGGTACGGGTGGAGTGCAGCGGTTGGATTTAGGCTGGGTTTGGGCTTGCATACATGTTAATATCTGCTCTGTTCTGAAATGGGCCTATGGGCCGTACTGTTATCTGAAAAGGGCTAAGGCCCAGTTTACTGTATCTGGATAGGGCTTCGGCCCAGTAAACACTGTGACTGGATAGGGCTTTGACCCAGTGGGCTTGAGCTGACTTGGGCTCTAGATTGACATTCTATACACGCTGAGCTCTCTAAACTCACCCATTTTATTTCCATCCATGCAGGTGAGCCCTAGTTGGTGGACTTGGAGCTGGGAGGGATTCAGAGTGGCCACGAAGATTAAATTTCTGGTTTTCAATTATTTTATTTCATTAGTTATTTAGATTATTTTCATTTTGGTTTCTGGGCTGTAATAAGGCCGCTCTATTTATTTTATTTTGGGTTTTTAATTCTTTACATATTTAATTTGTTTTAACTTAAGAATAATATTGTTTAAATTGTTTTTGAAATCGGATGTACTTGTTTTTAAATTAACACAATAAATGAATGTTTTCCAAACCAAATGCACTTTCCAAAAGAGTATCAAAAGTCATGTTTTTAAATAAACCCTTCACGAGCAGTAGTAATTAGGACATTTATTAAGCAAATCAGGAATTTCTCCTAAAATAACAAACACGGTTTTGGCAAAGCTCACCCTAATCTTAGTAACTAGGTAACGTGGTTAGATGTAGGTGATGTGACACACCAAATTTGGCCATAACATCTGGGCCAGGTTTAGGGTGTTAGTCACTTGTAAATGTTTTATGTTACGGTGTAATGTGGTATGTAACTCTTAAGAAGAATTTGATGTGAATTAATGAATATTTGCTAAGTTTGAAAGGTGAAATGAATGTTATTCGATCAAGATTTATAAGTCAATGTTTTGGACATGAATTAGGTGTGTTTAGTATGTGAAAATAACTTAAAAATGATGAAAAATCAGGTTTTCACACGGCCTAGTCACATGGGCATGTGCCCAGGCCGTGTGGCAAAGTCAGAATTACCCATAGGCTAGTCTCACGATCATGCGTAGCAAGTCAAAACCGCCCACGGGCTGGCCCCACGGCCATGGGAGCCCTACTGGTAGGCCACACGGGCATGTCCTAGGCCATACGGGCGTGTGCCCCTGTTTTCAAGTAAAAATTTCTAAAGTTTCCGGTTTAATCCCAAATCACTTCCTAAGCATATTTTGGCCCTCTTAGGCCCATATTAAGGACTTTTTGATGGTATTTGGAAAGTTTTAGATTAAAACACAGATTTATGACTTGATTTTGTTCGTTTCTTAGTACATAAGTCCGGTAATGCCTTGTAACCCTATTCCGGCGACGGTTTGGGGTTAGGGGGTTTACTTTTTATCGAATTTCCTTATTAACCAAGCCCAACCGAATCTTTTTCACTCTTATGACAGCTCCAAATTCTCATTATTTCACACAAATATCAACAACCTATCAAACTTTACAAATTAGTCCAATTTAGGAGTCTTCTATGAACAACCTTTTACAAAAGTTGTTTATTTAACAACCTACATTCAATTTCCTTCATAACAATCCAGAAAAAAATAGTTATTCATTCATGGAAAAACCCTAAAATCTTAGCCATTTTGCAAAATAGTCCCCTCTATAGGTAGCCCATGCTACAAGGGTCTTAAAAATGCAAAAATCATCACAGAAACCATTAAAATCACTTGTGAAGGCGTAAAGTTGTTGGAATTTTTTGAGCTTCTAAAACCCCTCCAATGGCTGCTAAATTCGGTGGTGAAGAATAAAAAGAAAATATGAAGCCTTTATTTTATTTTACTATATTTCTAGTCAAAATTAGATTACCAACTCCACCAAATTTTAACTTTTCTTTTCCCTTTGTCCCTATGGACTTCTATGGCTAGCCAAGTCTCTCTAAAGGGCCTATTTGCACTTTAAAAACCTCTAATTTTAGTTCTCTATCTATTTAACTCAATTTACTAGCAAATCACAACTTTTGCACCTTATGCAATTTGGTCCTTTTTCGCAATTAAGCCTTCAATTGCGTAAATTAATTCATCAAAATTTTCAAGCACCATTATAAACATGCTATAACACATAAAATAATGCTAAAATAATTTTCTCAAACCTCGGGTAAGTGATTTTGAAATCACTATTCCGACTAAGCCCAATTTCGGGCTATTACAATTCTCCCCCTTAGAGATTTTCGTCCTCAAAAATCTTACTGTTGAAGAGGTTTAGGTACTAATCTCTCACCATCTCCTCTGGTTCCCATGTGGCTTCCTTGACTGCATGTCGATGCCATAACACCTTCACAAATGCTATACTCTTGTGTCTCAGTTGATTGACCTCTCAAGCCAAAATCTTAACCGGCTATTCACCATAGGTCATATCCGGGCTTATCTCTATCTCTGTTGGTAATATCACATGAGAAGGGTTAGAGCGGTAGCAACGTAACATCGATACGTGGAAGACATCGTGAATTTTCTCCAACTCGGATGGCAATGCTAAACGGTATGCTACCGGTGCAATTCTCTCAGTCACCTCATAAGGTCCAATAAACCATGGACTCAACTTGCCTTTCCTACCAAATTGAAGGACTTTTTTCCACCGGGAGACTTTTAAGAACACTTTATCCCTGACTTGAAATTCAATCTCTTTTCTTTTTAAATACGCATAGGATTTCTGTCTATCCGAGGCAGCTTTCAAGCAATCTCAAATCACCTTAACCTTTTCTTTGGTTTCTTTAACTAAGTTGACCCCATGTATCTGATTCTCTTTAAGTCCCGACCAATACAAGGGTGTTTAACACTTGCGCCCATATAAAGCCTCATAAGGCGCCATTTGAAGACTCAACTGATAACTATTATCGTAGGCGAATTCAACTAGTGGCAAAACTTCTCCCAACTGCCTTAAAACTCGAGGACGCAACATCTCAACATGTCCTCAAGAATCTGAATCACCCTCTCTGACTGGCCATCAGTCTACAGATGGAAAGGCATGCTAAAATTCAACTTTGTCCCTAATGCCTCTTGTAACATTTTCCAAAACCGAGATGTAAATCTTAGATTTCTGTCTGAAATAATTGACAGGGGCACTCCATGTAGTATCACTATCTTAGAGATATATAAATCGGCTAATTTCTCAAGTGAGTAATCCGTGCGAACGGGTATAAAGTGAGTCAATTTTGTTAGCCTGTCCACGACAACCCATACTGAATATTTCTTCTTTGGCGTCAATGGCAGTCCTGACACGAAGTCTATAGCAACTCGATCCCATTTCCACTCGGGAACCATCACCAATTGAAGTAAACCTGAAGGTACTTGGTGTTCAGCTTTTACTTGCTGACAAACTAGGCAATTGGAGACAAACTCTGAAATGTCTCTTTTCATTCCCGACCACCAATACATTTTCTTCAAGTCATTATACATTTTCACGCTACCCAAGTGAATAGACAATCGACTACTATACGCCTCTCGCAAAATCCTCTGAATAAGCTCATCATCCTTAAGCACACAGATTCTGTCTCGGTACATCAAGCAACCATCAGCGCCAACTTGAAAATCGGATCCATTACCCTTCTCGCACTGAGCCATCTTAGCTTGTAAATCCTCGTCATTTTTCTGAGCTTTGACAATCTCTTGTAAAAATAATGGTCTGCCTCTCATCTTGGCTAAGATCGATCTATTGTCACTTATAGTCAACTGAGTACCCAGAGCCCTCAAGGCAAACAATGATTTTCTGCTCAATGCATTGGCTACCACATTTGCCTTCCCGAGGTGATAATCAATCACCAACTCGTAGTCCTTTAGTAACTCTAGCCATCTTTGTTACCGTAGATTCAATTCTTTTTGCGTCATCAAATACTTTAGACTTTTGTGGTCCGTGAAAACTCAGCATCTCTCTCCATACAAATAGTGTCTCCAAATCTTCAATGCGAATACAATGGTGGCCAACTTTAAATCGTAGGTCGGGTAATTTTTCTCATGTGGCTTTAGCTGCCTCGAAGCATAGGCTATTACATTGCCTTATTGCACGAGCACACACCCCAATCCATTTAAGGATGCATCGTTATACACTACAAATTCCTTTCCCGATTCTCGTTGCACCAACACTAGGGATTCTGTCAACAAGGCCTTTAACTTCTCAAAACTCTGCTGGCACTTTTTCTGTCCACTCAAACTTAATATCTTTTTGAAGTAGCCTCGTCATCGGAGTAGCGATCATTGAAAACCCTTTAACAAATTGTCAGTAGTAGCCCGCTAGGCCTAAGAAACTCCTAATCTCTGTTACGTCCTTGGGTGATTTCCACTCTACAATAGTCGATATCTTACCCGAGTCGACTCGGATCCCATCTCTCGACACAATGTGTCCCAAGAATTTGACCTCTCGTAAACAAAATTCACTCTTGCTAAACTTGGCGTACAATTGTTTATCTCTCAAAGTCTGCAAAATGGTCCTCAAGTGCTCCGCATGCTCAACCTCGTCACGAGAATAGACGAGTATGTCATCAATAAAGATAACAAACTTATCCAAGTAGGGTCAAAAAATGTAATTCATCAAGTCCATGAATATCGCAGGAGCATTCGTCAAGCCAAAGGGCAAGACGAGGAACTCATAGTGGCCGTACCTCATCCAAAAGGCAGTTTTCGATACATCTTGCTCCTTGACTCTCAACTAGTAATACCCTGACCTTAAATCTATCTTAGAGAATACAGTTGCTCCTTTTAGCTGGTCGAACAAGTCGTCGATAACCTGTACCACTCACAATGAGGTCATCATTTCTTTTAATTACTCACGCTACAAATTTTTCCGATGGAACTCAGGGGAATAGGAGAGGATACTCAATAGCCTCAAACCTAGGTTAAGCGCCAATGCCATGTCCCAGACATGGAACTCAGGGGAATAGGAGAGGATACTAGGTCATCCATCTCAGTGTCAATGCCATGTCCTAGACTTGGTCATACGCTAACACATAACGAGGACGATGCCATGCCCCAGACATGGTCTTACACTAGCTCTCGTAAGCCCTAGTCTCATGGCTCAATTATCCAATCTATTCCTACGGTTCCATCGGGAAATTAACCATATCAACCTCAGTATATCAATTGCAAAGGTATAATCATCATATTATGTAATATCAAAGTCAATGTATAAACATAAAATAAAGTTGAAATATTTACACCTAACTTACCTTGGTATACAAAATGTGGTAACTCAGTCGATCTCAATCTATGAGCTTGGCCTTCCCCCGGTCTAAGTTAGGGTCTCGTACTTTTTGATCTATAATGACAAATTTTCACTAATTTACTCACTATTTTAATCTAAACAATTCAAGAATCATAATTTGGCAAAATGACTATTTTACCCCTAGGCTTGGAAGTTAATTTTTATCGAATTTCCTTATTAACCAAGCCCAGTCAAATCTTTTTCACTCTTATGACAATCCTAAATTCCCATTATCTCACACAAAAATCAGCAACCTATCAAACTTTACAAATTAGTCCAATTTAGGTGTTTTCCATGAACACTCTTTTACAAAAGTTGTTTATTTAACAACCTATATTCAATTTCCTTCATAACATTCCAATAACCAACACTTATTCATTCATGGAAAAACCCTAAACTCTTTACTATTTTACAAAATAGTCCCCTCTATAGATAGCCTATGCTACAAGGGTCCTAAAAATGCAAAAATCATAAAAGAAACCATTAAAATCACTTACTTGTGAAGGTGTAAAGTTGTAGAAATTTTTTGAGCTTCCAAAACCCCTCTAATGGCTACTAATTTTGGCAGTGAAGAAGAAAAAGAAAATATGAAGCCTTTATTTTATTTTACTATATTTCTAGTCAAAATTAGATTACCAACTCCACCAAATTTTGACTTTTCTTTTCCCTTTGTCCCTATGGACTTCTATGGCCAGCCAAGTCTCTCTAAAGGGCCTATTTGCACTTTAAAAACCTCCAATTTTAGTTCTCTATCAATTTAACTCAATTTACTAGCAAATCACAACTTTTTCCCTTTATGCAATTTGGTCATTTTTCGCAATTAAGCCTTCAATCGGGTAAATTAATTCACCAAAATTTTCATGCACACTTATAAACATGCTATAACACATAAGATAATGCTAAAATAATTTTCTCAAACCTTGGGTAAGTGATTTTGAAATCATTATTCTGACTAAACCTAATTTCGGGCTGTTACAACTCTACCCCCTGAAAGAAAATTTCGTCCTTGAAATTTTACCTGATCAGAAGAGGTGAGGATACTGCTGTCGCATCGAATCCTTTGCCTCCTAAGTAGCCTCCTCACTATTATGATTCTACCACAGCACCTTCACTAAAGGGATAGACTTCTTTTGTAGAAGCTTAACGTCGCGATCTAGGATCTAAATCGGCTCCTACTCGAACGTTAGATCTGGTCTAATCTCAATCTCCTTCATAGGAATAATGTGCATGGGATCAGAGCAGTAACGTCTCAGCATCGAAATGCAGAACACATAATGAATGCGATCTAACCCTGAAGGTAGCTCCAACTGATATGCGACTGGCCTCACTCACTTCAGAACCTGGTACGACCCAATAAACCGAAGGGTCAGCTTGCCCTTGCGACCGAACCTCAGAACCTTCTTCCATGGTGAGACCTTAAGGAAAACCAAGTCCACAGAATACTCAATGTCCTTCCTCTTTGAATCAGCATAGGACTTCTGCCTAACAGAAGCCGCTTTCAGTCGCTCTCGAATTAAACGGACCTTGTCTTCAGTCTCAGTAACAAATTTTGGCCCCAGAATACATCACTTATACAACTCATTCCAGCATAAGGGAGTGCGATACTTATGACCATACAATGCATCGTACGGTGCCATCGGTATACTAGACTGGTAGTTGTTGTTGCAAGCGAACTCTACTAAAGGCAAGTACTCCTCCTAACTGCCTCGAAAATCCATAATACAGCCCCTCAACATGTCCTCTAATATCTGAATCACCCTCTCCAACTGACCATTATTCTGAGGATGAAAGAAATATTGAAGTCTAACGTCGAACCCAAAGCCTTGTGAAGTTTCTACCAAAATCGTGACGTGAATCGAGGATCCCTATCAGAAATGATCGAGATAGGAACCCCATGTAGCCTCACTATTTTTGAAATGTAGAGTTTGGCCAATTTCTATAGGGAGAAGTCTGTCCTAACCAGAATAAAGTGCAGACTTGGTCAATCGATCCACGATGACCCTTATAAAATCCTTTTTAGTGGGTGTTATTGGTAACCCACAAACGAAGTCCATCGTTACTCGCTCCCATTTCCACATCGATATCTGAAGTGGCTGCAGCAAACCTGAAGGTAACTGATACTCAGCCTTAACCTGCTGACCAGTCAAGTAGTGAGCCATGAAGTTGGTCACCTCACGTTTTAACCTTGGCCACCAGTATAACTCTCGGAGATCTCTATACATTTTGTTCCCATCGGGATGCATAGCATAAGGGCTACTATACGCTTCCCTCAGAATCGACTGTCTCAAATCCTCATCATTCGGTACACAGATCCGTCCTCGGAAACACAAAACCCCATCATTGTTAATCCCAAAATCAGTAGTAGCACCACTCTCAGCCTGACAGAATCACAACTCGAGAGACTTTTCCCCCATCTGTTTATCTTTGATTTGCTCAATCCACGTCGGTTTCACTTGTAGCTCAGCCAATAGACTTCCATCATTGAAAAGACTCAGTCGAGTGAACATCGCCCTCAGATCGGTCACAACCCTATGACTTAATACATCGACCACCATACTGGCTCTACCAGGATGATACTCGATGCTGCAGTCATAATCCTTAAGCAGTTCAACCCATCTACGCTGCCTAAGGTTTAACTTCTTCTGAGTGAGAAGATATTTGAGGCTTTTGTGATCAGTGTAGATAGTACACTTCTCACCGTATAGATAATGCCTCCAGATCTTAAGAGTGAAGACTACCGCTGCCAACTTCAAATCATGTGTTGGATAATTAGCCTCATGAGTCTTGAGTTGTCGTGATGCATAAGCAACCACTTTACCACCTTGCATTAGAACACAACTCAGACCCACATATGGCATATTGTTGTATACTACGAAGTCCTTACCAAGCTTAGGCTATATCAGAACAGAAGCCTAAGTCAAAACTGTCTTGAGCTTTTCAAAGCTCTCCTGCTGTGCATCAATCCAAATGAAAAGAACTCCCTTACGCAGAAGATTAGTCAACGGAGCTGCGATTAAAGAGAACCCTTCTATAAATCATCAATAATATCCTGCCAGCCCCAGAAAGCTATGAATCTCAAACACATTTTTCGGTTGTTTCCAATCCAACACAACCTCAATCTTATGAGGATCTACATGAATCCCCTCAGAAAATACTACATGCCCCAAAAAGGTTACCTCTCGAAGCCAGAACTTACATTTATTGAACTTTACAAATAACTATTTCTCTCGAAGAGTCTGCAGTACAACTCTGATATGCTTATCATGCTCATTTTCAGACTTAGAATATACCAGAAAGTCGTCGATGAACACTACCACGAACTAATCCAAGTAGGGTTAAAACATACGGTTTATCAAATCCATGAATGTCACTAGTGCATTAGTTAACCCAAAGGGCATAACTAGGAACTCGTAATGTCCATAACGAGTCCTAAATGTCGTTTTATACACATCAGCCTCCTTTACTCTCAACTGATGATACCCTAACCGTAGATCAATCTTGGAGAACACAGAAGCCCCTCTGAATTGATTGAACAAGTCATCTATCCTTGGAATTGGGTACTTGTTCTGATCGTTAACTTATTCAGCTGGCGGTAGTCGATACACATCCTCATCGTACCGTCCTTTTTCTTTACAAATAGAATAGGTGCTTCCCATGGAGACACACTGGGATGAAGGAATCCACGATCCAACAGTTCTTGTATCTGAGCCTTAAGCTCTGTAAGCTTTTTCGGTGTCATTCGGTAAGGGGTGATAGACATAGGAGCTGTACCAGGAATCAACTTGATACCAAACTCCACCTCTTGGCTCGGAGGCAATCCTGATAATTCCTCTAGAAAAACATCTGAAAAGTCCCTCACAGTTCAGATGTCCTTAACTAAAGAGTCCACAGAATCCAAAACACTGATATAGGCCTTACTAACTTTTCTACCACCAATGCATATATCACATTAGTTAGATAATTTCGTCGTTCCCCAATCACGACTACGTCATTATCCTCCTTGGTTTTCAGAACAACCCTATTTTCAGCATAATCCAGACTCACTTGATGTTTCACCAACTAGTCCATGCCCAAAATTAAATCGAACTCCCCAAATGGAAGCTCCATTAGATTAGCTAAGAATACAATCCCTTGGACCTCTAGCGGAACATCTCTATACATTTTATTCACTTACATAGATTTCCCCAATGGACTCACCATAGTTAACTCACTCTTAGTAACCTCAACCCGAATTCCCAAGGTCTCAGACACGATACTAGCTACATATGAGTGTGTAGAATATATGTCTATCAGTGCAAAATAAGGTACATTAAATATGAGAAATGTACTCGTGATGACATCTGGAGCATCTCGATCCTTATGGCGACGTGCAGCATAAACCAGTGCAAGCTACCTCGCCTCAGTCAGTCCAGTACCTCTACCCGGTGCTCTCTTCCCTCGGCCCATGCCATTACCACCCTTGGCCTGTCCTTGGCCCCTAGGTGGCTACTAAACTACCCTCGGCAGCTGTGCAGTCTCATTAACTGGAGCTTGCATCTGATTAACTCTCAACGAACAATCCTTAACTCGATGCTTAGTCGACCAACATCTAAGATAAGCCCCAGTAGCCCTCCAACACTTGCCCGGATGGCATCTATCACAGTATCTCATGCTTAAATCATGCATCATATAAACAGAGTACGGAATTAGGGCAACCCTACAATAGGTCACAGTTGACTTGGGTG
This sequence comes from Gossypium stocksii, assembly GCA_020496765.1. NCBI lineage: Eukaryota > Viridiplantae > Streptophyta > Magnoliopsida > Malvales > Malvaceae > Gossypium > Gossypium stocksii. Next base: position 33,603,851 of record CM035627.1, read on the forward strand.
ACTCGTGCAACCTTACAGCATATTTAAGAAAGATGGGCTCACACGCCCGTGTGGCCTGCCCGTGTGGGCCTACACACCCATGTGACCCACAGCCTAAATTGGCTCACACGGCCTGGCCTAAAAATCCCACACGGCCATGTGGTTCATTCGTACGGGCCCATACACTTGTATGGCCCACATGGCCTAATTGGCCGAGCCTGTGTCTCGTACAAGGCCTCATCGGCCTTTACACGGCCGTGTCCATTGTGCCCGTGTATCACCACACGGCCCACCACACGGGTAGTCTACACACCCATGTGGCGTCAACAGAGAGCTTTTCGGCTTTCACTAAATCTTATTTTCTACGCAATCAGAGTACACACCTGTAACGTTTCGAAGCCTAAAACCCTCCTGAGCACTTCAACAGTACAATTAACCAATCTATTCATTTAGATAATCACTTAAACAATCGAAATGTTTAAAACTTGAAATAGAACATTTGTAGTTTGAGAGAAGACCCTTACCCAGCAAACCTCAAACGCTTCCCACTACGATTCAGCACCAGAACCATCTCTCATACCAGATTTCTGGCTGTCAAAATAGTTAAAAAAAGTCCCAATTACTAGCTTAAGAAAATCGAAACTTCAAGGCACCAAAACCACTTACCAAATCCACGCGACACTTGATTGAACAGTAAGGACTCGATTGAATCAAGGAACGAAAGAAAAGTAAGAGGAAACTTAATGGAAAATTCGGCAGCAATGGGGGAGCAAAAAGAAGAAAATGGCAGCCAAAATTTTGGGAAACCAAAGTGAAAAGCTGAAATATGAGAAAAGTAATCAAATTGGGAAAAATTATGATAACTTCCCCTCACAAAACTCCTCAAAACTCTCACCAACATCCACTACTCAAACTTTTAGTAAAACTCAAACTCCTAGCTGAAATTTGCAGCAAAATAATTCCCCTTTCCACCGTAGAGATTCGAACCCCAAACCTCCTAGTCATTTAACACTCCTCTAACCACTAGACCAACAAGCTCATTCTGTTATGCTTTTACAACTAAATTCTTAGAAGCCTATTAACCAACGGTAAGGCTTTGTTCAATAAAAACCAAAAATTTTCCCAAGCTAAAGCTTGAACTTGGGACCTCTCACACACACCCAGAACACTTAACCACTGAAGAAAATACGCATTTTGTGTCAAATTAATGCAGAAACATATTTATAAAATTTGGGGCGTTACAATACTTCTTACCAATAAGATTATATGGATATCATTTGCTTTAATGAGTGATAAATTAGTATAAATAATTGAGCATTCTGTACTAAGAATAAATATTTGGTAACATTTTGAATCATCCATATTCTTTTTATCTATTTGTCAATAATGATAGTAGGATAGAATTTCATAATTGTTATGTATTACTACATTCATTTTGGGGAATGAAGTAGAACTGGTGGAACAAATAACTCATTATTTTATTTAGCCATAAGGAGATATGGTATCAATCTAAATACTTTTAAAGCCATTTTAACAAGAGTTTTGCATAACCAGTTAACTACCAAGAGTAACTAATTAGGTCATGTATAGAAACAAACCTAAATTAAATATATGAATAAAAATCATATCTCAAACATAAAAATATAACATAATGAAGAACTAACAATTTTTTCTTTCATAACCATCATTGTAAACATGCATAAAATTTAATTCAAAATCCAACCATTCATGCTCATATAACTTTTCATTTACAATTGCTCATGCCATTTCTTTAAATAATTAACCCATGGAATAATATAAAACATATGAACGACTACCTTTAACAATTCTTTAAATTAAATCAAATCTAAATAACCATAAAATTCATTGATTTATTAACACAAATTTGCATAATAGATATGTTTTAATCAAATATCTTATTTAATTATCAAACCTATTATAGCAAAATAAATAAATAAGTTAATATTCATTTTCATGAACAAATGAGATGCTTAAAGTAATATGTAACCCATGTAATCAAAACTTAAAAAGAATATCATCTCAAATATTTAAACCATATATCAAGTCGATTTAATATTTAAAGATGTACCTTTTCTTTTTGTTCTACTTTGAGTCTTGAAATTAAACTCCAGTAGTAGACTTTGAATCCAATCAAAATTTATTAATAGTAAATTTTGAGAGTGGGTTTTATTTTCCAGACGTACAACATGTACATAACCAATGACTTTTTATACATAAGTTGTATCTCTTCTTAAAGGGTTATTGAGAATTCTTGTTCTTTTCTTGCTTTCTTCATTTTTCAACTTCTGGTGGTGAGGAAATTTATTATGACCATCCCCTTTGATTATTATTATAGCCCAACTTACTACATCCATGTCCAAAATTATGTCTTTCTAATTTATTACATATTATTACATTCTCTTCAAGGAATGGTTAGGTTTCGTGATTAAAAACTTTTCTTCAATCATAAGTAAACATGATATTAACTCTTGAAATTTTTTTTCACGGTATTGCTATTGTAGAAGCACATTTGAAGCTTGAAAAGTTGAATAATTTATCTTGTAAGTTTTCATCATTAATATTTTTCCAAGTAATTTTAATTGAGAACTTATTTTGAATACTGTAGAGTTATACTCACAGTTTTAAAAACTTGTAACTTCAGGTGCATACAACCATAACGAGCTTTAGATAGAATTACCATATTATATTGCTCATATTTTTCTTTTAAATTATTCTGCAATTTAAATAGATATTTCACAGTCAAATATTTTACTTTCAACCCCTTAATAGGGATGGTGACAAAAGAAGATCACAAAGATAGTCGCAATCAATTCAATATAATAATAAGAGTAATAAATATAAATTAATAACCCAATCCTATTTTGATTCATATGAAATATAGTCTTTTCCTCATTCACAATCTTAATATGAGATCTATTACAATAAATATCTTTTAAAACCAATGCATTAATTTTGTACTACCAAATTTTGTTCTTTTTAGATATTAATATTTAACTCTTCTAGAGCTTTCGACTAAATTTGCACTACCAAATATTAAAATAATATTAGTTTAAATTTTTTTATGCTTGCATTCAATTCAGGGAATACAATAGATTTAGTAGGACGGACTACTAAACGTCCAAATAGATTCTTTATTTCATAATTACCATTGCAAACACGTGTGGATTTCAAATCAAAATCAATCTATTAATGTTGTCATGGTTAGTCCCAATTATAATAAACATGATATAATAAATTATAGTAAAATATACCTGAAGATCTTTAACATCAATATTATCACCCTGGCTATTATGACAAGAAATATTACAAGTAGTAAAACAACTTTTGTTTTTGTAACAACATTTTTAATAAACAATCAAAATTTTTGTGTACGATGCTTGAAAGTTATCTGATACACATTGTACTAAATTTCAATACCACATATATGTTATAAAATCTTAGGATGCTCTAATCAAATAAAATCTTATGATGCTCTAATCAAATATTTATAACTTCAATTTAGAAGATATAATACAACCATTCAACATTAGCAAGTTAATAAGACTCAATAGATCCAATCAAATTTCCCTTTAATTAACAATGGTAGATTAATAACACTTTCCACCATAATTTTAATCAAATTACAAGAATATTTAATAAAAAGAATTTAATAATCAAATATTTAAACATCTAAATATTATGCAAAATATAACTTGATGAAAAAAAAACTTCAAAAAGAATGATTTACCAAAAAAATAATAGAGAAAACATATCAAAAACAATTATATAAATTTCTAGACATATAAAGTCTAAAGATTTTGGAGTACTGGAGGATTGAAGATTTTAATAGTTACTAGAAGTTGCAGTACAAATGTTACTTTTGGCAATATGGGTGGCTATTTAGGTCTTTAATGGAAGCAAATAAACACAAGCTTGAATCCTTGTAGAATCATTTGGATTTTTTTTTTCTTATTACATCTAGACCTGATTGCCTTTATAGGTTTCTTTGCACACAAACACAAAAAGCTAAAGAACTTGGAAGCTATGATGGGGATAGGGTGTTGGTTCAAGCCTTGATTTTAGTTTTGAAGGGATTTTTTAAAGAATTTTGTTTGGATTATGGGAAATAGTTTAAGCAGAATAATATTTAAAAGAGAATCATGTTGGTAACGGGTTATAAAATAAATAGACAAAGAGTAAAGAACAAAGAAAATGAGAGAGCAAAGAGAGAGCATATTTTATTGATCAATCGGAATAGTCTACAATGCTTTTCCAAAGTCTATATTTATAGGCATAAAAATTATAAATGAAATAGAACTTTACCTCTAATTACTATTAGAGTTTTAAGTACCTCAAAATTTATTTTGATCTTGATGAACATTCACTTAATAATAAAATATTCATAACAAATATTAATTTTTTATGGTTAATAACAAGTTACTGTAACGATAAGGAAATGTCTTTGTTATCAATTAACAACTTAAATCTTAAATTCTAACTCTAAAATATCCTTCTGCTTCTGCCCTATTAAAAGCAAGTTACATATTTCCAATTGCATCATCATCATTCTCAACATTCAATTACATAGACATTTTCATTTTCATTTTCATTTTCATTTCGAATTATTTATTATTTAATTTTTTTATATAGTTAGTATTTAAATTTATATTTCATTATTTAGATTGATACATTCACAACCATTACTTTTACAGATGTGACACTGAAGGTCAATTTGATGGTGACATATGATTTCCTCCCACTATGACATGTAGAAAATATAAATTAAATATCTTTAAATATATATAAATTAATAAAAAAACTATAATTTTTTCACATCAATAATGAATCTGGACAAACAAGTGTCAATATTTATCTAGATTCATTTTAGATGTATTTTTTAGTAAGTTTATATTTTTTTTTATTTTTTATAAAATATTACTTTTTAGGTTATTATTTTAAAAATATAAAAGTATAAATTTACAAAAATATAAAAATATATAAAGAGCCTATAATATTTTGAAAAAAATATAAAAATTTTCAATGTATACGATAAAATATGAAAAAATATATAAACTTTTAAGAACTAGAAACTAAAAAATGAATTCTTGTCAAAAGATAGAATTTATTTTGGAAAATAATCTTTCTATATTTTGAAAAATATCGATGTATATCAAATATATATTTCACCTAGCTATACACCCCTCACCTAGCCTGGTTGTCGAACCCGATTTACAAAATGCTACAACAAACACCAAAATATTCACACACAAATTATAGCATTGAATTCAATTAAAATCATCAAATTAATCCAAACTCATGCATAATAGAAGTTATTAGTGAAGTAGGGACTAAATTGAGCATAGAAACATAGTTTAATAGATTCGAGCATGATTAAGGACTAATCTAAAAATTTTTAAAACTTTGGAAATAGGTATCGATATTAAAGTAAAAAATATCGATACTTGTATGATAGGTATTGATATTATAACTGGTATTGATATGGTTTTGGCATTCTACCATTTTCAAAACGCTGTTCATTTGGTCAAGTATCAATACCTTGGTTCCTGGTATCAATACTTTTACCCAGATGGCTAAAATCATAAGTTTTACGTACCGATCATGCTCAAAACTATAAACCCAAATTCAAGGATGCTTATAAGCATATCATAAGACCTATAAATAACCAATTTCAACTTGCTAAATATCATATTAAGTCATTTTCAAACCACAATTCCACCACTTCAAAATTTGCATTCAACTTAACACCTAATCTTTTACATTCAAAACAAGACTCTATGCTACATGCATTTCATACCAAACTTTATATGCATTTAAAGTACCCTTCATCTCTCAATCAACTTAACCATTATGCATCATGATTCACTATGTTAAACTTATCAAACAATGATTATTCACCATGACAATCTCATCTTAATAGCTCAATCATTCACATTCAAACATAGGTATTCACATCAATACTAAATATATATAATATGCACATTTCAAAATCAAAACATCCATTCATATAACCATCTAAACATACAACCTATAACACCCCAAACCCGACCTAGATGTTATGGCCGAATCTGGCGATGTCACATGGAATGGTTTTGAAATACAAAGTTGACTCGATAAAACCTTTTTATTTTTTAGTTCTTATTAGATTTTGTCAAATCAAGATTGTTTAATAGTCAAATTTCCACAAAATGAACTTATTAGCGAAAGCTTAGAAAATCGTTCTGTTTAAGAAAAACAGATCACATTTTAAGAAAATCATGTTTTTAGGAAACTGTCGTTTTTAAAGAAAACTATTGATCGAGCATGTAAAAGAAATGAAAAACAATAGTTAAAGTCCATACAGTCCTAGAAATTACAATTCCTAAAAATCAAAAACCTTAAACTTAATTAAAATCACGAAACCAATAACAGTTTATATCCAAGTGGTCACCAAGAAGCTCCACCACTCCACCGATCCACCTAATTCTGTGGATTACCTGTACAGATTAAACAAAAAGGGGTAAGTTTACGTAAACTTAGTGTGTAATCCCCACAGAATTAAGCATGCACGCAATCAGAATATCATAATCAGACAGTCTCAGATTCGGGCCTAAGCCCATTACAAATACAGATTCGGGCCTAAACCCATTTCAGAAACAGATACAGATATGCAAACAGAATCAAAAATCAGAATCCTACCCCTAGCCTCTACACACCATCTCTGACCATCCCTACACACCATGTGGGTTTTAAAATACTCACCCAGCCCTACACACCATGCTGTACTGACTGCGGCACATACCAGATATAATGCGGCCATGCTGCTAGGTAATAGGCGTAAACGCCTTTCAAAACACTTTCTCCAATAAACATCATCCTAGCCCCAATATTAGATACAGAAATATGCAAATATAGGTAAACAGACTAACATGTTCACATGCTTATATATGGCATACATATATATATATATAAGATACACAGATAACAGTGCAAATAGTCATGCATTAGTGTCTAATCAGTTCAGAATTTCACATAGTCAGATTGTACAGTTAAGGGTATAGTTAGCCCTTACCGTCCCTACAGTAGTCCCTACAATAGGCCCACAATCATTTGGGACGACCCGTGCAACCTTAGGGAAAATTTCAAATGAATGGGCTCACACGCCCATGTGGCTGGCCCGTGTGGGCCCATATGCCCAGATTGGCTTTGGCCGTGTGGATTACATGGCCTAGCCCAAAAGTTCACATGCCCATGTGACAAACCTGTGTGGGCCCACACGCCCAGTTTGGTGTAGCCCGTATGGCCCACACGACCACACTCTGGCCACCACATAACCGTGTCTAGCACATGGACTAGCCTTCGTTAAACACACGGTCGTGTCATTACACACGGCCTACCATATGGGCGACCACACACCTGTGTGGCATCGATAAAATGGTTTTTGGCTTTTATCGAAACCCCATTTTCTGCATTTTTTAGTACACACCTCTTTCGTTTTCAAAGCTATTGCAACCACAAGCACTCCAGAACCTAAAAATCGATTTTCCAAAACCCAAACTCAGTAATATTCACAAACTTAAAAGAATTTACTACGCAATCAAACCTTACCCCATTAACCAACGCGCGCAGGAACTTACCAATTTTGAATGAAAACCCCAAACACTTAAATTGCTGTAGAAACCTTAGTCAATTATTGTTTTTCACCTAAAATGTAAGTGAAAACAAAAATCCCCATCAAAATACTAACCGTGAAACAATGAAATAGTGACAGAACTGAACTTACCGCACAAGTGCAATTAATGTTGTGAAAAGACAGAGATAAATCAGGAAAACAAAAAAGGAAAAGAGAGAGTCTAATGAAATTTCGGCAGAGAGAGATGGGAAGCACCAAATGTCCAAAGAAAAAGGAAGAAACAAATTTTTGAAAACAAAATAAAATCAAAAGAAATATTCTTTTGATAACTCCCTATATCCCTAAATTCACTCCCACAATCCCCTCTACTCACAACCACAATAGAGTTTCGACTATACCAAAACTCTTCCAGTGTGTAACACCCCTACCCGGGTTCATCACCAGAACCGAGTACGATGTATTACCGGATGATAACATAACCAATCATACATTATGGAGCCATAAAACTTCACTCCAATTTAAAACTTTTCAAACTACATCATTAAGTTCCTAAAATGGACCTACGAGGCCCGAAACAAACTTTGGGAACCATTCGGGACTAAACCATTAACTCATTAATACTTTTGAAACACTTAGGAAATTTTCTTGTTTTGGAGGGTTACACGCCTGTGTGGGCCAGCTGTGTGACGACAAACGCCCATGTGGCTCAGGACACGCCTATGTCTTCTGCCCGTGTAACTCTCTGTTTATGACGTCAGTGCACATTCGTGTCCTAGGCCGTGTAGATGCAATTGAGGCTATTTACCAAGCCTTTTTGCCATCCAAAATCACTTATACATTTAGGCCAATTTCATCAGTATACAATATGACATATTTAGACCTCCAAGTAGCCACTATTGAGGCATAAATTCATTACTCAAATGACATAAGTTTAATGTACCACATCACCCTTACATTACTATTAACCACCTACAACTTACATTACCACCCTTACTCTAAGCCACCAACATACACTTACATGACCATTCACATGATACATTTATCAGGTGCGTATCAGGTACAAATTCATTCATCCACATGCAAACATACTCATTCATGTATTGCATCATTATGACTTATAACATAGCTATTATTAGCCATATCAAATGGCCTTATACAAAAATAAAATTTCCATGAACTTAGGCCAACATTCTAGCCAACTCAATAACATATACACCTATTTTCAAGTCCCTATACATGCCGTAAACATATAAAGAATTGAAAATCTTTTAATACCGATCTTAGCTTCATAGCGTGATTGAATCTCCAGCAACCTCCAACTCGAGCTAGCATCTAAAACACTAAAAGAAAAAAGAAAGGAAGTGAGTAAGTATGCTTTAATAAAACCTCTCATTATGATCTAAAAACCATATGGTTGTAATTGCACCTAGTTTCCACTTTTTACTCTTGTCCACCCTAAGTTGTTTACTCGCACTACAATCACTAAATTGTTTTTATCTAGAGCTATGGAACTCCAAATTTAGATCCTTTAATTTTCTCCAAAACTAGACTCAAATATATTCTTACCATAAAATTTCTAAAATTTTTTATTCAGCAAATCAATACAGTTTATTCATTAAAGTCTCCCCTATTTTGCTACCCAATAGTTACAAGCCCTCTTCACTAAAATTTAATTATCTCATCGTATAAAATTTAAAATATGTTGCTTTTTGTTTCCTTTGAAAGTAGACTTGTTAAGGAATTCAAGAATACAAAACATATCTCACAATTATTTTTTTACAATTTTTAATGATTTTCCAAATTTGGAATAGGGGATTTTCAAACCCATTCTGACCCTATCTCACTATAATTTAAATATCTCATAATATATACATCATTTGCTCATACCATTTCTTTTATATGAAAATAGGCTCAGTAAGATTTAATTTCATATCTTATTCAGCATCTAATTCAATTTACACTATTTTTGGTGATTTTTCAAAATCACATAACTGCTGATGTTTTAAACTGTTTTATTCAAAATTTTATTCTTTCATGTTTCCCTCATATTATTTTCATTTATGAACACATAACACCAATCATGTTCAATATTAGCCACTCCAATAGATAATCGTCATCAATATTTCAAAGTATTCATGTTACACTTACACCATATCAACCTTACCACGAGTCATTCACATCTCGAGCACATTGCTCATATGTATACACCTGCACTTACACACCAGTCTCTTTGAGTAAGTTTTTCCCATTGAACACTTCGGAATAACATTCGATACCTGGTGGTTTCAGCACATAGCTCCACTAGCACATAATCTGGCTCTCGTGTACACATGGTGAACTTTCGATATCACCCATGTGGCCTAGCCATCAAATCCCTTAGCTCTCATGTTTACATAGTGTCCAACACTCGAAACCACACATGTGACCTAGCTACCTATAACATAGCTCTCGTGTCTACATAATGTATGTACGATGCATGCGACTTAGCTATCTTTCATCCATAGCTCTCGTGTACACATGATATACACCCAGTATTACACATGTGACCTAGCTACCCTTAATCCGTAACTCTTGTGTACACATGGTGTCCTATCCTCGGAACCACACATGTGACCTAGCTACTTAGTCCCGTATCTTTCGTTTTTTCAAAGGTTCAATCCGGAACACCGAAATTTCCACATCTCGCCAATTATAATATCATACAATTATATTTCATAATATGCATTAAAATATTGTAACACAAATGATAACAATGAATTATTTACATACAAACTTACCTTAACACCAAAAGTGGTGAAAAAGACCTAACCATCCAATACCTTTTTTCCTCGTTCTAGGCCCGAATCTCATTTTCCTCTATCTATAATATCACATTTAGCTCAATTATTAGTCACATTATTCAATATGACCCAAAAATCATATTAGGGAAAATTTACGTTTTTGCCTCTAAAACTTCACATATTTACACTTTTGCCCCTAGGCTCGTAAAATAATTTTTATTCAATTTTCATGCACTTTAGGTCTAGCTGAACAATTTTTATAACTATAGCAATCCACAATTCTCACTAAATCATATACTTATAACTAATTTTTAACTTTTACAATTTAGCCCTTTTTACTCGGTTTCATCGAAAATCACCTAGTAAAACTCATTTCTCTTATCATGGACATGCATAATCCACCTTTAATAATCAAAATACATAATTATTCAACATGGGTAAATTTTTGAACTCTAACTCTAACTCAAAATAAAGGTGAAAATAGCTAAACCGAGTTACTGGGATCTCAAAAATGTAAAGAGCATTAAAAACGAGGCTAGGAATCACTTACTATTAAGCTTGGAAAGCTTGAACAAACCCTAGCCATGGATTCCCTTCATATTCGGCCTAACTTGAAGAAGATGAGAAAATTTTTGTTTCATTTTCCCTTCTTAATTCTTTTAATTACTAAATGACCAAAATGCCTTTAAAGGCTTTTCTTTCTAATTTGTCCTATTCATGCCCATTTTTGTCCAAACTTAAATATAATGGCCTAATTACTAAATAAGGACCTCCACTTTAAAAACCCATTCCAATCAAGTACCTTTATGAATTAGAACACACATTTTTCACCTTTGACAATTTAACCCTAATTGCCAAATTAGACACCCAATCGATAAAATTTCTTAACGGAAATTTCACACGAGAATTCAATCACCCTATAAACTTTAAAACTTAATCGCAATAAATTTTTCTACTTTGGATTTGTGGTTTTTGAAACCACTGTTCCGTTTAGGCCGTAATTCGAGCTGTTACACAGTGCATAAAGCAAAAATTAACATCCTTGCTCACGCAAGGATTCGAACACAGGTCCCCCAACAAACAAACACTCCACTTAACCACCAGACCAGCAGGCCCATTCTAACATATACTTACAAACCACTTAATATAAGCCTAGTGATTAAGGAATAATGTTGATTCCAAAAATAACAAAAATTGCCATGGGTTGGGCTAGAATATGGGACTTTACACGCACACACCTAGAACACTTAACCACTAAAGTAGATACAAAGTTGTGCCAAATTTTACAAAAGCCAAAATAAATATTTTTAGGGCGTTACACAACCAGTATGCCCTTATTGGCACCAACAAAGCATTAACTCAAGTCATATACAAATCATGCCTTAATCATTACATACCACAAACAAAATCATATGAATAGCATTATTCATATATGTCATTATATTAATCTTCTAAATACCAAACTTGGCATAAACCATACCATACATATCAAATTACCAAATGAACTTTTATACAAACATAACCAATCAAAACTCAAACCACAACCAAGAATCAAAGTACCAACATTCAAGATTGACTAAAAACGAAGCGCCTATATACATGCCACAAAACCAAATTTAAAATGATAGAAAGACTCCCGAATCAATACCAAGACAGTGTGAGCTTCTTGATGATCCACCAGACACGTTCTATAAGTTGTCACTACAGAAAAAAAGCCAAAAAGTAAGCATTATAAATTCTTAGTAAGCTCACAGGTATTAAAACCAAGTAACTTACCTCAGTTTATAATTATACACTACATACTACTTAGCTTGGTAAAGTTTGGTAAATTTTGCCAATCATGGCAAATCAAATATAAAAAAAATGAGTTCAACATTTATCAACCATATAGTAACTTAATCATATAACATTTCATTTCACTTATTCAACATTTCATTATTATTCACCAAACAAATAATTATGTAAATTGATAAACGATAAATTATACATATTTTTACCTCATGTTTAGCCTATATTTTGGGTGAATTATTATTAAATTTGTGAGAATTGATGCTCTTAATCCTTCTATTTCATGTTTTATACTCAGGAGAGCATAGGAAAGAGAAAAGAACAAAAAACGGACCAAAACTGAAGAAAATGGGCCAAAGTGTGAAAATGACACGGCCCAAGGAGTCACTACACGACCGTGCCACATGAGGTCCAACAAGGCCCAACCCCTACAAGCACAGCCAGGCCACACGGCCGTGCCTCCCACAACAGACCCAACCATGGCCTCTTGTCGATCCACACGGGCGTGGCATACTGCGTGTCCTTGTCATGAGGAAGTGCAATTTCACTCGGATTTGGATACTTAGAGGCTAAGAAAGGCATCCCAGAACTCTATATAAAAACCCTAAGAGGCAACTCTAAGGGTGTACTCTTTTCTCCCAAAAAGGATTGCCTTCTTCCTGCCAACACAGAGAGTGGAAGCAAGGGATTACTTCAAAGGAAGCTGATTGATTCATCCCAGAAGCCAGAATTCTACATCAATACAGAGGATTTCCCTTCAATCCTTCAGGGGTTTTTGGGTTCTTTTATGTTTTGATATTTTATTTCTTCTGAGATGTTTTCTTTATTAATTATGAACTAAATCCCCCAAATACTTGAGGGGGATAAAACCTAAGAAAGATCTTGTTATTATTCATTCTTGAATTATATGATAAATACTTGAATTGTTCTTAATTATGTGTGCTTAATGCTTGTGTTAATAATCCTAGGTATTAATTCAAGTTGTGATGTGCTTAGGCAGAGGAGCAAAAGTCCCTATTTAAGAGTAGATCTAGCATAATTAAGCAGAGTTGCATGCAACCCTAGACATAGGGTGACATAAATCTGCCGGATTAGGGTCAAACCTAATAGAGGAATCCATAGATCAAGTTAATGCAAGACTAGGGGTTTTAACTAGAAAGAGATTTCAGTTAATCAACCTAGGATTAGTTGTTCTTATCCTCGACGGAGGTATTAACATAAATTAGGGATCTCTACGGATCAAGTCGAGTGAAGAAATCGTTTAGTTCAAGAAGTTAATAACAAGTGAATCTAGGTGGATTCTCCCTTGAGTATTGCCCATATCAATCAGCTTTTCCCAAGAGTTTTTCCCCAAATTTACTTTCTTGTGCACTTTTAGTCCAGTTTTAGAATTAGTTTCATACAAACCCCTTTTATTTTTAGGTTAGATAATAGAAATGAAGTAAGTACTAGTACTTTTGGTTCCTTTGGGTACGATAACTCGGTCTTGCCACTAAGCTATACTACTGTTCGATAGGTGCGCTTGCCTTAAAGTTATGATATTAGTTAGTTTTGGTGTGATCAGTTTTTATAAATTTTATTACTTCATATCACGAGATATCAAGTTTTTGGCGTCGTTGCCGGGGAACTAAAATATTACGAAAACTCGATTTCTATTACTTTAGCCATTACTATATTAATTTATTTATTTTTAATTTTTATTACTTTTTATTATTTATTTTAATTTTCTCTATTTTTCTTCCCTTCTAGGTATCTCTAGTTTATGACTAGAAGAAACCCAGCAGGACCATTACTTTTTAATGAAGATTTAGAAGCTACAGTTCGTAGAAACTGTAAAGAGATCAGACGAAGCCTACAGTATCAAGAACAAGAATTAGAATAAGAACCGGAACCTATTGAAGAGATGGACGCAAATCAAAACATTCAACCACCTCCAGCATTACCCGCAGAACCAGATAAAGTGCCTCGTACTATGTATGATTATGCTAAACCTAGTTTGGCTGGTACTCAAACTAGCATTATTAGACCTGCTATTGCTGCTAATAAATTTGAATTAAAACTTAACACTATTCAGATGATTCAGCAATTTGTGCAGTTTGATGGTTTACAAGATGAAGATCCAACCACATTTAGCAAACTTTTTGGAATTTTATGATACTTTTAAAATAAATGGTATTTCTAATGATGCCATTTGCCTCTGATTATTTCCTTTTTCACTAAGGAATAAAGCTAAACAATGGTTGAATTCTCTACCACGAGGCTCAATCACTACATGGGAACAGATGACTGAGAAATTTTTACTAAAATATTTTCCTCCAGCTAAAACAGCTAAATTACGAAACGATATCTCTTCTTTTGTGCAAATGGATTTAGAAACACTTTACGATGCCTGTAAGAGATATAAGGATCTTTTCAGAAGATGCCCTCATCATGGACTACCCTCGTGGTTACAAGTTCAAACCTTTCACAACAGTTTGAATCCATCAACAAGGCAGATGATTGATGCAGCCGCAGGAGGAACAATTAAGAACAAAACACCTGAAGCAGCTTATGAGTTTATTGAAGAGATGTCACTGAATAACTATCAGTGGCAAGTCATGAGGACAAAGCTGACGAAAGCTGCAGGAGTTTTTATTATTGATGCTGTCACTATGCTCACTAATCAGGTAGAACTTTTGAATAAAAAGTTTGATAATTTTGTTTGTTCTACACAGGCACAACCGGTAATGCAGTGTGATGCAACTCCAGGAAATATGTTCAATCCAGACTACTCATCTTATGGACACAGCACAGAAACGGAGCAAGCCAACTATATGGGTAACAATTCTAGATCTCAAAATAATCCTTATAGTAACACATATAATGCAGGTTGGCGGCAGCACCCCAATTTTTCTTAGGGAGGACAAGGGAATCAAAGACAACAGCCCCCTCTAGGATTTCAGCAGCCACCACCACAATAGGAGAAAAAGCCAAATCTTGAAGAAATGTTTGCCAAATTTATGGCCGTGTCAGAAACTCGTTTCCAAAATACCAAAACGACACTGAAGAACCAGCAAGCATCAATTCAAGGGCTTGAGAATCAAATTGTGCCAAGTTAATTTTAGAAAGACCACAAGGTGGACTACCAAGCAACACTGAGCCAAACCCCAGAGAACATGTCAAAGCTATTACCCTTAGAGATGGGAAAGTATTAGCTAAACCAGAAAAGACACTTGTTCCAGAATCCCCAAAAGACAAGGTAGATGAAGATAAACCCAAGGAAAGCACTCCACCAACACTTAAAGAATACAAACCACCTATTCCATATCCGGCAAAATTGAAGAAAGACCGTACAGATGCTCAATTCGGTAAATTTCTTAAACTTTGTAAACAATTACATATTAATTTACCTTTTATTGAAGCAATTTCGCAGATGCTAAAGTACGTGAAGTTTCTTAAAGAACTTCTCACAAATAAAAGGAAATTGGAGGAACTAGCCACAGTAGAGCTCAACGAGGAATGCTCAGCTATTCTTCAAAATAAATTACTAGCAAAATTGAAAGATCCAGGGAGTTTTACTATTTCTTGTTTAATCGGTAGTTTAATTATTGATAATGCCTTGGCTGATTTAGGTCTTAGCATTAATCTAATACCTTATAAAATGTTCAAGCGACTCGGTCTAGGGGAACCAAAACCCACTAGGATGAGTATCCAATTAGCTAACAAATCTGTTAAATATCCTAGGGGAATTATTGAAGATGTGTTAGTTAAAGTAGATAAATTTATATTCCCTATTGATTTCATTGTACTTGACATAGATGAGGATATTGAAGTGCCTTTAATTTTGGGACGTCCATTTTTAGCAACTGCTAGAGCCGTCATTGATGTAGGGGATCGTAAATTGGTACTTAGAGTTGCAGAAGAAGAAGTCGTTTTTATAATTTATGATGCTATGAAATTTTCTAAAGAACAAGATGATTCTTGTTATGTTGTTGATGCTATTGATTATTTTGTTTAAGATAATTTTCAGGAACTTTCTCTCGTAGACACGTTGGAACTGTGTCTTGTTCAATGTGGGGGGAAGATGAAACCACTACTGAAATTGAAGAAGAAAGAAAGGAGTTAGATTCTAATGAAATTATCACGAGACACATAAATTATCACTGGACCATTTAGAATATGCCTTTTTAGGGGAAGATTCAACTTTACCAGTTATTATCACATCAAACTTGAGCACTATAGAAAAAGGGGAACTACTTCAAATGTTAAGAGAACACAAACAGGCTATAGCATGGAAAATTTCAGATATTAGGGGAATTAATCCTTCTTTTTGTACCCACAAAATTTTAATGGAAGATGAATATAAACCATCGGTGCAAGCTCAAATACGACTGAATCCCAACATGAAGGAAGTCGTAAAAGCCGAGGTAATTAAACTTCTAGATGCAGGTATTATTTATCCTATTTCTAACAGTTCTTAGGTAAGTCCTGTGCAGGTTGTTCCAAAAAAAGAAGGCATAACCGTGGTGTCTAATGACAAAAAGGAATCAATACCTACAAGAACAGCCACTGGGTGGAGAGTCTGCATTGATTATAGAAAGTTAAATGATGCAACTCGAAAAGATCATTTTCCCTTACCTTTCATTGATCAGATGTTGGAAAGATTATCATGTCACATGTATTACTGTTTCCTAGATGGCCTCTCTGGTTACTTCCAAATCCCGATAGCTCCAGAAGATCAGGAGAAAATGACATTCACATGTCCATACGGTACGTTTGCTTATCATAGAATGCCTTTCGATTTATGTAACACTCCTGCTACTTTTCAGCGATGCATGCTAGCTATCTTCAATGAACTTGTGGAAGACATTATGGAGATATTTATGGATGATTTCTCAGTTTTCGATAATTCCTTCCAACTTTGTCTTAATAATTTAAAACGTGTTTTGATAAGATGTAAAGAGACAAATCTAGTATTAAATTGGGGAAAATGCCATTTTATGGTTCAAGAAGGTATTGTTCTAGGGCATAAAATTTCTAGTAAAGGGATAGAGGTAGACAAGGCCAAAATTGCAACCATCGAAAAATTAACTCCCCCTAATTCAGTTAAAGCCATAAGAAGCTTTTTAGGACCTGTCAGTTTTTATCGCAGATTCATTAAGGATTTTTCTAAAATAGCTAAGCCATTAACAAAATTACTAGAAAAAGATGTGCTGTTCAACTTTAACCAAGAATGTTTAGAATCCTTCTATACTCTCAAGGAAAAGTTAGTCAAAGCCCCTATTATGATTTCACCTGATTAGAATTTACCTTTTGAACTAATATGCAATGCGAGTGATTTTGCAGTAGGTGCTGTTTTGGGACAACGAAGAGATAAGCACTTTCAACCGATCTATTATGCTAGCAAAACTTTGACAGCCGCTCAAGCACATTATACTACCACAAAAAAAGAAATGCTAGCTGTTATCTTTGCATTTGATAAATTTAGATCTTATCTGATATTATCAAAAGTCATCGTTTACACTGACCACTCTGCTCTTCATTACCTTTTAACTAAAGCAGATCACCTCTTGAGATTAAAAAATCCACACCCCAAGGACCTCGAGAAAATAAACGATTTATTTCCTAAAGAACAACTCCTAGCCTTAGCAGACGAAGCAGCTCCATGGTTTGCTGATCTTACAAATTATTTAGCAGCTAACATAACCCCACAAGGGTTGACCCATCAGCAAAAGAAGCGATTCTTTGTTGATGTGAAAAACTACTTTTGGGAAGATCCTTTTCTTTTTCGGATTTGTGCAGATCAGGTTATTCGAAGATGCGTTGCTGAAACAGAAGCATACCAGATTTTAAATCATTGCCATTCAGGACCCACAGGAGGACACCACAGTGGAGCCAGAACTGCCTATAAGGTACTCGAATCAAGTTTTTACTGGCCTACACTTTTTAGAGATGCTAACAGGTACGTAACCTCTTGTGATAAATACCAGAGAACAGGTAATATTTCTCAACACAATGAAATGCCTCAGAACTATATACTCTCATGCGAAATATTTGATGTATGGGGTATTGATTTCATGGGTCCTTTCCCTACCTCATTTGGGAATAAGTATATACTAGTAGCAGTAGATTATATGTCAAAATGGGTGGAAGCCCAAGCCTTACCTACTAATGATGCTAGAATGGTAGTACTATTTCTAAAAAAACTCTTCGCTCGATTTGGAACACCTAGGATAATCATTAGTGATAGGGGAACTCACTTGTGCAATGCTTAATTTGAAAAAAATTTAAAAAGATATGGAGTACACCATAGAACAGCTACCCCTTATCACCCACAAACTATTTGTCAAATTGAAGTAACAAATAGGGAACTAAAATGCATCCTAGAGAAAACAATAGAAACAAATAGAAAAGATTGGGCAAGAAAAGTGGATGATGCTTTATGGGCCTATAGAACTGCTTTTAAGACACTCATAGGAACATCCCCTTATAAGCTTGTCTACGGGAAAAGCTGTCATCTACCATTTGAACTTGAACATAAAGCATTCCGGGCTATAAAATTTTTAAATCTTGATTCTAAGCTCGCAGGTGAGAAAAGACTAATGCAGTTAAACGAGCTAAATGAATGGTGTTGCCATGCTTACGAAAGCTCAAGACTGTATAAGGAAGCCATGAAGCGACGTCACGACAAACGACTAAGACAACCTAAACAGTTCAAAACCGGTGATATTGTCCTACTCTACAACTCAAGGCTAAAACTATTTCCTGGAAAACTCAATTCAAGATGGTCAGGTCCATTCACTATCCAAACTGTCTTTCCATACAGCACAGTTGAGGTAACTCACCCGAACCACGGTACTTTCAAGGTAAACGGCCATAAGCTTAAACATTATAGAGGTGAGAATTTTAAAGATAACAGGGAGGAGCTTCAGCTCCATAAACTCCCTCCATGATACATCCAGGAAGAGTCGAGCTTAGACTCTAAATAAGCAATTCTCGGGAGGTAACCCGAGCATTAACTTAGTAAACTTTCTTCCTATTTTGATTTTAGTCTTTTAATACATCAACTAACCCTTTTTAATGCAGAAATTTAGGACCACACGGCCATGCATACGGGCGTGCTTAAGGCCGTGTGAACATTTAAAGCAGAGACACGGTCGTGCACCTAGGCCGTGTATGAATAGAGTATAATTTTTCCCACGGGCTAACGACAAATCGCCATGGCCGTGTGACATGGCCGTGGCGACCCTTCCATTTAGACACGCGCTTGCACAAAGCCACACGCCTGTGTCCCTAAACCATGGCCAACATTGTCAATTTAGACACGGCCGTATAACTTCCTACACGACCGTGTGAATAGCAAAGCCTCATCGCAAAACGACCATGTGACCAACCATACGACCGTGTGAAAAGCGAACAAAATCGCAAACGGTCGTGCGAGATGGCCAACACGGGCGTGTACCTCGAACCAGGCATGCTAAAACCACCAAATTTCAAATAACACAAGCAAAACCCGAGGCACACGGGCGTGTGCCATGCCCGTGTTAAACAAAAACTATAAATAGGAGCCACTATTCATCATCTTCTCCCATTCTAAACCCCAAATCCTCCCACCCAAACCTGACCCCAACCTTCCCTAGCGCCACCGCCGGTGTTTACAGTGCTCCCACAACCGTGCCGCCTCACCCACGACCGTGCTCCGCCTCATCCTACTCCCATTTGGTTCTATTTTGTCATTTTTCTTTCTAATTTTTACTAATTTATTTTTATTTTTCTTTTTATACCATGTTTAAGATTAGCATTATTTCAAAGCATGGAATTGATTGAATTAGCATGAACACTCTAGAATGTTATAGAGAACCTTGTGATTTCATGCCACTTAGAGTTACATTTGAGTGCCATTTTTCCTATCTAAAATCTCATGCTTTTAGTATAAATACATACCCATGTTTCTTACTTTTGATATCATATTAGGATGGATAATTTATATTATTTAGGTTAGTCCCTATATTATTTCAAAATGTTTTTAGGAACATTGTCATTTTAATCTACATATTATTTTATAGTTTTTGATTTGATTTAATTCCAAATCTTTTTAGGACTAATGTTTATTATTTTGTTATTTAGGCATTATGTCGACATCACGCGGTAGGAAAGCTGCCGTCCCGCCTTCAAAGAAACGAAAGGGGCTAGGTGGTTCATCATCGAGGCCCACCTCCGAGGCTCGCCACCCGTTCATTACATTTCCCCAAGAATCCCAAGAGGAGTTGTTTCAGATACTATGGGCCCGTACATTAAGCGTCAGCCGATGCATTGATTGGGCCGCGCTAGAGATAGTCAACCTCACAAATGTAGTCCGGGCCCTACTGATAATGGATCCTTGGGAACAGTTCTTCTGAATCATCGAGCCTACATACCTTGAACTCACTCTAGAGTTCTGCTCTACCTTCCATCTTCAGACCGTCATGAGCCAATTCGATGATCCCGGGACGGTCCAGTTTTGCCTAGGAGGTCTTGCTCGCCACCTTAGCGTACCAGAGTTCAACTCAGCTCTCGGCCTTTACACAGAGTAGTTCATGGAGGAGGAAGATTTTCCTACACTTCCCCATCGCATCCACCTCAAACTAATCGATTGTTGGCATAATATCGCCCTGGGGTATCCCTCCTACGACCCCAGTCACACGAAGGCGACTGCCATCACCCCGTCATTAAGGTACCTTCACGCGCTTCTCGCACATACTCTGACAGGTAGACGGGAGAGCACAAGCGTCGTCAACACCCACGACGCCTATTTCTTATGGAGCATGGCAAATGCGTACCCCATCGACCTCGCCTTCTTTATCACTCACGCCATGCAACACCAGACCAAGCGACATCACAAGGGCGTCATATCCATGGGCCCGTACATTACACGCCTGGCTCATCACTTTGGGCTCCTCAACACAGCGGCCCAGACATCCTCATACACACTCGTCGGCCAAATGTCCCCTCAGGGCATCTAGATTATGCACCATATGAGAATGATCCAGCGGAGACCAAGAGGCTACCCTTTTCAATACTGCCTCATCTAGGAGGCCGAGGATCCAGAGGACATTCCTGATAATGTCCCACCACCGGAGGATGATGCACCTACCGACCCACCACCACCCCACCGACCAGTTCATGCGACAGCTTCTCATGCTGACATATCTGAGCGCCTATCCTGATTCAAGTAGCAATGCTTCCAGCGCTTCGATCACATCGATACGACACTACAACAGATATGCCAGCACCTTCATATCACTTCACCACCGTCACTGCATGATCCATCTGAGGATTAGAGACTTCTATTCCTCTTAACTTTATTTTTATCTTAATTTTTATTTAAACTCTGATCTCTATTTTTACATTTTCTTTTCTTCTTCTTTATTTTCCTTTTTACTTTTACTTTTATTTTTAGTTCACCTTACCTTTTTCATTATTTGAATTTCAGTATTATTAGAACTTAGTTTATTTTCTTTCTTTATTTTTAATTATTTCATATCGGCCAGTCCCTAACAAACATATTCTATTAATCTAAATTCCCCACGACTGATAAATACTTTTGTAGTTTCAAAGGAGCCTTACAGCTCATATCTATATGGAAATAGGACAACCCTGCCACAACTGCCGGCTCTTCTAATTCCAATCTCCGTCTCACAAATTTATCCAAAATTTAGGGAGTTTCATGTCTTCCCCTATCTTATGATCTTGTGCTTCTATTGCTACTAATGTTTCTTTGTACATTGAGGGCAATGTACATCTTAAGTGGGGGGGACTTACTTTCAGTCATTACATTCTCCTTGAAATCCCTAAATTTTTTTCTAACTTGTTGCATTATTCTCAAATCTGCATTATCTTTAGTCTCCTAATAGGAATTAATTCTAATTGATTTATGATTTATATTGATATGTGAGAATTAAGACATAGGTGCTTGTACTTTGATTATTCAAACTTTAAAACATTAGGGAATCAAGCATGATAAGTTGAAATTTTTGAGAATCTAATTTTTTTTCATAAGTTATTTTCCCTAATTTTAAGTTTATCTTGAGATTTGAAATTCGCAGGATTGACATCAAAAGCCATAATTTTGGTGAGATTTTAAGCCTTTTTTAGCATACATTCTTTCGTGCTCACTTCTATTATTGCTTTGAGTGAGTCAATACTGATTTGTTATTCTAGAACTTGCTTTGATTATACATGTCAAGACCACATCATTGATCTGATATACTGAGATGACTTAGGATTTGACCCAATTACTCCATAAAAGCCCACCTCCATAAATTAACCCCTAGTGAACCCCATTGAGCCTAACAACCTATTCTTTGACTCACCCCTAATATTAACCTATAACCCATTTTTGTTGAATTCCACTCAATTATTTTGATCCCTATTTTTGTCGAGATTCGAGTTAAATTATTATCTAGCTTTACTCTCTTTTCCAGATTGTAAAGTTGTAAATATTCAATTTATTATATTGTACTTGAATTGTTCTTAAAAAAAAGTAAGCATATGTATTAATTCAATTGTAATCTGTAATAGTTCAATAGTTTTTTGCATATTTCTATTTTAAGGCTACCAAGGCGGAAATGGTGTTATCATAAGAATTAGTTCTAGAAATATATTCCAGTAATAGAGATTTTTCTAGCTAGATAATTTTTTAGTTCAATCTTGATTCTAACCCTTTCTTTTTCAGCCTGTGACAACACCCCTAACCAAAGCCCCATTACAACCACGAAAGACCTTTTGATTGATGTATCATATCAATCTATAGTGGTGGAGATTTGATTTTCTTGCAAGCCTATGGTAATAACTTTTCAGGTTGACTAGAGAATGCTTAATTCTTGAACCCTAAACACTTTGAGTGGATAGAGTGAATCTTTAGTGAGGATGCCAAATCTTGTTAATTTTGATTGAGAGATAATTACTTAGAAGAAGGGAGAAAACTTATGTTTCAATGATAAAATTCTCAACATAGAGTGATTGAATCTTTAATGTTCTTCTGATTGAGTTTTTATTGTATGACTGCTTGTGAATTAGTTTGAAACATTATTACTAAAGATTGTAAGTTGAGAGGAATGATTCTTAATTAGGATTGAGATTTTGCTTGAGGATAAGCAAAGGCTTAAGTGTTGGGGTATTTGATAAACGATAAATTATACATATTTTTACCTCATGTTTAGCCTATATTTCGGGTGAATTATTATTAAATTTGTGAGAATTGGTGCTCTTAATCCTTCTATTTCATGTTTTATACTCAGGAGAGCATAGGGAAGAGAAAAGAACAAAAAAAGGACCGAAATTGAAGAAAATGGGCCAAAGTGTGAAAATGACACGGCCCAAGGAGCCACCACACGGTGTGCCACATGAGGTCCAACACGGCCCAGCCCCGACAAGCACGGCCAGGCCACACGGGCGTGCCTCCCTCAACAGACCCAACCACGGCCTCTTGTAGATCCACATGGACGTGGCACACGGGCTTGTCCCTGTCGTGAGGAAGTGCAATTTCACTCGGATTTGGATACTTAGAGGCTAAGAAAGGCATCCCAAAGCTCTATATAAAGACCCTAGGAGGCAACTCTAAGGGTGTACTCTTTTCTCCCAAAAAGGAGCGCCTTCTTCCTGCCAACACAGAGAGTGGAAGCAAGGGATTACTCCAAGTGAAGTCGATTGATTCATCCCAGAAGCCGGAATTGTAACATCCCGAATTAGGGCCTAATCAGAATAGCAGTTTCGTGACCAAAAATTTAAGATAGAAATAATTATTTTATAATTATTTTGAGGTTTATGATATGATTGCATGATTTTGTGAAAATTTCGTGAAGAAATTCTATGCATAAAGTGCTTAATTTGAAATTAGGGACTAAATCGAATAAGTTGCAAAACTTGCATTCTAGAAGCTTTTAGTATGAAATTTCCTTGGAATATTAATTAGAGGGTCTTAAATAGAAATTTGACCAATTTCTAAAATTTTGGACAAAAATGGGCTTGTACATGAAAATTTTTAAAGAAAGGCATTAAGGGTATTTTGGTCATTAGGTAATTAAAAGATTAAAAAAGGGAAAAAGATGGAAAAATATGTCCATCTTCTTCATTAGCACAAAATTTCAAGGGTTCTTCATAGCTAGGGTTTGTTTCAAGCTTCCAAGCTCCATAGTAAGTGATTCCAAGCCCCGATTTTAATGTTCTTTACGTTTTCGGAGTCCTGGTAACTTGATTTAGGTTATTCTAGCAATAATTAACCTAGGGTTCATATTTGGAAAAATACCCATTGGTGAAAAGTGTTTATTTTTATGTTTTATGATAGAATATGAGGTTTTAAATTATGTTAAACAACTTGTGCTACTCGTTTTTAAGTGAAAACGAGTAAAACGACTTAATCGGTAAAAATACCTATTGTTCATAAGTACATGTTAGAGTGAGAATTTGATGTTGCCATTTAGGGAAAATGATCAGCATGTCATAAAACATAAGAATTAGGGAAAAAGTTTAATTTTCGAGCTTTGGGGCAAAAGTGTAAATATGCAAAAGTTTAGGGGCAAAAATGTAATTTTTGCCAAAGTTTGAGTTGAGCACTATTTTGATAAATGTGAGTATTAAAAAAGCTAAATTGCTATTATAGATCAAGAAGAATGAAATTCGGGAGTAGATCGGGGAAAGGAAAAAGTAAAGGACTAAATTGTCAAGTTTAACCGTATTTTGTATCGAGGTAAGTTTACGATAAATAAATGCAATATTTCATTATTTTACATTAATGTGGTTAATTTCCAGCATATATACATTTACTTTATGAAAATATTCGAAGTTGAACTAAAGACGAGATGACAGAGAAAAAGTATTAGAAAGCCCCGTTTGAACTCTAGAAATGTTTGGGATACAGAATGTCATGACATTTTGGGTTATCAGACAGGACAGGAATATCCTATGTAAGTCCATATTAAAAATATGGCTTTGGTAGGACAGGGAACATCTCATGTAAGACCATGCCTAGAATATGGCATTGACAGGTTATTATCAGGCAGGAAAACCCGAGTATCCTTAGTATTCCGAGTGGTTCAACGGGCTATTGTACAGGTTAAATTACAGGAAACTTTCAGCAAAGGAAAGGTAAGTTATATTCATGAGTTTATTGAATAATCAAGTAAGAAGAAAGTAAGTGAATAAGGAAGAGGGTAAAAAATGAGGTGTAAGGAAAGCTTATGATGCTTGATGATATTATGATTAACTATTATTTAGGGTGAATGTTGTGATTTATTTACTTGTAAACTTACTAAGCTTAGAGCTTACTCTCTTTATTTTCCTTCTTTTTATAGTTCTTCCCAAGCCAACTCGGGGATTGCAAGGAACGTCGGAGATCTAGTCACACTATCAACAGGATCATTTTGGTATAGCTAGATGTTTCATTTCGCGTATGGCATGTATAGGGACTTGGCTTCTTTTGGTATGAATTTCCTTAGGATATGTTTAATGAATGGTATGTAAATACTTATTGATGATTAGCTATTGGAATGACTAATTAAACATAGGTTTAATACTATGTATGCCTAAATGGTAATTATCACATGGAAACCATGAAAGAGGTGAAAATAGCTTAAAAACAGATTCAAACAGCAGTAGTGATGTGATTTTCAAAAATCACTAAAAATAGTAGAAATATAATTAAATAGTGAGTGAGACATGAAATTAAATCTTAATGAGTCTATTTTCAAATGCAAGAAGTAGAGTAAGTAAAATAGTTGTATATTATGAGTTATTTGCATTTGAGTGAGACTGCTCTAGATTGACTTTGTGATCCCCTGTTCTGACTTTAAAAATTCACCATAAATTGTACATAAATAATTATGCATTATAGTTTATATTCCTAGATTCCTTATTGAGTCTAATTTCAAATGAAATAAACGGTATGCCTATTTGAATTTTGTAAAGAGAGAAAACTAATTCAAAGTGAACAGAGGTCAGAGTAGTCAAACTGCGTAATAGGGGAGACTTTAACTAATAAAATTTATTAATTGGCTAGACTAAAAATTCTATAAAAAAAATAGTAAGAAGTTATATGAGTCTAGTTTTAGGAAAAATTTATGGAATTAAATTTTGAGTTTTGTAACTCGAGTTATGATTTATTTAGTGACTGTGATGCAGTTGGACAGCTTTATAAGGAATAGAGAAATAATTTTATTTTGGTTCGTTTAAGTAATCGAAAAAATTTTATTGATCCCGGTTTGGCCCCGAACCATTTTAATAGCATGATTTAGGGTCTTGATAAACCTTTTTAGGGATATATTGAATGAATGAAAATAAATTAATTTTAAAAGTAAATTTCTATGCCCGAATGAGTAAGTTAAGTCTGGTAATGCCTCGTGCTCGACTCCGGCGATGGTCTTGGGTAAGGGGTGTTACATTTATTGGTATCAAAGCAAATGTTTAGTCTGTTCTTGGAATAGTTAGCAGGAGTAAGAGTCTAGCTATACATGCCATACTTATATTTTGATAGCGTGACGACTCCTGATGATTTTAAAATATTTTGTTTTATAGTAATGGATCCCGAATGAGCTGGTACTGATGATGTAGAAAGTAATGCGCCTACTCCCACGGAAGGGGCAGTGCCATCCGAGGATAGACCCGTGGCTGTGAATCAAGGAGGAGGGGCTCGAGAAGCCTTCTTCCAAGCTATGAATGAATGGTTTGCCGAGTTCGTTCATACGATTCCGGTTGTTAGACCTCCACCCCCTCATGATTCTCAGGCCACCCATGTAGTTCAAGCTCCCCCAGTCAAAGGTACGGTGATAAGAGAAAAGCCACCAGTTGACAAGATCAGAAAACTATGAGCCGAAGAGTTTCAGGCTACTAAAGATGATGATGCAGAAAGAGCAGAATTTTGGCTCGAAAATACCATCAGAATATTTGATGAATTATCCTGTACACTTAAGGAATGTATGAAATGTGTAGTATCACTCCTTAGAGACTCAGCGTATCACTGGTGGAAGACACTTGTGTCAGTTGTACCAAAAGAGAGGGTCACTTAGGATTTCTTTCAGGTGGAATTTCGTAAAAAGTACATCAGTCAGAGGTTTATCGACCAGAAAAGAAAAGAGTTTCTAGAATTGAAACAGGGTAATATGACAGTGACTGAATATGAGCGTGAATTTGTCAGACTCAGCAATTATGCCCGAGAATGTGTATCTACAGAGGCGATCATGTGTAAAAGCTTTGGGGATGGGCTTAATGATGATATTCGACTGTCCGTGGGTGTCCTAGAAATAAAAGAGTTTGTTGTTCTAGTTGACAGAGCCTGTAAGGCAGAGGAGTTGTTAAAAAGAAAAGGCAAAGTTGAAATTGAGATGCAAGATACGAAGAAAAGACAGATGAGCAAGTCGTTTCAGTCTACATCTAAGAGGCCTAGAGAGTTCTCTACTAGATGTAGCTTTTCAGCCTGGTATTCTAGTCGAAATAGGGGTAATAGATTTAAGGATCCGAAAGCTCAGACTACCTCGATTGCGAGCGTAGGTAATGCTCGATCGGGTAGATCAGGGTGTCCACAGTACGGTAGACTTCATTTTGGCCCTTGTCGAGCAGACGAGACTGTTTGTTATAAGTGTGGTGCTCCAGATCATTTTGTGCGAGAGTGTCCAGAAGTGGTTAAGCGAGAGGAAATACAGAGTGCTAGGTCCGGGAATGTTCCAGTACGAGGTAGTACTTGAACATTCTCGGACCTATGAGGTAGTACTGGAACATTCCCGGACCTAGCACTCTGTATTTCCTCTCGCTTAACCACTTCTGGACACTCTCACACAAAATGATCTGGAGCACCACACTTATAACAAACAGTCTCGTCTGCTCGACAAGGGCCAAAATGAAGTCTACCGCACCGTGGACACCCTGATCTACCCAATCGAGCATTACCTACGCTCGCAATCGAGGTAGTCTGAGCTTTCGGATCCTTAAATCTGTTACCCCTATTTTGATTAGAATACCCGGCTAAAAAACTAGATCTAGTAGAGAACTCTCTAGGCCTCTTAGATGTAGACTGAAACGACTTGCTCATCTGTCTTTTCTTCGTATCTTGCGTCTCAATTTCAACTTTGCCTTTTCTTTTTAACAGCTCCTCTGCCTTACAGGCTCTGTCAACTAGAACAACAAACTCTTTTATTTCTAGGACACTCACGGACAGTCGAATATCATCATTCAGCCCATCCTCAAACCTTTTACACATGATCGCCTTTGTAGATACACATTCTCGGGCATAATTGCTAAGTCTGACAAATTCACGCTTATATTTAGTCACTGTCATATTACCCTGTTTCAATTCTAGAAACTCTTTTCTTTTCTAGTCGATAAACCTCTGACTGATGTACTTTTTACGGAATTCCTCCTGAAAGAAATCCCAAGTGACCCTCTCTTTCGGTACAACTGATACAAGTGTCTTCCACCAGTGCTGAGTCTCTAAGGAGTGATACTACACATTTCATACATTCCTCAGGTGTACAGGATAATTCATCAAAGACTCTGATGGTATTTTCGAGCCAAAATTCTGCTCTTTCTGCATCATCATCTTTAGTAGCCCGAAACTCTTTGGCTCATTGTTTTCTGATCTTGTCAACTGGTGGCTTTTCTCTTATCACCGTACCTTGAGCTAAATGGGTGGCCTGAGAATCATGAGGGGGTGGAGGTCTAACAGCCGGATTCGTATGAACGAACTCGGCAAACCATTCATTCATAGCTTGGAAGAAGGCTTCTCGAGCCCCTCCTCCTTGATTCATAGTCAAGGGTCTATCCTCGGATGGCACTGCCCCTTCCGTAGTAGTAGGCGCATTACTTTCTACATCATCATTACCAGCTCGTTCAGGATCCATTACTATAAAACAAAATATTTTAAAATCGTCAGGAGTCGTCACACTATCAAAATATAAGTATGGCATGTATAGCTAGACTCTTACTCCTGCTAACTATTCCAAGAACCGACTAAACCTTTGCTCTGATACCAATAAATGTAACACCCCTTACCCGAGACCGTCGCAGGAGTCAAGCACGAGGCATTACTGGACTTAACTTACTCATTCGGGCATAGAAATTTACTTTTAAAATTAATTTATTTTTATTCATTCAATATATCTATAAAAAGGGTCATCGAGACCCTAAATCATGCTATTAAAATGGTTCGGGGCCAAACCAGGATCAATAAAATTTTTTCGATTACTTAAACGAACCAAAATAAAATTATTTCTCTATGCCTTATAAAGCTGTCTAACTGCATCACAGTCACTAAATAAATCATAACTCGAGTTACAAAACTCAAAATTTAATTTCGTAAATTTTTCCCAAAACTAGACTCATATACCTTCTTACTAATTCTTTTATATAATTTTTGGTCTATCCAATTAGTACAGTTTATTAGTTAAAGTCTCTCCTGTTACGCAGTTTAACTACTCTGACCTCTTTTCACTTCGAATTAGTTTTCTCTCTTTACAAAATTTAAATATGCATGCCGTTTATTTCATTTGAAACTATACTCAATAAGGAATCTATAAATATAAACTATAATGCCTAATTATTTATATACAATTTATGGTGAATTTTTAAATTCAAAACAGGGGATCACAAAGTCAATCTGGAGCAGTCTCACTCAAATGAAAATAATTCATAATATACAACTCTTTTACTTACTCTTCTTCTTCCATATGAAAATAGACTCATTGAGCTTTAATTTCATATCTCACTAACTATTTAATTCCATTTCTATTATTTTTAGTGATTTTTCAAAATCACGTCACTGCTGCTATTTGAATCTGTTTTTAAGCTATTTTCACCTCTTTCATGGTTTCCATGTGATAATTACCATTTAGGCATACATAGTATTAAACCTATGTTTAATTAGTCATTCCAATAGCTAATCATCAACAAGTATTTACATACCATTCATTAAACATATCCTAAGGACATTCATACCAAAAGAAGCCAAGTCCCTATACATGCCATATGCGAAATGAAACATCTAGCTATACCAAAATGATCCTGTTGATAGTGTGACTAGATCTCCGACGTTCCTTGCAATCCCCGAGTTGGCTTGGGAAGAACTATAAAAAGAAGGAAAATAAAGAGAGTAAGCGCTAAGCTTAGTAAGTTTACAAGTAAATAAATCACAACATCCACCCTAAATAATAGTTAATCATAATATCATCAAGCATCATAAGCTTTCCTTACACCTCATTTTTTACCCTCTTCCTTATTCACTTACTTTCTTCTTACTTGATTATTCAATAAACTCATGAATATAACTTACCTTTCCTTTGCTGAAAGTTTCCTGTAATTTAACCTATACAATAGCCCGTTGAACCACTCGGAATACTAAAGATACTCGGGTTTTCCTGCCTGATAATAACCTGTCAATGCCATATTCTAGGCATGGTCTTACATGAGATGTTCCCTGTCCTACCAAAGCCATATTTTTAATATGGACTTACGTGGGATATTCCTGTCCTGTCTGATAACCCAAAATGTCATGACATTCCGTATCCCAAACATTCCTAGAGTTCAAACGGGGCTTTCTAATACTTTTTCTCTGTCATCTCGTCTTTAGTTCAACTTCGAATATTTTCATAAAGTAAATGTATATATGCTGGAAATTAGCCACATTAATGTAAAGTAATGAAATATTGCATTTATTTACCATAAACTTACCTCGATACAAAATACGGTTGGAAATTGTATATGACATAATAATCTTTCTCAGTATTTGAATCAAAGGTGCCATCTTGATGCTTGATTGGAAGCTATTGTTGTAAGCAAATTCTACTAATGGTAGATATTTTTCCCAACTACCTTCAAATTCTAGAACACAGCATTGGAGTATATCTTTGAGGATCTAAATCACTCACTCAGATTGACCGTCTATTTGTGGGTGAAAGGCGATACTAAAGTTCAATTTGGTACCCAAGCCTTCTTGCAGCTTTTTCCAAAACCTCGAAGTAAATCTCGGATCTCTATCCGAAATGATAGAATTTGGTACTCTATGAAATCTTACAATTTTAGCAATGTACAATTCGGTAGCTTATCAAGTGAGAAATCCGTACGTACCAGAATGAAATGAGCCGATTTTGTCAACCGGTCAACGATGACCCAAATGACATCTTTCTTTTTCAGGGTTAAAGGCAAACCCGTAACAAAATCCATAGTGATTCGGTCTCATTTCTATTCGGGAACCATTATCGATTGAAAGCAAACCAGAGGGTACCTGGTGTTCGGCTTGCACTTGTTGGCAAACTAAGCACTTTGATATGAACTCGGTGACTTCTCTTTTCATACTGGGCCACCAATACAATCTCTTTAAATCGTTATACATATTTGCACTGCCAGGATGGACAGATAAACAACCATTATGAGCTTCATGTAGAATACTTCGAATCAACTTAGCATTTTTCGGCACACATACCCTGTCTCGAAACATCAAGCAGACATTCGAACTAATCTGAAAACCAGTCTCACTATGCTTTTGACACTGAGCCTTTTTTTCTTGTAACTCACTATCATCTTTCTGAGCATCAGAAATTTGTTGAATAAATGATGGCCTAGCTCTCCACTCAGCCAATATCGAACCATCATTGGATAGGGTCAATCTCGTATTCAAAGCTCTCAAAGTAAATAGGGATCTTCTACTCAAAGCATCGACAACCACATTCGCTTTCCCTGGATGGTAGTCGAACAATAACTCGTAGTCTTTCAACAACTCGAGCCATCTTTGTTGCCGCAGGTTTAAATCTTTTTGTGACATTAAATTCTTCAAACTTTTGTGGTCAGTAAAGATACGACATTTCTCACCAAATAAATAATGTCGCCAAATCTTCAAAGCAAAGACAATAACGGCTAACTCCAAATCATGTGTCAGGTAATTCCTCTCGTATGGCTTCAATTGTCTTGAGGCATATGCCACAACTTTATCTTCTTGCATCAATATACATCCAATACTATTTAGAGATGCATCACTATAAATCACAAATTCCTTTCCAGACTCAGGTTGTACTAACACTGGCGCCTCGGTCAACACTGTCTTCAATTTCTCAAAACTTTGCTGACATTTCTCTGTCCACTCAAACTTAACATCTTTTTGAAACAACTTGGTCATTGGAGAAGCAATCATCGAAAATCCCTTTACGAAGCATCGGTAGGATCCAGCCAAACCTAAAAAGCTCCTAACTTTTTATACATTTTTTAGCGACTTCCAATCAACTATCGCCGAGATCTTACTTGGGTCGACTCGAATGCCATCTCTTGAAACAATGTGGCCCAAAAATCCAACTTCACTGAGCCAAAACTCACTTTTACTAAATTTGGCATACAACTGATTATCTCACGGAATTTGTAAAACTGTCCTCAAATGTTCAGCATGCTCATTTTCATCACGAGAATAAATCAAAATGTCATCTATGAATACCACCACAAACTTATCCAAGTACGGCCTAAAAATTCAGTTCATTAAGTCCATAAATATAGCTAGAGCGTTAGTCAGACCGAAAGGTATTATGAGAAACTCATAGTGTCCATACCTTGTTCTGAAGGCAGTTTTCGGCACATCGGACTCTTTCACCCTTAACTGGTAGTATTCGGATCTCAAATCTATCTTTGAAAATATAGTTGCCCCTTTTAATTGGTCAAATAGATCGTCAATTCTTGGTAAGGGGTACTTGTTCTTTATCATCACCTTGTTGAGTTGTCTATAGTCGATACAAAGTCTCATCGATCCATCATTTTTTTTCACAAACAACATGGGAGCACCCCGGGGAGAAAAACTAGGCCTAGCAAATCCTTTGTCTATCAATTATTGTAGCTACACTTTCAATTCCTTTAGCTCAGTTAGAGCCATTCTATATAGAGCTATAGATATCGGGGTAGTCCCCGGCAACAAGTCAATGGCAAACTCTATCTCTCTTACAGGAGGTATACCCGGCAATTCCTTAGGAATACGTCTAGAACTCACAAACCACTGGCACTGATTCCACTTTCAATCCAAACTCTTTCATATTCAATACATAGGCCAAATACGGCTCATAACCCTTTTTCAAATACTTCTGAGCAGTCATTGACAATATAAAAGTAGGCAACTCGCTAAACTTATATGTTTCAACCCGAAGGATTCCACCATTTTCACTCTTTAATTCAATAACCTTCTATCTACTATTCACTTTAGCATCATGCACCGACAGCCAATCCATGCCCAAAATGGCAACAAACTTATCAAATGGCAATAGCATTAGATCGGCTAGAAAATAATGACCCTGAATCACTAAAGCACAATTCTTGCAAATCTTGTCGATTAACACACACCTACCTAAAGGTTTTGACACCTTAATCACGAATTCGGTTGACTCTATAGGCAATTTCATATCATTTACCAATTTCATGCAAATGTAAGAATGTGTAGACCTGGGGTCAATCAGTGCAACAATATTAACATAATAAAGAGAAAATGTACCAGTAATTACGTCAAGGGATGACGCTTCTTCCCGAGCACGAACAACATAGGTTCTTGTAGGCGCTTCGGCCTCTGGTCTTGTAGCTGAATCTCTGACTACACCTTTGCTACTAGCCCCATCTTTCACATTTCTGACAGGCCTCCCTCTAGTAGTCATATTGCTCGATCTAGTACTCTAATTAGTTTCCTTTACCCCTATTTTAGGACAATCCTTGATAAAGTGATCTTGGGAGCCACATTTGAAGCAAGCCCCAGTGACCATCCAACACTCATCGGGATGTCTCCTACCACAGTGTTGACACTCAGGGTTACTTGGCTTAATATTACCAACACTAGCCACGAAAGTGGTCTGGGCCTTAGAACCCGTATTTTGTCTCCCATGAGTTCTACTTGGATTTTCGACAGAAACGGTCAAATGGTTTTGCACATTTCTCACTTTCTTTGACGATGGTTGAAAGGACTTACTCATTGATCTCTCCTTGATATCTCTAGCATCCGATTCAGCCTTCCTCTTTTCCTTACACAATTCCCCCGCTTTGCATGCCCGATCAACTAATATAACAAATTCTTTTAATTCCAAAATCCCCACATATAACTTGATGTTTCATTTAGACCATCCTCAAATCTTTTACACATGATTTCTTTTGTAGAAACATATTCCCGAACGTACTTACTAAGTCAGACAAATTCTCACTCGTACTCAGACACTGTCATTCGGCCTTATTTCAGCTCTAAGAATTCCTTTCGCTTCTGATCAATAAAATGTTGACTTATATACTTCTTTTAGAACTCCACCTGCAAGAAATCCCAAGTAACTCTTTCTTTAGGTACTACCGAGATTAGCGTTTTCCACCATTGATACGTTGAGTCTCTCAGAAGCAATACAACACACTTTAAACACTCCTCAGGTGTGTAGGAGAGCTCATCAAACACCCGGCTAGTGTTTTCGAGCCAAAATTCTGCCCTCTTAGGGTCATCATCAACACTAGCTCTAAATTCCTCGGCCACATACTTACGAATCTTGTCAACAGGAGGCTTACTCATCCTCACCATTTCCACACCTTATAGAGCTACCAGAATCGGTTGAGGGATGGGAGGAGGTGGAGGAGGTTGGGCATTCGGGTTCGCCGGAATGAACTCCGTGCACCATTAACTCATTCTATGGAGAAAGGCTTCTCGAGCCTCTTTTTCCCGACTAGATTCCACATTTCTACTTTTGGGTGGCACAGTTCCTTGAACGAGAGCTGGCACATTACTTACTACGTCATCAGCCACAGTCGGGTCGGGATCCATTTACTTTATAAAAACACAATTTTAATAGATTAGGAACCATCACACTATCAATATTTACAATTATGGCATGTATAGCTAGACCTTTACACTGGCTATGTTAGTTCGAGAACTGACTACACCATAGCTCTTATACCACTAAATGTAACACCCCTCACCCAACATCCTTCACCGGATTAGGGTACGAGGCATTACCGTACTTACACTCGCACGAACATTCGATTACGATACAAAATTTCCACGTAAAATTTAAAACTTTTTCATTCTCATTCATAACATTCTTATTATGGGCCTACGAGGTCCAAACGATACATCGGGTATGATCTGGGACCAAACTAAAACTTATCGAACACTTAAAATTTTTTTACTTAAAACAGGGCACACGCCGGTGTGGTACAAGGACACGCCTGTGTGGGCAGGCCGTGTGGTCGCACACGCCCATGTCCCTACCCCGTGTGGAATTATTTTTCAATTCGAACCTACAAGGGTTTTCACACAGCCGAGCACACGCCCGTGTCCTAGGATGTCTCCTTCACTCGGCCGACCACACGCCCATGTCTTAGCCCGTTTGAAAAATTCGTGGTATTCGGTTTCTTACGTCATCACAAAATTTTTGTCAAAAGGCCAAGCCACACACCTGTGGGCTAGGCCGTGTCAAGCACACAGTCGAGACACACGGCTGTGTCTCCGCTCTTGTGTTTACTACTGGGCATTTAATTTTCATAATTTCAAGCGCAGAGGACATACAACCTATCAACACGCCAATGGAGCTGGCCGTGTGTTACACACGGCCTAAACACATGCTTGTGTGTCTACCCGTGTGGACAATTATAGGCTATTTTAAAAGCTAATTGCCACCTTGAAACACAAATCAATACCAGCCAATTTTGCCAATATACAACATAGCATGAAAACTCATACTAACATGCACATTATGTTATTCACACACTAACTTATGTATCATCAACAAGCATACACATCCACACACATTCCACAAAAAAAAGACTATGCAAGCTTGCACTTTAATAGATTACATCATTTTGGAAAAATATAACTTAACCATTCATGGCTCATTTCACGTGGCCCAAATACCAAAATATCACTAATAACCATGGACCCAAAAAGAACTATGACATATGACCAAAACATTAAACCACCTATACATGCCATAATCTCAAAGTTCACTTGCAAAATACCAGATTGTGGTTGATAGTGTTGATGGAATCCCACTTGATCACTGCACCTCGGGTTAGCTTGACGAACCTAAAAGGAAAGGGAAAGAGATGGGTAAGTTATAATGCTTAGTAAGTCTATATGCAAAATAATGAGCATTTAAACTCATAATACATATCTAATGAAAATAAGCTTCCCTATTATCACATTAAATTTGAGATTTATCACTTACTCAGATGGTCTTACCACATGATTCAATACATAAATTAAGCACTTAGTACACATGATATTTTTCACATAACTTGCACATACACACTCTTAACACACAGTCAAATCATTTTACATACAATCACATTTTATCATATCAATACAAATACCCATTGAATCATGTGGAATACTAAAGGATACACGGAAAAAGGCACAACTGCCACACATAATGTAGCTGAAGCTACCACTGGTCTGTAGTCGAAGCTACTAATGGTTTGTAGCCGAGGCTACCACTTATCACATAAGGGCTCACTAATGAGCTATTCCTGGGTCTGCTCAGATAAGCTGATGGTATAGTCGAAGCTACTCAGTGCTGCTTACACAAGCAGACAGGTATCCGCAACAAATGCATGATTACCTAGCCACTGGTAGTCGTACTAAACCAGCACCCAGAATCACATACACAATCGATCACACTTAATGGTTTCCTAGTGACATGTCACCCGTATCTTAAATGATTCCTAAGGTTCAATCGAGACTTTTTCTCACTTATTGGTTTTATCATAACACATATTAGACAATTTATTGTAAAATTTCAGAATTTAACTAATCAAGATAATTAACATAATAATTAAAATAACTCATTATTTACAATAAAACTTACCTCGGTGTAAAATTGTGATCTTTTTCAACTTAGTCCGAGACCTTGCCTTTCCTCCGATCAAGGTCGTTTTCACGTCGTTCTTGATCTATAACATCAAATTTAACTTATTTAACACGTACACTACTCAATTTGGCATAAAATCATCCTATGGTAAATTTTACCATTTATACCCCTAACTTTGTTAATTTTTATGATTTAGTCCATAGACTCGTAAAAT
This sequence comes from Gossypium stocksii, assembly GCA_020496765.1. Lineage (NCBI taxonomy): Eukaryota > Viridiplantae > Streptophyta > Magnoliopsida > Malvales > Malvaceae > Gossypium > Gossypium stocksii. Next base: position 33,641,039 of record CM035627.1, read on the forward strand.
GAAATGTATCTATTTTTCTACATTCCCAAACCTAGCCGACTCTTTTTCTCTCTTATAGTAGCCCAAATTTCTCAACATTTCACAATTTATGCATATTTGTACAACTTTTACATTTTAGTCCCTAAATGAATTTTCATGAAAAAAACACCTAGCAAAAGTTGTTTATTTCACATCAAACTTTCATTTTCTACCATTAAACATCAAAATGCTTTCATGTCACACATGGGTAAATTTTTAAACATGAACCCTAGCTTGAATTAATGGTAGAAATAAGTAGTTGAAGCTTCAAGGACTTCAAAAATACAAAGAAAATTGAAAATGAGACTTAATTGCACTTACTTAGAGCTTGAAAAAAAAAAAGAAATCCTAGCTATGGTGTTCCCTAAAGTTTTGGCCAAGGGTAGGAGAAGATGGACACATTTTTGGCCTTATTTTCCCTTTTTATTTCTTTTAATACCCAAATGACCAAAATGCCCTTAATGGCCTTCTTTGAAAATTTTTCCTTCCATGGGTATTTTTGTCCATCATGCCATAAAATGGTCTAATTGCTAAATAAGGACCTCTAACTTATGAATCCATTTCAATTTCACACTAAATGCTTCTAGAACACATATTTTGAAATTTTTGCAACTTAGTCCTGTCACTCAATTGGGCCTTCTATCGATAAAATTTATTTACTAAATTTTCACTGATGCAATAAATCACACAATCGACCTTAAAACTTTAACAGAATAAATTTTTCTATGTCAGATTCATGGTCTCGAAACCATCATTTCGTTTAGGCCCTAAATCGGGTTGTTACACCTTAAGTGGTAAATATACCCTTGATATGGTTAGTGGACTTTTATGGACATGTGTTAAGTGATTTTAATGTTTATTAATAAAGGTTAAAATTGTAATTTAGTAAATAAAGTTAATTAAACTAAGAAAATGTGTCCATCTTCTTCAATTTAAGAAGTCACCACTGTAAATACTCCATTGAAGGAGCTTAAGCATTCGGCTAGGGAAGATTCTTCATGCAAGATCAAGAAAGGAAGAATTCATACTTAGATCGGGGGAAAAACAAAATATCTAACTAGTTGATTCGTTTCATCATTTCTTTATACGAGGTAAGTCCGTACGTTAATAAATGTTGTTAAATAGTGTTATAAATGCATTATTATTGAATTGAGTTGCGAAGCTGGTTGGAAATGAGTTACGAATATGATCGACAGAGATAAAATGGTTAAAAGTCTCATACAAACCTTAGGAATAGTTTAGGATACAAATTTCATAACATAGGGATTTACCGAGATGATGTGATTCAAGTGTTGGTCTTGTACGTCCTACCAATGGTTGGGTTCCGACATGTGTCACAATTACTAACAGCTTATGTGAGTAGCACCATGTAGCTACGTCTTGACTGGCAGCTTGTATGAGTAGGCCAGTTATTCGCTCGAGAGCGAGCATATATGTGATATGATAAAACTTCGATTATATATGAGGCACCTAGGTGCGATATGTTACCCACGTATCCTTTAGTGATTTCAAATGGTTCAACGGGCAAAATCGAGACAAGGATGAAAGTAAAGTTGACTTCAGTGGTACAGGTATGTATGAAAACTTTATGAGTATCGAAATGAGGTAAGTTGTAAAATTCATACCCCAACATGTATTGAACATGAGAAAGGTTGATGAATTGATATCTATGTATCATACCATTTTATGATTTTATGATTGAATTGCATTTATTTGATATGTTAAGTTTATTATCATACAAGCTTACTAAGCTGCAAAGCTTACTTCATTTTATTTTCTATGTTTTATAGTGTTTCAAAGTTAGCTTAGATCTGGGGATCGTTAGAGACTTCATCGCACTATTGAGCATCTATTTTGGTACTTTTGAAATTGTATATATGGTATATGGCATGTATAGGCTATGGCCTTTTGGTATGTTTGATGGACATGTATTTGGTCATTTGGTATGGTTTGTTAATGACTTGTAGTTTGATGTATATATTGCCTTGTGATATGGCCTATTTTTGTATGGTTGTTGTTATGGTTTTATTGTGCAAATGGTTATTTAGAATGTGATGTATCATTTTTCGAGAAATACCTTGTTGTGGCCTAGTTTTAGATGACGAATTGGTTGATTAGAAGATAAGTTATATATGTGAATTATGATTAATGAATCATGTTGATTTGGTATGTATTTGGCTAGGTAAATGGTATTGAATTGTGTAGTGAAATGGTACCATTTGTGCTTGTGTAGGTGTGTACAATTAGGGTGGCAAAATGGCTTTGCAAATAGCCTATTTTTGTCCACACGAGCAGAGACACGGGCATGTGTCTTAGCTGTGTGAGACACACGGTCATGGTAAACGGTCGTGTGTCCCCTTAAGCATTTAATAGAAACAAGTTAGTGAGTTACACAGCTTAGACACACAAGTGTGTGGTCAATCATGTGATCTAAGACAAAGAGTTAGACGGGGTAGGACACGGGTTGGGACACGGCCATGTGCTACCATTTCAAATGTCAACATGGCCTGTGACACAGGCGTGTCTGGTGGTTGTATGAGAACACGGCCTATTCACACGGGCATGTGTCCCTTGTTTTAAACAAAATTTTACAAGTTTCCCAAAGTTGTTCTAAGTTATCAGTTTAGTTCTGAACCACCTCTATTGCATGTTTAGGGCCTCGTAGTCTCGTTTAAGGGACAATGTGATTGAATGTGATTGATATCTACTTGCGTATGATAATGAATGTGAAATGAATGTTGAAATTTGATATGAGTTTAGTAATGCCTCTTAACCCTATTCCGGCGATAGATACAGGTTAGGGGTGTTACACATATTCATTTCAAAAATGCAAGACACTAAATCTCAACTTTAGCTGGTGGATTTCTAACAATCAATTTTCATCGAGAACAGGCAACAAATGAGAATTCTTTAAATTAAAGAATCTTCTGGTTCATTAATGAATGCCCATATGAATTCTCAATTAATTTTTAAATTATATATGATCCAGAATGGTCTAACTGGTCACGCCAAGTAGTAAATGTATTTGTATTAGTGAACATCTAGTTTACTCTAACATGAATTTCAATTGTACTAATAATATCAATATAAATTGTGAAAAATTGATAATTTTACTGTCATTCCTTTTACTTTGTATCCACATATAAGTACTACTATGACATTTACTACTGGAAATGTCTAAATCAATTTGAAGTTTATAATGCCACTAAGTAAACAAAATAAATATTATTTCCAAAAAATTATATGCAATATTCGCTTCAAGAAATATGCCAAAATCTTTAAATATCAAAAAATATATATTAATAGCAAACTTTAAGAATGGATCTTATTTTCTAGGTGTACAACAGGTACATAACCAATGACTTTTCATACATAAGATTTTTCTCGTACAAGTTCTCATCAGTAATATTTTTCCACATAATTTTAATTGAGAACTTATTTTAAATAATGGAAAGTTATACTCATAGCTTTTTTTAAAAGAACTTGCAACTTCAGATGCATTCAATCGTAATGAGCTTCAGATAGAATTACCATATTCTATTACTCATAAGTAAATATTTCATAGTCAAATATTTTGCTTTCAATCCCTTAATAGGAATGATGACAAAAGAAGATCACAAAGATAGTAACAGTTAATTCAATTTAATAACAAGAGTAATCAATAACTCAATCATCTTTTGATTCATATTAAAGATAATCTTTTCCTTATTCACAATCTCAATATGAGATCCATTGGAAATATCTTTTAAAACCAATGGATTAACCATCACAAGATATTAATATATTAGCTTTTCTGTAGCTTTCGACTAATTTTGTACTATCAAATATTGGAATAATATTGGTTTATATTTTCTTTTGTATTTACTTCGGGGGATGCAATAGATTTACTATGATGAACTTATAACTATTCCAAAAAATTCTTTATTTTATAACCATCATCGCAAATATGCGTGGATTTCAAATCAAAATCTATCTATTCATGTTGTCATGATTAGTATCCAATTATAATAAACATGAAATAATAAATAAATCATAGTAAAATATACCTGCAGATCTTTAACATCATCGTTATCACCCACGTAAGGATTATATAAATTTCTTTGCATAAAAGGCATAAAATATTTAGGGATTTATGTATACTTGAGTGGTTAAAGGCTCTAATGATTACCCATAGTGTGCAGACCTTAATTGAAATAGTAGCAACTCTAGGAGGCAATCAATAATAGAAAATTTTGGGATATTTTTATGACTTATGGAGAAAAACAATTAAAAGAGGATAGTGTTGATAACGTGCTATAAAATAAAAGACAGAGTAAAGAACAAAGAAAATAGGAGAGCAAAAGAGAAAGCGTATTTTTATTGATCAATCAGTATATTTACAATGTTTCTCCAAAGCCTCTATTTATAGGCATAATAAGTATAAATGAAGTAAAGATCTACTTCTAATGACTATTAGAATTTAAAGTATATCAAAACTTATCTAGATCTTGATGGATATCGACTTAATAAAATATTCATAACAATATGATATTTGTGGAAGTTAAATTTCAAGTTAGACAATTGGCCCAATGGCTAATTGAGCTTGAAAATTGGACATGAGATCGTAAACTGGGCCCGGGAGCCCAAAATTGATACCAAGACCCAAAAACTGATCGAATCGAGCCCAATATGTGAAACCAAGCCGACGGTCCAACCGCTGACTAGATCGAACAGGCCAGGTCGTCATTGACTCGGACTGAACTGGTAGTAATTGAACTAGCTCGAGTTCTATAAGGTTGTCACACTTGTATCACCGGACATGGCGGTATTGGTTGCTGCGACGGCAGTGTCTCAGTGGCCGACGACGGTTGGGCATCGGTGGTTGAGCAATGGAAAGGTTACACTCCTATTAGGACTTCACCAAAGAATTTGATTTCAAATTAATTATTCCAAAAATAATATTATTTTAATATTTTAATATTAAATTTAATTTAATACTTATCTTAATAGTATTTTATTAACTTAATAATAAAGTAATTATCTTAATATTAAATTTAATTTAATGTTTATCTTGTAGATAAACATTCTATTATTTTAATAAGATTTAATATTAAATTTAATCTAATATTTATCTTGATAAATATTATATTAATTTAATATTAAACTGATTAAGTTTAATCACAGTTGAACTCTCTAAACTCTCTCTATATAAAGAGAGCCTTAGGTCATTAATTATTTACACACACTTGAATTCAAGAGAAAGTTGTAAAGAGAAAATCCTCTAAAGAGATTATTCTAGAAAATTTCTAGAGATGTTTTTTTATTTACAACTTGACCCAAAAGTTTAGATAAATTGTAAAATTACCCCACTGGTAATTTTTGTGAATTTTTTTTATTCGAAACGAACCCACACTCAGCAAACATGAGCTTGAGAATAGTGGAAAAGACTACTCGGTCAAAGCACTCATCCTAGACGAATCGAAAAAGGTATAATTTTGATTAAGTGTTTATTACTTTAGATATCACAACCAAGATCTTGTTTTGGAAAAAAATTTAAAACTCTAGTTTTTTCCTAAATTTATTTTCTACTACATTTTCCAAACTCGTTTTTCCAACATGCTTACCACAGCAAGACTAGCAGAAACTAAATTTTGAGATAGATGCCCTTGTTGCCGAGCTTCAACATCCAAAAGAACCGTCATAATGCCCTGAAGATTAAATGGAATCTTGCTTGTGGTTATAATTGAAACCAAATGATTAAAATTTGGTGCATGGCCGTTAAGGATGGCTGATTGTTGCTCCTTCAGGGAAATACTTTAACTGTACCCCATTAAAGAATCGTAGAGATATTTAATCTTAGTAAGATAAACGGACATTGAAAGGTCATTTTTTTTAAATTATGAAGTAAATACCTATATCACATAGCCTTAGTAGTCGAATGACTCCCAAAAAGACACATGAGGGCCTCCCATAACTCAAAAGAAGAACTAGAACTCCTAACTTATTAATTATGAAGGGAAGCACTTACAGTTGAGAGAAGCCACGTTGCCAACATTGAATCTTGCTGCTCGTATTGAATATACGCAAAATTCTCATTGGACACACCATCACCATCAACCACTTCTTGTGGTGGTATAACAATAGTTGCATCAACAAACAACTGCAACCAATGAGTCTTAATCACCAATAAAACATGCTACTTCCATGCCAAGAAGTTTCCATCATCAATAGGAATTGCCACCTTCTAAGATGCAAAGACAAATAGATTAAGAAAATTTTCAACTGACTCCATCGTCAACTCAACAATCAATGAAAAACACAAAAAATACATTATGATACCATATTAGAATTTCAAGAATTGAAGAGTTCATTAACCTGCCTTTTATTATACAAGCTATACACATTTTTATAAGGATAGAAACAACAACTAACACTAACTACTTAATAATTGCATTACACCTGAACTAACTAAGTTAGTTAGACTATTACTCTAATATTGAGAAAATTTAAATTTAAGAATCAAAATGGATTGAATTATCAAAATCAAACGTCAAAATGAACAAAAAAATATAAATAAAAAGGTTGGTCTAATTACCTAATTAAGGCCAAAATCTAGATTAATCTTTCCTAATTCTAATTTAATACATTTTCCTTCTATAAATAAGTTGTTAATCAAGTATATTAAATTACTTATAATTTAGTTTACTTCATAATATTATAGATTCAACTTCAATAATATAAATAGGTTGACTGCCTTGATGCATTAGAATATTGAGTTTAAACATTTACCAAGTCTTTAATATTTTCTTTTTGTTTTTTCTATTTGCTTCAAATTTGATTTTATTTGTATGACTTCATAAAATACTTGATTTTTTTCAGCACTAACAGTTTTTCATTATTAAGTTTGTTATTTAAGACATGTATAAAAAGTGTTGATTGAGTTTTAGTTTAATTAATATCGACATTGTTGTAAATATAAGAGGACGTGGTTTCGAGTGCACTGAAAAGCATTATCCTCCTATTTAAGGGGTGGAGAAGGGTTATGTATAGTTCTAGGCATTATATCAAAAAGAGAAGATATGATAAGAACCTATAATGATATTAATGTTAAAAAAAAGACATGTATAAAAAGTTTATAATTTTTTTATTCAAATATAGAAAATTTCTCATATATTGTCCTAATTTTAATATTAACTTAATATTTAAACATCAAATGGAACTTTAATTAAATGATAAAATTAAAGATCTCAAACTTATTGTAACCTAAGTTTAAATCTCATTTTGTGCAAGTTTTTACTATTTTTATATAGAAAATAAAAAGACAAAAACATTATTATAGTAATATAACTATTTTAACCATTTTCAAATTGATCGGTGCTCAGTTGACTTGTAACACCAACTCAGCAAAGAGTTTATAAATAGTAAGTATAAATAGATGTTTTGTAGAAGAAAAAGGGGAAGCTTGATAAAAATGACTTCTCTTTGTGAAAATCCTGGTTCTGAAAAATCCATTGCGAAGGAGTTGATTCCTAAGAAGGTTCGATTCAGAGGGAAAGATGATGACACGAATAATGACATGATGATCGATCTGTTTTCGGAACAGACTATCTCGTGGAGGGATAAGCTCGTAAGCCAATCATCAAAGGATGCCTTCATTGGATCGAAAGGAAAAGAAGATCTTGATATCTTGGATGGGGACATTCAGAAATCAATTGTGAATGGCATGCCTTCTATTACTTTCTCAGACAGGATTCACAAAATCCTCATTCAAGGTATGGAGAACATCGTGATTTTAAAACTTCTTGGTTGTAATATTGGATTTTCGGTTTTGCAGAATAAATTATATAACCTGTGGAGACCCTCAGTGCCTTTACACATAATGGATATTGAAAATAGATACTTCCTAGTAAAATTTCAAAATAAGCTAGATTGTGAAAAGGCACTTTCTGAAGGTCCTTGGATCATTTTTGGTCAATATTTGACTGTTCAACCTTAGACGTTAGCCTTTGATCCCACATAGGCTTACCCAAGTGTTGTGATAGCATGGATCATATTTCCTAGTTTACTTGGCTACTTGTATAATCATAAAATCATTACTGAGATAGGGGAAATGGTTGGAAAAGTGGTTAAATTATATATGAACACGGATAGCAGGGCTAGGGGCGATTTGCTAGAATGGCAGTTTACGTTGATTTGGAAAACCCTTTGGTGTCCTATATTTTGATTAATGGTTACAAACAAAATGTGGAATATGAATCTTTATCTACAATTTGTTTTCACTGTGGGAGGTATGGGCATGTGGAAAACTCTTGTTCTTTTAAAAATTCTGGACCCTCTAGTGAAAAGGAAAATGCCCCGCCTGAAATGACATCAGAGATTCAAAACACAGTCGTGGACGGTTCAAAAAAGAAGGACAAAAAATTTGGGCCATGGATGATTGTAGAAAGGAAATCAAGGCGGAAATTTAGAGAAAATGTGCAAAATTCCTTAGATAATCAAGAGAGTGAAAAGGAAGGATCTCGTTTTAAGGTTCTTAATAATAGGGATTTGTACAAAGATGTTTCTGAGAGAGATTTGCCCGATTCCCGGCACTGTAAAGAAAAGAAATTATGCATGGTAATTCTCTTGGGAAAGAATTTGTTTCCCATTACAATGGTCGAATATACCTAAGGAAAAAAATAATAATAAAGGTAAATTAAAGGAGGTAGGCTCTATTGATGGTCTTGGTTCGATCATTAGAGAGAAAGTTGGGCTAAATACAGAGCCCAACTCATCTATTAATAGTACTAATGAAAACTTATAGGCTATTAAGGAGCCGATCAAATGTTTAGGCCTTGGGGATAATCCAGTTGTTCTGGCCCGGGACCTACTGGATCAATCTAGTCCAGACTCAGTAGCCTAGCATAACCCTGATGCTGTTGGAAGTTGCAGTCGATCCCTTGTGGTGGCAAGATTGCAAAGAGACACTGGCACCGAGATGGGACTTCGTTTCGAAGGTGAGGCTTCAATGTTTCGGGCAGATTCAAAAGGTGAAGGGCGTGATAGAAATGAAGTGGTACTGGAAGTTGAAAGTCTTGATTCTGGCAAACATTCGGCGGTAGTCTTTCATGAAAGTAATAATTCCAAGAATAATAACAGTGCTCCTTCTTCAAATAACATGGGTTTATCTCCGATGATTTTCTTCGTTTCGGGGAAGGGTTTTAGAAATAGAGGTATAAGAATTGCTAAAAAAATACCAAAATGTTTCATGGTAATAATTCTCATTTCAAAACCTCTAGAGTTTAGGGAGTGCCTCTAAAAGAGTCGATGGAACATCTTACTGAGAGCATTTCAACTTTCCCCAATACCAAATTTGATGCTTAAATGAGTAGTGAATCTGGTGCGCAGAAAGAGGGAGTTAATATCCCTGGATAGTAAGGATATCTTCTTATCGATTTTTTTATTTTTTTATGATATCTTTTTATCTTGAAATTTGGGGTTTGGTTTACTTTACCTTTCTTTGTATTAAATTAATTTTTTTTTATTATGGGTTTAAATCTAAAACTTTTTACATGGAACTATCAAGGATGTGCTAGCAAGAATATTTAACAAGCTTTTTGGGAATACAATGCGGAGCACAAGCCTGATATTGTTTGCTTGGTGGAGCCGAGAGTGGCTGGTAAAAAGGCTAATTTTATTATTGAGAAATTTGGTTTTAACTGCTCGCATCGGGTTGAAGCCAGTGGTGTTTCAAAAGGTATCTAGGTTGAGTGGAAGGATTTTATTCAAATTCAAATTATTTGAAACCATCCACAATTTATTTACTTATGTGTTGATAATCTCATTCCCAATAATTTTTTTTTATTTCTTTTGTGTATGGCAATCCAGATAGGTTTAAACGAAAGATTCTTTAGGAGGGCTTAAGATCTGTTATCCCTAATCAATCTATTCCTTAGTTAATTATGTGGGATTTTAATGCTATTTTATCTCCTGCAGATAAAAAGATCCATTTCTTCATAAGTAAGCATTGTGATTTATTTGGTAATTTTGTTGATTCTTGTGAGTTGCAGGATTTGGGGCATAGTGGACCTTCCTTCACTTGGCAACAAGGTGGTACTTTTGTCAAACTTGATCAAGCTTTAACTAATGATGCTTGGATGACTACTTTCCCGCAGTATTTAGTCCATCATCTCACTCGCATTAAGTCTGACCATAGGCCTATCTTGCTATCTACTACACCGGATCTTAGCATACCTAAAGGCAAACCTTTCAGATTTTTAGCAGGATGGACGAAGCACAATGATTTCCCCAACTTTGTCAGAGAAAAGTGGAACTTTGTAGGTAATATGGTTGAATCCTTAAATAATTTTACCTTTTTTTTGCTAAAGATTAGAATAAAAATGTATATGGCTTTCTAGGTACTCGTAAGCGGAATCTCATGAGATCACTCAATAATATTCAAAATGCCTTAGATCACTCCACCTCTATTCATTTAGCTAAAAAAGAGTTGGAAATTCTAGATGAGTTGGAAAATGTTCTTGATCATGAAGACTTACTTTGGAGACAAAAGTCTCGATGCAATTGGCTTCAATTGGGGGACCAAAATACAAAATTTTTTTCATAGTCATACGGTTAGGAGAATGAAATTTAATCATATCACAACCTTATGAATTGATAATGGGGAATGGTGTTCAAATCAAGACATCCTGCAATCTAAGGCAGTGGAATTCTTTGAAAGACTCTATGGTGAGGCTCCCTCCGTCTTGAGGGATATTCCAAATGTTGGCTTCCCTAGTTTTAATTCTTCTGAGATTACTTTTTTGGAGGTTGCTATCATTGATTAGCAGATTAAAAAGGCGTTGTTCGACATGGCTCCTTTGAAAGCTCCTAGAAGTGATAGTTTCTATGCTCATTTCTTCTAAAGTAAATGGGATATCCTTGGGAATGATGTGTGTCAGTGGGTTAAAGATGTCTTTGCTAGTAGGCCGATTGAGCCGGATTTGAATAATACGTTGATGGTGTTCATACCTAAATAAGAGAGTCCTGATGATTTCAGTCATTTTCGGCCCATTAGTTTGTGTTTTGTTCTTTATAAGTTGGTGATGAAAGTGATTGTAAACCAGTTTAAGGTGATTTTTCCTAAACTGATATCTCAAGAACAAGCTGGATTCATAGCTAGGCATAACATTTCTGATAACATTATTTTAGCACAAGAAGTCATCCATTCTATGCGATGCATTCGAGAAAGGAGGAAGTGGATGGCTATTAAGCTAGATTTAGAGAAAGCTTATGATAGAGTTAGTTGGGAATTCATAAGTGCTTCTTTAACTGCTGCTGGGATCCCTGTCTTCTTACGAAATATGATTATGTTAGCTATTTCTTCCTCTTCTATGCAAATTTTCTAGAATGGCGTGCCTACTCAAAAGTTTAAACTTATTAGAGGAATTCGTCATGGATGTCCTCTTTCGCCCTATCTTTTTGTGCTCTGCATGAATGGTTGGGTCATTTTATTTAGACAGAAATGTAAACTGGTAATTGGGCTGTAATTCGTCTTTCACGCACTGATCCTTTAGTTTTTCATTTGTTCTTTGCTGATGACTTGGTGATCTTTTGAAAAGCTCAGCTTGACCAAGCACAATTATTGGATAGCATTCTAACTTAGTTTTATGAGATTTTAGGTCATAAAATCAGTTTTAGAAAAAGAAACATCTTTTTTTTCCAAGAATACTGAAGTTGATGTCCATAATCAAATTAATCAACTTTTCAGATTTCAGGAAGTCCAAAATCTTAGCACTTATTTAGGTGTTCCTCTTCTGCACGATAGGGTTACCAAGAATACTCTGAGTTTTATTATTGATAAGGTGAGAAAGAAATTGTAGAGTTGGGATGCCAGGAAGTTATCTATTGCAGGAAGAATCACCTTAGCTCAATCAGTACTCCTCTCCATCCCTAATTATTTCATGTAGTCCTTGATGATTCCGAAAATTGTTTGTGTTAATATTGAAAGATTGGTTAGACAGTTTATTTGGGGCTATACAGATAGTCATCCTAAAATGTCTTTAGTAAGTTGGGATTCTATTTGTCAACCGAGGGCTTGGGGCAGTCTTGGTTTCAAACATTTAGAAGACCAAAATTCGTCCTTCCTTATGAAGATTGGTTTTAACCTTGTTTTTAAAAGTAATACGCTTTAGGTTCGTGTTCTTCGTGCCAAATATGGTTGGAAAAATCAGTTTTTGGATTCTATTAGTAGGAATCAGTGCTCTCATTTATGGAGGGAACTTTCTAAGATATGGCCGCTTCTTCATGAAAACTTAGTTTGGTTTATTGGAGATGGTACAAGTGCTTGATGTCGGAAAGATCCTTGCATTCTAGGTATGGGCCCTTTAACCTCAAAAATTCCTTCTTCTGCTAACATTGATTTGGATTGTTGTGTTAGGGAGATGGACAATTTAGATGAAAGTTGGAACTTGGAGTTGTTTCGTGTTTGGGTGAATGAAGATATAATCAATAGGATTACTAGTATTCCTCCTCCACATCCAAATTCCGGTTCAGATAGAATGATATGGACCCGTTCAGCGTCAGGAGTCTTCTCATTTCGTAGTGCTTATTGGTCTTTGAAAGAGGATTTTTGGAACTCTCAAGAGAAGCATTAGAAGATTACCTGGAAATATCTGAGTCCTCAAAAAGTAAGAGTCTTTCTTTGGTTAGCTTTCAAGCATAGACTTCTTACTAATTCAGAACGGGCTAGAAAAGGAATTAGTCATAGCAACTCTTGTACCTTATGTAGACATGACTTTGAGGACTTAGCGCATGTGCTTCGAGATTGTTCTTCTGCGAAAGATGTATGGATGCTTGTGGTTCCAGATAAGCTAAAACAAAGGTTTTTCTCTGTCCCTTTTCAGGATTGGCTTATTTATTAACCTTTGTTTTCATAAAAGCTTGCAGGGTAGTGGTATTACTTGGTCATATCTGTTTGGATTAATCGCTTGGCGCATATGGAAGAATAGGAATTTATTTATCTTCCAGCACATTTCATGGACAACATCTGAAGTGGTGAAAGTCTCTAATTGTTGGGCTCGCCAATACGAATCACATCTTGGTGGTCACAAAAATAATAATCAGAGTTCAAATTCCACGAACAATTCAGATGACACTTGGGTGTACTTATTCACTGATGGGGCTGTGGCCATAGATTCTGGACATGCTGCAACGGGAGGTGTGGTTCGTGATCATGATGGAAATTGGATAGTGGGGTTCACTCGATTCTTAGGTGTATGCTCTCCGTTTGAGGCTAAAGTTTGGGGCATTCTGGATGGGATCCTTATTCTGCTTAATAAAGGCTATAGACAGATCATTATCATGATTGATAACCTTGAAGTCGCCCAAAATTTGACTAATGTGGATTTGGAAGACTCAAGGATTACTGTGCTTCGAATAACTCAGCGCATCATGCAGGCAGAAGGGGAGTGGAAGATTAAGCATATCCCAAGAAATCAGAATTTGGTAGCGGACCGTCTTACTAAACTCAGTATGAGTTGGAAATCAAGCCTACAAATCATTGATAAGGTTCCTAAGGAAATTTTAGATTTACTTCAAGTTGATAAAACTAATGGTTGTTTTATGTAGTTGATGTATTGCAATATTTCATTTCACCAAAAAAAAAATAGATGTTTCATATATACGTGAGCATTTTAATTATTTTTCAATTGATTCAGTGCTTAATTAACTCGTAACATCAAATCAGTTAAGAATGTAAATATTATATAAATATTTATCAACTTGCCTTTAGTTATTCAACATTTGAAAATCTTTTTCTTACTTTTTTTTCATGCACATTTTATTCTATAATTTTGCATAATTAAGTTTTTTCTTCAAAATAAGATATTAAAATTTTGTTATAAATGTATTGATTTTAACAGTCTAGTGACTTAAATAAAAGTTTTTAAATAGTTGAGTAACCAAATTGTAATTTTTTTTAGTTTAGTTATAGTTTACCCTAAAAAATATTATACTCTAAAGGTGTCATGCAATAAAAAAGGGTAAATTACACCAATTGCCCTAAACATTGTTTAAAATTGCACTTTGATCACTCAACTTTCAAAAGTTATGTAATAGTCACTAATGGTATCAATTTTTACATTTTTGTCACTTGATTGTTAACTTCTTTTAAAAAAGTAACAATGCACCTTAATTCAAAGGTTTAATAATTAATTTGGTCACTGAACTATAGTTAGCAAATCATTTTGATATTTTAAAAAATTGATTAACAATAAGTGTAAAAAAAATTTAGAATGTCTTTAAAATAAATAAAAAGATTAGTATAAAAAATCAAGTGCATTAAGGAAAACTCAAGAATTTTGTAGTTAAAATTTCCACATCCAATCTCATCAAAATCATATTCTTTAATATTTCACAAAAAAAAAAAAAATAAATAGCCATTTAGTTTGATTTTACTCGTTTTTTCATTTGTTTTATTGCTTTACACCATCTTTATTTTCATTTTTCTTTGCATTTTCTTTTTCACGTAGATTGGCGTGGGCTCCCGCCTTCCTAGATTATTAAAAATATAATATATATATATATATATATATATTATTTATAGTTGAAAGTAAAATCTTGTCTTGAAATTTGAGAGAAGAAATGATGAGTTTGGAGAAGGAGCACTTTGTATTATAAGTTTAAAAAATTTAAAATTCCAAAACATAAAGTTACTTAAAAGTACAATTAATCTAGTAACTGAAATTATAAAAAACAAATGATGGGTTTAGAAAAGAAGTATGTACTTTGTATTATAAATAAAAAGAGAAAAATCTCAAATTTCAAAAGATTGAAACTTACCAAAGATTCCAAACAATATGATAGAACATTTTGTTCGTCTTTTCTCTCTTTTTTCATAACTCTTTCTCTTTTCTTTTTTTTTTCCATTATTATCATGAAAATTTTGTAGATAGATCGTTGATGGTAGAAGTTTTTACTATTCTCAAGAATGAAAGCAATGTTACAAGTTTAGATTTTGTTTCTTGAAAATTCGAGCAACAACAATCAGTCTAATAGTGAAATTTGAATCTTGCATTGAAATATATTTTATTAGGGCTTTTAAGGCTTTGAAAAAAAAATTGCAAAGCAATTTGTAAAATATATAATATCGATAATGACAATATATAGCAAAAAAATAAAATAAAGAACACACATATTTTATATGGAAACCCTTTCGGGAAAAAACTACGGGCAGAGGAGAAGAAAATTTACTATGTCGAATTCGAATAATTACAAGAGGAATAGATTATGTCTATTTATAGGCTTGTAAAGCCATATTCTAGTAGGATTGAAACACCTTATTCTAATCAATATAAAATAGATAGAGTTTAATAAGGTTTAAAAAACCTTTTTCTAAAATAAAATAAAAGAAGTCTAGTTCTATTTGGATATTACTTTTATTTTATTTTCCATCGTATTTTATTTAAATAAGAATTCAGGTCACTTAATTCTAACACAATTTCTGAATAAAACAACATGAAGTTGTTGATGTGATTAAAGGTGTTCATCAATTAGGTGGAAAATAAATTATGAAATTTAGTTAGGAAATTTTAAGATTTTTTTTATATAATAAAAATTTGTAAGAAATATTAATTTAATTTTTTTAGTTTTATTTTTAAGAATTTTTTAGATTTATACACATTTATATATTTTTATATTTTTTAAAAATTATTTTTTTTATAGATTTTCTAATAATTTTTAGTTTAAGATTTTTTTAAAATTTTTTTATAATTATTGTTTGGAAAATTTTAAAAATATTAAAATTATTATTTAACTATAGCTCCAAATTAACTATTAACCTTTTGACTTAAGGTGTAAGCTTACTTTTTTTAATGGAAAGCTAACAAAGGAGTGACAAAAATGTAACAATTTGATAATATTAATGACTATTATCTAATTTTTGAAAGTTTAATGACCGAAATGTAATTTTAAACATAATTTAGGGACAGTTAGTGTAGTTTACCCAATAAAAAATTATCAAATTATTTATATAAATATATTTATCCCACGGTGAGAGCATGTAGACAAATGGAAATTCCCCTTCTTTAATCTCTTTCAACTACGTTGGTGGAAGCTTATCCCCTATTTTCCCGAGAAAAAATTGTGGTCAGTGAAAATGAAGTCGCTGCCATTCTCAGCAGGAACTTACATCCCCAAAATCCCCAACCCTAAAATTCTAAACAAGAATGTGGAAAACCCAGTGATTAGATGGTCAAAAACGAAGCCAAAAATGGGTTTAATAGACATTGTTGGGCAACAAAATGAGAAAGCCATAGTGTTGTTGAAGAGGAGAGAAGGGGTTGGTCTTGGTTTATATGTTGGGATTGCTGATGTTTTGTTGCAGTTGCTGCCACAACCTTGTCCTAGTGGTGCAGCTGTTGAAGTAGCCCCAGCGGCTTGTGAATTGACTGTTAGTCCTTCAGGCTTGGCCTTCTGTGATAAAGTTGTAGGGAAAGGCCCTGAGGCTGTTAAAGGGCAGCTAATAAAGGTTAGCATAAAAATTCAAGTTTTATGTGTTATATTCCTTCTAATTCAAGTATTATGTGCAATACACAAGTACTTGGTGTACTCAATTTTATGTGTGTATATATATATATATTTATATATTTATATATATGAAAATGGTGAAGTCTCATTTTTCCTATAATCTTATATTCGTGTTATGCTTAGGCCTTTCACTTATAAGTCGACTTTAAACTAGCTTAACGTGCTCTGGTGTATCTTTCCATCATGGTTTCAAATGAAGCTTAAATTACATACTGGTTTTTATGATTGCAAATTTTGTCACAAACAAACACGAGAATTACTCTTGGCCTCTTCCTTTGACCTGCCTCATTTGACTCAAAAGCCTTAACACAGTGAGAGATAAATTGCTTAGCCTGCAAAATAGTATACTCATGGTTAGAACTTTGGCCATGAAAAGTATTCTGATTTCTAGCAAGCCAAATTCACCACCACGTCAGTGCAATGTGCCGCACAATTCTGGTCTCTTCTAAGTGTCTAGAGCTTGTAGTATTAATCCAATTATTCAACCAATCCTGGAAACTATCGGCCACAACGTCACTGGTCTGTAGTCCTGAATCCATCCCGAACTAGACTACCCTAGCAAATTTGCACTGAATAAACACAGGGGCCAGAGTTCCTCGTGCTTGTAACAGAAAGATCAAAATGCCTCAGATGTAGGGGTCCTCTTAATTTCAGCTTTACAAGGAGAGAATTATTAAGAATTTAACTTTCATAGGAAGTTTTAAATTCCATAGAAGATGCAATATGCTCATATAAGCAATCCTTTCAGCACCATTTCTCCTATTTGACGGTACGTAAAAGATGATAATTATAGGGATATGATTTAACAACATGAAATGCATAGGTTGGAGCCATATTACTCTGACATTTCATATTTTCTAATAGTGAATGAGTATGAAAGTATGATTGTTCAAATATATTAAAAAGAATTAAAAAGGATGGAATAGAGTCGTATTGAATATAATTTTATCTGATCTACAGTTTTCTTGAGTCTGGAAAACATAAGTTCAAAGTAAAATCTTATCGAATTTAATTTGCAAAAAAAAAAAAAAGGCACATTATGTAGGGAGATTGGAGAATGGGAAAGTTTTTGATAGCAGCTATAATCGTGGAAAGCCTCTTACATTTCGTGTTGGGGTTGGTGAGGTACTTCCATTTTTCTCTTCTTTCACTTGTTTTCCCTAAAAAAAATTGAAAAATTTTCAACTTTTGCAGGTCATCCACAACAGTAGCCATGTTAAGCTTTTATTTATTGTTCCAATTTTATAGAATCGACAACAAAGAAAAAACATGAATATTAAGGTATTTCATGGGATTTGCCACAGGTGATCAAAGGCTGGGACCAAGGTATTTTAGGTGGTGATGGAGTTCCTCCTATGCTTGCTGGTATGAGATATAAAGCTTAATCTTATTCTTAATTCACTATAATAAATTAATACTAATAGTAGCAATTATTTAGATGAAATATTTTCATTATTTTTCAACATAATTTAGGTGGGAAACGAACATTAAGGCTTCCACCAGAGCTCGGATATGGTATGAGAGGTGCAGGCTGTAAAGGAGGTAAGCAACTAAAGCAGTTTTCTACACTTTTTTATTTATATACACAAGAATCCGCATTCTGAGGATAGAAAAAGGGTGATAGACTAGAATTAAATTCTTTGACTAGCCGCATGCCACCTCATAACTCTATTAGTCAACTAAGTTAAAGTCTGCCTTCACATCTATTTTTGCTTGTTGAACTATATAGGTTAAGTAAAAATTTACGTTTGTTCTCTTACAAGAGTACCCTTTTATCATCCACTTTGCTTGGTAGAGTGGAAAGAAAATTGGAACAATGGAAATTGAAGGGGTAGAAAACTAGAAGGAAGGAAAACATAATTTTTCTTTCCATAGAATGCAATTTTCTTTCTATCCATTGCTTGGTGAGTTGTAAAATGAAAGGAAAGAGAATAAAATATTTGAAAAATATATAATTTTGAACTAACATATACATCTCTTATTTTCTCTCCTCTCATCTTTGAATTTGGAAGGATTAGTTTTTATGTATTAGGATGAAAAACGATAATATGTATTAGGATGAAAAATGATAATCTTTCCTATTTTCTTTCCTCTCACTTTTCTTCCCAACAAAGCATTTCTTTCTACTTTTTCACTCCCTCTTCCCATTCCTCCACATTTCCGCTTAACCAAGCACACCTTATGATAGGTCAAAAGTGGATTAGAGGCAAACAGAACTTGGAAGTGCACTACATACAAATTTAGTAATTGAAATTTCTTGCTTTCTTTAACCTAGACCCCAACAAAAGTTTTTAAAAAATGTTTTTTTTTCTTTTTTTTCATTTGCACTGATGAAGTACGGACTGAACTGATAAGTTGACTTGATTTAGGCCTATTCAGTTTGGTGCTAAAATACATGTTTTTGTTAATTTATTTAACATTAATAAGTTTTTTAATATTTAAAATTATTTGAATTGAAACCAGCTGATTCAACTAATTGATTGAAACCGGAAGTTTATTGGTTTGACTTGGATTCAATTTGTTCAACCTTGCATTTTTTGTGGCAAAACCAAAGTTGCAAGGAACAATGGGATAAGGAATTTTGCATTTGCACGTGTTGCAGGTTCATGCATTATACCCCCAGATTCAGTTCTCCTGTTTGACGTGGAATTCATTGGCAAAGCATGAAAAAAATAATTTTTATGTGAAGAATGAGAAGTTCACCGGAAACTACACTTCAATCACTTGTTTTATGTTTTTTGCTTCAAACTTTGATATATAAACTTCACTTTAATTTTGATACTTTTATATACATAAATTTTTTATCTGAAAAAAAATGAAAATTTAGAATAATACCATTAATAATGGTATTTGTTGTTTGTAAAATTTAAATCAAGTTAAAATTTCCTTTACTAAATTTCATATGTGACTTTGAAATTTATTTATTTTTAGTTATGGATGAAATGAAATGATTGTGACACAAAACCTTCTCTTAATTTATAAACAAAATTTTGAGGAAAAGACAACTATTATTGGGATTTCTAAAATATCATCCCTTCTTTACCGATTCATCATGACAGTCGATTTTGTATTATTGGGGCAAAGAGTGTTTCTAAAATATCATCCCTTGGTTTCGGCATCAATTCAAACTCAATTGAAAAATTAAGATTATGACCCTCCAGCATTTACCAAAAAGTAATTTTTTTTATTTAATTGGATATTTTAACAACCAAAATCTGTTAACTTTAAGTTAAAAGAAGTTTTTTTTCCCTTTTTTCAGTTAATGTCGTCACGTGTCATGATGATGTGGTTATGACGTGATGGAAAAATAATAAAAAATATAAAAATCAAATAAAAATTATGAAAAATAGAAAATTTTTATTAAAAATAGAAAGATTTTAAAACCATAAAAATAATAGAAAATTATTTAAAAATATAAAAAAATTATAAAATATAAAAATATAGAAAAAAATTTATAAAGATATATAAAAAATCATAAAATGTGTTCTTTATAAATGTAATTTACTACATTTTATAAATTTTAGAGTTATAATCCTTGACAATGTCACGCCATGGTTGTGGCATGTGGAGGAAATGATAAAAAAATTAAAATTAATAAAAATATAAAAAATATAAAAAATTGAAAAGTAAAGAAAATTTATTAAAAATTTTAGAAAAAAATATAAAAAAATAAAAAAATTATTAAAAGTATAGAAAATTATAGAAAACATATTAATATATAAAAAATATTATAGAATAAAAAATATAGAAAAAAAATTTAAACATTTTTAAAAAAATCATAAAAGTTGTAAGACAAAAATTATAATTTAATAATCTCAAACATAAAAAAATAGTGGCATCGCCTAAATGACCCGTGATTACTCCCCCCACCAAAACCACTTTTTTAAGCCGTCATTCAACGACAGGGCATGCTTGATAGACTTCAGTCTAGGTTCTTTGAAAACATTTGTAAGAAAAAGTTGGAAACAAGCATCATGAGACTTAGACTAAAGCCTATCAAGTCTGCCTTGTTATTTTAACGACTTAAAACAATGGTCACGATGAGGGAGTAATCACATGCCATTTAGACGATGCTATTGCTTTTTTAATGCTTGTAATTATTAAATTATAAATTTATATATCTTATAATTTGATGATTTTAATGAAAATTTTAAATTTTAAATATTTTTTATTTTATAATATTTTTAATATTTTTTTCTCAAATTTTAATTAAAATTAATTATTTTCATATTTTTTCTATATTTTTAACATTTTGATTGATTTTAATATTTTATCTTTTTGCCATGTGTCACAACCGAATTGTAACATGTGGCAAAGATTATGTAATGGCCCCAACCCAACTTAGATGTTAGACCCGAATTCGAAAGATTACATTTGTCACCGAAGTGACCTAGAGAGCTATCGAACTTTTGAAAATAGTCATTTGTTTTAATTTAGTAGAAACTTAGTATACATTGTTTTACTTACCCTCAAAATCTTAAATTTAATTTAGCAGTAGAAAAGCAAAATCTATTGGTTTTTAAGGAAAGTCGAGGGTTCATGCAATTAATTAATAATCATAGCATAATATCTTAAAATTTTAAATATAATGTCATGAAAGATAAAATAAACCTAAATCTTAAGTCTCATGCCACGGTTCAAAAATAAGTTAATACAATTTTTTAAAAGAAATAACGAATATTAAGGAAACTTAATATATTAAGAAAACGAAACTAAGCCAAGTCCCTTTGGATGACATGCCCGCATCTTAGCTAGTGGGTTATTTGAAAAGATGGAAAATAAAAGAGAGTGAGTTATGAAGCTCAGTGTGAGTTCCATCACAAATAAATTAATGTAACCGATTAGTATACAAAATCATAACACATAGCATAACTCACAATAACATATTTAGTGTAACGAAATAGCAGATCAGTTTAATTATGTATTAATTTGTTCACATATATCAAATCATATCGAATGTTTTAGAATTTCCAGCACATGCTTTACAAGTGCAAATAAATTTGGTTTAATAGATAAAATCCTACTCTACCGCTACACACCACAAGAGTTCCCCAGAACTCGTCCATCCCTACACACCAGGTTTGTGGTTAAAACCACAAAGTTGCAAGTTAATACACTGCTAGATTGTTGTGAATACACAACATAATTGCTATTAAAAGCTGCTAGATAATGGGTGGGTGAACCACCAGTTTTGCTAGCTAATATACTGCTAGATGGTTATGAATACACAACATAATTGCAGATAATAGCTGTTGGATAATATGTGGATGAACCTCCAGAATTGAAGATTAATAATCTGTTCGATCTTCCTCCTTTCAAAACATCTCATCCTATGCAATGAAATATGATATGCTCAATACAAATCAAAAGTGATGGTGGTTATTGTACTAACACATGACAAATCAATAGCAAATTCATGTGTTACTTATTCATCTGCCATAATTTGATATGGAAAATTAGGCTTTCCTGGTATACTTAAGGAACTTATTTCTCGAGCAAAGTAGCGTCTTTTGCATAGTTTTTTGTAATCTTTAGATTTTAAGTTAATAAGTGATGTCTCTTTTTTACTTATTTTGTTACCCAATTTGGCCACTAAAGTCGTTAGGGGGCGTAAAGTGTGGTTGAGTGGTATAGGAACATGTTAGAGGTTGAAAATGATTGAGAACGACACCAAAGGAAAGGGTATCATGATATCCACACCTTGGGATCACGATACCTCCAACAATATGAAAGATTGGAGACCACCCTTCAATGGTATCACGATATCCACTTTGGGTATCGCGATATCCACCATTCAAAGAAGACTCCAAGGCTCAAAACTACCCGAGGTGTCACGATATCCTCTTATGGGTATCACAACACCAACATCATGAGGGGAAAAATTAGACAAAAATGATAGTCTTTATCCACCCGATCCACCAATCACCCAAGGCCTGTGTAAGGGCAATTTTGGTAATGAAAATTCATCAGAATTCAGCCTAAAACAACCAAATTTGGTTGAGGAGGAGAGACACACAATAGCTTAGTTATAGCATTAGTTTTCTCGTAGTTTTTTTGCACTTTTTCTAGGGTTTATATTTTTTTTCTTCTTCTTTCTTAGTTTTAGAGTTCATTTTTCTGCATTTACTTCTTGTTCTTAATGTTCTTAGTGTTAGTTAAGTTAGTTATCATTGTATCTTAGGTTTATTTACACTTTCAATCTTTCTACCTTGGTTGTAAGACATTTCTAGTTTTAGTTTAATGTATTTCAGTTTCTTTTACTTTCAATAAGCTAAAGTTTGTTCTTTTTATGTTTGTTTCTTTAAATTTTCTTATTGAATGCCTTTAGTTTCATGTTTTATAAGTTTTCTTGTATAAAAATCCAAACTTTTATATTTTCTTAAGCTTTACTTTAATGAATTATTTGCTTTTCAGTTCCATGTTCATTTTCTTCATTTTCAGCATAAGTAGTTAAACCTAAAAGGGGGGTTGGTTGATGAAGATATGGGTAAGCTGATTTTTGGATGAATGACTAAATCGTAACAAATTGGACTAAATCGAATAGACTTAAAAACATAGGAAGTGACGCCCTTAAGGGAATATCTAGGCAAGTGAGATCGAAAGGTAATCTTGTTGCACACTCGTTCATTAATCCTGGATTAACCGGTGAGATCGAGAGATAAATCGAATTAATTCGTCTAAGTTTGTAAATTTGAGATCGAAAGATAAAATGGAGCCACTTTGTCATTTAAGTGATTTATGTCCCTTGTTCGAAGACTGGCCAACCACATCGAAATTAACCAACGACCTTTAGTCATTTATTTGGATAATTTCTTAGTTTTGTACTCTTTGCAATTTAGTCCCTAATTTAGTTTTCTTGCGAAAGCTTTTTGTTATGATTTGTTGTAGTATAAAATCATATCAATAGCTGCTTAGACTCTAGAGTGTATGTTATTTATCACTCAATCGCCATCTCATTTGGGTTGGATCCTTGAAATACTCCGGTGTTCCATTGTAACACTACAAATAGTACAACTGACTTGTATATTTGTAGTAAAGCCACACTTTAAAATTGTTTATAAAATCGTTTGTTTTATGCGCATGTGAGAACGCAATCATATTTGTTGGCGCCGTTGCCGGGGAGACAATGTAAGATTAAGTAATTTTTAATGTACATGTTAAGAAGAGATAAGTAGCAAAAGTAGGATTTATAGATACACTTTATTTTTATTTGTCTTTATTTTCTTCACTCTTTTATGCTTGTAGAAGGCGTTGTATAACTCAGACTGGTAATAGTCTCTTACCATTTGAGCCAGAACCGGAATGTATCATCACACACACGAGGAGTGCGCAACATCCTAAAGACGCCCCACTTCCACAAAGAGAGCAGCCTATCGAAGATCACGAGTAGAGATTCAACAAACACCACACCCACACCAGGAGTAATGAACTTTGCACTACAATGCAATGCCCAACTTAGATGATATTCAAGCTAGCATTAATCGTCTAGTAATTAATGATAATAACTTTAAAATTATATCGACAAGGACCCAAATAATACAAGCAAACCTTTAATTTCAAGGGTCAGTGAATGAGAATCTAAACCAACACCTTAAGAGATTTCTTACCATTTGTGACACTTTTAATATAATGGGGGTATTTGATGATGTTATTCGTCTTCGATTATTCCCTTTCTCTCTTACCAATGATGCTTTTATGTGGCTAGATTCACAGCAGGTAGATTCTATCAACAATTAGGACGAGCTAGCGAGCAAATTTTTGGCAAAGTACTTTCCATTGAGCAAGACAATGAAGCTTCGTATGGATATTACAAATTTTTAGCAATTGGAAGGGAATTCACTATACGAGGCATGGGAGCGATTTAAGCTCATGCTACGCAAGTGCCCATATCATGACTTACAAGATTGGTTGCAACTTCAAGTTTTCTACAATGAGCATGATGGAAACTTGTGCTCTAGTCTTGATAGAGCATCTGGGAGAGTGTTCATGTAAAAAAAATACGCTAAAGCTTGCCAACTTATCGAGGACATGACAATGAACTCTTACATGTGGCCAGCTTAGTGGTTCACATAAAGAGCCAAACAATCAACAGTGAACACTGTTGATCGTGAGGACAAGTATCAACAAGTCCTCGAAAGGCTTAATCAATTATAAATGAGTTCGGCCAAGACGTAAGTTTAAAATCAACCAAGTCTAACCCATTTTAATATAGGATGCGATGATGAGAGAAACCATATAGAGGTTAACTATGTGTAGAATAGAGAATATAACCCTTAATCCAACATCATAATTTGGGATGACGTGATCATCCTAACCTTAGGTGGGGAGAGAACCAAGAGGGACCTCCCAATCAAGGGAACCAAAACCTTAATCCTTCAAAACCCTATGTATCATATCGACCTTCATTACCTTTTAGGGCACCCTTAGATTAAAAAAGAAAACTAATCTATAGTAGCGACCCTCCATTGTCGACTAGGGTAAGAGAAAACCAAGTCTTACAATTATTGTAAAACAACTTACCTTCTAGCATACCTAGTAATACCGAAGCTAATCCGAAGATAAAAGAAAAAGAGCATGCCAAGGCTATCACCCTTAGATTCAGGGCTATAGTTAAAGAACCTATTCAACCAAATTGTGGGGAGAAGAAAGTTAGTGAGAATGATGAGAGCACTAACAATCTTAGTGTTGGAGATGAGGTTGGAGAGAAGGAATGACCTGAGAGTGAGCCCACACAAGTCGAACTAGAGGATAGAACCGTTCTACCACCACCAAGCCAGAAGACCATACCATTTCCTTCACGTCTAGAGGAGAAGAAGAAAAAGAGAGTGAGGAGTTCTTGCAATTCCTCAATATGTTTAAGGTCTTGAATATGAACCTACCCTTATTAGAGCTCCTTGAGAAAATGCCCAAATATGCCAAGTTTCTTCTCGTAAAAAGAAAATAAGGAGAGGAGAACAAATCATTCTTAATGAGGAATGCAACGCAATACTGTCTAAAAAAGCTCCTTCTAAGCTTAAGGATCTCGGTAGCTTCACCATCCCAATAAAGATAGGCGGAGTTAGTTTCGGGAAAGCTCTATGTGATCTAAGGGCAAGCATTAACCTCATGCCACTGTCCATTTATAAGAGGTTAAGTTTAGTGGAGCTTAAGGAAACGATAGTCACCTTGCAATTAACTGACCGATCTTTGGTACGTCCTAAGGGAGTCCTTAAGGATGTTTTAGTGAGGGTTAGGCAATTTATTTTTCCCATTGACTTTATTGTGTTGGATTTCGAGAAGGATCTCAAAATTCTAATCCTATTAGGGAGATCTTTCTTGGTCACGTATAGAGTTACTATAGACGTAGGAAGGGGTGAGTTGACTATGGACATTAAGGGAGAGGCCGAAATTTTTGAATGTGTTGAGCCTAAGCCTACGTCTAAAAAGGTTTTGCCATCACAAGGATATGATTGTCAGGTAGTAGAGGCAAGACCTCATTGTACCAACAAAATTGCAACTTTTATTGATTGATGTAGTTTTCTAAGTGTTTGTTCGCCACGCAAGAGAACCCAAAAGAGAACAAGGATGAGGAAGACATTATGATTCTCAAAAAGCCTTAGTCGCACATTGAACAAGAGATGTATCCAAGTGTCGAGGACACTGATGAAACATCATTTCGAAGGTGTAACTAACCGCCCCAAGTTGCATTTTTAAAGTACTTCATGTGGTAAGGGAACCCACAAATTTGTAAATAATTAAATATTTTAAGCATGGAATCTAAGTGTTTTTGCATGTAGGGTAGGATTTTAATTAGTTGTTGTTTTCCTTTTAGACTTGTTAGGATAGAATTTTGATAATAGAGAAATAATATGATGATTTTGTAAATTTTTGGGGATTGTTCAGTGAAACCGCGATATCCAATGGAGGATATTGCGATTTCTAGAACAGTTTCAATAGGGGCCAAAAATCTTTTTGGCATCGCCATATCAGACCTCTGGTATTACGATACCTTTAGAATTTTAAAAGTTAAATTTTGGTTTTATATAGTGGTATTGAAATACTCAACCATCAGTATCGCGATACCTCTAAAATACTCGAAGATGGGGATTCCAAAAGTAGGGGATATCATGATATCCACCCTTGGGTATTACAATATCCATGTCAGGTCAGGCGATACCTGCTTTCAGGTATCGTAATCCATGTGTTTTGGAGGTTTAAAAAGCCTCTAAACACCCCAAAACACCACATTCTCTTTATTTTCCCCCAATTCTTCAAACTTAAATCCCTAAAAACTTCTCCCTTTTCTCTATTTTCTCTCAATCTCCCTTTTTAGTTTCTTCCATTTTCTTGCAAATTCCATTTTCTTGTTTTGTTGTTTTGGTTATTTCTAATATTCTTACAGGTCTTTTTTTTTTCCATTACTTAGGGAACACGAAGCATTTTCAAATCAACCAACTCGGCTATGGCGATCAAATCGGTCTAAGTTTTCCTTTCCTTTTTTTTACAAATTATTTTTATTGCTCTCTTTATTTTAACCTAGTTTAGTTTATTAGTTGATTGCTTATGGTTAGTTGGTTAAGTGACTATTGTTTATTTAAAATTGAGAAGTTGACAAGAATGCCCTCGAGACAAAAAAAACGATCTCTATCCTAAACTACCTCGGATCCGTTGACAGGTTTTGATGGCGTCAAATTTTCCCAAAAAGAGGCTATGGACTTCTATCGGACAATTCATCCCTGAACGTGGTTTTGATCTGACCTCTTCACTTAACAACAAAATTTGGGATGATGTTCGTTTTCACAGGTGGGGCGATGTTTTGCATGCTTCCTAAGCAGCCTACCGCCATACCCATAATATTGGAGTTTTACTCCAATTTGAAAATTTCTAGACGCGATCAGGTATACATCAGACATGCTAGTATAAACATTTCCCTTAAGGCCATTTGTGAATATTATGGCGTTCCATGTTACAAGGAGGAAGATTTGTTATCCCTCGATTTAAACCACTTTACTAATATAGACACAGACATAATTTTGAACTACCTTATAGAAGATTGAGGCAAATAGAAATGAGAAGCTTCATCGGGTTGACCTCTCTCTTTTAAACAAACAATCATGCTCCCTATTACAAAAATTTAGATGCAATTTATATGTACTCATCTCTGCCCAGCACTCAATACTAATAACGTTAATGTGTTTAAAGTAACCCTATTATATTCTCTTTTGCAGCGTAAAAGAATTTTTGTAGGTATGTGGATCAAACAACAATTAAAGGGTTGCATTGCGGACGGCAGTGTAGGTATCTATTTCCCACATTTGATCTCTGACCTATGTAGTAGGGCTGGCATAGATATTAAGTCCACTGAGCAGAATTATCGTCCCACTCATAGCATTATCGGTGATTCTTTGCTCCACCAATTCTAAGAGCTTCACAAGAAGCAGATTCAGAAGTGGAATAATCGACACAAAGACAAAATGAATTTTCCTCGAGCAGCGAAAAAGTTAAGCATCAGGAAAAAAACTAAGTATGAGCCTACATCGTGGTAACTTAGGCTAGGTCGGGACGTACATTATAACACTTGGATTCTTGAGGTAATGAAGCCATTTGTCAATACATTTATGGCAAGTCAATGAGCAAAGGCCATACAATGGCCCAACAGGTTGAGTGATTCATTTGAGGGCAAGGATGACGAAAAAGATGACAACTCATGCTGAGCCACAGAGGACGTATTCAAACCTAATTGAATGAGATTTCTCATAGATTTATCGATTTGTCTCGGGTTAACCAAAAGGGGTTAATTACAAAGCACTCTCACCCGTCAATCGTGTACTAAGAGAACCCTCTCAAGGGAAGAAATTTGTCGAGAGTTGACAAAACCGACTCAAAGGATGACATGTCTAATGTTTAGTTACATGCTTTTGCATTTATTTTTAATTTTAATCTTTTATGTAGCATGTAAATTATAAATTAATTTTGGATTTGTTGTTGGTATTTTTATTTTTCGTATTGTGTTTGGTTGTTTTTGTTTTTGTGTTTGTGTTTGTTGCAGCGAATTACCTTGAAAGACTAGACAACATTGCGAGCTTCAACAAGGAGGTGGACCCCTGAGCTAGTCTGATGCTTTATTTTAGAGAAGTCTGGTAACCTCCTATCTTTTTTAGGACACATTGGAGACAATGTGTAGTTTAAGCGTGGGGTGCACAAAGTTTTATGTGTTTTTTTTCTTGCTTTTATGCTAGTTTGTGTGTTTTTTTTTTTTTAGCTTTTTTACCTTTTAAAAAAAAATTCCAAAAATATTTTTTTTTTTATTTTGTGAAATTGCCTAGTGTTTGGACCATAACTAGGTAATAAATTACTAGTTGTACATATTGAATAAGTACATAGAATTGCCAAACTTGTAAATTTTGAATGATACTAGATAACTTTTTTACTCTTAATTATAGACTAATTAGTTCAATTAGTTAATGTGTACAATAGACTATAGGCAATAAACTAAATGAAAATGCATAAAGTGTACCATAGGATGAATAAAGTACACAAATCTTTATAGATAAATAATTTAAATTCTTAATTGTTCGTTTAAATTGATGTATGCTTGAAACAATTGGTGCTAAGTGATTGATTTGGGAAAGACTAAGGCATTGTTTGAAATAGCCTAGAGCCTAAAAGCTTACTTGTTGCTATGTATCCCTAGTTCCTATATCTTTGAGCCTCGAGTAACCATTTCTTGTAAGCCTTAATATCAAAGCCTTGAGCCTAAACAAGTCTAGTACTCAATCTTTCTCTGTCCCGTTCTTTAAATGCATTATGTAATGGACGTCTGGCCATAGACATTGAGAGTTAGTTAAAAATATTATGGTGGCTTTGTGTGCGAAAAAAGAAAAGAAAGGGATTACGTGAATTAATACGTTTTTAAAAAAATGAATGAAAGAGTGAAAAATAAAGAAAAAAAGAGCTAGATCAAAATTAAGCTTAAAAGTAAAAATATTTTATGTCACATTTATAACTTTTGTACGTACAAATCTCGCATAATACCTACTAACATTTTGGAGAAATAAGGTAGGCGAGAGAAAGAGAAATAAGGAGGTAAGCTTGTAAATAAATTGGGGACAAGTAGGGAATAATGTCCTCTACTTAACTATTTATAGTTCTTGAACCCGTTTTCAATATCTATTGTTTGAATTCTAAATCGTCCTAAGCCTCAGAACGCTACAAGCTTAAAAGACCTCTGGAACCCAAATAAGTCACCTACACAATAATTCGTAAATAGTTTGTATTTGTTTGAGCGAATATAACCAATTCTTTGTGAATATCTATGAGCGATTTGCATAATTTATTTTGATGGATAACTCTTGTACATATGTTCATTTCTATTGCCTCTACATTTATTGACATTTTAACTTAGTGAACTAATTATGTTTGCATTAGGAATAAACATGTTAGCTAGATATCACTCTTATGTTCCATTTGAGGTAGTTCTTGTTGAGTTTGATGTTTTATCGCTATGTGACTTAATTGCCTAATTTAGTCCAAAAGTCGTCTTTTCTTTTGCATGTTTGGTGTGTTTGCTTGAGGACAACCAAAGAGTTAAGTGTTGGAGGAGTTTGATATGGCAAATTAGGCTTTCCCGATATACTTAAGGAGCTTATTCTCGAGCAAAGTAGCGCATTTTGCATAGTGTTTCATAATTTTTAGATTCTAAGTTAATAAGTGAAAATGTCTCGTTTTTACTCATTTTGTGACTCAGTTTGGCCAATAGTGCCATCGGGGGGCCTAATGTGTGATTGAGTAGTGTAGAGACGTGTTGGAGATTGAAAATGAATGAAAATGACACCAAAGGGTATTGCGATCTCCACACATTGGGATTGCGATATTGGATATCCACTTTAGGTATCATGATATCTATTAGATTTAGTGTCCTAAGTGTAGTATTTTTGTCAATATACACTTGTATTTTTTGAACATATTGTTTAACAAAACAAATTCATTTATTACATTAATATACTTTTTATAATTTTCCTCACATGGTTTTTACATGCAAAACAAAATGGAAGCAAATATTGCTTATTGGTTGTCTAATGTTTAACTAAGTGGTATTACGTAGTCGGATCGTAGTACAGAATGACAACTTGTATTAGTAGATAAACCTAAACATGTCCTTAATCTAATCGACAATGATTAAACCGATTGAAAGACTAATATGAAGTCTATCAAGTCCAATTGGGGAGATGTCTTATCTTGGGCAACAGAGTGGATGACTCCCAAAAGATAGAGACACAGATGTGACCGACTGGATTGACAGTACATCGAATAGGACTCAAACATAATAGATCCTAAATCTATTTATGGATTTATTCACTTGTGACATTCATAGTGTGGCATATTTAAATCTTGAGTGGACGGCAGACTATATATACGTGACTCGTACACTTTGATGTAAGTAAAAGCCTGAGTTCAAATGGATAAGGAATCGAAAGCTAGTGCGTTGGGTGTACGACTTTTGTAGTATGTAGCATCGTTCACAACAGTGAAATTTATAGCTCAAAACATAGGTAAATGATATCCTCTCATTGGCATTACATGGTTGATGAAAAGTAAATGTGGCCGTCTATATTTGTGATGGATGACTTGATCACTAATTTATAGTAATTTACTTTCATGAATGAATATGTAATTGTTACCATGAGATAAATTAGGATCATATTGGGGGGAAAGAATATTCTCTCAATGAGATTAAGGATCTCCATGAGGGTAACACACTAATGACAAGGTCATTGGACGAGTACCGAGTAGTTGTCGTAATGGTATGTCGATGGGGAGAGCTCAGTCACAATACTATACTGGAATGATTTCGTGACTAAATGAGTTTATAATTAATAGGCGCAAAGTCAAAACTTAATTATAAATCATCTGATCCCTAACTTCATATGTCTAATTGGTCCCTCCGCTAGCTCGTTGAAACCAGAAATGAATTGTGTGTTTGAATAAAAATGAATGAAATGAATAGAAAAAGAGAAATGGGAAACATTCAGGAATGATTATGGTTTTCTTTAAAATGGAGAAATGAAATCATTTGGAAATTAATGTAGGTTTCTAAAAAGGGAAATGAAAATGAAAATGAAAATGAAAATTGACCTTAGAATCCTATATAGGACTTAAAAAATTATGGAAGAATGAGTTCATGTTTTTGGACTATTTTGAAGTCCAATAATGAAAATAAACCATTCAGTCATAGTGAATGACAATCATATCCTAAGCATTTACTACATTCAACCAGGCATTATATGTAAATTTATTACATTTATAAATATTTATCATTCAGAGGCATTTCATTAATTTTCGTAATCATACTAGGAAACTGTTACATTTATTCCGGTAATGTGAAATCACAAGAATTCCACCACCAATCATTCTTTTTCATATGTACTTATTTGCAATATTTAATAGTATATAGGTAACTAATTAAATTTCACATATATACAATTATCTAGTAAATAATGATATAATTATAAAGAAACATCCATCTACATATATTACACTATGAACTTACCTACAATCTACTTCCGGTTAAAGTGCATGGACTACTCCGCAATTTTTCCTTTACTCGGTTATTGTCTTTTTGACTTGGTTCTTGATCTATATAGTAACTAAATTCAATCTATTAAATTCACATACATTTCACACTCAATTCAATGCATAAGACCCTTAACTTTTCATTATTCACACATTTTCCCTAAACTTTTATATTTCTTACAATGTAGTCCCTAAACCCCAAAATTCCAAATTTAACAAAATTTTACAACTTCTTATGCTAACCGAATTTTCACCCATTCATTTATAGCCTACCATTATTCTAAATTCTCAAAAATTCCCTATCAATTTTAATATTCAATCAATTTTATTCTTTAATAAAAAACTAACAAAATTACTTTACACATTAATCATAATCAACAACCAATATCTCAAATCCATCCTTAACATCATGAACAACAAGAATTCATCGATGGCGAAATCCAAAATTCTTAAGTACGTGTTAGCTGGACCTAGTTGCAACGATTTCAAAAACATAGAAATTACTAAAAATGGGTAACAAATTCTTACCATGAAAGGGTTACAAGCTAGCTAAAACTCCAAACCTTTCAATGGTGTTTTAGCATTCAACTTTTGGTGGAAAATTCCACTAAGGAAGAAGATGAATGTTCTATTTATTTGTTTCTTAAGAAATTATTAAATTAAATATTTATCCTTTAATTAAACATATATTTTAGCTAAATTCTATCCTTAAACGATCCATATTAAAAAATAATGGTATAATTTCCAATTAAACCATTCCACTTATATGATTTACACCACTTAATCACTATAATTCAATTATAACTAGATTTTTACATATATTACAATTTAATCATTTTCTTAAATTAACTAGGTAAACATTAAAATTTCTTTACCAAAATTTAATCTAACTCTAATGTAACTCCATAAACATTAATTAAATAATAAAACACGATCTCACATATCGAAATTGTGGTCCTGAAACTACTATTTTTGACACAACTAAAAAATGGGATATTGCATGAATTGTCGCATCATTCAATGTAATTCGTGCATCTCCACCACCGCGTAAACTATCAATGGCAACTTCGCTTCCCACATACTCCGAATGACCGAAAATTCAGGCAAGAAGCATTCATGATATCTGGATCGGCGTATGGCATCCATTCAAACTTTAATGTAGAATTATAAATTTTATTGTCTACAAAATTTTAAATTATAAATCATTGTGTAATTACTATAGGTTTAAAGAATTCAATAACTGACGTCGGCTTTCGAACGTTTATCTAACAACTGTTAGATATCTTTGAGCTACTCCGGTAGCCCCAAATAACTTGACACATGGTTTCGCTTACTCAAATAATATATCAATTCAAACATATAATAAATAAACAACATTTACTATGGTAACTATATATTATTATCAAATGAATTTTACCTTGTCATTAAAGGGAGTTTATAAAGGTAGTCTACTCGATGACAGAAAAATGGTTGCCACCACCACGCCCATGACTATAGCAGGAGCAGGTAACCACCGATTGACATCTTATCCGGTTCAGTTGCCTAACACAGCTCCTTGTACAACGTAGCCAACATGGCTGATCCCCAACTTAGTTGACCAAATTCTTTGAAGTCGACGAGGTGTAGTAGGCACCTTATGTGCCCCAAATTTGAAGATTTATTGAGCATTAGAATACCCCCAATTAACCTCAAGATAAATACTCGGGCGTATTATTCTTTGACGATGTTAGTCGCTTTTGGAGGAAGGTCTTTGAAATTATCTTGCAACCATCTTATCTCCATCCGGCCACCCTAAAACTTATTTAGCATCTTCCCTAAAAATGTCTCACAAAGGTCCTCTTTACCAAGAATGACCATTGACCCCGTAACGATTGGCCCATCCTCAGGTAAACCAAGTTGTAAAGCTACATCCTCGAGTGTGATTGTACACTCACCACATGAGATGAAATTTTTGTGCCTCGGGTCTCCTTCTTTCGAACAACGCGCTGATAATTATAGGATCCAATTTACAGCCCTCGAGCATACGAGACGCATGTAAGAATCTCGCATCTTGCAAATAGCCACGAATTTCACTTGGTGGGCTCTTTGATAAATTATGTGTAAACTCCTCCAAAACACGATCATCCGCCTATTTATATCAACAAAATAAAATAATTTTAAAATTTTAAAAATTTTAAAAAAACTTTAAAAACTTTAAAATTAACTTAATTGAAAATAACAAAATTTAAAATTTTTCCTTACCATTACTGATTAAGCGATGGATAAGAGAGCTTGTCATTTGTGAAAATTTAATTGAAATGAATAATCTACGAAATAATAAAATAAAACTATAATATTTTTATACAAATGTATTGGAAAATTTCGAACAAATCTTGAAAAATTTGAGAGAATTGAGAGTTTAGAGAGAATAGAGAAAGTTGGATTTGAGTGAAAGAAATGAAAAATGGTCTGGTATTTATAGGAAATTAAAGTTTCCATTGGGTTATTTAAAATTTTTACTATTTGCGTGTTTAGATTTATATTGTTGGGGAAATAACCATTAGCTGGACACGCTTTCACATTTTTTCTCCAAAATCGGCCTATTTCCATATATCTTAAAAAAA
Organism: Gossypium stocksii; assembly: GCA_020496765.1. Taxonomy (NCBI): domain Eukaryota; kingdom Viridiplantae; phylum Streptophyta; class Magnoliopsida; order Malvales; family Malvaceae; genus Gossypium; species Gossypium stocksii. The sequence goes on from CM035627.1 coordinate 33,675,754, forward strand.
TCGACCTATTTGGCCAATTAAAAAAATCGACTTGCCTATTTAGCCTAAATTTGTGTTATGCATTTTAAAATTTTATGAGAATTTTTAATCATGTTGATAATTTGTAGATGGTTAATTTTTTTTAATCATAATTAAATTAATAAAATAAACAAACCCAATTAATTGAAGACCATTTTAAAATTTTTATAATCAAATGATTTAAAAAATCGACCATAATTTGATGACCACCGTACTTTACCTATTTTATTACTAATTTTTGTTTTTCTCTAAAATTAAATTGAATGACTATTTTTTTTTTTTTTTTAAACCCACACATTTCATTAGAAGAGAATTCACACCATTCACCATTACCTAATATTAGATTATAAGATTACACCTTAAAACTGAAAAGCACCCTAGTATGTTATCACTGCCTCCTAGCATATCCTAGGATCATTAGGCCGTCATTACATTCATGAATTCTAATAATATAGATGTGATTCTGAAAGGTGATACAATTAAGTGCTAAAACAGCGATAAAAATTGATAGTAGAGCTAGATGAGATCATATACATCGGCAAAAATAAAACAGAAACAAGTTTTAGAGTTGGATAATATAAAACGTTTTGATAGAACATTGAGTGAAGGAAAGAAGCCCAGGAACAGACCTAAAGCTCCAGGACCACTTTGGTGAAAAATGGGAACAAAAAATATCAAGAAGTTTATAGCTCGATAAGGAATAATAACATTAATGATGACACACTATGGACTCCAAAGATAAACCTCACCACCGCCTATCAAGAACCCAATTCTGGGAACAATATCCAAGAGATGACGGTGAACCATTAAAACATGTAACTAAACGTCCAGTGATGGACCTACTAACATGAACCAAAGTTTTATTGTAGTAACCCTGATAAACTTTTGTTGAATCAACAAAATCCCCTGAGGTTCACTTGCCCTTCTTGGCAGCGGACTTCGTCACCTTGGCTCCAGTTGGGTCCTTCTTCTCCACACTCTTGATCACACCAACAGCAACAGTCTGTCTCATGTCCCTAACGGCAAAACGTCCAAGTGGAGGGTACTCGGAGAAAGTTTCCACAACCATGGGCTTGGTCGGAACCATCTTAATCATAGCAGCATCACCATTCTTCAAGAACTTAGGCTCCTTCTCAAGCTCCTTACCAGATCGCCTGTCAATCTTGTTCAAGAGCTGTGCAAACTTGACAGCAATATGGGAGGTGTGGCAATCGAGGACTGGTGCATAGCCATTTCCAATCTGTCCTGGGTGGTTCATGATGATAACTTGGGAGGTGAAGTTGGCTGCCTCCTTGGCAGGATCATCCTTGGAGTTGGAGGCAACATATCCACGCTTGAGATCCTTGACAGCAACATTCTTCACATTGAACCCAACATTGTCACCAGGAAGAGCCTCTTGAAGAGATTCATGATGCATCTCAACAGACTTAACTTCAGTGGTCAATCCAGAAGGTCCGAATGTAACAACCAGTCCAGGCTTGAGGATTCCAGTTTCAACACGACCCACTGGGACAGTTCCAATACCACCAATCTTGTAGACATCCTGAAGTGGGAGACGGAGGGGCTTGTCAGAGGGTCTCTTGGGCGCATTGATCTGGTCAAGAGCCTCAAGGAGGGTTGGACCCTTGTACCAATCGAGGTTGGTGGACCTCTCAATCATGTTGTCACCCTCAAAACCAGAGATGGGGACGAATGGAATCTTCTCAGGGTTGTAACCAACCTTCTTCAGGTAAGAAGAAACTTCGTTAACAATTTCATCATACCTTGCCTTGGAGTACTTGGGGGTTGTGGCATCCATCTATAGAGAATTAACAGAATAATTTGCAACAAAACCAATCAGATAATGACTAAGCTGAAAATAAAATTATAAAACATCATATTTGGGAAAAAGAAGCAAAATTCAACCTTGTTGCAGCAGCAAATCATTTGCTTGACGCCAAGGGTGAAGGCAAGGAGAGCATGCTCACGGGTCTGCCCATCCTTGGAAATACCAGCTTCAAAACCTCCAGTTGTGGAGTCAATGATAAGGACAGCACAGTCAGCTTGAGAAGTACCCGTAATCATCTTCTTAATAAAGTCGCGATGTCCAGGAGCATCAATGACAGTGCAGTAGTACTTGGTTGTCTCAAACTTCCACAAGGCAATATCAATGGTGATACCACGCTCACGCTCAGCCTTCAACTTGTCGAGCACCCAGGCATACTTGAATGACCTTTAGTTCATCTCAGCAGCTTCCTTCTCGAACCTCTCGATCACACGCTTGTCAATACCTCCAAGCTTGTAGATCAAGTGACCCGTTGTGGTTGACTTTCCAGAGTCAACATGACCAATGACAACAATGTTGATGTGAAACTTCTCCTTACCCATTATGCAGTATTAACTAGGAACTGTGAGAACATATAAAAAAGAAGGTTAAAACCAAATCCTGTACAAACAATCAGCAGGAAGAGCAACCAAAAAAGCAAAGAACATGTGAACCCAGTTCAGAGTTTTATCACCTACCCCTTAACATCATGAGTTTTAAATTGAAGAGAAGATAAACATTAACATGAGTTCTAACATCATAGTTCCATACTTGTTTGTTATTGCATCTTAAGTCAAATACTTCATGCTTTCAAAGTTAAAAACAAGTAGCAAATACAATGATCGAGCAAGCTTTTTGTTTTTTCCTTTCTTTTTAATCGTCCCATCCGTTAATAGTTTTAGAAATCAAACTACTACACATGCAATTATTTTACTTCTACATAAAATAAAATCCTAAAAAAATAATTTGAAATACAAACCCAGCCATTTTATTTTATATAATATACATAATTCATACTTATATAATATACATGATCCATACTAAAAATATATCTATAACAAAATAAAAACAAAAACAACGACCTTGAAACAATTCACATAAAAAGATTAAATCTATTATCATCTAATCACAACATATCAGAATCGAAATACAGCAAAAATGAAACAAAACAAAAACAATTTCATCGGAAAAAAAATCAACCAACAGACCTTAGAAATTATAACTAATATGGAAATAAGACCTTAATCAGAAATTAAAGCAAACCAGAAAACACAGAACAATGAATTAATCGATCATGACAGAAATGAAAATGAGTTTAAATAATTGAAACCTTTTAAAAAAGAGAGACTTGAAGCTAAAACAGTACAACATAGAGGCTCGAAGAAGAGAGAGAATCAAAGAGCATAGGTTTTCGAGCAAGCCTCTTGTTCTATTTTGTACTCAGGTTTGCCAACTTTAGCTTTTCTAAAATACCCTTTAGGAGATTTGTTTTGACAAATATATTCTTCATGTACACGTGCTTGAAGTATCACGTGATGTAAACAGACCATCATTATTGGTAAGGTGTTTTTACGCGCTTAAGTTGAGAATAGCATTTGACTTTGGTTTCGGGAGTGAGTCGTATTAAGATTAGATGATCCAGATATATCGTAATAGGGCATAGGCGGAGTTTTGTTTTACAAAACATCTCTCCAAAGCTTGGGGAGAAAGAAAAGAGGTCTCAAGAATAATTGGGAATATTGTCATTTTTTAACCTGGTTCTATTTTGGTATTTATATTTTTTTATCAATTTTGTTATTTGAATTTGATAATTAAATTTATTTTGGTCTTTAAATTTGAATTTTATCAAAATTCAATAATGTGGCAATTTGAGTTTGTGACACATCTATCACTTAATTATTTTTTTTAAAAAAATCAGTCAAATGACCAAAATATACCTAATTGTCAAGTTTAAGTATTAAAGTGGACATTTGTAAAAAAAAAAAATCAAAATGGACAAAAAAAAGTGCATATACCAAAGTAAACCTAATTGTCAAGTATATGGGCAAAATATTATATAAACCTTTTATTCAAATATTACTTTTTTCTTAATAATTCTCAAAATAAGCGGGACTTGGGATTGTTGACTCTAGATCCAATTATGAAGGCTTAGAATTTGTAACACCCTTAACATGTTTCCTTCGCCAGACTAGGGTTACGGAGCATTACTGTACAAATAAGAACAAATAACTTCAAATCAGATTAATAATGCTATTTAATATTAATTATTCAAATCTCATACAAATCCAACAAACATACACATTTGGGGCTTAATTTGAACTTTTGAGGCCCTAAAAATAGTTTGGGATCAAAATGAGACTAATTTGAAACAATTTAGAAAGTTTAGGGAAAATTTCATAAATGCCTAAAACTAGGGGACACATGGTCGTGTGGTCAAGCTGTGTGAAACACCCCAGACCGTGTAACTTTTGAAATTGGGACACACAGTCGTGTCCCAACCCATGTCTATGCCCGTGTAACTTACTGACTTGAGACACATAGTTGTGTCCTAACCCGTGTCTCTGCTCGTGTAACTTACTGACTTGGGTCACACGACCATGTCACAGGCCGTGTGTCAACCCGTGTGGAAACTACACGTATATAGTTTTACAGCACGCTTAGGTTATACGCTGGTGTGGTTGCCCGTATGTGTCACACGATCGTGTGATAGACCGTGTCTCAGGTCGTGTGCACCTAAATGTACCTTAAAACTCAAGTTTACCAAATATGCTTACTTGAGACACAGACCTACCATTTACCAACCAATACTTACTCAAACACACCTAAACAAGACCAAAACATGCCAAAATCACACAATTCAAAAGCTTATCCAATATACCCTCATTGGTACCACAATTAAACATCTAAACAATTCAACCTCAATGTCATGGTTTCATATTCCATACATACATCACAAACCTACCATTCAACCGTTTCAATCACACTTTAATATACCAAAAAGTTACCTAATCACAAGACATCCACTAATAACCAAAACACATATTTATATCATCATGTACCAATTATCATCATAGAATATTAAAACACAATAAAAGATTGGCATATTAGGGTCATATTAAAATTTCATTAAAAAATTTTGATGTTTGCATGATTAATTAGTAAAAAGGACTAAGTCGTAAAAAGTACCAAAGTGGAGTTGTAACACCCCGAAAATTTCTACAGTGAAGAATTATCCTTGATATAGTAAAATAAGGAAATAAAGTGACGAGAAGAGTAAATTTGAGTTATGTCATTGGGTAGCATATTATGATATATTAATTCAAGAAAGGACTAAATTGTAAAAGTGAGAAAAGTTTTGTTGCCCAAGAATAAATACTTAAAATTTAAGGAGTTAAAGAGTAAATATGAAAAGTTAAAGGACCAATAGTGCAAATATTTTATGGGTGGAATAATCTAGAAACTAAGGAAAAAGGATGAATTAGGACTAAATTGAATAGGTGAAGAATTATGAGGGACTAAATTGTAATTTTACCAAATTAAGTGATGACTCAAGGATGAAATTTTAAAAGATCATAAAGGGTAAAATGGTCAATTGGAAGAGAGAGAAATCTAGAAAGTAATGATGATGTTGGTGATATTTATAATTATTTAATTAGATAATTATTATTTATGTAATATTTTAATAAGATATTTTATTATTTTATTATTTTATTAAGTGTATATATATGTGTGTGTGGAAAAAAAAAAAAAAAAAAAGGAGAGAACATACCATCCACCTTCCATGCACCCAACGTATGGAGAGAAAAAGGAAGAAAGAAACTTTCATTTCTTTACAATTTGGTCTTCCCACAAAAAATTTATCATTTTCACCTAGAAATCAAAAGAATTTTCACAACTACCAAAGAAGAAAAATGTTAAAGAGACTATGGAGAGTTAGAATATCAAGTTGGATTCAAGAAATAGAAGTTGGAGGAGAGAGAAAATCAAATTAAAGATTGAAATCAATGGGACAAAGTAAGTACATCAAAATTTTAATATGTTTTTAAGTTTAATATTATTGAAAAAGCATGGAAATGATGCTAATGTAGAGTTTATATATATATAGGTCTATGTTCTTGATATGTTAGTGAAGAGAAAATAAGAGAAAGTGACGGGAAATATTGTAGAGAAGGGAAATAAGAGTGTTATAAACTTGATATTCAACATTTTGCACTAAAACTGTTTTGGACAGCAGCAGTAGGTCAAATTTGAAAAATCACCAAAAATGGTATAAATTGAATTAGAGGTTGAGTGAGATATGAAATTAAAGGTTATTGAGTCTATTTTCATATAAAAGAAATAGAACAAGTAAAGGAATCCTGTATTCTGAGATATTTATATTTTTGTGAGACTGATTCAGAATGATTTTGGGATCCTCTGTTCTGACTTGTAAAAAATAAATAAAAATTGTAAAAAAATATTTATGGGACATAATTTATATGGCTAGATTCCTTAGTGAGTCTATTTTCATTAGAAACAATTGAAAACACTATATGAAAATCGTACTATGAGATAATTGATTTTTAGTGAAGAGAGGTCAGAGCTATCGGACTGTGTAACAGGGGAGAATTTAATGAATAAACTGTATTAATTGGCTAAACCAAAAATTCTGAAAATTTTATAGAAAGAAGATATGTAAGTCTAGTTTCAGGAAAAATTATCGGATCTTAATTTGGAGTTCTGTAGCTCAAGATATAAATAACTTAGTGAATATGACTCAAATGGACAGCTTTGAATATACACATAAGTGAATAGTGAAACTATTGATAATATTACTTACAAGCATGTTAAGTAAATTAAGGATGTGGAATGGAGAGGAGGAGGAAAATATGTATGAATAATCAGTTAGCTTGACTAATTTGTATGTTTTAGGCTCAGGGACTAAATTGAATAAAAGTAAAACTTTATAGGCAATTTTGTAAAAATGTTAGAAATGATCAAACTACATGAAATGGATTATTTTATTATTTAAATTATAAAATTGTATAAAATTATTAATATAGTACATGACTGGGGAAAAACATGTTTTTGGGATTAAATTGAAAAGTGTTGAAATTATAGAAAATTCTGATATTTTATAGAATTTATGGGCTATTATCAATATGTATGATGATAATGGTTGGAAATAACGATTAAATTGCAAGAATTTATTTTTCTAAGCCTAAGGGTAAAATTGTCATTAATTAAAGATTTAGGGACAAAATGGTAATTTTTCCTAGATCATTAATTGAATGTATTAGAATATAGAATAAATAAAAACGATGACTAAATTTATTATAAAAATCTGGATGACTCAAATACGAGACTGGAATATGGAAAGAAAAATGACATTTATCATGACATATAAATATGTGATCACCTTTGAGACGTTGACACTAGGAAATTAAGTATGTTGAGACGAATAATAAATCCAAATAAAATATGTCGAGAAGAATAAACATGTTTGGGGGAAAATATGTCTAATTTTAAGTGATTCGAAATATAAATGTTAGATGAAATAAAATATTTGATAAATAAATCAGTAACTTCAGTAATGCTCCGTAACTCTAATCCGGTGTTGGATTCGGGTTAGGGGCGTTACAGGAGTTCTATTAGTTAAAAGGGTTAAATGACTATGGAAATGAAACTAAATGGATTTAAATGGCAATTATACCATACATGAGATTAGTGGACAATTATGGACATAATTTAAGTGATTCTTAAAGTTAATAAGTAAGGTTAAAAAGGTAATTTAATAATTAAGTTAAAGTAAAATAAGGTAAAAATTTGTATCATCTTCTTTAGTTTGTTTTCTCCATGGAAACTAAGGATAGGAAACTCCATTTTAAAAGTTTGAAGGTTTGGTCAAGCTTCCTTGGTTGCATGGTATGATTTTCAACCCAGTTTTTAATTATTTCTATGTTTTTGAAGTCGTTTTAGCTTAATCTAGCTAGCCCGAAGGTCAATTTGTAAAACTGCTAAAGATTGAGGGTTATGGCATGAATGTTCTTGAATTTTTTTTTATGTTAGATGATAGATTTTGAATCTCTGTTGAAAAATAAACAAGTTTTATAAAGTGATTTTTGATGAAATTTGGAATTAGTGATTAATTTGTTAAAGGTATAAATTCTAGGGTTTTATTGTGAAATAATAATAAATATGGATTGTTTCAAGGTCCCTTGCATGTTTAGTTAACATGGATTTTGATTAAAATGGTTAGATTTTAAGTTATTAGTCTAAGGACTAAATTGTGAAAAATTTAAAATGTTAGGGGTAAAATAGTAATTTTGCATAAATATGAAATGTGTATTAAATTGAATACTATAAGTATTAAATGAATTGAAATTTTCTATTTAGATCAAGATAAACAATGTACGGACCTAGATCAAGGCAAAGCAAAAGCTTCAGATTAGCTCGATTTAACTTCTACGCCTTAGTCGTTGAGGTAAGTTCATATGAACAGTTATCGTATTAATGCTATTTAAATTGTATGTTATTATGTTACTTATAATGTTAATTGAGTGATGTATAAAAAAATTAATGCTATGATAGTATTGAGTCCCAGTTGAACCTTAGGAATTCGTAGTATACGAATGATATGTCATTAGGGATTTCATGTTTCGGGTGCTGGTCTTGAATATTCTATCGATGGCTGAGGTCTTGCATTTATTGCAGATACTCCACAACTCGTGTGAGCAACATTGAGTAGCTTACACTTTAACCCACAGCTCGTGTGAGCAGGCCCATTTCACAGCTCATGTGAGCAATGATGTAAAGGAAAGGTTACGGTTATGTAAAGGCACACTTCGTGTGAGCTCTCCCGAGTATCCGATGAAATTTTAGATGGTTCAACGAGTATGAAAAGGAAACAAAATGGTAAGTTTTCAAATGGAATTATGCATAAGCTTATGGAAAGGATACATAAATCAAATGATGTATTTCATATGGAAAATGACTTATCATATGGTTAGTTCAAATGAGTTATGTACAAATGTTAGCTCAAATGAGTTATGTACAAATGTGCTAACTTGTGTATTAATGGTGATGTATAGGCTTTTAGCAAGCTTATGGTTTGGACTATAATGTACTTATGCTTTAAATTATGCAAATTGAAATGGTAAGTTATGTTTTGATCTATACGAACTTATTAAGATTAATTACTTACGTAGTTTCTTTTTTTTTTTATTTTATAGATTGTCAGAAGCTCGATCGGTTTGGAAGCTTGTAGGAGATCTATCACACTATCCAACATAAATATTGGTAATTTTTAAATGTTTTGGCCAGGGTTATAATGGCATGTATAAGTTGAATTGTAATGTCATTTTGTTAAATGTTTAGTTGGTGAATTGGCTTGTATAAGTTATGGAAGTTATCTTGGTTTGGTACCATTCAATTCTTTGTCAAATTATGTCAACTTGGTTATGCTACTATGTATATTTGTGTTGCTTTTATGGTATGTTTGAAATGATGTGTCAATTGTTAAGTTTGTGGCATGTTTTGGTAAATGTTGAACTAGAATTTGATGATTGAAATATGGAATAATTGGCATGTTTAGATAGGTAATATTTAGTTGTTGATTGAGGTACCTTTGAATGGAATATTGGTTAGTTATGTTAAGACTTTGAAATGGTATTTTGATGTGTGTTTAGGAGATGTTTAGGTTCCTTTAATGTGTGCATGAATGGGTTGAGAAGTTAAACATGATATGGTGTTGAAATGGTTTGATTCTAGGTGAATTTTAGGTCTATACGGCCTGAGACATGTACGTGTGACTCAACCTTGTGAGACACACGGCCTGGCACACAAGCGTGTGGGGCAACTCAGAGAGCTACACAACTTAGCACACAGGTGTGTGACACGACCATGTGACCCTACTCAGAGAGTTACATTGGTAAGGACACGAGTTGGAACACGATTTTGTGTCTCTAGTTTGAAGGTTACACGGCCTGAGACACAAGCATATGTCTTAGCCGTGTGAGGCACACAGATAGAATCACTTAAGTTTCTTGGAATAAATACTCATGTAACCACCATGCAAATTAGTTCATTAACCTGAGATACTAGATTATCTTATATGAGGAAGGTAATGCTTTGACTTGATGATTAAAAATTGCAAAGCAAGTACACATGTCAATCAAGTAAAAAAAATGAGAAGATAACATTCTCGCGGAGACCAAATTCTAAGCTTCTAAGTATCAACTATTCAATTTTATCTAATTTAGATCAATAAAAAGAAATTCAAATTACTACTAAAAATAAACTAAGCAAATTATAAAGACTTCACTAAACTAAAGTAATGAAAACCTTTAAGTTTCTCAATCAAATTTATGAACCTAGAACTCAAATTACGCCTAATTTAGTTAATCAATTATCATTTATTCAGTTGTTCAATCTATATAATTACTAACCAAGACTCAATGTGTAATGTCCCAAATTTTTAAGAAGTTTAGTTTAGCCTAATTTCTTAAACTGAGTTATTCTAATAAAGCTAAATCAATAGATTTTTTTTAGAGAGAGCAATATGTTGGTTTTGTGGTTCATTAGTTAGTTATATTCATTAATTAGATGTATTAATTCGTTAGAATTAGGAATTTAGAACTTAAAGCTTATAAACCAAATCGTAATAGTAACTAAAGTAGTGGGGTTTGTGTTGAAATGGTAAATAGTTAGATTTAAATCATGGGAAGGTTTAGAATGGTAATTAGACCAAGAATACATCAAATAACCATTTTGATATTATTGTAAGACGGTGTTAGATAGAGTCATGTAGAAGGCTCTTCACTTGACATAATTAGAAGTCCTAAACATATTCATGTGGTTGTTGTAATGAGCAAGATGGTCTTTCGCATCACCCACCTCATTGTAAGATAACTTGGGGAATTTGAATGAAACAAAGATGTTTGGAGTCAAAACTGATGGAGCCAACGACTCATTTAAGATAACTCTACGAAGCTTCATAAAACTGGAATCCTTGACTTCTTGCGGCAACTTTAACTTGAAAGCTTCTATTTGTTCATTGACGGAAGCTACTTTCTTACAGCGCCCTAATTTGGATAGTTAATAGGTTGAACTTCCTCCATAGCTTCATCGTCATTATTGTCTTTCTGGTTCCTACAAATAGTAAGCTGAGCCAAAGCATCCATATGGAAGGGAAGGGTAAGTTGGCGTCCTCAGCAGTATCCTTGGTTGCTCATAACTCTACAATCAATTGCTCATTACACGTATTCTATAGATATAACAAGTTTTATCTCTCTTATTGCTCTTTAAATTGTTGTTTCTAGGCCAGAATTTGTTCCTCCATAATATGCATCTTCTCTTACATCTCAGTGACTTGGTGTTGAAGGCTAAAGACTTATTTTTGTTAGAAGGCTTGGTTAGCGTTGGTGATAGTGACAATAGGTTGAGAAGAAGGAGTCACCAAATAGGAGCGAATCTGTCACAAGATTTGGTCCTTAAGATCTTAAAGAGGAGTTCTAAAAATAGGTGAAGTGCGGTGATGAGGTTAACCAAAAAAGTGGGTAGAAGAACATTAAGAGAGGTCATAAACTAGATGAAAGCTTCAAGAGTGGGACAAGTTATTGTTTGGGTGGTGGAAGAAGGGGGTTTAATTTGAATAGAGCTCAGTGCTAGTGGGGTTGTTGTCAGTTACTTAAGTAGAAGAGTTGGCAGGATTTAGGGGGTTGAGAATATCATCATTTTGAGAGGAAATCATTGTAAGGCCCACACTCACCACACCAATTATTGATATAAAGTACAATAGAGAAAGATAGTAATGAGGAGTAAGTGGTGATCTTGTGCAGGTGGATTCACTTAATGAGGCAGAGAGCCAGAAAGAACAAAAAGATAGGTTGATTAATGAAGAAGAGGATAATTGCTCAGAGTAACTTTAGAGTTGAAAAGTTGATTTTTCTTTATCGATGGAAAGGTATTTATAGAAGAGGTCCTCTTATCCATTAACGTGACATGGCAGGATAAAGGCTTTATCCCTTCGAATGCGTAAAAGATATTCACGAACGTGAAAGATATTCATGGTGGGAGCCATTCTATTATTTATTCGATCAGTAAAAGGTTGTTATGGTCAAGTGGGCCCCTTATTTCCTTAAGAGTGTGTTTGTGATGATTTGGTTTCCAATGGTACTAGAAATTATGGTTTCGGGACCCCGTTTCTGTAAGTTGAGTCCGTAATATTAAATAAAGATATTTACGAAGTTATTATATAAGTGAATTGGAATTTGGATAGTCAATTTAGCTGAAATTGTGATTAATTAACACTTAGAGCCTAAATTGTAAAGTCTAATTGCTATAGATCTTTAATTAGAAAATGGCTTGGGACTTAAATTGCAAATAACCAAATGTTTAAAATAGCAATTATACCATGTTAGATTATAAGTTAGTAGACAATAAAATTATGTGACTAATAATTTAATTATAATAAGGTTTATTAAGTTAAATTAAGGTTAATTATCCTAATTAACCATTTAATCATAGTATAAAAAAATAGGTGGAAAGAAAGAGAAGATTCATCTTCTCCATATTTCCCATGCCTGAATGTTCAAGATAAGAAACAAAGCAAATCGTTCCAAGGGTTTCAAAGTTTCTATTCTTATTTGGCAAGATCAATTAAGTCATTTTCTTATAATTTTTATGTTTTTGAGGTCATGAGAGCTTGATTTAGCTAGCCCATGTACCAATTTACAAAACTATTAAAGTTTTTGAAAGCTTTCATTGTTGATTTCGTGAAGAAATTGGTGTTTAATTGATAAATTTTAAGCATAGATGTGAAAAAGGGCTAAATTGTAAAGTTTAATTGATAATTTGTATATTAGAGACCAAACTAAATAAAATGTAAACTTGATAATAGGAATAAGAAATAGGACGTCCCTAATGAGTAATTGTGAAATCAGATTTCAATTTGAAGTTTTAAATTGAAAGTTATACTTGTTTCGATTTTAGAGACTAAATTGAGTAAATTGCAAAACTTGTATGAGTTGATGATTGATTGTGAATTTGTTGGAAATTAATAGTAATATATTTTTTGTGATTATTCTTAGCTAACATTCACCCGAATCTGTCAAGGGGGAAAAGAAAATCCAAAGTCGTCGACGAGTGACTTAGAATTTCGATTTGTATTTCTATGATTCAAGACCAATTTAATTATTACATATGACATGTTGCATTACATGGTATCAAAATGAGTTGGTAATGGCTGTTTAAATTGATTTACTATGATTGAGGTTGTATCGAAATATGGACTAAATTAAATAAAGTACAAAATTCATGGTTTACTTGATATGTGTTAATTGATATGAAACTATGTTGAAACATGTTACATATGTTATGAAATTTTGAAATGCTGATGGGTTGCAAATATTGGAATGTAAGTTGAACTATATAAAATAAATCAAAATTGAATACCCTATTAGCTGTTCGGACCAAGTTGGATATAATTGGCACACAGTATGGTCAGGATATTGAATTGAAAACCATCATTGTCGAGCAATCTGGGGTGGTAAATTGTATGATTTGAGTCATTTTTGTCAGGCAATCTGGTGTGATAGTTTAATCAAATTGAGAAATCCATCATTGTCAGGCAATCTGGGGTGGTAATATGTACATGTTCAGCGTTATCGTTGTCGGGCAACCTAGGGTGACAGACTTGTATATCCGTTCTAAGTCTGTATCTGGTCAATAGGGTTATAAAACATGATTTGGCTATATGGTATATGAATGGAATACAACTGATATATGATATATGATATATGTTAGCAAGCAAAAGATTATGCGAAATGAGTAAAAAAATGAGCCTTGAGGACCAAGTGAATAATTAAAAGCCAATAGGCCTAGAAATGGTTGAAATCTTTATATAAATTTAGTATATGTGAATACATATTGATGATAGTAGATGAATAAGTATTATATGCAATGAAAGGGAAATGGTAAATTTTAGCACTATCTTAGTAAATTGGTATGTAATATTGATTTTATGCATGTGTATTTAGTAGTGAAAGTGTTTGATATAAAATGGCATAATATTGAGTATGAATTAAATGTGTGCATATGCATAAGTGTAAAAATATAATGTCAATAATAGTAAGAAAAGAGAGAAAAATAGAGCATACAGATTTTATGTGGAAACCCTTTTGGGAAAAAACCACGGGCAAATGAGAAGAAAATTCACTATGTCGAATTCAAATGATTACAAGGAGTATAGATTGCGTCTATTTATAAGTTTAGAAAATCTTATTCTAATTAACATCTAATACACGTAATGTAGTAAGGTTGAAACACCTTATTCAAATCAATATCAAATAGAGGAAGTAAACTTCTATATGTATTCTTCTTGTGCAGCCTGTACCGTACGATTTTTTGCTCTATCTTGCCACTTATATTTTATTTTAATAAGAACTTGAGTCAAAACTCTAACAATAAGTATAATTTTATTTTTTTGAATCATAGATTTACCACTGAGCATTTTGCTTAGCATACAGTTAGTTTTCCGTTTGCATGTTAGGTCCAATTCAAAATCTCGAGCATTGACTTTAGCATTTAGACAAAGATCACAGACTCAATGACATTTGTGTACCTTCTTTCGTTAGTTATTTGGCATGTACCTAGGTTGAGTCAATTTTGGTACTAAACTATGTTTATTTCCACTTTTGGATAATAAAGTTTAATGTATGTATTTAGTTAAATTAATATAGCTTGTAAATGGATTTAAATGTGGTGTGAATTGGTATGAAATGTTGCAAATATAGATGAACTTGTTGAATTAGGTGAGATTGTAAATGGTTTGAATGATTTGTTGTAGATAAATAGTTATAGGTGATAAGGTATTAGCCTAATGTTGGAAAAGGCATTGAATTGCATAAATTGTTGTGAGCATATTATAGGTGATAAGGTATTGGCCTAATGTTGGAAAAGGCATTGAATTGCATAAATTGTTGTGAGCATATTGCATATATTTGTTGATTATGATGATTTTGTGTTTAGAAATTGGTTTGGAAGGTTGTAGGTTGTTAAACAAAAAGAAATTTGCAGAGACAGTATGTCACGTCGTTGTTGTGACAACGTGTTCTTAACGTCACGACGAGAAATAACCTACAATGTCACGACAAGATGAGGAGCTCAATCGTCTCGATGAGTCCAAAACAGTATGTTACGTTGCAACGAGGAACTCCCTCATGTTGTGACGTCAACCATGTAATTTGAATTCTTTACAATTCAGTCTTAATTTGATCTCAGGTATCATTAGGGTTTTCATAAGCTCGTATAAGACCCGAAAATAATTATTTATCGTACCATATGCATATATTACTTGTATGTTCATGTTAATTGATTTAAATTGTATTTAATTTAATTGTAGTTGCTCTGGTAACAAATATGGCACCTTATAACTCGAACCCGTCGATCAGGTCCGGTATAGGGTGTTATAGTGTTCACACTTGGGAAACGTTCACACTTAAAAAACAGGTGCATAAGAACTAGGGGTGAGTATTCAATCGAGTAGAGTCGAATCGAGTCAAAAAATTTCGACTTAGTCGACTTGGTGAATCCTATTTTAGCAACCGAACTCAATTTGAATTTTTTCCGAATCAAGTAAAAAATTTTCAAGTCAAGTTAGTCGAGTTAACAAATCCTATTATTTATACTTAATGTTGCGTTTACATGAACCGATTATTTAACTAGTAAACGAAGTACAAAATTATTTAACTACATAAACAATATAATGGTTTTGCCTTTTAACTTAATGAGTAAACTTTTATCAAAACAACGTTGTTTTGCCTTTTAACTTAATGGTTTTGACTTTTAACTTTAGAAAAGGTAAACATTTATCAAAACGGCGTAGTTTTGCCTTTTCTTATTCGGATATTTTAGGATAACTCGAATTGTGTAATTCATATTTGAGTTAAACCGAAAAACTTAATTTTTTATTCAAGTTGAACCAAATAACTTGATTAACTCAAATAACTCGATTAACTCAAATAATTCGAACTATTTAATTCAAAATTTGAAAAAGTTATCGAGTTTTTCGAATCAAATCAGATTTTGTTCACCCCTACTAAGAAGCGGGTGCTTATCTCGTCATTAGAGAGTGAAAGGGCTTGTCTAGGGGGAGGTCTCAACAATGAAAGGTTATCATTCATCTGGTCAAGACAGTTGGTCATTCAAGACATTGTCTTCGATGGAGTCAAAAGGGAGGTCAACACCATCTATCCAGCTGACATGTGACCAAGTGATGGAAGAATATAAGAAAATTATAATATTTATTTATTAAGTAATAAAATCGAGAAAATTATTAATTATAGTACCGGGACTAATTGCAAAGTGGTTAAGTAAGACTTAATTAAAAAAATGTATAAAACATTAAGTAGCAAATGGACCACGAACCAAATTGATATTAAATCAAGATTAGGACATGGTTAGTAGCACTTGAAACTCTCTATCAACAATATTTGTTTAAAAATGTATTTTGTAGATGTGAAAATATATGAACATCTATTTAGAGAAATTATGGTATATTAACTATAAGTTTAAAGTAAATTTAATTGTTAAGGTGCAAAAATTTTATTGGTGACACATGTAAATGGGAGAAATGGTCTAGGTTGCAAGTTTTCATGTTTGCTCAAATTGTTATATATAGTATATATGATTGCATATCAAATATTTTTTTATCATTATTTTGCATGCTTGAAATTAACAATTTTACTCACAATTAAGTTTATTTTAGATGAAATTATGATCAAATAAAAAGATAGTTTCCTTTTACCATATACATAGAATTATAACTAAACCATATAAGTATCTGAAAGACTTGTAACCATCCATCCAAATGGTTTTGCATAGAATTTGAGGGTATGTTTAATTTTAGGAATCAGTAGTTTGATTTTCGTCTTCATTTTCTTGAAAAATAAAAAATAATGAAAAAAATAAGTTTAGTTAAAAAATTTTAACTTGAAAATAGAACTACACAAAAATTAGAAAATAGAAAAAATATGTTTTTGTTATGAATATCTTATTAAGTGGATGTCCACCATGATCAAGATAAAGTTTTGATGTACTTTAAATTCAAATAGTTATTAGAATTAAGTAGAATATCTTATGCTTATAAATAGAGACTCTGATGAAGCATCGTAATCATCCTTTGATTAATAAAGTACATTTTCTATTGTTTTCATATATTCTTTGTTCTTTATTCTCTTCATCTCTCTTTATTTTATAACACATTATCGGCACGATAATTCTCTATTTTTTCAAAATCTTTCAAAGTCGTCCCATAGATTAAAATTTTTTTTTACCTTAAACTTTCACCCTTACAACTTCATCTTCGAGATGTTAAAAGATTTAATCTCAGAATGGATTATGGTTCTTGTTCCCGATCTTTGATTTATTGTACAAGCATGGGTAAAGTATAAATTTGGTAAGAAACTTTTATATTTTGACCATATTTTCTTTTTCAATTAAGGTATGACTACTATTAATTTTTATAAATTTCACATTCTGATGGTATTTGATTTTTGCTTTTCTAGGTTAATTTTTTTATGTAAAAGACATAATTGTTGATTAGATATGTTTGCTATTAACATGGTATGTTTTCTCTTTTTTTTTTTTTTTGGTAAATCATTCTTTTTGAAGTTTTTTTTAATTAAGTTATATTATGCATAATATTTAGATGTTTAAAGATTTAATTATTAAATTGTTGTTATTAAATACCCTTGTGTGTTGATTAAAATTATGTTGGAATGTGTTATTAATCTACCATTGTTGATTAAAAGGAAATTTGATAGAATTTATTTAGTCTTATTAACTTGCTAATATTGAATGATTGTATGATATCTTTTAAATTGAACTTATAAATATTTTATTAGAGCAAGATAAGATTTTATAACATATATGTAGTATTGAAATTTGGTGCAATGTGTATTAGATAATTTTCAAGCATCGTACACGAAAATTTTGATTATTTATTAAATGATTTTTACTATTAGATTATAAATGTTATTATGAAAACAAAGTTGTTTTACTACTTGTAATAGTACTCGTGATAATAGTCAAGGTGATGACGATGATGTTAAAGATCTTTAGGTATATTTTACTATGTTTTATTTATTATATCATGTTTATTATAATTGGAGATTAATCATGACAACATGAATAGATACAATTTTCTTTGAAATCTCACGCATGTTTGCGATGGTGATTATGAAATAAAGAATCTATTGGGATGTTTGTAAGTCTGTCCTACTAGATTTATTTCATTCCCCAAAGTGAATATAAACATAAAGAAAATAAAAGATATACTCATGGACCACTAAAAGTGGGAACATAGGAATAAATAAAAGAACAATGAGAGTTCTCAAGATAACTTTTCAAAAGGTAAAGATAACTTATGTTATCAATGTGATATGAAAGATTATTGGTCACATAGTCTACAACTTCAGCATTTGTAGGGTATGCTTCAGCTTCAACCCACTTGGATACATAGTACACAGCAACTAAGATGTATTTGTTCCTATATGAAGAAGGAAAGTCTATACCACATACGTCGAATAATTCAATCTCCAAAATGTTTGTTAAGGGCATCTCATTCCTCTGTGATATATTTCTAGTCCTTTGGCATTTATCGCAGTTCTTCACATAAGCATAAGCATCTTTAAATAATGTAGGCCAAAAGAAACCCGCTTGCAAAATCTTTGCTGCATTACATGAACCACCAAAGTGTCCCCCACTTGGAGATGAATGACAATGATACAAGATCTTAGCAATCTCACTTTTAGCTACATACTTTCGAATTATAATATCTGCACATTGTTTAAACAAAAACGGATCCTCCCAAAAATAATACCGGCTATCATGAAAGAATTTCTTTCTTTGTTGGTATGTCATTTCTCGAGGAATTATTCCACATGCAAGAGAATTAGCAAAATCAGCAAACCAAAGTGTTTCATTAATTCGACTTACCTCAAATAAGTGTTCATCTGGGAAGTTCTCATTGAGAGGCACATATGATCGAGTTGCCTCATCTTGCTCCAACCTCGACAGATGATCAGCTACTTGATTTTCGACACCTTTTCTGTCTTGGATCTCAAGGTCAAATTCTTAGAGTAAAAGATCCAACGAATTGGCCTCGATTTCGCATCTTTCTTCGTGAGCAAGTATTTAATTACCACATGGTAAGTAAATATTGTAACTTTGGTACCAATAAGATATGAGTAGAATTTGTCAAAAGCAAAAACTATAGCAAAGAGTTATTTTTTAGTTACCGTATAATTGAGTTGGGCACCCGTCAAGGTTCTACTTGTTTAGTAGATACTTTGACCCATCACAGCTCCAACAGCATAATCACTTGCATCGTACATCAACTCAAAAGGTGTGTTCAAATCATGTGTAATGATTATTAGGGCTAAGATTAACCATTTTTTTAGATCTTTAAAAGCTTCCAAACATGCTTTGTTGAAATCAAATGCTGTATCTTTCTCTAACAACAAACACAGCGGTTTAGAAATTTTTGAAAAATCCTTGATAAACCTTCGGTAAAAACTGACATGGCCTAAGAAACTTCTGACTCCTTTCACATTAATGGAGATTGGTAATTTTTCAATTACGTCCACCTTTGCTTTATCGACTTTAATTCCTCTCTTTGAAATTTTATGCCCTAAGACAATCCCTTTCTTACCCATAAAATGACATTTTTCCCAATTAAGGACAAGATTCGTCTCTTCGCATCTCTTCAGTACCTTAGCTAAATTACTCAAACAAATATCATAAGAGTTACCAAAAATAGAGAAATCATCCATGAAAACCTCAACAAAATTTTCAACCATATCAGTGAATATTGCCATCATGCATCATTGAAATGTTGCAGGTGCATTGCATAAACCAAAAGGCATTCGCCTGAAAGCAAATGTACCGTACGGACAAGTAAATGTTGTTTTATGTTGGTCCTCCAAAGCTACAACTATTTGGTTATATCCTGAATAGCCATCTAAAAACAATAGAATTCATTACCTGCCAGTCGATCTAACATCTGACCCATAAAAGGCAACGAAAAATGGTTCTTTCGATTAGCTTTGTTCAACTTTTTGTAGTCAACACAAATTCTCCAACCAGTAACAGTTCTCATTAGAATCAACTTGTTATGCTCATTTTCAACAATCGTGATTCCACCTTTCCTCGGCACACACTACACCGGGATTACCTAAGAACTATCTGAAATAGGATAGATGATTCCTGCATCTAACCATTTGATCACTTATTTTCTCACAAATTCTTTCATAATAGGATTGACTCTCCTTTGCCCATCAATTTGAGCTTTTTCACCTTCCTCTAAAATAATTTTGTGCATGCAAAAAGAAGGGCTTATACCTCGAATATTAGCTATGGTCCAACCAATTGCTTTCTTAAATTTCTTTAGAACAACAATTAGTTGCTCTTCTTGATCTTTCGTAAATTCTGCTGAAATAATCACAAGCAAAGTAGAACAGTCACCTAAATAAATATCTTTCAAATGGGATGGAAGTACCTTTAGTTCAATTTTAGGTGGTTCTTCGATTGACAACTTGGGTCGCACAACTTCTCTAATTTCTAACTCCAACAGTTCAAACCGTGTGGATTGAATAAAATTTTTCAGATTAGCTTCCATCAAAACCATGTTTTCTTCGCCTTCTTCACCCTTTAAAGGGTCAAACTTTAAAGCTTTCTTTAACGGATCTTCCTCAAAATTGTGTTCCATAGAAACCAAGGTTTCTATTTCTTTCATAACCGAACACTCTTCTGACAGATCAGGAAATTTCATCACTTTAAGAATGTTAAAGGTTACCTGATCATCTTGAACTCGTATGGTGAGTTCTTCTTTCTGCACATCAATTAATGTTCTTCTCGTGGCTAGGAAAGGTCTCCCAAGGATGATCAGCACTTTCTTATCTGCTTCAAAATCTAAGACAATGAAATTAGCAGGAAAAATAATTTATCAACTCTTACTAGAACATCCTCGATCTTTCCGTCGGGATATGTTAAAGATCGATCCGCTAGCTAAAGCGTCACAGTTGTAGGTCTTACTTCACCTATCCTTAGCATCTTGAAAATAGACTTAGGCATCAAGTTGATACTTGCTTCTAAGTCACACAAAGCTTTATCGCAGTAAGATTCACCAATGTTACAAGGTATCGTAAAGCTTCTTGGGTCCGTCATTTTCAGTGGTAGCTTGTTTTGCAAGAACGCACTGCACTCCTTTGTCAGGGCAACAGTCTCATACTCACTCAGTCGTTTCTTCTTGGATAGTATATCCTTCATAAACTTCACATAATTTGGCATTTGGTCTAAAGCCTCTACCAACAGAATATTGATGTGTAACTACTTCAGAACATCCATAAACTTCTTGAATTGAACCTCTTGTTTCTGCTTGTATTGTTGCAATCTTTACGGATAGGAAGGTGATGGAACTTTTGGTTGAATCAAACAACTCTTCTAAGTAGGTAAATTAGCATCCAAAGAAGATGTTAAAGTATCTAAATTCACTAAGTCAAGATTTACCTTGTCAGGCTTTGCAGATTCTGACTCTTTTGGTGTAAGAACTTCAATAGGGAGTTGACTTTCCTCCTTCTCGACAGGCTCATCTTCAACATCAATCAATCGAGGCTCTAGAAATTTACCACTTCGCAATGCCACTGCCTTGATATGCTCTTTACCCAAATTTCTTGGATTCTCAGTACTACTCGGCAAGGTTCTTTGTGGTCTATTACGAAGCCTCGTAGCTAACTACCCATTTGGTTTTCCAAATTTTTCAATGTTGCTACTTGGCTCTAGATCAAAGTATCATTCTTTGCCATGTACACTTTCAACAAGTTCTCCAAGCTGTTTGATGACTCAGCTTGAGGTGGTTTTGGAGCTTGCTGATTAAACCCTTGAGATTGGTTGGGTCTATGATGTATAAAGTTGTTCGATCCATTTCCTTGGTTGCTCCAACAAAATTAGGATGATTACGCTATGAAGGATTGTAGAAGTTGGACTGGGGTCCTTGTCCACTCTTGTTCTGATGTTAATTCCCCACATAGTACACTGACTCAGGATTCAATGGAAAATTCTCAAAAGAAAGACCCTCCCTACAGTACACACAAGAAACTACTTCAAACGGACTTGGTGGCTGAGCTGTAAAATTATTAGCATTATTAGCGGTAAATTGTTTTATCATAGAGGAAATAGATGACACCTGAGATGATAACGAAGTGAGGGCATCAACTTTATGAACTCTGGCTACACGTCTTCCTGAAGCTATTCGATTTGTTGGCCATTGATAATTATTACTTGCAATCCTCTCGATGATCTCATAAGCTTCATTGTAAGACTTAGACAAAATTGCACCATTTGCAGAAGCATCTACCATCAATCTTGTATGCACATTGAGACCATTATAGAATGTCTCAAACTGGATACAATGAGGAATCCCATGATGAGGACACTTCCTAAGTAACTCCTTGAATCGCTCCCAAGCCTCATACAAAGACTCGTCATCTAATTGTTGGAAAGTTGTGATCTCATTCCTCAACTTAGCGTTTTTGCTAGGCGAGAAATACTTAACCAAAAATCTCTCTACTAATTCTTGCCATGTATGTAACACCCCTTACCCAAGACCGTCACTAGAGTCGAGCACGAGGCGTCACCAGACTTATCTTACTAGTTTGGGGCATAAAAATATACTTTTAAAATTAATCACTCACATTTACCCAATATATCCCTAAAAAGGGCCCTCGAGGCCCTAAAACATGCAATTGAAAAGGTTCGGGACCTAACCGAGAACATTAAAAATTTTCCAATTACTTACACAAGTAAAAACAATTTATTTCACTGTTTATAATAAACGTTCCACCTATGTAACAGTCACTAAATTAATTATAACTCGAGTTAGGAAACTCAAAATCTAAATCTGTAAATTTTCCCTAAAACTACACTCATATATTTTCTTACCATAATTTTTCCATAAGTTTTGGTGTGGCCAATTAGTACAGTTTATTAGTTAAAGTCTCCCCTATTTCACAGTCTAGCGAACCTGACCTCTCTTCACTAAAAATAAATTATCTCATTATACATAATCCAGATAATATTTCCGTTTATTTCTAATAAAAATAGACTTACTAAAGAATCTATACATATAAATTATGACTCATAATTCTTTTTTTACAATTTTTAGTGAAATTCTAAATTTGGAATAGGGGATTACGAGGTCAGCCTAAACCAGTCTCACAAGAATTTAAATATCTTAGAATACAGGCTTCCTTTGCTTGCTCTATTTCTTTCATACGAAAATAGACTCAATAAGCTTTAATTATATATCTTATTCACCATTTAGTTCCATTCTTAAAATTTTTAGTGATTTTTTAAAATCACGTCACTGCTACTATCCCAAAACTATTTCATAACCAACTTTTACTCTTTCAAAATTTCTTTGCATTAAACCTCATTTAGGCATACATAACACCAAAACAAGTTCTTAAGCAGCCATTTTAATAGCTAATCATTATCAAGTATTCACATGCCATACTTTAGTCATATCATAAGGGCATACACACAAAATAGCCAAGTCTCTATACATGCCATAACTTAAAACGTTTCGAATCACAAAATACCAAGATAGCCCTTTGATAGTGTGAAACGATCTCCGACGTCCTTACGATTCCCGAGTTGGCTTGGCGATACTATAAAAAGAGAGAAAAGAAAGGGAGTAAGCATAAAGCTTAGTAAGTTTGCATGCAAATAAATAACAACATTCTAAATGAATTATCTCATTCTTATCTTATCAAAACCACTATAACATTTAAACTCAAAATGCATAAGTCTTGAATCTTTACCTGAACCTTTCAGACATGAACTTATCTTACCTTTCCTTTGGTATACTCTTTGAATTTCCCGTTGAACCACTTGGAATACTAAGAATACACGGGTACCTTTCCTTCTTAAACTTACCATTGTCATGTTTTGACATGGTCTTACGTGGTATCCTTGCCTTATGAACGCACCATTGCCATTCCTTAGCATGGTCTTACATGGGATCTTTGCCTTATAGTAACTTATCAATGCCATGTCTTAACATGGTCTTACATGATTTCCTTGCCTTGTAAAACTTACCAATGCCAGGCCTTGGCATGGTCTTACTTGGTATCCTTAAACCCTAATGTCATGACATTTGTATCCTGCACATTCCTAAGGTTCAACCGAGACTTTTAAGTATCATTTCTTCGTCAATTCTTGCTTGAATCATCAAGGAGTAAATTTACAAAATAAACATATAGATTCTGAAAAATAACATCATTAATTATAAATAATAAAATATTGCATTTTTTTACCACAAACTTACCTCGATACAAAATACGATCAAATATTTTGATTTAATCCTCAATCTTTTTCTTTCCTTGATCTAACCTCGAATTTCATTCTTCTTGATCTATAATAGAAAATTTAGCTTATTTAATATTCACATTTATCAAAACAGTCCTTAACTCCAACTTGAGAAAAATTACGATTTTGCCCCTAAACTTTTACATATTTACACTTTTACCCCAAAGCTCGGAAATTAAAATTTATCCCTAATTATTATTTTTTATGACATGTTGATCATTTATTTACCTACGGAAACATCAAATTCTCACTTTAACATGTACTTATGAAAATTAGGTATTTTTACCGATTATATCGTTTTACTCGTTTTCACATAAAATCGCTAAGCTCAAATCGTTTAACATAATTTCAAGCTTCATATTCTACCATAAAACATCAAAATAAACACATTTCACCTATGGGTATTTTTCCAAATATGAACCCTAGGTTAAATTATTGCTAGAATAAGCTAAATCAAGTTACCGGGACTTCAAAAACGTAAAGAACATTAAAAACAGGGCTTGGAATCACTTACTATGGAGCTTGGAAGTTGAAGAAACCCTAGGTATGGTGTCCCTTCGAGTTTCAGCCAACTTGAAGAAGATCGACAACATTTTGCCATCATTTTCCCTTTTTAATCTTTTAATTACCAAATGACTAAAATGCCCTTCATTAAAACTTTAGTTATTTTTATCTATGTATGTCCATTTTTGTCCATGAAAACCTAATGGTCTAATTACCATTTAAGGATCTCTACTTCAATTATGCTCTTTAATTTAATCCTTTCCTATCTAGAACTCATATTTATCAACTTGTTCAAACAAGCCCTAATAGGCAAATTAAACATGTAATTCATAAAATTTTCTATCGATATTCTAAGACATGCATCTAATCACTCGGTAAATTATAAAAATTAATCAGAATAAATTTTTCTATCTCGAATTCGCGGTTTCGCAACTACTATTCCGTTTATGCCCTATTTCGGGATGTTACAATGTAGATATGGAACTTGGTGGCAATAAATTGAGCCATGCTTGTGCTCGATCTCACAACGAGTACAGAAACAACTTCAGCCTCAATGCATCTTCAATCACACCGGCTATCTTGAATGAATCACTCACCTCCATAAACAATCGAAGGTGGAGACATGGATCTTCCGTGGGCATACCACTGAATTGGCTCACCGTTTGGAGCATTTGGAACATCACTAGTTTCAATTCAAATTGGGTTGCCTTAATATCTGGCCTTCTAATTCCTACATTTAGTTCACTTAAAAGTGGCACAGCATATTGTCTGATGCATTGATCCCTATCATCGGAAATGAGGATGGGATTTCGTACATGATCGGCTTCATTACCTTGGTCTTGATTTTGATTTCTAAGGTCCATCTCAACTTGTCTTTGAGCTGTTTGTTCACGTCTTCTTTGTCTGAAAGTTCGCTCAATTTTAGGGTCTATAGGGTGTAAGTCGATAATCCGATCTATGCTCATAAACACCTCGAAAAGAAAATCAAAAAAATTAAAAAAAATAAGTTAATAATGTTAGAAATAAACCAAATTGAAAGTAAATAATTTCACAAAAAATAATGACTATGGCAACAGTTAACAATCCCCGGCAACGACGCTAAAACTTGTAACGCTAGGGTTTGTGCAAGTGTACACAGTCATTATCAAGTAATAAGTAAGTATCGAGTTATCGTATCCACAAGGATTGTATTCGTGCTAAGTGACAAAATTATATTAACAACTTGGTAAATAAAAACACAATTTAATTTGGAAGTGTTGATTAAAACTATGTAAAATTAATCTAAATATAGTGATCCCTAATGTAATTTTTCCTAACTTGTAACTATATGAATGATAGATTTTAGCAGAATTAAACACAATTTGCAACAATTATAACATAAATAAACTAGGACAATTACTTTAATTAAACTCAACTTATCATCAACATGCTTAATAATATTTGGAAAAACATCCCATGGCAACTCGATCTTTCATGAGTTTGGAAACCACACTAGGTCCTTTCAGAATCCTATACTTAGTAAATATGCATTTTACTGACTCTTATTTACTAAGGGTTTCTTAGTATTCGTGTGAGGTAACAGGGACGTCTTAGGTTTGAAACAGTTTAATCACACAAATCTAAAAATTATGCAGATAACAGAGCCTGGTTAGGGTTGTTATGCAACCTGCAATTTAATCGACTTAGGATCTAAATTGAGCATGCACATTTCAATTATGTGTCCACTAGCTGTCATCTGGTTAGGATTGCTCAGCTAATTCTGGTGTATTTCAATCACGTATGAACGAAATACAAACTTGATTTTGATTGAAAACATGATCGATTAAGGTACAAACATTATAAGCATGAATCTGATAAATATTATTTAATCAAAGCAACCATCCTAGCTTAAATAAAATTAAGCTATCTTTGTTGTAAACAAGAACAAAGAACACATAGCAAACATTTTTAGATTTAATTAAAGAAAAGAAAGATTAAACCCAATTCAAAGTGGTTGTCACCCAAGACTTTGAACGGTGATCGCTTCTTCGTTCCTTCGCTTTGCTCCTTTGTTGATGGCTCTCCAAGGTGGCCAACAAAGGGCTCTTTAAGAGGTTTAATGGCTAAAATCTCTATGAAGAGATGAGGCTTAGGCGTGGGAAGAGAGAAGAATTGAGAAAGGAGAGAAAATGATGAATGGTGAGGAATTGAGGGATGATGGATGAATGAATGAAGGGGTCTTATTTATAGGTGAGGAGAGGGGGCTAGTTTGCTAAAAATAGGAGGTTTCATCTCTTCAAACAAATTCAATGGGTGATCGGCCATGAATTGAGGAAATTGAGTTAATTTTTGCTTGATTTTTGCTCAATTCAAGTGCCACAACAACTCAGGACTGAGACTCGATCAAGTGCAAGTCTTCAGGCAAATCTCTAATTTCTTGAACATTGCAAGGACCTTGTGCAATTAAACCAAAAAGTGGTTTATGGACAGCCATGTGCAACTGAATTTTGGGTTGACTTGGTCCTCAATTTGGACAGTTTTGTAACCCAACAAAGCTATCAGACCTGTCCAAAATAAATCAACAAGTTAGAGGAACAAAGAATAAAATTTATCCACTTTAATTAATTAATTAAAACCCAATTTATTAATGAGATATTTACAAATGAATTATTAAATATAATCTTATAATTTTTATTTAATTTAATCATTCATGACCCACTTTCTGTCTTAAAAATAAATATGTTCAAATTAATATAAAATAAGCCATTTATTGTATGAAAACTATATAATAAAGCATAAATCACATTTTAATAATTTCTATGTCCTAATTTCATATTTTCACATATTTTATTAATTTATTAAATAATTACCTAGTTTTAACATTGAATTTTAATAAAAAGGTGATGAATTACATAGGAAAAATCCTATATATTTTTCGGTTTACAAAAAGGGGTGAGTTTACGTAAACCCATTGAGTAATCCCCACAGAAACATGCATACAATCAGAATAACAATTATCAGTCAAATGCAGTCTGGGGCCTAAGCCCATTACAAATTTAGATATAGTTTAGGCCTTAGCCCATTTACAATTTCAGTTATAAATGCATATTCGAGCCTTAGTGCAGGCCAAAACAGATACAGTCAAATAATCATAACAGTAATCAGATCCTACCCCTAGCTTTTACACACCATCTCCGACTATCCCTACACACCATGTAGGGTTTAAAACACCCACTCATCCCTACATACCATGCTGTACCGAAATGCGGCACATATTAGTATAAATTGCAGCTGAGCTGCCAGATAATAGGCATGAATGCCTTTCAGTACACTTCCTCCAATAATCAATCATCCCACCCCATATGCAGATGCAACCGTATAGAATAACATGCTTTTATACAATTATCAGTCATACATATAAATTAGTAAACATACGTATATTAGTTATGCTCAATACATAAATTAGATATTTAAATCATATAATTTAGGGTCTAAGTAGCCCTTATCAACCCTACAGTAGGTTTACAGTCGATTTGGATGACCCGTGCAACCCTAGGATTCATTTCAGATAAATGGATCCACACGCCCATGTGGCTTGCCCTTATGCCTGTGTGGATCACACGGCCTGGCCCAAAAACCCACACTCCCGTGTAGGTTACCCGTGTGGACTCACACGGCCTAATTCGGTCTAGCCCGTGTGTCATACACGGCTACACCTGGCCATCACACAGCCATGTCCAACGCACGGCCTGGCCTTCATCAAACATACTGTAACACCCCAAACCCGGTCTGGATGCTATGGCCAAATCTGGCGATGTCACATGATAGCGTGTTTGAAAACTAAGTTGATACGATAACATTGTTTCCATTTAATTACTCTTCTATATCTCTTATAATCCAAAATCGCCTACTTGTTTAATCGATTGTTTTAAGCATAATTCATTGAGGAAGCTTTAGAAACCATTTATTTTAAGAAAAACTGAGATAATTAAGTAAATCTATTCACTTTAGGAAAACCCCTTCGCTTTAGTGAAAACTATTTGTTCGTTGAGTTTGCGCAGTTATAAAATCCATAAAAACCCAATAAAAACCCGCAATTAAGAAAGTAGTCCAAAAGTCCCAAAATTACATCAAAACCAGCCAAATAAAAATTTACAAACCATAAATGTGGATAGTTCAGTCTAATAACCGTGTGGCCACCACTGAGTCCTCTGCCGCATTGATCCGTCTCAGACTGGGGATTACCTGTACACAATAAACAAAAGGGTTGAGTTTACGTAAACTCAGTGCGTAATCCCACATAAACCAAGCATATAGTCAGACACAGTAAATAGTCAATGCAATCTAGGGCCTAAGCCCATTACAATTTCAGTAGCAGTTTGGGTCTTAGCTCATTTCAGTAACAGTCATGCATACAGTAATCGGTAAACAGAGTCCTACCCACCAGCCTCTACACTCTATCTCCGTCCATCTCTACACTCCATGTGGGGTTTAAAACACCCATCCGTCCCTACACTCCAAGTTGCACTGAATGCGGCACATAACAGCATAATGCAGCTGAGCTGCCAGATAATAGGCTTAAGAGCCTTTTAGTACACTTCATCCAAATATCAACAACCCAACACAATGCAATGCAACATACAGTATATGACATGTTATTACATGTTTATCACTTATACATATAGTTTAGTATACATGCATAAAATTATCATACTCAGTACATTCATCATATGTTCAGTTTACACATTTAAGCGTCTAGGTAGTGCTTACTAACCCTACAGTAGGTTCTGTAAACTGAAAAATATATAGGATTTTTCCTATATAAGTCATCACCTTTTTGCTTAAATTTATTACTAAAACTTAGTAATTGTTTATTAAATTAATGAAATATGTGGAAAAATGAAATTAGGACATGGAAATTATTAAAATGTAATTTTATGTGTTATTATATGGTTTTTATGCATAAAATGGCTTATTTTATATTAATTTGAGCATATTATGTTTTTAAGTTATAAAGTGGGCCATGCATGATTTACTTTAATAATAAAATATAAAGTTATATTTAATAAATTATTTCTATATGTTTCATTAATAAAATTGGGCATAATTAATTAAGTAAAATTAATTAATTAAAGTGGTTAATTAGCATTGTTTGGTCCCCTGATTTTTCTATTATTTTCAGACAAGTGGGAGAGCTTTAATTCAATTACAATGCCGTCCCAATTGAACTAAATTAGCCCCTAATTTTGGCTGCACATGGAGGTTAATAAATCAACATTTGGGTTAATTGCATGAAGTCCCTGAAGATTTAAAGAAATCAGAGATTTACCTGAAGATTCACTGGAGACTGAGTCTTGCTCCTGCATGATGTGGCACATGAATCAAGCTAAAAATCAGCCACCTTACCTACATGTATGGCCAGCCACACTTGGAAGGATTTGAAGTGGATGAACACTTATTTTTTTTTGGTAAACTCACACCCCAACCTCACCTATAAATAAGACCCTTCACCCCACTTCTCAAATCATCCCTCATTCATCCATTCTCTTCTCTTCTCTCATTTTCTCTCAATTCTCTCTTCTCCCCATGCCATCCACCATCATTCCTTAAGATGTTTTAGCTATTTAGCCTATCAAGAAACCTTGGTTGGCCACCTCGGAGAGCCATCAGCAAAGGAGCAAGCAAGAGTCGAAGGAGTTCTCACCATTCAGAGTCTTAGGTGACAGCTGTCTGAATAGGGTTTCATCTTTCTTTTCTTAAATTTAATTTGAATGTTTGCTATGAGTTCTTTGTTCTTGTTTTCAAAAATGATAGCTTAATTTTATTTAAGCTAGGATGATTATTTTAATTAAATAATATTTATTTGATTCATGCTTAAAATGTTTATGCCTCAATCGATCATGTTTTCAATTAAAATCAAGTCTGTCTTTCATTCATACGTGATTGAAATGCACCTGAATTAGCTGAGTGATCCTAACCAAATGACGGCTAATGAACACACATAATTGAAATGTGCATGCTCAATTTAGATCATTAAACTGATTAAATTGTAAGTTGCATAACATCCCTAGTATGACTCTGTTATCTGTATAGTTTTTAGATTTGTGTGATTAAATTGTTTCATACCTTAATCCATCCCTGTTACTTCACATGAATACTAAGAAATCCTAAAATGGTTTTCAAACTCATGAAAGGTCGAGTTGCTATGGAATGTTTTTCCGAATGTTATTAAGCATGTTGAAAATAGATTAAGTTTAATTAGAATAGTTATCCTAGTTTATTTATGTTAGAATTGTTGCATATCGTGTGAAATTTGCTAAAATCTATTTCATTCATATAGTTGCATACTTAGGATATAGTTGCATACTTAGGATAATTTGCATCAGGGATCATTGCATCTAGTTATTCTTTTTAATCATCACTACCAATCAAATTGAGTTTTTATTCACCGAATTGCTAATATAATTTTATAATTAATTGACTTTGCACTAATGCAATCCCTGTAGAGATGATAACTCTTTATACTTACTTATTACTTGAACGACTGTGTACACTTGCACAAACCGACCATTACAAGTTTTTGGTGCCGTTGTCGGGGATTGTTAATTGTCGCCAGAGTTATTTTTTGTGAAATTATTTATTTTCAATTTGGTTTATTGTTAACATTACTAACTTATTCTTTTTAATTTTGTGAATTTCTTTCAGAAGTTTATGAGCATAGATCAGATTATCGATTTACTCCCTGTAGACCATGAAATCGAGCGGACATTTAGACAAAGAAGACGTGAACGAATAGCCCAAACACAAAATGAGATGGACCTTGGAAATCAAAATCAAGACCAAGGTAATGAAGTCGATCATCCACGAAATCCCATTCTCATCACCGATGATAAGGACCGATGCATCAGACAATATGCTGTGCCACTCTTCAATGAGTTGAATCCAGGAAAAAGAAGGCCAGATATTGAGGCAACCCAATTCGAATTGAAATCGGTGATGTTTCAAATGCTACAAATGGTGGGCCAGTTCAGTTGTATGCCCACAGAAGATCCATATCTCCACCTTCGATTGTTTATGGAGGTGAGTGATTCATTTAAGATAGCCGGTGTGACTGAGGACGCACTGAGGCTGAAGTTGTTCCCGTACTCGTTGCGAGATTGAGCACGAGCATGGCTTAATTCTTTGCCACCAAGTTCCATATCTACATTGCAATAATTAGCAGAGAGATTTTTGGTTAAGTATTTCCTGCCTAGCAAGAACGCTAAGCTAAGGAACGAGATCACAACTTTCCAACAAGTAGATGACGAGTCTTTGTATGAGGCTTGGGAGCGATTCAAAGAGTTACTTCGCAAGTGCCCTCATCATGGGATTCCGCATTGTATTCAGCTGGAGACATTCTATAATGGTCTCAATGCGCATAAGAGATTAATGGTAGATGCTTCTGCGAATGGTGCAATTTTGTCTAAGTCTTATAATGAGGCTTATGAGATCATCGAAAGGATCGCAAGCAACAACTATCAATGGCCAACAAATCATACAGCTTCAGAAAGACGTATAGCCAGAGTTCATGAAGTTGATGCCCTTACTTTAGGAAGACGTGTAGCCAGAGTTCATGAAGTTGACGCCCTCACTCCATTATCAGCTCAGGTATCGTCTATCTTCTCGATGTTGAAATAGTTTACCGCTAACAACTCTAATAATTTTACAGCTTAGCCGCCAAGTCCGTTTGAACGAGTTTCCTGTGTATATTGTGGGAAGGGTCATTCTTTTGAGAATTGTCCATCAAATCCCTAGTCAATATATTTTGTGGGGAACCAGTAGCAAAATAGGAGTGGACAAGGACCCCAGTCCAACTTCTACAATCCTTCATGGCGTAACCATCCTAACTTTTCTTGGAGCAACCAAGGAAATGGACCAAACAACTTTATGCAGCAGAAACCCAACCAATCCCAATGGTATATTTAATAAGCTCCAAGGCCAGCCCAAACTGAGTCATCAAATAGTTTGGAGAACTTATTAAAGGCATACATGGTGAAGAATGACGCTTTGATCCAAAGCCAAGCAGCAACACTGAAGAATTTGGAGAACCAAATGGGTCAGTTAGCTACAGAGCTTCACAATAGACCGCAAGGAACTTTGCCGAGCGATACTGAGAATCCAAGAAACTTAGGTAAAGAGCATATCAAGGTAGCGGCATTACGAAGTGGTAAAGTTCTGGAGCCCCAAGTGATTGATGTTGAAGATGATCCTACGAGGAAAGAGGAAAGACAACCAGCCGCTAAAATTCCAACACCAAAAGAGTCAGAATCTGCCAAGTTTGACAAGGTAAATCCTAACTTAGTAAATTAAGATACTTTAATATCTTCTTTGGATGTAGATTTATCTATTCAGAAGAGTTGATCCAACCTAAAGTTCCATCACCTCTATATCCGCAAAGATTGCAGCAACATAAGCAGAAACAGGAGGTGCAGTTTAAGAAGTTTCTTGATGTTTTGAAACAGCTACACATCAACATCCCGTTGGTGGAGGTTTTAGAACAAATGCTGAACTATATAAAGTTTATGAAGGATATACTATCCAAAAAGAAACAACTGAGTGAGTATGAGACTGTTGCTTTAACAAAGGAGTGCAATGCGTTCTTGCAGAAGAAGTTGCCACCGAAGTTGAAGGACCCAGGAAGTTTTACGATACCCTGCAACATCAGTGAATCGTATAGTGGTAAAGCTTTGTGTGACTTAGGAGAAAGTATCAACTTGATGCGTAAGTCCATTTTCAAGATGTTAGGAGTAGGTGATGTATGACCTACAACTGTGACGCTTCAGCTAGTAGATCGATCTATAACCTATCCTGAAGGAAAGATCGAGGATGTTTTGGTAAGAGTTGATAAATTTATTTTTCCCGTTGATTTCATTATCTTAGATTTTGAAGCAGATATGGAAGTGCCGATCATCCTTGGAAGACCATTCCTAGCTACGGAAAGAATGTTAATTGATGTACAGAAAGGCAAACTCGCTATGCGAGTTCAAGATGATCAAGTAACTTTTAACATTCTGAAAGCAATGAAATTTCCCGATTGAGCAGAAAAGTGTTCAGTTATGGAAGAAATAAAGACCTTGGTGTCTATGGAAAGATATTGTGAAGAAGATCCATTGGAGAAAACCTTAGATTTTGACCCTTTGGAGGATGAAGAAAGCGAAGAAAACATGGTTGTGATGGAAGCCAATTCGAGGAAGTTTATTCAGACCACACGGTTTGAACTATTGGAGTCAGAAGTCAGAGAATTTATTCAACCCAAGTTGTCAATCGATGAACCACCTAAACTCGAGCTAAAGGTACTCCCTTCCTATTTGAAATACGTTTATTTAGGTGATTGTTCTACTTTGCCTGTGATTATTTCAACAGACCTAACGGAAGATCAAGAGGAGAGACTAATTACTGTTCTAAGGAGATTCAAAAAAGCAATTGGTTGGACCATAGCTGACATTCGAGGTATAAGCCCTTCTTTCTACATGCACAAAATCATTTTAGAGGAGGGTGAAAGAGCTCGAATTGATAGGCAAAGGAGACTTAATCCGATTATGAAGGAAGTGGTGAGAAAGAAGGTAATCAAATGGTTAGATGCGGGAATCATCTACCCTATTTCAGATAGTTCATGGGTAAGTTCGGTGCAGTGTATGCCAAAAAAAGAGGGATCAAGATTGTTAAAAACGAGCATAACGAGTTTATTCCAACGAGAACTATTACTGGGTGGAAGATCTGTATTGATTATAGAAAACTGAATAAAGCTATCCGGAAGGACCATTTTCCATTGCCTTTTATGGATTAGATGTTAGATCGACTGGCAGGTAACGAATTTACTGTTTCTTGGATAGATATTCGGGATACAACCAAATAGTTGTAGCTCCGGAGGACCAACATAAGACAAAATTTACTTGTCCGTACAGTACATTTGCTTTTAGACGAATGCCTTTCGGTTTATGTAATGCACCTGCAACTTAGGATTGTGCACACTTGTCGTGTTAAATTTGCTAAAATCTATTTCATTCAAATAGTTCCATACTTAGGATAATTTGCATTAAGGATCATTGCATCTAGTTATTCTTTTTAATCATCACTACCAATCAAATTGAGTTTTTATTCACCGAATTGCTAATATAATTTTATAATTAATTGACTTTACACTAATACAATCCTTGTGGAGGCAATAACTCTTTATACTTACTTATTACTTGAACGACTGTGTACACTTGCACAAACTGACCGTTACAGGTTCACAGTCAACTTGGGAGACCCGTGAAACCTTAGAAAACATTTCAGTTCAATGGGCACACACGCCTATGGGTGTGTAGGCCTACACGTCCCAATTTAGCCTTGGCTGTGTGGATCACACGGCTTGGCCCAAAATCTCACATGCCCATGTGGACTACCCGTGTGGCCCCACATGCCCGTGTAGCCCACACGGCCCAATTTAGTCTAACCCGTGTGTTACACACGGCCTACATGGCCATCACACGATCGTGTCTTGCGCATACGGCCTGGCCTTGTTGATCACACGCCCGTGTCCTAGCACACGGCCTAGCACACGAGCGACCACGTGTGGCGTCGACAGTGAGATTTATGGCTTTCGCTGAAACCCTATTTTCTACGTTTTTGAGTACACACTTGGTATCAATTAGATGTAGAAACACTCCCGAGATATCCAGTACCTATAATTGATTAGGAATCACTGAATTAATCATTTTAAAATCGAATTAAAACCAAACCCGTATCCAGATACCCATCCATTGAGCAACTACAACTTACCCTCGTTCGAACAACAGAAATCCCACACACTTATATCGTCGATGAATGATCTTTAACCCCTCAATTAACTCATAAAACCAACCAGAACCCCTCTTTAACCAATATTGAGAAGAATGTTAAGATTAAACAAAAAAAACAAAAGCTTACCGAACGTGTGAAACTATGCTGCACGCCTAAAACGAATTGGAAATGAAGTTGAAAAGAGAAAGGAGAGGAAAAAGCAGATTTTGGCTAAAGGGAGAGGGGAAACCAAAGTAAAAATTAACAGGATGATGGAGAAGCACAAACGTTAGATGGAAGAGTAGTTTTGGAAAATAAAACAAAATTAAAATTCAATCAGATTTTCCCAACTCCCAATTACTACTCAATCCCAACTATTTTAGTATTTGTAAACCACTAAAACTCTACCTGACAGCCGAGCCAAAACAATAAACTCCCTTGCTCCCATAGGGATTCGAACACAAGACCTCCCATACACCAACACTCAACTTAACCTCCAGACCAGCAAGCCCATTCTGATGGTATTTTACAAATAATTAAACTTAGGCCTACTGAGCAAGGTTAAGGCTTTATTCAGAAAAATTCAAAATTTTGCCAAAGGCATGGCTTAAACTTGGAACCTCTCACACACACC
This sequence comes from Gossypium stocksii, assembly GCA_020496765.1. Classification (NCBI taxonomy): domain Eukaryota; kingdom Viridiplantae; phylum Streptophyta; class Magnoliopsida; order Malvales; family Malvaceae; genus Gossypium; species Gossypium stocksii. Next base: position 33,711,903 of record CM035627.1, read on the forward strand.
CGGAACACTTGACTACTGAAGCAGACAGATGTTTGTGTCACATTTTCATAGAAGAAAAAATAAAAAATTTGGGGCGTTACAACTCTACCCCCTAAAAGAAAATTTCAGCCTCAAAATTTACCTAGTTAGAACAGATGAGGATACTGCTGATGCATCGAATCCTCAAGTTCCCATGTGGCCTCCTTAACACTATGATTTTGCCACAGAACCTTCACTAGTGGAATAGACTTCCTCCTCAGAACTTTAACATTGCGATCCAGAATTTGAACCGGCTCCTCCTCAAAGGTCAGGTCTGGCCTAACCTTGATCTCCTTAACAAGGACAATATGAGTAGGATCGGAGCAGTAGCGCTTCAACATCGAGACGTGAAATACATCATGAATGCGGTTTAGCTCTGGAGGTAGCTCCAACTGATAAGTGATGGGTCCCACTCGCTTCAGAATTCGGTAAGGCCCAATAAACCTAGGGTTCAACTTGCCCTTGCGACCGAACCTCAAAACCTTTTTCCATGGCAAGACCTTGAGAAATATTAAGTCCCCCATAGCATACTCAATCTCACGCCTCTTTAGATCCGCATAAGATTTCTGCATATTCAATTTGACGCTGCTTTCAGACAATCACGAATCACTTTCACTTTTTCTTTGTCTCTTTAATTAAATCGACCCTGTGAATCTTATTCTCACTAAGTTCAGTCTAGTACAACAGTGTTCGACACTTACGACCATAGAAAGCCTCGTAAGGTGCCATTTTAATACTCGGTTGAAAGTTGTTATTATACGCAAATTCAATCAACGGAAAATATTTTTCCCACGTACCTTCAAACTTAAGAATGCAGCATCGCAACATATCCTCGTGTATCTAAATAATCTGCTTAGATTGACCATCCGTTTGCAGATGAAATGTGGTACTGAAATGTAGCTTTGTACCCAGTGCATCTTGCAGTTTCTTCCAAAACCAAGATGTGAACCTCAAATCCCTATCCGAAACAATAGAAATAGGTACCCCGTGCAATCTCACAATCTCAGATATATATAACTCAGCTAACTTATCGAGCGAGAAATCCATTCTTACCAGAAGGAAATAAGTTGTTTTCGTCAATCTGTCAACTATAACCGAGATCACATCTTTCTTTCTTAAAGATAGGGGCAATCCCGACACAAAATCCATAGTCACTCTATCACATTTCCGCTTAGGAATCATAATCGGCTGCAATAAACCAAATGGCACCTGATGCTCAGCTTTAACTTGCTAACAAATCAAACATTTAAAAACGAACTCTGAGTTGTCACATTTCATACCAGGCCACCAATAAAGCTGTTTCAAGTCATTATACATTTTCGTACTTCTTGGGTGAACAGATAAACAACTACTGTGTGCTTCTTTCAAAATCATCTGAATCAACTCTAAATTTCTCAGAACACATATTTGGCCTCTAAATCTCAAACAATCATCATAATCAACTTGAAACTCTGAATCAGTGTTCGAATCACATTGAGCTCATTTTGTTAACATTTCATTATCAACTTTCTAAGCTTCACAAATCAACAGTAAAAACAATGGTCTCACTTTAACTCAATTACAATCGAACCATCATCAGATAGGCTATCTGATTATTCATCGTACGTAGAGTGAATAAAGATTTCCGGCTCAAAGCATCAGCAACAACATTGGCTTTTCCCAGATGATCGTTAATTACTAACTCATAGTCTTTTAGCAATTCTAACCATCTCTGTTGCCGCAAATTCAAATCTTTTTGAGTGATCAGATATTTCAAGCTCTTGTGATCGGTATAGATGTAGAATTTCTCACCAAACAGATAGTGACGCCATATTTTCAATGGGAACACAATCACAGCTAATTCAAGATCGTACGTTGGATAATTCTTTTCGTACGGCTTTAACTGTCTCGAGGCATAAGTTATTACTTTGCCTTCTTGCATTAACACACATCCCAAACCATTCAATGATGCATCACTGTATAGTATGAATTCTTTGCCCGTTTCATGCTGAATCAACATTGGTGCTTTTGTCAACAATGTTTTCAACTACTCAAAACTCTGTTGGCACTTTTCTGACCACTCAAACCTGACATCTTTTTGTAGCAGCCGTGTCATAGGAGTTGCAATCATAGAAAATCCTTTTATGAATCGTCGATAGTAGCCTACTAAACCCAGGAAACTACAAACTTTAGATATATTTCTCAGAGGCTTCCAGTCTATAATTGTAGAAAACTTACTCGGATCGACTCGAATACGATCAGTTGATACTATATGCCCAAGAAATCCTACCTCACATTGCCAAAACTCACATTTACTGAACTTTTCATACAATTGTTTATCTCTCAAGGTTTGCAATACAATTCTTAGATGCTCAACATGCTCCATCTCATCACAAGAGGAAATCAAAATATCGTCAATGAACAAAATAACAAATCAATCTGAATATGGTCTGAAAATCTGATTCATCAAATCCATAAAAACAGCAGGAGTATTCGTTAGTCCGAAAGGCATAACTAAAAACTCATAGTGTCCGTTAGAAACACAAAAATTTATATACTTTTTCATACCCGTTTTTACTTAAAATCGTGCAGTTTCGGTAAAACTCTTGTCGAAAAATAATTAATTTTATTAAATTAATTAAATTATACTAAAAATATGAACATATTAAATTTTAGTCAATTGTATAATTATTTTTGGTGAATTTTGATTATTTTCGACAGATTCGAGCAAAGGAGCAAAAATTGGCTCGGCAGACACTGCTAGAAGCACAAAACTGAGAAGTAATTTGGAGTATCAAGGCGAATTAATTTTCACCCTAAGACGGTCTAAAAATATGTGTATTAATTCATAAAATAATTAATTTTAATTTATACTCAATTAATTTGGGTTAATAAATTATTATTAATTAAATTATGAAAGAAAGGGGTTCAGTTGAACCGAACTGATTAAACCGAACCAGCCACAAATTGGACAGCCCAAAACCGTCCAAGTGCTGACCCAATTCAGCTCATTAGCTGAATAATTAAGCTGCAAAAGCCCTTGAAGACTTGTTAAAGTTGCATTCAAGCCCCTCCACTAATTGTGGCTTTATAGATTTGCCCCAAGCCTAAAATAGCAAAGTTGAAACTCTCGACTTTGCCATGTGTGTGGCCGGCCAAGGGAGGTCTCTTAAGCTGATTATTTCTTCTATTTTTAGCTGTCATATTCAGCTATAAAAGCCGCCCTTGGCTGATCATTCAAAGCATCACTCACTCCCTCATTCTCTCATTCACTCTTCTTCTCTCTATTCTCTCTTTTCTCCAAAAATTCCCTTGCTCTTGTGCCAATTTCTCCTCTTGGGAAAGAGGTTCTCATCAACCATTTGGAGCTGCAATTGGGTGTTCAAAAGCCACCTTGGTAGCTGAGGACAACGGAAGAATGAAGAACGGAGCATGCTAGTCAAGCCACGGAGAAACACTGGATTTGATTCTTGTTCCCTATCTTTTTAATTTTTGTTGTTGTTTTGACAAACATGTTTATGAATATTTATGCTATTGAAATGGTTAATTTAATTAATTTAGCTTGAATTTAATTTGTGTTAGGTTGATTGTATTTCGTCTACTTAAATTGTTAAAATTGTGTTTATTTTTTTAGGCCTCGGTAAATTGCTTGATCAAGTAAAATCATGCCTAAGTTATTCTTGCATTATAATTGTTAGATAACTAATGAATTAATTATTTAAATGGATTGAAATTGTAATTAATGGACACAGTACTTAATCAGTGCATGTTTATTCTTCTAAGGTAGCTGAATATTAAATTAGTATTGTATTTGGCGATACATATGCCTTGCATAACTTGCAAGATTTTTGTGATTAAATTGTTTCAAGGTAAGGGAATCTTGTTACCTCACATAGTCTTTTATATGCTTATTAGGTTAATTAATCGTTCGAATTGACATAGGAATATGAAAGAGATTATTTAGGTTAATAAGTATGTATGTGCAACAACAGGTTTGCTTATTGAAATATGTATTATCTATTGAATTGGCATAGGGATATGTCAAGAGATGAATGGATTTTTGGTAGGTAAATATGTTCATAAGTTAGCAAATTACCAGGTTGCCGTGAAATTATTATGTTCATAAGTTAGCAAATTACCGGGTTGCCGTGAAATTATTCGTAACAGCATGAACATAAGTTAATAATTCTAAGTTAAGAAGTGAAATTGATCTAACACAAGTAAGCCATATTGATTAAATTCATATTTTGAAATCGTGCAATAGAACTTTTATTTTTATTTTCTTTAATTTGTTTATTTTACTTAGTTTTAAACCATAGTTTTTAATTAGTCTTTTTAACAAATTATTTTTACCTCACCAAAGTGTTTTAAATTACTTTCATAAATAATTCTTTTCACAGTCCCTTATGATAACTCGACATTTACTTGTCACTTTATTACATGTTACGATTGTGAACACTTGCACATTTTCGTCGTTCCAAGTTTTTGGCACCGTTGTCGGGACTGTTTTTAAAAAGTCATTATTTGTGAATTTGTTTTTGCATTTTGGTTTATTTTTCTATTTAATTTTTACTTAATTAATTTTTCTCTAATTATTTCAGGTGTTTATGAGTATTGACCGAATTATCGATTTACTCCCTATAGACCCTGAGATAGAACGAACTTTTCAATAGCATAGTAGACAAGCAAATTAGAGAAGGACTGAAGAGATGAATTTCGAGAATATGAATCAAGGAAATGGAGCAAACCCTGCTCAAAATCTTATCCTTATTGCTGATGATAGGAATAAAGCCTTAAGACAATATGCCGTGCCAATATTCAATGATCTTAACCCAGGAATTAGGAGACCCAAAATCGAGGCACAACAATTCGAGCTGAAGCCAGTCATGTTCCAGATGCTTCAGACATAGTAAGCCAATTCAGTGGAATGCCTAGCGAAGACCCTCACCTGCACTTGAGACTGTTCATGGAGGTGAACGACTCTTTCAAGTTAGCTAGAATACCCGAAGATGCATTACGATTGAAGCTATTCCCATATTCGCTAAGGGACAGAGCGCGAGCCTGGTTGAACTTATTGCCGCCGAACTCAATTTCCACATGGCAAGAGTTAGCAGAAAGATTCCTTATGAAGTATTTCCCGCCTAGGAAGAATGCTAAGTTGAAGAACGAAATTACTGCCTTCCAACAAATGGATGATGAGTCCTTGTATAAGGCATGGGAAAGATACAAAGAGTTATTACGAAAGTGCCCTCATCATGAAACCTACATTGCATTCAACTTGAGACATTTTATAATAGTCTCAACGCTTACACAAGGATGGTAGTGGATGCTTCTGCTAACGGTGCTATCCTTTCTAAGTCTTATAATGAGGCTTATGAAATTATTGAGAGGATTTCCAGCAACAATTATCAATGGCCAACCAATTGAGTAGCGTCCAAAAGACGAGTTGCTAGAATACATGAAGTAGACGCTCTTACTTTACTCGTATCTCAGGTATCATCAGTATCCTCAATGCTTAAAAATCTTACTACTAATGGGTCTAATAGTTTTACAGCACAACCACCTAATCAATTTGAGAATATAGCCTGTGTCTATTGTGGGGAAGGGCATTTGTTTGAAGAATATCCATCGAACCCAGAATCCATGTACTACATAGGTAACTAGAACAAAAATTGAGGAAGGCAAGGCTGCAATCCAATTATTATAACCCATCGTGGCGAAATCACCTCAATTTTTGCTGGAGTAACCAAGGGGCCGGAACCAATAACACTTACGCCCAACCTAAACCAACCCAGCTGCCTAGTTTTTCTCAACAAGTTAAGAAACCAGCTCAAGCTGAGTCATCCAATAGCTTAGAGAATTTATTGAAGGCATACATGGCAAAAACGATGCCACTCTAAGGAATTTAGAGAATCAAGTGGGCCAGCTCGCTACTAAACTCAAGAACAGACCAGAAGGTGCTTTACCTAATGATACAGAGAATCCGAGGAATCCAGGGAAGGAGCATTGCAAAGTGTTGACATTGAAGAGTGGAAAGACGTTAGAGCCCAACACCATCGAAGTTGAAAAGGAGTAAGCTAATGCTCAAAACTCAGAGGAAGTTCAACTGAGTGTTGAAGTTCTAGTTTCACCAGAACAAAAATCTACAAAACCCGACAAGGTAACTTCAGAACCAGCTAATTCTGATAAACTAACCACTCCATTAGATGTAGAGTTGCCACAGAAGACGAATCAACCATTACCAATTCCAGTAAAGAAACCACCGCCACTCTACCCTCAAAGACTTCAAAAGTAAAAGCAAGAGATTCAATTTAATAAATTCCAAAATGTACTCAAGCAACTTCATATCAACATCCCGTTGGTCGAAGCACTTGAGCAAATGCCAAATTATGCCAAGTTCATGATATCCGGTCTAAAAAGCAAAGACTTGGAGAATTTGAGACGGTAGCTCTGATGAAGGAATGCAGTGCATATCATCAAGACAAACTACCCCCAAAATTGAAGGATCTTGGATGTTTTACCATACCTTGCAACATTGGAGCAACATATTGTGGTAAGGCATTATGTGACTTACGTGCGAGTATCAACTTGATGCCTATGTCGATATTTAGAAAATTGGGGATAGGTGAAGTTAGACCAACTACGGTTACACTTTAACTAGTAAATCAATCCTTAGCACATCTAGAAGGAAAAATTGAGATGTATTGGTACGTGTAGACAAATTTATCTTTCCTGCTAATTTTGTGATTCTAGACTTTGAAGCAGACAAAGAAGTGCCAATTATCCTAGGAAGACCATTCTTAGCAACCGGAAGGACCCTTATTGATGTGCAGAAGGGCGAGCTTATTATGTATGTTCAGGATGATCAGGTAACATTTAATATTTTTAAGTCAATGCGATTTCTTGACACAATTGATGATTGTTCCGCAGTATCCAATTTAGAGGATTTAATAGTGGAGAAGGAACTCAACTATGTTGAGGATCCGTTGGAACGAATTCTGACATCAGACCCTCCGAATGATGAAGAGGAGGATGGAGACTTAGCTTTGCTAGAAGCTAATCAAAAGGGATTTAATCTGCAATCCCGTTTTAAATCTTTGGAATTAGAGAAAAGGGATTACACCCAACCGAAAACGTCAATTAAGGAGCCACCTAAATTAGAACTCAAGGTATTACCTTCACATTTAAAATATGTTTATTTAGGTAACGCTTCTACTCTGCCTGTGATTGTTTCAGTAGAATTAACTACTAAACAAGAAGAGAAACTTATCCTTGTATTGAAACAATTTAAGAAGGCTATTGGATGGACCATAGCCGATATTCATGGTATTAGTACATCCGTTTGCATGCACAAAATCATATTAGAAGATGGCGAGAATGGGACAATTGATGGACAACGAAGACTGAGCCCCATTATGAAAGATGTAGTAAAGAAGGAAATTATAAGTGGTTAGATGTAGGTATAATTTACCCCATCTCAAACAGTTCATGGGTAAGTCCAGTCCAGTACGTGTCGAAGAAAGGAGGTATCATGGTCATCAAGAACGAGAAAAATGAGTTGATACCAACTAGAACGGTTATGGGATGGAGAATTTGCATAGATTTCTAGAACCAGAAGCTGAAAAAGGCGACTAGGAAAGATCACTTTCCTTTGTCGTTCTTGGACCAGATGATGGATAGACTCGCGAGGCGAGACTAGTACTGTTTTCTCGATGGATACTCGGGGTATAATTAGATTACAGTAGCATCAAAAGATCAACACAAGACAACATTCACCTGCCCGTACGGTACATTTGCATTTAGATGTATGTCATTTGGTTTATGTAATGCACCTGCTACATTTCAAAGATGTATGATGTCTATTTTAACTGACATGGTTGAGAAATATTTGGAAGTTTTTATGGATGATTTTTCAGTATTCGGAGATACTTATGATGATTGCTTAACCAATCTAGCCAAGGTACTAAGGCGATGCAAAGAAACAAACCTAGTACTCAACTGGGAAAAGTGTCATTTCATGGTACAATAAGGGATTGTTCTAAGGCATTGAATATCAAGACATGAGATCGAGGTAGATAAAGCAAAGGTAGATGTATGTCATTTGGTTTATGTAATGCACCTGCTACATTTCAAAGATGTATGATGTCTATTTTAACTGACATGGTTGAGAAATATTTGGAAGTTTTTATGGATGATTTTTCAGTATTCGGAGATACTTATGATGATTGCTTAACCAATCTAGCCAAGGTACTAAGGCGATGCAAAGAAACAAACCTAGTACTCAACTGGGAAAAGTGTCATTTCATGGTACAATAAGGGATTGTTCTAAGGCATTGAATATCAAGACATGGGATCGAGGTAGATAAAGCAAAGGTAGACGTTATTGACAAACTCCCACCTCCAACATCTGTAAAGGGTGTTAGGAACTTGTTGGGCCACGCCGGCTTTTATCGAAGATTTATCAAAGACTTCTCCAAAATTGCAAAACCTTTGTGCAAATTATTGGAGAAGGATACGACGTTCAAGTTTGATGAGGAATGTTTAAGAGCATTTAAGGATTTGAAGAATCAATTAGTTACGGCACCTATAATCGTCACAGCAAACTGGGATCTGCCATTTGAATTGATGTGTGACACAAGTGACTTTGCGATAGGAGCTGTCATGGGCCAGCAAAGGAACAAAGTTTTCATCCAATCTACTATGCAAGTCGGATTCTAACAGGAGCTCAGCTGAATTATACGGTAACAGAAAAAGAGTTACTTGCTATTTTATTTACTTTTGACAAGTTTCGATCTTATCTTGTAGGTACCAAAGTAACTGTCTATACGGAGCACTCGGCAATTAAGTATTTACTTGCCAACAAAATTAGTTGAAAGCTCTAGAAGAGCTAATATATCAATATCTAAAAAGCATAAAGTTTGTAATGGTTAATGCATTACTTTTAAAAGATATTTGTAATGGATCTCATATTGAGATCGTGAATGAGGAAAAGATTATATTTCATATGAATCAAAAAGGATTGGATTATTTATATTTGAATAGAACTAGGGACCTCTCGCACTCTAAGCAAGAATCAGACCACTAGACCAAATACCTTATATTTGAAGATTTTGACATATTCCCTGAAGCGAATATTACATATAATTGTTTGAAAATTATATTTATTTATTGACTTAAAGGCATTATAGACTTCACATTGATTTATACATTTCCAGTAGTAAATGTTACAATAGTATTTACATGTGAATACAAAATAAAAAGAATGACAATAAAATTATCAATTGTCAAAATTTATATTTACATTATTAGTACAATTAAAAAACATGTTAAATAAAACCAAAAGTTTACTAATACAAATACATTTATTATTTGGCGTGACTAGTTAGACCATCCTAGATCATATATGATGCGAAAATTAATTGAGAATTTATATGGACATTCATTAAAGAACTAGAAGATTCTTTAATTTAAAGAATTCTTATTTGTTGTTTGTTTTCAATGAAAATTTATTCTTAAAAACTCATCAGCTAAAGTTGAAATTTAATGTCTTGTATTTCTGAAATGAATATGGGTCCATACATCTACCATGTGGATGGTTTTGATGTTATATGATTTTGGTAGATGCATCTACAAAATAACTACATACGTGATCGACTCGCAACCTATCATTTGCAAGATTGCTTGTTTAAATGATTAATTTCAAATTATATAATTAAAACAATTCATCTTGCTAATGTTGGTAAGTTTACATCCAAAGTTTTCAATGATTATTACATGTCAATTGGGATAAAAGTTGAACATCCTATAGCTCGCATTCACACACAAAATGATTTAGCTGAATTATTTATCAAATGCCTCCAACTAATAGTTAAATCATTACTTATGAGAACAAAGCTTTCTATTTTAGCATGAGATTGTATTGATTTACATATTGTACACATCAAGCCAATAAATTATAAATACTTCCCATTACAATTGATTTTTGGTCAAGGGCCAAATATTTCCCATCTTACAATTTTTGGATGTGTAGTATATGTTCCAACTACTCCACCATAACGCACAAAGATGGGTTATAATAAGAGATTGGGAATGTATATTTATATGAGTCTCTTAATAATATTTTTGAGCTATTAATTCTAGATTTAATTATGACATAAGTTGTTAGTTTTCCCAACATTAGGGGAGAGAATAAAAGTTGGATTAATAAAGTACTTGAAATGAATTATCAATGTCTAAGATCCTCGTACAAAGCAATGTGAACTAGAAGTTCAACAGATGATTCATTTTACAAATCAACTGCCAGATTCATTAAATCTCACATACCAATTGAAAATGCTCCAATATGAATTGATGTCCTAATAGGGCAAACTGTTAATGCAAAATAAAGTAATACATGCATGAAGCGTGGAAGACCGATTGGTTCCAAAGATAAAAATTCTCGTAAAAGTAAATAAAAAAACATTCAAAATGGTCATATAGTGAAGGCGGGGGTTCCTAAAGAGACCCATGGCATAACTAATTATAAAACTCAAGAAGAGATTTAGGTACCTAAAAGTGAAAATGAAAATAATGAAAATAAAGATATCTCAATAAGTTATATTAATACGAGAAAAAGATGGAACAGAAAAAAATGTAGTTGTCGACAACAATTTTGCTTATAATATTGCTATTGAAATAATAAAAGAAAATGAGGATCCTGTGCCTAAATCTATTGAGGAATGCAAAAATAGAAAATTGGCCAAAATGGAAAGATGCAATTCAAGCAGAATTGAATTCACTTTCTAAATATGGAGTTTTTGGACTTGTAGTCCAACCACCTAAAGGTGTAAAGCTGGTAGGATATAAATGGGTATTTGTTCAAAAATGAAATGGAAAAAAAATGAAGTCGTAAGATATAAAGCACGACTTGTAGCACAAGGATCTTCGCAAAGGCCTAACATTGATTATGAAGAGACATATTCTCCTGTGGTGGATGCAATCACGTTTAGATACCTTACTAGTCTGGCTGTACGTGAAAAACTTGATATGCATCTAATAGATGTTGTTATAGCCTATTTATATGGTACACTTGATAGTGAAATTTATATGAAAATCCTTAAAGGATTTAAAATCCCAAAAAGATATAGAGTTTATTAAGAAAATTGCTCGATCATATTAAAGAAAAGTTTATATGGATTAAAACAATATGGACATATGTGGTACAATCGTCTTAGTGAATACTTGTTAAAAGAATGTTACAAAAATGAACCAATTTGTCCATGTGTCTTTATAAAAAGGTTTGGATCAGATTTTATAATAATTGTTGTTTATGTTGATGATCTAAATATTATTAGAACTCCTAAAGAGCTCCAAAATACAATAAATTGTTTAAAAAAGGAATTTGAATGAAAGACCTTGGAAAAACAAAGTTTTATCTTGGATTACAAATCGAGCATTTGAAAGATGAAATTCATGTTCATTAATAAACTTATATGAAAATGATATTAAAGAAATTTTACATGGATAAAGCACATTCATTAAGTACTTCGATGGTTGTACGATCGTTAGATGTAAATAAAGATCAATTTCATCCTTGCGAGGATAATGAAGAACTTCTTGGTCCTGAAATATCATATCTACGTGCCATAAAGGCACTGATGTATCTTGCAAACAACATAAGACTTGATATAACTTTCGTTGTAAACTTGTTAGCAAGATTTAGTTCTTCTCCAACATGTAGACATTGAAATAAATTAAACATGTATTTAGATATCTCAAAAGGACTATTGATATGAGTTATTTTATTCAAATGATTCAAAATCTCTATTAGTTGGTTATGCTAATGCTGGATACTTATTATATCCACATAAAGGTTTATCTCAAACAAGATATTTATTTACATCTGGGGGTACTGCCATATCATGGCGTTCAGCAAAGCAAACATTACTTGCCACTTCTTCAGTCATGCAGAAATAATAGCAATGCATAAAGCAAATCGAGAGTGTGTTTGGCTAAGGTTATTGACCCAACATATCTAGAAGATATGTAATTTGCCTTTAGCGGAAAAGATGTCAACTATCTTATATGAAGATTATATAGTATGCATAGCTCAATTGAAGGGTGGTTACATCAAAGGTGATAGAATGAAACATATTTCCTCAAAATTCTTCTTCACCCATGATCTTGAGAAAAAAGGTGATATAAATGTTCAACAAATTCATTCTAGTAATAATTTAGCAGATTTTTTACAAAGGCATTGCCAACTTCAACATTTGAAAAACTACTATACAAGATTGGAATGTGTTAACTCAAAGATATAATGTAATGTTGCCATTAGGAGAGTCTAAAACAAGTTGTACTCTTTTCTTTTAACCAAGATTTTGTCCCATTAAGTTTTCCTGGTAAAGGTTTTTAATGAGGCCACTTGTAATAGAAAATTGTATACTCTTTTTCCTTAATTAGGTTTTTCTCCCATAGAATTTTTCCTAATAAAGTTTTAACGAGGCACATTATTTACCAATGGACATCCAAGGGGGAGTATTATGAAAATCTTATTTAAGTAGATATCCATCATGACCAAGATAAAATTTTGATATACTTTAAACTTCTTTTATACTTATGCCTATAAATAGAAACTCTGATAAAACATTATAATCATCCCTTTAATTAATAAAGTACACTCTCTATTACTTTCATTCTCTATTTTTTCAAAATCTTTCGAAGTTTCATTTTATACATTAAATTTACCGTAGTTCAGATCTTTTTTTTTTTAATTTTACAACCTTTGAACTTTTTTATTTAATTACATTTTTTAGTAAATTATACTTTAATTTAATTTTTTTTTTTTCATTTCTATTTTAGAAAATAGATAGCAAACGATTTTCAGAAAATAGAAAATGAAGAGTATTTTCTGAAAATGAAACCAAACACATCCTAATGCATTCTGCCCGTTGTGAAGTTAAATGTTTTTTTTTTTTTTTTTTAAATTTCACTTTTACAAAAAAGTTAAATGCTGTTCATGAGCGTCGTGTTCTAGTTATAATAAGCAATGAGAAGAGCAACACAACTTCACCACCTAGCACCTACCAGCCATAAATCATTGTAAAGGTTTCATTTTCATGTTCCAATCATCGGCCATAAACAAAAAACACCAACAAAAGAATGAATCTGGACCAACAAATAATCCAAGATTAGATTCTTTCATAACAAAAATCTCATACAAAACCTGTTTTGTCTTGATGTTCAGACCTAGCTTTTGCAAACAAAATTTTCCTTCGCTTTACAGATACACATCATTAAATAACCGGTCTGGGAATTAATGATTCATAAACTTTCTTACTCTTGTGTATTAGTAAACAGAGGCAATGTCTTAGTTTTTTCTTTTCTTTCTCATTTTTCCGCCTCCTCCATTATCAGTCGACTTCTTTTTTTCCTCCACAACTTCATCAATAGCATTCAAATGGACAGTGTTGTTTGGCAGCTGTCTTTCTTTTCTTTTTAGCTTCTTTTGAGACAAGGAACTGCAGGTTCTAATAACAGATTAGCTCTAAATGAAAAACTCTAACCACAGCATATCAATGCATTCATAATGTTACAAAATAATAACTTGAAATTCACCAGATTTATAAACCACCCCAAAACCAAAGAAATGTAAGATCAGAGCCAAAGTCAGAGAGAGAAAGAAGGGCACCTTATCTTCTGATTCCTAACTGGTTTTGAGGAAGCAGCCTTCTCGATTATACTCTTGTAATATTGTGTGAATGAAGTATTAGCATTGGACTTTTCAAACTGCAACCCAACCATTTATGAAGTTCAGAAAATTCCCTTTATTACAATTCTAGAAAATCTAGATACAAGTAAGAATGGAAACCTGCAGAAATGAATCAAAAATTTGATGATCTTTCGGTGAAAATGCCACCTCATCTCTCTTCCTTTGCATAAATTCAATGTTCTGCTCCACCTAAAATACACCCGAAAGAACTAAAGATTTATGATCTTTTTCCTATTTTCACTTAATTTTTCTTTTTTTTTTTTAAGGTCAGTACAGCTTTTGCTTCTTCCTTTTTCTTTTTTTTTTTTAAATAATAATAAAGTCATCCATTGGCAAACAACATAAGAAAATCTTACTTGTCAATTTTATTGTTTAATATGCCATATGTGAGCCAAAATCATCATAGCATGATTTAAAAGGTTTCATTTTTTATTTTATTTCAGGGAGGATAGGTTTGAGGGTACTTTCTTAATTCCTATTTAGCTCAACACTTACAAGGCGGATCTGGTTCAACAAAATACAACTCTGAAGCTCCTAAAAGTTGGTACCTGATCAACAAATCGCTTCACCACACGCTGGAAATGCTCGATGGTTGTAGTCTCAAGAAACTTCCTAAGGCAGATGAGGGGTATAGTAGCCAGCTCAGGGAAAGTTATGTGGCAGCTCCATTGAGCAAAGTGCATTGCAAGTAATTCAATGACAGATGAAACACACTTGTCTTGAAACTTACGAGATTTTAGCCAATGTTTTGGCAACTGCACCAAAAACATACACATTAATTATAGCAGATATACATAGATATTGTGCCCTAGGGTTATTTCAATTCATAATAATAATGATGACCAATCCTAACCTTTATAGTGGAAGAGAAGTTGAAATCTTTTCCAGGTTTCCCATTGTCCTTCCCAGTTTTATATTCCAAAATATCCATAGCAAATGATGCAATAGGAATGAAAACCCCACTTGCACTAGAAAGGTTATTCAACCACTGAATGCATTTAATTCTTAGAGGTAAATATCTTGGTCCAGGAAACAAGACAGCTACACCATTGATAATCTGAATGATCATGTATAACAATGGCTGAAGATCATAATCTTTCACGTTTGCTGATATAAATGAAACCCAAAGATCGATGCAGTTTGTATATTGCCAACTGCATATCCTTTTGACAGCCTCCTGCTTACAAGCAATAACAAACAAGCACCATCAGAACCTTGGCCTTGCCTGACATCAAATTATTAATCAACTAGGTATATCCATAGGGATCAAATTTAAGGAATAATGAAACAATGTCCAATCTTATCTCATCAAATTACACGAGACACCAAAGACGTGAGCATGCATACCTTCTTCTTTGTTTTTAGACCTGTTTGCAATATCTTAGAAAGCTGTTCAACACAAACCATTGCCTTTCTAGATGAGTTTTGAACATCTTGAGAGCATAACTCAATAAAGGAATTCTGCAGAAACTGTATATGTTTGGATGAAACTGGATCAACAAATTTGCAGTGAGTGATGAAGGCCTTGTATGTTTTAATCAAGCACGAGTTGAAACAATCTGAGCTAAACACAGAAGCCACATCTTTAATGACCAGGAAAGAATGCGATGCAAGAGTCCCTTCACCTGTTACCCATAAATGAACTGCAATCTGTAATAAATTTAAAAAGTTACTGCTGAGCAAGAAAAAAGTAATAATTTGAGAGTTATTTCTAGGGCCAGGTATAAGGTGGAAATATAAAAATGAAAAATGAAAGTTAAGAAGAATCATTACAAGAAAGATACAGATACAACTAGAGTTTAAAATTCCTCATGTCTTGCATTCTCCTAATTCCCAAATATATTACTAATTAAAAGTATTGGGTATATAACCGTATGTGCCAACTGAATAGTACATACACTAATATAGACAATATCAACATTCCTTAATCATATCCTAATTCCCAAAATTATTAGTAACAACAAAGCTGGCGATAAAATATATATTTCAAGCGTCATATCTCATAGATTATATAATACCTTGATTAGTCTGCGCAGCAATGGATGAAAAGTGGCAAAAAATATTACAGAGGCTCTGACTCGAACCAAAGAGAAGGCAAGTATCTCAGAGTTAGTAACTTGATTCAGGAGAAAAAGTGTACTTCTCAAATAAGACTTGATTAGTGGCTTCATAGTTTTCCATTTTGAACTATTCTTCAACTCTAAAATGGCCTCCTTTTTGCAATTAGAACTTGATATTCCAAGCATTTCTCGAAAAATATTATCAGCCTCCTGAAGCATGAAGATTAAAATCTTGGAAAACGTTTTGCTGTCTTGAAGTCCAGAGTACGAGGCGACATCATGAAGATCAGATGGTTCAGACCCATAATGGCATACAGCTCTATACTCATTCAATAAACTAGTAAGTGCAGATATACTACGATGTTCTCTGACTAGTTGGCACAACAAATTAAAGGCAGAGCTAGTCAACAACTTGCCCTTTCTTAAATTTACAGTGCCTTTCTCAGGACACTCTGTGCCATCTTCACTAGTATTGTCATCATCAGAATACTGTTACAAAAAATTAAATATAAAAAGTTTAGAAAGGCATGCACAGCCATCAGATTGACAAAATAAAGGCAGAAAGTAGGAATCAAAGAATTCTACCATTTATTTTTCCTTCATTTTTTCTGAAATACTAGTGAATGATTACGAGTTCATAATTCTTTGGTAACATATTTTATTAACATGCACGATACATTTCAGTATCTGAACCCATGGTACTATTTTCTTTTTGGTTTCACTTAGCACCAAGCAACATTGAAATAATAATTATATGTTGAAATAATAATTATAAGTGTTGCTTTCACCCCAAGACTAACAATTTCATAAACTTCAGATGCAGAAAAGCTGGATCAAAGTTAATAAAGCTTATAGGTTCTTTCTTATTGTAACCTAAGTGCAACTGGATGCAAATCAAGACCATATGATAGCGAGAAATAGAAACTAAAAAGATTGATGCATATTCAGATCTAATAACACATTATCTAGTTTAAAAGAAAAAAGGAAAAAAGAAAAAAAAGGACATTAAATGACTTACATTCTCGTCATCCCTTAATTTCCCAAGGCCATTCTCATAGCTTTCCAGAAACTTAGAAAATTCAGGATCCTGAGATTAACATAGTAGAAACTCTCAAATAAATATAGTAGAAACTATTTGTAAGCTTTATGCAACAGCAAACTGACAAGCTAAAGAGTGGTGATAACAGAAAGTGCAAATACATCCAACTTAAGCACTTATATGAAGTAATTAATTCGAGTACCGCTTCTACTACACAATTCTAATGGGGCACTCATTATCAGCATTTAAGTCATCTTTAACTCCTAGTTGGTATCAGAACGAACCAATCATTGACTCTCAAAACACTATATAATCCCACAGCATCAGCAGTTTGCTATCAATAAGACCTAATTACCTTTTTCTGTAGCCTCTCTAATTTTATCTTCTTCTCTGTAAGCTCTATACAAATCGCCCTGTTCTGCTCCAATAACTCAATAGCACCACCGTTGCCCACATCCATATCTACAAACGCATAGATAAATGAATTGGAAATGTTAGCAATAACAATAAGGGAAAAAACACATAGAGAAATAACTGTTTATATGCCTTCACCATCTTGATCACTCTCAGTTCCATTTTCATCTGTATATGGACAGCTCGAGCCCTGATAAATAAATTCAAGCATCAATATGAGAAACCCTGTCAACCCTCAAAAGAAAGCCAACTGAAGATTTTGAGGGGTTTTATATTTCAAAACCTCAGATAAATATCCATCACTCTCCGAATCATCTCCAACCACATCACTCTCATCACTAAATACCGCATCAAGATCAAAATCCTCTATATTTTCGCATTCCAAGTCTCTGAAAACATATTTTAAATGTATCAAGAAAATGCAAACCATCACATATCAGTATAGTCTAAGCACCATTCAAAACAGAAACTAAAAAGCAAAAGAGAAGAATTCAAATGAAATATATGATTATTACTATATAAGATCATTTTCAACAAACCATGAATTTAATTATACTTTTAACAAAAAAATGAACAGAAAAAAAAAACTAAAATGCATTGAACCATTAATTGTTCAATATTAAATTACATCGTACTATATTGTATTATTCATAAAAGCCCAAATTTTAATTTTTTTTACCTTCCACTCGACTTCCCTATTTGATCTTCTTCCAGGTTTTCGGCTTCATCCTGCTCATCTCCTATAAAGTTTTCACCAAAAGTAAGAGTTTCACTAACAAATTTAATTAATATCCTCAAGAGCAGATGAACAAGCCACACTTTAAACTAAAAAAAAATCATAGACAATGCAATAAAACCACATTTTCTTTTTTCCTTAAAAAACTTACTTTTAGAAGCCTTCTTTTTGAACATGGATTTCAACTGCCGCTTTCTTTTCAACACAGATTGAAGATTCTTCTTCGCAAACTTCCTTGCCTTTTTACCTAATTTTCCCATTTTTTCTAAATAATTCGGAAAAACCAAAGAACAAAAAGGTAATGAAAAGATTAGTTATTATTTTACAATTTTATCAGTTTAATAAAGAAAGAGAGGTTTTCGAACCTGCAACAATGGCGGCTTTGTTGTGTTTTTGAGGTTTTTGGTTCTTTTTGTTAAGTACATTTAGGGCTTTCAAGTAAAATGGAGAGATAAAAGGGCAAATATTTTTATTTTAATTTGTTTAGAGATAATTTTATAATTTTAGAAAAAGGTAAATATTTTATTTTAAATTTCTGATGCTATTAAAATTAAGCAAGCTTATTGATTAAAATTGTGACAAAAAATTTATGTTTTTGATTCAATGGCCAAAAGTACAATCAAAGTCAAACTAAAAATACATAAAAAAGATAATTCGAATCAATAGAAAAAAAAAAGGAGGGCAGAAATCATGATTTAATCAGTTAAAGCAATCCGAATCACATGATCAAGAAATTAAACTACAAAAGAAAAAAGAAATTAAACAGAATCACAATCATTATAACATAACCCTATAAGTTAAATTTTTTGAAAAAGCCAAAAAGAAGTAATTTAACCAAGCACAAATTATGGTACTATTTCACAGATAAAATGATAAACAGCTAATTATCAGCAACTTGAAGTAAAATAAGCGTCAAAATAAAGAGAATTTTTCAAAAAAAAAAAAAAAGAAGTAAAACACGAACAGGAAAAATAAAAGAAAATCTGATTCTTCATCAACAAACAGATCCAACTGGACTTTTTCTTTAGCGGGCATGATTGGAATTAGAGCTGATCATAGGCCGGGCCAGGCCTCAACAGAATTTTAAATCCGTTTTCTAAGCTCGAGCTCAGCCCGAAAAATGAACCTAAAATTTTGCTCAAGCCTGGCCCGAATTATAGATTCTAAACCTGAGCCCAGCCCAGCCCGTATTAAAATTTAGCTTTAGTTGCTTAATTACATTAGTTGATATTTGGAAATGGATGGTAACAAGCAATAATTGAAAAAAAGAAGAAGAAGAAAAAACACCTTGAAATTAAAGAGGAAAGATAGAAACAAAAGACGTAAGAGATGGTGGGTCATAATTGAAGGTACTAAAAAGGTGAAGGAACCAACAATCTCAAAATTTTTCCACATAAAGAAACGAAATCAAACATTTATAATCTTAAATGACCAAATTTAAAGTGAAAAAAAAATTAAAACTTTAAGAAGACCCAAATGTAATAAAAGATAAAAAAACACAATTATCACTTCTGATTTGTGAATACAACTTATCCTGTGCTTATTATGCTCTCCTATAGCTCAACTATCTTTCCTCGACATTGCGTCATTCGGGTTCTTTTTAATGCTAAGAATCAATCTAGCTGACATAGTTTGGTAGAAGGGTAAATAATTTAAGCTGAAAATTAAAGTTACAAAACTTGAGTATTGAGAACTAGGATCAATCCCATTCTGACCCTTAACAATTACCCATTTTTCTAAAAACTTAAATCACATGTAAATTAGTATGAATCTCCAGCACCTATATCAATGGCAAGAAAGAGTTCATAGCTTTCTAATCCATGAACTACTCCTATTCTAGCGCTAAATAGTTAACTCCGGTAAAGTTAAAGAACCTTTAAATAACTGAGAATTCAAGCTTTTGAGACACTTTAACACTGAATTCAAAACTTAAAATCCATGTATCTCTCATTTAAAGAATAGACCAAAGAAACAATCTTTAACAATGAATTCAATATAACATTAAACACTAAAAAAACAAAAGGATGCATTAAGTGATTGAAGAACGAAAAGAGCTCACCGATTAATCAAGAAATTAAAGAAGCAAACACCCAAAAAGAAATTTTGATTTACTGGCAGCTTCGAGGACAAGTAGGATTGAATATAGAAGAGATTGAAAAAAACCTAGTTTTTCTTGAATTGTTAGGGACTAGGTTTCTATTGTATTGTTTCATGAACCGTGTCCGAGCGGTGTATTCCGGGTTACAGGCTTTTTTAGTTTTTCTATTAAAGGGTGAGCTGCAAAAATAGAGTGCCTAACTGCTTATGAAACGATGATGGTGGTGGCCGGTGGAGAAATTGGTGGTATTTTCTTTCTTACTGTTAGGGTTATAGAAATTGGTGGAGTGAGTGGAGTGGAGACAAAAATGCAATATGTATTAAAAAATTGCAACTTCAATACAGAAAAAAATTAATTTATCATCAATAAAATCAAAAAATTGCAGCTGTCCATAGAAAAAAACAACTGTCCATAGAAGTCATGGAGGTACCAGGAATTGGACGAGATTGACCGGCGGCACAGCGGGACGGCGGCTGAAGGCTGGAGCGGAGAAGGCGAAGGCAGTGGTGAACGCCGGCGACAGAGGAAGCAACAGCTTGACCGGAACGACGACAGTGTCTTGATGGAAGAATGAAAGGGGCGACACAACGGAAATGGGCGCCGGCGACAGAGGAAGCGGGAGACGGAGGGGCCGCCGGAGTGGAGACGGCTATCAACGGGCAGCTGACTGGATTTAGACGGATTAGATTCTTCCTTTCCTTTTGCAAAGCCTAACGAATTTAAACCGTCGGATTTCGCTTAAAGGATGGATGGGAAAGAGAAGTTGAATTCTGATGGGCGGCTGACTGCTTTTAAGTTTAATACTCAACACCTTCAAACCCTACTTATTTCTTAAAAAAGGTAAATATACTTTTTGGCACCTAAATTTGACTTTAATGTTCAAATTAATACTTTTTTTTTTTCAAATTGGTAGGCATAGCTAAGTTAGGCTTGCATTACACATTTCAATCCATTTTTGCATCCCGCTAAAAGTTTAAATTTTGAGGATAGTCGTATACTTATTAATTTGTGCTTTGTGCGGATTTAGTTTCTTGATTTTTATTTACTTAAAATTGGTCCTCTATTTTTTGACTTGCACATTTTCAGTCATTTCGTTAATTTTTCAATTAACATTGTTAAAAGAAATTAGAAACAATCACAAATTTAACTTCTTAACCTTTACAAATTTTATCAATTTAACCCCTACTCTTTTATTTTTTCTTTAATTTTTAAAAATAATAGAAAAAAAAAACTTTATAAATTTTCTCGTATGTGCCAACAAATTAAAGATAGAAAAAAAAAACTTATTATTAATTATTACTACTAGAGGTTTTAACTTGTAATTCTCATTTAGCGACAATAAGTACCGTGTATATTAGGTAATTTACATTATAAATCATTGAACTTAACCTCCACTTTCAAATAGATCACAAACTTTTGATTTAATCAAATTACATCATTTAACTTTAATTATTAATGTAACGCCCCAAAAATTTAAATTTTTAATTTGTTAAATTTTGTCATAATTAAATAATTGCTTCAATGGTTAACGCCTTGAATGTGTGTTTGAGGTCATGGGTTTAAATCTCTCTTTTAGGAAAATTTAGTTATTTTTTTCCCAGGCCTATCTCTGTTATTCGGCTTAAATATTATTTTTGATCAACTTATGATAAAATGAGTTTGATGGTTTAGTTGTAAGGTGTTAGTTTACCATTTGATTTTGTGTTTAAATCCCCGCGTAAGCAAGTGGCTATGTTTATTTTTACTTCTTGTGTGTGTTGTCCACATGGTAGAAGTAGGGTCGAATTGAAATTTTGTAATTTTTTTTCCTTTTTCATTTTTTTGCTCATTTTGTTGTTTTTGGTGTTTTTTTTTTCATGTCATCTTTTTTTGTTATTTTTCTTTCCCAAACAAAATTCAAGTTCAATTTTGGTTCTTCTTTCTTCTATTTGTCAATTCAACTCTACTCGTAACCCCGTTTACTTTCAATTCCATTCTTACTGTTCTGATTCGGTAAGTACTCGAGGTGGGTAAAGCTTTTATTTCGGTTAGTTGATGTGTAAGTTAGGGTTTTCTTTATTCCTTGTAATGGAAGTAGCTGTTGATTGTGTTTAATCATTTTTTATGCTCGATTAGGGGAGAATCATGAGACATTTGATGTTCCTCTAGGGAGTTAGTTGTTGTTCTTAAGGGTAAGTGAATGTATTCGTCGTTGTTTGAGGTGGAATTCTTTATATTGAAGTTCAAGTGTCATTGTTTGGTTATGATTTAGCACTCGGGTTTTGTTAAATTAAGTTAATTAATTCGTGTGAATGGTCATTTTATGTACTGGAGTATTCATCATTCGATCCACATCGAAAATCAACCAGGTGTGTAACGAAAACAGGAGAAAACAAAAAATGGCGAAAGCCAAAATGCAAGACCCCAAACCTGACCTAAACGTTATGGCTAAATTTGGCGATATCACATGATAAAGTGTTTGAAAACTAAGTTGTTACAATAAAATCATTTCCGTTTAATTACTCTTCTATATCTCCTATAAATTCCAAAATCGTTTCCTTGTTTAATCGATAGTTTTAGAACATATTTTGTTGCAGAAGCTTTAGAAACCATTTATTTTTAAGAAAGACCGAGATAATTAAGTAAATCTGTTCATTTTAGGAAAACCCCTTTGTTTTAGTAAAAACCATTGTTCGTTGAGTTTGCGCGGTTATGAAATCTATAAAAACCAATAAAAACCCACAATTAAGTAAATAGACCAAAAGCCCCAAAATTACATCAAAAACCAACCAAATAAAAATCTAAAAAAACCATAAATGTGGATAAATCAGTCTAATAACCATGTGGCCACCGCTGAGTCCTCCGCCACACCGACCCGTCTAAGATTGGGGATTACCTGTACACAATAACCAGAATGGGTGAGTTTATGTAAACTCAATGTGTAATCCCCACAGAAACCTAGCATACAGTCAGACATAGTAAACAGTCAATGCAGCCTGGGCCTAAGCCCATTACAGTTTTAGTAGCACTTTGGACCTTAGCCCATTTCAGTTACAGTATCAGATATACATTAAGGCCTTAGCCTATCACAGTAACAGTCATGCATACAGTAATCAGTAAACAGGGTCTTATTAACCAACCTCTACACACCATTTCCGTCCATCCCTACACTCCATGTGGGGTTGAAAATACCCACCCATCCCTACACTCCAAGTTACACCGAATGCAGCACAAAATAGTAAATTGCAGTTGAGCTGCCAGATAATAGGCTTAAGAGCCTTTCAGTACACTTCCTCTAAATACCAATGCAATGCAACATACAGTATATGACATGCTATTACATGGTTATCCGTTATACATACAGTTCAGTATACATGCATATAATTATCATACTCAGTACACACATCATACGTTCAGTTCATACATTTAATAGTCTAAGTAGTGCTTATCGACCCTACAGTAGGTTCACAGTCGACTTGGATGACCTATGCAACCTTAGAAAACATTTTAGTTACATGGGCTCACATGTCAATATGGCTTGCCCGTGTAAGCCCACACACCTGTGTGGGTCCATACGGCCTAATTTGGCCTTAACTGTGTGGATTACACAGCCTGGCCCAAAATCTCAAACACTTGTGTGGACTATCCGTGTGGACCCACACGTCCGTGTGGCCCACACTGCCTAAATCAGTCAAACCCGTATGTCGCGCACGGCTTACCTAACTATCACACGACCGTGTCTTGTATGCACAGCCTGATCTCATCAATCACACGCCCGTGTTATGGCACACAGCCTACCACACAGGCGACCAGACGCCCATGTGTCATTGGCAGTGGGGTTTTTGACTTCCATCGAACCTAGTTTTCTGCGTTTTCTGGTACACACCTGGTATCAATTCGCTACAAAATGTATCCCGAGCCTTCCAAAACTTATATTCAGCCAATACAACTCTCAATTAATTGTTTAACAATGAATTAAAACCAAACCCGAAATGGGATATCCATCCTTTGAGCGAAAAACCCTTACCTTCAATCGAAAAACAAAACTCTTACGAAACCAAATCTCTAACTAGAAACCACGAGTCCTTGATTCCTCCCTTAATCAACAATAATGGTACCCATTAATGGAAAGTTAATAAAAAGAAACAAAATCACTTACTCTCAAACTTACCAATTAGACAAGAATAAAAGTTATACGCAACGAGATGATTTGAAAAAGAAAAACAAAAGAAAGGGTGAAAGAGAAACAGGATTTCGGTATACGGAGGGGGAAGAAAAGAAAGCACAGAGAGGGGAGAAGGCAGAGAAGTTGGCGTTAGAAAGGGAGAGAAACAAAAAGAATTTTGAATGAATAATACCACCCCTACCAAATAACACATCCCTTGATTTTCTCCTCACTATCTTACTAATAGTCTTCCACCCCAGCTGAAACTCTAGACACGAACAGAGCAAAAATAAACTCATTTGCTCACGCAAGGATTCGACCACAGGACCTTCAGCAAACCAACACTCAACCACTAGACCAGCAGGCTCATTCTTATGTATACTTACAAACAATCAATCTTAAGCTTACTAAGCAAGGTTAAAGCTTTATTCAGAAAAATTCAAAATTTTGCCAAAGGCATGACTTGAACTTGGAACCTCTAACACACACCCAGAACAGTTAACCACTGAAGTAGACAAATATTTGTGTCACTTTTTAATAGATATAGAAATATAAAATTTGGGGCGTTACAACTCCACCCCCTAAAAGAAAATTTCGGCCTCAAAATTTACCTTATCATAACAAATAAGGATACTGTTGACACATCGAATCCTCAGGTTCCCACGTGGCCTCCTTAGTGCTATGATTTTGCCACAGAACTTTTACCAGTGGAATGAACTTCTTTTTTAGAACTTTAACGTCATGATCCAGAATCTGAACTGACTCTTCCTCAAAGGTCAAGTTGGCCTAACCTCAATCTTCTCAACAGGGACAATATGAGTAGGATCAGAGCCGTAGCGCCTCAAAATTGAGATGTGGAACATATCATGACTACAATCCAACTCTAGAAGTAGCTCCAACTGATAAGCAACCAGTCTCACTCGCTTCAGAATTCGATACAGTCTAATAAACCTAGGGCTCAACTTGCTCTTACAACAGAACCTTAGAACCTTTTTCCATGGTGAGGCTTTGAGAAATACGAAGTCCCTCACGGAATACTCGATTTCGCGTCTCTTCAGATCTGCATAAGATTTATGTCTATCATATGCCGCTTTCAGATGATCCCAAATCAGTCTAACCTTATCCTTAGTCTCTGAAACCAACTCAAAACCCAGAACACATCGTTCACCTAACTCAGTCCAACATAAGAGAGTGTGACACTTATGACCATACAGAGCCTCGTAAGGTGCCATCTGAATGCTAGACTAGAAACTATTATTATAGGCGAACTCCACTAGCGGTAGATACTCTTCTCAACTGCCTCGAAAATTAATGATACAACTCCTCAACATATCCTCCAGTATCTGAATCACCCTCTTAGATTGGCAATTAGTCTAAGGATGGAGTACTGAAGTCTAATCTCAAACTCAGAGCCTCATGTAACTTTTTCCAGAACCGAGATGTGAATTGAGGATCCCTATCAGAAATGATTAAGACCGGTACCCCATGTAGTCTCACTGTCTTAGAAATGTAGAGTTTCGCCAACTTCTGAAGAGAATAATCAGTACAAACCGGTACAAAGTGTGTAGACTTGGTCAATCGATCCACGATAACCCATACTGAATCCGTCTTAGTGGGTGTTAGGGGCAACCCACTAACGAAGTCCATCGTTACTCCCATTTTCATAGCGGAATCTTAATCGGCTACAACAAACCCAAAGGCAACTGATGTTCAGCCTTAACCTACTAGCATGTCAGACATCTAGCCACAAAATCAGTAACCTCTTGTTTCAATCCCGACCACTAGTATAACTCGCAGAGATCTCGGTACATCTTATTCCTGCCAGGATGCATAACATAATGGCTACTATGCTGCCACTCTCAACTTGACAACACCAAAGACCCAAAGTTTCATCCCTCAATTGTTTATCCCTAATCTGCCAACAAACTCACAATATCGAGCAGGCTAAGTCGAGCGAACATCACTCTCAAATCAGTCATAACCTTACGGCCCAATGCATCAGCCACCACATTAGCCTTACCTAGATGGTACTCAATGGTACAGTCATAGTCCTTAAGTAGCTCAATCCATCTACGCTGCCTAAGATTTAACTCCTTTTGGGTAAGGAGATACTTGAGGCTTTTGTGATCAGTGTAGATGATACACTTCTCACCATACAAATAGTGGCTCTAGATTTTCAGAGCAAAGACTACAGCGGCCAATTCCAAATCATGTGTCGGATAGTTCGCCTCGTGTGTCTTAAACTGTCGAGACGCATATGCCACCACTTTACCATCCTGCATCAACACACATCCCAAACCGACATGTGATGCATCACTATAAACCGTGAACTCCTTTTCAGATTCAAGCTATATTGGAACAGGATCTTGAGTTAGAATAGTCTTAAGCTTCTTGAAGCTCTCTTGCTATACTCAGTCCACTCAAACGGTACACCCTTATGTAGCAGCTTAGTTAAGGATGCTACAATCAGTGAGAAACCTTCCACAAATTACCGATAATAACTCGCTAGCCCTAGAAAATTGTAGATCTCAGACACATTCTTAGGTTGCTTCCAATCTAATATAGCCTCAATCTTTTGAAGATCGACTCGAATCCTCTTAATGAAAACCACATGACCCAGAAATGTTTCCTCACGTAACCAGAACTCGTACTTGCTGAACTTAGCATAGAGCTGCTTTTCCCTTAAAGTCTGAAGAACAATTCTAAGGTGCTTGTCATGCTCATCCTTAGTCCTCGAATAAACCAATATGTTGTTGAAGAACACCACCACAAACTGATTCAGATAGGGCTGAAACACTTGGTTCATTAGATCCATGAAAGCTGTCGGTGCATTAATCAATCCAAAAGGCATCACTAGGAAATCGTAGTGTCCATAACGAGTCCGAAATGTTGTCTTATGTACATCAGCCTTCTTAACCCTCAACTGATGATACCTAAAATGCAAATCAATCTTAGAGAATATAGAAGCCCTCAGAATTAGTCAAACAGATCATCAATTCTCGGAAGCAAATACTTGTTCTTAATAGTCAACTTGTTTAGCTGCCGATAGTCTATACACATCCTCATGGATTATTCTTCTTAACAAACAGTATATATGCTCTCCATAGAGACACACTAGGGCTGATAAACCCACAATCCAACACTACTGAATCTAAGCCTTAAGCTCCGTAAGCTCCTTCGGTGCTATTTGGTAGGGAGCGATAAACATCAGAGCTGTACTAGGAAGAAGCTCAATCCTAAACTCCACTTCCCGATTTGGAGGTAAACCCTGTAATTCCTGAGGAAAGACGTCCGAAAAATCCCTTACAGTTCTGATATCCTTCACAGTAGAGTCCCCAAAAGCGAAACCACTAACATAGGCCAAGTACGCCTTACATCCCTTACAAGCCGATTTTTAAGCTACCAGTGCAGAGATCACGTTAGCCAAATAATTTTAACATTCTCCTATCACGACTACCTCATTATCTTCCCCAGTTCTCAAAATGACCATTTTAGTCTCATAGTCTAGACTGACGCAGTGCTTGACCAACAAGTCCATACCCAGAATCAGATTAAACTTTCCAAACGGAAGCTCCATTAGATTAGCCAGAAATACCGACCCTTGAACATCTAGTAGAACATCTCTATAAAGTTTGCTAACCCGAACCGATTGCCCCAATGGACTCAGTACAGTCACTTCATTAGACGTACTCTCAAACAAAATCCCCAAGTTTCTAGACACAATGCTAGCTACATAGGAATGTATGGAACCTATTTCTATCAATGCAAGATAAAGTATACCATAAATTAATAACGTACCCGTTATAATATTCGGAGCATCTCTGTCCTCTCGTCGGCGTACAATATAAACAAGAGTAGGCTATCTCGCCTCAGTCTGTCTAGTACCTCTGCCCAGTGCTCTCTGTTCACGGCCCATATCGTTACCACTCCAAGCCTGACCACGACCCCTCGGTGGTTGCTGAACTACCCTCTGAGGCAGTGCAGTACCAGTACCCGGAGGTTGCACCTGATCAGCCCTCAGCAGACACTTCCGAATGTAGTGCTCTAATGACCCACACCTTAAACAAGCCTCAGTCCTCTTCCAACATTCACCCTGATAGCGTCTACCACAATCCACACATGGCTGTAGTCCAGCAGAAATAGCAGGGGGCCCAACTCTAACTAGCCCATCAAATCTGGCATTTTTCTTATGCCTCTGTATAGAACTCGAGGGCTCTGAATCCCTCTTGTTCTTACCCTTCTCTTGATCTCTATTTTGGCACTTAGTGCGCTTAACCTCCTTGGCGATTTTTGCCTTCTCGATCAGAAAAGAAAACTCTCGCTCCCTCCACGGAGCTATCAGCGCCTTCAAGTTATCTTTAAGGCCATCCTCAAAATCGATACACCTCTTATACTTAAATGCCACCATACCTCGTGCATAGCAGCTCAATCGTAGGAATTCGTCCTCATACTCAGCCACAGATTGGTCCATCTATATGAGATTTTGAAACTCACACCTATGAGTATCAACGTAATTGGCTCTCACATATTTGCCCTGAAACTCCATCTTAAAGAATTCTCAAGTCAAACGTTCGGGCTGAGTGCCCTCTTTAACAGTCAGCCAACATTGATAGGCCTCATCGTAAAGCAATGAGACTACACCTTTCAATTTCTGTTCAGGGGTGCAATCTAGATCGTCTATAATTCACTCGGTGGCCTCTATCCAATACTCAGCCACATTAGGGGTGACTTTAGTGACACCCCTAAAAAGTTCAGCTCCATTAGAATAGAGTCGTTTTATAACCGACCCTCGGTATCTAGATCCAATGTTGGGCTCAACGACCCTCTCAAATATTCTTAGTATAGCTTGGGACAGTGCGCTATCCCCAACCGTACGGTCTTGAGACCCAGTCTCAGTAACTGGCAAAACCGACGTCTCACTCGTGTCCAAATTTAGTATACTTCTTAGAGAAGATAACTCAGCTCGAGCCCCTCTATAGCCTCTATCATGGCATCTAGTACCCTGTCCGCGGATACCTCGTGCGCTCATATCTATTTGAATTTATCTATATTAAGAATTTTATGAATCAATTATAGTTCAATATTTATTAACAGATGTTTTATGTAAACAGTTTCAGTAATTCAGAGTTTATTCTCGTATATCGCATCTCTATAGTTTTACTACAGTTTCAGTATACACTAATTAAAGTGTTTTCAGAACAGACTATCTATAATATCAAATCAGAATTTAGAAAACTTGCAGGATCAGCACCGGAGATTTGGTGTACAACATACTTAGTCAAATTATTTCAAATCATTTAAAATCAGCTTTGTAACGGCTCAAAATTTTAATTTTTGTTTTTGTCTATGTGTGACACAACAGTTTGTCTGCTTCTGTGGTTAAGTGTTCTGGGTGTATGTGAGAGGTTCTGAGTTCAAGCCATGACTTGGGCAAATTTTGGTATTTTTATGAATAAAGCCCTACCTTTGGTTAGTAGACTTTTAATTAAAAGTTTGTAAATAATGAACAGAATGGCTTGCTGTCTAGTGGTTAAGTAGAGTGTTAATTTGTTAAAGGTTATGTGTTTGAACCCTGCATGAGTAATGGAGTAATTCTTTTCGTACGGGGTGTGTGGCATGAATGAGTTTGAATGGAATTGAAGGTCTGTGAAGTTGTGTGATAGTGGGGACTTAGGGAAAATCTGATAGGATTTGATTTTTTATTTTCCAAAACTACTTTCCATTCTAATTTTCCTTCTCTCTGCTGTTTTCCTCCTTCATCCCCCACCATTGCTGCCTAAAATCCATTCTCCCTCAACCATTCTCTTTTTGTTTTCCTTTTCCATCTATTCCCGTTGTGTAAGCATGTGATTTCGTTGATCGGTAAGTATCGGCTCTATTTTTCTTTTTGATTTCATGTACAATCTCTTAAAGAGGGCTATTGTGGTTCTTTTTTATTAGGCGTAGGACAGCAATTGATCGGTGCTGCTGCAGAGAATTAAGAGTTGCAATTTCGTTTGTTGACGGTAAGGGTTTTGTTAGATTATCGATTATAGATTTCGATAGGCTTTTGATTGAATGATGAAATAAGTGTTTAATTGAATGTTACATTGGTTGATTTTTAGATTCTGGAGGCTTAGGAGTGCTTACGCGTCGAAAACGAACCAGGTGTGTACCTGAAAACACAGAAAATGGGGTTTCGACAAAAGCCAAAAACCGCACTATCGATGTAAGACACGATTGTGTGATGGCCAGGCAGGCCATGTACGAGATACGGGTTGATTGTATTAGGCCATGTGGGCTAAACGGGCGTATGGGATTCTAAGCCAGGCTGTGTGATCCATACAGCCAAGGTCAATTTGGGTCGTATGGACCACACGGGTGTGTGCGCCCACACGAGCAGGCCACATGGGCGTGTGAGCCCATTTTCACTAAAATGATTTTTAAGGTTGCACGGATCGCCCAAGTCAACTATGAACCTACTGTGGGGTCGGTAAGCACTATTTAGACCTTTAATTGTGTTAACTGAATAAATGATAGTTGTATTAATCATGACAAATGTATGACTGTTTATTGATATATATATATATATATATATATATGTATATGTTACTGATAGTTGTATAAAAGCATGAAATTTATTGTATGTTGTATTGTATTAGGATTTGTATGTTGTTATTTGGATGAAGTGTACTAAAATGCTCTTAAGCCTAATATCTGGAAGCACAGCTGCAACTTACTGATTATGTGCCGTATTCAGTACTATTTGGAGTGTAGGAATGTGTGAGTGTTTTAAACCCCACATAGAGTGTAAGGATGGAATGAGATGGTATATAAAGGCTGAATGTGTAGGACTTTGATTTCTATACACTGTATATCTGATACTAATACTGTGATGAGCTAAGGCCCTTATGCATGACTAATACTGATACTGAATTGGGCTAAGGCCAAACTACACTGATACTTAAAAGAGCTTAGGCCTAAACTATGTATGACTACATACTGTTTGTTTATTTTCTGTGGGGATTACACACTGAGTTTATGTAAACTCACCCCTTCTGTTTAATGTATACAGGTAATCCCCAGACTTAAATAGATCAGAGTGGTGGAGGACTCGACGGTGACCACGGTTTTTAGACTTTTACTATTTATGGTTTTATCATCATTGGTTTATTTGGATGTAATTTGGGGACTTATTGGACTTTTGTTTAATTTGGTTTCTATTTATTTTTATGGATTTATAACTATTAGACATAGGAAAACTCAGTTTCAAAAAGCTAAAGTTTTATTTTCTAATCTCAAGATTACTTAGACTATTTTTAAGGCTTCCGCAATGAGTTAAGTTTTTAAATAATTGATTAATGGGTAAAATGAATTTTGGAATTACTTAAAATAAGAGATTAAGGATAGTAATTAAATGGAAATGGTTTTAACATAATGATTTAATTTTCAACCACCCTATCATGTAACATCACTAGATACGACCATAACGTCTAGGTCAGGTTTGGGGTGTTATAAGCTCTTTAAAAACCAAGTTTGAAAACCCAAAATCCACTACTGAGTTTTGCAACCTGACTCTGATACCACTAAATGTAACACCCCAAACCCGGCCTAAACGTTATGACCGAATCTGACGATGTCACATGATAGAGTGTCTAAAAATTAAGTTGTTACGATAAAATCACTTTCGTTTAATTACTCTTCTATATCTCCTATAAATTCTAAAATCGCTTACTTGTTTAATCAATTATTTTAGAACATAATTCGTCGCGGAAGCTTTAGAAACCATTTATTTTTAAGAAAGACCGAGATAATTAAGTAAATCCGTTCATTTTAGGAAAACTTCTTTGTTTTAGTGAAAACCGTTTGTTCGTTGAGTTTGCACAGTTATAAAATCTATAAAAACCAATAAAAACTCACAATTAAGTAAATAAACCAAAAGCCTCAAAATTACATCAAAACTAACCAAATAAAAATCTAAAAAAAATAAATGTGGATAAATCAGTCAAATAACCATGTGGCCACCGTTGAGTCATTCGCCTCATCGATCTGTCTAAGACTGGGATTATCTATACACAATAACTAGAAGGGGTGAGTTTACGTAAATTCAGTGTGTAATCCCCACAGAAACCTAGGATACAGTCAAACACAGTAAATAGTTAATGCAGTATGGGGCTAAGCCCATTACAGTTTTAGTAGTAGTTTGGGCCTTAGCCCATTTCAGTTACAGTATCAGATATACATCAAGGCCTTAGCCCATCACAGTAACAGTTACGCATACAGTAATCAATAAAATGAGTCTTACCCACCAGCTTCTACACACCATCTCTGTCCATCCCTACACTCCATGTGGGGTTGAAAACACCCACCCGTCCCTACACTCCAAGTTGCACCTAATACGGCACGAAACAGTAAATTGAAGCTGAGCTGCCAGATAATAGGCTTAAGAGCCTTTCAGTACACTTCCTTCAAATATCGTCATTCCAACCCAATGCAATGCAACATACAATAGACATGTATATAATTATCATACTCAGTACACACATCATACGTTCAATTCATACATTTAAGGGTCTAAGTAGTACTTACCGACCCTACAGTAGGTTCACAGTTGACTTGGGCGACCCGTGTAACCTTAGAAAATATTTCAGTTAAATGGGCTCATAAGCCCATATGGCTTGCCTGTATGGGCCCACACGGCCCAATTTGGCCTTGGCCATATGGATCACATGGCCTGGCCCAAAATTCCACACACTCATATAGACTTCCCGTGTGGACCCACACGCCGTGTGGCCTACACAGCCCAAATTAATCAAACCCGTATGTCGCACAAGGCTTACTTGGCCATCACACAGTCGTGTTTTGTGCGCACGGCCTAGCTCGTCAATCACATACCCGTGTTATGGCACACGGCCTACCATACGGACGACCACATACCCGTGTGGCATCGATAGTGGGATTTTTGACTTTCGCTTAAACCATGTTTTCTGTAGTTCCAGGTACACACTTGGTATTGATTCACTGTAAAATGTGTCTCGAGCCTTCCAAAACCTATATTCAGCTAATACAACTCTTAATTAATCGTTTAACAACGAATTAAAACCAAACCCGAAACAGGATATCAATCATTTAAGCAAGAAACCCTTACCTTCAATCGAAAAATAGAACTCTTACGAAACCAAATCTCTAACTAGACCACGAGTCCTTGATTCCTCCTCTAATTAACAATAATGGTACCCATTAATGGAAAGTTAATAAAAAGAAACAAAATCACTTACTCTTAAACTTACCGATTAGGCGGGAACAAGAATTGCACGTAATGGGATGATTTGAAAAAGGAAAACAAAAGAAAGAGTAAATGAGAAGCAGGATCTCGATACAGGGAGGAGGAAAAAAAGAAAACACAGAGAGGAGAGAAGGCAGGGAAGTTGGCATCAGAAAAGGAGAAAAAGAAAAAGAATTTCGAATGAACAATACCACTCCCTACCAGATAACACATCCCTTGATTTTCTCCCCACTATCTTACCAACAGTCAACTACCCCAGTCTTCCAGCCCAGCCAAAACTCTAGACACCAACAGAGCATAAATAAACTCCCTTGCTCACGCAGGGATTCGAATACAGGGCTTCTAGCAAACCAATACTTCATTTAACCACTAGACCAATAGGCCCATTCTGATGTATACTTACAAACAACCAATCTTAAACCTACTGAGCAAGGTTAAGGCTTTATTCATAAAAATTCAAAATTTTGCCAAAGGCATGGCTTGAACTCAGAACCTCTCACACACACCCAAAAGATTTAACCACTGAAGCAGACAAATATTTGTCACTTTTTAATAGATACAGAAATACAAAATTTTGGGCGTTACATGAAATTTGGGACTGTCAATGTCACACGCTATATGGTAGGCCATGTGTGACACACGACCATGTGACAAACCATATGAGCGATACGAGCGTGTGGGCCCAAATTTTGAAAATTTTCCCTAGGACCATATTCGTCATATGAGTCAAATGTGGGCCTTTCGTAGGGCCTGTATGATACAAATTAGGTTATAAACCATGATTTCTAATGTTCTGTTTGTGTTAAATAGGATTTATATACACATGACTAATATGTTATATACTTAGTATAATCTGTATTATGGTATGCATGATCTATGCTATGATAAATATGACCTGTATTATGATAAGTATGATATGAATATGTTATAAAAGCAAGTATGTCATATACATTTTTGAATCTGTTAGTTTTGCATGTGCATTGGGATGGGAAATATGGTTATGGAGGAAGTGTGGGCAGTTTAATCTATCTGCCGTATCTGGTCACTTAGCCATACGTATATTATTTTTTGCGAATTATTGCCTAATGATTTGACAACTAGACTGCAAATATCCTGAAACGTGACATACAATCACTAAGCAATGTGTAGGGATGGTCGGAGATGGTGTGTAGCGGATGGGGGTAAGATTGTGAATCTGTATCTGATATGTTTTGTTTTTGCTTTGTTATAAAATATGACTAAATGATATTTGAAAGCATGTTGAAATTATGTCCATGGTATTTACTGTTATAAGTTACACACTAAGCTCGAAAGCTCACCTCTGTCTGTTTACTTTCAAGTAACCCCCAGACTTAAGATGGGTCGGTGAGACAAGATCTCGGTTAAACATTTTTTTTAATTTTGCTATTTTAATCTGGTTTGGATTGTTCTTTCATGTTGGACTATTTTGGGACATTTTGAACTGTTTTAATTTTTGGATACTATTTTTGTTTTAAACTGTTTAAGTGTTTTCAAAATTACAAAGATTTTGACTACAAAACATCGAATTTTCCAAAATCAAATCATGTTTTACAAAACTCCAATTAGATAAGAAATTTCGCTGCAAAACTAAAAGATTTTAATAGTACATATCCACAAAAACCTAGTGATTTTAAACTAAAGAAGTGTTTTCCTAAATAATTGAAAGTCTGTTTTTGGATTTTCGAAAAAACTTAGGCAACACTTCCAAATTTGGTCATAACGTCTAGGTCGAGTTTGGAGTGTTACAATTAACAACTTGAGTCACTTACAATAACATTGTTAATGTTATGAATATATTATTAAGTAGATGTTCATCAAGATCAAGATAAGTTTTGGTGTACTTTAAATTCTAATTGCCATTAGAAGTAAATCTCTACTTCATTAATACTTCTTATGCCTATAAATAGAGATTTTGGAGAAGCTTTGTAAATTTCTAATTTATTAATAAGATACGCTCTCTCTTTTGCTCTCCCATTTTCTTTGTTCTTTACTCTCTATCTATTTATTTTATAACACGTTGTCAACACGATTTTCTTTCAATTGTTTTTCTCCATAAGTCACAAAAATATCCCAAAATTTACTGTTGTCGATTGCCTCTTAGAGCTATTGCTATTTCAATTAAGGCCTACGCACTGTGGATAATCATTAGAGCCTTTAACCACTCAATGTTCGTGATAATAGCTAGAGGGTGTTAACAATGATGTTAAAGAATCTCAAGTATATTTTACTATGATTTATTTATTATATCATGTTTATTATAATTGGAAACTAATCATGACAACATGAATAGATAGATTTTAATTTGAAATCCATGCATATTTGCGATGGTGATTATGAATTAAAGAATTTTTGGGACGTTTCATCCTAGTAAATTTATTGCATTCCCTGAAATGAATGCAAAAGAAAATATAAACCAATATTATTCCAATGTTTGGTAGTAAAAAATTAGTCAAAAGCTCTAGAAGAGCTAATATATTAATATCTTGTGATGGTTAGTCCATTAGTTTTAAAAGATATTTATAATAGATCTCATATTGAGATCATAAATGAGGAAAATATTATATTTCATATGAATCAAAAGAGGATTGGATTATTGATTTATATTTATTACTCTTGTTATAAATTGAATTGATCGTGATTATCTTTGTGATCTTCTTTTTGTCATCATCCTCGTTAAAGGGTTGAAAGCAAAATATTTGATTGAGAAAGATCTACTTAAATTGTGAAATAATTTAAAATAAAAATATAAGCAATAGAATATGGTAATTCTGTCTAAAGCTCGTTATGGTTGGATGCACCTGAAGTTGCAAGTTTTTTTTTAAACTATGAGCATAACTTTACAGTATTCAGAATAAGTTCTCAATTAAAATTATGTGGAAAAATATTACCGATGAGAACCTTGCAAGAGAAAACTTATTCAACTTTTCATGATTCAAATGTGCTCCTACAATAGCAATATCATGAAATCTTTTTACTTATGATTGAACAAAAGTTTTTAATCACGAAACCGAACCATTCCTTGAAGATAATGTAACAATATGTAATAAATTCAAAAGATATAATCTTTGACATGGATGTAGTAAGTTGGACTATAATAATAGTCATAGGGGATGGTCGTAATAAATTTTCTCACCACCAGAAGTGGAAAAATGAAGAAAGCAAGAAAATACTAAGAATTCCCAAGAACTCTTTAAGAAGAGAGACAACTTATGTATGAAAAATCATTGGTTATGTATCTATTGTACACTTTAAAAATAAGATCCACTCTTAAAGTTTGTTATTAATATATTTTGATTGGATTCAAAGTCTACTATTAAAGTTTAATTTGCTTATTTCTTATCATCAATACTCAACGTAGAACAAAAAAAAGTACGTCTTTAACTATGAAATCAACTTAATATATGGTTTAAAGATTTGAGATGTTCTTCTTTTTAAGTTTTGATTAAATTGATTACATATTGTTTTAAGCATTTCATTTGTTCATGAAAATGAATATTAACTGATTTATTTATATCGCTATTATAAGTTTTATAATTAAATAATATATTTGATTAAAACATATCTAGTATGCAAATTTGTGTTAATAAGCCAATGAATTTTATGGCTATTCAGATTTGATTTAGTTCAAAGAATTGTTAAAAGTAGTAGTTCATACGTTTTATATTATTCCATTTGTTAATTATTTAAAGAAATGATATGAACAATTGTAGATGAAAAGTTCTATGAGCTTAATGGTTGGATTTTGAATTAAATTTCATGCATGTTTATGATGATGGTTATAAAAAAAAATTGCTAGTTTTTCATTATATCATATTTTTATGTTTGCCATGTGGCGTTTATTGATATATTTAGTATAGGCTTATTTCTATACATGACCTAAGCAGTTATTCTTGGTAGTTAACTGATTATGCAAAACTCTTGTTAAAAGGGTTTTAAAAGTATTTTGAATCGAACTTAAGACTTCTCGAATATGAAGGAGAATCATACCACTAGACCAAATGCCCTGTATTTGAAGATTTTGGCATATTCCTTAAAGCGAATATTACATATAATTATTTGGAAATTATATTTATTGACTTAGTGGAATTATAGACTTCATATTGATTTAGATATTTCCAATAGTAAAAGGTACTTATATGTGGATGCAAAGTAAAAGGAATGATAGTAAAATTATCAATTTGTTACAATTTAGTACAATTGAAACGCATGTTAAATTAAACCAGAAGTTTACTAGTACAAATGTATTTACTACTTGGCATGATTAGTTAGACCATCCTGGATTATATAAGATACGAAAATTAATTGAGAATTCATATGGACATTCATTAAAGAACTAAAAAATTCTTTAATATAAAGAATTCTCATTTATTGCTTGTTCTCAATGAAAATTGATTGTTAGACACTCACTAGCTAAAGTTGAGATTTAATATCTTGCATTGCTGAAATGAATATGGGTCCATCCATCCACCATATAGATGGTTTTGATATTATATGATTTTGGTATATGCATCTACAAAATAATTACGTATGTGTTATCAACTTACAACTTGTCGTTTGTAAGATTGCTTGTTTAAATAATTAATTTCAGATTATGCAATAAATACAATTCTTCTTACTAATACTGATGAGTTTATATCTCAGTCTTTTATTAATTGACTTTGAAAAACTTTTGTAAAAGTTTGTTATTCATGCATATAATGGTTTGGAGAAATTATTGATTAAATGCCTCTGATTAATGTCAAAACCATTACTTATGAGAACTAAACTTCCTATTCCAACATGGGATTATGTTGATTTACATGTTGTCTGCATCAAGCCAATAAGTTATAAATGCTCCCCATTACAATTGGTTTTTGATCAAGAGCTAAATATTTTTCATCTTTGAATTTTTGTATGTTTGTATATGTTCCAATTACTCCACCACAATGCACAAAGATGAGTGAAACCTCAAAGAAAGTTGGGAATATATATTAATTATAAGTTTCTTTGTACTATTAAATGTTTTGAATGTATTGGAGATTCAATTATGACATGATTTGTGATTACAATTTTGATTCGACAATTTTCCCAATATTAGGGGGAGAGAAATAATAACTTGTAATGAATTAGGGGGAGAGTAATTTGAGCAGAAGTTCAACAAAGATAACTCATTACAAGTTAACTGTTAGATGTATATACAAACTTAGTGAGAATAACCAAATGTTATATGCCATCTAATATTTTAATTTGAATCAAAGTCCAAGTAGAACAATCAATTAGAATAAATAATAGATTGATCTGTTCCAAAGATGAAAATTATTCTAAATGGTCATATAGTGGAGGCGGGTGCTCCAAAAGAGACCCAAAACATAGCTAATAAGTAAAACTCTAGAAGAGATTCAGGTAACTGAAACTGAAGATTAAAATAATAAAAATAAGAGATCTCGATAAGTTATGTCAATTCGAGAAAATGTGGAACTGAATAATAAAAGTGGTTGACAATGATTTTGCATGCAATATTATTATTGAAATAATGAAATAAAAGGAGTATCTTGAATAAATCTATTAAGAAATATAGATATGGAATAAATTGATAAAAATAGAAAAACGCAACTCAAGTACAATTAAATTCATGGAGTTTTTTGACCAATACTCCAAATATCTAAAAGTATAAAGCTAGTGATGGTGCAAATAAAGTAGCTTTGCAAAAGTGGAATAAAAATATGAAGTTTTTTGCTAAGTCCTAGTATGAATTATGAAAAGATATAAAATTCTTTTGTAGTAGATGCAATAACCTTTAGATATATTTTTTTGACAATTCATAAAAGATTTAACTTGTGTCTAATGGTTGTTGTTACAACCTTTTATGAACCACTATATAGTAAAGTTTATTTTAAAATCTTTGAAGGATTTAGGATGCTAAAAGTATATTGAAATTCTTGAGAAATTGTTCATTTATATGAATTGAAATAATTTAAATATATGTGGTAAATAGTAGTTGAAGGGGGATTATAAAATGATTCAAAATATCTATTTGTATTTTTAAAGAAGAATCATGATTATTGTTGAAACTCCTGAAGAGATAAAAAAAAATTTCCCCCCAAATTTCCTTCACTCATGGCTTTCAAAAGAATGGTGATATAAATGCTTAGTAAATACATTCAAATAGTAATTTGAAAAACGTGTATTCAAGATTGAATACGTAGAATATGAGAAAATATGTGATGTTTTCATGGGAGGGAGTAAATACGCGTTGTACTCTTTTCCCCTTAACCTAATTTTTGTCCCATTGGGTTTTCCTGGTAAGAGTTTTAATGAGGCAACATATTATGCGTATTATAGATATGTGTACTCTTTTTCCTCACAAGGATTTTTTTCCATAGAGTTTTTATCTTAATAAGGTTTTAACAGGGCACATTATCTACCAATGGACATATAAGGGGGAGTGTTATGAATATCTTATTAAGTGGATGTCCATTAAGATCAAGATAAGTTTTGGTGTACTCTAAATTCTAATAGTCATTAGAAGTAGATCTCAACTTCATTTATACTTCTTATGCCTATAAATAAAGACTTTGGAGAAACTTTGTAAATATTCCAATTAATCAATAAAATACACTCTCTCTTTTGCTCTCCCATTTTCTTTATAAATAACTGGATCCATTTTTTTTTTGTGTTTTTAATATGTAAATAAATTAATATCTAATTGGAAAGTTAAATAATTTTTTTAGGTTTACTTTTTAAAGATGGATTAGGTAACAAGACAGAGCTTCAATTTTTTCCATCTTTTTTCTTTTTAGACTATTAGATTAACATTAGAGATTATTGTTAGATTAATATTATATTAGGGTTTATCTTAAAATTAGTAGGATATCATTTAGGTGATTATCATACATGTTTTTGGATAAAATAGCAAGATAAATCACAAAAATAAATAGCAAAAATTTTAAAATGAAAAACAAATGCAAAAGTCAAAATTGAAGGAGTTAGATTTAGGTGAGAATCATCCAGCCTAGAAGTAAATCTGAAATTTTTATCTTAAAAGAGACTTTGAATCTGGTTTATGAAGGAGCGGAGGAGACCAACAATTAAAGGATATTCTAAATAGATACACATTCTTTTACTGATATTTTTTGTTTTACTTTTTCTCCTTTTTCGGTTTGCATTTCATTTTTTTTATTAAGCATAAAAAAAAGTAAAGTTCTTGAATTTTTTTTTTCGAAAATAAAAAACAATAACTAAAAAAGTTTATTTTGCACTAAAATCAGAGAATAGCCTTAAATGAAAATAGTGTTACATCAGGTTTTAAGACCCTTGCACCAAAGAAGGTTGTGGGTATTAGAAAATCGAAGAAAATCATGCAAAAAAAAAAAAAAAAGGATATGAAAACTTTCTTCCATTTCTTCTTTCGGGGTTTCAACTTCTTTTAAATAGAGAATGAATGTTTTGCTTGTTAGTTTCAGTTATTAGGGAAAACCATGAGAGTTGAGGGAATATAAAAGAAGAAAGTACGAAGAGATGAAAGATGGGGAAGTTCTTCAAATTAAAAAATTATTTTTTCAATTGTGTAAGAATAAATTCATAATTAATTGAATAATGATTTCTAATCTACTGGTGATTAATATTAAGTTTTGGTGTTTCTTTTTCTTTTTTTATAATTTTTAAAATTTGTTAATAATTAAAACAAAAACAAGAGAAGTAAGAGTTAAATTGATAAAAGTTGTAAAGTTTGAGATGCTAAATTTATGTTTGTACCTATTTTTTTTAAAAAAAGTTACTAGCAAAAGTTAATAACAAATTAAAAAGTAGAAAGATTTTAAGCAAATATAAGTAGACTAAATTCGCACAAATTAATAAATATAAGAATTATCCTAAAAGTTTAACCCCCGTTAAAATTAGATGATCGTCTAGTTTCAACAACATTACAAAAAATTAAAATTAGTTTGCATTCTCGTGCTGTGCACAGATTTTTTGTGTGTATTAAGTTTAAAATATATATATTTTTTATAATTTTGGTTTTTGTTTAAATTAATTAATGATTTAAAAAGATTTAATGATACTTTAAAAAAATATAAATTTACTTTATTCAATATTATCTTAAAATATATTTTAAGTTTAACAATTTATTAAAAATATATATTTTTCTATAAAAGTTGGAATAAAGCTAATTAAAGCAAGGTTAAAAGATATTATTAAAAGGAAAAAAAAACCTTCATCGCTAGACATGATTATAGGTCTGGTTGGGTTGATGAAAAATTTTAAGTTCCTTTTCTAGGCTTAACCTTACTTGAAAAATGAGCTTAAATTTTCTTTTTAAGCTCGACCCAAGTAAAAAATACTCAACTCGAGTCTGACCCAGCCTGCCTGTATTAATTTTTATATTATTTTATATATAAACAAATTTAAAAAATATAATACATCAAACACACTAAAAACATTAAAATAAATTATTCCCAATAAATTGAAAATACATTAAAAAAATCTTTATACCTAAATAATACTTAGATAGTTGCAACTTAGCAAACAAATGCTTCTAAAATAGTAGCAAAATTAACAATAAAGTAAGAGTTATACTAATAGAGAATGAGGCAGATAAATGCGGAACCGGATCATAAAGTTTGTCAAAGTTGTGGATTTAACTTAGGGCTCTAGAAGTTTGAAAAGAAACTTGAGTTTTGACACAACCTGAAACACAATCAAAACCAAGTCAAACAAAATAAATAAATAAGATAAATAAATAGAATAATAAATAAAAGATTAGAATAATAAAGAAGAAAATACAAAAGATAGATGGAAAAGATAGAACGTGATAAGCCTTGGAAACAAGACGAATCCATAACTTCAAAATAGAAAACTTGGCAAGAAAAAGTTTGAAGTTGATCCCCATAATCTAGAAAGATTGTTAAAACTCTTCTAAAACAAAACTCAAGAGAAATTCTTAAAAAGAAAACTTAAAAAGAATTTATTAACTTAAAAGAAAAGTTGAATAATATTGAATTGAATGATTTGTGTACAATGCAAAGGCCTATTTATAGGCTAACTAAATAAATCTAAATAAAATTCT
This sequence comes from Gossypium stocksii, assembly GCA_020496765.1. Lineage (NCBI taxonomy): Eukaryota > Viridiplantae > Streptophyta > Magnoliopsida > Malvales > Malvaceae > Gossypium > Gossypium stocksii. Next base: position 33,754,470 of record CM035627.1, read on the forward strand.
TAAGTATACTAGAACTCTAATTAATCTAAACAAGAAGTAGTTTTAAACTAAACTTTTTTGTTGACATAAAACTCCTAAATAAATTAAACTACTTAATAATTATTAAAAATTCGAAATAATAAAATAATAAGAGCTGATAAATACAATATTGAGATCATATATAATAAAAAGTAAGCCCAAAACCTGAACCCAATATGATTTAAACTCGAATTAAGAGCCCGAAACTTGTAATTCCCATCATAGTCTCATCCAGAAATTTTGCTCGCGTAGTCTTCACTAAAATGATCATAACTTGAGTTCCCGAATTTCAAATCAAGTGATTCAAAATGCATTTCGAAGCTAAGAGATATATCTTTGAACATTATGTAGACTCCTTAGTCCATAAGTACTTGGATCCCATACATATATTTGTCGCAACTTGACTAATCTTTTCAGCTTGAAAATTGGTAATTTCGGTGAATGAAATTTAATAAATTTCACCCCATCCATGCATGTATTATTCCCCCTTTTCTCGAAAAGATTCATCCTTGAATCTTGTCTTTAATTGAATCTGGGTTTGATTTGCTTGGCTTTTAACATTGTTGTTGGGTCTTGAGATAGTGTGAGCCCATCATATCCATGGGCCTGAAATTAGGTCTTGAGACTCACATCATTCCCCCCTTCCTTAAGAAGATTTGTCATCGAATCTTTAGCTACACAAAAAGAAAATAGGTCAGAACAACTAACAATAAAAAGAAAAAAATACTTACCTAAGCTTTCTTGTGTGCCAAAACTTTCTCCAGGATCAAAGATATGATTTTGATCTCCCAAATCAGCATGGATCAAGTATCTTTCCTTCAAAAACAAACCATCAACACTAAACAAAGAAATATTAGGCACATGAGTGTTCAAGTAAAAAATAACCTGTAACTTTCTTTGAATATGGATGGTCATCCATAAGAATTTCCAACAATGAGTCAATAATTTCACATAATTATAAAAATCAAGTAGTTTAATATTATTATGTAAAAATTCATATTTAAAGTCTAAGGTGGAAAATTTTGTTGCCAGATTAAATGCACGAGGTTCTTTAATAAACATGTCAAATACAACAAAAGTAAACTTTAAATACCTAGATAAACCCATAAAATCAATTGAAGTTTCAGACCATTGTTTATTGAAACTTGACAAATGAGAAAGCATGTTGTAAGGAAAAATAAAATCAATAGCATATTTATCAAAAACATTCGCCTACATATTTCAATTTTCGATGTATCATCACTTTTCTTACCTTCTAGCATTCGTGGAAAATTATCAATGTTCAACTTACCTCTTTCCCATAAGTAAAATCGTCTATCGATGGTAGAGTAATATAATTGAGAGTCTGTCAATGGATCCTTGAAATCCTGTAACAAAGAAACACCATTAAATAAATTTGAGTCATATCCAGTTAAAACATAATCATTCCACACTTTTGTATGCATATTTTCTTGCTTTTTATTTTCTTTTTCCACTTGAGAACTGTAACACCCCAAACCCAGCCTAGACACTATGGCCGAATCTAGTGGCGACACATGAGAGTGTTTTTGGAAAACTGTTTCGAATATCAAAAACTTGTCCAAATTGTTATCTTTTCGTTATCACGGAAATATTGAAAACGTTCATTCATACGAAAATTTGAAATTAAGTTTTAGAACGTGTTTGTGATGTCGTAATTTATAAATCAATAAAAACAACAAATTGAAAATCCAAAGTATAAAACAAAGCAGTCCAAAGGTCCACAGTACATAAAACTCCCAAAATAATAAAATAACGAATAACCAGTAATTAAAACAAGGAGTCCAGTAAAGTGTCCATCAGTTGTCACCCCCAAGCCCTCCGTAACATCGATCCATCTACTGTTAGGGATTACCTGACAGACAAATAAAATAAAGAGGTGAGTTTTCGCAAACTCAGTGTGTACATCCCCACAGTAAAGCATGCATGTAAACAGATAGCAATCAAGTAGTCATAATCGAGCTTGGGTTCTTAATAGAATCAGTGTAGGCCTTAGCCCACTCAGAACAGTATCAAATACATTCGGGCCTTAGCCCATACAAATATATATGCATATAAGTCAATACAGCATATGCCCACCAACCCTGCACACCATCTCCGTCCACCCTACACACCAGGTGGGGATAAAATCGACCCACGCAACCCTACACACCAAGTATGGGGATAAAATCAACCCATCCAACCCTACACACCATGTGATACCGTAAAAAGCGTATAATAAATAAAGGCTCTTCCTTCTCTTCAATAACCAACCCAACCCAATGCAATGCAACATACATAATGTCATGCATGCTTTCATACAGTAAACATATCATACGTATCATGCTCAGATTAGATCAGAACAGTATTAATACACATGCTAAGTATAACATGCTAGCATACATCTCAGATTCATATCACAAAATAGAGTCTAAATAACCCTTATCGACCCCTATAATAGGTCACAGTCGACTAGGGCGACTTGTTCAACCTTTTAGAATAATTCAGATTAATGGGCTCACACGTCCATGTGGCTTGCCCGTGTGGGCCCATACGCTTGTGTGGCCCACACGGCCCAACTTGGCCTTATCTGTGTGGATCAAATGGCTTGGACCGAAACCCCACACGACCTAATTGGCCTAGCCCGTGCCTTGTATACGGCCTAGCCAACCTCACACGCCCGTGTTCGTTATGCTCGTTGGCATGCGCACGGCCTGGCTCGTCGATCACACGGCCTCCACAGAAGCAGTCCATACGCACATGTGGCGTCGACTGCATTGTTTTTGGCTTTCGTCGAATCTCGTTTTTAGTGCGTTCAGAGTACACACTTGATTCCAATTGAAGCCTAAACACTCCTGAGCACTTCTAGAACCTAAAATCAGAATATTTGGCCCTTTAGAAAACCCAAATCTCAACACTTAATCCCGAAATTGCAAAATTGACTTACCATTACCAAAATTGAGCACGACTCTGATTTAAATGTCGAATCGCTAATTTTCAGCCTCCTGATCGACCCCTAAGCCATAATAAAACGAACGTTCATCAAAATCTTATTTATTCAATGATAACACCAAAAGAGAAAGATCACTTATTGAAAATGTGAGAATGATCGTCGATACAAGAATGCAAATTAAAAACGAAGGGGAAAACAATGAGAGAAGCAGAAAGGGAAGGAGAACGGCAGTAAGAAAGGTTAAATTTCGGTAGCAATGATGATTAGGGAAAAGAGGAATTCGACATAGAAGAGTTTAGGGAAAAGAGAACAAATTTTGCCAAAAAGAAACTAATCAAAAAAATTCTAATGACCCCCTAATCTCAACTACTACAGTATTCTAAACCACTTCAAACACTAGCCGAAATTTGCAACAAAAATAATACCCTTGCCACAGCGGAGATTTAAACACGAGACTTCTCACTCATAACCACACCACTTAACCACCAGACTAGCAGACCCATTCTGGTATAATTTTCCCAACTTTTATTTAAAAGCCTGATTACAAAGAGTTAGGCTTTATTCAATAAAAACCAAAAATTAAGCCCAAGCCTTGACTTGAACTTGAGACCTCCCTAACACACCTAAAGCACATATCTACTAGTGTAGACATTTAATTATCCCAAATAATCACAAAAACAATTTCAAAAATTTTCATGCATAATAAATCACAAAAGCCGAAATTTTGGGGCGTTACAACTCCACCCTCTTAAAGAAAATTTCATCCTTAAAATTTTACCTGATCAGAAGAGATAAGGATACTACTGTCACATCGAATCCTCTAGCTCCCAAGTAGCCTCCTCAGTGTTATGATTCTGTCGCAGCACCTTCAGTAATGGAATAGGCTTTCTCCGTAAAACCATCACGTCGCGATCTAAAATTTGAATCGGCTCCTCCTCGAACGTCAGATCTGATCTAATCTCAATATCCTCCACAGGCACAATGTACGTCGGATCAGAGATCAAGACATAGAATATATCGTGAATACGATCCAACTTTAGAGGCAGCTCCAACTGATACGCGACTGGCCCTACTAGTCTCAGAATCTGGTACGGCCTAATAAACCGAGGGCTCAGTTTGCCTTTGCGACCGAACCTCAGAACCTTCTTCCATGGTGAGACCTTAAGAAAAACCAGGTCTCCCACAGAATACTCAATGTCTTTCTTCTTCAGATCACTTCAGACGCTCACGGATTAATCGAACTTTATCCTATCTTTGATACCAACTCTGGACCCAGTACTCGTTGCTCACCCAACTCAGTTCAGCATAAGGGAGTGTGACACTTATGACCATACAGTGCCTCGTAAGGTGCCATATGAATATTAGACTGGTAACTGTTGTTGTAGGCGAACTCTGCTAAAGGCAAGAACTCATCCCAACTACCTCGGAATCGATGACGTACCCTCTCAGCATGTCCTCCAATATCTGAATCACCCTCTCAAACTGACCATCTGTTTGAGGATAAAAAGCAGTACTGAAGTCAAGTCGTGAACCCAAAGCCTCGTAAAGCTTATGCCAGAATCGAGATGTAAACTGAGGATCCCTATCGGAGATGATTGACACAGGAGCCCCATACAGCCTTACTATCTCAGAGATGTATAACTTAGCCAGTTTCTGAAGGGAGTAGTCTGTCCTAACAGGAATAAAGTACGTAGTCTTGGTCAATCAATCCACAATGACCCATACAGAATTCTTCTTAGTGGGTGTTAGAGGCAACCCACTAACGAAGTCCATCGTCACTTACTCTCATTTCTACATCGGTATCTGAATTGGTTATAGCAATCCCGAAAGCAACTGATGCTCATTCTTAACCTACTGTCAAGTCAAATAACGAGCCATGAAATCGGTCACCTCACGCTTTAACCCCGGCCACCAATACAACTCTCGAAGATTTCTGTACATCTTACTCCCATCGGGATGCATAACATAAGGGCTACTATGCGCTTCTCTCAAAATCAACTATCTCAAGTCTTCGTCATTCGGCAAACAAATGCCACCTCTGAAGCACAAAACTGCAAAATCAGAAGTAACCCCAGCCTCAACCTGACGAAATTGTAACTCTAGAGACTTATCTCCTATCTGCTTATCCTTAATCTGCCCAATCCATGTCAGTTTCACCTGAAGCTTAGCCAACAAACTCTTATCATTGTTGAGACTTAGTCGAGCGAACAAAGCTCTCAAATCGGCCACCGCCCTATTGCTCAACGCGTCAGCCACCACGTTAGCCTTACCAAGATGATACTCAATGCGGCAATCATAATCCTTAAGCAGCTCTACCCATAGACGCTGCCTAAGATTTAACTCCTTCTGAGTAAGGAGATACTTAAGGCTCTTGTGATCAGTGTAGATGGTACACTTGCAACGTACAAATAGTGCCTCTAAATCTCAAGGTCAAAAACCACTGCAGCCAACTCCAAGTCGTGTGTCAGATAGTTAACCTCATGAGTCTGGAGCTGTCGCGATGCGTAAGTAAAACCTTACCGTCTTACATCAGAACACAACCCAAACCCACGTGTGACGCATCACTGTATATGACGAAGTCCCTCCCAGGCTCAGGCTGTATCAAAACTTGTGCCTGAGCCAAAACTGACTTAAGCTTCTTGAAGCTCTCTTGCTGTGCATCAGTCCAAACAAAAGGATCTCCCTTACGTAGCAGCTTAGTCAATGGAGCTGCGATCAAAGAGAACCCCTCAACAAATTGACGATAGTATCTCGCTAACCCCAAAAAACTACGAATCTCTGACATAGTTTTCGGCTGTTTCCAATCCAACATAGCCTCAATCTTACGAGGATCCACATGAATCCCCTCAATAGATACCACATGCCCCAAGAAAGTAACCTCTCCAAGCCAGAACTCACACTTGGAGAACTTCGCATACAACTATTTCTCTCGAAGAGTCTGTAGAACAACACTGAGATGCTCATCGTACTCATCCTCTGACTTAGAATAAACCAAAATATAGTCGATGAACACTACTACGAACCGGTCCAAGTAGGGTTGAAACACTCGGTTCATCAAATTCATAAATGCCGCTAGTGCATTAGTAAACCCGAATGGCATAACTAGGAGCTCGTGATGTCCATACCGAGTCCTAAATGCCTTCTTATGCAGATCGGCCTCTTTTACCCTCAACTGATGATAACCTGACTACAGATCAATCTTTGAGAACACTGAAGCCCCTCTGAACTGGTCGAAAAGATCATCAATCCTCAGAAGTGGGTACTTATTCTTTATCATCAACTTATTCAACTAACGGTAATCGATACACATCCTCATCGCATCGTCTTTTTGTTTATAAACAACATAGGTACTCTTTACGGAGACACACTGGGACGAATAAACCCATGATCCAACAACTCCTGTATCTAGGCCTTAAGTTCAGTAAGCTCCTTCAGTGCCATTCGGTAAGGAACGATAGACGCTAGAGCCGTACTAGGAATCAAGTCGATCCCAAACTCTACCTCTCGACTCGGAGGCAATCCCGAAAGTTCCTCTGAGAAAACATCTGGAAAGTCCCTTACTGTGCGGATGTCCCTAACCGAAGAGCCCCTAGTATCCAAAACACTGATGTAGGCTAAGAATGCCTCACACGTCTTCCTTACCAACTTCTCTGCCACCAACACAGAGCTCACATTACTCAGATAATTCCGTTGCTCCCCAATCATGACTATCTTATTATCCTCCTCGGTTCTCAGAACAATCCCCTTTTCAGCACAATTTAGACTCACACGGTGCTTCACCAACTAGTCCATGCCCAGAATTAAGTCTAACTCCCTAAATAGAAGCTCCATCAAGTCAGCCAGAAACATAGTCCCTTGAACCTCTAACGGTATAGCCCTGAATAGTTTACTAACTCTAACAGACTGCCCCAACGGACTCACCACTGATATCTCGCTAAAAGTACTCTCATAAGGTATCCCCAAGGTCTCAGACACCAAACATGTAACATAGGAATGTGTAAAACCTATGTCTATTAGTGCAACATAAGGTACATTAAAGATGAAAAATGTATCCATGATGACATCTGGAGCATCTCTATCCTCACAATGACGTGCCGCATAGACTAGTGTAGGCTGTCTCACCTCAGTCGGCCCAACACCTATGCCCAGTGCTCTCTGACCTCGACCCATACCAGTACACCCCTAGCCTGTACTCAGCCCTTAGGTGGCTATTGTACCCCTCTCGGCTGCTGTGCAGTCTTAACAACCGGTGCTTGTGTCTGATTACCCCTCAGTGGGCAATCTTTAACTCAGTGCTCAGTAGACCCGCACCTCAAACACGCTCTAGTGACTCTCCAACACTCACCTAGATGGCTCCTATTACAGTGCTAGCAGATAGCCACCCTAGCAGGAACAACCACAGTAGGTCTAACTCTAGTGGACCCATCAAACCTGGCCTCTTTCTTAGGCCTCGCAGCAGCATTAGAAGGCTCTAGATCTTTCTTAGCGTTCCCCCTATCATGATTCTGGTGCTCAGTGTGCTTCACCTCCTCGGCTATCTTGGCTTTCTCTACCAAGGCTGAGAAATCCCGCTCCCTCTAAGGAGCTATCAGAACATGCAAACTGTCGTGGAGTCTATCCTCAAACTACACACAGCGCTCATACTCGGTCGCCACTATCCCCTCGCATAACAGCTCAGTCTCAGAAATTCAGCCTCATACTCGGCCACAGAACAGTCCCCTTGTGTGAGATTCAAGAACTCACGTCGTCTCCTTTCAAAAAAAAAAGAACTCACGTCGTCTAGCATCAGTGTAGCTGGCTCCCACATACTTACTCTGGTAGGTGGCCTTAAACAAACTCCAAGTCAACAGATCGGGCTGAGTGCCATGCTTAACAGTCAACCACCACTGGTACGTCTCGTCTCGTAGCAAAGACACAGCCCCCTTGAGCTTCTGCTCATCAGTGAAGTCTAGATCATCCATAATGCGCTCCGTAGCCTCTATCCAATACTCAGCCACACTCGAAGCAACTCCGGTGATTCCCCTAAATACCTCAGCCCCATTGGACCAGAGTTGTTCTGTAACTGACCCACGGCCTCTAGATCCAGTGTTAGGTCCAGCGACCCTCTCCAGAATACGAAGCATGGCTTGGGACATTGCGTCGTCTCTAGCCGTACGATCATACGATCTCGTCCCACTATCAGTTGTAGGCGATGCCAGTATCTCACTAGCATCCACTACTGGTATAGTATCAGAAACAATGGACTTAGCTCGAACCCCTCTACAACCCCTACCACCGTCTCTAGTACCCCGTCCACAAGTACCACGTGTGCTCATCGTATCTATCAAATTAATCTGTATTAAAAGTTTTATACAAATTAGTTTACACTTCCAATATATTATTAACAAATATTTTATGCAGTATCGTCATTAGAGTGTAAAGTTTGTTATCGCGAGAGAATGAATCGTTTCCCTAAAGTCTCAGTTTACATTATCTAAAGTATTTCAATAAGATACTACCTAAGGCAGTCTCATAACATACAAACAGTGTTTTTCATCATATCAAAAAGTATTTAGAATATCCAACATGCTTTCAATCTATTTAATCACAGTTTCAGTAACTTACTTGGATCGGCGTCGGAGGCTAGGTGTGCCACTTAATAAAAAAATATTTCAAAATTACTTTCAAATCATTTCTCAAACACATACTTTAAAACCTAAAAACCACAGCTGAGTTTTGCAACCGGCTCTGATACCACTAAATGTAATATCCCAAACCCAGCCTAGACACTATGGTCGAATTTGGTGGAGTCACATGAGAGTGTTTTTGGAAAACCATTTTGAATATAAAAAACTTGTCTAAATTATTATCTTTTCTTTATCGCGAAAGCATTGGAAACGTTTATTCATACGAAAATCTGAATTTAAGTTTTAGAACGTATTTGTGATGTCACAATTTATAAATCAATAAAAAAACAAATTGAAAACCCGAAGTATAAAACAAAGAAATCTAAAGGTCCACGATACATAAAACTCTCAAAATAATAAAATAACAAATAACTAGCAATTAAAACAAGGAGTCCAGTAAAGTGTTGATCAGTTGTCACCCTCGAGCCCTTTATAGCACTGATCCATCTATTGTTGGGGATTACCTGACAGAAAAAAAAATAAAGGGGTGAGTTTTCGCAAACTCAATGTGTACATCCCCACAGTAAAGTATGCATCTAAACAGATAGCAGTCAAGTAGTCATAATCGAGCCTTAGTTCTTAACAGAATCAGTGTAGGCCTTAGCCCACTCAGAACAGTATCAAATACATTCGGGCCTTAGCCCATACAGATATACATGCATATCAGTCAGTACAGTATATGCCCACCAACCCTGCATACCATCTCCGTCTACCCTACACACTGTGTGGGGATAAAATCGACCCACCCAACCCTACACACCAAGTATGAGGATAAATTCAACCCATCCAACCCGACACACCATGTGGTATAGTAAATGACGCATAATAAATAAAGGCAGTGCAATTGCCAGTCAATAGGCTAAAAGCCTTATAGTCTTCCTTCTCTTCAATAACCAACCCAACCCAATGCAATGCAACATAATGTCATGGCATGTTTCATACAGTAAACAGATAATATGTATCATGCTCAGATCAGATCAGAACAGTATTAATACACATGCTAAGTATAACATGCTAGCATATATCTCAGATTCATATCACAAAACAAGGTTTAAGTAATGCTTACTGACCCCAATAACCGGTCACAGTCGACTAGGGCGACCTGTGTAACCTTTCAGAATAATTCAGATTATTAGGCCCACACGTCTATATGGCCTGCTCGTATGGGTCCACACGCCCGTGTGGCCCACACGGCCTAACTTGGCCTTTCTCGTATGAATCATACAGCTTGGCCTAAAACTCCACACGCTCGTGTAGTTCCTTTGTGTGGGCCTACACACCCGTGTGGCCCACACGGCCCAATTGGCCTAGGCCGTGCCTCGCACACGGTCTAGCCAGCCTGACACGCCCGTGTCCGTCGTGCCCGTACGGTATGCGCACGGCCTGGCTCATCGATCACACAGCTGTGTCTCGCCACACAGCCTCCACACGGGCAGTCTACACGCTCGTGTGGCATCGACTGCCTCATTTTTAGGTTTCACTGAATCGTATTTTCGGTGCGTTCAGAGTACACACCTGGTTCCAATTGAAGCCTAAACACTCCTGAGCACTTCCAGAACTTAAACTCAGAATATTTAACCCTTTAGAAAACCCAAAATCAAGTGTCAACACTTAATCCCGAAATCATAAAATTGACTTACCACTACCAAAATCGAGCACGACTCTGATTTAAACGTCGAATCGCTAATTTTCAGTCTCCTGGTAGACCCCTAAGCCATAATAAAATGAACCTTCATGAAAATCTTATTCATTCAACGATAACACTAAAAGAGAAAGATCACTTACCGAAAACGCGAGAATGATCGTCAATACAAGAATGCAAATTAAAAATGAAGGGGAAAACAATGAGAGAAGTAGAAAGGGAAAGAGAACGGTAGCAAGAAAGGTTAAATTTTGGTAGTAATGGGGATTAGGGAAAAGAGGAATTCGGTAGATAAGAGTTTAGGGAAAAGAGAACAGATTTTGCCAAAAAGAAACCAATAAAAAAATATTTTGATAGCCCCCTAATCTTAACTGCGATGGTATTCTAAACCACTTCAAACACTAGCCGAAATTTGCAACAAAAATAATACTCTTGCCACAGCGGAGATTCCAGCACGAGACCTGTAACACCCTGAATTTGGGCTAGAAGAATTGGGTTTTGAAGTCTGGGTTCGAATAAAAGAAAACCTGAATAAATTGAGAAGTTTTAAATATTATCGTTTAAGAAAATTTATTTTGAATTACTATTAGAAAATTCTTATTGAATTTATTATTACTGATATTTTAAATTCTTACTGTATCTATTGATGTTTTTAAATTTTTATGAAAATTATAAATTATTATTATTATCATTATAATTATTAAATACAAATATGTTTATAAAATTATTGTTGTTAATTTAGTGTTCAAATTAAAATATTATTAAAAAATTTTACTGTATTTATTTTTACTGATTTATGAAAATTATAACTATTATTATTATTGAGAAAAAATTTCTGTATTTGAAATTTTTATAAAAATATATTTATAAAATTATTATTGTTATTATTTTTATTTTTATTACTTATATAAAAATATATATGACATTAGTACTAATTTTGTGTTTAAATTCAGTTTTTAAATGAATTTGGAAGTACTTAAAGTATGGGAAAATTTTGGTCCAATCCAAGACTTTAGCAAAGAAATTAGTTTTTGTTTGTTAGGGGAACTGGTCAATAAGGCTTTTAAAATAAATTGTGCAAGTTTAGGCACAAAGGAACGTGCCTGGCTCAGTGGCTAAGCGCGCTAGGGGTTGTAGGAGTACCTGGGTTCAAGGCACGGTGCGCGCGGGGGTTTCTTTTTATTTTTAGAAGCCAGGCCACGCTAAGGTAAGGCTTAAGTACAGTCGTGACCGAGGTATGCCACAAGAGCGCCTGTGGCGTAGTGGCAGCAGTGTGCTAGGAGTTCCATAGGAGTACGGGTTCGAGTCCAGGTAGGCGCAGGTTTTGTTTTATTTTTAATGGACCCAGGTCTGTGGCAGGTAAGCTTTAAGAATTAGCGCGGCGCTATTATGTCAAAGAGGAACGCGCGTCCCAATGGCCAGCAGCGTGCTGGGCAACCTGCAGGTTCCAGGTTCGAGTAGCGTTGCACGCGAGGAGAGCCCATTTTTGCTGCGCGCGCGTGGGAGGTGCCGTGCGGGACTGGGGCGCTCCCTAGCAGCGCGCTGAAGCAGGTCAGTCGGTAGATGCTGCTGCTGATCGGTTGGAGATAAGGATGAAGTTAATTTGAATGGGTGGCTGCAGCTGGTAGGAAGAATTTGAATTTAAATCAAATTCGGTGGGTGGCTAAAAACAAGGAGATAGGCACGAGATTTAAATTGGAAATTATTCTTAGCCAATTAGCTGAATTTGTTCTGGCATTCAAACTATTTTATTTTGTTTTGTATTATTTTTGTTGCTTATTTTCTCTCTACCCAAAATCCTTTGCATTGATTCTTTCAATTTGTTTCCCTTGATTTCTTTCCCTATTAGCCGAGGTTGGTTCTCAAGCAAACGATTCTTGTTCTACTATTTTGCTCTTTTTCTCTTCTATTTCTCATCAAGGCCGAACCTTCTCCCCTACTTCTATTCTTTTTTATTTTCTTATCAGTAGAACTGACTACAGGGTCCCTTTTCTTATAATTAAATCACAACTTACATCCCTTTTATCCGTTCAAATACTTCTTCTTCTTTACTCATAAATATTAAAAACCAAAATCTCCATATTTCAGTGATTCGGGAGTTAGTATTTAAATCTGTTCTCTACTCGTATTTTGGGGATTAGATCTACAACAGAGCTGGAAAGAAAGTGGTGCGTGGGAACGTTTTTGGCGAATAAATCTTTGGTAAGTAACTAAACTCCTTCTCATTCGTTATTTTGGAAATTAAGAGTAGCCGAAATCCCTGTATACATGTAGGGAGGCTGTCGACATGGCCTAAGGGTGTTTTAACGATATATTTTGGTTCTTATATGTGTTATTTAGCGAAGAAGGTGATCTAGCGAGGAACTGAAGGAATCTATTCAACCAGATCTAGATCTAGTAGATCCAAATCGATAAAGGTAAGGTTTTATGGCCATTAAAGGTGTGGCCGAATATGGTAAGGAGTCTTAGCATCGGTTTTTGTAGTTTCTTTGGTTAATGTTTAAATAATGGATTGTAGGAGAAATCGCATAGGAGATCTCGTCAACGTTTCGACATAAATCAGGTGTGTATCGAACCCTTCCTTAGTCTAATTCGGCAAGGCCAATTAACACAAAAGTTGGTATTATGTGGGCTTGTGAGTGTGCGAATACTCACAAGATGGTTGGAAATCGTGGATTCTGTAACCGTAAGTGGTAAGATTAGTTGAGTGTGCAATTTCGCGCACTCGGTAAGTTGGGTCTCGATGGGCCAAACATGGGCTAATGGGCTTTTGGGCCTATTTGGGTAAAAATAGGTAATAAGTATGTTCTATTAGACTGTAGGATTGAAACTGCTAAAATCGGCAACTGAATATGAAACTTGGACAAAATGGGCTTAATTTGTTATTAGGTGCTATAGGGCCCATTAGGGGTTTTGGGCGAAAAAGGGCAAAAATGGTAAATAAGTTAAAATGAACTTCTGAAGTCACATATGGACTAATAGTCACTTGAGATTCATAAAATCCCTGAGAATCGGTAAAATGACTAAAATACCCCTAAGTATGGAAATTACCATTTTACCCCTAAGTGTAAAATGACCTTTATACCCCTAGGGTAAATTCTGTATGAAATGTATAATTTTCTGTTTCTGCATGTCATATCTCATAATATATGTATATATCTGATGCATGAGATTCTGTATGTTATATGTCATAACATGTATGCCTGTTGCATGGGGTTTGGGTTTATGATGGAGGAAGCGTTCTGGCAGCCTCGCTGCAATCTGGTGGCCTCGCCACATATATATCTGTTCTGGTGGCCTTACCACATATATCTGTTCTGGTGGCCTCGCCATAATACCTGTATCTGGTGACTCTGTCACAATATCTGGCAGCCTCGCTGCAAATTCTGTGGTGTGTAGTGGTTGGGTGGGTCGAGTAGCTTCCCCACATGGTGTGATGGTTGGTACGGGTGGTGTGTAGCAGTTGGATGGGTTGAGTAGTCTCCCCACATGGATCATGGGCTTGCATTCTTGCATTGTTATCATTAATACTGTTCTGTTACTGTAATGGGCCTATGGGCCGTACTGCTATCTGAAAAGGGCTAAGGCCCAGTTTACTGTTATTTGAATAGGGCTTTGGCCCAGTATCTGACTGAGATAGGTTTAGGCTTAGGCCCAATGGGCTTGAGTTGACTTGGGCTTTGGATGGGCTTCTGTTCACACTGAGTTTTCCAAACTCACCCCTTTTTCCTTTCATCCTTGCAGGTGAGCCTTAGATTGGTGGACTTGGAGTTGGGAGGGATTCAGAGTGGCCACATGGACTGGACCAATGGTTTTTAATTAAGTTAACTATTTCAATCTAATCTTAGTTATTTTTATTTTGATTTTGGATCTGTAATAAGGGCCTCTTTAATTATTTTTATTTTGGCTTTTTAATCATTACTTATTTAAATTGACTTTAGCTTAAGTAGGATATTATTTAAATCAATTTGAAAATGAATGATTTTAGGACGCGGTTTTTATAAACACTACTTGTTTTCAAAATATCTCGATAAGTAGAGCAAAACTTTCGCAACGTAAATGTTTTTCACAAATGTATATCTTCAATACATTTAAACTTAATTTGTTCGTAGACAAATCACAAGGTTAAAGTGTGGCAATGGATGTGTGCATGTCTAGGAGTGGATCTAGGAAGAGCTTGGTACTTAAGCAGTCTAAATGACGCACCTCCTCTTCTCTTGAATCCTACCTGGTGCATAGTATCCATTCACTTTTAGCCATGACAAAGAGGATCTGATTTTCTGATAACCTAAACTGTTTTTAAAATAACATATTTTCCGCAAGTACAGATGTTTATGAGTTTTCAAAATTTTACATAAGATTTAATAAGGTTGTTTACAATGTTTTGATTATTACAATGTATCACGTTTTGATAAAGCTAAGGTTTTATGCAAATTTTCCGATAAAAGTTTCTAAACATTACGAAGGGTTTTCAATGAAAACATGGTTTTTGAAAAACACTTCAATGTGACACACCAGACTTGGCCGTAACGTCTGGGCCGAGTTTGGGGTGTTACATCTCTCACTCATAACCACACCACTTAACCACCAGACCAGCAGGTCCATTCTGGTATAATTTATCCAACTTTTATTTAAAAGCTTGATTACCAAGAGTTAGGCTTTATTCAATAAAAACCAAAAATTAAGCCCAAGCCTTGACTTGAACTTGGGACCTCCCCAACACACCCAAAACACATATCCACTAGTGCAGACATTTAATTATGCCAAATAATCACAAAAACAATTTCAAAAATTTTTACGCACAACAAATCACAAAAGCCGAAATTTTGGGGCGTTATAAGAACTCTTCAATTTTACCTTATATGGATTTTCACTTACCAAATTTGGACCATTAAGTAGACTTTTATCATTCAAGGTCTCTTTTCTCTCTATATTTTCACATGATTTTTCCTCATTTTCCATATCCTCCTCACAAGTATTATGAATATTCAATTCAGTCCAATCTATCTCAATAGGAGAACATGATGTTTCTATTTCATCTAACTCCATAGATTCGAGGAAGAAATTCTCACTATCATCTTTTTCTGGTTCACAAAGTTTGTCACCACAAATCTCTTTTTCACAAGAGTAAGAGTCAACAAAAGGTACAAAGTCATATTTACTTTCTTCTCTAGTTGGATATTTAATTGGATATAGGAAACCTTTATGATATTTTTCTATAAAAAAAATCTCGTATTGGCACAATCACAGCTATAGTGCCCATGCTCTTTGCATGTAAAATATTCAGTATCATAAGCTTTTTGTTGTTTTGGTGAAAATTTAGTAGAAGTAGGCTGCTTAGAAGATGTAGAAGATATATGAGCCCCACTTTTCCACTCAAAAGGTTTAGTCTCATCACATTTTGGCAGCCACTTATTAGTAGTATAAGGGGTTTCAAATACTTAAACGTAGAATTAGAACTCGTACCTCTATAATATTGTGAAGCACTAAATGGACGAGATTGACGTTGTTGAAATTGCTGCTCAATCTCATTGGCTATTGAAAGTGGAAACACAAAAATTTACACATTTTTTCATACCCTTTTAAACTTAAATTCATGCATATTCGGTTAAATTCTTGTCAAAAAATAATTAAATTGTACTTAAATTATGAACATGCTGAATTTTAATTAATTTTATAAGTATTTTTGATTAATTTTTACTATTTTAGACAGAATGGCACAAAGGCCAAAAAATAGCTCAGCAGACACTGCTAGAAGCATAAAACCGAGAAGCAATTTGAAGTATCAAAGCGAATTAATTTCCAGCCTAAGATGGTCCAAATATGTGTATTAATTCATAATATACTTAATTTTAATTTATACCCAATTTAATTTGGGTTAAATAAATTATTATTAATTAATTATGAAAGAGTGGTCTAGTTGAACTGAACCGGTTGAACTGAATCGACCAAGAATTGGGCAGCCCAAACCGTCCATATGCTGACCCAAATCAGCTTAATAGCTGATTATTTAAGCTTGCAAAGATGCCCTTGAAGACTTATTCAAATTGCAATTAAACCCCTCTAAATTGGTGGCTTTGTAGATTTGCCCCAAGCCATATTTAGCAAAGTTGAAGCCATCAACTTTGCCACAGGGGTGGCCAGCCAAGGGGTGGCTCTTTGGCTGATATTTTTAGCAAATTTCAGCTGCCACATTCAGGTATAAAAACCCCCTTGGCTGATCATTCAACACATCCCTTCATTCACATCTCTTCAATTACAACTCTCCTCTCTTCTCTCAAATTCTTTTCTCATTTTCCCATTCTAAGTTCCTTGCTCATTTGCCGATTTCTCCTCTTGGGAAAGGGGTCTTCTTTAACCATTTTGGAGCAACAATTGAGTGTTCATAGCAGTCTTGATCGGCGAGAACAACAAAGAAGGAAGAACGGAGCAACCTAGTCAAGCCATGGAAAAATATCAGATTTGATTCTTGTTCCCTATCTCTTTAATTATTTTATGATGGACATAACTATGAATATTTATGTTGTTGGAATGGCTAATTTAATCAGCCTAGCTTGAATTTAATTTGTATTGGGTTGATTACATTTCATCCTCTTAAATTATTAAAATTGGTTTTTGCTGTTATAGGTCTCGGTAAAATGCTTGATTAAGTAAAATCATGCCTAAGTTATCTTGCATTATAATTGTGAGGTAACTAATGGATTAATTATTTAAACGGATTGAAATTGTAATTAATGGACACAGTACTTAATCAATGCAAGTTTAATCATCTAAGGTAGCTGAGGGTTAAATGTAACACCCTAAATTCGGCCTAGACGTTATGGCTGAATCTGACGACGTCACATGAGTGTGTTTTTGAAAATGTCTTGTCAAGTTAAAAATCGTACCAGTTGCTATCTTTACTTAAGTCAGGAAAGCGTGAATTAATCGTTTGGCTTAAAATCATTTCTTTATCGCGGAAGCTATGAAAACAAAATACTTTTCACAATCATGTTTACTTATGAAAATTTTACTTAAACTTAGGAAAATCGTATTTCAGTTGCGTTGCAATTTATAACCCATAATAAACAGTTAAAATCCCAAATTAAAACCCAAAACAATCCAAGTCCAAAATTACATAAAATACCCTAAAATAACAGCCTAAGCAATTAAAACCAGAAAGTCCAAAGTGTATGGCAGTGGTCACCGTCGAGTCCACCGCTGCACCAATTCATCTATTGCTGGGGATTACCTGACAGATAAAACAAATAAGGGGGTGAGTTTTTGCAAACTCAGTGTGTACATCCCCATAGTTTAGCATGCATATAGATAGATATCAGAATACAGTCATAATTCAGGCCTAAGCCCTTTACAGAAATGGTGTGGACCTTAGCCCACTCAGAAATAGAATCAGATACAGGCTTAGGGCCTTAGCCGATCATAAATCTCGCATGCATATCAGATCAGAAACATGCCCACCAACCCTGCACACCATCTCCGTCCAACCCTACACACCATGTGGGGATTAAATCGACCCACCCAGCCATACACACCAAGTATGGGGAAAAAATCAACCCATCCAACCCTACACACCATAAGGTACCGTGGAACGACACATATAAGAAATATGCAGCATAGCTGCTAGATAACAGGCTTAAAGCCTTTCAGATACTTCCTTCTCTTCATTAACAATCCCACCCCAATGCAATGCAACATACATAAATGGCATGCTATAATGCAGAAAAGCAGATCATACATATGTATTCAGATCAGAGTAATTATACATGCTAAGTGCATACATCACAATATTAGATTAGAGAAATAAGGGTCTAAAATATCCTTACCGACCCTACAACAAGTCATAGTCGACTTGGGCGACCCGTGCAACCTTACAATTCATGTCAGAAAATGGGCTCACACGCCCATGCGGCTTGCTCGTGTGGGTCCACATGCCCGTGTGGCACACAAGGCCCAAATTAGCCTTGGTCGTGTGAATCACACAGCCTGGCCCAAATTTCACACGCCCGTGTGGTTTACACGTATGGGCCCATATGGCCTAATTGGCTGAACCCGTGTCTCGTAGACGACCTCGCTGACCTCACACGGTCGTGTTGTACGTGCATGGCCTGGTTCGTCGCTTACACGATCGTGTCTCGTCACACAGCCTCCACACGGGCAGTCCACACGCCCATGTGGCGTTGACAATAGGCTTTTCAGCTTTTGCCGAAACTCAATTTCTGTGCAATCAGAGTAGACACCTGATATCTTTTTGAAGCTAATGCGGCCACGAGCACTCCTGAACCTAATATTGCACAAATTCAAGGACCAAATCAATTACACAATCGAAACTTGAACAAAATCATAATGGAGCATTCATCCCAAAACTATGGAATCCTTAACTTCGATAGAACGCAACTTTACACGTCTAACTCGTTGATTGGAAAATGCTAGCCAGTCTTCTGATTAGTTCCTGTTCAATCAAGAAAACCCCTTCTTTAATCGATAAACAAAAAAGTGTTAAAGTTGCCAAAACTAAAACTTATCGAACATTCTAAGCGCAACGACGTGAAATAACGACAAAGAAAAGGCAAAAATTTAAGGTTTGGGGTTAATGAAAAGTGCAACATTCGACAGTAATAGGGTATCAATGGAGAGTTTTAATTGACCCACAAAAGAAAAAAAAGAGTGAAGAGGGGAAAATTGCAGGGAATTTTGGCAAGAGAGAATGAAATGATTTGCGTAACTCCCAAATCCCCTATTTTCTCCACAAAAACACTCTACTTTCAGTAGTTCAATCTAACTCAAACACTCTCACGTCTTACAAGCAAAAATAATGCCTCAACAACAACTTGAACACGCGACCTCCCACTTACTCCAGCATTCCTCTTAACCACTAGACCAGCAGGCTCATTTTGCTAAGCTTTTACAAACAATTAAAATTAAGCCTATCTACTAAAGATAAGGCTTTATTCAATAAAAACTCAAAATTTAGCCCAACTCAAGGCTTGAACCCAAGACTTCTTAGAAAGTCCTAGAACACATAACCACTGAAGCTTACATATATTTGTACCAAATAATTACGAAAACATATTTATAAAATTTGGGGCGTTACATTAAATTAGCATTGTATTTGGCGATACATTTGCCTTTCATAACTTGCAAGATTATTGTGATTAAATTATTTCAAGGTAAGAATACCTTGTTACCTCACGTAGCCTTTTATATGCTTATTAGATTTATTTAATCGTTTGAATTGACATAGGAATATGCAAGAGATTGTTTTAATTTAATAAGTATGTATATGCAATAACATGTTTGCTTATTAAAATCTGTTTAATCGATGAATTGACATAGGGATATGTTAAGAGATGAATGGATTTCTATAGGTGAATATGTTCATAAGTTAGCAAATAACCGAGTTACCATGAATTTATTCGTAACAACATAAACATGAGTTTAATAATTCTAAATTAAAGAAATGTAATTAATCCAACACAATTATGTCATCTTGATTAAATCACATTTTGAAATCGTGCATTAGAACTCTTATTTTCCATTTTATTTATTTTACTTAGTTTAAAATCTTAGTTTTTAATCACCCTTTTCAAACAAATTATTTTTCCTCACCAAAGTGTTTTAAATAGCATTCATAAATAATCCTTTTCACAGTCCCTGTGCGTACGATAACTCGACATTTACTTGCCACTTTATTACTTGTTGTGATTGTATACACTTTCACATTTTCATCGTTCTAATAAGCATCTCCATCTCCTTAAACAAGGCATTGAAGTCTCATTTTGACCTCTCTGTTGTAATGAGAAGGAACGTAATGCTTTCGATCACTTGCTTCAACTTGTCCCATGTTTCAATTACCCTTTCGTAGTTTCTTTGATGATAATTCCAAGTTCAATCCACCAACTCAACGCATAATCTGAAAATCTGAGGGTTGCCAATGAGACTTTTTCTTCTTCGCGATATTTATAGTAACGAAACATAGTTTCAATTTTTGATTCCCACTCACAATATGCTTTGGGATCGTACTTCCATTAGAATAGTGGAATATTGAACTTTTGTTTAGCTAAAAAATATTGCCTATTGGTCATTATTAACTTAAGTCTAATCATTTGCACAAGAGACACGTCAAACATTATTTGCATGAAGAGGAGGTTGATAAATCTTATCTCTCTAATTACGATTCCGATGCTCAATTTTTGTACTTAGACGTTTTAAATTTTTGTTGATCATGTTTAAAATAGTGTCACGTTGTTGATCTTGAGCATTTCAAACCTCTTGATCCCTTCTCAACTTCCCAATCATAGTATTGCGAATCATTAGGAAAGCCTGAAAAGAACACAAAACTCAAGAAAAGAAAAATTAAGCAAACTTCACTATTATGCACTCAAAAATAAAAATCAATTCTCAATAAGGTAAGAATTAATCTTGTGAGTCTTTTAAAAAGTGTCTATATCAATCAATCAGAATGTATTAGAATCAAACTAACAAAGCAAACCTAATAGCACTATGAGTCCATAATCGGCTAGACATCAAAAAATTCTGTTGCACGAAAGAAGGAATGTCCAACGTGCTTTAACCTACTAACACAAGAAACAATAAAGTGTTAGAATGTGTAAAGGAACAATAAAAAGAAAAAAAATGAAAACATAAGGCTAAGAGTCAATGAAAATTATTGAAACTCGAAAATCCAAAAAGTTGCGAAGCAACTTGACAAACTTCATTCGAGGTGTTCCTGATTTCCAAAAATCACAAAATTTAAACAGGAGCTTCCTTAAATAATTTATATTTAATTTGAAAAGTTTTGACACAAAATTCAACCCACAGAATACTTTCATATTTTTTTCTTTTTTTAATATTTTCTTTTTTCTATACTTTTTTGATCACTTTTTTTGGGGGAAATATTTATTTATACTCTAAAATAGTGTCAAGAAATAGTATGTAAAATTTTAGATTGTTTGAAAAATTTTTTCCCATAAAAAAGTTTTTTTTCTTGAAAACTGTCAGGGTAAAAAAATTGTTTTGAGGCTGTTTGCTAGAAATAAGTTTATAAAAAACAAAAAGAACACCTAAAAACAAAAAAATCTGATACCAAATGATAAAGAATGAGGTAGATGAATATGGAAGCGGATTGTAAAATTTGTCGAAGTCGCGGATTTGAGTTAGGGCTCTAAACGTTTGAAAAGAAACTTGAGTTTTGACACAACCTAAAACACAATCAAAACCAATTCAAACAAAATAAATAAATAAGATAAGATAAATAGAATAATAAATCAAAGATTAGAATAATAAACAAGAAAATAAAGAAGATAGATGGAAAATATAGAACGTGATATGTAGAAGTCTTAAGAAGCCTTGGAAACAAGAAGAATCCACAACCCCCTTCAAGCTGCTCTAACTTCCCCTCCAATATAGAAAAATTGGCAAGAAAAAGTTTGAAGATGATCCCCACAATCTAAAAAGATCATTAAAACTCTTTTAAAAGAAACTCAAGAGAAATTCTTAAAAAGAAAACTCAAAAGGAATTTATTAACTCAAAAAAGAAGTTGAATAATATTGAATTGAATGATTTGTGTATAATGCAAAGGCCTATATACAGGCTAGCTAATAAATTTAAATAAAACTCTTAAGTATACTAGAACTCTAATTAATCTTACCAAGAAGTAATTTTAAACTAAACTTTCTTTATAACATCCTGAATTAGGGCCTAGTCGGAATAGTGGTTTTAAAACCATAAATCCGAAGTAGAAATAAATATTTTATGATTTTTATAAGGTCTATGATATGTTTATATGCTTATGTGAAAATTTAGCGAAGAAATTTTATGTGAGAAGTGTTCAATTTGATTTTAGGGACTAAATTGAATAAGTTGTAAAAGTTGAGTTCTAGAAGCTTTTAGCATGAAATTGAATTGAAATATTAATTAGAGGTCCTTAAATAGAAATTTGACCAATTCTAAAATTTTAGGCAAAAAAGGACGTGGAAGGATAAAATATCAAAGTTTTAAAGCGAAGGGCATTTTGGTCATTCAGCCATTAAATGAATTAAAACATAAAATCAAATCCAAAAAGTGTCCATATTTCTTCTTGCTTGGCTGAACCTTTCATCTTCTCCATGGCTAGGGTTTTCAAGCTTTTCAAGCTCAATAGTAAGTGATTTCAAGCCCCGTTTTTAATGTTCTTCATATTTTTGGAATCCTCGTAACTTGCTTTAGCTATTTCTATCATTCTTTTGAGCTAGGATTTATGTTTAAAAATTGACCCATGTTTAATAATTGTGCATTTTGATGAATGATGGTAGATTATGCATGTTTATGGTTAGAGAAATGATTTTTACTAAGTGATTTTCGGCGAAAACGTCCGAAAGGACTAAATTGTAAAAGTTATAAAATTGGTCATACATGTGTGAATTAATGGGAATCGTGGACTGCCATAGTTATGAAAATGGTTCGGTTAAGTCCAAAATAGAAGAAAATTGAATAAAAATTAATTTACGAGCCTAGGGGCAAAAGTGTAATTTTGACAAACTTAGGGGCAAAAACGTAAAATTTTCAAACTATGATTTTTAGACTAATTTGAATAACGTGAATGTTAAATGAGTATTATTTGATATGTTAGATCAAGAAAACATGAAATTCGGGCTTAGATCGGGGGAGAACGAGAATTTGAGCTAAGTTGGAAAAATGAACCGTTTTTGAATTCGAGGTAAGTTGGTGTGATAATAATAATGCAATGATATTGTAGTTTAAGTTTGAAACCTAAATTAGTATGTTAATTTGATTTTATTGAATTAAATGTTTAAAATGTTATGTATATGAATTGATTCAAAAATATGTCTATGATATAAGATGATATGAATTGAATTGAAATATTGTGTTCAAAGTGCTTTTCTTGACTATGGTTATTATGTGGAATTGTGAGTTAGTTACCATTATGAGATATGTGTTTAAGTGTTTATTGACAAATTGTGACAAGTGTGTAAAGTCCCGATTGAACCTTAGGAATCGTATAGGATACGAGTGACATGTCACTAGGAACCCATTGATTGTGATTGATTGTATATGTGATTCTGGGTGCTGGTTTAGTTCGACTACCAGTGGTTAGGTAATCCTGCATTTTTTTGTGGATACTTGTCAGCTTGTGTGAGCAGCACTGAGTAGCTTCGACTCTACTGTCAGCTTGTGTGAGCAGGCCCGTGAATAGCTCAAAAATGAGCATTATGTGATTTGTGAAATATGGTAGCTTCGGCTACATAGCAGTGGTAGCTTCGGCTACATATCAGTGCCAGCTTCAGCTACAATATGTGTTGCACTTTGTGCCTTTTTCCACGTATCCTTTAGAATTCCACTTAGTTCAATGGGTATTGAATTGCTATGGTAATAATGTGATAGAAGGTAGAAAGATTTGACTATGGGTTGTGATAAAATAATGTATAAATGTGTTTCATGTCATGATGCATTTATATGTGTAAGTGTGAATATGAAGTTTTATGAATGAATGTAAGTATTTATGTGTAAATTATGAGTAATATGCTCGTTATATGATCGAACTATGGTAAGTTTAGTAAGAGATAACTGCTACAAATATAGCTCCTATAAAGAGAGCATGAAAAAGTGAAATTAAAACTAAAATAGTTTTGGATAGCAACAGTGTTATGCCTTTGAAAAATCACCAAAAATAGTAAGAATTGAGTTAGAAATTGAATAATATATGAAATTAAATCCCATTGAGCCTATTTTCACATAAAAGAAGTAGAGTAAGCAAAAGAATCTCATACCATGAGATATCTGTATTGTTGAGAGACTGGGTCAGATGGATTTCAATATCCCCTGTTTTGACTTTGGAAAATCACTAAAAATTGTATAAAAATGTTTATGGTGTGTAGTTTTTATGATTAAAATACATGGTGAGTCTAATTTCAAGAGAAACAAATGGTAAGGCATCCGAGTTCTGTATAATGAGAAAATTGAGTTTTAGTGAAGAGGAGTTAGAACTATCGAATAGTGAAACAAGGGAGAATTTAATGAATAAGCTGTACTAATTGGCTAAGCCAAAAATTATGAAAATTTAATGGCAAGAAGGTATATGAGTCTAGTTTTAGGAAAAATTTACAGAACTTAATTTTGAGTTTTGTAGCTTAAGATATAATTAATTTAGCGATTGTGACTCAAGAAAACAACGTAAGCTGAACATGAGAAAAAGTGAAATCATGTGATTAATGATTCTATTTTCTTAAGAATACTTTTAACGAATGGAAACATCTTGTTAATTAAATTGCTTATTATTATATGCCAACTTACTAAGCTATAAGCTTACACCCTCCTTTCCATTTCTCTTAGTGTTGTCAGGGTGGCTTGGGGTTGGAGATCGTCGGAGGCAGCATCACATTATCAATTTGTAAAGATGGTGTAATAACCATTCTTATTTGCTTACAAGTGAGTGGCATGTATAGAGATTTAGTTATTGGTGTTATGTATTATAGTGAATTGGCAAAATGTATTGGCTTATGTTGCTTCATTGTATATAGCCATGAGATGTGGCTCGTAATAATTATGGTTTTGTAAGCCTAATTTATGCTTATATGTGGAAATGCTTTGAAGGAGTTAGGTATATTACATGTGTTTGATGGTTAAGATAGGAATAATTAAGGGTATGATATGTGTCTATGAATTATATATGGGTGTGAAGAATTAAGAGCAACAAAAGGGCTTGGAAAATAGCCTAAGTGTTGGCCACATAGGTAGAGACACGGCCGTATGTCTCAACCGTGTGGAGGACACGGCCTAGCACACGGCGTGTGACTTGGCCATATGCCCTTAATGGTATGCTGACGTCATAAACAGAATGCTCGATGTTTTTAACACGAGTTGAGACATGGGCGTGCGTGACCACACAGCCTGCCCACACGGGCGTGTCCTAAGTCACCTGGGCGTGTGACACTGTTTTGTTGAAAATTTTTGTAATTATTCCAAAGAACCCAGTTTAGCCCCAAACCATTCTGAAAGTATGTTTTGGGCCTCATAGAT
Source organism: Gossypium stocksii (assembly GCA_020496765.1). Lineage (NCBI taxonomy): Eukaryota > Viridiplantae > Streptophyta > Magnoliopsida > Malvales > Malvaceae > Gossypium > Gossypium stocksii. Next base: position 33,779,762 of record CM035627.1, read on the forward strand.
TGGTAATAAGGACAAAATGAGTTTAAATAAAAAGTTTTAATTCTAAGTGGAAATTGCAACTCGAAAATTGATCGATTGTGTGTATAAGTCCGGTAATGCCTCGTACCCTATTCCGGCGACGGATATGGGTTAGGGGTGTTACATTCTTGTTGATATAAAACTCCTAAATAACTTAAACTATCCAATAATTATTAAAAATTCAAAATAATAAAATAATAAAATAATAACAGCTAATAAATACAATAGTGGGCTCATATATAATAAAAATTAAGCCCAAAACCCGAACCTAATATGATTTAAACTCGAATTAAAAGCCCGAAACTTGTAATTCCCATTATAATCCCATCCGAAAATTCTACTCGCGCAATCTTCACTAAAACGATCATAACTTGAGTTCCCGAACTCAAAATCAAGTGATTCAAAATGCGTGTTGAAGCTAAGAGATAGATCTTCAAACTTCATGAGATATCTCAACCAAGAAATGCTAATATCATATCCAAAAAGTCATCGTAAGTCTACTGATTTCCCAAGCTTGAAAATTGGTAGCTTTGGTGATTGGAGTTTAATAAATTTCACCCCATCCGTGCATGTATCATTCCCCCTTTCCTCAAAAAGATTCATCCTCGAATCTTGTCTTTGATCAAATTGTGATTTGATTTACTTAGCCTTGACATTGTTGTTGGGCATTGAGGTAGTGTGAGCCCATCATATTCATGGGTTTGAAATTATGCCTTGAGACTCGCGTCATATACAATATTTAAAAATAACAAAAAATAGTAATAATATAATAGCAAAATGGCAGCAAAACAACAACAAAAATGATAGGTAGATTCAAGTTGGGCTTCGTGTTAGATTTGTAAAATAAATCTAAAATAAAACTGAATAAACCATGATCTATCATGTCAATTCATCAAGAATAAATCAAGAATAAAACTAAATGCGGAAGCGTACCTGAATCCATGAATTCCTTGAAGTTTTACCAGATTTTGGGATTTGATCTTCCAAATTAGCACACAAGAAATTTAGAGAATATCTGCTCTCTTTTTCGTAATGATGAGATATTAGAAAAGATATCTTGTGTATAATTTGGGGACCATAACCCTAATATTTATAACCTTGACATATTAGTTCTAATCAAATTCTAATTAGCCCACCATTAATTAGAACTTGATTAGTACTCAATTACTAGAGTATCTACACATATTTGACCCATAGTTTATTTAATAATTAAAGCCCAATAAAATTCTAACCAAATTAGATCACTTTTAATTTAGGCTAACCTATTATGATAGTAAATAATAACATGTAATTATCCTTATTATATATGTGATGTCCATATTTTCCAACAATCTCCCACTTGGACCACATATGTATACTAATTACTCTATAATTACATGTCATTATATAACCTTATGAGCTCAAAATTTTACTATCATATCCAAAAGGTATTCCGAACAATCTCGTCCATTAATTATGTTAACATAAAACCAAGGCGACTTTTGTTACATATATCATAACTAAATCCATCCATGATCACATATATTAACACAACCAAATGACATAGATCAAGTATGGATGTGTAGCATGGAAATTACATGCAATATGATCTAAACATGTCTATTTCCAATTGGTCCTCCTTAGTGAGATCAAACCTTACCAAAATTAGAGTGTGAATAAACCAAATAAACTTTATTTCTGCAGAAAATAAACTTAATATCTTTAAACTGAAATAACTGAAAATGTGTCTATAACAATAAATCATTTAAAAATACAAACTCCCACTAAAACCAAATATCCTTTAAATGACATTACACCCATATGAGCAGTGTGCTCTTATAAAACCTCAAGTGTAGTTCCTTAGTAAGCAGATCCGCAATAATGGAGTTTGTCCTAATATGCTTTATAGACACCTAAACACTCTGAACTTCTACTTTAACAACCAAGAACTTAAAGTTTATGTGTTTTGACTTTGATATTCTCTAATTGCTATTGGAACAAAAGGCTGTAATTTGTTTTCACAATTTGCACCTTAGTGACAAAATCATGTATCCATATTCCATCAAAATCAGAGTCTATATACCTAATGATCTCTAACTAATTAGACCTCTGATATGTGAGCATGTAATCTTTTGTTCTCTGAAAATACTTTATAACCCTCTTGGATGCTATCAAATGGTCCAAACCAGGGTTGCTTAAAATATCTGCCTAACATCCCAATAATGTACACAATATTCTAATGTATACAAACCTGAACGTACATTAGACTTTCCACTGCTAAAATGTAAAAAATCTAATGCATTTTTGTAATCTCAAAATTATTTTTAGGGTATTGATTGAGGTTATACTTAGTATTGACAAGCAGTATGTCATTAACATATAAAACCAAATATAGAACATTACTCCCATTAAACTTATGGTATAAACGATTATCAACAAAATTCATCTTTAAACCGAATGAGATAATCATTTGGTAATTGTAGTATTACTGACGAGAAGTCTATATAAGCCCATAGATGAAGTTTTTTTAATTTGCAAATCATTACCTTTATATCACCAGACATAAAGTTTTCTAATTGCACCATATAAATGTATGATCAATGTTACCATTGAGAAACCATTAACTTAATATTCATCTGACGTAGCTTAAGGTCAAAATATTCTACTAAAGCCATTATAACCCTTTCTCTAGTAGACCTTTTTAATGACATTCATTCTTGAGGTTGTTGAGTTTGTTCTTCTAGAACAATTACCTTATCTTGAATAGGGAGTTATTCAACATTGTCTTATTGAGGTTCTAGATTCACTTCTTAATCAATGATAGGTATGGGAACCTAAACACCATCAAAAGTGATAGTAGGAACTAAGTTAGAATTCAATTCCTCATTAAACACAATGTCTCTAACCTTATTTCTCCCTCCAAACTCAACATCCTAAAAGAATGTTGCAATTCTCGTCTCAAAAATATTTCTAATTGTGGGATCATAAAACTCAAAGCCCTTAGATCGTTCAGAATTTCCTTGACCCTTAACTTTATAGACATCAAAGAAGTTAGAAGTGATGTCATTTCAACCTTATCGTTTTTAGCAAAACGTTTCTCAATTTCATCAAAGAAACCATTGGCCTGAGTAATCTCTTCAGATTCTTGCCCCTAAAGGCTTCTAAAATGTTGTACTTCATGATCATTAGACTCATGCAATTTGAACTATCCCACCTCCCAAAATCCCTTTTAACATAAATGGTGTTTTCCACAGTGAGAGGTGGGGGTTGTTTTCCCCTTAATGCAATGTCTATGTTCATACAACTAAACACTATAAGTAAGTGCCTTTTCCATTCATTGAAATTAGTTCCATTAAGCATGGGTATAGAATTTATATTAGCAAATATTGTGGCAATAGAAGATGAATTAGCTGAATATAGAACAAAAATAAATAAAAATAAGCTCACATCAATATTCATAAGTAAACAATAAATTTAAGATAATGACTAATCCCATCTCAAGATACCAAACACAACATTAATATCAAGTCTTTGAACAGTAATATTAATAGTAAGCGGTACTCTTGTTGTAGCGATCAAACATTGACAATAAATTATGTCAAACAATGAATTAATCTTTGGACTAACTTATTGCTTACATAAAATACCTTATACTTGTCGCATATATATTACCACATATGTCGTTGAAATTCTGCCAAATATTAACTTACCTTTAGGTCAATTAATAAATGCATGAATCACAAAAACATATAATTATCTTAATATTTCAAATAAACTAATCTACACAAAAGAGGTCACTTTGGTGGCATTTTGTTTCAACTAATTTATTTAAAATATTAGACATCCTTAATTAAAACCTAAAGCCAAAATCTAAATTTATTTGTTTCAAAATATTTCTCTTAATTTCATCTTTCAATCAAATTAAAAGATAATAGTATATATATGTATATATTTATCCCAAAACAACATACAATGATGGCAAATATAATAATAGTTGAATAAATTATAAACCATAAACAACTTCATATAAGACTTTAAATTTAAACCAAAATAATTTGAATAAAAATAAACCTCATCTTAAGATATCAGACACTCCATTAATATTTCATCTTTGGACAAAATATTAACTTGTAAGTGATATATTAGTGTAATAATCAAACATTGACAATAAGAACATGTAGAACCATAAATCTTCCTTTGGGCCAATTTATTGCTCACATGTAAAACCAAATAATTGTCACATGTTTATTACCATAGTTGTACATGTAATATTATTAACTTTCATTTGGGCCAATCAATATTAAGATAACTTAAGTTACATGCACACAACCTTTTATATTTTAAAACAAAATTATTTATACAAAAAAATCACTTTGGTGACTTATTGCTTCAATTAGGTTATTTTAAAATATATATAAACATATCAATATTCAAATTTAAAATTTACCTAATAGTTAAATGTCAAAACTATTTTTTTATTGCTTTATAAACTACGAAATAACCCAAAATAAGGCTGCCTTAATAATGCAATAAAAAAACTGAAAACCTTAATTTTTGACTATTTTTTTTTTGTTCCAAAACCATATATATCAGAACCAAACAAAAATAATGTAGTGGTTCAAAGCCAAATAATTAACAAATACATGTATTCATAATTTTGGCATGGATAAAAATACCGAAGCAATTCACGCATATACATGTATTCATAATCAAATAGAAAAACTTAACCTGAATTTACCATGTAAATCTAAAGTTGTTTTTATGATTAAATATATATCAACATGAAAGCTTGAAAAAGATTTTCAAGCCAATAGATCTCAAAACAAAATCATAATAGTTGACATATCTCACAATTCATACAATAAATCATATCATCATAATTTAACCAAATATTTGGAATCATAAATGCCAAAACCTAATAATAGAACCAAATTTAAAACCAAATTCTTTAAATAGGTACCATGATTGGCATAAATTTGCATCAAAGCACCCATAAAATTGAATATATAACCATAACAAAAAAAAATATTTTAACAACTTCAGCTATATCCATCAAAATTTAATTTCATCAATTAAACTATAAAAGATATCTTATTGAATAATGGTAACACTTATTCATACAAACTATAACCATGCATTAATCCTCAAAATCATTGATACACATATAATATATATGCACACAATTATAATAATATAAAAATAATACTGGCTTGCCTTACATATTTCATGTAAATTCAAATTTATATTCATGACTAAAGACATTATCATAAAATTTCTTTATAGCACAAATAAAAAAAATCCATAACCACTAAATATAAAAAGAATCCTGGATTATATAAAAGCCTTTATATGTGCTACTACTTATGAAAATTCATAGTCACCATATTTAAAAATGAAAAATCCCAAATATTTTAATTTTAGTCGGGTTCTATAAGGACTAAAACTTATATAAAATAATTATAATAAAAACCAAAAGTAATCATTCGTATATATAAATTGAATTTAATGGTGAATATAATTTATCATAAATAAAGAAAAAAAGATGATAATTCCATATATATTCAACCACAAACAAAAATTTTAAAACAAATAGTGTGAAAAAAAAAACATCTTACCAACATTCATTTATTCGATTATCAAGTAAATTAACTTTCAAAACCAATTATACAACCCAATTGGAATTCTTCAATTGCAAAAAGTTGTAAGAATGTTACTTTAATTTAATAATAACTTTAACCAAAATTTGTAAAATAATTGTGTGAAAAGAAGAGAAAGAGATCTCACAAATCAAATTTTATCAATTGATTATAAATAAATAAAGAAATAAACCTTCATCTTTCGAATAGCATATGCAAATATTAAACTAGATTATATTTATAAAACCCTAAAATTTTATTTAAAGAATCAAATCCCAAATTAAAACAAAACCCTAAAATTTTTAATATGAATTCAAGATAATCAAGATCTAAAAAAAATACTTTAATATAAATCTTCAAAGACCAACATATATCTCCGAAATATAAAACCCATGAAATTTCATGAATCAATCAAAATTAATAAAGAATCAAATCATTCTTCAACTTGACAAAGCTCTAATACCACTTAGATTTATAAAATAAATCTAAAATAAAACTGAATAAACCAGGATCTATCATGTTAAATCATCAAGAATAAATCAAAAATAAAACTAAATACGAAAGCGTACTTGAATCCATGAATTCCTTGAAGTTTTACTGGATTTTGGGGATTTGATCTTCCAAATTAGCACACAAGAAATTCAGAGAATATCTGATCTCTCTTTCCTAATGATGGGATATTAGAAAAGATATCTTGTGTATAATTTGGGGACCATAACCCTAATATTAATAACCTTGGCATATTAGTTCTAATCAAATTCTAATTAACCCATCATAATTAGAACTTGATTAGTATTCAATTACTAGAGTATCTACACATATTTGACCCATAATTTATTCAATAATTAAAGCCCAATAAAATTCTAACCAAATTAGATCACTTTTAATTTAGGCTAACCTATCGCGATTGTAAATAATAACATGTAATTATCCTTATTATATATGTGATGTTCATATTTTCCAACACTTCGGCCAAAAAAATATTACCCAAGACTCGACCCATTTTGAAAATGGGCCTTATTTTTTGTTCAAACTCATTTTTGAGCCTATATTTTTATCCAAACCCTCATACTTTTCGGACAAGCCTTCGAATATGGACAAATGGCCCGATCCATGATCATATCTAATTCATGGTAAAAAGCTTACAAATACTTTATTTTATAAAAATATATTTATTGTTAAACTCCTAATTTGATGGTTTTATAATAACATTAAAATAAAATACCAATAATTAAATAATTGTCAAGAAAATTAATGTAAAAAATGAAATTTATTAAAATATAAATTATATATAATACCCAAAACTTATGTATCATATATTATATCGTATCATATATATTTAATATAACAAGGTGGATACATTACATTTGCGACAAATAGCACTCACTTATTTATTTATTTATAATTTAATCAGTAAATTTATTTTTTAATAAAATTATATTATAAATATAAACTCAATATTATTACAAAAAAAAAAAAAAAGATAAACTAAACTAAAAAAAAACATTACAACATATTATATACAATTATTACGAATATAATTTATATATATTATTATATACAATTGTAAGAAAAGATTATTTTTAATGATGATTGAACACAATTATTTTATTCTCGCTACATACAATGATAAAATTGTATATAATTTTACAATATTTTAAAATAAAAAATTAAAATACGATATAAAATTTTATTCTGATTATTGTTTTCCAAGGAATGTTTTTAATTTTCAACTCTAACTAAAATTTTTAAATATTATATAAAAACTATTTTTTAAAGTCATTTTATATTAAAATAAATTATACTTCAAAGTATACGATAACACTATATATTTGACCCGTACATTGCATGGATATGCAAACTAATATATATTATATATTACAATATTTTAAGTTTTAAGTAACATGAAAGTTTAATTTAATGATACGTAACATACATGTTATGATGATATGTGATAATTTTATTATTTACCCTCATACTTTTTTATTTTAAAAATAGAATACAATTTAAAATTACAACACATTATTTGAATATAATTTATAAATTTAAATATTTAAAATACTTAAATTACGCACGTATTTTTATAAAATTGATAACATTTTAACAATTAAAAACAACATCATATTATTGATATAAATTTAATTTTATAAAACTATTAAATATTTTAAAAATTTTATAATAATTTTATTTCAAAAATATATTATTTATAAATTTAAAATAATTAAAATAATTAATTTTATTATTAATTAAAATTATATAACTGAAGATCTCAATAAGAAAAATTGTTATTTAAGTATAAAATTAAAACCAAAATTTAAAAAATAATTAAAACCAAATATTAATAAATACATATTATCTTCGTTACACGATTATTTTTTTAAATTAATGGTTATATATAAATTATTTATTTTAATCACAAGCATTATATTCACTTATCTAAATGAATAAACTTGCTTCTAACTTTTTTGTCAATTTGAAGTAATGTAACGCGTGGTTTGTGTAAGTGTACATAATTGTTATCAAGTAACAAGAAAGTAAAAGAGTTATCGTCTCTACATAGACTGTGTATGTTAATTAATTAATTGTAAAATTAAAGTTAACAATTTGGTGAGAAAAACAATAATTTTTAAGTGATATGATGTAAAAATAAATAACTAAATGCAAAATGATCCCTAATGCAAATTAATCTAAATATGATGAATGAATAAAATGGATGAGATGAACTTAGCAACATAATTCACAAGATGTCAACAACAATAACATGAATAGGCTAGAATAATCACATCAATTACCTTAGTTTGTTCTCATCATGTTAATAATGTTCCAGAAAAATATTCCATGACAACTTGATCTTTCATAAGCTTGAAACCAATATTAAGTCCTTTTAGAATCTTTTACTTAGAAAAACATGCATATTACTGATCATATTTAACTAGGGTTTCTTAGAATTCATGTGAAGTAACAGGGACTGGGTCAGTTTGAAACAATTTAATCACATATACCTAAAAGCTATGCAAGGTAATAAAGCTTGGTCAAGTTATTACAAACCTTAATTTATTCTGGGTTTGATATAAATTTCTGTGACTATCAGCCACCTATGGGTCGGATTAAGCAACTAATTCTAATGCATTCAATCACATTTTAATGAATGAAATATATGCATGATTTTAATTGAAAATATGATCGACTGATACACATAATATCATAACATGATTTAAATAAACTTTATTGAATTGATGCAATCATCCTAGTCTAAACAGAATTAAGCTACCATTGTTGATGAAAAAATAACAAAGCAATTTGCAAACATATTAAATGTGACAGCCCGAAATAGGGCCTAATCGGAATAGTGGTTTCGCAACCACAAATCCGAGATGAAATAAGTTAATTTTATGAATTTTATATCGCACTTGTTTATTGATTAAGTTCTGTGAGAAAATCGTTTAGAAATTTATTACTTTTGTGATTAATTGAAAATTTTGGATTAAATTGCAAATAGTGAAAAATATGAGTATTAGATGAAATAGGGACTTGATTGGAATGTGATATGAATATAGGAGTGTTTATGATGTAATTATGCCATGAGTTAGTAGTATGGACACAAAAGGGCATTTCTAGAAAAGTTTTTGAGAAACAAGGCTAGGGGCATTTTTGTCCACTTTGTAAAAATTATCATAAAAGATGAGAAAAAGATGAAAATGTTCATCTTCTTCCCCAATTTTTCTGCCGAAATTTCCTCCTCCATAGCCAAGAGAGCTTTGGACTTTTTCAAGCAATTTGTAAGTGCATTTCAACCCCGTTTTCAATTATTTTCGTATTTTTGAGTTCCTTGATGCTTGAATTTCATGATTTTGCCATTTATTTGAGAAGAAATTAGGGTTTGAAAATCCCCCATTTTAGAGAAATCTGTTATTTGATGAGTTTTGGTAGTAAATGAGTTATTAATGCATTAATTACGTGTTTTTACAAGTAGTTTTTGATAAAAATGTCCCTAAGGGACTAAAATGAGAAAGAGAAAAGTTTGTTCATAAGTATGTGAATGTGAGTGATTCTTGGATTGTTTTATTGGTAAAAAGGTTTAATTGAGTCTAAAATGCAAGAAAATGAAGTGGAATTGAATTTCTGAGACTAGGGCAAAATGGCCTTTTTGCCCAATAGTCCGGTTTATGAATGTGTTTGGATAGAATATTGATAAAATGTGTTAAATGCATTTATTTAGATCAAGAAAGAAGAGAGGGTGATCGAAATCGTGGAAAGGAAAAGATAGTAGATTAGTACAAGCTAGTCGTTTCGTAATCGAGGTAAGTCATGAGTAAATTATCATGCACTTGCATTATCGTTAATTATTTGATAAATTACATGTGAAAATGTATGAATATGAATGGTGAATTGAACAATTGCATAATTTGTATATTATGGAAAATCCCGTTTGAACTGTAAGATTGATTTTGGATATGGGTGACATGTCACTTGAGGGTTCCGCTTTCGTATCCCGGGTGCTGGGTGTAATAGCATGTGTTGCAGTCACCTGTCATCTTCTGTGAGTAGGCCCGTGGATTACGTTTGCGATTCATTGATTGTAGTAGCTTCGGCTACATATTGTGGTAGCTTCGGCTACATATTGTGGTAGCTTCGGCTACATATTGTGGTGGCTTCGGCCATATTATTGTGAGGCACTTGATGCCAATATTTGCATATCCTTTTTCTTTTCTGAAAGTTTAACGGGAAAAGATTAATGTTAATGTGCGAAGCATGGTGCAGGGTAATAAAATTGAATAGGACATGTGCATGGAATATCTATAATTGAACAATGTGGTAAGAGTATGTAATGAGTAAATTCATGAATGTTGCATTTGTATTATGTGGAAATCAATTGCCTTAATTAGATAATGTGCATCTGCTTTTAAATTACTTATGTCTTACTAAGCTACTTGTAGCTTACTTCTCTTCCTTGCCCTTCTTTTAGATTACCGAGCACATTACAACTTGGATTGGTAATCGAAGGAAGCTCGTCCTACACTATCAAGCCATCTTGGTATTTGAAAACATAGTTTTTATTTTGATTTTTGGCATGTATAGGTGGCTAGTCTTAGCATAGATATTCTTTTATAAGCCTATCAAGTAGGTGTGTAAATGATAATTGCCTTGTAAATGGTATTTGTAAATATAGTTCTTGTGGGTAGATGCCTTATTTTGGTTGAATTTGAATGGTATGGATGTTTGTTGGGTTTGGAAGGGCCAAGGCTTAATATATAGCCTAACACGGCCTGTGCAGCAGGACACACGGGCGTGTGTCATGACCGTGTGGAATTTGGTAGAATGCTCCATGGTCTCATGGCACGGGCGTGCTTAGGCCGTGGGTGACACACGGTCTGACCCCACGGGTGTGTCCCTGGACCGTCTCTCCTCTGCACTTTAAATTGAATTTTGAGTACCACACGGGCTAGAGACACGGCCGTGTGTCTTAACCGTGTAGAGTACACGGCCCCCAAACGACCGTGTTGGGTGACCGTGGAAAATTTGACAGATTCGACCACGGTCTCCGGACATGGGCGTGTGAAGGCCACACGGCCTTATCATACGGCCGTGCTGTATGTTACACGGGCGTGTGACGTTGTTTTGAAAGAGAAAAATTTTCCGGGTTTTCGATGTGATAGGATTTGAATCCTAATCATCCGCGATGTCCGTATTGATTTAGAAAACCCTCAATAAGATAAATTTTTAATAATTTGGCTAAAAATTAGAGTTTGTAGTTCGGTAAGTTTGGTAATGCCTTCTACTCGATTCTGATGATGGTTTCGGGTAAGTATGTTACATTAAATAATTAAAAAAGAGCAAAAATGTATAAGAGACTGTAATGACCATGTTTTGACTTGGAGCTAGGTATAGTGATGGATCAGGTCAGGAAATAATGAAGAAATTTTGAAATTTACTAAATAGGAATTTTTAGTATTAAATTAGAAAGTATTTAGACCCGATAAGAGATTAGAAAATATTTGCGAGATAGAAAAGATTTAAATAGAAGCTTAGAATAAATTGAAAAAGTATAAAAATTATTGTGGTGGAAGTAGGAATTTAGAAAGTTAAGAGATACATAGTGGTAGTAGAAATGAAGGATTAAGAAGAAATTTAACCAAGTGAAGTATGAGTCATCCTAGGAATTATAAAAGATGAGTTGGGATAAAATGATAAATAGTCAAGTAGATATTTTAAGGTGTAATGATGATGGGTAAAACTGTAAATATGATGGCTTAAGGACTTATCAGCAAATTGACCATTTAATAAAAAGGTGAGATATTTTTAGTAGAAATGTGTAGAAAGTGGAGAAAAGATGAAAGATATAATCTTGTCTCAAACACCAAACCATCACTCACCCCCCAAATCTATCCAACTTTTTTTTATTTCCTTTCATATCCTTCTTCTATTATTGAACCATCCAAGCTTCAAACCTTCATTTTTCTTTGAAATTTCTTTAGTAAAAGCTAAAAAGAAGAATAGTGAGCAACTTTATTTCATGAGGAAACTTCTATAGATGGGTTAAAAGAGAGAAAGGCATGAGTTAGGGTTTTGAGTTTTCAAAGAGTTAAGGTAAAAATGATGGAAACTCTCATAACATACTTGTTTATTTTCATAATCTAGCATATAAAAGTTATTTGATTTTAGTTTGAACTTATAAATGTTATATGTTGTTATGAAATTGAAGAAAAAGAGAAGAAGTTTGAGGACAAATGTGAAGGGAAAGAAAAAAAAGTGGCCAATGAGTAGAAGAGAAGAAAAACTCATCATCCAAATTTTGATTGTAAGTACTTCAAGTAGTAATTTTGTTTAAGTTATGTTAATTAGATAATTATTTTAATTAAGTAGTTTAATTACTAAATTAATGACATCATAATAAGTATTTATTAGGGGTAAATAATGTAAATGTTATGAATTTTGACTTTGGTGTACCATTATATGACGTATTGTGGTGATAATGAAAAAGGACTAGATTGAAAGAAATAAAAATATGTTATGATATTATGAATATGTGAAAAGTGAGTTTAAATGAAGTGATGTAAAAATTATAGTGTTGTATGTGGTAAAAATGAAAAGAATTTACAAGTTTTATTGTTATTATTGTGATAAGGACTAAATCATAAAAAAAATACAAAGTTATACTATTTTCTGTCAAGTGAATGGATGAAAAGATTTAATAATAAGAAGAGCCCATGTAGACGAGTCCTAAACTATTGGGATATTAATGTCATGCTATTAAGGAAAATTAATGCGCTTATCATATTATTTCGCACTTTGGTGCTTATCATTGTAAAAAATTGCACTTTGGTCTTATCGTTATTGTTTTGCACTTTGGTGCTTCTTGTTATTTGTAATGTGCTTAGTGATATATGATATGCATTAAAAATTCATTATTGATTTATTTCCGTATATCCTAAGTGTTCAGCTAGTCTACATTGGGCTACAATGTCATAATTTAGCTATTATCAATTAATGGGTTATGGTAAGTAATGGTAAGCACGATTTCAGAAAAATGCTGACCTCTAGGGACTAATTTGATATGAATTATATTTCTATAAAATGGATATAATTTTATTTTATATTTTTATTAGTAGTAGATTTTAAAAATCTTGAAGTACTTACTAAGTCTTCATAGACTTACCACGTTAATTCTCAACGCGTAGGTGTAGTAATCCCGTTGGGCTAATATCGAGGTCGAGTGCATCCCATCTCATCACCACTTGAAGAGGCAAGGTTGTACGTATGAATTATGGGGTTAGTATGGCATGTACATAGGTTCTTAGTATAGGTGAATGTTAGATAGACTAAAATGCAAACTTTGGAAACCTCGTTATTGTGGTGATCTAATGGCATATTTTGTTAGGTTTTGAAAGGAATTTATATTAACTTAACATATGCATGCATATATGGTGTTATTATAAAGATTTTGTGGTGAATTTTAATGAGTTTGAGGGTAATTGAATTGGTTTGGAAGTGTTTGAATGTTTTGAATTAGTGTAGAGGGCTTTTTAGAAAAATTTCCAACTGTTTTTGTGTCATTAAAACCCAAGGTATCGATACCTAAGGGTCAGGTGTCGATACCTTGACCCCAAAATCAAATTTTTGCGAAATAAAGAGCAATTTTGGCATCGTTTTTGAGGTGGGTATCGATATAAAAGCTTAGGTATCCATACCTAGGCCTAAATTATTGATACCTTCATCAAAACTTGAATTTTTGGAGTTCCAAAATGCTATTTTGGTATCAATTTTATGTAGTGGTATCGATACCTTATGACCTATACCTTTTGTTTAAGCATCGATATTTTTCCCCTATTTTGAGTAAAAACAATATTTAAATAATTTCCAAATGCAAATGAACAACCATTAATAACCCCAGATGTTTTTATTAATAATTTATAGGTTAAATAAGTTAATAAACTATGTATGAATGATTGAATTTGTAACACCCCAAACCCGGCCTAGAAGTTAGGCCCGAATTTGGCGATGTCACATTGAAGAGTTGCTTTTAAAACAGTTTAGTTAGAACTTAGTTCGAACGAAATATACTTGAAAAGAATTTACTTAGTTAAAAATCGAAGAATTTAATTAAACAAATAATTAGAAAAAAAACCCATGTTTATTAAATGTAACAGTAACTAAATAAATCCCAAGTAAATAGTGAAACTGGAGTTACATAGCCTTATTACATCACAGTGAAGGTAAAAAAAAATAATTATCATAAATCACTTAATAAATCTATATTTAAAAAAATTCCTAAGTAAATTGTAGTGTGGCTATCTCCGAGTCCTTTCCCACGTCGAGCCGCCTACTGAGGATTACCTGGAACATTTAATTTAAGGGCATGTGTTTCGAAACTCAGTGTGTACTACCCTTAGCAAACAAATCAATTCAATATATATACATATCACATTGGGCCTAAGCCCTAACAATATCGGTGGTCTGGGCCTTAGCCTACAATGACCTCATATCATATCATATCAAAGTTACATGTATGCAATGCTCCCACCCCGAATCTAACCCTGCACTCCACTCGTACCAACCTTACACTCCTGTGGGGATATAAATATCAACCTACCCATCCCTACACTCCAAAGGTAGCACCGGTTGCGGCACTACTCAATCGTTGCAGCGAGGCTGCTATATAATGAGCTTAAAGCCATCGGTTGATCGATGGTCGTCAAGTGACTATGCGATCCTCATATCTTCCTCCATTCAATTTATCCCCCCCCAAATGCAACATACACATTATGAATGCACATACAACATTTTAAGAGTGCACATACAAGTTTTTCCATACAATAAGCATTTAGGGGTATTTCAGTCATTTCACTACCTAGGGGTATTTCGGTAATTTTCTACCCTCCAAAGGTGTTTCAGTACTCCTACCCTATGAGGGTGTTCTAGTAATTCTACCTTACAGGCCATTACAGAAATTCTACCTTAGAGGGTATTTTCATAATTCCATCCTAGAAGGGTATTTTCGTATTTTCCTAATGATACAGATTTTAGTTATGAATTTTGGCCTATCAACAAGTCCTCGCGGCTAAGATGAACGGATACTATGCACCAGGTAGGATTCAAGAGAAGAGGAGGTGGGTCACTCAGACCGCTTAAGTACCAAGTTCTACCTAGATCCAATCCTAGACATGCACACATCCATTGCCACACCTTAGTCTAACAACTTGTCCACGAACATGTTTAATTATTTAATTAAGTCTTATGTAAAATTTGAGAGCTCAGAACTAGGCTATAGTCCATTATAAACCCTAGTATGCATTTCTACAATCCCATAAGGCCCACTAGGCCCAATCATATTTATAAAACCCATTAAGCCCCAAGCATGCTTATGTAGCCCATTAGACCCAACCATAATTCAATCATACAATCATGCATGTCAATCCATCATAAGATTTCATATCAGAATTTTTCCAATTTGGGCCCACAAATTCGGCAGGCCCATTAGAAATTTTGGGGTTTTTCGGCTTTTGTCGATTTAACGTGTGTGTAGTGTATATACACACCTGGTTGACGACCCGCACTGCACTATCCTCAGTCTTGACCTACAATTAAAACCACTTCCAAATCAACTCCAAACCTTACTAAAACTTTATCAAATCCCGAAGCCTTACCGTAACCTTACCGTGAACCTTCGGCTTTTCTAGCCTTTCCTTAGCGAATCGTCTCGAATATTCCTAGATCTGCATCAACACACATATTTTATCAACATCAGGTGACTCGTCTTCCACACGAATCACCCTTCTCAACCATATTTACATTCGACCACCTATGAAACTGAAATTGAGAATGAGACACTTACCGAAACTCGCCTTCAAACTAACAGCCTAGATATCTACTGTTTAAGTAATCGATTTTTCAACACTAACTTAAGGATGGTAATCAAAGACGAATAGTGATGAAGGAAAAGAAATTGGCAAGGGAGATATGAGTATTCGGCTTTCAAGAAATCAATGATGATATTCGGCTTTGTGAGAAACAAAGAAACTTAATGGAATTTGGTAAAAGAATGAAAAGGAAGAAGAGAGGTTGGCAATAGAATGAATTCAGAAAAAAAAAACCAAAACCCTCATGCACATTCAGCATTCCTTTAAATAGGCACAAGCCGATTCAAGCCTCCCTTGCAGTCCCATTCGACACAAACTCCCTCTGTATCTCAATCTCCTATTTTCTCTCTATTATCTCCACCTTAAGAATCTCTCCTGAACACTCCCCTTAGAGTCCATCTTCATGCCACTTCCAACCTTCTAGAAGGCCAAAATTAAACTCCTAAAAATACTAAGCTAGGATCCAAAACTCAAGGCCCAATATTTCTAGGCCCCAAATTTGGGGCGTTACAGAATTATACAATGTCTAGCCAAAACTGCTTTGGCATCAAATGTAATAGTCTTATACTGAGTCCATACAATCGGACCGAGCATAGGGGTGTTACAGAAACTCTTTGATAAGTATGGTGACTAGTCATGGAGGCTTCCTCCAATTCTCACAACTTCTTTTCCACAAACTGCTCCTCAAGATGGCCGACCAAGAGAGAAATTTCTCAAGGATTTGCTGGCTAAAGGAAATATGGATGTTTATGGATGGAAAGAAAGAAAGTAAATGGGAAAATGAAATTAGAGTGAGGGATGAGTGATGTTTGAGAAATGATGAATAATTAAGGGATGATTGAAATGAAGAATGGAGGTATGTATTTATAGTGAAGGATGATAGGTGTGTTTACTAAAAATAGCATGATGAATCCCTTAGGTTTCTCCTTCCCATGGCCAGCCATAATTTGTGGAGAAATGAGTTGTTTGGTTGCTTGATTCGTGCATGATATCATGCTTGAATCAAGCAAGGGGTGGATGGTTTCTTGGGCAAAATTGGTGTGCTATTTTCTAATTTATTTGTAAGTATAAGGACCTCCAGTAGATCTCCCAAAAGTGAATTTGTGATCAGTCCAAATGGCTTTGCCGAATTAGGTTTGTTCTCCCTTCTTTGGATGGTTTGGTGACCCAATTGTTTACAAGACTTGTCTATCAATTGACCCTTTTTCAATTGGATCAAATCAACTTCTTCTTGACCCATTTTGTATGTGTTTGTCGTCCATATGGAATGAAATTGGGCATGTCCATGCAGCTTTGTTTGATAAATAAATCATGCATAATTTCCTTGGTCCAACTGCATTAAAAAAATGTAAAGATCAATATGTAGCATAAAATAATTATGTACAACTTTAATACAAAAATAGCATAAAATCACTTTCTTCATTAAATCATGCTCATTATTGAAATATAAATAAATTCTCCCAATTAGTAATCAAATACTCAAGATTAATATTATTTTTAAGAAAAAAAGGTGTCATAAAATTGTAAAAAACCTATTTAAATTAGAGTTTACACAACCCCAAACTTAATCCATTGCTCATCCTAAATAATGTAAAGCAAAATTTTAGATAAGACAATCTTGCAATAGTCTAAATAGATTCCTTAAGCAGAACCAACTTTGCCCATAGACATATATCAATAAAGTCATGCTCACAAACTATTTTTGTTGCCAAGTTTCTCACATGCAAACATTATTTCAAAACTTTATTCTTTATTCTAAGTGCAGGAAAATGTTAGCATAAGTCATGAAGTGCATGCTTTGCAAGATCATACATAATATTTACCATTCAATCAAAATTTCCTTATCAATTAGGTAAAACAATTACAAGGTTTAATTAGTGGTCCTTATATGTTGAACTTAGGAATTCCTCTGCATTAATGTAGTCAGCATAATCATCCAAATCAATATATCCTTTATAGGGTTGTAATGAGGCTAGGCTTGAGGTAGGGATAAAAAAGAGTGAATTTTTAGGTTTAATAATCTTAACCTTAACTTTGCCTTGGATCTTTTCGAGGTACATCCTTCCTACTAATGGGTTTTACCACCCCTAAACTTAATTTGAAGTTTTATGCCCAACACTACTTATCAATATTTTGAGTATTTATTTTGCTCTTTTTGTTTTGAGAGATTTGAATAGAGATTTCTCTCCCTCTCTCTCTCTCTCTTTATTTGAGCATACAAGAACATGTACATCATTCTAAATTTTTCCTCAAATTTTGATCACCAAGACAAGTATAATTAAGATAGGTGCAAAAATAGGATAAAATTTAAAAAGATGGTAATATGGCTTATGATATAGGTAATAGCAATAAAATAGGCTTAAAGGCTCAAGCTAAAGTTCCAAGGGTCAAATCCATTTGGTAAGCTTGAAAGGCTCACACGATCCAAAGAAAAATATGCCTAAATCATATTTAGATTCTTATGCCTCCTAGGATTTTGCCTCAAGAAAGTTACCTAGTCAATTCTGAGGACTTAAACCTTCATGCATGTCTATTTCTAAGGAAATTACATTTTCTTAGCAAAAGACTACATAATACCTAAGAACATACAAGCATTCAATACCTTAACATAAAAAAACTCAGATAAAATCATAAATAATACTTTCATTTAAGCTAACTTATGAACAATTTTTTTGAACATCATTTTATTTCAACATACTTATGTGAAAACATTGAATCATACTTAAGAAAAAAATTTAAAATTCATGCAAATATTGCCTTAACCCCTTTAAAAAGAAGCAATGTCCTTATTGCAGAAACAAAGTAATAAATGAAAACTAAACCTTAGGTAGGATGGCAAGGAAAGAGAGGTGAGTCATGAAGACTGCTTAAGTACTAATTCTTTTTTAGCAATCCAATCTTAGACATGTTCATTCCCATCACCACACTACTTTGCTGTTTATAATGAAGAAGCATTGAGCTTAATTTATTCATGTTTGCAATTTTATTGTGCGAAATAAAACTAACTAAGGAAAGAAATATAAATGCCTAAAATAAATACTTAAGGAAAATGATTTTCCCCCCTTTTTAACTCATGTCATCCTCCATATTTTTTCCTTTTCCCTTCTTTGTTGCACTTGATCCCAC
This sequence comes from Gossypium stocksii, assembly GCA_020496765.1. NCBI lineage: Eukaryota > Viridiplantae > Streptophyta > Magnoliopsida > Malvales > Malvaceae > Gossypium > Gossypium stocksii. Next base: position 33,798,879 of record CM035627.1, read on the forward strand.
AATCTCTTGATGCCATGTCTCGAAGATATGATCTGGAAACTCAGGAACAAAACAATTAAAGATATTCTTAAAAGTATTTCGTATGGTACCATTTCTAACTTTTGCATATCTCCGGTAAGCTTGTTGTTGATTATGCATGAATTTCCACATATCTATCATAGTTGAAAATTTCAAATTCTTCATAGTGTTTTAAGAAGTAGGAATGATCATCTCAAGATTAAAACTTGGCTCCATTGGTTTAGTAACATTTGGTTCCTCCCTAGGTTTAGGGCTATTTGATTCCTCCTCAGTTTCTACCTCTTTTGCTTCATTTACTAAGTCAACTTTTAGTTCAGATTTGGTTGTTGACTCATTAGATTCTGATTCGTTCGGTTTATTTGGCTCAACTTGAACACTCTCTACTAACCTTTCAAAGTCATGCATTGTTATGCAACCTTGAACATAACGGTTCTTCTAGTTCACTTTTGATCTTACGTGGACCCTCAAGCAAAGTGAAGTAATCAATGATGGAAAATAGGCACTTCCTGCCTTTTTTCTAATGTAATCTTGAACCTCCTTGAGAATAATTCTCCCAACATTGATAGACCTTTCTGTCATAATCACATACAACAAAAGCATTCGTTCCATCGAGATGGTGAAACCATGTAAGATAGGCATGAAACTATATCGAACAAAGTAGAACCATACCTTAGCCACTAGATTTAAATATTCCTTTCAAAAAGAATGACTACCATACCTTTTTGTAATTCATTGGGATCCTGAATTTGTAACAACATTAAGTACTTGTTGAAGAAAATCCCAAGTGATATTTGTCATCATGGTAGAGTACTCATCTTTTTCAACATCAAGTAAGTTAAACAAATCATTAATGGATTTAGAAGTAATGAGACCTTTTTTTTTACGAACAAGAATTTCATTAGCTTCTAACATGGTCAAATTGAAATTAAACTCTCGCATTAAATCTTTGTCAGGCATTGATCGTGCATTACAAATTTGATTTCAATTCAAAACATCAACTATTTTTCAAATTGATAGCGGCATAACCATCTTATTAATGCTCTCCAAATTGAAACATTTTTTCGACATCATGGGTTGATTTTTGAAGATAGAATCAAATCTTTCCCTTGCTTCCTCATCTTGAATCATAATTGGGTTTTCGGTAGTAGTTTTGGAAGATCTAGTTCTTTTGCGAGACATGGTAACTTTTTCCAAAAAAAAAGGAAAAATTCTAGCAAAGGAAGAATAAGGAATCAACAAGGTGTAAAGGTGGAAGATTTTGATGGTGGTGGATTTACGAGTCGGTGATGGGATTGTGGCAACGACAAGGTTGCTCCGGCAATAGGCTTGTGGTGGTGGAAGTAGGGTTATGCAATAAGGAGGGAAAAATTGGGGAGATCTTTCGAGATTTGAGTCCAATAGCAAATAAAAGAAAAGGAGGTGGCTAGGGTTTAATCTAATTGCTTTGAATGGTGTGAAAAATATGATAGAGAGGGGTTTATATAGTAGTAAATCAGTGTAAAATTTAGCTACAAAAGATGTTTGGGTGGTAAGGCATGGAAGGAATAAAATGGTAGCAAAAATTAAGGTTTTTGGGGGGTGTATGGACGGCACATGTATGGGTAATTTCCTCCTTTTAACTATCTGGGCTTTGGGCCCAAACTACGATTATTTGAAAATTTGAATTGAACTAGAGAAACAAACTGATTAGTACTTGGGCTAAATTGACCTTCTTATTAAACATAAATAAAAAAATTAAAATTGAAAATAAAAATAAAAAATAAAAATTCTTTTTAGGCTACTTAGAAAATTTCTTCTCTGAAAAATTATACTAAATTAATATCTCAGGAAAGGTTGGAGGGGTCACAAATGGTCCCGCTTAAGTTCCAATCTCCTTAGATAGATTTAATTAAATATACTAATTCTAAAAAAATAATTTCTAAATATGCCATTTATTAAAAATAAAAGCATGGAAAATCAAGGGTTTATTAAATTGAAAGAGGTTTCCTCTCGCTCAACTTCCCAGTCCCAATAGTGTTTGAGACGTTGACCATTAACTTTAAATATACTTTCTTTGTCATCGTGTAATTCGACTGCTCCATATGGATAGACTTTATGAATGGTGAAAGGTCCAGTCCATCAGGATTTGAGCTTCCCAGGAAATAACCTTAGCCTCAAATTAAACAACAACACTTTTTATCATTCTTTAAATTCACGAGGTTGTATACGATTGTCATGCCATTTCTTAATCTTTTCTTTACACATCTTGGCATTCTTGTATGAAAATAACCTCAACTCCTCCAACTCATCAAGCTATAACATTCTTCCCTTACTGACTTGCTTAATATCCAAATTTAATTGTTTCAAAGCCTAATGAGTTTTATTTTCCAATTCAAGCGGCAAATGACATGCCTTTCCAAAGACTAATTGATAAGGAGTTATTCCTAGCAGTGTCTTAAAAGTAGTTCGATAGGCCCGTAGAGCATCATCGAGCTTTCGAGACCAATCTTTTTTATTAGGTCAAACCACCTTTTCAAGATCTCATGATTTACCCGTTCAACTTGCCCATTTGACTATGGATGATAGGCAATGGCAATTTTTTCTTTCGCATCATACTTGTCAAGCAACCACTTAAATCATTTATTTATAAAGTAAGATCCTTCATCGTTAATTATAGCTCTAGGAGTCCCAAACCATGTAAATACATGCTTATGTAGGAATTGCATGAAAACCTTAGCATCATTCGTTAGGTATGCCTCGGCTTCAGCCCACTTGGATACATAATCCACAGCTACTAAGATATACCTATTACCATAAGAAGAAGGAAACGGGCCTAGGAAATCAATGCCCCATACGTCAAATAATTTTAACTTTAAAATGTTTGTCAAAGGCATCTTGTTCCTCATTGATATGTTTCTGGTCCTTTGGCATCTATCACAATTTTTCATATATGCATACGCATCCTTGAACACTGTAGGTCAAAAGAATCCTGCTTGTAAAATCTTCCTTACAGTGCGGGAACCAGCAAAGTGTCCCCCATTTGGAGATGAATGGCAGTGATACAAGATCTCATCAATTTTAATTCTAGCTATGCACTTCCTGATTATGTTATTTGCACACTGTTTAAACAAAAACAAATCCTCCTAGAAATAAAACTGACTATCATGAAGGAATTTTTTCCTTTGTCGGTATGTATTTCTTGAGGAATTATTCCACATGCTAAATAATTCGCATAATCAACAAACTAGGGTATTTCATGAATTTGGCTTACCTTGAATATATGTTTATCTGGAAAATTTTCATTAATTGGAATAAGTGAATGAGATATCTCGTTTTTTTCCAACCTCGATAGATGATCAGCTACTTGGTTTTTAACACTTTTTCTATCTTGGATCTTAAGGTCAAATTCTTGGAGTAAAAGTATCCATCGAATCAGCCTCATTTTAGTATTTTTTTTGTGAGTAAGTATTTAATGGCCGCATGATTGGTAAATATTGTGACTTTCATACCTATGAGATAAGAACAAAACTTGTCAAAAGCAAAAACTATAACAAAGAGTTCTTTTTCAATTACCGTGTAATTAAGTTGGGCTTCTGTTAAATTTTGACTTGCATAGTAGGTAGGATGAAACATTTTGTTTCTTCTTTGACCCATCACAACTACAACAGCAAAATTGCTTGCATTAACATCAATTCGATTGGTGAGTTCCAATCAGGTGTAATGATTATGGGGGTTTTGTTAAAACAAAAAATGGTGACTTTCTCTAAAAGCATACACAAAGGCTTGGAAAGTTTTTAAAAATCTGTAATAAACCTTTGGTAAAAACTAGCATGGCCTAAAAAACTTCCAACTCCTTTAACACTGACTAATGGTGGTAACTTTTCAATTACATCCACTTTCACTTTGTCAACTTCAATCCTGTTTCTGGAAATTTTGTGTCCTAAGACAATTCCCTCATTAACCATAAAGTGGCATTTCTCCTAGTTAAGGACAAGATTTGTCTCCTCACATCTTTTTAATACCTTAGCTAAATTACTCAAACAAACATTCTAAGTGTTACCAAAAATAGGGAAATCATCTGTGAAAACCTTAAAAATTTTTTCTACCATATCAGTAAATATTGCCATCATGCATTGCTGAAATGTGGCAGGTGCATTACATAAATCGAAAGGCATTCGCCTAAAAGCAAATGTACCGTATAGGCAAGTAAAAGTCATTTTGTGATGGTCTTCTAGGCCTACAACTATTTGGTTATATCCCGAATATCCATGTAAGAAACAATACAATTCGTTATCTGCTAGTCCGTCCAACATCTGATCCATAAAAGGTAGTGGAAAATGATTATTTCGAGTGGCTTTGTTTAATTTTCTGTAATCAATACAAATTCTCCAACCTGTGACCATTCTCGTCGGGATTAACTCATTACGTTCATTCTCGACAATCGTGATTCCACCTTTTTTTGGTACACACTGTACTGGACTTACTCATAAACTATCTGAGATGGGGTAGATAATTCCCACATCTAACCATTTGATAACTTCCTTTTGAACTACCTTTTTCATGATAGTATTGAGTCTCCTTTGTCCATCGATTCTACCTTTTTCACCGTCCTCTATGATAATCTTATGCATACAGAAGGACGAGCTTTTTCCTCGAATATTAACTATGGTCCAATCAATCGCCTTTTTAAATTTCTTTAAAATTTCGATCAACTGCTCCTTTTGGTGTTCTGTTAGTTCTACTTAAACAATCATAGGAAAAGTAGAACAGTCACCCAAATAAACATATTTCAAATGAGAAGGGAGTACCTTCAGTTCAAGTTTGGGTGGTTCCTCGACTGACAACTTCTGTTGTGTGTATTCCTGAGCTTCAAACTCTAATGGTTCAAACCGTGCTAGCTGAACATAGTCCCTTAGACTAGCTTCCATCAAAGCCATATTTTCATTATCTTGTTCATCTTCCAATGGCTCAGACCCTAAAGCGTTCTCTAATGGGTCCTTCACATAATCGTTCTCCCATTCCATAAAAACTAAGGTTTCTAAATCCTCCGTCACTGAATATTTGGAATGCCCCAAAAATCCTTTATAGTTAATTTCGTATGTTTGTGACACAACTGTTTGTCTGCTTTAGTGGTTATGTGTTCTGAGAGTGTTTGAGAAGTCTTAGGTTTAAGCCTTGGCTTGGGCAAAAAAAATTATTTTAATTGAATAAACTCCTATCTCTAGCCAGTAGGCTTAAAAATAAATATTGGAAAAATATGTCAGAATGGGCTTGAGTGTCTAAGAAGTCTTGGGTTCAAGCTTTGGCTTGGGCAAAAAATTTTAATTTAATTGAATAAACTCCTATCTCTAGCCAGTAGGCTTAAAAATAAATATTGGAAAAATATGTCAGAATGGGCTTGCTAGTCTGATGGTTGAGTGGTGTGTTGGAGTGCTAGGGGTCTTAAGTTCGAATCCCTATTTGTGCAAGAGAGCTTTTTTTTTTGTTCATGTGTCGTGAAAGAGTTTGGAATGTGGTAAAATTCTGAGTATTTAAGGAGTGTAGGGTTGTTGTGGCTGATTTTTTAGGAGGATGTTGAGGGAATTTCCATTGTTAAGGGATTTAGGGGGATTGAGTGAAGTGTTTTGGGGAGATTTGGATGGAAGAGTTTGGATAGAACCAAACTTGTAGTGGTAATTTTTGGCTACCCTCTTTTATTCCCTAATTTTTTAATAGTTTTACCGTTTTTTGTTTTTGGTTTTTCTCACTGCTCTCATCTTTTGTTCTTTTTCTTGTTTCTTTTACTTTTGCTGCCATTCAGTTCTTCCCAACCTCCATTTACTGCCGAAATTTAGTGATTTCTGTGCTCCTCTTTTTCTTTTTCTTCCCAAGCCGAAAGATAATTGTTTCTTTTCCCAAATCTCGGTTGCTCCTAATCTTTTGATGTTTTGAATTTATTCTCATTGCTACCGAAAGTTCCTCCCGTCTCCATCTTCTCTTTTCCATTTTGATTTTTATTGTTTCTTCCCTCACCTTGCTGCTGAATTTTGGTTCTTGGTACACCACCCTCCCTTTCGTTCTCTTTATTTGTATAGTTCTTCGGTGCAACTTTGAGTCTTGTGCACGTGATAAGTTCAATATTAGTTAATCTATAGTTGTGTTTTGATCAAATATTAAAGAAAGTGTTCGTTTTATGTTAGGTGTTAATCGGGAGGCTGAACAGTGGTCTTTGACGATTTGAGTATATATGTAACAACCCGGTTTAGACCCTAGTCAGATAGTGGTTTTGGGACCACAAATTTGAGTCAGAAAAATATTTTAATATTATTTTTGGTGTCTACGACATGTTAATTTATATGTGTGAAAATTTCATGTGAAAATTTTATCGTTTGTGTGCTCGATTTAATTAAAAGGACTTAATCGCGTAAATGTAAAAATGGCTAGCTATTTGTTAAAGTGCTAAATTACTATGTTCTTTTTAATGTGGGGTCCTTATGTTGATATTATACCATTGAAATATTGGATGGACATAAAAACCAATGGTTAGTGGAATTTAAATGAAAATAAAGGGGCTAAAATGGTAATTAATTTATTAATATGTGATATAACAAAAAAAATTAAAAAGCCATGCATTTTGTGTTCACCATTCCCGAAACTCAAAAGAAAAAGAAAGAACAAGAGCAAGTTACATTCGGCCTAAGTCCAAGCTAAATTCAAGTTTCGTTTTTGCTCGATTTTTGATAATTTTTATGTTTTTTAGATTGTTGCTTCGTGTTTTAGATAGCCCATGCTTTAATATTTGGAATTGATGAAGTATTCATGAATTGCCATTGTTGATAGCTTGATGATTTTTTTGTTTGATGATGAAAAATAAATATATGTTGTTAGATTGTTAAGTTTAATTAAGTGATTTTCTGTAAAATTGCCTATTTAGGATTAAATTGTGCTTTTTGTAAATTGAGGGGTCAATAAATGAAAGAAATGGCTGCTAGGGACCTTAGTGAAATTCGGGCAAGCATGGGTGTGGTCAAATTTTGAATATTCTGTGTTTTGTGAAATAGGGACTAAATTGTGAAAAATGTGAAATGTCAAGGGCAAAAGCGTAATTTGTCTATTTATGTGTTTGGATTAATTTGAATAAATGTGAGATTGAATAAGTCAAATTTTTATTAATTTAGATCAAGAAAAGAGGAAATCAGAATTGGATTTGGGGAAATCTAAAGTTCTCGAATAGTTGTCCCGGTTCGTTCATCGTTATCTAAGGTAAGTTCATAAGTAAATAAATGTTGTTAAATTCGATTGTATATATTTCATTTGTGCCGAATTGAATTATTATTTGTATATATGTTCAACTCGAATTTGTATAAGTATGGGAGAAGTATTTACGAGCTTGAATTGATCGACCTGTACGAACCTTAGGAATAGTTAGGATACATATGTCATGACATAGGATTCCGATATGTGTTTTCGTGTAAGACCACGTCTGGGCATCGACTTGTCATTTACGTGTAAGACCATGTCTAGGACATTGGCATCGTATTTGATTCGTGGAAGACCCTGTTTGGGACAGTGGCATCGATATGTGATTACATGTAAGACCAGGTCTGGGACATTGACATTGTATGAGCTTTTCGACTATCCAAGTATCCTTATTAATTTCGAATGGTTCAACAAGCAATATCGAGTTAAGATAGAATGTGAAATCGAGCTAAAAGGTCAGGGATATGCCAAGTTAAATGAATGAGTAGTAAGGTAAGTATATACTTTATTTGAATATATGAAATGTGCATTATGAAAGTGAGAATTAAATAAGCTTATGAAATATGTGTATTCGGTCAAGTAAATAAATAAAGCTAAATTATATGTATTGATATATGAAATTGCAAGCTTGATAAATGTATATGTGGTTCTGGTTAGCATGATTCGGTTTAGTTAAATTGAATTATGAATGTCATTGAGATGATTTATTTGCTTATGACTTACTAAGCTATTCAAGCTTATTGCGTATGTGTTTGTTCGTTGTTTTATAGATTTTGGAAGCTAGTTACAAGCTTGGGGATCGTCAGAGAAATCCGTCACACTATCAATCACTAATTCGGTATTTTAAAAGCTTAAACTATGAACCTATGGCATGTATAGGCTAGCATTCATTTTGGTTGGTTTTGAAAGTGTATATATGTATAAGCTAGTCTTAATATGTTTGAATTTGAGTGTGTATATATAAGTCTATGCGAAAATGGCTTGATCATTATGCTTAAGTTTGGTTTTATATGTTCTTGATTAATATGTTTAATGTGTTTGGTTTTGGTGATTCGACAATGGTGATTAGATCATGTGGTTAAGTGTTTAAATATTATGTTAATATTGAGTTTAATAGTGCCCATTATGTGTGGATTACGCTATGCTTGACTATGGATGTTTGATTGGTTGATATGGTTAAATTGATTTGATATTATAATGGTATAAATGATGAACTCATAGCTGTTTGTATAATGCATATTTTGATTTGGTTAATATTAATTAAATATGCACATATGTATGTTTGAATGATGAGTTTTTAATATAGATGATGGATGTGGTTTGAGTAATTTGGCATGTAAAGTTTAAGTTACTGTACATATAGGTTATTGTATGTTCGACTATGGTATTTAATTGATTAGGTTTGGTTTATAATGATATGAATGCATATGTCTTAATTGTTGTATGGAAGTTTGATTAAATGGCCAAAGGTATACAATAAATTGGTTGGGTTGTATATGTAAAAATTTTGGTTGGATTTATAGCATATGGAATTGGCATATTTTGGATCGTCTAAAGTGCTTGTAAAATGGTTATGCTAGTCAAGTGAGCAAAGCATAAATTGGTTTATGTTGCAAATGAATTTCGGCCATTGAATATGCTTGCATGCAATTGTATAATCTTGTTATTTAGCTGTGAGGTATAGATTAATTTAAGCTAAAATGTACATGTGGGAAGGTGTATATATATATGAATGTATAGATATTATTTTAGGAGTTGAAATGCTATATTGTAAAATCAATAGATTCGGTTTGTGATGACTAATATTAAACATGACTAGAAATGGTAAAGTTAGCCTATTAATGAACGTCAATATGTGCACATGTTTTATGATTGAAATGTGATAGCCTTAAATCGACCCTAGTCGGAATGTGGTTTCGGGACCACAAAACCGAGGCACAAAAATAATTTAATATTTATTTTGATGCCTATTGTATGTGCGAATTCATGTGTGACATCTTAGATGCTTCAATTTAGGATTATAATTATGAATTGCACCTAAAAGGGCTAAATTATGAACTTTGAAAATATGCTAGACAAATGTGTGATGGCCTATTAATGCATGCATGAGAAAAAATGGATTTGCATGTCAAATTGCCCACTTTTATGATAGTGGATGGTAATGATGAGGTTTTTGGCATTTTGTGAATTGTAATTTATTTATATAATAATAATAAAAGTTATATTAGTCTCATGAAATAACAAAGTTAATAAAATAAATGAATAAAATATGTTTGAGGTGAAAATAACAAGGCCATTTCTTCTTCTTGCCGTGAGTTGAGAAAGAAAGTAGAAACCTTTGAGCTTAGGGCATTAGGCAAAAGAAGGCTTCAAATAAGGTAAGATTCATGTTATTTTCTTTGAAAAATTGTGAATTTTGGTTGGTTTTGAAGCTTGCAACAAGACCCATGTGAAAATTTTTGTGTTCATGAAGCATGTAGCAATCGGTCATGAGCTTAATGGGGTATATTTCATATGTTTGATGATTTTGGAAGGATAATTGATTCTAGTTGATTATGAACAAACTAAATGTGCTTGATGGCTCAAATGAGCTTGAAAAGTTGGCCAATGTTGTTTAAGTTCATGAATTAGGGCATAATTTCTTTCGGCAAACTAGGATAAATTGTAAAAATTTTCATAGCATTAGTAGCATTTGTTTAATTGGTGAATTGAACTTTGAGTGGATGAATTTATGTGTTTGGAGCTTAGTATGAATATTCGGCTATGAGCCATTAAGTTGAAATGTGGAATTTGAGCTTGTTTGGTTCGGTTCTTTATGGGGCACTTTCGGCTAGGGATATGGAATTTTCCTTGACATGATTTTTGATTGTTTTGAGTGGTAAGGAATTATTTGATGAATTGAGTGGATAGAATGAGCCCTTGTGACTATGTTGATTTTGAAAATAGGCAATGTGGGGGGCTTATACAAAAATTAATGTGTATTGATAATAGTTGTATGAGAATTAGTCAAATTAGCACCTAAGTGATAAATTGATTGTGTAATTGGGTTGATTGTTGCATTCGACCATGAATTCAACTTGTCATTTGAATTGGTAGATAGGTGTCGCATATTTGAAATAATTGATAATAAGCATAGGTTAGTTGAGATTTAGTTTGAAGCTTAGTGAATGATGCTAAAGATGAACTCCATAACAATATGAGATGCGGCCATTTCAAGAAATGTGTTTATATGTGTTTGAATGAGAGTTCTTAATTTTGTGTATATGATGTTATGTTTTTAAATATGTGAATAAGAACTTTAAAGAGTGAATTTGTATAAATCTGCTTGGTACAGCAGCAGTAACGTGTTTTGGAAAAATCACCATAAATTGTGGGAGCTGAATTAGAGGCTAAATAAATTATGTAATTAAATATTAATGAGTCTAGTTTCTTATAAAAGAAACCTTATAAGCAAAAGAATTGCCGATAAAGAGATATTTAAAGTAGTGTGAGACAGTGTCAGATTGACTTCGAAATCCTCTGTTCTATTTTTGGAAAATCATTATAAATTGTAAAAAAATATCCATAAGATGTAATTTATATGCTTAGAATCCTTAATGAGTCTATTTTCAAGAGAGATATACAAGAAAATTTTCTGAGACCTGAACTAAGAGATAATTGAACTTTAGTACAAAAGGGTCGGAACTATCCGACAGTGAATCAGGGGTAATTTGAGGATTAAACTGTATTAATTGGTCAATTCAAAAATTTTTAAAATTTTATGGTAGAAAGGTACATGAGTCTAGTTTTAGGGAAAATTTACGGAACTTGATTTGGAGTTTTGTAGCTCCAGTTATGAATAATTTAGTGAATGTTGCTCAGGAAGTTAGATTGTAGTGACTTGTGATATATATGTGATTGGCCGAATGTGTGTGTTTGCTATGAGAAGTATATGCGTTTCTTATTTGACTATAAGTGAAAATGATCAATTGAGATGTTTGAATAAGGATTAATAAAATTAAATATTTTATTTAGCTCAAGAGCATAGAGGGACAAGTTCGGATAAAGGGAAGGCTAAAGTGGTCGAATAGCTAACTCATAGTTGCTCGGGAAAGTTCAAGGTAAGTTTTGAGTAATTGATTTTGGTATTTAATTTGAATGCCATGATATACATGAATGATAAATGAATGATGTCCCATTGTCCTTACCATAATAAGGTTATTGAGAAAGAAACATTATACATGTTTGTTATATAGCCGAATGGCTATTAGAGAATTAAGCAAAGAATAAGATTGGGGATATATGCCTATGTTCGTTTGCTTATTGAGCTGAAAGTTTAGTAAAAGAAGTATACATGTATTGGATTTGAATGATGTTTACGACACAAAGTCAATGAGCATGTTATATGTCTATATGTGAATGAGTGGACTTGAATTACACATGTGATTTTGCTATGTGAAATGTAGTAAAATGTGAATAGATATGCATGAAACTCTGTGATTTGAACTGAGATTAAAGACCCGAAGGCTATATGTGGAGACTATGTCCGGGTTAAGACCCGAAGGCTATATGCGGAGACTATGTCCGGATTAAGACCCGATGGCTATAAGCGATGACCATGTCCGGGTAAAGACCCGATGGCTTTGTGTAGAGATTTTATCCGAGTTAAAGGTCTCGATGATGATGCGAGTAAAGTCTAAGACTAAAAGACTTCATAGTAACTATTGCTAATTAATGCGCTTAAAGTATTAAGTTATACAGGTATGTACCCTAAACTTATATGCAAGCTTGTTTTGGACCAAATCATAAGGTCATTATACGATTGCATATGTGAATATGAAATGAGACTATTAATATGGTTATAGTACAATTGGTCAATGTGAAATGTTATGTGAAATTATGCCATATGTCTATGTTTACATGAGCTCACTATTAAGTGAAAGTTATCTGCCTATTGTATATGATGAGAATGTGTATATTCGGTTAAGGGGTGACATACCCAAAGAAGTGGGAAACGAAAATGCGAACAACTATGTTATAATTTGATTTTTATCCGTTGTCATTGCTTAAAACTTACTAAGCATTGTGATGCTTACTCCGTTTACTTTGTTTCCTCTATTTTATAGATCTCATTTTGGAAGCCACGGACTCGGGGATTGAAGCTTTAATCACCTACACTATCGTCGTTATTTGGTATATTCGATAGATATTTTGTGAAACTTACTAAGCATTGTGATGCTTACTCCGTTTACTTTGTTTCCTCTATTTTATAGATCTCATTTTGGAAGCCACGGACTCGGGGATTGAAGCTTTAATCACCTACACTATCGTCGTTATTTGGTATATTCGATAGATATTTTGTGATCAATGGCATGTATAGGCTAATCTCCTTTTGTTAAACCGAATTACATTTTGAGTTGTAATTATTCTAGCTATGCGAAAATGGCTTGCTTAATCTCTAAGTCGAGTGTATGTTTTGTTGGAAATTTTATGTGACTCGTTACTTTGATGCATGAGTTATATGATGTGATGATTGTAAGCTTATTACCTAGAAATTCAATTACACCTATTGGTAGGTAGTCGCTTTGCAACTTCGATAGTACTCCTATAGTAAATATACGTGATAGGGTTGCATTAGTCGAATTACCTCGAAAGTTGGATTGTTCGAATCTAGAAACTAAAGTTGATCACTAATTGTAATTGATGTATAACCGAATCTATGAACTTCGGCAAGTTGTGTTTGGTTAGGTAATACCTCGAAACCCTATTCCGATGACGGACAGGGGGTGTAGGGTGTTACATGAAATATTTAAATTTGGATGTGGTTAGATACGCATAATAATTTGATGTTTAATGTTGCATAATACAATCATATTGCTAAATTTTTAATGTAGTGATTGCTATTAGGTAATAAGTCATGTGATAAGGTTTATTTGGTCTAATATGTGCATGAATGATTTATGAAATAAAATGTTTATTTTTGTTAGGTGTTCGAATATTATTAAAATGATAAGCACATGGTTTGAGTGATGTATTATTAAAGCAATCGTGGTATAGCTTTGGGACAAGTTTATTGACTTGTAAATATGATATATGTTTGGTATGTGTTCAGTTGAACTTTGTGTCAAGATTTGTATATGCAGTATGATTTATATTTAATATTTGATTAGTAAGAAGTTGTTAGAGGTGTTACATTATAGGATCTCTTTTGGTTGACTGAAGGTAAGAGATTTTTGTGATTATAATTGGTTTTTCCTCACAGAATTTTAGGTAATTATCTGTTAAAGGTGACTAATTGGAGGGTTAATTTCTGTTTGACAGTAAGGAATTTTAGGTGGAACGGGGCTATTATAACACTGATTTGTGGTTGAACATCGAAGTGTTAAGGGTAAGTGAACTTTGAATAATTGTTGTTGTTGCCAGTTTCACTACCGCATTTTAATCATGAATAAATCTATACTAAACTCTAGGTTGACATTTTTAAGGTGCTGGAGTGAGCGTGGTGGAGTTAGCGTAAAAATATATATTTCAGGTGTGTAAACACAACCTAAAAATAGAATTCGGCAAAAAGCCGAAACAGGTGATTGTCAACACCACACGGGCGTGTAGCCGCCCGTGTGGTAGGCCGTGTGACCGAACACGGGCATGTGATTGTCGAGGCTAGCCGTGTGCGATATATGGGCCGGACCGAATTGGGCCATGTGAACCACACGGGCGAACCAGACGGGCTTGTGGGATTATTGGGCCAGGCCGTGTGATCCATATGATCAAGGCCATATTGGGCCGTGTAGGCCATACAAGCGCACGGGCCTACACGGACAAACATTACGGGCTTGTGGGCTCATTTTCACTGTTAAATTGCTAAGGTTGCACGAGTCACCAAAGTCTACTGTGAACCTACAGTTGGGTCGGTAAGACATTCTTAGACCCCTAAATGAGTGGTATGACTGTATGACTGATATATGTTATTGAGCATGATTTTATTTTGATAAACTGATATTGTATGTGCTACATCATGACATGGCATATTATATCTGTATGACGTATTGCATGGGGTTGGGTCGATATGATTAGAGGAAGTGTACTGTTGGCTTTAAGCCTATTATACTGGCAGCTCTACTACAAATCACTAAAGGCTCTAAGCCTATTATAATGGCAGCTCTACTGCAAATACTATTTAGTGCCGCAACTGGTGCTAATTTGTAAGTTTAGGGATGGGTAGGTGATTTATTCCCCACGGGAGTGCAGGGTTGGACAAGAGTTGGTGTATAACGGTTGGCTGGGTAGGACTTGCATACTGATATTATGATGGGCTAAGGCCCTACTAATACTACTACTGTTATTGTTACTGTAATGGACCAAGGTCCTATTGATTACTGATATTATGATGGGCTAAGGCCCAAACTAATACTGTCATTGGGAAGGGCTTAGGCCCAGTCTATTATTACTTGCATTCTATCTGTATAGTTGCATGGGGACTACACACTGAGTTTTCATAAACTCACCTTTTTGTTTTTACTGTACAGAAAATCTCCAGACATATACGGATCGGTGCGGCAGAGGACTCAGAGTGGCCACATGACTTGTTTTACTTAGTTTCATACTTACGTATGATTTTTAAGTTTTATTTAGGGTGTTTTTATGTAATAATGGCCTCTACAGATTTATGGTTTCTTATACTGTGTATGACTCACAACTGGTAGTAGTAGAGATAATCGAGTTTTCCAAAAGGAATCAAATGTTTTAACAAAATTCACTCAAATACGCAACTGTTTTAAAAAGCTTCCACGATAAGTGACACTTTGAAATTAATAATGTTTTGAAAGAGAATAACTTTGTGATAATGAAATACGTTTTGAAAATGAACGGCATGTCCTAGAATTAGCATAAGATATTGTAAGGAGGTTATTTAGAGAAGAGGTTTTTGACAATAGCTCACTTTTTCGAAAAATATTACCATGTGACATCGCCAGATTCGGCCATAACATCTAGGTCAGGTTTGGGGTGTTATATTTAGTGGTATTAGAGCCATGTTGCAAAACTCTGCTGTGGATTTGGGTTTAAAAAAAACTTTTTTTAACTGATTTTTTATACTAAAATATTTTTATTGAACGTGTGGTACATCGAGTCTCCGACGCCGATCCTGTAAGTTCTCTGAAACTGTATTATGCTTTTGACTGTTAAGGTAGTACATACTGAGACTACTATAGATAAATTGTACTGAGAACACTCAAGATAGTATATACTGATACTATAGTAAAACTGACAGACACTGACGAACACTGGATTACTGATACTATTTTAAATAAAATTTGACTGATAAATACTGGAACTGTAAACTAATCTGCATAAAACTGTTAATACAGATAAACACGATTAGACAACGATCACTCGTGGTACTTGTGGATGGGGTACAAGAGGCCGTGGTAGAGGCTGTAGAAGGGCCCGAGCGGGATCCTCGTCATTTGACAACATACAGAATCTAGACACTAGCGAGACGTCGGTGTCGCCTATTACTGAAACTGGATCTGGGTCTCATGATTGGGCGGCTAGGGACGATGCATTGTCCCAACCTATGTTACAGATTTTGAAGAGGGTCACTGGGCCCAATACTGGTACTGGGGGCCGATGGTCGATTACAGAACGACTCTGGTCTAACAGAGCTGAGTTTTTTAGGGGTATTGCTAGAGTTACCCTTAATGTGGCTAAATATTGGATTAAGGCCACAGAGAGGATTATGGATGATCTGGACTACACCCCCGAGCAAAAATTAAAGGGCAATGTGTCGTTGCTATGAGATGAGGCATATCAGTGGTGGCTCACTGTTAAGGAGGGCACTCAGCACAATCAACTGATTTGGGAGTTCTTTAAGACCACTTTCCAGGGGAAAATATATGGGTGCCAGTTATGTAGATACCCGTAGGAGAGAGTCCTTAACTTTAACCCAGGCTGATAGATCAGTGGCCGAGTAAGAGGCCAAATTTCTGTAACTGAGCCACTATGCGCGAGGTATGGTGGCGACTGAGTACGAGCGATGTGTTCACTTCGAGGATGGCCTCAGGGATAGCTTAAGGGTGCTGATAGCTCCACAGAGGGAGCGAGGGAGAGTTCTCTGCATTGGTTGATAAGGCGAAAATCACCGAGGAAGTGAAGTATGTTAAGCGCCATAACCGTGAGAAAGAGAGAGGAAGGAACAAGAGGGATTTGGTGCCCTCGAGTTTTATACAGAGGCCTAGGAAAAATGCCAGAGCTGATGGGCCAGTTAGATTTGGGGCCCCTGTTGCTAATACTAGACAATAGCTATGTATTACTTGTGGTAGACGTCATCAGGGGGAGTGTTGGAAAAGAACTGGGGCGTGTTTGAGGTGCGTTTCATTGGAGTACCCTATCAGAGAGTGTCCATGGAGGCCCAATCAGATGCAAGCTCTAGGTTTAGGTACTGCACAGCCATCGAGGGGTGTTCAGCAGCCATTAAGAGGCAGCGTTCAGGCTCGAGGTGGTAATGGGTTAGGCCGTGGGCCGACAGCACTAGGCAGAGGTGATAATCAGACTGAGGTGAGGCAGCTAGCTCTCGTTTATACTGCATGTCACCGAGAGGATGGTGATGCTCTGGATGTCATTATGGGTACATTCTTTATTTATAATGTACTTTATACTGCATTGATAGATGTAGGATCCACTCATTCTTATGTTGCCTACTCTATTACTAAAAACTTGGGGATTCCAGTTGAGAGTTCTTCGAGTGAAATTACGGTATTAAGTCCATTGGGGTAGTCCGTCTAGGTTAATAAGTTATTTAGAGATGTCCTTTTAGAGGTACAAGGGGTTATCTTTCTATCTGATTTGATAGAACTTCCTTTCGAAGAGTTTGATTTAATACTGCGTATGGATTGGCTGGTCAAACATCGAGTGAGCTTGAATTGTGCCACTAAACGAGTTTACTGAGAACTAAAAAGGACAACGAGGTAGTTGTAATTAGGGAACGTCAGAACTACTTATCGCATGTAATTTTTGCATTAAGGGCCGAAACGTTGGTTCATAAGGGATGTGAGGCGTATCTGGCCTACATCAATGTTTCAAATTCTGGGGATTCTTTGGTTAAGGATATCAGGACGGTTAAGGACTTTCTGGATGTGTTTCCTAAAGAGCTACCTGGGTTACCTCCGAACCTTGAAATAGAGTTTTGGATTCAACTCCTTCCTAGTACAGCTCCGGTGTCCATCGCTCCTTATAAAATGGCACCAAAAGAGCTAGTGGAGCTTAAGGCTTAGATTTAAGAGTTACTGGATCGTGGGTTCATCCACCTCAGTGTGTCTTCGTGGGGAGCACTAGTCTTGTTCATGAAAAAGAAGGATGGATCCATGCGTATGTGCATTGACTACCAAAAATTGAATAAATTGACTACTAAGAATAAGTACCCCTTACCGAGGATAGACGATTTATTTGACCAGTTCCGAGGAGCTTCAGTTTTCTCCAAGATTGATGTTCGATCAGGGTATCACCAGTTGGGGGTTAATGAGGCCGATGTCCATAAGACGGTGTTTAGGACTCCTTATGGTCATTACGAGTTCTTAGTGATACCGTTTGAACTTATGAATGCACCAGCAACTTTTATGGATTTGATGAACCCAGTGTTCTAACCCTATCTAGATCGGTTCGTAGTGGTTTTTATTAACGACATACTGGTGTATTCGAAGACTGAGGATGAACATAATGAACATCTCTAAGTGGTTTTAAAGATTTTAAGAGAGAAACAACTGTACGCCAAGTTCAGTAAATGTAAGTTCTAGTTATGAGAAGTAACATTTCTGGGCCATATAGTTTCTGTTGACGGGATTAGGGACGATCCTCGAAAGATTGAGGTGGTATTGGATTAGAAATCGCCTAAGACTGTATCTGAGATTCGTAGTTTTCTGGGACTGGTGGTGTATTATCGACGATTTGTAGAGGGGTTTTCTATAATTGCAGCACCCTTGACTAAGCTGCTACATAAGGGTATGCCATTTAACTAGACTGATGCGTAGCAAGAGAGCTTTGAGAAGCTCAAGAAGGTACTGACTGAGGCTCCTATTTTGATACAGCCTGTGTTTGGGAAAGAGTTTACTGTGTACAGTAATGCATCACATGTCGGTTTGAGATGTGTGTTGATGCAAGAGGGTAAGGTAGTAGCATATGTGTCTCGATAGCTTAAGACTCATGAGGTGAATTATTCGACGCATTACTTGTAGTTGGCCGCAATGGTGTTCACACTAAAAATCTGGAGGCATTACTTGTATGGTGAAAAGTATATCATTGACACTAATCACAAGAGCCTCAAATACCTCCTCACTCAGAAGAAGTTGAATCTTAGGCAACATAGATGGATTGAGCTTCTTAAGGATTATGACTGTACGATTGAATACCATCTTGGTAGGGCTAATATGGTGGCTGACGCACTGAGCCATAGAGCTATGACTAATCTAAGGGCGATGTTTGCTCGTTTCAGTTTATTTGATGATGGTAGTGTATTGGCCGAACTTCAGGTTAAACCGACATGGGTAGAGCAGATTAAAGGTAAACAGTTGGAAGATAAGTTACTGTGTCTTCGGTTCTGACAAATTGAGAGTGGGAACACTGCAGATTTTGGACTGAATAGCGAAGAGGTACTTTGTTTTTGTGGGAGAATCTGTGTACTGAAAGATTTTGATTTGAGATAGTTGATACTGTGAGAGACACATAGTAGTCCTTATGCAATGCATTCTGGCGGATATAAGATGTATCGAGACCTTCGTGAGTTATATTGGTGGCTAGGTCTTAAGTGTGAGGTTACTAACTTTGTGAGTAAATGTCTGACATACCAGCAGGTTAAGGCTGAGCATCAGTTACCTTCGAGTTTATTGCAGCCAGTTAAGATTCCGCTTTGGAAATGGGAGAGAGTAACTATGGACTTTGTTAGTGGGTTACCCCTAACGCCCACTAAGAAGGATTTTGTATGGGTCATTGTAGATCTATTAACTAAGTCTGCCCACTTCATACCGGTCTGTACTGATTATTCACTGCAAAAGCTGGCTAAACTGTATGTTTCTGAGATAGTGAGACTGCATAGGGTACTGGTTTCAATAATATCTGATAGGTATCCTCGCTTCACGTCTCAGTTCTGGAAAAAAACTACATGTAGCTCTGGGTACAAGGTTGGACTTCAGTACTACATTCCATCCTCAGACCGATGGTCAATTTGAGAGGGTGATTCAAATAATGGAGGATATGTTAAGGAGCTGTGTGATTATTTTTCGAGGCAGTTGAGAGGATTACCTGCCGCAGGCAGAGTTTGCTTACAACAACAGTTACTAGTCTAGCATATAGATGGCACCTTACGAGGCACTATATGGTCATAAGTGTTGCACTCCTTTGTGTTGGACTAAGTTGAGCGAGAGTTGTATTTTGGGTCCTGAACTGGTTTCTGATACTGAGGATAAGGTGAGGTTGATTCATGATCGACTGAAAGAGGCATTTGATAAATAAAATTCGTATGCAGATCTAAAGCGTCGAGAGATAGAGTATTTTGTGGGGGAGTTCGTGTTTCTCAAGGTTTCACCATAGAAGAAGATACTGAGATTCAGTCGTAAGGGCAAGTTGAGCCCCAGATTCATTTGGCCTTATCGCATACTGAGAAGAGTGGGACCAGTTGCCTACCAGTTAGAGCTACCTCCAGAGTTAAAGCAGATTCATGATGTATTCCACGTCTTGATGTTGAGGCGCTACCGCTTTGATTCTACACATATCTTTCTTATGGAGGATATCGATGTTAGGCCAGATCTAACCTTTGAGGAGGAGCAAGTCCAGATATTGTAGCGAGATTTAAAGGTTCTGAGAAGGAAATTCATCCCACTGGTTAAGGTACTTTGGCGTAATCATAACATTGATGAGGCCACGTGGGAACCTGAGGATGCGATACTTCAGCAGTATCTCCATTTGTTCTGATCAGGTAAAATTTTGAGATCGAAATTTTCTTTTAGGGGGTAGAGTTGTAAAGCCCTAAAAATCATTTATAGTTAATTTCGTATGTTTGTGACACAACTATCTGTTTGCTTCAGTTGTTATATGTTCTGGAAGTGTCGATGAGTCTTGGGTTCAAGCTTTAGTTTGGGTAAAAAATTTTGTTTTAATTGAATAAACCCCTATGTCTAGCCAGTAGGCTTAAAAATAAATATTGGAAAAATATGTCAGAATGGGCTTGCTGGTCTGGTGATTAAGTGGTGTGTTGGAGTGCTAGGGGTTTTGAGTTTGAATCCTTGTTTATGCAAGGGGGATTTTTTTTTTATTCATGTGCTGTGAAAGAGTTTAGAATATGGTAAAATTCTGAGTATCTGAGAAGTGTGAGGTTGTTGTGGCCGATTTTAGGAGGATGTTGAGGGAATTTCGGTTGTTAACGGATTTGGGGGATTAAGCGGAGTGTTTTAGAGAGATTTGGATGGAAGAGTTTGGATAGAACCAAACTAGTAGTGGTAATTTTCGGCTACCCTCTCTCATTCCCCAATTTTCTGATAGTTTTGTCATTTTCTGCTTTTGGTTTTTCTCTCTGCTTTCATCTTTTGTTCTTTTTCTTGTTTCTTTTACTTTTGCTACCATTCGGTTCTTCCCAACCTCTATTTATTGCCAAAATTTAGTGATTTATGTGCTCCTCTTTTTGTATTTCTTCCCAAGCCGAAAGATAACTGTTTCTTTTCCCAAATCTCGGTTGCTCCTAATCTTTTGACATTTTGAATTTATTCTCATTGCTATCGAAAGTGCTTCCCCTCTCCATCTTCACTTTTTCATTTTGATTTTTATTGCTTCTTCCCCCACCTTGCTGTCGAATTTTGATTCTTGGTACATCATCCTCCCTTTCGTTCTATTTATTTGTATAGTTCTTTGGCGTGACTTTGAGTCTTGTGCATCCGGTAAGTTCAATTTCGATTAATCTATAGTTGTGTTTTGATCAAATATTAAAGAAAGTGTTCGTGTTATGTTAGGTGTTAATCAGAAGGCTGAACAGTGGTCTTCGATGATTTGAGTATATAGGATCTCTGTTGGTTGACTGAAGGTAAGAGATTTTTGTGATTATAGTTGGTTTTTCCTCCTGAATTTTGGTAATTATCTGTTAAAGGTGACTAATTGGAGGGTTAATTTCAGTTTGACAGCAAAGAGTTTTGGGTGGAACGGGGCTGTTATAACACCGATTTGTAGTTGGACCGTCGAAGTGTTAAGGGTAAGTGAACTTTGAATAATTGTTGTTGTTGCCAGTTTCACTACCAAATTTCGTTCATGAATAAATCTGTACTAAACTCTAGGTTGATGTTTTTAGGGTGCTGGTGTGAGTGTGGTGGAGTTAGCATAAAAAAAATATTTCAGGTGTGTAAACACAACCCTCAAAATAAAATTCGGCAAAAAGCTAAAAAATGTGATTGTCGACGCTACACGAGCGTGTGGGCGCTTGTGTGGTAGGCCGTGTGACTAACACGGGCATGTGATCGTCGAGGCTGGCCGTGTGCAATATACTTGTCGGACTGAATTGGGCTGTGTAGGCCACAAGAGTGAACCACATGGCATGTGGGATTATTGTGCCAGGCCATGTGATCTATAATATAAAGGCGTATTGGGTGGTGTGGGCCACACGGACGCATAGCTCTACACGGGCAAACATTACGGGCTTGTGAGCCCATTTTTGCCGTTAAATTGCTAAGGTTGCACGAGTTGCCTAAGTCAACTGTGGACCTACAGTTGGGTCGGTAAGACATTCTTAGACCCCTAAATGAGTGGTATGACTATATGACTGATATATATTATTGAACATGATTTCATTTTGATAGACTGATACTGTATGTACTGCTATCATGGCATGGCATATTATATCTGTATGACGCATTGCACGGGGTTGGGTCGATATGATTGGAGGAAGTGTACGGATGGCTTTAAGGCTATTATACTGGTAACTCTGCTGCAAATCACTGAAGGCTCTAAGCCTATTATACTGGCAGCTCTGCTGCAAATACTGTTTAGTGCCGCAACTGGTGCTAATTTGTAAGTGTAGGGATGGGTGGGTGATTTATTCCCCACAGGAGTGCGGGTTGGACAAGAGTTACTGTATAGCGGTTGGTTGGGTAGGACTTGCATACTGATATTATGATGGGCTAAGGACCTATTGATACTGCTACTGTTACTGTTACGGTAATGGGCCAAGGCCCTATTGATTACTGATATTGTGATGGGCTAAGGCCCAAACTGATACTGTCACTGAGAAGGGCTTAGGCACAGTCTGTTATTTCTTGCATTCTGTCTGTATAATTGCATGAGGACTACATACTGAGTTTTTGTAAAGTCACCCCTTTTGTTTTTACTGTACAAGAAATCCCCAGACATAGACAGCTCGGTGTAACGGAGGACTCAGCGGTGCCCACACAACTTGTTTTACTCAGTTTCATACTTACATATGATTTTTAAGTTTTATTAAATTTCTTCCCGTGGCTAGGGAAGGTCTTTTCAGGATGATCGACACTTCATTATCTACTTCAAAAATCTAAGATAATGAATCAACAGGAAAAATAAACTTATCTGGTTTTACCAAAACATCCTTGATCTCTTCATATGGGTATCCTAAAGATCGATCTGCCAGTTGAAATGTCACAGTCGTGGGTCTTACCTCACTTATTCCCAATAGCTTGAAAATGGACTTGGGCATCAAGTTGATGCTTAATCCTAAATTACATAAAGCTTTACCACGATAAAATTTTCCAATATTACAGGGTATAGTAAAGCTTTTAAGGTCTTTCAATTTATGAGGTAAGTTGTTCTGTAAGAATGTACTCCACTCATTCGTCAGTGCTATAGTCTCATACTCACTAAGTCACTTCCTCTTGCACAGAATGTCCTTCATGAACTTGATATAGTTGGGCATTTGTTCTAAAGCCTCCACCAGCAGGATGTTGATGTGAAGTTACTTTAAAACATCCAAAAACTTCTTGAATTTCACCTCTTGCTTCTGCTTATTTGGTTGGAATTTTTGAGGATATGGAGGTGTTGGAACTTTGGGTTGGAATGGATAACTTTTTTGAGAAGATAAATCTGCATCTAAAGAAGATGTTAGCTTATCAGAATTCACTAGTTTAAAATTTTCTGGCTCTTCAAGTGCAGGAACTTCAACCATTGGTTGGCTTTCCTCCTTCTTAATAGGTTCATGTTCAACCACAACTTTCTTGGGTTCTAAAGTCTTACCACTTCGTCAAGCAACTACCTTGCAATGTTCATTACCCAAATTTCTTGGATTTTTTGTATCTCTCAGCAAGGCTCATTCGGTCTATTATGAAGCTTTTTAGCTAACAGACCTATTTTGTTCTCCAAATTTTTCAGTGTTACTACTTAACTGTAATAGCCCGATTTAGGGCCAAGTCGGAATAGTGGTTTTGAGACCACTAATTCGAAGTAGAAAAAGTTATTGTAATAAATTTTTAAGGTTTAAAATATGATTGAATGCATATGTGAAAGTTTCGTTATGAAATTATATCGATAGAGGGTCTAATTGGCTATTAGGACTAAATTGCAAAAAGTGCGAAATATGTGTTCTAGAAGCATTGGGTGCTTAATTGTAATGAATTTGTAAATTAGAGGTCCTTATTTAGTAATTAGACCATTATATATCATGATGGAAAAAAAATGGGCATGGAAGGGTAAAATTTCAAAGAAAGGCTAAAAGGGCATTTTGGTCATTTGGTTAATAAAAGAATAAAAAGGGAAAATAAAGTAAAAAAATTGTCCATCTTCTTCCACCTTGGCCAAAATTCTCAAGCTCTCCGTAGCTAGGGTTTCTTCAACTTTCAAGCTTAATAATCAAGAAAGATGAAGAATTAGCCTTGACTAAAGGAAGGACAAGATAGTGGACTAAATAGCAAAAAAGTCATTTTGTATCGAGGTAAGTTTGTATGTAAATAATGCATCATTAATTTATGTTTATATACTTATATATTGTATGAATTGTATAAATAATCTAACGAATGTATTTGATAAAGTTCGATAAGTGATAGTGATAAGTAAGGAAAAATCTCGGTTGAACCTTAGGAATAGAATAGGATACGAGTGATATGTCATTAGGACCTTATGTGTGATTATGTGATTCTGTGATTTCGGGTGCTGGTCTTGTATGTCCTACCAGTGGGTAGATACTCCAGCATGTGTTGCGGATATCTGTGAGCTTGTGTGAGCAGCACTAAGTAGCTACGTCCTGATCACTAGCTTGTGTGAGCAGACCCGTGACTAGCTCGAGAACGAGCATATATGTGAAATGTGATATAAGGTAGCTTAGCTACATATGTAGCATTTATGTGCAACTTTTCGTGTATCTGTTTGTATTTCGAATATTCAAAGGGAATGATAAAAATGTGAAAATATGTGTTTGTATGACGATGTGGTATAGGTGTGTACGTGAAATTCATAAGTATAAATTCTATAAGTGATGATCGTATGGTAAGATTGTACTTGAGTAAGTAAGCTTATGAGATTTCAATGATAAATGTATTATTTTTCATTATATGAAATTGCATGGTTATTAGGTGGTTATGGTGTTATTTATTTGCATATAAACTTACTAAGCTTTTTAGCTTACCCCCTTTACTTTCCCTTGTCTTATAGTGTCACCAAGCTAGCTTGGAACCGAGACTTGTCGGAGGCTCGCATCACACTATCAAAAACATTATTTTGGGTATTTGGTATTTGTGATAGTTTTGAAAGTATGGCATGTATAGGGACTTGGTCATTTTGTTAAGTGTTATATTTGATTTGGCCAAAAATGTTAGCCTAAGTTAGCTGAAGGTTCATTTTGTATAAGGCCATTTGAAATTGGCCGATGTTGGTTATTGGTATAATCATGTATTGATGTCTTCATGAATGTGGTAGTTTGCATGATTAAATTGATAATTGTGTAATGTTTATGCATGGTGATTGTGGTATGTGAATGAAGAGTGGATGCATTATCCCCTGATGTGATTACGGGTACATTTTCTCTTTATGGTACTAATATAGTTGCACTAATCGGTCTTGGATCAACGCATTCTTATATTTGCATTAATTCGATAACTAGTATGAATTTGCTTGTTGAGTCTACTAAGTTTGTGATTAAAGTGTCAAACCCTTTAAGCAAGTATGTGTTAGTTGATAAAGTTTGCAAGAATTATCCTTTAATGATTCGAGGTCACTGTTTTCTAGCTGACTTAATGTTGTTGCTGTTTGATGAATTTGATGCTATTTTGGGTATGGATTGGTTGACATTGTATGATGCCAAGGTAAATTGTAAACAGAAAATTATTGAATTAAAATGTGAAAATGGTGAGATGCTTCGGATTGAAATAGATGAATCGAGTGAACTGTCCATTGTGATTTCATCTATGTCAGCTCAGATATATGTAAGAAAGGGTAGTAAAGCATTTCTTACTTATGTGTTGAATACAAAAGTATTTGAATTGAAGATTAAATCAGTACTGTTAGTTTGGGAATTTTCAGATGTGTTTCCAAAAGAGTTGCCTAGGTTGCTTCTAATAAGAGAGATTGAGTTTGCTATTGATTTAGTACTTGGGACTGCTCCGATACCGATTGCTCCGTATAGGATGGCTCTAACTGAATTAAAAGAATTAAAGACTTAGTTGTAAGAGTTAACAGATAAGGGATTTGCGAGACCGAGTTTTTCTCCTTGGGGTGCTCCCGTTTTGTTAGTAAAGAAGAAAGATAGATCTATGAGACTTTATATTGATTATCGACAGTTCAACAAAGTGACTATAAAGAACAAGTATCCTTTGCCAAGGATAGATGATTTGTTTGATCAATTAAAAGGGACAACAGTGTTTTCAAAGATTGACTTGAGATCTGGCTAGTATCAATTAAGAGTTAAAGAGTCGGATATGCTAAAAACTGCGTTTGAAACGAGGTTTGGACATTATGAGTTTCTTGTTATGCCTTTTGGACTTACTAATGCTCCTGCTATTTTTATGGACTTGATGATCAGATCTTCCAACTGTACTTAGATAAGTTTGTAGTGGTGTTTATAGATGATATTCTAATTTATTCTCGAGATGAGTCCGAGCATGCCGAACACTTGAGAACTGTATTGCCGATATTGAGAGAAAAGAAATTGTTTGCTAAATTTAATAAAAGTGAGTTTTGGCTTCGAGAAGTCAGATTTTTGGGACATATAGTTTCGGGTGATGGGAATCGGGTTAACCCAAGTAAGATTTTGGGAATTATTGATTGGAAACCATCGAGAAATGTATTCGAGGTTAGAAGCATTTTGGGCTTAGCCGAGTATTATCGACCTTTTGTCAAGGGATTTTCGATGTTGATACTCCAATGACCAAGTTGTTGCAAAAAGATGTTAAGTTTGAATGGATCGACAAATGTTAACAAAGTTTTGAGAAATTCAAAGCACTATTGACTGAGACGCCGATCTTAGTACAACTTGAATCAGGAAAGGAATTTGTAATTTATAGTGACGCGTCTTTGAACGGTCTTGGCTGTGTATTGATGCAAGAGGGCAAAGTAATAGCTTATGTGTCGAGATAGTTGAAACCACATGAGAAGAACTATCCGACGCACGATCTGGAATTGGCTGCCATTGTGTTTACTTTAAAAATTTGGCGTCACAATTTGTATGGTGAGAAATGCTATGTTTTTACTGATCATAAGAGTTTGAAGCATTTGATGAGTTAAAATGATCTGAACTTGCAACAACGAAGATGGCTTGAGTTGTTGAAAGATTAAGAGCTAGTGATTGATTATCACCTGGGAAAGGCGAATGTAGTCGTCAACGCATTGAGTAGGAAATCCTTGTTTGCCCTGAAAGCTATGAGCACGAGACTAGCTTTGTCTGATGATGGTTCGATTCTAGCTGAGTTGAAAGCTAGACCAATGTTTCTTCAGCAAATTTGTTAAGCCTAGAGAAGTAATAGTGATTTGCAAACCAAAAGAATTCAATGTGAATCAACTAGTGACTCAGATTTTCAAATCGGAGCCTATGATTTTTTGATGTTTCGAGGTAGAGTTTGTGTTCGGAAAGATGCTGAGTTGATTCGAAAAATTTTGCACGAGGCACACAATAGTTGTCTGTCAGTTCAACCGAGTAGTACGAAAATGTATAATGATTTGAAGAAATTGTATTGGTGGCCTAGTATGAAAAAATATATTTCTGAGTTCGTATCAAAGTGTTTGATTTGTCAACAAGTAAAGGTCGAACATCAAGTGCCTTCGGGTTTACTTCACCAATGATGGTACCCGAGTGGAAATAGGACAGGATTACATGGACTTCGAACGGGTTTGCCTTTGCCCCGAGAAAGAAAGATGCTGTTTAGGTTGTTGTTGATCGATTGATGAAATTGGGTCATTTTATTCCGATACATACCGATTATTCACTTGATAAGTTAGCTGAACTGTACATTGCTGAAATTGTGAGATTGCACAGAGTGCCTATTTCTATTATTTCAGATAGAGATTCGAGATTTACTTCGAGATTTTGGAAAAAGTTACAAGAAGCTTTGAGTACAAAATTGAATTTTAGTACCACGTTTCATCCGCAAATGGATGATCAATCAAAAATAGTAATTTAGATTCTCAAAGATATGCTCCAATGTTGCATTCTAGAGTTCAAAGGTAGTTGGGAGAAATATCAAACTTTGGTTGAATTTGCTTACAACAATAGCTTTCAGTCGAGTATAAAGATGGCACCGTATGAGGCATTGTATGGCCGTAAGTCTTGGACTCCTCTATATTGGACCGAGTTCAGTGAGAGAGAAATTCACGGGGTTGATTTGGTTAAGGAAACTGAAGAAAAAGTGAAAGTAATCCGTGATTGTTTGAAAGCCGCTTTAGATCGGCAGAAGTCATACGTAGATTTGAAAAGAAAAGAGGCCGAGTTTCAGATTGGTGATAAAGTGTTTTTAAAAGTATCTCCGTGGAAGAAGATTTTGAGATTTGCCCATAAAGGCAAGTTGTGTCCACGTTTTATTGGCCCGTATGAGGTAATTGAAAGAATAGGGCCAGTGCCATATCGATTAGCCTTACCATAGAATTGGAAAGGATTCATAATGTGTTTCATGTGTCGATGTTGCAACGATATCGTTCTGATCCTTCGCATGTGAATTCTCCTAAAGAGGTTGAGATTCGACTGGATATGACATATGATGGAGAACCGATTAAGATTTTGGCTTGGGAAGTCAAACAATTGAGAAATAAAAGTATAGCCTTAGTAAAAGTGTTGTGGCAAAGACATGGGGTAGAAGAGGCTGTGTGGGAACCTGAGGAAGCCATGAAAAAACAGTACACAAACCTCTTCTCTGGTAATATTTTTGGGGACAAAAATCCCCAAAAAGGGGAGAGTTGTAACAGCCCGATTTAGGGCCAAGTCAAAACAGTGGTTTCAGGACCACTCATCCAAAGTAGAAAAAATTATTATGATAAAGTTTTAAGGTTTATAATATGATTGAATGCATATGTGAAAGTTTTGTTACGAAATTTTATCGATAGAGGGTCTAATTTGGCTATTAGGACTAAATTGTAAAAAGTGCAAAATATGTGTTCTAGAAGCATTGGGTGCTTAATTGTAATGAATTTGTAAATTAGAGGTCCTTATTTAGTAATTAGACCATTATATATTATGATGGAAAAAATGGACATGGAAGGGTAAAATTTCAAAGAAAGGCTAAAAGGGCATTTTGGTCATTTGGTTAATAAAAGAATAAAAAGGGAAAATAAAGTAAAAAATTTGTCCATCTTCTTCCATCTTGACCAAAATTCTCAAGCTCTCCATAGCTAGGGTTTCTTCAACTTTCAAGCTTAATAATCAAGAAAGATGAGGAATTAACCTTGACCAAATGAAGGACAAGGTAGTGGATTAAATCGCAAAAATAGTCATTTTGTACCGAGGTAAGTTTGTATGTAAATAATGCATCATTAATTTATGTTTATATGCATATATATTGTATGAATTGTGTAAATGATCTAACGAATGTATTTGATAAAGTTCGATAAGTGATAAGTGAGGAAAAATACCAGTTGAACCTTAGGAATAGAATAGGATACGAGTGACATGGCACTAGGACCCTATGTGTGATTATGTGATTTTGTGATTCCAGGTGCTGGCCATGTACATCCTACCAGTTGCTAGATACTTTGGCATGTGTTACGGATATCTATCAGCTTGTGTGAGCAGCACGGAGTAGCTACGTCCCGACTGCTAGCTTGTGTGAGTAGACCCGTGACTAGCTCGAGAATGAGCATATATGTGAAATGTGATATGAGGTAGCTTGGCTACATATGTGGCACTTATGTGCAACTTTTTGTGTATCCATTAGTATTCCGAGTGTTCAACTAGAATGATAAAGATGTGAAAATATGTGTTTGTATGATGATGTGGTACAGGTATGTACGTGAAATTCATAAGTATAAATTCTATAAGTGATGATCGTATAGTAAGATTGTACTTAAGTAAGTAAGCTTATGAGATTCCAACGATAAATGTATGATTTTTCATTATATGAAGTTGCATGGTTATTAGGTGGTTATGGTGTTATTTATTTGCATATAAACTTACTAAGCTTTTTGGCTTACTCCCTATACTTTCACTTGTCTTATAGTGTCACTAAGCTAGCTCGGAACTGGGACTTGTCGGAGGCTCGCATCACACTATAAAAAACATTATTTTGGGTATTTGATATTTGTGATATTTTTGAAAGTATGGCATGTATAGGGACTTGGTGATTTTGTTAAGTGTTATATTTGATTTGGCCAAAAATGTTAGCCTAAGTTAGTTGAAGGTTCATTTTGTATAAGGCCATTTGAAATTGGCCAATGTTGGTTGTTGGTATAATCATGTATTGATGTCTTCATGAATATGGTAGGTTGCATAATTAAATTGATAATTGTGTAATGTTTAAGCATGGTGATTGTGGTATGTGAATGAAGAGTGGATGCCTCGTTTTGGAGGTTTGGTGCTTAATTATGTCATGAAAGTGTAGTTAGATGCGTATATGTGTTTTTGTGTTTTCAGGGTGGCAAATGGCTTGGTAAATAGCTTATATATTGTCCACATAGGTAGACACAGCCGTGTATAACACACGGTCTGCCCCATGGGTGTGTTGATAGGCCATGTGTCCCCCACAATATAGTTTTAGAGAAATAGAATACTCAGTATAGAACACACGGGAAGAGGCACGATTGTGTGTCTGAGCCGTGTGTAGGACACGTCCACAGGACATAAGCGTGTGCCCAGGCCGTGGGAAGTTTGCACCTTAAATGCAAAATTAAATTCGCCACACGGCCTAGCACACGGGCGTGTGACTTGGCCGTGTGACCTTAAATTGTTGATGATGTCACAAATAGAGAGTTACACAGGCTGAGGACACACATGTGTCCCGAGCCACATGGGCGTGTGTGACCACACGTCCTACTCACATAGGCGTGTGACTCTCCAAAACATGAAAATTTTCTAAGTGTTGTAACAATTTTGAAAGTTCTTGGTTTAGTCCCGGCCATTTTTAATGTAGGTTTAAGGCCTTGTAGGCCTGTAATAGGGACGTTATGAGTATGTATGAAAGGTTTTTGAATTGAATGAAATTTTATGACCCGATTTTGTATGATTAGTTATGTTTAAGTCCGGTAATGCCTCATATCCTGTCTCCGCATCGGACTCGAGTAAGGGATGTTACATTGACCTTGGATTAAGGCATCATTTTTCACTATGTACGCCTTCAAAAAATTTTCCAAACTGTTAAATGATTCAACTTGTGGTGGTTTACAAAGTTGTTGGTTGAACCCTTGGGGTTAATTTGGTCTATGCTACATGTAGGTGTTGTTCGGTCCATTTCTTTAGTTATTCCAAGAAAAGTTTGGGTGGAAAGATTGTACAAATTGGATTGTGGTCCTTATCCACTTCTATTTTGATATTGATTTCTTATAATAAATCGATTCAGGATTTGATGGACAATTGTAACAGCCCGGTTTGGACCCTAGTCGGAAAGTGGTTTCGGGACCACATATCCGAGTCTGAAAATGTTCTGATATTATTTTTTGTGACTGTGGTATATGTTTTAGTATCTGTGAAATTTCTGTGATTTAATTTGTCTGTCTCTGCGCTTAATTGTGAAAAAGGATTAAATTGTATATGTGGTAAAATTTGTATGCTATATGTTTAGGTGCTAAATTGGCATGGCTTTTAAAAAGGGAAGTCCTTGCATGTCAAATAAACCTTTTATTATAATGGTGGACATTTTTAGACATGGTTAGGTGAATGTGTGTTTTATTTTTTTAAGGGTAAAATGGGAATTTGATTATTAATATGTTTTAAAGAAACAAAACATGAAAGTTGGCTATTATTTCATGCATGAGTGCCGATTCATAAAAGAAAAAGGAGAAGGTTTATGCATTTGTTCATTCGGCACACATTAAGCTCAATTGAGGTATGTTTTGAGCTCGGTTTTTGATAATTTTTACGTTTCTGTGATCGTTGCTTCAAAATCTTCCATGCCCATGTCTCAATTTCTATTTTTGATGAAGTTTCTGAATAGTGCCATTGATGATTTTTGAAGCTTTGTGATGTATTTGGTTGAATTATGATGCATAGGCATTGAATAAACATGTTTTGCCATGAAATTTTGATGAAATTTAGCTATATGAGCTAATTTGTGAAAATGAGGCTTTGGGAGGATTAAATTGTGAAATAAATGTGATATATGGGCTTATATGAAATCCATGGAAATTCAGCTAGGTCATTTTGTAGTGAATATGTGCATATTTGATGTTTTTGTGAATTAGGGACCAAAGTGTCAAAAATGTGAAATGTGATGGCTAAAATGTAAAATGTCCCAAATAAGTGTATATGGATTAAATTGAATGAAATGGGATATTGAATGGCTGAATCTGAATTTGTTTAGATCAAGAACTAGGAAAAACGAGCTTAGATCGGGGTAAAGCTTAAGTAATCGAATAATCGCCAAATCCGTTAATTTCGTATGAGGTAAGTCAAAATACAAATATGCGTTATATTAATGTCTACTGTAAATTCTTATTTATAAACTGTATTTGGATGGCTATAGGAGCCTGATGTGTAATTCTGAACTATTTTGAATGAGAAATGATAAAACGATATCATGTAAGACGTCGTCCGGGACGTAGGCATTAATTTGAAAAGTTACGTATAAGACCGTGTCTGGGACATTGGCATCGTATATGTTTCGTGTAAGACCCTATCTGGGACAGTGGCATCGACATTGAATAATATGTAAAACCACGTCGGGGACGTTGGCATTGTATAAGGCCTATACAATTTTTGTAACGGTTCTGAATGATATGAAGAGACATTTTGAGAAATGAATGAGTACATATTCTATATGTCTGACTCAAGTACGTCTGTTCTGTACTGAATTTCTGAGTATGAAAGATATGTCACTATGAATAGGCTTCTGTCACAAGTGAGTGTCTGATTTGTAAGGTTAATTATACGATACGGTTATCACATTTTGTTCATGTACAGTATATATTGTATTTGGCTTACTAAGCTCCTAGTAGCTTACTCTGTTTATTCTTTCAACTGTTTTACAAATATCGTAGCTACTGAAGGCTCGGGATAGTCAAGGATTGTCACCACACTATCAAACTCGTTTTGATACCTTTTGGAAATTGTAAATATTGAATTATGACATGTATAGGCTAGAGTGTTATTATGTGAGGTTGAATGTGATGACTTATAATGCTAAGTAAATGGCATGGCAAATGATGTGTTTTGTTTAATTTTGGCTTATGTATGTGATGCTAAATTATGTAAGTTCATGATGGTCTTTTAATTAATTTGTTTTGGTCATTTTGAACCATACCAATATGAAGAAATGATAAGGTTTGATTTTGGTAAAGAAGAGGTATGTTTCAAGTGTTAGGATATGAATTTTGTTTGGTATATGAGCATGCTTGATATTGATGAATATGAATGAAATGACCATGTGATGGTGTGTTTAAAAGCATTGAATTGAGTTGAGATTGTGGCATGATTATTACTCATGTATGATTGTAGAATGACCCTTGTTATGGGTGGCAAATTGGCTTAAACCAAGCCTACTTTGTGCCACATGGTCAGCACACACGGGCGTGTGACTCGACCGTGTGACCCCTGTATCTGAAACGTTTTGGTAATTTTGCACACGACCTAGACATAGGTGTGTCCGATAGCCGTGTGATAATTGACGGTGTTGGCCACAGACTAGACACACAGGCGTGTCTAGTGACTGTGTGGGGTTAGACAGGTTCAACCACGGGCTGAGTGTGTGGGGCGTGTCTGGTAGGGCACGACCGTGTTGGTGTACACGGACTAGGGACACGGCCGCGTGTCCCTAACTTGAAAATTTTCTCAATGTTCTCCCTATCTTTCACATGTTTTCAATCTAATCCTAAATGAATGTGTGTATGGTTATATGAGCTTTAAAGTATGATTGGATGAATGATTAGAACTGTATTGTGTTTGTAAAGTTCAAAATTTTACTGATCTGATCTGAGTTACAAGTCCGATAATGCCCCTTACCTATTCCGGCGACGGTTACGGGATAGGGGTGTTACAACAATTCTCAAAAGAATGGCCATCCCCACAATATACACAGGAAACAACCTCAAATTGACTTGGTGGTTAGGCTGCAACAGGGTTAAAACCATTAGTAGTAAACTATTTCAACATTGGAGAGATAGAAGATACTTGAGCTGAGAGTGAAGTAATGGTGTCTACTTTATGTACTCCAGCTACTCGTCTTCTTAAAATTGTTTGATTTGTCGGCCCCTAGTAAATATTACTAGCTATCCTCTCAATGATCTCGTAAGCCACATTATAAGACTTCGACAAGTGAGCACCATTCATAGAAGCATCTACCACCAACCTTGTGTGTGCATTGAGACCATTATAAAATGTCTCCAACTGGATGCAATGTGATCTCGTGGTGAAGGCATCTATGAAGTAACTCCTTGAATCTTTCCCATGCCTTATATAGGGACTCATCATCCAATTGTTGAAAAGTCGTGATTTCATTCTGCAACTTAGTATTTTTGCTAGGTGGGAAATACGTTACAAGAAAGCGTTCAGCTAATTCTTGCCAAGTGGAAATTGAATGTGGTGGTAATAAATTAAGCCATGCTCGTGCTCGATCTCGCAACGAGTACAGAAATAACTTCAACCTCAATGCATCTTCAGTTACACTGGCTATCTTAAAGGAATCGCTCACCTCCATGAATAGTCGAAGGTGAAGGTATGGATCTTTTATGGGCATTCCACTAAACTATCCCATGGTCTAAAGCATTTGAAACATCACTGGCTTCAATTCGAATTGGGGTGCCTTGATCTCTAGTCTCCTAATTCCCAGATTTAACTCATTAAAAAGGGGGCACAGCGTACTACTTTATGGCTCGACCCCTATCATCAGCAATAAGGATATGAACATTAGAAACTCCATTTCCTTGAACATCATTTTGATTTCCAAGGTCTATTTTTGCTTATCTTTGTGCTATCCTTTCTCGTCTTCTTTTTCCAAATGTTCGCACGATTTCAGGGTCTACAGGTAATAAATCGATAATTTGATCTATGCTAAAAAACACCTAAAAAATAAATCACAAAAATAAAGAATAAAAAATTAATTTTTAAATTTAGAAATTAAATAAAAATAATAATTTCAAAAAAATGATTAAGGCAATAGTCCCTGGCAACGATGCCAAAAGCTTGTAATATGTGGTTTGTACAAGTGTACACAACCGTTATCAAGTAATAAGTAAGTAAAGGAGTTATCGTATCCACAAGGACTGTATATGTTAATCATTAAATGTAAAATTAAAGTTAACAATTTGGTGAGAAAAACACTAATTTTTTAGTGGTATGATGTGAAAATAAATAACTAAATGCAAAATGATCCTTGATGCAAATTAATCTAAATATGATGAATGAATAAAATGGAGAAGATGGACTTAGCAACAAAATTCAAAAGATTTCAACAACAATAACATGAATAGGTTAGGATAATCACATCAATTAACTTACTTTATTCTCATCATGTTAAGAATGTTCTAGAAAAATATTTAATGGCAACTCAACCTTTCATAAGCCTGAAACCAATATTAATACTTTCAGAATCTTTTACTTAGAAAAACATGTATATTACTGATCTTATTTAACTAAGGGTTTCTTAGAATTCATGTGAAGTAATAGGGACTGGGTCAGTTTGAAACAATTTAATCACATAAACCTAAAAGTTATGCAAGGTAATAGAGCTCGGTCAAGTTATTACGAACCTTAATTTATTCTAGGTCGGATTAAATTAAGCATGCACTTTTCAACTACTATGTCTATTAGCCATCATTTGAGTCGAATTAAGCAACTAATTCTAATACATTTAATGAAATTTTAATGAATGAATACATGCATGATTTTAATTGAAAACATGATCAACTGTGGCATAGAATATCATAAAATGATTTAAATAAACTTTATTAAATTGATGCAATCATCTTAGCCTAAACAGAATTAAACTACCATTGTTGTTGAAAAAACTACAAAGCAATTTGCAAACATATTGAATAATTAAGAAAGAGCAAAAAGGAAGAAGAAACTCTTTGATAAGTGTGGTGACTAATCTTGAAGGCTTCCTCAAACTCTCACAGCTGTCTTCCACAAATTGCTCCTTAAGGTGGCCAACCAAGAGAGTAATTTCTTAAGGATTTGCTGGGAAAAGGAAATATGGATGTTTATGCATGAAAAGAAAGAAAGAAAATAAGAAAATGAAATGAGAGTGAGGGATGAATGATATTTGAGAAATGATGAATGATTAAGGGATGATTGAAATGAGGAATGGAGGTAGGTATTTATAGAAAAGGATGGTAGGTGTGTTTACTAAAAATAGCATGATAAATCCCTTAGGTTTCTCCTTCCCATGGCCGGCCATAATTTGTGGAGAAATGAGTTGTTTGATTGCTTGTTTCATGCTTGAATCAAGCAAGGGGTGGACGGTTTCCTGGGCCAAGTTGGTGTGCTATTTTTTGATTTATTTGCAAGTGTAGAGACATTCAGTAAATCTCCCAAAAGTGAATTTGTGATCAATCCAAATGGCTTTGCGGAATTGGGCTTGTTCTCTCTTGTTTGGATAGTTTGGTGACTCAATTGTTTACCAAACTTATCTATCAATTGACCCTTCTTCAATTGGATCAAATCAACTTCTTCTTAACTCATTTTGTATGTGTTTGTTGTCCATATACAGTGAAATTGGGCATTGTCCATGCAGTTTTATTTGATAAATAAATCTTGCATAATTTTTTTAATCCAACTACATTAAAAAAATGTCAAGATCAATATATAGCATAAAATAATTAAATACAGTACAAATTTAACGTAAAAAAAATATCATCACATTCTTCATTAAATCATGCTCATTATTGAAATATAAATAAAATTTGCCAAATTAGTAATCAAATATTAGGGGATTAATATTATTTTCAAGTAAAAATGTGTCATAAACTATTAAAAAAAACTCTATATAAATTAGAGTATACAAGTAACAATTTTAAAAATAAATAAACAAGAATAAAAAAAATTCGTTTATCCAATTAAAATAACCAATAGTTTGTAAAATGAACTTAAGGAAATAAATTAAAGATTTATAGCTTTCGTGAATGTGTAAATTCCTTCTTAGACCGACCATGTTTTGTTACAATATTTAAAGGTGCTCAACAGTCCTAAAACACAATTTAAGTCTTCATTGTTTCCAACTTTTAAAAATTAAGAAATTCTTTCATTAAAAAATCACATTCTATCAAAAATAATTAAATTATTTATGTAATTATAAATTTCATTTAGTTGAAAATAATTATTAAAAAATAAATTTATTATTTTTGTGTTTTGAAATCCAATTTTATAAATAAATACGATTACAAAAAATATAATTTAAATTTTCATTACAATATTGGAAAATATATATGTTACAATATTAAAAAAGACTAACCAATACACATGAGATATTCGTGCATCACAGGAGAAAGAAAACTAGTATATTTAATATAAGAAGACACATACACTACATTTGCAACAAGTAATAGACTCTCTCATTTATTTATTTAGCCTATGTCTGGATAAATATAATTAAAGGAAAATAAAAGAAAGTAGGGGAAGGTTAAAGAAAGGAAAGAATATATTAATTTATTGTTTGTATAATTAGAATTTTCAAACAAATGTAAAATACCTGAAGGAACAAATAGTATTTTAAATATTGTAAACTTATTTACATTTCATTTCCTCCTATTTTCTTCTAAATTAGGGTATTAGAAAATGGAGTAAAGTTAAGAGAAGTTAGGCTTTCTTAATTTTTTTTATAAATATAACTTATCTAAAGAATGGAAAGGAATTCATTTTTCCTCGTTTCTTTCCAATCCAAACGGGCTGTTAATTTTTAGTCATTCATTATTTTTTTTAAATAAAATCATATTATAAATATAAACTCAATATTAATCATACAATAATAAACTAAAATTAAAATTAAAATTATTACAATATATTGTATACAATTATTTTGAATATAATCATATCATATATATTTTATACCACAAGGTCTTAGGCTCCCAATTATGTGGACAACTTAATTTTTTTTGACACATGATATACCATTTTGTTGACATGTGGCAATTGTTTATACAACCAATGTAATACCCAATATTGGTAGGTCTTGAATTGGGGCGTGTAGTCGAAGGATTTGAGTGGCATGGTCCTACCTACCCAATGGACACTTTCAATGTATGCTTAGGCCGCATAGTTAGTGTTCGAGTATAAAGTAAAAATTATAATCTGAATGCGTGCGTAGGTACAGAAGAATAAATTAGTGTTAGTGATAAAGGTTTTTGTGTTAAAAATTTATTGCTTGGAGTAAGGTATGCCAAGTTTGATTGGTTACTGTACGAGTTACATTCTAACAAGATAGTCAGGAATAAACTAGAAGGTTAAGTAAGAGATAAGTACAGATTTTGGATACTGATATACGTTTCTTTACAGCTGTAAACCATAAAGAGAAAGGGAGTGTTGAGGGTTGGTGACACGTGTCAGGCTCTACTAAGAGAAAATGGGTTTCCACTATATATATAGATATATTTATAGGAAGCTGGGAACAATAAGGAAGAGGGTTATCTTCTTTCTTTATTTGAAAACACCATCACTGACTGGCTGTGGAACGGAGCAATGATCTTTCTTGCACTTAAGTAATTCTAGCTTCATTTTAAGTTATTGCATAATCATTTCTTGTAGTAATTGTGCATGCATATTAAAACTTGGGTTGGTGGTTATGTTATGGTATTTTTTTTTTACTTCTAATCTTTTCTGGGAAGGTTTATATGGTTGAATAGCAGGCTTAAGAAAGAAGATAGCAAGAAATAAAGGTTTTCCAAGGCATTTCGAGAGGTTGCCATTGCAATGCAAAGGAGGAAAACGACAAACACAGTCAGTACCTAAAGTATTCAACAGGTGGTCCCCCTCACATACATGAAGCGTGATGAAAATCCACCTGAAAATTTTGGTTGGTGGTTTTAACCCTAGGGGTGTGATATTAAGTATAAAAGACAAGAGAGAGAGAGAGGAGGAGGAGGAGGAGGAGGAGGAAGGAGAAGACAGAAGAAAAAAAAAGGAATATTGCAGTCTGCGATTCTCTGAGCATCGATAGAGGCCTCACTACTGCAAAAAGAACACAAGGAGCTGCTAAAAGCTTTGGTGAAGACAAACATCAAATAACCGAACTTGAACTTTGTGTTTTATACCCAAGTTTCTTCCTCTAAATTTTTGTTATAATTTGTCTATTTTAAATTGATTATTGGGGATGTTGATGAATTGGAAAAAACTTGACTTTGTGTAGCCTAACCATGAGCTAACTTAATATGGCTTGGGATTGCTTGGAGTAATGTTTAAACTTTAATCGATGCTTGGAATTATTGTGGTTAATGTTACTATTTTATTCAACGACTATGTTTGTTTGAATGCTTGTTTGAGTGTTGACAAATGCTCAATAAGACTTAAGGTGGCTCAATACTGATAGGGTTATGGTACTTAGATCGGAGTTGAGTAATGTATGTGAGTGTTGAATTAAACGCTCGTGAAAAATCTAGACATAGAGTTTTTCCGTATACAATTTAAAAGGTTCCACCGATACTATGGTCATAAATCCTTAGTCTATAGACATTTAGAGCATATTGGATGAGTGATATTAGGGCTTTATTTTGACAGAGGTAAGCCATTAACTAACCCAACCGAGCAGTAATAGTTACCATAATATTGCCATGGCATTGTCATATAGTTTAACAAATCTCTGAGTAATCCCAGCCTCCTTAATCAATATTCCTACCTTACCAAGTTTCATAGTTCATGTGTTTTGAGTTGTTGCATTTTCTAGATATGCTAGTATTTTTATTTACTTTCATTTCCATTATGTTAATCCCAATCTTAATTGTAGTACAAACCAATTACCTCAATAATATTTTATGTTCAATTGCAATAATTTAAACAAAGATATACCTATCCAATCTTCATGGGAACGATACTAACTCATCACTTTATTACTTGATTTGGCATGTATACTTGCACATTTGTACAACATATTCACACGCGACAAGTTTTGGGCATCGTTGCCAGGGATTGGCATTTGGTAACTTTTGTTTTTATTATTGCAATTTCATTTTTAGTTTCAATTTTTAATTTTTTTGTGACCCTAACAGGTTTGTATTAGCTTTATTCATACAGGCATTCCTATTGAATAGTTCTATCTTTTAGATTCGAAAATTGAAAGAACTTTGCTTAGAAGAAGACGAGAACAATGAGCAATGAATCAAGGGGGTAACAATTAATATGGTCTAAATCAAGGAGGTTAGAATGGTAATTTGCCTGTAGCTTAGAAGTTTGATTACAAGGATAGACCTATTCGAGAGCATGTAGTTCCTATTCTAGATGACCTAAACCTAGGTATAGTCAGGCCATAGATCGAAGCTCCCCATTTTGATCTAAAATCTATCATGTTTCAGATGTTTCAATCAATTGGTCAGTTTGGTGGTTTGCCAACTGAAGATCCTAGGTTGCACTTGAGACTTTTCTTGGAGGTATGTGATTCTTTCAAACACAAGGTGTTCCTGAAGATGCCTTAAAGCTCAAGTTGTTTCCTTACTCTCTAAGAGAATGTGCTAGAGCATGGCTCAATGCTCTGCAATCTGGAGCAGTTGAATCATAGAATGATTTGTGTCAGAGATTTTTGCTGCGATACAACCTACCAAACATGAATGCTAAATTGAGAAATGACATAACATCCTTTAAGGAACTAGAGGATGAGACACTGTATGAAGTATGAGAAAGGTTCAAGGATTTTCTTAGGAAATGTCCTATGCATGGTTTTAGCACTGGACCCAAATAAAGATGTTTTATAATGGATGAAATGCGCAGACACGTATGGTGGTTGATGCTTCAGCAAATGGCACTCTATTGGACAAGTCCTACATTGGAGCATATGAAATCTTGGAGAAAATTGCGAACAATATCAATACCCCACAACGAGATTTGGAACTAGAAGGAGAGTGGCTAGATTATTTGAACTCTATGCTATTACCTCGCTCACTGTTAAGATGTCCTCCTTAGCCAATATGATAAAGACTATGTAGAAACCTAGTGAGTTGAAAGAGCTAAAGGCAGTTGATTTATCTTGTGTTTACTTTCGTGAGGATTATGTATTTGAAGAATGTCCCTCGAACTCAACATCTGTTTATTATATGGGTAATTACAACAGGAGCAACAACCTTTACTTTAACACGTATAACCCTGGTTAGAATTAACACCCAAATTTTGGCTGGAGTAATCAATGAGCTGGAAATTCCAACACAATTGTCAGACCCAATGCTATGAACGCCCCATCTGGTTTTAATCAATCTCTACAACCTTAACAATGGGTTCAACAAGAACAAACATCATCATCATAATCTATTGAGTCTCTCTTGAATGAGCAAAAAATAATGTTGTGATTCAGAGCCAAGCATCATCTCTATGAGCTTTGGAGAATTAAGTTGGACAAATAGTGAATGCATTGAACTTGAGAACACAAGGGACTTTACCTAGTGATACAGAGAATGCAAGGCCACATGGGAAAGAACATTGTAAAGATATCACCTTGAGAAGTGGTACACAGTTAGACAGCGCTGACAAGAATGTTGTGGTTGAAGCTACAAACTCAATACCTATCAATAGAAAAACTTCTGCACAACTCACACATGAGAAAGTTAGGCCCAATAATGCTAAAGCAAACTCAAACAGCTTTGATGCACATAATGCCCAAGCAAAATATGCTCTTCCACTTGATGTTCGCCCACCTCCACCATTTCCTCAACGTTTCCAAAATCACAAACAAGGCCAGCAATTTAGAAGATTCTTGGATGTCCTGAAGCAACTCCATATCAATATACCTTTGGTAGAAGTATAAGGCTAGATGCCTAGCCTAATTACGTTAAGTTTATGAAAGACATACTTTCGAAGAAGAGATGACTGGGAGAATTTGAAACAGTAGCACTGACTGAAGAGTGTACTGCCATACTCACAAATAAACTGCCTCTAAAGTTAAAGGATCTAGGGAGCTTCACAATACCTTGCTCAATTGGTAACTAGCATGTTGGGAAAGGTTTATGTGATTTAAGAGTGAGCATAAATCGTATACCTTTGCTTGTGTTCAAAAAGCTGAGAATTGGTAAAGCATGACCTACCATTGTGACCTTGAAATTGGCAGATCGATCATATGCTTGTCCAAAAAGTAAAATAGAGGATGTCTTGGTAAAGGTAGACAAGTTTATTTTCCCTATTGATTTTATTGTGTTAGATTGTGAGGCTGATAAATGGGTGTCTACTATTTTGGGTAGACATTTCCTTGCAATAGGTAGAATTGTTATCAATGTTCAGAAGGGAGAATTAACCATGAGAGTGAATAATCAGCAGATCACATTTAATGTCTTCAAAGTGCTAGAATATGCTGATGATGTTGAAGAATGTCAGGTTCTCAATTTGCTAGACTCTATGGTGGAAGAAAAATTTGAGAAAGAATACCATAATAAAGAGAGGGGTGCAGAGATTTAGTTGAAAGTGATGATGAAGAGCCATTAGGATACTGCAATGAGTTGATGGAATCCAAAATGGTTGTAGACAAACCTGGAAAGAGGTTTGACACCCTAGACTTATCTGCTTGAACTTTCAACCCTCTGAAATCATCTGCAGAAGGGCCACCCACCTTAAAGTTAAAACCCCTCCCTATATAGTTGAAGTATGCTTATCTAGTAAGGATAACACACTCTCTGTAGTTGTGTCTACTAATTTAATGCATGAGCAAAAAGTTAAATTGCTAGCTGTGCTCAAGAAATTTAAAAGGACTCTAAGATGGTCAATCACAGATATAAAGGATATCAGACCCACAATTTACATGCATAAAAGCTTGCTGGAAGATTGCTACAACAATTCTATTGAGCAGCAGAGGAGGTCAAACCCCATCATGAAAGAAGTGGTGAAGAAGGAAATAATTAAATGGCTGGATGTTGGTATCATCTACCCAATCTCTAATAACTCTTGGCTGAGTTTAGTTCAATGTGTCCCAAAGAAAGGGGGTGTCACTGTAGTTAGTAACGACAACAATGAGCTTATACGTACAAGAACTGTAATGGAATGGCGTGTCTGTATGGACTATCATAAGCTCAACAAGGCTATAAGGAAAGATTATTTCCCATTACCCTTCATCAACCAAATTTTAGATCAATTGGCTGGACATGACTTCTATTGCTTCTTAGATGGATACTCTGGATCTAATTAGATTGCCTTAGAAGATTAAGAAAAAACTACATTTACCTATTCATATGGTACAATTTCCTTTAAGCATATGCTTTTTGGTCTGTGTAATTCCCCAACAACATTCCAAAGGTGCATGATGTCAATATTCTTAGATATGGTGGAAAATTTCCTTGAAGTGTATATGGATGACTTCTCAGTATTTGGGAATGACTTTGAAGGATGTTTGCACAACTTAGAATTAGTGCTTAAACGGTGTGAGGAGATTAACCTTATCTTAAATTGGGAGAAGTGTCACTTTATGGTAAGAGAAGGTATTGTCTTTGTAACACCCTTAACCTGTATCAATCGTCGGAATAGGGTTAAGAGGCATTACTAAACTTATAACATAACTCAACATTCATTTCACATTTATTATCATTCATAAGAATGTAACAATCACATTCAATCACACTGTCCCTTATAAGGGCATACGAGGCCTTAAACATGCAAAAGAAGTGGTTCAGGACTAAACTGATAACTCAGGAAAACTTTAAGAAGCTTAGAAAATTTTGCTTAAAATAGGGGACACACGCCCGTGTGTACAGGACGTGTGTCTCACACAGCCACAAGACACGCCCGTGTCACAGGCCCTATGGACATTCGAAATGGGAGCACATGGTCATGTCCCAGACCGTGTCCTACCCTATGTAACTCTCTAACTTGTGTCACACGGTGGACCACACGCCCGTATATGTAGGCCGTGTAACTCACTAACTTGTTTCTATTAAATGCTTCAGGGGACACACGATCGTGTACCATGACCTTGTGTCGCACACGGCTGAGACACACGCCTGTGTCTCTACCCATGTGGACAAAAATAAGCTATTTACAAAGTCAATTTGCCACCCAATTCGCATATACCTACACAAGCTCAATTTGCACCATTTCAAAACACAATAGGCGGCTAAATAACATCATCCAATACACATATCATGCCATTTCTATTTCAGCCTTTTTAGTACTCAATTCAATACCATTTACCTATTCAAATAAATACCAAATAAACATGCTTACTAGCCATAATTCACATAATCAACATGTCACCTAAATCGACCAATTCATCATTCAAAACCAAACCATAACCAAGTAATTCTTAACTAATTATATACCACATACCAAATAGCCATTTTAGCAACATAAACCATCATCAACCATTTTAAGATAAACCGCATACCAATTAGCCATTTTAGGAACATAAACCATCATCAACCATTTCAAGATAAACCACATACCAAATAGCCATTTTAGCAACATAAACCATCATCAACCATTTCAAGATAAACCATATCACATGGCAATATATACATCCAACCATATTTCATTAACAAGCCATTTCAAATGGCTAAATACATATCCATAAAATATACCAAAATGACCAAAGCCTATACATGCCACATACCATATATATACAATTTCAAAAGTACCAAAATAGATGTCCGGTAGTGCGATGAAGTC
This sequence comes from Gossypium stocksii, assembly GCA_020496765.1. Lineage (NCBI taxonomy): Eukaryota > Viridiplantae > Streptophyta > Magnoliopsida > Malvales > Malvaceae > Gossypium > Gossypium stocksii. The sequence goes on from CM035627.1 coordinate 33,843,427, forward strand.
TCTGACGATCCCCAAATTTGAGCTAGCTCAATTACACTATAAAACATAGAAAGTAAAATGAAGTAAGCTTTGCAACTTAGTAAGCTCGTATGATAATGAACTTAACTTATCAAATATACACAAAACAACTAATTAAGCATAATAGGGTATCATATAAATTTTGTAACACTCCTTACCCACATTCAACGTTGGAACAGGGTATGAGGCATTACCTAACTCAAACACATACACAGTTTCATTTTTGAGTTATCAGATCTTCGTTCCAGTTTAAAAATTTTTAAACATTAGCTTAAAATGAACCTATGAGGCTCAAATTACACATAAGGACACGATTCGGGACTAATTTGAACACTTAGAAAACTTTTAAGAGAAGCCTTTAAAAATAGGGCACACGCCCGTATGGAAGGGCAACACGCCCATGTGATTTGCTAACATGGCCGTGTTGGTGGCCCGTGTAACTTACATGGCCTAGGTATATTAGGGCACGCTCGTGTCCCCTACCCGTGTGGATTTATTTTCCCTCATCAACCTACAAAGGTTTTCACACGGCCTGGCACATGCCCGTGTCCTTGGCCCGTGTCTCTCACACAGCCATGACAGGCTCATGGCGTAGCCCGTGTACAAAAACCTTGGCATTTTGTTTCTGATGTCATCATCCCCTAAGGGCCACACGGCCAAGGCACATGCCCATGGGCTCAACCCGTGTGCAACACTAACTTAACCAACTTAAGGTGTAGGGGACACACGGTTGAGCCACATGCCCATGGGGCGGACCGTGTGTCACACACGGCCTAGACACACGCCCGTGTGGACAAAACAAGGCTATTTACCAAGCCTATTTGTCACCTTTTCTTGTACCATCCTACACAACATTACAAAGCTACCTTCCCAACATATGCATACATCCTAAATATTCATAATTAATACCTCAATACATCATTCAAATACTTCTTGAACCATACAATATCTTCACATAATTAATAAGCCAAATTCATGGCTAAACATGCATTGAACACTAAAGCAACCATGGTTAAACTCACTTTACCCTTAATACAACAACTAGCCTATACATGCAATATAACTAAAATTTTCAAAGCTTTAAGTACCAAACCATGATGAGATAGTGTGTTGAGATCTCCATCACCTTCCAACCCAAGCAGACTTTCAAAATCCTACAACATGAGAGAATAAACGAGGTAAGCTATAAAGCTCAGTAAGCTCATATGATCATTTGATTTATGTTAGATATCAAATACATTTTGAGTAATTACACAAGCATAAAAAGTTTATATGGTCTCATCGTTCAATCATTTACTCCCTTATAGGGTTTACCATGGATTTTAAAAGCTTATTCATTTAAATTATCATATGAAATGATTACATACTTAGGAAATAACTTACCATTATTTATGCATAACGATATGAAATATTTCATATTCAATTCTTTGATCATTTCATACGCTGAAAATATTATCTCGCATGTTAACCCGTGACCTTCCTTGTATTTACAATATTGATTTATTATACACCTTTAAGTTACTACCACTCGATATTCACATGAATTTCATACATACCTGTCTCACTTAATTCGATTATGTTTTCACTGTCTTCTTGACCTTGCCCATTGATTCACTTATACATCAATAACAACACGTTATCTGAGGTTATTATTAATGAATTTCATAAATTCATAAATCTTTCACATCTCATTTATAAAGCCAGATATGAATTCCACAATGTCTGTCTTACTCGTTGAGTTATTCGGAACACCATCGAATACATCAGAAATCACGTATGTATGGTACCACTGCCACACCCAAGATATTGTCTTATATGAGGTCGTCTGCCGATGCCATATGCCAGACATGGTCTTACACTGGCTCACATTTATCCATGTCGATGCCATGTCCCGACATGGTCTTACACTGACACGTAATGAGGCTAATGCCATGTCCCAGACATGGTCTTGCACTAGCTCTCGCATCAATGCTGATGCCATGTCCTAAACATGGTTTTACACTAGCGCACATAACGAGCCGATGCCATGTCCTAGACATGGTCTTACACTGACTCTCTCATACCAAGGCCGATGCCATGTCCCAGACATGGTCTTACACTGGCTCTCCTCTGTCCGTGTCGATGCCATGTCCCAGACATGATCTTACACTAACACATATCCAAGCCGATGCCATGTCCCAGGCATGGTCTTACACTAGCTTTCTCATCGAGCCTGATGGCATGTCCCAGACATGGTCTTACACTAGCACTCGTATCATCGCCAATGCCATGTCCCAAACATGGTTTTACACTGGCTAGCACATCTCGGAGTTGATGCCATGTCCCAGACATGGTCTTACACTGGCCAGCATATCTCGAAGTTGATGCCATGTCCCAGACATGGTCTTACATTGACAATCGTATTGCCATGGTCCAACCGTGATATTTTTCCGTCAATTTATCATAAGTTGTAGTACAATTGTACTTGGCCCTACATCTCTCCTGATTGGTCTTTCGATCTGATTTCATACTTACATTTCATCATGGTTAGATAACAAGTATATGAAATAATACAATATCTTATTTCAAATTTAATAATCATTCACTGTAAATTAATCATATGAACTTACCCCGTTTGCCGTAACGATAAATTATGTCGACTAAATCCGATACTTTGTTCTCCCTCGTCCTCTGTCCAAATCTAGTTTCTCCCAATCTATGAAATAACCACTTTTATTTATTCAGCAGTCAATTTATACAGTTTAGTCCAAAAAATTCACATTAGGGTAACTTTACACTTTTACCCCTAATGTTTCACATTCTTGCAATTTAGTCCCTATCACATAAAAGTGCAACTTCATGAAATTAAGCACAATCCATGCTTAACCAATTTTTATAATTATTACCAGCAGTCCATGAAACATACTTTGGAAATTTTACAGTTTTGTCCCTAAACTTTGACAAAATTACGATTTTGCCCCTCTGCTCGAAAATTGATTTTTATCGAATTTCTTCATTTCTTAAGTCTAACCAAACCCTTTTTACTCTTAGAGCAACTCAAAATTTCCATTATTTCACAATATTGCTATTTATTTTTAAAGTTTCCACAAACTAGTCCATTTAGTGACTTTTTATGAAAATCTTTCCACAAAAGTCATTTACTAAGCAACCTTAATTCATTTTCTTCCATAAAATTCTAGCAAACAACATAAATGCTCTCATGGCAAATCCCTAAACTCTTAACCATTTTTCAAAATAGTCCCCTCATTAGCTAGATTAAGCTTTAGGGGTCCCAAATGTACAAAAATCATCAAAAATAACCATCTAAATGACTTACTTGTAAGGGAAATAAGTGGCTGAAATTTTGGAGCTCTCGATCCCCCCTATTTGCTTCCATTTTCGGTGGATGAAGGAGAAGAATGAAAAAATGACAACTTTTCTCTTTGTTTTATTTTATTCACTTATTAAGTCACCTAACCCACCAATTTTGACTTTTCAACTTATCTGTCCCCATATGGCCTCCTATGGCCGGCCATGCTCACTAAAAGGCTTATTTGCTCTTTAAAACCCCCATATTTTAGTCAATTAACTATTTAACATAATTTTCTAGCAAAATAGAACTTTTGACCTTTACGCAATTTAGTCCTTTTCCAAAATTAAGCATGCAATTGCGAAAATTCTTTCACCAAAATTTCCATACACTCTTTTAATCAAGTTATAACTCATATAAAAATAAAATAATAATAAAAAATAATTTTTGCAATCTCAAATTAGTGGTTTCGAGACCATTATTCTGACTAGGCCCAAAATCGAGCTGTTACAATTTCCCAAACCTTTCTCATATTCAATAAAGATCAAATATGAATTTATCAAGTTATCTCCAATCGGTAGTCATTTAAATTCTATACATTCCTGTATTACTTTAATTGATCTTGCTTTCATTCTCATCTCGATCATACCTATTGAACCATTCAAAATCACTAAAGGATACGTGAGTAACATATCACACCTAAGTGCAGCATATATAGCCGAAGCTATCTCATATCACATATATGCTCGCTCTCGAGCTAATAACGACCCTGCTCACACAAGCTGTCAGTTAAGACGTAACTACATGGTGCTGCTCACACAAGCTATCAGGAATTGCAACACATGCAGGAACCCAGCCACTAGTAGGACATATGAGACCAGCACCTGGATCACATTGTCTTGGTAAATCCTTATGTCATGACATTTGTATCCTAAATTATTCCTAAGGTTTGTACGGGACTTTCCTCTATCGATTCTCTGTCGATCATGTCCGTTACTCATTTCCAACCAACTTCACAATTCAATTAAATAATAACAATGCATTTATAACACAATTTAACAACATATATTAACATACGAACTTACCTCGTATACGGAAACGATGAAACGGATCGTCTATTCAATCACTTTATTTTTCCCTCGATCTAAGTCTGAAATCTTCTGTTCTTGGTTTATATGTAATAAAAATAAGCTTGTTTGTTCTTGTATTTATTCAATTTAGTCCAAATTATGCATTTAATCAATTTTACACATTAGCCCCTAAACTTTCACACTTTTACAATTTAGTTCTTATTTCACAAAATCACAAATTAATGAAATTCCTTTAATACCCATGCTTGCCGAATTACTATTATACCCCTAGTAGCCTATATTTCTCAATTTTTCACACATTTAACCACATATTTATTACTTTTCACAAATTAACCCTTATTTTGCATTTTCACCTAAAAACCACTTAATAGAACTTGTAAAACTATCAATAAATATTCATATTTCATCATCAAACATCAAAGAATATATATATTCATCAATGGAAACTCTCAAAACATTTAACAGTTTTGCAAAATAGTCCCTGGGCTGGCTAAACCTAGTTGCAATGATCACAAAAACATAAAAATTATTAAAAACGGGACAAAAATCATACCTAATTGAAGAAAATGAAGATGGTCGAACCTTAGCCCTACTTCTCCCAAGATGAATCGTTTGGAGAAGATGAATGAATAATATTTTCATTTGGTTTTATTTAATTAAGATTTAATTGCTAAATACCAAAATTAACCTTAATGAATAACATTAAAAATCCACATAAACCATGCACATAAATTTCCACTAACCTTAATAAAGGTATAATTACAACATAAGGACCTCCACTATTTAATTTCATAGTCATTTAATACTTCTAACTATTAGAGCATTACTTTTGAATTTTATGTGATTTAATCATTTTTACCGAATTAAGCATTCAAACAATAAAATTACTTCATGAAACTTTCACACAATCATGCTATCATGCTATAAACACTTAAGATAATATTAAAATAATTTTTTAACCTCATATTTCTGGTTCTGAAACTACTATTTCGATTTAGGTAAAAACGGGCTGTTACAACTCTCCCCCTTTAGGGATTTTCGTCCCCGAAAATCTTACCATGAATAGGCTAGGGTACTGTTTTCTTATAGCATCGTTGGGTTCCCACATAGCTTCTTCAACCCCGTGTCGATGCCATAAGACTTTCACTAATGCTATTCTTTTATTTCTCAATTCTTTGATCCCTCGAGCTAGAATTCGGATCAATTCTTTGCTGTACGACAAGTCTGATTGAATCTCTACTTCGGTTGGAGAAATGATATGTGAATGGTCTGATCGGTATCGTCATAACATCAATATGCGGAATATGTTACGAATCATTTCTAACTCAGAGGGTAATGCTAACCGATATGCCATTGGTCTGATTCGCTCGATAATCTCATACGGTCTGATGAATCGAGAACTCAATTTCCCTTTTCTGCCAAATCGAATTATCTTTTTCCACGACGACACTTTCAAGAATACTTTATCTCCAATTTGAAACACAATGTCTTTTAGTTTCAAATTCGCGTACAATTTCTGTCGATCTGAAGCTGCTTTTAGACTGATGCGAATTACTTTCTATTTTTCTTCTGTTTCTCTAATCAGATCAACCCCGTGAACCTTTTTCTCGCTAAGCTCAGTCCAGTACAATGGTGTTCAGTATTTATGACCGTATAAAGTTTCATATGGTGCCAGTTTAATACTCGATTGAGAGCTGTTGTTATAAGCAAATTCAATCAAAGGTAAGTATTTCTCCCAACTACCTTCAAACTCTAGAATGCAACAATGCAACATGTCTTCGAGTATCTGAATAACTCTCTCAGATTGACCGTCAGTCTGAGGATGAAATGCGATGCTGAAATACAACTTCGTACCCAAAGCTTCTTGCAATCTCTTCCAAAATTGTGATGTAACGCCTTAAACCCGAAACCATTGCCGGAGGGTCACTAAGACTTTCCAAATCAACGTGACTTCTATCAAATGATACAACAATCTAAAATTTAAAAGAGTACTCAAAGCCTTTATTCCTTTTATACTCTGTTCACGAAAAAATATTTACTATTCATTTGGTAACAATTTGGAGGGTAGCCGAATGTAAAGAGAAATATGAGCAACTTATCATACTTCTAATTGTAAAAGAATTAATTTATTTCTCCCAAACTCAATTTATAAATCCAATCAGTTAACAATCATTCAGATAACTAATAATCTATGCACACTTCATAATGTTTCTGCAAGACAAAGGGTATATACACAGTTGAACATATCTACTTTCATTTTAAAGTTAAGCCATATTCACATGGCCTATTTCGGTTACAAGCATAATTAGCAAAACAAAACACAAAAAGTAGTAATTGCTTATACATGCCAAAACCCTAAGTTTCAATACATGTAAAAGTACCAAAATAAGTCGATAGGTGTGATGACTTCCAAAATGATTCTGAGCTTGTTACGAACTGATGATCTAAATCTAGACAATTAAAACACACACCAAAGTGAGATAACATTTCAGTAAGTCATAAGCAATTTATAAAATTTAACAAACTCAAGGACTTAGCATACCGAACCATCATTTAATTATTAGCCAATTTCATACATACTTCTATAACCCATAACTTGTGATGTATCACGAGTAAACTTATCTCTTTTCCCTTGCAAGACAAATACTCATATATATTCACATACTTGTTCGAAATCACTATCAAGCACATACTAATATTTAACAATTCAAAGACTCAATGGTTACATATAGGCAAGATACTTATATACCGATGACATACATTATCCAATTCATCTAACTTAACCACAAGCTATGTTACTTGAGCTATTAATAATCATCCAAGCTCTATTTAAATTTACTAATAACTATTTTATACTTTTAATTTATCTCGCTCCCATCATGCCGTATATCAACATTTTACTTCTCAAGGTTTTATCTAAAGGCATATTGAAAGAATATACTCACTTACCTACGATCCATACCCAGCACATTTGTACCTTTCTAAGATTCTATTCAATTAATCCTATCGGACACATTTGAGTCCCCCAATCGATTTCGCACACATAGTGCTCGATGGGAATTTTGCACACTTAGTGCCCTTCAATCGATTTCGCACACATAGTGCTCGATTATAAATTCGCACACTTAGTGCGGTCACTTACTCGCACACAAAGTGCCCTTCATTTCCACACACAAAGTGCCATGGTTTCAATATTTTTAAAGTGTTCAATCTCCTTTAACATTAATGTAACACACAACTTAAGTGACTCCATCAATCTCACATATTTGATCATTCAATTGCACATATACATACATAAATTTTCTTTCAATTTATACATGACATATACATACCAAATTTAGCTTTAATTCAATTGCTTATAAGACTTACCTTGTGTTGGATGAACAACTCCGATCGGCTACTCAACCACCTTTGCTTTTCCCTTGGCCGAACTGTGCTCCTTATGATCTTGAGCTTAAATTAACCAAATGAACTAATTCAATCATCTTATCAATTCCTCATAACCTTAAATTCTTATAATTTCAAACACATCTCATAAGGCACTTCCATTATCGAATAATTTAACACATACATTTAATTGAAATAAAACAATTCAATTCGTTCCATATCAAATGTATTTTAACTACTATGCTTTAAAAGTTAGGGTGCATTCGGCAATGGCCTAAATAAATCCAATTTCACATTCTATTTCTTCTTAGAAAATGTACTACAACCGAATATCATCCCAAAAACCATCCACATATCAATTTGGAACTCAAAGCATTGAACATTAAAGATTATGTTTATAACTACATAACCGATTACTAGTTTTGCCATTCATTAAAATTTCATGAACTCTATGCTCATAATACTTATCAAATGGTACGCACATCTATCCATTAGATATATATATATATATATATACTTATATATACCTCGATTATATTCCCTACTCACAAGTTCAAACTCAAAACACTTAACATGATTCATTTATATAAATTTCATGGCCGAATGTAACTCCTTATCCCATACACATATATCCTTTTAACATCCAACTTTGGTTCTTTGTACAAATGGAACCATAGCCGTATGCTCTTCTTAGTTAATTGCGCCATACATAGCAACATTTACATCGTTTAAGCTTATAAACTTATAATCATAGAAATTTAACATCAAGATGTCATTCTAATACTCATATGGCTTTTCACACATATACTAAAATTCAACATTCTGAACTTGTAATTAAAATCTCTCAAGACCGAATATCATCCAATTAAATATTCAAAAATTCTTCAACATGATCGATGATTTACTCAATCTTATACAATTGTCCATAAGGACCAAACATCACTAAGGCTTTATTTCAAGTCTTTTCTAATCAATTAGAACTAAATCACAACACACATTAAAATTTTAAATTCTTATTCGGCAATGTGGGCATTCTCTAGCACATAACCGATTTCCAAAGTTTCATATAACCTTCCTGTATGCACAATTAATTTACTTAGATCTCAATTTAAAGCATAAAACAACCACCATTTCATAAGTCTCTCTCATGGCCGAAAGCATGAATCATCACCAACTTAAAAATTTACACATGGGCAATGTTAAGAGCTTCAAAATCAACCTAATATCACAAAATCACTAGAAACAACATTCAATTCATACCTTAAATTAGCATGAGAAGGTGCCGAATGCCTTGGAGTTTATTTTCTCTTTTCTTTCACTAATGTTTCGGCTAAAGATGAACACAAAAGAACAACCTTGTTCTTTTCACACTTTTTTTATTATAATATGTTTAATAATATAAAACCATTTCCTTTTTGTTTTTCTAATATAAAATGCATATATTTTTCTTACAAAACAATATCATGGCCGACCACTAATTTCAAATTGGGCAATTTGACATGCAAAGTCTTCTATTTTTAACTCATGCATATTTCGGTCATCCTTATTCTTCCTAGCTTTTATCACATAAGTCCTTTTTCCATGATTCCACATTCAAATGATAAAATTAAAACATGAAATTTTCACGCATGCATTCTTACTAATAATAGACATAGAATATAGCATTAAATTATTTTCGTGACTCAGTTTTGTGGTCCCGAAACCACTTCCCGACCAGGGTCAAATTAGGGCTGTCACATGTGATGTAAATCTTGGATCTCTATCCGAAACAATAGAAATAGGCACCTCGTGCAATCTAATGATTTTGGAGATAGACAACTCAACTAGTCTACCTAGTGAGAAATCCGTACGTACTGGTATAAAATGTGCAGATTTCGTTAATCTATCAATTGTAACCCAGATCGCATCTTTCTTTTTTAGAGATAGGGGCAAACCTAATACGAAATCCATACGCACTCTATCCCATTTCCACTTTGGAATCAAAACAGGCTATAGTAATCCCGACGATACTTAATGTTCAGCTTTGACTTGCTAACAAATCAAACATTTCAATACAAACTCGAAAATATCTTGCTTCATGTGATGCCACCAATATAGTTGTTTCAAATCATTATATATTTTAGTGCTTCCCAGATGTACGGATAAACAACCACTGTGTGCTTCATTTAGAATTTTCTAAATGAGCTCAGGATTTCTCGGTACACAAATTCTATCTCGGAACTTCAAACAATCATCAGAATCCAGTTTGAAACTTTGAATCAGAAGTCGACTCACACTGAACTCTTTTAGCTTGCAATTCATTATCACATCTCTGAGCTTCACAGATTTGCTGAAGAAATAATGGTTTAGCTCTCAACTCAGCTACAATCGAGCCATCATTAGACAAAGCTAAATGCGTATTCATCACATGCAAAGTAAATAAAGACTTTCTACTCAATGCATTAGCAACAACATTGGCCTTTCCCGGATGATAGTCAATTACTAATTCATAGTCTTTTGACAATTCGAGCCATCTTCACTATCGCAAGTTCAAGTCTTTCTAAGTCATGAAATACTTTAAACTCTTGCGATTTGTATAGATGTGGCATTTCTCATCAAACAAATAATGACGCCGAATTTTCAATGCAGACACTATTGTGACCAACTCTAAATCGTGCGGTGGATAATTCTTTTCATGCGGCTTCAACTGTCTCGAGGCATGAGCTGTAACACCTCTTACCCGTGTTCAATGCCGGAACAGGGTACGAGGCATTACTGGATTTTTACACTTACAAATACACAAACTGGCTATAAAATTTCTTTCAATTTAGAATCTAATCACATTCTTATCATATATACATTAATTCATTTACTAACATGCAAGCATACTCGTTCATATATTGTATCATTATGACTCATAACATAGCTACTATTAGTCATATCACATGGTATTATACAACAATAAAATTTCCATTAATTTAGGCCAACTCAGTAACATATATACATATATTCAAGTCCTTATACATGCCATAAACTTATAAATATTTCAGAATCTTTTAATACTAACCTCAGCCTGATAGTGTGATAGTATCTTCGGCGAGCTCCAACTCGAGCTAGCATCTAAAACTCTATAAGAAAAAGGAAGGGAAGGGAGTAAGCATTATAGCTTAGTAAGTGAATATGTAAACAAAAATAATAATATATTATTAATGGCATTTATAAATCCCAAAATATGTTTCACAATTATACAATCTTAATCTCACATGAAATTATCATTTACTTAAAATCAGTACAAGCTATCCATTCGAGTCCCAGTCACTAAATTATTTTTATCTGGAGCTACAGAACTCTAAATTAAGATCCGTAAATTTTCCAAGAAACTATACTCATATTTTTTCTTACCATAAAAAATTTATAATTTTTGGTTGGGCCAATTAATACATTTTATTCACTAAATACTCCCCTGTTTCGCTACCTGACTGTCCTAAACACTCTTCACTAAAATTTCAATTTCTCTTTATACAGAACTCAAAAGATATTCACGTTTGTTTCTACTAAAAATAGACTCAATAAGAAATCCACCAATGTAAATTATGTTCCATAAATATTTTTGTACAATTTTTAATGATTTTTCCAAATTAGAATAGGGGATCACGAAGTCATTCTGAACCGGTCTCAAAAAAATATAAATATCTCAAAATATAGAATTCTTTTGCTTTCTATGTTTCTTTTATATGAAAATAGACTCAATAATATTTAATTCAATATGTCATTCAGCTTCTAATTCAATTTCTACCATTTTTGGTGATCTTTCAAAGTCACTCCTCAGCTACTTTTTGAAACTGTTTATTCCAAATTTCAACTCTTTCATTAAAATTTCTTATTGTCAACTTACAAGTTAATACTTATCCATATTCATCTTATCAAAATTCAATCACATATCTAACTCATATATTCATATTTCGGTATTTATCCCCACATTTTTCATGTTAAATTTCATTTAGTAAACTTGTTTCTCCCGGTGAACACTTCAGAAAGTAACAATATCCGGTGGTTTTAGCACATAGCTACACCTTCTGTAATTAATGCCCAACTTAGTGGTATACGCACATAGCACCACACTATTGGACTAACATAAAATTGTGGCATACGCACTTAGCTCCACTTTTCAAATTAACATGTATAATCGTGACATATCCACTTAGCACCACGTTACATGTTTAACCGTAGTATATCCACTTAGCACCACGTTAATGAATCAATATATGTAACTGTGGCATATCCACTTAGCACCACGTTACATGTATCAATATGTGTAATCATGGCATATCTACTTAGCACCACGTTACACGTATAACGGTGGTATATCGACTTAGTACCACGTTTTTCCATTCTGAAGGTTCAACCGAGATTTCCTCATTTAATCTCAATTCATCACCCACAATCACCATTTATGTCCATTAATTGTACAATACTAAAACTTATTTCACATGTCACAAAATAAAATATCATAACATGATAAAAACAATACATTATTTACATATAAATTTACATCAGTGTAAAATATAGAAATTTTACAATTTAATCCACAATCTTTTCCTTTCCCCGATCCAGGTCGATTTCACTTCTTTCTTGATCTAAAATAACACATTTAGCTTATTTAATACTCACATTTATCAAAATAGTCCTTAACTCCAACTTTGGGAAAATTACAATTTTGCCCCTAAACTTTTACATATTTACACTTTTGCCCCAAAGATCGGAAATTAAAATTTTTCCCTAATTCTTATGTTTTAGAACATGCTGATCATTTATTTACTAATGGCAACATCAAATTCACACTCTAACATATACTTATGAACATTAGGTATTGTCGAAACCATTTTTTTTAATAGTGCGTTGACTTGGATTTTAGAAATGAAAACGAAGAAACGGGAGTCGCCACCAATCCTTTTTATGAGGTGTGATCGGATCACCTCGAAATTCAATCATTTTAATAAAGTTTAAATTTACCAAAACGATGATTTTTGGTCTACGAAATCCAGAAAACGAGTTCGGGGGTCGATTACGCACGAGGAAGGATTAGCACCCTCGATACGCCCAAAATTTGTACCTAATTGATTAATTAATGTCTTAATATTGAAAATTTGAAAAGATTTTAAAAATACGAGCCCTTTTTATTTGAAAGAAAGCTTGAATAAATCGAATTAGATGTTAAGACCCTCTTGTCTCGAAGTAATAAAATGTCACATCCAGTACGTTAGGACATGATATTTTAAACCCTCGAGAATAAGCTTGTCTTTTGATTTTCAAAACTCGTGCATTTTAATTTTTGAAAGGATATTCGATTATTTAGGCTGAATGAGAAAGATCGCAACCCAATACGTTAGGGCACGATCTCTTAAATTCCCCAAACATAGAATATTGCCTTTATTTTAAAATGACCACATTGGATAAGCACGTTAGAGTTTAATTCATGATGCGATAACATGAAATAAAAACGTAATAATAAGCATGGAACAATAATACATGAATACAATATTATACATCGAATAACAATAAGATGAAAATACAAAAGAACAAATTAAGATTCATGCAGTAACAAAAGTCTCATATCAACATTATGCGAATGCTAGCGATAACATTCAAAGTCTTATGAATAAAAATATAATTTCAAAAGAAATTCAAAGAAAATTAGCACGAATAAAACGCAGCAAGTTTTTAAACGATAATAAATGAATTTTAAATATATAAAGAAAAAGAAATTTAAAATCGATAATATATAAGACAATTTAGAAATGAATTATATGTACAAAAATTTTAAGGGGGCAATATGTAAGAAAATTGGGAATAGATTATAAAAAGAAACAAACACAATAACATATAAATGAGTTTAAAAATGAATATTTTGTAAGAGGCAAATTGAATCATATACAAAATAATTTAAAACAAAACATGCCGATCCAAAATTGATAATATACATAAAATGAAAAGCTCAATATAAACAATGATATTATATATATATAATAAATAAATGAAGTTTAAAATAAGGTTCAGAATAAGTAACATATATATATATATATATATATAAAGCAACTTAAAGTTGTAAGTATAGAAAATTAGTATGCAAAATAATTGAAATAAAATACAACAACTTAAAATGAGTAATGTGTATACATATTCACAACACCATGTAAAAAGACTAAAATAACCGATAAGTAAAGAAAATTTAATATAATAATATATGGAGTAAAAACGGTTTAATAAAAATAATATACAAAAGTACTTAAAATAAATAACATACAAAACTTAAAATAAGTAATATAACATAACTTAGAAAAATATACAAAAGCTGGAATTAAATAAAAGGGACTCAATTGAAATAAGAAATAAATTTGAATGCTAAATTTGAAATAAAAACAAATGAATCGGGACCCAGACGAAACGCGTGTAAAGCCACGAGGACCGAATGAGAAATAACCCCAAGTCCTAAACGCTACGTGTTAAACCCGAAAGATCGAAGGATCTTTTTTAAAAACAACCAAAATCTGATGGCCAGATTTAAGAGAAATAAAAGAGTCTGATTGAAAAGAGCTGTAGAAGAGGAAGGACCTCTCGCGCAAATATCCCAATAGTTGGGAATGCGCGGATCCTGGGTCTGCGGGTTGGGTCAACACGCGGACCCTTCCTCCCCCAAATGGTGCTGTTTCATCAAAAGTATAAAAGGCCCATTTTTAAAAAAAAAAATCTTATTTTAACCCATAATTGTAAAAAACTAAAAGCATTTCCCACTATCTCTCCCTCTCATTTTCTTCCGATTATCAGGATCTCCCACTGCCTGCCGCACCACCACAATGTTTGGTGACCGGCGACGCCCAAAAATGGATTTTTGAGCCCCGTTTCAAGGTATGTTTGAAGGCTGAACCCTCTTAACCTGAAAAAGGACCGAAAGAAGAAGCCCCCGTCCTCCCTTTTCCGATTCCGACGACGGAGGAGGGTTCTTCGATGACACGGCTACAGGGTTTTTTGTGAGCCTTTCTCCCCTTTTTTTATTTTTATTTTCGTAAAGAAAGAATAAAAGAAATAAAAAAATTAAAAAGGAACTAGATGAAAATAATATTAAAGATAAAAAGCAATCGAGAATCACCTTAAAAGATTCAATCTAAAATTTTTTTGAAGTTTCTATTGCTTGTATTCGATTTCAAAATGCTCTTTTTTTTTTTACAATAATCGGTTCTCCCCCTGTTACAATCTTTTTTTTTGGCTCTTATAGCCAAATGAAATATATTATTTTCACATTCTTTTGCTACTGTTGTGCCTTTGCGTGTTGCTTGGTTTGCTTTGCATCCGTCTTCATTTGTTTGCATATGTCAGGGAGCAGGTAGCTGGATGGTGCGGGGCTATTCTGGTGCAACGAGGGTCACCTCGAGCGACGTGTGCGCTGAGGCCACATGATAAGCTGCGCAGTTGAAAGGAAGCGAACCTTAGGGTTCCTTGTATTTCGGGCCTTGAGTTTGTTAATATTGGACTATTTATTTTTTTTGTTTTTTATTTGTTTTGTTTGATTTGGCTTGTTGGGCTCGGGCAAAAATGGGCCACTACAGCTGCCCCTCTTTGCTCGTTGTCGTGTAACAAGAATGGAGAAAGAGCTTAAAAAGGGCCAATTTTGCCGGGTCTTGCTGGATCCCGATTTCTTTCAGTGCTTCTCCTCTTTAAGTAGCCTCGTTCTAACCCACTGCATCTTGTTGCTTCGATCCCATTGATGTTTCAGAGAGATAAGACTTGTAGCTTCAATCTACTCCACTGCAACTTCAGGTGTATGAGAATTCAGAGAGAAGAGATTTGTAGCTTCAATCTTCTCTACTGAAACTTCAAGGAAGTAAGGATTGTCGTCTTCGATCCGCTTCACTATTGCTTAGTGAGATAGGAACTGCAATCTTTAAACTACTCCACTATTGCTTAGGGAGATAGGACTAACGGCCAAAATCTGCTCCACTACTGCTTAGGGATACAAGATTTGCCATCTGCAGTCTGCCCCACTGCCATCTTGAGGGGACATGATCTGTAATCTTTAAACTACTCCACTATTGCTTAGGGCTCGAGGGGACACGATCTGTAATCTTTAAACTACTCCACTATTTCTTAGGGAGATAGGATTAATGGCTGAAATCTGCTCCACTACTGCTTAGGGATACAAGATTTGCCATCTTTAGTCTGCACCACTGCTATCTCGAGGGGACATGATCTGTAATCTTTAAACTACTCTACTATTGCTTAGGGAGATAGGATTAATGGCTGAAATCTGCTCCACTACTACTTAGGGATACAAGATTTGCCATCTTCAATCTGCCTCAGTACTATCTCGAGGGGACACGATTTGTAATCTTTAAACTACTCCACTATTGCTTAGGGAGATAGGATTAATGGCCGAAATCTGCTCTACTACTGCTTAGGGATACAAGATTTGTCATCTTCAGTCTACCCCACTACTATCTCGAAGGGACACGATCTGTAATCTTTAACCTACTCCACTATTGCTTAGGAAGATAGGATTGGTCATCCTTGATCTGCTCCACTACTGCTTAGGAAGATAAGATTCGCCATCTTCGATCTGTTTCACTACTGCTTAGCAAAATAAGATCTGTAATCTTTAGCTTGCTCTACTGCTGCTCAGGGAGATAAAGCTAGTGATTTCAATCTGCTCTGCTACTGCTTAGGAAGATAGGACTGGTCATCCTTGATCTGCTCCACTACCACTTAGGGAGATAATATTCGCCATCTTTAATCTGTTTCACTAATGCTTAGCAAAATAAGATCTGTAATCTTTGACCTGCTCCACTGTTACTTAGGGAGATAAAGCTAGTGATTTCAATCTGCTATGTTACTACTTAGGGAGGTAAGATTCATTATCTTCGATTTGTTCCACTACTGCTTAGGGAGCAATATTTGCCTTCGGTCTTGCTCCACTACTGCTTAGGGTAAAAAGACCTACAATCTTTAGCCTATTCCTCTTCTAGTCAGGGAGATAAGACGATGGCTTAAATCTGCTCCACTACTGCTTAGGGAGACAAGATTTGCCTTCGATCTTGCTCTACTACTACTTATGGTGAAAAGACCTACAATCTTTAGCCTATTTCACTGCTGGTCAAGGAGATAGGACGGTGGCTTAAATCTGCTCCACTACTACTTAGGGAAACAAGATTTGCCTTCGATCTTGCTTCACTACTGCTCAGGGTGACAAGATCTACAATCTTCAGCCTATTCCACTGCTGGTCAGGGAGATAGGACGGTGGTTTAAATCTGCTCCACTACTGCTTAGGCAGATAAAATTTGCCTTCGATCTTGCTCCACTACTGCTTAGGGTGACAAGACCTACAATCTTTAGCCTATTCCACTGTTGGTCAGGGAGATAGGATGGTGGCTTAAATCTGCTCCACTACTACTTAGGGAAACAATATTTGCCTTCGATCTTGCTCCACTACTGCTTAGGGTGACGAGATCTACAATCTTCAGCCTATTCCACTGCTGGTCAGGGAGATAGGACGGTGGCTTAAATCTGCTCCACTACTACTTAGAGAGACAAGATTTGCCTTCGATCTTGCTCCACTACCGCTTAGGGTGACAAGACCTACAATCTTTAGCCTATTCCACTGTTGGTCAGGGAGATAAGACGGTGGCTTAAATCTGCTCCACTACTGCTTAGGGAGACAAGATTTGCCTTCGATGTTGCTCCACTACTGCTTAAGGTGACAAGATCTACAATCTTCAGCCTATTCCACTGCTGGTCAGGGAGATAGAACGATGGCTTGAATCTGCTCCACTACTACCTAGGGAGATAAGATTTGCCTTCTTCAATCTGCTCCACTATTGCTTAGAGAGATAAGATCTGTGAATTAATCGATGTTGCTACACCATCCTCTAGGGGACATATCCTGTAGACCCGATTTCATATGCCTATATTTATGCCAAATGATTAGGATGTTATGATCAGAATAAATCAAATGCTCCTAACCAAATGTGTTATGAATGCAAAAATGTCATGAGAATGATTCCTTCTTAAGTATTTAAGGTGTCATCGCTCATTGTTCATCAAGGTTGCTTCACTGACACAATATCTTGTCTTCTTATGTAACTGATATCTTTAACAGTGAATCTGGAGAGATAGTCACAATTTTAGATTTCTCTCTCAAATGTTTCCAACCCTTGGGCTTGGTGAGTTCTAAATAATGGTCCTGTTTCAGGTCCCTGTATTATTTAGACTTCCAAAGTAATATGTAAGACTTCTGAAAGTATTTTTGGTCCATTAATCATTATTTCAACGTAAAATGCTTGAGAAAGATCAAAACAATGACAACACAAGAAGGAGATTAATTAGGAGCATAGCTCGAAACAATTAAATTGATCAAAAATAGCCAAGGTAATAAAAGGAAATTGATTAGGGCGTATCTTCAAAAGAATAAAGTAATCAAATATAGCAAATTCAAAAATGGGTAAGATGAAAACTAGGTGCCCCAGATATCGCAGCTTGAGCATCCCTGTACAAACTTTTTGAGGATCATTTTGAGCTTAATACATGTTTAAGGGATTCGGAGTACTTTATCGATGCCCTAAGACATAGCATACTTCCTTATTGTTAATTCAGGCATAGCAAGACTACCGCATGCCCCACTTTTGATCTAAATTTGAGCCGCCCTTTTCAGGTTTTCAACTCAAAACCCCTTTGGTCTCAAGGCGCCTTTTGCGGGTTTTCACCTTGGCCTCTCCTTTTTCTTTTCTTTTTTCTTTCTTCATTGTCCTTTTTTGAAATATCTCTTGATTGAATTTGAAGTCACAGGATTAGGCAAGTCCTTATCTTTCCTCTCGGTCAAAATTAATGTTTTTTCATATACTTTCTTTCGAAGTCCTTTTGTATAGGAAAGATCTTTTTCAACATCAAGTCCCCCTTGAGGAATTCTCTAGGACGGACCTTTCTGTTGTAAGCTTGCATAATTTATTTCTAGTGTATTGAACCACAACGAATAGCTTTCAATCTCTTTTATTCAGCTGATCATATTGGAACTGGATCCATCCTGCCTTATCCAACTTCAACTCTGACAAGGCTCGAAAAAAGGAATATCAACTTCAATGGGCAAAATCACTTCGATTCCATAAATCAATGAGAAAGGTGTTGCCCCGGCGAAGGTCCTGGCCGACGTTTAATAAGCATAGAGAGTAAATGGTAACTCCTTATGCCAATCTTTACAAGTCTAGGTCATCTTCCTAATGATCCTTGATTTGTTGCTTTTGTTTTTTTTATTTTTTTCCTTTTTTTTCTTTTGTTTTTCCTTTTTTGGTTGCTTTTGCTGTACTATGATGAGGCGCCTAATCTTTGAACAGACCGCAAACTTTTGACATCGTGCGGTTAGATATGATCTTTTTGACATTTTTGTCGGTACATGATCTTTTTTCCTTTTTTGGAAATTTGATGACTATGGACCTTGTAACATCGGTATATGAAGCTACTTCCATCCTCTTAGCGAAATAATTGATACCTGCTAGAAGCTTTCAATGAGATTTGCCCAAAAACATCTATGCCCCACATAGAGAAAGGCCGTGAATTCTACTGATTCTTTGTAAGGTAGGATCTTATTCTACCATCCTTAACAAATCAGGAGATAAGCCATAATCTTTGTCATTTTTAAAGTACTGAGGTTCCTCCAAACACATATCTTGCCCGAAAGAAGATTCGGGGTCAGTAGCAGTGTTGCTCATGTTGCTGATACCTGGGGACCTGTTGCAGGTATGAAGGAAAATTTCAAAGAATAAATGATTCTAGGAATGATTATTTGTATGGTATGATCATGAATAAAAAATAAAAATATTTGAAAGAGAGTCCAAAGAACAAAATAAGCTATAAATGGAAAGAATAAAAGAATATTTACTCAAAAAGATGCATTTTATTGAAATAAAGATTTTAGACATAAGCCTATTTCACAAAAGGATTCTTATTGCCTCTAGGCTTAAAGCAACAAGCATGTTCTGAATATTACTCTAAATTAGTTCTAAAAACATAGGGATCTCTTTCACAGTCCCATTGTTTAAACATCTCCCAAGTATGCAAGGGCTTAGAAACTTTTTTTCTCTGGTTCCCTCTTCGGTACACCATTAGTGTTCTGATTTTTGGATTTCTAGGCTTCGCAACTCTCCTGCCCCCTCCTTCAATTATCACATTTTACTGCTTCATTAGGCTCTAATGAATCATCGAACTTCACGACCCCTATTTTAATGAGCCTTTCGACTAACTTTTTAAACGTAGTGCAATTTTCGATCGAATGACCTTTTATTCCCGCGTGATACTGGCATTGAGCATTTGAATCATACCACTTTGGGTATGGGGGTTGCATTGGTTCCATGTAATGAGGAACCACCACATCCATATCAAATAGGCATTGATACAACTCCCTATACGTCATTGGAATTGGCGTAAACTGGAGTTTCTTTGTATTTAGCCTCGAGTTGGATTCTTGCCTTGAAGAGCCTTGATAGCTAGTGGTTACGGCCCTCGACTGACCTATAGTAACCGGTTTGGAATACCCTTTGCTCATATTATTCACTTCATCTTCTTTTTTTCTTTGGGATAGACCTTTTGACACTTTTTCCCGTGTCTATCTTCCCACTCCTTACTGCGTTTTCAATCATCTCGCTGGACATTACTATATCTGAGAAGCTCATAGTAGCACTTCCCAACATATGGTTAATGAACGAAACCTTTAGAGTGTTGATGAAAAGCATTGTTATTTCTTTTTCCAAAAAAGATGGTTGGACTTGCATTGCCATCTCTCTCCATCTTTGGGCGTATTGCCTGAAGCTCTCGTTCGGCTTCTTTTCCATATTTTGTAGTGTGATTCTGTCGAGCACCATGTATGTCATGTGGCCATATTGCTTTATGAAAGCTTGACCCAAGTCTTTCCATGAACCAATTTGGGCACGGCTTAACTGATTGTACCATTTGGCCACGGACCCGATCAGACTGTCTTGAAAACAGTGAATTAATAACTGGTCATTATTAACGTATCCTGTCATTCTTCGACAAAACATCATGATGTGAGCTTTAGGGCAACTAGTCCCATTGTACTTTTCAAACTCTGGAGTTCTAAACTTCAATAGAAGTACCAAATTCGCGACCAGGCTTAAGTCCTTAACGTCAACCTTGTAACGGTAGTTAGCAGTCTCCATTGCTTTGAACTTCTCTTCTAGCATTTTTAATGGTCCTCGAGTTGTCTTGGCAGGTCCACTTTTGCTCTATCCATTTTTGCCACTTCATCAGGATCAGGGACCCCAGGATTAGCTGGACTATCTTCTGGGTTAGAACCTGAGCCTGCTGGAACGTTCATCGATGCTGAGGCACCGGTTTGGTATTAGGATCTGATAGTAACCGGTACCCTCTGCGGGTTCGCATCCGGCTGCGCCTGTGTATTGGTTGGAGTAAAACCTGGAGGATAGACATGTTCTTCACTGTCATCACCAGGATGGGTCACGAGGCTCTTTCCTTTATCGGGCCCTCTGGCCAATAGCTGGGCTAATTGGTTCATCATGTTTCTTTGGGATTCTAGCATCTGATCCCTCATGTCTTGTTGTATTTTGGCTAGTTCTTCTTGCATCTGTACTTGTAGTTGATCTTGCATATCTTTTTGGAGTTGCTCAAGCCTTTCTAATCTCTGGTCCATAACTTTGGTCTTTTTTTGTGTACCGTAAAGATACTTAGTCGATCGACTTTGGTCGGTTCCCAGGTTAACTAAAATAATTTTACCTAATTAGGGTCCTTTGTGAAAATCTAATGCAAATGATGCAATGCAAGTAATGTAATGCAAATGATGCAATGCAAATGCATGAAATGAATGCAAGAAAGAGAGGCGTTAACTTTGAATTCAATTCCATTAGAAGAAATTTTCTAAAAAACAACTTTCTTTACTTAAAACGAATTACATATGCGGCTTTGCCCTCATAGTCCAAGTGAAAACACCATTCCTTTTCTTCATATCTGGATGCTATGGTCAAATCTTGCGAACTTCCAATAGTCATCTTCACTAGCTCTTTTTTGCTTGATCCAGCATCGTGACTGTTGCTTACTCATCCCTATGAGACTCATTAGCTTCTTCAAGAAAATTGATGTCTCTTGAATCATCTTTGTCAGCTTCAATCCTCGAGCTACAAAACAATGTCGTATTCCTCCATGGACTTCTCTTATTGTGTCCACTTAGACCATACTTGGACGACCACATTATATTCCACTTTATCAAGAAATTCATTTTCTTATGACAAGCTTTTTTATTTAGTAATCGAATTTAAATCAACACCTCCTTTCTATTATAATGCAATGCAATGCAATCAAAACAAAATAAAACCCGTTAGTACAGGAGAAATAAATAACAACATAAAGCACCTAATTGGGTGACCACTAGAATTTGGCGTGGCTCTACCTAAGGTGGGCTCTTAAGGTTCGCTATATGAGGTTTGGTTCTAGAGTAAGGGTACCTGAACCGGCAAATTCCTTGATCCTCACCCATTATAGGCTCCTATGGATCGAGTTTAGTTCAGGGGGATACATTTCCCTATGGCCATGCGGAGATGAAAATCTCACGAAGACATAGGTACGGATGTATCTTGGAAGCAGTCCACTAGCACATGCAGAGGTGAAAACCTCACGAAGGCATAGCTTCTCACTCCCACTTAAAAGGTGTGACCACTCGATCATGCAATGCAATGTTAAAGTATTCTACAAGATTCAAACCACAACAATAACACAAACAAATGCAAGAAATCATGATTTTAAAATCGATTTTCAATTTTCAACAATAGGATAAAAATTAACCAATTTATGGCCTGACTCTCAAAATGTCCCCAGCGGAGTCACCAAGCTGTCGAAACCATTTGTTTTAAAAGTGTGTCGACTTGGATTTTGGAAATGAAAACGAAGAAACGGGAGTCGCCACCAATCCTTTTTATGAGGTGTGATCGGATCACCTCGAAATTCAATCATTTTAATAAAGTTTAAATTTACTAAAACAATGATTTTTGGTCTACAAAATTTAGAAAATGGGTTTGGGGGTCGATTACGCACGAGGAAGGATTAGTACCCTCGATACGCCCAAAATTTGTACCTAATTGATTAATTAATGTCTTAATGTTGAAAGTTTGAAAAGATTTTTAAAAATACGAGCCCTTTTTATTTGAAAGAAAACTTGAATAAATCGAATGGGATGTTAAGACCCTCTTGTCTCGAAATAATAAAATGTCACATCCAGTATGTTAGGACATGATATTTTAAACCCTCAAGAATAAGCTTGTCTTTTGATTTTCAAAAACTTGTGCATATATTCAATTATTTGGGCTGAACGAGAAAGATCGCAACCCAGTACATTATGGCACGATCCCTTAAATTCCCCAAACATAGAATATTGCCTTTATTTTAAAATGACCACATTGGATAAGCACGCTAGAGTTTAATTCATGATATGATGACATGAAATAAAAACGTAATAATAAGCATGGAACAATAATACATGAATCCAATATTATACATCGAATAACAATAAGATGAAAATACAAAAGAAAAAAATTAAGATTCATGCAATAACAAAAGTCTCATATCAACATTATGCAAATGCTAGCGGTAACATTCAAAGTCTTATGAATAAAAAAATAATTTCAAAAGAAATTCAAAGAAAATTAACACGAATAAAATGCAGCAAGCTTTTAAACGATAATAAATGAATTTTAAATAAATAAAGAAAAAGAAATTTGAAATCGATAATATATAAGACAATTTAGAAATGAATTATATGTACAAAAATTTTAAGCGGGCAATATGTAAGAAAATTGGGAATAGATTATATAAAGAAACAAACACAATAACATATAAATGAGTTTAAAAATGAAAATTTTGTAAGAGGCAAAATGAATCATATACAAAATAATTTAAAACAAAATATGTCGATCCAAAATTGATAATATACATAAAATGAAAAGCTCAATATAAACAATGTATATATATATATATATAATAAATAAATGAAGTTTAAAATAAGGTATGCAAAAATAAGTTCAGAATAAGTAACATATATATATATATATATAAAGCGACTTAAAGTTGTAAGTATAGAACCACATAAAATAATTAGTATGCAAAATAATTTGAAATAAAATACAACAACTTAAAATGAATAATGTGTATACATATTCACAACACCATGTAAAAAGACTAAAATAACCAATAAGTAAAAAGAAATTTAATATAATAATATATGGAGTAAAAACGGTTTAGTAAAAATAATATACAAAAGTACCTAAAATAAATAACATACAAAACTTAAAATAAGTAATATAACATAACTTAGAAAAATATACAAAAGCTGAAATTAAATAAAAGGGACTCAATTGAAATAAGAAATAAATTTGAATACTAAATCTGAAATAAAAAACAAAAGAATTGGGGCCTAGACGAAACGCGCGTAAAACCACGAGGACCGAATGGGAAATAACCCCAAGTCCTAAACGCTGCGTGTTAAACCTGAAAGATCGAAGGATCTTTTTAAAAAACAACCAAAATCTGATGGCTAGATTTAAGAGAAATAAAAGAGCCTGATTGAAATGCGCTGTAGAAGAGGAAGGACCTCTCGCGTAAATATCCGAATAGTTGGGAATACGCGGATCCTAGGTCTGCGGATCGGGTCAACACGCGGACCTTTCCCCCCCCCCAAACGGCACTGTTTCATTAAAAGTATAAAGGCCCATTTTTTTTAAAAAAAATCTTGCTTTAACCCATAATTCTAAAAAACTAAAAGCCTTTCCCACTATCTCTCCCTCTCATGTTCTTCTGATGATCAGGATCTCCCACTGCTCGCCGCGCCACCATCGTGTTCGGTGACCGGCGACGCCCAAAAATGGATTTTTTAGCCTCGTTTCAAGGTATGTTTGAAGGCTAAACCCTCTTAACCTGAAAAAGGATCGAAAGAAGAAGCCCTCGTCCTCCCTTTTCCGATTCTGACGACAGAGGAGGGTTCTCCGACGACCCGGCTACAGGGTTTTCGGTGAGCCTTTCTCCCCTTTTTTTAAATTTTATTCTCATAAATAAAGAATAAAAGAATAAAAGAAATAAAAGAATAAAAAGGAACTAGATGAAAATAATATTAAAGATAAAAAGCAATCGGGAATCACTTTAAAAGATTCAATCTAAAATTTTTTTGAAGTTTCCATTGCTTGTATTCGATTTCAAAAATGCTCTTTTTTTTTTACAATAATCGGTTCTCCCCCCTGTTATAATTTGTTTTCTGTGGCTCTTATAGCCAAACAAAATATATTATTTGCACATTCTTTCGCTACTGTTGTGCCTTTGCGTGTTGCTTGGTCTGCTTTGCATCCGTCTTCGTCTGGTTCCAGATGTCAGGGAGCAGGTAGCTGGATGGTGCGAGGCTATTCTGGTGCAACGAGGGTCCCCTCGAGCGGCGTGCACGTTGTGGCCACATGATAAGCGGCGCAGCTGAAAGGAAGGGAACCCTAAGTTTTCGAAAATGCTTAAATTTTTGGGCCGTTTAGGCCCCTTGTATTTCAGGCCTTGAGTTTGTTAATATTGGACTGTTTATTTTTGTTGTTTTTTATTTGTTTTGTTTGATTTGTTAATATTGGACTCGTTTTCACTTAAAACCAAGGAGCACAAGTTGTTCAACATAATTTAAAACCTCATAATCTATCATAAAACATCAAAATGCACAATTATTCAACATGGGTCAATTTTTTAAATCAAACCCTAGCTCAAATAAATGGTAGAAATAGAGAAATCATGTTACCGGGATTTCAAAAACGTAAAAATCATTAAAAACGGGGCTAGAACGGACTTACAATCAAGCTTGAAAGCTTGAAAAACCCTAGCCATGGTTTCTCCATGCTATTTTCTACCTTTAGGAAGAAGATGAGCAAAAATTGGCTTTTAATTTGATTTTTTAATTCATTTAATCATTAAATGACCAAAATGCCCCTAACTAAAAAAAATTCTTTTTCACCCATTTCATGTCCATTTTTGTCCAATAAATTAACCAATGGTCTAATTACCATTTAAGGACCTTCAATTTAAAATTTCATAACAATTGGACACCTTTAATATGTAGAACTCAACTTTTTCACTTTTTACAATTTAGTCCTTTTACTAAATTGAGTGCCCAAACGTCAAAATTTTCGTACGAAATTTGTACAAAATAATTTTATAAAAATGTAAACCATAAAAAATATAAATAAAACACATTTAAATTAAACACCTTTACCTTCTAGAATGCACATTTTACTACTTTTTGGAATTTAGTCCAATTTATCAAATTGGACACACAAACAAAAAAATTTTTGTAACGAAAATTTCACAAAATATTGCAAACACAAAATAAATTTTAAAACTCAATCGGAATAAATATTTTGACCTCGGATTTGTGGTTTCGTAACCACTATTTCGTTTAGGGCTTGTATCGGGCTATTACAATTCTCCCCCGCTTTAGGGATTTTCGTCCCTGAAAATCTTATTGGTAAAGAGATTCAATATCTTTTCTCAAAATTTCTTTAACATCCACAGCCAGTCCTCTTCAAAATAGTACTTTCAGAAACACATTGTCATCAAACTGAAATCTAGTATAACTAAGTGTCAATTCTGTATACTTCTATGTCAGTCAAAAACTATTTCCAATTTTCACAATTACTTTCACTTTTTATCATAATCACAATTCGACTCAGTCTTGTACACAAAGTTTCCTGTAGTTGTTTCCATAATCAATAATATAATCCTCAAATTCTGAAATAATCATAAGGATTTTCATCATCGATCAATCACAATCCAAATAACAGCTTTCATTTTCCAAGAATAAGAGAAATTCCGATACGGAACTCATATTATTTTTGTTTCAATATCAAACCCGACTCATCATTGACTATAACAGTCCTAATTGCATTTTGTCATTTAACTTAACTCTGATAACAAAATGGCATCTGAACTCAAAAATTAGAAATATCTAATTTCATATCTGTATATCCGAACATTTACTTCAAATCACTCTACTTTTTTATTTCTTTTTAAATGAATAGATAAAATACTATGATGAGCTCCAAATAAAAACTCTCTGCATACGCTGTGTTTCTCAATACACCAATTATATCTCGGAATAATAGTATCAGTAATCATATCTAATTTAAAATTCAAAATCAAAAGTTAGCCCACGCTGAGTTCATTTAACTTAACACTTACCAATCCAATTCTGAGTTTCTCCAATTTGTAATAGAAACGTCGGTTTAATTAAAATCAAAACTCCATCAACAAGGTAAATCATTGAAACTAATACTCACAAGGTAAACAAAAATTTTCATTCAAGCACCTGCAATATTTTAACCTTTCTCATAGATTTGTTGGTATTCACACACATTCTTTCAGTTAAGGAAAAACCCAATCGATATGTCTCCGTGTCATACTTTTAGGAATATAAATTCTTCCTTCAGATTGTTCGTCTATAAATCTATGTATGCACAACATCATTTCTGGACCAGAGGATGCACATAAATACACATAGTTTAATTTATCTTCTAACTGAACAGCTCACTCTGATTGAAATTACTAAGTTGATCCTAACTATTTATTAGCATTCCACAATTATCACTTCTTCATATCGTTAGAACAGATCAAACATACAATTTCTCATATTTCTTTCAACATACCAGTCACAAATACTTACTAACTGTATTAACTCAGATGAAACATAACATCTTGTTCGAAGTCACTGATAATAGCTAAGATTACCTGGGGAAAGGAAATCAATATACAATCTGAACTTGAACTGTCATAATCCTCACATTTGTCAATATTTACCTTAAAGATATGCCATACATGATAAACTAACCTATAAGAATGATAAGAAAACCGAGATAAGGAAATTCAAGATACAAAACCATATAGTATATTCAGAAACACCACTCGTACAAAATAATAAGGAACCTGACGACTCTTCAGAAAAACCAGAAGAAAATATGCACTATTCATTCATTCTATAGTCAATTGTAACAGAGATAATACATTTTCCATGTAGATGTAAACATGACAACAGCTAGAAGGAACATAAGAGTAATTTCATATGAATTCACTGTTTGCTTCTTATCTCTGACATAACAGAATAGAATACCAATGGAAAATAAAAGAACAATGATCATAAATCAATCAGATCAACGATACTTTCATCATAAAACAAGCAACCACATTTACTTCTGATAATGCCTAGATACATAAAATGCCCCGAAAAATTTTCATAGATTACTCAACTGTAACTGTCATGTTTAAACATCTTTCTGTAATAATTGTATCATTAGTATAGTTATCAATTATCAATACCGAAGCTTTAAAATTTTTGAAATTGTAACCATCATACTAATTGAAACCATAGTACCATAATAAGATCAACGTCTCAACCTTATAAGTAAAATAATACCTCAATATCAATAATACTTCCTAAACAGAAGAGAAAAGACTGAAAATAGTCCCAATAACAACCAGTCTAATAACATGATATCCACCATTTCTGACTCATATTACTAAACTCCCATATTCGAATCAGGAGTTATAAAAGTAACTATAATGGTAAATTTCATTTACCCCACATTTTTCATGTTAAATTTCATTTAGCAAACTTGTTTCTCCCGGTGAACACTTCGAAAAGTAACAATATCCGGTGGTTTTAGCACATAGCTCCACCTTCTTTAATTAATGCCCAATTTAGTGGTATACGCACATAGCACCACACTATTGGACTAACATGTTATTGTGGCATACGCACTTAGCGCCACTTTTCAAATTAACATGTATAACCATGGCATATCCACTTAGCACCACGTTACATGTTTAACCACGATATATCCACTTAGCACCACGTTAATGAATCAATATATGTAATTGTGGCATATCCACTTAGCATCACGTTTTTCCATTCTGAAGGTTCAACCGAGATTTCCTCATTTAATCTCAATTCATCAACCACAATCACCGTTTATGTCCATTAATTGTACAATACTAAAACTTATTTCACATGTCACAAAATAAAATATCATAACATAATAAAAACAATACATTATTTACATATAAACTTACCACAGTGTAAAATATAAAAATTTTACAATTTAATCCACAATCTTTTCCTTTCCCCGATCCAGGTCGATTTCACGTCTTTCTTGATCTAAAATAACACATTTAGCTTATTTAATACCCATTTATCAAAACAGTCCTTAACTCCAACTTTGGAAAAATTACAATTTTACCCCTAAACTTTTACATATTTACACTTTTGCCCCAAAGCTCGGAAATTAAACATTTTCCCTAATTCTTATGTTTTAGAACATGCTGATCATTTATTTACTAATGGCAACATCAAATTCTCACTCTAACATATACTTATGAACATTAGGTATTTTTACCGATTATGTCGTTTTACTCGTTTTCACTTAAAACCAAGTAGCACAAGTTGTTCAACATAATTTAAAACCTCATATCTATCATAAAACATAAAAATACACAATTATCCAACATGGGTCAATTTTTTAAATCAAACCCAAGCTCAAATAAATGGTAGAAATAGAGAAATCATGTTACCGAGATTTCAAAAACGTAAAAATCATTAAAAACGGGGCTAGAATGGACTTACAATCGAGCTTGAGAGCTTGAAAAACCCTAGCCATGGTTTCTCCATGCTATTTTCGGCCTTGAGGAAGAAGATGAGCAAAAATTGGCTTTTAATTTGATTTTTTAATTCATTTAATCATCAAATGACCAAAATGCCCCTAACTAAAAAAAATTCTTTTTCACCCATTTCATGTCCATTTTTGTCCAATAAATTAACCAATGGTCTAATTACCATTTAAGGACCTTCAATTTAAAATTTCATAACAATTGGACACCTCTAACATGTAGAACTCAACTTTTACACTTTTTACAATTTAGTCCTTTTGACTAAATTGAGTGCGCAAACGTCGAAATTTTCGTTCGATATTTTTACAAAATAATTTTATAAAAGTGTAAACCATAAAAATATAAATAAAACACATTTCAATTAAACACCTTTACCTTCTGGAATGCACATTTTACTACTTTTGCAATTTAGTCCAATTTATCGAATTGGACACACAAACAAAAAAAATTGTAACGAAAATTTCACAAAGTATTGCAAACACAAAATAAATTTTAAAACTCAATCGAAATAAATATTTTGACTTTGGATTTGTGGTTTCGTAACCACTATTCCGTTTAGGCCTTGTATCGGGCTATTACATAAGCTATTACTTTGCCTTCCTGCATCAAAACATAGCCTAGGCCATTCAAAGATGCATCACTAAAAATTATGAATTCTTTACCCAATTCAGGCTGAACTAAAACCGGTGCCCCTATTAATAGTGCATTCAACTGTTCAAAACTCTGCTTACATTTTTCTGACCACTCAAACTTGACATCTTTTTGAAGTAAACGTGTCATCGGTGTTGCAATCATAATGAATCCTTTCATGAAGCGTCAATAATAACCGGTTAGTCCCAGAAAACTATGATCTTCATATTCATTTCTTGGAGGTTTCCAATCTATAATTGTAGAAATCTTACTCGGGTCGACTCGGATACCTTCAGCTGAAACAATATGCCCAAGAAATCCAACCTCTTAGAGCCAAAACTCACATTTGCTGAACTTTGCAAATAATTTCTTGTCTCTCAAGGTTTGTAACACGACTTTCAAATGCTCGGCATGCTCAGATTCATCTCAGGAATAAATCAGAATATCATCGATATACACAACAACGAATCAGTCTAAATACGGTATGAAATTTTGATTCATCAAATCCATAAAAACTGCAAATGAAAATCCAAAAGGCATTACAAGAAATTCATAGTGTCCGTACCTAGTTCTAAACGTAGTCTTCGGCACATTTGAGTCTTTAACTCGTAACTGATAATAGTCCGATCTCAAATTGATTTTTGAAAATATTGTTGCTCCTCTCAGCCGATCAAATAAATAATCTATTCGAGGCAAAGGATATTTATTCTTGATGATGACTTTATTGAGCTATCGATAGTCTATACACATTCTCATAGTGCCATCTTTCTTCTTTACAAACAATACCGGTGCACCTATGGACGAGAAACTCGGTCGTGCAAAACCTTTATTGGTTAAATCTTGCAACTGAGCTTTCAACTCTTTTAACTACGTCAGAGCCATTCTGTACGGAGCTATCGATATCGATGAAGTTTTTGGTACTAAATCAATAGCAAATTCAACCTCTCTGATAGGTGGCACACCTAGTAACTCTTCTGGGAACACATCTGGATACTCGCACATAACTGGTATTGATTCAATCTTTGATTCGGATACTTTTGTATGAAGTACGTACGCAAGGTAAGCATCGCATCCCTTTCTCACATATTTCTGAGCAAGCAAAAACGAAATCACAACATGCAAACTACTCAGATCATCAGATTCAATTCAGATAGTTTCATTATTTTGCCATTTCAATTCAATTGTCTTTTGTCTACAATTCACTACTGCATCATGCAACGTCAACCAGTCCATTCCTAAAATTACGTCGAACTCATCAAATGGTAATAACATCAAATCGGTAAAAAACAGTAACCTTAAGTCATTAATTGACAGTTCTTGCAAACTTTGTCAACCAGGAGATACTTGCCTAAGGGATTCGAGACTTTAATCATAAACTCTGTAGACTCAACAAGCAAATTCTTACTAGACACTAAATTCACACATATATATGAATGAGTTGATCTGGGGTCTATCAATGCAATCACATTAGTGTCATAGAGAGAAAATGTACCAGTAATAACATCTGGGGATGGCGCTTCTTCGAGAGCGCGAATAACGTAGGCTTTGGTAGGTACTCTAGCTTCGGATCTCACAGTGGAGTCCTTTGTCGCCCCTCGACTACCACTCATATTTCCAGCATTTCTAGGTGGTCTTCCTCTAGTCGACATGTTACTTGGTTTTGTATTCTGATGTCTATCTTTCTCCGCCATCTCTGGACAATCTCTGATAAAATGATCCAGCGAACCACATTTAAAACAAGCACGATCATTCATTCTGCATTCACTGGGACGTCGTCTCCCACACTGTTTACATTTAGGTCATTAAGTCTTACACTCCTGACTTAATGTTGCTTTTTATGATCTCTACTTGAATACTCGACTG
This sequence comes from Gossypium stocksii, assembly GCA_020496765.1. Taxonomy (NCBI): domain Eukaryota; kingdom Viridiplantae; phylum Streptophyta; class Magnoliopsida; order Malvales; family Malvaceae; genus Gossypium; species Gossypium stocksii. The sequence continues at coordinate 33,875,423 of CM035627.1, forward strand.
ATGCATTCTGTCGGCTATACGAATCTCGCAATTTCTTTGATACCGAATGATAGGTTTACTCATCGATCTTTCTCTTGAGTCTCTAGCTTCAAAATTAGCTTTTCTCTTTTCTTTACTCAATTCTTTAGCCTTGCAAGCACGATCAACAAGTACTACTAACTCTTTCAACTCTATAATCCTAACTAGCATTCTGATATCTTCATTCAATCCATCTTCAAATCTTTTACACATAATAGCTTCTGTTGAAACACTATGTCTCGTAGTCTTGAAAGAAATGTTGCTGCTAAAGGTAGTGTGCCCAATTTAGCATACCAAGACTTTATTTATGAGATGGATCGAATGTTTCAACGGCATCTAGAGCCAATGCAAAAAAAAAAAAAATTAGACCACTTGAAGGAAAGAGTCTAATATGACGAGGAACTTGAGTCGTTATAAAGTGAAACATGAGTTTGAAGCCTTTCAAGGTGACAAACGAGAAGGCACAAGTAATTCTTCATATGCACCAAAGTACTCAACCACGGAGGTTCACTTATGAAGGGTTGATCATGTCTTAAATGTAAATCCTTCCATTTTTACTCCGCAAAAATCTTCTCATTCCAATTCTTCAATATTAACCCCGTCTTGTAAAGAAAGAATGAGACAAAAGGAAATTGAAAGAAAAAAGAGACAAGAGTTGTTAATGAGAGAAAATGAGCGAAGAATAAAAGAAATTGAGAGAAGAAAAAAAGAAATAAGAGAAAAAAAATTGAAAGAAAAAGATAGCTTGAAAGAAAAGAAAAAGAAAAAGAGTGCAAGCAAGAAAAGAACTTTGAAAAAGAGATTGAGATTGAAAAAGATTGTGAGCAAGAAAAGAAAATTGAAAAAGAGGGTGAAAATCTAAGTGTTTATGCAAGAGCGAGAGAGATTCGAAAATCTTACTTGTTGAAGCAATCGCTTCTTGTACTCATGTACAAGAAGAACTTTTTCAATTCTAATAAATTGGATGCTAATCTTCCTTCTTCAATTGTTTCTTTATTGTAAGATTTTGACGACGTATTTTCAGAGGAAGTCCCTAGTAGGTTACCACCTATTCGAGGGACCGAACACCAAATAGACTTCATACCAGGAGCTACGATCCCAAATCACCTGGCTTATCGAAGTAATTCCGAAGAGACCAAAGAGCTTCACAGGAAAGTATCCAAATTAATGGATAAAGGATAAATTCGAAGGAGCCTTAGCCCTTGCGCCATGCCTGTGCTTTTGGTGCCAAAGAAGGATGCAACTTGGGGCATGTGCGTGGACTGCCGAGCTGTCAATAAAATTACCATCAAGTATTGACATCCTATACATTGCCTTGACAACATGTTGGACAAGTTAAGTGGCACACAACTCTTTTCAAAGACTGACCTTAAGAGCAGATATCATCAGATTTGGATGCATGAAGGAGATGAGTGAAAAAAACCCTTTAAAAAAACATGGTTTGTATGAGTAGTTAGTTATACCTTTTGGCTTAACTAACGCACCCAGCACCTTTATGCGTCTAGTTAACAATATGTTGCGTTCTTTTATCAGTAAATTTTGTGCAGTTTATTTTGATGACATCTTGATTTATAGTAAGTCCTTAGAACATCACTTGATTCATTTGAAATCTATTTTGGAAATTCTGCAAAAGGAAACCTTGTATGCCAATCTTAAGAAATGTTTGTTTTGTACTAACAAGGTTGTCCTCTTAGGAGTTATGGGTAGCTCGGAGGGACTCGAAGTTGATCAAGACAAGGTAAAGGTGATTTGAGAATGGCCTGTACCCACAAGCATAAGCCAAGTGAGGAGCTTTCACAGCTTGACGAGTTTTCATAGACATTTTGTTCATAGTTTCAACACTTTAGCTGCTTTTCATTTGAATGAGGAGTAATAAAATGCTTTTAATTCAATTAAAGATTGTTTAACTAATGCCCCATTACTTGTGTTGCTCGATTTTAACAAGACTTTCGAGATTTAGTATGATGCTTCACGTAGAGGTATTGGAGCTGCTTTGACTCAAGATGGGTGTCCCGTCGCTTACTTTAGTGAAAAGTTGAATGGTGCCACCGTAAACTATCCAACCTATGAAAAAGAGATGTATGCACTGATTCGGGTATTGGAGACATGGCAACACTATTTATGGCCCAAAGAGTTTGTAATCTATTCTAATCATGAGGCGTTGAAACACCTCAAGGGCTAAAATAAGTTAAACAAATGACATTCCAAGTGCATTGAATTCTTGGAGTCCTTTCCCTACATTATCATGTATAAGAAAGGTAAACAAAACATTATTGCTGACGCACTATCAAGGAGGTATGCACTTTTAAATCATTTGGATTCAAAATTGCTTGGTTTTGTGTATTTGAAAAAACTTTATGCACATGATGCTAATTTTGGTGAGTTATATAAATCTTGTGAAAATGGTGCTTGTGAAAAGTTTTATAGACATGACGTATATCTTTTTCTAGAAGGAAGAATTTGTATTCCTCAAGGATCCATCCGAGATTTGTTGGTGAGTGAGGTGCATAGTGGAGGCCTCACGGGCCATTTCAGAGTTGCAAAGACTTTGGCCATGCTCCACGAGCATTTCTTTTGGCCAAGAATGAAACGAGACGTGGAGAAGGTTTGCAGTCATTGCATGGCTTACAAAAAGGCCAAGTCGAAGATTAAACCTCATGGGTTGTATACGCCATTGCCAATCCCTGAGGAGCTATCGGTTGACATTTCGATGGACTTTGTCCCGGGATTCCCTCGAACCAAAAACGGGAAAGATTCTATATTTTTTGTAATTGATCGTTCCTCTAAGATGGCACATTTTATAATTTGCAATAAGACTGACGATGCTGTACATGTTGCTAATTTGTTCTTTAGGGAAGTTGTACGCTTACATGGGATTCCAAAGACAATAGTGTTCGATTGCAAAGCAAAGTTTCTCAGCCACTTTTGGAGATTGTGTGGGGAAAGCTTGGCACAAAGTTGTTGTTTTTGATGGCATGCCACCCATAAATAGATGGCCAAATGGAGGTGGTGAACTGCATTTTATCAACGTTATTGAAGGCTATCATTTGGAAAAATCTCAAGACATAGGAGGAGTGTTTGCCACACATAGAGTTTGCATATAATACATCTGTTCATTTGGCAACTAAACATTCTCCTTTTGAAATTATTTATGGTTTTAACCCTTTAACTCCACTTGATTTGATTCCCTTGCCTAACGATAAACTTGTGCATATAGATGGTAAATGGAAGGCTAAGTACGTCAAGCAGCTACACCAAAAGGTGAGGACGAATATTGAAGCAAGAATCAAACAATATTTGCATAAGGCAAACAAAGGAAGAAAGAGTGTAGTCTTTGAACCCGAAGATTGGGTTTGGATTCATATGAGGAAGGAAAGATTCCTAGCTCAAAGAAGGTCCAAATTGTTAACAAGAGGAGATGGTCCTTTTCAAATATTGGAACGGATCAATGAAACTTCCTACAAGCTCGACCTTCTAGGTGAGTACAATATTAGTGCAAGTTTTAATGTTTCTAATCTTTCTCCCTATGATGTAGGCAACGATTTGGGGACAAATCACTTTGAAAAGGGAGGGGATGATGCAATCACGGCCCAAGACCAACCTAAAGCTGCCGTGGAACCTATAGAGCTACCAACAAGGCAGATTACCCGAGCTCAAGCTAAGAAGTTCAAAGAAGCTACTGCGGCCTTAATTGATCAAGTTTGGGGTGAAACTATTGCGGAATTTATCGAATGATCTTGGACAAGTAATCCAAGCGTGCCTTGTAACCTGCTTCAAGCTCATCTAGCTCAACCTTAGCTCATCTAGATCAACTGTAGCTCATCTTAATCTTATGCATTTTATTTGCTGGAATAAATAATTAATTCGGTTATAGTTATTTTAGTTTAGTTAGTTTAAGTTATTAGTCATGTCATAATTTAAACAACATTAATATGAGTTTAATTATGTCATAATCTGAACATTTTAATTGAGAGTTTTAATTATGTCATAGCTTAGTACAATTAAATTGGCGTTTTAATGTGTCTTAGATTTAGACATCTTAATTACATGTTTGAGTTCAGACCACTTAAATGTGTCTTAGTCGAATTCAATTTGTCTTGTAGGATTGATAAAGGGACGACATTAAAAAGAGTGAGCTACTGGTTGCTATCCTTTAAGAAACCCTTCGTGTATAGCAAAAGCCACTAGTGAGCTACTGGTTGCTATCTCCCAAGCAACCTATCGTGTATTGCAAAGGGGCACAAGTGTTTTCACACTTGTTCATTTTCAGCTGAAATTCTTTTCACATCTTATGACCTTCCAGCTTTGTGTGTTCACACCCAAAAGGGCTACTCAAATTTGGTTGTTCACATAGGTGACCATTCATTTTCCACAAGCTACCATTTAGAGCTCAAATCCATTTGACTTCTCATGTAACACCCCTAACCCATATCAGTTGCCAAAATAGGGTTTTGAGACGTTATCAAAGATTACAAAAACTTTTAAATAAATCAAGTCAAACGCTATTCATTTTTTAAGACTAGTTATAACGCCCCTTAGTATGGCCCTCGAGGCCCAAATTATACATTAGAATCGAGTCGGGACCAAATCAGGTTCTCAGGGAATTTTTCACAAAATTTTAAAATTTTTCTCACTATTTAGAGGCACACGCTCGTGTGGTATGGGACATGCTCGTGTGGTCATGTAACACCCCAAACTCGACCTGGACGTTATGGCCTGATCTAGCGGTGTCATATTGGAGGGTGAATCGTACAAATCGATGACGTTGAAAGTCTTTGAAAACATTTGCCAGTTTGTGGTTTAAATTAGTGTTTGCAGTAATGAGTCTATTTCCAAAACTAGTTTTGTTAGAAAAATACTTTAGATTAAAACGAAATCCATTAAATGCTTACTTAATTGAAAAACCCGAGTTCGCAAACCTTTATTAAGTTTCTTGTTCAGTTACAACGAAAGCTCATTCTTTTTAAAAGAAAATTGTTGAGGTTCTTATAATGATTTCAAATTATCTTTTTTATTTTAGAAAATAGGTTTGAGTTTGAAAATTTGGCAGTTATAGTAATAATAAAATAAAACCCGAATATAAAATCAAACCAGAGGATAAAGGCCTTATTATAACCCCAAATAAAAACAATTAAAGATAAAATAAAAGTAACTACTAAAATATTAACTTGCTTGCTAGATGGCCACCTCCGAGTCCTTCCTAACTGTCAAACCACCTACTGAGGGTCACCTGAAAAAAATTAAAAGAGGGAGTTACGAAAACTCAGTGTGTACGTCCCTCGACAGAGACATAACATGCAATAAACAACTTGGGCCTAAGCCCAACTCAATAACGGTGGCCTTTGGACCTAAGCCCTTAGTAGCCTTAGTTGGGCTTAAGCCCATATCACAAATACAGTGGCCTTTGGGACTTAGCCCACATTAGCTTCGGTTAGGCCCAAGCCCATATCACAGATATCAATATGAACATGCAATGCACAATTACCCCATCCAACCCTGCACACCCCCTTCCAACCCTACACTCATCTGGGGAATTACTCAACCTACCCATCCCTACACACCTGTTGTAGCACCGGTTGCGGCACCACTTATCGTTGCAGTAGAGCTGCTAATCATTATATGGCTTAAAAGCCTTCGTTGGATCCACAGTCATCAAGTGACCATGCGACTCTCACATGCTCTTCCTCCAATCATAACCCCGGCCCATATGCAGCATAATATCTCATGAATGCATCGTGATATACATATGGCATATGAATCGTACATATATCAAACAGGGACATTTTAGTTATTTTGCCCATAGGGGCATATTAGTCATTTTGCACTTAGGCATACCGGTCATATTTTAACGTGGGCCCAGGTACACATTCTGGCCCATTAACAATTTCATAATTATTGGGAGCATTTTAAGCCACTATTTTAAGAGTTATAACATCACTGGGGCCCAAAAGCCCAATACGAAGCTGAAGTGGGGCCCACACACTTATATGGTCCATTAGGCCCAAATCTACTATAAGCCATGTAATTAGCCTAACTGGGACGTCAAACTTTACCAAACCGTCAATTTTTACCTGCGATGAGCCTACGGGCCCATCAGGCCCATTTAGCCTATTTCGGCCTAATTAGCCAAACAGTGGCTCGAGACCTCGAGATCGCTCATGATGCCTCTATTGTTGCATCAGACTCTCCACACGAGCGTTCGCACTCTTGTGTGGTTACCGATGCCAACCTTTTAGCTTTTCAGCTTTTCGGCATTTAGGCTTTTCGGGATTTCGGCTTTTGTCAATTTGTCGTGTGTGCGATGTATGTACACACCTAAATCCGAAAGCACCTTTTGATCCCTTAACCATGAACCTACAATCAACCAAACTAACAGTTAATCCCACATTCAATACAATTCTCTTCCCCTCCAAAAACTGAAATCACCTTATTTCCCCTTACCTCGAGCGATTAAACTTTATTAACCTTTCACTGACTGCTAGCAGTGATTGCCTCTAAGATTTGCATTACAAAAACCTTAAACATCAAAGATCGAATAAACTTGTGAATTATATCCATCTTAAGTCACCCTTAAGATCTCATAAGGGTATTCGGCTCTACCCAAAACACACAAACCCCTTACCTCAATAATCGACCAAAATGGTAGATCATAATCCCTCCACCTTCAAGGTTAACGTAGACTCAGCACCACTAAAACTTGAAGAAATAAATGGAGAAAAAAACAGGTTAGTTTTCGGTTTATACTCCCTTAAAATGAAAGTAACAGTGTTGGAAAGAATAGAGAAAATTAGCTTTTAGGAGTGTAGAAGAAAAGGGACTTAAAAGAGTTTGACAAAAACCAAAGAAAACTTTAGTTCACTTATTGATCACGAGATCGCTTACTAACGAGAAATTGAATCCCCAAAGAGTATGAATCGACTTGAGATGAAGAGAAAATATTTGACTAAGTAACTGAGGTAAAATGTTAATTTGATCAAATTGTAGAAGAAAAAGGGGTGGGTATGTATTCAGCCAAAGCAAAGAGAAAAAAGAATCATGAAGAAAAAAAGAAAAAAAAAGGCAGTATTCGACACAAGGAAGAGAGGTGAAAAAAGGTTCGGCTTTTTTGAGGAAAAGAAGAAGTGAGGCACGGCTTAGAAAAAGATAAGAAAAAAACTATTTCGGCACCAAAACTCAATTAAAGAGAAAACCCGGAAGCGTATAGAGAACGGAAGATAACTAGAAACAATTTAACACTATCTGCACTTCGGGAAAACATTAACAACAAAACACAATGACTTCTTTTAGAAAAAATTCAGCTATACCTTACAAACCACACCCCAAATTCTGAAAATGAGCCAAACTCCTCCCTTAAACCAATTTCCATGCACCCCTAAGATCCCATTCGGCTCTAACTCTTCCAACAACCCAATCCCTTAATTTTCTCCAAGATTTCTTCCCCTTATCACTCCATAAATCTCTCCTTTGACCACTTCAAACTCCTCCCTTCAGAGTTCAACTTCAAGTCCACCACTGGCTATCTAGATCTGCAAAATAAATACTCATCAATACGCCATGCTAACACTCGAACCATGGACCTCCCTGCCTACCTGTGACGCCACCTCCTGCTCCCTATGTGGCGCTACTTTTCCACTGGACCACAAGCTTATTTGTGTCTTTTTTCCACTTCATTTATTTAAAAGCCATAACTCCTGAGGTCAGGGTTTCCTTAAAGGTTGAAAACAAAAATTTTTCCTACACCTCCGCCCGAACTTATAACTTCATGGAGACCCTCCAACACTTAAAAAAATTACATAACTAGTAATTCAAACATGCATTTCAAATCACAATCACAAAATGAAAGTTCAGGATTTTTAGGGCATTACAAGTCAGGCCATGTGGAGTCACACGCCCATGTCCCAAACCCGTGTAACTCTCTGACTTGCAACTCATGAACAAATTGATGTCACACGGCCAAGTCACACGTCCGTGTGCTAGACTGTATGGTTAATTTAAATTTTCAAAAAGTAGGTGTAGGATTCACACGACCAAGAGACATGCCTATGTTCTGGGCTGTGTGCCTCACACGGTTGAGACACACACCGTGTTGTAATAGCCTGATTTTGGGACTAGTCGGAACAATGGTTTTGGGACCACAAATTCGATAAGGAAAATTTTCTTTTTATTATATTTTTACGGTCTACAATTTCACGGAATGATTTCGTGAAAATCTCGTTCAAAAATTTTGACGTTAGGGCATTCAATTTAGTCAAAAGGACTAAATTGTAAAAAATGAAAAACTTGTGTTCTATATGATAAGGGAGGTAACTGTGAGGAGTTCTTAAATTAGAAGTCCTTATATTGTAATTAGACCATTGATTAAATTATTGGACAAAAATGGACATGAAATAGGTGAAATAGGATATTTTTAAGTTAGGGGCATTTTGGTCATTTAGTAATTAAATGACTTAATAAACAAAATAAAGGCCAAATTTTGTTCATGTTTCTCCTCCATGGTCGAATATAGCAAGAGAAGGCATGGCTAGGGTTTGGCAAAGCTTCCAAGCTTGATGGTAAGTAGGTTTTAGCCCCGTTTTTAATAATTTTTACGTTTTTAATGATTTTTACTTTTTTAAAATCCTTGTATCATGATCTACTTATTTTTACCACTTATTTGAGATATGATGAAGGTCTAGGGTTTGACCCATGTTAGAAATTTGTGTATTTTGATGATTAATGGTAGATTATGCATGTTTATGGTTAGAGAAACAACTTTTACTAAGTGATTTTCAGTAAAAATGCATAAAAGGACCTAATTGTAAAAGTTTTGAAACATGTGTTAAAAATATGATTTAATGGAAATTGTGGGCTGTTATAGTTATGAAAATGTAAATATGATAAAGTTTAGGGGCAAAAGTATAATTGTTGCCATAGTGTAAATTTTGGACTAAATTGAATAATGCCATTAATGAATAAGTTAAATTGCTATTATAGATTGAGAAAACGAGGTTCGAAATTAGAATGAGAAAAAGACGAGTAATTGACGGTTAAGCCCCTTCTCGCTATCTTCATGACGAGGTAAGTTTGCATGTAAATAATGCATCATTAACTTATGTTTATATGCTTATATATTGTATGAATTGTGTAAATAATCAAATGAATGTATTTGATAAAGTTCGGTAAGTGATAAGTGAGGAAAAATCCTAGTTAAACCTAGGAATAGAATAGGATACGAGTGACATATCACTAGGAACCCAAGTGTGTGATTAAGTGATTAAGTGATGTCCGGGTGCTGGTCTAGTACGTATACCAGTGGCTAGGCAATCTTGCATTTATTGTTGTTACTCTTGTGTGAGCAGCACTGAGTAGTTACGTCCCGACCGTCAGCTTGTATGAGCAGACCCATGACTCACTCATGAATGAGCATATGTGTGAAATGTTATAAGTGGTAGTTTTGGCTACATATATGTGGCACTTACTTGTAAACCTTCCGTGTATCCGTTAGTATTCCAAGTGTTCAATGGGATTGTCAAAGGTGTGAAAGTGTATGTGGCTATGTTACGAATTAAGAGATACAGGTATGTACCTGATGGTTATAATTATTGATTACACGATATTATGAGTCTATTATTCCCATGAGAATGTTATTAGTGAAAGACTTGTGATTATTGATTTATGTTTGTGATTTATGAAATACATGGTAAGTTCAATTCATGTTGGTGAAATGGGCTTTTGGGCCAAATTGAGTTATCTTATAACATATTTTGTTCGCTCATAATGCATCGAATCTGAGTGGAAAGGAAGGGTTGGCATAATTGCCTATTAAATGGCTATAGGAAAATACGAATTTAAAACATTTGAAAGAAGTTAGAATAAATGCTTGAAAAGTGAATATTTTTAATTAATGTGCATGTTTGTTAGGAGGTTGGGAACGATCGAATAATAAAGCCAATAATGTGAGCCTTATGGCATCTTATTTTATCTTGTACTCTTATTGATGGTTTTAGATAAATGTTTAGTAATAAAACTCATAGGTTATAAGCTAAAACAAGTGATGATTATGAGATTTCTGATAACATTGTGTTATCCTTCTTTATATAAATCGTATGGTTAAGTGGTGTTCTAAGATGCTTATTATTTGCATATAAACTTACTAAGCTCTATAGCTTACTCCCTTTCCTTTCCCATATCTTATAGGATGGTACGCTAGCTCGGATTAGAGATCGCCAGAGATGCCATCACACTATCAAGTTATCATGTTGGGTAAATGAACATAAACCTTTGAGTCTAAGGCATGTATAGGGTCTTAGTCATTCTGTGTATGTGTTATTAAGGATTTGATTGGTACATAGCCATATGAATTGGCTTACATTGGCTAATTGGGTTGTAAACCTATTTATATGTACATGCATGAGTTATTGTCTTTGATGATGAGCGAATGCCATTTTCAAGCCAAGTTTGTGGATATTGATGGACAATTAATGCCATGTTAAATGCTATTGAGATGTATAAGTGTGTGAAGGAAGTTGAGGGTGGCAAATGGCTTGGAAAATAGCCTTAAAGTTGTCTACAAGGGTAGACACACGGGTATATGTCTAGGCCATATGTGACACACAGTCAGCCCCATAGGCATGTTGATAGGCTGTGTGTCCCCTACACCTTAGTTTTGAGAAACAGAATGTCCAATAGTAACACACGGGCAAAGACACGGCCGTGTGTCTCGACCGTGTGAAGGACACGGCCATAGGATATGGGCATGTGCCAACAGTGTGTGAAGTCTGCACTTATTTTACGAGATTTAATTCGTCACACGGCCTAGTACATGGGCGTATGGCTTGGCTGTGTGGTTTCATTTGGCTGATGACGTAATAAACAAAGAGTTACACAGGGTATGGACATGGCGTGTGTGACTACATTACCTACCTACAAGGGCGTGTTCCATATCCACACGGGCGTATGACCCTTGTTTAAGGAAAAATTTTTATAAGCTTGCAAAATTTTTGAAAGTTCTTAGTTTAGTCCCGAACTACTTCCAAAGTATGTTTTATAACTCGTTGGCTCATTTGAGGGATGATGTGAAAGAATGTGAAAAGTTTTAATTTGGATGGAAACTTCTGGCTCGAAATTGTACGTGTGTTTGTGTTTAAGTCCAGTAATGCTTCACACCCTATTCCGTAGTGGATACGGATAAGGGGTGTTACATTTAGTGGTATTAGAGCTATGGTTTAGTCAATTCTCGGACTAACATAGCGTATGTGAGTCTAGCTCTACATGCCATATTACTACCTGTGATAGTGTGATATGTCCCGATCTTGACGAAATTGTTTTGTTGAAATAGAAATACTTTCCAACAGAGCTACTTTCGATAGGGTCAGAAGTGATATTAAGATGTTTGAAAATGTGTTTGTGATGAGACGAAACTCAGAAAGGTAAGAACAAAAGTTCATGATATGTATGTGGTTAAGTACAAAATGAAATAACCATAAGTTGAGAATTATGGGTGAAATGTCATCGTTCCGGTTGTATGTTGAGTTTTGATGTATTATAGTAATTTTATGAAACAGATAGAATGTTAAATAAAAAAATGAAATGATATGACGTTTTGTTTTAAATACTTTAATGTTGCATGAATTGCATAATTGACCATGTGGATAATGTTTAATTGTACAAATGAGTTCAACGATAATTTGGTAAGTATAGAAGTCTAGTACGAACCCTAGAAACATTACAGGATACAAGGGTCATAACATCGAGGTTATTGAAATGTGATATTCCATGTAAGACCATATCTGGGATATGGCATCGGTATGGTAGTGCGTGTAAGGCCATGTCTAGGACATGGCATTGGTTCGAGATTTTGTGTAAGACCATGTCTGGAACATGGTCTCGATATAAGTTTTCATGTAAGACCATAGTTGGGCTATTGGCATCGATATCGGATTACATGTAAGACCATATCTAGGATATGGCATTGTACGACCAATGTATGACTCCCGAGTATCCTAAATGATTCTGAATGGTTCAACGAACCTGGTTTAAATGAGAGCGATAGTACATTTAAGGTAAGTAATGCAGGTACGTACAAAGTCCATATGACAATTGGATGGAAGAATGACGATAAATCTCTATGTGTTGTTTAGTAATGCTTTTATGGTAAGGTTACGATTGGGTAAGAAATGGCTATGAGAGTTTAGCAATGTTTATACCAAATTCCAATATAAAAAAGTGAAATGAAATGAAAGTTATATCGTGAAAAGCTCACCCATGTTTGTTCGATATCCATATGATGTTATGTGCCTAATTTATTTGATTAAGTGAATATGATGAGTAATCTTACTTAAAATTGATGGAATATGTGTTTATGTGCGTTAGTTTGAATAAGATAATTGGAAAGTTTGTGTAACATGAATATGTATGTTGATTTGCTTGAAGTGAATTATGTGATTGTGTAACACCCCTAACCCATATCTGTCACCGAAATGGGGTTACAAGGTATTACCGAACTAAACACAACATCCACACAGTCACATAATCACATAAGTCATATTTGAGTATTGTTATTTCTATATAAATCATAAGATATTGAGTTACACAGCATTTACAAATCACATTTCAAAATTTAATCAATTTCATAACAATTACAAGTATCACATTCATAAGTCAATAATCCTGATACTGAGATATACCAATAATCCCTAGTACACATCAAACTTTTATTTCCATAATAGAACTCGTGCACTTAGTAGAACTAAAACATATTTGGAATTAACAAAATAGCACCATGAACGAAATATCATTACTTAGATTCATTATAAACTTCTTACTTTACAAAAGCCCAATTTTACTATTCATTTGGTTATTTTATAAACTTCAACAGAATATAATTATGCTTATTATAGGCATATGCATTTGGCACCACAATGTGAACATATGAACTTAATCAAATCAATAATGGCATAATACAAAACTACTTGTGATTTCAATATAATAGTCATGTACAATATTAATAGATTCACTATCAATTAAGACAAGTTTTAAAGAACATAAAATGGTAAAATACTCAAAGTGCAAATAACCATGCGCATATACCAATTTTGCATGCAAATAATCATGGTTTCTTGTAATATAAAATACTATTCGTTTGGTCACTTCAAATGGGTTTTAGCCAAACACATCCAAACTAAACACTTATGGCTCATTTGCATAATACATCAAGTAGCAAATAACACATGACATATGATGGACTAATTTCCATATCAAATACCGCATAATCAAATCCATAATTTAAATATATCTCATGCATACATATATATAACTTGAATATCAATAAGGTTCACAAATATTCAAACATATATCATGATCAAATTATTAATTAAACATAACCAATTCATGTCATATAATAGCTCAACCTTCCTACATTAGCCGAATATAATCATCCATAAGTCCAAATACATCTCACGCATGCCATGAATTTTAACAAGGTCCAAATATATATATACTTGACCGAATTATCAATTATACTAATCCAAACCTTGTCATTATATCATTACAATTATATCACATATAAACCCAATGTAAATCTCAAACACCAAATACATCCATCATTTATATTAAATCATACCAACTTCTAATATTAATAAGCCATATTAACATCACTTCAATCCTATACCACAACCAAACATAAACAAATACCAAATCTCAAAGATCATTCAAACATATCAACATCTAACTTATGTCTCATAGTCGAATCCCATAAACCATTCACTTTTAACCAACCACATCAAGCATACTTAACTTCTAATTATAAGCCAAAGTCAAATAAACATATCATAAACACATACATCAACCATAACATTTAATCACTTCATGAAACTATAAATAGCAAAATAAACAAGCCATTTTTGCATGGCTTATATATATACATATCAAAATCAAACATATCCAAAAGATAGTATAGCCTATACATGCTATAGATTTCAAATTTAACTTTTGAAAGTACCGATAAATAGACGTGTAACGCCCTAGAAATATAGGGTTTTTAATTTTGCATGTAATGATTCAAATTGCATGTTTGGTGTGTTGAATGGATGATTGAGGTATGTTTTAGGAGTGTTTAAGAAGCTTGGGTTCAAATCGTGGCTTTTACAAAAATTTTAATTGTTGCTCTTTAATGAATTTATATTTATTTGTGCGTGATTTTTGTCACAAAAAGCCATATGGCTTGATGGCAAGTGGCGTGACTTGGCAACTGAGAGAGCTGGCATTCAAATATCATGGCAGGCAAGGAATATTTATTTTGCTACATGGACGGCAAGTGTTGGAAGTGGGTTCAAATTCTGCTGAGGTGGTTGTGGAATTGGTCAAAGAGAGAGAATTTAAGGATTTGATGATAGTTGTTATGGATGAGAGTGGAGTGATCATGGGACTGGATAGTGGAGTGTATCAAGGAGAAATCAGTGGAGTGAATTATGGAGTTTTCAAGGAGTTTGAGTGTGAGCGGAGTAGTGTCGAATTTGGGTGTCTAGCTACTTAGAATTTTGGCAGAGTTTTCCTTTGGTGTAGTTGCATTTCAGTTTCTTTTGACACTTTCTTCTTTTACTTTTTGCTTTCTGGCCAAATAACCTTTGCTTTCTGACGGCATAATTTGCATTTTTCTGACATCATTGGTAAGTCAAGTGCCTCTCTATACCTCTCGAGTTTTTCTTTTTTTGCTGAAGGGTGTCAATTGCTGAAACCTCCCATTTTCTTTTCTCATTTCCATATCTCCCTTTTACCAAAAATTAAACTCCTCCTCTTAATTCTACTTCATCTCCCCCTTCTAGCCGAATATAGTTTCCTTTTTCCCTAATCATTTCAATCTTTCTTTTGGTCTTCTCTGAGCCGACCGTCTCCTTCTCCTCTTCTTCTTCTCCTCTTTCAGTTTCTTTTCTGCCACTTAGTGTTTGATGATTGTTTTAGTGTGCTGGGTTGTGGTGGTTTAAGTTTCATAAGTATCCAGACAATTGATAAGTACTCATAAGACCCCTCTTTTGCTATTCGGTCATTTCAATATGTGTTCAATCTGTTTATTGAAACTTGGTTTTGGTGAAATCGAATGTTGTGTTTTCCTCTTATTTATTCTAACTTCAATCCTTATTCCTCTTCGCGGTGCAATATACGATGGTTCTAGGGATCTCGTGGTGTAAGGTGATCTTGAAGCCACAGGAACTTTACTGTCTCTCATGATTCATTAAGGTAAACTCGACATCTTGTTTTGGTATTGGCCGAATACCCAAATGGTTTATAGGGAAATAGTTATGAAGTGAAGTCGCGACTTTATTCTATCTAACAGAAACTAGCTTAATGTAGTTAATTGCTGGGGTGCAAGGGTTGGTTTTAGTCAACGATCTTGGAGAGATTATTTCCAGATCATCTAATCGTGGTAGGTGGTAATCGTTGCCTTATGGTTTAGTTCTTGAGAATGTTATTAGTTGAAAGACTGATTAATTACCTGGGATGAATTTAGGTTGGTGCTCAAAGGGGAGTTGCGTAGGCTTTCGGAAAAAGGTGTGTAATCGTACACCCAATATTGTTACTGTCAAACATTGGATAAAGGTGTGTAAACGCACATTGTTTTACTGCGAATCGGCAAAAGCTGAAAAACCAAAATGCTGAAACTTCAGCATTTACGCCTTGCGAGCATGCGAACACTCGTGGGGCAAATCGAGCCCACAAATCATGGGCGACAGATTGTAGAGGCCTCCATGTGCGTTTTCATGGGATTGGGTCGTTATGGGCCTCGTTGGGCCGAAATGGGCCGTGTGGGCCCAATGGGCTTGTGGGTTCCACACGGATAAAATCCCTAGTAAGTGATAAATAATGGAATAGGCTATGAAGGTCGTATAACCGTGATTGAATTCGAGCTAAGTGGGCCACACGACCGTGTGGGCCCACTTGGGCTTAGTAATGGGCTTTAGGCCCATTTACAATGTTTTGGCCATATAGTTTATCTGAGTCGCTTGAGGTGATGGAAGGCCTTCCCAGAGGTTGTTTATCTGTACCGAAACCCCAAACCCCAAAATTAATAAAATGACCAAAATACCTCTAAAGTGGTAAAATTATTATTTTACCCCTAATGGATGGAAATGACCATTATACCTCTAAAGGTAGGTTGATTGATGTGTGTATGATATTTATATGACTGATACTGAGTATAACATACTGCATACACGTTATATTATGACACGACATACTGCATGGGGTTAGGATTTTGATATGGAGGAAGTACTGTACTAGTGACTCTACCACGTATTTTCTATAACTGTTGGCTTTGCCACGTATTCTGATTCTAGTGGCTCTACCACATTTACTGTTATTAGCAGCTTTGCTCCGTTACTGTTAGCAGCTTCGCTGCATTATTAGTGTGTCGGCTGGATGGGTCGATTTAATCCCCACATGGTGTGTTGGTTGGTACAGGTGGTGTGTTGCTTGGATTGGAATGGGTTGCATATCTACACTGTACTGATTTCTGTATTGGGCTTGAGCCCACATTGTTACTGTATAGGGCTAAAGCCCAGACTGTTCTAATCCGAACTAGGGCTTAGGCCCAGATTGTTCTGCATGTACTGTTTACTGTTTGACTGATAGGGGATTACACACTGAGTTTTCACAAACTCACATTTTCTTTTAACTGTACAGGTAATCCCCAGCCTTAGACAATTTGGAGCCGCGAGGGACTCAGAGGTGGCCACACCATCACAAATGATTTACTTATGACTTTATATCTTTAAAGATTTTATATTTGGGCTTTAATTTTGTAATAAGTCCATTCTTGAGGATTTTAACTTTTATTTGAACTTTCTGATTTCATATTATCAACTGCTAGAGTAGGGAAAATTGAGTTTTCAAAATAATAACTATTTTCAAAGAAAAACTTACATTTTAACCTTAAGGTTCCCAACTAGAAAAGCTTGCGTGGTTTTGTTCAGACTAAAAACCAACGATAACAAAATTTGCAAACATCTTGGTAAGTTGTTTTCAAATTGTAACAACAAAATTTAGAAAATTTGCGCATGCAATAAAACTAAATGGGTTTAACTTAAACGTAGGATTTTTATCAACAAGTCTAGATTTTATAAAGCACTTCTATGTGACACGTAAGATTCGGTCATAACGTCTAGGCGAGGTTTGGGGAGTTACATTTAGTGGTATCAGAGCCAAGTTACAAAACTCGGCTGTGGAATGGGTTTTAAAAAAATATTTTCTAAAAGTTTATTTTAATTGACAACATTTTGAAAAGATTTTCTGAAAATTGATTTAAATAAATGGAAACATTTTAGAAGGTTCACAAGTGTGGCACACCAAGTCTCCGGTGCCAAATCTGTAAGTTCTCTTATACTGTTAGCTGTTAGACTAAAACTACTATAGATAGTAGGATTATACTGAAACTCTTAGGTTAAAGTAAACTGAGACTATAGAAAACTAAAAACTATAGGGGGATCTCGATCTGCGAAAATAAAACTATAACAGCTGCCTTCTCATAAAATATCTATTAATAATTACTGGAATAATGAACTGATTCATAAAAATTCTAAAACAGATTAAGCGTATATCGATATGAGTACAAGAGGTACTCGCGGAAGGGGTACACGAGGCCACGATAGAGGCCGAGGAAGTGCTAGAGTGGGGTCATCAGCATCAGGTCACATGCCTACTAGAGAGGCACTGGCCTCACTAGTAACAGAGATAGGGTCTCATGACCGATCAGCTGGGGATGATGTTCTATCCTAAGCAATGCTCCGCGCTCTAGAAAGGGTTGCTGGAGCGAGTACTAGATCAGTGGGCTGAGGGTCAATTTCTCAGCGACTCCAGTCAAATAGAGTGAAAATCTTTAGGGTTGTGTCTGGTGTAGCCCCAAATGTAGCAGAGTACTGGTTGGAGGCTACTGAGCGGATAATAAATGACCTTGATTGTACTGTGGAGCAAAAATTAAAAGGAGCAGTGTCCTTGCTGCAAGACGAAGCCTACCAGTGGTGACTCACCGTAAGAGAGGGTACGTAGGACGACCGTTTGACATAGGATTCTTTAAGGTGTCCTTTCAAGGGAAGTACGTGGGCACAAGTTATGTGGACCTGACCCAAGGGAGTAAGACAGTGGCAGAGTATGAGGCAGAATTATTGCGATTAAGTCGGTATGCTGGTGGGATTGTTGTAACTAAGTATGAATGCTGTGTGCGGTTTGAAGATAACCTCCAATATGAGTTATGTATGCTGATAGCTCTGTAGAGGGAGCGAGATTTTGCTACCCTGGTGGAAAAGGAAAAAAATTACTGAGGATGTGAAACGCTCTAAGCGCCAGAATTGCAAAAAAGATAGAGGCAAAAATAGGAGGGATTCAGGGCCTTTGGGTTCTTCTGGAAGGCCTATTAAGTAGGCCAGATTTGTTGGGCTAGTTCGAGCGGTTCCTGTTACTATGGTTAGATAGCAGACTTGCACAGATTGTGGGAGATCTCACCAGGATGAGTGCTGGAAAAGAACTAGGGCATGCTTCAGATGTGGATCCATGGACCATCAGGTTAAGAATTGTCCTCAGAGGCTGGGTCACATGCAAGCTGCAAAACAGAGGTTTTTTAAGCTAGTGAGAGTTGGTTAGCAGCCACCGAGAGGCCGTGTGCAGGCCAGAGGTGGTAATGGTATTGGACTAGGTCGTGAAGCACTGGGTAGAGGTGCTAGGAACACCAAGGTGAAGCAGCCAGCACTGGTCTATGCTGCTCGTTGACGAGAGGATGGTGACGCCCCTGATGTCATAACTGGTACATTTTTAATTCATAATGTACCATACACTGTTTTGATAGATATTAGGTCTACGCACTTGTATGTTGCTTGCACTGTGTCTGGGACGTTGGATCTTCAGTTTAAAAATACGGATAGTGAGGTGACTGTGATAAGTCCACTAGGACAGTCGGTTAGGGTAAATAAATTGTTCAGAGATGTGCCCTTAGATGTTCAAGGGGTTGTCTTTCTGGGGGAGTTGATGGAATTGTTGTTTAGTGAATTTGATCTTATTTTAGGCATGGACTGGCTAGTGAAACACAGTACGAATTTGGATTGCGCTGCTAAGCTATGGTGTTGAAGTCTACTGGGGATAAGGAGGTGGTCGTGATAAGGGAGCGAAGAGATTATTTGTCTAACGTAATTTCAACATTAAGGGCTGAGAAACTAGTTTGCAAAGGTTGCGAGGCGTTTTTAGCTTATGTCAGCAATTCTGATTCTGAAGATCCTTCTGTTGAAGATATTAGAACTATTAAGGAGTTTTCTGATGTATTCCCTGATGAGCTCCCTGGGTTACCTCCAAACCGTGAGGTCGAATTTGGAATTGAACTTCTACCGGAATAGTTCCGGTGTCTATCGGCCCTTATAGGATGGCACGAAAGGAGCTAGTGGAATTAAAAGCTCAGATTCAAGAACTACTGGACCGAGGATTTATTTGACCTAGTGTGTCTCCATGGGGAACACTGGTCCTATTTGTGAAAAAGAAGGATGGGTCTATGCGCATGTGCATTGACTACCGACAATTAAATAAACTGACCATTAAGAATAAGTATCCCCTGCCAAGAATTGACGATCTTTTTGATCTGCTTAGAGGAGCTTCGGTTTTGTCCAAGATCGACCTCCATTTTAGGTATCACCAATTGAGGGTTAAAGAGGTTGATGTCTATAATATAGCATTTAGGACTCGGTATAGTTACTACGAATTTTTTGTAATGCCGTTTGGGCTTATGAATACACCAGCAGCCTTTATGGACCTCATGAACTGAGTACTCCAACCCTATCTAGATTGATTTGTGGTGGTGTTTATAGACGATATCTTGGTGTATTCGAGTACTAAAGAGGAGCATGAGGCACATCTTCGAACTGTTTTGCAAATTCTGAGGGAAAAGTAGCTATACACGAAATTCAGCAAGTGTGAGTTCTAGCTGCGAAAAGTGATGTTTCTGGTTCACGTAGTGTCTACCGAGGGGATTAGGGTGGATCCTCGAAAAATTGAGGCCATACTGGATTGGAAACCACCTAGGACTGTATTTGAGATTCGAAGCTTTCTAGGTCTGGCTAGGTATTATAGACGTTTTGTTGAGGGGTTTTTTGTGATAGCTGCACCTCTGACTAAGTTACTGTGTAAAGGGGTACCGTTTAATTGGACTAATAAATAGCAAGAGAGTTTTGAGAAACTTGAAATAGTTCTGACTGAGGCCCCTATCTTAATACAGCCAGAGTCTGGGAAGGAATTTACTGTTTATAGTGATGCGTCGTATATCGGATTGGGTTATGTATTGATGCAAGAGGGTAAGGTGGTTGCTTATGTGTCTCGTCGGCTTAATCCTCACGAGGTGAATTAACCTACTCATGATTTGGAGTTAGCTGTGGTGGTATTCGCACTGAAAGTTTAGAGGCACTACTTATACGGGGAGAGGTGTATTATTTACACAGATCATAAGAGCCTCAAATACCTCCTTACTCAGAAGGAGTTGAATCTTAGGCAGCAAAGATGGATTGAGCTACTTAAGGATTATGACTGTTCGATTGAGTACCACCCTGGTAAGGCTAATGTAGTAGCGGACGCACTGAGCCGTAAGGTTGTAGCAGATTTGAGAGCAATGTTTGCTTGTCTCAGCCTGTTTGATGATGGTAGCTTGTTAGCTGAGCTTCAAGTGAGACCGACATGGACTGAGCAAATTAAGGATAAACAACTATTAGATGAATCACTAGTTCCTCGTTTCTGACAAGTTGAGAATGGAGAGACTGCAGATTTTTGGTTGAATAGTGAGGGTGTACTGTGTTTTCATGAGAGAGTCTGCATACCGAGGGATTTTGAATTAAGGCAGTCTATACTGCGAGAGGTACATAGTAGTCCATATGCTATGCATCCAGGTGGAAATAAGTTATACCAAGACCTTCATGAGCTGTACTGGTGGCCAGGACTGAAGCGCGAGGTTACTGAGTTTGTAGGTAAGTGCTTGACATGCCAGCAAGTTAAGGCTGAGCATCAACTGCCTTCTGGGTTACTGCAGCCAGTCAAGATTCCACTCTGGAAGTGGGAGAGGGTAACCATGGATTTCGTGACTGAACTACCCTTGACGCCTACTAAGAAGGATTTGGTATGGGTTATTGAAGACAGATTGATGAAATCTGCCCATTTTATATCAGTCCGTACTGATTACTCGTTGCAAAAGTTGGCTAAGTTGTATGTGGCTGAGATTCTGAGACTGCATGAGGTATCTGTTTCTATCATTTTTGACAGAGATCCTAGACTCACATTTTGGTTCTGGAAGAAGTTACACGAGGTACTAGGTACAAGGTTGGACTTCAGTATTGCATTCCACCCTCAGTCAGATGGTCAGTCAGAGAGGGTGATTCAAGTATTGGAGGACATGTTAAGAAGCTGTGTAATAGACTTTTGAGGTAGTTGGGAAGATTACTTGCCACTAGCAAAATTTGCATATAACAACGGCTACCAGTCTAGTATTTAGATGGCACTGTACTAGGCGTTATATGGTCGTATGTGTCGTACTCCTACCTGTTGGACTGAGCTGGGTAAGCAGCGAGTTCTGGGGCCAGAGTTAGTTTCTAATATCGAAGAAAAGGTAAAGTTGATTCGAAATCGATTAAAGGAAGCATCTGATAGGCAGAAGTTGTTTACATTGAAGCGTAAGGAGATTGAGTACTTTGTGGGAGATTATGTCTTTCTGAAAGTCTCACCGTGGAAAAAAATTCTGAGATTTGGGCGAAAGAGCAAGCTGAGCCCTAGATTTATTGGGCTTTACTGAGTACTGAAACGTGTGGGGCCAGTTGCCTATCAACTCGAGTTGCCTCTAGAATTAGACCTGATTCATGATGTTTTTCATGTTTCCATGCTGAGGCGATACCGCTTTGATCCCTCACATATAGTGCCGGTTGAGGAGATCAAGGTTAGGTCTGATCTGACCTTCGAGGAAGAACCAATGCAGATATTAGATCATGATGTTAAGGTGTTGAGAAAGAAATCTATCCTATTGGTCAAAGTCCTTTGGCATAATCACAGTTCACAAGAAGCCACGTGGGAACCTGAGGAAGCGATGCGCAGCAATACCCCCATTTATTCTGACTAGGTAAATTTTGAGGCCGAAATTTCTTTAGGGGGTAGAGTTGTAACGCCCCAAAAATATAGTGTTTTTCATTTTGCATATAATGATTCAAATTGCATGTTTGGTGTGTTGGATGGATGATTGAGGTGTGTTTGGGGAGTGTTTGAGAAGCTTGGGTTCAAATCCTGGATTTTGCAAAAATTTTAATTGTTGCTCTTAAACGAATCTGGATGCTAGTATGCAGGATTTATATTTATTTGCGCGTGATTTTTGTCACTAAAAGCCATATGGCTTGCTGGCAAGTGGTGTGACTTGGCAACTAAGAGAGCTGGCATTCAAATATCATGGCAGGCAAGGAATATTTATTTTGCTACATGGATGGCAAGTGTTGGAAGTGGGTTCAAATTCTGCTGAGGTGGTTGTGGAATTGGTCAAAGAGAGAGAATTTAGGGATTTGATGATAGTTGTTATGGATGAGAGTGGAGTGATCATGGGACTGAATAGTGGAGTGTATCAAGGAGAAATCGGTGGAGTGAATTGTGGAGTTTTCAAGGAGTTTGAGTCTGAGTGGAGTAGTGCTGAATTTGGGTGTCTAGCTACTCAGAATTTCGACAGAGTTTTCCTTTGGTGTAGTTGCATTTTGGTTTCTTTTGACACATTCTTCTTTTATTCTTTTGCGTCATGGCCGAATGACCTTTGCTTTCTAACGGCATAATTTGCATTTTTTTGACAATCTCTGGTAAGGCAAGTGCCTCTCTATACCTTTCGGGTTTTTCTCATTTTGTTGAAGTGTGTCAATTGTCGAAACCTCTCCTTTTCTTTTCTCATTTCCATATTTCCCTTTTACCAAAAATTAATCTCCTCCTCTTAATTCTACTTCATCTCTCCCTTCTAGCCGAATATAGTTTCCTTTTTCCCTAATCATTTCAATCTTTCTTTTGGTCTTCTCTGAGCCGACCGTGTCCTCTTCATCTTCTTCTTCTTCTCTTTCAGTTTTTTGTCTGCCACTCTGTGTTTGATGATTGTTTTAGTGTGCTGGGTTGTGGTGGTTTCAGTTTCATAAGTATCCTAACAATCGATAACTACTCGTAAGACCCCTCTTTTGCTATTCGGTCATTTCAGTATGTGTTCAATCTATTTATTGAAACTTGGTTTTAGGGAAATCGAATGTTGTGTTTTCCTCTTATTTATTCTAACTTCAATTCTTATTCTTCTTCGCGGTGCAACATATGATGGTTCTAGGGATCTCAGTGGAGTAAGGTGATCTTGAAGCCACAAGAACCTTCATGTCTCTCATCATTCATTAAGGTAAACTCGACATCTTGTTTGGGTATTGGCCGAATACCCAAATGGTTTATAGGGAAATAGTTATGAATTTAAGTCATGACTTTATTCTATCTAACAAAAACTAGCTTAATACAGTTAATTACTAGGGTGCAAGGGTTGGTTTTAGTCAACGATCTTGGAGGGATTATTTCCAGATCATCTAATCGTGGTAGGTGGTAATCGTTGCCTTGCGGTTTAGTTCTTAAGAATGTTAACAGTTGAAAGACTGATTAATTACTTGGGATGAATTTAGGTTGGTGCTCAAAGGGGAGTTGCATAGGCTTTCGGAAAAAGGTGTGTAATTGTACACCCAATATTGTTACTGTTAAAAACTAGATAAAGGTGTGTAAACGCACCCTGTTTTACTGCGAATCGCCAAAAGCCAAAAAGCCGCAATGCCGAAACTTTGGCATTTGCGGCCTCGCGAGCGTGCAAATACTCGTGGGGCAAACCGAGCCCACCAATCAAGGGCGACAAACTTTAGAGGCCTCCACGAGCATTTTTGGGGGCTTGGGCCATTATGGGCCTCATTGGGCTAAAATGGGTCGTGTGGGCCCAATGGGCTTGTGGGTCCCATACAGATAAAATCTGCGGTAAGTGATAAATAATGGAAAGGGCTATGAAGGTCGTATAACAGTGACTAAAATCGGGCTAAGTGGGCCACACGATCGTGTGGGCCCACTTGGGCCTAGTAATGGGCTTTAGGCCCATTTACACTATTTTGGCCATATAGTTTATCTGAGTCGCTCGAGGCGACAGGAGACCTTCTGAGAGGTTGTTATCCGTATCGAAACCCCAAAACTAGTAAAATAACCAAAATACCCCTAAAGGGGTAAAACTACTATTTTACACCTAATGGATGGAAATGACCATTATACCCCTAGAGGTAGGTTGATTGATGTGTGTATTATATTTATATGACTGATACTGAGTATAATATACTACATACACGTTACATTATGACATGACATACTGCATGGGTTGGGATTTTGATATGGAGGAAGTACTGTACTAGTGGCTCTGCCACGTTTACTGTTATTAGTAGCTTTGCTGCGTTACTATTAGCGGCTTCACTACAATATTGGTGTGTTGGCTCAGTGGGTCGATTTAATCCCCACATGGTGTGTTTGTTGGTACAGGTGGTGTGTTGGCTAGATTGGGATAGGTAGCATATCTACACCGTACTGATTTCTGTATTGGGCTTGAGCCCACACTATTACTGTATAGGGCTAAAGCCCAAACTGTTCTACATGTACTATTCACTGTTTGACTGATAGGGGATTACACACTGAGTTTTCACAAACTCACATTTTCTTTTAACTGTGCAAGTAATCCCCAACCTTAGATGATTTGGAGCCGCGAGGGACTCAGAGGTGGCCACACCATCACAAATGATTTACTTATAACTTTATATCTTTCAAGATTTTATATTTGGGTTTTAATTTTGTAATAAGTCCATTCTTAGGGATTTTAACTTTTATTTGAACTTTTTGATTTCATATTATCAACTACTAGAGTAGGGAAAATTGAGTTTTCAAAATAATAACTGTTTTCAAAGAAAAACATACATTTTAACCTTAAGGTTCCCAACTAGAAAAGCTTGCGCGGTTTTGTTCAGACTAAAAACCAATGATAACAAAATTTGCAAACGTCTTGGTAAGTTGTTTTCAAATTGTAACAACAAAATTTAGCAAATTTGCACATGCAATAAAAACTAAATGGTTTTAACTTAAACATAGGATTTTTATCAACAAGTCTAGATTTTAGAAAGCACTTCGATGTGACACGTCAGATTTGGTCATAACGTCTAGGCTGGGTTTAGGGTGTTACAAGACGATAGTGTGATTGACTTCACTCATGATCCCCGAGCCCGTAACTAGTTTCCAAAATCTATAAAATAGAGAAAAATTTAAACACATAGAGTAAGCTAACATAGCTTAGTAAGTCATAAGCAATTAAACAACTCAATTACATTAATAGATCAATATAGTACAACCAACTTATACTATCATGAATTAATTCATCTAGGCCGAATATACATGTAGTTACTAA
This sequence comes from Gossypium stocksii, assembly GCA_020496765.1. Lineage (NCBI taxonomy): Eukaryota > Viridiplantae > Streptophyta > Magnoliopsida > Malvales > Malvaceae > Gossypium > Gossypium stocksii. Next base: position 33,900,897 of record CM035627.1, read on the forward strand.
CATAGCTATCTTTCATTTATAAGGTCACTTGCACATTCTTGACTGAATATATATTCATAGATATACATAAGCTTATAAATCACAACTATGATATCACATATAATACAATTTGGCCAAATATACATTTTCATAAATACATAAACTTTCATTTTCATCTTATATACTTTGTATCACAAATACAATAGCTAACTTACCTTGTTTCATAAGAACAATTAACTATCACATGCATGTTCACTTTAGCTCGATTACACATTCGATCATAATTTATCATTGCTCGTTAAACTTTCGAAAATTGAATAGGATACTCGGATAATCACACATATCGTACAATGCCAACATCCCAAATGTGGTCTTGCATGTAATCACATATCGATGCTACTGTTTCAGACAAGGTCTTACACGAATCACAAATATGATACCGATGTCCTAGACATGGTCTTACATGCAATCACATATTGATGCCAACGTCCAAGACATGGTCTTACACAATAACACATATTGAAAATCCTATGTCATGACATATGTATCCTAGCTATTCCTAGGGTTCATACGGGGCTTGTGGACGTCGTAACTCAAACGAATCAAACTCGAACACATTATTCCCATGCATATTCACATTTGGCTAACATAATTACATACTCATAAAATTCAAATAAGCATATTAAGTTCACATATAATCAACATTAATAGCGTTTAATTCCCTATAGACTTACCTCTAACATCGATAAACGATATACAATAACTATTTAACTATTTTTGTTTTCCCCTGATCGAAGTCTGATTTCTTTGGTTCTTGATCTATACATTTTCAAATTAAGCTCATTCAAACACCATTTCATTCAATTTAATCCAAAAACACATAAATGGGTAAATTACCATTTTGCCTTAACATTTCACACTTTTTACAAATTAGTTCAAATTGCACAAAACACAAAACATGCAAAATTTGCATATACCATGCTTAGGCCGAATGCTACCCATGTTCATAGAAGTCCATACATTTTGTTTATTTCACATTTTAGTCCCTCAATTTACCATTTATGCAATTAAGCCTTAATTACTCAAATTCATCAAAATTTCTAATACAAAACTTGTTAATTTATCACATATCTTTTAATTTCCAGCATCAAACAACAAAAATCACAAGCTTTCAATAATGGAAAAATACAAAATAATCATCAAATTCAAAAATTGAGACATGGGCTTGATAACTAACATAGCAACGATCTCAAAAACGTAAAAATTATCAAAAACCAAACAAAAACTAACCTTTAATCAAGCTTGGTTATGGCCGAATGTAGCTAAACTCTTTTCTTTCTTTTTATTTTGTATTTTTGGCTATGTATGAACTAAAATGCATGGCGTTTTTGTTTTATGTTTTATTATACATTATATTATTTAACAAATTACTAAATTAACCTTTGTAAAATTATTTCCATTCCACTAACTAATGGTTAAATATGTACATGCATAATTCTATTGGTTTAATTGCATCATAAACACCTCATATTAAAAAGACAACAACAATTCGGCCCTTACAAATTAAGCCATCAAATTTTCATTTTACGTGATTAAGCCTTTTTAATTAATCGAACACTCAAATGACGAAATTAAAACACGAAAAATTTCACACACAATAATTCATACATATTAACATAAAAATAATATTAAAATATTTTTTGACTCAGATTCGTGGTCCCGAAACCATCGTTTCAATTAGGGTCTAAACTAGACTGTTATTGATTGTGATAGTATTATGTGGATGATGAATGCTAAGTCATATGTGTGTATTTATGAGAGTCAAATTAGAGGCTTTACGACCTCACCCCTTTAACAATGTGGTATTTTATAATAAGGTTTCACGAGATTTATGTTGAATGAACTCACAAGTGTGAGACTAAAGAGCTCAATAGAGGAATAACTAATAATGCAGATAGAGTTGAGAATGGTTTGGCAAATGAACTCAGTTTGAAAGATATATCAAATTATTTTAAAGATTATTCAGATTACACAATGTTACTGTTAAAGAAAAAGTTAATCTCGACAAATCGACTTATTCAGATATGATGTCTAAAGTATGTGTATGCTGAAATTTTCCCAAATGGGTTTTTGTTAGTGAATGGAATAATATGAGACTATTGATGACAGAATTAGTCAGAGAAATGGTAATTGAGTAGTAAAGATGTCTGTGTGTGAAAGTTAAGTTGAAATGAATATGATGATCTTTTTTGGGTATTCCATATATTCTTTTATCCTCAAAGATATGTGTGTGATTGTTTTTTGATGAAGTTCTTATGTTGTGAGAATGCTAGCTAACTATAATGTTAGACAGAACTTTTGTTGGTCTGGTTGTTCATGACTAGCATTTCTTTATCTCTTCGGAATTCTATTATAATATGTTGGAATGAAGTTGATGGTAGAAATTTATGTGAGGCTATTCTTATGTTACTATTGATTATGGTTTTGTTTTATATATGTGGGAAATATATTATCTTTGTTATGATGGAAGTCTAGAGTTGGTAAGCAGTGTTTTTCTTCTGGCTTTCTCTGAGGAATTATTAAGATCTTTATTCTCTTCTTATGAGTTGTATTCTCAGACTTCCGGTATGGTATCGTATCTTGAATTTCTTTATCTCAATTTTTCTATCATTCTTATTTCGTGAATTATCAACCATAGCTTATCTTTAAAGTGTGTTCTTCAGCTTGTGATAACTATGTTTATTATGATTATGCTTCTGGTTTGATCATAGAAACATGGTGATTCTAGTATATGGATTTCTCTAATTTTCGTATAAGGAATTGACATCGGCAAAGGTATAAGTGGTGAAATCGCAAGCTCTAATTTTTATGATGGATTTCTTTTCTCAGGTAAGTTAACTAAAGTCAATGCATTCAATCGAGATATCCTTACTACTTTGAGCTAATGCGATCGTAAAGGTCTTTGATTAGCATGGTAAGAGAATTTTGAAAGATTATGTGTTTGAGTTGTTTTAATAGCATAAAGAAAGGAGCATTTTGTTATGTTATTATTTGATAGTCGAAACTGACTTTGTTGTTTTTATCAGAGTGAGCTAGTCAGTTGAAATGTGATTTGAGTTATATATAGTTAAAGTATCCTCAGTTATGGTAAAAAATTTTGTGCATTCACGAGTATATCGATGGACAGTCTGAATGAAGGATTGATATTCTAGTGAATATGATACCGAGATATACCTATTAGATAATTTCTAATATGATGATGTTATTATGAATTAAAGCAATTCTGAATGATATGGTTGTCACATTTATAAAAATTTGGATGGTCTATGCACGTTAGCAAGTTGAAAACAGTTGAAGATATTATTAACCGAAGCTCTAATTCTGAGTTCAGTTTGAATTGAGTAATGAATTTATGATTTTTTAGTGATGCACTATTGAACAGATTGGAATGTATTTTATGACAAGAATGTAAAGTAATAGTACATGCTTTCAGACGGTTAAAGTCTCACTAAAAGATTTGTTCGACGAGCGATTTAGAGTCGGCCGCGACTATTTCTATGTTGAGAGATTGATAGCATTGTATGTTTGACGAAAAATTTAATGTGCTTCTTGATTCTGAGAGTATTAAGTACCTAATGTGCAGAAAATTTGAAATTAAGGCAACATTGATGACTTAGACTATTGAAAGATTGTGAATAGTTAACAAATAACCTTTGGAAAGTAGATATGGTTGCAAATGATTGAATAGGAAGCCTTTATTCATTTTGTGAGTGTTTGTAACATCTCGAATTAGGGCCTAGTTGAAATAGTGGTTTTGAGACCACAAATCTGAAGTAGAAATATTTGTTTTATGATTATTTTGAGGTCCATGACATGTTTTCATTATTGTGTGAAAGTTTCATCAAGAAATTTTGTGAATAAGTGCCCAATTTAACTTTTAAGACTAAATTGCAAAAGTTGTAAAATATTATATTCTAGAAGCTTTGGGGTACTTAATTGAAATGCATGTGTAAATTAGAGGTCCTTATTTAGTAAATAGACTATTTTATGTCATAATGGACAAAAATGGACATGGAAGGGAAAAATCTCAACGAAGGGCCTTAAGGGCATTTTGGTCATTTAGTTAATAAATTAATAAAAAGGGAAAAAGAAAGCAAAAATGTGCTCATCTTCTCCATGTGATAGCTAAAAATCCCTAAGAAGCCATAGCTAGGGTTTTTCAACTTCCAAGCTTCATAGTAAGTACATCTTAGCCTCGTTTTTAATGCTCTTTACATTTTTGAAACCCTTGTAACCCGATTTACCTATTTCTTGCCATATTTTGAGCTAGGGTTCATGTTCAAAAATTAACCCATGGGTGGCATGCATGTATTTTGATGTTTAATGAAGGAATATGAGAGTTTGGTGTCTGATAAACATCTTTTACTAAGTGATTTTTCATGAAAACACCTAAAAATGACCTTTTTATAAAAGTTGTAAAATCAATAGATTTGAAGGAAAATGTGGGTTGTTATTAGCACATGTTAGGTTCAGCTAGGCTTGGGTAATAAAGAAAATGAGTACATTTCATTTTACGAGCCTAGAGACTAATTTGTAAATATGTGAAAGTTTAGGGGCAAGATTGTAATTTTGCCCAAGTATGATTTATGGACTGATTTGAACAATGTGATCATTAAATAAGTGAAATTTGCTATTATAGATCAAGAGGAAAGAGGTCCGAACCTAAATCGAGGGAAGAACAAAGTTGAGGACTAAACCAAATAGTTAGTCATATTTTGTTACCGAGGTAAGTTTCTGGGTAAATAATGCAACAGTACTTCACTTTGTATTTAATAATTTAATTTTCACATGATATGTATAATTGTTTTATGAATTTTGGTTTACAATGACTCGATGAAGACGTAACAAGGTTTAAAGTTTTAAAATCCCAGTTGAACCTTAGGAATCGATAGGATACAAATGTCATGACATTAGGGTTATGTGTGATACCATGTAAGACCATGTCTGGGACATGGCATTGGTATCGATATGTGATCCCATGTAAGACCATGTCTGGGACATGGCATTAGCATCGATATGTGATCCCATGTAAGACCATGTCTGGGACATGGCATTGGCATTGATATGAGATCCCGTATAAGACCATATCTGGGATATGGCATCGGCACTAATATGTGATCCCATGTAAGACCATGTCTGGGACATGGCGTTGGCATCCTACCATGTATATGAGGTTTCCTGAGTATCCTTTAGTATTCCAAGTGGTTCAACGGGTAACCCAAAGAGTATGCCAAAGAAAAGATAGGTATGTACATGAAGCTCATAGCTATTGAGTTTATGAATTGATGAGATCTCGATAAGAGGTGAATGAATAAATCATGACTATGAGATTTACGGTATACTATAAAATTGATGTGAGTAAAGATGTATCCATGATATTTAATGATATTTGTGATAAGTTATAAATATGTTATGTGTGTGATGTTGCATGATTAATGTTGTTATTTATTTACATGAAAACTTACTAAATGTTATGCTTACTCCCCTTTCTTTACCATTTTCTTATAGTATCGCCAAGCTAGCTCGAGAATTGAAGGACGTCAGAGGCTCGACTACACTATCACTATCAATTGGAATATTTGGGTATAGCTAGCCTTTTATTTTGAGTATGGCATGTATAGGGACTTGGTCTTTTTGTCATGTGTTATATTGGTTTAGCCAAATATACTGGCTTATGACGATACTTAATTCATTTTGTATAAGGAAAATTGATATTGGCTAATGTTGATTACAAGTATTATGGCATGTTGATGCGTTTCATGGATCTGGTAACTTGCATGGCTTAAGTTGTTGAGTATGTGATTGTTAAGTATGCTAGAAATGTAGTGAGAGTGATGTGATGATGTCTTAGTTGTGGACATGTTGGTTGCCTAAATATGCCATGAATTATACCAATGCTTTGGTGCTTGTGTGTTTATGTTTCAAGGTGGCAATTGGCTTGGTAAATAGCCTATATATTGTCCACATGAGTAGACACATGGGCGTATGTCTAGGCCATGTGTGACACATGGTCAACCCCATGGGCGTGTGAATAGTCCATGTGTCCCCTGCACCTTACTTTGTAAGAAACAAAATGCCCAGTATGGAGCACACGGGCAGAGACACGGGCATGTGTCTCAGCCGTGTTGTAACACCCCAAACCCGGCCTAGACGTTAGGGCCGAATTTGGCGAGTCACATTGAAGTGCTTTTCGAAAACCATGTTTTTATTGAAAACCCTTTTTACTCTTTAAAAACTTCTTGCCATTTAAAACTTGTGTAAAAACCCCAGTCTACGTTAATTTATTTTGAAAATGAGGTTCATTGGAAAGTTATTCCTTTTGGAAATATTAGTTGTTGAGGAATCTTAATCAAAAAGAGTCGATTTATGAAAACGTGATGTTTAGAAGTTAAGTCGCGAAACCATTTCGAAAATGTTGCGGAAAGGTAGTGATTTGGAAACCGTTATCTTTTGAAAACACGTCTTTCTCCTACATCTAGTAGTTGTACATCAAAGCGAATTAAAATCCCAAAAATAAAAATAAAATCCGAGAGGCCTTATTACAACCCAAATCAAAATCAAAGAGCTTAAAAGTAAATAAGCGTAAATGAAAACAAAAACAGTTGTGTCGCCATCTCCGAGTCCCTCGCAGCCCCGATGCTCCTAATGCTAGGGATTACCTGAAAGGTTAATAAACGGGGTGAATATATGAAAACTCAGTGTGTAACCCCCTACTATATAAAAACAATCAGTCGTACAAAAAGCAGTAACAATCTGGCCCAAAGCCAATTACAGAATACAATGACAAATGAGCCTTAGCCCATTACAAATTCGAAAACAGAACACATGTGGGCCTAAACCCAAAACATTATCATTTGGGTCACAACCCATATCAGAATCAATTGGGCCTAGCCCATATCAGAACAGAATCAAGATGTAGTATGTATGATGCATGTTATGTGTTAACCCCATCCAACCCTGCACTTGTCTCCGTCCAACCTTACACAGTCTGTGGGGATATAATCAACCCACCCATCCAACACACCAAGCTTAGCATCGGTTGCAGCACTAAGTCAACAAAATGGCTCAAAGCCATAGACAGAATAGCTTAAGGGCGTAAGTATCGCAGCAATGCTGCCAAATAACAAAATAGCTAATAGCCATAAGCAGAAAGGCACAAAGCCATAGTAGTATGTGTGGCACAAAGCGATCTATAATCGGCACAAAGCCATCCATCACGGAATACAATAGGCACAAAGCCCTCAATCACGGTTACATAATTGGCACAAAGCCTTAATTAGGTTGGCACAGAGCCATAATCAAAATAAGTGGCATACAACTATTGGTAAAATGACCGGTACTCAGCCATCGATTGGTCTACAGTCGTCTCGGGCGACTCGTGCGGCCTTATCAAATTAATATAAATGTATGACTTTTAAGCCTTTGGTGGGTCCATCGTCGTCTCGGGCAACCCGTGCGACCCTATCAGATTAGATCTTCCTCTGTACAATATCCCAACCCATGCAATATGATATGTATGCAGAATGTCATGCTCATAACCAGTGACCCAATCACAGTCATACAGTTACAGTCAAATCAGTCAAAACATAGCCCAAGTTAGTCTTTTACCCACAAGGGGAAAAACAGTCATTTTGCACTACAAGGGTATTTCGATAATTTTACACTATAAGGGTATTTCGGTAATTTTGCACTATAAGGGTATTTCAGTAATTTTGCACTATAAGGGTATTTCGGTAATTTTGCACAAGGGTATTTTGGTAATTTTGCACTACAAGGGTATTTCGATAATTTTTCACTACAAGGGTATTTCGGTAATTTTGTACTACAAGGGTATTTTGGTAATTTTGTAATGTAAGGGTATTTCGGTAATTTTGCACTATAAGGGTCTTAACGACCCAACAGAAGGTTCACTGCCACCTTAAGCGACTAAAGCAACCTAAACAGACTTAACGGTGCAAATGGGCCTAAGGCCCATTATTTGACCCAAGTGGGCCCATACACTCTTATGGCCCAATTAGCCCATAAATAGCCTCAGCTATACAAATGACACAGTCCGAACCAATAATAGCCACATAGCATACATTTCGTCTGTGTGGGGCCCATAGGCCCATTGGGCCCATTTTGGCCCAACGCGGCCCAAATCAACCTAGACCCATAAAAACACTCATGGTGGCCTCAACCCTTCGACGCCCATGTTCGTGGGCTCGATTCACCTCACGTGCGATCGCACACTCGTGTGGTATCAAATACCGAAGTTCTGGCTTTTGGGCTTCTGTCAATCAACAGTTTGAGTGGTGCGTGTACACACCTCGATGGAGAGAAAACGCCGTAGCCCACACGCGAAGAACCTATATTTGAATAAGATACTCGGTTAGCCATTCGATTAATGAGATTTAACAAGCCTTTTTAATACTGAAACCGAACCCAAGATTAATACCTACCTTGGCTAAATTGGCTTATACCTCCTAAGCCATTTGATTATGAATCGACCACACCTCCTTGTGGTTTAACTATACCACAATCATCATTAACTATCAACATCTACTAACCAAGATTAAACAAATACTATCTTAAGAAAACACATGGCCAACACGAGAACTAGCCATTCGGCCATATTTGAAAACACATCACTACTTACCCCTAACAATCGGCTAACAAATAGATCGAAATTCGTCAACCTCAAGAGAAGAACAGATTTGGCACTTCAGAGGCTGGAGAAACAGATGGAGAAAAGAACAGATTAGCATTCGGCTTACACCCTTCTTAAGATCAAAAGAAATGGCGTTGAGGGGAAGAAGAGAAGTTCGGCTATGACATTTGGCCAATAAACCAACTAATCTTATCAACATAGATTGAAGCGGATGGGGAGGGAGAGAATCGATCAAGAACAGCAATCAAGAGTCGACCGAAAAGAAGAGAATTAGAAGAGAAGAAGCTTAATATTTGGTGTAAACAAGGCTTAGGAAAAAATCAAGGTTGATAAGCGAGATAAATGAAAAGAAAGGTGTTTTCCGGTTATGAGTCAAAATGAGAGAGTCGGCTTTTGAGTGAGAAGTAAAATAATCACGATTTAGCAGAGAAAAGGACAAATCTCAGCACAAAAGACTGCATGGAAGTACCAAAAAGAAAAGAAAGCACAACACCACTCAGAAAAAACCCCAAAATGACAAAATACGGCGCTAATTACTACCTTAAGCCGAATTTGCCCTACACACCAACACCCATAATCGATTGCAACTCTCCAATTCAAATCCCTTGATTTTCTCCTTAATTAATCATTCCCCTTATCTCTCCTAGAAATCCTCCACAACCAACTCCCAAGACCAATTCAAACTCTCATCCAACAGAGTTTAAATCTACTGCAAACTCTTGCCAACCCAAGTAGCAAAATAATCATCCCTTGCCTGCCATGGGATTTGAACTCCAACTTCCTCATAATGCCAGCCACGCTACTTGCCACCAAGCCACAATGCATTTTTGTGTCATAAGACAAATACAATTAAATATAAAGCCTATGGGCCAAATTCCAGGTTCCTTTAAAAGAAAAACCAAAATAAATTGCAAGAGCCAAGACTTGAACCCATGCTCCCTTACAACCTTAATGATGCCGCAACCACTAGACCACATGCTTTCTTTGTGTCATTTTTTTAACAAAATAATTTAAAAGGCCTCCTTCCACGCATCCAGGGTTTTATTCACTTAAAACTAAATTTTTTGCTGAAGCCGAGGTTTGAACCCAAGACTTCTCCAACACTTCTCAGTGTCCTTAACCACTGAAACAAGCCTTCATTTTATGTCACCTCTTGCATAATAAATATACATGTGCCGACTTCCTAACGCTCCCCAAGCTCAAGGCCTATTTCTTCTAGGCCCAAAATCAGGGCGTTACACGTGTGAAGGCCACGGCCTGGAACACGAGCATGTATTAGGCTGTGTGAAAACTATTTTAGCTTTGAAATGAATAATAATTCAACACGAGCCTAGCACACGAGCTTATGGCTTGGCCATGTGGTTTCATTTAGTTGATGATGTCATAAACGAAGAGTTACATGTGGTACAGACACAAGCATGTATGACCACACGGCCTATCCATACAGGCGTGTCCTATATCCACACGGGCGTGTGACCCCTGTTTTGATGAAAAATTTTCTAAGTTTTCCAAAGTATTCGCTTTAGTCCCGAACCACACCCAAAGTATATTTTAAGTCTCATAGGCCCACTTAAGGGACAATGTGCATGTGTTTGAATGATTTTTAAAGATGAATGAAGTTTTATGACTCGATTTTGCATGAATGTTTATGTCTAAGCCCGATAACGCCTCGTATCCTGTCCCGGCATCGAACATAGGTAAGGGGTGTTACAGTGTTGGTTTATTTGTTAGAAATCTGAATCTAAATAAATTGAAAGCTAAAGCAATGTCTACATTGCAAGATTGAGAATTTCAGGAATGTGATAGTGAGTGGTAAATTAAATGAGTACAGTGTGTGACGAGTTTGATTCTGATTTCTGCTATTGTTATTTTGAGATAGAACTCGCACAAGGATTATTCAAGTGAATATGGGAAATGTTGTGCCAAACCCAGAAGTAGCTTAATTGTTCATTCGGAAAGTAATTCAGACCTTTTCCGTTTTAAAGTTCAAAGGTGATTAGAAAGAGATATACGAGGTTGATTTAATTTGTAATTCTAAGGAATTAGTGGAAGTAGATTATGAGAGTTGAAAGTAATTTATTCTGGTAGGATTTTCGGGGACAAAAATCTCTAAAGGGAGAGTTGTAACAACTCGATTTTGGGCCTAGTCAGAATAGTGATTTTGGGACCACAAATTCGACAAGGAAAAATTTATTTTTATTATATTTTTTATGGTCTGCAATTTCATGGAATGATTTCGTGAAAATCTCATTCAAAAATTTTGACGTTTGGGCACTCAATTTAGTGAAAATGACTAAATTGTAAAAAGTGAAAAACTTGTGTTCTATATGATGAGGGAGGTAATTGTGAGGAGTTCTTAAATTAGAGGCGCTTAGATTGTAATTAGACCATTAATTAAATTGTTGGACAAAAATGGACATGAAATAGGTGAAATGGGATTTTTTAAGTCAGGGGCATTTTGGTCATTTAGTAATTAAATGACTTAATAAACAAAATAAAAGCCAAATTTTGTTCATTTTTCTCCTCCATGGCTGAATATAGCAAGAGAAGACATGGCTAGGGTTTGGCCAAGCTTCCAAGCTTGATGGTAAGCCCGTTTTAGCCCCGTTTTTAATGATTTTTACGTTTTTAAAATCCTTGTATCATGACCTACCTATTTTACCACTTATTTGAGATATGATGAAGGTCTAGGGTTTGAACCATGTTAGAAATTTGTGTATTTTGATGATTAATGGAAGATTATGCATGTTTATGGTTAGAGAAACAACTTTACTAAGTGATTTTCAATAAAAATGCATAAAAGGACCTAATTGTAAAAGTTATGAAACATGTGTTAAAAATATGATTTAATGGAAATTGTGGGCTGTTATAGTTATGAAAATGGTTCAGCTAGGCTTGTATGTCAAAGAATTGAGTACATTTCATTTTACGAGCCTAAGGATAAAAATGTAAATATGACAAAGTTTAGGGGAAAAAGTGTAATTTTTGCCATAGTGTAAATTTTGGACTCAATTGAATAATTTGATTAATGAATAAGTTAAATTGCTATTATAGATCGAGAAAATGAGGTTCAAAATTAGAATGAGAGAAAAACGAACGGTTAAGCCCCTTCTCGCCATCTTCGAGACGAGGTAAGTTTGTATGTAAATAATGCATCATTAATTTATGTTTATATGGTTATATATTGTATGAATTGTGTAAATGATCTAACGAATGTATTTGATAAAGTTCGATAAGTGATAAGTGAGGAAAAATCCAGGTTGAACCTAGGAATAGAATAGGATACGAGTGACATGTCACTAGGAACCCAAGTGTGTGATTAACTAATTAAGTGATGTCCAGGTGTTGGTCTAGTACGTATACTTGTCAGCTTGTGTGAGCAGCACTGAGTAGTTACGTCCTGACCATCAGCTTCTGTGAGCAGACCCGTGACTAGCTCGTGAATGAGCATATGTGTGAAATGTGATAAGTTGTAGCTTTGGCTACGTATATGTGGCACTTACGTGCAAACCTTCCGTGTATCCGTTAGTATTCCGAGTGTTCAATAGGAATGTCAAAGGTGTGAAAGTGTATGTGGCTAAGTTACGAATTAAGTAATACAAGTATGTACCTGATGGTTATAATTATCGATTACACGATATTGTGAGTGTATGATTCCCATAAGAATGTTATTAGTGAAAGACTTGTGATTATTGATCTATGTTTGTGATTTATGAAATACATGGTAAGTTCGATTGACGATGGTGAAATGGGCTTTCGAGCCAAATTGAGTTTTCTTATAACATATTTTGTTCGCTCATATTGTGATGCATCAGATCTAAGTGAAAATGAAGGGTTGGCATAATTGCCTATTAAATGACCATGGGAAAATATGAATTTAAAACATTTGAAAGAAGTTAGAATAAATGCTTGAAAAGTGAATATTTCTAATTAATGTGCATGTTTGTTAGGAGGTTGGAAACTATCAAATAATAGAACCGATAATGTGAGCCTTGTGGCATTTTATTTTATCTTGTACTCATATTGATGGTTTTAGATAAATGATCAGTAATAAAACTCATAGGTGATAAGCTTAAACAAGTGATGATTATGAGAGTTGTGATAACATTGTGTTATCTTTCTTTATATAAATTGTATTGTTAAGTGGTGTTCTAAGATGCTTATTATTTTTATATAAACTTACTAAGCTCTATAGCTTACTCCCTGTCCTTTCCCATATCTTATAGGATGGTACGCTAGCTCGGGTTGGAGATCGCCAGAGATGCCATCACACTATCAAGTTATCATGTTGGGTAAATGAACATAAACCTTTGAGTCTAAGGCATGTATAGGGTCTTAGTCATTCTGTGTATGTGTTATTAAGGATTTGATTGGTACATAGCCATATGAATTGGCTTACATTGGCTAATTGGGTTGTAAACCTATTTATATGTACATGCATGAGTTATTGTCTTTGATGATGAGCGAATGCCATTTTCAAGCCAAGTTTGTGGATGTTGATGGACAATTAATGCCATGTTAAATGCTATTGAGATGTATAAGTGTGTGAAGGAAGTTGAGGGTGGCAAATGGCTTGGAAAATAGCCTTAAAGTTGTCTACACGGGTAGACACACGGGCATGTGTCTAGGCCGTGTGTGACACACGGTCAGCCCCATTGGCGTGTTGATAGGTTATGTGTCCCCTGCACCTTAGTTTTGAGAAACAGAATGTCTAATAGTAAACACACGGGTAGAGACATGGCTATGTGTCTCAGCCATGTGAAGGACACGGCCATAGGATATGGGCGTGTGGCTTGGCCGTGTGGTTTCATTTGGCTGATGACATCATAAACAGAGAGTTACACAGGGTATGGACATGGGCGTGTGTGACCACACGGCCTACCCATACGGGAGTGTCCCATATCCACACGGACGTGTGACCCCTGTTTAGGGCAAAATTTTTATAAGCTTGGAAAATTTATTGAATTTCTCGGTTTAGTCCCGAACTGCTTCCAAAGTATGTTTTGCGTCTCGTAGGATCAGTTTAGGGACGATGTGAAAGAATGTGAAAAGCTTTAATTTGGATGGAAACTTATGGCTCAAAATTGTACGTGTGTTTGTGTTTAAGTCCGATAATGTCTTGTACCCTATTGCACGTGGATACGAGGAAGGGGTGTTACACGTGTCTCTGCCCGTGTGCTCAATTCTGAGCATTCTGTTTCTCAAAATTTAGGGTGCAAGGGACACATGGCATAACCACATGTCTATATTACCAGGCCGTGTGTCACACATGGTCTAGACACCCGCCCATGTGTCTGCCCTTTGTGGACAAAATAAAGCCAATTCTAGCTTCATTTCTTACTGAAAATCACACCCAAGTCCTGCACTTGAAACACACATCCAATACCAACCATTTCAAGCATTCAAAGTAAGCAAATTCCATCATTCATCATGGCATACCATTTCATGCATGTGTGTTTATAACTTACCTTGATTTAACTTAGGTATTAACAACATTTGATCTCATGTACTTAACATATCACATGTGAATATATCATAATAATGTACTTAACATATATTTAGCTACCATAGCATGGCATTACAAGTATATCAAAACAACCATTTCTAGTCATTCCAATGGCTAGATTACGAACATCATTATCAAGCCACTAATGGTCAAGTTGTCCTATACATGCCATTATACTAAAAGGATTTAACTATATATATATACCCAAAATAAGCTAGTTGATAGTGTGACGATGCTCCAACAATCTTCCAACCTTCGCGAGCTTCCGACCACTATAAAATGGGAAAAATAAGAAGGAGTAAGCATTACATGCTTAGTAATTTCGTATAACGAAAAACTAAACTTACCAATCCCGTTTATTAAATCTAAGCATATAATATCATATTTTCCATCCATTAGCAAAACTTCCTAAACACATGCATTCAATCAAACATGTTAGTCACCAAAATATTCAAATCAATCAAGCAAATATAAATGAGCTCATCATGCAATACTCTTTCAAGTCATTATCGTTTCATCTCATTTTCTCATAACATGTCAAAAGTTGTGTCCGTTGAATCATTGAAATTTCGATGAATGCTCAAGTGGTACACTCGAGGTGTATGATTTAATAACCCATAAATTCTTTTTCGAGAGTACCCATTAGGGCATTTAATCAAGGAAACACTCTCGAGCCACATATCGTATAATAGGATTACCAGTACAGGCTAAATCCTTTATACATATCGTGTGCTCAGAAGAGCTCAATTAGGATTACCAGTCCAGGCTAAACCCTAATCATAACGCATACTCGAGAGGTATTATATCAGGATTCCCCGTATAGGCTACACCCTTTCTATAATGAGGTCAATAGGATTACTCGTTTGAGCTAAATCCCTTCCGCAACAAATGCAAAACCTCATTCATTTTAGGAAAGCACATATATTCATTGGAATTCAATATTCAATCAAGACTTAACCCCTTTTTCACCATTTTCAAGCATGTATTAAAATTTCTCATATAACATTCAAGTAATGTATATGAACATAGTTCACATTCTATACAAACACAACATTCAATCAAACATATTTACATGCTCGATTAAGTTATACGAACTTACCTCAACACTTGTTCGCGTATAAAATCTACTAATCTGAAACCTTTTCTTTTCCTCAATCTAACCTCGAATTTGAGTTGTCTGGATCAATATAAATAACATTAATCATCAATTTCAAACATTTCATACTTATTAGGACTCAATCTACATCCTAGGAAAAATTACCATTTTGCCACTAACTTTTCCATAAATTCCAATTTCATCCCTAGGCCCGGAAAATGAAATTTGTACAATTTACTCCCTATTCCAAGCCTAACCAAAATTTCAAAGTAAAATTTACAGCACATATTTTTTATAAATTTCATAATTTTTCATCAATTTTCACAACTTTACATTTTTGTCCCTAAATCATGTTTTCACCAAAAATCACTTTGTAAAAGTTGTTTATCTATCAACAACCTTTCATTTTCTATAATAAATTTCTAATTTTCAGCATATACATCCGTGACCCATTTTCCATACTTTGATAACTTTTCAAATTACTCGCCCGAATAGATAGATTAAGCTATCCCGGTTTCAAAAAATATCAAAATTACTAAAAATGGGACAAGGAAACTTACTCAATTAGGCCTTCAAAGTTTCTTCTCTCTCTTCTCGGGTTTCCATATAATTTTGGGGTTGAAGATGAAAAAAATAAGATGATATTTCTTTTATCATCTTTTTAATTAATTAATTATTTTAATTTCCAATTTAGTCATTGCCCTTGTCCTAAATTTCCATGGATGATTCAACAAAGATATTTTTCATCTTTTAATTGATGGTCTAATTACCATATAAGGACCTCTAGTTTTGAATTCCATAGCTAATTAATCCTTATAGCTACTAAAATTCTACTTTCGCATTTTATACAATTTGGTCCTTCTCGTAATTAAACACGAAATCAATAAAATTTTCTTACCAAAATTTTCACATGACATTTCTAACCTAATACGGACCATATATAAAATAAAATAAATTTTATTTTTAGAACAGATTTGTGGTCCTGAAACCACTATTCCAATCTCACTGAAATTGGGCTGTTACATTCCAAAGCAGCTTCTTAAGCACGTTCACACTTAATGGCTTATCATTTTCAAGTCTATTCAGCTCATCACTTAAATTCAATTAAGCTAAGCTGATTGGGACACCAAAGTTCAAGGCTGTTGGCGTCACCAAGACTTGGGAGACTTCAAAGGACTTATTGAAAAGCTCAAAGAACAATCAGCTTAATTAAGCTGAATTAAAGATGTCCATTCGATTAGCCTTTTATTTTAGCTATAAATATTTATCTCATTTCATGTGATTCATACTTTTGACACCTTTATGAATATTATAGCTTGTGTGAGTTATTCAACTCTCTTTGCTTCTTTTGTGACTTAATTTGACTTATCTAGCCAGTCTAGTGGCGTCAACCTTTGATTCGCTTGTGAACTTATCACTCAACTAGTGTAGTGTTCAAAGCTATACCTTTGGTTCCCATCTCCATATAGATAGTGGGTCATGTTTTATCTATCTTTCTATCCATCTTAAGTGTTGACATAAGATTCAGATCAATATTGCCCTATAATGTTGGTTCACTCTTTAACCTTAAGCCAAACTCATTCCATCCATATTCTATCTACATACACCTCTTTTGTTATCTTAAGCCAACTTTGTTCATTTTCAATGCTTCTAAGAACTATCACGGATACTACTTAATTTTTCGATCGAGAACATAAACGACTCAAATCAACTCACGAGCACAAGTTTACATCATCCATTAACTCTCTAAAACTATCAACGCCTTTTCAAATGACTTGCACTTACTCATTGTTTATTCTTTCACCTCCTTTTCCTTACCTTACTTCTCTTTATTAATATTCAACTTCCTTTTATTCAATCCTTTTCATTTTACAACATCCATGGCCAGAGTAAAAAATGCTTCAAAAGGTGTCGAGTCTTCTCAAGTCGGTGCCACCTAATCAATGTTAGAAGTGTGAGTCTTCATGAAGTGCACGGATGCATAGATACGAATGCGAGAAGCTTGAATTTCCCTTTTCTCATCACAGCTCTCTGTAGGGCGGATCAAGTGCCCTTGCATGCTAATGAAGATGTTACTCCTAACAAGGGTGGGATGTTTCGATTTATTGGAGCCAAAGTCCAAAGTGTAGAAACACCAAGGTCACATCAGCAAAGTAGTGCACCTACTTCTGCTGCCAAGCAGTTTGCCCAAGTAGAAGCCTCCACTTTATAGAGCCTTGTTGAGAAGTGTGTGCTACGCTCATTAGAGCAACTGGAACAACGCATGTCCCTGTTTGAAGTTCAGCAATATCAGTTTGTTGAATCAATGGAAAATACCCAAGAATTGCAAACATTATACTGGTTTTATTTGAGGACTCGTGATATTGCATTAAAAAGATCTTTACAAAAGAACTTCACTGGACCAATATTTGATTTCCTTGCCTTCCCCAAAGAATTGTTACCACTTCTTGAAGCTAGTTGTGCTGAACGAAAGCCGATTGAAGTTTTATCTGAAAAGGAAGAGTCTACAACTAAGGAAGACAAAGCTGAAAAAGGACAAGCAAGCGAAGAGGATCCAGAGAAAACAAAATCCTTGACCATCGAGAGTAAAAAAGAAGCAAAAAAGGAAACTGTAACACCCTTATCCCGTGCCCGTCGTCGGATTAGGGTTATGAGGCATCACCGATCGAAGTCACAATTTTTAAACATTTATAAATAAACAAACAAAATTAATTCAATTAATATACAAGTCAAAAAGTAAATTAATTTGAGCCTTGCTTAAACAGGTCAAACAATTATTAATATATTAGATTCATGTACATATTGCACCAATATATATATACGGCATTAATTATTATCAACCAAGTCAAACATTTTACAAAGCACTATTGTAATCATACATAAAACCCACAAAATGGCATACATATTCTATTAACTTAGTAAGCAAATTAGCTTACCTTAGAACCACTTATACCTACGGTTTAAGTCCAAGTCACTTTGCATTTGCATGCTTTGTATTTCAAAACAAATGGAAACATTTACACAGTAATGATCATATTCCTCTGTATAATTCTCTTTTAAGTATCAACTATTAAAGACTATTTTTATTTATTCAAGAGCATTAAATTAGACACACTTAGCCTTAGTGAATTCAATCCCTTTTTTCTGGTATTAATTAATAAGTCCAAATTTCACAATCAATACCCAAGTGACAGACAACATTCGGACTTCATGGATGTTGCTCATTTATTAACATTCATGACAACTAAATTAAGTATACAATTTTACATTAACTAAGTTTGACCAACAATGCTTAAATACTTAAACAAGATCCTTTTTATCATTACAAGATAATTGCTATATATAAAAGTCCAAAACATGCCTTTCATGCCGTGTAATAATCATATCAAAACACCTCTCTTATGTCCGAATATAATCACATATTCTTTTATGCTGAACTACCCTTTTTTTTCATCAAATTATTTACCACACCTTAACATAATATACCAATTAAAGTTTACCTACATATTTTTATTTTAGCCAGTAAGAACCACATCCAAAATTGAACAACCAAATCTATGCATATGTTATGACCGATTCACTCATACCATAACCAAGTCACCATCCAACTCCAATATTCTACAAAGCACGTATAAAAACTTTATCCATTCAAACATCAAATACCTTAGCCAAAAAGAAACTCCATCATAAGCAAATATGACCACAACCAATCCTAGAAATTAAGCGATTTTTGCATGGCTCAAATTATACAAACTAAAATTCATCAATTCAAACGATAATCTAGCCTAGACATGCCATAGGTTTGATAGTTTACTTAATAAGGTACCAAAAGTATACGATAGTGCGATAGACTTTGACGACGATCCCCGAGCTCGTAACTTGACTTCCAAAATCTATAAAACTGAAGCACAGATACACATAGAATAAGCATTCATTGCTTAGTAAGTTATAACCAAATAACAACCCAATAGAATAGTTTATTTACTTTAACTAAACGAATTGCAATAACATTATCATGCTTGATCTTAAACCTACAAAATTACTTAGCTTACACATTGTTCACAGTCTATTACCATCAAGACCGAATACTCACATGATCAAGTTAACACAGCTACATTTAACTTCTCAAGTCAAATAATGACCAAGCATATAGCTCAACAAATAAAATTCCATAGGCTCAAGTATCGCAAAAATAACCTCATTTACATATGGTAAATATTTGGCCGATTTCCCAATAATCATGTATGCATATAATTGAAATTCATACATTGTTATTCACAAGCCAAATATTTCTAATCACATAGACAAATAATTTTTATTAGTATTACATGGAGCTTACTATAGTAATAGGTTATTCACTTACCTTGTCTCAAATAAATATAGAGTTAGCACATACCTGGGTTTTTCGTTAGTTTAAATATTTATTCACCACATGTTAATGCCGAATGAACCATCCGGAATTGGGTAGGACACCCAGATATTCACATATTATCATACAATGCACATCCCAAATGTGGTCTTACATGTAGCCACAAATCGATGCCACTATCCCAGACAGGGTTTTACTCGCACACATATATCGGAATCACATATCGATGCCATGGCCTTACTCGCACACATAAATCGAAATCCTATGTCATGACTTATGTATCCTAACTATTCCTAAGGTTCATACAGGGCTTTCGAACGTCGTAACTCAGTCAAAACGAATTCGAAAACTTTGAATTTAAGCCTACTCACATTCGGCCATAATGTATATTATATTTTTCATTCCAGCATGTATATTTAGCATTTAATTAAATTTAAGTACGTCTATTTGCTTATGAATTTACCTCGGACGATGAAAAACAGAACGGGACGGTTAGTCGACAACTTTAGTTTTTCCCCGATCCAAACTGATTTCTTGGGTTCTTGATCTAAACACATTCATATTAAGCTCATTCAAACATATTTTCATTCAATTTAGTCCAAAAACACATAAATAGGCAAATTACCATGTTACCCCTGACATTTACACATTTTACAATTTAGTCCCTATTGCACAAAACACAAAACATTCAAAATTTGACAACACCCATGTTAGCCGAATGTTTCTAATGTCCATACAAGTCTATATATTTCATTTATTTCACATTTTAGTCCCTCAAATTATTATTTTTGCAATTTAATCCTAATTACTTAAAATCATCCAAAAATTCCAATACAAAATATGTTAACCCAAACATATCTTCCATATTTCACCATCAAACAACAAAAAATCACAAGTTCTCATCAATGGCATAATTCAAAATATTCATCAAAATAAAAAAAAATTCAAGCATGGGTCTTGTAGATTACTTAGCAACGATATCAAAAATGTAAAAATTATCAAAAACCGAGCTAGACACATACCTTAATCAAGCTTCAATATAACCGAACCCTAGCTCTTTGTTTTCTTTTTTCTTTCTTGCTTAAGTTTCGGCAATGGAAGATAGAAAATATGAACACTTGTTTTATGATATATTTTTATATTATACTAACTCATTTATTAGTTTCCTAAATTACCCTTATTAAAATTATAACTAAGTCATATAACATATACCCTTATTCGTCCTTCCAATAAATTAATGGACATGACTTGTCTTTCACTTTTATGCTTTATAATATATATATATATCTAAATATATATTATATATTATTATAAGTTAAAGTTTAATTTACATATACATTTAACTTAAATAAGATATTATAAAAAAAACTATATAACTTATACTTACTACCATCCCACTAACATGCAAAAATGGGCTATTTACAACATACGTGCTTCCATTTAAAAAGCCACTAACAATTCGGCCCTTATACTTTAAACTATCAAATTTTCAATTTATGCGATTAAATCTTTTATCAAATCTTTTTATTTACAACATACGTGCTTCCATTTATGCCATTAACAATTCGGCCCTTACTTCCAAGTAGAAAGGTATTTATGATTAGATGAATTTCCAAAAGTGAAGAGCAATGCTATAAGTGGGAGAAATATTAGCTACTTTTAAAAATTGAAAGTAATAATAAGCGGGATAGGCTAGGTATTTTTTTAGACTTTAAGAATTGATTAAATACAACCAAATACACACAAATCACACAAGGAGATATTTATTTTAGGGAAAAGCTCTTGCATTTCTAAATTTAATGAACTTCGATTGGACAAACGGCACATCACCTTAAGTGAAGGGTGCTCTGAGGACCGAAAGTTAGCAATGTTTGATGAACTTGACAATGCAATTACAAGCAGTGAAGTATACTAAAACATGCATTAGTTATTAGGTTGCAATACATTACTTGAAGATAAGCAATAACTCAAGTATGGGGGTGTGATAACTCCTTTCAAGAGTTATAAATCATACTCTGAGACCTAGTTAATTTCCTGCACTTAAGTAATTCTAGCTTCATTTTAGGTTATTGCATAATCATTTCTTGTAGCAATCGTGCATGCATATTAAAACTCAAGCTAATGGTTATGTTATGGTATTTTTTTACTTCTGATTGCTTGTGAGAAGGTTTATGTGGTTGAATAGTAGACTTAAGGAAGAAGGTTAGCAATAAATGAAGGTTTGCTGAGGCATTTCGAGAGGTTGCTATGGCAATGCAAAGGAGGAAAACAACAAACACAGTCAATACCTGAAGTATTCAGCATGTTGTCCCCCCTCAAATGTATGAAGTGTGACAAAAATACACCTCAAAATTAGGGAAAAAATCATTAGTTGGCAGCTTTAACCATAGGGGTGTGATATCAAGTATGAAAGAAAAAAAAAGATAAAAGGGGGAGAAGACAAAAAAAAAAAAAAGGAATACTGCAGTCTGCAATTCTTTGAGCTTCGACAGATGCCTCACTATTGCATAAAGAATGCAAGGAGCTGCTAAAAGCTTTGGTGAAGACAAACAGCAAAGAACTGAGCCTAAACTTTGTGTTTTATACCCAAGTTTCTTCCTTTGTATTTTTTTTATAATTTGTCTATTTTAAACTGATTATTAGGGATGTTGATGATTTGAAAAAACTTGACTTTGTGTAGCCTAACCATGAGCTAACTTAATATGGCTTGGGATTGCTTGGAGTAATATTTAAAATTTAATAAATGCTTGGAATTATTTCGGTTAATGTTACTATTTTATTTAATAGCTATGTTTGTTTAAATGCTTGTTTGAGTGTTGACAAATGCTCAATAAGACTTAAGGTGGCTTAATACCGATGGGTTATGGTACCTAAATTGAAGTTAAGTAATGTTTGTAAGTGTTGAATTAAATGCTCGTGAAAGCTCTAGACATAGAGTCTTTCAGTATACGATTTAAAGGGTTGCACCAATATTGTGGTTATAAATCCTTAGTCTATAGACATATAGAGCATATAGGATGAGTGATATTAGGCTTTACTTTAGACAGAGGTAAGCCATTGACCAACCTAATCGAGCAGTAATAGTTACCATAACATTACCATGGTATTGTCATATAGTTGTAACAAATCTCTGAGTAATCCCAACCTCTTTAATCAATATTACTACCTTACCAAGGTTCATAGTTCATGTGTTTTGAGTTGTTGCATTTAGTAGACATGCTAGTATTTTTATTTACTTTCATTTCCATTATATTAATCCAAATCTTAATTGCGATACAAACCAATTACCTCAATAATCTTTGATGTTCAATCGCAATAATTTAAACAAAGATATACCTATCTAATCCTCATGGGAACAAAACTCACTCATCACTTTATTACTTGATTCAACCTGTATACTTGTACATTTGCACATCATATTCACATGCGACAGATATTTCTTGCCAAGCTGGAATTAAAGATTTAAATTCATAACAATGATTGTTTTATACCTTAGGTAAGCATTCTAAACATGCATGTTGACTTCTGTAAGAGTAAGTTTGTTTTATAAGTATGTTGGACGATGAGGAAATGAAGGGTTACATGAAAATTATCTAGGGTCATGATGATGATAAGAGTTGTACGAATGAATTCTAATGGTACCCTTATGTCTTATGAGCAGTGGCTACTGCAAACTTTTGGATTTGATGTCAGGATTTGGTGATCAAGCTATTGTTCAGGGTTATTAGGTGGGTCCTTAAGCTAACTCTTGCATGTGTGTTATGCATTCTAGAAACTTTGTTGAAAAGAGATAAAACCATGATATTCAGATCAGGAAAGTAAGATGTGATGATTTTGATGAGAAATATATGAATTATGGTCTAAGTGTGTAATAGGAATTTGAAGATTGAAATGAATATGTGAATGTGTCTGTTATGAATAAATCAGTATGAGTGATGAGCTTCTGTCTGTCTCTAGAGCCGTCTAAAGGAGTCTATTAGGACTTTAAACATGATTCCCTGAAAGAAAAAATCAATGGCACCATATCGTGTAAAACCATAATTGGTGGGCTATGGCATCATATAGAAAAACCATATAGTATAAAACCATAATTGGTAGGATATGGCATCATATGGGAAGAACTAAAGGAAAGTTATTATCTAATGGTGTTTTTGTATGATCCCAAATGATGAGGGGCAAACCTCACGTAATGTGAGTTTAGGTAAACCTATATCGTAAACACGTCAGAAAATGGAAGCCTTTATAGCATATCTAAAATGAAAGCCTTTGTGGCGATCTATGGAAAGAAATGCTTTCGTGGTGCATTCTAAATGGAAGTCCTAGAGGCCATTGTCTGAAGGGAACAGTTTTGTGGACCCAGAAAGGGAAGAATGGTAAACTTGATGAAATCTGAAAGAATGGTAAAAATGCTGAACGCTGAAAGAACAGTTCGATTGGTGAACTTTGAGGAAATAATGCGTATGGCAAACATTGAGAGAAATAGTTCTGTAAGAAATGTGGTGGTGGATCTTGCATAGTCTTAAGATACATATAGACAAAATGAAATGCACTAGGGGATGTGGTGAATTCATAATATGAACCAAGTAGACTAAAAGAACAACTTGATCAATAGAGTTTTGTAAATATAGGTTCAAGAATGGGAACAATTAAGGAATCATGAACAGGCTGGGTTAAGAAATTTAGTAATATATTGAAGATGCTAATGGTTATGCATAGTCACAAAGTAAGGTATGGCGTTTATGGCTTGAAGAAGAAAGGTGCTCACTAAAGTCAAGTTGAAAAATGAAGAAGAGTGAGATGATAATGAAATGACCATATGCATAGTGCTGGGACGATACAGGTAAAGGGAATACACCTCACTAAGTTATCATGAACTTACCTCAGTGTTTCGTGTCGCAGGTAAGCTGAATGGGTACGCCAAGAGATACAACACCAAAGCTATGCCAAAGGTGGCGAGGCGAACTATTATGCATACAAAATGTGTTGGCAACAAAATTATAGTTAGTATATCACCAAAGGATAAAACACATAAAATTGTGTAATTAAGTTATGATATTTGCTTGTAAGTTCTTACCTTTTTATAGTCTTGTACGATGGTTGTAATTACCTATGGTACTTCAAGTTGTGAGTCAAATTAGAATAGAGTTCTTGAATAAGATGTAAATATTGAAAAATAAATAAATGCTATGTTTCTGAATAAGTTTGTAAATAGAGATGTAACATCCAAGATTAGGATCCGACGAATCGGATCGGGTTGATGGCGTTACAACCAATTTTTCATCTCACATTGAATAGAGAACACTCTCCTAGCTCATACTTACACTTATAAATAAGTGTAAATTTATTCACTATTTTCATAGGCTCCTTAGAGTTCATGAAAATTTGACATAAAACAGGGGCACACGCCCGTGTGGGACAAGGACACGCTTGTGTGGGCAGGCCGTATGGTCGCACACACCTATGTCCCTAGCCCGTGCAAAATTATTTTTCATTTCGAACCTACAGGGGTTTTCACATGGCCTCAACACGCCCGTGTCCTCACCCCGTGTGAAAAATTGGGGTATTCTGTTTATGATGTCATCGTGAAGTTTTCGTCACATGGCCAAGCCACACACCCGTGGGCTAGGCCATGTCTATCACATGGTCGACACACATGACTGAGTCTCCAACCCGTGTGTTTACTACAAAACATTTAATTTTCATAATTTCAGGTGTAGGGGACACACAACCTATCAACATGCCCGTAGGCTGACACAAGGCCTAGACACACATCCTTATGTCTAGCCGTGTGGACAATTATAGGCTATTTTCCAAGCCAATTTCCACCCTGAAACATACACCACTATCAACCAATTTTGCCAATTCACATTATAACATCAAAACTCATCAAAACATACATGTTAAGCCATCCACACCCTAACTTTATCTAACATCATCAAGCATCCACATCCATACACATTTTACTCATACTAGGCAAGCTTTCACATTAGTAGATTACAACATTTTTGACAAAATAAGACTTGACCATTCATGGCTCATTTCTCATATCCAAAGTACCAAAATACCACTATCAACAAATGGACCCAAAAGAACTATGACACATAACCAAAACAATAGACCACCTATACATGCCATAATATTCAAAGTTCATAATCAAATACCCAAAATAATAGTTGATAGTGTTGATGGAATCCCAATGATCACCGAACCTCGGACTAGCTTGACGAACCTATAAGGGAAGGGAAAAGAGAAGGGGTAAGCTATAAAGCTTAGTAAGTCTATATCCAAAACTAATGAGTATCAAAACTAATACTTCATATAAAAGGGAATAGGCTATCTTATGATCACATTTATTTTGAGATTATCACTTACTCATATAATCTTACCATATTAATCAATACATACATTAGGCACTTAGCACGCATGAAAGTTTTCATATAACCTGCACATACACATTCTTAAACATACGGTCAAATCTTTTACATACAATCACATTTTATCAAATCAATTCGAATAACCCGATGAACCACGTGGAATACTAAAGGATACACGGAATAGGGCACAAGTGCCACACATGATGTAGCCGAAACTACCACTAATACGTAGCCGAAGCTACCACTTATCACATAAGGGCTCAATAATGAGCCATTCTCGGGTCTGCTCAAACAAGCTGACGGTGGAGTCGATACTACTCAGTGCTGCTCATACAAGCTGACAGGTGTCAGCAACAAATGCAAGATTACCTAGCCACTAGGAGTCGAACTAGACCAGCACCTGGAATCACATAAACAATCAATAACAGTCGATGGTTTCCTAGTGACATGTCACTCGTATCCTAATAATTCCTAAGGTTCAACTGGGACTTTTCTTAACTTAACAGTTTTATTTCATCACATTTTACGATAATTTGATATAAAATTTTATAATTTCAAAATAATTAATATAATTAAACTTAATGATTTGTAATAACTCGTTATTTACATATAGGACTTACCCTAGTGCAACAATGTAAATCTTTTCGATTTAGTCCGATACCTTACCTTTTTCACGGTCAAGGTCATTTTTGAGTCATTCTTGATCTATAACGTCAAATTTAACTCATTCAATACATACATTACTCAATTGGACACCAAATCATCCTATGGTAATTTTTACCATTTTACCCCTAACTTTGTCAATTTTTACACTTTAGTCCTTAGGCTCGTAAAATGAAATGTACCTATTTTTCTACATTCCCAAGCCTAGACGACCATATTTCTCTCTTATAACAGCCCACAATTCTCAACATTTCACAACATATACACATATTTTACAACTTTTGCATTTTAGTCCCTAAATGCATTTTCATGGAAAATCACTTAGCAAAAGTTGTTTACTACACATTAAACTTCCATTTTCTACCAATAAACATCAAAATGCTTTCATGACACACATGGGTAAATTTTTTAACATGAACCCTAGCTTAAAATAGTGGTATATAAAGCTAGTTCAAGGTACAAGGATCTTAAAAATACGATGAACATGAAAAACGGGGCTAGAAGTCACTTACATGGAGCTTGAAAAAGGAAGAAACCCTAGCTATGGAGTCTTTGCAATATTCAACCAAGGGTAGGAGAAGATGGACACATTTTTTGCCTTATTTTCCCTTTTTATTTCTTTTAATATCCAAATGACCAAAATGCTCTTAAATGGCTTTCTTTGCAAATTTTTCCTTCCATGGGCATTTTTGTCCATGTTGCCATAAAATGGTCTAATTACTAAATAAGGACTCCTAATTTATGAATCCAACTCAATTACACACTAAATGCTTCTAGAACTCACATTTTTAATTTTGTGCAATTTAGTCCTATCACTCAATCGGGCACTTTATCGATAAAATTTATTTACTAAATTTTCACTTATGCATTCAATCACACAATAAACCTTAAAAATTTATCAGAATAAATTTTGCTATTTCGGATTCGTGGTCCCAAAATCACCATTCTGTTTAGGCCCTAATTTAGGCTGTTACAGAGGCGTAGAAGTCTAATGATAGTTTGGCTGCTAGAGCATATAGGGTGAGGCGAGGAGAAATATCAAGCTTTGAATAACAAGATGGCGATGTATTGTATTTCATTGGGTAACTTTGTGTTCCAGTAGGTGAACTGAAGGATAAGATCCTTCATGAGGCACATAGTAGTACGTTTACTATACACCCAGGTAGTAACAAGATGTATCAGGAGCTTTGTCCATTGGTGGCCAAGGATGAAGAGGGATGTGTCAGAGTTTGTGACTCGATGCTTAGCTTGTCAGCAAGTGAAGGCAGAGCATCAAGTTCCTTTAGGTCTTATTCAGCCGATCTATATTCTGCAGTGGAAATGGGATAGAGTCACTATGGATTTTGTGACTGGGCTACCTATGTCTCGATGCAAACATGACACAATTGGGGTAATCATGGACAGATTGACAAAGACTACATGGTTCCTACCAGTGTCCATGGACTTCGCTCTCGAGAAATTGGCCAAATTCTATATTAGTGAGATAGTGAGGCTTTACGGGGTGCCAACTTCGATTATTTTAGACTGAGATCCGTGTTTCAGTTCAAGATTTTGGAGAGCCCTTCATGAGATGCTGGGTACCCGCCTGCACTTAAGTAGAGCTTTTCATCCACAGACTGATAGTCAGTCAGAGTGAGTCATTCAATTTCTTGAGGATATGCTTCATTGCTGTATCATTGAGTTTCAGGAAGGTTGGGAGGAGCACCTTCCCTTAGTCGAGTTTGCATACAATAATAGTTATCAGTCTAGCATTTAGATGGGTCCTTTTAAGGCATTATATAGTCGTAAGTGCAAGACTCCTTTGTGTTGGATAGAACTTAATAAGAGGAAGATTGTTGGTTCGAAGTTGGTCGAGAGACTAAGGATAAGGTTCGAATGATCCAAGACAATCTGAGAGTAGCTTTCGATTGTCAAAAGTCATATGTAGTTTTGAAGTGCAAAGAGATAGAGTTTGTAGTGGGCAACAAGGTCTTCTTTAAGGTTTTACCTTGGAAGAAAGTTTTACACTTCGGATGCAAAGGACAATTGAGTCCAAGGTTCATTGGACCTTATGAAGTTCTAGAGAGAGTTAGACCATTGGCATATCAGTTAGCCTTGCCACCAGAGTTAGAGTGTATTCATAATGTGTTCCACGTGTCCATACTTAAGAGGTATTGTTGTAACACCCTTTACCCAAGACCGTCGCCAAAGTCGAGCACGAGGGGTTACCAGACTTACCTTACTAGTTCGGGGCATAAAAATTTGCTTTTAAAATTAATTCACTCACATTCTTCCAATATATCCTTAAAAAGGGCCCTCGAGGCCTTAAATCATGCAATTGAAATGGTTCGGGACCAAACCGAGAACATTAAAAATTTTCCGATTACCTACGCAAATTAAAACAATTCATTTGCACTATTCATAATAGAATTATCCACCTGCATAATGGTCACTAAATTAATTATAACTCAAGTTATGAAACTCAAAATTTAAATCTGAAAATTTTCCCTAAAAATAGACTCATATATCTTCTTACCATAATTTTTTCAAAATTTTTGGTATGGCCAACTAGTACAATTTATTAGTTAAAGTTCCCCCTGTTTCACAGTCCCACTGTTTTGACCTCTCCTTACTAAAAATCAATTATCTCTTAGTATAGTATTCATTTAGTGTTTCCACTTATTTTTAATGAAAATAGACTCACTAAGGAATCTATACATATAAATTATGACTCATAATTATTTTCATATAAGTTTTAGTGAATTTATAAAATCAGAACAGGGGATCATGAAATCCCTCTAAACTGGTCTCACAAGAATTTAAATATCTCACAATACAGACTTCCTTTGCTTTCCCTATTTCTTTCCTGTGAAAATAGACTCAATAAGATCTAATTATATATCTTATTCATCATTTAATTCCATTTCTAAAATTTTTAGTGATTTTTCAAATTCACATCACTACTGCTGTTACAAAAATGTTTCATGGCCAACTTTTCCTCCTTCATCATCTCTTTGCATAAACTATCATTTAGGCATACATAACATCAAAACATGTTCTTAATTAGCCATTTCAATAGCTAATCATCATCAAGCATTCACATACCATACTTAAATCACATCATTAAGACATACACACCGAATGGCCAAGTCCATATACATGCCATAACTCAAAACATTTCAAATTACAAAATACCGAGATAACCTTTGATAGTGTGAGACGAACTCCAACATCCTTTTGATTTCTAAATTGGCTTGGCTACACTATAAAAGGGAGAAAGGAAAAGGAGTAAGCTACAATGCTTAGTAAGTTTACAAATAAATAAATGACAACATTCACCAAATATAAATATACTCATATTACACCATCAACAACAAAATCTTTATTTTACTTCTCCACTTACTCTTTAACTTTCCTGTTTATCATTCCTTTACTTGAAATTTCTTATAACATAGCTTGTATATTAGCCCGATAAACCGTTTGGAATACTAAGGGTACTTGGGTTTTCCTGCCTGATAATAGCCTACCAATGCCATGCTCTAGGCATGATCTTACATGGGATGTTCCCTGTCCTACCAAAGCCATATATCTAATATGGACTTACATGGGATGTTCCCTATCCTACCAAAGCCATATATCTGATATGGACTTACATGGGATGTTCCTCAACTATCTCAACCTACCAATGCCATATGTCTAATATGGACCTACATGGGATGTTCCTCAACTGTCTCAACCCAAAATACCATACGTCCTTAAGGTTCAAACGGGGCTTTTTTATACTTTTTCTCTGTTATCTCATCTTTGACTCAACTTGGAATATTCCCATAAAATAAATGAATATATGCTGGAAATTAACAACATTAATATAAAATATTGAAATATTGTATTTATTTACCGTAAACTTACCTCTGTGCAAAATACGATCAACTTGGCAACTTAATCTTCTACCTTTTTCTTTCCTCGGTCTATCCCCAAATTTCATCCTTCTTGATCTATAATTAGAAAATTTAGCTTATTTAATACCCACATTTATCAAAACAGTCCTTAACTCTAACTTTGGCAAAATTACGATTTCCCTTAAAGTTTTGCATATTTACACTTTTGCCCTAAATCTCAGAAATTAAACCTTTTCCCTAATTCTTATGTTTTAGGACATGCTGATCATTTTCCCTTAATGGCAACATCAAATTCTCACTCTTAAGATGTACTTATGAACATTAGGTATTTTTACCGATTATGCCGTTTTACTCGTATTCACTTAAAACCGAGTAGCACAAGTTGTTCAACATAATTTAAAACCTCATATTCTATCATAAAATATCAAAATAAACACATTTCACTTATGGGTATTTTTCCAAATATGAACCCTAGGTTAAATTATTACTAGAATAAGCTAAATCAAGTTACCGGGACTCTAAAAACGTAAAGAACATTAAAAATGAGGCTTGGAATCACTTACTATGGAGCTTGGAAGCTTGAAAAAACCCTAGCTATGGAGAACCCTTTGAAATTTCGGCCTAATGAAGATGATGGACACATTTTGCCATCTTTTTCCCTTTTTAATTCATTTTAATTACCAAATGACTAAAATTCCCTTCATTAAAAACTTTGGTTATTTCTACCTATGTATGTCCATTCTTGTCCATGAAAACCTAATGGTATAATTACCATTTAAGGACCTCTACTTCAATTATGCTCTTCAATTAAATTTTTTAACATCTAGAACTCATATTTATCAACTTTTGCAATTAAGCCCTAATAGGCAAATTAAACATGCAATTCATAAAATTTTCTATCAATACTTTAACACATGCATCTAATCACTCGGTAAGTCATAAAAATTTATCAGAATAAACTTTTCTATCTCAGATTCATGGTTTCGCAACCACAATTCTATTTAGGCCCTATTTCAAGATGTTATAATTGTTCTGATCCTTCTCATATCTTACCACTTGAGTAGATTGAGGTGATCCTAGACTTATCATATGAAGAAGAGCCGATTCAGATTTTGGCCTAAAATATTAAAGAACTTAGGAACAAGAAGATCCCTTTAGTGAAGGTCCTGTGGAGGTATCACGGAGTTGAGGAGGTAACATGGGAGCCAGAGGAGTCCATGAAATTACAGTACATGCACCTTTTTCATTCAGGTAAATTTCGAGCACGAAATTTCTTTTAAGGAGTGGGGAGTTGTAATGGCCCCAAATTTTCAAGTCAACGTTCGAGTGTTGACCTGGGTTCGCGATGGATCAATTTACTTTGTGATTGGATTTTGCTGGAATTAATTTGGGTGAATTTTGGACCTTTTTATAAAAAAAAATTAAGGATGTTGGGAAGGTTGTGTGAAGTAGGGGGTAGACGAATGGCTAATATGGTTATGTTACCATTTTTGAATAAAAGTCTTCTCCCAATTAATGGGAAAAGATGGTTTGGTAGATTGAGGTATGGGATACAGTGGATTTGTCCCTAATTTTCCCAATATTATAATCACCCTATTGTTTTTTTTTTTTTTACATTTCTTCATTTTTTTCTTCTTTTCTCCATCTATTTTTCCTTAGCAAGTCATGTAGAGGGAGAGAGATTTGAGTGAGTTCTCACCATTTTTTTCATCCTCTAAATCTCAAAGAAGGTAAGGGTTTTTATCTAGTTTTTTTTTTTTAAGTTCCATGGAAGAAAAAAATATATATGTTCATCAAGGATGAAGGTGGAGGTTTTTGAGTGGTTGGAAGGGTTTGAGTTTGAGGAAGTCTCTATCCATCTTCTCATATTTTATTTATTTATTAAAGTATGTATTTTTACATCCTATCAACTCTTATTTTTTGTTGGAAATCTTGTGTGTTACATGGTTATTAGTTAAAGAGGGTGCTGAATCTTCTAAAGCTAAGGGTAAAGGCAAAGTGGTGGAGAGCTAGACAAGAAACTTTGTTGGTGTTCTTCCATCAAGATGGTACCCTCTAACTCTCCTATCCTTCTTGATAAGTGCTTGCGTGATAATGCATGCATGTTTTATGTCTTTGGGTGGAATTCATGTTTGGATGATTTAAAATGAAGTTAAAAACTTAGTTGTAAAATCTACTAGAAACAAATTATTGCATGAACAGTAAATTTAAAAATTTTCCATAAATTTTGTAAAAATAATTAAAAAGTGATCGATACATCGTTGTAACCGTGAGCTAGTCTAGTTTCATTTAAAATAAACAAAGATCGATTTCAATTTGTATTTTAAAAGATATGAATTTTTTTGTGTTGAAAGGTCATAAAAATCTAGCAACAGAATTTTTATAAAATAGATTTAGCAATGATTTTGAAAAATCACAAAAAATTTCACAATATAAAATAGGGAGTTAGCCTTATATCTCTATAACTGTACATAAGTCTAGTTTCGTTTAAAACAAATGTTGCTCAATTTAGAATTATATATTAAGAGTTATTAATTTTTGAATGAGAAAATGTTAGAATGTCAAGGTAGCAGACAGTCCCATCTCATTAGTTAATATTTTAGCTGGAATGATAAGCAAGTTGAAATAAGTATGAGACTCGACTATCATGGTTGTATTTTTTTATTATATGTTTGATGCTTTGTTTGCTCTCAGCCTTTGGGCTCTAACCTAACTAGCGGCCATGAGTGGCGCTCGGGATAACCCTATAGACACTCGGGATTATTTAACTAGTGGCTATGATCGTACAGGACTATCCAGATACCTGATTATTTGAGAATTATATGCAATATAACAAGTTTGACAAGCTATTTGGTTATGTAGATTTAATGACTCATGATTTAATTATTTGATACTCATGTCATGTTTCTATGTATACATTTGATTTGCATGCTTATATTTATGAATTGCTTGAAGTATGTTAGATTTGTTGTGTACCACTGAGCCTATAAAGCTCAGCCTTCGAATTGTCTTAATGTTCAGATTTGCAGACTTTTGTTCGTGTTTGAGGAACATCATCGATGAGAGACTCCTAGCATCATGTATTCAGAGTATAGTACCTTATCTATTAGTAGGCATTGTATTCCTAAGGCTTTACTTGTATTTTTTTTGTAGGTTTGTAACTCATTTATCATTTTTTTTTATTTTGATATTTTGATATGCGATGATATTGGAGCTCCACATATTTTGTATAACTACTTTTATTACTATTTTCAGTATAATTATGTATGATATTTTCTCTTATATAAAATGTATTTCAATGTTTTAAACTTATTTGAAAATTTTGCTGGGTTACTCCGGCGACCTGATGTAGTGCCTTTGTATTCGAGTACTCTGTATTCAGGATTGGGGTGTTACAACTTACCTTACAGAACTCCATATCATAGAGTTTTTAAAACCCAAAGAAAATAAAAAGAAACTCAATAAAACCTTCAAGATAGAATTTACTCCATTGGCCCTTTGCCTCGATCGCTTGGACCTTTTCTAGCTTTTTGAGCTAAATAAGAAACAATCATAGTTATCAAACCCTTTATAAATTGATCATACATGTACTAGAGCAAAGATGTAAATCTCCTCGACAATATCCTAAAGGTTTTCCTAGAAATTACCAGTCTGCTAGTACTTATCAATGGTGTGTACCAAGCTTCTAGATATTTTCCTCGTCTCCTCTAAAGAAGATGACTTAAAAGAAATTTCTTAAGGATGTAGGAGAGAACACAGAGAGAAAAGCAAAAATTAAAACATGTTGGTTATAAACACCTTTATATAGCACAGATAATGGAAATAAGCTTAGTAAGAAGGTCTAAGACCCTACTATTGACCTTTATTTCAAAGACTAAGATTACCCAATAAGATTTGAAATCTAACTCTTTCCAAATGTAACTACTACTACTTATCATAGTGGTAAAATATTGCTTGCACACTTAGGCAACCAACTAAATAGGTCATTTGGTTACCTAAACATATCAAGCTACTATCTACATTACACTAGTTCAATTTCAACTAAATCTAAATTGAACTCTAACTATGCTCATCGGCTATCGTTTCCATATAAAACAATTTTATCGCTCCATGAACTAACAAGTTCACCCAAAACATCTAGGGTTGGCAAATTATCTTATAAAAGAGTCTGTCAAACCTTAGAGTTCGTCAGCCTTAGAGTTCGCTAAATGTTGAATTCTACCAAGGCGAACCTCACAATGGCGTACTAAAAAACTCAAGAAACATTCCAACCCAAAACTTAAGCTGATAATTAACCCTAATACTACTTTGGCTTACTTAATTATACGCTAAAAGAATATCAGTATGATCTACATTGGATAGGCTGTTACAATTTTGGATCGTGAACCAATGTTAATTGAAGAATGTAAGCAAAGAAATGATTGGCCAAAATAGAAAGATGCAATTGAGGTGAAATTAAATTCTCTTACAAAGAGAGAAGTATTTAGGCATATAGTTCGTACACCTGAAGGTGTAAAACCTGTGGGATACAAATGAGTTTTTGTGAGAATGAGAAATGAAAAAGGAGAAACTGTGAGATATAAAGTGCGTTTGGTTGCACAAGGATTCTCACAAAGACTTGATATTAATTATGAAAAGACATACTCTCCTGTAGTTGATGCAACTACTTTTAGGTTCTTAATTAGTCTAGCAATAAGAGAAATGCTTGATTTACGCCTAATGGGTATGGTTACAACCTATTTGTATGGCCCACTTGATAATGACATTTACATGAAACTCCCAAAATGTTTTAAACCGCTAGAAGCAACTAATTCATTTTCTCGAGAACATTGCTTAATCAAATTAAACAAATCCCTTTATGGATTGAAACGATCTGGGCGTATACGGTATAATTGCCTTAGTGAGTACTTATTAAGAGAAGGCTATAAAAATTATCTCATTTTCTTGTGCATTTTTGTAAAGAGGTTTGGATCAGGATTTGTTCTAGTTGATTTATATGTTGATGATTTAGATATCATTAGGACTCTTGAAGAGATTTTAGTGACAAGGGAGTGCTTAAAGAAAGAATTTGAAATGAAAGACCTTAAAAAGACAAAATTTTGTCTAAGGTTACAAAATGAGCAACTAAATAATAGAATCCTTGTGCATCAAACAACATATATAGAAAACGTGCTAAGAAGATTTTACATGCATAACATACATCCATTGAGCACCCCAATGGTTGTTAGGTCACTTGATGTAAATAAAAACCCTTTTCGTCCTCGGGAAAATTATGAAGATTTTCTTGATCCTAAAGTACCATATTTAAGTGTTATTGGTGCATTGATGTATCGTACTAGTCATACATGACCTGACATATCATTTGCTGTCAACTTATTAACAAGATTTAGCTCTTGTCCAACCCAAAGACATTGGAATTGGGTTAAGCATGTTTTTCGTTATCTTTAAGGTATAAGAGATATAAGTTTATTCTTCCCTAACCTACCCAAAATAGAATTGGTTGGTTTTTGCAAATGTAGGGTGTAACATCCTCAAAACCCCTTTTGTAGTAAATAATATGAGATAAAATCTTAGCAAAAAAAAAGGGTATAAGATCAATGAAAAACAAAAGTTGCAAGATATCAAAAGAAAGTTAAATCAAGAAGCAAGACATAATGTATTAAATTAAGGAATGGACTAAAATTGTAAATATTTGAAAAGTTTTGTGGCATAACTATAAATATGGAAAAGTTGAAGTGAAAGGCCAATAGTGCAAATATATTAAAGGTGGAAGGATCTAGAAATTAAGGAAAATGGATTAATAGGGACCAAATTGAATAAGCGAAAAAAAAAGAAAAAAAGTATAATGGACTAAGTTGCAATTTTACCAAGTTAAGTGATGAATCAAAATGGAATTTTAAAAGATCATAAAAGGAAAAATGTTCAATTAAAAAGAGAGAGAACTCTAGAAGGCAAGGATGATGTTGGATATATTTTGATGATATTTTATAATTATTTAATTAGATAAATTTTACTTTATTAATATTTTAATGAGATATTTTACTAATATTTTATTATAAATATCTAGTATAAAAGGAGAGAAAGATGAAAAAAAGAAAGAGAGGATCCTCCCATCTTTCCAACGTGAGTGTGGAGGAGAGAAGAAGAAAACTTTGTTGTCTTTACAGTTTGGTCCTTTTACCAAAAATCCACCATTTTCACCTAGAATTTTAAGGACTTTTCATAATCACCAAGAGAGAAAAGTGATAAGGAGACTATGGAGAACAAGAAAAATCACCTTGGATTCAATAAAATAGAAGTTAGAGGAGAGAGAAAATCAAGTTAAAGTTTGAAATCAATAGGACAAGGTAAGAACATCAAGATTTCAATATATTTTTAAGTTTGATATCATTGAAAAAGCATGAAAATGATGTTAAAGTGGAGTTTTCTTATATAAAATTTTATGTTCATAATATGCTAGTGAAGGGAAATAAGAGGAAGTGATGGGAAATATTGTAGAGAAAGGAAAGGAGGGTGTTATAAACTTCGTTATCAACATTTTGCACTAAAACAGTTTTGGAAAGCAGCAACAGTCTGACTTTGAAAAATCACCAAAAATTGTAGAAATTGAATTAGATGTTAATTAAAGTATGAAATTAAATCTTATTAAGTCTAGTTTTATATAGAAGAAACATTGTAAGCAAAAGAATTTCATATTATGAAATATATGAATTTTTGTGAGACAATGTCAGGTTGATTTCGAGTTCCCCTGTTTTGACTTTAGAAAATCATCAAAAATTGTAAAAACATGATTATGGGTTTAAATTTATAAATTATTAATGAGTCTATTTTCAAGAGAAATAAACAGAAACATCATCTAAACCCCGCGTTAAAAGATAATTAATTTTTAGTAAAGAAAGGTCGAAGCTATCAAGTAGCAGAACAAGGACAAGTTCGAAGAATTTACTGTACTTATTGGATAAATTATAAATTCTGAAATTTTTATGGTAAAAATATATTTAAGTCTAGTTTCAAAAACATCAAGTGAATCTTAATTTCAAATTCTGTAGCTCAAGATATAAATAATTTAGTGATTATGACTCAAGTGGACAGCTTTGATATGAACACATAAGTAAATAGTGAAATTATAGATAATGTTACATATAAGCATGTTATATACTAAAAGCAAAAGATGTTAACAAATATATACATAAAGGATGTGGAGTCGAGAGGACGAGGAAGAGGAAAAAATATATGAATATATATAGTAGATTAATTTGAAATGTTCGAAATCATTGTAGGTGATGGAATCATTAATACATGTGAGTATATTTTAAATGAATTGATAAAATAATAAGTAAATAATTGTTAATTGATGTGATATTGAATTCTTTGTTAAAATTTTATGAAGAATTAAATTGGTTGGCACAATTTAGAAATAAATATGAAATATACATAAAGTGGGTAAACTAATTTTTCAGGTGCAAGTCCTCCAATGGTCTTATTTGTAAAACTTTAATATTTATGTTAATTTAATAAACTTTGTTATCTTTGATTGAATATCATGTTTTTATAAGGACTTGAGATTAAAAATGGATGTAAGTGGATGATATGTAAAATGAAGCGGCGGTTATGACATCTAAATACGGTTCAGGTAATGATATAAATTAAATAAATAAAAATAAAGAGTGGAACTTGTACGAAAATGGAGACGACGTCACGATGAAGAGTTTGCCATGTCACGACGTGGAAACCCCAACGTCGCAACAATAGTTAAAAAATCTTTATGAACTTTACAATTTGACCTTTGATCAATTGTGGATGTTTTAATGAGCTAATTTAACTCATAATTAGTTCTATAGGAAATTCAATTATTACTATAATTAGTTAGTGATCTACATTAATTAAATAATATGATAAATTGATCTGAAATTTTTAATAGTTGCTTCGGCAATGAATGTGACATCCTAATGCCTTGACTCGATGATCGGGTTGGGTATAGGGGTGTTACACAAGGTACTTATCTAATCCTCACAATGGTTGATCACAAACTAATTATGTTTTCACTTATGGTGGTGCTGCAATTTCTTAGCGCTCTATGAAATAAACAATTGCTGCTACTTCTTCTAATCATGTTGAGATTTTGGCAATCCATGAGGCTAGTAATGAATGTGTGTGGCTAAGGTTTGTAATTCATCACATACGAAAATATTGTGGTTTATGCTCTGAAAAAGAAGCTCCGATAGACTTATATGAAGATAATACAGCTTGCATTGCATAGCTTAAAAAATGATAAATTAAGAGTGATAGAACAAAACATATGTCACCAAAATTTTTCTTCATGATCTACAAAAGAATGGAGATATAAATGTTCAACAAATTCGTTCAAGTGAGAATTTGACAGGTCTTTTTACCAAGGCACTCCCTACTGCTACATTTGAGAAGTTAATTTTCAACATTGGATTGCGTTGTCTCAAAGATCTTAAGTGATGCTTACATGAAGGGGAGTAAATTTGCTCTACATTTTTTGTTTTGATATATTATGTATCAAAGGATTATGTACTCTTGTTTCCTTCATTATATTTTTGTCACACAAGATTTTTTCTAGTAAGGCTTTTGAGGCATGTCCTTTATACAATGGACATTCAAGGGAAAATTTTATAAATGCTTTAAGTGGATGTTCAACATTTTACCTTTTATACAATAAACATTCAAAGAGAAATGTTACGAATGCTTTAAATGGATGTTCAACCTTTTACCTTTCATTTTCCTTAACCTTCCACCTTTCATCTTACCTTCCATCTTTCATCTTTTTTAACCTTTCACCTTCTTTAATTCTTCATATTTCATCACTTTATAACCTATTTCCTATTTATGTATTAGAAAATAAGAAGTATACTACTTGTGATGATATTGAAAAATAATAAAATACAATATAAATCCTCGTATTCTCATTTCTATTTTTTATCTATTATTCTTGTTTTATAATAAACTTAAAAAATAATTTAATAATTTGGAGTATAGTTTTAAATTGGGGTAAAATTATGATTATGGCGTGGCGGCCAAGATCCTCCATTCAAGGTACCTACACCCGATAAAGAAATGTGGACACACATGTCAAAATTGGGATGCGGCTCGTCACTCTGTGCATGAAAAAATAGGTTGGAATTAAGGTTGTAACCAAATTTAATTTTGATAAGTCAAATCTGTCGGGCAAATGACTTCCGTTTCTTTCATGTCTTTTTGCCATAGATATTAGATTCAAATTTAGATAACTAGAGGCAAATGATTGGTATTGTATACCACAAGTTTTTTATTATAAGAGTTAGATTTAAATTAATATTATGAATTAATTTAATTTTTGTACTATAAGAATATAGAATATTTTTTAAATAAATTAACTTTGAAGTCATTTACAGTTTAATTTAAATAATTATTTAAGTTTTTAATTAATTTAATATCATAAGTTAATTAGGTATCAATTTGATTATGAAAATTACGAACATATCCTTTCATAATTAGATTAGTTTATATTATTTGAGGTTATTTTAGTCTTTTTATTTTAATATGCACAATTTATTATATTCATCAATTATATATCTATACTTACTAGTATTTAAGTCCTTAACTGAATTGGTATCGGACACCAACTCAATTATGGAAATTATGGAAATGTTATTCTGTAATTCAAATATATCTTATGTGAGATTATTTTAGTCTTTTTATTTTAACAAAAAAATAATAAAAATTTGCATATAATAGGATTTCATCCTATGCTATTTACATTAATTATATTTTAACTTTACTACTAAACCACAACTTTATTTCAATATAATGCTTATATTTCAATTGTATTATGCATACTTTATTACATTCATCAATAGTATATATTGACAATGTTGTTAATTGGGTTGGTGTCATAAGTTAACTCGACACTAACTTAATATTGATCACAACACTATAGTAAACAATTATGGTGTATAATATGATATATTTACGTGTTTAAATTTCATTTAACTCAATTTAATCTATACTTTCATTTTAATAATATACATATTTTATGTGTTATTATTAATTACATTCAAACTATATGTTTTATTATTTATTATATGTTATTTGTAAACTAATCTTTGTGTTTTAAATATGTAATTTCTACATGTATACATATGTGATAGATATACTAAAATAATTAAAAATTTTAAAGTTTTTATGATTTAGTAAATAAAATTTTTATTTGAAATTAAAATACAAATAAAACATATATTATTTTTGAAAGGATAAAAACTAACTTTATTAAAATTTAATTTAATTTAATTAGTTTTAATAGTAAAAGAATTAAATTAATAAATTCAATAATGAAAGGACCATCAATCTTTAAAGTGGGCAAAACTCGATTCGATTATAAAAAATTGAAAAAATTTGAATTTCGAGCTTTTTGATCTTTTCAAGTCAACTTGAATAATTAAATCGAACTCAAGTTTAAATTTTACAATTTGAATAACTCGAATGATTCGAATAATAGATTGATGTAAATATCTTTTTTATCCCTATCAATTTAAAAATGAATAAATTGATTTCTGTCACCAAAAATTACAAAAAAAAAAATCAAAATAATTTTCATAATTTTCAAAATTTTCAAATATTTATAAAATTTTTAAAATTGATATTTAAAACTATATAATTTGTTTAAAAAAATTTTAAAGAATATATAAAGAAAATTTAAATTTTAAAATTTTTAAAATAATAATTTTGGATTCTAAATAAGTTAATTAATTATTTAAATTTATCTATTTTATTTTTTTCCTTATTTTGAAAAAATTTTCAAATATTTTAATTTAACATTTTTTATTTTTTATTTTAATTTAAGTAATTTTACTCAATATAAAATAGTACTGTGTTAATTTTTTCAATCAACTATTGTGTAATTCGAATCAAAAGAAGAAAAAGAATTAATTGTAATAAAATGAAGAACAAAAGAGAACAGCTGCCATTCCCCGCTACTAACTAAAAAACACACCTTTCCCACGTCAGTTTCTCATTCTATAAATCAGGAAATTGAAATTATTTTGGTTACTAATTTGCCGTTAACTTCTCTTGTTTCAA
The DNA here is from genome assembly GCA_020496765.1 of Gossypium stocksii. Lineage (NCBI taxonomy): Eukaryota > Viridiplantae > Streptophyta > Magnoliopsida > Malvales > Malvaceae > Gossypium > Gossypium stocksii. The sequence continues at coordinate 33,942,554 of CM035627.1, forward strand.
TCATTGTTTTGTTTTCCTTTCTATAAAAAAAAATTATAAAGATGGTTGTACTCAAGGCGGTACGCGCAGCGATTTCTTGTTCTTCTTCCGGTTTCGATGGTGGCCAGTTGGTACCACTTCATAAGGTTAGCTTTGTGAACTTGACGTTGCCGGCGTCTTTGCTTTCTGTAAGGTTGAGTACCCGCAACAATGCCAAGTTGAGCTTGGTTCAGGCGACGAAGGAATCGTCCACGGCGAGTACGAATGATCGTGCTGCTGCTTTTTCTGGTATTTTTTTTTTTAATTTTCATAGGTGATCATGTGTTTAATTTTAATTTTCTTGTCAAGTATTTATTTCAGGTATTTTTTTATCCCAATTAAAGGTATTTAAAAAAATCTTTGGTTTTCCTTCATTATTTATTTATGAAAGAAATGGAACACCTTAATCTTGTTCGTGGAGATGGGGTATATAAATAATTATAGCAAAATGAAATTAATACATTACCTTTATCGCAAAATGTAATGTATTAAATGTTGAAATCTTAGAATGTTAATTAATCCATACTTAACTGTTATTATAGAAATGCATAACTTTTAGTTTTTATTTTCAGCTGAATTGGATTTGCAGACTTTCAAGCATTAACATTTATGACTAGGTTATTGTTCTAGTGTTTTGACAGTTATATTAAATTTACTCTTTTAGACTGTCGCTGCTCTTACAATCCTATTTTAAAATCGTAATTTCCCATAAAAATAGTTCCATTTTCTCTCCTTGTTGATAAATTTTGGAGTGTATTAAGGTAGACCTTAAGCATTGCTTGTTATGGCCAAGTAAAATTCCTTGACAATTTTGTGAAATGGTGGACATTCAAGATTGAAATGGAGGTTTAGGGAACCATCAAAGCACTTCCTCTGAATGACTGAAACTATAATATTTTTCAAAAAGGGGGAAGTAATTGGTAAAATAAACCCTTTGCTTATACTGCTTGGCTTGGCTTCTTGTTTTTGTGACCACTGTACCGAATAAGTCAACTGGATACGACTGAATTCCTAAGCACCGGCTTTCAGATTTTAATCTTTATTATTTTACTATATCTTTATATGCTGATTTTTTAGCAAATGAATTTCTCGTTGTGGAACACACTGTTTCTATAATGTTCATTTGAACACTTTTGGCCATTCCATGGAATTAATTAGTGGCAAAGGCATGAACGCTAAAATATAGGGTTTGTTTCCGATTGGATCTACTCAGGGTTCTGATTTCAATCGTCTAACTAGGTGAAAATCTCCACCAGATAGCTACTAACGGCAAGGCAACAAACATTGTATGGCACAAAAGTTCAGTTGGTAAAGTTCATCGGCAAGAGGTGCTTCAGCAAAAGGGTTGTGTCATATGGATTACAGGTCTCAGTGGCTCAGGTTTGTTTAAGCAAATATAATTGGATACTGAAATTCATGCTAAGCAATTTATTGCTAGTAACTTTTTGTTTTCTGCTTTCCGATAAGATGGCTTCTTGTTTATAATGTGCTTTAGAAGTCCTTTTTGTGTGCTAAAACAACAGAAGTGGGAAGTTGTCAAAAACTGAAACATTGGTCTTTAGCTCTGGAGGAACCTATAAAGTCAAAATCAAGAACTTAGGCTTCTTTGTTAGTTTCTCCTTGCTAAACTGAAGAGTGTGTTAAAAAATCTTAGCTTTTTCGCATTGTGTTGCTTCCACTCTCTCTCTCTTACTATGGTCTATGAATTTAGGAAAGAGCACTTTGGCATGTGCGCTGTGTCAAGCATTGTATTCAAGGGGAAAGTTGGCTTACATCCTTGATGGTGATAATGTTCGGCATGGTTTAAACCGTGATCTTAGTTTTAAAGCAGAGGATCGGGCAGAAAACATACGAAGGATTGGTAAATGCTTTTTGATTCCACATCATAGTGCTTTTTTGCTTTATCCTTTTGTTCTCTCTTATTCTGATGGTTTCAAGTTTCAACTTGTTATGGTTCACACAGGAGAGGTAGCAAAACTCTTTGCCGATGCTGGCATCATATGCATTGCCAGTGTAATATCTCCCTACAGAAAAGACAGGGATGCATGTCGTTCACTGTTGCCAGAAGGAGATTTCATTGAGGTATGTGCTGCCTTTAAGAAACCTGAAAATATTGAGGGCTTTGATCTTATTTCTGATAAAGGCTTTTGCATCAGAAGGTTCTTTATTTGCTCTAAGAAAAAACTAGGCAATGCTTCGAACAGGTTTTCATGAACGTGCCACTCCAAATATGTGAGGCGAGGGACCCAAAGGGCCTTTACAAGCTTGCAAGAGCTGGAAAAATCAATGGTGTCTATCCCCCTGGTTATTGTATCTGAAGATTGGTATCTCATATTTAGTAATTGTTTATTTAATATTTTCTTTGAAGGTTTTACTGGTATTGATGATCCGTATGAACCACCCCTGAACTGTGAGGTATATATATTGTTGGAGTAACTTCCTTACTTGGCATAGGCTCACGCTTGTTCAAATATGCACCTAAACAATGTTTATGTTCCAAACATGAAAAATTATGCTGGCACAAATCTAGAATGGATTCAAGCATGTTCAGGTTCACTTGCCAGTGAACTTGTGGATGGCTATGGTAATATGAATATGATAGATATTCTGTCATAGTTCAAGCATCTGATATTTCTATAGTCATCTCCATCTGAACATGTTAAGGCCATACTTAAGACTAATTTGTGTCATGGCAAGGCTTTCCTCTTTGTTTCTCTTTGAATCTCATATTCCAACATTCTAATCGAAGCTCAACCTTTTTTTTCTATTTCTTCAGTTGGAATTGCCACAAAAGGGAAACAACTGTGCTTCCCCATGTGAAATGGCTGAGATTGTGATATCTTACCTGGAGGAGAAGGGGTATCTGCAGGCTTAAGAAGAGAGAATCCCGCAATTTAAGGTTGCCATAATCACCTATAATATAGTATGATGATCGATTAAAATTGAAACTTTTAAGTGAAACAAAAAAAAAAAAAAAAAAAAAATTGATCCTTTTCTAAATTAAGCACCCTGCATTAGGGAAACATCTTGTTTCCTCTGTCCATATCCTGTTGCTAGCATCAAGGAAACTTATTATTTCCTATATCTATATCCTGTTGCTAGCATCAACGAAAGTTCTTGTTTCCTATATCTATATCCTGTTTATGGCACCAAGGAAACTCCTTGTTTCCTGTATCCATAGCATGTTTCCGGCTCCATGGAAACTTCTCGTTTCCTGTATCCATAGCCTGTTTCCGGCTTCATGGAAACTTCTCGTTTCCTGTACCTGTAGTTTATATCATGTATTAGATAATTAATAGCTGGATTAATTACTGTCAGTGTCCTTTGGTAGACCTTCTAAAAGCCACGTTGTGATTGAATTGGCTTTAATTGGTGTATGAATTTGTATCATATAGCTTTGTAATGATTGCTTATGAAGAAAAGGCTATCTCTGGTTTTCACTTGAAGATACCATTAAAATTCGTTTATTTCTTCCTTACTTTGCCTTGAATGAAGGATATATAGCTTAATCATCCATAGGTAGCTATGTGTAGCTATCTGTCTAACATGGGCTTGTTCAACTTTTATTTTCATATTTTCCTTGGAGATCCTTCGACGGGTCTCAAACACTATTACTTTAAAAGAAATGAAGAGTCGGAGTAAACAAATTCACCAATTAAACCCATGTCTGAAAATATGTTATTTTCTCATCTCTGGCGAAACTTGCCTATTGATCCTAAAGAAAACTCCGTTAAAATCAGCATAATTCCTTTTAACACGAAGCAATAGACTTTGGCGGATTGCTTTTAACCCAAATGCATAGGGTTTCTACATTTGAAACCAAATAAAAGAAGCAAAAGTATGTCCATATACCTACTTACCAGTCTAACATGTATTCTGCAAAATTATTCCCTTTTGATCTTAATTTTGCAGAGACAAATGGTTTGCAGATGTCAAGTTTCGAACTCCAAATCTGCTATGCATGAACAAATAGATATTTACTATCATTGCTTCGAAAATTCTCTTTAAAGAAAATACAACAAAAGTTTAAAACTAACAACCACACTGCAACTTGAAAAATACATGAATGACTCCATCAATCTTTGCTAATAATGACCAAATTTTTACAAAATGCTGGTAAATATAAATATGAATATATATTCTGATATATTACATATAATCTTCTTGTTGATCAGTAAGAAAAGCTTGAAGTGCAACAAGAAAGCAATTCTATAGAACAAACTGTCTTAAATTACTGATAGATGGACAGTCAATAAAATTCAAGAACGAAAAAGAAAAAAAATGATCAAATGAAGGCAAGACCAATCTCTGGTCTTGCATGCCTATGAATGGACAAAAGGCAGAAAACAAATGCTGTTGTCATGGAAATAGCAGCTGAACGCACAGTTTCAAAAGCTGCAGAGAAGCGCCTCTCTTGCATACCCCAAAGAGTCTTCACGAGCAATCCCATGCCATGAACCACCATTGCCAGCACCACTGCCATCTTCAATGATTGAAAGCAAAGATTATAACACAAATGACCCTAAAAATATATTTGATTAGAATTCAGAAACTACCTCTTGCAGCTAAAACAAAAGGGGGCTAAAATGAGACTCGGGGAAGTGTGGATTGCAAGTTAAGGAAACGAGGGTGAGTGATTGAGATTGGCGTCTTTTTCTTAGTTTCCTTTTTATAAAATAGGGGTATTTTCATCATTGTATAGTTTCAAAGATGACACTTTGGTGCTAAATAACAATGACCGGACCCTTCCCCGTTGCTTCCCCATTTTTCACTTTCGATATGGTTTTTTTACTATTTGCGAAACCAATTGATAGAAGGGTCTGTATTTTGGAAGCAAATGCTTAATAGAGTCTTAAAAAAAAAAAAAAAGTTAATAGTGTCAACAAAAGCTTTGATAGGACAAAATTCGGCTAACAAAGTTAATGAGCTTGTTTGTCTTTTATCTCTTTAGGTTTCATCATTCTTTTTGTTCTCTAATAACAAAGGAAATAGGTAGCACGTAAAACTTGTAATCAATTAGATTAAATTTGGGTTTACCTTTTCAAAATTTCTTACTATACAAAATATGAAAAAAAACAAAAGAACTCCTAATTGAAAATTTAAAGGGCCAATTGATTTAGAAATACATTATTGAAAAATTAGGAAGATGAACATATTTAAAACTTTTTTCTTTCTTAAAATAGTTAAATTTGAAAAGTCTAATAACTATTAAAGATGCTATTATTCATTAAATCAAAAGTAAAATTATATAATATTTGTTCAAGTTTGAATTTACACATGTTGCAAAGTATGTAAGGAAACTGAGGAACTTTCATTTATTTGTTAGTTTCCTTGGTAATCATTGTTGATTCATTAAGGACCCCATTATTGCTTCCTACCCTACCTTTAAAGCCAATTTTGTTGGGTAGGGATGATCATATCTTTCACTTTATTACTTTGGTAATGCAGCAGGAATAATGGCAAAGCTCTCAAAAGCAATGCTCTCAAAAGTAAACGATTCACTAAATTATTATTATTTTTGAATGATTCACTAAATTTTCAATGACATATTGTGTACTACATACGAGCTTCGAATAATAGTCCTATTTGAAATATATAACACAACATTTATTAAGAATGCATGAAAAATGTCAACATAATGTTAAAACATATTGATTGAGAATATGGTGTGTAAGTACAGATCATTTATTTTCATGATTCTCAAACTCAAAGATAAGCTAATTATGTTATTAAACTATTAGGAATCTATTTATATAGTGTTAAGATATTATTGTGGGATATTATCGTTTAGGAATATTTAAATATATTATATGTCTTATAGGCATATATTTAGGAACCAGGTTTTAGGCCATTTCTTTTCAAAAGATAGGGGAATATGTCATTTTTAGAGAGAGAAATGGAAAGCACGTCCAGGTGAGCACGTTTTTCCCCAATGGTAAAAAAATTTAAATGTCTGGCGGTCCAAAATTTTTCCCTATAAATACCATCCAATTTTACTTTTTTTCACTCACATTCTATTCTCTCAAATCTTTCTATTCTCTCAACTCTCTCAACTCTCTAAATTCTCTCAAATTTCTCAAGCTCTTGTTCTAAACTTTTCGATATTCTTGTTTAAAAATATTAATTTTTTTAATTATTTCGTATTTTATTTGTTCGAATTAAGTTTTCACGAATGGAACCTCTCTAATTCGTTTCGACGAGAAGCATATTTTCGCCACTCAAGTAGTAATGGTAAGACGATAGTTTAAATTTTGTTATTTTCAATTAAGCTACATTCAAAGTTTTTAAATATTTTAAAATAATTTTTCGTCATTATAAATAGGCGAATTTGGCAATGCCTCCGATCATCGAAATTCGTGGTTACTTGCAAGAGGCGGGATTCTTGCATACGTCTCATATGCTCGAGGGCTGCAAACTCAATCCTACACTCATCAGCACGTCGGTGGAAAGATGGAGTTCGAGACACACTTTCCATCTTCCATGCGGTGACTGTATAATCACACTCGAGGACGTAGAGTTACAACTCGGTCTGCCAGTGGATAGGTCAGTCATCACGGGATCAGTAACCACTCCCAGTAAAGAGGAGGCATTATTGGGGAAGGTCCCAAACTTGTTCAAAGGTGGCCGGATACGGATGAAGTAGTTGGAGACCAATTTCAAGAAGCTTCCTTTGCACGCAACCGATGTCGTTAAATAATAATACGCTTGAGCATTCATCCTGAGGTTAATTAGGAGCATTTTAATGCCCGATAAATCTCAAAATTTAGTGTACGTAAGGTGGCTACTACACCTAGTGGACTTCAAAGAATGCAAAAAACTAAGTTGGGGATCAGCAGTGTTGGCCACGTTGTACTGAGAGTTGTGTCGGGTGACAGAACTGGATAAGATGTCAATCGATGGTTGCTTGCTCTTGTAGTAGTCGTGGGCCTAGTGGCGACTACTGTTTCTACGTCCCTGAGTGAGCGACCCGTACATGTTCCTGTTGGTGACAAGGTAAAAAATATTTGTTAATAAATACATAGTTTGTTTGGTAATTGTTTTTATTTATTATATGTTTGAACTAACATATCGCTTGTACAGATTGAACCATGGGCCGAGTTACGAGGGACAACCTGACCTGCTGAAAGATATTAGGCTATTGTTAAATCAACGCTCGGAAGCCGAGGTTAGTTACTTATTCTTTTGAACTTATTTTAATTACGCAATAATTTGTAAAATAAAATTTCGTACATAATGGAATTTATAATTGTGCACTTCAATTTGAATGGATGTCATATGCCAACACCGATATCATATTTTGCATCTTAATGGAATTATTGGCCAATTAAAGGATGTGGGATGCTAAGGTGTCATTTATAGTGTATATGTAACACCCCAAACCTGGCCTAGAAGTTAGGCCCGAATCTGGCGTGTCACATTGAAGTATTTTATGAAAACCAAGTTTTCATTGAAAACCCTTCTTGTTTAAATATTTGTGTAAAACCTCAGTTTGTGTTTGACCAATTCCCAATGTGGTTTATTAAAAAGATTATTCCCTACTAAAGACGTTATTAATTATAAAATCTTAATCGTTGCGGAAGCTTAATTTAAAACAGAGATTGTTTTGGAAAAACTCGTTTTTACCACTAGCAATTATAAAATCACAATAAAATCCCAAATTTAAAAATAATCCCGAAGTTATAAAAGGTCTTATTACAACCCAATAAAATAGTGTAAAATAAGGAAAGTAAATAAAACTAGTAATCCTCAAAGTAAATAGCAGTGTAGTGTGGCTACCTCCGAGTTCTCTCTTACGTCGAGCCGCCTACTAAGGGTCACCTGAAAAAAATTAAAAAGAGGGAGTGAGTTTGCGAAAACTCAGTGTGTACATCCTTCGACAGACACATAACATGCATTAAACAATTTGGGCCTAAGCCCTATTTAATAACGGTGGCCTTTAGGCGTTAGCCCATAGTGGCCTCGGTTGAGCCTGAGCCCATATCACAATATACAGTGGCCTTTGGGCATAAGCCCATAGTGGCCTCGGTTGGGCCCGAGCCCATATCTCAGATATCAATATGCACATGCAATGCACAATTACCTATAACCAACCCTGTACTCCCCTTCCAACCCTACACTCCTGTGGGGAGATACTCGACCCACCTATCCTTATACACCCGTTGTGACACCGGTTGCGGCACCACTCATCGTTGCAGTAGAACTACTCGTGGCTTAAAAGCCTTCGTTGGATCCACAGTCGTCAAGCGACCGTGCAACCCTTATATACACTTTCTCCCATCATAATCCCGACCCATATGTAATATAATAATACATGAATACAGCAGAAAACATATAGCATACATAAGTCTTACTCATAACACATAGGGGTATTTTAGTAATTTTACCTTACAGGGGTATTTCAGTAATTCTACCTTACACAGGTATTTCAGTAATTCAACCCTACACGGGTATTTCAGTAATTTCTTAACACCTTGGGCCTAATTACGTACCTTGTCTCGTCAACAAGTCCCCGTTGGCTAAAGTGAACAGATACTATGCACCAGGAAGGATTCTAGAGAAGAGGAGGTGAGTCATTAAGACCGCTTAAGTAACAAGCTCTCCCTAGATCTAATCCTAGACATGCATATACTCATTGCCACACTTTAACCTTATGACTTGTCCACAGTTATACTTAATTAAATAACTAAGTTTTATGTCTGCTTAAGCAATTATTAAATACTAGGCCAAAAAGTCCATTACAACCCTAACAAGTCCACATACATTCATATAGCCCATTAGGCCCACTCACATTTATATGGCCCACTAGGCCCAGTCACATCTATACGGCCCATTAGGCCTAAATCTATTCCAAGTGATACAACCAACTTAATCAGCTCGTCACTTATTACCAATCTACCAATTTTTGTTTATTTGGGCCCACGAGCCCATCGGGCCCATTTGGCCCATTCTAGCCCAGTTGGCCAAAATGTGACCCAAGTCCATGAGATCGCTCATGGGGTCTCTGATATTGCATCGATTACCCTCATATGAGTGTTCACGCACTCGCAAGACTACTGTAGCCAAGCCTTTAGCTTTTTGGCATTTCGATTTTTCAGTATTTTAGGTTTGCTGATCTATTGTGTGTGTGAAGTATGTGTACACACCTGCTTAACAAAACGCACTGCAAACTCCTTAGCCACGAACCTACAATCAATGTCACTCAACAGTTAATGATACACTTATCAAATACTATTACCAAAAACTATAAGCACACATTTGCCTTACCTTAGACGACTAGCCTTAACAGTCCTTCCTTGATCACTAATCACGAGTATTTCTTAAATCTGCATCCATCTTAATTATTAATAACTAAACAACAAGTGACTTGCAATCATCTTAAGTCACCTTTAAACCACTCATGACCATTCTGCCAACCTTAATCAATAAAAGAGAAATACTTACCCAAAACCCCAAAACGCTTAATGAGCAATTCGACAGAGATCTGAAATCCGAGATTTGATACTAATCCCCTACCAAAACCAATGTAGAAAGAGTGAGGGAGAGACGAAATCAGTACTAGAAAAACCAACTAAAAGAAAGTAAAGTACGTACACAAGAATCGATCGGCCAACGTTGAAGACAAAGTGCCGGCAACGCAAAATTTTGGCCAAAAGATATTCGACTTTAGGAAAGGTCAACTAGGAGCAAGAAAGAAAAGAGTTTGATGAGAAAGGAAGGAAAGAAATTGACACAAAATAAAAGAGAAAGAATAAGGGATTCTGGCTTTTAGATATTTAGAGAGAAAAGTGTTTTCGGCGAAATAGAAAGGAAGAATTCGGCATTAGCCTAGAATCCCCAAAATCGGCACCTATATATACTATAGCTGAATTTACCTATCCCCAAATTCCTAATTCGGCTCCACTTCTCTACTCCTTAATCTCTTCCTAAGTTTTCTCTATTATCACTTATTTGAATTTCTCTTCTGATCACTTCCTTCAGAGTTCAACTCCAATGCCACTACTAGCCGTCCATAGTGTAAAAATAAATCCAAAATATTACCATGCTAGCACTCAAACCAAGGATCCCCTTGCCAGCTATTGACGCTACCTCCTTACTCCCTAAGTGGTGCCACTTAGCCAGTACACCACAACTTCACTTGTGTCCTGTTTTTCTCAATTTATTTAAAAGCCACGACACTCGCAAACAGGGATCTTTTAACATTTGACAGAAATTTCTCCACCTCAAAGCTGGAACTCAGAACTTAATAAATGGCCCTTTAACACTTTAATGACACTTAACTAAAATATCAAACACACCATACACATCTTAACCACAAAAGTAAGTTCAGGATTTTTGGGGTGTTACAGTATACGATGGTGGAAATACACAAATCAAATCAGGTGATGCAGTAGTTTGGGTGAAGGCAAAAAATTTCGCCGCCACCACGACACATGGATAAGTTACACAAGGTGGACCTTAGAGGGAAGAACAACGAGGACTGGAAAGAGACTCACAAGGACTACATCGACACTTGGGATTGTAGGATGGAATTCTTACCCATTCGCAAACCATTTTTCTTATTGGACACGACGGCCTATTTGGAGTACATGTCGTGGTTTAGAGTTGCTGGCAAGTTGTATATGCTATCAGTGGAGGTAAGGAGTAGGTAATTTCATTAGAATAGACAAAAATGACCTCCCTAGAAGTGCAGGGCCTAACGTGGTTATAATACCCCAAAATAGGGCCTTAGAATTTTAAGGGTATTTTAGGAATTTTAGCCTATATGAGCTTAGAATTTCATAAGGTTAGTACTCGATAATGTTTTCGACTTTGGCATCTTAACTATTAAATCAATTTTTGAAAAAGTGTTCTAAAAACTCGTAATTTTAGAAGAAGGACTAATTTGTAACGAAGTCAAAATAGCAGGTATTTATGTTGCAATTTTACCATTTTATAATATTGAACCTATTTCTTCCCTATCAACCTGTTTTTCTCATCTGTTTCTTTTCCCTTCATTGTACTTGTTGCCACTTGCCATTCCCTTGCTTTTTAACTCGATTTTTTATTCCCAAACCACAATACATTGATTTCCAATAATTTCTAAGTCATTTACGATAAAAAATTCCCCAAGAAAAACACCCAAAACTCCATAGATTTCATCATCTTCTTCAAACGTGGGTTTTCTGGATTTTCATCAAAACTTGTTCATTCTTCCAACAAAGGTAATAATTTATGTATCTATTGGTTTTTAATGTTATTTAGACTGTAAAACTGAATTATTAGCCCTCAAATTGCATGCATTAGATAAAAGCTGAAAATTAAACCATTAATGGTGGATTTCGAGATTTTGAGTCAAAACTTGGTTTCAAAGTGTTTTTCAACTTGTTTTAGCATAATTAGAAGGTTTTTAAACTTATCTCAAAGTTTCGTTAGTGATTTCTCATGTAAAATTGCCTAAAAGATGTCGAAAATGTTGATACCATGAATTGAGTAGATTTACCTAGTTCGAAGGCTGCAAATTAGGCGTAAATGATTAAGTGGATGAACAGAACTAATTTTGTGCAAAAAGGTTGAATATAAAGGGTTTATTAGACCGAGTGTATCTTTGTGGGGTGCACTAGTTTTGTTGTAAAGAAGAAGGATGGTACAATGAAAATGTGTATTGATTATAGGTAGTTGAACAAGTTGACTATTAAGAATAAATATCCCTTTCCTCGAAATGATGATTTGTTTTGTAACACCTTTCACCCATCTCCGTCGCCGGATTAAGGTTACGGAGTATTACAAAACAATAAAAAAACATATGAACATTTAATCAATCAGTATAATAATCATATCATAAACCATTCATACTCATGCAAAACATCCCTAAATCGAGCTCTTGAGATTTTAAAAATAACCTAAAAATAATTTGGAGCCAATTTGAAACATTTTAAAAAGTTTAGGAAAAAGATATAAAATTTACAAAATATAGAAAATAGGGGTCACACGGCTGTGTGCCTCACACGGCTAAGACACACACCCATGTCTCATGCTATGTAACAATTGAACTAGAGTGCACGGTGGTGTCCTAGCCTATGTCCACACCCGTGTAACTCTAAGTAGTATCACATGCCTGTGTACTAGGCCAAGTAACTTTCTGAGTTGCCCCACATGCCCATGTTCTACGCCGTGTGTTAGGCCGTGTAATTCACTGACTTGCACCCTAAAGAACTGATCAGATGACACACGGTCATATCACCAGGCCGTGTGTCTCACATGACTGAGTCACACGCCTGTCTCAGGCCGTGTAAACCCAAAATGAACCTTAAACAACAAGTTTACCAATTCAAACTTACTTGGACTCTAAGTAATCCATTTACCAGCTAAAAGACCTATTCAAAGTGTCACTAAACAAGCTAAAAACATACTAAATCAACTATCCTACGTGCTTAACCAATTTATCCTCATTGATACCACAAGTATATATATAATTATACATCAAAATGAATCATCAACCATAGCTTATCAATTCAAAAAATCTAACACCTAACCAATGTTCCTATCATAGGCACCTCAACCACAATATTACATTAACAAATATCTTACATATTTGCATTAAAACATCTTACCTCATTCTCATATATCATATAAGTCGATTATTTGCACTTAAGATCATACTTAACATTTTACATATCCAAAATAATAGTAATGACATAGAAGCCTGTTACATGCCAAATAATCCAAAATGAACGTTCCAAAAACTACTGAAAATGAAAGGATAGTGTGACTTGAGTGTTGATCCAACGTCAAACCTTCAAAATATCTACAATGACAGAAAATAACACAAGTAATCTCATTGAAGCTTAGTAAGTTTGACATAATAAAATGATAAATCTTACTGAAGTAAGTACAACAAATCAAATTATAATAATACAATCATGTGTTCCCTGTCAATACAAAACTCAACTACATGACAAAACCATTAAAAATCACTAAACAAGTTAATTTACCAAGGTTTAAAATATGATGAATGACTTATAAATATGAGTATATCGATATTCCAACCAAAACACACCAAATGCTCATAAGAGCTAATCCATCTGAAACACAATAGATGTTCATAAGAGCTAATCTATCCAAAATACACCAATGGCTTCGAAGAGCTAGTCCAACTGAGACACACCAAAATAGAGAGTATAATATGAGAGTCGCAACAAATGTCGAACATCGATCTACTCAGGAAACATATATATCTCCACTCTACTCCCCATAACACACCATATCTCGATTGTACTTTATCCCGCGTTGAATCCAATCCAAAAATAAAAATTCAATAACATCTCTCAAATAACATTATATCATCTATAATCAAATATATCTAGTATACTATTTTATATCATCCAACAACTCATATAGATGTTAAATTTTTAACCGTATGAACTTGTCTGGATTGAATTGTAGTAGTTGTAGAAGTTCAGGGACTATTCTATAATTCCTCCATTTCCACAAGTATCAACTGGGTCTTGATCTAAAATGTAAAATTTCTCAATTATTAGCTTACATTTCATATTCCAATTCATTTTACATTTTATACCTTTTATTTTTTGAATTTATACAATTACCCCTAACTTTTACAACTTTTACAATTTAGTCCCTTAACCCGAAAATTATTAAATTAACTAATTTTCTCAAATAAACATTTCAGTTGAATATACTAGGCCCTTGAAAAGTCCCTAGTAAACCTCAAATTCACTATCAAACCCTGAAACTTTGACATTTTCATAATTTAATCCTTAAAGCAAAATCTAACAAAAATCACTTCACAAAATCACCAAACAACACAATCAAAGCTTCAAATACATCGTTATCATAAAAAAATTCAATAATCATCAATGGAAACTTCTAAAATTTTGAACAAATTCAAAAAAGAAGGTACAGGTTAGCTGGACCTAGTTACAACGAAATCAAAAACATAAAATTTACAAGAAATAGGTGAGAATTGAGCTCACACGCACAAGGATGAAAAAACCAAAGCTTGAAGCTCTCTCTAATGGTGGTTTCGGAAAGGTTGAATAAAAATGAATAGGAAATTTCTAATTTTTTTCAATTTGTTTTATTTAATTTTAGTTTATTTACTATTATGCCATTAACATATAATATTCTATCATTTTTAAGTCTAATTGTTGTCCCACACATTAATTAAGGCTTATTTACCAAATATATCCTCTCTCAATTACTAATTGAGCCATTTGATCACCTAAATGCATTAACTAACAATTTTTACACTTTTTACAATTTAGTCATTTTTCTTAAATTAGCCTCCTAAACGATAAAATTTCCTAATCAAATTTTAATACGACTCTAATGACTCTATAAATATTCTATATATAATATTTATGAGTCAACTTGACAAAAATTTGTGGTTCTGAACCACTGTTCCGTCACCATTGAAAAATGGGTTGTTACAACTCTCCCCCTTTAGGAAATTTCGTCCTTGAAATTGTTACCTGAGAATAGATTTGGATACTGTTGTTTCATTAATTCTTCGGTTTCACAGGTAGCTTCTTCTGTTCCATGAAGATGCCACAAGACTTCTACTAACAGTATCCATTTATTCCGTAGTTCTTTAACTTCCCGAGCCAAAATTTTCATTAGTTCTTCAAAATACGTCAAATCTGGCTACAGTTCAATTTGACTATGAGGAATGTAACAGCTCAGTTTGGACCCTAGTGGAATTTTCTGTGTCTGTGTTATCTGAATTAACTTTTTTGAAATTTCTGTGATTTAATTTGTCTATTTCTGTGTTGAATTTTGAAAAAGGATTAAAATGCATAAGTGTTAAAATTAGTATGCTATATGTTCATGTGTTCAATTGAAATGGCTTTTACGTTATTATGGCCTTATGTGGTAAATATACCATTGTATGTTTGAGTGGTCATAAATGACCTTAATATAAGTGTGTTATGAATTTATAAAAGGATGGATAATATGGTAAATTGTTTATTAATGTTAATTTAATAAAATCAAAACATGAAATAAGCCATATTGTCCATCTTCTTGCCAAAAATAAAAGAGAGTTAGGGTTTGGCTAGCATTTTGGCTTGATTAAGGTATGAGTTTTCATCTATTTTTGATAATTTCTACGTTTTTGTTATCGTTGTTTCGTATTCTATAAAGCCCATGCCTTAATTTTATAATTTTAGTATGAATTTAAAATGTGCCATTGTTAAAAAAGTGAGCTTTTTGATAATTCTTGGTGTTAAATGAAAGATATGATTTGGGTTGATATCTTTTTATTGAATTTTTTATGAAATTAGCTAATTTGGGCTAATTTGTGAAAATGAATTATATAAAAGGACTAAAATGTGAAATAGATGAAATATGTGGGCTTGAATAGACTAGAAGAAAATTCAGCTAGGCCTTGTATAAAGAAATTGGTGTATTTGATGATTTTATGAAATAGGGACTAAAATGTCAAAATATGAAAATGTAAGGGCTAAACAACAAAACACCCAAATTTGTATGTTTTTGGATTGAATTGATTGAGTGTGTGATTGAATGAATTAATTTTAATACGTATAGATCAAGAAAAGCAAAATCCAGACTTGGATCGCGGAAAATCGAAAGTCGACGAGTAATGGACTTATTTCGACAAAACACACTCGAGGTAAGTTCATAAGCAGTAATTTCATTATAATGCTGTGAATTTCATTGCTTTTGAATGAATTGAAATGAATGGAACCTGGAAAGAGGTGGAATGAAAGAGACTGTTGATGTGGTTGAGTTAGTAATAGAAAACGAGATTTAGAAAGCTCGATTGAACCGTGAGATTAGTTTCGGTAGGTAGTGACATGTTACTAGGATAAGGTGATTGGCTTCGGCCCATGATATCAGCACTTCGGGTGTGGGAAACTTCTTGATTTGGCTTCAAGCCATGGTATAGATGTTTTGGGAGTGACCTTGAGTTAGCTACGGGCCATGGTATAGGTGCTCCGAGATAAGTTACCTTGAGTTGGCTATGGGCCATAGTATAGGTACTTCTCAGTTGTTATGTTCAAATGTTTGATTATTAAGTCGGATGATTCTACGAATGAATTAAGGAAATACTTGAGGGAGTAGTGGTATGAAATAGAACACGTATGTTTAATGTTGTTAATTGTTGAGATAGAGTACATAAGTGAGATGATATGAATTGAATCAAAGAGGTATGAATCTAAATTAAATGAGTAACCATGTGGTAAGACATGGATAAAGGTTTGTGATGCTTGTTCATGGTTTAAATTGATGGAATGGTAGTTTTATTTTACAATCGTAAGTTATATTACTTGCTTATGACTTACTAAGCTTTAAAAGCTTACTTGGTTTGTTTATTTCTATTTCATAGATCATCGAAGCTACTGAAGGCTCGAGAATCGTCGAGGATCTTCATCGCACTATCGGAACTCATTTTGGTACCTTTTGTGTTTATGAATAATTAAGAATGGCATGTATAAGCTAAGGAGGTTTGATTATATTTTGACTTATAAATATGCTATGCTAAGTGATTTAGCTAGCTAAGTGTGGGAATGTGTTGTTTTGGTCTATGAAAAATGATGAAATTTATATATGCCTTAAAATGCATAATTGGCCTGGTTGAATATGGTCAATTTGGTATGAGTAAATGATGAATTTGGTAAGTTTTAGTTATGAATTGAAATGATCCATGATGTGGTATTATAACAAGTGTTATGTGATGGTTTTGGCTTGAGTAGTGAATGATTTAGTTTAGTTAATGGGCATGAATTGGTTGGTGATATTCTTGATTACATTGATGAATATTTCGGGTATGTTTTGGCTGTAAATTGTTGGTATAAATGTATTGATTTGGCTTATAGAGATGACCCAAAGTTGGGTGGCAAAGTTCACTTTTCGAATGGCCTATTTTTGTCCACACGGATAGAGACATGGGCGTGTGTCTCAGCCGTGTGCGACACACAGTCATAGTACATGGTCGTGTGTCCATTGGGGTACCTGTTAGATTAAGTCAGTATACCCTACAAGAATGACATGGTCTAGGCACACAGGCGTGTCTAGTGACCATGGGTGCAAGTCAGTAGCCTCTTTAGTTTTCACACGGTCGAGCACATGGGTGTGTCTCGAGGCCGTGTGATCAAGTCAGTATGTGTGCCCTGTTTTGCCACGGCCTGGACACATGGGCATGTCTGGTGGTCGTGTAAGGCACACGGCCTAACCAAACGGGTGTGTGATCTCAATAGTCTCGAAAATATTTTGGTTTCGGAAAAATTTTCTAAGTGTTCGGTTTAGTCCTGATCCTCTTCTAGTGCATGTTTAAGGTCTTGAAGATCTTCATAAAGAACTCTTTGATAATGTACAAATATGTTATGATGTTAATGAATGTGATATGCCGGTAAAGTTCTGATTTGTCTGGTAATGCTCTTAACCCTAGTTCAACAATAGATATGGGTTAGGGGTGTTACATTTGGTTGGTATCAGAGATACGGTTTAGTTGATTCTTGGACTAACATAGCTTGTTTAAGTCTAGCTATACATGCCATATTTATGGATTGTGATAGTGTGATGAATCCTGACAATTGAAACCTATTTTTTTATATAATATATGGATCCCGAAAAAGCAATAGCTGATGATGTAGAAAGCAATGCACTGGCTCCTGCTCAAGGGGCGGTGCCAACTGAATCTAGAATTGCTACGAGTAGCCATGAGGGAGAGGCTAAGCAAGCCTTCTTCCAGATGATGAATGAATGGTTCTAGAAATTCGTTCGTACAAATTCAGCTGCACAACACCCTCCACCCCTACCTGTTACTCAACAAATTCCAGTGATTCCACAAGTCGTTGATCCGTTAAGATCGGGTAAGCCACCAGTTGATAAGATACAAAAATTCAGGGTCGAATAATTCAGGGCTACAGTTGATAATGATGCTGAGAGAGCCGAGTTTTGGCTTGAAAATACGATGAGAGTGTTTGATGAACTATCCTGTACACCAGATGAATGTATAAAGTGTGTAGTATCTTTACTCCAAGATAATGCATATCATTGGTGGAAGACTTTGACATCAGTGGTGCCGAAAGAAAGGGTCACTTGGGAATTCTTTCAGACAGAATTTTGAAACAAGTACATCAGTCAATGATTTCAAGATCTGAAGCATAAAGAATTTCTGGAACTGAAACAGGGTCGAATGTTGGTAACAGAATATGAGTGAGAATTCGTAAGATTAAGCAAGTATGCTCGAGAAAATGTTGCTACTGAAGAGATTATGTGTAAACGATTCGTTGATGGATTAAATGAAGATATAAAACTTCTGGTTGGAATTTTAAAGTTAAAAGAGTTCGTTGTGTTAGTCGAGAGGGCTTGTAAAGCTGAGGATCTCACCAAAGAGAAAAAGAAAGCTGATTTTGAGGCTCATGAGATGAGAAAGCGATCGATGTAAACCTCAGATAACAATAAGAAATGATAGATATTGGAACCCCATGCAATCTTACAATCTCTGACACATATAATTATGCTAATCTTTCAAGTGAGAAATCCTAACTGGAATAAAGTGTGCCAGTTTAGTCAATCTGTCAACAATCACCCAGATCAAAATTATCTTTTTTGGAGTTACAGGTCAACCAGATACAAAATCCATCGTGACTCGCTCCTACTTCCACTCAGGAATCATAACAGGTTGTAGTAAACCCGACAGTACCTAATGCTCTACTTTTACTTGTTGACAAATAAAAAATTTAGCTATAAATTAACAAGTTTAACATTTCATACCCGACCACCAATACATCTATTTTAGATCACAATACATTTTCGCGCTATTAGGATGAATAAAATATGTACTACTGTGAGCTTCAAACAGAATATCTCTTTTCAAACCTAAATCATTTGGAACACAAATTCTATCATGATAACACAACGTACCATCATCATCAATACTGTATTCAGTAGTCAAATTATCTTGAACAAATTTTCGTTTTAATGACAACTTCAGATCGTTGTTTTGCAAGTCTCAAATTTGTTGCAGAAATAGAGGTTTAGTTCTCAATTCTACTAGTACAGAACCATCTTCATTCAGAGCTAAATGAGCGTTCAATGCTCGAAGTGCAAACAATGACGAATTTTGACTAAGTGCATTTACAACCCCATTAGTCTTTCCCAGATGATAATCAATAACTAGATCATAATTTTCAGTAGCTCTAACTAATGTCTCTGTTTCAAATTTAGTTTTTTTTCTGAGGAATCAAATACTTTAAACTTTTGTGATCCATAAACATGTGACATTTCTCGCTATATAAATAATGTCTCTAAATCTTAAAAGCGAATACAATTGTAGCCAATTCAAGATCATGAGTTGGATAATTTCTTTCATGTGGCTTTAACTATCATTAGGCATAAGCTATTACTTTCCCTATCTGCATCAATACACAAACCAAATAGTTAAGAGACGCATCACTTTAAACAACATATGCTACTCCAGACTCAGGCTGAGTCAACACTAAAGCTTCTGTCAACCTGTTTTTCAATTGATCAAAACTTTGTTGACACTTATCAGACCAAACAAACTCGACATTTTTCTGTAGTAACCTGGTTATCAGTGAAGCAATGGTCTAGAAAATTGTGACAAAATGGCGGTAGTAACCTACTAAACCCAAGAAACTTTACATCTCAAAAACCTTTTTTAGAGTTTTCCAATTCATCATAGAAGAAAGTTTTCTCGGATCAACTTGTATCCCATTAGCTGATACTATGTGACCCAAAAATCCAACCTTACGAAGCTAGAATTCACATTTACTGAACTTTGCGTACAATTTTTTTCTTTCAAAGTTTGTAACATGATTCTAAAGTGTTGAGCATGCTCAGATTCTGTCTTGGAATAGATCAATATATCATCGATAAACACAACCACAAATCTATCCAAATAAGGCTGAAAAACCTGATTCATTAAATCTATAAAAGTAGCAAGGGCATTAGTCAAACCAAATGACATTACCAAAAACTCATAATGACCAAAATGAGTTCTGAAAGAAATCTTTGACACATCACAGTCTTTAACCCACAACTGATAATACCCAGATCAGAGATTTATCTTCGAAAACACTGTGGCACCTTTGAATTGTCAAAAAAAATCATCAATACGTGGCAAGGGGTACTTATTCTTAATTGTGAATTTATTCAACTATCTATAACCTATACATAATCTCAAAGAGTTGTCTTTCTTTTTCACAAATAACATAGGTGTGCCCTAGGGAGATACGCTCTGTTGAATAAACTTTCTATCTAACAACTCTTGCAACTGTGATTTCTACTCTTTTCATTCAACTGGTGCCATGCGATACGGTGATATTGATATCGTTGCAGTTCTAGGAACCAGATCAATCACAAACTCAACTTTACGATCAGAAGGCAAACTCTACAACTATTCAGGAAATAAATTGGTAAACTCACTAACAATCGATAACTGATATAACTTTGATTCCGGATCTCTGGTATCAAGAATGTATGTGACAGCCGGGTTTGGACCCTAATCAGAAGAGTGGTTTTAAGACCACATATCTGAGTCAAAAAATATTTTAATAATATTTTCCATGTTTATAATATGTGAAATAGCATATGTAAAGATATCGTATGAAAATTTGGCCGTGTATGTGGTTAATTATGAGAAAGGCCTAAATTGCATAAAAGATAAAAATTATGTTCTATGTGTAAAAGTGTTGAATTGGCTTTGGCTTTTAAATAGAAAGGCCTTAACTGATAATTAAACCGAATGAAATGATGGCGGACAATAATGGCCTTCATATATATGTTTGATATGGTTTTTAATGATGGATAAAATGGTAAAAGGTTTATTAACATAAATTAAATAAAACAAAGTGTGAAATTAAGGTCATTATGCTTCATGCTTGCCAAAATTAAAAGAAAGAATTAGGGTTCTTAGTTCTCAAGTATTTAGAAATAAGTTTGGCCAATTAAGATCAAGAAAAGAAAAATCCAGACTTGGATCGTGGGAAATCAAAAGTCGACGAGTAATCGACTTGTTTCAACGAATCACAAACGAGATAAGTTCATAAGTAGTAATTTAGTTATAAACGTTGTTAATTGCATAAATACGATATGAAGTGAGATGAATGAAACCTTGGAGGAGGTGGTGATAGTGAAATTGAAGTTACGAATGTAAGATTAAAGGAATTGATTTAGAGAAAGCTCGGTTGAACCATAGGATTAGCTTTGGAATATAGTGACATGTCACTAGGATTTTATTTGGCTTCGGGCCATAATATCGGCACTACAAGTGCGAGGGATACATTGATTTGGCTACGGGCCATGGTTTAGGTATTGTAAAGGAGTGACCTTGATTTGGCTACGGGCCATGGTGTAGGTGCCCTAAGATAAGTTACCTTGATTTGGCTATGGGCCATGGTATAGGTACTTATCGAATGAAATGTTCATATGTTTGACTCTTAATCCGGATGGATCAATAAATGAGCTATGGTTATGAATCTAGAAAGATTGTACGAAATGAACAGGTATGTGAAAAGTACATACTTGTTTATTAAGAACTACGTGATGAAATCATTTGATTCAATGGAGGAAGTTCTATGTATTTGAGTATACCATGTGATAAGGTATGAATAAAGGTTTGTGACATGTTATTCATGGCTTGTGTTGGGTAAATGGTTGATATACTATTGTTATTATATGTTGAATTACTTGCTTATGACTTACTAAGCTTTTAAAGCTTACTTGGTGTGTTTATTCCTATTTTATAGATCATCGAAGCTACTGAAGGCTCGAAAATCGTCGAGGATCTTCATCGCACTATCCAAACTCATTTGGTACCTTTTATGGTTGTATATATAGCTAAGTATGGCATGTATAAGCTAGGGAGTTTGAATATATATTTTGAATGGTATATATGTTATGTTAAGTGATTTGGCTAAGTATGTGTATATGCTTATGATGATATGTGATAAATGATGCATATATGGTTAATATGGAAATGGTCATTTTAATATGAACCAAATGGTGGATGTTGGGTAAGATATGAGTATGAATTGATTTAGTACATGAATGATTTGTGAAGCAAATGTTAGGTTATGTTTATGCCTTTTAAATTGGTATGATTTGAGATGGATTTTGTGCATGAATTGGTTGTCAATGATTTGGTCATATTGACGTTTTATTAGGCTTGAAATTAGCTGAGATTGGGTTGTAAATGTTGCATAATTTATGCTTGTAGGTACTAAGGGGTGTGAAAGTGGCATAAACCAAGCCTATTTCGTGCCACAAGGCCAGAGCACACGGGCATTTAACTTGACCATATGACCCTTATTTTCTAGGCAATTTGGTTAGTTTGGCACAAAGGCTAAGCACACGGCCGTGTCTAGTGACCGTGTGAACCCTATTTTATAGTCATATAGGTCAGTATAGCACACGGGATAGACACACAGGTGTGTTTGGTGACCGCGTGGCTAGCTCAGGATGACACACAGGTTAAACACACGGACGTGTCCCGAGACTGTGTAACCCTAGTCAGTGTTGCACACAGATTAAGGTAAGATGCAAGGCACGACCGTGCAAGGTACACGGCCTAGCCACAGAGTGTGTGCCCTGTTTCAAAAGAAAAATATTTTTATGATTTGTAAAGTTTCAAATATTTTCAATTTAGTCCCTACCCCTATCTAAAGCACGATTAAGGCCTGGTTGACCTTTTAAAGGGACTATATGATTGATAATGACTTTGATGTGATGATGACTGATATTTGTATATAATATTTTTGTAGGGTGATATGTTTGATCGGTAATACCTTGTAACCCTAGTCCGGCGATGGATACGGGTTAAGGGTGTTACATTTGATTGGTATCAGAGTTATATTTTAGTCAATTCTAGGACTAACGTAGTGTGTTCGAGTCTAGCTATACATGCCATATTTATGAATTGACATAGTGTGATGAATCTAGACAATTGAAATGTGTTTTCGTATAGTAAATGGATCCCGAAAGAGCCATAGTTGACAATGTTCAAAGTAACGCATCGGCTCCTACTCAAGGGGCAGTGCCACCTGAATCTAGAATTGCTACAAGTATCCACGAGGGAGAGGCTAAGTAAGCCTCCTTATAGATGATGAATGAATGGTTTATGGAATTATTTCGTGCAAATTCGAATATACAACAACCTCCACTCCCACTTGTTGCTCAACAAATTCTTGTGATCCCACAAGTTAATGATCTGTTGAGATCGAGTAAGCCACTAGTTGATAAAATTTAGAAATTTGGGGTCGAAGAGTTCCGGGCTACTGTTGATGATGACGTAAAGAGAGCTGAGTTTTGGCTCGAAAGCACGATGAGAGTGTTTGATGAACTATCTTGTACACTAGATGAATGTATCAAGTGTGTGGTATCTTTGTTTCGGAATAATGCGTACCATTAGTGGAAAACCTTGATATCTGTGGTTCCGAGGGAACGAGTCACTTGGGAATTCTTTCAAATAAACTTTCAGAAAAAGTATATCAGTCAGCGGTTTCTTGATCAGAAACATAAAGAATTTCTGGAGCTTAAATAGGATCGAATGATGGTGACTGAATATGAACGAGAATTTGTACGATTGAGCAAGTATGCTCGGGAATACATTGCTACCGAAGAGATTATGTGTAAACAGTTTGTCGAAGGATTGAATGAAGATATAAAGCTTCTGGTTAGAATACATGAGTTGAAACAATACATTGTTTTAGTCGAGAGAGCTTGTAAAGCTGAGGATCTCAATAATGAAAATAAGAAAGTTGATTCTGAGACTATTGAGACAAGAAAGAGATCAATGAGTAAACAACACCAATCCTCCTCAAAGAAATTCAGAGATTCTTATGCTCGTTCAAATACTTCGACTGGAAGAGATTGTTCAAAACAACATTCTAGTTTTAAAGCTCGAGCTACTTCAGTGTGGAGTGTTGGTAGTGTTCGGGATAATAAACCTGAGTGTCAGCAGTGTGAGAGATGACATTTCAGTGTATGCTGGAATAAAAGTAATAAAGCTTGCTAAAAGTGTGGATCGCTAGATCATTTTAAACGAGATTATCGTGAGATGACTGAACAAGACACAATATAGAACGTAAAACCTAGTAACACTGTGGCTAGAGAAAGGACACCTAGAGGTGCTGGAAATGTGAGTGGTAGTCACGAGGCTACGAAAGATACAACAGTGAGGTCAGAGGCCAGAGCACCTGCCAAAGCATACGCTATCCAAGCTTAAAAGGAAGCTTCGTCTCCTGATGTTATTACGGGTACCTTCACTCTTTACGATACTTCTGTGATTGTATTGATAGATCCTAGATCAACGCATTCTTATATATGTATGAAATTAGTGAACAGTAAGACTTTGCCTGTAGAGTCTACTGAATTCGTAATTAGAGTATCGAATCCTTTGGGTAGAAGTGTCCTGGTTGATAAAGTATGCAAGAATTTCCTGTTAATGATTCGTAATATTTATTTTCCGACTGATTTGATGCTATTGCCTTTCGATGAATTTGATATAATTTTGGGTATGGATTGGCTGACTTTGCACGATGCTGTTGTGAACTGTAAAGGAAACTTATAGAATTAAGATGCAAGAATAATGAAATAGTCCGAGTTGAATCTAGTGATTTGAATGGGTTGCCTGCGATAATATCTGCAATGAAAGCTCAGAAATATATGAATAATGGTTATGAAGCTTATTTAGCTTATGTGATAGATACAAAAGTGACTGATAAAAAGATCGAATCAGTGCCTGTTGTTTGTAAGTTCTGTGATGTATTTTTTGAATAACTTCTTGGATTACCTCCTATTTGAAAAGTCAAATTTGGCATTGAATTGAAGCCGAGGACTACTCCGATTTCGATAGCACCATATAGAATGGCACCGGCAGAATTAAAAGAGTTAAAGTCTTAGTTGCAAGAGTTGACAGATAGAGGATTTGTGAGACCAAGTTTCTCACCTTAGGGTGCTCCGGTTCTATTTGTGAAAAAAGAAAGACAGAACGATGAGAATGTGTATTGATTACCGTCAGTTGAACAAAGTTACCATAAAGAACAAATATCCTCTGCCCAGAATCGACGATTTGTTTTATCAGTTAAAAGGGGCAGCTATGTTTTCAAAGATAGATTTGAGATCGGGATATTATCAACTACGAGTTAAAGACTCTGATGTGCCAAAAACTGCTTTCCAGATGAGGTACGGACATTATGAGTTTCTCGTTATGCATTTCGGACTAACAAATGCACCTGTTGTTTTTGTGGACTTGATGAATAGAATTTTCAGACCGTATTTGGACCGATTTGTGGTTGTGTTTATAGATGACATACTGATCTATTCACGTGATGAGTTAGAGCATGTTAAACATCTGAGAATAGTACTGCAAACTTTGCGTGATAAATAGTTGTATGCAAAGTTTAGTAAATGTGAGTTTTAGTTACGACAGGTTAGTTTTCTGGGACATGTTGTATCAGCATCGGGTATTTGGGTTGATCCGAGCAAATTTTCAGCTATACTTGATTGAAAATCTCCGAAAAATGTTTTTGAAGTTTGAAGTTTTCTGGGACTTGTTGGTTAGTACAGATGGTTTGTAAAAGGCTTCTCAATGATTGCAACTCCGATGATAAGACTATTACAGAAAGACGTTAAGTTCGAGTGGTCAGAAAAGAGCCAGGAAAGTTTTGACTAGTTAAAAGCTTTATTGACCAAGGCTCTGGTGTTAGTCCAGTTGAAATTAGGTAAAGAATTTGTTGTTTTTAGTTATGCATCCTTAAATGGATTGGGCTGTGTTTTGATGCAGCAAGGCAAGGTCATAGCTTATGCCTCAAGACAATTAAAGCCGTATCAAAAGAACTATCCAACTCATGATTTGGAGTTGGCAGCTATAATGTTTGCATTAAAAATTTAGCGCCATTACTTATTTAGTGAGAAATGTCACGTTTATTTCGATCATAAGAGTTTAAAATATTTAATGACTCAGAAAGACCTGAATTTGAGACAAAGATGATGGTTAGAGTTATTGAAAGATTACTAACTCGTGATTGATTACCATCCGGGAAAGGCTAATGTGGTTGTCAATGCTTTAAGCCATAAATCATTATTTGCTCTTCGTGCGATGAATGCACAAATGTCAATGTCTGACGATGGCACGATTGTAGCGAGTTGGTAGCGAGGCCATTATTCATTCAGCAGATTTGTGAGGCTTAGAAAACTGATAATGAATTGGTAGCAAAACAGGCTCAATGTGATTTGAGTAATGATTCGGAGTTTCAAGTTGATGGTGAGGGTTGTCTGAGGTTTAGAAATCAAATTTGTATTCCGAGGAATTCAAAGTTGATTCGGATGATTTTGAGTGAAGCTCATGATAGTCGGTTATCTGTACACTCGGGTTGCACGAAAATGTATACCGATTTGAAACAACTTTATTGGTGGCAAGGTATGAAACGAGATATATCGAAATTTTTTTTGAAATGCCTAATATGTCAGCAAGTTAAAGCTGAGCATCAGGTTCCATTTGGGTTACTTCAGCCGATTTTGATTCCCGAGTGGAAATGGGATAGAGTTACAATGGATTTTGTAACGGGTTTACGGTTGACACCGAGCAAGAAAGATGCAATATGGGTTGTTGTGGATAGATTGACTAAATGGACTCATTTTATTTCGATTCGTATAGATTACTCAATCGATAAACTTGCAGAGTTGTACGTTTCTCAGATTGTGAGATTGCACGGGATACCTATTTCTATTGTGTCGGATAGAGATCTGATGTTTACATTGCGGTTTTGGAAGAAACTGCAAGATGCTTTAGGTACGAAACTTCATTTTAGTACTACTTTTCATCTTCAGACGGATGGCCAGACAGCGCGGATTATTCAAATTCTCGAAGATATGTTGAGATGTTGCGTTCTTGAGTTTGAAGGTACGTGGGAATGATACCTACCATTGGTTGAATTTGCATACAACAACAGTTTTCAATCGAGTTTGGAAATGGCAGCGTACGAGGCTCTTGACGGTCGTAAATGTAGAACACCTTTGTATTAGACTAAGCTTAGTGAAAATAAGGTATACGGGGTTGATTTGATCTGAGAAATAGAGCAGAAAGTGAAAGTTATTCTAGAAAGGTTAACAGCAGCGTCAGAATGTCAAAAATCGTATGCGGATTCAAAACGGAAAGATATTGAGTTTGAGGTTGGTGATAAAGTGTTTTTGAAAGTGTCGCCTTGGAAAAAAGTGCTGCGGTTTGGCCAAAAAGGCAAATTGAGTCGGAGGTTCATCAGAACGTATGAGACAATAGAGCGTATTGGGCCGGTTGCTTATAGACTAACGTTTCCATCTGAGCTAGAAAAGATTCATAATGTATTTGATGTTTCGATGCTATGGAGATACCGGTCAGATCCTTCACATGTGATTTCTCCTACGGAAGTAGAGATTCAGCCAGATTTGTCGTATAGTGAGGAATCGATTCGAATTTTAGCTCCTGAGATCAAAGAATTGAGAAATAAGAAAATTACTTTAGTAAATGTGTTGTGGCATAAACACAGGGTTGAAGAGGCTACGTGGGAATCTAAAGATGTCATGAGATGACAATATCCGAATCTGTTTAACGGTAAGATTTTCATGGACAAAAATCCCTAAGGGGGAGAGTTGTGACAACCCGATTTGGACCCTAATCGGAATAGTGGTGTCAGGACAACATATCTGAGTCGAAAAAATATTTTAATATTATTTTCCATGTTTATAATATGTGAATTAGCATGTGTGAAGATATGGTATGAAAATTTGGCCATTTATTTGGTTAATTATGAGAAAGGCCTAAATTGCATAAAAGATAAAAATTATGTTCTATGTGTGAAAGTGCTGAATTGGCTTTCGCTTTTAAATAGAAAGGCCTTAACTGGTAATTAAACCAAATGAAATGATGGTGGACAATAATGGCCTTGATATATATGTTTTATATGGTTTTTAATGATGGATAAAATGGGAAAAGGTTTATTAACATAAATTAAATAAAACAAAGTGTGAAATTAAGGTCATCATGCTTTATGCTTGCCAAAATTAAAAGAAAGAATTAGGGTTCTTAGTTCTCAAGCATTCGGTAATAAGTTTGGCCATTTAAGATCAAGAAAAGCGAAATCCAGACTTGGATCACGGGAAATCGAAAGTCGACAAGTAATCGACTTGTTTCAACGAATCACACACGAGGTAAGTTCATAAGTAGTAATTTAGTTATAAATGCTGTTAATTGCATAAATACGATATGAATTGAGATGAATGAAACCTCGGAGGAGGTGGAGATAGTGAAATTGAAGTTACAGATGTAAGATTAAAGGAATTGATATAGAGAAAGCTCGGTTGAACCGTAGGATTATCTTTGGAATATAGTGACATGTCACTAGGATTTTATTTGGCTTCGGGCCATGATATCAGCACTACAGGTGCGAGGGATACCTTGATTTGGCTATGGGCCATGATAGGTATCGTGAGGGAGTGACCTTGATTTGGCTACGGGCCATGGTGTAGGTGCTCTGAGATAAGTTACCTTGATTTGGCTACGGGTCATAGTATAGGTACTTATCGAATAAAATGTTCGTATGTTCGACTCTTAATCCAGATGGATCAATAAATGAGCTACAGTTATGAATCTAGAAAGATTGTACGAAATGAACATGTATGTGAAATGTACATACTTGTTTATTAGGAAATAGGTGATGAAATCATTTGATTCAATAGAGGAAGTTCTATGTATTTGAGTATACCATGTGATAAGACATGAATAAAGGTTTGTGACATGTTATTCATGGCTTGTATTGGGTAAATGGTTCATATACTATTGTTATTATATGTTGAATTACTTGCGTATGACTTACTAAGCTTTTAAAGCTTACATGGTCTGTTTATTCCTATTTTATAGATCATCGAAGCTACTGAAGGCTTGAAAATCATCGAGGATCTTCATCGCACTATCCAAACTCATTTGGTACCTTTTGTGGTTGTATATATAGCCAAGTATGGCATGCATAAGATAGGGTGTTTGAATACATATTTTGAATGGTATATATGTTATGCTAAGTGATTTGGCTAACTAAGTATGTGTATATGCTTGTGATGATATGTGATAAATGATGCATACATGGTTAATGTGGAAATGGTCATTTTGGTATGAACAAAATGGTGGATGTTTGGTAAGATATGAGTATGAATTGATTTAGTACATGAGTGATTTGTGAAGCAAATGTTAGGTTATGTTTATGCCTTGTAAATTGGTATGATTTGAGATGGACTTTGTGCATGAATTAGTTGTCAATGATTTGGTCATATTGATGTTGTATTAGGCTTGAAATTGGCTGAGATTGGGTTGTAAATGTTGCGTAATTTGTGCTTGTAGGTACTAAGCTTTATGGGGTGTGAAAGTGGCCTAAACCAAGCCAATTTCATGCCACACGGCCAGAGCACACGGGCGCATGACTTGACCGTGTAACACCAATTTTCTACATAATTTGGTCAATTTGGCACACGGGCTAGGCACAGGCCGTGTCTAGTGACCGTGTGAACCCTATTTTATAGTCAAATAAGTTAGTATAGCACACGGGATAGACACACGAGTGTGTCTGGTGACCTTGTGGCTAACTCAGGATGACACACGAGTTGGACACACGGACATGTCCACAGACCGTGTGACCCTAGTCAGTGTTGCACACGGACTAAGGTAAGATGCAAGGAACGGCCGTGCAAGGTACACAACCTAGCCATACGAGCGTGTGCACTGTTTCAAAGGCAAAATTTTTAGAGGATTTGTAAAGTTTCAAATTATTTCAATTTAGTACCGACCCCTTACTAAAGCACGATTAAGGCCTAGTTAACCTTCTAAAGGGACTATATGATTGAGAATGACTTTGAAGTGATGATGATTGATATTTGTATATGATATTTTTGTAGGGTGATATGTTTGGTCGGTAATACCTCGTAACCTTAGTCTGACGATGGATACGGGTTAGGGGTGTTACAATGTATGCTAGAAACGCTTCACTACCTTTGCGTATCAATCTCTGTGCGAAAATAGCTAAAATGATTGTACCAACACTATTTGGCCTGTCAGATTCAATTAAAATCATTTCTCCTATCTGGCTTCTCAAATCAATCTGTTTCTATCTACAGTTTACAATGTCATCCTGCAATGATAGCCAATAAATACCCAAAATAACATCAAATTCTCGAAAAGGTACTAACATCAAATCAATAGGGAATTCACAGCCTCTAACTTTCAGTGGACATTTACAACAAACTAAGTTAACTATCACACTCTGACCTAGTGGATTAGTAACTTGAATAACATATTCAGTTAATTCAACAAGTTGTTTCTTTTCCGTTACTAATGCAGTCCAAATACAAGAATGAGTTGACCCAAAGTCAATTAATGTATACATAGTAACACTAAAGAGGTAGAATGTACCAACAATCACCTCAAGTACAGCAGCTTCCTCTCTGGCTCGGATTGCATATCTGCAAGTAGGTGCTCTAGCCTCTGACCAAACAACGGTGTCTTTTGCTCCCATACGAGTAATCCTACCAGTATTGTTCTGACCCGGGCATCTACCTTTCTGAGATGTGAAAATTTTCTTTTCTTTCTATTCTTCATTTTCTTTTAACTTTTTAAGACAATTTTTGAGGAAGTGATAAGTCAACCCACAGCATAACATGCTCCTAACTTAGCTTTGCACTCGCCAAGATGAAATTTTCCACAATGTTTACAACTGGGCTTCGGATGCTTTTGTAGGAGTTTTCCATAATTTTCCACACTATCAACTGGTTTTGTAGGAGTTTTAAAATCATGCTGAATCGATTTATTTTTGTTCAAATGCTCAGAAACTAAAGCAGCTCGACTAAAGTCTTGTCTGGTCTTCCATTCTGGTGGTACAGAAAATGACTTAGAAGAACTTCTCTTATTAAACTCTCGAATCCGTCTATCCCTTAGTACCTTGTAGTTGTATACTTCCTCCATTTTTTGTGCACGATCAGATAAGATAACAAATTCTCAAATTTTATTACCTCCGATCATCATTCTAATTTTATCATTCAGGCCCTCTTCAAATCGGATACACATCTCTTCTTCAGTAGACACAATTTCTTGAGCATATTTACTAAGATATACAAACTCTCTCTCATACTCAGCCACTAAATTATTTTCTTGTCGTAACTCAAGAAATTTCCTCTTTTTCTTGTCCTGATACCGTTTCCCGACATATTTCTTTTTAAACTTGATCTGAAAGAAATCCCAAAAAAATTTTCTCTCAGAACCACAGTTACCAATGTAGTCCACCAATTGTACGCTTCTTCTTTTAGCATTGAAATAACACATGTAAGAAAATCATCAGGAGGGTAAGCCATTTTTTCAAAAACTCGCAATATGTTCTAAAGTTAATACTTAGCTTTAACAAGATCATCTTTCGATCTACCTCAAAATTCTTCGGCACCACACTTTTTAAGCTTTTCTATCACAATTCGTCGACTAGATTCAGTCAAAAGAGGAGGTGGGGGTGCAACAGGAGGTATAACAGAGGGTGAAGGTTGTTGAGTCGGAGTATTGATTTACATAAACTCATTTAACTACTGGTTCATAAACTCGAAGAACATGTTTTTAAGTTCATGTTCCTATATTTGTGGAATCAGGATATTACTATTCGTCCTTTGATCTGAGGTTGGTATATTACTATTAACCTCATCAATGTCAGCACGATCAAATCTGTTTGGCATCTTTACAATCTATAAAAAAAGGTTAAATCGGATCAAACACGTCACACTATCACAGGTTATATGGCATGTAATACTAGACATTTAACACGTTATGTTTAGCCTGTGAACTGACTAAATCGTAGCTCTAATACTACTAAATGTAACACAACTCACTCGTCTCCGTCGCGGCATTAGGGTTATGGAGTATGTAACACCCCAAACCCGGCCCAGACGTTATGGCCCGAATCCGGTGTGTCACATTGAAGTGTTTTTTTTTTTAAAACCAAGTTTTCATTAAAAACCCTTCTTATTTAAAAATTTGTGTAAAACCTCAGTTTCAATTTGATCAATTCCCAATGTGGTTTATTAAAAAGATTATTCCCTATTTAAGATGTTATTACTTATAAAATCTTAATCGTTGCGGAAGCTTAATTTAAAGCAGTTGTTATTTTGGAAAAACCCATTTCTACCTCTAGCAATTATAAAACCACAAATAAAGTCCCAAAATTTGTAATCCAAAAGTGTAAAGGCCTTATTGCAACCCAATAATTAAAAATAAGAAAATAAATGAACTACTAAATCACTAATCAACTTGCAGTGTGGCCACCTCTAAGTCATCTCCTACATCGAGCCGCCTATTGAGGGTTACCTGGAAAATATTAAAAGAGGGAGTGAGTTTATGAAAACTCAGTGTGTACGTCCCTCGTCAGACACATAACATGCAATAAACAATTTGGGCCTAAGCCCTATTAAATAACGATGGCCTCTGGGCCTTAGCCCATAATAGCCTTAGTTGGGCCGGAGCCCATATCACAATTAACAGTAGCCTTTAGGCCTTAGCCCATAGTGGACTCAGTTGGGCCTGAGCCCATATCATAGAATCAATATGATTATGCAATGTGCAAGTACCCATAACCAACCCTGTACACCCCCTTCCAACCCACACTCATGTGGCGATATAAATATCGACCCACCCATCCTCATACACCCGGTGTGGCACCAGTTGCGGCACCACTTATCGTTGCAGCATAGCTGCTCATATTCGGTGTAGCACCAATTGCGGCACTACTTATCGGTGCAGCAAAGCTACTTATGGCTTATAGCCCTCGGTGGATCCACAGTCGTCAAGCGACCGTGCGACCCTTATATACACTTCCTCCAATCATAATCCCAGCCCATATGCAATATAATAATACATGAATGCAGCAGAAAACATAAAGCATACATAAGTCTTACTCATAACACATAGGGGTATTTTAGTCATTTCATCCTAAACCAAGGGTATTTTGGTAATTTCTTAACACTATGGGTCTAATTACGCACCTTGGCCCGTCAACAAGTCCTCGTTGGCTAAAGTGAACAGATACTATGCACCAGATAGGATTTCAGAGAAGAGGAGGTGAGTCATTAAGACCGCTTAAGTACCAAGCTCTCCCTAGATCCAATCCTAGACATGCATATACCCATTGCCACACTTTAACCCTATGACTTGTCCATAGTTGCACTTAATTGATTAATTAAGTTTTATGTCTGCTTAAAAAAATATTAGATACTAGGCCCAAAAGTCCATTACATAACCCTAACGAGTCCACTTACATTCATATAGCCCATTAGGCCCAATCACATTTATACGGCCCATCAGGCCTAAATCTATTCCAAGCCATACAACCAACTTAATCAGCTCATCACTTATTACCAATTTACCAATTTCTACTTACCTAGGCCCACGAGCCCGTCAGACCCATTTTGTAACACCCCAAACCCAGCCCAGACGTTACGGCCAAGTCCGGTGTGTCACATCACCTACAACTAACCATATTACCTAGTTTAATAAGATTAGAGTGAGCTTTACAAAACTGATATTTAAGTCTTAAGAGAAATTCCCAGTTTATTGATGAACGTCCTATTCAATACTAGTTATTAAGAGATTTATGATAAAACTTAACTTTGTTACTCGTTTGAAACGTGTGATTTGATTTTGAAAACACTAGATTAATTTTAAGAAAAATTTGCGCAACTATATTCAAAAGAATTAAAGTGATGTATAATTAAGTAATTTAAAAACCCAAAATAAAAATAATTAGGGAGGCCTTATTACAAACCCAAAACCATAATAAACATAATTTTAAAATAAATACAGAAATAAAATAAGTTAAAATAGAACTTAAATAAATAGCTGCAGTCCATGTTTCCACTCTGAATCCCTCCCAGCTTCAAGTCCACCGATCTAGGGCTCACTTGCATGGATGGAAAGAAAGGGGTGAGTTTGGAAACTCGGTGTGTAAGGAAGCCCATCCTGAGCCCAAATCAGCTTAAGCCCACTGGGCTTAAGCCCTATCCAGTCTCAGTAATTACTGGGCCGAAGCCCTATCCAGATACAGTAAACTGGGCCTCAGCCCTTTTTAGATCACCGTACGGCCCATAGGCCCATTTCAGTAGCAGAATGATATTAATTATGAATGTAAGCCCATTACATGTGGGGAGACTACTCAACCCACCCAACCGCTACACTCCACCCGTACCAGCCGTACACTCCATGTGGGGAATAACTCAACCCACCCAGCCCTACACTCCACAGTTGCAGCATAGCTGCTCAGATAACAGAAAGATGAGGCAAAGCCTCCAATACGTGGTCAAGCCACTTTTAGAACTTCCTCCATCAATAACCCAGCCCCATACAATAGATATTCATGATATGGCATACAGTAAACAGAAACAGTAAATCATGCATTTCAGTCAAATTTAGCCCTAGGGGTATAACGGTCATTTAGCACCTAGGGGTAAAATAGTCATTTCGCACCTACAAGGATATTTCAGTAATTATACCAGTTTTTAGGGTTTTCATGCACATTTTAATCAGTAATAGACTAACCTTTACCTCGGTAGCTTATTTAGCCTATTTTAGCAGATTACAGTCATTGAGCCCTAAAACCCTGATGGGCCCTATAGTGCCAATTAGCTAATTTAGCCCATCTAATCCAAATTTTACGATTAATTTACCTGTTTTAGCAGTTTTTAGACCTACAGTCTACCAGTATGCATTTATTGCCTATTTTTACCCATATGGGCCCGTAAGCCCGTTGGGCCCAATTTCAGCCCATCAAGGCCCAATTTACTGAAGTGCATGA
Source organism: Gossypium stocksii (assembly GCA_020496765.1). Classification (NCBI taxonomy): domain Eukaryota; kingdom Viridiplantae; phylum Streptophyta; class Magnoliopsida; order Malvales; family Malvaceae; genus Gossypium; species Gossypium stocksii. The sequence continues at coordinate 33,977,401 of CM035627.1, forward strand.
AATTGCACATTCAACTAACTTACCACTCACGATTATGGATCTAATGATTCCCAAACGACTTATGAGCATTCGCACGCTCACAAGCCCACGAAATGCCAGAATTTTGGTGTTTCAGCTTTTGCCAAATTGAACTACAAGAGAGTGTTCGATACACACCTGATTTGCGACGACTGCAAACGAGATCTCCCATGATATCCTACAATCAATTACTAGACACATCAGATCCAAAATACAATGACAATCTCCATAATTCTACTTACCATAATTGGCCATCACCACCTATGGCCCTTGAGATCTTACCTTTGCTGAAACTAGTGACTAGATCTAGATCTAGTAATTCCAAATATCCAAGCCTCTTATGCTCCTTGCTAGATCGCCCCTTCCACAACAAGTACACATAAAATCAATTAAAAGAACTGTCTTTACCTATCATCACATTCGACAGTCTCCCTAAAGAGTTTAGGGATTTCAGCTTTTCTTAAATTCAAAGGTAACGAGTAGATCTGAGATGTCAAGTACTTACCACAGGTTTTCCTTAATCAAGGTGATTCTTCTACTCAACCTGATGTAGATCTAGCCCCTAAACACTAGTAGATTTCGAATCTTAGAGATCTAAGGATTCGGCTATATATCCCTAAAAACTATGGTATTTTCGGCTTTTTAAGTGGTGAAAGAAGATATGATTTGAGACTACGGTTGGAAGGGTGTTTGTCGGCAGAGCCTAAGGGTTTGAAGAGTATGAAATTCGGCTACAAGTGAGGAAAAACAAAGGGGGTTCAGCTATAGGCAAATCGGCACAGGAAGTAACCTTTTGGGATTTCGGCTTTTAGTAGTTGATGAGTTTGAGAAGAAAAGAGTGGCAATTTCGGTTTCTAAAGAGAAGAAAATGAAAGACGAAGGAGGAGGAGAGGTGATTTCGGCTAGAGAGGAAAAGAAAAATAAAAAATGGAAGAGAGGAGAAGAGAAGGAAGAATTCGGCACCAAGAAAAGCTTACTTGCAATTTTCGGCTTTTTGCGACACTGAGAAGAGAATAGAACGAAAGTGAAGGCTCTAGGTGGCTAACCCTAATTCGGCAAGACAGTAAACAAAATAAAGCTTGCCTTAATGGCCAATCAAACCAACGGCCTAATCTCTCTAAGGCCCTAGCCGAATGCTACCTAAGCTCTATCACATGCTCGGCACATGCACAAAAATAAAAGTACCATCTGCTTACCTTGCGACTTGAACTCTTGCCCTTAAACTCAGTCCACACGCCACTTTTTTAGGAACTTAGTGGCACCACCTTGCCACTTTACCAAGGCCCTCTTTTAGTCTTCATTTACTAACTTTTTCTTAAAGGCCCACTTAACCAAGTCCCCTCTCACTTAAAAACCAAAATTGATATTTTTGCCAGGTTTTAACTTAGGCTTGGGCCTTCTAAAGGCCCACTAACACATTTAAACACAATTTCAGTATCCAGAACACCAAAATTTCAAAACTTCACCAAAAATCTCAGAAACCCAAAAAATCCCGAAAATCAGGGCATTACAAATTTTTGCTAGAGTCTTGGATCGAACCCAAGACTTCTCCCACACTATAACTCCCTCTTAACTTATTTAAAAACTAAATTAAACATCAAAATAATAACAATAATAATAATTTTCCATAAAAATTTAAAACATCAATAATTTTATTTCGGGCCATCTTCTACCCGAACCCGGACTCAAGGCCCAATACTTCTAGGCCCAAATTCAGGGTGTTACACATTTGGCCCATTCTGGCCTAGTTGGCCAAAACGTGCCCCAAGTCCATGAGTTTGCTCATAGGGTCTCTGATATCTCATTGATTACCCTCATATGAGTGTTCACGCACTTGCAAGACTACCGTAGCCAAACCTTTAGCTTTTCGGCATTTCAGCTTTTCGGCATTTCGGGATTTACTGATCTATTGTGTGTGTGCAGTATATGTACACACCTTTGGCTCTATAATGACTATCAAAAAAGGGTTAAAAGTACACACCTTATCACCTAGAGTACTAAATACTCATAATCGCTAGAACCTATATTCAAATATTGTACTTCATTAGTCACTTCCTATTAACGCAAAATAAATCCACTATAATCACTTACCGAAGATCAAACTATACTTGCCTTGATCGACTGCGATCTGCCTATTTAATCCGAAGTCCGTTGTAGCCCCTATTCTGCATCCTGGCAAAAAATCCTGAACAACTGACACCTTACGTCACTTAAACTTAGGCATGGTGGTTACATGCTCAAACCCCGTCGTCACCTTTGCCATCTCTTTACCACTAGCGCTATCTTTATCCATCTCAAAATAATACGGTTATCTTTGGGATTTAGCCTTCGATCATAAGAAAAAGGTTGCTTAAAGAAGATTCGACTAAAGAGAGCCCAAGAGAGCAAAGTTGAACACAAGAATCAGTTTGGTCAAGGTTGAAGAGATAGTGATAGCACAAAAGAATTTTGGTAAAGGGAGAGGAGCTATTCAGCTTTAAGAGAAAGAAAATAACAAGTGTGAAAGAAAAGAGAAGGAAAAGGAATTATGCAAAAGCAAGAGAGTAAAAAGAATACACATTCAGCACACAAAGGAAAATGAGAAAAAGAAATAAACCAAAACCAAATAAAATACCTTTTAAAAAAAAAAAAAGACCATCCCCTATTTTCGGTACCTCCCCACCTATTGCTGAATTTTGCACCAAAGAAATAATAAATAAAAGAACAAAGTCCCACAATCGGTAATAGCCCATTCCAAATCAAATTCCTTATTTTTCTCAAATTTTATCTCCATCATAACCACACCAATCCTCATCTTCAATTCCATCCAAATTTCAACTCTTAGCCCAAAGAGTTTTGATCCATGCTAAAAACTTGCTGAATTGAATTGCAAAAATAATCACCTTACCTGCTGCATTGCTACTCGAACCCCAGTCCCCTCAGCTTCCAATACACTGTCTGCCACTGCACCATAACCCTCTCTGTGCTATAATTCGGTCACAATTAATTATAACACTTACCTGCTAAAGCCACTATTATTTAAGAATCAAAACTAAAACTTCACCTACCCAGGGGTTCGAACCTACGCCCTCTTAGAACCCATAGCACGCTTCTCGCCACTACACCCCAGGCGCTCTTGTGTCATATTCCCTCCTCAACTCCTTTTAAAGCCTATTAACGTGCAACTAGGTTATTTGAAAAAAAATCTAGAAATATTGCTGCTAACCAGATTCGAACCTCTACCCTCTTGGCTACACTATACGTCCCTTGCCACCATGTCACCTGCTTGATTTGTGTCACCTTTCCTCCCCAAGTAATTATAAAGCCTATCTGCCACAACCTAGGTTGCTTTAAAAAAAATCCATCATTTTGCGCATGCTACGACTTGAACCCTCCACTCCCTTACTGCTTCTAACGTCTTTTGCCACTAGGCTAGGCACGTCCCGTGTGTCAAATTTTAACCAAATATATATATATATATATATATATATAAGGTCTAACGCCAGAGTCTCCCTAAGGAAGCAAAAATAAAATTTTTGCTAGAGCCCTAGATCGAGCCCAGGACTTTTCCCACACTACCAACCCTTCCAATTCACTTAAATATCAAACTAAACATGAAATTGTAAAATTTTTAAACACATTTCAATTATTTAAGCTGCCTTCTAACCGATCCCAAACTCAAGGCCCATTACATCTAGGCCCAGAATTCGGGATGTTACAGAGTATTAAAGAATAATAAAGAAACAAATAAACATTTAATCCATTAGTATAATAATCATATCATCAACCATTCATATTCATGCAAAACTTTCCTAAATCGAGCTCTTGAGGCTTTAAAAATAACCTAGAAATAATTTGGGACCAATTTGAAATAGTTTAGAAAGTTTAAGAAAAAGATGCAAAATTTACGAAATAGGGGTCACACGATTGAGACACATGGCTGTGTTCCAACCCATCTTCACACTCGTGTAACTCTCTGAGTAGGGTTACATGCCTGTGAGCCAGGCCGTGTCTTAGGCTGTGTAACTCACTGACTTGCACCCTAAAGAACTCATCAGATGACACACGGCTGACTCACACGCCTGTGACTCAGGTCGTATGGACCGAAAATGAACCTTAAACAACAAGTTTACCAATTCAAACTTACTTGGACTCTAAGTAATCCATTTACCAGCCAAAAGACCTATTCAAAGTGCCATTAAACAAGCTAAAAACATGCTAAATCAACCATCCTAAGTGCCTAACCAATGTATCATTATTGATACCACAAGTATATCTATAATTATACATCAAAATGAATCATCAACCACAGTTTATCAATTCACAAAATCTAATACCTGACAAATGTTCCTATCATAGGCACCTCAACCATAATGTTACATTAACACATATCATACATATTTGCATTAAAACATCTTACCTCATTCTCATATATCATATAAGCTGATTATTTGCACTTAAGATCATACTTAACATTTTACATTTCCGAAACAATAGTAATGATATACAAGCCTATTACATGTCATATAATCCAAAATAAACATTCCAAAAACTATTGAAAATGAGAGGATAGTGTGACTTGAGTGCTGATCCGACTGTTTAACCTTCAAAATATCTACAAGGACAGAAAATAACATACATAAGCTCATTGAAGCTTAGTAAGTTCAACATACTAAAATGATAAATCTTACCAAAGTAAGTACAACAAATCAAATTATAATAATACAATCATATGTGTTCCCTATCATCCACAATCTCAACAGTGAATTGTAAAATTTAATTCAAAACTCAAGTACATGAACAAACCATCAAAAATCACTAAACAAGTTAACTTACCATGGTTTACAATCTGATGAATGACTTACAGATAAGAGTACATCGATATTTCAACAAACACACCAGATTCTCATACGAGCTAATCCATCCGAATCACACTAGATGTTCATAAGAGCTAATTCATCCAAAACACACCAATGGCTCTGCAGAGCTAGTCCAACCGAGACACACCAAAACAAAATGAGAGTTTGCAACAAATTCCAAACTTCAGTCTACTCAGGAAACATATATATCTCCACTCCACTCCTCGTAACACACCATATCTTGATTGTACTCTATCCCGTGTTTAATCCAATCCAAAAATCAAAATTCAATAACATCTATCAAATAACCTTACATCATCTATAATCAAATACATCTATTAAACTATTTTATATCATCCAAAAACTCATATAGATGTTAAATTTTAAACCGTACGAACTTACCTGGACTGAATTATAGTAGTTGTAGAAGTTCAAGGACTATTCTATAATTTTTTCCTTTTCCACGAGTATCAATTGGGTCTTGATCTAAAATGTAAAATTTCTCAATTATTAGTTTACATTTCATATTCCAATTCATTTTACATTTTATACCCTTCTATTTTTTGAATTTATACAATTACCCCTAACTTTTACAACTTTTACAATTTAGTCCTTTAACCCCCAAAAATCATCAAATTAACCATTTTTCTCAAATCAACATTTTAGTCAAATATACTAGGCCCTTAAAAAGTCCCTAATAAACATCAAATTCACTATCAAACCCTAAAACTTTTACATTTTCACTATTTAATCCTTAAATAAAAATCTAACAAAAATGACTTCACAAAAACACCATACAACACAATCAAAGCTTCAAATACACAGTGATCATCCAAAACATTCAATATTCATCAATGGAAACTTCTAAAATTTTTAACATATTAAAAAATGATGGTACGGGTTAGCTGGACCTAGTTGCAACGATCTCAAAAACATAAAATTACAAGAAATAAGTGAGAATTGAGCTCACATGCACAAGGATGAAGAAACCAAAGCTCCAAGCTCTCTCCAATGGTGGTTTCAGAAAAGTTGAAGAAAAATGAATTGGAAATTTTTAATTTTTTCAATTTATTTTGTATAATTTTAGTTTATTTACTATTATGATATTAACTTATAATATTCTATTATTTTTAATTCTAATTACCGTCCCATATATTAATTAAGGCTTAATTACCATATATATCCTCTCTCAATTATTAATTGAACTATTTGATCACCTAAATGCATTAATTAACAATTTTTACACTTTTTACAATTTAGTCCTTTTTCTTAAATTAGCTACCTAAACGATAAAATTTCCTAATCAAATTTTAATATGACTCTAATGACTCTATAAATATTTTATAAATAATGCTTACTAGTCGAATCAACAAAAATTTATGGTCCCGAACCACTGTTCCGTCACCATTGAAAAATAGGTTGTTACATTTGATCAGTTCCGAGGTGCAACGACGTTCTCAAAGATTGATCTTAGGTCTGGGTATTATCAGTTAAAGGTGAAATTTTTGGCATGTTGAAAACTACTTTTAGGACTCTGTATGGGCATTATGAGTTTTTAGTGATGACGTTTGGATTGACTAATGTTTCTACTGCGTCCATAGATTTAATGAAGCGTGTGTTTCGATCTTACTTAGACCAGTTTATGGTTATTTTTATAGATGATATCTTTGTGTATTCTAGTTCTGAAGAGGATCATGATAAGCGCTTAAGGCTTATTTTGCAAATTCTTCAAGATAAACAATTGTTTAAGTGTGAATTTTGGCATAGAGAAGTGGTGTTCAGGTCATATTGTATCGGCAGAAGGGATTCGAGTGGATCCAAAGAAGATAGAGGTGATTTTAAAATGGAAGTCACCTAGAGTGTTACTGAAGTTAGGAGTTCTTGGGTTTAACTGGTTACTATCGTAGGTTCATTGAAGGGTTTTCTCTTATTATTGAACCTTTAACAAAACTACTTCAAAAAGATGTGGTATTCAAATGGACTGATTCTAGGCAAAAGAGTTTTGATGAGCTTAAGGCAGTTTTAACTAAAGTGCCAATGTTGATTCAACCAGAACCTAGGAAAGATTTTGTAGTTTATAGTGATGCTTCGTATTTGGGACTTGGTTGCATTTTGATACAAGAGGGTAAAGTTGTGGCTTATGATTCAAGTTAATTAAAGTTGTACGAACAGAACTATCCTGCTCATGACTTAGAGTTAGCCGCTGTGGTATTTGCGATAAAGATTTAGCGTCGTTATTAGTATAGAGAAAAGTGTGTTATCTATATGGATCATAAGAGCCTTAAGTACCTCCTCACCCAAAAGGAGTTGAATTTAAGGCAAAGATGTTGGATTGAGTTGTTAAAGGATTATGATTGTGTGATAGAGTATTATCCCGGCAAGACGAATATAGTTATTGACGCTTTAAGTAGGAAGTCGATGACGAAGTTGAGAGATATGTTTGCATGCTTGAGTTTAGCTAGTGATGGTGGTTTGTGTGCTGAACTTCAAGTGAGGCTGATGATATGCTCGTGATATTAAGTAATAAAATTTATAAAAACTGATCACACCAAAACTAATTAATATCACGATATTAAAGGCAAGCGCACCTATCGAATAGTAGTATAGTTTAGCGGCAAGACCGAGTTATCGTACCCAAGGGAACCAAAAGTACTAATACTTACTTCCTTTCTATTATCTAGCCTAGAAATAAAAGGGGTTTGGTTGAAACTAATTCTAAAACTAACTAAAAGTGCACAAAAAGTAAATTGGGGAAAACTTTAGGGAAAGTTGATTGATATAAGCAATACTTAAGGGAGAATCCACCTAGACTTCACTTGTTATTGGTTCTTGAGCTAGACGATTTATTCACGTGACTTGATCCGTAGAGATCCCTAATTTATGCTAAACCCTCCGTCGAGGTGAAGAGCAACTAGGCCTAGGTTGTTAACTAAAGTTTCTTTATTAATTAACATCCTAGGTTGCATTAATTCGATCTATGGTTCCCCATATTAGGTTTGACCTTAATCCGGCAGATTTATGTCGCCCTATGTCTAGGGTTGCATGTAACTCCACTTAATTATGGTAGATCTACTCTTATCACAGGGACTTTTGCACCTCTACTTTAAGCACATCCGTTTCTTGAATTAATACCTAGGCTTATTAACACAATAATTAAGCACACATAATTAAGAACAACTCAAGTATTTATCATATAACTCAAGAATAAATAATAACAAGATTCGTCTTAGGTTTCATCCCCCTCAAGTATTTGAGGGGTTTAGTTCATAATAAAGAAAGAAAACATCTCAGAAGAATTAAAATAAAAAAACATAAGAACCCAAAAACCCCTAAAGGAATTTAGGGAGATCCTCTGTCTTAATGTAGAATTCTGGCTTCTGGGATGAATCAATCGGCTTCCCTTGGAGTAATCCCTTGCTTTCACTTCTTGTGTTGGCAGAAATATGGTGCTCTTTCTTGAGAGAAAAGAGTACATCTTTAGAGTTGCCTCTTGGGGTCTTTATATAGAGTTTAGAATGGCTTTCTTAGCCCCTAAGTATCCAAATACGAGTGAAATTCCTCTTCCTCACGACTAGAACACGCCCGTGTGCCACGCCCGTATAATTTCAATAAGAGACTGTGTTCGGGACTGTTGAGGTGGCACAGCCGTATGCCCTGGCCGTGCTTGTCGGGGGCTGGACCGTGTGGTCTTCGTGTGGCACGACCGTGTGCCACAGTCTTGTGATGACCCCTTGGGCCGTGTCGATTACACATTTTGGCCCATTTTCTCCGTTTTTGGTCCATTTTTCGTTCTTTTCTCTTCCCTATGCTCTCCTGAGTATAAGATATGAAAAAGAAAGATTAAGAGCACCAATTCTCACAAAATTAATGATAATCCATCCAAAATATAGGCTAAACATGAGGTAAAAATATGTATAATTTATCGTTTATCAGCTGACTTTGTCGCAATAGATTAAGGAAAAACAACCGTTAGATGGAGATTTGGTAAAGAGGATTCGATAGGTTGAGCAAGGTATTAAGGGAGACTTTGATGTTGATAGTGATGGTATGTTAAATTTCTGAGGTAGATTGTATGTGTCACAATATGTGGATTTAAGGCAAGTGATCCTTACTGAGGCGCATGGTAGCCTTTATGCTATGCATCCCAGTAGTGTTAAAATGTATCATGATCTAAGTGAAGTTTATTGGTGGCCTAGTTTGAAGTATTATGTAATAGATTTTGTGGCTTAATGTTTGGTTTTTCAAAAGGTGAAAGTTGAACATTAATTTCCTTTGGGGTTGTTGTAGCCTATTGCGATTCTTGAATAGAAGCGGGAAAGGATTACTATGGATTTTATTTTGGGTTTGCCATTGACTCCTTCAAGGAAAAATTCAATATTGGTTATAATTGATCGATTTTCAAGGAGTGTGCATTTCTTAGCAGTGCGAACTAATTATTCATTGTAAAAGTTAGCAGAGTTTTATATTGCTGAGATTGTTTGTCTTCCTAGGGTTCCAGTTTTGATTATTTCAGATAGGGGTCTAAGGTTTACTTCAAGGTCTTGGATTAGTTTGCAGGAAGGTTTGAGATCGAGTCTTAATTTTAGTATGACTTATCACCCTTAAAATGATGGCTAATCTGAGAGTGTAATTCAAGTTTTGGAAGATATGTTACGATATTGTGTGATTAAGTTTAGTTGTAGTTGGGAGTGATGTCTGCCCTTTGTAGAGTTCGCTTACAACAACAGTTTTCAAGCAAGTATTCTCATGGCACCGCTTGAGGCATTGTATGGTAGGAAGTGTAGAACTCTTTTGTGTTGGATGGAGTTGGATCAGAGATTAGTTGTTGGACCAGATTTAGTTCATGACACTAAGGAGAAGGTAAGGCTGATTTGTGATCGTTTGAAAGCAGCGTCAGATAGGCAGAAATCTTATGCGGATTTGAATCGTCAACATATCGAGTTTCAAGTTAACAATAAGGTATTTCTAAAGGTTTCATCGTGGAAAAAAGTTTTGAGATTTGGTAGGAAGGTAAGTTAAGTCCAAGATATATTGGACCTTATGAGGTTGTTCAGATGATTGGTTCAGTAGCTTATCATCTGCTGGAACTTGAGCGAATTCATGATGTTTTCTATGTATCTATGTTAAGGAAGTATCACTCAGATCCATCGCATTTAGTGCCAGTTGAGGAAATTGAAATTCAAGATGATGTTTCTTATGAGGAAGAACTAGTTGAGATTTTAGATTATGAAGTGAATGTGTTGCGAAACAAAAGAGTTTCGTTGGTTAAAGTTTTGTGGCGCAATTACAAAGTGGAAAAGGCTACTCGGGGAATCGAGGAAGCAATGAGATGTCAATATCCGTATTTGTTTAGCTCAGGTAATTTCAAGGATGAAATTCTTTTTAAAGGGGGAGAATTCTAACACCTCAAAATAGGGCCTAGGAGTTTTAGGAGTATTTTAGGAATTTTAACCTATATGAGCTTGGAATTTCATAAGGTTAGTACTCGACAGTGTTTTCGACTATGGCATCTTAACTTTTTAATCAATTTTTGAAAAAGTGTTCTAGAAACACTTAACTTTAGAAGAAAGACTAATTTGTAACAAAGGCAAAATAGTAGGCATTTATGTTGCAGTTTTACCATTTTGTAAAATTGAACCTATTTCTTCCCCATTAACTTGTTTTTCACGTCTGTTTCTTTTCCCTTCATTGTGCTTGCCGCCCTTTGCCATTCCCTTGCTCTTTCACTTTATTTTTTATTCCCAAACCACAATACATTGATTTCCTATAATTCCTAAGTCATTTACCATAAAAAATTCCCCAAGAAAAACACCCAAAACTCTATAGATTTCATCATCTTCTTCAAACGTGGGTTTCCAGATTTTCGTCAAAAATTATTTATTCTTCCAACAAAGGTAATCATTCATGTATTCCATTGGTTTTTAATGTTATTTTGACTCTAAAACTAATTTATTAGCCCTCAAATTGCATGCATTAGATAAAAGCCGAAAATCAAACCATTAATGATGGATTTCAGGATTTTGAGTCAAAACTTGGTTTCAAAATGTTTTCAACTTGTTTTAGCATGATTAGAAGGTTTTTAAACTTATCTTGAAGTTTCGTTAATGATTTCTCATGCTTTGATGAATTTTGTGAAAATTACCTAAAAGATGTCAAAAAATGTCGATACCATGAGTTGAGTAGATTTGTCGAGTTTGAAGGTTGCAAATTGCATAGATGATTAAGTGGATGAATGGAACTGATTTTGTGCAAAAAGGTTGAGTATAGATTGAGATATTAGTTTAAAAAGTTTGTTATGTTAAAAGTTTAAGTCACATGAGAACTTAGCTTAAATGTAGTGTTTTAGTTGGTTTGAGTGAATTATTGGTTGATATTTTACTATGGTTATTGTATGATTTATGTGTGTAAAGTTTTGGATTCGTTAGAGCTTGCTACAAGCTAGGGAAGTGTTAGTTGAGCTTTCAGTTTTTCGACAAAAGCATAAAGTGGTAAGTGTAACAGCTTAATTTTGGGCCTAGTAGAAACAGTGGTTTCAGGACCACAAACTTGACGAGGAAAATTTTATTTTTATTATATTTTTATGGTCTACGATTTCACAGAATTATTTCGTGAGAATCTCGTTCAAAAATTTTGATGTTTGAGCACTCAATTTAGTTAAAAGGACTAAATTATAAAAAGTGAAAAACTTGTGTTATATATGATAAGGGGGTAATTGTAAGGAGTTCTTAAATTAGAGGTCCTTAGATTGTAATTAGACCATTGATTAAATTATTGGACAAAAATGGATATGAAATAGGTGAAATAGGATATTTTTAAGTTAGGGGCATTTTGGTCATTTTGTAATTAAATGACTTAATAAACAAAATAAATGCCAAATTTTGTTTATCTTTTTCCTCCATGGCCGAATATAGTAAGAGAATACATGGCTAGGGTTTGGACAAGCTTCCAAACTTGATGGTAAGCCCGTTTTAGCCCCGTTTTTAATGATTTTTACGTTTTTGAAATCCTTGTATCATGATCTACCTATTTTTACCACTTATTTGAGATATGATGAAGGTCTAGGGTTTGACCCATGCTAGAAATTTGTGTATTTTGATGATTAATGGTAGATTATGCATTTTTATGGTTAGAGAAACAACTTTTACTAAGTGGTTTTCGGTAAAAATGCATAAAGGACCTAATTGTAAAAGTTGTGAAACATACGTTAAAATCTAATTTAATGGAAACTGTGGGCTGTTATAGTTATGAAAATGGTTCGGCATGGATTGTATGTCAAAGAAATTGAGTACATTCCATTTTACGAGCCTAAGGGCAAAAATGTAAATATGACAAAGTTTAAGGGCAAAAGTGTAATTTTTGCCATAGTGTACATTTTGGACTAAATTGAATAATGTGATTAATTAATAAGTTAAATTGGCTATTATAGATCGAGAAAACGAGGTTCAGAATTAGAATGAGAGAAAAACGAGTAATTGCCGGTTAAGCCCCTTCTCGCCATCTTCGTGACGATGTAAGTTCGTATGTAAATAATACATCATAAATTATGTTTTTATACTCGTATATTGTATAAGTTGTATGACCGACCCTTTGGGTATAATTGTTAAAGCTTCGACAAGTGAAAATGAAAAATCCCGGTTGAACCTTAGGAATAGAATAGGATACAAGTGACATGTCACTAGGAACTGAAGTGTGTGATTATGTGATTAAGTGATGTCCGGGTGTTGGTCTAGTACGTCTACCAGTGGCTAGGTAGTCCTGCATTTTTTGCAGACACTTATCAACTTGAGTGAGGACCACTGAGTAGTTACGTCCAGACCGTCAACTTGTATGAGTAGACCCGTGACTAGCTCGAGAATGAGCATATATTTGAAATGTTATAAGTGGTAGCTTCAGCTACATATATGTGGCACTTATGTGCAAACCATCCATGTATCCGTTCGTATTTCGAGTGTTCAACGGGAATGTCAAAGGTGTGAAAGAGCATGTAGCTATGTTACGAATTAAGAGATACATGTATGTACATGATGTTTATAATTATTGATTATACGATATTGGGAGTCTATGACTCCCATGAGAATGTTATTAGTGAAAGACTTGTGACTATTGATCTATGTTTATGATTCATGAAATACATGATAAGTTCGATTGACGATCGTGAAATAGACTTTCGGGCCAAATTGAGTTATGTTATAACATATATTGTTCGCTCATATTGTGACGCATCGGATCTGAGAGAAAAGGAAGGATTGGCATAATTGCCTATTAAATGACTATGGGAAAATATGAATTGGCATAATTGCCTATTAAATGACTATGGGAAAATATGAATTTAAAACATTTGAAAGAAGTTACAATAAATATTTGAAAAGTGAATATTCCTAATTAATATGCATGCTTGTTAAGAGGTTGGAAACGATTGAATAATAGAGCCGATAATGTGAGCCTTATGGCATCTTATTTTACCTTGTACTTATATTGATGGTTTTAGATAAATGATAAGTAATAAACTCATAGGTGATAAGCTTAATAAGTGATGGACTTCCGATAAGGTTGTGTTTAAACAAGTGATGATTTGAGATTTGTGATAACATTGTGTTATCCTTCTTTATATAAACCGTATGGTTAAGTGGTGTTCTAAGATGCTTATTATTTGCCTATAAACTTACTAAGCTCTATAGCTTACTCCCTTCCCTTTCCCATATATTATAGGATGGTACGCTAGCTCGGGTTGGAGATCGCCGAAGATGCCATCACACTATCAAGCTATCATGTTGGGTAAAAGAATATAAACCTTTGAGTCTATGGCATGTATAAGGTCTTAGTCATTTTGTGTAAGTGTTATTAAGGATTTGATTGGTATATGGCCATGTGAATTGGCTTACATTGGCTTATTGGGTTGTAAACCTATTTATATGTACATGCATGAGTTATTGTCTTTGATGATGAGTGAATGCCATTTTCAAGCCATGTTTATGGATGTTGATGGACAATTAATGTCATGTTAAATGTTATTGAGATGTATAAGTGTGTGAAGGAAGTTGAGGGTGGAAATGGCTTGAAAATTTTCCTTAAAGTTGTCTATACAGGCAGACACACGGGAATGTGTCTAGGCCGTGTGTGCATACGGTCAGCCCCATGGGTGTGTTAATAGGTCGTGTGTCCCCTGCACCTTAGTTTTGAGAAACAGAATGTCTAGTAGTAAACACACGGGTAGAGACATGACCGTGTGTCTCGGTCGTGTGAAGGACATGGCCATAGGACATGGGCGTGTACCCAGGCTGTGTGAAGTCTGCACTTTAAATACGAAAATTAAATTCGCCACCTGGCCTAGCACAATGGCGTGTGACTTGGCCGTGTGACCATAAATGGATGATGATGTCATAAATAGAGAATTGCACGAGTTAAGGACACGGACATGTCCTATAATAGCCCAAGTTAGGGCTTAGTCGGAATAGTGATTTCGAGACCACAAATCCGAAGTAGAAAAGTATATTTTGCGATTATTTTTAAGTTATGACATGAATTGCATGAAGTGATAAAATGCCATGAAGAAACTTTTATAAAAAGTGATCAATTTGTCTTTAAGGGCTAAATTGCAAAATATGAATTCTTGGAAGGTTTAAGTATGAAATAGCATTAGATAAAATTATTTAGTATTATTTTATGTGTTATGGTATTTTTATAAGCATGCTTGAAAATTTTAGTAAATTAATTTACGCGATTGAAGGCTTAATTGCGAAGAGGAACCAAATCGCATAAGGGACAAAAGTTAGATTTTACTAGCAAATGGTGTGAATTGGCCATGAAAATAAATTTGGAGGCCTTTAAAGGACAATTCCACCCATTTAGTTAAGGGTGGCTGACAATAAGAGTATAGGGGGATAAAAGAATAGGAAAAGTAAAAAATGTGGACTTTAGGTGAGATATTTAGAATTTAATAATAGCCTATTACCTAGGCTTTCATCTTCTTCATTTTTCTTCTCCTAATGCACCAAAAATACCAACAAAAAAATTGGGGTTTTAGAGCTTCAAAATATCGGCAACATTTAGCACTCATTTGTAAGTGATTTCCTTGGCTTTTCTTGAATATTTTTACATTTTTTAGACCCTCATGGCATAAGCTTTCTACTGAGGGGTGTATTTAGCATTTTGGTTGAAAGTTTAAAGTTTTTCCATGGATGTAATGATGTTATTTTCTGGAGTTTTATGAAAGAAAATGAATGTAGGATGCTTGATAAACAACTTTTATAAAGGGGTGTTCATAAAAAACACCTAAAAAGGGCCTAGTTGTAAAGTGAGTACGTTGTATGGTAAATGCATGAATAATGTATATCTGAAGTTGCCATAAGAATAAAAAAAAAAAAAGGGCTTAGATAGGCATGAGAAATGAGGAAATTTGATAAAAATCAATTTCCGAGCATAAGGGCAAAATGGTCATTTTGCAAAGTCTACGGGTAAAATGGTTAATTTGCCAAATTTTGAAATAAGGGGTTGTTATAATTAATTTGATGATTAAATTATTGAATTCTATTCATTATAGATCAAGAAACTAGAAGCCATAATAAAAACTGAGGAAAAGGAAAAGTGGAAGACTAAACTGAGCATTCGCCATATTTTGGACCCGAGGTAAGTTGTATGTGATATTATAGCATTACGTATTATGGAAACTTTTATGATGATTTTCTATGATATCTATGTTATTGTCATGAAATTATTGACATAAATTTTCACTAAAAAATGATGAGGAAATAAAATTATGATATCGATAGAATGTTAATGAATACGAAGGACACCGTTGTCATACTAGGAGGAATTATATTCCCCGTATAAGACCATGTTTGGGACATGGCATCGGCACTGAACTGAGATCCTATGTAAGACCATGTCTAGGAATGGCATTGGCATCGACATGTGGTCCCGTATAAGACCATGCCTAGGACATGGCATTGACATCTAGATGAGATATAGATCCCCTGTAAGACCATGTCTGGGACATGGCATCGACACCTAGATGAGGTATAGATCCCCTATAAGACCATTTATGGGACATGGCGTGGGCATCTAAGAGAGATCACGTATAAGACCTTGTTTGGAACATGGCATTGGCATCATATGAGATCTCTTGTAAGACCATGTCTGGGATATGGCTTCGGTATCAGCTTGAGATCCCATGTAAGACCATATTTGGGATATGGATTTGGCATATTACCAAGAGAATGGCATTATGGGTATCCTTTGATATTCTAAGTACATTTATAGTGAAAGTATTCAAGTTGGTTAAGTTAATGAGAAAGACTAAAGTGTATGATGAGTGTTACAGGTACACTTGAATAAGTTACGAGAAAATAATAATGTAAGACATGAGATTGAGTAAGTGATAAGAATGGGCAAGACATGAGACTAAGTAAGTCTAGGGAATGTGTAAGTCCTGATGACGAGTAAGTCATGAGAATTAGAAATTTATGAGCATGAGTAAAATATAAGTTACTTTAAATGAAATAATGTTATATTAATTATGATTGCTATTTTTTTTATCCCATGCAACTTACCGAGCATTTTATGCTTACTCCCTCAGTTTCCCTCTTATCATGTAGGTTTTCCAAAATAGCTCGGGGATCGTTAATAGTCGAGCCCAAAGTCACACTATCAAGTAATCTATTTTGGTATAGTTATGTTAGTCATTTTGAATATGGCATGTATAGGTCTTTAGTCATTTTGTTACATGACTCATACTAGTTAGCCAATTGTGTTGGCCATTTATACTTACAAGTTTCATTTTATAAATGGCTTTTGGAATTGGCCTAAAACTATCCAAGTTGCTTAGTGGAATGAGAATGAATTTCATGGAAATTGTGCAAATTTGCTTAGTAGTTATGCATGCATTTTAAATACGAATTGTTTGATGTGTGAGCACCTATTAAGGGACATTTTAATGAGCATTGGTGCTATGATATGATGTATGGAGATTGGGATATGTTTGAATGAGTTTTAGGGTGGCTAAAGCTTGGTAAATAGCCCTATATCGCCCACACGAGTAGACACACGGGCGTGTGTCTAGGCCGTGTGAGACACATGAGTTGCACATGAGCGTGTGGCTTGACCGTGTGTGCCCTATACCTTGCATGGATAGAATTAAATACCTATCAATGTTCCACACGGGCATGAGACATGGCCGTGTGTCTCGGCCGTGTGAGGGACACGGGCTGGGCATAAGGGCTTGCGCCAGGCCATGTGAAAACCCCTGTAGGTTCGATGTTAGAAATTAAATCCACACGGGCAAGAGGCACGGGCGTGTCCCTAGCGTGCCTAGGCCGTGTGAGGTACACGGGCCATCAACATGGCCATGTTTAGAGGCCACACGGGCATGTTGCCCTTCCACACAGGCGTGTGCCCTATTTTCACTAGTTTTTGAAGAAATTTTCTTAAGTGCCTGAAATAGCCCTGGGTTATTTCTGAACCATGATTCAGGGCTTGTAGACCCATAAGAAAGGTCGTAGGATAATGTTTGAAAAAATTTTATTTGGGACAAATCTCCATGAGTTTAAGTTGAATGTTTGCATGAGATTCAGAATGGTAATGCTTCATACCCTACTCCGGCATCTGTTACGGGTAAGGGGTGTTACGTTTAGTAGTATCAGAGCTAGTGTTTAATAAAGTCTAGAACTAACCTAGCACATGCATGAGTCTAGCTATACATGCCATACTTAAGTATATATGTGATATGATAGTGTGACAACTCCTAACAATCTACATGTGTTTTCTTATAGTAAATGGATCTTGATCGAGCTACGACAGACGATGTAGAAAGTAATGCACCCGCTTACTTTAAAGGGACAGTGCCAACTGGGACCAAGAATAGACCAGCTATTGTGAGTCAGGGAGGAGAGGCTCGAGAGGCATTCTTCCAAATGATGAGTGAGTGGTTCATAGAGTTCATTCGAACGAACCCGGCCGCTCAACAACAAGCTCCACCCCTCCAAATACACAATCTACCCCAATCGTTCCTTAAATTGTAGAAGTAGTAAGATGTGAAAAGCCCCCAGTAGATAGAATCTAAAAACAAGGGGTAGAAGAATTCAAGGCTACTAAAGACGATGATCCGGAAAGAGCTGAATTTTGGCTAGAGAATACCATCAGGGTATTTAACAAATTATCTTGCACTCCGAAAGAGTGTATGAAGTGTGTCGTATCCCTCCTACGAGATTTCACTTATCAGTGGTGGAATACCCTTGTGTCGGTGCTACCAAAGGAGAAAGTTAATTGGGAGTTTTTCCAAGAGGAATTCCGTAAGAAGTACATTAGTCCACGGTTTATCGATCAGAAGCGTAAGGAATTTTTGGAGTTAAAGCAGGGTCGGATGATCGTAACTGAATACAAGAGGGAGTTTTGAGACTTATTAAATACGCTCGGGAATGCGTATCCACCGAGGCTATTATGTGTAAGAAATTTGAGGACGGATTAAATGAGAACATCAAAATGTTTGTTGGTATCCTTGAATTAAAAGAGTTTGTGGTACTCGTAGATAGAGCTTGTAAGGCTAAGGAGTTAACCAAAGAGAAGAGGAAGGCCGAGATGGAATCTCGTGATTCAAGAAAGAGACCATTTAGCAAGTCATTTCAATCTTCTTCTAAGAGATCAAGGGAATTTACCTCACAGTCAGTTGCTTCTGCAGGATTTTTCGAGTAAAGACAAGGGCAAAAAGAATCTAGTCTCCAAAGCTTAGACTACCTCAGTTGCGAGTGTGGGTAATACTCAATTCAGTAGACCCGAGTGCCCCCAATATGGGAGATGCCACCCCGGCGAATGTCGAGCACATGAGAGGGCTTGCTTTAAATATGGCTCTGAAGACCATTTTATTAGAGAGTGTCCTAAGATGGTTGAGAAAGATAGAGATCAGAGTGTGAGATCGAGAAATGCTCCCTCTAGAGGCAGACTCTAGAGAAACTTAGGTTCGGGAGTAAGTAGTAAAAGTGCACTAAAAGAATAGACTCGAGACCTGAGGGTAGAGTGCTAGCAAAGATGTACGCCATTTGTGCTCGTGAGGAAGCATCATCATCCAATGTAATCATGGGTACCCTTTCTCTCCATGCAACTTCTATTTTAGCTTTGATAGATCCGGGAGCTACCCATTCATACATTTGTATGAAACTAATCTCTAGCATGAGTATACCAGTAGAGTCTACGGAACTTGTGATAAGAGTATCCAATCCTCTAGGAAAATGTGCGGTAGTAGACAAAGTATGTCGAGATTGTCCTTTGATGATTAGGGGTCATTGTTTCCTGGCTAACCTCATGCTTCTACCATTCGATGAATTTGATGTAATCCTTGGCATAGATTGGTTAACCATACATGAAGTGTAGTAAATTGTGGTAGAAAGTTTATTGAATTGAAATGTGAGAATGGTGATACTCTTCGAGTGGAATCAGAGAGTTTGCCCATATGATCTCTTCTATGGTTGCTCAGAAATATATTAGAAAAGTGTATAAAGCTTACCTTGCCTTTGTGATTAATACAAAAGAAACGGAGTTGAAAATTGAGTCTGTGCCAGTAGTTTGTGAGTATCAAGATGTCTTTCTGGAAGAGTTGCTCGGATTACCTCCGGTTAGAGAGGGTAGAGTTTGGTATAGAGTTGGCTCCCGGCACCACGCCTATCTCTATTGCTTCTTATAGAATGGCTCTGACCGAGTTAAAGGAGTTGAAAGCTCAGCTATATGATTTGATAGACAAAGGTTTTGCAAGGCCAAGTCATTCTCCATGGGGTGCTCCTGTATTATTCGTGAAGAATAAAGATGGTTCTATGAGGTTGTGCATAGATTATCGACAACTTAACAGAGAGACCATAAAGAACAAGTACCCTTTACTGAGGATCGACGATCTATTCAACCAATTAAGAGGAGCCACAGTGTTTTCCAAGATAGATTTGAGATCCGGGTACTATCAGTTAAGGGTCAAGGAGACCGATGTACCTAAGACTGCATTTCGGACAAGGTATGGCCATTATGAATTTCTGGTCATGCCATTCAGGTTGACTAATGCTCCAGCAGTGTTCATGGATCTAATGAACCGTATCTTTTGGCTATACTTAGATAAGTTGTTATGGTCTTTATTGATGACATCTTAGTTTATTCCCGAGACGAGAACGGGCATACCGAGCAACTAAAGACAGTATTACAAACTTTGCGAGATAAGCAGCTTTATGCCAAATTCAGCAAGAGTGAATTTTGGCTTAAAGAAGTTGAATTTTTGGACCACATCAATTCGGGCGATGGCATCCGAGTTGACCCAACTAAAATCTTGGCAATTATTGAATGGAAGCCGTCGAGAAATGTATCTGAGGTTATAAGTTTCTTAGGCTTGGCAGATTACTACCGAAGATTTGTCAAGGGATTTTCTATGATTGCCACTCCAATGACGAGGTTATTGCAAAAAGATGTCAAGTTCAGGTGGAATGAAAAATGCCAACAAAGTTTTGAAAAGTTAAAGACGTTATTGACTGAGGCTCCTATTTTAGTGCAACCCAAACCGAGAAAAGAATTTGTGATCTATAGTGATGCATCCTTAAATAGATTGGGTTGTGTGCTCATGCAAGAAGGTAGGGTAATTACGTATGCCTCGAGATAATTAAAGCCTCATGAAAGGAATTATCCCACCCATGACTTGGAGTTGGTTGTGATAGTGTTCGCGTTAAAGATTTGGAGGCACCATTTATATGGTGAATAATGCCGAGTGTTTACCGACCATAAGAGTTTAAAATACTTGATGACTCAAAAGGAGTTGAATCTGCGGCAAAGAAGATTGTTAGAGTTGATCAGAGATTATGAGTTGATTATAGACTACCACCCAGGGAAAGCGAACGTTGTTGCCGATGTATTAAGTTGGAAGTCGCTATTTACATTGAGAGCTATGAATGTTCAATTGACACCAACTGATGATGGTTCGATCTTAGTAGAAATGAGGGCTAAGCCGATGTTCATTCAAGAGATCTGTGAAGCACAGTCAAGAGACAAAGATTTACAAACCAAGAAAGCCCAATGTGAATTAGGTACCGCTTCAGATTTTCAAATTGGTTCAGATGGTTGTATAAAGTTTCAAGGTCAAATCTGTGTACCTAAAGATGATGAGCTAATTTGGAGGACCCTTCGTGAGTCGCATAGTAGCCGAATGACTATCCACCCCAGTAGTACCAAGATATACAATGATTTGAAGCAATGTTATTGGTGGCCGAACATGAAAAGAGATATTTTCGAGTTTGTAGCAAAGTGCTTAATTTGTCAGGAAGTAAAAGTAGAACACCAAGTGCCCTCTGGTCTATTACAACCCACATAGTTCCCGAGTGGAAATAGGACGGTATTACTGTGAATTTTGTGATGGGTTTACCGATGACACTGAAAAAGAACACTGTTTGGGTTGTGATCGACAAGCTTACAAAGTCGGCTCATTTTATACTAGTACGCACAGATTATTCATTAGATAAGTTGGCTGACTTGTACATTTCTGAGATTATGTGACTTCATGGAGTACCATTATCAATCATTTCGGATAGAGATCTGAGATTCATATCGCAATTTTGGAAGAAATTACAGGAAGCTTTGGGCACAAAGCTAAATTTTAGCACTGCTTTCCACCCACAGACCGACGGATAGTCGGAAAAAGTAATTCAGGTGGTTGAGGATATGCTCAGATATTGTGTATTGGAATTCCAAGGTAGTTGGGAAAAGTATCTGCCTTTAGTTGAATTTGCCTACAACAACAACTTCCAGTCGAGTTAAAAATGGCACCTTATGAGGCCTTATATGGGCATAAGTGTCGAACACCTTTGTATTGGATAGAGCTAAAAGAAAATCAAATACACAGGGTTGATCTAGTCAATGAGACAGGGGAGAAGGTAAAAGTGATTTGAGACTGTTTGAAAGTTGCGGCTGACAGACAAAAGTCGTATGTTGATTTGAAGCGAAAGGAAATTGAGTTCCAAGTCAGGGATAAAGTATTTCTAAAAGTTTCTCTATGGAGAAAAGTTCTTCAATTTTGCCGAAAGGGCAAATTAAGTCCACGTTTCATCGGACCCTATGAGATCACTGAGAGGATAGGACCGGTAGCTTATCGGTTAGCTTTACCGTCTGAGTTAGAAAAGATCCATGATGTTTTTCACGTGTCAATGTTGCGACGCTACCAATCAGACCCTTCACATGTGATTTCCCTGACAGAGATTGAAATACAACTGAATATAACTTATGGGGAGAAACTAGTTAAGATTATAGCCCAAGAAGCCAAGCAGTTAAGGAACAAAAGTATAGCCCTTGTAAAAGTATTGTGGCAAAGACGTGGGGTAGAAGAAGCAACATGGGAGCTTGAGGAATCCATCAGAAGCCAATATCCCAACTTATTTACTGGTAAGATTTTCAGGGACAAAAATCCCTAAGGGGGAAAGAATTATAACAGCCCAAATTAGGGCTTCGTCAGAATAGTAGTTTCGAGACCACAAATTTGAAGTAGAAAAGTATATTTTGCGATTATTTTTAAGTTATGACATGAATTGCATGATAGTGATAAAATGCCATGAAGAAATTTTTATAAAAAGTGATCAATTTGTCTTTAAGGGCTAAATTGCAAAATATGAATTCTTGGAAGGTTTAAGTATGAAATAGCATTAGATAAAATTATTTATTATTATTTTATGTGTTATGGTATTTTTATAAGAGTGCTTGAAAATTTTAGTAAATTAATTTACGCGATTGAAGGCTGAATTGCGAAGATGGACCAAATCGCATAAGGGACAAAAGTTAGATTTTACTAGCAAATGGTGTGAATTGGCCATGAAAATAAATTTTGAGGCCTTTAAAGGACAATTCCACCCATTTAGTTAAGGGTGGCCAGACATAAGAGTATAGGGGGTAAAATAATAGGAAAAGTAAAAAATGTGGACTTTAGGTGAGATATTTAGAATTTAATAATAGCCTATTACCGAGGCTTTCATCTTCTCCATTTTTCTTCTTCTTATGCACCAAAAATACCATCAAAAAAATTGGGGTTTTAGAGCTTCAAAATTTCAGCAACATTTAGCACTCATTTGTAAGTGACTTCCTTGGCTTTTCTTGAATATTTTTACATTTTTTAGACCCTCATGGCATAAGCTTTTTATTGAGGGGTGTATTTAGCATTTTGGTTGAAAGTTTAAAGTTTTGCCATGGATGTAAAGATGTTATTTGCTGGAGTTTTATGAAATAAAATGAATGTAGGATGCTTGATAAACAACTTTTATAAAGAAGTGTTCACAGAAAACACCTAAAAAGGGCCTAGTTGTAAAATGAGTAGGTTGTATGGTAAATGCATGAATAATGGATATTTAAAGTTGCCATAAGAATAAAAAGGGCTTAGGCATAAGAAATGAGGAAATTTGATAAAAATCAATTTCTAAGTATAAGGGCAAAATGTTCATTTTGCCAAAGTTTAGGGGTAAAATGGTCATTTAAAATGGTCAATTTGCCAAATTTTGAATTAAGGGGTTGTTATAATTAATTTTATGATTAAATTATTCAATTTTATTCATTATAGATCAAGAAACTAGAAGCCCAAATCAAAACCGGGGAAAGGGAAAAGTGATGGACTAAACCGAGCATTTGCCATATTTTGGACCCGAGGTAAGTTGTATGTGATATTATAGAATTAAGTGCTATGGAAAGTTTTATAATGATTTTCTATGATATCTATGTTATTGTCATGAAATTATTGACATAAATTTTCACTAAAAAATGATGAGGAAATAAAATTATGATATCGATAGAATTTTAATGAATACAAAGGACATCGTTGTCATACCAAGAGGAATTGTAGGTCCTGTATAAGACCATGTTTGGGACATGGCATCGGCATCAAACTAAGATCCCATGTAAGACCATGTCTAGGACATGACATTGGCATCGACATGTGGTCCCGTATAAGACCATGTCTAGGACATGGCGTTGGCACCTAGATGAGATATAGATCCCCTATAAGACCATTTCTAGGACATGGCGTGGGCATCTAAGAGAGATCACATATAAGACCTTGTCTGGGACATGGCATCGGCATTATATGAGATCTCGTGTAAGACCATATCTGGGATATGGCTTTGGCTCTAGGATATGGCTTTGGCATATTACCAAGAGAATGTCATTATGGGTATCCTTTGATATTCTAAGTACATTTATAGTGAAAGTATTCAAGTTGATTAAGTTAATGGGAAAGACAAAAGTTTATGCTGAGTGTTACAGGTACACTTGAATAAGTTACGAGAAAATGATAATGTAAGACACGAGATTGAGTAAGTCATAAGAATGAGCAAGACATGAGACTATGTCTCGGGAATGTGTCAGTCGTGATGACGAGTAAGTCATGAGAATTAGAAAATTATGACGTGAGTAAAATATTGACAAAAGCTTTAAGTTACTTTAAATAAAATAATGTTATATTAATTATGATTGCTATTTTTTTATCGCATGCAACTTACTGAGCGTTTTATGCTTACTCCCTCAATTTCCTCTTTTCCATGTAGGTTTGCCAAAATAGCTTGGGGATCGTTAATAGTAGGAACCCAAAGTCACACTATCAAGTCATCTATTTTGGTATAGTTAGTTAGTCATTTTGAATATGGCATGTATAGGTCTTTAGTCATTTTGTTATATGACTCATACTAGTTAGCCAATTGTGTTGGCCATTTATACTTACAAGTTTCATTTTGTAAATGGCCTTTGGAATTGGCCTAAAACTATCCAAGTTGCTTAGTGGAATGAGAATGAATTTCATGGAAATTGTACAAATTCGCTTAGTAGTTATGCATGCATTTTGAATAAGAATTAGTTGATGTGTGAGCACCTATTAAGGGATATTTAGATGAGTATTGGTGCTATGATATGATGTATGGAAATTGGGATATGTTTGAATGAGTTTTAGGATGGCTAAGGGCTTGGTAAATAGCCCTATATCGCCCACACGGGTAGACACATGAGCGTGTGTCTAGGCCATGTGGAACACACGGGTCGCATATGGGCGTGTGGCTTGATCGTACGTCTTCTACACCTTGTATAGATAGAATTAAATACCCATCAGTGTTCCACATGGGCACGAGACATGGCCATGTGTCTTATTCATGTGAAGGACACGGCCAGCACATAGACGTGTGCCATGACCGTGTGGCTGCTGACGTCAGAAACAGAATACTCAGGTTTTTGCACAGGGGCTACGACATGAGCATGTCAAGGCCATGTGAGGAACACGGGCTGGGCGCACGGGCGTGCGCCATGCCGTGTAAAAACCCATGTAGGTTCGATGTTAAAAATTAAATCCATACGGGCAAGGGGCACGGGATGTCCTTAGCGTGCCTACACCGTGTGAGGTACAAGGGCTATTAGCGCGGCCATGTTTAGAGGCCACACGGGTGTGTTGCCCTTCCACACGGACGTGTGCCCTGTTTTCACTAGCTTTTATCGAAATTTTCCTAAGTACTGGGTTATTTTTGAACCATGATTTAGGGCTCGTAGGCCCATAAGAAGTCTCGTAGGATAATGTTTGTATTTGGGACACATCTCCATGAGTTTAAGTTGAATGTTTGCATGAGATTTATGGTGGTAATGCCTCATACCCTACTTTAGCATCGGTTACGGGTAAGGGGTGTTACATGTCCCAAGCCACATGGGTGTGTGACTGTCCAAAACATGAAATTTTTATAAGTGTTGAAAAATTTTTAGAAGTTCTCAGTTCAATCTCAAACCACTCTTAATGTATGTTTAGGGCTCGTAGGCCCATAATAGGGACGTGATGATTATAAATGAAAAGTTTTAAATTTGACAAAAAATTTATGACTCGGATTTGTGTGCTCACGTGTGTTTAAGTCCAGTAATGCCCCCTACCCTATTCCAACGTTGGATACGGGTAAGGGCTGTTACAGTAAGTGTATGGAATTGCTACTTGTAAACATGAGTCATGTGTTATTTGGGAATTTAGATGTAGCCTAAACCTTTACTCTAAGTTCTGAGTGTAAGTTTTCTTGAAACTATACTTATCTTATGGTTAAATGGTAAAATAATATGCATGATATGTGATATGTGGATATAGTGACTATTGTGTGAAGTGCAATTATGTTCATGAAATTATATACTATATGACCATGCTGGTGTTTTGCAAAAGATACTAATATGCAGTGATAGTGCACGGTTAATTGGTAAGTAATATGTGTTATTTTCGGATATTTTGGCCTTCTAATTTTGGAACCATTGGATATAGTTGGCATGCCATAAGATTGTGAGTACTCACCTATATGTATAGTGATTTAGGGCGTTAAGGCCCTAGGACATGTTGGAGAGATAAGGGAATGTGAGCTAAGCTTTATTCAACGGGACATGTAAGGCGGAATAAAAAGAGTGTTAGGTACATGCTTCACTACTAGGACATGTTTGACTCTTCGAGTTTATGTTTGGCCTGTTGGAGATCCGTGTATCTAATGAGTGATGATAGAGCTTACTATATGTTTCATAACTTAAGTGCCAATCTATCTTATCTTTTATGACTATGGAAATATGTATCTATGCTTTATGTGATAAAAGCTTGAATGAGTAAATATATATGTGTTATGAGAATAACCTACTATATGATTATGAGGTAATACTTTATGATGCTAGACTTAAGAATATGGTGCTTGTGAGTTGTTGATTGGTCGTGTTACATGACGACATGTTTGCGTTGTAGAAATTCTTGCATTCATTGAGCTTGTTGAAGCTCACCCACTCATTTCAACCTATGCAGATTAGGGACGTCACGGTGTAGGCAGTGTGGTTTCTGAGGGAGTGATCTAAGGAAGTTCGGTTATTCTTCATAGGTGGTTTATTATTTTTATTTGTTTGGGGAGACAAGCAATGTGGTAGACATATTATAGTTACATTGATTTCTAGACAATTGACTCGGATTCTAAGCATATCATGTTATTACTATTGCTTAGGATCGTAGACATTAAAGTTGGCATGATGATATTTGTTCAAACTCATTTTTGGTATTTTGTACTGTTGATTAAGCCATATGAACAATTATTTAACTTAGTATTTGATGCATGTTGTTTAGGAACTATTTAAGATGAATTAATTGATTATTTATTCAGTATTTTTAGCTTCAGTAGTAGAGGTATCGATATTGAGCTTTAGAAATTGATACTAATGTGAATTAAAATGTACATGAAATAGAATAGAGATTTGGTATCGATACCTTTTCCCAAGTATCGATACTTGAAGAAGAAATATCGGTACTTTATTTTGTGGTATCGATATTTTTCGATAGTTGGGTTTTTATTTGATAAATAGTATGCTCTTTTGGTATCATTTTTCCAAGTGGTATTGATACCACTTAAAGAAAATATAGATACCAGGATATTAGTATCGATACCTAGATATTAGTATCGATACCTACAAACATTTTTATGAAATTCTGCTAGTTAGCCCTTATGCATGTTTCTAACTGTATGTTGCATGTAGAAATGTTAATTAACTATTTGGACCACTTAAAACTTATTCGGTTTAACTAAAGAAGATCGATGTGCTTGAATCTAGTTCTATCTGATATACATGAGATGAGACGATGGCGTGGCATCCTGTATCTGGGCTTGATGACTAGGCTGGGTATAGTGGGTTACAGTGGTAACATGACGGGTTCATCATCGGCTCTGATTGAAGAAGCGTCACCGCCTATGTCTACACAATATATTGATCAGTTAGCTCCGATTATTCTTGTTCATTTCACTAACCCTGTGATTTTTTCACAAGCACTTTACTATGCAGCACTGTACATCCCTCGTTCTTTTATTCTTGCGGGTATATATTTCGGGGCACCAATGCCCTCTGCATTCTACACCCCTATGCCAACTTTAATTATGTCACATATGCCGAGCCAGATGCCACCACATGTACCTTCCACGATAACAACACCAATGTCGTCACCGATCCAACAGTCGATGCTAGTTTCGATGCTCGAGTAATGCCGGCATATATGAGTTTTGGGATACTATACACTTACACGCCAATAGTGTCTTAAACACCCAGTGCATTATTGTTCTATTGAGGTTGGTCATCGGCACAACCATCTTCTGCTGGAGTGGAGGATACACAATGGTAGGCTAGGACAGCACTACACTCAAGCACGAAGGAAGGTAATGGAGACCAATGCGAAGATGAAGAAGATGACGAAGGCAAATATGAACATGAATACGAAGATGATGGCGATAAGGGTGGGGTAAACACAAACATAATGAGGACAATGGTAACGAACTAGTTTATGAGCCCCCAATAACAGTTGTGTGTAGAAATCCTTGTACACCCCAAACTCGACCTAAATGTTATGGCAAAATCTGGTGTGTCACATGGACATTTGACTAAACCTTGATTTTTTTGTATTAAAACATTAGGTCGTTTGTAGAAAAACGGTGTTCGTTAGCTTATAAATAAGAGTTATCCTCAATTTTAGAAACCGTTACTACTGCTAGGTAAAATCTTACTTTTTAGCAAATCTTGTTATTGTGTTATTATTGTTAAGTAATCCATTTGTCACGTGTTGTATGTTTTGAAAATGTTTGCTTAGATTTGAAAAGCTTGCGCGAACTAGTCTACCATAAAGAAAACACATAATAAACGAAACACCCCAAAATAAAATACTCTAAGCGGCCTTATTACAACTTAAAACCTAAATTAAAATAAAGCATTAATAATGTAAGCTTAGATAACTACAGACCAGAAAGCAGTTCACGTGGCCACTCCGAATCCCTCGCAGCTCCAAGTCTTCTAAGGTTGGGTATTTCCTGCATGGATGAAAAGAAAGGGGGTGAGTTTGTGAAAACTCAGTTTGTAAGCTAACCCAACCAGTGTCATAGGTCAATCCAAACTCAGTCTAGGCCGAAGCCCTATTCAGATACAGATTAAACTAGGCCTTGGCCCTATTCAGAAAATAGTGTGGGCCTTGGGCCCATTACAGAAACAGATCAGATCATATTAATATATGCATGTATGCAAAGCCCAAGCCCAATCCAGCCCTACACACCACCCGTACCAGCCCTACACACCATGTGGGGAATAACTCAACCCACCCAGCCTTACACACCACAGTCGCAGCAGAGCTGCTAATTCAGATATCGTGGCCAAGCCACCAGAACAGAAATACGAGACAAAGCCTCTAAGCAGATTACGTGGCATTGCCACTTTAGCACTTCCTCCACAACAATAACCCAACCCCATGCAAATCAAAATATAATATGACATGGCATACAGAATATCAGATGTAGTAGCATGCAAATCAGTTAACTTTTCTTTAGAGGTAAAATTGTCATTTAGCATCTAGGGGTAAAACAGTAATTTTTTCCCTTTAGGGGTATTTCGGTAATTTTGCTAGGTTTTAGGGTTTTATGCTTACTACGACCTTTTAGCAAGTCTAACGTCACTCTGAGCGACTCAAATAGCCCGTTTATTCATATAGTGTCATCGGGCCCTAAAACCCCTAATGGGCCTGACGAAGCCCACAAGCTACTGTGGCCCACTAAGTCTCAATTTTTACACATATTACTGCAAATTCAATGTCCAGTTTACTCGAAATCACTTACCGCGTATTTCACCCATATGGGCTTGTAAGCCCATTGGGCCCAATTTCGGCCCATCGAGGCCCAAAACCACCCAAGTGCACGAAAACGCGCACAGTAGCCTTACCATCCATTATTGCCAATTTCACAGTTTTGTACCGATCCACGAGCGCTCGCATGCTCGTAAGCCCTCGAAATGTCGGTATTTCAGCATTTCGGCTTTTAGGCTTTTCGGCTTTTACCGATCTAATCTACTAGAGGGTGTCGATTACACACCTATTTGCGAAATATGTTGAGATCCCTCAAACGACTAACCTACAACCGTTTAACCACATGTCAACTATAATCCAATTGAACAACCAATAGCACCTTAACATATCTATTCGGCCACCATTAAAGCATTACCATTACTCACATTTGCCGAAATCTAGTCCACCTATCTAGATTGCTTTAGATCACTTAAGTCCAATGCTTCCCTCCGGAATTGATCAAGCGATAACAGATCTAAGTACCTATGACCATGGATAGATCCAATCTAACATATGAAAGTTAAAAGAGTGTTAACCTCCCTAATCGAATCTTATTCAAAGAAAAGCCGAAGTATAAAAACAGAAATCTATATCGAGACATACTTACCCAATTCACTTACTGATCTATTGAATCTAGCAACAGTCACTCTCAAGCCCCAATCGTAACCCTCTTGCAGATGTAATCGCAACACAATGTAGGAGGAGAGATCATCTTATTCGGCTAACACAACAACACAAAAGGGGTGAATGGTTGCTAAGGGGAAAATCGATCAAGGAGTGTTTAAGTAAGGTTCGGTTTTTGTAAAAGGCTCAAGCAAAGAAAAATAGAGAAACTCACTAGCATTCGGTCTTGTACAAATCGGTAAAGAGAAAGGCTAAGTGTCTTGAGTTTTCGGCTTTTAGAGAAACAGGTTAAGAGTAGTAAAGAAAGATAGCAATGGGGAGACAGAGTTTAAAGGTTTCGGCTCTTATGAAGAAGAGATGAGAAGGGTTCAGCTAATGGAAAAATCGACCAAGACAAGATTTAGGACTTCAGGTTTTGAAGAAAGAATGGAGAAAAGAAGAAAAAGAGATGATAGGTTCGACCAAGAGAAAGAAATCGGCAAGAGGGGAATGGTGTGCACAAAGTTTTCGGCTTTTCTGACTAGAGAAGAAAAGGAGAAAGAAGGAATGAAAGAGCCTAACAACTATACCTATTCGGCCACCAAGAAAATGACAAAATCCCAAAAACTAACCACAAGAAATCGGTACACAGCTAGCCACCAATGCCGAAATTGCTACCCTAAGCCCTCATAACCGAATATGCCCTCCAACAGTCCCAGAATCGGCCAACTCTTGCTCCCTATTCAAAAATTCCTAAATTTTCTCCTAGATAACCTAACCTTATCACTCCTCACCTAATTCCATGAGCACTTCAAACTCCTTCCTTCAGAATTTCACTTGGAGTCTACCACTTACCATGCACATGCAATAAAATAAAAGAAGCACTTTGCTAACCAATGGATTCAAACCACAGCTCCCTCACAAGCCAAGTCATGCCACCCTGTGTGTTTTAAGTGGCACCATCTTGTCACTTTAACACAGGCTTTCTTGTGCTATAAATCCCCAACTTTTAATTAAAAGCCCACCTAACTTAAATCCATTCCCACCTAAGGCCAAAAATTAAAATTTTGCCATGCTTTAATCTTAAACTTAGGCATTCTAAAAGTCCACTAAATACACCCAACACATCAATATAGCACATCCAACCATGCAGAAATAGATTCATGCAAAAATTCAAAAACTCGAAAAATTGGGGCGTTACAATCCTCCTCGCGACAGTCACCCACCGCCATGCGGCACACATTCTCCCTAATGACGCTAATGATGTATTTTTTAACTTATCTATCATGATGTAAATATAGATGACATCAATAAAGAAACCACAAATTTTCATTATAACTCATATCTTCCTCTTTGTTACTTTCTAACGTAAGTTGTACGTAAGTTAATAAGAAACCACAAATTTTTATTGCAACTCATTTTTTATTCAACTTGGGTCCCGTTCGATATATTGTTAGTTCAAATAATCATATCTATGTCTCTATTTCTAGGAGTCAATTTAGCTTCGATAGTCAAGATAAGTTATCTCCTTAGTTGGACTTATAAACAAGATAATAGTCCTTGCATGAATTATTTGATCAATTTGATTCCATGAACTACAAATAATTTAGATTAACTATTAGTATAAGTTGTCTCCTCACTTTATAATCTGATCATATAATGTAATGTATTATTAATTAAATCTTAAGTAATTAGTGAGTCAATATTCATTTATTCATTTAGTTTTCACGTTTGAAAACACTTATATAAAATATATTAAGTGAACACATTGCAATTTTATTTATTAAATAATTAAAAATTATAAACTATGATGAAATCATTCAACTTAGAGCACAAATTCTAACCTAACAAGCTTTAAAAAAATGTAGTTGAACACCGATAAAATTATACAATTACCAAAGCCCAATTTGACAAATGATGCTTTTCTAGTTTTCATCCAAATTATGAAACAATTAAAATACTTGAAAAGTAAAGCAACTTTGAAAAAGCCTCCATTTTTTTTAATCAATAACGATAATTTTACTAAAAACAATACAAATATCACACCTTTCTTTCGGAAGAAGTTCCGGTTATTATTGAGACTGGGTGTTGACCCATTTGTCGAGTTGACTAGTGGAGAAACGTGTGAAGGCAATTCACTGTTTGGACTTTGGAGTAAAGGTATTGGATTGATGGTTTTATTAAATAAATTATTAAAAATATATAAAATTAATTTGATTCAATTTAATTATTGGGTTCAATTGCTTTGTATTGATTTTCAAGTCAATCGTTATGATGTTTTTTCTAAATTGATATTTCGATTAATTTTTTATTTAATCAGTTTAATTCAATTTAAAAAACATTGAATAAGAAAATTTAATTGAAAATTAAAAATTAGAAGTTTAATTACATTTCCATCCCTTTACTTTTATAAATTTATAAAATTTTTAGAATTTATTATATTTTTTAATTTTTAAATATTTTTTTTAATATTTGTTGACATGGCATACAAAGATGGAATATAAGAAGAGTCAAAAGGGCTTGGCTCTCTCAAAAATTTGAAAAATGATCAATAAACCCTTCAAAATTATTGATAATTTATTTAGGCCCCAAATTTGTTGAAAAATTTAATTAAGCTCTTTAAAAGTTTAAAAATTTTAATTAAACTCTTTTTAAAAATTGAATTACTCATTAATTTTTTCAAAAAAAAATTAGAGCACTATTTTTTTTTGAAAAATCTCATTAAATTTTTAAAAATTTTAATTCGATCTCCTCAAAACTTAATGTCACATTCAGCCACCAGTGACATATAAGACAAAATAATGCCACATTAACAAAGAAGGGTAAAAAGAGCCAAATTGAATAAAGATGTAAAGTTTGAGGGTTAAATTTATTATTATGTCATATATATATATAATCAAAATAAATATTTAAAGATATAATTTTAATAGAAAGGCTATTTTGCTAATTTATACATGGACTAAATTTCCACATATCCATTTTCCATATTTTCAGAGAGAGAGTTAATACATGATAGATTCGATAAATGCAATATGAGATATATTATAGGGACTGATATGGGAAGTTTATCGAAAAAATATGAACTGTTTTACACTATAGAAAAATAAAAAGAAAATGGGAAGTTCTCAAGTTTTTTTGAATAAATGAAAATAAGCCCAATTATTTCAACGGGCTTTAAATTGGGCCGTTTTAGCTGATTCAAAAGGTCGGTAATTATCCGAAGCGATACTCATCAGAACTCAGGGTCTCAAAGCGGTCAAAAGTCAAAACCTCCCCCCATAATCCCTAATCCCTAATCAGAAAAAAATCCAATTCCCCCTCCCCCCAAATCATAAGCCCTAGCCATAGCAATTGAATTGTCCCGGAGAAGGCAGCCAAGATGGGAAAGAAACAGCACAGCAAAGATCGAATGTTCATAACGAAGACGGAGTGGGCTACCGAGTGGGGCGGCGCTAAATCTAAAGAAGATCGTACCCCTTTCAAACGCCTTCCCTTCTATTGCTGCGCGTATGCCTCACTTTCCATTCCCATTTTTGCTTTATACCATTTTTGCTTTATATCTTATTATATTCATTTTTTTTTCTTTTCTGGTTTTCTTATTCAGCCTCACATTCACGCCCTTCGAGTTGCCTGTATGCACGAAGGATGGCAGCGTCTTCGATTTAATGTTGGTATCTTTTCATTTCGTTGTTACTTATTTCAAGCTTTTATATTGTGTAATTTAGGGGTTTTTATTATTTTTTATTGTTTTCTGGTGCAGGAATATAGTTCCCTATATTAGAAAGTATGGGAAGCATCCGGTTACTGGGGCTCCATTGAAGCAGGAGGATCTTATCAATCTTACTTTCCACAAGAACTCTGAAGGTTTGAAATATTTATTTTCGAGTTCAGGTTTTAATTCAATGAACCAGAGAAATTGAGCGAGCCATATAATATATTGCTGTCAGGTTTCAACAAAGTATGTTGTAGATTTAGAAGTAAAGTTTCTAAAGTTCATGTTAAAAGGGGATACTTGTTTGAAATATTGTTCCTTTTAGTAAAAAAAAAGATAGTTTAATTAAGATGCTGTTCCTTGTGTGAATTGTCGATTTGATTATAGGTTACATTAATAGCTTTCTAGGTTCTTTTATTTGGTGCATGAGATATATGGTGGATGTATATTTTGCATGAGTTACAGCAATTTCCTGCAAAACTAAATATTGGTCTTCTATTCTTTACCTGACTTCTTATAACTTTTTCAACAAGGTTGAACTTGAGTGTGTGTGTGTCTTCATTTAGCTATGAAATGTGAATTTTGGATGTTATACAGTTACCTTGTTTTGGGTTGCATAAACAAAACCATGGGACGGTTGTTGCATGTTATATTTAGGTTATTATTGTCATTTTCTCTAAAAACGAGCTTGTGAAGGATGCAATTTCTGCCCGCTTTTGTAGTTACTTCCTGTTCTTTATTTTTTTAAATACTTAATGTTCTTCCAGACTAGAGTGCACTTCATCTTTGGCTTAATTTTGAGCCAAAAATCAAGAAGTCGGAATGTCTGCTTGTCTATGGCCTCGTTCTGCAGTGTCACAATTTAATATTCGTAGGTTCTGTCAAGACAACCTTCTGCAATTACTGTGAAGTTGGTAACAAAGGGTAGTAGGGGAAATTGCACTTGCACATACTAATAAATCCTATGTTTGTTATACTTTGAAATCATATCTTTGGAGAATCAATTTTAACTAAATGGGAAATGGAATAAATGCTTGAAGTACTCTTTGGTGATGGTGGAAATAAAGGCTATTAATTCTCATTAGATGTAAACCTTGCTATGGTCTTCTTATTACTGTTGTTATATTGATTATACTGGTGCAATTTGGTAGAAGGCTGTTCATGAATGTTGTTCTACTTTATTGTTTTATGTGCAACTATGTTGGTATGCTGATTGCTATTCTTTTCAATTATATATATTTTAAGAATTAACTTTATTTTAGATGTCTTTAGTATTTGCACGTTTGGTTTACTTTTCATGCCTCAAGGATATTGAAATGGTGCCTTAATGCAGGGGAGTATCATTGCCCTGTGCTGAACAAAGTTTTTACCGAGTACACACACATAGTTGCTGTGAGGACTTCAGGAAATGTTTTCTGTTATGAGGTATAGTTTATTGCTTATATTGTCAACGTTTTCTCTTATGGTCAGATGGATGTGTTAAAGCATGATAATGTTTTTCCTTTTTGTTTCTATTGCAGGCAATTAAAGAATTAAACATCAAGACCAAAAATTGGAAAGAGCTTCTTACAGATGAACCTTTCACTAAGGAAGATATAATTACAATTCAGGTAAGCAGTGCATTTAATTTATATTCTGTTTCTATTTGATTAACACATCAATTATTTGTTTCGCCAGTGTCACATAATGATTATAAGTTCCTTCTCGTATTGCTGCTCATGTTTGCAGAATCCTAATGCACTTGACAGTAAGGTTACCCTGGATTTTGATCATGTAAAAAATAGTTTGAAGGTTGATGATGAAGGTATTGTATTTTATAGCTGTTTTGGCCGTGCTTGCTGGTAGGATTAGCTATGTTTGCGCCTTCTAATTTATGGTCTTGATTTTCCTATAATCTTGTTGCAGAACTGAGGAAAATGAGTTCAGATCCAACTTATAACATAAATGTCGCTGGGGATATCAAGCAGATGCTAGCAGAGCTTGGAACTGACAAAGCAAAGCAAGCTGCTCTGCTTGGAGGTGGTGGGACCAAGGCTCAAAGTGAGAGGGCTGCTGCTCTTGCTGCCATTTTAGCTGCCAGGTCTCGCATTAAAGAGGATTCCAAGGCAGATGCAAATGGGGAGAGTAAAAGTCAACCTGCGTTTAGTATTGTAGATGCTGCATCTGCTTCAGTACATGGAAGAAGTGCTGCTGCAGCAAAAGCTGCATCAAGTGATAAAACCGCTGCTCGAATTGCTATGCACATGGCTGGAGAGAGGGCACCTGTGAATGCTAAGATGGTAAATTGCTCAGTTTTCTGGCTTATCTTTTGGGCGTAACTACTTATCATAGAGCTTCATTTCATCCTAAACTAATACCAAATTTATCATTGTTCTATGTTTCTATCTCCTGTTAACTAGTAGTCTTTTAGAGATCTTTTTTGGTGTCAATTTGTTGATTTGTCATTCTGGTGATAATGACTTGTGATAACTGTCATTCTATCATGAATCAATTGATAGTGTGCAAAAGGATAATTCCTTTAGGAAGAAATTCATGGATATTCTTAGTCATGACAGGTTTTTAGTTTGTACATAATGCCTTAAGATGTCTTTATGCAATTTGAACCTTGGTCAGTGTTAACATTGGATTCTTTATCAGGTGAAGAGCCGTTATACAACTGGTGCTGCTTCACGATCCTTTACTTCTACCTCCTATGACCCTGTTACCAAAAATGAATTTGAGTATGTTAAAGTTGAGAAAAATCCTAAAAAGAAAGGTTACGTTCAGCTGCATACAACACATGGTGATTTGAACATTGAGCTGCACTGTGATATTACTCCAAGGACATGTGAGAACTTCATCACTCTTTGTGATCAAGGCTATTACAATGGAGTGGCCTTCCATAGAAACATTCGGTATTGTGACAATTTCTCAGTTCAAATTCTGTTCACTGTTTTCATTACTTGGCTTGGTTGTATGACTCATGTCGATGATGTTATACTCTCTGGTTTCTAGGAATTTCATGATTCAAGGTGGTGATCCAACTGGTACTGGGAGAGGAGGTGAATCTATATGGGGAAAGCCTTTCAATGATGAACTTAACTCTAAGTTGCTTCACTCAGGAAGAGGTGTTGTTAGTATGGCCAACAGTGGCCCTCACACAAATGGTTCGCAGTTTTTCATTCTATACAAATCTGCAAATCATTTAAACTTCAAACATACTGTATTTGGTGGAGTTGTTGGTGGCTTGATGACATTGTCAGCTATGGAGAAGGTTCCTGTGGATGACAATGACAAACCTCTGGTGAGTTCGGATGTTGAGTATTCTTTCCATAATTAGTAATATCTCGAGTATGTATATCTTTCCATGATTGCATGTGCTTAATCTTTGCGGCTTAGTTGAATGCCTCTTGAATACAAATGCGAGTTCCCCTTTTCTCTATTTTTATAAATTGTTAGCTTTTTGGTTTTATATTCTTTCGTTTTATTAAGTTCTGCATAAAAACTGATATTGAGGTCAAAACCAATTTTCGTTTACAGTAAGTCTTGCATATCTGTTTCTGTGGTGTTTGCTGCTGCATTTTTTTTCCATTTGCGTATTATTTGCAACTGATAAACTGTTTGGTAGGAAAATTCTGATTGTGATGATTGTATGCCTCTGAATGTTTCTTTTGTTGTATTTAAGCATCGGTACCACTCCAAGGATGGGCTTCTGGATTATTTTATGTTCCAGATCTAATTTCTTTGATCTCCTCTGTTGCTTGTGCAGGAAGAGATTAAAATAATTAGTGTCACAGTATTTGTAAATCCGTACTTGGAACCTGATGAAGAGGAAGAGAAAGAGAAGAGCAATGGTGACAAGGCAGCTGAGGATGAAGATAATGTTAGTTTGGACCCCGTGATCCTCAGAATCTGGATTTTAGTTTTATTTTATTATTATTACTTCATATTTCTTTACAGCCAATCATTTTAGGCATTTTCTTTGAATTTCCAGGATAAGATTGGGTCTTGGTATAGCAATCCAGGAACAGGAACAGCAGAATCTGGAGCCGTTGGTAGTGGTGGTGTTGGAAAGTACTTAAAGGCTAGGAACACCCTAAGTGAGTCTGCTACTGCTGATACCAATATAACAGCAATTTCTGTAACAAAGAAAAGGAAAGCCACTCCTGGAGAATTTAAAGATTTTTCTGCTTGGTGAATGATGAGGTTTCTTAATGCACTTCTATCCTTTGAAATGATACAACATGTGCCTTGGAGCTTGGAAGCAAGTGATGCTCAAATTTGAATTTGCCATTTGTGCAATATTGCTCTAACAAAAACCACTTCTGCAACACTATGGGAGTAAGAAATTCAATGGCAGAATTCAGATGCTGGTGGTGGTAGTGACAGTCAGCATACTGAAATTATTTTTTTCAAGTTGGTGAAAAGAAGCGGAGTGAAAAACCAGTTTCATAACTTTCCGTTTGTAATTTAGCCTCTGTAAAAGATGTAAGATTGTGATATTTGAACACTGTTTGGCCATTAGTGTTAAGAATTTTTTTTTTTTTTTAATTTTCAAGGTGTTGACCCATAAGATGGTTGATTAGCCACGTCAAAGCCATTGCCCATTTGTTAGGTCAACCCCAAATTCTTTTCAAGAGAAAATTGTATTGTAGGATAGTTGATAAAAGGTAGAATAATGAATGGGAAACGCATTTACTAATATTTGTATAGGAGTCCACAAAGAAATGATTCATCCCATAGGTATTTATTTCTTCTTTTTTGTAGGTTCAAATATTGTTTGCTTTGGATAATATTTTCAAATATCAAATTTCCATTGTTATAATATTCATTATTCAAAGTTGGGTTATGTTTGTGAATTACGAATTCGACTTTGAAAATTTTAAAAAGTGAATTTATTTATATATTAAATAAATTCAGTACCTATTCGGATTTGAGTAATAATAATATAAACACATTGGATTTTAGAATAGCTATTACAAATAACCTATCCATTGGTTTTTGTTGAGTGTATTTGTGTTTATCTTAAAAAGGGTTGAAATCTATCATTTTATGGTACGGTTATTGTTCACGGATGTGACATCATAGGTAGGTACTCATGCATACCAATACGTACCCTACTCTAGGATTAACATGTGTTCCTTAGGCGCAGGTTCGCTTGCATGGTAGTTCGAAACCACATCGTGCGAGCTCATGAAAGGACGTGAACACCTCACATGCGAACTCAAGGTGCGAACCACGTAGGCTATGGGTTGAGACCTAATCGAGTAATCGGGTAGTGAGTCGATAATGGCAAACACCATAACAATATGTCCCCCACCTAGTTCAAAGAAGAGTTATAACGTGACTCTTCTAAGAACTTGGCTTTGCGAGGTGGGAGATTACTAAGAGAGAAACTTATTGCGTATGCTTTTCGCTTTAGATTGTCATACACGCTTCACCACGTGTTAAGGAGAGGTACAACTGTATACAACTAATTGTGCCTTCATTCTCGGACATGTGAATTGTTAAAGTGTAAAATTCTTTTAAAAGGAGACAACCTTAACCTTAAGAACCAAACTGTTTGAATTTGAAATTTTTGAGGAGATAATATTGAAGAGGATAATCGTGTTTCATAGGTAATTTTCTTAAAATTTCCAAATTGTCCTTGTGGTTTTTTTGAGTTTATTTAGACACAATGGTTAAGGCGAGAGGAGGTTGTTATATTATTCAGGGTAATCGAGATGGCTCAAGGAGTGAGCCTTCACAACACTGTGAAGTAAATGCTCCCGTAGAAGTGAAAGTTTATGTTTGCACCACTAAGAAGGAAGAGATGAACCATCACTTGGCCACTTGGGGGATTCAAATACTCAAATTTTCTTATGAGTTCTCGATTGTTGAAGGGTCGAGGTGATTGAATGACACAACCGATGAAAGTTTTTTTCTTTCTTTACACGTACTTGAAGAAAGTTTTCATCTTCGACTCCATCCTTTTTTCTACAATTTGCTTGACGAGTATGGGATAGCTCTGGGACAACTATTCGATTCTTATAGTGGATGGCGGTGGCCTACTTCATTGAATATGGCCGGCGATAAGAGGTGCCATTAATTTCTGTTTTCTAGAATCTATAACAACTGAAGACTTGTAATCAAGGGGGTTCGTTAGGTTTGTTTTACTTTATTCATCACAATGGACTGGAATCAATTGTTTGAATTGGTCTTCGAACCTTTGATTGAATCAGTGTAGATACATATGGGTAAATAATAAATTCAGTGTTGGTTTTGACTTTCCCATTGAATGGTCCACACCTAGCAATAGTGTGTGCTTGCAAAGACAAGATATTATATTGAAGGTGGGGTGAGCTCAATTCTATAGGCTTCATCGAGGTCGTGTATTGAAGCTTGAGGAGGTGCTAACTGTCAGAAATATATTTCACTACTACCTTGCAGATATAAGCCCTAATGGATGGAGGCAAGATGATGATGAAAATGGTACAGACATCGTTTCAGTTTTGCTCGCTTAATTCGCGTGGCCACATGGAGCCATTGATGAGTTAGGGCTTATTCTGTTAGGGAAAAAGGAGGAGCTGGCAAATTATTTTTATAATTTTCATAAATTAAAGCCTCGTTCGTGGTCCTTTAAACTTAAAGGGGATCAAGAAGGTAGTGCGAGCCCTTTTATGATTACTGTTGGTGTTAATAATAGACTTGTTGGTGATGCAAACACAACTTGTGTTGTTGAAGAGAGTTCAAGGAATCAACAAGTTTATCCTGGGAGATTGACGAATACATGGACGTTCGATCTTTTATGCAAAATATGCAAGGAAGTCCTTCTAGTGCTTCTGTTAAGGAAGGAAGCACAAGTACTTGAAAGAAACAAAAGACTATTATTGGAGCTACCAATATTATTCTAAGCAAAGAAGATAATGGTAGCCATGGAAGGGAACTTCATTGAAAGAAAGGGAAGGATCGCGTTGCAACATATGGTGATATGGCCACCACTGTTATAGTTCTTGCTGTGATTCCTTCTCCTCTTGGGTCTCCACCTCCACCAAGACCATCTATAGAGGACACCTTTGGTGTGATTTTTCAACATGGCCCTCTTGAAGGTTCAATGAAATTTATTTCTACTGGTGGTGAGACACAAATGTTATTTCTGTGGCATGAGCTCCTAAGTATGTAGAAATTTCCTTATTGCACTACTGAGGTAAGTAGATAGTGGAAAGATTTTATGCCTTAAGAAGGAAAAAAATCCCGTTTGTCCTTCTGCATCATCCAGCTCTATGAAGAAACCATCGTTGAAGGAACTGATATTATCTCTTTAGGTGGCCTTGGCTGAAGCTGGTATGGTAAGTGTAGGGATCAGTGAGGGTAGTAGCGAAGAGAAGGTAAGGAGGATGGACTCTAAAAATGCTCACCAATCCACCATGGAGACCTTGGAAAGGGCTTGCTAACTACACAAGCAATTGGATGAAGAAAATAGAATATTGGTGGATCAAAATAAGAGGCTGAAAAAAGATATTGAATATTTGCATGGAAAGATTGCAGGTGAGCGAGCTAATAAGGTTATTTTGAAGCGACCATAAAAAGCATGGATGAGCGGTATAAACTTGCTATGGCTAATCTAGCAAAGAGTCATGAAGAGGCTTTGGAAAAGTATAAGGTTGACACTATGCAAAACTTTCAATATTATTTGTCAGATTTGATGTAACACCACAAACTCGGCCAAGACGTTATGGTTGGATTATGGAGGTCACATCACTAGATAAAAGAAAATACTAGTGTTTTGAAGAACTAACTCCAGCAGGTTAAAACTTCATTGTCTCATTTTTTTTTAAAGAAAAACATTTCAAACATGTCAAAACACCAAGTGAAATTCTCTTATAAACGTACCCGCTAAAATTATTTTTAATGAAAACCTCAAAATTAATTTGTAGTGACAATTACTTGAAAACTTAAAGTTTCATTTTGGTCTCTTTAGGAAGAATTATTTATCATTTGAGCTTTATTTAAACTATTCATTTTAGACCTTGTAAACTAAA
Source organism: Gossypium stocksii (assembly GCA_020496765.1). Lineage (NCBI taxonomy): Eukaryota > Viridiplantae > Streptophyta > Magnoliopsida > Malvales > Malvaceae > Gossypium > Gossypium stocksii. Next base: position 34,019,185 of record CM035627.1, read on the forward strand.
CAAACATAAAATGTCCAAAAATTAATAAAGCACAATGGAATTCGAAATGTTTGATTTAAACACATAGAATAAAACCATAATATAGTGTATATAAAACCGTAAAATCTGAGTCTCCAATGATGCCGTCTAAAGCTAAGTTGGGGGATTACCTGAAACAAAACAAATAAAAACGTGAGCTAATAGCCTAGTGTGCATTTTGGCCCAAATTGCAAAGATTATACACCAATGATATATATATATATATATATATATATATATATATCAGTGTATCACATATCACATAAATTTCAGTTTATTCATATCATATCACATTATAACTTAGCATACAATGGCATTTCATGCTAGATCATACTGAACATATCATACATAATATATCTTATCCCCATCCACTACACACTAGCTCCATCCATCCAATCACACCATGTTGGACTACATATGTCCGTTCATCCAATCACAAAATGATGTGGCAGTATGCTACTCTTAAATTTGTAGCTGGGTTGCCTTACACATAATTTTGTGGTCTAGCCACCATATTTGTAGTAAATACTTCTATATACACTTCCTCCAATACATCATATCCCACCTCATGCATAAACAAAACATACATATATTTTATACATAAGATAATCATAAACAGGTGACATGTTCATGTACAAAATTTATTTATGTATAACATATCTTATAGTTAAATTTCAACATGCAATGTTTATCATTCTTTTAATGATACACATGCGAGCTTACGTGCTAAACTTACAGTTTTTTTCCAGCTCTTATGACATCCTCAAACGTAAATATTGGATCCTCTGAACAACCCCTATCCGGGCCCTAAAATTTGCCAAGAAGGACCCACATGGTCGTGTGGCCCATACAACCCGAAAGCCTAGCTCGTGTAGTCCACACGGGCCATCCATACGGCCTATAGAAATGCGCACGACCGTGTGGAAATTGGGCAGTTTCGCGACAGCCTCTGTTTTGTGATTTTATCAGATTTTAAAGCGATTTTTGGGTTTTTTTACACACTTGTTATCCAAATCAATCTTCCACGCATCCGAATATCACGAACCCTATATTCGTTTAACACATCACATCACATAACCATCAAAATCCATCCAAATTAACATATGATTTGCCCAAATTCCAGTCCTAAAAATCATAATTGAACTTTTACCACTTGAAAAATAGTGTCCCAGACGAGTCTCCTTCTGCTGGAGAAACTTGATTCCCCAAACCTTCACCTATCTAAAAACCATGGAAAATACTTAACACGATATTAAATAATACAAATACTAAAAATTAAACTCAAATCTCATTTAAAAACAAACACCCTAGATCAACCAAAAAAAAGTCAAACTTACACTTTTGATGAACCAAAATTGTAACTAATCCAACACTAAACCCCCCACATTGAACCAAAAAGGCAATGCACCCAAAGAACAAATCAAGAAAGAATTGAAATAGAACCCAAATATTTAAGAAAAAAAAAAGAAAAGAAAAAGAACTAAAAAAAAAGAACAGAAAGATGATGAAATAACTAAAAGCATACGTGAGAGCAAGAAAAGAAAAAGTGGGTGGTTACCAAGTTGAGAAATAAAAGGAGTTTTGATAAGATTTAAATAAATTAAAACAAATAGGATTTAACCATAAGATTTTTAATAGACTTCCAATAGAACTCAAATTCCAACAATAGCCAAAAGAGAAAAAAATCAGACGTGCGCAACATGATATCAAACACCAGACCTCTAACATATAATCACAATGCCTATCCACTGAGCTAACTTAAATTATTTGACACTAGATAACATATCATGCTTATGAAACTGGGGCGTTACAACTCTCCCCTCCTAAAAGAAATTCTGACCTCGAAATTTAACTGAATCAAAGAGATAAAGATACTGCAGATGCATCAAATCCTCGGGCTCCTAAGTAGCTTTCTTGGAACCATGATTTTTCCAAAGCACCTTAACTAAAGGAATGGTTTTTCTTCTCAAAACCTTAACGTCATGATTCAACACTTGTATCGGCTCCTCCTCAAAAGAAAAATCTGAATTTAACTCAATCTCCTCCACTGGAACCACATGTGAAGGGTCAAAATGATAACGTCTCAACATAGACACGTGAAAGACGTCATGGATGCGATCCAACTGTAGAGGTAATTCAAGCTGATATGCAACTAGCCTAACACGCTTCATAACCCGATACGGTCCAATAAAACAATGGCTCAACTTGCCCTTACGACTAAACCTGAGAATTTTTTTTCCAAAGAGACACCTTAAGGAAAACATAGCCCTCTACCTCATACTCTATTTCTCACCTCTTAAGGTTTGTGTAGGACTTCTATCTATTAGAAGAGGCCTTAAGTCAATCTCGAATCAAATGAACCTTGTCTTCCATCTTAGCCACTAACTCAGAACCCACACTTTCCTTTCACCCAACCCCGTCCAATAGAGGGGAGTACGATACTTTCTACCATATAAGGACTCATAAGGTGCCATCTTAATACTAGACTGAAAGCTATTGTTATAAGCAAATTCAGCTAGCGGCAAAAACTCTTCCCAACTCCCTCTAAAGTCAATCACACAACTCTGGAGCATATCCTTCAAAATCTGAATTACCCTTTCCAACTAATCATCACTCTGAGGATGAAAAGCTGTACTAAAATCAAGACGAGTACCTAAAGCCTCATACAGCTTCTGCCAAAAACAAGAATTGAAATAAGGACCCCGATCCAAAATAATGGATACTGAAACCCCATGTAGTTTGACAATTTCAGAAACATATAACTTGGCTAAATTTTATAAAGAATAATTAGTCCTAACTGGTATAAAGTGGGCTGACTTAGTTAATAGGTCAATAACAACCCAAACCGAATCCTTCTTAGTGGGTGTCAAAGGTAACTCACTGACGAAATCCATAGTTACCCTTTCCCATTTCCACAATAGAATCTTAACGGGTTGCAAAAGTCTAGAAGGAAGTTGATGCTTAGCTTTAACTTTCTGACACGTTAAACAATGAGACACGAACTCACTTACTTCATGCTTCAACCCAGCCCACCAATACAAATCACAAAGATCATGATACATCTTATTACCCCCGGGGTGCATAGCATAAGAACTACTATGCGCTTCCCGCAAGATAGACTATCTCAATTTCACATCATTGGGTACACATATACGACCTCGAAAACACAGAATTCCATCATCGTTATACCCAAAATCTATAGCCTTACCCTCATCCATTAGTTGAACTCGTAGACTCATCCTGAAACTGTTTACTCCTAATCTCATCCAACCAAGATGGCTTAACTTGCAACTTGGCTAGAATCCCACCACCATTGAATAAACTCAGGTGAGCAAACATTGCCTTCAAATTAGTCATCAACCTCTAACTACGAGCATCGGCTACCACATTGGCCTTACCGGATAATACTCTATTGAACAATCATAATCTTTGAGCTACTCAATCCAACACCGCTCTCTAAGATTCAACTCCTTTTGAGTGAGAAGATATTTCAAAATTTGATGATCTGTATAGATAATGCATCTTTCACCATACAAGTAATTCCTCTATATTTTGAGTGAAAAAACAACTACAACAAGCTCGAGATCATGAGTCGGATAATTACCCTTATGCTGCTTAAGTTGTCTAGACGCATAAGCAACCACCTAACCCCCTTGCATCAAACTGAAGTGCGATGCATCATTATACACAAAGAATTCCTTCCTAGGTTCAGGCTGAACTAGAATAGGTGCCTGAGTCAAAACTGATTTGAGCTTCTCAAAGCTTAATTGTTGCTCGACAACCCAAGCAAAAGGAGTATTCTTACATAATAGCTTAATCAAAGGTGCTACTATCAAAGAAAACCCCTCCATGAATCTCCGTTAATACCCCGCTAATCCTAAGAAACTTTGAAGCTCAGTCACATTTTGGGTCTGCTTCCAATCCAAAATAGCCTCTACCTTTTTAGGATCTACATGTATACCCTCGGCAGAAACCACATACCCCAAAAACATAACCTCACCCAACCAAAACTCACATTTACTTACCTTTGCATACAAATTTTTTCTCTAAAAATCTGAAGAACCATACGAAGATGCTTGTCATGTTCCTCTTCAGTCTTAGAATAGACCAAAATGTCATTGATAAACACAACAACAAATTGATCCAGATATGGTTAAAAAACTCAGTTCATGAGGTCCATGAATGCTAATAGAGCATTAGTTAATCCCAAGGGCATAACAAGGAACTCGTAGTGACCATAACAAGTCCTGAATACGGTCTTATGAATATCAACCTCCTTAACCTTCAATTGATGATACCCGTAACGAAGATCAATTTTTGAGAACACAAAAGCTCTACGAAATTGATCAAATAGTTCATCGATCCTTGGAAGTGGATATTTATTCTTTATCGCCAATTTATTCAACTAACAATAATCCACACACATCCTCATTGACCCATCTTTTTTCTTAACAAAAAGTACTGGTGCACCCCATAGGGACACATTGGGTCGAATAAATCCCTTATCCAGAAGTACTTGAAGTTGTAACTTAAGTTCCTTTAACTTTTTCAGTGCCATACGATATGGAACGATTGAAACAAGAGCTGTTCCCAGTAAAAGTTCAATCCCAAACTCAACCCCTCTATCTGAAGGCAGTCCCGACAATTCCTCAGGAAAAATGTCTGAATAGTCCTTAACAGTGTGAGTCTCTTTTACAGTTGAACCCACACTACTTGTGTCACACACGTAAGATAAATATGCATCACAAACCTTACGAACTAATTTTTCAGCTACTAGAGCAGAGATTATATTGGACAAATAATCTTGACGTTCACCCAGCATCAAAACCTCCAAATCATTCCCAATCTTAAAAGTCACTCGCTTAGACTCGCAATCGAATCCAACTCGATGCCCCACCAACCAATCCATACCCAAAATCAGATTGAATTCCCAAAAAGGCAATTCCATCAAATCAGTAGGGAACATAAATCCTTGCACTTCAAGTAGGAACCTGCTATAAACCTTACTAACTCGTACAGATTGACCTAAAGGACAGATCTCAAAAAGTTCTCTGCTAGTGTTTTCAGCCACAATTCCTAAATTTCCCACAACACCACTAGATACATAATAATGCATAGATCCACAGTTAATTAAAGCAAAATAAGGAAGTGGATGAATAATGAATGTACCGGCAATCACATCTACTGTATCTCTATCTTGACGTGTCTCGTCACATAAACCAAAGCTGGTTGTCTAGCCTTAACTTTTCCTGCACCCCTGCCTGGTGCTCTCTAACCATATCTACTACCATTACCACCCCAAATCAGACCACGGCCTTTAACAAATTGCTGACCAACCCTCTGCGGTAGAATCTGACCCTGAATCAGAGCCCACCTAGGCTCAACCATAAGGGGACACTCACTGATCTTGTGTCCCACTACACCACACCTAAAGCAAGCCCTAGTCCCTCTCCAACACTCGCTTGTATGACATCTGTGACAATGCCCACATCCTGAAACCTGCTAAACTCTGACAGTTGGTTCAACTTTGGCAACTAGTTCTGTTTGTGGTGGTCTATCAAATCTGGACGTTTTATGGGCCAATAAAAAGTACTAGAAGGACCTGAATCCCTTTTATTCTTATTCTGACTCTTTTCTTAATCCCTCCCCTCACACTTAGTGCACTTGACCTCTTCAGCTATCTTTGCCTTGTCCACCAAGGCTGCAAAGACTTGTTCTCTCGAGGGGCTATCAAAACCTTGTAGTCATACCTCAAGCCCTCTTGAAATCGTACACTCTTCTCATTGTCATTAGAAACAGGTCCTGAAGCATACCGACTCAATCATAAAAACTCAGCCTTATACTCAGCCACTGATCTCTCTCCCTGAATCAAATTCATAAACTCTCGCTTATGGGCCTCAACATAGCTTGCGCCAACATATTTACCTTAAAAGGCATTTTTGAAAATAATCCCACGACAGTTGCTCAGGTTGAGTGCCCTCCTGAATCATCAACCACCATTGATATGCCTCATCACGAAGCAAGGATATCGCACCCTTAAATTTCTACTTAGGGTACATGCTAAGTTGTTCATGATTCTCTCAGTAGCTTCTAACCAGTACTCAGTCACAGTCGAGGAAACTCCAGTGACACCCTTAAATAATTTAGCTCTATTGGAATGAAGTCTTTCAATAATCGACCCTTGGCTCCTTGATCCAAATCTGGTATGGGTTCTAATGACCCTATCTAAAACCCTCAACATTGCCTGGGATAGTGCGTCACCCCTGGCAATCTGAGCCACAAACTCTATCTCAATAGTCGGAGTCCCTACGATTTCACTCATATCTAACTAGGGCATACTGCTCATTGAATAAGATCCAGCTCGTGCACGCTGATGGCGTCCACCATGACCACAGGTGCCACGTCTATGAAAACTGTGAGTACTCATTTTCTTACCTACAATTTTTTTAGAAAATTTATGCAATTAGTTTAGGTTTTAAACTTTTATTTGTAAATTCAATCGTAATACTTATCAAAACATATAGAACTTTTTGTTTTTACTACAGCCTCTAAAGGTCATTCCTTACACTAAAGTATCACATACAAAGTGTCCCTAAAACATAAGTAAGGTTTAAAGTACTTGGATTAGCGTCGGAGTCTCGGTTTCACTTATCCAAAATTTCAAAAATAATTTCAACAAAATCCCAATTTAAAAAAAAGTTCTTATAAATAACTTAGACAGAAAAACACACAGTCGAGTTCTTGACCTTAGCTTTGATACCACCAAATGTAACACCCCAAACCCGACCTAGACATTACAGTCGGATTATGGAGGTCATATCCCTAGATAAAAGAAAGTACTAGTGTTTTGAAGAACCAATTCCAATAGGTTAAAACTTTATTGTCTCGTTTTTTTTTTTAATTTCAAACATGTCAAAATATCAAGTTAAATTCTCTTACAAACGTACTCGTTGGAATTATTTTTAATGAAAACCTCAAAATTAATTTGCAACAACAATTGCTTGAAAACTTAAAGTTTTGTTTTGGTCTCTTTAGGAAGAATTATTTATCATTTGAGCTTTATTTAAACTATCCATTTTTGACCTTGTGAACTAAACAAACATAAAATGTCCAAAAATTAATAAACCACAAAGAGTTGAAATGTCCGATTTAAACACATAAAATAAAAAACATAATATAGTGTACTAAAACCAGAAAATCTAAGTCTCCTGTGATGCTGTCCAAAGCTAAGTTGGGGGATTACCTGAAATGAAACAAACAAAAGTGTGAGCTAATAGCGTAGTGTGCATTTTGGCCCAAAGTCCAAAGATCATACACTAATAATATATATATTAGTGTATCACATATCATATAAATTTTAGTTTATTTATATCTTATCACATTATAACTTAGCATATGGTGGCATTTCATGCTAGATCATACTGAACATATCATACATAATATATCTTACCCCCATCCGTTACACACCAACTCCATCTATCCAATCGTACCATGTTGGACTACATAGGTTTGTCCATCCAATCACACTATGATGTGGCAGTATGCCACTCTTATACTTGCAGGTGGACTATCTTACATAAAATTTCACGGTCTAGCCGCCATATTTGCAGTAAATACTGCTATATACACTTCCTCCAATACATCATATCCCACCTTATGCATAAACAAAAAATATGTATATTTTATACAAAACATAATCAAAAATAGGTGACATTCTCACATACAAAATTTATTTATGTATAACATATCTTATAGGTAAATTTCATCATACAATGTTTATCATGCTTTTAATGATACACATACGAGCTTATGTGCTAAACTTATAGTTTTTTTCTGGCTCTTATGACATCCTCAAACCCAAATATTGGATCCTTTAAACAACCTATATTTAGGCCCTAAAATTTTCCAAGAAGGACCTACACTATCGTGTGGTCCACATGGCCCGAAAGCCTAGCCTTTGTTGTCCACACAGGCCACCCACAATGCCTATAGAAATGCGATCGGCCGTGCAGAAATTGGATAGTTTTGTAACAACCTCTGTTTTGTGATTTTATCGGATTTTAAAGCGATTTTTGGGTTGTTTTTACACACTTTATATCCAAATCAATCTCCTATGCGTCCATATCTCATGAACCCTATATTCATTTAACCCATTACATCACTTAACCATCAAAATCCATCCAAAATTAACATATAATTTGCCAAAATTCATGTAACACCCTTAACCCATATCCATCACCGGAATGGGTAATGAGGCACTACGAGACCAATGTCACATTTGGATATTTCACATACTTATGAACGAATCTCTTAGAACAAGAAAATATTTTTTTTGAACATATAAATAAACTAGTCCCTTTTTACAACTCAGAACATATCGAATATCAATACAACAATATGGACTATCTCATAACAATCATAACCATATTCGGTGGTCACAAGTTTATACTAAAGCAAAGTAAATCAAACATTTTCATTAAAGTACATGAATAGGTGTAAAAATAGGTATTAAATCTTATACCAATATACCATCATATGAAGTGTTACTATTCATTTGGTAATTTTTCATTTGTTTTGCCGAAATATATATATGAGCCTAATTCTATGTCACTACCAACTTACGGTAACTTGCACATAAAACCAATATACCATTATTTAATTCAAGACTAAATCACCAACAAAACTTTATTCAACCAAAACGTATCTCACATATTGTGCAGATAATGATCAAATTCATTAATTCCCTTCAACTATTATTAAACTTAAAACATTTCAAGAATTTATAAAACATAACCATGCATACATCTGTTATAATCCATAACCAAATTATCCAAAAACATAAACACTAAGTTTAACCAAGTAACTAGCCATTTTCGCATGGCTGTTAAAATTACATACTCAAAATAACCTTTTTACACTTCATTTAACCTATACATGCCATAAGTAAGGTTTAGAATTTCAAAATATCAAAACAGTGGATAGTGTGATGAGTTGACTGACGATCCCTGAGCTTATAGCTGGATTCAACAGTCTATAAAACAAGGAAACATGACATTCCAAGTAAGCATTCATATGCTTAGTAAGACTTAAGCAATTCAATTATTCAACTAAATAAGCAATTTGATTATCTTAAGATGAATATATATATATATATACTCATTATGAGTTCACATTCCATCAAAGATACAAAAATTCAAATTAATAACATACTTATAATTTCATATGCTATGAAAGCCGAACCTTAAATCATGTCCACAATAAACCTCCTCTTGAACTAAAATTAGTTTAATCTCATTCGAATATGACACTATTCCCAAGTACAAAATACATACTTTAAAATTTTATCCATAACCACATACAAATCAATTCGTTATATACTCATGTTTAGCCAACTTTGCCAATTACATATAAATATTTATATATATAATTTAATTCACAATTTCATTATGAGTTATATCTAATCGAATCTATAAGTTAACTCCATCTTCGCTTGCACTTACCTATATGACCAAGGTACAATTCATTTAATAACTTACTTGCTCATTTTCACTTCACAGTGAACTTTTATAAGTATGAACTTGAGAGTAACTCACCGGCTTGTAGCCTGCTAGGTTTGGAACCTGAATTAATCTCATCGGCACATAGCCTGCTAGGTATAAACTCGACTTGTCCACCGGTACAAACCTGCTAGGCTTTTATGCCTGATTTATTTCACCGGCACAAGGCCTGCTAGGCGCGAAGCCCAATTTTATTTCTTCTACGAAATTCATAAACTCACATTGTAATTCATTGACATTCATACTTGTATATGCTGTTCATGCAAATTCTCACTTGCTGAAACACAAGTAAAATCATCGCTAGATTAATTCTTTAAACACCATCATATTCGGCAATACAAACATAACTTAGTTAGTTTAATTCACTAATCCAACAATCATTCGATGAGTTCCAACACACCATAGCTAAAACATTTCAATGGTTCAACTCACAATCGGCAAATCTCAAATAAAATCATAGTAACTAACATTCTCCAATATAATCACATTCGGCAATAGTAAAAACAGTTCTAAAAATTTAATTGATCATTTATACTTAGTCTTTATTAAAATTTAATACATATAATAGCTTAAGAACTTACCTCGTTTAGTATTGTACGACAAGTTTGACTACTCAACTAGCTTCGATTTTTCCCGATCCAAATTTGGCTCCTTTAGCTCTTGAGCTAAATTAACAATAAGTTGAATTCATTTAATTAATTAACCACATTATTTTTCACTAAAACAAATCACATAATTATGTAAATTTACAAAATTGCCCCTTATATTTTTTTCACTTTAGCAATTTGATGTAAAAATTCATGAAATATCGAACAATTAAAATTTCCCCTAGGTACCCCTTAGCCGACTACTTCCTTAGTCAATACAAGTCCTTCTATTTACTATATTTCATAATTTAGTTCTCATAATTACGAATTTTTACAATTTAGCTCTATTAATTAAAATTTCATTAAACTTTCTAACCCAACTTACTAATCTAACACACGTATTCAATTTTTCCATATTAAACACAAAGTTTCTCAAACTTTCATTAATGGCCGAATAAAGCATCCTCAACAATTAGCAAAATTGAACCATGGGCTAGTTATAAAACTTAACAACAACCTTAGAAATGTAAAATTTAACAAAAACCAAAATGAAAACATACCTAAATTAAGCTTGTATAGGACCGAATAGCAAAACTCTTTAAAGCTTCTTCCTTTTCTTAATTTCGGACATCACGAAGATGAGCATGCAATGGTTTTATTTATTTTATGTTTTATTTTCAATTCATTAATAAAAAAAATTACCATAATATCCTTTATAAAGAAAACATGAAATCATTTTACTTTAATGGACAATGCCGTCCATTACAATTCTAAATGGCTAATTTGCAACATAACTACTTCCATGCATGAAAACATCCACCATTCGGCCCTTATACTAGCAACCACAAAGTATTTATTTTTGCACAATTAAGCCCTATTTATCAAATCAGCATTCAAACGGTAAAATTTTAAAACGAAATTTTCACACCAGTTAATTCACATATAGAAGACATAGAAAATAATACTTAAAAGAATTTAAACTTGGATTCGTGGTCCCGAAACCACCATTCTGATTAGGGTAAAAATTCAAGCTTTCACAATTCCTGTCCCAAAAATCATAATCAAACTCTTACCATTCGAAAAATAGCGTCCCAGACAAGTCTTATTCACTGGAGAAACTTGATTCCCCAAACCTTCGCCTATCCAAAAACCATGGAAAATAGTTAACACGATATTAAATAATGAAAATACTAAAACATAAACTCAAACCCCATTGAAAAATAAATACCTTAGATCAACAAAAAAAAAAAAATAGTCGAACTTACACATTTGATGAACCAAAATTGCAACTAATCCAACATTAAACCCCCGACACTGAACCAAAAAGCAACGCGCCCGAAGAACAAATCAAGAAAGAATTGGAATAGATCCAAAATATTCAAGAAGAAAAGAAAGAAAAGAAAAAGAATTAAAAAAATAGCAAAGAAAGATAATGAAAATAACCACAAGTAGACATGAGAGCAAGAAAGGAAAAAGTGGGTGGCTACCAAGTTGAGAAATAAGAGGAATTTTGATAAGATGTAAATAAATTTTAAAAAATAGGATTTAACCGCAAGATTTTTAGTAGACTTCCAATAGAACTCAAATTCCAACAATAGCTAAAACAAAAATAAATTAAACGCGTGTAACACGAGAGTTGAACATTAGACCTCCAACATATTATCACAATACCTATCCACTGATCTAACTTAAATTATTTGACACTAGATAACATATCATGATTATGAAACTAGGGCATTACATTTGAAATCTAACTTCTTGCTGCAAGCTCAAGTGGTTGGCCGTCCCTTTGATGCTCGTATGGTAAACTTTGATGCTCTCAGTCACTTCACAGGTGCTTAATTAGACTTTGATATTCACTTCCCCTCTAGAGCTGCTTGGGAGGAATTTACAGAAGAGCGGAAGAATTTCAACAAACTTTATTTTGCTGATACTCCTCTGAGACCATTGTAGCTCCCACTGTTGGGTGTGAAGGGGATGCTAACGAAGACATGGAGGAAAGAGAACATAAAGAACTCGCTGACCCCTAAGATACTAGTGCTAACTCATGACTTCATTGTATTAATTGAATTTGGTATTTTTATTTTGAAACGAAAAGAAGTATCTTTGCTTTTTGTTGGAACCTTATAGTGTTTGATTGTGATTTCGTTTGAGCAAACTATATAACTATGTGGTCATTGTAAATGACTTAAGTGAATATAATTTAAATGTTGATTAGGAACCATTAGATTATTCAACTTAACTATGATTTGAAATCATCATATTTAAGTTGCGATCATGAATCAACTTAAGAAAGATTATTCTAGATTGCAAATCAATAAACTTAAGTTGTGATCATAGATCAATGAGCCTTAATAATATCAGTTGTGATTTTAAATCAACGAGCTGTTCGAAGTAGCAATAGTAAATCAACTAACTTAGAGAAGATTTTTCATAATAGTAAATCAAATGAACTTAGGTTGTGATTGTAAATCAGCGAGCCTTAATAATATTACTTGTGATCTTAAATAAGCAAGCTATTTGGAGCAGTGATAGTAAATCAACTAACTTAGAGAAAATTGTTCATGATAGTAAATCAAATGAACTTAGGTTATGATCGTAATCAACGAGCCTTAATAATATTTGTTGTGATATTAAACCAACGAGCTGTTTGTAGTAGCGATAGTAAATCAACTAACTTAGAGAAGATTGTTCATTATAGTAAATGAAATGAACTTAGGCTGTGATTGTAAATCATCGAGCCTTAATTGTAACAATCCATTTTCTAGTGGTATTAGAAACAGTGGTTTCGGGACCACGACTCTGACGTGTCAATCCGTAAATATTAAATAGTTAATATTTACGAGGTTAGTAGTGTCATATTAAATTTTGGTTAAGAAATTTTATCGTTTAGATAATTAAATAGTTAAAGGACTAATTTATAAAAAGTGTAAAAGTCAATTTTTATTGTCATTTTAGGCCAAATGGCTATGGAAATATGCTTGTACCATTTTAAATGGTAATTTGATCATATTTTGATATAGTGGATGGCAAACATCCATTTTATTTGAATTTTATATGTTTTATATGTTAAATTAGTTAATAATGTTAATATTATAATAAAAACAAAAGAATTAAGTATTCATCATCTTCATTCTCTTCTATCTGCAATTGAAAAACTCCATTTCTAAACCTTGGAGCTTCTGGTTTGGCTATTTCATGGTCCACGTAAGTATTTCTTAGTTCATTTGTCATAATTTTTATGTTTTAAGCTAATTGTGATGAAATCTAGTTAGTTAGTGGGCTAATTTGTGAAATTATCAAAGTATAGAGAATATGCCATTGATTATTTTCAATGTTTTTGATGTTAGTAGGTTTTATTAGAAGCTTGATTGTTAGATATTGTTAATTTGTAAAGTGATTTTTTTATGATTTTGAGTTTAGGGACTAAATAGGTAAAATGTTGAGTTTGCTTTGTTTTATTGTGAATATTTGAAATTTAAGGGTTGTAATAAGATGTTTTAAAATTCGTCTACATGGGTATAGATTTTAATTGTAGAAATAAGCTTATTTTGATTTTAAGGATTTAATTGAATAATGTGAAAATATTTGGACCATTTGTGAAAATTTATTAATAAAAAGGGCATATTTATTAATAAAAAGGGCATATGCATTAAATTGAATAAATTATCAAATTGAAGCTAATCAATTGAAATAAACTATTTTATAGATTAAGAACAAGTTTATAATCGTGGAAAAGGAAAGGTTGCTGACTAGTTCATGAACTTTTGTTGTTTCTACAATTTAACCCTGCTAAGTTAGTACGGTTTAATTTTGTATAAATTTAAATATTACATTACTTGTGAATTTAGATTGTTGAATATCTTGAATTTGTTAAATAGAAGTAATAAAAGTGAGTTGAGAATGTAATGAAATGTATCATTGGTGTTCAACATTTATTTGAGCCGATGAATGTAGGATTGGATACAATTGGCATGCCAATAGGTTATATTGTACACTGTACGAGATTGATTGGTATGGAGATGGTGATTTCTAATTTATTCTTGTTTACTGAATTTACCAAAGTTTAGCATTTGTTGCAGACTATCGTGTTATATTTCAGTGAGTTAGGCTTGGCACTCAGTGCCGAGGTGTGTTTCGGGGGGATGTTAGCCTACAAGCTTGGCTCTTAGTGTCCAGGTGTGTTCTTGGAGGATTAGCTCATTTGAACGATTTGGTGTGTTCTGGATGGTTAACTGTGTATCCTAGCGTTCATCGAGCATATATTCAATGGTATAATGTAATTGATTGGATTGTATCATTTGCATTTAAGTATAAAGCTCACTTGTGACTTGGTTGTGATTGACAAGATTTTCATTTATTTTCTGTATTCTATAATTGATATGCTTATTCAGTAAGTTTATTGTTGTAACCATTGAACTTATTAAGCTTAATTAAGCTTACTTGTGTCTTTTCTCTTATTTCTTTATAGACATACTTTGTGGAAACGGACGATCGGATCGACTCAAAGAATCACACTATCTAGACATTTTTTGGTAGTTTTGGATGTTCACTTTTGGCTTATATGGCATGTAATAAGTGAAATGGTATAATTTTTAATTGTGCCATATTAGTGGTAATGGTTAAATTGATGAATTGATGTTTATGTGTTGTAATAGCCATATGTGGTCATGTTTTAGACTTGTGTGGTTATGGTATTGTTATGCTATTTGGTCACTTGGTATAAATCTTAAATAGGTGGTTATGTTATGGTACATTTGAATGTGACTGGATGAGTAGAGTAATGGTAAGTTTTGACTTTAATGTAAGGTTATGAGCTTAAGTGCAACCAACTGATATATACTTGTGACATAATAACATGGCTTTAATTTTGGATTGCTTAGGTATTTGAATTGTGGTGTCAATAAGGGCACATTTCTTAGGCACTTAAGATGGATGTTATGTCATATTTTAGGCTTATTAAATGTGTTTTTAAGATATGGAATTGGTTGGTTTTGATTTGGCTTGATACATAAGTTTTGGATGAAAATGTGCTTTGTTTTGCAAACTTATTAAGGTACACATCAACTGTCACATGAGCTATCACATGACTGTGTACCTTATTTGTTTCCAGAGCAGGTTGGTCCACATAGGCATAGAGAGTTACATGGCTTAATAACATGATAGTGTGACCTTGAACCACACGGGCATAGAGAGTTACATAGCCTGATGACACGACCATGAGACCGTGAGCTACACGATCACAGTGAGTTACACAGCCTGGCCACACGACCGTGTGACCTTGTTTTACATGGGCATAGTTAGTTACACGGCCTGACCAAACGACCGTGTGACCTTATTTTACACATTCACAATTAGTTACATGTTCTGTGTACATGGGCATGTGAAATAGCCACATGGTCTGGGCTCTGTCACACGGCCGTGTGACCCCCGTTTTCAAGGATTTTAAAATTTTCCAAAATTTTCTATTTTATTTCAAAATGACCCCTGATTATTTTTAAATTATTTTTAAGGCCCTTTAGGCTCGATATAACATCCATAAATGTATTTCTACCTTGATTTATATGATTTATTGAATGTTATAATACAAGTTGTATAATCGTTTCTATTTACATTTAAATGTTCTGAAGTGTACTGTAATACTCCATAATCCTAATCTGGTGACAAAGACGGTTTAATGGTGTTACATTGAGTAGCATCAGAGCTACGGTTTAGTTGATTCTCGAATTAAATGTTGAGTGTTTGAAGTCTAGAAATTACATGCCATATAAACTTGTGATAGTGTGATATTGATTAATCCAATCTAACCCCTATTTTTCTTATAGATTTTAAGGATGACGATAGAATCTGAATGTATTGACACTGATGAAGTTAATAGTAATGTTCCTACTTCTAAACAAGAAGCAAGTTGTAGTTTACAAATTCTACAAACGTCAAAAAATGAAGTAAAAAATGTTTTCTTCGGTTTAGTGGGCCAGTGGTTCACGAAATTCATGTGAACCAACCTTGTAGCTCAACAATCTCCATCCCTTGTTGTACTTCATGCGGTACCTCTACCTCCTCAGATGACCAAAACAAGTAAATGAATTCCTGTTGATAACATTAGAAAATGTGGAGCTGAGGAATTTAGGGGCAGAACTTATGATGATCATGCTAAAGCTGTGTACTGGCTGGAAAACATTCAGTGAGCTCGTATTGTTACTGAAAGATGAAGCTTATAGTTGGTGGTCAACGTTAATAACTATAGTACCGTAGGGAAATGTTAACTAGAATTTCTTTAAAATAGAGTTTAACAAGAAGTATGTCAGTAAACGCTATTTAGATCAGAAAAAGAAAGAATTTCTTGAATTGAAATAGAGAAACAAATTAGTAGCTAAGTATGAAAGAGAGTTAGTACATCTCAGCAAGTGTGCTCATGAAATTGTAGCGAATGAAGAATAAATGTGTATCCGATTCGAAGATGGATTAAATGATGAAATTAAGATGATGATTGGAGGGTCAGAAATATGACAATTCATAGTATTATTTGGTTGGGCTCAAAAGATGGAGGAACTTTATAATAAAAAGAGACAGAGAGAAAAGAAGGCTCGGGGATATGGAAAAAGAAGTTTTCCCAAGTCATTTTCTGTACCGCCGATAAAGAAGAAAAAAGAAGATTCTAGCTGTGTTACTTCACCATCTTGGTTTTTGGGTAAAAATAAATTAGTGCAACATGATTTGAAGTCTCATTTTAAACCTGTTGACAGCATGGCTAGTGTTCGAAATTGTGGAAAAACCACATGTTGGTGAGTGTAGGATGAAAACAGGTGTGTGTTACAGATATGGTTTGATAAACCACTTTGTGCAGAATTGCCTGAGGTTGGCTAGAGATAATGAAAAAAATAATGAAAAACAAATGTCTACACCGTAAAAGAGTAGACATCCTGGTTAGAGTAATAATGCTGGAGCGAATCGTTGTGGCACTAATGAAACATCTGTCAGATCAGAAGCTAGAGCTCCTGTGTGAGCATACGCTATTTGAGCCAGGTAGAAAGCTACTGCACCTAATGTTATTGTTGGTACATTTTATCCCTTTGATGTTACTATGTATACATTGATTGACCCTAGGTCAACGCATTCATATATGTGCACGGCATTAGTAATGGATAAGAATTTACTTGTTGTAACACCCCTTACCCAAGTCCGACGCTGGGACAGGGTACGAGGTGTTATTGTAACACCCTATACCCCTGTCCGTCGCCGGAATAGGGTTTCGAGGTATTACTTAACTAAATACATCTTACGGAGATTCATAGATACATGCTAGACTTAGATTCATTTTAAGTTCTATAATCGAATATACCACTTGCAAAAAGGTTCGATCAGTGCATCGTATCTCATTGAATTTATTTGATAAGCATTTAGCAAAATTCCCATAATGTAGCTACTATCAAATAAGCCAAATCAAATTCTCAATTAACAATCTACCATATTCGAACCTCATTGCATATTTGTTACTATCTAAAACTTATGCTACAAAATATCAAGCCACATTAATTTCATCAAAACATAATATTAAACTTAAAGACTAAACAAGCCATTTTCGCATGGCTAGAATATTTACAACTCAAAATGTAATTCAATTCAAAGAAGGGAGATTAGCCTATACATGCCATTGTTCTCAAACACTATCGAATGTACCAAAATAACGACGATAGTGTAGGTGATCAAAGCTTCAATCCTCGAGTCTGTAGCTTCAAAAGGAGATCTATAAAACAGAGGAAACAAAGTAAACAGAGTAAGCATTTCTATGCTTAGTAATTTTTGAGCAATATAAATAGAATAATTCAATTATAAAATTGGTCATTCGTATTTTCATGGTAATCCTCTTTTAAGTATGTCACCACTTGGCCAAAAATGCGAATTCTCATCACACACAATAAACAGATATAATTTCACTTGAAAGTGATCTCGTATAAACATTGGTAAGTATATATATATATATATATCTTCACATAACTTATCACGTTGACCCATTTGTAACATAATCATATAATTAGTCTTATTGCTTACTCACATATGTATTGCATTAATGACCTTACAATTTGGTCCAAAACAAGCTTACATATAAGCTCAGGGTACATACCTGTTTAGCTTAACGCATTGAGCGCATTCATTAGCAATTGTTACTATGAAGTCTTTTAGTCTTAGACTTAACTCGAATCATCGGCGAGACATTTAGCTCAAATGAAATCTCCGCACGAAGCCAGCGGGTGTTAACCCGGACATAATCTCTGTATATAGCCATCGGGTCTTAACCCAGACATAATCTCTACATATAGCCATCGGGTCTTAACTCGGACATAATCTCTGCATATAGCCATCGGCTCTTTAAGCCCGGAATTACATCATAGAGTTTCATGCATATTTATTCACACGTTACCACATTTCACATAGCAAAATCACATTTGAATCTCATTCACTTCATTCGAATATAGGCTTATAGGACCCACCTCGATTTCATATTATGAATATCATTTTACCTTAAAACATATACAAATATTTTACACTAACTTTCGGCTCAGCAAGCAAATTCACATAATCACATATTCACCCCACTATCTTAGCTTATTCCCCCATTAGCCATTCGGCTATTTACCATGTGCATAATTTATTTCACATATAACCTTACTAAAATAAGGACAATAAACCATAATTCGTCTATCATTCAAATATCATGCCATCTTTAAATTATACACTAGGATAGATTACTCAAAACTTACCTCGAACTTTTCTGAGCAACTATGAGTCCGCTATTCAACCACTTTAGCTTTCCCTTGATCTGAACTTGTGCCTCTAAGCTCTTGAGCTAAATTAAATAATTTAATTATATTAATCCTTATTCAAAAATCTCACTTGATCATTTCACTTACAGTCAAAATAAGAAACACATATACTTCCCTTATCACAAGCACACATTCGGCCAAACACAAATATAATTCACATTTCATTTTAAGGCTAATATATTATCAAAGTCACATTACCTAATTGGCCAAACACACAAGGCTATATTCATACCCAAAACATATTCGACACCTCTATTTAACTCAACTAGTCCTTGTATAAATTTTTAAGTTCATTGGCACAAAGTAACACTATCCTATTTTCCCTCAATTAAGCTAAATCATGCTTTAGTGTTTAGCACAAATGGGCCATTAGTGAATTAACTAAAACAACATTCACATATTTTATGCCTAAATTTTCCAAAGGCCGAATACCACCTCAAATAATTTTACTCATGCACTATTATCTGAATTTCAATAACTACTCATTTAAACAAATTTTTCTTTAACCATTTTCACATTCGGCATTAATAGGGACCATTTAACAAACTCTAAATTCAACTTATCCTATAGCCGAATGTTCCTTTGAGCAATTTACTCACACAAAGCATAGATTTCATAATGTTTATTAAACATTTATTTATAAATTCCTATCATTCTATTTAAAGACATCAACTAACATGAATTTGCACACATTTGAACAATGACCGAATACATGCCTCATCTCCATAAAGCATTCATAATACCATATATCTTAGCATTTAACAACACCTAAAAGTCCAAAGCCGAAAGTTTATTAATCACTTCCTTAGTTCTAGATTCGGCAACCACATATACAATTACCAAAACTATTAAACAAATTTTCAACTATACACTTACAACTCAAATCCTTCAATTTATCACACATTACTAATAACTTATTTTTGCGTTGGTTCAAACACATTCGGTCATTAAAGGAAATAACAACCATTAGCATCCAAATCTTTTTAACCATTAAGCAATGACTTAATCAAATCATTAATCACTTATGATCGACAAATATAAAACTTTATCACTTAAAACCAAAATCGGCAATGCATTAACACAAGGACACATTTGCCAAATGTTACCTAACATTTAAATCACACCTTCAACCATCTAAATTTACAACACATACACAATTCATTAACCAAAATCTCCATTATCCAAATTAACAAAAATCTAACTAATGGCTGACTATGAACACCTAGTCCTAAGCTCACAATTTCACCCATTCCAAGCTTAATTTGTCAATTAAGTAAGTAATACTAATATTAAGCATATTTTAACAATTTATCTTAAATTGCCGATTAAACTCATGCTCCTAATGCATACATTCAAATATCTCTTTCACAAGTTACACAAGCTATGCTCCAACCCCCAATTCCATTCGACAAGCACAAAATAAAATCAATAAAATTTCAATCCATTGACCCAAAGTACCCTTTAAGAATCGGCAATTAGAAGTAAGAAAGCTAGACATACAAACCGACCCTATCCATTCATGAATAAACATCTATCTAGCTCAAACAACCTCCCCATTCCTTTATCTAACAAAAGCATCAAAGAAAACATAAATTTCTTACCCACACTCTCATGGCCGAATGCCATTCCTTGACCAAAAATCAAGAATTCAACATGGGCTTAACTAAGGATTGCATATAGCTCCCAAATACACCAAAATTAACAAGAAATAGCATGAAAAATCACCTTGAATTGAAAGGCCTAAGTAGCCGAATGCCTTAGCTTTTCCTTTCTTTAGTTTCGGCCAAGGATGAAGAATAAAAGAATGGCCTTGTTATTTTCACCTCAAACATGTTTTATTCATTTATTTTATGTTAACTTTACTTATAATATTATTAATATAATTTCTTTTTAACAAAATACAGGGCACAAAATGCCAAAACAAGGCATCATTACCATCCACTAACTAAGGGTGGCAAAATTGACATGCAAGTCCATTATTTTACATGCATGTATAAATTGGTCATCACAAACTTACCCATCATATATTCAAAGTTCACAACTAAGTCCTTTTTAGTGAAATTCACCTTTATAACTCTAAATTAAAACACCGAAAATGTCACACATGAATTGGCACATATAATAGGCATCAAAATAAATATTAATTTATTTTTGTGCCTCGATTTTGTGGTTCCAAAACCACATTCCGAGTAGGGTCGTTTTAAGGCTGTCACAGTTATCATACTTAACCTTACTCAAACTTACTAAATTGGGCCTTAATTCTCGATCCAATTTAAAACTTTTTCAAAGATGCTCTTAATATTCTTACCATGGGCCTACGAGGCCCAAAACATACATCAAGAGTGGTTTGAAACCAATCCGGGAACTTTCGGGCATCTTAGAAAAATTTTGCTTAAAATAGGGCCACATGCCCGTGTGAGGTAGGACACGTCCGTGTAGGCTAGCCGTGTAGTCACACACGCCCATTCCCTGGCCTGTGCTAAATTTATTTCTTGTTTCAAACCTACAGGTACGAACACGGCTTGGGCACACGCCCGTGTCATTAACCTGTGGATCATTCTGTTAGGACACTATAAATTACTTGATTTCACACGGCCAAGACACACGTCTGTGTGCTCAGCCTATGTGCAATACTGGCATAACTACTTAAGATGTAGGGGACACACGGTCGAGCTACACGCCCTTGGTGCAGACCATGTGTCACACACGACTTCCTAATCGTGTGGACATTAATAGGCTATTTTCCGAGCCTTTTTGCCACCCTGAAACACAACCAGCTCATACCAATTTCAAACATAATTATACTTTCTAAACATTCACAACTTAAGGCACTCCCATATCACCATACATATCATTCTCATCCATCATTACTCTATTTAAACTTGCAAACTTGCACACTCATGATTTTCATCCACATTGCATAAAATATAACTTAATCAATATTAGCCCATTTCCAAAGGCCATTACAACTTGACTCAAGTGATATCAATAGCCAACATATTTGGCTACTCAAAATAACATATATCAAAATAACCAAACTTCCTATACATGCCATACAACAAATAACTAAGTTTACTATACCAGAATGGATGGTTTGATAGTGTGACTTCGAGCTCCAACTTTGATCGATCCCCGAGCTAATTTGGTGAATCTACAAGGAAGAAGGGAAAATGAAGGGGTAAGCATAAAATGCTTTGTAAGTTGCACGGAATAAGATAGCAACATAAGTCGTAAAACATCATTCAAATAAAGTATTGTTGTAACACCCCTAACCCAAATCTGTCGCTGAAATGGGTTACGAGGCATTACGACATTAACTAAATTTTCAAAACGCTTATAACATACATGTTTATTCATTTTAAAACATACCAAACATTAACATCAATATATATATTTCTAATTTATACTTTGTACGAATCATTTCATGACATTTTCGATCACATACTAATTACGTAATCACGACAAATAAAAACACGTTTATCATTTTATAAAAAAATCAATCTATCATTATAACCATGAATCATATAAGGCAAACATATTAAAGCACATATCATTAATAACATTTTCCATTCGGTACCACAATATAAGTATATACTTATAGTATAATCAAAACCCACATGGCATAATGAGCATTACAATACAAAGTTTCAAATAGTAAATATATGGTCAACCATAATTACTAAATCACCTAAGTACTCACGTACACTACCAATAGATCATATCATTTTAACCATGTTTTATTTGATAACTAAAATGCTTATTCCCTAAAGTACAAATAACCAACCAACTACCTCTTACACATATATCCATCATGATCCTTTAAAACATAGGTTACTATTCAATTGGTCAATTTTCAATATATAGGCCGAATGTAAACATGCTTTATTTGATGTCCACTTTTAGCTTTACTCAATCTCATTACTAGTACATAACCATGCACATAATCGAATCCATACATCAACCACAATACACATTTCATGTCTATCACTTCACACGTACACATAGACATCATAACCTAATATAACTAGATTTGAAACATCAATTCTAGCAAGATCATTATGTACATTATCAACACCTATTTAAATAAACACATATTTACTAGGTTCAACCACATTATAACATTTAAATGTAAAAGTCAGCTTAACAAAATGACCAAGCCATTTTTGCACAGCTTCGGTTATACACATTCAGAAATGAACAAAATACATATTAACCTATACATGCCATAAGTTTGAATATAGACTTTTTAAAAGTACCGTAGATTGACGATAGTGTGGATGACTTTGGTATTGATCCCCGAGCTCGTAACTTTAAGCCAAAGTCTATAAAACAGAACAACACAAATACTCAAAGTAAGCCAATTTGCTTAGTAAGTCTTAAGTACATTAAACTTTTAAATTAGTATTATAACATTCAAAACTAAACAAATATAACAATAAACTTATACAATATACAATATGATGACTTGGCCGAATATCATATATCATTAGTTTAACTCTACTAGCACATTACTCATAGGACTTATCATAGATTATAAGTACACATTGATAATCACACTTTTAACCAAATATAAAGATAAGTAAATTCTCATACGACACCGATAGTTCAATCTTAACTTATTATCATACTAAGCAATCCATTTGTTCAGGGTAACTTTGAAAATATCAAATGCACAAGTTGATATAGTCATCCATAGTTCAACTTGTAAACACAATATATATATATAAGGGATATTTATCTAAGTGACCGATTATCAAATGTCACATACCACATTACTTCTGTTCATTATTAAATGAAACGAATCCGTATAACCAAGAACTTAGAACAATTCACCGGTATAAAACCTGCTAGGCAAGAGCCTGAACTTATCACCAGCACATGGCCTGCTTGACTCAAAGTCTGTTATCCAATCACCGGCATTACGCCTGCTAGGCACGAAGCCTGAGTCAAAGCACTAGCTTATAGCTTGCTAGGCCTAAGGCCCGAATAATATGATATATATATATATATATATATATCTATATATATCAATTCATACAGTTTTATAATTTCGTATCATGTACTTTCATTTCCTAGTAACACAAACACATCATTAAGACCTTAGCATCATTCAAATATAGTTACATAACAACTATCATATTTCCATTCCATACTTACCTCTTGGCTAAATAACATATCAACTATATATTCTCATTTCATACTTACCATTCGGCCATATGTGCATCTCAACCATCTATTCCCTTTTCATACATACCATTCGGCCATATATGCATCTCAACCATCTATTCCCATTTCATACTTACCATTCGGCCATATATGCATCTCAACCATCTATTCCCATTTCATACTTACCATTCGGCCATATATGCATCTCAACTATTTTAATTCCACTTCACACTTACCATTCGGCAATATGTATATATATAATACAAGATGTTTAATTCTCATGATACATCATGTCGTATTCACAAATAATCTATGTTTAATTACTTAAAACTTACCTCGGATATCATCGAACTTTACGAATTGGCTATTCGGCTAATTTTGTTTTCCCCCATCCAAATTCGGCTCCCTTTGTTCTTGAGCTAAATAATAGATAAAACTTACTTAATCAATCAATTTACTTAATTCAAATCACATAACACAAGATTTTGAAATTTATAAAATAACCCCTTGTCAAATTTAATCTTACAAGTTGCCCCAATATCACAAACTATCAAACAATTCATTTTCTTTTTATTTATACACTAAAGCCAAATACCTCATAAAACAACAAAATGCCTATCATTTGCTATATTTACACATACAACTCTCAAACCTTTCATTTATCATTTTAGCTCCATTAATTCAAAGCTCATCTTAACTTTTATACAACAAACACAAATTTACTTAAATTCTTACCCATAGCCAAATGCAACCTTCTCCAAAATTGACAAAATCAAACCATGGGCTAGATGAATCACTTATCAAGAATCTTAGAAATGCAAAAATCTAACAAGAATTAACATGAAAACATACCTAATCTTGGCTTGAAGAAGACCGAATATGAGAGAGCTTATCTCTTTTCTTTTCTTTGATGTTTCGGCAAAAACAAGAGTATAATGGCCTTATTTTCATATTTGTTTTAATTAATAAACATTAATATGTCATTTCCACATTTAACTTTATTAATTTCATTACAATTCCACTATCTCATGTCTAATAATGTCCATGCATTATTTCAATGGTATAATCACATTTTAAGGACTCCACAATATAAAAACAATAGCAAAGTAGTACTTTAACAATTAACTATTCACTTTTAAAATCTTCACAATTAAATCCTTTTTATTAAATTAAGCATACAAACGATAAAATTTTTATACGAACTTTTCACACATACTAATTCACATATAACAAGCATGCAAAAATAATATGAAAATATTTTTCTGACTCGGATTCGTGGTCCCAAAACCATCGTTCCGATTAGAGTCTAAAACGGGCTGTCACAATTGTGAAATGTCATTTACTTTTCTACTCATTCTCATAACTAATTCAATCTCATAACTTACTCATTATCATGGCTTACTTATTTTCATAACTTCTTTTCATTTTCTCGTAAGTTACTCAAGTGTACCTGTAACACTCATCACGAAACTTTAGTCTTTCTCGTTAACTAATCAACTTGAATACTTTCTCTATTAATGTACTTAGAATATCGAAGGGTACCCGTAAGGTCATTCTCATGGAAAGATGCCAAAGCCATATCCCAAATATGGTCTTACATGGGATCTCAAGCCGATGCCGAAGCCATATCCCAGATATGGTCTAACACGGGATCTTATATCGATGTTGATGCCATGTCTCATACATGGTCTTACACGAGACCGTAGGCTGATGCCGATGCCATGTCCTAAACATGGTCTACGGGGGATCTATACTTCATCTCAGTGCCGACGCCATGTCCCAGACATGATCTTACACAGGACCTCATGTCGATGCCAATGCCATGTCCCAGACATGGTCTTACATGGGATCTTAGTTCGGTGCTGATGCCATGCCCCAGACATGGTCTTACACGGGACCTACAAATGCTCATGTCATGACTACGGTACCCTTCGTATTCTTTAACACTTAACTGGAATTTTTCAACTATAATTTCATCTTTTCATGGTAACATCAAAACCATCAAATTCATGGAAATCATATTAGATTCAATATCATGCCATATCAAAAGCTTCATGGAATATCATGAATTCATAGAGAATCATCACAATAAATTTTTATAAAACATAAAGCTAAATTATCACATACAACTTACCTCGAAAGTCAATTTGTGGATGGATGCTCAATTTAGTCCACCACTTTGCTTTTTTCCTTGTTTTGATTCGGGCTTCGTGTTTCTTGATCTAAAATGAAAAATTTAGCTTTTTTAATATTCAGATTGGCTAACTAGCCCATAAATAACTGTAACACCCCTATCCCGTAACCGTCGCCGGAATAGGTAAGGGGCATTACTAGACTTGTATCTCATGTCAGAATTAGTAAAAATTTTGAACTTTTTAGTCAAAATCCAACATGTATTTTCTATCATCAAAGCATACTTTAAATGATCATAAAATGATGCATATAACAATTGAGGGTCAAATTGAAAACATAGCAAAAAGGTAGGAAAATAATCATAAATTTTCAAGTTAGGGACACATGGCCGTGCCCTTTTCCCGTGTTCCTCTCACACGGTCGTGTCCCTCCAGACATGCCCAAACCTCTCAGCCCGTGGTCGATTCTGACTTACCCCACATGGCTGTCTAACACGCCCATGGGGTTAGGCCGTGTGTCGCCCACAGCCTAAGCACACCCGTGCCCTTACCCCGTGGCCGAAACTGTCAATTAACACACGGCTACCAGACACGCCCGTGTACAAAACAGAGCAGACCGTGTGACTATACTGCCAAATTTCACACGGCTACAAGTTACCAGACACGCCTGTGTGTCTAGGCCGTGTACCAAAACTAACCAAAACGTTTAAGGTGTAGGTGACACACGATCGAAGTACACACCCGTGTTCCCTAGCCGTGTGGCACAATATAGGCCTGGTTTAAGCCAAATTGCCACCCAACAAGGGTCATTCTTACAAGCCAAGAATATGCAACATTTCAAGCCAATTTACCATCTACAAACATACCAATTCAAGCATATTATGAACCCCAAAATCATCATCATCCTCAAGCACAAAGAACTCATCAAAATCACATAATTTGCCATAACACATTTAACCAAAAAAAAAAAATCAATCCCAAAATACTTGATTATAAACATATGTGACCCAAGCCACATCTCATAGCTTGATCACTTACCAAATTATGCCATAATCACTAACCATCTAGCTTATACATGCCATGACCATTTCATTTTCAAAAGTTTCAAAAGTACCAACTCGTTCGATTATCGAGCTAGCTTCCGAATCTATAAGACAGTGAAAGAAATGAACAGAGTAAGCTTCTAAAGCTTAGTAAGTCCGTATAATATAGAAATTAAACCGTACCGAATCAATGCGATAATTACAACAACAATGCCAATTCAATTCATATACTCAAGTTGCCTATTTCACAAGTATACACTTGTTAGTTCATGTAACATATCATTGCTCAAATACTTGTACATGTATTTCATATAACTTATACCATATAATCCATGTAATTCTCATGCCTCATATAACATGTAATACATATATCATTCAATCTTCATGTAACATGTATCGGTAATTGCCCGTTAAACCTTTAAGAACATCGAGGGATACTCGGGTGATACACACATAGTGTATATACATATAACCTGTAATCCGTCAATGCATCATGTATGCTCTTTCGAGCCTGTATCGGTATGCCCGAAGGCTGAACATGTGATCCCGAAGGATGAACGGTAAGCTCGTAGGCTAACGGTGAGTCTGAAGACTAAACATATGATCCCGAAAGATAAACCTGTAGCTCATGAGCACGTGGTGAGTCCGCAACAAATGCAAGAGCTCGAACCACCCTGTAGCCCTAGTGACATGTCACTTGTATCCTATCGACTTCTACGGTTCTAACGGGGCTCGATATTCATTTCTCACTTGTAACAATTTCATTTCAATTTCATATGTATACATCCAAATAGGCTATTCAATCAAATAATATGTCATATATTCCATTAACAACAATTATAAACATAAACACATTAAATTTCATTATACGAACTTACCCCGTAATCCTGTATCTACTCGTCTATTTTCTGTTTCCCCCGATCAAGTTCCGGAATCCGGTCATCTTTATCTATATTAATACAAATTTAGCTATTTAATTACTAACTTATTCAATTTAGTCCAAAACATGTATTTTGGCATATTTGCAATTTAGCCCCTATAATTTCAACACTTTGCAAAATAGTCCTTTTATCACAAAATGACAAATTACACAAATAATCCCTAAATTTCCCTTAGCTGAATATTCAAGGGACTTGTACAAGTACATATCTTTCAATTAATCACAAATTTAACCTCAAAAATTCTACCTTTTTACAAATAAATTCTTAAACCCATTTTCTTCAAAAATCACTTCAAAATTCTTGTATATTTCCACATAATATTCTATAATTCATCAAAATCTATCAATATATCAAGGATTCATAAATGGCATTTTTCAAAAACATAATCAAAATCAGAAATTGAGGTACGGGTCGGCTAGTATACGAAGCAACGATCTTAAAAAACGTAAAAATCACTAAAAATCGAAGTCAAAACATACCTCAATTTAGCAAAATAGTAGCCGAATGTTTAAAGGCTTTAAAACCCTTGTTTTGTTTGAAGAATCGGTGCAAGAGAAGAAATTATGAAGCCATTTTTCATGTTTTATTTAATTAAAACATATTATAAAGCCATTTGACCATTTTACCCTTTAACTTAAACCATTTAAAAACATGTCATTAAGGACATAAATGTCCACTAGCTTTAGAAAAGGTAAAATAACCATTTAAGGCCTTCCACTTATAAAGCCATCATCAAATAAGCCATTAATGAAATAGAACTCAAGTTTATCACTTTACGCGATTTAGTCCTTTTTCTCAAATTAGCCGGTCAAACGATAAAATTTCTAACCAAAACTTTCACACGGTAATTCTATCATGCTGTAAAACATATAAAAGCAATTTAAAATAATATTTTGACTCGGTTAAGTGGTCCCAAAACCACTCGTTCTGACTAGGGTCTAAAGTGGGCTGTTACAATAACACTTTGGCAAAATTATAATTTTGCCCCTAAACTTTTACATATTTGTAAAATGATCCCTAGGCCCGTAAAATGAAATGTACTTATTTTCTTGATTACCCAAGCCTAGACAAACCTTTCATGTTCTCATAAGAGCCCTTATTTTCCATCAATTCATACTTTTACTACATATTTTACTGACTTTACAATTTGGTCCCTATTAGGGATTTTCATGAAAAATCATTTAGAAAAAAATGTTTACTACACTTCAAACTTTCATATTCTACCACTAGGCACCAAAATACTTGCATGTCATGCATGGGTATATTTTTGAATATAAACCCTACTCAAATTAGTGGTAGAAATAGCTAGATTAAGCTACAAGGATTTCAAAAATACGAAGAGAATTAAAAACGAGGCTAAATTGCACTTACTTGTAGCTTGAAAAGTTGAAACAAAACCCTATCTATGGAGCTTGAAATTTTCAGCACCTTGGAGAAGAAGATGGACACATTTTTTCTTTCTTTTTCCCTTTTTATTACATTAATTTACCAAATGACCAAAATGCCCTTATGGCTTTTCTTTAAAATTTTACCATTCCTTGGGCATTTTTGTCCATCAAGCTATAAAATGGTATATTTTCCAAATAAGGACCTCTAATAATTTTTATAATGCTATTTCATACTGAAACCTTCTAGAAACTCATATTTTGCAACTTTTGTAATTTAGTCCTAAAGGACAAATTAACCACTTTTTCATAAAAATTTCTTCATGGCATTTTATCACTATCATGCAATCATATCTTAAACTTAAAAATAATCATAAATTATGCTTTTCTACTTTGGATTTGTGGTCTCAAAACTACTATTCTGACTAGGCCCTAATCTGGGCTATTACACTTGTTAAGTTAATGGAGTTTGGTGTTAGAGTTACTAATCCAATGGGTCATAGTGTGTTAGTTAATTCTATATGCCGTAATTGTCCGCTGAGAATTCAGGGCTGTGATTTTCTTGCTGATATGATGTTGTTACCCTTTCATGAGTTTTATATCATTCTGGGAATGGATTGGTTGACTTTACATGATGCTGTGGTAAATTGTAGACAGAAATGAATTGATGTGAGATGTCATAAGGGTGAAATGATTACAATTGAGTTTGATAGAATAAACAATGTTTCCGGAGTTATTTTCACTATTTTGGCATTGAAATTAATTCATAAAGGTTGTGAGGCATTTTTAGCTTATATTCTTGATACTTGTGATTTAGAGTCAAAGCTCGATTAACTACCGATTGTAAATGAGTTCACAGATGTGTTTCTTGAAGAGTTATCGAGATTACCTCTAGAACATGAAGTTGAATTTATTATTGATTTGATGCATGGAACTACACCGATATCGATCTCGCTATATATAATGGCACTAGCTAAGTTGAAAGAATTTAAAGCAAAGTTGCAAGAATTTTTAGACAAAGATTTTATTGGATCAATCACATTTTCTTGGGGTGTACCTGTGTTATTTATGAAAAAGAAAGATGGGTCGTTGAGGTTATGTATTGATTACAGGAAAATGAATAAATTTATGATAAAGAATAAATATCATTTGCCTCGTATTGACAATTTGTTTGATCAGTTGAAAGGTGTGATAGTATTCTCGAAAATAGATCTTCGATGGGGTTATTATTAGTTGCGAGTTAAAGATGTCGACATGCTGCAAACTGTTTTCAAAACTCGTTATGGTCATTATGAATTTCTGGTAACGCCATTTGGATTAACTAATGCTCCTGCTGCTTTTATGGATTTAATGGATCGAGTTTTTCAGTCTCATTTGGATAGATTTGTGGTTGTATTTATTGATGATATTCTGATATATTCTAAAACATAATCTGAGCATGCTCAGCATTTATAGATTATTTTACAAATTTTGCGTCAGAAATAGTTGTATGCAAAGTTTAGTAAATGTGAGTTTTGGCTTAAGGAGGTTGGATTTCTTGGTTACGTGATATCTATAGATGGAATCCGCGTCGATTCGAGTAAAATTTTTGCTATTGTCAGTTGGAAAGCTCCGAAGACTATTTCAGAAGTACGTAGTTGTTTAGGCTTAGTTGGTTATTATCGTATTTGCAAAGAAATTTTCGATAATTACTTTGCCAATGAACGAGCTGTTACCGAAAAATGTTGAGTTTATTTGGTCAGATAAATGTCAATAGAGTTTTGATTAGTTGAAAAATATGTTGATTGAAGCTCTTGTATTGACTCAGCCTGGATCTGGAAAAGAATGTTATTTACAGTGATGTGTCACTCAGTGGATTGGGTTGTGTATTGATACAAGCCGAGAAAGTAATAGCATATGCTTCTCGCCAATTAAAGCCACATGAGAGAAACTACTCAACTCATGATCTTGAATTGGGAACGATCTTTTTTCTTTGAAGATTTGGCAACATTATCTGTACGGTGAGAAATGTCACATATTTACAGATCACAAAAGCTTGAAATATTTGATGACTCAAAAATAATTACATTTGAGGCAACCTCGATGGCTCAAATTGTTGAAAGATTATGATTTCATTATTAATTATCATTCGGGAAAAGTGAATGTGGTTATAGACGCACTTAGTCGCAAATCATTGTTTGCTTTGAGATTATTAAACGTTCAGATGACTTGGAATCATGATGGTTCACTTTTAGCTAAACTAAAAATTAAACTGGTTTTTCTTCAGCGAATTTGAGAATTGCTATATGATAACAGATTTAGAATGATCAGTCTACAGAATTCAGTGTTGATGTTGATGGTTTAATGTACTTTCACAATAGACTATGCATTCCAAATAATTTGGAGTTGAAGCAAGACATTTTGCCTAAAGCTTATAGTAGTATGTACTCTATTCATCTGGGTAATATGAAAATGCTTTGTGATTTGAAACACATGTATTGGTGGCCAAGCATGATATGCGAGATTTTTGAGTTTGTAACTAAATGTTTGATTTGCCAACAGGTGAAAACTGAACATCAAGTACCGTTTGGGTTATTACAACCTTTGATGATTTCTAAATTGAAATGGGAGTAAGTCATGATGGATTTTGTATTTGGATTGCCTATATCACCAAGAAAGAAAGATTCGATCTGGGTTATTATTGATAGATTAACAAAGTCGGCTCATTTTATTCCAATCAAAACGGATTATTCACTTGAAAAATTAGCCGAGTTATAGTTTAGAGATCCTTAGTTTGCACGAAGTGCCATTTTCTATTATTTCTGATCAAAATTCGAGATTTAGAT
The DNA here is from genome assembly GCA_020496765.1 of Gossypium stocksii. Taxonomy (NCBI): domain Eukaryota; kingdom Viridiplantae; phylum Streptophyta; class Magnoliopsida; order Malvales; family Malvaceae; genus Gossypium; species Gossypium stocksii. The sequence continues at coordinate 34,051,664 of CM035627.1, forward strand.
CTAGATTCTGGAGTAAACTTCACAAAGCTCTGGGCACTAAACTTCACTTCAATACGACATTTCATCCGCAGACTGACGGACAACCAGAACATGTAATACATATTTTGGAAGATATGTTATGATGCTGATTCTCGAGTTTGAAGGTAGTTGGGAGAAATATCTACCGTTAGCTGAATTTTCTTATAATAACATCAATCCAATATGAAAATGACATCATTTTAAGCATTGTACGGTAGAAAATGTAGAACATTGTTGTACTGGTCCGAATGAGCAAATCTAAATAAGTTGGAATTGATTTGATTCATGAAACTAAAGATAAGGTTTGAATTTTTCGTGATTGTTTAAAAGCTACATCTGACTGTCAGAAGTCGTACGCAGATTTGAAAAGAAAAGATATAGAATTTGCCATTGGCGATCAAGTTTTTTTGGAAGTTTCATCGTGGAGAAAAGTGCTTCGGTTTAGCAGAAAAGGGAAATTGAGATCGAGGTTTATCAGATCGTATGAGATCATGAAAAAAATTGGACCTGTAGCATACATATTAGCTTTACCTCATAAACTTGAGAAGATTCACAATGTTTTCCATCTTTCGATGCTGAGGCAGTATAAATCAGATCCTTCACATGCAATTTCTCCTAGTGAGGTTGAATTATAGTTTGTATGTCTTATTCTAAAGAACCATTAAGAATTCTAACTCGCGAAGTAAAAGAACTCTGGAATAGAAACGTACTGTTACTAAAAGTTCTGTAGCATTGCCACGGCGTCGAGGAAGCTACTTGGGAAATTCAAGAATCGATAAAATTGCAAAACCCAGACTTATTCTCAGGTAACAATTTCGAGGATAAAATTTCTTAAGGGGGAGGACGAAATTTCTTAAGGGGGAGAGTTGTAACAACCTATTTCCAATGGTGCTAGAAATAGTGGTTTTAGGAGCACGATTCTGACGTGTCAGTCTGTAAGTATTAGATAATTAATATTTAAGAGGTCAGTAGTGGCGTATTAAATTTTGGTTAAGAAATTTTATCATTTAGATAGTTAAATAGTTAAAAAGGACTAATTTATAAAAAGTGTAAAAGTCAATTTTTTATTGTCATTTTAGGCCAAATGGATAAGGAAATATGTTTGTACCGTTTTAAATGGTAATTTGCCCATATTTGGATATAGTGGACGGTAAACATCCATTTTATTTGAATTTTATATGTTTTATATGTTAAATTATTTAATAAAGTTAATATTATAATAAAAACAAAAGAATTAAGTATTCATCATCTTCATTCTCTTCTATCTACAATAAAAAAAATTCCATTTCTAAACCTTGGAGCTTCGGTTTTGGCTATTTCATGGTGCATGTAAGTATTTCTTAGTTCATTTGTCATAATTTTTATGTTTTAAGCTAATTGTGGGGAAATCTAGCTAGTGAGGGGGCTAATTTGTGAAATTATCAAAGTCTAGAGAATGTGTCATTGGTAATTTTGATTTTTTTTTTATGTTAGTAGCTTTTATTGGAAGCTTGATTGTTAGATATAGTTAATTTGTAAAGTGATTTTTTTTATGATTTTGAGTTTAGGGACTAAATAGGTAAAATGTTGAATTTGCTTGGTTTTATTGTGAATGTTTGAAATTTAAGGGTTGTAATAAGATGGTTTAAAATTTGGCTACATGGGTATAGATTTTAATTGTAGAAATAAGTTTGTTTCCTTTTTAAGGATTTAATTGAATAATGTGAGTATGTTTGGGGCATTCGTGAAAATTTATTAATAAAAATGGCATATGCATGGAATTGAATAAATTATAAAATTGAAGCTAATAAATTGAAATAATATACTTTATAGATTAAGAACAAGTTAATAATCATGGAAAAGGAAAGGTTGTTGACTAGTTCCTGAACTTTTGTTATTTCTACAATTTAGCTTTGGTAAGTTAGTACAGTTTAATTTCGTATGAATTTAAATCTTACCTTATTTGTGAATTTAGATTGTTGAATATCTTGAATTTGTTAAATAGAAGTAATGAGTGTAATTATCACATGTATTGTGCATATAACCTTTTGTTTACCTTTATCAAAACCCTACGAACTTTAACCTGATGGCGAGGTATCCTGAGCCACAATCTTTTAGCTCGCCATTTCTAATAGAATCCTTTATAACATCTTTCAAAGAGAAATCTTTGGTCGTGTGCCCCATGTCATTGTGAAAACTACATCTATTTCTCGAGTTGGTTCTTGACTGATTGCGTTGCATAGATGGAGGGCTTAAAAAAATGCCCAAACTCTTGACTTGATTAAAAATGCAGGTATGTGAAGCATTTAAAGGAATGTAAGCTTTAAATTTACAATGAGGAATATACCTTCTTCTATGCTCGCCCTGAGGCCTCTGGAATGCCCATGGGGATTCATTCTGCAAGTAGCTCCTCTGTTGTCCCCACCTTGTACACGTAGACTTTGAGAAGGAGGACCTTACTGGCTCCCTAACGACTCTTAAATTTCCTGTCGTCCCTCTGAAAGGTGCTATGAACTGCTCTTTTAGTTTCCTTTGCCTCAACAAACTTATGCGCCCTCTCATACAAATCTACCGAAGTCTGTGGCCTATTATTAGTAAACGAATATTGCATGTGCTCATGTTGGACTCCCATAATGAAGGCATCAATGTCCCACTGGTTCGCCAAGTTCTTTGTGTTCAACGTGGCTGCATAGAACCATTTGACATAATTCTATAAAGATTCTCTGTCCTTTTGTTCCACTGACATCAAACCCATAGGAGTGCTCATTATTGTCTAATGGGCTTGAAATCTTCCCCTGAAAAAATCTGTCCCGATTGCGAGAAACTTTGAATGGAGCCTTGCGACAAAGATAAATACTAATCCTTCATGCTTCCCCTGAGAGTTGTTGAGAAAGCTTTACATTTTGCCACATCTGAAGCTCCTAACACATTTATATAATCATTATATTGCATGAGATGTGCTCTGGGATTCCTCCTACCTTCAAACATCTCTTTTGGCACATTAAACTCGAATGGTAGGCTCACAGCTGCCACTTCTAGGGACAAAGGGTTGTTAGAACAAAACAACCAATCCATGTCTTGTACGTCAGAGTGCAATGCCCAACCATCTCTACGCAAAGCATCCATCTCATTCTTCCATGGCTTTGCATGTTCTCTTATAGCCTCCTTTTGGAGAGGCGTGCCATGGCCTTGAAGATCAGAGTGGTCAATCTACATCTTTCTTCTCAGTTCTTCATTCTGTCTTAGCAGCTCTTGCTGGAAATTGCTACTGTTTGGACTTGGTACTCTGTTGAGTCATGTGTTCCTTCGTCATCCTTAGCTGATCCTGTAAACCAAATAGTTGTTGTAGTGATGCCCCCTAATTAGAGGGAAAAGACTATGCTTGACCAAAGGGAGCATTGAGATCGAAAAAATTAGAGGCACCTACTTGACTTGAGTTGTCCAGATTTTCTGGTTGGTCTGATGGGAAGCTGCTAGGGAAATTCTCGTTAAGGTAAGTCATCTTGGTTTTTATTATCTGAAGATCGAAAGTTTGTTCATGCTCACCTCACCAAATTGTTGAGTGTTTTTGTGTGTATCTCCAAAAAGGTTAAAATCTCAATTTATATGATACGGTTATTGTTCATGTATGTGACATCATAAGTAGGTCTCTATGCATGCCAACATGTACCCTACTCTAGGATTAACACGTATTCTCTAGGTGTGGGTTCGCCTATATGGTGGTGTGAACCTACATTGTGCGAGCTCATGAAAGCACGCCAACACCTCACGTGCGAACTTAAGTTGCAAACCACATAGATTATAGGTCGGGACTCAATCAAATAACTGGGTAGAAGGTCGATAATTTCGAATACTTCTAATAAAATCTAATTTATTTCATGATTCATGACCAAGTCCATTTGACAATGTTATATTGGGATTCCAAAGAACTTGTCGTGTTGTGTCTATGGCTATCGACTATGTTTTTGCTCACAGTTGTGCATGAAGAATAAGAGAAGACATAAAGATAAAATGAATAATTCACAGGTGGAAATAAATAAAGCACACAAAGGTGGCCCACCAGTTGTTGAAACGTGGAGAAAACAGGTGAGTTTGATAATTAGTTGGAGAGAGTTTTGGATGTTGCAGTTGACGTTACCTGCCTCAATATCAGTTCTATGCTATAGGAAGCAAAAAGCACTTTTGACAAAGAATGGGGGACTTTTTCCGAGTTCAGAGCTCAGCTGCTAGTAACAACAGCCACTATGGACCACTTTGCAAATGTCATTTTCTTACTTCCATTCTATTTCTTCATCTTGTCTTGGTATGTTGTTTCAGAGCTTTTGGAACATAAAATTCAGCTTTCTTTTTCTTTTTTTAAATACTGGAAAACTTTTTTGATTGGAAAGAAATTGTTCAGCTTTCGGTGAAATGTTGAATGAAGCAATGTTGGAAGTAAGTGGGTTTTAAAACAACATTCGATGCCAACCAACCAACCACCCACCCACCAACCAACCACTACCCCAAGTGTTGGTGAGTTTGGTCAACCTTTTTAAGCTTTGACGTCGCTTTCTCCACCAAATCACTTTTGCTTCTTAAAGAGGTAAAGAACCATGGAATATATATTTACTTTCACTTGAATTCCATTTAGTAAAAGTGAGCCTCACCTTTCACAGTGTTAAAATGACTTGTATTATATTAATTATGAATAAAACATACGTCGGTGTTATTTATTTCTGTTATTATTATTGTATAAATCATGTAAACCGTGTATTATGGTATAATAGTACCCAACATATGCATTCAATATCTGTTATTATGTGCTTTCGAAAAACAAAAGTTATTATGTTGCTTCTTTTTTCTTTTTCCCTTTTCCTTTTACTAATGGATATTTTTTTTCCTTATGTTAACAGTCTGATGAAGTAAACTAAACATATGTATGTGTATATATAAATGTCAATTCAGACAAGGTGTCTTCAATTGAACTAATTTGAGTATTTGTCAGAAAAAGGCTGCCACTTTTTTGCTTTAAAGTTCATTAATTCAAATAACTTCCAGTAGTTAGAAATTAGAATCACCCATGTTTCCTTTATAAGTTATAACGCTGCACGTATACACTGCGTTAATAGTTTGGATGAGATAAAAATATGAGATTTATTATTATAACGATCGAAACAGGATGGTAAGATAAAAAAAGAAAATTATCATTAAAATTTTTAGTTAAAAAAAGGTTTTTATAATCTACTAAGAAAAACTTATTTTTTGTTTTTTAAAAATGTTTAAAAACAGTTTTAGAATAATAAGTAATGTTAAATAGACAATTTTTTAAAATTAAAAGTGCTTTTGAACCCAAACATAAAAGTTATAATTTCTTTGCATTTGAAAGAATAATAATTTTGGAGTGAAATAATGTTTTTAATCTTAATTTATAATCAAATTGTAATTTACGTTATATTTACATTGGGTAAACAATTATTTTCCTATTAAAAATTATTTTAATTATATAATATTATATATTTGAAGTTATAATGATTACATTTTAATATATAAAATAAATTTTATATATTCAAATTTTACAAATAAATTTGATTATAAATTTTACAAATAATTAATACTATCTTGTTAAATAATATTTAAAATTTATATTTAATATATCCAAATATTAATAATGAGTTACAATAATTTTTTAATATTTTTACTAAAATTCATAATATTTACAAATTTGAACAATAGTTACATATCTATAACCAAACTTTTTAAAAACATTAATCTAAAACTTTTTTTTTTTCACAACAATGCTTTTAAAAGAAAATTTTAAACTAGCTGTAAATATTATAACATTACGAGTTAGGGCCGTCTTCTTTAGTTAGCAATTATTGAATTGTATTTATTAGATAAACTTTCGATAATTTATCTATAATAAATATAAGAATTATCTAAAGTCTCATGAAAACTAGCTTAATTTAGTCCGAAGTTGAAGGGAGATAATATTTTCTTATTGAAATAAAAGATTACAACATGTTTGGTTCAAGGTAATTACCTTGCATTAAGGGAGAAGCCAAAATATATTTTGAGAGGAGGGGTATAATTAAATAGTATATTTTTACGATAGTAAAAATATAATTTCACTATTTTAATAGTTTATATCTTTATAATTTTTAGCGGATTAAATCAAATTTTTTTCATTTGGGGGGACAAAGTGCAATTTTACCATTACTAAATTATAATTCTATAAATTATAAAAAGGCTTAAATGGAAAATATTCGAGGGATCGGGGCCTTGCTAGCCCCCTAGCTTCGCCACTGCCCTGCATTGAATTGCTTATTCAGTGAGTTTTATAATTTCTTTTATTTGGTTCAATTTCTTCATAAAATCAGCGATTCCTATTACAAGAGAATTAATAGAATGTTATTCATTACCCCTCTTATTGAATGTGGGATTTAATGTCACCTATAATAACTCTCTTTTTTCAATGAAAATGTAACATCTCAGAATTTCGAGTTAGAAATTTTGAGTTTTGTAGTGAGGATCAGAGGGTAGGTTGAACAATTAGGTTCATTTTCGTGTTTCACTGTTAGGATGAGTCTGTTGGTTTAGTGGTTGGATGTGTGTTAATTTAACCTTGGGTCTCAGGTTTGAATCCTTATGTGTGTTAGAGAAGAATTGGTTTTATTTGAATTTTGGTTTAAGTTATGTTTTGATTTTGAGTTAAATTATTTAAGTATTTGTTATTTTGTTTTGTTGAAAAAAAGGGAAGTTGTTCTAATAAAAGAAATATCACGTTTCTTTTCCATTACACTCTGCACATTCTTTTTTTGCTATTTTTTCTATTCTCCCCAAATCTTTAGTTCTCTTGCTTCTTACTTCTTCTGCTTTACACATTTATTATCGTTCATTGGTCAAGAGTTGTATGCTTTCTTCAACTTCATTCAATTTAGTTTCATGACGGTGATGTGTAAGTATAGGCCTTCTTAATTTTACAATTGGGGTTTTGTTTTCTTGAATTTATTTAGGTTAAGGTTCTAATTAGGATAAATGTTGGTTCTGTATATTGATAGAACTGAGTTTCAGATTAAGGTTGTGGGGGTTCATCGGATTTTTTGGGTGCTTTAAATTACAAATCAAGTGTGTGTTTTGAACTATTCAATCTTGATATTGAATTACTATTGGATTCTATGGAATTCGACGATCTTGTGTGTGTTTCTAAAATTAAGGTGAGTAGGGGTCGTTTTGATGGTGGATTTCTTGATTTCTAATTGATTTTGGTGCAGGTTTTTAGAACTACTGATGTTAGGAATTTCTTTTATTGAGGAAACTCACATTTTTGGCCTGTTTTGTATGGTTTCGTGACCACACGAGTGGCCATATAGGCATGTACCACACACGGGTGGTTCACACGGCCATGTGACATTGAGAATTAGAGTTTTTGACTATTCTTAGCGCCACACGACCTAGCCACACGGTCGTGTGGCTACTTTTTTAGGGATTTTTGTAGATTTCCACAGGGGCGTGTGTCTTGGACACACAATCATGTCCCTTAGCCACACGGGTATGTGAGATTTCCACATGGCTGTGTTTACTCTGCACCTTATTTTGGCCTTTTTGGATAGTGAGTTACACGGGCTACTCAAACAGCCATGTAACACAACTACACGGGTGTGTGTCCCCTCCATACAGGCGTGTAGACCCCCACAAGATCAGGGGCACACAGTCATGTGGCCCTATTTTGTAGATTTTCATTTTGTGTCATAATTAACCCGTTTCAATTCTTGTGTCATCCAACGTCCGTTGAGGCCTCTGTATTGGTGTTTGAGACTCTATTTTGACTTAGACTTGTGTGAGTATTCGTAATATTAGAGTTAATTTAATGGCTTGTTTAAGTGTTAATGTGATGTGATTTATGAAATTGAGACACTACCTAATAATGGAAATTAATTTAATCTGATACTGAATATTTATAATTGAATATTTGTGCTTCTGCTCTTGTATAACTATTGTATGTGGTGAATAATTTGCATATGCATTAAATTTGGGTTTATGGTTGTAGAGAGAAGGAAGACTATTCTGGGTAGTTAAACTACAGAACAATCTGATAGTGGTACATTCGCAAGATACATATGTTAGCACAACTGCATATTATTATTCGAGTGGCTTAGTTCCACAATTGTGCTGTGTAGGGTGGATGGGCCTATTATGGTTCTATGTGGTGTATAGGGTGGTTGGGTTTTTCATGGCTCTAATTTGGTGTACAGGGGGGATGGAGTGGTGTTTGGCTGGATGGGTGGGTTATATTATTTCTGTTGCATTCATTTCACATTTGGTATACGCATGTCTGAATGTTTGTTGTAACAACCTATTTTCAGTGAAATCAGAACAGTGGTTTTGGGAACATAAATCCAAAGTCAAAAAATTTATGTTATTATTATCTTATTGCCTATAGCATGATAGTAGTACCATATAAAAATTTCATTAAGAAATTTTACCGTTTACATGCTCAATTTGATAAAAAGGACTAAATCTCGTAATATGCAAAAGTTGAGTTCTAGTAGCTAAAGGTATTAAATAGCTATAGAACCTTGAAGTATGAGTCCTTAAATGGTAATTAGACCATAAATAAGATAGTGGAATATGATGGCTTGGCATTTTGTGTAATTTTTAAAGTTTTTAAAGGTAAATTCAGTAAATTGGTAATTACTAATAACTTTAATAAAATAAAACAAGCTTTCATCTTTTTTTTCTTCTTCAACTGATTTTCATAAGAAAAAGAAATCCATGGGAGCTTGAAGTTTTGGCAAAACAATTTACCTTGCATTGGTAAGAATTGTTGTCCCATTTTTAATTATTTCTATGTTTTCGGGATCATTGTAGCTTAATCTAGCTAGCCCAGGGACTAATTTGTGAAACTGTTAAACTATTAGGGTTTTCCATTGTTGAATATACATAGTTTTGATGTCTAAAGATAAAAAATGGATTGTTTTTGTTAGATAAAAAAATTTTGTAAAGAGATTTTTATGAAATTATCAATTAGGGATTAAATTGAAAAATAAAAAATTATACATGGTGAATTTGTGAACTACATGAAATATAGGGCTTGCTAGGGACCTAATTGATATTCGACCATAGTGGGTTATGGTGGAATTTCATGAATTTCTATTTTTATGAGGTAGGGACTAAATTGCAAAGAAATAAAAAGTATAGGGACAAAATAGTAATTTTATTAAAATATGATTTTGGGCTAAATTGAATGAAATAAATATTGAAATGAACTACTTTATCCATAGAAATCAAGATAGACCTCATATGACTTTAGATTGAGGCAAAGATAAATTCTCGAATTAGTCACCTCCGAATCTATATTTACCAGTCGAGGTAAGTTTGTGTACTTAAATAGAGTTTATATGTTTTTAATTGAATTATACATGTGTTGTAAAATGTCTTACATATATACCAATTGCATATCTAATGATGTATGACAATTACCGAGTCTTGTTTGAACATTAGGAATTTGTAGGATACAAATGACATGTCATTAAGGTTTACATGATACGGGTATTGGTCCTGAACGTCCTACCGACGGCTACCTGCATGTGTTGCGGATACTCTACAGCTCATGCGAGCAACATCGTGTAGCTACCTTTCGACCCACAGCTCGTGAGAGCATATCGATTTATAGCTCGTGAGAGCATACCAATTTATAGCTCGAGTGAGCATACCGATCACAGCTCGTATGAGCATACATGTACAGGGTTTGACGGATTACAGTTATATGATTCAATACACTATGTGTGAGCTATCTTGGGTATTTAACAATATTGTAAATGGTTCAACGGCCATTATTCTGATATGAAATGGTAAGGGTTCATTACGGACTATTAGAGGGGTACCTATGAATTATATGGAAATATTGTTACATGGTATATGGAAAATTGAATTGGGTGATACATGTATATGAAACTTAATCAATTGTTGTGCCCATCCATGATTATTGGTTTATGTATGTATTTACATAGCTAACATGGTTGGTGTATATGTGCTTAGGCATTTGGCCAAATTGTGTCAAGATATGCTATGCTTACTTACCTATTATATGACTAAATGGTAAGTTAAATTCTATGTTAAACGAACTTACTAAGCTTAAATGCTTACTCTATGTTATTTTCCATGTTTTATAGTGCATCCGAAGCTTGTTCGGGTTGGAAGCCTGTCGAAGCTATGTCACACTATCCATTGGCTCTTTTGGTACTTTCGGTTGTTTAATTTTGGTTATAATGGCATGTATAGGTATTTTGTCTAATGTTGGCCATGTGTTTGGTTGTTAAAAATGGCTATTTGGTTTGTGATTTAGCACTTTCATGATGATATGAGCTTAGTTCATGGCATGTAAATATTAGCCTTATAATGGTTGATGAATGACTTAATATGGTTGAATGATGGAAGATGAAATGATGGTTGAATATGCATATTATATATGGCTTGTAACTTGTTGGAAATGTTGAGAATTGGTACTTTGTCTGAATGGCTTAAATGACTATAGATACTAGTGGTTGAATGGCATGATTAGTACCATTTGGTATATTTTGGTAAGTAAATTACATGATATGTATTGACGCAAATATGCATATAAGTTAGTTGATTATTTTGTCAAATTGAATACATGGTTAGACATGTTTATATATAGTCATTTGAGGTGCATAATGGCATATTGGTTATATGATGTTATACCATATGTATAGGACTTGCTTATGCTTGATTTGGATGCCTTGTTATGGCTTATATATATGTGCATTTTTGGTTATCGGTATATGCCTTGATATTTGAGAAAAATGGCTTGTAAAATGGCCTATTTTCATCTATACGGGTAGAGACACGGACGTGTGTCTCAATTTTGTGTGACACATGTCCAGGCGACATGACCTTGAGTCTCCTGTAGCTTTCAAAGGGTTGCAAGTCAGGCTGTTACACAGCCTAGCACATGACCTAGTATGCGAACATGTGAGGTTACTTCAAAGGCTACACGGCCTGGCACATGGGTGTGTGGCTTGGCCGTGTGACCCAAGTTAGTGAGTTACCCAGGACGGACATGGGCTAGGACACGGCCCTGTGTCCCTACTTCGAATGCACACACGGCCTAAGACACAGGCGTGTCTCTTGGCCATGTGATCCCTGCAGTTGAAAATTTTTAATATTTTTTGAAAAATTCTCTGAGTTTCCAATTTGATCCCGACTTGTTTCTATTGCGTATTGAGGGCCTCAAGGGCTCGTATAAGGGACATTATTTCTGATTTTGATTGGTTTAAATATGATTATTGATATGATATGAAATGTTTATAATTATGTGTTCGTTTGATTTGAAAATTCTGGTAATGATTCGTAACCTTGTTTCGGTGATGAATATGGGTTAGGGGTGTTACATTTATTGGTATCAGAGCTACAGTTTGGTTGATTCTCAAACTGAACGTAGCATTTACAAGTCTAGCTATACATGCCATTATATAACCAGTGATTGTAACACCCTTTACCTGAGTCTAATGCTAGGACAGGTACGAGGCATTATCGGACTTAAACATAATCAATTGTGCAAACCTGAGCCATAAAATTTTATTCAAATCAAAACTATTCAAACACATATATATATTGTCCGTTACATGGACCTATGACTCCCTAAACATACATTGGAGGTGGTTTAGACCTAAATTGAAAACTTTAGTGTAACGCCCCAAAAATCCCGAATCTTCATTTTTGTTATTTTAGATATGGAATGTGTGAATGATTTTTTGGTCAGGTAAATTTTTCTTTAATGTGGGGTAGTTTCCATGAAGCTCTAAATCTGGATTTAGAAGTAGGGAAAAATTTAGTTTAAGTACTAAAAGAACCCTGGCATTGAGTTGCATGGCTCTTAAATAAAAGGAGAAGAAATAGGACACAAGGAAGCAAGTGGTACAGTGGTAAAGTAACACCACTTAGGGAGCTATAGGTGGCATCACTATTATGTAAGGGGATCCAAGGTTCGAGGCCTAGAGTGGTGTTATTTGGGACTTTATTTTTTACATTTTGGAGGGATGGTAGTGGCGCTGGAGTGGACTCTGTAAGGAGTGTTCAGAAGAGAAATTTAAGGTAAGGATAATAGATAAAAAATAGGAGATTGGTGAGTGGAAGCGGTGGAGCCGATTGGGACTATGCGGGAGGCTAGTTTCGACTTTGGGTTTATTTAAGGTTGCCGAATTCCTTTTGAAGGGTTTCCTTTGTTTTGCCAAACAGAGTGCTAGCAAATAGGGTTATAGGTGCCGTTTTCTTCACCTTTCTTCTTTGTTGTTTCTGCTGAATCTTCTCCTCCCAAGTTCTCTTGTCCATCACTCTTTTCTCACTTGTGCTCAAAAGCCGAAAACCATTATTCTTTTGTACCGATTTCTCCTTGTTCTGCCTTTAACTCAATTAGTTATTTTGCTCTTAAGTGGATATCTACACTCCCTCAATCAAAAGCTGATCTATTCCTTGCCCCAAAAGCCGATTGTACCTTCTTTTGTCACCCCCAAATGGATCTTGTCATTCTTAGTTAGAGTTGGCCGAATACTCTTCCTTTTGGAAGGAGAAACCGATTGGTACTTATTGGAGAATTGGATTCAAGCTTGGATCTCTAGATCTCTGCTGAAAAGCTATCCATACGTTTCGGATTTTGGGTAAGTGTTCTTTATTTTGGGTTAAGTTGGCCGCATGGTCTTTCGTGAGGAAAAAAGTGACTTAAGTTGGATGTAAGTCACCTATTATTCTGTCTTTAACGAATAAGATTGATGCAGATATAGGGGATATTCGTGATTAGTAGCTAAGGAAGGGCTATTAGGACTTGTGGCACACGGTAAGTTTATGGTAAGGCTTCGGTTTTTGGTAAATGTTGTGGATTAAGTGCGTGATTAATTGAAGGTTGGTGTTGATTGTAGGTTCGGGGCTAAGGAGAGTGTAACACGTCTCATTTACCATGTGTGTACTTTCACAACAGACACACGAACACTCGTGTGGAGATACTGATACAACAATCAAGGCCAAGAAAGCGATCTCATGGTCTCGGGCCACTTTTTGGTTAACCGGGCCAAATGGGCTAAATGGGCCCAACAGGCTCATGGGCCCAAATAGGAAAAGTTGAATAGTGATAGTAAATGATGAGTTGGTATCGTTGGTTGAATGGTTTGAATATGATTGGGCCTGAGGGACCGTATATTTATGATTGGGCCTAATGGGCCATATAAATATGATTGGGCTTGATGGGCCATATGTAATCTTAGGGGAGGCATGTAGACTTGCTGGGGTTTTATAATAGACTTTAGGCCTAGTTGTGATGGATCCCTAAGCAGCATAAAACTTAACTAATTAATCAAGCATGTCTGTGGACAAGTCGCAAGGCTAGAGTGTGGCAATAGGCATATGCATGTCTTGGATTAGATCTAGTAAGAGCTTGGTACTTAAGTGGTCTTAATGACCTACCTCCTCTTCTCTGGAATCTTACCTAGTGCGTGATGTCTATTCACTTAGGCCAACGAGGACTTGTTGACAAGCCAAAGTTCGTAATTAAAACCCGTACTATTAAGAACTACTGAAATACCCCTAATTCATAAAATTACTGAAATACCGCTGTAGGGTAGGATTACTGAAATACCCCTGTAGGGTAGAAGTACTGAATGAAATGACAGAGATGCCCTCATTGTATAAAGGACTAAAATACCCCTAGGTGCTTTATATGTGGAAATGTGTATGTTGCATTCATGAGATGTATGTTACACTTAGGTGGTTTTGATGGTATATAGGAAGATATGTGAGGATTACATAGTCATTTGACGACTGTAGATCCACCGGAGGCTTAAAGCCTATTATACGATTAGCAGCTTTAATACAACGATTGAGTAGTGCCGCAACCGGTTGGAATGTAGGGATGGGTGGGTTGATATTTATATCCCCACAAGTGTGTAGGGTTGGAAGGGATAATGGAGTGCAGGGTTGGATTGGGGTGGGAGCATTGCATACATGTGATACTGGTGTGATAAGGGCTAAGGCCCAACTGAGGTAATGGTGGTCTAAGGCCCAAGACCACCGATATCAATGTGTTAATTGCATGATGATTTGATTGTCGAGGGTTGTTCACACTGAGTTTCGAAACTCACACCCTCTTTTATTTTTTTCAGGTGACCCTTAGTAGGCGGCTTGATGTAGAAGAAGACTCGGAGGTGGCCACACTGCAAGTTAATTAGAACTTTAAATAGTTTCAAAATTTCTTTACTTTTGGTTATATCTTTTTATTTGGGATGTAATAAGGCCTATCATCTCCGGTACGTATGTAAAGTGGGATTTTTTTTGTCATGGTTACTATTGAATTATGGGTTTTCTTAAAACATAAACATGTTTTCTAAATCAACCTCATTAAATTATTATTTTTCCTAAAAATGGGCTTTTTTCCCAAAATTAAAGTTCTATCGAACTCATCTAAAATTTTATAATAAGTAAAGGTTCAAATGGATTGTATCATTAAACATTTTTCTAGCTTAAGTCTTTCACTATATCGGATTGGTACGAGTTATCCTACTCTGTGACACCATCTGATTCGGCCATAACGTCTGGCCCGGGTTTGGGGTGTTAAATTTAGTGGTATCAGAGCCCGGTTGCAAAGCTCAGGCTGTGAATTGGGCCTTAGATTTTGGTTTTAAAAAAACAAGTTGATCAAAAAGTTTTTACAGGATTTTTGAGGTGTGGCACACTGAGCCTTCGACATCGAGCCAAGTAAGTTTTTTGATTACTGAATTTATATTAAGCTACTGTACTATAGGTAGTTTCGGCTACTTTAAACAGTAGATTTTTATGTAGGAAGAGACTAAAGCCTATAGGAAACTTAAGCTTGGAGTGGATTTATGACTGTGAAAATAGCTTCTAAATTGTTACCTACATAAGACATTTGCTTTAAACAGTGGAACTATGAACTAATTTTATAAAATTTATAATTCAGAAATATGCAAGCAACGATGAGCACTAGAAGGGGTGCAAGAGGCCGTGGCAGAGGCCGTGGAAGCGTTAGGGTTGGGTTATCGGCATTGGGCCATATGCCCAACGTTGGAGTAGAGGAGGCTCTGGCCTCACCCGTAGCTGAAACGAGACCATACGAATGGGATGCTGCTACAGAGGATGCATTATCGTAGGCTATGTTGAGGATTTTAGAAAGGGTTATTGGGCCCAATAATGGTACGAAAAGTAGTGGGTTGATCCCAGAGCAACTTCGAGCTAATGGGGCGGAGTTTTTCAAAGGTGTAGCTGGGGTGGCCCCGAATGTGGCTGAATACTGGTTGGAAGCCACGGAGAGAATAATGGATGACCTGGATTGCACGATGGAGCAAAAGCTGAAAGGGGAAATATCACTACTTAAAGAGGAAGCTTATCAATGGTGGTTGACCGTAAAGGAGGGCAACCAACCGGAGCAGATCACCTGGGAGTTCTCAAATCTACATTTCAAGGGAAGTATATTGGAGCGGGCTATGTGGATGCCCGAAGGAAGGAGTTCTTGAGCCTGACCCAGAGGGACAAATCGGTAGTAGAGTATGAGGCTAAGTTTCTATGCCTTGGTTGTTATGCAAAAGGAATAGTCACAACAGATTATGAGAGTTGCATGCAGTTCGAGGATAGTTTAAGAGACAATCTTAGAGTACTGATAGCTCCATAGAGGAAGCGAGATTTTGCAGCGTTAGTAGAGAAAGCAAAGATAGCAGAGGAAGTAAAACGCACAGAGCGCCTCAATCGAGAGAAGGAAAAAGACAAGAACAAACAGAATGTAAAAGCTATGGGGGTTGAACAGAGGCCTGTGAGGAGGGCCAAAGTGAATGGGCCAGTTAGAGCTATGGCCCCTGTTGCTGTTGCTAATACTGGGATACCACCTTGTGCGGTTTGTGGAAAATGGTATGTGGGTGAGTGTTGGAGGAGAACAGGAGCTTGTTTGAGCTGCAGATCTATGGAGCATAGGATTAGAGAGTGCTCGAGAAGGCCAGATAAAGTGCAAGCCAGTGGCAGAGGTAATTTTTAGCCGTAGAGAGGAGGTCAACAACCGCTAAGTGGCCGTGGACAGGCTAGGGGCGGCAATGGCGCTGAACGCGGACGTGGAGCACCGGGCAAAGGTGTTGGCCAGGTGGAGGCGAGGTAGCCAGCGTTAGTTTATGCTACTCATTGTAAAGAGGATGAAAATGCCCCAGATGTGATAACGGGTACATTCTTTATTCATGAGCTACCTTACATTGGACTAATTGATGTTGGGTCAACACACTCGTACATTGCATGCAACATAACTAAAATTGTGGGTGATATGTTTGAGACTACTAAGAATGAAATTACTGTGTTGAGTCGTTTAGGACAGTCGGTGAATGTTAATAAGTTGTTTAGCGATGTACCATTGGTAGTCCAAGGGCACACTTTCTTAGCAAATTTGATGGAATTGCCATTTGGTGAGTTCGACCTCATCTTAGGCATGGATCGGTTGGTGAGGCACTGGGCAACTCTAGATTGTGCTGCGAAGCGGATGGTGTTGAAAACTGTGGAGGATGAAGAGGTAATGGTGATTGGGGAACAACGGGATTACCTGTCGAACGTAATTTCAGCTTTAAGGCTGAAAAGTTGGTGAAGAAAGGATGTGAAGCTTATTTAGCCTACGTTAGTGATATAGAACCTAAGAGCGTTACTGTTAAGGATTTAAGAACGGTAAAGGAATTCCCTGATGTTTTTCCTGACGAATTGCTTGGTTACATCCCAATAAAGAGGTGAAGTTTGGAATAGAATTATTGCCCGGTACGGCTCCAGTGTCCATCGCTCCTGATAGGATGGCACCAAAAGAGCTGGAGGAGTTGAAAGCTCAGATTCAGGAGCTATTGGACCGCGAGTTTATAAGACCAAGTGTGTCTCTTTGGGGAGCATCGATATTATTTGTGAGGAAGAAAGATGGGTCCATGAGAATGTGTATCGATTATCGGCAGTTAAACAAGCTAACCATCAAGAATAAGTACCGTCTGCCGAGGATAGATGATCTCTTCGATCAATTTAGGGGAGCTTCAGTTTTCTCAAAGATTGATCTGCGATTAGGGTATCAACAACTGAGGGTTAAGGAAGGAGATGTTTATAAGACATGTTTTAGAACTCGTTACGGACATTACGAGTTCCTGGTGATGCCATTTGGGCTAACGAACGCACCTGCTGCTTTCATGGATCTTATGAACTGGGTTTTTTAACCTTATCTAGATCAGTTCGTGGTAGTTTTCATAGATGACATCTTAGTATACTCGGGGACTAAAGATGATCATGATGCACACTTAATGATTGTGTTGCAGATTTTAAGAGAGAATTAACTATATGCTAAGTTTAGAAAGTGCGAATTCTAGCTAAGGGAAGTCACTTTCTTAGGGCATGTGGTCTTAGCTGAGGGGATTAGGGTTGATCCTCAGAAAATTGAAGCAGTGTTGGACTGGAAACCACCTAAGACGGTGTCTAAAATTCAAAGTTTCTTAGGCCTGATGGGGTATTATAGGCAGTTTGTTGAAGGGTTCTCATTAATTGCTACACCCTTGACCAAGCTACTATGGAAGGGGGTGCCGTTTGTGTGGACTGATAAGTAGCAAGAAAGCTTTGAGAAGCTTAAGAAGGTTTTAACGGAGGCCTCTGTTTTGATTCAGCCAGAGCCGGGGAAGGAGTTTACGGTTTATAGTGATGCGTGACACGTGGGCTTGGGCTGTGTCTTGATGTAAGAAGGCAAAGTGGTTGCGTATGTGTCGCGCTAGCTTAAGGCTCACAAGGGGAATTACCCAACCCATGATTTGGAGTTAGTAGCGGTGGTATTCGCGCTTAAGATTTGGAGACATTACTTGTATGGAGAAAAGTACACCATTTATAAGGATCACAAGGGTTTGAAGTATCTCCTAACTCAGAAGAAGTTGAATTGAGGCAACGCAGATAGATTGAGCTACTAAAGGATTATGATTGCACGATCGAATATCACCCAGGCAAAGCAAATGTAGTGGCAGATGCACTAAGCCATAGGGTTATGTTGGACTTGAGGGCTATGTTTGCTTAGTTAAGTTTGTATGACGACGGCAGTCTGTTAGCCAAGTTGCAAGTAAAGCCACTATGGGTTGACCAGATCAAGGTTAAACAGCCATTGGACGAGATTTTAGAGTCTCATTTCAAGCAAGTTGAAAAGAAAGAAATGACAGATTTTGGATTAAATAGCGATGGGTTGCTGTGTTTTCGTGATAGAATTTGTGTACCACAGGATGATGAGCTAAGGAAGTTCATACTACGTGAAGCGCATAGTAGTTCCTATGCTATGCATCCCGGAGGTAACAAGATGTATCGAGATTTACAAGAGCTTTATTGGTGGCTAGGGTTTAAACGCGAGGTTACAGAGTTTGTGGGAAAATGCTTAGTATGTCAGCAAGTGAAAACGGAACACCAGTTACTATCAGGGTTACTCTAGTAGGTTAAGATCCCACTTTGGAAGTGGGAGAGGGTTGCTATGGATTTTGTTTGTGGGTTGCCCCTGATGCCTACTAAGAAGGACTCTGTATGGGTTATTATGGATTGGTTAACTAAGTCTGCCTATTTTATATCGGTTTGCATTGACTACTCATTACAGAAGTTTGCAAGGTTGTATGTGGTAGAGATTGTAAGGTTGCATAGGGTGCCGGTCTCTATTATATCTAATAGAGATACTCGATTTACCTATCACTTTTGGAAAAAGCTACATGAGGCACTGGGCACGAGATTGGATTTTAGTACAGCATTTCACCCTCAGACTGATGATCGGTCAGAGAGGGTAATTCAAGTTATGGAGGATATGTTGAGAGGGTGTGGAATTGAGTTTTAGGGCAGTTGGGAGGATTACTTATTGTTGGCTGAATTTGCATATAATTACAGTTATCAGGCAAGTATTGGAATGGCACCGTATAAAGCACTATATGGGTGAAGATGTCGTACTATGACCTGTTGGACTAAGTTGGGTGAGTGGCGAGTATTGGGTTTGGAGTTAGTGACAGACACTGAAGATAAGGTGAAGCTGATTCGGGATCGGTTGAAAGAGGCACCAGATAGGCAAAAGCCATATGCTGACCTTAAGTGGAGAGAGATTGAGTATGCTGTGGGAGACTTGGTATTTCTCAACGTTTCCCCTTGGAAGAAGGTGTTAAGATTTGGACAGAAGGGCAAGTTAAGCCCTAGATTCATTGGGCCACACCGGGTACTGGAGCGGGTTGGGCCAGTTGCCTATTAGCTAGAGTTACCTTCTGAGCTAAGTTAGATCCACGATGTGTTCCATGTTTCCATGCTAAGGCATTATCACTTGGATCCTTCACTCGTCATGTCAGTCGAGGAAATCGAGGTTAGGCTAGACCTAACTTTCGAGGAGGAACTAATTCAAATAATTGATCAAGATGTTAAGATGCTAAGAAAAAAGTCTGTCCCTGTGGTCAAAGTACTTTGGTGTAACCACAATGCCGAGGAGGCTACATGGGAACCTTAGAAGGCAATGCGATGATAGTACCCTCATCTGTTTCAATTAGGTAAATTTCGAGCACAAAATTCGTTAAGGGGGTAGAGTTGTAATGCCCCAAAAATCCTAAACCTTCATTTTTGTTATTTTAGATATGGCATGTGTGAATGTTTTTCTGGTTAGGTAAATTTTTCTTTAATGTGGGGTAGTTTCCATGAAGCTCTAAACCTGAATATAGAAGTAGGGAAAAATTTAGTTTAAGGACTAAAAGAACCCTGGCATTGAGTTGCATGGCTGTTAAATAAAAGGAGAAGAAATAGGACATAAGGAAGCAAGTAGTACAGTGGTAAAGTAGTGCCATTTAGGGAGCTATAAGTTGCATCACTATTATGTAAAGGGATCCAATGTTCGAGGCCTAGAGTGGTGTTATTTGGGACTTTATTTTTTGCATTTTGAAGGGATGGTAGTGGCGCTGAAGTGGACTCTATAAGGAGTGTTCAGAAGAGAAATTTAAGGTAAGGATAATAGAGAAAAAATAAGAGATTGGTGAGTAAAAGAGGTGGAGCCGATTGGGACTATGGGGGAGGCTAGTTTTGGCTTTGGGTTTATTTAAGGGTGCCGAATTCCCTTTGAAGGGTTTTTTTTGTTTTTCCAAATCGAGTGTTAGCAAATAGGGTTATAGGTGCCATTTTCTTCACCTTTCTTCTTTGTTGTTTCTACCGAACCTTCTCCTCCCAAGTTCTTTTGTCCATCACTCTTTTCTCACTTGTGTTCAAAAGCTGAAAACCTTTGTTCTTTTATGCCGATTTCTCCTTGTTCTACCTTTAACTCAATCAGTTATTTCGCTCTTAAGTGGATATTTACACTCCCTGAATCAAAAGCTGATCTATTCCTTGCCCCAAAAGCCGATTGTACCTTTTGTTGTCGCCCTAAATAGATCTTGTCATTCTTAGTTAGTGTTGGCCGAATACTCTTTCTTTTGGGAGGAGAAACCAATTGGTATTTATTGGAGAATTGGACTCAAGCTTGGATCTCCAGATCTCTGCCGAAAAGCTATCTATACATTTCGGATTTTGGGTAAGTGTTCTTTATTTTGGGTTATGTTGGCCGAATGGTCTTTGGTGAGGAAAAGGGTGACTTAAGTTGGATGTAAGTCACCTATTATTTTGTCTTTAACGATTAAGATTGATGCAGATCTAGGGGATATTCGTGATTAGTAGCTAAAGAAGGGCTATTAGGACTTGTGGCACACGGTAAGGGTATGGTAAGGCTTCAGTTTTTGGTAAATGTTATGGATTAAGAGCGTGATTAATTGAAGGTTAGTGTTGATTGTAGGTTCGAGGCTAAGGAGAGTGTAACACGACTCATTTACCAGGTGTGTACTTTCATAGCAGACACGACAAATTGGCAAAAGCTGAAATACCGACAAGCTGAAATGCCAAAAAGCTGAAAAGCTAAAAGGTTGGCACTGGCAACCACACGAGTGTGTGAACGCTCGTGTGGAGATACCGATACGAAAATTGGGGCCAAGAGAGTGATCTCATGGTCTCGGGCCACTGTTTGGTTAACCGGGCCAAATGGGCTAAATGGGCCCGACAGGCTCGTGGGCCGAAATGGGCAAAAGTTGAATAGTGATAGTAAATGATGAGTTGGTATCGTTGGTTGAATGGTTTGAATATGATTGGGCCTGATGGGCAGTATATTTGTGATTGAGCCTAATGGGCCATATAAATATGATTGGGCTTGATGGGCCATGTGTAATTGTAGGGGAGGCATGTAGACTTGCTAGGGTTTTATAATGAACTTTAGGCCTAGTTCTGATGGATCCCTACGCAGTATAAAACTTAACTTGTAACACCCCTTGACCCATTTCCGTTGCAGGAGAGTCGAGAGGTATCACCGACCATGATTTTTAGAACTCATAAACGGATCGATAATCGCAGCTAACCATTTCTTTTAAACCATCTTTGCCTAAATTTTATCCGCTACGATTCCTATGGTAAAAATTTTAGCGAAGTCCAGAGAGTAATGTAACTCACAGCAAACTATCATGCAGAACCTCAAACTAGGGTGCCCAAAGTTATTGTTATACACATTTAAGCCATTCGCTTTTCATAGACATAAACATCAAAATATGACATACTTTCGAGTCCAGTTTGCAACACATAACTTCACTACCATTCACATACATCATACACGACTTAACATCTTAGAAACAAGAATCAAATACTTAGATAAGCCATTTTCGCATGGCCGAACTTAATTACACATCAAAAGATATTCATTAAGTAACAATGTGTCATGCCTATACATGCCATTTCAAAAGTTTAGTTACCAATACCAAAAGATGCTTGGATAGTGTGGATGACTTTGATCGCGCAAGTTCCTGAGACCGTAGCCGTACCGAAATCTATAAAACAGATAAACCAAAGGAACGAAGTAAGCATTTACATGCTTAGTAAGATTTAAGAATTTAACGCATCCAAGTTTAATCATTCATTCATTCATTCATTCATTCAAGCTAAAAACCTTTTTAAAAGACCAAACATCTATATGACAAAATGGGCTATCATCATATATACATAACCTAGTTATTTTCTCGAAGCCGAAATTCATATCTTATAATTTCAAATAATAATCGGCGTATTTCAACACAATTTTCATGGCAAAATCTAAACAAATTCCATTTCATAACGAGTGTGAATGCATACCTGATTTACTTAAGGAAGTGAATACTTTTATTTGAGATGATTTCAACATAGCACCCATTTTAGCACTGTTACCTTTGGGTTTAAACCGAATAAACTCTAGCCTCGAGGCTCTTCGGGCTTGACCCGGGTGTAACTTTGGCATAAGTGCCCTTCGGGACTCAACCCGGATATAACTCCAGCTCAGAGGCTCTTCGGGACTCAGCTCGGATATTTCCATGGCCCAAGGGCCCTTCGGAACATGGTCCGGACATCTCGTTGGCGCTAAGGTCCTTCGGGGCTTATCCCGGATTTTACACTGAGATTTTATATAACAGATCTATCACACATTTGTTTTCAACTTGGCATTAAATTGCCTATCACTTCCATTAACACATAGCACCATATGTCCACTAAATGCTTTGCTTGTACGTACCTAAATATTTTCATATCAAATCAATGCACATCAAACTTTATTTCATATATACAATCGGCTCTGTTGCCATTTTCTTCCCGAATTTTATGATAACCAATACCAATATAAGTAACCTAGACTTATTCATCATGCTTAATCGGATAATAGGCTAAATTTCGTTACTTAAATCTTACCTCGTGCCTCACTAAGTATGTACCGGTCGACTATTCCGTAACCTTTGCCTTTCCCTTGTCCGATGCTGCCCCTTTAAGCTCTTGAGCTAAATTAAACAATTTAATTTATATTAAACCGTATTTATTCAACTCATTTGATCAATTCTCTTTCACTTAACACAAAAAGCACATATGTAACATTTTCCACATACATTCAGCTCGATTCATATACACTATTAGTCACAATTAAACATCCTTAACCCACATATACATAAACTTCAAACACTCCACAAATAAACATTTTTAACAGCATACCATTACCTCATTGCCGATTGCTTTAATGATTCAAATCAAAATATCTCAATTATCTAATTAACAAAGGTGACTAAAGACTTTATTTCCTCTTTTTTTTTTAAACATTCATAACACCATTTTAAAACATATAAATCTTATAGCCGAATGTTTCAAACTTATTTAGATTATCCCTCAATCTATCACGATCAAGCAAAGGACTTATTCTTGCATCATAAGCACATTCGGTCATTCAAATAGAACAACCAAGTCAAAATTCAAGGTCCTACTAATTTCATATCGAGTGTCTCTATTTAAACACATATACACACATAATGCACATTCACATTTTACCTTAACCAAAACCCGATTTAATTTGCACTATGATTTTAACTAAATATTCAAACCAATTTCAAATGTTCAACCAGATATAATCGGGTGTCTTACTAACTTATTAAGTCGCAAAAATTAATAATTTACTAATTCATTTCACTCACAATTTCCCTTGTAGCAAATTCCATGAAAATTCAATGAGAAACATATCAATTTTTCCAAAACATTTCTCAATTCAAAAATCGGCCATTCGTGAGTAAAATTACTCACAATTTAGCTATTTCTAAACTAATATATAATTTGCATGGGAACACCTATAATTTAGTTCGAGTATCAACTAAACTCCATATTTTATTAATACATGGAATACATCTATATTAGAATCTCAATGGCCGAATACTCAAGGAAATATTTAGCTCAATGTTCAACTTACTAACTGAACTCCCTATACTAAATAACATCTCTATATGCACAACTCACCGATTTAAGCTTCAACAATACCCATTACAACTCAAAACATGAGAACAACCCACATTTCAAAATTCACTCACAAGGCCGAAAGCATATACCATCACCAACCTCAAAATTTCCATATGGGTAATGTTAAGGACACAAAAATGACTCTAATATCATAAATTTTTACTCAAAACAACATTAATACATACCTTTATAATCAAAAGAGGGTGCCGAAAGCTTTAGGGATATCTTTCCCTTTTCTTTCACCTAGTTTCGGCTAGAAGAAGAAAGATGAACAAAATTTCTTTTCCCCATTTTTTTTTTCATTATTTAATTACTTTTAATTATCAAAAATAAAATATACATAAAATTTAACCAAAGAAATTTATGCTTAGTGCACCCCATCATATCATGGCCGGCCACTCACCTTAAAAAGGTGAATTTAACATGCAAATCGATGTTTTTGTTATTATTAAGAAATTACTCTTCTTCAATTTAGCCATGCCTAAATTAATTCTTTCCATCTAAGTCCTTTTAATTAATACACATGCTATTTGGAAAAAATCATGGCACACAAATGCATACATGTAATGTTCACCTATTTTGGACTTGAAATATTAAACATCAAAACTTCCTTGACTCGGTTTAGTGGTCTCGAAACCACTTCCTGACTAAGGTCCAAATACGACTGTCACAACACTAATTAATCAAGCATGTCTGTGGACAAGTCGCAGGGTTAGAGTGTGGCAATGGGCATATGCATGTCTAGGATTGGATCTAGTGAGAGCTTGGTACTTAAGTGGTCTTAATGACCCACCTCCTCTTCTCTGGAATCCTACCTGGTGTGTAGTGTCTATTCACTTGGGTCAATAAGGACTAGTTGACGAGCCAAAGTTCGTAATTAAAACCCGTACTATTAAGAATTACTGAAATACCCCTAATTCGTAAAATTTTCGAAATACCCTTATAAAGTAGGATTACTGAAATACCCCTGTAGGGTAGAAGTACTGAATGAAATGACAGAGATGCCCTCATTGTATAAAGGACTAAAATACCCCTAGGTGCTTTATATGTGGAAATGTGTATATTGCATTCATGAGATGTATGTTGCACTTGGGTGGGTTTAATGGTACGGAGGAAGATATGTGAGGATCGCATAGTTGCTTGACGACTGCGGATCTACGAGAGCTTAAAGCCCATTATATGGTTAACAGCTTTGCTGCAACAATTGAGTAGTGCCACAACCGGTGCTACCATTAGAGTGTAGGGATAGTGGGTTGATATTTATATCCCCACAGGAGTGTAGGGTTGGAAGGGATAATGGAGTGCAGGGTTGGATTGGAATGGGAGCATTGCATACATGTGAGACTGGTGTGATAAAGGCTAAGGCCCAACTAAGGTCATGGTGGGCTAAGGCCCAAGACCACCGATATTGATAAGGCTCAGGCCCAATGTGTTAATTGTATGATGATTTGATTATCGAGAGTTGTACACACTGAGTTTTGAAACTCACACCCTCTTTTATTTTTTTTCATGTGACCCTTAGTAGGTGGCTCGACGTAGAAGAAGACTCGGAGGTGGCCACACTGTAAGTTAATTAGAATTTTTTATAGTTTCAAAATTTCTTTACTTTTGGTTATATCTTTTTATTTGGGATGTAATAAGGCCTATCATCTCCGGTACGAATGTAAATTGGGATTTTTTTTTAGTCATGGTTACTGTTGAATTATGGGTTTTTCTTAAAACATAAACATGTTTTCTAAATCAACCTCATTAAATTATTATTTTTCCTAAAAATGGGCTTTTCTCCCAAAATTAAAGTTCTAACAAACTCACCTAAACTTTTATAATAAGCAAAGGTTCAAATGGATTGTATCATTAAACATTTTTCTAGCTTAAGTCTTTCACTGTATCGGATTGGTGCGAGTTACCCTGCTATGTGGCACAACCTGATTCGGCCATAATGTTTGGGCCGGGTTTGGGGTGTTGCATTTAGGACATTTAAAAATTTCCATGTTTTAGAGAGTCACACACCCATATGAGTAGGCAGTGTGGCCACACACGCCCGTGTAGTTTGAGACATGCACATGTCCTCATCCCGTGTAACTCTCTGTTTATGACATCGGCAACAAAATAAGGTCACATGGCCAAGTCACACGCCCGTGTGCTAGGCCATGTGGTGGATTTAATTTTCAGATTTATGGTGTAGGCTTCACATGCCCTGGGTACATGCCCGTGTTCCACCATGCTGTCCACACGGTTGAGACACACGCCCGTGTCTCTACCCGTGTGTCGCACACTAGGCATTCTGTTTCTCGAAATTAAGTTGCAGGGGACACATGGCCTGTTCACATTTCCATGGGGATGGCCATGTGTCACACACGACCTAGACACATGCCCATGTGTCTACCCATGTGGATAATGTATAGGCTATTTGCCAAGCCTATTGCTATCCAGAAACTCATAAACAGTTATACCAATTCAAAGACACAAATCATAGCATACTTAAGCAACCAAACATCCATGATTATCAACTCAAATCATGCAAGTGCCATATCTATGCAATGCATCACCATATGATTATACTTATAATCAACATTAACCAATTTCAAATTGCCTTATACAAAAAAAATCACTTAACTAATATGAGCCAATATCATTAGCCCAATCACTATGACACATATAAAAAATGACCAAGTCCCTATACTTCTAAAATATCAAAATAACAAATACTCCAAAATAAAGCCTTGATAGTGTGATGTGAACTCTGATGATTCTCAATCCCCGAGCTAGCTTGGTGACACTATAAAACAATGAAAAGAAAAGAGGAGTAAGCTATATAGCTTAGTAAGTTTATATGCAAATAATAAACATCATATTTATAACTTAACCATACAAAATCCATAATGGAAATTGGTATGAACATTACTAAACTCTCATAGCCATTTCTTACCCAATCATAACCTTAACATAAGAGGCTTACTAGACATCACATTTTAACTCATTGCTATTCTTCCATTTAATAGTCATATGAACTTCGTACGTACCTGTATTGCTTACTTAGCATGTACTTTCATTCTCGTTTAGACTAGGCCGGTTGAACCATTCGGAATCACTAAGATACTCAGTAGTCATACATAGGTCATACAATGCCATATCTAGATATGGTCTTACATGCAATTCAATATCGATGTCAATAGCCCAGCTATGGTCTTACACGAAAACTCAATCGATGCCATGTCCTGGACATGGTCTTACACGAAATCTCGTACTGACGCCATGTCCCAGACATGGTCTTACACGTACTACCATTCTGATACATATCCCCGATATGGTCTTACACGGGAACACATCTCAATAGCCTCAATTATTATGACCCTTGTATCCTGTAATGTTCCGAAGGTTCGTACCGAACTTCCACACTTACCGAATTATCGTATATCTCATTCATGTAATTAAACTCATCCATATAGTCAATTACACAAATTCAAGCAAAAATTACACATTTAACATAATATAACAATGTATTATTTACACATAAACTTACCTCGGGACAAAAATAGCCAATATTTGCGATTTAGTCCACAATCTTGGTCTTTCCCTGAACTAGGTCAGAAACTCGTCTTTCTTGATCTATAATAACAAATTTAGCTCATTTAGTAATCACATTATTCAATTTGATCTATAAATCACATTATGACAAATATACAAATTTGCCCCTAAATTTTCACTTATTTATACTTTAGTCCCTAGGCTCGTAAAATGAAATGTATTCTTTTTCATTGTTACCCAAGCCTAGCCGAAACTATATCATGCTTATAATAGCCCACTTTTTCTTTCAAATTAGATTTTCACTACTTATTTTACAACTTTTGCAATTAGGTCCTTTTTGACCTTTTCACCGAAAATCACTTAGCAAAAGTCGTTTATTACACAACAAACTTTTATAATCTACCATGAAACATCAAAACACATGCATGTCACACATGGGTAAATTTTTGAACATGAACCCGAGCTCAAACAAATGGTAGAAATAGGTAAATTGGGTTACGAGGACTTCAAAAACGTAAAGAGCATTAAAAACAGGTCAAGGATGCACTTACTATCAAGCTTGAAAGTTGAAGAAACCCTAGCTATAAAGAGCTTAAGAATTTCGGCTATAGCTTGGAGAAGATGGACAAATTTTTGCTTTATTTTCCCTTTTTATTCTTTTATTAACCAAATGACCAAAATGCCCTTTTGGCCTTTCTTTGAAAATTTACCCTTCCATGTCCATTTTTTACCATCGTGAAATATAATGGTCTAAATAGTAAATAAGGACATCTAATTTACAATTTCATTTCAATTAATCCCCCAATGCTTCTAGAACACATATTTTGCACTTTTTTTGCAATTTAGTTCTAATAGTCAAATTGGACCTACTATCGATAAAATTTTGTAACGAAACTTTCACATATGCGTTCAATTATACTATAAACCTTGAAACTTTATCAGAATAAAATTTTCAACTTCAGATTCGTGGTCCCAAAACCACTGTTCCTAGTTGGCCCTAAATTGGGCTGTTCCAACTCTCCCCCTCTTAGGGATTTTCATCCCAAAAAATCTTACTGGAAAAGAGGTTTGGGTACTATTTTCTTGTAACACCCCAAACTCGGCCAAGACATTATGACCAGATCTGGTGTGTCACATAGATGCAATGACCAAGACCCAAAACCGATCTTGTAAATAGAAGCTTAGTTTTAAGTTTAAAACCCATATTTTGCTTTTCAAAAATTGATGAAGTTAAAATCACACCATACTTGTTACAAGAGAAAAGTTCAGAATTTTCATTATTAAAGTTTTAGAACCAATTGTTAGAGAAATAATTGCCAAATCAATTTTTATTGATCCCTTAATTTAAATAAAAACCACAGAAGCCTTTTACAGAAATTCTTAAGATTGAAATCGCATGTTTTTCATGAAAACGTTTTTTAATTTTGAAAACTCGGTTTACCTACTCTAGCAGTTTAAAAACCATAAGCAAAACCCAAACATAAGCAAATTAAAATCCAATGGCCTTATTACAAAGCATAAACCCAAATATCAAAGATTAATATGAATAAATCCAAAACTAAGCAGAGTTCGCATGGCCACCTTCGAGTCCCTCGCGGCTCCAAATCGTCTAAGGTTGGGATTACCTTTACAGATAACAAAAAGGGGTGAGTTTGTGAAAACTCAATGTGTAATCCCTTGTAATACAAACAGTCAGATATATAGTGCAGAAATAGACTAGGCTTGAGCCAATCACAGGGACAGTGTCCGATGGGCCTTAGCCCATTACAGAATCAGGTGCGCCTTAAGCCCAATAAGACTCAGTATCAGATGTAGGTATGCAGACAGAAAACCAATGCAATCCAACAAATACACCGCCCGTACCAACCAGCACACCATGCGGGGATTAAATCGACCCACCCAGCCAACACATCAAGCATAGCACCAATTGCGGCACCAAGTCAACAGAACAGCTCAAAGTCGTAGACAGAATAGCTAAAAGCCGTTAGTATCGTAGCAATGCTGCCAAATATTAGAATAGCTTGAAGCCATAAGCAGAAAGGCTATAAGCCTTGAACAAAATAGCTATAAACTGTACACTTCCTCCGTCAATATCAACCCAACCCCATGCAGGATGACATGTCATAGCAATATACGTGAATGTAGGATGCCATTCTCGGTATCAAACAAATAAAAAAATACATGCATCAGTCAGATTACCACTAGAGATGTAACAATCATTTCATCAGTTAGGGGAAAAACGATAATTTTAAACCTACAAGGGTGTTTCGGTAACTTTACCAATATTGGGGTCCCGATACAGATAACATCCCTTCAGAAGGTTTACCGTCATCTTGCATGACTTAAGTAACCTAAATAGACATAATAGTGCAATTGGGCCTAAAACCCATATTGGGCCCAAAACCCATATTGGGCCCAAGTGGGCCCATATGCTCGTGTGGCCCATTCAGTCCAGATTTACATACGGTATTGTGAGCCTCATATACCAATCTATTAATGGTCACTACCGAGTATTCTGCCAATGCGAGCTCACAGGCCTATTAGGCCCATTTTGGCCCATCCAGGCCCATAACAACCTGAGTACAAGTTATCGCGCACGATGGCCTCTATAGTCCAATGCCCACAATTTATGGGCTCGACTTGCCCCACAAGCATTTACACACCCTTAAGAACTTGGATGCTGACATTTCAGCATTTCAACTTTTCGGCTGTTGCCGATCTGCTCTATAGTAGGGTGTGGTTACACACCTGTAATGATATTGTTGTCACACCCTTTCTGAAATCAACACACCAATCTACAAACCCCAGATCCTCCTTGTTCTCCCCCTAACGATCCCAAAAATTTAACCTTAACCGAAACAATTAATCGATTTATCAAAACCATAACCTTTAATTAAGTAACAAACGAATAATACCTAAGGTACTTACCACGAGTGATAGAGAATAATCGGCCTAAATCCCCCTTAACTATCGAAATCACACCCCTAGTAACAGTCGATAATCATAGAGTAAAACGAAATAGCCATTAAGGTGAAATGAGAGTGAAAGAGCAGGATACAAACGGTTCATAGAAGAATAAGAAATCGCAACCCTAAGAAAAGAAGAACTAACCAGTTATTCGGCCTAGACTCCAACTATGTGTTGCCCCAAAATCAAAGAGCTATTCAGCTTTAGCAAGAGATAGTTGTACAATTGAAAGTAGAGGAAAAGAAGATGAGTAAGAGGAAGAGATGATCAGCTTAGAGAAGAAGAGAAAATGAAGTAGAAAGAACGATAAAGAGGAAATAAGAAAAGGAAAGTGAACAGGAAAAATGAGATATGAAATTCGGTGTAAGCAAAATAAGAGGAGGACAAATGAGGTTCTGCCAAGCACCAAATCAAAAGGGTTGAAGGTGAAGGAAGCCAGTTTGATTAAGAATTTGAAAGAGAAAATTTCGAGAAGGAGAGAATAATGCTTAATTCGGTTTGGAAGAAGAGAAGTAGAGAAAGTGCAAAGGGGATGCGTAGAAGAATAGGAATGCTATTAAGGAAAATGACACTTACAAGCTTGGTTTTCGACAAAGTGACCAAAAGAGATTGGCTTCCAAAAAAGTATTCATATCACCCAAACAAAAAGAGGAAAAGATTAAATGCCACATCCCCCAAAAAGAGCCAAAACCCAATCGGCACTTAGGCACTCAAAATGTCGAAAAATGCAAATTTTTAAGACCCTGTAGCCTGAATTGCCTAATCAACACCCCTCATTCGGCTACCACACTACCTCAAGCTCAACTCCCTAATTTCCTCCCCAGATTACTCCTTGATTCACTCCAACCATTCATTCAAATTCAAATTCAAACACCAACCACTATGACCAAGTCAATTCCCTTCTTTTACCAAGTCTTCAACCAACTCTAAGTGTTTGAATCCAAATCCATCACTTACCAAGCCCATGTAGCAAAATAAATATATTTTGCTTACAAGGGGATTTGAACTCCAGCTCTCCCCTTTGCTTATGATGCCACAAGCCACTCCAGTACAAGCACCCTTGTGTCATGAAACAACAACATTTAATTATAACCCTACATGCCAACGTCCAGATTCAATTAAGGCAAAAATTAAAAATTTTGCCAAAGTCCTATCTTGACCTCAGGCTTTCTAAAAACCCCTAATCACACCCAAACTACCTAGTCAACATGCCAAACATGCATTTATGCCATCTCATGTAAAAATTACACTCCCAAACCCTAGGCCCGATTCTTCTAGGCCCAAAGATTTGGGGCGTTACATTTCTACCACCCTTAAAGAAATTTCGTCCTTGAAATTTTAAACTATCTGAGCAAACGCTTAGCTCAATCTACACCACTACGCTTCCGCCGCACACTCTAGTTCTAATTCTGAATTGAATATAAGAACACTATGGATAGAGTACGTACCAGTATTCACATCTGGAGCGTCTATATCCTCTCGGCGACATGCTGCATAGACCAAAGCTGGTTGTCTTGCTTCAGCTTGACCAACACCTCTGCCTGGTGCTTCCCGGCCCAAACTGTTTGCACCCCTGGCTTGATCACAGCCTCTTGGCGGTTGCTGACCACCTCTCGCTGGCTGAGCACAACCCTGTCCATCAGCTTGCATCTATTCAGGCCTTTATGGATAATTTCTTATAAAGTGTTCCACTGATCTGCACCTAAAACACGTCCCAGCTCTTTTTTGACTCTAACCCTGATGATAGCTTCCACAGCTCGCATAAGGTCGTGCTCCAGTAATAGCAACAGGGGTCCTAACTCGAACTGGCCCTTCCATTCTGGCTTTTTTTAGTCCTTTGATCAGAATTGGAGGACTCTGAATCCCTCTTATCTCTGCCCCTATCCTTTTCCCAATTCTGGCATTCCAGCTTTACCACTTCAGCAATCTTAGCTTTCTCTACTAACGGGGCAAATTCTCGCTCCCTCTGTGGAGTTATCAACACTCGTAGGCTATCCTTGAGGCCATTCTCAAGCCAAATATAGCGCTCGTATTCCGTTGCTACTATTCCTTAGGCATATCGGCTAAGTCACAAAAATTCTACCTCGTACTAAGCCACAGATCTGTCGTTTTGGACCAAATTCAGAAATTTCTTCCTACGAGCATCGACATAGCTGGCACTCACATACTTCCCTTAAAATGCAAACTTGAAAAATTCCCAGGTTATACAGTCTGATGGGGTACCCTCTTTTATCGTAAGCCACCACTGATAGGCTTCATCTCTCAGTAGGGACACAGCACCCTTCAAATTTTGTTTCGGTGTACAATCGAGGTCATCCATAATTCTTTTGGTGGCCTCCAACCAGTATTCTGCCACACTAGGGGCCACCCCTGAAACTTCACTAAAGATCTCTACTCCATTTGACCGGAGTCGTTCTATAACTGACCCACGGCCCATAGTAACAGTATTCGACCCAACAGTACTAGTAACCCTTTCTAGAATCCTCAGTATTGCTTGGGACAATGCATCCTCCCCTACTGGTTGATCGAATGACCCCGTCTCAGCTACCAGTGAAGCCGATGCTTCCCTCGTCTCTTCGTTAGGCATGTGCCCTAATGCTAATGATCCAGCTCTAGCACCTCTAAGGCCTCTGTCGTGGCCTCTTGTACACTTTCTAGTGCTCATTTCCTCTTTGCGTATTTTCTGAATTATGAATTTTATGCAATTTAGTTACAATTTTAGTAATTAAAGCAGATGTTTTATGAGAGAAGTAATTTAGAGTTGTTTTCACAATCACAGACACACTATAGTTTTAGTTTCCTAGGATTTTCAATTTACTCTAACTATGGAGTTTCAGGGTAGTGCTACTATCTTAGTAGTTTCCCAGTATAACATTTCAATCTATAACAGTAAATAGAGTCAGAGAACTTACGGATTTGGTGTCGGAGACTCGGTGTGCCACACTTTTTAGAATCATACCTTAAAACACTTTACATATTTAGAAACAACCTTTTGAAATACAAAATTTTGAAAACTTATTCCACAGCCGAGTTTTGCAACTTGGCTCTAATACCACTAAATGTAAAACCCCAAACCTGGCCTAGATGTTACGGCCAGATTCGGTGTGTCACATAGATGCAACAACCAAGACCCAAAACCGATCTTGCAAATAGAAGCTTAGTTCTAACCCATATATTTTTTCAAAAATTGATGAAGTTAAAATCAATCCATACTTGTTTTAAGAGAAAAGTTCATAATTTTCATTATTAAATTTTTAGAACCAATTGTTAGAAAAATAATTGCCAAATCAATTTTTATTGATACTTTAATTTGAATAAAAACTACGGAAGCCTTTTATAGAAATTCCTAAGATTGAAATCGTGTGTTTTTCATGAAAGCGTTTGTTAATTCTGAAAACTCGGTTTACCAACTTTAGTAGTTTAAAAACAATAAGCAAAACCCAAAGATAAGCAAATTAAAATCTAATGGCTTTATTACAAAGCATAAACCCAAATACCAAAAATTAATATGAATAAATCCAAAACTAAGCAGAGTTTACATGGCCATCTCCGAGTCCCTCACGGCTCCAAATCGTCTAAGGCTTGGATTACTTGTACAGATCTTGGATTACTTGTACAGATAACAGAAAAGGGTAAGTTTGTGAAAACTCAGTGTGTAATCCCTTGTAATACAAACAGTCAGATATATAATGCAGAAACAGACTGGGCCTAAGCCCATCACAGGAACAGTGTCAGGTGGGCCTTAGCCCATTACAGAATCATGTGGGCCTTAAGCCCAATACAGAATCAGTATCAGATGCAGGTATGCAGATAAAAAACCAACGCAATCCAACCAATACATTGCCTGTACCAACTAGCACACCATACGGGGATTAAATTGACCCACCAAGCCAACACACCAAGCTTAGCACCGGTTGCGGCACCAAGTCAACAGAACAGCTCAAAGCCGTAGACAGAACAACTAAAAGCTGTAAGTATCATAGCAATGCTGCCAAATATAAGAATGGCTAGAAGCCATAAGTAGAAAGGCTATAAGCCTTGAACAGAATGACTATAAACTATACACTTCCTCCGTCAATATCAACCCAACCCCATGCAAAAGGACATGTCATAGCAATATACGTGAATGTAGGACGTCATGCTCGGTATCAAACAAATAACAAACATACATACATCAGTCGAATTACCACTAGAGATGTAACGGTCATTTCGTCAGTCAGGGGAAAAACGGTAATTTTAAACCTACAAGGGTATTTCGGTAACATTACCAATATTGGGGTCTCGGTACAGATAACATCCCTTTAGAAGGTTTACCATCGTCTCACATGACTTAAGTAACCTAACCAGACATAATAGTGCAATGGGGCCCAAAACCCATATTGGGCCCAAGTGGGCCCATACGCTCGTGTGGCCCATTCAGTCTAGATTCAGATACGGCATTATGAGCCTCATATTCCAATCTATCAATGATCACTTACTGAGTATTCTGCCAGTGCAGGCTCACAGGCCTATTGGGCTTATTTTGGCCCATCGAGGCCCATAACGACCTGAGTGCACGTCTTTGCGCAGGATGGCCTCTACAGTCCAATGCCCACAATTTGTGGGCTCGACTTGCCCCACAAGATTTTGCACGCCTATAAGACCTCGAATGCCGATGTTTCAGCTTTTTAGCTTTTTCCAATTTGCTCTATAGTAGGGTGCGGTTACACACCTGTAAAGATATTGTTGTCGCACCCATTCTGAAATCAACACACCAATCTAAAAACGCCTGATCCTCCTTGTTCTCCGCCCAATGATTCCAAAAATTTAACCTTAATTGAAATAATTAATCGATTTATCAAAACCATAACCCTTAATTAAGTAACAGACAAATAATAATACCTAAGGTACTTACCACGAGTGACAGAGAATAATTGGCCTAAATCCCCATTGACTACAGAAATCACACCCCTCGTAACAGTCGATAATCATAGAGTAAAACGAAATAGCCGTTAAGGTGAAACAAGAATGAAAGAGTAGGATACAAACTACTCAAAAAAGAATAAGAAATCGCAACCTTGAGAAAAGAAGAACTAACCAGTTATTCGGCCTAGACTCTAACTATGCGTTGCCCCAAAATGAAAGAGCTATTCGGCTTTAGCAAGAGAAAGTTGCACAACCGAAAGTAGAGGAAAAGAAGATGAATAAGTGGAAGAGATGATTCGCTCAAAGAAAAAGAGAAAATGAAGTAGAAAGAACGATGAAGAAGAAATAAGAAAAGGAAAGTGAACAAGAGAAAGGAGATGTGAAATTCAGTCTAAGCAAAATAAGAAGAGGATAAACGAGGTTCAGCCAAGCACCAAATCAAAAGGGTTGAAGGTTCAGTTTGATTAAGAAGTTGAAAGAGAAATTTTTGAAAAGGAGAGAATGATGCTTAATTTGCTTTGGTAGAAGAGAAGTAGAGAAAGAGTAGAGGGGATGCGTAGAAGAATAGGAATGCTATCAAGGAAAATGACACTTATAAGCTTGGTTTTCTGCAAAGTGACCAAAAGAGATTGGATTCCGAAAAAGTATTCATATCACCCAAACAAAAAGAGGAAAAGAATAAATGCCACAACCCCCAAAAAGAGCCAAAACCCAATCGGCACTTAGGCACTCAAAATACCGAAAATGCAAATTCCCAAGACCCTCCAACCGAAATTACCTAATCAACACCCCCTATTCAGCTATCGTACTACCTCAAGCTCAACTCCCTGATTTTCTCCCTAGATTACTCCTTGATTCACTCCAACCATTCATTCAAATTCAAATTCAAACACCAACCACTATGACCAAGTCAATTCCCTTCTTTTACTAAGTCTTCAACCAACTCCAATTGTTTGAATCCAAACCCATCACTTACCAACCCCAAGTAGCAAAATAAATATATTTTACTTGCAAGGGGATTTGAACTGCAACTCTCCCCATTGCTTATGACGCCACAAGCCACTCCACCACAAACACCCTTGTGTCATGAAACAACAGCATTTAATTATAACCCTACATGCCAACATCTAGATTCATTTAAGGCAAAAATTAAAAATTTTGTCAAGGTCCTATCTTGACCCCAGGCTTTCTAAAAACCCCCAGTCACACCCAAACTACCTAGCCAACATGCCAAACATGCATTTATGCCATCTCATGTAAAAATTACACTCCTAAACCCTATGCCCAATTCTTCTAGGCCCAAAGATTTGGGGCATTACATTTCTCATGGCTTCCTCGGGTTCTCACATAGCATCTTCTACCCCATGTCTTTGCCACAACACTTTTACTAGGGCTATACTTTTATTCCTCAATTGTTTGACTTCCTAAGCCAAAATCTTAATCGGTTCTTCATCATATTTCATATCCGATTGAATCTCAACTTCTGTCAAAGAAATCATATGCGAAGGATCGGAACAATATTGTTGCAACATTGGCACATAAAACACATTGTGAATCCTTTCCAACTCTATCAGTAAAGCTAACCGATATGCTACTGGCCCTATTCTTTCAATAACTTCATATGGACCAATAAAATGTGGACTCAACTTGCCTTTACGACCAAATCTCAAAATCTTCTCCCATAAAGATACTTTCAGAAACACTTAATCACCAATCTGAAACTCGATCTCTTTTCTTTTCAAATCTGTGTATGACTTCTGCTGATATGAAGTGGCTTTCAAATAATCATGGATTAGTTTCACTTTTTCTTCTATTTCCTTAATGAGATCAACTCGTGAATTTGTCTCTCCCTGAGCTCAGTCCAATACAGAGGAGTCCGACACTTATGGCCATACAATGCCTCAAGAACACAACACCGAAGCATGTCTTCGAGAATCTAAATTACTCTCTCAGACTGACCGTCGATTTACGGATGGAAAGCAGTACTAAAATTTAATTCGTACCTAAAGATTCTTGCAACTTTTTTCCAAAACCACGATGTGAACCTTGGATCTTTATCTGAAATAATCGACATAGGTACTCTGTGAAGTCTCACGATCTCAGAAATATACAAGTCAGCTAACTTGTCAAGTGAGTAGTCGGTACATATTGGTATAAAATGAGCTGACTTAGTTAGTCTATCAACAACAACCCATACGTCATCTTTCTTCCTTGGTGTGAAAGGCAACCCTGTCACAAAATCCATAGTAATACGATCCCATTTCCACTTAGGAACCATATCTAGCTAAAGTAAGCCCGAAGGTACTTGGTGTTCGGCTTTTACTTCCTGACAAATTAAACATTTAGAAACAAACTCTGAAATGTATCTTTTCATTCTTGACCACCAATACGATTTCTTCAAGTCATGGTACATTTTCGTACTACCCGGATGAATACACAAACAACTATCATGTGCCTCACACAAAATCTTCTGAATCAACTCGGTACCTTTAGGAACATAGATCCTATCTCGAAACATCAAGCAACACTGTAACCAATCTGAAAATCTGATTCAATACTTGACTCACACCGGACTTTCTTGGCTTGCAAATCACTATCATTTTTCTGAGCTTCATAAATCACTATCATTTTTCTAAGCTTCATAAATCTCTTTGAGCATTATGAATACGTCAGTCTAGAATCAAACATCATCGAATACGGTCAATTGAGTATTCATAACTCTCAAAGCAAATAAGGATTTCCTACTTAAGGCATCCGCGACCATATTCACTTTTCCTGGATCGTAATCGATCATTAGTGCATAATCTTTCAACAATTAAAGCCATCTTCATTGTCACAAGTTTAGATCCTTTTGAGTCATCAAATACTTTAAACTCTTATGAAAGGTAAAGACATAGCACTTCTCACCGTACAAATGATGACGCCAAATTTTTGAAGCAGACACAATGGCAGCCAATTCTAGATCGTGTGTTGGATAATATTTCTCATGCGGTTTCAACTGTCTCTGTAACACCCCTTACCCGTATTGACGCCGGGACAGGATACGAGGCGTCACCTTACTAAAACACTTGCAAACATTCAACTTAAACCAACGAAATGCGTCTCAATTTTTAAAACATTTTCAAACATTGTCCTACAGACCTTCATATGGGCCTATGAGGCCTAAAACATGATTTTGAAACAATCAGGGACCATTTTGGGTACTTGAGAAAATTTTACTAAAAACTACTAAAAACAAGACACACGCCCGTGTGGCCTCTAGACATAGCCGTGCTGGTGGCCTGTGTGGTTCGCACAGCCTAAGCACCTAGTAACACACCTGTGCCTCTCGTCTATGTAGATTTATTTTCTAACATCAAACCTATAGGGGGTTTCACACAGTCTGGCACACGCTCGTGTGCTCAGCCCGTGTCTCTCACATGGCCATGACACACCCGTGTGTAAAAACCTTGACATTCTATTTTTGGAGTTAGCCATCACACGGCCGTGACACACGCCCATGTGAATGCCGTGTCAGTCACACAATTGAGACACACGGCTGTGTCTCATGCTCGTGTGTTTCCTACTAGGCATTTAATTTTACCAATTCAAGGTGTAGGGGACACACAACCTAACCACACATCCGTGGGGCTGACCGTGTGTCACACACGACCTAGACACACTCCCGTTTGCCTACTCGTGTGGACCAAATAAAGCTATCTACCAAGCCTTTTTGTCACCCTGAAACAAAGTCAAACACATACCAAAACATAACAAGTCTCAAATACTCAATCAATGGCCATAATTCGGCATCCCAACATACTCATCCACAATACTTTGCACATTATAAAAACCTCATTTGCATTTATCAACCATTATCAATAGTTTGACAATATCCATGGCTTTATACAAAATAGTGCATCTTCAAAACAAGCCAACACATTTGGCCTAAAATAACATGACATTAAACTAAGTCTAGTCCCTATACGTGCCATTTCTCAAAATGTTAGAACTAAATGTACCGAGTGCTTTGGATGATAGTGTGAATGACGCCTCCGATGTCTATTGATCCACGAGATAGTTAGGTGGCACTAAAAAAGAAATGGAAAGGAGAAGGGTAAGCATAAAGCTTAGTAAGTTATAAGTAAATAAAAGACAACGATTTACCATGCTAAGATATACTTTCAATACATCATAGTTGTAACAGCCTAGTTTGGACCCTAGTTGGAATAGTGGTTTCGAGAACACATATCCGAGTCTAAAAAATATTTTAATATTATTTTCTGTGTCTGAGTTATGTGAATTAACTTCTATGAAATTTTTGTGATTTAATTTGTCTGATTCTGTGCTAAATTATGAAAGGGATTAAATTGCATACAAATAAAAGTAGCAAAACATGTGATTATGTGTTGATTTGAATATGGCTTTTAATTGTTAAGGCCTTAAGTGGTTATTAAACCAATTGAAAGGATGGTGGTCATAAATGACCTTGATATTAATGTTTATTATGTTTATAAATGATGGACAATAAGGTAAATTAGTTATTAATATGTTTATAATATGTTTATAATAAAATATCATGAAAACATGGCCATTATATGTTTTCTTCACAGAATTATAAAAGAAAAGGAGCAAGGGTTTATGTTTGTACATTTGGCCATTGTAGTTAAGAATTAAGGTATGATTTTCTCTTCGTTTTTGATAATTTTTATGTTTTTGTGATTGTTGCTTCGTATATTACAAAGCTCATGTCTCAATTTTTGTTTCTGTTGAAGATTTCATGAAATGCCATTAATGATTTTTGTGAGCTTATGATGTTAATTGATGAATTATAGGAGCCTGTTGTGAGATTAATATGTTTTGACATGAATTTTTGATGAATTTGAGCTATTTGGGCTAAATTGAGAAAATGAGAATTGGGAGGACTAGTTTGTGAAATAATTGTGTTATATGGGCTTCATTGAATAGCATTGAAATTTGACTATGCTTAAATGTGATTAAATTTGATGAATTTGATGATTTTGTGAATTTGGGACTAAATTGTCAAAAGTGCAAATGTGAGGGCTAATTTGTAAAATGCCCTTATTTTGTGTTTTTGGATTGAATTGGATGAATTGTTGAATAAAATAGCTTTATTTGAACTTATATAGATCAAGAACCAAAGAGAACTGAATTGGACTAGGGAAAGTCAAAGGTAGTTGAATAGCCGTTCGTAATCATCCGAATCTGTTCAAGGTAAGTCTATATAAAAATAAATGCATTTAAGTTGATTTATTTATGTTCATGGAAGAATTGAATTGTGATGGATGAATATGGAAGATGAATATATGAAATTCGAGAAAGTTTCGAGTATGTGACGACGACTGAAAAGCACTGTCTGAACCTTAGGAATAGCTAGGATACATATGTCATGACATAGGATCGAATATGTGTTTTCGTGTAAGACCACGTCTGGGACGTTGGCATCAATTTTATATTTACGTCTAAGACCATGTCTGGGACATTGGCATCATATTTGATTTAGTGTAAGACCCTATCCGGGACAGTGGTATCGATATTCGCTTACATGTAAGACCACATCTGGGACGTTGGCATTGTATGATCTTTTCTGAGTTTTACCACGTATCCTACTTGATTTCGATCGGTTCAACAGACACTCTGAGAAAATGAATGAATAAACAAATGTGCATTTGATCTTTGGTACGTATGAATGTATAAGAAATTTGGAGAATAAGAGGTATGTGTGTATATGATCTTTAGTTATGTGAGTTACATGGACATGATATGTTAATTGGAGTAAGTGAATTTGATTAGTTTACATCAATGAGAAATATAACTTGTGTTTATGTCATGCCATAGATCATATGTTTTAAAATGGTTTAAAATTGTTCTATGTTATGAGTTTATTTGTATATATGGCTTACTAAGCTCTTTGTAGCTTACTTTGTGTTTATTTACTCTGTTTTATAGTTATTGAAGTTACCAAAAGCTCAGGGATTGTCATGGATTATCACCACACTATCAATCTTGATTTGGTATATGTTGTAAGTGAACATGTTAAAATATGGCATGTATAG
The DNA here is from genome assembly GCA_020496765.1 of Gossypium stocksii. Lineage (NCBI taxonomy): Eukaryota > Viridiplantae > Streptophyta > Magnoliopsida > Malvales > Malvaceae > Gossypium > Gossypium stocksii. Next base: position 34,092,970 of record CM035627.1, read on the forward strand.
GCTAGATGTCTTTGATGTTATGTTTTGAAATGTTTATAAGTTATGCCATGAGATGTGGCTAACAAATGCTTATGAATATGTTTGTTTTGGTAGGTTATATGTGATGCAAGTATGGCCTTGAGTAATGGTCACTTTGGTATGGAAAATTTTTTGGCTTGGTAAGTTTTATACGTGATTGAATATGATGTTATTAGGTTAAGGTAAGTGTACATTGGTATGCTATTGTATTGAGAGTTTGGCATAATTTGTTTTGGACAGAGAGTATGAATTGGATGATGATGAATTGAGCTATGTTTTGGTTTGGTAATTGGCTAAAATGGTTGATCATTGTTGCATCTTGATTGCTATACAAGTTGATTTATAGGTATTTGGCATTTTGGATGGGAAATGTAGCTTAAACCAAGCCCATTTCGTGCCACACGGCCTGAACACATGGGTGTGTGTCTTAACCGTGTGACCTTTGTACCTTGGTCAAATTGGTCAGGATGTCACACGGGGTAAACACACGGTCGTGCCTTGTGGCCATGTGTACAAGTCAGTAGCTCTCAGGATTTCTCACGGCCTAGACACACGGGCATGTCTTGTGGCCGTGTGCATAAGTCGGTATGTGTGTCTTATTTTGACACAGCCTAGACACATGGATGTGTCTGGTAGCCGTGTGAGGCACCCGGAATGGTCACACGGGAGTGTGACCTATGTAGTATTGAAAAATGTTAAAGTTTTGAAAAATTTTCTAAGTGTTCTGTTTAGTCTCGACCTACTTTTAATGCATGTTGAAGGTCTTGAAGACCTTCATAAGGGACTATATGATTACTTTGAATTATGTTTTGAGATGAATGATTGTATAATGTCTGTAAAAGTTCTGAACTGTCCGGTAATGCCTTTAACCCTAGTCTGGCGACGGATATAGGTTAGGGGTGTTACATTTGGTTGGTATTAGAGCTATGGTTTAGTCGAATCTAGGACTACCATAGTGTATGTGAGTTTAGCTATACATGCCATATATTTGAAAATATTATAGTCTGATGAATCCTGGCATCTGAAATGTGTTTTTCATATAGTAATGGATCCCGAACGAGTGGTAGTGATGATGTTGAAAGTAATGCACCAACTCCTGCACAAGGGGCAGTGCCTTTTGATTTGCGAAACCTATCTAGTAGCCACAGGGGAGAGGCAAAACAAGCCTTCTTCCAAATGATGAGTGAGTGGTTTACAGAATATGTTCATAAAAGATTCATAGAATTGTTGTACTACTAGAACTATGGCAGAGTCTTTAGGGGTTACACAAAAGCAATCCCACTTATGGTATTGAACCAAGGTCCAAATTTCCTTACATAAAATCATCGATGGTTCAAATCTCTGTTCTTGTATAAACTCTTTTTTGAAGTTCTAAATTTTTTTTCTCGACATTTGGTTTTGACAAACTTGAGGGGTTTGTCACCATTGATGGTTTGGGTTTGCTAGTCCTTCTAGCCTTTCTATGAGGCATTTTCGATAAAATTTTTAACTAGAAGAACTAACTAGATATCAAGCAATATATTTTGAATGCAATAAAACAGTAGAAGTCTAAGTTCGAACTTTTAACCTTAACTTGAAAGCTCATTAATCCATTTGAAGGTTTGTTCCAAACTCATTTATGAATGTGGATTGTTTATTCTACACTTAAAAAAACAATGAGGAGAAGAAAGATTGTGGCAAAATAAAAAGAAAAGAGAAGAACAAGATTTTAAGGCTTAGAGGTTTGAGAGGTTGTTAAGAGGTTTTGAGGCTAATGAATGGTTAAAACTATTTAAAATTGTTTTTAGTTTTTCTTTGTATTTTATCCTTAAAAATTAGGTTAAAAAAATGTTAAGCCCCCAAGCTACATAACGGGTTGGGTTAACTTATAGAAAATTACAGCGATGTTGCCATATAGGGGTTTTGTGTTTTGACATTAAGGTTTAATGTCATGATACACTTTGAAATTTTGAACTTAGGGGTATACTAATTACTTTGTCGTGACATAGAGGTGCTTTATTGTGACATCGAGCTATATTGCTAAATTTCTTGAACCTATTAATGGTGTCGTGACATGGAGGTTCCATGTTGAGAAGCCAAATCTGTTTCGGACCCTCTTCTCAAATTTCAAAGTGTGCTAAACAAATATAACCTACTTTGAAAAAATATAAATCCTAATATAAATGACTCTTAGTGGACTTCCCCCACGCTTTAGAGTATACATTGGCTTTGCTGCAAAATGATTAAGTTGCGAACAAGAAAACTTCCCTGAGAAGGCTGAATCCTTGTTGATGTATTGACATCGGGATTTGTTTGCTCCAAATGGATAGGTAGTAACTACAAGAAAGCACTATGACAAGAAATATGAAATATGTAATATAGTATACATGTTGAATCAAGTAATAAAGTGATAAGTGAGATTGTCTCTACAAGGATCGGTAAGTATAAAATGCTCAAATTATTATAATGAATATGATTAAATGTTATAAAAAAATAATGATAAGAATGTAGTGGTAATTCGAAGGAATAATGATGTGTGTAATACGTGTAACTGATAAATAATGGAAAAATGCTATGAGAAGATAAGAGTAGGAATGTAATGGCAAATTTGAGAATAATTACGTGAATAATATGCAAACAAAAAAGTAAACAACTAAAAATGCTATGGCGAAGATACTACGGCAAAAGATAGAGGGTCTTGGATGTTGATTTGGAAGGTCAGGATTACTAAGAATCTGCCCTTACTGACAGTAATGTATTGGAAAAACCATACTCAATCTACTACTCAGAAGAGTTCTAAAATGTTTACTTCTTTCGAGAACAAGACTTCAAGTTACCTTGCCTTAATTAATATATGTCTATAAGCCTTTAGCACAGTACATTGCACTATTTTGTTTTCTTTTTGCATGAATACTACTCTATGTCCAGAGCCTGATACAAGTATTTGGTTGAACACTTGCTCATATCATTCAATTTCACTCTCATTAACCTAACCTTGTCAGAATTAGATTAATTTAATGGACATGATGTACATCCATTTATGTCTAGAGTTTGTAACCATGCAATTTTATAAAAAGCCATTGAATGAAATAGTGTGTTAAAAGTATACCTATGCTTCAGTCATTAAAGAAAATAAGAGTTTCATCAAGTAATCCTAACATTATAAGGTTTAGCTCATGGGTTGGAAATTAAAATCCAAATCAAAAGTATCATTCAACTTTGTTTTCATCAGATCAATTCATGAAGAGTAATCAAGAAATAATGGAAGAACTTTGGGAAGATAGATTTCGCTTATCTAGTCCACATTTTAGCGATACAGTGTGTGGTGTAACACCCTAACCCGTATCCGTCTCCAGAATAGGGTTATGAAGTATTACCAGAGTTTATAGAACAAATACAGATAATTCATGTTGGGAGAGGTGGGGGAGGTTGTTGAATAGCAGGATTTAATCTCAAGTATTTAGTGAACCACTCATTCATCATTTTAAAGAAGGATTCTTTTGCCTCATCACCTCGGCCCTCAGATACAGGCCTTCTACTACTATCAGATACAGCTCGTTTAACAGAAGCTTGAGTAGTGCTCTCAGCTTCCTTAGATTTAACTCTAGCTTGGTTGGATGGCATTACTATATTAAAAACACATTTAAAATGGTTAGGAGATATCACACTATCAAAAATTATATAATGGCATGTATAGCTAAACGCATACTCGCTATGTTAGTCCGAGAATCGGCTAAACCGTAGCTATAATACTAGCAAATGTAACACCTCTAACTCGTATCCGTCATTGGAACAAGGGTACGAAGCATTATCGGAGTTTACTGAACAAATATAGATAATTCATGTCATTTACTATTCATATCTAAAACTAATCATATCATCCCTTGATTAGACCCTCGAGGCCTAATTTTAGCATTAGAAATAAGTTGCGACTAAATCAGGATCTTAGAAAATTTTTTGTAAAATTTCAAAATTTTTCCCAAGTACAGGGGTCACACACCCGTTTGGTCAGGCTGTGTGGTTACACCCTCTTTGACAATTATTATACATGAACTCCGTTAATGGTAAGTAGTCTTCCTAGCTACCTTAGAAATCAATTACATAGCTTCTTAACATGTCCCCCAATACTTGAATCACCCTCTCTGATTGACCATCTGTTTGAGGGTGGAACGCAGTACTAAAGTCTAACCTAGTACCCAGTGCCTCGTGTAACTTCTTCCATAACTGAGACGTGAAACAAGGATCTCTATCAGATATATGGAAACCGGTACCCCATACAGTCTTACAATCTCGGCCACATACAACTTAGCTAGTTTCTACAATGAATAATCAATATGGACTGGTATAAAATGGGCAGATTTAGTCAATCGGTCTACTATAACCCATACCAAATCCTTCCTAGTAGGCATTAAGGGCAGCCCACTGACAAAATCCATTGTTATCCTCTCCCACTTCCATAGTAGAATCTTAACTGGTTGCAATAAGCCTGAAGGCAACAGATGCTTAGCCTTCACTTGTTGGCATATCAAGCACTTGCTTACAAAATCAGTGACTTTCGCTTCAGTCCTAGCCACCAATATAGCTCACGTAGATCTCGGTATAGTTTGTTTCCACCAGGATGCATAGCATAAGGACTACTATGAACCTCTTGCAGTATAGACAGTCTTAAATTAGAGTCTTTCGGAACACAAACTCTCTGACCGAAACACAATACCCCTTCACTGTTTTACCCCAAATTCGCAGTCTCTTCATTCTCAACTTATTGAAAACGAGGAACCAGCAACTCATCTAACAACTGTTTTCCCTTGATTTGTTCAGTCCACGTCAGTCTCACTTGAAGCTCAGCCAACAAGATACCATCATCAAATAGGTTGAGACGAGCAAACATCGCCCTCAAATTAGATATAGCCCTACGATTTAGTGCGTCAGCCACCACATTAGCCTTACCAATGTGGCACTCAATCGAACAGTCATAATCTTTAAGCAACTCTATCCATCTTCGCTGCCTAAGATTCAACTCCTTCTGTGTGAGGAGGTACTTGAGGCTCTTGTGATCCGAGTAAATAGTATGCTTTTCACCGTATAGGTAATGCCTCCAGATCTTTAGTGCGAATACCACCGCGGCTAACTCCAAGTCATGAGTAGGGTAATTTGCCTTGTGAGGCTTAAGTTGGCAAGACACATAAGCAACCACCTTACCCTCTTGTATCAACACACAACCCAAACCAATGTGTGATGCATCACTGTAGATAGTGAATTCCTTCCCAGATTCTGGCTGTATCAAGACAAGGGCTTCAGTTAGAACCTTCTTCAGTTCTCGAATCTTTCTTGTTGCTTATCAGTCCAATTAAACAATACTCCTTTACACAGTAACTTAATCAGAGGTGTAGTAATCAGAGAAAACCTCTCTACAAAATGTTTGTAATACCTAGCCAGACTCAGAAAATTTCAAATTTCAGATACGGTCTTAGGTGGTTTCCAATCGAGAACAGCTTTGATTTTTCGAGAATCAACCCTGTCACCTCCTACAGCCAGAATTCGCACTTGCTAAACTTAGCGAATAACTGCTTTTCCCTTAAGATTTACAGAACACCTTAGAGATGCGTGTCATGTTCATCCTCGATTCTTGAGCATACCAGGATATCGTCTATTAACACCACCACGAACCGATCTAGATAGGGTTGGAACACTCGGTTCTATGAAGGCTACTGGTGCATTCGTTAGTCCAAACGGCATCACTAGGAACTCGTAGTGATCATAACGAGTCCTAAACGCTGTCATGAACACATCAGCTTCTTTAACTCTTAACTGATGGTATCCAAAACAGATATCTATTTTGGAGAATACTGAAGCTCATCGTAATTGATCAAATAGATCGTCAATCATTAGGAAAGGGTATTTGTTCTTGATGGTCAATTTGTTTAATTTTTGATAGTCGATACAGATGCGCATAGACGCATCCTTCTTCGTCATAAATAGGACCAGCACTCCCCATGGAGACACACTAGGTCGAATAAATCCTTGGTCCAACAGTTCCTGAATTTGGGCATTTAATTCCATTAGCTTTTTTGGTGCCATCCTATAAGGGGTGATGGACACTAGAGCCATTCCAGGTAGGAGCTCAATACCAAATTCGACCTCACGATTTGGAGGCAACCTAGGAAGCTCATTAGGAAATACATCGAAAAAATCTTTAACAGTTCTAATATCTCCAACAAAAGGACCCTCAGAATCAGTAACACCAATGTAGGCTAGAAACGCCTTACAACCCTTGCGAACCAATTTCTTAGCCCTTAATGCTGAGATCACGTTAGATAGATAATCTCTTCGCTCCCCTATCACAACCACCTCCTCAAGATTAGGTCGAATTCACCAAATGGTAGTTCCATCAAATTCGTTGGAAAAATAACTCCTTAAACCTCTAAGGGCACATCCCTGAATAACTTATCTACCTTTATGGACTGTCTCAGTGGACTTATCACAGTCATCTCACTAACAGTATTTTCAAACTGAATGCCCAAAGTCCCAGACACAGTACATGCAACGTACGAATATGTAGACCTAATATCAATTAAAATAGTGTAAGGTACATTATAAATTAGGAACATACCAATTATAACGTCTAGGGTGTCGCCATCCTCTCGATGATGTGCAGCATAAACCAATGCTGGCTACCTTGCCCCAGTGTTGCCAACACCTCTGCCCAGTGCTCTATGACCTCGTCCGATACCATTTCCACCCCTCGCTTGACCACGAGCTCTCAGTGGCTGCTGACCACCTCTCACTGGCTAAACATAACCCTGACTTGCAGCTTGCATCTGAACAGGCCTCTGAGGACAATTCTTAACCTGATGATCCATCGATCCACATCTGAAGCACACCCCAATCCTTTTCCAGCACTCACCTTGGTGAGATCTCCCACAATCTATGCAAATCTATGGTCTAGCAATAGCAACAGGAACTCCAACTCGGACTGGCCCATCAAATTTCATCTTTTTTATTGGCCTTTCAGAAAAACCTGAGGGCCCTGAACCCCTCCTATTTCTGCCCCTATCTTTCTCGCGTTCTGGCGCTTAGAGCAATTCACGTCCTCGGCCATTTTCACCTTTCCTACGAGCACAGCAAAGTCTCGCTCCCTCGTAGAACTATCAGTACTCGTAATTCATCTTAGAGGCCATCCTCAAAACGTCCGCAACGTTCACACTCAGTCGCTACTATCCCACAAGCATAATGACTCAACCGCAAGAACTCTACCTTATATTCTACTAGTGTCTTATTACCCTGAGTCTGACTCAGAAATTCTTGTAACGCCCCAAACCCGGCCCAGACGTTATGCTCGGATGTGGTGGTGTCACATTGAGGGGTGGCTCATACCAATCGTGTGAAGTGGAAAGCTTTTCAAAACAACGGACTGCTCGAGGATCAAATAAGAGATTAACTTCAAATCAACTCTGTTGGAAAAATATTTTGGTTAAAACAATTTCCTTTGGATGGTTGCTGAGTTTAAGAGTTCAGTTGAGTTTAACTAGAAGCTTTGAATTCAATAGTACAAAACCCGAGTTTGCAAATTTCGTAAGTTTACTTGTTAAATTACAGCGGAAGCTCATATTTTAAGAGAGCGTTCAGGTATTTATGTTGATTTCAAAATGCCATTTGAATTGGAAAAAATGTGTTTAAATTGGTAGTCAAACAAGTATGGAAATAATAAAACCAAATGTAAAAGTCTATCGGAGATAGCAGACCTTATTACAACCGAATGAAAACAATTTGAAATAAAATAGAATAAATTAACTGTTATATTACTAATCAACTTGCAGTGTTGCTACCTCCGAGTCCTCTCCCACGTCGGGCCGCCTACTGGGGGTCACTTGAAAAATTAAATGAGGGTCTGAGTTTTCGAAAACTCAGTGTGTACAACCCTTGGCAATCATATTAACATGCAATAACAATTAGGCCCTAAGCCCTATCAATATTGGTGGCCTTTGGGCCTTAGCCCATAGTGGCTTCAGGTGGGCCTGAGCCCATATCACATCAATATCATATGTATGCAATGATCCCATCCCAATCCAACCCTGCACTCTTGTGGGGATATAAATATCAACCCACCCATCCCTACACTCCAATGGTAGCACCGGTGCAGCACTAACTCAATCGTTGCACTTACTTGGCCTAATAGGCCCAATTCTACCAAAAATCACGTAAATAGCCTATCTGGCTCGTCAAATCCTACTAGATTGTTAATTCTACCCATGATGGGCCCACCGGCCCATTTGGCCCATTTTGGCCCAGACGACCAAAGGGTGGCCCGAGTCCACAGAATTGCCCACGGAGCCCCTATCGTCGCATCAGTATCTGCACACGAGTGTTCACACAGTCATGTGGTTGTCGGCACCAACCTTTCGACTTTTTGGCTTTTTGGCATTCCGGCTTTTCAGGATTTCAGCTTTTGTCGATTCGTCGTGTGTGCAATGTATGTACACACCTTTTTGAAGAGAACCGTAATAGCTCACACGCGTAGAACCTTAATCGAATCGAATTACATCCCCTTAAGACGCTTGGTTTCGAAGCGATCTCCCCTCCTTGCGGTTGTATCCTTCACTGGTTGATTAAGAGATATATAGATTCAACGAGAAGAAAATGATTAGATAAGCCATTCGGCCTTCACTAAGGCACAGGAGGAACAAGAATGAATAAGTGCTTACCAGAACTTGACCTTTGATCCCACGGTTTAGATAGCTTAAAGGTGAGATCCATCTTCTAAGAATCGAATAAGAGTAGTAGATGATAAGAATTGATTTGAGATGGAGGACAAACAACAATAAATTGGCAAAGTGGTAGGGCTAATCAATCATAAGGGAAATAGGGATAGCATTTGGGTTTTGGGAGCAAAAAAAGGAGAGTAGATCGGAGTTTAAGATAGCCGATTGTGGAAATGCAAATCTGGATCTTTGAAACAAAATAGTCATTTTGGGGTTACGAGGGAACAAGTAAAGAATCAGCACAAGAAAGAAGGTTTGAAAGCAATTGCTCGAGTATAAGGTGATACGAGAAGGAGTAGAGAGAAGAACGGAAAATTTTGGTACCTATCTAAGAGAGTTTTGAGAGGATTCAGCTTTAAGAGATTGGGAAATGAGTATGAGAATGAATCAACAATGCTCTCTAATTGAATAAAGAAAGAAAGAACCCGAAAAACCAAAACACACAAATGCCAAAAGCAAAAAGACCAAGAGAATTCGGCTACACCCCAAAAAATGACCAATTCGGCACTCAACCCCTACCCAAGCCGATTTCTCCCTTCCCCTAAAGTCCCATTTCGGCTCTACTTCATCCAACACCCCAATCCCTAAAATTTTTCTCCAAGGTTTCTTGCTCTTATCACTCCTTGAATCCCTCCTATGACCACTTCAAACTCCTCCCATCAGAGTTCAACTCTAACTCCAGCACTGGTGATCAAAAGATACAAAATAAAACCCCCATCTCTACACCAACTAACCCTTGAACCTTAGGCCTCCTAGCCTCCCCAAGTGGCCTCACTTTGCCACTAAGCCACAGGCCCATTTGTGTCTTATTTACTCTTAATTTGTTAAAAAGGCCTAATGCTTGAGATCAGGGTTCTACTAAAGAAAAAATTAAATTTTCCTATGGTCTACCTTAAACCCGAGACTTCAAGAAAACCCTATAGTAACTCAAAATTAACTCTCTAATAGTGCTAATCATACACACCAAGCTACATCACACAAAATTAAAAGTTTCAGGATTTTTGGGGCGTTACAACTCTACCCCTAAAAAAATTTTGGTCTCGAAATTTACCTGATTCAAACTGTTGGGGATACTGACGTCGCATTGCCTCCTCAGATTTCCATGTATCCTCTTCAGTGCTGTAGTTACGCCAAAGCACTTTGACTAATGGGATGGATTTCCTTCTTAGCACCTTAACATCTTGATCAATTATTTGGACCGGTTCCTGCTCAAAAGTCAGGTCTAGCCTAACCTCAATCTCCTCGATCGACACGATGTGAGAAGGATCCGAGTGGTAACGCCTTAGCATAGACACATGAAACACATCGTGTATTTGATTCAGTTCAGCAGGTAATTCTAGCTGGTAAGCAACTGGCCCAATCTGCTTGAGCACTCGGTATGGCCTAATGAATCTAGGGCTTAACTTGCCCTTTCGTCCAAATCTTAATACCTTCTTCCAAGGGAAAGCCTTGAGAAAATGCAAGTCTCCCACAGCATACTCAATCTCTCGCCGATTAAGGTCAACAGATGATTTCTGCCTATCTGAAGCCTCTTTCAATCGATCTCGAATCAACTTCACCTTATCCTCAGTGTCTGCCACAAACTCTAGACCCAGCACTCGCTGTCTACCCAACTCTCTCCAACAAGTCAGAGTACGACATCTTCGCCCATACAATGCCTCATACGGCGCTGTCCCAATATTTGCCTGATAACTGTTATTATATGCGAATTTGACTAACGGAAAAGAATCCTCCCAGTTGCCCCAAAACTTAATTACACATCCTCTCAACATGTCCTCCAAAACTTGAATTACCCTCTCCGACTGACCATCAGTCTAAGGGTGGAATGCTGTACTAAAATCCAATCTCGTGCCCAATGCCTTGTGCAGCTTCTTCCAAAAGCAAGACGTAAATCGAGGATCTCTATCAAATATTGTAGAGACCGGCACCCCATGTAGTCTCACGATCTCAGCCACATAAAACCTGGCCAACTTCTTTAAAGAGTAGTCAGTGTGGACCGGTATAAAATGGGCAGACTTAGTTAACTGATCCACAATAACCCATATAAAGTGCTTCTTAGCAAGCGTTAGGGGTAACCCACTAACAAAATCCATAGTAACCTTCTCCCACTTCTAAAGTGGAATCTTAACCAGCTGGAGTAATCCTGAAGGTAACTGATGTTCTGCCTTCACTTGCTGACATATCAAGCACTTGCCCACAAGCTCTGTAACCTCGCATTTAAGCCTCGGCCACTAATAAAGCTCACGCAAATCCCGATACATCTTGTTACCACCGGGATGCATAGCATAGGGACTACTATGCGCTTCCCGTAGTATCGACTTCCTTAGATCATTATCCTGTGGTATACAAATTCTCCCACGAAAACACAGCAATCCATCACCATTTATCCCAAAATCCATCGTATCCCCATTCTTAACTTGCCTTAATCGAGGACCCAGAGTCTCATCCAAAGGCTGCTTAACCTTAATCTGTTCCACCCATAATGTCTTTACTTGCAACTCGGCCAACAAACTACCATCATCATACAAACTCAACCGAGCAAGCATAGCCCTCAAATCTAACATAGCCCTATGGCTCAGTGCATCAGCTACCACATTTACCTTGCCCGGGTGATATTTGATCGTGCAATTGTAATCCTTTAGTAGCTCAATCCATCTACGCTGCCTTAAATTCAACTCCTTCTGGGTAAGGAGGTACTTCAGACTCTTGTGATCCGTATAAATGATGCACTACTCTCCATACAAGTAATGCCTCCATATCTTAAGCACGAATACCATTGTCGCCAACTCCAAATCATGGGTAAGGTAATTCCCCTCATGAGCCTTAAGCTGGCGCGACGTAGATGCAACCACTTTTCCTTTCTGCATTAATACACAACCCAAGCCCACGTGAGACGCGTCACTATAAACCGTAAACTCCTTTCCAGGCTCTGGCTAAATCAAAATGAGAGCCTCCGTTAAAACCTTCTTAAGATTCTCAAAGCTTTCTTACTACTTATCAGTCCATACAAACGGTACCCCCTTCATAGCAGCTTGGTCAAGGGTGCAGCAATTAGTGAAAACCCCTCAACTAACCGCCTATAGTACCCCGCCAAGCCTAGAAAACTTCAAATTTTTGACACTGTCTTAGGCGATTTCAGTCCAACACTGTTTCAATTTTTCGAGGATCAACCTTAATCCCCTTAGCTGAGATCACATATCCCATGAAAGTAACTTCCTTCAACCAGAATTCACACTTGCTGAACTTAGCATACAGTTACTTCTCTCTAAAAATATGCAACACAATCCTTAAGTGTGCATCATGATCATCTTCAGTTCTCAAATACACTATGATGTCATCTATAAAAACTACTATGAACTAATCAAGATAAGGTTGAAAAACCCGGTTCATAAGATCCATAAAAGCAGCAGGTGCATTCGTTAGCCCAAATGGCATAACCAGAAACTCGTAATGTCTATAACGAGTTCTAATAGCTATCTTATACACGTCTACCTCCTTAACCCTCAGTTGATGGTACCCAAAATGCAAATCAATCTGTAAGAAAACTAAGGCTCCCCTGAGCTGGTCGAAAAGATCATCTATCCTCAGTAGGGGTACTTATTCTTGATGGTTAGCTTGTTCAACTGCCTATAGTCGATGCACATCGGCATGGACCCATCCTTCTTCTTCACAAATAATACTGGTGCTCCCCATGGAGACACACTTGGTCTAATGAATCCACGATCCAATGATCCCTGAATCTGAGCTTTCAATTCCACCACTTTGGTGCCATCATGTAAGGAGCGACAGACACCGGAGCCGTACCAGGTAACAATTCTATTCCAAACTCCACTTCTCTGTTGGGAGGTAACCCAGGCAATTCGTAGGGAAAAACATCAGGGAATTCCTTTACTATTCTCAAATCCTCAACAATAGGACTCTTAGATTCCACATCACTGATGTCGGCTAGATAAGCCTCACGGCCCTTTCGAACCAACTTATTCGCTCTTAAAGCTAAAATCACATTTGACAGGTAATCTCGATGTTCCTCGATCACCATTACTTTTTTATCCTCCATAGTTTTCAATACCATCTATTTTGTAGCACAATCTAGGGTTGCTCAGTGTCTCACCAACCAATCTATACCCAAGATGAGGTCAAACTTGCCAAAAGGCAATTCCATCAAATCTGCTAAGAAAGTAACCCCTTGGACTACCAACGCTACATCCCTAAACAATTTATTAACTTTCACTGATTGCCCTTAAGGTCTCAACACAATAATTTCATTCGCAGTGGTCTCAAACACATCACCCAAAGTTCTAGTCATGTTGCATGCAATGTATGAATATGTTAACCCAACATCAATTAGTGCATTATATGGTAGCTCATAAATAAAGAACGTACCTGTTATCACATCTGGGGCATTCTCGTCCTCTCTGTGACGAGCAGCATAAACTAACGCTGGCTTCCTCACCTTTGCCTATCTTGCACCTCTACCCGGTACTCCATGTCCGTGACATGCACCACTGCCGCCCCTGGCCTGACCACGGCCCTTTGGCGGTTGTTGACCACCTTTCTATGGCTGGACATAACCTAGGCCTCCAGCTTGCACCTGATCCGGCCTTCTCGGGCACTCTCTAATCCTATGTTCCATAGATCTGCAGCTCAAACAGGCTCCTGTCCTCCTCCGACATTAGCCCAGATGCCCTTTTCCATAAATAGAACAAGGTAGTATCCCAATATTAGCAGCAGTAGCAGTAGTGGCCCTAACTCTAACTGGCCTATCCACTCTGGCCCTCCTCGCGAGCCTTTGTCCAACCCCAGAAGCTTCTACATTCCATTTGTTCTTGCCTTTTTCCTTCTCTCGGTTAAAGCGCTCTGTGCGCTTTACTTCTTCTAATATCTTTGCCTTTTCTACTAAGGCTGCAAAGTTCGGCTACCTTTGTGGAGCTATCAGCACCCTCAGATTATTCCTCAAGCCATCCTTAAACCGTACGCAATGCTCATAATCTATTGTAACTATTCATTTTGCATAATGACTAAGACGTAGAAACTCAGCCTCATATTCTGCCACTGATTTGTCCTCCTAGGTCAAGTTCAAGATCTTCTTCCTTCGGGCATCCACATAGCCTGCTCTGATTTATTTCCCCTAGAATGCAGATGTGAAGAATTCCCAAGTAATCCGCTCAGGTTGGGTGCCCTCTTTCACGGTCAACCACCATTGATAGGCTTCCTCTCTAAGTAGTGACACTGCCCCTTTTAGCTTTTGTTCTACTGTGTAATCCAGGTCGTCCATTATTCTTTTAGTGGCTTCCAACTAGTATTCAGCCATATTTAGAGCCACACCAGCAACACCTTTGAAGATCTCTGCCCCATTAGATTGAAGTCTCTCCAAGATTGAGCCACGACTTCCCATGCCATTATTGGGCCTAGCAACCCTTTTTAGAATTCTTAACATGGCCTATGATAACGCATCATCTATATGGGCGACCTGCTAGTCTGGTCCCATTTCAGCCACTGGTGAGGCCGGAGCCTCCTCTGCTCCAACATTGGGCATGTAGCCCGATGCCGACGACCCAACCCTAATGCTTCCACGGCCTCTGCCATGGACTATTGCACCTCTTCTAGCGCTCATTGTTGCTTGCGTATTATTTGAATTAGAAATTTTATGGAATTAGTTCATAGTCCTACTATTTAAAGCAAGTGTCTTATGAAAGTAGTAGTTTAACAGTTGTTTTCGTAGTCGTACGTCCACTACAGGCTGAAGTTTCCTATGGGCTTTAGTCTTTCCCTACCTAAGAGTCTATCACCTAAAGTATCCCAGTAACTATCTACAGTACAGTAGCTTAAGACAAGTTTGGTAGTAGAAGAACTTACTTGGCTTGACGTCGGAGACTCGGTGTGCCACACCTCCAAAAATTCTTCAAAACTTTTTGATTAACTTGTAAATTGTTTTTAAAACCCAAAATCTAAGACCCAATTCATAGCCTGAGCTTTGCAACTGAGCTTTGATACCACTAAATGTAACGCCCCAAACCTGGCCCAGACATTATGGCCGGATCTGGTGGTGTCACATTGAGGGGTGGCTCGTACCAATCGTGTGAGGTGGAAAGCTTTTCAAAATGACAGATCGCTCAAGGATCAAATAAGAGTTTAACTTTAAATCAACTCTGTTGGAAAAATAGTTTGGTTAAAATGATTTCCTTTAGATGGTTGCTTAATTTAAGAGTTTGAGTGAGTTTAACTAGAAGCTTTGAATTCGATTGTAGAAAACCAAGTTTGCAAATCCCGTAAGTTGTTAAATTACAGCGGAAGCTCATATTTTAAGAGAGCGTTCAGGTATTTATGTTGATTTCAAAATGCTATTTGAATTGGAAAAATGGGTTTAAATTGGTAGTCAAACAAGCATGGAAGTAATAAAACCAAATGTAAAAATCTACAAGAGATAACAGGCCTTATTACAACCCAATGAAAACAATTTGAAATAAAATAAAAGAAAATAACAGTTAAATTACTAATCAACTTACAGTGTGGCCACCTCCGAGTCCTCTCCTACGTCGGGCCGCCTACTGGGGGTCACTTGAAAAATTGAAGGAGGGTGTGAGTTTTCGAAAACTTAGTGTGTACAACCCTCGGCAAACATATGAACATGCAATAATAATTTGGGCTTAAGCCCTATTAATATCGGTGGTCTTTGGGCCTTAGCCGATAGTGGCCTTAGTTGGGCCTGAGCCCATATCACATCAATGTCATATGTATGCAATGATCCCATCCAAATCCAACCCTACACTCCATTTTCCCTTCCAACCATACACTCTTGTGGGGATATAAATATCAACCCACTTATCCCAACACTCCAACAGTAGCATCGGTTGCGGCACTAACTCCATCGTTGCAGCAGAGCTGCTAATCATATAATGGGCTTAGATGCCACTGGTAGATCCACGGTTGTCAAGCGACTATGCGATCCTTACATATCTTCCTCCGTATCATAAAACCCACCTAAATGCAACATACATCATATGAATGCAACACATACATTTTCATAAATTTAACACCTAGGGGTATTTTAGTCATTTATGCATTTAGGGCAATTTAGTCATTATTTCCACTTAAACATACCAATCATATCATATCGTGGGCCCAAGTACACAAGTTCGCCCATTAACACAATCTCATTATTTTATGCATTTAAAGCCAATCCCATTAGAGTTTCCAGTTCATTAGGGCCCAAAAGCTCATTTCATAGCCCAAGAATGGGCCATATACTTACTTGGTCCAATAGGCCTAATTTTACAAAAAAATCACGTAATTAGCCTATCCGGCTTGTCAAATCCTACTAGATCTGCAATTTTACCCGCAATGGGCCTACCAGCCCATCGAGCCCATTTGACCCATTTCGGCCTAAACAGTCAAAGGGTGGCCCGAGTCTATGGAATCGCCCACGGAGCCCCTATCGTCGTATCAGTATCTCCACATGAGTGTTCGTACGCTCGTGTGGTTGCTCGCGCCAACCTTTCGGCTTTCTAACTTTTCAGTATTCTGGCTTTTCAAGATTTTAGCTTTTGCCAATTTGTCTGTGTGCGGTGTATGTACACACCTTTTTGAAGAGAACCGTAATAGCTCATATGCGTAGAACCTTAATCGAATCGACTTACACCCCCTTAAGATGCTTGGTTTCAAAACGATCTCCTCTTCTTGCGATTGTATCCTTCACTGGTTGATTAAGATATATATAGATTCAACGAGAAGAGAATGATTAGATAAGCCATTTGGCCTTCACTATGGCACAGGAGGAACAAGAATGAATAAGTGCTTACCAGAACTTGACCTTTGATCCCGCGGTTTAGATAGCTTAAAGGTGAGATCTCGCTTCTAAGAATCGAATAAGAGTAGTAGACGACAAGAATAGATTTTCGTTATCATTCGTCGCAAAACAAGTGTGTATCGAAATCCCCTTTTGTGGTTCAATTCGGCAAAAGCCAAAAGGTCGAAATGCTGAAATACTGGCATTTCGTGGGCTTATGAGCGTGCGAGTGCTTGTGGGTTGATTGGAAACGTTAAGGTTCTATAATCGGAACTGGTAAGACGAATGAGAGTGCGATTCCGTGCACTTCGGTGAGTTGGGCCTCGATGGGCTGAATGTGGGCCCAATGGGCTTACGAGCCCATATGGGTAAAAATAGGCGTTTGTAGTATTCTGATAGACTGTAGGGTTGAAACCACTAAAACTGATAAACTGATTATGAAACTTGGATTAAATGGGCTTAAGTAGCCAATAGACACTGTAGGGCCCATTAGGGGTTTTAGGGCCCAGTAGCTAAAACTGTTAAACTAAGTTAAATAGACTACGGTGATGACAAATGGATTGGTAGTGACTGTATTATGCTTGAAATCCCTAAAAATTGATAAATTACTAAAATACCCTTATAGGTATGAAATTACTATTTTACCCCTAGGTGCAAAATGACCGATATACCCCTAGGCTAAATTTGTCTAAAATGCATGATTTACTGTTTCTATACATTGTATGCCATGACATGATTATTGATGCATGGGGATTGGGATTATTGATGGAGGAAGTACAAGTGGCAATGCCACGTATTCTAAAAAGTGGCTTTGCCCTAGTGTACCGAAAAGGGGCTTTGCGCTAGTTTACTGTTCTGGTGGCTTGACCACACTATCTGATTATGCAGCTACGTTGCCACCATGGAGAGTAGCGGTTGGGTGGGTTGAGTAGTTTTCCCCACATGGAGAGTTTGGCTGGTACGGGTGGAGAGTAGCGGTTGGGTGGGTTGAGTAGCTTCCCCACATACTGATATGGGTTTTGCATTCATGCATTGATATTACTGTTCTGCTACTGGATCAAGCCTATGGGCTATATTAATATCTGAAAAGGGGCTACGACCTAGCTAAACCATACTGAATAGGGCTACGGCCCAGTAACCGAATACTAAATCGGGCTTCAGCCCAGTTATTACTGAGACTGGTAAAGGTTTAGGCCCAGTGGGCTTGAGCTGGTTTGGGCTCTGAATGGGCTTCTATACACACTGAGTTTCCCAAACTCACCCCTTTTTCCTTCCATCCTTGTAGTTGAGCCCTAGATTGGTGGACTTGGAGCTGGGAGGGATTCAGAATGGCCACATGGACTAGACTGTTGGTTTTGATTAAGTTATTTATTTTAATTTAGTCTTAATTATTATTATTCTGATTGTGGGTTTGTAATATGGCCTCTCTAATTATTTTTAATTTGTTTTTAGCTTAAGTATGATATTGTTTAAGTCATTTTGAGATCGGTTAGCTCTAAGGCAGATTTTTATAAAAGTTACTTGTTTTCAAAATATCACGATAATATAGCAAAGCTTTCGCAACGTAAATGTTTTCACAAATAAATATTTTAAATAGACTTAAACTTAATTTGTTGTTCATGGACAAGCCACAAGGTTAAAGTGTCACAATGGATATGTGCATGTCTAGGATTGGATCTAAGAAGAGCTTGGTACTTAAGCAGTCTAAATGACTCACCTCCTCTTCTCTTGAATCCTACCTGGTGCGTAGTATCCATTAACTTTAAGCCATAACAAGAAGGCCTGATTTTCCGATACTTAAATTGTTTTTAAAATAACATATTTTAGCATCTACAAAGGTTTTTAAGCTTTCACAATTTTCCATAAGATTTTACAAAGTTGTTAACAATGTTTTGATTATTACAATGAATCACGTTTCGGAAAAATAAACACAAGCTAAGGTTTTATACAAGTTTAACGGTAAAAGTTTCTAAACATTAAGAAGGGTTTTCAATGAAAACATGGGTTTTGAAAAACACTTCAATGTGACACACCGGATTCGATCATAACGTCTGGGCCAGGTTTGGGGTGTTACACCATTGGAGAAAGCCATAGATCTTGACCCTTTGGAGGATGAGAAAGGTGAAGAAAATATGGCTTTGATGGAAGCCAATCCGAGAAATTTTATTCAATCCACATGGTTTGAACCATTGGAGATAGAAGTCAGAGAATTTGTGCAACCCAAGTTGTCAATTGAAAAACCACCTAAAATAAAACTAAAGGTACTTCCTTCCCATTTGAAATACATTTATTTAGGTGACTATTACATTTTACCTGTGATTATTTCAGCAGAATTGACGAAAGATCAAGAGGAGCAACTAATTACTAATATAAAGAAATTTAAGAAAGCAATTGGTTGGAGCTTATATTTGAGGTACAAGCCCTTCTTATTGCATGAATAAATTTATTTTAGAGGAAGGTGAAAGAGCTCGAATTGATGGCCAAAGGAGACTCAATCCTATTATGAAAGAAGTTGTGAGAAAGGAAGTGATCAAATGGTTAGATGCAGGAATCATCTATCCTTTTTTTGATAGTTCATGGGTAAGTCCTATGTAGTGTGTGCTGAAGAAAGGTTCAATCACGATTGTTGAAAATGAGCGTAATGAGTTGATTCCAACGAGAACTGTTACTAGTTGGAGAATTTGTATTGATTACGGAGAGTTGAATAAAGCCACTCGGAAAGACCATTTTTCATTGCCTTTTGTGGATCAGATGTTAGATCGACTGGAAAGTAATGAATTCTATTATTTTTTACATGGCTATTCGGGATATAACCAAATAGTTGTAGCTCCAGAGGACCAACATAAAACAACCTTTACTTGTCCGTACGGTACATTTTCCTTTAGGCGAATGCCTTTTGGTTTATACAATGCACCTACAAGATTTCAACGATGCATGATGGCAATATTCACTGATATGGTTGAAAATTTTGTTGAGGTTTTCATGGATGATTTTTCTATTTTTAGTAACACTTATGATATTTGTTTGAGTAATTTGGCTAAGGTACTGAAGAGATGCGATGAGACGAATCTTGTCCTTAACTGGGAAAAATGCCATTTTATGGTTAAGGAAGGGATTGTCTTAGGGCATAAAATCTCAAACAGAGGAATTGAAGTCGATAAAGCAAAGGTGGACACAACTAAAAGATTATCGGCCCAATTAATGTGAAAGGAGTCAGAAGTTTCTCAGGCCATGCCGATTTTTACCGAAGGTTTATCAAGGATTTCTAAAAAATTTCTAAATCGCTGTGTTTGTTGTTAGAGAAAGATATATTGTTTGATTTCAAAAAAGCATGTATGGAAGCTTTTGAAGATCTAAAAAAAGGTTAATCTCAGCCCTAATAATTGTTACACCTGATTGGAGCTAACCTTTTGAGTTGATGTGTGATGCAAGTGATAATGCCGTTGGAGCTGTGATGGGTCAAAAAAGAAACAAAGTGTTTCACCCTATTTACTATGCAAGTAGAACTTTGACGGGAGCCCAACTCAATTATACGGTAACTAAAAAGGAACTTTTTGCTATAGTTTTTGCTTTTGACTAATTACACTCATATCTTATAGGTACTAAAGTTACGGTATTTACTGACCATGTGGCCATTAAATACTTGCTCATAAAGAAAGATGCGTAACCGAGGCTAATTCGTTGGATACCTTTACTCCAAGAATTTGACCTTGAGATCCAAGACAGAAAATGTAACACCCCTATACCGTATCCGTCGCCAGATTAGAGTTGAGAGGCATTACCGTTCGAAGTCACAATTTCAAAATATTTGTGTATATCTATATTCACTCAAGTTAAACTCATTTATAAATATCAAATAAAATTAATTAAATTAATTACATATCATAAAGTACATTGATTTCAGCCTTGCTTATTCAGGTCAAACCAAATAACCACATACCAATTACTGTACATATTGCATTAATATATACGGCATAGATTATTATCAACCAAGTCAAGCATTTTACTAAAACACTTACGTAATCATACCTAAATCCAACAAAAAGACATACAAATTCTTATAACTTAATGAGCCATTTTGCTTACCTTGGAACCACTTGCACATACAGCTTAGGTCTAGGCCACTTTAATCTTGCATGCTTATACTTTAAAACAAATGGAAACATTTACACGGTAATAAACATGTACCATTATATGCTTTTCCTTTAAATAGAAAACTTTAAAGACTATATATATTTATTCAAGGTCATAAATTTGATGCACTTAGCCTTAATAAAATTTAACCCCTTTTTTACTAGTATTAATTAATAAATTCAAATTTCATAATTATTACCCAAGTAACAGACAACATTCGGACATCATAGATATTGCCCATTTACTGACATTCATGTTTCAACTATAATAGCAACTTCATGATAACATGTTTAAGTATACAATTATATTTCAACAAAGTATGACCAAAAATGCTTTAACGACTAAACAAAGTCATTTTTATCATTACAAGATAATTGCTACATATAAATGTCCAAAACATGCCCTTCATGCTGTGTAATAAATATAACAAAACACCACTTTTATGTCCGAATATAAACAAATAATCTTTTATGCTAAACTACCTATTTTTACCAATTTATTATAACAACTTAACATAATATAATAACTAAAATTCACATATTTTTAACTAGTATGAACCGTATCCAAAATTGAATCACAAAATCAATGCATACATTATGCCCAATTCATTCATATTGTAATTAAGTCACCATTCAACTTCGAAACTCAGCAAAGCTCGTATCACAACTTTGTCCATTCAAGCATAAAATATTATAGCCAAAACAACTCAACCATAAGCAAACATGACCAAAACCAAGCACAGAAATTAAGCCATCTTCGCATGGCTCAAATTATACAAACTAAATTCCAACATATCAAAAGATAATCCAGCCTATACAGGCCATATGTTTGATAATTCACTTATAAAAGTACCAAAAGTAGTAGATAGCATGATAAACTTTAACAACGATCCCCGAGCTCGTAACTTGACTCCGAAAATCTATAAAACAAAGTAACATGAATACTCGGAATAAGCATTTATAGCTTAGTAAGTCATAAACAAATGAACAACTCAATGATATAACTAAATTAATTTAACTAAACCAAGTTATAATATCATTACCACATTTAACCACCAATATGCTAAGTCATAACTAATATGCACTTACGTACATAAACATTACCTTAGCTGCATGTTCATGTGTTTATAATAGCAATATATTATACAATTTTCAAGGTTCCAAGTGTCAGTATATAACCAAGTATACTTAGTCATATATTCAAACATTCATAAATTAAAACACATCATACACAAACACTTATTGTATGACCGAATACACAAAATCCCTTATACACTTATTCAAGAATCATTTCAAAGAAATATTCATATTATTTATCCACAGGCAGAATATACAATACACCTTCACATGTGTTCTTCACTTACTTCATGTATGATTTTAACGATTATCAAGTAACTTACTTACCTCATTTCAAGTGAGTAAAGAGTTAATTCATACCTGATTAATTTAGCTCATATAACACATTTGATCGTAACTTACAGTTTCCTGATAACCAATTCAAAGTTAGGTAAGACACTCAGATTATCACACATATCGTACAATGCCAACGTCATAGACGTGTTCTTACATGTAGTCACATATCGATGCCACTGTCCTAGACAGGGTCTTACTCGGACACATATATCAGAGTCACATATCGATGCCATGGTCTTACTCGCACATATATATCGGAATCCTATGTCATCACATATGTGTCCTAACTATTCCTAACGTTCATACAGGGCTTTCAGACGTCATAACTCGATTGAAATGAATGCTTGAATAGGATTACCAAGCTTATACACATTCGGCAATAGCGCATATAAATTCATATATTTCAACTCAACATATAGACTTTGCATTTAATTAAAATTAAGTACGTCTATTTGCCTATAAACTTACCTCGGACGATATAAAACAGAACAGGACAGCTAGTCGACAACTTTCGTTTTCCCCCAATCTAAATTCCATTTCCTTGGTTCTTGATCTAAACATATTCAAATTAAACTCATTCAAACATATTTTCATTTAATTTAGTCAAAAAACACAAAAATGGGCAAATTATCATTTTACCCCTAGCATTTACACTTTTTACAATTTAGTCCCTATTGCACAAAACACAAAATAAGCAAAATTTGACAAGATCATGTTAGGATGAATGCTCTTAGTGTCCATACAAGTCCATAAATTTCATTTATTTCACATTTTAGTCCCTCAAATTTTTATTTTTTCAATTAAGTCCAAATTACTCGAAAATCATCAAAAATTGCAATACAGAATAGGTTAACCCAAAACAAATCTTTCATATTTCACCATCAAACAACAAAAATCACAAGCTCTCATCAATGGCATAACTCAAAATATTCATCAAAATCAAAAATTCAAGCATGGGTTTAGTAGTACTCGAAGCAACGATCCCAAAGATGTAAAAATTATCAAAAATCGACTAAGAACGAACCTTGAATCAAGCTTAGAAGGCTTCTTTTATTTCTTCTCTTTTGTTTAAGTTTCGGCAGTGGAGAGGTATAAATAAGTTAAGGCTTGTTTTATTTATCATATAATATAAAATATACAAACATATTATTAATACATGTTTTCCTATTATACCCTTTTAAAATTAATGACTAAAACATATATATTAAGGTTACATTCGGTCATCACTAAGCCCAATGGAACATTTGCAATATAACTACTTCTATTTAGAAAGCCACTACCAATTCGACCCTTATACATTTAACTATCAAATTTTAATTTATGCGATTAAGTCCTTTTATTTAATCGGACACTCAAACGACAAAATTAAATCATGAAAATTTCACAGATATAAATTCACACATAATAAACACAAAATAATTTTAAAAATATTTTTCTGACCCGGATTCGTGGTCCTAAAACCACCAGTTTGATTAAAGTCTAATTTGGGCTGTTACAACTCTCCCCTTTAGGGATTTTCGTCCCTGAAAATCTTACCGGTGAATAAATTTGGATATCGCTCTCTCATTGCATCCTTTGGTTCCCAAGTTTCTTCCTCAAGTCTGTGTTTATGCCACAGCACTTTAACTAATGAAATTTTCTTATTTCGCAGTTCTTTAGTCTCACGAGCCAAAATGTGAATCGGCTCTTCCTCATATGTCATATCGGACCTAATCTCAATCTCAGATGGGCTAATCACATGCGAGGGATCTGATCGATATCTTCGAAGCATCAAAACATGAAATACATTGTGAATCTTTTCTAGCTCAGGTGGCAATAACAATCTGTAAGCAACTGGCCCAATACGCTCTATTACCTTATATGACCCAATGAACCTCGGACTCAACTTGCCTTTGTGACCAAATATGAGCATCTTTTTCCACGGTGACACTTTCAAAAAGAATTTATCTCCAATCTAAAAATCTATATCTTTATGTTTCAAGTCCGTATATGATTTCTGATGATCTGATGCTGCTTTTAGACTTTCACGGATCACTTTCACTTTCTATTCAGTTTCTCTGATCAACTCAACCCCGTGTATCTTATTTTCACTGAGCTTAGTCCAATACAAGGGTGTGCAACATTTACGCCCATACAAAGCCTCATAAGGTGCCATTTTGATACTTGATTGGAAGCTCTTGTTATACGTAAATTCAATCAGAGGCAAGTACCATTTCCACGTGCCTTCTAAGTCAAGAATGCAACATTTCAATGTATCCTCAAGTACCTGAATGATTTGCTCAGACTGACCATCTATTTGCGGATGGAAAGCAGTATTGAAATGCAATTTTGTAACTAATGCATCTTGCTTCCAAAACCGCGATGTAAACCTCAGATCTCTATCCAAAACACTAGATATGGGCACACCATGTAATCTCACAATCTAAGAAATATATAATTCAGCTAGCTTATTGAGCGAGTAATCTGTACGAATCGAAACAAAATGAGCCGACTTAGTCAATCTATCAACAATAACCCAGATTGCATCTTTCTTGCTCGGTGTCAACGGTAACCCAGATACAAAATCCATCGTAACTCTATCCCATTTCCACTCAAGTATCATAATCGGCTGAAGCAATCCAGAAGGTACTTGATGCTCGGCTTTTACTTGTTGACAGACTAAACATTTCGAAACAAAGTCAGAAATGTCTCATTTCATACCATGCCACCAGTAATGCTGTTTTAGATCATTTTACATCTTTGTACTACTTAGGTGAACAGATAACCAACTGCTGTGCGCTTCATTCAAAATCGTCTGAATCAACTCTGAATTTGTTGAACAAATAACGGTCTTGGTTTTAATTCAGCTATTATCGAACCATCATCAGACATAGCCATATGCTCCTTCATTGCATGCAAAGCAAACAGTGATTTCTGACTTAGAGCATCAGCAACAACGTTAGCCTTTCCCGGGTGATAGTCAATCACAAGGTCGTAGTCATTTAGCAATTCTAACCATCGGCGTTGCCTAAAATTTAGATCTTTCTGAGTCATCAAATATTTCAAGCTTTTATGATCAGAAAAAACATGACATTTTTCACCGAAGAGGTAGTGGCACTAAATTTTCAATGCAAACACAATAGCTGCTAATTCTAAGTCATGTGTCGGATAGTTCGATTCATGTGGCTTCAACTGTCTTGAGGCA
The DNA here is from genome assembly GCA_020496765.1 of Gossypium stocksii. Classification (NCBI taxonomy): domain Eukaryota; kingdom Viridiplantae; phylum Streptophyta; class Magnoliopsida; order Malvales; family Malvaceae; genus Gossypium; species Gossypium stocksii. Next base: position 34,118,242 of record CM035627.1, read on the forward strand.
TAAGCTATAACTTTGCCTTCCTGCATCAAAACACAACCTAGACCATTTAAAGATGCATCACTATAAATAACAAATTCTTTACACGATTCTGGCTGAACCAACATTGGAGCTTCGGTCAAAAGGGCTTTCAACTAATCAAAACTTTTTTGGCACTTTTCTAACCACTCAAACTTAACATATTTCTGCAATAGCTTTATCATCGGAGCTGCAATCACAGAGAAACCTTTCACGAATCATCGGTAATAACCAGCAAGTCCTAGAAAACTTTGGACTTCAAAAAAATTTTTCAGAGGTTTCCAGTCAACTATATCCGAAATTTTACTCGGATCAACCCAAATACCTGAAGTCGATACAACATGGCCCAGAAAACTAACTTCAATTAACCAGAACTCACATTTACTGAACTTTGCATACAACTGTGTATCTCACAAAATCTATAGCACTAGTCTCAAATGTTTAGCATGTTCGGTCTCATTATGTGAGTAGATCAAAATATCATCTATGAACACAACCACAAATCTATCAAGGTATGGTCTAAATATCTGATTCATCAAGTTCATCAACACAACAGGTGCATTAGTAAGTCTGAAAGGCATAACCAAAAACTCATAGTGTCCGTACCTCATTCCAAAAGTATCCTTTGGTACATTAGAGTCTTTAACTCGCAAGTGATAGTAGCCTGATCTCAAGTCTATCTTCGAAAACACTGTAGCCCCTTTCAGTTGATCAAACAGATCATCAATCGGTGGTAACGGATATTTATTCTTTATAGTCACCTTATTGAGCTATCTATAATCGATGCACATTCTCATAGTTCCGTCTTTCTTTTTCATAAACAACACTGGCGCACCTCAAGGAGAGAAACTCAAGCACGCGAATCCTCTATCTGTCAACTCTTGCAACTGAGGTTTTAATTCTTTTAATTTAGTAGGTTCCATTCTATACGGAGCTATGGATATCGAAGTCGTCCCAGGCATTAACTTAATACCAAACTCTACTTCTCGGATAGGTGGCAAACCTAGCAATTCTTCAGGGAACACATCTAGATATTCGCACACAATTGGTACTGATTCAACATTTCTTTCCGCCACTTTACTGTCAAGCACATATTCAAAGTAAGCTTCATAGCCTTTTCTCACATATTTCTGAGCTAACATCGAAGAAATCACTACCGATAGCCCATTCAGATCATTAGATTCAATCCGAATAATCTCATAATTCTGGCATCATAAATCAATGGTCTTCCTCTTACAGTTCACACCAGCATCATGCAAATTCAACCAGTCCATACCCAGAATTATATTGAACTCATCAAATGGCAGCAACATCAACTCAGCTGGAAAGCACAAATCTTGAACCATCAGGGGTCAATTCTTGCACACTTTGTCAACCATAACACATTAGCATAAGGGGTTTGACACTCTAATCACAAACTCAGTAGACTCAATAGCTAAAGTCTTACTAAATACTAAAGTCTCGCAGACATAAGAATGAGTCGAACCAGGATCAATCAATGCAATTACATTAGTATCATGGAGAGTGAATGTTCCATTAATAACATTTGGGTATGAAGCCTACTCCCGTGCGCAAATAGCATAGGCTCTGGCAGGTGCACAAGCCTCAGATCTAACTGCTGTACCCCTAGTCCCTCTCTGACTGCCACTCGCATTACCCGCATTTCTGGGTGGTCTACCTCGAGCTGCAGTATTACCTGATCTCGTATTCTGCACTGGATTTTCTTCAACTAACATTGGGCAATCGCGAATATAATGATCCATCGATCCACATTTAAAGTAGGCCCGATCATCCAATCTGCAACTGCCTGGATGTTGTTTACCGTAGTGTTTACACTCGGGTTGATTTGATCTGACATTACCCATACTAGCTACTGAGGTAGCTCTCGAGCTCATAGGTGGTCTACTCTGATCTCATCTAGAATAACCCAAAGTGGCTTTGGAACGGCTGGAGTCATCTCAAAACTTCTTTCGTGCTGACTGGAGTGACTTACTGGATGTTCTTTTACGTGCATATCTAGCGTCAAAATAAACTTTTCTTTTCTCTTTCCCGAGCTCTTCAGCTTTACAAGCCCGTTCAACAAGTACCACGAACTCTTTTATCTCAAGGATGCCAACTAACAATTTAATGTCTTCATTTAGCCCATCTCCAAACCTTTTATACATTATAGCTTCGGTAGAAACACACTCTCGGGCATACCGACTGAGTCTCACAAATTTCAGCTCATACTCTATCACGGTCATCCGGCCTTCTTTCAGCTCCAGAAATTCTTTGCGCTTCTAATCAATAAATCCCTGGCTAATATATTTCCTATGAAACTCAGTCTGAAAGAAGTCCCAGGTCACCTGCTCTTTTGGAACCACTAACACTAGGGTATTCCACCAATGATAGGCTGGGTCTTCAAGCAAAGGTATGGCACATTTCAGACATTCATTCGGAGTACAGGATAACTCTTCAAACACACAGATAGTATTATCAAGCCTAAGCTCAGCCCGTTCAGCATCATCATTATTAGTAGCTTTAAACTATTCAGCCCTGTGCTGTCTGATTTTATCAACAAGTAGCCTATATAATCTCAACGGATCACTTACTTGAGGTATAGCAGGCATCGAGAATGGATTAGTCGGGGGTGGAGGTTGTTGTGTAGCCAGATTAGTCTGGATATATTAAGTAAACCAGTCATTTATCGTTTGATAAAAGGCTTGTCTAGTCTCACTCGATTACACGAAGTCGGTCGAGAATCAGCCGGTGCTGTCCCTTGCGTGGGAACAGGTGCTACACTCTCGACATCATCAGCTACAACTCTGTCGGGATCCATTTACTATATGAAAACACATTTTCAAATGTTAGAAGTCATCACACTATCAAAGTATATAATATGGCAGGTATAGCTAAACTCACATGCACTACGTTAGTCCTATAATCGACTAAACTGTAGCTTTGATACCAATAAAATGTAACACCACTATCCCATCTCCATCGTGGGATTAGGGTTGAGAGGCACTGCCGTTTGAAGTCACAGTTTCAAAATATTTGTGTATATCTATATTCACTCAAGTTAAACTCATTTATAAATATCACATAAAACTAATTAAATTAATTAGAAATCATAAAATACATTGATTTGAGCCTTACTTATACAGGTCAAAACAAATATCCACATACCAATTACTGTACATATTGCATTAATATATACGGCATAGATTATTATCAACCAAGTTAAGCATTTCACTAAAACACTCACGTAATCATACTTAAATCCAACAAAAAGACATACAAATTCTTATAACTTAATAAGCCATTTTGCTTACCTTGGAACCACTTGCACATACAACTTAGGTCTAGGCCACTTTAATCTTACATGCTTGTAATTTAAAACAAATGGAAACATTTACACGGTAATAAACATGTACCGTTATATGCTTTTCTTTTAAATAGAAAACTTTAAAGACTATATATATTTATTCAAGGTCATAAAATTTGACACACTTAGCCTTAATAAAATTTAACCCCTTTTTTACTAGTATTAATTAATAAATTCAAATTTCATAATTATTACCCAAGTAACAGAAAACATTGGGACATCATAGATATTGTCCATTTATTGACATTCATGTTTCAACTATAATGGCAAATTCATGATAACATGTTTAAGTATACAGTTATACTTCAATAAAGTATGACAAAAAATGCTTTAACAACTAAACAAAGTCATTTCTATCATTACAAGATAATTACTACATATAAATGTCCAAAACATGCCCTTCATGCTGTGTAGTAAATATAACAAAACACCTTTTTTATGTCCGAATATAAACAAATAATCTTTTATGCTAAACTACCTATTTTTACCAAATTATTATAACAACTTAACATAACATAATAACTAAAATTCACATATTTTAAACTAGTATGAACCGTATCCAAAATTGAATCACCAAATCAATGCATACACTATGTCCAATTCATTCATACAGTAATTAAGTCACCATTCAACTTCGAAACTCAGCAAAGCTCGTATCACAACTTTGTCCATTCATGCATAAAATACTATAGCCAAAACAACACATCCATAAGCAAATATTACCAAAACCAAGCATAAAAATTAAGCCATCTTCACATGGCTCAAATTATACAAACTAAATTCCAACATATCAAAAGATAATCCAGCCTATACATGCATAGGTTTGATAATTCACTTATAAAAGTACCAAAAGCAGTAGGTAGTGTGATAAACTTTGATGATGACCTCCAAGCTCGTAACTTGACTCCCAAAATCTATAAAACAGAGTAACATGAATACACAGAATAAGCTTTTGTAGCTTAGTAAGTCATAAGCAAATGAACAACTCAATGATATAACTAAATTAATTTAACTATACCAAGTTATAATATCATTACCACATTTAACCACCAATATGCTAAGTCATAAATAATATGCACTTACGTACATAAACATTACCTTAGTCGAATGTTCATGTATTTATAAAAGCAATATATTTTACAATTTTCAAGGTTCCAAGTATACTTAGTCATATATTCAAACATTCATAAATTAAAACACATCATCATACACAAACACTTATTGTATGATCGAATATACAAAATCCCTTTTACACTTATTCAAGAATAATTTCAAAAAAATATTCATATTATTTATCCAAAGGTCGAATATACACTCCACCTTCACATGTGTTCTTCACTTACTTCATATATGACTTACAATAATTATCAAGAACTTACTTACCTCATTTCAAGTGAGTAAAGAGTTAATTCATACCTGATTAATTTAGCTCATATAACACATTCGATCATAACTTATAGTTGCCCGATGAACCATTTGGAGTTAGGTAAGACGCTCAAATTATCACACATATCGTACAATGCCAACATCCCAGATGTGGTCTTACATGTAGTCACATATCGATGCCACTGCCCCAGATAGGGTCTTACTCGCACACATATATCGGAGCCATATATCGATGCGATGGTATTACTCGCACATATATATCAGAATCCTATGTCATGACATATGTATCCTAACTATTCCTCAGGTTCATACATGGCTTTTGGACGTCGTAACTCGACTGAAACGAATGCTTGAACAAGATTACCAAGCTTATACACATTCGGCAATAGCACATATAAATTCATATATTTCAATTCAGCATATATACTTTGCATTTAATTAAAATTAAGTACGTCTATTTGCCTATAAACTTACCTCAGATGATATAAAACATAACTGGACAGCTAGTCGACAACTTTCGTTTTCCCCCGATCTAAATTTGATTTCCTTGGTTCTTGATCTAAACATATTCAAATGAAACTCATTCAAACATATTTTCATTCAATTTAGTCCAAAAACACATAAATGGGCAGATTACCATTTTACCCCTAGTAATTACACTTTTTACAATTTAGTCTCTATTGCACAAAACACAAAATAAGAAAAATTTGACAACACCCATGTTAGGCCGAATGCTCCTAGTGTCCATACAAGTCCATAAATTTCATTTATTTCACATTTTAGTCCCTCAAATTTTTCTTTTTGCAATTAAGTCCTAATTACTAAAAAATCATCAAAAATTCCAATACAAAATATGTTAAACCCAAAACAAATCTTTCATATTTCATCATTAAACAAAAAAAAATCACAGGCTCTTATGAATGGCATAACTCAAAATATTCATCAAAATAAAAAATTAAAGCATGGTTTAGTAGTACTCGAAGCAACGATCCCAAAGACGTAAAAATTATCAAAAATCGACTAAGAACGAATCTTGAATCAAGCTTAGAAGGATAGCTGAAGCTAGCTTCTCTTATTTCTTTTCTTTTGTTTAAGTTTCGGCAATGGAGAGGTATAAAAAAATTAAGGTTTGTTTTATTTATCATATGATATAATATATACAAACATATTATTAATACATGTTTTCCTATTATAACCTTTTAAAATTAATGACTAAAACATATATATTAAGGTTACATTCAGTCATCATTAAACCCAATGGAATATTTGCAACATAACTACTTCTATTTAGAAAGCCACTACCAATTCATCCCTCATACATTTAACTATCAAATTTTCAATTTATGCGATTAAGTCCTTTTATTTAATCGGACACTCAAATGATAAAATTAAATCACGAAGATTTCACATATATAAATTGGCACATAATAAACATAGAACATAATTTTAAAAATATTTTTCTGACTTAGATTCATGATCCCGAAACCACCATTCCGATTACGGTCTAAATCGGGCTGTTACAGAAAAGGTGTCGAAAATCAAGTAACTGATCATCTGTCGAGGTTGGAGCAAGATGAGGTAACTCGATCATGTGTGTCTATTAGAAAGAATTTCCCATATGAACACTTATTTGAGGTAAGTCGAATACATGAAACACCTTGGTTTGTTGATTTTTCTAATTATCTTGCATGTGGAATAATTCCTCGAGAAATGACATACCAACAAAGGAAAAAAGTCCTTCATGATAGTCGGTATTATTTTTGGGAGGATCCATTTTTGTTTAAACAATATGTAGATAATATAATCCGAAAGTGTGTAGCTGAAAGTGAGATTATCGAGATCTTGTATCATTGCCGATTCATCTCCAAGTGAGGGGCACTTTGGTGGTTCACGTACTACCGCAAAGATTTTGCATGCATGTTTCTTTTGGCCTACACTATTTAAAGATTCTGATGCTTATGTGAAGAATTGTGATAAATGCCAAAGGATCGATAATTTATCAAGGAGCAGTGAAATGCCCTTGACAAACATTTTGGAGATTGTATTATTTAACGTATAGGGCATTGACTTCTTAGGCCCGTTTCCTTCTTTGTATGGGAATAAATACATCTTAGTTGCTGTGGACTATGTATCCAACTGGGTTGAAGCTGAAGCATACCCTACAAATGATGCTAAGGTAGCCATGTGATTTCTACATATGCATGTGTTTACACGATTTGGGAAACCAAGAGCTATTATTAGTGATGAAATTTCTCACTTTGTGAACAAATAGCTTATGTGGTTGCTTGACAAATATAATGTGAAGCACAAGATTGGTACTGCTTATCACCCCCAGTCTAATGGGAAAGTTGAAAGAGTGAACCATCAAATCAAAGGTACCCTTTCGTAGTACACCCTAGCAGAAATGATTAGTCTTGAAGGCTCAATGATGCATTATGGGCCTATCAAACAACATTTAAGACACCGTTAGGAATGACTCCTTGTCGGTTAGTTTTTTGAAAGGCATGTCATTTGCCATTATCGTTGGAGAATAGAGCTCACTTGGCTTTGAAGCAGTTGAACTTTGATCTTAAGCAAGTCGGTGAGAGAAGGATGTTACAACTTGATGAGTTGGAAGAGCTGAGGTTGTTTTCTTATGAGAATGCCAAAATGTGTAAATAAAGATCAAAGAGTTGGCATGATAGCCATATACAACCTCGCGAGTTTAAAGAAGGTCAAAAGGTTTTATTGTTTAATTCAAGGTTGAAGTTATTTCTGGGGAAGCTTAAATCCCGATGGAAATGACCCTATATCATTTATCAAGTTTATCCTTATGGAGCTATTGAATTATACGACAATTACAGAGGTAAGTTTAAAGTTAATGGCCAATGTCTCAAACACCACTGGTATGGTAAAGTTTAGATAGTTGAATCCTTGTTCAAATTATCAGACCCTTGATTTTTCATGAACTTGTTTTTTTAATAAATAAATAATGAGAACTTATTTTCTTAACTTAGTACATTTAATTAATTCTGTCTAAGGAGATTGGAACTTAAGCCGGACTGCTGTGACCCCTCCAACCTTTCTTAGGAATTAATTCAATGTAATTTGTTAAGAAGAATTTTTCTAATTAAGATTTAAAATTTTTAAGTTTCATTTGTTTTGTTTAAATTTTAAATTTTTATGTTAATAAAAGGGGTCAAATTAGGCCCAGGTACTAATCAATTTTTTTCTTGAGTAAGTCTATAAATACAGTCTGAGTTTGAGGTCCAAGACAGCAAAAAGGAGGGAAAAATCCATACTTTGCTGCCACTCCCATTACTTGCTCCCAAGTAACCCTAATGTAGCTTTATTTTTGCTACATGTTGCCCTAATTCTTCCCTATATAATCCACTCTTCATTCCACTAATTTTCATATCCCTCAAAGTAATTTGCTTAACCCTAAAAATCTCTAACTCTTCGTTTGTGCTGCTAGCTTCAAATCCTAAAAGAAACCCTAGTTTCTCTTCCCTCTTTTCCAAAACCACCTATTGCCATAGCAAGAAGATTGTTGAAGCACCAACGTTGCTGCCGTACATTGCCATTGTCACCACCGCACACTTCTATTCCTGTCGCATGCTGTCATTACCACTGCACCACCCTTGCCTTTGTAAGGTTTTCATTGTAGAATGTCCTTACCTACCTTGCCGGTTTCTTTTTTCCCCTTTTGCAGAAACTTTGCCAAATTTTCAGGAAAAGATACCATGTCTCGCAAAAGAACTAGATCTTCAAAGACTACTTTTGAAAACCCAATTTTGATCGATGAATGAAAGAGAGTTTTGATTCAATCTTCAAGCATCAACCTATGATGCAGGAAAAAGGTTTTAAAGAGTCATGATTTGATGGTTGTTCCTGTATCGATTAGAAAGAAAATCAATGCTCTCAAGTGGGAACAATTTTGTGATGCTCATTCACTTCCCGATGATAAACTAGTTCGAGAGTTCTATGCTAGTTTGCCTATGCAAGATGCTACTGAGGTCATCGTTCGAAAGAAAAATGTACCTCTTACTTCTAAGTCTCTCAATGATTTGTTTAACTTACCTGATGTTGAAGAAGATGAGTACTACCTTATGATGGACAATATCAATTGGGATTTTCTTCAACAAGTGCTTGATGTTGTGACAAATCTGGGATCCCAATGGATTATATGAAAGTTTGGGAGCCATTCTTTCCGAAAGGAATACCTAAAACCAATAGCAAAGGTATGGTTTTATTTCGTTCGATATAGTTTTATGCTTATCTCACATAGTTCCACCATCTCGATGGAACGGATGCTCTTATTATATACAATTTTGACAGAAAAGTCCATTAATATTGAGAAAATTATTCTCAAGGAGATTTATGATTGTGCTAAAAAGAAGATAGGAAGTGCTTATTTCCCATCACTAATCACTTCACTTTGCTTATGGGCCCATGTTAAAACACAAGCAAATCTAAAGGGGTAATATGTTCAAGGGTGCATTACAATCATAATCTGGAATGATTAGTAGAGAAGGTGCATCAGCTAAATCAAGGCGAGCAAGAAGAGCCAATTGAGCCAGATATCGAGGAGTCAACAAATGAAATTGAAACCAAAGCTAATTCAGTTACAGACATTGAAGAAGATGAATCTGATAACGAACCGAACAGTCCTAAACCAGTTGAAGGATTTGCAAACCCTAAACCAAAGGTTGAGCCAGAAGAAGAAATAGTTGAGCTAAGTGTTGAACCTAAATTTACATCTCCAATGCTGACTTCTGCAAGTACTTCAAAGAAATTGGAGTTGTCAATTATGATGGATATATGCAAGTTCATGCACAATCAACAACAAACTTACTAGAAATATGCAAAAATTAGAGATGACTAAATTTGAAATACTTTTAAGAATATCTCTAATACTTTTTTTCCTAAATTCCCAAATGCTATCTTTGAGATATGGATGGAAGATACTGACTTGCAAGCAAAGATGGAGATGAAGAAGACAAGGGGAATGAGTTAGAAAAATAAAAGGAGGATTCTTGTCTTGTTATATATTTAATTGTTTTTAGGTCTTTAGGAATTTATTTCTTTTCTAATTAGGATTTAACTTCTACAGAATAAAAGATAACAAGCATGAATAAACTTAAGACTTCTTTAGAAAGAAAAAGACTAAGCAATGTGTTACTGGGAATGAACATGTCTAGGATTGGGTTATTAGGAAAGACTTCGTATTTAAACAGTCTTAATGGCTCACCTCTCTTTCTTTACAACCCTATATGGTGTTCAATTTTCATTCATTACTTTATTCTTGCAATGAGGACATTGCTTCTTTTTAAAGGGGGTAAGGCAAATAAATTGCTCAAATTTTTAAAATTTTCAAGTATCTTTTAATCATTTCTTTCATAAGTATGTTTTAATAAATGAATGTTTAGAGACATTTGTTTTTGTTAATGAGATAGTTTGTATGCAATTATGAATGATGATTCTATATGAGTGAATGTATGTTATTATGAAGAATGAAATGCTTGTATGATCTTAGTCTTAGGTAATGTTTGCCATTGAAACTTAGTTTCTCTTGAGGTTAGACATGCATGAAGGTTTATATCTTTAGAATTGACTTAGTAACTTTATTAAGGCAAAATCCTAGGAGACATAAAAATCTAAAATGATATAGACACTATTTTTTTGTATCGTTTGAGCCTTTTCGAGCCAACCTTATGATATTAGACCCTTGAAACTGTAATTTTGAGCTTAAAGGCTTGTTTATTGCAATGAGCCTACATTATAAGCCACAGTACCATCTTTTTAAGTTATCCTAATTTTGTGCACCCATCTTAACTAGAATTGTCTTGGTAATCAACATTTGAGGAAATTTTCAAAAAGATGTATGTGCTCATGCTTAAGAAAAAAGGATGAAGAAAGAGTGAAGAAAAGTTTGCTTAGTCTCTAGAAAGAAAAATGTATGAGCATTAGTTCAAATAAAGTTTGGGGGTGTTACAAAGGTTCACTTAAAGAAAAAAGTTGTATTTCAAGAAATCCAAGACAAAGTTAAAGGTTAAGATTTTGAAACCAAAATGTCTCATCTCTTTAAATCCTTACCTTTAACTGAGCCCCATTACAACCTTATAAAAGACCTACTGTAATACCCCTATCCCGTAACCGTCACCGAAATAGGTAAGGGGCATTACCGAACTTGTAACTCAGATTAGAATAGTAAAATTTTGAATCCAACGTTCATCAATATAGTTCTATAATCATTCACCATAGCATGTTTTAAAAGCTCGTATAAACATACATACATTCATTGGGGATCAAATTGAAACTATAAGAAAGATAGGGAAAACTTTGAGAAAATTTTCAAGTTAGGGACACATGGCCGTGTCCCTAGCTCGTGCACTTCACACGGTCGTGCCCCAAACTTACCTTAGCCGTGGGCAACACTGCCAATTATTACATGGTCACCAGACATGCCCGTGTGTCTAGACTGTGGGCAAAACTGCCATATACCACACGGCTGCCAGACACGCCCGTGTATCTTGGCCGTGTACAAGACTGCCCAAAATATTCTAGATGCAGGGTTTACACGGTCGAGTAACACGCCCGTGTGCTCTGACCGTGTGGCACCATGTAGGTTTGGTTTAAGCCATTTTTCCCCCCACAAATGGGTCACCCCTACAAGCATCACATACCACAACATTTCATAGACAATTTGGCAACCAAAACAAGCATTTCAACATTTAATGGACAATTTCATAACTAAACAATTTAAACATAATACTTACCATTCCTATCAACACCATTCATACTAATTCATATAAATGCCCACACATTCATCACAAACTTTACCATATATAAACACATCCTATAAGGCATTCAAAATAAGTTAATCATTTACAAAACAAGCCATATCTCATAGCTTGAATAAGTGTTCAAAAATATACCACATTTACTAACAAAACTTACCATAAGCATTAACTTAGAAACTAGCCTAGACATGCCATGACCATTTTATTTACAAAATTTCCAAAGGTACCAAAAGCTTGATGGATAGTGTGATTGCAAGTCTCTGACACGTCCAAAAATTGAGCTAGCTTCCGAATCTATAATGGATAGTGTGATTGCAAGTCTCCGACACGTCCAAAAATTGAGCTAGCTTTCGAATCTATAAAATAAGGGAAAGTAAACATGGTAAGCTTTAAAAGCTTAGTAAGCCCATATAACGTAGAATTTAACTTACCGAATCAATAGAAATAAGTATACCATAATTACCAACCCAAGTCACATGCTCATATTGCCTATTTAATAAGTCCACATATGTTAGTCTATGTAACCAAATGTATCATTCATTCTCCAAGTAAAACATTCACATATCACAAGCATAAATCAAATACTTATGATATATAATTCATGTGGTTCATATCATATAGTTCATATAAATCTTATAACTCATGTAACTTATCGCTCATATACCCCTTGATCATCATGTAACACGTATCAATAATTGCCCGTTGAAGCTTTAAGAACATCGAGGGATACTCGGGTGATACACACACAGTGTATATACGTATAACCTCTAATTCCGTCAATGCATTATATATGCTCTTTCGAGCCTGAAACAGTAAGCCTGAAGGCTGAACATGTAATCCTGAAGGATGAACGGTGAGCCTGTAGGCTGAACATGTAATCCCGAAGGATAAACAGTATGCCCGTAGGCTAAATGGTAAGTCCGAAGACTGAACATGTAATCCCGAAGGATGAACATATAACTCATGAGTTCTGGTGAGTCCGCAATAAATGCAGGAGCTCAAACCACCCTGTAGCCCTAGTGGCATGTCACTTGTATCCTACGACTTCTATGGTTTGAACGGGACTCGGTAATCAAATCGTTCTTATAACCTTTATACAATTCCATACCAATTCACATATATCCAATAGGCAATCTCATCCCACAATAATTTTCCCATTCATGTGGCATTAATACAACTAGTATAAACGTAATACAAATTGAATTCTAATTATATGAACTTACCTCGATTTCTCGATATCTACTCGTCTACCTTTCGTTTTCCCCGATCAAGTTCTGGGATTTGATTGTCTTTATCTATATTAATACAAATTCAGCTATTTAATCACTAACATGTTCAATTTAATCCAAAAGCATGTATTTTGGCCTCTTTACAAATTAGCCCTTAACTTTTCATACTTTCACACTTTAGTCCTAAATTCACAAAATAGAAAATCACACCATAGGACCCTCAATTCATCATAGCCAAATATTCAACTATCTCATACCAGCACATATAATTCATTTATTCACAATTCCAACCACAAAAATTCTACCTTTTTCAATTTAATCATTAAAACTCATTTTCATCAAAAATTACTTTGTAAAACTTGTATATTTTCAAACAACCATCAATAATTCACCATTATTCATCAAAATAAACATGTATTCATCAATGGAATATTTCAAAAACACAATCAATTTAAGAAATTGAGGTACGGGTCAGTTAGACCGAGCTGCAATGAGCTCAAAAACATAAAAATCATTAAAAATCGAGCAAAATCCGTGCCTTAATTGCTAAATGAAGCTTGGCCAAATGAAAAGTTTCAAAACCTTTTGTTTCCTTTGAAAAATCGGTGGAAGAAGGAAATAAAATGAAGAAATTTCATGTTTTGTTTTAATTAAAACATCTAATAAACCAAATGACCATTTTAACCTTTAAATAAAACCATTTAAAATCATATGAATTATGGACATAGATGTCCACTATCTTTTAAAATGGTAAAATAACCATTTAAGGACTTCCATAAATAAAACCAAAGCCATAAGCCCTTTATGCAATAGAACTCAAGTTTATCGCTTTATGCGATTTAGTCCTTTTTACCAAATTAACTAACCAAACTGTAAAATTCCTATACGAAACTTTCACACAATGAATCTATCATGCTGTAAAACATATTAAAGTAATAAAAATAATATTTCCACTCGGTTAAGTGGTCCTGAAACTAGTCGTTCTGATTAGGGTCTAAAATGGGCTGTTACACCTACTGATTTGATGATTATGTCACCTACATTAGTGGAGAGGAAGTACTAAGTTCAACATATAAAGATCATAAATAAGCCTTATGATTGTTTGCTTGATTGATAAGAAATTATGTTAAATGAAGAATGTTATCTGTGGCTGTGACATACATACAAACTATGATTCATGTTGGCATATTTTGAAACTTAGTATAAAATTCTAAAAATGTTTGCATATGAATTACATGTGAATAAAAAGATTTATGAACATGAAGTTATTAATGTATGATTATGGGACAAAGATTCATGCTGCTTACATAGTTAGCAGTTGTGCCTTAGCAAGACCTTTTATTGTGCATGAACATTACTCGGGACGAGCAATGATTTAAGTTTAGGGGTGTGTAAACTGAAAAATACATAGGATTTTTCCTATGTAATTTATCACCTTTTTACTTAAATTCGTTGTTAGAACTATGTAATTGTTTAATTAATTAATGAAATTAGGACATAGAAATTATTAAAATGTGATTTTGTTATTTATTATATAGTTTTCATGCATAAAATAGCTTATTTTATATTTATCTGAACATATCATATTTTTAAGACATAAAATGGGCTATGCATGATTAAATTAAATAATAAAATATAAAATTATATTTAATAATTCATTTTAAAATATTTTATTAATAAATTGGGTTTAATTAAGTATTTAAATTTTATTCTTTGGTCCTTTAATTTATTGATTTATTTTGGACAGGTCTGATAGCATTGTTGGATTACAAAAACCGTCCAAAATGAAGACTAAGTAAACCTAATTTCGGCTACACATGGCTATCCACATAAACCACTTTTTGGTTTAATTACACCAGGTCCTTGCAATGTTGAAGAAATTAGAGATTTGCCTGAAGATTTATATTTGACTGAGTCTCAGTCCTGAGTTGTTATGGCATTTAAATTTCTTAAATATCAAGCAAAATTCAACTCAAAATCCAATAATCATGGCCAGCCACTCATTGAAGAAGCTTGAAGAGACTAACTAAATCTTTCTATTTTTAGCAAACTACTCTCCTCTCTTCACCTATAAGTAAGACCCCATTTCACCATTTCTAATCATCCCTCATCCCTCATCCCTCATCCCTCATCCCTCATCCCTCATCATTCTCTCTTTCCTCTCAATTCTCCTTGCATTTTCGATTCCCTATGCCTAGAACCATCTCTTCATAAAGATTTTAGAAATTAAGCATTTTAAAGAGCCCTTAGTCGACCACCTTGGAGAGCCATCAGCAAAAGAGCAAAGCAAAGGAATGAAGGGGCCCTCGTCAGTCAGAGTCTTGGATGACAACCACTTTAATTTGGGTTTAATCTTTCTTTTCTATGATTTAATCTAAAAATGTTTGCTAGGTGTTCTTTGTTCTTGTTTACAACAATGTTAACTTAATTTTATTTAAGCTAGGATGATTTTTTTGATTAAATAATATTTATTTGATTCATGCTTATGATGTTTGTGCCTCAATCGATCATTTTTTTCAATTAAAATAAAGTTTATATTTTGTTCATACATGATTGGACTGCACTACAATTAGTTGAGCGTGTAACACACCAAACCCGACCTAGACGTTATGGCCAAATCTGGCGATGTCACATGATAGTGCTTTTGGAAACACAACGACGCAAAGACCATTTCTCCATTTAAAACCACTTTTCATTATCTTATGCTAACTCCAAATCGTGTCATTTGTTTTCAAAATGTTATCCAATTTTAAAACATTATTTATTTACAAATCATCATTCATTTTCAAAACGTTATACTTCGGGGAAGCTTTTAAGACAGTTTGCGTGTGTGTGGTATTTTAATGAAACATCCATCTCTTTTGAAAACCCAAGTTTCTCCTACCACTAGCAGTTATGAAACATAAAATAGTATGAAATCCAAATTTAAATAAAAAATTCATAAAGGCCATTATTACAGAAAAGCACCCAAATAAAACTTAAAATCATAATTAAGTAATAATCAGTATAAATGGAGTCATGTGGCCCATCGTTGAGTTCTCCACTGAACCGATCCACATATGTCTGGGGATTACCTATACAGATTAAATAGAATGGGTGAGTTTACATAAACTTAGTGTGTAATCCCTATGCAATTAAACAGACATGAACAGATAGTCTCAGTCCAGGCCTAAGCCCTTTTTCAATATCAGTATCAGTCTGGCTTGGGCCTTAGCCCATCTCAGTAACAATAAGCATTAAGGCCTTACCCATCTTAGTAACAGCAAGCATTAGAGCCTTAGCCCATCAAAGTACAAAAACAATATCAGAAGCTATGTAATCACAGAATACTACCCAACCAGCCTTTACACTCCATCTTCGTCTAACCCTACACTCCATGTGGGGATATAATCAACCCACCCATCCCTACACTCCAAATAGTACCGAATGTGACACTAGACAGTAATTTGTAGCTGAGCTGCTAGTGAGTTAGGCTCGAAGCCTTTCAGTATACTTCCTCTGATCAATATCAACCCCTAACCCAGTGCAATGCATCATACAGTCGTGTCATGGTATCTTACAATTAATTAGTACACTGTAAATAGCATGCGCAACCTACAGTCATACATATCTATAACATATAGGGATATAACAGTCTTTCAGTCATTTCAGTCAATTAGGGGTCTAGTTAAACTTACCGACCTAATAATAGGTTCATAGTCATCTCGGGCAACCCGCGCAACTTTAACAACAAATTAGTGTAAATAGGCTCACATGCCTATGTTGTCTACCCGTGTGGGCCCACACACTCGTGTGACCCACACGGCCCAAATTGGCCTTGTTCGTGTGGATCATATGGCCTGGCCCACCCGCGTGGGCCCACACGCCTGTATGGCCCACACGACCCAATTGGTCGAGCTCGTGTGTCATACACAGCCTCGCCTAGCCATCACACAGCTGTGTCATGCGCCCGTGTCATGCGCGCACAACTTGGCTTGTAATGCCCCGAAATTTGGTCCTATGTTGGGCCTTGAGGAAGGGAACGATTTACGAAACTGTGTATGCTTTAAATATGGCTCTCAAGTAAGCATGAATGTCAACATTATGGTAGGAGACATCCCGGTGAGTGTTGGATGGTCACCGGGGCATGCTTTAAATATGGTTTCCAAGACCACTTCATCAAGTACTATCTGAAAATGGTAGTAAAAGAAACTACACAGAATACTAAATCGAGCAATGTACCCGCTAGAGGGTAGCCTACCAAAAATGTGAAAGAGAGAGCTAGTAGCAAAGGTATAGCTAGAGATTCAGCTGCAAGATCGAAGTCCAGAAGGCCCGCAAGAACTTATGCTATTCGTGCCCGGGAAGAGGCGTCATCCCTTGACGTGATCACTAGTATTTTCTCTCTTTATGATGTTAATATAGTTGCACTGATTGAACTTGGGTCCGGGCATTCTTACATTTGCATGAAATTAGTGAATGATATGAAATTGCCTATAGAGTCAATCGAATTTATAATTAAGGTGTCAAACCCTCTAGGCAAGAGTGTGTTAGTTGACAAAATTTACAAGAATTGTCCCTTAGTGATCTGAGGTCACTGTTTCCTAGCTGATCTGATGCTATTGCCATTTGATGAGTTTGATGCTATTTTGGGCTTGGAATGGCTATCAATGCATGATGCTAAAGTGAATTGTAGATAGAAGGTTATCAAATTAAATTGTGAAAATGGTGAAAGTCTTCGAGTTGAAACAAATGTGTTCAGCGAGTTGCCTACTTTGATTTCATCTATCACTGCTCAGAAGTGGATGAGAAAGGGTACGAAGTATATTTGACTTATGTATTGAATACAAAAGAATCTGAACTGAAAGTGGAATTAGTACTAATGGTTTGTGAGTTCCCAGATATATTTCCTAAGGAATTGTCGGGTATACCTCTTGCTAGAGAGATAGAGTTCGCCATTGACTTGTTGCTGGGGACTGCCCTGATATTGATAGCCCCGTAGAGAATGGCTCCAACAGAGCTAAGGTAATTGAAAGTGCGGTTGCAAGAGTTGACGAATAAAGGGTTTGCAAGACCTAGTTTTTCTCCCTGGGGTGTCCCCATGTTATTCGTAAAGAAAAATGATAGATCGATGAGACTTTGTGTTGACTATAGGCAACTCAACAAAGTGACAATAAAGAACAAGTATCACTTGCCAAGGATTGATGACTTATTTTATCAGTTAAAGGGAGCTATTGTTTTCTCTAAAATAGACTTGAGATCGAGATACTACCAGCTAAGGGTAAAAGAGTCTGATGTGCCAAAAACTGCTTTCAGAACAAGGTATGAACACTATGAGTTTCTCATAATACCCTTCGGCTTGACCAACGCTCCAGCGGTGTTTATGGGCTTAATGAATTAGATTTTTAGACCGTACTTGAATAAGTTTGCAGTGGTCTTCATTGATGACATCTTGATCTATTCTCGTGATGATAACGAGAATGCCAGGCATCTAAGAACGATTTTACAAATCTTGCGAGATGAATAGTTCTATGCAAAATTTAGTAAAAGTGATTTTTGGCTCAGTAAAGTTGGATTTTTGGGTCACATCATCTCAAGAAATGGCATTCGAGTGGATCCAAGTAAGATTTTGGCAATAGTAGATTGGAAACCACCGAAGAATGTATCAGAAGTTAGAAGTTATCTCGGCTTGGCTGGTTACTATCAGTGTTTTGCAAAGGGATTTTCGATGACCGCTTCTTCGATGACTAAGTTACTACAAATAGATGTTAAGTTCGAGTGGATAGAGAAGTGTCAACAAAGTTT
The DNA here is from genome assembly GCA_020496765.1 of Gossypium stocksii. Lineage (NCBI taxonomy): Eukaryota > Viridiplantae > Streptophyta > Magnoliopsida > Malvales > Malvaceae > Gossypium > Gossypium stocksii. Next base: position 34,136,802 of record CM035627.1, read on the forward strand.
TGAGAGATTGAAGACAGTGTTAACCGAAGCACCAATAATAGTGCAACCTAAATCTGGTAAAGAATTTATGATTTACAGTGATGTGTCTCTAAATGGTCTTGAATGTGTATTAATGCAAGAAGATAAAGTGGTAGCGTATGCCTCAAGACAATTGAAGCCACACGAGAGGAACTACCCAACACATGATTTGGAGTTAGCCACCATTGTCTTTGCCTTGAAGATTTGACGCCATTATCTTTATAGAGAGAAATGTCGCATCTTCACTGATCATAAAAGCTTGAAGTATTTGATGTCACAAAAGGATTTGAACTTGCGATAGCAAAGGTGGCTTGAGTTGTTGAAAGACTACGAGTTAGTGATTAACTACCATCTAGGGAAGGCGAATGTTGTAGCTGATGCATTAAGCAGAAAATCTCTGTTTGCTTTGAGAGCCTTGAACACAAGAATGACCTTATCCAATGATGGTTCAATTTTGATGAGTTATGAGCTAGGCCATACTTTATTCAACAAATTTATGAAGTTCAAAAGGGTGATAGTGAGTTGCAAGCAAAAAGAGTTCAGTGCCAAAAGAATAATGAGACAGATTTTCAAATTGTTGAAATGATTGTTTGATGTTTCGAGATAGAATATGTGTACCAAAAGATGCTAAGTTGATTCGGGAAATTCTATATGAAGCTCATAATGGTTGCCTGTCGATTCGAAAAATTCTATACAAAGCTCATAATGGTTCCCTATCTGTTCATCTGGGCAGTGCAAAGATGTATAGTGATTTGAAGAAACCGTATTGGTGGCCTGGAATGAAAAGAGACGTCACCGAGTTCGTATCAAAGTGCTTAGTTTGTCAATAGGTGAAAGCTGAACATTAGGTACCTTTCCGGCTATTACAGCCAATAATGATTTCTGAATGGAAATGGGATCGTATTACTATGGATTTTGTGACGGGTTTGCCATTAACCTCAAAAAAGAAAGATGGTGTTTGGTTCATTGTTGATCAGTTAAAGAAATTAGCTCATTTTATTCCGAGAAGTATGGATTTTTCATTGGTTAAGCTAGTTGAATTGTATATTGCCGAGATTGTAAGATTGCATGGGATGCTGATTTCTATTATATCGATAGAGACCTGAGATTCACTTTGAGATTTTGGAGGAAGTTATGAGAAGTCTTGGGTACCAAGCTAAATTTTAGTACCCCTTTCACCCACAGACAGACGGTCAATCCAAACGAGTGATACAGGTCTTTGAAGAAATGCTCCGTTGTTGCATTCTCGAGTTCGAAGGTAGTTGGGAGAAGTATCTACCTTTGGTGGAATTTGCTTACAACAATAGTTTTCAATTGAGTATAAAAATGGCACCGTATAAGGCATTGTATGGTCGCAAATGTCAAACTCCCTTGTATTGGACGGAGCTTAGTGAAAAGCAAATCCATGGGATTGATTTGATTAGAGAGACTGAAGAAAAGGTAAATATTACCCATGATTGCTTGAAAGTTGCTTCGAATCGATAGAAATCTTGTGCAAAATTAAAAAGAAAAGAAATGGAGTTCCAAGTGGGTGATTAAGTGTTCCTAAAAGTATCTTCAGGAAGAAGGTTATGAGATTTGGCCGGAAAGGCAAATTAAGCCCACATTTCAACAGACCATATGAGGTTGTAGAAAGAGTTGGACCAGTGGCTTATCAATTGGCTATACTGACAGAGTTAAAGAAGATCCATGATGTTTTCCATGTATCGATGCTACGACAATACCGTTCTGATTCGTCACATGCGATCTCACCAACCGAAGTGGAAATTTAACTGAATATGACTTATAGCGAATAGCCAATTAAAATTTTAGCACGAGAAATGAAACAATTAATGAACAAAAATGTGGCTTTGGTGAAAGTGCTTTGGCAAAAGCATGCTATAGAGGAAGATACATGGGAATCGAAGGAAACCATAAGGAAACAATACCCACAACTTTTCACTGGTAAGATTTTTGGGGACAAAAATCCCTTATGGGGGGAAAGTTGTAATAGCTCGAATTAGGGCCTAAACGGAATGGTGGTTTTGAGACCACGAATCTGACATAGAAAAATTTATTTCGATTAAGTTTTAAGGTTTAATGTGTGATTGAATGCATGAGTGAAAATTTAATAAATAAATTTTACCGATAAAGTGCTCGATTGAGCGATAGGACTAAATTATGTGTTCTAGAAGCTTTTAGTATGCAATTGAAATGAAATTATAAATTAGAGGTCCTTATTTAGCAATTAGACCATTTTTGGGCATTTTGGACAAAAATACCCGTGGAAGGAAAAATTTGTAAAGAAAGCCATTAAGGGTATTTTGGTCATTGGGTTATTAAATGAAATAAAAAAGGAAAATAAGGCCAAAAATGTGTCCATCTTCCCCAAGTGCTGGCCAAAACTTGCAAGGGTACCATAGCTAGGGTTTTTCAACTTTTCAAGCACCAAGTAAGTGATTCCAATCCCATTTTTCTTGTTCTTCGTATTTTTGAGATCCTCGTACCTTGACCTAACTTTCTATACCATTATTTTAAGCTAGGGTTTGTGTTTAAAAATTTACCTATATGTGACATGGAAGCATTTTGATGTTTATTGGTGGAAAATAAAAGCTTGAGGTGTGGTAAACAACTTTTCCTAGGTGATTTTACATGAAAATGCATTTAGGGACTAAAATGTAAAATTTGTAAAATATGTGCATAAATTGTGAAGCATTGAAAATTGTGGGCTGCTATAGAAGAGAAATACGTTTGGGTAGGCCTGAGAAAGTAGAAAAATTAATACATTTCATTTTTCGAGCCTAAGGACTAAATTGTAAAAATTGACAAAGTTAGGGGTAAAATGGTAAAAATTACCATAGGATGATTTTGTGCCCAATTGAGTAATGTGTGTATTGAATGAGTTAAATTTGGTGTTATAGATCAAGAACAATGTGAAAACGGCCTTGACCGAGAGAAAGGCTAGCACAATTATACCAAGGTAAGTCCTATATGTAAATAATGAGTTATTTTAATCATTATGTTTAATTAGTTCAAATAATTTAAAATTTTGAAATAGTATATCAAATTATTATTTTTGGATGTGACAAACCGATAAGAGATGAAAAGTCCCGGTTGAACCTTAGGAATCATTAGGATACGAGTGATATGTCACTAGGAAACCATCAACCGTTATCGATTGGTTATGTGGTTCCGGGTTCTGGTCTAGTTCGACTACCAGTGGCTAGGTAATCTTGCATTTGTTGCCGATACCTGTCAACTTGTGTGAGCAGCACTAAGTAGAATCGACTACACCATCAGCTTGTGTGAGCAGACCTGATAATAGCCATTGTTGAGCCTTATGTGATAAGTGGTAGCTTCAGCTACATATTAGTGGTAGCTTCGTCTACATTATGTGTGCGGCACTTGTGCCTTATTTCCATGTGTCCATTAGTATTCCACGTGGTTCGTTAGGCTAACCGAATTAATGGTATAATATGATTGTATGCGAAAAGATTTAACCGTGCGTTCGAGATTGCGTATGTATAGGTTATATGAAAAATATTATGTGTGCTAAGTGCTTAGTGTAGGTATTGAGCATATGGTAAGGTCACATGAGTAAGTGATAAATTCCCAACTCAATTTTAGTATGGGAAAACTTATTTTCCATTAGCTAAGCCTATTTAGTTTAAATGCTCATTTTGTTTACATATAGACTTACTAAGCTTTATAGCTTACCCTTTTCCTTTTTGCTTCCCATATAGGTTCATCAAGCTAATCTGAGGCTTGGCGATCGACGGGATTCCATCAGCACTATCAACCATCTCTTTTGGTACTTTGAATACAAACTTTGAAAGTTATGGCATGTATAGGTGCCCTATTGTTTTAGTTATATGTCAACTCTTTTGGGTCCATTTGTTGGTAATGGTATTTTGATACCTGGCCATGAGAAATGAGCCATGAATGGTTAAGTCCTATTTTGTCAAAATGTTGTAATCTACTAATGAGCAAGCTTGCATAGTATGGGTAAAATGTGGATGGATGTGTATACATGTGTATGATTGTTAAAATGTAGTGTGTGGATGTCAAAATGTGGTTGATATGATGTGTTTTAGTGCTATTTTGTATATTGGCAATATTAATTTGTGTTGATTTGTGTTTCAGGGTGGAAATTGGCTTGGAAAATAGCCTATAATTGTCCACACGGGTAGGCACACAGGCGTATGTCTAGGCCGTGTGTGAAACACGGCCAGCCCATGGGCATGTTGATAGGCTGTGTGTTCCCTGCACCTGAAATTATGGGAATTAAATGTTTTTGTAGTAAACACACGGGTTGGAGACACGGCCATGTGTCCCGACCGTGTGATAGGCATGACCTAGCACACGAGCATGTGGCTTGGCCGTCTGTCGAAGTTTTTGCAATGATTTCATAAACAGAATGTCCCAATTTTTCACACGGGGAAAGGACACAAGCATGTTGAGGCCGTGTGAAGGACACGGACTAGAGACATGGGTATCTGCTTGGCCGTGTGAAAACTCCTGTAGGTTCAAAATGAAAATTAATTTTGCACAGGCTAGGGACATGGGCATGTGCGAACACACTGGCCTGCCCACACGGGCATGTCCCTGTCCTACATAGGCATGTGCCCTGTTTTAAGTAGAATTTTTCTAAGTGTTCAAAAAGTTTTGGCTTGGTTCCGAACGTACCTAATGAGCCTCTTTGGCCTCATAACCCATAATAATAGTGTTTTGAATAAGATTTAAAAAGTTTTAAATTTTTGTGAAATTTGTGAGTCGAGATCGAGTGATCTAGTGTTCGTGAGTCCGGTAATGCCTCGTACTTGGTCCCGGCATTAGACTTGAGTGAGGGGTGTTACAGGCTAGATATGCCTCACATCCCTTGCAAACCAACTTTTCCACCCTTAATGCAGAAATCACATTCAATAAGTAATTTTGACATTCCCTAATTAAGAGTACCTTGCTGTCCTCCTCAATTCTCAGTACAACCCTTTTTGTAGCACAATCTAAGATCACTTGGTGTATAACAAACCAATTCATTCTTAGTATAGGATCAAACTATGTAGGAGTGAGTGGATCCTATATCTATCAATGCTATATAAGGTACATTATAAATAAAGAATGCACCCGTGATGAGGTTCAGAGCATCTTCATCCTCTTGGCGATGTACAGTATAAACTAGAGTCGGCTGCCCCGCCTCAGTATGACCAGCACCTCTGCCCAATGCTCCCTAACTGTAACACCCTGAACTTGGGCCTAGAAGTTTTGGGCCTTGAGCATGGGAGCGGTTGAAGGCAGCTTATAATATTTTGTTGTGCATGTAAATTCCGTTAATAAAGGCTTGTTTCAGTGGTTAAGTATGTTGAGAAGTGTTGGAGAAGTCCTGGGTTCAAACTTGGACTATAGCAAAAAATTTTGGTTTAAGGTGAATTAAACCCGGGGTGTAGTAGGTAGGCCTTAAGAATATTGTTGGAGAAATTGTGCCACAAAAAGCTTTGTGGTCTAGTGGCAAAGTAGCGCCACATAAGAGGCAGGAAGGTGGCGTCATAGAGTTGGCAAGGAGGTCTAGGGCTCGAAACTCATGGCAATTTAAGAGCATTTATTTTGCTAACAGGGGGCGGCAAGAGTTGGTGTTGAATTTAAATTCTGATGATAGAGGGATCCCACATCGGGAAGCTAACATAAGAGTGGATGCGAAGCTGGCTTTAAATAGAGAGAACCATGAGGAGAGTAAAGGTACCTTTCTTGGCTGATCCCTTTCGCTTTATGGCGTGCTCGTTTGGGTTGGGCGTCGGCTAAGAGTGCTCGGAGCGTGGATTAACTCCAGTCTCCTATCAGGTGTGTATTTCTCACTACTCTAGTGGTAGGACGGCTACTTTGGGCCGCAATGGGCCAAAAAGGGCCATGTGGGCCCAATGGGCCTACAGGCCCAATTGGATAAGTTGCTTGATTGTGTAGTAAATATTGGACTAGATTAGGTGAATCTCATATCTGTGGCTAGATTTGGGCTAAAAGGGCCATACGAGCGTGTGGGCCCATTTGGGCCTAGAATGGGCCCTAGGCCCATTTGCATTGTTATCTCTGTTTATAATGCTATAGTTTACCAAATTACTGAAATACCTTCGACTTGTAAAATTACCAAAGTACCCCGATTTACCAAATTACTGAAATACCCTTAATTTACAAAATTACTAAAATAGCCTTGATTACAAAATTACAGAAATACCCTTGATTTACAAAATTACTGAAATACCCTTGGTTTACAAAATTGCTAAAATACCCTTATAGGGTAGAACTACTGTAATACCCCTGATTTGTAAAATTACCATTTTACCCCTGATTTGTAAAATTAACGTTTTACCCCTGATTTGTAAAATTACCATTTTACCCCTAATTTGTAAAATTACCGTTTTACCCCTGACTTGTAAAATTACCATGTTACCCCTGATTTGTAAAATTACCATTTTACCATTGATTTGTAAAATTACCGTTTTTCCCCTGACTTGTAAACTTACCATGTTACCCTTGATTTGTAAAATTACCATTTTACCCATGATTTGTAAAATTACCATTTTACCCCTGACTTATAAAATTACCATGTTACCCTTGATTTGTAAAATTACCATTTTACCCCTGATTTGTAAAATTACCATTTTACCCCTGATTTGTAAAATTATCATTTTACCATTGACTTGTGAAATTATCGAAATACCCCTTTAGGGTAGAATTATCGAAATACCCTGTAGGGTAGAATTACCGAAATACCCCTTTAGGATAGAATTATCGAAATACCCCTATAGGGTAGAATTACCAAAATACCCCTGTAGGGTAGAATTATCGAAATACCCCTGTAAGGTAGAATTACCGAGATACCCCTATGGGGTAAAATTACCATTTTGCCCTTAGGGTGTTAAATGACTGTTTTGCCCTCGTGGGCAAGTGACTGACTTGGACTGTGTGTTTAACGGATTTGATTGTGAATATATGTTGGTGATATGAATGACTTGACTGTGATTATTTGATTCAAATATGGGCATGACATTTTGCATACATGACATGTTGCATGGGTTGGGATTTTGTATGGAGGAAGATCTGATCTGTTAGGATTGCATGGTTGCTTGACGATTGTGGATCCACCGAAGGCTTCAGAGCCATATATTTGTACTGATTTGATACGGTCGCACGAGTCACCCGAGACGACTATGGACCGATCGATGGCTGAGTGCCGATCATGTTACCGGAGGCTGTGTGCCGTTATTGTGGGCTTTGTGCCGTTATTATGGGGTTGTGCCATTACCAAAGGCTGTGTGCCATTATTGTGGGCTTCGTATCGATATTGTGGGCTTCGTGCCGTTATTATGGGCTTTATGCCATTACCGAAGGCTTTGTGCCAATATCATAGGCTTTCTACCGATTATAGACACGTTACCGATGGCTTTGTGTCACGTACTTTGTTAAGTGGCTTTGCCACAAATATCTATTTCTGGTGGCTATGCCACAAATATCTGTTATGGTGGCTCTGCCACAATATCTGTATCTGGTGACTCAGTCACATTATCTGTTCTGGCAGCTCTGCTATAAATTTTGTGGTGTGTAGCAGATGGGTGGGTCGAGCTGTCTCCCCACATGGTGTATATGGTTGGTACGGGTGGTGTGGTGGCTGGACTGGGTTGGGATTGCATTCACATTCTGATTCTGATTCTGATTCTGTTAATTGATACTGATTCTGATTCTGATTCTGATACTGATATCGACTCTAATACTGATTTTGATTCTGATCCTGATTCTCATTTTGATTCTAGTTCTGATAATGTTTCTGATTCTATAATGGGCTAAGGCCCATCTGGTGCAGTCTGTTATAGTGGGCTAAGGCCTAATTGATACTGGAACTGTGGTAGGGTAAACTTTTTAATTCTTTTACATGACTGACTGTTCGTATTTGTAGTAGGGGATTACACACTGAGTTTTCGTAAACTCACCCCTTTTATTAACCTTTCAAGTAAACCCCAGCCTTAGACGGATCGGAGGTGCGAGGGACTTAGAGAAGGCCACACACTGCTTATGTTTTCTGTTTCGATTATTTACTCTCAAGTACTTTATTTTGGGTTTGGTTTGTAATAAGGCCTTTTATAATTTCTGGATTTTTATTTTGAGGTTTTTATTTACTTTGAATTATATCTACTAGAGGTGAATCGCGGTTTTCCAAAATGTTAACTATTTTCGAACACTACGTCTTCCGCAACTAACTAAATTAAGCTTTCGCAACAAAGAAGGTTTTAAAGGTAATAATGTTTTTAAAAGGGATTAACTTTTAGTTGACCACGTTTTGAAAATAAACAAACACAAGTTTTAGTTTGCAACAAGTTTCGTTAAGAAGGGTTTTTTTGAAAACATGGTTTTCGAAAAACACTTCAATGTGGCACGCCAGACTCGGGCCTAACTTCTAGGCTGGGTATGGGGTGTTACACTAACCATGGACCAACCTATTACCACCTTTGGCTTGACCACGGCCTCTCGGTGACTGTTGAACTACTCTCGGTGGTGGTGCAGTACCAGTGCCCAAAGCTTACATCTGATCGAACCTCTGCGGACACTCTCTAATACGGTGCTCTAATGAATCACACCACAAACAAGCCCCAGTTCTTTTCCAACACTCGCCCTGATGGTGTCTACCACAGTCAGTATACAACAGCTATCTTGTAATAGAAATAGGAGCCTTAACTCTAATCTGTCCATCAACTCTGGCCTTTTTCTTAGGCCTTTGAATGGAACTTGAGGGTTACGAATCCCTCTTGCTCCTACCTCTCTCTCGGTTCTAGTGCTCAATGCGCTTCACTTCATTGGTGATCTTCACCTTATCAACCAGCACAGCAAAGTCTCACTCTCTCTGAGGAGATAATAGAACCCTTAGATTATCCCTAAGGCCATCCTCGAAGTGAACACATCGCTCGTACTCAGTCGCCACCATACCTCGCACATAGTGGCTCAATCTAAAAAATTTGGCCTCATACTCGGCCACTAATCTATCTTCCTGAGTCAGATTTAGGAACTCTCTCTTACAGGCATCTACATAACTGGCCCTCACATACTTCCCCTAGAAAGTGGTCTTAAAGAACACCCAGGTCAGTTGATCGGGTTGAGTGCCCTCCTTAACAGTGGGCCACCACTGATATGTTTTATCACGCAGCAGCGATATAGCACCCTTTAATTTCTGCTCGAGGGTGTAGTCCAAATCGTCCATAATCCTCTCTGTGGCCTTTATCCAATACTTAGCCACATTAGGGGAAACTCCAGCAACACCCCTAAAAAGCTCAGCTCCGTTAGATAGGAGTTGTTTCGTAATTGACCCGCAGCATCGAGCTCCAGTATTAGGCCCAACGACCCTCTCTAAGATCCACAACATGGCCTTAGACAGTGCGTCATCCCCAGTTGCTCGATCATGAGACCCAGTCTCAGTCACAGGTGAAGCCAGTGTCTCACTAGTATCCAAATTAGGTAGGTTGCCAGATGATAAGGACCCAGCTCAAACAACTCTTCAGCCCTACGACGACCACTTGTACCCCGTCCGCATGTACCTCTATTGCTCATTGTCTAATTGCGTTTTATTTGTATAAACAATTTTATGAATCAGTTACAGTTCCAGTGTTTATTAACAAATATTTTATGAAAGACAGTATCAATAATTCAAAGTTTGTTTTCGTAAATCATTGTCTCGCTACAGTTTTCAGTTTCCCTATAGTTTTCAGTTTACACTAACTAAAGTGTTTTTAGTACAGTCTTTCTACAGTAGTCTTAGTATATACTACCTATAGCAGTTTCAAAATATGCTATCGAAAATAATTGCAGGTTCAGTTTAAACAATTCACAGTTTCTGAAAACTTACTGGATCGACGCCAGAGACTTGGTGTACCGCACATTTAGTAAAAATATTCTCAATTTCAATCATCAAAAATCACCTCTTTAAAAACCAAGTTTTTTTTTAAAACCTAAATCCATAGATGAGTTTTACAACTTGGCTTTGATACCACAAAATGTAACAACCCAAACCCGATCTAGACTTTACGGCCGAATCTGGCGATGTCACATGATAGTGCTTTGGGAAACGCAATGACGCTAAGACCATTTCTCCATTTAAAACTACTTTTCATTATCTTATGTTAACTCCAAATCGTGTCATTTATTTTCTAAACGTTATCCAATTTTAAAATGTTATTTATTTACAAATCATCATTCATTTCCAAAATATTATACTTTACAGAAGCTTTTAAAATAGTCTGCGTGTGCGTGGTATTTTTGTAGAACATCCATCTCCTTTGAAAGCCCGAGTTTCTCCTACCACTAGCTGTTATGAAACATAAAATAGTATGAAATCCAAATTTAAATAACAAATCCATGGGGGCCATTATTACAAAAAAACACCCAAATAAAACTTAAAATCATAATTAAGTAACAATTAGTATAAAAGGAGTCGTGTGGCCACTACTCAGTTCTCCATCGAACTGATCTGCCTATATCTGGGGATTACCTATACAGATTAAACAGAAGGGGTGAATTTATGTAAACTCAATGTGTAATCCCTATGCAATCAAACAGACGTTAAGAGATAATCTTAGTCTAGGCCTAAGCCCTTTTTCAATAGCAGTATCAGTTCGACTTGGGCCTTAGCCCATCTCAGTAACAGTATCATATATGCAATCACAGAATCCTACCCAACTAGCCTCTACACTCCATCTCCGTCCAACCCTACACTCCATGTGGGGATACCATCAACCCACCCATCTGTAAACTCCAAATAGTACCGAATGTGACACTGGACAACAATTTTTAGCTGAGGTGCCAGTGAGTTAGGCTTGAAACCTTTCAGTACACTTCCTCCAATCAATATCAACCCCCAACCCAATGCAATGCATCATACAGTCATGTCATGGTATCTTACAATTAATCTGTACAGTGTAAATAGCATGCTCAACATACAGTCATTCATATCTATAACATATAGGCATATAACAGTCTTTCAGTCAATTCAGTCAATTAGGGCTCTAGGTAAACTCACGACCCTATAGTAGGTTCATAGTTGTCTTACGTGACCCGTGCAACTTTAGCAACAAATCAGTTTAAACGGGCACATACGCCAATGTTGTCTGCCTGTGTGGGCCCACATGTCCGTGTAACCCACACGGTCGAAATTGGCATTGGCCATTTGGATCACACAGCTTGGCCCAGAATCCTACACACCTGTGTTGTTTACCCATGTGGGTCCACATACCTGTATAGCCCACACGCCCCAATTGGTTGAGCCCGTGTGTCGCACATAGCCTCGCCTAGCCATCACACGGCCGTGGCATGTGCGCATGGCCTGGCTCGTTGAATACACACCCGTTTTTCGTCACACGGTCTACCACACAGGCGACCACATGCTTATGTGGCGTCGATAGAGAGCTTTTTTAGCTTTTCACCGAGTCATATTTTTTACGTTTCGGTTACACACCTGATTCAATTTTGACGCGTAATCACTCCCGAGCACTCCATAACTTACATCCGACAAAAATACATTTAATTCATCGCTAAAAAAATTGAATTATCTAAACTCAAAACAAGAAAATTATCGTTTGAGTGACAAGCCATTACCTTCTATCAAATTGTTGGAATTTTATGCCCTTAGAAAGCCGATGTACAAAAAATAGCCCTTCGATAAGTCCTTAATCACCAAATGAATTCTTATTAACACTTGACCAAATCATATTGAAAGTTAATCAAAAACTAGACTTACTGAAAGAGCGATGAGGACGATGCACAGGAAGATACAAGAGAGACCAAACATGAACAAAAATTAACAATAAGAGAGAGGAAGCAGAAGGAACAGTCTCAGCAAATGGAAAATGAAGAAAATATCAGAAGCAAGGATGGTGGGGATTTCTACTGTAACCAAAAAGAAAAAAGAAACAGTGGAGAGGGAAAATTGGCAAAGATTTTCGGTAGAATAATTGGGTAACTCCCCAAATCCCTTGATTTACTCCCACAACACTCCCATTACACCCCACCACTTCAGTGTTTCAGTCCATCTCAAACACCCACACGGCATTAGCAATAAAAATAATGCCCAAGTACAAGCTCGAACACAAGATCTCCCTCACTTCAGCACTCCGCTTAACCACCAGACTAGCAGACCCATTCTGATGTAAACTTACAAGCAATTAAACTTAAGCCTACTGAACAAGAGTAAGGCTTAATTCATAAAAATACTAAAATCTTCCCAAATCATGGCTTGAACCCAAGACTTCTCAGCCACTCCTAGAACACAAAACCATTGAAGCAGACATATATTTTTATCATAAATACACAGAAACATATATACAAATTTTGGGACGTTACAAAGCGATCCTAACCAGACAATGGCTAGTGGACACATAATTGAAATGTGGATGCTCAATTTAGATCCTAACCCGATTAAATTGTAGGTTGCATAATAACACTAACCAAGCTCCATTACCTGCATCGTTTTTAGATTTGTGTGATTAAACTGTTTCAAACCTAACACGTCCCTGTTACTTTGCATGAATGCTACGAAACCCTTAGTAAATAAGGATCAATAAAATGCACATTTACTAAGTAAAGGATTTCGAAAGGACCTAATGTGGTTTCCAAACTCATGAAAGATTGAGTTGCTATGGAATGTTTTTCTAAATGTTATTAAGCATGTTGATAATTAATTGAGTTTAATTAAAGTAATTGTCCTAGTTTATTTATGTTATAATTGTTGCAAATTGTGTTTAATTTTGCTAAAATCTATTTCATTCATATAGTTTGTATATTTAGGATAATTTACATTGGGGATCATTGCATTTAGTTTAAAATATTTAATTTTAATCATCACTTCTCGATCATATTGTGTTTTCGAATTTACCAAGTTATTAATATAATTTTACAATTAAGTGATTTAACATAAATACAATCCCTATGGAGATGATAACTCGATACTTACTTATTAGTTGATAACGACTGTGTACACTTGCACAAACCTACGCGTTACATTGCCAGGCTGTGTGTCACACATGGCCGAGTCACACGCCCGTGTCTCATGTGACAGCCTTAAAACAACCCTAGTCGGAATGTGGTTTCGGGACCACAAAACCGAGGCATAAAATATATTTAATATTCACTTTGATGCCTATAATATTGTTAATTCATGTGTGACATGTTTGGTGTGTTGATTTAGAGTTATAAATTTGAATTTCATTAAAAAGGACTTAGTAGTGAACTTTGAAAATATACTAGACAAATGTGTGATGACTAGTTAATGCATGCATGCAAATTGAGGGAGTTGCATGTCAAATTTACCTTTTTTATGTGAGTGGAAGGTAATGATGATTTTGTTTGGCATTTTGTGCTTTGTATGTTAGTAAATAATGATAATAATAAATTTTTTTATATTAAATAAAATTAGTTTCATGAAATGGAAATAATAAAAGTTGATAAAATAATAAAAAAAGAATGGTGAAAAGAACAAAGTCACTTACCTTTGTTCTTCATTGCCGATTCCACCAAAAGAAAAAGGGGAGAGGATTTTTGGTTACTCTAGCATCCAATTTAAGGTATGTTTCATGTGATTTCTTCAAAATCGTGTAAAAATTTAGTAATATACTTGAATTCCAACTTAGCCCACGTTGAAAATCTTGTTTTGGTTGAGAATGGAGCATTCGGTCATGTTCATGGGTTGGTAATTTGTTGATAGTTGGATGCTAGTATTAAAGAACTAAAAAAATTGTGGTTTTAATTGAGTTACATGATTATTAGATGATGAATTGAGCAACAATACGTTTGTACATGTTGAGTATATGCATGAATTTTTAGGTTGGGTTGGAAAATGCTTATTCGGCCATAATAGTGATGAAATTCTTGTTGAATTTGATGAATTTGGTTATAAGAGAAACTAAGGATGAATTGATAAGCTTTTAGCCTAATTCATGAGAAAATTTCTTTGAACTTATGATGGTGTTGGCATTTGGCCAAGGTATGGAACATTCGGTTTTGGGATGTTCATGTGTTAATTTTGATTTTTGATAATAGAACTTGATTAAGAAATAGTTGTTAGATTTTCCTTGTTTTGAAGATTATTGTTAAGGAATTTGAGCTTTGTAAACATGAAATTTTTGTGTGATAAACAAGATGTGATATTCAGCCATATGAGCAAGGATGGGAGAATTGTGCTTTCCTTGATGCTTGTGTTAAATAATGAAATTGGATGTTGCTTGAGTTAGTTTAAGGGTCCTCTCCTTTGCCCATCATGGAATAATAAGTTGAACTTAGAAAGTTTTAGTTTTGTGGGATAATACCGAAACCTACTAGTGATTTGAAATTTGTGAAGCATGCTAGTTTCGGTTAATTAGTGATGTAATAAGAAAAGGGATGGTTTGATTTTGATTTATAAGTGAAGTTTAAGACCATATGCATTTAGTCCTAGCATGTGAAGTAAATCAAACATACTTCTTTTTGTGATTGTACTTTGAATTGATGGAAGTATGTGTCATGTATAGGATGGAATGCTACAAAATGTTAGCTAAAGTTTAGGAGATGGATTTGAATAAAGTCCATGCCTGGACATATGGCCGAATGGCCTTAGTGTGTATGCATTTAGAAATGGTAGTTAGACGAATTGATCAATTTGTGCTTGTGGGAGCTCCTTGGATAAAGGAATGACCTATTCGGCCATGTGCATAAAATCTTTAATTTTTGTTTCGATAATTGGTTTCTTAAGAATGGTATATTGATTGAAATGAATATGAATTATGTATATTTATGTTAAGATCAACGACTACTCTAAATGGTGCCTTAGGAAATGCTATGTTTTAAATATGTGAATAAGAACATTAAAGAGTGAATTTTGTATAAAATCTGCTTGGTAGAGCAGCAGTAACGTGTTTTGGAAAAATCACCATAAATTGTGGGAGTTGAATTAGAGGCTGAATAAATTATGTAATTAAAGCTTAATGAGTCTAGTTTCTTATAAAAGAAACCTTACAAGCAAAGGAATTTCCGATGAATAGATTTTTAGAGTAGAGTGAGACAGTGTCAGATTGACTCCGAAATCCCCTGTTCTATTTTTAGAAAATCACCATAAATTGTATAAAAATTTTTATGAGACAAAATTTATATGATTAGACTCCTTAATGAGTCTAGTTTCGAATAAAATAGGTGAGTACATATTTTGAATTCTGTACAAGGAGAAATTTGATTCGTAGTATGGAGTGGTCAGTCTAGTCAAACAGTGAAATAGGGGAAACTTTAAGAAAATTCTGGTATTGATTGGCCAAACCAAAAATTATGAAAATTTTATGGATGGAAGATATATGAGTCTATTTTTAGGAAAAATTAACGGCACTTCATTTGGAGTTTCGTAGCTCCATTTATGAGTAATTTATTGAATGTTACTCAGAAAATCGGCTTGTTGCGACTTATGATATGTATGTGAAATGACCGAATGTGTGTGTTTGCAATGAGAAGTATGTGCTTGCAATGAGAAGTATGTGCATGTATTATTTGAATATAAGTGAAAATTGATTAATTGAGATGTTTGAATAAGGATTAATAAAATTGGATATTTTATTTAGCTCAAGAGCATAGAGGGACAAGTTCGGATAAAGGGAAGGCTAAAGTGGTCGAATAGCCAATTCATAATTTCTCGAGAAAGTTCAAGGTAAGTTTTGAGTAATTGAATTTGGTATTTAATTTAAAATGCCATGATATACATGCTGATAGTTGAACAATGTCCCATGGAGAAAGAAACCTTATTCATGTTGCTATATAGCCGAATGGCTCATAGAGAAAGGGACCGAAATTGGGATTTGAAATGTATTGCTTATGTATGTTTGATCATTGGGCCGAAAGTCTAGAAAAGAAGAGTATACATGTATAAGTTTTGAATTATATATTCATGATATATAGTTGATGGGCATGTTATATGTTTGTATGCAAATGAATTGATTGAATTACAAGTGTGATCTTGCTATGTGAAACTTGGCAACATGTGAATATATATGTATGAGACTTTGTGATGTGAATCCGGGATTAAGTCCCGCTGACTATATGTGGAGACTATGTCCGGGTTAAGACTCGAAGGCTATATGTAGAGATGGTGTCTGGGCTAAGACCCGAAGGCTATATGCGGAGATTATATCCGGGGTAGAGACCCGATGGCTATGTATAGAGATTTTACCCAAGCTAAAGATCTCGATGATGATGCGAGTAAAGTCTAAGACTAAAAGTCTTCATGGTAACGATTGCTAATGAATGTACTTAAAGTGTTAAGCTATACAGGTATGTACCCTAAGCTTATATGCAAGCTGGTTTTTGGACCAAATACTAAAGTCATTATGCGATTACATATGTGTGCATGAAATGAGACTATTAATATGGTCAAAGTACAATTGGTCAATGCGAAATGTTATGTGAAATTTTGTGACATGTCTATGTTTATAGGAGTTTACTATAAGTGAAAGCTATCTACTTTCGTATATGATGTGAATGTGTATGTTTGGTTAAAGGGTGACTTACCTAAAAGAAGAGGGAAACAAAAATACGAACAACTATGTTATAATTTGATGTTATATCTGTTGTCATTGCTTAAAACTTACTAAGCATTGTAATGCTTACTCCGTTTACCTTGTTTCCTCTGTTTTATAGATCTCATTTTGGAAGCAATGGACTTGGGGATTGAAGCCTTAATCACCTACACTATCGCCGTTATTTTGGTACATTTGATAGTTATTTTGGATCAATGGCATGTATAGGCTAATCTCCTTTTTGTTGAACCAAATTACATTTTGAGTTGTAATTATTCTAGCCATGCGAAAATGGCTTGCTTAGTCCTCGAGTTGATTATATGTTTAGATGATGCTCATAGGGTTCAATGTTGTGGCATGATATTTAGTTAGTACCCAATATGCAATGAGTTTCTAATATGGTGTTCGGTTATTGAAAAGTTTGATTTGGTCAAATTGTTAGTAGCCACATAGTTGAAATTTGCTAGCATGCTTATAAAATGTTTTAAATAGGATATGATGTACTGACCGAACCTATTTGCAAGCGATATACATTCGGTTATAGAACTCAATAAATCTAAGTCTAACATGTAACTATGAACCTCGGTAGATTGGATTTAGTTATGTAATACCTTAATACCCTCTTCCGGCGACGGACAGGGGTGTAGGGTGTTACATCTCAAGCCACATGGACCAAAATGTTGCCTATAATCAAGCCATTCTTGACACCAATTCATGCATAATCCTTTAAGTGTTTTGTCACATAATCAAGGCATCAAAACCCTATAAAAACATACATATAATAACCAATTCAAGGGTCCTGAATAAACTAACCAATATTCCATTCAAGGCCCCTCAAATACAATCATGAAGACTTATCTAAACATGCATTTTTTACCACACATCAATCATCAATTACTAATTCAACGCCTTTCAAAACATGCCATAACTTAACCATATTCAAGCTACCTCAAAACAAAGCACATAAGCCATTCCAAAACATGCATCATATGATACCTATAACAACATAATTTGGCAAGCATCAAATGGTATCAACCAAGACAACTTATACATACCAATTCATCAACTAAACATTCAACTAAATACCATTACATGTCCACCTCTACATGCCACTATTATAACAACCTGTTTTTACTGAAATCAAAATAGTGGTTTTGAGACAGAAAATCTAATGACAAAAATTTTTATTTTATTATTATTTTATTGCCTACAACATGGTATAATACTGTATAAAAATTTGGTTAAGAAATTTTACCCTTTACATGCTCCATTTGATAAAACAAACTAAATTGCGTAAAGAGCAAAAGTTAAGTTCTAGTAGCTAAAAGTATTAAATAGCTATATAACTTTGAAGTCTGAGTCCTTCAATGGCGATTAGACCATAAATAAGATAGTGGAATATGATGGCTTGGCATTTTGTTTAATTTGTAATAATTTAATAGGTTATATAAGTAAATTAATTATTAATGATTAAATAAATAAAACATAACCAAGTACAATCTTTTCTTATCATTATATTCAACAAAATTTAGGGTTATGAAAAAGCCATTGGAGAGCTTTATCATTCGGTCACTTGTCTTGCTTGTGTGGTAAGATTTTTCATCCCGTTTTTTAACGATTTCTACATTTTCGGGATTGTTGTCGCTTAATCTAGCTAGCCCGGGGACTAATTTGTGAAGTTGTTAAACTATTAGGGTTTTACCATCGATGCATGTACATGAGTTTTGAAGTTTGATGTTAGAAAATGGATGGTTGTTGTTAGATAAACAACTTTTGTAAAGGAATTTTTGGTGAAATTGTCAAATAGGAATTAAATAAAAAAATAGAAAATTATACATGGTGAAATTGTGAAATAAATGAAGTATAGGGCTTGCTAGGGATCTAATTGATATTCAGCCATAGTGGGTTGTGGTAGAATTTCATGAATTTCCATTTTTATGAGCTAGGGACTAAATTGCAAGGAAATTAAAAGTGTAAGGGCAAAATGGTGGTTTTGCCAAAACATGATTTTGGGCTTAATTGAATGATTTATATATTAAATTGAATTAAATTTATCCGTATAGATCAAGTTAGACCTCGTATGGAGTTGGACCTGGTTAAAGAGAAAGTCTCGGATTAACCGCCTCAATATCTACGTATAGTTATTGAGGTAAGTTCGTGTGATTAAATTATGATTATATGTTTTATTTTGAAATATGTATGAACTACAAATTTGCTAAATGTATACACGATTGTATATCTAACTACGTACGACTATCGAGCCTTGTTTGAACCTTAGGAATTCGTAGGATCCGAAAAACATGCCATTAGGATTTACATGATTTGGGTGCTTGTCCTGAATGTCTTACCGATGGCTGAGTCCGACATGTTTTGCGGATACTCCTTAGCTCATGTGAGCAGCATAGTGTAGCTACGTTCTGACCCCAGCTCATAGAGCATATCGATTTATAGTTCATGTGAGCATAACAATTTATAGCTCGTGTGAGCATACATGTACTAGGTTTGACAGATTACAGTTATATGATTTAGCATACTATGTGTGAGCTATCCCAGGTATCCAACAATATTCTAATGGTGCAACGGGCATTATTCTGATATGAAATGGTAAGGGTTCATCACAGAATATTACAAGGGTACAAATGAATTATATGGAATATTGTTTAGGGTTTAGGGAAAATTGAATTGGATGATGCATGTATATGAAACTTAATCCAACAGGTACCCAGGGGACACATGGCCGTGTACTATGACCGTGTGTCACACACGGCTGAGACACATGCACGTGCCTCTACTCGTGTGGACAAAAATAGGCTATTCGAAAAGCCAACTTTGCCACCCAACTTTGGATCATCCTTACAAGCCAAATCAATACATTTATACCAACAATTTACAACCAAAACATACACAAAATATTCATCAATGTAATCAAGAATTTCACCAACCAATTCATGCACATTAACTAAACTAAATCATTCACTACTCAAGCCAAACCCATTACATAACACTTGTTATAATATCACATCATGAATCATTTCAATTCATAACTAAAACTTACCAAATTCATCATTTACTCATACCAAAATGACCATATTCAACTAGGCCAAATATACATTTTAAGGCATATCTAAATTTCATCATTTTCACATATCAAAACAACACATTCCCACACTTATCTAGCCAAATCACTTAGCATAGCATATTTACAAGTCAAAATATAAACAAACCTCCTTGGCCTATACATGCCATACTTAGTTATTCATAAACACAAAAGGTACCAAAATGAGTTCTGATAGTGCGATGAAGATCCTTGACAATTCCCGAACCTTCAGTAGCTTTGATGATCTATGAAATAGAAATAAACAAACCAAGTAGGCTTTTAAAGCTTAATAAGTCATAAGCAAGTAATATAACATATGATTGTAACAATAAAACTACCAATCCATCAATTTGAACCATGAACAAACATTATAAACCTTCACCCATGTCTTACCACATGGTTACTCATTTTAATGAGATTCACATCTCTTTGATTCAATTCATATCATTTCACTTATGAACTTTATCTCATCAATGAACAACATTGAACATACCTATTTTCTTTCATACCACTATGATAAACGATAAATTATACATATTTTTACCTCATGTTTAGCCTATATTTCAGATGGATTATCATTAATTTTGTGAGAATTGGTGCTCTTAATCTTTCTTTTTCATATCTTATACTCAGGAGAGCATAAGGAAGAGCAAAAAACGGAAAATGGGCCAAAATATGAAATCGACACGGCCCAAGGAGTCTCACATGGCCGTGGCACACGGTCGTGCCACATGAAGAACACACAGTCCAACCCTCCGACAAGCACGACCAGGCCACACGGCCGTGCCTCCACCAACAGACTCTCACACGGCCTCTTGTCGTAGCACACAGGCATGGCACACGGGCGTGTCCTTGTCGTGAGGAAGAGGAATTTTACTCGGATTTGGATACTTAGGGGCTAAGAAAGCCATTCTAAACTCTATATAAAGACCCAGGAGGCAACTCTAAAAATATACTCTTTTCTCTCGAGAAAGAGCGCCATATTTCTGCCAACACAAGGAGTGAAAGCAAGGGATTACTCCAAGGGAAGCCGATTGATTCATCCCAGAAGCCAGAGTTCTACATCAAGACAGAGGATCTCCCTAAAGTCCTTCAAGGGTTTTTGGGTTCTTTATGTTTGTTATCTTAATTTCTTCTGAGATGTTTTCTTTCTTTATTATGAACTAAACCCCTCAAATACTTGAGGGGGATGAAACCTAAGACAAATCTTGTTATTATGTATTCTTGAATTATTTAATAAATACTTGAATTGTTCTTAATTATGTTTTCTTCATTCTTGATTTAATAATCTTAGGTATTACTTCAAGAACTTGATGTGTTTAGGCAGAGGAGCAAAAGGCCCTGTTTTAAGAGTAGATCTACCATAATTAAGCGGAGTTGCATGCAACCCTAGACATAGGGTGACATAAATCTACCGGATTAAGGTCAAACCTAATAGGGGGATCTATATATCGAATTAATGCAACCTAGGGTGTTAATTAATAAAGAAACTTTAGTTAACAGCCTAGGCCTAGTTGTTCTTATCCTCGAAAGAGGTATTAACATAGGTTAGGGATCTCTACGAATCAAGTCAAGTAAAGAAATCATCTAGTTCAAGAAATTAATAACAAGTGAAGTCTAGGTGGATTCTCCCTTAAGTATTGCTCATATCAATTAGCTTTTCCCTAAAGTTTTCCCCAATTTACTCTTTGTGCACTTTTAGTTAGTTTTAGAATTAGTTTCGATTAATCCTCTTTTATTTTTAGGCTAGATAATAGAAAGGAAGTAAGTATTAGTACTTTTGGTTCCCTTGGGTACGATAACTCGGTCTTGCCACTAAACTATACTACTTTCGATAGGTGCGCTTGCCTTTAAGATCGTGATATTAGTTAGTTTTTGGTGTGATCAGTTTTTATAAATTTTATTACTTAATATCGCAAGCATATCAAGTTTTTGGCCCCGTTGCTGGGGAACTGAAATATGAAGAAAACTCGATTTCTATTACTTTAGCCATTACTATATTTATCTATTTTCAGTTTTTATTTATTTTTATTTTATTAATTTTATTTTCTTTTATTTTATTCTATTTTTCTTTATTTTTTTCTTTTAGTTATTCTAGTTTATGGCTAGAAACAACCCAGCAGGACCATTACTTTTTGACGAAGATTTAGAGGCAACAGTTCGCAGAAATTACAGGGAGATCAGACGTAGCCTACAGTATCCAGACCAAGATCAAGAACAAAGGCCAGAACCTACAGAAGAGATGGAAGCAAATCAAAACGTTCCACCACCTCCCGCAATAGTCGCGCCACCAGTAAATCAGGAAGAAGCACCTCGCACTATGTATGATTATGCTAAACCTAGTTTGGTTGGTACCCAAACTAGCATTCTTAGACCTACTATTGCTGCTAATAATTTTGAATTAAAGCCTAACACTATTCAGATGATACAGTAATTGGTGTAGTTTGATGGTTTACAGGACGAAGATCCAAATTCACACATAGCCAATTTTTTGGAACTTTGTGATACATTTAAATTAATGGTGTTTTTGATTATTTCATTCGTCTAAGGCTATTTCCATTCTCTTTGAGAAACAAAGCCAAACAGTGGTTAAACTCTTTACCACGAGGCTCAATCACCACATGGGAACAGATGACCGAAAATTTTTTACTTAAATATTTTCCTTCAGCTAAAACAGCTAAATTATGAAACGATATCTCTTCTTTTGTGCAGATAGATTTAGAAACATTATATGATGCCTGGGAGAGATACAAAGATCTTTTGAGAAGATGCCCTCATCATGGCCTACCTTTATGGTTACAAGTTCAAACCTTTCATAATGGTTTGAATCCATCGACAAGGCAAATGATCGATGCAGCCGTAGGAGGAACAATCAACAATAAAACACCCGAAGCAGCTTATGAATTTATTGAAGAGATGTCACTGAATAATTATCAGTGGCAAGTCATGAGGACAAAGCCAACGAAAGCTGTAGGAGTTTATAATATTCATGCTGTCGCTATGCTTTCTAACCAAGTAGAACTTTTAAATAAAAAGTTTGATAATTTTGTTGGTTTTATGCAGGCACAACCAGTGATGCAGTGTGATACAACTCCAGTAAACATGTTCAATCCAGATTTCTCATCCTATGGACATAGCATGGAAACTGAACAAGCCAACTATATGGGTAACAATTTTAGACCTCAAAATAACCCTTATAGTAATACTTACAATGCAAGTTGGAGAAATCACCCCAAATTTTCATGGGAAGGACAAGGAAATCAACGACAATAGCCTCCTCCGGTATTTCAGCGGCCACCACCACAACTCCACCAACACTCAAGGAATATCAATCACCCATTCCATATCCAGTAAAGTTGAAGAAAGACCGTACAGATGCCCAATTCGGTAAATTTCTTGAACTTTTTAAATAATTACACATGAACTTACCTTTTGTTGAAGCAACTTCGCAGATGCCGAAGTACGCGAAGTTTTTTAAAGAAATTTTGACAAATAAAAGGAAGTTGGAAGAATTAGCCACAGTGGAACCCAATGAGGAATGCTTAGCTATTCTCCAAAATAAACTACCGGCCAAA
This sequence comes from Gossypium stocksii, assembly GCA_020496765.1. Lineage (NCBI taxonomy): Eukaryota > Viridiplantae > Streptophyta > Magnoliopsida > Malvales > Malvaceae > Gossypium > Gossypium stocksii. The sequence goes on from CM035627.1 coordinate 34,160,027, forward strand.
CTAAAAGATCCAGGGAGTTTTACTATTCATTGTTTAATTGGTAGTTTACTCATTGATAAAGCCTTAGCTGATTTAGGTGCTAGCATTAATCTCATGCCTTATAAAATGTTCAAGTAACTAGGTCTAGGGGAACCAAAGCCCACTAGGATGAGTATTCAACTAGTTGATAGATCTGTTAAATATCCTAGGGGAATCATAGAGGATGTGCTAGTCAAGGTGGATAAATTTATATTCCCTGTTAATTTTGTTGTGCTTGATATGGATGAGGATATTGAGGTACCTTTAATTTTAGGATGTCCATTTTTAGCCACTACTATAGCTATTATTGATGTAGGAGATGGTAAATTAGTACTTAGAGTTGGTGAGGAAGAAGTCGTTTTTAAAATCTATGATGCTATGAAATTTTCTAAAGAACAAGATGATTCCTATTATTTTGTTGATATTATTGATTACTTTGTTCAAGATAGGCTTCAGGAACTTTCTATTGCAGACACGTTGGAACTGTGTCTTGTTTAAAGATAGGGAGAAGATGAAGGCACCACTGAAATTGAGGAAGTAAGAAACAAGTTAGATTCTAATGAAATCATCACAAGACACATAAGTTATGAAAGTATAAAAATGAATGATAAGTTAAGATAGAAACCTTCCATTGTTGAACCCCCTAAATTAGATTTGAAGCAACTACCAAATCGTTTAGAATATGCCTTTTTAGGGGAAGATTCAACTTTACCAGTCATTATCGCATCAGATTTGAGCATGACAGAAAAAGAGGAACTACTCCATGTGTTAAAGGAACACAAGCATGCTATAGCTTGGAAAATTTTAGATATTGAGGGAATTAATCCGTCCTTTTGCACCCACAAAATTTTAATGGAAGATGTACAAACCATCGGTGTAAGCTCAGAGACGATTGAATCCCAACATGAAGGAAGTTGTAAAAACTGAGGTAATTAAACTCCTAGATGCAGGCATTATTTATCCTATTTCTGACAGTTCTTGGGTAAGTCTTGTGCAGGTTGTTCCTAAAAAGGGAGGCATAACTGTGGTATCTAATGACAAAAAAGAGGCAATACCTACAAGAACAATCACCAGATGGAGAGTTTGCATTGACGCCACTCGAAAAGATCATTTTCCCTTACCTCTTATTGATCAGATGTTGGAAAGATTATCAGGTCACATGTATTATTGTTTCCCAGGTGGCCTCTCTGGTTACTTCCAAATCCCGATAGCCCCAGAAGATCAAGAGAAAACGTCATTTACATGCCCATACGGTACGTTTTCTTATCGTAGAATGCCTTTTGTTTTACGTAACGCTCCTGCTACTTTTCAGTGATGCATGCTAGCTATCTTCAATGAATTTGTGGAAGATATCATGGAGGTATTTATGGATGATTTTTCAGTTTTTGGTAATTCTTTCCAACTTTGTCTTAATAATCTAAAACGTGTTTTGATAAGATGTGAGGAGATAAAGTTAGTGCTAAACTGGGAAAAATGCCACTTTATGGTTCAAGAGGGTATTGCTTTAGGGCATAAAATTTCTAGTAAAGGGATAGAGTTAGATAAAGCAAAAATTGAAACCATTGAAAAATTACCTCCCCCTAATTCAGTTAAGGCTATAAGAAGCTTTTTAGGACATGCCGGTTTTTATCGCAGATTTATTAAAGATTTTTCTAAAATAGCCAAGCCTTTAACAAAGTTGCTAGAAAAAGACGTACTTTTCAACTTTGACCAAGAATGTTTAGACTCTTTTAACGCTCTTAAAGAAAAGTTAGTCAATGCCCCGATTATGATTTCACCTAATTGGAATCTACCTTTTGAACTAATGTGCGATGCAAGTGATTTTGCAATAGGTGCAGTTGTGGGACAACGAAGAGACAAGCACTTTCAACCGATCTATTATGCTAGCCGAACTTTGACAGCCACTCAAGCAAATTATACTACCACAGAAAAAGAATTGCTAGCTGTTATTTTCGCATTTGATAAATTCAGATCTTATTTGATTTTGTCAAAAGTCATTTTTTATACTAACCATTCTGCTCTTCGCTACCTCTTAACTAAAACTGATGCAAAACCTCGATTAATAAGATGGATTCTATGGTTACAAGAGTTCGATTTAGAAACAAAGGACAAGAAAGGAGCTAAAAACTTGGCAATAGATCACCTTTCGAGATTAGAACACACGCAACCCAAGTACCTCGACAAAATAAACGACTTGTTTCCTGAAGAACAACTCCTATCCTTAGCAGATGCAACAGTTCCTTGGTTTGCTGATTTTGCAAATTATTTAGCAGCTAACATAACCCCAAAAGGGTTGACCCATCAGCAAAAGAAGTGATTCTTCGTTGATGTGAAAAACTACTTTTGGGAGGATCCTTTTCTTTTCTAAATTTGTGCAGATCAGGTTATTCGAAGATGCGTTACTGAAATAGAAGCACACCAGATTTTAAATCACTGCCATTCAGGACCAACAGGAGGACATCACAGTGGAGCTAGAACTGCTCATAAGGTACTTGAATCAGACTTTTACTAGCCCACACTTTTGAAGGATGCAAACATATATGTGACCTCTTGTGATAAATGTCAGCGAACAGGTAATATTTCTCAACATAATGAAATGCCTCAAAACTATATACTTTCATGTGAAATATTTGATGTACGGGGTATTAATTTCATGGGTCCATTCGCTACTTCATTTAGGAATAAGTACATCTTAGTAGCAGTAGATTATATGTCAACATGGGTGGAAGCCCAAGCTTTACCTACTAATGACGCTAGAATGGTAGTACGATTTTTGAAGAAACTTTTCTCTCGATTTGGAATGCCTAGGATAATTATTAGTGACAGGGGCACACATTTTTGCAATGCCCAGTTTGAAAAAGTCTTGAAAAGGTATGGAGTACACCATAGAACAGCTACCCCTTATCACCCATAAACCAGTGGCCAAGTCGAAGTGACAAGTAGGGAACTCAAACGCATCCTAGAGAAAACAATAGAAACAAATAGAAAGGATTGTTCAAGGAAAATAGACGATGCTTTATGGGCTTATAGAACTGCTTTTAAAACACCCATAGGTACATCTCCTTATAAGCTTGTCTATGGAAAAAGTTGTCATTTGCCATTTGAACTTGAACATAAAGCAGTCTAGGCTATCAAATTTTTAAACCTTGATTTTAAGCTTGCAGGTGAGAAGCGATTAATGCAGTTAAATGAACTTGATGAATGGCGTTGCAATGCCTACGAGAGCTCACGGCTATATAAGGAAGCCATGAAGTGACGTCATGACAAAAGACTGAAACAACCTAAACAGTTCAAAACAGGTGATCTTGTCTTACTCTACAACTCGAGGCTAAAACTATTTCCAGGAAAGCTCAAGTCAAGGTGGTCAAGTCCATTCACTATTCAAACTATTTTTCCATACGGCACAATTGAGGTAACTCACCCCAACTACGGTACGTTCAAGGTAAACGGACATAGGCTTAAACATTAAAGAGGTGAGAATTTTAAAGTTAAAAAGGAGGAGCTTCAGCTACACGAAATCCCTTCGTGATACATCTAGACGGAGTCGAACTTAGACTCTAAATAAGCGCTTCTCGGGAGGCAACCCGAGCACTAACTTAGTAATTTTTCATCTATTTTGATTTCAGTATTTTTCATGCATCAACTAACCCTTTTTAATGCAAAGATTTAGGACCACATGGCCAGTCCCACGGGCATGCTGCAGGCCATGTGAACACTTCAAACAGAGACACGGTCATGTACCGAGGCCGTGTATAAATAGAGCACAAATTTTCCTAAAACATGGGCCACTGATATATAGCCACGGCCGTGTGATATGGCCGTGGCAACCTTTCGAATTCAACATGGGCTACCAACAACACCCCACGGCCGTGCGATATGGCCGTGGCAACCCTGCAGTATCAACACGGGTTTGCACAAAGCCCCACGCCCGTGGAAGACACTATCAATTTTCACACGGCCGTGGAACATATCACACGACCGCGTGAAACACGAACATAATCGCACACGGTCGTGTATACCACCCACGACCGTGTGAGTGACGAAGAACCGATCTCCCACGATCGTGTAAAACATTCCCACAGGCGTGTACTTCAAACCAGGTGTGCCAAAACCCTCGAATTTTGAAAGACACGGGCAAACACGACTCACACGGGCGTGTGACATACCCGTGTTACCCAAAACCTATAAATAGGCAGCCACTATTCATTCTCTTCTCCACTTAAAACCCTAAAATCCTCTTCCCCTAACCACCAATAGTGCTGCCATAACCCTCAAAACACCACCACCCTCGAAATCAGCCGACCCATGCCCGTGCAAACCATTTCCACGACCGTTCGCCCTCAACCCACGACCGTGCAACCTTATATTCGGTTCTATTTTCTCATTTTTCTCATTTATTTTCAGTTATATTTCATTTTTTTCTATTTAGTTAAATTTTACTTTATTCTAATTGTTAATTTAAGCATAGAATTAGTTATATTAGGATGAATAATCTAGAATAGCATAGAATATATTAGGATTGCATGCCATTTAAATTCATTTATTGTATGCCACTTAAATTCATATTTGCATGCCATTTTTCTCATACATTTACTATAAATACATACTCATATTTCTTAGTTTTGTTACAAATTTCAAAATGATTAATTTCTACTATTCAGGTAAATCTTACTCTTATATTCTCTTAGGAACATTTTCATCCTAATCTACATTTTAATTATTATCTATCTAGTTTAATTTCAATCTTTAGGACTAATGCTTGTTATTTTATTTTAGATACTATGTCGTCATCACGCGGTTGGAAAACTACCGTCCCCGTCTCCAAGAAACATAAGGGGCCAGGGAGTTCATCAGCAAGACTCACCCCCGAGGCTCGACACCCATTCATCACATTTTCCCAAGCCTCGCAGGAGGAGCATTATCAATTACTCCAAGCCCGCCTTATATCCACAGGCCGCTGCATAGATTGGGCCGGCCTCGAGTAAATACATCTAGTGGACGACGTCCGGGCCCTACTCATGACCTAGCCATGGTAGCAATTTTTTAGAATTATCGAGCCCACATACTTAGAACTCACCCTCGAGTTCTACTCCACATTCCATCTACAAACCGTGATGACTAGATTCGATGATCCAGGGACGGTCTAGTTCTGTTTGGGAGGACTCGTGCGATGTCTCAGCGTGCCAAAGTTCAACTCAGTACTTGGGCTCTACACAGAGCAATTTATGGAGGACTAGGACTTCCCCACCCTTTCTCGTCGCATCCATATCTGGCCCATCAATTGCTAGCACGAGATCACCCCAGGACGTCAAATCTATAACCCCAGTGTCAGCAAAGTGACCGTCCTCGTTCCCTCTCTGAGGTACATTCGTGCTCTTCTTGCTCACACTCTGATAGGTAAATGGGAGAGCACAGGCGTCGTCAACACTTACGATGCCTACTTCTTGTGGTGCACGGCGAACGGACACGTCATCGATCTAGCATACTTCATCGCGCAAGCTATGCAGCACCAGACATAGAGGCACCGCAGAGGCATCTTATCCAAGGGGCCCTACATCACATGTCTGGCTCGTCACTTCAGGCTCCTTAACACTTCAGCCAAGACATCCTCCTACACCTTGATTGGTCAGATGTCTCCCCAAGGCATCGCGACAATGCTACATATGAGGATGATCGAGCGGAGGCCAGGAGGCACACCCCTTCAGTTCCGCCTTGTTCAAGAGGGCGAGGACCTAGAGGACATTATTGATGATGTCCCACCACCACCATCAGAGAAGGACGCACCCACCGAGCCATCACCCTCTCGCTGCCCATCTCATGCAGTAGCCGCCCACGCTGACCTATCTGAGCACTTTTCACACTTTGAGCAGCAATGCTTTCAGCGCCTCGATTATATCGACGCCACCTTAGAGCAGATATGCCAGCACCTCTGTATCACTCCACCGCCACGTGACCCACATGAGGATTAGAGATTTCTATTCCTCCTAACTTTATTTTTACCTTAATTTTTATTTTTACTTTTATTTTAACTCCGATCCCTATTTTTACCTTTTCCTTTCTTCTAACTTTATTTTCCTTTTCCTTTTTATTTTTAATTCACTTTATCTTTTTCATTTTTTTGAATATTAGTATTTTTAGAACTTAGTTTATTATTTTCCTTTTATTTCTTTTTCTATTTTTTCATATCAGCTAATCCCTAATGAGTAATCTCTCTTAATCCAAATTTCCCACGACTAATAAATACTTTCGCAGTTCCAAAGGAGCTTTACAGCTCAAATCTCTACAAAAAAGGGAACACCCTGCCACAACTGCCGGCTCTTCCAATTCCAATATTTGTCTCACAAATCCATCCAAAATTCAGGGAGTTTCATACCTCCCCCTTTCTTATGATCTTATGCTTTTATTGCTACTAATGTTATCTTTGTACATTGAGGGCAATGAACATCTTAAATTGGTTCTATTATACATGTCGAAACCACATCATTGATTTGATATATTGAAATGATAAAGGCACCTAGGATTTAACCCACTTACTCCACAAAAGCCTACCTCCATAAATTAACCCCTAGTTGACCCCATTGAGCCTAACAACCTTTTCTTTAACTTACCTCTAATATTAACCTATAACCCATTTTTGTTGAATTCCAATCAATTACTTTGACCCCTATTTTTATCGAGATTTGAGTTGAACTTATTATCTAGCTTTATTCTCTTTTCCATATTGTAAAGTTGTAAAATTTCAACTTAATGTATTTTACTTGAATTGTTCTTAAAAAAATATGTATGTTCAGTTGTAATCTGTAATAGTTCAAATGGTTTTTGCATATTTCGATTCTAAGGCTACCAAGGTGGAAATGATATTATCATAAGAATTAGCCCAAAGAATATGTTCTAGTGATATAGATTTTTCTAGTTAGATAATTTTTTAATTCAATCTCGATTCTAACCCTCTTTTGTAGCATGTGACAACACCCTTAACCAAGCCCCGTTACAATCATTACAAGACCTTTTGATCGATGTGTCATGTCAATCTATAATGGTGGAAATGTGATTTTCTTGCAAGCATATGGTAATAAATTTTCAGGTTGACTAGAGAGTACTTAATTTTTGAACCCTAAACACTTCGAGTGGATAGAGTGAATCTTTAGTGAGGATGTCACCATCTGTTAATTAAGATTAAGAGATAATTACTTAGGAGAAGGGAGAAAACTTATGTTTCAATGATAAAATTCTTAGCTTAGAGTGATTGAATCTTTAATGTTCTTTCGATTGAATCTTTATTGCATGATTACCTGTGGATTAGTTTGAAACATTATTAATAACGATTGTAAGTTAAGAGGATGATTTTTAATTAGGGATTGAGATTTTGCTTGAGGACAAGCAAAGGCATAACTGTGGGGGTATTTGATAAACGATAAATTATACATATTTTTACCTTATGTTTAGCCTATATTTCGGATGGATTATCATTAATTTTGTGAGAATTGGTGCTCTTAATCTTTCTTTTTCATATCTTATACTTAGGAGAGCATAGGGAACAGAAAAGAATAGAAAATGGGCCAAAAACCATGAAAATAGGCCAAAATATGAAATCGACACGACCCAAGGAGTCCCACACAGCCGTGGCACACAGCCGTGCCACATGAGGAACACACTGTCCAACCTCCCGACAAGCACGGCTAGGCCACACGGCCGTGCCTCCACCGACAGACTTTTACACGGCCTCTTATCGTGGCACACGGGCGTGGCACACAGGTGTGTCCCTGTCGTGAGGAAGAGGAATTTCACTCGGATTTGGATACTTAGGGGCTACGAAAGCCATTCTAAACTCTATATAAAGACCCCAGGAGGCAACTCCAAAGATATACTCTTTTCTCTCGAGAAAGAGCGCCATATTTTTGCCAACACAAGGAGTGAAAGCAAGGGATTACTCCAAGGGAAGCCGATTGATTCATCCTAGAAGCCAGAGTTCTACATCAAGACAGAGGATCTCCTTAAATTCCTTCAGGGGTTTTTGGGTTCTTTATGTTTTGTTATCTTAATTTTTCTGAGATGTTTTCTATCTTTATTATGAACTAAACCCTTCAAATACTTGATGGGGATGAAACCTAAGACAAATTTTGTTATTATTTATTCTTGAATTATTTAATAAATACTTGAATTGTTCTTAATTATGTGTTCTTCTTTCTTGATTTAATAATCCTATGTATTACTTCAAGAACTTGATGTGCTTACGCAGAGAAGCAAAAGTCCCTGTTTTAAGAGTAGATCTACCATAAGTAAGCGGAGTTGCATGCAACCCTAGACATAGGGCGACATAAATCTACCGGATTAGGGTCAAACCTAATAGGGGGATCCATATATAGAATTAATGCAACCTAGGGTGTTAATTAATAAAGAAACTTTAGTTAACAGCCTAGGTCTAGTTGTTCTTATCCTCAAAAGGGGTATTAACATGGGTTAGGGATCTCTACGGATCAAGTCAAGTAAAGAAATCATCTAGTTCAAGAAATTAATAACAAGTGAAGTCTAGGTGGATTCTCCCTTAAGTATTGCTCATATCAATTAGCTTTTTCCTAAAGTTTTCCCCAATTTACTTTTTGTACACTTTTAGTTAGTTTTAGAATTAGTTTTAATCAATCCTCTTTTATTTTTAGGCTAGATAATAGAAATGAAGTAAGTATTAGTACTTTTGGTTCCCTTGGGTACGATAACTCGGCCTTGCCGTTAAACTATACTACTGTTCGATAGGTGCACTTGCCTTTAAGATCGTGATATTAGTCAGTTTTTGGTGTGATTAGTTTTTATAAATTTTAGTACTTAATATCGCTAGCATATCACACTACTCCCTTAAGCATTTCCTTAATTCATTTGTAAATCATCCGGCTTAAGAGTCGAACATTCGAACATAACCTCCTATAAGTACCTATACCATGGCCCGTAGCTAACTCAAGTTAACTTATCTCGGAGCACCTATACCATGGCCAGTAGCCAAATCAAGGTTACTCCCGAAATATCTATACCATGGCCCGAAGCCAAATCAAGATGTTTCTCGCACTCGAAGTGCCGATATCATGGTCTGAAGCCAAACACCTTATCCTAGTGACATGTCACTACCTTCTGAAACTAATTCCTATGGTTCAACTAAGCTTTCCCAAACTTGTTTTCTATTACTAACTCAACCACATCGCAGTATCTCTAATTCTACCTCTTCTGAGGTTCCATTCATTTCAATTCATTCAAAAGCAATGCAATTAATAGCATTATAATGAAATTACTACTTATGAACTTACCTCGAGTGTGAATTGCCGAAATAAGTCAATTACTAGTCGACTTTCAATTTCCTGCGATCCAAGTCTAGATTTCACTTTTCTTGATCTATATGTATTAAAAATAACTCATTCAATCACACACTGAAATAATTCAATTCAAGGATTCACAATTAGGACGTTTTTGTAATTTAGCCCTCACATTTCCATATTTTGACATTTAAGTCATTATTTCATAAATTCATCAAATACACAAATTTCTTTATAAAGGTCTAGCCGAACTTTCCTATAGTTCAATTAAGCCCACATAATTCATCTATTTCACATTTTAGTCCCTCTACATAATCATTTTCACAATTTAGCCTAAATTTGCTAATTTTATAAAAAATTCTATACAAATACCTCAACTCAATTCATATTTTTCATTTAACACCAAAAATCATCACAAAGCTCACCATTTCATCAATGGCTCATCTCAAAATCTTCATCAAAAATAGAAATTGAGACATGGGCTTTATAGTAAACTAAGCAACAGTCTCAAAAACATAAAAATCATCGAAAATCGAAGTGAAAACATACCTCAATCAAGCTAAAAACTAGCTGAACCCTAGCTTGTATTCTTTCTTTTCTTTTTCTTTAAATATTCGAACAAATGAACAAATGAAAGAACAATTTTATGCTTTAGTTTTATTTTAAACATGTTAATAATTTAATTACCAAAATAGCCATCATTAAAAACCATATAATATACATGCATTAAGGACATATGTAACAGCCTGGTTTGGACTGTAGTTGGAATAGTAGTTTTGAGACCACATATCCAAGTCTGGAAAATATTTTAATATTATTTTCTAGGTCTATGATAAATGAGTTAGCATCTGTGAAATTTTTCTGATTGAATTTGTCTATCTTTGTGCTTAATTATGAAAAAAAAAGGATTAAATTGCACATGTGATAAAATTAGCATGTCACATATGCATATGTGTATTAGATATGGCTTTTGATTTAATGGCCTTATGTGGCAATTAAATCATTAAAGGTTTGAGTGGTCATAAATAACCTTCTTATTAATGTTTATTATATTTATAAGTGATGGACAATATGGTAATTTGGTTATTAATATGTTTATAATAAAACAATTGAATGAAAATCACTATTATCATCCATGGTTTGCTGAAAATACAAAGAAATAAAAGAAAGAAAACTATCCTAGGTTTCGACTAGCATTTTGGCTTTATTCAAGATATGTTTTCCTTCGATTTTTGATAATTTCTACATTTATGTGATCGTTGCTTCGAAATCTTTCATGCCCATGTCTCAATTTCTATTTTTGATAAAGATTATGATTAGTGACATTGATGATTTTTGAAGCTTTGTGATGAATTTGGTTAAATTATGATGGATAGGTGTTGAATAAATGTGCTTTGCCTTGAATTTTTGATGAAATTGAGCAATTTGGGCGAAATAGTGAAAATAATACTTTAGGACTAATTTGTGAAATAAATGTGTTATATGGGCTTAATTGAATAGCATTGAAATTTGGCTATGTTTAAATATGGTTAAATTTGTTGAATTTGATGATTTTGTGTGAATTAGGGACTGAATTGTCAAAATATGAATCTATGAGGGCTAAAATGCAAAATTACCTAAACATGTATTCATGGATTGAATTGAATGAAATCAATAAGTGAATGGTTGAATTTGAATTGATTTAGATTAAGAACAAAGAAAAGCGAACTTATATCGGGGGAAGTCTAAAATCGTTGAATAGTCGACTCGAATCTGTCTAAATTCGTACGAGGAAAGCCAATATACAAATATGTGTTATATCGATGTTAGCTATATATTCATGAATTATAAACTGTGTTTGGATAGCCATGAGAGCCTAATGTATTAGTTCCGAATCAAACTTTTTGGCTGTGTAATAGTAAAATGATATCATGTAAGGCCTCGTCTGAGACGTAGGCAGTGATTAGAGAATTATGTATGTGTCTTATAGATTTCGTGTAAGACCTTGTCCGGGATAGTGGCATCGATATTGAATGACATGTAAGACCACGTCGGGGACGTCAGCATTGTGTGAGATATATATGTTCTGTAACACTTCTAAATGATTTAAGGAGAAATTCTAAGAAATGAATGAATGCATACCTTATGTGTCTAACTCAGGTACGTCTATTTTGTACTAAATTTTCGAGTAGGGAAGGTATCCTATTTGTGAACTAGGAGTATGTGTTGAAAAGAGTATATCTGGCTCATGAATTATCTATGTGAGATGATTATTATAATGTATTTATGAACTGCATATGGTTGTATTTGGCTTACTAAGCTCATTGTAGCTTACTCTGTTTATTCTTTCAACTGTTTTACAGATATCGTAGCTACTGTGGGATCGGGGATAGTCAAGGATCATCACCACACTATCAAACTTGATTTTGGTACATTTTGATTGTACAAAGTTTAGGTATGGCATGTATAGTCTAGAATGACTAAATATGATTTTGAGTTGTGCATATATGTCATGGGATATGGTTAAATTATGGTTATATACTTGCTTGGATTTTGGTGATAATGATGGAGAAATGATGTTATGAAAGTGGATAATTTTTTCCATGAAGTTGTGGATTGAATTCTAAGTTTTGAATGTGCTAAGAAGGGATAGGCACCATGAGTTTTGTATTGGTTGTTATCCATGAATTGGTTATTCTTTGGTATAAGATTAGTATACGAATGTTTTGTTCATTTGGATAAAGGATTTTAGGCCTAAAATTTATTGGTTTTGTGTAGGAAAGGTTGAGCTTTTGGTATGTTTGTGAAATTGACCCAAATGGGTGGGAAATATGACTTATATCAATTCTGCTTAATGTCACAAGGCTAGGGCACACGAGTGTGCCTTATGGCCGTGCTAATTTTCCAAAAATGGCACAAAAACTCACACGGCCAAGACACACGGGCATGTCTTGTGGCCATGGCAAAAAGTCAGTATACTTGCTCTATTTTGGCATGGCTTGGGTGCATGGGCGTGCCTAAGTCTCGTGAGAGGCACACGGCCTAGTCACACGGGCGTGTGACCTCCTCAATTTGGAAAATTTTGGAAGTGTTCTGAAGTTTAAGAATGTGTTCGGTTTAGTCCCGACCCTATCTCATTGCATGTTTGAGTTCTTGTAGATCTCCAAAAAGGGTCTTTATGTTTGAATCTTGCTATAATCTGTGAATATTCTGTTCTAATCTGTTCTGAATATTAGGTAATGCCCCTTACCTATTCCGATAATGATTACAGGATCAAGGTGTTGCATTTGAGTGGTATCAAAGCTACGGTTTAGTCAATTCTAGGACTAACGTAGTGTGTTTGAGTCTGGCTATACATGCCATATATCTGAACTGTGATAGTGTGATGAATCCTGACAAATGAAATATGTTTTTCATATAGTAATGGATCCCGAAAGAGCCGTAGCTGACGATGTTGAAAGTAACGTGCATGCTCTCGCTCATGGAACAACACCATCTGATTCTAGACCAGTTATGAGTGGTAATGAGGGAGAGGCTAAGCAAGCTTTCTTCTAATTGATGAATTAGTGGTTCACTTTGTATGTCCGAACAAATCTGGCTATTCAACCCCCACCCTCGACTGTTGCTCAACAAACTTTGGTTGTACCACCTATGATTAATCCAATTCATCTGAATAAGCCTGGTAGAGAAGATCAGAAAGTATGGGGTTGAAGAGTTTCAAGCTACTACTGATGATGATGCAGAAAGGGCTGAATTTTGGCTTGAAAACACAATTCGAGTTCTTGATGAATTTCATGTACTCTAGAGGAATGTGTTAAATGTGTAGTTTCATTGTTACGAGATCTGGCGTACCATTGGGGAAAACGTTGACATCTGTGATTCTGAGTGAATGTATCACCTGAGATTATTTTCAGACTGAATTTAGAAAGAAGTATATCAGTCAGCATTTCATTGATCAGAAACGTAAAGAGTTTTTTGAATTGAAACAAGGTAGCAAATCAGTTATGGAGTATAAACGAGAATTTGTAAGGTTGAGCCAGTATGCACGAGAATGTGTAGTTTCTGAGGCCACTATGAGGAAAAGATTTGTAGAGCGTTTGAATGAAGACATTAAATTACTGGTCAAAATTCTAGATCTAAATGAGTTTGTTATGTTAGTTGAAAGGGCTTACAAAGCCGAAGAACTTAGTAAAGAAAAGAAGAAAGCTGATTTTGAAGCTAGAGAAGTTCGAAAGAGATCTTCAGGTGGACCATTTCAATCTGTGTCAAAGAAGTTCTGAACGATTCAAACCGTTTGAAGATTAATATGGGACATTTGGGTAGAGACCGTGATAAATCGTGTTCAAGTTTTAGAACTCCTACTATGTCTGTTGCTAGTGTCAGGATTGATAGATCTGCGAAACCCGAGTGTCCACATTATGGAAAAAGACATCCGGGAAGTTGTAGATTGAAAGACTGAGCCTGTTTCTGATGTGGGTCTCTGGATCATTTTGTTCGAGATTGCCCTGAATCTGTTGAAGAAGAGATAGTGCAAAATCTGAGATCAAGTAATGTTTCCGTTAGAGGTAGAACTCCCAGAAATGCGGGTAATGCTAGTGTTGGTCAAAGAACTACTAAAGATACAGTTGTGCGATCTGAGACTCGAGCACCAGCTAGAGCTTATGCTATCCGAGCGCGTGAAGAACCTTCGTCCCCTGATGTGATTACTGATACTTTTACTCTTTATGATACCTATGTGATTACTTTAATAAATCCTAGATCAACGTATTCTTATATCTGTGTAAATTTAGCATGTAGTATGACTTTGCCTATAAAGTCTGCTGAATTCGTAATTAGCGTATCAAACCTATTAGGCAAAAGTGTCCTGGTACTTAAGGTTTGTAAGAATTGTCCGTTAATGACTCGAGATACTTGCTTCTCTACTGATTTGATGTTATTGCTGTTTGATGAATTTAATATAATTTTGGGTATGGACTGGTTAACTCTACATGATGCCGTTATTAATTACAAATGAAAAGTTATCGATTTGAGAGGTAAGAATGGTGAAATTATTCGAATTGGGTCTAGTGAATTGAATGGTTTACCAACTGTGGTATCTACATTAAAAGCTCAAAAATATGTGAGAATAGGTTGTAAAGCTTACCTTGCTTACGTGATTGACTCTAAGGTATCTCATAAAAAGATTGAATCTATGCCGGTCATCTGTGAATTTTCTGATGTATTTCTTGAAGAACTTCTGGGTTTGCCTCCGATTCAAGAAGTTGAGTTTGGTATTGAATTGGTTCTGGGGACTTCTCCGATTTTAATAGCTCCGTATAAAATGGCACCGATCAAATTGAATGACTTAACGACTCAGTTACAAGAATTGACTGGTTGAGGCTTTGCTAGACCGAGTTTTTCATCGTGGGGTACTCTTGTTCTGTTTGTGAAAAAGAAAAATTGCACGATGAGAATGTGCATTGATTTTCGTCAGCTCAACAAAGTGACTGTAAAGAATAAATACCCTCTGCCCCGAATTGATGATTTGTTCGATCAACTAAAAGGCGCCCCTATATTTTCGAAAATAGACCTGAGATCGGGATATTATCAGTTGTGAGTGAAAGATTTTGACATTTCAAAAATAGTTTTCCGAACAAGGTATGGGCATTATGAATTATTAGTTATGCCTTTCAGATTAACGAATGCTCCTGCTGTGTTCATGGATCTGATGAACAGAATTTTTAGACCATATTTAGATAAATTTGTTATTGTTTTCATTGATGATATATTGATCTACTCGAGGAATGAAAGTGAACATGCTGAACATTTAAAAATTGTACTTCAGACACTGTGTGATGAACAGTTGTATGCAAAATTCAGCAAATGTATATTCTGGTTATGCGAAGTTAGTTTTCTGGGTCACATTGTATCTGCATCAGGTATTCGGGTTGACCCGAGCAAAATCTCAACTATTTTGGATTGGAAACCTCTAAGGAATGTTTCTGAAGTCCGTAGTTTTCTGGGACTTGCTAGTTATTACCGTCGTTTCGTAAAAGATCTCTCTGTGATAGCAACCCCGTTGACTCAACTGCTTCAGAAAAATGCAAGTTTCGAATGGTCTAAAAAGTGTCAGGAAAGTTTCGAACGGTTGAAAGCTTTCTTAACCAAAGCCTCAGTACTTGTGCAACCTGAATTAGGCAAAGAATTCGTTGTGTATAGTGATGCTTCGTTGAATGGATTAGGATGTGTTTTAATGCCAGAAGGCAAGGTTATAGCATATGCCTCTAAACAGTTAAAGCCACACGAGATGAACTATCCGACACATGATCTTGAGTTAGCTACCATTGTTTTTGCACTAAAAATTTGGCATCACTATCTGTTTAGAGAGAAATGTCACGTATTTTCAGATCACAACAGTCTAAAATATCTGAAAATGTAATGAGATAGCAATATCTGAATCTGTTTACTGGTAAGATTTTCAAGGACGAAAATCCCTAAGGGGGAGAATTGTAACAGCCCGGTTTGGATCTAACTTGGAATAGTGGTTTTGAGACCACATATCCGAGTCTGAAAAATACTTTAATATTATTTTATATGTCTGTGATATATGAATTAGCATCTGTGAAATTTCTATGATTGAATTTGTCTGTCCCTGTGCTTAATTGAGAAAAAAAGGATTAAATTGCATATGTGATAAAATTAGCATGTCACATATGCATATGTGTATTTGGTATGGCTTTTGATTTAATGGCCTTATGTGGCAATTAAATCATTGAAGGTTTGAGTGGTCATAAATGACCTTGTTATTAATGTTTATTATATTTACAAGTGATGGACAATATGGTAATTTGGTTATTAATATGTTTATAATAAAACAATTGAATGAAAATCACCATTATCATCCATGGTTTGCCGAAAATACAAAGAAATAAAAGAAAAGAAATATGTCCTAAGTTCTGAATTGAATGAAATGAATAAGTGAATGGTTGAATTTGAATTGATTTAGATCAAGAATAAAGAAAAGTGGACTTTGATTGGGGGAAGTCTAAAATTGTTCAATACTCGACTCGAATCCGTCTAGATCCATACGAGGTAAGTCAATATACAAATATGCATTATATCAATGTTAGCTATATATATTCATGAATTATAAACTGTGTTTGGATAGCCGTTAGAGCCTGACATATTAGTTTCGAATCAAAATTTCTAGCTGTGTAATAGTAAAATGATATCATGTAAGACCTCGTTCGAGACCTAGGCATTGATTAGAGAATTATGTGTAAGACAGTGCCTGGGACACTGTCATCATATAGGTTTCATGTAAGACCCTGTCCGTGATAGTGGCATTGATATTGAATGACATGTAAGACCATGTCAAGGACGTCGGCATTGTATGAGATATATAAGTTCTGTAATATTTCTGAATGGTTTGAGGAGAAATTCTGAGAAATGAATGAATGCATACCTTATGTGTCTAGCTCAGGTACGTCTGTTTTGTACTAAATTTATGAGTAGGGAAGGTATGCTATTTGGGAACTAGGAGTATGTGTTGAAAAGAGTATATCTGGCTCATGAATTATCTATGTGAGATGGTCATTATAATGTATTTATGAACTGCATATGGTTGTATTTGGCTTAATAAGCTCATTGCAGCTTACTCTATTTATTCTTTCAACTATTTTACACATTTTGTAGCTACTGTGGGCTCAGGGATAGTCAAGGATCATCACCACACTATCAAGCTCGATTTTGGTACCTTTTGATTGTACAAAGTTTAAGTATGGCATGTATAGTCTAGAATGACTAAATATGATTTTGAGTTGTGTGTATATGTCATGTGATATGGTTGAATTATGGTTATATACTTGCTTGTATTTTGGTGATAATGATTATGAAAGTGGATAATTTTTGCTATGAAGTTGTGGATTGAATGCTAAGTTTTGAATGTGCTAAGAAGGGATAGGCACCATTTGGTCTTGGTTGTTATCCATGAATTGGTTATTCTTTGGTATAAGATTAGTATATGAATGTTTTGTTCATTTGGATAAAGGATTTTAGGCCTAAAATTTATTTTTTTTTTTGTGTAGGAAAGGTTGAGTTTTTGGTTTGTTTGTGAAATTGACACAAATGGGTGGGAAATATGACTTATATCAAGTCTGCTTAGTGTCACATGGCTAGGGCACACGAGCGTGCCTTATGGCCATGCTAATTTTCCAATAATGGTACAAAAACTCATACGGCCAAGCCACACGGGCGTGTCTTGTGGCCGTGGTAAAAAGTCAGTATACTTGCTCTGTTTTGGCATGGCTTGGGTGCATGGGCGTGCCTGAGTCTCGTGAGAGGCACATGGCCTGGTCACACATGCATGTGACCTCCTCAATTTGGAAAATTTTGTAAGTGTTCTGAAGTTTAAGAATGTGTTCGGTTTAGTCCCGACCCTATCTCATTGCATGTTTGAGGTCTTGTAGATCTCCAAAAAGGGACTTTATGTTTGAATCTTGCTATAATCTGTTAATATTCTGTTCTGATAATATCCGGTAATGCCCCTTACCTATTCTGGCAACGGTTACAGGATCGGGTTGTTACAACATGAATGCCCACTACCTTATAAAATGACTAAATTACCATTTAAGGCCACCATACAGAAAAGCGAAATCAATTTAATGCATTAATCAAATGAGATGCCACTTTTAATATCTATGCAATTTAATCCTTTTTCATAATTAAGTACACAAACATTTAAATTTTCATATGATACTTTTGCACATGCCAATTCACATATAATTAACACAGAAAATAATGATAAAAATATTTTTCTGACTTAGATATGTGGTCCCAAAACACTATTCAGGCTAAAGACTAAACCGAGCTGTTACACATGGTTAGTGTATATGTGCTTAGGAATTTGGCCAAATTGTGTTAGGATATTCTATGTTTTCATACTTATTATATGACTAAATGGTAAGTTATATTCTATGTTAACGAACGTATTAAGCTTAAATGCTTACTTTGTGTTATTTTTCATGTTTTATAGTGAACCGAAAGCTCATTCGGGTTGGAAGCTTGTCGGAGCTGTATCATAGTATCCATCGGCTCTTTTGGTACATTCCGTTGTTTAATTTTGGTTATAATGGCATGTATAGGTATTTTGGCTAATGTGGCCATGTATTTTGGATGTTAAACAGCCAAATTTTTGGCTTGTGTTTTGGCACTTCGTTTAAATGGCTTATATGGTTTTAAATGCTAGTGGTTGAATGGCATGATTAGTACCATTTGGTATGTTTGGGTAAGTAAGTTCAATGTTATGTATTAAGGCAAACATGCCTATAATGCCAGTTGATTAATTGGCCAAAGTGAAAACATTGTTATACATGTTTATATATTGCCATTTGAGGTTCCTAAAGGCATATTAGTTGTAAGTGATCATACCATTTATATAAGGCTAGAATATGCATGGTTTTGGTACCTTATTATGGCTTGTGTATATGTGCATTTATGATTGTTGGTACATGCCAAATTGGGTGAGAAAAATGGCTTCTAAAATGGCCTATTTTAATCCGCATGGGCAGAGACACGGGCTTGTGTCTTCGCCGTGTGTGACACATGGCCAAGTGACACGGGCGTGTGTCTCTTGTAGCTTTCAAAGGGTTGCAAGTCAAGCTATTACATGGCCTAGCACACGACCTGACAGACGAGTGTGTGAGATTATTTCGAAGGGTATACGGCCTAGCACACGAAGGTGTGGCTTGGCTGTATGGCACAAGTTAGAGAGTTACACAAGCACGGACACAGGCTAGTACACCACGATGTGTCTCTATTTTGAATGCCCACATGGCCTGAGACACGAGTGTGTCTCTTTGCCGTGTGACCTCTGCAGTGTTGAAAATTTTCTTTATTATCTGAGAAATTCTTTAAGTTTTTGATTTAGTCCTGACTAGTTTCTAACATATATTTAGGGCCTTGAGGGCTCGTTTAAGGAAAAATACGTATATTTAGGGCCTACAATGTTTGAATTTTCTATCCGTTTGAATTGTAAACTCTGGTAATGCTCCTTAACCCTGTACCGGCGACGGATATGGGTTAGGGGTGCTACATTTACTTGTATTAAAGCTACAGCTTAGTCAATTCTCAGGCTGAACGTAACATGTATGAGTCTAGCTATACATTGCATTATATAACATGTGATATTGTGATATCTTCTGATTTAAAACATGTTTTCATAGAGTAATGACATCCAACCAAGCTGACTCTAATGAAGTTGAGAGTAATGTTCAAGTCTTCGTTGATGGAGTAGCATCAAGCAGTACAAGGCCAATTTGTAAAGGCTGGGCTGGAGAGGCTAAGGAAGCCTTCTTCTAGATGATGAATGAATGGTTTACTGAGTTTGTTCAGATGAACTTGGCTACTCAACAGCCTCCACCCCCTACTGCTCCCTAATTAGGTCCCGTTATTCTTTAAGGTTTGGAACCTATACGAGTTAGTAAGCCACCTGTTGGTAAGATTTGAAACTATTGGGCTAAAGAATTGAGAGCTACTGCTGCAGATGATCCTGAAATAGCAGAATTCTTGCTAGAGAACACAATCAGGATTTTCAACGAACTCTCTTGTTCACCAACCGAATGTGTTAAGTGTACGGTATCTTTGTTGAAAGATTCAACTAGCAGTGGTGGAATACGTTGATTTCCAAAAGAGCAGAACACTTGGGAATTCTTTCAAACTGAGTTATCAAAGAAATACATTAGTCAAAGATTTCTAGACTAAAAACGCAAAATAATTCTTGAGCTCAAACAGGGCCATATGTTTGTGTCAGGGTATGAGCAGGAATTTGTCAAATTGAGTAAATATGCTCGTGAATGTATCCTGACCGAGACTATTATGTTTAAAAGATTTGAAGATGGGTTAAATGAAGACATTACACTTCTAGTTGGAATTTTTGAGTTGAAAGAATTTGTTGTATTGGTTGACCGAGCACAAAAAGCCGAGGAGTTGAGTAAAGAGGAAAGACATGCTGATTTTGAAGCTAGAGACTCAAGAAAAAGATTGACTATGAAGTCATATCAGTCAGCATCAAAGAGATCAAAAGAACATCACAACGGTTATACATCTTCAGTGGGGTACTCTAGTAGAGATAGAGACAACCGGTGCTTGAGTTCTAAACCTCGCTATATCTGTAGCAAGTGTAGGTAGTGTTAGAGATGTTTGGTCTGAGTGCAAGCACTGTAAAAGACCAGATTATGGTGAGTGTTGATTGAAGAACGGAGCATGTTTCAGGTGTGGTTTGCTCGACCACTATCTTAGAGATTGCCTAGAGAAATCTGAGAAAGAGAAAGTTCAAACTGTGAGGCCGAGCAAGACAGTAGAGAGGTAGACCACCTCATAATCTAAAAAATGTAAGTGGTAATCGTGGTGTAACAAAAGATTCTACTGTGAGATCTGAAGCACGAACACTAGCTAGGGCTTATGCTATACAGTCACGAGAGGATGTTTCTATACCAGATGCTATTACCGGTACTTTCTCTATTTTTTTATATTGATGTTACTGCTTTGATTGATCTGGGATCAACCCATTCATATGTTTGTACGAATTTAGTATCTAGCAAGAATTTACCTGTTAAGTCCACCGAATTCATGGTTAAAGTATCGAACCCCCTAGGTTAGTCTGTGCTAGTTGATAATGTTTACAAGAATTGTCCTTTGATGACTCGTGGTTATAGTTTTCTGGCTAATTTGATGCTATTACCATTTGATGAATTGGACGTGATTTTTGGCATGGATTGGTTAACTCTACATGATGCGGTTGTAAATTGTAGATGAAAGCTTATTATACTGAAATGTCAGAACGGTGAGATGTTTTGTATTGAATTAGATAGTCTGAGAGGGTTGCCTGTTGTTATATCAGCTATGTCAGTGTAGAAATATGTGAGAAAAGGTTATAATGCTTACCTTACTTATGTGTTGGATACTAAAGTGTCTAAATCAGAGCTTGAATCAATGCCAGTGGTTTGCGAGTATCCTGATGTGTTTTAAGAAGAGTTACATGGATTACCGCAGGTCAGAGAAGTTAAGTTTGCTATTGAACTAATACCAAGGATATCACCAATCGATAGGGGTTTCTAGAATGGCTTCTATCAAGTTAAAAGAGTTGAAAGCATAGTTGCAAGAGTTAACATATAGGGGTTTTACTCGACCTAGTTTTTCACCTTTAGGTGCATCGGTTCTATTCATTAAGAAAAAGGATAGATCGATGAGATTGTGTATTGATTACCATCAGCTTAATAAGGTTACAGTCAATAATAAATATCCACTACCTTGAATCGATAATTTGTCCGATCAGTTGAAAGGTGCGATAGTATTCTCGAATATTGATCTTTGTTCTAGCTAATATTTGCTACGAGTGAAATATTCAGATGTGCCAGAAACTGCATTTAGAACCAGTTACGAGCACTACGAATTTTTTGTGATGCCATTTGGTTTAACTATTTCACCTGTAGTTTTTATGGATTTGATGAATAGAATCTTCAGACCGTATTTAGAAAGATTTGTTGTGGTATATATTGATGACAATTCTGGTATATTCATGAGACGAGTCCAATCATGCTGAACATTTAAAGATTGTGTTGCAAACTCTGCAAGTTAAGTAATTATTTGCTAAATTTAGCAAATGTGAGTTTTGGCTCTAAGAAGTCGATTTTCTGGGACATATAGTATTGACTGAAGGTATCAGAGTTGATAGCTATACTCATGATGCGAATTATACAAAAGGATGTGAAATTTGAATGGTCTAAGAAATGTTAGCAAAGTTTTAATCAGTTGAAAGCACTGTTGATTGAAGCACCAGTTCTGGTTCAACCTGAATCAGGTAAAGAATTTGTGATTTTCAGTGATGCATCTTTAAATGGTTTAGGTTGTGTTTTGGTACAGAAAGGGAAAGTAATAGCTTATGCTTCTAGACAATTAAAGCTGTATGAAAAGAATTATCCGACACATGACCTAGAGTTGGCAACTATTATGGTTGCGTTAAAAATTTGGTGACACCATTTTTTCAGTTACAAATGCCATATATTTACTGATCACAAATGTTTGAAGTATGTTATGTCACAGAAAGATTTGAATATAAGATAACGTAAATGGCTTGAGCCATTAAAAGAATACGAGTTGATCATTGATTATCATTCGAGAAAAGTAAACATAGTTGCTGATGCTCCAAGTAGAAAATCTTTATTTGCTCTACGAGCCATGAACACGCGACTAAAATTGTCTAACGATAGTTTGATCTTAGCTGAGTTGAAAGCTAGACTAATGTGTTAGAATAGATATACAAAGCTTAGAAATGTGATGTTGAGTTGCTAGCTAAGTGGGCACAATGTGAGTCGACTTTTGATCCAGAATTTTAGATAGGACCCAATGATTGCTTATTGTTTAGAGGTAGAATTTGTATACTGAAGAATCCAGAGTCATTCAAAGAATCTTGCACAAAGATCATAGTGGTAGCTTATCTGTTCATCCGAGAAGTAATAAAATGTACAATGATTTGAAACAAATGTACTGGTGGTCGGGAATGAAACGTGAGATTTCTAACTTTGTATTGAGATGTTTTGTATGTTAGCAAGTTAAAGTTGAACAACAGGTACCTTTTGGATTGTTACAGCCAGTGATGATATTAGAGTGGAAATGTAATCGAATTACTATGGACTTTGTATCATGATTACCCCTATTTTCGAGAAAGAAAGATGCCATTTGGATTATTGTTGATCGTTTGATGAAGTCTGCATGTTTTATCCCAGTACGTACAGAATACCTCATTGACAGATTAGTTAAGTTACATATTTCTGAGATTGTCAAATTGCACGGGCTACCAGTTTCTAGTATCTCGGATAGAGATCCAAGATTTACATCGAGATTCAGGAGAAAGTTACAAGAAGCTCTTGGTACGCGATTGCATTTTACCCTCAGACCAATAGTCAGTCTAATTGGGTAATTCAGATTCTCGAGGATATGCTTTGTTTCTATGTCATAGTGTTTGAAGGTAACTGGGAGAAATATTTACCTTTAGTTGAATTCGCGTATACTAACAGTTTTCAGTTGAGCATAAAGATGGCACTGTGTGAAGCTTTGTATGGCCGTAAGTACTGAACTTCATTATACAGGTTTGAGCTTAGTGAGAAAAAGATATACAGAGTTGATTTGATTTGTGAGACTGAAGAAAAAGTAAAAGTAATCTGAGATAGTTTGAAAGCAGGCTTTAGAGTGCTAGAAATCATATGCCAATCTTAAACGTAAAGACATAGAATTTCAAGTCGGGGATAGAGTATTCTTGAAAGTATTGCCCTAGAAGAAGGTCTTTCGGTTCAGTCGCAAAAGAAAGCTAAGTCCGCGATTTATCAGGCTGTATGAGATTACTGAAAGAATCGGACCCGTTGCATCTCGATTAGCTTTACCGTTAGTACTAGAAAGGATTCATAATGTTTTTTATGTGTCCATGTTACAATGGTACCAATCTAATACTTCACATGTTATCTCCCCAATGGATGTTGAGATTCAACTTAATATGTCGTACAATGAGGAATCGATCTGAATTTTGACACGAGAAAGAATTGAGAAACAGGAACATAGCTTTAGTAAAAGTTCTCTAGGAACAACACAGATTAGAAGAAGCTATCTGGAAACCTGAGGAATATATGAGAAAGCAATATCCAGACCTCTTTTCTAGTAAGATTTTCGGGGACAAAAATCCCTTTAAGGGGAGAGTTATAACAGTCTATTTTTAGTGGAATTGGAACAGTGGTTTCGGGACCACTAATCTAAAGTAAAAAATATTTATCTTATTATTTTTTATTGCCTACAGCGTGATAATAATACCGTATAAAAATTTAATTAAGAAATTTCACCATTTACATGCTCAATTTGATAAAAAGGACTAAATCGCATAAAGTGCAAAAGTTGAGTTCTAGTAGCTAAAAGTATTAAATAGCTATAGAACTATGAAGTATGAGTCCTTAAATGGTAATTAGACCATATATAAGATAGAGGAATATGATGGCTTGGAATTTTGTGTAATTTCTAATAATTTAAAATGTTATATAAGTAAATTAATTATTAATGATTAAATAAATAAAACATAACAAGGCATCATCTTTTTTATCATCATCTTTAACCGAATCTAGGGTTATGAAAAAGCCATTGGATAGCTTTATCATTTGGTCACTTCTCTTGCTTGTGTGGTAAGATTTTTTATCCTGTTTTGAATATTTTTACATTTTTGGGATCGTTGTAGCTTAATTTAGCTAGCCCAAGGTGTAACAGCCTGATTTAGGGCCAAATCAGATTAGTGGTTTCGGGTCCACGAATCTGAAGTAGAAAATTTCATTGTGATAAAGGTCTATAGTATGATTGAATGCATGTGTGAAAATCTCATTAAGAAATTTTATGGATTGAGGGTCCAACTTGGCTAGTAGGATTAAATTGTAAAAAAGTGCAAAATATGTGTTCTAGAAAGAATTTGGTGCTTAATTGTAATGATTTTGTCAATTAGAGGTCCTTATTTAGTAATTAGACCATTATATATCAGGATGGACAAAAATGGACATGGAAGGGTAAAATTTCAAAGAAGGGCTTTACGGGCATTTTGGTCATTTAGTTAATAAAAGAATAAAAAGGGAAAATCAAGTCAAAATTGTGTTCATCTTTCTCCCCTTAGCCGAAATTTTGAAGGAAGCCGTAGCTAGGGTTTGGCCAACTTTCAAGCTTGATAGCAAGTGCATCCTAGCCCCACTTTTTAATGCTCTTTACATTTTTTGAAGTCGTTATCACTTGATTTACCTATTTCTACCATTATTTTGAAGTAGGGTTTATGCTTAAAAATGTACCCATGTGTGACATACATGTATTTTGATGTCTAATGGTAGAAAATGAAAGTTTAGTGTTGGATAAATGACATTTACAAAGTGATTTTCGATAAAAACGTCGAAAAGGACCTTTTTACAAAAGTTATAAAATATGTAGTACAAATGTGAAATAAAAGAAAAATGTTGGCTATTATAAGCATAGAAGAGGTTCAGCTTGGCTTGGGTATTGAGAAAAATGAATATATTTCATTTTACAAGCCTAGGGACTAAAGTGTAAATAAGTGAAAAGTTAGGGGCAAAAATGTAATTTTTCCTTAATATGATTCTTTGGCTGAATTGAATAGTGCGATAATTAAATAGGCTAAATTTGTTATTATAGATCAACACAGACGAGTTTCTGACCTAGATCGAGGAAAGGACAAAATTGTTGATTAAATTGCAATATTAGTAATTTTTTATCTGAGGTAAGTTTGTATGTAAATAACACATCATTAATTTATGTTTGTATGCTTTTATATTGTATGAATTGTGAAAATGACCTAACGGATGTATTTGACAAAGTTTCAATAAGTGATAAGTGAGAAATCTCGGTTCAACCTTCGAAATAGAATAGGATACAAGTGACATGTCATTAGGAACCTATGTGTGATTACGTGATTATGTGATTCCGGGTGCTGGTGTTGTACGTCTACCAGTGATTCGGTACTCTTACATATGTTGCAGATATCTGTCAGCTTGTATGAGTAGCACTAAGTAGATACGTCCTGACCGTCAGCTTGTGTGAGCAGACCCGTGACTAGCTTGAGAATGAGCATATATGTAAAATGTGATAATCGCCAGCTTTGGCTACATATATGTGGTACGTACGTGCAAGCTTTATGAGTATCTGTTAACATTTTGAATGTTCAATGGGAAAAATAACAAAGATGTGAAAATATGTGTTTGCGTGTGATGATGCGGTACAGGAATGTACGTGAAATCCATAATATGAATGCTATAAGTGATAAACTTCCTGTAAGATCGTGAATGAGTAAGTTATTGTTATGTGGATTTAACGATGATTATCTTATCTTTCAATATATGATTTGTATAATAACTTATGTGGCTAAGCTGTTTATTATTTGCATATAAACTTACTAAGCTATATAGTTTACCCCTATTTTCTTTCCATTGTTTTATAGTGTCACCAAGCTAGCTCGGGGATCGGGAATTGTCGGAGTTCGCATTACACTATCGAGGCTCTATTTTGGTGTATTTGTAATTTTGATATTTTGGAAAGTATGGCATGTATAGGGACTTGGTCATTTTGTATATGTGTCATAGTGATTGGGCTAATGAGGTTGGCTTATATTGGTTAAGTGCTTATTTTATATAAGGCCATTTGAAATTGGCTAATGTTGATTATAAGTATAATCATATGGTGATGGATTGCGTAGATATGGCATTTGTATGATTTGAGTTGATAATTAGGATGTTTGGTTGCTTAAATATACTATTATTTGTGTCTTTGAAATTGGTCTAATGTGATTGTGTTTCAGGGTGGCAAATGGCTTGGTAAATAGCCTATATATTGTCCACAAGTGTAGACACACCGGCATGTGTCTATGCCGTGTGTGACACACGGTCAGCCCCATGGGCGTGTGAATAGGCTGTGTGTCCACTGCACCTTAATTTTGAAAAATAGAATGCCCAGTATGGAGCACACGGGTAGAGACACGGGCGTGTGTCTCGGCCGTGTGGACGGCACAGCCTCAAACACGGGCTTGTGCCCAAGGCGTGTGAAGTCTGCACCCATTTTATGAAAGATCATGAAAATAAAATTGACCACATGGCCTAGCACACAGGCGTGTGACTTGGCCGTTTGACCTTTAAATGTTTATTACGTTATAAACAGAGAGTTACCCGGGGTAGAGACACAGGCGTGTATGACCACACGGCCTGCCCACATGGGCATGTCCCATAACGACACGGGTGTGTGACCCCCGTATAATGGAAATTTTCTAAGTTTTTGAAAAATTTTCTATAGTTCTCAGTTTAGTCCCAAACCACTCAAAATACATGCTTTGGGCCTCGTAGGCTCATTTTAGGGATGATATGATTGAATCTAGAAAGTTTGAATTTGGACACAATATTTTGTCCCAGAAATGTATGTTTATTTATGTGATAAGTCTGGTAATGCCTCGTATCCTATTCCGATGTTGAACATGTGTAGTGGGTTTTACTTTTAGTGGTATCAGAGCTATTGTTTAGTTTATTCTCGGACTAACCTGGTGTATGTACGAGTCTAGCTATACATGCCATATATAAATTGTGATAGTGTGACGATTCCTAACAACTTAAATTGTGTTTTAATATAGTAAATGGATCTCGGTCAAGCTGTAGCTGATGATGTAGAAAGTAATGTGCCAACTCTTGCCCAAGGGACCGTGCCGCCTGATAGTAGGTATGTGACAACTAGTCACTGAGGAGAGGCTCGGGAAACCTTTCTCCACGTGATGGATGAGTGGTATACGAAGTTTATTCAGCAAAATCCAAATTCTCAACCTCCCCCACCCCTCCTATTCCTCAACCAGTTCTCTAGCTCCCCAAGGTGTGGAAACTGTAAGACTGAGTAAGCCTTTGGTTGATAAAATTCGAAAGTACGAGGCTGAAGAATTCAGGGCTAATGTAGATGATGATCACTAGAGGGCATAATCTTTTTTTGAGAACATTATTTGGGCACTTGATGATATCTCTTGTACACCTGAGGAGTGTTTGAAATGTGTTCTATCACTTCTGAGGGATTCGGGATACCATTGGTGGAAAACTATAGTATCAGTAGTACCTAGAGAAAGGGTTACATGGGATTTCTTCCAAGAGGAATTTTGAAAGAAATATATAAGTCAGCGGTTTATTGATTAGAAACGTAAAGAGCTCTTGGAAATAAAAAAAAGGTCGTCTGATTGTATCTGAATACGAGCAAGAGTTTGTTAGACTTAGTAAGTACACTCGGGATGTGTTTTGTAACACCTCAAATCTAGCCTAAAAGTTAGGCCCGAATCTAGCATGTCACATTGAAGTGTTTTTTGAAAACTAAGTTTTCATTAAAAATCCTTCTTGTTTAAAAATTTGTGTAAAACCTTAGTTTACGTTTGATCAATTTCCAATGTGGTTTATTAAAAAGATTATTCCCTATTTAACATGATATTACTTAGAAAATCTTAATCATTGCAGAAGCTCAATTTAAAACAGTTATTGTTTTGGAAAAACTTGTTTCTACCTCTAGTAATTATAAAATCACAAATAAAATCCCCAAATTGTAATCCAAAAATTAAAATGCCTTATTACAACCGAACTGAAAACAATTATAGATAAAATAAATGCAACTACTAAGATATTAAACAGCTTGCAGTGTGGCCACCTTCAAGTCCTCCCACACGTCAAACCGCCTACTGAGGATCACCTAAAAAATTAAAAAGAGGGGGTGAGTTTGTGAAAACTCAGTGTGTACATCCCTCGACAGACACATAACATGCAATAAAAAATTTGGGCCTAAGCCCTATTTAGTAACGGTGTCCTCTAGGCCTTAGCCCATAATGGCCTTAGTTGGGCCGGAGCCCATATCATAATTAACAGTGGCCTTTGGGCCTTAGCCCATAGTGGCCTCAGTTGGGTCTAAGCCCATATAAAAAAATCAATATGATTATCCAATGTGCAATTACCCATAACCAACCCTGTACACCCCTTCCATCCTTACACTTGTGGGGAGATACTCGACCCACCCATCCTTATACACCCGTTATGACACCGGTTGCGACACCAGTCATCATTGCAGCAGAGCTGCTAATATTCGTTGTAGCACTAGTTACGGCACTACTCATTATTGCAGCAGGCTGCTTATGGCTTAAAAAGCCTCCGTTGGATCCAAAGTAGTCAAGCGACCATGCGGCGCTCATATACACTTCCTCTAATCATAACCCAACCCATATGCAACATAATATCTCATGAATGCATCAAATCATACAGATACAGATCATATATCAAGCAGGCATTTTAGACATTTGCCTTTATGGCATATTTGTCATTTATACATAGGGCATATCGGTTATATCTTATCATGGGCCTAGGTACACATTCTGGCCCATTAACACATCCACAATTATTCCATGCATTTAAAGTCATTTCACCAAGGTTACAATTACAGTAGGGCCCAAAAGCCCAATACGTAGCCTAAACTGCCCACATACTCATTTGGCCTATTAGGCCTAAATCTACCATATGTAATGAAGTTAGCCCATCTGGCTCATCAAAACCTACCAATCCATCAATTCTACTCGTGATGGGCCTATTGGCCTATCGGCCCATTCGGCCTATTTTGGCCCAATTGGCCAGAAAGTGGCCCGAGACCATGAGATCGCTCCCAGGCCTTGGTCGTCGTATCGGTATCTCCACACAAGTGTTCGCACGCTTGTGTGGTTGTCGGTGCCAACCTTTCGGCTTTTTGGCTTTTCGGCATTTTGGCTTTTCGGGATTTTGGCTTTTGCTGATTTGTCGTATGTGTGGTGTAGGTCGACACCTTTGGCTCTATAATGACTATCAAACAAGGGTTAGAAGTTCAGACCTTATCACGTAGAGTAACAAATATTCACGATCATCAGAACCTATATTCAAATCTTGTACTTCATTAGTCACTTCCTATTAACGCAAAACAAATCCACTATAATCACTTACCGAAGGACAACTATACTTGCCTTGATCTATTGTGATTTGCCTATTTAATCTGAAGCCCGTTGTAGCCCCTCTTCTGCATCCAGGCGGACAGTCTCGAACCACTAACACCTTACGTCGCTTAAACTTGGTAGTAGTGGTTATGTGCTCAAACCCCGTCGTCACCGTCGCCATCTCTTTACCACTAGCACTCCCTTTGTCCATCTCAAAATAATACGGTTATCTTTGAGATTTATCCTTCGATCACATGAACAAGTTTGCTTAAAGAAGATTCGACTAAAGAGAGCCCAAGAGAGCAAGGTTGAAAACAAGAAGCAGTTTGGTCAAGTTGAAGAGATAGTGACGGCACAAAAGAATTCAGGCAAAGGGAGGGTGGAGTTATTTGGCTTTTCGAGAACAAGAGTAGAAATTAAGAAGTGTGAAAGAAAATATGAATCAAATGAATTGGAAAATTTTCCCAAGGATATGCGACAAAAGAAAATGAAACAATAAGTACCTTCCTACCAGAACTGGCACCCTAAAGCCTATGATCAAATTTGAATCTCCCATATTCCCCAATCGGCTCATACTCCTCACTAATTTAAATTCCCTCAATCCAATCTACATTGGCCCTCATCCTCATCTCAACCAAACCTCCCCTTATCCTTATCTCCACCAAACTCCGCCTAGCAGCATTTTACTCCAATTCAAATGCTGGACGTCCCTTTAGCAAAATAAATCTTCCATTTGCGCATGCAGTAGCTCGAACTCCAGACCTCACTACTGTCACTAATAAATCATAAATTATACATGTTTTTAGCTCATACTTAGGACATTTATGGATGAATTATTCCTTGATTTGTGTAATTTGAAGCTCCTAAACCTTTAATTTCATGTTTTATACTGAGGTGAGCTTAGGGGAGCAAAAAGAACAAGAAACGGGCTGAAAACGGAGAAAATGGGCCAAAATAAGGAATCAGCACGGCCTGGAAGTTCACCACACGGGCGTGTCACACGGCCATGCCACATAAACGGGCTCGACCATGGCCCAACATCGATCCACATGAGCGTGGCACACGGGTGTGTCCCTATCATGATGAAGTTCAAATTCACTCGGAAGAGGCTAATTAGGGGCTAAGAAAGACTCTCCAAACTCTATATAAAGACCCTAGTAGGAAACTACAAGAGTGTGCATTATTCCCGCCACGGGTATAGTCTTCCCACCAAGACGGAGAGCTAAAGGAAGGGAATTACTCAAAGGAAAGCTGACTGATCCATCTTAGAAGCCAGGATCTACATCAAGACAGAAGATTTCCCTTCAATCCTTTCAAGAGTTTTGGGTTTTCTTATGTTTTGTTATGTTTTTTATTCTGAGATGTTTCTTTTATAATTATGAACTAAAACCCCAAATATCTAAGGGGATGAAACCTAAGAAGAATATTGTTATTGTTATCTGAACTATATGATAAATATTTGACTTGTTCTTAATTGTGTTTTTAACTTTTAAATTGATATTTCCGGGATATTAATTTAAGTTGAATGTGCTTATGCAGAGGAGCAAAAGTCCCTGTATAGGAGTAGATCCAACACAATTAAGCAGAGTTGATCGCAATCCTAGACATATAACGACGAAATCTACCGGATTAGAGTCAAATCTAATTTGGGGAGCCATATATCGAGTTAATGCAAGACTAGGGATTTTAATTAGAAAGAGATTTCAATTAATCAACCTAGGATTAGTTGTTCTTATCTTCGACGGAGGTATTAACATAATTTAGGGATCTCTACGGATCAAGTCGAATGAAGAAATCATCTAGTTCAGAGTTAGATAACTAATGAACTCTAGGTGGATTCTTCCTTAGGTATTGCCCTCATTAATCAATTTTCCCAAAGCAATTTCGCAATTTACTTTTTGTCGCATCTTTAGTTTAGTTTAGCGTTAATTAGTTTAAACAAACCACCTCTTTATTTTTAGGCTAGATAATAGGGAGAAAGTTATTACTAGTACTTTTAGTTCCTTGGATTTGATATTCTGGTCTTGCCACTAGCTATACTACTATTCAATAGGTGCGCTTGCCTTTTTTTCATGACAATAGTTAGACTTTTAGGTATGATCATTTTATTGCTTCATCAGATCATGATCAAGTTTTTAGCGCCGTTGCCGGGGAACTAAGATATTAGGAACACTCAATTCCTATTACTTTAGCCATCTTTTACTTTTATTGCAATTTATTGTTATTTTAGGTTTTTATTTACTAAAATTTTCTTTTTACTTTTCTCTTCCAAGTGTCTTTGGTTTATGACTAGAAGAAACCCAGAAGGACCATTATTGTTTGACGATGATTTAAAAGCCATAGTTCGAAGAACTCACAGAGAAATAAGAAGAAGCTTACATTAGCAAGACCAAGAACAAGAAGAAGAACCTGAACCTACTGAAGATATGGAGGCAAATCATGATAATCAGCTACCTCCTGTAGTAGCCGCAAATCCTGTTGAGCAAAATCATGTTCCTCGTACTATGTATGATTATGCTAAACCTAATTCTGCTAGTACTGAATCTAGTATTGTTAGACCTACTATTGCTGCAAATAATTTTTAACTGAAACCTAACGCTATTCAAATGATACAACAGTTTGTTTAGTTTGATGGTTTGCAGGATGTAGATCCTAACGTTCATTTAGCCAACTTTTTGGAGTTATACGACAAGTTAAAATAAATGGCATTTCTGATGATGCCATTCGTCTTCGATTATTCCCATTCTCCTTGAGAAATAAAGCTAAATAGTGGTTAAATTCTTTACCACAAGGGTTTATCACTACATGGGAACAAATGAGTGAAAAATTTTTGCTCAAATATTTTTTGCCAGCTAAAACGACAAAATTAAGGAATGATATCTCTTCTTTTGTGCAGATGGATTTAGAAATACTTTACGATGCCTCGGAGAGATACAAGGATCTATTGAGAAGGTGCCCTCACCATGGTCTACCTCTATGGTTACAAGGTCAAACCTTTCACACTGGTTTGAACCCCTCAACGAGGTAGATGATCGATCCAGCCACTGGTGGAACAATCAATAACAAGACACCAGAAACATCTTACAGATTTATAGAAAAGATGTCACTAAATAAATATCAATGGCAAGTCATAAGAACAAAACCACAAAAAGCTACCGGGGTTTTTAATGTTCATGCAGTCACAATGCTGTTAAATCAGGTAGAACTCTTAAATAAAAAGATTAATAATTTTGTTGGTTCTACGCAGGTACACCCAGTGATGCAATGCGACTCAAACCAAGGAACAATGTACAATCCCGATTACTCTTCCTTTGGACATGGCATGGAAACCAAGCAAGCCAACTAT
Organism: Gossypium stocksii; assembly: GCA_020496765.1. NCBI lineage: Eukaryota > Viridiplantae > Streptophyta > Magnoliopsida > Malvales > Malvaceae > Gossypium > Gossypium stocksii. The sequence goes on from CM035627.1 coordinate 34,193,193, forward strand.
ATGGGTAATAATTCTAGATCCCAAACCAACCCTTATAGTAATACTTACAATGTAGGTTGGAGGAACCACCCAAATTTCTCATAGGGAGGTCAACGAAATCAAAGACAACCACCCCTCCGGGATTTTAACAACCACCGTTCCAACAAGAGAAAAAGTCGAACCTTAAGGAGATGCTCAAAAAATTTATTATTGTGTTAGAAACCCATTTACAGAATGCTGAGACGACAATGAAGAACCAACAAGCATCCATTCAAAGGCTTGAAACTCAAATAGGCCAGCTCGCTAAGCTAATTTCTGAAAGGCCACAAGGAAGTTTGCCGAGCAACACTGAAACTAACCCTAAGGAACAACTCCATGCCATTGACACGATTGATAAAAGAGGGTTAGACAAAACCACAATAGAGCTAAGTAAGTAAACTAAGGTAAGTAAAGGTAAAGACGAGGTATCTTACAAAGAATTAGTTGTCAAAGAGTATAAGCCTCGTGTCCCATACCCAAATGCGCTAAGAAAAGACCGCACAGACGAACAATTCGGTAAGTTCATTAAACTCTTAAAGAAATTACATATTAATTTACCATTTATTGAAGCTCTGTCACAGATGCCAAACGCTGTTAAATTTTTAAGAGAACTCCTAATGAACAAATGGAAGTTAGATGAGACATCTCATGTGGAACTGAATGTAGTATGCTCAGTTATTTTATAGAATAAGCTGCCCAACAAACTAAAAGATCTAGGAGTTTTACAATTCCTTACTTACTTGGGAGTTTAGATGTTGAAAATGCTTTAGCTAATTTAGGAGCTAGTATTAATGTAATGCCTTATAAATTGTTTAAACAACTAGGTCTCGGGAAACCTAAACAAACCAAGATGAGTATCCAATTGGCTGATAAAACCATTAGATTTCCTAGGGGTATAATTGAAGATGTGCTTATCAAATTTGATAAATTTATATTTCCAGTCGACTTTGTTGTTTTAGACATAGATGAGGATAGCAATGTACCCCAAATCTTAGGGCGACCCTTTTTAGCAACTGCTAGAACCATAATTGATGCAGGCACAGGCGAGCTTACACTTCGTGTTGGTGCTAACAAAGTTACTTTACAAGCTCAAAACTTGAATAAGATTGTTGATGATAAAAATATTGTTACAAGTCCTTGTAATAAGAATGAACTCACCGTCCAACCTTCTTTGTAGGATACACTTCACATAAGGGCGACCCAACCACAGACAAGTCCATCCAAGGGAAACATACATGAAAAACGAATGCTCCAGATTGAGGAGCTAGATCAGTGGCTGAACTACCGCCAAGAGAAACCCAAAATATGCCACACTAAAACAGAGCATCACAATGATAACCCTAAGGTAAAAACGAATCAATTTAAGGTAGGGGATAAGGTATTCTTAGAGGAGGCATATCCTCAAATTTCAAATGCAAAACTTCATACAGGTGACATACCTCCCTTCACGGTAATGAAAATCATTCCTTATGGTACAATCGAGATAACACACAAGACACTCGACACTTTCAAGGTAAATCATACTCGACTCAAACCTTATGTTGATAATAAAATTGAAAGCAGGATAGAAGAGTTTCAACTCTTCAAACCACCGTGACCAAACAAGCTTGAGAAAAGTCGAGCTTAGATATAAACAAGCGCTTTTCAGGAGGCAACCCGAGCACTGACATAGTAAAGTTCTTTTATTTAAGCTCTCTAATCCATCAACTAACCTTTTCAATGTAGGTTTTCCAAGCCACACAGCCATGCCCACGGGCGTGCCTAAGGCTGTGTGGACACCATGGGCAAAGACACGGCCGTGCAATATGGTCATGTATGAGAAGGGCAAAGACACGGCCGTGCGATATGACCGTGTATGCGCTTGCCTTTTTTTCGTGATAATAGTTAGACTTTTAGGTACGATCATTTTATTACTTCATCAGATCACGATCAGTCACCGGACTCACAAAACACTGCTTGTCATTGCACCACAACTTCTCTTATTCTATAATTTGGTCACAAATAATTAGAAGGCTTACTTGCTGAAACCAAGGTTTTCTTAAAGTAAAAATCAAAACATTGTCTGCCTACGATTCAGACCTTTGCCCTTTCAGAACCCATAGCACGCTTCTTGCTGATGCACCCAGGCACTCTATGTGACATACTCGATCCTCAACTCCTTTTAAAGCCTACCGACCAGCCCCTAAGTTATCTGAAAAAACCAAAAAATTTGCTACAACCCAATCTCGAACCTCCGACCTTTTCACCAGGTTACACGCCTATTGCCACTACGTCGTCTACCTGATTTTTGTCATTTTTCCTCCCCGACTAATTATAAAGCCTTTCTACCGAACTCCAGGTTGTTTAAAGAAAAAACCAACATTTTTGCGCATGTTGCGACTTGAACCCAACTCCCCTCCATGCTCCTAGCGCCTTTTGCTACTAGGCCAGGCGGGTTTCTTATGTCGAGTTCCACTAGGTTTTATTAATAAGCCTTCCACCAAATGCTCAAGGTCCTTTAGAAAAAAAAAACAAAAATTTTTCTAAGGCCCTAGATCGAGCCTAGGACTTTTCCCACAGTACCAAACCTTCATAAATCACCAAGCCATTAACTCAAACATTAAATTGTAAAATTTTTAAATGCATTTAAATTATTTAAGCCGCCTCCTAACCGATCCCAAACTCAAGGCCCATTACTTCTAGGCCCAGAATTCGGGATATTACAATTCACTATTCCTAAAAAATTGTCCTTGAAATTTCTAAATAATAAGGTAGTCGTGTATCAGCTACCCCACTACGCTGCCGCTGCACACTCTGATCTAAATAATTTAATCACGTATCCAAAATATCTTGTTCAAACAAAATACACAGAATAAATACAACTTCCATTCTAAATACAGTCTAATATCTAAGGGATCACATTATCCCTATCAACTACTTTTTAGTGATGCAAACAACAGTTCAATAAATCAAAGTGTTAAGGGTACTTGGCTCGACGTTGGAGACCCGGTATGCCACACATCGAAATCCTTCAAAATATTTTGGTACATTCAAAAACAGTTTTAAACCAAAATTATAAGGCCCATTTCACAGCCCGAGCTTTGCAACTGGCTCTGATACCACTAAATGTAACACCCCAAACTCGGCCTAGAAGTTAGGCCTGAATCTGGCGTATCACATTGAAGTGTTTTGCAAAAACCAAGTTTTCATTGAAAACCCTTATTGTTTAAAAATTTGTGTAAAACCTCAGTTTGCGTTTGATCAATTCCCAATGTGGTTTATTAAAAATATTATTCCCTATTTAAGATGTTATTACTTATAAAATCTTAATCGTTGCGGAAGCTTAATTTAAAATAGTTGTTGTTTTGGAAAAACCCGTTTCTACCTCTAGAAATTATAAAATCACAAATAAAATCCCAAATTTGTAATCCAAAAATTTAAAGGCCTTATTACAACCGAAATGAAAACAATTATAGATAAAATAAATGCAACTACTAAAATATTAAATAGCTTGCAGTGTGGCCACCTCCGAGTCCTCCTATACGTCAAACCGCCTACTGAGGATCACTTGAAAAAAATTAAAAAGAGGGGTTGAGTTTGTGAAAACTCAGTGTGTACGTCCCTCGACAGGCACATAACATGCATTAAACAATTTGGGCCTAAGCCCTATTCAATAACGGTGGCCTCTAGGCCTTAGTCCATAATGGCCTCAGTTGGGCTGGAGCCCATATAATAATTAACAGTGGCCCTTGGGCCTTAGCCCATAGTGGCCTCAGTTGGGCCTGAGCCCATAACACAAAATTAATATGAGTATGCAATGTGTAATTACCCATAACCAACCCTGTACACCCACTTCCATCCTTACACCTATGGGGAGATACTCGACCCAAGCATCCTGATACATCCCTTGTGACATCGGTTGCGGCACCACTTATCATTGCAAGAGAGCTGCTAATATTCATTGTAGCACCTTTTGCGACACTACTCATCGTTGCAGTAGAGCTGCTCGTGGCTTAAAAAGTCGTCGTTAGATCCACAGTCGTCAAGCGACCGTGCAACCCTCATATACACTTCCTCCAATCATAACCCAACCCATATGCAACATAATATCTCATGAATGCATCAAATCATACGGATACAGATCACATATCAAATAAGGTCATTTTCCCTTAGGGCATATTTGTCATTTATACATAAGGCATATCAGTTATATCTTATCGTAGGCCTAGGTACACATTCTAGTCCATTAGCATATCCACCATTATTCCATGCGTTTAAAGTTAATCCACCAGGATCATAATTGCATTAGGGCCCAAAAGCCCAATACGTAGCCCAAACGGCCCACATACTTATATGGCCCGTTAGGCCCAAACCTACCATAAGTAATGTAGTTAGCCTATCTAGCTCATCAAAACCTACTAATCCATCAATTTTACTTGTGATGGCCTACGGGCCCATTGGCCCATTCGGCCCATTTTGGCCTAGTTGGTCAGAAAGTGACCTAAGACCATGAGATCGGTCCTAGACCTTGGTCGTCGTATCTGTATCTCCACACGAGTGTTCGTATGCTAGTGTGGTTGTCAGCACCAACCTTTCAGCTTTTTCACTTTTTGGTATTCCAGCGTTTCGGGATTTTAGCTTTTGCCAATTTGTCGTGTGGTGCAGTACACACCTTTGGCTCTATAATGACTATAAAACAAGGGTTAGAAGTACACACCTTATCACGTAAAGTTCTAAATATTCATGATCATCAGAACCTATATTCAAATATTATACTTCATTAGTCACTTCCTATTAACGCAAAACAAATCCACTATAATCACTTACCGAAGGACAACTATACTTTCCTTGATCGGCTGAAATTTGCCTATTTAATTCAAAGTTCGTTGTAGCCCGTCTTTTGCATCCAGGTGGAAAGTCCTAACCACAGACACCTTATGTCGCTTAAACTTGGGAGTAGTGGTTACGTGCTCAATCCCCGTCATCACCATCGCTATCTCTTTACCAATAGCGCTCCCTTTGTCCATCTCAAAATAATACGGTTATTTTTTAGATTTAGCCTTCGATCACACAAACAAGGTTGCTAAAAGAAGATTCGACTAAAGAGAGCCCAAGAGAGCAAGGTTGAAAACAAGAAGTGGTTTGGTCAAAGTTGAAGAGATAGTGATGGCACAAAAGAATTTCGACAAATGGAGGGTGGAGTTATTCGGCTTTTCGAGAACAAGAGAAAGAAATTAAGAAGTTTGAAAGAAAATATGAATCGAATGAATTGGAAAAATTCCCAAAGGATATGCGATAAAAGAAAATGAAACAATAAGTGCCTTACTACCACAATCGGCACCCTAAAGCCTACGACTAAATTTGAATCTCTTGCATTCCCCAATCGGCTCATACTCTCACCAATTTGAATTCCCTCTGATATCGAGTGATATGAAGTAATAAAATTTATAAAGAACTTGTTCAGACCAAAACCAACTAATATCATGACTTTGAGGCAAACGCACCTGTCGAACAGTAGTATAGCTTAGTGGCAAGACCGAGTTATCGTACCCAAGGGAACCAAAAGTGCTAGTACTTACTTCTTTCCTATTATCTAGCCTAAAAATAAAAGGGGATTGTTTAAACTAATTTAACACTAACTAATAAAGTATAAAAGTAAATTGGGAAAACTTTTTAGGGAAAAGCTGATTTATATGGACAATACTCAATGGGGAATCCACCTAGACTTCACTTGTTACTATTTTCTTGAACTATATGATTTCTTTACATGACTTGATCTGTAGAGATCCCTAATTTATGCTAAACCCTCCATTGAGGCGTAGATCAACTAGGCCTAAGTTGTTAATTAAAGTTCCTTTATTAATTAACTTCCTAGGTTGCATTAATTTGATCTATGGTTCCCCATATTAGGCTTGACCCTAATCTGGCAGATTTATGTCGCCCTATGTCTAGGGTTGCATGCAACTCCACTTAATTATGGTAGATCTACTCTTATCACAGGGACTTTTGCTCCTCTGCTCTAAGCACATCTAATTCTTGAAATAAAACCTAGGATTATTAAATCAAGAATGAAGAACGCATAATTAAGAATAATTCAAGTATTTATCAATTAAATCAAGAATAAATAACAAGATCTGTCTTAGGTTTCATCCCCCTCAAGTATTTGAGGGGTTTAGTTCATAATAAAAAAGAAAACATCTCAGAAGATATAAAATAATAAAACATAAAAAAACCAAAAACCCCTGAAGGAATTTAGGGAGATCCTCTATGTTGTTGCAAAATTCTGGCTTCTGAGATAAATTAATCGGCTTTCTCCCTTGGAGTAATCCCTTGCTTCTACCCTTAATGTGGCAGAAAAACAAGAAGAAAGATATTTAAAAAACATATTTTACTTCTGCCTCATGAGGTCTTTATATAGAGAGCTTATGGGGAGCCTTTCTTAGCCTCTAAGCATCCCAAATTGAGTGAAATTCTCCTTCCTCACGACTAGAACACGCCCGTGTGCCACGCTCGTGTGACTTTGACAGAGGCCGTGTGCTTTTATCGGTGGAGGCACGGCCGTGTGACCTGGCCGTGCTTATCGGGGGCTTAACCATGTGATCTTCATGTGGCACGGCCGTGTGGCACGGCCGTGTGGCACGGCCGTGTGGCATTTCTTTGCCCGTGTTGTTCGCACATTTTGGCCCATTTTTCATCATTTTTGGCCCGTTTTCTATTTTTTCTTCTTCCCTATGCTCTTCGGAGTATAAGATATAAAAAGGAAGGATTAAGAGCACCAATTCTCACAAAATTGATAAGAATCCATCCAAAATATAGGCTAAACATGAGGTAAAAATATGTATAATTTAGCGTTTATCAAATACCCCCATACTTAAGCCTTTGCTTGTCCTCAAGCAAAATCTCAATCCCTAAAAAGAATCATTCTTCTCAACCTATAGTCTTTATCAATAATGTTTCAAACTAGCCCACAGGTAATCATACAATGAAAAATTCAATCAGAAGAACATTAAAGATTCAATTACTCTAAGTTGAGAATTTTATCATTGAAAACATAAGTCTTCCTTCCTTCTAAGTAGTTATCTCTTCATCTTAATTAACAGGAGTTGACATCCTCACTGAAGGTTCACTCTATGCACTCAAAGTGTTTAGGGTTCACAATTTTAAGCACTCTCTAGTCAACCTGAAAAGTTATTACCATAAGCTTGCACGAAAATCAAATCTCCACCACTATAGTTTGATATGATATATCGATCAAGAGGTCTTTTCATGGTTGTAATGGGGCTTGGTTAAGGGTATTGTCACAGGCTACAAAAAGAGGGTTAGAATCGAGATTGAACTGAAAAATTATCTAGCTAAAAAAATCTCTATCACTGGAACATATTTTCTAAGCTTAATAACATCAATTTGGTAGCCTTAAGAGAGAAATATGCAAAAACTTAATTTGAACTATTACATATTACAACTGAATTTGACTGTATGTACACAATTTTTTTTAAGAACAATTCAAATAGTACAATGAATTGAGTAATGATTTATAAACTGGAAAAAAAATAAAGCTTAGATAAAAAATTCAACTCAAATCTCGACAAAAATAGGGATCAAAAAGTAATTGAGTGGAAAATTCAACAAAAATGGGTTATTGGTTAATAATTAGAGGGTGAGTCAAGGAAAAGGTTGTTAGGCTCAATGGGGTTCACTAGGGGTTAGATTATGGAGGTAGGCTTTTATGGAGTGAGTGGGTTAAGTCCTAGGTGCCTTTATCATCTCGGTATATCAAATCAATGATGTGGTCTTGGCATGTGTAATCAAAGCAAGTTCTAGAATAACAATTTAGTGTTGACTCACTCAAAGCAATAATAATAGTGAGCACGAAAGAATGTATGCTCAAAAGGCTCAAGATCTCACTAGAATTATGGCTTTTGATGTTAATCCTATGAATTTCAAATCTCAAGATAGTACTTAAAATTAGGGAAGATAACTTATGAAAAAATTAGAGTTCTTAAAAATTTCAACTTATCATGCTTGATTCCTTAATGTTTTAAAGTTTGAATAATCAAAGTACAAGCACCTATATCTTAATTCTCAACATATCAATAAAAATTATAAATCAATCAGAATTAATTCCTAATAGGAAACTAAAGATCATGCTATTGAGGACAGTGCACTTAGTTATAACAATTTCAGGGATTTTAAAGAGAATAAAATAAAATTTTAAGGTACGTTCCCCTCCACACTTAAGATGTACATTGCCCTCAATGTACAAGGATAATATTAACAATAAAAGCATAATATCATAAGAGAGGGAGAGATATGAAACTCCTTGAAATGTGGATGGCTTTGTGAGACAGATATGGGAAGAGTTGGCATATGTGGCACGGTGTTTCCATTTTCGTAGAGATTTGAGCTGTAAGGCTCCTTTGAAACTGCAAATGGATTTATTAGTCGTGGAGAGGTTAAGATGAAGAGGGGTTACTTCATTAGGAGATGGCCAAAGAAAATAAAATAAACAGAATAAATAAATAAAAAATGAGAATTTAAATAAAGAAAAAAATGAAAAATAAACCTAAAAAGGAAAATAAAGTTAGGAGAAAAGGTGAAAAATAAGGATCAGTGTTTAAGAGTTAGAATAAAGTAATAATAAAAGATAAAAGATAAAATAAAAGTAAAAGAAAATAAAGATAAAAATAAATATAAAAGAGGATCTAGTCCTCTGATGGATCTCGTGGTGGTGGGGAAATGTCGAGGTGCTGACATATGTGCGCTAAAGTGGCGTTGATGTAATCGAGGCGCTGCTCAAATCGATTCAGGCACTCGTGTATGTTAGCATGTGGGGCTGCTGTCTAGGTAAGTCGTCTGGGGCGTGATGGCTCGACGGGTGCATCCTCCTCAGGTGGTGGCGGTGGGATATTATCAGTAACGTCCTCTGGGTCCTCGCCTTCCTGGACAAGGCAGAAGTGAAAGTGGCTGCCACCTGGCCGTCGCTCTACCATCCTCATGGAGAGCATGCTCTGGATGCCCTGGGAGGACATCTAGCCAAGTAGGGTGTACGAGGATGTCTGGGCTGGGGTGTTGAGTAGGCTGAAGTAGCAGCCTAGTCGTGTGATGAACGGACCCATGGATACGACTCCCTTGCGGTGCCTCTCAGTCTGGTGTTGCATGGCCAACGCTATGAAGTAGGCAAGGTCGATGGGGTGGCCATTGGCCATGCACCAGAAGAAATAGACATCGTGAGTGTTGACGACACCTGTACTCTCTCGTCTACCTGTCAAGGTGTAAGTAAGGAGGGCGTGAATATACCTGAGAGAAGGAGGGAGGGCAGATGCTTTGCTGATCCTAGGATTATAGATCTGTCGTCCTGGAGCAATCTCGTTCCAACAGTCGAGGGGTTAGATGTGGATGCGCCTGGAAAGAGTAGGGAAGTCTTCTTCTGCCATGAACTGCTCGGTGTAGAGACCGAGAGCCGTGCCGAACTCTGGGACACTCAGCTATCACACAAGACCTCCTAATCAAAATTAGACCGTGCCAGGATCGTCGAATCTATTCATGACTATCTGGAGGTGGAATATGGAGCAGAACTCGAGAGTGAATTCTAGGTAGGTGGGCTCCACAATCCTAAAGAACTGGTCCCATGGGTCGGTAGCTAGCAGGGCTCAGACATTGTCCACCAGGTTTACTTGCGCAAGGGCCTCCCAGTCAATGCATCAGCCCATCGAGATAGTGCGTGCTCAGAGTAACTGGTAGAGTTCCTCCTGGGAGTCCTACGAAAATGTGAGGAACGGGTGGCGTGTCTCAGAGGTGGGCCTCGATTAAGAACTTCCTTGTCCCTTTTGTTTCTTAGAGGCGGGGACAGCAGCTTTTCTGGCGCGTGATGATGACATGGTATCTGAAAAAAAAAAAGTATTAGTCCTAAATATTGAGATTAAAAAAATGATTTAAAATGTAAATTGGTATTTTTCCTAAAAAAAAAAAACAAATGAGGAGTAACCTGAATAGTAAAATCTAATCATATTAAAAACTTATAACAAAAACTAAGAACTAGAGGCATGTATATATTAACTTATGAGAAAAATGGCATGCAAATATGTGTCCAAGTGGCAAAATAAAATGAAATCTAAATGGCAAGCAAAAATAAAATTAAATGGCATGTAATCCTAATTGATTCTTTATTAGTCTAGATTATTCATCCTATATTTCCTAGTTCCATGCTTGTATCAACAATTAGACCAAAATAAATAAAATAAAAATTAAATAAATGAAATAAAACAAAAAATAAATGAGAAAAATGAGAAAATAAAACCAATTATGAGTTTGCACGGTCGTAGGGGCTGTTACACGGGCGTGGGAGGATGAAATCGTATATGGTGGCGTTTGGAAGGCTGTGGCGGCGTTTGTGGTGGCTCGGGGGGGAGTTTGGGTGAGAAATGTTAGGGTTTGAGTGAAAAGGGAAAGTGAAAAATGCCTCCCATTTATACATTTTGGGTCACACGGGCATGTCACACGCCCGTATGAGTCGTGTTTAGCCCATGTTTTTCGAAAATCAATCTTTATAGCGCGTCTAGTTCCGATGAGCACACCCGTGTGGTTGGTTCACACGGCCGTGGGAGATCAGGTCTTCGTTACTCACATGGTCGTGTGATGGTATACACGGCTGTGTGCAATCGTGTTCGTGTATCACACGGTCATGTGATATGTGCCACAGGCATGTGAAATTTGGCAGTGTCTTCCACGGGCTATGGACACGGGCTTGGGGATTTGTGCAAGCCTATGTTAATAATGCAGGGTTGCCACGGCCATGCCGAACGGTCGTGGGGAGGTGTTGATAGCCCATGTGGAATTCGTAAGGTCGCCACGGCCAAATCCCACGGCCGTGGGCATTTATCAATGGCCCGTGTTTTGGGAAAATTTTTACTCTGTTTGTGCACGGTCTGGGTGCACGACCATGTCCCTGTTTTAAGTGTGCGCATGGCTTGAGGCACGCCCGTATTCCTAGCCGTGTGGTCCTAAATTTCTACATTCAAAGAGTTAGTTTATGCATTAACACATACTAAAAATTTAAAAAAAAAGAAAGTTACTAAGTTAGTGCTCGGTTTGCCTCTCGAGAAGCGCTTATTTAGAGTCTAAGCTCGACTCTACCTGGATGTGTCAAGACGGGGTGTGGTGGAGCCAAAGCTCCTCCCTGTTTTCTGCAAAATTCTCACATTTATAATGTTTAAGCCTATGGCCGTTTACCTTGAACGTACCGTGGTTAGGGTGGGCTACCTTAATGGTACCGTATAGAAAGATATTTAGAACAGTGAATGGACCTGACCACCTTGACTTGAGTTTTCCAGGGAATAGTTTCAGCCTTGAGTTGTAAAGTAAGACGAGATCACCTGTTTTGAATTGCTTGGGTTGTTTCAGCCTTTTGTCATGACGTCACTGCATGGCTTCCTTATATAGTCACGAGTTCTCGTAAGCATTGAAGCGCCATTCATCAAGTTCATTCAATTGCATTAATCTCTTCTCTTCTGCACTTTTAAAATCAAGGTTTAAAAATTTTATAGCCCAGAATGCTTTATGTTCAAGTTCAAACGGTAGATGGCACTTTTTTCCATAAACGAGTTTATAGGGAGATGTTACTATAGGTGTTTTAAAAGCAGTTCTATAAGCCCATAATGCATCGTCTACCTTTCTTGACCAATCTTTCCTACTTGTTTCTATTGTTTTCTCTAAGATGCGTTTTAGTTCCCTATTTGTTACTTCGACTTGGCCACTGGTTTGTGGGTGATAAGGGGTGGCTGTTCTATAGTGTACTCTATACTTTTTCAAGATTTTTTCAAATTGGGTGTTGCAAAAATGTGTACCCCTATCACTAATGATTATCCTAGGTGTTCCAAATCAAGAAAAAAGTTTTTTCATAGAGCGTACTACCACCCTAGCATCATTCGTAGGTAAGGCTTGGGCTTTTACCCATTTTGACATGTAGTCTACTGCTACTAGTATGTATTTATTCCCAAATGCATTAGGGAACGGACCCATGAAATCAATACCCCATACATCAAATATTTCACATGAAAGTATATAATTCTGAGGCATTTCATTATACTGAGAGATATTACCTGTTCGTTGGCATTTATCACAAGAGGTCACATTCCTGTTGGCATCTCTAAAAAGTGTAGGCTAGTAAAAGCCTGATTCGAGTACCTTATAAGCAGTTCTACTTCCGCTGTAATGTCCTTCTGTGGGTCCTGAGTGGCAGTGATTGAAAATTTGATATGCTTCGGTGTCATCAACGCATCTTCGTATAACCTAATCTGCACAAATTCAAAAAAGAAAAGGAGCTTCCCAAAAGTAGTTCTTCACATTAGCAAAGAATCGCTTCTTTTGCTGATGGGTTAGCCCTTTTGGGGTTATGCTAGCTGCTAAATAATTTGCAAAATCAGCAAACCAAGGAAGTGTCGTATCTACTAAGGCTAGAAGTTGTTCCTTAGGGAACAAATCATTCATCTTGTCGAGATATTTGGGCTGTGCATTCTCTAACCTTGAGAGGTGATCTGCTGCCAAGTTTTCGGCTCTTTTCTTATCCTTTATTTCCAAGTCGAATTCCTGAAACAATAGAATCCATCTTATTAATCGAGGTTTTGCATCAGTTTTAGTTAAGAGGTAGTGAAGAGCTAAATGATCAGTATAAACAATGACTTTTGACAAAATTAAATAAGATCTAAATTTGTCAAATGCAAAAATAACAGTAGCAATTCTTTCTCTGTGGTCGTGTAATTTGCTTGAGCGGCTGTCAAAGTTCTGCTAGCATAATAGATCGGCTGGAAGTGTTTGTTCCTTCGCTGTCCCAAACCGCACCTACTGCAAAATCACTTGCATCATACATTAGTTCAAAAGGTAGATTCCAATCAGGTGAAATCATAATTGGGGCGTTAACTAACTTTTCCTTAAGGTTGTTGAAAGATTCCAGACATTCTTGGTCAAAGTTGAAGGGTGCGTCTTTTTCTAGTAATTTAGTTAAAGGCTTAGCTATTTTAGAAAAGTCTTTAATGAATCTTCGATAAAAATCGGCTTGTCCTAAAAAGCTTCTTATAGCCTTAACTGAATTAGGAGGAGGTAGTTTTTCAATAGTTTCAATTTTTGCTTTATCTACCTCTATCCCTTTACTAGAAATTTTATGTCCTAAATAATACCCTCTTGAACCATAAAGTGGCATTTTTCCCAGTTTAGCACTAAATTTGTCTCTTCACATCTGATCAAAACACGTTCTAGATTGTTAAGACAAAGTTGGAAAGAATTACCAAAAACTGAAAAATCATCCATAAATACCTCCATGATGTCTTCCACGAATTCATTGAAGATAGCTAACATGCATCGCTGAAAAGTAGCAGGAGCGTTACATAAACCAAAAGGCATTCTGTGATAAGCAAACATACCGTATGGGCATGTGAACATTGTTTTCTCTTGATCTTCCGGAGCTATCGGGATCTGGAAGTAAGTAGAAAGGCCATCTAGGAAACAATAATACATATAACCTGATAATCTTTCCAACATCTGATCAATAAAAGGCAATGGGAAATGATATTTCCGAGTGGCGTCATTCAGCTTCCTATAATCAATGCAAACTCTCCATCCTGTGACTATTCTTGTAGGTATTAACTCTTCCTTGTCCCAAAATTAAATGTACTTCAATATCCTCATCCATGTCAAGCACAACAAAATCAATAGGGAATATAAACTTATCTACCTTTATTAACACATCTTCAATGATTCCCCTAGGATATTTAACAGATTTATCGGCTAATTGAATACTCATCCTAGTGGGTTTGGGTTCCTCGAGACCTAGTTGTTTGAACATTTTGTAAGGCATGAGATTAATGCTAGCACCTAAATCAGCTAAAGCTTTATTAATAAGTAAACTACCAATCAGACAAGGGACAGTAAAACTCCCTGGATCTTTCAGCTTTGCTGGTAGTTTATTTTGGAGAATAGCTGAGCATTCCTCATTGAGTTCTACTGTGGCCAATTCTTCCAACTTCCTTTTATTTGTCAGAAGTTCTTTAAGGAACTTCGCATACTTTGGCTTCTGTGAAATTACTTCAACAAAAGGTAAGTTAATGTGTAATTGTTTAAAAAGTTCAAGGAACTTACCAAATTGAGCGTCTGTATGGTCTTTCTTCAATTTTGCCATATATGGCATGCGCGGTTTGTATTCCTTGAGTGTCGGTAGAGTGTTATCCTCGGGTTCTGCTGCCTTTTCTTTTGAAAGTTCTAGGATAGTCTTCTTTTCTGGTTCGTCTAGGACCTTTCCATCTCTTAAAGTAATCTCTTTGACATGTTCTCTGGGATTTGGCTCAGTGTTACTCGGTAATCCTCCTTGTGGTCTTTTTGAGATTAATTTTGCAAGTTGACCAATTTGGTTTTCAAGCCCTTGAATTGATGCTTGCTGATTTTTCAGTACCGTTTCAGTGCTTTGAAAATGGGTTTCCGAGGCAGCCATGAATTTGGTAAACATCTCTTCAAGATTTGGCTTCTTCTCATGTTGCGGTGGTGGTTGCTGAAATCCTGGAGGAGGTTATTGTCTTTGATTTCCTTGTCCTCCCCATGAAAAATTTGGGTGATTTCTCTAACCTGCATTATAAGTATTACTATAGGGGTTATTTTGAGGTCTAGAATTGTTACCCATATAGTTGGCTTGTTCAGTTTCCATGTTGTGTCCATAAGATGCGAAATCTGGATTAAACGTGTTTCATTGAGTCGCATCACATTGCATCACTGGTTGTGCCTGCGTGGAACTAACAAAATTATCAAACTTTTTATTTAAAAGTTCTACTTGGTTAGTAAGCATGGCAACAGCATCAATATTATAAACTCCTGCAGCTTTTATTGGCTTTGTCCTCATGACTTGCCACTGATAATTATTCAATGACATCTTTTCAATAAATTCATAAGCTGCTTCAGGTGTTTTATTATTGATCGTCCCTCCTGCGGCTGCATCGATCATTTGTCTAGTTGACGAGTTTAAACCGTTGTGGAAGGTTTGAACTTGTAGCCACAAAGGTAGACCATGATGAGTGTACCTTCTCAGAAGATCTTTATATCTCTCCCATGCATCGTATAGTGTTTCTAAATCCATCTGCACAAAAGAAGAAATATCGTTTCGTAATTTGGCTGTTTTAGCTGGAGGAAAATATTTGAGTAAAAATTTTTCAGTTATCTGCTCCCATGTGGTAATTGAGCCTTGTGGTAAAGAATTTAACCACTGTTTGGCTTTATTTCTCAAATAGAATGGAAATAGCCTCAATCAAATGGCATCATCAGTAACGCCATTTATTTTGAAGGTATCACAAAGTTCCAAAAAATTGGCTATGTGTGAGTTTGGATCTTCGTCCTGTAAACCATGAAACTGAACCAATTGATGTATCATCTGAATAGTGTTAGGCTTTAACTCGAAATTATTAGCAACAATAGTAGGTCTAAGAATGCTAGTTTGGGTACAAGCTAAACTAGGTTTAGCATAATCATACATAGTGCGAGGAGCTTCTTCTTGATTTGCTTGTGGCGCGACTATTGCGGGAGGTGGTGGAACCTTTTGATTTGCTTCCATCTCTTCTGTAGGTTCTGGCTCTTGCTCAGGTTCTTGTTCTGGATAATGTAAACTGCGTCTAATTTCTCTGCGATTTCTGCGAACTGTTGCTTCTAGATCGTCGTAAAAAAGTAGTGGTCCTGTTGGGTTGTTTCTAGTCATAAACTAAAAATACCTAAAAAGAAAAAGCAAAGAAAACTCAAAAATTTTAAAGAAAATAAAAAATAAAAATAAATAAAATAAAAAAGAAAATAAAAATAAAGAAAAACTAAAAATAAAAATAAAAGAAAAATAAATAAATAAATATATGTATATATATTGACGGCTAAAGTAATAGAAATCCAGCTTTCGTAATATTTTAGTACCCCGGCAACGGCGCCAAAAACTTGATATCGCGTGATATGAAGTAATAAAATTTATAAAGAACTTGTTCAGACCAAAACCAACTAATATCACGACGTTGAAGCAAGCGCACCTGTCGAACAGTAGTATAGCTTAGTGGCAAGACCGAGTTATCGTACCCAAGGGAACCAAAAGTACTAGTACTTACTTCTTTCCTATTATCTAGCCTAAAAATAAAAGGGGATTGTTTAAACTAATTTAAAACTAACTAATAAAGTATAAAAGTAAATTAGGAAAACTTTTCAGGGAAAAGCTAATTTATATGGACAATACTCAAGGGGGAATCCACCTAGCCGTGCTTGTCGGGGGCTTGACCGTGTGATCTTCATGTGGTACGGCCGTGTGGCACGGCCATGTTGCATTTCTTTGCTCATGTTGTTCGTACATTTTGGCCCATTTTTCATCGTTTTTGGCCCGTTTTCCATTCTTTCTTCTTCTCTATGCTATCCTGAGTATAAGATATAAAAAGGAAGGATTAAGAGCACCAATTCTGATAAAATTGATAAGAATCCATCCAAAATATAGGCTAAACATGAGGTAAAAATATGTATAATTTAGCATTTATTTCCCTCAATCCAATCTAAATTGGCCCTCATCATTATCTCAACCGAACCTCCCCTCATCCTTATCTCCATCGAACTCCACCCAGTAGCATTTCACTCTAATTCAAATACTAGATGTCCCTTTAGCAAAATAAATCTCCCATTTTCGCATGCAGTAGCTCGAACTCTAGACCTCACTACTGTCACAGCGCCTCACAACACGCTGCTTGCCATTGCACCGCAACTTCTCTTATGCTATAATTTGGTCACAAATAAGTATAATGCTTACTTGCTGAAACCACGATTTCTTTAAAGTAAAAATTAAAATGTTGTCTGGCCTGCTATTCGAACCTTTGCCCTTTCAGAACCCATATCACACTTCTCGCCACTACACCCAGGTGCTCTATGCGACATATCCATCCTCAACTCCTTTTAAAGCCTACCAACCAGCCACCAGGTTATTTGAAAAAAACCCAAAAAGTCTCTACAACCCAGCCTCGAACCTCTGACCTTTTCACCAGGTTACACGCGTCTTGCCACTATGTTGTCTACCTAGTTTTTGTCACTTTTGCCCCCAAACTAATTAAAAAGCCTTCCTACCGACCTCTAGGTTGTTTAGAAAAACCAACATTCTTCGCATGCTGCGACTTGAACCCAGCTCCCATCCATGCTCCTAGCGCCTTGTGCCATTAGGCCAGACGTGTTCCTTGTGTCGAGTTCCACCAGGTTTTATTAATAAGCCTTCCACCAAATGCTCAAGGTCCTTTAGAAGAAAAATAAAATTTTTACTAAGGCCCTATATCGAGCACAGGAGTTTTCCCACACTACCAACCCTTCCTAAATCACCTAGCCATTAACTCAAACATGAAATTGGAAAAATTTTAAATGCATTAAAATTATTTACGTCACCTCCTAGCCAATCCCAAACTCAAGGCCTATTACTTCTAGGCCCAGAATTCGAGATGTTACATGTTTCCATCGAGGCTATTATGTGGAAGAGATTTGAAGATGGACTGAATAAGGATATCAGATTATTTATTGGAATTTTAGAACAGAAAGAGTTTGCTGTACTAGTAGAACAAGCTTACAAAGCCGAAGATTTGAGTAAGGAAAGGAGAAAAGCTGAGCTAGATGCTAGAGATTCGAGAAAAAGACCGATGAGTAAGTCCTTTGTAACACCCCAAACCTGGCCTGGACGTTATGGCCAGATCTGGTGCGTCACATGGTAGTTGCATTTGGAATCGGACTATTTGTTAAAAAGGTTATCTTGTTTCAAAAACCTTATTTAGATTTTGGATGTTGAATGAAATCAGAATAAAACTATTTTTGTAAGTTTAAAATATGTTTGTAGAAATGATTGCCATATTCGTTATGTTCAGTTACTTGAAGTTATGAAAGCTCTTAGTCTTTTGGAAACTTTACGCGTGGATTTTCTTGAAACCGTTTGTTTTAGTTTTGAAAGCTCGATAACTACTTTATCGGTTTGAAATAATAGAACAACTCAAAGAAACGTAAATTAAAATAAAATCCCCATAAAGGCCTTATTACATAAATGATTAGCAAACTAAAATTAAATAAAACCAAAATCCGAAAGTAGCAGTCATGTGGCCACACCGAGTCCCTCGTAGCTCCAAATCGTCTAAGGTTGGGGGCTACCTGCATAATTAAAATAAAAGGGTGAGTTTGCAAAAACTCAGTGTGTAACTTCCCTAACTAATAACAAATCAAACTGGGCCAAAACCCTATACAGAAATAGATCAGTCTGGGCCTTAGCCCTATACAGAAACAGAGTGGGCCCAAACCTAGTACAGATACAGAACAGTGAATATATGAAAACCAAACCCAATCCAACCATCACACCACTCGTACCACCAATCACACCATGTGGGGAATAGCTAGACCTACCCAACCCGTACACCAATACGTAGCCATGTTGCTAATAACAGACATCATGGTAGAGCCACCAGAAATAGTTTACGTAGCGGAGCCACTATTTAGAATTACGTGGCAGGACCACTAATATAGATCTTCCTCCAATATCAAACCTAACCCCATGCAGAATGACACAACATATCAAATATAACATGCTTGCAGATTAACAGACACAGATACGGTCATACGTATACCAGACAACCTATCTTTAGGGGTATAAAAGTCATTATAGCAGTTAAGGGTAAAATGGTAATTTTACCCATTAGGGGTATTTTGATCATTTTACTAAGTTAAAAAGTCTCAGCACCTAGTACAAGCTCCTAATAGGTCCAACGCCCCTTCAAGTGACTTAGATAGTTTATTTGGTCAAACAGTGTATATGGGCCTAAGAACTCCTATAAGGCCCAAGTGGGTCCACACGCTCGTGTGGCCCGTTCAGTCTAATTTTACATACGACATCACAAAAATCATCACCCAACAACTAATGATCACTTACCGTGTAATTTACCCATATGGGCCCGTAGGCCCATTGGGCCCATTTTGGCCCAAATCGGCCGAAGTGTACGAAACTGCACATAATGGCCTTCACAGTCTATTACCCATGATTTGTGGGTTCGGATTGGCCCACAAGTATTCACACACCTGTAGGACCTCGAAATGCTGACATTTTGGCATTTTGGCTTTTTGGCTTTTACCGATCTACATTACAGATCGGTGTGGTTACACACCTGTTTTTGCGATTCCAACTGTCGACGCGCGCTCAACCTGTTGTCATAACAACATTAATTAATACCTTAACCAATGTATAGAGAGAACCATTCTCAAGGGTTTGTTCATTGATTACCTACCACTACCTTACTCGACTACTATCACACGTGGTTAAGGATTCTCCCCCAACAATTTATCGAACGTCGATAGATCTAGGCACCTATGGATTACCATAAATCCAATCAAATGAGAAGGGTTAGAGGAGTATTAACCCCAAACCAAAACCCTATATCCCAACAGAAGGAAAGCCCTATTTTAGAAATCCAAAAGCTAAAACTAAACAAGAAGTACTTACCCAAAAATCCGCTTGACTGAAAAAACAGAATATAGGAGCAATCGACCCCTTACCAATGGCTTGCTGATGAGAAGAATGGCTAGCATGATATCCTAAAGAGGGAGGAGGTTTGACCAATCCAAAAGAGAAAGAAAAGATGGTCAACAAACACTCAAAAGTGAGACAGAGGTTCAGCTATAGAGCAAATCAGTTTTGACCCACTAAAAGAGAATGAAAAGATTGGAGAACAGAGGAGATTCAACAGGATAATCACAGAGAGAAGAGAACAAGATTTGGCTTCCAAAAAGAAAAATGATGAGCAGGGTTCAGCTAAAAATAACATAAGACTGAGAGAAGAGAGATGAAGAAGGTTCAGCCAAGCATAGTAATAAAGGGTTGCATGCTGAAGGTGATCAGTTTTAATCAAGGAACCCAAAAGATAGGGAGGAGAAAAGAATGTACTTAAGAAGAATGAAGAAGAAAAAAATGTTCCACCAAAGAAGTCGGCATAAAACTTACCCAAACAATTCCCGAAAGGCACGAATGGCTATTTATGAAAACGGCATTTAGAAAGAAAATAAGTCAAAAACGCAAAAACACTCAAACTCTTGAAGAAAACCCAAATGAAATATGGCACCCACTCTTACCAAATGACGAATATGCACACTCAAATGACCCCCTGGCCGATTTTGCCTAACCACACTCCCCATTTGGCTACCACTTCCCCCATTCAAAATTCCACAAATTCCTCCACTTTTTCCTCCTCCAAATCCCCACAAAATTTCGTCCAAATCTTATCTGACCAATTCCATGACAACCTTATGTGTTTGATTCCCAATCCATATCTTACCAAGTTTATGCAGCAAAATAACAACCATTAGCTGACCATAGGATTCAAACCCCATACCTCCTTCCCTCTACATATGATGTCACTACCCTGTCTCTAATATGGCGCCATCTTGCCACTCCAACACACGCCCCTTTGTGTCATGAAACCTTAACAATTTTACTTAAGCCCTATGAGCTGACATCCATACTCCCCTAAGCCCAAAAATCAAAATTTTGCCAAAGGCTTGGCTTTAACCCAAGCCTTCTCAAGGCTCCCCAAACACACCCAAATCATCGATTCAGCACACCCAATCATAAAAATATCAATTTAAGTAAAAATTTTGAAACCCTAAATTTTAGGGCATTACATCCTTTCAATCCTCGTTTATGAAGTCGAGAGATATGCACATTTGTTTGAATGTTTTAGCAAGGAATCCTAGCAGAGAGTGTGGGAAATAATATTCAGGTCCTAAGGCCCAAACTACGTCTATAGTGAGCGATGGAAATGTGAGATCTGGAAAGCCTGAATGTCAACACTGGGGAAGGTGACATTCTAGTGAATGTTGGATGATCAACTGGGCTTGTTTTAAATGTGGCTTCCAAGATCATTTCATTAAGGATTACCCTAAAATGGTCAAAAAAGGTAACCTCTAAAATGTTAGATCGTATAACACCGCGGCTAGAGGGAGGCCTGCGAGAAATACGGGAAATGGGGCCAGTAACAAAGGTGTATCCAAGGACTCAACTGTGAGATCAAAAGTTAGAGCACCTGCAAGGACTGATACCATTTGGTCTCAAGAAGATGCGTCATCCCTTAATGTGATCACTGGTATATTTTCTCTTTATGATACTAATGTAGTTGCATTAATTGATCCTGGATCGACGCATTCCTATATTTTTAGGAATTTAGTAACTAGTATGAATTTGCCTGTTTAGTCCACTGCGTTTGTGCTTAAAGTGTCAAATCCCTTAGGCAATTTATGTGTTAGTGGATAAAGTTTGCAAGAATTGTCTTTTGATGATTCAAGGTTACTGTTTTCTAGTTAACTTAATGTTGTTGCCATTTGATGAATTTGATGCTATTTTGGGTATAGACTGGTTGACATTACATGATGCCAAGGTAAATTGTAGGTGAAAACTTATTGAATTGAAGATGTCAAGTTTGAATGGATAGAAAAGTGCCAATAGAGTTTTGAGAAACTAAAGGCATTGTTGACTGTGGCTCCAGTGTTAATACAACTTGAGTTAGGAAAGGAATTTGTGATTTTTAGCGACGAGTCTTTGAACGGTCTTGGATGTGTATTGATGCAAGAAGGTAAGATGATAGTGCATGCCTCGAGACAGTTGAAATCGCTTGAGAAGAACTATCTGACGCACGATATGGAATTGGCTGCCATTGTGTTTGCTTTGAAAATTTGGCGTCATCATTTGTACGGTGAGAAGTGTCATGTCTTTACTGATCATAAGAGTTTAAAGTATTTGATAACTCAAAAGGATCTAAACTTGTGACAACGAAGATGGCTCGAATTGTTGAAAGATTATGAGCTAGTGATCATTTATCACCCGGGAAAGGCGAATGTGGTCGCCGACGCATTGAGTAGGAAATCCTTGTTTGCCTTGAGAGCTATGAGCATGAGACTAGCTTTGTCTGATGATGGTTCGATTCTAGCTGAGCTAAAAGCTAGACCGATGTTTCTTCAGCAAAATTGTGAAACTCAGAGAAGTGATAGTGATTTGCAAACCAAAAGAATTAAATGTGAATCGACTAGTAACTCAGATTTTCAAATCTGGGCTGATGATTGTTTGATGTTCTGAGGTAGAGTTTGTGTTCTGAAAGATGCTGAGTTGATTTGGAAAATTTTACACGATGCACACAGTGGTTGTCTGTCAGTTCATCCGAGTAGTATAAAATGTACAATGATTTGACGAAATTGTATTAGTAGTCTGGTATGAAAAGAGATATTTCTGAGTTTGCATCAAAATGTTTGATTTGTCAACAAGTAAAAGCTAAACATCAACTGTTTTTGGGTTGATGGTACCCAAATAAAAATGAGATAGAATTACGATGGACTTCGTAACAGGTTTGCCTTTGACTCTGAAGAAGAAAGATGTTGTTTGGGTCGTTTTTGATCGATTGACGAAATCAGCTCATTTTATTTCGGTACGTACCGATTATTCACTTGATAAGTTAGCTGAACTATACATTGCTGAGATTATGAGACTGCATGGGGTGCCTATTTCTATTATTTTGGATAGAGATCCGAGATTTTGGAAGAAGTTGTAAGAAGTTTTTCGTACAAAATTGAATTTTAGTATCGCGTTTCATCCGCAAATGGATGGTCAATCAGAAAGAAGATATGCTTTGATTTTGTGTTTTAGAGCTCGAAGGTAGCTGGGAAAAATATCTACCTTTGGTTTAGTTTTCTTACTATAATAGCTTTCAGTCGAGTATAAAGATGGCACCATATGAGGCATTATATGGCCGCAAATGTCAAACTCCTCTGTATTGGACCGAGCTCAATGAGAGACAAACTCACGGGGTTGATTTGGTTAGGGAAATCGAAGAGAAAGTGAAAGTAATTCATGATTGTTTAAAAGCTACTCCAGATCGACAGAAGTCATACCCAGATTTGAAAAGAAAAGAGATCGAATTTCACATTGGGGATAGAGTGTTTTTGATAGTATCTCCATGGAAAAAGATTTTGAGATTTGGCTATAAAGGCAAGTTGAGTCCACGTTTCATTGGGCCATATGAAGTTATTGAAAGAATAGGGCTAGTGGCATATCGGTTAGGCTTACCGTTAGAGTTGGAAAAGATTCATAATGTGTTTTATGTGTCAACATTACGACGAACCGAATAAAATTTCAGCTCGAGAAGTCAAACAATTGAGAAATAAAAGTATAGCCTTATAAAAGTGCTGTGGCAAGGGCATGTGGTAGAAGAGGCTACGTGGGAACTTGAGGAAGCCATTGGAAAATAGTACCCAAACCTCTTTTTCGATAAGATGTTCGAGGACGAAAATCGCTAAAGGGGTAGAGTTGTAACAGGCTAATTTAGGGCTAAGTCAGAAAAGTGGTTTTGGGACCATGAATATGAAGTAGAAAAATTCATTGTAATAAAGTTTTAAGATCTATAGTATGATTGAATGCATGTGTGAAAATCTCGTTAAGAATTTTTATCGATAGAGGGTCAAATTTGGCTAGTAGGGCTAAATTGCAAAAAGTGCAAAATATGTGTTCTAGAGGCATTGGGTGCTTAATTGTAATGAATTCAAAAATTAGAGGTCCTTATTTAGTAATTGGACCATTATATATCATGATGGACAAAAATGGACATGGAAGGGTAAAATTTCAAAGAAAGACTTTACGGGCATTTTGGTCATTTGGTTAATAAAAGAATAAAAAGGGAAAATTAAGTCAAAATTGTGTTCATCTTTCTCCCCTTAGCACGAATTTTGAAGGAAGCCATAGTAGGGTTTGGCCAACTTTCAAGCCTGATAGCAAGTGCATCCTAGCCCCGCTTTTTAATGCTCTTTACATTTTTTGAAGTCGTTATCACTTGATTTACCTATTTCTACCATTATTTTCAAGTAGGGTTTATGCTTAAAAATTTACCCATGTGTGACATAAATGTATTTTGATGTTTAATGGTAGAAAATGAAAGTTCAGTGTTGGATAAACGACTTTTACTAAGTGATTTTCAATAAAAATGTCAAAAATGACCTATTTGCAAAAGTGTAAAATATGTAGTAGAAATGTGAAATAAAAGAAGAATGTGGGCTATTATAAGCATGAAAAATGTTCAGCTAGGCTTGGGTTTTGGGAAAAATAAATACATTTCATTTTACGAGCCTAGGGGCTAAAGTGTAAATAAGTGAAAAGTTAGAGGTAAAAAAGTAATTTTTCCTTAATATGATTCTTTGGCTGAGTTGAATAGTGTGATAATTAAATGGGCTAAATTTGTTATTATAGATCAAGAAAGATGAGTTTCTGACCTAGATCGGGGAAAGGACAAGATTGTGGACTAAATTGCAATATTAGCAATTTTTTATCCAAGGTAAGTTTGTATGTAAGCTTTTATATTGTAAGAATTATGAAAATGACCTAACGGATGTATTTGACAAAGTTTCGGTAACTGATAAGTGAGAAATCCCAATTGAACCATAGGAATAGAATAGGATACAAGTGACATATCACTAGGAACATATGTGTGATTACGTGCTTATGTGATTCCGGGTGCTGGTCTTGTACATCTACCAGTGGCTAGGTACTCCTGCATATGTTGAGGACATCTGTCAACTTCTGTGAGTAGCACTGAGTAGCTACGTCTCGACCGTCAGCTTGTGTGAGCAGACCCATGTCTAGCTTGAGAACGAGCATATATGTGAAATGTGATAAGAGGTAGCTTTGGCTACATATATGTGGCACGTATGTGTAAGCTTTCTGAGTATCCATTAATATTCTGAATGTTCAACATGAAAAATAACAAAGATGTGAAAATATGTGTTTGTGTGTGATGATGTGGTACAGGAATGTACGTGAAATTCATAAGTATGAATGCTATAAGT
Organism: Gossypium stocksii; assembly: GCA_020496765.1. Lineage (NCBI taxonomy): Eukaryota > Viridiplantae > Streptophyta > Magnoliopsida > Malvales > Malvaceae > Gossypium > Gossypium stocksii. The sequence goes on from CM035627.1 coordinate 34,218,069, forward strand.
TATAAACTTCAGGTAAGATCGTGAATGAGTAATTTATAGTTATGTGCATTTAACGATGATTATCTTATCTTTCATTATATTAATTATATAATAACTTATGTGGCTAAGGTGTTTATTATTTGCATATAAACTTACTAAGCTATATAACTTACCCCTCTTTTTTTCCATTGTTTTATAGTGTCACCAAGCTAGCTCGGGGATCAAGAATCGTCGGAGTTCGCATTACACTATCAAGGCTCTATTTTGGGGGTATTTGTGATTTTGATATTTTGGAAAGTATGGCATGTACAGGGACTTGGTCATTTTGTATATGTGTCATAGTGATTGGGCTAATGATGTTGGCTCATATTGGTTAAGTGATTATCTTGAATAAGGCCATTTGAAATTGGCTAATGTTGATTATAAGTATAATCATATGGTGATGCATTACATGGATATGGCACTTGCATGATTTGAGTTGATAATTATGGATGTTTGGTTGCTTAAGTATACTATGATTTGTGTATTTGAAATTGGTATAACTGTGATTGTGTTTCAGGGTGCCAAATGGCTTGGAAAATAGCCTATATATTATCCACACAGGTAGACACACGGGTATGTGTCTAGGTCGTGTGTGACACACGATCAACCCCATGGGCGTGTGAATAGGTCGTGTATCCCATGCACCTTAATTTTGAGAAATAGAATACCCAGTATGGAGCACACAGGCGAAGACATGGGCATATGTCTGGACCGTCTGGATGGCGTGGCCTGGAACACGGGCATGTGCCCAGGGCGTGTAAAGTCTGCACCTATTTTATGAAAAATCATGAAAATTAAATTGACCACATGGCCTAACACATGAGCCTGTGACCTTCAAACATTGATGACGTAATAAACAGAGAGTTACACGGGGTAGGGACGTAGGCGTGTGTGACCACACGGCCTGCCCACACAAACATGTCCCACAACCACACGGGAGTGTGACCCCTGTATAGTGGAAATTTTTGAAGTTTTTGAAAAATTTTCTATAGTTCTCGATTTAGTTCCGAACTGATCCCAATGTATGTTTTGGGCCTCATAGGCTCATTTTAGGGACGATCTGATTGAATTTGGAAGGTTTTAATTTGAACGCAATATTTTGTCCCGAAAATGTATGTTTATTCGTGTGATAAGTTTGGTAATGCCTCGTATCCTGTTCCGACGTTGAACACTGGTAAGGGGTGTTACACTGGGACTAATTTGTAAAGCTGTTAAACTATAAGGGTTTGGCCATTGATGCATGTACATGAGTTTTGAAGTTTGATGTTAGAAAATGGATGATTGTTGTTAGATAAAAAACTTTTGTAAAGGAATTTTTGGTGATATTGTCGAATAGGGACTAAATTAAAAAATAGAAATTTATACATGGTGAAATTGTGAAATAAATTAAGTATAGGGCATTCTAGGGATCTAATTGATATTCGGCCATAATGGGTTGTGGTAGAATTTCATGAATTTTCATTTTTATGAGCTAAGGACTAAATTGCGAGGAAATTAAAAGTATAGAAGCAATATGGTAATTTTTCCAAAATATGATTTTGGGCTAAATTGAATGAGTTATGTAATAAATTGAATTAAATATATCCATATAGATCAAGTTAGACCTTGTACGAAGTTAGATCGGGGCAAATAGAAAGTCTCAGATTAATCGCCTCAGTATCTACATATATTCGTCGAGATAAGTTTGTGTGGTTATATGTTTTATTTTGAAATATGTATGAATTGTAAAATTGCTACATGTATACACGGTTGCATATCCAACTACGTACGACTACCAAGCCCCATTTGAACTGTAAGATTTCGTAGGATACAAGTGACATGTCTTGAGGGTTTACATATTTGGGTGCTGGTGCTAAACGTCCAACCGATGACTGAGATCTAGCATGTGTTACGGATACCCCGTAGCTTGTCTGAACAGCATTGTGTAGCTACATTCTGACCCATAGCTTGTGAGAGCATACTGATTTATAGCTCGTATTAGCATACCAATATATAGCTCGTATGAGCATACATGTACATGATTTGACGAATTACAATTATATGATTTAGCACACTATGTGTGAGCTATCCTGGGTATCCAACAATATTCTAAATGGTTCAAGGGCATTATTCTGATATGAAATGGTAAGTTTTCATTACGAAATATTATAGGGATACAAATGGATTATATGGAAAATTGAATTGGATGGTACATGTATATGAAATTTAATCATTTTTGTGCTCATCCATGATTATTGGTTTATATTTGTATTTACATAGCTAACATGGTTGGTGTATATGAGCTTAGGCATTTGGCCCAATTGTGTTGGGATATGCTATGTTTACTTACTTAGTATATGACTAAATGGTAAGTTATATTCTATGTTATACGAACTTACTAAACTTAAATGCTTACTCTGTGTCATTTTCTGTGTTTTTATAGTGAATCAGAAGCTCATTTAGGTTGGAAGCTTGTCAGAGCTATATCATAGTATCCATCAGCTCTTTTAGTACATTCAGTTGTTTAATTTTGGTTATAATGGCATGTATAGGTATTTTGGCTAATGTGGCCATGTATTTTGGTTGTTAAATGGCCATTTGTTTGGCTTGGGTTTTGTCACTTTGTTTGAATGGCATATATAGGTTTAGATGCTAGTGGTTGAATGGCATGATTAATACCATTAGGTATATTTTCATAAGTTCCTTGTTGTGTATTAAGGTAAACATGCCTATAATGTTAGTTGATTAATTGGCCAAAGTGAACACATAGTTATAGATGTTTATATATTGTCATTTGAGGTGCCTAAGGGCATATTGGTTGTATGTGATCATACCATTTATATAAGTCCAGAATATGCATGGTTTTGGTACCTTATTATGGCTTGTGTATATGTACATTTGTAGTTGTAGGTACATGCCAATTTGGGTGAGAAAACTGGCTTGTAAAAAATGGCCTATTTTTATCCACACGGGCAGAGACATAGGTGTGTGTCTCAGCTGTGTATGAAACATGGCCAAGTGACACGGCCGTGTATCCCCTGTAACTTTCAAAAGGTTCCAAGTTAGGCTACTATATGGCCTAGCACATGGCCTGGCACACGGGCATGTGACAAGTCAGAGAGTTACACGGGCACAGACATGGGCTGGGACACAGCCGTGTGTCCCTATTTCGAATGCCCACATGGCTGTGTGACCCCTACAGTGTTGAAAATTTTCATTATTTTTTTAAAAATTCTCTATGTAACGACCTGTTTTCAGTAAACTAGGAATAGTGGTTTCGAGACCACAAATCCAAAGTTGAGAATTTCATTTTAATATTATTTTAATATCTACTGCAGGTTAGAATTATGGTATAAAAATTTAGTTAAGAAATTTACTATTTGTATGCTCAATTTGATAAACGGGCTAAATCACGTAAAGTGTAAAAGTTGGATTCTATTAGCTAAAGGTGTTAAATAGATATAGAACTTTAAAGTGGAGGTCCTTATTTGGTAATTAGACCACTAATTGAGTTAGTGGACGTACATGGCATGGTATTTACGAAATTCTTAAAGTTAGGTAAGGGTGAATAGATAATTAGCTAATTAGAGGATAAATTTAATTATAACAAAAAGCCATCATTCTTTCTTCTTCAACCTACGGAAAATTTTGGTAAATATTGGGGGGTTTTTGAAGCTTTGAAATTCGGCTAAGCTCTCCCTTGCATAGTGAGTGATTTTTCTTTCATTTTTAATGGTTTTTATGTGTCCAGGATCATTGTAGCTTAACCTAGCTAGCCTGTGGACTAATTTGCAAAATGGTTGAAGGTTTAGGGTTTTACCATTGTTGAATATGTTAGGGTTTTGAAGTTTAATTGAAGAAAATGAATCATTGTTGTGAGATAAACACTTTTTGTTGAGTGATTTTTAATGAAATTGTTAATTAGAGGTTAAATTGTGAAATATGAAAATTATGTGTGAAATGTGTGAAATTTTGAGATGTATGGGCTGCTATAAGCATATATGGAATTCGGCTAGGCTTAGATGTGGATGAAATTGCATAAATTTCATTTTTCAAGCTTAGGGAATAAATTGTAAATATGTCAAATGTGTAGGGGTAAAATGGTAATTGTGCCATATCATGAAATTTGGATTGAATTGATTAGAATAATGATTAAATGGTTAAGTTTGATTATATAGATCAAGAAAAGAAACATTCGGAACTAAATCGAGGAAAAGATAAAGTCGTAGACTAAACGATCATATTTCTCTGTTTGAGTTTGAGGTATGTTCGTGTAAATAAATTGTGTATTTATATGTTTTGATTGAAATATATGTACATGAATAGTTTAATTTAATTATTATGTATAATTATCGAGCGCATAACCGACGATGTATGAAGAATACAGAGCCCTGTTTGAACCTTAAGAATTCGTAGGATACAAATTACATGTCATTAGGGTTACCATTTTGGTTGAGGTCCTGCATGTGTTGCGGACTCACCAAAGCTCGTATGAGCTTACCGATATTCAACACAGAGGAGCTTGCCGTTTATCACTCGTATGAGCCTACATGTACAGGAATTGACAGGTTACAGTTCAATACACCTCGTGTGTACTACACACGCATCTAACGAGATTCTAAGTGGTTCAACGGGCATAGTGTTGTTACGAGATAAACAAGTTTGATACGAACTATTACAAGTATTTACATGGAGATGATTTATATATATGATTTACGGATATATGGCTATGTGATAGGTTATGTGATAGGCTTTGGCCAAATTGACTTGAGTTATGCTTTGAGATTACTTACCTAAATTTGTGATTATATGGTAAGTTTAATTCTATGTTTTACGAACTTACCAAGCTTAATTGCTTACTCCATTTATTTTTTCATGTTTTATAGTGTCTCAAAAGCTTGTTCGGGTTGGAAGTTGTCAAGGATCGCATCGGAAGTTGTCAAGGATCACATCACACTATCAAACACTTATTTTGGTACTTTGGACTGTATATATTTTGGTTAAATGGTAAGTATAGGTATTTTGGCTATTGTGGCCTATATGCCTTGTTGAGTTTGGGCCATTTGAATTGGCTTGTAATGTGGTCATATATTTTGATATGTATTTCTGTATAAATGGCCTTATGATATGTGGTGTATAGGTGTTATATGAATGCCTTACTTGTGAAATTGTGTTTTGGCACTAAATGTTTGAAATTGAGATGTGTATGTATGCTAAGTTTTAGGCACCATGTTTCATATATGCAGTTGATGGTTTAGATAGACTTTGGAAGTATTTTTAGTATGTTTTAAAGTGGTCAAATGAATGTGTTTATGGATATTATCTTGTATGTGTGGAAAGTACATGTTATAAACTTGATATTGTTTGGTTTTGAAGGCCTACTTATGCCATGGTCATATGCAAATTTATGTGTCTAGGCTGGTACAAATTTGGGTGAGGAATATGGCTTGGAAAATGATATTTTTTTGTCCAGACCGGCAGAGACATGGGTGTGTGTCTCAGCCGTGTGTGGCACACGGCAAGTTGACATGACTGTGCGTCCCCTGATACTTCTATTGAAATCAAGTCAGTAGATTCGCACGACGTAGCACACGAGCGTATGAGTACATTTTGAAGGGTACACAGCCTGGCACACTGGCGTGTAGGTTGGCCATGTAACCCAAGTCAATAAGTAACACTAGGTCAGACACGGGCTGAGACACGGTCGTGTGTCCCCATTTCGAATGCCTAAATGGCCTAAGACACGGGCATCTCTCTTGTCTCACACGGCCTGGCCAGACGGGCCTATGTCCCCTGCACTTTGAAAAATTTCAATGCCTTTCTAAAAATTTCTTGAGTACCCATTTTAGTCCCAAAATCACTTTTAATGTCTATTTGGGGCCTCGCGGGCTTGTATTAGGGACTATATGAATGTACTTGAATGGGTTTTTATTTTATTGATAATTGAAGATGAAATGTATGATTGTTTAAGGTATAAGTCTGGTAATGCTCTGTAACCCTATTCTGGAGTCGAATACGGGTTAGGGGTGTTACACTCTGAGTTTTCGATCCAGTCTCAACTTGTTTCTATTGTTTATTTAGGGCCTCAATGGCTCGTTTAAGGGATAATATGTGTGTTTTGAATTGGTTTTAATATGTTTATTGATATGATATTCAATGTTTGAAATTTTTGTCCATTTGAATTGTAAACTCCAGTAATGCTCCATGGCCCTATACCAGTGACAGATACGGGTTAAGGGTGTTACAATTATAACCTTGTCTAAAACATCAAAAACTACTAATAGTTATGCTGGATAGTGTGATAGATCTCTGACGAGCTTTCAAACCGATTGAGCTTTTAATAATCTATAAAACATAGGAAAGAAACTGCGTAAGCCCATAATGCTTAGTAGGTTCGTATAAAATGAAACACAACTTACCAATTCATTTTATAATAATAGGTATAAACATAATGTAACCCAAACCACAAGTTTGACACAAGCCTATGCATCACCATCAATACACAAGTTAGGACATTTATATATAACTCATTAGGATTAACCACATGATAAACCATTTTAATCAGAAAACATATCATTTGATCCATACATTCTTTTCATGAGCATATGCATAATTCCATTTGGAAAGTTACGATTTCAATCCCTTTTCATACCCGTTGAACTATCTAAAATGTCATCGGATACTAGAGAAAGCTTACACGAAGTGTGCTTAAACATATAACCATATCCTTTCCTTTACATCATTGCTCACACGAGCTGCGAAATATGCCTACTCACATGAGCTATGGGTCGGAATGTAAGCTACACGATGTTGCTTACACAAGCTATGGAGTATCAGCAACAAATGCAGGACCTCAGCCATCGATAGGACGTTCAAGACCAGCACCCGAAACATGAAATCCCTAATGACATGTCATTTGTGTCATACGAATTCCTCAGGTTCAATAGTCATAACTTTTATTTGGATAATATATCGTTCAATTACATTATGAATACAGAATAACATACATTTGAATAACATGAATATAACAATCGTACATACGAACTTACCTTGATGACTAAGGGCGTAGAAACGAAGTCGAGCTAATCTTGGGCTTTACCTTTTCCTCGATCTAGATCCACATGTGGTCCATCTTGTCCTAAATAGACAATTTCAATCCATTTAATACTTCTATTATTCAATTCATTCCACATTTCATATTTATACAAAATTACTATTTTACCCCTAACATTTTAACTCTTAACAATTTAGTCGTGAAGCTCATAAATTGAAATCTAAGCATTTTAATCCCCCATTGAAGCTAAACGAATTCTCTAGGGACTTATATCAACACATACAAACCATTATTTCATAAATTTGCCACAAACTTTTACCATTTTTACAAATCAATCCCTAAATGTAAATTTCATCAAAAAATCACTTTACAAAACTTATTTATTTATCAACAAAGATTCATAATCTACCATTAAACATCAAAAATCACACAAAAACATTCATCAAATAACCCTCAATCTTTAACAATTTTACAAGTTGATCCTTAAGCTAGATAAATTAAGCTAAATTGACCTAAAAACATAGAATTAATTAAAAACAGCGTTCAAAATCAAAGCATGCAAGCAAAACAACTTATTTGAATGCTCCAAATCCTAAAAATAGTGTCTTTTTTTCTTTATTTTCAGTGTCGGCTTTCAATTAGAAAGAGGATACCATCTCTTTATCGTATTTGACTTTAACTTAATAATTAAATTACCTTATTAACCTTACCTATTAACATTAAAAATCACATAATTTATGTCCATAAATGTCCACTAGCTTTATGAATGGTATAATTAGCATCTAAGTCCATTGACTTTAAAGTTTCATAACCACTTGATCCTTTTAACTAATGGAACTCTACTTTTAAACTTTTTACGATTTAGTCCTTTTCACGTAAGTAATCATACAAAAATCAAAATTTCTTAACGAAATTTCAAGATGACCTTACTAACATCCCATAAATATTAAAATAATAATAAAATAGTAATTTACTCATCAAATTTATTGTCCCAAAATTACAGCTCTAATTTCACTAAAAATGGGATGTTACAACTCTCCCCATAAAGGAATTTTTGTCCCCAAAAATCTTACCAGAAAATAAGTTCAAGTAATGCACTTTCATAGCTTCTTCCGGTTCCCATGTAGCTTCTCCTATTTTGTGTCATTTCCAGAGAACTTTAAATAAAGTTACACTTTTATTTCTCAAATCTTTAACTTCCTGAGCTAAAATTCTGATCTGTTCTTCACAGTATGTCATATCAGACTCAATCTCAACATCAACTGGGGATATCACTTGCGAAGGATCTGATTGATACCATCATAACATCGATACATGAAATACATTATGAATATTTTCTAACTCTGACGGCAAAGCTAGTTTGTAAGCTACTGGCCCAATTCTCTTAATGATCTCGTATGGCTCGATAAACCGCGGACTAAGCTTTCCCTTTTGGCCAAATTGGAGAACTTTCTTCCAAGGTGATACTTATAGAAATACTTTGTCACCGACTTGAAATTCAATGTTTTTCTTTTCAAATCTGCCCAAGATTTCTATCAATCTGAAGATGCTTTCAAACTATCATGTATCACTTTAACCTTTTCTTCAGCTTCTCGTATCAAATCAACGCCGAATAACTTTTTCTCTTTCAGTTTAGTCCAGTATAACGGATTTCGACACTTTTGACCATACAAAGATTCATACAGTGCCATTTTAATATACGCCTGATACCTGTTATTGTATGCAAACTCGACTAACTGCAAAAATCTCTCCCAGTTACCTTCGAACTCAAAACACAACATTGAAGCATATCTTCAAGTATCTAGATCACTTGTTCAGATTGACCATATGTCTGTGGATGAAATGTTGTACTAAAATGCAGTTAAGTGCCTAGAGTTTCGTGTAACTTGCTCCAAAATCAAGACGTAAACCGTGGATCCCTGTCAGAGATAATAGAAACTGGTACATCATGCAATCTAACAATCTCGAAAACATACAACTTTGTCAATCTCCCAAGTGAAAAATCCGTACACACTAGAATAAAATGCGCAGATTTCATTGAACGATCTACAATGACCTATACATCATCTTTCTTTCTAGGATATAAAGGCAATCCCGATATGAAATCCATCATAACACGTTCCCATTTCCACTCTGGAATCATCACGGGTTGTAATAGATGAGAAGGTACTTGATGCTCGGCTTTAACTTGCTGACAAACTAAGCACTTTGATACAAACTCTGAAATCTCTCATTTCATACCTGACCACTAGTTCATCTATTTCAAATCGCCCTACATTTCATTACTACTAGGATCTATCGATAAGCTACTACTATGAGCTTCCTATAAGATCTTCTAAATGAGATCAAAATTTCTCGGTACACAAATTTTGTCTTCAAAGTATAAACTGTCGTTTGAGCTAACATGGAAATTTGAATCAGATGTCAATTCAATCTATTTCCATTTAGCAATCAAATCAACATCACTTTTTTGGGCTTTAGAAATTTGTTACAATAACATCGGTCTAGCTTTTAATTCAACTAAAATTAAACCTTCACTAATCAACGTCAATCGTGTGTTCAAAGCTCACATATCAAATAGAGATTTTCTACTCAAAGCATCAGTAACATCATTAGCCTTTCTCGGATGATAGTCGATAATTAAATCTTAATCTTTCAATAACTCAAGCCACCTGCGCTGTCTCAAATTCAAATCTTTCAATGACATCAAATACTTTAGGTTTTTATGATCTGTAAAGATATGATATTTTTCTCTATACAAATGGTGTCATCAAAACCTTAGAGCAAATACAATAGTTGTGAGCTCTAAATTATGAGTCTAATCATTCTTTTTGTGTGGTTTCAACTGTCGAGAAGCATACGCTATCAGAATGCCCTCTTGCATCAAAACACAACCCAAACCATTCAATGAAATATCAATATAAATTACAAATTATTTATCAAACTTTGACTGAACCAACACAGATGCCTCGGTTAACAACATTTTCAATTGATTAAAGCTTTGCTGACACTATTCAGACCATTCAACTTGACATCTTTTTGAAGTAGTTTTGTCAACAGCATAGCAATCATCAAAATTCCCTTGACAAATCTTCTATAATATCTGGCTAAACCCAAAAAACTTCTGACTTCAGATACATTTCTCGGAGGTTTCCAATCCACCACAGCTGAGATTTTACTTAGATCAACTCTAATACCTCCTACCAACACTATATGTCCCAAAAATCTGACTTCTCTAAGCTCAAGCTAACACTTGTACACTTAGCAAACAGCTATTTTTCATGTAAACTTTATGAAACAATTCTTAAATGCTCGGCATGCTCTATCTCGTCTTGTGAATAGATCAAAATGTCATCAATGAATACAAGAAATCTAGCCAAATACGGTTTGAATACAAGAAATCTAGCCAAATACGATTTGAATATTATGTTCATCAAGTCTATAAACATAATAGGTGCATTAGTCAAACCAAATGGCATCACGAGAAACTCACAATGTTCGTATCTAGTTCTAAATGTTGTTTTCGGCACGCTAGTATCTTTAACCTTAATTGATAATAACCATAACGAATATCAATCTTTGAGAATACTAACGCAACTTTCAACTAGCTAAACAAATCATTGATACGTGGAAATAGATACTATTGTGACTTTGTTGAGCTGTCAATAATCGATACATAATCGTATTGATCTGCTTTTCCTTAACAAATAAGACAATAGCACCCCAAGAAGAAAATTTGGGTCGAGCAAAGCTGCTATCTGTTAACTCTTGCAACTGTGCTCCCAACTCTTTCAATTCTTTAGGTTCCATTCTATGCAGAGCTATTGATATCTGAGATGTTCCCATCATTAATTCAATAGCAAACTCAACTTCTCTAATCTACGGTAACCCTAGTAATTATTCTATAAATACATCTGTAACGTCACACACAATCCGTACCAATTCTAACTTCAATTCTAAAACCCTAGAATCAAATATATAAGCGAGATACACTTCACAACCTTTTCTAACATATTTCTATGCCAACATAGCTAAAATAACGTTAGATGCACTATCTAGTTTGCTTGATTAAATTCGAAGGTTTTCACCATTCTGACACTTTAACACAATATGCTTTCATCTACAGTTCACAATAGCATCATGCAGAGTTAACTAGTCCATACTCAAAATCACATCAAACTCATCAAAGGGTAATAGCATTAAATTAGCAAGAAAGTTGCAACCCCGAATCATCAAAGGATAGTTTTTATAGACTTTATCGACTAATACATACTGACCTAATGGGTTTGTTACTTAATCAAAACTCAGTAGAGTCAAAAGGTATTTTCTTATCTGACACTAAAGTTGAGAATACATATGAGTGCGTTGACCCCGGGTCAATTAAAGCATTAACACTAGTATCAAAGATAGAAAATGTACTGGTGATCAGATTAGGTGATGAAGCTACCTCTCGAGCATGAATCGTGTAAGCTCTAGCTGATGCTCGTGCCTCAGATCTCACAGTAGAATCTTTCATCCTACTACAACTGTTACTCATATTTCTAGAACTAGACTTTCTCTAGATCGTCTTCAGTTGCACCGTGAAACTCTTCAGCCTTATACTTTCAGGTTTTATCAACTAGAAGATTGCTTACTCGTCCTGATTCCAAACCCTAAGGGACTATAGGAACTACCTGGGGTACAGGTGGGGGTGGAGTCGTTGAGTCGCAGGGTTCATTCTTATGAACTTTGAAAGCCACTTTGACATCATATAGAAAAAGGGCTTCTTTAGCCTCTCCTCTCCTTCCCTTAGATACGGGCCCGCTCCCACTAGACGTGCTCATGAACGGAGGCTTGCACGTTACTACCAACTTCATGAGAATCAACTCAGTTGGATGACATTTAATCTATATGAAAACATAGTTCAATTTGAGTTAGGAGTTATCACACTATTGCAGGTTATATAATGGCATGTATTTCTAGACTGTACACAGGCTACATTCAGTTCGAGAACTGACTAAATCGTAACTTTGATCCCACTAAATGTAACACCCCTAACTCGTATCTAATGCCGAAATAAGGTTACAGAGAATTACCATAAAAATAGAACATTTAAACATACATCTCATACATTATCATAAAGATATTATAAAACAATTGTTCACATATAAATTCTCCCTAAATCAAGACCTCCAGGCCCTAGAAATAGCTCAGAAATAATTTGGGACCAATTTGAAATCGTTTGGAAAGTTCATGAAAAAGTTACAAAAATTTGACTATAAGAGTCACACAGCTGAGACACACGCCCGTGTCTTAGGCCGAGTAACCTTCAAACTAGGGACACACAGTCATGTCCCAGCTTGTGTCCTCACCCGTGTAGCTCTTTAAATAGGGTCACACGGCCGTGGCACATGCTTATGTGCCAAGCCATGTGCTAGGCTATGTAACTCACTGACTTGCATATAAAGGAACCTATAGGAGACACACAGCTGTGCCGCCAGGCTGTGTGTCACACTCGGCTGAGTCACACGCTCGTGTCTCAGGCCATGTAAACCTAAAATTTTCCTATAATCAAGCCATTCCTAACACCAATTCATGCATAATCCTTTAGGCCGTTTGTACACATAATTAATGCATCAAAACCCTATTAAAACATACATATAATGACCGATTCAAGAGTCCTAAATCAACTAACCAATATGCCAATCAAGGCATCTCAAATGCAATCATCAAGACTTACCTAAACATGCATTTGTTACCACACTTCAATCATCAATTTCTAGTTCAATGCCTTTCAAAACATGCCATAACTTAACCATATTCAAGTTACCTCAAAACATACCACGTAAGCCATTCCAAAACATGCATCATAAGATAGCTATAACAACATAATTTGGCAAGCATCAAATAGTATTAACTAAGACAACTTATACATACCATATCATCAACTAAAGATTTAACTAAAAAATATTACAAGTCCACCAGTACATGCCATTATAACCTTGGTCAAAACATAAAAAATGTAACACCCTAAACCCGACCCAGACATTACGGTCGAATCTGGCGTGTCACATCAAAGAGTCATAAAAGAAACGAAATTGTCGGTAAAAGTTCATTCTATGATCAAATCTTCCTGTCAAAAAGTTTCCAAAAATTTAGACTTGTTGGCAAAAATTTGAATTTATTTAAAACCCATCTAGTTTTTATTGCATGAGAAAATTCAGTAAAATTCGTTATTACACTCTAAAACCAATTTTAGAAAAAAGTAGTTGCCTTATTTATTATTGTGGGTTTCTTAATCTGATTAAACCGTGAAGGCTTCTCCAGTTCAAAATCTTAAGGTTAAAAATGTGTGTTTTTCTTTGAAAACGTTTATTATTTTGAAAACTCGATTTCTCTATTCTAGCAGTTTAAAGTACGAAATCAAATGTCCAAATAAAAGTTAAAAACCCCTAAAATGGCATTATTACCAAAATTAACCCAAATATAAAATCTTTGAATAAATAAAGTCGTAAGTAAATCATTTGTGATCGTATGACCTTCTCCGAGTCCCTCGCGGCTTCAAATCACCTAAGGCTGGGGATTACCTGCACAGTTAAAAACGGGGTGAGTTTACGAAAACTCAATGTGTAATCCCCTATCAGTCTAACAGGACACAGAGCATGTAGATACAGTCTGGGCCTGAGCCCTATTCAGTAACACAACAGTCTGGGCTTTAGCCCTATTCAGTAATAGTGTGTGCCTAAGCCCAATACAGAGTTAATATAGTACAATAATGCAACCCATCTCAATCCAACCAGTACACCACCCGTACCAACCAACACACTATGTGGGGATAAAATTGACCCACCCAGCCAGCAGACCAATAACGCAGTGAAGCTGCTAGTAGTAATAACGCAGCAAAGCTGCTAGTGACAGTAAACGTGGCGAAGTGATAAACGATAAATTATACATATTTTTACCTCATGTTTAGCCTAAATTTCGGGTGGATTATTATTAATTTTGTGAGAATTGGTGCTCTTAATCTTTCTTTTTCATATCTTATACTCAGGAGAGCATAGGGAAGAGAAAAGAACAAAAAACGAGCCAAAAACTATTAAAATGGGCCAAAATATGAAATCGACACTGCCCAAGGAGTCACCACACAGCCGTGGCACACAGCCGTGCCACATGAAGATCACACGGTCTAACCCCCGACAAGCACGACCAGGCCACACTGCCGTGCCTCAACTGGCAGAATAGCACACGGCCTCTTATCGTGGCACACAGGCATGGCACACGGGCGTGGTACACGGGCGTGTCCTTGTCGTGAGGAAGCAAAATTTCACTCGGATTTTGATACTTAGGGGCTAAAAAAGCCATTCTAAACTTTATATAAAGACCCTATGGGGCAACTCTAAAGATATACTCTTTCCTCTACAAAAAGAGCGCCATATGTCTGCCAACACAATGAGTGAAAGCAAGGAATTACTCCAAGGGAAGCTGATCGATTCATCCCAGAGGCCAGAATTCTACATCAAGACAGAGGATCTCCCGAAATTCCTTCAGGGGTTTTTGGGTTTTGTTATCTTAATTCTTTTGAGATGTTTTCTTTCTTTATTATGAACTAAACCCCTCAAATACTTGAAGGGGATGAAACCTAAGACATATCTTGTTATTATTTATTCTATTATTTGATAAATACTTGAATTGTTCTTAATTATGTGTTCTTCATTCTTGATTTAATAATCCTAGGTATTACTTCAAGAACTTTATATGCTTAGGTAGAGGAGCAAAAGTCCCTATTTTAAGAGTAGATCTACCATAATTAAGTGGAGTTGCATGCAACCTTTGACATAGGGCGACATAAATCTACCGGATTAGGGTCAAACCTAATAGGGGGATCCATAGATCGAATTAATGCAACCTAGGGTGTTAATTAATAAAGAAACTTTAGTTAAAAGCCTAAGTCTAGTTGTTCTTATCCTCAAAAGAGGTATTAACATAGGTTAGGGATCTCTACGGATCAAGTCAAGTGAAGAAATCATCTAGTTCAAGAAATTAATAACAAGTGAAGTCTAAGTGGATTCTCCCTTAAGTATTGCTCATATCAATCAGCTTTTCCCTAAAGTTTTTCCCAATTTACTTTTTGTGCACTTTTAGCTACTTTTAGAATTAGTTTCAATCAATCCTCTTTTAATTTTAGGCTAGATAATAGAAAGGAAGTAAGTATTAGTACTTTTGGTTCCCTTGGGTACGATAACTTGGTCTTGCCGCTAAACTATACTACTGTTCGGTAGGTGCGCTTGCCTTTAAAATCATGATATTAGTTAGTTTTGGTGTGATCAGTTTTTATAAATTTTATTACTTAGTATCGCGAGCATATCAAGTTTTTGGCGTAGTTGCCGGGGAACTGAAATATTCAGAAAACTCGATTTCTATTACTTTAGCCATTACTATATTTATCTATTTTTAGTTTTTATTTATTTTTATTTTATTATTTTTCTTTTATTTTCTTTTATTCTATTTTTCTTTGCTTTTTCCTTTTAGGTATTTCTAGTTTATGACTAGAAACAACCCAGCAGGACCATTACTTTTTGACAAAGATTTAGAAGCAACAGTTCGCAGAAATCGCAGAGAGATCAGACAAAGCCTACAATATCCAGAACAAGATCAAGAACAAAGACCAGAACCTACAGAAGAGATGGAAGCAAATCAAAACGTTCCACCACCTCCTGCAATAGTCGTACCACCCGCAAATCAAGAAGAAGCTCCTCGCACTATGTATGATTATGCTAAGCTTAGTTTGGTTGGTACCCAAACTAGAATTCTTAGACCTACTATGGCTGCTAATAATTTGAATTAAAGCCTAACACTATTCAGATGATACAGCAATTGGTGCAGTTTGATGGTTTGCAGGATGAAGATCCAAATTCACACGTAGCCAATTTTTTGGAACTTTGTGATACCTTTAAAATTAATAGCGTCTCTGATGATGCCATTCATCTAAGGCTATTTCCATTCTCTTTGAAAAATCAAGCCAAATAGTGGTTAAACTCATTACTACGAGGCTCAATCACCACATGGGAATAGATGATCGAAAAATTTTTACTTAAATATTTTCCTCCAGCTAAAATAGCTAAATTACGAAACGATATCTCTTCTTTTGTGCAGATGGATTTAGAAACACTATATGATGCCTGGAGAGATACAAAAATCTTTTGAGAAGATGCCCTTATCATGCCCTACCTTTATGGCTACAAGTTCAAACTTTTCACAACGGTTTGAATCCTTCGATAAGGCAAATGATCGACGCAACCGCAGGAGGAACAATCAACAATAAAACACCCGAAGCAGCTTATGAGTTTATAGAAGAGATGTCACTGAATAACTATCAGTGGCAAGTCATGAGGACAAATCCGACAAAAGCCGCAGGAGTTTATAATATTGATGCTGTCACTATGCTTACTAATCAGGTAGAACTTTTAAATAACAAGTTTGATCATTTTGTTGGTTCTACGTAGGTACAGCCAGTAATGTAGTGTGACACAACTCCAGTAAATATGTTTAATCCAGACTACTCATCCTCTAGACACAGCATGGAAACTAAGCAAGCCAACTATATGGGTAACAATTCTAGACCTCAAAATAACCCTTATAGTAATACTTACAATACAGGTTGGAGAAATCACCCCAATTTTTAATGGGGAGGACAAGGAAATCAAAGACAACAGCCTCCTCCGAGATTCCAACAGCCACTACCACAACAAGAGAAAAAGCTGAATCTTGAAGAGATGTTCACCAAATTTATGGCCGCATCAAAAACCCATTTCCAAAACACATAAATGACATTAAAGAACCAGCAAGCATCAATTCAAGGGCTAGAGAATCAAATCGGTCAGCTTGCAAAATTAATTTCAGAAAGACCACAAGGTAGACTACCAAGTAATACTGAGCCAAATCCCAGAGAACATGTAAAAGCAATTACTCTAAGAGATGGGAAAGTACTAGCTGAACCAGAAAGGAAGTTTGCTCCAGAATCTTCAGGAGACAAGGTAGAGACACCAAGGAAAACACTCCACCAACACTCAAAGAATACAGACGCTCAATTCGGTAAATTTCTTGAACTTTTTAAACAATTACACATTAACTTACCTTTTGTTGAAGCAATTTTGCAGATGTCGAAGTACGCGAAGTTCCTTAAAGAACTTCTGACAAATAAAAGGAAGTTGGAAGAATTAGCCACAGTGGAACTCAACGAAGAATGCTCAGCTATTCTCCAAAATAAACTGCCGGCAAAACTGAAAGATCCATGGAGTTTTACTATTCCTTGTTTAATTGGTAGTTTACTTATTGATAAAGCCTTAGCTGATTTAGGTGCTAGCATTAATCTCATGCCTTACAAAATGTTCAAGCAACTAGGTCTAGGGGAACCAAAGCCCACTAGGATGAGTATTCAACTAGCTGATAGATCCGTTATATATCCTAGGGGAATCATAGAAGATGTGCTAGTAAAGGTAGATAAATTTATATTCCCTATTGATTTTGTTGTGCTTGATATGGATGAGGATATTGAGGTACCTTTAATTTTGGGACGTCCATTCTTAGCCACTGCAAGAGCTGTTATTGATGTAGGGGATGGTAAGTTAGTACTTAGAGTTGGTGAGGAAGAAGTCGTTTTTAAAATATATGATATGAAATTTCCTAAAGAACAAGATGATTCCTATTATTTTGTTGATATTATTGATTACTTTGTTCAAGATAAGTTTCAGGAGCTTTCTATCGCAGACACGTTGGAACTGTGTCTTATTCAAGGTGGGGGAGAAGATGAAGTCACCACTAAAATTGAGGAAGTAAGAAAAGAGTTAGATTCTAATGAAATCATCACAAGACATATAATTTATGAAAATATAAAGATGAGTGATAAATTGGGACAAAAACCTTCCATTGATGAACCCCCTAAATTAGAATTAAAGCAACTACCAGATCATTTAGAGTATGCCTTTTTAGGGGAAGATTCAACTTTACCAGTCATTATCGCATCAGATTTGAGCATTGTAAAAAAAGAGGAACTACTCCATGTGTTAAGGAAACACAAGCATGCTATAGCTTGGAAAATTTCAGATACTAAGGGAATTAATCCGTCCTTTTGCACCTACAAAATTTTAATGGAAGATGAATTTAAACCATCGGTGCAAGCTCAGAGACGATTGAATCCCAACATGAAGGAAGTCGTAAAAGCCGAGGTAATTAAACTTCTAGATGTAGGCATTATTTACCCTATTTCTGAGAGTTCTTGGGTAAGTTCTGTGTAGGTTGTTCCTAAAAAGGGAGGCATGACTATGGTGTCTAATGAAAAAAAAGAGTCAATACCTACAAGAACAGTCACCAGATGGAGAGTTTGCATTGATTATAGGAAGCTAAATGATGCCATTCGAAAAGATCATTTTCCCTTACCTTTTATTGATCAGATGTTAGAAAGATTATCAGGTCACATGTATTATTGTTTCCTAGATGGCCTCTCATGTTACTTCCAAATCCCGATAGCCCTAGAAGATCAGGAGAAAACGACATTCACATGCCCATACGGTACGTTTGCTTATCGTAGAATGCCTTTTGGTTTATGTAACGCTCCTTCTACTTTTCAGCGATGCATGCTAGCTATCTTCAATGAATTCGTGGAAGACATCATGGAGGTATTTATAGATGATTTTTTAGTTTTTGGTAATTCTTTCCAACTTTGTCTTAATAATCTAAAATGTGTTTTGAGAAGATGTGAAAAGACAAACTTAGTGCTAAACTGGGAAAAATGTCACTTTATGGTTCAAGAGGGTATTGTTTTAGGACACAAAATTTCTAGTAAAGGAATAAAAGTAGATAAAGCAAAAAATTGAAACCATTGAAAGATTGCCTCCCCCTAATTCAGTTAAGGTTATAAAAAGCTTTTTAGGACATGCTGGTTTTTATCGTAGATTTATTAAAGATTTTTCTAAAATTGCTAAGCCTTTAACAAAGTTGCTAGAAAAAGATGTGCATTTCAACTTTGACCAAGAATGTTTAGACTCTTTTAACGCTCTTAAAGAAAAGTTAGTCAATGCCCCGATTATGATTTCACCTGATTGGAATCTACCTTTTGAACTAATGTGCGATGCAAGTGATTTTGCAGTAGGTGCAGTTTGGGACAACAAAGAGACAAGCACTTTCAACCGATCTATTATGCTAGCAGAACTTTGACAGGCGCTCAACCAAATTATACTACCACAGAAAAAGAATTGCTAGCTGCTATTTTCGCATTTCATAAATTCAGATCTTATTTGATTTTGTCAAAAGTCATTGTTTATACTGACCATTCTGCTCTTCGCTACCTTTTAACTAAAACTGATGCAAAACCTCGATTAATAAGATGCATTCTATTGTTACAGGAGTTCGATTTAGAAATAAAGGACAAGAAGGGGGCTGAAAACTTGGCAGCAGATCACCTTTCAAGATTAGAAAACACGTAACCCAAGTACCTCGACAAAATAAATGATTTGTTTCCTGAAGAACAACTCCTATCCTTAGCAGATGCAACAGTTCCTTAGTTTGTTGATTTTGCAAATTATTTAGCAGCTAACATAACCCTAAAAGGGTTGACCCATCAGCAAAAGAAGCGATTCTTCGCTGATGTGAAAAGCTACTTTTGGGAGAATCCTTTTCTTTTTCGAATTTGTGCAGATCAAGTTGTTCGAAGATGCGTTACTGAAACAGAAGCATACCAGATTTTAAATCACTGCCATTCAGGACCCACAAGAGGACATCACAGTGGAGCTAGAACTGCTCATAAGGTACTCGAATCAGGCTTTTACTGGCCTACACTTTTCAGGGATGCCAATAGGTATGTAACCTCTTGTGATAAATGTCAGCGAACAGGTAATATTTCTCAACATAATGAAAAGCCTCAGAGCTATATACTTTCATGCGAAATATTTGATGTATGGGGTATTGATTTCATGGGTCCATTCCCTACTTCATTTGGGAATAAGTACATCCTAGTAGCAGTAGATTATATGTCAAAATGGGTGGAAGCCCAAGCCTTACCTACTAATGATGCTAGAATGGTAGTACGATTTTTTAAGAAACTTTTCTCTTGATTTGGAACACCTAGGATAATTATTAGTGATAGGGGCACACATTTTTGCAATGCCCAGTTTGAAAAAGTACTAAAAAGGTATGGAGTACACCATAGAACAGCTACCCCTTATCACCCACAAACCAGTGGTCAAGTCGAAGTGACAAATAGGGAATTAAAACGCATCCTAGAGAAAACAATAGAAACAAATAGAAAGGATTGGTCAAGGAAAATAGACGATGCTTTATGGGCTTACAGAACTACTTTAAAAGTACATCTCCTTATAAGCTTGTCTATGGAAAAAGTTGTCATTTGCCATTTGAACTTGAACATAAAGCATTTTGGGCTATCAAATTTCTAAACCTTGATTTTAAGCTTGCAGGTGAGAAAAGATTAATGCAGTTAAATAAACTAGATGAATGGCGTTGCAATGCCTACGAGAGCTCACGACTATATAAGGAAGCCCTGAAGCGACGTCATGACAAAAGACTGAAACAACCTAAGCAGTTCAAAGCAGGTGATCTTGCCTTACTCTACAACTCAAGGCTGAAACTATTTCCTGGAAAACTCAAGTCAAGGTGGTCAGGTCCATTCACTGTTCAAACTGTCTTTCCATACAGCACAATTGAGGTAACTCACCCCAACTACGGTACGTTTAAGGTAAACGGACATAGGCTTACACACTACAGAGGTGAGAATTTTAAAGATTACAGGGAGGAGCTTCAGCTTCACGAAATCTCTTCACAATACATCCAGGTAGAGTCGAGCTTAGAGTCTAAATAAGCACTTCTCGGGAGGCAACCCGAGCACTAACTTAGTGACTTTTCCTTCTTTAAAATTTTAAGTATTTTTCATCAACTAACCCTTTTAATTGCAGAGATTTAGGGCCACATAGCCATGCCTACGGGCGTGTCCAAGGCCGTTTGAACACTTCAAGTAGAGACACGGTCGTGTACCGAGGCCTCGTATAACTAGAGCAAAAATTTTCCCAACACACGGGCCACTGATAAATAGCCACGGCCATGCGATATGGCCGTGGCAACCTTCCGACTTCAACACGGGCTACCGACAAATCCCCATGGCAGTGTGACATGGTTGTGGCAACCCTGCAGCTTAGACACGGGCTTGCACAAACTTCCATGCCCGTGTCCCCAGACCGTGGCCAACACTGTCAATTTGGAAACGGCCGTGTGCCCTTTTATACGGCCGTACGAAGAACAAAACCGATCGCAAACAGCTGTGGAACTTATCACACGATCGTGTGAAAAGTGAACACGATCACAAATGGCCGTGCGAGATAGCAACACAGGCGTGTACTTTGAACCAGGCGCGCCAAAACCATCGAATTTCGATTCACATTGGTAAACCCCGAGTCACACGGGTGTGTGACATGCCCATGTGACCCAAAAACTATAAATAGGAAGCCACTATTCATTCTCTTATTCACTCAAACCCTAAAATCTCCTCTCCACAACCACCATAAACGCCACCGCCGACCTTAAAACCACCACCACGCGCGTCCACAGCTGACCCACGCCCATGGAAACTCACCCCATGACCGTTTGACCTCAACCCACGACTGTGCAACTCTATTTTTGGTTCTATTTTGTCATTTTTCTCACTTATTTATTTATATTTCATTTTTATTATCTATTTAGTTAATCTTACTTTATTCTAGATGTTACTTCAAGCATGGAATTAGGTAAACTAGGATGAATAATCTAGAATTATAGAACATATTAGGATTGCACGCCATTTTTGTTTGCCACTTAAATTCATATTTGCCTGCCATTTTTCTCATAATTTTAGTATAAATACATACCCATCTTGTTTGTTTTTTGCTACCGCTTAGAATGGATTATATATACTATTTTCGTTAGTCCCTATTCTATTTTTTTTAGGCACATTGTCATTTTAATGTACACATTTAATTCTATTATAGTTTGCAATTTAACCTCAATTTTTAGAACTAATAATTCTAACTTTATTTTAGGTAACATGTCATCGCGCGGTAAGAAAGCTGCCATCCTCGCCTCGAAAAAACGAAAGGGACCAGGTGGTTCTTCCTCCAGACCCACCTCCGAGGCTCGCCATCCATTCCTTACATTTCACCAAGAAACCCAAGAGGATTTATTCCAACTACTACGAGCCCGTTCTCTAGGAACCGGGCGATGTATTGATTGGGATACTCTAGAACGAGTCCAACTCGCAGATGCTATTCGGGCCCTCTTGACCATCAAGCCCTGGGAGCAATTTTTCTATATTGTCGAGCCCACCTATCTGGAGCTAACATTAGAATTTTGCTCGACATTTCATTTACAAATCCCGATGAATCACGATGACCCAGGTACCATCCAATTTCGCCTCGGTGGTTTGGTACGATGATTAAGCATAGCCGAATTTGGTATCGCACCGGGACTCTATACAGACAAACTCATAGCCGACGAAGACTTCCCTGACCTTCCCCACCGTATTCACATCTTACCAATCAAATGTTGGCAAACCTTAGTTCTGGGAGGAGCTACATACAATCCCAGTAGCAGCAAGGCAACCGCTCTCCCCCCGTCTTTGAAGTACATTCATGCTCTCCTTGCACATACTTTGAAAGGCAGACGCGAAAGCACAGGCGTCTTCAAGAATCACGATGCCTATTTCTTATGGAGCATGGCAATGTGCACACCATCGACCTCACGTACTTCATCACGCACACTATGCAGTACCAGACTGAGCGTCACCGCCGGGGCATTATATCCATGGGCCCGTACATCACACGCTTAGCCCGTCACTTCGGGCTCCTCAACACCACAGCCCAGACATCCTCTTACATACTCATCGGCCAGATGTCTCCTTAAGGCATCGCGACTATGCTACACATGAGGATGATCGAGCGGAGGCCAAGAGGCACCCCCTTACAGTTCCGCCTCATTTAGGAGGGTGAGGACCCAGAGGACATTACTGATGATGTCCCACCACCACCACCGGAAAAGGATGCACCTATCGAGCCACCACCCCCTCGCCACCCATCTCATGCAGTAGCCTCCCATGCTGACCTATCTGAGCGCTTCTCACAGTTCGAGCACCAATACTTCCAGCGCCTCGATCATATCGATGCCAC
The DNA here is from genome assembly GCA_020496765.1 of Gossypium stocksii. Classification (NCBI taxonomy): domain Eukaryota; kingdom Viridiplantae; phylum Streptophyta; class Magnoliopsida; order Malvales; family Malvaceae; genus Gossypium; species Gossypium stocksii. Next base: position 34,241,304 of record CM035627.1, read on the forward strand.
CTTACTGCAGATTTTTCAGCATCTCAACATCACTCCATCGCCACCACGTGATCCATCTGAGGATTAAAGCTTTCTATTCCTCTTAACTCTATTTTTATTTTAATTTTTATTCTAACACTGATCTCTATTTTCACCTTCTAACTTCTTCTCTTTTATTTTCCTATTTACATTTCCTTTTATTTTTAGATGAACTTTTCCTTTTCTTTTTCATTACTTGAATATTAGTATTTTTAATTTTGTTTTATTTCTTTTTCATATCGGCTAATCCCTAACGAGTAATCTCTATTAATCCAAAATTCCCATGACTAATAAATACTTTCACAGTTTCAAATGAGCTTTACAGCTCAAATCTCTACGAAAAAGGGAACACCTCACCATAGCTGCCAACTCTTCCAATCTCCGTCTCACTAATCCATCCAAAGCAGGGAGTTTCATACCTTTCCCTATCTTATGATCTTATGCTTTTATTGCCACTAATGCTATCTTTGTACATTGAGGGCAATGTACATCTTAAATGTGGGGGGAAATCTATTTTCAAGTCTTTACACTTTATTTGAAATCCCTGAACTTTTCTAACATTTTGCATTGTTCTCAAATTCTCACTTTCACTCTTTGCATTATCTTCAATCTCCTATTAAGAATTAATTCTAATTGATTTATTATTTTTATTGATGTGTTGAGAATTAAGACATGGGTGCTTGTACTCTGATTATTCAAACTTTAAAATATTAGGGAATCAAGCATGATAAGTTGAAAATTTTGAGAACCCTAATTTTTTTTCATAAGTTATTTTCCTTAATTCTAAGTGTCATCTTGAGATTTGAAATTCGCAGAATTGACATCAAAAGCCATAATTTTGTTGAGATTTTTGAGCCTTTTGAGCATACATTCTTTCGTGCTCACTTTTATTATTGCTTTGAGTGAGTCAATACTGATTTGTTATTCTAGAACTTGCTTCGATTATACATGTCAAAACCACATCATTGATTTGATATATCGAGATGATAAAGGTACCTTGGATTTAACCCCCTTACTCTACAAAAGCCTACCTCCATAAATTAACCCCTAGTGAACCCCATTGAGCCTAACAACCTTTTCTTTGACTTACCTCTAATATTAACCTATAACCCAATTTTGTTGAATTCCATTCAATTACTTTGATCCCTATTTTTGTCGAGATTTGAGTTGAACTTGTTATGTAGCTTTATTCTCTTTTCCATATTGTAAAGTTGTAAATATTCAACTTAACGTATTTTACTTGAATTATTCTTAAAAAAAACGTATGTATTAATTCAGTTGTAATTTGTAATAATTCAAATAGTATTTGCATATCTCTATTTTAAGGCTACCAAGATGGAAATAATGTATCATAAGAATTAGCTCGAGAAATATGTTCTAGTGATAGAGATTTTTTTAGCTAGATAATTTTTCAATTCAATCTCGATTCTAACCCTTTTTTGCAGCCTGTGACAACACCCCTAACCAAGCCCCATTACAACCATTGAAAGACCTTTTGATCGATATATCATATCAATCTACAGTGGTGGAGATTTGATTTTCTAGCAAGCCTATGGTAATAACTTTTCAGGTTGACTAGAGAGTGCTTAATTTTTTAACCCTAAACACTTCGAGTGGATAGAGTGAATCCTTAGCGAGGATGTCAACTCCTATTAATCAAGATGGAGAGATAATTACTTAGGAACAGGGAGAAAACTTATGTTTCAATGATAAAATTCTCAACTTAAAGTGATTGAGCCTTTAATGCTCTTTTGATTGAATCTTCATTGTATGATTACCTATGGATTAGTTTGAAACATTATTGATAAATATTGTAAATTAAGAGGAATGATTCTTAATTAGGGATTGAGATTTTGCTTAAGGATAAGCAAAAGCTTAAGTGTGGGGGGTATTTGATAAACGATAAATTATACATATTTTTACCTCATGTTTAGCCTATATTTCGGATGGATTATTATTAATTTTGTGAGAATTGGTGCTCTTAATCTTTCTTTTTCATATCTTATACTCAGGAGAGCATAGGGAAGAGAAAAGAACAAAAAACGGGCCAAAAATTATGAAAATGGGCCAAATTATGAAATCGACATGGCCCAAGGAGTTACCACACGGCCGTGGCACACGGCTGTGCCACATGAAGATCACACGGTCCAGCCCTCGACAAGCATAATCAGGTCACACGGTCGTGCCTCCACTGACAGAATTGTACACGGCCTCTTATCGTGGCACACGGGTGTGGAACACGGGTGTGGCACACGGGCGTGTCCTTGTCGTGAGGAAGAGGAAATTAACTCAGATTTTGATACTTAGGGGCTAAGAAAGCCATTCTAAACTCTATATAAAGACCCCATGAGGCAACTCTAAAGATATACTCTTTCCTCTACAGAAAGAGCGTCATATTTCTACCAACACAATGAGTGAAAGCAAGGAATTACTCCAAGGGAAGCTGATTGATTCATCCCAGAAACCAGAATTCTACATCAAGACAAATGATCTCCCTAAATTCCTTCAGGGGTTTTTGGGTTCTTTATGTTTTGTTATCTTAATTCTTCTAAGATGTTTTCTTTCTTTATTATGAACTAAACCCCTCAAATACTTGAGGGGGATGAAACCTAAGATAGATCTTGTTATTATTTATTCTTGAATTATTTGACAAATACTTGAATTGTTCTTAATTATGTGTTCTTCATTCTTGATTTAATAATCCTAAGTATTACTTGAAGAACTTTATGTGCTTAGGCAGAGGAGCAAAAGTCCCTGTTTTAATAGTAGATCTACCATAATTAATCAGAGTTGCATGCAACCCTAGACATAGGGCAACATAAATCTACCGGATTAGGGTCAAACCTAATAGGGGGATCCATAGATCGAATTAATGTAACCTAGGGTGTTAATTAATAAAGAAACTTTAGTTAACAGCCTAGGCCTAGTTGTTCTTATCCTCAAAAGAGGTATTAACATAGGTTAGGGATCTCTACAGATCAAGTCAATTGAAGAAGTCATCTAGTTCAAGAAATTAATAACAAGTGAATTCTAAGTGGATTCTCCCTTAAGTATTGCTCATATCAATAACTTCTCCTTTGGGTACGATAACTCGGTCTTGCCGCTAAACTATACTACTGTTCGATAGGTGCGCTTGCCTTTAAAATTGTTATATTAGTTAGTTTTGGTGTGATTAGTTTTTATAAATTTTATTACTTAATATCGCGAGCATATCACGAAGCCACTAGAATTAGAAAATAAGTGGCAAAGCCACTATATAGTACTTTCTTCATATCACAATCCTAACCCCATGCAGAATGTCATGACATAAATATTACGTATATGCAGTATATCATACTCAGAATCAATTATATAAACATCAATCAACCTACCATTAGGGGTAAAATGATCTTCCTATCAGTCAGGGGTAAAACGAAAATTTTACCCCTCTAGAGTATTTTGGTCATTTTACTAATTGTGGGGTCTCGGTATAGATAACGTCCTTTTAGAAGGTCTACAATCATCTCAAATGACTCAGATGACCTAAGTGGTCATTACAGTGTAAATGGGCCCAGGGCTATTACTCGGCCCAAGTGGGCCCATATGCCTATGTGGCCCATTTAGCCCAAAAGCAGTCATGACTATCGAATTTACAAAGCCCAGACAAGTAATTTTTACTTATCGTGGATTCTATCCGTGTGGGGCCACCTAGCCCATTGGGCCCACACGACCCATTTCCATCCAACGAGGCCCATAACGGCCTAGGTCCACGAGAACACTCGTGGCAGCCTCTATAGTCTATCACCCATGATCTATCGGCTCAGTTCACCACACGAGCGTTCGCGTGCTCGTGAGGCCACAAATGCTGAAATTTCAGCCTTCTGGCTTTTCGGGTTTTGCCGATTCATAGTAAAGAGGGGTGTGAATACACACCTGTTTTGTGAAATCCAAGACCACTTCACGAGCACCGCACCTAGAACCAAACAGCGTATCTAGTTAATCAACTGTCAAAAGACCTAACGCCTATTTATTAACACCAATCCAAAATCGGCACTATTACCATTTCAATTGAATGGAAACCAGCCTATTCCTCCTAGATCGTTGGCTAAAATCAATCACCCCCTTTGTTGAATATCTGAACCACATACACAAATCTTATTAACAAAATTGCTCTACTTAGAGATCTTAGAAACATAAATGTTGCCTGAAAGTAATACCTACCATATTCGGCCATCACCCAAAATGAAAAATGAAGTATTTACCTTAACAAAAGACTAAGGGATAAGATCTAGGTTGCTTCAATAACATTTGCAAACCCCTTCAACCCTTGCAAAGACCGATTGTTGAAGAACACCTACGAACCCGAAATAGCATAAGAACTTATGTAATATCCCGAATTAGGGCCTAATCAGAATAGTGGTTTTGTGACCACAAATCTGAGGTAGAAATAATTATTTTATAATTATTTTGATGTTTATGATATGATTGCATGATTGTGTGAAAATTTCGTGAAGAAATTCTATGCGTAAAGTGCTTAATTTAAAATTAGGGACTAAATGAATAAGTTGCAAAACTTGCATTCTAGAAGTTTCTAGTATGAAATTGCTTTGAAATATTATTTAGGAGGTATTAAATAGTAATTTGGCCAATTTTAAGTTCATGGACAAAATTTGGACATGGATGGAATTTTTGAAAGTTTAGTAAGGAGGGGCATTTTGGTCATTTGGATATTAACATGAAATAAAAAGGAAAAAATAACACAAAATTGATCATCTTCTTCATTACCATGAAATTTCAAGGGTTCTCCATAGCTAGGGTTTGTTTCAAGCTTCCAAGCTCCATAGTAAGTGATTCCAAGCCCTGTTTTTAATGTTCTTTACATTTTCGTAGTCCCGGTAACTCGATAGAGCTTATGTTAGCAATAATTTAAGTTAGGGTTCATATTTGGAAAAATACCCATAGGTTAAATTTCTGTATTTTGATGTTTTATGATAGAATATGAGGTTTTAAATTATGTTAGACAACTTGTGCTACTCAATTTTAAGTAAAAACGAGTAAAATGGCTTAATCGATAAAAATACCTATTGTTCATAAGTACATGTTATAGTGGGAATTTGAGGTTGCTATTAGTAAATAAATGATTAGCATGTCCTAAGACATAAGAATTATGGAAAAAGTTTAATTTCCGAGCTTTGGGGCAAAAGTGTAAATATGTAAAAATTTAAGGGCAAAATTATAATTTTGCCAAAATTTGAATTTAGGACTATTTTGATAAATGTGAGTATTAAATAAGTTAAATGTGTTATTTTAGATCAAGAGATACGTGGAATCAACCTTGATCGAGGAAAAGAAAAGATTGTGGACTAAATTGCAAAATTGCTATATTTTGTACCGAGGTAAGTTCATGTGTAAATAATGTAACATAATTGCTATTTTAAGTGATTTAATGCTATTTATATGGTATGATACTTGATATTATGAATATTATGCTTTGTGAAATATTATGTATTGGTATAAAAAGTATGTGATTAAATTGATAAGTATGAGATGAAAGCAACGTATTGGTTCCGATATTCTGAGAACGACTGGGAAATTTGTGATTGAGGAAAATCCCGTTTGAACCTTGGGAATAGATTAGAATAGATTAGGATACAAGTGACATGTCACTAGGATGGTTGGGCATCCAAACTCGTTGAGTTGAGTCCAAGTTCACTTATGGATGCAAATGTCCGAACTCGTTGAGTTGAGTCCGAGTTTGTGAGATGTAACTAGGCATCTGAGCTCGTTGAGTTGAGTCCGAGTTCACTTATGGATTCGAACGGCCGAACTCGTTGAGTTGAGTTCGAGTTCGATTATGGGTAGGTTACATGGTAGCTTGGCTACAGATATGACATTTATGTGTATACGATTCGAGTATCTGAGTTATATTCCTATGTGTTCAATGGGTAAATTGATAAACAAGCATTGAGAGCGTCTAAGCGACCGAGGAATGTTGTGATGTATTGTGAAAGAGGAATTGAACAGGTATGATCTGAAACTATATGTGAGAACATGGTAAGATGATGGTGTGGTAAGATAACAAATGTTCTTATGTTATGTATGTTTGAGTGTTGTTATTGAATTTGATTCCCATGTTGAATTCCATGATTATATTACTTGTTTTTTACATGTGAACTTACTAATCATTTATGCTTACTCCCTCCTTTTCATTCATTGTAGTTTTGGACAAGCCGGCTCAGGAATCGGGATAGGTCGAAGGCTCATTCACACTATACGAAGAACTTTTTGGTAACATGGCTTGTATAACTTAAATATGGCATGTATAGCAGTATACTCATTTTGTGTAATTAATCTTATGGTATGGCTTTTGCTGGATGAGAAAATGTTTGGTAGTGGTTAGACCTTGAAATAGCCTATTGTGATCATATTTGATGTTGAGTATGTTTAATGTGCTATCTAGTCTATGAAAAACCATAGAAAGTTGAATCTTGTTATAAAATAGAACATTGCAGCAGAAATGACATAAATTTGAAAAATCACTAAAAATAGTAGAAATCGAATTAAAGGATGAATTAAATATGAAATTAAAGCTTATTGTGCCTACTTTCATATGGAAGAAGCGAAATAGGTAAACGAGTTATATGTTGTGAGATATTTGAGTTTTAGTAAAATAGGGCTAGAGCAATTTCTAGATCCCCTGTTCAACTTTGGAAATTCACCATAAATTGTAAAAACATAATTAGGAGGTATACTGTATATGTACAGAATCCTTATTGAGTCTACTTTTAATAGAAACAAATGGTATAGTCTTATAAATTTTTTACAGAGAGTAAAGTGGTTTGTAGTAAGTAGAGGTCAGTGCAGTCAAGTTCTGAAATAGGGGTAACTTTAACTAATAAACTACACTAATTATCCCAACTAAAAATTCTAGAAAAAAATTAGTAGATATATATATATATGAGTCTAGTTCCAGGAAAAATTTATGGATTCAAATTTTGAGTTTCGTAACTCGAGATATGATTTTTTTAGCGGCCATGACGCAAAAGGATAGATTATTCTAAAAGTTAAAATAAATGGCCTAAAGTTGTTTAAATGATGAACTAAGTTTAGTAACACCTTGAACTCGACTCCGGTGATGGTCTCGGGTAAGAGGGCATTACAACTTAAGGCTGACCAAGAAATAAAGCGAAAAGATGAGAGGTTTGAATTTTACAAGAAAACGCAAAAGGGGAAGGAAGAAAAACACTTACCTAAGTTCAGCCTTCAACTTCTTAAAAACAGGATGCTTGAAAGAGGAGATATTCGGCTTATGAGTGAATAAGAAAAGAGCAGAGAAGAAGAGAGAATGGGGAATCGGTCACAATGGAGTAAGAAGAGAAAATAGGGGAACAAAATAAAGACAACAGTAGAAGAGGGATGTTAGGCTCGGCCAAGAGCGCAAAAGATATTGTGAGAAAAAGAAAAGTGATTGAAGAGGAAAAGAAAGAATAATGTAGTAGACTATGGCTAAGAGAGATGAAGAACACGGGTTCTGCCAAATACCAAGAAATAAAATTTTGAGAACAAGAAGCAAAGAAAAAGGCACTCGAAGAAAACCGAGAAGTAAAGAGTTACCAAAAACTACCCAAATGGTCACACTCAAAATCGGCCACACTTACAAAAACAAAGAAGGTAAAGAAACAAAGTACCATTTGGCACTAATTACAACAGCCCGGTTTAGACCTTAGCTGAAATAGTGGTTTCAGAACCACATATTCGACTCAAAAAATATTTTTATCATTATTTTCTGTGTTGATTATATGTGCATTGGCATGTGCAAAAGTATTGTATGAAAAATTAGATGTTTGTATGCTTAATTATGAAAAAGGATTAAATTGCATAGATATTAAAAGTTGCATCTTATTTGATTAATGCATTAAATTGAGTTGGCTTTTGTGTATGGTGGCCTTAAATGTTAATTTAACCATTTTATAAGGTAGTGGACATTTATGTCCTTAATGCATGTATATTATATGGTTTTTAATGATCGTTATTTTAGTAATTAAATTATAAACATGTTTAACATAAAATTAAAGTATAAAATTGGTCTTTTATTTGTTCACTTGGCTAAATATTCAAAGGAAAAGAAAAAAAGAATACAGGCTCGGGTTCGGCTAGTTTTTAGCTTCATTGAGGTATGTTTTCACTTCGATTTTCGATGATTTTTATGTTTTTGAGTCTGTTGCTTAGTTTACTACAAAGCCCATGTTTCAATTTCTATTTCTGATGAAGATTTTGAAATGAGCCATTGATGAAATGGTGAGCTTTGTGATGATTTTTTATGTTACATGAAAAATATGAATTGAGTTGATGTACTTGTATAGAATTTTTGATGAAATTAGCTAATTTGGGCTAAATTGTGAAAATGATTATATAGAGGGACTAAAATGTGAAATAGATGAATTATGTGGGCTTGATTGAACTATAGGAAAGTTCGGCTAGACCTTGCATAAAGAAATTTGTGTATTTGATGAATTTATGAAATAAGGACTTAAATGTCAAAATGTGGAAATGTGAGGGCTAAATTGCAAATTGTCCTAATTGTGAATCCTTGAATTAAATTATTTCACTGTGTGATTGAATGAGTTATTTTTAGTACACATAGATCAAGAAAAGCGAAATCCAGACTTGGATCGCGGGAAATCGAAAGTCGAAGAGTAATCGACTTATTTCGACAATTCATACTCGAGGTAAGTTCATAAGTAGTAATTTCATTATAATGCTGTTAATTGCATTGCTTTTGAATGAATTAAAATGAATGGGGCCTTAGAAGATTGAAGGGAGATACTCTATCTTGATGTAGATCCTGGCTTCTGAGATGGATCAGTCAACTTTCCCTCGAGTAATTCCCCTACCTTTAGCTCTCCGTCTTGGCAGGAAGGTTGTACCCTTGGTGGGAATAATGCCCCTTGTAGTTGCCTACTAGGTTCTTTATATAGAGTTTGAAGAGTCTTTCTTAGCCCCTAAGTAGCTTTTTCCTTGTGAAATTGAACTCCCTCACGATAGGGACACGCCCGTGTGCCAAGCCCGTAGGTATCGATGCTAAGCCATGTTTAAGCCTATTACATTGGCACGGTAGTGTAGGTTGCCCGTTTTAATCGAGTTTAGGCCATGCTCAAGCCTGTTTATATGGCACGTCTGTGTGACACACCCGTGTGGTGAACTTCCAAGACGTGTTAATTCCTTGCTTTAGCCTATTTTTTCTGTTTTCAGCCCGTTTCTTATTGTTTTCACTCCCCTAAGCTCACCTAAGTATAAAACATGAAATTAAAGGTTTAAGAGCATCAAATTCAATAAATCAAGGAATAATTCATCCATAAATATGCTAAACAGGAGGTAAAAATATGTATAATTTATGGTTTATCAGGTAGAATTAGAGATACTATGATGTGGTTGAGTTAGTAATAGAAAACGAGATTGGGAAAGCTCAGTTGAACCGGAGGAATTAGTTTCAGAAGGTAGTGACATGTCACTAGGACAACGTGTTTAGCTTCGAGCCATGATATCGATACTTCGGGTACGAGAGGCATCTTGATTTCGCTTCGGGCCGTGGTGTAGGTGTTTTGGGAGTAACCTTGATTTGGCTACGGGCCATGGTATAGGTGCTCCAAGATAAGTTACCTTGAGTTGGCCATAAGCCATGGTATAGGTACTTATCAGAGGTTATGTTCGAATGTTCGACTCTTAAGCCGGATGATTCTACGAATGAATTGAGGAAATGCTGAAGGGAGTAGTGGTATGAAATAGAACAGGTATGTTCAATGTTGTTCATTAATGAGATCAAGTTCATAAGTGAAATGATATGAATTGAATCAAAGAGATGTGAATCTCATTAAAATGAGTAACCATGTGGTAAGACAATGATGAAGGTTTATAATGTTTGTTCATGGTTCAAATTGATGGATTGGTAGTTTTGTTGTTCCAATCATATGTTATATATTTGCTTATGACTTACTAAGCTTTAAAATCTTACTTGGTTTGTTTGTTTCTATTTCATTGATCATCGAAGCTACTGAAGGCTTAGGAATCATCGAGGATCTTCATTGCACTATCAAAACTCATTTTGGTACCTTTTGTGTTTATGAATAACTAAGTATGGCATGTATAGGCTAAGGAGGTTTGTTTCTATTTTGACTTGTAAATATGCCATGCTATGTGATTTGGCTAGCTAAGTGTGGGAATGTGTTGTTTTGATATGTGAAAATGATAAATTTAGATATGCCTTAAAATGTATATTTGGCCTAGTTGAATATGGTCATTTTGGTATGAGTAAATGATGAATTTGGTAAGTTTTAGTTATGAATTGAAATTATTCATGATGTGGTATTATAACAAGTGTTATGTAATGGTTTTGGCTTGAGTAGTGAATGATTTAGTTTAGTTAGTGTGCATGAATTGGTTGGTGAAATTCTTGATTACATTGATGAATATTTTGGGTATGTTTTGGTTGTAAATTGTAGGTATAAATGTATTGATTTGGCTTAGGGATGACCCAAAGTTGGGTGGCAAAGTTGGCTTTTCGAATAGCATGTTTTTGTGCACACTAGCAAAGACACAAGCGTGTGTCTCAGCCGTGTGCGACAAACGGTCATAGTACACGGTCGTGTGTCCCCTGGGGTACCTGTTGGATTAAGTTCAGTATACCCTACAGGAATGACACGACCTAGGTACACGGGTGTGTCTAGTGGCTGTGCGTGCAAGACAGTAGCCTCCTTAATTTTCACACTGTCGAGCACACGGGCATATCTTGTGGCCGTGTGAACAAGTCAGTATGTATGCCCTATTTTGCCACATTTTGGACACATGGGCGTGTTTGGTGGTCGTGTGAGGCACACGGCCTGACAACCCGGGCGTATGACCTTAATAGCCTTGAAAATGTTTTAGTTTCGAAAAAATTTTCTAAGTGTTCGGTTTAGTCCCGATCTTCTTCTAGTACATGTTTAAGGTCTTGAAGATATTCATAAGTGACTCTTTGATAATGTATGAATAGGTTATGATGTTAATGAATATGAAATGCCAGTAAAGTTCTGATTTATCTATAATGCTCCTAACCCTAATCCGACGATGGATACGGGTTAGGGGTGTTATATTTTGTTGGTATCAGAGCTATGATTTTATTAATTCTAGGACTAACATAGCGCGTTTGAGTCTAGCTATACATGCTATATTTATAAATTGTGATAGTGTGATGAATCTTGATGATTGAAACATGTTTCCGTATAGTTAATGGATCCCGAAAGAGCCATAGTTAATGATGTAGAAAGCAATGCACTGGCTCCTGCTCAAGGGGCGGTGCCAACTGAATCTAGAATTGCTACGAGTAGCCATGAGGGAGAGGCTAAACAAGCCTTCTTCCAGATGATGAATGAATGCTTCTCAAAATTCGTTCAAACGAATCTGGCTGCAGAACACCCTCCTCCCCCAACTGTTACTCAACAAATTCCCATGATTCCACAACCTGTTGATCCGTTAAGATCAGGTAAGCCACCAGTTGATAAGATACGAAAATTTGAGGTTGAAGAATTTAGGGCTACAGTTGATGATGATGCTGAGAGAGTCGAGTTTTGGCTTGAAAATACGATAAGAGTGTTTGATGAACTTTCCTGTACACCTGACGAATGTATAAAGTGTGTGGTATCTTTACTTCAGGATAATGGATATCATTGATGGAAGACTTTGACATCAGTGGTTCCGAGGGAACGAGTCACCTAGAAATTCTTTCAGATAGAATTTCAGAAAAAGGATATCAGCCAGCGATTTCTTGATTTGAAGCATAAAGAATTTTTGGAACTGAAACAGGGCCAAATGTCGGTGATAGAGTATGAGCGAGAATTCATACGATTGAGCAATGTATGCTCGGGAATATGTTACTACTAAAGAAATCATGTGTAAATAGTTCGTTGATGGATTAAAAGAAGATATAAAGCTTATGGTTAGGATTCTTGTGTTGAAAGAATTCGTTGTGTTAGTCAAGAGGGCTTGTAAAGCTGAAGATCTTAGTAAAGAAAATAAGAAAGCTGATTCTAAGGCCAATGATACGAGAAAAAAATTAATGAGTAAACAACACCAATCTTCTTCAAAGAAATTCAAAGACTCATATGCTCATTCAAATGCTTCAATGGGATTTTCAATTAGAGATCGTTCAAAGCAACAATCAGGTTCAAAGACTCGAGCTACTTTAGTATCAAGTGTTGGTAGTGTTTGGGATAATAAACCTTAGTGTCAACAGTGCGGGAGACGACATTTCGATGAATGTTGGAACAAAAGTAATAAAGCTTGCCATAAGTGTGGATCGTTAGATAATTTTAAACGAGATTTTCCTGAGATGGTTGAGCAAGAAGCAATTCAGAATGTAAGACAAAATACTACTGTGACTAGAGAGAGGCACCTAGAGGTGTCGAGAATGTGAGCAGTAGTCAATAGGCTACGAAATATACGGAAGTGAGGTTAGAGGCCAGAGCACCTGCCAGAGCATATGCTATTTGAGCTCAAGAGGAAGCTATGTCTCTTGATGTTGTTACGGGTACCTTTACTCTTTATGATACTTTTGTGATTGCATTGATAGATACAAGATCTAAGCATTCTTATATATGTATGAATTTGGTATATAGTATGACTTTACCTATAGAGTTTACTGAATTCATAATTAGAGTATCGAAGCCCTTAGGCAAAAGTGTCCTGGTTGATAAAGTATGCAAGAATTGTCCATTAATGATTCAAGATATCTGTTTTCTGGCTGATTTGATGGTATTGCCTTTTGATGAATTCAATATTATTCTTGGAATGGATTGGCTGACTTTGCACGATGCTGTTGTGAACTGTAAACGAAAAGTTATAAATTTGAGATGCAAGAATGATGAAATAGTCCGGGTCCAATCTAGTGATTTGAGTGGATTGCATGCTGTTATATCTGCAATGAAAGCTCAGAAATATATGAATAAAGGCTGTGAAATTTATTTAGCTTATGTGATATATTCTAAAGTGTTTGATAAGAGAATCGAATCAGTGCCTATTGTTTGTGAATTCCCTGACGTATTTCCTGAAGAACTTTCGGGATTACCACTTGTTCAAGAACTCAAGTTTGGCATTGAATTGATGCCGAGAACTACTCTAATTTTGATAGCGCCGTATAGAGTAGCACCGACTGAAGTAAAAGAGTTGAAAGCATAGTTGTAAGAGTTGACGGATAGAGGTTTCGTGAGATCGAGTTTCTCACCTTGGGGTGATCCAATTTTATTTGTGAAAAAAGAAAGATGGAATGATGAGGATGTGTATAGATTACCGTCAGTTGAACAAGGTTACTATAAAGAATAAATATCCTTTACCCACAATTAATGATTTGTTTGATCAGTTGAAAGGGGCTTTTTTGTTTTCAAAGATAGATTTCAGATTTGGATATTGTCAACTACGAGTCAAAGACTCTGATGTACCAAAGTCTGCCTTCTGGACGAGGTATGGCCAACGAGTTTCTCATTATGCCTTTCGAACTAACAAATGCACTTGCTGTTTTTATGGATCTAATGAACAAAATTTTCAGACCGTATTTGGACCAATTTGTGGTTGTGTTTATAGATGACATATTGATATATTCATGTGATGAGGCAAAGCATGTTGAACATCGTTTTGTCAAGGGCTTCTCAATGATTGCAACTCTGATGATGAAACTACTATAGAAAGATGTTAAATTCGAATGGTCAGGGAGGTGTCAAGAGAGTTTTGATCAGCTGAAAGTTTTGTTAACCGAAGCTCTAGTGTTAGTCTAGCTAGAATTGGGTAAAGAATTCGTTCTTTATAGTGATGCATCTTTAAATGGTTTGGGCTGTATTTTGATGCAGGAAGGCAAAGTTATCACTTATGCTTCAAGACAGTTAAAGTCGCACGAACAGAATTATTTGACTCATGATTTAGAATTGACAACTATCATATTCGTGTTAAAAATTTGGCATCACTACTTGTTTGGTGAGAAAAACCACGTTTATTCCAATCATAAAAGCTTAAAGTATTTGATGACCCAGAAATATCTAAATCTGAGACAGAGATGATGGTTAGAGTTGCTAAAAGATTACGAGCTGGTGATTGGTTACCACCCAGGAAAGGCTAATGTGGTTGCCGATGCTTTAAGCCAAAAATCATTGTTTGCTCTTCGTACGTTGAATGCACAAATGTTTATGTCTGATGATGGCATGATTGTAACTGAGATGAAAGCAAGACCGTTATTCATCAAACAGATTTATAAAACTAAGAAGGTTGATAATAAATTGATAGCAAAACAGGCTCAATGCGATTTGAATAAAGATTTAGAGTTTTAGGTTGATGATGAGGGTTGGCTGAGATTCAAAAATCGAATATGTATTCCGAAGAATCTTGAATTGATTCGGATGATTTTGAGTGAAGCTTATGATAGTCGATTATCTATTCACCTAGGAAGTACGAAAATGTATAATGGTTTGAGACAACACTATTGGTGGTACGGTATGAAACGAGACATTTCTGACTTTGTTTCAAAATGTTTAGTATGTCAACAATTTAAAGCTAAACATCAACTTCCATCTGGGTTGCTTTAGCCAATTATGATTCCTGAGTGGAAATGGGACCGAGTTACAATGGATTTTGTTACGGGTTTTTCTTTGACACCGAGTAAGAAAGATGCTATATGGATCGTTCTAGATAGATTAACTAAATCGGCTCATTTCCTCCCTATTCGCATCAATTACTCACTTGAGAAACTTGCAGAGTTGTACATTTCACAAATTGTGAGATTGCACGGGGTACCTATTTCCATCATTTTAGATAGAGATTCGAGATTCACATCACGAATTTGGAAGAAACTGCAGGATGCTTTAGGTACGAAACTTCATTTTAGTAGAGCTTTTCATCCATAGACAGATGGCTAGTCTGAGCGGATTATTTAGATTCTTGAGGATATGTTGAGATGTTGTATTCTCGAGTTTGAAGGTACGTGTGAACGATACTTGCCATTGGTTGAATTTGCTTATAATAATATTTTTCAATCAAGTTTGAAAATGGCACCATACGAGGCTTTTTACGGTCGAAAATGCAGAACGTCGTTATACTGGACTGAGCTCAGCGGGAATAAGATTCACAGGGTCGATTTGATACGAGAAATAGAGCAGAAAGTGGAAGTTATTCGAGAAAGTTTCAAAGTAGCATCAGACCGTCAAAAATTGTATGCGGATTTGAAATAGAAAAACATCTAGTTTGAGATTGGTGATAAAGTCTTTCTGAAAGTGTCGCCGTGAAAGAAAATGTTACGGTTTGGTCGAAAAGGCAATTTAAGTCTAAGATTCATCGGACCATATAAGATTATAGAATGTATCTGACCGGTTGCTTATAAATTGATGTTGCCACCTGAGCTAGAAAAAATTCATAATGTATTTCAAGTCTCGATGTTATGGAGATACAGATCAGATCCTACGCATGTGATTTTTCCTACGAACAGCCTGATCTTTATTATAGTGAGGAACCGATTCATATTTTAGCTCGTGAGATCAAAGAATTGAGAAATAAGAAAATTTCTTTAGTAAGGTGTTGTGGCACAAACACGGGGTTGAAGAGGCTACATGGGAGCCTAAAGACGTCATAAGACGATAGTATTCGGATGTATTTGATGGTAAGATTTTCGGGGATGAAAATCCCTAAGGGGGGAGAGTTGTAACAGCCCGATTTAGACCTTAGCCAAAATAGTGCTTTTGGGACCACATATCTGAGTCAGAAAAATATTTTTATCATTATTTTCTGTATTGATTATATGTGTATTGGCATGTGCAAAAGTATCGTATGAAAAATTAGATGTTTGTGTGCTTAATTATGAAAAAGGATTAAATTACATAGATATTAAAAGTGGCATCTCATTTGATTAATGCATTAAATTGATTTGGCTTTTGTGTATGGTGGCCTTCAATGGTAATTTAACCATTTTATAAGGTAGTAGACATTTATATCCTTAATGCATGTATATTATATGGTTTTTATTAATGGCTATTTTAGTAATTAAATTATTAACATGTTTAAAATAAAACAAAAGCATAAAATTGGTCTTTTATTTATTCATTTGGTCGAGTATTCAAAGAAAAAGAAAAGAAAGAATATAAGCTAGGGTTCTGCTAGTTTTTAGCTTGATTGAGGTATGTTTTCACTTCAGTTTTCGATGATTTTTATGTTTTTGAGACTATTGCTTAGTTTACTAAAAAGCCCATGTCTCAATTTCTATTTTTTTATGAAGATTTTAGGATGAGCCATTGATGAAATGGTGAGCTTTGTGATGATTTCTGGTGTGTTAAATGAAAAATATGAATTGAGTTGATGTATTTGTATAGAATTTTTGATGAAATTAGCTAATTTGGGCTAAATTGTGAAAATGATTATATAGAGGGACTAAAATGTGAAATAGATGAATTATGTGGGCTTGATTGAACTATAGGAAAGTTCGGCTAGACTTTGTATAAAGAAATTTATGTATTTGATGAATTTATCAAATAAGGACTTAAATGTCAAAATGTGGAAATGTGAGGGCTAAATTGCAAATTGCCCTAATTGTGAATCCTTGAATTGAATTATTTTAGTGTGTTATTGAATGAGTTATTTTTAATACATATAGATCAAGAAAAGCAAAATCCAGACTTGGATCATGGGAAATCGAAAGTCGACGAATAATCGACTTATTTCGACAATTCACACTCGAGGTAAGTTCATAAGTAGTAATTTCATTATAATGCTGTTAATTGTATTGCTTTTGAATGAATTGAAATGAATGGGGCCACAAAATGGGTAGAATTAGAGATACTATGATGTGGTTGAGTTAGTAATAGAAAACGAGATTGAGAAAGCACAGTTGAACCGTAGGAATTACTTTAAGAAGGTAGTGACATGTCACTAGGATAAGGTGTTTGGTTTTGGGCCATGATATCGGCACTTCAGGTGCGAGAAACATTTTGATTTGGCTTCGGGCCATGGTATTGATGTTTCGGAAGTAACCTTGATTTGGCTACGGGCCATGGTATAGGTACTTATCAGAGGTTATGTTCAAATGTTTGACTCTTAAGCCTGATGATTCTACGAATGAATTGAGGAAACGCTTAAGGGAGTAGTGGTATGAAATAGAACAAGTATGTTCAATGTTGTTCATTGATGAGATAAAGTTCATCAGTGAAATGATATGAATTGAATCAAAGATATGTGAATCTCATTAAAATGAGTCACCATGTGGTAGGACATTGATGAAGGTTTATAATATTTGTTCATGGTTCAAATTGATGGATTGGTAGTTTTATTGTTACAATCATATGTTATATTACTTGCTTATGACTTACTAAGCTTTAAAAGCTTACATGGTTTGTTTATTTCTATTTCACAGATCATTCAAGCTACTGAAGGCTCGGGAATCGTTGAGGATCTTCATCGCACTATCAGAACTCATTTTGGTACCTTTTGTGTTTATGAATAACTAAGTATGGCATGTATAGGCTAAGGAGGTTTGTTTATATTTTGACTTGTAAATATGCTATGCTATGTGATTTGGCTAGCTAAGTGTGGGAATGTGTTGTTTTGATATGTGAAAATAATGAAATTTAGATATGCCTTAAAATGCATATTTGGCCTAGTTGAATATGGTCGTTTTGGTATGATTAAATGATGAATGTGGTAAGTTTTAGTTATGAATTGAAATGATTCATGATGTGGTATTATAACAAGTGTTATGTAATGGTTTTGGCTTGAGTAGTGAATGATTTAGTTTAGTTAATGTGCATGAATTGGTTGGTGAAATTCTTGATTACATTAACGAATATTTTGGGTATGTTTTGGTTGTAAATTTTTGGTATAAATGTATTGATTTGGCTTGTAGGGATGACCTAAAGTTGTGTGGCAAAGTTGGCTTTTCGAATGGCCTATTTTTGTCCACACGGGTAGAGACACGGGCATGTGTCTCAGCCATGTGTGACAAACGGTCATAGTACACGGCCATGTGTCCCCTGGGTACTCGTTGGATTAAGCCGATATACCCTACAGGAATGCAACAGCCTAGGCACAGGGGAGTGTCTAGTGGCTATGGGTGCAAGAGATTAGCCTCCCTAATTTTCACACGGTCGTGCACAAGGGCATGTCTTGTGGCCGTGTGAACAAGTCAATATGTTTGCCCTGTTTTGCCACGACCTGGACTCATGGATGTGTCTGGTTTTCATGTGAGATGCATGGCCTGACCACACGGGCGTGTGACCGCTGTAGCATTGAAAATGTTTTAGTTTTTGAAAAATTTTCTAAGTGCTCGGTTTAGTCTCGATCTTCTTCTAGTACATGTTTAAGGTCTTAAAGATCTTTATAAGTGACTTTTTGATAATGTATGAATAAATTATGATGTTAATGAATGTGAAATGCCGGTAAAGTACTGATTTGTCTGGTAATGCTCCTAACCCTAGTCCGGCGATGGATGCGGATTAGGGGTCTTACACTAAATACCCAAAACCGAAACCGCACGAAGAATACTACTCCCAAGCTCCCAAATTGTTGAAAATGCACATACAAAGGGACCCCTAGCCAAATTCACCTACTCAAGATACCCAATTCGGCTACAACTCCCCTCACACTTCAAATTCCTAATTTTCCTCCACAAATCCCGCCATGACCTGCTCCTTGATATCCTTCACAACTAACTCCAAGACCAGTTCAAACTCTTACCCAACGAAGTTCGAATTCACTTCCAACAGTTGCCGTCCCATGAAGCAAAATAATTATCCCTTATCTGTGACAGCCTTAAAATGACCCTAGTCGGAATGTGGTTTCGGGACCACAAAACCGAGGCATAAAATATATTTAATGTTCATTTAGATGCCTATAATATGTGTTAATTCATGTGTGACATGTTTGGTGTGCCAATTTAGAGTTATAAATTTGAATTTCATTAAAAAGGACTTAGTTGTGAACTTTGAAGGTAAACTAGCTAGATGTGTGATGACTAATAAATGCATGCATGCAAAATAGGGGACTTGCATGTCAAATTACCCACTTTTATGATAGTGGATGGTAATGATGACCTAGTTTGTCATTTTGTATTTTGTTTGTGGCTAATTAATAATAATAGAAATAAAAAAAAAGGGAAATTAGTTGTCATAAAATTTAATTAATACAACAAATAAAATAAGGATTGTTGAAAAAAAAAAAAGAGTTCATCTTCTTCTCTTCACCATAGCCGAACCTCAAGTGAAGGAGAGTGGAAATTCTTCCTAGTTGATTTGGTCACCACTTAGGCAAATTGGAGGTATGTTCATGATTTTTGCTTTTGAAATTTGGTGAAATAAAGATGGATGCTAAGTTATTTGCTTTGTTTTGAATGAAATTTGAGTTGGTTGTGCCATGGGGAAAATCGGCCATGGTGCATGTCTTCTTGGGTGATGTTTTGTTAGATTTTCCTTGTTTTGAAGGTGATTTGTAAGGGAATTTGAGCTTCATAACATAAAATCCTTGTGTGATAGACAAGATGTGATGTTCGGCCATGTGAGTAAAGGTGGAGAAATTGTGCTTTCCCTAATGCTTGTGTTTAATAATGGAATATGGGTGCTGTTTGAGCTTGTCTTAGGGTCCTCTCCTTTGTTTAAGGTGAAAAATTTCTTGAGCCTTGAGGATGAGAGCATTCGGCCTTGTCAAGTTGTGGTTAGGGAGTTTTGTTTTGCATTTAAGAGCTTGTTAAAGCTTGTTAATAGACTCTATGATGTTAAAATTCATAAGAGTTGGATTTGTGAGTTCAAATTAGTAAGATTAAAATTTTAGAGAGGATTAAAGCCTAAGGGACCTTCGGTTCTTTGAATGATTGAGTTGCTGTGCTTTTGATTGTATTTTGATCTTGAATTTGATAAATTGATTATGCAAATTGTGACACATATTTTGTAAAATGAGCTTGATGAACATTGCTCATAATTTCACTAAGTATTCGGCTATGGGAAAGATTGTACATGAACTTAGTATATGTTAATTTGATTGATTTGGATGTGATGGATTGAATAAAGGACCATGCTTGGATATGGCCGAATGGCCTTAGTGTGTATGCATTAGAAAGAGTAATAAAACTAATTGGTCAATTTATGCTTGTGGGAGCTTCTTGGTTAAAGAAATGACCTATTCGGCCATGTGCTTACAATCTTCGATGTTTGTTTTGATAATTGGTGTCTTAAGAGTGGTATAATGGTTAAAATGAACATGAAATATGTACATTGTGTTAAGGTCAATGACTACTCTAAATGGTGCCTTAGGAATTGCTATGTTTTAAGCATGTGCATAAGAACACTAAAGAGTGAATTTGGTATAAAATCTGCTTGGTACAGCAGCAGTAACGTGTTTTGGAAAAATCATCATAAATTGTACGAGTTGAATTAGAGGCTGAATAAATTGTGTAATTGAAGCTTAATGAGTCTAGTTTCTTATAAAATAAACTTTGCAAGAAAAGGAATTTTTGATAAATAGATTTTTAGAGTAGAGTGAGACAGTGTCAGATTGACTTTGAAGTCCCCTGCTCTGTTTTTGGAAAATCACTATAAATGGTATAAAAATTGTTATGAGACAAAATTTATATGCTTAGACTCCTTAATGAGTCTAGTTTCGAATGAAATAAGTAAGGACATATTTGGAATTCTGTACAAGGAGAAATTTGGTTCGTAGTATAGAGTGGTCAGTTTACTCAAACAGTGAAATAGGGAAACTTTGAGAAAATTCTGGTATTGATTGGCCAAACCAAAAATTATGAAATTTTTATGGATGGAAGATAAATGAGTCTATTTTCATACAAAATTTACGGCACTTCAATTGGAGTTTCGTAACTCCAGTTATGAGTAAATTATTGAATGCTGCTCAGAAAATCAGCTTGTTGAGACTTATGATATGTATGTGAAATGATCGAATGTGTGTATGTGTTTGCAATGAGAAAAATATGCATGTATTATTTGACTATAAGTGAAAATGATCCATTGAGATGCTTGAATAAGGATTAATAAAAATTAAATGTTTTATTTAGCTCAAGAGCATAGAGGGACGAGTTCGGATAAAGGGAAGGCCAAAGTGGTCGAATAGCCAACTCGTAAATTATCGGGGAAGTTCAAGGTAAGATTTGAGTAATCGAATTTGGTATTTAAGTTAAAATGCCATGATATACATGCTGATATTTGAACGATGTTCCATTGAGAAAGAAGCCTTATTCATGTTTGTTATATGGCCGAATGGCTCATAGAGAAAAGGACCGAAATTGAGCTTTGAAATGCATTTGCCTATGTATGTTTGATCATTGGGCCGAAAGTTTAGAAAAGAAGAGTATATGTGTATAAGTTTGAATTATATGTATAATTATGATATAAGGTCGAGAAGCATGTTACATGTTGGTATGCACATGAATTGATTGAATTGCAAATGAAATCTTGCTATGTGAAACTTGGCTACATGTGAATATATATGTGTATGAGAATTTGTAATGTGAATCCGGGGTTAATTCCCGCCGACTATATGTGGAGACTATGTCCGGGTTAAGACCCGAAGGCTATATGCAGAGATGATGTCCGGGTTAAGACCCGAAGGCTATATGCGGAGATTATATCCAGGGAAAAGACCCGACGGCTATGTATAGAAATTACCCGAGATAGAGATCTCGAAGATGATGCGAGAAAAACCTAAGATTACTGGTCTCCAAGGTAACGAACGCTAATGAATTGCGCTGAAAGTGTTAAGTTATACAGGTATGTACCTTTGGCTTACATGCTAGCTGGATTTTTGGGCCAAATATTAAGGCCGTTATATGATTTCATATGTGTTTATGAAATGAGATTATTAATATAGTCTAAGTACAATTGGCCTATGTGAAATGTTATGTGAATTAATGAGACATGTATATGTTTACGTGAACTTACTACGAGTGAAAGCCCTCCATTTTCATATGTAATGTGAATGTATATGTTGGAAAAAGGGTGACTTACCCAAAGGAAGAGGGAAACATAGTTACGAATAACTATTTTAGGATTGAATGCTTTATCTGTGACACCGCTTAAAACTTACTAAGCATTGTAATGCTTACTCCGTTTGCCTTGTTTCCTCTGTTTTATAGATCTCATTTGGAAGCTACGGACTCGGGGATTGAAGCCTTAATCACCAACACTATCGCTGTTATTTTGGTACTTTTGATGGTTATTTTGGGTCAATGGCATGTATAGGCTATTTTCCTTCGGTTGAATCAAACTTCATTTTGAGTTGTAAATATTTCTAGCCATGCGAAAATGGCTTGCTTAGTCTTTAAGTTTGATTATATGTGTTGAAATGATTCTCGTACGATTCGATGTTGTGGCATGATATTTAGTTAGTACCCAATATGCAATGACTTTTCTTCTATGATGTTTGGTAATTAAATTGTTCGATTTAGCCATTTTGTTAGTAGCCACAAGGTAGAGATTTGCTAACTTGCTTATAGAATGATTTTAATGAGTTATAATGTTCTGCCGAACCGACCTATAAGTTTCATATTCAACTTTAGAACTCAATGAACTCACGTCTAGCTTTGTATCTACGAACCTCGGTAGGATGTATCTAGTTAAGTAATGCGTTAATACCCTATTCCGGCGACGGACGGGGGTGTAGGGTGTTACATTTTTATTGGTATCAGAGCTACGGTTTAGTCGATTCTCGGACTAACGTAGCGTGTGTGAGTATAGCTATACATGCCATTTTGTGAAAATGCGATAGTGTGGTGATTTTTGACATTTGAAATGTGTTTTTCGTATAGTAATGGATTCCGATCCCGATCGAGCCGTAGCGGAAGATATTGAGAGTGTAGCGGCTGCTCCCGCGCAAGGGACCGCGCCGACCGACTCTCAGCCGAATGCCAGTCGTCGAGATGATGACATGAGGCAGAATTTGTATGCAATGATGAGTGATTGGTTCACTCAATTCCTATGAAATAATCCGGCTGTTCCATAACCTCCTCCCCCGAATAACCCACTTCCGACCCCTGTGGCTCCTCCTGAGGCCGACCCTGTGAGGTCGAGTAAACCCCCAGTCGATAAAATTAGAAAATATGGGGCTGAAGAGTTCCGGGCTACAGTTGATGACGATGCTGAGCGGGCCGAGTTTTGGCTCGATAATGTAATCCGTGTGTTTGATGAGTTGTCATGTACGCCCGAAGAGTGCTTGAAGTGTGCCGTATCTCTGCTGCGTGATTCTGCCTACTATTGGTGGAACACATTGGTTTCGGTGGTGCCGAGAGAGTGAGTTAGTTGGGAGTTTTTGCAAGTTGAGTTCCGAAAGAAGTATATCAGCCAAAGGTTTATCGATCAAAAACGGAAGGAATTCCTCGAGCTTAAACAAGGCCGAATGTCAGTAACCGAATATGAGAGGGAATTCATACGGCTCAGCCGATATGCTCGCGAGTGCATAGCATCCGAAGCTATTATGTGTAAACGCTTCGAGGACGGGTTAAATGAAGACATCAAACTACTGGTGGGCATTTTGGAAATACAAGAGTTTGTTGTTCTTGTCGAGCGAGCCTGTAAGGCCGAAGAGCTTAGAAATGAGAAAAGAAAAGCTGATAGCGGGGCCAAGGAGTTCCGTAAGAGATTTTCGGGGAAGTCTACTCAAGGATCATCAAAGAAATTTCGAGGTGAATCGGACCGATCAAGGGCCACTTCGGGTTTTTCTAGACGAGACCGTGATCGACCCCCTATGAGTTCACGTGCTACTTCTGCTGCTAGTGTTGGGAACGACCGTCGAGATAGAGCCGAGTGCAAGTATTGTGGAAAATGGCATTCGGGGAGCTGTAGATTTCGTGATCGCTCTTGTTATAAATGCGGGTCGGCTGATCACTTTATAAGAGATTGCCCTAGATGGTCCGAACAAAATGTGAATCCGAGTGGAAAATCGAATACTACTTCAGCTCGAGGGAGGCCACCTAGAAATTCGGGGAATGCTAGCGGTAGTCAGAGAAGGTTTAAAGATGCTACGACAAGATCCGAGGCTCATACTCCTGCTAGGGCTTACGCAATTCGCGCACGAGAGGATGCCTCTTCACCCGATGTTATCACTGGTACTTTTACTCTCTTTGATACTGATGTAATTGCTTTGATTGACCCTGGTTCAACTCATTCATATGTATGTGAAACTTTGGCATCCAGTAAGACTCTCCCTATTGAGTCTACTGAGTTTGTGATTAGAGTGTCCAATCCCTTGGGTCGTTGTGTGTTAGTCGATAGAGTGTGTAAGAAATGTCCCCTTATGATTCGAAATTCATGTTTTCCGGCCGATTTGATGCTTTTGCCATTCGACGAATTCGACGTTATTCTCGGAATGGATTGGTTGACTGTGCATGACGCGGTAGTGAATTGCAAGCGAAAGACTATTGATTTGTGACGTTCGAATAATGAGATAATTCGTGTTGAATCGCCTGATCTAAACGGGCTACCGGCAGTAATATCTTCAATTATGGCTAGAAAGTTTATGAAGAAGGGTTGCGAGGCTTATCTTGCTTATGTTTTGGATAGCAAAATATCCGAACTAAAACTTGAGACAGTACCTGTGGTTTGTGAATATCCGGATGTATTTCCAGAAGAATTACCTGGGTTACCGCCTGTTAGAGAAGTTGAGTTCGGCATTGAGCTAGTTCCGGGTACAACTCCAATTTCAATTGCTCCATATCGTATGGCTCCGACGGAGTTGAAAGAGCTGAAATCCCAGTTGCAAGAGTTGACCGATAGAGGTTTCGCAAGACCGAGCTTTTCTCCCTGGGGTGCACCAGTCTTGTTCGTGAAAAAGAAGGACGGGACTTTGAGAATGTGTGTCGACTATCGGCAGTTGAACAAGGTGACTATAAAGAATAAGTATCCGTTGCCTCGTATCGACGACTTATTCGATCAGCTAAAGGGAGCCTCAGTGTTTTCAAAGATTGACTTACGATCCGGTTATTATCAGTTGCGAGTTCGAGACTCAGATTTGCCTAAGACTGCCTTCAGAACGAGGTACGGACACTATGAATTTTTAGTGATGCCGTTTGGGCTGACTAATGCCCCCGCTGTTTTCATGGATTTGATGAATCGAGTGTTTAAGCAGTGCCTAGATCAATTTGTAGTCGTATTTATCGATGACATTTTGGTTTACTCTCGCGATGGGATCGAGCATGCCAAGCATTTAAGGCTTGTGCTACGGGTTTTACGTGATAACCAGTTGTACGCAAAATTCAGCAAGTGTGAGTTCTGGTTGCGCGAGGTCGGATTTCTGGGACACATTGTATCTGCTGCGGGTATCCGAGTTGATCCGAATAAAATCGCTGCTATCCTCGATTGGAAGCCTCCTAAAAATGTCTCGAAAGTCCGAAGCTTTTTAGGACTTGCCGGATACTACCGACGGTTTGTGAAGGACTTTTCGATGATCTCAACCCCGTTGACGAAGCTATTGCAGAAGGATGTTAAATTCGAATGGTCCGAGAAGTGCCAAAAGAGTTTCGACCATTTGAAAGCCCTATTGACGGAAGCTCCAGTCTTAGTTCAGCCTGAATCCGGTAAAGAGTTTGTAGTATATAGTGATGCATCCTTGAATGGCTTGGGGTGTGTTTTGATGCAAGAAGGCAAAGTTGTTGCTTATGCTTCGAGGCAATTAAAGCCTCATGAGAAAAATTATCCGACTCACGATCTCGAATTATCTGCTATTGTTTTTGCTTTGAAGATTTGGCGTCACTACCTTTTTGGTGAGAAATGTCATGTCTTTTCCGACCATAAAAGCCTCAAATACTTGATGACGCAAAGAGATTTGAATCTGAGGCAAAGACGTTGGCTTGAATTGCTAAAGGATTACGAGCTTGTCATTGACTATCATCCGGGGAAGGCGAATGTAGTTGCTGATGCTCTTAGCCGAAAATCATTGTTTGTTTTACGAGCCATGAATGCGCAATTATCGGTATCTGATGATGGGGTGATGATAGCGGAATTAAAAGCCGAACCGATATTTCTCCGACAAGTTTGTGAAGCTCAGAAAGTGGATGACGACTTAATTGCCAAGCGAGCTCGATACGATGTAAGTACGGATCCTGAGTTTCAAGTTGACGACAATGATTGTTTGAGGTTTCGAGGCCGAGTATGTATTCCGAGAAGTTCAGAGTTGATTTCGATGATTTTAAATGAAGCTCATAATAGTCGAATGTCGGTTCATCCGGGAAGCACTAAAATGTACAATGATTTGAAACGTCAATATTGGTGGCATGGTATGAAACGAGATATCTCAAATTTTGTGTCGAAGTGTCTGATATGCCAACAAGTAAAAGCGGAACATCAGGTGCCTACGGGTTTGTTGCAACCAATTTTGATCCCCGAATGGAAATGGGATAGAGTCACGATGGATTTCGTATCTGGGCTACCGTTGACATCGAGCAAGAAAGATGCGATTTGGGTTGTCGTAGACCGATTAACTAAATCCGCTCACTTTATACCTGTGCGTACGGATTACTCACTTGATAAGCTAGCGGAGTTGTATGTTTCTCAGATCGTCAGATTGCACGGGGTCCCTATCTCTATCGTGTCGGATAGAGACCCGAGATTTACATCGCGGTTTTGGAAGAAACTACAAGATTCATTGGGTACTAAGCTACATTTTAGTACCGCGTTCCATCCTCAGACAGACGGTCAATCGGAACGAGTAATTCAGATACTCGAGGATATGTTGAGATGTTGTGTCCTTGAATTTAGTGGTTCGTGGGAACGGTATTTGCCTTTGATTGAATTCGCATACAACAACAGTTTTCAATCGAGCATTAAGATGGCACCTTACGAGGCTTTGTACGGTCGCAAATGCCGTACACCGTTGTTTTGGACCGAGCTCAGTGAAAGTAAGATCTTTGGAGTCGATTTAATTAGAGATGCCGAGCAGAAAGTAAAAGTGATTCGAGATAGCCTTAAGGCAGCTTCAGATCATCAAAAGTCTTACGCGGATATAAAGCGGAAAGATATCGAGTACCAGGTCGGAGACAAAGTATTTCTTAAAGTGTCACCTTGGAAAAAGGTGCTCAGATTCGGCCGTAAGGGCAAATTGAGTCCGAGGTTCATCGGACCATATGAAATATCTGAACGGATTGGACCGGTAGCATATCGACTGATTTTGCCTCCCGAACTTGAAAAGATTCACAACGTTTTTCATGTTTCGATGCTCCGACGATATAGATCCGACCCTTCACATGTGATTAATCCGTCTGACATTGAGATTCGATCCGATATGAGTTACGAGGAGGAACCAATTCGTATTTTGGCGCACGAGGTTAAAGAGTTGCGGAATAAGAGGATTTCGTTAGTGAAAGTGTTATGGGTCAAACACGGGGTCGAAGAAGCTACTTGGGAGCTTGAGGATTCAATAAGAGAACGTTACCCAAACTTATTTTTTCGGTAAGAATTTTCGGGGACGAAAATTTCTTTAGTGGGGGAGAGTTGTGACAGCCTTAAAATGACCCTAGTCAGAATGTGGTTTCGGGACCACAAAACCGAGGCATAAAATATATTTAATGTTCATTTAGATGCCTATAATATGTGTTAATTCATGTGTGACATGTTTGGTGTGCCAATTTAGAGTTATAAATTTGAATTTCATTAAAAAGGACTTAGTTGTGAACTTTGAAGGTAAACTAGCTAGATGTGTGATGACTAATAAATGCATGCATGCAAAATAGGGGACTTGCATGTCAAATTACCCACTTTTATGATAGTGGATGGTAATGATGACCTAGTTTGTCATTTTGTATTTTGTTTGTGGCTAATTAATAATAATAGAAATAAAAAAAAGGGAAATTAGTTGTCATAAAATTTAATTAATACAACAAATAAAATAAGGATTGTTGAAAAAAAAAAAGAGTTCATCTTCTTCTCTTCACCATAGCCGAACCTCAAGTGAAGGAGAGTGGAAATTCTTCCTAGTTGATTTGGTCACCACTTAGGCAAATTGGAGGTATGTTCATGATTTTTGCTTTTGAAATTTGGTGAAATAAAGATGGATGCTAAGTTATTTGCTTTGTTTTGAATGAAATTTGAGTTGGTTGTGCCATGGGGAAAATCGGCCATGGTGCATGTCTTCTTGGGTGATGTTTTGTTAGATTTTCCTTGTTTTGAAGGTGATTTCTAAGGGAATTTGAGCTTCATAACATAAAATCCTTGTGTGATAGACAAGATGTGATGTTCGGCCATGTGAGTAAAGGTGGAGAAATTGTGCTTTCCCTAATGCTTGTGTTTAATAATGGAATATGGGTGTTGTTTGAGCTTGTCTTAGGGTTCTCTCCTTTGTTTAAAGTGAAAAATTTCTTGAGCCTTGAGGATGAGGGCATTCGGCCTTGTCAAGTTGTGGTTAGGGAGTTTTGTTTTGCATTTAAGAGCTTGTTAAAGCTTGTTAATAGACTCTATGATGTTAAAATTCATAAGAGTTGGATTTGTGAGTTCAAATTAGTAAGATTAAAATTTTAGAGAGGATTAAAGCCTAAGGGACCTTCGGTTCTTTGAATGATTGAGTTGCTGTGCTTTTGATTGTATTTTGATCTTGAATTTGATAAATTGATTATGCAAATTGTGACACATATTTTGTAAACTGAGCTTGATGAACATTGCTCATAATTTCACTAAGTATTCGGCTATGGGAAAGATTGTACATGAACTTAGTATATGTTAATTTGATTGATTTGGATGTGATGGATTGAATAAAGGACCATGCTTGGATATGGCCGAATGGCCTTAGTGTGTATGCATTAGAAAGAGTAATAAAACTAATTGGTCAATTTATGCTTGTGGGAGCTTCTTGGTTAAAGAAATGACCTATTCGGCCATGTGCTTACAATCTTCGATGTTTGTTTTGATAATTGGTGTCTTAAGAGTGGTATAATGGTTAAAATGAACATGAAATATGTACATTGTGTTAAGGTCAATGACTACTCTAAATGGTGCCTTAGGAATTGCTATGTTTTAAGCATGTGCATAAGAACACTAAAGAGTGAATTTGGTATAAAATCTGCTTGGTACAGCAGCAGTAACGTGTTTTGGAAAAATCACCATAAATTGTACGAGTTGAATTAGAGGCTGAATAAATTGTGTAATTGAAGCTTAATGAGTCTAGTTTCTTATAAAATAAACTTTTCAAGAAAAGGAATTTTTGATAAATAGATTTTTAGAGTAGAGTGAGACAGTGTCAGATTGACTTTGAAGTCCCCTGCTCTGTTTTTGGAAAATCACTATAAATGGTATAAAAATTGTTATGAGACAAAATTTATATGCTTAGACTCCTTAATGAGTCTAGGTTCGAATGAAATAAGTAAGGACATATTTGGAATTCTGTACAAGGAGAAATTTGGTTCGTAGTATAGAGTGGTCAGTTTACTCAAACAGTGAAATAGGGAAACTTTGAGAAAATTCTGGTATTGATTGGCCAAACCAAAAAATATGAAATTTTTATGGATGGAAGATAAATGAGTTTATTTTCATACAAAATTTACGGCACTTCAATTGGAGTTTCGTAACTCCAGTTATGAGTAAATTATTGAATACTGCTCAGAAAATCAGCTTGTTGAGACTTATGATATGTATGTGAAATGATCGAATGTGTGTATGTGTTTGCAATGAGAAAAATATGCATGTATTATTTGACTATAAGTGAAAATGATCCATTGAGATGCTTGAATAAGGATTAATAAAAATTAAATGTTTTATTTAGCTCAAGAGCATAGAGGGACGAGTTCGGATAAAGGGAAGGCCAAAGTGGTCGAATAGCCAACTCGTAAATTATCGGGGAAGTTCAAGGTAAGTTTTGAGTAATCGAATTTGGTATTTAAGTTAAAATGCCATGATATACATGCTGATATTTGAACGATGTTCCATTGAGAAAGAAGCCTTATTCATGTTTGTTATATGGCCGAATGGCTCATAGAGAAAAGGACCGAAATTGAGCTTTGAAATGCATTTGCCTATGTATGTTTGATCATTGGGCCGAAAGTTTAGAAAAGAAGAGTATATGTGTATAAGTTTGAATTATATGTATAATTATGATATAAGGTCGAGAAGCATGTTACATGTTGGTATGCACATGAATTGATTGAATTGCAAATGAAATCTTGCTATGTGAAACTTGGCTACATGTGAATATATATGTGTATGAGAATTTGTAATGTGAATCCGGGGTTAATTCCCGCCGACTATATGTGGAGACTATGTCCGGGTTAAGACCCGAAGGCTATATGCAGAGATGATGTCCGGGTTAAGACCCGAAGGCTATATGCGGAGATTATATCCGGGGAAAAGACCCGACGGCTATGTATAGAAATTACCCGAGATAGAGATCTCGAAGATGATGCGAGAAAAACCTAAGATTACTGGTCTTCAAGGTAACGAACGCTAATGAATTGCGCTGAAAGTGTTAAGTTATACAGGTATGTACCTTTGGCTTACATGCTAGCTGGATTTTTGGGCCAAATATTAAGGCCGTTATATGATTTCATATGTGTTTATGAAATGAGATTATTAATATAGTCTAAGTACAATTGGCCTATGTGAAATGTTATGTGAATTAATGAGACATGTATATGTTTACGTGAACTTACTACGAGTGAAAGCCCTCCATTTTCATATGTAATGTGAATGTATATGTTGGAAAAAGGGTGACTTACCCAAAGGAAGAGGGAAACATAGTTACGAATAACTATTTTAGGATTGAATGCTTTATCTGTGACACCGCTTAAAACTTACTAAGCATTGTAATGCTTACTCCGTTTGCCTTGTTTCCTCTGTTTTATAGATCTCATTTGGAAGCTACGGACTCGGGGATTGAAGCCTTAATCACCAACACTATCGCTGTTATTTTGGTACTTTTGATGGTTATTTTGGGTCAATGGCATGTATAGGCTATTTTCCTTCGGTTGAATCAAACTTCATTTTGAGTTGTAAATATTTCTAGCCATGCGAAAATGGCTTGCTTAGTCTTTAAGTTTGATTATATGTGTTGAAATGATTCTCGTACGATTCGATGTTGTGGCATGATATTTAGTTAGTACCCAATATGCAATGACTTTTCTTCTATGATGTTTGGTAGTTAAATTGTTCGATTTAGCCATTTTGTTAGTAGCCACAAGGTAGAGATTTGCTAACTTGCTTATAGAATGATTTTAATGAGTTATAATGTTCTGCCGAACCGACCTATAAGTTTCATATTCAACTTTAGAACTCAATGAACTCACGTCTAGCTTTGTATCTACGAACCTCGGTAGGATGTATCTAGTTAAGTAATGCCTTAATACCCTATTCCGGCGACGGACGGTGGTGTAGGGTGTTACATTATCTGCCATGGGATTCAAACCCAAGCCCTCTCAATTTCCAAGTCACGCCACTTGCCACCAAGCCACAAGGCTTTTTGTGACAAAAGTCATGTGCAATTATTTATAAAGCCTATGTGCCAGTGTCCAGATTCCCTTAAGAACAAAAATTAAAAAATTTTACCAAAGCCAAGGCATGAACATAGGCTTCTCAAACATTCCCAAACACTTCTAAATCACTTAACCATTGAAGCAGACATACATTTATGTCAAATCATTCAAAATTAAAACCCCTATATTTTTGGGGCGTTACAACTCTACCTCCCTTAAAGAAATTTTGACCTCGAAATTTACCTGATCAGAGAAGGTGAGGGTATTGATGTCGCATCGCCTCTTCTAGTTCCCACATGGCTTCTTCTGAACCGTGATTATGCTAAAGCACTTTGACCAGTAGGACAAAATTCTTCCTCAGTACCTTAACATCACGATCTATTATTTGTACTGGTTCTTCCTTGAAGGTCAGATCAGGCATAACGTCGATCTCCTCAACCAGCACTATGTGAGAGGGATCAAAGCGGTATCACCTCAGCATGGAGACGTAGAACACGTTATGAATCCAGTCTAATTCTGGAGGCAACCCGAGTTGATAGGCAACTGGTCCCACAGCTTTAGTACTCGGTAAGGTCCAATAAATCTTAGGCTCAGCTTACCCTTCAGTCCAAATCTCAGAATTTTCTTCCATGGTGAGACCTTCAGAAAGACATAATCCCCCACAGAGTACTCAATCTCCTTACGCTTCATGTCTGCATAAAACTTCTGCCTATTGATGCTTCTTTTAACTGATCTCAAATCAACTTCACTTTTTCCTCGATATTCGAAACTAACTCTGGCCCCAAAACTCACCGCTCCCCTAACTCAGTCCAACAAGTAGGAGTACGACACCTACAACCATTGTAACATCCCAAAATAAGGCCTAATCGGAATAGTGGTTTCGTAACCACATATCCGAGATAGAAATAATTATTTTATAATTATTTTGAGGTCTATATTATGACTGCATGACGGTGTGAAAATTTCTTGAAGAAATTCTATGCGTAAAGTGCTTAATTTAAAATTAGGGACTAAATCGAATAAGTTGCAAAACTTGCATTCTAGAAGTTTCTAGTATGAAACTGTTTTGACATATTAATTAGGAGGTCTTAAATAGTAATTTGGCCAATTATAAGTTCATGGACAAAATTTGGACATGGATGGAATTTTTGAAAGTTTAGTAAGGAGGGGAATTTTGGTCATTTGGATATTAACATGAAATAAAAAGGGAAAAATAACACAAAATTGATCATCTTCTTCATTACCACGAAATTTCAAGGGTTCTCCATAGCTAGGGTTTGTTTCAAGCTTCCAAGCTCCATAGTAAGTGATTCCAAGCCCCGTTTTTAATGTTCTTTACGTTTTCGTAGTCCCGGTAGCTCGATAAAGCTTATGTTAGCAATATTTTAAGTTAGGGTTCATATTCGGAAAAATACCCATAGGTGAAATTTGTGTATTTTGATGTTTTATGATAGAATATGAGGTTTTAAATTGTGCTAGACAACTTGAGCTACTCGGTTTTAGGTAAAAACGAGTAAAAGGGCTTAATTGGTAAAAATACCTATTGTACATAAGTGTATGTTATAGTGGAATTTGAAGATGATGTTGGTAAATAAATGATCAGCATGTCTTAAAATACAAGAATTTGTGATAAGTTTTGATTTTCGAGTCTTGGGGAAAAAGTGTAAATATGCAAAAGTTTAGGTGTAACACCCCAAACCCGGCCTGGACGTTATGACCAGATTTGGTGCGTCACAGGATCCTAAACTACGCTTATAACCTTTTAAAACATGTTGAGACATAGGTGATATTTTGGAAAACCAGCAAGATGAGAAAAGTTCTTGTTAAAACTACTTTAACTTGTCATTATTCAGGATTGTTTAAATTTTGTAAACGTTATTTTGAAAACGTTATTAAGGTTTTGAAAACCCGCGCAGCCTATATCTAGCAGTTTCGATAAAGTACAAATCAAATCATTTAGAAAGTTAAAACCCAAAAAGAAATTTTAATAGCGGCCTTATTACACATTAAAGCCCAAAAATTAACATAAAAATTAATAAACTAAAACATAAATAAAAACCAGTTCTCTTGCAGACGTCGTGGCCACTCCGAATCTCTCACAGCTCCAAGCCCACTATGGTTGAGGGTTACCTGCAGTGACGAAACAGAAGGGGGGTGAGTTTGAGAACTCAGTGTGCAACATTATCTCAACCATAGGCCAAAACAGATCAAGCCTCAGAAACAGAGTTAATTGGGCCCCGGCCCATTACAGGAATCAGGTTAAGCCCAAAGGCCCATAACAGAAACAGATCAGATATAAATATTATGCAAACAAAAACCCATCCCAAATCCATCCTTAACACCCCCGTACCAGCCTTACACCATGTGGGGAGACTACTCGACCCACCCATCCGCTACACGCCACAGATATTTGCAGCGAGGCTGCCAGATACAATTTGCAGTGAGACTGCCAGATAACATTTGCAGCGAGGCTGCCAGATATATTTGCAGCGAGGCTGCCAGATATTGTGACGAAGTCACCAGATATAAATATTGTGGCGAGGCCACCAGATTGCAACGAGGTTGCCAGATATAATGTGACAGAGTCACCAGATTGCAGCGAGGCTGCCAGAGCGCTTCCTCCATCATAAACCCATACCCCATGCAACAGATAATCATACTAACATGCAAGATATAGCATCAGATATACTCATATAGATAATTAACTCATGCAGATACATAACATCATACATTTCATACAGAATTGACCCTAGGGGTATAATAGTCTTTTTACACCTAGGGGTATTTTGGTAATTTTCCATATTTAAGGGTATTTTAGTCCTTTTTCATATTTTCAGAAGTTTTATACAAGTACAGCTGATTATTAGTTCCCAATTAACCACGGAAGTCCATTTATGCCAAATTTCCAGTTTTGCCCTTTTTAGCCTAAAACCCCTAATGGGCCTTACTAAGTCCAATATTGTCTCAAGCCCGTTAAGCCCAATTTTAGGTTTAGTTTACCAACTTAACAAGTTATTACTAACTACATCGCCAGATAGTCTTTATTAGCCATTTTACCTATTTGGGCTCGGAAGCCCATTAGGCCCATCTTTGGCCCATTGAAACCCAACTTACCGAGAAACTCGAAATTGCACCTTCTGCAATTTTGCCACTGTCATTTACTAGTTTGATCACCACAGGGTATTCGGTTACCCTCAGATCCTTTCAAGACAAATTTTTCGGTCACTTCAACCGGACACTTTAGCATAGTTTCGGTCATTACGGCCCTTGGCCATCCTAGTCTATGATAGAGACACGTTACACACCTGTTTTGCAGTTCTGCCAACAAAATCCTCCACG
The DNA here is from genome assembly GCA_020496765.1 of Gossypium stocksii. Classification (NCBI taxonomy): domain Eukaryota; kingdom Viridiplantae; phylum Streptophyta; class Magnoliopsida; order Malvales; family Malvaceae; genus Gossypium; species Gossypium stocksii. The sequence continues at coordinate 34,276,084 of CM035627.1, forward strand.
TGCTTATTCCTACAATCCATTCCCTAATTGGTTAGCCAACAAGTTTTACAAACTAATGTCAAAAATCCTTTATTGCATTCGGCCATACCCTCAAATAGCCTTACAACCTTACCTTAATTGTTTTAGATCTCTCAGACCTAACTTTAAATGAATCGCAACTTGCTCCTCCTTGCTGGATCACCTACTCTTGCTATCGAAAGCACACAAGAAACAACCATAGTATTAGAGTCTTATAAGCAATGTCGACATGCTCCCTAAAGATCAAGGGGTTTTGGCTTTTCTTTCCGATGTTGATAAACGAATGTACTTAATGTTTAGATCGCTTACCGTTGCCTTCACTCGAAGAGTATCGCTTCCACGCTTTCACTAACTCGAGACTATATTAGATCCACCACAAATCTAACTCTAACGTCACAAGAATATCTCTAGAGGTATTCGGCTTTGGAAGGGTTAGAAAGAGGTGCTTTTCGGCATTTGAGAGAGTGATATGGGGCTCTAGCTGTTTTAATCAACAAAGCAGGTGGGGTAAATCGGCAACTAGAAGAGATAGAAGAATAGGGTTCGGCTTGCTAAAGAATCAAGAAGGAGAAGAAGAAGAAGATTTCGATCAATCGGTAACAAAGGAAGTGCGGTTTCGGTCATAGAAAGCATTCGGCCATGGGGATTTTAATCATATGAGCATTCGGTTTAGAGCTTGAAGAAAAGAAGTAGGAGAGAGCTTATTCGATTCGGCCAAGAAGGAGGCAACAAGATAGGTTTCGATTTTGAGAAAGCAAGATGAGAAGAAGATAAGAGTAGAAGAGAGAACAAGGGAGGTATTTAGCCGAATGTAGATTCGGCTCAAGAGTGGGTTAAGGGTTCGGCTATTAGGTTGATGAGAGGAACAAAATGGCAAAAGAAAGGTACCTAATACACTATGCAAAATTGACAGAAAAAGGGAAGCTTTTCTTACTTAAGAACAATCGGCACCAAATCATAAAAAGACCAAAGAAGAATTCGGCACACCAAAACACCTATTTGCCGAAAATGCTACCTAGGCACAATGCCGAATTTGCCTTCCCTCAAGAGTCCTTTGGCCGGCCATCAGTTTGAAATTCAAACTCTCCTTGATTTGCTCCTCAACCTCCTCCATGATTTACTCTTTGACCAATTCAAATCTCCTCCAACCAGAGTTCCAGTCGGCTTCAAACTCTTACCTGCTCAAGCTTAAAAATAAACAATACTTTCGCAACCTCTGGCACTTGAACCTTTGACCTCTAGGCTCATTTAGGCGCCACCTTTTAAGGAGTCTAGTGGCGTCTCCCTTGCCACTTTACCACTGGTTCATTTGTGCTACATTTCGCACGCAATTCCTTAAGACCCTTACTTCCACTGATCCCCTATTTCCTAAGGCAAAAATTCAAAATTTTGCCGAGCTTCCAACCAACTCATGGGCCTTCCATAAGCCCATTAACACATCCCAAACATGCATTACACACCTGATTACCAACATTTAGACATTTAACAGATAATGATAAATCTAAGAAAAACCCGAAAATTAGGGCGTTACAACTCTACCCTCATTAAAGAAATTTCGTCCTCGAAATTTACCTTATCCAAACAAATGGGGATATTGCTGACGCATTGCCTCCTCTGGTTCCCAAGTAGCTTCCTCTCTGCCATGATTACGCCAAAGTACCTTTACCAATGGGACTGATTTTCTTCTTAGCACTTTTACGTCTCGATCAAGAATCTGCACCGGCTCTTCCTCGAAAGTCAAATCAGGCTGTACTTCTATTTCTGCAACTGGTAGAATATGGGTAGGGTCAGAACGATATCGTCTTAGCATGGATACGTGAAACACATCATGGATTCTATTTAGCTCTGGTGGTAATTCCAACTGATACGCCACCGGACCTACTCGCTTAAGAACCCGATAAGGCCCAATAAACCTCGGACTCAGCTTGCCTTTCTTACCAAATCTTAATATCTTTTTCCAAGGCGAAACTTTCAGAAAAACCATATCACCTACCGAATACTCAATCTCCTTACGCTTCAAATCTGCATAAGATTTTTGTCGATCAGATGCCTCTTTCAAACGGTCCCTTATCACCCTGACCTTCTCTTCAGTCTCTGCTACCAATTCAGGTCCAAGAACTTGCCGCTCGCCCAATTCGGTCCAACAACTAGGTGAACGACACTTACGCCCATACAATGCTTCATAAGGTGCCATACGGATACTAGCCTGATAGCTGTTATTATATGCAAACTCTGCCAACGGTAAATAATCCTCCCAACTGCCTCGAAAATCGATAACACAACCCCTCAACATGTCCTCTAGAATCTAAATAACCCTCTCAGACTGACCATCAGTCTGAGGATGAAAAGCCATGCTAAAGTTCAGCCGCGTTCCCAATGCCTCATGCAACTTTTGCCAGAACCGAGATGTGAATCTAGGATCTCGATCAGAAATGATAGACACTGGCACCCCATGCAGTCGCACAATCTCTGCCACATACAACTTGGCTAACTTCTGAAGCGAATAATCAGTACGTACAGGGATGAAATGAGCAGATTTAGTCAACCTGTCTACAATCACCCAAATCGAGTCCTTCTTTGATGGCGTTGAGGGCAATCCACTTACGAAGTCCATGGTCACCCTTTCCCACTTCCAGAGTGGTACCTTCACTGGTTGCAGGAGTCCAGAAGGTAACTGATGTTCAGCTTTCACTTGCTGACAAGTCAGACACTTCCCTACAAATTCTGTTACCTCACGCTTCAGTCCAGGCCACCAATACAACTCCTTTAAGTCATGATACATCTTATTACCTCCAGGATGCATAGCGCACAACCCTTTATGAGCTTCATTCAGAATTGCTTGCCTCAACTGAAAATCCTTCGGAACACAGATTCTACCACGAAAACACAGAACTCCTTCACTGTTAAGTCCAAACTCAGAAGTATTCCCATCTTTAACCTGCTGAAATTGAGAAACCAAAGACTCATCCCTCAACTGCTTTTCCTTAATCTCATCCGCCCAGGTCGGTCTTACTTGCAATTCTGCTAACAAGCTACCATCGTCATACAGACTCAAACGAGCAAACATAGCTCTCAGGTCAGATACAGTTCTACGACTTAGGGCATCAGCCACCACATTAGCTTTGCCTGGATGATACTCAATCACACAATCATAATCCTTAAGCAACTCGATCCATCTTCGTTGCCTAAGATTCAGCTCCTTCTGAGTCAACAAGTACTTAAGACTTTTATGATCTGTGTATATAATACACCTTTCTCCATACAGATAATGTCGCCAGATTTTAAGCGTGAAGATTACTGCTGCCAACTCCAGATCATGGGTAGGATAGTTCACTTCGTGAGGTTTAAGCTGTCGCGATGCATAAGCAACCACTTTACCTTCTTGCATCAACACACAGCCCAACCCAACATGCGATGCATCACTGTACACGGTAAAGTCTTTTCCAGACTCTGGTTGAATCAGTACAGGTGCCTCGGTCAGAACCTTCTTAAGCTTCTCAAAAGCTTCTTGCTGCTGTTGGGTCCAAACAAATGGTACGCCTTTCCTTATGAGTTTCGTTAATGGTGCTGCCATCACCGAAAATCCTTCTACAAACCTTCTGTAGTATCTAGCTAAACCCAGAAAACTCTGAATTTCGGCCACAGACCTCGGTGGTTTCCATTCCAGAATCGCTTCAATCTTTCGTGGGTCCACCTTAATACCCTCAGCAGAAACAACATGCCCCAAGAACGTCACTTCCCTCAACCAGAACTCACACTTACTAAATTTCGCATAAAGCTCCTTTTCCCTTAACACTTGCAGCACAACACGGAGATGCTCGTCATGTTTCTCTTCAGATTCAGAATAGACCAAAATATCGTCGATAAAGACGACCACGAATCGATCCAAGTATGGCTGGAACACTCGATTCATCAGATCCATGAAAGCTGCAGGTGCATTGGTCAGCCCAAATGGCATAACCAAGAACTCAAAGTGACCATAACGAGTTCTGAATGCTGTCTTGTGTATATCCACCTCTTTCACTCTTAACTGATGATACCCAGACCGAAGGTCAATCTTGGAGAATACTGAAGCTCCTCTAAGCTGATCGAACAGATCGTCGATTCTTGGCAACGGGTACTTATTCTTGATCGTCAGCTTGTTCAACTGCCGATAATCGATGCACATCCGCATTGACCCATCTTTCTTCTTAACGAAAAGCACTGGGGCTCCCCACGGAGACACACTTGGCCTAATGAAACCTCTATCCAACAGTTCTTGAATCTGTGCTTTTAACTCCACCAACTCCTTTGGTGCCATTCTGTACGGTGCTATGGACACCGGTGCCGTACCAGGCAACAAATCGATCCCAAACTCAACCTCTCGATTAGGAGGCAGACCTGGAAGCTCCTCTGGAAACACATCTTGAAAGTCCTTAACGGTTCTAACTTGATCCACAGGTAGCTCCTCAGACTCCGCTTGACTTAATGCCGACACCACATTAGACAGATAATCTCTACGTTCACCAATCACCATAACTTCCTCATCCTCTGCGGTTTTTAAACTCATTCGCTTTGCAGCACAATCCAAAGTAGCCCTATGCTTTACAAGCCAATCCATTCCTAAGATTAGATCGAATTCTCCGAAAGGTAACTCCATCAAATCTCCAGAAAAGATCTTACCTTGAGTCTCTATAGGCACGTCTCTATACAGTTTGTCTACCCTAACTGAGTGACCCAAAGGACTTAGTACGGTTACCCCACTCACTGTCTTCTCAAAACGTACTCCCAGCGACCCAGATATAGCACATGCAACATAAGAGTGTGTAGATCCAACATCTATTAACGCAGTGAATGGTATACGAGAAATCAAAAACGTACCAGTTATGACGTCAGGAGCATCACCCTCCTCTCGGCGACGAGCTGCATAGACTAACGCCGGCTGACGAGCCTCAGCAACACCAGCACCCCTACCAGGTGCTCCTCGTCCTCGTCCATTTCCATTTCCACCTCTGCCAACTCCACGACCTCTTAGAGCTGGTGGTCCACCCCTCACTGGCTGAACAACCCTCTGATCTCTAACTTGATTCTGATCTGGTGCCTGAGGACAATCCTTAATTCTATGCTCCATCGACCCACATCGAAAACAGGCTCCTGAACGTTTCCGACACTCGCCCATATGTATCCTACCACAACTCCTGCAACTCTGTGGTCTGACAGCATTCACTGGCACTGCTCGCACTGGTTCTGCCACTCTTGCCCTCTTAACGTTCCTATTATACCCGCCTGATGGTCCAGAATCCCTCCGGAAGCGGTTCCGATCCTTCTCACGGTTCTGCCTCTCAGTACGCTTTACTTCCTCAGCGATCTTAGCTTTCTCAACTAAAGCAGCAAAACTACGCTCCCTCTGTGGAGCAATCAGCACCCTTAGCTCGTCCCTCAAACCATCCTCGAAGCGCACACTACGCTCATACTCAGTAGCAACTATCCCAGAAGCATATCGACTTAACCTCAAAAACTCAGCCTCGTATTCAGATACTGATCTACCTCCCTGAACCAAATTCAAAAATTCCTTCCGGCGGGCGTCCACATAGCTGGCTCCAACATATTTCCCTTTAAAGGCTGTCTTAAACAGCTCCCATGTTACCTCACCAGCTGCCGCCCCATCTCTTACTGTGAGCCACCACTGATAGGCTTCATCCCTTAGCAACGACACGGCTCCTTTCAGTTTCTGCTCCATAGAGCAATCCAGGTCGTCCATAATCCGCTCTGTGGCCTCCAACCAGTACTCGGCCACATTCGGGGCTACACCAGACACGCCCCTAAAGAATTCTGCCCCATTAGATCGGAGTCGCTCAGAAATAGAACCTCAAAATCCATTACCGGTACTTGCCCCAGCAACCCTTTCCAAGACTCGAAGCATTGCTTGTGATAGGGCATCATCCCCTACGCCCCTATCGTGAGATTCCACCTCTGTCGCCGGTGGTATCGGTGCATCAGCTGCTGGCGCATGACCCGAAGAAGAAGATTCAGCTCGTGCACTACCTCGGCCACGTCCACGGCCCCTACCACGAGCTGCTCGCGTACTCATTTCGTATTTTCTGTTTTAGAAATCTTATGAGTCAGATTAATATTCCAGTGTTTATTACAGATGTCTTATGAATAGTAGAGTTTCAGAGTTTATCTTCTTTTGCGGTAGCCTAGCTACAGTCTCGGTTTACCTATCAGAGTCTCTATAGTTTCAGCAGTACACTAGCTAAAGTATCATAATATAGTCTTTAGTCAGACATACAATCAGAATTTTCAGAAACAATCAGAAAAGTTCAGGAAACTTACAGGCTTGGGCCGGAGATTCGGTGTGCCACTCTTTAGAAAAATTACATAGGAAAACTTGACTCTTTGAACATAAACCATTTAGGAGTTTGTCAAAAATTCATGAAGCTCATAAAGGGTTGCGCGCTATGCATCCTGGAGGTAATAAGATGTATCATGACTTAAAGGAGTTGTATTGGTGGCCTGGACTGAAGCGTGAGGTAACAGAATTTGTAGGGAAGTGTCTGACTTGTCAGCAAGTGAAAGCTGAACATCAGTTACCTTCTGGACTCCTGCAACCAGTGAAGGTACCACTCTGGAAGTGGGAAAGGGTGACCATGGACTTCGTAAGTGGATTGCCCTTAACGCCATCAAAGAAGGACTCGATTTTTCCAATGGAAATTTTCCAAAGTTTGAGTAAAGGGCTGTTTTGATAAATGTTGATATTAAATAAGTTAAATTTGCTATTATATATCAAGAAGAACGAAATTCGGGAGTAGATCGGGAAAAGAAAAAGTAAAGGACTAAATTGTAAAGTTTAGTCACATTTGGTATCGAGGTAAGTTTACGGTAAATAAATGCAATATTCTGTTATTTTACATTACTATTGTCATTTTCCAGCATTTATATATTCATTTTATGAAAATAATCGAGTTGAATATAAGGTGATATGACAGAGAAAAGCAGTAGAAAGTCCCGATTGAACCTTAGGAATGTTAGGATACGAAATGTCATGACATTAGGGGTCGATAGGATAGGACAGGACAGAAATGAGCCATGTAAGTCTATACTAGATATACGGCTTTAGAGACAGGAATGAGCCATGTAAGTCCATATCAGATATATAGCCTTGGAGACAAGAATAATTCATGTAAGTCCATGTCAAAGACATGGCACTGGCAAGATATTATTAGACAGGAAAGACCCTAGTATCCTTAGTATTCCTAGTGGTTCAACGGGCCATTATTCAAGTAAATGTACAGTGAATTATCAACAAAAGAAAGGTAGATTGTAATCATGAATAATGAAAGGTCAGGTAAGAAAGAAGGTAATGAAGAAGAAGAAGGCAGAAAATGAGATGTAAAGAAAGCTTATAATTCTAATTGATAGTTTGCATACTTATCCCATATGATGAATGTTGTAATTTATTTGCTTGTAAACTTACTAAGCCTAGTGCTTACCGTCTTTATTTCTTTCTTCTTATAGTTCTTGCCAAGCCACTCGGGGATCAAAGGAAACATCGGAGATCCGATCACACTATCGAGGAATCCTATCGGTATAGTTAGGCGTTTCTTTTCGTGTATGGCATGTATAGGGACTTGGCTTCTTTTGATATGGATGTCTTCTGACATGTTCAATGAATGGGATGTAAATACTTGATAGTGAATAGCTAATGAAATGGCTAATTATATACAAGTATGATAGTATGTATGCTTGAGTGATAACTGTCACATGGAAATTAAGGAAAAATGTGAAAGTAGCTTAAAAACAGAACATTGTAACAGCAGTTATGTGAGTTTGAAAAAATCACTAAAAATAATAGAAACATGGTTTGATGGTGAATAATAGATGAAACTAAATCTTATTGTGTCTATTTACATATGGAATAAACAAAACAGGTAAAGGTATTGTATTTTATGAGATATCTGAGTTTTAGTAAAATAGGGCCAGAGCGATTTCTGGATCCCCTATTCCAACTTTGGAAATTCACCATAAATTGTACAAAAATAATTAGGAGGATTACTTTATATTTTCAGAATTCTTATTGAGTCTAGTTTTAGGAGAAATAAATGGCATAGTCATATGAATTTTGTACAGGGAGAAAAGTGGTTCGTAATAAGTAGAGATTAGTGCAATTGAGTTCTGAAACAGGGGCAACTTTAACTAATAAACTGTACTAGTCGGCCTAGCCAAAAATTCTAGAAAATAATTAACAGATAGATACATGAGTCTAGATTTAGGGAAAATTTATGGATCTTGATTTGAAGTTTCGTAACTCGAGATATGATTTTTCAAGCGACCATGATGCAGATAAACTACTTATTCCAAAAATCAAAAAGTTGTTTAAAATGGTAAATTATGTGTAGCAACACTTCAAGCTCGACTCCGGCGACGGTCTCGGGCGTGGGGGCGTTACATTTATTGGTATCAGAGTAGGTTTAGTCAGTTCTCGAAATAGTTTGCACGATTAAAAGTCTAGCTATACAAGCCATACTTATATTTTGATAGTGTGACGACTCTTGACGATTTTTAAATATTTTGTTTTATAGTAATGGATCCCGAATGAGCTGGTGATGATGATATGGAAAGTAAGACACCTGCTCCTGCGGAAGGGTCAGTACCATCTAAGAATAGGCCAGTAACAGTTGATCAGGGAAGAGTGACTCGAGAAGCTCTCTTTCAAGCTTTGAATGATTGGTTTGCCGAGTTTGCTCGTACGAATCCAGCAGTTAGACCTCCACCCCCTCAGGATTCTCAGGCTACCCATGTAGCTCAAGCTCCTCCAATCACAGGTACACTGATAAAAGAAAAGCCACCAGTTGATAAAATCAGGAAATATGGGGCAGAAGAGTTCTGAGCAACAAAAGACGATGATGCAGAAAGAGCAGAATTTTGGTTAGAAAATACCATTAGAGTCTTTGATAAATTATCTTGTACACCTGAGGAATGTATGAAATGTGTAGTACCACTTCTCAGAGATTCGGCCTATCACTTGTGGAAGACACTAGTATCAGTTGTACCAAAAGAGAGGGTCACTTGGGATTTCTTTTAGGAGGAATTCCATAAAAAGTACATCAGCCAGAGGTTTATTGATCAGAAGAGAAAAGAGTTCTTAAAGCTGAAACAAGGTAATATGACAGTGACTGATTATGAGCATGAATTTGTTAGTCTCAGTAAATATGCTCGAGAATGTGTGTCCACGGAGGCTATTATGTGTAAAAGGTTTGAGGATGGGTTAAATGATGATATCCGACTATCAGTGGGTGTTCTGGAAATAAAAGAGTTCGTCATTTTAGTTGACAGAGCCTGTAAAGCGGAGGAGTTGTTAAAAAGAAAAGATAAAACTGAAATAGAGACGTGAGATACGAAGAAAAGACAGATGAGTAGATCATTTTAGGCTACATCCAAGAGGCCCAAAGAGTTTTCTACCAGATCTAGCATTTCGGCAGGGCAATCTAGTCAGAATAGAGGTAGCAGATTTAAAGATCCGAAAGCTCAGACCACTTCGACCGCAAGTGTGCGTAATGTTAGATCGGGTAGATCGAGATGTCCACGATGTGGTAGACTTCATTATGATCCTTGTCGAGCAGGCAAAAATGTTTGTTATAAGTGTGGTGCTCTAGATCATTTTGTGCGAGAGTGTCTGGAGGTGGCTAACCGAGAAGTAACACAGAGTGCTAGATCCGGAAATGCTCCTACTAGAGGCAGATCACTGAGACAACTGGGAGTAGGAGCAAGTAACAGAGGCACCTCTAGAGATTCGACGGTGAGACCAGATGTTAGAGCCCCTGTAAGGACTTATGCTATTCGTGCTCGCGAAAAGGCATCCTCCCCCGATGTGATTACGGGTACATTTTCTTTACATGACATTAATGTCGTTGCTTTAATTGATCCGGGTTCGACCCATTCCTATGTTTGTGTGAAACTGATGTCTAAAATGAGTATGCCTACCAAATCCATAGAATTTGTGATAAAAGTATCGAATCTACTAGGCAACTATGTATTGATAGATAAAGTATGCAGAAATTGCCCCTTAATAATTAGAGGTCACTGTTTTCCAGCCAATCTCATGTTATTGCCATTTGATGAGTTTGATGTTATTATGGGTATGGATTGGTTGACGGCACATGCTGTGACAGTGAATTGTGGAAGGAAATTCATTGAGTTAAAATGTGAAAATGGTGAGATTCTTCGAGTTAATTCAGATGAGTCAGATGGTTCATTTGCTATGATTTCTATTATGACAGCTCATAAATATTTGAGAAAGTGGTATGAGGCTTATCTTGCTTTTGTATTGAATACTAAAGATTCAGAATTGAAAGTTAAATCAGTGCCTATAGTGTGCGAGTATCCAGATGTATTTCCGAAAGAATTATCAGGTTTGCCTCCTGTTAGACAAGTTGAGTTTGGTATTGAGCTAATTCCAGGTACCACACCTATTTCTATTACTCCTTATAGAATGGCCCCGTCGGAATTGAAAGAATTGAAAGCTCAGCTGTAAGAATTAACTGATAAAGGTTTTGTAATACCTAGTACTTCGCCATGGGGTGCACTAGTGTTATTTGTGAAAAAGAAAGATGGTTCAATGAGATTGTGCATAGATTATCGGCAACTTAACAAGGTAATTATCAAGAACAAATATCCACTACCCAGAATTGATGATTTGTTTGATGAATTAAAGGGAGCCACCGTGTTTTCCAAGATAGATTTGAGATCCGGATACTATCAGATGCGAGTTAAGGAGTCAGATGTTCCGAAGACTGCATTCCGAACTAGGTACGGTCATTATGAGTTTCTTGTGATGCCGTTTGGCTTAACTAATGCTCCTGCCGTTTTTATGGACTTAATGAACCGAATATTTAGACCGTATTTGGACAAGTTTGTAGTTGTGTTCATTGATGATATTTTGATTTATTCTCCTGATGATACTAAACATAAAGAGCATTTGAGAACAGTTTTACAGATTCTGAGAGATAATCAGTTGTATGCTAAGTTCAGTAAAAGTGAGTTTTGGCTCCAAGAAGTTGGATTCCTTGGACATATTGTTTCAGGTGAAGGTATTAGAGTTGATCCAAGCAAAATTTCAGCCATTGTCAATTGGAAGCCTCCTAGGAACATTTCAGAGGTCAGAAGCTTTCTTGGTTTAGCTGGTTATTATAGACGATTGGTGGAGGGATTCTCTATGATACCTACCTCGTTGACGAGATTGTTGCAGAAGGATGTCAAGTTCGAATGGACTAAGAAGTGCCAGCAGAGTTTTGACAAGTTAAAGGCATTGTTGACTGAAGCTCCCATCTTAGTACAGCCAGAACCGGGTAAAGAATTTGTGATTTACAATGATGCATCTTTGAATGGGCTCGGTTGCATACTCATGCAGGAAGGAAAGGTGATTGCTGATGCCTCTAGACAATTGAAACCACATGAGAAAAATTATCCAACGCATGATTTGGAGTTAGCTGCTATTGTATTTGCATTGAAGATTTGGAGACATTATTTGTATGGTGAACGGTGCCAGATATTCACCGATCATAAAAGTTTGAAATACTTGATGTCTCAAAAAGATTTGAACCTGAGGCAAAAAAGATGGCTAGAGTTCATTAAAGATTATGAGCTAGTGATTGATTATCACCCAGGTAAGGCAAATGTAGTTGCTGATGCTTTAAGCAGAAAACTTTTATTTACATTGCGAGCTTTGAATACCAATTTGGCCATGTCGGATGATGGTTCTATTCTAGTTGAATTGAGAACTAAACTGGTATTTCTTAAAGAAATTTGTGAAGCTCAGAAAGATAATAGTGATTTACAAGCTAAAAGAGTTCAATGTGAGTCAGGCATAGAATCAGATTTCCGGATTGGTTCTGATGGTTGTTTGATGTTTAGAGATAGAATATGTGTACCAAAGAATGATGAGCTTATTCAAAAGATCTTACAGGAAGCACATAGCAGTTCTTTGTCTATTCATCCGGGTAGTACAAAGATGTATAATGATTTGAAGAAATTGTACTGGTGGGTAGGAATGAAAAGAGATATTTCAGAGTTTGTTTCCAGATGATTGATTTGTCAACAGGTAAAGGCCGAACACCAGGTACCCTTGGGATTATTGCAGCCTGTGCTAGTTTCGGAGTGGAAATGGAACAGACTTACTCTGGATTTTGTGACCGAATTACCGTTAACACCGAAAAAGAAAGACGCAGTATGGGTTGTGATTGATAAGCGAACTAAGTCGGCTCATTTTATCCCAGTCCGTATGGATTATTCACTTGACAAGTTGGCCGAGTTATACATTTCAGAGATAGTTAGACTACATGGAGTGCCATTATCAATCATTTCAGACAGAGATTCGAGATTTACTTCACGGTTTTGGAAGAAGCTACAAGAAGCTTTGGGCACCAAGTTGAGTTTTAGTACGGCTTTTCATCCCCAAACCGACGGTCAGTCAGAGAGAGTTATCCAGGTACTTGAAGATATGCTTAGATGTTGTATATTGGAATTTCAAGGCAGTTGGGAAAAATTTTTACCATTGGTAGAGTTTGCTTATAATAATAGTTACCGGTTAAGTTTGAAGATGGCACCTTACGAAGCTTTGTATGGACGTAAATGCCGTACACCTTTATATTGGATAGAGCTTAAAGAAAATTAGATTTACGGGGTTGATCTAGTTAAAGAAACAGAAGAAAAAGTGAAAGTTATCAGAGATTGTTTGAAAGCAACTTCAGACAGGCAGAAGTCATATGCAGATTTAATAAGAAAAGAGATCAAATATCAAGTTGGCGACAAGGTATTCTTGAAAGTATCCCCGTGGAAGAAAGTTCTCAGATTTGGCAGGAAAGGTAAGTTAAGTCCTCGTTTTATTGGACCGTTTGAAGTGATTGAGAGAGTTGGACCATTAGCATATCGATTAGCTCTGCTGACTGAGTTAGAAAAGATTCATGACGTGTTCCATGTGTCAATGTTACGACGTTATCGATCAGATCTGTCACATGTGATTTCTCCGATAGAGGTTGAGATTCAGCCAGATATGACTTATGATGAAGAACCGGTAAAAATTCTAGCTCATGAGATAAAACAATTAAGGAATAAAAGTATTGCTCTTGTATAAGTCTTGTGGAATAGACATGGGGTGGATGAGGCTACATGGGAACCCGAAGAGGCCATGCGAAAATAGTACCCAAACCTCTTCACAGGTAAGATTTTCGGGGACGAAAATCCCTAAACGGGGGAGAAATGCAACATCCGAAAATAGGGCCTAATCGGAGTAGTGGTTTCGTAACCACATATCCAAGATAGAAATAATTATTTTATAATTATTTTGAGGTCTATATTATGGTTGCATGATGGTGTGAAAATTTCTTGAATAAATTCTATGCGTAAAGTGCTTAATTTAAAATTAGGGACTAAATTGAATAAGTTGCAAAACTTGCATTCTAGAAGTTTCTAGTATGAAACTATTTTGCATTATTAATTAGGAGGTCTTAAATAATAATTTGGCCAATTTTAAGTTCATGGACAAAATTTGGACATGGATGGAATTTTTGAAAGTTTAGTAAGGAGGGGCATTTTGGTCATTTGGATATTAACATGAAATAAAAAGGGAAAAATAACACAAAATTGATCATCTTCTTCATTACCACGAAATTTCAAGGGTTCTCCATAGCTAGGGTTTGTTTCAAGCTTCCAAGCTCCATAGTAAGTGATTCCAAGCCCCGTTTTTAAAGTTCTGTACGTTTTCGTAGTCCTGGTAGCTCGATAAAGCTTATGTTAGCAATATTTTAAGTTAGGGTTCACATTCGGAAAAATACCCATAGGTGAAATTTGTGTATTTTGATGTTTTATGATAGAATATGAGGGTTTAAATTCTGCTAGACAACTTGAGCTACTCGGTTTTAGGTAAAAATGAGTAAAAGGGCTTAATTGGTAAAAATACCTATTGTACATAAGTGTATGTTATAGTAGGAATTTGAAGATGATGTTGGTAAATAAATGATCAGCATGTCTTAAAATACAAGAATTTGTGATAAGTTTTGATTTCCGAGTCTTGGGGAAAAAGTGTAAATATGCAAAAGTTTAGGGGCAAAAATGGAATTTTTCCAAAGTTTGAGTAAAGGGTTGTTTTGATAAATGTTGATATTAAATAAGTTAAATTTGCTATTATAGATCAAGAAGAATGAAATTCGGGAGTAGATCGGGGAAAAGAAAAAGTAAAGGACTAAATTGTAAAGTTTAGTCACATTTGGTATCGAGGTAAGTTTACGGTAAATAAATGCAATATTTTGTTATTTTACATTACTATTTTCATTTTCCAGAATTTATATATTCATTTTATGAAAATAATCAAGTTGAATATAAGGTGATATGACAAAGAAAAGCAGTAGAAAGTCCCGATTGAACCTTAGGAATGTTAGGATACGAAATATCATGACATTAGGGGTCGACAGGACAGGACAGGACAGAAATGGGCCATGTAAGTCCGAACTAGATATACGACTTTGGAGACAGGAATGAGCCATGTAAGTCCATATCAGATATATGGCTTTGGAGATAGGAATAATTCATATAAGTCCATGTCAAAGACACGGCATTGGCAGGATATTATTAGACAGGAAAGACCCTAGTATCCTTAGTATTCCGAGTGGTTCAACGGGCCATTATTCAAGTAAATGTACAGTGAATTATCAAAAAAGGAAAGGTAGATTGTAATAATGAATAATGAAAGGTTAAGTAAGAAAGAAGGTAAGTGAAGAAGAAGAAGGCAGAAAATGAGATGTAAAGAAAGCTTATAATGCTAATTGATAGTTTGCATACTTATCCCATATGATGAATGTTGTAATTTATTTTCTTGTAAACTTACTAAGCCTAGTGCTTACCCTCTTTATTTCTTTCTTCTTATAGTTCTTGCCAAGCCACTCAGGGATCAAACTTAGTATTCCGAGTGGTTCAACGGGCCATTATTCAAGTAAATGTACAGTGAATTATCAAAAAAGGAAAGGTAGATTGTAATAATGAATAATGAAAGGTTAGGTAAGAAAGAAGGTAAGTGAAGAAGAAGAAGGCAGAAAATGAGATGTAAAGAAAGCTTATAATGCTAATTGATAGTTTGCATACTTATCCCATATGATGAATGTTGTAATTTATTTTCTTGTAAACTTACTAAGCTTAGTGCTTACCCTCTTTATTTCTTTCTTCTTATAGTTCTTGCCAAGCCACTCGGGGATCAAAGGAAACGTCGGAGATCCAATCACACTATCGAGGAATCCTATCGGTATAGTTAGACGTTTGTTTTCATGTATGGCATGTATAGGGACTTGGCTTCTTTTGATATGGATGTCTTATGACATGTTCAATGAATGGGATGTAAATACTTGATAGTTAATATCTAATGAAATGGCTAATGATATACAAGTATGATAGTATGTATGCTTGAGTGATAACTGTCACATGGAAATTAAGGAAAAATGTGAAAGTAGCTTAAAAACAGAACATTGTAACAGCAGTGACGTGAGTTTGAAAAATCACTAAAAATAATAGAAACATGGTTTGATGGTGAATAATATATGAAAGTAAATCATTGTGTCTATTCACATATGGAACAAACAAAACAGGTAAAGGTATTGTATTTTATGAGATATCTGAGTTTTAGTAAAACAGGGCCAGAGCGATTTCTGGATCCCCTTTTCCAAATTTGGAAATTCACCATATATTTTACAAAAATAATTAGGAGGATTACTTTATATTTTCAAAATTCTTATTGAGTCTAGTTTTAGGAGAAAGAAACGGCATAGTCATATGAATTTTGTACAGGGAGAAAAGTGGTTCGTAATAGGTAGAGGTCAGTGCAGTTGAGTTTTGAAACAAGGGCAACTTTAACTAATAAACTGTACTAATCGGCCTAGCCAAAAATTCTAGAAAAAAATTAGCAGATAGATACATGAGTCTAGATTCAGAGAAAATTTACAGATCTTGATTTTGATTTTCGTAACTCGAGATATAATTTTTCAAGAGACCATGACACGGATAAACTGCTTATTCCGAAAATCAAAATAGATAATGTAAAGTTGTTTAAAATGGTAAATTATGTGTAGTAACACTTCAAGCTCGACTCTAGCGACGGTCTCGGGCGTGGGGGCGTTACAACCATATAGTGCTTCATACGGTGCCATTTGAATACTGGACTGCTAGCTATTATTATAAGTCCGCTAACCGTAAATAGTCTTCCCAACTACCTCAAAAATCAATTACACAACTTCTTAGCATATCTTCTAGAACCTGGATCACCCTCTCTGACTGACCATCTGTCTACGGGTGGAACATAGTACTAAAATCAAATCTTGTACCTAGTGCCTCGTGTAACTTCTTCTAGAATCGAGACATGAATCTAGGATCTCTGTCAGATATGATTGAAACCGGTACCCCATACAGTCTCACAATCTCAGCCACATACAAATTAGCCAGCTTCTACAATGAGTAATCAGTACGGACCAGTATAAAATGGGCAGATTTAGTTAATCGCTCTACAACAACCCATACTAAATCCTTCTTAGTAAGCATCATGGGTAGCCCACTCACAAAATCCATGGTCACTCTTTCCCACTTCCAGAGTGGAATCTTAATTGGTTGCAGTAACCCAAAAGGCAGTTGATGCTCAGCCTTAACTTGCTGGCATGTCAGACACTTACTCACATAATCGGTAACTTCACACTACAATCCTGGCCACCAATACAGTTCATGCAAGTCTTGATATAACTTATTCATACTAGGATGCATAGCATATGGACTACCATGTGCCTCTTGCAGTATCGACAATCTTAAGTCAGAGTCCTTCGAAACACAAACTCTCCCCTGGAAACACAATACCCCTTTGCTGTTCAGCCCAAAATCAGAAGTCTCTCCATTTTCAACCTATCGAAAACGAGGAACCAGTGATTCATCTAACAGCTGCTTACCCTTAATTTTCTCAATCCACGTTGGTCTCACTTAAAGTTCAGCCAACAAGCTTCCATCATCAGACAAGCTGAGACGAGCAAACATTACTCTCAAATCAAATACAACCTTACGGCGTAGTGTGTCAGCTACCACGTTAGCTTTACCAGGGTGGTATTCGATCGACTAGTCATAGTCCTTAAGCAGCTCTATCCATCTTTGCTGCCTAAGATTCAACTCCTTTCGAGTAAAGAGGTACCTGAGGCTCTTGTGATCCGTGTAAATAATACACTTCTTACCGTATAAGTAATGCCTCCACCTCTTTAGCGTGAACACCACCGCGGCTAACTCCAACTCATGAGTAAGGTAATTCACCTCGTGAGGCTTAAGCTGACTAGACACGTAAGCAACCATTTTTCCCTCATGCATCAACAAACAACCCAATTCGATATGTGACGCATCACTGTAAATAGTAAATTCCTTCCCAAACTCTAGCTGTATTAAGACAGGGGCCTCAGTCAGAACCTTCTTCAGTTTTTCAAAACTCTCTTGCTGCTTATCAGTCCACTCACAAAAAATCCCTCAACAAAACGTCTGTAATACCCAACCAGATCCAGAAGGCTCCGAATATCAGAGACGGTCCTAGGTGCTTTCCAATCCAGTATGGCTTCAATTTTACGAGGATCAACTCTAATCCTATCGGCATAAACTATGTGACCCAGAAAAGTCACTCCTCTTCAGTACTCAAATACACCAGTATATCGTCTATAAACACCACCACGAACTAGTCCAAATAGGGTTGGAATACTCGGTTCATGAGGTCCATGAAGGCTACTGGTGCATTCGTGAGCCCAAACGGCATTACTAGGAACTCGTAGTGCCCATAGCGAGTCCTAAATGCTGTCTTATACACATCAGCCTCTTTAACCCTTAGCTGATGGTACCCAGAACGAAGATCGATCTTGGAGAAAACCGAAGCTCCTCTAAGCTGATCGAACAGATCGTCAATCCTCGGCAGGGGGTACTTGTTCTTGATAGTCAGTTTGTTTAATTGTCGATAGTCAATGTACATGCGGATGGACCCATCCTTCTTTTTCACAAATAGGACTGGTGCTCCCCATAGAGACATACTGGGTCGAATAAATCCTCGGTCCAGTAATTCTTGAATTTGGGCTTTTAATTCCACTAGCTCCTTTGGTGCCATCCTATAAGGGGCACTGGACATCGGAGCTACTCCAAGCAGAAGCTCAATTTTGAATTCGACCTCATGGTTCGGAGGCAACCCAGGGAGCTCATTAGGAAATATGTCAGGAAACTCCTTAATAGTTCTAATATCCCCAACAGAAGGACCTTCAGAATCAGAAATGCTGACATAAGCTAAAAATGCCTCGTACCCCTTGTAAACCAGTTTCTCGGCCCTCAATGTTGAGATTACAATGGACAGATAATCTCATCGCTCCCCAATAAGAGTCACCTCCTCATCCTCAGTAGACTTCAACACCATATGCTTAACAGTGCAATCCAAATTCGTACGGTGTTTCACTAGCCAATCCATGCCAAAAATAAGATCGAATTCACTAAACAGCAATTCCATCAAATCCACTAGAAAGACAACCCCTTAAACCTCTAAGGGCACATCTCTGAACAATTTATTTACCCTAACCGACTGTCCTAGTTGACTTATCACAGACACCTTACTAACAGTAGTTTCAAACTAAAAACCCAATGTCCCAGACACAGTACAAGCAAGATACGAGTGCGTAGACCCAATATCAATTAAAGCAATGTATGGTACATTATGAATTAAAAACATACCAGTTATGACATTAGGGGCATCACCATCCGCTTATTAACGAGCAGCATAGACTAGCGCTGGCTGCCTCATCTTGGTGTTACCAGTGCCTCTGCCCGGTGCTCTACGACCTCGTCCAAAACCCTTTCCACCTCTGGCCTACCCACGGCCCCTCGGTGGTTGCTGACCTCTTCTTACTAGCTGAACAAACCTCTATTCTACAACTTGCATCTGACCTGGCCTCTGAGGACAATTCTTAACTTGGTGATCCATCGATCCACATCTAAAACACACCTTAGTCCTTTTCCAGCACTCATCCAGTTGAGATCTACTGTACTCTGCGCAAGGTTGTAGTCTAACAGTAGTAACAAGGACTACTCGAACTAGCCCATCAAATTTGGTCTTCGTAACAGGCCTTCTAGAAGAACCTGAGGGCCTTAAATCCCTCCTATTTCTGCCCTTATCTTTCTCGCGATTCTTACGCTCAGAGCATTTCACTTCCTTAGCAATTTTTACCTTTTCCACTAGGGCTGCAAAATGTCGCTTCCTCTAGGGAGCTATTAGCACACGTAACTCATCTCAGAGGCCATCCTCGAACTGCACACAGTGTTCATACTCAGTTGCGACAATCCCACGAGCACGCCGACTCAACTGTAAGAATTCTGCCTTATACTCTGCCATTAACTTTCCTTGAAAGGCCACCTTTAAGAAATCCCATGTCAAACGGTTGGCCTGCGTACCCTCTCTCACGGTGAGCCACCACTGGTAGGCCTTGTCTCACAACAACGACACTCTCCCTTTAATTTTTGCTCCATAGTGCAGTCAAGGTTGTCTATATCCACTCAGTAGCCTCCAACCAGCACTCTACTACCTTTGGGGCTACACCAAACACACCCCTAAATATTTCTGCTCCATTCAACCGGAGTTTCTCAGAAATTAAGCCTCAGCACACTGATCCAGTACTCACTCTAGTAACCCTCTCCATAATGCAGAGCATTACTTGGGATAGAGCATCATCCCTAGCCACTTGGTCATGAGACCTCGTCTCTGTTACTGGTGAGGCCGGTGCCTCCCTAGCAAGCATGTGACCTAATACTGAGTACCCCGCTCTAGTAGTTCCTTAGCCTCTATCGTGGCCTTGTGTATCCCTATTGCAGGTACCTCTTGTGCTCATATCCATATACGCTTAATCTATTTTAGAAGTTTTATGAATCAGTTATTTATTTCGGTAATTATTGACCGATTTTTTATGAGAAAGCAGTAGTTATAGTTTTGTTTTCGCAGATCTTGATCCCCCTACAATTTTTAGTTTCTATAGTCTCAGTTTACTCTAACCTAAGACTTTCATAGTACAGTCCTACTATCCAAAGTATTTTCTCAGATATACATTTAAGTTTACAACAGTAAATAGTGTCAGAGAACTTATACATTTGGCGTCGGAGACTCGGTGTGCCACACTTCTAATAACCACACTTCAAAACAACTCAAATTCTTTGAAATCATCAAAATCAAATATTTAGAAAAAATTTCAAAACCCATTCCATAGCTGAGTTTTGCAACTTGGCTCTGATATGACTAAATGTAACACCCCAAACTCGGCCTAAACGTTACGATCGAATTTGGCGTGTCACATCAAAGAGTCGTAAAAGAAACGAAATTGTCGGTAAAAGTTCATTCTATGATCAATATTTCCTATCAAAAAGTTTCCCAAAATTTAGACTTGTTGGCAAAAATCCAAATTAATTTAAAACCCGTCTAGTTTTTATTGCATGAGAAAATTTGGTAAAATTCAATATTACACTCTAAAACCAATTTACAAAAAATAGTTGCCTTATTTATTATTGTGGGTTTCTTAATCTAATTAAACTGCGAAAGCTTCTCCAATTGAAAATCTTAAGGTTAAAAATGCGTGTTTTTCGTTGAAAAAATTTATTATTTTGAAAACTCTAGTTCTCTATTCTAGCAGTTTAAAGTACGAAATCAAAAGTCCAAATAAAAGTTAAAAAACCCCAAAATGGCCTTATTACAAAATTAACCAAAATATAAAATCTTTGAATAAATAAAGTCATAAGTAAATAATTTGCGATTGTGTCGCCTTCTCTGAGTCCCCCGCAGCTCCAAATCACCTAAGGCTAGCGATTACCTACACAGTTAAAAACGGGGTGAGTTTGTAAAAACTCAGTGTGTAATCCTCTATCAGTCTAACAGTACACAAAGTATGCAGATACAGTCTGGGCCTGAGCCCTATTCAGTAACAGAACAGTCTAGGCTTTAGCCCTGTTCAGTAATAGTGTGGGCCAAAGCCCAATACAGAGTTAAGACAGTATAATAATGCAACCCATCCCAATCCAACCAGCACACCACCTGTACCAACCAACACACCATGTGGGGATAAAATTAACCCACCCAGCCAACACACCAATAACGCAGTGAAGCTGCTAGCAGTAATAACACAACAAAGCTGTTAGTGACAATAAACGTGGCAAAGCCACTAGAATAAAAAAACACGTGACAAAGCCACTATACAGTACTTCCCCCATATCACAATCCCAACCCATACAGAATGTCGTGACATGAATATTACATATATGCAGTATATCATACTCAAAATCAATCATATAAACATCTTACATACATCAATCAACCTACCACTAGGGGTAAAACGGTCTTCCTAAGAATCAGGGGTAAAATAGAAATTTTACCCCTTAGGGGTATTCTGGTCATTTTACTAATTATGGTGTCTTGGTACAGATAACGTCCTTTTAGAAGGTCTAGAGTCGTCTCGAAAGACTCAGATGACCTAAGTGGTCATAATGGTGTTAATGGGCCTAGGGCCCGTTACCCGGCCTAAATGGGCCCACACGCTTATGTGGCCCATTTAGTCTAAATTCAGTCATGATTATCTAATTTACAAAACCCAGTCTAGTAATTGTCACTAACCATGGATTCTATCTGTGTGGGGCCCACAGCCCATTGGGCTCATATGGCCCATTTAGGCCCGACGAGGCCCATAACGACCCAAGTCTACAAGAAAGCTCTTTGCAGCCTCTATAGTCTATCGCCTATGATATATGGGCTCGGTTCACCACACAATCGTTCGCACGCTCATGAGGCCACAAATGCCGAAGTTCTTACTTTTCAGCTTTTCGACTTTTGCCGATTCACAGTAAAGAGGGGTGTGAATACACACTTGCTTTTGAAACGCAAGACCACTTCACGAGCACCGCACCTAGAACCAAGCAGCGTATCCAGTTAGTCAACTGTTAAAAGATCTAGCGCGTATTTATTAACACCAATCCAATATCGGCACTATTACCCTTTCAATTGAATGGAAACCAGCCTATTCCTCTTAGATCATTGGCTAAAATCAATCGCCCGCCCTTTGCTGAATATCTAAACCACATACACAAATCTTATTAACAAAATTGCTCTACTTAGAGATATTAAAAACATAAATGTTGCCTCAAAGCAATACCTATCATATTCGGCCATCACCCAAAAGGAAAAACTAAGTATTTACCTTAACAGAAGACTGATGGATAATATCTTGGTTGCTTCAAGAACACTTGCAAACCCCTTCAACCCTTGCAAAGACCAATTGTTAAAGAACACTTAAGAACCCGAAATAGCACAAGAACTTAAGGTTGATTAGAAAATAGAGTGAAAAGATGAGAGGTTCAGCTTTTACAAGGAAACGCAAAAGGGGAAGGAAGAAAAACACTTACCTAAGTTCAGCCTTCGACTTCCTGAAAACAAGATGCTTGAAAGAGGAGATATTTGGCTTATGAGTGAACAAAAGAATAGTAAAGAGAGACAGAGAATAGGGAATCAGTCGCAGTGGAATAAGAAGAGAAAATGGAGGAACAAAATGAAGACAACGGCAGAAGAGGGATGTTAGGTTCGGCCAAGAACACAAGGGCTGTTGTGAGAAGAAGAAAATCGATTGAAGAGGGAAAGAAAGAATAATGTAGTCGACTATGGCTGAGAGAGATGAAGAACACGGGTTTAGCCAAATACGAAGAAAGAAAATGTTAAGAACAAGAAGAAAAGAAAAAGGCACTAGAAGAAAACCGAGAAGTAAAGAGTTACCAAAAACTGTCCAAAAGGTCACACTCAAAATCTGCTACACTTGCAAGAACAAAGAAGGAAAAGAAACAGAGTACCAAATCGGCACTAAATGCCCAAAACCAAAACTGCACAAAAAATACTACTCCCAAGCTCCCAAATTGTCGAAAATGCATATAAAAAGGGACCCTTAGCTGAATTCGCCTACTGAAGATACCGAATTCGACTACAACTCCCCTCACACTTCAAATTCCTAATTTTCCTCCAAAAATCCCTCCATGATCTGTTCCTTGATATCCTCCACAACTAACTCCAAGACTAGTTCAAACTCTCACCCAACAGAGTTCGTATTCACTTCCAACACTTGCAGTCCCATGGAGCAAAATAATTATCCCTTGTTTGCCATGGGATTCAAACCCAAGCCATCTCAATTGCCAAGTCATGCCATTTGCCACCAAGCCACAAGGCTTTTTGTGACAAAAGTCATTCGCAATTATTTATAAAGCCTATGTGCCAGTGTCCAGATTCCTTTAAGAACAAAAACTAAAATATTTTGCACAAAGCCAAGGTTTAAACCCAGGCTTCTCAAACACTCCCAAACACTCCTAAATCACTTAACCATTGAAGCAGACATACATTTATGTCAAATCATGCAAAACACAACCCATATATTTTTGGGGCGTTTCAAAAAAATACCAATTGGATAGTGTGATAGATCTCCAACGAGCTTCCAAACCAGTTGAGCTTTTAATAATCTCTAAAACATAGGAAAGAAACTGCGTAAACAGATAACGCCTAGTAAGTTTAAAGAAAATGAAACACAACTTACCAGTTCATTATATAATAATAGGTATAAACATAATGTAACCCAAACGACAAGCTTGGCACAAACCTTGCATCACCACCAATAAACAAGTTAGTGCATTTGTACATAACGCATTAGGATTAACCACATTATAAGCCATTTTCATAAGAAAACATGTCATTTGATCCATACATTCTTTTCATGAACATATGCATAATTCCATTTGGAAACTTATAAGTTCAATCCCTTTTCATGTCTGTCAAACCATATAAAATGTCATCGGACACTCGAGAAAGCTCACATGAAGTGTGCTTAAACATATAACCATAACCTTTCCTTCACATCATTGCTTGCACGAGCTGTAAAATGGGCCTACTCACACGAGCTGTAGGTCAGAATGTAAGGTATACGATGCTGCTTACACGAGCTGTGGAGTATCCACAACAAATGCAGGACCTCAAACATCGGTAGGACATTCAAAACCAACACTCGAAACATGAAATCCCTAATGATATCTCATTTGTATCCTACAAATTCCTCAGGTTTAACAGAGAGTTGATAACTGTCATAGCTTTGATTTGGATAATACATTAATACATTGTTCGATTACATTATAAATACATAATACCATACATTTGAATAACATGAATATAACAGCAGTACATACGAACTTACCTCGACAACTAGGCCGTAGAAATGAAGTCAAACTAATCAAAGGCTTTATCTTTTCCCTGATTTAGATCTATACGTGGTCTATCTTGATCAAAATAGATAATTTCAATCCATTTAATACTTTTATTATTCAATTCAATCCACATTTCATATTTATGTAAAATTACTATTTTACCCCTAACATTTTTACTCTTCATAATTTAGTCCTTAAGCTCATAAATTGAAATCTAAGCATTTTAATCCCCCATTCAAGCTAACCAAATTCTCTAGGGACTTATATAAACCCATACAAACCATTATTTCATAAACCCATGATCTTTTACCATTTTATAAATCAATCCTTAAATGTAAATTTCATCAAAAATCACTTCACAAAACTTGTTTATTTATCAACAAAGATTCATAATCTACCATTAAACATAAAAAATTCACACAAAAATTTATGGAATAACACTCAATCTTTAACAATTTTACAAATTGATCCACGGGCTAGCTAGATTAAGCTAATACGACCTAAACAAGATAGAAATCATTAAAAACAAGGTTCAAAATCATACCATGCAAGTAAAACAACTCGGCCAAATGCTCCAAACCCTAAAAATGGTGTTTTGTTCTTTAATTTTGGTGGTGAATTTCAATTAGGAAGATGATACCATCTTTTTATCTTATTTTACTTTAACTTAATAATTAAATTACCTTATTAACCTTGCCTATTAACATTAAAAAATCACATAAATTTATTTCCATAAATGGCCACTAGCATTATGGATGGTATAATTACCATCTAAGTCCATTCGCTTTAAAGTTTCATAACCATTTGACCCTTTTAACTAATGGAACTCTACTTTTACACTTTTTACGATTTAGTCCTTTTTAGTTAATTAATCACGCATACATCAAAATTTCTTAACAAAATTTTAATAAGACCTTACTAACATCCCATAAACATTAAAATAATAATAATAATATAATTTACTCATAGGATTTGTGGTCTCAAAACCATTATTCAGATTTCACTAAAAATGGGCTATTACAGGTTAAGAGTTAATGAAAATTGCTAAAACCCGAAAACCAAAAAACTGGCAAAGCAAGTTAACAAAATTTGTTTGAGGTATTCCAGATTTAGAAAATCACAAACTTTAAACTTGAGCGTCCTCAAATAATGTATATTTCATCTGGAAATTTTTGGCACAAAATTCAACCCATAAACTTTTTTTTCTTTTTCATTTTTTTACTTTTTCAATTACTTTTTTTATGGAAAATATTTTTATATCCAAAAAGAGTGCCAAGAAATAGTATGTACAATTTTAGATTACTTGAAAAATGTTTATCGATTGTAAAATATTTTTCCCAGAAACTTTTTGGGTAAAATAAAATTGTTTTGAGGTTGTTTGCTAGAAATTAGTTTTATAAGAGCACCTAAAAACCCAAATCTAATACCAAATGGTACAAAATGAGACAGATGATTGTGGAAGACAAGATCATAAAGTTGTCCAAGTCACAAATTTGACTTAGGGCTCTAGATATTTTGAAAGGATTTTGGATTTTGACACAACCTAAAACGCAATCGAATATAAGTCAAATAAAAAATAATTAAGGTAAATAAAATAGAATAATAAATCAACAAATAAAATAATAAAGATGGAAATAGGGAAGATAAATGTAAAAGATAAAATGTGGCGTGTAGAAGTCCTAAGGAGCCTTGGAAACAAGAAGAATCCACAACCCCCTTCAAACAACTCTAATTTTCCCTCCAAGATAGAAAACTTGGCAAGAAAGAGTTTGAAGATGATCCCCACAATTTGAAAAGATTGCTAAAACTCTTCGAAAAGTAATTCAAAAGAAATTCTTGAAAAGAAAAACACAAAGGTAATTTATTAACTTAAAAGAGAAGTTGAATAATAATGGATTGCTTGATTTGTATACAATGCAAAGGCCTATATATAGGCTAGCTAAATAAATATAAATAAAAATCTATACTAAAACTCTAATTAATCTAAACAAGTAGTTTTAAACTAAGGTTTCTTGCTAACAATAAACTCTTAAATAACTTAAACTACTTAATAATTATTAAAAATTCAAAATAAGAAAATAATAAAATAATAAGAGTTGATAAATACAATATTGGAATCATATATAATAAAAATTAAACCTAAAAATCAAACCCCATATGATTGAAACTCGAATTAAAATATCAAAATTCATAATTCCCATCGTAATCCCGTTTAGAAATTTTGCTCAGACAGTCTTCAGTAAAATAGTCATAACTTGAGCTCTGAAACTTAAAATCGAGTGATTCACAGTGCGTTTCAAAGTTAAAAGTAGATTTTCAAAAAACTTGAAGACATTTCAACCTAGAAATGCCTAGACCCATCCAAAAAGTTGTCGCAAGTCCACCGATTTCCCTAACTTGAAAATTGACAGCTTCGGTGAATGGAATTTAATAAATTTCACCCATCCATGCATGTATCATGGGTTACAGCCTGTACCAAAGGTGCAAGAGGTAATGGTATATTATGCTGAGGTTGTTGTGGTGGTAGAGGGACTTGAGTTGTTCCCATGAACTGGTCAAACCATTGACCTATCATTATGACAAAAACATTATGAAAAGCATTTCTGGCCATGCCTGGATCAACTATAAGACCCTTTCCTTGCATCAAAGGTACGTGACTTTCAATTTCTTCACCTGTCACTTCTCTTGAGCTCTCAGACACGATTCTTAGCTACAGCACAACTTAAGTTAATTAAAACTATAGTGACTAAGCTAGAGATATATCATACATTACGGGGCATGACTTAGCATTTGATTTATCAAGAATTGACTCAACCTAGAGTCTGATGCCATACATGTAACAACCCTTTAGCTCGTCAGGGATACATGGCATATAGATTCAACCAGATAGACCCCTCGCACCCTAAAATTGGTCTTAGGAGTTTTGAGGTCAAAATGGAAATTTTAGCTCTAGTGTACTCGGGAATTTCGTAGCATGGTAAACTGGAAATGTTTTCGTTTATGGACTTTTTAAAATCAAATCAATTATTTAGAATGATGTTCAAAAGACTTTCAATTTTAAAATAAGGAATGTTTTCTAAAAGGGTTCAATTTAGGAGTAGTTTTAAAGTAATTATACGAAAGGTTTGCATGTACCCTATTTTCTCCCTCCATCTATATTAAAATCATAATACTTCTTCTCCATCTTATTGTTTTGTTGTTTATTGTCTTCCCAAAAATCATTTAGTCAAATTTGATTCCCAACCTTTATTCATTTGATTTCTTTCATCCTCATAACATTAAACCTCTTTAGAATTCCATAAAAACCATAGAAACCACCACAAATTTCTCTATTGCTTAAATTTTGGGTGTTTTAGATTTTTGATTAAAAACTTGGTTCATTGTCAACTAAGGTAATGATTCATTTTGTTATTAGTTTGAGATTTTTTTGGTCTTTTAAATTGAGATTTTACCCATTAAATCACATGTTTTGAATAAAAGCCGAAAATTAGGTCATTAATGGTAGATTTTGGGGTTTTGGATAAAAATATGATTTCAAAGTGTTTTCCAATTATATTTTATGTGAATAGAAGGATTCTAAAATGAGTTTAAATTTTTGTTAAAGATCTATTGGAGTTTCATGAAAATTGCCATGATATGTCGAAAAATTTTGATACGTGAATCAAGTAATTTTGTGTAGTAGAGGTTGCGAATCAATTGTAGCTGGACAATTAATGAACAAAATCATTTTTAGGGAAAAATATTAAGCATAGAACAATGTAATTGAGGTTCAAGTTTGCTATGTTGAAAGTTTTGGTTACAAGAGAATCTAGGTTAGGCTAGCATTTTTGGTTGGTTTAGGTGAGTCTTTGGCTATTAATTGATTGTTTATATTGTGTTGTTATTATGTGTGAAGCATCAAAATCGTTGAAGCCTTCTATGAGCAAGGCGAAAGATAAGGAAAAACTAGTTTAAGCTTTCGATAATTGGGCAACAGCATGATTGGTGAGTTTTTGGAATCGTTTCTAGTAGACATGATTCATAGTGTTAATTGGTAGCTTAAGAATAGCCTAAACCCCTATCCTAAGTTTTGAGTGTACGCTTTCTATTCCCCTTGATTTATTTTGGGAAAATGTACGATTGTGTGAATAATTATTGATTGAGTATTATGATGCGATATTGTGACATGAGATGTATGCGATGGCTATTGTGAATTGTGTTGTGTTTGTGGGCATGAAATACATGCAAAATGACAATGATAATGATATGTTGATAATGCAAATATGCTGCGAAAGTAAGTAGAATTTCGATAAGTAAATATATGGTGAATTGTGAAATGTGATATTATTATGATAGGTAATTTGTGAGAATACTTGTATGTGATTTATGATGTACTGATTTTAATGCACACATGTGAAGTTTGATAAATGATAGCTCAATGAGCATTATGTGACACTTAAAGTGTAAGTAAAAGTTATTCTGATAAGTGTACATTATGGATGTAACACCCCAAACCCAGCTTAGACGCTATGGCCAAATCTGGCGGTGTCACATTGAAGTGTTAAGCATAAGAGTTATTGTTGTTGAAAACCTTAAAATTGGTCAATCGGTTTGTTATTAAAAAGGTGGTTCCAAAATAGGCCGTAGATTTTCAAAACATACGTCATTGAAAAGTTACTAACTTTTAAAACGCGACTTCATTTGCAAAACCCAATTTTAATTTAGCCTCTTTGTGTGTATTGAAAGATTGATTTAAAACCTCGAGTTATTATCAAAGGTTATTTTATATTTATTTTTTTTAAAACGTTATTAAACTTTTAAATCTCATTTATAGCAGAAGCTTTTCTTTTTAAAAGAGTTGCGCAATTGTGTTTATTTTGTAAAAATGTCGTTCCTTTTTAAAACTCAAGCCCTAATTCTAGTAGTTGTAATCAAAACATAAAACCCCAAAACTTAAAAATAAAATCCAAAGGCCTTATTAAAAAACAAATACCCAAAATTAAATCCAGAAATGATTTAAAGTACTGAATCATTCTTAGTGAAAAGCGTGGCCACCGCTTAGTCCTTCGATCGCACCGAACCACCTAAGAATGGGGATTACCTACATAGTTAAAGCAGAAGAGTGAGTTGAAAAAAACTCAGCGTGTAATCCCCCAAACACACAAGCAATAAGCAATAGAGAAAACTGGTCCTAAGCCCTTCATAGTAACAATATCAGTTGGTCTTAACCTATAACGGTATCAGTTGGGCCTTAGCCCATAACAGTATCAGAAATCAGAATACGTGATGCTTATAACCCCAACCAACCCTGCACACCATCTCCTGTCCAACCCTGCACTCCTGTGGGGATTAAATCAACCCACCCATCCCTACACTCCAATGTTAGCACTGGTTGCACAACTAACCAGTGTTGCAGCAAAGCTGCCAGTAATATACGCGGCTTTAAGCCGTCGATAGGTCCACAATTGTCTCGTGTGACCCGTGTAACCTTAACAGATCAGTACACTTCTCCAAATACAATAACCCGTCCCCATATCGCATAATATCATGCATGTATGCCAATCATAAATATATCAGATGGCATGCTTCATCAAACATACATCATATAAGGGCATAATACACATTTTACCCTATAAGGGCATAACAATCATTTCTCAGTTTGGGGTCTAGGTACACTTACCAACCCATCAGGTGGTCCATATTCGTCTTGTACGACCCGTGCAACCATTAACAGTCAAATAGTGTAAATTGGCCCAAAGCCCATTATGTGGCCCAAGTGGGCCCACAAGCCCGTGTAGACCATAAATTCCAAAAATGACCTTGGCCATATGAACGACAGAGTCAGGTCCATTATTTCCCACAAGTCCATGAGATTTACCCATGTGGGGCCCATGAGTCCATTAGGTTGCCCATAACGGCTTGAATCCATGAGATCGCTCATGGTGCCCTCTACCGTCATATGCCCATGTTTCATGGGCTTGAATTTCCACACGTGCGTTCGCACGCTCGTGTGGCATCAGTTGCCGTACTTCTTGACTTTTCAGCTTTTGCCGTCCTATGGTTAAAAATAGTGTGGGTACACACCTATTTACAAAACGGGTGAAGAGCCCACGAGCACCGAACCTACATTCAATTAAGGTATTCTTTTAGTTAACTGACAATTTGGGTTAATAGCCTTCTCAACAGTTAGCCAAAAAATAACCACCACCTTACCTTGATTGAATGACAGTAACTTTAATCGTCTAAAACCCCTGACCAGAACTGATCTCAAGTCCTTGTTGATTATATGCATTACCAAAACCATTAGCTACGATTCCCTAAATGCAAAAATTGAGTTTACAAATATCATTTCAGAGAACATGAGACCCCAGAGTATGGGAAAGCATTTAGTATTCAGAGAAGGAGATATATATTCGATTTAACAAAAGTTTAGATGAGGGGAGATTGGAAACAAATCAATAGAAAACACAAGAGAGAGAGTTGAGTGTACCCACCGATTTGTCAGAGAATAATAACCTGATCAAAACCAAAATGGAGAGTGCAAGGGATGAAGAAGAAAGATTCGGCCAAGAACCAACACTAAAACCGATAGTGTATATTCGGCCAAGGTACATATTGTAAAAGAAAGGAGATTTGTTAATCCTCAAAAGAGAAAAGAGGAAAAGGCAGTAATAGTATTCGGCTAAAAGAAATAAGAGAAAACAAATGAAGGGGAGAAGAGAATGATGTATTCAGCTAGAGGAAAAGGAATACCAAACTGAGAGACTTCAGCAGAGAAAAGGTATTCGGCCTAGGAGTCAGGTGAAAATCGAAAAAGAAAAAAATAGTCTCGAAAGCAAATAGCAAAAGGGAATGAGAGAACCCCCAAAGTCCTTTAGCAAAAATGGCTCCAAAGAAATGCCAAAAACCTGAGATAAAGAGCAAACAATTGGCACAACCTCCTTGTAACAGCCCGAATTAGGGCCTAAACGGAATGGTGGTTTCGGGACCACGAATCTGACACAGAAAAATTTATTTCGATTAAGTTTATGGTTTATTGTGTGATTGAATGCATGAGTGAAATTTTAGTAAATAAATTTTACCGATAGAGTACCCGATTGAGCAATAGGATTAAATTGCAAGAAATTCAAAATATGTTATAATATGATTGTTATAATATGATTGCATGTGAAAAGATTTAACCGTGCGTTCGAGATTGTGTATGTACAGATTATATGAAAATATTGTATGTGCTAAGTGCTTAGTGTATGTATTGAGCATGTGGTAAGATCACATGAGTAAGTGATAAATTCCCAAGTCAAATGTATGATTGGAATAGTCATTTTCCATTAGCTAAGTTTATTTAGGTAAATGCTCATTTTGTTTACATATAGACTTACTAAGCTTTATAGCTTGCCCTTTTCCTTTTCCCTTCCCTTATAGGTTCGTCAAGCTAATCCAAGACTCGATGATCAACAGGATTCCATCAACACTATCAACAATCTCTTTTGGTATTTTGATTACAAACCTTGAAAATTATGGCATGTATAGATGGTCTATTGTTTTGGTTATGTGTCATAACTCCTTTAGGTCCATTTGTTGGTAGTGATATTTTAATACTTGGCCATGAGAAACGAGCCATGAATGGTTAAGTCTTATTTTTGTCAAAATATTGTAATTTACAAATCTGCAAACTTGCATATTATGAATAAAATATGTGTGAATGTGTATTCTTGTGGGTGATTAGTAAAAAATTAATGTGTGGATGCCGAAATGTAGTTATTTGGATGTGTATTTGCGTTGCATTATGTATTGGAAATATGGGTTTAAGTTGGTTTGTGTTTCAGCGTGGCAATTAGCTTGGAAAATAGACTATAATTGTCCATACAGGTAGACACACAGGCGTAGGTCTAGGCCGTGTGTGATACACGGCCAGCCCACGGGCGTGTTAATAGCCGTGTGGCCCCTACACTTAAAATTATGGAAATTAAATGTTTTGTAGTAAATACACGGGTTGGAGACACTGCTGTGTATTCTGACCATGTAAAAGACACTATGATAGCCCTAATTTGACCCTAGTCGGAAAGTGGTTTCAGGACCACTAAACCGAGTCGTATAAATAATTGAATGTTAAATTCTGTGCCTATTATATGTGAAAAATGCATATGTGAAGTTTTGATGCTTTGATTTTTGTCATTGGATGTGAAATTAATTGAAAGGGACTTATGTGTGAAACTTTGAAAGTGTAATAGGTTATAATTAGAGGACCGATTAATCCATGGTTTTAAAATAATAGGACTTGCATGTCAATTTTCCATTTAATTCTTTAGTTGCTAGCCATGGTGATTTATTTGATACAAATATATGTTTTTATATTAGAAATTTTAAGCTAATTGGTTGTATATTATATTAAAGTATAATAAAATAATAAAAGTGGAGTGAAAAGAACAAAGTTGTTTCATTTGTTCTTCATAGCCGAAACTTAAAGAGAAAAAAAAAGAATTGGGAAAGAAAGCCAACATTCGGTCATTGTGGCATCTAATTAAGGTGAGGATTCAAGTTATTTTCCTTAAGTTTTATGAATTTTGGTTGATAGTTAGGCTTGTGACATAGCCCATGAATAAATTTTTGGTTTGATTGTGAATGCCTCATTCGGCCATTATTGAAATATTTGCAGCTTTTGAGCCTTGCAGATAAAAATTTCATTGTGGAGTGTTGGAGAGATGTTATTTG
Source organism: Gossypium stocksii (assembly GCA_020496765.1). NCBI lineage: Eukaryota > Viridiplantae > Streptophyta > Magnoliopsida > Malvales > Malvaceae > Gossypium > Gossypium stocksii. The sequence goes on from CM035627.1 coordinate 34,309,069, forward strand.
GTTATTTTTTTAAAGGAATATGTGTTAATATGCTTAAATAATGCAAATATTGCTTGGTATGACTAAATTAGCTCAAGGGAACTTTCGGCTATGTCTTTTAGAAAACAAATGATTTGGTTAAATGTTTAATTGATGTTTTTACAAGTATAGTTGTGTTTGGAAGTTAATATATGTGCTTGAAGGATTGTAAATTGGGAAAAACTACGTTTTAGTTTAGATTAAAATGTTAGATTGTTAAAGGATGTGGCATTAATGCCGAATGTGAGCTTGATGATAATTTTGTAATATGTTTTGTATGTGTTCAAGGTTTAATGTTAAATTAATTGCTTAGGTAATGGTTGAATGAATTTACAAGTTGACATTGGAGTAGTTTGATAATTATAAAGTTGAGTTGAAATTACTTGGAGCCGTTGTAACCTTGTGAATTCGGTCATTATAGTTTAATGTACTTCGGCAATGTGTTAAAGGTGATTCAAGATTTATATGAGCATTCGGCCATGACTAGGGTGTGTGAAGTTTTTGGATAGTTGATGTATATGTATAATGAGTAGAGATATATATATGTGTGTGTGATTTGCTTGGTAATTGAAATTCGGCCTTAGCATGACTCTTATTAAGGATGTTTAAATTGTTAGCTTTTGCTTATATGCTAATCGATTATGATGTGAATGTTAGTCTATGCATGAACATTTGGCCGAATGGTATTTTGAGAATGAGTGGAGTGATGCTTGTGTTTAAAGGAAAATGTGATTTCTTTTATTTATGTGGTAATTTATATATATATATATACCTTGGTTACCTTAAGGAACATTCGGTTGTAAGCTAGCATAATAGGATTTTTATAAATGGAATTTTGTTTATATTAAGCTCAACAGCATCAAGGACCAAATTCGGATAGGGGGAAAGCCAAAGTACTCGAATAGCTGCTTTCAATCATCCAACAACCTTTGAGGTAAGTTTCGAGTAATCAAACCTAGCATATAATTAAAGATGACATGATATATGCATGATAGATGAATTATGGCCTATTGACCGCACTTTAACAAGGTTGTTTGTGAAATAATTTATATATATATATATGGTATATAGCCGAATGGCTATTAGGGAACAAGCTAAGACATTGAATTGAACATGTGATCTTTGTGTGTTTGTTTGTTGAAAAGAAAGGTTAGTGAAAGGTGTATACATGTTTTAAGGTCGAATGATATTTGTGATATGCGGTCAAAGTGTATAAAATGTGTTTATTTTTGAATATAGCAAGTGAATTGGAAATGCAATAGGCTTTGTGAAATGTATTAGCATGTGGATAAATATGAATAAAACTCAATGAATTATATCTGGGCTAAAGTCCCGCAGGCATTCGTGCTGGAATTATATTCGGGCTAAAGTCCCGCAGGCATTCATGCTGGAATTATATCCGGGCTAAAGTCCCGCAGGCATTCGTGCTGGAATTATATCCGGGATAAAGTCCCGCAGGCATTCGTGCTGGAACTTTATCCGGGCTAAAGTCCCGTAGGCATTTGTGCTGGAACTTTATCCAGGCTAAAGTCCCGCAGGCATTCGTGCTGGAATTATGTGATTTCACAGTAATAATCCCAACCAATATGCTTAATGCCCTAAGTCGGTCAGGTATGTATTATATACTCATTCGTAAATTAAATTGGGATTACATTATAGGTATTCATTGAGACGATGTTACTTCGATCATTGTATAAGGTTATATGAGAGTCTATGATTTATTCACAATATACGAATTTCGATTCAAGTGAAATTATGTTAAACCTTACCTTTTGTATATATGCATAATTGGCCAAAATGGGGAATAGCATGAAATGTGTGAATATGTGTATAAGTGCTAGTTTAAATTGTAAATGATTTGGATACATTCGGTCAAGGGATGAAACTGTGTGGATAAAATAAAATTGTATATGTGATATGAATTCAGATTCAGGAGAAGTTAAAATATTCAATGCTTGTTCAATACTAGTAAGTTATGTTCGGCCAAAAAGGGTATTAGACCAAAGGAATGTTATTTGAGAATTTGATTGATTGATATTCAATTCAGTTTAAATGGTTGCATTGCTTAAAACTTACTAAGTGTAGAAATGCTTACTCTGTTTGCCTTTGACTTTCAGTTTTATAGACCTCGTTCGCTAGCTACGGTCTCGGGAATTTCAAAGTCGAAGTCATCCACACTATCCAAGCTGATTTTGGTAACCTTAGCAACTTAATTTCGATAATGGCATGTATAGGTTCGACTTTTGAGTTTGAACTAGTAATGTTTAATGATGTATATATATAGCCATGCGAAGATGGCTTATCAATTCAATAAGCATGAATGTGTGTATTGATGAAATTGTATGGTTGCTTTTGATAAATGTTCACTATGATTATCTTGATAGTTGTCTCAAGTTTTAATGGTGAATTTCATAGTCTAGAATGATCTTGTGCATGACTTTGGATTGAAGAATTGATTATTTGAATGGTATAGATTATGTATGTTTGAAATCGGCACATAGTGTGTAACACCCCTAAACCCGTTCCCGTCGCCGGAGGATTAAGAGGCATTACACGACATTCATAAATCGATTCGATGATCATACACAACCATTTCTCTTTTTGTGCAAAATATCAAGACTTAGCCAATTTGAACTATTTAACATCTAGGCTGATTATACATGTATATACATGATATCTAATCATACCAAAACTCAGAACAATTTATGCACTTATAAATCATTCATCAATCGCATCGCATACATTAAGAAATTTTCTTAGCCGAAAGACCATGCTCAAAACAACTCTACTCATGCTTCTAAGTTCATATTACCTAATCCAATCTAACGAATTTCGAACAAACTTCATTTAACCCATATGGACTTACCAAATGGTCACATTCAATTCCCAAATTTGAGCATTTGTTTATCTTGTTCACATTCAAGTCATACATGTCTCTCAAAACATAGATATCAATATATAACATACTTCAAGCCTAGTTTACAAAATGCATAACTTAAACTTCCATTAACATATAACATAACCAAGTTTAAAACCATAGATATGGATGTAAGGTATTCGGGTAAGCCATTTTCGCATGGCTAACTTAATTACAACATCAAAATCATATTTGTTTAACAACAAAATGTCAAGCCTATATGTGCCATTTTGAAGGTTTAGTCTCAAAATACCGACAGATGTTTTGATAGTGTGGATGACTTCAATCCTGGAATTCCCGAGACCATAGCTAACGAACGAGATCTATAAAATAGATAATCTGAAAGCAACAAAGTAAGCATTCATAAGCTTAGTAAGTTTTAAGCCATAAAAACACATTCAAAGATTAAAGCATGGTACTTCTAATACTTATCAAGGTCTATCTTTACCTGAATGTATCCAAGATTAAATATATCCCTATTATCGATACATATCAAACATTATTCGTATACTTAAACCAATCTTAACACATTCTCAATAATCCAGGTTTGAAATACAATAATTAAGCATCATGCCTTTATACCACTCTGAACAAAGGTCGGATTCAATATCACCCAATTGACATAGCCTAATTTAAACAGAAGCACGTTCGCAATTTGAATGTAGTACATACCTGGTTAATTTAGGTTATGAGCTTATTTATTATGGTTGATAAGGCCCAAATTTTGTATTTCCAGCATGAATGCCTTCGGGCTTGGCCCGGAATATAATACTAGCCTTAAGGCTCTTCGGAACTCGGCCCGAATGAATCACTGGCACGAATGCCCTTCAAGACTTATCCTGGATGTAACTCTGGCACGCATGCCCTTTGGGACTTAACCTGGATGCAACTCTGGCACGAATGCCCTTCGAGATTCAATCTGGATGCAATTCTAGCACGAATGCCCTTCGGGATTCAACCCAGATGTAACTCTGGCACAAATGCCCTTCGGGATTCAACCCGGATTATAGCACAGAGACGTATGTATTTGGATCCATCATGTATATTTTTCGCATAGTTTAATCACAAGTTAACATTCATTCACCTCATTCACACATTAATGCGTTGTATGGCATTTACACAACATGTTTAGTCAATAGGCATCTAAGTATATCACATAACAATTTGATTTCTAAAGCCTTCATATGTCTAATGAACTTTTGGCTATATTACCATTTCACTACTTCATTACACCGGCCATAGAAAACATACTTCAACGAATCATCTACATGAGTAACTAAGTGTATACATCATGTTAAATCAACTCACATGCTAGGTTTTTCATACTTAAAGCTTACCTCAAACTTTTTCTGAATAGTTACGAGTTGGCTATTTCGTCACCTTCTCTTTTCCCTTATTCGATGTTGTCCCTCTAGGCTCTTGAGCTTGATTTAAACAATTTGAGTGTATCAACTTTCATATACTTCACTTAACCAAAGCAAGAAGTACAAAGTATCCTCTCTATGTTCCACATACACATTCGGCCATAGATATTTATATTTATATATATACATTCAGTCCAATATGGCATACACACAATACTTTTCTTTCACATACATTCGGCCAAATACCACTATGTTACAAATCATGTCTAGCTTAGATTAGATCAAATACACATATTCTTTTGACTCAACTTATCATTTATGAAATAATGGTTATCAAATGTCGATTATATTTTCATATTGTGAGCTCAATTTCATGGCTCTCATTCGGCACACATTGGCATACACATACATATACGGCAAACTCCAAACCCATCCTTTTAAAAATAGATTCACACATTGTGACAACAAAACATTTCATTAACTTATTAATACCCCACACGGTAACCCTTGCTCACTAAACAGAATTTGACAACAAATTTTCCCATGCTTAAAGGTCTTAATCGAATATCCCTTATATACCACTAAGCCACATCAAGCTCAAATTCCCTCATTTAACTTAGAGACGTATAATCACATGGTTTTAACAACATAATATCCACATAGTACTCATTCAACAATTCAAACTAACAAAAATCCCAAACTAACATAATTTCTTCATTCAACCAAATTAGCCGAATACAACTTATTCATATACTATTATTATAGAAATTCCATGTATCACAAAAGCTCATACATATCAATTTAGCTAGCTTTCTACTCACTTTCCTACCATTTTCACTTTAAAACACAAACATCCAAGACTCATCACATTTCCTCCATGACCGAATGCAAGCTTCATCAAGAACTCCAAAAATTTATCCATTGGTCATGACAAGGGCTTTAAAATCAACTCATTTTCACCATTTCACAAGAAAATAACAAAATTTACATACCTTAATTGGACTTTCTCTAGTCGAATGCTTCTTGCCCCTTTCTCTTATTTTCTTTTCTTTAGTTCGGCTATGGAAGAAAGAATGAGCACCTCACTTTGGTGTTATCACCATTTTCTTAATTTAAAATTCAATTTTACTTATTATAATACCTTTAATATTATTTTACTAGGATAAATGCATAAATTGTCTAACAAACATCATCATTGCCGTCCACCTTAGATCAAAAAGGTCTATTTGACATGCAAGTCCCTCACAGTAATAAGCCATGCATTTTTCGGTCACTCAAATTCTACCTATAACATTTCAAATTTTATCACTTCAGTCCTATCCATTATTTAACACCCAAATCATAAAATTAAAGCACCAAATTCTCACATACTATCAAACACAAAATAAAAACATGGATAATAATATTTTCAAAATTTTCTGACTCGATTTAGTGGTCCCGAAACCACTTCCCGACTAGGGTCAAAATAGGGCTACCACAACTCTCCCCCCTTTTGGGATTTTCATCCCCGAAAATCTTACCAAAAAATAGATTTCGATATCTTGCTTTCATAGCCTTCTCGGGCTCCCAAGTCGCTTCCTCGATCCTGTGCTTGAGCCATAATACTTTTACTAACGGAACCTTTTTATTTCGCAATTCTCTCACGTCGCGAGCTAAAATACGTATCGGTTCCTCTTCGAACCTCAAATCGGACTGAATTTTGATTTTTGACGGACTAATCACATGCGAGGGATCAGATCTATAACGACGAAGCATCGAAACGTGAAAAACGTTGTGGATCTTTTCAAGTTCAGGGGGCAAAGTAAGTCGATAAGCAATCGGCCCAATACGTTCTGAAATTTCGTACGGTCCAATGAATCTCGGACTCAACTTGCCTTTGCGGCCAAAACGGAGTATCTTTTTCCACGGCGACACCTTCAGAAACACTTTATCGCCAACCTAATACTCGATATTTTTACGTTTCAGATCTGCGTATGATTTTTGACGGTCTGATGCCATTTTCAAACTGTCACGAATCGTTTTCACTTTCTGCTCGGCCTCTTTGATTAAGTCAACTCTGAAAATCTTATTCTCACTAAGTTCGGTCCAAAACAAAGGTGTACGGCACACTCGACCGTAAAGAGCTTCGTAGGGTGCCATTTGAATGCTCGATTGAAAACTGTCGTTATACGCGAATTCAATCAGGGGCAAATATTTTTCCCACGAACCGCTAAACTCAAGAATACAACATCTCAACATATCCTCAAGTATCTGAATAACCCGTTCAGATTGGCCGTCAGTCTGCGGATGAAAAGCGGTGCTAAAATGGAGCTCAGTACCCAATGCCTCGTGTAATTTCTTCCAGAATCGCGAAGTAAAGCGAGGGTCTCGGTCTGAAATGATAGAAGTCGGCACTCCGTGCAATCGTACAATCTGGGAAACGTATAATTCTGCTAACTTATCAAGTGAAAAGTCTGTACGAACTGGGATGAAATGAGCTGATTTGGTTAGTCTGTCCACAATAACCCAAATAGAATCCTTTTTACTCGGTGCTGGTAGTAATCCAGACACAAAGTCCATCGTAACTCGATCCCACTTCCACTCGGGTATCAAAATCGGCTAAAGAAATCCCGAAGGCACCTGATGTTCCGCTTTTACTTGTTGACATATCAAACACTTAGATACGAAATTAGATGTGACAGCCTTAAATTGACCCTAGTCGGATTGTGGTTTTAGGACCACAAAATCGGGTCATTAAAATAATTTAATATTTATTTTTAAGCCTATAATATGTGTCAAATCATATGTAACATTTTTGGTGTTTTAATTTAGAATTATAAATGTGAATTTCACTTAAAAAGGATCTAGTTGTGAACTTTGAAAATGAGCTAGGTAAATGTGTGATGACTAGTAAGTGCATGCAAGTGAGTTAATGCCCTTGCATGTCAAATTTCCCTCTTTTTATTATGATGGCCGGCCAACCTACTATAATGATGACATTTTGTTTGTTTTTACTTTGTAACCATGTGAATATAGGTATATTATATGTATATTTTAAAAAGGTAATAATAATAATTATAATAAAAAAAAAGAAGAAAGGATGTCATAAAGTGGATATAATAAAAATAATAAGTGGTGAAAAGAACAAAGCTTTTCATTTTTGTTATTCTTAGCTGATTGTGAGGAAAGAAAACCCCTTGGGAGGTTCGGCCATGCTTGCCATGCTCTTGAGGTAAGTTTGATGTTTCTTTGGAAATATTCTTGCATCTTTGGGCTATTTGATAAATTCTTTCCATGACCCATGTTGAATTTGTGATTGTAAGAGCACCATGTGCATTCGACCTTGTTAATTGGAGTAGGGATTTTGTTTAAACTTGATAATTCTTGTTAAATCTTGGAAATGGAGTCTTGTAGTGTTATAATCATGAAGTGTATGAGAGTTTTGAGTTGGATTGATAAAAAATAGCTATGTATAGTGCTAATGCTACAATCGGCCTTGTAAGGGGTTGATTATATGAATATGTTTTTCACATTTTATTAAATATGTGAATGTGGTAGATAAGTTGAGCAAATCACATGTGTTTTTCATGAGGATTCAATGATATTTTGGAAATGGCTAATGCATTGATGATTTTGTTGATAAGTGATTTGGGGAGTGTATAATTAAGTGAAATTTTTAAATTATGAGTGATATATATATGGACAAGAAGCATTCGGTTTAGAGAGGTAGAGTGTTTAAAACTTGATAGATTTGATTTATAAGACCAATTAAGTTTGGCTTAAAAAAAATTAAGTTAGGGATTAAAATTGGTGTTGAAACTAAGAGAATGTGTATTTAATAGACAAATTGAGGTTGAATTCCATGAAATTCTACGATGTTAAGTTGGAATTGAGAAATTGAGTTTAGTGTGGTTCAATCCCTTACATTTCAAATTCGGTCATGGAAGGGTCGTTCTTTAAAATGGTTTTAAAAATTTGTTTAGAATTATGGTAAATTGTAATTGATGTTTTGAGTTTAATAGAATGAATATATGTGATTATAATTAAGTTACTTGTTGTTATAGATGATTAATTAAGTAATTTTTCATTTTGGCATGTTGGTGGGATGCAAGGATTTTATTTTGGTTGTAAATGCATATTTGATCATGGAATTTGATAAGTTTTGTTATAAGAGAAACTAATGATGGTTTTGAGTTGGGTAATGGTGATTTATGTGATTTGCTTGGTTAAGTGGGGCATTCAGTTATGTCCACGATTTGGTGTTGGTTATTTGAGTGATGCTATTACATAGTTAAGTTGAATTAAGATCTTGTTAAATGTGTTAATGATGATTAAAGACTTATATAAGTATTCGGCCATGGCTAGGGTGTGTGAATTTGGGATGGTTAATGTATATGTGTAATGAGTAGTGATATAAAATGAATTATCATGAAATCTTAAGTACCGATTGTTATTTAGAAATAAGAAATAAATTCATTGAGGTACGAAATGGTTGGTTGTGACTGTGATGCATGCGTATTGGTTTCGAGATATATAAATATATAATTGTAGGGCCGAATGTGTGATCAAGAGAATATGTGTGTTACTTACTTTAAAAGAAAGTGTATTAACCAAGTGAGATGTATGAATAAGGTTTAACAATAGTTAAATTGTTTGATTAAGCTCACGAGCTCAAGAAACCAAATCCGGATAGGGGAAAGCTAAACTAATTGAGTAGACGATCCGCAGTCATCGACAACATTCGAGGTAAGTTTTAAGTATTTAAATAGAATGAATATGAATTATGTATATACGTTAAGGTCAATGACTTTTCTAAACGATGGCATATATGATGTTATGTTTAAATATGTGAATGAGAACTTTAAAGAGCAAATTTGTATAAATTTGCTTGGGACAGTAGCAGTAATGTGTTTTGGAAAAGTCACCATAAATTGTTGGAATTGAGTTAGAGGCTGAATAAATTGTGTAATTAAAGCTTAATGAGTCTAGTTTCTTATAAAAGAAACTATGTAAGCAAAGGAATTGCCGATAATGATATTTAAAGTTGTGTGAGACAGTGTCAGAATGACTCTGAAATCCCCTGTTCTATTTTTTAGAAAATCATTATAAATTGTACAAAATTTTTATAAGATAAAATTTATATTCATAGACTCCTTAATGAGCATAGTTTTAAATGAAAGAAACAAGAACATATTTTGAATTCTGTACAATGATGAATTTGATTTGTAGTGAAGAGTGGTCAGTATAGTCAAACAGTGAAACAGGGGAAACTTTAAGAAAAATCTGGTATTGATTGGCTAAACTAAAAATTCTGAAAATTTTATGGATAAAATATACATGAGTCTATTTTCAGGGAAAATTAACAGCGCTTCATTTGGAGTTTCGTAGCTCTAGTTACGAATAATTTAATGACTATTGCTCAGGAAAACAACTTGTAGTGAATTTGTGATTAAGTACTAAACATTGATAAAACTGTTTGAGTTGCTTATAAACTATTGATTAAATATTGTAATCAAAGTACCGAATCTGTATTAAAGTGAGGCTATAAGCCGTAAATGACTAGTATACTTAGTTAATTTTGTTATGATGAAATTGATGTACAAGTGAGGCCGAAATGGCTAATATCAAATGTGTGTAAGTTATCTGAATGGCCTTTATGAAATGTGTGCTATCTTTATTGTATAATGAGGCCGAATGGTTATTTAGAAGTGCAATATGTCTGAGTGGTTATTTAAATAAAAGCAAAATATGTGATGTATTAGCAAGTGATGATAAAAATATCATCTTATATATGTACTTATATATGTGGTAAAGCCGAATGGCTAATGCGAAATGTGTATGAGATATGCATATGTGGTAAAGCCAAATGGCTAATGTGAAATATGTATGAGATGTGTATATATATTGTGGCCGAATGACTAAATTGTTTGATAAGGATGAGACTAAGATATGTATTAAGACTGAATGTGTAAGTGTATGTATATGTGATAAGGCCGTATGGCAAATGTGATGAATACGCATGAGTATGTGCGATAAGGCCGAAGGGCCAATGTGAGATAAGCGTAAGTGTGTATATGTGATAAGGCCGAATGGCCAATTTGAGATATGGGTAAGATGTGTATCGTTATACGAATAAAAAGTGTGAACGAAAAACTTATGAGATATGGGGCACGGACGAATGACTATTATAAAGATGAAAGTAAATCAGGTGAATTATGAGTTAGTCTGAATGGAAGCATTATTTTGTTAATATGTTGTGATATGTAAATTGTAACACCCCAAACCCGGCCTAGACGTTACGACCAGATCTGGTGTGTCACACGATCCTAAAACTAAGTTTACGATCCTTTTAGTCTTGTTGTGTCTTAAGTGAGGTTTGAATCAAAAGAGTAAGTTTGTTAAAACCAGTTTGCTAATCCTTTAAGTTATCCATATTATTCACTCGTTGAGTTTTGAAAACGTTCTTTACATTTTGAAACCAGCGCAGCCTAAACTAGCGATTCTATAAAATGTAATTTAATCATCAAAGAAAAATTAAACCAAATAAAAACTTAGATAGCAGCCTTATTACAAAATAAAACTCAAAAATAACTTAATAATAAAATACTTTAAACAAAATGAAAACCATTTCTGTAGATGCTGTGGCCACTCCGAATCTCTCACAGCTCCAAGCCCACTATGTTGAGTGTTACCTGCAGAGATTAAATAAAAGGGGGTGAGTTTGACAACTCAGTGTGCAACATTATCTCAACCATAGGCCAAAACAGATCAAGCCTCAGAATCAGATTAGTTGGGCCTTGGCCCATTACAGAAATCAGGTTAAGCCCATAGGCCCATAACAGTTACAGATCAGATATAATATGCAAGCAGAAACCCAACCCAGATCCATCCATAACACCCCCGTACCAGCCTTACTCCATGTGGGGAGACTACTCGACCCACCCAACCGCTACACACCACAGATAATTGCAGCGAGGCTGCCAGATATAATTTGCAGCGAGGCTGCCAGATATTGTGACGAGGTCACCAGATACAGATATTGTGGCGAGGCCACCAGATTGTAGTGAGGCTGCCAGATAATAATGTGACAAAGTCACCAGATTGCAGCGAGGCTACCAGATAATAATGTGACAAAGTCACCAGATTGCAGCGAGGCTGCCAGAACGCTTCCTCCATCATAAACCCATACCCCATGCAACAGATATATACATACTAGCATGCAACATATAGCATCTCATGCATCAGATATGCTCACATTAAATGGTAACTCATGCAGATACATAAAATCATACATTTCATACAGAGTTGACCCTAGGGGTATAATAGTCTTTTTACACCTAGGGGTATTTTGGTATTTTTTCCTACCTAAGGGTACTATAGTCCTTTTTCATATTTTCAGAGATTTTATGCATGTTCAATTGGTTATTAGTCCATAGATATTCACAGAAGTCCCTTTTAAGCTTAATTTCCACTTTTGCCCTTTTTAACCTAAAACCCCTAATGGGCCTTACTGAGTCCATTATCATCTCAAACCTGTTAAGTCTAATTTTTTAGGTTTAGCTTACCAACTTGACCATGTTTTTATTAACTATGTCACCAGAAAGCCTATAATAGTCACTTTATCGATTTTGGGCTCGGAAGCCCATTGGGCCCATCTTGGCCCATTGTAGCCCAACTTACCGAAACGTTCAGAATTGCACCCTCTGCAATTCCTCCAGCACCGAACTCATAGTTAAGCCTAATGGAGTAAATGGTTACTCCCAAATATCATACGAATGCGTTTTCGGTCACTTACACCAGATGTCGGTCACTTTATAGCCTTTTCGGCTTTTACCGTTTTCAGTCTAAGAATTGGGATTAGTTACACACCTGTTAACGGATGGAACGATGACGGAATCCACATACGAAGAGCCTACAATCGAACATTAATTATTAGTCTAATAATCGATAACCAAAGAGCTATAAACCTCTTACCATAATCGGCCTACATGGCCTGAGTCATTAGAATCTTACCCTTTTCAGTTATGGACTAGATCGAAATTTCCAACCGCGTTAATCTACACTAGCCTCCTTTGCTGCACGTCTCTTGTCCACACGAACGCATATAAACCAAAGAGAAAAGCCATAAGGCCCTTAGTCTAGAAATGTTACCTCCCCCTGAGGGGTTTTCGGCATCTTAGCCTTAAACTTGAAAACTAACGAGATAATATCACGAAATACTTACCGATCTAAGTCCCAAACCACAGCCGTTCCCTTTGTAACAACGAGGAAGAAAGGGTTGAGAGTAGAGAGGATTCGGCCAAGCACAATGAGTTTCGGTCAAAAGAAGGTTCGGCAAAGAAGTAGAATGAGAAGAGACAATATTTTTAATAAAAGAAGGTGAATTCGGCAAGTTGAATATTTTGGCTTATGGAAGGTTTTGATCAAATGAACATTCGGTTTAGGGCTTGAAGAAAAGAAGTAGGAGAAAGCTTTAGTTGATTCGGCCAGGAAGGAGGCAACAAGGTAGGTTTCGGTTTGTGAAAGCAAGACGAGAAGAAGATGAGAATAGAAGAAGGAGAAGACAAAGTGTTGCCAGACAAAAGTAAAAAGTTTCAGCAGGAGGTCTTTTGGAGTGTGGAATTCGGCAATTTGGTTTAGAAAAGATGGGAAAGAATGACCCTTAATTCACTAGACAAAAATGACAAAGGAGAAAACCTACTCAACTAAGGAAATCGGCACCAAAAGAAACTCTAATGCCGATTGTACCTTACCTATGCTATTGCCGAAATCACACCATGGAGAATCCCTTGTTCGGCCACTTCTCCAAAATTTGAAAGCTCCTTATTTTACTCTTCAACCTCCTCCACGATTTTCTCCCTTGACCCATTCAAATCTCCTCCAAGCAGAGTTCAATTCTGCTTCAAACTCTTACCTGCTCAAGCTCAAAAATAAAACACCCTCCTTGCCAACTCTGGAACTTGAACCTTGGACCTCCAAGCTCATTTAGGTGCCACCTTTTAAGGAGTCTAGTGGCATCTCCCTTGCCACTTTACCATTGATTCATTTGTGTCTTATTTTGCACATAATTTCTTAAGACCCTTACTTTCAATGATCCCCTATCTCCTAAGCTTAAAATTCAAAATTTTGCCGAGCTCCTAACCAACACATGGGCCTTCCATAGGCCCATTAACACACCCCAAACATGCATTACACACCCAAATACTAGAATTTAAACATTATATCAGATAAAGAACAATCTAAGAAAAACCCGAAAATTAGGGCGTTACAACTCTACCCTCCTTAAAGAAATTTCGTCCTCGAAATTTACCTTATCCAAACAAATGGGGATATTGCTGACGCATTGCCTCCTCTGGTTCCCAAGTAGCTTCCTCTCTGCCATGATTACGCCAAAGTACCTTTACCAATGGGACTGATTTTCTTCTTAGAACCTTTACGTCTCGATCCAGAATCTGCACCGGCTCTTCTTCGAAAGTCAAGTCAGGCTGTACCTCCACTTCTGCAACTGGTAGAATATGAGTAGGGTCAGAACGATATCGTCTTAACATGGATACGTGGAACACATTATGGATTCTATTTAACTCTGGGGGTAATTCCAACTGATACGCCACTGGACCTATTCGCTTAAGAACCCAATAAGGCCCAATAAATCGCGGACTTAGCTTGCCTTTCTTACCAAATCTTAGTATCTTCTTCCAAGGCGAAACCTTCAGAAAGACCATGTCACCCACTGAATACTCAATCTCCTTACACTTCAAATCCGCATAAGACTTCTGTCGATCAGATGCCTCTTTTAACCGATCCCTTATTATCTTGACCTTCCCTTCAATCTCTGCTACCAACTCAGGTCCAAGAACTTGCCGCTCGCCCAATTCGGTCCAACAACTAGGTGAACAACACTTACACCCATACAGTGCCTCATAAGGTGCCATACGGATGCTAGCCTGATAACTGTTATTATACGCGAACTCTGCCAACGGTAGATAATCCTCCCAACTGCCTCGAAAGTCGATAACACAACCCCTTAACATATCTTCCAGAATCTGAATAACCCTTTCTGACTGACCATCAGTCTGAGGATGGAAGGCTGTGCTAAAATTCAGTCGCGTTCCCAATGCCTCATGCAACTTTTGCCAGAACCGAGATGTGAATCTAGGATCTCGATCAGAGATAATAGACACTGGCACCCCATGCAGTCACACAATCTCTGCCACATACAACTTGGCTAACTTCTGAAGTGAATAATCAGTACGTACAGGGATGAAATGAGCAGATTTAGTCAACCTGTCTATAATCACCCAAATCGAGTCCTTCTTTGACGGCGTTAAGGGCAATCCACTTACGAAATCCATGGTCACCCTTTCCCACTTCCAGAGTGGTACCTTCACTGGTTGTAGAAGTCGAGAAGGTAACTGATGTTCAGCTTTCACTTGCTGACAAGTCAGACACTTCCCAACAAATTCCGTTACCTCTCGCTTCAGTCCAGGCCACCAATACAACTCCTTTAAGTCATGATACATCTTATTACCTCCAGGATGCATAGCACACCGTCCTTTATGAGCTTCATTCAGAATTGCTTGCCTCAAATTGGAATCTTTAGGCATACAGATTCTACCGTGGAAACATAGAACACCCTCACTGTTAAGTCCAAACTCAGAAGTACTCCCATCCTTAACCTGCTGAAATCGAGAAACCAGCGACTCATCTTTCGACTGCTTCTCCTTAATCTCATCCACCCAGGTCGGTCTTACTTGCAATTCTGCTAACAGACTACCATCATCATACAGACTCAAACGAACAAACATAGCTCTCAGATTAGATACAGTTCTACGACTTAGGGCATCAGCCACCACATTAGCTTTGCCTGGATGATACTCAATCGCACAATCATAATCCTTAAGCAACTCAATCCATCTCCGTTGCCTAAGATTCAGCTCCTTCTGAGTCAACAAGTACTTAAGACTCTTATGGTCTGTGTATATAATACACCTTTCTCCATACAGATAATGTCGCCAGATCTTAAGTGCGAAGATTACATCTGCCAACTCCAGATCATGGGTAGGGTAGTTCACTTCATGAGGTTTAAGCTGTCGCGATGCATAAGCAACCACTTTACCCTCTTGCATCAACACACACCCCAACCAAACATGTGATGCATCACTGTACACGGTAAAATCTTTCCCAGACTCTGGTTGAATCAGTACAGGTGCTTCGCTCAGAACCTTCTTTAGTTTCTCAAAAGCTTCTTGCTGTTGCTCAGTCCAACTAAATAGCACTCCTTTCCTTACGAGTTTTGTCAATGGTGCTTCCATCACAGAAAATCCTTCTACAAACCTTCTATAGTATCCAGCTAAACCCAGAAAACTTCAAATTTCTGTCACTGACCTCGATGGTTTCCACTCTAGAATTGCTTCAATCTTTCGAGGGTCTACCTTAATCCCCTCAGCAGATACAACATGACCCAAGAAGGTTACCTCTCTCAACCAAAACTCACACTTACTGAATTTCGCATAAAGCTCCTTTTCCCTTAACACTTGCAGCACAATACGGAGATGCTCATCATGTTTCTCCTCAGATTCAGAATAGACCAAAATATCATCGATAAAGACGACCACGAATCGATCCAAGTATGGCTGGAACACTCAATTCATCAGATCCATAAAAGCTGCAGGTGCATTGGTTAACCCAAATGGCATAACCAAGAATTCATAGTGACCATAGCGAGTTCTGAATGCTGTCTTGTGAATATCCACTTCTTTCACCCTTAACTGATGGTACCCAGATCGAAGGTCAATCTTGGAGAATACTGAAGCTCCTCTAAGCTGGTCGAACAGATCATCGATTCTTGGCAACGGGTACTTATTCTTAATCATCAGTTTGTTCAACTGCCGATAATCGATGCACATTCGCATTGACCCATCTTTCTTCCTCACAACAGAACTGGTGCTCCCCACGGAGACACACTTGGCCTAATGAAACCTCTATCTAACAGCTCTTGAATCTGCGTTTTCAACTCCACCAACTCCTTTGGTGCCATCCTATAGGGTGCAATGGATACCGGTGCCATACCAGGCAACAAATCAATCCCAAACTCGACAGCTCGATTCGGAGGCAAACCTGGAAGCTCTTCGGGAAAGACATCTTGAAAATCTTTAACGGTTCTAACTTGATCCACAGTTAGTTCTTCAGTTTCTACTTGACCTACGAATGCCAAATAAGCCACACATCCTTTACGAATCCACTTCTCAGCTCTCAATGCTGACACCACATTGGATAAATAATCTCTACGTTCACCTATCACCATAACTTCCTCATCCTCTGCAGTCTTTAGCCTCATTCGTTTTGCAGCACAATCCAAAGTAGCCCTATGCTTTACAAGCTAATCCATTCCCAAGATGAGATCAAATTCTCCGAAAGGTAGCTCCATCAAGTCTCCAGAAAAGATTTTTCCTTGAGTCTCTATAGGTACGTCTCTATACAGTTTGTCTACCCTAACCGAGTGACCCAAAGGACTTAATACAGATACCCCACTCACTGTCTCCTCAGAACGCACTCCCAGCAACCCAGACATGTCACATGCAACATAAGAATGGGTAGATCCAACATCTATCAACGCAGTGTATGGCATATTAGAAATAAAAAACGTACCGGTTATGACGTCAGGAGCATCACCCTCCTCTCGGCGACGAGCTGCATAAACTAACGCTTGTTGACGAGCCTCAGCAAAACCAACACCCTTGCCAGGCGCTTCTCGTCCTCGACCATTACCATTTCCGCCTCTACCTTGTCCACGACCTCTCGGAGCTGGTGGTCCACCCCTCACTGGTTGAGCAACCCTTTGAGCCATAACCTGTCCTTGATCCGGTTCTTCGGGATAGTCCTTAATCCTATGCTCCATCGACCCACATCAAAAATTGGCTCCAGAACGTTTCTGACACTCGCCCATATGTATCTTACCACAACTCATACAACCCTGCGGTCTGACAGCATTCATTGGCACCGCTCGCACTGGTTCTGCCACTCTTGCTCTCTTAACATTCCTATTAGCCCCACCTGATGGTCCAGAATCCCTCCGAAAGTGGTTTCTATCCTTTTTGCGATTCTGTCTCTCGGTACGCTTTACTTCCTCAGCTATCTTAGCCTTTTCAACCAAAGCAGCAAAGTTACGCTCCCTCTGCGGAGCAATCAGTACCCTTAGTTCATCTCTCAGACCATCCTCGAAACATACGCTACGCTCATATTCAGTAGCAACTATCCCAGAAGCATATCGGCTCAGCCTCAGAAATTTAGCCTCGTACTCAGATACTGTCCTACTTTCCTGAACCAAATTTAAGAACTCTTTCCTACGGGCGTCCACATAGCTAGCCCCAACATATTTTCCTTTAAAGGCTTTCTTAAACAGCTCCCACGTTACCTCACCATCTGAAGTTCCATCTCTTACCGTGAGCCACCACTGATAAGCTTCATCTCTCAGCAACGATACAGCTCCCTTTAACTTTAGCTCCATAGAGCAGTCCAGATCATCCATAATTCGCT
Organism: Gossypium stocksii; assembly: GCA_020496765.1. Lineage (NCBI taxonomy): Eukaryota > Viridiplantae > Streptophyta > Magnoliopsida > Malvales > Malvaceae > Gossypium > Gossypium stocksii. The sequence continues at coordinate 34,326,883 of CM035627.1, forward strand.
CTGTGGCCTCTAACCAATACTCGGCCACATTTGGGGCTACACCAGACACGCCCCTAAAGAATTCCGCCCCATTAGCTCAGAGTCACTAAGAAATGGATCCCCGAAATCCATTACCGGTACTTTCCCCAGCAACCCTTTCCAGAACTCGAAGCATCGCTTGCGATAGGGCGTCATCCCCAACACCTCGATCATGGGACTCCACCTTTGTTGCCGGTGGTATCGGTATATCAGCTGCTGGCGCATGACCCGAAGATGAAGTTTCAACTCATGCACTACCTCAACCACGTCCACGGCCCCTACCATGAGTTGCTCGCGTACTCATCTCATGTTTTCTGTTTTAGAAATTTTATGAGTCAGATTAGTATTTCAGTGTTTATTACAGATGTCTTATGAATAAGTAGCATTTCAGAGGTTATCTTCTTCTGCGGTAGCCTAGCTACAGTCTCAGTCCACCTATCAGAGTCTCTATAGTTTCAGTAATACCCTAGCTAAAGTATCATAATAGAGTCTTTAGTCAGGCATATAATCAGAATTTTTAGAAACATCAGAAAAGTTTAAAAAACTTACAGGCTTGGGCCGGAGATTCGGTGTGCCACTCTTTAGAAAGATTACTTAGGAAAACCTGATTTATTTTTTTGAAAATAAATCATTATATACAAAAGAAGTTCATCAAAACAGGTTCCAATTAATTTTGAAAACAATTGTTGAAAACATGACCTTTTGAAAATCTTTGTTTTGATTGTTTGAAAACTTCTATTTTTAGACCTAACCTACAGCCGGGTTGTTGCAACCTGGCTCTAATACCACTAAATGTAACACCCCAAACCCAGCCTAGACGTTACGACCAGATCTGGTGTGTCACACGATCCTAAAACTAAGTTTACGATCCTTTTAGTCTTATTGTGTCTTAAGTGAGGTTTGAATCAAAAGAGTAAGTTTGTTAAAACCAGTTTATTAATCCTTTAAGTTATCCATATTATTCACTCGTTGAGTTTTGAAAACATTCTTTACATTTTGAAACCAGCGCAGCCTAAACTAGTGATTCTATAAAATGTAATTTAATCATCAAAGAAAAATTAAACCAAATAAAAACTTAGATAGCGGCCTTATTACAAAATAAAACCCAAAAATAACTTAATAATAAAATACTTTAAACAAAATGAAAACCAGTTCTTCAGATGCTGTGGCCACTCCGAATCTCTCGCAGCTCCAAGCCTACTATGGTTGAGTGTTACCTGCAGAGATTCAATAAAAGGGGGCGAGTTTGACAACTCAGTGTGCAACATTATCTCAACCATAGGCCAAAACAGATCAAGCCTCAGAATCAGATTAGTTGGGCCTTGGCCCATTACAGAAATCAGGTTAAGCCCATAGGCCCATAACAGATACAGATCAGATATAATATGCAAGCAGAAACCCAACCCAGATCCATCCATAACACCCCCGTACTAGCCTTACACCATGTGGGGAGACTACTCGACCCACCCAACCGCTACACACCACAGATAATTGCAGCGAGGCTGCCAGATATAATTTGCAGCGAGGCTGCCAGATATTGTGACGAGGTCACCAGATACAGATATTGTGGTGAGGCCACCAGATTGCAGCGAGGCTGCCAGATAATAATGTGACAAAGTCACCAGATTGCAGCGAGGCTGCCAAAACGCTTCCTCCATCATAAACCCATACCCCATGCAACAGATATATACATACTGGCATGCAACATATAGCATCTCATGCATCAGATATGCTCACATTAAATGGTAACTCATGCAGATACATAAAATCATACATTTCATACAGAATTGACCCTAGGGGTATAATAGTCTTTTTACACCTAGGGGTATTTTGGTAATTTTTCCTACCTAAGGGTACTATAGTCCTTTTTCATATTTTCAGAGATTTTATGCATGTTCAATTGGTTATTAGTCCATAGATATTCACAGAAGTCCCTTTTAAGCTTAATTTCCACTTTTGCCCTTTTTAACCTAAAACCCCTAATGGGCCTTACTGAGTCCATTATCATCTCAAACCTGTTAAGTCTAATTTTTTAGGTTTAGCTTACCAACTTGACCATGTTTTTATTAACCATGTCACCAGAAAGCCTATAATAGTCACTTTATCAATTTTGGGCTCGGAAGCCCATTGGGCCCATCTTGGCCCATTGTAGCCTAACTTACCGAAACGTTCAGAATTGCACCTTCTGCAATTCCTCCAGCACCAAACTCATAGTTAAGCCTAATGGAGTAAATGGTTACTCCCAAATATCATACGAATACGTTTTCGGTCACTTACACCAGATGTCGGTCACTTTATAGCCTTTTCGGCTTTTACCGTTTTCAGTCTAAGAATTGGGATTAGTTACACACCTATTAACGGATGGAACGACGACGAAATCGACGTACGAAGAGCCTACAATCAAACGTTAATTATTAGTCTAATAATCGATAACCAAAGAGCTATAAACCCCTTACCATAATCGGCCTACATGGCCTGAGTTATTAGAATCTTACCCTTTTCGGTTATGGACTAGATCGAAATGTCCAACCGCTTTAATCTACACTAGCCTCCTTTGCTGCATGTCTCTTGTCCATACGAACGCATATAAACCAAAGAGAAAAGCCATAAGGCCCTTAGTCTAGAAACGTTACCCTCCCCCTGAGGGGTTTTCGGCATCTTAGCCTTAAACTTGAAAACTAACGAGATAATATCACGAAATACTTACCGATCTAAGTCCCAAACCACAGCCGTTCCCTTTGTAACAATGAGGAAGAAAGGGTTGAGAGTAGAGAGGATTCGGCCAAGCACAATGAGTTTCGGTCAAAAGAAGGTTCTGCAAAGAAGTAGAATGAGAAGAGACGATATTTTTAATAAAAGAAGGTGAATTCGGCAAGTTGAATATTTCGGCTTATGGAAGGTTTTGATCAAATGAACATTCAGGTTAGGGCTTGAAGAAAAGAAGTAGGAGAAAGCTTTAGTTGATTCGGCCAGGAAGGAGGCAACAAGGTAGGTTTCGGTTTGTGAAAGCAAGACGAGAAGAAGATGAGAATAGAAGAAGGAGAAGACAAAGTGTTGCCAGACAAAAGTAAAAAGTTTCAGCAGGAGGTCTTTTGGAGTGTGGAATTCGGCAATTTGGTTTAGAAAAGATGGGAAAGAATGACCCTTAATTCACTAGACAAAAATGATAAAAGAGAAAACCTACTCAACTAAGGAAATCGGCACCAAAAGAAACTCTAATGCCGATTGTACCTTACCTATGCTATTGCCGAAATCACACCATGGAGAATCCCTTGTTCGGCCACTTCTTCAAAATTTGAAAGCTCCTTATTTTACTCCTCAACCTCCTCCACGATTTGCTCCCTCGGCCCATTCAAATCTCCTCCAAGCAGAGTTCAATTCTGCTTCAAACTCTTACCTGCTCAAGCTCAAAAATAAAACGCCCTCCTTGCCAACTCTGGAACTTGAACCTTGGACCTCCAAACTCATTTAGGCGCCACCTTTTAAGGAGTCTAGTGGCGTCTCCCTTGCCACTTTACCACTGATTCATTTGTGTCTTATTTCGCACATAATTTCTTAAGACCCTTACTTTCAATGATCCCCTATCTCCTAAGCTTAAAATTCAAAATTTTGCCGAGCTCCTAACCAACACATGGGCCTTCCATAGGCCCATTAACACACCCCAAACATGCATTACACACCCAAATACTAGAATTTAAACATTATATCAGATAAAGAACAATCTAAGAAAAACCCAAAAATTAGGGCGTTACATTAATACTACTAGCGTATATCATAAAGTGTGATAAACCTTCTGAATGGGCCATGGTACGAAATCATTCGGGACATTGACTTAGTAAGCTTCAAAACTGGTGATTTGAGTCGAGTTTTATACCTAGCTGGCTAAGTGCATTCGATTATCCCACATTAAGATGTCAAATGAAGCTCGTAGTATACATTAAATGACTCAGGTATGTGATACTTATCTTTTGATGTAAGAATGACTCGGATTGGATTTGATTATGTTCAATTGTGAAACTATGTATTTGAATGTATAAGATTTATGCATATGCTTCTTCAGTCATCGAAACTTAATGATGATGGAATACCTTAAGTTGGCCAGGTATGTATTTTACTCTCATAATTAAATCTACTCTGGATTGAGTTACAAGTATGGAATAAAATATATAAATCAATGGAAATGAGTACTAAGACTACTATGCGCTGAGCCATGCTCGATTGATGTGAAAAGTCATACAAAGTTACTGATTTACCTTGTTGTTTGAGTTTAAAGTTAAATGACTTATATATATATATTGTGCATTGTGTGCTTATGTATATTTTTAGTCATTTATGAAAATATCACCAAAGTGGGTATAGCCCCGGGAAATTTGATTTGTGGTTGAGTACCTTTACAATTGGCCACTGTGGTAATTATTTATTGAAGTGGTTATGTGATATCAATTTCTATGTAAATGAGACGATGAGTAAAGTATGTGTAGTTGTGATTAGATTCATTCAGCAAACGATTTTTCATTTACCAATTTGAATAGGAAATTATGTTTTTAAATTCAGTAAAGTTAATTGTATTGCTTAAAGACTTACTAAGCTTATGAAAGCTTACTTCGTTGTTTCGTGTCTTTGTTTTATAGATTGTGGATTCTAACTACCAGCTCAGGGACTATCAGCTCTTTGTCACACTATCTACTATTGTGGTAACCCAGAAATTTGGATTTAGCTTATGGCATATATAGGATAGCCTATAGTAGAATGATATCATGACTATTGTTTATAAGCTATACGGATATGGCACCCTTTGAAAGTTATTTTTTTTATTATACATATAATATACCTATATTCACATGGTTACAAAGTAAAAACAAAAAAAATGTCATCATTCGGCCATCATAATAAAAAGAGAGAAATTTGACATGCAAGGACATTAACTCACTTGCTTGCACTTACTAGTCATCACACATTTACCTAGCTCATTTTCAAAGTTCACAACTAGATCCTTTTTAAGTGAAATTCACATTTATAATTCTAAATTAAAACACCAAAAATGTTACATATGATTTGACACATATTATAGGCTTAAAAATAAATATTAAATTATTCTAATGGCCCGATTTTATGGTCCTAAAACCACAATCCGACTAGGGTCAATTTAAGGCTGTCACATCAGAGATGTCCCGTTTCATACCGTGCCACCAATATTGACGTTTCAAGTCGTTATACATTTTAGTGCTGCCCGAATGAATAGACATTCGGCTATTATGGGCCTCGTTCAGAATTGTCGGAATAAGCTCTAAATTCCTCGGAATACACACACGATCCTTAAACCTCAAACAATCATTACCGTCAACCTGAAACTCTGAATTCACACTTGAATCACACTAAACTCGTTTAGCAACTAAATCGTTGTCGACTTTCTGAGCTTCACAAATCTGTTGAAGTAACACGGGTTTTGCTTTTAATTCCGCAATTAACACGTCAGCTGCTGGCAATGTTAATTTCACGTTCAAAGCTCGCAAAGAAAATAGGGATTTTTGGCTTAGAGCATCTGCAACTACATTAGCTTTCCCTGGGTGATAATCAATAACAAGCTCATAGTCCTTTAGCAATTCTAGCCACCGCCTTTGTCTCAAATTCAAATCTTTTTGAGTCATCAGATACTTGAGACTTTTGTGATCGGAGAAGATGTGACATTTCTCACCGAATAGATAGTGTCGCCAGATCTTCAGGGCGAAAACAATAGCGGCTAATTCAATATCATGAGTCGGATAATTTTGCTCGTGAGGTTTCAACTATCTCGAAGCATAAGTGACAACTCGACCTTCTTGCATCAAAACGTAGCCTAAACCATTCAGACTTACATCACTATAGCTTACAAACTCTTTGCCAGACTCTAGCTGAACTAACACTAGAGCTTCCGTCAAAAGGGTTTTCAGCTGGTCAAAACTTTGCTGACACTTATCAAACCACTCGAACTTGACCTCTTTTTGCAGCAGTTTCGTCAACGGTGTTGCAATCATCGAGAAGCCTTTGACGAATCGTCGATAATAACCAGCAAGTCCTAAGAAACTTCGAACCTTAAAAACATTTTTAGGGGGTTTCCAATCGAGAATAGCTGAAATTTTGTTCGGATCAACTCGAATACCCGAAGCAGATACTATATGTCCCAAAAAGCTGACCTCGTGCAACCAGAACTCGCACTTACTAAATTTCACATATAATTGATTATCACGTAAAGTCTAAAGTACAAGTCTCAAATGCTCGGCATGTTCGATCTCATCGCAAGAGTAAATCAAAATATCATCGATGAACACTACTACAAAACGGTCCAAATACGGCCTAAACACCGAGTTCATCAAATCCATGAAAACCACAGGGGCATTAGTAAGCCCAAACGGCATCACTAAGAATTCGTAGTGTCCGTACCTTGTTCTGAATGCGGTCTTCGGCACGTCGGAATCTCTAAGTCTGAACTGGTAATAACCGGATCGTAAATCAATCTTAGAAAACACTGAAGCTCCTTTCAACTGATCGAATAGGTCATTAATTCGAGGCAACAGATACTTATTCTTTACAGTGGCTTTATTCAGTTGTCTGTAGTCGATACACATTCTCATAGTCCCGTCTTTCTTTTTCACAAACAAAACTGGCGCGCCCCAAGGTGAAAAACTCGGTCAAGCGAAACCCCTACCTGTTAACTCTTGCAGCTAAGATTTCAGTTCTTTTAGTTCGGTAGATGCCATACGATATGGGGCAATTGAAATCAGAGTCGTACCCAGAACCGACTCTATACCAAACTCAACCTCTCTTACTGGCAGCAATCCCAGCAATTATTCGGGAAACACATCCAAAAACTCACATACTACCGGCACAGTCTCAAGTTCTCGCTCGGATACTTTGTCGTCTAATATATAGGCTAGATACGCTTCATGGCCCTTTCTCATGTATTTCTGAGCTGACATGGAAGTGATTACGGCCGGTAGTCCGTTTAAATCAGTGGATTTGATCCAAATTATTTCATTATTCGAACATCGTAAATCAATAGCCTTTCACTTGCAATTCACTATCGCGTCGTGCACAGTCAATCAATCCATTCCGAGAATAATGTCAAATTCATCGAAGGGTAAAAGCATCAAATCGGCTGGAAAGCAGTAATCTCGTACCATTAGAGGACATTTCTTGCACACTTTGTCTATCAGAGCACAACGACCCAAAGGATTTGACACTCGAATTACGAACTCAGTAAACTCAACAGGAAGAGTCTTACTGGAGGCTAGAGTTTCACACACATATGAATGGGTCGAACCGGGATCAATTAGAGCGATAACATCAGTGTTAAAAAGAGTGAAAATACCGGTAATAATATCCAGAGATGAAGCATCCTCACAGGCACGGATAGCATACGCTCTGGCAGGTGCTCGAGCCTCGAATCTGACTGCAGTGTCTCTAGTCCCTCTCTGAGTGCCACTAGCATTTCCTCCTTGCCGCGATGGTCTACCCCGTGCAGCCGTACCACTAGGTCTCTGACTCGGATAGGGAGTGCGTTCATCAACTTTCGGACAGTCTTTGATAAAGTAATCGGTACATCCACATCAAAAACAGGAGCGGTCATGATGTCTACAGCTCTCCAGGTGCCATTTACCACAATATTTACAATCAGATCTATCCTGACGTTCATTACCAACACTGGCGACAGAAGTAGCTTGCGAACTCACGGGGGATCGATGATGATCGCATCTAGAAAAACCCGAAGTATACTTGGATCGACCCGAGTCATCTCTAATCTTTTTGGACGATTGCTGAATAGACTTTCCTGCAGATCTCTTACGGAACTCTCTAGCTCCATCTTCGGCTTTTATTTTCTCATTACTGAGATCTTCGTCTTTGCAAGCTCGCTCAACTAGCACGACAAACTCTTTAATTTCTAGAATTTCCACTAGTAATCTGATATCTTCATTCAATCCATCCTCAAAACGTTTACACATGATAGCCTCAGATGATACACATTCGCGAGCATAACGACTGAGTCATACGAATTCTCTCTTGTATTCAGTTACTGACATCTGACCTTATTTAAGTTCAAGAAATTCCTTCCGTTTCTGGTCGATAAATCTCTGACTGATGTATTTCTTATGGAACTCAGTTTGGAAAAACTCCCAGGTGACCCGCTCTTTCTGAACAACAGAAACCAGAGTGTTCCACCAGTAGTAGGCAACGTCATGTAACATAGATACTGCACATTTCAAACACTCCTCGGGTGTGCATGACAGTTCATCGAACACTCGAATTGTATTATCGAGCCAAAACTTGGACCGCTCAGCATCATCACTAGGAGTAGCCTGGAACTCTTCAGCCCCATATTTCCTAATCTTGTCAACCGGGGGCCTACTCGATCTCACTGGATCGGTCATAGGAGGGGCCACATAAGTTGGAAGCGGAGTATTCGAGGGCGGAGGTTGCGGAACAGTCGAATTTTATCTAAGGAATTGAGCGAACCAATTGCTCATCATTGTGTAAAAGGCTTGTCTCGTGTCATCGTCTCGATGACTGATATTCGGCTGAGAGCCATTTGGAGCTGTCCCTTGCGCGGGAGCAGGCACTACACTCTCAACATCGTCTGCTACAGCTCGATTGGGTTCGGGATCCATTTCTATACCAAAAATCACATTTCAGATGTCAGAAGTCATCACACTATCGCATTAACATAAAATGGCATGTATAGCTAGACTCAAACATGCTACGTTAGTCCAAGAATCGACTAAACCGTAGCTCTGATACCAATAAAATGTAACAACCCTAAACCCGTTCCTGTCGTCGGAGGATTAAGAGGCATTACACGACATTCACAAACCGATTCGATGATCATACACAACCATTTTTCTTTTTTTGCAAAATATCAAGACTTAGCCAATTTCAACAATTTAACATCTAGGCCGATTATACATGTATATACATGATATCTAATCATACCAAAACTCAAAACAATTCATGCACTTATAAATCATTCATCAACCGCATCGCATACATTAAGAAATTTTCTTAGCTGAAAGACCGTGCTCAAAATAACTCTACTCATGCTTCTAAGTTCATATTACCTAATCCAATCTAACGAATTTCGAACAAACTTCATTTAACCCATATGGACTTACTGAATGGTCACATTCAATCCCAAATTTGAGCATTTGTTTATCTTGTTCACATTCAAGTCATACATGTCTCTCAAAACATAGATATCAATATATAACATACTTCAAGCCTAGTTTACAAAATGCATAACTTAAACTTCCATTCACATATAACATAACCAAGTTTAAAACCATAGATATGGATGTAAGGTATTCGGGCAAGCCATTTTTGCATGACTAACTTAATTACAACATCAAAATCATATTTCTTTAACAATAAAATGTCAAGCCTATACATGCCACTTTGAAGGTTTAGTCGCAAAATACCGATAGATGTTTTGATAGTGTGGATGACTTCAATCCTAGAATTCCCGATACCGTAGCTAACAAACGAGATCTATAAAATAGAGAATCCGAAAGCAACAGAGTAAGCATTCATAAGCTTAGTAAGTTTTAAGCCATAAAAACACATTCAAAGATTACAGCATGGTACTTCTAAAACTTATCAAGGTCCATCTTTAACTGAATGTATCCAAGATTAAATATATCCCTATTATCCGTACATATCAAATAGCATTCGTATACTTAAATCAATCTTAACATATTCTCAATAATCTAGGTTTTCAATACAATAATTAAGCATCATGCCTTTATACCACTCTAAACAAAGGTCGGATTCAATATCACCCAATTGACATAGCCTAATTTAAATAGAAGCACGTTCACAATTTGAATGTAGTACATACCTGGTTAATTTAGGTTATGAGCTTATTTATTATGGTTGATAAGGCCCAAATTTTGTATTTCCAGCATGAATGCCTTCAGGCTTGGCCCGGAATATAATACTAGCCTTAAAGCTCTTCGGAACTCGACCCGGATGAATCACTGGCACGAATGCCCTTCAGGACTTATCCTGGATGTAACTCCAGCACGCATGCCCTTCGGGACTTAACCCAGATGCAACTCTTGCACTAATGCCCTTTAGGATTCAACCCGGATGCAACTCTAGGAGTCGATCCGAACAAAATTTCAGCTATTCTTGACTGGAAACCTCTGAGAAATGTTTCAGAAGTTCAGAGCTTTTTGGGACTTGTCGGGTACTACCGATGATTTGTAAAAGGTTTCTTGATGATTGCAACACTTTGACGAAGCTATTACAGAAAGACGTCAAATTCGAGTGGTCTGAAAAATGTCAGAAAAGTTTCGACCAGTTGAAAACTCTTTTGATGGAAGCTCCTGTGTTGGTTCAGCTCGAGTTCGGTAAAGAGTTTGTGGTTTATAGTGATGCCTCTTTGAATAGATTAGGCTACGTTTTGATGCAAGAGGGCCGAGTTGTCACTTATACTTTGAGGTAATTAAAGCCTCACGAGCGGAACTATCTGACCCATGATCTAGAGCTACTGGCTATTGTGTTTGCTCTAAAAATTTGGTGCCACTACCTGTTTGGAGAGAAATGCCACGTCTTTTCCGATCATAAAAGCCTTAAATATTTAATGATCCAACGAGACTTGAATTTGAGATAAAGAAGGTAGCTGGAATTGCTGAAAGACTACGAGCTTATTATTGATTATCATCCGGGAAAAGCTAACGTAGTTGCGGATGCTCTCAGTCGAAAATCCTTGTTTGTATTACGAGCGATGAATGTGCATTTGTCAATGACTGTTGATGATGTGTTAATAGCAGAATTAAAAGCAAAACCAGTGTTAATACAGCAAATTTGTGAAGCTCAGAAAGTCGACGATGATTTGGTGGCTAAGCAAGCTTAGTGTGATTTGAAGGTGGATTCAGAGTTTCGAGTTGATGACAATGATTGTTTGAGGTTCAGAGATCGATTGTGTGTTCCGAGAAACTCAGAGCTGGTTTTGATAATTCTGAATGAGGCTCATAATAGCCGAATATCGGTTCATCCGAGTAGCACAAAAATGTACAGCGACTTGAAACGTCAGTATTGGTGGCACGACATGAAACGAGACATCTTGTGTCTAAGTGTCTGATATGCCAACAAGTGAAAGCGGAGCATCAGGTGCCTTCTAGATTGTTACAACCGATCATGATACCTGAATGGAAATGGGATAGAGTCACGATGGACTTTGTGTCTGGTTTGCCACTGATGCCGAACAAAAAGGACTCGATTTGGGTTATTGTTGATAGATTAACGAAGTCAGCTCATTTTATCCCTGTTCGTATAGACTTTTCGCTTGATAAGTTAGCAGAAATGTATGTCTCTCAAATTGTACGACTGCGTGGAGTGCCAAATTATATTATTTCAAATAGAGATCCTCGATTTACTTCACGGTTCTGAAGGAAATTGCATGAGGCGTTGGGTACTAAGCTTCATTTTAGCACTGCCTTTCATCCCCAGACCGACGGTCAGTCCGAGTGAGTGATTCAGATACTCGAGGATATTTTGAGATGTTGCATTCTCGAGTTTAGTGGCTAGTGGGAGAGATATATACCGTTGATTGAATTCGCCTACAATAATAGTTTTCAGTCGAGTATTAAAATAGCACCATTCGAAGCTTTATACGATCGTAAATGCCTTACACCTTTGTTCTGGACCGAGCTCAATGAGAATAAGTTATACGGGGTTGATTTAATTAAAGCAGATGAACAGAAAGTGGAAATAATCCGTGATAGTCTGAAAGCAGCCTCTGATCGACAGAAATCATATGCGGATTTGAAACGCAAAAACATTGAGTTTCAGGTTGGTGAGAAAGTGTTTCTGAAAGTTTCGCCTTGGAAAAAGATAATTAGATTCGGTCATAAAGGTAAATTGAGCCCCAGATTCATCAGACCGTACGAGATTTCAGAACGGATTGGGCCAGTTGCTTATAGGTTAATTCTGCCCCCTGAACTCAAAAGGATTCACAACGCTTTTCATGTTTCGATGCTCCGATGTTATAGATCTGATCCCTCACATGTGATAAAACCATCGGAGGTTCAAATACAGTTTGATTTGAGTTACGAGGAAGAATCGATTCGTATTTTTGCTTACGAGATGAAAGAATTGTGAAATAAAAAGATTCCATTAGTAAAAGTATTGTGGCTCAAGCACGAGGTCGAAGAAGTGACTTGGGAACTCGAGGAATCTATGAGAGATCGACATCCTAACCTATTCACTGGTTAGATTTTCGGGGACGAAAATCGCTAAAGGGGGAGAGTTGTGACAGCCCTCATTTGACCCTAGTTGAAAAGTGGTTTCGGGACCACTAAACCGAGTCGTACAAATAATTGAATGTTAAATTTCGTGCCTATTGTATGTGAAAAATGCATATGTGAAGTTTTGATGCTTTGATTTTTGTCATTGGATGTGAAATTAATTGAAAGGGACTTATGTATGAAACTTTGAAAGTGTAATAGGTTATAATTAGAGGACCAATTAATCCATGGTTTTAAAATAGTAGGACTTGCATGTCAATTTTCCATTTAATTCTTTAGTGGCCGGCCATGGTGATTTATTTGATACAAATATATGTTTTTATATTAGAAATTTTAAGCTAATTGGTTGTATATTATATTAAAGTATAATAAAATAATAAAAGTGGAGTGAAAAGAACAAAGTTGTTTCATTTGTTCTTCATAGCCGAAACTTAAAGAGAAAAAAAAAGAATTGGGAAAGAAAGCCAACATTCGGTCATTGTGGCATCTAATTAAGATGAGGATTCAAGTTATTTTCCTTAAGTTTTATGAATTTTGGTTGATAGTTAGGCTTGTGACATAGCCCATGAATAAATTTTTGGTTTGATTGTGAATGCCTCATTCAGCCGTTATTGAAATATTTGAAGCTTTTGAGCCTTGTAGATAAAAATTTCATTGTGGAGTGTTGGAGAGATGTTATGTGGTTATTTTTTTTAAAGGAATATGTGTTAATATGCTTAAATAATGCAAATATTGCTTGGTATGACTAAATTAGCTCAAGGGAACTTTCGACTATGTCTTTTCGAAAACAAATGATTTGGTTAAATGTTTAATTGTTTTTTTTTTTTTACAAGTTTAGTTGTGTTTGGAAGTTAATATATGTGCTTGAAGGATTTTTAATTGTGAAAAACTACGTTTTAGTTTAGATTAAAATGTTAGATTGTTAAACGATGTGGCATTAATGCCGAATATGAGCTTGATGATAATTTTGTAATATGTTTTGTATGTGTTCAAGGTTTAATGTTAAATTAATTGCTTAAGTAATGGTTGAATGAATTTACAAGTTGAACATGGAGTAGTTTGATAATTATAAAGTTGAGTTGAAATTACTTGGAGTCGTTGTAACCTTGTGAATTCAGTCATTATAGTTTAATGTACTTCGGCAATGTGTTAAAGGTGATTCAAGATTTATATGAGCATTCGGCCATGACTAGGGTGTGTGAAGTTTTTGGATAGTTGATGTATATGTATAATGAGTAGAGATATATATATATGTGTGTGTGATTTGCTTGGTAATTGAAATTTGGCCTTAGCATGACTCTTATTAAGGATGTTTAAATTGTTAGCTTTTGCTTATATGCTAATCGATTATGATGTGAATATTAGTCTATGCATGAACATTTGGCCGAATGGTATTTTGAGAATGAGTGGAGTGATGCTTGTGTTTAAAGGAAAGTGTGATTTCTTTTATTTATGTGGTAATTTATTTATATATATATAGCTTGTTACCTTAAGGAACATTCGGCTGTAAGCTAGCATAATAGGATTTTGATAAATGGAATTTTGTTTATATTAAGCTCAAGAGCATCAATGACCGAATTCGGATAGGGGGAAAGCCAAAGTACTCGAATAGCTGTTTTCAATCATCCAACAATCTTTGAGGTAAGTTTTGAGTAATCAAACCTAGCATATAATTAAAGATGACATGATATATGCATGATAGATGAATTATGGCCTATTGATCGTACTTGAACAAGGTTGTTTGTGAAATAATTTATATATATATGGTATATAGCTGAATGGCTATTAGGGAACAAGCTAAGACATTGAATTGAACATGTGATCTTTCTGTGTTTGTTTGTTGAACCAAAAGGTTAGTGAAATATACATGTTCTAAGGTCAAATGATATTTGTGATATGCGGTCAATGTGTATAAAATGTGTTTATTTTTTAATATAGCAAGTGAATTGCAAATGCGATAGGCCTTGTGAAATGTATTAGCATGAGGATAAATATGAATAAAACTTAGTGAATTATATCCGGGCTAAAGTCCCGCAGGCTTTCGTGCTGAAATTATATCCGGGCTAAAGTCCCGCAGGCATTCGTGCTGGAATTATATCCGGGCTAAAGTCCCGTAGGCATTCGTGCTGGAATTATATCCAGGCTAAAGTCCCGCAGGCATTCGTGCTGGAACTTTATCCGGGCTAAAGTCCCGTAGGCATTCGTGCTGGAATTATGTGATTTCATAGTAATAATCCTAACGAATATGCTTAATGCCCTAAGTCGGTCAGGTATGTATTATATACTCGTTCGTGAAATAAATTCGGATTAAATTATAAGTATTCATTGAGACGATGTTACTCTGACCATTTTATAAGGTTATATGAGAGTCTATGATTTATTTGCGATAAACAAATTCCGATTCAAGTGAAATTATGTTAAACTTACCTTGTGTATAGATGCATAATTGGCCAAAATGGGGAATAGCATGAAATGTGTGAATATGTGTATAAGTGCTAGTTTAAATTGTAAATGATTTGGTTACATTCGGTCAAGGGATGAAACCGTGTGGATAAAATAAAATTGTATATATGATATGAATTCAAATCCAGGAGAAGTTAAAATGTTCAATGCTTGTTCAATGCTAGTATGTTATGTGATAAACAATAAATTATACATATTTTTACCTCATGTTTAGCCTATATTTTGGATGAATTATTATCAATTTAGTGAGAATTAGTGCTCTTAATCCTTCTTTTTCATATCTTATACTCAGGAGAGCATAGGGAAGAGAAAAGAATAGGAAATGGACCGAAAATGAGGAAAATGGGCCAAAAATGACATAACACACGGCCCAAGGAATCACCACACGGCCGTGCCACATGGCCGTGCCGCATGAAGATCACACGGTCTAGCCCTCGACAAGCACGGGCAGGACACACGGCCGTGCCATTTCACACGGCCTTTGTCGAAGTCACACGGACGTGGCACACGGGCGTGTTCTAGTCGTGAGAAAGAGGAATTTCACTCGAATTGAGATACTTAGAGGCTAAGAAAGGCTCCCCAAAGCTCTATATAAAGACCCTAGGAGGCAACTCTAAAGGTGTGCTTATTTCCCCCAAAAGGGAAGTATTCCTTGCTACCAACATAGAGAGTGGAAGTAGGGATTACTCGCAGGGAAGATGATTGACTCATCCCAGAAGCCAGAATTCTGTAGCAATATAGAGGATCTCCCTAAATTCCTTCAGGGGTTTTCGGGTTCTTTTATGTTTTGTTATTTTATATCTTCTGAGATGTTTTCTTTCTTTATTATGAACTAAACCCCTCAAATACTTGAGGGGGATGAAACCTAAGATAGATCTTGTTATTTATTCTTGATTTTAATGATAAATACTTGAATTGTTCTTAATTATGTGATCTTCATTCTTGATTTAATAGTCCTATGTATTATTTCAAGAATTGGATGTGCTTAGAGCAGAGGAGCAAAAGTCCCTGTGATAAGAGTAATTCTACCATAATTAAGCGGAGTTGCATGCAACCCTAGACATAGGGCGACATAAATCTGCCGGATTAGGGTCAAACCTAATATGGGGAACCATAGATCGAATTAATGCAACCTAGGGAGTTAATTAATAAGGGAACTTTAATTAACAACTTAGGCCTAGTTGCTCTGCGCCTCGACGGAGGGTTTAGCATAGATTAGGGATCTCTACGGATCAAGTCAAGTAAACAAATCATATAGTTCAAGAAAACAATAACAAGTGAAGTCTAGGTGGATTCTCCCTTAAGTATTGTCCATATCAATCAGCTTTTCCCTAAAAAATTTTCCCAATTTACTCTTTGTGCTTTTCTTAGTTAGTTTTAGAAGTAGTTTAAACAAACCCCTCTTTTATTCTTAGGCTAGATAATAGAAAGGAAGTAGTAATAGTACTTTTGGTTCGCTTGGGTACGATAACTCAGTCTTGCCACTAAGCTATACTATTGTTCGATAGGTGCGCTTGCCTTAAACGTCGTGATATTAGTTAGTTTGGGTGTAATCAAGTTCTGAATAAATTTTATTACTTCATATCACGCGATATCAAGTTTTTAGCGCCGTTGCCGGGGAACTAAAATATTACGAACACTCGATTTCTATTACTTTAGCCATTAATATATTTATTTATTTATTTTTATTTTTATTTTTTTTATTTTCTTCTTATTTTTTTCTAGGTTTTTCTAAGTTTATTTTTTTATTTTTATTTTATTTTCGTTCCTTTTTTATTTTTCTAGGTTTTTCTAGTTTATGACTAGAAACAACCCAACATGACCATTACTTTTTGACGAAGATTTAGAAGCTACAGTTCACAAAAATCGCAGAGAGATCAGATGAAGCCTACATTATCCAGAGCAAGAACCTGAGCACGAGCCAGAACCTACAGAAGAGATGGAAGCAAATCAAAACATTCCACCACATCCAGCACTACCAGCAGAACCAGTAAACCAGGATGAAGCTCCTCGAACTATGTATGATTATGCTAAACCTAGTTTGATTGGTACTAAAACTAGCATTGTTAGACCTGCTATTGCTGCTAATAATTTTGAACTAAAACCTAACACTATTCAGATGATTCAGTAGTTTGTGCAGTTTGATGGTTTACAGGATGAAGATCCCAATGCTCATTTACCAAACTTTTTGGAATTGTGCGATACTTTTAAAATTAATGACGTTTCTGATGATGCTACTCGACTAAGGCTATTTCCATTTTCTCTGAGAAACAAAGCCAAACAGTGGTTAAATTCTCTACCACGAGGCTCAATCACCACATGGGAAAAGATGACAGAAAATTTTTTACTTAAATATTTTCCTCTCGCTAAAACAGCTAAATTACGAAACGATATTTCTTCCTTTGTGCAGATGGATTTAGAAACACTCTACGATGCCTGGGAGAGATACAAGGATCTTTTGAGAAGATGTCCTCATCATGGACTACCTTTATGGCTACAAGTTTAAACCTTCCACAACGGTTTGAATCCATCCACTCGACAAATGGTTGATGCAGCCGTAGGAGAAACAATTAATAATAAAACGCCAGAAGCAGCTTATGAATTTATTGAAGAAATGTCATTGAATAACTATCAGTGGCAAATCATGAGGACAAAGCCGACAAAAGTTGCAGGAGTTTATAATATTGATGCTGTTACTATGCTTACTAATCAGGTGGAACTTTTAAATAAAAAGTTTGATAATTTTGTTGGTTCTACGTAGGTACAGCCAGTTATGCAATGCAACGCAACTCCAGGAAATATGTTCAACCTAGTAATACTTATAATGCAGGTTGGCAGAGTCACCCCAGTTTTTCATGGGAAGGATAATGAAATCAAAGACAACCGCCTCCTCTAGGATTGCAACAGCCACCATTCCAACAAGAGAAAAAGCCGAACTTTGAAGAGATGGTCACAAATTTATTGCCGTATCAGAAATACGTTTCCAAAACACTGAAACTGCATTGAAGAACCAGCAGGCATCCATTCAAGGACTTGAAACTCAAATAGGCCAGCTTGCCAAGCTAATCTCTGAAAAACCATGAGGTGGGTTATCAAGCAATACTGAGACTAACCCTAAGGAGCAACTCAATGCTGTGGATACGATAGATGATGAGGGGATAACCAAAACTAACCCAAAGCCATGCAAAGAGCCTGTGGTAAGTAAAGGAAAGGATGAGGCAAGTCCCAGAGATGAAATCATCAAAGAATTTAAACCTCGTATCCCATACCCAAACGCGCTAAAGAAGGACCGCACAGATCAGCAATTCGGTAAGTTTCTTAAACTGTTAAAGAAATTACATATTAACTTACCTTTTGTTGAAGCAATTATGCAGATGCCGGAGTATGCAAAATTTTTAAAGGAACTTCTCACAAATAAAAGGAAGTTGGAAGAATTGTCCATAATGGAACTCAATGAGGAATGCTCAGCTATTCTCCAAAATAAACTGCCAACCAAACTGAAAGATCCAGAGAGTTTTACTATTCCTTGTTTATTTGGTAGCCTAGACACCAAAAATGCTTTAGCTGATTTAGGAGCTCGTATAAATGTCATGCCTTATAAACTGTTAAAACAACTAGGTCTTGGAAAGCCTAAGCAAACTAAGATGAGCATTCAACTAGCTGATAAAACTATTAGGTCTCCTAAGGGAATAATTGAAGATGTGCTCGTCAAAATTGATAAATTTATATTCCCAGTTGACTTTGTTGTTTTAGACATTGATGAGGATAGCGATATACCCTTAATTCTAGGGCGACCCTTCTTAGCAACTGCCAGAACAATAATTGATTTAGAAACAGGTGAACTTACACTACGTGTAGGTGATGACAAAGTTACTTTACAAGCTCAAAACGCAATTAAAACTGTTGATAATAATATGGTCACGAGTCCTTGTAAAAACATTGAACTCACTACCCAACCTTCTGTGCAGGATACACTTCACATAAAGGCAACCTAATCACAGACAAGTCCATCCAATGGAGAGGCACCTAAAAAGTGAACGCTTCATATCGAGGAACTAGATGAGTGGCTAAACTATCATGAAAAACCCAAAATATGCCACACCAACCCAGAGTATCACCAAGATGACCCTCAGGTAAAAATGTGTCAAATCAAGGTAGGGGATAAGGTACTTCTAGGGGAAGACGACCCCCGAATCTTGAACTCAAAAGAACATATAAGTGACATACCTCACTTCACGGTAATGAAAATTTTCCCTTATGGTACAGTAGAAATAAAACATGAGTCACTCGGCACTTTCAAGGTAAACCATACTCGACTCAAATCTTATGTTAATAATAAAATTGCAAGCAGGATAGAAGAGTATCAACTCTTCAAAACACCGTGAATGAATAAGCTTAAGTAAAGTCGAGCTTAGACTATAAACAAGCGCTTCTCGGGGGGCAACCCGAGCACTAACTTAGTAACTTTTCTTCTAGTTCTGTTTTCAGTCTTTTTATACAGCAACTAACACCTTTGATGCAGGAAATTAGGACCACACGGCCTGGCACACGGGTGTACCTAAGGCCGTGTGACATCTTAAACAGAGACACGATCGTGCACCTAGACTGTGTACAAACAGAGCAAAAGTTTCCCAAAAGCACGGGAGGTCGACAAATCTCCACGGCCGTGCAACATGGCCGTGGCAACCCTGCAGTATCAACACGGGCTCACACAATGCCACACGCCCGTGTCCCTAAGCCGTGGCCAACACTGTCAAATTAAACACGACCGTGTGACTACCTACACGACCGTGCGAAAAGCAAACAAGTTCACAACGGCCGTGCAATATGGCCAACATGGGCTAACCCCGAACCACACGGGCATGTGCCTTATTTTTATTTCAAAATTTATTTTTATGTTTAATCCTATTTTTCTCATTTTTTTATTTTATTTTTCATTTATTAGTTTCCTTTTTATTTCAAAATTTATTTTTATGTTTAATCCTTTTAATCATTGCAGTATTAGTATTTTTAGAACTCAGTTTATTATTTCTCTGTTATTTAATTTTCTATGTTTCATATCAGCCAATCCCTAACGAGTAATCTTTATTTATCGAAAATTCCCACAACTAATTAATATTTTCGCAGTTTCAAAAAGGAGCTCTACAGCTCATATTCAAACGGAAATGGGAACACCCTGCACAATTACCGACTCTTCCTTACAATTTCATCCTAAATTCAGGAAGTTTCAATTCTCCCTATCTTATGATATTATACTTCTCTTGCTATTTATATATCCTTGTACATTGAGGGCAATGTACATCTTAAGTGTGGGGGGGAGCTTACTTGAAATTTTTGCATTATCTTTTAAAATCCCTGAAATTGTACTTTACGCATTGTTTTTAACCAATTCTCAATCTCCTATTAGGAATTTATTCTGATTGATTTATGATTTCTATTGGTATATTGAGAATTAAGATACAGGTACTTGTACTTTGATTATTCAAACTTTAAAACATTAGGGAATCAAACATGATAAGTTGAAATTTTTGAGAACCCCCAATTTTTGTATAAGTCATTTTCCCTAATTTTAAGTATTATCTTGAGATTTGAAATTCCCAAGATTGACATCAAAAGCCATAATTCTGGTGAGATTTTTTAGCCTTTTGAGCATATATTCTTTCGTGCTCACTTTTATTATTGCTTTGAGTGGGTCAATACTGAACTGTTATTCTAGAACTTGCTTCGATTATACATATCGAGACCACATCATTGATTTTATATATCAAAATGATAAAGGCACCTAGGATTTAACCCACTTACCCCACAAAAAGCCTACCTCCATAAATTAACCCCTAGTAAACCCCATTGAGCCTAACAACCTTTTCCTTGACTCACCCTCTAATTATTAACCAATAACCCATTTTTTTTAATTGCATTCAATTATTTTGACCCCTATTTTTGTCGAGATTTGAGTTGAATTTTTCATCTAGCTTTTTTCTCTCCTTTCCAGATTGTAAAGTTTTATTCAATTTATTACATTACTTGAATTGTTCTTAATTAAAAAAAAAAGGAAAGAAAAGGAGAAAAAGAAAAAAAAATAAGAAAAGAAAAAAAATATATGTACATACAGTGAAATTCAGTTTTAACTTGTAATAGTTGAACAAGTTTTTGCATATTTCTATTTTAAGGCTACCAAGGCAGAAATAATAGTATCATAAGAATTAGCTGAGAAATATGTTCCAGTGATAGAGATTTTTCTAGCTAGATAATTTTTCAGTTCAATCTCGATTCTAACATTCTTTTTCCAGCCTGTGACAACACCCCTAACCAAGCCCTGTTACAACCATTAAAAGACTTTTTGATCAACGTATCATATCAAACTTTAGTAGTGGAGAGTTGATTTTCTTGCAAGCTTATGGTAATAACTTTTCAGGTTGACTAAGGAGTGCTTAAATTTTGAACCCTAAACACTTCGAGTGGATAGAGTGAACCTTTAGTGAGGATGTCAACTCCTGTTACTTAAGATGGAGAGATAACTACTTAGAAGGAAGGAAGAGAAATATGTTTTCAATCATAAAATTTTCAACTTAGAGTGATTGAGTCTTTAATGTTCTTCTGATTGAATTACCCATTGTATGATTACCTGTGGACTAGTTTGAAACATTATTGATAAAGATTGTAGGTTGAGAGGAGTAATTCTTATTTAGGGATTGAGATTTTGCTTGAGGACAAGCAAAGGCTTAAGTGTGGGGGTATTTGATAAACAATAAATTATACATATTTCTACCTCATGTTTAGCCTATATTTTGGATGAATTATTATCAATTTAGTGAGAATTAGTGCTCTTAATCCTTAAGGAAGCGAAAAGAATAGGAAATGGACCGAAAATGAGGAAAATGGGCCAAAAAAGACATAACACACTGCCCAAAGAATCACCACACGGCCGTGCCACACAGCCGTGCCATATGAAGATCACACGGTCTAGCCCTCGACAAGCACGGGCAAGACACACAGCCGTGCCAAATCACACGGCCTTTGTCGAAGTCACATGGGCGTGGCACACGGGCATGTTCTAGTCGTGAGAAAGAGGAATTTCACTCGAATTGAGATACTTAGAGGCTAAGAAAGGCTCCCCAAAGCTCTATATAAAGACCCTAGGAGGCAACTCTAAAGGTGTGCTTATTTCCCCCAAAAGGGAAGTATTCCTTGCTGCCAACATAGAGAGTGGAAGTAGGGATTACTCGTAGGGAAGCTGACTGATTCATCCCAGAAGCCAGAATTCTGTAGCAATATAGAGGATCTCCCTAAATTCCTTCAGGGGTTTTCGGGTTCTTTTATGTTTTGTTATTTTATATCTTTTGAGATGTTTTCTTTCTTTATTATGAACTAAACCCCTCAAATACTTGAGGGGGATGAAACCTAAGATAGATCTTGTTATTTATTCTTGATTTATATGATAAATACTTGAATTGTTCTTAATTATGTGTTCTTCATTCTTAATTTAATAGTCCTAGGTATTATTTCAAGAATTGGATGTGCTTAGAGCGGAGGAGCAAAAGTCCCTGTGATAAGAGTAGATCTACCATAATTAAGTGGAGTTGCATGCAACCCTAGACATAGGGCGACATAAATCTGCCGGATTAGGGTCAAACCTAATATGGGGAACCATAGATCGAATTAATGCAACCTAGGGAGTTAATTAATAAAGGAACTTTAATTAACAACTTAGGCCTATTTGCTCTACGCCTCGACGGAGGGTTTAGCATAGATTAGGGATCTCTACGGATCAAGTCAAGTAAACAAATCATATAGTTCAAGAAAACAATAACAAGTGAAGTCTAGGTGGATTCTCCCTTAAGTATTGTCCATATCAATCAGCTTTTCCCTAAAAAGTTTTCCCAATTTACTCTTTGTACTTTTCTTAGTTAGTTTTAGAAGTAGTTTAAACAAACTCCTCTTTTATTCTTAGGCTAGATAATAGAAAAGAAGTAAGTAATAGTACTTTTGGTTCCCTTGGGTACGATAACTCGGTCTTGCCACTAAGCTATACTACTGTTTGATAGGTGTGCTTGCCTTAAACGTCGTGATATTAGTTAGTTTGGGTGTGATCAAGTTCTTTATAAATTTTATTACTTCATATCACGCGATATCATTATGTTCAGTCAAAAAGGGTATTAGACCAAAGGAATGTTATTTGAGAATTTGATTGATTGATATTCAATTCAGTTTAAATGGTTGCATTGCTTAAAACCTACTAAGCGTTACTCTGTTTGCCTTTGACTTTCTATTTTATAGACCTCGTTCGCTAGCTACGTCTCAGGAATTTCAAAGTCGAAGTCATCCACACTATCCAAGCTGATTTTGGTAACCTTAGCATCTTAATTTCGATAATGGCATGTATAGGTTTGACTTTTGAGTTTGAACTAGTAATGTTTAATGATGTATATATATATAGCCATGCGAAGATGGCTTATCAATTCAATAAGCATGAATGTGTGTATTGATGAAATTGTATGGTTCCTTTTGATAAATGTTCACTGTGATTATCTTGATAGTTGTCTCAAGTTTTAATGGTGAATTTCATAGTCTAGAATGATCTTGTGCACGACTTTGGATTGAAGAATTGATTATTTGAATGGTATAGATTATGTATGTTTGAAATCGGCACATAGTGAATTGAATCTTATCAACTTCGAGTATATGGAACATCGATTAGGTTATAATATGTATAACATAGGAAGATTAAAATTTGATTAGCTGTAAGGTTCATTTTGGAAAGGAATTGCATACTCACTTTCGGCTAAGGTTAAGAAATGTTGTGTTCTGTAAATTGCCTTTTGTTAAATTAGTACCTAGTGACCCTGGTCTAGTGACGGGTGAAGGTCGTAGGGTGTTACAGACACGGCCTAGACATAGGCGTGTGGCTTGGCCGTGTAACGAAGTTTTCATGATGACGTCAGGGAGATGACACGGGCGTGTTGAGATCGTGTGAAGGACACGGGCCAGAGACACGGGCGTGTACTCAGCCGTGTGAAAACCCCTGTAGGTTCAAAATGAAAATTAATTTCGCACGGGCTAGGGACATGGGCATGTGTGACCACATAGCCTGCCCACACGGGTGTGTGCCCTGTTTCAAGTAAAATTTTTCTAAGTGTTCGAGAAGTTTTGGTTTGGTTCTGGATCATACCCAATGAGCCTCTTAGGCCTCGTAAGCCCATAATAAGAGTGTATTCACTAAGATTGAAAAAGTTTTAAATTTTTCTGAAATTTGTGAGTCAGGTCCTAGTGATCCAGTGTTCGTAAGTCTGGTAATGCCTTGTACCCAGTCCTAGCATTGGACTTGGGTGAGGGGCGTTACACTCCCCCACAACCACTCAAAGCCAAAATCTAGAGTTCTTAGAGTTCCATTTCGGCACTAACTTTTCCCCAACTCAAATTCCCTTAATTTTTTCCCATTATCCTTTCTAAAATTTTGCCTCTAATCTCTCCATGACTGATTCAAACTCCAACCACTCAGCAATGCTCGGGTCAAACTCCACTACTCATACAGCCAAAAAGTAAAATAAATACTCCTTGTATATAGCGTGACTCGAAATCATGCCCCTTTAGAAGCACTGACACGCCACTACCAATGGACCATCAGGCTCTTTTGTGACATACTTTAATCACAATAACTTAAAAGATTATATGCTAGAAATAGGGTCCCTTCAAGCAAGAAAAACAAAAATTTTGTATAAGCCCAGGCTCGAACCCAGGGCTTCTCAGAGCCTCCCAAACACTCCTAATTCACTTAGCCAATAAAGCAATCATGCAATTGTGCCACAAGATATAGAAATTAAAAACTTAGATTTTTAGGGTGTTATAGTGTAAGAGTCTGTGATGTGAATTGATGAAGATAAACAAAGATTATGTGCATTAAAACAATAGTTAAATGTGTGTATTGATGGATATATTGGCCTTATTATCTCTTGAAACCGTTGGATATAGTTGGCATACCATAAGATTGTGAGTACTCGCCTTTGTGTTTTTTATTTTGGGTAATGAGGCCTTGGGACAGATCAGAGAGATAAGGGAATTATGAACTAAGCTCTATTCACGTGATATTTTTGTGTGTTGGAGAGTGGTTAGCTTTATGCTACACTGATGGGATATGTTAGACTCTTTAAGTCATTGGTTTGATGCAGATCCATGTATCTAATGTGTGGTGACAGAGCATTCTTTTATGTTTCATAGCCTCAAGTGTCAAATTATCATTAAAATAAGATCTTATATATTGTGATAATACAATGTGAGATGGATGCATAAACATGTGAATAATGTGCTAATTCAGGTTATTTAAGTTTCCTTAAAATGTTAGTATGCTATTGTAGCAAAATTCATATATAATTATGGGTTGGGCCATTTTCATTTAATTGGTGAATGCATATGAATATATAAGCTAGACTTGTGACTTATTAAAATATGTACACGTTGTTAGTCTTGATGAATGATCATAAAATGAATTATTTGTATATGAGTTGAGTGTGGTTATGCGTAAGAGTATATACCAGTTTTATGATTTAATAAAGCGTGAATAAGTTATTGTAACATGGTTAGAATATGGTTATGAACGTGTTATAGTATGCTATTGTTTAAACTTTAATATTGTGTATACTTTGTGGTTACTCTGACATTCACTGAGCTTGATTAAGCTCACCCACTTCTTTTAAAACCGTTACACACTGCTAGCGTTGCGGTGAGAACGATGTGGGATACCAAGGAAGTGATCTAACTTAGGCTTTAAAAAGGCAATTAGTTGGACTATAATTGACATTTGAGGTATAAGCCCATCCTTTTATATGAAAAAGATTATTTTAGAGGAATGTGAGTGAGAGTCACGATTATTGAGAATGAACATAACGAGTTAATCCCAACAAGAACAGTCACAAGTTGGAGAATTTATATTGACTATAGAAAGTCGAACAAAGCCATTCGGAAGTATTATTTTCTATTGCCTTTCATGGATCAGATGTTAGATCGACTGGAAGGTAACGAATTTTACTACCTTTTAAATGGATATTTGGGCTACAACCAGATAGTTGTAGCCCTAGAAGACCAGAATAAACCTACTTTTACTTACCTATATGGTACATTTGGTTTTAGGTGAATGCCTTTCGGCTTATTTAATGCACTTGCCACATTTCAACAATGCATAATGGTAATTTTCACTGATATGATTGAAAATTTTGTTAAGGTTTTCATGGATGATTTTTTTATTCTTGGTAACACTTATGATGTTTGTTTGAGTAATTTGGCTAAGGTACTAAAACGATGCAAGGAGATGAATCTTGTCCTTAACTAGGAGAAATGTCATTTTATGATTAAAGAGGGAATTGTCTTAGGACATAAAATTTCCAAAAATACGATCGAAGTTGAGAAAGCGAAGGTAGACATAATTGAAAAATTAACACTACAAGTGTAACATCCCTAACCCGTATCCATCGCCAGACTAGGGTTTTGAGATATTACCAGACATTTTGGAACATTGTATAAACATTTTACAAAACATCATTTGTACATTATCATTCCATAGCAAAATCATAGACATAGAGTCCCTTTAGAAGGTCTACGTGACCCTTAACATGCTTTAGAGAAGTTTTAGGACTAAACCAGAATCATATAAAATTTTTTGAAAAACTTCAAAATTTTTAAAGTAACAGAGGTCACACGCCCGTGTGAACAGGCCGTGTGGCTTACACGGAATTAGATACGTTTGTGTGTCAGGACCGTGGGAAAATAGGGCATACCTACTGACTTAGCTCACACGGTTGAGGACACGTCCGTGTGCTAGATCATGTGAAAACCTGTAGAGTAAACTGACTTGGGTCACACGGCCAACCACACGCCCGTGTGTCAACCTATGTGCCCTTTCAGAATGGCCCATAGGCCAGTGCATTAGGCAATGTGCTCAGCCATGTCAAAACCTGTAGGGTACTCTGTCTTACGCCACATGGCCTGCCACACGGCCGTGTGTGAGGCTGTGTAGAGCACCTAGGCTCAATTCGAATTGGCCTTCGAATAACATGGCAGGGACACACGCCTGTGTCCCTACTCGTGTGGGCAAAAATAAGCCATTTGAATAGCCAATTTGCCACCCATTAGGGTCATCCCTACAAGCATCAAATGACACAGTTTCACAACAAAAGATGCAGCCAAAACATTATCAAATCAAGCACCATTCATGTCCCAAAATCATGGTTTATTTCCACATACACATCCAACTCAAAAATACCAATTCTATATATCAAAAACATATGATTCATATCTCATTTCAAACCATTCCAAAACATGCTAATTACTCAACATTTCATCTACCAAGCCAAACATGAAACATACCATTTCATTTTCACCAAACTATACCAAAATGGCCATTCACATAAGACTATATATATACAAAAATATACTATTCTTCCATCACATAACTTATACCAAAATCAAACCATAATTTCCACCATAATCAAGCCATATCACATGGCAAGATTTTCAATCTCAAAACATATAATAACATCTCTAGCCTATACATGCCATACATTAACATATACAACTTCAAAAGGTACCAAAATATTGTTTGATATTGTGATGATGATCCTTGATGATCCCCAAGCTTTCAGTAGCTTCGTTAATCTATAAAATAAGTAAAAACACAAAAAGTAAGCTTGCAAAAGCTTAGTAAGCCATATAAAAATAAACTTATCACATAAACATATATAGACCAATTCATTCATGTAATCCATGGCAATACACAAATGCAAGTTCATATTTCTCATATAGCTCATTTGTTCATAGTTCACTTGCATATAAGCACATATCATTCTCATATAACTTACATATCAATATTCATATTCATGCTCACCTTTTATACTTACACTTCATATACCATTCTTTCATACCTAAATTGAATACTCATTCACATTCTCATTCCTTTCACAATAATGCCCGGTGAACCATTCGGAATCAATAAGGATACTCGAATAGCTCGTAAAGCTTGTGCAATGCCATATCCCAGATATGGTCTTACATGTTATCAAATATCGATACCACTGTCCCAAACAAGGTCTTACATGAAATCATATAGGATGCCAATGTCTTAGACATGGTCTTACACATAAATCTCAAATCGATGCCAATGTCCCAGACATGGTCTTACACGATATCACATCTCGGAAACCTATGTCATGACATACGTATCCAATACTATTCCTATGGTTCGTACATGGCTTTCGAATATCTCAACTCTATCGATACTTTCCCATCTCCGAACATTCAACATTCATAGCATTTCAATATCAAATAAACATATATAATTCATGTAAAACACGTTTATTTGCATATGAACTTAGCTCTTACAGAAACGAACGGATTGAATCGACTATTTGACCACTTTTGACTTTCCTCGATCTAATCCTGATTTCTTTTGTTCTTGATCTATAGAAATTCAAATTTCACTTATTCAGACTCACATTCATTAAATTCAATCAATAAATACATAATTAGGGTATTTTACACATTGAACCCTATTATTTCACATTTTTCTCAATTTAGTCCTTATTCACAAAAATCACAAATTACAATAATTTCTTTAAAACCCATGTGTGCCAAATTTCTATAGGGTCTCTAGCAACCCAAAACTTTCATTTATTTTACATTTTAACCCCTCAATTTCTCATCTTCACAAATTAGTCCATAATAAGCAATTTCATCAAAAATCACAATACAAAACATGTTCATCTATCATCCAACACTTATTTCTCATTATCAAACATAAAAAAACTCATGAATTCATCAATGGCATTTCATGAAATCATGAACAAAATAAAAAATTTAGGCATGGGCTAGCTAAAACACATAACGGTCTAAAAAACATAAAAATTATCGAAAACGGATCAAAATCCATACATTAATCAAGCTTAGAGTTGGCCGAACCCTAGAAATCTTATAATGGTTTCTTTTATCTTCAATTTTCGGTAAAGAAAGATGAACATCCACTAATCTTTTTGTTTTATTTTAATTTATTAACATTACTTCACAATTTACAATATTAATCTTTATCCTAACATTATAAATAACTTAATCAATGTCCATTCAAGCCATAAATGGTCTAATTCCATTATTAGGACATACACATTTTAAATTTATACAAAATAAGCAATTTAACAAATAGAATGATGCTTTTGCATTTTACGCGATTAAGTCCTTTTATCAAATCGAGCAGACAAACGATTAAAATTTTCATACGAAACTTTCACACATATCATATATCATGCTATAAATATATAAAATAATATTAAAATATTTTTACGACCTCATATTCATGGTTATGAAACCACTGTTCCAACTAGAGTCTAAATCGGGCTGTTCGAACTCTCCCCCATTAGAGATTTTTGTCCCAAAAAATCTTACCAGCAAATAGGTTTGGATATTGCTCTCATAGCATGCACGAGCTCCCATGTTGCTTCTTCGACCCCCTGTCGATGCCATAACACTTTCACTAATGAAATTTTCTTATTTCGTAATTCTTTAACCTCGCGGGCTAAGATACGAATTGGTTCTTCTTCGTAAGTCTTATCAGATTAAATCTCAATCTCAGAAGGGGATACCACATGTGATGGGTCAGATCTGTATCATCGAAGCATCGATAAGTGAAACACATTGTGAATCTTTTCTAACTCAAGTGGCAACAATAATCTATATGCAACCGGCCCAATACGCTCGATAATCTCATACGGTCTGATGAACCTCTGACTCAATTTGCCTTTTCTGCAGAATCGAAGTTTTTTTACCACGGAAATACTTTCAAAAACACTTTATCTTCGATCTAAAACTAAATATCTTTTCATTTCAAGTCCGCGTATAGTTTCTGACAATCTGACACTGCTTTTAAACTATCACGAATTAGATTCACTTTCTGTTCAGTCTCTTTTATCAAATCAACCCCATGAATCTTATTCTCTTTAAGCTCAGTCTAGTATAATGGCGTTCGAAACTTACGACCATATAAGGCTTTGTACGGTGCCATTTTAATGCTCGATTGAAAGCTATTATTATATGTGAATTCAATCAATGGAAAATATTGTTCCCACATACCTTTAAACTCAAGAATACAACATCTCAGCATGTCCTCGAGTATCTAAATAATCCTCTCGGATTGACCATTTGTCTGTAGGTGAAAAGTAGTACTGAAATGCAATTTCGTACGTAAAGCCTCTTGTAGTTTCTTCCAAAATGGTGAAGTAAACCTCGGATCTCTGTCCGAAACTATAGACAGTGGCACCCCATGTAATCTCACAACCTCTAAAATGTATAACTCAGCTAACTTATCAAGCGAATAATCTGCTTGTATTGGAATAAAATGAGCTGGTTTAATCAATCTATTAACTATAACCCAGATTACATATTTTTTCTCGAAAATAGGGGCAAACCTGAAACAAAATCCATCGTCACACTATCTCATTTCCACTCAGGAATCATAATAGGCTGTAACAAACCTGATGGCACCTACTACTCAGCTTTAACTTTCTGACAGATCAAACATTTCAAAATAAAATCTGAGATATCTCTTTTCATTCCAGGCCACCAGTATAGATGTTTCATATCGTTATACATTTTTGTACTTCTTAGATGAATAGAGAAGCAACTGCTATGAGCTTCACTGAAAATCATCTGAATCAACTCTGGATTTCTTAAAATAAAAATTCGATCTCAGAATCTCAAACAATCATCAGCGTTAACTCGAAATTCTAAACCAGGGTTCAATTCACACTGAGCCCTTTTTACTAACATTTCATTATCAACTTTCTAGGCCTCAAATATTTGTTGTCAAACCAAGGGTATCACTTTCAACTAAGCTAAAATCACACCATCATCAGATATAGCTAATTGAGCATTCATCGCACGTAGAGTAAACAAAGATTTCTAGCTCAAAGCTTCAGCAACAACATTTGCCTTTCATGGGTGATAATCAATCACTAGCTCATAATCTTTTAACAATTCTAATCATCTTCTCTATCGTAGATTCAAATCTTTCTGAGTCATTAGATATTTCAAGCTTTTATGATCTAAATATACATGACAATTTTAACCGAACAGATAGTGGCGCCAAATTTTTAACGCGAACACAATAACAACTAATTCAAGATCATGCACAGGATAATTCTTTGCATGTGATTTCAATTGTCTTGAGGCATAAGCTATAACCTTGCCTTCCTCCATCAAAACACAACCCTGGCCATTTAATGAAGCATCACTATAAATCATGAATTCTTTGCCTGATTCTGGCTAAACTAATATTGGAGCTTCAGCTAATAGGGGTTTCAACTGATCAAAGCTTTTCTGACACTTTTCAGACCATTAGAACTTTACATATTTCTGAAGTAATCTCGTCAATGGAGTTGCAATTATCAAAAGCCTTTTACAAATCGTCTATAATAACTGGCAAGTCCCAGAAAACTACAAACCTCTTATACATTTCTCGAAGGCTTCCAATCTAAAATTGTTGAAATCTTGTTTGGATCAACTCGTATACCAGATG
This sequence comes from Gossypium stocksii, assembly GCA_020496765.1. NCBI lineage: Eukaryota > Viridiplantae > Streptophyta > Magnoliopsida > Malvales > Malvaceae > Gossypium > Gossypium stocksii. Next base: position 34,358,191 of record CM035627.1, read on the forward strand.
TTGATACAATATGTCCCAGAAAACTAACTTCACACAACCAGAATTCACATTACTAAACTTTGCAAAAAGCTGCTTATCATGCAGGTTCTGTAACAAAATTCTCAAATGCTCGGCATGCTCAGTTTCATCACGTGAATAAATCAATATGTCGTCAATGAATACGACAACAAATCATCTAACTACGGTCTAAAAATTCTATCCATCAAGTCCATAAAGACTGCAGGAGCATTTGTTAATCTGAAAAGCATAACTAAAAATTTATAGTGTCCGTACCTTGTTCAAAAAATAGTTTTCGAAATGTTTGAATCTTTTACTCGCATTTGATAATATCTCAATCTCAAATCTATCTTTGAAAACATAGTAGCCCCTTTCTACTGATTGAACAAATCATCAATTCTAGGCTGAGGATACTTGTTCTTGATAGTCACTTTATTTAACTATCGATAATCAATACACATTCTTATTGTGCCATCTTTCCTTTTCACAAATAGAACGGGAACACCCCTAGGTGAGAAACTCGGTCGTGTAAATCCTCTATCTGTCAATTCTTCCAACTGAGATTTCAATTCTTTCAACTCTATCGGAGCCATTCTATATGGAGCTATGGATATCGAAGTTGTTCCCAGCACTAACTCAATGTTAAAGTCAACCTCTCAGATCAGTGGTAATCCCAATAGTTCTTTGAGGAATAGGTCTGGATCTTCACAAACAACAGGTACTGATTCAATCTTCTTTTTAGTCACTTTTCAATTGATCACATAAGTGAAATAAGCTTCACAACCCTTTTTCACATAATTCAAATCTTTCATCAACGAAATCATAGCCGGTAACCCATTCAAATCGTTAGATTCAATCCTGGTTATCTCATCATTTTGACAAATCAAATCAATAGTCTTCCTTTTGTAGTTCAAAATAGCATCATGCAATATTAACCAATCCATACCCAGAATTATATCAAATTCATCAAAGGGTAATAACATTAGGTCAACCGAAAAATAGATATCTCGAAACATCAACGGACAATTCTTGCACACTTTATCAACCATAATACACTTGCTTAAGGGTTCGATACTCTAATTACAAATTCAGTAAACTCTATAGGCAAAGTTTTACTGGATACTAAGTTCATCCATATGTACGAATATGTCAATCCTGGATATACCAATGCAATCACAGAAGTATCATAAAGAGTAAAAGCACCAGTAATGACATCTAGAGATGAAGCTTCTTCGCGAGCTCGAATAGCATAGGTTCTAGTAGGTGCTCTCGCCGCTGATCTCGTAGCTGTATACCACTCACATTTCCAATGTTACTAGGTGGTCTACCTCTAGCTTTAGTGTAACTAGGTCTCAGATTCGGCATAATCACTTGTTTAATTGACTCAGGACAATCACGGATAAAGTGATCTAATGATCCACATTTGAAACAAGCCCGATCATTCAGTCTACAATTACCAGTATGTCTTTTGCCATAATGTCGGCACTCTGGTCGATCAGGTTTGACATTTCCAACACTGGCTATCAAAGTGGCTGGAGTTCTAAAACTCGAATGTGACCTTGCACGATCTCTACTCGAATGTCCCACATTAACCTTTGAATGTTTATAATCATCTCAAAATTTCTTTGGTGCAGACTGAAATGCCTTACTCGACGATCTTTTTCTTGCATCTCTAGCTTCCAAATCAGCTTTTCTTTTCTCTTTCCTTAGTTCTTCAACTTGACATGCTCGGTCGACGAGCATAATGAATTCTTTTATTTCTAAAATTCCAACTAACAAACGAATATCTTCATTCAAACCATCTTCAAATCGTTTACACATTATTTCTTCAATTGAAACACATTCCCGTGCATACCGGCTCAGTCTCACGAATTCTTATTTGTATTTCGTAACAGACATACGGCCATGTTTCAACTCAAGAAACTCTTTGCATTTCTAATATATGAATCTTTGACTGATATATGTCTTTTGGAACTCGGTTAGAAAGAAATCCCACGTGACTTATTCTCTTAGAACTACAGATGTCAAAGTTTTCCACCATTGATACATTGTATGTAACACCCCTAGACCCGTACCCGTCGCAGGAGAGTCAAGAGGCATCACTTGTCCAAATTTAAAATCATCGAATGACGTACCGTAACTGAAATTTTCGTGCAACTTCATATAGTCCTTGTAAGCAAAATCAAAAGGTTACATGCAATATTAATTTCAATCACATTTAAACCTCACATGAATCATAAAACATGGATATCGAGATAATGAGATATTTTGAGCATTTATCACACTATGCATACTTGAATTTCCATTCACATATAACAAAATCAAGTATTAAGCCATGGATAAGGATGAAAGACATTCGGTAGGCCATTTTTGCATGGCCAACTTAATTACAACATCAAGAACATCTTTGACTTACAACAAAATGTCTGGTCTATACATGCCATTTACGAGGATTAAGCTACAAAATACCGAAAGATGATTTGATAGTGTGGAGGACTTCGACCCTGGAACTTCCGATACCGTAGCTGACCAAAGAGATCTATAAAATAGAAGACCAAAAGTAGCAGAGTAAGCAATTTTGTGCTTAGTAAGTTTTTAAGTAACTAAATCATTTGAAAAAGTAGCCTAAATTTTTCTAAGCTCGTTTATTTAACCTTTGGCCGAATAGGGGCATACTAAGATAACACTTCTTTCATTTATAACACAAAGATAAATTCAATGTATCCAACTAAAACCAACTTATAACCGAATACATTCATCTTAAGAAGCAGACTAAATTCATGCCTATAAGCATACATTCCATATTCAAATAGTTGAACTCTTCTAGTTCAGAACACATACATCAAAATCAAGGACGTTCGGTAACTTTTCAAAAAAAATCAAGCATTCCTACTGAATTTCAAAATTTCAAATCATAGGCAATAAGGTTCTCGAACAAGGGTAAGATGCATACCTGGCTATCTTACAGTCTGTAACACAATTGTTAGGATTGGTTCGACATTTATTTTACATCATTGGCACGGATGCCGTTCGGGACCGAGCCTGGTTTCAACACTGGCTCATATCCTTTCGGATCTAAGTCCGGTTATAACACTGGCTTAAAAACCCTTCGAGGCTAAGCTCGGATCAAACCACTGGCTCGAAAGCCCTTCGAGACTAAGCTCGGATTTAAATCCCCATTTACGTTCACCATGTTTACGTATGTATACCATATCACATTTAAATCACTAGTCATAAATAAAAGGCACAATCTCATTTCAAAATATGACAAAATTCAAAATTCACATGCCACTTCTAACAATTCGTGAATTATCTTTGCCACAACAACATTCAAGTATAGCTCTTAAGTCTGAATTTATATAATATACATATGTACTAAAATTTCATCATGTCATGAACTAAAGTTTGTTACTCAAAGACTTACCACGTATCTTCCTAAGAAATTTTGATTTGACTATTCCGTGACCTTGTCCTTCCCTTTATCCAAAGCTGTTCCTATGTGCTCTTGAGCTTAAATTAACAAATTAGATGTATTAACTTTCACATACCTTACGTAAACCAAAACAAGAAATACAAATACCCTCACATTATGGCACACATATACATTCGGCCTAATTTCTTTGCATGTATACATTCATTTCAATATGACATTCACACAAACATATTTCTTCTATGAATACATTCGGCCAATTACCAATAGGTTCCATTCACTTCTAGCTTACGGATTAGATCAAGAAGGCATAATAAAAATCCTTTGGATCAACTCATCATTCATGACACTAATGGTATTAAAAGATAAATATGTTATACATAATAAGTTGAATTTATGGTTCCCATTTAGCACACATAATACACATTTTATTACCGCATAAGCTAACCTTTTAGCATCAAATATGGTACAAGTTCAAACAAACGTCTATAATGAAATTATAGGGCAAATACATAAGGCCTCTATACATATATAAATATACTACAAAGCACCATCCTTCGAATTGTTTAACCATTCTATCCTTCCTACATGTATCATAGCCGAATGCTTCACTAGAGTTCTTATAGACATTTCAATAAATTTCTAAAATGCTCATAGCCGAATATCTTAAGTTCTATTGACAAAAGAAAATCTTTTGAAATTTAATCAATATGCAAAGTAGCTAAATTCCATGATTTTCCTTAACCATTTGCTATACTCACATTCAGCTATTGAACCCACATCTATACAATTTACTATCATTTGCCAAATTGTCATAGAACCTTCAAAGCTATCCTCACGATTTCATAACCACACCCATTCGGCATGACTATATCACTAATCGTATCTTCCACCACTCACATGAATCATATGTATAATGGTCTCAACTAATCCATCATGGGTTCCTTTAACGATCGGTTGCCTCAAATTTTAAGCTTGACACCAATTGGACACATGCCTACAATAGCCAAATGCATCATTCATTCACTAAAACAAAATTTTAACACATGGGCCATACTAGGTACTTAGCTATTAACTAATTTTTACCACCAATTCACAAAATTTTGCATGAACATACCTTGCTTGAAGCTAGGATTTGGCCGAAAGCCTTGACTCTTTTCTTCTCCCTTTTGTTTTAATTAAATTCGGCAAAGAAATGAAAAAAAAATAAAGAACACTTCTTTACCTTGTTATTTTCACCACTTTATTCCTATTATTTTATTACCATTAAGAAAACCACCAATTGCAAAATTTCTAAAATAATATAATGCCAAAATAATCATTAAAAAGGTGCATGGCCGGCAACTAATGTGCAAATATGCATATTTGACATGCAAGTCCCATTTATTTCAAAGCTTTCCTTATTTAAGTCATTTAATTTGTCCATCAATGTTTCTAAGTTTCGCATCTAGGTCCTTATGCTCAAATTCACACACAGTTTGACATATTTAAACAATTCAAAATTCTCACATACACTTATCACAAAAATTAGACTTGAGATATTATAATCAGATATTTCTATGACTCGGTTTAGCGGTCCCGAACCGCTTCCCGACTAGGGTCGGAATAGGGCTGTCACATCGTATGTCTCAGAAGTGAAAAACACATTTAAGATATTCATCAAGAGTGCACAATATTTCATCAAACACTTGGATCGTATTATCGAGCCAAAACTCAACTCTCTCGGCATCATCATCTATAGTGGCCCTGAACTCTTCAAGCCCATATTTTCTGATTTTATCAATAGGTGGCTTACTCAATCGAATCGAATCTAGTACTTGTGGCACAACTAGGACTTGTTGGGGAACAGGTGAGGGTGGAGGTTGTTGAGCAGCTAGATTCGCTCGAACGAATTGTGAACCACTCATTCATCTTTTGGAAGAAGCCTTACTTTGCCTCTCCTTCATGGCCACTAGAAGTCGGCCTAGAATCAGTCGGTGTTGCTCCTTGAGCGGGAGTCGGCACATTGCTCTCAGCATCATCAGCTACGGCTCGTTCACGATCCATTATTATCCGAACAACACGTTTTAACTGTCAGGATTCATCATAATATCGCAATTCATATATATGGTAGGTATAGCTAGACTCTCACTCACTACATTAGTCCTAGAATCGACTAAATCGTAGCTTTGATACCAACCAAATATAACACCCCTAACCCGTATCCGTTGCCAGACTAGGCTTAAGAGATATTACCAGACATTTCAGATCATTTTTTAAACATTTTACAAAACATCAATCATACATTATCATTCCATAGCAAATCATACACATAGGGTCTCTTTAGAGGGTCTACGTGACCCTAAACATGCTTTAGAGAAGGTTCGTGGCTAAACCGAACTTATATAAAATTTTTTGAAAACCTTTAAAATTTTCAAAGTAACAAAGGTCACACGCCCGTGTGAACAGGCCGTGTGCCTCACACGGCATTAGACATGCCCGTGTGTTTAGACCGTGGGAAAACAGGGCGGTCTGACTTAGGTTACATGGCCAAGGACACGCCCGTGTGCTAGACCGTGTGAAAACCTATAGAGTAAACTGACTTGGGTCACACAACCAACCACATGCCCGTGTGTTAGCCCGTGTGCCCTTTTGAAATGGCACACACGCCCATGCATCAGGCCGGGTGCTGGGCCGTGTCAAAACCTATAGGATACTCTATCTTACGCCACACGGCAAAGACACACGCCCGTGTCCCTCCTCTTGTTGGTAAAAATAAGCCATTTGAATAACCAATTTGCCACCCATTAGGGTCATCCCTACAAGTATTAAATGATACAATTTCACGACAAAAAATGGAGCCAAAACATTACCAAATTAAGCACCATTCATGTCCCAGAATCATCATTCATTTCTACATACACATCCAACTCAAAAATACCAATTCCATATGCCAAATTCATACCAAAAACATATGATTCATATCTCATTTGAAACCATTCCAAAATATGCTAATTACTCAACATTTCATTTACAAAATCAAACATGAAACATACCATTTCATTTTCACCAAAAGATACCAAAATGGCTATCCATATATGACCATACATATACAACAATATACCATTCTTTCATCACATAACTTATACCAAAATCAAACCACAATCTCCACCATAATCAAGCCATATCACATGCCAAGATTTTCAATCTCAAAACATATAATAACATCTATATCCTATACATGTCATACATTAACATATATAACTTTAAAAGGTACCAAAATATTGTTTAATAGTGTGATGATGATCCTCGACGATCCTCAAGGTTTCATTAGCTTTCTTAATCAATAAAATAAGTAAAAACACACAAAGTAAGCTTTCAAAAGCTTAGAAAGCCATATATAAATAAACTTACCACATAAAACAAATATAGACCAATTCATTCATGTAATCCATGGCAATACACAAATACAAGTTCATATTTCTCATATGGCTTATTTGTTCATACTTCACTTGCATACAAGCACATCTCATTCTCATATAACTTATATATCAATATTCATATACATGCTCACCTTTTATACTTACATTTCATATACCATCTTTCATACCCGAGTCAAATACTCATTCACATTCTCGTTCCTTTCACAGTAATGCCCGTTGAACCGTTTGGAATCCATAACGATACTCGGATAGCTCATAATGCTTGTACAATGCCATATCCCAGATATGGTCTTACATGTTATCATATATCGATGCCACTGTCCCAAACAAGGTCTTACACGAAATTATATACGATGCCAATGTCCCAGACGTGGTATTACACATAAATTTCAAATCGATGCCAATGTCCCAAACATGGTCTTACACGATATCACATCTCGGAAGCCTATGTCATGACATATGTATCCTATTCTATTCCTATGGTTTATACAGGGCTTTTGGTTATCTTAACTCTGTCGATACTTTCAAATCTATGAACATTCATCATTCATACCATTTCAATATCAAATAAACATAAATAATTCACATAAAACACATTTATTTGCATATGAACTTACCTCGTACGAAAACGAACAGATTGAACTGACTATTCGACCATTTTTGACTTTTCCCGATCTAATTCTGATTTCTTTCGTTGTTGATCTATATAAATTCAAATTTCACTTATTCAAACCCACATACATTAAATTCAATCGATAAACACATAATTAGGTTATTTTACACATTGACCCCTATAATTTCACATTTTTCCCAATTTAGTCCTTATTCACAAAAATCACAAATTACAATAATTTCTTTAAAACCCATGTGTGCCAATTTTCTATAGGGTCTCTAGCATCCCAAAACTTTCATTTATTTCACATTTTAACCCCTCAATTTATCATATTCACAAATTAGTCCATAATAAGCAATTTTATCAAAAATCACAATCCAAAACATGTTCATCTATCATCTAACACTTATTTCTCATTATCAAACATCACAAAGCTCATGGATTCATCAATTTCATTTCATGAAATCATCAACAATATAAAAAAAATCTAGGCATGGGCTAGCTAGAATACATAAAAATGATCTTAAAAACATAGAAATTGTCGAAAACGGATCAAAATCCATACCTTAATCAAGCTTAGAGTTGGCCGAACCCTAGAACACTTTTAATGGTTTCTTTTCTCTTCAATTTTTGGCAAATAAAGATAAACATCCACTAATCTTTTTGTTTCATTTTAATTTATTAACATTAATTCACAATTCACTATATTAACCTTTATCCTAACATTATAAATAACTTAATCATTGTCCATTAATGTCCATTCAAGCCATAAATGGTCTAATTCCATTATAAGGACATACACATTTTAAATTCATAACAAATAGAATGCTTCTTTTGCATTTTATGCGATTAAATCCTTTTATCAAATCGAGCACACAAACGATTAAAATTTTCATACGAAACTTTCACACATATCATTTATCATGTTGTAAACACAGAAAATAATATTAAAATATTTTTATGACCTCGGTTTCATGGTTCTGGAACCACTGTTCTAACTAGGATCTAAATTGGGCTGTTACAACAAGTTAGTGTGATAGGAGGTTGGAGTTTCTTAGGCCATGCTAGTTTTTATCAATGCTTTATCAAAGATTTTTCAAAAGGTTCTAAACCTATGTGCATGCTTGTAGAAAAATATATTATTTTTTATTTTAATAAGGCATGTTTAGAAGCTTTTGAGTAATTGAAAAATCAGTTAATCTCAAGTCCAATAACTATTACACCTAATTGGAACTCTACTTTTGAATTGATATGTGACGTAAGTAACTTCACCGTTGGAGCTATGATGGGTCAAAGAAGAAGTAAAGTGTTTCACCCTACGTACTATGAAAATGAAACTTTAACAGGAGCCCAACTCAATTACATGATAATTGAGAAAGAACTCTTTGCTAAAGTTTTTACTTTTGACAAGTTCTATTTTTATCTTATAGGTACTAAAGTTATAGAATTTACTAACCATGCATTCCTTAAGTACTTACTCACATAGAAAGATTCTAAATCAAGGTTAATTCGATGGATGCTTTTACTCCATGAATTTGACCCTGAAATTCAAGACAGAAGGGGTGTTGAAAACCAAGTAGCTGAGCATCTGTCAAGGTTGGAACAAAATGTGGTAATCGCTTCGCTTGTTCCAATTAATGAAAATTTTCCTGATGAGCAGATCTTCGAGGTAAGTCAAATTCATGAAACACTTTGGTTTGCTAGTTTTGTAAATTATTTAGCATGTTGAATAATTCCTCGAGAAATGACATACCAACAAAAGAAGAAATTCCTTCATGATAATGCATATTACTTCTAGGAGGATCCGTTTTTATTCAAACAATGTATAGATAACATAATCAATAAGTGCATAGCTCAAATTGAAATTGCCAAGATGTTGTACCATTGCTATTTATCACCTCACTTTGGTGGTTCCGTACTACAGCAAATATTTTACAAGTAGTATTCTTTTGGGCAACAATGTTTAAGGATATGTATGCATATGTGAAAAACTATAATAGATGCCAAAGGACGTGAAACATATTAAGGAGGAACGAGATGCCTTTGACAAACATTTTAGTCGGTGAATTATTTGATGTATGGGGTTTCTAGGCCTGTTTCCTTTTTCTTGTGGGAACAAGTATATTTTGCTAACTCTGGATTATGTATTCAAGTAGGTTGAAGTCGAGGCATACCCAAAAAATGATGCTAAGGTAGTTATCCAATTCCTACATGAGCATGTGCTTACATGGTTTGGGACTCCGAAAGCTATAATTAGTGATGAAGGATCTTACTTTGTAAATAAATGGCTTAAATGGTTGCTTGACAAGTACGATGTGAAACACAGTCAAATGGGTAAGTTGAAAGGGTGAATCGTGAATTAAATGTATTCTTGAGAGGGTAGTGATCTCTAACAGAAAACATTGGTCTCAAAGGCTCGATGATGCTCTATGGGCTTATCAAGCTACTTTTAAGATGCCATTCGAAATGACTCCTTACTGATTAGTATTTGGAAAGGTTTTCATTTGCCACTTGAATTGGAGAATAAAGCTCACTGGGCTTTGAAACAATTAAATTTGGATCGTAAGTAAGCCAATTAGGGAAGAAAGTTTGGAACGATAGAAATGTGTAAGTGTACACAATAACGACAAGTAATAAAGTGACAAGTAAATGTCGAGTTATCGTACCCACAGGGACTGTGAAAAGAATTATTTAAGAATGTAATTTGAAACACTTCGGTGAAGAAAATATTTTGGTTTAAAGAGGTGATTAAAAAGTAAGATTTTTAAACTTAGTAAAATAAATAAAAATAAAATACGGTTCTAATGCACAATTTCAAAATACGATTTTAATCAGGATGACATAATTATGTTAGATTAATTACATTTCTTAACTTAGAATTATTAAACTCATGTTTCTGTTGTTACGAATAAATTCACGGCAACTCAGTAATTTGCAAACTTATGAACATATTCATCTACCACAATCCATTCATCTCTTAACTATATCCCTATGTCAATTCAACCGATTAAACAAATCTTACTAGGCAAATATGTTAATGCACATACATACTTATTAAATTAAAATAATCTCTTGTACATATCCCTATGCCAATTCAAACAATTAATCTAATCTAATAAGCACATAAAAGACTAAGTGAGGTAACAAAGTATTCCTACCTTAAAACAGTTTAATATCTTGTAAGTTATGCAAGGCAAATGTATCGCAAAATACCGTTGCTAATTTAACCCTCAGCTACCTTAGATGATTAAACATACACTAATTAAGTATCGTGTCAACTAATTACAATTTCAATCCGTTTAAATAATTAATCCATTAGTTACCTTACAATTGTAACGCAAGAATAACCTAGTCATGATTTTACTCAATCAAACATCTTACCGAGGCCGATAACAACCCAAACATAATTTTAATAATTTAAGTAGGCAAATGCAATCAATTTAACACGAATTAAATTCATGCCAAATTAATTAAGTAAACATTTCAACATCATAAATATTCATAGACATGTTTATCATAACAACAACAAAAACTAAAAGGATAGGGAACAAGAATCAAATATGGTGTTTCTCCGTGGCTTGACCAGTTCGCTCCACTCTTCCTTGTCCGTTTGTTCTTGTCAAACCAAGGCTGTTATGAACACTTCAATGCTACTCCAAATGGTGGATGAATGACTATTTTTCAAGAGGTGAAATTGGCAAAAGGATAAAGAAAAATGGACGGGAAATGAAGAGAGAAAGTTGAGAAAGAAGAGAAGAGATAAGAGAGTTGTGGTGTGCTTCAAATGATCAGCTTAAGGGGGTTTTTATAGCTAAAGAGGGCTGCTAAAACTAGCTAAAATTAGTAGCCAAAGAACCCTCCCTTGGCCGGCCACACATGTGGCAAGTTTGATATTTTCAAACTTGTTAAATTAGGCTTAGGGCAAATCTAAAAAGCCAGTAGTTGTGGAGGGGTTTGTTTACAATTTGAACAAGTCTTCAAGGGCCATTTTGCAAGTTAATTAATTAGCCAAGATGCTGATTTGGGTCAGCACATGGGGCAGTTTTGGGCTACCCGATACTTGGTTGGTTTGGTTCAATCGGTTTAACTCAACTGGGCCACTTTTCATAATTAATTAATAATAATTTATTTAACCCAAATTAAATTGGATATAAATTAAAATTAATTATATCATGAATTAATAATCATAATTTTGGACCGACTTAGGCTGAAAAAGTAATTTGCTTTGATGCTTCAAACTGCTTCTCAATTTTGCACTTGTAGTAGTGTCCGTCGAGTTGTTTTTCGCCGTTTGTGTGAATCTGTCGAAAGTAATTAAAATTAATCAAAATTAATTAAAATTCAGTATGTTCATAATTTAAGTACAATGTAATTAATTTATAATAATTAATTATTTTTCGACAAGAATTTTACTGAATTTGTAAGAATTTGAGTTAAAAAATGCATGAAAAAGTGTGTATATTTTTGTGTTTCCAATGTTACAGCTTAAGGAGTTGGAAGAGTTGGGGTTATTTTCATACAAGAATGCCAAGATGTAAAAGGAAAAGACTAAAAGATGGCATGAAAGTCGTGTACAACCTCGTGAATGTAACACCCCTAACCCGTATTCGTAGCTAGAATAGGGTTATGAGGTATTACTGATCAATCACATCAATTAAACATTTATTCATCAAACAACAAGCAATTATAATCCAATATCATTCATACATATACACACTATCCCTTATACAGGTCTATGAGACCTTAAACATGGTTTAAAGAAGGTTCAGAAACATAAAGAGTTTCTTGAATTGAAACAAGGTAACAAATTTGTTACAGAATACGAGCGAGAATTTGTAAGATTAAGCTAGTATGCACGGGAATGTATAGCTTCAGAGGCCACTATGTGTAAAAGATTTGTCGAAGGCTTGAATGAAGACATTAAACTTCTGGTTGGAATTCTCAATCTGAATGAGTTTGTTGTGTTAGTTGAAAGGGCTTGTAAAGCTGAAGAGCTTAGTAAAGAATAGAAGAAAGCTGATTCTGAAGCTAGAGAAGTTCGAAAAAGATTTCGAGTAGATAATTTCAGTCTGTGTCAAAGAAGTTTCGAGATGTATCTAATCGTTTGAAGACTAATATGGGGCATTCTAACAGAGATCATGATAGATCGCGTTCAAGTTTTAAAACTCCTGCTACATCTATTTCTAGTGTCGAGAATGTTAGATCTGATAAACTTGAGTGTGCACATTATGGAAAAAGACATCTGGGAAGTTGTAGATTGAAAGATCGAGCCTATTTTCAATATGGATCTTTGGATCATTTTATTCGAGACTGACCTGAATCTGTTGACCAAGAGATAGTGAAAAATCTCAGATCAAGTAATAGTAGAACTTCTAGAAATGCGAAAAATGCTAGTGTGGATCAAAGAACTACTAAAGATACGATTGTACTATCTGAGGCTCGAGCGCCTGCTAGAGCTTATGGTATCCGAGCGCAGGAAGAAGCTTCGTCTCCTAATGTGATTACTGGTACTTTCACTCTTTATGATACCTCTGTAATTGCTTTGATAGATCCTGGATCAACGCATTCTTATATCTGCGTGAATTTAGCATATAGTAAGACTTTGCCTATAGAGTCTATTGAATTTGTTATTAGAGTATCAAACCCCTTAGGCAAAAGTGTCCTGGTTGATAAGATTTGCAAGAATTGTCCGTTAATGATTCGAGATATCTGTTTCCCTACTGATTTGATGCTATTGCCATTTGATGAATTTGATATAATTCTGGGTATGGACTGGTTAACTTTGCGTGATACTATTGTAAATTGCAAACGAAAGGTTATCGACTTGAGATGTAAGAATGGTGAAATCGTTAGAATTGAGTTTAGTGAATTGAATGCTTTACCAACTGTGATATCTGCATTAAAAGCTCAGAAATATGTGGGAAAAGGTTGTGAAGCCTACTTTGCTTACGTGATTGACTCAAAAGTGTCTAATATAAAGATTGAATTAGTGCATGTCGTCTGTGAATTTTCTAATGTATTTCCTGAAGAACTTCCTGATTTGCCTCTGATTTGAGAACTTGAGTTTGGGATTGAATTGGTTCTGGGAACTACTCTGATTTCAATAGCTCTGTATTGAATGGCATCGACTGAACTGAAAGAATTAAAGAATCAGTTACAAGAATTGACTGATCGAGGCTTTATTAGACCGAGTTTCTCACCATGGGGTGCTCCTGATCTGTTTGTTAAAAAGAAAGATGGCACAATGAGAATGTGTATTGATTACCGTCAACTCAGCAAAGTGATTGTAAAGAATAAATACCCTCTGGCCCGAATTGATGATTTGTTCAATCAACTAAAAGGTGCCTCTATATTTTCGAAGATACATCAGAGATCGGGTTATTACCAGTTACGAATAAATGATTCTGACATTCTGAAAATAGCTTTTTGAACAAGGTACAGGCACTATGAATTCTTAGTTATGCCTTTCGAATTAATGAATGCTCTTGCTGTGTTTATGGATCTGATGAACAAAACTTTAGACCGTATTTAGATCAATTTGTTGTTGTTTTCATTGATGATATATTGATCTACTCTAGGAATAAAAGTGAACATCCTGAACATTTAAGAATAGTATTTCAAACTTTGCGTGATAAGCAACTTTATGCAAAATTCAGCAAATATGAATTCTGGTTATACGAAGTTTGTTTTCTAGGTCATATTGTATCAGCTACTGGTATCTGTGTTGATCTGGATAAAATCTGAGCTATTTTGGATTGGAAACCTCCAAGAAACGTTTCTGAAATTCGTAGTTTTCTGGGACTTGCCGAGTATTACCGTTGTTTTGTAAAGGGTTTCTCGGTAATTACAACCCGATGACAAGAATGCTACAAAAAAATGTAAAGTTTGAATGGTCTGATAAATGTCAGAATAGTTTTGAACAGTTGAAAGCTATGTTAACCAAAGCTTCTGTACTTGCACAGCCTGAAACAAGTAAAGAATTTGTTATATACAGTGATGCTTCATTAAACGGATTGGGTTACGTTTTAATGCAAGATGGAAAGGTTATAGCGTATGCCTCTAGACAGTTAAAGCCATACGAGAAGAACTATCTGACACATGATCTCTAGTTAGCTGCCATTGTTTTTGCACCAAAAATTTGGCGCCATTATCTGTTCGGTAAGAAATGTCATATGTTTTCAGATCACAAAAGTCTGAAATATCTGAGGACTCAGAAAGATTTGAATCTGTGACAGCGGAGATGGTTAGAACTATTAAAAGATTATGAGCTTGTTATTGATTATCATCCGAGTAAAGCAAATGTTGTAGCTGATGCTTTAAGTTGAAAATCACTATCTGCATTATGCATTTTAAATGCTCGTGTTGATCCATTTATTAATGATTCAGTGATAGCTAAATTAAAAACGAAACCTTTGTTTTTGCAACAAATCATTAACGCTTAGAACGTAGATAATGAATTGTTAATGAAATGAGCTCAGTATGATTCTGGATTCCAAATTGATGTTGATGATTGTTTGAGATTCAGGAATAGAATATGCATTCCAAGAAATCCTAAATTGATTCAGATGATTTTGCATGAAGCACATAATAGTAAATTCCTTGTACATCCGGGTAGCAAAAAGATGCATAATGATTTAAAACGGTTATATTGGTGGCCAGGAATGAAAATAGATATCTTTAACTTTGTTTTGAAATGTTTAGTCTATCAGCAAGTAAAAGCTGAACATCAGGTGCCTTCTGGTTTGTTACAACTGATATTGACATCCGAATGGAAATGGGACCAAGTAACTATAGATTTTGTTTCTGGTTTACCTCTATCTCTGAAAAAGAAAGATTCAATTTGGGTTGTTGTTGATCACTTGACAAAATCTACTCATTTTATTCCAGTACGATCTAACTATTCACTTGATAAATTAGCCATACTCTACATTTCTGATATTGTGAGATTGCACGGGGTCCCACTATCTATTGTATTTGATAAAGATCCAAGATTTACTTCGCGATCCTAGAGAAAGTTGTAAGAAGCTTTAGGTACGAAATTTCATTTCAGTACTGCTTTTCACCCACAGACAGACGGTCAATCTGAGCGGATTATTCTGATACTCGATGACAAGCTTAGATGTTATATTATGGAGTTTAAAGGTACATGGGAACAATATCTACCTCTGATTGAATTCGCGTATAATAGTAGGTTTCAATCGAGCATTAAAATGGTCCCGTATGAAGCCCTATATGGTAGAAAATGTATAACTCTGTTATACTAGTCTGAGCTTAGTGAAAGAAAAATATACGGGATAGATTTGATAAAAGAAATAGAACAGAAGGTGAAAGTGATCAAAAATAGTTTGAAAGTAGCTTCTGATAGTCAGAAATCGTATGCGGATCTGAAATGGAAAGATATCGAATTTGAGATTGGCGATAAAGTATTTCTGAAAGTATCTCCGTGGAAGAAACTATTTTGGTTTGGCAAAAGGGGTAAATTAAATCCAAGGTTTATCGGGCTGTACGAGATTTTTGAACGAGTCGGGCCGGTTTCTTATAAACTGATGTTGCCACCTAAGCTAGAAAAGATACATAATGTATTTCACGTGTCGATGTTTCAACATTATAGATCTAATCCGTCTCATGTGATATCCCCTTCTGAGATTGAATTAAAGTCTGATATGTCTTATGATGAAGAGCCAATCCGTATCTTAGCTCGAGAAATGAAGGAATTGAGAAACAAGAAAATTCCACTGGTAAAAGTACTGTGGCATCGTCACGGATTGGAAGAGGCTACTTGGGAGCCTGAAAGTGCAATAAGACAACAATATCTAAATATGTTTAACGGTAAGATTTTCGGGGATAAAAATCCTTAAGGGGGAGAATTGTAACATCTCGGTTTGGACCCTAGTCGAAATAGTGGTTTTGGGTCCACAAATCCGAGTCTAAAAAATATTCTGATATTATTTTCTATGTTTGTGATACATGAATCTGTATCTGTGAAATTTCTGTGATTTAATTTGTCTATCTTTGTGTTTAATTATGAAAAAAGATTAAATCGTATAATAAGTAAAATTAACATGCCATATGTTCAATGTGTTTAATTGAAAAGGCTTTTGATTTAATGGCCTTATGTGACAATTAAACCATTGAAGGTTTGAGTGGTCATAAATGACCTTAGTACATATGTTTTTATTAATGTTTAATGGAGGTTAAAATTAGAAATTTGATATTATATGTTTTATAATAAAACAAATGTTTAGAAAATGCCCATTATCATCTTTGTTTTCACCGAAAATAAGAGAAATAATAAGGTTTGGGAAGCTATTGATGTTTAGCTAGCTTAATCCTTGATTAATGTATGTTTTGAGCTCGGTTTTTGATAATTTCCACGTTTGTGTAATCGTTCCTTCAAAATCTTCCATGCCCATGTCTCAATCTCTATTTTTGATGAAGTTTATAAATAATGCCATTGATGGTATTTGAAGCTATGTGATGAATTTGGTTAAATTATGATGGATAAGTATTGAATAAACATGTTTTGCCATGGAATTTTGATGAATTTGAGTTATGTGGGCTAATTTGTGAAAATGAGATTTCGAGAGAATTAAATTGTGAAATAAACGTGTTATATGGGCTTAATTGAATAGTATTGAAATTTGGCTATGTTTATATGTGGTTAAATATGTTGAATGTTATTATTGTATGTATTAGGGACTATATTGTTGTAATGTGCAAATGTAAGGGCTAAATTGCAAAATGCCTTAGTTATGTGTTCATGGATTGAATTGAATGAAATGGGATATTCAATGGCTGAATTTGGATTTATTTTCATCAAGAACCAAGGATATCGGACTTAGGTAGAGGAAAGTCCAAAATCATTGAATAGTCAACTCAAATCTATTAAATCCGTACGAGGTAAGTCAATATACAAAATATGCATTATATCAATATTTATTATGTATTCATGATATTTTAACTGCATTTGGATGGCCGGGAGAGCCTGACGTATTAATTCTCAGTCAATTTTGATTAAGTCATAAAAAAATGATATCATGTAAGACCTCATCCAGGACGTAGGCATTGATTACGGAAATATATGTAAGACCGTGTCTAGGACACTGGCATCATCTATGTTTCGTGTATGACCCTGTCTGGGATAGTGGCATCAATATTAAATGACATGTAAGACCACGTCAGGGACGTCGACATTGTATGAGATTTATAAGTTCTGTAACATTTCTGAATGGTTAAAGTGAAATTCTGAGAAATGAATGAATGCATACTTTATATGTCTGACTCAGGTAAGTTAGTTTTGTACCGAATTGACGAGCATGAAAGGTATGCTATTGTGAACTATGGGTATGTGACGAATGAGTATATTTGGTTCATGAGTTATCTACATGCGATTGCTATCATATTGTGTTTAAGGATTACATATGTTTGTATTTGGCTTACTAAGCTCATTGTAGCTTACTCTGTATTTTCTTTCAACTGTTTTAAAGATATCGTAGCTACTGAGGGCTCGGGGATAGTTAAGGATCGTCACCACACTATCGAGCTTGATTTTGGTACCTTTGAATGTATAAAGTTTAAGTATGGCATGCATAGGCTAGAATGTCTATTTATTAAGCTTGGGATATGTTTATTTTTAAGGCCATGAGAATTGGTTAGCAAATGGTATGTTTGTGCTTGGTTTTGGTTTATGGGTTGTGATGCCAAATTTAGTAAGTTTATAATGGTTTTATGATCTAATTTGTTTTGGTCATCTTGAAACATGTCAATGTGAAGAAATGGGAAATTTTGGGTATGGTATGAATGAGATATGTACTATGTGTTTAGTCATGAAATTTGTTTGTAATATAGACATGCTAGGTGTGAGATTTTAATATGAATGTGTTTATGAATGGTTTGATCATGTGGAGGTATGATTAGGCATTCAATTTTAGTTGAAATTGTGGTATTGTTGTGGCATGAATTGGATTGTAGGGAATGACCCTTAGTGGGTGGAAAGTATGACTTAAACCAAGTCTGCTCAGTGCGACACAGCTATGGCACACGGGCGTGCCTTATGGCCATGCTAATCTTTCACTATTGACACAAAAACTTCCATGGCCAAGACCCACGGGCGTGTCTTGTGGCAGTGGAAAAAAGTCAGTATGCTTACACTGTTTTGACATGGCTTGGGTGCATGGGCGTGCCTAAGTCTTATGTGGGGCACACGGCCTGGTCACACGGGGTGTGACCTCCTAAATTTGGAAAATTTTATATGTGTTCTGAAATTAATAAATGTGTTCGGTTTAGTCCAAACCCTATCTCAATGCCTGTTTAGAGTCTAGTCGACTCCCGAAAGGGACTGTTTAGAGTCTGTTCTAATTTGTTCTGAATATCTGGTAACACCCTTACCTATTCCAACGACGGTCACGGGATAGGGGTGTTACATAATTCTTCTCGTGCGGCTTTAATTGTCTAGAGGCATATACTATAACCTTGCCTTCTTGCATTAAAACACAACTGAGGCCATTTAATGAAGCATCACTGCATATCATATATTCTTTACTCGATTCAGGCTGTACAAGTACTAGAGCTTTCATTAACATAGCTTTCAACTGATCAAAACTGTATTGACATTTATCTGACCATTCAAATTTCACGTCTTTTTCTAGCAGTCTCGTTAACGGAGTTCTAATCATAAAGAAACCTTTCACAAATCAGCAATGATACCTGGCAAATCCAAAAAAACTACGAACCTCAGAAACATTTCTTGGGGGCTTCCAATCAAAAATAGTTGAAACTTTACTCAGATCCACCCAAATACCAGATGCTGACACAATATGACCCAGAAAGCTAATTTCACATAACCAGAATTCATATTTACTGTGTAACAGCCCACTTTTGACCCTAATCGAAACAAGTGGTTTCAGGACCACTTAACCGAGTCGAAATATTATTTTCATTGCTTTAATAAGTTTACAGCATGATAGATATATGGTGTGAAAGTTTCGTACAGAGATTTTATCGTTTAAATAGTTAATTCGGTAAAAAGGATTAAATCACATAAAGCGATAAATAGGAGTTCTATTGCCTAAAGGGTTTAAATGGCTTTGGTTTTCTAAATGAAAGGCCTTAAATGGTTATTTTACCATTTTAATTATTTGTGGACATTCATGTCCATATTTTATATAGTTTTATAATGGTTTTATAAAGGTTAAAGTTGTCATTTGGTTATTATATGTTATATTAGTTAATTAAAATACAAAATGGCTTTAATTTTCATTATTCTCCACCGATTCTTCAAGCAAAAGCATAGGGTTATTAAGCTTTCAACTTTTGGCAAGCTTAATCCATAAATTCGGGTATGTTTTGGCTTCGGTTTTTAAGGATTTTTATGTTTTTGAGATAGTTGCTTCGTATTCTAGTTGACTCGTACATCAATTTCTAAAATTGATTGTGTCTTTGAAAAATGCCATTGATGAATCCATGTTATTTTGATAGTTTTTGATGAATTATTGATAGATGTTTTGAAATATACAAGTTTTACAAAGTAATTTTAGATGAAAATGAGTTTTAAGGATTTAATTGAAAATAAGTTGAATTTGTGTGGTTAGAAATGCGATTAAATGAAAGTTATGTACTTGTATGAGCATTATGAATATTCGGCTATGGTAAATTGAAAGTATTATTGTGCAATTTGCTATTTTATGTTTAAAAGACTAATTTGTAAAGCAGTTGAAAATATAGGGCTCATTTGCAAATATGCTAAAATACATGTTTTTGGATTAAATTGAGTGTATTGTTGATTAAATAGCTGAATTTGTATAAATATAGATCAGGATAATCAAATCTCGGAACTTGATCGGGGAAAAAGAAAAGTAGACGAATAGACTAATTCGAATAAATCGAGGTAAGTTCGTATAATTAGAATTGAATTGTAAATGTTTAATTGCGGTTTAAATTGTCATGTGAATGTATGATAATTAATAGAAATGGAATTTACCTATTGATTTTATGTATATGAATTGATATGGAAATGTTTAAAGATTACAAGTTCAATATGATTACCAAGTCCCGTTAGAACTGTAGAAGTCGTAGGATAGAAGTGACATGTCACTAGGGCTACAGGGTGGTTTGAGCTTCTGCATTTGTTGCGGACTCACCACAGCTCATGAGCTATATGTTCATCCTTCAGGAGCACATGTTCAGCCTTTGGGCTTACCGATACAGGCTCGAAAGAGCATAAATGATGCATTGACGGATTACAGGTTATATGTACATACACTGTGTGTGTATCACCCGAGTATCCCTCGATGTTCTTAAAGGTTCAACGGGCAATTACCGATACATGTTACATAAAGTTCTAGAGATATATGAATTACATGTTATACGAGATTTACATGGACTATATGAATTGATTTACATGAATTACATGTTATAAGTTTTGAGTTTATGCTTATGATACATGAATGTTGTATCTTGTACATGAATGGTTTATGAAATTACATGTACTAACAAGTGTATGCTTGTGAGATAGGCAACTTGAACATATGAATTGACTTGGCATTAGTTATGTGTTAACTTATTGATTTGGTAAGTTTAAATTCTGTATTATACGGGCTTACTAAGCTTTTGAAGCTTACACTGTTTATTTATTCCTTGTTTTATAGATTCGGAAGCTATCTCGATATTCAGACGTGTCGGAGATCACCGTCACACTATCCATCTAGCTTTTTGGTACTTTTGAAACTTTGTTTTGAAATGGTCATGGCATGTATAGGCTACTTACTAAGTTTATGTTTATAATTAGCTTGTTAATGAACATAGTATGTTTTGGTACTAATTCAAGCTATGAGATATGCTGGTTTTGTAAATTTTTAATCTATTTTTTTTTTTGAATGTATTATATGATGTTTTTATATGGCAAAGTTCATGATGTTTTGTGTAGCTTGGTTAGCTTTGACTTGGAAAATGAATTGGTTTAAATTGATGCATATTTGGTACATGTTTAGATGATGAATAATGTTTGGGAATTGTGTTTTGAAATGGTTGTTTTGGTTGCCAATTTGTTTATGAAATGGTATGGCTATGTGATGCTTGTAGGGATGACCCATTTGGGTGGCAAAATGGCTTAAACCAAGCCTACATTGTGCCACACGGTCTGAGCACATGGCCGTGTGACTCAGCCATATAACCCCTGCACCTAATAGATTTTAGGTAGAATTGCACACGGCCTAGACACACGAGCTTGTCTGGTAGCCGTGTGGTAATTGACAGTGTTGGCCACGGCCTTGACACACGGGCGTGTCTAGTGATCGTGTGAGGTTTGGCAGTTTCAACCACGGGCTGAGTGATTAGGGCATGTCTAGTAGGACACGGCTGTATGGGTGTACACGGGCTAGGGACACGGCCGTGTGTCCCTAACTTGAAAGTTTTCTCAATGTTCTCCCAATCTTTCATATGATTTCAATTTGATCCTGTATGAATGAGAATATGATTATATGAATTTTTAAAGCATGATTGGATGAATGATTATTGAACTGTATTGTGATTGAAAATTTCAAAATTTTTTTTACTGATCTGATTTGAGTTACAAGTCTGGTAATGCCCCTTACCTATTTCGGAGACGATTATGGGATAGGGGTGTTACATTTTGTTGGTATCAGAGTTATGGTTTAGTTGATCCTAGGACTACCGTAGTAAGTATGAGTCTAGCTATACATGCCATGTTTGTGAAATGTGATAGTGTGATATCTCTTGGCATCCTCTGAAATCTGTTTTATATAGTAATGGATCCAAATCGAGCAATAGCTGACGATGTTGAAAGTATTACGCCAGCACCTGCTCAAGGGGCTGTGCCTTCTGAATCGGGCCCTGCTGCGGGCAATCAGGAAGAAGCTAAGCAAGCTTTCTTCCATATGATGTCTGAATGGTTTAGCGAGTTTGTGCGAGCAAACCCGGCTGCTCAACAACCTCCACCCCCTCCTGACCCTCAACCTAACCCTGAAAATATATGAGTTATAGATCCTCTAAGACTGAGTAGGCCTCTGGTTGATAAGGTACAGAAGTATGGGGCTAAAAAATTTAGAGTTTCAGCAAATGATGATGCTGAGAGGGCCGAGTTCTAGCTTGAGAAATGAATAGAGTTTTTAATGAATTAGCTTGCACACATGATGAAAGCTTAAGATGTGCAATATCTTTACTGCGGGATTGAGCATATTAGTGGTGGAATACCTTAATATCGGTTGTTCTACGAGAACGAGTTAACTGGGACTTCTTCCAAACAGAATTCAGAAAGAAATATATTAGCCAATAATTCATCGACCAGAAAAGAAAGGAGTTCCTAGAGCTGAAACAAGGTCGAATGTCTATGACTGAATATGAAAGAGAGTCTGTATGACTTAGCAAATATGCTCGTGAATGTGTCTCTACTGAAGCGATAATGTGTAAATGGTTCGAAGATGGGTTAAATGAAGAAATTCGATTGTTAGTTGGAATACTGGAACTGAAAGAGTTTGTGGTTCTAGTTGATCGAGCTTGTAAAGCTAAAGAACTTGCTAAAGAAAAACAGAAAGCTGATTTTGAGTTTAGAGAATTCAGAAAGAGAATTTTGAATAAGTCGCACCAATCTAGATCTAAGAGATCAAGAGACTTTCATCCTCATTCTACTGCTTCTACGGGCATATCCATCAGAGAAAGAAATGTTAGATCTTCTCATTCGAGACCTCAGACAACTTCTGTGGCCAGTGCAGGTAGTGTGAGAACCCCCGGGCCTGATTGTAAGCACTGTAACCGAAAGCATTTTGGAGAACGTCGATTGAAAAGCGGAGCTTGTTTTAGATGCGGATCATTGGAACACTATTTGCGAGATTGTCCTGAAAAATTTGTACCTGATAAAGATTAATCAACTAAGGCGAATAATGCTGTATCGAGAGGTAGACCGTCCCGAAATATCTGGAATCAAAGTGGGAATCGCAATGCTTCACGAGATACTAATGTGAGATCTGAGACACGCACTCCTGCTAGAGCTTATGCAATACATGCACGCGAGGAAGCCTCGTCGCCTGATGTTATCACCGGTACTTTCTCTCTTCATAACACTGATATAGTTGCGTTGATAGACCTTGGATCAACTCATTCATATATTTGCATAGAATTAGTGTTTAGAAAGAGTTTACATGTTTAGTCTACAGAATTTGTAGTTAAAATATCGAATCTGTTAGGCAAGTCTGTGTTAGTTGATAAAATATGTAAGAAATGTCCATTGATGACTCGGGGATATTGTTTTCCGACTGACTTGATGCTCCTACCATTTGATGAGTTTGATGTGATACTAGGTATGGATTGGTTAAATATGCATGAGGCAGTTGTCAATTACAAATGAAAGAGTATAGAGTTGAAATGTCAGAATGGTGAAATTCTTTAGATCGAGCCAAATGATTTGAATGAATTGCCGATAGTTGTATCTACTATGCGAGCTTAGAAATATGTGAGAAAGGCCTATGATGCGTATTTGGTGTACGTGATGGATACTGAAGTGTTAGAATCGAAGATTGAATATGTACCTATCGTTCGTGAGTTTCTAGATGTATTTCCAGAAGAATTACCGGGTTTATCACTGATCAGTGAACTGGAATTTGGTATTGAGTTGCTACCAGGTACTACTCCGATATTGATAGCTCCGTACAGAATGACACTGACTGAGATGAAAGAATTGAAAGCACAGTTACAAGAATTGACGATAGAGGTTTTACGAGACTGAGCTTTTCACCTTGGGTGCTCCAGTATTGTTTGTGAAAAAGAAAGACGGGTCAATAAGAATGTGTATAGATTATCAGCAGCTAAATAAAGTAACCGTGAAGAATAAATATCCTCTTCCGCGAATTGATGATTTATTTGATCAGCTGAAAGGGGCTACGGTATTCTCAAAGATTGATTTGAGATCGAGTTATTACCAGTTACGAATTAAAGAGTTAGACATACCAAAGACTGCTTTTAGAACACGGTACGTTCATTATGAATTTTTAGTTATGCCTTTTGGGTTAACTAATGCTCCTGCAGTGTTTATGGATTTGATGAACCGTATTTTCAGACCGTATTTAGACAGATTTATTGTTGTATTTATTGACAACATTCTGATTTATTCACGTGATGAGACGAAGCATACTGAACACTTGAGAATTGTGTTACAGACTTTAAGACATAAACAGTTATTCGCCAAATTCTGCAACTGTGAATTCTGTCTTCGAGAAGTAGGATTTCTAGGTCATATTGTTTCTGCAGAAGGCATCAAAGTTGATCTGAGCAAAATATATGCTATTATAGACTGGAGACCATCGAGAAACATCTCTGATATTAGAAGTTTTCTAGGATTAGCAGGTTATTACCGAAGATTTCTGAAAGGATTTTTGATGATTGCGGTACCGTTAACTCAAATGCTACAAAAAGATGTGAAATTTGAGTGGACAGATAAATGTCAGTAGAGTTTCGAATAGTTGAAAGCCTTGTTAATCGAAGCACCAGTTTTAGTTCAACCTGAATCGGGTAAAGAATTCGTGATTTATAGCGATGTGTCGATAACCGGACTGGGTTGTGTATTGATGCAAAATGGGAAAGTTATAGCATATGCCTCCCGACAGTTAAAACCGCACGAAAAGAATTACCCGATACATGATCTTGAATTAGCTGTTATAGTTTTTACTTTGAAGATTTGGCGACATTTTCTCTATGGTGAGAAATGTCGAATCTTTACAGATCATAAGAGTCTGAAATACTTGATGTCCTAAAAAGACTTGAAAATGCGACAATGTAGATGGCTCAAGTTACTAAAAGATTATGAGTTTGTAATTGACTATCATCGGGGAAAAGCTAATGTTGTAGCTAATGCATTAAGTCGAAAATCTTTATTTACTGTGCCGACTTTGAATACTCATATGAAGCTTTGTGATGATGGATCTGTTGTAGCCAAGTTAAAGGATAAACCAATGATTCTGCAACAAATCTGCAAGGCTCAGAAGAATGACCATGAATTGCAAGCTAAGCGGTTTCACTGTGAGTTAAATTTTGATTCTGAATTTTTTATTGGGACTGATGATTGTTTAATGTTCTGAAATAGAATTGCATACTGAAAGATAGTGAACTCATTCAGAAAGTTTTGCATGAAGCACATGATAGTCATTTTTTAGTTCATTCGGGTAGCACTAAAATGTATAATGATTTGAAATAATTATACCGGTGGTCGGGAATGAAACGGGATATCTTTGAATTTGTATCTAAATGTTTGATCTTTCAGCAAGTTAAGGTCGAACATCAAGTATCGTCAGGTTTATCACAGCCTATTCTGATTCTGAAACGGAAGTGGGACAAAGTTACAATCGATTTTGTTTCAGAGTTGCCCCTTACTCCGAAAAAGAAAAATGCAATCTGGGTCATCGTTGATAAATTGACCAAATCTGCTCATTTTATACCAGTACGTACAGACTATTCTCTAGATAGATTAGCTGAATTGTATTTATCAGAGATTGATCGATTGCACGGTGTACCATTGTCTATTATTTCTAATCGAGATCCGAGATTTACTTCGAGATTCTAGAGAAAGTTACAAGAAGCTCTGGGAACAAAACTGAATTTCAGCACAGCATTTCATCCCCAAACCGACGGTCAGTTTGAGAGAGTTATACAGATTTTAGAAGATATGCTGCAATGTTGTATTCTTGAATTTGAAAGTAGCTGGGAGAAAGATTTACCTCTAATTGAGTTTGCATATAACAATAGTTTCTAGACGAGTTTGAAAATGGCTCCGTACGGCGCACTATACGGTCGTAAATGTTGAACACCATTATACTGAACTAAATTGACTGAGAAAAAGTTACAAGGGGTTGATTTGATTCGCGAAACCAGAGAAAAAGTAAAAGTGATTTGTGACAATTTGAAGGCAGCATCTGACAGACAGAAATCATACGCAGATTTGAAACGGAAAGAAATAGAGTTTCAGGTCAGAGATAAAGTGTTTCTTAAAGTGTCACCGTGGAAGAAAATTCTTCGTTTTGTTCAGAAAGGAAAGTTAAGTCCTCGGTTTATCAGGCCATATGAAATTATGGAAAGAATAGGACTTGTAGCTTATCGACTATCGTTACCGTCTGAACTCGAAAAGATTCATAATGTGTTTCACGTATCAATGCTTCGTCGATATCGATCTGATCCGTCTCATGTCATCTCCCCCATTGATGTAGAAATACAGTATGCCGATCTGTCTGAATTGAGTGTATTGTTGATTAAATAGCTGAATTTGTAAAAATATAGATCAAGATAATCAAATCCCGGAACTTGATCGGGGAAAAAGAAAAGTTGACGAATAGACTCGAGATTTGACTAAATCGAGGTAAGTTCGTATAATTAGAATTGAATTGTAAATGTTTAATTGTGGTTTAAATTGTCATGTGAATGTATGATAATTAATAGAAATGGAATTTGCCTGTTGATTTTATGTATATGAATTGATATGGAAATGTTTAAAGATTACAAGTTCAATATGATTACCCAGTCCTGTTAGAACCGTAGAAGTCATAGGATACAATTTGTTGCGGACTCACCACAGCTCATGAGCTATATGTTCATCCTTCAGGATCACATGTTCAGCCTTTGGGCTTACCGATATAGGCTCGAAAGAGCATACATGATGCATTGATGGATTACAGGTTATATGTACATACACTGTGTGTGTATCACCTGAGTATCCCTCAATGTTCTTAACCGTTCAATGGGCAATTACCGATACAAGTTACATAAAGTTCTAGAGATATATGAATTACATGTTATACGAGATTTACATGGACTATATGAATTGATTTACATGAATTACATGTTATAAGTTTTAAGGTTATGCTTATGATACATGAATGCTGTATCTTGTACATGAATGGTTTATGAAATTACATGTACTAACAAGTGTATGCTTGTGAGATAGGCAACTTGAACGTATGAATTGACTTGGCATTAGTTATGTGTTAACTTATTGATTTGGTAAGTTTAAATTCTATATTATACGGGCTTACTCAACTTTTGAATCTTAGTCTGTTTATTTATTCCTTGTTTTATAGATTCGGAAGCTAGCTCGATATTCAGACGTGTCCGAGATCGCCATCACACTATCCATCTAGCTTTTTGTTACTTTTGGAATTTTGTTTTGAAATGGTCATGGCATGTATAGGCTCGTTGTAACACCCCAAACCCAGCCCAGACGTTACAGCTAAGTCTGGTGTGTCACATCACCTATACCTAACCACGTTACCTAGTTACTAACATTAGGGTGAATTTGGCAAAACTGATATTGGAGTTTTAAGAGAAATTCCCGGTTAATTATAAAGATGTCTATTTTATAAAGACTTACTTTGTCGCTCATTTGCCTTGTATGACGGGTTTTTAAAACGTTGGATTAATTTTAAAGAAAGCTCGCGCAACTATTTTCAAAAAAATAATTTAAATAAAGCAAAAATAAATAATTAAACCCATAATAATATAAATAAATAAAGCGGCCTTATTACAAACCCAAATTAAAATAAATAGTGAATGAAATAAATTAAATCAAGAAAATAATCTAATTTAACTAGTGTTTCGGTTTCTTTGCCACTCTAAATCCCTTCCAGCTCCAAGTCTACTGTTTAGGGCTCACCTGCAAGAATAGAAAGAATAGGGAGTGAGTTTGGTAAACTCAGTGTGTAAAAGACCCCATCTAGAGCCCAAACCAGCTCAGGCCCACTGGGCTCAAGCCTAATCCAATCTTATCCACAACTGGGCCGAAGCTTTTCAAATATCGGTTACTGGGCCTTAGCCCTTTTCACATACAATATCACTGGGCCGAAGCATTTGACGGTAAACGGTATGGCCCATAGGCCCAATTCAACATCAAAACAGTTATGCATGCAAAACCCATATCAATATGTGCGGAAGCTACTCAACCCACCCAACCGCTACTCTCTACCCGTACCAGCCAATCTCTCTTTGTGGGGAGAACTACTCAACCCACCCAGCTGCTACTCTCCACGGTGGCAGCATAGTTGCATAATCATATAGTGTGGTCAAGCCACCAGAACAGTATTACGAGGCATTGCCTCTTTCGGTAAACTAGGCAAAGCCCCTTTTCGGTATTCGTGGCATTTGCCACATAGCACTTCCTCCAATCATATAACCCAACCCCATGCATCAAATGATCATGTCATGGCATATAATGTATAGAAATAATAAAACATGCAATCTCAGTCAAACTTAACCCTAGGGGTATAACAGTCATTTTGCACCAAGGGGTAAAACTGTAATTTCTCGCATATGCGAATATTTCAGTATTTATTCCACTTTTTAGGGTTTTATGCACTATATAGTCATTTATCATCGAACTTTTATCTCAGTAGGTTACTTAGCCCATTTTGGCAGTTTAGAGTCATTAGGCCCTAAAACCCTAATGGGCCCTAAAACCTCTAAGCTAGTCAAACAGATCATCGATTCTCAGCAGAGGATACTTATTCTTTATCGTCAGTTTGTTCAACTGGTGATAACCGATGCACATACGCATCGTCCCATCCTTCTTTTCCACGAACAGCACTGGTGCTCCCCATTAAGACACACTCGGTTTAATGAAGCCCCTATCAAACACCTCTTGAATTTGCGCCTTTAGTTCCACTAGCTCCGTCGGTGCCATCCTATGAGGTTGGGTGGACACTGGAGCTGTTCTAGGCAACAAGTCAATTCCAAACTCAACTTCTCGATTAGGAGGCAATCCAGGAAGCTCCTTAGGAAAAACATCTTGAAATTCATTAACGGTTATGTCGCTCAGTTCGCTTCACCTCCTCCGCTATCTTTGCCTTCTCTACCAAAGCAGCAAAGTCACGCTCCTCCTGCGGAGCTATCAGCACCCTCAGCTCATCTCTGAGACCATCCTCAAAACAAACTCTACGCTCGTACTCCGTAGAAACTATTCCGCTGGCATACTGACTCAACCTCAGAAATTCTGCCTCATATTCAGCAACGGATTTATTACCCTACGTCAGGTTCAGGAATTCCTTTCTGCATGTATCCACGTAGCTTGCTCCAACGTACTTCCCCTGGAAATACGTCTTAAATAACTCTTAAGTTACCCGCTCAGTTGGGGTACCCTCTTTCACAGTGATCTACCACTGGTATGCCTCATTTCGCAGTAGCGACACCGCTCCTTTCAGCTTCTGCTCCTCCTAGCAATCCAGGTCGTCCATAATCTGTTCCGTAGCTTCCAGCCAGTACTAAGCTACATTTGGGGCCACTCCAGACACACCCCTGAAAACCTCCGCTCCGTTGGCCAGGAGTCGCTCAGAAATGGATCCCCTATTCATAGGCCCAATGTTAGCCCCAACAACCCTTTCCAAAACCCTTAACATGGCCTGGGACAAAGCGTCGTCCACTGCGACCCGATCGTACGGCCCATTCTCAACACCCGGTGGTGGTCGTGCCTCACCAGCTGGCATGTGTTCCGAAGATGAGGATCCAGCTTGTACACTACCACGGTGACCTCCATGGACTCATCAATGACTTATCTAATTTACGAATTTTATGACATTAGTTTAATGTTTCAATTCTTTATTACTGAATGTTTTATGCAAAGATAAAGTTTCAAAGTTTTGTTTTCGCGTAATCATAGCCTAGCTACTGTCTCAGTCTTCTAGGGTTTAGTTTCCCTACAGTCTCAGTCTCTAAAGTTTTCAGTACTACCCTATCTACAGTTTCATAGCAGGGTCTTAGTTCTATCTATAGTGATATTTTAGTATAACACAGTATAAGAAAAGAATCTCTTACAGACTTGGTGCTGGGGATTCAGTGTGCCACTTCCTCAGTTATCGGATTTCAGAATACTCAACACTTTTCAAAATCAAACCTTTAAGACATGTATATTTTGAAGAAAACAAGGTTGAAAGAGTTTCCTAAATTTTCTTAAAAAAGTTGATTTCCAAAAATATCCTTCTTGGCCTTAAAATTTAAAAATTTCAAAAAACTTTTTGGACTCGATCCACAGCCGAGTTGCTACAACCGGGCCCTAATGCCACTAAATGTAACACCAAAAACCTGGCCCAGATGTTACGGCAAAGTCTAGTGTGTCACATCACCTATATCTAACCACGTTACCTAGTTACTAACATTAGGGTGAATTTGGCAAAACTGATACTGAAATTTTAAGAAAAATTACTTGTTAATTATATAGATGTCTATTTTATAAAGACTTACTTTGTCGCTCATTTGCCTCGTGTGACAGGTTTTTAAAACGTTGGATTAATTTTAAAGAAAGCTCGCGCAGCTATTTTCAAAAAAATAATTTAAATAAAGCAAAAATAAATAATTAAACCCATAATAATAAAAATAAATAAAGTGGCCTTATTACAAACCCAAATTAAAATAAATAGTGAATGAAATAAATTAAATCAAGTAACTAATCTAATTAAACCAGTGTTTAGGTTTCCGTGGCCACTCTGAATCCCTCCTAGCTCCAAGTCCACTGTTTAGGGCTCACCTGCAAGAATGGAAAGAAGAGGGGGTGAGTTTGGTAAACTCAGTGTGTAAAGGATCCCATCCAGAGCCCAAACCAGCTCAGGCCCATTGGGCCTAAGCCCAATCCAATCTCATCCACAGCTGGGTCGAAGCCTTTCAAATATCGGTTACTGGGCCTTAGCCCTTTTCATTTACAATATAACTGGGCCGAAGCCTTTTATGGTAAACGGTATGTCCCATAGGCCCAATTCAACATCAAAACAGTTATGCATGCAAAACCCATATCAATATGTGCGGAAGCTACTCAACCCACCCAACCGCTACTCTCCACCTCTACCAGCCAATCTCTCCATGGGGGGAGAACTACTCAACCCACCCAGCCACTGCTCTCCACGATGGTAGCATAGTTGCATAATCATACAGTGTGGTAAAGCCACCAGAATGGTATTACGGGGCATTGCCTCTTTCGGTAAACTAAGGCAAAGCCCCTTTTCGGTATTCGTGGCATTTGCCAGTTAGCACTTCCTCTAATCATATAACCCAAACCCATGCGTCAAATGATCATGTCATGGCATATAATGTATAGAAATAATAAAACATGCAATCTCAATCAAACTTAGCCCTAGGGGTATAACAGTCATTTTGCACCAAGGGGTAAAATTGTAATTTCTCACCTATGCGGATATTTCAGCATTTATTCCACTTTTTAGGGTTTTATGCACTATATAGTCATTTATCATCGAACTTTTATCTCAGTAGGTTACTTAGCCCATTTTGGTAGTTTACAGTCATTAGGCCCTAAAACCCCTAATGGGCCCTATAGTGTCCAATAGCATCTTAAGCCCAATTAGTCCAGATTTCACGATCAATTTACCAGTTTATATAGTTTTGATCCTACAAACTATCAGTACACATTTGTTGCCCAATTTTCACCCATATGGGCCTGTAGGCCCATTGGGCCCGTTTTCAGCCCATCGAGGCCCAACTATCGAAGTGCACGAAATTGTACATATGACTATCTTACCACTTACGATCTCAAATCCATCAATTTCTAATGTCTTGTGAGCATTCGCACACTCACAAGCCCATGGAATACCAAATTTTTGGTCAACCTTTCGTTCACTTTTCGGTCACTCTGGCCTTTGTCGATTTAGACTAAAGAAAGGGGTCGATACACACATGTTTCGCGACAATTGCTAATGAGATCCCCCACTATATCCTACAATCGATTACCACAACTTTTAGTTTAGAAATCCATGTAGCAAAACGCAATATTCACTTACCATATTCGGCCATAAGCACCTAAGGCCCTCAAAATCTTACCTTTGTCGAAAACCGATGACTAGATCTAGATCTAGTTGTTTCGAAGATCCAAGTCCTCGTCGTAGTCTCTGAATCACACTAACACCAAAAGAAATCAATTACTACAACCCATTAGGGTCTTAGGCCCCAATCGACAGCCTGCCTAGATTTTAGGGACTTCGACTTTTCTAAATTGCAAAATAACTTATAGATCTGGATTAACGGGCACTTACCACTGATTTCCCTTCTGTTTTTACTTAGATCTGATATAGATCTAACTCCTAAATGCTAGCAGAACTCGTACCTTAGGGATCTAAAGATTCAGCTATGAGCTTCTAAGAGTGTGACGTTTTCGGCTTTTAACCATTTTGACCAGTGAAGAAGATGATGATTTGGGGTTATAGGTTTGGAGTGATGTTGTCAACAAGCACTGAGGGCTTAAAGAAGATGAAAATCAGTCAAAAGGGGTGGAAGGAATTGAGGGATTTTGGCTTGGAGAAATCAGCACAAGAAGTAAGTTTTTCGAATTTCAATTTTTATGGCAATTGGCTATGGTGGTTTGTAGAAGGTTGGAATTGAAAGAGAGAATGAACAGAGTGGTAGGGGGTTTCGGCTAGAGAAGACAAGAAGAAGAACGAAAATAGAAGAAGAAAAGAGAATAGAAGAATCAAAAAAGAAAAGAATACAGAAGAGGAGGAGAGGAAGAAGAAATCGGCACAGGCAAAAGGAAATTTGTGCTTTTGGTCACTTTGGTGGCAAACCCTAATTTGTATTGACAGAAAAAGAAAAGATACTTACCCTAATTACCAATAGAGCAATCGGCCCAACCTCCCTAAGGCCCTAGCCGATTCTACTCAAGTTAATCACATGCCCGGCACATGCCTAAAAATTAAAAGTAACACTTTGCTTACCTTGTGACTTGAATACTGGCTCTTGTACATAGCTCCACACACCACTTTTTAGGCACCTAAGTGGTGCCACCTTGCCACTTAACCAAGGGCTTATTTATGCTTTAATTTACGAAGTTTTCTTAAAGGCCCACTTAACAAAGTCCCCTTTCACTCAAAATCCAAACTTGATATTTTACTGGGTTTTAACTTAGGTTTGGGACTTCTAAAGGCCCACTAACACTCTTAAACATATTTCCAGCAATCAGAACACCAAAATTTCAAAATTTCAACAAAGTCACAAAAACTCAAAAAATCCCGAAAATTAGGGCATTACACTAGTTACTAAGTTTATGTTTATGATTAGCTTGGTAATAAACATAGTATGTTTTGGCACTAATTCAAGCTATGAGATATGGCTGGTTTTGTAAATGTTTAATCCATTTTTTTGAATGTATTATATGATGTTTTTATATGGCAAAGTTCATGATGTTCTGTGTAGCTTGGTTAGCTTTGACTTGATAAATGAATTGGTTTAAATTGATGCATATTTGGTACATGTTTAGATGATGAATAATGTTTGGAAATTGTGTTTTGAAATGGTTGTTTTGGTTGCCAATTTCTTTATGAAATGGTATGGCTATGTGATGCTTGTAGGGATGACCCATTTGGGTGGCAAAATGGCTTAAACCAAGCCTACATTGTGCCACACGGTCTGAGGAGACGGGCATGTGACTCAACCGTGTAACCTCTACACCTAATAGATTTTAGGTAGAATTGCACATGGCCTAGACACACGGGCGTGTCTGGTAGTCGTGTGGTAATTGACAGTGTTGGCCATGGCCTGGACACACGGTCGTGTCTAGTGACAGTGTGGGGTTTGGCAGTTTCAACCACGGGCTAAGTGATTAGGGCGTGTCTAGTAGGAGACGGTCGTGTGGGTGTACACGGGCTAGGGACATGGCCGTGTGTCCCTAACTTGAAAGTTTTCTCAATGTTCTCCCTATCTTTCATATGATTTCAATTTGATCCTGTATGAATGAGTATATGATTATATGAATTTTTAAAGCATGATTGGATGAATGATTATTGAACTATATTGTGATTGAAAAGTTCAAATTTTTTTTTACTGATCTGATCTGAGTTACAAGTCCGGTAATGCCCTTTACCTATTCCGACGACAGTTACGAGATAGGGGTGTTACATTTTAAATTTCGCATAAAGTTGTTTATCACACAGAGTCTGAAGTACAATTCTTCAATGCTCGACATGCTCACTTTCATTCTGTGGATAAATCAAAATGTCGTCAATGAATACAATAACAAATTGATCTAAATACGGTCTGAAAATTCTGTTCATCAGATCAATAAACACAGCAGGAGCATTCGTTAGTTTGAAAGGCATAACTAAGAATTCATAGTGTCAATACCTCATTCAGAAAGCTGTTTTCGAAGTATCTGCATCTTTTACACTTAACTGATAATAACCTAATCTCAAATCTATTTTCGAAAACACAGAGGAACCTTTCAGCTGATCTAACAAATCATCAATTCTGGGCAGAGGATACTTATTCTTTATGGTTACTTCATTCAACTGACCGTAATCAATGCACATTCTCATCGTGCCATCTTTCTTTTTCACAAATAGAATCAGAGTGCCTTAAGGTGAGAAACTCAGTCTAGCAAATCCTCTATCAGTCAATTCTTGTAACTAAGACTTTAGTTCTTTTAATTCAGTCGGAGCCATTCTTTAAGGAGCTATCAAAATAAGAGTAGTTCCCGGTATCAATTCAATACCAAATTCTAGTTCTTGAATTGGAGGTAATCCCGGAAGTTCCTCCGGAAACACATCAGGAAATTCGCAGACAACAGGCACTAATTCAACATTCTCTTCTGACATTTTCAAAACGATCACATAGGCAAAGAAAGCTTCAAAACCCCTTTTCACATATTTCATAGCTCTCATTGCAGATATCACAGCAGGCAACCCACTTAGATCACCCGACTCAAACCGAACTATCTCACTATTCTTGCATCTCAAATCAATAGTTTTTCGTTTGTAATTCACAAGAGCATCACATAAAGTTAACCAATCCATACCCAAAATTATATCAAATTCATCAATGGGTAAGAGTATTACATCACCCAGAAAACATACATCTTGAAACATTAACGGTCAGTTCTTGTAAACTTTGTCAGCTAGAACGCTTTTGCCTAAGGGGTTCGATACTCTAATTAAGAATTTAGTAGACTCTACAGGCAAAGTCTTACTGTGCACTAAATTCATGCATATATATGAATGAGTAGATCCTGGATCTATGAATGTAATCACAAAAGTATCGTATAGAGCAAAAGTACCCGTTATCACATCTGGAGATGAATCTTCCTCCCGAGCTCTGATGGCATAGGCCTTGGCTGGTGCTCTGGCCTCAGATCAAATGGCAATATCTTTCATGGCTCTCTAGCTACCACTCACATAACTTGCATTTCTGGGAGGTCTACCTCTAGTTGAACTATTACTGAATCTCAGATTCTACACAATCTCTAGTTCCGCAGACTCAAGGCAATCTCAGATGAAATGATCCATAGATCCATATATGAAACAAGCTCGATCATTCAATCTACAACTTTCCGGATGTTGTTTGCCACAATGCTTACATTCAAGCCGTTCGGATCGAACATTTCCAACGCTAGCAACAGAAGTAGCAGGAGTTTTGAAACTCGAGTGCGATCTGACTTTATCCCTACTGGAATGTCCCATATTAGTCTTTGAACGGCAATAAGCATGTCAGAATTTTGTTGACACAAACTAAAATGATTTATTTACTGATCTTTTTTCTCACTTCTCTGGCTTCAGAATCAACTTTTATTTTCTCCTTACTAAGTTCTTCAGCTTTACATGCTCGACCAACAAGTACAACAAACTCTTTAATCTCAAGAATACCAACTAACAGTCAAATATCTTCATTTAAACCATCTTCAAATCTCTTGCACAATATTGCTTCAGTCGAGATAGACTCTTGAGCGTATCAGCTCAATCGAACAAATTCTCTCTCGTATCAGCAACAGACATATGTCCTTGTTTAAGTTCCAGAAACTCTTTCCTTTTTTTATTAATGAATCTCTGACTGATGTATTTTCTACAAAATTCAGATTGAAAGAAATCCCACATTAATCGTTCTTTCGGAACAATAGAAGTTAGAGTTTTCCACCACTGATAAGCTGAGTCTCTAAGAAAAGAAACCACACATTTCACACACTCATTAGGAGTCCACGACATTTCATCAAAAACCCAAATGGTATTCCTGAGCCAAAACTCGACTCTCTCAGCATCATCATCACTTGTAGCCCTAAACTCTTTGACTCCATATTTTCTAATTTTATCCACATGAGGCTTATTCAATAGAATCAGATTCATTATCGGAGGTACAACAGATATCTGAGGGGGAATTGGTGGGGGTGGAGGTTGTTGAGTAGCCAGATTAGTACGAACATATTCTATAAACCATTCACTCATCATATGAAAGAAGGCTTGTTGTGCCTCTCCCCCATGGCTAATAGATAAGTTTCGTGAATCAGGAGGTACTGCCCCTTGTGCAGGAGCTGGTGCACTACTTTCAACATCATCTGCTACCACTCGTTTAGGATCCATTACTTTATGAAAAATAAATTTTAGATGTTAGGATTCATCACACTATCATATTTTTAGATATATGACATGTATAGCTAGACTCACATACACTATAGTAGTCCTTGAATTGACTAAACCATAGCTCTGATACCAACCAAATGTAACACCCCTAACCCGTATCTATTGCTAGACTAGTGTTAAAGGCATTACCGGACCGATCTAAACTTTTACAGACATTATACAATCATTCATCATAAAATATAATCAAACATAATCATATGGTCCCTTAAGAAGATCTTTGAGACTTTAAACATGCATTAGAAGAAGGTCGGGACTAAACCAAACACTTAGAAAAATTTTCAAAACTTTAACATTGTTCATTACTGCATAGGTCACACACCTGTGTGACCAGGAAGTGTGCCTCACACAGCTACAGACATGCCCATGTGTGTAGGCCGTGGCAAAATAGGGCATCAATATTGACTTGTCCACATAGTCACGAGACACACCCATGTGCCCAGCTGAATGAAAATTAAGGAGGCTACTAACTTGCACACATGGCCATAGGGCATGCTCGTGTGCCTAGCCTATGTGACATCCTGTCCAATTCAGCCAATGTACAAGGATCATACGGTTGAAACACACGCCCGTGTGCTTTGGTCGCGTGGCAAAAAATGGCTGGTTTAAGCCACATTATCCCATCCGATTGCTAAATACCTACAATACAACTTATATACCATTTAAGATATAACAATAACCAACCATTTTAGCCAATTACGAAACCAAAACATAGCTCAATTCATTATCATCCAATTCATACTCATCATCCAAACTAAATCTTACCAAAATCTCAAACATAATAGTATACCAATGTACACTTACCTTCACTTATTAGCATCTTATTCAATCACTTATTAAACTTACAAAAATCAAAACATTTTTTGTACCAAAATGACCATTACTCAAGGCCATACTTGCATCACATATAACTTACCAAAACACGCATATTTATAACTATTTGTTAGCCACATCTCATGGCATAACTTATAAACATTTCAAAACATAACCTAAAGACATCTAGCCTATACATGAAACACATTCACTTGCAAAATATACCAAATAAAGATTGATAGTGTGGTGATGATCCTTGATGATCCCTAAGCTTTTGGTAACTTCAATAACTATAAAACAGTGTAAATAAACACAAAATAAGCTACAAAGAGCTTAGTAAGCCATATACAAATAAATCCATAACAAAGAATAATTTTTAACCATTAGAACCATATGTTCTATGGTATAACATAAGCGCAAATTATAATTCTCATATCAACTAATCAAATACATTTACTCAAATTCACATATCATATTCACATAACTCACATATCAAATGATCATATACATACATACCTCTTATTCTCCAAATTTCTTATATAT
Organism: Gossypium stocksii; assembly: GCA_020496765.1. NCBI lineage: Eukaryota > Viridiplantae > Streptophyta > Magnoliopsida > Malvales > Malvaceae > Gossypium > Gossypium stocksii. The sequence goes on from CM035627.1 coordinate 34,396,390, forward strand.
ACGTACTAGAGTTCAGATGCGCATTAGTATTCTCCTTCACATTCTCAAAGTGCCCGTTGAACCAAATGGAATTAACTAGGATACGTGGACAGCTCAAAAAACTCATACAATGCTGGTGTCCCAGACGTGGTCTTACATGTAATCGGATATCGATGCCACTATCCCAGACAGGGTCTTACTCGAATCAATATGATCCCAATGTTCCAGACATGGTCTTACACATTAATCTCATATCAATGCCAATGTCCCATACTTGGTCTTACACGAAAACACATATCGGATCCTATGTCATGACATATGTATCCTAACTATTCCTAAGGTTCGGACGGGGCTTTTCGAACTTGATCAAATGCTCATAATTTAATTCATATTTCACATATTCATCTCTCATAGCCACATAACAAAATTCAATCAACATAATAACAATTATAATTCAATTTAACGCATTTATTTGTATATCGACTTACCTCGTACGGATGTGAATAGACAAAAATGGCTATTCAACGATTTTTGACTTTCCCCGATCCAATTCCTTTTTCTTTAGTGCTTGATCTTAATTAAGCAAAATTATGGTCAAACCCTAGCTAACCTTTTTCTTTTCTTTTTCTTTTGATTTTTGGCAAAGATGGACACAAATGAGCATTAATTCATGTTTTGGTTTTATTTTAATTCATAATAATAAGCCATTTACCAAAATGTCCATGATTAATAACATATAAAACATATCATATTAAGGCCATTATTGTCCACTACTAAATCAAATGGTTCAATAACCATTTAAGGCCCTCATATTTAAAAACCACACTCAATTCAGCATATAATCAAATAATTAGCCAATTTTACTTTTTATGAAATTTAGTCCTTTTTGAAAATTCAGCACTTAAATGGACAAATTTTCATACAAAACTTTCACACATGCTAATTCACATAAAATAAGCACAAAAAATAATATTAAATATTTCTTGGACTCGGATTGTACTCGCGATACCACTATTCTGACTAAGGTCTAAACTGGGTTGTTACAACTTTCCCCCTTAGAGATTTCCGTCCCCAAAAATCTTACCGTTAAATAGATTCAGATGTTGTTTCATCACATCTTCAGGCTCATAATACCTTAACTAACAGAATGTTCTTATTTCGTGGTTCTTTCACTTCACAAGCTAAAATGCGAATTGGTTCATCTTCATAAGTCATATCGGGCTAAATTTCAATCTCAGACGGATTAATCATATGAGATGGATCAGATCTGGATCATCGAAGCATGGATATGTGAAAAAGATTATGAATCTTTTCTAGCTCAGGTGGCAGAAGTAATCGGTAAGCAACCGGCCCAACTCTTTCAATGATTGCATACGATCCGATGAACCTCGAACTCCATTTACCCTTTTCACTGAAACAAAGCACTTTTTTCCATGGAGAAACTTTCAAAAAGACTTTGTCACTAATCTCAAATTCGATATCTTTGCATTTCAAATCAGCGTATGATTTTTGACAATCAGAAGCTGCTTTCAGACTATCTCGAATTACTTTCACTTTCTGCTCAGTCTCCTGAATTAAATCAATTGCGTATATCTTATTTTCACCGAGCTTAGACCAGTAGAATAGTGTACGGCATTTTCTACCATACAAGGCTTCGTACAGTGCCATTTTAATACTAGATTGAAAGCTGTTATTATAAACGAATTCAATTAATGGAAAATACTGTTCTAACGTACCTTCAAACTCAAGAATGCAATATCTTAACATATCCTCAAGTATCTGAATGATTTGCTCGAATTGATCATTCGTTTGTAGGTGAAAAGTGGTGCTGAAATGTAATTTTGTACCTAAAGCCTCTTGTAATTTCTTCCAGAATCGCGAAGTGAATCTCGAATCTCGATCCGACACAATGGACAATGGCACCCAATGCAATCTCACAATATCAGAAATATAAAGTTCAGGTAACTTTTCAAGTGGGTAATTGGATCATACTGTCATAAAATGAGTTGATTTGTTAATCTGTCAACTACAACCCAGATTCAATCTTTCTTTCTCGGAGATAGGGGCAAACTAGAAACAAAATACATTGTTACTCGATCCCATTTCCACTCTGGTATCATGATTGGTTGTAATAAACTGGAAGGCACCTGATGTTCAGCTTTGATTTGTTGACATACTAAGAATTTCAAAACAAAATCAGAGATGTCTCTTTGCATTCCTAGCCACCAGTATAGCTGTTTCAAGTCATTATACATTTTTGTACTACCCGAGTGTATAGAGAATTTACTACTATGAGCTTCACCCAAAACCGTTGAATCAACTCTGGGTTTCATGAAATGCAAATTCAATCTCAAAATCTCAAACAATCATTAACATCAACACAAATTCAGAACCTAAATCAGAATTACACTGAGTTCGCTTGGCTAAGAATTCATTATCCACTTTCTGAGCATCAATAATCAGTTGCAAAAACAAAGGTTTTGCCTTTAATTCAGCTAATACCGAACCAATCATGTACAGATCTAAAATAACATTTATAGCATGTAATATAGCTAGTGATTTTTGACTCAAAGCATTAGCAACAATATTTGCTTTACCCGGATGATAATCAATGACAATTTCATAATCTTTCAATAGTTCTAACCATCTTCTCTATCGTAGATTCAAATCCTTTTGAGTCATCAAGTATTTTAGGCTTTTATGATCAGAAAACACATGGCGTTTCTCACCGAACAGATAGTGATGCTAGATTTTCAAAGCAAAAAGAATAGCAGTGAACTCGAGGTCATGCGTCGGATAATTCTTCTCGTACGGCTTCAACTATCTAGAGGCATATGCTATATCCTTGCCTTCTTACATTAAAACACAACCAAGGCCATTTAATGAAGCATCACTGTATATCACATATTATTTACCCGATTCAGGCTGTAAAAGTACCAGAGCTTTCGTTAACATAGCTTTCAACTGATCAAAATTGTGCTGACATTTACCTGACCATTCAAATTTCATGTCTTTTTATAGCAATCTCGTTAACGTAGTTGCAATCATAGAGAAACCTTTCACAAATTGACGATACTACCCAGCAAGTCCCAGAAAACTACGAACCTCAGAAACATTTCTTAGAGGCTTCCAATCCAAAATAGCTGAAACTTTACTCAAATCCACTCAAATACTAGATACTGACACAATATGACCTAGAAAGCTAACTTCACGTAACCAGAATTCACATTTACTGAATTTCGCATAAAGTTGTTTATCACGCAGAGTCTGAAGTACAATTCTTAAATGCTCGACATGCTCACTTTTATTCCATGAATAAATTAAAATGTCGTCAATGAATACAACAACAAATTAATCTAAATACGGTCTAAAAATTTTGTTCATCAGATCCATAAACACAGCAGGAGCATTTGTTAGTCCGAAAGGCATAACTAAGAATTCAGAGTGTCCACACCCTGTTCAGAAAGCAAATTTCGAAATATCTGCATCTTTAACTCTCAACTAACAATAACCCGATCTCAAATATATTTTCGAAAACATAGAGGCACCTTTCAACTGATCGAACAAATCATCAATTCTGGGAAGAGGATACTTATTCTTTATAGTTACTTTATTCAACTGAAAGTAATCAATACACATTCTCATCGTGCCATCTTTCTTTTTCACAAATAGAACCAGAGCACCCCTAGGTGAGAAACTCGGTCTAGCAAATCCTCTATCAGTTAATTCTTGTAACTACAACTTTAGTACTTTTAATTTGGTTGGAGCCATTCTATAAAGAGATATCAAAATCGGAGTAGTTCCCGGTATCAATTCAATGCCAAATTCTTGTTCTTGAATTGGAGGTAATCCCGGAAGTTCATCCGGAAGCACATCAAGAAATTTACAAACAATAGGCACAGATTCAACTTTCTCTTCCAACATTTTCAAAACAATCACATAAGCAAAGTAAGCTTTATAACCCTTTTTCACATATTTCATAGCTCTCATTGCAGATATCACAGTAGGCAACCCACTTAGATCACCCGACTCAATCCGAACTATCTCACTGTTCTTACATCACAAATTAATAGTTTTCCTTTTGCAATTCACAATAGCATCATGTAAAGTTAACCAGACCACCCCCAAAATTATATCAAATTCATCAAAGGGTAAGAGCATTAGATCACCCTAAAAACATACATCTCGAAACATTAACGGGCAGTTCTTGCAAACATTGTCAACTAGGACACTTTTGCCTAAGGGGTTCGATACTTTAATTACAAATTTAGTAGGCTTTACAGACAAAGTTTTACTACGCACTAAATTCATGCATATTTACGAATGAGTAGATCTTGGATCTGTTAATGCAATCATATAAGTATCGTATAAAGTGAAAGTACCCTTTATCACATCTGGAGATGAAGCTTCCTCTCGCGCTTGGATTGCACAGTCCTTGGCCAGTGCTCTAGCCTCAGATCGACGGGCAGTATCTTCCATAGCTCTCTGGCTACCACTCACATATCCTGCATTTCTGGGAGGTCTACCTCTAGTTGAAGTATTACTCGATCTCAGATTCTGCACAATCTCTAGTTCCGCAGACTCAGGACAATCTCGGATGAAATGATCCCTAGATCCGCATCTAAAACAAGCTCAATCATTCAATCTACAACTTCCTAGATGTCTTTTACCACAATGCTTACATTTAGGCCGTTCAGATTGAACATTTCCAACGCGAGCAACAGAAGTAGCAGGAGTTTTGAAACTCGAGTGCGATCTGGCTTTATCCCTACTTGAATGTCCCACATTAGACTTTGAACGGCTATAATCATCTCAAAATTTCTCTGACGCAGACTGAAATGATTTGTTTACAGATCTTTTTCTCACTTCTCTGGCTTCATAATCAACTTTTCTTTTCTCCTTACTAAGTTCTTCAACATTAAATGCTTGATCAACAAGTACAACAAACTCTTTAATCTTGAGAATACCAACTAACAGTCTAATATCTTCATTTAAAACATCTTCAAATCTCTTGCACAATATTGCTTCAGTCGAAACACTCTTGAGTGTATCGACTCAATCAAACAAATTCTCTCTCGAATTCTGTAACAGACATACGGCCTTGTTTAAGTTCTAGAAACTCTTTCCTTTTTTGATCAATGAATCTCTGACTGATGTATTTCTTACGAAATTCAGATTGAAAGAAGTCCCACATTAATCATTCTTTCGAAACAATGGAGGTTAGAGTTTTCCACCACTGATAAGCTGAGTCTCTAAGCAAAGAAACCACACATTTCACACACTCATCAGGAGTACACGACATTTCATCAAAAACCCAAATGGTATTCTCAAGCCAAAACTCGGCTCTCTCAGCATCATCATCATTTGTAGCCCTGAACCCTTTAAACTCTATATTTTCTAATTTTATCCATAGTAGGCTTATTCAACAGAATCGAATTCATCACCGGAGGTACAACAGATATCTGTGTCGAAACCTTTTTTTTCTAAGGGTTTGAAAAATAGGGGATCGACTTTAAAATTTTAAAATGGAGTCACCACCGACCTTTTTCAAGGTGTGGTCGGATCACTTAAAAAGGGGGTTGTTTTTCATAAACAGTTTGATTTATCAAAGCAATAATTTTGGTCCATGAAAATTAGAAAGATAGGTTAGGGAGTCGGTTACGCACGAGGAAGGATTAACACCCTCGATGCGCCCAAAATTGGTACCTAGTTGAGTACTTGATGTCTTAATGTCGAATATTTGAAAATTTGAAAGAATTTAAAATATGATCCCTTTTGTTTAAAAGAGCGTTTGAATATGTCGAAGTGAAAATCGGTGCAACACGACAATTTCTTGAAATTAAGCTTGCCTCCTTTTGCTTTAAAGGCATATGTATTTAAATCAAAAAGGGATATTTACTTATTTTAGGTCGAACGAAAAATCAGAACCCAGTAAGTTAGGGCTCGATCTTTCAAAGTCCCAAAACATAAATTATCACCTTGATTTTGAATTTCTTATCTCGGGACAATGAATGTTACATTCAGTAAGTTAGAACGTAACACTTCCAGTCTTCGAGAATAAATTTTATTTGAAAACTCACATATTTTGATTTTGAAAGCGATGCTCGATAGTTCAGGTTTAATGACAAGAATTGGAACCTAGTGAGTTAAGGCTCGATTTCCTCGAAGTTCCCAAACTTGAGTTATATTTTTGAAAGATTCCGAATGACATTTTTTAATGAAATAGTGTTAAACACGACTTTTATAAATTACAAGCATGGAATTATAAAATACGAAGCAAAGAACTAGCTCATAAATAACGTATTACATCGATGAATCAAGATAATCAACAAATGTAAAATGATATATGTAATAACATCATTGCAAACAATAATATGAACATTCAAAGATTAAAACAAATCCAAGAGAAGTGCGCAAAATAAGTAAAATTTAGCAAATATTTAGCAAATGAAAATGAATAATTATGAAGGTAAGCTTAGAGTTATAAGAAGTTAAATAAAATTTTGTACTAGTAATATATTATATAATAAAAAGATAAGATCTTTAAAATAAAGAAATTGTATACTTAAAAAATTATATATGTATATGCATAATAGTATTTTAAAATATTTATATAATATGATATATAAAAAATGTAAAAGAGTGGCAAATACGTAATATAAAGATGTAATATATAATACAAAAATGTTTGAATATATATGTGCGTAATACGCGAAAATACTTATACATAATAACATTAAAGTATATACATGAGATAACAATAAAATGAGTAATAGGATATAAAAATGTATACATAATATATATATTAAAAATGATGGTGACATACAAAAATAATTATTAATACAATATATAAATACCTACATATATAGATAATAATGGTTTAAAAAATTTGAAATGTGTAAAATATAGTATTAGGAATATATATATATATGCATGAAAAAATATATGTACATATTAGAAATAAAGATACATATGTAATATATATAAGAATGTAGTATATGTACAAAATATAACTTTAAAATAGATATAATATGCAAAATATAATAGTGTTAAAAATACATATATAAAATAATGTGAAAGAATATATACAGAATACGTATGTAATATATGAGGGTATAGTATATAAAGTATAACTTTAGAATAAAGAGATAATATATAAAACATATTGAAAATACATACATGAAATAATGTACTAGAATATATGTATGTAACTATAATATCTAAATATATATATAAATATAATATATACGCAATATATAGTAAAAACAATAATATATAAGATATGTACAATACATATATTAATGATAATAATAATATAACAAGGGGTTATATTGGAAACAGAACAGAAAATCGGGGCCAAAATTAAAACAAAGAAAGATGGAAAGGGATGAATCTAAAAACAAAACAAAATTAAGGGTAGATATTACAAGATACAAAAAAAGCGCCAGGGACCAGAACACAAAGCGCTTAAACTCGCAGGGACCAAATGGGAGAATACCCCTAAGTCTCAAAGCGCTGCGTTTCACGTGGCCACATTTGGATCAGATCAGAAATCACATAAAATAACAGGGCAAAAATTAAAATAAAGGAAAACAGAATGGGACAAAATCAAAAGGCCCCGCGAAAGCAGAGGGACCACTCGCGCAATTAGCCCAGAAGGCACAAAACGCGCAGATCCCCATTTATCTGGGTCGGGTCGAACGGGTCAGAAGCCTAAAGCTTAAACGGTGCCGTATCCATTGTTTCATAAAAACCTAATTTTATTTCAAAACCTCATTTTTAACCCTAAAATAAAAAAAAAATCTTTTAGCCTTCTCTCCCTCTCCTCCGATGGTCTCAGTCGCCGTCGGTATACCACCCTACAGTGGTCGGAGGTCCTAAAAGGAACCTTCTTTCGGCCGAACGCAACCCCCTTTAACCTCGATTTAAGCCTATTTTTTCTGAAATCTCTCAAAAAAAAGAAATGGAAAGAATACAGATGAAGGCTCTTCATCTCTCCCTCTGCGTCGGTGACGTTTTCGACAAGCCCAGAGGTTCGGCCGTCCAACTCTGACTGCGGGTAAGGAGAACGACTTCCCCTCCTTTTTATTTCCGTATATAAAGTCTAAAAATCTAAGATTTAAGAGTAAAAGTTTGAATAGAGTATATGAAATGTGAAAATCACCTTCAGAAGTTTAGTTCTTTTTATTTCTTGTAAGCAAAAATGGAGATTCCTTTTACAAATGCTTTCGGTTTCTGTTCCTAGCTGAACGAGGTAAGAAAAATAAAAATTTGAATCCCCCCTTTTTGATTCTGATTTTCAGGGCTTTATAGCCAAATACAAATATCTCTTTGGATTTGCTACTGTTGCTTGTGTTTCTTTCTGTCTTGTCTCTGCTGTTTCTGCTTCTCTATTTTGTAGGTGGATGATGGTGGCACAGTGGCATGATGTGGACAATTGGTGACCGGTGGATGGCTAGGTACGCGGCGCAGTAGATGGGACAAGGTGGCTAGGGTTTTAAAAAGTCTGAAACCCTAGTTTAGGCTAATGGGTCTACCGGGTTTAGGCTAGTATTGGGCCTGGGTAGTGGGGTGTAATTGGGCTATCAGGTTGTGTCTAGGGTGTGTAATTGAGCTGTAATATTGGTCCTGGATTGGGTTTGTAAATGGGGTTTAAATGGACATTTTAATTTTAATTATTTTTTTGGTTTTATTTAATCTGCATGGGCCCGGGCAAAATTGCCCTATTACAATCTGAGGGGGAATAGGTGGAGGTAGAGGCTATTGAGCAACCCGATTAGTACGAACATATTCTGTAAACCATTCACTCATCATCTGGAAAAAGGCTTGTTTTGCCTCTCCCCCATGACTACTAGATATGTTTCGTGAATTAGGAGGCAGTGCCCCTTGTGCAGGAGCTGGTGCATTACTTTCAACATCATCTGCTACCGCTTGTTCAGGATCCATTACTTTATGAAAAACACATTTTAGATGTTCATCACACTATCATATTTTCAGATATATGGCATGTATAGCTAGACTCACATACACTATGGTACTCCTAGAATTGACTAAGCCATAGCTTTAGTACCAACCAAATGTAACACCCCTAACCCGCATCTGTCGCCAGACTAAGGTTTATATAAGCCTTCGTATTCTCCTTCACATTCTTAGAGTCCCCGTTGAACCAACTGGAATTAACTAGGACACGTGGATAGCTGAGAAAACTCATACAATTCCAATGCCCCAGACGTGGTCTTACATGTAATCGAATATTGATGCCACTGTCCCAGACAGAGTCTTACTCGAATCAATATGATGCCAATGTCCCAAACATGGTCTTACACGTTAATCTCATATCGATGCCAACGTTCCAGACGTGGTCTTACACGAAAACACATATCGGGTCCTATGTCATGACATATGTATCCTAAATATTCCTAAGTTTTGGACTGGGCTTTTCGGACTTGATTACGTGCTCGTAATTTAATTTGGATTTCACATATTCATCTCTCATAGCCACATAATACAATTCAATCAACATAATAACAGTTATAGTTCAATTTAATGCATTTATTTATATATCGACTTACCTCGTACGGGTGTGAACAGACAAAAATAGCTATTCAATGATTTTGGACTTTCCCTGATCCAATTCTATTTTCTTTAGTTCTTGATCTTAATCAAGCAAACTTATGGTCGAACCCTAGCTAACCTTTTTCTTTTCTTTTTCTTTTGATTTTCGGCAAAGATGAACACAAATGAGCATTAATTTATGTTTTGGTTTTATTTTAATTCATAATAATAAACCATTTACCAAAATGTCCATGATTAATAACATATAAAACATATCATATTAGGGCCATTATTGTCCACTACTAAATCAAATGGTTTAATAACTATTTAGGCCCTCATATTTAAAAACCACTTTCAATTCAATATATAATCAAATAGTTAGCCAAATTTAATTTTTATGCAATGTAGTCCTTTTTGCAAATTAAGCACTCAAACGGACAAATTTTCATTCGAAACTTTCACACATGCTAATTCACACAAAATAAGCATAGAAAATAATATTAAAATATTTTTCAGACTCAAATATGTTGTCCCAAAACCACTATTTCAACTAGTGCCTAAACTGAGCTATTACATAGTGTAAGACCATGTCTAGGACATGTTAATGGCCTCGATATTTGAGAGTCAGTGTAAGACCATGTCTTGGACATGGCATCGACTCGATGTGTGAGCCAGTGTAAGACAATGTTTGGGACATGGCATCATCATTTTGCCCTACTTTTGAGGCTTATCAAATAGCCTATCATATTCAAAAAGGTTCAACAGGAAACATACAATTTATGTTAAAATGAGAGATGTTATGACCATGTTGTGAGTGGCATAGGAACCTACATGAAATTCATGAGATATGAGCTCGATTTATGTTGTAAAAATTATATGAATGAAAATGAGTAAGTTATGCTTATGATTATTATAGACTATGTGTGAATTATCATGTGTTGTTATTACGATGGTGCATGGTAACTTGTTGTTAATTATTTACTTTCAACTTACTAAGTTTTATGCTTACCCCTTTTCTTTTCCATTTCTTATAGTGCTGCCTAATTAGCTCATGGATCAAAGAACGTTGGAGGCATCAATCACACTATCAATAGAAGCACTTAGTATAGTTAGTTTTATTATTTTGTATATGGCATGTATAGGGACTTAGTCTTTTGTTAAGTGTCATATTGTTTTGAAGCCAACTGTGTTGGCTTGTCATAGAAATTAACTCATTTTGTATAAGGCCATGGTTAATGGCTAATATTCATTATTGATATATGCAAGTGACGATGTTTTTCACAAATGTGCAAATTAGATAGATAAAGTAAGTGTTGCATCTTGAAAGTGCATCAGGGGTATGACATTAGAGTATGGTTGGATGGGTCATGTGCTGATGTGTTGAAGTCTAATTGTGATTGATTGGTTGTGTATTTATGCGATGTTACATATTGGGAAGAGTGGTATGTGTTTGATTATGATTCAGAGTGGCAAAAGGCTTGGTAGATAGCCTTATATTTGTCCACACGGGTAGACACATGATAAACGCTAACTTATACATATTTTTACCACATGTTTAACCTAAATTTTGGATGAATTATCATTGAATTTGTGAGAATTGGAGCTCTTAACCCTTCTATTTCATGTTTTATACTCAGGAGAGCATAGGGAAGAGAAAAGAATGAAAAACGAGCTGAAAACAAAGAAAATAGGCCAATGTGTGAAAACGACACGGCCCAAGGATTCACCACATGGCTGTGGCACATGGCTATGCCACATAAGGTCCAACACGGCCCAGCCCCGACAAGCACGGCCAAGCCACACGGCCATGCCACCCTCGATAGGCCCACATACGACCTCTTATCGATCCACACGGGCGTGGCACACGGGCGTGTCCCTGTCATGAGGAAGTGCAATTTCACTTGAATTTGGATACTTAGAGGCTAAGAAAGGCATCCTAAAGCTCTATATAAAGACCCTAGGAGGCAACTCTAAGGTTGTACTCTTTCTCCCACAAAGGAACGCCTTATTTCTGCCAACACAGAGAGTGAAAGCAACAGATTACTCCAAGGGAAGCTGATTAATTCATCCCAGAAGCTGAATTCTACATCAAGGCAGAGGATCTCCCTAAATCCCTTTAGGGGTTTGTGGGTTCTTTATGTTTTGTTATCTTATTTCTTCTAAGATGTTTTCTTTATCAATTATGAACTAAATCCCCCATATACTTGAGAGGGATGAAACCTAAGACAAATCTTGTTATTATTTTATCTTGAGTTATATGATAAATACTTGAATTGTTTTTAATTATGTGTTCTTAATTCTTATTTTAATAATCCTATGTATTAATTCAAGAAACTGATGTGCTTATGCAGAGGAGCAAAAGTCTCTGTTTAAGAGTAGATCTAGCATAATTAAGTGGAGTTGCATGCAACCCTAGACATAGGGCGACATAAATCTACCGAATTAGGGTCAAACCTAATAAAGGTATCCATAGATCGAGTTAATGCAAGACTAGGGGTTTTAACTAGAAAGAGATTTCAGTTAATCAACCTAGGATTAGTTGTTCTTATCCTCGACAGAGGTATTAATATAAGTTAGGGATCTCTACGGATCAAGTCAAGTGAATAAATCATCTAGCTCAAGAATTGATAACAAGTGAAGTCTAGGTGGATTCTCCCTTGAGTATTGCCCATTCAATCAGTCTTTCGCAAAGAGCTTTTCCCCACTTTACTTTTTGTGCATTCTTAGTTTAATTTTAGAATTAGTTTAAGACTTCATAAAAACCCCTTTTATTTTTAGGCTAGATAATAGAAAGGAAGTTAGTACTAGTACTTTTGGTTCACTTAGGTATGATATCTCGGTCTTTCCGCTAAACTATACTACTGTTCGATAGGTGCGCTTGCCTTAAAATCGTGATATTAGTTAGTTTTTGGTGCGATCATTATTATAAATTTTATTACTTCATATCATACATATCAAGTTTTTGGCGCCGTTGCCGGGGAACTAAAATATTACGAAAACTCGATTTCTATTACATTAGCCATTACTATATTTATTTATTTTTATTTTATTTATTTTAATTTTCTTTGCTTTTTCCTTTCTAGGTATTTCTAGTTTTTGACTAGAAACAACCCAGCAAGGCCATTACTTTTTGACGAAGATTTAGAAGCAACAGTTCGTAGAACTCGTAGAGAGATTAGACAAAGCCTTCATTATCCAGAACAGGGACAAGAACAAGAGCCAGAACCTACGGAAGAGATGGAAGCAAATCGAGACAATCAACCACCTCTCGCAATAGCCATGCAACCAATGAACCAAGATGATGCTCCTCGTACTATGTATGATTATGCTAAACCTAGTGTGGCTGGTGCTCAATCTAGTATTATTAGACCTATTATCGCTGCAAATAATTTTGAATTAAAGCCTAACACTATTCAGATGATACAGCAATTTGTGCAGTTTGATGGTTTACATGATGAAGATCCAAATTCACACATAACCAACTTTTTGGAACTTTGTGATACTTTTAAAATTAATGGCGTTTCTGATGATGCCATTCGTCTAAGGCTATTTCCATTCTCTTTGAGGAATAAAGCCAAACTGTGGTTAAATTCTTTACCACATGGATCAATCACTACATGGGAACAGGTGCCTGAAAAATTTTTGCTTAAATATTTTCCTCCAGCTAAAATAGCTAAATTATGAAACGATATCTCTTCTTTTGTGCAGATGGATTTAGAGACACTTTACGATGCCTGGGAGAGATACAAAGATCTTTTGAGAAGGTGCCCGCACCATGGGTTACCTTTTTGGCTACAAGTTTAAACTTTTCACATCGGTCTGAACCCATCAACAAGGCAAATGATTGATGCAGCCGCAGGGGGAACAATCAACAACAAAACACCCAAAGCAGCTTATGAGTTTATTGAAGAGATGTCACTGAATAACTATCAGTGGCAAGTTATGAGGAAAAAGCCGACAAAAGCTGCAAGAGTTTTTAATATTGATGCTGTCACTATGCTCACTAATCAGGTAGAACTTTTAAATAAAAAGTTTGATAATTTTGTTGGTCCTACGCAGGCACAACCTGTGATGTAGTGCGACGCAACTTCAGGAAATATGTTCAATTCAGGCTACTCATCTTATGGACATAACATAGAAACTGAGCAAGCCAACTATATGGGTAACAATTCTAGACCTCAAAACAACCCTTATAGTAACACTTATAATGCAGGTTGGAGAAATCACCCTAATTTTTCATGGGGAGGACAAGGAAATCAAAGACAGCAGCCTCATCCGAGATTTCAGCAGCCACCACCACAACAAGAGAAAAAGCCAAATCTTGAAGAGATATTCACCAAATTTACAGCCATGTCAGAAACCCGTTTCCAAAACATTAAGACGACATTGAAAAACCAACAAGCATCAATTCAAGGGCTTGAGAACCAAATTGGTCAATTGCAAAGTTGATATCGGAAAGACCACAAGGTGGACTATCCAGTAATATTGAGCCAAATCCTAGAGAGCATGTCAAAGCAATTACTCTAAGGGATGGGAAAGTATTGGCCGAACCAGAAAAGAATCCTCTTCCAAAATCACCAGAAGACAAGGTAGAGGAAGAGGAACCCAAGGAAAACACTCCACCAACACTCAAGGAATACAAACCATGTATTCCATATCCGACAAAGTTGAAGAAAGACCACACAGACGCTCAATTTGGTAAATTTCTTGAACTTTTTAAACAATTACATATTAACTTCCCTTTTGTTGAAGCAATTTTGCAGATGCTGAAGTACGCGAAATTTCTTAAACAACTTCTAACAAATAAAAGGAAGTTGGAAGAATTAGCCACAGTGGAACTCAACGAGGAGTGCTCAGCTATTCTCCAAAATAAACTGCCGACAAAACTAAAAGATCCAGGGAGTTTTACTATTCCTTGTTTAATTGGTAGTTTAATTATTGATAAAGCATTAGCTGATTTAGGTGCTAGCATTAATCTGATGCCTTATAAAATGTTCAAGCAACTAGTCTTGGGGAACCAAAACCCACTAGGATGAGTATTTAATTAGCTGATAGATCTGTTAAATATCCTAGGGGAATTATTGAAGATATGCTAGTAAAAGTAGATAAATTTATATTCCCTGTTGATTTTGTTGTGCTTGACATGGATGAGGATATTGAGGTGCCTTTAATTTTGGGACGCCCATTCTTAGCTACTGCTAGAGCTGTTATCGATGTAGGGGATGGTAAATTAGTACTTAGAGTTGGTGAGGAAGAAGTCGTTTTTAAAATTTATGATGCTATGAAATTTTCTGGAGAACAAGATGATTCCTGTTATTTTATTGATGCTATTAATCATTTTATTCAAGACAATTTTTAGGAAATTTCTCTTATAGACACGTTGGAACTGTGTCTAGTTTAAGGTGGGGGAAGATGAAGCCATCACTAAAGTTAAAGAAGTAATGAAAGAATTAGACCATAATGAATTTGTTGCAAGGCACATAAGCTATGAAAGTATAAAGATGAATGATGAATTGAGACAGAAACCTTCAGTTGATGAACCCCCTAAATTAGAGTCAAAGCAACTACCAGATCATTTAGAGTATGCATTTTTAGGAGATGATTCGACATTACCAGTGATTATCTCATCAGATTTAAGCAATGAATAAAAAGAGGAACTACTTCAAGTGTTAAGAGAGCACAAAAAAGCTATAGCTTAGAAAATTTCAGATATTAAGGGAATTAATCCTTCTTTTTGCACCCACAAAATTTTAATGGAAGATGAATATAAACAATCGGTGCAAGCTCAGAGACTGTTGACTCCCAGCATGAAAGAAGTTGTAAAAATCGATGTAATTAAACTTCTAGATGCAGGTATTATTTATCCTATTTCTGATAGTTCTTGGGTAAGTCCTATGCAGGTTGTTCTTAGAAAGGGAGGCATAACCGTGGTGGCTAATGATTAAAAGGAGTTAATAACTACAAGAACAGTCACTGGATTGAGAGTTTGCATTGATTATAGGAAACTGAATGATGCAACTCGAAAAGATCATTTTCCCTTACCTTTTATTAATCAGATGTTGGAAAGATGATCACGTCACATGTATTATTGTTTACTAGATGGCCTCTCTGGTTACTTCCAAATCCTGATAGCTCTAGAAGATCAAAAGAAAACAACATTCACATGTCCATACGGTACGTTTGCTTATCGTAGAATGCCTTTTGGATTATGTAATGCTCCTGCTACTTTTCAGCGATGCATGCTAGCTATCTTTGACGAATTCGTGGAAGACA
The DNA here is from genome assembly GCA_020496765.1 of Gossypium stocksii. Lineage (NCBI taxonomy): Eukaryota > Viridiplantae > Streptophyta > Magnoliopsida > Malvales > Malvaceae > Gossypium > Gossypium stocksii. The sequence continues at coordinate 34,412,197 of CM035627.1, forward strand.
TCATGGAGGTATTTATGGATGACTTTTCAGTCTTCAGTAATTCTTTTCAACTTTGTCTTAATAATTTAAAATGTGTACTCATAAGATCTGAAGAGACAAATCTAGTATTAAATTGGGAAAAATACCACTTTATGGTTCAAGAAGGTATTGTATTAGGACATAGAAAGTAAAAATTGAAACCGTTGAAAAACTACCTCCCCCTAATTTAGTTAAGGCTATAAGAAGCTTTTTAGGACATGCCAGTTTTTATCGTAGATTTATTAAAAATTTTTCTAAAATAGGTAAGCCTTTAACGAAATTACTAGAAAAAGACGTGCTTTTTAACTTTGACTAGGAATGCTTAGAATCTATTAACACTGTAAAAAAAAGTTAGTCAATGCCCCAATTATGATTTCACCAGATTGGAATCTACTTTTTGAACTAATGTCCGATGCGAGTGATTTTGCAGCAGGTGCAGTTTTAGGTCAACGAAGAGACAAGCACTTCCAACCGATTTATTACGCTAGCAGAACTTTGACAGCCGCTCAAGCAAATTATACTACCACAGAAAAAGAATTGCTAGCCATTATTTTTGCATTTGACAAATTCAGATCTTATTATGCAAATTCAGATCTTATTATACAAATTCAGATCTTAGAAATAAAGGATAAGAAAGGAGCTAAAAATTTGGCAGCAAATCATCTTTCGAGATTAGCAAATCCACACCTCAAGTACCTCAATAAAATAAACGACTTGTTTCCTGAAGAGCAACTCTTAGCCATAGCAGACAAAGCAGTTCCTTGGTTTAACGATTTTGCAAACTATTTAGCAGCTAACATAACCCCAAAAGGGTTAACTTATTAGCAAAAGAAGCGATTCTTCGCTGATGTGAAAAACTACTTTTGGGAAGATCCTTTTCTTTTTCATATTTGTACAGATCAGGTTATTCGAAGATGCGTTGCTGAAACAAAAGCATACCAAATTTTAGATCACTGCCATTCGGGACCAACAAGAGGACACCATAGTGGAGCTAGAAGTGCTCATAAGCTACTCGAATAAGGTTTTTACTGGCCTACACTTTTCAGAGATGCCAACAAGTATGTTACCTCCTATGATAAATGCCAGAGAATAGGTAATATCTCTCAACATAATGAAATTCCTCAGAACTATATACTTTCATGTGAAATATTTGATGTGTGGGGCATTGATTTCATGGGTCCATTCCCTACTTCATTTGGGAATAAGTACATATTAGTAGCAGTAGATTATATGTCAAAATGGGTGGTTACCTTCTAATGATGCTAGAATGGTAGTGTGCTTTTTGAAGAAACTTTTCTCTCGATTTGGAACACCTAGGGTGATTATTAGCGATAGGGGAACCCATTTTTGCAATGCTCAATTTGAAAAAGTTTTAAAGAGGTATGGAGTACACCATAGAACAGCTACCTATTATCATTCGCAAACTAGTGGTCAAGTCGAAGTAACAAATAATGAACTAAAACGCATCTTAGAGAAAACAATAGAAACAAATAGAAAATATTGGTCAAGAAAGATAGACGATGCTTTACGGGCCTATAGAACTGCTTTTAAAACACCCCTAGGTACATCTCCTTATAAACTAGTCTACGGAAAAAGTTGTCATCTGCCATTTGAACTTGAACATAAAGCATTCTGGGCTATTAAATTTTTAAACCTTGATTTTAAGCTTGCAGGTGAGAAAAGATTAATACAGTTAAATGAGTTAGATGAATGGCGTCACAATGCCTACGAAAGCTCACGGTTATATAAGGAAGCCATGAAACAACGCCATGACAAATGACTGAGACAACCTAAGCAGTTCAAAACTGGTGATCTTGTCTTACTCTACAACTTAAGGCTGAAACTATTTCCTGAAAAACTCAAGTCAAGGTGGTTAGGTCCATTCACTGTTCAAACTGTCTTTCCATAAGGCACAGTTGAGGTAACTCACCCAAACCACGATACATTCAAAGTAAACGGCCATCGGCTTAAACACTATAGAGGTAAGAATTTTAAAGTTAATAGGAAGGAGCTTTAACTCCACGAAATCCGTTCGTGATACATCCAGGTAGAGTCGAGCTTAGACTCTAAATAAGTGCTTCTTGGGACGTAACCCGAGCACTAACTTAGTAACTTTTCTTTTATTTTTGATTTTAGTATTTTAATACGTCAACTAACTCTTTTAAATGAAGAATTTTAGGACCATAAGGCCATGCCCACGGGCGTGTCTAAGGCCGTGTGGACACTATGAGCAGAGACATGGTCAGATAACCAGGCCATGTACAAGTAGGGTAAATTTTTTTACAAAACACGGGCTACGACAAATTGCCACGGCCGTGTGATGTGGCCGTGGCCAACATATCAGTTTTCACACGAGCTTCGACAACTTCCCATGCCCGGTTACCAAATTGTAGCCAACACTGTTAATTGACACACGGGCTGAGACTAGAAGGACACGGCTGTGAGATACGACCACGTGACCCAAACACGGGCATGTGACACGCCCGTGCCCTACGATCGTGGTCGACACTGCCAAATCCAACACGGGCGTGTGACCTATTCAACGACCGTGTGCAAAGTGAACACCTTAGGACACGGCCGTGTGACATGGCCGTGTGCCTCAACACGCCCTAGGTACACGGGCGTGTGCTTTGAACCAGGCTCACCAAAATCCCCAAATTTCAAACAACACGGGCAAAACTCGAGCTACACACCCGTGTGACCCAAAATCTATATATAGGGGCCACTATTCATCATCTTTCTCATCAAAAAACCCTAAAATCCAACACCCAAACCCTACCCCAACCCTCCCTAATGTTGCCGCCGGTGTCTACAGTGCTCCCACGACCGTGCCAGCTCACCCACGACCGTGCTCCACCTCATACCTCTCCCATTCAGTTCTATTTTCTCATTTTTCTATCAAATTTTAACTGCTTATTTCTATTCTTCTTTTAATATCATGTTATATTTAGGCTTAGCATTGTTTTTAGCATGGAATTAAGTGAATTAGTATGAATAGTCTAGAATGTTATAGAGAACTTTGTGATTTCATGCCACTTTGATTCACATTTTATTGCCACTTTTTCCTATCTCCATTCACATGCATGTAGTATAAAAACATACCCATGTTTCTTAAATTTGATATTATGTTAGATGGATAATTTATATTATTTAGGTTAGTCCCCATTTTATCTCAAAAATGTTTTAGGCAAATTGTCATTTTAATATAGATATTTATTATAGTTTTTTATTCAATATAATTTCAATTTTTAGGAATAATGTATGTTATTTTGTTTTTAGGCATTATGTCGTCATCACGCGGTAAAAGAACTACCGCTCTTGCTTCCAAGAAACAGAACAGACCCGGTGGTTCATCCTCGTCGAGGCCCGTCGCTAAAAACTACCACCCATTCCTCCATTTCCCATAAAGCTCCCAAGAGGAGTTGTTCCAAATCCTACGAGCTCGCCCCTAGACGTCGGACGTTGCATTGACTGGGACACTCTAGAATGAGTCCAACTCACCAATGCCATTCGAGCCTTACTATCCACCGACCCATGGGAACAATTTTTTGACATCATCGAGCCCACCTATCTTAAACTAACATTAGAATTCTACTCTACATTTCACCTACAGGTGGTGATGACGAACCATGATGATCCGGGCACTATTCAATTCGGCCTCGGCGGATTAGTGTGCCAATTAAGTGTCCCTGAGTTTGGCACCGCGCTAGGACTCTACACAGATGAATTTATAGCCGGCGAGGATTTTTCAAGACTTTCCCACCGCATCCATCTCACACTAGTCAATTGTTGGTGCGATCTCGCCTCGGGGCATCCTACATATGACCCTAGTCGCACCAAGGTAACCGCCCTTGTACCATCTTTGAGGTACCTTTAAGCCCTTATTACACACACTCTGATGGGCAGACATGAGAGCACCGACGTCGTCAACACGCATGATGCCTACTTTCTATGGAGCATGGCAAACGCTCACACCATCGACCTATCTTTCTTCATCGCCCGTGCCATCCAACACCAAACGGAGAGGCATCGTAGGGGAGTGTTATCCATGGGCCCATACATCACACGCCTTGCCTGCCAATTTAGGATACTCAATACCGCGGCCCAGACATCTTCATACACACTGATCGGCTAGATGTCCCCGTAGGGCATCCAAACTATGCTCCATATGAGGATGATCCAGCGCAGACCAGGGGTCGACCCCCAACAGTACTGACTCATCCAAGGGGCCAAGGATCCAGAGGACATTACTGATGATGTCCCACCACCGCCACTAGAGGAGGATGCCCCTACCAAGCCACCACCCCCTCGTCGCCCGGTTCATGCGGTAACCTCACACGCTGACATATCTGAGCGCCTATCACAATTCAAGCAGAAATGCGTCCAACGTTTTGATCATATCGGTATGACACTACAACAGATATGCTAGCACTTCCACATCATTTCACCACCACCACCGCGCGACCCATCTGAGGATTAGGCCTTCCTAATCCTCTTTTCTTATTATTTAATTTCCTTTTTATTTTTCTTTTATTTTCTTGCATTTTATCTTTTTCATTATTTGAATATTAGTATTTTTAGATTTAGTTTATTTTATTTCAATTGTTTTCTATTGGCTATTTCCTAACGAGTAATTTTTCTAATCCTAAAATTCCCTAAAAAATGATAAGTGCTTTCGCAGTTTCAAATGAGCTCTACAACTCAAAACAAAAACCTAATGGGAACCTTGCTTCAACCTCACACAGTTGACACTGCCAAAGCCTACACTCACAACATGAAAGCTATGGACAAGCAAACGCTACTACCACCAGAGTATCTACCTCCGTACCTTCCTTTGTTCCAGACACTCTATAGGCACCGCCACCTCACTAATCCATCTAAAGCAGGGAATTTCATCTCTTCCCCTATCTTATGATCTTGTGCTTCTATTGCTACTAATGTTATCTTTGTACATTGAGGGCAACGTACATCTTAAGTGTGGGGGGAAACTTACTTTTAGTCGTTACATTCTCCTTGACATCCCTAAAAATTTTTCTAACTTTTTGCATTATTCTCAAATCTGCATTATCTTCAGTCTCCTATTAGGAATTAATTTTGATTGAGTTATGACTTTTATTGATATGTTGAGAATTAAGACATAGGTGCTTGTACTTTGATTATTCAAACTTTAAAACATTAGGGAATCAAGCATGATAAGTTGAAATTTTTGAGAATCCAATTTTTTTCTAGGTTATTTTCCCTAATTTTAAGTGTTATCTTGAGATTTGAAATTCACAGGATTGACATCAAAAGCCATAATTTTGGTGAGATTTTTGAGCCTTTTGAGCATACATCCTTTTGTGCTTACTTTTATTGTTGCTTTGAGTGGGTCAATACTGAATTGTTATTCTAGAACTTGCTTCGATTATACATGTCAAAACCACATCATTGATTTGATATACCGAAATGATAAAGGCACCTAGGATTTAACCCACTTACTCCATAAAAGCCTACCTCCATAATTAACCCCTAGTGAACCCCATTGAGCCTAATAACCTATTCTTTTACTTACCTCTAATTTTAACCCGTAACCTATTTTTGTTGAATTCCATTCAATTACTTTGATCCCTATTTTTATCGAGATTCGAGTTGAATTATTATCTAGCTTTATTCTCTTTTCCAGATTGTAAAGTTGTAAATATTCAATTTATTGTATTGTATTTGAATTGTTCTTAAAAAAAAGTATGTATATTAAAGAAATTCAGTTGTAGTAGTTTAAATTTCTTTTTGCATATTTCTATTTTAAGCCTACCAAGGCAGAAACGATGTTATCATAAGAACTAGCTCTAGAAATATGTTCTAGTGATAGAGATTTTCTAGCCAGATAATTTTTCAATTCAATCTCAATTCTAACCCTCTTTTGCAGCTTGTGACAACACCCCTAACCAAGCCCCATTACAACCGTTAAAAGACCTTTTGATCGATGTATCATATAAAACTATAGTGGTGGAGATTTGATTTTCTTGCAAGCCTATGGTAATAACTTTTCAGGTCGACTAATGAGTGCTTAAATTTTGAACCCTAAACACTTTGAGTGGATAAAGTGAATCTTTAGTGAGGATGTCAACTTCTGTAAATTTTGATTGAGAGATAATTACTTAGGAGAAGGGAGAAAACTTATGTTTCAATGATAAATGTCTCAACATAGATTGATTGAATCTTTGATGTTCTTCTAATTGAATCTTCATTGTATGAATACTTGTGAATTAGTTTAAAACATTATTGATAAATATTGTGAGTTGAAAATAATGATTCTTAAACTGTGGATTGAGAACTTGATTGAGGACAAGCAAAGGCTTAAGTTTGGGGTATTTGATAAACGATAAATTATACATATTTATACCTCAAGTTTAGCCTAACGTCTGGATGAATTATCATTGAATTTGTGACAATTGGTGCTCTTAACCCTTCTATTTCATGTTTTATACTCAGGAGAGCATAGGAAAGAGAAAAGAACAAAAAACGGGTCGAAAACGAAGAAAATAGGCCAAAGTGTGAAAACGACACGGCCCAAGGATTCACCACACGGCCGTGGCACACGGCTGTGCCACATAAGGTCCAACACGGCCCAGCCCCGACAAGCACGACCAGGCCACACGGCCGTGCCACCCTCGACAGGCCCACACAGGCCTCTTATCGATCCACACGGGCGTGGCACATGGGCGTGTCCCTGTCGTGAGGAAGTGCAATTTCACTCAAATTTGGATACTTAGAGGCTAAGAAAGGCATCCCAAAGCTCTATATAAAGACCCTAGGAGGCAACTTTAAGGGTGTACTCTTTCTCCCACAAATGAGTGCCTTATTTCTACCAACACAGAGAGTGGAAGTAAGGGATTACTCCAAGGGAAGCAAATTGATTCATCCCAGAAGCTGAATTCTACATCAAGACAGAGGATCTACCTAAATTCCTTTAGGGGTTTTTGGGTTCTTTATGTTTTGTTATCTTATTTCTTCTGAGATGTTTTCTTTATCAATTATAAACTAAATCCCCCAAATACTTAAGGGGGATGAAACCTAAGACAGATCTTGTTATTATTTTATCTTGAGTTATATGATAAATACTTGAATTATTCTTAATTATGTGTTCTTAATTCTTGTTTTAATAATCCTAGGTATTAATTCAAAAAACTGATGTACCTATGAAGAGGAGTAAAAGTCCCTATTTAAGAGTAGATCTAGTATAATTAAGCGAAGTTGTAAGCAACCCTAGACATAGGGCAACATAAATCTACCAGATTAAGGTCAAACCTAATAAGGGGATCCATAGATCGAGTTAATGCAAGATTAGGGGTTTTAACTAGAAAGAGATTTCAATTCATCAACCTAGGATTAGTTGTTTTTATCCTCGACGGAGGTATTAACATAAGTTAGGGATCTTTACGGATCAAGTCAAGTGAATAAATCATCTAGCTCAAGAATTGATAACAAGTGAAGTCTAGGTGGATTCTCCCTTTAGTATTGCCCATTCAATTAATCTTTCGCAAAGAGCTTTTCCCCACTTTACTTTTTGTGCATTCTTAGTTTAAGTCTTCATAAAAACCCCTTTTATTTTTAGGATAGATAATAGAAAGGAAGTTAGTACTAGTACTTTTGGTTCTCTTAGGTATGATATCTCAGTCTTTCCGTTAAACTATACTACTGTTCGATAGGTGCGCTTACCCTAAATTTTGTGATATTAGTTAGTTTTTGGTGCGATCATTATTATAAATTCTATTACTTCATATCACGCATATCAACACACGCTGTGTGTGACACAATATTCTCCTCGTGAGCGTATGGTTAGGCCGTGTGTCCCCTACACCTTAAATTAGCAAAATTAAATGCCCAATAGCAACCATACGGGCTAAGACACGGGCGTGTCATGGCTATGTGAAGGACACGGGCGTGTGCTAAGCCGTGTGAAAACCTCTGTAGGTTCAATGTTGGAAATTAAATCTACACGGGCATGGGGCAAGGGTGTGTCCCTAAATGCTTAGGACGTGTAAGCAACACGGGCTTTCAACATGGCCATGTTATGGGATCACACGAGCGTGTTGCCCCTCCACACGGGCGTGTGCCCTGTTTGGAAGAAAAATCTTCTAAGTGTCTCAAAGTTTTCTGATGTAGTCCTGAACCACCTTCAATGTGGGCCTATGTTAAGGACTGTAAGATAAAATTTGAAAAGTTTGAAATTAGAACGAAGTTTATTGATCTGGGAATGTTCAATTGCATAAGTGTTAGCTAGGTAACACCTCATACCCTGTCCTGACGTCGAATATGGGTAAGGGGTGTTACATTTACCACACTACACTATAACGCATATACGTTAGCTTTGCTGCGTATCACTACTATCTAATTTGATTTTGCAGTTTAATTGTATATTGATGAGCCATCATTTTTGGGCAACCCGGGCTGGTGGGTTAGTGTTGCCAGGTAACCCAAGATGACTCCATATGGTCTGTAGGGTTGGATGGGCCTACGAAGTCCTATGTTGTGTGTTTTGGTTGGGTGAGCTTAAACAGCTCTTAAGGGGGTGTGATCGGGGGATGGAGATATGTATTGGCTAGATGGCTAGGTTTCATTACTCGACCTCATTGCATGCGCATCTGTTTAAGTGTACTGCATATAAGCTTATCTGACTATATTATGTTTGTTTGAATAGCATTTGTGCTGAGTCTTTGTGTGATTTGGTGTGCTTAAATGTCATGTTCTGTTAGGGGTGCAATTTTTGAGTTCTTTCTAATTTAGTGAATATTTGTAAATCTGATGCGATATTGATTTAAATTCTGTGAACAATTTTTAGTCTTACTTCGGAATCACACTGAGCTCGTGTAGCTCACCCCCTCTTAGTGTTTCCCTTTCAGGTACACTTCTGTTTTCTATAGCTGGAGTCGGTATGTAGAGGTATCAGACAGTCACGGTTACAAATAATAATATAGTATTATTTTTTAATTTCCACTTTGGTTATACTATTTCGAGTTGTAAGGTTTTAGAAAACTATGGAACAATTTCAATTTTAAATTTTTAATCGAACATTTTACTCTGTACAATTATTAAACTTAATTATAACTTTTCTGTTTGGAAGCTCACATTGTAATTATTTTCGGTTGGCTAAGCCTTAAAATGTTGAAGAGGAATTTAAGACAATTTGTTTTGGGTAAAACATACTACGATCACTTCGGTGATTAATGTAACATTAGAATTTAGTCTATACTTCTAGACTGGGTTTAGAGTGTTTCATTTAGTGGTTTTAGAGCTAGGTTTGTAGAAAACTCGGCTTGTGTTTCTATGTGAACATGTGCTGAAGTAATTGTTTTTGAAAAAAATTGAAGAACTTTACCATAGTAAATTGAAATGATTTGTGTTTTCGGAAATGTTTTACAGAAATAAACTGTCTGAGACTCCAATACTGGTCTAGGTAGAGTTTTGAAACTGTAAGACTAGAAATGTATAATTTTGTATTTATTTTATGTGTTTTCTAAAAATGTAGATACTCTAAGTTAGGGACAATACTGGCATGGATTCTGAAGGTTAGCAAGATCGCGAGGAGTTGTCTGCTTCTCCAGGATGTGTGTCTATTCAAGAGGCAGAAGCTAGCACGATTTTGCCAACTTCAGGTAGCGGTAACCCAGAGATTGGTATCGAGGCGTTAACTCAAGTAGTGAGAGAGGGGCTAGAAAAAGTTTTTGAGGCTATCTTAAGGAGAAATAGAGAGTTGGTTCAAAGTAGGTGTGAGGATTGTAGAAAGAAAAGAGATTGCAATTTTCTGAGGATGGGGCCTCATTCTACGAAGCGTGTTAGAATGCATTTGAGTCACAATAGTGGTTTTACAAAAGGTGCTAGTAGTGGTGCGAGCACTTTATTTTGCGACACTGTAAGGAGCGCCATTCGGGCAATTACTGAAGAAAGGCCGGAGCTTGTTTTCGATAGGGGTCCACAAAACACCAGGTCTAAGAGTGTCTTTGACAGTTTTGAGACAAGTTAGTGGTGAATGTTTTGATGTGTTGATTAGATCATAGTAATTCTATGTGACAAGTGTATATCTGCTCCAGTGGTTATGTGTTTTGGGTGTGTATGAGAGGTCTTAAGTTCAAGTTTAGTGTGGTAGTGTTTGGGACTAGTGTGTGTAGAGGGAGCATAATGGGCAGCTTATGTGTTATCTTCACTCTATTAGTTGGAAATTTCGAGGACGAAATTTCTTTAAAGAAGGGTGAGTTGTAACACCCTAAATTTTGGGCTTAGAATATTTGAGGTTTGTGGTTAGGGTCAGTGAGAAGGTTGCACAATTACGTTTAGTTGTGCATTTCAATGACAGAATGGGTCTACTAGTCTAGTGGTTGGATGTATGTTAGCTTACCTCTGGGTTCTAGGTTCGAGTCCTTGTGTGTACTTTCTAAGTGAATTATTTAGTTTTATTTTGTTACTTATTTTATTTTATATTAATTTGTTGTTTTTAATTTTATTTTTATTTTTGGTTTTCCTTTATCACATTCTTTTCTCTTCTCTCTCTCTTTGTTTTTCTTTCTGGCTCTTTTCTTTCTTATTGAAAACGATTTCTACCTACCGTCCTGGAAGAGCTTTGTTTGGTCATCAAGTCGGCTTCTAGGCATCTGTGATCTTAAATCAGGTGTGGGTTTCTCATCTCTTCTTTTTCATTTACAAACTTTAAGTCGATTCTGTGGAAGTCCAAAATTTGTGTTGGCAAATCCGTTACTTTTGTTGTGTACTACTATTTTATGCTTAGAACCTGTTAGTTATGGTATAATATTGAACTATTGACGGCCGAGTAGTGCTTCGTGGCTAGAAGCACCTTTTTGGGGCCTATTTTAGGGTGGTTTCGTGACCACACAGGCATCTATACGGGCGTGTATCAATTCACACAGCCGTGTGCTCTTGGGAATTAGGGTTCCGGGTGAAATTTGGGTGCCACATGGTCGTGTGGCCAATTTAGGGATTTTGTCAATTTTCACACGTTCGTGTTTCCAGTTTACACGGGCGTGTGTCATTGGGAATTAGGGATTTAGTGATTTGGTGCCACACGGCCCGGCCACATGGCCGTGTGGCTAGTTTGGGGATTTAGGGATCCCACACGAGTGTGTGTTTTTGACACACAGCCATGCCTGCACGGGCATACGAGACCATCACATAGCCGTGTCTGCCCTGCAATCTATTTTAGAAAATTTGGACAGTGAGTTACACGGCCTATTCACACAACCATGTCCTTGGTCCACACGGGTGTGTGCCTCTGCCATGCGCCCGTGCGCTACCCTCCACACGGGTGTTATGATGTTTACACGGCCTAGGTTATTCCACATGGCCAGACAACACGGGCGTGTGGTCTTATATCACTAAATTTTGTTTTATGCCAAATTAAAGCTCGATCGAGACTCTGTGTGTTCCGATTGTTAGCGAGCTCTTAGCAAGGATGAGCAGGGCTTTGGTTCAACCTAGATTGGTGTGTTGTAAAGATATACTTTTGGTTATGGTGATTGTACAATTTTTTCTTGAGGTTACTTTGTAATTGGTACTGAATCCAACGAGTTTCATGAATTTGACTTACCTCAAAGATATGCTCATTGGGAAAGCTCTCATTAATTGGAATAAGTGAAGAAGTTACCTCATTTTGTTCCAGCCTCAACAAATGATCAGTTAGTTTATTTTCAACACTCTTTCTATCTTGGATCTGAGGGTTAAATTTTTGGAATCAAAGTATTCAACGAATTTGCCTCAATTTAGCATCTTTCTTCATGAGTAAGAACTTAATAGCCACATGATCGGTAAACATTAACTTTGGTACTTATAAGATATCAACGAAACTTTTTAAAAGAAAAAATCATAGAAAAGAGTTCTTTTTCAGTTACCGTATAACTAAGCTAGGCTTCTGTCAAAGTTCTGGCTGCATAGTAGATAGGATAGAACACTTTGTTTCTTCTTTGACCCATGACAGCTCCAACAGTAAAATCATTTGCATAACACATCAACTCAAATGGTGAGTTCCAATCAGGTGCAACAATTATTAGGGCTGAGATTAACCAACTTTTTAATTCCTCAAAAACTTCTAAACATAGTTTGCTAAAATAAAAAATAGTATCTTTTTCTAAAAGCATACACAAAGGTTTAGAAATTTTTGAAAAATCTTTGATAACATACGATAAAAACCAACATGGCCTAAGAAACTTCTAACTCCTTTCACACTAACTAGAGGTGGTAATCTTTTAGTTATGTTCACCTTTGCTTATCCACTTCAATTTCATTTTTAGAAATTTTATGTCCTAAGACAATTCCCTCCTTAACCATAAAATGTCATTTCTCCAAGTTAAAGACAAGATTCGTCTCCTTACATCTCTTTAGTACCTTAGCCAAATTACTCAAACAAACATCATAAGTGTTACCAAAAATAGAAAAACCATCCATGAAAACCTCAATAAATTTTTTAACCATATTAGTGAAAATTGCCATCATACATCATTGAAATGTGGTAGGTGCATTACATAAGCCGAAAGGTATTCGCCTAAAAGCAAATGTATCGTATGGGCAGGTAAAGTTGGTCTTCCAAGGCTAGAACTATTTGGTTGTATCCCGAATATCCATCTAAAAAGTAATAAAATTTGTTACCTGCTAGTCGATCTAACATCTGATCCATAAAAGGTAATGAAATATTATCCTTACGAGTGGCTTTGTTCAAATTTTTATAGTCAATACAGATTCTCCACCCCGTGATAGTTCTCGTCGGGATTAACTCGTTACATTCATTGTCAATAATCGTGTTCCCACCTTTCTTTGGTACACATTGTACCAAACTTACCCAAGAACTATCTGATATGAGGTAGATAATTCCCGCATCTAATCATTTGATCACTTCCTTCCGTACTACCTATATTAGCCTGAAATTAGGCTTAGTCAGAATAGTGATTTCGATATCACTTACCCAAGGTTAGAGGAAATTATTTTAGCATTATTCTATGTGTTATAGCATTTTATAAGGGTGCATAAAAATTTTGGTGAATTCATTTACGCGATTGAAGACTTAATTGCGAAAAAAGACTAAATCGCATAAAAGGTAAAAGTTGTGAATTATTAGTAAAAGATGTTAAATAGCTTAAGAATCAAAATGTGGGGTGTTTAAAGGGCAATTAAGCCTTTTGCAAAGGCATGGCCGGCTAGAGGAGTCCATGGAGATAAAGAAAAGTCAAAAGTCTATTTTTGGTAGGTTAGGTAAACCATTTTTAACTAGAAATAAAAATAAACTAAAATAAGTAAGGCTTCATCTTTTCTTCTTCATCCTTACTAAAACTAGTAGCCATTAGAGGTGTTCTGGAAGCTCAAAAATTTTAGCAACTTTAAACACTCACAAGTAAGTGATTTTAATGGTTTCTTTGATAATTTTTGCATTTTTAGGACCCTTGTAGCATGAGCTACCTATTGAGGGGTGTATTTTGCAAAATGGTTAAGAGTTTAGGGTTTTTCCATGAATGAATAAGTGTTGGTTGCTAGAATTTTATGAAGGAAAATGAATGTAGGTTGTTAAATAAACAACTTTTGTAAAAGGTTGCTCATGGAAAACACCTAAATTGGACTAATTTTTTAAGTTTGATAGGTTGTTGATATTTGTGTTAAATAATGAGAATTTGGGGCTACCATAAGAGTGAAAAAAATTTAGTTAGGCTTGGTTAATAATGAAATCTGATAAAAATCAATTTTCGAGCCTAGGGGTAAAATGGTCATTTTGTCGAAGTTTAGGGGCAAAATGGTCATTTTGTCAATTTATGAGCCTTAAATTGTTTAGATTAATATAGTGATTAAAATAGTAAAATTTTGTTATTTTAGATCAAGAAGTGAGAAATTCGAACCTAGACTGGGGGAAGGCCAAGCAAACAGAGTAATCAAGAGTTGATCACATTTTGTATACCAAGGTAAGTTGTAGGCAAAAATACAACATTACTGTAATTATGCATGAAAAACATTGTTGTAGCATAAAATGATGAATTGTAGCAATGAGTTATGTATGAGAACTTTTGTTGAGCATGAGTTGTTAATGATGATATTCTAGTAATGAGATGATGAGAATATATGCGATAGAACCCGATTGAAACTTAAAAATAGATTGGATATCCATGCTATTATACTAGGGTCGATACAAGAGCTAGTGTAAGACCATGTCTGGGACATGGCGTCGATCTCGTTACGTGTTAGTGTAAGACCATGTCTGTGACATGGCATCGACACGGATATCTGCTAGCCAGTGTAAGACCATGTCTGGGACATGGCGTCGATCTCGTTACGTGTTAGTGTAAGACCATGTCTGTGACATGGCATCGACACGGATATCTGCTAGCCAGTGTAAGACCATGTCTGGGACATGGCATCTGTGTTGATACGAGTGCTAGTCTAAAACCATGTCTGGGACATGGCATCAGCCTAAACTTGCAAGCTAATGTAAGACCATGTTTGTGACATGGCATCAGCTTGGAGATGTGTCAGTGTAAGACTATGTCCGGGACAAGGCATCACCATGGATAGAGGAGAGCTAGTGTAAGACCATGTTTGGGACACTGCATCAGCGTCGAGATATGAGAGCCAGTGTAAGACCATGTCTGGGACTTAGCATTGGCTTGACATGTGAGCTATTGTCAGACCATGTTTGGGACATGGCATCAGCCTCGAGATATAAGAGCTAGTTTAAGACCATGTCTGGGACATGACATCGGCTTGACATGTGAGCTAGTGTAAGACCATGTTTAGGACATGGCATCAGGTCGATACCCTTTGTTTAAGGCTTATCGAATATCCTTCCATACTCTCAATGGTTCAATGGGAAAATTTAAAGTGTATTAAGATTGAGAGATAGTATGATGATCTTATGAGTGATGCAGGTACCTATATGAAATGTATGAAATATGATCATCGAACTTATGTTGTATAATTAGAAATGGATGAAAACGAGTAAGTTGTTATGACCATTCTTTGTATCATGCATAATTTGTGATGTATTGGAAGTATGTTTTAGCATGGTAATTTTTTGTCTTTTATTTACTTGTGACTTATTAAGCTTATTGCTTACCCCTCTTCTTTCCATTTCCTTATAGTGCCACCTAGTTAGCTCGTGGATCAAAATATGTCAGAGGCTCCGTTCACACTATCATCCCAAGCATTCGGTATAGTTAGCCTTAGCATTTTGATAAATATGGCATGTATAGGACTTTATTCTTTTATTAAGTGTCATATTATTTTCAAGCCAAATGTGTTGGCTTATCTTTGAAATACTTCATTTTGTATAAGGCCAAAGTTATTGGCTAATATTTACCATTGGTTATCAAATGCAATGATAGTGTTTTCATGAATGAGAATTTAGCCTGAGCAATTGTATGTGCTAGGAGTAATAGATTGAATGCATAGTTTCAGGGTGGCAAGGAGGGTTGGTAGATAGCCTATTTTTGTCCACACAGGTAGACACACGCGGGCGTGTGTCTAGGCCGTCTATGACACACGGTCTGCCCCACGGGCTTGTACTTAGGTTGTGTGTCCCCTGCGCCTTGAATTTCTTGCATTAAATGCCCAGTAGTAAACACATAGGCTGAGACACGGTCGTGTATCTCAACAGTGTGGAGGACACAGCCTAGCACATGGCTGTGTGCCACGGCCTTATAACCCTTAGAGGCTTCTGACATCAGAAATAGAATACCAAGGTCTTCACACACGGGCCACAACACGGGCGTGTCATAGCCGTGTGACAAACCCGGGCTATGGACACGGGCGTGTGCTCAACCGTGTGAAAACCCCTATAGGTTGAAGTTGGAAAATAAATCCACATGAAGGTGGGACACGGGGGTGTCCCTAGGTGCTTAGGTCATGTGTACTACACGAACCATCAGCACAGCCATGTTTAGAGGCTACACGGGCATGTGCCCTATTTTTAGTAGCTTTTAATGAAATTTTCTTAAGTGCCCAAAATGGTCCCAGATTGTTTCTACACCACGTTTTAGGCCTCGTAGGCCCATATGAGAGACCGTAGGTCAGTGTTTGATGAAGTTTTAAATTGGGACGCATTTTATCTAGTTGAAGTTGAATGTTTGCATGTGTTTTAGTAAGGTAATGCCTCATACCCTGTCCCGGCGTCGGATACGGGTAAGGGTGTTACACTACCTCTTTCATGATAGGGTTAAGTCTCCTTTCTCCATCGATTCTACCTCATTCACCTTCCTCTAAAATAATTTTATGCATATAGATGGAAGGTCTTATACCTTGTATGTCAGCTATGGTCCAACCAATTGCCTTTTAGAATTTCTTTAAAACAACAATTAGTTGCTCTTCTTGGTATTCTATCAATTTTGCTGAAATAATCACAGGCAAAGTAGAATAATTACCTAAATAAACGTATTTTAAATGGGACCGAAGTACCTTTAGTTCAAGCTTAGGCGGTTTCTCGATTGATAACTTGGGTTGTATAAATTCCTAAACTTCTAACTCTAACGGTTCGAACCATAGTGGTTGAAAATAACTCTTGGGAGGCTTCCATCAAAGCCCTGTTTTCATTACCGTTTTCATTTTCCGATGGTTCAGACCTTAAAGTATTCTCCAAAGGGTATTTTTCAAAAGTGCTCTCCCATTTCATAGAAACTAAGGTTTCTAATTTCTCCATTTCTGAATATTCCTCTGTTGAATCGGGAAATTTCATGGCCTTCAGAATGTTAAATGTTACCTAGTTATCTTGAGCTCTCATTGTGAGTTCTCCTTTTTGCACATCTATCAACGTTCTTCCGTGGCTAGGAAAGGTTTCCTAACGATGATCAGAACTTCCTTATCTGCTTCAAAGTCTAACATAATAAAGCCAGTAGGAAAAATAAGCTTATCCACTCTTACTAAAACATCCTCAATCTTCCCTTAGGATATGCTAACGAACGATCTACTAGTTCAAGTGTCATAGTAGTGGGTCTGACTTCATCTATTCCCAACAGTTTTAAAATAAAATTAGGCATCAAATTGATGCTTGCTCCAAAGTTGCACAAACCTTTACCATAGTAAGATTCTCTGATGCTACTGGGTATCGTGAAGCTTCCAAGGTCTTTCAATTTCAAAGGTAGTTTGTTTTGAAGAACACACTGCACTCCTTTGTTAAAGCAATAGTCTAATACTCACTAAGCCTTTTCTTCTTGGATAAAATATCCTTCATTAACTTCACATAATTAGGCATTTGCTCTAAAGCTTCTACCAACAAGATGTTGATGTGAAGTTGCTTCAGAATATCCAAGAACTTCTTGAACCGCACCTCTTGTTTTAGCTTATACTGCCGGAGTCTTTGAGGATATGGAACTTTAGGTTAAAATGGACAACTTTTCTAAGGAGGCTAATTTGCAAAAGAAGGTGTTAGCTTTTCAGAATTCACTATTTTAGGGTTTACCTCATTAGATTTTTCAACATCTATTTTTTTTGGTGTAGGAAATTCAACTGTTGGTTGACTTTCCTCCATTTCAATAGGAGCATTTTCAACCACAACCTCCCTGGGTTCCAAAATCCCACCACTTCATAATGCAACTACCTTGCAATGTTCCTTACCCAAACTCCTTAGATTTTATGTATGGCTCAACAAGGCTTCTTGTGATATATAATAAAGCTCAGTAGCTAATTGATCCATCTGGTTCTCATGATTTATAAGTATTGCTACTTGAATTTGGATCAAAGCGTCATTTTTTGCCATGTATGCCTTCAACATGTCTTCCAAACTATTTGGTGATGCAGCTTGAGGTGGTTTTGGAGTTTGTTGACTAAACCTGTAACGCCCCAGATTTTGGGGTTGGAAGAAATGGTCCTTGTGTGTCAAGGAAATTGGATTTTGGTTGTGTGGGAAAAATTTCATAAATTGTGTGTTTAGTTTAGTGGATAAGTTCTTAAGGAGGAGTTAGGAGTGTCGGAGAAGCCTTGGGTCCAATCGAGGGCTCTCGCAAAAATTTTAATTTTTACTTCCTTAGGGAGACTCTGGCGTTAGACCTTATAAATACATTTGGTTGGAATTTGACACAAAGGAGCACTTGGCCTAGTGGCAAGAGGGCGTTAGGAGTAGGCAGGGGTGCTGGGTTCAATCGTGGCATGTGCAAAAATTTTGATTATTTTTTAAAACAACCTGGATGTCGGCAGGAAGGCTTAATAAATATTAGGATAAAAAGGTGACCCAAGTTGAGGTGTAGTCTAGTGGCAGAGGCATGGTGTAAGGCTGTAAGGGAGCCTGGGTTTGAGACTTTGCTCTTGCAGTTTTATTTTGAATAAAATCTAGAACTCAGCCTAGAGACTTTATAATTAATTGGAAGGAAAGTTAATGCAAATAAGGCCGGCAGCGTAGTGGCAAGGGATGTGTACCATAGCCAAGAGGTTGGAAGTTCGAACCTGGGTAGTAGCGAATATTTTTTAGATTTATTTTAGTTAGCTTGATCGCTGGATAGTAAGCCTTATAATTGTTTGTGACCGAATTATAACTAAGAAGAATTGCGATGCAGTGGCAAGTGGCATGTAGGTGACTTGGAGGGCTAGAGTTTGAGCTACCCCATGCACAAATGGTGTTATATTTTGCTGCTCACGCAAGGAAGGAATTGGTGTTTGACCAAAGCACCATTGCTGCTGGGTGGAAGGAATTTGAATGCAATTCAAATTTGGTTGTTGGCTAAAATCAAGGATTTGGATTAAGGGAATTTAATTTGGTGATAAGTTTGAGCCGAAGGGGGAATGTGAGAATGCAAATCTGGGCATGAGGTTTTGGTGCCAACTAGGCATTGTTGCTTTTTTCTTTCTTAAACTCTCCATTATTTTTCCTTCGGGGTTAGCGAATACTATTCTTCTATCATTCGGATTTCACTTCTTTTTTGCACCCTCTATTGAATCTTCTTCTTTCATCTCCTTAACCTATTCGTGGATTTGACGTAGGGAACTCTGGAAGTCAGTAAGTGGACTAAACCATCTTCGATTTTCCTTGGTTTTAATTCTTTCAGTTGCTGGAACCAAAATAGTGTCTTTTTCCTAAGTTGTTTTCTTCACCATCTTAGCCGAACGAGCAGATATCAAATTGGTTAGCTGACTCCCTCATCATTTCAATTCTATTAGATTCAAATCTTTAAGTAAAAGGCTAAGAACTCGATTCAAGAATCTCATCTCTGTGCCGATTGTGATAGTAAGTGATGGTGGTGATTTTGTCTTTATGGTCTTAAGTATTAGTATTATCCCTCTCCCTGTCGAAGCTTCTTTTCTTGTCTTGATTAGTTTTGGTAACGCAGATTTAGTTAGAGGGGGCGATCATCGCCAATAGATTGCGAAGGGTCTAGCAATTAGATCGTTTAAGTTGCGGTGCTAAGGATTTGTAACAAGTCTGCATAATCAAAGGTGTGTACACATATTGTACACATGACGAATTGACAAAAGTCGAAATCCCAAAAAGCTAAAAAGCTTAAAGGTTGACGTTAGCAACCACATGAGTGTGCGAACGCTCATGTGGAGAGATCGATATGGCGATAGAGGCCCTATGAGCGATGTCATGGACTCGGGCCACTTACTGGCCAACTAGGTCAGAATGGGCCAAATGGGCCTGATGTGCCGTAGGCCCATTGTTAGTAAAATTGATGGATTAGTAGGATTTGATGAGCTGGTTAGGCTAATTACATAGTTTATTGTAGATTTGGGCCTAGCGGCCACATAAGAGTATGGGCCCTACTTGGGCTACGTATTGGGCTTTCAGGCCCTAGTGAATTTGTAACTCTTATAGTAGTAACTTAAAATGCTTCGAATAATTGTGAAAATGTTAATAGGTCGAATTGTGTATTTAGGCCCACGATAAGAAATAATTAATATGCCCTAAGGGTAAAATAACTAAAATGCCCCTACTCGCTGTATGTATGTTTAAGTATGCCATACATTTTTGCTGCATTCATACGATATTATGTTGCATGTGGGATGGGTTTGTATTCAGGAAGTGCTATATGAGGATCGCATAGTTGCTTGACGACCGTGGATCCAATGAAGGCTTTTAAGGCCATATTATGATTAGCAGCTCTACTGCAATGCTAAATAGTGCCACAACCGGTGCTACAACGAATATTATGATTAGCAACTCTACTGTAACATTGAGTACTACCGCAACTCTACGGGAGTGTAGGGCTGGAAGGGGGTGCATAGGGTTGGATGAGAAAAATGTGCATTGCATGTACATATTGATAATATTGTCATATGGACTCAGGACCAACCGAGGCCACTATGGGCTAAGGCCAAAGGCCACTATATGTTGTGTAACACCCCTTACCCAGAACCGTCACTGGAATCGAGTAATGGGCGTTACGAACTTATTGGAGAACAGACTCATATTTGAAACCAAATCATTACAATTTTACCCTTCTCGAGGGTTTTCTAACTCAATACTAACACCTCGGGTGATTAGGATTCGAATCCTATCGCATCAGAAGCCCAAAAAATTTTTCACTTTTAAAACCACGTCACACGCCTGTGTGACACAAGGCACAGCTATGTGCTAAGACCGTGTGGCTTTCACACGCCCATGTCTAGAAACTATGGTCGAATCAGTTAAATTGACCACGGTCAGCCCACACGGTCGTTTGAGGGCCGTGTACCCCACACGGTTGAGACACAGGGCCGTGTCTCATGCCCGTGTGGTACCCAAATTTTAAAATCAAGGTGTAGGGAAGGCACGGTCCAGGGACACACCTGTGGGGTCAGACCATGTGCCACCCACGGCCAAGGCATGCCCGTGCCGTGTGCCCGTGGAGCATTCTGTTAAACCCCACATGGTTATGTCACACGGCCGGGTACCCTACCGGGTAGACTGTGTTAGGCTATTACCAAGCCTTGGCCTCCCTAAAATTCCCTTTCACATACACAATGTTCATTTCAACCAATTCTATGACACATGCTCGGAATAATTTCATCTATAACATCATTTACAAAACAAGTATCACATATACACCTATTCTATTTGACTTACAAAACAATGCTTATACAAAGACTAGCCACCTATACATGCCAAACTCAAAATATCAAAACCATGTATACATACACCAAGGTAGCTTGATAGTGTGAGACGAGCCTCTTTTGATCACCAATCCCAATATGCTCTATGCTCGTCAATCTAAAAGGAAGAGGAAAGAGAAGAAGAGTAAGCTACAAGTAGCTTAGTAAGTCATAGGTAAATCAATAGCAAAATGCATAATAATTAGTTAAGGCATCTTATTCCCACACAGCATAAATACAATATTCATATACTTACTCATCCACATTCTTAACAAAATGTCCAATTATAATCATTTACACACATCTCATGATCAATTCATTTTCAATTGCTTAACCTGTACAAATGCTTCACTTAACCAAGTTAATCCCCGTTGAACATTCAGAACAGAAACGGATATGTAGAAGTTTGCACCGAAGTGCCTCACAGATATGTGGCCGAAGCCAGTAGAGAGGTATGGCAAAAGCCATCAAAGTATGTAGCCGAAGCCACCAGAATATGTAGCTGAAGCTACCTCAGATCACAGAATTATAGACGTAATCCACGGGCCTGCTCACATAAGCTGACAGGTGACTGCAACACATGCTAGTGCACCCAGCACCCGGGATATGAAATCAGACAGAATCAGAGCCCTCAAGCGACATGTCACCCATATCCGGAATCATTCTTACTGTTCAAACGGGATTTACCATAATGTTCACAAACATACAATTGCATAATTCAAAAATTCATATCCATATATTTTCACATAGAGATCATCAAATGAATAACAATAAGGTAAACGTGCTATAATTTACTCATGACTTACCTCGATAAGAAAACGACTAAATTCTCGAGTTAGTTACTATTTTTTCTTTTCCGCGATCACGATCGCTTTCTCTTCTTTCTTGATCTAAATAAACACATTTAGCACATTTTATCAATTTCTTACTCAATTTCAATCACAATTCAGACTTTTGGCAAAAATAACCATTTTGCCCTTAATCTCGTAAACTCAATTTCACTCTATTTTCTTGCATTTTAGACTTAGCCGAATCCTTTTTCACAAACACAATCCAAGAATCAACAAATTTTCATATACTTATGGACAAATTTCCACTTTTCTCATTTTAGTCCCTTAGGGACGTTTTTATCGAAAACTATCTGGAAAAACTCGTAATTAACACATCAAAGACTCATTTTCTACCATTACACAGCAATGCACAACTATATCACAATTGGGTATATTTTTGGAACTCAATATCTTTTCAAATAAATGGCAAAATCATGAAATTTAACTTAGGGGAACTCAAAAATACGAAAATAATCGAAAACGAAGCTAAAATGCACTTACAATTTGCTTGAAAAAGCTCAAACCCTTTGGCTATGGAAAAAGAAATTTTTGGCAGACAATGGAGAAGAAGATGAACACTTTTCATCTTTTTCTCATCTTTTTATTTGATTTTTAACTATTTGGACAAAAATGCCTCTAACCATGTTACACACAAAAATTTCTAGAAATACCATTTTGTGTTCAAACCACTAACCATTGGTCTATTTACCATTTAAAGACCTCTAGTTCAAACGCCCATTTCAAATAAGTACTCACACAATAGAACTCACATTTTTCAATTAATGCAATCTAATCCAAAAATAAATTCAGCACTAAATTAATAAATTTTCTAAACGATTTTCACACAGAGCATAATTAACAAATTGAAAACATAAAAATTTTCAAAATTTAACTATTTTAATTCGGATTTTGGGGTTACGAAACCACTGTTCTGATTTGACCCTATTTTGGGCTGTCACATTTCTCCCTCCTTTAGGGAATTTCGTCCTGAAAATCTTACCAGTAAACAGATGGGGATACTGATTCCTCATAGTCTCTTCCGTTTCCCATGTTGCCTCTTCCATTCCATGATGTTGCCACAATACCTTAACCAGAGCAATTCTTTTATTTCTTAATTGTTTCACTTCTCGTGCCAGATTCTTAATTGGTTCTTCATCATATGACATATCTGATCGAATTTCAATTTCAGTAGGTGAAATCACATGCGATGGATCTGACCGATATCTACGAAGCATAGAGACATGGAACACATTATGAATCCTTTCTAACTCCGAAGGTAAAGATAACTGATAGGCTACTGGATCTATTCTTTCAATTACTTCATATGAACCAATATAGCGCGAACTTAATTTACCTTTTCGGCCAAATCTCAAAATTTTCTTCCATGGAGACACTTTCAAAAATACTTTATCTCCTACTTGAAACTCAATTTTTTTTCTTTTCAAATCCGCATATGACTTTTGTCGATCAGATGTAGCTTTCAGATAGTATCGAATTATCCTTACTTTATCTTCAGTCTCTTTTACCAAATCAGTTCCATGAACATATTTCTCACGAAGTTCAGTCCAATACAACGGAGTTCGACACTTCTGTCCATACAGAGCATCATATGGTGCCATTCTAATGCTTGACTGATAACTGTTGTTATACGCGAATTCAATCAAAGGCAGATATTTGTCCCAACTACCTTCAAACTCTAAAACACAACATCTCAACATATCTTCAAGTGCTTGAATTACTCTTTCTGATTGTCTGTCAGATTGAGGATTAAAGGCAGTACTAAAATTCAATTTAGTACCCAATGCCTCTTGTAACTTCTTCCAGAACCTCGAAGTAAAACGCGGATCTCTATCGAAAATAATGGATACAGGCACACCATGCAATCTAACTATCTCAGAAACATATAACTCTACTAATTTATCCAATGAAAAGTTCATCCTCACCGAAATGAAATGAGCTGACTTGGTTAATAGGTCAACAATTACCCAAACAGAATCTTTCTTTCTCGGTGTTAAAGGCAATCCGGAAACAAAATCCATAGTGATTCTTTCCCATTTCCATTCGGGAATCATAATTGGTTGGAGCAATCCCGAAGGTAACTGATGTTCTGCTTTTACCCTCTGACACACTAAACACTTTGTTACATATTCAGAAATATCTCATTTCATGCCCTGCCACCAATATACTTTCTTTAGATCTTGATACATTTTCACACTACCCGGATGCACTGACCAATAACTATCATGAGCTCTATGCAAAATCTTCCGAATCAGTTCAGTATTTCTCGGCACATAAACTCTGTCACGAAATAGCAGACAATCACTTGCATCAATTTGAAAATTAGAATTATCATTTATTCCACACTGAGTCCGCTTTGCTAATAGATCACTGTCTAATTTCTGAGCTTCACAAATTTCTTGCAAAAATAATGGCTTAGCCATTAATTCGGCTATCAACGAACCATTAACAGACAACGACAAATACGTATTCAAAGCTCTCAAAGTAAACAAAGATTTTCTACTTAATGCATTAGCGACCACATTCACTTTACCAGGATGATAGTCAATCATAAGCTCATAGTCCTTCAATAATTCTAACCATCTTCGCTGTCGCAAATTCAAATCTTTTTGAGTCATTACATACTTCAGACTTTTATGATCGGTGTACACTCTACACCTTTCACCGTAGAAATAATGTGTGTTGATAGAGTATTCATCGAATAACACCGAAGCACCATGTACATAGATGAAGGCATTATCTAGAGTGGTTAAAAGGACATAAAATTCCTTTACAACATTCATGAGAACATCGTTAGGATAAAGGCTATCTTGAAAAAGAAAGTATTTTCCATACAAAAGGGTCGCTTTGATGTGTTTGTGTTGTACTATTCTTTAACGATTTTGCTGAAAAATGTTCTCGGAGGCATAAAGGTTGATGAAGATGGCATACATCAAGCCATTTGAGAAGAAATAATCACTACAAAAAGAAAAAGCTAAGAACTTTACAGTTATGGAGGGAAAACTAAAAATGGTGAAAAAGAAGAAACTGAAAACAACTTGGAGAAAGAAAATGAACCGACTAGGGTAAAAATGAAAAGAATATAGCAGTGATGTAGGGGATAAGATTAGCATGAAATTATAACCTGACATGGTAAAGTAAGAAGTAGGCGGGAAAGGAAAAATAATATAAAAATTAAGCTAAAAATTCACAAGTATGCTAAGTGGGCTAACTATTTCATAGCCTAGGCCAAAATCTACCAGCAACAAAAGAAAGAAATAAAAATTAATTAAACCAATAAAAGAAAGAAATTAAAAGAAAATTAATTTAAAAGAAAACACTAGCAGTTCGAAGAGCAATGGAATGTTTATCATGAAGTATAGGAGCTCTCCAATAATGCTTCCAACGACTTTGAAATTAAAGCTAGTCTTGCCATCTTTGACTTCTATAGCTCCATAAGGGTAAACATGCACTATCTTGAATGGGCCAGACCAATGTGACTTCAATTTGCCAGGAAATAACTTCAGCCTAGAATTGAACAACAACACTTATTGTCTAGGTTTAAATTGTCGTGGCAAATCCTCTTATCATGCCATCGCTTTATCTTTACTTTGCATAGTTTGACATTCTCATAAGCTTGAGCTCTAAATTCCTCCATCTCATTGTAACACTGGGGTTTGTGCTAGTATACACAATCATTATCAAGTAATAAGTAAGTATTGAGTTATCGTCTCCATAGGGATTGTATTTGTGCTAAGTCACTTAATTATAAAATTATATTAACAACTTGGTAAATAAAAACACTATTTGAGTTGGGAGTGTTGATTAAAATTATGTAAAATTAATCTAAATACAATGATCCCTAATGTGATTTATCCTAAATATGCAACTATATGAATGAAATAGATTTTAGCAGAATTAAACACAATTCGTAACAATTATAACATAAATAAGCTAGGACAATTACTTTAATTAAACTCAATTTATCATCAACATGTTCAATATTATTTGAAAAAACATTACATGGCAACTCGATCTTTCATGAGTATGGAAACCACATTAGGTCCTTTCAGAATCCTTTACTTAATAAATATGCGTTTTACTGATCCTTATTTACTAAGGGTTCCTTAGCATTCGTGTGAGGTAACAGGGACGTGTTAGGTTTGAAACAGTTTAATCATAGAAATCTAAAAACTATGCAGATAACAGAGCTTGGTCAGAGTTGTTATGCAACCTTCAATTTAATTGGGCCAGGATCTAAATTGAGCATGCACATTTCAATTATGTGTCCATTAGCCGTCATCTAGTTAGGATTGCTCAACTAATTCAGGTGCATTTCAATCATGTATCAATGAAATACAAACTCCATTTTAATTGAAAACATGATCGATTGAGGCACAAACATTATAAGTATGAATTTAATAAATAGCATTTAATCAAAGCAATCATCCTATCTTAAACAAAATTAAGCTATAATTGTTGTAAACAAGAACAAAGAACATATAGTAAACATTTTTAGATTAAATTAAGCTATAACTGGCTATCACCCAAGACTCTAAACGATGAGGTCTCCTTCATTCCTTTACTTTGCTTCTATGCTGATGGCTCTCCAAGGTGGCCGACCAAAGGCTCTTTAAGAGGTTCAAAATGCTAAAATCTTTATGAAAAGATGATGATAGGTGGGGGAAGATGGAGAATTGAGAGAGGAGAGAAAAATGAGAATGAGAGATGATGAAATGATGAGGGATGATTGGAAAGGTGAGAAATGAGGTCTTATTTATAGGTGAGGTAAAGGAGGCTAGTTTACTAAAAATAGGGGATTTCATCTTTTGAAGCATCTCCCATAGATGGCCCGCCATAAATTGAGGGAATGAAGCTGATTTTTGCTTGATTTTTGCTCAATTTGAGTACTACAACAACTCAAGACTGAGACTTCGTCAAGTGCAAATCTTCAGGTAAATCTCTGATTTCTTCAACTCTTCAAGGACCTTGTGCAATTAAACCAAAAAATGGTTTATGGATAGCCATGTGCAGCTGAATTTTGGGTTGACTTGGTCCCCAATTTGGACGGTTTTGTAACCAGATAAAGCTTTCAGACCTGACCAAAATAAGTTAGTAAATTAAAGGACTAAAAAATAAAATTTAACCAATTTAATTAATTAACTAAAACCCATTTCATTAATGAAATATTTTTTAAAGAAATTATTAAATATAATCTTATATTTTAGTATTTAATTTAATCATATATGGCTCATAAAAATATAATAAGCTCAAATAAATATAAAATAAGCCATTTTATGCATAAAAACTATATAATAAAGCATAAAATCACATTTTAATGATGTTTATGTCCTAATTTCATATTTTCACATATTTCATTAAATTATTAAACAATTACTTAGTTTTAACAACAAATTTGAATAAAAAGGTGATGATTCACATAGGAAAAATCCTATATATTTTTCAGTTTACACACCCCCAAACATAAATCATTGCTCGTCCCGAGTAATGTTCATGCACATCAAAAGGCTTGCTAAGGCAAATTTTGTAAAAAGTGTAAGCAACATCAATCTTTGTCCCATAATCATGTCTTAATAAATTCATGCTCATAGATCTTCTTTTTTAACAACTCATATGCAAACATTTTGAGAATTTTATACTAAGTTTGCATGTATGTCACAGCCATAGATAATATTCTTCATTCAACCTAATTTCTCATCAGTCAAGCAAAACAATCATAAGGTTTATTTATGATATTCATATGTTGTACTTGCTCTCCACTAATGTAGGTGACATAATCATCAAATCAATATGTCTTTTATAAGGTTGTAATGGGGCTCGATTAAAGGTAGGGATTTTAAGAGATGAGATATTTCGGTTTCAAAATCTTAATCTTTAACTTTGTCTTGGATTCCTCAAAGTACAACCTTTTTCTTTAAGCGAACTTTTAGAACACACCAAACTAATTTTGAACTCATGCTCATACATTTTTTCTTTTTGGAAACTGAGCAAATTTTTCTGCACTCTTTCGTTGTCTTTGTCTTTTTTTTTTTAGCACGAGCACATACATCCTCTGAAAAATTTCCTCAAATATCTTTTACGAAAACAACTTTAGTTTCAAGGGTGGAAATGTGGCTCATAATGTAGGTTCATTGCAATAATAGGCTTTTAAGCTCAAAATTATAGTTTCAAGGGTCTAATATCATAAGGTTGGCTTGAAAAGGCTCAAACGATTCAAAGAAATAGTATCGAAATCATTTTAGATTTTTATGTCTCCTAGGATTTCGCCTAAAAAAAGTTACTAAGTCAATTCTAAAGATATAAACCTTCATGCATGTCTAATCTCAAAAGAAACTAAATTTTCATGGAAAACATTATGTAACTCCCCAAAAATATAGGGGCTGTAATTTTACATATTTTGACATATAATATATACTCCGCATGCTACCTAGGTGATTTGGGTGTGTTTGGGAGTGTTTGAGAAGCCTGGGTTCAAGCCTTGGGTTGGGCAAAATTTGTAGTTTTAGATCATAAAGCTTTCTAGACACTGGGGCATAGGCTTTATAAATTATTTCGCATATTTTAAGTCATAAAAAGTCTAATGGTGTAGTGGTTATGGCGCTACAAGTGTGGCAAGGGGTCTGAGGTTCAAGGCGAGGCATGCGCAATAGTATGTTTATTTTACTACTTGAGCTGGGGAGGTGTTAGAGCTGGACTGGAACACTGAGGTACAATTGGTCATGAGGGTTTGAATTGAATTTGAATAGAAGGTTGGAGTAAATCGAGGAGAGGACTATAGAGGCAGTTGTGGAGAAAAATTAAGAGTTTGGGTGTATGGGAAGTGGTGCTACCGAATTGGGAATGTGAGCACTTAGAATTTCGGCATAGAATTCTTTTGAGTGTATTACTTTCTCGATTTTCTCATTTGACACTTTTCTATTGCATTTTTCCTTTTTTTGACAACTTAGAACCATGTTTTGGTCAATTCCTAATAAGTCGAGTTCCTTTTGTACCTTTCGAGTTCCTTTTTCTCTGCTAGTTTCCTTTTTGCCGAGGGTGTCAATTCCCTTATTTCTCCTAAATCTTTCCTCAATATTGGCTGAATATACCATCTCTAGATCATTTTTATTTTCACCTGTAACGCCCAAATTTTTTTCGATTCTAAATTGTTCATGAATAGCAAAATTACGAGTTTGTTGTAGTGGCTAGTGTGTTTGGGAATGTCTGGGGGTCTGGGAAGGCCTGGGTTTGAGCCATGGCCTATGGAAAATTTTTCGTTTTGGGTCTTAAGGGGGATCTGGGCGTTGGGGCGGAAGCCTTATAAAATTTTGGGTGTGTTGCTTGACATGAAAAGCATGCTGGCAAGGTGGCAAGGTGGCGTGGGAGTGAGATACGCCAAGGGGGGTCGTGGCTTCGAGCTACTTGATGCACAGGAGACTTTCTTTTTGTTGCTCGCGTGAGGTGTAACATCCTTAAATTGACCCTAGTTGGAATGTGGTTTCGGGACCACAAAATCGAGGCATAAAAATAATTTAATATTTATTTTGATGCCTATTGTATGTGCCAATTTATGTGTGACATCTTTGGTGCTTTAATTTAGTCTTATAATTGTGAATTGCACTTAAAAGGGCTTAATTGTGAACTTCGAAAATATGCTAGGTGAATGTGTGATGGTCAAATAATTGCATGTTGTAAAAATATGGCCTTGCATGTCAAAATTCCCTTTTTATACATAGTGGCCGGCCAACCTACCTAACGATGGCATTTTGTTTGTTTTTATTTTGTATTTTAATAAATAAAAAAAAGTATAATATGTGCATGAGATAAAAGTTAATTTAATATTATGAAATTGGGAGAAAAAAACAAAGTTAGACCATCTTCTTCTTCATTGCCGTAAGTTGAGAAAGAAATAAAGCTTTTGAAGCTTAAAGCATTCCGCTAGTTAAGGCTTCAAATTAAGGTAAGGTTTCATGTATTTCTTTGGATTTCTTTGTGAAATTCGGTTGGTTTTGAAGCTTACAATAGGACCCATGTGAAAATTTTTGTGTTCATGAAGCATGAAGTATTCAATCATGTTGGTAATATGCTAAGTTTTGAGTGCATTATGTTTTGAAATAGAAATTGATAAATGGAGCTTTAATGGACTCTACAATGTTAAAATTCATGTGAATTGAAATTTGTGAGCTCAAATTTGTAGAATTGGAGTTTTGTGTGGCTTAAATGTCTAAGAGGCATTCGATTAAGGATGTTTTGTGTATCATGAATGGAATGTTGATATTTTTAGTTGGAAATGTTAGAAAGATGAGGTTGAGCTTGTTGATTGGTTTATATGTATAGTTTTGATGTTATTAATAATCGGCTAATAAGGCAATGGGTTTGCCGTATGTGTGTGATTGTCGAGAGTAAATCTATGTAGTAATTTGAGTGATACTTGCGTTTATGACTAATGTATTACTTTGGAAGTCCTTGAGGACATACGACTATGGTTTAGAAGTTTATAAACTGGAGTTTTTATGTTTGAAATAATATTAGTTATAATGATAGTATGAGTGCCGAATGTTACCTAAAATAAGGGATGAATTCATTGATGTATGGAATGTCCGATTTGGGGCTTGTGATGGGTACAAATTGGTTTTCGAAATATATATATATATGACCAAATTGAATAGTGACATTTGGCCAAGTGATATTTGTGAAATTTATTGAATGTGAATTTGGTATATGCATTAAGGTCACATGTGTAATCGGTCTTTGGGAAATTAGCTATAGAAATAGCTTATGGTAATGTATTAAATGGTGAGAGTATAAATTTTGTTTTAGCTTATGGCAACTCTTGTATTCGGCTATGCATATCTTGTATGATATTGAAATTAGTAAATTGCTTTAAGTGTTGATGAATAGACTAAGGTTATAAATATTTATAATTTGGATAGATTGGGAGTTTAAAGGACAAATGAGTGTTCGGCCATTGTGGAACAATGTGAAGCTTTGATAGATTTGGAAAGCTTAAATTACATGCTATATGGAAACAAAAAAAAAATGAATTAATTAAATTAATGAACATTGTAGTAATAAGATGAATTATTTAAACCCTGATAAAAGTGGCTTAAATGAGTATTTGAATTCGGCTAAATGAGTAGATTTAATCTGGACAGCTTTGGTTTATAGCAGTGATGTAACTTTGAAAATACACTAAAAATAGTGGGAGATGAGTTATAGGCTGAATAAAATATGTAATTAAATCCTACTAAATCTAGTTTCTAATAAAGGAAACCGTGAAAGAAAAATAATTGCCTATAGTGAGATATTTGAAGTTGGACAAGATAGGGTCAGAATGACACCGAAATCTCCTGTTCTGTTTTAATAAAATCACTATAAATTGTACAAAAACATACATGAGGTATAATTTATATTCTTAGAATCCTTAATGAGTCTATTTTCAATAGAAATATACAAGAACATTATCCGAGACCTGAACTAAGAGATAATTGAACTTTAGTATGAAAGGGTCGGAACTATCTGACAGTGAATCAGGGGTAACTTTGAGGATTAAACTGTATTAATTGGCCAAGTAAAAAATTCTTAAAATTTTATGGTAGAAAGGCACATGAGTCTAGTTTCAGGGAAAATTTACAGAACTTGATTTGGAGTTTCGTAGCTCCAGTTATGAATAATTTAGTGAATGTTGCTTAGGAAGTCAGCTTGTAGTGACTTGTGATATATATGTGATTGGCCGAATGTGTGTGTGTGTGTGTGTGGCCAAGGATGTATATACGTGTTTCTTGTTTTGACTGAAAGTGTAATGATCAAGTGAGTTATTTGAATAAAGATTAATATAATTAAATTGTTTAACTTAGCTCAAGAGCATAGAGGGGAAGTCTCGGATAAAGGGAAAGCAAAAGTAATTGAATAGGCGACTCGTTGTTATCCTGCAAAGTTCGAGGTAAGTTTTGAGTAATTGAACTTGGTATTTAATTAAATACAACTAGACATATGTATGATAAATGAATTATGTCCTATTGTCCCTACTTTGATAAGGATAATTGAGAGCGAACCTTACACGTGGTATGTAGCCGAATGGCTATTAGAGAAAATAATCAGAGGAAGTAATGAGTGTATGATCATGTATGTGGTTGCTTATTGAGATGGAAGTTTAGTGGATGAGGTATATGTATTTTAAATTCAAATGATGACTATGCAATGAAGTTAAGATGCATGTTATATGCTTATATTCGAATGAGGCAAGGGATTGATATATGTGATAATCAATGTGAAATGTTATTATATGTGATTAAATTTGCATGAAACTTGGAGATTATGTCCTGGTTAAGACCCGCTGGCTATGTGTGGAGATTTGTGTCCGAGTTAAGACCCGCTGGCTATGTGTGGAGATTTGTGTCCGGGTTATGACCCGCTAGCTATGTGCGGAGATTATGTCTGGGTTAAGACCCGCTGGCTTCGTGTGGAGATTTCATCCGAGCTAAAGGTCTTGCCAATGATCCGAGTAAAGTCTAAGACTAAAAGACTTCACAATAACAATTATTAATGAATACGTTCAATGCGCTAAGATAAGCAGGTATGTATCCTGAGCTTATATGTAAGCTTGAATTGGACTAAATCATAAGGTTATTATGTGATGTATATATGTGAGTAAAACAATAAGACTGTCTCTATGACTATTGTGCATCTGGTCAATGTAAAAAGTTATGTGAAATTATGTAATATACCTACGTTTATATGAGCTCACTTTCAAACGAAAGTTTATCTACTTATTGTGTTTTATTAGAGTGTGTATATTTGGTTAAGGGATGATATACCCAAAAAGGAGATCGAAATGAAAATGCGAATGACCAATTTATACTCGAATTTGTATCTATTTGCATTACTTGAAACTTACTAAGCATTGATATGCTTACTTCGTTTACTTTGTTTTTCTCTGTTTTATAGATCTTATTTTGAAGCTACAGACTCGGGGATTCAAGATTAAATCATCTACACTATCGTCGTCATTTTGGTACATTCAATAGTTATTTTGAGAACAATGGTATGTATAGGCTAATCTCCCTTCTTTTGAATCGAATTACATTTTGAGTTGTAAATATTCTAGCCATGCGAAAATGGCTTGCTTAAATCTCTAAGTTCGAGTATATGTTTTGATGAAATTTTATGTGGTTTGTTACTTTGATGCTAAATGGTGAAGTAAGTATAGGAAGCATATTATCTGCGCTTACTGGAATGATGTAACATAAGTTTTCAATAGTAGTGAATGTGTTATATGAAGCGAATAGGATTTGCTTACTACCTAAGAAATTTGATTATACTTATTGGTAAGTAGTCACTTTAAAATTTGATAGTGCTCCCATAGTAAATAAATGTGATATGGTTGCATTAGTCGAATCACTTTGAAAGTTGGATTGTTTGAATATGGAAATTAAAGTTGATCACTAATCGAAATTTTATGTACAACCGAATCTATGTCTAGTATGTATCTATGAACCTCGGTAAGTTGCGTTTAGTTATGTAATACCTCGAAACCCTTTTCCGGTGACGGACAGGGGTCTAGGGTGTTACATGAGGAGGTAGTTGAGGTTGACTGAAACTCCTTGGTTGTTAGGTGGAATTGATCCTGTGGATGGATTCAAGGGATAAGGTCGTTTTGGATGAGGTTGGTACGGGTTGGATGAGGAAAATGTGGAGCAAAGGGGATGAATTTGACTTGGTTTGGGCTGGTGCTGAATGTGCTTGGAGGTTAGGGGAGTTTCGGCTTTGGGTCATTCGGGGGAAGTGGTGTGCCGAATTATTTCCTTTGTACGTCCCTCTTACTCTTTTGTTTCTTTTGGTACTGCTAGTTCTCTTCTTCTCTTCTTATTGCCAGTTTTGCAATTGAATAAAAATGACCTCTCGAGCATCTTCCTTTTATGTTTCTTTTTCTTTCCTCTTCTCTTCTAAAACTCAAAAGCTGAAACCTTCATGTTCCAAGCCAATTGCCTCTTACTGTTTAAAACCGAATACCTCTTACTTTTTATCTAAATCATTTGTGTTTGAGTCTCTTGGCCGATTGCACCAACACTATCTTTTATTCTCCTACTTGACAGATTTCTTTGGCTTTCTTTCTTTTCATCTCTAGTCTTAAGTCGAGTGCCTTTTTCCCTTAGGAGCCGAATATTGTGAAGCTGACATCTATTTTCCCTCTTTGATTAATTTCTCCTCCTCCTCTCCTAAACGTCTTCCCTTCTAAACCAATTCCCTACTTTTACATCACCTCATTGTTCTTCGGTAGCCGAGTTTGTCATAGCCAAGTTCCCCTTCTTCTTTTTTTTGAATTGATTGCACCTCTTCCCTCTCGATTTCTTTTGAGTTCATTATTAATCAAGCGGTAAGAACTTTGGCACTGCAAAAGGCCAATTGAGTATTCTTTGTCTGGCCCAATCATTGACTACAGTCGTATCTTATATTTGTCTTCTCCCTGACTTTTTCGTTCTTCATTTGTGTAGGCCGAATCTAAGGCACGTGGTGTGTTGACTGAATACTATCTTTTTATATTTTGATAAGTATTCGAATGAGGTCAAGTGGTTTAGTCGAGTATTTTATGGCCATTGATTTCATTTAAGTAATGACCTTATAACGTTGTGATTGACCGTTTATGTCTAGGTATTCTATTTTATTACGAGGGAGTTGGCTGAACTCTCAAACTTTTGCAAGCGATCGTTCCTTTTGTGGGTGAGTGGTGGTGGGTTGATTATGATGTTATTCATATGGTGGTTTTGGGATTAGTCGTGGAAATTACCTAACAATAAGGTTGTGGTTGCTATAGGTGCTTGGGTTCCGGAAGCAGATAACTACTATCTCGTTACAGGTGTGTTAACCACACAACTAAATCCCGAAGGCAAAATGCCGAAACCTCAAATACCAAAAAGCCAACTAATCAAACGTTGGCCACATGGTCGTACGAACGCCCATGTGATCGGCTCACGCCACGGATTGTGGCCCTACATTCGAAAATGACTATCACGAGCAGTTTCATGAGTTGGGCTGAATAGGCCCGATGGGCCCGTTGGACCGCTTGTTGGGCCCTAGTTCATAATTGAGTTTCTGGATTGTCTGGCCACTTGTGTCGCTAGACGAACACGGGCCTACCAATAGGCTTTCGCATATTTAGGCCCACACTAGTAAATGACCAAAATGCCCCTGAAGGGCAAAATGACCAAAATACCCTCCGTTGTTGAAAAGACTGATTTGACCCTGTACACTCTCTGAATGATTATGTATGCTATGAAATGCTATGTATGTGCTATTTGGGGCTGTTGTTGCATGTCATTAAGTATGTTGCATTGCATGGGGTTGGGCTTATGTGTAAGGAGGAAGTGTACTGTTCTGGCAGCTTCACTGCATTGTTCTGGGGGATTTTAGCTTGATATTTTGGCAGCACTATTGCATTTTTTGATAGTGCTGCATCAGTACTGCACTGTGGAGTATACGGTTGGGTGGGTCAATTATATCCCCACGTGGAGTGATGCGCTGGACGGAGATGGAGTGTAGAGGCTGGATTGGGTAGGGACTTTGATTGCATGATCTAATGTTCTAAAATGAGCTTGGGTCCAGTTTGGTTCTGTAATACTGTTCTCCACGGGAATACACACTGAGTATTTGCATACTTACCCATTTACTTTACAGTATAAGTAATTCTGATGCATAGACGGTTTAGTGTCGCGAGGGACTTGGAGACGGCCACACTTCGCTTCTTTAATGTTTTTTGAATTTAAATTTACTTTAGTTATTATTTTATTATGGGTTGTAATAAGGTCATTAATTAAATTTTGAACTAAAGTATTGGGTTTAATTATTTCACTTAAAATCTAATAGCTCTAGGGCACGATTTTTAACAAAAAAAACTAATAATTGATTTATCAAAAATCCACAATTATGATGCAAACATGAATTTACAAACAACCAAAATGTTTTCAAAAGTAAACTATTTTTGCAACCGGGCTAACCAAGATTGATGGGACAATGATTTCTATTAGACTATAGAGGTTTTATATCAAATTGAGGCACGATAAGTTCATGATTTGAATACACTTCAATATGAAACTTCCAAATGCGGCCATAATGTCTAGGCTGGGTTTGGGGTGTTTCAATTAGTGCTTTCAGAGCCAGGTTGCGAAACTCGGCTGTGGAATGGGATTTCAAAAAGTTTTAAATTTCTTTAAAATTTTTTCAAAACTTAGAAATTTAAATGTTCTACAAACTATTTCCAAAGGATTAGGGAAAAGCTTGAAATCTACTACTGAAAGTGTGGTCGCCAAGTCTCCGGTACCAAACCTGTAAGTGTAAGAGTATGCCCAAAGATCAATCACGAGATGGTTGTGATAACATACTTGATTTATCATGTTTATTAATATAAGGTTGTGCCATTATTATTTCAGTTTCATTTCTATGTGCATAAATAAACTATTTTATAATAATGTCCTGAGAATAATATGATTATTCTTAAAACATCCTTAGTCAAGTATTATTGTTGGCTAGGATAATAATAATGCATTAAGACTAACATGTAGTTGATTGATGATAAAGAGTTGTCATTGATATGGAATGTCAGAATCACTGCATGAATATGTGTGTTAGAAAACAACATATTGGACTGACCCACTATGAGTATGTTTCTTGGATTATTATGTAATTGTCACAATATTACTCATAGTGATTAATATGTATATGATCCTCATACTTGAGATCATCATCATCCCAACATCGTGAGTTGTATATTTTGACATAGTCAAACGAACACCGTAATTGGTTGTTCTATAAAGATTGATGTTGGACATACCACAATCTATGTAGAGGGATATGGTTGATCAATATAGGATGAGTCCCTCCTACATAATAGGAGTAATATCTCAGGTCACTTGATTGAGTGAGACTAGAAATGCATGGCCATGCTCAAATAAGTTGATATGAGATGTCATACTTATTTGTATATCATAGTCTACTCAAGGTATCAAGAAACATGGGATGGACTATGCAAGTGTGACTATTCCATGACTTGTGTCCATTCCAAAGATATAGGACTTAAGGATTTATGCATAAAAGGTTAATCACAAAAGGTTATGTCGAATCATGACTTCTTGTAACTTAGGTAGCAATGATGCATTGCTAGATGCCACTCATTGTTCGTAACATTAGAATCGTTCTAATATTACTGCTAACGTTACAAGAACCTATAGGGTCACACCCTACGATTGAAATGAACGGAGTAAAACATAGTTGGTATTGTGTCTGGTTGTCACATGAATTAAATTAATTATAGAATTAATTTAATTGTGCAATCAAACTGTTGAACATACTATATGTACAAGGATGTTGTACACATAATCAGAACATAATTTTTCTAATATATGAATTTGGTTCATATATATAAATATAAATAAATATAGTTTATCGAAATCTTTATTATAATTAATATAATTATAATTTTCGATTAAACGTTATTATATTTATTTTAATGTTGACTATTATGTTCGGATTAATTTTAATGAATTAATATTCGTTATAAAGATATACCAATTAATACGGAGTTATATATGGCAAGGGTAAAAACCCTAAAGAGATAATATATAGGCAATCTCGAAACTATGTTAAGGTGGTCTAGCAGCCGTCAAAGCAATAGAATCTCTGAAAAATAGTTTTCTGGGATATTACTGTTCATTGTCAATTGGGTGGACTATGTAGAGGTCGACATCAGTAAAGATTGTGGCTTGGTTCGATAGTGCTTTAGGATTCCCGTTGCCTAGGCGTCACTGTCTACTCAGATTGAAGTTTCGGTAATTTTGAAACCTTTTATCACCCCGATTCGTTCCTTACACATGGATCCATGGTATAGATCGCCAGAAAAATTTTATTATTTTAATTTTTCGCTGCGCCTTGGAGGCATCGACGTTCCTACAGTGGTATCAGAGCCACTTGTGTGATACGAATTTGGGTTTAAATACTTGGGTGATGTAATTGTATTTGATGCATGTTTTTATTTTATTATGATTTTCCTGTTTAAATCGTTTAAGCAAAATCTGATAACTGTTCCTTTCGATAAGTGATTAAATTTTAATCATGGTGTTATGGCCTATTCAGTTTTATGTTATTACTGTAAACATTAAGAAATCTGTTATGTTGTAGCGGTGATTTTTACAATTTTTAGTAAGAGTATACTGGCCAGTGGAACAAGGGTTGTTCCGATATGAAACCTCAAGGATTAGAATCCTGAAAACACGATTCTGTTGATAAAAGTTATCAAATTGTGAGGTTTCATTTGACTGGGGTACGCGGTTCGTACCGTGGGGCTCTGCCCCGCACCCCTGGTCCATACCGCCTCAGATCCCCGTCATCTTCCAGTATGTTTTGTAATAAATAAAACTTAATGGGCCATAAAAGATTGAAAAGATATTTTAATATTTCCTTTAACAAAACGCTGAATGAAATATGTTATTTTTGAAATGCATGGTGTTTGAAATGCATAGTTATAACCCGATGACCCATTTGATAAAAGGTTGTAATTTTATAAATACGGCCTGCGTGTCGTGCCTTGCTACTATTCTTTTGTATTTCTCTTCTCATCTTACTCCCTCGTATGTAAAACGAGTTTCTGAATTTTGTATTTTGTAAAAGTTACTGTGGACTAGACGAGAAGGAAGATGGGCTGACTAGTGTGGATCGACAGCTTGTGAAATGGCTTACACCTTTAGGTTCCCTATTGGTTCTCCCATTGGCTTGGGTTGAACCACTATAGTTTATGGGCTATAACTATTGCATTTATTTATTGCTTTACTTATTCATGTATGAGATACTATGGATGTCTAAAGCATGGAAATTTGGTAATAATAAACCCCATTAATTGATGAGATCAATTAAAAGATTAAATGGACTAAAGTAGACCATAATTGGTGAGATGTAACACTCTAATAAAATCCCTCTATTAAAATATTAAGTCAACATGGCCTTCCAATTTATGCCCTCGTTAAGGCCTCGATCAATACTATGTAGGTTTTGCCAAAGCGAAGTACTAGTATTTATCTTGGTTAAACGCGAAGAATAAACAAGTGATATTCGCTGGTTAAAAATTTGTTAATGACTTAACTAGGTTACTCTAATAGGATTAGAAACCTAGATGCAAGTAATTTGGATATATCATAAGATGATTAGAACAAAAGTTGTTCACCAAATTGTAGGAGTTACACATAATGTAATTAGCAAGTGTTGCTTACCTAAATAACCACAATCTTGAGAGTAAAGCCAAACCTGACTTAACAGGAGCTGAAATATGGATCCTTGACCCACTAGAAATACTTTCAAGAAAGTCTTTCCAAATTTAATATATGAGGGTTATTAATTTTGAAATAGTGAGAAACATCATATAATAAAGTCCTTTTAATGATTGATATAAACTTGGTAAATTTATTCACACACATATTTTATTGTTGTAGATATATTATGGCTGCAAACACTAATACACTCTCATTGTGATCAGTCATTGAGAAGGACAAATTGAATGGTTTGAACTTTCTTGACTGGTTTCGTAACTTGAGGATTATCCTCAAACAAGAACGGAAATTATATGTCATTGAAAAATCACTTCCTGATGAACCACCTGCTAATGCCTCGAGGGCTGATAAAGATGTTTACAAGAAGCATCTCGATGATATGGTAGACGATGGATTTCTTATGCTTGCCACTATGAATCCTGAGCTTCAAAAGCAACATGAGGATATGGTTGCTTATGATATGATCGAGCACTTGAAAGAACTATATCAAGGGCAAGCAAGGCAAGAGAGGTTCGATATCTCTTAGGCCTTATTCCAATGTAAGCTGGCTGAAGGAAGCCCAGTAGGACCTCATGTCCTTAAGATAATTGGTTATATTGAAAGCCTGTCAAAGCTTGGGTTTCCATTGGGCCAAGAGTTGGCCACTGATGTTATTCTGCAATCGTTGCCGGATAGCTACAGCCAGTTTGTCCTCAATTTCAATATGAATGAAATTGATAAGACTCTGCCACAATTGCTTAGTATGTTACGAACTACTGAAGGCAACATGGAAAAGGTTGGACCCAAGCCCATACTGATGGTCCGTAACAATAAGGGCAAGGGAAAGGCCAAAGTCCCAACAAAGCCTAAGGGCAAAGGTAAGCCCAATCTTGGAAACAGAAAGGCTACACTGAAACCTAAAGGTGGGGTGTCTAAGGAAGGAAATTGTTTTCATTGTGGTGTGACTGGACATTGGAAGCAGAACTGCCCTATCTATCTTGAGGAAATCAAGAAGGCCAAAGCAAGCGAAACGTCTACTTCAAGTATTTATGTTATTGATATTAATTTATCAGCTACTACTTCTTGGGTATTAGATACTGGTTGTGGTTCTCAAATTTGTACTTCTGTACAGGGACTACAAAGGAGTAGGACTTTGGCTAGAGGAGATGTAGACCTGCGAGTTGGAAATGGAGCAAGAGTTGCTGCATTAGCTGTGGGAACATATACTTTATCTTTGCCTAGTGGACTTGGTTTAATTTTAGAGGATTGTTATTTTGTGCCCAGTTTGACTAAAAACATTATTTCAATTTCTTGTTTAGACAAAATTGGTTCTGAGATAATAATTAAGAATAATTGTTGTTCCTTTTATCTCAAGAATGTTTTCAATGGTTCGGCACAATTAATTAATGGCCTCTATATTTTAGATCAAATGAATCCCATTTACAACATAAATACTAAAAGATCGAAAATAAATGACTCAAATCAAACTTATCTTTGGCATTGTCGTTTGGGCCACATTAGTGAGAAGTGCATATCCAAACTCCATAAAGATGGTCTCTTGGATTCATTTGTTTTTGAACAATTTGAAGTATGTGAATCTTGCTTCTTAGGAAAAATGACTAAATCTCCTTTTACTGGTAAAAGTGAGCGAGCTAGTGATTTATTGGGCTTAATACATTCTAATGTATGTGGACCAATAAATACCCAAGCCAGAGGTGGATTTTACTACTTTATTACTTTCACTGATGATTTCAGTAGATATGGATATGTTTATCTCATGCGCCATAAGTCTGAGGCCCTTGAAAAGTTCAAAGAATTCAAAAATGAAGTACAAAATCAACTAGGCAAAACTATCAAGACACTTCAATCTGATCGAGGTGGAGAGTATTTGAGCCTAGAGTTTGATGATCTTTTGAAGGAATATGGGATTGTCTCATAACTTACTCCTCCTAGTACTCCTCAATGGAATGGAGTTTCTGAGAGAAGAAATCAAACTCTGTTAGACATGGTTCGGTCCATGATGAGTCATGCTAATCTACTGACTTCCTTTTGGGAACATGCACTTGAAATAGCTGCTTTTACACTAAATCGTGTTCCATCTAAATCGGTTCAAAAGACACCATATGAGATGTGGACTGGGAAACGTCCCAGTATGTCTTTTATGAAAATTTGGGGTTGTGAAGCTTATGCTAAATGTCAGACGTCTACTAAGCTTGAACCCAAATCTGAAAGGTGTAATTTTGTGGGGTATCCAAAAGAAACTAAAGGATATTATTTCTTTAATCCCACTAAGAACAAAATGTTTATTGCTCGGACTGGTGTCTTCCTAGAGAGAGAATTTGTTTCTAGAAAAGGAAGTGGGAGAAAGATTGAACTTGAAGAAATTCGAGAATCACAAGATACCACCGAACCAGAGATAGAACAACAGAAAATTCCACAAGAAATTGAGGAACAAGTAACTGCTGTAGAAACACAACCGCCGCGTAGATCTTTAAGAGAACGCCATGCACCTGAGAGATATGGATTTCTCATTACAATGCATGGTGATATTTTCTTTTAGATCAAGATAAGCCTAGGGCTTATCAAGAAGTGGTGGCGAGCCCAGACTCTGAGAAATGGCTCAAGGCCATGAGATCTGAGATGGATTCCATGTATGAAAACCAAGTATGGACTTTGGTTGACCCACCCGAAGGGGTTAAACCTATAGGGTGCAAGTGGGTTTTCAAAAAGAAAACCGACATGGATGGTAATGTACAAACATACAAGGGGCGATCAGTCGCTACAGGTTTTTGTCATATTCATGGTGTTGACTATGATGAAACTTTTTCTCCTGTAGCTATGTTTAAATCCATCAGGGTCTTGCTCGCCGTAGCTGCATTTCATGATTATTAAATCTGGCAGATGGATGTCAAAACAGCTTTCCTTAATGGGAAACTTGAAGAGGATGTCTACATGACACAACCTGAAGGTTTTGTCAATCCAAAGGATGCTAGAAAGATATGTAAGTTACAAAGATCCATTTATGGATTAAAGCAAGCTTCTCGAAGTTGGAATCTTTGTTTTAATGATGCAATCAATGAGTTTGGTTTTATCAAAAATGAAGATGAACCATGTGTTCACAAGAAAGTTAGTGGGAGCATAATCACATTCTTGGTACTATATGTGGATGACATACTTATCATGGGAAATGACATACCTACCTTACAGTCTGTTAAGACTTGGTTAGGAAGTTGTTTTTCTATGAAGGACTTGGCCGAAGCCACTTATATCTTAGGAGTCAAGATCTATAGA
This sequence comes from Gossypium stocksii, assembly GCA_020496765.1. Classification (NCBI taxonomy): domain Eukaryota; kingdom Viridiplantae; phylum Streptophyta; class Magnoliopsida; order Malvales; family Malvaceae; genus Gossypium; species Gossypium stocksii. The sequence continues at coordinate 34,454,642 of CM035627.1, forward strand.
GATAGATCGAGACGACTACTAGGTCTAAGTCAGAGTACATACATAGACAAAGTATTGAAAAGGTTCAATATTGAAGAATCTAAGAGAGGATTCCTACCAATGAGACATGGTATTTCACTCTCGAAGGAAATGTGTCCTTCAACTCCACAAGAGAGAGAACGCATGAGTAAAATTCCATATGCTTCTGCTATTGGATCTATCATGTATGCCATGTTATGTACCCGTCCAGATGTCTTATATGCCTTAAGTATGACGAGCAGGTACCAAGTAGATCCTGGTGAAAGTCACTGGACCACAGTCAAGAATATCCTTAAGTACTTAAGAAGAACTAAGGATACGTTCCTAATATACGGAGGTGAGGAAGAGTTAAGTGTAAAAAGTTACACTGATGCTAGCTTCCAAACCGACAAGGATGATTCTTGATCGCAATCAGGTTTTGTGTCTTGCCTTAATGGTGGCGCTGTGAGCTGGAAGAGTTCAAAGCAAAGTACAGTAGCCGATTTTACAATAGAGGCCGAGTATATTGCACTAGTGAGGCAGCAAAAGAAGCAGTTTGGATCAAAAAGTTCATTACTGAACTAGGGGTCGTGCCTAGCATATCGGATGCTATAGAACTCCGATGTGATAACAATGGAGCCATCACACAAGCTAAAGAACCTAGATCTCACCAGCGATCCAATCATATACATAGGTGCTACCATCTTATTCGAGAGATTATCGATCGAGGGGATGTAGAGATATGCAGAGTACCTATAGATGATAACATTGCTAATCCCCTAACCTAGCCTCTGACACAGCAGAAGCATGATCGTCACACTAAGTCACTTGGTATTAGATATATGAGTGATTAGTCTTAGTGCTAGTGGGAGATTGTAAGAGTATGCCCAAAGATCAATCACGAGATGGTTGTGATAACATACTTGATTTATCATGCTTATTAATATAAGGCTTTGCCATTATTATTTTAGTTTCATTTCTGTGTGCATAAATAAACTGTTTTATAATAATGTCCTGAGAATAATATGATTATTCTTAAAATATCCTTAGTCAAGTATTATTGTTGGCTAGGACAATAATAATGCATTAAGACTAACATGTAGTTGGTTGATGATAAAGAGTTGTCATTGATATGGAGTGTTAGAATCAATGCATGAATATGTGTGTTAGAGACCAACATATTGGACTGAGCCGCTATGAGTATGTTTCTTGGATTATTATGTAATTGTTACAATATTACTCATAGTGATTAATATGTATATGATCCTCATACTTGAGATCATCATCATCCCAACATCGTGAGTTGTATATTTTGATATAGTCAAACGAACACCGTAATTGGTTGTTCTATAAAGACTGATGTTGGATATACCACAATATATGTAGAGGGATATGGTTGATCAATATAGGATGAGTCCCTCCTAAATAATAGGAGTAATATCTCAGGCCACTTGATTGAGTGAGACTAGAAATGCATGGCCATGCTCAAATAAGTTGATATGAGATGTCATACTTATTTGTATATCATAGTCTACTCAAGGTATCAAGAAACATGGGATGGACTATGCAAGTGTGACTATTCCATGACTTGTGTCCATTCCAAGGATATAGGACTTAAGGATTAATGCATGAAAGGTTAATCACAAAAGGTTATGTCGAATCATGACTTCTTGTCACTTAGGTAGCAATGATGCATTGCTAGATGCAACTCATTGTTTGTAACATTAGAATCGTTCTAATATTACTGCTAATGTTACAAGAACCTATAGGGTCACACCCTACGATTGAAATGAACGGAGTAAAACATAGTTGGTATTGTGTCTGGTTGTCACATGAATTAAATTAATTATAGAATTAATTTAATTGTGCAATCAAACTGTTGAACATACTATATGTACAAGGATGTTGTACACATAATCAGAACATAATTTTTCTAATATATGAATTTGGTTCATATATATAAATATAAATAAATATAATTTATCGAAATCTTTATTATAATTAATATAATTATAATTTTCGGTTAAATGTTATTATATTTATTTTATTGATGACTATTATGTTCGGATTAATTTTAATGAATTAATATTCGTTATAAAGATATACCAATTAATACGGAGTTATATATGGCAAGGGTAAAAACCCTAAAGAGCTAATATATAGGCAATCTCGAAACTATGTTAAGGTGGTCTAGCAGCCGTCAAAGCAATAGAATCTCTGAAAAATAGTTTTCTGAGATATTACTGTTCATTGTCAATTGGGTGGACTACGTAGAGGCCGACATCAGTAAAGGTTGCGGCTTGGTTCGATAGTGCTTCAAGATTCCCGTTGCCTAGGCGTCGCTGTCTACTCAGATTGAAGTTTTGGTAATTTCGAAACCTTTTATCACCCCGATTCGTTCCTTACACATGGATCCATGGTATGGATCGCCGAAAAAAATTTATTATTTTAATTTTCCACTGCGCCTTGGAGGCACCGGCGTTCCTACAGTAAGTGTTCTAATTATTGTTAACTGTTTAAATACTGAATATTGAGATTGTTATAAACATCAAACTGTGCTATAACACTTTAGATAGGGTAGACTGAGACTATAATAGACTAAAATTATAGTGTAGTCCTGATTTACGAAAACAAACTTCAAAGGTCTGGTTTCATAAGACATTGCTAATCACTATTAAAACGGTGAACTAATTCATAAAACTTCTAAATTAGATAATACGAGTCAACATGAGTGCCAAAGGAGGAAAAACTGCTCGACGCAGTAGGAGAGGCCGTGCTAGTGCTGCGGCTGGGTCCTCGACATTGAGACACATGCCAAATGAAGAGGTTAGGGAAGCACAAGTCCCACCCGTAGCTAAGACTGGTTCATTTGATCGTACGACTAGGAACGATGCCCTGTCCCAAGCTATGCTGAGGATACTAGAAAGAGTTGCTGGACCCAATAATAGAGCTATGAGCCGTGGGTCAGTTATTGAGTGACTCTAGTTAAACGGGGCAGAGGTTTTTAGGGGCATTGCTGGGGTAGCCGCTAATGTGATCGAATATTGGCTAGAGGCCATAGAACGAATTATGGATGATCTAGACTACACCCCGGAGCAGAAGCTAAGAGGTGTGGTGTCTTTACTACGGGATCAAGCATACTAATGGTGGCTCACTGTGAAGGAGGGAGCACAGCCAGATCAGTTGACCTGGGAATTTTTCAAGGTTAGGTTCCAAGGAAAATATGTGGGAACCGATTATATTTACACTTGCAGGAAAGAATTCCTGAACTTGGTGCAAGGAGATAAGTCAGTATCTGAGTACGAGGGAGAATTTTTACGACTCAGCCGGTATGCCCCTGGAATTGTGGCTACTGAGCATGAATGTTTTGTACAATTTGAGGATGACCTCAGAGACAGCATTCGAGTATTGATAGCTCCACAGAGGGAGCCAAACTTTACTGTGCTAGCGGATAAGGCAAAGATATCAGATGAAGTGAAACGCAATGTCAGAATCACGATAAGGATAAGGAGAAGAATAAGAGGGGTGTAGAGCACTCTAGTAATACTCAGAGGCCTGTGAGGAGTGCCTAGTATGATGGGCCAGTCAGAGTTGGTCCCCCTGCTGTTAATGCTGGACTGCAAGCCTGTGATGTTTGTGGGACAAGCCATTATGAAGAGTGCTGGAAGAAGACTGGAGCCTGCCTGATCTGAGATGTGGATCTTTGAGGCATCGTATTAGGTACTGGTGACGTAAGCCATAGCAAGTGAAGCAACTGGTATGGGTAATGTGCAGCCAAAGAGGGGTAGTCAACAGCCACCTAGAGGTCGGGGTTAGGCCAGAGGTGGGAATGGCACGGGTCGTGGACGTGGGGCACCTGGCAGAGGTGTTGGTACTACAGAGCCGAGGCAACTAGCATTATTGTATGCTGCATGCCGTTGTGAAGATAGGGATGCACCAGATGTGATAACTGGTACGTTCCTTATTTATGGCTTGCCTTATACTGCTCTGATTGATGTGGGGTCCACGCACTCATATATTGCATGTACTTTATCCAATACTTTGGGTGTAATACGTGAAACTACTCCTAGGGAGATTACTGTATTGAGCCTGTTAGGACAGACAACTAGGGTAAATAAGCTGTTTAAGGAGGTACCTTTAGAGGTTCATGGAAAACCTTTCTAGCGCGCTTAATGGAACTCCCCTTTGGTGAGTTTGATTTGATCTTTGGAATGGATTAGTTAGGAAAGCATTAGGTGACTTTCGATTGTGCTGCTAAGTGAGTGGTTTTAAAGACTTCCGAGGGCACTGAGGTAGTGGTCATTGGTAAACGTCGTGACTATCTGTCCAACGTGATTTCTACCTTGAGAGCTAAGAAACTGGTGCGAAAAGGGTGCGAAGCATATTTAGCGTCTGTCAGTGATTCGGAGTCTAAGGATTTATCTGTTAAGTATTTAAGGGCAGTTAAAAGTTTTTCCTAATGTATTTATTGATGAACTACTAGGATTACTGTCGAGCTGTGAAGTGGAATTTGGAATAGACTTGCTGCCGGGTACAACTCGGGTGTCCATTGCCTCATATAAAATGGTTGCATAGAGGATTTATTCAACCTAGTGTGTCTCCATGGGGGGCACCAGCCTTGTTCGTAAAGAAAAAGGATGAAACAATGCAAATGTGTATAGATTACCGATAGTTAAATTTGTTGACCATCAAGAACAAGAACCCCTACCGAGGACTGACAATCTATTTGACCAACTTTGAGGAGTTACGGTTTTTTCCAAAATAGATCTCTGATCGAGTTATCATCAATTAAGGGTGAAGGAGGTAGATGTATACAAAACCACATTTAGAACGTGTCATGGCCATTATGAGTTTTTGGTTATGCCATTTGGGCTAACAAATGTGCCAGCAGCTTTCTAGTCTTAATGAACCATGTTTTTCAACCCTATCTGGACCATTTCATGGTGGTTTTCATAGATGACATCCTGGTATACTCAAAATTTGAGGAGGAGCATGACGAGCATCTTTGGTTAGTTTTGTTGATATTAAGGGAAAAGTAGCTAGTGTGAGTTTTTGCTGCTAGAAGTGACATTCTTGGGTCACGTGGTTTCTGTCGAAGGGATTAGACTTGATCCACAAAATATTGAGGCTGTTCTGGATTGGAAGCAACCTAAGAATGTATCTAAAATACGAAATTTTCTGGGTCTGGCGAGGTATTACAAATGCTTCACAGAAGGGTTTTCTTTAATTGCAGCACCTCTAACCAAACTATTGCGTAAGGGAGTGCCGTTTAGATGGACTGAGAAGCAACAGGAAGGTGTTGAGAAGTTGAAGAAGATTCTGACTGAAGCCCCTATTTTTTATACAGCCGGAGTCTGGAAAGGATTTCACCATTTACAGTGATCCATCACACGTTGGGCTTGGTTGTGTGTTGATGCAAGAGGAAAAGGTGGTTGCTTATGCATCTCGCCAACTTAAAACCCATGAGACGAATTACCCCACTCATTATTTGGAGTTGGCTGCAGTGGTTTTCGCGCTGAAGATTTGGAGGCACTATTTATATGATGAGAAGTGTACCATTTATACGGATCACAAAAGCCTCAAATATCTTCTCACTCAGAAGGAGCTTAATCTAAGACAACGGAGGTGGATAGTGTTACTGAAGGATTATGATTGTTCAATCGAGTACCATTCTGACAAAGCTAATGTAGTTGCCAATGCATTGAGTCGTAGGGCAATGTAACAGCCCACTTTATACCCGGTCGAAACGAGTGGTTTCGGGACCACTTAACCGAGTCGAATTATTAATTTTATGGCTTTAATATGTTTTACAGTATGATAGATATATGGTGTGAAAGTTTCGTTCATAAATTTTATAGTTTAAATAGTTAATTTGATAAAAAGGATTAAATCGTGTAAAGCGATAAATTAGAGTTCTATTTCATAAATGACTTGTTTGAGTATGGCTTTATAAAATAGAGTCCTTGCTTGGTAATTATACCAATTTAGTGTGAGTGGTTGGTAGTGGACAATTATGTCCATATTTTATAATGTTTTATAATAATTTTACAAAGGGTAAAATGGTCATTTGATTTATTATATGTTTTAATTAAAACAAAACATAAAATGTCTTCATTTTCATTACCTTCTTCACCGATTATATGAACAAAAATAAAGGGTTTAAAGGTTTTCTTCATTCGGCTACTATTTTGCTAAATTGAGGTATGTTTTGACTTCGGTTTTTAGTGAGTTTTATGTTTTTGAGATCGTTGCTTCGTATATTAGTCGACCCGTACCTCAATTTTTGATTTTGATTATGTTTTTGAAAAATGCCATTGATGAATCTATGATATTTTAGAAGATTTTGATGAATTATGAAATATTATGTGGAAATATACAAGAATTTTAAAGTGATTTTTGAATAAAATGGGTTTTGAGGATTTGAATGTAAAAAGGTAGAATTTTTGAGGTTAAATTTGTGATTAATTAAAAGATATATGCTTGTATAAGTCCCTTGAATATTCGGCTATGGTGAATTGGGGGATTGATTGTGTAATTTGTCATTTTTGTGATAAGAGGACTATATTGCAAAGTGTTGATAATATATGGGCTAAATTGCAAATAGGTCAAAATATATGTTTTTGGATTGAATTGAATATGTGAGTTAGTAAATAGTTGAATTTGATTTAATTTAGATAAAGATGATCGAATCCCGGAACTTGATCGGGGAAAACAGAAAATAGACGAGTAGATACGGGATTACGAGGTAAGTTCGTATAACGAATTTAATGTATATATATATGTTCATACGTATTGTTATTTGAAAATATGAAATGCTAGATGATTAAATAGCCTAATGGAACGAGTATATATGAAATTGAAATAGAAATGTTAAATTGTTACAAGTGATAAATTGAATACCGAGCCCCGTTAGAACCGTAGAAGTCGATAGGATACAAGTGACATGTCACTAGGGCTATAGGGTGGTTCGAGCTCCTGCATTTGTTGCAGACTCACCACGTGCTCATGAGCTATAGGTTTATCCTTTGGGATTACATGTTCAGCCTACGGGCTTACTGATTATCCTTCAGGATTATATGTTCAGCCTCCGAGCTTACCGTACAGGCTCGAAAGAGCATATATGACGCATTGACGAATTACAGGTTATATGTATATACACTGTGTGTGTATCACCCGAGCATCTTTCGATGTTCTTATAGGTTCAACGGGCAATACCGATACATGTTACAAGAAAGGTTAATTGATATTTGAATATATGAGAGAGATGTTATGTGAATACATGAATGGTATAAGTTACATGTTAATGAATTACATGAAAGATATGGTACATGTTATAAGAGTTATGTACTATACATGAGATAATGAAGTATATGAAATACATGTCATATGATTTGTATGAATGGAAGGATACTAGTTACATGATCAACATGTTATATGAGAAAAGTGCAAATGAAGGCATATTATGCCATATGATTTACAAGATTTGTATATGTCACATGAAATGGAGTATTTGATAAGCTTTTATATATGATATGTTATGAAACTACATGAACTAATGAGTGTGAGCTTGTGCAATAGGCTATAAGATCATATGTTTGTAATGGCCTTCCTTATGGATACCTCATTGAAATGGTAAGTTTCATTTCATGTTATATGGACTTACTAAGCTTTCAAAGCTTACTCCTTTTACTTTTCCCTTGTTTTAGATTCGGAAGCTAGCTCGGATATCGGACGAGTCGGGGATCGCTATCACACTATCGATAAAGCTTCGGTACTTTTGAGTATTTTGCAAACGTTTGGTCATTGCATGTATAGGCTAGTACTATAGTGAGCATGATATATATTTTGGTAAATGATCAAGCTATGAGATGTGGCTTGGGTCATATTTGTATATAATCAAGTACTTAAGTTATCCTTTAGCTATATGTGCTTATGGAAAGATATGTGATTTTGATGAGACTATAAGCTTTCATACTTGATATGTTTACTATGTTATATGTGCAAGATATGTGCATTGTTAGCTTAGGTGAAAGGTAAGGAATGATTATGTATATTTATATGTGGATGAGTTCATGAATGTGGCTATTTTAGCTATTGAATTGTTATGCCTAGTGGGTGCAAGATTTAGGATGATTTTGGGTTGCAAATTGGCTTAAACCAAGCCTATATTTGTGCCACACGACCTTAGAACATGGGCGTGTGCTTCGACCGTGTGTCCCCTGCACCTTGATGTTTTGGTCAGTTTTGGTACACGGCCTAGACACACGGGCGTGTCTGGTAACTTGTAGCCGTGTGAAATTTGGCAGTATAGTCACACGGTCTGCTCTGTTTTGTACACGGGCGTGTCTTGTAGCTGTGTGATATTTGACAGTTTCGACCACGGGGTAAGGGCACGGGCGTGCCTAGGCCGTGGGCGACACACGGCCTAACCCCATGGGCGTGTTGGACAGCCGTGTGGGGTAAGTCAGATTCGACCACGGGCTGAAAGGTTTGGGCGTGTCTGGAGGGACATGGCCGTGTGAGAAGAACACGGGCAAGGGACACGGTCGTGTGTCCCTAACTTAGAAATTTCGCAAATTTTCCCTATCTTTTAGCATGTTTCCAATTAGATTTCCAATAGTTATATGCATCATTTTATAATCAATTGAAGCATGCTCTGATGATTGATGATACGTGTTGGATCTTGATTAAAAAGTTTAAAATTTTACTGCTCCGATATATGTTACAAGTCCGGTAATGCCCCTTACCTATTCCGACGACGGTTACGGGATAGGGGTGTTACATTTAGTTGGCATCAGAGCTACGGTTTAGTCGATTCTAGGACTACCGTAGTGAGTATTAGTCTAGCTATACATGCCATGTACATGAAATGTGATAGTGTGATATCTTCTGACATCCTTTGAAATCTGTTTTATATAGTAATGGATCCGAATTGAGCTTTAGCTGATGATGTTGAAAGTATTGCGCCAGCACCTGCTCAAGGGGCTGTGCCTTCTGAATCGGGCCCTGCTGTGGCCAATCAGGAAGAGATTAAACAAGCTTTCTTCCAAATGATGTCTAGATGGTTTAGTGAGTTTGTGCAAGCAAACCCGGCTGCTCCGCAACCTCCACCCCCTCCCGTCCCACAACCTAACCCTGATAATGTACGAGTTGTGGATCCTCTGAGATTGAACAGGCCTCCTGTCGATAAGATACGGAAGTATGGTACTGAGAATTCTGAGCTTCAGCAAGTGATGATACTGAGAGGGCCGAATTTTGGCTTGAGAATACGATCAGAGTTTTTAATGAACTGGCCTGTACTCCTGATGAGTACCTGAGATGTGCTATTTCTTTGCTTCGGGATTCATCATATCAATGGTCGAATACATTGACCTCGGTTGTACCACGAGAACAAGTCGATCAGGATTTCTTTCAGACGGGATTCAGGAAGAAATACATTAGTCAGTGATTCATCGATCAGAAAAGAAAAGAGTTTCTAGAGTTAAAACAGGGTCGAATGTCTGTAACTGAATACAAGAGAGAGTTTGTATGACTCAGCAAATATGCTCGCGAATGTGTTTCTACCGAAGCCATAATGTGTAAAAAGTTTGAAGATGGGCTAAATGAAGAAATTCGACTGTTAGTCGGAATACTTGAGCTGAAAGAGTTTGTAGTTCTCGTTGATCGGGCCTGTAAAGCCGAAGAGCTTGCTAAAGAAAAGAGGAAAGTGGATTCTGAATTCAGAGAGGCTCAAAAGAGGTTTGCGGGGAAACCGTATCATTCTGGATCCAAGAGATCAAAGGATTTTCATCCTCGTTCTGCTACTTCTATAAGCATATCTATTCGAGACAAAAATGTTAAATCTTCCCATTCGAGACCTCAAGCAACCTCAGTAGCTAGTGCTGATAGTGTGAGAACTCCCGAACCTGAATGTAAGTATTGTAATAGGAAGCATTTTGGTGAATGCCGATTGAAAAGTGGAGCTTGTTTTCGATGTGGATCGTTAGATCACTATTTACGTGATTGTCCTGAAAGATCTGTAGCTGATATGGAATAAACAACTAAGACACATAGTGTTGCATCGAGAGGTAGACCGCTCCGGAATACTAGAAACCAAAGTGGAAATTGCAGTGTGGTGAGAGATGCTAATGTGAGATCTGAGATGCGTACTCCCACGAGACTTATGCAATACGTGCATGCGAGGAAGCCTCGTCGCCTGATGCTATTACCGGTACTTTTTCTCTCTATAACACTGATATTGTTGCGTTGATAGATCCTGGATCAACTCATTCATATATCTGTATGAAATTAGTGTATGAAAAGAATTTAAGTGTTGAGTCTACGGAATCTGTAGTTAAAGTATCGAATCCATTAGGAAAGTCCGTGTTAGTTGATGAAATAAGTAAGAAATGTCCGTTGATGACTCGGGGATATTGTTTCCCGGCTGATCTGATGCTCCTCCCTTTTTACGAGTTCGATGTAATACAGGGAATGGACTGGCTAAATGTGCGTGAGGCTATTCTGAATTGTTGAAGTAAGAGTATAGAATTGAAATGTCAGAATGGTGAGATTCTTCGGATTGAATCAAATGATTCGAATGAACTACCGATAGTGATTTCTACCATGAGGGCTCAGAAGTATGTTAGAAAAGGCTAAGATGTGTATCTAGCGTATGTAATGAATTCTAGCAAGACAGAATTGAAAATTGAGTCTGTACCAGTTGTTTGTGAGTTTTCAGATGTTTTTCCAGAAGAATTACCGGGTTTACCGCCGATTAGAAAAGTTGAATTCGGTATTGAATTGTTACCGGGCACTACTCCGATATCGATAGCTCGTATAGAATGGCATCGACTGAATTAAAAGAGTTGAAAACACTGTTACAAGAATTGACAGATAGAGGTTTTGCGAGACCGAGCTTTTCACCTTGGGGTGCTCCAGTATTATTTGTGAAAAAGAAAGACGGAACGATGAGAATGTGTATTGATTACCGACAGTTGAACAAGGTAACAGTGAAGAATAAATACCCTCTTCCGCGAATTGATGATTTATTTGATCAGTTGAAAATAGCTATAGTATTTTCGAAGATTGATCAAAGATCGGGTTACTACCAGCTACGAGTTAAAGATTCAGACATATCGAAAACTGCTTTCAGAACACGATACGGACATTATGAGTTTTTGGTCATGGCTTTCGGGTTGACAAATGCACCTGCAGTGTTCATGGACTTGATGAACCGTATATTCAAACCGTATTTAGATAGATTCGTTGTCGTGTTCATTGATGACATTCTGATCTATTCACGTGATGAGGTAGAGCATACTGAGCATCTGAGAATTGTGTTACAAATTCTGAGAGATAAGCAGTTATTTGCCAAATTTAGCAAATGTGAATTTTGGCTTCGAGAAGTCAGATTTTTGGGTCACATTGTTTCTGCGGAAGGCATCAGAGTAGATCTGAGTAAAATATCTGCTATTATAGATTGGAAACCTCCGAGAAACGTATCTAAGATTAGAAGTTTTCTGGAATTAGCGGGATATTACCGAAGATTTGTTAAAGGATTCTCGATGATTGCAGTACCGTTGACTCGATTGTTACAGAAAGATGTGAAATTCGAGTGGACTGATAAATGTCAGTAGATTTTCGAACAGTTGAAAGCCCTGTTAACAGAAGCTCCAGTTTTAGTTCAACCTGAATCTGGCAAAGAATTTGTTATATATAGTGATGCATCTATTATCGGATTGGGTTGTGTATTGATGCAAGACGGGAAAGTCATAGCTTATGCCTCCTGACAATTGAAACCGCACGAGAAGAATTACCCGACGCATGATCTTGAGCTAGCTGCTATAGTTTTTGCATTAAAGATTTGGTGGCATTACTTATATGGTGAGAAATGTAGAATTTTTACCGATCATAAAAGTTTGAAGTATCTGATGTCACAGAAAGATTTAAATATGCGACAGCGGAGATGGCTCGAACTACTAAAAGACTATGAATTTGTAATTGATTATCATCCAGGGAAAGCTAATGTTGTAGCTGATGCGCTAAGTCGAAAGTCTCTATTTACTCTGCGAGCTTTGAATGCTCAAATGACGTTATATGATGATGGATCTGTTTTAGCTGAGCTAAAGGCTAAACTGTTGATTCTACAGCAAATTTTCGAAGCTCAAGGGACTGATCCCGATCTGCAAGCTAAACGACTTCACTGTGAGTCTAATTCTGATTCTGACTTTTCTATAGGGAATGATGATTGTTTAATGTTTCGAAATAGAATCTGTATACCAAAAAATAGTGAACTCATTCAGAAAGTTCTGCACGAGGCACATGATAGTCAATTTTCAGTTCATCCGGGTAGCACTAAGATGTATAACAATTTGAAACAGTAATATTGGTGGTCAGGAATGAAACGTGACATATCAGAATTCGTATCGAAATGTTTGATCTGTTAGCAAGTTAAAGCTGAACATCAGGTACCGTCAGGTTTATTACAGCCTATTATGATTCCGGAATGGAAATGGGACAGAGTCACTATGGATTTTGTATCTGGACTACCTCTGTCTCTGAAGAAGAAAAATGCAATCTGGGTTATCGTTGACAGGTTGACGAAGTCTGCACATTTTATACCGGTACGTATTGATTATTCTCTGGATAAATTAGCGAAATTTTATGTATCTGAGATTGTACGATTACATGGTATACCGTTATCCATTATGTCTGATAGAGATCCGAGGTTTACCTCGAGATTCTGGAAGAAGTTTCAAGAGGCTTTGGGAACAAAATTGAGTTTCAGTACGGCATTTCATCCCCAGACCGATGGTCAGTCTGAAAGAGTTATTCTGATTCTGAAAGACATGTTACGGTGTTGTATTCTCGAATTCGAAAGTAATTGGGAGAAATATTTACCTCTAATTGAGTTTGCATACAACAATAGTTTTTAGACAAGTTTAAAAATGGCTCCATATGAAGCATTATACGGTCGTAAATGTCGAATACCGCTATACTGGACAGAATTGAGTGAGAAAAAGTTACACGGGGTTGATTTAATCTGAGATACAGAAGAAAGAGTAAAAGTGATACGCCATAGTTTAAAAGCAGCTTCAGACAGACAGAAATCATATGCTGATTTGAAATGGAAAGAATTAGACTTTCAGGTTGGAGACAGAGTATTTCTGAAAGTATCACCGTGGAAGAAAATTCTTCGTTTCGGCAGAAAAGGAAAGCTAAGTCCTCGTTTTATCGAGCCGTATGAAATTGTGGAACGAATTGGACCTGTAGCTTACCGGTTATCGTTACCATCTGAGCTTGAAAAGATTCACAACATATTTCACATTTCAATGCTTCGTCGATATCGATCTGATCCGTCTCATGTCATTTCTCCCATTGATGTGGAGATACAGTCTGATTTATCGTACAGCGAAGAACAGATTAAAATTCTATCTCGAGAAATCAAAGAGTTGAGAAATAAGCGTATAGCACTTGTAAAAGTTCTCTAGTGTAAACACGGAATAGAGGAAGCTACATGGGAACTCGAGGAATCTATGCAAAAGCAATATCCTAACCTGTTCACTGGTAAGATTTTCGGGGACGAAAATCCCTAAAGGGGGGAGAGTTGTAACAGCCCACTTTATACCCTAGTCGGAACGAGTGGTTTCGGGACCACTTAACCGAGTCGAATTATTAATTTTATGGCTTTAATATGTTTTACAGTATGATAGATATATGGTGTGAAAGTTTCGTTCATAAATTTTATAGTTTAAATAGTTAATTTGATAAAAAGGATTAAATCGTGTAAAGCGATAAATTATAGTTCTATTTCATAAATGACTTGTTTGAGTATGGCTTTATAAAATAGAGTCCTTGGTTGGTAATTATACCAATTTGGTGTGAGTGGTTGGTGGTGGACAATTATGTCCATATTTTATAAGGTTATAATAATTTTACAAAGGGTAAAATGGTCATTTGATTTATTATATGTTTTAATTAAAACAAAACATAAAATGTCTTCATTTTCATTACCTTCTTCACCGATTATATGAACAAAAATAAAAGGGTTTAAAGGTTTTCTTCATTCGGCTACTATTTTGCTAAATTGAGGTATGTTTTGACTTCGGTTTTTAGTGATTTTTACGTTTTTGAGATTGTTGCTTCGTATATTAGTCGACCCGTACCTCAATTTCTGATTCTGATTATGTTTTTGAAAAATGCCATTGATGAATCTATGATATTTTAGAAGATTTTGATGAATTATGAAATATTATGTGGAAATATACAAGAATTTTAAAGTGATTTTTGAAGAAAATGGATTTTGAGGATTTGAATGTAAAAAGGTAGAATTTTTGAGGTTAAATTTGTGATTAATTAAAAGATATATGCTTGTATAAGTCCCTTGAATATTCGGCTATGGTGAATTGGGGGATTGATTGTGTAATTTGTCATTTTTGTGATAAGAGGACTATATTGCAAAGTGTTGATAATGTAGGGGCTAAATTGCAAATAGGTCAAAATATATGTTTTTGGATTGAATTGAATATGTGAGTTAGTAAATAGCTGAATTTGATTTAATTTAGATAAAGACGATCGAATCCCGGAACTTGATCGGGAAAAACAGAAAATAGACAGTAGATGCGGGATTACGAGGTAAGTTCGTATAACGAATTTAATGTATATATATATGTTCATACGTATTGTTATTTGAAAATATGAAATGCTAGATGATTAAATAGCCTAATGGAACGAGTATATATGAAATTGAAATAGAAATGTTAAATTGTTACAAGTGATAAATTGAATACTAAGCCCCGTTAGAATCGTAGAAGTCGATAGGATACAAGTGACATGTCACTAGGGCTACAGGGTGGTTCGATCTCCTGCATTTGTTACGGACTCACCACGTGCTCATGAGCTACAGGTTTATCCTTCGGGATTACAGGTTCAGCCTACGGGCTTACTGATTATCCTTCGAGATTATATGTTCAGCCTCCGGGCTTACCGTACAGGCTCGAAAGAGCATATATGACTCATTGATGGATTACATGTTATATGTATATACACTGTGTGTGTATCACCCGAGTATCTTTCGATGTTCTTATAGGTTTAACGGGCAATACTGATACATGTTACAGGAAAGGTTAATTGATATTTGAATATATGAGAGAGATGTTGTGTGAATACATGAATGGTATAAGTTACATGTTATATAAATTACATGAAAGATATGGTACAAGTTATAAGAATTATGTGCTATACATGAGATAATGAAGTATATGAAATACATGTCATATGATTTGTATGAATGGAAGGATACTAGTTACATGATCAACATGTTATATGAGAAAAGTGCAAATGAAGGCATATTATGCCATATGATTTACAAGATTTGTATATGTTACATGAAATGGAGTATTTGATAAGCTTTTATATATGATATGTTATGAAACTACATGAAATAATGAGTGTGAGCTTGTGCAATAGGCTATAAGATCATATGTTTGTAATGGCCTTACTTATGGATACCTCATTGAAATGGCAAGTTTCATTGCATGTTATATGGACTTACTAAGCTTTCAAAGCTTACTCCGTTTACTTTTCCCTTGTTTTAGATTCGGAAGCTAGCTCGGATATCGGACGAGTCGGGGATCGCTATCACACTATCGATAAAGCTTCAGTACTTTTGAGTATTTTGCAAACGTTTGGTCATGGCATGTATAGGCTAGTACTTCAGTGAGCATGATATATATTTTGGTAAATGATCAAGCTATGAGATGTGGCTTGGGTCATATTTGTATATAATCCAGTACTTAAGTTGTCCTTTAGCTATATGTGCTTATGGAAAGATATGTGATTTTGATGAGACTATAAGCTTACATAGTTGATATGTTTACTATGTTATATATGTGCATTGTTAGCTTAGGTGAAAGGTAAGGAATGATTATGTATATTTATGTGTGGATGAGTTCATGAATGTGGCTATTTTAGCTATTGAAT
Organism: Gossypium stocksii; assembly: GCA_020496765.1. Taxonomy (NCBI): domain Eukaryota; kingdom Viridiplantae; phylum Streptophyta; class Magnoliopsida; order Malvales; family Malvaceae; genus Gossypium; species Gossypium stocksii. The sequence goes on from CM035627.1 coordinate 34,470,599, forward strand.
TGTTATGCCTAGTGGGTGCAAGATTTAGGATGATTTTGGGTGGCAAATTGGCTTAAACCAAGCCTATATTTGGGCCACACGGCCTTGGAACACGGGCGTGTGCTTCGACCGTGTGTCCCTTGCACCTTGATGTTTTGGTCAGTTTTGGTACACGGCCTAGACACACGGGCGTGTCTGGTAACTTGTAGCCGTGTGAAATTTGGCAGTATAGTCACACGGTCTGCTCTGTTTTGTACACGGGCTGTCTTGTAGCCGTGTGATATTTGACAGTTTCGACCACGGGGTAAGGGCACGAGCGTGCCTAGGCCGTGGGCGACACACGGCCTAACCCCATGGGCGTGTTGGACAGCCGTGTGGGGTAAGTCAGATTCGACCACGGGCTGAAAGGTTTGGGCGTGTCTGGAGGGACATGGCCGTGTGAGAAGAACACGGGCAAAGGGCACGGCCGTGTGTCCCTAACTTAGAAATTTCACAAATTTTCCCTACCTTTTAGCATGTTTCCAATTAGATTTCCAATAGTTATATGCATCATTTTATAATCAATTGAAGCATGCTCTGATGATTGATGATATGTGTTGGATCTTGATTAAAAAGTTTAAAATTTTACTGCTCCGATATATGTTACAAGTCCGGTAATGCCCCTTACCTATTCCGGCGACGGTTACGGGATAGGGGTGTTACAGGGCAATGTCTGACTTAAGGGCAATGTTTGCATGCTTAAGTTTTTTTGATGATAGGGGGATATTGGTTGAACTACAAGTTAAACCGGTGTGGATTGAGAGGATTAAAAATAAACAATTGGTGGACTAGTTGTTGATTCCCCATTTTTGACAGATTGAAAGTGGGGAAAAGTCTAATTTTGAGCTGAATAATTGTTATGTTTTTATGGAAGGATTTGTATTCCAAAAGACTCAGAACTAAGGTAGTCTTTGCTATAAGAGGCGCATAGTAGTCCATACACTATGCATCCTGGAGGGAACACGATGTACTGAGACTTACGAGAAATGTATTGGTGGCCTAGGCTTAAGCGAGAAGTTACTGAGTTTGTGGGGAAATGCCTAACATGCTAGTAGGTAAAAGCTGAGCATCAACTGCCTTCAGGGTTACTGCAACTGGTGAAGATTCCTCTTTGGAAGTGGGAGAGAGTTACCATGGACAATGTTAGTGGGTTGCCCTTAATGCCTACCAAAAAGGACTCAGTATAGGGTTTGACTAAATCCGCTCATTTTATACCAGTTAGAGCAGGCTACTCACTATAGAAATTGGCTAAGTTGTATGTGGCTGAAATTGTGAGGTTACATGAGGTGCTGGTACCTATTATATCTAACAGAGATCCGCGTTTTACGTCAGGATTCTAGGGGAAGTTGCATGAAGCACTGGGCACAAGGTTGGATTAGTACTACATTTCATCCTCAGACGGACAGACAGTCAGAAAGGGTAATTCAAATCTTGGAAGACATGCTGAGGGGTTGCATAATTAATTTCTAGGGTAGCTGGTAAGATTACTTGCCATTGGCAGAGTTTGTGTACAACAATAGTTACCAATCCAGCATTTATATGGCACCGTACGAGGCATTGTATGGTCGTAGGTGCTGTACTCCTACGTGTTGGACTGAATTTGGCGAGAGGCGAGTGTTAGGGCCTGAATTGGTATATGATGTGGAGGAGAAGGTAAAACTGATTCGGGAATGATTTAAGGAGGCATTTGATAAACACAAGTCTTACGTAGATCTTAAACGTCGTGAGATTGAATATTCTGTGGGGGACTTGGTCTTTCTCAAGGTCTCTCCATGGAAGAAGATATTAAGGTTTAGATGAAAGGGTAAGCTAAGCCCTAGGTTTATTGGGCTTTACTAGGTATTGAAGCGAGTGGGTCCAGTTGCCTATCAACTAGAATTACCACTAAAGTTGGATAGAATCCATGATGTGTTCCACGTTTAAATGTTAAGGCATTATCGCTTAGATCCATTGCATATTGTACAGTTGAAGAAATTAAAGGTCAGACCCGACCTAAGTTTCAAGGAGGAGCCAATCCAGATTTTAGATCGAGATTTGACGGTTTTGAGGAAGAAGTTGGTTCCATTGGTTAAGGTGTTTTGGCAGAACCACAGTTCTGAGGAGGTCAGGTGGGAACCTGAGGAGGCGATGCAACAATCCTTCACCTATTCTAATCAGGTAAATTTCGAGGCCAAAATTTCTTTTAGGAGGTAGAGTTGTAACACCCAAATATTTTTGGATTCTAAATTGTGCATGAATAGAAAAATTAAGAGTTTATTGTAGTACTAGTGTGTTTGGGAATGTCTGGGGGTCTAGGAAGGCCTGGGTTCAAGCCATGGCCTATGGAAAGTTTTTTATTTTGAGTCTTAAGGGGGATCTGGGCGTGGGGGCCGAAGCCTTATAAAATTTTAAGTGTGTTGCTTGAAATGAAAAGCATGCTAGTAAGGTGGCAAGGTGGCGTGGGAGTGAGACACACCAAAGAGGTCGTGGCTTTGAGGTACTCGGTGCACAAGAGACTTTCTTTTTGTTGCTCGCGCGAGGAGGTTGTTGAGGTTGATCGAAACTCCTTGGTTTTTAGGTGGAATTGGTCTTGTGGAGGGATTTAGGGGATAAGGAGGTTTGGGATGAGGTTGGTACGGGTTGGAGGAGGAAAATGTGGAGCAAAGATGGGGTTTTTTGAATTTGAAGGAGAAAAGGGGAGGAATTTGACTTGGTTTGGGCTGGTGCCGAATGTGCTTAGAGTTTAGGGGAGTTTCAGCTTTGGGTCATTCGGGGGAAGTGGTGTGCCGGATTATTTCCTTTGTGCGTCCTTCTTACTCCTTTATTTCTTATGGTACTGTTAGTTCTCTTATTCTCTTCTTATTGCCAGTTTTAAAATGGAACAAAAACAACCTCTTGCACATCTTCCTTTTATGTTTTTTTTCTTTACTCTTCTCTTTTAAAACTCAAAAGCCTAAACCCTCATGTTCCAAGTCGATTGCCTCCTACTGTTTAAAACTGAATGCCTCTTACTTTTTATCTGAATCATTTGTGTTTGAGTCTCTTGGCCTATTGCACCAACACCATCTTTTATTCTCCCACTTGACAGATTTCTTTGGCTTTCTTTCTTTTCATTTCTAGTCTCAAGCAGAGTGTCTTTTTCCCTTAGGAGCTGAATCTTGTGAAGCCGACATCTATTTTCCCTCTTTGATTAATTTCTTCTCCTCTTCTCCTAAACGTCTTCCCTTCTAAACCAATTCCCTACTTTTACATCACCTTTTTGTTCTTCAGTAGCCGAGCTTGTCATACCTAACTTCCCCTTATTCTTTTCTTTGAATCAATTGCACCTTTTCCCTTTCGAATCAAGCAGTAAGAACTTTGGCACTACAAATGGCCAATTGGGTATTCTTTGTCTGGCCGAATCATTGACTATAGCCAAATCTTATATTTGTCTTCTCTATGAATTTTTCGTTCTTCCTCTGTATAGGCCGAATCTAAGGCATGTGGTGTGTTGACCGAATACTATGTTTCTATATTTCAGTAAGTATTTGATTGAGGTCAAGTGGTTTAGTCGAGTATTTTATGGCCATTGATTTCATTTAAGTAATGATCTTGTAAAGCTGTTATTGACCATTTATGTCTAGGGATTCTATTTTATTACGAGGGAGTTGGCCGAACTCTCAAACTCTTGCAAGCGATTGTTCCTTTTGTGGGTGAGTGGTGGTGGGTTGATTATGATGTTATTCATATGGTGGTTTTGGGATTAGTCATGGAAATTGTCTAACAATAAGGTTGTGGTTGCTATAGGTGCTTGGGTTCCGAAAGCGGATAAGTAAGTACTATCTCGTTACAAGTGTGTTAACCAAACAACTAAATACCAAAGGCAAAATGCTGAAACCTCGAATGCCGAAAAGATGACGAATAGAACATTGGCCACATGGGCATACAAACGCCCATGTGATCGGCTAAGGCCACAGATTGTGGCCCTACATCGGAAAACGACTATCACGAGCGGTTTCCTGAGTTGGGCCGAGATGGGCCGAATGGGCACGATGGGCCCGTGGGCTCACTTGTCCGGCCCTAGGCCATAATTAAGTTTTCTGGACTGTCTGGCCGCTTGAGTCGTTAGATGAACAAGGGCCTACTGATGGGCTTTCGCGTATTTTGGCCCACACTGGTAAATGACCAAAATACCCCTAAAGGGCAAAATGACTAAAATACCCTCTGAGGGGTAAAATGATTGATTTGACCCCGTACACTCTCTGAATGATTATGTATGCTAGGAAATGCTATGTATGCACTATTTGGGGCTGTTGTTGCATGTCATTAAGTATGTTGCATTGCATGGGGTTGGGCTTATGTGTAAAGAGGAAGTGTACTGTTCTAGCAGCTTCACTGCATAGTTCTAGGGCTTTTAGCCTAATATTTTTGTAGCAGTACTACATTTTATTGATAGTGCCGCATCGGTGATACACTATGGAGTGTAGCATTGGATGGGTCGATTATATCCCCACGTGGAGTGATGGGTTGGATAGAAATGGACTGTACAGGCTGGATTGGGTAGGGACTTCAATTGCATGCTCTACTGTTCTGAAATGGGCTTGGGTCCAGTTTGATTCTGTAATACTATTCTCCATGGGAATACACACTGAGTATTCGCATACTCACCCATTTACTTTACAATACAGGTAATTTCAATGCATAGACGGTTCAGTGTCGCGAGGGACTTGGAGACGGCCACACTTCACTTCTTTAATGTTTTTTGAATTTAAATTTACTTTAGTTATTAGTTTATTATGGGTTGTAATAAGGTCGTTAATTAAGTTTTGAACTAAAGTATTGGGTTTAATTACTTCACTTAAAATCTAATAGCTCTAGGGCACGATTTTTAACAAAAAAAACTAACAATTGATTTCTTAAAAATCCACAATTATGATGCAAACACGAATTTACAAAACAACCACCATGTTTTCAAAAGTAAACTATTTTTGTAACTGAACTAACCAAGATTGATGGGACAATGATTTCTATCAAACTATAGAGGTTTTATATCATATCGAGACATGATAAGTTCATGATTTCAATACACTTCAATATGACACTTCCAAGCGCGGCCATAATGTCTAGGCATGGTTTGGGGTGTTACAATTAGTGGTATCAGAGTCAAGTTGTAAAACTCGACTGTGGAATGAGATTTTAAGAATTTTTGAATTTCTGTCAAATGTTTGCAAAACTTAGAAATTTAAATGTTCTACAAACTGTTTCCAAAGGATTAGGGAAAAACCTGAAATCCATTACTAAAAGTGTGATCGCCAAGTCTCCGGTACCGAACCTGTAAGTGTTCTCATTACTGTTATCTATTTAAATACTGAATATTGAGATTGTTATAAACATCAAATTGTGCTATAACACTTTAGATAGCGTAGACTGAGACTATAGGAGACTGAAACTGTAGTGTAGTCCCGATCCGTGAAAAAAAAATTCAAACTTCTGTTTCCATAAGACATTGTTGATCTCTATTAAAATGGTAAACTAATTCATATAACTTATAAATCAGATAATACGAGTTAACATGAGCGCCAGAGGAGGAAGTGTTGCTCAAGGCCATGGGAGAGGCCGTGCTAGTGCTGCGACTGTGTCCTCGACATCGGGACACATGCCAAATGAAGAGGTTAAGGAAGCACTGGCCCCACTCGTAGCTGAGACTGGTTCATTTGATCGTGCGGCTAGGGACGATGCCCTGCCCCAAGCTATGCTGCAAGTACTGGAAAGAGTCGATGGGCCCAATAATGGAGCTATGAGTCATGGATCAGTTACTGAGCGACTCTGGTCAAAAGGGGCAGAGGTTTTTAGGGGCATTGCTGGGGTAGCCCCTAATGTGGCCGAATATTAGCTGGAGGCCATAGAACAAATTATGGATGATCTCGACTGCACCCTGGAGCAGAAGCTAAAAGGTGAAGTTTCTGTGCTGCAGGACAAAGCTTACAAATGGTGGCTCACTGTGAAAGAGGGAGCATAGCCAGATCAGTTGACCTGGAAATTCTTCAAGGCTGGGTTCCAAGGAAAGTATGTGGGCACCGGTTATGTTGATGCTCGCAGGATAGAATTCCTGAACTTGGTGCAGGGAGATAAGTCACTATCTGAGTACAAGGCAGAATTTTTATGACTCAGCTGGTATGCCCATGGGATTGTGGCTACTGAGCATGAATGTTGCGTATGATTCGAGGATGACCTCAGGGACAGCATCGGAGTATTGGTAGTGTAACATCCCAAACTCGGCCCGAACGTTATGGCTAAATCCAATGTGTCACATTGAAATGTTTTATCGAAAACCTTGTTTTCATTGAAAAACCCTTCTAAAGAAAATTCTAGTAAAAACCCAGTTTGTATTTTCTTTTATAACAAAGTATATTCAAAAGTATTTTTTTTATTTCAGGTTAAAAGTTACTTTGTAAAATTTTCTTTCACTGCCGAAGCTTAATTTTTAAAAAAAAAAACAAGTGGTTTCAGAAAAAAAACTTAAAATGTGTTTAAAATGAATAAATCAATGTTCCAGACTTAAAGCGACATAATGAATAATAACAACCAGAGAAAAGTCCTTATTATAACCTTGACGAAAATAATTAAAATAATACAAATTCATAAGAAATACCTGTCTAAATCGTCTTGCTAGTCGACCACTTCTGAGTCCCTCCATCCATCGAACTGCCTACTGAGGTTCACTTGAGAAAAATAAAAGAGGGAGTGAGTTTCGAAACTCAGTGTGTACAACTCTCAGCAACAATATATATCATGCAACACAAGTCATCTTGGGCCTGACCCCATTACCATAGTAGCACAAAAGCTATAGCAATCCTGTATGAAATAATGCAATGCCCAACCCATCCAACTGATACACATCATCTTTGTCCACCCAAAACACATCATGTGAGGATAACTATATCGAACCACCCATCCTATACACTCCAAGGGTAGCGCCAGTTGCGGTAGTACCTAACGTTGTAGCAAAGCTGTTGATCATATATTGGGCTTAAAAGCCGTCGTTGGACCCACGGTCATCAAGCGACTATGCGATCCTCATATAGCACTTCCTCCAATATAATTCCCACCCACATGCAACATCATAACACATGAGTGCAACATATAGCATACAGAATACATAAATCATACTTAAAACACATAGGGGTATTTCAATAATTCTACCCTACAAGGGTATTTCAGTAATTCTACCCTACAGGGCATTTCAGTAATTTACTAGCTTATCGGTATTAATTACGAACTTTGGACCGTCAACAAGTCGTCATTGGCTAAAGTGAATAGACACTATGCACCAGGTAGGATTCCAGAGAAGAGGATGTGGGTCATTAAGACTGCTTAAGTACCAAGCTCTCCCTAGATCCAATCCTTGACATGCAAATGCCCATTGCCACACTGTAACCTTATAACTTGTCGATAGACGTGCTTGATAAATTAATTAAGTTTTCTGTGCTTGAGAATTGATTAGAAACTAGGCCTAAAAGTCCATTATAAAACCCTAGTATGTCGGCATGCTTTCATTCATTCATATAGCCCATCAGGCCCAATTGCATTTATATGGCCCATTAGGCCTGATCACAATCATACAGCCCACAAGGCCCAATCCATTCCAAACAATTCAACAAACTTTATCAACTCATCACTTACTGTCAACATATCAATTTTTGCTAGCTTGGGCCCACAAGCCCGCCGGCCCAATTGGCCCATTCTGGCCCAATTAGCCAAAATGTGACCCAAGTCCATGAGATCACTCATGGTGCCTCTGATATCATATCAAATACCCTCGTACTAGTGTTCACACACTCGCAGAACTACCGTAGTGTAACACCCTGAATTTGGGCCTAGAAGTTTTGGGCCTTGAGCATGGGAGCGGTTGAAAGCAGCTTATAATATTTTGCTGTGCATGTAAATTCCATTAATGAAGGCTTATTTCAGTGGTTAAGTGTGCTGAGAAGTGTTGGAGAAGTCTTGGGTTCAAACCTGGACTCTAGCAAAAATTTTGGTTTAAGGTGAATTAAACCCTAGGTGTAGTAGGTAGGCATTAAGAATATTGTTGGAGAAATTGTGCCACAAAAAGCCTCGTGGTCTAGTGGCAAAGTAGCGCCACATAAGAGGCAGGAAGGTGGCGTCATAGAGTTGGCAAGGAGGTCTAGGGTTCGAAACTCATGGCAATCAAAGAGCTTTTATTTTGCTAATAGGGGGCGGCAAGAGTTGGTGTTAAATTTAAACTCTGATGATGGGGGGATCCAACATCGAGAAGCTAACATAAGAGTGGATGCGAAGCTGGCTTTAAATAGGGAGAACCATGAAGAGAGTAAAGGTACCTTTCTTGGCTGATCCCTTTCGCTTTATGGTGGGCTCATTTGGGTTGGGCATCGGCTAAAGTGCTCGGAGTGCAGATGAACTCTAGTCTTCTATCAGGTATGTATTTCTCACTAGTCTAGCTGTAGGACGGCTACTTCAGGCCGCGATGGGCTGAAAGGGGCCATGTGGGCCCAATGGGCCTACGGGCCCAATTGGATAAGTTGGTTGATTGTGTACTAAATATTGGACTAGACTAGGTGAATCACATAGCTGTGGCTAGATTTGGGATAAAAGGGCCACACGAGCATATGGGCCCATTTGGGTCGAGAATGGGCCCTAGGCCCATTCGCATTGTTATCTCTATTTAGAATACTTTAGTTTACCAAATTACTGAGATACCCTTGACTTGTAAAATTACCAAAGTACCCTCGATGTACAGAATTACCGTTTTACCCTCGATTTACAAAATTACTAAATTACCCTTGATTTACAAAATTACTGAAATACCCTTGGTTTACAAATTTACTAAAATACTATTGGTTTACAAAATTACAAAAATACCTCCAATTTGTAAAATTACAGAATTACCCTCGATTTCTAAAATTACAGAAATACCCCTATTTGTAAAATTATCGAATTACCCTCTATTTCTAAAATTACAAAAATACCCCCTATTTGTGAAATTACAGAAATACCCTCGATTTGTAAAAGTACTGTTTTACCCCTAATTTGCAAAATTACCATTTTACCCCTAATTTGTAAAATTACCATTTTGCCTCTAATTTACAAAATTACCGTTTTACCCCTATTTGTAAAATTACCGTTTTACCCCTAATTTGTAAAATTACTATTTTACCCTAATTTGCAAAATTACCATTTTACCTTTAGTTTGTAAAATTATCGTTTTACCCCTAATTTGTAAAATTACCGTTTTACCCCTAATTTGTAAAATTACTATTTTACCCCTGATTTGTAAAATTATCGTTTTACTCCTGATTTATACAATTACCGTTTTACCCTTGATTTACAAAATTACCGTTTTACCCTTGATTTACAAAATTACTGAAATATCCCTATAGTGTAGAATTACCGAGATACCCCTGTGGGGTAAAATTACCATTTTGCCCCTAGGCTGTTAATTGACTGTTTTGCCCTTGTGGGCAAGTGTCTGACTTGGACTTTGTGTTTGACGGATTTGTTTGTGAATATATGTTAGTGATATGAATGACTTGACAGTGATTGTTTGATTCAAATATGGGCATGACATTCTGCATACATGACATGTTGCATGGGTTGGGATTCTGTATGGAGGAAAATCTGATCTGTTGGGATCGCATGGTTGCTTGACGACTGTGGACCAATTGATGGCTGAGTGTTGATCATGTTACCGAAGGCTGTGTGCCGTTATTATGGGATTTGTATTGATATTGTGGGCTTCGTGCCGTTATTATGGGCTTATGCCATTACCGAAAGCTGTGTGCCGTTATTGTAGGCTTCATATCGAAATTGTGGGCTTCGTGCCGTTATTATGGGATTTGTGCCATTACCGAAGGCTTTGTGCCATTACCGAAGGCTTTGTGCCAATATCACAGGCTTTGTGCTGATTATAGACACGTTACCGATGGCTTTGTGCCACGTATACTGTTAAGTGGCTTTGCCACGTTATCTGATTCTGGTGGCTCTGCCACGATATTTTATTATTGGTAGCTTTGCTGCCCATTGGTGTGTAGGCTAGGTGGGTTGAGTTATTCCCCACATGGTGTGTTGGTTGGTACGGGTGGTGTGATGGCTAGACTGGGTTGGGATTGCATTCACATTTTGATTCTGATTTTGATTCTGTTAATTGATACTGATTATGATACTGATGCTGACTCTGATTCTGATTTTGATTCTGATTCTGATTCTCATTTTGATTCTAGTTCTAATAATGTTTATGATTCTGTAATGGGCTAAGGCCCATCTGGTGCAGTCTGTTATAATGGGCTAAGGCCCAATTGATACTGAAACTATGGCAGGGCAAACTTTTTAATTCTTTTACATGACTGACTGTTCGTATTTGTAGTAGGGGATTACACACTGAGTTTTCGTAAATTCACCATGTTTATTAACCTTTTAGGTAATTTCTAGCCTTTGACGGATCGGAGCTACGAGGGACTCGGAGGTGGCCACACTACTGCTCCTGTTTTCTTTTATTTGGCTTTTATTTACCATTTGACTTCATTCTGGGATTTTACTTTTGTAATAAGGCCTTTTATAATTTCTGAATTTTAAGTTGGGTTTTTATCTGCACTAAGTAGAACTCGATTTCCCAAAAACATTAACAGTTTTCAAATCAACACGTCCCTACAAACTACTAATTTTTTTCAGCTTTCGCAAAATTACTTGGTACTCACTTATGACAGTAATTAAGGTTTTAAAAGTAAATTATTTTTCAATGAACCATGTTTTGAAAGTAGCGAACACAAACTAAGATTTAAGTTTTTAAATAATAAGAAGGGTTTTCAATAAAATAAGGTTTTCGAAAAACACTTCAATGTGACACACCAGATTCAGGCGGGCCTAACTTCTAGGCGGGGTTTGGGGTGTTACACATATCCAACTTTTCAGCATTTCAGCTTTTTAACATTTCGGCATTTCAACTTTTCGGCCTATGTCGATCTATCGTGTGTGTGCAGTGTATGTACACACCTAGTAATGAAATGTTCTACAATCTCTTCAGCCAAGAACTGTGTGTGACAAGTCCTAATAGCCCTTCTTCAACCATTAATCACTAATATTTCCTAGATCTGCATCAACCAACCATTAGAGACTGAATAGTAGGTGACTTGTATTTCACCCTTATAATACCTATAACCATTCGACCATCAACCAATCCAAATATGAAGATGAGTTACTTACCCCTAAAAGCCAAAATGCATATGGTAAAATCGGTAAAGGGTTTTGAAGAGCAAAGATTCGACTCAATCCCCTACAAATCGACTAAGAAAGTGAGGAAATAAGGGTCAGTTCTTAGCCACATGGATCAAAAGAGTGAGATTTTTACCAAAAATTAATCGACCCAAGTTGGAGGAGAAGTTGACACATAAAAAAGGAATAAAAAGAGGCTTTTGGCTTTTGAATGCTTTCGAAAGGAAGGTGTTTAAGTGGCTAAAAATCAAAGAGGGCAGATCCAATACTTGGCTTTTGTAAGAAAAGAAAAGAAACTATTTAAGAAAAGAGATTAAAGGTTTACCTAGGTGCTCAGAGGAAAACCGAATTCAAGAAGAGAGAATGCCAAAAAGTGTCTAAAGAATTCGGCAATATACTTTTATAGCCGAAATTGCTATTCCTTAATTGCCAATTTGGCTCCAACACTTCTCCTATCTCCAACACTTCTCCTATCCCAAGCTCCTAAATTTTCTCCAAGATAGCTCCTTAATCCCTTCCTTAAATTTCTTTTCTGATTATTCCCTTCAGAGCCAACTCCAACGCCACTACTATCCTTCTAAAGTGCAAAAATAAAGTCCCAAATAACACCACTCTAGACCTCGAACCTAGGATCCCCTTACTTGCTATTGATGCCACCTACAGCTCCCTAAGTGGTGCTACTCTGCCATTACACTACAAGCTCACTTGTGTCTAATTTCCACTCCATTTATTTAAAAGTAATGCAACTCGATGTCAGGGTTCTTTTAGTACTTAAACTAAATTTTTCGTACTTCTAAGTTCAGATTTAGGACTTCATGGAAGCTATCCAACACTAAAGAAATATTTACCTAACTAGAAAATCTTTCACATATTCCACATCCAAAATCACAAAAATGAAGGTTCGGGATTTTTGGGGCGTTACAACTCTACCCCCTAAAAGAAATTTCATCCTTGAAATTTACCTGATCCAAACAGTTGAGGATATTGACGTCGCATTGCTTCCTCAGGTTCCCAAGTAGCCTCCTCGGCGTTGTGATTACGCCAAAGCACCTTTACCAACCAAACAAATTTCCTTCTCAACACCTTAGCATCTCGATCAATTATCTGCACAGGCTCCTTCTCGATAGTTAGATATGGCCTAACCTCAATTTGCTCGACTGGCACGACATGTGAAGGATCTCGATAGTTAGATATGGCCTTAGCATGGAAACATGGAGCAAATCATGGAGGATCCGAGCAATAAGGCCTCAGAAGGTAATTCCAGGTGATAGGCTACTAGCCCAACTCGCTTCAGAACACGATATAGCCCAATGAACCTAGGGCTAAACTTTCCCTTCCGTCCAAACCTTAGCACCTTCTTCCATTGAGAGACCTTAAGAAAGACTAAGTCCCCCACCACATACTCAATCTCTCGACGCTTAAGGTCAGCATACGACTTCTGCCTATCCAAGCCCTCCTTCAACCGATCCCGAATCAATTTCACCTTATCCTCAGTATCTGCTACTAACTCAGGGCCCAAAATTTACCGTTCGCCCAATTCTATCCAGTATGTTAGAGTACGACACCTTCACCCATACAGTGCCTCATACGGTGCCAGTCCAATACTTGCCTGATAACTATTATTGAGCGCAAACTCGATTAATGGTAAACAATCATCCAAACTACCTCAGAACTGAATTACACATCCCCTCAGCTTATCTTCCAAAACTTGACTGTCCATTAGTTTGAGGATGGAACGCAGTACTGAAGTTCAACCTAGTACCCAGCGCCTCATGCAGCTTCTTCCAGAACCGCGATGTGAAAAGTGGATCCCTATAAGATATTATGGAAACTGGCACTCCATGCAATCTAACAATCTCAGCTACATATAACCTAGCCAAGTTCTGCAATGAGTAATTGGTACGTATCGGTACAAAATGGGCAGACTTAGTTAACCAATCCACTATAACCCATATTGAGTCTTTCTTAGTAGGCGTCAAGGGTAGCCCACTAACAAAGTCCATAGTCACCCTTTTCCCACTTCCAAAGTGGAATCTTCACTGGTTGAAGTAATCCTGAGGGCAATTGATGTTCCACGTTCACCTCCTGACATGTCAAACATTTACTTACGAACTCCGTCACCTCGTGCTTAAGTCAAGGCCACCAAGAAGCTCACGTAAATTTTGATACAACTTGTTTCCGCCAGGATGCATAGCATAGGGACTGCTATGCGCTTCCCGCAGAATAGACTGCCTTAGTTCATCATCCTTCGGTATACACATTCTTCCATGGAAACAGAACACTCCTTCACTATTCAACCCAAAATCTGACGTTTCCCCATCCTCCACTTGTCTAAAATGAGAACCTAAGGTTTCATCCAATAACTACTTACCCTTTATCTAAGGTTTCATCCAATAACTACTTACCCTTTATCTACTCAACCCACATTGGCTTTACTTAAAGCTCAGCCAACAAACTACCATCATCAAACAATCTTAAACAAGCGAGCATAACCCTCAAGTCTGACACAACCCTATGACTTAATGCGTCGGCTACCACATTCGCTTTGTAAGGATGGTACTCGATTGTACAATCATAATCCTTCAATAATTCCACCCACTTGCGCTGCCTAAGGTTTAGCTCCTTTTGGGTAAGGAGGTACTTTAAACTCTTATGATCCAAATAGATTATGCACTTTTCCGATATAAATAATGCCTCCATATTTTTAGCGTAAAAACCACTGCAGCTAACTCCAAGTCATGAGTTGGGTAATTCACCTCATGCGTCCTAAGTTGACGTGACGCATATGCAACCACCTTACCTTCTTGCATCAATATGCAGCCCAAGCCCATATGTGATGCGTCACTATAAACTGTAAACTCCTTCCCAGGTTCTGGTTAAATCAACATAGGGGCCTCCATTAAAACCTTCTTGAGCTTCTCAAAACTCTCTTGCTGCTCGTCCGTCCAAACAAATGGTACCCCTTTTCGCAACAACTTTATTAAAGGTGCAGCTATTAAAGAAAAACCCTCAACAAACCTCCTATAGTACCCTGCCAAACCTAGAAAACTTCAGATTTCGATTACCGTCTTAGGTGTTTTCTAATCTAACACTATTTCAATTTTTCGAAGATCCACCCTAATCCCCTCAGCTGACACCACATGTCCTAAAAAAGTAACTTCCCTTAGCCAAAATTCACACTTGGTAAATTTGGCATATAGCTGCTTCTCCCTCAGAATCTACAACACAATCCTTAAGTGTACATAATGCTCATCTTCATCTCTAGAGTACACTAAGATGTCATCAATAAAGACTACTACGAACCGATCCAAATAAGGTTGGAAAACCTAGTTTATGAGATCCATAAAAGCAGCTGGTGCATTCATTAGCCCAAATGGCATCACCAAGAACTTGTAGTACCCGTAACGAGTTCTAAAAGTTGTTTTACAAACATCCACCTCCTTAATCCTCAGTTAGTGATACCCCAAACGTAAATCAATATTTGAGAAAATTGAGACTCTGCTAAACTGATCAAAAAGATCATTGATTCTTGGCAGAGGGTACTTATTCTTAATGGTTAACTTATTTAACTGTCGATAGTCGATGCATATTTGCATAGACCTATCCTTCTTCTTTACGAATAATATCGGTCCTCCCACGGACACACACTTGGTCAAATAAATCCCCGGTCCAATAATTCCTGAATCTGCGCCTTAAGTTCTACCTAAGTGCACAGAGGAAATAAAGGTTTACCTAGGTGCACAGAGGAAAATCAAATTCAAGAGGAGAGAATGCCGAAAAGTGTCTAAAGAATTTGGTAATATACTTTTATAGCCAAAATTGCTATCCCTTTATTGCCAATTTGGCTCCAACACTTCTCCTATCCCAATCTCCTAAATTTTCTCCAAGATAGCTCCTTAATCCCTTCCTTAAATTTCACTTCTGATTACTCCCTTCAAAGCCCACTCCAACGCCACTGCTATCTTTCCAAAGCGTAAAAATAAAGTCGCAAATAACACCACTCTAGGCCTCGAACCTAGGATCCCTTTACTTCCTACTGACGCCACCTACAGCTCCCTCAGTGGCGCTACTCTACCACTGCACCACAAGCTCACTTGTGTCTAATTTCCACTCCATTTATGTAAAAGCCATGCAACTCGATGTCAGGGTACTTTTAGTACTTAAACTAAATTTTTTGTACTTCTAAGTTCAGATTGAGGACTTCATGGACGCTATCCAATACTAAAGAAAAATTTACCTAACTAGAAAATCATTCACGCATTCCACATCCAATCACAAAAATGAAGGTTCGAGATTTTTAGGGCTTTACAGATAGCTCTACAGAGGGAGCAGAACTTTACTGTGCTAGTGGATAAGGCCAAGATAGCAAAGGAAGTGAAATGGATGGAATGTCAGAACCACGACAAGCATAAGGGGAAGAATAAGAGGGGTGTGAAGCACTCTAATAATGTTCAGAGGCCTGCGAGGAGTGCCAGGTATGATGGGCGAGTCAGAGTTGGGCCCCTGCTGTTCATGCTGGACTGCAAGCCTATGACGTTTGTGGGAGAAGCCATTATGTAGAGTGCTGGAAGAAGACTAGAGCTTGCCTGACCAGATATGTCGATCTTTGGGGAATCATATCAGGTACTGGCCACACAGGCCATAGCAAGTGCAAGCAACTAGTATGGGTAATGTGCAGCCATAGAGGGGTGGTCAACAGTCACCTAGAGGTCAGGGTTAGGCCAGAGGTGGGAATGGCACGGGTTGTGGACATAGGGCACCTGGCAGAAGTGTTGGTACTACAAATGCGAGGCAACCAGTGTTATTGTATGCTGCATTCATATATTGCATGTATTGTATACCAGTTCACGCACTCATATATTGCATGTACTGTATTTGAGACTTTGGGTGTAATATGTGAAACTACTGCTAGAAGATTACTGTATTGAGCCCGTTAGGATAGACAACTAGGGTAAATAAGCTGTTTAAGGAGGTACCTTTAGAGGTTCATGGAGAAACCCTTCTAGTGGACTTAATGGAACTCCCTTTTGGTGAGTTCGATTTGATCTTAGGAATGGATTGGTTAGTAAAGCATCATGTGACTTTAGATTGTGCTGCTAAGCGGGTGGTTTTAAAGACTTCTGAGGTCACTAAGGTAGTGGTCATTGGTGAGCGTCATGACTATTTGTCCAACGGGATTTCTGCCTTGAGAGCTGAGAAACTGGTGTGAAAAGGGTGTGCAGCATATTTAGCGTATGTCAGTGATTCGAAGTCTAATGATTTATCTGTTAAGGATTTAAGGGTGGTTAAAGATTTTCCTGATGTATTTCCTAATAAAGTACCAGGATTACTGCCGAACTACGAAATGGAATTCAGAATAGAGTTGCTGCCGGGTATAGCTCCAGAGTCCATTGCCCCATATAGAATGGCACCGAAGGAGCTGGTTGAACTCAAAGCTCAAAGTCAGGAACTATTTGATTGAGGATTTATTAGACCCATTGTGTCTTCATGGGGAGCATCGGTCTTGTTCGTGAAGAAAAAAGTTGGGACTATGCTAATGTGTATAGATTACCGACAGTTGAATAAGTCTATTTTATCCCCACACAGTGTGTTGGTTGGTACGGGTGGTGTGTTGGTTGGATTGGGATGTGTTGTATTATTGTACTGGCTCCGGTGTCCATTGCCCCATATAGAATGGCACCAAAGGATCTGGTTGAACTCAAAGCTCAAAGTCAGGAATTATTGGATAGAGGATTTATTCGACCTAGTGTGTCTCCATGGGGAGCATCGGTCTTGTTCGTGAAGAAAAAGGATGGACTACGCTAATGTGTATAGATTATCGATAGTTGAATAAGTCTATTTTATCCCCACATAGTGTGTTGGTTGGTACGGGTGGTGTGTTGGTTGGATTGGGATGTGTTGTATTATTGTACTGCATTGACTCTGTATTGGGCTTAGGCCCATACTGTTACTATAAATGGCTAAAGCCCAGACTATTCTATCACTGAATAGGGCCCAGGCCCAGACTGTATCTGCATGCACTGTACTGTTTGACTGATAGGAGATTACACACTGAGTTTTCGCAAGCTCACCCTTTTCTTTTAACTGCTCAGGTGATCCCCAACCTTAGACGATTTGGGCTGCAAAGGGACTCGGAGGTGGCCACACGATTGCTACTGTTTTGCTTTTGATTTTGTTTACTTAAATTGCATAATGGGTTTTGATCATTTTTGTAATAAGGCCATTGGAGGATTTAACTTTTAATTGCGCTTGATTTCTTGCTTTAAACTGCTAGAGTAGGATAAACGAGTTTTCAAAATCATAACTATTTTCAAAGAGAAACACGTATTTCAACTACATGGTTTTCAACTAGAAAAGCTCCTGCGATATTGATCAGTCTAAGAAATCAAAGATAACAAATACGGCAATCATTTTGCTAAAACGTTTTCAACTCATAATAGTGTAATTTGCTAAACTTTTCTCAAGCAATAAAAACTAGATGGGGTTTAAATCAAAAATTGAATTTTTGCCAACAAGTCTAAATTTTGGAAAACTTTTGACAATATGATTTTATAAACGCAAACACAAAAATATTTGAACATAAAATAAATGCTTGATGTGGCATGCCAGATTTGGCCATAATGTCTAGGCTGGGTATGGGGTGTTACACATTACCTAAGACTAAGATCATACAATCATTCTATTCTTCATGTTAACATACATTCACTCAGATAGAATCATCATTCATGCTTGCACAAACTATCTTATTAACAAAGAAATCTCTCTAAACATTCATTTATTAAAACATACTCATGAAAGAAATGATTGAAACATACTTGAAAATTTTAAAAATTTGAGCTATTATTTGTCTTACGTCCCTTAAAAAGAAGTAATGTCCTTATTGCAAGAAGAAAGTAATGAATGAAAACTAAAAACTAGTTAGGGTTAAGTAATGAATGAAAACTAAAAACCAGGTAGGGTTGTAATGAAAGAGAGGTGAGTCATTAAGACTGCTTAAATACCAAGTCTTTCCCTACAACTCAATCCTAGACATGTTCATCACCATTACCACATCGTTTAGTCTTTTTCTTCCTAATGAAGTGTTTATTCATGCTTGCTATGTTTTATTTTGCAGAAATTAAGCCTTAGTTGTGAAAGAAATAAATTCCTAAAGACCTAAAAACAATTTAAATCAATAACGAGACAAGATTCTCCCTTTTTATTTTTCTGACACATTACCCTTGTCTTTTTTAGCTTTATCTCTATCTGCATAGTTAGTATCCTCCATCCATGACTCAAAGATAACATCTAAGAACTCAGGAACAAAAGTGTTAGAGATATTCTTAAAAGTATTTTGAATTGAGTCATCTCTAATTTTTGCATATTTCCAGTAAGTTTGTTATTGATTGTCAATGAACTTGCACATATCCATCAAGATTGAGAACTCTGATCTCTTTGAAGTACTTGTAGAAGTCGGCATTGGAGTTGTAAATTCCGATTCAATACTTAGCTTAACTGGTTCTTGTTCTGGCTCAACCCTAGGTTCGGAGTTTGTAGATCCTTCAATTGGTTTAAGACTGTTCGGTTCTTTATCAGATTCTTCTTCTTCAGTGTCTGTAATTGAACTAGCTACAGTTTTAGTTTCATTTGTTGACTCATCTGTTTCTAGCTCAGTTGGTTCTTCTTACTCGTCTTGGTTCAACTCATGTACCCTTTCTACTAACCTTTCAAGATCGTGACTTGTAACGCACCCTTGGACATACTGCCCCTCTAGATTTGCTTGTGTTTTAACATGGGCCCTTAAGCAAAGTGAAGTGATTAATGATGGACAATAAGCACTTCTTGTGTTCTTTTTAACATAATCATAAATCTCCTTGAGAATAATTTTGCCAACATTAATGGACTTTTCTTTCAAGATTGTATATAACAAGAGCATCCGTTCCATCGAGATGGTGGAACTATGTGTTATAGGCATAAAACTATAGTGAACAAAATAAAACCATACATTTGCTACTGGTTTTGGGTATTCCCTTCTACAAGAATGGCTTCCATACTTTCTTATAATCCATTGGGATCCCGGATTTGTCACAACATTAAGCACTTATTGAAGAAAATCCCAATTGATGTTGTTCATCATAGGGTAGTACTCATCTTCTTCAATATCAGGTAAGTTAAACAAATCATTGATGGACTTAGAAGTAAGAAGTACCTTTTTTCTTTTGAACGATAACCTCAGTAGCATCTTGTATAGTCAAACTCGCATAGAACTCTCGAGCTAGTTCATCGTCAGGAAGTGAATGAGCATCACAAAATCGTTCCCACTGGAAAGCATTGATTATATTTCTAATCGTCACAGGAACAACCATCGAATCATTACTTCTCAAGTTAAAACCTTTTTCCGACATCATAGGTTGATGCTTGAAAATTGAATCAAATCTCTCTTTCACTTCTTCATCGATCAAAATCAGGTTTTCAGGAGTAGTCTTTGACGATTTAGTTCTCTTGCGAGACATGGTATCTTTTCCTAAAAATTCGGCAAAGTTTCGGCACAAGGGGGAAAAGAAAAATTAGCAAGATGGGTAGGATTTCCTACAGAAAACACCTTGCAATGGCAAGGAGGTTACGACAGGGACAACAATGTGTGGCAGCAACGTTGGTGCTCCAGCAATTTTCGTGCGGCAGCACTTGGTGGTTTCGGCAAAAGAAAAGAAGAGGGCTAGGGGTTTCTTTTAGGATTTGAGGCTAGCGGTACAAGAAGGAGATTCAGGGATTTTTTGGTTTAAGCGAATTGCTTTGGACGCTATAAACTTTATTATAATGAATAGGAGTTTATATAGGAAAAATTAGGGCAACATGTAGCAAAAATTTAGCTACATTAGGGTTGCTTGGGCAGCAAGCAATGAGAGTGGCAGCAATAGGTATAGATTTCCCTCCTTTTTTGCTATATTAGGCCTCAACTCAGACTATATTTACAAGCTTACTCAAGAGAAAAAAACTGATTAGTACTTAGGCCAAATTTGACCCCCTTTATTAAAATAAAAATTAAAAATTTAAGCAAAACAAATTATAATTAAAAAATTTAAATCTTAATTAGAAAATTTCTTCTTAACAAATTACATTACATTACCTCCCAGGAAAGGTTAGAAGGGTCATAGCGGTCCTGTCTAAGTTCTAATCTCCTTAAGACATAATTAATTAAATGTACTAAATTAAGAAAATAAATTCTAATTATTTATTTATTTACAAAAAAAATTTGTGAAAAAAAATCAAGGGTCTATTAATTTGAACGAGGATTCAACTCGCTCAACCTCACCATCCCAATAATGTTTGAGACATTGACCATTAACTTTAAACGTACCTCCATGATTGTTGTACAATTCAACAGCTCCATAAGGATACACTCGGTAGGTGGTATAGGGTCCTTTCCATTGGGATTTAAGCTTTCTAGGAAATAACTTCAACCTTGAATTGATCAACAAAACCTTCTGACCTTCTTTAAACTCCCGAGGCTGTATATGACTATCATGCCATCTCTTTGATCTCTCTTTACACATTTTTGCATTCTCATAGGAAAACAACCTCAGCTCTTCCAACTCGTCAAGTTGTAACATCCTTCTCCCATCGGCGTCCTTAAGATAAAAATTCAGCTTCTTCAAAGCCCAGTGAGCTCTATTTTCCAACTCTAATGGTAAATGACATGCCTTCCCAAAACCTAACTGAGAAACAGTCATTCCTATTGGTGTCTTAAATGTTGTTTGATAGGCCCCTAATACATCATCGAGCCTTCGAGACAAATCTTTTCTGCTAGGGCGTACTACTTTTTCAAGGATACCTTTGATTTCTCTGTTCACTCTTTCAACTTGCCCATTGCACTGAGGTGATAAGTAGTAGCAACCTTGTGCTTCACATCATATTTGTCAAGCAACCACTTAAGCCACTTGTTCACAAAATGAGAACCTTCATCACTAATAATAGCTTTTGGTATCCCAAATCATGTAAACACAAGCTTATGTAGGAATTGCATCACTACCTTAGCATCATTTGTAGGGTATGCTTCAGCTTCAAACCAGTTGGATACATAGTCCACGGCAACTAAGATGTATTTGTTCCCATACGAATCAGGGAACGGGCCTAAGAAGTCAATGCCCATACGTTAAATAATTCAATCTCTAGAATGTTTGTTAAGGACATCTCATTTCTCCGTGATATATTTTCGATCCTTTGGCATTTATCGCAATTCTTCACAAAAGCATAAGCATCCTTAAATAGTGTAGGCCAAAAGAAACCTGCTTGCAGAATCTTAGGTGCAGTACGTGAACCACCATAGTGTCCCCCACTTGGAGATGAATGGAAATGATATAAGATCTCAACAATCTCACTTTAGGCTAAACACTTTCGAATTATATTATCTGCACACTGTTTAAACAAGAACGGATCCTCCCAAAAATAATACCGACTATCATGAAGGAATTTCTTCCTTTGTTGGTATGCAATTTCTCAAGGAATTATTCCACATGCAAGATAATTGGCAAAATTAGCAAACCAAGGTGTTTCATGAATTTGGCTTACCTCAAATAAATGTTCATCTGGAGAGTTCTATTGATAGGCACACATGATCAAGTTATCTCATCTTGCTCCAAGCTCGACAGATGATCAGCTACTTGATTTTTGACACATTTCCTACCTTGAATTTCAAGGTCAAATTCTTGGAGTAAAAGTATCCAATGAATTAGCCTTGGTTTTGCATCTTTCTTCGTGAGCAAGTATTTAATGGCAGCATGGTTAGTAAATACTATAGCTTTGGTACTATAAGATATGAGCGGAATTTGTCGAAAGTAAAAACTATGGCAAAAAGTTCTTTTTCAGTTATCGTATAATTAAGTTGTGCTCCTGTCAAGGTTCTACTTGCATAGTAAATAGGGTGAAATACTTTATTTCTTTGTTGACCCATCACAGCTCCAACAGCATAATCACTTACATCGCACATTAACTCAAAAGGTGAGCTCCAATCAGGTGTAACAATTATTGGGGCTGAGATTAACCATTTTTTTATATTTTCAAAAGCTTCTCAACATGCGTTGTTGAAAACAAACACTGTATCTTTCTCTAACAACAAACACAATAGTTTAGAAATTCTTGAGAAATCCTTAAGAAACCTTCGGTAAAAATCGGCATAGCCTAAAAAACTTCTAACTCCTTTCACATTAATTAGGGCTGGTAATCTTTCAATTACGTCCACCTTTGCTTTATCAACTTCAATTCTTTTCTTCTAGATTTTATGCCCTAAAACAATCCCTTTGTTAACCATAAAATGGCGTTTTTCCCAGTTAAGGACAAGATTCGTCTCTTTTCTTCTCTTTAGTACCTTTACTAAATTGTCCAAAAAAATATCATAAAAGTTACCAAAATAGAGAAATCATCCATGAAAACCTCAACAAAATTTTCAATCATATCAGTGAATATTGCCATCAAGCATTATTGGAATGTTGTAGGTGCATTGCATAAACCAAATGACATTCGCCTAAAAGCAAACGTACTGTATTGACAATTAAAGGTTGTTTTATGTTGGTCCTCCAAAGCTACAACTATTTGGTTATATCCTGAATAACCATTTAAAAAACAGTAGAATTCATTACCTACCAGTTGATCAAACATGTGATCCATAAAAGGTAACGAAAAATGGTCCTTCTGAGTAGCTTTATTCAACTTTTTGTAATCAACACAAATTCTCTAACCAGTATCAATTCTTGTTGGAATCAACTCGTTAAGCTTATTTTCAACAATCGTGATCCCACCTTTCTTCGACACACACTGTACCGGACTCACCCATGAACTATCTGAAATGTGATGGATGATTCCTGCATCTAACCATTTGATCACTTTCCTTCTTACAACTTCTTTCGTAATAGGATTGAGCCTCCTTTGCCCATCAATTCAAGCTCTCTCTCCTTCCTCTAAAATAATTTTGTGCATGCAAAATGAAGGGCTTATGCCTCGAATATCAGGTATGGTCCAACCACTTACTTTCTTAAATTTCTTTAGAACAACAATTAGTTGCTCCTCTTGATCTTTCATCAGTTCTGCTGAAATAATCACTGGCAAGGTAGAGTAGTCACCTAAATAAACATATTTCAAATGGGACGGAAGTACCTTTAATTTGAGTTTAGGTGGTTCTTCGATTGACAACTTGGGTTGCACAACTTTTCTGACTTCTAACTCCAATGGTTCAAATCGTGTAAATTGAATAAAATTTCTTGGATTGGCTTCTATTAAAACCATGTTTTCTTCACCTTCTTCATCCTCCAAGGGGTCAAACTCTAAAACTTTCTTCAATGGATCTTCTTCAAAATTACTTCCCATAGAAACCAAGGTTTCTATTTCTTCCATAACTGAACATTCTTCTGTCGGATCAGGAAATTTCATCGCTTTAAGAATGCTAAAGGTTACCTGATTGTCTTAAAGTTGTATGGTGAGTACTCCTTTCTGCACATCAATTAACGCTCTTCCCATGGCTAGGAAAAGTCTCCTAAGGATGATCAACACTTCCTTATCTGCTACAAAATTTAAAACAATGAAACCAGCAGGAAAAATAAATTTGTTAACTCTTACCAAAACATCCTCAATCTTTCCCTTGAGATATGCCAAAGATCGATCTGCTAGCTGAAGCGTTATAGTTGTAGGTCTTACTTCACCTATCCCTAGCATCTTGAGAATAGGCTTAGGCATCAAGTTGATACATGCTCCTAAGTCACACAAAGCTTTACCACAATAAGATTCACCAATGTTACAGGGTATAATAAAGCTTTACCACTTTGAAAATTGATACAAGGAAATTTATGGAAAAGAGTGAAATTAGAAATAAAATAGTTTCCAATAGCAACAGTTGAGTGAGATATGGAATTAAAGCTTATTGAGTCTATTTTTATATAAAAGAAATAAAGCAAGTAAATGAATTCTATATTTTGAGATATTAGATTTTTGTGAAACAGGTTTAGAATGATTTCATGATCTCCTGTTCTAAATTGGAAAAATCATTAAAAATTACACAAAAATAATTATGGGATATAATTTATATGGTTAGATTCCTTAATGAGTCTTTTTTCAAAAGAAACAAATGAGAACATAATTTTAATTCTGTACAAAGAGATAATTAAATTTTAGTGAAGAGTAGTTAGACCTATCAAATAGCAAAATAGGGGAGACTTTAATGAATAAACTGTACTAATTGACCAAACCAAAAATTCTAAAAAATTTTATGGCAAGAAGACATATGAGTCAAATTTCTAGGAAAATTAATGGATCTTAATTTGGAGTTCCATAGCTCCATATAAAAATAATTTAGTGACTGGGACTTGAATGGATAGCTTGTTCAAAACTTGAGTAAATGCTGGATGCATGTGTGGTTATAGTTGTATAATTATGAAAACATATTTTGAAGAACTATAAAAGCATTTAATAATTTGTTTATTATTTACATACTTTCTAAGCTATTTGCTTACTTTGTTTTCTTTTCTTTGTCTTATCTTATAGTATTATGAAGTCAGCTCGTGATTCGGGGATTGTCGGAGATTCATCTACACTTTTAACACTCTCATTTGGTATTTTGAAATCAATATTTGGAACTATGGCATGTATAGAAGACTTAGTTACTTTGTTGTATATCATATTAGTATAGCCTAAAATATTGGTCTTTAATATCTGATACCTCATTTTGTATAAAGTTATCAATGTTGCTTAATATTATTTAAGTTATATGATTATGATGATGAAATTTATGATATGCATGATTGCGTTGATTGAGAGAATAGTGAATAATTGCAACGTTTTAACTTTTATCTCAGTTTAGCACGATTGTATTTGTTTTACTCCGATAATGCCTCATATCCTGTTTCAGCGTTGAACACGAATAAGGGGTGTTACAATTGGTTTTGGAGCTTACTGATTAAACCCTTGAGATTGGTTGGGTCTATGCTGTATAAAGTTGTTGTTCTGTCCATTTCCTTGGTTGCTCCAAGAAAAGTTGGGATGATTACACCATGAACAATTATAGAAGTTGGACTAGGTTCCTTGTCCATTCTTATTCTGATGTTAGTTTACCACCTAGTACACTGACTCGGGATTTAATGGACAATTCTTAAATGAATGACCCTCTCCACAGTACACACAGGAAACTACTTCAAACGGACTTGGTGGTTGAGCTGCAAAACTATTAGCACTATTAGTGGTAAAATATTTTAACATAGATGAAATAGATGATACCTGAGCTGGAAGTGATGGCGTCAACTTCATGAACTCCGACTACACAACTTCCTAAAGCTGTTCGATTTGTTGGCCATTGATTGTTAGTACCCGTGATCCTCTCAATGATCTCATAAGCCTCATTATAAGACTTAGACAAAGTTGCACCATTCGCATAAGCATATACCATCAATCTTGTATGTGCATTGAGGCCATTATAGAATGTTTCCAACTGTATACAATGAGGAATCCCATGATGAGGACACTCCCTAAGTAACTCCTTGAATCGCTCCCAAGCCTCATACAAAGACTCGTCATCTAATTGTTGGAAAGTTGTGATCTCATTCCTCAACTTAGTGTTCTTACTAGGCAGGAAATACTTAACCAAAAATCTCTCTACTAATTCTTGCCATGTAGATATAGAACTTGGTGACAATGAATTGAACCATGCTCTTGCTCGATCTTGCAACGAGTACGGAAACAACTTCAACCTTAGTGCGTTTTCAGTCACACCAGCTATCTTGAATGAATCTCTCACCTCCATAAACAATCGCAGGTGGAGATGTGGATCTTCTGTGGGCATACCACTGAATTGGCCCATCGTTTGGAGCATTTGAAACATCACTAATTTCAATTCAAATTGGGTTGCCTCAATAATTGGCTTTCTAATTATTGGATTTAACTCACTAAAAAGTGGCACAACATATTGTGTGATGCATCGATCCCTATCATTGGAATGAGAATGGGATTTCATACATGATCAGCTTCATTACCTTGGTCTTGATTCTGATTTCCAAGGTCCATCTCATTTTGTCTTTAAACTATTCGTTCACGTCTTCTTTGTCTGAAAGTTCACTCAATTTCAGGGTCTACTAGAAGTCAATAATCCGATCCATGCTCATAAACACCTCAAAAGAAAATCACAAAATTAAAAAGAATAAGTTAGTAATGTTAGGAATAAACCAAATTGAAAATAAATAATTTCACAAAAAATGACTAAGGCAATAGTCAACAATCCCCGGCAATGGCTCCAAAAACTTGTAATGCTGGGTTTTGTGCAAGTGTGCACAGTGTTATCAAGTAATAAATATCGAGTTATCGTATCCATAGGGATTGTATTTGTGCTAAGTTACTTAATTACAAAATTATATTAACAACTTGGTAAATAAAAACACAATTTGATTTGGGAGTGTTGACTAAAATTATGTAAAATTAATCTCAATGCAATGATCCCTAATATGATTTATCCTAAATATGCAACTATATGAATGAAATAGATTTTAGTAGAATTGAACACAATTCGCAACAATTATACCATAAATAAGCCAGGACAATTACTTTAATTAAACTCAATTTATCATCAAGATGCTCAATAATATTCGTAAAAACATTCCATGACAACTCGATCTTTCATGAGTTTGGAAACCACATGAAGTCCTTTCAGAATCCTTTAATTAGTAAATACGCATTTTACTGATCCTTATTTACTAAGGGTTTCTTAGCATTCGTGTGAGCTAATTGGGACGTGTCAGGTTTGAAATAGTTTAATCACACAAATCTAAAAACTATGTTGATAACAATGCTTGGTCAGAGTTGTTATGCAACCTACAATTTAATCGGGTCAAGATCTAAATTAAGCATGCACATTTCAATTATGTATCCATTAGCTGTTGTCTGGTTAGGATCGCTCAGCTAATTCAGGTGCATTTCAATCACGTATGAATGAAATACAAACTTGATTTTAATTGAAAACATGATCGATTAAGGCACAAACATTATAAGTATGAATTTAATAAATATTATTTAATCAAAGAAATCATCCTAGCTTAAATAAAATTAAGCTACCATTGTTGTAAACAAGAACAAAGAGCACATAGCAAACATTTTTAGATTAAATTAAAGAAAAGAAAGATTAAACCCAATTGAAAGTGGCTGTCACCCAAGACTCTAAATGATAAGGGCTCCTTCGTTCCTTCGCTTTACTCCTATGCTGATGGCTCTACAAGGTGGCCGACCCTTAAGAGGCTCAAAATGCTAAAATCTTTATGAAAAGATGATGATAGGGATGGGAAGATGGAGAATTGATAGATGAGAGGAAAATGAGAATGAGATATGATGAAATGATGAGGGATGATTGGAAAAGTGAGAAATGAGGTCTCATTTATAGGGGAGGCAAGGGAGGCTAGTTTACTAAAAATAGGGTTTTTCATCTTTTGAAGCATCTCTTATAGGTGGCTAGCCATAACTTGAGGGAATGAAGCTAATTGCTGCTTGATTTGTGGTCAATTTGAGTGCCACAACAACTCAGGACTGAGACTTTGACAAGTGCAAATCTTCAAGTAAATCTCTGATTTCTTCAACTCTTTAAGGACCTTGTGCAATTAAACCAAAAAATGGTTTATGCATGTGCAGCCAAAATTTAGGTTGACTTGGTCCCAATTTGGATGGTTTTGTAACCAGATAAAGCTTTCAGACCTGTCCAAAATAAGTCAGTAAATTAGAGGACCAAAAAATAAAATTTAACCAATTTAATTAATTAATTAATTAATTAAAACCCAATTTTATTAATGAAATATTTTTTAAATAAATTATTAAATATAATCTTATATTTTATTATTTAATTTAATCATGCATGGCTCATAAAAATATAATAAGCTCAAATAAATATAAAATAAGCCATTTTATGCATAAAAACTATATAATAAAGCTTAAAATCACATTTTAATAATTTCTATGCCCTAATTTCATATTTTCACATATTTCATTGATTTATTAAATAATTACTTGGTTTTAATAACAAATTGAAATAAAAAGGTGATGATTTACATAGGAAAAACCTATATATTTTTTGGTTTACACTCATTCATCTCCAGTAGCCAGTTATTGCTAGCATTAATCCAATCCATGTTCAATTTCTTAATCGCCCAAAATGTCTTATGTTCAAGTAAGCAAATGGCAAGGCTTCCCATATACGAGCTTGGAAGGTGACATTCCCAATGGTGTCTTGAATGTAGTACAATGTGTCTACAAAGCTTAATCCAATCTGGATAACCAATCTTTGCGATTGGGATTGACAACTTTCTCGAAAGTCTACTTAATTTCTCTACTTGAGACCTCAACTTGTCCATTTGTCTAGGTGTAACACCTCAAACCCGACCCAAACGTTCTGGCCAAACCCGGCGATGTCATATTGAATGGAATATTTCCAAACGACCTTGCTCAATTAAAAACGTGTTCGGTAGAAAATTTATTTGATTAAAACTTGAGCTTGTGATTTAGAAACTCAAAATACATGTTAAGCCATAATGAAAGCCCATTTTTAAGTAAAAATACCCATATGATAAAGTTATTTAAAAACCACGTTTAATTTGAGAAATTTATCTAAGTTTAGAAACTAGGCAGTTGAAGCATTAATAAACCCAAAAAATAGTCACATCAGAAACACAAGGCCTTATTACATCAATTGAAAATAAAGTAATAAAACTAAAGTAATTAAAAGAAATAATTCAAAACTATTTAAAATTCTTATGTAGCTTGCAGTGTGGCCATCTCCGAGTCCTCTCCCACGTCGAGCCGCCTACTGAGGTTCACTTGAAACATTAAATTTAAGGATGTGAGTTTTGCAACTCAGTGTGTACGACCCCTGGCAATCAAATTAATTCAATATACACATATCACATTGGGCCTAAGCCCTAACAATATCGGTGGTCTGGGCCTTAGCCCACATTGACCTCATATCATATCACAATCACATGAATGCAATGCTCCCACCCCAAATCCAACCCTACACTCCAATTCCCTTCCAGCCCTACACTCCTGTAGGATATAAATATCAACCCACCCATCCCTACACTCCAAAGGTAGCACCAACAGTAACACTACTCAAACGTTGCAGCAAGGTTGCTATTCATATAATGGGCTTAAAGCCACCGGTGGATCCACGGTCGTCAAGCGACTATGCGATCCTCATATCTTCCTCCGTTCAATTAAACCCACCCAAATGCAACATACATTTCATGAATGCACATACAAGTTTTTCCACACATTAAACATTTTGGAGTATTTCAGTCATTTCATTACCCAGGGGTATTTTGGTAATTTCTACCTTACAAGGGTGTTTCAGTACTTCTACCCTACGAGGGTGTTTTAGTAGTTCTACCCTACAGGGCATTTTAGTAATTCTACCTTAGAGGGTATTTTCGTAATTCTACCCTAGAGGGGTATTTTTGTCATTTCCTAAAGGTACATATTTTAATTAGGGATTTTGGCCCATCAACAAGTCCTTGCGACTAAAGTGAATGGACACTATGCACCAGGTAGGATTCAAGAGAAGAGGAGGTGGGTCGCTCAGACCGCTTAAGTACCAAGCTCTTCTTAGATCCAATCCTAGACAAGCACACATCCATTGCCACACCTTAGTCTAGCGACATGTCCACGAACATGTTTAATTATTTAATTAAGTCTTATGTAAAATTTGAGAGATCAGAACTAGGCCCATAGTCCATTAAAAACCCTAGCATGCATTTCTACATTCCTTTAAGGCCCACCAAACCTAATCATGCTCATAAACCAATTAAGCCCCAAACATACTTATGTAGCCCATTAGGCCCAATCATAATCCAATCACGCAATCATACATATCCACCCATCATAAAATTTCACATCACAACTTTCCCAATTTGGGCCCACAAATTCGGCAGGCCTATTTAGGATTCGGGGTTTCAGGTTTTGTCAATTTGTCGTATGTGTAGTGTATGTATACACCTGATTGACGACTGGTACTACACTATCCTTAGCCTCGACCTATAACCAAAACCACTTTGCAATCAATTCTATACCTTAAACTACAACTTTATCAAATCCCGAAGCCTTATCGTAACCTTACCGTGTGCCACATGTTTTAATAGCCTCTCCTTCGCTATTATTCCCGAATATTCCTAGATCTACATCAATACACATATACTATTAACATCAAGTGACTCGTATTCCACATGAGTCATCCCTATAAACCACACATATATTTGGCCACCTATGAAACCGAAATTGAGAGTGAAAATACTTACCACTCGCTAGGAATCCTTACATCGCTTGAAATCTCTGAACCTTTCCCCCTTGTTAATACAGGGTTAATGACATAACAAGATTAGACAGCCTTCGACTTTAATCAAAATGTATCAAATGGTAGTTAACTAAGTACTTACCGAAACTCGCCTCCAATCTTGCAGCCTAGATATCTACTGAGTGTGCAATCGTCTTTTAAACACTTGATTGAGGGTAGTAAATAGCAAAATAAAATTGTAATGGAGAAGAAAATATTTGGCCAAAAATATATGTCAAAATAAAGAAACATTGTAGAAGACAAGAGGTTGGGTTCAGCCTTAGAGGGTTTAAAAAAAAAACAAGAAAAGATAAATAGAAAGGGAGATATAATAATCACGGATGGAGGTTAGAAGACTAAAACTCATATTATCAAAATTTAGTTCAAAAAAAATAAAACTTGACAAAACTGAAGACTAAGGAGCAAATTCACGTAAACATTTTTCTCATCAAAGTGGCCGTATATATATATTTTCCACTTATCAAATTCCAAATTGGCACCAATTCTTAACCAAGCTAAATTCCTTTATTTCCTTAAATTTTATCTCCATCATATCACACCAATCCTTATCTTAGAACCTTGATTTAAGCAATCCACAGAATTTGATTTACATTCAAATTCCTCTCCACCGAACAGCAGCTGTGTCAGACCCTTGGTGTTTTCGGTCCAACACCAGTTCCTCCTTGCGAGCAGAAAAAATAATTCTTCCCATTTGCGCATGCGGCCTCTCGAACTCAAGACCTCGCTGCAATCTGCGCCTTACCTCAAGCTGCTAGCCACTGCAACATAGCTCTTCTTATACCATAATACGGCCACAATTAAATATAACACCTATCTGCAGAAGCCGCGCTTACTTAAAAATAAAAATCTAGAATTTCGCCTGTCTAGAGGTTCGAACTTGAGCCCCTTCAGCACTCCTGGCACACTACTACCACTATGACCCAGACGCTCTTGTATCATGTTCCATCTCCAATTATTTTTAAGGCTTAATAACCCGCAACCTAATTTTTTAGAAAAGCAAGACAACTTGCACAAGCGAGGTCTCAAACCCAGGCTCCCTTCTATGCTCCTAGCGCCTTTGCCACCAGGCCAGGCGCACCACTTATGTCATCTTTTCCCAGGCTTTATTAATAAGCTTTCCAACAGCTTTCAAGTTTGTTTTATAAAAAACCAACACTTTGTGCACGCTGGGACTCGAACCTCAGCTTCACTTCCTACTTCTTAACGCTTCTAGCCACTGGGCCACGTGCTTCCTTTGAGTCCAATTTTAACCTAATTTATTTATAAGGTCTGCTGCCAGAGTCTCCCTATGGAGGCAAAAATTAAAATTTTTGCTAGAAACCTGGATCGAGCACAAGACTTTTCCCACACTACCAATCCTTTCTAATTCACTTAAATATTAAACTAAACGTGAAATTTTAAAATTTTCACACGCATCTAAATTATTTAAGCCACCTCCTAACCATTCCCAAACTCAAGGCCCAATACTTATAGGCCTAATATTTAGGGTGTTACACTAGGGATGATTTGCTTTGACAATTTTATGTTTAACCTCATATCTATTCAAGGTAGTAGCAACTAACTTGTAGTCACAATGAGAACCTTCATCACTAATCAAAGCTCAAGGATCACCAAACCTAGTAAAATATTCTTATACAAGAACTTTAATACCAACTTGGCATCATTTGCAGGGAGAGCAACAGCTACAACCCACTTGGAGATGTAATCTATAGCTACAAGGATGTATATATTGGCCCAAGAAGCTAAAAATGGATTCATAGAGTTAATTCCCCACACATCAAACAATTCAACTTCGAGAATATTTTGCAAGAGAATTTTATACCTCTTTGATAAGTTCCTAGTTTGTTAACAACGATCGCAAGCATGGCAAAATTCATGTGCATCTTTAAACATGCTTGGCAAATAAAAGCCAAATTGGAGAACTTTTACAGTAGTTTGCATTCCTCAAAAATGTTCTTTATATGATGCTGGATGAAAGTGGTGTAAAATGTTTTGAATCTTGTCATCTGGAACACACCTCTAAATTATTTGATCTGAACAATGTTTGAATAAAAATGACTCCTCCCAGTAATATTAATTGACATCATGGAGAAATTCCTTTTGTCTTTGACTGTTGAGCTCAGGTGGTAGCAATCCACTTATTAAGAAATTGACAATATCGAAATACCATTGTATGGCAAGCAACAGTTACTCATTAGGAAAATCCTCTTTAATGAGTTGAATATTGTTCTCTTCATTTCCTACTTCAAATCTCAACAAGTGATCAAACACTTATTTCTTTATGCCTTTCCTATCTAAAATTTCAAGATCAAATTCTTGTAGCAGCAATATCCACTGAATTAATCTTGGCCTGGCGTCTTTCTTGGTCACTAAATACTTAATTATAGAATGATATGTATAAGCTGTAATTTTTGTGATAACTAAATAGGATCTAAATTTGTCAAATACAAATACCGTGACCAATAGTTCTTTCTCAATATTAGTATAGTTCAACTACGTTTCTGTCAATGTCATATAGCATTCACGTTAAAAACCTATAATAGCCCGTTATTAGTTAAATCAGAATTGATGTTTTAGAACCACAAATCCAAGGTCTAAAAATTATTTTAATATTATTTTATATGTTTGCAGCATGATAGCATGTATGTGTGAAAGTTTCGTGATTTAATTTTATCGTTCGGATGTCTAATTTGATAAAAGGACTAAATTGCATAAGATGCAAAATTGATGTTCTCATTGATTAAAGTGCTTATTGGCTATGAATTATTAAATTGGAAGTATTTATGGTGACATTATACCATTCTTAAGGTTAATGGACATTAATGTACTTATAATATGTGAATTTTATTGTTTATACTAAAGGTTATATAAGTAAATTGTTAAATAAAGGCTAATAAATAAAAAAAAAAGTTAAATTTTATGTTATCTTCTTCATTAAAACCAATTGAAGAAAAGAAATAAGGGTTTGTGAAAGCTTCCAAAGGTTAGGCCACATGCAAGCTTAATTGTAAGTTTATTTTGACTCAGTTTTTGATGACATCTATGCTTTTGTGATCGTTGCAACTAGTACTAGCTAGCCCAAGGACTATTTTACAAAACTGTGAAATGTTTTAAAGATGCCATTGATGAATACATGAGTTCTTTGATGATTTATGATGAATTATGAAACCTTGTTGATAGATTTACTTGTTTTGTTAAGTGATTTTGGGTTAAAATGCAAAATAGGGATTAAACTGTAAAAAGATGAAAATGTGTGGTTAAATGTGTGAACAATTGAGAAATATGGTCTGCTAGGGGTGTGATAAATATTCGACTATTATGGGTTTAAATGAATTGTGTGAATTTGTGATTTTGTGAAATAATGACTAAATTGATAAAATGTGAACTTTTAGGGCTAATGTATAAAATAGCTCAATTCTGAATTTTAGACTGAATTGAATAAATAAGTAATTGAATGAGCTAAATTTGATTACATATAGATCAAGAAAGGAAGAATTTGGAATTAGATCGGGGGAAAAGAAAGGTTATCGAGTACTTAACGCATTTCGTCGTTTTCATAACCGAGGTAATTTTGTATGCTAATAAATGTTGTTAAATTTTGTTATAAATTCACTATTAATGTTGAATTGATTTATAATGCTGGTTAGATATGAGTACAAGCATAATCGACAGAGTTACGATAGTCGAAAGCCCTATACAAACCTTAAGAATAGTTTAGGATGCAAATGTCATGACATTAGGGTTACTGAAATTACCTGTAAGACCATATCTGGGATATGGCATCTATATGAGATTTCTTGTAATGCCATAGCTGGGCTGGCATCGATATGAGATTACATGTAAGACCATATCTGGGATATGGCATTGTTACTATGTATACGAGATTCCCGACTATCCAAATGTATTCCGAATGGTTCAACAGGCTTAAATGAGACGAGGATAAAAGTAAGAATGATATAAGTGTCAAAGGTACATACTGAACATATATGAGAATTGAAATGAGGTAAGTTGCGAAATTCATGTGCAACCATACTATAAACATGA
This sequence comes from Gossypium stocksii, assembly GCA_020496765.1. Lineage (NCBI taxonomy): Eukaryota > Viridiplantae > Streptophyta > Magnoliopsida > Malvales > Malvaceae > Gossypium > Gossypium stocksii. The sequence goes on from CM035627.1 coordinate 34,505,202, forward strand.
GAAAAGTTTGTACTTGATATGTGATATGCAATATATTATCCTTATTTAGTTGAACTACATTTATTTGAGGAGTGAAGTTTATTATCATACGAACTTACTAAGCTGCAAAGCATACTTTGTTTTATTTTCCTATGTTTTATAGTGTATCAAAGCTAGCTTGAATTCGGGGATCTTCAAGGACATCATCGCAATATCAGACATCTATTTTGGTGCTTTTGAATTTGTATATTTGGTATATGGCATGTATAGGCTTGAGTCATTTTGATAAATGTTTTAGTAATGTGCTTGGCCTTATGAAATGGCTTGATAATGTTGCAAAGTTTGGTGTATATATTGCATTGTGAAATGGTATGTTTTGGTATGGTTGTGGTTATGGTATTATGATTGTTCTGATGGTTAGTTGATTGGTGGTGTATAAATGCTTAACAAATGCCTTGTTGTGGCATGATTTTAGATGTTGAATTGGTTGTCTATATGGTAAGTTATATATATGTGAATTATGGCTAATGCACCATATTGTTTTGATATTTTTTTGGCATGTATTTGGCTAAGTAAATGGTAATGAATTGGGTTTTGGAATGGATGGATTTATAATGGTATGATTTGTGCTTTTGGTTGATGATTTTTTACTGCCTATTTGTGTATGAAAATGGTACCATTTTCCCTTGTGTAGGTATGCTTGACTTGAGTGGCAAAATGGCCTTGTAAATGGTCTATTTTTGTCCATACAGGTAGAGACACGGGCGTGTGTCTCAGCCGTGTATGACACACGGTCATAGTACATAGCCGTGTGTCCTCTGGTGTTGACATTAAATGTAAGTAAGTATGTACCACATGGCCTCACACATGGGCATGTGACTGGTCATGTGGCATAAGTTAGTATACCCTACAGGTTTGGCACGACCTACCACACGGTCTGGCACATGGGCATGTGTTGCCATTTTGAATAGGCACATGGCTTGACACATGGGCTTGTGGTCGACCATGTGACCTAAGTAAGAGTGTTAAACAGGGTAAGACACGGTCTAGGACACGGCCATGTGATCCCACTTTAAATGTCCTCACGGTCTGTGACACGGGCGTGTCTGGTGGCCTTGTGAAACACACGGCCTGTTCACATGGGTGTGATTCCCTTATTTTCATGAAAATTTTTTAAGTTTTCTGAAATTGTTCTGAGTTATTAGTTTAGTCTCGAACCACTTCTAAAGCATATTTAAGGCCTCATAGGCCCTTATAAGCGAAAATGTGAACGTATTTCATTGAGGAATGCTTATGTATGCAATTGTATGAAAAATGAAAGTATGTTTCAGTTATAAGTTTAGTAATGCCTCGTAACCCTATTCCAGTGACGAATACAGGTGACGGGTGTTACATTTTATTTGTATCATAGCTATGGTTTAGTCGATTCTAGGACTAATGTAGCGTGTATAAGAGTCTAGCTATACATGCCAAACATAACCTGTGATAGTATGAATACTCCTGATAGTTTAAAATGTGTTTTCGTATAGTAAATGGATCCCAATTGAGCTGTAGTTGATGATGTAGAAAGTAATGCACTAGCTTCGATTCATGGAGTTGTACAGTCTGAATCGAGGCCCGTTACGGGTAGTCAGGAAGAAGAGGCTAAACAAGTCTTCTTCCAAATGATGAATGAGTGGTTCACGAAGTTCTTTTGAACGAATCCAGCTGCTCAACAACCTCCACCCCGCCTATACTGTAACACCCCTTACCCGTGTTCAACGCCGGAATAGGGTACGAGGCATTATTGGACTTATCAAACGAATAAATATACAAATTCAAGATATAAATTTTCCATCCAAATTCAAACCACTCACATTCAATCACAACATCCCTAAAACGAGCCTACGAGGCCCAAAACATAAATTACACGTGATTTGGCACTAAACTAATAATGTTATAATTTTTTCAAAAAGTTAGAAAATTTCTACTACATAGGGGTCACACGCCCGTGTGGTTATGGGACACACCTGTCTGGGTAGGCCGGGTGGTCACACATGCCGATGTTCCTAACCATGTAACTCTCTGTTTATGATGTCATCAACATTTAAAGGTCACACAGCCAAGTCACAAGCCTGTGTGTAACGCCCCAATTTTTTGGGTTTTTGAATTTTTGCATGAATTTATTTCTACATGGCTGGATGTGCTATATTTATATGTTGGGTGTATTTAGTGGACTTTTAGAAGGCCTAAGTTTAGGATTAAAGTCTGGTAAAATTTTAATTTTTGGTCTGAGGTGGTAGTGGATTGGAGCTAAGTGGGCTTTGAAGTTAAAGTTAGGGTTTAAGACACAACAAAACATGTGGTAAAGTGGCAAGGTAGCGCCACTTAGAGCTCAAAGGTGGTCTGACATGGCTTGAGAGGGAGCTGAGGTTCGAATCCACTGGTAAGCAAGTATTTGTTTTATTTTATTGCTTGTGCATCGTAAGAGGAGCACTCCAAGTGAAACTCTGAAGGAAGGAGTTTGAAGTGCTCATGAAATTAGGTTGATGAGTGATAAGGGGAGTTTATCAAGGAGAAAATTTAGGAATTTTGAAATAGGAGAAAGAGTTGGCCAAATAGGGGACTTTGGAATTGCAAGTTTGGTTAGGGACCTTAGGTATTTGCATTTTCGACATTTGTTGAATATGTGTGCCGATTTCCTTTGGTTGCTTTTCCTTCGGGATTTGTTTTGGTCATGCCTTAGTTCCAAGTAGGTAAAGTAAGAGTGTGCATTCAGGTGATTTTCTTTCTTTTCTTTTCTCTTCTCTATTCTTCCATCAAAAGCCGAAAGCCCTAGACCCCAAAGTTCCTTTGCCGATTTCTTTCTCTTGGTCGAATCCTCACCTTTCCTCTAAAAAGCCAAACCTACTCTCTTCTTCCTTCTATTCTTTCCTTTCTTCTTCTTCTTCTCCTTTTCTCCATTGATTGGATTAACATTTCTCAAAGCCTTTCTAGCCGATTGCTCTCAAAAGTCAAAACCCGAACCATTTGCTAGTCGATTTCTTCTTTGGACGAACCTTTCTTCCCTCTGTTGACCATCCCCTCTCCTTTCATAGACTTTTCTTTTTCTTTCACCTTTTTCCTTCACAACTGAAACCTCTATACTCTCTAGTGTTTTCGAAAGCCAAATCTCATAGATTACTTCTCTTCTTGCGTTCTAACTAGATCTATAATAGATCTAGACCAGGCTAGTGTTTGGAGACTCTCTTCTGTCAAGACAAGTAGGTGAACCTTTGGGTAAGTGGTCTTCTTTCTTAATCTATTCTTTCTGGTGATTGGTAAAGAGCCAAAATCCCTACCCTTAATACACTAATCAGCCTTTATCTTTCTCTGGTAACCGATTCAAGTTTTGGTAAAGAGTCAAAATCCCTACCCTTAACACACTAATCAGCCTTTATCTTTCTCTGGTAACCGATTCAAGTTTTATTTTTTTGTCTGCTTGTGTTCATAGACGATCATAAGGATTGATCTCGTGAAAGGCGTTCGTAGGCAAAGGTAAGGGATGGTGATATGGTAGTAGTTGTCGAATATGTAAGTCAATGTGGTGTTAATTTTTGATTGAGTTATGGTTTAACATGTGATTAATTGCTTTAGGATATTCGTTCGTGAGAGCGTCTGACGTTAATCATAATTAGGTGTGTAATTGACACCCTCTAGTAGAATAGATCGGCAAAAGCCGAAAAGCCAAAATGCCGAAAAGTCGGCATTTCGAGTGCTTACGACCGTGCAAGCGCTCGTGGGTCGATACGAAACTGTGGAATTGGCAATAACAAATGGTAAGGCTGTTGTGTGCGTTTTTGTGCACTTGGGTGGTTTTGGGCCTCCATGGGCCAAAATTAGGCCTAACGGGCTTTCGGGCCCATATGGGTGAAATTATGCGGTAAGCATTCTCTGGTAAATTGGATATGAATTCTGTTCAAATATGTGCAAAATTGAGACTTAGCGGGCCACAGTAGCTTGTGGGCTCCGTCGGGCCCATTAGGGGTTTGAGGCCCGATGGCATTGTATAAATGAAATGGGTTATATAAGTCGCTCAGGTGACGTTAGATCTATTAGTAGACTGTAATAAGCATAAAACCCTAAAACCTAGCAAAATTATCAAAATACCCCTAAAGGGTGAAAATTAGTGTTTTAGCCCTAGATGCTAAATGACAATTTTACACTTAGAAAAAAAGTTAATTGATTTGCATGATTACTGTTTCTGATATTCTATACGCCATGTCATATTATACTTTGATTTGCATGGGGTTGGGCTATTGTTATGGAGGAAGTGCTAAAAGTGGCAATAACACCTAATCTCCTTAGAGGCTTTGCCTCGTATTACTGTTCTAATGGCTTGGCCACGATATCTGTATTAGTAGCTCTGCTACGACTGTGGTCTGTAAGGCTGGGTGGGTTGAGTTATTCCCCACACGGTGTGTAGGGCTAGTACGGGTGGTGTGTAGGGCTGGATTGGGCGTGGGTTTTGCATTCATGCATGTATATATACTGATCTATTTCTGTAATGGGCCCAAGGCCCACACTATTTCGTGATAGGGCTAAGGCCCAGTTTAATCTGTATTTGAATAGGGCTTCGGCCCAAACCAAGCTTAGACTGGTCTATAACGCTGGTTGGGTTTCCTTACACACTGAGTTCTCACCCCTTTTCTTTTCTATTCATGCAGGTGACCCCCAACTATAGAGGACTTTGAGCTGCGAGGGATTTGGAGTGGCCTCGTGAACTACTTTCTCGTTTATAGTTATCTAAGTTTTCTTTATTAATGCTTTTATTTTAATTTGGGTTTTAAGTTGTAATAAGGCCGCTTGAAGTATTTTGTTTTTGGGTTTTTCATTTATTATTATTTTCTTTGTGGTAGACTAGTTCACGTGACCTTTTCAAATCTAAGCAAACATTTTCAAAACATACAACAAGTGACAAATGGATTACTTAACAACAATAACACAATAACAAGATTTGCTAAAAAGTGAATTTTTAATTAGTAGTAGCAACGGTTTCTAAAACTGAAAATAACTCTTAATTACAAGCTATTGAACACGGTTTCACTATTAAAGACCTAACATTTTATTAAAAGAAGATCAAGGTTTTGAAAAGTATCCATGTAACACACTAGATTTGGCCATAACGTCTGGGCCGGGTTTGGGGTGTTACATTTAGTGGTATTAGAGCCCGGTTACAGCTACTTGGCTATGGAACGATTCCAAATGTCTGCTTAAAATTTAAATTAATGCCCAATTTTTTATTTTGAAAGTTCAATTTTGGAAATTCCCTTAAGAAATTCTTTTAAAATTGACTTTCTTCTCAAAAATGTTTTCATTTTACTAAAAACCTAGGGTTTTTTGGAAACAAAGTTATTCTAAGTATTTAGCATTAACAAAACTTGGTTTTCTAAATTTGGTTCGTAAAGAGTGGCACGCCAAATGTCCGGCACCAAGTCTGTAAGTACCCTTGGTTTTACTGTATTTGATTAAGATATTGTGCTACTGAGAAATTACTATAGATAGTACTAAGACCCTACTGAGACTCTGTAGTTAGGGTGACACTAAGACTGTAGAAGATTGAGACAATAGGAAAACTGAAAACTTTAGAAGACTGAGGCTGTAGCTAGGCTACGATTCTTTGAAAACAAAACTCTTAAATAATATCTCAGCATAAAATATTTGTAATAAATACTGAAATATTGAACTAATTCATAAAATTTGTAATCAGATAATATGATATGAGTACGAGGGCAGCACGTAGAAGAGGCCGTGGTCGTGGCCGAGGAAGTACGCAAGCTGGGTTTTCATCTTTGGGACATATGCCAGCTGAGAAGGCACGAACGCCACCTGCAACTAAGACTAGGTCATATGAACGGGTTGCGGGGGACGATGCTTTGTCCCAAGCAATGTTGCAGGGTTTGGAAAGGGTTACTAGGGCGGGCACGGGAATGGTGATTCTCGATTTGATTTCTAAACGACTCCGGGCTAATAAAGTGGAGATTTTCAGGGGTGTATCTGGTGTAGCCCCGAATTTGGCCGAATATTGGTTGGAGGCCACGGAGCGGATCATGGATGACTTAGACTGCTCAGTGGAGCAGAAGCTAAAAGGAGCAGCATCTTTGCTGCGTGACGAGGCCTACCAGTGGTGGATCACTGTGAGAGATGGTACCCCAGCTGAGCGAGTGACTTGGAAGTTATTTAAGACGGCCTTCAAAGGGAAGTACATCGGGGCGAGCTATGTGGACACTCGAAGGAAGGAATTCCTAAACCTGACTCAGGGAAATAATACTGTCGCGGAGTATTAGGCTGAGTTCTTAGGTTAAGTTCGTATGCTGGGGGTATAGTTGCTACAGAGTATAAATGTAGCGTGCAATTCGAGGATGGCCTCAGAGATGAGTTAAGGGTGTTGATTACTCTGCAAAGGGAGTGTGACTTGCTGCTTTAGTGGAGAAAGCTAAGATTGCCGAGGAGGTGAAGTGCACAGAGTGGCAGAACTGTAAAAAAGATTGAAACTGATTCATGAGGGAATCAGGACCCTCGAGTGCTGCGGGTAGGACTGTTAAAAGGGCTATAGTGGACGAGCTGGTTTGAGCAGTTCCGATGAATGTGGTTAGACCACAGGCTTGTTGTGATTGTGGAAAGGTACATCTTGGTGAATGTTGGAAGTGTACTGGAGCATGTTTCCAGCGTGGGTCCAAGGATCATAGAGTTAAGGATTGTCCTCAGAGGCCGGCACAGATGCAAGCTGCTGAACCGAGGATTGCTCAGTTGGTGAAAGGTGGGCCACAACCTCCGAGAGGCCATGGTTAAGCTAGGGGCTGAAATGGAAATAGACGTAGACGTGGAGCACCAGGCAGGGGTGCTGGAAATGCTGAGGCTCGTCAACCGGTGTTGGTCTATGCTGCTCATCTCCGAGAGGAAGGTGAAGCATCTAACGTCATAACTGGTACGTTTTTAATTTATAGCACACCATACACTGCCTTGATTGACATAGGATCTACCTATTTGTATGTTGCTTGTGATGTGTCTGGGTCATTGGGTGTGCAATCTGAGAAAACTATGAGTGGGGCATCTATGATAAGTCCACTGGGTCACTCGGTTAGGGTAGACAAACTCTTTAGATAGGTACCTTTAGAAAGACAATGTAGGATTTTCTCTGCAGACTTGATGGAGCTGTCCTTTGAAGAGTTTGATCTCATCTTGGGAATAGACTGGCTTGCTAAGCATAGGGCAACTTTGGATTGCACTGCTAAGCGGATGATGTTAAAGACTGCCAAGGATGAGGAAGTAGCTGTAATAGGGGAGCGAAGAGATTACTTGCCCAATGTTATCTCGGTTTTGAGAGCTGAAAAGCTGATTCACAAAGGTTGCGTGGCATTTTTGGTGTATGTGAGTCAGCTTGATTCTGAGGGTTTGACCGTAGGAGAAGTTAGAACAGTCAAGGAATTTCAGGATGTTTTTTCGAATGAGCTCCCAGGGTTGCCTCCGAATCGTGAAGTCAAATTTGGAATCGACTTGTTGCCTGGAACAGCTCCAGTGTCCATCGCTCCTTATATGATGGCACCGAAGGAATTAGTGGAGTTGAAAGCTCAAATTCAAGAACTTCTGGATCGGGGTTTTATTAGACCATGTGTGTCTCCATGGGGAGCACCGATACTGTTCGTGAAGAAGAAGGATAGGGCGATGCGTATGTGCATCGATTATTGTCAGTTAAACAAACTGAAGATTAAGAACAAGTACCCTCTGCCAAGGATCGATGACCTGTTTGACCAACTAAGAGGAGCTTCGGTATTTTCCAAAATTGATCTTCGATCTGGATATCATCAGTTAAGGGTCAAAGAGGTGGATATTCATAAGACAGCATTCAGGACTCGGTATGGTCATTACGAGTTTTTGTTAATACCGTTTGGATTGATGAACGCACTAGCGGTCTTTATGGATCTGATGAATCGGGTATTCCAACCTTACTTAGACCAATTTGTTGTCGTCTTCATAGACGATATTCTGGTGTATTCGAAGACGGAGGAGGATCATGATGGGCACCTTCGGATTGTTTTGCAACTGTTGAGGGAGAAGCAACTGTATGCAAAATTCAACAAGTGTGAATTTTGGTTGTGAGAAGTGACATTTTTAGGTCACGTTGTTTCTGCTGAGGGGATTAGGGTGGATCCTCAGAAAATTAAAGTAGTTCTACAATGGAAGCCACCAAGATCTGTGTTAGAAATTTAGAGTTTTCTGGGTTTGGCAGGGTACTACAGGAGATTTGTGGAAGGATTTTCTTTGGTTGCGGCACCATTGACGAAAATTTTGAGAAAGGAGTACCGTTTGTCTAGACTGAGAAACAACAAGAGGCTTTTGAGAAGTTGAAGAAAGTTTTGACTGAGGCGCCTATATGGATTCAGCCAGAGTCTGGGAAGGATTTCACTGTGTATAGTGATGCATCGCATGTTGGTTTGGGCTATATACTGATGCAAGAGAGTAAAGTGGTTGCTTATGCACTGCAACAGCTTAAGCCTCACGAAGCAAACTACCCTACACATGATCTAGAGTTGGCGGTAGTGATTTTTACGTTAAAGATCTGAAGACACTATTTATATGGAGAAAAGTGTATTATATACATGGACCATAAGAGTCTCAAGTATTTGTTGACTCAAAAGGAGTTGAACCTTAGGCAACGAAGATGGATAGAGTTGCTTAAGGACTACGATTGTTCTATTGAGTAACACCCAGGCAAAGCTAATGTGGTAGCTGATGCACTGAGTCGAAGAGCTATAACTGAGCTTAAGGTGATGTTTGCTCGTCTTAGTCTGTATAACGATAGAAGCTTGCTGGCTGAACTGCAAGTAAGACCGACCTGGATAGAGCAAGTTAAACAGAAGCAATTAGAGGATGAGTCACTGGTTCCTCGATTGCAACAAGTTAAGAGTGGGGAGACTTCTGATTTTGGATTGAATAGTGAAGGAGTTCTGTGTTTTCGAGGAAGAGTTTGTATTCCAAGGGACTCCGACTTGAGACAGTCAATTCTGAGAAAGGCTGATGGCGGTCTTTGTGTCATGCATCCTAGAGGGAATAAGTTGAATCAGGATCTACGAGTATTGTATTGGTGGCCTGGACTTAAGCGGGAAGTAACGAAACTTGTGGGTAAGTGTCTAACATGCCAGTAGGTGAAAGCTGAGCATCAACTGCCATCTAGACTTCTGCAAGCGGTGAAGATTCCACTTTGGAAGTGGGAAAGGGTAACCATGGACTTTGTGAGTGGACTACCCTTGACGCCTACCAAGAAAGACTCAGTTTGGGTAATTGTTGATAGGCTAACCAAATTTGCTCATTTCATACCCGTCCGAACCGACTACTCGCTTCACAAACTGGCCAAGTTGTTTGTGGCAGAGATAGTGCGACTTCATGGAGTGCCAGTTTTGATTATTTCTGATCGGGACCCTAGGTTTACATCCCAATTCTGGTGGAAGTTGCATGAGGTGTTGGGTACGCGGTTAGATTTCAGCACTGTTTTCACCCTCAGATGGATAGACAGTCGGAAAGGGTGATTCAACTTCTGGAAGACATGTTGAGAGGATGTGTCATTGAGTTTCGGGGTAGCTGGGAAGATTACTTGTCGTTAGCGGAGTTTGCATACAACAGTAGCTACCGGGTGAGTATTCGAATGGCACTGTATGAGGCGCTGTATGTTCAAAGGTGTTGTACGCCTACTTATTGGACAAAATTGGGAGAACGTTAAGTTCTTGGGCCAGAGTTAGTAGCGGATACAGAATATAAGGTCAAGCTGATTAGGGATCGGTTAAAAGAGGCATGTGATAGGCAGAAATCTTATGCTGACTTGAAGCGTAAGGAAATTGAGTACTCGGTGGGAGATTTGGTTTTGTTAAAGGTTTCACCTTGGAAGAAGATTTTAAGGTTTGGAAAGAAAGGATAATTGAGTCCACAGTTTATCGGGCCCTATCGAGTTCTTAAACCGGTAGGTCCGGTAGCATATCAGCTGGAACTACCTCCGGAGTTGGACCAGATTCATGATGTCTTTCATGTCTCCATGTTAAGGCGGTATCGGTCTGATGCTTCCCACATTGTACCAGTTGAAGAAATTGAAGTTAAAGCTTATTTGACTTTTGAAGAAGAAACTGTGCAAATTCTGGACCGTAATGTAAAGGTGTTAAGAAAGAAGTCAGTTCCTTTGGTGAAAGTGCTTTGGCGCAATCATGGCAAAGAATAAGCTACGTAGGAGCCAGAAGAGGCTCTTCGTCAATAATACCCTCACCTGTTTGGACAAGGTAAATTTTGAGGTCGAAATTTCTTTAAGGGGGTAGAGTTGTAACGCCCCAATTTTTTGGGTTTTTGAATTTTTGCATGAATTTATTTTTGCATGGCTAGATGTGTTATATTAATGTGTTGGGTGTATTTAGTGAACTTTTAGAAGGCCTTAGTTTAGGATTAAAGTTTGGTAAAATTTTAATTTTTTGTCAGAGGTGGTAGTGGATTGGAGCTAAGTGGGCTTTTAAGTTAAAGTTAGGGTTTTAAGACACAACAAAACCTATGGTAAAGTGGCAAGGTAGCGCCACTTAGAGCTCAAGGGTGGCGTGACATGGCTTGAGAGTGAGCTGAGGCTTGAATCCACTGGTGAGCAAATATTTGTTTTATTTTATTACTTGTGCATGGTAAGAGGTGCACTCAAGTGAAACTCTGAATGAAGGAGTTTGAAGTGCTAATTGAATTAGGTTGAGGAGTGATAAGAGGAGTTTATCAAGGAGAAAATTTAGGAATTTTGAAAGGGGAGCAAGAGTTGGTCGAATAGGGGACTTTAGAATTGCAAGTTCAGTTAGGGACCTTAGGTATTTGTGTTTTGGGCATTTGTTGAATGTGTGTGCTGATTTCCTTTGGTTGCTTTTCCTTCAGGATTTGTTTTGGTCATGCCTTAGTGCCACGTATGTAAAGTAAGAGTGTGCATTCAAGTGCTTTTCTTTCTTTTCTTTTCTCTTCTCTATTCTTCCATCAAAAGTAGAGAGCCCTAGACCCTAAAGTTCCCTTGCCGATTTCTTTCTCTTGGTCGAATCCTCACCTTTCCTCTAAAGAGCCGGACCTACTCTCTTCTTCCTTCTATTCTTTCCTTTCTCCTTCTTCTCCTTTTCCCCACCGATTGGATTCTTTTCTCAAAGCCTTTCTAGCCGATTGCTCTCAAAAGCCAAAACCTGAACCATTTACTAGCCAATTTCTTCTCTGGCCGAACCTCTTCCTCTTCTTGTCTTTATTCTCGTAAAAGTCGAAACCCTCAAGCCTTTCATCCCTCTGTCGACCATACCCTCTCTTTTCATAGACTTTTCCTTTTCTTTCACCTTTTTCCTTCACAACTGAAACCTCCATACTCTCTAGTGTTTTTGAAAGCTGAATCTCATAGATTACTTCTCTTCTTACGTTTTGACTAGATCTATAATAGATCTGGACTAGGCTACTGTTTGGAGACTCTCTTCTGTCAAGACAAGCAGGTGAACCTTTGGGTAAGTGGTCTCCTTTCTTAATCTCTTCTTTATGGTGATTGGTAAAGAGCCGAAATCCCTACCCTTAATACATTAATCGGCCTTTATCTTTCATTGGTAACCGATTCAAGTTTTCTTTTTTTGTCTGCTTGTGTTCATAGCCGATCATAAGGATTGATCTCGTGAAGGGCGTTGGTAGATAAGAGATAGCAGGGCGATCTAGTTCTGTGGTCTAGATTTCGGCAAAGGTAAGGGATGGTGATATAGTAGTAGTTGCCGAATATGTAAGTCAATGTGGTGTTAATTTCCAATTGAGTTATGGTTTAACGTGTGATTAACTAATTTAGGATATTCATTCGAGAGAGCGTCTGACGTTAATCATAATTAGGTGTGTAATCGACACCCTCTAGTAGAATAGATCGACAAAATTCGAAAAGCCAAAATGCCGAAAAGTCGGCATTTAGAGTGCTTACAAGCGTGCGAGCACTCGTGGGTCGATACGAAACTGTGGAATTGGCAATAACGAATGATAAGGCTGTTGTGTGCGTTTTCGTGCCTCGATGGGCCAAAATTAGGCATAATGGGCTTTCAGGCCCATATGGATGAAATTATGCGGTAAGCATTCTTTGGTAAATTGGATATCAATTCTGCACAAATATGTGTAAAATTAAGACTTAGCGGGCCACAGTAGCTTGTGGGCTCCGTCGGGCCCATTAGGGGTTTGGGGCCCGATGGCATTGTAGAAATCAAATCAGCTATATGAGACGCTTGGGCGACGTTAGATCATTAGTAGACTGTAATAAGCAAAAAACCTTAAAACCTAGCAAAATTGCCGAAATACCCCTAAAGGGTGAAAAATACTATTTTACCCCTAGATGCTAAATGACAATTTTACCCTTAGAAAAAAAGTTGACTGATTTGCATGATTACTGTTTCTGATATTTTGCATGCCATGTCATATTATACTCTGATTTGCATGGGGTTGGGGCTATTGTTACGGAGGAAGTGCTAAAAGTGGCAATGCCACGTAATTTGCTTAGAGGCTTTGTCTCGTATTACTGTTCTAGTGGCTTGGCCACGATATCTGTATTAGCAACTCTGCTGCAACTGTGGTGTGTAGGGTTGGGTGGGTTGAGTTATTCCCCACATGGTGTGTAGGACTAGATTGGGCGTGGGTTTTACATTCACGCATGTATATATACTGATCTGTTTCTATAATGGGCTCACGGTCCACACTGTTTCTGGATAGGGCCAAGGCCCAGTTTAATCTGTATCTGAATAGGGCTTCGGCCCAGACCGAGCTTGGACTAGTCTATGACAGTGGTTGGGTTTCCTTACACACTCAGTTTTCACAAACTCACCCCCTTTCTTTTCCATCCATACAGGTGTCCCCCAACCATAGAGGAGTTAGAGCTACGAGGGATTCGGAGTGGCCTCGTAAACTACTTTCTGGTTTATAGTTATCTAAGTTTTCTTTATTAATGCTTTATTTTAATTTGCGTTTTAAGTTGTAATAAGGCTGCTTGAAGTATTTTGTTTTTGGTTTTTTCATTTATTATTGTTATCTTTGTGGTAGACTAGTTCACGCGAACTTTTCAAATCTAAGTAAACGTTTTCAAAACATACAACAAGTGACAAATGGATTACTTAACAACAATAACATAATAACAAGATTTTCTAAAAAGTGAATTTTTAATTAGCAATAGCAACGGTTTCTAAAACTAAAAATAACTCTTAATTACAAGCTATTGAACACGGTTTCACTATTAACGACCTAACGTTTTATTAAAAGAAGATCAAGGTTTTAAAAAGTATCCATGTGACACACCAGATCTGGCCATAACGTCTGGACTGGGTTTGGGGTGTTACACAGTGTGCTTAGACCGTGTGATCAATTTAATTTTCATAATTTTACATAAATTAGGTACAGACTTCACATGCCCTGGACACACTCCCATGTTCAAGGTCGTACCGTCTACACGGCTGACACACATGCCTGTGTCTCTATCCGTGTGCTCAATTCTGAGCTTTTTGTTTCTTGAATTTGAGGTGCAAGGGACGCACGGCCTAAAAACACGCCCGTGGGGCAGATCGTGTGTCACACACAGTATAGACACACGCTCGTGTGTCTACCCGTGTGGACAAAATAAAGGCTATTTACCAAGCCATTTGCCACCCTGTTACACATACACTCAAACACCAAATCATAGGTACAAAACATAGCATAGTCAAGTAAATAAATGTCCACAACCAAGACATTAAAACATCATTCTCATGCTATATCTATCTTACTCAAACATCACACACTTATCAACCCAAATCATGCAAATTACCACATCTATGAAATGCATCATCATATGATTAAACTTATAATCAACATTAGCCAATTTCCAATGGCCTTATACAAAATAATCACTTAACCAATATAAACCAACACTAGTGGCCCAATCAACCATGACATAGGTACAAAATAACCAAGTCCCTAAACATGTCATACTCTCAAAATAATATTTTCTTCAATACCCAAAATAAGGTTTCTGATAGTGTGAGGAAAGTCTCCAACAATCTCTGTAGCACCCCAAACCCAGCCCAGACGTTATGGCCAGATCTGGTGTGTCACATGGACAGTGAATTACGATTCGATCTTCTTTTAGTAGTCTTTAGATTGACTTAGCAAAACCATCTCATGCCTTTTGTAAAATAGAAAGTTATTTAGTTTATAGAAACCCTATCCACTATCAGTTGAAGTTTACTTCTTAAAAGAAATTGTTATAGAGTTGCTGCCATTAGGTTACCCATTTGTCGCGTAGAGTATGTTTTGAAAATGTTTATTAATTTGAAATATGTTTTGAAAACGTTTATTAATTTGAAATAAAAATCCACGCAGACTAGTCTACCATTTTAAACAATTAATAAATAAATAAGTAAAAACAAAAAAATTACCGAGTGGCCTTATTACAGTTTAAAACCCAAAAAATAAAGAATACTAAAGTTAAGTAAATTTAGGAAAATATAAAAATCGGGAAAAACAGTTCACGTAGCCACTCTGAATCCCTCGTAGCTCCAAGTCCTCTAAGGTTGGGGTTCACCTGCATGGATGGAAAGAAAGGGGTTGAGTTTGTGAAAACTCAGTGTGTAAGCTAACCCAACCAGAGTCAGAGATCAGTTCAAGCTCAAGCTAGGCCTAAGCCCTATTCAGATACATTGATAATTGGGCCTTAGCCCTATTCAGAAACTAGTGTGGGCCTTAGGCTCATTTCAGTAACAGATCAATGTATTATGCATGTATGCAAAGCCCAAGCCCAATCCAGCCCTACACACCACCTGTACGTGCCCTACACACCATGTGGGGAATAACTTAACCCACCCAACCCTGCACACCACAGTTGCAGCACAACAGCTTAGTCAGATATTGTGGCAAAGCCACCAGAACAGTAATACGAGGCTGAGCCTCTACGCAGAATACGTGGCATTGCCACTTTAGCACTTCCTCCATCATAATAACCCAATCTCATGCAACAGAATATAAAAGAACATGGCATACAGAGTATCATATATAATGGCATGCAAATCAGTCAACATAACCCTAGGGGTAAAATGGTCTTTTAGCACTTAGGGGTAAAACAATAATTTTGCACCCTTTAGGGGTATTTCAATAAATTTGCCAACTTTTAGGGTTTCATGCTCATTACAGTCTACTGCAGACATATCATCGTCTAAGTAACTTAATTAGCCCATTTCATTATTATAGAGTCATTGGGCCCTAAAACCCCTAATGGGTGCGACGGAGCCCACAAGCTACTGTGGCCCACTAAGTCCAAATTTTCTGCTCGTTTTAGCAGATCTAATAACCAGATTACCAAAATATACTTACTGCTCGATTTCACCCATATGGGCTCGTATGCCCAATGGGCCCAAATTCGGCCTTTCGGGGCCCAAAACCACTCACATGCATGACAACGTGCACACAATAGTCTTACCGATTGCGATTACCAACTTGACCATTTCCAACCAACCCATGAGCGCTTGCACGCTCGCAAGCCCTTGAAATGCCAGAATGTGGCATTTTGGCTTTTCGGCTTTTGTCGATCTAAGCTACTAGAGGGTGTCGATTACACACATGTTTGTGATATACTCACTAGTCCTTCGAACAATTAACCTACAACAATTCCACCACACTATTAAACTATAATCCAATGAAATCCATAAAATCGACATCACCATCATATTCGGCCAACACCATTCAAAGCTATTAATCACTTACCTTTGTTGAAATCTACAACTAGATCTAGATCTAGATTGCTTCTACGGCCTTAGCCTCCCTCTGCTCCTTGTTAGATCGTCTCTTTACCATACTAGAACACATGAGAACCAAAGAAAAGGCGAGCATAAATCTTTATCCCGAAAGAAATCAAAACTGACAGCCACCCTGAAGAGTTAGGGTTTTCAGCTTTTCTTGAATCACAAGGTTACGAAAGAAGGGGTTTCGAATACTTACCACCACTTTGTTTTGCCAAAAGAGAATCCCTAAACACTAGCCTCATCCAGATCTATTGTAGATCTACTCCAAACGAGAGAAGAGAAGTGATCTAAAGATTCGGCTTTTGAAAACACTAGGGAGTATGAAGGTTTCAGATTTTGGGAGAATAGAGTTAAGGAGAATAAGAGATTCAGCCAAAGAAGAAGAGTCGGCTAACAACTGGTTCGGTTTCGGCTTTTAAGAACAAAGAAGATGGAAGAAAAAGAGAAGAGGTTGAGAAGAGATTTTGGTTTGCTTCCAAATAGAAATAAGAAAGGTTTGGTAAAGGGAGAAATCAACTACAGACTTATTTGTTTCAGGTATTGAAAAAATCCAGCCAAGGTGATTCTTGATAATAGATTCCTATTACTAAAGGGAAGAAAAGAACGAAGAAGAACTAGATTAGGTCCTATAGTAGTCGACCAAAAGAAACCTTAGGGATTTTGGGTTGTGATAAGAAAGAAAAGAAACAAATGAAGGGTAGGTTCGACTAAAAGGAAGAAATCGGCAAGAGGGGGATGGTGCTTAAGATGTTCGGCTTTCCTGACTAGAGAAGAAAGTAGGTAGATAGAATGAAAGACCCTCTTCACTATACCTATTTGACAACTAAGAAAAGGACCAAACAAATACTGAAAGAAAGCCACCCAAGGCAATCGGCTCATACCAACAACAAAAGCCGAAAACACAAGTGCCTAAGACCCCTAGCTGAACTTACTAATCCAAAGTCCACTAGCCGGCCAACTCTTGCCCCTTTTTCAAAATACCTAAATTTCCTCCTAGATAACCTCCCCTTATCACTCCTCACTCAATTCCATGAGCACTGGAAACTTCCTCCTTCAGTATTTCACTTGGAGTCCATCATTTACCATGCACAAGTATAAAAATAAAACAATACTTGCTTAGCAAGGGATTTGAACCTTAGCTCTTCACAGTCTTCACATGCTACCCGTTCTGTTTTAAGTAGTGCCACCTTGCCACTTTAACACGAGCTTCCTTGTGTCTTAAGTTCCCAACATTTACTTAAAATCCCACCTAACTCGAGTCCCTTCCCACTGAAAACCAAAATTTAAAAATTTGCCAGACCTCAGACTTAAACCTAAGCCTTCTAAAGGTCCACTAAAATACCTAACACATCAGTCCTGCACACCCAATCATGCAAAAATTAAATTCTAGAAAAAACCTCAATAACCCAAAAATTAAGGCATTACAACTCCACCCCCTTAAAGAAATTTCGGCCTCGAAATTTACCTAGTCCGAACAGGTAAGGGTATTGCTGACGAAACGCCTCTTCTGGCTCCCACGTAGCTCTTATTCTCTGCCATGATTGCGCCAAAGCACTTTTACCAAAGGAACTAACTTCCTTCTTGATATCTTGACATCACGGTCCAGAATTTACACAGGTTCTTCTTCAAAAGTCAAATCAGCTTTAACCTCAATTTCTTCAGCTGGTATGATGTGAGAAGGATCAGACCGATATCGCCTTAGCATGAAGACATGAAAGACATCATGAATTCTATCCAACTTCGGAGATAGTTCCAACTAATAAGCTACCAGACCCACCCGTTTAAGAACTCGATAGGGCTCGATGAACCGTAGGCTCAACTTGCCCTTCTTTCTAAACCTTCATCTCTCCTTCCAAGGCCAGACCTTTAAGAAAACCATATCTCTCACTCAGTATTCAATTTCCTTACGCTTCAAGTCAGCATAAGATTTCTGCCTATCAGATGCTTCATTTAACCGATCCCTTACCAGCTTAGCCTTGTCTTCTGTATCTGCCACCGACTCTGGCCCAAAAACCTAGCGTTTTCCCAACTCCATCTAACAAGTAGGCGTATGACACTGTCGACCATATAGCACCTCATATGGTGCCATTTGAATACTTGCCTAATAACTATTGTTGTAAGCAAATTCTACTAATGACAAGTAATCTTCTTAACTACCTCCAAAGTCGATAACACATCCTTTCAACATGCCCTCCAGAACTTGAATCACCCTTTCCAACTGTCCATCTGTCTGGGGGTAAAAAGCAGTGCTGAAATCTAACCGTGTGCCCAACGCCTCATGCAACTTATGCCAAAATCGAGATGTAAACCTAGGATCCCAATAAAAAATAATTGAAACTGGCACTCCATGAAGTCACACTATCTCTATCACATGCAACTTGGCCAACTTTTGAAGTGAGTAGTCGGTTCAGACAGGTATGAAATGAGCAGACTTAGTTAACCTATCAACAACCACCCAAACCGAGTCTTTCTTGGTAGTCGTCAAGGGTAGCCCACTAACAAAGACCATGGCTACCTTTTCCCACTTCCAAAGTGGAATCTTCACTGATTGTAGAAGTCCAAAAGGCAGTTGATGCCCAGCTCTCACTTTTTGGCATGTCAAACACTTACCCACAAACTCCGTTACTTCCCGCTTAAGTCCAGGCCACCAGTACAACTCTCGTAAATCCCGATACAACTTATTCCCTCTAGGGTACATAGCACAAAGATCGCCATGAGCCTCTCTCAGAATTGACTGCCTCAAGTCAGAGTCCCTCGGAATACAAACTCTTCCTTAAAAACACAGAGCTCCTTCACTGTTCAATCCAAAATCAGAACTCTCACCACTCTTGACTTGTTGAAATTGAGGAACTAGTGACTCATCATCTAACTACTTTTTCTTAATCTGCTCTACCCAAGTTGGCCTTACTTGTAATTCTGCTAACAAGCTACCATCGTCATATAGACTCAGACGAGCAAATATTGCTCTCAACTCCGTTACAGCTCTTCGACTCAATGCATCAGCCACAACATTCACTTTGCCAGGGTGATACTTAATTGAACAGTCATAGTCCTTAAGCAACTCTATCCATCTTCGTTGCCTAAGGTTCAACTCCTTCTGAGTCAACAAATACTTAAGACTCTTATTGTCCGTGTATATAATACACTTTTCTCCATATAAATAATGTCTCCAGATCTTTAATGCTAAAATCACTGCTGCCAACTCCAGATCATGTGTAGGGTAGTTCGTTTTGTGAGGCTTAAGCTATCGTGATGCATAAGCGACCACTTTACCATCCTTCATCAGTACACAGCCCAAACCAATGTGCGATGCATTATTATACACAGTGAAATCCTTTCCAAACTCCAGTTGAATCAATACTGGTGCCTCAGTCAAAACTTTCTTGAACCTTTTGGAAGCCTCTTGCTGCTTTTCAGTCCATACAAATGGTATTCCTTTTCTCAAAAGTTTCATCAACGGTGCCGTAATCAAAGAAAAACCATTCGTAAATCTTCTATAGTACCTTGCCAAACCTAGAAAACTCCAAATTTCTAACACAGATCTCGGTGGCTTCCATTCCAAAACCGCCTCAATTTTCTGGGAATCCACCCTAGTCCCCTCAATAGAACATAACGTAGGAACGTCACCTCTTGCAACCAAAATTCACACTTGCTGAATTTTGCATACAGTTGTTTCTCCCTCAACACTTGCAGAAAGATTTGGAGATGCTCATCATGTTTCTCCTCAGTTTCTAAATAAACCAAAATGCCGTCTTTGAAGATGACTACGAATTGGTCCAAGTAGGGTTGAAATACCCTATTCATCAAATCCATGAGGGTCGCTGGTGCATTCGTCAATCCAAATAGCATCACCAGGAACTCATAATGACCATACCGAGTTTTGAATGCTGTCTGATGAATATCCACCTCTTTGACCCTTAACTGGTGATATCCAGATCGAAGATCGATCTTGGAAAATATCGAAGCTCCTCTTAGCTGGTCAAACAGGTCGTCAATCCTTGGCAGAGGGTACTTGTTCTTAATAGTCAGCTTGTTCAACTGACGATAATTGATAAACATACGCATCGTCCTATCCTTCTTCTTCACTAACAGTACCGGTGCTACCCATGGAGACACACTTGGCCTAATAAAACCTCTATCCAATAGCTCTTGGATTTACGCTTTCAGCTCCACTAACTGCTTTTGTGCCATCCTATAAGGAGCAATAGACACTGGAGCCGTTCCAGGCAACAAGTCCATTCCAAATTCAACTTCACGATTCAGAGGCAACCTTGGGAGCTCATCTGGAAAAACATCTTGAAATTCCTTGATGGTTCTAACCTCTTCTACGGTCAAACCCTCAGTATTAGACTGACTCACATACGTCAAAAATGCCTCGCAACCGTTGCGAATTAGCTTCTTAGCTCTCAAAGCCGAGACAACATTGGACAAGTAATCTCGTAGCTCCCCTATAACCATCACCTCCTCATCCTTCGTAGTCTTTATCACCATCTGCTTAGCAGTGCAATCCAAAGTCGCCCTATGCTTAGTAAGCCAGTCCATTCCAAGATGAGATCGAACTATTCAAATGGTAGCTCCATTAAATCCGCAGAGAAAATCCTACCTTGAGTCTCTAAAGGTACATCTCTAACGAGTTTGTCTACCCTAACCGAGTGACCTAATGGACTTATCATAGTTACCCCACTTACAGTTTCCTCAGACTGCACTCCCAACGCCCCAGATACATCCCAAGCAACATACAAATGGGTAGATCCAATATCAACTAAGGCAGTGTATGGCATGCTAAAAATAAAAGACGTACCGGTTGTGACATCAGGTGCGTCACCCTCCTCTCGATGACGAGCAGCATAAACCAATGCTGGCTGACGAGCCTTAGCATTTCCAGTACCCCTGCCCGGTGCTCTACATCCACATCCATTCCCATTGCCACCTCTACCTTCACCATGACCTCTCGGTGGTTATGGTCTGCTTCGCACAGGTTGAGCAACCTTGGGTCAAATTTAAAAATTCCTTCCTTCAGGCATCCACATAGCTCATCCCAATGTATTTCCCTTTCAAGTTAGTCTTAAACAGCTCCGAAGTTACCCACTCAGCTGGGGTACTATCCCTCACAGTGATTCACCATTGGTAGGCTTCATCTCTCAGCAGCGATACTACTCCTTTCAGCTTCTGCTCCAGTGAGCAGTCCAGATTGTCTATGATCCGCTCCGTGGCCTCTAACCAACATTCAGCCACATTCGGGGCTACACCAGATACGCCCCTAAAAATCTCTGCTCCATTAGCTCGGAGTCGCTTAGAAATAGATCCTCGATTCACAATCCCAGTACTCGCTCCAACAACCCTTTCTAGAACCCGTAACATCGCCTGGGGCAAAGCATCATCCCCTGCAGGCCGATCGTACGACCAAGTCTCAGTTGCTGGTGGCGCTTGTGCCTCCTTAGTTGGCATATGTCCCGAAGATAAAGACCCAGCTTGCACACTACCTCGGCCACGTCCGCGGCCTCTTCCACGTGTTGCCCTCGTACTCATACTGTATTATCTGATTACGAATTTTATGAATTAGCTCAATATTCCAGTATTTATTACAGATGTCTTCTGTATAGCTAGTATTTCAGAGTTTTTGTTTTCACAGAATCGTAGCCTAGCTACCGCCTCAATTGTAGCACCCCCACGCCCGAGACCATCGCCGGAGTCGAGCCTGAGGTGTTACCGAACATAATTTATCATTTAAACAACTTTACAAAATCTATTTTCATTTTCGGAATAAACTGTTTTCTGCATCATGGTCGCTCAAAAATTCATATCTCAAGTTACGAAACTCGAAATCAAGATCCGTAAATTTTCCCTGAAACTAGACTCATATGGCTATTTACTAATTTTCTTCTAGAATTTTTGGCTTGGCCAATTAGTACAGTTTATTAGTTAAAGTCTCCCCTGTTACACCGCTCAACTGCTCCAACCTCTGTTCACTACGAACTAATTTTCTCCCTGTACAAAATTCAAACAGGCATGCCATCTGTTTCATTAGAAACTAGACTCAATAAGGAATCTAGGAATATAAACTATAATTCCTAATTATTTATATTCAATTTATAGTGAATTTTTGAAGTCAGAACAGGGGATCACAGAGTCAGTCTCACTCAACTGAAAATTTCTCATAATATACAACTCTTTTTCCTACTCTGTTTCTTCCAAATGAAAATAGACCCATTAAGTTTTAATTTTATACCTTATTCATCTTTTAATTCCATTCCTACTATTTTTAGTGATTTTTCAAATTCACGTCACTGCTGCTGTTTGCATCTGTTTTCAAGCTACTTTTATACTTTTCATAGTTTTCATGTGATAGTTACCATTTAAGCACACATACCATTAAACACATGCATGGTTAGCCATTTCATTAGCTACTTACTTCCAAGCATTTATACACCATATATTGAACATATCATTCCATAAAAGACTAAGTCCCTATACATGCCATACACAAAATGAAACGTCTAGTTATACCAAAATGATTCCTTTGATAGTGTGATCTGAACTCCGACGTTTCCTTCGATCCCCGAGTAAGCTTGGCAAGAACTATAATAAGAAAGAAAATAAAGGGGTAAGCACTAGGCTTAGTAAGCTTACAAGCAAATAAATTGCAACATTTAACATATTGAGCAATTATACATAATATCGTCTAGCATCATAAACTTTCTTTACTTCTCACTTACTACCTTCTTTCTTACCTGACCTTTCGTTATTCATAAACATAATCTAACTTCCCTTTGCTGATAGTTCACTGAATTTAACTTGTACAATGACCCGTTGAACCACTCGGAATACTAAGGATACTCAGGTTTTTCCTGTCTGATAAAATACTGCCAATGCCATGTCCTTGACATGGTCTTACATGAAATATTCCTGTCTCCAAAGCCATATATACGATATGGACTTACATGGCTCAATACTGTCCTGTCTCCAAGGCCATATACACAATATGGGCTTACATGGCGCAATACTGTCCTGTCTCCAAAGCCATATGTTTAATATGGACTTACATGGCTCATTACTGTCTGTCTATTAACCCAAATATCCTAGCATTCCTAAGGCTCAAACGGGGCTTTCTAATGCTTCTTCTCTGTCACTTCTCTTTAAATTCGACTTTGAATATTTCCATAAAATAAATATATAAATGCTGGAAATTGACAATATCAATGTAAAACAATGAAATATTGCATTTATTTACCGTAAACTTACCTCGATACAAATTGTGACTAAACTTTACAATTTAGTCCTTTACTTTTTCTTTTCCCCGATCTACTCTTGAATTCCGTTCTTCTTGATTATGGAGCTTGGAAGCTTGAAACAAACCCTAGCTATGGAGAACCCTTGAAATTTCGTGGTAATGAAGAAGATGATGATTTTTTTGTCATCTTTTCCCTTTTTATTCATGTTAATAACCAAATGACCAAAATGCCCCTCCTTACTAAACTTTCAAAAATTCCACCCATGTCCTATTTTGTCCATGAGCTAAGAAATTGGTCAAATTACTATTTAAACCCTCCTAATTAATATTCCAAAGCAATTTCATAATAAAAACTTCTAGAATGCAAGTTTTGCAATTTATTCGATTTAGTCCCTAACTCCAAGTTAAGCACTTTACGCGTAGAATTTCTTCACGAAATTTTCACACTATCATGCAATCATAATATAAACTTCAAAATATTTATAAAATAATTATTTCTATCTCGGATTTGTGGTTACGAAACTACTATTCCGATTAGGCCCTATTTCGGGATGTTACATTTCTCCACCCCTTTAGGGATTTTCGTCCCCGAAAATCTTACCTGTAAAGAGATTTGGGTACTGTTTTCGCATGGCCTCTTCGGGTTCCCATGTAGCCTCATCCACCCCATGTCTATTCCATAAAACTTTCACAAGAGCAACACTTTTATTCCTTAATTGCTTTACCTCTCGAGCTGGAATTTTTATTGGTTCCTCATCATAAGTCATATCTGGTTGAATCTCAACCTCTGTCGGAGAAATCATATGCGATGGATCTGACCGATAACGTCGTAACATTGACACATGGAACACATCATGAATCTTCTCTAACTCAGTCGGCAAAGCTAATCGGTATGCTAATGGCCCAATTCTCTCAATCACTTCAAACGGTCCAATAAAACGAGGACTTAACTTACCTTTCCTGCCAAATCTGAGAACTTTCTTCCACGGGGATACCTTCAAGAATACCTTGTCGCCAACCTGATATTCAATCTCTTTTCTTTTTAAATCTGCATATGACTTCTGCCTATCTGAAGCTGCCTTCAAACAATCTCTGATAACTTTAACTTTTTCTTCTGTTTCTTTAACTAGATCAACCCCGTAAATCTGGCTTTCTTGAAGCTCTGTCCAGTATAAAGGCGTACGACATTTGCGTCCATACAAAGCTTCATAGGGTGCCATCTTCAAACTCGACCGGTAACTATTATTATAGGCAAACTCTACTAATGGTAAGTATTTTTCCCAACTGCCTTGAAATTCCAATACATAGCATCTAAGCATATCTTCAAGTACCTGAATAACTCTCTCTAACTGACCGTCGGTCTGAGGATGAAAAGCCGTACTGAAACTTAACTTTGTGCCCAAAGCTTTTTGCAACTTTTTCCAGAATCGTGAAGTAAATCTCGGATCTCTGTCTGAAATGATTGATAATGGTACTCCATGTAGTCTGACTATCTCTGAAATGTACAACTCAGCCAACCTGTCAAGTGAATAATCCATACGAACTGGGATAAAATGAGCCGACTTAGTTAGCTTATCAATTACAACCCAAACTGCATCCTTCTTTTTCGGTGTTAACGGCAATCCCGTCACAAAATCCATAGTAACTCTGTCCCATTTCCATTCTGAAACTAGTACAGGCTGCAATAAACCCGAGGGTACCTGATGTTCGGCCTTTACCTGTTGACAAATCAAGCATCTGGAAACAAACTCTGAAAT
The DNA here is from genome assembly GCA_020496765.1 of Gossypium stocksii. Taxonomy (NCBI): domain Eukaryota; kingdom Viridiplantae; phylum Streptophyta; class Magnoliopsida; order Malvales; family Malvaceae; genus Gossypium; species Gossypium stocksii. The sequence goes on from CM035627.1 coordinate 34,529,954, forward strand.
ATCTCTTTTCATTCCTGCCCACCAGTACAATTTCTTCAAATCATTATACATCTTTGTGCTACCTGGGTGAATAGACAAGGAACTGCTATGTGCTTCCTGTAAAATCTTCCGAATAAGCTCATCATTCTTTGGTACACATATTCTGTCTCTAAACATCAAACAACCATCCGAACTAATCCGGAAATCTGATTCTATGTCTGACTCACATTGAACTCTTTTAGCTTGTAACTCATTGTCATCTTTTTGAGCTTCACAAATTTCTTCAAGAAATACCGGTTTAGCTTTCAATTCAGCTAAAATAGAACCATCATCCGACATGGCTAAATTAGTATTCAAAGCTCGCAACGTAAATAAGAGTTTTCTACTTAAAGCATCAGCAACTACATTTGCCTTACCCGGGTGATAATCAATCACTAGCTCATAATCTTTAATCAACTCTAGCCATCTTCTTTGCCTCAGGTTCAAATCTTTTTGAGTCATTAAGTATTGCAAACTTTTATGATCGGTGAATATCTGGCACCTTTCACCATACAAATAATGTCTCCAAATCTTCAATGCAAATACAATAGCAGCTAACTCTAAATCATGTGTCGGATAATTTTTCTCATGTGGCTTTAGTTGTCTAGAGGCATAAGCAATTACCTTTCCTTCCTGCATGAGTACACAACCGAGCCCACTCAAAGATGCATCACTATAAATTACAAATTCTTTACCCGGTTCTGGCTGTACTAAGATAGGAGCTTTAGTCAACAATGCCTTTAACTTGTCAAAACTCTGCTAGCACTTCTCAGTCCATTCAAACTTAACATCCTTCCGTAGCAGTCTCGTTAATGGGGTAGCTATCATGGAAAATCCCTCCACAAACCGTCTGTAATAACCAGCTAAACCAAGAAACCTTCTGACTTCCGAAACATTCTTGGGAGGCTTCCAATCGACAATGGCTGAAATTTTGCTCGGATCAACTCTAATACCTTCACCTGAAACAATATGTCCAAGAAATCCAACTTCTCGGAGCCAAAACTCACTTTTACTGAACTTAGCATACAACTGATTATCTCTCAAAATTTGTAGAACTGTTCTCAAATGTTTTTCATGTTCAATTTCATCAGGAGAATAAATCAAGATATCATCAATGAACACAACTACAAACTTGTCCAAATATGGTCTAAATATTCGGTTCATTAAGTCCATAAAAACAGCAGGGGCATTGGTTAAGCCAAAGGGCATCACAAGAAACTCATAATGACCATACCTAGTTCGGAATGCAGTTTTCGGAACATCTGACTCCTTAACTCGCATCTGATAATATCCGGATCTCAGATCGATCTTAGAAAACACAGTGGCTCCCTTCAACTGATCAAACAAATCATCAATTCTGGGCAATGGATATTTGTTCTTGATAGTTACCTTGTTAAGCTGTCGATAATCTATGCATAATCTCATCGAACCATCTTTCTTTTTCACAAATAGCACTGGTGCACCCCATGGTGAACTACTGGGTCTTACAAAACCTTTATCAGTTAATTCCTGCAACTGAACTTTCAATTCTTTCAATTCCGACGAAGCCATTCTATAAGGAGTAATGGAAATAAGTGTGGTACCTGGAATCAGCTCAATACCAAACTCAACTTCTCTAACAGGAGGCAAACCTGGTAATTCTTCCGGAAATACATCTGGATACTCGCACACTACGGGCACTGATTCAACTTTCAATTCTGAATCTTTAGTATTCAATACAAAAGCAAGATAAGCCTCACACCCCTTTCTCAAATATTTTTGGGCTGTCATAACAGAAATCATAGCAAATGAACTATCTGACTCATCTGAATTAACCCGAAGAATCTCACCATTTTCACATTTTAACTCAATGAATTTCCTTCCACAATTCACTACCACATCATGTGCCATCAACCAATCCATGCCCAAAATAACATCAAACTCATCAAACGGCAATAACATGAGATCGGCCGGAAAACAGTGACCTCTAATCATTAAGGGACAATTTCTACATACTTTATCTACCAATACACACTTGCCTAGTGGATTTGATACTTTAATCACAAATTCTGTGAATTCTATAGGCATACTCATTTTAGGCATCAATTTCATACAAACATAAGAATGGGTCGAACCCGGATCAATCAAAGCAACAACATTAATATCATGCAAAGAAAATGTACCCGTAATCACATCGGGGGAGGATGCCTCTTCATGAGCACGAATAGCATAAGTCCTTGCAGGAGCTCTAGCATCTGGTTTCACAGCCGAATCTCTAGAGGTACCTCTGTTACTTGCTCCTACTCCCGGTTGCCTCGGTGATCTGCCTCTAGTAGGAACATTTCCGGATCTAGCACTCTGTGGTACTTCTCGTTGAGTCACCTCTGGACAATCTCGCACAAAATGATCCGAAGCACCACACTTATAACAAACATTTTCACCTGCTCGACAAGGACCATAATGAAGTCTACCACACCGTGGACATCCTGATCTCCCTGATCTAACATTACCTACACTTGCGGTCGAAGTAGTCTGAGCTTTCAAATCTTTAAATCTACTACCTCTATTCTGACTAGATTGCCCTGCCGAAAAGCTAGATCTGGTAGAAAACTCTTTGGGCCTCTTAGATGTAGCCTGAAATGATCTGCTCATCTGTCTTTTCTTCGTGTCTCGCGTTTCTGTTTCAGTTTTACCTTTTCTTTTTAACAACTCCTCTGCTTTACAGGCTCGGTCAACTAAAACAACAAACTCTTTTATTTCCAGAACCCCCACTGATAGTCGGATATCATCATTTAACCCATCCTCAAACCTTTTACACATAATAGCCTCTGTAGATACACATTCTCGGGCATATTTACTAAGCCTGACGAATTCACGCTCGTAATCAGTCACTGTCATATTACCTTGTTTCAACTCTAAGAACTCTTTTCTCTTCTGATCAATAAACCTCTGGCTGATGTACTTTTTACGGAATTCCTCCTGAAAGAAATCCCAAGTAACCCTTTCTTTCGGTACAACTGATACTAATGTCTTCCACCAGTGGTAGGCTGAGTCTCTAAGGAGTGATACTACACATTTCATACATTCCTCAGGTGTACAGGATAATTCATCGAAAACTCTGATGGTATTTTCTATCCAAAACTCTGCTCTTTCTGCATCATCATCTTTTGTTGCTCGGAATTCTTCTGCCCCATATTTCCTGATTTTATCGACTGGTGGCTTTTCTCTTATCACTGTACCTGTGGCTAGGGGAGCTTGAGCTACATGGGTTGCCTGAGAATCATGAGGGGGTGGAGGTCTAACTGTCGGATTCGTACGAACGAACTCGGCAAACCAATCATTCAGAGCTTGGAAGAGAACTTCTCGAGTTACTCCTCCCTGATCAACTGTTACTGGCCTATTTCCAGATGGCGTTGCCCCTTCCGCGGAAGCAGGCGCATTACTTTCCACATCATCATCACCAACTCGTTCGGGATCCATTACTATAAAACAAAATATTTAAAAATCGTTAGGAGTCGTCACACTATCAAAATGCAAGTATGGCATGTATAGCTAGACTTCTACTCACATTAACTGTTCCAAGAACCGACTAAACCTGCTCTGATACCAATAAATGTAGCACCCCCACGCCCGAGACCATCGCCGGAGTCGAGCCTGAGGTGTTACCGAACATAATTTATCATTTAAACAACTTTACAAAATCTATTTTCATTTTCGGAATAAACTGTTTTCTGCATCATGGTCGCTCAAAAATTCATATCTCGAGTTACGAAACTTGAAATCAAGATCCATAAATTTTCCCTGAAACTAGACTCACATGGCTATTTACTAATTTTTTTCTAGAATTTTTGGCTTGGCCAATTAGTACAGTTTATTAGTTAAAATCTCCCCTGTTACACCGCTCAACTGCTCTGACCTCTATTCACTACGAACTAATTTTCTCCCTGTACAAAATTCAAACGGGCATGCCATCTATTTCATTAGAAACTAGACTTAATAAGGAATCTAGGCATATAAACTATAATACCTAATTATTTATATGCAATTTATAGTAAATTTTTGAAGTCAGAACAGGGGATCACAGAGTCAGTCTCACTCAACTGAAAATTTCTCATAATATACAACTCTTTTTCCTACTCTGTTTCTTCCAAATGAAAATAGACCCATTAAGTTTTAATTTCATACCTTATTCACCTTTTAATTCCGTTCCTACTATTTTTAGTGATTTTTCAAATTTACGTCACTGCTGCTGTTTGCATCTATTTTCCAGCTACTTTTATACTTTTCATAGTTTTCATGTGATAGTTACCATTTAAGCACACATACCATTAAACACATGCATGGTTAGCCATTTCATTAGCTACTTACTTCCAAGCATTTATACACCATATATTGAACATATCATTCCATAAAAGACTAAGTCCCTATACATGCCATACACAAAATGAAACGTCTAGTTATACCAAAATGATTTCTTTGATAGTGTGATCTGAACTCCGACATTTCCTTCGATCCCCGAGTAAGCTTGGCAAGAACTATAATAAGAAAGAAAATAAAGGGGTAAGCACTAGGCTTAGTAAGCTTACAAGCAAATAAATTGCAACATTTAACATATTGAGCAATTATACATAATATCGTCTAGCATCATAAACTTTCTTTACTTCTCACTTACTACCTTCTTTCTTACCTGACCTTTCGTTATTCATAAACATAATCTAACTTCCCTTTGCTGATAGTTCACTGAATTTAACTTGTACAATGACCCGTTGAACCACCCGAAATACTAAGGATACTCAGGTTATTCCTGTCTAATAAAATACTGCCAATGCCATGTCCTTGACATGGTCTTACATGAAATATTCCTGTCTCCAAAGCCATATATACGATATGGACTTACATGGCTCAATACTGTCCTGTCTCCAAGGCCATATACACGATATGGGCTTACATGGCGCAATACTGTCCTGTCTCCAAAGCCATATGTTTAATATGGACTTACATGGCTCATTACTATCTGTCTGTTAACCCAAATATCCTAGCATTCCTAAGGCTCAAACGGGGCTTTCTAATGCTTCTTCTCTGTCACTTCTCTTTAAATTCGACTTTGAATATTTCCATAAAATAAATATATAAATGCTGGAAATTGACCATATCAATGTAAAACAATGAAATATTGCATTTATTTACCGTAAACTTACCTCGATACAAATTGTGACTAAACTTTACAATTTAGTCCTTTACTTTTTCTTTTCCCCGATCTACTCTTGAATTCCGTTCTTCTTGATTATGGAGCTTGGAAGCTTGAAACAAACCCTAGCTATGGAGAACCCTTGAAATTTCGTGGTAATGAAGAAGATGATGATTTTTTTGTCATCTTTTCCCTTTTTATTCATGTTAATAACCAAATGACCAAAATGCCCCTCCTTACTAAACTTTCAAAAATTCCACCCATGTCCTATTTTGTCCATGAGCTAAGAAATTGGTCAAATTACTATTTAAACCCTCCTAATTAATATTCCAAAGCAATTTCATAATAAAAACTTCTAGAATGCAAGTTTTGCAATTTATTCGATTTAGTCCCTAACTCCAAGTTAAGCACTTTACGCGTAGAATTTCTTCACGAAATTTTCACACTATCATGCAATCATAATATAAACTTCAAAATATTTATAAAATAATTATTTCTATCTCGGATTTGTGGTTACGAAACCACTATTCCAATTAGGCCCTATTTCGGGATGTTACATCAATCCTTTAAAGTTTTTAGTTTTTCTTATTGTCCCAGTCCCCTACAGTCTCAGTGTTACCCTAACTGCAAAATCTTAATAGGGTCTTAGTACTATCCACAGTAATTTCTTAATGTCAGAGTATTTTAATCAAATACAATAAAGAAAGTGTACTTACAGACTTGGTGCCAGAGATTCAGTGTGCCACTCTTCAAAAATAAGATTTCAGAAAAACCAAGTTTTGGTGATACTAAATCCTTGGAATAAACTTTGTATCCAAAATAAAACCATAGACTTTTAGTAAAATATGAACATCTTGAAGAAAATCAATTTAAAAAGGGTTTTCCTAGGAAGGTTTTCAAAATCGATTTTCGAAAATACCATTGTGGGCCTTAATTTAAATTTTAAGAAAACCTTTGGACCCGATCCACAGTAGAGTTGTTACACCTTGGCTCTGATACCACTAAATGTAACACCCCAAACCCGGCCCAGACGTTATAGCTAGATTCAGTGTGTCACATGGACAGTGAATTACGATTCGATCTTCTTTTAGTAGTCTTTAGATTAACTTAGCAAAACCATCTCATGCCTTTTGTAAAATAGAAAGTTATTTAGTTTATAGAAACACTAAGGAGTATGAAGGTTTCGGTTTTTGGGAGAATAGATTTAAGGAGAATAGGAGATTCGGGTAAAGAAGAAGAGTCGGCTAACAACTGGTTCCGTTTTGGCTTTTAAGAACAAAGAAGATGGAAGAAAAAGAGAAGAGGTTGAGAAGAGATTTTGGTTTGCTTCCAAATAGAAATAAGACAGGTTTGGTCAAGGGAGAAATTGGCTACAGACTTATTTGTTTCGGGTATTGAAGATATTCAGCTAAGGTGATTCTTGATAATAGATTCCTACTTATGAAGGGAAGAAAAGAAAGAAGAAGAACTAGATTAGGTCCTATGGTAGTCGGCCAAAAGAAACCTTAGGAATTTCGGGTTTTGAAAAGAAAGAAAAGAAACAAATGAAGGGTAGGTTCGGCAAAAAGGAAGAAATCAGTAAGAGGGATGGTGCTTAAGATGTTCGACTTTCCTGACTAAAGAAGAAAGGAGATAGATAGAATGAAAGACCCTCCCCACTATACCTATTCAGCAACCAAGAAAAGGACCAATCAAATCTCGAAAGAAAACCACCAAAGGCAATCGGCTCGTACCGACAAAAAAAGCCCAAAACACAAGTGCCTAAGAACCCTAGCCGAACTTGCAAATCCAAATTCCACTAGCCAGCCAACTCTTGCACCTTTTTCAAAATTCCTAAATTTCCTCCTAGATAACCTCCCCTTATCACTCCTCACTCAATTCCATGAGCACTTCAAACTTCTTCCTTCAGTATTTCACTTGGAGTCCATCACTTACCATGTACAAGTATAAAAATAAAACAACACTTGCTTACCAAGGGATTTGAACCTTAACGCTTCACAGTCTTCACATGCCACCCCTTGTGTTTTAAGTGGCGCCACCTTGCCACTTTAACACAAGCTTCCTTGTGTCTTAAGTTCCCAACATTTACTTAAACGCCCACGTAACTCGAGTCCCTTCTCACCGAAAACCAAAATTTAAAAATTTGCCAAACCTCAGACTTAAACCTAAGCCTTCTAAAGGTCCACTAAAATACCTAACACATCAGTACTACACATCCAATCATGCACAAATTAAATTCTAGCAAAAACCTCAAAAACCTGAAAATTAGGGCGTTACAACTCCACCCCCTTAAAGAAATTTTAGCCTCGAAATTCACTTGGTCCGAACAGGTGAGGGTATTGCTGACGAAATGCCTCTTCTGGCTCCCACGTAGCTTCTTCTTTGCCATGATTGCGCCAAAGCACTTTTACCAAAGAAACTGACTTCTTTCTTAATATCTTGACATCACAGTCCAGAAGTTACATAGGTTCTTCTTCAAAAGTCAAATTAGCTTTAACCTCAATTTCTTCAACTCGTATGATGTGAGAAGGATCAAATCGATACCGCCTTAGCATGGAGACATGAAAGACATCATGAATTCTGTCCAACTTCGGAGGTAGTTCCAATTGATAAGCTACTGGACCCACCTGTTTAAGAACTCGATAGGGCTCGATGAACCGTGGGCTGAACTTGCCCTTCTTTCCAAACCTTAATATCTTCTTTCAAGGCCAGACCTTTAAGAAACCCATATCACCCATTATGTATTCAATTTCCTTACGCTTCAAGTCAGCATAAGATTTCTGCTTATCAGATGCTTCCTTTAACTAATCCCTGATCAGCTTAACCTTGTCTTCTGTATCTGCCACCTACTCTGGCCCACAAACCTGACATTCTCCCAACTCCATCCAACATGTAGGCGTAAGACACCTTAGACCATATAGTGCCTCATATCGTGCCATTTGAATACTTGCATGATAACTATTATTGCAAGCAAATTCTCCTAACGACAAGTAATCTTCCTAACTACCTCAGAAGTCGATAACACATCCTCTACACATGTCTTTCAGAACTTGAATCACCCTTTCTGACTGTCCATCCGTCTGGGGGTGAAAAGCTCTGCTGAAATCTAACTGTTTGCCCAACGCCTCATGCAACTTCTTCCAGAATCGAGATGTAAACCTAGGATCCCAATAAAAAAATTTGAAACTAGCACCACATTAAGTCACACTATCTCCATCACATACAACTTGGCCAACTTTTGATGTGAGTAGTCAGTTCGGACAGGTATGAAATGAGCAAACATAGTTAACCTATCAACAACCACCCAAACCGAGTCTTTCTTAGTAGGCGTCAAGGGTAGCCCACTAACAAAGTCCATGGTTACCTTTTTTCACTTCCAAAGTGGAATCTTCATCGGTTGCAGAAGTCCAGAAGGTAGTTGATGCTCATCTTTCACTTGCTAGCATGTCAAACTCTTACCCACAAACTCCGTGACTTCCCGCTAAAGTCCAGGCCACCAATACCACTCTCGTAAATCTCGGTACAACTTATTCCCTCTAGGGTGCATATCACAAAGATCACCATGAGCCTCTCTCAAAATTGACTACCTCAAGTCAGAGTCCCTCGGAATACAAACTCTTCCTCGAAAACACAAAACTCCTTCACTATTCAATCCAAAATTAGAAGTCTCACCATTCTTGACTTGTTGAAATCGAGGAACCAGTGACTCATCATTTAACTACTTTTTCTTAATCTGCTCTACCAAGGTTGGTCTTACTTGTAATTCTACTAATAAGCTACTGTAACACTCCTAGACCCGCTCCCATCGCAGGAGGGTCAAGAGGCATTACCTGACAATCTCACAAGCATCAACCACCACTCATTCATACAATTCAAACATTTATAGTTCACACAATTCATATCATTCATAACTCAACCGAAAATACACATGTAACTAATATCAAGAAATAACTTGGCTATCGATACAAATGTCCGAATAATCCAACTTAGTAACATGTCTCATTCAAACTAAAACATATTTAATTTTTCAACTATTAAATTCATTTAACCAAAATTCAGAAGAGATCGCTTACTAAGGAAACACATAACCGAATTCTTTATTGACAAGGTAACTAGTGTTAAGTCATTTAAGCATTATCATCATTTAAAACTTATAACACTTCGTTCAGCAAAACATTCATAATTATAGGATGAGTAAGCCATTTGCGCATGGCTAAAATATATATATATATACATATTCAAAATAAAGGATCTTAATTCAACAACTACAAGGTACTTCCTATACATGCCATTCACGAGAGTTTAGCTAATTAGGTACCGAACAAGACTTTGATAGTAGAGATGACTTCGACTGCAAGATTCCCGAGACCGCAGCTAACGAACAAAATCTATAAAACAAAAGAATATAGAGTAACAAAGTAAGATTTATATGCTTAGTAAGCTTAAGTAGTAAAGTCTAATCAATTAACTAAAGTAAAGAAATTTCAAATGCTTATTCAAGTTTACCCTTTAGCCAAATATGACTAAACTAAATTTTTGCCACCATTTTTCAAATATACTAAGCATTCACTAATTACATGCCCATATAGATCATAAGTTCTCGAAGAGAAAAGAAGTTACAGACAGTTATACACCTCGAAACAACTGTTAGAACTGATATTGCTCATTTGCAAGCATAATATAACAGAAAATAGTTCACAAATTGTGTATCTCACATACCTGGCTAGCTTATAGAAGTAGGCTCATTAATAGAAATCATTAAAGACCGAAATTTCTAACTCTAGCCCTGAGGCTCTTCGGGATTATGCCCGGCCTTGAACACTAGCCCTAAGGCTCTTCGGGATTTGACCCGGCTTTGAACACTAGCCCTAAGGCTCTTCGAGATTTAGCCCGGCTTTGAACATTAGCCCTAAGGCTCTTCGGGATTTGACCCGGCTTTGAACACTAGCCCTAAGGCTCTTCGGGATTTGACCCAGCTTTGAAGCACAGATGCACATATATTTGAATTCACCACATGAAATTTTCACTAAGTTAGTCATAATTCATCATTCATTCATTTACGTCACACATTACACATAGCATGGCACTTTCACGAAATAAATTCGGTCTAAAAGCATCTAAGCAAAATACAAATTAATTTGTTTACTAAAGGCTTCATACGAAAAGGACTTTCGGCTATATTTCTCTTCTCTTCCTCAATACACATGCCTTAGGTCACTTGAGTAAACTAATCATCTTCATGAGTAACTAAACGCATATGCCATGTTACATTAACTCACATAATAGAATTTAATACTTAAACTTACCTCGATGGTCGATAATTGTTTTTAATTTACTAGTCTACCACCTTCACCTTTCCTTTGTCCGAAGCTGTCCCTATGTGTTCTTGAGCTAAGAGAACTCAAAGAAGATGCCGAATGCTTTAGGGATGTTCTTCCCTATTCCTTCATCACATTTTCGGCTAAAAGAAGAAAAAGGGTGAACCAAATTCTTTTCTCTATTTTATTTCTCATATTATTATTTACTTTAAAATTCAATAGACATAAAATAATTAAAGAAATTCATGTTTAGTGCTCCATATCACATCATGGCCGGCCACTCACTTCAAATAGGATTAATTGACATGCAAATCCATACATTTAACAACACTATGAATTTTGTCCCTTTTCAATTCGGCCACACATAAATTTAAGCTTTCTATCTAGGTTACGTTAAAACACATGAAATTTAGCAAAAATCAAAACATTCAATTTCACACGTGAATTCGCACATTTACTAGACATGACATAATATATATAAAATTCGGTTTAATGGTCCCGAAACCACTTTCCAACTAGGGTCGAAATAGGGCTATCACAGCTACCATCGTCATATAGACTCAGACGAGCAAATATTACTCTCAACTCCGTTACAGCTCTTCGACTCAATGCATCAGCCATAATATTCACTTTGCCAGGGTGATATTTGATCAAACAGTCATCGTCCTTAAGTAGCTCTATTCATCTTCGTTGCTTAAGCTTCAACTCCTTCTGAGTCAACAAATACTTAAGACTCTTATGGTCCGTGTATATAATACACTTTTCTCCATATAAATAGTATCTCCAGATCTTTAATACTAAAATCACTGCTGCCAACTCCAGATCATGTGTAGGGTAGTTCATTTTGTGAGGCTTAAGCTGTCATGATGCATAAATGACCACCTTACCATCCTGCATCAGCACACAGCCCAAACCAACGTGCGATGCATCATTATACACAGTGAAATCCTACCCAGACTGCGGTTGAATCAATACTGGTGCTTCAGTCAAAACTTTCTTCAACCTTTTGAAAGCCTCTTGCTGCTTCTCACTCAATACAAACGGTACTCCTTCTCTCAAAAGTTTCGTCAACGGTGCCGCAATCAAAGAAAAACCATTCATAAATCTTCTATAGTTCCCGGCCAAACCTAGAAAACTCCAAATTTTTGACACAGATCTCGGTGGCTTCCATTCTAAAACCGCCTCAATTTTCCAAGTATCCACCCTAATCCCCTCAGCAGAAACAACATGATGTAGGAACATCACCTCTCGCAACCAAATTTCACAGTTGCTGAATTTTGCATACAGTTGTTTCTGCCACAACACTTGCACAACGACACAAAGATGCTCGTCATGCTTCTCCTCAGTTTCTGAATACACCAGTATATCATCTTTGAAGATGACCATGAATCGGCCCAAGTAGGGTTGAAATACCCGATTCATCAAATCCATGAAGGCCACTGGTGCATTCGTCAATCCAAACGACATCTCCAGAAACTCGTAATGACCATACCGAGTTCTGAATGCTGTCTTATGAATATCCACCTCTTTGACCCTTAATTGGTGATATCCAGATCGAAGATCGATATTGGAAAATACCGAAGCTCCTCTTAGGTGGTCAAACAGGTCGTCGATACTTGGCCGAGGGTACTTGCTCTTAATAGTTAGCTTGTTCAACTGACAATAACCGATGCACATACGCATCGCCCTATCCTTCTTCTTCACGAATAGTACCGGTGCTACCAACGGAGACATACTTGGCCTAATAAAACCTCTATCCAGTAGCTCTTAGATTTGCGCTTTCAACTCCACTAACTCCTTTAGTGCCATCCTATAAGGAGAAATGGACACTGGAGCCGTTCCAGGCAATAAGTCAATTCCAAATTCAACTTCATGATTCAGAGGCAACCTTGGAAGCTCATCCCAAAAAACATCGTAAAATTCAACTTCACAATTCAGGGGCAACTCCAAAAATACCATGCAATCCTTACGAATCAGCTTCTCAGCTCTCAAAACCGAGACAACATTGGACACGTAATCTCTTCGCTCCACTATAACCATCACCTCTTCATCCTCCATAGTCTTTAACACCATCCGCTTAGCAGCGCAATCCAAAGTCGTCCTATGCTTAGCAAGCCAGTCCATTCCCAAGATGAGATCGAACTCTCCAAATGTAGCTCCATTAATTTCGTAGAGAAAATCCTCCCTTGAGTCTCTAAAGGTACATCTCTAAAGAGTTTGTCTACCCTAACTGAGTGACCCAATGGACTTATCATAGTTACCCCACTCATAGTTTCCTCAGAGTGCACACCCAACGCCCCAGATATATCACAAGCAACATACGAATGGGTAGATCCAATATCAATGAAGGCAGTGTATAGGATGCTAAAAATAAAAAACGTACCAGTTATGACATCAAGTGCGTTACCCTCCTCTCGATGACGAGCAGCACAAACCAATGCCGACTGAAGAGCCTTAGCATTTCCAGCACCTCTACCTGGTGCTCCACGTCCATGTCCATTCCCATTGCCGGCCCTACCATGACCACGACCTCTCGGTGGTTGTGGTCCGCCTCGCACAGCTTAAGCAACCCTCTGTTCAGCAGCTTGTGTCTAAGTCGGCCTCTGAGGTCAATCCTTAACTCAATGATTTTTGGACCCACACCGGAAACATGCTCCAGTACGCTTCTAACATTCACCCAGATGCACTCTACCATAATCCCCACAAGCCTGCAGTCTAACCACATTCACCGGAACTACCCGAACTGGCTCGTCTGCTCTAACCCATTTGATAGTCCTGCCCGCAGCACCAGAGGGTCCAGAATCCCTCCTTAATCGATTTTGATCCTTCTCACAATTCTGCTGCTCCATGTGTTTCACCTTCTTAGCAATCTTAGCCTTCTCCACCAAAGCAGCAAAGCCACTATTAAATTATAATCTAACAAAATCCACGAAATCGACATCACCATCATATTCGGCCAACACCATCCAAAGCTATTAATCACTTACCTTTGCTGAAATCTATAACTAGATCTAGATCTAGATTACTTCCACGGTCCTAGCCTCCCACTGCTCCTCGTTAGATTGTCTCTTTACCATACAAGAACACATGAGAACCAAAGAAAAGGCTAGCATAAATCTTTATCCCAAAAGAAATTAAAATTGACAGCCACCTTGAAGAGTTAGGGGCATTCAGTTTTTCTTGAATCACAAGGTTACAAAAGAAGGGGTTTCGAATACTTACCACCGCTTTGTTTTGCCAAAACAGAGCCCCCAAACACTAGCGTAATTCAGATCTATTGTAGATCTAATCTAAATAAGAGAAGAGAAGTGATCTAAAGATTTGACTTTTGAAAACACTAGGGAGTATGAATGTTTCTGCTTTTGGGAGAATAGAGTTAAGGAGAATAGGAGATTCAGCCAAAGAAGAAGTGTCGGCTAACAACTGGTTCGGTTTTGACTTTTAAGAACAAAGAAGATGGAAGAAAAAGAGAAGAGGTTGAGAAGAGATTTCGATTTGCTTCTAAATAGAAATAAGAAAAGTTTGGTCAAGGGAGAAATCAGCTACAGACTTATTTGTTTTGTGTTTTAAAGATATTCAGCCAAGGTGATTCGTGATAATAGATTCCTACTAATGAAGGGAAGAAAAGAAAAAAGAAGAACTAGATTAGGTCCTATGGTAGTCGGCCAAAAGCAACCTTAGGGATTTTGGGTTTTGAAAAGAAAGAAAAAAAACAAATAAAGGGTAGGTTCGGCCAAAAGGAAGAAATCGACAAGAGGGAAATGGTGCTTAAGATGTACTGCTTTCCTGACTAGAGAAGAAAGGAGATAGATAGAATGAAAGACCCTCCCCACTATACCTATTCGGCAACCAAGAAAAGGACCAAACAAATCTTGAAAGAAAACCACCTAAGGCAATCGACTCTTACCTACAACAAAAGTCGAAAACACAAGTGCCTAAGGCCCCTAGCCGAACTTGCAAATCCAAAGTCCCCTAGCCGGCCAACTCTTGCCCTTTTTTCAAAATTCCTAAATTTCCTCCTAGATAACCTCCCCTTATCACTCCTCACCCAATTCCATGAGCACTTCAAACTTCTTCCTTTAGTATTTCACTTGGAGTCCATCACTTACCAAGCACAAGTATAAAAATAAAACAACACTTTCTTACCAAGGGATTTGAACCTTAGCTCCTCACAGTCTTCACGTACCACCTCTTGTGTTTTAAGTGGTGCCACCTTACCACTTTAACACAAGCTTCCTTGTGTCTTAAGTTCCCAACATTTACTTAAAAGCCCACCTAACCCGAGTCCCTTCTCACCTAAAACCAATATTTAAAAATTTACCAGACCTCAGACTTAAACGTAAGCCTTCTAAAGGTCCACTAAAATACCTAACACATCAGTACTACACATCCAATCATGCAAAAATTAAATTCTAGCAAAAACCTCAAAAAAACCAAATATTAGGGCGTTACAATCTCCAATCCGAGCTAGCCTGGTGACACTATAAAATAAGGGAAAGAAGAAGGGAGTAAGCTAAATAGCTTGGTAAGTTCATATGTAAATAATCAACATCTTAACCACAAAAATTATCATGTAATTCATGTAATGAAAGATAGCATAATCACTATTAAATCCACATAAGCATAACTTACTCAATCACAATCTTACTAGAAGTTTATCTCTTATAGCATTCATAATTATGAATTTCACATACATGCCTGTACCAAATCATAACATAACCACATACTTTCACATCTTTAACAATTCTTGTTAAACACTCAGAATATTAACGGATACTCAGAAAGCTTGCACATAAGTGCCACATATGTAGCCAAGCTACCTCATATCTTATTTCACATATATGCTCGTTCTTGAGCTAGTCACGGGTCTGGTCACTCAAGCTGACGGTTGGGACGTAGCTACCTAGTGCTACCCACACAAGCTGATAAATATTGCAACACATGCCAAAGTACCCAACCACTTGTAGGACATACAAGACCAGCTCTTGGAATCACACAATCACATTGTGACAGCCCGATTTTGACCCTAATCGAAACAATGGTTTCGGGACCACAAATTCGAGTTAAAAATAATAAAAATAAAAATAATTAAATAATTAAATATTATTTTCTATGCCTTCTGTGTGTGATATAGCATGTGTGAAAATTTGGTCGAAAAATTTTAACGTTTGAAGGTCGATTTGATAAAAAGGATTTAATTGTGTAAAAAGAAAAATTTGCTGTTAATTTTTAAAGTGGTAAAATTGTTATTGATTTTATAAGTGAAGGTCTTTTAAATGCAATTTGACCTTTATGATGTATAGTGGACGGCTAAAGTGTTATTATATGATTTTATTCTTCTTATTTCATGATATTTAATTAAGTAAAATGTTATAAACCAATACATGTTAAATAAAGTAATAGAAAAATCATTTTTATTTTTTGCTTTCTCATCACCGAATTCAGTCATCTTCTTCATTTCAATTCAAGCTCAAGAGCTAAAGAGGGTGGATTTGGATCGAGGAAAATCGAAGCTAGCTGAGTAGTCAAATTCATCGTATAATATTAATTGAGGTAAGTTCTTAAGTGATGAAACTCAATTTTGTATGCTTAGAGATTAAATAAATATAATAAAGTGAATGTTTGATTTTATATGTATATAAATACAATGTGCCGAATGTGTGTTTGAATGAATGAATTAAGCTGAATGTGGCTAGAATGTTTGAGTTGAAATAGACATGGTGATACAATGTGCTAAATGTCTGTTTGAATGAATGAATTGAGCTGAATGTGGCTAGAGTGTTTGAGTTGAAATAGAAATGGTGACACAAGGTGCCAAATGTGTTTAAATGAAAGGAATGGTTAAATTTGATGTGTATTAAAGTGGTCAAATGTGACTTATAATGTGTGTAACCTTAGCTATGAGCTATGAAGTGAATGATTGAAATATTCAGGCTAATAGCCTAGTAGGCATTCTTGTCGGTGTTTTGATTCAGGTTATATCCTAGCAGGCTTAGTGCCGTTGTATGATTTCAGGCTAAAAGCGTAGCAGGCATTATGCCGTTGAAATTTTGAATCAGGTTGACACCTTGCAGGCTATATGCCGGTGTGATATGTTGAGATGTTGGATTGATGTATAAGTAAACAAATTGAAAGCGAATGAAGGGCTATGTTTAATCTAAGTTATTGTTAATCCGTACGGAGGTACAAATGTGTTCTTAATTTGTGATTTTTAGTAAGTGATATGGATTGATAAAGCGAATTGGTATCATTGAATGAGTGTGAATATGCATAGAGCCGACCTATTCGGTTGAGTGTAAAGTTTCAAGAAAATAATCTATTCGAACAATTTTTGAGTAATTACTATTGCATAGAACTTAAAAGAGTGCATTTTAGCTTACATGAAATAAGTTAAATTCTTAGTTGAAATATTGAATTGCTTAAGGCTTACTAACTTATAAAATGCTTACTTTGAAAATCCTTTCTTTCTGTTTTATAGATCGTTGAATCCAGCTTTACGCTCGGGGATCGTTAGTCAACTCATCGCACTATCTAAACCTTGGTATTTAATGTTTTATAGAACATTAATTATGGCATGTATAGAACGGATAACTCGTGGGATGATATATTTTGACTTATGTATTGAGCCATGCGAATATGGCTTATTTAATGTGTTTTGTATAGTTTTAAGTTTTGGTCCAAGGTTTTGCTTGTTATGTATATATAGGTCTTGATATTTTGGATAACTTGATGATTTTACTTGAATGTTTATATTTAATATCTATGAATGTGGTTGGTAAGCTATTTTAGTCTTGTAATGGAGCTTGTGTTAAAGTTTAAGAATAAGTTGGTGCAAGGTTCGGCTTTGGCTTACATATAGGCCAAATGAATAGTGATTTATGCCATGTGTGTCAAAATGTATAAATAGGCTTATATAAGTGCGAATGGAATATAGCATTTTGAGCTTTATGCATTGATGTATTGCATAATAAATAAATGCATAATAGTTACGGTATATTCGGTCATATATGTGAATATATATATATTTTTTTTTATGTAATTGTGGCCTTTATATGAAAAGACAAATAGTATTTCATTAAGTATACTTTCATGAGTAATCTCTTAATAACTTGATAGTGTAATAAAGTTGAAACTAATGCGGTGAGAAGCTATTGCATATTCGGCTATATCTCTTCAAAATGACCATTTGAATAGTAATTCATTTTTTTATGTTTAAACAGTTGTTTACTTTCACAAGTAGTAGTGGCATGTTAATTTAAGTTAATTATAAAGCCGTGCATATGAAATAAATGTCTTGTAAAGAGTTTATGTTTGTCGTATGAATTTAAATTGGACTAATTTATGAGACTTGTTCGTATGTAAGTGAATTATTCAAATGTTGTGCTTTAGATTTGAAATGTCTCGTAACCCTCTTTGGTGACGGATACCGGTTAAATGGTGTTACACACATAAGTACACATAAATCCCTAGTGACATGTCACTTGTATCCTGTTCTATTTCTAAGGGTCAACTGGGATTTCTCACTTGTCAAAACTTTAGCAAATATATAAAAAGTTCAATCATACAATTCATACAATATTAAAGCATTAAAACATAAATTGATGATGCATTATTTACATACAAACTTACCTCGAAAAAAAATAGTAGAATAAGGACCTAATAGTCTAACAACTTGTTTTTCCCCTGATCTAGGTCCGAACCTCCTTTCTCTTGATCTATAATAATAAATTTAGCTCATTTAATTATCACATTATTCAATTTAGTCCAAAAAATATATTATAGCAAAATTACATTTTTGCTCCTAACTTTTCACTTATTTACACTTTAGTCTCTGGCTCGTAAAATGAAGCGTGTTCATTTTTTTCTCGAAACCCAAGCCTAGCAGAACCTTATACATGCTTAAAGTATCCCACATTTTTTATTTATTCCCATTTTACAACTTTTGTAACACCATACACCCCTGTCCGTCGCTGGAATAGGGTATTAAGGTATTACATATCTAAATACAACCTACCGAGGTTCATAGTTACACGCTAGACATAGATTCATTGAGTTCTATAACCGAATGTATATCACTTGTAAAAAGGTTCGGTCAGTACCTCATATCTCATTTAATTCGTTTTATAAACATGCTAGCAAATTTCCACCATGTGGCTACTAACAATTTGGCCAAATCAAACTTTTCAATAACCGAACACCATATTAGAAACTCATTGCATATTGGGTACTAACTAAATATCATGCCATAAACATCGAACCATATGAGTATCATCCAAACATATAATCAAACTAGAAGACTAGGCAAGCCATTTTCGCATGGCTAGAATAATTACAACTCAAAATGTAGTTTGGTTCAATAAAAAGGAGATTAGCCTATACATGCCATTGATCCAAAATAACTATCAAATGTACCAAAATAACAGCGATAGTGTAGGTGATTAAGGCTTCAATCCCCGAGTCCGTAGCTTCCAAAATTAGATCTATAAAACAGAGGAAACAAAGTAAATGAAGTAAGCATTACAATGCTTAGTAAGTTTTAAGCAATGACAACAGATAAAACTCAAATTATAACATAGTTGTTCGTATTTTTGTTTCCCTCTTCTTTTGGTACGTCACCCTTTAACCGAACATACACATTCTCATCATATACGAAAGTAGATAACTTTCACTTATAGTAAGCTCATGTAAACATAGACATGTCGCATAATTTCAAATAACATTTCGCATTGACCAATTGTATTTTGACCATATTAATAATCTCATTTCATGCACACATATGTAATCGCATAATGACCTTAGTATTTGGTCCAAAAACCAGCTTGCATATAAGCTTAGGGTACATACCTGTATAACTTAACACTTTAAGCGCATTCATTAGCAATCGTTACCATGAAGACTTTTAGTCTTAGACTTTACTCCTATCATCATCGAGACCTTTAGCTCGGGTAAAATCTCCATACATAGCCATCGGGCCTCTACCCCAGATAGAATCTCCGCATATAGGCTTCGGGTCTTAACCCGGACATCATCTCTGCATATAGCCTTCGGGTCTTAACCCGGACATAGTCTCCACATATAGTCATCGGGACTTTAGTCCCGGATTCACATCACAGAGTCTCATACATATGTATTCACATGTTGCCACATTTCACATAGCAAGATCACACTTGTAATTCAATCCATTCATTCGCATACAAACATATAACATGCTCCTTGACTTTATATCATAATGTAAATCAAAACTTATACATGTATACTCTTCTTTTCTAGACTTCTGGCCCAATGAACAAACATACATAAGCAATACATTTCAAATCCCAATTTCAGTTTCTTTCTCTATGAGCCATTTGGCTATATAGCAAACATGAAATAGGTTTCTTTCTCAATGGAACATCGTTCAACTATCATGCATGTATATCATGGCATTTTAAATTAAATACCAAATTCAATTACTCAAAACTTACCTTGAACTTTCCCGAGCAATTATGAGTTGGCTATTCGACCACTTTAGCCTTCCCTTTATCCGAACTTGTCCCTCTATGCTCTTGAGCTAAATAAAATATTTAATTCTATTAATCCTTATTCAAACATCTCAATTAATCATTTTCACTTATAGTCAAATAATACATGCATATACTTCTCATAGCAAACACACACACATTCGGCCATTTCACATACATATCACAAGTTGCAACAAGCTGATTTTCTGAGCAACATTCAATAAATTACTCATAACTGGAGCTACGAAACTCCAAATGAAGTGCCGTTAATTTTTCCTGAAAATAGACTCATATATCTTCTATCCATAAAATTTTCAGAATTTTTAGTTTGGCCAATTAATACCAGAATTTTCTTAAAATTTCCCCTATTTCACTGTTTGACTAAACTGACCACTCTTTACTTCGAATTGAATTTCTCCTTGTACAGAATTCAAAATATGTCCTAGCCTATTTTATTCGAAACTAGACTCATTAAGGAGTCTAAGAATATAAATTTTATCTTATAACAAGTTTTGTACAATTTATAGTGATTTTCTAAAAACAGAACAGGGGATTTCGGAGTCATTCTGACACTGTCTCACACAACTTTAAAAATCTCTTTATCGGAAACTCCATTGCTTGTAAGGTTTCTTTTATAAGAAACTAGACTCATTGAGCTTTAATTACACAATTTATTCAGCCTCTAATTCATCTCCCACAATTTATGGTGATTTTTCCAAAACACGTTACTGCTGCTGTACCAAGCAGATTTATACAATTTCACTCTTTAAAGTTCTTATTCACATTTCATTTCAAGCTACAACATATAATCAATGTCACATTTGGCCACTAATTAAACATATCAATTTTGTCATATATACCAATTTCCAAGCTCAATTCTACTTTCCCATCCATCAACCGTATGTGATTTGCTCACATTATCCACCTACAGCAACGATCAACTAATTTATAAACACTCATATACATCTTCCTTTACGAGAACGTTAGCTAACATGAATTAGCATCCTTTGAGCCATGACCGAATGCATACCTTACCTCAAAACTCAACAATTATACACTTACAATTTATTTCCTCAAATTAACACATACTTCCATCGATTCAAAGCTCAATTAACAAAAATATGTTTGATTACTTCACATGCTATGACCAAAAGCATATGGTCTTAAACTTCACTTATAATATCAAAATCAAACCATCCCTTTCCTTATTATAGGCACATTCGGCAATTCCATCTAAAATATCAAAAGATATATTCGATAATTAGCCATTCACCAAAACAAGTTCATTCGTTCATCAAAAACCCAATTTCAACATCAAAGCATAGTTTTTCCTTAGTTGAAAACATACACAAGTACATAATGCACATTAACACTTCATTTTGACAACTCACCACTCAATTTGCACAATAGATATATCATTAACTAACCCTCTAAACCAAATTCATTTGTTCCAATGGAGATAGCCGAATGTCCATTCTAGCTTAATAAATCGCACAATGAATCATAACCAACTCAAATTTCATCCTTATTTTCTCTTGTAGCTATTTCATAGTAATTAAATAAAAACATATCAAATTTCTTAGCCACATTCCCTATTTCAATTTCGGCAATTGTATAAACTCATACTAGCAAATCAATTATAAAATTCCACAATTAAGCACAAGTTTCATACCTCCCTCTAATTGCCGAATTCAACCTACTTATTCCTTACAAAACTTCCAAAACACCAATTTAAATTACTCAAAGAGAGTCTTTGCCGATTACCCCTTCTTCAATAAACCAACCATTAATCCCATTTTTACTCAATTCAACATTCGGTAACCATGTGCACACATACAAATAATTTAACCATCAATTTCTAATGTTAAAAACAATTTCCATATTTCACTATATTAGCCGATTATAAATTAAACACTTAAGCCACACAAAACTTCAATTCTTTCAAATTTGAGCTCACAAATTTCAATTCACCTAAGCTTTAACATCATAGAGTCCATTAAAACTCCATTTATCAATTTCTATTTCAAAGACATAATGCACCAACATGACCGAACACTTCATGCTTCATGCACACAAAAATTTTCACATGGGTCTTGTTGTGAGCTTCAAAACCAACCAAAATTCACAAAGAAATCCAAAGAAATGCATGAAACATTACCTTAATTTGATGCCCTTACTAGCCAAATGCCTTAAGCTTCAAAAGCTTTCTTTCTTTCTCAATTCACGGCAATGAGAGAAACAAAGAAGAAACACTTTGTTTTTTTCACCCAATTTACTAATATTAAATTTTATTTTTTCATTTCATAATATTATTTTAATCTTTTATTTTATGATAACTAAATAAAAATTTCTTTTATTATATTAATATATGACTAAACAACAATTCACAAAGTGCCAAAACCTCATCATTACCATCCACTATCATAAAAGTGGGTAAATTGACATGCAAATCCACTATTTCTCATGCATGCATTAATAAGTCATCACACATTTGTCTAGCATATTTTCGAAGTTCATAATTTAGCCCTTTTAGGTGCAATTCATAATTATAATACTAAATTGAAGCACCTAAGATGTCACACATAAATTGGCACATACAATAGGCATCAAAATGAATATTTAATTATTTTTTTATGCCTCAGTTTTGTGGTCCCGAAACCACATTCCGACTAGGGTCGTTTTAAGGCTGTCACAACTCTCCCCCACTTAAGAAATTTTCGTCCCCGAAAATCTTACCGGAAAATAAGTTTGGGTAACGTTCTTTTATCGAATCCTCAAGCTCCCAAGTAGCTTCTTCAACCCCGTGTTTGACCCACAACACTTTCACTAACGAAATCCTCTTATTCCGCAACTCTTTAACCTCGTGTGCCAAAATACGAATTGGTTCCTCCTCATAACTCATATCAGATCGAATCTCGATGTCAGATGGATTAATCACATGTGATGGGTCGGATCTATATCGTCGGAGCATCGAAACATGAAATACGTTGTGGATCTTTTCAAGTTCGGGAGGCAAAGTCAATCGATATGCTACCGGTCCAATCTGTTCAGATATTTCATATGGTCCGATGAACCTCGGGCTCAATTTACCCTTACGGCCGAATCTGAGCACCTTTTTCCAAGGTGACACTTTAAGAAATACTTTGTCTCCAACCTGATACTCAATATCTTTCCGCTTTAAATCCGTGTATGACTTTTGACGATCTGAAGCTGCCTTAAGACTATCACGAATCACTTTTACTTTCTGCTCGGCATCTCTAATTAAATCAACTCCAAAAATCTTACTTTCATTGAGCTCGGACCAAAACAAGGGTGTACGACATTTGCGACCGTACAAAGCCTCGTAAGGTGCCATCTTAATGCTCGATTGGAAACTGTTGTTGTAAGCGAATTCAATCAAAGGCAAATACCGTTCCCACGAACCACTAAACTCAAGGACACAACATCTCAACATATCCTTGAGTATTTGAATTACTCATTCCGATTGACTGTCCGTCTGAGGATGGAACGCGGTACTAAAATGTAGCTTAGTACCCAGAGAATCTTGTAGTTTCTTCCAAAATCGCGATGTAAATCTCAGGTCTCTATCCGATCAGATAGAGATAGGGACCCCGTGCAATCTGACGATCTAAGAAACATACAACTCCGCTAACTTATCAAATGAGTAATCTGTACGCACGGGTATAAAATGAGCGGATTTAGTTAATCGGTCTACGACAACCAAAATCGTATCCTTCTTGCTCGGTGTCAACGGTAGCCCAGATACAAAATCCATCGTGACTTTATCCCATTTCCACTCGGGAATCAAAATCGGTTGCAACAAACCCGAAGGTACCTGATGTTCCGCTTTTACTTGTTGGCATATCAAACACCTTGCCACAAAATTTGAGATGTCTCGTTTCATACCATGCCACCAATACTGACGTTTCAAATCATTGTACATTTTTGTACTTCCCGGATGGACTGACATTCGACTATTATGGGCTTCATTTAAAATCGTCGAAATCAACTCTGAACTTCTCGGAAAACATACTCGGCCTCGAAACCTCAAACAATCATTATCATCAACTTGAAACTCAGAATCCACGTTTAAATCGCATTGAGCTCGCTTGGCAATTAAATCGCCATCAGCTTTTTGAGCCTCACAAACTTGTCGTAAAAACACCGGTTTCGCTTTTAATTCCGCTATCATCACACCATCATCAGATACCGATAAATGCACATTCATTGCTCGTAGAGCAAACAATGATTTCCGGCTAAGAGCATCAGCAACTACATTCGCCTTTCCCGGATGATAGTCAATGACAAGCTCATAATCCTTTAATAATTCAAGCCAATGTCTTTGTCTCAAATTCAAATCTCTTTGGGTCATCAAGTATTTGAGGCTTTTATGGTCGGAAAAGACATGACATTTCTCACCAAAAAGGTAGTGACACCAAATCTTCAAAGCAAACACAATAGTAGCTAATTCGAGATCATGAGTCAGATAGTTTTTCTCATGAGGCTTTAATTGCCTCGAAGCATATGCAACAACTCTGCCCTCTTGCATCAAAACACACCCCAAGCCATTCAAAGACGCATCACTATATACTACAAACTCTTTACCGGATTCAGGCTGAACTAAGACTGGAGCCTCCGTCAAAAGGGCTTTCAATTGGTCGAAACTTTTCTGGCACTTTTCAGACCATTCAAATTTAACATCTTTCTGCAATAGCTTTGTCAACGGGGTTGAGATCATCGAGAAGTCTTTCACAAACCGTCGGTAGTACCCCGCAAGTCCTAAAAAGCTTCGGACTTCTGAGACATTTTTAGGAGGTTTCCAATCAAGGATAGCAGATATTTTATTCGGATCAACTCGGATACCCGCAGCAGATACAATATGTCCCAGAAAGCCAACCTCGCGCAACCAGAACTCACACTTGCTGAATTTCGCATACAACTGGTTATCACGCAAAATCTGTAGCACAAGTCTTAAATGCTTGGCATGCTCAATCTCATCGCGAGAATAAACCAAAATGTCATCGATAAACACTTCCACAAATCGATCTAGGTACTGCTTAAACACTCGATTCATCAGATCCATGAAAACAGCGGGGGCATTAGTCAGCCCAAACGGCATCATTAAAAATTCGTAGTGTCTGCACCTCGTTCTGAAAGCAGTCTTGGGCACGTCTGAGTCTCGAACTCGCAACTGATAATAGCCGGATCGCAAGTCAATCTTTGAAAACACTGAGGCTCCCTTTAACTGATCGAATAAGTCATCGATACGAGGCAACAGATACTTATTCTTTATAGTCACCTTGTTCAGCTGCCGATAGTCAATACACATTCTCAAAGTCCCGTCTTTCCTTTTCACGAACAAGACTGGTGCACCCCAGGGTGAAAAGCTCGGTCTTACAAAACCTCTATCAGTCAACTCTTGCAACTGAGATTTCAACTCTTTCAATTCTGTCGGAGCCATACGATACGGAGCAATCGAAATCAGAGTTGTACCTTGAACTAGCTCAATGCCAAACTCAACCTCTCTAATAGGCGGTAATCTTGGTAATTCTTCAGGAAATACGTCCGGATACTCACAAACCACAGGTACAGTCTCAAGCTTTAGTTCAGATATTTTGCTATCCAAAACATAAGCAAGATAAGCCTCGCAACCCTTTTGCATAAACTTTTTAGCCATAACAGAAGATATTACTGCCGGTAGCCCGTTTAGATCAGAAGACTCAACCCTAATTATCTCATTATTTGAACATTGCAAATCAATAGTCTTTCGCTTGCAATTCACTACCGCATCATGCACAGTCAACCAATCCATTCCGAGAATAATGTCGAATTCGTCGAATGGCAAAATCATCAAATCGGCCAGAAAACAGGAATTTCGAATCATAAGGGGACATTTCTTACACACTCTATCAACTAAGACACAACGACCCAAGGGATTGGACACTCGAATCACAAACTCAGTAGACTCAATAGGGAGAGTCTTACTGGATGCCAAATTTTCACATACATATGAATGAGTTGAACCGGGGTCAATCAAAGCAATTACATCAGTATCAAAGAGAGTGAAAGTACCGGTAATAATATCTGGGGAAGAGGCATCCTCGCGTGCACGTATAGCATAAGCTCTAGCAGGGGCACGAGTCTCAGATTTTGTCGTGGCATCTTTAAACCTTCTCTGACCGCCGCTAGCATTTCCCAGATTTCTAAGTGGTCTACCTCGTGCTGAAATAGTACTCGGTTTCCCACTCTGATTCACATTCTGCTCGGACCATCTAGGGCAATCTCTTATAAAGTGATCAGCCGACCCACACTTATAACAGGAGCGATCATGAAATCTGCAGCTCCCCGAATGCCATTTTCCACAATACTTGCACTCGGCTCTGTCTCGACAGTTGTTCCCAACACTAGCAGTAGAAGTGGTACGTGTACTCATAGGAGGTCGATCACGGTCTCGTCTAGAAAAACCTGAAGTGGCATTTGGTCTGTCAGACTCACTTCAAAATTTCTTTCAGGATTTTTGAATAGACCTCCTAGAAGATCTCTTACGGAACTCTCTGGCTCTGCTATCTGCTTTTCTCTTTTCATTTCTAAGCTCTTCAGCCTTGCAGGCTCGCTCGACAAGAATAACGAACTCTTGAATTTCCAGAATGCCAACCAGTAGTTTGATGTCTTTATTTAACCCGTCCTCGAAGCGTTTACACATAATAGCTTCGGATGCTATGCACTCGCGAGCATATTGGCTAAGTCGTACGAATTCTCTCTCATATTCGGTCACTGACATTCGGCCTTGTTTAAGCTCAAGGAATTCCTTCCGTTTCTGATCGATAAATCTTTGGCTGATATACTTTTTACGGAATTCAACTTGGAAAAACTCCCAAGTAACTCACTCTCTCGGCACAACAGAAACCAATGTGTTACACCAATAGTAGGCAGAATCACGCAGCAGAGATACGACACATTTCAAGCACTCCTCGGCGTGCATGACAATTCATCGAACACACAAATTACATTATCGAGCCAAATCTCGGCCCGCTCAGCATCATCATCAACTGTAGCCCGAAATTTTTTAGCCCCATATTTTCTAATTTTATCGACCGGGGGTTTACTCGACCTCACAGGGTCGGTCTCAGGAGGAGCCACAGGGGTCGGAAGTGGGTTATTCAGGGGAGGAGGTTGTGGGACAGCCGGATTAGTTCGTAGGAATTGAGTGAACCAATCATTCATTATTGCATAAAAGTTCTCCTTCATGTCATCATCTCGATGACTGGCATTCGGGTGAGAGTCGATCGGTGCGGTCCATTGCACGGGAGCGGCCGCCACACTCTCAATATCCTTTACTACGGCTCGATCGAGATTGGGATCCATTACTATACGGAAAACACATTTCAAATGTCAGAAATCACTACACTATCGCATTATCACAAAATGGCATGTATAGCTATACTCATACACACTACGTTGTCCAAGAATCGACTAAACCGTAGCTCTGATACCAATAAAAATGTAACACCCTACACCCCTGTCCGTCGCCGGAATAGGGTATTAAGGTATTACATATCTAAATACAACCTACCGAGGTTCATAGTTACACGCTAGACATAGATTCATTGAGTTCTATAACCGAATGTATATCACTTGTAAAAAGGTTCGGTCAGTACCTCATATCTCATTTAACTCGTTTTATAAACATGCTAGCAAATTTCCACCATGTGGCTACTAACAATTTGGCCAAATCAAACTTTTCAATAACCGAACACCATATTAGAAACTCATTGCATATTGGGTACTAACTAAATATCATGCCATAAACATCGAACCATATGAGTATCATCCAAACATATAATCAAACTAGAAGACTAGGCAAGCCATTTTCGCATGGCTAGAATAATTACAACTCAAAATGTAGTTTGGTTCAATAAAAAGGAGATTAGCCTATACATGCCATTGATCCAAAATAACTATCAAATGTACCAAAATAACGGCGACAGTGTAGGTGATTAAGGGTTCAATCCCCGGGTCCGTAGCTTCCAAAATGAGATCTATAAAACAGAGGAAACAAAGTCAACGGAGTGAGCATTACAATGCTTAGTAAGTTTTAAGGAATGACAATAGATAAAACTCAAATTATAACATAGTTGTTCGTATTTTTGTTTCCCTCTTCTTTTGGTACGTCAACCTTTAACCGAACATACACATTCTTATCATATACGAAAGTAGATAACTTTCACTTATAGTAAGCTCATGTAAACATAGACATGTCGCATAATTTCAAATAACATTTCGCATTGACCAATTGTATTTTGACCATATTAATAATCTCATTTCATGCACACATATGTAATCGCATAATGACCTTAGTATTTGGTCCAAAAACCAGCTTGCATATAAGCTTAGGGTACATACCTGTATAACTTAACACTTTAAGTGCATTCATTAGCAATCGTTACCATGAAGACTTTTAGTCTTAGGCTTTACTCGCATCATCATCGAGACCTTTAGCTCGGGTAAAATCTCCATACATAGCCATCGGGCCTCTGCCCCGGATATAATCTCCACATATAGCCTTCGGGTCTTAACCCGGACATCATCTCTGCATATAGCCTTCGGGTCTTAACCCAGACATAGTCTCCACATATAGTCATCGGGACTTTAATCCCGGATTCACATCACAGAGTCTCATACATATGTATTCACATGTTGCCATATTTCACATGGCAAGATCACACTTGTAATTCAATCCATTCATTCGCATACAAACATATAACATGCTCCTTGACTTTATATCGTAATGTAAATCAAAACTTATACATGTATACTCTTCTTTTCTAGACTTTCGGCCTGATGAGCAAACATACATAAGCAATACATTTCAAATCCCAATTTCAGTTTCTTTCTCTATGAGCCATTCGACTATATAGCAAACATGAAATAGGTTTCTTTCTCAATGGAACATCGTTCAACTATCATGCATGTATATCATGGCATTTTAAATTAAATACCAAATTCAATTACTCAAAACTTACCTTGAACTTTCCCAAGCAATTATGAGTTGCCTATTCGACCACTTTAGCCTTCCCTTTATCCGAACTTGTCCCTCTATGCTCTTGAGCTAAATAAAATATTTAATTCTATTAATCCTTATTCAAACATCTCAATTAATCATTTTCACTTATAGTCAAATAATACATGCTTATACTTCTCATAGCAAACACACACACATTCGGCCATTTCACATACATATCACAAGTTGCAACAAGCTGATTTTCTGAGCAACATTATATAAATTACTCATAACTGGAGCTACGAAACTCCAAATGAAGTGCCGTTAATTTTTCCTGAAAATAGACTCATATATCTTCTATCCATAAAATTTTCAGAATTTTTGGTTTGGCCAATCAATACCAGAATTTTCTTAAAATTTTCCCTATTTCACTGTTTGACTAAACTGACCACTCTTTACTTCGAATTGAATTTCTCCTTGTACAGAATTCAAAATATGTCCTAGCCTATTTTATTCGAAACTAGACTCATTAAGGAGTCTAAGCATATAAATTCTATCTTATAAAAATTTTTATACAATTTATAGTGATTTTCTAAAAACAGAACAGGGGATTTCAGAGTCATTCTCACACTGTCTCACACAACTTTAAAAATATCTTTATCGGCAACTCCATTGCTTGTAAGGTTTCTTTTATAAGAAACTAGACTCATTAAGCTTTAATTACACAATTTATTCAGCCTCTAATTCATCTCCCACAATTTATGGTGATTTTTCCAAAACACGTTACTGCTGCTGTATCAAGCAAATTTATACAATTTCACTCTTTAAAGTTCTTATTCACATTTCATTTCAAGCTACAACATATAATCAATGTCACATTTGGCCACTAATTAAACATATCAATTTTGTCATATACACCAATTTCCATGCTCAATTCTACTTTCCCATCCATCAACCGTATGTGATTTGCTCACATTATCCACCTATAGCAACGATCAACTAATTTATAAACACTCATATACATCTTCCTTTACAAGAACGTTAACTAACATGAATTAGCATCCTTTGAGCCATGACCGAATGCATACCTTACCTCAAAACTCAACAATTATACACTTACAATTTAATTCCTCAAATTAACACATACTTCCATCGATTCAAAGCTCAATTAACAAAAATATGTTTGATTACTTCACATGTATGACCAAAAGCATATGGTCTTAAACTTCACTTATAATATCAAAATCAAACCATCCCTTTCCTTATTATAGGCACATTCGGCAATTCCATCTAAAATCTCAAAAGATATATTCGATAATTAGCCATTCACCAAAACAAGTTCATTCGTTCATCAAAAACCCAATTTCCACATCAAAGCATAGTTTTTCCTTAGTTGAAAACATACACAAGTACATAATGCACATTAACACTTCATTTTGACAACTCACCACTCAATTTGCACAATAGATATATCATTAACTAACCCTCTAAACCAAATTCATTTGTTCCAATGGACATAGCCGAATGTCCATTCTAGCTTAATAAATCGCACAATGAATCATAACCAACTCAAATTTCATCCTTATTTTCTCTTGTAGCTATTTCATAGTAATTAAATAAAAACATATCAAATTTCTTAGCCACATTCCCTATTTCAATTTCGGCAATTGTATAAACTCATACTAGCAATTCAATTATAAAATTCCACAATTAAGCACAAGTTTCATACCTCCCTCTAATTGCCGAATTCAACCTACTTATTCCTTACAAAACTTCCAAAACACCAACTCAAATTACTCAAAGAGAGTCTTTGCCGATTACCCCTTCTTCAATAAACCAACCATTAATCCCATTTTTACTCAATTCAACATTCGGTAACCATGTGCACACATACAAATAATTTAACCATCAATTTCTAATGTTAAAAACAATTTCCATATTTCACTATATTAGCCGATTATAAATTAAACACTTAAGCCACACAAAACTTCAATTCTTTCAAATTTGAGCTCACAAATTTCAATTCACCTAAGCTTTAACATCATAGAGTCCATTAAAACTCCATTTATCAATTTCTATTTCAAAGACATAATGCACCAACATGACCGAACACTTCATGCTTCATGCACACAAAAATTTTCACATGGGTCTTGTTGTGAGCTTCAAAACCAACCAAAATTCACAAAGAAATCCAAAGAAATGCATGAAACCTTACCTTAATTTGATGCCCTCACTAGCCAAATGCCTTAAGCTTCAAAAGCTTTCTTTCTTTCTCAATTCACGGTAATGAGAGAAACAAAGAAGAAACACTTTGTTTTTTTCACCCAATTTACTAATATTAAATTTTATTTTTTCATTTCATAATATTATTTTAATCTTTTATTTTATGATAACTAAATAAAAATTTCTTTTATTATATTAATATATGACTAAACAACAATTCACAAAGTGCCAAAACCTCATCATTACCATCCACTATCATAAAAATGGGTAAATTGACATGCAAATCCACTATTTCTCATGCATGCATTAATAAGTCATCACACATTTGTCTAGCATATTTTCAAAGTTCATAATTTAGCCCTTTTAGGTGCAATTCATAATTATAATACTAAATTGAAGCACCTAAGATGTCACACATAAATTGGCACATACAATAGGCATCAAAATGAATATTTAATTATTTTTTTATGCCTCAGTTTTGTGGTCCCGAAACCACATTCCGACTAGGGTCGTTTTAAGGCTGTCACAACTTTTGCATTTAGGTCCTTTTTGACATTTTCACCGAAAATCACCTATCCAAAGTCATTTATCACACAACTTTCATATTCTACCATTAGACACCAAAATACATGCATGTCTAACATGGGTAAAATTTTAAACTTTTCTAATACTTGAAATTAGTCCTTAATAGAGATAGATTAGGTTACGAGGATTTCAAAGACGTAAAAATCATTAAAAACGAGACTAGAATAGACTTACAATCATTCTTGGAAAGCTTGGCCAAACCCTAGCTATGGCTTCTCTTCAATTTTCGGCTAAGGGGGGACTAAATTGAGAAGATGAACACCTATGTTTGATTTATTTTGTCTTTATTTGCCAAATAACCAAAATGCCCTTAATGCCTAACTTTGAAATTTTACCCTTCCCTGTCCATTTTTGTCCATCATGAGATATAATGGTCTAACTACTAAATAAAGACCTCCAATTTAAAAATCATAACAAATAGACACCCAAAGCTTCTAGATAGTCCTACTAATTAAATTGGACATCTTATCGATAAAGTTTCTTAATGAAATTTTCACACATGCATTCAATCATACTATAGTTCTAAAAATATTATCACAATAAATTTTTCTACTTCAGATTCGTAGTCCCAAAACCACTATTATGATTTGGCCCTAAATCAGGCTGTTACATATTCCTCAACCAATCATCGTTGCTCCTCAAGGTTCTGATCATATACGTTTGAACAAGCCACTAGTTGATGAGATTTGTAAATATGGGGCTGAAGAATTCAGGGATACCGTTGACGATGATCCTAAGAAAGCTAAATTCTAGCTTGAAAATACGATCAGAGTATTCGATGAGTTGTCGTGTACACCTAAAGAATGCATTAAGTGTGTTGTATCACTTCTGAGGGGTTTTGTGTATTAGCGGTGGAATACATTGACATTAGTGGTATTCAAACAAAGGGTTACCTAAGAGTTTTTCCAATCTGAGTTTAGAAAGAAATATATCAGACAAAGGTTTATTGATCAAAAACGTAAAGAGTTTCTTAAACTGAAATAGGGCCGTATGTCTATGACAGAATACGAGCGAGAATTTGTGAGGCTAAACAAATATGCCCAGGAGTGTGTTTCAACAGAAGCTATCATGTGTAAATGGTTTGGAGGATGGATTGAATGAAGATATCTGACTGCTAGTTGGGATTTTAAAGCTGAAAGAGTTTGTCGTGCTTGTTGATTGTGCTTGCAAAGCTGAAGAACTGAGTAAACAAAAGAGAAAAGCTAATTCTGAAGCTAGAGACTCAAGAAAGAGATCGATGCATAAATCCTATCACTCTGCATCAAAGAAATTACGAGACACTGATAGTCGTTTGAATGCATCTATAGGGTATTCTCGCAGAGATCTTAAGAAGTAACATTTGAGTTCTAAATCTCAGGCTTTCTCGATAGCTAGTGTTGCAAGTGCAAGACCTAATTGACCTAAGTGTAGACAGTGTGGGAAACAACATCCTAGTGATTTCAGTATGAATGATCATGCTTGTTTTAAATGTGGTTTACCAGATCATTTCACCAGAGACTATACTGAGATGGTTGAGAAAGATCGACCTCTGAATGTTAGACCGAAACACGTCGACTAGAGGGAGACCCACTATAAATGCTGGAAATATGAGTGGTAGTAAAAAAGCATCAAAGGACTCCGCCATGAGATTCTGGTGGTGTCACATTGAGAGGTGGCTCGTACCAATCGCGTGAAGTGGATAGCTTTTCAAAATAATGGTCTGCTCGAGAATCAACTAAGAGTTTAATTTCAAATTAGCTCTATTGGAAATATGTCTATTAAAAATGATTTCCTTTGGATGGTTGCTTAATTTAAGAGTTCGGGTGAGTTTGTTTAAAAGCTTTGCATTTGATAGTTGAAAACTCGAGTTTGCATGTTTCGTAAATGTACTTGTTAAATTACAGCAGAAACTCATGTTTTAAGAGAACGTTCAGGTATTTATGTTGATTTCAAATTACTATTTGAATTGGAAAACATGATTAAAATTAGAAGTCAAACAAGTATGGAAATAATAAAACCAAATATAAAAACCTACTGGAGATAACAGGCCTTATTACAACCTGATGAAACAATTAAAAATAAAATAAAAGAGATTAACTATTAAATTACTAATCAACTTGCAGTGTGGCCACCTTTGAGTCCTCTCATACATCAGGCCGCCTATTAAGGGTCACCTGAAAAATTAAATGAGGGTGTGATTTTTCGAAAACTCAGTGTGTCTGACCCTCGACAAACATATTAACATGCAAATAACAATTTGGGCCTAAGCGCTGTCAATATCGATGGCACTTGGGCCTTAGCCCATAATGGCCTAAGTTGGGCCTAAGCCCAAATCACATCAATATCATATGTATGTAGTGATCCCATCCCAATCCAACCCTACACTCTAGTTTCCCTTCCAACCTTGCACTCCTGTGGGGAAATAAATATCAACCCACCCATCCTTACATTCTAGTGGTAGCACCAGTTATGAGACTAACTCAATTGTTGCAGCAGAGCTGCTAATCATATAATGGCTTAAAAGCCATCGGTGGATCCACGGTTGTCAAGCGACTATGCAATCCTCACATATCTTCCTTCATATCATATAACCTATCCAAATGTAACATACATCAAACGAATGCAACACATACATTTTCACATATTTAACACCTAGGGGTATTTTAGTCATTTATGCATTTAAGGTATTTAATCATGTTTTTTCCACTTAAACATACCAATCATATCATATCAAGGGCTAAAATACTCTCATCTTGGCCCATTAACACTTTTTCGCTATTCAATGCCTATTAAGCCAATTTCATTAGAGTCACCAGTTCATTAGGGCCCAAAAGCCCGTTTCGTAGCCCAAGTAGGGCCTATACACTTATTTGGCCTAATAGGTACAATTCTACCAAAAACCACGGAATAAGTCTACCTGGCTTGTCAAATCCTAAAAGTTCGTCAATTTTCCTCACGATGGGCCTACGGGCCCATCGGGCCCATTTGGCCCATTTCGGCCTAGTTGGCCAAAAACTGGCCCGAGACCATGAGATCGCTCCCTTGGCCTTGGTCATCGTATCGGTATCTTTACATGAGTGTTCGCACGTTGGTGTTGTTACCGGCGCCAACCTTTCAGCTTTTTGGCTTTTTGGCATTCCGGCTTTCTGGCTTTTCAGGATTTCAGGATTTGCCGATTCGTCGTTTATACGGTGTATGTACACACTTGTTGGAATGGGCGTAAAAATCCACGTGTGTAAAAACCTATATTTCGATAAACGATTCCAGTTAGGCTATCCATAATATTTAACAAATCTTTCCAACACCGAAGCCAAACCTTAGCCACACACTTACCTTGACCAAAACGATTCACACCTGCTAAATCAATTGGTTAATATCCAATCCCCCCTCCTTGTGATTAATTTGAATCATTCATATAACCACTTATCAAAGCCCACATAAAGTTACCATACCACCATTAAACATAAAATAAATACCTCCAAAAAGGGGAGATAATCGACCAATCCACAAAATCCCTAAAACTTACCTTGAACTGGTTGATCAAAAAGTACGTAACCTACCACAAATGTGATCTCTAGAACCTACCCTTGTTGAGACGGGGTTGATGAAAAGAAAGGGTTAGATAAGCCATTCGACTTTCACTAAAACGCACTAAAGAAGGATTGACTTAGTACTTATCCAAACTTAACCTTTGATCCCGTGATCCAAATAGCTTAAAGGTGAGATCCAGCTTCTAATAATTGAATGAGAGTAGTAGATAACAAGGATAGATTTGAGAAAGAGGAGAAGTAGGAATGAGTCAGCAAAGTAGTAGGGGTAGCATTCGGCGTTTGGGAGTAAAAAGAATAGATCGGCTTTTAATAAAACCGAATAAAGAAGTGTAGATCTGAATCTAAGAAACAAAATAGTCGCTCTGGGTTATGGAGAAAGAAATCGGTTCAAGAAGTATTTGAGAAGAAAAGGGAGTTTCAGCTATGGAAAGAAGAGGGAAAAGAAGAAAGTGGTTCAAAAGAAAAAGAGTTCACATAGTATCGTCTCTAGAGCAAATTCGACATTAATCCCAAAACAATAAAGGTCTTCAACTTTTAGAGATTGAGAGAATGAGTATACGAAAGAAATAGTCGAGCAAAGAAAGAATCAACCCGAAACCTAAAGCATACAAATACCGAAAAGAAAATGGCCAAGAGAATTTGGCTACACCCTTAAAAAATGACCAAATCGACACTGAACCCCTATCCAAGCCGATTTCTCCCTTCCCCTAATGTCCCATTTTCGCTCCACTTCATCCAACAACCAAATCCCTAAGTTTTCTCCAAGATTTCCTCCTCTTATCACTCCTTAAATCTCTCTTTTGACCATTTCAAACTCCTACCTTCAAAGTTCTATTCCATGTCCACCACTGGCTATCCAAACTTGCAAAATAAATACTCATGCACATCCCATGCCACCACTCGAACCATGGACCTCCCTACATCCATTGTGGCGTCACCCCTACTCTTAAAGTGGCACCACCTTGCCGCTAGGCCATAAGCCTACTTGTATCCTACTTCCCCTTTATTTATTTAAAAGTCATAGCTCTTGAAGTCAGGGTTCCACTAAGGCCAAAAATTAAAATTTTCCTATGGTCTACCTTGAACCCGAGACTTCATAAAAACCTTATAATACCTCAAAATCAACACCCTACTAGTTCTAGTCACGCAAACAAAGCTTCACTACAAAATTAAAAGTTTGAAAAATTTTAGGGCATTATAGTTTTAGCTTTGAGTGGTTGGATTTTTTAGGCATATAGTTTCAGCTGAAGGTATTCGAGTCGATCCGAGCAAGATTTTTGTAATTTTATATTGGAAACCTTTGAGAAATGTATCCAAAGTCCCTAGTTTTCTTAGACTAGCAAGTTGTTATAGACGATTCGTGAAAAGATTCTCTATGATTGCAACTCCTATGCCACGTTTATTGCAGAAAGATGTTAAGGTTGAATGGTCTGATAAATGCCAGTAGAGTTTTGAGCAGTTGAAAGCATTATTGACTGAGGCACTGAGTTTAGTTCAGCATGAGTTGGGTAAAAAATTCGTGATTTTAAGTGATGCATCATTGAATGGTTTGGGCTGTGTTTTGATTAATGAAGGCAAAGTAATAGCTCATGCCTCAAGACAATTGAAGTCACATGAAAAGAACTATCTGACGCATGATTTAGAGTTGGCCGCGATTGTGTTCGCATTGAAAATATGGCGTCATTACTTGTTTGGTGAGAAATGTCACATATATACCAATCAAAAAAGTCTAAAGTATTTAATGACGCAGACAGACTTGAACTTACGGTAGTGAAGATGGCTTGAATTGATAAAAGATTATGAGTTAGTAATTGACTATCATCTGGGAAAAGCGAACGTAGTTGTTGATGCTTTGAGTCGTAAGTCATTATTCACTTTACGTGCTATGAACACTTAGTTAGCTTTGTCTAATGATGGCTTGATTGTAGCTGAGTTGAGAGAGAGATCGTTATTACTTCAACAGATATATGAAGCTTAGAAACTTGATAATGAATTGCAAGCCAAACATGTTCAAAGTGAATCAACTTCAGATTCAGAGTTTCAAATCGGATCCGAGGACTGTTTGATGTTTCAAAATATAATCTGTGTACCGAGAAATCTAGAGCTCATTCAGAAGATTTTAAACAAAGCACATAGTGGTTGTTTATCTGTACATCCGAGAAGTACTAAAATGTATAATAATTTGAAACCACTTTACTGGTGGCCTGGTATGAAACGAGATATCTCAGAGTTTATTTCTAAATGTTTGATTTGTCAACAAGTTAAAGCTGAACATCAAGTACCATAAAGATTATTACAACCTGTGATGATTCCTGAGTGGAAATGGGATAGAGTGACTACGGATTTCGTATTAGGTTTGCCCCTATCTCAAGAAAAGAAAGATGCTATCTAGGTTGTTGTGGATAGATTGACTAAACCTGCACATTTCATACTAGTATGTACAGATTTCTCACTTGATAAACTCACTGAGTTGTACATCTCCAAAATTGTTCCATTGCATGGGGTGCCACTATCTATTGTTTCGGATAGAGATCCGAAATTTACTTCACGATTTTAGAAGAAATTGCAAGAAGCCCTAGGTAAAAAGTTACATTTTAGTACAACGTTACATCCCCAGACTGATGGTCAATTTGAGGGAGTTATTCAGATTCCTCTCAAAGACTTGTTGAGATGTTGTGTATTAGAGTTTGAAGGTAGCTAAGAGAAATACTTACCTTTGATTAAGTTTGCTTATAACAACAGTTTTCAATCGAGTATTAAAATGGCACCATATGAAACTCTATACGATCGTAAATGTCGAACACCAATGTATTCGACTGAGCTTAGCGAGAAAAAGATTCACGGGGTCGATTTGATTAGAGAAACAGAAGAAAAAGTGAAAGTAATTAGTGATAGCTTGAAAGCATCTTTAGATAGATAGAAATCATACGCAGACTTGAAATGGAAAGACATTGAATTTTAGATCAGAGATAAAGTGTTCTTGAATGTGTCATTGTGGAAAAAGATACTCCGATTCGGTCAAAAAGGGAAGTTGAGTCCATGATTCATTAGACTATACGAGATTAACGAGCGAATTGGGCCAATGGTGTAACGCCTCGAAATTGGCCTTAGAAGGATTGGGCCTTGAGTGTGTGAGAACATGAAAGTTTATGTGTGCGAGAAATATCACAAATT
The DNA here is from genome assembly GCA_020496765.1 of Gossypium stocksii. Lineage (NCBI taxonomy): Eukaryota > Viridiplantae > Streptophyta > Magnoliopsida > Malvales > Malvaceae > Gossypium > Gossypium stocksii. Next base: position 34,568,470 of record CM035627.1, read on the forward strand.
ATGTGTTAATTTAGTGGCTAATTGATTTAGGAGTAGTTGGGGGTGTCTGAGAAGTCTTAGGTTCAAACCAGGGTTTTAGCAAAAATTTTAGTTTTTTCCTTAAGTGAACTTGGCATTAGGTTGAAGGCCTTATTAATATTTATGGTGGATTTATGACATAAGAAAGCATGTGGTCTAGTGGTTGTGGTGTCATTAAGGTTGCAATAGAGAATGGGTTCAAGTCTTGGCTTTTACAATTAATTTTGTTTTTCCTTTGAAGGAACCTGGACTTTGGTCTATAGACTTTATAAGTACTTGTGGACAAAATGGGACACAAAGGGAGCTTGTGGCTTGGCGGCAAAGTGGTGTATGGAGCATATGAGAGGGCAAGGGTTTGAATCCCACTGCAGGCAATGGACTTCTATTTTGTTACAAAGGGAGCTTATGGCTTGGTGGCAAAGTGGTGTGTAGAGCATGTGAGAGGGCAAGGGTTCGAATCCCACTACAGGCAATGGACTTCTATTTTGCTACAAAGAGAGCTTGTGGCTTGGTGCCAATATGGTTGTGTTGGATTCAAATACAGGATGGTTGTTGTGGACTTAGTAAAACGTGAAGTTTGAATTGGTCAAGGTTGTTGAATTGAATTTGATAGGAAATCACTAGAATACCCCTGTAGGGTAGAATTACTTAAATACCCTTGTAGGGTAGAACTACTGGAATACCCCTCTAAGGTAGAACTACTGGAATACCCCTATAGGGCAGAATCACTGAGTACTATTGACCTACAAAATTATATAAAAACCCTTAGTTGGCAAAATTACCGAAATACCCCTATGTGCAATGAATATGACTTATGCATGCTATATGTTATCTGTTGCATTCATGTGTTATTATATTGCATATGGGCCGGGATTATGATTGGAGGAAGTGTATATAAGGGTCGCACGGTCGCTTGACGACTGTGGATCCACTGAAGGCTTTATAGCCACCGCAGGCTTTGCTGCACCATTAAGTAGTTTCGTAACAGGTGCTACACCATATATAAGCAGCTATGTTACACCGTTATGTGGGGCCGCACTGGTTCCACACGAGGTTTTAATAAGGATGGGTGGGTCGAGTATCTCCCTATAGTAAGTGTTTGTTGGAAAGGCTGTGTACAGGTTGGTTATGAGAAATTGCACTTTGCATAATCATATTGATATTGTTGTGATTTGGGCTAAGGCCTAAGGCTACTGTATGTTGAGATATGGGCTCAGGCCCAGTTGAGGCTACTGTGGGCTAAGGCCCAAAGGCCACCGATATTGAAATATGGCTTAAGCCCAGATTATTATTCCATGTTATTTGTTTGACGAGGGTCGTACACACTGAGTTTCAAAACTCATCCCCTCTTCAATTTAATTTTTCAAGTGATCCTCAGTAGGCGGTTCAATAGATGGAAGGACTCAGAGGTGGCCAAATCGCAGGACATTTTGGACTTAGTTTTAATTCAATTTTCTTTTCCTATATTTTGAATTATTTTTATTTGGGATGTAATAAGGCCTATCATCTCTGGTATGAATGTAAAATGAGATTTTTTTATGCTTACTATTGATTAATGAGGTTTTCTTAAAACATAAACATGTTTCCGAAATCAACGCCAATAAATTATTATTTTTCTTAGGCATTGGCTTTTCTCCTAAAGTTAAAGTTTTTAACTAACTCACCTAAACTTTTAAAACAAGCAAAGTTTCAAATGGATTTTTTCATTAAACAAAATTTCTAGCTAAAATATTTCAATGTATCGGATTGGTACGAGTTACCCTGCTATGTGACACTGCTTGACTCAGTCGTAACGTCTGGGTCGGGTTTGGGGTGTTACACAATTGATGAATACATGAGTTCTTTGACAATTTATGATGACTTATAAAACTTTGTTGATAGATTTACTTGTTTTGTTAAGTGATTTTGAGTAAGAATGCAAAATAAGGATTAAATTGTGAAAAGATGAAAACGTGCGGTTAAATGTATGAACAATTGAGAAATACGGGCTACTAGGGGTGTGATAAATATTTGGCTATTATGGGTTTAAATGAAATTGTGTGAATTTGTGATTTGTGAAATAAGGACTAAATTGATAAAATGTGAACTTTTAAGGGCTAATGTATAAAATAGCTCAATTGTGAATTTTGGACTGAATTGAATAAAGAAGTAATTGAATGAGCTAAATTTGGTTAGATATAGATCAAGAAAGGAAGAATTTGGAATTAGATCGGGGGAAAAGCAAGGTTATCGAGTAGTTGACTCGTTTCGTTGTTTTCATAACCGAGGTAAGTTCGTATGCTAATAAATGTTGTTAAATTTTGTTATAAATTCACTATTAATGTTGAATTGAATTATAATGCTGGTTGGATATGAGTAAGAGCATAATTGACAAAGTTATGATAGTCGAAAGTCCTGTACAAACCTTAAGAATAGTTTAGGATGCAAATGTCATGACATTAGGGTTACTAAAATTACATGTAAGACCATATATGGAATATGGCATCGATATGAGATTTCGTGTAAGACCATAACTGGGGTATGGCATCAATACGAGATTACAATTAAGACCATATCTAGAATATGGCATTGTTACTATGTATGCGAGATTCCTGAGTATCTAAATGTATTTCAAATGGTTCAACGGCCTTAAATGAGACGAGGATGAAAGTAAGAATGATATAAGTGTCACAGGTACGTACTGAACATATATGAGAATTGAAATGAGGTAACTTAAGAAATTCATGTGTAACCATGTTATAAACATGAGAAAGGTTTGTGTTTGATATGTGATATGCAATATATTATGCTTATTTAGTTGAACTGCATTTATTTCATGAGTTAATTTTATTATCATATGAGCTTACTAAATTGCAAAGCTTATGTTGTTTTATTTTCCTATGTTTATAGTGTATCAAGGCTAGTTAGGATTCAGGGATCTTCAAGGACATCATCACACTATCGGACATCTATTTTGGTACTTTTGAAATTTTATATTTGGTATATGGCATGTATAGGCTTGAGTCATTTTGATAAATGTTTTAGTAATGTGCTTGGCCTTATCAAATGGCTTGATAATGTTATTGTGAAATGGTATCTTTTGGTATGGTTGTGGTTATGGTATTATGGTTGTTCTAATGGTTAGTTGATTTGTGGTGTATAAATGCTTAAGAAATGCCTTGTTGTGGCATGATTTTAGATGTTGAACTGGTTGTTTATATGTTAAGTTATATATATGTGAAGCATGGATAATGAACTATATTTTTTTGATATTGCTTTGGCATGTATTTGGCTAAGTAAATGGTAGTGAATTGGGTTTTGGAATGGATGGATTTATAATGGTATGAATTGTGCTTTTGGTTGATGATGTTTGGCTGGCTATTTGTGTATGAAAATGGTACCATTGCCCTTCTGTAGGTATGCTTGACTTGGGTGGCAAAATGGCCTTGTAAATGGCCTATTTTTGTCCACACAGGAAGAGACACGGGCGTGTGTCTCAGCCGTGTGACACACACGATCATAGTACACGGCTGTGTGTCCTCTCGTGTTGACATTAAATGTAAGTAAGTATCTACCACACAGCCTCACACACGGGCACGTGACTAGCCATGTGGCATAAGTCAGTATGCCCTTAAGGTTTGGCACGGACTAGCACATGGTCTGGCACACGGGTGTGTGTGGCCATTTCGAATAGGCACACTGGCTTGACACATGGGCGTGTGGTCGGCCGTGTGACCTAAGTCAGAGAGTTACACGGGGTAAGACATGGTCTGGGACAAGGCCATGTGATCCCACTTCAAATGTCCACACGACCTATGACACGGGCATGTCTGGTGGCCGTGTGAGACACGCGACTTGTTCACATAGGAGTGTGTCCCCTATTTTCATGAAAATTTTCTAAGTTTCATGAAATTGTTCTGAGTTATCGGTTTAGTCCCAAACCACTTCTAAAGCATGTTAAAGGCCTCGTAGGCCCTTATAAGGGACAATGTGAATGTATTTAATTTAGAAATGGTTATGTTTGCAATTGTGTGACAAATGAAAGTATGTTTGAGTTATAAGTTTAGTAATGCCTCGTAACCCTGTTCCGGTGACGGATACGAGTTGGGGGTCTTACAAAACCAATAAAACTAATACAAATTGGCCTTTAAACGAACCCTCAAGGCTCAAAATATGCATTAGAAATAAATCGGGACTAAATTGGTAACTCAGAAAAATTTTTAGAAACATTTAAAATTTTGAACATTGTAGGGGTCACACGGCCAAGAGACATGCCCGTGTCCTAGGCCATCGGGGCATAGGTCTCACGGCCAAGCCACATGCCCGTGTGTCAGGTCATGTGAGCATACTGACTTGCACTCTATAAAAGATACAGAGGACACACGGCCATCTGTCACACACGACTGAGACACATGCCCGTGTCTCTACTCGTGTGGACAAAAATAGGGCATTTTACAAGCCACGTTTCTCACCCAATTTGACATCCACCTACACTTAACATTTTGCATATACACAAGTCATAATAGTCATTCAAAACAAGCCAAAATCAAGCCTTAAAGATGTATAATCATCACATACAACCAATATGCCCTTAGGCAACTCAAATGACAATATGTAAACATGTCAACCATGTATCCAAATTTACCTAAGTGAATAAATTCGTATATGCATAATTGTACCAAAACCTATCATGTAGATCACTTATCAAGCTCACCGATTTGGTACCCAAAATACCAATTCACAGGGTAAATCATTTCGCACCATTTCATGTCACTTAACTCTCTAACGAAAACATACCAATATTTCCAAATGGAACCAAATATACAATTCTAACCAAGATCAATATACCTATAAGTTTTCCATAACAAAGCACTAAATCACACTAAGGTATATAACATATCTTATATGCATATTCAATCCACATTATACTGTCCACCATTCTACCATATCAAACACACATAAAATATAATAAGGCCACATATATATACAAATCAAAATATACCAAACACAAGCCATATAAGTGGCTAATCTCAAACAAAAACACTTATATGCGAACATTGGCCACGTTAACCTATACATGCCATTATAACCTAAATTAAATAACCAAAAGTAATAAAAGAGCCGATGGATAGTGTGATATAGGTCCAATAAGCTTCCAACCTGACTGAGCTCCCGAATCACGATTAAACACGAAAAATAATACAAAGTAAGCATTTAAGCTTAGTAAGTTCGTATAATAGAGAATTTAACTTACCATTTTAATCACATTTAACGAAGTAAACCCAAAGCATATCTCAACACAATTTGGCAAAAGCCTAACACATATTCATCAACCATGTTAGCCATGTAGTTCATATAAAAACCGAGAATCATGTATGAGTTTGATATACGTGATATGAAGTAATAAAATTTATAATAATGATCGTACCAAAAACTAACTATTATCACGACTTTAAGGCAAGCGCACCTATCGAACAGTAGTATAGTTTGGCGGCAAGACCGAGATATCGTACCCAAGAGAACCAAAAGTACTAGTACTTACTTCCTTTCTATTATTTAACCTAAAAATAAAAGGGGTTTTTATGAAACTAAACTAATTCTAAAACTAACTATGAATGCATAAAAAGTAAACTGAGGAAAAACTCTTTTAGGAAAAACTGATTGATTTGGGCAATACTCAAGGGAGAATCTGCCTAGACTTCACTTGTTATCAATTCTTAAGCTAGACGATTTATTCACTTGACTTTATCCGTAGAGATCCCTAACTTATGTTAATACCTCCGTCGAGAATAAGAACAACTAATCCTAGGTTGATTAACTGAAATCTCTTTCTAGTTAAAACCCCTAGTATTGCATTAACTCGATCTATGGATCCCCTTATTAGGTTTGACCCTAATCCAAGAGATTTATGTCACCCTATGTCTAGGGTTGCATGCAACTCTGCTTAATTATGCTAGATCTACTCTTAAACAGGGACTTTTGCTCCTCTGAATAAGCACATCAGTTTCTTGAATTAATACCTAGGATTATTAAAATAAGAATTAAGATCACTTAATTAAGAACAATTCAAGTATTTATAATATAACTCAAGATAAAATAATAACAAGATCTGTCTTAGGTTTCATCCCCCTCAAGTATTTAGGGGATTTAGTTCATAATTAATAAAGAAAACATCTCAGAAGAATAAAAATAACAAAACATAAAGAACCCGAAAACCCCTGTAGGAATTTGAAGGGAGATCTTTAGTCTTGAAGGAGAATTTGACTTCTGAGATGGATCAATCGGCTTCCCTTCGAGTAATTCACTGCCTTTAACTCCCCGTCTTGGCGGGAAAATAATGTATCCTTTGAAGTTGCCTGCTAGGGTCTTTATATAGAGTTTAGAATGGCTTTCTTAGCCCCTAAGCAACCTTTTCCGAGTGAAATTGAACTTCCTCAGACAGGGACACGCCCGTGTGCGACACCCGTGTGGATCGAAGCCCAGGCTGTGCTCGGGCCTGTTAAAGTGGCACGGTCGTGTGGCCTGGCCATGTGAGTCGGGGTTGGGCCATGTTTATGCTCAAAGTGGCATGGCCATGTGACACGGCCGTGTTGTGAATCTCCGGGCCGTGTTGATTATTGAATTGGGCTTAATTTGCCTGTTTTTAACCCGTTTCTTGCTCTTTTCTCTTCCTTAAGCTTACCTGGGCATAAGACATGAAATAGAAGGATTAAGAGCACCAATTTCTACAAATTCAATGATAATTCATCCATAAATTAGGCTAACCATGAGGTAAAAACATGTATAATTTATCGTTTATCAGAGTTCAAAAATTATTTAAACTCCATATACATGTAACATCAGCATCATGTATCCATATATCATATACAAACCATTTCCATGTAATCCATGTAAATAATTGTACTAGTTTGTATTGAGCTCATAAAAACTCTAAACAAAACTGTTCCCATTGAACCATTTAGAATATCATTGGATACATGGGTAATACACACGAGGTGTACTAAACTGTAATCCATCAATTCCTGTACATGTATGCTCATACGAGCTGTAAACAGTAAGCTCTTCTGAGCTGGATAACGGTAAGCTCATATAAGCTGAGTATCAGTAAGCTCATATGAGCTGAAATTGGTAACCCTAATGACATGTCATTTGTATCGTACGAATTCCTAAGGTTCAAACAGAACTCAGCAGTTGCCATATGTCATCGAATATGCGATTGGTAATTATACATAGCAATTATACAATCCAAATATATATATCAATTAAAGCAAATAAATATGCGATTTCATTACACGAACTTACCTCGACAAGTGTACTAGGTACGAAGGCGGCTAATCCGAGATTTTCTCTTTAACTCGATCTAACTTTGTACGAAGTCTAACCAGATCTACATGAATGAATTTAACTTAATTCAATATAATTCAAATTCAAATTAGTCCAACACAAATTTTTGGCAAAATTACCATTTTCTCCTATACACTTAATTCTTTGCAATTTAGTCCTTATCTGATAAAAATGGAAATTTGCACAATTTCATTACAACCCATCATAGCTGAACTATACATGCTTATAACAGCCTACAGTTTTCACAAATCCACAATCTTACCACACAATTTATCACATTTTTCAATTTAATCCCTAATTGATAATGTCATAAAAAATTTCTTTACAAAAGTTGTTTATCTAACAACATCGATTCATTTTCTACCATTAAACTTCAAACTCTGACATGTTCATCAATTGTAAAACTCAAATACTTTAACAGTTTCACAAATTAGTCCTTGGGCTAGCTAGATTAAGACACAACGATCCTGAAAACATAGAATTTATAATAAAACAGGACAAAACACACACCTAACTGAGCAAAAATCAACTTGCCTAAACTTCAAGCTTCCATGGCTAGGTTTTTCACTTCATAAACGGTAAGAGATGATGATAATGGATGTGAATTGTTTGTTTTATTTAATTAATTATAACCTTAATTTCTAATTTCTAAAATTAACCTTAATAAACCTTAATAATTACAAAATTGCCAACCATTATCATCCACTAACATATTAATGGTCTATTTACCATATAAGGACCTCCACCTTAAAGTCCTATAGCTATTTAATACCTTCAGCTACTATAACACATCTTTTGCACTTTACGCGATTTAGTCCTTTTTATCAAATTGAGCATGTCAACGGTAAAATTTCTTAGTGAAAAATTTATACGGTAATTCTATCATGCAGTAAACCATAAAATAATAATAATATAAATTTTTTGACTTCGAATTTGTGGTCCCAAAACCACTATCTTGATTTCATTAAAAACAAGTTGTTACATTTTCTAGGTCAAAAGGAGCTATGGCAATATATTTATATCCCGAATAACCATCCAAAAATCTTATGCATGCAGATAGCCAAACTGATTCCCTTGATATTCGTGATTGTCCACCCCATCACTTTCTTAGATCTCTTTAAAATATCTAACAATTGAGCCTATTAATCAAATGTTAATTCTATAGAGATAACTATTGGCAAAGTGCTATTGCTTCCCAAGTAGGCATACTTTAAATGTAATGGCAAAGTCTTTAACTCCAAAGTAGGAGGGTCCTCTATAGAAGGTCGAGGAGGTTTAAAAGAACATTGTGATAAATTTAGAAAACCAAAACTCCTCTTTGCTCCATTTTCAAGTTGCTTAGCCTCTATCACTTCACTAAGTTCTTCAATCAGTTCCTCTTCATTCAACTCAACTGAGTCTGCTTGATTATCAAAATTGTTGTAACAAAATTTTGCCAATTCTTCCTTCACTATTGTGTCAATAATCCCAATGGCATGATAATCTTCATCTCTATCTGCACACTTCAGAGCATGAAAAACATTAAAGGTTATCTAGTGGCCATTAACTCTCATTGTTAATTCACCTTTTTGTACATCAATTAATATTCTATTAGTAGCTAGAAAAGGTATTCCAAGAACAATTGATATCTCATTATAAGCTTCACATTCCAAAATAATAAAATTTGCTAGAAAATAAAATTTGCCAACTCTTACCAACACATCTTCAGTTTTACCTTCTCGATCAGCTAACTGTAGCGTGAGAGTTGTAGGTTTTGCCTTTCCAACTCCATGTTTATTGAAAATAGACATATGCATTAAATTTATGCTTTCATCTAAATTTCATTTCCTTGCCTACATAATGATTTGCAATTGAGTAAGGAATAGTACAACTCTCTAGGTCCTTCAATTCCCAAAACACTTTTACTCTCCTCCCATCTCACCCCCTTTTACCACAAACCCATTTTCCCCTAATTTTTTTTGAATATTCCCCACCCAAATTTACTCCCCCTATTTATTTTCCCTCCAAAATTTTACTCCCTCAACCCCCAAAACTTTTTATTTCCGCCCAAAACTTTTACTACCCTCTCATCCCAACCCCTTCTACCCCAAACCCATCCCCGCCCCCAAAATTTATTTTAATATTTCCCTCAAAATTTTACTCCCTCAACCCCCAAACTTTTTATTTTCCTCCAAACCTTTTACTTCTCACCTTTTACCACCAAACCAAAAATTAAAATCATCCAAAAAAATCTCTAAACTTAAATAGGAATAATTTTATTTATATCTATTATTTATATTATTAAGTTAAATTTCACATTTTGTACTATTTATATTATTAAATTGTTTAATCATATTGAATCTTTATAAATTTTTATTAAAATTGAATTATTGATGATGCTATAAAATATTCATGTTAAAATTTTACGTTGGTATCAATTTCACATTTTATCTTTAAGATAAATATTATTAAAAAATCACAATTTTTACATTTAATATATTTTTTAATTTCAAAATACATAGTGAAAACAATTAGTATAACTGAAGCAACTAAGCAAGCAAAAACGCTAACCCGTATATAAAAGATTAATAAATAAATTATGAGGGGATAAAAGTTAATAATAAATTTGATTACGGTGGACAAAATTGATTACGTTGGGTGACAGTGATTACATGGCCTCATTTTTTTTTAATTTAACTCGAACAAATATATTATATTCGAATTTCATCTCATTAGGCTCGATTCGAGAAAATTTCAAATCAAGTTAGGATGATAAAAATATGATTCATCAACTCAATTAACTCAAAATTTTTTCATTTGATTCAATTCGATTCAATCGAACGCTCACCCTTAGTGAGACCAACAGTTCAAAATTCCCCTAGTTTGCGCTTCTTTGACAATATGTCCTTCATGAACTTTACGTAATTGGGAATTTGCTTCAATACTTCCACCAGTGGTATGTTGATATGAAGTAGTTTCAACACATCCAAGAATTTTTTAAATTGAAAATCTTGCTTCGACTTCTAAAATCGATGAGGAAAAAAGGTGGCGGTGGCCTTCCTTCAACTTGTTGTGGTTGTATTGCCATGACATTCTTATTGGGAACACCAGCTGATTCTGCTTCAACATTTTTTTGGTTACTCTTCTCAATTTTAGATTGCTCCACTACTGGTTCTAACTTCGCCTTATGTGTGAAATCTGATCTATCTTCTTCAATATCGATATCATTAATAACTCCAGGTAACTGAGTACCACTTCTAAGTGTAATGGCTTTCCAATGCTCCTTCCCTTGAAATCTTGAATTTTCAATATCACTTAGCAATGCTCCTTGCTATCTTGAGCTTAATGCATTGGCAATTTGCCCCACTTGGTTTTCTAAAGCTCTTAGAGATGCAGCTTGACTCTATATTACAGCACCACTCTTGGCCATGTATTTCTTCAATAAAGCTTCCATAGATGAATATGATGATGAACTTTGCTGAACATTTTACTGTGGCATAGGTTGATTGTATCCAGGTGGTGCACTTGTGACATTCTGTCAAACAACATTATAGGAATTTCCCACTCATTCATTACTCCAACTGAAATTAGGATGTTGTTTCCATCTTGGATTGTATGTAAAGGAATATGGGTTATTGTTTCGATTGAAATTTCCCATGTAACAAACTAAGGCTAGGTTCGATAGGAATTCATCAAAACCATGATCTTCCCCACAATAAACACACATGTTAATTCTACTTCTTTCATTTCCTACACTATAGCTAGTCTATTCAATGTTTTAATCATATTAGTTAGGGATGATACATGAGCTGTTAATGAAGTAATAGCTCCAGCAACACTTTAGCCAGTACCCACTCTAGTAGTTGGATATTGATAATCATTGTTATCTATCCCTTCCAAAAACTCATATGCCTCATTATACGATTTATCCAGCAAAGTCCCATTGGCAGATGCATCAACTACCATTCGTATGTGCATTTAGTCCATTGTAAAACATTTCCATTTGTGTCCAATGTTGGAAACCATGCATTAGGCATTTTCTAATTAATTCCTTGAATTGCTCTAAAGATTCAAATAATGTCTTATCTTTAGGTTCCCGAAAGATCTAATATTGTTCCTCAATTTGGCATTCATGTTTGGAATGTTGTATTGCAACAAAAACCTTTGACAAAGTTCATTCAAAGATGCCACCATTCCTGATCGCAAAGCATTCAAGCATGTTCTAACATGATCTCGCAAAGTATTCAACCATTCAAATGTAATGGATCTTCTATACCTGGATCATTTCTAATCCTTGCCATTTCTCACAATTCTTTTCTCCTTCTCCTCAAGGTTCTCTCAATTTTAGGATCAAAATAATACTCTTCATTCTCAGTAATACCTCTACTCATAAACTAGCAGCAAACTTGAAAAAGAATAAAAAAATTTAAGTAAGCTAAAACTAACAAAATTAAATCGATAAAAACAAAACAAAATTCACCAATTTGCCAATTCCTAGCAACAACACCAAAAACTCTTCGTGTATGAATATGTAATGCGTATGTGCAAGTATACACGTCGAATCAAGTAATAAAGTGATAAGTAAGATCGTCTCCACAAGGATTGAAATAGGTAAAAATATGGTTGAATTATAACTATAAACTACACTAATTAGGATTATGGCAAAGTAAACATAATAATGATTTCGTCTCCAAAATTTCCAACTAACAAGGTAGTTGTGAAACAACTACACCACTACGCTACTGCTGCGCACTCTAATCCCAAAACATCTAATCATAGAAGCAGACAAATATTTATCACACACACATACAATTTCTATAACAAAATATCACATCCAAACAAAACACACCCATTATGCAATCCCAAACCTGATGCTCCTTAGATCCGCATCTGAGACAAGCTCCTGTCTTCCTCCAACATTGACCCGGATGATGTCTTTTGCAATGCTCACAAGCTGAAAAGTTCAAACGCATCTTGACCCGTTTCATAGAACGAGGCTCATACTTCAACGGACTGCGATTTCTTTTCTTGCTACACTCCTCACACCTAGCCTGTAGTGCTTTACCATTCGCCTTAATTCTTGCCTCAAACACCGCTTCCAGCACTTTCCTAACCAACTGGGTCAGTGCCTCAGTACCAAGCTCCGGGTTATCACTACCCGAAGTTGGCGGACTTACCTCGACTGCCACCTCCTGAATAATCTCATGTTCTGGAGAAATGAGCAACTCCTCATGACCTTGCTTGCTTCCCAAATCCATCACGGTACTATTGCTACCTTAAGAATCTACACTTCCAGAGCACGCACAGAATAAATATGAAAATCAAATTTTAAGTACAACCTAATATCTAAAGAGATTTACGGATTCGGCGCCGGAGACTCAATGAAGCACACTTTCAGAAAAACAACCAATAAAACATTTAAAGACTTCAAATCTCTTTATGCCTTTTGACACAATTCTTCCAGAAATCTAATTTTAAATACCCAATCCACAACTGAGTTTTGTAAGTAGGCTTTGATAGCACTAAATGTAACACCCCAAACTCGGCCTAGATGTTAGGGTTGAATCTGACGTGTCACATTGAAGTGTTTTTCAAAAATCATGTTTTCATTGAAAACCCTTATTATTATTTAAAAGATCTTGTCATTTGAAACTTGTAAAAACCCCAGTTTTCATTAGTTATTTTCAAACACGGTTCATTGAAAAGTTAATCCCTTAATAAAAATGTTGTTATCTTTGAAAACCAAAGTTACGAAAGCTTTTGCGAGGTTTTACGAAATTGTGGTATTTTGAAAATAGTTATCATTTTTGGAAAAACCGTGTTCTACCTCTAACAGATACAGTTCAAAACAAACCATAAATCCAAGCTTAAAAAGTTTAGAAATTAAGAGAGGCCTTATTACAATCCAAATAAAAAATCAAAGTGCTTAAAAATAACTAAACATAAATAAAAGCAAAGGCAGTTGTGTGGCCTTCTTTAAGTCCCTCATAGCACCAATCCACCTAACGCCGAGGATTGCCTAAAAAGGTTAAAAATGGGGTGAGTTTATGAAAACTTAGTATGTAATCCCTTACTATCTAAAAACAGTCAGTTATACAAAAAGCAGTAACAATCAGGGCCTAAGCCCATTACTGTAGATAGTAAAGATGGGCCTTAGCCCATTACCAATTCAGAAATAGAACACATGTGGCCTAGGCTCGATACATTACCATTTGGGTCACAACCCATAGCAGAATCAATTGGGCCTAGCCCAAATCAGAATCATTATCAAAATCAAAATCAAGTGGCCTTAGCCCGAAATAGAATTAGAATGCAGTATGTATTGTGCATGATGTATGCTATCCCCATCCAACCCTGCACTTGCCTCCGTCCAACCCTGCACAATTTGTGGGGATATAATCAACCCACCAAACCAACACACCAAGCTTAGCACTAATTGCGGCACTAAGTCAACAAAATGGCTCAATGCCGTAAAAAAAATGGCTAAAGGCCGAAAGTATCGCACCAACACTGCCAAATAATAGAATGGCTAATAGCCATAAGCAGAAAGGCACAGAGCCGTAGTAGTATGCGTGGCACAAAGCCATCGATAACGGGTCAATAATCGGCACAAAGCCATCCATCACAGAATACAACACGGTAACATAATCGACACAAAACCTTAATTAGGTTGGCACACACCATAATCAGAATAAGTGGCTTACAACTATTGGTAAAATGATCAGCACTCAGCCATCGATCAATCCACATTCATATCGGGTGACTCATGTGACCTTATCAAATCAATCCAAATAACGGCTCTAGGCCTTCAGTGGGTCCACAGTCGTCTCGGGTGACCCGTGCGACCCTATTAGATTAGATCTTCCTCCGTAGAATATCCCAACCCATGCAATATGTTATGTATGAAGAATGTCAAGCTCATAATCAGTCACCCAATCACAGTCATACAGTTACAGTTAATTCAGTCAAGAAATAGCCCAAGTCAGTCTTTTACCCACGAGGGGCAAAATAGTCATTTTGCACTATAAGCGTATTTTAGTAATTTTACAGTATGGCGTCTTAATGACCCAACAAAAGATCCATCGTGGCCTCGAGTGACTAACGTAACCTAAAACGACATAACGGTGTAGATGGGCTTAAGGCCCATAATTGGCCCAAATGGGCCCACACACTCGTGTGGCCCATCTAGCCCATATTCAACTAAGGCTATGCGAAAACCATACCCCAGATCATTAATAGCCACTTACTGCAGATTTTATCCGTGTAGGGCCCAAGAGCCCATTGGGCCAACACGGCCCATTGTAGCCTATCGAGGCCCAAAACTACGTCCCACTTGACAGCGAGATTTACCCATGCGGGCCCAAGAGCCATTGGGCCCAAAATCAGCCTAACCCCATAAGGTCACTCATGGTGGCCACAACTATCGCATCGGATCCTCTACACGTGTGTTCGCACACTCGTGTAGCAACAGTTACCAATCTTTTAGTGTTTCGGCATTTTAGGATTTTGGGATTTTGGCTTTTGCCGATTTATACCAAGGATGGTGTGGGTACACACTTTTGGCTTTTGAGCCAAACATCAAACATAGCATACAGTTACACACACCCTCGGCTTCTAAACTGACCAACAGATTGAGGTTTGATACACATCTAATTTCGAGATCACGCGAATAATCCAAGAACACCACAACCTACATTGAAATCAAGATATTCCATTAGCCATTCAAATTGTACAGTTATCCTCCTTAATCAAAAGCTGAAACCACATTATCAATTACCCTACTCGATCGAGCTTCATTAAATGCTTACTAAACGATAGCCATAATGAACTCCTTGTCGATATCTGCGTTACCCAAAGAACCTTATTAACAAGGATTGCATAGGTATGTGGTTTAAAACTATGCTTGATAACCTTTAACAACATCAAATGGCATTCAGCCTCAACTAACAGCAAGGAGAAAAAGGGTACACTTATGGTTGATCAGAAACCTTTACCACACCGAAAACCAAACACAAGGAGAGTAGTCAGCATAGAAAAGACCACGATTTGGCAAAGAAACACAAGATTCGGCCTAGCCAAAGAAAATGGATGAGAAGCACAATAAGGAGGTTCAACTATGGGCCAAAACTAATTGAAGATGAGGATAATAGAGAAGAAGAGAAAAGAAGAACAATACCCAGTACAATAGAGGAATGAACTACAATCGGCAACTGTTGGAGTGAAGGGTTGAGAATCTAGATTGAAGAAATCGGCACAAAAGGTTGAGATGAAGAAAAGAGAATGGAACGGCACAATCAAGAACAAAAAGAAATACAACAGAATGGGAAAGAAGAGGAGAGGACTACCAAAGGAGAAATTGGCTAATAGGTGCTAAATGGTAATACAATTTTGGCTAAGAGCGGAGTAAGTCTTGAAAAGCAAAAAGGCAAATGTACCAAAAGAAAATGAGTGAGAAGAACCTACCAAAACTCTTCTAGTAGAATTTGGCTATACCAAAAATAATGACCACAAACAGCACTTACCCTCCCCTTTGCCGAATTTCCATTCCCACCTTTCCAAAGTCGGCTCCAACTCCTCAACAAACCACATCCACTTCATTTTCTCCATGATTAGCTCCATGATCCACTCCTTAATTTCCTCACTTGACCAATTCAAAACTCTCTCCTCCAGAGTTCAAATCCAACTCAACCACTGGCCGTCCAAGGATGCAAAATAAATACCACACTGTGTACCATGCCAACACCTGAACCCCATACCACATGCATACTCCTAACGCCACCTTGCCACTAGACCACAAGCTCTCTTTGCGTCACATTTTATCCATAATTAACTATAAAGTCTATAGGCCAGAGTCCAAGTTTATTTAAAAGAAAAACCAAAATGAACTTGCAAGAGCCAAGCCTTGAACCCAAGCTCTCCTGCAACCATAAAGATGCCAGAACCACAAAGCCACAAGGCTTTTTGTGTCACAACTTAACCTTAATTATTTTAAAGCCTACATACTAACGTCCAGGGTTTCATTCACTTAAAACCAAAATTTTTGTCAAAGCCCAAGTTTGAACCCAAGACTTCTCCAACATTTCGCAGGGCCCTTAATCCACTGAAACAAGCCTTCAATTACGATAATTCTTGCACTCATAAACTTTTACGTGCAGCCTCCTAGCAGCTCCCATGCACAAGGCCCATTCCTACTAGGCCCAAATTCAGGGCATTACATTCCTTCATGATAGTTAGTGTTATTCTTGGGAGGATCTATTTTTGTTTAAACAATGTCCAGATAACATAACTAGGAAGTGCATAGCTAGAAGTGAGATTGACGAGATTTTGTACCACTGCCATTCATCTTCGAGTGATGGACACCTTGGTGGTTCTCACACTGCATCAAAGATTTTGCAAGTAGGGTTCTTTTGGCCTATAGTTTTTCAAAATGTGTATGCATATGTGAAAAACTATGGTAGATGCCAAAGAACCGGAAACATGTCAAGAAGGAACAAGATAACCTTGAAAAATATTTCAGAGGTAGAATTATTTGATGTATGGGGCATTGATTTTCTAAGACCATTTTCCTCTTTTTATAAGAACTAGTATATTTTGGTAGTTGTGGATTATGTATCCAAGTAGGGTGAAGTAGAGGCATACCTAACAAATGATGCTAAGATAGTCATGCGGTTCCAATGTAAGCATGTTTTTACATAGTTTGGAACACATAGAGCTATAATTAGTGATGAAAGATCTCACTTTGTGAATAAATGGCTTAATGGTTTCTTGAAATGTACAATGTGAAACATAAAATTGCGACTACCTATCACTCATAGAAAAATGAAAAAGTTTAAAGGGTGAATCATGAAATCAAACGTATTCTTGAAAGGGTTGTGCACCTTAGTAGAAAAGATTGGCCTCGAAGGCTCGATGATACTCTATGGGCATATCGAACTGCTTTTAAGACACCATTAGGAATGACTCCCTATCAGTTAGTTTTTGGAAAGGCATGTCATTTGCCGATTGAATTTGAAAATAAAGCTCACTAGGCCTTGAAACAATTAAATTTGAATCTTAAGCAAGCCATTGAGAGAAGGATGCTACAGCTTAATAAGTTAGAAGAGTTAAGGTTATTTTATACGAGAATGCCAAGATATGTAAGGAAAATTTAAGAGATGGCATGACAATCGTATACAACCACATCAATTATAGATGGTCAGAAAGTGTTGTTGTTTAATTCAAGGCTAAGGTTATTCCTTGGGTGCAACACCCCTAACCCATATCTGTCGCCGGAATATGGTTTCGAGGCATTACTGGAGTTTACAGAACACTTTCAAATAAATCGAGTCAAATACTATTAATTTTTTGAGATTAGTCGTAATGTCCCTTAATAGGGCCCTTGAGGCCCAAAACATGCATTAGAATCGATTCAGGACCAAATCGATATCTCGAGAAATTTTTTGTAAAACCCTAAAATTTTTCTCACTATTAAGAGTCACATGCCCGTGTGGTATGGGACGCACCCGTGTGGTTAGCCCGTAAGGGTTCACACGCTTGTGTCCCTTACCCGTGTAACTCTCTGACTTGCAACTTGTAAAACCCCTAGACCCGTACCTGTCGCAGGAGGGTCAAGAGACGTTACCCGACATTCACTTAGTTTCATTAAACTCCATTTACAAAAAAAAAAAATCATAATTATGAGTATATATATATATATACAATCACCGATTCAATCAGCTTTCGACACTCATCCAACCGAATCATATAAACATGCATAACAATATACTCTGAATCCATTATACAAGTTAAAGGATAATTACTACTCATACGGTAAATGATCTTAAGTATAACCGAGCAAGATTCATCTCAAAACATTTAGAATATTTATCAAATTTGTTAAGAACACATTCATATTAACTGACAAAACATATATGGCAACGCGACAGCCATTTTCGCATGGCTATTTATAATTTACAATTCAAAATAAAAGTTTGATTTCCAAAACATAGGTTTTAGCCTATACATGCCATTGTTCAAAAAAAAAAAAAACAAAGGAAGTAACCTTCAAAAGTACCAAAAATCCGATGGTAATAGTGTGGTGGACTATGACTTGAATCCCTTGAACCGTAGCTGCGATTAAGGTCTATAAAACAAAAAGAAACAGTAAAACGGAGTAAGCTTCAATGAGCTTAGTAAGCTTTGAGTAATTTAAACAATCTATGCTTTATAACATCTACTATGTCATATAACAAAACTCAATTTCAAAGGCCTACCTACTTGGCTGAATACACATTCACATACATGAGGAAAATTCAACATTTATTTACAACTGATTCCTTACCATCTATTATCACCAATTCCTATTATCACATATACATCAATCATAGCCGAATATATGTATACCTTTGCAAACATAGGTTAAGCATACCATCATGTTTCATGTTCGGATTTTATCAAAGCGTGGTCAACTATTTAAAAAGCATTCAACTTAGATATTTCGTATCATATTCGGGTACATATCAAATTTAATCTTCTACATAGGCACAAGGTACGTACCTGACATTCTTAATATGATGTTCATAATTTACTGCAGTCATATCATAATTCCTTATAGGTTCACACATACTAGGATCACCGGTACGAAGCCTGCTAGGCGCGAAGGCCCGAATGTATCACCAGCACAAAGCCTGCAAGGCACGAAGGCCTGAAAGTATCACCGGCACAAAGCCTGCTAGGCACGAGGGCCTGAAAATATCACCGGTACAAAGCCTGCTAGGCACGAGGGCCTGAATATGTCACAGGCATGAAGCCTGCTAGGCACTAGGGCCTGAATATGTCACCGGAATCTTGTACATCATTTACTCACTATCTATTATACCATACAAATCATGTCATATTCGGATCTAACTAGTTATATTCAATATAAACAGAACATATACATTACAACAACTTAACATCTTCATGTAAACACATTTGCCAACCACATTTAACATACCTTTCCTTACTCATTTAGCTTAGTGGAAAATAACCCCAAAATCTTATATTCTCATGCCACGCAATAATCATTCAATTGTACATAGGCATACGGTCACTCACTCCTTATCATAATTTATATCATATTCACCTATGTACCAAGTTGATAAACTCAAAACTTACCTCGATAAAATTGGACGGTTGTAACACGGCTACTCAACCACCTTCTCTTTCCCTCTATTCGATTTGGATCCCCCTTGCTCTTGAGCTTACAAAACAGTTAACAACTTATCAAAACTTGAATACTCATTCGCTTGACCAAATGTAACAAAAACTAATATTCCTACGAGCACATGATTCAAAACAATCACATACATCAAACCGGAAACATAGATGCTACCATTACCTAAGTATTATGCTATTCACAAAAAGAATTATTTTACAAGATTATAACCGAATATAATTTGTACTTTACCAAGGTATACCCTTATTCATTTAGCAAATACGCTCATCACAACCTTTCCTTCAATACTACCTATCTACTAATCACATTTTATTTATCAATTTGTTTCTTTTCAATACGGCAACTAGGTATACACACCCAACCAAATTGGCCAATTTCCCTTTTTCAATGATTTCTCATATCTATAAGCTAATTAGTTCTACTTCACTTCAAAACACCTCAATTGGTCCAAGTCACAAAAATTATGAGTATATTCGGCATCATTGAGTAAGAATTTACTATTTGACTATTTTTATGCTTACCTACCATTCACGTATGATGGTTCAACATGCTAACCTCCACTGTGAAATGCTTTACTCCATAGCTATATATATCTTCTTTAACAATGAGATCCATTCATTATTTTTAACATAAAATCTATTATCATTAGAAATTAAGATATACTACTAAAATACCATTAATCAAAGTTGTCATCAAATTACTATTCGGCTAATTCAACAAATACCTCAAAGCTAAAATGATTCAAAATTCAAGATTTCAAGTTCATTCACTATTTCAATTCTTAAACTTCACTCACAAACCAAAACTCTTTCATGCCAAAGTGAACATAGCTGAATGTTCCTTTCTTACCCAAGGAACCACACAAAAAAATATTTGCATAAGTTGAGCATGTTTTCATGAATTCATGTAAGATTTACCTTAGGACCACTCTCAAGGGCTCTATAAAGCAATTCATCATTCAAAAGCTTAAAAGCTTCAAAGTTTCTAATTTTTTTCATCTATGGCCGAATGGGATATACATAACTAAACCAAAAATCAATACATGGGTTATGTCCCATGCCTTTATATCAACTAAATTTCATAATTTATTAAGCAAAATGATGTACAAACTCACCTCAATTTGATGCTACCATGGCCGAATATTAACTTCCTTCTTCCTTCCTTATTTCACTCAATTCACGGCAAAGAACAAAAATGAAGAGATTTCTCTTTTCTTTTTCCTACCTTTTTATTATTTTAATCCATTTTACAAGTCATTAACCAATTATCCTTATTTTTCTAATATAATGAACCTATAATAGTGAAATAAGTCACCATGGTTGGCCACTAAAATAAATATGGGAAATTGACATGCAAGACCACACCTTTAAGCATTGTCCCCATTTCGGCCTCCTATTAATTTATCACCCAACTTTTTACTATTTTGCACATAAGTCCATAGCAAAAATCATACATTCAACGGCACCAAGATATAAATCAATTTCATACACAAATAATTTCACATAGAAATGATATGGAAATTAGCATTTAATTAATATAATAATTCAGTTTAATGGTTACGAAACCACTTCCCGACTAGGGTTGAATTAGGGTTGTCACAACTCTCCCCTTAAAGAAATTTTCGTCCCAAAAAATCTTACCAGCAAATAGATTTAGGTAACGTTCTTTTATAGCGTTCTCGGGCTCCCAAGTCGCTTCTTCGATCCCGTGCTTGAGCCATAACACCTTTACTGATGGAACCTTTTTTTTTCGTAATTCTTTCACCTCACGAGCTAGAATGCGAATAGGTTCTTCTTCATAACTCAAATCGGACTGAATTTCAATTTCTGACGGACTAATCACATGCGAGGGATCTGATCTATAATGACGAAGCATCGATACATGGAAAACATTATGGATCTTTTCATGTTCAGGGGGTAAAATCAATCTATAAGCAACCGGCCCAATCTGTTCTGATATCTCATACGGTCCGATGAATCTCGGACTCAATTTGCCTTTACAGCCAAAACAAAGCATCTTTTTCCATGGTGAGACTTTCAGAAACACTCTATCACCAATCTGATACTCGATATCTTTACGTTTCAAGTCTGCGTATGATTTCTGACGATCTGATGCTATTTTCAAACTATCATGAATCGTCTTCACTTTCTGTTCAGCCTTTTTGATTAAATCAACCCCAAGAATCTTATTCTCACTAAGCTCGGTCCAAAACAATGGTGTACGGCATTTTCGATCGTAAAGAGCTTCGTAGGGTGCCATTTGAATACTTGATTGAAAACTGTTGTTATACGCGAATTCAATCAGAGGCAAATATTTTTCCTACGAACCGCTAAACTCGAGAATGCAAAATCTCAACATATCCTCGAGTATCTGAATAACCCGCTCGGATTGGCCGTCAGTCTACGGATGAAAAGCGGTGCTAAAATGGAGCTTAGTACCCAATGCCTCATGTAATTTCTTCCAAAATCGCGAAGTAAAGCGAGGATCTCGGTCTGAAACAATAGATGTCGGCATTCCGTGCAATCATACAATCTGGGAAACGTATAATTCTGCTAACTTATCAAGCGAAAAGTCTGTATGAACCGGGATGAAATGAGCTGATTTGGTTAGTCTATCCACAATAACCCAAACGGAGCCTTTCCTGTTCGGCGATAACGGTAAACCAGATACAAAGTCCATTGTAACACGATCCCATTTCCACTCGGGCTGAAGTAATCCCGAAGGTACCTGATGTTCCGCTTTTACTTGCTGACACACCAAACACTTAGATACAAATTCGAAGATGTCCCGTTTCATACCGTGCCACCAATATTGTCGTTTCAAGTCATTATACATTTTCGTACTACTCGGATGAACTGACATTCGGCTATTATGGGCTTCATTCAAAATCGTCGAAACTAACTCATAATTTCTCGGAACACACAATCGGTCCCTAAATCTCAAGCAATCTTTTTCATCAATTCGAAACTCTGAATCCTCACTCCACATACATTGAGCTCGCTTAGCAACTAAGTCGTCATTGACTTTCTCAGCCTCACAAATTTGCCGTACAAACACGGGCTCTGCTCTTAATTCAGCTACCAACGCATCATCTATCGACATCGTTAATTTCACGTTCATAGCTCGCAAGGAAAGTAGAGATTTTCGGCCAAGAGCATCTGCAACTGCATTAGCTTTTCCCGGGTGATAATCAATAACAAGCTCATAGTCTTTAAGCAATTCTAGCCACCGTCTTTGTCTCAAATTCAAATCTCTTTGAGTCATCAGATACTTGAGACTTTTGTGATCGAAAAATATGTGACATTTCTCACTGAACAGATAGTGTCGCCAGATCTTCAAGGTGAAAACGATAGCAGCTAATTCAAGATCATGAGTCAGATAATTTCGCTCATGAGGCTTCAACTGTCTCGAAGCATAAGCAACAACCCGACCCTCTTGTATCAAAACACAGCCTAAACTGTTCAGAGATGCATCACTATAAACTACAAACTCTTTGCCAGATTCTGGCTGAACTAACACTGGAGCTTCTGTCAAAAGGGTTTTCAACTGGTTGAAACTTTGCTGGCACATATCTGACCACTCAAACTTGACTTCTTTTTGTAGCAGTTTCGTCAACGGGGTCGCAATCATCGAGAAACCTTTGACGAATCGTCGGTAATAACTGGTAAGTCCTAAGAAGCTTCGAACCTCAGAAATATTTTTAGGGGGTTTCCAGTCGAGAATAGCTGAAATTTTATTCGGATCGACTCGAATACCCGAAGTAGACACTATATGACCCAAGAAGCCGACCTCACACAACCAGAATTCGCACTTACTAAATTTCGCATACAATTGATTTTCACATAAAGTCTGAAGTACAAGTCTCAAATGCTCGGCATGCTCGATCTCGTCGCGAGAGTAAATCAAAATATCATCGATGAACACTACTACAAAACGGTCCAAAAACGGCCTAAACACCAGGTTCATCAAGTCCATGAAAACCGCAGGGGCGTTAGTGAGCCCAAACGGCATCACTAAGAATTCATAGTGTCCGTATCTCATTCTAAATGCAGTCTTCGGCACGTCCGATTCTCTCACCCTCAACTGGTAGTAACCGGATCGCAGATCAATCTTCGAAAACACTAAAGCTCCTTTCAACTGATCAAACAGATCGTCAATTCGGGGCAACGGATACTTATTCTTTACGGTGGCTTTATTCAATTATCTGTAGTAGATACACATTCTTATAGTCCTGTCTTTCTTCTTCACAAACAAAACTTGTGCACCCTAAGGTGAAAAACTCGGCCGCGCGAAACCCCTGTCTATCAACTCTTGCAGCTAAGATTTCAGCTCTTTTAACTCGGTAGGTGCCACACGGTACGGAGCAATCGAAATTGGAGTCGTACCCGGAACTAACTCTATAGCAAACTCCACCTCTCTAGCGGGGGGCAATCCCGGCAATTCCTCGAGGAACACATCTGAAAACTCACAAACTACAGGCACAGTCTCAAGTTCTCATTCAAAAACTTTGTTATCTAGCACATAGGCTAGATATGCTTCATAACCCTTTTTCACGTATTTCTGGGCTGACATGGAAGTGATTACGGCAAGCAGTCCGTTTAAATCAGTAGACTCAATTTGGATTATTTCATTATTCAAACATCGCAAATCAATAGTCTTTCGCTTGCAATTCACTATCGCATCGTGCACAGTCAGCAAATCCATTCCGAGAATAATATTGAATTCATCAAAGGGTAAAAGCATCAGATCGGCCGGAAAATAGGAATCTCGAATCATTAGGGGACATCTCTTGCACACTTTATCAACTAACACACATCTACCCAGAGGATTTGACACTCGAATTACGAACTCAGTAGACTCAATAGGTAGAGTCTTACTGGATGCTAAAGTTTCACACACATACGAATGAGTTGAACCGGGATCAATCAGAGCTATAATATCAGTGTCAAAGAGAGTAAAAATACCAGTAATAACATCAGGGGAAGAAGCCTCTTCACGGGCACGGATGGCATAAGCCCGCGCAGGTGCTCGAGCCTCAAATCTGACCGCAGTGTCTCTAGTCCCTCTCTAGCTGCCACTAGTATTACCTCCCCGTCTTGGCGGTCGTCCTCGTACTGTTGTGCTACCAGACCTCTCACTAGGATCAGTATTACGTTCAACCTGCCTCGGACCATCCTTTATGAAGTGATCAGCGGCTCCACATTTAAAACAGAAGCGGTCATGCAATCTGCAACTCCCCGGATGCCATTTCCCATAGTGCTTGCAAACTGTTCTATCCCCGCGGTCATTGCCTACACTAGCAACGGAAGTGGCTCGCGTACTCACTAGAGGTCGATCACGATCTCATCTGGAGTAACCCGAATTAGCCTTAGATCTGTTCGACTCATCTCGAAATTTCTTCAAAGGTTGCTGAAAAGATTTTCCCGACGATCTCTTGCGAAATTCTCTAACTCCGTCCTCAGCCTTCTTATTTTCAATACTGAGCTCTTCAGCCTTATAAGCTCGCTCAACAAGTACCACGAACTCTTTGATTTCTAAAATGCCGACCAACAACTTGATATCTTCATTTAAACCATCCTCGAAGCATTTACACATGGTAGCCTCGGATGATACACACTCACGAGCATATTGACTGAGCAGTACAAACTCTCTCTCATATTTAGTTACGGACATTCGGCCCTGCTTAAGCTCAAGAAATTCTTTTCATTTTTGATCAATGAATCTCTAACTGATATACTTTTTCCGGAATTTAGTTTGGAATAACTCCCAAGTGACCCGTTCTTTCGGTACGACAGAGACAAATGTATTCCACCAATAGTAAGCAGAATCGCTTAATAGAGATATAGCACACTTTAGACATTCTTCAGGCGAACACGATAATTCATCAAAAACTCGGATTGTATTATCAAGCCAAAACTCAGCCCGCTCAGCATCATCACTGACTGTAGCTTGAAACTCTTTAGCCCCGTATTTTCTAATTTTGTCAATCGGAGGTCTACTCGATCTCAGAGGATAGGTCACAGTAGGAGCTACATATGTTGGGAGAGGAATGTTCAGGGACGGAGGTTATGGAGCAGCTGGATTCGTTTGAATGAATTGAGTGAACCAATCACTCATCATTGCGTAGAAAGCTTGTCTAGTGTCATCATCTCAATGACCGGCATTCGGTTGAGAGTCATTAGGCGTAGTCTCTTTCGCGGGAGCCGGCACTACACTCTCCACGTCATCCGCTATAGCTTGATCAGGATCGGGATTCATTTCTATAGAAAAATTACAATTTTTAAAAGTCAGAAGTCACCACACTATCACCTTAATTCACAATGTCATGTATAGCTATATTCACACACGCTACATTAGTCCGAGAACTAACTAAACCGTAGCTCTGATACCAATAAAATCTAACACCCCTAGACCTGTACCCGTCGCAGGAGGGTCAAGAGACGTTACCCGACATTCACTTAGTTTCATTAAACTCCATTTACAAAAAAAAATCATAATTATGAATATATATATACAATCACCGATTCAATCAGATTTCGACACTCATCCAACCGAATCATATAAACATGCATAACAATATACTCTGAATCCATTATACAAGTTAAAGGACAATTACTAATCATACAGTAAATGATCTTAAGTAAAACCGAGCAAGATTCATCTCAAAACATTTAGAATATTTATCAAATTTGTTGAGAACACATTCATATTAACTGACAAAACATATATGGCAACGCGACAGCCATTTTTGCATGGCTATTTATAATTTACAATTCAAAATAAAAGTTTGATTTCCAAAACATAGGTTTTAGCCTATACATGCCATTGTTCAAAACAAAACAAAAGAAGTAACCTTCAAAAGTACCAAAAATTCGACGGTAATAGTGTGGTGGACTATGACTTGAATCCCTCGAACCGTAGCTGCGATTAAGGTCTATAAAACAAAAAGAAATAGTAAAATGGAGTAAGCTTCAATGAGCTTAGTAAGCTTTGAGTAATTTAAACAATCCATGCTTGATAACATCTACTATGACATATAACAAAACTCAATTTCAAAGGCCTACCTACTTGGCTGAATACACATTCACCTACATGAGGAACGTTCAACATTTATTTACAACTGATTCCCTACCATCTATTATCACCAATTCCCATTATCACATATACATCAATCATAGCCGAATATATGTATACCTTTGCAGACATAGGTTAAGCATGCCATCATGTTTCATGTTCGGATTTTATCAAAGCGTGGTCAACTATTTAAAAAGCATTCAACTTAGATATTTCGTATCATATTCGGGTACATATCAAATTTAATCTTCTACATAGGCACAAGGTACGTACCTAACATTCTTAATATGATGTTCATAATTTACTGCAGTCATATCATAATTCCTCATAGGTTCACACATACTAGGATCACCGGCACGAAGCCTGCTAGGCGCGAAGGCCCGAATGTATCACCGGCACAAAGCCTGCTAGGCACGAAGGCCTAAAAGTATCACCGACACAAAGCCTGCTAGGCACGAAGGCCTGAAAGTGTCACCGGCACAAAGCCTACTAGGCACGAGGGCCTGAAAGTATCACCGGCACAAAGCCTGCTAGGCACGAGGGCCTGAATATGTCACCGGCATGAAGCCTGCTAGGCACTAGCGCCTAAATATGTCACCAGAATCTTGTACATCATTTACTCACTATCTATTATACCATACAAATCATGACATATTCGGATCTAACTAGTTATATTCAATATAAATAGAACATATACATTACAACAACTTAACATCTTCATGTAAACACATTTGCCAACCACATTTAACATACCTTTCCTTACTTATTCAGCTTAGTGGAAAATAACCCAAAAATCTTATATTCTCATGCCACACAATAATCATTCAATTCTAGATAGGCATACAGTCACTCACTCCTCATCATAATTTATATCATATTCACCTATGTACCAAGTTGATAAACTCAAAACTTACCTCGATAAAATTGGACGGTTGTAACACGGCTACTCAACTACCTTCTCTTTCCCTCTATTCGATTTGGATCCCCCTTGCTCTTGAGCTTACAAAATAGTTGACAAGTTATCAAAACTTGAATACTCATTCGCTTGACGAAATGTAAGAAAAACTAATATTCCTACTAGCACATGATTCAAAACAATCACATACATCAAACCGGAAACATGGATGCTACCATTACCTAAGTATTCTGCTATTCACAAAAAGAATTATTTTACAAGATTATAACCGAATATAATTTGTACTCTACCAAGGTATACCCTTATTCATTTACCAAATACGCTCATCACAAACGTTCCTTCAATACTACCTATCTACTAATCACATTTTATTTATCAATTTGTTTCTTTTCAATATGGCAACTAGGTATACACAACCAACCAAATTGGTCAATTTCCCTTTTTTAATGATTTCTCATATCTATAAGCTATTTAGTTCTACTTCACTTCAAAACACCTCAATTGGTCCAAGTCACAAAAATTATGAGTATATTTGGCATCCTTGAGTAAGAATTTACTATTTGACTATTTTTATGCTTACCTGCCATTCACGTATGATAGTTCAATATGCTAACCTCCACCGTGAAATGCTTTAATCCATAGCTATATATATCTTCTTTAACAATGAGATCTATTCATTATTTTTAACATAAAATCTATCATCATTAGAAATAAGGATATACTACTAAAATACCATTAATCAAAGTTGTCATCAAATTACTATTCGGCTAATTCAACAAATACCTCAAAGCTAAAATGATTCAAAATTCAAGATTTCAAGCTCATTCACTACTTCAATTCTTAAACTTCACTCACAAACCAAAACTCTTTCATGCCAAAGTGAACATAGCCGAATGTTCCTTTCTTACCCAAAGAACCACACAAAACAATATTTGCATAAGTTGAGCATGTTTTCGTGAATTCATGCAAGATTTACCTTAGGACCACTCTCAAGGGCTCTATAAAGCAATTCATCATTCAAAAGCTTAAAAGCTTCAAAGTTTCTAATTTTTTTCATCTATGGCCGAATGGGATATACATAACTAAACCAAAAATCAATACATGGGCTATGTCCCATGCCTTTATATCAACTAAATTTCATAATTTATTAAGCAAAATGATGTACAAACTCACCTCAATTTGATGCTACCATAGACAAATATTAACTTCCTTCTTCCTTCCTTATTTCACTCAATTCACGGCAAAGAACAAAAATGGAGAGATTTCTCTTTTCTTTTTCCTGCCTTTTTATTATTTTAATCCATTTTACAAGTCATTAACCAATTATCCTTATTTTTCTAATATAATGAACCTATAATAGTGAAATAAGTCACCATGGTCGGCCACTAAAATAAATATGGGAAATTGACATGCAAGACTACACCTTTAAGCATTGCACCCATTTCGGCCTCCTATTGATTTATCACCCAACTTTTTACTATTTTGCACATAAGTCCATAGCAAAAATCACACATTCAACGGCACCAAAATATAAATCAATTTCATACACAAATAATTTCTCATAGAAATGATATGGAAATTAGCATTTAATTAATATAATAATTCAGTTTAATGGTTACGAAACCACTTCCTTACTAGGGTCGAATTAGGGTTGTCACACAACTCATGAACAAATTGATGTCACACGGCCAAGTTACAAGCCGTGTGCTAGGTCGTGTGGTTAATTTGAATTTTTGAAAAATAGGTGCAGGATTCTCACGACCAAGAGACACGCCTATGTTCTAGGCCATCTGCCTTACACGGCTGAGACACATGCCCATGTACTCGGCCGTGTGTCGCACATGGTCTAGACACATGCCTGTGTCTTTGCCCGTATGGACAAAATAAAACCATTTCCTAGTCTTATTTTTCACCAAAACTTACCATTTTCCTACACTAAAACATACCAAACACATTCCAACCATTTCAACATTCAAACAAGACAATTTCTATCATTCAACATGGCATATCGTTGCATACATACATGTTTACAATCTTACCTTGATTCAATCCATGTGTTAAACATGATTTGATCAACTACTTAACACATGTATATATATATAGCTACCATTGCATGACATTTCATGTATATCAAAACAACCACCACTAGCCATTTCAATGGCTAGATTACAAACATCATTATCAAGCATCAAGCCACTAAAGGCCAATTTGTCCTATACATGCCATTATACCAAAATGAATTTTACTATATGTACCCATAATAGCTAATAGGTAGTGTGACGATGCTCCAATGATCTCCAGCCTTCACGAGCTTCTGAGCACTATAAAACTAGGGAAAAATAAAATGAAGTAAGCATTACATGCTTTGTAAGTTCGTATAATGGAATCTAAACGTACCAATCCCATTTATTAAATCTAAGCATACAATATCATGTTTTCCATCTGGCAAAATTGCCTAAACACTTGCATCCAATCAAACATGTTAGTCACAAACTTTACATATACATCAAGTAAGGATAGATGAGCTCATCATACAATATTCTTTTATGCCATTATCATTTCATCTCATACTTCTCATACCATGTTAAGAGTTGTGTCCTTTGAATCATTGAAATCCCGATGGATACTCAAGTAGTATACTCGAGGTGTACAATTTAATAACCCGTCAATTCTTTTTTGAGAGTACCCATTAGGGCACTTAATCAAGGAAAAATACTCTCAAGCCATATATCATATAACAGGATTTCCAGTCCAGGCTAAATCCTTCATATAATGTATGCTCAGAAGAGCTCAATTAGGATTTCCAGTGCAGGCTAAACCCTAATCATAACGTATACTCGAAAGGTATTATATCAGGATTACCCATCCTGGCTAAATCCTTTCTATAATGAGGTCAATAGGACTACTCATCTGAGATAAATCCATCAGCAACAAATGTAGGACCTCATACATTTTTGGGAAAGCACGTATTCATCAAAATTCAATATTCAATCGGGACTTAAACCCCTTTCCACCATTTCAAACATGTATTAATTTTTTTATTATGGCAATCAAATAATGTTCATCAATATAAGTCACATTCCATACAAACACAACATTCAATTAAACATATTTGCATGCTCGATTAAATTACACGAACTTACCTCGACACTTGTTCGCGTAAATAATCTACTAATCCGCAACCTTTTCCTTTCCTCGATCTAACCTCAAATTTATGTTATCAGGATCCAATTAAGCCATGAAAGTTTCTTCTCTCTCTCCTAGAGTTTCCATGTATGTCTTGGGGAAAATGATAAGAAAATAAGATGATATTTCCCTTTATCATCTTTTAATTAATTTAATTATTTTTATTTCTAATTTAGTCCTTGCCCTTTTTCTAAATTTCTATGGATGAGTCACCAAAATATCTACATACTTTTCTTAATGGTCTAGTTACCAAATAAGGACCTCAAATTTTAAATTGCATAGCTATTTACTCTTTATAGCTACTAGAATTCAACTTTTGCCTTTTATACAATTTAGTCCTCACAATTAAGCACAAAATCAGTAAAATTTTCTTATCAGAATTTTCAAATGACATTTCTAACATAATACGGATCATATAATAAAATAAAAATAAAATTTATTTTCGGATTAGATTTATGATCCTGAAACTATTATTCTGATCTCACTGAAATTGGGCTATTACATTAGGAAGCTCAAATCCCGACGGAGAGGACATTATGCAATCTACAAAGTTTATCCATATGGACTTGTTGAATTGTACAACAACCATAAAGGTACGTTTAAAGTTAATGGTCAATGTCTCAAACATTATTGGAATGGTGAAGTTGAGCAAGTTAAAACCTCGTTCAAATTAGTAGACCCTTAATTTTTCATAATCTTACTTTTTAACAAATAGCTAGAAATTATTTTTCTTAAATTAGTAGATTTAATTAATTTTGTCTAAGGAGATTTTAACTTAAGCAAGACCACTTGTGACCCCTCCATCCTTTCCTAGAATTAATTTAATGTAATCTTTTGAGAAGAAGTTTTCTAATTAACCTTAAAATATTTATTTTCATTTTCATTTATGTTTTTAATGTTAATTTTATTTGTTTATGTTTAATAAGGGGGTCAAATTGGCCCAAGTACTAATCAATTTATTTTATTTTAAGTAGTCTAGTTTGTAAATACAGTTTGGGCTCAAGACCTGTAACAAAAAAGAAGAAAAATTTACCCCACATTGCCATCCAAAGGGCTCCAAAAACCCCTAATTTTGCCACCAACTTATGCTTCCATCTTTACCCTGATGCCCAAGTCACCTTTGTAGCTAAAGTTTTGTTAAAAAATTGCCCTAATTCACCATTATATAAACCCTTCTCTACCATCATATTTTTCACAACCATTCAAGTAATTAGCTTAAACCCTAGCCACTTATTCTTTTTCCTCTTAGCGTTTGACTTAAATCTTGGAAGATCTCTCCAATTTCTTTCCCTTGTCTAACCCTCCTTATTACTGCCCTGAGTCTTTTGTCATCGCAAGTCCATCACCGTCACAAGCTTACAACCATCGCAATCTCATTGCTGTTGCAAGCTTATCGTAGCCACAAACTCCTTTCTCCCATCTATTTTCGATTCTTTTCCTTCTTTTTTCAAAACTCTACCTATTTTTTAGGAAAAATCACCATTTTTCTCAAAAGAATTGGATCCTTCAAGACCTCTACTAAAAATCCAGTTGTGATTCAAGATGAGGAAGTGAAAGAAAGGTTTGATTCCAATTTTAAAAATCAACATATGATGCCAAAAAAAAAAAATGTTTCAATTTGGAGAGCAATGACAAGATGGTTGTGCCTTGGCCAATACAAAACACAACCGATGCCCTCAATTGGGGCTATTTTTGTGATGCATGATCATTGCCCAAAGAGTAGTTAGTTCGAGAGTTCTATGCCAATTTAAATATGCCAGATGCTATTGAAGTTCTTGCTCATAAGAAGAAGGTACCCCTAACTTCTAAATTCATTAATGATTTGTTTAACCTACCTGATGTTGAAAAACAAGAGTACTTTGCCATGATGACAATTATAAATTGGGATTTTCTTCAACAAGTGCTTAATGTTGTGACAAATCTGGGATCCTTATGGGTTATAAGAAAGTATGGTAGTCATTCTTGCCTAATAGAA
The DNA here is from genome assembly GCA_020496765.1 of Gossypium stocksii. Classification (NCBI taxonomy): domain Eukaryota; kingdom Viridiplantae; phylum Streptophyta; class Magnoliopsida; order Malvales; family Malvaceae; genus Gossypium; species Gossypium stocksii. The sequence continues at coordinate 34,601,137 of CM035627.1, forward strand.
TATCTCGAACCAGTGGCTAAGCTAAGGTTCTACTTTGCTCGATATAGTTTCATGCCTATCTCACATGGTTCCACCATCTCAATGGAGTGAATACGTTTGTTCTATACAATTATGACAAAAAGGTCTATAATGTTGGGAAGATTATTCTCAATGAGATCCACAATTGTGCTAGAAAGAAGATAGGAAGTGCCTACTTTCCATCATTGATATCTTCACTTATAACACCCCTTACCTGGGTTTATTGCCTTACCCAAGCATGAGGCATTACCAAACAGTATCACCATCATTCATACATAATCGAACCATAAATTTTCGTTCCAATTTAAAACTTATTAATAAAATACCATACAACCGTAAAAGTGGGCTAACAAGTCCCAAAACATGATTTTGGAGTGGTTCGAGACCAAATCGAGAACTTAGAAAACTTTTGGAAATTTTGACCTAAAACAGGGCACACACCCATGTGAGACAAGGGCATGCCCGTGTGGGGAGGCAGTGTGGTCACACACGCCTGTGTCCCCTACCCGTGTTGAATTATTAAAAATTTATTTTTCATTTCGAACCTACAGGGGTTTTCACATGGCTGAGCACACGCCCGTGTCTTTTGCCCGTGTCCACTACATGGCCTCGACACGCCCGTGTGACCTCCCTGTGTAAAAAACTGAGACATTCTATTTATGATGTCAGCATGCCATTTTGGGCACATGGCAATGGGACACGCCGTGTGACTAGGCCGTGTGACATCCCTAAACTCTAAAAATCCCATGCAAGGTTCACACACCCTACACACATGACCGTGGGGGCTGATCGTGTGACCTTAAGTTAGGCTATTTTCCAAGCCATACTTTGCCCCAAAACACATATAATCTTTACCACCTTTAACAACACATAATAGACACATTTTTAGGTATCAAAATGGCCACATTTACTCATCCATCACTCATTTCAAACCATCTACACACAAACACACCAAGCATTCCATGAATTACCTCACAAAGACATATATAAACTAATATCATCATTGGCCATACCACATGGCCTTAATTACAAAATAACTTATCACATAACACTTGCCCACATTATAGCCAAACCAATATGACACTTACAACACCATTAAGTCCCTATACATGCCATAGTCTAAGAGTTTGTTTCACTATACCAAAAGATGATGTCGATAGTGTAGGTGATCCTCTGACTCAATCGGATCCCGAGCTGGCTTAACTGAATCTATAAAACAAGGGAAATGAGAAAGGAGTAACCTTCAAAAGCTTAGTAAGTCTATATGTAAATAATTAACATTAAGATAACATTTAGCCACACCAAGGATATCTTTCACATACCATCATACCACCAAAAACTTACCAACTTTCCAATACAATTCATACACATTATTTTCACCTATTTAAGTCCACATGCATCCTCACAACCACATGCATTTTTCCACAAATTCACTTGCCCAAAGAATACACCTGCACACACAAATCTCTTTAGTGAGCATTCCCGTTGAACTTTTCAAATTAACATTTGATACTCGATGGATTTTCCATTCATGATTCCACCAAAAAATAAGCCCAGCTCTCGAGTACACATGGTGAAGATCACTTTATCACCCATGTGACCTAGCCACTTAATCTCGTAGCCCTCGTAGGCACATGGTGAAGGTCACTTTATCACCCATGTGACTTAGCTACATAAGACATTGCTCTCATCTACACAAGGTGAAGTTCACTTTATCACCCATGTGACATAACCATTAAGTCCCATAATCCTCGTTTACACATGGTAAAGATCACTTTATCACACATTTGGCTTAGCCGCTGAGCTCCATAGCCCTCGAGTCTACATGGTGAAGATCGCTTTATCACACATGTGACCAACCCATATTTTATCTGTATCACCCGTTATTCTGAAGGTTTAACCAGGAACTTTCATTTCCAACACATCCAACATCATAGAAGATTTTCAATATCAACATTTCATCTTATCCATTTGAATCATTAATGTACAAATAAAACAGACACATTAATTGCATATAAACTTACCTCGATAACAAAAAGTGGTAATTTGCAACTTAATCCGTAACCTTGCCCTTGCCCCGATCAAGGCTGATTCCTCGATCTTCTCGATCTATAATGACACATTTAACTCGTTTAATGCACACATTACTCAAGTGGTCAAAAAATCATCCTATGGACACCTTTACAATTTTATCCCTAACTTTGTAAATTTTTACAACTAAGTCCCTAGCTCGTAAATTGAAATGTATTAATCCCTTTGGTTACCCAAGCCTAGCCGAATATCCATGGCACCCAAAACAGCCCACATTTCTCACAATTTCATACCTTTACCCTTCAATTTATTAACTTTGCAATTTGGTACTTTTTAGGGACTTTCATGAAAAATCACCTAGTAACTATAGTTTACCACACCCTAAACAGTCATATTCCTCCATTAGACATCAAAATATTTGCATGTCATACATGGGTAAAATTTTAAACATCAACCCAAACTTAAAATAATGGTAAAGTTAGCTAGAGCAAGCTACGAGGATTCTAAAAAAAGAGGAGAATTAAAAACGGGGCTCAATTGCACTGACTTGTGAGCTTGAAAATCAACAAAACCCTAGCTATGGAAGGCTTCTAATTTTCAGCACCAATGAGGAAGATGGACACCCAATTTTGACTTCTTTTCCCATTTTATTTCTTTTAATAACTAATGACCGAAATGCCCTTCATTAAAAACCTTTAGTATTCCACCCTTCCTTGGGCATTTTTGTCCAACAATGTTAAAAAGGGCCTAATTACCATATAAGGACCTCTAATTTCAAAATCTAATTCAATCAAGTACCTTATGAAATGAAACCCATATTTTTAACATATTGCAATTTAGTCCAACATACCAAATTGGACATGTACCCAATAAAATTCACACACCAAAATTTCACATATTTATCCAAACACCCAATAAACATCAAAACTAAATTGAAACAATATTTTATACCTCGGATTCATGGTTTTGAGACCACTTTTCTATTTAGCGCCTAGTTTGGGTTGTTACAACTCTCCCCATTTAGAGATTTTCGTCGCCGAAAATCTTACCGGTAAATAGGTTTGGGTACCATTTCCTCATTGCTTCTTCTAGTTCCCACGTAGCTTCTTCTACACCATGCTTTTGCCACAACACTTTCACCAAAGCTATACTCTTGTTTCTTAATTGTTTAACCTCCCGAGCCAAAACCTTAATCGACTCTTCTTCGTAGGTCATATCTGGCTGAATCTCAATATCCGTAGGTGAAATCACATGAGAGGGATCTGAACAATACTGTCATAACATTGACACATGAAACACATTATGTATTTTCTCCAGTTTTGGTGGTAAAGCTAGATGGTATGCCACTGGCCGTATTCTTTCCATAACCTCATACGGTCCAATGAAGTACGGACTTAACTTGCCTTTTCGGCCAAATCATAATATTTTCTTCCATGGCGACACTTTGAAAAATACTTTATCACCAACCTGAAATTCTATCTCTTTCATTTTCAAATTTGCATAAGACTTTTGCTGGTCAGAAGCAGCCTTCAAATAATCTCGAATTATCTTCACCTTTTCGTCAGTCTCTTTAACCAGATCAACACCATGAATTTGTTTCTCACTCAACTCTGTCCAATACAATGGAGTTCGGCACTTTCGACCATACAATGCCTTATAAGGAGCCATCTAGATACTCGACTGATAACTATTGTTGTAGGCAAATTTCACCAGAGGCAAATACTTTTCCCAACTACCTTTGAACTCTAGAACACAACATCAAAGCATATCTTTAAGAAGTTGAATTACTCACTTGGATTGGCCATCAGTCTACAGGTAAAATGTAGTACTAAAATTTAACTTCTTACCTAGTGCTTCTTGCAACTTTTTCCAAAACCTTGAGGTGAACCTCAGATCCCTATCTGAGATGATAGACATAGGTACTCCATGCAACTTCACAATTTCAGCAACATATAATTCGACCAATTTATCAAGTGAATAATCCACACGTACCAGTATGAAATAAGCTGACTTCGTCAATCTATCTACAACAACCTACACAACATATTTCTTTTTTTGTGTCAAGGGTAATCCTGTCACAAAATCCATGGTAATTCTATCCCACTTCTTCTTGGGAACCATTATTAGTTGAAGCAAACCCGAAGGTACCTGATGCTTCACCTTCACCTGTTGGCAAATCAGACTATTTGCCACAAATTCTGAAATGTCCTTTTTCATGCCCAGCCACCAATACAATTTCTTCAAGTCATTATGCATTTTTGTGCTACAAGGATGTACCGATAAATAACCACTATGTGCCTCAAGCAAAATTTTCGAATAAACTCCTCACCTTTAGGAACACAAATCCTATCATGAAACATCAAATAACTATCTAAACCAACTCGAAAATCAGAGCTACAATCCGTCTTACACCGAACACTACTGACTTGCAATCCCTCATCATTCTTTTGAGCTTCACAAATCCGCTGAAGAAAAAATGACTTAGCCCTTAACTCGGATAATATGGAACTATCATCCAACAATGTCATACTCGTACCCATAGCTCCTAAAGCAAACAAAGACTTTCTACTCAAAGCATCTGCAACCACATTCACCTTTCCAGGATGATACTCAATTACTAGCTCAACTTCTTTAACAATTCAATCCACATTCGTTGTCTCAAATTTAATTCTTTTTGGCTCATCAAGTATTTCAAACTTTTATGGTCGATAAAAATCTGACATTTCTCACCATACAAATAATGGCGCCAAATCTTCAAAGCAAAAACGATAGCGGCCAATTCTAAATCATGTGTTGGGTAGTTCCTTTCATGTGGTTTTAACTACCTTGAAGCATAGGCCACCATCTTACCCTATTGCATAAGTACACATCCAAGGCCATTTAGTGGCATATCACTATAAATCACAAACTCCTTTCCTGACTCAGGTTGCACTAGCACTGGTGCCTCAGTCAATTTAGCTTTCAACTGCTTGAAACTTTATTGACATCTTTCGGTCCACTCGAATTTTACATCCTTTTGAAGCAGTTTGGTCTAGGAAAAGCAATCATAGAAAAACGCTCGACAAATCATTGTAATAGCCAGCTAAACTTAGAAAGCTTCTAACCTCGGTTACATTTTTCGGTTGCTTCCAATCTATAATTGCCGAAATCTTACTTTTATCAACTCGAGTACCATCACCCGAGACTATGTGTCCTAGAAATCGAACTTCAGATAGCCAAAACTCACTCTTGCTAAATTTAACAAATAACTTTTCTTTTCTCAAAATTTGCAATACCTTCCTCAAATGCTTGGCATGTTCTGACTCATCCCGAGAATAAATCAATATGTCATCTATAAACACTACTACAAACTTGTCCAAATATTACCGAAAAATTTTGTTTATCAAATCCATAAACATAGCCGGTGCATTAGTTAATCTGAAAGGCATAACGAGAAATTCATAATGGCCATACCTCGTTCTAAAAGTAGTTTTTGGCACATCGGATTCCTTAATCTGGAGCTGGTAATAGCCAGATCTCAAGTTAATCTTAGAGAACACCGTTGCTCTCTTTAATTGGTCGAACAAATCATCAATTCTCAGTAATGGGTGTTTGTTCTTAATAGTCACCTTATTGAGCTGTCTATAATCAATGCAAAGCCTCATCGACCCATCTTTTGTAACATCCTGAAATAGAGCCTAAATAGAATGGTGGTTGCGAAACCACGAATTTGAGATAGGAAAATTTATTTAGATTAATTTTTATAATTTACCTAGTGATTAGATGCATGTGTTAGAGTATCAATAGAAAATTTTATGAATTACATGTTTCATTTGCCTATTAGGGCTTGTTTGAAAAAGTTGATAAATATGAGTTCTAGATAGGAAAGGATTAAATTGAAGAGCATAATTGAAGTAGATGTCCTTAAATGGTAATTAGACCATTAGGTTTTCATGGACAAAAATGGACATACATAGATAAAAATAACTAAAGTTTTAATGAAGAGCATTTTAGTCATTTGATAATTAAATGATTAAAAAGGGAAAAAGATGGCAAAATGTTGTCCATCTTCTTCAAGTTGGCCGAAACTCCAAGGGACACCATAGCTAGGGTGTTTTAAACTTCTCAAGCTCATAGTAAGTGCATCCAAGCCCCGTTTTTAATGTTCTTTACGTTTTTGGAGTCCCGGTAACTTAATTTAGCTTATTCTAGCAATAATTTAACCTAGGGTTCATATTTGGAAAAATACCTGTAGGTGAAATGTGTTTATTTTGATGTTTTATGATGGAATATGAAGCTTGAAATCGTGTTAAACGACTTGAGCTAAGCGATTTTAAGTGAAAACGAGTAAAATGACAAAATCAGTAAAAATACCTAATGTTTATAAGTACATGTTAGAGTGAGAATTTGATGTTGTCATAGGTAAATAAATGATCAACATGTCATAAAACATAAGAATTAGGGATAAAGTTTAATTTTTTAGTTTTGGGGCAAAAGTGTAAATATGCAAAAGTTTAGGGGCAAAATCCTAATTTTGCCAAAGTTGGAGTCAAGGACTATTTTGAAAAATGTGAGTATTAAATAAGCTAAATTTTGTTATTATAGATCAAGAAGAATGAAATTTGGGGTTAGGCCGAGGAAAGAAAACGTTGAGCATGAAATCAAAATATTTGATCGTATTTTGTATCGAGGTGAGTTTGCGGTAAATAAATGCAATGTTTTGTTATTTATATTTAATATTGTTATTTTTCAGCATTTATATTTTTATTTTGTGAATTTACTTATTGATGACTCAAGCAAGAATTGATAGAGAAATGATACTTAAAAGTCCCGGTTGAACCTTAGTAATGTGTAGGATACAAATGTCATGACATTAGGGTTTAAGGATACCAAGTAAGACCATGCCAAGGCATAGCATTAGTAAGTTTTACAAGGCAAGGAAATCATGTAATACCATGTCAAGACATGACATTGATAAGCTACTATAAGGCAAAGATCCAATGTAAGACCATGCCAAGGCATGGCAATGGTGAGTTCATAAGGCAAGGATACCACGTAAGACCATGTCAAGACATGGCAATGGTAAGTTTAAGAAGGAAAGGTAACCGTGTATCCATAGTGTTCCGAGTGGTTCAACGGGAAATTAAAAGCATATACCAAAGGAAAGGTACGATAAGTTAATGTCTGAAAGGTTCAGGTAAAGATTCAAGACTTATGCATTTTGAGTTTAAAAGTTATAGTGGTTTTGATAAGATAAGAATGAGATAATTCATTCAGAATGTTGTTATTTATTTACATGCAAACTTACTAAACTTTATGCTTACTCCATTTCTTCTCTCTTTTTATAGTATCGCCAAGCCAACTCGGGGATCGTAAGGACGTCGGAGATCGTATCACACTATCAAAGGGCTATCTTGGTATTTCGTGATTTGAAACGTTTTAAGTTATGGCATGTATAGGGACTTGGCCATTTTGTGTGTATGTCCTTATGATATGACTAAATAATGGCATGTGAATACTTGATAATGATTAACTATTGAAATGGCTAATTAAGAACATGTGTTGATGTTATGTATGCCTAAATGAGGTTTAATGCAAAGAAATTATGAAAGAGTAAAAGTTGGTTATGAAACAGTTTTGGGAGAGCAGCAATGATGTAATTCTGAAAAATCACTACAAATTGGAAAAATGGAATTAAATGGTTAATGAGATATAAAATTAAAGTTTATTGAGTCAATTTCCGAAGGAAAGAAATAGAGCAAGCAAAGGAAGTCTATATTTTGAGATATTTAAATTCTTGTGAGGCTGGTCGAGAATGATTTCATGATCCCCTGTTCTAAATTGTAAAAATAATTAAAAATTGTAAAAAAAGAATTATGAGTCATAATTTATATATTTAGATTTCTTAGTGACTCTATTTTTAGAAGATGTAAACATGAACATCTTTTGAATTCTGTATAATTAGATAATTTATTTTTAGTGAAGAGAGGTCAGGTCCACAGGACTGCAAAATAGGGGAGACTTTAACTAATAAACTATATTAATTGGCCAAACTAAAAATTCTGGAAAAATTATGGTAAGAAGATATAATAGTCTAGTTTCAGGGAAAAATTATGGATACAAATTTTAAGTTTCTTAACTCGATTTATAATTAATTTAGGGACTGTTACATAGGTGGACAGTTTTATTATGAATAGTGAAATAAATTGTTTTGATTTTTGTAAGTAATCAGAAAGTTTTAATGTTCTCGGTTTGGTCCTGAATCATTTCAATTGCATTGTTTAGGGTGTCGAGGGCCCTTTTTAGGGATATATTTGATGAATGCAAGAACATTAATTTTAAAAGTAAATTTTTATGCCCCGAACTAGTAAGATACGTCTGGTAACGCCTTGTGCTCGACTCCCGCGATGGTCTCGGGTAAGTGGTGTTACATCTTTCTTCTTTACGAACAATATAGGTACACACCTAGGAGAGAAACTGAGCCTCACAAATCCCTTTTCTATCAACTCTTGCAGCTGAGCCTTTAACTCTCTTAATTCTGTCGGAGCCATCCTATATGGAGCAATAGAAATAGGTGCAGTCCCAGATAACAAATCAATAGCAAGCTCAGGAGGTAACCCAGGTAACTCTTCCAGAAACACGTCTGGAAATTCACAAACTACAGGCACTGATTCAAGTCTCAATTCTGACACCTCAATATTAAATACATATGCTAGATAAGCCTCACACCCTTTTCTCATACATTTCTGAGCAGATATACGAGAAATTACCACTGACATTTTAATCAACTTATCTATTCCAAACCACAGAATTTCACCACTTTCACATTTCAGCTCAAGAGTTTTCTATCTACAATTTACCTTAACATCATATAATGTTAACTAATCCATGCCTGAAACAATATCAAACTCGTCAAATGGCAACAACATCAAATTAGCCGGAAAATAGTCACCTTGCAACTCAAAGGATAATTCTTGCAAACGTTTTCTACTAATACAAATTTTCTTAACGGATTTGACACCTTAATAACAAATTTAGTCAACTCAACAGGTAATGTCATACTATGCACCAATTTTTCACAAATGTAAGAATGAGTGGAGCTTGGGTTTATCAATGCAATAACATTAATATTATAAAGTGAGAATATACCGGTAATCACGTCTGAAGATGATACCTCTTCACGAGCTCGCATAGCATAAGCTCTACCAGGTGTTCTCGTCTTGGGTCTCACTGATGTATCTTTCACTGTACCCTTACCACTGGTTCCACCTCTGACGTTCCTCGGCGGTCTACCTTTACTAGCAGTGTGAGTTGATCTAACACCTTGAAATTTCTCGTCTCCCACTCTCTCGGGGCAATCTTTAATAACATGATCTACCGAACCACACCTAAAACAAGTCGAGTTAGGTCCCCAGCACTCACCAGTGTGTCGTCTGCCACAGCTTTGACACTCAGATCTATCAGTCCTTACGTTACCCACACTAGCCATCGATGTAGCCTGAGTTTTAGAACCCGAATATGCTTTACCCCAATCTCGGTGTGACTGTCCAGCTAAAACTGTCGTTCTAGGATTCATTTATTTAGACCTATTTGATGATGATTGGAAAGACTTACTCATCGATCTCTTCCGAGCATCTCGAGCCTCCATAATTGTTTTTCTCTTCTCTTTATTTAGCTTCTCATCTTTGCATGTTCTATCAACTAACACCACAAATTCTTTTATTTCTAGAATTCCCACTAGCACATTGATGTCCTCATTGAGCCCGTCCTCAAACCTTCTACACAACATCGCTTTGGTAGAAACACATTCTTGTGCATATTTACTAAGTCTGACAAATTCACGTTCATACTCAGCCACAGTCATCTTACCTTGTTACAACTTGAGGAACTCTTTTCGTTTTTTATCCATAAATCTTTGACTTATATACTTTTTACGAAATTCCTCCAAAAAGAAATCCCATGTCACTTTCTCCCTCGGAACCACAGATATTAATGTATTCCACCAACAATAGGCCGAATCTTTCAGTAAGGACATAACACATTTTAGACACTCCTCAGGTGTACAAGATAACTCCTAAAATACTCTGATGGAAATTTTGAGCCAAAACTCTGCTCTCTTTGGATCATTATCGACACTAGCTCTAAACTCTTTGGCTCCTTGTTTTTGAATTTTATCCACTAGAGGTTTTGCCAACCTTACCATATCAACACCCTGTGGGGCTACGGGAACCGGTTATGATATAGGCAGGGGAGGAGGGGGTTGAACATTGGGGTTTGCTCTACCAAAATCAGTGTACTAATCAACCATCATTTGGAGAAAGGCATCCCGAGCCTCGTCTTCTTGACTCATAGTCTCATTTCTACTTTCTACCAACGCTGTCCCTTGCGCGGGAGCTGACGTATTACTAGTAGCATCATTAGCCACAGCTCGTTTGGGATCCATTACTATAAAAAACCAAAACACAGTTTAGAAAAGTCAGTAGTCACCACACTATCATAATATATCTATAACATGTATAGCTAGACTCATCCACAACATTACGGGAGTCTGAGAACCAGGTAAACTATAGCTCTGATACCACTAAATATAACACCCCTTACCCGGGTTTATCGCCTTACCCGAGCATGAAGAATTACCAAACAGTATCACCATCATTCATACATAATTGAACCACAAATTTTCATTCCAATTTAAAACTTATTCATAAAATACCATACAACCCTAACAGTGTAGTTATAAGGCCCAAAACATGATTTAGGAGTGGTCCGATACCAAACTGAGAACTTAGAAAAATTTTGAAAAATTTGAACTAAAACAGGTCACATGCTTGTGTAAGACAACGGCATGCCCGTGTAGGCAGGGCGTGTGGTCACATACGCCTGTGTCCCCTACCCGTGTTGAATTATTGAAAATTTATTTTTCATTTCAAACCTACAGGGGTTTTCACACGGCTGAGCACACGCCTGGGTCTTTTGCCCGTGTCCACCACACGGCCTCGACATGCCCGTGTGACCTCCCGTGTGAAAAATTGGGACATTCTGTTTATGACGTCAACATGCCATTTTGGTCACACGGCCACGGGACACGCTCATGTGACTAGGTCCTGTGATGTCTCTAAACTATGCAAATCCCATGCAAGGTTCACACCCCTACACACATGGCCATGGGGGCTGACCGTGTGATCTTAAGTTAGGCTATTTTCCAAGCCATACTTTGCCCCAAAACACATATAATCTCTACCACCTTTGACAACACCTAATAGACATCCAACACATCCAACATCATAGAAGATTTTTTATATCAAATTTTCATCTTATGCACCTGAATTATTAATGTACAAATAAAACAGACACATTACTTACATATAAACTTACCTCGACAAAAAGCGGTAATTTGCAACTTAATCTGAGACCTTGCCATTACCCCGGTCAAGGTTTATTCCTCAATCTTCTCGATCTATAATGACACATTTAACTCGTTTAATGCACACACTACTCATGTGCACACAAAATCATCCTATGGAAACTATTACCATTTTACCCCTAACTTTGTAAATTTTTACAACTAAGTCCCTAGGCTTGTAAATTGAAATGTATCAATCCCTTTGGTTACCCAAGCCTTCCCGAATATCCATGGCACCCAAAATAGCCTACATTTCTCATAATTTCATACCTTTACCCTTCAATTTATTAACTTTGCAATTTAGTACTTTTAGGGACTTTCATGAAAAATCACCTAGTAATTATAGTTTACCACACCCTAAACCTTCATATTCCACCATTAGACATCAAAATACTTGCATGTCATACATGGGTAAAATTTTAAACATCAACCCAAGCTTAAAATAATGGTAAAATTAGCTAGAGCAAGCTACAAGGATTCTAAAAATACGAAGAGAATTAAAAATGGGGCTCGATTGCACTTACTTGTGAGCTTTAAAATCAACAAAACCCTAGCTATGGAAGGCTTCTAATTTTCGGCACCAAGGAGGAAGATGGGCACTGAATTTTGATTTCTTTTCCCATTTTATTTCTTTTATTAATTAATGACCAAAATGCCCTTCATTAAAAACCATTAGTATTCCACCCTTCCTTGGGCATTTTTGTCCAACAAATTTAAAAATGGCTTAATTACCATATAAGGACCTCTAATTTCAAAATCGAATTCAATCAAGTGCCTTGTGAAATAAAACCCATATTTTTCACCTATTGCAAGTTAGTCCAACATACCAAATTGGACATGTAACCAATAAAATTCACACGCCAAAATTTCACATATTTATCCAAACACCCAATAAACATCAAAACTAAATTGAAACAATATTTTAAACCTCGAATTCATTGTTTCAAAACCACTTTTCCGTTTAGCCCTTAGTTTGGGTTGTTACATCACTTTGCTTTATGGCCCAAGTTAAAACAAAAGCAAACCTGAAGGGTCCATATGTTCAAAGTTGCATCACATCCCATGATCTATAAAGGTTAATAGAGAATGTCCATGATCTGAACCCAATTGAACCAACCAAACCAAAATCTGACGATTCATCAAACAAATCCAAACTGAAAGTTGACTCAGTTGATGAGAAAGAAGAAATATGCTATGAAGAAGAACCAAATATTCTAGAATCGATAAAGAAACTAGAAGCTTCTGAACCAACAGAGGAGCTGAATGCTGATGAGCCCGTTGAACCAAGTGTTGATCTTAAGTTGACCATTCCTATGCCCACTTCTTCAAATACTACGAAGAAATCAGAATTTTTAATTATGATGGATATGATGAAATTTATGCATAACCAACAACAAGCTTATTGGAAATATCCGAAGATTAGATATGATTCTGTTAGAAACACTTTTCTCTAATAGTTTTGTTTCTGAGTTTCCATATTATATCTTTGAGTCATGGAAGGAAGAGGGTAAGGATGAAAGCGAGGATGAAGCATCAAATGAGAAAGACGAGGGAAATAAGTTAGATAAATAAAAGGGGGAATTTTTTATCTTTAGTATTTATTTCTTTTTAGATGTTTATTTTTATTTCGTAACTAGTATTTTGCTTTTGCATAATAAATAGCATATTGCAAGCATGAATAAAATAGGTTCTATGCCTCTTCATTAGAAACAACGAAGCATTATAGTAATGGGAATGAACGTGTCTAGGATTGGATTGTTAAGAAAGACTTGGTACTAAAGTAGTCTTTATGACTCACCTCTCTTTTCTTACAACCCTTCTTGGTGTTCAATTTTCATTCATTACTTTGTTTTCGCAATGAAGACATTGCTTCTTTTTAAAGGGGGTAAGACAATATTTTGCATGAATTTTTAAATTTGGAAATATGTTTTAATCTTTTCACGTACCTATGTTGGAATAAATGAATGTTTAGAGAGAATTTTTGTTCATAAGTTTGTTCAAATACAAGCATGGTTTCTTATTTTATCTAAGTTATTTTTATGTTATCTTGAGTGATAGAATGCTTGTATGTTATTTAGTCTTATGTAGTATTTGCCATGAAAGTTTAATTTCCTTGGAAGTAGACATGCATAAAGGTTCAAGTCTTTAGAATTGAGTTACTAACTTTCTTGAGGTGAAATCCTAGGAGGTATTAGAATCTAAACATGATATAGGCACTCTTCTTTAGATTGTTTGAGCTTTTCAAGTTGACCTTATTAAATTAACCCTTAAAACTTTATGTTTCAGCTTAATGGCCTGTTTATTGCAAATTACCTACACCATGAGCCATATTATCATCTTTTTAATTTTATCCTATTTTTTGTGCACTGAATTTGCTTTTATTATTGTTTGAAAATTTTGTTAATTTGTTTTGCTTTCTTGTGCTCACTAAATGTAGTTCATGATTCGGATCAATAACGATATCTTACCATTCAAGCCAGAATCACAACAAATCATAATGCATACAAGAAGGGCTCAACAACCAAGGGAAGCCCAATCTCCATTAAGAGACTAGCAAATTGACAACCCAATAGTAGAGAGACAACCATAAAATCCGTACTCTTTGTCAATTGAACAAAGAACTTTGCATAACTATGCCATGTCGAATCCCAAGGTTATCCATAGTAGTATTAATTACTCCACTATTAATGTGGATAGTTTTGAGATCAAACCTGACATTATTTAGATGATCCAAGGGAATTTACAATTCCAAGGATCAATGGATGAGGATCCTAACCAACACTTGAGGCGATCCTTAACCATTTTTGATACATTTAAATACAATGAGGTATTCAATAACTTATTCATCTCCGATTATTCCCTTTTTCTTTAATTGATGATGCATTTATGTGGTTAGATTTGAAACCGGTGGACTCTATCAATACATGGGATGGACAAGTGATAACGACTCGCGATATTAAGCAATAAAATTTATAAAACTAGTCACACCAAAACTAACTAATGTCACGATGTTAAAGGCAAGTGCACCTATTGAACAGTAGTATAGTTTAGTGGCAAGACTGAGTTATCGTACCCAAGGGAGCTAAAAGTACTAATACTTACTTTCTTTCTATTATCTAGCCTAAAAATAAAAGAGGCTTGGTTGAAACTAATTCTAAAACTAACTAAAAGTGCACAAAAAGTAAATTGGGGAAAACTTTAGGGAAAAGCTGATTAATATCAGTAATACTTGAGGGAGAATCCACCTAGACTTCACTTGTTATTGGTTCTTGAGCTAGACGATTTATTCACTTGACTTGATCCGTAGAGATCCCTAATTTATGCTAAACCCTCCGTCGAGGTGAAGAGCAACTAGGCCTAGGTTGTTAACTAAAGTTCCTTTATTAATTAACACCCTAGGTTACATTAATTCGATCTATGGTTCCCTATATTAGGTTTGACCCTAATCTGACAGATTTATGTCGCCCTATGTCTAGGGTTGCATGCAACTCTGCTTAATTATGGTAGATCTACTCTTATCACAAGGACAGTTGCTCCTCTGCTTTAAGCACATCCTTTTTTTAAATTAATACCTAGGCTTATTAACACAAGAATTAAGCACACATAATTAAGAACAACTCAAGTATTTATCATATAACTCAAGAATAAATAATAACAAGATTCGTCTTAGGTTTCATCCCCCTCAAGTATTTGGGGGGTTTAGTTCATAATAAAGAAAGAAAACATCTCAGAAGAATTAAGATAACAAAACATAAAGAACCCGAAAACCCCTGAAGGAATTTAGGGAGATCCTCTGTCTTGATGTAGAATTCTGGCTTCTGGGATGAATCAATCGGCTTCCCTTGGAGTAATCCCTTGCTTTCACTCTTTGTGTTGGCAGAAATATGGTGTTCTTTCTTGAGAGAAGAGAGTACCTCCCTAGAGTTGCCTCTTGGGGTCTTTATATAGAGTTTAGAATGGCTTTCTTAGCCCCTAAGTATCCAAATCCGAGTGAAATTTCTCTTCCTCACGACTAGAACACGCCCGTGTGCGACGCCCGTGTGCCATGCCCGTGTGCTACGAAAAGAGGCCGTGTGAGAGTCTGTCAATAGAGGCACGGCCGTGTGGCCTGGCCATGGTTATCAGGGACTGGACCGTGTGATCTTCGTGTGGCACGGCTGTGATCCTTGGGCCGTGTCAATTACACATTTTGGCCCATTTTCTCTGTTTTTCATCCATTTTCCGTTCTTTTCTCTTCCCTATGCTCTTATGAGTGTAAGATATGAAAAAGAAAGATTAAGAGCACCAATTCTCACTAATTTGATAATAATTCATCCAAAATAAAGGCTAAACATGGGGTAAAGATATGTATAATTGATCATTTATCAACTAGCAAGCAAATTCTTGTAGAAATATTATCATTCAAGTAATACAATGAAGCTCCGAATGGCTATCACCAAATTTTGACAACTCGAGGGGGAGTCCTTTTATGAGGCTTGAGAATGCTTTACACTTGAGATGAATGCGGTCAATAGTGAGGACAAGTACCAAGAAGCCCTTGAAAGCTTCAATTAACTTGAGATGAGTTAGGCAAAAGTATAAGTTCCAAATTAGCCCCTTCTAACTCATTTTAGTGCAGGACACGATGGTAAGGGCGCAGCATAGGGAAATTACAATGCGAGTAACCAAATGGAGGTTAATTATGTAGAAAATGGGGGATACAACCCATAATCCAACACCTACGATAGCCCAAAGTGTCGTGACCATCCCAACCTTAGGTGGGGAGGGAACCAAGAAAGTCCCTCCAATCAAGAATACAAACTACTAATACTCCAAGACCTAGTGTACCATACCAACCTCCATAACCATTTAGAGGGCCTCAATATCCAGAGAGAAAACCAACCTTCAATTGTGACCCTCTAATGTTGATTAGAGTAAGTAAACTAGAGTATGGATTGCATATGGTGCAAGCCGATGTGCATCAAATCCGTGGTCAATCAAACCAAATTTTGCATTTTTTACAAAATAATGCAATCTGTAGTATACCATGCAATAGCAGGTCGAGTCTGAAATAGGAAGGAAAAGAACACGTACTCCTAGTGTTGGAGATGGGATAGGAGAGATAGATGAATTTGAGAGTAAACTTACACAACCCAAGCCTCAAGATAGAGCTATTTTGCCATCGAGTCTGGCACCCATACCTTTTCCATAATGTTTAGAAAAGAAGAAAAATAAAGAAAGTATGGAGTTCTTAAATTTCTTCAACATGTTCAAAGCCTTGAATGCGAACCTCCCATTACTAGAACTCCATAAGAAAATACCTAAATACACCAATTTCGAATAACTTTCAATGTTGAATGCAATGAATAGTATACAAAAGAGATCAAATCAAACTTAAAGACCCTGGTAGCTTCACTATTCCTATACAGATAGGAAGAGTCAGCTTTAGGAAAGCCCTTTTTTACTCAAGGGCTAGCGTTAACCTTATGTCATTGTCAATCTATAGGAGACTAGGTTTAGGGGAGCTTAGGGAAACATCAATAACCTTATAATTAACCGATTTATCATTGGTGTGTCCTAAGGGAGTCGTTGAATATTTATTAGTGAGGGTTAGGCAATTCTTTTTCCTTTTGGATTTCATCTTACTTGATTTCAAGAAGGACCTTGAGATCCCTATCCTTTTAGAGAGGCCTTTCTTGGCCATGTCTAGAGCCACTATAGACGTAGAAAAAAGTGAGTTGACCATGGACATTGAGGGGAAAATATAAATTTTTAAATGTGTAGAGCCTAAGTCTAGGTCTAAGGAGGTGTTGTCGTCTCAAGGGTACGATGTCAAGTCATTGAGATGATATCTTTTCATGTTGATGATCTTGCGACATTTGTGGACTGGTGTAATTATACAGTTGTTCGTTCGATACGAAAGAAGATCTGAAGGCAAAAAAGGATCAAGAACTTATTGCGAATCTCAGGTTGCCTCAACCATGTATTGAACAAGAGGCAAAATCCAAGTGTTGAGGACATCGCACAAGCATCATTTCGGGGGTGTAATAGATCACCCTGAGTTGCAGTTTTAACTTGCCGAACATGCCAATTAAACTGTAATTTGTAAATATTTAAATGGTTGGGACATGGAATCCATTAATTTTTTTTACATAAATTAGGATTTAAATTTCAGTGTTTTTGATTTTTGAACTTAGTAGGATAAAGTTTGGATCTTAGGAGGAAAAATGACAGTTTTGTAAATGTTTGGGGCACACTTATAGTGGAATCATGATATCCATAGGGAATATTTTATTTTTCATCTTTCTCTATAGTTGTAGTGTTTATTTTTCTGCATTTTCCTTTTTTTTCTTGCTATCCTTTAAGTTAGTTAAGTTAGTTATCACTGTAGCTAGGGCTTATTTCCACTTTTTAGTCCATCTCTTTTACTTGTAATGACATTCCACTCTTTGTTTAATGTTATTTTAGTTTTATTTTAGTTTCAATTGTTCAAAATTTACCTTTAATGTTTCTTGTTCTTTATTTTGTTGTTAGTTGCTCATTTTCATCCTTCCTTTATGTTTCATAGGTTTAAAACCAAAAATTTTATTTTCTTTTGAAGTTTATGTTAATGGCTACCACGTTTTCTTCTTTCTTGTTTATTAGCTTAGATTTTTTTATGAGTAACTAAACTTTAAGGGGGTTGATTGATGATGGTGTGGGTAAGTTGATTTTTTAGCAAGGGACTAAATTGTAATAAATTGGACTAAATTGAATAAATTTAAAAACTTATGATTGACACCTCTAAAGGAAAATCTAGGTAAGTAAGACTGAGAGGTAATCTTGTTGAGCATCAATTCAATACTCCCAAGTTAGTCAGTAAGATCGAGAGATAAACTAGATTAACTTGTCTAACTTGGTAAAATTGAAAGTAAGAGGTAAATGTAACCGTTATAGGAGTTTAAGCAATTTAGGTCCCTAATTCAAGAATTGGTGAACTGCATCACAATCAATCAACCACCATTTTTTATTTATATGTTATTTTCATAATAATGCACACTTTATAATTTAGTCCTTTGTAGCTAGCTTGTAAATTAGTATAATTACCCTTGAGTCTATGGTTTGACATACTATTGTATTTAGTGATTAGTTTGGTAGACTCTTTATTATGCATGATTGTAGCTAAAATTGGTTCAATCGCTGACTCATGTGGATTAGATCCTCGGTGTACTTCATACTCCTTTGTACAATTATATTACAACTGACTTGTCATACTTGCACACACCACACGATAGTATACATTCTGATTATTTGTTTTTTTTAGTGTTGATTTCTCTCCCCCATTCGTGAGTGCATTGAGAGGCGGTAACACATACCTCAGGATTGAGTTTGTAACGCCCTGAATTTGGGCCTAGTAGGATTTGGCCTTGTGCATGGGAGCCACTAGGAGGCTGCACATAAATGTTTATGTGTGTAAGAAATATCACCAATTGATTGTCTGCTTTAATGGTTAAGTGATTTGATAATGTTTGGGACTATCTGAAAAGTCCTGGGTTCAAGCCCTGGCTTTTGCAAAATTGTTGATCTTGCTATTAAGTGATTTAAAATCTTTGCATGAAGGCTATATAAATAGTGGATGTGGAAATGTGACACAATGAAGCACGTGGTCTAGAGGTTGTGGTGTCATTATGGTAGCAAGGGGATCTTGGGTTCGAATCCCATTATTTTTAAGGTTCATTTATTTTATCCCTATGAGGTGAGAGAAGTAAACCTGGACTAAAACTCTATTGAGTGGTTGTAGACTTGGTAAAAGGAGAGAGGATCAAAGGATAAGAATATTGTTTGTTGGGGATTTGAAGGAGTGTAACGCCCTAATTTTCGGGTTTTTCTTAGATTTATCATTATCTGTTAAATGTCTAAATGTTGGTAATCAGGTGTGTAATGCATGTTTGGGATGTGTTAATGGGCTTATGGAAGGCCCATGAGTTGGTTGGAAGCTCGGCAAAATTTTGAATTTTTGCCTTAGGAAATAGGGGATCAGTGGAAGTAAGGGTCTTAAGGAATTGCGTGCGAAATGTAGCACAAATGAACCAGTGGTAAAGTGGCAAGGGAGACGCCACTAGACTCCTTAAAAGGTGGCGCCTAAATGAGCCTAAAGGTCAAGGGTTCAAGCGCCAGAGGTTGCGAAAGTATTGTTTATTTTTAAGCTTGAGCAGGTAAGAGTTTGAAGCCGACTGGAACTCTGGTTGGAGGAGATTTGAATTGGTCAAAGAGTAAATCATGGAGGAGGTTGAGGAGCAAATCAAGGAGAGTTTGAATTTCAAACTGATGGCCGGCCAAAGGACTCTTGAGGGAAGGCAAATTCGGCATTGTGCCTAGGTAGCATTTTCGGCAAATAGGTGTTTTGGTGTGCCGAATTCTTCTTTGGTCTTTTTATGATTTGGTGCCGATTGTTCTTAAGTAAGAAAAGCTTCCCTTTTTCTGTCAATTTTGCATAGTGTATTAGGTACCTTTCTTTTTCCATTTTGTTCCTCTCATCAACCTAATAGCCGAACCCTTAACCCACTCTTGAGCCGAATCTACATTCGGCTAAATACCTCCCTTGTTCTCTCTTCTACTCTTATCTTCTTCTCATCTTGCTTTCTCAAAATCGAAACCTATCTTGTTGTCTCCTTCTTGGCCGAATCGAATAAGCTCTCTCCTACTTCTTTTCTTCAAGCTCTAAACCGAATGCTCATATGATTAAAATCCCTATGGCCGAATGCTTTCTATGACCGAAACCGGACTTCCTTTGTTACCGATTGATCGAAATCTTCTTCTTCTTCTCCTTCTTGATTCTTTAGCAAGCCGAACCCTATTCTTCTATCTCTTCTAGTTGCCGATTTACCCCACCTGCTTTGTTGATTAAAACAGCTAGAGCCCCATATCACTCTCTCAAATGCCGAAAAGCACCTCTTTCTAACCCTTCCAAAGCTGAATACCTCTAGAGATATTCTTGTGACGTTAGAGTTAGATTTGCGGTGGATCTAATATAGTCTCGAGTTAGTGAAAGCGTGGAAGCGATACTCTTCGAGTGAAGGCAACGGTAAGCGATCTAAACATTAAGTACATTCGTTTATCAACATCGGAAAGAAAAGCCGAAACCCCTTGATCATTAGGGAGCATGTCGACATTGCTTATAAGACTCTAATACTATGGTTGTTTCTTGTGTGCTTTCGATAGCAAGAGTAGGTGATCCAGCAAAGAGGAGTAAGTTGCGATTCATTTAAAGTTAGGTCTGAGAGATCTAAAACAATTAAGGTAAGGTTGTAAGGCTATTTGAGGGTATGGCCGAATGCAATAAAGGATTTTTGACATTAGTTTGTAAAACTTGTTGGCTAACCAATTAGGGAATGGATTGTAGGAATAAGCACGTGGAGGATTTTGTTGGCAGAACTGCAAAACAGGTGTGTAACGTGTCTCTATCATAGACTAGGATGGCCAAGGGCCGTAATGACCGAAACTATGCTAAAGTGTCCGGTTGAAGTGACCGAAAATTTTGTCTTGAAAGGATCTGAGGGTAACCGAATACCCTGTGGTGATCAAACTAGTAAATGACAGTGGCAAAATTGCAGAAGGTGCAATTTCGAGTTTCTCGGTAAGTTGGGTTTCAATGGGCCAAAGATGGGCCTAATGGGCTTCCGAGCCCAAATAGGTAAAATGGCTAATAAAGACTATCTGGCAACGTAGTTAGTAATAACTTGTTAAGTTGGTAAACTAAACCTAAAATTGGGCTTAACGGGCTTGAGACAATATTGGACTTAGTAAGGCCCATTAGGGGTTTTAGGCTAAAAAGGGCAAAACTGGAAATTTGGCATAAATGGACTTCCGTGGTTAATTGGGAACTAATAATCAGCTGTACTTGTATAAAACTTCTGAAAATATGAAAAAGGACTAAAATACCCTTAAATATGGAAAATTACCAAAATACCCCTAGGTGTAAAAAGACTATTATGCCCCTAGGGTCAATTCTGTATGAAATGTATGATGTTATGTATCTGCATGAGTTAATTATCTATATGAGTATATCTGATGCTATATCTTGCATGTTAGTATGATTAGCTGTTGCATGGGGTATGGGTTTATGATGGAGGAAGCGTTCTGGCAGCCTCGCTGCAATCTGGTGACTCTGTCACATTATATCTGGCAACCTCGTTGCAATCTGGTGGCCTCGCCACAACATTTATATCTGGTGACTTCGTCACAATATCTGGCAGCCTCGCTGCAAATATATCTGGCAGCCTCGCTGCAAATGTTATCTGGCAGTCTCACTGCAAATTGTATCTGGCAGCCTCGCTGCAAATATCTGTGGCGTGTAGCGGATGGGTGGGTCGAGTAGTCTCCCCACATGGTGTAAGGCTGGTACGGGGGTGTTAAGGATGGATTTGGGATGGGTTTTTGTTTGCATAATATTTATATCTGATCTGTTTCTGTTATGGGCCTTTGGGCTTAACCTGATTCCTGTAATGGGCCGAGGCCCAATTAACTCTGTTTCTGAGGCTTGATCTGTCTTGGCCTATGGTTGAGATAATGTTGCACACTGAGTTCTCAAACTCACCCCCCCTTCTGTTTCGTCACTGCAGGTAACCCTCAACCATAGTGGGCTTGGAGCTGTGAGAGATTCGGAGTGGCCACGACGTCTGCAAGAGAACTGGTTTTTATTTATGTTTTAGTTTATTAATTTTTATGTTAATTTTTGGGCTTTAATGTATAATAAGGCCGCTATTAAAATTTCTTTTTGAGTTTTAACTTTCTAAATGATTTGATTTGTACTTTATCGAAACTGCTAGATATAGGCTGCGCGGGTTTTCAAAACCTTAATAACGTTTTCAAAATAACGTTTACAAAATTTAAACAATCCTGAATAATGACAAGTTAAAGTAGTTTTAACAAGAACTTTTCTCACCTTGCTGGTTTTCCAAAATATCACCTATGTCTCAACATGTTTTAACATGTTATAAGCGTAGTTTAGGATCCTGTGACGCACCAAATCTGGTCATAACGTCCAGGCCGGGTTTGGGGTGTTACATTTAGTGGTATCAGAGCCAAGTTGCAACAACTCGGCTGTGGATCGGGTCTAAAAAAAATGGAAGTTTTTAAAATAAAGGTTTTCGACAAAACATGTTTTAGCAATTGTTTTAAAAATTAATAGGAACTTGTTTTGACAAACTCCTAAATGGTTTATGTTCAAAGAGTGAAGTTTTCCTATGTAATTTTTCTAAAGAGTGGCACACCGAATCTCCGGCCCAAGCCTGTAAGTTTCCTGAACTTTTCTGATTGTTTCTGAAAATTCTGATTGTATGTCTGACTAAAGACTATATTATGATACTTTAGCTAGTGTACTGCTGAAACTATAGAGACTCTGATAGGTAAACCGAGACTGTAGCTAGGCTACCGCAAAAGAAGATAAACTCTGAAACTCTACTATTCATAAGACATCTGTAATAAACACTGGAATATTAATCTGACTCATAAGATTTCTAAAACAGAAAATACGAAATGAGTACGCGAGCAGCTCGTGGTAGGGGCCGTGGACGTGGCCGAGGTAGTGCACGAGCTGAATCTTCTTCTTCGGGTCATGCGCCAGCAGCTGATGCACCGATACCACCGGCGACAGAGGTGGAATCTCACGATAGGGGCGAAGGGGATGATGCCCTATCACAAGCAATGCTTCGAGTCTTGGAAAGGGTTGCTGGGGCAAGTACCGATAATGGATTTCGAGGTTCTATTTCTGAGCGACTCCGATCTAATGGGGCAGAATTCTTTAGGGGCGTGTCTGGTGTAGCCCCGAATGTGGCCGAGTACTGGTTGGAGGCCACAGAGCAGATTATGGACGACCTGGATTGCTCTATGGAGCAGAAACTGAAAGGAGCCGTGTCGTTGCTAAGGGATGAAGCCTATCAGTGGTGGCTCACAGTAAGAGATGGGGCGGCAGCTGGTGAGGTAACATGGGAGCTGTTTAAGACAGCCTTTAAAGGGAAATATGTTGGAGCCAGCTATGTGGACGCCCGCCGAAAGGAATTTTTGAATTTGGTTCAGGGAGGAAGATCAGTATCTGAATACGAGGCTGAGTTTTTGAGGTTAAGTCGATATGCTTCTGGGATAGTTGCTACTGAGTATGAGCGTAGTGTGCGCTTCGAGGATGGTTTGAGGGACGAGCTAAGGGTGCTGATTGCTCCACAGAGGGAGCGTAGTTTTGCTGCTTTAGTTGAGAAAGCTAAGATCGCTGAGGAAGTAAAGCGTACTGAGAGGCAGAACCGTGAGAAGGATCGGAACCGCTTCCGGAGGGATTCTGGACCATCAGGCGGGTATAATAGAAACGTTAAGAGGGCAAGAGTGGCAGAACCAGTGCGAGCAGTGCCAGTGAATGCTGTCGGACCACAGAGTTGCAGGAGTTGTGGTAGGATACATATGGGCGAGTGTCGGAAACGTTCAGGAGCCTGTTTTCGATGTGGGTCGATGGAGCATAGAATTAAGGATTGTCCTCAGGCACCAGATCAGAATCAAGTTAGAGATCAGAGGGTTGTTCAGCCAGTGAGGGGTGGACCACCAGCTCCAAGAGGTCGTGGAGTTGGCAGAGGTGGAAATGGAAATGGACGAGGACGAGGAGCACCTGGTAGGGGTGCTGGTGTTGCTGAGGCTCGTCAGCCGGCGTTAGTCTATGCAGCTCGTCGCCGAGAGGAGGGTGATGCTCCTGACGTCATAACTGGTACGTTTTTAATTTCTCGTATACCATTCACTGCGTTAATAGATGTTGGATCTACACACTCTTATGTTGCATGTGCTATATCTGGGTCGCTGGGAGTACGTTCTGAGAAGACAGTGAGTGGGGTAACCGTACTAAGTCCTTTGGGTCACTCGGTTAGGGTAGACAAACTGTATAGAGACGTGCCTATAGAGACTCAAGGTAAGATCTTTTCTGGAGATTTGATGGAGTTACCTTTCGGAGAATTCGATCTAATCTTAGGAATGGATTGGCTTGTAAAGCATAGGGCTACTTTGGATTGTGCTGCAAAGCGAATGAGTTTAAAAACCTCAGAGGATGAGGAAGTTATGGTGATTGGTGAACGTAGAGATTATCTGTCTAATGTGGTGTCGGCATTAAGAGCTGAGAAGTGGATTCGTAAAGGATGTGAGGCTTTTATGGCAATTATAAGTTAAGCGGAGTCTGAGGAGCTACCTGTGGATCAAGTTAGAATCGTTAAGGACTTTCAAGATGTGTTTCCAGAGGAGCTTCCAAGTCTGCCTCCTAATCGAGAGGTTGAGTTTGGGATCAATTTGTTGCCTGGTACGGCACCGGTGTCCATAGCACCGTACAGAATGGCACCAAAGGAGTTAGTGGAGTTAAAAGCACAGATTCAAGAACTGTTGGATAGAGGTTTCATTAGGCCAAGTGTGTCTCCGTGGGGAGCCCCAGTGCTTTTCGTTAAGAAGAAAGATGGGTCAATGCGGATGTGCATCGATTATCGGCAGTTGAACAAGCTGACGATCAAGAATAAGTACTCGTTGCCAAGAATCGACGATCTGTTCGATCAGCTTAGAGGAGCTTCAGTATTCTCCAAGATTGACCTTCGGTCTGGGTATCATCAGTTAAGAGTGAAAGAGGTGGATATACACAAGACAGCATTCAGAACTCGTTATGGTCACTTTGAGTTCTTGGTTATGCCATTTGGGCTGACCAATGCACCTGCAGCTTTCATGGATCTGATGAATCGAGTGTTCCAGCCATACTTGGATCGATTCGTGGTCGTCTTTATCGACGATATTTTGGTCTATTCTGAATCTGAAGAGAAACATGACGAGCATCTCCGTGTTGTGCTGCAAGTGTTAAGGGAAAATGAGCTTTATGCGAAATTTAGTAAGTGTGAGTTCTGGTTGAGGGAAGTGACGTTCTTGGGGCATGTTGTTTCTACTGAGGGTATTAAGGTGGACCCACGAAAGATTGAAGCGATTCTGGAATGGAAACCACCGAGGTCTGTGGCCGAAATTCGGAGTTTTCTGGGTTTAGTTGGATACTACAGAAGGTTTGTAGAAGGATTTTCGGTGATGGCAGCACCATTAACGAAACTCATAAGGAAAGGCGTACCATTTGTTTGGACCCAGCAGCAGCAAGAAGCTTTTGAGAAGCTTAAGAAGGTTCTGACCGAGGCACCTGTACTGATTCAACCAGAGTCTGGAAAAGACTTTACTGTGTACAGTGATGCATCGCATGTTGGGTTGGGCTGTGTGTTGATGCAAGAAGGTAAAGTGGTTGCTTATGCATCGCGACAGCTTAAACCTCACGAAGTGAACTATCCTACCCATGATCTGGAGTTGGCAGCAGTAATCTTCGCACTTAAAATCTGGCGACATTATCTGTATGGAGAAACGTGTATTATATACACAGATCATAAAAGTCTTAAGTACTTGTTGACTCAGAAGGAGCTAAATCTTAGGCAACGAAGATGGATCGAGTTGCTTAAGGATTATGATTGTGTGATTGAGTATCATCCAGGCAAAGCTAATGTGGTGGCTGATGCCCTAAGTCGTAGAACTGTATCTGACCTGAGAGCTATGTTTGCTCGTTTGAGTCTGTATGACGATGGTAGCTTGTTAGCAGAATTGCAAGTAAGACCGACCTGGGCGGATGAGATTAAGGAAAAGCAGTTGAGGGATGAGTCTTTGGTTTCTCGATTTCAGCAGGTTAAAGATGGGAATACTTCTGAGTTTGGACTTAACAGCGAAGGAGTTCTGTGTTTTCGCGGTAGAATCTGTGTTCCGAAGGATTTTCAGTTGAGGCAAGCAATTCTGAATGAAGCTCATAAAGGGTTGTGCGCTATGCATCCTGGAGGTAATAAGATGTATCATGACTTAAAGGAGTTGTATTGGTGGCCTGGACTGAAGCGTGAGGTAATAGAATTTGTAGGGAAGTGTCTGACTTGTCAGCAAGTGAAAGCTGAACATCAATTACCTTCTGGACTCCTACAACCAGTGAAGGTACCACTCTGGAAGTGGGAAAGGGTGACCATGGACTTCGTAAGTGGATTGCCCTTAACGCCATCAAAGAAGGACTCGATTTGGGTGATTGTAGACAGGTTAACTAAATCTGCTCATTTCATCCCTGTACGTACCGATTATTCGCTTCAGAAGTTAGCCAAGTTGTATGTGGCAGAGATTGTGCGACTGCATGGGGTGCCAGTGTCTATCATTTCTGATCGAGATCCTAGATTCACATCTCGGTTCTGGCAAAAGTTGCATGAGGCATTGGGAACGCGGCTGAACTTTAGCACGGCTTTTCATCCTCAGACTGATGGTCAGTCTGAGAGGGTTATTCAGATTCTAGAGGATATGTTGAGGGGTTGTGTTATCGATTTTCGAGGCAGTTGGGAGGATTATTTACCGTTGGCAGAGTTTGCATATAATAACAGCTATCAGGCTAGTATCCGTATGGCACATTATGAAGCATTGTATGGGCGTAAGTGTCGTTCACCTAGTTGTTGGACCGAATTGGGCGAGCGGCAAGTTCTTGGACCTGAATTGGTAGCAGAGACTGAAGAGAAGGTCAGGGTGATAAGGGACCGTTTGAAAGAGGCATCTGATCGACAAAAATCTTATGCAGATTTGAAGCGTAAGGAGATTGAGTATTCGGTAGGTGATATGGTTTTTCTGAAAGTTTCGCCTTGGAAAAAGATATTAAGATTTGGTAAGAAAGGCAAGCTGAGTCCGAGGTTTATTGGGCCTTATCGGGTTCTTAAGCGAGTAGGTCCAGTGGCGTATCAGTTGGAATTACCACCAGAGCTAAATAGAATCCATGATGTGTTTCACGTATCCATGCTAAGACAATATCGTTCTGACCCTACCCATATTCTACCAGTTGCAGAAATAGAAGTACAGCCTGATTTGACTTTCGAGGAAGAGCCGGTGCAGATTCTTGATCGAGACGTAAAAGTGCTAAGAAGAAAATCAGTCCCATTGGTAAAGGTACTTTGGCGTAATCATGGCAGAGAAGAAGCTACTTGGGAACCAGAGGAGGCAATGCGTCAGCAATATCCCCATTTGTTTGGATAAGGTAAATTTCGAGGACGAAATTTCTTTAAGGAGGGTAGAGTTGTAACGCCCTAATTTTCGGGTTTTTCTTAGATTTATCATTATCTGTTAAATGTCTAAATGTTGGTAATCAGGTGTGTAATGCATGTTTGGGATGTGTTAATGGGCTTATGGAAGGCCCATGAGTTGGTTGGAAGCTCGGCAAAATTTTGAATTTTTGCCTTAGGAAATAGGGGATCAGTGGAAGTAAGGGTCTTAAGGAATTGCGTGCGAAATGTAGCACAAATGAACCAGTGGTAAAGTGGCAAGGGAGACGCCACTAGACTCCTTAAAAGGTGGCGCCTAAATGAGCCTAGAGGTCAAGGGTTCAAGCGCCAGAGGTTGCGAAAGTATTGTTTATTTTTAAGCTTGAGCAGGTAAGAGTTTGAAGCCGACTGGAACTCTGGTTGGAGGAGATTTGAATTGGTCAAAGAGTAAATCATGGAGGAGGTTGAGGAGCAAATCAAGGAGAGTTTGAATTTCAAACTGATGGCCGGCCAAAGGACTCTTGAGGGAAGGCAAATTCGGCATTGTGCCTAGGTAGCATTTTCGGCAAATAGGTGTTTTGGTGTGCCGAATTCTTCTTTGGTCTTTTTATGATTTGGTGCCGATTGTTCTTAAGTAAGAAAAGCTTCCCTTTTTCTGTCAATTTTGCATAGTGTATTAGGTACCTTTCTTTTGCCATTTTGTTCCTCTCATCAACCTAATAGCCGAACCCTTAACCCACTCTTGAGCCGAATCTACATTCGGCTAAATACCTCCCTTGTTCTCTCTTCTACTCTTATCTTCTTCTCATCTTGCTTTCTCAAAATCGAAACCTATCTTGTTGTCTCCTTCTTGGCCGAATCGAATAAGCTCTCTCCTACTTCTTTTCTTCAAGCTCTAAACCGAATGCTCATATGATTAAAATCCCCATGGCTGAATGCTTTCTATGACCGAAACCGCACTTCCTTTGTTACCGATTGATCGAAATCTTCTTCTTCTTCTCCTTCTTGATTCTTCAGCAAGCCGAACCCTATTCTTCTATCTCTTCTAGTTGCCGATTTACCCCACCTGCTTTGTTGATTAAAACAGCTAGAGCCCCATATCACTCTCTCAAATGCCGAAAAGCACCTCTTTCTAACCCTTCCAAAGCCGAATACCTCTAGAGATATTCTTGTGACCTTAGAGTTAGATTTGCGGTGGATCTAATATAGTCTCGAGTTAGTGAAAGCGTGGAAGCGATACTCTTCGAGTGAAGGCAACGGTATGCGATCTAAACATTAAGTACATTCGTTTATCAACATCGGAAAGAAAAGCCGAAACCCCTTGATCTTTAGGGAGCATGTCGACATTGCTTATAAGACTCTAATACTATGGTTGTTTCTTGTGTGCTTTCGATAGCAAGAGTAGGTGATCCAGCAAGGAGGAGCAAGTTGCGATTCATTTAAAGTTAGGTCTGAGAGATCTAAAACAATTAAGGTAAGGTTGTAAGGCTATTTGAGGGTATGGCCGAATGCAATAAAGGATTTTTGACATTAGTTTGTAAAACTTGTTGGCTAACCAATTAGGGAATGGATTGTAGGAATAAGCACGTGGAGGATTTTGTTGGCAGAACTGCAAAACAGGTGTGTAACGTGTCTCTATCATAGACTAGGATGGCCAAGGGCCGTAATGACCGAAACTATGCTAAAGTGTCCGGTTGAAGTGACCGAAAATTTTGTCTTGAAAGGATCTGAGGGTAACCGAATACCCTGTGGTGATCAAACTAGTAAATGACAGTGGCAAAATTGCAGAAGGTGCAATTTCGAGTTTCTCGGTAAGTTGGGTTTCAATGGGCCAAAGATGGGCCTAATGGGCTTCCGAGCCCAAATAGGTAAAATGGCTAATAAAGACTATCTAGCAACGTAGTTAGTAATAACTTGTTAAGTTGGTAAACTAAACCTAAAATTGGGCTTAACGGGCTTGAGACAATATTGGACTTAGTAAGGCCCATTAGGGGTTTTAGGCTAAAAAGGGCAAAACTGGAAATTTGGCATAAATGGACTTCCGTGGTTAATTGGGAACTAATAATCAGCTGTACTTGTATAAAACTTCTGAAAATATGAAAAAGGACTAAAATACCCTTAAATATGGAAAATTACCAAAATACCCCTAGGTGTAAAAAGACTATTATACCCCTAGGGTCAATTCTGTATGAAATGTATGATGTTATGTATCTGCATGAGTTAATTATCTATATGAGTATATCTGATGCTATATCTTGCATGTTAGTATGATTATCTGTTGCATGGGGTATGGGTTTATGATGGAGGAAGCGTTTTGGCAGCCTCGCTGCAATCTGGTGACTCTGTCACATTATATCTGGCAACCTCGTTGCAATCTGGTGGCCTCGCCACAATATTTATATCTGGTGACTTCGTCACAATATCTGGCAGCCTCGCTGCAAATATTTCTGGCAGCCTCGCTGCAAATGTTATCTGGCAGTCTCACTGCAAATTGTATCTGGCAGCCTCGCTGCAAATATCTGTGGCGTGTAGCGGATGGGTGGGTCGAGTAGTCTCCCCACATGGTGTAAGGCTGGTACGGGGGTGTTAAGGATGGATTTGGGATGGGTTTTTGTTTGCGTAATATTTATATCTGATCTATTTCTGTTATGGGCCTTTGGGCTTAACCTGATTCCTGTAATGGGCCGAGGCCCAATTAACTCTGTTTCTGAGGCTTGATCTGTCTTGGCCTATGGTTGAGATAATGTTGCACACTGAGTTCTCAAACTCACCCCCCCTTCTGTTTCGTCACTGCAGGTAACCCTCAACCATAGTGGGCTTGGAGCTGTGAGAGATTCGGAGTGGCCACGACGTCTGCAAGAGAACTGGTTTTTATTTATGTTTTAGTTTATTAATTTTTATGTTAATTTTTGGGCTTTAATGTGTAATAAGGCCGCTATTAAAATTTCTTTTTGGGTTTTAACTTTCTAAATGATTTGATTTGTACTTTATCGAAACTGCTAGATATAGGCTGCGCGGGTTTTCAAAACCTTAATAACGTTTTCAAAATAACGTTTACAAAATTTAAACAATCCTGAATAATGACAAGTTAAAGTAGTTTTAACAAGAACTTTTCTCACCTTGCTGGTTTTCCAAAATATCACCTATGTCTCAACATGTTTTAAAAGGTTATAAGCGTAGTTTAGGATCCTGTGACGCACCAAATCTGGTCATAACGTCCAGGCCGGGTTTGAGGTGTTACAAGGAGTGGATCAAGGAAATATTGGAGGAGTTTTTCAAGGAATTGAAAATTAGAGTGGTTGTAGCTGATTGGGGTACTTTGTATGGTGCAATTTCGGTCTTAAGCACTTTAGTGCCAGTTTGGTATGTGCATTCGGCATTTTGGGAGGAATTCAGGATATCTCTTTGGGTTGTACTGAATTCTTTTTTAGTTATTCTCGAGCTTTTACTTTACATCTTGTTTCTTTTTCTCTTCTTGTGCTGAATTTGACATTATACTAAGTGGGCATTTCTTTTTCTTATAGTAACTCACCAAAGTCATAACTGTTCTTTCTCATGCTTTACCTTCACTGAATCACTATTCTTCTCCTAGCTCTTCTCTATTTTCCAAGACTAGGCCGAATCTTTTGTTGTTGCCTATTCTTTTCTTTGTATAGCCGAACTCATTCTTCCTACCTCTCTTTTCTCTAACTCTTTTCTTCCTCCCTTGCTCAAGTGCTGTCGAAACACACTTCTTCTTGTCTCTATTGAACTGTTATTCCTTTCCCCTCTATTTCTTTCTTTGTTGAATTGAATATACTATTCATTTCCTCTTTTCAATTGGCTTATCAGCGTGTCTCAGTATAGCTGAACCTTTCTTGTTTCTCCTCTTTAATATTTGCTTTTTCTTTTCATTTGGCTCATAGTACTTGGGTAAGCCAAATTCTACAACTTCTTTCTCTTTCCATTCTATTACCGATTGGGTAAATAACTGCTATTAACCGAACTTTAGATGGGTAAAGGAGGTGCTACTGATAATGTGATGGCAAAGGTGCCGGCTGAGATTGAACGTATTGTCTCTGCTCCCAAGTTTAAGCGGCATAGGGTGTAGCAGTTTGAGACTTTCTGCCTGGATACGGAAGGGCCACTTCATCAAAATTGGGATTAAGCAGGCAGATCGCAGTCGATCAATCTATTCAAGGCAAGTGGCAGTCAATCTCCTGGTTATTTGGCTGTTAAGAGTTTTTCTAACACTATGTGATAAGTGATTAACTAAATGTGATGTTTGAATATAGGTTTTGGCGATAGTGAATTCTTAGTACTCTACGAGATCAGGTGTGTATCCGTACTCTGTAATGGTAGTAGGCGTAAATGCCAAAAAAGGGTGTAACTTTGTACTCTGTTGATGAACGGCTGAAAAGCTGAACATGTGTATTCATGCTATTTTGATTGCTAAACGGTTGAAAAGCCGAAAGTATGTATTTCTCTAAATAGAATATAGATCGGCAAAAGTTGAAAAGCCAAAAAGGTAAAAGATTGGGCTTTGAGGCCACAAGAGCATGCAAATGGGCTTATGTTTCACCGAGCTGAGAATTATAGATGTATGACAATTAGGGCTATTATGGGTCGCGTGGGGCCAATGGGCTCATGGGACCCACACGGACGAAAGTTTACATTTTATGGCAACTGTTAGATTAGACTACATAGTCGCATAGCCGTGGTGAGTTCTGGGCCAAAATGGGCCGAATAGGCCCAGTGGGCCCGTGGGCCTGTTTGTGTCAAATCAACTATTAGGTGGGATATAGTGGAGCTTGTTATGTCGCATACATGGTATAGCCGTTTTGGCCATGTCGGGCCAGGATGGGCCGTGCGAGCTGAATGGGCTTGTAGGCCCACATGAATAAAATATTTGTTATGCGATACTTATTGGACTGGACTGTCATTAATTTTGGGCCAGATGGGCCACACGAGCGTGTGGGCCACTTGGACCGCATAATAGGCCTTGGGCCTTATTACACCGTTATGACTGATAAGGTTGCACCAGTCACTCGAGGTCACTGTGAACCTCTTAGTAGGTCGTGAAATCACCGTAATACCCCTGTAGGGTAGAAGGACCGTAGTACCCCTAAAGGGTCAAATGACCAAATTACCATTGGAGGGTAAAATGACTATTTTGCCCTCGAGTGTAATTGATCGACTTGTGCTACTATTGGACTAATTTGACTGTGATTGTATGACTATGAATTGAATGATTTGGCTGTGATTGTATGACCGATTAAGAGCATGACATTTTGCATACATGACATATTGCATGAGGGTTGGGATATTGTACGGAGGAAGAATTGATCTGTTAGGGTCGCACGAGTTGCCTGAGACAACTATGGACTGATCGATGGCTTAGTGCAAATCATTTGTTCCGATGGCTGAGTGTCGATCATTCTATCGATGGCTTTGTGCCACATACATTAGCGATGGCTTAGTGTTGTTCATTCTATCGAGGGCTTTATGCCACACACATTATCGACGGCTTCGTGTTGTCCATTCTATCGATAGCTTTGTGCCACGCATATTACTGTGGCTTTGTGCCATCCTGTTTATGGTTTATAACCATTCTTTTTATGGCTTCTGGCCATTCTGATTTTAGGCAACGTTGCTGTGATTGTTGTTGGTGCTGCAAGCGGTGCTAACATTTAGAGTACAAGAATGGGTGGGTTGATTTTATCCCCACAGACTGTGCAGGGTTGGATGGAGGGAAGTGCAGGGTTGGATAGGGTTAACATGACATGCATCATACATTTTGCATTTTGATTCTGTTCTGATATGAGCTAGGCCCAGCTGGTTCTGCTATGGGTTGTGGCCCAAATGATAGTGTATTGGGCTTAGGCCCACATGTGTTCTATTTCTAAATCTGCAATGGGTTTAAACCCAAATTATTACCGTAATTTTGTATGACGGACTGTTTTTTTTAGTAGGGGATTACACACTGAGTTTTCGTAAACTCACCCTATTTATTAACTTTTCAAATACTCCCCAACGTTAGGAGGATTGGTGCTACGAGGGACTAAGAGGTGGCCATACAATTGCTTATGTTTTACCATTTTGTTTTGTTGCCTATAAGTACTTAAATTTTGGCTTGGGTGGTAATAAGGCCTCTCTTCAACTTGTGGTTTTTAATTTGGGATTTTATGATATTAAGTTTTGCATATGCTAGTATTAGGATGCTGTTTTCCAAAACGATAAGTATTTTCAAAACAACGTGTTCCACAATACTGTTGAAATGCTTCCGCATCAAACAAAGTTTTTAAAGTAATAACATTTAAAATGGTTAACAAATGACTAAAGGATTTAAGAACCAACAAGAGGCTTTAACCTTCAAACGGGCTTTTATCAACAATATCAAGTTTTCAGAAAAAGACATTCCAATGTGACACCACCAGATTTGGCCGTAATGTCTAGGCTAGGTTTGGGGTGTTATAGAGTTGATTTTTTAGTCTAATGGTTATTTTGAAATCTTAAGTTGGTATTCTTAGTTTGAGTCTAACGTCCATGAATTGTTAAATGCATGTATAAGATATCATTTGCTAAAATTTGCAAATGATCATATATGTTGAACTGATTATGTCATGTGAATGGTTAAAATAGTATTTTGGACAATAATGTTAATTAAATGTTGCCATATGGATTATTTAGATGTTAAATGGTTGAAATAGGCAAATGGCCATTTGTGTAGGATGTTTTGAATTGGTGTTTTACGGTTATTTTGAAAAGAGTGGGTCACGTCATGACATCAAGTCATCAACATTGCAACCGTAAAGCTGACGGTTTATAATGTTGCGACGACTGACCCTCAACATCGCAATGCCAACTTGGTGAATTTGAAAATGTTGCATTTTTTTCCTCATTCGACCTTGGGTTATCGAAAGAGCTTTCATAAGCTTATTTAAATCCTAAATTTGATTTCATATTATAAATAAGTATTAGTTCTAACAAAATGTATAAACTATTTATTTGGTTGAGGATATGATCGTAGTTTCTTCAACCATGAATGTTGTATCTTGTAGCTCAAACCCCACAATCGAGTCGAGTATTGGGTGTTACTGTTGGAGATTTTGATGCCATGATGGTTGCAACTATGGAAAAGAGAATTGTTGCAGATTTTCCTGAAGCTACGGAGTTGATTGCTTTATGTAAATGAGCTAGGTTTGTAGTTAAGAATTATTTTCAAAAAGTTATCCTTGAAACTTAAGCAAATATTGTTTTGGAAGGTGCTATGTTCCCTGAAAAGAGGAAAAGATGGAAGATTATGCCTGGTTTTCTTATGTTGGACAAGATTCTAAGGGATAAGAAAGAGGTGAAGTTTAGCTTAATTCAACGAAATGCTAATAATGTTATAGATTGGATTACGAAGAATGCAAAAAAGGAGATGCTTGTTGCTAAATTGTTGAATAATCCATCGTATTCCTTGGTTTATATTTTGGATAAGGTCGAGCTTCCTACTCCTACTTCCATCTAGATTGGGATCTTGGTATACTAATGAGACAACTATTTTGTTCTCATTTAAGTATATTAGGGAAATGCTTGTTTCTTGTAATTTTGATTGTGTAATGATTCTTGTTGTTAGAGTATAATACTTTTTTCGCAAAAAATAAACTTTAAGGATAAATAAAATAATAGTTTTTTTGTACATTACAAATTACGGAAGGAAGTAACAACAAAAGGTTTTGAATCCTCGTTTTTCAAGTTAAAATAAGGGGTTTAACCATTATCTCCTTGTGTTATTGGAAAGATGATTGGTTTAGTTGTGTATTATATAGTGTGTTGCAAGTTTGGTTATAACAATTTTGAAAAATGTGTAAAACAATTAAATTAAATAATACAAGCAAATTGTTTATGCAATTTTATAATCGTCACCTAAGTCTTTAAGGCCACACTAGATGAATGATCCACTAATCAAAATTAATTGTACAAAGACCAGTATGAATTCAATTAATCTAGGATCTCTAATGATAATTGTAGCTTTAATGTGTACACTTTTCATGGATCCCAAAAAGATCCCTATGCCTTTGAAAGTCCAATTGCCTTTTGAAGGTTATAAGACTAATTTTTCAAGGAGCAGATTCATCTCCAAAATGCACCAATAAAAATGGTTCCTTTTTGAATGCTTTTGATGCTCTCAATTCATCCCCTTCAAAGAGGTTGACTTTTGCTTTTAAACATATTCATCATCATCCAGTCAACTTGCCATTCATATGCTCCTAATTAAATGAGAAAGTTGCTAAATATATCTCATTAAATTCATGAAAAAACTCCCACTAATAAAGTCAATCTTTATTTCAATAAGACATATTATCTCCAACCAACTTAGGACTAAGGTGTTTGATAAACTAATAATTTAAGTGATGTAAAAAAATTAAATGTTGAATTTTTAGAATTAAATCTTATAAGTACTAAATTTATAAGAAAAACTATAAAAATATTCCCTAATGTTTTTTTAAGTTTATGTTTTGGCCATTAATATATCAATTCTTACTTAAAGGTAACAAATGCTATATTAATTTGTAAAGATTTGGTCACTAAGCCATTACTAGCTCCCAGGAGTAACAAAAATCGTCAAATGCTTACATCGACATCATATCTTTTACTTTTTTAAGACTTTCTTTTACGGGCCTCCCACTAATATCTTTATTTATATTCTATATTTATTCTCTTTTTATTCTTTTCCATATCTTTAATTCTTTTTTTTCTTTTTTTCATTTTTTTCACCGCCTCCAATCTTTAGTGTCGTTGTTCGGTCTCTAGTCACCAATCATCTTCTCTTCTCCTTTCTTTTTACTTCCTTCTTGCTTTTTTTTAAGAATCTCTAAATAAAAAGTAGCCCATTTTTTAAGTTTTCGTCACTACTCTTTGACAAAGCCACCACCATCGTCATCACTTCTTTGGTTTCTAATGTCGTCGAACACTTCCTTTTTCTCTTTGCTTTTTCATTATTTTTTAATGAAAGCACTTCAATTATTGCCTCCCACTATGTTGTAAGATTCCTTTAGATTGATTTGGTTTTATGGCATTTTGCTTCTCTTGTTGAGCTCGTTGTTTCCATTGTTTAGATTAACATACAGATTCCTGGAGCACTGTGCATAGTGGATTCAATATAAGTCCTCTCTTTTCATTTTTTTTTTCGTTTTCATTTTGATATTTTCTAACTTTTTTAAAGTTCTATTTTGGGTTCTTTGAAATAAGGTTTTTTTTTTCTTTTTTTTATTTGGTTGTTACTTACTAGTTGTTGAGTGTTGTTATGGTGATGATGATTAAGGGTGATTGGAGTTAAAGGCGTTAAGTTTAAGAGAGATGGTTTGGGTGTGGGGATGTTGGTGGTTAGGAAATGATTAAATGGTAGAGGTATAGTTTGGTTGAGAATTGGTGTTCAAGAGAAAGTTGAGGAGATGGAGCTTATGAGAATGGTATAGGAGTAGCTTAAAAGGGCACTAGGTATTAGTTTAGTGTTGTGGTGGTGAGAGAGATGAATGATCGTGGAGGGCATTAGATGGTTTGGGGTTGGGGTGGTAACTGTTAGTAGTTTGCAGTGTTAGTAATCCCATACAAATATATAATATAAAGAATTTAAATAGATAATTCTTTTTAACTTGGGTAATTGAGTTGGTTGCTTAGCCCATTATTACCTATTAGTCTTTATGCACATATATAAGGTTAAAAGATGGACATTTGGGGACGTAGGGCACTTGGTCTTGAATTTGGTGGTGCAAATAATTTATTCGAATAAATATAAAAGACTAGTAATGAAGAAACATAGTGTTTTATGAAAGGTTGTTATGTGATGGAAAAATGTAACTTACAAGTCTGTTCATTTGGGTTTAATTTTATAACTAAAAACGACATAAGAGCATTTTGAGACAAAGGGAAAGCCAAAGCCACTACTGAGTAGTCATTTCTGATTTGTTCTTCTATAATTCAATTTCAATTTGGTTTTGTAGATTAATTAGTTGTTATAATTAGTATCACTATGTAACACCCCTATCCCGTAACCGTCGCCGGAGTAGGTAAGGGGCATTACCAGACTTGTAACATTTATCGGAACAGTAAAAATTTAAAACTTTTTAATCAAGAACCATCACGTATCATCTGTCATTAGAGCATGCTTCAATTGATCATAAAAGCATGCATATAACTATTGGAAATCTAATTGGAAACATGCTAAAAGAAAGGAGATCATTTGCAAAATTTCAAAGTTAAGGACACACGGCCGTGTCCCTTGCCCGTGTTCTTCACACACGGCCGTGTCCCTCCAGACACGCCCAAACCTTTCAGCCCATGGTAGAAACTGACTTATCCCACACGGCTGTCCAACACGCTCATGGGGTTAAGCCGTGTGTCGCCCACGGCCTAGGCACGCACGAGCCCTTACCCCGTGGTCGAAACTGTCAAATATCACACGGCTGCCAGACACGCCGGTGTACAAAACAGAGCAGACCGTGTGACTATACTGCCAAATTTCACACGGCTTCAAATTACCAGACACG
Source organism: Gossypium stocksii (assembly GCA_020496765.1). Taxonomy (NCBI): domain Eukaryota; kingdom Viridiplantae; phylum Streptophyta; class Magnoliopsida; order Malvales; family Malvaceae; genus Gossypium; species Gossypium stocksii. Next base: position 34,639,131 of record CM035627.1, read on the forward strand.
CCCGTGTGTTTAGGCCGTGTATCAAACTGACCAAAACATTAAGGTGCAGGGGAAACACGGTCGAAGCGCACGCCCGTGTTCCCTGGCCGTGAGGCACGTTATAGGCTCGGTTTAAGCCAAATTAGCCACCCAATATGGGTCATTTCTACTAGCCACTAACCAACAACATTTCATGCCATTCTACCAACCTAAAACATACCAATTTCAAGCACAAAATGGACCCAAAATCATCTCAATTTATTCACAAATCAAGCACACCAACTCAAAGGCCTAAATGACCATTTCCATGCACTCATCCACACATATATACATATCAATTATGTGAGCTTATAGTCTCATCAAAACCACATATCTTTCCATAAACACATATAGCCAAAGAACAACTCTAATACATGATTATAAACACATATGACCCAAGCCACATTTCATAGCTTGATCATTTACCAAAACATATCATGTTCACAAAAGTACTAGCCTATACATGCCATGACCATTTCATTTACAAAAGGTTTAAAAGTACCAAAGTTTGATAGATAGTGTGATGGCGATCTCCGACTCGTTCGATTATCAAGCTAGCTTCTGAATCTATAAGACAGTGAAAGAAATGAACAGAGTAAGCTTCTAAAGCTTAGTAAGTCCGTATAATATAGAAATTAAACCTTACCGAATCAATGCGATAATTACAACAACAATGCCAATTCAATCCATATACTCAAATTGCCTATTTCACAAGCATACACTTGTTAGTTCATGTAACATATAAATTCATTCATGTACCAACCACAACATTCATGTATCATATCATTGCTCAAATACTTGTACATGTATTTCATATAACTTATACCATATAATCCATGAAATTCTCATGTCTCATATAACATGTAATACATATATCATTCAATCTTCATGTAACATGTATCGGTAATTGCCCGTTGAACTTATAAGAACATCGAAAGATACTCGGGTGACACACACAGAGTGTATATACATATAACCTGTAATCCGTCAATGCGTCATATATGCTCTTTCGAGCCTGTACGGTAAGCCTGGAGGCTGAACATATAATCCCGAAGGATAATCGGTAAGCCCGTAGGCTGAACATATAATCCCGAAGGATAAACCTGTAGCTCATGAGCACGTGGTGAGTCCACAACAAATGGAGGAGCTCGAACCACCTTGTAGCCCTAGTGACATGTCACTTGTATCCTATTGACTTCTACGGTTCTAATGGGGCCCGGTATTTATTTCTCATTTGTAACAATTACATTTCAATTTCATATGTATACATCCAAATAGGCTATTCAATCAACTAATATGTCATATATTCCATTAACAACAATTATAAACATAAACACATTAAATTTCATTGTACGAACTTACCTCGAAATCTCGTATTTACTCGTCTATTTTCTGTTTTCCCCGATCAAGTTCCGGGATCCGATCGTCTTTATCTCAATTTAGCAAAATAGTAGCCGACTAAAACAAAGCCTTTAAACCCTTATTTTTGTTTGAAGAATCGGTGGAAGAGAAGAAAATTAAAGCCATTTTTTTTCATGTTTTATTAATTAAAACATATAATAAAGCCAAATGACATTTTTAACCTTTGTAAAATAATTATAAAACATTATAAAACATGGACATAATGGTCCATTGCCAACCACTCCAATTAAAAATGGCATAATTGCCATGCAAGTACCTCCTTTTATAAAGCCATGCTCAAATAAGCCATTTATAAAATAGAACTCTAATTTATCGCTTTATGCAATTTAATCCCTTTTATCAAATTAACCGATCAGACAATAAAATTTCAATACGAAACTTTCACACCATATATCTATCATACAGTAAAACATATTAAAGCATTTAAAATAATATTTTGACTCAGTTAAGTGGTCCCGAAACCACCTGTTCCGACTAGGGTCTAAAGTGGGCTGTTACAACTCTCCCCCTTTAGGGATTTTCGTCCCCGAAAACCTTACCGGTAAACAGGTTAGGGTATTATTTTCGCATAGTTTCCTCGAGTTCCCACATAGCTTCCTCTATTCTGTGTTTATACCAAAGAACTTTTACGAGTGCTATACGCTTATTTCTCAACTCTTTGATTTCTCGAGCCAGAATTTTAATCGGTTATTCACTGTACGATAAATCAGACTGTATCTCCACATCAGTGGGAGAAATGATATGAGACGGATCAGATCAGTATCTTCGAAGCATTGAAACGTGAAATACGTCGTGAATCTTTTCAAGCTCAGACGGTAACGATAATCGGTAAGCTACAGGTCCAATTCGTTCCACAATTTCATACGGCCCGATAAAACGAGGACTTAGTTTCCCTTTTCTGCCAAAACGAAGAATTTTCTTCCACGGTGATACTTTCAGAAATACTCTGTCTCCGACTCGAAAATCTATTTCTTTCCGTTTCAAATCAGCATATGATTTCTGTCTGTCTGAAGCTGCTTTCAAACTGTCACGTATCATTTTCACTTTTTCCTCTGTATCTCGGATTAGATCAACCCCGTGTAACTTTCTCTCACTCAATTCTGTCCAGTATAGCAGTGTTCGACATTTACGACCATATAAAGCTTCATATGGAGCCATCTTTAAACTTGTTTGAAAACTGTTATTGTATGCAAACTCTATCAGAGGTAAGTATTTCTCCCAATTACTTTCAAATTCAAGAATAAAATACCGTAACATGTCTTCCAGAATCTGAATAACTCTTTCAGACTGACCGTCGGTCTGGGGATGAAATGCTGTACTAAAACTCAATTTCGTTCCCAAAGCCTCTTGAAACTTCTTCCAGAATCTCAAGGTAAACCTCGGATCTCTATCAGACACAATGGATAATGGTATACCATGTAATCGCACAATTTCAGATACATATAGTTCCGCTAATTTATCCAAGGAATAATCAATATGTACCGGTATAAAATGTGCAGACTTCATCAACCTGTCAACGATAACCCAGATTGCATTTTTCTTCTTCGGAGACAGAGGTAGTCCAGATACAAAATCCATAGTGACTCTGTCCCATTTCCATTCCGGAATCATAATAGGTTGTAATAAACCTGACGGTACCTGATGCTCAGCTTTGACTTGTTGACAGATTAAACATTTCGATGCGAATTCTGATATGTCATGTTTCATTCCTGACCACCAGTATTGCTGTTTCAAATCGTTATACATCTTAGTGCTACCCGGATGAACTGAAAATCGACTATCATGTGCCTCGTGCAGAACTTTCTGAATGAGTTCACTATTTTTCGGTATACAGATTCTATTTCGGAACATTAAACAATCATCATTCCCTATAGAAAAGTCAGAATCAGAATTAAACTCACAGTGAAGTCGTTTAGCTTGCAGCTCGGGATCAGTCCTTTGAGCTTCGAAAATTTGCTGCAGAATCAACGGTTTAGCCTTTAGCTTAGCTAAAACAGATCCATCATCAGATAACGTCATTTGAGCATTCAGAGCTCGCAAAGCAAATAGAGACTTTTGACTTAACGCATCAGCTACAACATTAGCTTTCCCTGGATGATAATCAATTACCAATTCATAGTCTTTTAGTAGTTTGAGCCATCTCCGCTGTCTCATATTCAAATCTTTCTGTGACATCAGATACTTCAGACTTTTATGATCGGTAAAAATTCTACATTTCTCACCATATAAGTAATGCCGCCAAATCTTTAATGCAAATACTATAGCAGCTAACTCAAGATCATGCGTCGGGTAATTCTTCTCATGCGGCTTTAACTGTCGGGAGGCATAAGCTATGACTTTCCCGTCTTGCATCAATACACAGCCCAGTCCAATAATAGATGCATCACTGTATATAACAAGTTCTTTCCCCGATTCGGGTTGAACTAAAACTGGAGCTTCTGTTAACAGGGCTTTCAACTGTTCGAAACTCTACTGACATTTATCAGTCCACTCGAATTTCACATCTTTTTGTAACAATCGAGTCAACGGCACTGCAGTCATCGAGAATCCTTTAACAAATCTTCGGTAATATCCCGCTAATCCCAGAAAACTTCTAATCTCAGATATGTTTCTCGGGGGTTTCCAGTCTATAATAGCAGATATTTTACTCGAATCTACTCTGATGCCTTCCGCAGAAACAATGTGACCCAAAAATCCAACTTCTCAAAGCCAAAATTCACATTTGCTGAATTTGGCAAACAACTGCTTATCTCTCAGAATTTGTAACACAGTTCTCAAATGTTCAGTATGCTCTACCTCATCATGCGAATAAATCAAAATGTCATCAATGAATATTACAATGAATATTACACGGGTAGGGACATAAGCGTGTGTCTCTACCGTGTTGCTCGAAGGCCAATTCAAACTGAGCCAGGGCACTTCACACAACCTCACACACTGGCGTGTGGCAGGCCGTGTGGCCAAGTCAGTATACCCTACAGGTTTGACACGTCTGAGCATACGGTCTAGACACAGGCGTGTAAGGCCATTTCGAATAGCCACACGGGCGTGTGACTGGCCGCGTGAGCAAATCGGTATCCCCCCTAATTTTCACACGGTCTAGCACACAGGCGTGTCTTGAGGCCGTGTGGTTAAGTCAGTATGTATGCCCTATTTTGCCATGACCTAGACACACGTGTGAAGCCCTATTTTGACCCTAGTCGGGAAGTGGTTTCGGGACCACAAAACCGAGTTATTAAAATTAAATAATGCCATATTTTATAAATATGATATGTGAATTATGCATGTGTGGAGAATTTTTACCTTAATATTATTAGTGCAATGTGAATTATTGAATGGGACTTAGGTGAGAATTTTAAAAATTGGTTGGGTGAATCTTTGAATGGCCGAATTGTGCATCTATAAAAGAATTGGACTTGCATGTCATTTTCCTCTTTTATGTAAAAGTGGCCGGCCATGCAAATGGTTTTATTGGTTGCATTATTATTTTAAATATTAAAATTAGGTGAGTGGAAAATGATTTCATATTAGTGAATAAAATAATGATATTAGAAAAAGAAAGAAAAATTTTGTTATGTTTTGTTCTTCTTTGCCGTGAACTAAAGGAAGAAAAAAAAAGGAGAAGAGAAACTAGGCATTCGGTCTTCTTCTTGCTTGATTACGGTAAGTTTTAGATTAATTCTTTAAGATTTTATGAAATTTTGGTTGATGGTTAGGTCTTTGACTTAGCCCATGTATAAATTTTGATCCTTGTGGTGTTTTGGGCATTCGACTAAGATAGGAATGTTAGAAGGTGATTTCTATTCTTTATGTTTTATGAGGTGGGAGCTGAAATTGAAGTTGATTGAAAGGAATGTGTGTATTGGGGTTTAAGTAGTGTGGAAATTCGATTAATGAGAGTGTGTGTGTGTGGTTACTTGCCAAATTTGGGTATTAAGGTTAGTAGGTTGGTTTGATTCTTATATTAGAAATCTATTTGAGCAATTAGATAGGCATTGAATGGTTGAAGTGATGAAATTAGAAACTCATGAACTTGAATTAAATATTTTAAGCTTATGGTAGTTAAATGGATTAGAAAGGACCTATTCGGCCATGGAGGTTAAATACTTTGATAAATTGTTGAATTTATGCTTTGTTTGTTAAGAAATATTCAGCTTTGGTATGAATTTCATTAAAGAACGTTTAATTATTAGTTTTGGTATAAAATACTTATTGAAATGGTGGAAATGGGATTACTTACTTATGGATTTAGTTATGAGAGTCTTTTGTAAATAGAGCTAGAGGGTTGGCCTTGAGTATTTTAGAAATTGAATCTTAAAATGCTTATGAGAACTTTAGTCAAACGTTCGGCCATGATACATATCCTAAGGAAGGACTTGTAAAAGGGTATAAAAGGGTGGTGTTTTATGATAAACATATATATATGGACCCTATGTACGTACCTTGTAATTTTTTTTGTAAACTTTTGGTTGAACTTGTATCATACTAATTGTTAAAATACTAGCTTGTGTGGAAAATTTGTATATGCTATTATATGCCAAATGGGAGCCAAAAATTGAGCTCACTATGTGTAACATATTTGACCTTTGATCACTAATATGTCTTATATTGTAAGTTGAATTAAAAAAAATGTATGTGTTTGATCTAATCAAAGCTAAGCATGACTTGTAACATAGTGGTAATTGGCCGAATGTGTATGTATGATATAGAGAGGATAATTGTATTTCTTGCTTTGACTAAGTGAAGTACATGAAGTTAATACACTTAATTTGTCCGATTAAGCTCAAGAGCACAAAGGGACAACTTCGGATAAGGGAAAAGCTAAAGTGACGGAATAGCCGACCGTAATTATTCAGAAGAGTTCGAGGTAGATAATGAAACCTAGCTTATTATTTGATTAAACATGATGTACATGTCTAGTTCTTCAGGCTAATATTGGTTATTGCAAAGTAAGTGGGAAAAATGGCAATAGAGCCAAAAGTTCTTTTTAAATAAAGTCTATGAATATAAATTTGATATGAGTAATTCGTATGTGGTTATAGGCCAAGTATTTAGTGAATATGTTATGCCATGTGTATATGTGTGAGATAGGCAAGTGAATGTTAATTAAATCAAATGTGTGAAAATATACTTGAAGGATCCAAATTCACAATGTTGCCATGAGTTTAATCCGGGCTGTGTCCCAAAAGGCCTCCGAACCAGAGATGTATCCGGGATAAGTCCTGAAGGGCCTCCCAGCCAGAGATGTATCCGGGCTACATCACGAAGGGCCTCAGAGCTAGAGAGGTATCCGGGATAAGTCCCGAAGGGCCTCCGAGCCAGAGATGTATCTGGGCTACGTCCCGAATGGCCTCAGAGCCAGAGAGATATCCGGGATAAGTCCCGAAGGGCAACCGAGTCAGTGTTACATTCGGGTAAAGCCCAAAGAGCCTGAAGGCTAGTGTTATAACCGGGTTAAGCCCGAAGGCATTCGTGCTAAAAACACATGGTCTATGTTTTAATCATCTCAAATGAAGGTGTTCATTTCCTTAAGCCTGTCAGGTACGTACCCCATACTTGTTGTGAAGTTATTTCGGTTAGATTTTGGCCACCAATTGGGGTTATGATGCTTTGACTATCGTCTAATGTCATATGAAAGTCAATGACATACTTATGAGGTGTGAATTTCAGTTCAAGTAGAACAGTGATAAGTTGAATCCTTAGTTATATGTATATGCACATTTGATTTTAAAGTACATGTATATGTGAGATTGTGCATAAATTTAAATTTAACACCGAGTTGATAGGGTATGCTGCGGTCAAGGGAGAAATGTTTATGGATATATTAAGATTTGTTTATTTTATACTAAATGTTGTTGGAGATAAATGAATGTGTTTTGTATACAATACGATAGCCTTTTTGCAATACTAATGTTCCGCCAAATAAAAGAGTTTTAACTTAAATTGAAGCATGCTTTAAATTAATTGTTTAAAACTTACTAAGCATATGAATGCTTACTCTGTTGCCCTTAACTCTTTATTTTGTAGATTTTGTTCGTTAGCTACAGTCTCGGGAATTTCAAAATTTGAAGTCATCTACACTATCCAAGCCTCTCGGTACTTGTAATTAGACCTTGTAAATGGCATGTATAGGCTTGACCTTTGGATTCTTAAGTAGTATCTTTTTGTTAATGTATATATCCGTATTGCCATGCAAAAATGGCATACTATGCTATATTTTTATTTAAGCATGAATTTTGTGCTTGGTTTTGTTGAATGTGAATGAATGGGATGGTGTAGGCAATCGGTTACTAACTACTATAGTAGTGTACTTTTTGGAATGTCTTTGAAAGTGTTTGAATTGTTTTGTGACTTGAATAACTATTGGTTGAGATGTATATTTGGGCATATTCGGTTCTAGTACTTAGATGGGATAGTTGGTTGGGATTTAGAATGTTACCTCTGAATTTGACTGTGAACCTTTGGATATGTTAAAAAGGAAGTTATATAAAATACATAAGTGTGGGTTGTTTAGTATTCGTCGAGTTGATTTTGAGTTTATACTTTGTGAAAGACACATATCTGTTCATGCACTTACACAGTCAGTTTTGTGATTTGTTTGCGAAAATTTAGTATTTGTTCCGAAATGCCTCTTAATCCTTCCGGCGATAGTTTCAGGATTAGGGGTGTTACACATGGGTGTGTCTAATGCCGTGTGAGCCACATGGCCTATTCACACGGGTGTGTGACCTCTGTAACTTAGAAAAATTGTTAAGTTTCAAAAAATTTTATATGTGATCGGTTTAGTCCCAAACCACTTCTAAGCATGTTTTAAGGTCTCGTAAGACCATATAAGGGACAAAGTGATTTAGATGAATGGATTTATACCTTATAAGGGATCTTTTAACCCTAGTCTGACGATGGATACGGGTTAGGGGTGTTACATGGCCTATTCACACACCCATGGGGCTAACCGTGTGTCACACACGGCTTAGACACATACTCGTGTGTCTACCTGTGTGGACAAATATAAGGCTATTTACCAAACCTTTTGCCACCCTGAAACACAAGCACACTTACACCAAATTCAAAGGCACATAACATAACATATTTAAGTTATCAAATATCTCAAAACTAAGTCATCCACACATCCTTCACATACCCCATCTATCAAGCCTATACATCACATAATTAGCAACTTAAACATGCAAGCTATCACTTTCATGAATAACATCATCATATGCATATATCAATAACCAATATTGGCCAATTTCATATGGCCTTATCCAAAAGGATCATTCATCAAAATAAGCCAACATTTTGGCCAAATCAATTATGACATATAGCAAAAAGACCAAGTTCCTATACATGCCATTCTCAGAATTAAAGACTAGCTATACCCAAATATTCCAATTGATAATGATAGTGTGATCGAGCCTCCGACGTCCTTCGATTCTCGAGTTAGCTTGGCGATACTATAAGAAAATGGAAAAGAGAGGGGAGTAAGCATAAACCTTAATAAGTTTGCATGTGAATAAATAACAACATTAATCATGCAATATCATACACATAACATATTTATAACTTATCACAAATGTCATTAACTATCATGGATACATATTTAGTCATGTCAAATTCATAGTATACCATAAAACTCATAGTCATGATTTATTCATTCACGTCTTACCAAGATCTCATCGATTCATAAATGGAAACACAAAAATTTATATATTTTTTCATACCCATTTTTACTTAAATTCATGCAAATCCGGTTCATTTCTGGTCGAAAAATAATTAATTTCTAGAAAATAATTAAATTGTACTTAAAATATGAACATGATGAATTTTAATTAATTTTATAGTTAATTTTGATTAATTTTGATTATTTTCTACAGATTTGCACAAAGGGCGAAATATGGCCTGGCAGACACTACTAGAAGAACAAAACCGAGAAACAATTTGAAGTATCAAGGCGAATTAATTTCCAACCTAAGACGGTCCAATTATGTGTATTAATTCATAATATAATTAATTTTAATTTATTCCAAATTTAATTTGGGCTAAATAAATTATTATTAATTAATTATGGAAAAAGTGGTCCAATTGAACCGCACCAGTTGATCCGAACAAAGTGAACAGAATCAGCCACAAATTGGGCAGCCCAGAACCGTCCATATGCTGACCCAAATCAGCTTTTTATCTGATTAAATAAGCTTGCAAAGAGGCCCTTGAAGAACTTTCAAAGTCGCATTCAAACCCCTCCAAATATTGTGGCTTTATAGATTTGCCCCAATTTAGTTGAAACTATCAACTTTGCCACATGTGTAACTGACCAAGGGAGGGCTCTTTGGATGATAATTTTTTCTATTTTCAGCTACCACATTCAACTATAAAAGCCACCCTTGGCTGATCATTCAAAGCATCACTCATTCCCTCATTCTCTCATTCACTCCCATTCTCTCCATTCTCTCTTTTCTCCAAAAATTCCCTTGCTCTTGTGCCAATTTCTCCTCTTGGGAAAGAGGTTCTCATCACCCATTTGGAGTAGAAATTAGGTGTTCAAAAGCCACCTTGATAGCTGAGGACAGTGGAAGAACAAAAAACGAATCATGCTAGTCAAGCCATTGAGAAACATTGGATTTGATTCTTGTTACCTATCTTTTTAAGTTTCATTGTTGTTTTGACAAACATGTTTATGAATATTTATGCTTTTGAAATGGTTAATTCAATTAATTTAGCTTGAATTTAAGTCGTGTTAGGTTGATTGCATTTCATCTACCTAAATTTTTAAAATTGTGTTTATGCTGTTATAGGCCTCGGTAAATTGCTTGATTAAGTAAAATCATGCCTAAGTTATTCTTGCATTATAATTGTTAGATAACTAATTGAATTAATTATTTAAATGGATTGAAATTGTAATTAATGGACACGGTACTTAATTAGTGCCTGTTTATTCTTCTAAGGTAGCTTAAGATTAAATTGGCATTGTATTTGGCGATACATATGCCTTGCATAACTTGCAAGATTATTGTGATTAAATTGTTTCAAGGTAAGGGAATCTTGTTACCTCACATAGTCTTCTATATGCTTATTAGATTAATTAATTGTTCGAATTGACATAGGAATATGCAAGAGATTCTTTAGTTTAATAAGTATGTATGTGCAATAATATGTTTGCTCATTAGAATCCGTTTAATCGGTTGAATTGACATTGAGATATGTCAAGAGATGAATGGATTGGTGTAGGTGAATATGTTCATAAGTTAGCAAATTACTGGATTGCCATGAAATTATTTGTAACAACATGACCATAAGTTTAATAATTCTAAGTTAAAGAAGTGAAATTAATCTAACACAATTAAGCCATACTGATTAAATTCATATTTTAAAGTCGTGCATTAGAACTTTTATTTTTATTTTCTTTAATTTATTTATTTTACTTAGTTTTAAACCATAGGTTTTAATCACTCTTCTCAACAAATTATTTTTAACTCACCAAAGTTTTTTAAATTACTTTCATAAATAATTCTTTTATAGTCCATGTTGGTATGATAACTCGATATTTACTTGTCATTTTATTACTTGTTGCGACTGTGTACACTTGCACATTTCTATCGTTCCAATAAACTCAATAGTTATGAGCTTTGTGTACATACCTGTACCATTTCAACATGGACATGCTTTGTCTTTTATTTGGCATACTCTTTAGATTACTCATTGAACCACTTAGAATACTAAAGGATACTTGGAAAACCTCATATACATGGTAGGATGCCAACTCCATGTCCAAAACATGGTCTTACATGGTATCTCATGTTGATGCTGATGCCATATCCCAAATATGGTCTTATACGGGATCTCATATCGATGCTAATGCCATGTCCCAAACATGGTCTTATGTGGGATCACATACCAATACCAATGTCATGTCCCAGACATGGTCTTACATGGGATCACATAACGAGGCCAATTCCATGTCCCAGACATGGTCTTACATGGGATCACACATAACCCTAATGTCATGAAATTTGTATCCTATCTATTCCTATGGTTAAACCGGGATTTCAAAACTTTAAACCTGATTACATTTTCATCGATTCATTGTAAACCAAAATTCATAAAACAATTATACATATCATGCAAAAATTAAAGCATTAAATATAGAGTGAAGTAATGTTGCATTATTTGCCCACAAACTTACCTAGGTAACAAAATACGACTAACTATTCGATTTAGTCCAAAAGCTTATTCTTTCCTCAGTCTAGGTCCGGACTTCGTTCTCTTGATCTATAATAGCAATTTTCACTTATTTAACTATCACATTGTTCAAATCTGTCCATAAATCATACTTTGGCAAAATTATAATTTTACCCTTAAACTTTCACATAGGCTCGTAAAATGAAATTTACTCATTTTCTTTGTTACCCACACCTAGCTGAACCTAACAATTGCTCATAACAACCCACATTTTCCTTCAAATCAAACTTTTACTACTCATTTTACAACTTTTACAAAAAGGTCCTTTTTAGGTGTTTTCATGAAAAATCACTTAGTAAAAGATGTTTATCACACATCAAACTAAAATCACTTAGTAAAAGATGTTTATCACACATCAAACTTTCATATTCATTCATTAAATATCAAAATACATGAATGTCACACATGGGTAAATTTTTCAACCTGAACCTTAGCTCAAAATATGGCTAGAAATAGGTAAATCGGGTTACGAGGGTTTCAAAAATGTAAAGAGCCGTAAAAGCGGGGCTAGGATGTACTTACTATGAAGCTTGGAAGTTGAAAAACCCTAACTATGGACCTTTAGGAATTTTCGACTATGGCATGGAGAAGATGAGCACATTTTTGCTTTCTTTTTCCATTTTTATTAATTTAATAACTAAATGACCAAAATGCCCTTAAGTCCCTTCCTTGAGATTTTTTCCTTCTATGTCGATTTTTGTCCATTATGACATAAAATGGTCTATTTGCTAAATAAGGACCTCTCATTTACACATGCATTTCAATTAAGTACCCCAAAGCTTCTAGAATCTCATATTTTACAACTTTTGCAATTTAGTCCTAAAAGTTAAATTGGGATTTATTCACAAAATTTCTTCATGAAACTTCCACACAATCATGTAAACATGCCATGGACCTCAAATAATCATATAAAAATATCTCTACTTCGGATTTGTGGTCTTGAAACCATTATTTCGACTAGGCCCTAATTCGGGATGTTATATTTTACTTAGTTAAAATTCTAGCTTTTAATCACCTCCTCAAATCAAAATAATTTTCTTCACCAAAGTGTTTTTAAAATTGCATTCATAAATAATTCTTTTCATAGTCCCTATGGGTACGATAACTTGACATTTACTTGTCACTTCATTACTTGTTGCGATTGTGTACATTTGCACATTTTCGTCGTTTCACATACTCATAGTAAATTGTTACATTTTTAAGCAAATGATCCTCTTTATCAGTGATCATATAAATTTTTAGTCAAAAATTTATCAATCATCATTAGAACATGCATAACATACTTTAAATAAGCTTATAGTAATAATAGAACATGCATTAGGATCACTTAGCAAAATTTCCAAGACAATCACATAGGTATCTATACTAACCCTATGGTATCGATAATTTCTTTAAGTGGTATTGATACCACCTGAAGAATCGATAGCAAACTTGTATTATGTTTCTCGCATAAAAATCATTTTGTCGAAAATTACCGATACCTACATAAAATATTGATATATTTACCCCTAGCATCGATGCTTAAGCAAAGGTATTGATATCAAATCTCAATACTGACTTCCCTGCACGTTTCAAAACATGGAGATATCATTTCTAAAATCTGATTATCGATACCTCTATTTCAGACCAATAAAATACAACAGATATAAGCACATAGATCATACCAACTTGTACACATTCATCATGCTATCATATCATCATCAAATATGCATTAAAATGACTATAATGCAACAGTCTCAAACATCAAAAGTAAATTCAAATGATAATCGACATAATACTATTCAATTCTCAAAATCTTAAGAGAAATTAAACTATGGATCTTCCAAAGCATCATGACAAATATCATTAAAAGTCTACTACAAAGCCATATCCCTAACATGAAAACAGCTAACAATAACACCAACGAAAAGTGAAATGGACTTACTTGGACCACCCATTGGGAACCACGCCACTCAATAGTTTAAGAAGGGAGTGGGTGAGCTTAATAAGCTCAATGAATGCCTAAAACAACTACCATACAGACAACTCATCAAGCATTAATGAAACAACCATATAGCACAACCAACAGTTCCAACATAGTATCATATTGTACTCACTCATACATTATTTACTAGTTCATTTACATGGTAATTACATTCACTTTTAAGCATTTATCATATTACACATGTAATCACATAACATTTAAGCATATATCACAATACTTACATAAAATTCAAGCATATATCACAATACTCAAAAACATGTTCATAGATAACTTGCATAAAGGTTTCATGTCATGTAACACATATCACATGTAACGCCCCAAAATATAGGGTCTTTTATTTTGTATGAACCGATACAAATTGCTTGTTTGGTGTGCTGGCTTGATGATTTGGGTGTGTTTGGGAGTATTTGAGAAGCCTGGGTTCAAGTATTGTCTTTTGCAAAATTTTAAAATTTTGCTCTTAAGTGAATTTGGATGTTAGCATTTAGGCTTTATTTTTAAATGTGACGGATTTATGACACAAAAGCCTAGGAGCTAAGTGGCAAGGGGAGTGAGATGGCTAAGGTAAGGGCTTGGGTTCGAATTCCATTGCAGGCAAGGGATAATTACTTTGCTCCATGGGACGGCAAGTTTTAAAGTGGATTCGAACTCCATTGAATGAGAGTTTCAACTAGTCTTGGAGTAAGTTGTGGAGGATATCGAAGAGGGATAAGGGGAGAGAATTATGGAGAAAATCAATGAATTCTAAACTAGGGAGAGTTGTAGCCGAATGGGTAAGTTGAGTGTCTGAAATTCAGCTAAGGGGTTATAGGTGTGCATTTTCGGCGATTTTGAGAGTATGTAGGTGTCGAATCCTCTTATTGACATTTTGGGTTTTTCTTTTTTTACATTTTTGGTTGTTTTCTCTCCTCTTGCGTTTTTATGCATTGCTTTTGTGACCATTTGGGCAATTTTTCCAAACTTTCTTCTATAAAAGTTGAATTTGGTATCTCTCTCTTTCTAATTTTAGTCCATTGTTCAACCGAACCTTGCTTCTTCTTCCCCTCTTTTATTCTTTCAATTTTACTCTCATAGCTAAACCTTTTATTTCCCTTTCTCAACAATTCTCCTATTGTTCCTAAGGTTTGATTAAGCCGAATTCAACTTCTTCTTCTTTTTTCCCTTTTACTGTTTTTCTTCTTTTCAAGATAGCCAAATATTTCTCCCTTCTCTTTACCTTGGGTTGCGTCTATTTAGGTATCTAGGCTCTAACAAGTGATCGACTATTTTTTCGTTCTACAGTTTCTATCACATGATTTTGTGTAAGTATCCCTTGCTTCTTGATTCCTTTCTTGATTCATTTTCTTATTGTTTTCTTCTCTGATAAAGCTGAACGATCGGTTTAGGGTTGCTAACTCTTTGTTCCTTCTTGTGCGTATACGTTCTCATATGGTTGCAGGCGTTCAAATCCTTCTGTCGGCATTCAATCAGTAACTGGGGTAAGTGGGCTTATTTTGAGCTGAATGCCCATTCTTTTATCTCTAGCGTTCAAACCCTTCTCTACTGTAAATCTAAGCCGAAAAGTCGAAAAGCCAAAACTTTGGCACTCGAGGCCTCAGCGAACGTGCAAATGCTCGTGTGGTAAACCGAGCCCACAAATCATGGGAAATAGACTGTAAAGGCCATCACAAGCGTTCTCGTGGACTTGGGCCATCGTGGGCCTTGTTGCGCCAAAATGGGCTGTGTGAGCCCAATGGGTTGTGGGCCCCACACAAATAATATCCATAGTAAGTGGTAAATAATGGATTGGGCTATAAAGTTCGCATAGCTGTCACTATATTTGGGCTAAATAGGCTACACAAGCGTGTGGGCCCACTTGGGCCGAGTAATGGGACTTAGGCCCATTTACATTGATATGACCACTTAGGTCATATAAGTCGTTCGAGATGACTGTAGACCTTTTAAAGGGACCTTGTCTGTACTGATACCCTACAATTACTAAATTGACCAAAATACCCCTGAGGGGTAAAATTACCATTTTACCCCTAACTAATAAAAAGATCGTTTTACCCCTAGTGGTAGGTTGATTGATGTGTGTATGATATTTATATGACTGATTCCGAGTATGACATACTGCATGGGGTTGGGATTCTGATATGGAGGAAGTATTGTATAGTGGCACTGCCACGTATTTTCTGATTCTAGTGGCTTTGCCATGGTTACTGTCACTAGCAGCTTTGCTGCGTTATTACTACTAGCAGCTTCACTGCGATATTGATGTATTGGCTAGGTGGGTTGATTTTATCCCCCCATGGTATGTTGGTTGGTACGAGTGATGTGTTGGTTGGATTGGGATGGGTTGCATTATTATACTGTACTGACTCTGTATTGGGCTTAGGCCCACACTATACTGTATAGGGCTAAAGCCTAGACTATTCTATTACTGAATATGCTCAGGCCCAGACAGTATCTGCATGAACTATTTTGTTTGACTGGTAGGGGATTACACACTGTGTTTTTGTAAACTCACCCTTTCTTTTAACTGTACAGGTAATCCCCAGCCATAGACAATTTGGGTCGTAGAGGGACTCAGAGGTGGCCACATGATTGCTGCTATTTTGCTTTTGATTTTATTCACTTAAATTACAAATTGTTTTTTTTTTTAATTATGTAATAAGGCCATTTGACAATTTAACTTTTAATTGGACTTTGATTTCTTGCTTTAAACTGCTAGAGTAGGATAAATGAGTTTTCAAAATAATAGCTATTTTCAAAGAGAAGCACGCATTTTAAACTTCATGGTTTTCAATTAGAAAAGCTTCTACAGTTCTGATCAGTCTAAGAAATTAATGGTAACAAATATGGAAATCGTTTTGCTTAAACGTTTTCAACTTATGATAACATAATTTGCTGAATTTTTCTCAAGCAATAAAAACTAGATGGGTTTTAAATTAAAATTTAGATTTTTGCCAACAAATCTATATTTGGTAAAGTTTTTGACTAGATGATTTGATAAACACAAACACAAAAAGATTAGAACATAAAATGAACTTTTATTGACAATATCGTTTCTTTTTACGACATTTTGACGTGACACACCAGATTCGGCCATAACGTCTGGGCCAGGTTTGGGGTGTTACATTTAGTGGTATCAGAGTCAAGTTGCAAAACTCAACTGTGGAATGGGTTTTTAAATTTTTTTTCTAAAAATATGGTTTTGAAAGAGATGATTTCAAAGAATCTGAGTTTTTTAGAATATTGTTACCAGAAATGTGGCACACCGAGTCTCCGACACTAAATCTGTAAGTTCTCTGACACTGTTTACTATTATAAATTGAAACATCATACTGAGAAATTACTATAGATAGTAGTACTAAAACTCCATAGTTAGAGGAAACTAAGACTGTAGGAAACCAAAACTGTAGAAGACTAAAAACTGTAGTGAGATTTCGTTCTATGAAAATAAAACTTTAACTATCACTTTTTAATAAAATATCTGTTAATAAATACTGGAAGTTTGAACTGATTAATAAAACTTCTAAAATAGATTAAGCGTAAATCCAAGTGAGCACAAGAGGTACTCGCGGAAGGGGTACACGAGGGTATGGTAGAAGCCGAGGAAGTACTAGGGCTGGGTCTTCGACATCGGGCCACATGCCTATTAGGGAGGCACCAACTTCACCAATGACTGAAACAAGGCCTTTTGATCAAGTTGCGAGGGATGATGCTCTATCCCAACCTATGCTCCACGTTTTAGAAAGGGTTACTGGAGCTAGTACTGGAATAATGGGCCGATGGTCAATTTCAGAGCGACTCTGGTCTAATGGAGTGGAAATTTTCAGTGGTGTTTCTGGAGTAGCCCTGAATGTGGCAGAATATTGGCTAGAGGCCGCTGAGCGAATAATGGACGACCTCAACTGTACTGTGGAACAAAAGCTAAGCAGTGTCCTTACTGCGAGATGAGGCCCACCAATGGTGTCTCATCGCGAGAGAGGGTACGCATGCTAATCATTTAACATGGGACTTCTTTAAGGTGGCCT
Source organism: Gossypium stocksii (assembly GCA_020496765.1). Taxonomy (NCBI): domain Eukaryota; kingdom Viridiplantae; phylum Streptophyta; class Magnoliopsida; order Malvales; family Malvaceae; genus Gossypium; species Gossypium stocksii. The sequence goes on from CM035627.1 coordinate 34,656,810, forward strand.
TTAAAGGAAAATACATAGGGGCGAGTTATGTGGACACTTGAAGAAAGGAATTTCTGAACCTGACCTAGGGGAATAAGACCGTGGTAGAGTATAAGGCAGAGTTTCTATGGTTGAGTCGCTATGCTCATGGGATAGTAGTGACTGCGTATGAACATTGCGTGCATTTTGAGGATGGCCTCTGGGATGTGTTGCGAGTATTGATAGCTCTGCAGAGGGAGCAAAACACCTCTAGCTTCTAGAACTCAAGTTTTGCACTTTTTATAATTTAGTCCTTTTGACTAAATTGAGTTCCCAAACGTCAAAATTTTTGAACGAAACTTTCACGAAATCATTCTATAAAACTGTAGATCATAAAAATATAAGAATATTAAATTTTTCCTTTAGGAATTTTCGTCCCAAAAATCTTACCAGAAAAGAGGTTTGGGTACTGTTTTCTCATGGCTTCCTCTGGTTCTCACATAGCCTCTTCTACTCCATGTGTTTTCCACAACACTTTCACTAAGGCTAAACTTTTATTTCTCAACTGTTCAACTTCCCGAGCCAAAATCTTTTTCGGTTCCTCATCATAGGTCATATCCAGTCGAATCTCAATCTCTGCCAGAGAAATCACATGTGAATGATCAGATCGATAGCGTCGCAACATCGACACATTAAACACATTATGAATTCTTTCTAACTCTGTCAGTAAAGCTAACTAATATGCCACTAGTCCAATCCTTTTGATAACCTCATACGGCCCAATGAAACGTGGACTCAACTTGCCCTTTCAGCCAAATCTCAAAATCTTCTTCCATGAGGATACTTTCAGAAACACTTTATCACGCACCTAAAATTCAATTTCTTTTCTTTTTAAATCCGCGTATGACTTTTTTCGATCTAAAGCAGCTTTCAGACAATCACGGATTTCTTTCACTTTTTCCTCAATTTCTCTAAATAAATCAACCACGTAAATTTGTTTCTCACTAAGCTAGGTCTAATACAAAGGAGTTCAACACTTGCGACCATACAATGCTTTGTACGGTGCCATTTCTATACTCGACTAATAACTGTTGTAGGGCCAAAGGTATGTATTTCTCCCAACTACCTTCAAATTCTAAAACACAACATCGGGGCATGTCTTTAAGGACTTGAATTACTCTTTCGGATTGACCGTCAGTATGCGGATGAAACGTAATGCTAAAATTCAATTTTGTACCCAAAGCTTCTAACAACTTTTTCTAAAACCTTGAAGTGTACCCCAGATCTCTATCGGAAATAATAAACATAGGCACTCCGTGCAATCTCATAATTTCAGCAATATACAACTTAGCCAACCTATCAAGTGAGTAGTCAGTACATACCAATATAAAATGTGCCGATTTCCTCAATCTATCCACCACAACCCAAATGGCATCTTTCTTTTTTAGTGTCAGAGGCAAACCTGTCACAAAATCCATCGTGATTTCGTCCTATTTCCACTCGGGAACCATCACTGGCTAAAGTAAACCCGAAGGTACCTAATGCTTAGCTTTCACTTGCTGGTGAATCAAACATTTTGATACACATTCAGAAATATCTCCTTTCACACCTGACCACAATACAATTTCATCAAATCATTATACATTTTCGTACTACTTGGATGAACTGATAAACAACCACTATGTACCTCATGTAAAATTTTCTGAATCAACTCATAATCTTTCAGTACACATACTGTATCAATGAACATCAAGCAATCATCTAATCTGATTTGAAAATATGAATCACTACCCGATTCACACCGAGCTCTCTTGGCTTGCAATTTACTGTCATTCTTCTGAGCTTCACAAATTTGCTGAAAAATAACGGTTTAGCCCTCAACTCGACCAAAATTGAACCATCATCAGACACAGCCAAACTCGTACTCATAGCTCTCAAAGCAAACAAGGATTTTCTGCTCAAGGCATCAGCGACTACATTCATTTTTCCTGGGTGGTAATCCATCACTAGCTCATTGTAACGCCCTGATTTTCAGGGCTTTTTGGGATTTCTGTGATTTTTGGGTAATTATTGAATTTTTATGTTTTGACTGTATAAATTATGTTCTAGTACATTAGTGGGCCCCTAAAAGGCCCAAGCTTAGGTTGAAACCCAGCGGGTTTAATAAATTTTAGTTTTAAAGAGAATGAGGTCCTAGTGAAGTGGGTTTTTATGATTAAGTGAGCAAAATGGATCACAAGAGAGACCCTGGAAAAGTGGCTAAATGACACCACTAGAGTGCTATTATAGTGGCGTGTGGATGTTAGGGGGGAGCCAATGTTCAAGTCATAAGGTAAACAAAGAGTGGGATTATTTTTTTTATGAACATGAGAGTTAAGTGTTGGACTTTGGGTAAAACTCTGTCAGGAAGAGTTTGAATGGTTCAAGGGAGTGAGTAAAGTAGGGATAATGGGAGGAAATCAAGGAGTCTGAGTAGGAAGCTACAGTTGGCCGTATAGGGGACTCTGTAAGGGCAATTTCAGCTAGGTCTCTTGGTGTTGGCAAATTAGGCTATTGGATTAGTGTATGCCGAATTATTTTATGCATTTTTGGGATTTGTTTGAGTTATTCTCTTGTTTTTCCAAAACAAAGTAGGGTACCTTAGGTTTTTCTTTTCTCTTTTCTGGATGCTAAAAGCTAAAACCTACACTACATCTGTGCCGACTTGAGTAAGCAAAAACTATCATATTCTCTTTACTTTCAAAACTGAATTCTCCTCTCCTCTCCTCTTCTTCTTTTCATCCATTCTCTCCTCCTTAATTCTCTTCTAAACCAAACACTTGCTGCCATTTTCTACTCTTGGCCAAATCTACCTTTTCTTTTTGTTATTTTTATACTACTCTTCCCACTTTCTCTAAAGCCAAATCTATCATCATTTTCTTTCAAAAGCCGAAAACCCTCATACCTTGTGCTGTTCAAAGCCGAATCTTAGATCAAACCTGCCTCGCTTTGTGTTCGTGGATGGAGCTATTGTAGATAGGGATTAGATCGTTATTTAGGAACACTTCTTTGGCTGAATAACATTTTGGTAAGTGTACAAACCTTGTTCATTCATCAATCCATAATCTAAGGAAAAGCCGAAACCTCTTTGGGTAGTTAATGTTATGGACTAAAGGCTCCTAAAGTCTCATTCTTTTGGTTCATATGTGTTTCATGAGGCATAAGGACAAGCAATCAATGAGTATTAAGGAGTATCACTTGGGGAGCACCTAGCTCTAGTGGTTGGAAATCGACAAAGGTAAATGTTAGGGATTGTTTTGGTCTATGGCCGAATATGGTAAAGTGTATAGTGGGTTAGTATAGTCGATTACTAGACTAATTTATCAATGACTGATTGTAGGCTTTGCATGCGAGGAGTCTCATCATCGCTTCATCGCAAGCAGAACGAAACCCACTTATAGACTAGATCGGCAAAAGCCGAAAAGTCAAAATGCCGAAAAGCTGGCATTTTGTGAACTTGCGAGCGTGCAAGCACTCGTGAGATAGTTCGTTGTTAATTTTTGTAATCTCAATCGGTAAGATTTTAGAGTGCACAAATCTGTGCACTTCGGTACATTTGGGCTTAATGGGCCGAAATCGGGTTAATAGGCCAACGGGCCCAACTTAGTAAAAACGCTCGATAAGTGTTTCTGTTAAAACGTTGATGGCCGTAATATGCATGGAAACCCTAAAATAGTAAATTTACTAAAGCACCCCTAAGTATTAAAATTACCATTATACCCCTAGGTGCAAAATGACCATTATACCCCTAGGGTTAATTTTGACTGAAATGCATGATACTCTGTTTCTGTATGTTATATGTCATAGTATGTATATCTGATTCATGAAATTCTGTATGTTATATGTCATAACATGTATACCTGTTGCATGGGATATGGGTTATATTGATGGAGGAAGCATTCTGGTGGCTCTACCATAAATATCTGTTCTGGTGGCCATGCCACAAATATCTGTTCTGGTGGCTCTGCCACAATATCTGTATCTGGTGACTCTGTCACAATATCTGTTCTGGCAGCCTTGCTGCAAATTCTATGGTGTGTAGTGGATGGATGGGTCGAGTAGTCTCCCCACATAGTGTAAGGTTGGTACGGGGGTGATGGATATGGTTGGGTTTTTGCATACATGATATACCTATTCTGTACTGTTATGGGCCTATGGGTTTCATTCTGATTTCTGTATCGGGCTAAGGCCCAAATAAATTTAACTCTGAGGCTTGATCTGATTTGAACTATGGTTGGGTTATTTTATACACTAAGTCTCTAAACTTACCTCTTATTTTCTTTTCCATGCAGGTAATCCCCAACCATAGTGGACTTGGAGCTGTGAGGGATTCAGAGTGGCCACATAGTTGCAAGTTTGGTTTTCATTGCACCTTTTATTCAGTTTTTCAATTATTCTATTTTATTATTTTGGGTTTTAAGTTGTAATAAGGCCACTCTTAATAATGGTTTTTAAGGTTTTATTTGTTTGTTATACTTTCACTCGATTGAGACTGTTAGTTATAGGCTGCACAGGTTTTCAATCAAATTTAAAGAACGGTTTCAAAACCCAACGAACGTAACAAATGGATAACCTAAAGGCCTAATAAACCGATCTTTCATTAAACCACTATTTTACAAATCCCTTTGACACCATAAGCTAAGAATATAATCAGTCGTAAGTATTTAGATTTGGCCATAACGTTCAGGCCAAATTTGGGGTGTTACATTTAGTGGTATGAGAGCCAACTTCCAATAACTCGACTGTGGAACGGGTCTAAAAGCGAAATTTTTAAAGTAAGGTTAAATAAAGATTTTTGAAAATTATTTTAAGAATTTGTTTTCGAAATTGTTTTAAAGATTTTCTTTCTACAAATGAATGATTTGAAATATCGTATTCGATTTCTAAAATTTGGTTTCTAAGAAGGTGGCACACCGAATCTCCAGCCCAAGTCTATAAGTTTTCTGAATTTTCTAATTGTTTCTGAAGTTCTGTTATATGTCTATACTAAACCCTATCATGATACTCTAGTTAGGGTGATACTGAAATTGTAGGAATTTTGATAAGTAGAATGAGACTGTAGCTAGGCTACAATTCTGTGAAAACAAACTCTGATTTACAATCTGTTCATAAAACATCTATAATAAACACTGAAATATTCAACTGATGCATAAAATTTGTAATCAGATAATACAAAATGAGTACGAAAGTAGCTCGTGGAAGAGGCCATGGACATGTTCGAGGTAGTGCATGGGCTGGATCTTCATCTTAAGGGCATATGCCAGCGGCAGATGCAATGGTACCATAGGCAACAGAGGTGGAGTCTCATGATCAAGGTGTCAGGGATGACGCTCTATCTCAGGCAATGCTTTGTGTTTTGGAAAGGGTTGCCGGGGCAAGTTTGGGAAATAGAATTCGAGGATCCATTTCTGAGTGACTCCGGGCTAATGGAGCAGAGATCTTTAGGGGTGTATCTAGTGTAGCGCCGAATGTGGCTGAATACTGGTTAGAGGCTACGGAGCAGATTATGGATGATTTGGACTATTCCGTGGAATAGAAGTTGAAAAGAGCCATATCTTTGCTACGAGATGAGGCGTATCAGTGGTGGCTCACAGTGAGAGATGGAACCCCAGCTGACAAGGTGACTTAGGAGTTGTTTAAGACATCCTTCAAAGGAAAGTATGTTGGGGCTAGTTATGTGGATGCCCACAGGAAAGAATTTCTAAATTTGGTTCAAGGGAGTAAGACAGTTGCTGAGTACGAGGCTGAGTTTCTGAGGCTGAGCTAGTACGCTGTTGGGATAGTCACTACCGAGTATGAACGTAGCGTGCGCTTCAAGGATGGTCTTAGAGATGAGCTTAGGGTGCTAATTCCTCCGCAGAGGGAGTATAACTTTGCTACTTTGGTGGAAAAAGCTAAGATAGCTGAGGAGGTGAAGCGTACTGAATGGCAGAATCGTGAGAAGAAGCGGAACCATTTTCAGAGAGATCTAGGGCCTTCGAGTGGTGCCAATAGAAATGTTAAAAGAGCAAGAGTGGTAGAGCCAGTTTGAGCAGTACCGATGAATGCTGTTAGATCGCAAGTTTGTAGGAGTTGTGGTAAGATACATCTGGGCGAGTGTCAGAGACATTCTGGTGCTTGTTTCCAATGCGGATCTTTGGAGCAAAAAGTTAAGGACTGTCCTCAAGAACCAGATCAGGTTCAAATTACAGATCAGAGAGTTGCCCAACCAGTGAGAGGTGGACCACAGCCACCGAGAGGACGTGGATAGGGTAGAGGCGGAAATGGAAATGGTCGAGGTCGAGGAGCACCTGGCAAGGGTGTCAAAATTGCTGAGGCTCGTCAGCCAGCGTTGGTGTATGTAGCTCGTCGCCGAGAGGAGGGTATGCACCTGACGTCATAACTGGTACGTTCTTAATTTTTAGTATGGCATACACTGTGTTAATAGATATTGGATCTACCCATTCGTATGTTGCATGTGCCATATCTGGGTCGCTGGGTGTGCGCTCTGAGGAGTCTATGAGTGGGGTATCTGTACTAAGTCCATTGGGTCACTCGGTTAGGGTAGACAAGGTGTTTAGAGACATGCCTTTAGAAACTCAAGGTAAGATTTTCTCTGGAGACTTAATAGAGCTACCGTTTGGAGAATTCGACCTCATCTTGGGGATGGATTGGCTTGTTAAGCATAGGGCTACTTTAGATTGTGCTGCCAAGTGAATGGTGTTAAAGACAGTGGAAGATGAGGAAGTTATGATGATAGGTGAGCGAAGGGATTATCTGTCCAATGTGGTGTCAGCACTAAGAGCCGAGACGTGGATTCGCAAGGGTTGTGAGGCTTATTTAGCATTTGTAAGTCAGTCAGAGACTGAGGGTCTTACGATGGATAAGGTTAAAACTGTTAAGGATTTCCAAGTTATTTTTCAGAGGAGCTTCCGGGTTTGCCTCCGAACTGAGAAGTTGAGTTTGGAATGGACTTGTTGCCTAGAACAGCACTGGTGTCCATTGCACCATACAGGATGGCACCGAAGAAGTTAGTGGAATTGAAAGCACAAATTCAGGAGCTGTTGGATAGAGGCTTTATTAGGCCGAGTGTGTCTTTGTGGGGAGCACCAGTGTTGTTCGTAAAGAAGAAGGATGGGACAATGCGGATGTGCATCGACTATCGGTAGTTGAACAAACTGACGATCAAGAATAAGTAGCCTCTACCAAGAATCGATGATCTGTTTGACTAGCTTCGGGGAGCTTTAGTTTTCTCCAAGATCGATCTTCGATTTGGATACCATCAGTTAAGGGTCAAGGAGGTGGATATTCACAAAACGGCATTCAGAACTCGGTATGGTCACTATGAGTTCCTGGTTATGCCATTTGGGCTGACGAACGCACCTGTAGCATTTATGGATCTGATGAATCGAGTATTCCAGCCATATTTGGATCGATTCGTAGTCGTTTTTATCGACGATATTTTGGTATATTTTGAAACTGAGGAAAATCATGATGAGCATCTTCGTATTGTGCTACAAGTGTTGAGGGAGAAGGAGCTTTATGCGAAATTCAGTAAGTGTGAATTCTGGTTGAGGGAGGTAACTTTCTTAGGTCATGTGGTCTCTACTAAAGGGATCAAGGTGGACCTTCGAAAGATTGAAGCGATTCTGGAATGGAAGCCACCGAGGTCGGTATCGGAAAATTTAAAGTTTTTTGGGTTTGGTTGGGTACTATGGAAGGTTTGTGGAGGGTTTCTTTGTGTTAGCAGCACCTTTGACAAAGCTGATAAGGAAAGGAGCACTATTTGTTTGGACCGAGAAGCAACAGGAAGCTTTTGTGAAGCTAAAGGAAGTTCTGATTGAGGCACCTGTATTGATTTAGCCGAAGTCTAGGAAGGATTTTACCGTGTATAGTGACGCATCACATGTGGGTTTGGGCTGCGTGTTGATGCAAGAGGGTAAGGTGGTTGCTTATGCATCGCGACAGCTTAAACCTCATGAAATAAACTATCCTCCTCATGATCTGGAGATGGTAGCAGTAATCTTTGCACTCAAGATTTGGAGACACTACTTGTTCAGAGAAAGGTGTATCATATATACGGATCATAAAAGTCTTAAGTACTTGCTGACTCAGAAGGAGCTGAACCTTAGGCAACGAAGATGGATAGAGTTACTTAAGGATTATGACTATTCGATTGAGTATCACCCAGGTAAAGCTAACGTCGTGGCTGATGCCCTAAGCTATAGAGCCATATCTGATCTGAGTGCAATGTTTGCTCGTCTAAGTCTTATGACGATGGTAGTCTGTTAGCAGAATTGCAAGGAAGGCCAACCTGGGTTGATTAGATTAAGGAGAAGTAGTTAAAGGATGAGTCTCTAAATTCTCGATTCCAACAGGCTAAGAATGGGGACACTTCTGAGTTTGGACTGAACAGTGAGGGAGTTTTATGTTTTCTAGGTAGAGTTTGTATTCCAAAGGACTCTGACTTAAGGCAGTTAATACTGAAAGAAGCTCATGGAGGACTTTCTGCTATGCATCCTGGAGGGAATAAGTTATACCGTGACTTGCGAGAATTATATTAGTGGCCTAGACTTAAACGAGAAGTAACGGAGTGTGTGGGAAAATGTCTGACTCGCCAACAAGTGAAAGCTGAACATCAACTACCTTCCAGACTTTTACAGTTAGTGAAGATACCACTTTGGAAGTGGGAGTGGGTAACCATGGACTTTGTGAGTGGATTACCCTTGACACCGACAAAGAATGACTCGATTTGGGTAATTGTGGATAGGTTGACCAAATCTGCTCATTTCATACTTGTCCGCACTGATTATTCACTTCAGAAGTTAGCCAAGTTATATGTGGCAGAAATTGTGCGACTTCATGGAGTGCCAGCATCAATTATTACTGATCGGGATCCTAGGTTCACATCTCGGTTCTGGCAAAAGTGGCATGAGGCATTGGGAACGTGGCTAAACTTTAGCACAGCTTTTCATCCTCAGACTGATGGTTAGTCGGAAAGGGTTATTCAAATTTTAGAAGACATGTTGAGGGGAAGCGTTATCGACTTCCGAGGTAGTTGGGTACTTACCATTGGCAGAGTTTGCTTACAACAATAGTTATCAGGCTAGTATTCAAATGGCACCATATGAAGTGCTGTATGGACGTAGGTATCGTACCCTTAGTTGTTGGACTGAATTGGGAGAGCGGCAGGTTCTTGGACCTGATTTTGTAGCAAATACTGAAGATAAGGTCAGGGTAATTAGAGATCAATTAAAAGAAGCATCTGATAGGTAAAAGTCATATGTAGATTTCAAGCGTAAGGAGGTTGAGTACTCAGTGGGTGATATGGTTTTCTTGAAGATTTCTCCTTGGAAGAAGATATTAAGGTTCGGTAAGAAGGGCAAGTTGAGTCCGCGATTTATTGGGCTTTATTAGGTTCTTAAGCGTGAGGGTCCAGTGGCTTATCAGTTGGAATTACCTCCGGAGTTAGATAGGATTCACGATGTTTTTCACCTCTCCATGTTAAGGCGATATTGTTCTGACCGAACTCATGTCTTGCCGGTTGCAGAGATTGAAGTACAGCCTGATTTGACTTTCGAGGAAGAGCCTATACAGATTCTGGATCGAGATATTAAGGTTCTAAGAAGGAAATCGGTTCTGTTAATAAAGGTGCTTTGGAATAATCATGGCAGAGAAGAAGCTACTTGGGAGCCAGAGGAGGCGATGCATGAGTAATACCATTAATTGTTTGGATCAGGTAAATTTCAAGGACGAAATTTCTTTAAGGTGGGTAAAGTTGTAATGCCCTGATTTTTGGGACTTTTCGGGATTTCTGTGATTTTTGGGTAATTCTTAAATTTTTGTGTTCTGATTGTATAAATTATGTTCTAGTACGTTAGTGGGCCTCTAGAAGGCCCAAGCTTAGGTTGAAACTCAGCAGATTTAATAAATTTTAGTTTTAAAGAGAATGGGGTCCTGGTGAAGTGGGTTTTTATGATTAAGTGAGCAAAATGGATCACAAGAGAGCCCTTGGTAAAGTGGCTAAATGACGCCACTCGCGTGCTATTATAGTGGCGTGTGGATGTTAGGGGGGAGCCAAGGTTCAAGTCAAAAGGTAAACAAAGAGTGCGATTATGTTTTTTTTATGAACAGGAGAGTTCAGTGTTGGACTTTGGGTAAAACTCTGTCAGGAAGAGTTTGAATGGTTCAAGAGAGTGAGTAAAGGAGGGATAAGGGGAGGAAATTAAGGAGTCTGAGTAGGAAGCTAGAGTTGGTCGTATAGGGGACTCTGTAAGTGCAATTTCAGCTAGGTCTCTTGGTGTTGGCAATTTTGGCTATTGGATTAGTGTATGCTGAATTATTTTGTACATTTTCGGGATTTGTTTGAGTTATTCTCTTGTTTTGCCGAAACAGAGTAGGGTACCTTAGGTTTTTCTTTTCTCTTTTTTGGATGCTAAAAGTCGAAACCTACAATACATCTGTGCCGACTTGAGTAAGCAAAAACGATCATATTCTCTTTACTTTCAAAACCAAATTCTCCTCTCCTCTCCTCTTCTTCTTTTCATCCATGCTCTCCTCCTTGATTCTCTTCTAAACCAAATAGTTGCTGCCATTTTCTACTATTGGCCGAATTTACCTTTTCTTTTTGTTGTTTTCATACTACTATTCCCTCTTTCTCTAAAGCCAAATCTATCATCATTTTCTTTCAAAAGCTGAAAACCCTCATACCTTATGGTGTTCAAAGCCGAATCTTATATCAAACTAGCCTCGCTTTGTGTTCATGGATGGAGCTATTGTAGATTGGGATTAGATCGTTATCTAGGAACACTTCTTTGGCGGAATAACATTTTGGTAAGTGTACAAACCTTGTTCATTCATCAATCCATAATTTAAGGAAAAGCCGAAACCTCTTTGGATAGTTAATATTATGGACTAAAGGCTCCTAAAGTCTCATTCTTTTGGTTCGTATGTGTTTAGTGAGGCATAAGGGCAAGCAGTCAAAGAGTATTGAGGAGTATCACATGGGGAGCATCTAGGTCTAGTGGTTGGAAATCGACATAGGTAAATGTTAGGGATTGTTTTGGTCTATGGCCAAATATGGTAAAATGTATTGTGGGTCAGTATAGTCAATTATTAGACTAATTTATCAATGACCGATTGTAGGCTTTACGTGCGAGGAGTCTCGTCAACGCTTCATCGCAAGTAGGTGTGTAAACGACACCCACTTATAGACTAGATCGGTAAAAGCTGAAAAGTCAAAATGCCAAAAAGTCGGCATTTTGTGAAATTGCGAGCGTCCGAGTGCTCGTGAGATGGTTCGTTGTTAATTTTGGTAATTTCAAGCGGTAAGATTTTAGAGTGCGCAAATCTGTGCACTTCGGTACATTTGGGATTAATGGGCCGAAATCGAGTTAATGGGCCAACGGGCCCAACTCGGTGCAAAAGCTCGGTAATTGTTTTTGTTAAAACATTGATGGCCGTAATATGCATGGAAACCCTAAAATAGTAAATTTACTAAAGCACCCCTAAGTATGAAAATTACCATTATACCCCTAGGTGTAAAATGACCGTTATACCCCTAGTGTTAATTTTGACTGAAATGCATGATACTCTGTTTTTGTATGTTATATGTCATAGTATGTATATCTGATGCATGAGATTTTGTATGTTATATGTCATAACATGTATACCTGTTGCATGGGATATGGGTTATATTGATGGAGGAAGAGTTCTGGTGGCTCTGCCAAAAATATCTGTTCTAGTGGCTCTGCCACAATATCTGTATCTGGTGACTCTGTCACAATATCTGTTCTGGCAGCCTTGCTGCAAATTCTATGGTGTGTAGTGGATGGGTGGGTCGAGTAGTCTCCCCACATGGTGTAAGGTTTGTACGGTGGTGTATACGGATGGATATGGTTGGGTTTCTGCATACATGATATACCTATTCTGTATCTGTTATGGGCCTATGGGCTTCATTCTGATTTCTGTATCGGGCTAAGACCCAAATAAATCTGACTCTGAGGCTTGATCTGATTAGAACTATGGTTGGGTCATTTTAAACACTGAGTCTCCAAACTCACCTCTTATTTTCTTTTCCATGTAGGCAATCCCCAACCATAGTGGACTTGGAGCTGTGAGGGATTCGGAGTGGCCACATAGTTGCAAGTTTGGTTTTCATCGCACCTTTTATTCAGTTTTTCAATTATTCTATTTTATTATTTTGGGTTTTAATTTGTAATAAGGCCGCTCGTAATAATGGTTTTTAAGGTTTTATTTGTTGGTTATACTTTCACTCGATTGAGACTACTAGTTATTGGCCGCGCGGGTTTTTCATCAAATTTAAAGAACGATTTCAAAACCCAACGAACGTAACAAATGGATAACCTAAAGGCATAATAAACCAATCTTTCATTAAACCACTATTTTACAAATCCCTTTGACACCATAAGCTAAGAATATAATCAGTTGTAAGTCCATGTGACACGTCAGATTTGGCCATAACGTTCAGGCCGGGTTTGGGATGTTACACTCATAATCTTTTATTAAGTTGATCCATCTCTATTGTCACAAATTCAAATCCTTTTGATTCATCAGATACTTCAAACTCTTAAGATTAGTAAAGATCTAGCATTTCTCACCATACAAATAATGATGCCAAATTTTCAAAGGAAAGACGATGGTAGCTAATTCCAAGTCATGCGTCAGATAATTCTTCTCGTGCGGTTTCAACTGTCTTGAGGCATAAGCTACCACTTTGCCCTCTTGTATCAACGTACAACCAAAACCATTCAATGATGCATCACTATAAATCATGAAGTCTTTCCCCGTCTCAGGTTGCACCAAAACCAGCGCCTTAGTTAATAATGCTTTCAATTTCTCAAAACTTTGCTGACATTTATTGGTCCATTCAAACTTAACATTCTTTTCCAGCAACTTAGTCATAGGAGAGGCAATCATCAAAAATCCCTCGACAAAACGTCTATAATACCTGGCTAAGCCCAAAAAACTTCTAACCTCAGATACATTCTTTGGTAGTTTCCAATCAACAATTGCCAAAATTTTACTCAGATCAACCCGAATACCATCACCTGAAATTATGTGTCCCAAAAAATCTAACTTCATAAAGCCAAAACTCACTTTTATTAAACTTAGCCAACAATTTCTTTTCTCTCAAAATTTGTAACACAGTTCTTAAGTGTTCGGCATGTTCAAACTTATCTTAGGAGTCAATCAATATGTCATCTATAAACATAACTACAAACTTATCCAAATACAGTTGAAAATTTTGATTCATGAAGTCCATAAAGATAGCCGGAGCAATAGTTAAACCGAAAGGCATCACAACAAATTCATAGTGTCCATATCTCGTTCTGAAAGCAATTTTTCGCACATCTGACTCTTTAACTCTCAAATGGTAGTAACTGGATCTCAAATCAATCTTTGAAAACACTGTCGCCCCTTTCAACTGGTCGAACAAATCATCTATCCTTGGTAACAGATACTTGCTCTTTATAGTCACTTTGTTGAGCTGATGGTAGTCAATACAAAGCCTCATAGATCCGTCTTTCTTCTTTAAAAACAGTACGGGAGCACTCCAAGGAGAAAAAAATTGGTGTCACAAATCCCTTATCTGTCAATGCTTGTAACTGAGCTTTTAATTCTTTCAATTCAATCGGAGCCATTCTGTACGGAGCAATCGAGATTGGTGCAATCCCAGGTAATAAATCAATAGCAAATTCAATCTCTCTAAATAGAGGTAACCTAGGCAATTCTATCGAAAACACATCTGAGAATTCACAAACTAACTTATTCAAGTTTCAACTCAAACATCTCAGTATTCAACACGGATGAAAGATAAGCTTTGCACCCTATTCTCATGTGTTTTTGAGCAGACATGTGCGAAATCACCATAGGTAATTTATTTGATTCATCTGTTTCAACCCAAAGAATCTCACCGTTTTCTCATTTCAACTCAAGGGTCTTTTGTCTACAATTTACCTTGGCATCATCCAATGTCAACCAATCCATGCCTAGAATAACATCAAACTCATCAAATGGCAACAACATCAGATTAGTCGAAAAACAGCGACCTTGAATCATCAAAGGACAATTCTTACGAACCTTATCAACTAACACATATTTGCCTAAATGGTTTGACACTTTAATCACAAATTTAGTAAGTTTAACAGACAAACTCTTACTAGATACAAAATTCACACGAACATAGGAATGAGTAGACTCGGGATCAATCAATACAATAACATTAATATCATAGAGAGAAAATGTATTAGTAATCACATCGGAAGATGACGCATCCTCACGAGCATGTATGACATAAGCACTAGTGGGTGCTCTAGCTTCTAGCCTCACAGTTGAATTTTTCACTATACTTTTACTGGTCGCTCCACTTTTGACATTTCTCGATGGTCTACCTCTGCTGGCAGTATTACCCAGTCTAACACTTTGAAAATTTTCTTCTTCAGCCTTCTCTGGGCGATCTTTAATATAGTACTCTCAAGTACCACACTCGTAACAAGCTTGGTTAATTGCCCAACACTCAACTGCATGCCGTCTGCCACGATTTTGACATTCAGGTCTATTGGATTTAACATTACCCACACTCACCATTGAAGAAGCTTGAGTTTTATGACCCGAATATGATCTCCCACAGTCTTGGTGTGAATGTCCAATTGAAACAGTCAATTGGGGATTCATCTCTTTGGACTTCTTTGACTGAGATTGGAATGACTTACTCATTGGCCTTTTTCTTGCATCTCGGGCCTCAATCACAGCTTTTCTTTTTTCTTTGTTTAGTTCTTCAGCCTTGCAAGCTCGATCAACCAACACAACAAATTCCTTCAATTCTAAGATTCCAATTAATACTCTAATGTCCTCATTCAGTCCATCTTCGAATCTCTTACACATAATGGCCTTAGTAGACACACTGTAATGCCCCAAAAATCTAAGTCTTTAATTTCTGTATCTTGTGGCACAAATGCATGCTTGCTTTAATGGTTAAGTGATTTGTGAGTGTTTGGGACTCTTTGGGAAGCCCTGGGTTCAAGCCTTGGCTTATGCAAAATTTTTGTTTTTCTTACTTGAAGGAACCCTGACTCTAGCATGTAGCCTTTTAAATAATTGTGATCAAATATGACATAAAAAGAGCCTGTGGTCTAGTGGTAGGTGGCGTGTTACTCCTTCTAAGGGGGCTTGAGTTTGAGTCACGCTTTGCACATAGGTGTATTTATTTTGCTCTTCACCATTGGAGTGACCTAAGTTGATCAAAACTCTAAAGAGATTGAATGGAGTTCGAATTGAGTAGTTGAGGAAAAAGTGGAGATTTGGATGGTTGAGAAGTTGAGGAGAGATTGGTGGAGTAAATCAAGGGAGGTTGAGGTGTGGGAGAGGAGTGTGCTGATTTTGAACTGTAAAGCACTCAGGAATTTTGGTTTTGGTAAGTGAGTGCTCCTTTCGAGTTTTAACATTTTGGGATTTTTCTTTTGCTCTCTAGAGGCCGATTAGTGTAAAAAAAAAGTTTCTGATAGTGCCTTTTTCCTTTGCTAGTTTCTGTTGTGCACTCTTCTTCAAGTTTCTCGACCCTCATCTTTCTTCCTCTTCTACTCTCCTCATTCTTTTTCTTTCTCTTTAAACCGAATACATACTTCCTCCCTTACTCAAACTCTATCATTTTTTTTGTAGCCTAGAGACTATGGCTGATTTAATTATTATTCTTCTTCCTTCCTTAATTGTTTTCTCTCTAGACCGATTGTTTTTAACCCATTTTTCCCCTCTCAAAATTTTCAGTTTTGACAAGTTTTTCACTTGGCCGATTATTGTTTGGTTCCTTTGTGAAAGCATTTCTTTTCCATTCCTTTTCATTAGGCTGTCATTTTTCTTGGGGTTGCTACCGAAAGTTGGTGATTGTTGCTAAATTTAGAATGCTCCCTTGTTCTCTGTTATTACCGATATTCCATCATACTTTTACCACCACTGTGTCAAATTTGCCCTTTTGCCTTCTCTATTGATTTTGAATTCTATTCGGTTCTACGTTTTGCGACTTTGGTAAGTACATGTTTCGCTAAGGATCAATTTTTTCATTAATATATGTTAATAGGAGGTTCGATTCGTTTGTAGATATTAATCAAGGAGTGGGTAACCACTCTTGATCAACAGTTAGGTGCGAATATTCATTGGCTCAAGCAAGGTAGGTGGTTGTCGTTTAAGTGGCTAAGTATATTCATTAAGGCTGGTTATTTTTGTATTGACATGCTACTAATCGTGTTTTGTGAATGGATATAGGTCTTGGTACTCGAGGACCATCATTTTTTTTGCAAACAAGTGTGCACTCACACTGTTTTAACCGTAGGATGGCAAAAGCCGATAAGCCGAAAAGTACGAAATTGATGCCACACGGGCGTCCAAATGTACGTGTGGAAATTCAAGCCCATGAAATATGGGCATGTGACGGTAGAGGCCACCATGAGCGATCTCATGGGTTCAGGCCGTTTTGGGCCACGTGAGGCCGAAGTGAGCCGTGTGGGCCCAATGGGCTCGTGGGCCCCACATGGTTAAATCTCACGAATGTGTAGGAAATAATGGAACTGGCTGTGTCGTTCATGCCAAGGTCATTTCTGGAATTCATGGGCCACACGGTGTGATGGCCCACTTAGGCTACATAATGGGCTTTGGGCCCATTTACACAGTTTGACTGTTAAGGGTTGCATAGGTCGCACATGACGACTGTGGACCTACTGATAGGTCAATAAGTGTACCTAGACCTGAAACTGAGAAATGACTATTATGCCCCTATAGGGTAAAATGTCTATTATGCCCTTAAGTGATGTATGTTTGATTAAGCATGCCATCTGATATATTAATGATTTGCGTACATGCATGATATTATGCTGCATGGGGATGGGTTATTGTAACTGATTTGTTAAGGTCGCACGGGTCGCACAAGATGACTGTGTACCTATCGACGACTTAAATCCGCTTATATTACTGGCAGCTTTGTTGCAATTCTGTTTAGTGCCGGAACTGGTGCTAACTTTGTAAGTGTAGGGATGGGTGGGTGATTTATTCCCCACTGGAGTGCAGGGTTGGACAAGAGATGGTGTGCAAGGTTGGTTGGGTTAACATGCATCATGCTTACTGATTGTTGTTACTATTATAGGCTAAGGCCAAGTCTGTTCAGTTACATATTGTTTGCTTATTTGGGGAAATACACACTGAGTTTTCATAAACTCACCCCTCTGTTTAACTGTATAGGTAATCCTCAGTGTTAGAAGATTCGTTGCATTGGAGGACTCAGAAGTGGCCACACTATTGATAACTAAATTTTTTAGTACTTTATATTATTTCTGTTTCCAGTATTTGGGTTTTTGGTTGTAATAAGGCCTCTCTAGATTTTATTTTTAATTCTGGGATTTTACATTGCTTTGGTTATAATTGTTAGTATTAGGTCTTGAGTTTTAAAAAACGAGATGACGCTTTACAAAACAAACGCAAATACACAACTATTTTTAAAGAAAAGCTTTTACTTCAAACGAGATTTTAAAGTTTAATAACGTTTTAAGTAAGTAACTTTCGAATTTGGCCTATTCGAATTGATTTATATATGTTACTGTGTTGAACTATTTACTTATGGCTTACTAAGCTTTTAAAGCTTACTCTGTGTTTTTCCTATGTTTATAGAGTTTCGAAGAACTGCTTGGGTTGGAAGTCATTGGAGCTTTCATCACACTATCCGGTTATCGTTTCGGTAAAATTAAAGTTTTGAATTTTAGTTATGTGGCATGTATAGGCTAGTTTTGGTATGCTTGATTTTGAAATTTGTGTATATATATATATATATATAGCCATGCAAAAATGGCTTGATTAAGATGTTAATGTGGTGTATATTCGGTCATGATAAGTTTAGTTTGGAAGTATGTGTTTATGGTAACTTTTTATATGGTGCTAGGTTATATAAATTCGGTATTGAATGATGATATGCATGGTTTATAACTAGCTCATTTTGGTAAGCTTGATATATGGAAAATTCTACATTTGTGAATTGTTATAATTTGGCCAAGTGAAGCAAATATAGTTGTTGGATATACTTTGGTGATGGCTTATTATTACTTATTTTAGATGAATGATTTGTATTGTAAATTAGCTTAGAAGTGGTAAATGATGTGCATTTATATTTAACTAGTGTTGAGTAAAACAAGTATATATGATTATGATATGTTTGATTTTAGTTCAATTTTTAAAGGTTAAGTTGTTGGTTCAATGGGTGATTATGAAATGTGTTATATATATGTGGTAGTAAATTCGGCTTTGACATGTGGTTCATTTTGATAAGCATGTGATTTTGTAATTAATATGTCTTTTGCTAGTTAACTTTAATAGCCAAATAAATGAAAAGTTGAATGGCTTGTGAATTGGTTATTTAGGCATGTTTCCAAGTGGTAAATAATGATTAAGTATTAGGTATGATTTGTTAATTAAATGGATAAATATAAATTATTAAGTTGATAATGATTTTGGTTATGAAATGGTATATTTGATAACCAATTAAGTGAGAAGGGATTTGATAGTGTATATGAAATTTTGACAGAATATTAAGTATATGAATTTAGTGAGTTTTATTTGGTATTTAAGTTTGGAAATGGCTTATGATTTTAGGTGTTATATGCACATAATAAATAGCAAATAAAGGTTATGCCTTGTAACATATTTGAATTGATTTAATATGTGC
The DNA here is from genome assembly GCA_020496765.1 of Gossypium stocksii. Classification (NCBI taxonomy): domain Eukaryota; kingdom Viridiplantae; phylum Streptophyta; class Magnoliopsida; order Malvales; family Malvaceae; genus Gossypium; species Gossypium stocksii. The sequence goes on from CM035627.1 coordinate 34,675,510, forward strand.
ATGTGCTAAAACCTAATAATAAAACCTAATAATATAATATGATTGATACATAGCTTATGAAATAGATATGTTCAAAGGGATGATATAATATATGCGCATAGTGTAAAAAATGAAATATGCTTAACCTTAATTTATTAGATAGTCGAATACCATTAAGGTGATGTGTATATGATTTGAGTTATGTATTTAAAGCATAAATTGAATGGCTATGTGGCATGTTTATTGATTTGAAAATATGAGTATATGCATGAAATGGTACAAAACAAATTGAATTAGATGTGCTTGAGTAAGATAAGAAATGTGGCTTAAAGTACATAAGGTTATAATGTTTAAAAGCTATATTTGACCATTTTAGTGATATTTGATAATGATTCATTTCTGGATAGTAATAAGTGGTATAAAATGGTTTGTTTTAAATTGATGTACGAATGCAAAAAGTTCATGAAATGGTATAAATGTTATTTAGCTAATGAAATAAAGGCATGCTAAAACATATATTGACATATATGTATTATATATATGAAGTAACGAAATATACTGATTTTTAATTTAGGTATTCGAATACCAAATACGTGACGCCCTTATAGTTTGAATATTATATTTGTAAAGTACATGTAATATGGTTTATTACAGGTTAGATGATTCGAATATGCGATTAATAATGATGTTGGCATGATTAAATTTTTGGAGCATAGTTTGAATATATAAAATGAGTAATAAAGCATGAATGATTTTATGTGGTTAAGTGGTTCATTTGTTCGATTATAACTTTAATAATTGAGTGGATGACTGATATGCGATTTAAAAGTTTATTGCAAATGAGTTGATATATGTCTTGAACATGAGATAAATTATATAGTTGTGCTGAACTGTGTCTCATATGGTAATACCTTGTAACCGTAATCCGACGACAAATACAGGTTATGGGTGTTACACGAGATATTACCAAACAATCACATCATAACATATACATATCTCATACATTTAAACATTCAAATACACCCATCAATGAAACAAAATTATATTGTCCCTTATAAGGCTCTATGAGACCATAAAACATGCTTGGAAAAGGTTCGAGACTAAGCTGATAACATTTGAAAACTTTAGGAAACTTAAAGAAATTTCTTGAATACAGAGGTCACACGCTCGTGTGAACAAGCTGTGTGCCTCACACGGCCACCAGACATGCCCATGTCCAGGTTGTGTGGAAACAAGGCATACATACTGACTTGCATCACACGGTCGGAGACACGTCCTTGTGCCATGATCGTGTGAAAACTAGAGCGGTTATTGACTTGGATCACACGGCTGACCACACACTCATGTGCCAACCCGTGTGCCTCACGCAGCTAGTAGACATGCCCATGTGCCTAGGATGTACCAAACTTGTAGGGTATACTGACTTAATTTGAAAGGCTACTCCAAGGGACACACGGCCGTGTACCAAGGCCATGTATCACACACGGCCGATCCACACGCCCGTGTGCTCGGTCGTGAGGAGCGAAAATAGGCTTGGTTTAAGCCATATTCCTCACCCTCCTCATGCATACCTAAAACACATCATTTTGTACCATTTCAATATATTGATGGGCAATCAAAACATACCATTTCATATACATTTCAAGCCATTCAAACTCCTAGCCATTTCTAGGAACATTTCAATACCATTTGCTTAACCAAAAGCATACCAAATCATCATGCCATAACCATAAATTTTAACTTATTTCAAACATGCATTTTCTTACTAATTCAAACCAGAAAATCATACCAAAACATACAATATCTCAACCAAATTCACTATCATCATATCACCATAGAATTTAACCATTTAACCATCAAAACAACCACATCAAACATGCCAAAATCACAAGACATATACATACATCACATACAATAAATGAACATATATCATAAGGCAAATTCAATTCCAACAACCACACCATTTACAAGCCAATTCACATGGCCAAATTCACAATTCAAAACATATCAAAATGACAATAGCCTATACATGCCATATACCATATTTACAAAGCATCAAAGGTACCAACTAAGTGGTCAATAGTGTGATGACGTTTCCCAACGATCCCTGAGTCTAAGCTAGCTTCTATTATCTATAAAACAAGGGAAAAACACACCAAGTAAGCTTCAAAATCTTGGTAAGCTCATATGAAATAAATAAATCCAAACACATATCATATTTTATTGAATTAAAACCATCAGTTCATAGCTTATTTCAATCAACTAGCCTTTCAAATACTCATTCAATAAGTTATGTAATTTCATCATCATTTTCTTGATCCAAAGCTAAAATAACTCATACACGTACCTGCACTATCTCATACAAACCTCATATACACTCTTGTCTTCCATTTACCTATTGAACAACTCGGAATATAAGTCTGGTACTCAAAGGTTTCACACGATAAGTACCTATACCATGGTCTAAAACCAAATCAAGGACACTTATCCATAATTCTAATATCATGGCTCGTAGCCAAATCAGCCGATATGCATGGCCTAAAGCCAAATCTGTTTATTTTACGCCCGTAGTGCTATATCATGGCCCAAAGCCAACTCAAGTGTCCCTAATGACATGTCACTAGCATCTTAGATATTTCTAAGGTTCAACTGGGCTTTCGATTGTAGAATCATCGTTGACTCACTTCGAGCTTATCCGTAATCACATAATCATAATGCATGCCATATTAAAGAATATAAATTACATTTATAATAAATTTATAACATATGAACTTACCTCAGGTATTAAAACGGCGAATTGAGTCGATTAGTTGATAACTTTTGTTTATCCCCAATCCTTATTCGAATTCTATTTTTCTTGATCTAAATATATTCAAAATTAACTTATTTTGTCAAATATTTATTCAATTCAATCCACAAACACACATTTGGGCATTTTACACATTTTCCCCTAAACTTTCACATTTTTCATAATTTAGTCCTTTTTACTCAAATTCACAAAGTAATGAAATTCACAATGTACCCGTGCTAGCTAAATTACTATTCTGCCCCTAGCAGCCCATATCTTTCATTTATTTCACATTTCAACCATATAATTTCTTATTTTCACAATTTAATCCATAACATGCAATTTCACTAAAAATCACTCAACAAAATATGATAATCTACCAACAAAAATTAATTCTTCATCTTTAAACATTCAAGAGATCAAATGTTCATCAATGGCACTTTGCAAAATCATCAACAAAGTTGAAAATCAAGGTTCGGGCTAGCTAGTACGAGCTACAACAATTACAAAAACATAAAAATCATCAAAAATCGAATAAAAATGGACTTACAATTGAAGATTAAAGTGACTGAAACTTTCAAGCCCTAAAATAGCTTTCCTCCATGCTTCATTCGTCCAAGAAGATGAATGAAGACAAAAACCTTTTTGTTTTGTTTTAATTAAATTAACTTAAATAACCAAATTACTAAATTAACCTTAATAAAAACATTTAAATTCCACTAACACATGTCCATCCATGTCCATTTGCTAAAACCATGGTCTAATTGCATCATAAAAACTTCCCATTTAATAATTCATAGCAAATTGACACTTTAACAGTTAAAATATAACTTTTGCATTTTATGCGATTTAGTCCTTTTGTCAAATTAAGCACATAACGGTAAAATTAGCTCACAAAATTTTCACACACATATAATCACATGCTGTAAACATAAAAAATAATATTAAAATAATTTTACGATGTCAGATTTGTGGTTTCAAAACTACTATTCTGATTTAGCTAAAACTAGGCTGTTACAGGATTTATTCACTTGTGATACTCATCATGTGACATATTGTAATCATAAATGGATGATAGGTCATGTATGCATGACTCGTCTGCTTTAATGTAAGTAAAAGCCTAAGTTCAAGTACATAAGGAATCGAAAACTAGGGTGTTGAGTATAAGTCTTCTGTAGTATGTATCATCAGTCAAAATAGTAGAATTCATGTCCCAAGACATGAGTTAATGGTATCCTCTCATTGGCTTTACATGATAGATGAAAAGTAAACATGGCGACGAGTCATTTGTCTTTGTGATGAATAACTTAATTACTATTCATTAGTGATTGACTTTTCATGAAAAAATATGTAACACTATAGCGACTCGATTTTTCAATGGTACTGAAAAATTCAGTTTCGAAACTCCATTTCCTTAAATTGAGTCCATAAATATTAAAATATAAATATTCACGTGTTCAATATGATAATATATTAAGGTTTTGTCCGGTATTTTGTTGAACTAAATAGTTTATTAAGGCTTGGGGACTAAATTGTAAAGTTCAATTGCTATAGATTTTTTAATTGAGAAAGGGCTTGAAGACTTGAATGACAATTAACCAAAGGGCCAAAATGGTTAATAAACCATTATAAAACTAAATTTACTGGATGACTATTGTAACGCCCTGATTTTTAGGATTTTTTAGGATTTTTGTGATTTTGGTGAAATCTTGAAATTTTGGTGATTTGGTTGTTAAATTTATGTTTTAAGCGTGTTAATGGTCCTTTAGGAGGCCCAAGCCTAAGATAAAACCTGGTAGAAATATCAATTTTGGATTTAAAGTGAAGGGGACTTGGTTAAGTGGGCTTTTAAGAAAAAGTTAGTAAAATAAGACACAAATAAGCCCTTGGTAAAGTGGCAATGTGGCGCCACTTAGATGCCTAAAATAGTGGCGTGTGGTTCGAGTGCAAGGGCCAAGGTTCTAGTTCTATGGTAAGTAGTATGGTGTTTTTATTTTTGTTGCATGTGTTTGTCATGTGATGGTTTCCAAGTAGAACTCTGCTGAAGAGAGTTTGAGTTGTCCTTGAGATTAGATTAGGTAGATAAGGGGAAGAAATTATAGGAAGTTTGAATGGAAGCATGTGGTGGCCGAACAAGGGACTCTTGAGGAAGCATGTCGTGTTTGGCTTATTGGTTTTGGGATACAATCGGCTAGGGGTTGTCTTAGGTGTTAGCCGAACACTTTTAGGGCTTTGCTAGGGACCTTAATTCGGCATTTGGTGTGTGTATATGTGCCGATTAGGTATAGAGCCTTAGGGTTTTAGTTTTTTTTCTTTCCACTGTGTTAGAAGCCTGAGCCGTAGGCACCATCACTTGTGCCGAATTGTCTATAGCCAAATCTTCTTTTCTCTTCTCCTTCATTCTTTTCTTTCAACTTTTATCTTTTCATTCTCAAAAAGTCGAACCACTTCCTTTTGCTATACCTTCTTCTCAAGTTCACTAACCGACTACACTAAAACTGAAACCTAGTCCCCTACACTCTCATAGTGTTGATTTGTACAAGATAGAACCATCATCTCTCTTTTCTTCAAAGCCAAATCTGTCATACTTTCTCCTTTCGTCTTCTCATCTTCTTCTCCACCTGCTTCACACCACCAATCGTAAAACCACTTCTATTCAACCTTCTTAGCAGAAACTCATAAAAGCCAAAATCCCTAAGGGTATTACTAGTGTGCCGTTTTCTTCTTGATTGAATACCCTTACCTTTTCTTTTTCTTTAAGCCGAAATCTCCCAACATTCATAGCCTTGTTGACATCTCCTTCTTCTCATTTTAAAGCTTCCACCTTTTCTTCTCCTCTGTTTACCAAAACCGGAATCACCCTACTCATAGGGATTTGGGAGCCTAACCCTTAGATCTCTTAGATTCACTCTCTGCTCGTGTTTAGAGGATAGATCTGTGTCAAATCTTAGTTAATTATGGGATTGAACCATTCTGGTTTAGTGATTCTACGGTAATTTATCAAAATCTCTGATTCTATTCTTTATTTCGGGATTTAAGAAAAGCTGAAACCCCTATGTGTATAGGGAGGCTATCGATTTGGGGCTTAAGGGTCTATGGGTCTTAATAGTTAATTTATTTTGTGCTAGCATGATCTAAAGGCTATCGATTAAGGGTTTGGGCAAGTAAAACGACTAGATCTAGATCTAGTCCTTATTTTCGACAAGGTAAGTGTTCTAAGGCATTAAGGGAGGTTAGCCGATTTTGGTAAGCAAGTTTACAATTAGTATCATTGAAATACTGGATCTAATTTAGTGGTAATTGATTGGAGGATACCGAAAGAGATCTCGTTAGCGTTCGTCGCAAATCAGGTGTGTAAACAAACACCCTTTTGTAGTCTAAATCGGCAAAAGTCGAAAAACTGAAATGCCAAAATTCTAGCATTTTGCAGGCTTGCGAGTGTGTGAGCGCTCGCAGGTCAGTTGGAAGTGATAGATCTATAATCGGAACCGGTAAAATTGGTGAGTGCGCGATTTCGTGCACTTCGATAAATTTGGGCCACAATGGGCTAGAATTAGGCCCAATGGGCTTACGGGTCCATATGGGTAAAAGTAAGCAGTAAGTATGTCCTGGTATACTATAGGTTAAATATGTTAAACTAGACTTAGAATTTTGGCTAAACGGGCTTAAAATAGCTAGATGACATTGTAGGGCCCAGTAGCGGTTTTAGGGCCCAATAACTAAAAACTGCTAAAATGGGCAAAGTTAACTACTGAGATGAAAGTTGGACTATTAAGGACTGAGATATGCATAAAACCCTAAAAATTGGTATAATTACTGAAATATCCCTTAAGGGTGAGAAATTACTATATTACCCCTAAGTGCAAAATGACCGTTATACCCCTAGGGCTAAATTTGACTAAAATACATGTTTTACTGCTTCTATTCATGGTATGCCATGACATGATTATCTGCTGCATGGGACTAGGTTTATTGATGGAGGAAGTGTAAGTGGCATTGCCACGATTACTGAAAGAGGCTTTGCCTCGTACTGATTACTGAAAGAGGCTTTGCCTCGTACTATTTACTGAAAGGGGCTTTGCCTCGTATTACTGTTAGTGGCTTGGTCACATTATCTGAGCAGCTATGCTACGACTGTGGAGTGTAGCGGCTAGGTGGGTTGAGTTGTTTCCCCACATGTAGTGTATATGGCTGGTACGGGTGAAGTGTAGTAGTTGGACATAGGATGGGCTTTAGGCATTGCATACATGCTTGATATCTGTTCTCTTACTGAAATGGGCCTATGGGCCGTATTGTTATCTAAAAAGGGCTAGTTTTCAAACTCACCCTCTTTTCTTCCATCCATGCAGGTGAACCCTAGATTGGTAGACTTGGAGCTTGGAGGGATTTAGAATAGCGATATGGACAGCATTATTGGTTTTAATTAAGTTATTAATTATCCGTATCTATTTTTAAATTATTTTTATTCTGATTTTGGTTTGTAATAAGGCCGCTCTAAATAATTTAATTTGGGTTTTTAATTATTTGATTTTACTATACAATAATTGATTTGAATAAGGCTGCGCGAGTTTTCTTAAAATTTAATCAAACATTTTCAAAATCAATCACACGTTTCAAATGATTAATAAAGTTAAATCTTATAATAAGGAATACCCCTAAAAGTTGGTAGTGGATAGGACGTTCACAATTTACCAGGATTTCCTCTTTAAACTTTAATAATGGTTTTTTAAAACTCACTCTAATCATAGTAACTAGGTAACGTGGTTAGTTCGTAGTTGATGTGACTCACTAGACTTGGCCGTAACATCTGGGTCAGGTATGGGTGTTACATTTAATGGTATCAGAGCCCGGTTGCAACAACTCGACTGTGGATGGGGTCCAAAAAGTTTTTACAAAATTTTAAAATCAAGGCCCAAGAAGGGTATTTCTGGAAATTGGTTTCTGGAAAATTTAGAAAATCATTTTTAAACTCATTTTTCCTTAAATATATATTTACTAAAGGTTTTACTTCAAAAGTTTTGCTAAATTGGGCTTTCTGAAATTTGGCATATGACGAAGTGGCACACTGAATCCCCAACACCAAGTCTGTAAGTATTCTTTTCTTATACTGTACTGTATTAAGACATTACTGTGGATAGAACTAAGACCCTATTATGATACCGTAGATAGGGTAGTACTGAAAACTATAAGATTGAGAATGTAGCTAGGCTACGATTCCGCAAAAACAAACTCTGAAACTCTATCTATACATAAGACATTCTGTAATGAACAACTAAAATACTAAACTAATGTCATAAAATTTGTAATTAGATAAGACGTTATGAGTACGAAGGCTGCTCGTGGACGAGGCTGTGGACGTGGCCGAGGTGGTGTTCAAGCTAGGTCTTCATCTTCGGAGCACATACTAGCTGAGGAGGCACGACCGCCACCGGTAGCTAAAAATGGGCCGTATGATCGGGCCACAGGGGATGATGCATTTTCCCAAGTGATGTTAAGGGTTCTAGAGAGGGTTGCTGGAGCTAATGCCAGGTCTGTGAATAGGGGATCCATTTCTAAGCAACTCCGGGCTAACAGAGAGGAGGTCTTCAGGGGCATATCTGGAGTAGCCCCAAATGTGGCTGAGTATTGGCTAGAAGCTACAAAACGAATTATGGACAACCTGGATTGCTCGGTGGAGCAAAAGCTGAAAGAAGCAGTGTCTCTATTGTGAGACAAAGCTTATCAGTGGTGGATCACGGTAAAGGAGGGTACCCCAGCTGAGCGGGTAACCTGGGAACTGTTTAAGATGGCTTTCAAGGTAAAGTACGTCGGAGCAAGCTATGTGAATGCTCGTAGGAAAGAATTTCTGAGTCTAACCCAGGGCAATAAATTCGTAGCATAATATGATGCTGAATTTCTAAGGTTGAGCCGGTATGCAAGTGGTATAGTTGCTGCTGAGTACGAGCGTAGTATTCATTTTGAGGATGGCCTTAAGGATGAGCTAAGGGTGCTATAGCTCCGCAGAGGGAGTGCGATTTTGCTGTATTGGTAGAGAAGGCTAAGATAGCCGAATAGGTGAAGTCTACTGAATGACAGAACCATTATAAGGATCGAACCTGATTTAGGAGGGATGCTAGACCCTCTGGTGCTGCAAACCGAAGTGTCAAGAGAGTGAGATTAGAAGAACCAGTTCGAGCAGGTCCGGTGAATACAGTTAGACCACAAGCTTGTGGGGACTGTGGTAGGGTGCATTTTAGAGAATGCTGGAAGCATACTAGGGCATGTCACCAATGTGGGTCCAAAGAACATAAGATCAAGGATTGTCCTAGGAGGCCAGCTGAGGCTTAAGCCATTGATCAGAGGGTGGCTCAACTAGCGTGACGTAGACTACTACCGCCGAGAGGCCGTGGTCAAGGTAGAGGCGACAATGGAAATGGTCGTGGATGTGGAGCACCTGGCATGGGTGCTGGAAATGCTGAGGCTCACCAACCAGCATTGGTTTATGTTGCTCACCGTTGAGAGGAAGGCGATGCACCTGGCGTCATAACTGGTACGTTTTTTATCTCTAGCATGCCATACACTGCTTTGATTGATGTGGGTTTAACTCATTCGTATGTTGCATGTGACATTTCTGGGTCATTGGGAGTGTACTCTGAGGAAACTGTGAGTGGGGTAACTGTGATAAGTCCATTGGGTCACTTAGTTAGGGTAGATAAACTCTTTAAGGAAGTGCCTCTAGAGACTCAAGGTAATATCTTTACTGGAGACTTGACGTATCTACCATTCTGAGAGTTCGATCTTATATTGGGAATAGACTGGTTGACTAAGCATAAGACGACTCTGGATTGTGCAACTAAGAGGATGGTGTTAAGGACTATCGAGGATGAGGAGGTAATGGAAGGGACTACTTGTCCAATGTTGTTTTGGCCTTGAGGGCTGAGAAGCTGATTCGCAAGGGTTGCGAGGCGTACTTAGCTTTTGTAAGTCAGACTGAGACTGAGAATTTGACTGTGGAGACAGTTAAAACTGTAAAGGAATTTCAAGATGTCTTTCTTGAGGAGCTCCCTGGATTACCTCCGAACCGAAAAGTCAAGTTTAGGATTGACTTGCTGCCTGGAATGGCTCCAGTGTCCATCACACCCTATAAGATGGCACAAAAGGAGTTCTCTACTTTCGTGGAAGAATTTGTATTCCGAATGACTGATTTGAGGCAGTTAATTCTGAAAGAGGCTCATGGTGGACCTTGTGCCATGTATCCTGGAGGGAATAAGCTGTATCGAGACTTGCGAGAGGTGTATTGGTGGCCTGGACTTAAGCAAAAGGTGACTGAATTTGTAGGAAAATGTCTGACGTGCCAGCAATTAAAGGCTAAGCATCAACTACCTTCTGTACTGTTGCAGCCAATGAAAATTCCACTTTGGAAGTGGGAGAGAGTTACCATGGATTTTGGGAGTGGGCTACCTTTGACACCCTTTAAGAAGGATTCTGTATGGGTAATTGTGGATAGGTTAACGAAATCTACCCATTTCATACCTATCCGAACTGATTACTCACTTCAGAAGTTAGCCAAATTGTATGTGTTGGAGATAGTGCGACTGCATGGGGTGCCAGTTTCGATTATTTCTGATCGGGACCCTAGGTTTACATCTCCATTCTAGCAGAAGCTGCATGAGGGGTTAGGTACATGATTGGACTTTAGCACTGCTTTTCACCCTCAGACAGATGGATAGTCGAAAAGGGTTATTCAAGTTCCGGAGGACATGTTAAGAAGTTGTGTTATTGACTTTCCTGGTAGTTGGAAGGACTACTTGCCATTGGCAGAATTTGTGCACAACAACAGTTATCAGGCGAGTATTCAGATGGCTCCATATGAGGCACTTTATGGGCGAAGGTGTCGTATGCCTATGTAACAGCCCACTTTATACCCTAGTCGGAACGAGTGGTTTCGGGACCACTTAACTGAGTCAAAATATTATTTTAAATGCTTTAATATGTTTTACTGTATGATAGATATATGGTGTGAAAGTTTCGTATTGAAATTTTACTGTCTGATCGGTTAATTTGATAAAAAAGATTAAATCGCATAAAGCGATAAATTAGAGTTCTATTTTATAAGTGGCTTATTTGAGCATGGCTTTATAAAAGGAGGTACTTGCATTGCAATTATGCCATTTTTAATTGGAGTGGTTGGTAATGGACCATTATGTCCATGTTTTATAATGTTTTATAATAATTTTACAAAGGGTAAAAGGGTCATTTGATTTATTTTATGTTTTAATTAAAACAAAACATAAAATGTCTTCATTTTCATTACCTTCTTCACCGATTATATGAACAAAAATTAAAGGTTTTACACTTTCAATTATTCGGCCACGTTAAGCTCCAAATTGAGGTTCGTTTTTATTCCATTTTCGATAATTTTTACGTTTTTGTAATCGTTGCTTCGTATATTAACCGACCCATACCTCAATTTTTGATTTTGATTATGTTTTTGAAAAATGCCATTGATGAATCCTTGATATATTGATAGATTTTGATGAATTATTGTATATTATGTGAGAAAATACAAGAATTTTAAAGTAAATTTTGATGAAAATGAGTTTAAGGATTTATTTGCAAAAAGATAGAAATTTTAAGGTTAAATTGTGATTAATTAAAGCATATATGCTTGTATAAGCCGCTTGAATATTCGGCTATGGTAAATTGGGGGATTGATTGTGTAATTTGCCATTTGGTGTTAAAAGGGCTAAATTGCAAAGTGTTGAAAATATAGGGGCTAAATTGCAAATATGTCAAATTATATGTTTTTGGATTGAATTGAATATGTGAGTTAGTAAATAGCTGAATTTTGCATTAATTTAGATAAAGACGATCGAATCCCAGAACTTGATCAGGGAAAACGGAAAATAGACGAGTAGATACGGGATTACGAGGTAAGTTCGTACAATGAAATTTAATGTGTTTATGTTTATAATTGTTGTTAATGGAATAAATGACATATTAGTTGATTGAATAGCCTATTTGGATGTATACATATGAAATTGAAATGAAATTGTTACAAGTGAGAAATGAATACCGAGCCCCGTTAGAACCGTAAAAGTCGATAGGATACAAGTGACATGTCACTAGGGCTACAGGGTGGTTCGAGCTCCTGCATTTGTTGCGGACTCACCACGTGCTCATGAGCTACAGGTTTATCCTTCGGGATCACATGTTTAGTCTTCAGACTCACCGTTAGCCTACGGGCTTACCGTTCATCCTTCGGGATCACATATTCAGCCTTCGGGCATACCGATACAGGCTCGAAAGAGCATACAGGATGCATTGACGGATTACAGGTTATACGTATATACACTGTGTGTGTATCACCCGAGTATCCCTCGATGTTTTTAAAGGTTTAACGGGCAATTACCGATACATGTTACATGAAGATCGAATGATATATGTATTACATGTTATATAAGACATGAGAATTACATGGATTATATGGTATAAATTATATGAAATACATGCACAAGTATTTGAGCAATGATATGATACATGAATGTTGTGGTTGGTACATGAATGAATTTATATGTTACATGAACTAACAAGTGTATACTTGTGAAATAGGCAACTTGAGTATATGAATTGAATTGGCATTGTTGTTGTAATTATCGCATTGATTCGGTAAGGTTTAATTTCTATATTATACGGACTTACTAAGCTTTAGAAGCTTACTCTGTTCATTTCTTTCACTGTCTTATAGATTCGGAAGCTAGCTCGATAATCGGACAAGTCAGAGATCGCCATCACACTATCTATCAAACTTTGGTACTTTTAAACCTTTTGTAAATGAAATGGTCATGGCATGTATAGGCTAGATATTTGGTGAGCATGATATATTTTGGTAAATGATCAAGCTATGAGATGTGGCTTGGGTCATATATGAATATAATCAAGTATTAGAGTTATTCTTTGGCTATATGTGCTTATGGAAAGATATGTGATTTTGATGAGACTATAAGCTTGCATAATTGATATGTATATATGTGTGGATGAGTGCATGAAAATGGTCATTTAGGCCTTTGAGTTGGTGTGCTTGATTTGTGAATGAATTGAGATGATTTTGGGTCCATTTTGTGCTTGAATTGGTATGTTTTAGGTTGGTAGAATGGCATGAAATGTTGTTAGTTAATGGCTAGTAGAAAGGACCCATATTGGGTGGCAAATTTGGTTTAAACCGAGCCTGTAATGTGCCATACAGCCAGGGAACACGGGCGTGTGCTTCGACCGTGTGTCCCCTGCACCTTGATGTTTTGGTCAATTTTGGTACACGGCCTAGACACACGGGTGTGTCTGGTAACTTGTAGCTGTGTGAAATTTGGCAGTATAGTCACACGGTCTGCTCTATTTTGTACACGGGCGTGTGTGGCAGCCGTGTGATATTTGACAATTTCGACCATGGGGTAAGGGCACGGGTGTGCCTAGGCCGTGGGCGACACACGGCCTAACCCCATGGGCATGTTGGACAGCCGTGTGGGATAAGTCAGATTCGAGCACGGGCTAAAAGGTGTGGGCGTGTCTGGAGGAACACGGCCGTGGGTGAAGTACACGGGCAAGGGGCACGGCCGTGTGTCCCTAACTTTGAAAATTTTGTAAATTTTCTCCTATCTTTTAGCATGTTTCCAATTAGACTTCCAATAGTTATATGCATCCTTTTATGATCAATTGAAGCATGCTCTGATGATTGATGATACGTGATGAATCTTGATTAAAAAGTTTAAAATTTTTACTGCTCTGATATATGTTACAAGTCCGGTAATGCCCCTTACCTATTCCAGCGACGGTTACGGGATAGGGGTGTTACATTTGGTTGGTATCAGAGCTACGGTTTAGTCGATTCTAGGACTACCGTAGTGAGTATTAGTCTAGCTATACATGCCATGTACATGAAATGTGATAGTGTGATATCTCCTGACATCCTTTGAAATCTGTTTTATATAGTAATGGATCCGAATCGAGCTTTAGCTGATGATGTTGAAAGTAATGCGCCAGCACCCGCTCAAGGGGCTGTGCCTTCTGAATTGGGCCCTGCTGTGGCCAATAAGGAAGAAATTAAACAAGCTTTCTTCCAAATGATGTCTGGATGGTTTAGTGAGTTTGTGCGAGCAAACCCGACTGCTCCGCAACCTCCACCCCCTCCCGTCCCACAACCTAACCCTGATAATGTACGAGTTGTGGATCTTCTGAGATTGAACAGACCTCCTATTGATAAGATACGGAAGTATGGTGCTGAGGAATTCCGAGCTTCAGCAAGTGATGATACTGAGAGGGCTAAATTTTGGCTTAAGAATACGATCAGAGTTTTTAATGAACTGGCTTGTACTCCTGATGAGTGCCTGAGATGTACTATTTCTTTGCTTCGGGATTCAGCATATCAATGGTGGAATACATTGACCTCGGTTGTACCACGAGAACGAGTCGATTGAGATTTCTTCCAAACAGAATTCAGAAAGAAATACATCAGTCAACGATTCATTGATCAGAAAAGAAAAGAGTTTTTAGACCTGAAACAGGGTCGAATGTCTGTAACTGAATGCGAGAGAGAGTTCGTTCAACTCAGCAAATATGCTCGCGAATGTGTTTCTACCGAAGCAACAATGTGCAAAAGGTTCGAAGATGGGCTAAATGAAGAAATTTGACTATTAGTTGGAATACTTGAGCTGAGAGAGTTTTTAGTTCTCGTTGATCGGGCTTGTAAAGCCAAGCTCTAAAGAAAAGAGAAAAGCTGATTTTGAATTCAGAGAAGCTAGAAAAAGGTTTGCGGGTAAACCGTATCAGTTTGGATCCAAAAGATCAAAGGATTTTCATCCTCGTCCTGCTACTTCTATGGGCACATCTGTCTGAGAGAAAAGTGTTAAGACTTCTCATTCGAGACCTCAGACGACTTCTGTAGCTAGTGCAGGTAGTGTGAGAATTCCCGGATCAGAGTGCAAGTATTGTAATGGGAAACATTTTGGTGAATACCAATTGAAAAGCGGAGCTTTTTTTCGATGTGGATCGTTAGATCACTATTTACGTGATTGTCCTAAAAGATCTGTACCTGATAGAGAACAGTCGACTAAAACCAATAATGTTGCATCGAGAGGTAGACCGTCGCGAAGTGTTGGGAACCAAAGTGGAAATCGCAATGTGGCAAGAGATGCTAATGTGAGATCTGAGATGCGTACTCCTGCGAGAGCTTATGCAATACGTGCACGCGAGGAAGCCTCGTTGCCTGATGTTATTACCGATACTTTTTCTCTCTATAACACTGATATTGTTGCGTTGATAGATCCTGGATCAACTCATTCATATATCTGTATGAAATTAGTGTATGAAAAGAACTTGAGTGTTGAGTCTACGGAATATGTAGTTGAAGTATCGAATCCACTAGGAAACTCTGTGTTAGTTGATAAGATATGTAAGAAATGTCCGTTGATGACTCGGGGATATTGTTTTCCGGCTGATCTGATGCTCCTCCTTTTTGACGAATTCGATGTAATACTGGGCATGGACTGGCTAAATATGCATGAAGCTATTGTGAATTGTCAAAGTAAGAGTATAAAATTGAAATTTCAGAATGGTGAGATTCTTCGAATTGAATCAAATGATTCGAATGAATTACCGATAGTGATTTCTGCCATGAGGGCTTAGAAGTATGTTAGAAGAGGCTATGATGCGTATTTAGCGTATGTGATGAATTCTAGCAAGACAGAATTAAAAATTAAGTCTGTACTAGTTGTTTGTGAGTTTTTCGATGTTTTTCCGGAAGAATTACCGAGTTTACCGCCGATTAGAGAAGTTGAATTCGGTATTGAATTGTTACCGAGCACTACTCCGATATCGATTGCTCCATACAGGATGGCATTGACTGAGCTAAAAGAGATGAAAGCATAGTTACAAGAATTGACGGATAGAGGTTTCGCGAGATCGAGCTTTTCATCTTGGGGTGCTCCCGTATTATTTGTAAAAAAGAAAGATGGAACGATGAGAATGTATCTTGATTACCGACAGTTGAACAAGGTGACAGTGAAGAATAAATACCCTCTTCCGCGAATTGATGATTTATTCGATCAGTTGAAAGGAGCTACTGTATTTTCAAAGATTGATTTGAGATCGGGTTATTACCAGTTGCGAGTTAAAGATTTAGATATACCGAAGACTGCTTTCAGAACATGATACGGACATTATGAGTTTCTGGTCATGCCTTTCGGTTTAACAAATGCTCCGGCAGTGTTTATGGACTTGATGAATCGTATTTTCAGACCGTATTTAGACAAGTTCGTTGTAATATTCATTGACGACATTTTGATTTATTCGCGTGATGAGGTAGAGCATACTGAACATTTGAGAACTGTGTTACAAATTCTGAGAGATAAGTAGTTGTTTGCCAAATTCAGCAAATGTGAATTTTGGCTTCGAGAAGTCAGATTTTTGGGTCACATTGTTTCTGCGGAAGGCATCAGAGTAGATCCGAGTAAAATATCTACTATTATAGACTGGAAACCCCCGAGAAACATATCTGAGATTAGAAGTTTTCTGGGATTAGTGGGATATTATCGAAGATTTGTTAAAGGATTTTCGATGATTGCAGTGCCGTTGACCCGAATGCTACAAAAAGATGTGAAATTCGAGTGGACTGATAAATGTCAGCAGAGTTTCGAAAAGTTGAAAGCCCTGTTAACAGAAGCTCCGGTTTTAGTTCAACCCGAATCAGGGAAAGAATTTGTTATATACAGTGATGCATCTATTATTGGACTGGGCTGTGTATTGATGCAAGACGAAAAAGTCATAGCTTATGCCTCCCGACAGTTAAAGCCGCATGAGAAGAATTACCCGACGCATGATCTTGAGTTAGCTGCTATAGTATTTGCATTAAAGATTTGGCGGCATTACTTATATGGTGAGAAATGTAGAATTTTTACCGATCATAAAAGTCTAAAGTATCTGATGTCACAGAAAGATTTAAATATGCGATAGCGAAGATGGCTCGAACTACTAAAAAACTATGAATTTGTAATTGATTATCATCTAGGGAAAGCTAATGTTGTAGCTGATGCGCTAAGTTGAAAGTCTCTGTTTACTCTGCGAGCTTTGAATGGTCAAATGACGTTATTTGATGATGGATCTGTTTTAGCTGAGCTAAAGGCTAAACCGTTGATTATGCAGCAAATTTTCGAAGCTCAAGGGACTGATCCTGATCTGCAAGCTAAACGACTTCACTGTGAGTCTAATTCTGATTCTGACTTTTATATAAGGAACGATGATTGTTTAATGTTTCGAAATAGAATTTGCATACCGAAAAATAGTGAACTCATTCAGAAAGTTCTACACGAGGCACATGACAGTCGATTTTCAGTTCATCCGGGCAGCACTAAGATGTATAACGATTTGAAACAGCAATACTGGTGGTCAGGAATGAAACGTGACATATCAGAATTCGTATCGAAATGTTTGATCTGTCAGCAAGTTAAAGCTAAACATCAGGTACCGTCAGGTTTATTACAGCCTATTATGATTCCGGAATGGAAATGGGACAGAGTCACTATGGATTTTGTATCTGGACTACCTCTGACTCTGAAGAAGAAAAATGCAATCTGGGTTATCGTTGACAGATTGACGAAATCTGTACATTTTATACCGGTACGTACTGATTATTCTTTGGATAAAATAGCGGAACTATATGTATCTGAAATTGTGCGATTACATGGTATACCATTATCCATTGTGTCTGATAGGGATCCGAGGTTTACCTCGAGGTTCTGGAAAAAGTTTCAAGAGGCTTTGGGAACGAAATTGAGTTTCAGTACAGCATTTCATCCCCAGACTGACGGTCAGTCTGAAAGAGTTATTCAGATTCTGGAAGACATGTTACGGTGTTGTATCCTTGAATTTGAAAGTAATTGGGAGAAATACTTACCTCTGATAGAGTTTGCATACAATAACAGTTTTCAAACGAGTTTAAAGATGGCTCCATATGAAGCTTTATATGGTCGTAAATGTCGAACACCGCTATGCTGGACAGAATTGAGTGAGAGAAAGTTACACGGGGTTGATCTAATCCGAGATACAGAGGAAAAAGTGAAAGTGATACGTGACAGTTTGAAAGCAGCTTCAGACAGACAGAAATCATATGCTGATTTGAAACGGAAAGAAATAGAGTTTCGAGTCGGAGACAGAGTATTTCTGAAAGTATCACCGTGGAAGAAAATTCTTCGTTTTCGCAGAAAAGGGAAGCTAAGTCCTCGTTTTATTGGGCCGTATGAAATTGTGGAACGAATTGGACCTGTAGCTTACCGATTATCGTTACTGCTTGAGCTTGAAAAGATTCACGACATATTTCATGTTTCAATGCTTAGAAGATACCAATCTGATCCGTCTCATATCATTTCTCCCACTGATGTTGAAATACAGTCTGATTTGTTATACAGTGAAGAACCAATTAGAATTCTGGCCCGAGAAATGAAAGAGTTGAGAAATAAGCGTATAGCACTTGTAAAAGTTCTCTAGTGTAAACACGGAATAGAGGAAGCTACATGGGAACTTGAGGAAACTATGTGAAAATAATACCCTAACTTGTTCACTGGTAAGATTTTCGGGGACGAAAATCCCTAAAGGGGGGAGAGTTGTAACAGCCCACTTTATACCCTAGTCAGAACGAGTGGTTTCGGGACCACTTAACTGAGTCAAAATATTATTTTAAATGCTTTAATATGTTTTACTGTATGATAGATATATGGTGTGAAAGTTTCGTATTGAAATTTTACTCTCTGATCGGTTAATTTGATAAAAAGGATTAAATCGCATAAAGCGATAAATTAGAGTTCTATTTTATAAATGGCTTATTTGAGCATGGCTTTATAAAAGGAGGTACTTGCATGGCAATTATGCCATTTTTAATTGGAGTGGTTGGTAATGGACCATTATGTCCATGTTTTATAATGTTTTATAATAATTTTACAAAGGGTAAAAGGGTCATTTGATTTATTATATGTTTTAATTAAAACAGAACATAAAATGTCTTCATTTTCATTACCTTCTTCATCGATTATTTGAAAAAAAATTAAGGGTTTTACACTTTCAAGCATTTGGCCACTTTAAGCTCCAAATTGAGGTTTGTTTTTATTCCGTTTTCGATAATTTTTACGTTTTTGTAATCGTTGCTTCGTATATTAACCGACCCGTACCTCAATTTTTTATTTTGATTATGTTTTTAAAAAATGCCATTGATGAATCCTTGATATATTGATAGATTTTGATGAATTATTGTATATTATGTGAGAAAATACAAGAATTTTAAAGTAAATTTTGATGAAAATGAGTTTAAGGATTTATTTGCAAAAAGATAGAATTTTTGAGGTTAAATTGTGATTAATTAAAAGATATATGCTTGTATAAGTCCCTTGAATATTCGGCTATGGTAAATTGGGGGATTGATTGTGTAATTTGCCATTTGGTGTTAAAAGGGCTAAATTGCAAAGTGTTGAAAATATAGGGGCTAAATTGCAAATATGTCAAATTATATGTTTTTGGATTGAATTGAATATGTGAGTTAGTAAATAGCTGAATTTTGCATTAATTTAGATAAAGACGATCGAAACCCGGAACTTGATCGGGGAAAACGAAAAATAGACGAGTAGATACGGGATTACGATGTAAGTTCGTATAATGAAATTTAATGTGTTTATGTTTATAATTGTTGTTAATGGAATATATGACATATTATTTGATTGAATAGCCTATTTGGATGTATACATATGAAATTGAAATGAAATTGTTACAAGTGAGAAATGAATACCGAGCCCCGTTAGAACCATAGAAGTCGATAGGATACAAGTGACATGTCACTAGGGCTACAGGGTGGTTCGAGCTCCTGCATTTGTTGTGGACTCACCACGTGCTCATGAGCTACAGGTTTATCCTTCGGGATCACATGTTTAGTCTTCGGACTCACCGTTATCCTACGGGCTTACCGTTCATCCTTCGGGATCACATGTTCAGCCTTCGGGCATACCGATACAGGCTCGAAAGAGCATACATGATGCATTGACGGATTACAGGTTATATGTATATACACTGTGTGTGTATCACCCAAGTATCCCTCAATGTTCTTAAAGGTTTAACGGGCAATCACCGATACATGTTACATGAAGATTGAATGATATATGTATTACATGTTATATGAGACATGAGAATTACATGGATTATATGGTATAAGTTATATGAAATACATGTACAAGTATTTGAGCAATGATATGATACATGAATGTTGTGGTTGGTACATGAATGAATTTACATGTTACATGAACTAACAAGTGTATACTTGTGAAATAGGCAACTTGAGTATATGAATTGAATTGGCATTGTTGTTGTAATTATCGCATTGATTCGGTAAGGTTTAATTTCTATATTATACGGACTTACTAAGCTTTAGAAGCTTACTCTGTTCATTTCTTTCACTATCTTATAGATTCGGAAGCTAGCTCGATAATCCGACGAGTCGGAGATCGCCTTCACACTATCTATCAAACTTTGGTACTTTTAAACCTTTTGTAAATGAAATGGTCATGGCATGTATAGGCTAGATATTTGGTGAGCATGATATATTTTGGTAAATGATCAAGCTATGAGATGTGGCTTGGGTCATATATGAATATAATCAAGTATTAGAGTTATTCTTTGGCTATATGTGCTTATGGAAAGATATGTGATTTTGATGAGACTATAAGCTTGCATAATTGATATGTATATATGTGTGGATGAGTGCATGGAAATGGTCATTTAGGCCTTTGAGTTGGTGTGCTTGATTTGCGAATGAATTGAGATGATTTTGGGTCCATTTTGTGCTTGAATTGGTATGTTTTAGGTTGGTAGAATGGCATGAAATGTTGTTAGTTAATGGCTAGTAGAAAGGACCCATATTGGATGGCAAATTTGGCTTAAACTGAGCCTATAACGTGCCACACAGCCAGGGAACACGGGCATGCGCTTCGACCGTGTGTCCCCTGCACCTTGATGTTTTGGTCAGTTTTGGTGCACAGCCTAGACAC
Source organism: Gossypium stocksii (assembly GCA_020496765.1). Lineage (NCBI taxonomy): Eukaryota > Viridiplantae > Streptophyta > Magnoliopsida > Malvales > Malvaceae > Gossypium > Gossypium stocksii. The sequence continues at coordinate 34,696,330 of CM035627.1, forward strand.
ACGGGCGTGTCTGGTAACTTGTAGCGTGTGAAATTTGGCAGTACAGTCACACGGTCTGCTCTGTTTTGTACACGGGCGTGTCTGGCAGCCGTGTGATATTTGACAGTTTCGACCACCGGGTAAGGGCATGGGCGTGCCTAGGCCGTGGGCGACACACGGCCTAACCACATGGGCGTGTTGGACAGCCGTGTGGGATAAGTCAAATTTGACCACGGGCTGAAAGGTTTGGGCGTGTCTGAGGGACACGGCCGTGTGTGAAGAACACGGGCAAGGGGCACGGCCGTGTGTCCCTAACTTTGAAAATTTTGGAAATTTTCTCCTATCTTTTAGCATGTTTCCAATTAGACTTCCAATAGTTATATGCATCCTTTTATGATCAATTGAAGCATGCTCTGATGATTGATGATACGTGATGAATCTTGATTAAAAAGTTTAAAATTTTTACTGCTCTGATATATGTTACAAGTCCGGTAATGCCCCTTACCTATTCCGGCGACAGTTACGGGATAGGGGTGTTACAGCCTATGTGTTGGACAGAGTTGGGAGAACGGCAAGTTCTTGGACTGGAATTAGTGGCAGATATTGAGAGTAAGGTTAAGTTGATCAGGGATCGGTTAAAGGAGGCATCTGATAGGCAAAAATCATATGCTGATCTAAAGTGTAAGGAGATTGAGTTCTCTGTAGGGGATATGATATTTTTGAAGGTCTCGCCTTGGAAAAAGATCTCGAGGTTTGCCAAGAAGGGCAAGTTGAGTTTGCGATTTATTGGGCCTTATCTGGTTCTTAAACGGGTAGGGCCAGTAGCTTATCAACTGAAGTTACCACCGGAGCTGGACCGTATACATGACGTCTTTCATGTGGCCATGCTAAGACGGTAGCGATCGGATCCTTTCCATGTCGTACCAGTGGAGGAGATTGAGGTAAAGATTGATTTGGCCTTTGAAGAGGAGCCTGTGCAAATACTGGACCGTGAGGTCAAAGTGTTGAGAAGGAAGTTAGTTCCGTTGGTAAAAGTGCTTTGGTGTAATCATGGCAGTGAAGAGGCTACTTGGGACCCAGAAGAGGCGATGCGTCACCAATACCCTCAACTATTTGGATCAGATAAATTTCGAGGCCGAAATTTCTTTAAGGGGATAGAGTTGTAACACCCTGATTTTCAGGATTTTTTGAGATTTTTGTGATTTTGGTGAAATCTTGAAATTTTGGTGATTTGGTTGTTAAATTTATGTTTTAAGCGTATTAGTGGGCCTTTAGGAGGCCCAAGCCTAAGATAAAACCCGGCAGAAATATCAATTTTGGATTTAAAGTGAATGGGACTTGGTTAGGTGGGCTTTTAAGAAAAAGTTAGTAAAATAAGACATAAATAAGCCCTTAGTAAAGTGGCAATGTGGCGCCACTTAGATGCCTAAAAAAGTGGCGTGTGGTTGGAGTGCAAGGGCCAAGGTTATAGTTGCATGGTAAGTAGTATGGTGTTTTTATTTTTGCTGCATGTGTTGGTCATGTGATGGTTTCCAAGTAGAACTCTACTGAAGAGAGTTTGAGTTATCCATGAGATTAGATTAGGTAGATAAGGGGGAGAAATTATAGGAAGTTTGAATGGAAGCATGTGGTGGCCAAACAAGGGACTCTTGAGGGAGCATGTCGGTTTTGGTTTATTGGTTTTGGGACACAGTCGGCTAGGGGTTGCCTTGGGTGTTAGCCAAATAGTTTTAGGGCTTTGGTAGGGACCTTAATTCGGCATTTGGTGTGTGTATGTGTACCGATTAGGTATAGAGCCTTAGGGTTTTAGTTTCTTTTGTTTCCCACTGTGTTAGAAGCCGGAGCTGTAGGCACCATCACTTGTGCCGAATTGTCTATAGCCAAATCTTCTTTTCTCTTCTCCTCTCTTCTTTTCTTTCAACTTTTATCTTTTCATTCTCAAAAACCCAAACCACTTCCTTCTGCTATACCTTCTTCTCAAGTTCACCAACCGACTACACTAAAAGCAAAACATAGTCCCCTACACTCTCTAAGTGCCGATTTGTGCAAGACAGAACCATCATCTCTCTTTTCTTTAAAGCTGAATTTGTCATACTTTCTCCTCTCCTCTTCTCATCTTCTTCTCCATCTGCTTCACACCACCAATCGTAAAACCACTTCTATTCAACCTTCTTAGCCGAAAACTCATAAAAGCCGAAATTCTTAAGGGTATTACTAGTGTGCCGTTTTCCTCTTGATTGAATACCTTTACCTTTTATTTTTCTTTAAGCCGAAATCTCCCAACATTCATAGCCTTGTCGACATCTCCTTCTTCTAATTTTAAAGCTTCCACCTTTCCTTTTCCTTTATTTACCAAAAGCCGAAATCACCCTACTCATAGGGATTTGGGAGCCGAACCCTTAGATCTCTTAGATTCACTCTCTGCTCGTGTTTAGAGGATAGATCTGTGTCAAATTTGAGTTCAGTACGGGATTGAATCATTCTGGTTTAGTGATTCTACGGTAAGTTATCGAAATCTCTAATTCTGTTCTTTATTTCAGGATTTAAAAAAAGTCGAAACCCCTATGTGCATAGGGAGGCTGTCGATTTGGGACTGAAGGCTCTATGGGTCTTAAAAATTGATTTATTTTGAGCTAGCGTGATCTAAAGCCTACTGATTAAGGGTTTGGGCAAGTGGAACGACTAGATCTAGATCTAGTCCCTATTTTCGACAAGGTAAGTGTTCTAAGGCATTAAGGGAGGTTAGCCGATTTTGGTAAGCAAGTTTACAATTAGTATCATTGAAATCTTGGATCTAATTTTGTGGTAATCGATTGTAGGATACCGAAGGAGATCTCGTTAGCCTTCGTCACAAATCAAGTGTGTAAACAAACACCCTTCTGTAGTCTAAATTGGCAAAAGCTGAAAAGCTGAAATGCCAAAATTCTGGCATTTCGTGGGTTTGCAAGCGTGCGAGTGCACGCGAGTCGGTTGGAAGCGGTAGATCTATAATCGGAATCGGTAAAATTGCTAAGTGCACAATTTCGTGCACTTCAGTAAATTTGGGCCTCGATTGGCTGGAATTAGGCCCAATGGACTTACGGGCCCATATGGGTAAAAGTAAGCGGTAAGTGTTTTCTGGTATACTGTAGGTTAAATTTCTTAAACTAGAGTTAGTATTTGGGCTAAACGGGATTAAAATAGCTAGATGACACTGTAGGGCCCAATAGCGATTTTAGGGCCCAATAACTAAAAACTGCTAAAATGGGCTAAATTAACTACTAAGATGAAAGTTTGACTATTAAGGACTGAGATATGCATAAAACCCTAAAAACTAGTATAATTACTGAAATACCCCTTAAGGGTGAGAAATTACTATTTTACCCCTAGGTGCAAAATGACCATTATACTGCTAGGGCTAAATTTGACTGAAATGCATGTTTTACTGTTTCTGTTCACGGTATGCCATGACATGATTATCTGTTGCATGGGACTACGTTTAGTGATGGAGGAAGTGTAAGTGGCATTGCCATGATTATTGAAAGAGGATTTGCCTCGTACTGATTACTGAAAGAGGCTTTGCCTCATACTGTTTATTGAAAAGGGCTTTGCCTCGTATTACTGTTAATGGCTTGGCCACATTATCTGAGTAGCTACACTGCGGCTGTGGAGTGTAGCGGCTGGGTGGGTTGATTTGTTTCCCCACATAGAGTGTATATGGCTGGTACGGGTAGAGTGTAGCGGTTGGACATAGGATGGGCTCTGGGCATTGCATACATGCTTGATATCTATTCTGTTACTGAAATGGGCCTATGGGTTGTACTATTATCTAAAAAGGGCTAAGGCCTAGTTGTATTGTTTACTGAATAGGGCTAAGGCCCAGTTAACTAAATATTGAATAAGGGCTTCGGCCCAGTATCTGACACTGGATAGGGCTTAGGCCCAGTGGGCTTGAGCTGATTTGGGCTCTGGATGGGCTTTCTTTACACACTGAGTTTTGAAACTCACCCTCTTTTCTTCCATCCATGCAGGTGAGCCCTAGATTGGTGGACTTGGAACTAGGAGGGATTTAGAGTGGCCACATGGACAGCATTATTGGTTTTAATTAAGTTATTAATTATCATTATTTATTTTTTAAATTATTTTTATTCTGATTTTAGGTTGTAATAAGGCTGCTCTAAATATTTTAATTTGGGTATTTAATTATTTGATTTTACTATACAATAATTGATTTGAATAAGGCTACGCGAGTTTTCTTAAAATTTAATCAAACGTTTTCAAAATTAATCACACGTTTCAAACGAATAATAAAGTTAAATCTTATAATAAGGAATACCCCTGAAAGTTGGTAGTGGATAGGACATTCACAATTTAACCGGGATTTCCTCTTCAATCTTTAATAATGGTTTTGCAAAACTCACCCTAATCATAGTAACTAGGTAACATGGTTAGTTCGTCGTTGATGTGACACATTGGACTTGGCCGTAATGTTTGGGCCGGGTATGGGGTGTTACAATGATGCCATAACCCATTATGATTAAATAATTGTTAAATTAAGTTGATACAACTAAGTTTAAAGTAATTAAACTAGGTTAATTACTATTAGTTATAGTATAAAAGGTAAATTAGTGGACAAGTTCCACCATTTCCTTCACCAACTCATAGTTCAATATTGTTGAAGCCAAAGGAAAACCATTTTGGATGTTTCAACATTTGTCCATTTAACTAACTTAAAGGATAATGAGAACAAGAAATAAATGCAGAAAAATAAGCACTACAACTATAGAGAAAGATAAAAATTAAGAAACCTTAGAAAATGAAGAAGAAACCTAAGAGAAATCTAAAGGAAAACATTCTAAAACTAAGCCTAATGTGTTTTTCCTTTCTCATCAGTAAAACTCAGTTCTTTTAGAAGCAAAATTTGACCAAAAATTGTTGAACAAAATACCCCTAAATGGGCCTTATCTGATTGGTGCTTCAGTTGGAGAAAGACCACCACTGGTGTAATTTTTTGTCCCCTCACGATATTGATGTCGCGATACCTGGTCGCCACTAGACTTGTGAACGTCTATATTGGAAATACTATAGAAAATATATATCTAATTAAATAGCGGTGTCCACAAGTGTACAGGTCAAATTGTAATATAGTTAATAATGTTACAATGAAACAATCTGGAAAGCATTCCTAGGATCATACCCAAGGGAGGCTAAATTAAACTTAAATTAACTCTCTACACTAATAGGGCTAAACAGTACTAATTCAAAATTATCTTACGAAAACTGTAACAGCCCGATTTAGGGCCAAATCAGAACAGTGGTTTCAAGGCCATGAATTCGAAGTACAAAAATTTATTGTGATAATATTTTAAGGTCTATAGTATGATTAAATGCATGTGTGAAAATTTCGTTAAGAAATTTTATCGATAGGATATCCAATTTGACTAGTAGTACTAAATTGGAAAAAAGTGCAAAATATGTGTTCTAGAAGCTTTGGGTGTGTATTTGTTATGATTTTTAAATTTGGAGGTCCTTTTTTAGTAATTAGACCATTATATCTTATGATGGACAAAAATGGACATGGAAGGGTAAAATTTCAAAGTTATGCATTAAGGTCATTTTGGTTATTTGTCAAATAAAGAAAAAATAAAACAAATAAAAGTCTTCATCTTCTTCAAATTCATCTCTTGTGCCAAAATTTAAAGAGAAGACATAGCTAGGGTTTTTCCAAGCTTTCCAAGCTTGATTGTAAGTCCATTCTAGCCCAATTTTTAATGATTTTTACATTTTCGAAATCCTCGTAACCTAATATATCCTTTTCAAGGACTAATTTGAAGTATTAGCAAAGTTTAAAAATTTACCCATGTTAGACTTACATGTATTTTGATGTCTAATGGTAGAATGTGAATGTTAGTTATGTGATAAATGACTTTTGCTAAGTGATTTTCGGTAAAAATGTCAAAAATGACCTATTTGCAAAAGTTGTAAGATGTGTGCAGAGAAATATGAATAAATGAAAAATGTGGGCTGCTATAAGCATGTTTAAGGTTCAGCTAGGCTTGGGTTTTGAGAAAAATGAACACATTTCATTTTACGAGCCTAGGGACTGAAGTGTAAATAAGTAAAATGTTTGGGACAAAAATGTAATTTTGCCATTATATGACTTTTAGACTGAATTGAATAATGTGATAATTAAATAAGCTAAATTTGTTATTATAGATCAAGAGAAACGATGTTCGGACCTAGATCGGAGGGAAAACCAACGTGTTTGACAATTAGGTCTTTATTCTACTATTTTGTATAGAGGTAAGTTTGTATGTAAATAATGCATCATTAACTTACATTTATATGCTTTGTTATTGTATAAATTGTGTAATTGACTCTTCGGATGTATTTCACAAAGTTTTAATAAGTGAGAAATCCCAATTGAACCTTAGGAATAGAATAGGATACGAATGACATGTCCTTAGGGACCTAAGTGTAATTTTGTGATTGTGTGATTCTAGGTGTTGGTCTTGTACGTTCTACCAGTGGCTGCATACTCCAACATCTGTTGCGGACACCTATCAGCTTGTGTGAGAAACACTGGGTAGCTATGTCCCGACCGTCAGTGTAACGCCCTGAATTTGGGCCTAGTAGAATTAGGGCCTTGTGTATAGGAGCCGTTAGGAGGCTGCACATAAGAGTTTATGTGTGCAAGGAAATAACACAAATTACATGTTGGCTTTAATGGCCAAGTGAATTGGGTGTGTTTAAGAGTGTTAGAGAAGCCTAGGTTCGAGTTGTTGCTTTAGCAAAAATTTTAAAGTTTGCTCTTATGTGGATTTGGATGCTAGCACTTATGGCTTATATCTAATTGGGAATGATTTGCGTCACAAGAAGAGCTTGTGGTCTAGTGGAAGTGGCGCTACAAGAGTGGCAAGGAGGTCTGAGTTTCAAGGCATGGGGCATGCTATTAATGGATTTATTTTTGTCACTCTATGTGGCTAGAGTTTGGGGTGCAGTAGACCTCAGTTGGGTGAGAGTTGAATCAGTCTTGGGGGTTTCTTATGGATAATATCTAAGAGAGATAAGGGGATCGTTTGGTGGACGATTTCAAGGAATTGGAAGGTTTCGGAGTTGTAACTAATTGGGGTTGTTGGGGGATGCAAATTCGACTAGGGACTTTTGTTGAGTGCATTCGACAATTAAAGAAGTTGTGAGGATATTCTTTTTTTGGGTAGTGCCAATTGTGATTCCAGATTGATGGGGTATTCGTTTTGGTCTTTTGGTTTCATTTTAGTATTCTGCTTAAAATCTCGAAGTGCCGAAATTGGTTATTTTCTTGCCCTCCTGTATGTGCCGAATGGTCTCTCCTTTTTACCTTTAGTTTTTTTTTTTCTCTAAAAAACCGAATACCATTTCCTTCTCCTTTTTAAATTTCGTACTCCTCTTTTCTTCAATTGTTTTTCTCTTCTATTCATACCTGGGCTGAATATTACTTGTTCTTTCTTTTGCAAACCCTTTTTCGGTTTAGCCTTGCTTGTTGGTAGATTACTCCTATTCTCTCTCTCAAAACCTTTGTTCTTATTGTGTTGGCCGAATCTGTTAAGGCCTGAACACCTTCTTCTTTTCTTTCCTAATCATTTCTTATGTGGTTCTGCTGAAATCTCTTCGATTTATTAGGGCTCGAGTTCCTTAACCAAGGGGTAAACCGATTACTTTTCCCTTGCAAGGGATCTTTTGAATTATGGTAAGTGCTCTAAGCGTAGTATATATATCTAATCATGTAGGTTTGTAGATTCTTATGAATCGGTTAACAGTTATTGTGAAGGTTATAGCATGGGAAAGAATACGTGATTTTGGGGCTTGAGGAGGTTACGATTATTGATTTGTAAGTAGCGTTAATTTGATTAATGCATTTATAATATTATGGCGATGGATCAACGAGGGTTTGAGACTAAAGATGGGGTTGATGTTCTCATAGGAGTTCGATCTTGGAAGCGTTTCAACTACAAATCCATAACAGGTGTGTAACCGGGTACTATGTTTGCTGATCGGCTGTAAAGCCGAAGGGGTGTGTATTTAACCCCTTTTAATTGTTAATCGGTTAAAAAGCCGAAGGGGTGTGTATTCACCCTGTTCTAATTACTAATCGACTAAAAAGCAGAAAGTATGTATTTCACTAAATAGGTTGTAGATCGGCAAAAGCCAAAAAGCCAAAAGATTGGGCTTTGAGGCCACATGGGCATGCGAAGGTGCATGTGTTTCATTGAGCCCACGAATTATGAATGTACGACGATTAGGTCTGTTTTGGGCCTCGATGGGCCACCATGGGCCATGTGGGCCCAATGGGCTCGTGGGACCCACACGGATAGAGGTTTACGTTTTATGGCAAATATTGGATTAGACTGCGTAGTTGTTTGATCGTAGTTAATCCGGGGCCAGATGGGCCTCACGAGCGTGTGGGCCAACCTAGGCCGACAGTAGGCCTCGGGCCCATTTATACTATTATGACCATTATGTTACAGAAGTCATTCGAGGCAACTATAGACCTCCTAAGAGGTTGGTAAATAACTGAAATACCCCTGATAAGTAAGATGACCAAAATACACTTGACGGGTAAAATGACAATGTTGCCCCTCGTGGGTAAAAGACAGATTTGTGCAATGTTTTGACTGATTTGACTGTGATTGTATGACTATAATTTGAATGACTTGACTATGATTGTATGACCGAGTATGGGCATCACATTCTGCATACATGACATGTTGCATGGGTTGGGTTATTGGTATAGAGGAAGATCTGATTTGATAGGGTCGCACGGGTCATGCAAGACGACTTGGACCCACCGAAGGCTTTGAGCCATATATTCATTCTGATCTGGTATGGTCGCACGGGTTGCCCGAGACGACTGTGGACCTACTGATGGCTTTAAGGCACATAATACGATTATGGCTTTGTGCCAACCTAATTAAGGCTTTATGCCAATTGATGGCTTTATGCCGAATATATTACTGTGATTGATAGGCTTTGTGCCGCTTATGCTATAGTGATTGATGGCTTTGTGCTACGCATATTATCAACAGCTTCATGCTGTCCACTCAATTGATGGCTTTGTGCCACGCATATTATTATGGCTCTGTGCCATCCTGTTATGGTTATAAACCATTATATTTATGGCTTTTGACCATTCTGATTCATGCAATGTTGCTACGATTTTGGTTAGTGCCACAACTAGTGCTAACATTTGGAGTGAGGGATCAGTGTGTTGGTTTTATCCCCACAGTAAGTGCAGGGCTGGACGGAGGCAAGTGCAGGGCTGGATGGGTTTAGCGCATAACATGCATCATACTCCATTCATTATGTTTTGTTCTAATATGGGCTAGGCCGTTTGATTCTGTTATGGATTGTGGCCCAAATGATAATGTATTGGGCTTAGGCCCACATGTGTTTTGTTTCTGAACCTGTAATGGGCTAAGACCCATCTGTTATTGTCAGTTATATTGGGCTTAGGACCAATTTGTTATTGCATTTATGTATGACTGACTATTTTTTAGTAGGGGACTACACACTGGCTTTTCGTAAACTCACCCTGTTTATTAACCTTTTCAGGTAATCCCCAGCGTTAGGAGGATCGATGCTGCGAGGAACTCGGAGATGGCCATACAAATGCTTTTACTTCTATTTATGTTTAGTTACTTTTAAGCACTTTGATTTTTTATTTGGGTTGTAATAAGGCCTCCATTAATTTCCAAACTATTTAAATTTGCTTTTATGGTTTGCTTTGACTTGTATCTGTTAGAAGTAGAACACGGTTTTCTGAAAATGATAACTATTTTCAAAATACCACGATTCTGCAAAAACTTGCAAAAGCTTTTGCAACTTTGATTTTCAAAGATAACAATGTTTTTATTAAGGGATTAACTATTCAATGAACCGCGTTTGAAAATAACTAACGAAAACTTGGGTTTTTACAAGTTTCAAATGACAAGATCTTTTAAATAATAAGAAGGGTTTTCAATGCAAACATGGTTTTCGAAAAACACTTCAATGTGACACACAAGATTTGGCCCTAACGTCTAGGCCGGGTTTAGGGTGTTACAGTCAGCTTGTGTGAGAAGACCTGTGAATAGCTTGAGAGCAAGCCTCTATGTAAAATGAGATATGTAGTAGCTTTGGCTACATATGTGGCACTTATGTGCAAGATTTTGAGCATCTGTTAATATTCTGAGTGTTCAACAAGAATGGAAAAGACGTGAAAATATATGTTTGTATGATGATATGAAACATGTGTGAACGTGAAACTTGCAAATATGAACTTTATAAGTGATGATCGTATGGTAAGATTACAATTGAGTAAGTTAATCTATGTGATTTAAATGATAAATGTATTATCACACATTGTATGAATTTACATGGTGATATGTGGTTAAGATGTTTATTATTTGCATATAAACTTATGAAGCTATGTGGCTTACTCTCTTTTTATTTCCCTTGTTTTATAGTGTCACCAAGCTAGCTTAGATCGGAGATCATCAGAGTTTCGTATCACACTATCAAAACATTATTTTGGGTATTGATTATTTTAGTATTTTGAGAGCATGGCATGTATAAGGACTTGGTTATTTTGTATATGTGTCATAGTTGATTGGGCCAATGGTATTGGCTTATATTGGTTAAGTGGTCATTTTGTATATGACCATTGGAAATTGGCTAATGTTGATTATGCGTTTAATCATATGATGATGCATTTCATATATGTGGTAAGTTGCATGATTTAGGCTGATAAGTTGTGATGTTTGAGTATTATAGATATGGCATTAGAATGATGTGTCAATGTCTTGGTTGTAGACATTTAGTTACTTAATTATGCTATGTTTTGTACCTATGATTTGGTATTTGTGTGTATGTGTAACAGGGTGGCAAATGGCTTGGTAAAAAGCCTTTATTTTTTCCACATAGATAGACATAGGGGCGTGTGTCTAAGCCGTATGTGGCACACGTTCTACCCCATGGACATCTGTTTAGGCTGTTTGTCCCCTATACCTTAATTTTGAGACCCAGAATGCTCAGAATCAAGCACACGGGCAGAGACACGGACGTGTGCCCTGGCCATGTGAAGTCTGCACCTATTTTTGTGAAATTAATTTTCCACATACCTTAGTGACACGGGCGTGTGCCTTGGCCATTGAATTGAATTTGGTCATGTGTTATAGGTCAGAAAGTTACACGGGGTAAGGACCCAGTCCTGTGTGAGCACACGGCCTGCCCACACGGGCGTATCCTTTAACCACACAGGCATGTGACCCCTGTATAGTGAAAATTTTTCTAAGTTCTATAAAATTTTCTAACGTTTTCAATTTAGTCCCAAACTGCTCCTAATGTATGTTTTGGGCCTCGTAGGCTCGTTTTAGGGATGTTATGATTGAATGTGAATGGTTTTAATTTGGCTGCAAAATTTATGTCTCGAAATTGTTGTAACACCCCTAGATCCGATCCCATTGCAGGAGGGTCAAGAGGCATCACCCGAGTATTTCCTTGAATAGCCGCATGACAATAAAAGAAGATCTTTTACTGGACCTATCGCTATAATTGAAAAAAAATAATTTCACAAAAGCTCATCAACTGAACAACAACAAAACCTACTTATCGCACTCAAAAGCAATGTACGAAATGTACTCATCCCTAGTCACGTTCATCACTTATACTTCATATATTTTCATATTAAAAGTATGAGATACTTCAAACAAGTTACCCAACATGCATTCACATCCATTCATGTATAACAAAATCAATTTATTACCATGACTATCACAGTGAAAATCTTAAGAGGGCCATTTTCGCATGGCCTAAATAAGTTACAAAATACAAAAGATGTTTGTTTGGACCCACAGGTCAGCCTATACATGCCATTTCTAAATTTATTTACCCGCACCAAAAGATGAGTGATAGTGTAGATGACTTCACGTATGGAACTCCCGAGACCGTAGCTTCTGATCAAGATCTACAAAATCGAAGACAAGAACAACAGAGTAAGCAATTACTTGCCTAGTAAGTACTTAAGTAATTTAAATCAAAATAAATGAAGGGCATAACATATACGACTCATGATTAAACCTTCCTTGGCCGAATGTGCTCATACTCATACATTGATTCACTTACACGTTTACCACCAAAAGGTAACTCGAATGCGTTTCAGGAGTTATTCACTCAAAATCGTATAATTCAAATTTCTTCTTTCATAATCAATCGAGTATAAAATTTCACCCCTCGACATCAAATTCCTTATATATATGTAATAACGATATCAATTAATAATTTACAAATTCCTACTGGCTCAATTGAACAGATTCAAAGACTCGCTAAATCATTACAAGTATAGAATACATACCTGTCTTCCTTACCTAAAGTAGTGGATTTGTTTTGTCAGGGCATACTATTTATATATATTTGTTCGTACGAGAGCTTATACAATTTAACCATATCTAATTTCCACCACGAATGGACTTCAAGACTCAATCTGAATCTCATCGCTGGCTTTAAGCCCTTCGAGACTAATTTTGGTCTAAACTCTGGCTCGGAAGCCCTTCGAGACTAAGCTCGGTTTTTACTTCGGCTCGGAAGCCCTTCGAGACTAAGCTCGGCTTTTACTTCGGCTCGGAAGCCCTTCGAGACTAAACTCGGCTTTTACTTCGGCTCGGAAGCCCTTCGAGACTAAGCTCGGTTTTTACTTCGGCTTGGAAGCCCTTCGAGACTAAGCTCGGCTTTTACTTCGGAATTATACTTACACATATCGGTATACATATCACATCATCTTTCAATAACATATTCAGGTATAGAGACACAAATTTCAGCCTACTTCCAAACATATTTCGCACAGCTTATATGATTGTAAGCAAGGAATACAAATTCATATCCAAATACATTAAAATTTCACTTTGGTATTCATTAGCTCACATTTACTCATACTCCCATTTCTAAAATTTTGCATTCGGACATTTCATATGGCATTTTAATTCGTGTATTAAGCATATTCAAATACTATAATTTCACTTTATCATATTTAAAGATTTACTATCCCAAAACTTACCTCGTATTTTTTTCCGAGAAACTTCGAATTGACTATTCCGTGACCTTGGCCTTTCCTTTGTCCGAAGCTGCCCCTCTAGGCTCTTGAACTTAAATAAACAATGCAATCATATTAATTTTATTCGTACCTCACTAATGATAATTACACTTTCATTAAAATCAAGACATACAATAAAATTTCCTAATCACACTTCATTCGACCTAGCATAATTGCATTACAATTAAACTATGGCTAGATAGGTACACACCCAAAGGTTAATGTCATTCGGCATTCAATCATACATAAATTTTAAAGATCCATCTTTAACCGGTCCTAAATTCACAATCACCAACCACACGCCGGATGCATCTCACGAAATCAACATATATATGTATTCACACAAATGCCTTATTTAATTACAAGTATTCGTACCTATTTAAGGTACCACTTCCCTAAATAGATTTCCAAATTCGATAACATACTTCATAGTACAAGTAAACATATTTATTTTAAAACCGATTAATCAACTTCTCAACCACTCAAAATTTCATTCGGCCATTCTCAAAACTTACCACCAATTGCTAATTACAACTCAAATACATAACATGCATATATAATTAAAAAAAATACATTAAAGCCGAAAGCTATGGACTCACTATCTCAAAATTCATTCGGCTACTAAGGGTGCCCACACGAAACAAAATACTAGCATATATATCCATCTTCAATTAGCTCTACTTATTAAATAAACAACAATTATAGCATTAAAAACATCTAAATACCTATACGGTTGTTTAATCCCCAAGGCCGAATGCTTTCTTTGATTTAAGTACCATCTAAAGCAAGATTAGTAGAACCTAAACAATGCTTTCATGAATTCTTAAAATTTTGAAACTAGAAACACTTCTTAAGACTCCATATTGTCATACATGAAATTAGAACATCAAATTTAGCCAAAATCCCTTTTTTTTTTCTTTGACCGAATGGGATTTATACCCCCAAATCAAAATTTTATGCAAGGGCTAATCCATAAGCTTACCATTTCACTTGAATTCATAAGTTTCCAACAAATTAACAAGATTTCTTACCTTGGATTTTAGCCAAGAATGACCGAATGGAAGCTTCAAACTTTCCCCCTTTCTACCCTCTTCAATTCACGGCAAAAAGAACAACCTTTCCTTCAAATTTCTTTTCTTTCTTTTGTTAATTTTCCTTATGACATCATCATCCCACTAACTTAAATTATAACTCATAAAAATAATGCCACAACCAATGAAATCTAATGCATGGCCGGCCACTTTCTTCTAGGGGAATATTAACATGCAAATCCATTAGTTTTTAGCTTATCTCATTTTAGTCATTCCAAAATTGTCTAGCTAAGTTTTTAAGTTTTTCAACTAAACCTTTTTCAATCAAATCATACTGACTTTGCTAAATTTAATTCCACAATTTCCACACATGCAATTAACACATAATTTAAGCATTGAAAATTTATTATAACTATTTTAAAGGCTCGGTTTAGCGATCACGAAACCGCTTCCCGATCTAGGTCGAACTAGGGCTGTCACAACTCCCTCCCCCTTAAAGGATTTTTGTCCCCGAAAATCTTACCCGAAAATAGATTTGGATATCGTTCTTTTATAGTATTCTCGGGTTCCCAAGTTGCTTCCTCGATCCCATGCTTGAGCCATAATACTTTCACTAACGGAACCCTTTTATTTCGTAATTCTTTAATTTCCCGAGCTAAAATACGGATAGGTTCTTCCTCATAACTCAAATTAGGTTGAATTCCAACCTCGGACGGATTTAATATATGTGAAGGATCGGATTTATAGCGTCGAAGCATCGATACATGGAATACATTGTGAATCCTTTCAAGTCCAGGGGGCAAAATCAGTCTGTAAGCAACTGGTCCAATCCGTTCCGAAATTTCATACGGCCCAATGAATCTCGGACTCAACTTGCCTTTGCGGCCAAAGCGAAGTGTCTTTTTCCATGGTGAAACTTTTAGAAACACCTTATCACCAACTTGGTACTCAATATCTTTACGCTTCAAGTCCGCGTATGATTTCTGACGATCGGATGCTGTTTTCAAACTGTCACATATTATCCTCACTTTCTGCTCTGCTTCTTTAACTAAATCAACCCCAAGAATCTTATTCTCACTCAGCTCGGTCCAGAACAGAGGAGTACGGCATTTACGGCCGTAAAGAGCTTCGTAAGGTGCCATCCGAATACTTGTCTGAAAACTGTTATTATACGCGAATTCAACGAAGGGTAAATATCTTTCCCAAGAACCGCTAAACTCGAGGATGCAACATCTTAACATGTCCTCAAGCAGCTAAATAACCCATTCAGATTGGCCATCCGTCTGGGGATGAAAAGCAGTGCTGAAATGAAGTTTAGTACCCAAAGCTTCATGCAGCTTCTTCCAAAATCTAGAAGTAAACCGGGGGTCTCGATCGGAAACAATAGAAGTCGGTACCCCATGCAATTGTATAATTTGAGAAACGTATAATTCCGCTAACTTATCAAGCGAAAAGTCAGTGCGAACCGGGATGAAATGGGCTATTTTCGTTAATCGATCCACAATAACCCAAATGGAGTCCTTTTTGCTCGGCGTTAACGGTAAACCCGACACAAAATCCATTGTAACCCGATCCCATTTCCACTCGGGTATCAAAATCGGCTGAAGTAATCCCGAGGGCACCTGATGTTCCGCTTTTACTTGCTGACACACTAAGCATTTAGATACAAAATCAGAGATATCTCGCTTCATGCCATGCCACCAATACTGTTGCTTCAAATCATTATACATTTTCGTACTGCCCGGATGAACTGACAGTTGACTACAATGGGCTTCATTCAAAATCATCGAAACTAGCTCAGACTTTTTCGGAACACACAATCGACCTTTAAATCTCAAACAATCACTTTCGTCAACTCTAAATGCTGAATCTGCATTTGACTCACATTGAACTCGCTTGGCAACCAAGTCGCCGTCGGTTTTCTGAGCCTCACTAATCTGTTGGAGTAGCATAGGTCTTGCTACCAATTCGGCAATCAACACATCATCCCCTGACATCGTCATCTTCACGTTCATAGCTCGTAAGGAAAACAAAGATTTTCAGCTAAGAGCGTCAGCAACCACGTTAGCTTTCCCCGGGTGATAATCAATAACAAGCTCATAGTCTTTTAGCAATTCAAGCCACCGTCTTTGTCTCAAGTTCAAATCCTTTTGAGACATCAGATACTTGAGACTTTTGTGATCAGAGAAGATGTGACATTTTTCACCAAACAGATAGTGTCGCCAAATTTTTAAAGCGAAAACAATAGCAGCTAATTCAAGATCATGAGTCGGATAATTCTGCTCGTGAGGCTTTAACTGCCTCGAAGCATACGCAATAACCCGGCCTTCTTGCATCAAGACACAGCCTAGACCGTTCAGTGACGCATCACTATAAACTACAAACTCTTTACCGGTTTCTGGCTGAACCAACACTGGAGCTTCCGTTAAAAGGGTTTTCAATTGGTCGAAGCTTTTCTGACATTTTTCCGACCATTCGAACTTGACCTCTTTTTGCAGCAATCTTGTCAGTGGAGTTGCAATCATTGAAAAGCCTTTGACAAAACGTCGGTAATAACCGGCAAGTCCCAAAAAGCTTCGAACTTCGGTAATGTTTTTAGGAGGTTTCCAATCGAGAATAGCTGAGATTTTGTTCGGATCGACTCGAATACCCGAAGCAGATACTATATGGCCCAAGAAGCCAACTTCATGCAACCAAAATTTGCACTTACTGAACTTCGCATACAATTGGTTATCCCGCAAAGTCTGAAGTACCAGCCTCAAATGTTCGGTATGCTCTGACTCATCACGAGAATAGATCAAAATATCATCGATGAACACTACTACAAAACGGTCCAAAAACGGCCTAAACACTCGATTCATCAGGTCCATGAATACGGCGGGGGCATTGGTGAGTCCAAACGGCATTACTAAGAACTCATAGTGACCATATCTCGTTCTAAATGCCGTCTTTGGTACGTCGGATTCTCTGATTCTTAACTGATAATAGCCGGATCGCAAGTCAATCTTCGAAAACACTGAGGCTCCTCTCAACTGATCGAACAAGTCGTCAATTCGGGGCAATGGATACTTATTCTTTATCGTGGCTTTATTCAACTGTCGATAGTCGATACACATTCTCATAGTTCCATCTTTCTTTTTCACGAACAAAACCGGTGCACCCCAAGGCGAAAAACTAGGTCGCGCGAAACCCCTATCCGTCAACTCTTGCAGCTGAGATTTTAATTCCTTTAACTCTGTAAGTGCCATCCGATACGGGGCAATCGAAATCGGTGTCGTACCTGGAATCAGTTCTATACCGAACTCGACCTCTCTTACCGGTGGCAATTCTGGTAATTCTTCGGGAAAGACATCTGAAAACTCGCAAACTACGGGCACCGTTCCAAGTTCTCGATGGGTAACTTTGTTATCTAGCACATAGGCCAAATACGCTTCATAACCCTTCCTCACATATTTCTGAGCTAACATGGTTGAAATTATTGCCGGTGGTCCACTTAGATCAAGGGACTCAATTCGGATTATTTCATTATTCGAACATCGCAAATCGATGGTTTTCCGCTTACAATTTACTATCGCGTCATGAACGGTCAACCAGTCCATTCCAAGAATAATGTCAAATTCGTTGAACGGAAGAAGCATCAAGTCAGCCGGAAAACAAAAATCCCGTACCATTAACGGACATTTCTTGCATACTTTATCAACCAAAACACAACGGCCCAAAGGGTTCGACACTTGAATTACAAATTCAGTAGACTCAACAGGAAGAGTCTTACTGGAGGCTAAAATTTCACACACATATGAATGGGTCGAACCAGGATCAATTAGGGCAATAACATCAGTATTAAAGAGGGTGAAAGTACCAGTGATAATATCCGGAAAAGAAGCTTCCTCACGGGCACGAATAGCATATGCTCTGGCTGGTGCTCGAGCCTTGGATTTAGCTGTATTATCTCTAGTCCCTCTCTGACTGCCGCTAATATTTCCGCCCCGTCGCGGTGGTCTACCCCGCGAAGCTGTGCCACTAGGTCTCTGAGTCGAATCGGAAATGCGTTCATCATTTCTTGGGCAATCTTTAATAAAATGGTCGGCGGATCCGCATCTGAAACAAGAGCGGTCACGATGCCTACAGCTCCCCGTGTGCCATTTACCACAATAATCACAATCCAATCTACCCCGATGTTCATTTCCAACACTGGCGATAGAAGTAGTTTTCGAACTCACGGGAGGTCGATGGTGTTCTCGTCTAGAGAAACCCAATGTATTATTTTTAGATCGGCTGGAGTCATCTCTAGTCTTTTTGGACGATTGCTGAACAGATTTTCCCGCAGGTCTCTTACGGAACTCTTTATTTCCCTCTTCGGCCTTTCCTTTTTCATTACTAAGTTCTTCAGCTTTACAAGCTCGTTCGACTAGCACAACAAACTCTTTAATTTCCAGAATTCCCACTAACAGCCTGTTATCTTCGTTTAGTCCGTCCTCAAAATGCTTACACATGATGGCCTCGGAGGATACACACTCGCGGGCATAGCGACTGAGGCGCACGAACTCTCTCTCATAATCGGCCACTGACATCTGACCTTGCTTAAGTTCAAGGAATTCCTTCCGTTTTTGATCGATGAATCTCTGACTGATGTACTTCTTACGAAACTCATTTTGGAAGAATTCCCAATTGACCCACTCCTTCGGAACAACAGAAACCAGAGTATTCCACCAGTAGTAGGCAGCGTCACGTAACAGAGATACCGCACATTTAAGACACTCCTCGGGTGTGCAAGTCAGTTCATCGAACACTCGGATGGTATTGTCGAGCCAAAACTCGGCTCGTTCGGCATCGTCACTAGGGTTCGCCCGGAACTCTTCGGCCCCATATTTTCTAATTTTGTCAACAGGGGGCCTACTTGATCTCACTGGATCGGTCACAAGAGGAGTTGTAAAAGTCGAAAATGGAGTATTCGGGGGCGGAGGTTGCGGAACACCCGGATTTGATCTGGCGAATTGAGCGAACCAGTCACTCATCATCGCATAAAAAGCTGGTCTAATATCATCATTTCGATGACCCATATTTGGCTGAGAGTCAGGTGGTGCTGTCCCTTGCGCGGGAGCAGGAGCTACACTCTCAACATCGTCCGCTACGGTTCGATCAGGTTCGGGATCCATTCTATACCAAAAATTGCATTTCAATTATCAGAAGTCATCCCACTATCAAAATGATACTAAATGGCATGTATGGCTAGACTCAAACCTACTACGGTAGTCCGAGAATCGACTAAACCGTAGCTCTGATACCAATAAAATGTAACACCCCTAGATCCGATCCCATCGCAGGAGGGTCAAGAGGCATCACCCGAGTATTTCCTTGAATAGCCGCATGACAATAAAAGAAGATCTTTTACTGGACCTATTGCTATAATTGAAAAAAAAATAATTTCACAAAAGCTCATCAACTGAACAACAACAAAACCTACTTATCGCACTCAAAAGCAATGTACGAAATGTACTCATCCCTAGTCACGTTCATCACTTATACTTCATATATTTTCATATTAAAAGTATGAGATACTTCAAACAAGTTACCCAACATGCATTCACATCCATTCATGTATAACAAAATCAATTTATTACCATGACTATCACAGTGAAAATCTTAAGAGGGCCATTTTCGCATGGCCTAAATAAGTTACAAAATACAAAAGATGTTTGTTTGGACCCACAGGTCAGCCTATACATGCCATTTCTAAATTTATTTACCCGCACCAAAAGATGAGTGATAGTGTAGATGACTTCACGTATGGAACTCCCGAGACCGTAGCTTCTGATCAAGATCTACAAAATCGAAGACAAGAACAACAGAGTAAGCAATTACTTGCCTAGTAAGTACTTAAGTAATTTAAATCAAAATAAATGAAGGGCATAACATATACGACTCATGATTAAACCTTCCTTGGCCGAATGTGCTCATACTCATACATTGATTCACTTACACGTTTACCACCAAAAGGTAACTCGAATGCGTTTCAGGAGTTATTCACTCAAAATCGTATAATTCAAATTTCTTCTTTCATAATCAATCGAGTATAAAATTTCACCCCTCGACATCAAATTCCTTATATATATGTAATAACGATATCAATTAATAATTTACAAATTCCTACTGGCTCAATTGAACAGATTCAAAGACTCGCTAAATCATTACAAGTATAGAATACATACCTGCCTTCCTTACCTAAAGTAGTGGATTTGTTTTGTCAGGGCATACTATTTATATATATTTGTTCGTACGAGAGCTTATACAATTTAACCATATCTAATTTCCACCACGAATGGACTTCAAGACTCAATCTGAATCTCATCGCTGGCTTTAAGCCCTTCGAGACTAATTTTGGTCTAAACTCTGGCTCGGAAGCCCTTCGAGACTAAGCTCGGCTTTTTACTTCGGCTCGGAAGCCCTTCGAGACTAAACTCGGCTTTTACTTCGGCTCGGAAGCCCTTCGAGACTAAGCTCGGTTTTTACTTCGGCTCGGAAGCCCTTCGAGACTAAGCTCGGCTTTTACTTCGGCTCGGAAGCCCTTCGAGACTAAACTCGGCTTTTACTTCGGCTCGGAAGCCCTTCGAGACTAAGCTCGGTTTTTACTTCGGCTCGGAAGCCCTTCGAGACTAAGCTCGGCTTTTACTTCGGCTCGGAAGCCCTTCGAGACTAAGCTCGGCTTTAAGCCCTTCGAGACTAATTTTGGTCTAAACTCTGGCTCGGAAGCCCTTCGAGACTAAGCTCCGCTTTTTACTTCGGCTCGGAAGCCCTTCGAGACTAAACTCGGCTTTTACTTCGGCTCGGAAGCCCTTCGAGACTAAGCTCGGTTTTTACTTCGGCTCGGAAGCCCTTCGAGACTAAGCTCGGCTTTTACTTCGGCTCGGAAGCCCTTCGAGACTAAACTCGGCTTTTACTTCGGCTCGGAAGCCCTTCGAGACTAAGCTCGATTTTTACTTCGGCTCGGAAGCCCTTCGAGACTAAGCTCGGCTTTTACTTCGGAATTATACTTACACATATCGGTATACATATCACATCATCTTTCAATAACATATTCAGGTATAGAGACACAAATTTCAGCCTACTTCCAAACATATTTCGCACAGCTTATATGATTGTAAGCAAGGAATACAAATTCATATCCAAATACATTAAAATTTCACTTTGGTATTCATTAGCTCACATTTACTCATACTCCCATTTCTAAAATTTTGCATTCGGACATTTCATATGGCATTTTAATTCGTGTATTAAGCATATTCAAATACTATAATTTCACTTTATCATATTTAAAGATTTACTATCCCAAAACTTACCTCGTATTTTTTTTCGAGAAACTTCGAATTGACTATTTCGTGACCTTGGCCTTTCCTTTGTCCGAAGCTGCCCCTCTAGGCTCTTGAACTTAAATAAACAATGCAATCATATTAATTTTATTCGTACCTCACTAATGATAATTACACTTTCATTAAAATCAAGACATACAATAAAATTTCCTAATCACACTTCATTCGACCTAGCATAATTGCATTACAATTAAACTATGGCTAGATAGGTACACACCCAAAGGTTAATGTCATTCGGCATTCAATCATACATAAATTTTAAAGATCCATCTTTAACCGGTCCTAAATTCACAATCACCAACCACACGCCGGATGCATCTCACGAAATCAACATATATATGTATTCACACAAATGCCTTATTTAATTACAAGTATTCGTACCTATTTAAGGTACCACTTCCCTAAATAGATTTCCAAATTCGATAACATACTTCATAGTACAAGTAAACATATTTATTTTAAAACCGATTAATCAACTTCTCAACCACTCAAAATTTCATTCGGCCATTCTCAAAACTTACCACCAATTGCTAATTACAACTCAAATACATAACATGCATATATAATTAAAAAAATACATTAAAGCCGAAAGCTATGGACTCACTATCTCAAAATTCATTCGGCTACTAAGGGTGCCCACACGAAACAAAATACTAGCATATATATCCATCTTCAGTTAGCTCTACTTATTAAATAAACAACAATTATAGCATTAAAAACATCTAAATACCTATACGGTTGTTTAATCCCCAAGGCCGAGTGCTTTCTTTGATTTAAGTACCATCTAAAGCAAGATTAGTAGAACCTAAACAATGCTTTCATGAATTCTTAAAATTTTGAAACTAGAAACACTTCTTAAGACTCCATATTGTCATACATGAAATTAGAACATCAAATTTAGCCAAAATCCCTTTTTTTTTTCTTTGACCGAATGGGATTTATACCCCCAAATCAAAATTTTATGCAAGGGCTAATCCATAAGCTTACCATTTCACTTGAATTCATAAGTTTCCAACAAATTAACAAGATTTCTTACCTTGGATTTTAGCCAAGAATGACCGAATGGAAGCTTCAAACTTTCCCCCTTTCTACCCTCTTCAATTCACGGCAAAAAGAACAACCTTTCCTTCAAATTTCTTTTCTTTCTTTTGTTAATTTTCCTTATGACATCATCATCCCACTAACTTAAATTATAACTCATAAAAATAATGCCACAACCAATGAAATCTAATGCATGGCCGGCCACTTTCTTCTAGGGGAATATTGACATGCAAATCCATTAGTTTTTAGCTTATCTCATTTTAGTCATTCCAAAATTGTCTAGCTAAGTTTTTAAGTTTTTCAACTAAACCTTTTTCAATCAAATCATGCTGACTTTGCTAAATTTAATTCCACAATTTCCACACATGCAATTAACACATAATTTAAGCATTGAAAATTTATTATAACTATTTTAAAGGCTCGGTTTAGCGATCACGAAACCGCTTCCCGATCTAGGTCGAACTAGGGCTATCACAATTGTATATTTATTCGTGTGATAAATCTGGTAATGCCTCGTACCCTGTTCCGAAGTTGAATATGGGTAAGGGCTGTTACTTCTAGTGGTATCAACGCTATGGTTTAGTCGATTCTCGGACTAACCTAGCATGTGTGAAAGTTGAGCTATACATGCCATATATAAATTGTGATAGTGTGATAACTCCTTACAATTTAAATTGTGTTTTCATATAGTAAATGCATCCCGATCGAGCCATAGCTGATGACATTGAAAGTAATGCGTCGTCTCCCACGCAAGGGACTGCGCCACTCAAAGGTAGCCATGTGATAATTAGTCAAGGAGGAGAGGCTAGGGAGGTCTTTGTCCACATGATGAATGAGTGGTATTTAGAGTTTGCTTGAGCAAATCCGAATGCTCAACATCCTCCACCCGCTCATTATCCTCAACTGGTTCCTGTAGCTCCTCAAGGTGTGGAAATGGTAAGATTGAATAAGCCTCCGATTGATAAGATTTGAAAGTATGGGGCTGAAGAATTCAAGGCTAGTGTAGATAATGATCTTGAGAGGGCAGAATTTTGGCATGAGAACTCTGTTCGGGTATTTGATAAGCTTTTGTGCACACCAGAGTAGTGTTTGAAAAGTGCTATATCACTTCTAAAGGATTCATCATATATTTGGTGGACAACTTTAGTATCAGTGGTACCAAAGGAAAGAGCCACTTGGTATTTCTTCCAAAAGGAATTTAGAAAGCAGTATATAATTTAGTGGTTTATTGACCAGAAACGTAAAGAGTTTTTAGAGTTAAAACAAGGCCGAATGACCATGTCTGAATACGAGCGAGAGTTTGTTAGACTCAGTAAATATGCTCGGGAATGTGTTTCCACAGAGGCTATCATGTGTAAGAGGTTTGAAGACGGGTTGAATGAAGATATTAGACTGTTTGTGGGAATTTTAGAGTTGAAGGAATTTGTGGCGTTAGTCAAACGAGCTTGCAAAGCTGAAGAGTTGAGTAAGGAAAAGAAAAAACTGAGCTTCAGGTTAGAGATTTGAAAAAAGAGGCCAATGAATAGGTCATTTCAGTCTTTGTCAAAGAAATTGAGGGATATGCACATTCGTTTGAATGTTTCAGCTGGGAACCGTAGCAGAAATCGTGGGAAACAATATTCGGGTTCTAAGGCCCGTACTACGTCCATAGCAAGCGTTGGTAATATTAGGTCTAATAAGCCTGAATGCCAACACTGTGGAAGGCAACATCCCCGTGAATGTTGGATGATCAACTGGGCTTGTTTTAGATGTTGCTCCCAAGATCATTTCATTAAGGATTGCCTTGAAATGGTTGAAAAAAGATAAGTTCTAGAATGCTAGATTGAGTAACACTGCTGCTAGAGGAAGGCCGGTAAGAAATACATGAAATGGGGCTAATAGCAAAATTGTATCCAAGGATTCAACTGCACGATCAAAAGCTAGAGCACCTGCGAGAGCTTATGCCATCCATACTCGGGAAGATGCATCATACCCTGATGTGATCACTGGTACATTTTGTTTTTATGATACTAATATAGTTGCATTAATTGATCCTGGATCGACACATTCTTATATTTGAATGAATTTGGTATCTAGCAAGAATTTACATGTTGAGTCTACTGAGTTTGTGATTAAAGTGTCAAACCCCTTAGGCAAGTATGTGTTAGTGGATAAATTTTGCAAGAATTGTCCTTTGATGATTCAAGGTCACTGTTTTCTGGTTGACTTAATGTTGCTTCCATTTGATGAATTTGACACTATTTTGGGTATGGATTGGTTGACTTTGCATAATGCCAAGGTAAATTATAGGTAGAAAACTCTTGAATTGAAATGTGAAAATGGTGAAGTTCTTTAGGTTGAAACAGATGAATATAGTGAAATGCCTATTGTGATTTCGTCTATGTCTGCTCAGAGGTATGTAAGAAAGGGTTGTGAAGCATTTCTTGCGTATGTATTGGATATGAAAGTGTATAAACTGAAGATTGAATCAGTACCAGCAGTTTGTGAATATTCAGATGTGTTCCCAGAAGAGTTACCAGGGTTACCAAAGATCAGAGGTAGAGTTCGCTATTGATTTAGTACCAAGGACTATTACGATATCAATCGCTCTGTAGAGAATGGCTCCAACCATGTTAAAGGAATTGAAGTCTTAGTTACAAGAGTTGACAGATAAAGGTTTTGTGAGACTGAGTTTTTCACCATGGGGTGCTCTAGTATTATTTGTAAAAGAGAAAGACAGATCCATGAGACTTTGTATCGACTACCGACAACTCAACAAGGTGTCTATAAAGAATAAGTATCCTTTGCCGAGGATTGATGATTTGTTTGACCAATTGAAAGTAGCAATAATGTTTTCGAAGATATATTTGAGATCCAGCTACTATCAATTGACAGTTAAAGACTCAGATGTGTCGAAAACTACATTCAGAATGAGGTATGGACATTATGAGTTTCTTGTTATGCCTTTTGGACTTACTAATGCTCTTGTTCTTTTTATGGGCTTGATGAATTGGATCTTCCAATCGTATTTGGATAAGTTTGTAGTTGTCTTTATAGATGACATTTTGATTTATTCTCGGAATGAGTCCGAGCATGCCAAACATTTGAGAAGTATGTTGCATATTTTGAGAGATAAAAAATTGTTTGCTATGTTTAGCAAAAGTGAGTTTTAGGCCAAAGTAAGCTATCGGCAATTGTGGATTGGCAGCCACCGAAAACTATGTCTGAGGTTAGAAGCTTTTTGGGCTTAGCCGGTTATTATCGACATTTTGTTAAGGGATTCTCGATGATTGCTACACCTATGACAAGATTGTTATAGAAGGATGTTTAGTTTGAATGGTCAGAGAAATGCCAAAAGAGTTTTGAGCAATTGAAAGCTTTATTGACTGAGGCACCGATGTTAGTGCAACCTGAGTTGGGAAAAGAGCTTGTACTTTTCAGTGATGCATTCGGTTGTGTATTGATGCAATAAGGCAAAGTGATAGCTTATGCCTTCAGACAATTGAAGCCATATGAGAATAATTACCCGATGCACGATCTAGAGTTGGTTGTCATTGTGTTTGCTTTCAAAATTTGGTGTCATCATTTGTATGGTGAGAAATGTCGTGTCTTTACCGATCGTAAGAGTTTAAAGTATTTGATGACTCAAAAGGATTTCAACTTGCGACAACGAAGATGGCTCGAGTTGCTGAAAGGCTATGAGTTGGTAATCGATTATCATCTGGGAAATGTGAATGTGGTCGCGGATGCTTTAAGCAAAAAGTCTTTGTTTGCTTTGAGGGCTATGAATACGAATTTGACCTAGTCAAATGATGGTTTTATTCTAGCTGAGCTAACAGCTAGACCGGTGTTCTTCTAGCAAATTTGTGAGGCTTTGAAAAGTGACAAAGAACTTCAGGCGAAAAGAGTTCAATACGAATCGACTAGTTATTCAAATTTTCAAATCGGGGCCGATGATTGTTTGATGTTCTGAGGTAGAGTTTGTGTTCTGAAAGATGCTAAATTGATTCAGAAAATTTTATGTGAGGCACACAATGGTTGTTTGTCAATTCATCTGGCCAGTGTTAAAATGTATAATGATTTGAGGAAATTGTATTGGTGGCTAGGTATGAAAAGAGATATTTTTGAGTTCGTATCGAAGTTTTTGATTTGTCAACAAGAAAAGGCCGAACATCAAGTGCCTTCGTGTTGACTTCAGCCAGTGATGATACCTGAGTGGAAATGGGATATGATTATATGGACTTTGTAACGGGTTTGCTTTTGACTCCGAAGAAGAAAGATGCCATTTGGGTCATTGTTGATCGATTTACAAAATCGGCTCATTTTATCCTGGTACGTACTGACTATTCACTTGATAGGCTAGCTGGATTGTACATCGTTAAGATTATGAGATTGCATGGAGTGCCTATTTCTATTATTTCATATAGAGATCTGAGGTTTGCTTCGAGATTCTGGAAAAGGTTGCAAGAAGCTTTGGGTACAAAATTCAATTTTAGTACCGCGTTTCATCCACAAACTGATGGCCAATCCCAAAGAGTAATTTAGATTCTTGAAGATATGCTCCGATGTTGTGTTATAGAATTCGAAGGTAGTTGGGAGAAATATCTACATTTAGTCGAGTTCGCTTATAACAATAGCTTTCAGTCGAGTACAAAGATGGCACCGTATAAGGCACTGTATGGCCGCAAATGTCGGAGTCCTTTGTATTGGACTAAGCTCAGTGAGAGATAGATTCCCGAGATTGATGTGGTTAAGGAAACCGAAGAAAAAGTAAATGTAATCTGTGATTGTTTGAAACCCGCTTCAGATTAACAAAAGTCATATGCAGATTTGAAAAGAAAATAGATCAAACATCAGGTGGGTGATAAAGTGTTTCTAAAAGTATCTCTGTGGAAGAAGATTATGAGATTTGGCCGGAAATGTAAGTTGAGTTTGCATTTCATTGGGCCGTATGAGGTTATTGAAATAATAGGACTAGTGGCATATCAGTTAGCTTTACCGATAGAGTTGGAAAGGATTCATAAGGTGTTTCACGTGTCGATGCTGCGATGATATCATTCTAATCCTTCGCATGTAATTTCTCCAATAGAGATTGAGATTCGACCAGATATGACGTATGATGAAGGACCAACAAGATTTTTGCCTAGGAGGTTAAACAGTTGAGAAATAAAAGTATAGCCTTAGTGAAAGTTTTATGGCAAAAACATGGGGTTGAAGAAGCTATGTGGGCACCCAAGGAAGCTATGAGAAAATACTACCCAAACCTTTTTTCTGGTAAGATTTTCGAGGATTAAAAATCCCTAAAGGGGGAGAGTTGTAACAGCTCGATTTAGGGCCAAATTGGAGCAGTGGTTTCGGGACTACGAATCCAATGTAGAAAAATTTATTGTGATAATATTTTAAGGTCTATAGTATGATTAAATGCATGAGTGAAAATTTCGTTAAGAAATTTTATCGATAGGATATCCAATTTGACTAGTAGGACTAAATTGTAAAAAGTGCAAAATATGTGTTCTAGAAGCTTTGGGTGTCTACTTGTTATGATTTTTAAATTTGGATGTCCTTATTTAGTAATTAGACCATTATATCTCATGATGGACAAAAATGGACATGGAAGGGTAAAATTTCAATGTTAGGCATTAAGGGCATTTTGGTCATTTGTTAAATAAAGACAAAATAAAACAAATAAAAGTCTTCATCTTCTTTGATTTCATCCCTTGTGTTGAACTTTGAAGAGAAGATATAGCTAGGGTTTGGCCAAGCTTTGCAAGCTCGATTGTAAGTCCATTCTAGCCTCGTTTTTAATGATTTTTACATTTTTGAAATCCTCGTAGCCTAATCTATCCTTTTCAAGGACTAATTTGAACTATTAGGAAAGTTAAAAATTTTACCTATGTTAGACATGCATGTATTTTGATGTCTAATGGTAGAATATGAATATTAGTTGTGTGATAAATGACTTTTGCTAAGTGATTTTCTATAAAAATGTCAAAAAGGACCTATTTGCAAAAGTTGTAAAATATGTGTAGATAAATGTGAACAAATGAAAAATGTGGGCTGCTATAAGCATGTATAAGGTTCAGCTAGGCTTGGGTTTTGAGAAAAATGGACACATTTTATTTTACCAGTGGCTAGGTACTCCGGCATGTGTTGCGGATACTTGTTAAGTTGTGTGAGCAACACTGGGTAGCTATGTCCCAACCGTCAACTTGTGTGAGCAGACTAGTGAATAGCTCCAGAGCAAGCCTATATGTCAAATGGGATATGAGGTAGCTTTGGCTACATATGTGGCACTTATGTGGCACTTATGTGCAAGATTTCTAAGTATCCATTAATATTCCGATTGTTCAACGGGAATGACAAAGTTGTGAAAATATATGTTTGTATGATGATATGGAATAAGTGAGTATGTGAAACTCGTAAATATGAACTTTATAAGTGATGATTATATAGTAATATTGTACTTGAGTAAGTTAAACCTATGTGATTTAAATGATAAATGTATTATCATTCATTGTATGAATTTACATGGCGATATGTGGTTAAGATGTTTATTATTTGCATATGAACTTACTAAGCTATGTAGCTGACTCTCTTTTTATTTCCCTTGTTTTATAGTGTCACCAAGCTAGCACGGATCGAAAATCGTCAGATTTTCGCATCACACTATCAAAGCATTATTTTCGGTATTTGTAACACCCCAAACCTGACCCAGAAGTTATGGTTGTATTTGGCAGTGTCACACTAAAGTGTTTTGAAAATGTGATCTTGTTTTGTCTTGTCTTGATGTAAGACCTTTTTAGTTTGGAGGAAATGATTATCCTATCTATTTCATTTGATCTGCTTATAGAAGTAGTTTACTTTTGAAAACTTATTTATTGCGGAAGATTTGTTTTAATCCTTATTTGTTATGAAAACGTGATTTTTGAAATCAGGTATCTTTTAAAACCGCGTCCTAGAGCTATCAGGTTTAAATGACATGCATAAACCCAGATTTGAAGCTTTAAAAGTTAAGTAATGGCCTTATTACAACCCAAAATAGAATAGTAATACAAATAAATGAAATCCGAATATAGTTTAGGAGTGAAGTGTGGCTGTCTCCAAGTCCCACGTAGCACCGAACTATCTACTCCTCGGGATTACCTACATAGTAAAAATAGATGGGTGAGTGTAACGCCCTGATTTTCGGGATTTTTTTGGGTTTTTGTGATTTTTGGTGAATTTTGAAATCATGGTGTTTTGGATACTGAAATTGTGTTTAAATGTGTTAGTGGGCCTTTAGAAGGCCCAAGCCTAAGTTAAACCCGGCAGAAATATCAATTTTGATTTCTAAGTGAAAAGGGACCTGGTTAAGTGGGCTTTTAAGAAAAACTTCATAAATTATGACACAAAGAGGGCCTTGGTAAAGTGGCAAGGTGGCGCCACTAAGTTCCTAAAAAAGTGGCGTGTGGACTAGGGTTGAGGGCTTGAGTTCAAGTCACAAGGTAAGCGTGTTCATACTTTTAATTTTTATGCATGTGCCAGGCATGTGTTAGAACATAAGTAGAAATTGGCTAGGGCCTTAGGGAGGTTGGGCCGATTGCTCAAGTAGTCATTAGGGTTAGGCTCTTTTCTTTTTCTGTCTTGTCAAATTAGGGTTAGCCACCAAAGTGACCAAAAATGCAGATTTCCTCTTCCTGTGCCGGTTTCTTCTTCCTCTCCTTTTCTCCTTCATCTTTTTCTTTTTCGATTCTTCTCTTCTCTTTTCTTCTTCTATTTTCTTTCTTCTTCTTTTCTTTTCTAGCCGGATCATCCCTATCATTCTACTCATCTCTTCTTTCATTCCCATTCTTTTCTACACCTCCATAACCGATAGCCATAAAAGCCGAAATCCCAAAAGTTGTTCTTGTGCTGATTTCTCCTAGTCAAATCCTTCTATTTTCTTCATCCCTTTTGACTGATTGTCCCTTCTCTAAACCCCAACCCTTGTCGGAAACACCACTCCAAAGCCACCACACCAAAATACCTTTCTCTTTACAGTTCCAAAAGCCGAAAACGCAATAGTTTTTAGGGACATAGCCAAATCTGTAGATCTCTAAAGATTTGATTTCTGCAAGTGTTTAGGGGCTAGATCTGCATCAAATCTGAGTAGAATCAGAAGGGAAACTGTGGTAAGTACTCGACATCTTAGATCTATGCGTTATTTCGTGATTTAGAAATACCGAAGTCCCTAGAGTTTAGGGACACTGTTGGTTGGGGCTTAGGGCTCTAAAGGTTATTAACAAATGATTTCTTTTGGTGATAGTGTGTTCTAGAGACGATTGATCGAAGGTTTGGACAAGTGGAACGACTAGATCTCGATCTAGTCATTAGTTTCAGCAAAGGTAAGGTTTCAAGGGCCTTAAGGACATTGGCTGAATGTGGTAAGAGCTTGTATTAGTTTTTCATCGATTCGTAATCTAATTAAGTGATCAATTGTAGGAGGTATCACATAGGAGATCTTACCAGTAAAATCGCAAAACAGGTATGTATCGAACACCCTTCTCTAGTCGAAATCGACAAAAGCTAAAAAAGCTAAAATGCCGAAATTCGGGCATGTCGTGGGCTTGTGAGCGTGTGAATGCTCATAAGTCGATTGGAATTCATTGGATCAGTAATCGCAAGTGGTAATATGGCTGAGTGCACAATTTTGTACACCTCAGTGAATTGGGCCTCGGTGGGCTGAATAGGGGCCGAATGGACTTACGGGCCCATATGGGTGAAAATTGGTAATTAGTGTGTACTGATGGACCGTAGGTTCAAAACTCTTAAACTGATAAATTGATCATAAAGTCTAAACTAAATGGGCTTAAGTAGCTAATAGACACTGTAGGGCCCATTAGGGGTTTTAGGGCCCAATAGCTTAAAATTGTTAAAACAAGTTAGATAAACTGCTGATACGAGAGTTGGATTAATAGTGACTGAAATATGTATAAAACCCTAGGAAACTGTTAAATTGACTGAATTACCCTTATGGACGAGAAGTTACTATTTTACCCCAAGGTACAAAATGATCGTTATACCCCTAGGGTTAAATCAAACTGAACTGCATGTGTTACTGCTTTCTGTTCATTACATGATTTTCTGTTGCATGGGGAATGGGATATTGATGGAGGAAGTACTGAAAGTGGCTTGACCACGTACTGGAGGGTTTGCCTCAATTTATTATTATCTGAGCAGCCATGCTGCAACTGTGGAGTGTAGGGCTGGGTGGGTTGAGTTATTCCCCACATAGTGTGGAGCGCTAGTACGGGTGGAGTGTAGCGGCTGGATTTAGGTTGGGTTTGGGCTTGCACTCATATTTATTATCTGTTCTATTTTGAAATGGGCCTATGGGCTGTACTATTAACTGAAAAGGGCTAAGGCCTAGTTTACTGAGACTGGATAGGGCTACGGCCTAGTTTACTGAGACTGGATAGGGCTAAGGCCTAGTTTACTGAGACTGGATAGGGCTTAGGCCAAGTGGGCTTGAGCTGACTTGGGCTCTGGATGGGCATTCTATACACACTGAGTTTCCAAACTCACCCCTTTTCCTTCCATCCATGCAGGTGAGCCCTAGTTGGTGGACTTGGAGCTGGGAGCGATTCAGAGTGGCCACGAAGATTGGATTTCTGGTTTTCTATTAAGTCTTATTTTATTTCTTTATTTATTTAGAATATTTTTATTGTGGTTTTTGGGTTGCAATAAGACCGCTCTAATTATTATTATTTCGGGATTTAATTTTTTTACTTATTTAATTTGTTTTTAACTCAAGATTAATATTGTTCAAATCGTTTTGAAATCGAATAGCTCTGAGACGTGCTTTTATAAAGATTACTTGTTTTCAAAATAACACGATAACCGAATGTTTTCAAAACTCAACACACTCCAAGAGTGTAACGAAAATCATGTTTTTCATAAAAACCCTTAATGACCGGTAGTGAATAGGATATTCATTAAGTAAATCGGGAATTTCTTATTAAACTACAATAATGGTTTTTACAAAGCTTACCCTAATTTTAGTACCTAGGTAACATGGTTAGTTGTAGGTGATGTGACACACCGGATTCGGCCGTAACGTCTGGGCTAGGTTTGGGGTGTTACAGTGAGTTTGCAAAAACTCAGTGTGTAATCTCTTGCTTAACAGTGTCACAGAATCAATCTGGGCCTAGCCCATTACAGAAACAGTATAGCATGCATGCAAAATCCTACCCAACCATCCTCTACACACCATCTCCGTCCAACCTATCACACCATGTGGGTATACAATCAACCCACCCAACCCTACACTCCCCAATGTAGTACCATTGTGGCAATATCAATAAAGTGCAGTAGTGCTACCCGAATATTAGGCTAGAAGCCATTGGAATAATGCAGCGAAGCTGCCAGAACAAAACACTTCCTTCATAAGCATATACCCAACCCCCATGCAATGCAACATAAATAGTGATATGCTTTATCATGTTGCAGAGTATAAACGCATAAATATCATATCTCATCACATGCATAATTATTTAAATGTCATACATGGTCAAATTAGACATTTTATCGGTGATGGGTATTTTGGTCAACTTGCCCTTAACGTATTTTAGCAATTTGCCAGTATGGCCTAAATATGTGAAGGCCTATCAGTAGGCCCATGGTCGTCTAGTGACACATACAACCAAACTGTACAGAAATTTGTATATGGGCTAAAGCCCATCTAGTAGGCCCATTTGGGCCCACATAACCGTGTGGCCCGCCATCCCCAAACGTGGCCTACGCCAAGCGTGTATCATAATTAGAACATCGTTACCCATTAATTACCATATTTTACTCAAACGGGGCCTACGGGCCCATTGGGCCCATTGGGCCCATTTCGGCCCAACTCATGAAACCGCTCATGATGGCCGTTTTCTGGTGTAAGGCCACAATCAATGGCCTCGGCCAATCACATATGTGTTCGCATGCCCATGTGGTCAATATTCGATTCGTCAGCTTTTCGGCATTTGACATTTCGGCATTTTGCATTTGTATCCTAATAGTGTGATTAACACACCTGTATACGTGTCGTGCAACTAACTCCCTCGTATAAAACCTTGTGCACACGAAAGTTCTTAGATCCGCTAGAACCACTAGCTACCACCGATTACACTTCCTAATCTAATAACTTAATCCATTGCTAACAGAGAAGTTCCCGGATCCTCGGAGGATTCTACACTCTTTAAACTGAACCCGATGACCTATCTTCAAACAATTGGCCGAAAAGTAATGGGAAGGATAGATTCGGCTTTTGAAACTAGAAGAGAAGAGAAGATGTTGGAGAAAAAAAGAGAGAAAAGATGAAGAATAGAGATAAAGAGTAAAGAAGAGGGACAATCGGTTTGTAACGCCCTCTTACTCGAGACTGTCACCGGAGTCGAGCTTGAGGTGTTACTAAACTTAATTTACCCTTTAAACAACTTTAAACCA
Organism: Gossypium stocksii; assembly: GCA_020496765.1. Lineage (NCBI taxonomy): Eukaryota > Viridiplantae > Streptophyta > Magnoliopsida > Malvales > Malvaceae > Gossypium > Gossypium stocksii. Next base: position 34,730,259 of record CM035627.1, read on the forward strand.
TTTATTTTAACTTTTGGAACAAGCTGTCTTTCTGCGTCATGGTCGCTCAAAATATCATATTTGGAGTTATGAAACTCGAAATCAAGATCCGTAAATTTTCCCTGAAATTAGATTCATATATATATCTACTAATATTTTTCTAGAATTTTTGGTTGGTCCAATTAGTACAGCTTATTAGTTAAATTTACCACTGACCTCTACTTACTTCGAACCACTTTTCTCCTTGTACAAAACTCAAATGTCCAAGCCATTTGTTTTTTCTAAAACTAGACTCAATAAGGATTCTGTACATATACAATATTCCTCCTAATTATTTTTGTACAATTTATGGTGAATTTCCAAAATTGGAATAGGGGATCCAGAAATCGCTCTGGCCCTGTTTCACTAAAACTCAAAAATCTCACAATCTATAACTCCTTTAACAATTTTTTTTCTTTTTCCATATGAAAATAGACACATTAAGCTTCAATTTCATATTTTATTCATCATCAAATCATGTCTCTACTATTTTTAGTGATGTTTCAAACTCACATCATTGCTGCTGCAACATTCTGTTTTTATAACAAGGTTCACTTTTTATGGATTTTCATGGACTAGATAACATATTAAACATACACCCATCAAATATGATCTAGATTTGGCCATTTCTATAGTTACTCAACTCCAAGTATTTCCTTACCATGCCATCACCATATCACAAGACTATTTACACAAAATGATTAGATTGCTATACATCCCATACATCAAAAATACACAAGCCAATATACCAAATTTTCTCGGATAGTGTGAACAAATCTTCAACCCTCCCAATCTCCAAGCTGGCTTGTCAAAACTACAATGAAGGGAAAGGAAAGGAGGGAGTAAGCATAAATGCTTAGTAAATTCACATGTAAATAACAAGTAACATAATCATCAAATTCAACTTGAAAATCAATTGCAATAACATCACCAAAACATTCATTGCTCAAGAACATTTGCTACCTTACCACATTATCGTCTTACCAAGTTCCCAACCCAAGGTTTAGGGTCATACCTGTCCAAATTTTCTTTCTCAATACGTTCGAACATACCATACCTTGTTCCCTTAGGCGCTCGCATTATTTATTATCATTCTACCCATTGAACGCATAGGAATATAACTCGGATACATGAATCATATACACATAAGTGCCTTATCCGTAGCGAAGCTACCATGTAACCGGCCCATAAACGAACTCGGACTCAACTCAACAAGCTCGGGCGTTCGCATCCATAAGTGAACTCGGACTTAACTCAACGAGCTCGGATGCCTAGTTACATCTCACGAACTCGGACTCAACTCAACGAGTTCGGAACTCAATCATCCTAGTGACATGTCACTTGTATCCTAATCTATTCCCAAGGTTCAAACGGGATTTTCCTCAAAATTCACATTTTTAGTCATCCTCCTCGAAACATCGGAACCAACACTCGCTAGCATTTCATGCTTATCAAGTTAATCACTTACTTTGCATACCAATACATAATAATTCATAAAGCATAATATTCATAATAAAAAGTATCATATCATATAAATAATATTAAATCACTTAAAATAAAAATTATGTTACCTTATTTACACATGAACTTACCTCGATACAAAATATAGAAATTTTGCAATTTAGTCCACAATCTTTTCTTTTCCTCGATCAAGGTCGATTCCACGTCTTTCTTGATCTAAAATAACACATTTAGGTTATTTAATACTCACATTTATCAAAATAGTCCTTAACTCTAACTTTGGCAAAATTACGATTTTACCCCTAAACTTTTGCATATTTACACTTTTGCCCCAAAGCTCGGAAATTAAAATGTTTCCAAAATTTTAGGTTTTAGGACATGCTGATCATTTTTTTTACTAACAGCAACCTCAAATTCCCACTATAACATGTACTTATGAACAATAGGTATTTTTACCGATTAAGCTGTTTTACTCGTTTTTACTTAAAACCGAGTAGCACAAGTTGTCTAACATAATCTAAAACCTCATATTCTATCATAAAACATCAAAATAAACACTTTTCACCTATGGGTATTTTTCCAAATATGAACCCTAGGTTGAATTATTGCTAGAATAAGCTAAATCAAGTTACCGGGACTCCGAAAACGTAAAGAACATTAAAAACGGGGCTTGGAATCACTTACTATGGAGCTTGGAAGCTTGAAAAAAACCCTAGCTATGGAGAACCCTTGAAATTTCGTGGTAATGAAGAAGATGGACATATTTTTCCATCTTTTTCCCTTTTTTAATCTTTTAATTACCAAATGACCAAAATACCCTTAATGGCTTTCTTTGAAATTTTTCATGTACAAGCCCATTTTTGTCCAAAATTTTAGAAACTGGTCAAATTCTATTTAAGACCTCCTAATTAATATTCCAAAGCAATTTCATACTAAAAGCTTATAGAATGCAAGTTTTGCAACTTATTCGATTTAGTCCCTAATTTCAACTTAAGCACTTTATGCATAGAATTTCTTCACGAAATTTTCACATCATCATGCAATCACATCATAAACATCAAAATAATAATAAAATAATTATTTCTATCTCATATTTGTGGTTATGAAACCACTATTCTGATTAGGCCCTAATTCAGGATATTACACGGTTTAGGGAAGCAAATTGAGAAAAAGAGATGATGGGATAAGAATGAGACGAGAAACTCAATATTCTGCTAGAGAAAAAACAACTAGGGGTAGTTGAACACAAAATAAAATTCAGCTAATAGGCAAACGGACACTCGACTCACCCAACCAAGGAGAAAAGAAGTGTTGGGAGGGGAGAAGAAAGAAATAATCAACTACTTAGAGCAAACTAAATCGGCACTTCAAGGTTTTTTTGCCAAAAAGAGCCAAAACCAAGTAAAGAAACACTTTTAGCCGAATTCCCTCTACAAGTCTACCAATTCGGTCATTAGGGATATTCAAATTTGGTCATCATGCTTCCATTTCGAAATACCGCGATTTTCTCCTTATTTTACTCCGCCAAACTGTACCAACTTCTATCCCTATGCCATAAATCACTCCCTCAAGACCAACTCCATAACCACCTTAGCAGAACTCCACTCCAACTCAAACACCGGGCGTCTCCTCAGTAAACTAAATACTCCATTGCTTATCCCAAGACTTGAACCTTGGACCCCTTACCACACTTGTGACGTCACTCCCATTAGGCCATAAGGCTCCTTATGCCCCTTCTTAACCACAATTAACTATAAGATCTACTTCTAATCACCAAGTATTCACTTAGGAGCAAAAATAATAATTTTGTAAACACCAGGACTTGAACCCCTGACCATACACACTCCTAACGCCACCTTGCCACTAGAACACTTGCTTCCTAGTGTCATATTTCAACCAAAGATATTTATAAGGCCTTCCAACTAATGCTAAGGTCCCCTAAAGGAAAAAAAACTACAAATTTTGCTAGAGCCCTGGTTTGAACTGGGACTTCTCAGATACTCCTAAACACTCCGAAACACATGAAGCCCATTTCTCCTAGTCCCAAAATTCGGGGCATTATAGTGTTGCTGATTTTAGTATTTTGAGAGAATGGCATGTATAGGGACTTGGTTATTTTGTATATGTGTCATAGTTGATTGGGCCAATTGTGTTGACTTATATTGGTTAAGTGGTCATTTTGTATAAGGCCATTGGAAATTGGCTAATGTTGATTATAAGTTTAATCATATGATGATGCATTTCATAGATGTGGTAAGTTGCGTAATTTAGGTTGATAAGTATGTGATGTTTAATTATGATAGATATAGCATGAGAATGATGTGTTAATGTATTGGTTGTAGACATTTAGTTACTTAATTATGCAATTTTTTTTACCTATGATTTGGCATTTGTGTGTATGTGTAACAGGGTGGCAAATGGCTTGGTAAATAGCCTTTATTTTGTCCACACGGTAGACACATGGGCGTGTGTCTAAGCCATGTATGACACACGGTCTGCCCTATGAGCGTGTGTTTAGGCTGCGTGTCCCTTGCACCTTAATTTTGAGAAATAGAATGCTCAAAATCGAGCACACAGGTAGAGACACGGACGTGTGACTCACCGTGTGGATGGCACGGCCTCAAACACGAGCGTGTGCCCTGGCTGTGTGCAGTCTACACCTATTTGTGTGAAATTAATTTTCCACACGGCCTAGTGACACCAGCGTGTGCCTTGGCCGTGTGAACTCAATTTGGTCATGAGTTACAAGTCAGAGAGTTACATGGGGTAAGGACACGGGAGTGTATGACCACACGGCCTGCCCACACGGTTGTGTCCCTTAACCACACAGGCGTGTGACCCCTATATGTGAAAATTTTTCTAAGTTTTGTTAAATTTTCTAACTTTCTCGGTTTAGTCCCAAACTACTTCTAATGTATGTTTTGGGCCTCGTTGACTCATTTTAGGGATGTTATGATTGAATGTGAATGGTTTTAATTTGGATGCAAAATTTATGTCCCGAAATTGTATATTTATTTGTGTGATAAGTCTTGTACTACCTCATACCCTGTTCCGGTGTTGAATACGGGTAAGGGGTGTTACAAAAACAAAAATAAAATCAATTAATGAAGTTAAAATAAAAGTATATAAAACTAAAATGAACCAATTAAAAAAAAATTTAATCCAATAAAACAGGAAGGAGATCAACCCACTTCAGTGCTCCTAATTAAATTCAAAACTTGAGTTTTATCGAGTTAGCTATTAATTAACCAGTTATTACCTCTCAACCTCTAACTAATTAACCAATCGACCAATACACACTTACCTATTAGACTCACTTTCTTGACCAAGATAAATTATGATTTACTCGGTAAACTTATCTCTCGATCTCATATATGCTAAATAAATTCTTAAGGATGTCACTTCCTACGGTTCAATCACACATAATTTAAACCAACTCATATTTCAAACCCTAATTCATCCATTAATTAGTCACACATTTGGTCATTAATCTCTCTAAGAAAATTTGCTACTCTTGGATCTAAGTACAATATTCCCTAAATTCATTTAACATAAAAAATAGTAAATTAAATAAAAATAGGGAATAGAGAAATAAGTTTGTTTCGATGTCGATTTGTACTCGAAAGTGAAATCTCCTTCAATAGTCGTGAAGATCACTTCGATTGCAATTGGATTCCATGAAGAAATAATGAAAAACTACTAAATTGATACCTTGGATCAAAATCGAATCCAAGTTAACAAGAACAAAAAGTATTTAGATGACTAAATTGAAAGACAATAAAAACTAATTTAGATGACTAAATTGAAAGACAATAAAAACTAACATAAAACTTAAAAATAACTAAGTGGCTATCTTGGAAAAAAACTCCACAAATGATACTTAGCATTACTATTTATAGATTTTATGGTTTGACCTAACTAAGGTTTCTAAATAGCCCAAAAATCTTATTAAGCTACATTGTGTGGACAAAAATATTCATGCTTAATTTTTCTAATCGTCGCGCGGTGTCATAACACAATAGGACCGATGTCGCTACACTGCCTTCAAATTCTAGATAATTTGGCTTCAATGTCTGGTGTTGTGACACCAGTCCTCGGTGTCGCGATGTTGCAATTGTAATTCATCTTCTAAGCTGAAAACAATGTCCTACACACTAGATAAAATCGTTAGAACATCCCTAGGCCTGTAGTGGCCCATTAAGTCATAACATAACTCAAAATTCCGTAAAAATGCTTATTTGCATAATTTAAACATAAAGTGATAAAAACCAAAAGTGAAAAATATATATATAAAAAAATCTATAAAACAAGCTCATTAATTGCTGGAAATACCTTAATTGTCCACAATGAATTGTGGTAGATCAAACTCGCCTACATTTAAGTTGTTGCTTGTCCTTAAGCAATAAAATAAAATCACACAAAAACAAGGAAACAAAAAACAACTAAACAATGCTTCATCATACTACATACTATGAATTAGTTTGGAGTTATGTACATAGAGCAATGTGAATATATAAGTAATTCTAACACGATATACAATCGACTCTCAACCTTTAATATCACACACATTAGTTCATAAAGTTACGAAGCAAACAAATTCAAGAAAGTTAAGTAGATTGATCCATTGAAACAAGTACACAAAATTTACATTTATGCTCGAAGAATACAAGTAGTTAGAAATATCAAAATTCAGTTAATTTTCATCGACAAAAAGCATCACTTAGGTCACATAGGCCTTTTCGGCTTGTAATCTTTTGCAGCTTAGGTTGGTTTGAATGAAAGAACAGGTACGACAAAATGGTTTAAGCATGAAAATAATTTGGCACATTGTATTGACCACAATACTTCCCTGATTAGACCTTTTAGCTCACTACATTGTATCCCTTCTCTCACCTACCTTTTCTCTCCAATTTCTTAAGTATAATAAAGTATTAGTGAATACAATCATCCTAGCGAGACATATGTGCAAAAATGAGTATTTATCTTTTCTTTCTTTCTTTTTATTTTCTTTTTCACACAATATGCTTCTCTATTTTCTCGAGAACTACTCGTTGGGCTATTTTAGCCTTTTCAAACTTGTTCTTTTGATAAATTTTACAATTTTTCTATCTACACACAAGTTTGCAAGACTCTTATACTCACCATACTATACTATCCCTTAGGTTCACTCTTATTTTTCTTTTATTTTGGAAACCACCGTGTCATATCTACCTAGCCCTCAATATCAATGGCCTAATGTTTAAGTTCATGTAGGGACTAGGAAAATCAGACCAAGAGATTATAGTTTAACGGTTAGGGCTTCCATTATTTTTCATCAAGAAATAGGGATTTAGGCTAAAAAATTAGAGTGGTAGGGATTTTAAGTTAAGGTTAGCTTTTTGGATCTGAAATGTCTAACAAAAAATGCCTTAATTCATCCCTAAGTGTCTCAATTCATGGATTATAATTTACTAAATTCTAACGCTCTAACAACTTTTTATGCAAACAAACACGTTTGTTTTTTATGTCCCCTATTTTTCATGTGGTATACCTAACACACTATCACCTATTCATAGTGTAATAGAATGAACTAATTAGTGTGATCTTAAACAACCTAAAATCAATTGTTATTGAGTAAAATTTATAATTCAAAGACCAGATCATATTTACATACTCCTAACAAATCACTTGCATTGCTATAAGCTCGAGCACAAGCATGTACAAAAAATAAAAATTAATAAAAATAATTAATAAAAACATAAAACTTTTGAAAAAAATTATGTTACCCCCACACTTTATTTGGCGCATTATCCATAATGTGTCTCCCATAGATAAAAGAATAGACTACCTAGTTTTAGCATTGAAGTTTCTTGAATGTGATCGACTGGTCGTCCTCGTACTAGTTTAGCTCCCAAATGTAGTGCCTCATATCGTACAGGGTTCTTATATAGAAACTTGCTAAAAGAAAACTAATGCAAAAAATAAATAAAGTCCAAAAAAATCATCTAATATAAAAATACAAGTCCCAAAAATAAAATAAAAATTAACGGTTTAAAAGTTCTTAAATCAAAATCGGGATATGGTCGATTCTCCTCCATCATCAGGTCCTTCCCTCGACTTGAGTCAGCTGTGGTAGCCCTCACACCAGCAGCACTAGTAGGGCTCATATGGGTCGAAGTGCGAATCCTAAATCCTTCGACGGATGTTTGCTTTGGTCAAAACATCTCATCGAAGTCCTCGTCGAGGATCAGTTCATCTTTATCATCCTTGCCATTGCCTTCTTCCTCCTTCTCCTATTCCTCTTCGACTTTCTCAGAAGGTTACATGGAAGACTAACAGTTTGATGGTGGCTCTAGCACTAGAATATTGAACCTTCAGGCGTAGTTAATGCCAAACAATGTCATCAATGCCCTTGACTTTCGTAGCCTATTTCCTTGCTCTCCTGCTTTAGAGAAGGCGAAACATCAATATTTTGCTTACGTCGTACATTCCAATTGTGGATATGGTTGCAGTTGAGCTCGACATACAAGGTATAAATGGATATCCCAATTAGGTATAGTGGAGATCCTAAACATGCTCTTCATCGGCTTAACAAATTACTCCGTACTGGACATTGAGACCTTGGTTTTCTTCCACAAGGAAATCACAAGGTGTGGGAAAAATATCCTAACTTTCTTGCCACCGGTACAAGTAAACATGGCTTCTTAGATCTGTAACACCCTTAACCTGTCTCTATTGCTGGATTAGGGTTACAAGATATTACAACGGTGAACAAGATTGATAATACAATAACATAATCCAAATATTTATTTAGGCATCAAAAATTAATAATCATTCATTATTCATAGCGTAATTCCTAAAACAAGACTTAAATTGAGCTTAAAAAACCCTAAAATCAATTTGGAAACGAGTAGAGACTAACTTGAAACAAAATAGAAAAAAATAGAAAAACTAAACACAGGGGTCAATAGTCGTGTGACAGAGCCCAGACCGTGTGGCTCAAAGACATGGTCGTATGCAACTGAAGTCCATGTAATTTAGGGCCACATGGTCATGTCGTCAAGCCCTGTAACTCTCTAAGATCGTGTGGACAAACCTACAAGAAAAATCAAATAGGCTACATGGCCATGTAAGGTAACCGTATGTGGCACACAACCATGTGACAGATCATGTCCCACGTCAGGTGCACCTAAAATAACTTCAAAACCAAGCTATTTTACCTACCATTTCTTTGATTCCAAGACAAACCATTTCTGACTATTTTTACCTATTCAAAACACACCAATACATACCAAATTACACCAAACAACATTTGACATAAGTATCTAACCAATATGCCCTCAATGGCACCACAATTCAATCATCAAACCAATTCACATTCATCAACCACAAGTTTCTAATTCATAAGCTTGTCAAACATACCACACCATCTATTTCATTCATAGCCAACTTACCAAACATAGTTCAACATTCATATATGTACATATGGTTAAGATTATACCAAAAGTGCCAAAAGAACACAATCATAAACCTTACGTAACCAAGGCTAAAAACAACATCATTATAAACAAGTGACCTTTGAAACTCCTATTACATGTCAATTATAACCTAACCAAAGTTATTTAATTATCTACCAAATCATTGCACGGATAGTGTGAGCTCTAACTTGAACTTCCAACCGACTAAAGCTTTTGATGATCTATAAGGTAGCAAAGCCATGGACATCAGCAAATCTTTTCTTAATAAGTTCTTATAAAACTTAATATTAAATTTACTGTAAAGGAATCACTTAAACATTTCATGCATAATTTCATTAACTAGCTCATGAGTTCATTTATTTCCTATACACACCACAAATCTCACAAAATTAGTGAGTTCATAAATATGAAACATGTAAACCTATCATGACATGAATTATACACAAGTATAAACATTTATAACTCCATTCATCCATTACATGTTCATTTAGCATTTCACATTTTGTTTCAATTATCCATATCAAACATTTCCATTCATATGTCTAATTCCAAGTAACCATTTCATGCATCCATTTCCAATTTGTACATTTACCACCCGATGAACCAAATGATATAATGGTGGATACGCAGGAATGATGCTCACACAAGCTACGAATCAGGCTGTTAGGCTATGCGATGCTGCTCATACAAGCTGTGAAGAATCTGCAATAAATGCAAGACCTTAGCCATCCATGGAACATCCAAGACCAACACCCGAAATGGTAATAACCCTAATGACATGTCATTAGTATCCTAAGTATTCAAAAGGTTCATACAGGCCATGCTTCAAATCCAGATCACTCAACTATATTTACATTATATCATTACAAGAACTCATCCATATATTTCCATATTTTCAAACATAATCACCAACTTAACTAATATTGTAATTTAATCCAGTTCACCATTTGCCATATATCAAACAATTTAACTCATTCACAACATGTATAACAGCTAATAAATCACCAAAAACAACAATAAACTAATTTCATCAATGCATGAACATGCCTACTCAAAGTTGATTACAAATGTGATGTCGACGACTATTCCACTAACTTTGATTTTCCACAATTTGTGTTCAGTTGATTTCTTTCTTGATCTAGATAATAATTTTAATTCAATTAACCACTTAAGACAAATTAAAAAATTAAACTCATGTATTTAAACCCTTTTATTCTTGTTTTACAAAATTACTCTAAAATTTCACACTTTAAGCAATTTAGTCCTTAAACCCGAAATTTTCAAATTAAATACATTTAATCCCAAAACCATGCAAGCCGAATTTCTTGTAGTCCCTATACAATCTATTTTTTTCATATTTTCACAAGAATTTCATTAAATTTTACTATTTTATCAACTTAGTCCTTAAACAATAAAATCCCTAAAAACCACTTTACAAAATAGTTCTATTTCACTATCAAACTTACAATTCCATCACAAAACTTCAAAGTCACTACAAATTCATCAATGAAATAACTCAAAAAATTTAACATTTTTACAAAATAATCCTCAGATTAGCTAGATTAAGCTACAACAATCTCAAAAACATAAAAATCATTAAAAATGGATGAAAATTACATACCATGCAATAAGCTTTGGTTGAAGCTTCCTAAGACAACAATGGTGGTTTTGGTTCTAAGTTGAAATGAAAGAGGAAGATGATGATGATTTCATATATTTTTTTAATTTAATTAAATTATCAAATTATGAGTTTACCCTCTAACTTTAATTCAAACTTCATGAAATACATCACCAAAATCATCCACTTAATGTCCATATAGTCTAATTACTACTAAATTCCATCAATTGAAATTTCTATAGCCATTTAACATATTTAACTATTAGTGATTAACATTTGCAATTTTTACGATTTAATCCTTTTTACTTAATTAACCATCTAAACATTAAAATTTCTTAACCAAATTTTAAAACAACACTAATATAGACTTGTAAATATTAAATAAATAATATTTACTGACTCGCTAATCAATATTATGTTCCCAAAACTACTACTAAATTCCATTTCCCGATACACACCTGTCGATGCTACAAAATACATTAAAGCAGAATAGCTTGAGATGCATTAATGTTAGAAATGTTTAAGGGCGAAGAGATTTGAATGTAGATAAACTGCATCCACATTTTGGCAACCAGAAACATTATTGCCTAATTGAACGATAAAGGGATATTAGTGCTAAATTAGCGTTTCTAAATGCCTCTCCCCTCGGTTAAATAAGTAACAATCTCATCCATATCTATGTCTGAGAAATAATTTGTAATGCCCTAAATTTTGGGCCTAGGAGAAAAGGGCTTCGTGTAGCGGAGGAATTCAAACTTAGTTGTGCAAGTGGATAGCATAAAAGTACACCTACTTTAGTGGTTAAGGATCCTGAGAAGCATTGGAGAAGTCCTAGGTTCAAACCTTGGCTTTAGTAAATTTTTTGGTTTTAAGTGAGTAAAGCCCTAGATGTTTGGAAGTAGGCCTTTTAAATTATTGTGTTAAAGAAATGACACAAAAGAGCAAGTGGCCTAGTGGCAAAGTGGTAAAGTGGCAGCACATAAGAGGCAAGAAGGTGGCGTCATAGGGGGCAAGGAGGTCCAGGGTTCGAGTGTTGGCATAGTACACTGAGGGATATTTATTTTGCACCTTTGGACAGCCAGTGGTTGAGTTGGAATTGAACTCTGGAGGAGAGAGTTTGAATTGGTCAAGAGAGGAAATTAAGAAGTGGATCATGGAGCTAATCATGGAGAAAATTAAGGGGATTGAGTTGTTGGGGAGTTAGAGCCGAAATGGGACTGTTGGTAAGCATAGAATCGGTTGTTGGTGTGGTATAGGGGTAGTGCCAAATTCTCTCTTGCTATTTCAGCTTTTGGTTCATTTTTGTGCGTTTCTGAAGAACTTCGGTTATTAGTGATCGGTTTGTGTTCTAGTCATTCCTTTCATTTTAGTTTTTCTTTGCCTTCTTGCCAAAACCGAATACTACCTTCTTAATTCTTAAAACAATTGTCATTGTGCCGATTCTTCCTTTCTTCTCTTTTTGTTTTTTTCGATCCCTTTTTTATTTCTTTATGTTGCTAGCCAAATATATCTCTCCCCTTGATCGAACCAATTTTTGTCCTCTTCATTCACCTTCCTCCTCTGCTCTTATTTCTCTAAAGCTAAACACTCATTCTTCTTCCTTCCCTCTACTTTTCATCCCTTCTTGATCATAGCTGATTCCATCTCTTCCATTTTTCTTTGTGTAACCGAATAGGCCTTCTTTCCCTTTGATCTCTAGTCATTTGAAGTCGAATCTTTGATCTTCTTTTCTTCTTCTCAATTGTGGTAGTCGAATCTCTCCTTTAGGCTATCTAGTTCGTGGGGTCGAAGAATAAATCTTGCTAAGTACTTATCTTTCTTTCCTTTTGGCGTTCTTGGTAAAAGCCGAGTGGCTCATCTAATCCCTTTTTAATCGCTAGCTTTTCCTCTAAAAGGGGGTTTTCAGGGGATACAATCGTGGTAAATCTACGTATCATTTAATCGACTGATCAAAGGTAAGTGGACTTGGGGTTGTAGTATTGGCCAACTATTTCTTCCCTCTTGGGCATGTGTTGTATCTTCGTTAGTTTAGCATACGAGTGACTTTGTTTTAGGTTGTGATGATTGACGATTTACGCTTATGATTCAGATAGACCACAAGGAAGTGAGATCAATTCATAGTCAAGGTAAGTGTTAGACTTGGGTTCAGTTTTTGGTATTAGAAAAATACGCTAGATATTATGGAATGACTAACCGAATGCCTTAATCAAATATAGGTGTGTAACTATATGCCATGACTTGTTAATCAGCTGAAAAGTCGAAGGTATGTACTCACACCAATATATCATAGAATGATAAAAAGTCGAAGTGCTGAAATGCCAAAAAGCCAAAAGTTCGGCAACTACCGCCACATGAGCATGCGAATGAACATGTGGAGGATTAGATGTGATGGTAGAGGCCACCGTGAGCGACCTCATGGGCTTAGGTCGATTTTGGTCCGAAGCGGGCTGTGTGGGCACGATGAGCTCGTTGGCCCCACACGAGCTTTTGTCTGGGACATGTGGAAATATGGGACCTGGCCATATTGGTTACATGGCTAGGGTCGATTTTGGACTTAACGGGCCATAGGCATTTGGGCCCACTTGGGTCGAATAATGGGCCTTAGGCCCATTTACATCGTTATGTCAATTCAGGATATTTAAGTCACTCGAGGCAACTGTAGACCTTTCAAGAGGTCGATTTTCTGTACCGAGATCCCAGAGGGTAAAATGACCAAAATACCTTTGGAGGGTAAAATAACTGTTTTGCCCCTTGAGGGTAAATGATCGAATTGAGTTATGATTTGATTAATTTGACTGTGTATGTATGGCTATGATTTGAATGACTTGGTTTTGATTGTAAAACTAATTACGGGCATGCCATTCTGCATACATGACATGTTGCATGGGGTTGGAAAATTGTACGGAGGAATATCTGATCTAATAGGGTTACATGGGTCGTGCGAGGCGACTGTGGACCCACCGAAGGCTTAGCGCCGTATATTTGTATTGATCTGATAAAGTCACATGGGTCGCTCGAGACGACTGTGGACTGATCGATGGCTTAGTCCCGATCATTTATTCAGATGACTGAGTGCCAATCATTCTATCGATGGCTTTGTGCCACATACATTGTCGATGGCTTAGTGCTATCCATTTCACCGTTGGCTTTGTGCCACACATATGATCGATGGCTTGGTACTGTTCACACTACCGATGGCTTTGTGCCACGTATATTATTCTGGCTTTGTACCATTCTATTCATGGCTTCTAGCCATTCTAATTTTCGGCAGCGTTGCTGCGTTTTTGGGTAGTGCCGCAACCGGTGCTAACTCTTGGTGAGTTGGATGGGTTGGCTGATTATATCCCCACAGATTGTACAGGGTTGGATGGAGGCAATTGTAGGGTTGGATGGGGTTAACGCATAACATGCATCATACATCATTCATGTGATTCTGTTCTCATATGGGCTAGGCCCAATTGATTCTGCTATGGGTTGTGACCCAAATGATAATGTATCTAACTTAGGCCACATGTGCTCTGTTTCTAAATTTGTAATGGGCTAAGGCCCATCTATTACTATCTAGGGTAATCGGCTTAGGCCCAGATTGTTACTACTTTTTGTATGACTGACTATTTTTATATAGTAGGGGATTACACACTGAGTTTTTATAAACTCAGCCCGTTTTTAACCTTTTCAGGTAATCCCCAGTGTTAGGTGGATTAGAGCTACGAAAGACTGGAAGAATGCTACAGAACTACTTTTGCTTCCATTTACGTTTAGTTACTTTTAAGCACTTTGATTTTTGATTTGGGTTGTAATAAGCCCTCTCTTAATTTCCTGGATTTTTAAATTTGGATTTATGGTTTATTTTGAACTGTATCTATTAGAAGTAGAACACAGTTTTCCAAAAAATTATAACTGTTTTCAAAATACCACGATTCTGCAAAACCTCGCAAAAACTTTCGCAACTTTGGTTTTTAAAGAGAACAATGTTTTTATTAAGGGATTAACCTTTCAATGAACCGCGTTTGAAAATAACTACCGAAAACTGGGGTTTTTATAAGTTTCAAATGACAAGATCTTTTAAATAATAAGAAGGGTTTTCAATGAAAAAATGGTTTTCAAAAAACACTTCAATGTGACACATCAGATTTAGCCTTAACATCTAAGCCAGTTTTGGGGTGTTACATAATTGATGTTTAATGCATTTAAAGCATCGGAGACATAGTATGGAGTGTTATAAAATTGCAAATTTCATTGGGAAAGCATAGGACCTCTTTGCCTCTAACGGTCACATGAGTGTGCACTTCATGCAATGATTTATTCTTTTTGCGCTCTTTTAGCAAGGCATAAAACTTTTACACCACTAAGCTGATTGCTAAATCTTTTAGTGCAAGGCAGAAATCGATCCATTAGTTCACACGAACTAAATCCCAAATCTCATCGTTCATGTTGAATGATTAGTCGAACCTGCGTTATTGGAAAAATAATTTACCTTAGAGTTTTAAGATGTATTTTTTTGACTTCTTGGCCCTAGAATCAGGCAGATTTGATTTCCCTTGATTCGGTCGATGGTGAGGTGTAATGAATTTTCTTAGGGACATTTACGGACAGTAATCCAAAAACAACTAATACGATAAAATTAAAATAAAATAAATAGAAAAAAACTGAAGAATATTTCACCAAGATTGTTGTGTGACGAAGTGGTGCCAATGGAGAAGAGCAGCAGGGAAGCAGTAACAATGGTGTGACAGGAGTACAGAAAAACTCATGATAAATGGTGAAAATTTGGGGCAACGGCGATTGGACGGTGGTTGGCTGCTCTTGGAATGGTTTTTGGGGCTTGTTAGGATTAGTTTAAGGTGGGGATTAGGGTTAAAATAAGTTGTAATATATAGGGACCAACCGAGATGTGTAAAAATAACGAGTCAAAAATTGCAAACCAGACGTCGGTGTCATGACAGTAGGTGTTCGTGTCATGACACTGTACTTCAAAGACTCTAGATATTTGGTTCAAAGTTTCATGTTGCAACACTGGCCCAAAATTTTAAATTAACTTTTGTTAGAAATGTCAAGTCGCGACATTACCCTAATTTTAAAAAACCTTGGAGCATCAAAGTTTAGTGTCACAACATCAAGGTTTGGTGTCACAACAATGCAATTTTTTTTCTTCATTTTCAAGTTTTGAGATATGTCGGTCCCTCCGATTTATTCCTAATTTCAATTAGGTCCCTAATAAGCTCCTTCTAACTACCAAAGACTATTAATCATACTCTAATTAAAACTTCTAACCTACTTAAAATTGAAAAAAAAATCCTGAAGTTAAAATGTACAAAATTTTACAAAAATTATCCAAATTTTTCGACGAGATTAAGTGTGGCTACCGGACTCATCTGGTAGCTTTTGCATTCCATGAATCATCATAGTGCACCTTTGGCGATCGTCTTGGTCTGTTCAACATGTTCCTCCTATCCAGGATATTTTTACTTGTAATGTTCTTACGATACTTTGGTGCCTACACACAATGAACTAGAATTGTACCTTTAACCAAGGTTGTTAGGGTTGCTTAAAAAAACTACATAACAATCCATCCTATCTTATTTTCATATTTTTCATTTTGGGAATCATGGCCACATTTGAATACCACTATCTCACCATTGATCTTCATTACTAACTTGTTCTTTTCAAGATCAATGGTTGATCTAAATGTAGCTAAAAATGGACAACCCAACAGAATGAGAATATATTGGTCTTCCGTAATGTCCAAGACAATAAAATCAATGGGATGTACGAGAGATCTATTAGCTAATTGCAATGTAAGTGTTGTATTTTTCAACTCCCCTAATCTAATTTTTAAGTAAATGGATAAGGGTATCAAATTTATGCTAGCCCCTAAGTCACAAAGAGCCTTGCTACAATGTTTATTCTCAATCTCTACGAGTATTGTAAAACTTCATGGATCTTTTAGCTTCAAGGGAATTTTTTTAGGAATTATAGTACTACAAGAAGCATCGATTTTTATTTTCTCACCTTTTTTTTAGCTTTTAATGCTTGGACATAATTTCTTTAAGTATTTGGCATACTTTGGTATCTTATCAATAAGTTCAAGCAGTGAGAAATTTACGTTAAGGAATTTAAAGATGTTTAGAAAACTTATGAATTCCTTATCATCCCTTCATTGCTTGTCCTCCAATCTCGATAGGAATGCTATGTTGTTTTGCACTAGTTCTGAGTGTGGCGTCTATTTCGTCTTAGCTACTGGTTCAGATCTCTTATCCGTATGGAGTTCAACCTCCAGCTCATTAAGGTTTTGATCTTTCTTCTTGACCTCATCACCCTCCTTAGTAACGGGCTTTTCTGAGTTCACTAAAGTTTTACCTGAATGGAGTGTGATTGCATTGACATGCTCTTTTCCTTCCTTTCGAGGATTGTTCTCGATATTACCCAAAATACTCGTGCCAATTGTATCTCATTCAACACGCTCACAATATTGTCCATCTCTTCTTTTCACTTGGAAACATTAGTACAGGTTTGTGCACATTCGATCTTTACGTGTTAAATGCTGGACTTTATGAGTTGCATCTATTTTCTATTCAATCCAAGCGTTGACCACAACTAATATGGCCATTACTCATGGATCTCTATTAAGATCTTTTCAAATGTGGTGGTTGATATTTAGGGTTTCATCTATTTGAAAGTGGCTTTTTGCTACCTTGATTATCTCTCCACTTTAGATTTGAGTAGTCTTTCCAACTGGGATTTTACATGTTCAAATAGGGATTTCCACCCCTATCACCTAAATAATTCACTTCCTCTAATTAGGTCTCTGAGTATGATGTGTAGCTTCGAGTGGCATTATTCATCGATGGCTTAATACTGGTCTTTAGATGGTTTAAGTTTCCAACAAGTTTTGATACTTGTCATCTCCCTCGACCACCTTAGCCATTGACGACTTCTGGCTATATGAAAAGCACTCGTTCGGCCACATGAACAAGTTCGTAACCATGTCCTCGATCAATTAACAAGCTCACACGTATGTATTATTCACAAAGGCTCCGATCATGTATCATCTAAGTTGGCTCTTAAGTCCCCATCTAGTCCATTATAAAAAATTTCCAATTAAAGTCAGTCTTCCATGTCATGGTGTGGGAATTTCCTAAATAGCGAATTGAAGTGTTCCCATGCTTCGTATAAAGTCTCACTTTTGAATTGCTTAAAATTAGAAATGTCATGCCTTAATTGGATGGTTCGACTAATGGGGAAATTTTTGTATAAAAATTTCCCCGCTAAGTCATCCCATGTCGTGATGGAACCCAACTATTGGAAATCAAGCCATTCAGATGCACTGTGAAATTGGACTTAGTCAAAATAGTGATTTTGAAATAACTTACCCGAGGTTAGAGAAATTATTTTAGCATTATTTTATGAGTTATAGCATTTTTTATAAGGGTGCATGAAATTTTTTGGTGAATTAATTTACAGGATAGAGAGCTTAATTAGGAAAAGGACTAAATTGCATAAAGGGAAAATGTTTGATTTTAATAGCAATTGGTGTTAAATTGATAGAGAACCTTAATTAGTTGCCTTTAAAGGGCAAATAGACCCCATTATGAGAAGCTTGGCCAGCCATGGTGAGACAAAGAGGTAGAAAAGTCAAAGTTAGATGAGATATTACAAATTAAATATTACACCTAAGGCTAACTTCATTTTTTTTCATTCTTTCCTCTTTCTTGCCAAAAATACCAGCACCTTAAGGGTTTTTAAAGCTAAAAAATTTTAGCTATCTTTCATCCCTGCAAGTAAGTGATTCTTAAGGCCTTTCTTGATAACTTTTGCATTTTGAGAACATTGTAGCATGAGCTATCTATTAAGGGGACTATTCTCCAAAATGGTTGGAAGTTTAGAGATTCACCATGAATTTATAAGTGTTTTTTGCTGGATTTTTATGGAAGAAAATGAGTCATAGTTGTTAAGTAAACAACTTCTGTAAAGAGGTGTTCATGGAAAACACCTCAAATTGACTAATTTGTAAAGTTTGAAAGTTGATGATATATGTGTGAAATAATGGGAATTGTTGGCTACCATAAGAGTAAAAAGGATTCAGTTAGGCTTGGCTAGTAAGGAAATTCGATAAAAAATCAATTTCTGAGTCTAGGGGCAAAATGTTCATTTTTCCAAATTGTAAATATTGGATTGTTTAAATTATAGTAGTGATTAAATTGATGAATTTTGATTGTTATAGATCAAGAAGTACGAGAACCAAACCTTGACCAGGGAAATCCAAGCTTGTAGATTGATTCGAACTATTCATCTACATTTTGTGTACCGAGGTAAGTTGTAGGTAAATAATACAACATTACTATAATTATACCTAAAATCGTTGTCTTAGTATAAAATGATGAATTGTAAAAAAAGAGTTATGTATGAGAATAATTTTCGAGCATGAGTAGCAAATATGATTCATGATAATGATATGATGAGAACCCATGTGATAGAACTCAGTTGAATCCTTAAGAATAGACTGGATATTCATGTCGTGATACTAGGGTCAATACGAGAGCTAGTGTAAGACCCTGTCTGGGACATGGTGTCGACCTCGTTACGTGTTAGTGTAAGACCATGTTTGGGACATGGCATCGACCTCAACTTGCAACTAGTGTAAGACCATGTCTGGGACATTGTAACACCCCTTACCCAAGTTCGATGTCGAAACCGGATATGAGGCATTATGGGACAATTTCATAACCAAAAATTCAAAATCGCACCACAAAATTTCGTTTCAATTTAAGACTTATTCATGATATGCCATACAAACTTTAAAATGGGCACACGACCATGTGAGCAGTCTGCGACCAAATCGAGAGCTTAGGAAAATTTTTGAAAATGTGGTTAAAAATAGGGCACACGCCCATGTGAGACAAGGACACGTCCGTGTGGTCACACACGCCCATGTCCCTAACCTATGTGGAATTATTGCAAATTTATTTTTCATTTTGAACCTACAAGGGTTTTCACACGGCCGAGCACATGCCCATGTCCTTGGCCTGTGTCCCTCACACGGCCTCGACACACCTGTGTTCTCACCCCATGTGTAAAAACCTAGGTATTCTGTTTATGATGTCAGTAGGCAAATTGGTCACACGACCACGACACAAGCCTGTATGGGTAAGCCGTGTGACGTACTGATTCTCTAAAAATTTCATGCAAATTTCACATGACCTACTCACATGGCCATGGTGGCTGACCGTGTGGCCATAAATTAGGCTATTTTCCAAGCCATTCCACACCCCAAAACACATATAAGCTTATACCATTTCATCACAGCACACCAAAACTCTTTTAGACACTCATTATAGCCATGTCTAGGACATAGCATTGGCTCGATACCCTATGTTTGAGGCTTATTGAATATCCTTTCGTAATCTAAATGGTTCAACGGGAAATTTAAAGTTGTATTAAGATTGAGAGATATTATGATGATATTGTGAGTGGTGCAGGTACCTATATGAAATGTATGAATTATGAGCTCGAACTTATGTTGTATAATTAGAAATGGATGAAAACGAGTAAGTTATGTTATGGCCACTCTTTGTATCATGCATAAATCATGATGTATTGAAAACATGTCTTAGCATGGTAATTTGTTGTCTTTTATTTACTTGCAACTTACTAAGCTTTATGGTTACCCATCTCCTTTCCATTTTCTTGTAGTGCCGCCTTACTAGCTCGTGGATCAAAGTACATCACAGGCTTCGTTCACACTATCATCCAAAGCTTTTAGTATAGTTAGATTCTAGCCTTTTAAGAAATGGCATGTATAGGGCCTAATCTTAGTTTAATGTCTTTGTATTTTGGGCCAAATGTGTTGGCTTGATTATTGAAGTACCTTATTTTGTATAAGGCCAAAGACATTGGCTAATATTCACTATTGGTTATTAAATACAAATGGTGTTGTTTTCAAGAATGAGAATTTAGCATGAGTGATTGTATGTGATAGGAGTAATAGATTGAATGCATGGTTGGATCATTTATATTGAGTTGTGTGGTTGCCAAATTATGGCTTTTGTTTGAGTCTTGGAGACTTGTTATAATTGGTATATGTTTGACCTTGTTTCAGGGTGGCAAAGAGGCCTAGTAGATAGCCTTATTTTGTCCACACGGTAGACACACTGGCATGTGTCTAGGCGTGTGTGATGCACAGTCCGCCCCATGGGTATGTAGTTAGGCCGTGTGTCCCCTACACCTTGAATCTGTTGAAGTAAAAGTCGGGTATTAAACACACAGGCTAAGACATGGCTATGTGTCTCAACCGTGTGACAGACACAGGCTGAGCACACGGGCGTGTGCTTTGGCCGTGTACCCTATATTGTGTGGTAACATCAGAGTCAAAAAGTTACACGGGTTGAGAGCATAGGCATGTCATAGCTGTGTGAAGGACACGGACTATGGACACAGGCGTGTGCTCAGCCGTGTAAAAACCCCTGTAGGTTGAAGTTGGAAAAATAAGTCCACACGGAGGTGGGACACGGGCGTGTCCCTAGGTGCTTAGGCCGTGTGTACCATACGGGCCATCACCATGGCCATGTTTAGAGGCCACACGAGCGTGTTGCCTTTTCAGGCAGGCATGTGCCCTGTTTTTAGTAGTTTTTGATGAAATTTTCTTAAGTACACCAAATGGTCCTGGTTTGTTTCTAACTTACGTTTTAGGCCTCGTAGGCCCATATGAAGGACTGTAAGTCAGTGTTTCAAAAAGTTTTAAATTGGGACGCATTTCATTGAGTGTAAGTTGTATGTTTGCATGTGATTTAGTGAGGTAATGCCTCATACCCTATCTCGGTGTTGGATACAAGTAAGGGGTGTTACAGGCATTGTTGTAAAGCAACAACGAAAACAACCAAACACGGATCACGTCGTCAATCACATTGTTATATTTGAATATATTGCATCATTGTAGGAATCTCTTTAAATGCTGGTTCAAGTCTTCCATCATATTGTCCCGAAATTGTAAATTATTTCGTATCATTTGGATGGTGGTCATCTTAATCTCAAAATTGTTTGCATTAATTATTAGCCTATTGATACTACCTCTGATAGCGTCTAAAGTAGGTAGCACATATTCACGAAATGTCTTCTCTTGTCGTGCCATTAATGGCACTCTTCGAAATTGTGCTGGAGGTTTGATGTTTTCTTCAAACAGTGGATTTCCTCGAGTTAAATCAGTCACTACAGGTGGATTGTCTTGCATTTGCTGAAAGGCTCGCCTCAAGATTCTCTCTAGTCCAGGATTTCACTCAATTGGAATAGTTTAATTTCGAGTCATACACTAAAATCAAAGAGAATTTAAAATAAAATTAAAATCAAATAAACCAAAGAATAAAAAAATAAATATCTGTATCTTTGATCCTAAATTTTCCTATTTATCCTATCAAATGCAGAAAATTAAATTTAGTTTAATGTCAAAACTTTCCGGAAAACAATGCCAACAACTTGATCGTCTCCAGACATGCAAACGTCTGGACTAGAAATACTATAGCAAATAAATATCTAATTAATCAATGGTATCAACAAGCATACTGGTCAAATTGTAATGTAGTTAAGTGTAACATCTCATTTTTTAGTGTTACCGAAAATGATGTTTTGGTACCCCACGTTCTGATGATAAAGTCAATATATATTATTTTACAATATTTAAGAGTTCACTATAGAGTTAAATTAAGTCCTGGTCCAGTAGTTTTAGATATTGAATTGTTAATTAAGGAAAAAGGACTAAATCATAAAAGACCTAAAATCTAACCACTATTGAGTTTTATTAGTTAAAAGATTTTAATAGTAAGAGTAGTAGGATTATAAGGCAAGTAAGCCAATATAAAGGTTGTTGGACAGTGAAGGGTTATGAATTAGTTAAATTATATGCTTATAATAAGGGTAAAATTGTAAGTAAATAAAAAAAATAAACAAGGGAAAATAAGGTTGTCTTCATCTTCATTAGCCTTTTACCCCAAAAAATTGAAAGAAAACTCCATGGTTAGAGCTTAAGTTTTGGCCAAGCTAGGATTGTGTGCATGTAAGTGAACTTTTAATCTGTTTTTAGTAATTTTTATGTTTTTGATATCGTTCTAGCTCAATCTAGCTAACTTGGGGACTATTTCTTAAAATTGTTAAAGGTTCTGAAACTTTCCATTAATGATTTTTAAATGTTCATCAAGTTAAATAATAGATTCATGAGTTCGATTGTTAAAGAGGACTATTTTGCAAAGTAATTTTTTGTTAAGTTTGAGTTTAGAAACTTAAATGTGATAATGTCGAAATTGGTGTGCAACTTCTAAAAATTTTGGTCTTATAATGATAGATTGGGATGAAATTTATATTGGATTGAAAAATGAAGTTTAAATGTAAAAGATATAATAGTTTTTGTTTTGGGGACTAAATTGAATAAAGTAAAAAAGTTTAGAGAATTTTTAAAAATGAAATTAATAGGCCATATGTATGTAAATAAGCATGGTAATGTAATTGAATTTTATAAATTGAATTTAATTATTATATAGATCAAGTATTGAACCGTACGGAGGAAATTCAGGGAAAAAGGAAATTACATAATAGTCCCTACGAATCAGCTTGTTAGCTGAATATAATAGGTAATTTCATAGTATACATGAATTTATATAATTATAACTTGTGTTATTATGAATTAGTTTTAATTGAATTGTTGTTGAATTTTTTATATAAGATTGAAGTTATAAATTGTTTACAATTAAGTACAAGGTGAGAATGTACTTATTTGGAAATTGATGAATATTTTTGAAAAACTATTTATATGATTTCAAAATGAGCATAATTGTTTTATAGCATGTTTATATATATTATGGAAGTGCCTTTCATTTTTAGAAGTCATGAATTTTGTTAAATGCCCATTTGAATGTAGTAAATGAATAGGATACGATTGGCATGCAATAAGGTTAGAATGCACGCTTGTACAAGATTGCATTTCGGTGCCTCTGCCTGCATTTCGTGCCTCTATTTGCACTACAGTGCCTCTATATAGCATTACGATGCTCTCCGGTGTGGTGTAGGTACCCGAGTATCCAAGTTATGTTATTATAGTTCATCGAGCTAGTAAAACGTGTGATTGATCCTCAAATTCCTTGTTAAGATATGTTAATGCATATGAATTGTAACACCCCTTACCCGTGTTCAACGACGAAACAGGATACAAGGCTTTACCAGACTTATCACATGAATAAGCATACATTTTCGAGACAAAATATTGCGTCCAAATTAAAACCTTCGAGATTCAATCATATCGTCCCTAAAACGAGCCTATGAGGCCCAAAACATACATTGGGAGTAGTTCGGGGCTAAACCAAGAACCATACAAATTTATTCCAAAACCTAGAAAATTTCCACTATACAGGGGTCACACACCCGTGTTGTTATCGGACACGCCCATGTGGGCAGGTCTCGTGTTCACACGCGCCCATGTCCCTACCCCATGTAACTCTCTATTTATGACGTCATCAACATGTGAAGGTCACACGGCCAAGTCACACGCTCGTGTGCTAGGCCGTGTGGTCAATTTAATTTTCATGATTTGTCATAAAATAGGTGTAGCCTTCACACGCCCTGGGCACACTCCCATGTTCCAGGCCATGCCGTCCACATGGCCAAGACACACGCCCCTGTCTCTGCCCGTGTCCTCCATACTGGGCATTTTGTTTCTCAAAATTAAGGTACAGGGGACACATGACCTTTCCACACGCCCATGGGGCTGACTGTGTGTCACACACGACCTAGACACATGCCTGTGTATCTACCCACATGGACAATATATAGACTATTTACCAAGCCATTTGCCATCCCGAAACACAATCACACTTAATATCAATTTCAAAGACACAAATCATAATATACTTCAGCAACCAAACATCCATAATTATTAACTTAAATCATGCAAGTGCCATATCCATGCAATGCATCACCATATGATTATACAAAATAATCAGTTAACCAATATGAGCCAACATCATTAGCCCAATTATTATGACACATATACAAAATTACCAATTCCCTATACATGCCATACTTTCCAAAATATCAAAATCACAAATACCCCAAAATAAAGCCTTGATAGTATGATGCGAACTCCGATGATTCCCGATCCCCGAGCTAGCCTGGTGACACTATAAAACAATGGAAAGAAAATAGGGGGTAAGCTATATAGCGTAGTAAGTTTATATGCAAATAATAAACATCTTAGCCACATAAGTTATTATATAATTCCTATAATGAAAGATAAGATAATCATCGTTAAATCCACATAACTATAACTTACTCATTCACGATCTTACCAGAAGTTTATCACTTATAGCATTCATACTTATGAATTTCAAGTACATTCCTATACCACATCATCACACACAAACACATATTGTCACAACTTTGTTATTTTTCCCGTTGAACATTCGGAATATTAACGGATACTCGAAAAGCTTGCACATGCGTGCCACATATATGTTACCAAAGCTACATTTTATCATATTTCACATATATACTTGTTCTTGAGCTAGTCATGGGTCTGCTCACACAAGCTAACAAATATCCGCAATATATGCAGTAGTACCTAACCACTGGTAGACGTATAAGACCAGCAGTCGAAATCACATAATCATGTAATCACACATAGGTTCCTAGTGCCATGTCACTTGTATCCTATTCTATTCCTAAGGTTCAACCAGGATTTCTCACTTATCACTTATCAAAACTTTGTCAAATACATTTGTTAGGCCATTTTTCACAATTCATAAAATATAAAAGCATATAAACATTAATTAATGATGTATTATTTACATACACACTTACCTCGAATAAAAAATTGATAATATTGCAATTTAGTCCACAATTTTGCCCTTTCTCTAAAACCCCTTACCCGTGTTCAACACCGGAATAGGGTATGAGGCATTACCGAACATAAACATATGCAACTGTATAAAATGGGGACAAGAATTTGCGTTCATTTTTAAAACTTTTCACATTTCATCCTAAAGTCCCTAATATGGGACTATGAAGCCCAAATCATGCTTTGGAAACGGTTCGAGACCAAACTAAGAACTTTAGAAAACTTTGAAAATTTTCATGAAAAATAAGGGCACACTCCCGTGTGGTATTAGGACACGGCCGTGTGGCTTGCATGGCTATGTCCCTAGCCCGTGCACTAATCTGACTTGCTGTTGTGAACAAATTTACATCACACATAGCTATCACCACTCATTCATCCACATATGTAAGCATACACATCCTTGAAATGTATCATCTGGACTTATAATATAGCCAATATTCAAACCTCAAATGGCATTACAAAACAATGAACTTTCAAATAGCATAGGCCAAAACAAGTATGGCACATACAAAAATGACCAAGTCCCCTATACATACCATGACCTTAAGTGTAAGAATCATCAATACCCAATTTGTTAGTCTGATAGTGTGAAAGGTTCTCCGGTGACTTCCAACCTGAGCTAACATGAGGACATTATAAACACAGAAAATAAACTGAATAACCTATATAGCTTAGTAAGTTGGTATTTAAATAATAAGCGATTCGTTAACATGCTTTTACCAATTCTCATAATATGTTCTCAAGATAATACAATCATAATTGCACATAGTTCTACTATATACTCATGTTCATCTCAAGCTGTCTACTCAAGTCACAATCACTAAATTATTTATATCTTGAGCTACCGAACTCCAAATTAAGATCCAATAATTTTACCTAAACTAAACTCGCATATCTTCTTACCATAAAATTTTTATAATTTTTGGTTTAGCCAATAAGTATAGTTTATTCTTTAAAGTATCCCTTATTTTGTTGTCTAACAATTCAGACCCCTCTTCACTAAAAATGTATTATCCCCTCGTACAAGATTTGGATGATGTTCCTGTTTATGTCTTTTGAAAATAGACTCATTAGGGATTTTAAGCATATAAATTATAACCCATATTTATTTTTTTACATTTTTTAATGATTTTTCAAAACAAGAATAGGGGATTCTAAAATCATTCTAACTCTATCTCAAAAAAATTCAACTATCTCATAATATGAAATTCTTTTGCTCACACTGTTACTTTTATACGAAAATAGAATCAACAAGCTTTAATTTCATACCTTTTTCAACCTCTAATTCGATTTCCACCATTTTTAGTGATTTTTCAAAGTCACGCAACTGCTGCTGTCCAAAACTATTTTATTGCTAATGTTACTCTTTCACGTTTTCTTTGTATTAACTTTCATTCAACATTCACATAGATTTTGTACGTAGCTGTATCGTTTAATTCAGTTATACTTTCATTTTCCATCTTGGTTATGTCAATTAATACACTTAAACTTCAATGAAAACACATTATTTGAATTCAGCATCAAATATTATTATTGGTTCATAATTCTTTCAGATTTATTCATAATCTAGGCATTATTTTCACAAATTCCTTTGATTTGATGCTCATATAATACATATACTTACTTAAATTATTTCACTTACCATTTGGTACTCATTCTCATTCATAACTTACCCGTTGAGCACATCAGAATAATAACAGATACACGGTGGCCTTCACATAGTACCACACTGTAGCTAAAGCTATTTTATTCACAAAGTTTCACATAGGCTCGCTCTCGAGCTATTCACATTTACAGGTCTGCTCACACAAGCTGTTGATTAGACGTAGCTACTTAGTACTGCTTCCACAAGCTGTCAGGTATCCACAACACATGCCGGACTACCCAGCCACTGATAAAATGTGCGGACCAGCACCCGGATCACTTATCTCACTTAGCACAATGCCGTGGACTTATTTCACTTAGATCCCATGTACTTATTTCACTTAGCACATTGCCATGGACTTATTTCACTTAGATGCTATGGACTTATTTCACTTAGCACATTGCCATGGACTTATTGTAATAGCCCGATACAGGGCCTAAATGAAATAGTGGTTACGAAACCATAAATCCGATGTCAAAATATTTATTTCGATTGAGTTTTAAAATTTATTTTGTCTTTACAATATTTTGTGAAATTTTCGTTACAAAATTTTATTGTTTGTGTCCAATTTGATAAATTGGACTAAATTGCAAAAGTAGTAACATGTGCATTCTAGAAAGTAAAGGTGTTTAATTGAAATGTGTTTTATTTATATTTTTATGGTTTACATTTTTATGAAATTATTTTGTAAAAATTTCGTACGAAAATTTCGACGTTTGTAAAAAGTGCAAAAGTTGAGGTCTACATGTTAAAGGTGTCCAATTGTTATGAAATTTTAAATTGGAAGTTCTTAAATGCTAATTAGACCATTCGTTAATTTATTGGACAAAAATGGACATGACATGCGTGAAAAAGAATATTTTTAAGTTAGGGGCATTTTGGTCATTTAGTGATTAAATGAATTAAAAATCAAATTAGAAGCCAATTTTTGCTCATCTTCTTCCTCAAGGCCGAATATAGCATGGAAAAACCATGGCTAGGGTTTTCAAGCTTCCAAGCTTGATTGTAAGTCCGTTCTAGCCCCATATTTAATGTTCTTGACATTTTTTGAGTCCCAATAACTTGATTTAGCTTATTCTAGCAATAATTTAACCTAGGGTTCATATTTGGAAAAATACCCATAGGTGAAATGTGTTTATTTTGATGTTTTATGATAGATTATGGGGTTTTAAATTATGCTAAAGAACTTGTGCTACTCGATTTCAAGTAAAAACGAGTAAAATGGCATAATCGGTAAAAATACCTAATGTTCATAAGTATATGTTAGAGTGGGAATTTGATGCTGCCGTTGGTAAATAAATGATCCACATGTTTTAAAACATAAAAATTAGGGATAAAGCTTAATATCTGAGCCTTGGGGTAAAAGTTTTAATATGCAAAACTTTAGGGGTAAAATTATAATTTTGCTAAAGTTAGAGTTAAGGACTATTTTGATAAATGTAAGTATTAAATAAGCTAAATTTCTTATTTTAGATCAAGAAAGATGTGGAATCGACCTTGATCGGGGAAAGGAAAAGATTGTGGACTAAATTGCAAAATTTCTATGTTTTACATCGAGGTAAGTTTATATGTAAATAATGTATTGTTTTTATTATGTTATGATATTTTATTGTGTGTCATGTGAAATAAGTTTTAGTATTGTACAATTAATGGCTATAAACAGTGAATTGTGGTTGATGAATTGTGATTAAATGAGAAAATCTCAGTTGAACCTTCGGAATGAAAAATGTGGTGCTAAGTGGATATACCACGGTTATACGTGTAACGTGGTGCTAAGTGGATATGCCACGGTTATACATATAACGTGGTGTTAAGTGGATATGCCATGGTTATATATGTTGATTCGAAAAGTGGCGCTAAGTACGTATGCCACGAATACATATGTGACCCCAATAGTGTGGTGTTACGTGCGTATACCACGAAGTTGGGCATCAATTATAGAGGGTGGAGTTATGTGCTAAAACTATCGGATATTGTTACATTCCAAAGTGTTCAACGGGAGAAACAAGTTTGTTAAATGGAAATTTATGCGAAAAATGTGGAAATACATACCGGGATATGAATATATGGGTTTTGAACCATGAGTTAGATAAGTGATTGAACTTTGATAAGATAACAATGGAAAAGTGTTATTTTGCAAGTTGATAATAAGGAATTTAGTGAAAGAGGTAAAATTTAGGATAAACAACTTAAAATAGTAGCAGAGGAGTGAATTTGAAAAATCACCAAAAATGGTAGAAATTGAATTATAAGTTGAATCAAATATGGAATTAAATCGTATTGAGTCTAATTTCATATAAAAGGAACAGAGAAAGTAAAAGAATTCTATATTCTGAGTTATTTAAATTTTTGTAAGACTAGTTCAGATTGATTTTGTGATGCCCTATTATGATTTGGAAAAATCATTAAAAATTGTACAAAAATAGTTATGGAACATAATTTATATTGTTAGATTCCTTATTGAATCTATATTCAGAAGAAACAAGTGAGAACATCTTTTAAGTTCTGTATAAAGAGAAATCAAAATATTAGTGAAGAGTGGTCAGGACTGTCGAGTAGTGAAACAGGGGAAGTTTTAATGAATAAACAATATTAATTGGCCCAACCAAAAATTCTGAAATTTTTATGGTAAGAAGATAGATGAGTCTAGTTTTTAAGAAAATTGACAGATCTTAATTTGGATATATGAGTCTGTATTAATGGGAAACTTACTAAGCTATAATGCTTACTCCCTTACCTTCCTTTTTCTTATAGAGTTTTAGATGCTAGCTCGAGTTGGAGGTCGCCGAAGATACTATCACACTATTGAGCTGAGGTTAGTATTAAAAGACTTTGAAATATTTATAAGTTTATGGCATGTATAAGGACTTGAATATATGTATATATGTTACTGAGTTGGCCTAGAATGTTGGCCTAAATTAATGGAAATTTTATTGTTGTATAAGGCCATGTGATATGACTAAAAGTAGCTATGTTATGAGTTAAAATGATACAATACATGAATGAGTATGCTTGCATGTTAGTAAATGAAATAACGTATATATGATAAGAATGTGATTAGATTCTAAATTGAAAGAAATTTTATAACCGGTTTTGTGCGTTTGTAAGTGTAAAAATCCAGTGAAGTCTCGTACCTTGTTTGGGCATTGAACACGGGTAAGAGGTGTTACACTTATTTCACTTAGCACATTGCCATGGTCTAACCATGGTCTTTTACCGTCAATTCATATTTCACTACGCAACGATGGTGATCGATCTTACGTTTTTACTTAATTCGAACATTTACTTTAATTTTCAAAATTTAATCAAATATATAATAATATTGCAAATTAACACAAATCAATAACGTTTATTAACATACGAACTTAACTTGACCTAAAATGGCGAAAAGGACCAAATCGTCCAATACTCGTTTTTCCCCCATTCTAAGTCCAAACTTTGTTTTTCTTGATCTATAAGATCACATTCGACTTATTAAATTATTATACTATTCAAATCAGTCAAAAAATCGTATTATGGAAAATTATATTTTTGCCCCTAAAGTTTCACATATTTACAAATTTGCCCCTAGGCTCGTAAAATGAAATGTATCCATTTTTCTCAATACCCAAGACTATCTGATTAATATTCCCTCTTATAGTAGCCCGCATTTTTCACTAAATCACATTTTCTACACATATTTTGTAACACCCCAAACCCAGCCCGACGTTATGGCCAGATCTGGTGTGTCACATGAACAGTGACTACTTTTCGATCCTCTTTTAATAACCCCTAGATTGACTTAGCAAAACCATCTCATGTTTGGTTTGTAAAATAGAGAGTTATTTAGTTTGTAAAAACATTATCCACTATCAGTTGAAATTTACTTCTTAAAAGATCTTGTTATAGAGTCGTTATCACTAGGTTACCCATTTGTCGTGTAGAGTATATTTTGAAAACGTTTGTTAATTTGAATTAAAAATCCACGCAGACTATTCTATCATTTAAACAAGTAACAAATAAATAATTAAAAACCAAAATAAAAATAATTACCAAGCGGTCTTATTACAGTCTAAAACCCAATAATTAAAGAATACTAAAATTAAGTAAATTTAGGGAAATATAAAACTGGGAAAAACAGTCCACGTGGCCACTCCGAATCCCTCGCAGCTCGAAGTCCTCTAAGGTTGGGGATCACCTGTATGGATGGAAAGAAAGGGGGTGAGTTTGTGAAAACTCAGTGTGTAAGCTAACCCAACAAGAGTTAGAGACCAATTCAAGCTCAAACTGCGCCTAAGCCCTATTCAGATACAGTGATAACTGGGCCTTAGCCCTATTTAGAAAACAGTGTGGGCCTTAGGCCCATTATAGTAATAAATTAGTGTATTATGCATGTATGCAAAGCCCAAGCCCAATCCAGCCCTACACATCACCCGTACTAGCCCTACACACCATGTGGGGAATAAATCAACCCATCCAACCCTACACACCACAATCGCAGCACAGCTGCTTAATCAGATATTGTGGCCAAGCCACAAAACAGTAATACAAGGCAGAACCTCTAAGCAGAATATGTGGCATTGCCACTTAAGTACTTCCTCCATCATAATAACCTAATCCCATGCAACAAAATATAATATGATATGGCATATAGAGTATCAGAAATATGAGCATGCAAATCAGTCATCTTAACCCTAGGGGTAAAATAGTAATTTCTACCCTTAAGGGGTATTTCAGTAAATTTACCAAATTTTAGTGTTTCATGCCCATTATAGTCTACTACAGACCTATCGTCGTCTGAATAACTTAATTAGCCCATTTCATTATTATTGAGTCATCGGGCCCTAAAACCCCCTAATGGGCCCGACAGAGCTCACAAGCTACTGTGGCCCACTAAGTCCAAATTTCCCACTTGTTTTAGTAGATCTAATAACCAGTTTACCAGAATATACTTACCGCTCAATTTCACCCATATGGGCTCGTAAGCCCATTAGGCCCAATTTCGGCCCTCTGAGGCCCAAAACAACCCAAATGCATGAATACGTACACACAACAGTTTTACCGATAGCGATTACCAACTTTACCGTTTCAAACCAACCCACGAGTGCTCGCACGATCGCAAGCCCTCAAAATGCCAGAATTTCGACATTTCAAATTTTTGACTTTTGCTGATCTAAGCTACTAGAGGGTGTCGATTACACAACTGTTTGCGATATATGCTGAAATCCCTCGAACGATTAACCTACAATTGTTTTATCCACATGTCAACTAAAATCCAATTGAATAATCGATATCAACTTAACATACCTATTCGGCCACAATAGAGCATTACTAACACTTACCTTTGTCGATTCTAACCACTAGAACTAGATCTAGATTGCTTCAATGGCCCTAGCCTCCACTGCTCCTTGCTAGATCACCTCTCAACCACCCTTAACATACATGAGATCCAAAAGAAAAAGGCTCAATGGATACTCTTCCCCCAAAAGAAGTCAAACCGATTAGGGGTTTTTGACTTTTCATAAATCACAAGAATACGAGAAAAAAGGATTCGAAAACTTACCACCGGCTTTGTTAGTTTGAATTTGTGATTGCTAGATTCTATTTCCACCGCTCTAATCCCAGATTTACCCTCCTCTTAACCAAAGCCCAAAAATAGATCAAGGATGTTGAAAGAATCCATAGAGAGAAAATAGAAGGTTTCGATTGAGAAAAGGTCACTAGAAAGAATTAAAGTTTCAGTTTTTGGGAGAAAAGAAGATGAAAGAAAAGAGAAGAGGCTGAGAAGAGATTTCGGTTTGCTTCCAAATAAAAATGAGAGAGACTTGGTTAAGGGAGAAATCGGCTAGCTGTGTGTTAATGATTCAAGTTTCAGCTTTTTGGGGCAATCGGCCAAGAGAGTATTAAGTGAGTCGAATAACCAATAGGGGAAAGAAAAAGGAGGAGAAGAAGATGGTGCATTCAGCTTGAGAAGAAAAGAGATGCAAGGTTTGGTTCTTTGCACAATTTGGCACAATGAGGGTGTATGGATCTAGCTTTTGGTTTCTAGAACATGAAGGAGGAAGAAAAAGAAAACAAAGGGCACTATACCTATTTGGCAAAAGAAAGTGACTCCTAATTGCCAAATCCCGAAGGCTAACCCCTAAAGATGTCAGCACATACAACTTTAATTGCCGAAAATGTAGTCTCCTAACAACCTTAGCCGAATATGCACCCTCAAACCCCTAATTGACCAACACAACTTCCCATTCAAAATTCCTAAATTTTCTCCCTTTATCCCTCCTTGATTCAATCCCATGAGTAGTTCAAACACTTCCCTTCAAAGTTCAATTTGAGTTCCATCACTTACCATGCACACATGTTAAAAAAAAAACAAAACAACACTTTGCTTGCCATGGGATTTGAACCTTAGCTCTTGCACAGCCCTTACACGCCACCTCCTTAAGTTCTAAGTGATGCCAACTTGCCACTTTAACACAGGCTTACTTGTGTCTTAATTTCCCAATTTTTGTTTAAAAGCCCACTTAGCCAAAACCCCTTCTCCTTTAAGTCTAACATTTATAAATTCAACAAGGCTTTAACTTAAACTTAAGCCTTCCAAAAGCCCATTAAAGCACATTTAATACATAATTTAACACTTCCAGAAAAGAAAAAATAAATTCAGGCAAAATCTCAGAAACCCAAAAATTGGGGCTTACATATTGTACAACTTTTCTAAATAGGTCCTTTTATGTAATTTCATCAAAAATCACTTAGTACAAGTTATTTATCACACTCCAAACTTTCATATTCTTCCATAAAACATCAAAACACATGCATGTCATCCATCGGTAAATTTTTAAACACAAACCCTAGCTCAAAATAATGGTAGAAATAGCTAAACCGAGTTACGAGGATCTCACAAACGTAAATAACATTAAAAACGGGGCTAGGATACATTTACTATTAAAGTTGAAAGCTTGAAAACCCTAGGCATGGTGTCTCCCCTAACATTCAGCCAAGGTTGAAGAAGATGGACAAGGTTTTTGGCTTAGTTTCCCATTTTATTTCTTTTGTTAACCAAATGACCAAAATGCCCTTTTATTAAAACTTTGTAATTTTATCTCACCATGACCATTTTTGTCCAAGGTAAAGTATAATGGTCTACTTACCATTTAAGGACCTCCAATTTAAAAACCCATTACAATTAAGTACTTTAGCTTCTAGAACTCAAATTTTTCACATATTGCAATTTAGTCCTATTATCAAATTGGACATCCAAACAATAAAATTTTGTAACGAAAATTTCACACAATAAATGAATCACACTATAAACTTTAAAACTTAATTGCAATAAAATTTTCTACCTCGGATTCATGGATTTCAAAATCACTATTCTGTTTAGGCCCTAATTCAGGCTGTTACACTTTCGCTGATCTAGGTCAGAAACTCGTCTTTCGTGATTATCAAGCTTAAAAGTTGGCGAAACCCTAGCTATGGCTTCCTTCAAAATTTCAGCTAAGGGAAGAAAGATGAGCGGAATTTTGACTTGATTTTTCCTTTTTATTCTTTTATTAACCAAATGACCAAAATGCCCTTAAAGCCTTTTTTTTTGAAAATTTACCCTTCCATGTCCATTTTTGTCCATCATGATATTTAATGGTCTAATTACTAAATAAGGACCTCTAATTTACAAATTCATTACACCCAATGCTTCTAGAACACATATTTTACACTTTTTGCAATTTAGTCATACTAGCCAAATTGGACCCTCTATCGATAAAATTTTTTAACGAGATTTCCACACATGCATTCAATAATACTATAGACCTTAGAACTTTATCACAATGGATTTTTCTACTACGGATTCGTCGTTCCAAAACTACTTTTCCGACTTGGCCCTAAATCTAGCTATTACAACTCTCCCCTATAGGGATTTTCATCCCCGAAAATCTTACCAAAAAAGAGGTTTGGGTACTATTTTCTCTTTGCTTCCTCGGGTTCCCACGTAGCCTCTTCTACCCCATGTCTTTGCCACAACACTTTTTCTAGGGCTATACTTTTATTTCTCAATTGTTTGACTTCCTGAGCCAAAATCTTAATCGGTTCTTTATCATATGTGATATCCAGTTCAACCTTAATCTCTGTTGGAGAAATCACATGCGAAGGATCAGAACGATATCGTCATAACATCGACACATGAAACATATTATGAATCATTTCCAACTCTACCAGTAAGGCTAACCGATATGCCACTGGCCTTATTCTTTCAATAACTTCATATGGCCCAATGAAACATTGACTCAACTTGCCTTTACGGCCAAATCTCAAATTCTTTTTCCACAGAGATACTATCAAAAACACTCTATCCCTAATCTACAATTTGATCTCTTTTCTTTTCAAATCTGCATATGACTTCTATTGATCTGAAGCGGCTTTTAAACAATCATGGATTACTTTCACTTTCTCTTTGGTTTCCTTAACCAAATCAACCCCGTGAATCTATTTCTCACTGAGCTCGGTCCAATATAGAGGAGTTCGATATTTGTGGCCATATAATGCCTCATACTATGCCATCTTTATTCTCGACTGAAAGCAATTGTTGTAAGCACACTCAACCAAAGATATTTTTCCCAACTACCTTCTAACTCTAAAACACAACATTGGAGCATATCTTCAAGAATTTGAATTACTCTTTCCGATTAACTATCTGTTTGTGAATGAAACGTGGTACTAAAGTTCAATTTCGTACCCCAAGCTTCTTGCAACTTTTTCCAAAATCTTGAAGTAAATCTTGGATCTCTATCCGAAATAATAGAAATAGGTACTCCGTGCGGGCGCATAATCTCAGCAATGTACAGCTTAGCTAACTTATCAAGTGAAGAATTGGTACGTACCAGAATAAAATGAGCCGATTTTTTCAATCGATCAACAATGACCCAAACGACATCTTTCTCCTTCGGAGTCAAAGGCAAACCCGTTACAAAATCTATCGTAATTCTATCCCATTTACACTAGGGTACCATCACTGGCTAAAGTAAACCCAAAGGCACTTGATGTTCGGTATTTACTTGTTGACAAATCAAACATTTTGATACGAACTCAGAAATATCTCTTTTTGTACCAGACCACCAATACAATTTCTTCAAATCATTGTACATTTTCGTCCTACCCAGATGAACTAACAGACAACCACAGTGTGCCTCGTGCAAAATTTTCCGAATCAACTCAGCATCTTCCGGAACACAAACTCTACCTTGGAACATCGAACAATCATCGGCCCCAATTTGAAAATCTGTGTCACTGGTCAATTCACATTGACTTCTTTTGGTTTGCAAATCAGTATCATTTCTCTGAGTTTCACAAATTTGCTGAGAAACATCCGTCTAGCTTTCAGCTCAGCTAGAATCGAACCATTATCAGACAAAGCTAGTTTCGTGCTCATAGCTCTCAAGGAAAACAAGGATTTCCTACTCAATGTGTCGGCGACTACATTCGCCTTTCCCAAGTGATAATCGTTCACTAGCTCATAATCTTTCAACAATTTGAGCCATCTTCATTGTCACAATTTTAGATCCTTTTGAGTCATCAAATACTTTAAACTCTTATGTCGGTAAAGAAATGGCACTTCTCACCGTACAAATGATGACGCCAAATTTTTAATGCAAAAACAATGACAGCCAATTCCAGATCGTGGGTCAGATAGTTCTTCTCATGCGGTTCCAACTATCTTGAGGCATACGCTATGACCTTGCCTTATTGCATCAATACACATCCAAGACCATTCAAAGATGCGTCGCTAAAAATCACATATTATTTTCCTAACTCAGGTTGTATTAACATTAGAGCCTCAGTCAACAATGCCTTTAGTTTCTCAAAACTCTATTGGCACTTTTCTGTCGATTTGAACTTGACATCTTTTTGTAACAACCTCTTAATTGGAGTAGCAATCATGGAAAATCCTTTAACAAATCGTCTGTAATAACTGGCTAAGCCTAGAAAGCTTCTAACCTCTAACACATTTCTTAATGGTTTCCATTCAACAATAGTTGAAATCTTACTCAGGTCAACTCTAATACCATCACCCGAAACAATGTGCCCAAAAATCTGACTTCTCGAAGCCAAAATTCACTTTTACTAAACTTAGCATACAATTGCTTGTCTCTCAAGGTTTGCAAAACAGTTCTCAAGTGCTCGACATGCTCGGCCTCATCACGAGAATAAATCAGTATATCATCAATGAAAACAACAAAAAATTTATCCAAGTACGGCCAAAAAATACGGTTCATTAAATCCATAAATACAAAAGGAGAATTCGTTAAACCAAAGGGCATGACAAGGAATTCATAATGACCATACCTCATCCAAAATGCAGTTTTCGGCACATCTGGCACCTTAACTCTGAACTGGTAATAACCTGACCTCAAGCCTATCTTTGAAAACACTATGTCCCCTTTTAATTGGTCAAACAAGTTTTCAATCCTTGACAAAGGATATTTATTCTTTATAGTCACCTTGCTGAGCTATCGATAATCGACACAAAGTCTCATAGATCCATCCTTCTTCTTCACAAATAACACGGGAGAACCCCAGGGAGAAAAGCTTAGTCTTGCAAATCCTTTATCGGTCAACTCTTGCAACTAAACTTTTAACTATTTCAATTTAGTCAGAGCCATTCTATAAGGAGCGCTCGATATCGGTGCACTCCCAGATAATAAATCAATGGCAAGCTCCACCACTCTGACTGGTGGTACCTTGATAACTCTTCTGGAAACACATCTAAAAATTTCCAGGCTACTGGCACTGATTCAAGTTTCAATCTAGACATTTTTTTATTCAACACATAAGCAACATAAGCTCTATACCCTTTTCTTACATACTTCTGAGCTGTCATTGACAAAATCACAACGGGCAGTTCACTAGGTTCATCTATTTTAACCCGAAGAACCTTACCATTTTCACATTTCAATTCAATAATTATTTGCTTACAATTTACCTTGGCATCATGCAATGTCAACCAGTCGATACCCAAAATAGCATCGAATTCATCAAATGGCAACAACATTAAGTTACCTAAAAAATAGTAACCTTGAATCATCAAAGGACAATTCTTGCAAACTTTATCCACTAACACATACTTGCCTAAGGGGTTTGACACTTTAATCACATACTCAGTGTGTGACAGCCTAATTTAGGGCCTAAATACAATAATGGTTTTGAAAACATAAATTTGAAGTAGAGAAATTTATTGCGATTAATTTTTAAACATCAGGTACCTTCGGGGTTACTTCAACCAATCACTATACCAGAATGGAAATGAGAAAGAATTAATATGGATTTTATATCTGGGTTACCGTTGTCTCCAAGGAAGAAAGATGCCATTTGGGTGATTGTTGACCAATTAACAAAGTCAGCACACTTTATTCCAGTACGTATGGATTATTCTTTAGATAAAATGACTGAATTGTATATATCTGAGATTGTCAGGCTACATGGAGTGCCTGTCTCCATTATATCAAATAGAGATCCTCAATTTACGTCTCGTTTCTAGAACAAATTACAAAAAGCCTTGGTTACTCAGTTGTATTTTAGCACTATGTTTCATCATCAAACTGATGGCCAAACTGAGCGTGTAATTCAAGTATTAGAAGATATGCTCTGATGTTGTATACTGCAGTTTGAAGATAATTGGGAGAGGTATCTACCTTTAATTGAATTTGCTTACAATAATAGTTATCAGTCCAGTATCAAAATGGCTCTGTATGAAGCTTTATATGGTAGAAAATGTAGAACACCATTATATTGGACAGAGCTCAGTGAAAAGAAGATACATGGGGTTGATTTGATCTAGGAAACAGAAGAAAAAATAAAGGTGGTTCGGGAAAGTTTGAAAATAGCTTCTGACTGTCAAAAATCATACGCCGATCTTAAATGAAAGGAGATTGAATTTTAGGTCAAGGATAAAGTATTCTTGAAAGTATCACCTTGGAAGAAAGTTCTCCGGTTTGGTCATAAAGGTAAATTAACTCCAAGATTCATCGGGCCATATGAAATCATAGATAGAGTTGGACCAGTTGCTTATCGATTGGCATTACCATCGGAACTCGATAGAATTTATAATGTTTTCATGTATCTTTGCTAAGACGGTATCGATTAGATCCTTCACATGTTATTTCTCCCACGGAAGTAGAGATTCAGCCACATATGAGTTACAGTGAAGAACTAGTTGAGATCTTGGCACAAGAGACCAAGGAACTCAGAAATAAAAGATAAAGTTAGTAAAAGTATTATGGCAAAAACATGGAGTAGAAGAGACAACGTGGGAACCAGAGGAAGCTATGAGAAAATAGTACCCAAACCTTTTTAACGGTAAGATTTTCGTGGACAAAAATCTCTAAAGGGGGAGCGTTGTGATAGCCTGATTTAGGGCGTAAAAGAATAGTAGCTTCAAAACCACATATCCAAAGTAGAAAAATTTATTTTGATTAGTTTTTAATATTTACTATGTGATTGAATGACTGTGTGAAAATCTCATTGCAAAATTTTATCGTTTGGGTGCTCAATTTGATATTTAGGACTAAATTGAAATAGATGAAAAATGTGTGTTCTAATTCATAGAGGTACTTGATTGGAATGGGTTTTTTAAAGTAGAAGTCCTTAAATGGTAATTAGACCATTTTAGTCATCTTGTAAATAAAAGAATAAAATGGGAAAAATAAGCCAAAATGTGTTCATATTTTCTTCAACCTTGGCCGAATCTCCCTAAGTCTCCATAGCTAGAGTTTTTCAAGCTTTCAAGCTCAATAGTAAGTGCACTCTAGCCCCGTTTTTAATGATCTTCGTATTTTTGAAATCCTCGTAGCTCGGTTTACCTATTTCTATCATTATTTTGAGTTATGGTTTATGTTTAAAAATTTTTCCATGAATGATATGCATGTAATTTGATGTTTTATGAAAGAATATGAATGTTTGGAGCATCATAAACGTCTTTTACCAAGTGATTTTTGACAAAACCACGCAAAAGGACTAGTCTGTAACAAGTTGTGAAATGTGTCTAAGTGTGTGATTTAGTGAGAATTATGGGCTACTATTAGAGGAAAAAGGTTCAACTAGGCTTAAAATGAAAGAAAATTGAATATAAATTATTTTACAAGCCTAGGGGCAAAATTATAATTTTGTGAAATTTAGGGGCAAAAATATAATTTTTCCATAATGTGATTTTTGGACCAAATTGAATACTATGAGTATTTAATGAGCTAAATATGTTATTATAGATGAAGAAAGACGTGGAATCAACTTGGGTTGGGGAAAAGAAAAAGTGGTGGATTAAAATATAAACTCGTCATATTTTGCATCGAGATAAGTTTATATGTAATTAATGTATTGTTTTTATTATGTTATGATATTTTATTGTGATATGTGAAATAAGCTTTAGCATTGTACAACTATTTGATAAAAATTGTGAACTGTGATTGAGGAATTGAGATTAAATGGGGAAGTCTCAGTTGAACTTTCGGAATGGAAAAACGTGGTACTAAGTGGATATGCCATGGTTACGCATGTTTATTTCTTAACGTGATGCTAAGTGGATATGCCACGATTATACATGTAATGTGGTGCTACGTGGATATGCCACAGTTATACATGTTGAATTGAAAAATGGCACTAAGTGCATATGCCACGAATACATATGTTAGCCCAATAGTGTGGTGCTATGTGCGTATACCACTAAGTTGGGCATCAATTACAAAAGGTGGAGCTATGTACTAAAACCACTGGATATTGTTACATTCCAAAGTGTTCATCGAGAGAGCAAGTTTGTTAAACGTAATTTGATGGGAAAAATGTGGAAATAAGTACCAGGATATGAATATATGGGTTTTGAACCATGAGTTAGTTAAGTGATTGAATTTTGATAAAATAAATATGGATAAGTGTTATTTTGCAAATTGATAATAAGGAATTTTAGTGGAAGAGGAGAAATATGGGATAAATAGTCTAAAACAGCGGCAGAGGATTAAATTTGGAAAATCACCAAAAATGGTAGAAATTGAATTGGAAGTTGAATGAGATATGGAATTAAATCTTATTGAGTCTATTTTCATATAAAAGAAAGAGGGAAATAAAAGGATTCTATATTCTGAGTTACTTAAATTTTTATGAGACTGGTTTAGAATGATTTTGTGATCCCCTATTCTGAATTGAAAAAATCATTAAAATTTGTACAAAAATAATTACAGAACATAATTTATATGGTTAGATTCCTTATTGAGTCTATTGTTAGAAGAAACAAATATGAACATCTTTTGAATTTAGGATAAAGAGGAATTGAAATGTTAGTGAAGAGTGATCAGGACTATTGGGCAGCAAAATAGGGGAGGCTTTAATGAATAAACTATACTAGTTGGCTAAACGAAAAATTCTGAAATTTTTATGGTAAGAAGACATATGAGTCTAGTTTCTGGGAAAATTATCAGATCTTAATTTGCGGCTCTGTAAGTGACTGGGACACGAATGTATAGCTTGTACTAAATTTAAGTAAATAGTAAATTCATGTGAGATTAGGATTGTATAATTGTGGAAACATATTTTGGTATTTATAAATGCCATAAATAGTTTATTATTTTTATTATTTACATATTTCTTACTAAGCTATAAGCTTACTTTGTTTTCTTTTTCTTTCTTGTCTTATTTTATAGTGTTATCGAGTTTGTTCGTGACTTCAAAAAATTGTCGGAAGCTCACCAACACTATCCATCCTTCCTTTTGGTATTTTGTAAATGTATTTTGGAACTATAGCATGTATAGAAGACTTGAGTATTTTATTGTATATTATAGTAATATTAATTGAAATATTGATCTCTAATATCTGATATATCAGTTGTATTATGCTATCGATGTGGTTTAATACTAGTTAAGTTACTGGTTTATGATATATATGAACTCAATGTCTAAAAGATGAATGAATAGTTGAAGGGTTTTAATTTAGATGATCATTTTATGTCTCGTTTTATTATGATTTCATTTGTGCTATTCTGGTAATACCTCATGTCCTGTTCCAGTGTTAGCACGGGTAAGGGGTGTTACATAGTGGACTCAATAGGAAAATTCATACTAGTTACCAAATTCAAACAAATATAGGAATGCGTCGATCTAGGATTAATTAATGCAACTATATTAGTATCATAAAGAGAAAATATACCAGTGATCACATTAGGGGATGACGCATCTTCCCGAGCACGAATGGCATACGTCCTCACGAAAGCTCTAACTTCTAATCTCACGAATGAGTCCTTGGATACACCTTTGCTACTAGCCCTATTTCCCTTATTTCTCACTGGCCTCCCTCTAGCCGCGATGTTACACGATCTAGCATTCTAGAGGTTATCTTTTTCGACCATTTCAGGGCAATCCTTAAAGAAATGATCTTGGGAGCCACATTTAAAACAAGCCCGGTTTATCATCCAACATTCACCGGTATGTCGCCTTCCAAGTGTTGACATTCAGGCTTTTTAGATCTTACATTACCAATGCTCGCTATGGATGTAGTTTGAGCCTTAGGACTCTAATATTGCTTCCTACATTCTTTGCTAGGATTCCCTACTGAAACATTCGAATGAATATGTATATCTCTTGACTTCTTAAACGAGGACTGAAAGGACTTACTCATTGGTCTCTTACTCGAGTCTAAAGCATCGAGCTCATCTTTTCTCCTTTCCTTTCACAACTCTTCGGCTTTGCAAGCTCGTTTTACTAGTACAGCAAACTCTTTCAATTCTAAAATTCCAACAAATAATCTGACATCCTCATTCAGTCAATCTTCAAATCTCTTACACATAATAGCCTCAGTGGAAACACATTCCTGAGCATACTTTCTGAGTCTACCAAACTCTCATTTGTATTCAGATATAGTCATACAGCCTTGTTTCAATTCCAAGAACTCTTTACGTTTTTTATCAATAAACCGCTAACTTATATATTTCCTTCAGAATTCCTCTTGGAAGAAATCCCATGTAACCCTTTCTCTGGGTACTATTGATACTAAAGTTTTCCACCAATGGTATGCCGAATCCCTCAAAAGAGATATAGCACATTTCAAACACTGCTCAGGTGTACAACAAAGCTCATCAAATACCCAAATAGTGTTCTTAAGCCAAAAATCTGCCCTCTCGGGATCATCATCTTCATTAGCCCTAAATTCTTTAGCCTCGTACTTTTAAATTTTATTAATCGGAGGCTTACTTAGTCTTACCGTTTCCACACGTTGGGGAGCTACACGAACTGGTTGAGGAATAGGAAGGGGTGGGGGAGGTTGAGCATTTGGATTTGCCCAAATAAACTCCATATACTACTCATCCATCACATGGAGAAAGGCTTCCCGAGCCTCTCCTCCGTGACAAGGTGTCACATGCCTACTATCGAGTGGTGCAGTTCTTTGGGTAGGAGCCAACGCAATACTTTCCATGTTATCAGCTACAGCTCGATCAGGATCCATTTATTTTATTAAAACACAATTTAAGTTGTCAAGAGTCGTAACACTATCACAATTTATATATGGCATGTATAGCTAGACTCGTACACATGCTAGGTTAGTCCAAGAATCGACTAAACCATAGCTCTGATACGACTAAATGTAACACCCCTCACCCGTGTTCAATGTCGGAACAAGATACGAGGCATGACTAGACTTATCACACAAATAAACATACATTTTCGAGACAAAATATTGTGACCAAATTAAAACCTTCCAGATTCAATCATATCATCCCTAAAACGATCCTTCGAGGCCCAAAACATACATTAGGAGCAATTCGGGACTAAACCGAGAACTATAGAAATTTTTTCAACAACTTAGAAAATTTCCACTATACAGCGGTCACATGCCCGTGTAGTTGTGGGACACGCACATGTGGGTAGGTCGTGTGGTCATGCACGCCTATGTCCTTAACCCGTGTAACACTCTATTTATGAGGCGATGTTGTTAATTTAATTTTCATGATTTTTCATAAAATATGTGCAGACTTCACACGCCCTTGGCATATGCCCGTGTTCTAGGCTATGCCGTCCACACAGCCAAGACACACCCTCGTGTCTCGACCCCTGTGCTCCGTACTGGGCATTCTGTTCCTCAAAATTAAGGTGCAAGGGACACATGTAACAATCCTCACCCGTAACCGTCGCTGGACACAGGTACAAGGTGTTAATAAACTCTCGCTCACATGAACATTCGATTACAACACTGAATTTACATGAAAAATTTAAAACTTTTTCATTCATACACATAATATCCACATTATAGACCTACGAGGCTCAAATGATACATTGGGTGTGATCCAGAACCAAACTGAAACTTTTCGAACACTGTGGGACAGGGACACGCCCTTG
Organism: Gossypium stocksii; assembly: GCA_020496765.1. Lineage (NCBI taxonomy): Eukaryota > Viridiplantae > Streptophyta > Magnoliopsida > Malvales > Malvaceae > Gossypium > Gossypium stocksii. Next base: position 34,774,676 of record CM035627.1, read on the forward strand.
TGGGTAGGCCGTGTGGTTGCACACGCCCATGTCCCTAGCCCGTACGGAATTATTTTTCATTTCGAACCTCTAAGGGTTTTCACATGGCCGAGCACACGCCCATGTCCTTGGCCCATGTCCTTCACACGGCCTGGCACATGCTCGTGTCTTGCCAGTGTGAAAAATCCTGGTATTCTATTTATGACGTCATCGCAAAAACTTCGTCACATGGCCAAGCCGCACGCCAGTGGGCTAGGCTGTGTCAAGCATACAATCGAGACACACGTTAGTGTTTCCACCCGTGTGTTTACTACTGGGCATTTAATTTTTCAAAAATTCAGGTGCAGGGAACACATGACCTATTCACACGCCCATGGGGCTGACCGTGTGTCACACACGGCCTAGACAGATGCCCGTGTGCCTTTCCAAACCAATTACCACCCAGAAACACAAACCAATTCCAACCGATTTTTCCATAGTTCATTATGGCATAATATCTCATTCAAAAATACACAATATGACCTTCATATAATCAATTCTATCTACCAACATCACATGCACACATACACACGCATACTATGCATATTTGTACATTAATAGATTACAAGATTTTGTCAAAATATAACTTAACCAAATAAGGCTCAGTTCAAAAGGCCAAATACCACAACAACATTAACAACAATGGACCAAAAGAACTATGACATGACCAAAATATTAAATCACTTGTGCATGCCATAATTTCAAGGTTCATAAACATAATACCAAAATGGTTGTTGATAGTGTTGATGGAATCCTATTGATCACTGAACCTCAGATTAGCTTAACGAGCCTATAACGGAAGAGAAAGAGAAGGGGCTAAGCTATGAAGCTTAGTAAGCCTATATGCAAATTAATGAGCATTTAAGTTAATAATTCATATAAGGTGGGAACAAACTTGCTTATAATCACATTAAGTTTGAGATTATCACTTACTCATATGATCTTACCACATAAGTCAATACATACATTAAACACTTAGCACACATCATATTTTTCATATAACCTATACATACAAATTATTGATATATGGTTAAATCTTTTTACATACAAACACATTTTATCATATCAATTCATATAACCCGTTGAACCACGTAGAATTCTAAAGGATACACGAAATAAGGCACAAGTTCCACACATAATATAGCCGAAGCTACCGATCATTTGTAGCTAAAGCTACCACTTATCACATATCACATAAAGGCTCAATGATGAGCTAATCTCGGGTCTACTCACACAAGCTGACGGTTTAGTCAAAATTACTCAGTGCTACTCGCACAGCTGACAGGTATCCACAACAAATGTAGGATTACCTAGCCACTAGAAGTCAAACTAAACCAGCACCGGGAATCACACATATACAACTGATAATGGCCAGTGGAATCCTAGTGACATGTCACTTGTATCCTAACGATTCCTAAGGTTTAATCGGGATTTAAACTCACCCATCGATTTCATCAAATCATTTATTAATCGATGTATTATAAAATTTCAAATTTCAAAATAATCAAGACAATGAAGCATAAAGATTGAAATAACTCATTATTTGCATATAAAACTTACCTTGGTGCAGAACACTAATCTTTTCGATTTAGTTTGATAACTTGCCTTTTCCTTGGTCAAGGTCGATTTTGCGTCATTCTTGATCTATAACATAAAATTTAACTTATTCAATACACCCATTGCTCATTTTGACACAAAATCATACTATAGACATTTTTACCATTTCAGCCCTAACTTTGTCAATTTAGTCCTATCTCTCAATCGGGGACTTTATCGTTAAAATCTTAAAACTTTATCAGAATAAATTTTTCTAATTCAGATTCGTGGTCTCCAAACCACCATTCCATTTAGGCCCTAATTTGGGCTGTTACAACTCTCCCCCTTAAGAGATTTTCGTCCCCGAAAATCTTACCAATGAAACGATGTGGGTACTATTTCCTTATAGTCTTCTCCGATTCCTATGTAGCTTCTTCTATACCATGCTCTTGCCATAGTACTTTCACCAATGCCACACTTTTTTTTTTCTTAAGTACTTCATTTCCCGTGTAAAAATTTTTATTGGTTCCTCGCTATATGTCATTTCTGGCTGAATTTCCACTTCGATTGGTGAGATCACATGTGATAGATCAGAACGGCATCATCATAGCATCGGTGCATGAAACACATCATGAATCTTTTCTAACTCTGTCGGTAAAGCCAATCGATAAGCACTGATCCGTCTTTTTCTACAACCTCATATGGTCCGATAAAACATGGGCTCAATTTGCCTTTCCAGCTAAATCTCAGAATCTTCTTCCAAGGAGATACTTTTAAGAATACTTTATCACCCACTTAAAACTCGATCTCTTTCCTCTTTAAATCTACGTAAGACTTCTATCGATCCGAAGCAGCTCTCAAACAATCACGAATAATCTCTACCTTTTCTTCGATTTCTCTAATCAAATCAATCCCATGGATACACTTTTCTTTAAGCTCTATCCAATACAGTGGAGTTCGACATTTATGCCTCATACGGTGCCATCTTGATGCTCGATTGGAAACTGTTGCTGTAGGCAAATTCAACCAAAGGTTGATACTTTTCCCAACTACCTTTGAACTCGAGAACACAACAATAGAGCATATCTTCGAGGATCTGAATCACTTGCTCGGACTGACCATCTGTTTGTGGGTGAAAGACGGTACTAAAATTCAACTTGGTGCCCAAGGCTTCTTGTAACTTCCTCCAAAACCCCGAAGTAAATTTTGAGTCTCTATTTGATATAATTGAAATCGATACCCCATACAATCTTATAATCTCAGCAATATACAATTCAACTAGCTTATCCAGTGAAAAATCTGTACGTATCAAGATGAAATGAGTCAATTTCTTTAACTGATCAACAATGACCCAAACGGCATCTTTCTTTTTCGGGGTCACCAGCAAATTTGTCACAAAATCCATAGTAATACGATCCCATTTCCATTCAAGAATCATTATTGGCTATAATAGACTGGAAGGTACCTGATGTTTAGCTTTCACCTATTGACAAACTAAGCACTTTGACAGAAACTCGGGACATCTCTTTTCACACTGGGCCATCAATACAATTTCTTCAAATCGTTGTACATTTTTGCACTGCCATGATGGACAGATAAACAACCATTATGAGCTTCATGTAGAATGCTCTGAATCAGCTCAACTTTTTTGGCACACATACTCTATCTCGAAACATCAAACAGTAGTTCTCACCAATTTGAAAATCTATCTCACCATCCTTTTGACATTGAGTCCTTTTTGCTTGCAACTCACTATCATCCTTCTAAGCTTTATAAATTTACTGAATAAATGACGGCCTAGCTTTCAACTCGACCAAAATCGAACCATCATCGAATAGGGCCAATCTTGTATTCAAAGCTCTCAAGGTAAACAGAGATTTTTTACTCCAAGCATCGGCAACCACATTCGCCTTCCCTGGATGGTAGTCGATCACTAGCTCATAGTCTTTTAACAACTCAAGCCATCTTCGTTGCCGCAAGTTCAAATCATTTTGTGACATAAAGTACTTCAAGCTTTTATGGTCGGTAAAGATGCGACATTTTTCACCATAAAGATAATGGTGCCCAATCTTCAAGGCAAAAATAATGGTGGCTAACTTCAAATCATGTGTCAGATAGTTCTTCTCGTGTGGCTTCAATTGTCTTGAGGCATTCGCTACCACTTTATCTTCTTGCATCAATACACATCCAAGACACATCACTATAAATCAAAAATTCTTTACCAGATTCAGGTTGCAGTAGTATTGGTGCCTCAGTTAACATTGTCTTCAATTTCTCAAAACTTTGTTGACACTTCTCTGTCAACTCGAGCTTAACATCTTTTTGCAGCAACTTAGTCATTGAAGAAGCGATCATCAAAAATCCTTTTATGAAGCACCGGTAGTAACTAGCCAAACCCAGAAAACTTCTAACTTTCGATACATTTTTTTATAGTTTCCAATCTACTATTGCCGAAATCTTACTTGGATCAACTTGAATGTCATCTCTTGAGATGATGTGACCCAAAAATCCAACTTCATTAAGCCAAAACTCACTTTTACTAAATTTTACATACAACTGTTCATCCCGTAAGATTTTTAAAACTATTCTTAGATGCTTGGCATGCTCCTTATTATCACGAGAATAGATCAAGATGTCATCAATGAAGACCACTACAAACTTATCCAAGTACGGTCTAAAATCTTACTCATTAAGCTCATGAACATTGCTGGGGCGTTAGTCAAGATGAAGGGCATTATGAGAAACTCATAGTGTCTATACCTTGTCTTGAAAGCAGTTTTCGGCACATCGTACTCTTTCACCCTTAACTGGTAGTATCTAGATCTCAAGTCTATTTTGGAGAACATTGAACCTCCCTTCAACTGGTCAAACAAGTTTTCGATCCTTGGCAAGGGATACTTGTTCTTTATTGTCACTTGTTGAGTTGCCTATAGTCGATACAAAGTCTTATCGATCCATCCTTTTTCTTTACGAATAGCACGAGGGCACCCCAGGGAGAAAATCTAGGTCTTGCAAATCCTTTGTTTGTCAACTCCTACAACTGCACTTTTAATTCCTTTAGCTCTATTAGAGCCATTCTAGATGGGGCTATCGATATCGAGGCAGTCCCCGGTAACAAGTAGATGGCGAACTCTATCTATGACAGCCCTAATGCGACCTTAGTCGGGAAGTGGTTTCGAGACCACTAAACTGAGATGCAAAGTTAGTTGAATATTAAATTTCATCCTTATTAAGTGTGAATATGCATGTGTGAAGTTTTTATGTTTTGATTTTACTATTTTGAATGTGAATTTAAGAAAATGGACTTGTATGTGAATTATGAAAATATGCTAGGTAAAGTTGAAATGGCCTTGTATTTTGTGACTTTACAACACATGGACTTGCATGTCAAATTTACATTTTATTTACATAGTGGCCGGCCATGTAGGAGTAATCATTAGCATGTTTATTTTTATATATATATTTGTATTATAACATAATTAGAAAAATTTGTTATTTGGTGTTAAATAATAATAATAAGAATAAAATGTATTTTGGTTTCATCTCTCTCCCTTGTTTTTCTTCCTCCTTGCTGAAACTCTAAGAAAAAAATTTTAGAACTTAAAGATTTTAAATTTCGGCCATTGAAGCTCCCCAATTCAAGGTAAATTCTTGGTAAATTTTATTTTATTTTGGAGTTTTGAGTATCATTTTTAGCCTAGTTTTAAACCCATGATGAAATTTTGAGTCTTTGGGTGATTGAAGGGTTCGGCTATGAGTAAAAGCATGAAATTTGAGTTTATTTGATAAAAGTTGTTAGTTGAGTGGTTCATGGATTTTGTGAGATTAAAATTCATGGGCCAATGAATTTGTATGTGTGTTAGTTAAAAGAAAATTTGAAGTGATGGTGTGAAGTCTTTCGGTCATGGATTTATTATGTTAAATGCTTGTTGTTTTTGTACTTTTGGTAAGAGATGGTGGATAGATGATTTCTAATTAGTTAAATGTGTATGGATGTTTTATAATTTCAAGAAGGGGGGAAATCGGCTACCAATACTTATAGAAATTCATGTTAGTTGTGGTAATTAAAAAAAAGTTAATTTTATAAATATAGTTGTTGCCTAGTTACTAAATGAACTTAGGGTATTTATGGATGAGTTTAAGAGTGGCATAATTGGAATGAAGTTTGCTTGTGCCGAATGTGGTTTTAATGCATGACTTAGGAGTCTAATTTCATTCGGCAACTCATACCAATTTGGGAAATACTATTAAACATTAGTATTATTTGTTAAATAGTATGATTGAGTTTTGGAGGAAGGAATTCATGAATTGGGGCAAAGTAATTATATATACACGGCTATGGAGTAAGTTATTGTGCTAATAAATTTATTAAATTAATGAATTATGCTAGCTAATTGAGAGATTCGGCTATAACATCTTAGTGAATAATAATGTGATTAAATAATTGAATAATGGTTAAAAGAATAGGAATACTATGATGGTTGTTTTGCTCATAATGGCCGAATGTGAGCTTAAGTTTTGAATTATAATTGAAGCTTGTTAGTTAGTTGATGATGTCCTTTGATAGCCCTTTTGGTATTCGGCCATTGTTAAGGAATTTTGAATTTGGTTACAAATTTCTATGTTTTAATTAGTAAATGGAATTGTTGAAGGTTGAGTAAATTATTTATGTATATGTTTTATGTGTACATTAATTTTATAATCTATATTATTCGGCTATAAATTGTCATGGTATAATTTTAATTTGTAAATTTGTAATCATTAGCTCAAGAGCATCAAGGACAAAAGTCGGATAAAGGGAAGGCAAGATTAAACGAATAGCCATAGAATTATAATCATCGACAACTCTTGAGGTAAGTTTCGAGCATATAAGTTTAGTTATAATGAGGAATGATATGGAAGATGGGTAAAGATAGAACTATGAGTTGGTGTAATTACAATGAATAATAAGGAATAATTTACTTCTATGAGCCTTAGCCGAATGGTTATTAGAAAAGTGAGATTTTAAGTATGATTTGTATGTGATAATAAGAAGTACTTATATATGATGATATGTACCATGTGTAATATATGTTGCGGCAAGAATGTTAAATAAAATAAAGAGATGTCAAGTGTATGCATGTGACTATAACTGATGTGTCAAATGAGATATGAATGAATTACACTATGCGGAAGTTAACATTTTGCGATTGAATGTGTATTAATTCAATAAATTGGAATATCATATATTCAGGCTTCTTGCCTAGCAGGCTACATGCCAGTGTTACATTCAGGCTTTGTGCCTAGCAGGCTTCGTGCCGGTGTTCCATATTCGGGCCTTCGTGCCTAGCAGGCTATAAGCCGGTGATATGTTCGGGCTTTGTGCATAGCAGGCCTTAGGCCGGTGATTGAATCTGGGTTTCTAAACCTAGTAGGCTTAATGCCGGTGATGTGAAAAAGGAATATATATATATCGATTTTGAATATTCATGGTAAACTTTGATTTGAAACAAGTAATACAATAAGTTGGCCAGGTACGTATTATGTATTCATATTTGAAATTCGTTTCGAAAAGAACTATCAGTATTGATGAATGATGTATGTGTGGATAAGTGTTATATCTGTATATTTATCTATATGTATAGATTTGTGACCCATTTGATTCATGTGCTTTCATGTCATGAAAGTATAGGATTACATCCTAATGTATAAGTTTTCATGGCAAATGAGAGCATATGTTAAATTCGGTTATATATAGATATGTGTTCGGTTCAATGGAAATTATAAATTGGAACTAAATTATGAAGGTTTGAATGGTGATAAGATTTATTGGTTGAAAAGGTTGAAACTTACTAAGCTTAAAAAGCTTACTCTGTTTGTTTTGCTGTTATGTTTTTATGTCTCGTTTCATAAACTACGGGCTCAGAGATTCAAGATTAAGTCATTCTCACTATCACCGATATTTTGGTACTTTCGATGGTTCGATTTCTTTTGAAATGATGGCATGTATAGGCTAATCTCTTTGTTTTGATATCAAAACTAAATTTTATTTTGAATTGTAAATATTTGAGCCATGCGAATATGGCCTGTTAGTTTCTAAATATGAATGAATGGTTTGTTTATGTTATGTGATTGTTAATTGGTATTTGTGATGAGCAGTGGATAGAAACTTATGGCATTAATTTGTGAAACGAGATTGGTTGTAATTAAAATGAAGTAGTCAATTCTTTTGCTAAGGTACACACATAAGTTTTTATGCATAAATAAATTTAGAATTCTTGATTGTATTTGTGTACAAACTTGAAAGTCTTATCTAGTTAGGTAATACCTCATAACTCATTCCGGCGATGGATACGGGTTAAGGGGTGTTACACTATCTCTCTAATAGGAGGTATACCTGGCAATTCCTCAGGAAACACATCCGAGAACTCACAAACCACTGGCACCAATTCCACTTTCAGTTCAGACTCCTTTGTATTCAATACATAAGCCAAATATGCTTCGTACCCCTTTCTCAAACACTTCTAAACAATCATAGATGAAATCAAAGTAGGCAACCTGCTGGACACATCTATTTCAACCCAAAGGCTTTCACTATTTTCACACTTTAATTCGATAACCCTCTGTTTACAATTCACTCTAGCATCATGCATTGATAACCAATCCATGCCAAATATAGCATCAAACTCATCAAATGGCAATAGCATCGGATCGGCTTGGAAACAGTGACCTCAGACCAGTAAGGGACAATTCTTGCGAATTTTGTCAATTAACACACTCTTGCCTAGAGAGTTTGACACCTTAATGACAAATTTGGTTGACTCTATAGGCAATTTCATATCATTCAGTAATTTCATGCAAATGTAAGATTGCGTAGACTCGGGATCAATCAGTGCAACTATATTAATATCATAAAGAGAGAATATACTAGTGATCACATTAGGGGATGACGCCTCTTCCCGGGCACGAATAGAACAGGTCCTTGCAGGCGCTCTGGCCTCCGACCCTACAGCTGAATCTCTAGCTATGCCTCTGTTACTAGCTCCCTCTTTCACATTTCTGGTAGACCGCCCTCTAACTGGTACATTACTCAGTTTAACGCTCTGAGTAGTTTCTTTGACTACCATTTTCAGATAATCTTTGATGAAGTAGTCCTGAGAGCCACATTTGAAGCAAGCCCCGGTAACCATCCAACACTCATCGGGATGCCTCCTACCATAGTGTTGACATTCAGGGTTACTTGGCTTGACATTACCAACACTAGCTACTGAAGTAGTCTGAGCTTTCGAACCTGTATTTTGCCTCCCAAAAGGCCTGCTCGGATTTCCAGCTGAAACTGTCAAATGGTTTGGCACATTCCTCACTTTCTTTGAGGATAGTTGGAAAGACTTACTCATCGATATTTTCTTCACATCCCTAGCCTCTGATTCGACCCTCTTCTTTTCCTTGACCAATTCCTCAACTTTGCATGCCCGATCAACTAGCACAACGAATTCTTTTAATTCCAAGATCCCCATATATAACTTGATATTCTTATTTAGGCCATACTCAAACCTTTTACACATGATTTCCTTAGTGGAAACACATTCCCGAGCGTACTTGCTAAGTTGAACAAATTCTCGCTTGTACTCAGACACTCTCATGCGACCTTGTTTCAGCTCTGAGAACTCCTTTTACTTCAAGTCAATAAAGCGCTGACTTATATACTTCTTCCGAAACTCCACTTGGAAGAAGTCCCAAGAAACTCTTTCGGTAGGCACTACCAAGACTAGTGTTTTCCACCACTGATATGCTGAGTCTCTCAGTAGTGAGACGAGACACTTTAAACATACCACTGATATGCTGAGGCTTACACTGTCTTGTCATTTTCGTACCCTGTGGGCTACTAGGATTAGTTGAGGAATGGGAAAAGGTGGGGGAGGTTGGGCATTCAGATTCACCCGAATGAAATTTTTATACCATTCGCTCATTCTCTAGAGAAAGGCATCCTTGGCCTCTTCTTTCTGACTGGATTCTACATTCCTACTTTCGGGTGGCGCAGTCCCTTGAGAGGGAGCTGGCGTATTACTTTCTGCATTGTCAGCCACTACCGGGTTAGGATCCATTTACTATATGAAAACACTTGTAATGCCCTAAAATTTTGAGTTCTTGGTTTATGCCTAAAGTGGTATGATTTTATGTTTGCTTTGCTGGGTAGTTATTTTGGGGTGTGTGGGAGTCTCTAAGAGGGCCTAGGCTTGAGCCTTGACCTATGGAAATTTTATTTTTGGGCACTTAAAAGGATAATGATTTTAGCGTGAAGCCATAGGGGTATTTATGAGTAAGTTGTATCACAAAGACGCTTGGTAGGCCTAGTGGTTGAGGCGTTGCACCTTGGCAAGGAGGTCTGAGGTTCGAAGCTCTCTTTGCCTAAGGGGGAAATTATTTTTTTCCTTTGCCATGGAAGTGTTTGGAGTTGACCAAAACTCCTTAGGTTGGTTGGTTGAATCGGTCTTAAGGAGTCATCTAAGGGTTTTGGATGAGGTTGTTTCGGTTGGAAGGAGGATAATGTGGAGGGTGTTGAGGAATTTGAAATGAAGAAAGTGGTTGACTGAGTGTGGGACACTCTTTCGGTGAAAATTCAGTCATAGGTTGTGGAATACCCTTTGTGCCGAAATTGCATTTTTGGGATAGGATTTGCTCTTTTGCTTTCAGCAATTGCTTGTAGTGTTCTTGTTGCATTTTGGTAGTAGCCGAATTGGCTCTTGAGCAATTTTTGTTTTTGTTCTTTCTTTTTCAAACTTAAATCAAATACCCTTCTATCCCTCCATGCTATGAGTTGTCTTTTGTATTAGTTGAGCATTTGTTTCTAAGCCTTTGCCGAACCTGGATAGCACTCTCTCTTTGGGTTCTAGGCTGTCACCAATTCTTTTTGTGCTTGTGCCGCTTATCTTATTTCTCCTTTTTCTTTTTATTTGATTGTCCATAAGTTCCCTATTATTGTTGCTGAAGATCTTTTCTCTCCCTTATCGTTTCTTTTACAATCAGTTTCTTGCTATACCAGAATCTTCTTTTCTTAATTCTCTATTCTTTGTGTATATTTTCTCTCAGTTCTTCTACTCTTGTTGGCTGATTTATTGTTTCTCTCTTTTTTGCAAAAGGTTCAACGATTGGTAAGTACTCTTATTCCCCTATTCGTTATACCGGTAACTCGGTTCTATTGGTTTTCTTCTCTAAAAGTTGAATAGCTTCTTTTATGTCTTCTAACGGTGTTTCTCTTTTCTTCATCGCGTTATATGGTGCACGGGTTTTAGGATTCCTTCAGTGAATTGGAAACACCATCAATTGGGGGGCAGGCACAACCCTTTTCTTCTATCGTACGGTAAGTAAGTGTAGTACCTTCAATCTTTTTGGGATGGCCGAATGTGATATATGGGTCTGAGGTGTGGTATTTAGGGATTTAAACCACACTTATGGTTACTTTGGTTCTAATAGGGGTTGTTACTTTATAGATTGTTGTTGTTGTGGTCATAAACGGATTGTGTCTAGAGATATTGGTGTTCAGGATCGTTTTTTCATCAAGGTGAGGAGGGTGATTGTTTGCACTAGTATTGTATATGTCTAACGTTAATCTGGGTTGGCCAATAAGATAATCTCTTAGTATGTAGGTTCAACGCAAGGGTTTAATCACGCATCTCGTTAATAGGTGTGTTAATCACACTATTAAGTTACAAAGGCGAAATGCCAAAATGTCAAATACCGAAAAGCCAACCAATCAAACATTTGGCCACATGGGCGTGCAAACATACATGTGATCGGTGGAGGCCATGGATAGTTAGGCCAAAATGGGCCGAATGGTTCCAATAGGCTCGTGGGCCTGCTAGCTGGGCCTTAGCCATATACAAATTTCTAGACTATTTGGTTGTACGTGTGGAATGGGCTTACTGATGGGCTTTCACATACTTAGGCCCACACTAATAGATGGCTAAAATGCCCCTACAGGGCAAAATGACCAAAATACCCTTCACTGATAAAATGTCTGTTTTGACCCTGTATGTTGATTAGATGTTTACACATGTGATGTGATATTATATATATGTGTGTGTTTATACTCTACATTATGATAACACAAGACCTCGATTATGTTCCATTGCACGGGGGTTAGGGTATATGCTTTTGGAGAAAGTGTTCTGTACTGGCAGCTTCGCTGCATTACTCTGTGGCTTCTAGCCTAATGTTCTAGCATCACTGCTGCATTTCATTGATAGTGCCACATCAGTGTGACACTGTAGAGTGTAGGGTTGGGTAGGGTGATTATATCCTCGTATGGAGTGATGGGTTGGATGAAGATGGAGTGTAGAGGATAGTTGGGTAGGATTCAGATTGCATGCTATACTGTTACAATGATGGGCTCTAGCCTAGTTTGATTCTGTTATACTATTATTTCTGAGGTTACAAACTTAGTTTTCGTAAACTCACCCATCTGCTTACTGTACAGGTAATCCTCAGGCTTATATGGTTCAGTGCTGCGGGGGGACTTGGACTCGACCACCCTTTCCTTTTTAGTGGCATTAAATTTTAAATTCACTTTTATTATCGATTTACTCTGGGTTTGTAATAGGGCCATTACTAATTTTATTTTTAAACTTAAATTGGGGTTGTTTATATATCTTTTGAACTTGATAGCTCTAGGGCACGGTTTTATAAAAGATATATGTTTTCTAAAATCTCATGCTTCCGCAATAAACAAGTTTCTCTAAAGAACCTATTCTTCTATATAATCGGATGAAATGAACTATTTGGATTTATTATTTTACTAAACTAAGAAAAGGTTTTCGCAACAAAACTAAGTAGAGTCATAACGTCTAGGCAAGGTTTGGGGTGTTACATTTAGTGATATCAGAGCCAGTTGCAAAACTCAGCTATGGAATGGGATTTTGGGAAATTTTGACTTTTTATAAAGTGTTTTTCAAAGAATTTAAGAAAAATTTGAAATTTTGCTACTTGAAGTGTGGGTCATCGAGTCTCCGGCACTGAATCTGTAAGTGTTCTAAATACTGTTATCTATTTACATACTGTTATCTCTGGTGCAGAGTTTTTCAAGGGCACCACTAAGGTAGCCCCTAATGTGGCCGAATATTGGCTAGAAGCCACAAAATGAATAATGGATGATCTCGATTGCACCCTAGAACAAAGATTGAAGGGCGCTGTTTCCTTATTGCGAGATGTAGCCTACCAATGGTGGCTTACTGTGAAGGAGGGAGCACAACCTGATTAGTTGACATGGGAATTTTTCAAGTCTGGGTTCCAAGGGAAGTATGTGGGCACCAGCTGTGTCGATGCTCGCAAGAAAGAATTTCTGAACTTGGTGCAAGAAGATAAGTCGGTATCTAAGTACGAGGCAAAATTTTTTTGACTTAGCCGATATACCTGTGGAATAGTAGCTACTGAGCATGAATGATGTGTTTGATTTAAGAATAGTCTCAAGGATAGCCTCCGAGTGTTGATAGCTCCACAGAAGGAGTGAAACTTTTCGGTACTGGTGGATAAGGCCAAAATTACTAAGGAAGTTAAGAGTTCGCAGCGTCAGAATCGCGATAAGGAAAGATGGAAAAACAAGAAGGGTGTGCCCAATACTATTCAGAGGCCAGTGAAGAAAGTCAGGTATGATGGGCCAGTCAGAATTGGGCCCCCTGTAGCTACTGTTGGTTTTCAAGGTTGTGCTGATTGTGGGAAAAAGCCACTATAAGGATTGTTGGAGGGAATTAGGGTCTGTCTAAGATGTAGGTCGATGGGGCACCATATTAGAGATTATCCACGTAGGCCAAAGCAGATGCAAGTGACTGTTGTGGGTAATGTACAAGCCATGAGGGGTGGTCAGTAGCCACCGAGGGGTTATGGTCAGGCCAGAGGCGGGTGTAACACCCCTATCCCGTAACCGTCGCCGGATTAGGTAAGGGGCATTGCCGGACTTGTAACCTATACCGGAGTAGTAAAATTTTAATCTTTTTAATCAAGAACCATTACGTATCATCTATCATTAGAGCATGCTTCAATTGATCATAAATTGATGCATATAACTATTGGAAATCTAATTGGAAAAATGCTAAAAGATAGGAGATCATTTGCAAAATTTCAAAGTTAGGGACACACGGTCGTGCCCCTTGCCCGTGTTCTTCACACACGGCCGTGTCCCTCTAGACACGCCCAAACCTTTCAGCCCATGGTCGAAACTGACTTATCCCACATGGCTGTCCAACACGCCCATGGGGTTAAGCCGTGTGTCGCCCACGGCCTAGGCACGCCCGTGCCCTTACCTCGTGGTCGAAACTGTCAAATATCACACGGTTACTTGACACGCTCGTGTACAAAACAGAGCAGGCCGTGTGACTATACTGCCAAATTTCACACGGCTACAATTTACCAGACACACCCGTGTGTCTAGGCCGTGTACCAAAATTGACCAAAACATCAAGGTGCAGAGAACACACGGTCGAAACACACGCCCGTGTTCCCTGGCCATGTGGCACAAATATAGGCTTGGTTTAAGCCAATTTGCCACCCAATATGGGTCATTTCTACTAGCCATTAACTAACAACATTTCATGCCATTCTACCAACCTAAAACATACCAATTCAAGCACAAAATGGACCCAAAATCATCTCAATTCATTCACAAACCAAGCATACCAACTCAAAGGCCTAAATGACCAATTCCATGCACTCATCCACACATATATACATATCAATTATGCAAGCTTATAACCTCATCAAAATCCTATATCTTTCCATAAGCACATATAGCTAAAGGACAACTCAAGTACTTGATTATATTTATATATGACCCAAGCCACATCTCATAGCTTGATCATTTACCAAAATATATCATGTTCAGAAAAGTACTAGCCTATACATGCCATGACCAAACGTTTGCAAAATACTCAAAAGTACCGAAGCTTAATCGATAGTGTGATAGCGATCCCCGACTCGTCCGATATCTGAGCTAGCTTTCGAATCTATAAGACAGTGAAAGAAATGAACAGAGTAAGCTTCTAAAGCTTAGTAAGTCCGTATAATATAGAGATTAAACCTTACCGAATCAATGCGATAATTACAACAACAATGCCAATTCAATTCATATACTCAAGTTGCCTATTTCACAAGTATACACTTGTTAGTTCATGTACCATATAAATTCATTCATGTACCAACCACAACATTCATGTATCATATCATTGCTCAAATACTTGTACCTGTATTTCATATAACTTATACCATATAATCCATGTAATTCTCATGTCTCATATAACATGTAATACATATATCATTCAATCTTCATGTAACATGTATCGGTAATTGCCCATTGAACCTATAAGAACATCGAAAGATACTCGGGTGATACACACACAGTGTATATACATATAACCTGTAATCCGTCAATGCGTCATATATGCTCTTTCGAGCCTGTACGGTAAGCCCGGAGGCTGAACATATAATCCCGAAGGATAATCGGTAAGCCCGTAGGCTGAACATGTAATCCCGAAGGATAAACCTGTAGCTCATGAGCACGTGGTGAGTCCACATCAAATGCAGGAGCTCGAACCACCCTGTAGCCCTAGTGACATGTCACTCGTATCCTATCGACTTCTACGGTTCTAACGGGGCTCGGTATTCAATTTATCACTTGTAACAATTTAACATTTCTATTTCAATCTCATATATACTCGTTCCATTAGGCTATTTAATCATCTAGCATTTCATAATTTCAAATAACAATACGTATGAACATATATAAATACATTAAATTCGTTATACGAACTTAGCTCAAAATCCCGTATTTACTCGCCTATTTTTCGTTTTCCCCGATCAAGTTCCGGGATTCGATCGTCTTTATCTAAATTAAATCAAATTCAGCTATTTACTAACTCACATATTCAATTCAATCCAAAAACATATATTTTGACCTATTTGCAAATTAGCCCCTATACTTTCAACACTTTGCAATTTAGCCCTTTTAACACCAAATGGCAAATTACACAATCAATCCCTAAATTTACCATAGCCGAACATTCAAGGGGCTTATACAAGCATATATCTTTTAATTAATCACAAATTTAACCTCAAAAATTCTATCTTTTTGCAAATAAATCCTTAAACTCATTTTCATCAAAATTTACTTTAAAATTCTTGTATTTTCTCACATAATATACAATAATTCATCAAAATCTATCAATATATCAAGGATTCATCAATGGCATTTTTCAAAAACATAATCAAAATCAAAAATTGAGGTACGGGTCAGTTAATATACGAAGCAACGATCTCAAAAACGTAAAAATTATCGAAAACGGGACAAAAACGAACCTTGAATTAAGCTTGAAATAACCGAATGTTGGAAAGCTTTAAAAGCCTTCTTTTGCTTTTGTATAATCGGTGAAGAACATGAAATTATGAAAGCATTTTCATGTTTTTCTCTTAATTAAAACATATAATATAGCTAAATGACTATTTTAACCTTTGTAAAATAATTATAAAACATTATAAAACATGGACATAATGGTCCATTACCAACCACTCCAATTATAAATGGCATAATTGTCATGCAAGTACCTCCTTTTATAAAGCCATGCTCAAATAAGCCATTTACCAAATAGAACCCTAATTTATCACTTTATGCGATTTAATCCTTTTTATCAAATTAACCGATCAGACAGTAAAATTTCAATACGAAACTTTCACACCATATATCTATCATACTATAAAACATATTAAAGCATTTAAAATAATATTTTGACTCAGTTAAGTGGTCTCGAAACCACTCGTTCCGATTAGGGTATAAAGTGGGCTGTTATAGCGGGAATGGCATGGGTCGTGGTTGTGGAGCACCAGGTAGAGGTGCCAGTAATACTAAGGTGAGGCAGCCAACTTTGGTATATGCTACACATCATCGTGAGGATGGGGACGCTCCAGATGTGACATTGATACGTTCCTTATTCATAGCTTGCCTTACGCTGTATTAATGGATGTGGGGTCCACGCACTCATATATTGCATGTACTATATCTGAAACTTTGGGTCTGATATTTAAAACTAATGTTAGGGAGATTACTGCATTGAGTCCTTTAGGACAGTCAGTTAGGGTGAACAAGCTGTTTAAAGAAATGCCTTTAGAGGGTGAGGGAGAAACTTTTCTAGCAGACTTAATGGAACTACCATTCGGGGAGTTCAGCGTAACCTTAGGAAGGGATTGGCTAGTGAGGCATCAAGCGACTTTAGATTGTGCTGCTAAGTGGGTGGTATTAAAGACTTCTAACGGTACTGAGGTAGTGGTTATTGGGGAACACCGCGATTTTTTGTCCATTGAGATTTCTGCCTTGAGAGCTAAGAAACTGGTGCGTAAAGGGTCTGAAGCGTATTTAGCATATGTCAGTAATTTGGATTCCAAGGGTCTTTCTATCAAAAATTTAGGAGCGGTTAAAGATTTTTCTGATGCATTCCCTGATGAACTACCAGGGTTACCGCTAAATCCTGAAGTTGAATTTGGGATTGAGCTGTTACTTAGTACAGCTCCGGTGTCCATTGCCCAGTATAGAATAGCACCGAAGGAGCTGGTGGAACTCAAAGCTCAAATTCAAGAATTATTGGATAGAGAATTTATACGACCTAGTGTGTCTCCATAGGGAGCACCAGTCTTATTTGTGAGGAAAAAGGATGGAAGTATGCACATGTGTATAGATTATCGGCAGTTAAACAAACTAACCATAAAAACAAGTTCCCTCTACAGAGGATTGATGATCTATTTGATTAACTTCGAGAAGCTTCGGTGTCTTCTAAAATAGATCTCCATTCTTGTGATCACCAACTAAGGGTGAATGAGGCAGATGTGTACAAAACAGCATTTAGAACGCGTAATGGGCTAACAAATGCACCAGCTATTTTATGGACTAAATGAACCGTGTTTTTCTTCCTTACCTGGACCGATTTGTGGTAGTTTTGATAGATGACATCTTGGTGTATTCGAGGACTGAGGAAGAACATGATGTGCACCTGCAAGTAGTTCTGCAAGTACTGAGAGAAAAGTAGCTATATGCCAAATTCAGTAAGCGTGAGTTTTGGCTTAAAGAAGTGACATTCTTGGGACACGTATCTACTGAAGGGATTAGGGTTGATCCATGAAAAATTGAGGCTGTTCTAAACTGTAAACCACCTAAAAATGTATCTAAGATACAGAGTTTTCTCAATCTGGTAGGGTATTATAAATGCTTCGTGGAAAGGTTTCCTTAATTGTTGCGCCTCTAACCAAATTGTTGTGTAAGGGAGTGTCGTTTGTGTGGACTAAGAAGCAACAGGAAAGTTTTGAGAAATTGAAGAAGACTTTGACAGAAGCCCCTGTCTTGATACAGCCAGAGTTTGGGAAGGATTTCACTATCTATAATGATGTACCACACATTAGATTAGGATGTGTGTTCATGTAAGAGGGGAAGATGGTTGCTTATGCATTGTGCCAACTTAAATCATGTGAGGTAAATTACCCCACGCATGATCTAGAGATGGCTGCGGTGGTGTTTGCACTTAAGATTTAGAGACATTACTTATATGGTAAGAAGTGTATCTTTTACACATATCGCAACAGCCTCGAATACCTTCTGACTCAAAAGGAGCTTAATCTGAGATAGCGAAGGTGGATAGAGTTACTAAAGGATTATGATTTTTCAATCAAATATCACCCTGGCAAGGCTAATGTAGTAGCTGACGCACTGAGCCGTAAAGCTATGTCTAATTTAAAGGAAATGTTTACTAGTCTAAGTTTGTTCGATGATGGTGGGTTGTTGGCAGAGCTGCAAGTTAAACCAGTGTGGACTAAGAGAATTAAAGATAAGCAATTGGTAGATGAGACGTTGATTCCACATTTCTAACAGATTGAGAATAGGGTAACTTCAGATTTTAGGCTGAGTAAGGAAGGGGTGTTATGCTTTCGTGGAAGAATTTGTATTCTGAAAGATTTTGAACTAAGACAATCCTTACTGCAAAAGGTGCATAGTAGTCCATACGCTATGCATCCTGGAGAGAACAATGTGTACCGAGACTTACGTGAATTGTACTGGTGGCCAGGACTTAAATGTGAAGTTACTGAGTTTGTAGGGAAATGCCTGACATGCCAGCAGGTTAAAATTGGGCATCAGCTGCTGTCGAGATTATTGCAACCGGTGAAGATTCTTCTCTAAAAATGGGAACGGGTAACCATGGACTTTGTTAGTGGGCTGCCCTTAACGCCTGCTAAGAAAGACTCGATATGGGTTGTAGTGGACCGTTAGACTAAATCCGCTCATTTTATACCAGTAAGAGCGGACTACTCATTGTAGAAATTGGCTAAGTTGTACGTGGCAGAAATTGTGAGACTACATGGGGTGCCAGTGTCCATCATATCTGACAGAGATCCGCATTTTACGTCTAGATTCTGGAAGAAGTTGCATGAAGCTTTGGGTACGAGGTTGGATTTTAGTTTTGCATTTCACCCTCGGACAAATGGATAGTCAGAAAGGGTAATTTAGATCTTGGAAGACATGCTCAGAGGTTGTATAATTGATTTCTGGGGTAACTGAGAAGATTACTTGCTGTTGGCAGAGTTTGCATACAGCAACATTTATCAATCCAGCATTCAGATGGCACCGTACGGAGCGTTGTATGGTCGTAGGTGTCGTACTCTTACATGTTGGACTGAGTTGGGTGAATGGCGAGTTTTTGGGCCTGAATTGGTAGCTGATATCGAAGATAATTTGAAACTGATCCGGGATCGGTTAAAGGAAGCTTCTAACAGGAAAAAGTCTTTTGCAGACCTTAAAAGTTGGGAGATTGAATATTCGGTGGGAGACTTGGTTTTTCTCAAGGTTTCTCTATGGAAGAAGATATTAAGGTTTGGGCAGAAGGGTAAGCTAAGCCCAAGGATTATTCGGCCTTACCGGGTACTGAAATGCATTGGATCGGTTGCCTATCAGCTAGAATTGCCTCCAGAGTTAAACAGAACCCATGATGTGTTCCATGTTTCTATGCAAAGATGGTATCGGTCAGATCCATCGCATGTTGTACCAGTCGAAGAGATTGAAGTTAGGCCTGATCTGACCTTTGAGGATGAGGCGATTCAAATTTTGGACCGTGATGTGAAGGTTTTGAGAAAGAAGTCGGTTACACTGGTTAAAATGCTTTGGCATAATCACAGTTCTGAGGAAGCCACATGGGAACCTTTTGGAGGTGATGCGATGACAATACCCTCACCTTTTCTAATCAAGTAAATTTCGGGGTCGAAATTTCTTTATGGGGGTAGAGTTGTGATGCCCTAATATTTTGAGTTCTTGGTTTATGCCTGAAGTGGTATGATTTCATGTTTGCTTTGCTCGGTAGTTATTTTGAAGTGTGTGGGAGTCTCTGGGAGGGGCTAGGCTTGAGCCTTGGCCTATGGAAATTTTATTGTTGGGCACTTAAAAGGACATTGATTTTAGCGTGAAGCCGTATGGGTAGTTGTAAGTAAGTTGTGTCACAAATATGCTGGGTAGGCCTAATGGTTAAGGCGTTGCACCTTGGCAAGGAGGTCTGAGGTTCGAACCTCTCCTTGCCCAAGGGGGAAATTATTTTATTCCCTTGCCATGGAAGTGTTTGGAGTTGACCGAAAATCCTTACGTTGGTTGGTTGAATCGGTATTAAGTAGTCATTTAAGGGTTTTGCATGAGGTTGTTTCGGTTGGGAGGAGGATAATGTGGAGGGTGTTAAGGAATTTGAAATGAAGGAAGTGGTTAACTGAGTGTGGGACTCCCTTTGGATGAAAATTCGTTCATAGGTTGTGGAATTCCCTTTGTGCCGAAATTATATTTTGGGATAGGATTTGCTCTTTTGCTTTCGGCAGTTCTTCTAGTGTTCTTGTTACGTTTTGGTAGTGGCCGGATTGGCTCTTGAGCATTTTTTGTTTTTGTTCTTTCTTCTTCAGACCTGAATCAAATACCCTTCTATCCCTCCTTACTCTGAGTTGTCTTTTGTATTAGTTGAGCATTTGTTTCCTAGCCTTTGTCGAACCTGGATAACACTCTCTCTTTGGGTTCTAGGCCGTCACCATTTCTTTTTGTGCTTGTGTCGATTATCTTATTTCTCCTATTTATTTCTGTTCGATTTCCTAGAAGTTCCCTATTGTTGTTGTTGAAGATCTTTTCTCTCCCTTATTGTTTCTTCTGCAATCAGTTCCTTACTATAACCAAATCTTCTCTTCTTGATTCTCTATTCTTTGTGCATCTTTTCTCTCAATTCTTCTACTCTTTTTGGCCGATATATTGCTTCTCTCAATTTTGCAAAAGGGTCAACGATTGGTAGGTACTCTTATGCCCTTACTCTTTCATTATACTGGTAACTTGGTTCTATTGGTTTTCTTCTCTCAAAGTCAAATATCGTCTTTTATGTCTTCTGATAGCGTTTCTCTTTTCTCCCTCACGTTATATGGTGCATGGGTTTTAGGATTCCTTCAGTGAACTGGAAACACCATCAATTAGGGGGTAGGCACAACCCTTTTCTTCTATCATTTGGTAAATAACTATAGTACCTTCAATCTTTTTAGGATGGCCGAATGTGATATATGGGTCTGAGGTGTGGCATTTAGGGATTTAAACCACACTTATGGTTACTTTGGTTCTAATGGGGGTTGTTACTTTATAAATTGTTGTTGTTGTGGTCATAAATTGATTGTGTTCAGAGATCTTGATGTTTAGGATCATTTGTTCATCAAGGTGAGGAGGGTGATTGTTTGCACTAGTATTGTATATGTTTAACGTTAATCTGCATTGGCTAATAAGACACAAAGGGTTAATCGCGCGTCTCATTAACAGGTGTGTTAATCACACTATTAAGTTACAAAGGTGAAATGTGGAAATGTCAAATGCCAAAAAGCCGACGAATCGAACATTTGGCTAGATAGGCATGCGAACGCACATATGATCGTTTGAGGCCACGGATAGTAGCCCTACATCGAAAAATGGCCATCACGAGCGGTTCTATGAGGTGGGCTGAAATGGGTCGTATAGGCCCAATGGGCCCGTGGGCCTGTTAGTTGGGCCTTATCTATACGAATTTCTGGACTGTTTGGTTGTAGGTGTCGCTAAGTGACCATGGGCTTACCGATGGGCCTTTATATACTTAGGCCCACATTAAGAAATGACTAAAATGCCCCTAAGGGGAAAAATGACCAAAATACCCCTTGAGGGTAAAATGTTCGTTTTGACCCCATATGTTGATTGGATGTTTACGCATGCTATATGATATTATATATATGTGTGTGTTTATACTATGCATTATGATATGACATCACCTCAATTATGTTGCATTGCATGGGGGTTAGGGTATATGTTTTTGGAGGAAGTGTTCTGTACTGGTAGTTTCGCTACATTACTCTGATGGCTTTTAGCCTAATGTTCTGGCAGTGCTGCTGCATTTCATCTATAGTGCCGCATCGGTGCTACATTGTGGAGTGTAGGGTTGGGTGGGTTGATTATATCCCCACATGGAGTGATGGGTTGGACGAAGATGGAGTGTAGAGGATGGCTGGGTAGGATTCGGATTGCATGCTATACTGTTACTATGATGGGCTCTGGCCCAGTCTGATTCTGTTATACTGTTATTTCTGGGGTTACATACTGAGTTTTCGTAAACTCACAGATCTGCTTAATGTGCAGGTAATCCTCAGGCTTAGACGGTTCGGTGCTGCGGGGGGACTTGGACTCGACCACCATTTGCTTTTTAGTTGCATTAAATTTTAAATTCACTTTTAATATCGATTTACTTTGGGTTTGTAATAAGGCCACTACTATTTTTTTTTAAACTTAATTTGGGGTTGTTTATATATCTTTTGAACTTGATAGCTCTACGGCACGGTTTTATAAAAGATATTTGTTTTCTAAAATCTCGTGGTAACACAATAAATGGTTTGTTGTTTGAACAAAGCTTCCGCAATAAATGAGTTTTTCTAAAGAACCTATTCTTCTATATAACTGGATGAAATGAACTATTTCGATTTATTGTTTTCCTAAACTAAGAAAAAGATTTCGCAACAAAACTGAACAGAGTCACGATTTCAAAATACACCTTAAGGTGACACCGCCAGATATGGCCATAACATCTGGACTGGGTTTGGGGTGTTACACTTAGTGATATCAGAGCCAGGTTGCAAAACTCAGCTGTGGAATGGGATTTTGGGAGAATTTGACTTTTTATAAATTGTTTTTCAATGAATTTAAGAAAAATTTGAAATTTTGCTCTCGAAAGTGTGGGTCACCGAGTCCCTGGCACCGAATCTGTAAGTGTTCTAAATACTATTATCTGTTTACATATTGTTATCTCTAGCACAGAGATTTTTAGGGAACCATTAGGGTAGCCCCTAATGTGGCCGAGTATTGGCTGAAAGCCACAAAACAAATAATGGATGATCTTGATTGCACCCCAGAACAAAAATTGAAGGGTGCCGTTTCCTTATTGCGAGATGAAGCCTACCAGTGGTGGCTTAATGTGATATATGGGTCTGAGGTTTAGCATTTAGGGATATAAACCACACTTGTGGTTACTTTGGTTCTAATGGGGGTTGTTACTTTACAGATTATTGTTGTTGTGGTTGTAAACCGACTGTTTTCAGAGATCTTGGTGTTTTGGATCGTTTGTTCATCAACGTGAGGAGGGTGATTGTTTGGACTAGTATTGTATATGTCTAATGTTAATCTGCGTTGGCTAATAACATGATCTGTTGGTATGTAGGTTTGACGCAAGGGGTTAATCGCGCGTCTCATTAAAAGGTGTGTTAATCACACTATTAAGTTACCAAGGTGAAATGTGGAAATGTCAAATGCCGAAAAGCCGACGAATCGAACATTTGGCTAAATGGGCATGCGAACGCACATGTGATCGGTTGAGGCCGTAGATAGTGGCTGTACATCGAAAAATGGCCATCACGAGCGGTTTCATGAATTGGGCCGAAATGGGCCGAATGGGCCAAATGGGCCCATGGGCCAGTTAGTTGGGCCCTAGCGATATACAAATTTCTGGGCTATTTGGTTGTAGGTGTCGCTAGACGACCATGAGCTTACTGGTGGGCCTTCACAAACTTAGTCCTACACTAATAAATGACTAAAATGCCTCTAAGGGGCAAAATGACCAAAATAACCCTCGGGGGTAAAATGTCTGTTTTGACCCTATATGTTGATTGTCTGTTTACGCATGCTATGTGATATTATATATATGTGTGTTTATACTCTACATTATGATATGACATGACCTCGATTTTGTTACATTGCACGAGGTTATGGTATATGCTTTTGGAGGAAGTGTTCTATACTAGTAGCTTCGCTGCATTACTCTGATGGCTTCTAGCCTAATGTTTTGGCAGCACTACTACATTTCAACGATAGTGTCGCATCGATGCTACACGGTAGAGTCTAGGGTTGGGTGGGTTGATTATATCCCTACATAAAGTGATGGGTTGGACGAAGATAGAGTGTAGAGGATGGTTGGGTAGGATTCAGATTCCATGATATACTATTACTCTGATGGGCTCTGGCCCAGTCTGATTTTATTCTACTCTTATTTCTGGGGTTACACACTGAGTTTTTGTAAACTTACCCATCTTCCTATTGTGCAGGTAATCCTCAGGCTTAGACGGTTCGGTATTGCGGGGGGACTTTGACTCGACCACCCTTTCCTTTTTAGTCGCATTAAATTTTAAATTCACTTTTATTATCGTTTTACTCTAGGTTTGTAATAAAGCCATTACTAATTTTACTTTTAAGCTTAATTCAGGGTTTTTTATATATCTTTTAAACTTGATAGCTCTAGGGCGCGGTTTTTTAAAAGATATCTATTTTGTAAAATCTTGTCATAACAGAATAAAATGTTTTTTTTAAACAAAGCTTCTACAATAAACGAGTTTTTCTAAAGAACCTATTCTTCTATATAATCTGATGAAATGAACTATTTGGATTTATTGTTTTACTAAATTAAGAAAAGGTTTTTGCAACAAATCTAAATAGAGTCACGATTTCAAAATACACCTCAATGTGACACCGCCAGATACGGCCATAACGTCTGGGCCGGGTTTCGTGTGTTACAACACAATTCAAGGATTAGAAACCATCACATTATCAATATTCATAATTATGGCATATATAGGTAGGCTCTCACACTTGCTATGGTAGTCCACAGACTGACTAAACTATAGTTATGATACCACTAAACGTAAGAACCATCACCCGTAACCATCGTCAGAGAGTACGAGGTGTTACCAAACTCTCAGTCACACAAATATTCAATTACAACATTGAATTTCCACAAAAAAATTTAAAACCTTTTCATTCATAAGCATAATATCCACATTATGGGCCTACAATGCTTATACGATACATTGGGTGTGATCTGAAACCAAACCGGAACTTTTCGAACTCTTATAAAAATTTTACCTTATACAAGGCACACGTCCGTCTGGGACAAGGACACGCCCGTGTAGGTAGGCAGTGTGGTCACACACGCTCATGTCCCTAGCCTGTGTGGAATTATTTTTCATTTCAAACCTACAAGGATTTTCACAAGGCCGAGCACACGCTCGTGTCCTTGGCCCATGTCCTTCACACGGCCTGGCACATGCCCGTGTCTTAGCCCGTGTGAAAAATCCTGGGTATTCTGTTTATGACGTTATCGTAAAAACTTTGTCACATGGCCAAGCCACACGCCCGTAGGCTAGGTCGTGTCAAGCACACTGTCAAGACACACGATCGTGTCTCCACCCGTGTGTTCACTACTGGGCATTTACTTTTTCATAAATTCAGGTGCAGGGGACACACGACCTATTCACATGCCCATGGGGCTGACCGTGTGTCACACACGGCCTAGACACATGCCCTTGTGCCTATTCGTGTGGACAATTATAGACAATTTTCCAAGCCAATTGCCACCTTGAAACATAAACCAAATCCAACCGATTTTTCCATAGTTCATTATGGCATAATATCTCATTCAAAAATACGCAATACGACCTTTATACAATCTATTCTATCTACCAACATCACATGCACACATCCACACACATTCCACACATACTATGCATATTTGCACATTAATAGATTACAACATTTTGTCAAAATATAACTTAACCAAATAAGGCTCATTTCAAAAGGCCAAATACCACAACAACATTAACAACAATGGACTCAAAATAATTATGACATGAACATAATATTAAACCACCTATACATGCCATAATTTCAAGGTTCATAAACAAAATACCAAAATGGTTGTTGATAGTGTTGATGGAATCCTGTTGATCATCGAACCTTGGATTAGCTTGACGAGCCTATAAGGGAAGGGAAATAGAAAGGGGTAAGCTATGAAGCTTAGTAATCCTATATGCAAAATTAATGAGCATTTAAGCTAATAATTCATATAAGGAAGGAACAAACTTGTTTATGATCACATTAAGTTTTAGATTATCACTTACTCATATGATCTTACCACATAAGTCAATACATACATTAAGCACTTAGCACACATGATATTTTTCATATAACCTGCACATACACATTCTTGATACACGGTTAAATCTTTTTACATACAAACATATTTTATCATATCGATTCATATAGCCCGTTGAACCACGTGGAATTCTAAAAGATACACGGAATAAGGCAGAAGTGCCATACATAATTAGCCCAAGCTACCGATGGTTTGTAGTCAAAGCTACCACTTATCACATAACACATAAAGGCTTAATGATGAGCTAATCTCGGGTCTGCTCACACAAGCTAATGGTTTAGTCGAAATTACTCAGTGCTGCTCATATAAGCTGATAGGTATCTGCAACAAATGCAAGATTGCGTAGCCACTGGTAGTGGAACTAAACTAGCACCCGAAATCACACATATACAATCGATAACAGTCAATAGATTCCTAGTGACATGTCACTCGTATCCTAACGATTCCTAAGGTTCAATCGGGATTTAAACTCACCCATTGGTTTCATCAAATCATTTATTAATTGATGCATTATAAAGTTTCAGATTTCAAAATAATCAAGGCAATTAAGCATAAAGATTAAAATAACTCATTATTTGCATATAAAACTTACATCTGTGGAAAATGCTAGTCACGGGTCTGCTCACACAAGCTAGTCACGGGTCTGCTCACACAAGCTGACGGTCGGGACGTAGCTACTCAGTGCTGCTTACACAAGCTGACAGATATCTGCAACATATGCAGGAGTACCAAGCAACTAGTTGATATGTGTGATATGAAGTAATAAAATTTATAATAAATGATCACACGAAAAACTAACAATTATCACGATTTTAAGGCAAGCGCACCTATCAAACAGTAGTATAGCTTAGTGGTAAGACCAAGATATCGTACACAAGGGAACCAAAAGTACTAGTACTAACTTTCTTTCTATTATTTAACCTAAAAATAAAAGGGGATTTTATTAAACTAAACTAACTATTGGACTAAGCTAAGAATGCACAAAAAGTAAATTGGGGAAAAACTCTTAGGAAAACTAAATGATTTGGACAATACTCAAGGGAGAATCCACCTAGACTTCACTTGTTATCAACTCTTGGACTAGATGATTTATTCACTTGACTTGATTCATAGAAATCCCTAACTTATGTTAATATCTCTCTCGAGACTAGAAACAACTAACCCTAGGTTGATTAATGGAAATCTCTTTCTAATTAAAACCCCTAGAGTTGCATTAACTTGATCTATGGATTCCCTTATTAGGTTTGACCCTAATCCAGTAGATTTTCGTTGTCCTATCTCTAGGATTGCGATCAACTCTGCTTAATTGTGTTGGATCTAGTCCTATGCAAAGACTTTTGCTCCTCTATAGAAGCACATTTGACTTAATTCAATATCCCGAAAATATCAATTTAAGAGTTAAAAACACAATTAAAAATAAATCAAATATTTATCATATAATTTAAGAGAGAATAATAACAAGATCTGTCTTAGGTTTCATCCCCCTCAAGTATTTGGGGGATTTAGTTCATAATTAATAAAGAAAACATCTTAGAAGAAATAAAATAACAAAACATAAAGAAAACCCAAAACTCCTGAAAGGATTTAAGGAGATCATCTGTCTTGATGTAGATCCTATGGATCAATCGACTTCCCTTCAAGTAATTCCCTGCCTTTAACTCCCCGTCTTGGCGGGAAAGATAATGTCCCCCTCGAAGTTGCCTCCTAGGGTCTTTATATAGAGTTTAGAATGGCTTTCTTAGCCCCTAAGCAACCTTTTCCGAGAGAAATTAAACTTCTTCATGACAGGGACACGCCCGTGTGCCACGCCCGTGTGGATCAAGGCCAAGGCTGTGCTCGGGCCTGTTAAGGTGGCACGGCTGTGTGGTCTGGCCATGTGAGTCGGGGTTGGGCCGTGTTCTAGCCCAAGGTGGCACAGGCATGTGACACGCCTGTGTGGCCAATTCTCAGGCTGTGTTGATTATTAAATTGGGCCTAATTTGCCCGTTTTTGGCCCGTTCCTTGCTCTTTTCTCTTCCCTAAGCTCACCTCAGTATACAACATGAAATTAAAGGTTTAAGAGCATCAATTTACACAAATCTAGGGTTAATTCATCTAGAAATTGGGCTAAGCATGGGATAAAAATATGTATAATTTATCGCTTATCAAAGACCCCTAAACTTAAGCCTTTCCTTGTCCTGAAGCAAAATCTCAACTCACAATTAAGAATTATTCTTCTCAACTTATAATCATTATCAATAATTTTTCAAACTAATCCACAAGTATTCATACAATGAAAAATCAACCAATAGAACATTAAAGTTTCAAACACTCCAAGTTGAGAAGTTTATCACAGAAACATAGGTTTTCTCCATTCTCCTAAGTAATTACCTTTCAATCAAAATCAACAAGAGTTGACATCCTCGCTAAAGGTCCACTCTATCCACTCAAAGTGTTTAAGGTTCAAAAATTAAGCGCTATTTAGTCAACCTGAAAAGTTATTACCATATGCTTGCAGGAAAATCAAATCTCCACCACTATAGATTGATATGACACATTGACCAAAAGGTCTTTCAATGTTGTAATGGGGCTTTGGTTAGGGGTGTTGTTACAAGCTGAAAGAGAAGGTTAAAATTGAGATTGAATTGAAAGATTGTCTAGCTAGAAAAATCTCTATCACTTGAACATATTTCTAGAGCTTAAGTCTTCTGATGACATCATTCTAGATTTGGTAGCTTATAATAGAAATATGCAAAAAAAACATTAAACTATTACTAAAATATGAATTACAACTGAATTAATTGCATAAACAACTTTTTGTTTTTTTGTTTTTTTTTTAAGAACAAATCAAATATTATACTTCTGACTGTTTATAAACTGAACAAGAGAACAAAGCTAGATAATAATTTTAGCCCAAATCTCGACAAAAATAGGGATCAAAATAATTGAATGGAATTTAACAAAAAACGGGTTAGAGGTTAATATTAGAGGTAAGTCAAAGATTGGGTTGTTAGGCTCAATGGGGTTCACTAGGGGTTAATTTATGAAGGCAGGCTTTTATGGAGTAAGTGGGTTAAACCTATGTGCCTTTATCATTTTGGCTTATCAAATCAATGATGTGGTCTTGATATGTATAATCGGAGCAAGTTCTAGAATAACAAATCATATAAACTCACTCAAAGCAACAATAAAAGTGAGCACGAAAGAATGTATGCTCAAAAGGCTCAAAAATCTCACCATAATTATGGCTTTTGATGTCAATCCTGCGAATTTCAAATCTCAAGATAACACTTAAAATTGGGGAAAACAACCTAGAAAAAAAACTAAATTCTCAAAAATTTCAACTTATTATGCTTGATTCCCTAATGTCTTAAAGTTTGAATAGTCAAAGCATAAGTACCTATGTCTTAATTCTAGACATATCAATAAAAATCATAACTCAATCATAATTAATTCCTAATAGGAGATTGAGACTCATGCAGAGAGTGAAAGTGAGATTTCAAAGTCTTGAGAACAATGCAAAAGTTAGTTGTAAAAATTTTTCAGGGGTTCGAAGAGAATGCAATGACTGAAAGTAAGTTTCCTCCCCCATACTTAAGATGTACATTGCCCTCAATGTACAAAGATAACACTAATAGCAATAGAAACATAAAATCATAAGATAGGGAGAGAAGTGAAACTTCCTGAATTGGATGAATTCCTTGAAAGTTGTGAAAGCTGGATTGGAGAGATAACCACTTGAAGTTCATGATCCTGGGTAACTTGAAGTATAACTGCGTGGGGAATTTAAGTCTTACTTGATAAGAAGTGAAGTGTAAAATAAAAGGAAAAATATAAAGTGAAGAGAATAAAAATAAAAATAAAATAAAATTAATAGGGAATTGGGCACACAGCCGTTGGGCACGAGCGTGTGGCCTAGGTCTAGCCCGTGTGTTTCGTGTTCTTATTAGTGCAGCCACAGTTGGTTGGCACGGGCGTGTTGAGTCACATGACCTTATAGCACGATCGTGTCTTTTGGTGTTCGCTTTGCCCACAGCCATGTTGTAAATCACACATCCGTGTATGAATGGACAGGTTTAGCCACGGCAGTACCGCACGGTCGTGTTTCTACCCGTGGGGTGTCTACGGCTTTAGGCACGCCCATGTGTCTGGTTGTGTGGTCCGAGGAAATCTGTGTTTTAAGGAAAAATTTAAGAAAATCAAACTTGTTAGTGCTCGGGTTACCTCCCGAGAAGCACTTGTTTATAGTCTAAGCTCGACTTTTCTCAAGCTTGTTCGGTCACAGTGGCTTGAAGAGTTGATACTCTTCTATCCTGCTTACAATTTCATTATCAACGTAAGATTTGAGTCGAGTGTGATTTACCTTAAAAGTGCCGAGTGACTCATGTTTTATCTCGACTGTACCATAGAGAAAGATTTTCATTACCGTGAAGTGAGGTGTATCACTTGTCTGCTCTTTTGAATTCAAGATTCAAGGATCGTCTTCCTCTAAGATTACCTTATCCCCTACCTTGATTTGATTCGTTGTTACCTGAGGGTCATCTTGGTGATGCTCTGGGTTGGTGTGGCATATTTTGGGCTTTTCGTGATAGTTCAACCAGTCATCTAGTTCCTCAATCTGAAGCATTTGCTTTCAGGTACGTCTCCCCTGGATGGACTTGTCTGTGGTTAGGTTGTCTTTATGTGGAGTGTATCCTGCATAGAAGGTTGGGTGGTGAGTTTAGTGTTTTTACAAGGACTCGTCACTATATTTTTGTCAGCAATAGTCTTAATTGAGTTTTGAGCTTGAAAAGTAACTTTGTCATCACCTACACATAGTGTAAGCTCACCTGTTCCTACATCTGTTCTAGCCACTGCTAAAAAGGGACACCCTAGAATTAAGGGTACATTGCTATCCTCATCGATGTCTAAATCAACAAAGTCAACTGGGAATATGAATTTATCAATTTTGACAAGCACATCTTCAATTATTCCCTTTGGAAATCTAATGGTCTTATTAGCTAATTGGATGTTTATCTTAGTTTGTTTAGGTTTTCCAAGACCTAGTTGTTTAAAGAGTTTATAAGGCATGACATTAATACTAGCCCCTAAATCAGCTAAAGCATTTTTGGCGTCTAAGGTACAAAGTAAACAAGGAATAGTAAAACTCCCGGGATCTTTTAGTTTGTTGGGTAGCTTATTCTGTAAGATGGCTGAGCATACTGCATCAACTCCACATGAGATTTCTCATCTAGCTTCCGTTTGTTTGTCAATAGCTCTTTTAAAAACTTAACAGCATTTGGCATTTGCGAAAGAGCTTCGATAAACGGTAAGTTGATATGTAATTTCCTTAAGAGTTTAAGAAACTTACCGAATTG
This sequence comes from Gossypium stocksii, assembly GCA_020496765.1. Lineage (NCBI taxonomy): Eukaryota > Viridiplantae > Streptophyta > Magnoliopsida > Malvales > Malvaceae > Gossypium > Gossypium stocksii. The sequence goes on from CM035627.1 coordinate 34,806,066, forward strand.
CTCATCTGTGCGGTCTTTCTTTCATGCATTTGGGTAAAGGATATGAGGTTTATACTCTTTGACAATTGATAAATGATAAATTATACATATTTTTACCTCATGTTTAGCCTAATTTCTGGTTGAATTATCATTATATTTGTGAGAATTGGTGCTCTTAATCCTTCTATTTCATGTATTATATTCAGGAGAGCATAGGGAAGAGAAAAGAACTAAAAACAGGCCAAAAACGAATAAAATAGGCCAAAGTGTGAAAACGACACGGCCGAAGGATTCACTATACGGCTGTGGCACACTACCGTGCCACATAAGGTCCAACACGGCCCAGCCCCGACAAGCACGGCTAGGCCACACAGCCGTGCCACCCTCGATAGGCCCACACACGGCCTCTTATCAATCCACACGTGCGTGGTACACGGGCGTGTCCCTGTCGTGAGGAATTGCAATTTCACTCGGATTTGGATACTTAAAGGCTAAGAAAGGCATCCCAAAGCTCTATATAAAGACCCTAAGAGGCAACTCTAAGGGTGTACTCTTTCTCCTACAAAGGAGCGCCTTATTTCTGCCAACACAGAGAGTGGAAGCAAGGGATTTCTCCAAAAGAAGCCGATTGATTTATCCCAGAAGCTGAATTCTACATCAAGACCGAGGATCTCCCTAAATTTGTTTAGGGGTTTTTGGGTTCTTTATGTTTTGTTATCTTATTTCTTCTTAGATGTTTTCTTTATCAATTATGAACTAAATCCCCCAAATACTTGAGGGGGATGAAACCTAAGACAGATCTTGTTATTATTTTATCTTGAGCTATATGATAAATACTTGAATTGTTCTTAATTATGTGTTCTTAATTCTTTTTTTAATAATCCTAGGTATTAATTCAAGAAACTGATGTGCTTATGCAGAGGAGCAAAAGTCCCTGTTTAAGAGTAGATGTAGCATAATTAAGCGGAGTTGCATACAACCCTAGAGATAGGGAGACATAAATCTGTCGGATTAGGGTCAAACCTAATAAGGGGATCCATAGATTGAGATAATGCAAGACTGGGGGTTTTAACTAGAAAGAGATTTCAGTTAATCAACCTAGGATTAGTTGTTCTTATCCTCGACAGAGGTATTAACATAAGTTAGGGATCTCTACGGATCAAGTCAAGTGAATAAATCATCTAGCTCAATAATTGATAACAAGTGAAGTCTAGGTGGATTTTCCCTTAAGTATTGCCCAATCAATCAGTCTTTCCCAAAGAGCTTTTCCCCACTTTACTTTTTGTGCATTCTTAGTTTAATTTTGGAATTAGTTTAAGTCTTCATAAAAACCCCTTTTATTTTTAGGCTAGATAATAGAAAGGAAGTTAGTACTAGTACTTTTGGTTCATTTGGGTATGATATCTCGGTCTTGCCGCTAAACTATTCTACTGTTCGATAGGTGCGCTTGCCTTAAAATCGTGATATTAGTTAGTTTTTGGTGCGATCATTATTATAAATTTTATTACTTCATATCACGCATATCAAGTTTTTGGCACCATTACCGAGGAACTAAAATATTATGAAAACTCAATTTCTATGACTTTAGCCATTACTATATTTATTTATTTTCGGTTTTTATTTATTTTTATTTTATTTATTTTAATTTTCTTTGCTTTTTCCTTTCTAGGTATTTCTAGTTTATGACTAAAAACAACCAGCAGGGCCATTACTTTTTGACAAAGATTTAGAAGCAATAGTTCGTGGAACTCGCGGAGAGATCAGATGAAGCCTTCATTATCCAGAACAAGGACAAGAACAAGACCCAGAACCTACAGAAGAGATGGAAGCAAATCGAGACAATCAACCACCTCTCGCAATAGTCGCACAACCAGTGAACCAAGATGATGCTCGTTGTACTATGTATGATTATGCTAAACCTAGTTTGACTGGTGCTCAATCTAGTATTATTAGACCTACTATCGCTGCAAATAATTTTGAATTAAAGCCTAACACTATTCAGATGATACTGCAATTTGTGCAGTTTGATGGTTTACAGGATGAAGATCCAAATTCACACATAGCCAACTTTTTGGAACTTTGTGATACTTTTAAAATTAATGGTGTTTCTAATGATGCCATTTGTCTAAGGCTATTTCCATTCTCTTTGAGGAATAAAGCCAAACAGTGGTTAAATTCTTTACCATGTGGATCAATCACTACACGGGAATAGATGACAGAAAAATTTTTGCTTAAATATTTTCCTCCAGCTAAAACAACTAAATTACGAAACGATATCTCTTATTTTGTGCAGATGGATTTAGAGACACTTTACGATGCCTGGGAGAGATACAAAGATCTTTTGAGAAGGTGCCCGCACCATGGGTTACCTTTGTGGCTACAAGTTCAAACCTTTCACAATGGTTTGAACCCATCAACAAGACAAATGATTGATGCAGCCGCAGGGGGAACAATCAACAACAAAACACCTGAAGTAGCTTATGAGTTTATTAAAGAGATGTCACTGAATAACTATCAGTGGCAAGTCATGAGGACAAAGCCGACAAAAGCTGCAGGAGTTTTTAATATTGATGCTGTCACTATGCTCACTAATCAGGTAGAACTTTTAAATAAAAAGTTTGATAATTTAGTTGGTTCTACGCAGGCACAACTAGTGATGCAGTGCGATGCAACTCCAGGAAATATGTTCAATTCAGACTACTCATCTTATGGACATAACATAGAAACTGAGCAAGCCAACTATATGGGTAACAATTCTAGACCTCAAAACAACCCTTATAGTAACACTTATAATGCAAGTTGGAGAAATCACCCCAATTTTTCATGGCGAGGACAAGGAAATCAAAGACAACAGCCTCCTCCAGAATTTCAGCAGCCACCACCACAACAAGAGAAAAAGCCGAATCTTGAAGAGATGTTCACCAAATTTATGGCCATGCAAGAAACCCGTTTCTAAAACACTGAAATGACACTGAAAACCCACCAAGCATCAATTCAAGGGCTTAAGAACCAAATTGGTCAACTTGCAAATTTGATATCAGAAAGACCACAAGGCGGACTACCCAGTAATACTAAGCCAAATCCCAGAGAGCATGTCAAGGCAATTACTCTAAGAGATGGGAAAGTATTGGCCAAACCAAAAAAGAAGCCTATTCCAGAATCAACAAAAGACAAGGTAAAGGAAGAGAAACCCGAGGAAAACACTCCACTAACACTCAAGGAATACAAACCACCTATTCCATATCTGATAAAGTTGAAGAAAGACCGCACAGACACTCAATTCGGTAAATTTCTTGAACTTTTTAAACAATTACATATTAACTTACCTTTTGTTGAAGCAATTTTGCAGATGCCGAAGTACGCGAAATTTCTTAAAGAACTTCTAACAAATAAAAGGAAGTTGGAAGAATTAGCCACAGTGGAACTCAACTAGGAATGCTCAGTTATTCTCCAAAATAAACTGCCAGCAAAACTGAAAGATCCAAGGAGTTTTACTATTCCTTGTTTAATTGGTAGTTTAATTATTGATAAAGCATTAGCTAATTTAGGTGCTAACATTAATCTGATGCCTTATAAAATGTTCAAGCAACTAGGTCTTGGGGAACCGAAACCCACTAGGATGAGTATTCAATTAGCTGATAGATTTGTTAAATATCCTAGGGGAATTATTGAAGATGTGTTAGTAAAAGTAGACAAATTTATATTCCCTGTTGATTTTGTTGTGCTTGACATGGATGAGGATATTGAAGTGCCTTTAATTTTGGGACGCCCATTCTTAGCTACTGCTAGAGCTGTTATTGATGCATGGGAATGGTAAATTAGTACTTAGAGTTGGTGAGGAAGATGTCGTTTTTAAAATTTATGATGCTATGAAAATTTCTAAAGAACAAGATGATTCCTATTATTTTATTGATGCTATTGATTATTTTGTTCAAGATAATTTTCAGGAAATTTCTCTTACAACCATGTTGGAAATGTGTCTAATTCAAGGTAGGGGGAAGATGAAGCCACCACTGAAGTTAAAGAAGTAATGAAAGAATTGGACCATCATGAATTTCTTGCAAGGCACATAAGCTATGAAAGTATAAAGATGAATGATGAATTGAGACAGAAACCTTCAATTGATGAACCCCCTAAATTAGAGTTAAAGCAACTGCCAGATCATTTAGAGTATGCATTTTTAGGAGATGATTCGACATTACCAGTAATTATCTCATCAGATTTAAGCAATGAAGAAAAAGAAGAACTACATCAAGTGTTAATAGAGCACAAAAAAGCTATGGCTTGGAAAATTTTAGATATTAAGGGAATTAATCCATTTTTTTGCACCCACAAAATTTTAATGGAAGATGAATATAAACCATCAGTGCAAGCTCAGAGACTGTTGAATCCCAACATGAAGGAAGTCTTCAAAGCCGAGGTAATTAAACTTCTAGATGCAGGTATTATTTATCCTATTTCTGACAATTCTTGGGTAAGTCCTGTGCAGGTTGTTCTTAAAAAGGGAGGCATAACCGTGGTGTCTAATGACAAAAATGAGTCAATACCTACAAGAACAGTCACTGGATGGAGAGTTTGCATCGATTATAGGAAGCTGAATGACGCAACTCGAAAAGATCATTTTCCCTTACCTTTTATTGATCAAATGTTGGAAAGATTATTAGGTCACATGTATTATTGTTTCCTAGATGGCCTCTCTGGTTACTTCCAAATCCTGATAGCTTTAGAAGATCAGGAGAAAACGACATTCACATGTCCATACGGTACGTTTGCTTCTCATAGAATGCCTTTTGGATTATGTAACGCTCTTACTACTTTTTAGCGATGCATGCTAACTATCTTTAATGAATTCGTGGAAGACATCATAGAGGTATTTATGGATGATTTTTCGATTTTCGGTAATTCTTTCCAACTTTGTCTTAATAATTTAAAACGTGTTCTCATAAGATGTGAAGAGACAAATCTAGTATTAAATTGGGAAAAATACCACTTTATGGTTCAAGAAGGTATTGTATTAGGACATAAAATTTCTAGTAAAGGGATAGAATTAGATAAAGCAAAAATTGAAACCATTGAAAAATTACCTCCCCCTAATTCAATTAAGGCTATAAGAAGCTTTTTAGGACATGCTGGTTTTTATCGCAGATTTATTAAGGATTTTTCTAAAATAGCTAAGCCTTTAACGAAGTTACTAGAAAAAGACGTGCTTTTTAACTTTGACCAGGAATGCTTAGAATCTTTTAACACTCTCAAAAAAAGTTAGTCAATGCCCCAATTATGATTTCACCTGATTAGAATCTACCTTTTGAACTAATATGCGATGCGAGTGATTTTGCTGTAGGTGCAGTTTTGGGACAACAAAGAGACAAGCACTTTCATCCGATTTATTACGCTAGCAAAACTTTGACAGACGCACAAGCAAATTATACTACTACAAAAAAGAATTGTTAGCCGTTGTTTTTGCGTTTGATAAATTTAGATCATATCTAATATTGTCAAAAGTCATTGTTTATACTGAGCACTCTGCTCTTCGTTACCTTTTGACTAAAACTGATGCAAAACCTCGATTGATAAGATGGATTCTATTGTTACAGGAATTTGACTTAGAAATAAAGGATAAGAAAGGAGCTAAAAATTTGGCAGCAGATCATCTTTTGAGATTAGAAAATCCACACCCCAAGTACCTCGATAAAATAAATGACTTGTTTCCTGAAGAGTAACTCCTACCCATAGCCGACGAAGCAGTTCCTTGGTTTGTCGATTTTGTAAATTATTTAGTAGCTAACATAACCCCAAAAGGGTTGACTCATTAGCAAAAGAAGCGATTCTTCACTGATGTGAAAAACTACTTTTGGGAAGATCCTTTTCTTTTTCGTATTTGTGCAGATCAGGTTATTCGCAGATGCGTTGCTGAAACAGAAGCATACCAAATTTTAGATCACTGCCATTCACGACCAATAGGAGGACACCACAGTGGAGCTAGAACTACTCATAAGGTACTCGAATCAGGTTTTTACTGGCCTACACTTTTTAGAGATGCCAACAGGTATATTACCTCCTGTGATAAATGGCAGAGAACAAGTAATATCTCTCAACATAATGAAATGCCTCAGAATTATATACTTTAATGTGAAATATTTGATGTGTGGGGCATTGATTTAATGGGTCCATTCCCTACTTCATTTGGGAATAAGTACATACTAGTAGTAGTAGATTATATGTTAAAATGGGTAGAAGCCCAAGCCTTACCTACTAATGATGCTAGAATGGTAGTACGCTTTTTGAAGAAACTTTTCTCTCAATTTGGAACACCTAGGGTGATTATTAGTGATAGGGGAACTCATTTTTGCAATGCTCAATTCGAAAAAGTTTTAAAGAGATATGGAGTACACCACAAAATAGCTACCCCTTATCACCCGCAAACTAGTGGTCAAGTCGAAGTAACAAATAGGGAACTAAAACGCATCTTAAAGAAAACGATAGAAACAAATAGAAAACATTGGTCAAGAAAGATAAACGATGCTTTATGGGCCTATAGAACTGCATTTAAAACACCCCTAGGTACATCTCCTTATAAACTATTCTACGGAAAAAGTTGTCATCTGCCATTTGAGCTTGAACATAAAGCATTCTGGGCTATTAAATTTTTAAACCTTGATTTTAAGCTTGTAGGTGAGAAAAGATTAATGCAGTTAAATGAGCTAGATGAATGGCGTTGCAATGCCTACAAAACTCACGACTATATAAGGAAGCCATGAAACAACACCATGACAAACGACTGAGACAACCTAAGCAGTTCAAAACCGGTGATCTTGTCTTACTCTACAGCTCAACACTGAAAATATTCCCTGAAAAACTCAAGTGAAGGTGGTCAGGTCCATTCACTGTTCAAACTGTCTTTCCATACGGCACATTTGAGGTAACCCATCTAAACCACGATACATTCAAAGTAAACGACCATTGGCTTAAACACTATAGAGGTGAGAATTTTAAAGTTAACAGGGAGGAGCTTCAGCTCCACGAAATCCCTTCGTGATACATCCAGGTAGAGTCGAGCTTAGACTCTAAATAAGCGCTTTTCGGGAGGCAACCCGAGTATTAATTTAGTAGCTTTTCTTTTATTTTTGATTTTAGTATTTTAATACGTCAACTAACTCTTTTAAATGCAGAATTTTAGGACCACACGACCATGCCCACGGGCGTGACCAAGGTCATGTGGACACTATGAGCAAAGACACGGTCGTGCAACTAGGCCGTGTACAAGCAAGGTAATATTTTTCACAAAACACGGGCTACGACAAATCGCCACGGCCGTGTGATGTGGCCGTGGCCAACATATCAGTTTTCACACGAGCTTCGACAACTTCCCACGCCCGTGTCACTAAACCGTGGCCAACACTATCAATTGACACACGGGGTGAGACTAGAAGGACACGGCCGTGCAATATGACCGTGTGACACACCCGTGCTCTAAGACCATGGTCGACACTGCTTCAACACACCCTAGGTACACGGGGGTGTGCTTCGAACTAGGCGCGCTAAAATCCTCAAATTTCAAATAACACAGGCAAAACCCGAGCCACACGGGTTTGTGCCATGCCCGTGTGACCCAAAATCTATATATAGGGGACACTATTCATCATCTTTCTCATTAAAAAAACCCTAAAATCCAACACCCAAACCCTACCCCAACCCTTCCTAGCACCGCCGCCGGTGTCTATAGTGCTCCCACGACTGTGCTGCCTCACCCACGACCGTGCTCCATCTCATACCTCTCCCATTTGGTTCTATTTTCTCATTTTTTCCTTCAAATTTTTACTGCTTATTCCTATTTTTATTTCAATATCATATTATATTTAGGCTTAGCATTATTTTCAGCATGGAATTAACTGAATTAGGATGAAGAGTTTAGAATGTTATAGAGCTTTGTGATTTCATGCCACTTTGATTCACATTTTATTGCCACTTTTTCCTATCTCCATTCACATGCATGTAGTACAAATACATATCCATGTTTCTTAAATTTGATATTATGTTAGATGGATAATTTTTGTTATTCAGGTTAGTCCCTATTTTATCTCAAAAATGTTTTAAGCAAATAGTCGTTTTAATATAGATATTTATTATAGTTTTTTATTCAATTTAATTTCAATTTTTAGGACTAATGTATGTTATTTTGTTTTTAGGCATTATGTCATCGTCACGCGGTAAAAGAACTGCCGCTCTTGCTTCCAAGAAACGCAAGGGACCTGGTGGTTCATCCTCGTCGAGGCTTGTCAGTGAAAACCGCCACCCATTTCTCTATTTCCCACAGAGCTCCCAAGAGGAGTTGTTCCAAATCCTATGAGCTCGCCCTCTAGATGTCAGACGTTGCATTGACTGGGACGCTCTAGAACGAGTCCAACACACCGATGCCATTCGAGCCTTACTATCCACCGACCCATGGGAACAATTTTTCGACATCATCAAGCCCACTTATCTTGAACTAACATTAGAATTCTACTCTACATTTCATCTACAGGTGGTGATGACGAACCACGATGATCCGAGCACTATTCAATTCTGCCTTGGCGGATTAGTGTGCCAATTAAGTGTCCCTGAGTTTGGCACCGTGCTAGGACTCTACACAGATGAATTCATAGCCGATGAGGATTTTTCCAAACTTCCCCGTCGTATCCATCTCACACCAGTCAATTGTTGGCGCGATCTCGCCCCTGGGCATCCTATTTATGACCCCAGTCGCACCAAGGCGACCGCCCTTGTACTATCTTTGAGGTACCTTCATGCCCTCCTTACACACACTCTGATGGGTAGACGCGAGAGCACCGGTGTCGTCAACACATATGATGCCTACTTTCTATGGAGCATGGCGAACGTTCACACCATCGACTTAGCTTTCTTTATCGCCTATGCCACCCAACACCAAATGGATAGGCATCGTAAGGGAGTGATATCCATGGGCCCATACATCACATGCCTGGCCCACTACTTTGGGCAACTCAATACCGCGGCCCAGACATCCTCATACACACTAATCAGCCAGATGTCCCCGCAGGGCATCTAGACTATGCTCCACATGAGGATGATCTAGCGTAGACCAGGAGCCGACCCCCTATAGTACAGACACATCCAAGGGACCGTTGATCTAGAGGACATTACTGATGATGTCCCACCACCGCTGCCGGAGGAGGATGCACCTACCAAGCCACCACCCCCTCGCTGCCCAGTTCATGCAGCAGCTTCATACGCTAACATATCTGAGCGCCTATCATGATTCGAGCAGCAATGCTTCCAGTGCTTCGATCATATCGATGCGACACTACAGTAGATATGCCAACACTTCCACATCACTTTACCACCACCACCGCGCGACCCATCTGAGGATTAGGCATTCCTAGTCCTCTTTTCTTATCTTTGAATTTCCTTTTTACTTTTTCTTTTATTTTCTTGCATTTTATCTTTTTCATTATTTGAATATTAGTATTTTTAGATTTAGTTTCTTTTATTTCAATTGTTTTCTATCGGCTATTTCCTAACGAGTAATTTTTCTAATACTGAAATTCCTTAAAAAAATGATAAGTGCTTTCGCAGTTTCAAAGGAGCTCTACAACTCAAAATAAAAACCTAATGGGAACCTTGCTTCAACCTCACACAGTTGACACCGCCAAAGCCTACACTCACAACATGAAATTTGTGGACAAACAAACGCCACTACCACTGGAGTATCTACCTTCGCACCTTCATTTATCCCAGACACTCTGTAGGCACCACCACCTCACTAATCCATCCAAAGTAGGGAGTTTCATCTCTTCCCTTATCTTATGATCTTGTGCTTCTATTGCTACTAATGTTATCTTTATACATTGAGGGCAATGTACATCTTAAGTGTAGGGGGAACTTACTTTCAGTCATTACATTCTCCTAGAAATCCCTGAAAATTTTTCTAACTTTTTGCATTATTCTCAAATCTGCATTATCTTCAGTCTCCTATTAGGAATTAATTCTGATTGAGTTATGATTTTTATTGATATACTGAGAATTAAGACATAGGTGCTTGTACTTTAATTATTCAAACTTTAAAACATTAGGGAATCAAGCATGATAAGTTGAAATTTTTGAGAATCTAATTTTTTCCTAGGTTATTTTCCCTAATTTTAAGTGTTATCTTTAGATTTGAAATTCGTAGGATTGACATCAAAAGCCGTAATTCTAGTGAGATTTTTGAGCCTTTTGAGCATACATCCTTTCGTGCTCACTTTTATTGTTGCTTTGAATGAGTCAATACTGATTTCTTATACTAGAACTTGCTTCGATTATACATGCCAAGACCACATCATTGATTTGATATACCGAAATGATAAAGGCACCTAGGATTTAACCCACTTACTCCATAAAAGCCTACCTCCATAAATTAACCCCTAGTGAACCCCATTGAGCCTAACAACCTATTCTTTGACTTACCTCTAATTTTAACCCATAACCTATTTTTGTTGAATTCCATTCAATTACTTTGATCCCTATTTTTATCGAGATTCGAGTTGAATTATTATCTAGCTTTATTCTCTTTTTCCAGATTGTAAAGTTGTAAATATTCAATTTATTCTATTGCATTTGAATTGTTCTTAAAAAAAAGTATGCATATTAAAATTCAGTTGTAATCTCTAATATTTCAATAGTTTTTGCATATTTCTATTTTAAGGCTACCAATGCTAGAATGATGTCATCATAAGAACTAGCTCTAGAAATATGTTCCAATGATAGAGATTTTTCTAGCTAGATAATTTTTCAGTTCCATCTCGATTCTAACCCTCTTTTGTAGCTTATGACAACACCCCTAACCAAGCCCCATTACAACCGTTAATAGACCTTTTGATCGATGTATCATATCAAACTATAGTGGTGGAGATTTGATTTTCTTGCAAGCCTATGGTAATAACTTTTCAGGTTGATTAGAGAGTACTTAATTCTTGAACCTTAAACACTTTGAGTGGATAGAGTGAATCTTTAGTGAGGATGTCTAATCTCATTGATTTCAATTGAGAGGTGATTACTTAAAAGAAGGGAGGAAACTTATGTTTCGATGATAAAATTCTCAACTTAGAGTGATTGAATCTTTAATGTCCTTCTGATTGAATCTTCATTGTATGAATACTTGTGAATTAGTTTGAAGCATTATTGATATTGATTGTGAGTTAAGAAGAATGATTCTTAACTGTGGATTGAGATTTTGCTTGAGGACAAGCAAAGGCTTAAGTGTGGGGGTATTTGATAAATGATAAATTATACATATTTTTACCTCATGTTTAGCTTAATTTCTAGATGAATTATCATTAAATTTGTGGGAATTGGTGCTCTTAATCCTTCTATTTCATGTTTTATACTCAGGAGAGCATAGGGAAGAGAAAATAATAAAAAACGGCCCAAAAACAAAGAAAATAGGCCAAAGTGTGAAAACGACACGGCCCAAGGATGCCACGGCCGTGTGCCACGGTCGTGGCATATAAGGTCCAACACGGCCTAGCCTCGACAAGCACGGCTAGGCCACATGGCCGTGCCACCCTCGACAGGCCCACACACGGCCTCTTATCGATCCACACGAGTGTGACAGCCCTAATTTGACCCTAGTCAGAAAATGGTTTCGAGACTACTAAACCGAGTCGCAAAAATAATTGAATGTTAAATTTCATGTCTAATATATGTGAAATTACATGTGTGAAATTTTGGTGTGTTGATTTTGTCATTTGGATGTAAATTTTATTAAAGGGCTTAAGGGTGAAACATTGAAAATGTGTGAGGTTAATTAAAAGGAGCCAAATAATTGCATGGTGTAAAAGAATGGTTTTGCATGTCAATTTACCCTTTTATAAGTAAGTGGCCGGCCAAGGTAATCATGATGGACATTATATATATTTTATGTTATTATTATATTAGATAGTGGTGTAAATTAAATAAAATAATAATAATAATTAATAAACAAAAGAAGTTATTCATCTTGATGGAGGTTAGCCAAACTTGTGAGGAAGGGATGAAAGAAATTCCTAAGGCATTCGGCACTTTGTTTTCTTCTATTTGGTAAGCTCTCTTGATAATTTTTTATGGAAACTTGATTATTGAGGTTGTTGTTAAGTTGTCTAGCTAACTCATGGTCCAATTCTTGTTTATAATTGTTAAGTTGTTTTGGCCATGGATGCTTTGATAAGAATTCTTGTGTTTGATGCTTTAAAATGTGAAATAATGGTGGAAATTGGGAATTAATATGAAAATGGGTGGTGAAAACAAAGTTTTCACCCTTTTACTTTCCTTCAATTACCATAGCTTAAAGAACAAAGAAACAATTAGGCTCTATGGTATTCGGTCCTTGTGAAGGCAAATGGGGGTATGATTTTGATATTTTTTCTTGTAAATTTTGTGAATTTAAGATGAAATACACGTTCTTGCCATAGTCCATTTGAAAATTTTTGAGTTTATGGCATAAGGAGCATTCGGCCATGAAGCTATGTTTCTTTGATGGTATTTTAATGTTTTTGAGTCTCTTGTCTGAATCTATCTTAGACCCATGAGTTCATTTCTTGAGTTGATAATTGTTACATGTTTGGTTATGGATGAAAGGGTTGCAAAATTTGATAATTGATGATAGGAATTAATGGATAAAGGTTTGATGACATTATAATGTTAAATCCATGTGAATTTGAGTTCGTGAGTTTAAATTTTGGGATTTATGTTTTGCGTGTGTCTTAATTGTTGAGTTTTGTAACAAATGAATGGTATTCAGTCATTATTATAGAAAATGTGAATTTATGCTTATTAATGGAAAATAATGTTAGCTTGGATTGTACCATTTCTGAATGTATTAGTGATTGATAGTTGGAGAAATTGATTGTAATTTGAGTTGAATAGGAATGAGGTTACCATAAATGTACTTTTAATTAATAGATTATCTGTATGTGAGAGTCGAATATGTATTTATAAGATAATGCTTGATAAAGGTGATTAATACGTATCTTATATGCTTATATGCTCGAATGATAATTGATAAATGAAAAAAAATTGAGTTGGCCTGTTTAAATTGAACAAGTGAAAGGTTATTTTTAGCTAAATGGGAAATTCGACTTTAGCATGACATTAGAAAAAAATGTTTAAGTATTAACTTTTGTATATATATGTGTGTACCGAATGTGTTAATGAATAATAATTTGGGTGTTTGATTGAATTTGAGATGGATTGAAAGTGAGTTTGCCGTAAGTGGTGTAATTTAGACAATTTATCATTGTTATGTATGTGGTTACCATTATTGAATATAGTTATTGAGTAGTCAAATTTGTTTAAATTAGCTCAAGAGCTTAAAGGGGGGGCAAAATCGGATCGAGGAAAAACGAAAGTGGCTCAGTAGTCGATAACACCATAAGATAACAGTCGAGGAAAGTTCTTAAGTGTTTGAACTTTACTTAATATGCTTAAAGATTAAATAAACCTAGTAGCGAGAAGGATGAATTTATATCGTCTAAGTGCCGAATTAGTCTTGACAGATTTGAGTTACTGCAGTAGTGTAACTTTAAAAATGCACCAAAAATTGTAAAAGGTGAGTTAGAAGCTGAATAAGTATGAAAATGAAGCTTATTAAGTCTAGTTTCTTATAAAAGAAACCGTGTAAGCAAAGGAATTTCCTATAAAGATATATTGAAAGTTGTATGAGATAGTGTCAGAATGACTCTGAAATCCCCTGTTTTGTTTTTAGAAAATCCTTATAAATTGTACAAAAATTGTTATGAGATAAAATTTATATGCTTAGACTCCTTAATGGGTCTAGTTTCAAATAAAATAAACAAGAATATATTTTAAAATCTGTACAATGAGCAATTTAATTCGTAGTGAAGAGTGGTCAGTATAGTCAAACAGTGAAACAGGGGAAATTTTAAGAAAAATCTGCTATTGATTGGCCAAACCCAAAATTCTGAAAATTTTATAGATAAAATATATATGAGTCTATTTTCAGGGAAAATTAACGGCACTTCATTTGGAGTTTCGTAGCTCCAGTTACAAATAATTTAATGACTATTGCTCAGGAAGACAGCTTGTAGAAAATTTGTGATTATATTGTAAACATTGATAAAACTTGTTTGAGTTGCTTATAAGCTATTGATCAAACCCATATGTGAATTTTAATTTGTGACATTCTGAAATGATATATGAGTGTTAGGTGGATCTTTGATATTAAAATTGTGAAATTATAAGTTTATAAGTATTCGAATATGAAATGGTAGTATGGCTTGAAATTGAATTATTCATTGGAAAATGATAGATGTATATTCAGCCAAGACAAAGTGTATACATGAAAGTATATGTGGTATATGAAGTATATTTGGATAATTGTGATGTGAATGCATGAAAATTTATATTTTGATTCAGGATTTTATGTGTAAAGGCGAAATTAGGCGAATAGTCGATCCGTAGTGGATCGACGACAAATAAAATAAGTTATTAAGAGTTTAGTTTAATTAGTTTTGCTTAATGATTGAATGAAAGTAGCTAAAAGAATGTTATTATTATTAACTATGTGGGGAAGCTGAATGTGATATGGAAATTTAGATGTGGTAATTACCGAGAGTGGAATGAAGGTGGGCCATATGTCGAATGTGTTTGGTGTATATAAATGGATTTGATAAGTACATGCGACAACAAAGTTCTGTGCATAAATGACAAGAAAATTCGCATAATGTGATAAATTGTTCAGGTACGTGATACTTACTTATTTATGTGAGAATGAGTATAATTGAATAGTGGATTATACAACTGTGTATATTTGACTCATGTGATGATACTTATGGAATTAAATAATATGTGTATAGTCTTGAATTAAAGAAGGGATGTGTTAAATATGGATGTAACTATGAGTATACATTCGACTTTGTGAATTATATACAAGGTGGTATATGTGTTGGTTCATATGGATTGAATTCATTAAAATTATAAGTGAGAATGTTGATTCGAATTACCTTTGAATGGCAATATGTTATTAAATTGTATGATTTCGTGAGATTTCATATTTAAAGGATGGTGTTTATATGGTACTTATATCCAAATGTGACATGAGACTACTAATGTGATAGAATTGTGAAAGGTACACTTGATGGATAAATATACATAAAGATTCAGTGTGTTATATCCAGGCTTAGCCCGAAGTGTAACACCCCAAACCCGACCTAGACGTTACGGCCAAGTCTGATGTGTCACATTGAAGTGTTTTTCGAAAACCGTGCTTTCATTGAAAACCCTTGAAGTTTTTAAAAACTCTTACCGTTAAACTTGTATAAAACCTTAGCTTGTCTTTTTCCAAAACGTGATTCATTGAAATAATCATCCATTTGCAAACATCGTTAAAACCTTTGTAAAAGTTTTATGAAAGCTTATACACCCTTGTAGTTTGCAAAAACCTGTTATTTTAAAGACAGATCAAATATAAAAAAAAAAATCAGATTCGTAACCTTTATAAAACATGTTATCTTGAAAATGGTTTAAGTATCAAATAAATTTGACCTTTTTTGTTAAGACTTAAAGTGAATGGAAGCTGGGCACCAGGTAGGATTCCAGAAAAGAGGAGGTGAGTCGAATAGACTGCTTAAGTACCAAGCTCTTCTTGGATCCACTCCTAGACATGCACACTACCATTGCCACACTTTAACTATTTGAAATATTTATCTACAAGATCATTTAAAATTGCGGAAGCTTTGCTTGGTTATTGTGTGATTTTGAAAACAAGTAACTTTTATAAAAATCACGTCTTAAAATCATTTATTTTCAACTCGATTTAAATAATATCCTACGTAAGCTAAAACCAATTTAAATAAGTAAAGAATAAAAACCCAAAATAAAAATAATTAAAGAGGCCCTTTTTACAACCCAAAACCAGAAATAAATAATTTAATCTAAATTCAAATAGGTAACTTAATTAGAAATCTAATAGTCTAGTCCATGTGGCTACTCTGAATCCCTCCCAGCTCCAAGTCCACCAGTCTAAGGCTCACCTGCAAGGATGGAAGGAAAAAGGGTGAGTTTGGAAAACTCAGTGTGCAATAAGCCACTTACAGAGCCCAAATCAATATCAGCATACTAGGCCTAAGCCCCCAAATCATTCTCAACATATAACTGGGCCGAAGCCCTTTTCAAATATCGGTTACTGGGCCTTAGCCTTTTTCATAAATCAATTCACTAGGCCGAAGCCTTTCATAAATCATATCTCTGGGCCGAAGCCTTTTCTGTAAACGGTATGGCCCAAAGGCCCATTTTAACATCACATATAATATCAATGTATGTGTGCAAAGCCTATTTCAATATCACATGTAATGTCAATGTATGTATGCAAAGCCCAGTTGGGGAGACTACTCAACCCACCATCCGCTACTCTCCAGCCGTACCAACCAAGCTCTCCATGTGGGGAATAACTCAACCCACCCAACCAAACTCTCCACTGGCAGCGTAGCTGCTTTATCATATAACTGGAGGCCAAGCCTCTTTTAATAACTGGGGCAAAAGCCCTTTTCGGTAAACTGGGGCAAAGCCCTTTATCACTTCCTCCATCATATAATAACCCAACCCATACATTTAATGAGTAAAACATGGCATATCGTATACATGTCATAGCATATCATGTGCATATCATGTGCATATCATGTCATAGCATGTAAAATAACAATATCATAATCATCATATTCAGAATGAAACCCTAGGGGTATAATAGACATTTTTCACCTAGGGGCAAAATAAACATTTTCACGTTTTAAGGGTAATTACGTAATTTTATCCATTATTAGGGTTTTCCATGCTTATTCATCAATTCCAAATGTTTAAACAGCAATTTTAGCCTATTTTAGTAAAACCGAGTTATGGGCTAAAAACCCTTAATGGGCCCTATGTAGCTAGTTCAGTCGTCTAAGCCCACTTAGTCCAAATCCTACAATTAACTACTAATTTAACTAGTTTTAAGCCTATAGTCTATTAAGAAATGCCTATTGCCCATTTTTACCCATATGGGCCGGTAAGCCCATTGGGCCCAATTTCAGCCCATCGAGGCCCAACTTACCATCATGCACAAAATCGTGCCCTTACCTGTTCTATCGATCCAATCACTGATCTTATCGTATGTATCACGTCTCAAACCATTCACAAAACCATAAGTTCGAAATGCCGAAGTTTAGGCATTTTGGCTTTTCAGCAAATATTAATCTAAGCTACTATGAGGTTCATTACACACCTGCTTGCAATGAATGATGACTATATCCGATCCAAGTCAATCCTTTGCTGAAGTTGATATCCAAATCTGGATCCGAACGCTCCACTGATCCAAGCCCTTAGTCAGCAGCCTTTAACCCTGATAGGAGACTGAAGTTAATCCGCGCTCCAAACACTCTTAGCCGATGCCCAACCCAAACGGGCACGGCATAAAGCGAAAGGGATCAGCCAAGAAGGCTGTGCCTACTCTCCTCCTGGTTTGCTCTATTTAAAGCTAGCTCCTCACCTGCTCTCATGTTAGCTTTCCGATGTGAGATTCTCCATCAATCCCCCCAAAATTAAAGCATTAGCAAAATAATCAACCTTTGCGTGCAATGGGATTTGAACCAAAGTCTTCTCAATAACCCTGTCAAGCCGTCACCACTCGGACATAAGCTCCTTTGTGTCATAAGTCCAACACATTTAACTTTAAATCTCACCTACTTGCTTCCAGATTTATTTAAAAGAAAAACCAAAATAAATCGCAAGAGCCAAGACTTGAACCTTGAACCCCCTTGCTTCCTTGTCCCCTAAGTGGCACTACTTTGCCACTACACCACACTCCTTTTTGTGTCTTATTACACACATAATTCCTTACAACTCCTCTTTTCCAAGTCCTCTATTCCTTAAGTCCAAAAATCCAAGAATTCTCCGGGATTTTAACCAACACTTGGGCCTTCCATAGGCCTAATAACACACTACAAACACGAATTACACATCCATATATCAAAATTTCAACATTACACCAAATATCACAAAAATCCCGGAATCCCAGAAATTAGCCCAAGACTTTTCCCACACTATGAATCCTTCGCAGGTCACTAAAATACCACATTAACCCATTAATAATAACCTTCCATAACAGAATTCAACACATCAATAATTTTATTTCGAACTATCTCACACCCGAACCCAGGCCCAAGGCCCAATACTTCTAGGCCCAAATTTAGGGTGTTACAACTCTACCGTCCTTAAAGAAATTTCGTCCTCGAAATTTTAAACTATCAACAAACCGTATTACTCAAGTCCAACCACTATGCTTCTGCTGCGCACTCTGATCCAAATAATTTTAGTACGACCCAGAACATCTAATTACTGAAATAAACATTAACACTAGCGCATACAATTCGTAACCAAACATCACACATTCCTAACTAGAATAAGCTTTGCAATCAAGAGCTTGATGTTCGAGGGACCCACATAAAAAGCACGCTCTTTTCTCCCTATCGCATTCACCCAGATGACGTCTGTCGCAGTTGTTGCTAACCGGAGGTCTTAGTCGTGCCCTAGCATGTTTCACTGAATGAGACTCTGTCCTTTGCGAACTAAGATCCTTCCTCTTCTTACACTCCAAGCACCCTGCTTGAAGCATTTCCCTAATTTCCTTAATTTTGGTATCCAAAACTTCTTCTACCACTTTCCTTACTAGCTCGACCAGTGCCTCAGCACCAGGCTCCAAGTTACTGCTACCCGAAATTGGCAAACTTTGCTTACCCTCAGAATCTATATCAATACTCTACATTACCAGTACACATATCAAATAACTACAGAGTTCTCAAAAATTTCTACTATTTATTCACATGTCTTATGCAGAGATAGTATTTTAAAGCTTTTATTTTATTCAAGATCATATCATAGCTACAGTCTCAAACTTTTAGTTTCTCTACAGTTTCAGTCTCTACAATTTTTCAGTATTACTCTATCTACAGTATCATAGAAAAGTCTCAAGTCTATTTACAGTATAGTTCAGTACATTACAAAATATAAGGCAGAAATACTTACAGACTTGGTGCCGGGGATTCAGTGTACCACATCTTAATTTATCAGATCCTAGAAAAACTCAAAAAGATTCAAGCCTTTTAAATTCAATTTCTCAAAACATGATAATTTTAGAGAAAACAAGTTTGAAACAATTCTCTTTTAAACAGAATTTTTCAAAAATCTAATTTTCCCAAAAATACCCCTCTTTGGACTTAAACTTAAAATTTCCCAAAATTATTTATTTGTAAAAAGAAAATCTTATAAACAATTTCGAAAATAAATTCTTAAAGCAACTTTCGGAAATCTTTATTTTACCCTCTAAAAACTTCTATTTTTAGACCCGTTCCACAGCCGAGTTGTTGCAACTTGGCTCTGATACCACTAAATGTAACACCCCAAACCCGACCTAGACGTTACGGCCAAGTCTGATGTGTCACATTGAAGTGTTTTTCGAAAACCGTGCTTTCATTGAAAACCCTTGAAGTTTTTAAAAACTCTTACCGTTAAACTTGTATAAAACCTTAGCTTGTCTTTTTCCAAAACGTGATTCATTGAAATAATCATCCCTTTGCAAACATCGTTAAAACCTTTGTAAAAGTTTTATGAAAGCTTATACACCCTTGTAGTTTGCAAAAACCTGTTATTTTAAAGACAGATCAAATATAAAAAAAAAATCAGATTCGTAACCTTTATAAAACATGTTATCTTGAAAATGGTTTAATTATCAAATAAATTTGACCTTTTTCATCAAGACTTAAAGTGAATGGAAGCTGGGCACCAGGTAGGATTCCAGAAAAGAGGAGGTGAGTCGAATAGACTGCTTAAGTACCAAGCTCTTCTTGGATCCACTCCTAGACATGCACACTACCATTGCCACACTTTAACTATTTGAAATATTTATCTACAAGATCATTTAAAATTGCGGAAGCTTTGCTTGGTTATTGTGTGATTTTGAAAACAAGTAACTTTTATAAAAATCACGTCTTAAAATCATTTATTTTCAACTCAATTTAAATAATATCCTACGTAAGCTAAAACCAATTTAAATAAGTAAAGAATAAAAACCCAAAATAAAAATAATTAAAGAGGCCCTTTTTACAACCCAAAACCAGAAATAAATAATTTAATCTAAATTCAAATAGGTAACTTAATTAGAAATCTAATAGTCCAGTCCATGTGGCTACTCTGAATCCCTCCCAGCTCCAAGTCCACCAGTCTAAGGCTCACCTGCAAGGATGGAAGGAAAAAGGGTGAGTTTGGGAAACTCAGTGTGCAATAAGCCACTTACAGAGCCCAAATCAATATCAGCATACTAGGCCTAAGCCCCCAAATCAGTCTCAACATATAACTGGGCCGAAGCCCTTTTCAAATATCGGTTACTGGGCCTTAGCCTTTTTCATAAATCAATTCACTAGGCCGAAGCCTTTCATAAATCATATCTCTGGGCCGAAGCCTTTTCTGTAAACGGTATGGCCCAAAGGCCCATTTTAACATCACATATAATATCAATGTATGTGTGCAAAGCCTATTTCAATATCACATGTAATGTCAATGTATGTATGCAAAGCCCAGTTGGGGAGACTACTCAACCCACCATCCGCTACTCTCCAGCCGTACCAACCAAGCTCTCCATGTGGGGAATAACTCAACACACCCAACCAAACTCTCCACTGGCAGCGTAGCTGCTTTATCATATAACTGGAGGCCAAGCCTCTTTTAATAACTGGGGCAAAAGCCCTTTTCGGTAAACTGGGGCAAAGCCCTTTATCACTTCCTCCATCATATAATAACCCAACCCATACATTTAATGAGTAAAACATGGCATATCGTATACATGTCATAGCATATCATGTGCATATCATGTGCATATCATGTCATAGCATGTAAAATAACAATATCATAATCATCATATTCAGAATGAAACCCTAGGGGTATAATAGACATTTTTCACTTAGGGGCAAAATAAACATTTTCACGTTTTAAGGGTAATTACGTAATTTTATCCATTATTAGGGTTTTCCATGCTTATTCATCAATTCCAAATGTTTAAACAGCAATTTTAGCCTATTTTAGTAAAACCGAGTTATGGGCTAAAAACCCTTAATGGGCCCTATGTAGCTAGTTCAGTCGTCTAAGCCCACTTAGTCCAAATCCTACAATTAACTACTAATTTAACTAGTTTTAAGCCTATAGTCTATTAAGAAATGTCTATTGCCCATTTTTACCCATATGGGCCGGTAAGCCCATTGGGCCCAATTTTAGCCCATCGAGGCCCAACTTACCATCATGCACAAAATCGTGCCCTTACCTGTTTTATCGATCCAATCACTGATCTTATCGTATGTATCACGTCTCAAACCATTCACAAAACCATAAGTTCGAAATGCCGAAGTTTAGGCATTTTGGCTTTTCAGCAAATATTAATCTAAGCTAATATGAGGTTCATTACACACCTGCTTGCAACGAACGATGACTATATCCGATCCAAGTCAATCATTTGCTGAAGTTGATATCCAAATCTGGATCCGAAAGCTCCACTGATCCAAGCCCTTAGTCAGCAGCCTTGAAACCTGATAGGAGACTGAAGTTAATCCGCGCTCCAAACACTCTTAGCCGATGCCCAACCCAAATGGGCACGGCATAAAGCGAAAGGGATCAGCCAAGAAGGCTGTGCCTACTCTCCTCCTGGTTTGCTCTATTTAAAGCTAGCTCCTCACCTGCTCTCATGTTAGCTTTCCGATGTGGGATTCTCCATCAATCCCCCCAAAATTAAAGCATTAGCAAAATAATCAACCTTTGCGTGCGATGGGATTTGAACCAAAGTCCTCTCAATAACCCTGTCAAGCCGTCACCACTCGGACACAAGCTCCTTTGTGTCATAAGTCCAACACATTTAACTTTAAATCTCACCTACTTGCTTCCAGATTTATTTAAAAGAAAAACCAAAATAAATCGCAAGAGCCAAGACTTGAACCTTGAACCCCCTTGCTTCCTTGTCCCCTAAGTGGCGCTACTTTGCCACTACACCACACTCCTTTTTGTGTCTTATTACACACATAATTCCTTACAACTCCTCTTTTCCAAGTCCTCTATTCCTTAAGTCCAAAAATCCAAGAATTCTCTGGGATTTTAACCAACACTTGGGCCTTCCATAGGCCCAATAACACACTCCAAACACGAATTACACATCCATATATCAAAATTTCAACATTACACCAAATATCACAAAAATCCCGGAATCCCAGAAATTAGCCCAAGACTTTTCCCACACTATGAATCCTTCGCAGGTCACTAAAATACCACATTAACACATTAATAATAACCTTCCATAACAGAATTCAACACATCAATAATTTTATTTCGAACTATTACACACCCGAACCCAGGCCCAAGGCCCAATACTTCTAGGCCCAAATTTAGGGTGTTACACGAAGGGCATACGTACTGGTGTCATATCCGGGCTTAGTCCCGAAGGGCATATGTGCCGGTGTTATATACAAGCTTAGACCCGTAGGGCATACATGCCAGTGTTATATCCGGGCTTAGTCCCGAAGGGCATACGTGCCGGTGTTTTATCCGGGGTTAGTCCCGAAGGGCATACGTGCCGGTGTTATATCCGGGCTTAGTCTCGAAGGGTATACGTGCGGTGTTATATTCGGGCTTAGTCCCGAAGGGCGTACATGCTGGTGTTATATCCGGGCTTAGTCCCGAAAGGTATACGTGCCGGTGTTATATCCGGGCTTAGTCCCGAAGGGCGTACGTGCCGGTGTTATATTCGGGCTTAGTCCCGAAGGGCATACGTGCCGGTGTTGTATCTGGGCTTAGTCCTAAAGGGCATACGTGCCGGTGTTATATCCGAGCTTAGTCCCAAAAGGCATACGTGCCGATGTTATATCTGGTCTTAGTCTCCAAGGGCATACGTGCCGGTGTCATATCCGGGCTTAGTCCCGAAGGGCATACGTGCCGGGGTTATATCCGAGTTAAAATTCCACAGGCATTCGTGTGAGAATTATATGATTTATGTCGTAATAATCCCAAACGAATGTGCTCACTATCCCTAAGTTTGTCAGGTATGTACTTCATACACATCTGTGAATTTGATTCATTTTAGATTATGAATACACATTTGGATAGTGCGGCTTCGGCCATTGCTTAAGGTTGTATGGAAGTCTATGACTTGTTTATGATATATGAATTTCGATTCAAGTGGAAATATGTTAAGATTTGCTCTGAGTATTGAGTATATTCGGTTGAAGTGTGAAGTATCATGAAATTACATGGGAGTTTGCTTTGAACTAAACCAAAACTGTATAATGTGATGATTATGTGAGTAAATGATAAGACTATATTTGCATAATAATGGTACATTTGGACAATGCGTGGTGTTAGGTGAAGATATCTGATTCACCTATGTTTAGATAAGTTTAGACTCAGGTAAAATCAATCTGTTATATGTGCTTTTATGTAGTTTTGTATATTTGAGAATTCATAAGATCGACCTATAATTGAGTTGGTCAGATAAGTGTTATACTCTTGTACATGTTAGATCTATCGGAATTAAATCATGATTGTAAAATGAGAAGCAAATATGAAAATGTTAAATGAAGACGCATGTATTACGGTTATAGAGAAAATTAAAAGAAAACTATAGGAGCTTATAAGTGAATAAGTAAATTTGGCCAAGAAGGTGTTAAACCGTGAATGAAATGAAATGTTACATACGAATCGAACAAATTGGTTTTATTGAGTTCAATGGTTTTAAACTGCTTAAGACTTACTAAGCTTATAAAAGCTTACTCTGTTTGTTCGTGTTTTTGTTTTATAGATTGTAGCTTCTGACTACCAGTTCGGGGATCGTCAGCATTTCGTCACACTATCTACTTTTACGGTAACCATGTGATTGGACTTAGTTTATGGCATGTATAGGGTAGACAATAAGTAGAATGACTCTTTGACCTTTGTATATAAGTCATGTGAAAATGGTATCTTATGGAACTTACTTGTATGAGTTTTAAATTTGAACTTTGTTTACGTCTAGCAATTTAGTAAATGAATGATCTTTATTCAAGAAAATGTTAAAAAAAATTTACTGTCCTGATCTGATTCCTAGTTTTTCGGTAACGCCTCATCCTATCCCGGCGACGGTTTCAGGATAGGGGTGTTACATTTTATTGGTATCAGAGCTACGGTTTAGTCGATTCTAGGACTAACGTAACACGTGTAAGTCTAGCTATACATGCTATAAAGTGATAAAAGGATAGTGTGATGACTTCTGACAGTTAAAATGAGTTTTTCGTATAGCAATGAATCCCGATCCCGATCGAGCTGTAGTAGATGATTTTGAGAAAAGTATGAATAGAAGTTCATGATATTTATGTACTAACGTAAGCAGTATAATAATCACGAGTTAAAATAAAAAAATTGGAAATGTAGAATTGAATGAAAATTTATGTGGTGATAAGCTTATCTATGTGTGTTGGTATTCGTATGATGTTATGTGCCCAATCTATCTGATTAATTTGAATGTGATAAACTAAGTTACTCAAGATGAAAAATGTGAGTTGTTGTAATAAAATAAACTGAGCTTGGGGTGGCTTAAATCCTTAAGAGAGCATTTGGCATTGGTCTTTTGGTTAGTGAATTGTTGTTGAATCGCCGAATGACCCCCTAATTGAAGAACCGAATTTTGCTTGTAAATTTGAGATGTGTGAAAGCTTGAATTGAATGATTAATATCTATTGACTATTGTGTTTAGGTGAAGTTAGATACCAAAATGTGAAAATTAGAAGATGATTTGGGAGAAAATGTCTGTGTATTATGTGCAAAAATGGCATTCAGCCAAGGGTGTAATGTATTAATATGTTTGGCTATTGATGTGATGTGTGTCATGCACCATGTGTTTAAAGCTTGAATAAAGAAGTAGTTGTTAAACAAAGTTAAGTTGAATTTGATTATGATTTTAGTTAAATAAGATGAATCTATTATTATATGTGATTGAAGAAGATGTGAATATTCATGTGTATAATGAATTGAGTCAAATGTGCCAAAATGCTTGAGTTGAAATAGTTGTATCTCTAGCTTTGAATGAATTGTATTAGAACCGAAAATGGTACTTGAGTAATGGTTTAAATGATAAATTATCAGAAAGAATGTTTCCTTAATCTAGTCACCGGTAGAAATTTTCGGGGACAAAAATCCCTAAAGGGGGGAGAGTTGTGACAGCCTTAATTTGACCTTAGTCGGAAAGTGGTTTCGAGACCACTAAACCGAGTCGCAAAAATAATTGAATGTTAAATTTCATGTCTAATATATGTGAAATTACATGTGTGAAATTTTGGTGTGTTGATTTTGTCATTTGGATGTGAATTTTATTAAAGGGCTTAAGTGTGAAACATTGAAAATGTGTGAGGTTAATTAAAAGGAGCCAAATAATTGCATGGTGTAAAAGAATGGTTTTGCATGTCAATTTACCCTTTTATAAGTAAGTGGCCGGCCAAGGTAATCATGATGGACATTATATACATTTTATGTTATTATTATATTAGATAGTGGTGTAAATTAAATAATAATAACAATAATAATTAATAAACAAAAGAAGTTATTCATCTTGATGGAGGTTAGCCGAACTTGTGAGGAAGGGAGGAAAGAAATTCCTAAGGCATTCGGCACTTTGTTTTCTTCTATTTGGTAAGCTCTCTTGATAATTTTTTATGGAAACTTGATTATTGAGGTTGTTGTTAAGTTATCTAGCTAACTCATGGTCCAATTCTTGTTTATAATTGTTAAGTATGTTTTGGCCATGGATGCTTTGATAAGAATTCTTGTGTTTGATGCTTTAAAATGTGAAATAATGGTGGAAATTAGGAATTAATAAGAAAATGGGTGGTGAAAACAAATTTTTCACCCTTTTACTTTCCTTCAATTACCGTAGCTTAAAGAACAAAGAAACAATTAGGCTCTATGGTATTCGGTCCGTGTATACAAAGGAATTTCCTATAAAGATATATTGAAAGTTGTATGAGACAGTGTTAGAATGACTCTGAAATCCCCTGTTTTGTTTTTAGAAAATCATTATAAATTGTACAAAAATTGTTATGAGATAAAATTTATATGCTTAGACTCCTTAATGAGTCTAGTTTCAAATGAAATAAACAAGAACATATTTTGAATTCTGTACAATGAGCAATTTAATTAGTAGTGAAGAATGGTCAGTATAGTCAAACAGTGAAACAGGGGAAACTTTAAGAAAATTCTGGTATTGATTGGCCAAACTAAAAATTCTGAACATTTTATAGATAGAAGATATATGAGTCGATTTTCAGGGAAAATTAATGGCACTTCATTTGGAGTTTCATAGCTCCAATTACAAATAATTTAATGACTATGGCTTAGGAAGATAGCTTGTAGAAAATTTGTGATTATGTTATAAACATTGATAAAACTTGTTTGAGTTGCTTATAAGCTATTGATCAAACCCATACGTGAATTTTAATTTGTGACATTATGAAATGATATATGAGTGTTAGATGGATCTTTGATATTAAAATTGTGAAATTATAAGTTTATACGTATTCGAATATGAAATGATAGTATGGCTTGAAATTGAATTATTCATTGGAAAATGATAGATGTCTATTCAGCTAAGACAAAGTGTATACATGAAAGTATATGTGGTATATGAAGTATATTTGGATAATTGTGATGTGAATGCATGAAAATTTATATTTTGATTCAGGATTTTATGAGTAAAGGCGAAATTAGGCGAATAGTCGATCCGTAGTGGATCGATGACAAATAAAATAAGTTCTTAATAGTTTAGTTTAATTAGTTTTGCTTAATGATTGAATGAAAGTAGCTAAAAGAATGTTATTATTATTAACTATGTGGGGAAGACGAATGTTATATGGAAATTTAGATATGGTAATTGCTGAGAGTGGAATGAAGGTGGGCCATAAGCCGAATGTGTTTGGTGTATATAAATGGATTTGATAAGTACTTGTGACATCAAAGTTCTGTGCATAAATGACAAGAAAATTCGCATAATGTGATAAATTGTTTAGGTACATGATACTTACTTATTTATGTGAGAATGAGTATAATTGAATTGTGGATTATACAACTGTGTATATTTGACTCATGTGATGATACTTATGAAATTAAATAATATGTGTATATCTTGAATTAAAGAAGGGATGTGTTAAATATGGATGTGACTATGAGTATACATTCGACTTTGTGAATTATATACAAGGTGGTATATGTGTTGGTTCATATGGATTGAATTCATTGAAATTATAAGTGAGAATGTTGATTCGAATTACCTTTGAATGGCAATATGTTATTAAATTGTATGATTTCATGAGATTTCATATTTAAAGGATGGTGTTTATATGGTACTTATATCCGAATGTGACATGAGACTACTAATGTGATAGAATTGTGAAATGTACACTTGATGGATAAATGTGCATACAGATTCAGTGTGTTATATCCGGGCTTAGCCCGAAGGGCATACGTACTGGTGTCATATCTGAGCTTAGTCCCGAAGGGCATACGTGCCGGTGTCATATCCGGGCTTAGTCCCAAAGGGCATACGTGCCGGTGTTATATCTGGGCTTAGTCCCGAAGGGCATACGTGCCGGTGTTATATTCAGGCTTAGACTCGAAGGGCATACGTGCCGGTGTTATATCCGGGCTTAGTCCCGAAGGGCATAGGTGCCGGTGTTATATCCGGGCTTAGTCCCGAAGGGCATACGTGCCGGTGTTATATCCGGGCTTATTCCCGAAAGGCATACGTGCCGGTGTTATATCCGGGCTTAGTCCCGAAGGGCATACGTGCCGGTGTTATATACGGGCTTAGTCCCGAAGGGCATACGTGCCGGTGTTATATCCGGGCTTAGTCCCGAAGGGCATACGTGCCGGTGTTATATCCGGGCTTAGTCCCGAAGGGCATACGTGCCGGTGTTATATTCGGGCTTAGTCCCGAAGGGCATACGTGCCGGTGTTATATCCAGGCTTAGTCTCGAAGGGCATACGTGCCGATGTTTTATCCGGGCTTAGTCGCGAAGGGCATACGTGCTGATGTTATATCCGGTCTTAGTCCCGAAGGGCATACGTACCGGTGTCATATCCGGGCTTAGTCCCGAAAGGCATACGTGCCGGGGTTATATCCGAGTTAAAATTTCGCAGGCATTCGTGTGAGAATTGTATGATTTATGTCGTAATAATACCAAATGAATGTGCTCACTATCCCTAAGTTTGTTAGGTATGTACTTCATACATGTCTGTGAATTTGATTCATTTTAGATTATGAATACACATTTGGATAGTGCAGCTTCGGCCATTGCTTAAGGTTGTATGAAAGTCTATGACTTGTTTATGATATATGAATTTCGATTCAAGTGGAAATATGTTAAGATTTACTCTGAGTATTGAGTATATTCGGTTGAAGTGTGAAGTATCATGAAATTACATGGGAGTTTGCTTTGAACTAAACCAAAACTGTATAATGTGATGATTATGTGAGTAAATTATAAGACTATATTTGCATAATAATGGTACATTTGGACAATGCGTGGTGTTAGGTGAAGATATCCGATTCACCTATGTTTAGATAAGTTTAGACTCAGGTAAAATCAATCTGTTATATGTGCTTTTATGTAGTTGTGTATATTTGAGAATTCGTAAGATCGACCTATAATTGAGTTGGTCAGATAAGTGTTATACTCTTGTACATGTTAGATTTATCAGAATTAAATCATGATTGTAAAATGAGAAGCAAATATGAAAATGTTAAATGAAGACGCATATATTACAGTTATGGAGAAAATTAAAAGAAAACTATAGGAGCTTATAAATGAATAAGTAAATTTGGCCAAGAAGGTGTTAAACCGTGAATGAAATGAAATGTTACATATGAATTGAACAAATTGGTTTTATTGAGTTCAACGGTTTTAAATTGCTTAAGACTTACTAAGCTTATAAAAGCTTACTCTGTTTGTTCGTGTTTTTGTTTTATAGATTGTGGTTTTTGACTACCAGCTCGGGGATCGTCAGCACTTCGTCACGCTATCTACTTTTACGGTAACCATGTGATTGGACTTAGTTTATGGCATGTATAGGGTAGACAATAAGTAGAATGACTCTTTGACCTTTGTATATAAGTCATGTGAAAATGGTATCTTATGGAATTTACTTGTATGAGTTTTAAATTCGAACTTTGTTTGCGTCTAGCAATTTAGTAAATGAATGATCTTTATTCAAGAAAATGTTAAAAAAAAAATTTACTGTCCTGATCTGATTCCTAGTTTTTCGGTAACGCCTCGTCTTATTCTGGCGACGGTTTTAGGATAGGGGTGTTACAACGGGCGTGGCACACGGGCGTGTCCCTGTCGTGAGGAAGTGCAATTTCACTCAGATTTGGATACTTAGAGGCTAAGAACAGCATCCCAAAGCTCTATATAAAGACCCAGGAGGCAACTCTAAGGGTGTACTCTTTCTCCCACAAAGGAGCGCCTTATTTCTGCCAACACAGAGAGTGGAAGTAAGGGATTACTCCAAGGGAAGCCGATTGCTTCATCCCAGAAGCCGAATTCTACATCAAGACAGAGGATCTCCCTAAATTCCTTCAGGGCTTTTTGGGTTGTTTATGTTTTGTTATCTTATTTCTTTTGAGATGTTTTATTTATCAATTATGAACTAAATCCCCCAAATACTTGAGGGGGATGAAACCTAAGACAGATCTTGTTATTATTTTATCTTGAGTTATATGATAAATACTTGAATTGTTCTTAATTATGTGTTCTTAATTCTTGTTTTAATAATCCTATGTATTAATTCAAGAAACTGATATGCTTATGCAGAGGAGCAAAAGTCCCTGTTTAAGAGTAGATCTAGCATAATTAAGCAGAGTTGCATGCAACCCTAGACATAGGGCAACATAAATCTGTCGAATTAGGGTCAAACCTAATAAGGGGATCCATAGATCAAGTTAATGCAAGACTAGGGGTTTTAACTAGAAAGAGATTTCAGTTAATCAACCTAGGATTACTTGTTCTTATCCTCGACGGAGGTATTAACATAAGTTAGGGATCTCTACGGATCAAGTCAAGTGAATAAATCATCTATCTCAAGAATTGATAACAAGTGAAGTCTAGGTGGATTCTCCCTTGAGTATTGCCTAATCAATCAGTCTTTCCGAAAGAGCTTTTCCCCACTTTACTTTTTGTGCATTCTTAGTTTAATTTTATAATTAGTTTAAGTCTTCATAAAAACCCCTTTTATTTTTAGGCTAGATAATAGAAAGGAAGTTAGTACTAGTACTTTTGGTTCCCTTGGGTACGATATCTCGGTCTTGCCGCTAAACTATACTACTGTCGATAGGTGCGCTTGCCTCAAAATCGTGATATTAGTTAGTTTTTGGTGCGATCATTATTATAAATTTTATTACTTCATATCCCACATATCAACAATTGTTTCTTTGGAACTTACCTCATCCCTACATTTACTTACCATAGTCTCTTTATATGGCTCTGGGTTGGTTTTGGTCAACCCTTCCTCATCTATTGTATCCACGACATTGAGTTGCTTCTTAGGGTTAGTATCAGTGTTGCTTGGTAAGCCACCTTACGGTCTTTTAGAAATTAGCTTAGCGAGCTGGCCTATTTGAGTTTCGAGTCCTTGAATAGATGCTTGTTGATTCTTCAGTGCTATTTCAGTGTTTTGAAAACGGGTTTCTGACACGGCAATAAATTTTGTGAGCATTTCTTCAAGGTTCAGTTTTTCCTCTTGTTGAAATAGTGGTTGTTGAAATCCCGGAGGGGTGGTTGTCTTCGATTTCTTTGTCCTCCCCATGAAAAATTGGGGTGGTTCCACCCATTGCATTGTAAGTGTTACTATAAGGGTTATTTTGAGGTTTAGAGTTATTACCCATATAGTTGGTCTGATCAGTTTCCATGTTATGTCCATAGGATGAGTAATCGGGATTGTAACTATTCCCTTGAATTGCATCACACTGCATCACTGGGTGTGCCTGCATATAACCAACAAAATTATCAATCTTTTTATTTAAAAGTTCTACCTAATTAGAAAGCATAGTGACAGCTTCAATATTAAAAACTCCTACAACTTTTGTCGACTTTGTCCTCATGACATGCCACTGATAGTTAGTCAGCGACATCTCTTCTATAAACTCATAGGCTGCTTTGAGTGTTTTATTGTTGATTGTTCCTCCGGCGGCTGCATCGATCATCTGTCTTGTAGAAGGATTCAAACCGTTATGAAAGGTTTGAACTTGTAGCCACAAAGGCAACCCATGGTGAGGGCACCTTCTCAAAAGATCTTTGTATCTCTCCCATACATCATAAAGTGTCTCTAAATCCATCTGCACAAAATAAGAGATATCATTCCGTAATTTAGCTGTTTTAGCTGGAGGAAAATACTTAAGTAAAAATTTTTCAGTCATCTGTTCCCATGTAGTGATTGAGCCTCGTGGTAGAGAATTTAACCATTGTTTAGCTTTATTCCTTAAGGGAAAAGGAAATAGTCGAAGGCGAATGGCATCATCAGAAACACCATTAATTTTAAAAGTATCACAGAGTTCCAAAAAATTTGCTAAGTGAGAGTTGGGATCCTCATCCTGTAAACCATCAAATTGAACAAACTGCTGAATCATCTGAATAGTGTTAGGTTTTAATTCAAAATTATTTGCAGTAACAGCAGGCCTAATAATACTAGATTGAGTACCAGCTAAATTCAGTTTAGCATAATCATACATAGTACGAGGAGCGTTGTTTTGGTTCACCGGTTCTACTACTATTGCGGGAGGTGGTAGATTGTCCTGATTTGATTCCATCTCTTCAGTAGGTTCTGGTTCTTGCTCTGTATATTGTAGACTTTGTCTGATCTCTCTGTGATTTCTGCAAACTGTGGCTTCTAAATCTTCGTCAAAAAGTAATGGTCATACTGGGTTGCTTCTAGTCATAAACTAGAGATACCTAGAAAGGAAAAAAAAAGGAAATTTAAATAAGTAAAATAAAAATAAAGTTGAAAATAAATAAAAATAGTAATGGCTAAAGTAATAGAAATCGAGTGCTCATAATATCTTAGTTCTCAGGCAACGGCGCCAAAAACTTGATATGCATGATATGAAGTAATAAAATTTATAATAAATTATCACACCAAAAACTAATTATTATCACAATTTTAAGGCAAGCGCACCTATCGAACAGTAGTATAGCTTAGTGGCAAGACTGAGATATCATACCCAACAAAACCAAAAGTACTAGTACTAACTTTCTTTCTATTATTTAACCTAAAAATAAAAGGGGATTTTATTAAACTAAACTAACTATTGGACTAAGCTAAGAATGCACAAAAAGTAAATTGGGGAAAAACTCTTAGGAAAACTAAATGATTTCGACAATACTCAAGGGAGAATCCACCTAGACTTCACTTGTTATCAACTCTTGAACTAGATGGTTTAGTCACTTGACTTGATCCGGAGAAATCCCTAACTTATGTTAATATCTCTCTTGAGACTAGAAACAACTAACCCTAGGTTGATTAACTGGAATTTCTTTCTAATTAAAACCCCTAGAGTCTCATTAACTTGATTTATGGATTCCTTTATTAGGTTTTACCCTAATCAGGCAATTTTCATCGTCCTATCTCTAGGATTGCGATCAACTCCGATTAATTGTGTTGGATCTACTCCTATGCAGGGACTTTTGCTCCTCTACACAAGCACATTTGACTTAATTCAATATCCCAGAAATATCAATTTAAGAGTTAAAAACAAAATTAAAAACAAATAATATTTATCATATAAGTCAATAGAGAATAATAACAAGATCTGTCTTAGGTTTCATCCACCTCAAGTATTTGGGGGATTTAGTTCATAATTAATAAAGAAAACATCTCAGAAGAAATTAAATAACAAAACATAAAGAAAACCCAAAACTCCTGAAAGGATTTAAGGGAGATCCTCTATCTTGATGTAGATCCTAGCTTTTGAGATGGATCAATCGGCTTCCCTTCAAGTAATTCCCTACCTTTAACTCCCCATCTTGGCAGGAAAAATAATGTCCCCCTCGAAGTTGCCTCCTAGGGTCTTTATATAGAGTTTCGAATGGCTTTATTAGCCGTTAAGCAACCTTTTCCAAGTGAAATTGAACTTCCTCATGACAGGGACACGCCCGTGTGCCATGCCCGTGTGGATCAAGGCCAAGGCTATGCTCGAACCTATTAAGGTGGCACGGCCGTGTGGTCTGGCTGTGTGAGTCGGGCTGGGCCGTGTTCAAGCCGAAGGTGGCACGGACGTGTGACACACCCGTGTGGCCAATTCCCAGGCCGTGTTGATTATTGAATTTGGCCTAATTTACCCCTTTTTGGCCCGTTTGCTCTTTTCTCTTCCCTGAGCTCACCTGAGTATACAGCATGAAATTAAAGGTTTAAGAGCAACAATTTACACAAATCAAGGGTTAATTCATCTAGAAATTGGGCTAAGCATCGGATAAAAATATGTATAATTTATCGCTTATCACTAGTAGACGTATAAGACCAGAACCTGGGATAAATAATCACGTAATCACACATAGGTTCCTACAAACATGTCACTTGTATCCTATTTTATTCCTAAGGTTCAACCAGGATTTCTCACTTATCACTTATCGAAACTTTGTCAAATACATCTATTAGGTCATTTTCACAATTCATACAATCTAAAAGCATATAAACATAAATTAATGGTGTGTTATTTACATACAAAGTTACCTCAGATCAAAAATTACTAATATTGCAATTTAGTCCATAATCATGCCATTTCCCAGAGTTAGGTCAAAAACTTGTGTTTCTTGATCATCAAGCTTGAAAGTTGGCCAAAAGCTCGCTATGGCTTCCTTCAAAATTTCAGCTAAGGGGAGAAAGATGAACACAATATTGACTTGATTTTCACTTTTTATTCTTTTACTAACTAAATGACCAAGATACCCTTAAAGCCTTTCTTTGAAAATTTACCCTCCCATGTCCATTTTTGTCCAATATGATATATAATGGTCTAATTACTAAATAAGGACCTTTAATTTACAAATTCATTACAATTAAGCACCCAATGCTTTTAGAACACATATTTTGCACTTTTTTCAATTTAGACCTACTAGCCAAATTAGACCCTCTATCGATAAAATTTCTTAACGTGATTTTCACACATGCATTCAATCATTTATAGACCTTAAAACTTTATCACAATGAATTTTTCTACTTCAGATTCGTGGTCCCGAAACCACTATTCCAACTTGGCCTTAAATCGGGCTATTACATGAATAATATAGATTGAATTCATGATATACATGGAATTATCTTATGATTTGAACGCATGAAAATCTCAACTATTTTCTCGTATATTGAATGACAGGCTTATATCTTTTTATTACTTCTTTAAAATTTTAATATCACGATTAAGGTAAATTGATGGCAAAATTTAAATACAAACTTACTAAGCTATATAAGCTTACTCTGTTTACTTCCTATTTTCTATAGTTAATGTTTTGTAGAAGTAGGCAGTCAGATCAACTTCAAGGCTCACAGTATCAAGTTTCAGTCTCAGTAGATTTCGACTTGTTTATTTCAGTTTTGTGGCATGTATATAGGCTATTTTGGGTTGATAGTTTAAATTTATAACTTGAAGTTGTAATATGTTATAATTTTGTCATGTATAAGGTTCAATTTAATTATTTCCTATGGTATGCATTTGGAAAATGATGAAACATGTTTGGAAAAGGTATGCTTGATCTTAGATTGTGAAATGGTTCAACTTGGATAAAATGTTTGATAAATGTGTTGTTTGATATTTATAATAGATGTAATTATGATATTAGGATGTTTCATGGATTTGGTAAGTTGTGAATATGTACCAAAGTAGTTATATGTTTGAGACTTATGTATGGATACTTTTGGTACGAGCTAAAGCATGTTTTAGGTTGATGGATAAGTAAGGTTGGATGGTATTTATAGTAAAATGCACATTGGTGTTTATATATGCTTGTATGGATGGCTAAAACTGGATGTTTTATGTTGGCTGTGATGGTGCCAAAATGGTACATTGGTTAGGCACTTAAGAATGATGTTTTAAATTGTGTTTTTGTATGTTTTGATGTATTTTGATTAGGTTAAACTGAATGTATGTATATATATTGAACTTGAATCATAAAAGTAAAAACTGAATGTCTGTCACTTGTCTAGAACTCTCATCTTGTAACACCCTTAAACCTGGCCTGGACGTTACGGCCAAGTCTGATGTGTCACATTGAAGTGCTTTTCGAAAACTGTGTTTTCATTGAAAACCCTTCTTAATGTTTAAAAACTCTTACCGTTAAACTTGTATAAAACCTTAGCTTGTGTTTATCTTTTTCCAAAACGTGGTTCATTGAAATAATCATCCCTTTTCAAACATCGTTAAAAACTTTGTGTAATTTTATAGAAAATTTGTGAACACTTGTAACCCCTTTGTAACCTTTATAAAACATGTTATTTTGAAAATGGTTTAAGTATCAGAAAATTAGACCTTTTTCGTTATGACTTAAAGTGAATGGAAGCTGGGCACCAGGTAGGATTCCAGAAAAGAGGAGGTGAGTCGGATAGACTGCTTAAGTACCAAGCTCTTCTTGGATCCACTCCTAGACATGCACACGATTATTGCCACACTTTAAGTATTTAAAATATTTAATTACGAAAACATTTAAAATTGCGAAAGCTTTGCTTGGTTATCGTGTTATTTTGAAAACAAGTACTTTTATAAAAGCCGCGCCTTAAAACCATTCATTTTCAAATCGATTTAAAGAATATCCTACTCAAGCTAAAAACAAATTAAAAATAATAAAGAGGCCTTATTACAAACCCAAAATCGAATAAAAGTAAACTAATTAAAAATACTAAAAATAAATCAAGTGCTAAAATTAAACAGTCCATTTGCAGTCCTCATGGCCATTCTGAATCCCTCCAGCTCCAAGTCCACTAACTTAAGGCTCACCTGCATGGATAAAAGGAAAGTGGTGAGTTTAGAAACTCAGTGTGCAACAAAGCCCTTTTCAAAGCCCACATCAACACAAGCATACTGGGCCTAAGCCCTGATTCAATCTCATCTGTCACTGAGCTAAGCCTTTTCATATAACGGTTACTGAGCCTTAGCCCTTTTTCATATATATAACTCACTGGGCCAAAGCCTTATTCTGTAAACGGTGTGGCCCATAGGCCCATTTCAATATCACATGTAATATCAATGAATGTATGCAACCTATATTACTGTGGGGAAACTATCGACCTATCCAACCGCTACTCTCCACCCGTACCAACCAACACACCATGTGGGGAGAACTACTCAACCCACCCAACCGCTACTCTCCACTGGCAGCATAGCTGCTTTATCATATAATTAGAGGCCTAGCCTCTTTTAATAACTGGGGCAAAGCCCTTTTTAATAATTGGGGCAAAGCCCTTTTCGGTAAACTGGGGCAAAGCCCTTTTAGCACTTCCTCCATTCATATAAAACCCAACCCATGCATATATGACTATATCATGGCATATCATGTGCATAACAGTATCACATGCATCTTAATCATAACATAACCCTAGGGGTATAATGGTCATTTTCACCTAGGCAAAATAGTAGTTTTAGCATTTTAAGGGTAATTTAGTAATTTTATCAACTATTAGGGTTTACATGCTCATTATCAATTACCAACAATTCCAAGTGTTTAAACAGTGATTCTAGCCCATTTTAGCAAAACCGAGTTATTAGGCCTAAAACCTCTAATGGGCCCTACGTAGCTGATTTAGTCATCTAACCCCATTTAGCCTATATTCCATAACGGTATTAACTATCTTAATGTGCAATTTATTAAGAATCCATTTTCTACCAAATTTACCCAAAGGGGCCTGAAAGCCCATTGGGCCCGATTTCAGCCCCTCGAGGCCCAACTTACCGTGATGCACAAAATCGTGCCCTTACCTGTTCCTACGATCATGATCATCGAACTTGGCGTATCTAACTAACCTATGAGCATTCGCATACTCACGAGTTCTCAATATGCCGGAATTTCAGCATTTCAGCTTTTTGGCATATATTGAGTTAAGCTACTAAAGAGGGTTCGTTACACACCTGATTTGCGATATTCCTTGATGGGATCTCCTACGTGATTTCTCCTATAATCAACCGCTTATAGATTAGATCATGCTAATATTTAAACCAAATCGAAAACTCTGTATTATCCTTGCTTACATACTCGGCCACCATCCATAATGGCCCTAAATTCCTTACCTTTGCCGAAATTGATGACTAGATCTAGTCACTCCGATGATCCAAGCTTTTCACACACTCCTCGATCGGCAGCCTTTAATCCTCACTAGCACTAACAAACTGAATAACAACAACACAAAAATCCTTTTAGCCTTAGTCGACAGCCACCCTATTTATATAGGGGTTTTTGGCTTTTCTTAAACCACAAGATACGAATGGAAAGAAGGTTCGAATACTTACCAAGAGATCTACTCATTGAAGAACGTTTCCAAATACCTTTCTACCCCAGATCCATTGTAAATCTAACCCTAAATTACAAATAGAGAGTAAATCTAAATAATTTTGGCTTTTAGAAAACTAATAATGGAAAGAAGAGGGAGTTTGAACCAAGAGAAAATTAACAACAAAGGATCTAGTTTCAGCTTCTAGAACTCATTCTGAGGTATGCTTATTTTGGTTTTCAAAAAGAAAATAGAAGAAGAAAGGGTTACAAAAATAGAGGAGGTTATCAAAAGAGAAGAGATTAAGGTTCAGCTAACTGGGAAAGAAAATAAAACCTTTTGACGTCCTGGGTCCTTTTTTTTAAAAATAAAACAGAACATACATGCGCTTGCCTGGACTCGAACCCGCGCTACCCTGGAACTCTTAACACACCGCTGCCGCTGCGCCACAAGCGTTTTTGTGACATAACTCGGTCACATCTATTATTAAACCTTCTTCTAGCGCAACCAGGCTTCTAAGAAAAAAAACAACTTATGCGCGCACCATGCCTTGAACCCAGGCACTCCTACAACCTCCTAGCGCCACTGCCACTGGACCAAGCTTCCCTTTGTGCCTAATTTAGCCCACATTATTAAAAAAGCCTTATTGCCCAGTTCCCCTAAGAAGCAAAAACTAATTTCCTTGCTAAAGTCTTGGATCGAACCCAGATTTTTCCCACATTTTAAAAACTAAATTTAAACACCAAATTAAAAATAATATCCTATATATTTTTAAATAAAAATAATAATAATAATAACCATAATAATGAAAATTTCAAATACAGTAATATATATTTTTTCCTAATAATAATAATTATAATTTCCATAAATCAGTAAAAATAAATACAGTAAAATTTTCTAATAATAGTTTAAGTTAAACACTAAATTAACAACAATAATTTTATAAATATATTTGTATCTAATAATTATAATGATAATAATAATTATAATACTAATTATAATTTTCATAAAAAAATTAAAATATCAGTAATAATAACAGAAATATTTTATCAATAATATTATTTTTTTAAACAATACCAATATTTAAAACTTCTCAATTACTCAGGTTTTCTTTTGTCCGAACCCAGACTCAAAGCCCAATTCTTCTAGTCCCAAATTCAGGGTGTTACATGTCTTTCCCTTCTCTTGCAACGGTCCAACATCGTCTTTACCTACATTCAATAATTCAATAATAAACATTCTTTCATTAAGGACCCTATACTTTCAATCAATAGCATAATTTCCTGATAGTTTTCAATTTATTCAATTTAGTCCCTAATGTTACAAAGTTATCTAACAAGTTGAACTTGATTTCTAATTTAGCCCTTATTGCAATCTAAGCTTATTAACAATCAATTTCTTTAATTAACCTCAAAATCATCAATTTCACTATAATGACAACTTGCTAAATATTAACTAATTGAACAAATTCATCCATTGGCTAGCTAAATCAAGCTCCCGCAATCAATAATCTATAAAAATTCAAAGAAAAGGCTTGGTTACCTTAAGAAATTTAGTAGTTAAATGATGTTTGAAGCTTTAAGGTTTTTCTTCTCTTTTTTCTTTGATGCTCTACAATTTTGGGGAGGAAGATGAATGAATTCCTCTTTTCATCCACTTCAAATAATATACATAGTTAGTTTAAAGTTTCATTAAATTTAATTAATCTTATTTAGTTGTTAAATTAAAACATGTTTATATATATTAATCATAAGTATCATACTTAATGTTTTTCATTATCACTTCCCACTAACTTATAAAAAAATGGTTTCATAACCATTTTGGTTCTTTGGATAACCGCTAAATAGGTCCTCAAGCATTTTCTAAATTAAAACTCAATAGCTATTGGAATTTTACAATTTAGTCCTTGAGCTTTAATTAACAATTTTCTCGGTTAAATTACTTAATCAATCTTTAATATATTTTCATTATAATTTTGTAAATATTCCTATTTTACCTTTACGAACTCAGTTTGTGGAAATAACGTTTCAAAATCGTATTTTTTGGCATGACTTAAAATCAGTACATTACAATTGTCCCTTCTTTTAAGAACTTCTATCCTTGAAATTTACTTGAAAAAAGGTGGGGATGTTGCACTACTGAATTTGTTTCTTTTCTTTGACTAGCAACTAAGCCAACACAAGTAATTCTCATACCTCTTGTAACACCCTGAATTTGGGCCTAGAAGAATTAGGCTTTGAGTCTGAGTTTGAATGGAAGACAGCCTGAGTAATTTAGAGGTTTAAATATTATTATTATAAAAAAATTATTATTGTTATTAATAAAATATTACTGTTATTATTTTGATGTTTAGGTTAGTTTTTAAATAAATTAAGAAGGATTTATAGTGCGGGAAAATTCTTGGGTTTGATCCAAGACTCTAGCAAAAAATTTAATTTTTGCCTCTTAAGGAAATCTGGGCATAAGGCCTTAAAAATAAATTGGGCAAAAACTAGGCATAAAGAAAGGCCTGGCCTAGTGGTTAGGCGCACTAGGCAGCAGGAAGAGGGCTGGGGTTCGATTCTCAGCATGTGGAAAATGTTTGTTTTTTTTTTTTAAGTAGTCTGGTCGCGCTAAAATAGGGGCTAAAAGGATATGCCACAAATGAGCATTTGGTCCTGTGGCTTGAGGCGCTAAGTTGATGGGGAAGGTACTGGGTTCAAGGCACAGCGCGCGCAATGTTTGGTTTGTATTTTTTTAGTAAAGGGGTTACGATTAAATAGGGTTTAAGAGAGGCTACGACCAGGTTATGCCACAAGAGCGCCTGTGGCACAGTGGCAGCAGCACGTTAGGAACTCCAAGGGGACGCGAGTTCGAGTCCAGGGGCATGCAAAATTTTGGATTTAATTTTTAGCAACCTGTGACTGAAGCAGAGAAGGCTTAAAATTAATTGCGATAGTATATTACTGAAAGCAAAGATGCGACGCAGTGGCCAGCAGCGTGCATGGGCGCCTAGAGGTCTCGGGTTTGAGTTGCTGTGCGGGCAAAGGACCATCTTTTTGCTGTGCATGCGTGGAGAGGAGTTGTGCTAGATTGGAACTCCTCCTAGCAGTAGTTGAGTTGACAATCAGTGGAAAGTGGATAAAGGCAGCAGCTAGTAGGAAGAATTTGAATTGCATTCAAATTCGATAAATGGCTAACTATTGTGCTGAAATAGGATTCATGGGTACCAATTCGGCTATAGGGAATTAAATACCGAAAAGCTCTTAAATTTTAACTTTGATGAATTGTTTTCTTTTGCTCAAATCCGCTTATCATGTTTTTGTATTTTATCAACCTTCATTCTTTTTATTTTTGTTTATCTTTTTCTACTCTTAAAATTCTTTTCTCTTTTTGTTTCTCTTCAAAAACGTTGGTAACCGATTTTCCCTAAAAGTCAAAATCCTGAAAGCTTGAATACCCTTTTCTATTTTCTTTAGCCGAATCTCATAGCTTTGTCGACATCCCATTCTTCTCATCACAAAGTTCCATTTTTTTCCTTCTCCTTGGTTGCACTCAAAAAGTTGAAACTATCACAGTCATAGTAGGGGAGAAAGCAGAAACTATAAATCTCTTAGATCCACTCTCTGCTGGTGGTTGGGGATAGATCTACAACAGATCTAGGTTAGAGAAGTGTGGAAACGATCTTCAAGCAAGTAGATCTCTTGGTAAGTAAATAAACACCTTATACATTCGCTATCTTGAGATCTAAGAAAAGCCGAAACACCCTTAGAGCATAGGAGGCTGTCGATTAGGGCAAGAGGCTTTGTTGGACTTATTATTTGAATTGTTTTGTGCTAGTGTGAATTAAAGGTTGCCGATCGAAGCCTTGGATCATTAGAGTGACTAGATCTAAGATCTAGGCATAGTTGCAGCAGAGGTAAGTATTCAAAGGCTTTAGGGGGATTGGCCGAATGTGGTAAGCAAGTATTATATTAGTCATTATTGATTTGTAAACTGATATTATAGTGGCCGATTGTAGGCTATCATGGGAGATCTCCTTAGCATTTGTCACAAATCGGGCGTGTATCAAACACCCCTCTGTAGTCTAAATCGGCAAAAGCCGAAAAGCAGAAATGCCAAAATTTTGGCATTTTGTGGGCTTGTGAGCGTGTGAAGGCTCATAAGTCGGTTGGAATTCGTTGGATCTGTAATCGCAAGTGGTAAGTTGGTTGGGTGCGTAATTTCAAGCACTTCAGTAAATTTGGGCTTCGATGGGCTGAAAATGGGCCCAATAGGCTTACGGGCCTATATAGGTAAAAATAGGCTATTTATATGTTCTGATAGACTGTGGGTCCAAAACTGCTGAAACTGGTAAATCGATCGTGAAACTTGGACTAAATGGGCTTAAGTTGCTTATAGACACTGTAGGGCCTATTAGGGGTTTTAGGGCCCAATAGCTAAAGACTGCTAAAATGAGCTCAACAAGCTACTGAGATAAAAGTTGAACTATTAAGGATTAAAATGCGCATGAAACCTTAAAAACTAGAATAATTACTGAAACACCCCTTAAGGGTGAGAAATTACAACTTTACCCCTAGGTGCAAAATGACTGTTATACCCCTAGGGCTAAACTTGACTGAATGTATGATTTGCTGTTTCTGTTTACTGTATGCCATGTCATGTTTATCTGTTGCATGGGACTTGGGATTATTGATGGAGGAAGTGCAAGTGGCATTGCCACGATTACTAAAAGAGGCTTTGCCTCGTACTGACTACTAAAAAGGGCTTTGCCCATACTGTTTACTGAAAGAGGCCTTGCCTCGTATTACTGTTAGTGGCCACATTATCTGAGTAGCGATGCTGCAACTATAGAGTGTAGTGGCTGGGTGGGTCGAGTTGTCTCCCCACATGGTGTGTAGGGCTGGTACGGGTGGAGTGTAGCGGTTGGACTTAGGATGGGCTTTGGGCTTTGCATTCATACATGCATATCTACCGATCTGTTACTGTAATGGGCCTATGGGCCGTACTGTTGACTGAGAAGGGCTAAGGCCCAGTTTACTATATCTGAATAGGGCTTCGGCCTAATTATTACTGAGACTGGATAGGGCTTAGACCTAGTGGGCTTGAGCTGATTTGGGCTCTGGATGGGTTTCTTTACACACTGAGTTTCCAAACTCACCCCTTTTTCCCCCATCCATGCAGGTGAGCCCTAGATTGGTGGACTTGGAGTTGGGAGGGATTTAGAGTGACCATGTGGACGACTTTTTCAGTTTAATTAAGTTAATTATTTAATTATTTATTTCAATCATTTTTATTTTTAATTTGGGTTTGTAATAAGGCCGCTCTCATTATTTAATTTGTTTTTAGCTTAAGTATGATATGGTTTAAATCATTTTGAAATTGGTTAGCTCTAAGGCGCGTTTTATAAAAGTTACTTGTTTTCAAAATACGATAACAGAGCAAAGCTTCCGCAACGTAAATGTTTTCATAAATAAATCTTATAAATAGACTTAAACCTAATTTGTTGTTCATGGACAAGTCATAAGGTTAAAGTGTGCCAATGGTTGTGTGCATGTCTAGGATTGGATCTAGGGAGAGCTTGGTACTTAAGCAGTCTAATTAACTCACCTCCTCTCTTCTGGAATCCTACCTGGTTCATAGTATCCATTCACTTTAAGCCATAACGAAGAAGGTCTGGTTTTCCAATAGTTAAACCGTTTTAAAAATAACATGTTTTTCGCAACCTACAAATGTTTCACAATTTTCCATAAAATTCTACAGAGTTATTAATAATGTTTAAAAAGGGAATGATTATTTTAATGAACCATGTTTTGAAAAAGAAACAAACACAAGCTAAGGTTTTATACAAGTTTAACGGTAGGAGTTTCTAAACACTAAGAAGGGTTTTCAATGAAAACATGGTTTTCGAAAAACACTTCAATGTGACACACCAGACTTGACCGTCATGTCTGGGCTGGGTTTGGGGTGTTACACCTCTAGCTGTAGTAGTAGATCTCTAAGTAACAGCAGGAGCATCATTAACATTTTTCAAACAATCACGAGTTAAGTGTTCGAAGGATGCGCATCAGAGATATGCTCCTATTTTCCTCCAGCATTCATTTCTATGCATCTTCCTACAATTCTAACAATTTGAGATTCTTATATCCCTTTCCAAATCCTTAGAACTACTAATAGATACTGACAATTGTTTAACCCAGTTCTCCTCTAATTCGACATTCGATGGAGTTGATTTCCAAGATTCTTGGGACAATCTAGCTCACTTAGGTAGATATTGCGAGCTAGTGGTCCTGACTCTTTTTTGACTGCTCAGGAATGCTCAAATTTCTTATCCAAGGTCATAGCTTATTCAACCATTATTGCTCATTCAGCTTGATAAAAAAATATTTTAAGCTTGTCCAAAACTTGTAACGACCCAATTTATTGATTTTCCAAGATTTCAAGTTTTTACTTGAATTTATCTGTGTTTTGTTATGCTGTTGGAGTGAATTAAATGTGTTTAGTGGACCTTTAGAAGGCCTAGGTTTAAGCTTAAGCCTGATAGAATTTTTAAATTTTGGACTTAAAATAGAATGAGCTTTGATTAAGTGGGCTTTTAAATTAATGTTGGGGACTTAAGACACAAGAAAGCTTGTGTCAAAGTGGCAAGTTGGTGCCACTTAGAGCTTAAGGAGGTGGCATGTAAGGGTTGTGCAAGAGCTAAGGTTCGAATCCATAGGGTAGTGAGTAGCTTCTTTTATTTTATTTCTTGTCCAAGGTAAATGGTGGGTCTCAGGTGAAACTCTGAAGGAGAGTGTTTGAAT
Source organism: Gossypium stocksii (assembly GCA_020496765.1). NCBI lineage: Eukaryota > Viridiplantae > Streptophyta > Magnoliopsida > Malvales > Malvaceae > Gossypium > Gossypium stocksii. The sequence goes on from CM035627.1 coordinate 34,850,366, forward strand.
GGCTCATGAGATTGAATGAAGGAGGGATAAGGGAAGAAAATTTAGGAATTTTAAACAGAAAGCAAGTGATGGCCGAATATGGGTCTCTTAGGGAGCATTTTCGGTTTTTGTCTTTTGATGTTAGCATAATCGGTAGGTGGAGTATAGGGTGCTAGCCAAATACTTCTTGGGTTCTTTTAGGGTTTAGATTCAGCATTTTTGATAGGTAAGTGCCGAATAGGTAAGTTCCTAGGGTCCTTTCTTCTTTTCTCTTCTCCTCATCCATTTGTTCAAAAAGCCAAAAATGCTTATACAAACCCCTTGTGCCGATTTGTCCAGAGAGCCAAACCCTTTCTTCCTCTTTTTCTTCTCAAAGTTGAATTCATCCCTTCTTCCTCTTCTTTCTTCTTCACTTCATAGCCTGTCTAGACTCACTTGGAACCTCACCTAGCCAATTACCATAAAAGTCAAAATCCTAAAAAATTTAGCCCTTATGCCGATTTCTTCTTGGTCGAACCCCTCCTTTCTTTTTCTTCTCTTTTAGCTGAATCATTTATTCTTCTCTTCTCTAGTTCTCTTTATAGTTTTCTTTGGAACTCTCTGGTAACCGAACCCTCTCATCCATTTGCAAACAACTACTCATTGGCTGAATATTATAGGCATCTTTTTCACCTTCGGGTTTAGGCCAGATCTAGTAGAGATCGGGTTCAATATTGGTGGGAAACGACTTTGGTGGTGGCTGGAGGATTGAGTGAATCTGTGGGTAAGAATTTCGATCTCCTTTTACTTTTGGTTAAGCGAAAAGCCGAAACCCCTAACCCTTTTGGGGCTAATCGGTCTAGCCTCTTTCTAGGGGTTTGGATGGTAGGTTTTGGTTACTAATAAAGTTCTATGGTTTTCATAAGATGGATCTAGTGGAGGCTAGAGAGATCAGCGATATCAAGACGATCTAGATCTAGATCTAGTGGTTAGAATTGACAAAGGTAAGATATTAGTGATGCTCTATTATGGCCAAATAAGTATATTAAGTTGATAGTGATTATTCAATTGGATTTTTAGTTAACAGTGTGATTTAAACGATTGTAGGATATTCACGCAAGGGACTTCTGAGTATATCACAACACAGGTGTGTTATCGACACCCTCTAGTTGACTAGATTGGCAAAAGCTGAAATGCCAAAATTTTGACATTTCGAGGGCTTACGAGTGTGCGAGTGCTCGTGGGTCAGTTGAAACTGTAAAATTGGTAATTACGAATGGTAAGACGGATGTGTGCGTGATTTCATGAACGTTGGTGGTTTTGGGCCTCGAAGGGCCGAATTTGGGCCCAATGGGCTTATGGGCCCATATGGGTGAAAACGAGCAGTAAGTATATTCTGGTAGTCTGACTGTTGAATCTGCTAAAATGAGTGTAAAATTTGGACTTAGTGGGCCCTAGTAGCTAGTAGACTCCATCGGGCCCATCAGGGGTTTTAGGGCCTGATGACTCAGTAATTGTGAAAAAGGCTAAATAAGTTACTTGGACGACAATAGGTCTATTAGTAAACGGTAATAAGCATGAAACCCTAAAAATTGGCAAATTACTAAAATACCCCTTAAGGGTGGGAAATTATTGTTTTACCACAAGTGGTAAAAGACCATTTTACCCTTAGGGTTAAGTTGATTGATTTGCATGCTGATTTATATCTATTCTCTGTATGCCATAGCATAATATACTCTGTTATATGGGATTGGGTTAATTTGATGGAGGAAGTGCTAAGTGGCAATGCCACATATACTGTTAGAGGCTCTGCCTCGTATTACTGTTCTTATGGCTTGGCCACAATATCTGATTAAGCAGCTATGCTGCGACTATGGTGTGTAGGGCTGGGTGGGTTGAGTTATTCCCCACATGGTGTGTAGGGCTAGTACGGGTGGTGTGTAGGGCTGGATTGGGCTTGGGCTTTGCATACATGCATAATATTCTGATCTATTACTGTAATAGGCCTAAGGCCCACACTAATTTTCTGAATAGGGCTAAGGCCCAGTAATCACTATTTTCTGAACTGGGCTAAGGCCCAGTTAACACTGTTTTTTGAATAGGGCTTCGGCCCAGTTTGAGTTTGAAGTGATCTTGACTCTGGTTGGGTGAGCTTACACACTGAGTTTTCACAAACCCACCCCTCTCTTTTCATCCATGCAGGTGAACCCCAACCTTAGAGGACTTGGAGCTGCGAGGGATTCAGAGTGGCCACGTGAACTACTTTCGGTTTTATATTTCTCTTAAATTTACTTTATTTTAGTGTTCCTTAATTTTTGGGTTTTTAATCTGTAATAAGGCTGCTCAGTGTTATTTCTATTTGGTTTATTTATTTATTTGCTACTTGTTAGAAATTAATAGACTAAGGCTGCACAAATTTTTATTTCAAATTAACAAACGTTTTCAAAACCTTCTCTATGTGACAAGTGGATAATTTAATGACAACGACTCACTAACAATATCTCTTAAAAAGTAAACTTCAAAATGATAGTGGATAGGGTTTTTATAAATAACCTTCTTTTTTTCTCAAAACACATAAAATGGTTTTGCTAAGTCAACCTAAATTTATGAAACGAAGAACGAGGTGTAGTTAACTGTCCATGTGACTCACCAGACCTGGCCATAACATCTGGGCTGGGTTTAGAGTGTTACATTTAGTAGTATCAGAGCTCGGCTACAACAACTCGACTGTGGATCGGGTCCAAAAGGCTTTCCTAAAATTTAAAATTAAGGCCCAACGTGGCATTTTGAAAAAAAAATCGGTTTTGAAAACCTTCATGAGAAAACTTTTTTTAATGATTTTCTTTAAGATATTTGTATTTTACTAAAAGTTTAAGGTTTTACTTTGGGAAACAAAATTTATTCAAAGGATTTTGTATTACTAAAACCTGGTTTTCTGAAATCTGGTTTCTGAAAAGTGGCACACTGAATCTCCAGCACAAAGTTTGTAAATATCTTTTACTATACTGTACTTTACTGTAATACTGTTACATTACTATAGATAGTAGACTCTGTAGTTAGGGCAACACTGAAACTGTAGGGACTAAGACAGTAGGGAAACTGAAAAACCTAGAAGATTGAGACTGAAAAACCCTTTGAATAAATTGGTTTTGAAAACCTTCATGAGAAAACTTTTTTTTTAATGATTTTCTTTAAGATATTTGTGTTTTACTAAAAGTTTAAGGTTTTACTTTGGGAAACAAAACTTATTGAAAGGATTTAGTATTACTAAAACCTAGTTTCCTGAAATCTGGTTTCTGAAAAGTGGCACACCGAATCTCCAACACAAAGTCTGTAAGTATCTTTTACTATACTGTACTTTACTATAATACTGTTACATTATAGATAGTACTGAGACTCTGTAGTTAGGGAAACACTGAAACTGTAGGGACTAAGATTGTAGGGAAACTGAAAAATCCTAGAAGATTGAGACTGTAGTAGGCTACGATTTAGCGAAAATGAAACTCTGAAATACTAACTATACATAAGACATTTGTAATAAATACCAAAATACTGAACTAATTTAAAAAATTTGTAATTAGATAACACGATATGAGTACAAAGGCAGCTCGTTGGAGAGGCCGTGGACATGGCCGAGGTAGTACGCAAGCTGGGTCTTCATCTTCGGGCCATATGCCAGTAGGAGAGGCACAGTGCCACCAGCAACTGAGACTGGGTCATACGATCGGGCTGCAGGGGACAATGCTTTGTCCTAGGCGATGTTACGGGTTCTGGAAAGGGTTGCTGGAGCAAGTACTGGGATGGTAAACCGGGGATCTATTTCAGAGGGACTCCGAGCTAACGGAGCAGAGATTTTCAGGGGCGTATCTGATGTAGCCCCAAATGTGGCCGAATACTAGTTGGAGGCCACGGAGCGGATCATGGACGACTTGGATTGCTCAGTGGAGCAGAAGCTGAAGGGAGCAGTATCCTTGCTGCTAGATAAGGCCTACCAATGGTGGATCACTGTGAGGGATAGTACCCCAGCTGAGCGGGTAACTTGGGAGCTATTTAAGACAGCTTTCAAAGGGAAGTACGTCGGGACGAGCTATGTGGACGCCCAAAGGAAGTAATTTCTGAATCTGACCCAAGGTAATAAGTCTGTCGCAGAGTATGTGGCTGAGTTCTGCTAGTGGAATAGTCGCTATAGAGTATGAACACAGCTTGCGATTCGAGGATGGCCTCAGAGATGAGCTAAGGGTGCTGATTGCTCCGCAAAGGGAGTGCAACTTTGTGGTCCTAGTGGAAAAGGCTAAAATAGCCGAAGAGGTGAAATACACGGAGCGATAAAACCGCGAGAAGGACTGAAATCAATTTAGGAGGGATTCTGGACCCTCGAGTGCTGCGGGCAGGAATGTTAAAAGGGCAAGAGTGGATGAACCGGTTCGAGCAGTTTTGGTGAATGTGGTTAGACCGTAGGCCTGCGGGGATTGTGGCAGAGTGCACCTGGATTAGTGTTCGAAGCATGTTTCTGAGGCATGTTTCCGGTGTGGGTCGAAAGAGCATAGAGTCAAGGACTATCCTTAAAGGCTAGCTCAGACGCAAGTTGTTGAACAGAGGGTTGCTCAACCAGTGCGAGGTGGACCACAACAGCCGAGAGGCCGTGGTCAAGGTAGGGGCGACAATGGAAATGGTCCTGGATGTGGAGCACTGGGCAGGGGTGCTGGAAATGCTAAGGCTGGTCAGCTAGCATTGGTTTATGCTGCTTGTCGCTGAAAGGAGGGTGACACACCTGATGTCATAAACGGTACGTTTTTTATTTTTAGCATGCCATACACTACCTTGATAGATATTGGTTCTACCCATTCATACGTTGCATGTCATGTATCTGGGGCATTGGGTGTGCACTTTAAGGAAACTGTGAGTGGGGTAACTGTGATAAGTACACTGGATCACTCAGTTAGGGTAGACAAACTCTTTAGAGATGTGCCTTTAGAGACTCAAGGTAGGATTTTCTCTACGGATTTAATGGAGCTACCATTTGGAGAGCTCAATCTCATCTTGGGAGTGGACTGGCTTGCTAAGCATAAGGCAACTTTGGATTGCACTACTAAGCGGATGGTGTTAAAGACTATAGAGGATAAGGAGGTGATAGTTATAGGGGAGCGAAGAGATTACTTGTCCAATGTTGTCTCGACTTTGAGAGCCAAGAAGCTAATTTGTAAGGGTTGAGAGGCATTTTCAGCATATATAAGTCAGTCTGAAGCTGAGCCATCAAGGTATTTCAAGATGTCTTTCTTGATGAGCTACTTGGGTTGCCTCTGAATCATGAAGTCAACTTTTGAATCGACTTGTTGCCTGGAATGGCTCTAGTGTCCATCGCACCTTACAGTATGGCATCGAAGGAGTTAGTGGAGTTGTAAGCGCAAATCCAAGAGCTCTTAGATAGAAGTTTTATTAGGCCAAGTGTGTCACCATGGGGAGCACCGGTACTGTTCGTGAAGAAGAAGGATGGGACGATGCGTATGTCCATCAATTATCATCAGTTGAACAAACAGACGATTAAGAACAAGTACCCTCTGCCAAGGATCGATGACCTGTTTGACCAGCTAAGAGGAGCATTGGCATTTTCTAATATCGATCTTTGATCTAGATACCACCAGTTAAGGGTCGAAGAGGTGGATATTCATAAGACAGCATTTAGAACTCGATATGGGCATTACGAGTTTCTGGTAATGCCGTTTGGATTGACGAATGCACCAGCGGCTTTCATAGATCTGATGAATCGGATATTCCAACCTTACTTGGATCGATTCGTGGTCATCTTCATAGACAATATTCTGGTGTATTCGAAGACTGAGGAGGAGCATGATGAGCATCTCTGTATTGTTCTGCAAGTGTTGAGGAGAAACAACTGTATGCGAAATTCAGCAAGTGTGAATTTTGGTTGCGAGAGGTGACGTTTCTAGGTCACGCTGTTTCTGCTGAGGGGATTAGGGTGGATACTCGAAAAATTGAGGCGGTTTTGGAATAGAAGCCACCGAGATCTGTGTCAAAAATTTAGAGTTTTCTGGGTTTGCCAGGATACTGCAGAAGGTTTGTGGAAGGATTTTCATTGATCGCAGCACCGTTGACGAAAGTTTTGAGCAAAGGAGCACCGTTTGTCTGGACTGTAAAACAGCAAAAGGCTTTTAAGAAGTTGAAGGAAGTTCTGACTGAGGCACCAATTTTGATTCAGCTGGAGTCTGGGAAGGATTTCATTGTGTTCAGTGATGCATCGCATGTTGGTTTGGGCTGTGTATTGATGCAAGAGGGTAAGGTGGTCACTTATGCATCGCGACAGCTTAAGCCTCACGAAGTGAACTACCCTATGCATGATCTGGAGTTGGCAGTAGTGATTTTTGCGTTAAAGATTTGGAGACACTACTTGTATGGAGAAAAGTGTATTATATACACAGACCATAAAATTCTCAAGTATTTGTTGACTTAGAAGGAGTTGAACCTAAGGCAACGAAGATGGATAGAGTTGCTTGAGGATTACGACTGTTCTATTGAGTATACCCAGGCGAAGCAAATGTGGTGGCTAATGCACTGAGTCAAAGAGTTGTAACTGAGTTGAGAGCAATGTTTTCTCGTCTGAGTCTGTATGAGGATGGTAGCTTGTTAGCGGAATTACAAGTAAGACCAACCTGGATAGAGCAGATTAAAGAAAAGCAGTCAGATGAGTCGCTATTTCCTCGATTCCAGCAAGTTGAGAGTGGTGGGACTTCTGATTTTAGATTGAACAGTGAAGGAGTTCTGTGTTTTCGAGAAAGAGTTTGTATTCTGAAGGACTCTAACTTAAGGTAGTCAATTCTGAGAGAGGCTTATGGCAAACCTTGTGCCAGGCATCTTAGAGGGAATAAGTTGTATCAGGATTTACGAGAGTTGTACTGGTGGCCTGGACTTAAGCGTGAAGTAACGAAATTCGTGGGTAAGTGTCTGACATGCCAGCAAGTGAAAGCTGAGCACCAACTGCCTTCTAGACTTCTGCAACCGGTTAAGATTCCACTTTGGAAGTGGGAGAGGGTAACCATGGACTTTGTGAGTGGGCTACCCTTGACGCCTACCAAGAAAGACTCAGTTTTGGTGAGTGTGGATAGGTTAACTAAATCTGCTCATTTCATACCTGTCCGAACCGATTACTCACTTCAAAAGTTGGCCAAGTTGTATGTGGCGGAGAGAGTGTGACTTCATGGAGTGCCGGTTTCGATTATTTCTGATCGGGATCCTAGGTTTACATCTCAATTCTGAAAGAAGTTGCATGAGGCATTGGGTACACGGTTAGATTTCAGCACTGCTTTTCACCCCCAGATGGATGGACAATCAGAAAGGGGATTCAAGTTCTGGAGGACATGTTGAAAGGATGTGTTATTGACTTCTTCGGTAGTTGGGAAGATTACTTGCCATTAGTAGAATTTGCTTACAACAATAGTTATCAGGAAAGTATTTGAATGGCACCATATGAGGCGCTATATGGTCGAAGGTGTCGTACGCCTACTTGTTGGACAGAATTGGGGGAACGTCAAGTTCTTGGGCCAGAGCTGGTGGCAAATACAGAAGACAAGTGATATGCTCGCGATATTAAGTAATAAAATTTATAAAAACTGATCACACCAAAACTAACTAATATCACGATATTAAAGGCAAGCGCACCTATCGAACAGTAGTATAGTTTAGTGGAAAGACCGAGTTATCGTACCCAAGGGAACCAAAAGTACTAATACTTACTTCCTTTCTATTATCTAGCCTAAAAATAAAAGAGGTTTGGTTGAAACTAATTCTAAAACTAACTAAAAGTGCACAAAAAGTAAATTGGGGAAAACTTTAGGGAAAAGCTGATTGATATAAGCAATACTTAAGGGAGAATCCACCTAGACTTCACTTGTTATTGGTTCTTGAGCTAGACGATTTATTCACTTGACTTGATCCGTAGAGATCCCTAATTTATGCTAAACCCTCCATCGAGGCGAAGAGCAACTAGGCCTAGGTTGTTAACTAAAGTTCCTTTATTAATTAACACCCTAGGTTGCATTAATTCGATCTATGGTTCCCCATATTAGGTTTGACCCTAATCCGGCAGATTTATGTCACCCTATGTCTAGGGTTGCATGCAACTCCGCTTAATTATGGTAGATCTACTCTTATCACAGGGACTTTTGCTCCTCTGCTTTAAGCACATCTATTTCTTGAATTAATACCTAGGCTTACTAACACGAGAATTAAGCACACATAATTAAGAACAACTCAATTATTTATCATATAACTGAAGAATAAATAATAACAAGATTCGTCTTAGGTTTCATCCCCCTCAAGTATTTGAGGGGTTTAGTTCATAATAAAGAAAGAAAACATCTCAGAAGAATTAAGATAACAAAACATAAAGAACCCGAAACCCCTGAAGGAATTTAAGGAGATCCTCTTTCCTGATGTAGAATCCTGGCTTGTGGGATGAATCAATCGGCTTCCCTTGGAGTAATCCCTTGTTTTCACTCTTTGTGTTGGCAGAAATATGGCGCTCTTTCTTGAGAGAAAAGAGTATATTTTTAGAGTTGCCTCCTAGGGTCTTTAGATAGAGTTTAGAATGGCTTTCTTAGCCCTTAAGTATCCAAATCCGAGTGAAATTCCTCTTCCTCATGACTAGAACACGCCCGTGTGCCACGCCCGTGTGATTTTGACAAGAGGCCGTGTTTGGGACTGTTGATGTGGCATGGCCATGTGCCTTGGCCGTGCTTGTAGAGGGCTGCACCGTATGGTCTTCGTGTGACACGACCGTGTGCCACGTCCATGTGATGACCCCTTGGGCCATGTCGATTACACATTTTGGCCCATTTTCCCTATTTTTGGTCCATTTTCTGTTCTTTTCTCTTCCCTATGCTCTCCTGAGTATAAGATATGAAAAAGGAAGATTAAGAGCACCAATTCTCACAAAATTAATGATAATCCATCCAAAATATAGGCTAAACATGAGGTAAAAATATGTATAATTTATCGTTTATCAAATACCCCCACACTTAAGCCTTTGCTTGTCCTCAACCAAAATCTCAATCCCTAATTTAGAAACATTCCTCTCAATTTACAATCTTTCTCAATAATGTTTCAAACTAATCCACAGGTATTCATACAATGATAATTCAATCAGAAGAACATTAAAGACTCAACTACTCGAAGTTGAGAATTTTATCATTGAAACATAAGTTTTCTCCCTTCTCCTAAGTAATTATCTCTTAATCTTTATTAACAGAAGTTGACATTCTTGCTAAAGATTCACTCTATCCACTCGAAGTGTTTAGGGTTCAAAAATTAAGCACTCTCTAGTCAACCTGAAAGGTTATTACCATAGGCTTGCTAGAAAATCAGATCTCCACCACTGTAGATTGATATGATACATCGATCAAAAGGTCTTTCAATGATTGTAATGGGACTTGGTTAGGGGTGTTGTCACAGGCTGCAAAAGAGGGTTAGAATCGAGATTGAATTGAAAAATTATCTAGCTAGAAAAATCTCTATCACTGGAACATATTCTTCGGGCTAATTCTTATGATAACATCATTTCCACCTTGGTAGCCTTAAAATAGAAATATGCAAAAAGCATTTGAACTATTACAGATTACAACTGAACATGCATTTTTTTTAATTAAGAACAATTCAAGTATTTTACATTGAAATTTTATAACTTTACAATATGGAAAAGAGAATAAAGCTAGATAATAAGTTCAACTCAAATCTCGACAAAAAAAAAGGGATCAAAGTAATTGAATGGAATTCAACAAAAATGGGTTATAGGTTAATATTAGAGGTAAGTTAAAGAAAAGGTTGTTAGGCTCAATGGGGTTCACTAGGGATTAATTTATGGAGGTAGGCTTTTGTGGAGTAAGTGGGTTAAATCCTAGGTGCCTTTATCATCTCGGTATATCAAATCAATGATGTGGTCTTGACATGTATAATCAAAGCAAGTTCTAGAATAACAAATCAGTAGTGACTCACTCAAAGCAATAATAAAAGTGAGCACGAAAGAGTGTATGCTCAAAAGGCTCAAAAATCTCACCAGAATTATGGCTTTTAATGTCAATCTTGCAAATTTCAAATCTTAAGATAACACTTAGAATTAAGGAAAAGAACCTATGAAAAAAATAGGATTCTCAAAAATTTCAACTTATCATGCTTGATTCCTTAATGTTTTAGAGTTTGAATAATCAAAGTACAAGCACCTATGTCTTAATTCTCACATATCAATAAAAATTATAAATCAATCAGAATTAATTCCTAATAGGAGGTTGAAAATAATGCAATTGAGAATAATGCAAAATGCTAAAAAAGTTCAGGGATTTCAAAGAGAGTGTACAGACTTGAAAATAGATTTCCCCCCCACACTTAAGATGTACATTGCCCTCAATGTACAAAGATAGCATTAGTAGCAATAGAAGCATAGGATCATAAGATAGGGGGAGGTATGAAACTCCCTGCTTTGGATGGATTAGTAAGACGGAGATTGGAAAAGTTGGCAGTTGTGGCAAGATGTTCCCTTTTTCATAGAGATTTGAGCTGTAAAGCTCCTTTGAAACTGCGAAAGTATTTATTAGTCGTGGGGAATTTGGAGCAATGAAAATTACTTGTTAGGGGATGGCCGTTAGGAAAAGGAATAAAATAAAATAAAACAAAATACTAAAAATACTAATATTTAAATAATGAAAAAGATAAAACGAAAGAAAATAAAAATAAACATAAAAAGGAAAATAAAGTTAGAATAAAGTAAAATAACGTAACAAATAAAGTTAAGAGGAATAGATAAATTTAATCCTCATATGGATCACGCGGCGGTGGAGTGATACGAAGGTGCTGGCATATCTGCTCTAAGGTAGCGTCGATATAATTGAGGCGCCGGAAGCATTGCTGCTCAAACTGTGAGAAGCGCTCAGATAAGTCAGCGTGGGCGGCTGCTGCATGAGATGGGCGGCGAGGGGGTGGTGGCTCAGTGAGTGCGTCCTCCTCTGGTGGTGGTGGTGGGACATCATTAGTAATGTCCTCTGGCTCCTCGCCCTCCTGAACAAGACAGAACTGAAGGGGTGTGCCTCTTGGTCTCTGCTCGATTATCCTCATATGTAGCATAGTCGTGATGCCTTGGGGAGACATCTGACCGATCAGAGTGTAGGAGGATGTCTGGGCTAAAGTGTTGAGGAGCCCGAAGTAACGAGCCAGACGTGTGATGTAGGGCCCCATGGATAAGACGCTTCTGCGATGCCTCTCTGTCTGATGCTGCATGGCGTGTGCGATGAAGTATGCCAAGTTGATGATGTGTATGTTAGCCGTGCATCATAGGAAGTAGGCATCGTGAGTATTGACGACGTCTGTGCTCTCCTGTCTACCTGTAAAAGTGTGAGCAATGAGAGCATGAATGTACCTCAGAGAGGGAATGAAGGCGGTCGCCTTGCTGACATTGGGGTTATATGTCTGACGTCTCGGGGTGATTTCATTCCAACAGTCGATGGACCATATATGGATGTAGCGAGAAAGGTGGGGGAAGTCCTCGTTCGTCATAAATTGCTCTGTGTAGAGCCCAAGTGCTGAGCCAAACTGTGGCACGCTGAGGTGTTGCATGAGTCCTCCCAGATAGAACTGGACCATCCCTGGGTCATCAAATTTGGACATCACAGTCTAGAGGTGGAAGGTGGAGCAGAACTCGAGGGTGAGTTCCAAGTAGGTGGGGTCGATAATCAGGAAGAACTGCTCCCATGGCTCGGTCATGAGTAGGGCTCAGACGTCGTCCACTAAATGTATCTACTCGAGGCTGGCCCAATCTATGCAGCAGCCTGTGGATATAGGGCGGGCTCGGAGTAATTGATAATGCTCCTCCTGTGACGCTTGGGAAAATATGATGAATGGGTTTCGAGCCTCCGACGTGGGTCTCGCAGATAAACTCACTGGGCCCTTACGTTTCTTGGAGACAGGGACGGCAGTTTTCTTACTGCGTGATGACGACATAGTATCTGAAATAAAATAACAAGCATTAGTCCTAAAGATTGAGATTAAACTAAATCAAAATGTAGATTAGAAAGATTATGTTCCTAAGAAAATATAAAACGAGGATTAACCTGAATAGTAGAAATTAATCATTTTGAAATTTGTAACAAAATTAAGAAATATGAGTATGTATTTATACCAAATAAATGAGAAAAATGGCATGCAAATATGAATTTAAGTGGCATACAATAAATGAATTTAAATGGCATGCAATCCTAATATATTCTATACAATTCTAGATTATTCTTCCTAATATAACTAATTCCATGCTTAAATTAACAACTTAGAATAAAGTAAAATTTAACTAAATAGAAAAAAATGAAATATAACTAAAAATAAATGAGAAAAATGAGAAAATAGAACAGAGTATAAGGTTGCACGGTCGTGGGTCTGGTTTGCACGGGCGTGGGTCAGCTAATTTCAAGGGTGGTGGTGTTTTAAGGGTTGTGGCGGCGCTTATGGTAGTTGGGGGAGGAGGATTTAAGGGTTTTGAGTGACGAAGGAAATGAATAGTGGCCCCTATTTATAGTTTTTGGGTCACAAGGGCATGTCACACGCCCGTGTGAGTCATGTTTTGCCCGTGTCTTTTGAAATCTGGGGGTTTTGGCGCGCCTGGTTTGAAGTACACGCCCGTGGGGATGTTTTACATGGCCGTGGGAGATCGGTTCTTCGTCACTCACACGGTCATATGATGGGATACACGACCATGTGTGATCATGTTCGTGTTTCACACGGTCATGTGATAAGTTCCACGGCCATGTGAAATTTGACAGTGTTGTTAACTAAAGTTCATTTATTAATTAACACCCTAGGTTGCATTAATTTGATCTATGGTTCCCCATATTAGGTTTGACCCTAATCTAGCAGATTTATGTCGCCCTATGTCTAGGGTTGCATGCAACTCCGCTTAATTATGGTAGATCTACTCTTTTCACAGGGACTTTTTCTCCTCTGTTTTAAGCACATCCGTTTCTTGAATTAATACATAGGCTTATTAACCCAAGAATTAAGCACACATAATTAAGAACAACTCAAGTATTTATCATATAACTCAAGAATAAATAATAACAAGATTCGTCTTAGGTTTCATCCCCCTCAAGTATTTAAGGGGCTTAGTTCATAATAAAGAAAGAAATTAAAACATCTTAGAAGAATTAAGATAACAAAACATAAAGAACCCGAAAACCCCTAAAGGAATTTAGGGAGATCCTCTGTCTTGATGTAGAATTCTAGCTTCTGGGATGAATCAATCGGCTTCCCTTGGAGTAATCCCTTACTTTCACTCCTTGTGTTGGCAGAAATATGGCGCTCTTTCTTGAGGGAAAAGAGTATATTTTTAGAGTTGCCTTCTAGGGTCTTTATATAGAGTTTAGAATGGTTTTCTTAGCCCTTAAGTATCCAAATCCGAGTGCAATTCCACTTTCTCACAACTAGAACACGCCCGTGTACCAGCCCGTGTGATTTCGACAAGAGACCGTGTTCGGGACTGTTGAGGTGGCACGGCCGTGTGCCCTAGCCGTGCTTGTCTGGGGCTAGACCGTGTGGTCTTCGTGTGACACGACCGTGTGATGACCCATTGGGCCGTGTCGATTACACATTTTGGCCCATTTTCTCCGTTTTTGGTCCATTTTTCGTTTTTTTTCTCTTCCCTATGCTCTCCTGAGTATAAGATATGAAAAAGAAAGATTAATAGCACCAATTCTCACAAAATTAATGATAATCCATCCAAAATATAGGCTAAACATGAGGTAAAAATATGTATAATTTATCGTTTATCAACAAGGTTAAGCTAATCAGGGATCGGCTTAAGGAAGCATCTGACAGGCAAAAATCTTATGCTGACTTAAAGCGTAAGGAAATTGAATACTCAGTGGGAGATATGGTTTTCTTGAAGGTCTCACCTTGGAAGAAGATATTAAGGTTTGGAAACAAGGGCAGGTTGAGTCTGCGGTTTATCAGGCCTTATCGAGTTCTTAAACGGGTGGGTTCAGTAGCTTATCAGTTGGAACTACCTCCAGAGTTGGATAGGATTCATGATGTCTTCCATGTTTCCATGTTAAGGCGGTATTAAACTGATCCTTCTCATGCCGTACCGGTAGAAGAGATTGAAGTGAAAGCTGACTTGACTTTTGACGAAGAACCTGTGCAAATTTTAGACCGTGACGTCAAAGTATTAAGAAAGAAGTCAGTTCCTTTGGTGAAAGTGCTTTGGCACAATCATGGCAGAGAAAAGGCTACGTGGGAGCCAGAAGAGGCGATTCGTCAACAATACCCTCATCTGTTTGAATCAAGTAAAATTTCAAGGCCAAAATTTCTTTAAGGGGGTAGAGTTGTAATGCTACAATTTATCGGTTTTCCAGGATTTCAAGTTTTGGCTTGAATTTATCTGTGCATGTTTTTATATGCTATTGGAGTGAATTAAATGTGTTTAGTGGACCTTTAGAAGGCCTAGGTTTAAGCTTAAGCCTAATAGCATTTTTAAATTTTGGACTTCAAAGAGAAGGGGTTTTGATTAAGTGGGCTTTTAAATAAATGTTGGGGGTTTAAGACACAAGAAAGCTTGTGTCAAAGTGGCAAGTTGGCGCCACTTAGAGCTTAAGGAGGGGTGTGTAATGGTTGTACAAGAGCTAAGGTTCGAATCCATTGGGTAGCAAGTAGCTTCTTTTATTTTATTATTTGTACAAGGTAAGTGGTGGATCCCAGGTGAAACTCTGAAGGAGAGTGTTTGAATAGCTCATGAGATTGAATCAAGGAGGGATAAGGGGAGAAATTTAGGAATTTTGAATGGAAAGTATGTGATGGCCGGATATGGGTCTCTTGGGGAGCATTTTCAGTATTTGTCTTTTGATGTTGGCATTATCGGAAGGTGGAGTATAGGGTGCTAGCTGAATACTGTTTGTGGTTCTTTTAGGGTTTAGATTCGGTATTTTTGGTAGGTAAGTGTCGAATAGGTAAATTCCTAGAGTCTTTTCTTCTTTTCTCTTCTCCTCCTCCCCTTGTTCAATAAGCCGAAAACGCTTATACAAACCCCTTGTGCCGATTTGTCCAAAGAGCCAAACCCTTTCATCCTCTTTTTCTTATTAAAGTTGAATTCATCTTTTCTTCCTCTTCTTTCTTCTTCACTTCAAAGCCTGTCTAGACTCCTTTGGAACCTTACCTAGCCGATTATCATAAAAGTCGAAATCCAAAAAGTTAGCCCTTATATTGATTTCTCCTTGGCCGAACCCCTCATTTCTTTTTCTTCTCTTTTAGCCGAATCATTTATTCTTCTCTTCTCTAGTTCTCTTTATAATTTTCTTTGGCACTCTCTGGTAATCGAACCCTCTCATCCATTTGCCGAATACTATAGGCATCTTTTTCACCTTCGAGTTTAGGCTAGATCTGGTAGAGATCGGGTTCAATATTGGTGGGAAACGTCTTTGGTGGTGGCTGGAGGATCAAGTGAATCACTGGGTAAGAATTTTGATCTCCTTTTACTTTTGTAAGGTGGAACTAGTGGAGGCTAGAGAGATCAGCGATATCAAGACAATCTAGATCTAGATCTAGTGGCTAGAATCAACAAATATAAGAGATAGTGATGCTCTATTATAGCCAAATAAGTATATTAAGTTGATAGTGATTATTCAATTCAATTTTTAGTTAACAGTGTGATTTAAACGATTGTAGGATATTCACGCAAGGGACTTTTGAGTATATCGCAAAACAGGTATGTAATTGACACCCTCTAGTAGACTAGATTGGCAAAAATCGAAAAGTTGAAATGCTGAAATTCTGGCATTTCAAGGGCTTGCGAGCGTGCGAGCGCTCGTGGGTCGATTGAAATGGTAAAATTGGTAATTGCGAATGGTAAGACGGTTCAGTGCGGAGTTCATGCACGTTGGTGGTTTTGGGCCTCGAAGGGTCGAATTTGGGCCCAATGGGCTTACGGGGCCATATGGGTGAAAACAAGCGGTAAGTATATTTTGGTAGTCTGACTGTTGAATCTGCTAAAACTGGTGTAAAATTTGGACTTAGTAGGTCGTAGTAGCTAGTAGACTCTGTCGAGCCCATTAGGGGTTTTAGGGCCTGATGACTCAGTAATTGTGAAAAGGGCTAAAAAAGTTACTTGGACGACAATAGGTCTGTTAGTAGACAAAAATGAGCATTAAACCCTAAAAATTGGCAAATTATTGAAATACCCCTTAAGGGTGGGAAATTACTATTTTACCCCTAGGTGCTAGAAGACCATTTTACCCCTAGGGTTAAGTTGACTGATTTGCATGCTAATTTATATTTGTTCTCTGTATGTCATAGCATACTATACTCTGTTGCATGGGATTGGGTTAATTTGATATAGGAAGTGCTAAGTGGCAATGCCACGTATACTGTTAGAGGCTCTGCCTCGTATTACTGTTCTGGTGGCTTGGCCATAATATCTGATGAAGCAGCTCTGCTGCGACTGTGGTGTGTAGGGCTGGATGGGTTGAGTTATTCCCCACATGGTGTGTAGGGCTGGTACGGGTGGTGTGTAGGGCTGGATTGGGCTTGGGCTTTGCATACATGCATAATATTCTGATCTGTTACTGTAATGGGCCTAAGGCACACACTGATTTTCTGAATAGGGCTAAGGCCCAGTAATCACTATTTTCTGAATAGGGCTAAGGCCCAGTTAACACTATTTTCTAAATAGGGCTTCAGCCCAGTTTGAGCTTGAACTGATCTTGACTCTAGTTGGATGAGCTTACACACTGAGTTTTCACAAACTCACCCCTCTCTTTTCATCCATGCAGGTGAACCCCAACCTTAGAGGACTTGTAGCTGCGAGGGATTCGGATTGGCCACGTGAACTGCTTTCAGTTTTATATTTCTTTTAAATTTACTTTATTTTAGTATTCCTTAATTTTTGGGTTTTTAATCTGTTATAAGGCTGCTCAATGTTATTTCTATTTGGTTTTATTTATTTATTTGTTACTTGTTAGAAATTAATAGACTAAGGCTGCTTGGATTTTTATTTCAAATTAACAAACATTTTCAAAACCTTCTCTACGTGACAAGTGGATAATTTAATGACAACGACTCATTAACAAGATCTCTTAAAAAGTAAACTACAAAATGATAGTGGAAAGGATTTTTATAAATAACCTTCTTTTTTTCTCAAAACACATAAAATGGTTTTGCTAAGTCAACCTAAATTTAGGTAACGAAGAACGAGGTGTAGTTAACTGTCCATGTGACTCGCCAGACCTGGTCATAACGTCTGGGCCGGGTTTGGGGTGTTACAAAACTAGCTAAACTCGAAGCTCATCTCTCATTCCCTGGAGGAATTGCTTGCAACTTTCCTCTTTAGTGGGCACTAACTCAATAGCATACTTGCTGAATTGTAATAAATCTTGTTTGTAATCGACTACCTTCATACCTTCTTGCTTCAACAACATAAATTCTTACTTTCGATCTTCTAGGTACAATTGACCAACATACTTCTTTTAAAACTCAAACTAGAAGAATGTCCAAGTAATCTAATTATAAAACAACCCATACCCAACCTGATCTTTGAATTCAAGCTATAGGATGGTACATTCATTGTTAGAGCAACTACAAATACAAATATGATCCATTATATAATTTATATTAGTTATTCCAGTTAATAATGCCCAAAAATTTCTATTTTTTATTTTTATGAATGTGTTAAAAAAATATCAGTCTGCTTCAGTGGTTAAGTGTTCCGGGTATGTGTGGAAGGTCCCAAGTTCAAGCCATGACTTGCGTAAATTTTGGTATTTTATGAATAAAGCCCTATCTTTGGTTAGTAGGCTTTTAAGTAATTGTTGGTAAGTTTATATCAGAATAGGCTTGCTGGTCTTGTGGATAAGTGGAGTGTTGAAGTGAGGGAGGTCTTGTGTTCAAGTCTGGGCTTGAGCTTTATTTTTTTGCTACTAGTACCGTGTGGAGGTGTTTGAGACGAACTCAAATGCTGAAGTAATTGAGTCTCAGTAGTAGTGGGGAGTTGGAGAAAAATATGGTAGGGTTGTTTAGTTCCTTTCCCTAAAATTCTTTCTTGTCATCTTTTTTTTCTTTCTCCCTTCTTATGCTGTTTCCTCCTTTGTTGTCGCCTATCTTCTATTTTTATTTTACTTTCTTTTTAATTTTTGGCTGCCAATCCCTCAATTTCGTCATCTTCACAGTTCTTGTTGTGTTTGGGTAAGTAAGGTTAATCTGATCTCTATCTTAGATTCTATTGTGAATTTTTGTTGAAGAGAGTTTATTTCGTGTTAGGAGTGGATTAAAGGACTGAAGTGATTCTCATTGGTGTAGTGGTTTTAAGGGAACGTCAGTGGTCGATCGAAGGTAAGGGATTTAACGTTATATGTTGAAGTATCTTGTTAAGTTGTAAATTGAATAACGATTTTAGTGACTAAATTGGGCAAATATTGGTCAATTATAGGTCTTGAAGTGCTTAAGAGTGAGTAGGCATCAAAAATGATACATGTGTGTACCCAAAAATGTAAAAAATAGTGTTTGATCGATAGTCAAAAATCCCACTGTCGACGCCACACGTGCGTGTGGTAGGCCGTGTGCCCTAACACGATCATGGGATTGACAAGGCCAGGTCGTGCGCGAAGGACACGACCATGTGCGAGACATGGGCTAGACTATTTTTGGCCGTATGGGCTACACGGGTGTGCAGGATGTTGGGTCAGGCCATGTGATCCACACGGCCAAGGCCAATTTGGGTTGTGTGGGCCAGAACGAGCATGTGGCTCACACAGGCAGGTCACATGGGCGTGGGAGCCCATTTTACTGAATTGATTTCTGAGGTTGCACGGGTTGCCCAAGTCGACTGTGAACCTACTATAGGTTCGGTAAGCATTACTTAGACCCCTAGTTATGTGAACTGACTAATTAATTGTTATGTACTGAGCATGTTAATAGTTTGCATGTATACTGAACTGTTTATATGTACTGGTAATTATGTGATACCATGACATAACATTGCATGTTGCATTGCAATAGGTTGGGGTTGATTATATTTGGAGGAAGTGTGCTAAAAGGCTCCTATGCCTAATATACTTGCAACTCAATTGCAAATTACTATTTTGTGCCGCATTCGGTTCTACCTGGAGTGTTGGGATGCGTGGGTTGATTTAATCCCCATATGGAGTATAGGGTTGGATGGAGATGGTGTGTACAGGTTGGTCAGGTAAGACTTTTTTACTGAATACTTCTTGACTATTACTGTACTGAGATGGGCTAAAGCCCAGGCTATTACTGATACTGGTAAGAGGCTTAGGCCTAAGACTATTTTTTATTGTGCACTATGAGTATTGCTTTTTTTGTCTTTCTACGGGAGTACACACTGAGTTTACGTAAACTTACCCCTCTTTGTTTAATGTGCACGGGTAATCCCCGGACCTAGACGGATCGGTGCGGTAGAGGACTCAGTGGTGACCACAGTTTTCTAAACTTTAATGGTTTTTAAATTATAATCATTGGTTTTTATTTATTTTTACTTTCATTAGTTATGTTTTGGGGATGTAATTTGAGGAATCTCTGCGACTTTTGCTTTATATTGGGTTTTTACTTATTTATTTATCATATGGACTAATAACTGCTAGTCATAGGGAAATTTGGTTTTCAAATTAATACATGATTTCTCTAAACTCACTAGTACTTATATTGTTTTCAAATCTTCCACAATGAACCTTGTTTTCGAATCCCAATCAATTAAATAAGAGATTAAGAAAGATAATAACATGGAGATGATTTTTATCACAACAACTCAGCTTTCAAAGGCACTATCATGTGACATTGCCAGATTCGGCGATAATGTCTAGGCCGGGTTTGGGGTGCTATATCAATAACATGTAGTATTTTCTTATCTAAAGTTTATATAAGCTTACGAAAGGTCTTATGATAGCCTAAGACTATTTGAATACCTAATTGTAAAATTTCCAAAGTAGATCATGTTGGTGACGAGACCATGAAGGTCTTGCATTACGACGTCAACAACAGAAGCTTAGCATCATAACTTTAAACAAGGGATGTCATGACGTTAAAAGCTGATGTCGCAACATCCATGGGGTGGTGTTGTGACTTTGATGGAAGAATCCTTTAACTCATACATCTTTGGCTTCAACCTATGATTTAAGACCCAAAATGACAATCAACACAATTTATAAGCCCAATTTCATATCTCAAACCAAAAAGACTTTGGTCATTCATGAACTATTTCATTATTATACATTCATTACTCAAATACAACAATTTGACCATTTATGACCTAAAACCCAGTTCAACCATTGGTACATGCCATCAATTGAAATATAAAGAACTGTCTGAACATTTCTGAGTAGAGTATTAATGATCTTAATGTTGTTTCATCTCTCAAGACTTTGAGATTTACTAATACTTGCACATAGAATAAACAAATCATACACTGAGCAATAAAGCTTAGTGGTACTTTCATGATTCAAGTCAATATAACAACATCATTAATTAAATGAACACAATCAATTCAAGTACAACATTTAGCCAATCACATTCCATTCGTGCTAAGAGTTTCCAATATTATATGATATATGTATATAACAGTTTGTATAACAATTCATTTAATATTTGCTTTAAAACTTATAATATCATACCATTCAACAACAAGATACATATATTTCAATTTCATAAAATACCAATTTCTCATTTGTTTTTACCTCATTTCATTCTTGAATTTATCAATTCATTATGTTTCCATATCGGCCCTCGGGGCTCATAATAACTGGTTGGCATGATTTTTCACGTGCTCTCTCTGTCATGATTTACCTATACACACAAATAGTTTCATTTCACAATATCATTTCAATTCAATATCATTTATCGAGTTTGTATTTTATAACCCCTATTAACAGAACTCAGACTCAAGACAGATACACGGATCAACCAGCACACCAATCTATCACCAAAGTGTAAAATTGGATAAATCAAAGTGAATATACCAACACATATACTGTACCATCGAACAAACCAAATCAAATATACTGACACATAAATGCATCATCGAATGAACCTAAGCAAATGTATTGGAACATAAGTGCATCATCAAATGAACTGAAGGATAAACCCATACACAATCTAATCCTATAGCATGTCAACTATATCAGACTCTACTCAAATAGTTAATAGGGTATCCAATGTCCATTTACATATCATCACATAATCAATATCAAGATTTCATATCTTTTCCATCATTAATTCATATCGTGAATCATTTATCAATTTATCACATACTTATTTCTATTATATTCAATTTAGTCTAATTTTTTAACAATCGATATCTCCATGAATTAACCGAAACATGCAATAGGAATATACTAATCTCAATACATAGTATCATATAAAAAATACATGTATGTATGCATATGAATATGTTTTTATGAATTGAACTTGAATCACAAAAGTACAAACCAAAATCGTCATTACTCGTCAATAGCTCTCCCCTTTCTTTTCCCTCTCGACGATCTGGCATTATCTTTAGCTACTTCTGATAATTCAATAATAAAAATAATATCATTTTACACTCAATTCATACCCAAACACATAACCCCTCATATTTTACATTTTATTCAACTTAGTCCCTATACTCAAGATATGCATATTTTTCGATATCTAGCATCGGATCCAATTTTGATTTCAGACTCTTTCATTAGGAACTCTAAACTTTCTATTCAAAGTATAATTTCATTATAGTTTTTTAGTTCATCCAATTTAGTCCCCAATGTTTCAAAGTTATCTACCAAGCTTAATTAGCTTTACAATTTAGTCCTCATCATGATTTAAACTTAATATCTATCAAATTCAAGCCTAATTGATCAATTTCTCTTCAATAGAAACTTTTTAAAAACTTAAAAATTGCACCAATTCGTACATGGGCTAGCTAAATAAAGCTTTCATGACCACAAATCTATAAAATAAAAATAAAAACTAGTTTAGGGACCTTACTTGATTAATGGTTAAATGCTTGAGAAAAAATTAAATTTTTTTATTCTTTTTCTTCAATGAACAGTGGAAGCTTTTGAGAAAGAAGATGATATGTTGTCATATTTCACCAATTTATCTATTTATAGTTAAATTGAGAAATGGTTAACCTAATTAATCATGTTTATCTTTTAATTAACGATTTTCAATCTTGGTGTTTTTGTTGTTTTGTTGTCCATCTTTATTCTTCTTAAAGAATAATTGGATCGTTGGTGTTATGTTATTGTGCCCCTGATTTTTTATGGGATTTTCAAGGTTCTTTCAGTGGTGTATTGCCCGAGGGTGGTACGGTGTTTCACGTGGGTGGCAGTGCTATTAACAACCTTTGTCAAGGAGACTATTGATGAGAAAGTAGGTCATTCTTGATTAATTCCTTGTCCTTTAGCATCCCCTATCATTTTCTTCTCATTTTGTATGTGTTTTTCTTATTCACTTTTATATTTTCTTTCACTTGCATGCCTTGATTTGCTCATGCATGGATGATGTGATTATGATCGTACCTCAAAACTAAACTCTTATCGCGATAAAGGTAAGCACACCTATCGAACTGTAGTATAGCTTATGGCAAGACCGGAATGTCGAACCCACAAGGACTAAGAGTACTAGTATTAACCTTCTTTCTATTAGCTAGCCTAAAACTAAAGGGGATTTATTTTAATTAAACTAAGTGAACTTACTAAACTAAGAATGCACAGAGAGTAAATCGAGAAATTACTTTTAGAAAATCGATTAATTAAGACAATACCCAAGGAAAAATCCATATAGACTTCACTTATTATTTGACTCTGAATTAAAAGATTTATTCACTTGACTTGATTCGTAGAAATCCTTAATTTATGTTATTATCTCTTTCAAGACTAAAAACAACTAACTCTAGGTTGATCAATTGAAATTTCTTTCTAATTAAAACCCCTATTGTTGCATTAACTCGATCTATGGATTTCCTTATTAGATTTGACTTTAATTCTGTAAATTTTCGTTGCCCTATCTCTAGGATTGCAATCAACTCCGCTTAATTATGTTGGATCTACTCCTATACAGGGACTTTTGCTCCACTAAATAAGCACATTCAACTTGCATTAATATCCTGAAATATTAACACGAGAATTAATAAACATAATTAAGAACAAATCAAGTATTTATCATATAATTCAGAAAAATAATAAGATTCATCTTAGGTTTCATCCCCATTAGGTATTTAGGGGTTTAGTTCATGATAATGAAAGAAAACATCTTAAAAATTGGAAAACAGCAAAACATAAAACATAAGAAAACCCAAAAACTTCAAGGAAATTGAGGGGAAATCTTCAATCTTGATAGAGATCCTACTTCTGAGATGGGTTAGTCAGCTTTCTTCGAGTAATTCTTTTCTTTCTACCCTGTGTGTTGCTTTAATCCTCTCCTCGAGTGTTTTTATAGACTTTGGAATGCCCAAAATACCTAAAAATTAACCTTTTTCGAGTAGAATTGAAACAGGGTTTGACAGGGACACAGGCGTGTGGCCCACCCGTGTGAAGGTGCCTAGGCCGTGTGCAATACTAACTTGGTAACTTGTTGACACGGTTGTGACACACGGGCATGTGGCTAGCCCATGTGTCACACACGGGTGTGTGGTGTACCTGTGTGGAAGTGTCTAGGCCGTGTTGAATTCTGATTTTGGTCCATTTTGTCCGTTTTTGGCTCGTTTCTTGCTCTTTTCACTTTCCAATGCTCACCTAAGTATAAAACATGAAATCAATGGATTAGGAGCATCAAATTCATTAAATTGTAAGGAAAATCATCCAAAAATATGCTAAGCATGGGATAAAAAAATGTTACAATTATGGTTTATCAAATATCTCTACAGTTAGGAATTTGCTTGTCCTCAAGCAAAATCCTCAACTCACAATTAAAAATAATTTTTTCTCAACTTATAATTCTTATCTACAATGTTTCAAAATAACCCACAAGTAACCATACATTGACAATTCAAATAAAAGATCATCAGAGTTTCAAGCAATCCAATTTGGGCATTTTATCATGAAAACATAGGTATTTCCCTTCATCTAACTAGTCACCTTTAATTCAAAATTACACAGAGTTGACATCCTCAATAAGATTCACTCAAATCATTCAAGGTGATTAAGGTCCAAAATTAAGCACTCAGTTGTCAAACATGAAAAATTATTACCATAAGCTTGCATGAAAATCACATCTCCACCACTATAAATTGAGATGATACATCAATCAAAAGGTCTTTAAAGGGTTGTAATGAGGCTTTAGTTAGGGGTGTGGTCATAAGCTGAAAAAGAGGGTTAGAATTGAGATTGAACTGAATAATTCCCTAACTACAAAAATAACTAAAACTGGGAAATTACATCACTGGATAGATAATCATAAAATTGAGCTCTTCTTCATGGGTGATACTATTCGAGCTCAAGTGCAATATCAATTTGTAATAATAAACTAAATGATAATTTAAGAATTGGAATAACTTTTTTTTAATAAACATAATTAAGTACAAATCAAATAATGAAAATTTACTAACTAAACAGAAGACATAGCTAGGCAATTTAATCAAATCAAATCTCGACAAAAATAGGGATCAAATTAAAAAAAGGGCGATTCTTAAAAAGAATGGGTTATGGGTTAATATTGAGGGTTAATTCAATAAATGGGTTGTTAGGCTCAAAAGGGTTCACTAAGGGTTAATTACGAACGTGGGCTTTTTATGGAGTAAGTGGGTTAAGTCCTAAATGCCTTAATCATCTTGGTGTATCAAATCAATGGTGTGGTCTCGGCATGTATGATCGAAGCAAGTTCTAGAATAACAAAACAATGTTGACACACTCATAAGCAGTAATAAAAGTGAGCAAGAAAGAATATATGCTCTAAAGGCTCAAGATCTCACAAAAATTCTGGCTTTTGATGTTAATCCTGTGAATTTCAAATTTCAAGATAATACCTAAATTAGGGGAAATTATTTAGAAAATTTTTAATTCTCCAAATCAACTTATCATACTTGATTCTCTAATGACTTGAAGTTTAAAAAATCAATGCATAAATACTTATGATTTAATTCAAGGCATATCAATACGAATCATAAATCAATTAAAATTTATTTTAATAGTAATATGAGAAAGTTACTTGAGAATAAGACAAAATTCAAGGATTTTCTGATAATGATATAAATAACCTCCCCACACTTAAGATGTACATTGTTCGCAATGTACAAAGATAAATAATAATAAGCATAAATCATAAGAGAGGGAGGGAATCGAAACTTCCCTGAATTTTAGATGAAATCCTTAGAATAGTGAAAGCAGATTTGGAGAAAAGGGTAATGAAGTGCATGATTTTAAGCTAAGAAAATAAACACAACTATGGAAAAGGATTAAAGCATTATTCGATAAGAACCATAAAGATAAATATAGTTCAAAAACTTAAATGACAAATCTTTAAAGGGAAATTAAAAACATAAGAAATAAAGAAAAATAACAATAAAAATGAATGGACTCAAAGTTCCTCGTCATCGGATGCCTCCTGAGTCGACGGTGCCAAATGAGAGCTGTGGAGGTGATGGCAAATCTGTTGAAGAGTGGTATCAATGCTATCGAATCGCTCAAAGCACTACTCCTCGAAGCGAGTAAGCCGCTCAGATATCTCAGTCAATGTAGCAGTAGTGGGTCGGTGACTCAGTGGTGGTGGGCGTGGATCCTCATAAGGGGGAGGAACATCATCAGTAATGTCTTCGGGGTCGTCCTGATCGTCAGAACGAGCTAGTCTGTACTGAAGAGGGTCAAATCCATAGCATCGCTCGATCATTCTCATATGTAGCATGCTTGAGATGCCTTGTGGCGACATCTGACAAACAAGTGTGAGTGTGGAGGACTATTGTGGTGTGTTTAGAAGACCAAAGTATCGAGCTATACGAGTCACATAGGGACCTAGACAGATAGGGCCCCTCCTATAACGATCCATTTGATGGCAAAAAGATAAAGCAATAAAGTATGCCAAATCGAGGATGTGTCCATGTGCCATGCTCCAGAGGTCATAAGCATCGTGAGTGGTGACAACTCCAGTGCTCTCTCTCCATCCTATCAAAGTATGAGCTAAGATGGCGTGAATGTACCGTAAGGCCGGGGATAGATAAGTCTCCTTTGAGCGACTTGCGTCATATGGTGTCTGGCGCCCAATAAGATCAATCCAACAACACGAAGGTGAGTGATGGATATGTCGATGAAGCTGAAGAAAGTCGTCGTTGCTCATGAAGTCCTATATGTAAAGTCCCATAGCAGCACCAAACTCTGGGACACTCATATGTCGCACCAAGCCACCGATGCGAAAGGTAATAGTGCCTGGCTCGTCATGGACTAACATGACACGCTGTAGGTAGAACGTCAAGCAAAATTCCAATGTGAGCTCCAAGTATGTAGGCTCGATGATATCGAAGAAACGGTCCCATGGTGTTCTGGTAATAATAGCACAGACTTCATCAGCTAATTGGACCTGCTCCAATGCGGCCCAGTCGATGCAGCGGCCCAAGCCAAGTGGTCTCACACTAAGGAGCTAAAATAACTCCTCCGGGGGGTCTGCAGAAAATCTAAGTTATGGGTGGCGAGCTTCGATGGAGGCACTCGAGGAAGTCGTGTCTGGGCCCTTCAGCTTTTTCGAAGTGAGAACTGCAACTTTGGATTTCCCTCGAGTGTTTGGCATAGTGTGCCTAAAAATATAAAGTAGAAAACTTACATCAGTAAACAAAGAAAACAAATAAAGATAAAATCACTACGTATGCAAATAAGGTCAAAAATTTCCAAAACTAAGTTGTCCTAAATATTTCACTCCCAAAACAGTACGAGAACTTAACAGACCAAACCATATAACTAAAGGAGAAAGTAGCAATGGAATAAGTGGTATAGTGCATGGTAGACTAGTAATAAAAAATAGTAATACCCATAAAACTTGAAGGAATAAACAGAATGCTAGGCTTAAGAAAAATTGCAAGACAATGGATTAAATAATTAGTGAATAGTAAAATACCGATTGTAAGGAATAATAAGAATATGTCAGTATTGAAAATCCTAATAGTCTTAAATTGAATAATGAAGTGAGTATGACGAAATCCAATTGTAATAAATGAAAAGGGCTAAGCATGAGAGTGAGAACTACCTAATCGACCTATACTAAATTAATATCATTACAAATGGAAGATAACAATTGATTAACTGAGAGCATTATAGAAATAAGAAATAAATAGAAGCAACTAAGAAATAAAGGAATAATGTGATATTTAACAAAATAAAATAAAGGTGAAAAATAGAACCGAGGGGCGCTGGTGGTGGTTGGACGGACGGCATGGGGTCGGACTGGAAGGTTGAGGTTGGGATGGAGGTGGGTAGTCGACCGATTGAAGGTACTAGGGGGAATAGGGTGTGGGTATGGGTTTTGAGCGGGGATATGGAAGAGGGTGTGTGTGTGTAACACCCCTTACCCGAGACCATCGCCGGAGTCGAGCACGAGGCGTTACCAGACTTATCTTACTACTTCAGGCATAAAAATTTACTATTAAAATTAATTCACTCACATTCAACCAATATATCCCTAAAAAGGGCCCTCAATGGCCTAAAACATGCAATTGAAACAGTTCGGGACCAAACCGAGAACATTAAAAATTTTCCGATTACTTACACAAATCAAAAATATTTATTTCACTACTCATAATAAAATTGTCCACCTGCGTAATAGTCACTAAATCAATTATAACTTGAGTTACGAAACTCAAAATTTAAATCTGTAAATTTTTCCTGAAACTACATTCATATATCTTCTTACCATAATTTTTTCAATATTTTTGGTATGGCCAATTTATATAGTTTATTAGTTAAATTCTCCCCTATTTCGCAGTCCAGCGGACCTAACCTCTCTTTACTAAAAATTGATTATCTCATAGTATAGTTTTTAGATAATGTTTCTATTTGTTTCTAATGAAGATAGACTCATTAAGGAATCTAGAAATATAAATTATAGCCCTTAATTATTCTTGTACAATTTCTAGTAAGTTTCTAAAATTAGAACAGGGGATCATGAAGTCATTTTGAACCAGTCTCACAAGAATTTAAATATCTTAGAATACAGACTTCCTTTGTAACAGCCCACTTTAGACCCTAGTCAGAACGGGTGGTTTCGGGACCACTTAACTGAGTCAAAATATTATTTTAAATGCTTTAATATGTTTTACTGTATGATAGATATATGGTGTGAAAGTTTCGTATTGAAATTTTACTATCTGATCGGTTAATTTGATAAAAGGGATTAAATTGCATAAAGCGATAAATTAGAGTTCTATTTTATAAATGGCTTATTTGAGCATGGCTTTATAAAAGGAGGTACTTGCATGGCAATTATGCCATTTTTAATTGGAGTGGTTGGTAATGGACCATTATGTCCATGTTTTATAATGTTTTATAATTATTTTACTTAAAAATGTCATTTGGCTTTATTATATGTTTTAATTAATAAAACATGAAAAAAATGGCTTTAATTTTCTTCTCTTCCACCGATTCTTCAAACAAAAATAAGGGTTTAAAGGCTTTGTTTCAGTCGGCTACTATTTTGCTAAATTGAGGTATGTTTTGACTTCGGTTTTTAGTGATTTTTACGTTTTTGAGATCGTTGCTTCGTATATTAGTCGACCCGTACCTCAATTTCTGATTTTGATTATGTTTTTGAAAAATGCCATTGATGAATCCTTGATATATTGATAGATTTTGATGAATTATTGTATATTATGTGAGAAAAATACAAGAATTTTAAAGTAAATTTTGATGAAAATGAGTTTAAGGATTTAATTGCAAAAAGATAGAATTTTTGATGTTAAATTTGTGATTAATTGAAAGATATGTACTTGTACAAGTCCCTTGAATATTCGGTCAAGGGAAATTTAGGGATTAATTGTGTAATTTGCTATTTTGTGTTAAAAAGGGCTAAATTGCAAAGTGTTGAAAGTATAGGGCTTAATTGCAAATATGTCAAAATATGTGTTTTTGGATTGAATTGAATATGTGAGTTAGTAAATAGCTGAATTTGATTTAATTTAGATAAAGACGATCGGATCCCGGAACTTGATCGGGGAAAACGAAAAATAGACGAGTAAATACGAGATTTCGAGGTAAGTTCGTATAATGAAATTTAATGTGTTTATGTTTATAATTGTTGTTAATGGAATATATGACATATTAGTTGATTGAATAGCCTATTTGGATGTATACATATGAAATTGAAATGAAATTGTTACAAATGAGAAATAAATACCGAGCCCCGTTAGAACCGTAGAAGTCGATAGGATACAAGTGACATGTACTAGGGCTACAGGGTGGTTCGAGCTCCTGCATTTGTTGCGGACTCACCACGTGCTCATGAGCTACAGGTTTATCCTTCGGGATTATATGTTCAGCCTACGAGCTTACCGATTATCCTTCGAGATTATATGTTCAGCCTCTGGGCTTACTGTACAGGCTCGAAAGAGCATATATGACGCATTGACGGATTACAGGTTATATGTATATACACTGTGTGTGTATCACCCGAGTATCTTTCGATGTTCTTATAGGTTCAACATGCAATTACCGATACATGTTACATGAAGATTGAATGATATATGTATTACATGTTATATGAGACATGAGAATTTCATGGATTATATGGTATAAGTTATATGAAATACATGTACAAGTATTTGAGCAATGATATGATACATGAATGTTGTGGTTGGTATATGAATGAATTTATATGTTACATGAACTAACAAGTGTATGCTTGTGAAACAGGCAATTTGAGTATATGGATTGAATTGGCATTGTTGTTGTAATTATCGCATTGATTCGGTAAGGTTTAATTTCTATATTATACGGACTTACTAAGCTTTAGAAGCTTACTTTGTTCATTTCTTTCACTGTCTTATAGATTCAGAAGCTAGCTCGATAATCGGACGAGTTGGAGATCGCCATCACACTATCTATCAAACTTTAGTACTTTTAAACCTTTTGTAAATGAAATGGTCATGGCATGTATAGGCTAGTACTTTTGTGAACATGATATGTTTTGGTAAATGATCAAGCTATAAAATGTGGCTTGGGTCATATGTGTTTATAATCATGTATTAAAGTTGTTCTTTGGCTATATGTGTTTATGGAAAGATATGTGGTTTTGATGAGACTATAAGCTCACATAATTGATATGTATATATGTGTGGATGAGTGCATGGAAATGGTCATTTAGGCCTTTGAGTTGGTGTGCTTGATTTGTGAATAAATTGAGATGATTTTGGGTCCATTTTGTGCTTGAAATTGGTATGTTTTAGGTTGGTAGAATGGCATGAAATGTTGTTGGTTAATGGCTAGTAGAAATGACCCATATTGGGTGGCTAATTTGGCTTAAACCGAGCCTATAACGTGCCACACGGGCATGCGCTTCGACCATGTGTCCCCTGCACCTTAATGTTTTGGTCAATTTTGATACACGGCCTAGACACACGGGCGTGTCTGGTAATTTGAAGCCGTGTGAAATTTGGCAGTATAGTCACACGGTCTGCTCTGTTTTGTACACGGGCGTGTCTGGCAGCCGTGTGATATTTGACAGTTTCAACCACGGGGTAAGGGCACGGGCGTAGCTAGGCCGTGGGCGACACACGGCTTAACCCCATGGGCGTGTTGGACAGCTGTGTGGGATAAGTCAGTTTCTACCACGGGCTGAAAGGTTTGGGCGTGTCTGGAGGGACACGACCGTGTGTGAAGAACACGGGCAAGGGACACGGCCGTGTGTCCCTAACTTTGAAATTTTGCAAATGATCTCCTTTCTTTTAGCCTGTTTCCAATTAGATTTCCAATAGTTATATGCATCCTTTTATGATCAATTGAAGCATGCTCTAATGACAGATGATACGTGATGGTTCTTGATTAAAAAGTTTTAAATTTTTACTGTTCCGATAAATGTTACAAGTCTGGGAATGCCCCTTACCTACTTCGGCAACGGTTACGGGATAGGGGTGTTACATCCTTTGTTTGCTCTATTTCTTTCCTATGAAAACAAACTCAATAAGCTTTAATTCTATATATAATTCACAATTTGATTCCATTTATACAATTTTTAGTGATTTTTCAAAATCACATCACTATTGTTGTCCCAAACTATTTCATAGCCAACTTTTACTCTTTCATAATTTCTTTGCATTAAACCTCATTTAGGCATACATAACATCAACACATATTGTTATTTAGCCACATCATAAGGACATACACACAAAATGGCCAAATCCTTATACATGCCATAACTGAAAATGTTTCAATGCAAATACCCAATTGGTAACTTGATAGTCGAAAGTGTGAAGCGATCTCCAATGACCTCCAACTAAAACTTGTTTGATAAAAATCTGGGACAAGGGAAAGGAAAGAGGTAAGCTTATAAAGCTTAGTAAGTTGACATGTAAAATAATAGGCATTAGTAATAAATTTAGCTTATTATTAAGCTTTCATAATTTGCATAAATAGTGTTAAGTTCTTACTTTCCCAT
Source organism: Gossypium stocksii (assembly GCA_020496765.1). Classification (NCBI taxonomy): domain Eukaryota; kingdom Viridiplantae; phylum Streptophyta; class Magnoliopsida; order Malvales; family Malvaceae; genus Gossypium; species Gossypium stocksii. The sequence continues at coordinate 34,881,911 of CM035627.1, forward strand.
CTTACTCATTGGTAACCTTACCAAAGGCTCAGAATAATAATAAAAAAATACCTTACTTAATAGCTTGCTTATGTACCTACAACATCTCACTTAACACATTAATACTCTTTCATAATATATAGGCATATTGCCAACCATGTCACAAAGCGTCATAAGTATAATTGGAAACTTATCACTTACTTAATACTTGAATATACTCATTAAAATACTTTTAATATCATCAACTTATAACCTTAATATTAATAAGCCTTATGTACATACCTGTGCTCTTTCCTCATGATCTTACCTTGTCATCTCTTTGACTTACTCTTTGGATTACTCAAGTACCTTTCCTTTTGAAATTTACCATTGCCATGTCTTGACATGGTCTTCCATGGTATCCTTGCCTTGTGAATTCACCAATACCATGCCTTGGCATGGTCTTACATGGGATCTTTGCCTTATAGTAACTTATGAATGCCATGTCTTGACATGGTCTTACATGATTTCCTTGCCTTGTGAATTCACCAATGCTATGCCTTGGCATGGTCTTACATGGGATCTTTGCCTTATAGTAACTTATCAATGCCATGTCTTGACATGGTCTTACATGATTTCCTTGCTTTGGGAATTCACCAATACCATGCCTTGGCATGGTCTTACTTGGTATACTTATCTTATGTTGCCATAGGTCAACCATGGTCTTTTTCCGTCAATTCTTCCTTAATTACCATGTTATAAACACGGACTTTTCCGTCAATTCTTCCTTAATTGCCATGTGATAAACATGGACTTTGAAATATTTAATGCATTGGCAATTCATAGCTAAAACATACTTAATCAAAATTTTCAAGGTCAGTCACATAACTCAATAATAATAATAGTAACAATTTCATAATAATAAAATGCTACTCAACTTACATACATTCTCAATCTCATCATATCCTCAATTTATCTTACTTTCCTCAAATTATGCTATTCAATACTTTCTTGATCTTATACAAAGCCACATTACCACTATGGTCTTGTATGTAAACTTATTCGAATTCTCACTTTTAGTGTGGAATTATTTCTCACTTATTGGCATTATATTCAAAAATCAATCCTAAAACATTTATAACTAATATATCAATTTAGCATTCAAACATGCTTAATTAAATACTTATTAAACACATGAACTTACCTCAATACCAACACGGTCATTTTGACCAACTTTTTTGATTTTTTATTTTTCTCCCGTTCTAGGTCCAAATCTCATTTTCCGGAATCTAAAACATCATATCTCACTTATTTAATCAATGCACTAATCATTTCGGACCTAAAACATATTTAACAAAATTTACATTTTTACCCCTAAACTTTTGCATATTTATACTTTTGCCCCAAAGCTCGAAAATTAAACTTTATCCCTAATTCTTATGTTTTAGGACTTGCTGATCAACTTTTTCCTTCTATGGCCATCAAATTCTCTCCCTAACATGCACTTATGAACAATAATAATTTCTACCTATTATGTCGTTTTACTCGTTTGCATAGAAAATCGCTTAGCAAAAGTCGTTTAACATAATTCTAAGCTTCATATTTTGTCATAAAACATCAAAATACACACTTTTCACCTATGGGTAATTTTCCAAATATAATCCCTAGCTCGAATTAATGGTAGAATGAACTTAATCAAGTTAACGGGATTCTAAAAATGTAAAGAACATGAAAAACGAGGCTAGAACGGACTTACTATGAAGCTTGGAAGATGAACAAACCTTAGCCATGGTGTTCCCTTGCTACATTCGGCCATGGAGAAAAGAAATGAAGAAGATGATAGCTTATTTCATGTTATTTTGTCTTTATTCATTAATTAAGGCATTTTACCAAAATGCCCTTAAATACCTTACTTACTAACCATGTCTATTTTTGTCCACCAAACTTTAATGGTCTAATTACTATTTACGGACCTCTACTTTAAACCCCCATTTCAATCAAGTACTTTATAAACTAGAATACATATTTTGCAACTTTTGCAAATAAGCCCTAATAAACAAATTAAACATGCAATCTATAAAATTTCTTATCGGTAGTCTAACACATGCATCCAATCAATCGGTAAATCATGATAATTCATCGCAATAAAATTTTTTATCTCGCATTTGTGGTTTCGCAACCACTGTTTCGTTTAAGCCTTTTTCGGGATGTTACAGTGTGTGTGTGTGTGAAGGAATGGAAGAAAGGGGTTGAATGGTGTGAGGGGGTTCGTCGTAGGAGGAGCAGTGTGGCCAGAGTTGGGGGAGAGTGTGACTACTAGAAAGGTGACGAAGAAGACAAATAGGAAATAAAAGTAGGGTTTAGTGGCTTTAAAAAGAGGCATGGTAGTGTGAGGCCCGTGTTGGGCCACTCGGCTGTGCCACACGTCGATATAGCTCGATGCTAGCCCATGTTTATCGAGGAAAAGGGGGCAGTATCTGACACGGCCTTAGGACACACCCATGTGTCAAGGCCTTGTCCTCTAGACGGCTATATCACACGGCCGCATGGTGCTTCGTTCGCTTCTCCCACGCCCAAGGTAAATTACACACGCCCGCGTGGCTAGACCGTGCCTCACACACGGTCGTGTGCCTTACGGTGTTTGACTTTGACTTGTCTGAAATTTGAAAAATTAAGCTCTAGGTTTCACACGGCTAAGGACACGCTCATGTGTTCAGGCCGTGTGGGTTAACAACCTATACATTAAACATGGAAAACAGATAAAAATAAGTTGGTTAGTGGTGTTAGTGCTTGGGTTGCCTCCCAAGAAGCACTTATTTATAGTCTAAGCTCGGCTTAGCTTAATTTCATATGGTCACGGTGGTTCGAGGAATTGAAACTCCTCTTTCCTGCTATTAGAGTAAAGTTTAAGTCGATTACTATTTACCTTGAAAGTGCCAAATTTGGAATGTGTTAACTTGATTGTACCGTAGGGAAAGATATTTACTACCGTGAAGGGAAGTACATCATTTGTCTTAAGCTCTGAAGTGGTAATTCGAGGGTCCTTTTTATCTAACAATACCTTGTCCCCGACCTTAAATTGCTTTATTTTCATCTTAGGCTCGTCATGGCGCTGCTTTGGTTCATTGTGGTGTGTTATACATTCCTTTTTGCCATAAGTCTGCCATTCATCTAGCTCATTCACTTGTAGCATTTACTTTTCGTAGATGGTTCCTTTGTTGTTACACGAACTAGAGTATGGCTGGTTTGTGCTCTTCGGACGTGTTTCCTACAAAGAAGGTTAAACCACATGATCAGTATTATTAGCATGATTTATGTAACCACCTTCACTACTCGATGTCCTAAACGAATCACGAGCACAAAGAGTGATTGTTTCGTCACCTACATGAAATGTTAGTTCACCTGTACCAATATCGATGATAGTTCTAGCAGTTGCTAAAAAGGGTCTACCAAGAATTAAGGAAACGTCGTTGTCCTCATCCATGTCTAAAACAACAAAATCGACTAGGAATATAAATTTGTCAATTTTAACAAGCACATCTTCAACAATACCCCTAGGAAATCTAATAGTTTTATCAGCCAATTGTATGCTCATCCTAGTTTGTTTAGGTTTCCCTAGTCTTAGTTGTTTAAACATTTTATAGGGCATGACATTAATGCTCGCCCCTAAATCAGCCAAAGCATTTTTAATATCTAAACTACCAATTAGACAATGAATCATAAAACTCCCTGGATCTTTCTATTTGTTGGGTAGTTTGTTTTGCAAAATAGCTGAGCAAACTACATTTAATTCCACATGTGATGACTCATCCAACTTCCATTTAATTGCTAAAAACTCCTTTAAGAATTTAACAGTATTTGGCATCTACGAAAGAGCTTTAATAAGCGATAAGTTAATATGTAATTTTTTTAAAAAGATGAAGAAATTTACTGAATTGTACATTTGTTTGGTCTTTCTTGGTTGCATTGGGATATGGCACACGAGGTTTATACTCTTTGCTTATCGTCTTTTGTATACCATGACTCACCTCAACCTTACCGTTACTTACCATAGCTTTTTGCCTCGTTTCAAATTTAAGTTCAGCTAATCCTTCTTCGTCGCACACAGTGATGGCATGGAGTTGCTCCCTTGGGTTAGTTTTTGTGTTACTTGGAAAGCTGCCTTGTGGTTGTTTTGAAATCATTTTGGCAAGTTGACCAATCTGATTTTCCAACCCTTGAATCGATGCTTGCAAATTTTTTAGCATGGCTTCGGTGTTTTGGAAACGATTTTCTAACACCGAGATGAATTTCATAAGCATCTCCTCTAGGTTTGGCTTTTTTTTTTGTTGGTATGGTTGCAAAGAGCTTGGAAGGGGTTGTTGCCTTTGGTTTCCTTAACCACCCCACGAGAAATTAGGATGGTTTCTCCAACTACATTGTAAGTGTTACTATATGGATTATTCTGAGGTCTAGAATTATTACCCATATAGCGAACTTGTTCGACCTCTGTGCTAAGATTGTAAGATGAATAGCCTATGTTGTGCATCCCTCCTCCATTTGAATCACACTACATCAATGGATCTACCTACGTAGAACCATACAAGCTTATGAAAGCTTACTCTGTTTGTTTCGTGTCTGTGTTTTATAGATTGTGGACTCTGACTAGCAGCTCGGGGATTGTCAGCGCTTCGTCACACTATCTGCTATTACGGTAATCATGTGATTAGACTTAACTTATGGCATGTATAGGATAGATGCTAAGCAAAAATGATATTATGAATTTTGTGTATAAGTCACGTGAATGTGGCATCTTATGGAACTTACTTGTGTAAGTCTTAAATTCGAACTTTGTTTGCGTATAATAATTAGTAAATTAATGATCTTATTCAAGAAAATGTTCAAAATTTTTCTGTCCTGATCCGATTCCTAGTTTCCGGTAACGCCTCTTCCTATTTCGGCGATGGTTACGGGATAAGGGTGTTACATGAGGCTTCGATCTCACTGTGAAAAAGCAAAGGTCCTGACGAGTTCCTTCTAGTCATAAACTAGACACACCTATCAGATGCAAATAACAGATAGATTAGAAAATAAAAATTAAATTAAAAATTAATTGTTCCTAATATCTTAGTCCCCGAAAACAGCGCCAAAAACTTGATGTGATTATGATCGTACCTCAAAACTAAACTATTATCACGATAAAGGCAAGCGCACCTATTGAACAGTTGTATAGCTTATGGCAAGACCGGGACGTCAAACCCACAAGGACTAATAGTACTAGTATTAAGCTTCTTTCTATTATCTAGCCTAAAACTAAAGGGGATTTGTTTTAATTAAACTAATTAAACTAACTAAACTAAGAATGCACAGAGTAAACTGTGAAAATACTTTTAGAAAATTGATTAATTAAGACAATACCCAAGGAAGAATCCACCTAGACTTCACTTATTATTCCACTCTGAATTAGACGATTTATTCACTGGAGTTGATCCGTAGAAATCCCTAATTTATGTTATTATCTCTTTCAAGACTAAAAAGAACTAACTCCAGGGTGATCAATTGAAATTTCTTTCTAATTAAAACCCCTATTGTTACATTAACTCGATTTATGGATTTCTCTATTAGATTTGACTCTAATCCGATAGATTTTCGTCGTTATATCTCTAGGATTGTAATCAACTCTGCTTAATTATGTTGGATCTACTCTTAGATAAGGACTTTTTCTCTACCGAATAAGCACATTCAACTTGAATTAATATCCTGAAATATTAACACAAGAATTAATAAACATAATTAAGAACAAATCAAGTATTTATCATATAATTCAGAAAATAATAAGATTCATCTTAGATTTCATCCCCCTTAGGTATTTAGGGGTTTAGTTCATGATAATGAAAGAAAACATCTTAGAAATTGGAAAACAACAAAACATACAAAAACCTAAAAACTTCAAAGGAAATTGAGGGGAAATCTTCAGTCTTGATAGAGATCCTGCTTCTGAGATGAATTAGTCAGCTTTCTTCGAGTAATTCTCTACTTTCTACCCTGTGTGTCCCTTTAATCCTCTCATTGGGTGTTCTATAGACTTTGGAATTCCCAAAATACCTAAAAATTATCCTTTTCCGAGTAGAATTGAAACAGGGCTTGATAGGGACATGGGTGTGTGGTCCGCCCGTGTGAAGGTGCCCAAGCCATGTGCAATATTGACTTGATTACTCGTCGACACAGCTGTGACACACAGGCATGTAGCCAGCCCGTGTGTCACACACGGGCATGTGGTGTACCCGTGTGGAAGTGTCTAGGCTGTGTTGAATTCTGATTTTGGCCCATCTTGTCCATTTTTGGCCCATTTCTTGCTCTTTTCACTTTCTAATGCTCACCTAAGCATAAAATATGAAATTAAAGGATTAGGAGCATCAAATTCATTAAATTATAAGGGAAATCATCCAAAAATATTCTAAGCATGGGATAAAAATATGTTACAATTATGGTTTATCAATGGACTAAAGGTTTTGGTACGCGTTTTTTATTGACTTTTCCTCGAATTTATTGCTTGTAGTTTTATTTCCTTTCCTTTTCTTTTCTTGGTTTTTCCCTGCATTTATTTCATCTTTCTCTTTTCATGCATGGCAAAATCTTCTCATCATCCTTAATAGTGGGTGATAACTATAAGGTTTTTGTTAGCTTTATTTTTTTCCTACTCAATAAATTTGGTTTTCAGTTTTCTACTAGACTTTCTTATCAGTTTCTATCTTTCTTGTTTATGGTATGGTTCATCGTCATAATTTATGGATTTGGTGATTTCGCATGTTTCTGTGGTTTTGTTGATTGTATAATATTGAACCTTTCTTTACTTCGTGTTTTTTGGTTTTATTGATCTGTTTTAGTTTCTATTATCTATTTTCTTTTTTGGCTTAGATTTTGTTGTGGTTTCCTATTTTTTTCTCTTGTTTTCTTGTTTTACTGGCTTCTTCGAGTCTATTGGTTTTCTATCTTGTTGATGTGCATGCTTGTCTCTGGGCTGCCATGGTAGAAGACATAAACAACCTCTTAGAAAAGCTCAACTTCTCGGAGGAAGAATCGAAAGGAATGTATAGCTCAAAACTAAAATTGACTGACACAAAAGGACATGAGGCATGTGTTGTGGGGAATATCATGTTAGAAGAAATGATCAATAGGGATGCGATGTATAGTGTACTCAAGTCATTGTGGTTCACAAAAGAAGATGTAAATTCTGTGGCTCTAAAAAAAGGGATTATCTTGGTGAAGTTCAGCATAATTGAGGACAAGAACAAAATCTTGAATCTAACCCCATGGCTATTCGACCAATGTTTATTCGCTCTTGTTCCTTATGTTAAGGGTCAGGAGTTTGAGCCTTACACTTTTAACATTTCACTTTTCTTGTTAAGGCTTTTCAACATTCCTTATGACTATATGGATAGAGAAGTGGCCATTGTGGTGGGAAGGGCAATTGGAGAGGTGGCTGCTATTGATTAGCGTGATAAAGGAGGTAGGTAGCTCGACTACTTTAGACTTAGGATTAAGATTGACATTCTTAAATCTCTTCAAAGGGCTGTCCAATTTATGGATAGAGATGGAATTGAGATTGTTTACTCAATAAAATATGAAAGGTAACCTGTGTTTTGCTACATATACTATCTCATAGGACATTCAACTAAAAAATTCAATAAGAAAGAGGAGCAAATCGATGCAAATAACCAAAACTTCCAATATGGGAAATGGCTGAGGGTGTAGATAGGAGGGCAAACTCAAACCAAGGGCAACTGGAGGAATGGAATCAAAGTCATTGTAGAAGAGAAAAAATTGAAGGATGATTCAAATGGCGAAAAAGATGGAAATGAGGAAGTCAACACTTTCACAATGGTAAAAGAAATTAACAAAGCAAAAGCTATGGAAGAGGAATCCGCTTCTAGCTCACCAATGGAGAAATGACCATCGAAAGTTATAAGAGATGTCTGGGAAATTTAAGTGGAATAGGAAATGAATAAGAGGAAACAATGGGGAAAGTAATGAGGAAAGCCCAAACAGACAAGTTCGGGAGAAAGCTCATCGATAGTCGCTCACCAAGTAAGGTAGTGGTTGGTGCCCAACCCTGCCAAGAATAATAAAAATCCTATGTTGGAACTATCATGGGCTTAGGGACCCTGCGATAGTTCGTTAGCTCAAGCAACTTCCTGTTGTGAATGATCCTAAATTGTGTTTTTATGAGAGACAAAGATGTATACTAATAAATTTGATCGTATTCGTAATATTTGTAGTATGTAGGGCTGCTTGACGATTAGTTCGGAAGGACATAGTGGCGGGCTTGCTTTGTTTTGGAAAGAATGTGTTGATGTTTCCATTCAAAAATATTCAAAATACCATATTGACTCAATAGTTGTCATGGACGATCACAAAAGAACCAGGTTCACTAGTTTCTATGGAAATGCTAACCTAAGTTTGACAGCTAGATCGTATGATATTTTAAAGAGCGTTGGCAATGTGGTTAGGGAGGACTGGATTGTAGGAGGGGACTTCAATGCTATCATGAATGTTACCGAAAAAGAGGGAGGCCAAAAGAAAGCTAGGGCATCTATGGAAGAATTCAAAGATGTTATGGAAGACTTGGCCCTTGTTGATGTCAAAAACGGATAAAGGGTGGTATACCTGGGTTAATAATCGCGAAGGAATAAATATGGTCAAAGAATTGTTAGATAGATTTCTTATTTTAGTTAACACTCTTGATACTATTCCTTTCCTTATAGCTATAGTGGTGCAGCAAAATACCTTTGACCATGACGTAATCCTCTTAGACACGTTGGGGGACAAGCCTAATGAAAGAGCTAAAGACTCAAGGCTGACTTTCAAATAAGATATGTGCTGGGTAAATGAAAAGAAAGAAAAAGACGTGATCACGTGTGCATGGAATTGTAATAACAATGATATCCCTGAAAACATGGAAAATGTCTGCAGCCAATTTACAGGCAAAAATTGACAAAATTATTGAGTGCCTCCAAAGGACAAATAGTGTTGAAAACTTAAGGAATACTCGTATCAAACTTGGCCAACTTTATGCAAAGGAAGGGAGTTAATGGGCTCAATGTTCCCCCATTAGATGGTCAAAAGAAGGTGACAAAAACAAATTTTTTCATGCTCGTGCCACTAGTAGACTGAGAAAGAATAGGAAGGATAGGCATAAGAATTCGAATGGCATCTAGGTGGGTGATACTCATGATATTTGCAATGTAGCGTGGGATTATTTTCATGGTTTGTTCAAGTAAGAAGCTCCTCATGATGGTGAAATTAATTTGAATTATATTAAAAAAATACCCATGACATCAATGTTATACTTGCCAAGGATTTTACGGATGATGAAATTCTTCATGCTTTTAATGAAATGGACCACCGGAAAGCTCCCAGAATTGATGGATTATTGGGTATCTTCTTTAAAGAGAATTGGGATATGGTTGGTACATATGTCCCTAATTTCTGCTAATATGTGTTAAAAGGCAATAAATATGTCACCGGTCTTAATGATACGATGATTGTTTTGATCCCAAAGATTAAAGAGCCTACTAATATGTCTAACTTTCATCCTATTAGCTTGTGCAGGTGCACTATAAAATCATTTCGAAAGTCCTTGCCAACAGGCTTAAAAATGCTCTTCCCTTATGCATTAGTCAGAATCAATGTGTGTTCAACCCTAGCTATATGATTCACGATAACATCATTATCGCCCATGAGTTGATGCACTACCTTTAGAGCTCGAAAAATGGCCCTAATAAGGGTTTTGTTATCAAGCTCAACATGAGTAAGGCATATGATCGTGTCGAGTGGAATTTTCTAGAGGAAGTTATGAAGAAGTTTGGTTTTGATAATGCTTGGGTTGATAAAATCATGCCATGTGTCCAGTCGGTAAGATATGTTATTAAATGCAATATGGCCATTTTAGATGTTATTATTTTAGAAAGGTTCTTAGACAAGGAGACCCCCTTTCCCCTTACCTCTTTTTTATTTTACATGGAAGCTTTATCTAGAATGCTTTTACACGCCCAAAGCAATTATATAATAGGGGTATTAGAGCGAGCCAAAAATGGTCCTCTAATTAATCACTTATTTTTTTCTGATCATGCATTGATTTTAGTAAGAAATAAAAACGAGTGAGGTTGATGGTTTTCTTTATATCAAAAGGGATTTCGAGAGAATTTCAGGTCAACAAATCAATCGTGATAAATCAATGATCTTAATGGACATCATCATAAATTTCCACTATCTCATAATAGAACAATTGTTAGATAATCATTTTGGTCCTCTGGAAATTTTCTTTATAGGTCCTCAAGAATTTTCAAAATCAAAACTCAATAGTGATTGAAATTTTACTGTAACAGCCCGGATTAGGGGCTAAATGGAATAGTGGTTTCGAAACCTTGAATCCAAAGTCTAAAATATTTTTTCGATTGAGTTTTTGATGTTTATTGGGTGTTTGAATAAATATGTGAAATTTTGGTGCATGATTTTTATTATTTGCATGTTCAAATTGATAGGTTGGACTAAATTGCAATAGGTGAAAAATATGGGTTTTATTCCATAGAGGTACTTGATTGAATTGAAATTTTAATTTAGAGGTCCTTATATGGTAATTAAGCCATTTTAACTTTGCTTGGACAAAAAATGCCCAAGGAAGGATGGAATATCAAAGGTTTTTAATGAAGGGCATTTTGGTCATTAGTTAATAAAAGAAATAAAAAGGGAAAATAAGTGAAAAATGGTGTCCATCTTCTTCCCCTTGTGCCGAATTTGAAGAGACACCATAGCTAGGATTTTGTCAACTTCTCAAGCTCATAGTAAGTGATTTTAAGCCCCGTTTTTAATGTTTTTTGTATTTTTGAAATCCTTGTAACTTGCTCTAGCTATTTTTACCACTATTTCAAGCTAGGGTTGATGTTTAAAATTTTACCCATGAATGACATGCATGTATTTTGATGGCTAGTGGTAGAATATGAAAGTTTAAAGTGTGATGAACAACTTCTACTGGGTGATTTTTTGTGACAATTGTAAAAAGGACCTAATTGTAAAAGGTAAAATATTATGTGCACAAATTGTGAAATGATGGAAATTGGGGGCTATTATACGAGGAAAAGTGATTTGGCTAGGCTTGAAATGCATGAAAATTAAATGAAAATCGTAAACCGAGCCTAGTGACTAAAGTGTAAAATTGAAAAAGTTAGGGGTCAAATTGCAAAGTTTTCTATAGGAAGATTTTGAGCTGTTTTGAATAATGTAGTGATTAAATAAGCTAAATGTATCATTATAGATTGTGAAGATCGAGGAATCGACCTTGATCGAGGCAAGGGCAAGGTTTCAGACTAAATTGTAAATTATCGCATTTTGTTATCGAGGTAAGTTTATATGTAAGTAATAAATCAATTTTAATTCCATAAGTATAATTTATTGTATGTTATGGATAATGTTGGATAACTTCTATGATTTGGTGAATTATGGAAATTTGATGTTCCCGATTGAACCTTCGGAAAAACGAAAGATACGGATAATGTGTAGCTAGGTCACACGTATGTTTCCATGGGTAGGACACCATGTGTACAAGAGAGCTATGAGATGATAATTTCATGAGTAGCTAGGTCACATACGTAATACTAGGTGTATACCATGTGTACACGAGAGCTACGGGTTTAAAATAGCTAGGTCGTATGTATGTTACCGAGGGTACAACATGTAAACACGAAAGCTATGTTATATGTAGCTAAGTCGCATGTGTGATTCTGAGTGTTGGACACCATATAGACACGAGAGCTACGAGATTTAATGGCTAGGTCACATGGGTGATACTGAGAGTTCACCATGTGTACACGAGAGCCGGATTATGTGTTGGTGGAGCTATGTGTTGAAACCACCGGGTATCGAATGTTATTCCATAGGGTTCAACGGGAAAGCTTACTAAAAGAGATTTGTGTGGTTATATGATGTGTAAGTGTAAGTGTATTTATGAGCCAGTGAAAATGTGGGCGAGTATATATGTGTGAAGGGTGCATGTGAACTTAGGTTTATGTAAATTATTTGTTTGGTATGTATATGATATTGGTAAGGTTATGTGGTAAGTTGATATGTGATGATATGATTTTTGGTGATTAAGAGAGTTGGTATGATGTTAATTATTTACATATAGAGTTACTAAGCTTTTTAAAGCTTACTCCTTTCTCTTTTTCCTTGTTTCATAGATTAGTCAAGCCAGCTTGGAGATCGGGAAGCGTCGGAGGATCACCCACACTATCCACAATGTTCTTTTGGTATTGTAATATGAATTATTTTGAAACTATGGCATGTATAGGGACTTAGTGGTGTTATAAGTGTCATGTTGGTTTGGCTACATTATTGCAATTATTTTGTAACTAAGGCCATGTGATATGGCCAATGATGATATTAGCTTTTACATATATCCTTATGAGGTAATTCACGGAATGCTTGGTGTGCTTGTGTGTGGATGAATTGAAATGGATGATTGATGCTTGAATGAGGCCATTTAGATGCCTAAAAATGTGTATGGTATGTGGTTTTAAGCTTTGTAAACTTTGTATGTGTTCTGGGGCAAAAGATAGCTTGGAAAATAGCCTAACTTAGGGCCACCTGGCTGACCACCACGACCACGTGTGAATGTAATGCCCCAAAAATTCTGAAACTTTTAATTTTATAGTGAAGCTTTGTTTGCATGACTAGAACTAGTAGGGTGTTGATTTTGAGGTATTATAAGGTTTTTATGAAGTCTCGGGTTCAAGGTAGACCATAGGAAAATTTTAATTTTTGGCCTTAGTGAAACCCTGACTTCACGAGCTATGACTTTTAAATAAATAAAGGGCAAGTAGGACACAAGTAGGCTTGTGGCCTAGTGGCAAGGTGGCGCAACGTTGGGAGTAGAAGGTGACGCCACAATGGATGTAGAGATGTCCATGGTTCAAGTGGTGACATGGGATGTGCATGAGTATTTATTTTGCAAGTTTGGATAGCCAGTGGTGGACATGGAACGGAACTCTGAAGGTAGGAGTTTGAAATGGTCTAAAAAGATATTTAAGGAGTGATAAGGGGAGGAAATCTTGGAGAAAACTTAGGGATTAGGTTGTTGGATGAAGTGGAGCCGAAATGGGACATTAGGGGATGGGAGAAATCGGCTTGGGTAGGGGTTGAGTGCCGATTTGGTCATTTTTTTAGTGTGTAGCTGAATTCTCTTGGCCATTTCATTTTTGACATTTGTGTGCTTTAGGTTTCAGGTTGATTCTTTCTTTGCTCGACTATTTCTTTCGCATACTCATTCTCTCAATCTCTAAAAGCCAAAGACCTTTTGTTGTTTTGAGATTAATGTCAAGTTTGCTCTACAAACGACATTGTGTGCACTCTTTTTCTCTCGAATCACTTTCTTCTTTTCCCTCTTCTTTTCATAGCCGAAAGCTCCCTTTTCTTCTCAAATACTTCTTAAACTAATTTCTTTCTCCATAACCCAAAGCGACTATTTTGTTTCTTAGATTCAGACCTACACTTCTTCAATCGGATTTATTAAAGCCGATCTATTCTTTCTGTTCCTAAAAGCCGAATGCTACCCCTACTACTTTGCTGACTCATTCCTGCTTCTCCTCCATCTCAAATCTATCCTTGTCAACTACTACTCTCATTCGATTCTTAGAAGCCAGATCTCAGCTTAAGCTATCTGGATCGCGGGATCAAAGGTTAAGTTTGGGTAAGTACTAAGTCAATCCTTCTTTAGTGCGTTTTGGTGGAAGCCAGATAGGTTATCTAACCCTTTCTTTTCGTCAACCCTGTCTCAACAAGGGTAGGTTCTAGAGATTGCATACGTGGAAGGTTACGTACTTCTTGATCAACCAGTTCAAGGTAAGTTTTAGGGGTTTTCTGAATTGGCTGATTATCTCCCCTTTTTGAAGGCATGTAATTTATGTTTAACTGTGGTATGGTAATTTTATGTGGGCTTTGATAAGTGGTTATGTGAATGATTTAGATTAATCACAATGAGGGGGGATTGGATATTAACCAATTGATTTAGAAGGTGTGAATCGTTTTGGTCAAGGCAAGTGTGTGGCTAAGGTTTGGCTTCGGTGTTGGAAAGATTTGTTAGATCTTATGGATAGCCTAACCGAAATCTTTTATCCAAATATAGCTTTTTGCACAAGTGAAGTTTTACGCCCATTCCAGTAAGGTGTGTACATACACTGCATAAATGACGAATCGGCAAATGCTGAAATCCTGAAAAGTAGAAAAGTCAGAATGCCGAAAAGCTGAAAAGCCGAAAGGTTGGCACCGGTAACCACACGAGCGTGTAAACACTTATTGTGTAGAGATATCGATACGACGACCGGCGCCAAAGGAGCGATCTCATGATCTCGGGCCACTTTTTGGCCAACTGGGCCAAAATGGGCCAAATGGGCCTGATGGGCCGCAGGCCCATCGTGAGTAAAATTGACGGACTGTTAGGATTTGACGAACCAGTTAGACTTATTACGTGGTTTGTTATAGAATTGGACCTATTGGGCCAAACAAGTGTATGAGCCCTACTTGGGCTACGAAATGAGCTTTTGGGCCCTAATGAACTGGTGACTCTAATGAAATTCGCTTAAAATGCATTGAATAGTGAAAAATTGTTAATGGGCCAACATGAGAGTATTTAAGCCCACGATATGATATAATTGGTATGTTTTAGTGGAAAAAAATGATTAAATGCCCTAAATGATGAAAATACCCCTAGGTGCTAAATATGTGAACATGTATGTGTTGCATTCATACGATGTATGTTGCATTTGGATGGGTTATATGATACGGAGGAAGATATGTGAGGATCGCATAGTCCCTTGACGACCGTGGATCCACTGGTGGGTTTTAAGCCCATTATATGATTAGCAGCTCTACTGCAACGGTTTAGTTAGTGCCGCAACTAGAGCTACCATTGGAGTGTAGGGATGGGTGGGTTGATATTTATATCCCCACAAGAGTGCAAGGTTGGAAGGGAAAATGGAGTGCAGGGTTGGACTAGGATGGGATCATTACATACATATGATATTGATGTGATCTGGGCTCAGGCCCAACTAAGGCCACTGTGGGGTAAGGCCCAAGGGCCACCAATATTGATAGGGCTTAGGCCCAAATTGTTATTTGCATGTTAATATGTTTTCGGAGGGTCGTACACACTGAGTTTTCAGAAACTCACACCCTCTTTTAATTTTTTAGGTGACCCTTAATAGGCGGCTTGACGTAGGAGACGACTCGGAGGTGGCCACACTGTAAGTTGATTAGTAATTTAATATTTAATTTCTTTTATTTTATTTTTAATTAGTTTCATCGGGTTGTAATAAGGCCTGTTAGCTCCTGTAGGTTTTTATATTTAGTTTTATTATTTCGATACTTGTTTGACTTCCAAATTTAATCATGTTTTCCAATTCAAATAGCAATTTTAAATCAACATAAATACCTAAACGTTCTCTTAAAACATGAGTTTCTGCTGTAATTTAACAAGTAGATTTACGAAACATGTAAACTCAGGTTTTCAACTATCAAATGCAAAGCTTTTAAACAAACTCACCTGAACTATAAAATTGAGCAACCATCCAAAGAAAATCGTTTTTAACTGAAATATGTTTTTCCAACAGAGCTGATTTAAAATCAAACCTTTATTTAAACCTTGAGCGGACAATTGTTTTGAAAAGCTATTAACTACACGCGATTGGTACGAGTCACCCTTCAAAGGGACATCACCAGATACGGCCATAACATCTGGGTCGGGTTTGGGTTGTTACATTTAGTGGTATCAGAGCCCAGTTGCAAAGCTCGAGCTGTGAATTAGGCTTTAGATTTTAGGTTTTAAAAATAGTTTACAAGTTAATCAAAAAATTTTGAAGGATTTTTGGAGGTGTGGCACACTGAGTCTCCGACATTGAGCCAAGTAAGTTCTTCTAATACCAAACTTGTCTTAAGCTACTACACTGTAGATAGTTACTAGGCTATTTTAGGTGATAGACTCTTAGGTAGGGAAGGACTAAAGCCCATAGGAAACTTAAGCCTGTAGTGGGTGGGAAAACAGCTCTTAAACTACTACTTTCATAAGACACTTGCTTTAAACAGTAGAACTATGAACTAATTCCATAAAATTTCTAATTCAGATAACATGCAAGCAACGATGAGCGCTAGAAAAGGTGTGAGAGGCCACGACAGAGACCCTGGAAGCAGTAGGGCTAAGTCATTGGCATCGGGCTATATGGCCAATGTTGGAGTAGAGGAGGATCCGGTCTCACTAGTGGCTAAAATGGGACCAGATGAACGGGCCGCCATTACAGGCGATGTGTTATTGCAGGCTATGTTAAGAATTTTGGAAAGGGTCGCTGGGCCCAATAATGGCATGAGAAGTCTTGGGTCAATCTCGGAGCAACTTCGATCTGACAGGGCAGAGATCTTCAAAGGTGTTGCTGGTGTGGCTCCAAATGTGGCTGAATACTAGTTGGAAGCCACTAAAAAAATAATGGACAACCTAGATTGCACAGCTGAACAGAAGCTGAAAGGGGCAGTGTCACTACTTAGGGAGGAAGCATATCAATGGTGGTTGACCATAAAAGAGCGCACCCAACCTGAGCAGATTACCTAGGAATTCTTCAAATCTGCATTCTAGGGGAAATACATTGGAGCAGGCTATGTGGATGCCCAAAGGAAAGAGTTCTTTAACCTGACCTAGGGGGACAGATCAGTAGCAAAATATGAGGCTGAGTTTCTACGCCTTAGTCATTATGCAAAAGGAATAGTTGCAACAGAGTATGAGCGGTGCGTGTGGTTTGAGGACAGTTTGAGAGACAATCTTAGGGTGCTGATAGCTCTATAGAGGGAGCAAGACTTTGCGGCCTTAGTGGAAAAAGCAAAGATAGCGAAGGAAGTAAAGCACACAGAGCACCTTAACCGAAAGAAAGAAAAAGGCAAGAACAAATAGAATGTAGAAGCTCCTGGTGTTGGATAGAGGCCTGCGAGGAGGGCTAAAGTGGATGGGCCAGTTAGAGCTGGGGCCCTTGTTGCTGCTGCTAATACTGGGATACCACCTTGTGTTATTTGTGGAAAAGGGCATTTGGGCGAGTACTGGAGGAAGACAAGAGCCTGTTTGAGCTACGGACCTATGGAACATAGGATTAGAGAGTGCCCGAGAAGGCCAGATCAGGTGCAAGCTATTGGCAAAGGTTATGTTCAGCCATAGAGAAGTGGTCAACAAATGCCAAGGGGCCATGGGCAGGCCAGAGGCGGTAATGGCACAGGTCGCGGAAGTAGAGCATCGGGTAGAGGTACAGGACAGGCAGAGGTGTGGCAACCAATGTTAGTTTATGCTACTCATCGCAGTGAGGATAGGAATGCCCTAGATGTGATAACGGGTACGTTCTTTATTCATGAGGTACCTTATATTGCACTGATTGATGTTGGGTCAACACATTCATACTTTAGATGCAACATGACTAAAACTTTGGGTGATGTGTTTGAGACCATTGCGAATGAAATTACTGTGTTCAGTCTTTTAGGGCAGTCGGTGAAAGTTAATAAGTTGTTTAAAGTGTACCTTTGGTAGTCCAAGGGGTTACTTTCTTAGCATATTTGATGGAACTGCCTTTTGGCGAGTTTGATCTTATCTTGGGCATGGATTGGTTGGTGAGACACAGGGCAACTCTAGATTGTGCTGCAAAACGAATGGTATTGAAAACTATGGAGGATGAAGAAGTAATGGTGATCAGGGAACTACGGGATTACCTGTCAAATGTGATTTCGGCTTTAAGGGCGGAGACATTGGTACGAAAGGGCTTTGAAGCTTCTACATTCGTGATGTGGAATCTAAGAGCCTTACCATTAAGGATTTGAGAATAGTAAAGGAATTCCCTGATGTTTTTCTTTATGAGTTGCCTAGGTTACCTCCCAACAGAGAGGTGGAGTTTGGAATAGAATTGTTCCTTGGTACGGTTCCAGTGTCCATCGCTCCTTCCTGGATGGCACCGAAGGAGCTGGTGGAATTGAAAGCACAGATTCAAGAATTGTACTGGGGATTTATTAGACCAAGTGTGTCTCCGTAGGGGGCACCAGTCTTATTCGTGAAGAAGAAGGATGGGTCCATGAGGATGTGCATTAACTATTTGCAGTTAAACAAGCTAACCATGAAGAATAAGTATTCTCTGCCGAGGATAGATGATCTTTTCGACCAGCTCAGGGGAGCCTTAGTTTTCTCAAAGATTGATCTACGTTTGGGGTACCATCAACTGCGAGTTAAGGACGCAGAGTTTATAAGACAGCTTTCAGGACTTGTTACGGACATTACGAGTTTCTGGTACTACCATTTGGGCTAACGAAAGCAACTGCTGCTTTCATGGGTCTTATGAACCAGGTTTTTTAACCTTATTCAGATCAATTCGTAGTAGTTTTTATAGATGACATCTTAGTGTATTCGAGAACTAAAGATGATCACGATGCACACTTAAGGATTGTGTTGCAGATTTTAAGAGAGAAGCAGCTATATGCTAAGTTCAGTAAGTGTGAATTCTGCCTAAAAAAAGTCATTTTCTTAGGACATGTGGTCTCAGCTGAGGGGATTCGGGTTGATCCTTAGAAAACTGAAGCAATGTTGACTAGAAACTACCTAAGACAGTGTTAGAAATTCGAAGTTTTCTAGGCCTGGCAGGGTACTATAGACAGTTTGTCGAAGGGTTCTCATTGATTGATGCACCCTTGACCAAGTTGCTACGAAAGGGGGTGTCATTTGTATAGATTGACAAGTAGCAAGAAAGCTTTGAGAAGCTTAAAAAGGTTTTAATGGAGGCCCCCGTTTTGATTCAGCCAGAGCCTGGGAAGGAGTTTATAGTTTATAGCGACGCGTTACACGTGGGCTTGGGCTGTGTATTGATGCAGGAAGGAAAAGTGGTTACATATGCATCGCGCCAGCTTAAGGCTCATGAGGGGAATTGCCCAACCCAAGATTTGGAGTTGGCAGCGGTGGTATTCGCGCTTAAGGTATGGAGGCATTACTTATATGGAGAGAAGTGCATCATTTATACGGATCACAAGAGTCTGAAGTATCTCCTAACTCAGAAAGAGTTAAATTTGAGGCAGCGCAGATAGATTGAGCTACTAAAGGATTATGATTGCACGATCGAATATCATCCGGGCAAGACAAATGTGGTAGCTGATGTACTAAACCATAGGGCTATGTTTGCTCGGTTTAGTTTGTAAGATGATGGCAGTTTGTTGGCCGAGTTGCAAGTGAAGCCATTGTGGATTGAGCAGATTAAGGTTAAGCAGCCATTGGATGAGACTCTGGGTCTTGGGTTCAAGCAAGTTGAGAATGGGGAAACGACAAATTTTAGGGTAAATGATGATGGGTTGCTTTGTTTCCATGTAAGAATTTACGTGGCACGGGATGATGATCTAAGGAAGTCTATACTGCAGAAAGCGCATAGTAGTCCCTATGCTATGCATCCTAGTGGTTATAAGATGTATCAAGATTTGCGTGAGCTTTATTGGTGGCCAGGGCTTAAACGCGAGGTTACAGAGTTTGTGGGCAAATGCTTGATATGTCAACAAGTGAAGGCAGAACATCAGTTACCTTCAGGGTTACTCTAGCCGGTTAAGATCCCACTCTAGAAGTGGGAGAAGGTTACTATGGGTTTTGTTAGTGGGTTACCCCTGGCGTCTACTAAGAAGGACTCTGTATAGGTTATTGTGGATCGATTAACTAAGTCTGCCCATTTTATACTGATCCGCACTGACTACTCACTACAGAAGTTGGCAAAGTTGTATGTGGCTGAGATTGTGAGACTGCATGGGGTGCCAGTCTCTATAATATCTTATAGAGATCCTCGATTTACGTCTCGCTTTTAGAAAAAGCTGCATAAGGCATTGGGCATGAGATTGGATTTTAGTACAGCATTCCACCCTCAGATTGATGGTTAGTCGGAGAGGGTAATCCAAGTTTTGGAAGATATGCTGAGAGGGTGTGTAATTGAGTTTCGGGGCAGCTGGGAGGATTATTTTTTGTTAGCCAAATTCGCATACAATAACAATTATCAGGCAAGTATTAGGATGGCAGCGTATGAAGCACTATATGGGCGAACATGTCGTACTACGACTTGTTGGACAGAGTTCAGTAAACGGCGACTGCTGGGTCTGGAGTTATTGGCAGACACTGTAGATCAGGTGAAGTTGATTTGAGATCAGTTGAAAGAGGCATCAGATAGAAAAAAAGTCATATGCTGACCTTAAACGGCGAGAGATTGAGTATACAGTGGATGACTTCGTATTTCTTAAGGTTTCCCCTTGGAAAAAGGTGTTAAGATTTGGGCGGAAGGGCAAGTTAAGCCCTAGATTCATTGGGTCGTATCGTGTGCTGAAGCGGGATAGGTCGGTTGCCTATCAGCTAGAATTACCTTCTGAACTGAGTCAGATACACAATGTGTTTCATGTGTCCATGTTGAGGCGTTATTGCTTAGATCCTTTCATATCGGCCGGTCGAGGAGATCGAGGTTAGGCCAGACCTGACTTTCAAGGAGGAGCCAGTCTAAATAATTGATCGTGACATCAAAGTACTGAGAAGGAAATCCATTCCGTTATCAAGGTGTTATGGCAAAACCATGGTACGAATGAGGCTACATGGGAATCCGAGGAGGTGATGCGATGTCAATATCCCCATCTGTTTGAATCAGGTAAATTTCGGGGCCGAAATTTCTTTTAGGGGGTAAGTTGTAACGCCCCAAAAATTTTGAAACTGTTAATTTTGTGGTGAAGCTTTGTTTGCGTGACTAGAACCAGTAGGGTGTTGATTTTGAGGTATTATAAGGTTTTTATGAAGTCTCAGGTTCCAGGTAGACAATAGGGAAATTTTAATTTTTAGGCTAGTGGCAAGGTGGTGCCACTTCGGGAGTAGGGGGTGACACCACAATGGATGTAGGGAGGTCCATGGTTCGAGTGGTGGCATTAGATGTGCATGAGTTTTTATTTTGCAAGGTTGGATAGCCAGTGGTGGACATGGAATGGAACTCTGAAGGTAGGAGTTTCAAATGGTCAAAAGAGAAATTTAAAGAGTGATAAGGGGAGGAAATCTTGGAGAAAACTTAGGGATTGGGTTGTTGGATGAAGTGGAGTCGAAATGAGACATTAGGGGATTGGAGAAATTGGCTTGGCTAGGGGTTCAGTGCTGATTTGGTCTTTTTTTTTAGGGTGTAGCCAAATTCTCTTGGCCATTCTGTTTTCGGCATTAGTGTGCTTTAGGTTTCGGGTTGATTCTTTCTTTGCTCTACTATTTCTTTCGTATACTCATTCTCTCAATCTCTAAAACCCAAAGACCTTTTGTTGTTCTGGGATTAATACCGAATTTCCTCTACAAACAACATTGTGTGCATTCTTTTCTCTCGAATCACTTTCTTCTTTTCCCTCTTCTTTCCATAGCCGAAAACTCACTTTTCTTCTCGAATACTTCTTGAGCTGATTTCTTTCTCCATAACCCAAAGTGACTATTTTGTTTCTTAGATTTAGATCTACAGTTCTTCAAACAGTTTTATTAAAAGTCGACCTATTTTTCTGCTCCTAAGAGCCGAATGCTACCCCTACTACTTTGCTGACTCATTCCTAATTCTCCTCTATCTCAAATCTATCATTGTCGTCTACCACTCTCATTCGATTCTTAGAAGCTGGATCTCACCTTTAAGTTATCTGGATCGCGAGATCAAAGGTTAAGTTTGAGTAAGTACTAAGTCAATCCTTCTTTAGTGCATTTTGGTGGAAGCCGGATGGCTTATCTAACCCTTTCTTTTTGTTAACCCTGTCTCAACAAGGGTAGGTCCCAGAGATCGCATTCATGGTAGGTTACGTACTTCTTGATCAACCGGTTCAAGGTAAGTTTTAGGGGTTTTATGGATTGGCCTATTATCTCCCCTTTTTGGAGGCATGTATTTTATGTTTAACGATGGTATGGTAATTTTATGCGGGCTTTGATTAGTGGTTATGTGAATGATTCAAATTAATCACAAGGGGGGATTGGATATTAACTAATCAATTTAGAAGGTGTGAATCGTTTTGGTCAAGGTAAGTGTGTGGCTAAGGTTTGGCTTCAGTGTTGGAAAGATTTGTTAGATCTTATGGATAGCCTAACTAGAATCTTCTATCCAAATATAGGTTTTTGCGCACGTGGAGTTTTACGCCCATTCTAGTAAGGTGTGTACATACACCGCACACACGACGAATCGGCAAATGCCGAAATCCCAAAAAGCCGAAAAGCCAGAATGTCGAAAAGCTGAAAACTGAAAGGTTGGCGCCGGTAACCACACGAGCGTGTAAACACTCATGTGGAGATATCGATACGACGACTGGGGCCAAGAGAGCGATCTCATGGTCTCGGGCTACTTTTTGGCCAACTGGGCCGAAATGGGCCTGATGGGCCGTAGGCCCATCATGAGTAAAATTGACGGACTATTAGGATTTGACGAGTGAGTTAGACTTATTATGTGGTTTGTTGTAGAATTGGACCTGTTGGGCCAAAGAAGTGTATGGGCCCTACTTGGGCTACGAAATGGGCTTTTGGGCCCTAATGAACCGGTCACTCTAATGAAATTGGCTTAAAATGCATTGAATAGCGAAAAAGTGTTAATATTCCAACATGAGAGTATTTAAGCCCACGATATGATATGATTGGTATGTTTTAGTGGAAAAAAATGATTAAATGCCCTAAGTGAATAAATGACTAGAATACCCCTAGATGCTAAATATGTGAACATGTATGTGTTGCATTCATATGATGTATGTTGCATTTGGGTGGGTTATATCATACGTATGAAGATATGTTAGGATTGCATAGTCGCTTGACGACCGTGGATCCACTGGTGGCTTTTAAGCCCATTATCTGATTAGCAGCTCTGCTGTAATGATTGAGTTAGCACCGGAACCGGTGCTACTATTAGAGTGTAGGGATGGGTGAGTTGATATTTATATCCCCACAGGAATGCAGGGTTGGAAGGGAAAATGGAGTGTAGGGTTGTACTAGGATGGGATCATTGCATACATATTGATGTGATATAGGCTCAGGCCCAACTGAGGCCACTATGGGCTAAGGCCCAAGGGCCACCGATATTGATAATGCTTAGGCCCAAATTGTTATTTGCATGTTAATATGTTTGCAGAGGGTCGTACACACTAAGTTTTCGAAAACTCACACCCTCCTTTAATTTTTCAGGTGACCCTCAATAGGCGGCTTGATGTAGGAGAGGACTCGGAGGTGGCCACACTACAAGTTGATTAATAATTTAATAGTTAATTTCTTTTATTTTATTTTTAATTGTTTTTATCGGGTTGTAATAAGGCCTGTTAGCTCGGTAAGTTTTTATATTTGGTTTTATTATTTCCATACTTGTTTGACTTCCAAATTTAATCATGTTTTCCAATTCAAATAGCAATTTGAAATCAACATAAATACCTGAACGTTCTCTTAAAACATGAGTAGATTTACGAAACATGCAAACTCGGGTTTTCAACTATCAAATGCAAAGCTTTTAAACAAACTCACCTGAACTATGAAATTGAGCAACCATCCAAAGAAAACCATTTTTAACTGAAATATTTTTTTCCAACAGAGCTGATTTGAAATCAAACCTTTATTTGAACCTCGAGCGGACAATTGTTTTGAAAAGCTATCCACTACACGAGATTGGTACGGGTCACCCTATAATGTGACCCCACCAGATATGACCATAACAACTGGGTCGAGTTTAGGGTGTTACAGTGTAAGGCGTGTAAACTCTGCATGAAATTTTCAGAGAATAAGGATGTCACACGGCCATGTCACACGGGCGTGTCCCGTGTCTGTGTGACCAAAATTGCATGCTGACGTCATAAACAGAATACCCTAGTTTTTCACACGGGGAGAGAACACGGGCGTGTTGAGGTTGTGTGAAAGACACGGGCCAAGGACACGAGCATGTGCTTGACCGTGTGAAGACCCCTGTAGGTTCGAAATAAAAAATAATTTTCCAATAATTCAATATTGGTTGGGGACATAGGCGTGTTTGACCACATCGCCTGCCCACACGGGCATGTCCCTATCTCACATGAGCGTGTGCCCTATTTTTAGCCAAATTTTCCAAAATTTTTCTAAGTTCGGTTTGGTCCCGGACCACTCCCAAACTATGTTTTGGGCCCTGTAGGCTAATTTTAAGGATTGTATGATATATTATGAAAAAGTTTTAATTTGGAAAAAAAGTTTATGGCTCGACTTTGTATGATTGGTTGTGTTATCATCCGGTAATGCCTCGTACTCGGTTCTAGCGTTGAACCTGGGTAAGGGGCATTACATTTACAATGTACTCCTTGAGTTTAATTAACCATTTTCTCTGTTAAATCACTTAACCAAAATTTAATATATTTTCATACTAACCTCTTTAATCTTTATTTTTCATCCTTACAAACTCATTTTATGGATATGAGGTTCCAAAATCACATTTTTTGACACTTCTAAAAATCGGGTCATTACAAATTAGTTGGCATATGTTGGGTGATTGTTAACCACCATTGATATGATTCTTTCTTTAGAAGAGATACAACATAAGTGACACACCCAGGCGATGAAACATTCTAACTGTTGGAGAACACGCTCGGTTGACTCCAACAAAATTTTAGCTAAGGAAGGGTCAACACCTTTCAACCCTTTGAATTCAGTTGCTCCGTACTTTCGCAACTCTTGTATCGAACCTTGTAGAGCTGTAACTACCAGTGCAGCTTAGTGAGTAGCTCTCGCTACTCTTTGATGTACTTCCGCTATTATACAGATTAGATCCTCATCACCTCAATCCTCTAAGCGAGGTCTATCAACTTTATCTCATCAAGCACCGGCTTGATCAACACCATGTGCCTCTATCTCAACTCGATTCTCACCCTCAATAGAGTGATCATTTTTGTTTATTTCCTCCTCAACATTTCTTGATTTGTCAGACATTTTTAGCTATAAAACAAAACAATACATAATCAGTATCCAAATCTCAACTCAAACTCAACTTGACCTTGGCATGTACCTCTAAACTCAATTCTAAGCTTGATTTAGTCTACGAATCAGCTAAACATATAGCTCTTATACAAATAAATGTAACACCCTATACCTTACGCAATCATTGGGTCCAAACTACGGGATACCACATTTATTGCCGGAGCAATTACAATCACATTCACAATCAAAACAGTTTACACATTTCATTAGAACTAATACTTATTATAATATGAGATTTAATCAAATTCGAGATTTAAATGAGCTCATGAAAGCTCTTGCGATAACCTAAGGTCAAATGATGACCAAAATGCAACATTTTTAAAACTACAAGGTTGGTGTCGCAATGTTACAAACTGACGATTCCACTGTCATGACATTTATGACATGACGTAGCGACGTGACCCACTATTTTCAAAATAACCATTAAACACATATTCACAACATCCTACACAAATGTCCATTTGCCTATTTCAACCATTTAACATCATATATATTCTGCACAATCCATATGCCAACATTTAACTAACATTATTATCCAAAATACTAATTTACCGTTCACAATTCATAATCAATTTAACGTATATGATTATCTGCAAATTTTAGTCATTTCAACTACTTATACAAATCACATGTATGCATTTAAAATTTCATGTACATTAGACTGAAACTAACATTACTAGTTTAGAATTTCAAAATAACCATTACGTTACAAAGCCGACTCAGTCCTTAGTTACATGTCATATATTTAAAACATAAAGAACTATACAAATATTATTGAGTCAAGAGCTACAGCTTGGATGTTGGATCAATTCTTGAAAGTTCAAGATCTTCTAATATATGTGCACATAATAAATAAAATAGTACACTAAGTGACAAAAGCTCAATGGTACGTACATGATTCAAGTAAATAACATTAGTAGTAACATGAACTGACCCAATTCAATATATGATTTAGTTACAATCATCAATTCACTTTCTCATGTACCATATACCAATTTCATTCACTAATTCATTTGGCAATTAAAAATTATCCTGCCTTGATTTCTAACAAACAGATACTTTCATTTTCATTTCATGTGATACAATTTACTTATGTTATTACCTTATTTATTTCTCAAATCTATTAATTTGTTTCATTTCCAAATCGATCCTCATGACTCATATAAACCTGTTCACATGATCTTTTACATGTTGTCACATACCACATTTCATATGAATACGTTATGTACCATTTCCATCATTATTTGGTATCACACATCATTTAGCAAGTTCAAGTTTTATAACCCTTATTAACTAGACATAGACTCATGACATATAATCAGTTTTATTTTATTTTGTCACCTCAAGTTATCTAGCAACGATGACTACTAGAACATGTACATATTGCTTGACATTGATGACTTTCACAATCTGTATATTCTATCATCTCGGGTTGCCTAAAAATGATGACTACTAGTATATGTACATTCTACCATCCTGGGTTGCCTGACAACGGTGGTTTTTAATCATTATACCTGACCTGATGGCATGCCAACTATGTCTGACGATTTTTTAATAGCTAATAGGGACTAATGTTTCAATTGCATATTATAAACCAATTTACATATCATGATCTCATTCCATTTTCATCATCAATTCATAGCACATATCATTTTGCAATTCATATCATGCTCGATTCTACTATGCTTAGAACAATTTAATTCTCAGCATTCAATACCATCAAACATATTTCAGTTCACACAAGTAAAAATATTACCTCAACAGCCAATTAGAAACAATCATGTCTGTATATATATTTATGTATATTGAACTCAAATCATAAAAGTTTTATATTTCACATTCTTTCATTAGGGACCCTATACTTTCTATCCGTAACATAATTTCACGAAATTTTTCAATTTATTGAATTTAGTCTCTAATGTTCCAAAGTTATCTAGTAAGTTTAATTTAATTTTTAATTTATTTATTATCATAATTTAAGCCTATTAACTATCAATTACTTCAAATTAAGCTCAAAATCATCAATTTCACTATAATGGAAACTTGCTAAATATAAAATAATTGAGCAAATTAATACATGAGCTAACTAAATCAAGCTCCCATGATCAATAATTTAGGAAATTTCATAGAAAAAGGCTTGGTTACCTTAAGAGTTTTAATGGTTGAAAGATGTTTTAAGCTTTAAGGTTTTTGTTCTCTTTTTTCTTTAATAGTGTACGGTTTAGGGGAAGAAAATGAATGAATTCGTCTTTACATCCACTTATAATAATATATAATTAGTTTAAGGTTTCAGTAAATTTAACTAATCTTAATGAGTTATTAAATTAAAACATATTTATATAATATATATATATATATTAATCATAATTAACATACTTAATGGTTTTAATCATCACTTCCTACTAACTTATAAAAGAAAAATGGTTTAATAACCATTTTGGTCCTCAAGTATTTTCTAAATTAAAATTTAACTGTGATTGGCTTTTACAATTTAGTCCCTAATCTTTACTTAACAAATTTCACGATTAAATTACTTAACTGGTCTTTAATATATTTTCATAATAGTTTTGCAAATATTCCTATTTTACCTTTATTGACTCAATTTACGAAAATCAGATTCTAAAATCGCATTTTTTAACACTATTTAAAGTCGAGTCGTTACACCAATAATAACTCCAATATGAACAGAACCATATTTCAAATTTAAAAAAAACCATCAATATTGATTTTAATCCATTCACCATTATGTAACACCCCTAACCCGTATTCGTCGCCAAATTAGGGTTACAAAGTATTACCAAACAAATAGAACATTTAAACATTCATTTCATACACCATTATACACATAATAAAAAACAACCATTTACTTACATATCGTCCCGAAATCGGGCCCTCGAGGCCCTAGAAACACCTTAGAAACAATTCGATACCGATTTGAAGTCATTTCGAAAGTTTAAGAAAAAGTTACAAAATTTTGAGTACAAGGGTCATACAGCTGTGTGGCCAGGCCATGTGCCTCACACGCTTGAGACACACACCCATGTCTCAGACCCTATAACCTTTGAACTAGGGACATACGGTCATGTCCCAGCCCGTGTCCTCACCCATGTAACTCTCTGAGTAAGGTCACACTACTGTGTCACACGCCCATGTGCCAAGCCTTGTAACTCTTGAAATAGCCCCAGACACACATGTGCCAGGCCATGTAACTAACTGACTTGCATAAACCTACAGGAGACACATAGTCGTGTCGTCAGGCCGTGTGTCACATGCGGCTGAGTCACACGCTCGTGTCTCCGGCCGTGTGGACATAAATTAGCCCAAAATAAAGCCATTTCCAACACCAATTCATGCATACACCTATAGGCATCTTTTGCACATAATCAAGACATCAAAACCTTACCAAAACATACATATAATGACCAATTTAAGAGTCCTAAATCAACCAATCAATATGTCATTCAAGGCACCTCAAATACATCATCCAAAACTTACCTAAACATGTATATGTTACCACATTTCAATCATTCACATCTAGCTCAATGCTTTCCCACAACATACCAAATCTTGACCATATTCAAACCAATTCAACACATACCATTAGAACTATTCAAACATGCAACATAACATAGCCACATTTACTCAAAGTAGCATGGCATCAAATGTAACACCACTAACCCATATCCATCGCCGGAATAGGGTTACGGAGCATTACAGGACTTATTACATAAATAATCATACATTTCATATACATTTATCCATTTCCAAATAATCATCAATCAAATACATTCACATTGTCCCTAATACGAGCCTACGAGGCCCAAATCATGCATTGGGAGTGGTTCGGGACTAACTCGATAACTCAAGAAAATTTTTCGAAAACATAGAAAATTTTCAAAATATAAGGGACACACGCCCGTGTGGCCCAGCCATGTGTCTCATACGGCCGAAGACACACCTGTGTCAAAGGACGTGTGGACATTCGAATGGGTTCACATGGCCATGTCCCAAACCGTGTCCTCCCCCGTGTAACTCTCTGATTTGTGTCACACAGCCAACCACACGCCCGTGTGATCAACCCGTGTAACTTACTAACTTGTTATCATTAAATTCTATAGGGGACATACGACCGTGCCATCTAACCGTGTGTCACACACGGCTAAGACACACGCCTGTGTCTCTGCCCGGGTGGATGAAAATAGGCTATTTCCAGGCCACATTTCTCACCCAAATTAAGAGCCAACCTACACAATTCAAAAGCATATAACCATAACTTCAATAGGCAATTAAACCAACCAAATTTCAAGCCCAATTCATACAATTCCAATACTAACAATCAAAGATCTCATAAACATCCCGATTAGCCATTCAGACATACTAAATTCAAATCCAAAAATCACCAAAATGTTTAACTTCCAAACATGCATCATTTGCCTATTACTAGCAAACTATTTCCTTTCCAATTTCAACCATTTACTACTTTCACTACAAAATTCACATCTCAACATTCACATAGCAATTATAAACCACTCATCAAAATGCCATTTACACATATATATACATAACCAAATATGCCAAAACAAGCCAAATCACATGGCTATACACATAACCAAAATGTATAGGTCATTTTAACCACATCTCCTATACATGCCATATAACCAAAATCACTAAGTTCAAAAGTACCAAAATGATAGCTGGATAGTGTGATGCGGTCTTTGATAACATCTGAATCACTATAAAATATAGAAAAGGAAACAAAGTAAGCTATAAAGCTTAGTAAGCTCATATAACACAGAATTAAACTTACCAGTTATTCATAATTTAGGTAAATAAACATAGTATAACCAATCATGTTGTCAAATGCCTAATCACATGTATTCACCAATAGGTTAGTCATGTAAAGTGCATATAGTTGTAACGCCCTCTTACCTGAGACCGTCACTGGAGTCGAGCTTGAGGTGTTACTAAACTTAATTTATCACTTAAACGAATTTAAACCATTTATTTTAGCATTTGTAATAAGCTGTCCATCTGCGTCACAATTGCTAAAAAAATCATATCTCAAGTTATGAAACTCAAAATTAAGATCCGTAAATTTTCCTTAAAACTAGATTCATATATCTATCTACTATTTTTTTTTCTAGAATTTTTTGATGGGCCAATTAGTACAGTTTATTAGTTAAATTTTCCCCTGTTTCAGTGTTCGACTGCTCTGACCTCTGTTCACTACAAATCACTTTTTTCCCTATACAAAATTCAAATGACTATGCTGTTTATTTATTTAAAATTAGACTCAATAAGGAATCTATAAATATATAGTATGACTCCTAATTATTTTTATACAATTTTTAGTGAATTTCTAAATTCAGAATCGGGGATTCAAAAATAACTCTGACCCTGTTCCATCAAAACCCAAATGTCTCATAAAATACAACTCTTCTACCTATTTCGTTTCTTCCATATGAAAATAGACATAATAAGCTTCAATTTCATATTTTATTCACCACCTAATCTTGTCTCTACTATTTTTAGTTATTTTTCAAACTCATGTCATTGTTGCTGCAAAATTCTGTTTTATAACAAAATTCATCTTTCTATGGCTTTTCATGGTCCAAGTAACACATTAAACATACATGACACCAAATGTAATCTAGATTGGCCATTCCAATGGCTAATCATTTCCAAGCATTTCCTTGCCATGCCATCACCATGACATAAGATTATTTACATAAAATGATTATAATGCTATACATGTTGTTATAGGCCAATTTTGGCCCGTTTACATCCAAACCCGGGGCCCAATAATGACCCCCTACCCGTTTACCATTTACCCAAATTACAAACCAAAATTAGCCCCAAACCCATTTACCAGACCCAACAGCAACCCCAAACAACATCCAATTGAAACTCGATTAACCCAAGACCTAATACCCGTTTCAATACCCATTTTCCATGCCCATTACAAGCCAACCCACTAACCCAACTAAGTGAAACCCTAACCCGATTCGGGTTAC
Source organism: Gossypium stocksii (assembly GCA_020496765.1). Lineage (NCBI taxonomy): Eukaryota > Viridiplantae > Streptophyta > Magnoliopsida > Malvales > Malvaceae > Gossypium > Gossypium stocksii. Next base: position 34,912,910 of record CM035627.1, read on the forward strand.
TACCCACTTGTGCTGCTGAGCCACTTGCCTCTGACAGACATCAAATCCACCGCCCCTGGCTCCTCTCAGCATCGCCCAAAGAAGCCCTGCAAACAGTAAAAGAGAAGGGACAGAAACAATATAAAAATGGCATGTAATTGGCTATAAAAGCCAATGGAAAACAGATTGTACGGGACCTTTTTTTTGCTTTTTTTCGATAGTTTCTTAATACAAAAACAGAGCAATAGATTTCAATACCAATATTCGAAACAGTGTCCTAAAAAGATCAAAGCATCGAGCTTCAAATCGGAGCATTACAACCTCAAAACAAAATCGGACCAGCAAGCTTAGAGGTATTTTTTTATTTTTCATTTTACTCATAAACACATAAAATATAGGCATATATATTCAAAATAATAATAATAAAATAAAATAAAAAAATAAAAAAAATCACATAATCAAATTGTTTCAAAAGAAAACGAGGCAATGTTTTAGTGTTTAGAGATACGGGAAATAGTGCCCTAACGTGCTGGGTTGCGATTTCTTATTCGTCTAAATACCTAATATACCCTCCTAAATTTTGCAACTCGCGAGATAACTTTAGTTTCGAGGAATTTAAGAACTTCGTGTCCAATCGTGCTAGATGTGATGTTTGTATTCTTCCGAAGCGAAGGAATCTCGATTTTTTCAACCCAAATCATCCCAATTTCATTCAAAATATTTTTAAACAAGGCAATGTTTTTGTGTTTAGAGATTCGGGAAATAGTGCCGTAACGTGCTGGGTTGCGATTTCTCATTCGCCTAAATACCTAAAATACTCTCCTGGATTGATTTTGATTCAGATTTATCCCCTTTCTAATCAAATGCATTAAGTCATTCTCAGATCCGTCGATCAAAGGAATTTCAAAACGAGGCAATATTTTTGTGTTCAGGAATTCGGGAAATAGTGCCCTAACGTACTGGGTTGCGATTTCTCATTCATCTAGACATCTAAAATACCCTCCTAAACGAGCTTTGTAACTCGCGAGGTAATTCTAGTTTTGGAGAATTTAAGAACCTCGCGTCCAATCGTGCTGGATGTGATGTTCATATTCTTCCGGAGCAAAGGAATCTCGATTTCCTCAACTCAAATAACCCTAATTTCAAAAAAGGGAATTATATTTTTAATCTTTCCAAATTTCGACTTAAGACAGAAAATTGCTCAATTTGGTACCGATTTTGGGCGTCGCGAGGGTGCTAATCCTTCCCCGCGCGTAACCGACTCCCGAACCTACTTTCTCTATTTGTCGTAGACCAAAACATTTTATAAGGTGATCCAATCGCACCTAAAAAGATTGGTGGCGACTCCCATTTTCATTTTTTAAGTCGATATTCGATTTCCAAAAAAATGGTTTCGACACATGCCATATTCAAAATACAAGCCATTATACCAATTTGTCCCGGATAGTGTGAACGTTCCTTCGACCCTTCCCGATTTCCAAGCTGGCTTGTCAAAACTACAATGAATGAAAAGGAGGGAGTAAGCATAAATGCTTAGTAAATTCACATGTAAATAACAAGTAACATAATCATGGAATTCAACATGAACATCAATTGCAATTATACCACTAAGACATCTATGGTACAATTATACTTACCATCTTACCAAAATCTTATCTTACTAAGTTCTTAACTCGAGATTTAAGCTCATACCTGTCGAATTTCCTCTTTCACCACACTTTCCAACATACCTCATTCATTTTGGTGTTCTCATTATTCATTTAAAAATCTACCCGTTGAACACATATGAATATAACTCGGATACACAAATCGTATACACATAAGTGTCATATCCGTATCCAAGCTACCATGTAACCCGCCCATATGAGAACTCGGACTCAACTCAACGAGCTCGGGCGTTCGCATCCATAAGTGAACTCAGACTCAACTCAATGAGCTCGGATGCCTAGTTACATCTCACGAACTTGGACTCAACTCAACGAGTTCGGAACTCAACCATCCTAGTGACATGTCACTTGTATCCTAACCTATTCCCAAGGTTCAAACGGGATTTTCCTCAATCACAAATTTCCGGTCATCTTCCTCGAAATGTCGGAACCAATACTTGCTAGCATCTCATACTTATCAAGTTAACCACATACTTTGCATATCAATAAATAATAATTCACAAAGCATAATATTCATGATAATAAGTACCAAGTCATATAAATACATTAAATTACTTAAAATAACAATTATGTTACCTTATTTACACATGAACTTACCTCGATACAAAAGGTTAGGAATCGAGCCTATTCCTCGTAAACTTTGTTTTTCCCTCAAACACGACTCTAATCTCGTTTCTCTTGATCTAAAATAACACATTTAGCTTATTTAATACTCACATTTATCAAAACGGTCCTTGACCCTAACTTTGTCAAAATTATGAATTTGCCCCTAAACTTTTGCATATTTACACTTTTGCCTCAAAGCTCGGAAATTAAACTTTATCCCAAATTCTAATGTTTTAGGACATGTTGATCATTTATTTACTAACAGCAACCTCAAATTCCCACTATAACATGTACTTATGAACAATAAGTATTTTTACCGATTAAGCCGTTTTACTCATTTTCACTTAAAACCGAGTAGTACAAGTTGTCTAGTATAATTTAAAACCTCATATTCTATCATAAAACACCAAAATAAACAAATTTCACCTATGGGTATTTTTCCAAATATGAACCCTAGGTTGAATTATTGCTAGCATAAGCTAAATCAAGTTACCGGGACTCTAAAAACATAAAGAACATCAAAAACGGGGCTTGGAATCACTTACTATTGAGCTTGGAAGCTTGAAACAAACCCTAGCTATGGAGAACCCTTGAAATTTCGTGCTAATGAAGAAGATGGACATATTTTGCCATCTTTTTCCCTTTTTTAATCTTTTAATTACCAAATGACCAAAATACCCTTAATGACTTTCTTTGAAAATTTTCATGTACAAGCCCATTTTTGTCCAAAATTTTAGAATTTGGTCAAATTGCTATTTAAGACCTCCTAATTAATATTCCAAAGAAATTTCATACTAAAAGTTTCTAGAATGCAAGTTTTGCAACTTATTCGATTTAGTCCCTAATTTCAAATTAAGCACTTTATGCACAGAATTTCTTCACGAAATTTTCACACAACCATGCAATCATATCATAAACCTCTAAATAATTATAAAATAATTATTTCTATCTCAGATTTGTGGTCACGAAACCACTATTCTGGTTAGGCCCTAAATCGGGATATTACAATAGTCATCAAATCATATGGATGAATACAATAATCATTCAAATTTCATGTACATATATCATCCATTTCATATCTCAATATGGCAAGAAATACCTTTTTCCATGTAATTCATTCAACTCATTATGTAAGTTCACATCAATTCATTTAACCTATAACAAGACTATGCCCATCGAACCACTTAGAATATCATTAGATACGGGTGGCACACTCGAAGTGTACAAATCAGTAATCCGCCAATTCCTGTGCATATATGCTCTTTTGAGCTATAAACTGTCAGCTCCTCCTAAGATGAGATAACAATAACCTCCAATGAGTTGAGAAACAATAAGCTCTTACGAGCTAAAATATCGGTAAGCTCATATGAGCTGTGGTGAGTCCACAACACATACAGGAATCTCAACCAAACGGTAACCCTAGGGACATGTCACTCGTATCCTACAAATTCTTAAGGTTTAAACGGGGCTCGGTATTATTTAGACTTCATCATTTAGGCATTCAAATATCATATAATTTATTTTCTCAATTCATATAAATACATTTCAAATAAGTACATATTCAAATACTCAATTCTAACTATACAAACTTTCCTCGTATAACACAGATGAAAATCGAGCTATCAATCCACCACTTCATTTTTCCCCCAATCTAATTTTGATCTTTGCTTTTCTTGATCTATATATAATCAAATTTAGTTCATTCAATTACCATTCTATTCAATTTAATCCAAAAAACCTATTTTGACAAAATTACACTTTTGCCCCCAATATTTTAACTTTTTTACAATTTAGTCCCTAAGCTCGTGAAATGAAATTCATTCAATTTTATCCCTACCCAACATTAGCCGAATATTAAACATACTTATGGCAGCCCATATATTTCATATATTTAAAGTTTTACCACACAATTTATCACATTTCTCAATTTAATCCCTAATTTGCAATTTAACCAAAAATCACTTTATAAAACTTGTTTAACTATCATCAAGCATTTATAATCTATCATCAAACATCAAAGTACATACTGTAACACCCCTTACCCATATCCGACACCGAGATAGGGTGCGAGGAGTTACCTTACTAAATCATATGCAACCTTTCAACTTACACTCATTGAAATGTGTCCCAATTTAAACCTTTTTCAAACAATGCCCTACGGACCGTCATATGGGTCTATGAGGCCTAAAACATGATTTAGAAATGATCTAGGACCATTTCGGGCACTTAGGAAACTTTCAACAAAATCCACTAAAAACAGGGCACACGCCCGTATGGAAAGGCAACACACCCGTGTGGCCTCTAGACATGGCCGTGCTGATGGCCCATGTGCCTCACACGGCCTAAGCACCTAGGGACACTGTAACACCCCTATCCCAAAATCTGTCACTGGATTAGGTAAGGGGCATTACCGACATGTACCACAGGTTGGAACAGTATATTATCAAACATTCACAATGAATTCATGCTTTAATCAATCATGTAAAACTATATTCATAACATAGCGATCAAATTGAAAACATATACAAGAAATGAGAAGACTAAAGAAGATTTTTAGAATTGGTTTACACGGCCGTGTGCCCAAGCCGTGTGCCTCACACAGTTGCTAGACACGCCTATGTGTCCAAGTCGTGGCAAAATAGGGCATACCTACTAACTTATTGCACACGGCCATAAGACACGCCCGTGTGTCTTGGCCATGTGGCAACCTGATTAAATTACACAGGTAACAGACATGCCCGTGTATCTATTCTGTGTGCAATACTGGCTTAATCATGCTCAAAGTAGAGGCACACGGCTGAGACACACGCCCATGTGCTCTGACTGTGTGGCACGAATTAGGCTTGGTTTAAGCCATTTTCATACCCAAAATAATCATATACCTATAAGAATAAAATTACACCCATTTCATATATCAATAGAGCTCCCAAATTAGCCAATACAACATTCAGATAAACCATCTCGTAGAATTCAATGTCATATGATTGACACAACCATGGATACATTTCAAAAATCCATTTCAAGCCTAACATTAACATTCCCAAGACCAATCTCATCCATTTCATAATCTTACCACCTCTCAAGCAAACATATACCAAAATGACCATTTCATTCACTCCATAACATACCATTTTCACAAAGTAGATATATCATAAAGAACATTCATACAAGTTTAACCATTTGAAACCAGGCCATATCACATAACTTGGATATATATATATATCAAAGTCATTCCACATTCATTATCACAAAAATGACCATAAACATTATCTTATAAACTAGCCTATACATGCCATATTTACCACATTTACAAAGATCCAAAAGTACTGAAAGCTTGAGTGGATAGTGTGATTGCAATCTCTAACTTGTCCAAAATCGAGCTAGCTTCCGAATCTATAAAACGCGGAAAAATAAACAAAGCAAGCTTCAAAAGCTTAGTAAGCCAATTTAACTTACCGAATCGACAATTAAAAACGTAAAATAACATTATTAATCCAATTCATATGTCCTCAATGCATATTCAACCATCACAACCATGTTAGTCATATAACCACCTTGTATTCACCAATCCAAAGATGAAATAGACATGTAATGTTCATGTAACCATACTTCATGTACCACTTCATGCATTTATCATATACTCATATAACATATACTCAGAAAACAATGTAATCATTTATCTATACATGTCAATGTCTCATATAACATAAAAATCATGTGACATAACTAGTAAACATATATTTGTAACATGTAATTCATATAGTTCATGTATTAAACATCTCATATGCATCTTGTATCTCTTGTAACATGTACCATATAAACATGTATTTGTAGCATATAGTCCATGTAACTTGTATCTCATTTAACAATTAATCTCATATAGAACATGTAATTCTTGTAACACTTAAACATGTATTTCATATAATACTTATAGGTATATTACCTGTTGAACCTTTGAGAACATCGAGGGATACTCAGGTGATACACACAAAGTGTATATATTTAACCTATAAATCCGTCAATTCATCGTATATGCTCTTTCGAGCCATGTACAGTATGCTCTTCCTGAGCTAGTAACTGTAAGCCTGAAGGTTGAACATGTAATCCCGAACAATGAATGGTAAGCCCAAAGGCTGAAAATGTGATCCCGAAGGATGAACGGTAAGCCCGAAGGCTAAACATGTGATCCCGAAGGATGAACGGTAAGCCCGAAGGCTGATCATGTAAGCTCATGAGCTATGGTGAGTCTGCAACAAATGCAGGAGCTCAACCACCCTATAGCCCTAGTGACATGTCACTTGTATGCTACGACTTTCTACGGTTCGAACGGGACTTGGTAATCAATTTGGACATATAACCATTAAGCATTTCAATTTAGTAATTCATACGTATACCATATGAAACTTAACATATATTCAATAGGCAATTGAATTCCATAGTGCATTATATATTTAAATGACATTAATATAACAATTATAAACATTATACAAGTTCGATCCTAATTATACGAACTTACCTCGATTTAGCACGTAAACTCGATATCTACTCGCTACCTTTCGTTTTCCCCGATCAAGTTTCAGGATTTGTTTGTCTTGATCTATATTAATCAAATTTAGATCGGTTATTAACTATCACATTCAATTTAATCCAAACACAAGTATTTTGGCCTATTTACAAATTAGCCCTTAACTTTTCATATTTTGACATTTTAGTCCTTAATACTCAACTATACAAAATACACCAAATTTCCTTATGCACCCTTATAGCTGAATATCTACGCTCACTATACAAGCCCATATTTCTATTTATTTACATTTCTAACCACAAAATTTCATAAATTCACAAATTAATCCCTAATTCACATTTTTGTCAAAAATTACTTTAGAAAACTTGTATATCTCTAAACAACCATTAATAATCCACCATTAAACATTAAAACAACCAAGCATTTAATAATGGCATAACTCAAAAACACTAATAATTTCAGAAATTGAAGCTTGGGCATGATAGAACGCTAAGCAACGATCTCAAAAACATAAAAATTATCGAAAACGGAACAAAAATCAACCTTCAATTGAAGCTTAATATAGCTGAATGTTAAGAAGCTTTTAAACTCTTCTTTCTTTCTCAATAATCGGTCATGGATGAAGAAAATAAAGCCATTTTCTATTTTTTTGTTTAAGTAATATAAATAATTAAATTACAATTTTAACCTTATAAAATTTAACATATAATTCATGTTCATAAACCCATAACCGTCCACCCACCTTGTTCATGGTATATTTACCATGCAAGGACTTCTATTAATAAAACCATAATCACTTAACCCATTTATTTAAAAGAACACATAATTTACTCATTATGCGATTTAGTCCTTTTTACTAAATTAACTAATCAAATGGTAAAATTTCTTTTAGAAATTTTCATACAGTAAATATAACATGCTGTAAACAGAAATAGGCTAATAAAAATAATATTTTAACTCAGTTAAATAGTCTCGAAACCACTCGTTCTGATTAGGGTCTAAACTAGGCTGTTATAGACATGCCCATGCCTTTCGTCCATGTGAATTTATTTTCTAACTTCGAACCTACAGTGATTTTCACACGGCCTGGCATACGCCCGTGTGCTCAGGCTGTGTCCCTAACACGGCCATGACACACCCGTGTCATAGCCCATGTACAAAAACCTTGACATTCTGTTTCTGATGTCAGCAATCACACAATCGTGGCACACGCCCGTGTGCTTGGCCGTGCCCTCTAAACGGTTAAGACACAAGGTCATGCCTCAGCACGTGTGTTTACTACTGAGTATTTAATGCAACAAATTTAAGGTGCAGGGGACACACGGCCTAAGTACACGCCCGTGGGGCAGACCGTGTGTCACACACGACCTAGACATACGCCCGTGTGTCTACCCGTGTGGACAAAAATAGGTTATCTTCCAAGCCAAGATCAAAAGCATACCCAAGCATACCAAGACTCAATTACTCAACCAATGGCTACAATTTAGCATCTCAACATATTCATACATCCTAACATTCATAATCAATACCTCAATACATCATTCAAATACTTCTTTAACCATGCATTATCTTAACATAATTAGTAAGCCAAATTCATGGCTAAATATGCATTGAACACTAGAACAACCATGGTTAAACTCACTTTACACCTAATACAACAACTAGCCTATACATGCCATATAACTAAAATTTGCAAAGCTTTAAGTACTAGACCATGTCGAGATAGTGTGTTGAAATCTCCATCACCTTCCAACCTGAGCAGACTTCGAAAATCCTACAATAGGAGAGAATAAACAAGGTAAGCTATAAAGCTCAGTAAGCTCATATGATCAGTTGATTTATGTTAGCCATCAAATACATTTTGAGTAATTACACAAGCATGAAGAGTTTATATGGTCCAACCGTATAATCATTTGTTCCCTTATAGGGTTTACCATGACTTTTGAAAGATTATTCATTTCAATTATCGTATGAAATGATTGCATACTTATTAAATCACTTACCCTTACTTATGCATCATGATATGAAATATTTCACATTCGATTCTTTGATCGTTTCATAAGCTGAAAATATCATCTAGCATGTCAAACCATGATCTTTTTTATGTTTACAATATGGTTTTATTATATACCTTTAAGTTACTACCTCTTTATATTCACATGAATATCATACGTACCTATCTCACTTAATTTGATTACGTTTTCACTATTTTCTTGACTTTGTCCATTGATTCACTTACACATCAATAACAACACGTTATCTCAGGTCATTATTAATAAATTTCATAAATTCATAAATCTTTGCATCTTATTTATAAAACCAGATATCAATTCCACAATGTCTGTCTTAGCTGTTGAGTCATTCGAAACACCATCGAATACATTGGGAATTACGTATGTATGGTACCACTACCATATCCCAGATATCGTCTTATGTGGGGGTCATCTGCCGATGCCATGTCCCAAACATGGTTTTACACTAGCTCACATCTATCCGTGCCGATGCCATGTCCCAGACATAGTCTTACATTGACACATAACGAGGCTGAAGCCATGTCCCAGACATGGTCTTACATTAGCTCTGGCATCAACGCTGATGCCATGTCTTGGACATGGTCTTACACTAGCACACATATCGAGCCGATGCCATGTCCCAGACATGGTCTTACACTAGCTCTCGTTTCATCGTCGATGCTATGTTCCAAACATGGCCTTACACTAGCATACATCTTAAGTTGATGCCATGTCCCAGACATGGTCTTACATTGACTCTCTCATACCGAGGTTGATGCCATGCCCCAGACATGGTCTTACACTGGCACTCTTCGGCCTGTGCCGATGCCATGTCTCAGACATGGTCTTACACTAACACGTGTCCAAGCTGATGCCATGTCCCAAACATGGTCTTACACTGGCTAACTCATTTCGGTGTCGATGCCATGTCCCAGACATGGTCTTACACTGACACTAGCTGTAACACCCCTGACCCGTGTTTGATGTCGAAACAGGGTACAAGGCATTACTAGACAATAACACAGCCAACCGTACAATATCAAGCCATAAAAATTCGTTCCAATTTAAGACTTTTCAAACTATATCATTAAGTCCCTAAAATGGGCCTACAAGGCCCAAAATATGCTTTGGGAACCATTCGGGACTAAACCGAAAGCTTTTTAATACTTTTGAGACACTTAGGAAATTTTCTTCTTTTGGAGGATTACACGCCCGTGTAGCTCAAGAAACGCCCTTGTCCTCCATCTGTGTAACTCTCTATTTATGGCGTCAGTACACATTTAAGGTCACATGGCCAAGGTACAAGCCCGTGTCCTAGGCCATATGGATGCATTTGAGGCTATATACCAAGCCTTTTTCTTATCCAAAATCCCTTATACACTTAAGCTAATTTCATCAAGATACAACATGTCAAATTTAGGCCTCCTACTAGCCACTATTGAAGCATAAACTCATTACTCTAATGACATAAGTCTAATATACCACATCACCCTTACCTTGCCATTAAACACATAAAACTTATATAACCATTCACATAATACGTTTATAACATCTTTATCATATGCTAATTCATTCACCCACATGCAAACATACTTATTCATGTATTGCATCATTATGATTTATAACATAGCTAACATTAGTAATATCAAATGGCCTTATACAACAATAAAATTTCCCTTAACTTAGGCCAACTCAATAACATATACACATATATTCAATACCCTATACATGCCATAAACTTATAAATACTTGAAAATCTTTTAATACCGATCTTAAGCTAATAGTGTGATTAAGTCTCCGGCGACCTCCAACTCGAGCTAGCATCTGTGACACTATAAGAAAAAAAAGGAAGGGAGTAAGCATTATTGCTTAGTAAGTAAGTATTTAAATAGTAAAAAATTCATTAACATGCTTCTATAAAACCTCCCAATATGCTCTCAAAACAATATGGTTACAATTACACATAGTTTCCACCTTTTCCTCATGTTCACCCTGAGTTGTTTACTCGCACCATAGTCAATAAATTATTTTTATCCAGAGCTACAGAAATCACAATTTAGATATTCCAATTTTCTATAAAACTAGACTCATATATCTCCTTACCATAAAATTTCAAGAATTTTTGGTTCAGCCAATTAGTACAGTTTATTCATTAAAATCTCTCCTATTTTGCTATCTAATGATTACAACCACTCTTCACTAAAAATTGATTATCTCATCATAAAAAACTCGAATAATGTTCTCATTTGTTTCGTTTGAAACTAGACTCATTAGGGAATTCAAGCATATAAATCATATCCAACAATTATTTTTGTACGAGTTTTAATGATTTTCCAAAGTTGGAACAGGGAGTTTTCAAACCCATTCTAACCCTGTCTCACTATAATTTAAATATCTCATAATATATAAATCATTTGCTCACACATTTCGTTTATGTGAAAATAGACTTAATAAGCTTTAATTTCATAACTCATTCAGACTCTAATTCAATTTCCTCCATTTTTTTTTGATTTTTCAAAATCATGTAACTGCTGTTGTTTCAAACTATTTTATTAAAAATTTTACTCTTCCATGTTTTCATCATATTATTTTCATTTATGAACACATAACACCAATCATGCTCAATATTAGCCATTCCAATGGATAATCATCATTAATTTTTTTCCAACTATTCATGTTAGCACTTACACCATATCAACCTTACCACAAGCTCAATCACATTTCAAGCACATTGCTCATATGTATACACCTGCTCTTACACACCACATCACCACACAAGTCTCTTTTAGTAAGCTTTTCTCGTTGAACCCTTTAGAATAACACCCGATACTCGGTGGTTTTAGCACATAGCTCCACCAACACATAATTTGGCTCTCGTGTACACATAGTGAACTCTCGATATCACCCATGTGACCTAGCCATCAAATCTCGTAGCTCTCATGTGTACATGGTGTCCAACACTCAGAACCACACATGCGACCTAGCTACATATAACATAGCTCTAGATATACCCTCGGTACAATGCATGTGACCTAGCTATCTTTAATCTGTAGCTCTCGTGTACACATGGTATACACATAATATTACACATGTGACCTAGCTACCACATAGTATCTCGTAGCTCTCATGTACACATGGTATACACACAGTATTACACATGTGACATAGCTATCACATAGTATCTCCTAGCTCTTTTATACACATGGTGTCCTACCCTTGGAACCACATATGCGACCTAGCTACACATTATCTGTATCTTTCATTTTCTGAAAGTTCAACCAGGAACACCACTTTCCATAAATTTCCAATTCATAAGTGTCACCCACTAATGCTTCATAATATACATTAAAATATCATAACACAAATGAAAATAATGAATTATTTACATACAAACTTACCTCAGTCCAAGACATCGAATTATTGAACTTTAATCCAAAACCTTTTTCCTTCTCCTGTTCTAAGTTTGAATCTTGTTTTTCTCAATCTATAACAACACATTTAACCCATTTATTCAATATTCAATTCAAATTGACCCAATTTTACATTTCAACAAAATTTACATTTTTTCCCCTACACTTTATCAAAATTACACTTTTGCCCCTAGGCTCGTAAAATATTTTTTTATTCAATTTCCATGCAATTTAGGCCTAGCCGAACCAGTTTCATAACTATGGCAATCCACAATTCTCACTAAATCACATACTTATGACCAATCTATAACTTTTATAATTTAGCCACTTTTATACGATTTCATCAAAAATTACATAGTAAAACTCTTTTGTCTCATCATAAACATGCATAATCCACCATTAATCATCAAAAGACACAATTATTCACCATGGGTAACTTTTTGAATTCAAACCCTAGCTCAAAATAATGGTAGAAATAGCTAAACCGAGTTACCGGGATCTCAAAAATGCAAAGAACATTAAAAACAAGGCTTAGGTGTACTTACTATTGAGTTGGAAGCTTGAAAACGTAGCCATGGTGTCCATGGAGAGTTTCAGCCAAGGTTGAAGAAGCATGGACACAATTTTGGCTTATTTTTCCCATTTTATTCTTTAATTTACAAAATAACTAAAATGCCCTTACTTTAAAAATATTTTATCTCACCTATGCCTTGTCCATTTTTGCCCATCATGAAATATAATGGTCTAATTGTCATTTGAGGACCTCCATTTTAAAAACCCATTTCAAATAAGTACCTTTATGAATTGGAACACACCTTTTTCACCTTTTACAATTTAATCCTAAATGCCAAATTAGACACCCAATCAATAAAATTTCTTAATGAAAATTTCACACAATTATTCTATCACTCTATAAACTTTAAAACTTAATCGCAATAAATTTTTCAACCTCGGATTCATGGTTTTTGAAACCACTATTTCGTTTAGGCCTAATTCGGGCTGTTACACTTGCGTTGCCATGGTCCAACCATGGTCTTTTTCTGTTAATTCATCATGAGTCGTAGTACGATTGTACTTGACCTCGCATTTCTCTTGATTGACCTTTCGGTCCAAATTCATACTTGCATTTTATCATGGTTAGATAACCAGTATATGAAATAATATCGTATCTCATTTCAAGTTTAATAATTGCTCCCTATAAAGTAATCATATGAACTTATCTCGTTCGCTGTAACGATAAATTGTGTCGACTAAATCTGATACTTTATTCTCCCTCGTCCTCTGTCCAAATTTCATTTCCCCTAATCTAAGAAATAACCACTTTTACTTATTTAGTAATTAATTTATACAATTTAGTCCAAAAATTCACATTAGGGCAAATTTACACTTTTGCCCCTGATGTTTCACATTCTTGCAATTTAGTTTTTATCACATAAAAGTGCATATTCATGAAATTAAGCACAATCCATGCTTAACCAATTTTTATAATTATTACCAGCAATCCATAAAACATACTTTGGAAATTTTATAGTTTTACCCCTAAACTTTCACAAATTTATGATTTTGCCCCTTATGCTTAAAAACTGATTTTTATTGAATTTCTTTATTTCTTAATCCTAACCGAACCCTTTTTATTCTTAAAGCAACTAAAAATTTTCATTATTTCACAACATTACTATCTATTTTACAATTTCTACAAACTAGTCCATTTAATGACTTATCATGAAAATCCTTTTCACAAAAGTTGTTTACTAAGCAACCAAGATTCATTTTCTTCCATAAATTTCCAGAAAAAAACATAAATTCTCTCATGTTAAATCCCTAAACTTTCAACTATTTTGCAAAAATACTTCCCTCATTAGATAGCTCATGCTACAAGTGTCCCAAAAGTACAAAAATCATTAAGAAAAACCATTAAAATCACTTACTTGTGGGGGTTAGAAGCTGCTGAAAATTTTCAAGCTTCCATAGCCATTCTCTTGTGCAAAATTCGGTGGAGAAGAAATAGAAAATGAAAAAGATGAAAGCTCCTTTTATTTTATTTTATTTTATTTTAAAACAAAAAGCCACCAATTCCCACCTAATTTTGACTTTTCTTGCCCTCTTGTCCCCATGGCCGGCTAGCCTTATTTTAAGGGTCTATTTTCCCATTAAAACCTCTGCATAAGGTCCTCTATCAATTTGGCACCCTTAGCTCTTGAAACAATTCTTTTGCACTTTATGCGATTTAGTCCATTTTCGCGATTAAGCATGAAATCACTAAAATTACTTCACCAAAATTTTTATACACTCATATAATTATGATATAACATATAACATAATATAAAAAATTAATTTCTTGACCTCGAATTTGTGGCTGTTTTGACTAGGCCCAAAATCGGGCTGTTACACATACATATTCAATAATCGTAACACTCAAACACTTTAACAGTTTCTCAAATTAGTCCCTGGGCTAGCTAGACCTAGTTGCAACGATCTCAAAAACTTAGAAATCATTAAAAACCGAGTCAAAAATCACTTACATGCATTTTAGGACATAGTCGAACCTTTGAAGCACCAAAAATGGTGTTTTTGCTTCTTATTTTCGGTTGATGATGGTATTAGTAAGCTAATGACAATTTTTTTATTTTATTTATTGATCATTTATTTAACAAATTACTTATATATCCTTTAATATAAACCTTTAAAACACTTAATACATGCACATAAATGTCCACCACATTATGGATGGTTTAATTACCACATAAGGACATCCACTTTAAGGTTCTATAGCTATTAAACTCCTTTAGCTAATAGAACATAAGTTTTACACTTTACGTGATTTAGTCCTTTTTATCAAATTAAGCATTCAAACGATAAAATTTCTTTGCAAAATTTTCACACAATCATACTAGCATATTGTAAAAATTAAAATAATAATAAAATAATTATTTTGAATTCAAATTATTGGTTCCAAAACCACTGTTTCAATTTGACTAAAAATGAGCTGTTACAACTCTCCCCCTTAGGGATTTTCATCCCCGAAAATCTTACCAATGTATAGGTTAGGGTACTATTTTCTCATAGCTTCCTTTGGTTCCCACGTAGCTTCTTTGATACCATGTCGTTGCCATAGAACCTTTACAAAAGCTATGCTTTTATTTCTCAACTTTTTAATCTCTCTTGCTAGAATTCTAATAGGTTTTTCATTGTACGTCATATCAGGTTGAAATTCAATCTTTATTGGAGAAACTAGTAACATTGACACATGAAATACATTATAGATCTTTTCTAATTATGATGGTAAAGCTAGTCAATATGCCACTCGCCCTATTCTCTCGATAATCTCATATGGCCCAATAAAACACAGACTTAGCTTTCCTTTATGATCGAATCGGAGAATCTTCTTCCATAGTGATACTTTTAGAAATACTCTATCACTGATTTGATATTCAATGTCTTTACGTTTCAAATCCGCATATGATTTCTATCAGTCTGAAGCTGCTTTCAAACTTTCGCAAATTACTTTCACTTTATCTTCAGTCTCTCTAATTAAATCAATCCCATAAATCTTTTTCTCATTAAGCTCAGTCCAGTACAATGGAGTTCAGCATTTACGACCATATAAAGCTTCATATGGTGCAATCTTTATACTCTATTAAAACTATTGTTATACGTGAATTCAACCAATAGTAAATATTTCTCCCAGTTGCCATCAAACTCTAAAACACAGCAACGAAGCATATCTTCGAGAATCTGAATTATTCTCTCAAATTGACCGTTGGTTTGAGGGTGAAAAGCAGTAATAAAGTGTAACTGCATACCCAAAGCTTCTTACAATTTCTTCTAAAATCGTAACGTGAATCTCAGATCTCTATCTGAAATAATAGAAATTGGAACCTCGTGCAATCTAACAATCTAATAAATGTATAATTCAGTTAATCTGTAAAGTGAAAAGTCCGTATGCACTAGAATGAAATGGGCAGACTTTGTCAATCTATCAACAATAACCCATATAGCATCTTTTTTCTTCAGAGCTAGAGTAACCTCGATACAAAATCCATCGTAACTCTATCCCATTTCCACTCAAGTATCATCACAGGCTGTAACAGTCTTGAAGGCACTTGATGTTTGACTTTGACTTATTGACAAACCAAGCATCTCGACACAAATTCTAAAATGTCTCATTTCATACCTGACCACCAATACAATTGTTTCAAATCATTGTACATTTTTGTGCTCTCCAGATGAATAGATAAATAAACATTATGTGTTTCGTGTAGAATTTTTTGAATAAGATCAGAATCTCTCGGTATACAAATTCTACCTCGGAACATCAAACAATCATCGGTTCCAATCTGAAACTCGGAATCAGGAGTCGACTCACAATGAACTCTTTTAGCTTGCAATTCATTGTCACATTTCTGAGCTTCACAAATTTGCTGAAGAAATAATGGTTTCGCTTTTAACTCAGCTAAGATCATTTCATCATCAGATAATGTCAACTATGTATTCATCGCCCGTAAAGCAAATAAAGATTTTCTACTCAGAGCATCTGCGACTTCATTCCCTTTACCAGATGGTAATCAATCACTAACTCATATCTTTCAACAACTCAAGCCATCTTCATTGTCACAAATTCAAATCTTTCTGAGACATTAAATACTTCAGACTCTTGTGATCGGTAAATATGTGGCACTTTTCACCTATAACGGCTCGAAATTGGGTTTATTCAGAATACTAATTTTGAAATCACTTTCCAAGGATAAAGAAAATTATTTTAGTGTTAAATTATGTGTTATAGTAATTTTATAAGTATGCATAAAAATTTTAGTGAATTAATTCACGCGATTGAAGGCTTATTTGCGAAAAAGGACTAAATTGCATAAGAGCTAAAAAGGTGTCAAATAACTTTGTGGCTTAATGTTGAGGCCTTTAAAAGGTAAATAGGCCAAAATTTACTAACATGGCCAGCCAAGAAAAAGGATTGAGACAAGAGAAACAAGTTGGTCAAAATTATGTGAGGTTTGTGGCTTAATTTTGACTAAGAATTAATAAAATAAGCAAAAGACTCTATCTCTTCCATTTTTCTTCATCTTTGTTGAATTATACCAGCAAATAAGGGGTTTGAAGCTTTAAAATTTGAAGCAAACTTTAGTCCTCAAAGGTAAGTGATTTTTAGGTATTTTCTCAAAGATATTTGCATTTTTGGGGCCCTTGTAGCATGAGCTACAAAATGAGGGGACTATTTTGTAGTTTGGATGAAGATTGAAATTTGGTCATGAATGTATGAATGATATTTGCTGAGTTTTTAAGAAGGAAAATATATATAGGTTGTTTGATAAACAACTTTTATAAAAGGGTGTTCAAGTAAAACACCTAAATTGGACTAGATTGTAAAGATGATAAATTGTTGATAGTTGCATGAAATAATGAGAATTTTGGGCTGTCATAAGAGTGAAAAGTGTTTGGTTGGGCTTGGTTCTTAAGGAAATTTGATAAAAATTTATATCCGAGCCTAGGGGTAAAATGGTCATTCTACCAAAGTCTAGGGGCAAAATGGTCATTTTGTAAATTGTGAATTTTGGATTGCTTAGATTTATTTGGTGATTAAATTAGTGAATTTTTATTTTTATAGATCAAGATTTACCAAATCTGAACTTAGACCAGGGGAAAGCCAAGCAAATCGAGTAAACGAAAGGTTGTCTTCATTTTGTATACCGAGGTAAGTTGTAGGTAAATAATATGACATTACTAAATTTCATGTATGAAAACATGATTGGTCATAAGCTCATGCATTATGAATTGAGTTGTGTATGAGAATATTTATTTAAGCATGAATGGTTAAATAATGACTTGCAATTATGAATTATGAGAACATGTGTAATAGAGATCGGTTAAACTTTTGGGATAGAATTGGATATTCATGTCATGACATTGGGTATTGTGTGTCCTAGTGTAAGACATATCTAAGATATGCATCGGCCACATAATGAGAGCTAGTGTAAGACATGTCTGGGACATGTATCAGCCTCGAGATGTACAAGCTAGTGTAAGACCTATTTGGGACATGGCGTCAGCTTGTTGTGTGTCAGTGTAAGACATGTCTGGGACATGGCATTGACACTGATAAATGAGAGCTAATGTAAAACCTATCTGGGACACGACATCGGCCTCGATACATTAAAAGTCAGTGTAAGACCTGTCTAGGACATGGCATCGACTTGATATGTGAGCTAGTGTAAGACCATGTTTGGGACATGGCATCGGATCGAGACCCCACATCGAAGGCTTAAGGAATATCCTTTCATATCCTAAATAGTTTAAAGGGAAATCTTAGTAAATGTTAAGTTGAGAGATGTCATGATGAGTTTTACGAGTGGTGCAGGTACCTAAATGAATTGTATGAATGGTGAGCTCACTATTAAGTTGTATGATTAGAAAAGGTCGGAAACGTGTAAGTTCTATTATGGTTATTCTTTGTATCATACATGAGGCATGATGTGTTAAGTATATGATTTAGATTGATAATATTCTTGTTATTTATTTGCCTATAACTTACTAAGCTCTATGCTTACCCCTCTCATTTCTATTTCCTTACAGTGCCACCTAAGTAACTCGAGGATCCAAGGACGTTGGAGGCATCATGCACACTATCAATTGAAGCTCTCGGTATAGTTATATTTCTATGTTTTGAGTAATGGCATGTAGAGGATGTTGGTCATTTTGTGAAGATACTTTAGTAGCCAACTATGTTGGCCATTTATTTTAGAAAGTTCATTTTGTAAATGGCCATTGGAATTGGCCAACAATGTTCAAATTGTTCTTAATGAAATGAGAAAGAGTTCATGGAAAATTTGTGAATGGTTGTTTAGTGTAATTGTGCATGCACATGTTGTGGTTGTTGGATAAAGGCATAGCTATGGTTCTTTAGATGCATATCAATGTGAAGTCATGAAATGAAAGTGTTTGATTGCTTTGGTCTTGTTTCAGGGTGGCAAAGAGGCTTAGTAGATAGCCTATTTTTGTCCACACAGGTAGGCACACGGGCGTGTGCCTAGGCCGTGTGTGACACATGGTTCGCCCCACGGGCGTGTACCTAGACCCTGTGTCCTCTACACCTTGCATGGATAGAATTAAATGCCCAGTAGCAAACACACGGGCTGAGACACGGCCGTGTGTCTCAACTGTGTGGAGGACATGGCCAAGCACACGGGCATGTGCTACGGCCGTGTGATTCCTGACGTCAGAAACATAATACCCATGTTTTTGCACACGGGCTGCGACATGGGTGTGTCATGATCGTGTGACAGACACAAGCTAAACATACAGGCATGTGCCACGGTCATGTGTCTACTGGCATCAAAAATAGAATGTCAAGGTTTTTTTACACACGGGCCGTGATTTGTTAGTTGCAATTGTGAGCTCGATTAATGACTAAATCGCATGAAGAGTAAAAGTTGTGATTTGTTAGTAGATTGAGTTAAATGGCTAGAGAACTAAATTATAGGGATTTAATGGGCAATTAGGCCCATAAATGAGAGCATGGCCAGCCAAGGAGAGGAATATGAGACAAAATTTGAAGAAAAGTCAAAGTTGTTGGTATTATGTGGCATAGATTGAAATAGAAAAATAGCCTAGGTGAATAGCTATCACCTTTATCATTTCTTCTTCTCTATTTCACCAATTTTCTCCAGCCATTTTTGGGGTTTGAAAGCTCAAAGTTTGCAACCATCTTTCACCCTCACAAGTAAGTCATTTTGATAGCCTTTCTTAAATATTTTTGCATTTTTGAGACCCCCTTAACATAAGCTTTCTATTAAGGGGTGTATTGAGCATTTTGGGTTGAAGTCCAAAGTTTTTCCATGGGTGTGTGGATGTCATTTCTTCAATTTTTATAAAAAAAAAATGAATGTAGGATACTTGATAAACAACATTTGGAAATGGGTGTTCATAGAATACACCTAAAAATGGGCTTTTGTAGAGTGAATAAATTGTTTTGGTAAATGCTTAGATAATAGATTTTTGGAGTTTTTATATGAATAAAAGGGCTAAAATAGGCATGAAAGTTTAGGAAATTTGCTAGAAATCGATTTTCGAGCCTAGGGGTAAAATGGTCAATTTAACATAGTCTAGGGGCAAAATGGTCATTTTGCCAATTTGTGAAATTTTAGATTGCTTGTATTACATTAGTGACTAAATTGGTGAATTTTTATTGTCATAGATCAAGATTTGCCAAATCTGATCTTAGACCAGGGAAAAGCCAAGCAAGTCGAGTAAATCGAATCGACACCTTCATTTTGTATACCGAGGTAAGTTGTAGGGAATAATGCAACATTCCTAATTTTTATGCATGACTACATTGTTTTGACATATTTGATAACTTATGTCTATGAGATGCTGATATCCGCGTGATATGAAGTAATAAAATTTATAAAGAACTTGATCACACCAAAACTAACTAATATCACGACGTTAAGGCAAGCGCACCTATCGAACAGTAGTATAGTTTAGTGGCAAGACCGAGTTATCGTACCCAAGGGAACCAAAAGTACTATTACTTACTTTCTTTCTATTATCTAGCCTAAAAATAAGAGAGGGTTGTTTAAACTAATTCTAAATCTAAACGAAGAAAGCACAAAGAGTAAATTGGGAATACTTTTAGGGAAAAGCTGAGTGATATAGACAATACTTAAGGGAGAATCCACCTAGACTTCACTTGTTATTGTTTCATTGAACTATATGATTTATTTACTTGACTTGATCCGTAGAGATCCCTAATCTATACTAAACCCTCCGTCGAGGCGTAGAGCAACTAGGCCTAAGTTGTTAATTAAAGTTCCTTTATTAATTAACTCCCTAGGTTGCATTAATTCGATCTATGGTTCCCCGTATTAGGTTTGACCCTAATCTGGCAGATTTATGTCACCTTATGTCTAGGGTTGCATGCAACTCCGCTTAATTATGGTAGATCTACTCTTATCACAGGGACTTTTGCTCCTCAGCTCTAAGCACATCTAATTCTTGAAGTAATACCTAGGATTATTAAATCAAGAATGAAGAACACATAATTAAGAACAACTCAAGTATTTATCAAATTATTCAAGAATAAATAACAAGATCTGTCTTAGGTTTCATCCTCCTCAAGTATTTGAGGTGTTTAGTTCATAATAAAGAAAGAGAATATCTCAGAAGATATGAAATAAAAAAACATAAAAGAAACTAAAACCCCTGAAAGAATTTTAGGGAGATCTTCTATGATGCTTGCAGAATTCCGGCTTCGGGGATGAACCAATCAGCTTCTCCTTTGGAGTAATCCCTTACTTCTACCCTTTGTGTGGCAGAAAGACAAGAAGAAATCTAAATATTTCGTATCTAAGGTGTATAAAAGTGTGTCTTCTCTATTGCCTCATGGGGTCTTTATATAGAGCCTTTTGGGGGGCCTTTCTTAGCCTCTAAGCATCCCAATTCGAGCGAAATTCCTCTTCCTCACGACTAGAACACGCCGTGTGCCACGCCCGTGTGACTTCGACAAAGGCCATGTGAATCTATCGGTGGGGCCACAGCCGTGTGGCCTAGCCATGCTTGTCGAGGGCTGGACCGTGTGATCTTCATGTGGCACAGCCGTGTGGCATTTCTTGGCCTGTGTTGTTCGGACATTTTGGCCTATTTTTCACCATTTTTGGCCCGTTTTCCATTCTTTTCTCTTCCCTATGCTCTCCTGAGTATAAGATATGAAAAAGGAAGAATAAGAGCACCAATTCTCACAAAATTGCTAATAATCCATCGAAAATATAGGCTAAATATGAGGTAAAAATATGTATAATTTATCGTTTATCAAATACCCCCACACTTAAGCCTTTGCTTGTCCTCAAGCAAAATCTCAATCCCTAAAAAGAATTATTCTTCTCAACCTACAATCTTTATCAATAATATTTCAAACTAATCCACAGGTAATCATACAATGATCTATTCAATTAGAAGAACATTAAAGATTCAATTATTCTAAGTTGAGAATTTTATCATTGAAAACACAAGTCTCTTCCTTCCTTCTAAGTAGTTTTCTCTCCATCTTAGTTAACAGGAGTTGACATCCTCACTAAAGATTCACTCTATTCACTCGAAGTGTTTAGGGTTCAAAATTTAAGCACTCTCTAGTCAACCTGAAAAGTTATTACCATAAGCTTACAAGAAAATCAAATCTCCACCACTATAGTTTGATGTGATATATCGATCAAAAGGTCTTTTAATGGTTGTAACGGGGCTTGGTTAGGGGTGTTGTCACAGGCTGCAAAAGAGGGTTAGAATCGAGATTGAACTGAAAAATTATCTAGCTAGAAAAATCTCTATCACTGGAACATATTTCTAAAGCTTAATCATTTCTTCCTTGGTAGCCTTAAGATAGAAATATGCAAAAAACTTAATTGAACTATTACAAATTATAATTGAATTTAACTGTATATGCACATAGTTTTTTTTTTTTAAGAACAACTCAAGTAATACAATGAATTGAATAAAAATTTACAATCTGGAAAAGAGAATAAAGCTAGATAATAAATTCAACTCAAATCTCGACAAAAATAGGGATCAACAGTAATTGAATGGAAATTCAACAAAAACGGGTTAATGGTTAATAATTATAGGGTAAGTCAAAGAATGGTTTGTTAGGCTCAACGGGGTTTACTAGGTGTTAATTTATGGAGGTAGGCTTTTTGTGGAGTGAGTGGGTTAAATCCTAGGTGCCTTTATCATTTCTGTATATCAAATCAATGATGTGGTCTCGACATGTATAATCAAGCAAGTTCTAGAATAACCATTCAGTATTGACTCACTCAAAGCAATAATAAAAGTGAGCACGAAAGAATGTATGCTCAAATGGCTCAAAATCTCACCAGAATTATGGCTTTTGATGTCAATTGTAACAGCCAAAATTCGACCCTAGTCGGAATGTGGTTTCGGGACCACAAAATTTATTAAATATCAAATTTCATGTTTACTATGTGTCTTAATGCTTGTGTGAAAATTTGATACTTTGATTAAATCATTTGAATGTGAATTTTGCTAAAAAGGACTTATGTGAAAAGATAGGAAAATATGTGTGGCTAAATTCAAGGGAGAAATGATAGAATGTTGTAAAATAAGTGGATGTGCATGTCAAATTACCCACTTTAACTTTAGTGGCCGGCCATGCTAATGATTAAGTCAATGTTGTTGTATTTTATATTGATAAATAATTCTTAGTGGGGTGTTATTATATTATAGAAAATGTTAATAATAAAATAAAGGGGTAAAAAGAACAAGGAGGGCTATTATTCTTCATTTTGCCGAACTTGATTTAGAGAAAGGGAGAAGAGAAGGGCTTAGACAATCGGCCAAAATCCTTGTGTAAAACAAGGTATGTTCGTACGAATTCTTATGAATTAGTTGGGAATTTTAGTTTGTTGCTAAGTACTTAGCATAACCCATGTGTTAGATTTGTTTTTGTTTATTGTGATGGATGAAACATTCGGCCTTTTTAAGGAGAGTGATAAAGCATTGACAAACTTGGAGGTTGAGGCTATAAAATTGCTAAATGAATGCGTGAAAGGTAAATTGAGGCTAGTGTACATGTAATTTTGAGTTATAAGTTTAGAATGTGAAAATAGAGTTTTATGTGCTTCAATTGAGTGAGAGGGGTTTCGGTTAATGTTCTTTTCATGTGAAATGGGTGTTAAATGTCTAATTGTTATTTCGATAGCTATAATTTGAATTAGAGTTGAGAAATTGTGTTAAGAATGAATGGTTGACTTATATGACATTCGGTTAGGAAGTTTTATTTTTAGGTTCCCATTTTGGCATTCGGCTATTTTGAATCTAGTATGATTAGTAGGTTTGCTGACCTTGAACCTAAACTATGAATAGGATTATTAAGCTCTTTGGTGAATAGAGATAAACTAAATCCTTTGGTATAAGTAAATGATTTCCGAATATGTTATGTGATTTTAAGGTAACTATGTGGACTTGACCATTAAATTTTGAGTGCTTTGGCAATGTAGTGTGAGTGTGAAAATGGTAAGCTAACCAAATGAGTGTGAGATAAGCAAATGTAGATATTAGTGAACTTTGGGAAGTGTATTTTATTATTGGTTAAGGGAGATAGTTAGGTACTAAGATTGGATTCATGAACTCATGTAAAATGATTCTTAAGGAATCGGCTTTGAGTTGATGAGATAATTTTCTTTATGAATAATTTTATATGAAATTAATTAAACTCGACAAATTCATCATATCGCGGTAATTGGAGTGTTAATAAAGGAATGCCGTTTGCGTGGCCATGCCTAATGGCAAGGATTGCCGTATTCATGTGGTGAGCATTGAGAAGAGTTATCTTGTTTTTCATAATGGGTGAGAGAGGTTATTAAACTAGTTTAATTTTCTTTCTTTGTAAAACAAGCTCAAGAGCCAAACTCGGATAAGGGGAAAGCGAAAGTAATTGAATAGCCGGTGGAAATCGTTCGACACATTTTGAGGTAAGTTTTAAGTGATTAGAGGTTGAGTAAATTCAATCATAATAGGACATAATGAGTTGATTTAATAAGATATGATGTGGCCATGATATGTTCTAAACTCAAATGGTAAGTTCTTAAGTGTTTGGACTTGAAAATTTAAGAGCAAATTGTAATAATCTGCTTAGGACAGCAGCAGTAACGTGAGTTTAGAAGATCACCATAAATTGTTGGAGTTGAATTAGAGGCTGAATAAAATTTTTAATCAAAGCTTGATGAGTCTAGTTTCTTATAAAAGAAACCATGTGAGCAAAGGAATTTCCTATAAAGAGATATTTAAAATTGTGAGAGATAGTGTCAAAATGACTCCGAAATCCCCTGTTTTGTTTTTAGAAAATCATTATAAATTGTACAAAAATTGTTATAAGATAAAATTTATATGCTTAGACTCCTTAATGAGTCTACTTTCCAATGAAATAAACAAGAACATATTTTGAATTCTATACAATGAGAAATTTGATTCGTAGTGAAGAGTGGTCAGTTTAGTCAAACAGTGAAATAGGGGAAACTTTAAGAAAATTCTGGTATTGATTGGACAAACCAAAAATTCTGAAAATTATATGGATAGAATATATATGAGTCTATTTTCAGGGAAAATTAACGGTACTTCATTTGGATTTTCGTAGCTCCAGTTACAAATAATTTAATGATTGTTGCTCAGGAAAATAGCTTGTAGTGAATCTGTGTTTTTGTTGTAAACATTGAAGAAACTATTTGAGTTGCTTATAAGCTATTGCTGAAAGTGATGTATAAGATAAATATATAGGTGGTGAGGCCAAAATGACTAAAATTTAAATGTGTGCAAGTTATCAGAATGGCTATCTTATAAACGTAAGCTATGTATATGTAATATGTGTTTATAGTCTTATAAATTGAAGGTGAAGTGACATATATGTTGTTTAGCCAAATGGTTGTCATGAGAAGAATGTAAGTCATGTGAGTACTTGTTTATTTAGTCAGAAGTTTATTGAAAGGGATATATATATATATATATATATATATGTATTAAAGTCGAATGATAGTATGACATGAAGTTAAGGTGCATGCTATATGCTTATATTCGAATGAGGTTAAAGAATTACAAATGTGATAGTCTGTGTGAAATGTAGTAACATGTGATTAAATATACATGGAAATTGGAAAGTGTCAGGGTTAAGACTCGCTGACTACGTGATGTGGCCTAATGGCTCTTGTGAAATGAGACTAACTATTTTGAGATACGAATAAGTTCGAATGAAGTGATACCTCATTAATGTGTTTTCGTGATGGGAAAATTCGAAGACGGATTGCCAATGATCTGACAATATATATGACAAAGAGGCTCAGTTATATTTATAAAAAGGACAAGTAAAATTTCATCAAGCATTAAGTAATCCAGGTATGTAATATTTATTTTCCAAAATGTGAGAGTGATCTCAATACGATTCTTGAATTCAAAAATTTAAAAGTACTTGGAAATTGTTATATGATCATAGATACTTATTTGCATTCAGCTATCTTAGAAGGTATCTTGAAATTGATTTATTTTATTAGTAATAGAACCTCAAAAAAAATGATTGGGATTAAGTACATGTATAATCGACCATTGTGAGCTCTTATGTATGAAAGTATATATGTTTTAGGTGAATGATGATCATTTGAAACTTTATATGAAATGTGATATCTGAGTTAGTTTTGTTGAATCAATGATATGTCAGTGATATAGTTATAATGAGGCTATGCATATTCGGTAAGTCTGCAGTTCTTTCGAATATGATAGAGATGAACTTTGAGCATAAATTTAGTTGTTGTTTAAGTACTTATTACTTACCGAGCTCATGCGCTTACCGTTAATTTGTTTTACTCAGTTTCTTGAATATGTTCAATACGTTAAGTTGGCCAGGTATGTATCATGCACTTGTATGTGAATTTTATTTGAATTGGATCATGAATCTCTAAAGTGATGTGTATATGTATAAATGTTGTGTCTACAAGTGGGATAGTAATACATTTAGTCCATTTATGAGGCCATGGGAAAGTATGTGGTACAACGATGAGATATGAATGTTAGATTAAGTAAAAGTATCGCTAAATTGCCCCATGTCTATGCATATATCTGGCTAAGTGGTTAAGTACCTAGAAATAATTTCTAGTGTATTTGATTGATCGACTGATGATTAAGTTAAATTGTATATATATATATATTGCTTAAGACTTACTAAGCTTATGAAAGCTTACTCCGTTTGTTTCGTGTCTCTATTTTATAGATTATGGACTCTTACTACCAGCTCGGGGATCGTCAGTAGTTCGTCACACTATCTACTATTGCGGTAACCATATGAATCAGGCTTAGCTTATGACATGTATAGGATAAACTATAAGTAGAATGATATCATGACTGTTGTATTTAAGCCATGTGAATATGGCACCCTTGGAAGTTTACTTTTATAAGTTTTAAATTCGATCTTTGTTGGTGCCTAGCATCTATATAAATAAATGATCTTTTATTCAAGAAAATGTTCAAAATTTTTACTATTTTGACCTGTTTCCAAATTTTCGGTAGCGCTTCATCCCATTTCGGCGACGGTTTCGAGATAGGGGTATTACATCAATCCTGCGAATTTCAAATCTCAAGATAATACTTAAAATTAGGGAAGATAACTTATGCAAAAAATGGGGTTCTTAAAAATTTCAACTTATCATGCTTGATTCCTTAGTGTTTTAAAGTTTGAATAATCAAAGTACAAGCACCTATTTCTTAATTTTCAACATATCAATAAAAATTATAAATTATTCAGAATAAATTCCTAATAGGAGACTGAAGATAATGCTTTTGAGAACAATGCCTTCAGATTTCAAGGTTTTCATAAATAATCTAGCAAGTTACCCCCCACACTTAAGATGTACATTGCCCTCAATGTACAAAGAAAACATTAATGGCAATAGAAGCACAAGATCAAAAGTTAGGGAAAGGTATGAAACTCCCTAAAATTTGAATGGATTTGTGAGACAGATATTGGAAGAGCCGGCCGTTGTGGTAGGGTGTTCCCATTTCAGTAGAGATTTGAGCTGTAAAGCTCCTTTGAAACTGCAAATTAGCTTATTAGTCGTGGGAGGTTAAGATGAAGAGCGATTACTTTGTTAAGAGATAGCCGAGGAGAATAAAATAAACAAAATATAAAAAGATGAATATTTAAATAGAGAAAAAGCTAAAATAAAAGAAAATAAAAATAGACCTAAAAAGGAAGATAAAGTTAGAAGAAAATAAAGATCAGTGTTTAATAGTTAAAATAAAGTAAAAATAAAAGGTAAAAGATAAAGTAAAATAAAATAAAATAAAAATAAAAGATAAAAGAGGATCTAGTCCTTTGATGGATCTCGTGGCGGTGCGGCGATGCCGAGGTGCTGACATATGTGCGCTAAAGTGGCGTTGATGTAATCGAGGCACTGTTCAAATCAATCTAGACGCTCATGTATGTCAGCATGTGGGGCTACTACCTAGGTGGGTCGTCTGGGCCGTGGTGGCTCGGCGGGCTCATCCTCCTTAAGTAGTGGTGGTGGGACATCATTAGCAATGTCCTCTAGGTCTTCGCCTTCTTGGACAAGGCGGAAGTGGAAGTGTCTGCCACCTGGTCGTCGCTCTATCATCCTCATGTGTAACATGCTCTGGATGCCCTGCGAAGACATCTGGCCGAGGAAAGTATAGGAGGATGTTTGGGCCGTAGTGTTGAATAGGCCGAAGTAGTGGCCTAGTCTCGTGATGTAAGGGCCCATGGATATGACGCCTTTTTGGTGCCGCTCAGTCTGGTGCTGCATGGCAAGCGCGATGAAGTATGCGAGGTCGATAGCGTGGCCATTAGCCATGCACCAGAGGAAGTAGACATCGTGAGTATTGACAACGCCTATACTCTCTCGCCTACCTGTCAGAGTGTGAGCGAGAAGAGCATGAATGTACCTCAAGGAAGGAGCGAGGGTGGTCGCCTTACTGACGCTGGGGTTATAAACTTGCCAACCTGGAGCAATCTCGTTCCAGCAGTCGAGGGTCCGGATGTGGATACGAAGAGAGAGGGTGGAAAAGTCCTCCTCTGCCATGAACTGTTCGGTGTAGATCCCCAGTGCTACGCCAAACTCTGGCACGCTGCGTCGTCATACGAGCCCTCCCAATTGGAACTGGATCGTGCCTGGATCATCGAATCGGTTCATCATAGTCTAGAGGTGGAAGGTGGAGCAGAACTCGAGTGTGAGTTCTAGGTAAGTGGGCTCCACAATCTGGAAGAATTGCTCCCATGGCTCGGTCGCTAACAGGGCTCGAACATTGTCCACCAAGTTTACTTACGTGAGGGCCTCCCAGTCGATGCATCTGCCCAAAGAAATGGTGCGTGCTCGGAGTAACTGATAGCGTTCCTCCTGGGCCTCTTGCATGAATGTTATAAAAGGGTGGCGCGCCTCAGAGGTTGGCCGCAAAGATGAACTTCCTGGTCCTTTGCGTTTCTTGGAGGCTGGGACGGTAGCTTTTCTGGCGCGTGAAGATGACATGGTATCTAGAATAAAATAAAGTGTTAGTCTTAAAAAAAATTGAGATTAAACTAAAATAGATAATAAGAAATAAAGGATAAAATATGAATGTATGAATGGGTATTAACCTAAATAATAGAATCTAACCATGTTAGAACTTGTAACAAAGTGAAGAACTATGGGTATGTATATATACTAAATTATGAGAAAAATGGCATGCAAATATGTGTTTAAATGGTAAAGAAAATGAAATCTAAATGGCAAGCAAAAATGAAACTAAGTGGCATGTAATCCTAATATATTCTATACTATTCTAGATTATTCACCCTATTTTTCCTAATTCCATGCTTAAATTATCATAAAGAATAAAGCAAAATTAACAATATAAATAATGAAAATGAAATAAAAACAAATAAATGAAAGAATAGAGCCAAAATTGAGGGTGCACGATCATGGGTTGAGTTTACATGGGCGTGGGTTGGCTGAATTCGGGTATAGTGGTGTTTTGAAGGCTGTGGCGGCGCTAGTGGTGGTTTGGAGAGGAGTTTGGATGAGAGAATTTAGGTTTTGAGTCAAAGGGAAGGTGAATAGTGGCTCCTTATTTATAGTGTTTGGGTCACACGGGCATGTCACACGCCCGTGTGAGTCGTGTTTTGCCCATGTCTTTCGAAAATCAGTAGTTATGGTGCGCCTGGTTTCGATGAGCATGCCCGTGTACTTAATTCGCACAGCCATAGGATATCGGGTCTTCGTTACTCACACGGTCATGTGATGGTATACACGGCCGTGTGTGATCTAAAGGAACGCTGGTGCCTCCAAGGCGCAGCGGAAAATTAGAATAATAAAATTTTTTCGGCGATCCATACCATGGATCCATGTGTAAGGAACGAATCGGGGTGATAAAGGTTTCGAAATTACCGAAACTTCAATCTGAGTAGACAGCGACGCCAAGGCAACGAGAATCCTGAAGCACTATCAAACCAAGCCGCAACCTTTACCGATGTCGGCCTCTACGTAGTCCACCTAATTGACAACAAACAGTAATATCCCAGAAGACTATTTTCAGAGATTATATTGTTTTGACGGCTGCTAGACCCTTTAACATAGTTTCGGGACTGCCTATATATTAGCTCTTTAGGGTTTTTTACCCTTGCTATATATAACTCTGTATTAATTGGTATATATTCATAACGAATATTTATTGCCATATATAATCCGAATCATAATAGTCATCATTAAAATGAATATAATAACGTTTAACCGAAAATTATAATTACATTAATTATAATAAAGATTTCGGTAAACTATATTTATTTAAATTTATATATATATGAACCAAATTCATATATTAGAAAAATTATGTTCTGATTATGTGTACAACATCCTTGTACATATAGTATGT
Source organism: Gossypium stocksii (assembly GCA_020496765.1). NCBI lineage: Eukaryota > Viridiplantae > Streptophyta > Magnoliopsida > Malvales > Malvaceae > Gossypium > Gossypium stocksii. The sequence continues at coordinate 34,943,529 of CM035627.1, forward strand.
TCAATAGTTTGATTGCCCAATTAAATTAATTCTATAATTAATTTAATTCATGTGACAACTAGACACAATACCAACTATGTTTTACTCCGTTCATTTCAATCGTAGGGTGTGACCCTATAGGTCCTTGTAACGTTAGCAGTAATATTAGAACTATTCTAATGTTACAAACAATGAGTGGCATCTAGCAATGCATCATTGCTACCTAAGTTACAAGAAGTCATGATTCGACATAACCTTGTGATTAACTTTTCATGCATTAATCCTTAAGTCCTATATCTTTGGAATGGACACAAGTCATGGAATAGTCACACTTGCATAGTCCATCCCATGTTTCTTGATACCTTGAGTAGACTATGATATACAAATAAGTATGACATCTCATATCAACTTATTTCAGCATGGCCATGCATTTCTAGTCTCACTCAATCAAGTGGCCTGAGATATTACTCCTATTATGTAGGAGGGACTTATCCTATATTGATCAACCATATCCCTCTACATAGATTGTGGTATATCCAACATTAGTCTTAACAGAACAACCAATTACAGTGTTCGTTTGACTATATCAAAATATACAACTCACGATGTTGGAATGATGATGATCTCAAGTATGAGGATCATATACATATTAATCACTATGAGTGATATTGTGACAATTACATAATAATCCAAGAAACATACTCATAGCGGGTCAGTCCAATATGTTGCTCTCTAACACACATATTCATGCATTGATTCTGATACTCCATATCAATGACAACTCTTTATCATCAATCAACTACATGTTAGTCTTAATGCATTATTATTGTCCTAGCCAACAATAATACTTGACTAAGGATCTTTTAAGAATAATCATATTATTCTTAGGACATTATTATAAAACAGTTTATTTATGCACGCAGAAATGAAACTGAAATAATAATGGCAAAGCCTTATATTAATAAACATGATAAATCAAGTATGTTATCACAACTATCTCGTGATTGATCTTTGGGCATACTCTTACACGATCGTATTCGTGTTTTACACGGTCGTGTGATAGGTTCCACGACTATGTAGAATTTGACAGTGTCTTCCACGGTCTGGGAACACAGGCGTGTGGAATTGTGTGAGCCTGTGTTGATACTACAGGGTTGCCACGGCCATGTCGCATGGCCGTAGGGTGTTGATGGTAGCCCGTGTTGAAGTCGAAAGTTCGCCACGGCCATATCGCATGGCCATGGGGTTTTGTCGGTGGTCCGTGTTTTGGAAAAAATTTTTCTCTGTTTATACACGGCCTTGGTGCACAACTGTGTCTCTATTTACAGGGTGCACATGGCCTGGGACATACCCGTGGGCATGGCCGTGGGGTCCTAGATCTCTGCATTAAAAAGGGTTAGTGTAATGCATGAAAAATACTAAAAACAAAATAGATGAAGATTTACTAAGTTAGTGCTCGGGTTGCCTCCTGAGAAGCACTTATTTAGAGTCTAAGCTCGACTCTGCCTAGATGTGTCATGACGGAGTTTCGTAGAGCTGAAGCCCCTCCCTGTTTTCTATAAAATTCTCACCTCTATAATATTTAAGCCTATGGCTGTTTACCTTGAATGTACCATGGTTAGGGTGAGTTACCTCAATGGTACCGTATGGAAAGACATTTTAATGGACCTGACCACCTTGACTTAAGTTTTCTAGGGAATAGTCTCAGCCTCGAGTTGTAGAGTAAGACAAGATCACCTGATTTAAACTGCTTAGGTTGTTTTAGTTGTTTATCATGACATTGCTTTATGGCTTCCTTGTATAGTCATGAGCTTTCGTAGGCATTGCAACGCCATTCATCTAATTCATTTAACTGCATTAGTCTTTTCTCACCTGCAAGTTTGAAATCAAGGTTTAAAAATTTTATAGCCCAGAATGCCTTATGTTCAAGTTCAAATGGTAGATGACAACTTTTTCCATAAACGAGTTTATGTTCAAGACAAGATCACCTGATTTAAACTGCTTAGGTTGTTTCAGTTGTTTATCGTGACATTGCTTCATGGCTTCCTTGTATAGTCATGAGCTTTCGTAGGCATTGTAACGCCATTCGTCTAATTCATTTAACTGCATTAGTCTTTTCTCACCTGCAAGTTTGAAATCAAGGTTTAAAAATTTTATAGCCCAGAATGCCTTATGTTCAAGTTCAAATGGTAGATGACAACTTTTTCCATAGACGAGTTTATAGGGAGATGTACCTATGGGTGTTTTGAAAGCAGTTCTATAGGCCCATAATGCATCGTCTATTTTTCTTGACCAATCTTTTCTATTTGTTTCTATTGTTTTCTCTAGGATACGTTTTAATTCCCAATTTATTACTTCGACTTGACCACTGGTTTATGGGTGATAGGGGGTAGCTGTCCTATGGTGTACTCCATACCTTTTTAAAACTATTTCAAACTGGGCATTGCAAAAATGAGTACCCCTATCACTAATAATTATCCTAGGTGTTCCAAATCGAGAGAAAAGTTTCTTTAAAAATCGTACTACCATTCTAGCATCATTAATAGGCAAGGCTTGGGCTTCCACCCATTTCGACATGTAATCTACTGCTACTAATATGTACTTATTCCCAAATGAAGTAGGGAATGGACCCATGAAATCAATACCTCATACATCAAATATTTCACATGAAAGTATATAGTTCTGAGGCATTTCATTATGTCGAGAGATGTTACCTGTTCGTTGACATTTATCACAAGAGATCACATACCTGTTGGCATCTCTGAAAAGTGTAGGCCAATAAAAGCCTGATTCGAGTACCTTATGAGCAGTTCTAGCTCCACTGTGATGTCCTCCTGTAGGTCCTGAATGGCAGTGATTTAGAATCTGGTATGCTTTTGTTTCAATAACGTATCTCTGAATAACCTGATCTGCACAAATTCAAAAAAGAAAAGGATCCTCCCAAAAGTAGTTTTTCACATTAGCGAAGAATCGCTTCTTCTATTGATGTGTCAACCCTTTTGGGGTTATGTTAGCTGCTAAATAATTGACAAAATCGGCAAACCAAGGCACTGTTGTATCTGCTAAGGATAGGAGTTGTTCTTTAGGGAACAAGTCATTTATCTTATCGAGATACGTTGGCTGCATGTTTTCCAATCTTGAAAGGTGATCTGCTGCTAAATTTTCAGCTCCCTTCTTGTCCTTTATCTCTAAATCAAATTCCTGTAGCAATAGAATCCATCTTATTAGTCGAGGTTTTGCATTGGTTTTGGCTAAGAGATAGCGAAGAGCAGAATGGTCAGTATACACAATAACTTTTGACAAAATCAGATAAGATCTAAATTTATCAAATGCAAAAATAACAGCTAGCAACTCTTTTTCTGTGGTAGTATAATTTGCTTGGGTAGCTGTTAGAGTTCTGCTAGCATAGTAGATCGGTTGAAAGTACTTGTCTCTTCGCTGTCCCAAAACTGCACCTACTGCAAAATCACTTGCATCGCACATTAGCTCAAAAGGTAAGTTCCAATCGAGTGAAATCATGATTGGTGCATTGGTTAATTTTTCCTTAAGAGTATTGAAGGATTCTAAGCATTCTTGGTCAAAATCGAAAGGCACGTCTTTTTCTAGCAACTTTGTTAAAGGCTTAGCTATTTTAGAAAAGTCTTTAATGAATCGGCGATAAAAACCGGCATGTCCTAAAAAACTTCATATAGCCTTAATTGAGTTAGGGGGAGGTAATTTTTCAATAGTTTCAATCTTTGCTTTATCTACCTTTATCCCTTTACTAGAAATTTATGTCCTAAAACAATACCCTCTTGAACCATAAAGTGGCATTTTTCTCAGTTTAGCACTAAATTTGTCTCTTCACATCTTATGAAAACACGTTCTAGATTATTAAGACAAAGTTGGAAAGAATTACCAAAAACTGAGAAATCATCCATAAATACCTCCATGATGTCTTCTACGAATTCATTGAAGATAGCTAACATGCATCGCTGGAAAGTAGCAGGAGCGTTACATAAACCAAAAGGCATTCTGCGATAAGCAAACGTACCGTATGGACATGTGAATGTCATTTTTTCCTGATCTTTTGGAGCTATCGAGATCTGGAAGTAACCAGAGAGGCCATCTAGGAAAAAATAATACATATGACCTGACAATCTTTCCAACATCTGACCAATAAAAGGCAATAGAAGATGATCTTTCCGAGTGGCGTCATTCAGCTTCCTGTAATCAATGCAAACTCTCCATCTTGTGACTGTTCTTGTAGGTATTAACTCTTCCTTGTCATTAGACATCCCGGTCAATCCACCTTTCTTAGGAACAACCTGCACAGGGCTTACCCAAGAACTGTCAGAAATAGGATAAATAATACATGCATCTAGAAGTTTAATTACCTCGGCTTTTACAACTTCTTTCATGTTGGGATTCAATCATCTCTGTGCTTGTACTGATGGTTTGAATTCATCCTCTATTAAAATTTTGTGGGTACAGAAAGAAGGATTAATTCCCTTGATATCTGAAATTTTCCAAGCTATAGCACGTCTGTGTTCTCTTAACACATGGAGTAGTTCCTCTTTTTTCTGCAATGCTTAAATCGGATGCGATAATGACTAGTAAAGTTGATTCTTCCCCTAAAAAGGCATACTCTAAATGATCTGGCAGTTGTTTTAGTTCTAAGGTTTCTGTCTCAATTCATCACTCATCTTTATCTAGTGATGATTTTATTAGAATCCAACTCTTTCCTTACTTCATCAATTTCGGTGGTGGTGGTTTCATCTCCCCCCACCTTGAACAAGACACAGTTCCAACGTGTCTGTGAGAGAAAGTTCCTGGAAATTATCTTGAACAAAATATCAATAAGATCAACAAAATAACAAGAATCATCTTGTTCTTTAGAGAATCTCATGGCATCATAGATTTTAAAAACAACTTCTTCCTCACCAACTCTAAGTACTAATTTACCATCTCCTACATCAATAACAGCTCTAGTAGTGGCTAAAAATGGACGTCCCAACATTAAAGGTGCTTCAATATCCTCATCCATGTCGAGTATAACAAAGTCAACAGGGAATATAAATTTAACTACCTTTACTAGCACATCTTCAATGATTCCCCTAGGACATTTAACAGATCTATCGGCTAATTGAATACTCATCCTAGTAGGCTTGGGTTCCCCTAGACCTAGTTGTTTGAACATTTTGTAAGGCATGAGATTAATGCTAGCACCTAAATCAGCTAATGCTTTATTAATAAGTAAACTACCAATCAAACAAGGAATAGTAAAACTCCCTAGATCTTTCAGTTTTGCCGGTAGTTTATTTTGGAGAATAGTTGAGCATTCCTCGTTGAGTTCTACTGTGGCGAATTCTTCCAACTTCCTTTTATTTTTTAGAAGTTCTTTAAGGAACTTTGCATACTTTGGCATCTGTGAAATCGCTTCAACAAAAGGTAAGTTAATGTGTAATTGTTTAGAAAGTTCAAGGAACTTACCAAATTGAGCGTCTGTATGGTCTTTCTTCAATTTTGCCGGATATGGGATGCGCGGTTTATATTCCTTGAGTGGTGGTGGAGTGTTGCCCTTGGGTTCCTCTATCTTTTCTTCTGAAGGTTCTGGAATAGTCTTCTTTTCTGGCTCGGCTAGGACCTTTCCATCTCTTAAAGTTATCGCTTTGACATGTTCTCTGGGATTTGGCTCAGTGTTACTTGGTAATCCACCTTGTGGTCTTTCGGAAATCGACTTCGCAAGTTGACCGATTTGGTTTTCAAGCCCTTGAATTAATGCTTGTTGATTTTTCAGTGCCGTTTCAGTGTTTTGAAAATGGGTTTCTGATGCAGCCATAAATTTGGTAAACATCTCTTCAAGATTCAGCTTCTTCTCTTGTTACAGTGGTGGCTGCTGAAATCCTAGAGGAGGCTATTGTCTTTGATTTCCTTGTCCTCCCCATGAAAAATTTGGGTGATTTCTCCAACCTGCATTGTAAGTATTACTATAAGGGTTATTTTGAGATCTAGAATTGTTACCCACATAGTTGGCTTGTTCAGTTTCCATGCTATGTCCATAGGATGCGAAATCTGGATTGAACGTGTTTCCTTGAGTCGCGTCACATTACATCACTGGTTGTGCCTGCGTAGAACTAACAAAATTATCAAACTTTTTATTTAGAAGTTCTACTTGGTTAGTAAGCATAGTAACAGCATCAATATTATAGATTCCTGCAGCTTTAGTTGGTTTTGTCCTTATGACTTGCCACTGATAATTATTCAATGACATCTCTTCGATAAATTCATAAGCTGCTTCAGGTGTTTTATTATTGATCGTTCCTCCTGCGGCTGCATCGATCATTTGTCTGGTTGATAGATTTAAACCGTTGTGGAAGGTTTGAACTTGTAGCCACAAAGGTAGACCATGATGAGGACACCTTCTCAAAAGATCTTTGTATTCTCTCATGCATCGTAAAGTGTTTCTAAATCCATCTGCACAAAAGAAGAAATATCGTTTCGTAATTTGGCTGTTTTAGCTGGAGGAAAATATTTGAGTAAAAATTTTTCGGTCATTTGTTCCCACGTAGTGATTGAGCCTCGTGGTAAGGAATTTAACCACTGTTTGGCTTTATTTCTCAAAGAGAATGGAAATAGCCTCAAGCGAATGGCATCGTCAGAAACACCATTTATTTTAAAAGTATCACAAAATTCCAAGAAATTTGCTAAATACGAATTTGGATCTTCATCCTACAAACCATCAAACTGCACAAACTGCTGAATCATCTGAATAGTGTTAGGTTTTAATTCAAAATTATTAGCAGTAATAGCAGGTCAAATAATGCTAGTTTGGGTACCAATCAAACTAGGTTTAGCATAATCATACATAGTGCGAGGAGCTGCATCCTGGTTTACTGATTCTGCTGGTAGTGCTGGAGGTGGTGGAACGTTTTGATTTGCATCCATCTCTTCTGTAGGTTCTAGCTCTTGCTCAGGTTCTTGTTTTGGATAATGTAAACTACGTCTAATTTCTCTACAATTTCTGCGAACTGTCACTTCTACATCTTCGTCAAAAAGTAGTGGTCCTATTGAGTTGTTTCTAGTCATAAACTAAAAATACCTAAAAATAAAAAGCAAAGATAATTCAAAAAATTAAAAGAAAAAATATAAATAAATAAATAAATACTAAAAATAAAAATAAAAATAAAAGAGAAATAATTAAATGTATAGTAATGGCTAAAGTAATAGAAATCGAGTTTTCGTAGTATTTTAATTCCCCGGCAACGGCGCCAAAAACTTGATATCCGCGTGATATGAAGTAATAAAATTTATAAAGAACTTGATCACACCAAAACTAACTAATATCATGACGTTAAGGCAAGCGCACCTATCGAACAGTAGTATAGTTTAGTGGCAAGACCGAGTTATCGTACCCAATGGAACCAAAAGTATTATTACTTACTTCCTTTCTATTATCTAGCCTAAAAATAAGAGAGGGTTGTTTAAACTAATTCTAAACCTAAACTAAGAAAGCACAAAGAGTAAATTGGGAATACTTTTAGGGAAAAGCTGAGTGATATGGACAATACTTAAGGGAGAATCCACCTAGACTTCACTTGTTATTATTTCCTTGAACTATATGATTTATTTACTTGACTTGATCTGTAGAGATCCCTAATCTATGCTAAACCCTCCGTCGAGGCGTAGAGCAACTAGGCTTAAGTTGTTAATTAAAGTTCCTTCATTAATTAACTCCCTAGGTTGCATTAATTCGATCTATGGTTCCCCATATTAGGTTTGACCCTAATCCGGTAGATTTATGTAGCCCTATGTCTAGGGTTGCATGCAACTCCGCTTAATTATGGTGATCTACTCTTATCACAGGTACTTTTGCTCCTCAGCTCTAAGCACATCTAATTCTTGAAGTAATACCTAGGATTATTAAATCAATAATGAAGAACACATAATTAAGAACAACTCAAGTATTTATTAAATAATTCAAGAATAAATAACAAGATTTGTCTTAGGTTTCATCCCCCTCAAGTATTTGAGGGGTTTAGTTCATAATAAAGAAAGAGAACATCTCAGAAGATATGAAATAACAAAACATAAAAGAAACCAAAAACCCTTGAAGGAATTTTAGGGAGATCTTCTATGATGCTTGCAGAATTCCGGCTTCTGGGATGAGCCAATCAGCTTTTCCTTTGGAGTAATCCCTTGCTTCTACCCTTTGTGTGGCAGAAAGACGAGAAGAAACCTAAATATTCCGTATCTAAAGTGTATAAAAGTGTGTCTTCTCTATTGCCTCATGGGGTCTTTATATAGAGCCTTTTGGGGGGCCTTTCTTAGCCTCTAAGCATCCCAATTCGAGTGAAATTCCTCTTCCTCACGACTAGAACACGCCCGTGTGCCACGCCAGTGTGACTTCGACAAAGGCCATGTGAATCTATCGGTGGGGCCACGGCCGTGTGGCCTAGCTGTGCTTGTCGAGGGCTGGACCGTGTGATCTTTATGTGGCACAGCTGTGTGGCACGACCGTGTGGCATTTCTTGGCCCGTGTTGTTCGGACATTTTGGCCCATTTTTCATCGTTTTTGGCCCGTTTTCCATTCTTTTCTCTTCCCTATGCTCTCCTAAGTATAAGATATGAAAAAGGAAGATTAAGAGCACCAATTCTCACAAAATTGCTAATAATCTGTCCAAAATATAGGCTAAATATGAGGTAAAAACATGTATAATTTATCGTTTATCAGATGCTTATGAGAATGCCATTTAAGTATGAAATGTTGAATGATGATGTTTAGTTACCAAGTGATGAAAGCTTGTATGATAGAGTCCAGTTGAATAATTAGAATAGAATTGGATATTCATGCCATGATAGTTGGGTGATGAGTGTGAGCTAGTGTAAGACATGTCTGGGACATGCATCGGCCACATTACCAGAGTCAATGTAAGACATGTCTGGAACATGCATCGGCTTTGAGACGGGAGCTAGTGTAAGACATGTCTGGGACATGCATCAGGCTCGAGATATACAAGCTAGTGTAAGACTTGTCTAGGACATGGCATCGGCTTGTTGTGTGTTAGTGTAAGACCTGTTAGAGACATGGCATCGCCACCAATAGATGAGAGCTAGTGTAAGACCATGTCTGGGACATGGCATCGGCTCAATACCCTACGTTGAAAGCTTAATGAATATCTTTTCTCATTCTAAAAGTTTCAACGGAAAAATCCGGAGTAAATGATTAGTTGTGAAATATTGTGATGATCTCTGTAAGTGATGTAGGTACTTAGAGTAATGCATGAAATGTGAGTTCACTAGTATGTTATATGATTAGTAAAGAATGGAAACGAGTTAGTTATGTTGTAACTATTCTTAATACATGTATAATTTGAAATGAAATGAAAGTTATCATGCCTTGGTAAATTGTTGATATTTATTTACTTACGACTTACTACGCTTTACGCTTACCCTTCTTCTTTCCAATTTCTTTTAGAGCCGCCCAAGTAATTCGAGAATCTAAAGACGTCGGAGGCATCGTACACATTATCAACTGAAGCACTCGGTATAGTTATGCTTTTGTGTTTTAAGTAATGGCATGTATAGGTTGTTGGGTCATTTTGTGTAAAATATTTTAGTTAGCCAATTGTGTTGGCCATTTGTTTTATGAAATTCATTTTGTAAATGACCTTTGGAATTGGCCTAAAACCATTCAAGTTGCTTAATGAAATGAGATGAATTTAAATGGAATTTGTGGAAAGTTGCTTAGTAGTTTATGCATGCACTTTGGATATAAATTGGTTAATGTATGAATATATATATATTTAGGGACATTTAGATGAGTATTGGTGTCATGGTATGATGTATGAAGATAGGGTCTATGTTTGTATGTGTTTTAGGGTGGCTAAGAGTTTGGTAAATAGCCCTTTATCGCCCACCCAGGTAGACACACGGGCTACACACAGGCATGTAGTTCGACCGTGTGTCCCCTGCACCTTGCATGGATAGCATTAAATGCCATCAGGATTTCCCACGGGTATGAGACACAGCCATGTGTCTCAACCGTGTGGGGGACACGGTCAACACACGGGCGTGTGCTATAACCGTGTGAATGATGACGTCAGAAATAGAATGTCAAGGTTTTTGCACGCGGGCCACGACACGGGCATGTCAAGACTGCGTGAGGAACACGGGCTAGGCACACGGCCATGTGAAAACCCTTGTATGATGTTGTTAGAAATTAAATCCACATGGGTATTGGACACGGGCATGTCCCTTACATGCTTAGGTCGTGTCAGGCAAACGGGCCATCAGCATGGCCATGTTTAGAGGTCACACGGGCGTGTGCCCTGTTTTTGTTAGTTTTTGAAGAAATTTTCCTAAATGAACAAATAGTCTCGGGTTATTTCCGAAACATGATTTACGTTTTGTAGGCTCATAAGAAGGCTTCTAGGTCAATGGTTGAAAAAGTTTTTAATTGGGACACATTTTCATGAGTTTAAGTCAAAGGTTTTAACAAAATTTAGTACGATAATGCCTCGTACCCTACTCTGGTTTTGGTTACGGATAAGGGGTGTTACACCTATAATAAAACTATGCCCGTCGAACCACTTAGAATATCGTTACATACACGGGTGGCACCCTCGAAGTGTACAAATCAGTAATCTGTCAATTCCTGTACATATATGCTCTTTCGAGCTATAAACGGTCAGCTCCTCCTAAGTTGAGATAATAGTAAGCTCCAATGAGCTGAGAAACGGTAAGCTTTTACAAGCTGAAATATCGGTAAGCTCATATGAGCTGTCGTGAGTCCACAACACATACAGGAATCTCAACTAAACGGTAACCCTAGTGACATGTCACTCGTATCCTGCGAATTCCTAAGGTTCAAACGGGGCTCAGTATTATTTAGACTTCATCATTTAGGCATTCAAATATCATATAAATTATTTTCTCAATTCGTATAAATACATTTCAAAGAAGTACATATCAAAATACTCAATTCTAACTATACGAACTTACCTCGTATAACATGGATGAAAATCGAGCTATCAATCTACCACTTTGTTTTTCCCTCGATATAATTCTGATCTTTGCGTTTCTTGATCTATATATAATCAAATTTAGTTCATTCAATTATCATTCTATTCAATTTAATCCAAAACACCTATTTTGGCAAAATTACACTTTTACCCCCAATATTTCAACTTCTTTACAATTTAGTCCCTAAGCTCATAAAAGGAAATTAATTCAATTTTATCCCTACCCAAGCCTAGCCAAATATGAAACATACTTATAGCAGCCCAGATATTTTACATATTCACATTTTTACCACACAATTTATCACATTTCTTAATTTAATCCCTAATTTGCAATTTTACCAAAAATCACTTTATAAAACTTATTTAACTATCATCAAACATTTATAATCTATCATCAAACATCAAATTACATACATATTCAACAATGGTAACACACAAACACTTTAACAGTTTCTCAAATTAGTCCCTAGGCTAGCTAGACCTAGTTGCAACGCTCTCAAAAACATAGAAATCATTAAAAACCAAGTCAAAAATCACTTACATGCACCTTAGGACATTGCCAAACCTTTGAAGCACCAAAAATGGTGTTTTTGCTTCTTATTTTTAGTTGATGATGGTATTAGGAAGATGACGAAAATTTTTTTATTTTTTTTATTGATCATTTTTTTAGCAAATTACTTATATATCCTTTAATATAAACCTTTAAAACACTTAATACATGCACATAAATGTTCGCCCACATTATGGACGGTTTAATTACCATTTAAAGACCTCCAGTTTAAGGTTCTATAGCTATTAGACCCCTTTAGCTAATAGAACATAAGTTTTACACTTTATGCGATTTAGTCATTTTTATCAAATTAAGCATTCAAATGATAAAATTTCTTAGCAAAATTTTCACACAATCATACTAACATTCTGTAAACATTAAAATAATAATAAAATAATTATTTTGACTTCAGATTTGTGGTTCCAAAACCACTGTTCTGATTTGACTAAAAACAGATTGTTACATCAAATGTACCAAACCAAGATAACTTATACATACCAAAACATCAACTAATCATTCAACTCTTTACCATTACAAATCCACCTATACATGCATTTATAATCTTGGCCAAAACATTCAAAAACAATTGATATTGATGCTGGATAGTGTGATAGATCTTCGACAAGCTTCCAAATCGATTGAGCTTATGATAATCTATAAAACATAGGAAAGAAACTACATAAGCACATAATGCTTAGTAAGTTCGTATAACATAAGCACAATTTACCATTCATTTGCATAATGTAAATAGGATAATTAAAGCATCAACTAATACCATAAGCTTGACACAATGCCTATACAACATCAATAAATACACAAGTTAGTTTATTTATACATGGTTCAAATTAGTTCATCCATAACAAGTAACTTACATCATTGTTCATACCATTAAAGTCACCATTTCCTTTTCATAAGTACATGATATACTCCATTTAGACACTTACCATTTCCTTTCCTTTTCATACTCGTTGAACCATCTAGAGTATCATTGGATACTTAGGAAAGCTCACACATAGTGTGCTTTTACATATAACCCGAACCTTTCCTTTACATCGTTGCTCACACAAGCTATGATATGGGCCTATTCACACGAGCTGTGGGTCAGAATGTAAGCTACACGATGCTGCTCACACGAGCTGTGGAGTATTCACAAAAAATATAGGACCTCAGTCATTGGTAGGACATTCAAGACCAGCACCTGAAACATGAAATCCTTAATGACATGTCATTTGTATCCTACGAATTCCTAAGGTTCAGCGAGACTCAAAAATCGTCATAGCATTGCTTTGGATATACATTGTTCAATAGAATTATAAATACATAATAACATACAATTGAATAACTTGAATATAGTAATCCATACATACGAATTTACCTCAACGACTACAACTTAAAAACAAAGTCGAACTAATCCGAGGCTTTAGTGTTTCCCCGATCTAAATCCGTACATGGTCTATCTTGATCTAAATAGACAATGTCAACCAATTGAATACTTCTATTATTCAATTCATTCCATATTCATATCTACACAAAATTACCATTTTGCCCCTAACATTTTAACTTTTCACAATTTAGTCCTTAAGCTCATAAATTGAACCTCTTTTCAAACTAGTCGATTTCTTTAGGGACTTAAAACAATCCATACAAACCATCATTTCACAAACTTAACATGAACTTTTACATTTTTTACAAACAAGTCCCTAAATACAATTTTTATCAAAACTCACTTTACAAAACTTGTTTATTTATCAATAAGGACTCATAATCTATCATTAAACATCAAGAATAATACAAAAGCATTCATGGCATAACCCTCAATCTTTAACAGTTTTACAAATTGATCCTTGGGCTAGCTAGATTAAGCTAAAACAACTTCAAAAACATAGAAATCATTAAAAACATGACTTAGAATCATACCATGCAAGCAAAACAACTTAGCCGAATGCTCCAAACCCTAGAAATGGTGCTTTGTTCTTTAATTTGATGGTGAATTTTCAATTAAGAAGATGATACCATCTTTTTACCTTATTTTACTATACTTAATAATTAAATTACTTTATTAACCTTACTTATTAACATTAAAATCACTTAATTTATGTCCATAATTGTCCACTAGCTTTATGAATGGTATAGTTACCATCTAAGTCCATTCACTTTAAATTTTTATAGCCATTTGGCCCTTTTAACAAATAGAACTTCACTTTTGCACCTTTTACTATTTAATCCTTTTCACTTAATTAGTCATGCAAACATCAAAATTTCTTAACAAAATTTTACTACAACCTTACTAACATCCCACAGACATTAAAATATTAATAAAATAAAAATTTACTCATCAAATTTGTGGTCCCGAAACTACTATTCTAATTTCACTAAAAACGGGTTGTTACACATTAGGTTTGTCCCATATTGGTAACTCTTTATTTCTCCTAACATCATCATTAGTATCAATATTTCCAAACCTCAAACTATGAATAATCTCTGCCAAAGCCATTTTTTTCTTATGAATCAAAACTCTAGAATTAACAATCTTCTCAACCATTACTTGATCACATCGAGACTTCCAAATCAACCAACAGGTAAAAACAACTCTAAGCTTCAAGGCTCACCATCACATCCACTCTTATCTATCTGATCAAAAGTTTCTTGAAACCATTTTGAACAAGATCTAATACGTTCATTTTCCATTTTAAGGCCGATATAAGCTTCAAACCAAATCACCCTCACTCAATCACACCCAAAAAATACATGTTCCATTGTTTCTTCTTTTTTCTCACAAACACAATACATAACAAATCTTAAACACCCACTTTTCTAGATAATGATATTAGTAGGCAGTGCATCAACAAAAAATTTCCAAAGAAATATTTTTACCTTATTAGGAATCTTTATCTTCCATCTATAATTCCATATTGTTTTATCAATTTGAAAAGAAGTAGGCATATCAAAAATTATGTGCAATATTTGCCTTTTAAGTTCTATGTATCTTGACTTGACAGAATACTTCCCATCAAAATTAAAAGGCCAAATCCTCCTATCCTTCTCATCCACCTTAATTCTAAGAATCTTGTTTCTATTTCTCCTCTGAATGGTAGATTGATAGAAGAACCTTGTATTCCTATCACCCAAGGATAACCAAATCTTCTTAGCCCTTTGAGCCCAATAGATCCCTTCTTTCTTAGCCTATTTTCTCCATTCTATTTTCAGTATTCCAATCTATTTACATCATTTGCCAAACTCTCATCTCTCAATATCAACTCAATTTCCTTCTTCAACTCATCAATCTGACAACTAGTATTCATTTTATTCTTTTTTGCACCATTCCCAAAAAAGTCTTCTACAGTTTCTCAACTTAAAAACCACCCCCTTATTGTACCTCTCACCTGCACTATTCTCCCAACTCTTCTTAATAGTCTCTTTACACTCCTTTTGTAACAAGCAACTAACCTCAAATCTAAATCTCCTAGAAGATTTCCCATATTTTTAATCAGAATCAACAACAATAGGACCATGACCAAATCCACAAAGTGACAAATTGATCCCTTGTATGTTAGGATAAGATTCCAACCAATCAATATTCATAAGGGCTCTATCCAATTTTTCTTTTATAAGTTGATTTTCTCTTACACCAAACCATGTGAACAAATGACCCTTGAAATTAATTTCATTAAGGTACACTGATAAATCATATTCCTAAAAACTCCAGTTTCCTCTTTTCCTTAGCTCTACCTCTCAATTTCTCCCTTGAATGTACAAGATCATTGAAACCCCCCATGCACATCCAAGGCCCTATCACATTCTCACTTTTCCTCATAATGATCTCCCTTCCCTTCTTTCTTTCTTCAAAATTACGAGCCTTATAAATTCAGAAAATCCTACATCCTTCCCCACTACTAATATTAACCACCATACTATCAATCAATTTTTTTTCCTTCATCTAAAATATTCGCCTGCCAATTCACCCTCCACCAAAAAACTAAACCCCCGCTCAAACCAACAGGTTCCACATAACAAGCCCCCTCAAACTTCAACTTTCTTCTTAGCCTATCAACTTTCTCCTTATTCTTTGTTTCCGCAAAAAACAAGAAATTTGTCCTTATAGCTTAATAATTGGTACTTTGTGTCCGATATTAAGTCAGTAGCTTATTTCTCATAAATTTGGTGAACAAAGTCTTAATTTAGAAGTAAAGCCTTGTAAAGAAAAGTAAAACTATTTTAAAATAATGAGAGATTAATTGCATAACTAAAGTTTAATCAAGTCGGCATATACAATCGATATTATCTATAAGTTTTAGTTTAGGTATATGTACTTTATTTGATTTCCCCATCTTAATTCTTCTTGCATCAACCTTAAGCCTAACCTTTTTTGGCTTTGGAATTCAACTATAACATTGTAATTATTCTGTTGTTATTAAAATGATCTTTGAAGTAAAAAGATCACAAATGCCATAATCTGAAATTAAATTTATTGAAAAATAAATTAGCTGAATTAAAATCAAGCGGCTCACATGAAATTTCATCTTTATTCTTTTAGAATAACATCATAAGCAAATGTATGTGTGATTAAATGTTGTTTGGCATCTAAAAAGGATTTAACGTTGGACGAAATGTTTCGCGGATTTAAAGGTCTGTGTACATTGTAGTACTTTTTGTTGGTTCTGTATTGCTTCTGTGTTGAAGCATCCTTTCCTTAAAAAAATAAAAAACTATGTGGACCTCGCAAATCCATCAAACATTCCCTAGTTTAAGCATGTTATAATGAATTATTTAATTTTCCAATTTTATAAAAAAATATTTTAACCTTTCATTTAATTATTTTTATCTTTTTTAACCATTAAACTTATATTGTTTGTCAAGTCATCTTAAAATTGATGAACAAATTAACATTTGTTAACTTTGTTGACGTAACATATAGGTAGCAATTAATTAATTTTTCCAACATTTAAATATACTAAAAAATATTTTTATAATTTTAATATTTTTTAATTTTTTTAAATAATTTTTTTACTTTTTTATATTTAAAAAATAATTAATTATTAAGGTGTCATCCAGGTATATGCCATATTAGCAAAGTTAATAGATATTAATTTATCTATTCATTTTAGAGAAATTTGATAAATAACATAAATTTAAATATTAAAAGAGACAAAAAAATTTAATAAAAGTTACTTAATGAATTTTAGATTATTCCAATGTTCATGTAAGTAAACTTAATTAAAATTAAAAGCAAACGTGAATTTTAATTTAAATGGAGAACCCTATATAACTATCTGGCTTTAGGCCTTTAGCAGTGGGATTGGAAGCTGAGTCCACTAATATGCATGTAATACATAATAAAAGAAATAGATGAGAAAAAATTGCGCACTCTGCTTTTGTCTTCGGGTAGCATGCTTTTGGTTAGGGACAAAAGAGTCCAAGCCTACAATTTTACTAATGATTGTTGAAGAAAACGGAGGAAAAACAAGTATCTATCAAAATCTTTCTACAACAGAATAAATGAATATCCACCCTGAAACCTTGATATTGTTTAGAATTATTGGTTTAGTTTTTTTATGGTATTAATAATTTCATTTGATATATGATATGTAATCATTACTTTTGATATTTTATGAATTTGATGATATACCTTGACCTAAGAGTAAAATAACTTTTTTCTCCTCTAAATTTTATACGAAAGAAAAAACCATTCTAGATTTGTAATAACATTGAAGTGATGATGATGGGAGAAATGGATAAGCTATAGTGTTGATTAGTGTTGGTAATTAATAAACATGCCAAATCTGAGGGGAGGAAAAGAAAGAGGGCAAAAGGGTATATTTCCCTCATAAATTCATCATCACTTTTATGACATTATGCAAATCTAGAATTCAAACTTTAGGGTAAAAGTCACGTCTTAAGGTTTAGCATAAAATACCATGAGAATATTCACTTACCTCTTCATATTTAAATTTGATATTTATTTATTAAGGAAAAAAATTTTAAGAAATAAGAGATGGATGCCATTAAATTTAAAAATTAAATACAATTTCTGTATGGGTACCAGAGGCGGATCTAGGGGGCAGGCATGGGCCCCGGCCCCCCTAAAAGGTAAAATTTCTATTTAGGCCCTTAAGATTTTTGAAAATTTTAAATCAGTAAAGGTAAAATTGCACTTTGGCCCCCCTAAAATTATAAAAATTCAATTTAATCCTTTAAAAATTATAAAGATATAGACTATAAAAAATTAAAATTTCTTCTGGCCCCCTACAAAATTGTTCTGGCTTCGCCCCTGATGGGTACTATGCGTCCTACTCTCCTACATCCGTTAGTTGGTGGAGCAATTCCTAATTAATACAAAAGTACTACCCTACTCAATTCTTAAGGGACTTAAATCATCCGGTCCTAAAAGCAACAAAGAAACAACTTAATAGAAGCAAACCCTAAAAATTGACTACATATTAATTTTTAGAAAAAAAAACCACCAGTTTCTCCTTTGACAATCTACTCTTTCATCTACCACCATCGTTCCACCTTGGAATGATATGTACTTTTAACATCCTCGATGAAAGTTTTTGTAGAAAAAAGAAACCGTTGGAATCTTCCGTTTTTCATTTCTTTCGACCCATTTCAAACTCTGTTCGAAAATCTTTTTTCCCTTTCAGCTGCTAACTCTGCCCTTTCAGGGGCCTCCTTAACCCATACCTTTGTTTTTGGTCAGTTCTTCCCTTCCTCCACCGTCACGTGCACTGCTTGGTCTGTCATTGGTCCAACAAAAGAACAGGTAAGGTTTTCGAATCTCCGGCATCTTTATTTTATTTCTTGAATAATCACCACAATACTCGATTTATCCACTTCTAATGATCGAATTTTTTTTTTTACTGTCAAGGAATCTCCTTCCATTATCAAATTTCAAAAACCTAGCTCCTCAGCTACCAAAACTACCTGAAGTCATGCTTTCGCCTTTGCTGTGGTGGCATCTGCTATAAAGGTGTTGTGGTAGATACATGCAACCAATATATGACCTTCACAATTCCTGAACAATATTCACATAATTGATTTGAATGTATTGTTGCAAAATGATGCGTCAAAATTGTATTTTATCATATCTGCTCTCGGTGGAACCCACATACTATTGATTTGCCTAGTAGTTGTTGAAGTTTCTATATTAATGATATTACTTTCTGCTTGATATGATTTAATAAATGTTGTTACCCCGAATGTGTTTAACTTTTCTCTTAGATGATGGACCTTATTTCTTATCTGTCATATTGCTTAAAAGGATATTACTAGTCATTTTCTTTATTCTTCATTCATGTTGGTAAAAATCTCTGCTAACTAGATTTTCCATTGTTGTCCTTGGGAGCTAGGAGAAGTATCAATCTGTAACCCTTGTAGGATATCTTTTGAAATCATGCATTCCCATAAATCATGAGCTACTGATTCCTCAATTACTCGGCATAGTAGGCAGATATTCGTTACTGATAGATTTTTTGCTTGTAAATTATTAAATATAGGTATATAATTGTTTATTATTTTCCACCATGTAAATGTTTATTATTTTCCAGAATGTAATTTTAACCTTGCTTGCTAGATGAAAGTTCTAGAGTCTATTGTAGAGAGTCTGTAGGTCCATTGGGGGAAGGGTTATATCACTTTGCAGTGTTGTTGTTTCTTTTTTATTTTGCCATATGTACCCACTTTTAGCTGAGTACACACCTGTGTTATCACCTCTCAATACTCTGACATCTTTCATACTAATTCCAACAACTGGAATGGTCATGATTCTACGTACTTGGTCTTCGTCAAAAAAATTTCCTAGGACCTCCATTTTCCATGTAGACTGTTCATTGTTAATTAAATCAACAACTGTTGTATAGTTTATATCAATGGTCTAACCTGTGATTCTTCTTGCCCCAGGTCTTAGAATCCATGGCCCATTCCAAACGTTGATGGATTTGCCATTACCAACCCTTCAACCCAGACGCTCCTCTAGGAGTTCTCTTGCGCCCGATATGCTTTGCCATGTATAAGATGGTAGAACCTAAACTTGCTTTAGAAAATTCACTGTTTGGAAAGTATTTAGCTTTAATTACTTTAGAAAAAAAATCAATATGGTTGCATCATTAACTTCTATGCTTATTTTGTAAGCAACGCAATATTAAACTTGGCCAAATCTCTAAAACCTAGACCTCCCTTTGCTTTCGGTTTGCACATACTTTGCCAATTGCACTAGTGTATCCCTTTCCCCATTTTGGAGTTTCTCTACCAAAACTTAATAATAATATTTTCAAGCTCACAACATAAAGTACTGGGAAATAAAAAGCACTACATCGTTTAAACTGGAATTGCTTGTAGAATTGACTTAATAAAAACTTATTTACCTCCAAATGATAAATACCTGTTACTCCAGTTTTCAATTCGCTTTGAAAATGTGTCTTCAAAATTTGCAAACGCCTCCTTTTTCCATTTGCCAATCATAGTTTGATAACTAAGATATTTTTTCGGGTTATATGAAATTCTTACTCCAATGGATTCTCTAATATGTTCTTTAACTTCGCATTGCACGTTATTACTAAAATAAATCAAAGATTTATCAAAATTGATAAATTGGCTTGACACCAATTCGTACTCGTTAATTATTTCTTTTATTGCATTTGCTCCCTCCAAATTAGCCTCCCCGAATAAAATGTATTGTTGGCAAAAAATTGGTGGGTTAGGGCTAGACTACTTCTTCCTAATTGCGCCCCTTTGATATGTCCTTCATTTTTTGGCAATTTCAATAAAGAAGAGAATCTTTCTGAACAAAATAAGAATAAATATGGGCTAAGGGATCCCCTTATCTTAAACCTCTTGATGGCCTAAAATTTTCACCTCAGGTCCCATTAAATAAAATTGAGTATTCCACTATATGTACACAATCCATTACTAGAACTTAAAATGACCATCCAATAACGAATTAAACGAATTAAACAAAACAATTTACACCAAAACACTATCAACCAATTATGTTGAAAACTTTGACGAAAAACATCCACAACAAACCAATGCTTATCGACGAATCAAAAAAATCCCTCGCACTAGGTAGTTGGAGTAATGTTAAACATCTCTCGACCTTTTTCTACACGTATCGAAGTAACCACAACAACAAAAGAAATTAAACTCAATCTCAAGCAAAAAGGGAAATCTAATTTCACCACAAATCAGATGAATGAACTAACGTTTGAACCTTACCTCTAACAATTACAATCAACCTTATGACAATATAATTCGACAATGAGCAACACAAAAGGGCAAAGGTGATTACACGAATGCAGATGAAAAGAAAATGCAAAGAAAAAGAAAACAGAAAAAAGAAATGGGAAAGAAGGAAAGGAATGTAAAGGAAAAGAAAAAAGAAAGAGGAAAGAAAGAAGAAAACTAACAAGTGAATTTAACCAAAACTAACTAACTATCACACTGCACAAAATATATCCCCATCGCTTACGTAGAGATTCAAACATAAGACCAAAGGCAATACAAAATCTTAACCATTGAACCAACAGACTCAGTCTTGATACAAATTTGCATGGAATTTAACTTAAGTCAAGTAGTCCATAATAAGGGTTGAATCAAAAGAATAACAAAAATTTTTAAAAGCAGAACCTGAACCTCTAATCTTAAACATACATAAATAGAACGCTTAGCAACTAAAGTAAATTCACAACTATTGACAAAACTTAATAAACAGCAGCCTAAAATTTTAGGGCGTTACATCTACAGTAATATGACAATGTCTCGAGACACATAAACGAAATTTTTAGTTGGGCCTAAAGGGGCTCAAATCAAGTTTGAAATGAAATTAAGCTTTATTGTTAGTCTAAGTTCTAAAAAGTGTAATATGACCTTGATAAGTTCCGAATTGTAAGTATTTAATATTGTAAAAAATATTTAGTGCTAATGTATTATTCATCACTTGAGTTTTTTGGGTAACAGGTGTTATAATGATAAAGTTATTTTTTATTTAAAATTTATTTAGTATATAAAGTTTAAGGGGTTAATGGATTTTTCATCAAACCTTAGGGGATAAGAAGTGTGTGTTTTTCTTCTACTTTTTCTGCATGACCATGGGATCCTTAATGTCCATTTTACGATTCATGAGGATTATTCCTTTCAATGTTTATGGGTACCCTTCCCAACAATGTCGTCTCCAGGACTTGAACTTGAGTTCTTTCTTTAGAAATACAATGTGCCTCACAATGGTAATTGAGTTTTTTTTTTGAATGGCCAAGGTTAGAGGTGTTCATGGGCCGGGCCAGGCCAGATTTTCGGGCCGGGCTCAACTAAAAATTTAGGCCCATTCATTGGGCTCGTGTCGGGCCGCCCAAAAAATGGGCCTAAAATTTTGCCCAAGCCCGACCATATAAAAATGCTAAAAACCAGGCCCGGCCCAGCCCGCTCGTATTAATTTTTATATTATTTTATATAATTTTTAAATATATATAATACATCAAAAATACTAAAAAATCAAAATAAATATTTCCCAACAAATTGAAAATAAATTTTAAAAAAATATGTAGACTTAAATAACACTAAGATTGATGCAACTTAACAAACAAATACCTCTAAAATAATAACAAAATTAAGAAATGCCTTTAAAATAACAACAAAATTAACAATAAAACAAGTTTTATATAATATCCAAACAATAACAACAAAATTAACAATAAAACAAGTTTTATATAATATCCAAATAATAACAACAAAATAGTAGCAACATAATAGTAATATGGTAGCAAAATAAGGAGAAAACAGCCAGAAAATAACATTCAAAAACAAAAAAAAAATAGTAGATTTTTTTTGTCCTTTAGTGAATTCAAGCCGGGCGGGTCGGGCTCGGGACAAAAATACCTTACTAAGGCTCGACTCATTTTTTTAAACGGGCCTTATTTTTTGTCCAAGCCCATTTTTCAGACCTATATTTTTTCCCAAACCCTCCCACATTTCGGTCGAGCCTTCGGGCTGGTCTGGGCCGCCTGGCCCATGCACACCTCTAGCCAATGTGTTATTCATGTCCATTTAAAATCCATGAACATTATTCTTTTCTAATTCCTTGTTGCCAAGTCAATAATATCATCTTTAAGGTTTGAGCTTGAGTTTTCTTCCTGAAAGTACAATATACTTCCCCACTGCAAGTAACACTTATGAACACAATTTTTTTATCTAACAAATGTAAATACTTTTCGCAAAATTTTAACATCTTCGTTCTTAACTATTTTTCTAAATTAGTATTTATTAAAAGATAGTGTTATTATAGGTTAAAATATTTGGAATGTTCTTGTAAGAATTAAATCAAATTAATCCCTCTATTATTCAATGAATGAAGTTAATTTATCAAATAAATTTACATTGTAATAAATTCATTTTAATAATCCAAGACTAATTTAATCTAGTTTGATTTATTCGATGTTTTTATAATAGCCGTTATTAAATGTCAAATTGAAGGTATAGAGTATGGGATAATGTAAAAGTAAAGGAAACAGTAACAAGAATTGTGGCAGAGTATGGAGAGGGATTAGGAGGCAATCAATGTGATTGAGAATGGCTTGTTGTGTTAATGGTAGTGGGTGTGATGATGGTGATGCACGCCCGCAGCTTTACTCTCCCAATATCTCTCTCCAACCCTCTTCGCACGCCTGCCTGCTCCCACTAATACCTAGACCCAACCGTTCACGTACTCGTCATATTTCATATATAATTAATATATTATATATTCTTAAATATTATTAATAATTCATATTAACAAGATTTTAAGATATTTATTATATTTATATTTTATATTCATCTTTTAGTATATTTGAATTATTTTTATATCATGTTCAAGTACATCATATATTATAATATTTTAAAAATCTCTTTCTCCCCATGAAAATACTGGAATCTCTCTTTCATCTTTTGTCAGACAGAAATTCTATTCTTAAAGCACCAGCCAGCTAGTCCATGCTCCATTTTTCTCATCGATTACCTAAAAAGAAACCTATCTTTTTTTAGATACCCAACCTTCCTTTTTCTTTAATCCTTTCTTTTATTCCACTATATCCCCCTTTGTTCTACGAACCTATCTCTTCAAACATCCCCCAAGACCCTAGCTCCCAACAAAGTTTATTGACATGGACTTAAGTGGAGCAAACTTTTTGACCACTTATAATGTGACATAAGCTTCGTTTTCTTTTTCAACTTCATTTATTGAAAATAAAAATCCTGTTATTTATTGTTAAATAAATTAATTAAAAATTGACAAATCAAAATAAAACCAATAAAATATGTGTTTTAGCCATCCAATTATCTCTTAATTAAATTAAAACATATTATTTTAGAGACTGCTCTAGTTCACATTTGTAATAAATTAAAACATACTATTTAACCCCATACCGTTCTTTACATTTTTAATTAGTTAATTGTTTATTTTAAACCATAAATTTGTGTTTACAGTTGGTCTCTTGTTATTTGGTATTAGATGGGTTAAACTTATGAGTCTCATATCACACGAAGAATGCTTCAACTTTTTCATGGATGATGAAGATTTCTCTGCATCTTCTTCTAAACAGTACAATCCTTACTATCCGCACCCCCAGCCCCACCCTTCTGCCACCGGCACCACCACCACTACGCCCACCAGCATACACCATGCCTTTGAAACTTCTGAATTCTCCACTTTATCCCCTGCTCGTGACCTCACCTTAGATTTCTCCGGTAAGTGGGCTACCGATATCCTCCTGGAAACAGTAACCGCTATTGCAGATCGGAACAGTGGACGTTTCCAGCAACTCATGTGGATGCTCAACGAGCTTAGCTCACCTTACGGTGACACCGACCAGAAGCTTGGTTCTTACTTTCTCCAAGCATTGTTTAGCCGCATGACCGACTCTGGTGAGCGTTGCTATCGAACCTTAGCCTCGGTATCTGAGAAAACCTGTAGTTTCGAGACAACAAGGAAGATGGTATTGAAGTTTCAAGAGGTAAGTCCCTGGACTACCTTTGGTCACGTTGCTTGTAATGGTGCAATTATGGAAGCTTTCGAAGGTGAAAGCAAATTACATATAATTGATATAAGCAGCACTTATTGCACTCAATGGCCAACCTTGCTTGAATCACTAGCGACCCGCACCGATGAAACCCCACATTTGAAGCTGACCACAATCGTTGCTACCAAAAACGGTGGCGTTCCAGGGAGTAGTACTTCAGGAACAGCAGCAGGAAGCTTAGCTGCAGTCCAAGATATAATGAAAGAAATAGAAAACCGAATGGAAAAGTTCGCTAGGCTTATGGGAGTTCCCTTCAAATTCAACGTAATACACCATGGCGGTGATTTATGTGAGTTAGATTTATCAAAACTTGATATAAAAGAAGATGAGGCCTTAGCCATCAACTGCGTTGGCACGTTGCATTCCATCAGAGCCGTTGATAATCGTAGAGATATGATGATATCGAATTTCAAGAAACTGCAGCCAAGAATAATCACGGTTGTGGAAGAAGAAGCTGATCTTGATGTAGGGGTTGATGGGATGGAGTTCGTAAAGGGTTTCCAAGAATGTTTAAGATGGTTTAGGGTTTATTTTGAAGCCCTGGATGAGAGCTTCGCTAGAACAAGCAATGAAAGGTTGATGCTGGAACGTGCAGCTGGTCGAGCGATAGTTGAGTTGGTGGCTTGTGCACCATCCGAGTCCGTAGAGAGACGCGAGCCGGCCAATCGATGGTCAAGACGGTTCCATGGAAGTGGGTTTAACCCCCTGGTTTTGAGTGATGAAGTGTGCGATGATGTACGCGCCCTGTTGAGAAGGTACAAGGAAGGTTGGTCCATGACACAGTGTTCCGACGCCGGAATATTCTTGTCTTGGAAAGATCAGCCGGTGGTTTGGGCTAGTGCATGGCGGCCTTGACGACGGTGGTAGGTTTTTTTTTTTTTTTTGCATGGGAGGATATAAAATTGCCAACTGAATTAGCCAAAATCGATTTGTATAATTTTATTTTTATAAATTGAACTGAATATACATTTTGGAACGGTTCTTAGTTCAGTTAGCAAATAAAAGTTTTATTTAAATCATTATTTGTTTTTAAGAAAATTCAAATTATTATATTTGAAGCTCTAAATTTAAATAAAATCATCTAATAAAATATTAAATTATTAAGTTATAATTTCTAGAGTCTAACAAACATTAAACATTCTCTCTCTCAAAAAAAAAAAAAAAAAAAAACCATTAAACATAGTGTTACATTAGATGTGATCATCAATATTGTACATTTTAGAATTTACAAAAAAAATGGAAGTCAAAATATTTTATTGTATTATAAAATATAGTATTATTAAATGAAAGGTTATTGTTTTTAGTATTTCAATATATTTTCGATTAATTTGCATAGTATTTTAGCAAATTTGATTAATCGATTTTTTTTAATTAGTTAATAGAAAATCAAAATTCTTTCAAATCTTCTTTTAATTTAATCAAAATTAGTTTTGATGACAGATTGATTCAAATAAATTTATTTATACAACAAATTCAAGGGACATGGAATTTTTCCCAATTAGTTTCTTTTCAAACATGGATAAGAGTAACGTGAGGTTAAAATATTACGAAGAAAAATACAAATTGTCATAATGTATCATGTTATATTTAAAACATAATTGTTAGATACAAAATTATACAATCATGACGCAAAATAAAAAAATAAAAATTGTGCTTATTAAATATAATTTTGTTGAGCAATGATTTGATGTCCTTTTAGAGCCACTTCAAATTAGCCCATTGCAATTTTTAATCAAGAATTTGGGGTAGAAACAATTTTCTTAATTTATACATAAGGTTGGCATTGACCTAAATAAATAATTAGCAAGGCTAAGTAATATTTTAAATCATCGTTAATATATATGTCCAAAAATGAAATGGGGTTGGTATTTGGTGTAAAAGAGTGATATCAGCTTAGGGAAATTAATTATTTTAATAACCAAAGCAGGTTTGATTAAATTTTTTTATATATAA
Source organism: Gossypium stocksii (assembly GCA_020496765.1). Lineage (NCBI taxonomy): Eukaryota > Viridiplantae > Streptophyta > Magnoliopsida > Malvales > Malvaceae > Gossypium > Gossypium stocksii. Next base: position 34,970,054 of record CM035627.1, read on the forward strand.
GAAAAGGAAAGAATTGTAATTTAATTTCGAGGCTAAACGTCAATTCAACGTAAATCCTTTAATTATATTATTAATAAATTAGATATATCATATAAATTTATTAACTTTAAAAATTGAAAATGGTAAAATAAATTATCCTATACACATGCAGTTGAAAATAATTAGCCTAAATATTATTATTTCAATTATAAGTTCAAGGTAATTTTTTTTATCCTCAGTTTATTTATTTATTTCAGAAAGGGAAAGCTTTGGTTTTGCCCATAACATAATACATAAGTTTTGCTCCCTATTTGGCCCACAAACACAAAAAAAGAAAAACGAAAAAGGAGAAAGGAGAAAAAAAAAAAAAAAAAAGCAATAAATTTGGTATAATGGGAACTACCATCTAGGGGGTTACATCTGAATCTACTTCATTTTTCCCGATTCTTTTTTCTTCTTTTACAAGCAAAATCCGTAGATAAGTTGTAAAAGCAAAAAAAAAAAAAAAAAAAAAAAAAAAAAAAAAAAAAAAACCAACGAAACAAAAGAGATTTCTAGGGCCAGACAAAGGATATATTGGCTTTAGCTGCACACGTTGCCAATTTCTAAGCTTCCATCCCACCATTGATTTTCCTCAAATCAGATTAGTTCATCTTTTCCCCTTGTTATCATGTTCCTTGAATCCGCCTCAATATTTCTGCGGACAATAAGTTGAGAACCTTCTCTATTTTGTATGATTGATGTTGTTCCAAATGATAACCTCTCCGGTCCCTTTGGAATGCTAAGACTCTAACTTCATTCTACTTTCCAAATCGTAGGGCATATAAAATCTCTCATTTGCCCATTTCTTACGTGGTAATGATTTCTCTTTTGGGATCTTCTCTATCAAATGCTTCCATGATGTACACATACAAATCGCCTATTTTATGAATCTCCCTTGTTGGATTGCGGGAAACTGCAACAAATAGTAATGCAAACCAGAAAGTAATTGCAGCAAAATGAAGAACAAATGGGTTGTATTTTCTAAGCCTTTAATTCATGGAAATTCAAGAATAAATTGCGTTAGATATGTTTAAAGAAAGAGATGAAGAAAGAAAGAAATAGAATCAAGATTAGGAAAATTAGCAAACAAGTGCATAACGGAGAAATAGAATCAAGATTAGGAAAATTAACAAACAAGTGCATAACGGAATTCATAACTAATTCTAACTTATTTCTCCCCTTTAAGTAGCAGCTCCTAGCTCTCGTGCAAATACCCCTTTGCTGACTTCATTATAGCCGACATGGCATTCATCAAAAAATAATAAAATCTTCTAGAATTTATCCTAGCCTGTAAACTTCTTGGCCCTTGTTGATCATTGGGCCTAGCCACACCCATGGGTCCTTGTTGCTCATTGACTTCATCCACGAAAGGACGCGAGGATATGTTCCTTGTCTTCCCAAGTTGCTTCACTAATTGGAAAACCTTCGTTGTTCAACCGAGTAATTAGAATGATGTTGACCGCCTCCAAAGGTATGAACATTTAGAGTAAAAATAGTGTAAAAAAAAAAGGTATAAAATCAATGCAATATTGCAAGTGAATAGGTCAAATTGTAATTTAATTTAGTGCTACAACAAAACACAATGAAGTATTTCGAGAATTGTACTGTAGGGAGATTGAATTAAATCTAAATATATTATCTAAACTAGCAGATCTAAACAATAATCCCCAAAACTCATATTACGATAATTAAAATTAAGGATTAGGATTGTAAAATAAAAACTAACTACTAAAAACAAAGTTAAAAAACAGAAATTACTCAATTGACAGGCAGAAGATTAACTCGCTTCAATGATTTCAATTAACTTCGGAACTTGGGTTTTCATTAGGGAATTAGTTAGTACTTAAACAATATTACCTCTCGGCCTTTACTATTTAACTAATTGACCAATACACACTTATCTCTTGACTTCATTTTCCTAACAGGGATTATCCACGATTTACTTGGTAATCTTATCTCTTGACCTCATTTATCCTAGATTACTTCCAAGGATCGTCAATCCTAAGGCATGGATTTATACCAACTAATTTTATTGGAAAACCCTAATTCTTTCGTTAATCACTCCTACATTCTCTCGTTAATCTCCCTAAGGATCTAGCCACCCATGAACACAACTTTCATATTCTCTAAAATCAATTTAATCATGCACAAACTACATTCTTTCTTTAATCTCCCAAAGGATCTAGCCACTCATGAACACAACGTCCATATTCTCTTAAATCAATTTAATCATGCACAAACACACAAATAAATTAAAATGATAAAAGGATAGAAATTGCTTTGTTTGATAAACTTGATGTGCTCAAAATCGCGAAATCCTTTTACAGTGATTGAGATATCGTCGATTGCAAACAAGAAACGAAATAGAAATATTGAAATACTTAATAATGAAGACTTGGAAGAACAAGAAAATAAGTTGTCTTTTAAAATAAACTAAAACAAAATAAAAACCTAAAATTACTAAGGATGCTTTTTCAGTTGGCATGGCTAGTGTGCAAGTTGAAAGCCCGTTCTACAAGGCACGCTTTTAGTGAATATTTTTGCCACCTTAGCTGAAAACGCATCTTGTGTGACGCATTTTCCCCTCCTTTTTTCAACCCCTACCCTAACTTGTGAAAACTTTCTAGAACCTGAGAATCTTCGTCCTAATTTTTTAGGCATCTTAGGAATCTCATGATAATTTCAAATACGCATGCTACATATTATATATTTTTTAATCTAAACGCTTCTAACAAGACATGCTTTTTTTATATATAAAAAAACTACTAAAACTTGTCATGTCCAATTTTTTTGAACCATTTGAAGTTATGTTTGATATTCGAGGTAGTATTTGGTATAAAATGAGTGTCTGTTCTGTTTCAGACCTTCTATAACTAAAATTTGAGTAGACTGTCGGTATAAAGAGATTTGCATAAGGATAAGATTGTTTATGTTAAAGAGTTGAATTTCGAAAATTAACCCAATACACTAAATTAGATCAAGTAAGTTTCCTGGGTGTTCTTATTGGATAATTAGTACTCTATTTTTCTACATAATGATTTCATTTTAAACATGTGAAACAAGTTATTTCGTTGAAGATGAGTCGACGAGTTAAAGTCGTTATTCATTACGATTGTGAAATTTGTAATATCAAAATTAGGGTCATTTTTGCACCAGCCCAAACAATGGGATTGGCTTTCGACCAGACCATACAATTGTTAGAGCTTCGATCCAAAATTAGGTGAAAAGTGGGGAGTTCAAGTTGAAAAAAATTTTGAGCTTGAAACATATATATCTAACGTTAGTGGACCTTGTTTGATGTGAAATATTTAAGCTTAGAGGTAGCATGGTGATCGAGGTAATTCTCGAGACACATTGCTCTAGTGGATCATCTATGCTAGAGTTATAAGTCGAGTTTGTCGAAGTTTGTGAAGGTGGTCCAAGTTTGGCAATAGTTCCAATTAATGTTGGAATGGTACATGAAGATGAAAGTCTAACCATAAAGTTGTGTAGTGGGTTAATAGCATTGTTGTAAAGCTCCCATTATGAAATCCCAGAATTATCCATGGGAAGACATTCACTGGTTTTAGCCCTCGATTTCAACTTTGGTGCAAAGTCCATCCAGCAGTTGAGGTTTGTCGATAACTGCAACTTCGACACCTCGACATGACATTCTTTTAGTACTTTTGATTTCAACTTGCAAAGGTCGATGTTCTACGTTGAGAATACTTATATGGTTATGCCATCAAGTTACACCAGGGGGTAATTTGCAAGTGATTTTGGTTGTAACGAAAGGTACACAAGAAGGGATGATGTACTCCTTACAACCTGCACCAGGGAAGGGTCATCCAGCTTTGGACATGCAATTGGAGTTGATAACAAAGAGGGATCCGAATCTGATAACAATCCCATACTAGAGTCCCAGTTGGATGGTTCAAAAATTGCATTGTTTTATGAATCAAAGTTGATTCCTATTGAACCAGAAGATGGTGGTTCCAATTGTGAAGATTTGGGCAATGCTAGAGGAACCTATCCTAATTTTAAGGGATATGCACCTCCAACCCATATGCATAGTGTTAATCTCAATGCTAAAGGTGTGTCACATCCTAAAAATAGAGTTAGAAGAAATTGAGATTGTGTAATTATTTCAAGTGATTTAATCTAGTTCAATGGATAGGTGTTGCACTTGTGTATGTAAGGTTTTGGGTTCGAATCTTTCCTTTGAATTATTTTTTATTTTTATTGCAACCCTTATCTTTGAACGTTCGACTTATATATTATTTTCACTCAAATGATACAAGAATGAGCCTACTGGTTCAGTGACAAGGCATTGGCTTATCCTTTGGTCTTGTGTTCGAATTCTTGTGTATGTAAAATGGAAAAAATATTTTTATTTTAGACTTTGAGAAAAATCTAATGTGGATGTCGAAACCTGTAACACCCCTAGATCCGATCCCATCGCAGGAGGGTCAAAAGGCATCACCCGAGTATTTCCTTGAATAGCCGCATGACAATAAAAGAAGATCTTTTACTGGACCTATCGCTGTAATTGAAAAAAAATAATTTCACAAAAGCTCATCAACTGAACAACAACAAAACCTACTTATCGCACTCAAAAGCAATGTACGAAATGTACTCATCCCTAGTCACGTTCATCACTTATACTTCATATATTTTCATATTAAAAGTATGAGATACTTCAAACAAGTTACCCAACATGCATTCACATCCATTCATGTATAACAAAATCAATTTATTACCATGACTATCACAGTGAAAATCTTAAGAGGGCCATTTTCGCATGGCCTAAATAAGTTACAAAATACAAAAGATGTTTGTTTGGACCCACAGGTCAGCCTATACATGCCATTTCTAAATTTATTTACCCGCACCAAAAGATGAGTGATAGTGTAGATGACTTCACGTATGGAACTCCCGAGACCGTAGCTTCTGATCAAGATCTACAAAATCGAAGACAAGAACAACAGAGTAAGCAATTACTTGCCTAGTAAGTACTTAAGTAATTTAAATCAAAATAAATGAAGGGCATAACATATACGACTCATGATTAAACCTTCCTTGGCCGAATGTGCTCATACTCATACATTGATTCACTTACACGTTTACCACCAAAAGGTAACTCGAATGCGTTTCAGGAGTTATTCACTCAAAATCGTATAATTCAAATTTCTTCTTTCATAATCAATCGAGTATAAAATTTCACCCCTCGACATCAAATTCCTTATATATATGTAATAACGATATCAATTAATAATTTACAAATTCCTACTGGCTCAATTGAACAGATTCAAAGACTCGCTAAATCATTACAAGTATAGAATACATACCTGCCTTCCTTACCTAAAGTAGTGGATTTGTTTTGTCAGGGCATACTATTTATATATATTTGTTCGTACGAGAGCTTATACAATTTAACCATATCTAATTTCCACCACGAATGGACTTCAAGACTCAATCTGAATCTCATCGCTGGCTTTAAGCCCTTCGAGACTAATTTTGGTCTAAACTCTGGCTCGGAAGCCCTTCGAGACTAAGCTCGGCTTTTTACTTCGGCTCGGAAGCCCTTCGAGACTAAGCTCGGCTTTTACTTCGGCTCGGAAGCCCTTCGAGACTAAACTCGGCTTTTACTTCGGCTCGGAAGCCCTTCGAGACTAAGCTCGGTTTTTACTTCGGCTCGGAAGCCCTTCGAGACTAAGCTCGGCTTTTACTTCGGAATTATACTTACACATATCGGTATACATATCACATCATCTTTCAATAACATATTCAGGTATAGAGACACAAATTTCAGCCTACTTCCAAACATATTTCGCACAGCTTATATGATTGTAAGCAAGGAATACAAATTCATATCCAAATACATTAAAATTTCACTTTGGTATTCATTAGCTCACATTTACTCATACTCCCATTTCTAAAATTTTGCATTCGGACATTTCATATGGCATTTTAATTCGTGTATTAAGCATATTCAAATACTATAATTTCACTTTATCATATTTAAAGATTTACTATCCCAAAACTTACCTCGTATTTTTTTCCGAGAAACTTCGAATTGACTATTCCGTGACCTTGGCCTTTCCTTTGTCCGAAGCTGCCCCTCTAGGCTCTTGAACTTAAATAAACAATGCAATCATATTAATTTTATTCGTACCTCACTAATGATAATTACACTTTCATTAAAATCAAGACATACAATAAAATTTCCTAATCACACTTCATTCGACCTAGCATAATTGCATTACAATTAAACTATGGCTAGATAGGTACACACCCAAAGGTTAATGTCATTCGGCATTCAATCATACATAAATTTTAAAGATCCATCTTTAACCGGTCCTAAATTCACAATCACCAACCACACGCCGGATGCATCTCACGAAATCAACATATGTATGTATTCACACAAATGCCTTATTTAATTACAAGTATTCGTACCTATTTAAGGTACCACTTCCCTAAATAGATTTCCAAATTCGATAACATACTTCATAGTACAAGTAAACATATTTATTTTAAAACCGATTAATCAACTTCTCAACCACTCAAAATTTCATTCGGCCATTCTCAAAACTTACCACCAATTGCTAATTACAACTCAAATACATAACATGCATATATAATTAAAAAAAATACATTAAAGCCGAAAGCTATGGACTCACTATCTCAAAATTCATTCGGCTACTAAGGGTGCCCACACGAAACAAAATACTAGCATATATATCCATCTTCAATTAGCTCTACTTATTAAATAAACAACAATTATAGCATTAAAAACATCTAAATACCTATACGGTTGTTTAATCCCCAAGGCCGAATGCTTTCTTTGATTTAAGTACCATCTAAAGCAAGATTAGTAGAACCTAAACAATGCTTTCATGAATTCTTAAAATTTTGAAACTAGAAACACTTCTTAAGACTCCATATTGTCATACATGAAATTAGAACATCAAATTTAGCCAAAATCCCTTTTTTTTTTCTTTGACCGAATGGGATTTATACCCCCAAATCAAAATTTTATGCAAGGGCTAATCCATAAGCTTACCATTTCACTTGAATTCATAAGTTTCCAACAAATTAACAAGATTTCTTACCTTGGATTTTAGCCAAGAATGACCGAATGGAAGCTTCAAACTTTCCCCCTTTCTACCCTCTTCAATTCACGGCAAAAAGAACAACCTTTCCTTCAAATTTCTTTTCTTTCTTTTGTTAATTTTCCTTATGACATCATCATCCCACTAACTTAAATTATAACTCATAAAAATAATGCCACAACCAATGAAATCTAATGCATGGCCGGCCACTTTCTTCTAGGGGAATATTGACATGCAAATCCATTAGTTTTTAGCTTATCTCATTTTAGTCATTCCAAAATTGTCTAGCTAAGTTTTTAAGTTTTTCAACTAAACCTTTTTCAATCAAATCATACTGACTTTGCTAAATTTAATTCCACAATTTCCACACATGCAATTAACACATAATTTAAGCATTGAAAATTTATTATAACTATTTTAAAGGCTCGGTTTAGCGATCACGAAACCGCTTCCCGATCTAGGTCGAACTAGGGCTGTCACAAAACCATTTTTAAATTTTGAAAAAATGGGGTCGACTTTTTAAAACGAAAAATGGAGTCGCCACTAATCTCTTTTGCTTAGGTGTGATTGGATCACCTTATAAAACGTTTTATTTCAAAACATTGATTTTGGCCTACAAAATTCAAGAAAACGGATTCGGGAGTCGGTTACCAACGAGGAAGGATTAGCACCCTTGTAACGCCCAAAATTGGTACCGAATTGATTATGTGATAGGCCAATTTTGGCCCCAATTACAACTAAATTTAAAATAACCCAAACCATTTTCATTTTAAACCCAACAACCCATTTTCATTAAACCTGGAAGCCCAATACATCAAACCCATATGAAACCCAACTTTCAAAACCCAATAAGAGACCCATACCCAGTTAGCCCACAAACCTAACCTACCCAAATCAGAAAACAAAAAAACCTAACCCTAGCCCCCAAGGTCAGCGCCGCACCAACTCTCTGCGCAACCATCACGCTTCTGACACCACGCCACCGACGTTAGGCCACCGGTCACTCCAACTGCTCCTCAGTGTCCATACCCTGCAAGCATTAAAAGGAAAAGACAGAAAATATAGAAAAACAAGTTGTAAACGGCTATAAAAGCCAACTAGAAATCTGTATAGGGGGTTCGGTTTTTTGAAATCTCAAGAAAAAAATCAGCAATATACTGAAAATTTTCATTCAAAATACAAATGTTCAGGTTCTAAACAGCAAATAGTAGTTTAAACGATAGCACAACGAAGGGAATACCCCCGAACAATCAAACCTCGAAACCAAAGACCCTAATATCGAAGGTGAAAACTCTATTACGATTCTGTTTTTTTATTTTTTATAATATACATACCCAAATATTTCTAAGAAAATAATAAACAAATAAAAACAAAAAAGAATAAAAAAATAAAATTTCTTACCTTACACGGTGGCCGGCACCGGCGCCGGCGACGGTGACCGGTCCGGTGACCGGTCCAGTGACCGGACCCCCCCGGAGCCTCCTCTCTCCCTTTCCCCTCTCCTTTCTCTCCCCTTCTCTCTCTTTTTTTTTTCTTTTCCCTGCACCAAATGAAATTTTTTAACTAAAATAGGCCTTATATAGCCCTTCAAAACGACGCCGTTTTGGGGGCTGCATTTTAACCCCAAAACGACGTTGTTTTGGGGATCCGACCCGAAGTCCGACCCGACCCACTCAGGATCCGAGTGTTTTTGAGCGGAAGGGCTAATTGCGTCCCAAGCCCTTCCGCTTTTTTCTAGATTTTGCAATCCGATTCTTGTTGTTTTTGAAATTTGCCCCGCAAATTCGTTTCGAAGTTCAAGGAGGTCCTGGGCAGTGCGCAGCGTTTTGAAAACACGGAAAATTTATCCTTCTGGCCCCTCTCTTGCTCGCGCGCGTTCAAATTGATCCTTTGTTGTTTTAAATCTGGCCACGAATTTTTATTTCGTTTCCAATTTGATCCTTTTCCTACTGTTTTGATATTTTCTTAATTAATTGTTCTATTGTTGTTATTTTTATCACTATTCTGATTATTATTAATATTATTAACCTTAAATATTTTTATTTACTGATTATATATGTATACTAATGTATATTATGCTATATTTAGTATTATTATTTTAAATATTATGGTTTTGCTATATACTACTATTATTATAATTATTATTATTTATCATATTCGGTATCGATATTATTAATGTTAGTTTTAGTTGTAATTAATATTTTTAACTTACTCATATATACGTATATATTTATCATCCTCATTAGTTATTTTAATATTAAACATTTCTAATATGCGTGTATATATATATATTTTATCTATAAATTGTACACGTATTCTTTTAATACGCCTTGCATATATATATTTAATTCTATACCTCATATAAATATCTTGTAATATTATATTATGTTTTTTCACACCTATTGTTAATGTTATTAACTTTATATTATCTTAGATATACGCACATACATTTTAACATTATTTATCACCTTGTATTATATTACTACGTATAGTTATAATATTATATACCATATTACACGTGTATTTGTAATATTATTATACACGCATAGTTTTGCATATCACATACACTTTCGATATTATATTATTTATCTCATATATACCTACCACTTTAGGCATATAATACTAAAATATTACCATCACTAATATACTATATTGTAGTCACTATATTTTACATTTTATTATTTGCATGTTATGTATATACATTTATGTATATAGTTACATGTTTATTATTAATAATCGTTTTTACATTACTATTATTCTAAAACACATGCCTTATATTTTGACACTATCACAAATACATACGACTTCAATATATTTCACAAATCCTCCATATGTCGCATTTTAAGCTCAATCACGTTATTATCCAAATGTTTCAAAAACGAGGTAATATTTTTGTATTTAGAGATTCGGGAAATAGTGCCCTAACGTGCTAGGTTGCGATTTCTCGTTCGTCTGGATACCTAAAATACCCTCCTAAAGTTTGCAACTCGCGAGATAACTTTAGTTTCGAGGAATTTAAGAACTTCGTGTCCAATCGTGCTGGATGTGATGCTCGTATTCTTCCGAAGCAAAGGAATCTCGATTTTTCAAACCAAGTCATCCCAATTTTATTCAAAATGTTTAAAAAACGAGGCAATGTTTTTGTATTTAGAGATTCGGGAAATAGTGCCCTAACGTGCTGGGTTGCGATTTCTCATTCGCCTAGATATTTAAAACACCCTTCTAAACAAAATTTTGCAACTCACGAGATATCTCTAGTTTCAAAGAATTCACGAATCTCGTGTCCAATCGTGCTGAATGTGATGTTCGTATTCTACTGAAGTAAAGGAATCTCGATTTTTTTTCAAACTCAAATTATCCCTGTTTCAAAAAAAGAATCCTATTTTTAAATCTTTCTAAATTTCGACTTAAGACAGAAGATTGCTCAATTTGGTACCAATTTTGGGCGTCGCGGGGGTGCTAATCCTTCCCCGCGTGTAACCGACTCCCGAACCTATTTTCTCTAAATTTTCGTAGACCAAAACATCTGTACGGTGACCCAATCACACCTAAAAAGATTGGTGACGACTCCTTGTTTTCATTTTTTAAGTCGACGCCCGTTTTCTTTTCAAAAAAATGGTTTCGACAGCTTGGCGACTCCACTGGGGACGTTAAGTGAGTCAAGCCGAAAATTGATCATTTTCTGTCTTAATGTTGGAAATTTCAATTTTTTTTATACGATCTTTTACATTTGTTCGTTGTGTATGTTTGTTATTTTTCCCTCGCACACATTGCATCTTCATGACCGTTGTCGTCACACCCTTAAGTGGGAGTGAGAAGCTACGCTTTCGTGAGGTTTTCACCTCCGCATGGGCTAGTGGATTGCTTCCGGGATACATCTGTACCTATTTGCTTCGTGAGATTTTCATCTCCGCATGGCAGTAGGGAAACGTATCCCCCTGAACTGAACTTGGTCCATATGAGCCTATAGTGGGTGAGGATCGAGGAATCTGCTGGTTCAGGTACCGTTTTCTCTAGAACCAAAACGCATATAGTGAGCTCTAAGTGCTTGCCCTAGGAAGTACGGAGGTGACCTTTTAGTGACTACCTATGTAGTTGCTTATTTATTTCCTTTAAATTATATCTGTTATATGTGATACTAACCTACTTTATTTTGGCATCATTGCATGTCATCCAGCATTTAAAGGTATCGATCCACGATTCAATTTCTAAGTTAGAAAGTTTTGTAATGGGGAATGAATATCTTGACAAAGTGGAAGACAACGCTAACATCCGCTCATGGTCAGAGAAAGCCCAATTAGAAAAGAGAGATAGTGTCACCGAGGGGTATACGTCGGAGTTGTGGGACTTTACTCGTATCAGTTCAGTACAGAACGAGCTTCAAGAATTGAAGGACATTTAGACCCAATGGGATGATGAGGCTAAACAGTTGCTCTATCAAAATTACGGAGATCTTCCCTATTTGATAGACATTAAGGTGGATAAGCATCTGTTTCGGGCTATGGTATAGTTTTGGAACCCCGCTTATAGCTGCTTTACACTCAGTGAGGTAGACTTAGTACCCACTAATATACCGTCCTACTCCACTGTCCAAGAATCCAAGATAACAAAGCTTATGTTAGGGCTGTAAATCTCCCAACTTTCGTGAAAAAATTAATGACTATTATGGGAATGAGTGAGCAATGGGCCATGGCTCGAATCCAACAAAAAGGTGATAGCAAATGTATTCCGTGGGCGAGTCTAAGGGATTTGATATTGACGCACCCTGACACAAAGAGGAAGGTGGATCTCTTGGCCTTAAGTATCTACGGGTTGGTGATTTTCCCGAAGGCTATAGGGCACATAGACGAGGCGGTCACAGATTTATTCGATCGGCTCGACAAACAAGTCACACCCGTGCCTGCAATCCTAGCAGAAACATTTCGGTCCTTGAGTGCGTGTCGGAGAGCGGGTGAAGGCACATCATCAGTTGCGCACAGTTGTTGTTGGTTTGGTTCAACAGTCACTTCTGGAGGGTCGATAGGGGTCCTTGCCGAGTGTTCTTACAGGACTATTTTCCCTTAAAAAAAGCAGCAACTACAACAAGAAGGGACGACATCACGGAAGAAAGATGGATAGAGATACTTCGGAATCTCCGAGAAGAAGATGTTGTATGGAAAGCTCCTTGGATGGCCCCTAAAGAAATCCTTTATCATTGCGGGACTTTTGATTGGGTACCTCTTCCTGGAATTTGGGGAGTGGTCGGTTATGCACCATTACTCGTTTTGAGGCAATACAAAGCGGAACTGTTTATACCGGCAACACGTGGCTTGGCCCAAAGTGATTTCTCATACAAAGGCGATCATTATAAAAAGAAGATACGAGAGATTTTCGACGCCTGGAAAAAGAGTTGCTCCATGAAGGCTTTGACCGATGGCCCGACGACGACCCCTGAGTACAAGGACTGGTTTAGCAAGAGGACCAATGACAACATTCCAAGGCCAAGTTGGGAGACTACTCGATCAATGGAGGAAAGCTTACGGGTGGTTCCTTCAGAATTAGAACTCGTAAAGTTAGAATTTGAGAGGAAGAGTCTGGAGCTTACCAAGAGGATAGAGAGGTTAGAAGAAGAAAAGATGTACCTGAGCCTAGACGTTGATGTACAGAAAACTGAGGTCGAAAAGGTGAAGAAAGAAAAGAGGAAAATAGAGGAAGACCGTGACGACTTGAAAGAACGATATAAGAGAATACAATTGTCAAGGAAAAGAGCTGGGTTGGGAAAGACTTCCGAACAGTGGCAACTAGAGGTCCGAGAAGAAAAAGCCAAAGCTGACCGTTGGGAGAAGAAGTTCCAAGAAATGCGAACACAGAACCAAGCTCTGGAAAAGAACTTAGTAGAAAACCAGAAAGAGAACCAAGCACTAAAAGCTAAGGTAACTGAACTCGGACGGGCCCTTCATCTCCACCGAAGTCGTAACTCCGCAGCCGAGTTGAAGGCAAGTCAAGACAAAATTGAGGAAATGAAACATCAGATCGAGGGACTAGAAGCAACATTACAGGACTGCGGACTTCGGGTTGAGCAGCTTGAGGCGCGAGAAGAACACTGGAAGGGAGAGCTTCACCATTTCCAAAATCAAGTCAGGGATAGGGATTACCTTATGGGGGAGGCCATCGTCCAGATTCGACAAGTCGCCGATCATCTGCAGGACTTAGCAGTACAAGCCGACGTGTTAAGTATCAAATATGAGCTAGAATCAGACCGAGGTCGAGAGTTAGCCGCGTTGCTTAGGATAATTAAGACTCTAGGCCTGAAGGCAAAGGCATATCTGTAATCAGCTTGTTGTAAAAACTTTTGTTATTTAAAAGGGTTGAAATTCTGGACCTAACGATGAAAGTGTCTGTAATCTGTTTTGTGTAAGGATTTTTGTTCCTTAAACAATGTTTTCTAAATTGAAACTGAATCGGGATCGATATCTTTTGCATTCATGCATTCGCATTGCATCACATCCCATGCATTTAAACCGAAAAGACCCTGATTAGTGGAAGCTATTACAGAGAGAAGAAAAGAATCTGGAAACTTCACATCCCTACGGTACGCGTGCTAAAACTAAGAATATGGATCAAAGATTCGAATAGCTCCAAAAGGAAATGCAGGAGCAATTACAAGAACAACTGGCAAAAATACAACAGGACATGCGTGAACAGATGATGGAAGCGCAGAGAAGTATGGTGGCTAAAATGGCTCAGCTGCTAAAAGGGGCAATGGATAAGGGGAAGGCCCCTATGGCTGCCACCGCGGAAGACAATGACGATTATCCTCCAGGTTTCACACCACCCCGTACTCAAACACAGACGGAGGCTCCCCTGCGAAGGCCGTCTGTTACCATTAGGCCTCAACAGGGGCAAATTGATATTGGGATGCCTGTGAACTTACAAGACGATTCGGGGTCTAACCCGTTGGATAATCCCATCAACTCATTCACCCCTGATTTGGACTTGGCTAAGAAGGAGAGGGAAAGGATTGAATCCTCAAGACAATTAGAGGAACGCTGCAGGTGGCTGGAAGAAAAGTTTAGAGCTTTAGAAGGTGCTGATGGGCGACAAGGGATGGACGCCAAAGAATTTAGTTTGGTCCCAGACTTAGTCCTCCCCCATAAATTTAAAATGCCAGAGTTTGAAAAATACAATGGGACTAGCTATCCCGAAGCCCACCTCACTATGTTCTGTAGGCGAATGACAGGGTACGTGAACAATGATCAACTGCTAATTCATTGTTTCCAAGACAGTCTAGTCGGGGCCGCGGCTAAATGGTATAATCAACTGAGTCGCGATAGGATTGGCTCCTGGAGAGACCTAGCACACGCCTTCATACAACAGTATAGTCATGTGGCCGATTTGACGGCCGATCGAATCACTCTACAGAACATGGAAAAGAAGCATAATGAAAGCTTCCGACAATACGCACAGAGGTTGAGAGAGGTTGCCATGCAAGTTCAACTACCACTACTAGAGAAGGAAACTACCATGCTATTCATAAATACCTTGAAAGCCCCATTCTTTACTCACATGATCGGAGGTACCACTAAAAGCTTTGCGGACATGGTTATGGTAGGGGAAATGATTGAAAACGCCATCAGAGGTGGTAAAATAGAGGGAGAAACTGCCAAAAGGCCAGCACCAAGAAGGAAGGACAACGAAGTAAATAACGCGAGTAGTTACAACTCGAAGGCAATTACGGTTAGCCAGCCGAGAGCGGCTACAGGTGGGCAACAGGGGTCCCAAAAGCAGGAATCTAGTTCAAGACAGAATACTGAAAAGATCCAGTTCACACCCATCCCGGTAACGTATGGGGAGCTTTATCAGAGCTTATATAATGCCCACGTAATAGCTCCCTATCACTTGAAACCTTTGCAGCCCCCATATCCCAAGTGGTATGATGCTAATGCCAAGTGTGACTACCATGCCGGAGTACAGGGACATTCGATAAAAAATTACGTTAGTTTCAAAAAGGCCGTGGAAAGGCTTATTAAAATGGGGGTCGTGAAATTTGACGATACCCCCAGTACGGAAAACCCGCTGCCAAACCACGGCAATCAAGGGGTGAACGCGATCGGGAAAATCAATGCAAGAAGGGTAAAAAAGGACATTGCTGAAGTAAGGACACCACTGAAGGTCATTTGGAGAGAAATGATAAAAAGAGGAATGTTGATCTCCAAAGAGAAAGATGAAAAAGCGGGGGACTATTGTGAGTTCCACCAAGAAGAAGGCCACGAGATTCAGGAATGTGGCGAGTTTAAGGCTCTGGTACAAAGCCTCATGGATAACAAGGAGCTAGAATTTTACGAAGGTAGCTTGAATGAGGGACACGTATGCGTATTAGAAGGAACTCCGACAAGTCAAGGGACCAACCGGCCGAGAATCATCATCTCTCTACTGAAAAATAATGAGGTTGAGACACCGATAACACCAAAGGTCATTATCCGCAAGCCTATTTCTTTTCCATATACGGACAGCAAAAGGGTACCCTGGAATTACAACTGCAACATAACGATGCCAAAAGAAGAGGAAATAGCTAACGCTTCCAAGGGGATCCAAGCTGAAGCTTCTTACACACGCAATGGAAAGCGTTATGACGCGGGAGGCATCAGGGTTGTACCCACGAAAGCAAAAGCCCTAGACCCGGAGAAAGAGCAGGATGCTGAAGCACTCATTAATGAATCAGTGAAGGAGGAAGAGGCTAAAGAGTTTCTGAAATTCTTAAAACACAGTGAGTATAGCGTGGTTGAACAGTTGCGTAAGCAACCAGCCTGCATATCAGTGTTAGCATTGCTCTTAAGTTCAGAGGTGCATCGTGAGGCATTGATGAAAGTGCTTAATGAGACATATGTTACTAAAGATATATCTGTCAATAAGTTGGATCGTCTTGTTAGCAACATAAGT
Source organism: Gossypium stocksii (assembly GCA_020496765.1). Classification (NCBI taxonomy): domain Eukaryota; kingdom Viridiplantae; phylum Streptophyta; class Magnoliopsida; order Malvales; family Malvaceae; genus Gossypium; species Gossypium stocksii. Next base: position 34,986,088 of record CM035627.1, read on the forward strand.
GCTGACGATTTCATCTACTTCAATGATGACGAAATCCCACCGGGTGGCATGGGGTCAACTAAGGCTCTACACATCACCACTCACTGCAAAGGGTATACGTTGCCAAGTGTGCTTATCGACAATGGGTCAGCCCTAAATGTCTTACCATTATCCACGTTAAACAGACTGCCAATAGACAGTTCTCATATGAAAACATGCCATAATATAGTGAGAGCATTTGATGGCAAGGAGAGAAAGGTTATGGGAAGGATTGATATCCCTTTATTGATCGGGCCGAACACATATGAAGTGGATTTTCTGGTTATGGACATTAAGCCTTCTTATAATTGCTTGTTGGGGAGGCCCTGGATACATTCGGCAGGAGCGGTGCCTTCCTCTTTACATTAGAAATTGAAATTAGTGACTGACGGACGACTGGTGACCGTAAACACGGAAGAAGACATCATAGCAACAGTCACCAGTAACACACCTTATGTGGAGGCAGATGAAGAGTCTATTGAGTGTTCTTTCCGCTCCTTAGAATTTGTCAATGCAACCTTTATTTCAGAAGGAAATAAGGTGCCATTACCCAAGATATCCAAAACTACCAGAATGGGCTTATGGATGACAGTGGGAAAAGGAGCTTTGCCCGGAAAAGGGTTAGGCCGATACCTCCAAGGTGGGATTCGAGTCCCTGAATTAAGCGAGAAAAGAGACCGTTTTGGCCTAGGTTTTAGGCCAGACCACAGACAGAGAAAGAAGGAGATAGAAAAGCGTCAAGAAAGAAGGAAAGCGCATCTAAACGGAAGAGAATTTGAGTGGGAACTGATGACATTCCCTCACATATCCCATACTTTTGTGTCGGGAGGGATAATTTACCCCAAGGTGGGGTCACTTGAGAAAGGAAGCTACCACATCAACGCTATACATGATGGAGAAACTAAACAGAAGGGTTTGGAGGGCATCCGTCCTTACGAGCCGGGGAGCTCTTTAAACAATTGGACTGTGGAAGAACTTCCTGTAACCTTTAGGGACTTTACAGAGTAATTTTTTAAAACACTCTTGTTGCTCTAAAGCCTAGGAGTAATGAGATTTTGTTTGTGAAAAAGGCTTATGTTCTGATATTTTGTTTCAATAAAGAACACTTTTGTCAAATCAAGCAAATGCCTTCTCTATCGATAAATATTCTTTGGACTTTCTAATCTCATTCCAATTTTTCAATTCACTCATAACATGAAAACAACCATTATTACATTCATTCATTCTTTGCACATTCTTTCATACTCCGCAGGCCCTTAGATATCAATGGTATGAGCAATAATACTGCAAGTCCTGAATTCTCCTTTGAGCAAGACACGTGTTCAGAGGAACCTCAGGATTTTGAAGATGACAGGGATTGTGATGTATCTCCAGATCTATTGAGAATGGTGAAGCAAGAAGAGAAGCAAATTCTGCCCCATGAAAAAGAGGCAACAGAGAACATAATCTTGGAGGAAGGGAAGGAGGTGAAAATAGGGATGCACATTACCAAAGAAACAAGGCAAGATCTTGTCGAGCTACTGAGCGAATTCAAAGATATCTTTGCATGGTCATATCAAGACATGCCAGGGCTGAATACTAATATAGTGGTGCATCGTCTTCCTATAAAACAAGATTGCAAACTGGTCCAACAAAAATTGCGAAGGATGAGGCCTGACGTTGTGCTAAAGATAAAAGAGGAAGTCAAGAAGCAGTTTGATGCTGGATTCCTGCAAGAGGTTAAGTACTCAGAATGGGTAGCTAACATTGTGCCTGTCCCTAAGAAAGATGGGAAGGTACGGATGTGCATCGATTACAGAGATTTGAACAAAGCTAGCCCAAAAGACAACTTTCCCTTACCACACATTGACACCCTCGTAGATAATACAGCGGGTTATTCATTGTTTTCCTTTATGGATAGTTTCTAGGGGTACAATCAAATAAAGATGCATCCTGAGGACATGGATAAGACCACTTTCATAACATTGTGGGGCACCTTTTGCTACAAGGTAATGCCATTCGGCCTAAAGAACGCAGGTGCAACATACCAAAGGGCCATGTTGACTTTGTTCCATGATATGATGCATAAGGAAATTGAGGTGTATGTGGACGACATGATCGCCAAATCTCGAACCGAAAAAGAACACATTGAAGCCTTGAGGAAATTATTCTTGAGATTAAGGAAGTTTCAGTTGAAACTCAATCCGGCGAAGTGTACCTTTGGAGTCAGGTCGGGGAAACTATTGGGCTTTGTAGTCAGTGAAAAAGGAATAGAAGTTGACTCAGACAAAGTCAGAGCCATACAGGAGCTGCCGCCACCACATACTCAAAAAGAAGTTTGAGGTTTTCTTGGGAGGTTGAATTACATTGCTCGGTTCATTTCACGATTGACAGATAAATGCGATCCCATATTTCGCCTTCTGAGGAAACACAACCAGGGTGCCTGGGATGAAGAGTGTCAGAATGCCTTTGATAAGGTCAAGAAATATTTGTCAAACGCTCCAGTACTGTCTCCACCTAGTCCAAATAGACCGCTGATACTGTACTTGTCTGTGTTCAGCAACTCTATGGGATGTGTGCTAGGCCAACACGATGAGTCAGGAAGAAAAGAGAAGGCGATATATTACCTTAGTAAGAAATTTACTAATTGTGAAATGAGGTATCCACCGATTGAGAAGTTGTGTTGTGCCTTGATTTGGACGACCCGAAGGTTGAGGCAATATATGTTGTATCATACAACGTGGCTAATTTCGAAAATGGATCCATTAAAGTACATGATGGAATCAGCAGCCCTAAATGGAAGAATGGCAAGATGGCAGATACTACTTTCCGAGTTTGATATAGTATATGTGAGTCAAAAGGCTATAAAAGGAAGTGCAATAGCAGAATTTCTGGCCAGCAGGGCTCTGGAAGAGTATGAACCATTGAGCTTTGATTTTCCTAACGAGGAATTGATGTACGTAGCCACTACCGAAAGATGTCCATGGAAGTTAAACTTTGACGGGGCATCCAATGCAGCAGGAAATGGAATTGGGGCAGTCTTAATATCCCCAGATGGAGATCATTATCCATTTACATGCAAATTAGACTTTGACTGTACAAACAATATGGCAGAGTATGAAGCATGTATCATGGGAATTCGAGCTGCTATAGAATGGAAGATTAGAACATTAGAAGTGTACGGAGACTCCGCATTGGTGATCTACCAGCTCAAGGGAGAATGGGAGACAAGAGACCCCAAATTGATCAATTACCGGAAAGTAGTTTTAGGACTACTTGGGGAGTTTGGCGACATTACCTTCAATTATCTCCCACGAGATGAAAACCAGATGGCAGACGCTTTGGCAACCCTAGCATCCATGATTAAAGTAAACAAAAAGGAGGATATGAAGCCTATTCAAATGAGCATTTTTGAAGCTCCAGCTCATTGTTGTAACATCGAAGGCGAAGAAAAGGATGACCACCCTTGGTACCAGGATATGTTGCGATATGTGAAAAATCGTGAATACCTTGAGAAGGTAACGGAGAATGAGAAAAGAACCTTGAGAAGGTTAGCTTGCGACTACGTATTGGATGGGGATATCCTTTATAAAAGAGGGAAAGATCAGGTGCTTTTGAGATGTGTCGACGCTGTGGAAGCTAAGAAAATCCTGGAAGAAGTACATGAAGGTGTCTACGAGACACACGCTAATGGCTTCACAATGGCGAGACAAATCATGAGGTTTGGATACTATTGGTCCACTATGGAGGGAGATTGTATCAGCTATGCCAAGAAGTGTCACAAATGCCAGATCTATGGGGATAAGATTCATGTACCACCTTCACCTCTACATGTTATGACTTCTCCATGGCCCTTTTCCATGTGGGGCATGGACGTTATTGGACCAATTTCACCTAAGGCCTCGAACGGGCATCGTTTCATCTTTGTGGTTATCGATTACTTCACGAAATGGGTAGAGGCTGCTTCGTATGCTAACGTCACCAAATCAGCAGTGAGTCGATTTTTGAAGAAAGAAATCATCTGTCGATATGGAATGCCTGAGAGGATTATATCAGACAATGCACTGAACTTGAATAACAGCACGATAGCAGAAGTCTGCAGTCAATTCAAGATAAAACATCATAATTCATCTCCTTACCGCCCAAAGATGAATGGGGCAGTAGAAGCGGCCAACAAAAACATTAAAAAGATAGATGACCGAGACTTACAGAGATTGGCACAAGAAACTGCCGTTTGCATTATTTGCCTATCGAACATCTGTTAGGACCTCTACCGGGGCAACTCTGTTCTCATTGGTTTATGGGATGGAGGCAGTGTTACCCATCGAAGTGGAGATACCTTCTCTTCGAATCTTGTCAGAAATAAAGTTGGATGAGGCAGAATGGATTCAATCGCGATACGATCAACTGAACCTGATCGAAGAGAAAAGGCTAAAGGCTATTCGTCATGGTCAGATGTATCAGAAGCGAATGATGCGAGCTTAAGATAAAAAAGTCTGACCAAGAGAATTTTACGAGGGGGACCTTGTATTGAAAAAGATCCTTCCCATACAGAAGGACTTCAGAGGAAAGTGGATGCCAAATTGGGAAGGGCCATATGTTGTGAAAAAAGTTTTCTCTGGTGGTGCGTTGATTTTGACAGAAATGGATGGGAAAAATTTACCCAATCCAGTGAATTCAGACTCAGTCAAGAAGTACTTTGTCTAAAAGAAGGGAAGCCAAGGTGAAAACCCGCAAAGGGCGCTTTGGGACTTCTATCCAAACAAAAAAATAATAATAATAAAAAACAAAAAAATGGAGAAGCCAAGGTGAAAACCCGCAAAGGGCACCTTGAGACTAAAGGGGTTTTGAGTCGAAAACCCGAAAGGGCGGCTCAGATTTCGAATGACACGCATCTCACTATACTGAGCCTGACGAGAAGTGGAGTACATTACATACCGGGGCATCAACAAAGTACTTTGGGTCTTCTGAACACATGTCAAACCCAAAGTAGTCTTCATAGAGTTTGTATATGGAAGCTCAAGATGCGATATCTAGGGCATCTGACTTTTTGTCCTGTTCATTTCTTTTGATATTCTCAAAGATATGTTGTCAGATTAATTTCCTCTTGTATCTTGGATGACTTTGTTTGAATCTGACTATCCTCAAGGTTTTGCCTTCCACTATTCATAAAATGTGTTGCATTGAAATAATAATGGATGAACTAAAATATCTTTACAAACAAAGTTTTGCATATTACTCTGTGAAATCTCCTAATAATGCAAGAAACTAAAATAGAACAAGTGTTTAAAGAACCCCCGTGTGTAAAGGTTGGGAATACTCAAAGAAAACCTCCTTTTCAGTTGAAGTATTGATTAGAAAATTCAAACAATTCGATCCTAGGAAAAGATCATTTTCGGCAGGTCATAATAGAACCAACTTGATATGGGGCATGCAAACAAAGTGTGAATGACACCTCGAGTGAAACTTGGATGAACAAGTAGTGATAGCCGAAGTGTGGATCATTCTCATAACATTCTTGCATCATAATACGCATAATTAGGAAGCATTTGACTCATTTTGATCATGGCATCCTAATCGTTTGCATAAGCATAAACCTCAGGAAATCAATTCTACAGATAGATTCCCCAATGGACAATGTAGCAAGATTGATGGAAACAGCAAATTCCAACAGATCTTAACTCCCTAAGCAGTAGGGTAACAGATAGAATTTTGGCAAATCTTATCTCCATACTTCAGCAATGGAGTAGATTTCAACCACTCGCCTTAACTCCCTAAGCAGTAGGGTAACAGGCAAAATAAAGCAGATCTTATCTTCGCTGAGCAGAAGCGGAGCAGATCACATTCCAACAGATCTTAACTCCCTAAGCAGTAGGGTAACAGATTGAATTTTGGCGAATCTTATCTCCATACGTCAGCAATGGAGCAGATTTCAACCACTCGCCTTAACTCCCTAAGCAGTAGGGTAACAGGCAAAACAAAGCAGATCTTATCTTCGCTGAGCAGAAGCGGAGCAGATCACATTCCAACAGATCTTAACTCCCTAAGCAGTAGGGTAACAGATTGAATTTTGGTGAATCTTATCTCCATACGTCAGCAATGGAGCAGATTTCAACCACTCGCCTTAACTCCCTAAGCAGTAGGGTAACAGGCAAAACAAAGCAAATCTTAGCTTCATCGAGCAAAAGCAGAGCAGATCATATTCCAACAGATCTTAACTCCCTAAGCAATAGGGTAACAGATCAAATTTTGGCAGATCTTATCTCCATACAGCAGTGTTGGAGCAGATTTCAGCTACTCGCCTTGACTCCCTGAGCAGTAGGGTAATAGGCAAAATTCCAGCAAATCTTAACCCCCTAAGCAGTAGGGTAACAGATCAGGTTTTGGCAGATCTTATCTCTCTATACGGGCAGAAGGCAGATCGTAAAAGCAGATTTGACAGCAGAGGGGACTGAAGATATGAATCTCTTCTCTTTAAATTATTATATCTTTGAAGATGCGAGCAGGTTGAAGCCACAAGACCTACACACGAAGCTGCAGTAGATTGAACCAAAGCTACAAGAGGCGTTGGGTTGGAGAGACCACCTGAACGAAAAAGCACTAAAGAGAAGTGAAGATTCGCGAGACCGGGCAAAATTGGCCTTTCTTTATGTCTTTGCTCCATTCCCGTTACACGACAATGAGCAAAGAAGGGCAGCTGTGATAGGCCAATTTTGGCCTCAATTACAACCAAATTTAAAATAACCCAAACCATTTTCATTTTAAACCCAACAACCCATTTTCATTAAACCTGGAAGCCCAATACATCAAACCCATATGAAACCCAACTTTCAAAACCCAATAAGAGACCCATACCCAGTTAGCCCACAAACCTAACCTACCCAAATGAAAAAACAAAAAAACCTAACCCTAGCCCCCAAGGTCAGCGCCGCACCAACTCTCTGCGCAACCATCACCCTTCTGACACCACGCTACCGACGTCAGGCCACCGGTCACTCCAACTGCTCCTTAGCGTCCATACCCTGCAAGCATTAAAAGGAAAAGACAGAAAATATAGAAAAACAAGTTGTAAACGGCTATAAAAGCCAACTAGAAATCGGTATAGGGGGTTCGGTTTTTTGAAATTTCAAGAAAAAAATCAGCAATATACTGAAAATTTTCATTCAAAATACAAATGTTCAGGTTCTAAACAGTAAATAGCAGTTTAAACGATAGCACAACGAAGGGAATACCCCCGAACAATCAAACCTCGAAACCAAAGACCCTAATATCGAAGGTGAAAACTCTATTACGATTCTGTTTTTTTATTTTTTATAATATACATACCTAAATATTTCTAAGAAAATAATAAACAAATAAAAACAAAAAAGAATAAAAAAATAAAATTTCTTACCTTTTTCCGGCCACTGTGTACGGTGGCCGGCACCGGCGCCGGCGACGGTGACCGGTCCGGTGACCGGTCCGGTGACCGGACCCCCTCGGAGCCTCCTCTCTCCCTTTCCCCTCTCCTTCCTCTCCCCTTCTCTCTCTTTTTTTTTTCTTTTCCCTGCACCAAATGAAATTTTTTAACTAAAATGGGCCTTATATAGCCCTTCAAAACGACGCCGTTTTGGGGGTTGCATTTTAACCCCAAAACGACGTCGTTTTGGGGATCCGACCCGAAGTCCGACCCGACCCACTCAGGATCCGCGTGTTTTTGAGTGGAAGGGCTAATTGCGTCCCAAGCCCTTCCGCTTTTTTCTAGATTTTGCAATCCGGTTCTTGTTGTTTTTGAAATTTGCCCCGCAAATTCGTTTCGAAGTTCAAGGAGGTCCTGGGCAGTGCGCAGCGTTTTGAAAACACGAAAAATTTATCCTTCTGGCCCCTCTCTTGCTCGCGCGCGTTCAAATTGATCCTTTGTTGTTTTAAATCTGGCCTCGAATTTTTATTTCGTTTCCAATTTGATCCTTTTCCTACTGTTTTGATATTTTCTTAATTAATTGTTCTATTGTTGTTATTTTTATCACTATTCTGATTATTATTAATATTATTAACCTTAAATATTTTTATTTACTGATTATATATGTATACTAATGTATATTATGCTATATTTAGTATTATTATTTTAAATATTATGGTTTTGCTATATACTATTATTATTATAATTATTATTATTTATCATATTCGGTATCGATATTATTAATGTTAGTTTTAGTTGTAATTAATATTTTTAACTTACTCATATATACGTATATATTTATCATCCTCATTAGTTATTTTAATATTAAACATTTCTAATATGCGTGTATATATATATTTTATCTATAAATTGTACACGTATTCTTTTAATACGCCTTGCATATATATATTTAATTCTATACCTCATATAAATATCTTGTAATATTATATTATGTTTTTTCACACCTATTGTTAATGTTATTAACTTTATATTATCTTAGATATACGCACATACATTTTAACATTATTTATCACCTTGTATTATATTACTACGTATAGTTATAATATTATATATATACCATATTACACGTATTTGTAATATTATTATACACGCATAGTTTTGCATATCACATACACTTTCGATATTATATTATTTATCTCATATATACCTACCACTTTAGGCATATAATACTAAAATATTACCATCACTAATATACTATATTGTAGTCACTATATTTTACATTTTATTATTTGCATGTTATGTATATACATATATGTATATAGTTACATGTTTATTATTAATAATCGTTTTTACATTACTATTATTCTAAAACACATGCCCTATATTTTGACACTATCACGAATACATACGACTTCAATATATTTCACAAATCCTCCATATGTCGCATTTTAAGCTCAATCACGTTATTATCCAAATGTTTCAAAAACGAGGTAATATTTTTGTATTTAGAGATTCGGGAAATAGTGCCCTAACGTGCTGGGTTGCGATTTCTCGTTCGTATGGATACCTAAAATACCCTCCTAAAGTTTGCAACTCGCGAGATAACTTTAGTTTCGAGGAATTTAAGAACTTCGTGTCTAATCGTGCTGGATGTGATGCTCGTATTCTTCCGAAGCAAAGGAATCTCGATTTTTCAAACCAAGTCATCCCAATTTTATTCAAAATGTTTAAAAAACGAGGCAATGTTTTTGTATTTAGAGATTCGGGAAATAGTGCCCTAACGTGCTGGGTTGCGATTTCTCATTCGCCTAGATATTTAAAATACCCTTCTAAACAAAATTTTGCAACTCGCGAGATATCTCTAGTTTCAAAGAATTCACGAATCTCGTGTCCAATCGTGCTGGATGTGATGTTCGTATTCTACTGAAGTAAAGGAATCTCGATTTTTTTTCAAACTCAAATTATCCCCGTTTCAAAAAAAGAATCCTATTTTTAAATCTTTCTAAATTTTGACTTAAGACAGAAGATTGCTCAATTTGGTACCAATTTTGGGCGTCGCGGGGGTGCTAATCCTTCCCCGCGCGTAACCGACTCCCGAACCTATTTTCTCTAAATTTTCGTAGACCAAAACATCTGTACGGTGACCCAATCACACCTAAAAAGATTGGTGGCGACTCCTTGTTTTCATTTTTTAAGTCGACGCCTGTTTTTTTTTCAAAAAAATGGTTACGACAGATTATTTTTTCTAATGTCGAAATTCGGAAAGATTTTAAAACATGATCCTTTTTTTTAAACTTGAACAATTTTGAGTTTGAAACTTGAGATTCCTTTGTTCCGAAGGAATACAAATATGACATCCAGCACGTTAGGACACGATGTTTTAAACCCTTGTAACCAAAATCATCCCATGATTTACAAAATTCATTAAAAGGATATTTAGTTGCTTAACCGAACGGAAAATTGAAACCCAGCACGTTAGGGCACTATTTTCCGAATTTATAAACACCAAACATTGCCTTATTTAAGAAAAACTTTTGGATGAAATGTAGCAATTAAATAAATTATGTTTTTTAAAACCATGATTTGAATAAAATGTTACGTCAATACCAAAGAATGATTTTTCAAGAAAATATAGAGCACCTAACATAATCGATCAAATAAAAGAATAACATAGTAGATAATAAAAGAAATAATAATAATGTTAAAACAAATAAAATAATAGATTTTAATTTCAAGAATATGAATAATCAAAAAATAAATAAAATAAAAAAATGGAGTAGATAATAACGATTTAAAAAATTATGGAAAAAAAATAAATAAATATGAGAATTTAAACATAAATAAAATGTATACAGAAAGATAAGGTGAGTAATTTAAATGAAATGATTAAATACTATAACAAAATTTTTTTATAAAAAGTGATATGGCCAAAAAACTAATATGAATAATATATATACATAAAAAATAAGTAATATATAGGCTTTTGATAAAAAAGATTTATAAAACTTTAATTATAAACAAATATGTATAAATAAAAAGGAAAAAACATATATAATATAATAATAATCTAATATCTACATATAAAGAAAAATATACATATATAAAATAGGTAATATATGAAAAATTTGTGTTAATGATAAAACAATTTAAATACAAATTTTAAAATAATATACAATATATAATAATATACAAATTTTAAAATAATATAATTTAATAAAATAGCCGAATATAAATAGTAAATAGTAGTTTATTATATATAATATTAAAATAATTAGAAATAAAATAAAATATAAATAAAAGGAAACAATGATCAAATTAAAATAAAAATAGAATTTGAAATAGAAGTGTAAAAGGATCAGATTGGAACGCGTGCCACACTATAGGGACTTATTGGGCAATTATGCCCTATCTCCTAAACGGCGCCGTTCCAGCATCTGCCTTAAAATGGCCTTAAGGACCAAATTGGAACAAAGGCCATAATTTAAGGCCAAATTGAAAATAAAGAAAGATGCGATTGGACGTAATTACAAAAATACGAAAATGCGGAATGGCCTATAGAGCAAATATCGCTTTTAACAAAAACACACGGATCCTCCTCGGGTCGGGTCGGTTTGCGCGCGGGTCAAGTGAAACGGCGCCGTTTTGACTCTTAAGTGCCTAAAGCAAGACGACGCTGTTTTGCTTCATGTATTTAAATTAAAATTTTCAAAAAAAAAAACTCATTTTCTTAACTCCTAAAAAAAAAACCCAGAGTAATGCTCCCAAGCTCCCCTCTCCATGCGATTTCTGACCATTGCTCAGGCGTTGGACAACCGCATCAGCCATTACCGCCGGCCACTGTGCGCGGTGGCTGGAACTCCAAAAGTCACAAATTTTTTGTCGGTTTCTGTAATGGCTCCATACCCGAGACTGTCACCCGATTGAGTTTGAGGTGTTAATAAACTTAGTTTATCACTTAAACAATTTTCAAACCATTTACTTTACCTTTCAGAAGAAGCTGTTCATCTGCGTCACGGTTGCTAAAAAAATCATATCTCAAGTTATGAAACTCGAAATTCAAATCTATAAATTTTCCCTGAAACTAGAATCATATATCTATTTATTAATTGTTTTCTAGAATTTTTGATTAGGCCAATTAGTACAGCTTATTAGTTAAATTTTCCCCTGTTTCAGTGTTCAACTGCTTTGACCTCTATTCACTACGAATAACTTTTCTCTCTGTATAGAATTCATATGACCATGATGTTTATTTCTTTTAAAAGTAGACTTAATAAAGAATCTTACATATATAGCATGACTCCTGATTATATTTGTAAAATTTTTAGTGAATTTCTAAATTTAGAACAAGGGATTCAAAAATTGCTCTGACCCTATTCCACCAAAACTTAAATATCTTATAAAATACAACTCATTTACCTTTTTTGTTTCTTTCCTATGAAAATAGACATAATAATATTCAATATCATATTTTATTCACCATCTAATTTTGTCTCTACTATTTTTAGTGATTTTTCAAACTCACATCATTGCTGCTGTATGATACTATTTTATAACATCTTTCACCTTTTTATGCATTTCCATGGATTAGGTATCACCTTAAACATACATAACACCAAATATGATCATAATTAGCCATTCTAATGGCTAATAATTACCGAACATTTCCTTATCACTAAATAGCCACATCATAAGATTGTATTCACAAAATAATTATAATGCTATACATGCCATACTCAAAATACACAAGCCATTATACCAAATTGGTCCCTGGATAGTGTCAACGATCCTTCAACCTTTCCCGATTTTCCAGCTGGCTTGTCAAAGCTACAATGAATGAAAAAGAAGGGAGTAAGCATAAATGCTTAGTAAATTCACATGCAAATAACAAGTAACATAATCATGCAATTCAACATTAACATCAATTGCATAAATATCACTAAGACATTCATGTTACAAGTATACTTGCTATCTTACCACAATCTTGTCTTACCAAGTTCTCAACCCAAGGTTTAAGCTCATACCTGTCCAATTTCCTCTTTCACCACACTTACCTCCATGTCACTTTTGTTCTAGGTATTCTCCTTATTCGCTTAAAATTCACCCGTTGAACGTATCAGAATATAATTCGGATACATGGATCGCATACACATAAGTGTCATATCCGTAGCTAGACAAACTCAATAGCCTACGAAATTTATGTAGCCAAGCTACCATGTAACCCGCCCATAAGCGAACTCAGACTCAACTCAACGAGCTCGGGCATTCGCATCCATAAGTGAACTCGGACTCAACTCAACGAGCTCGGATGCCTAGTTACATCTCACGAACTCGGACTCAACTCAATGAGTTCGGAACTCAACCATCCTAGTGACATGTCACTTCTATCCCAATCTATTCCCAAGGTTCAAACGAGATTCACCTCAATTAAACATCTTTGTCGTCTTCCTCAGAATGTCAGAACCGATACTTGGTAGTATTTCGCATTTATCAAATGGCTCACATAACTTGCATATTACTAAATAATTATTTTCAAAGCATAATATTTCATAATAATAAACATCATATCATATAAATGACATTAAATTTCTTAAAATAACAATTATGTTACCTTATTTACACATGAACTTACCTCGGTACAAAATATAGAAATTTTGCAATTTAGTCCACAATCTTTTCATTTCCTCAATCAAGGTCGATTCCACGTCTTTCTGGATCTAAAATAACACATTTAGCTTATTTAATACTCACATTTATCACAATAGTCCTTAACTCTAACTTTGGAAAAATTACGATTTTGCCCCTAAACTTTTACATATTTACACTTTTGCCCCAAAGCTCGGAAATTAAACTTTTTCCCTAATTCTTATGTTTTAAGACATTATGATCATTTATTTACCAACAACAACATCAAATTCCCACTCTAACATGTACTTATGAACAACAGGTATTTTTAACGATTAAGCCGTTTTACTCGTTTTTACTTAAAACCGAGTAGCATAAGTTGTTTAGCATAATTTAAAACCTCATATTCTATCATAAAACATGAAAATAAACACTTTTCACCTATGGGTATTTTTCCAAATATGAACCCTAGATTAAATTATTGCTTGAATAAGCTTAATCAAGTTACCGGGACTCCGAAAACATAAAGAACATTAAAAACGGGGCTTGGAATCACTTACTATGGAGCTCGGAAGCTTGAAACAAACCCTAGCTATGGAGAACCCTTTAAATTTTGTCCTAATGAAGAAGATGGACATATTTTGCCATCTTTTTCCCTTTTTTAATCTTTTATTTACCAAATGACTAAAATACCCTTCATTAAAAACTTTGGTTATTTCTATCTATGAATGTCCATTTTTGTCCAAAATTTTAGAAATTGGTCAAATTGCTATTTAAGACCTCCAAATTAATATTCCAAAGCAATTTCATACTAAAAGCTTCTAGAATGCAAGTTTTGCAACTTATTTGATTTAGTTCCTAATTTCAAATTAAGCACTTTATGCATAGAATTTCTTCACGAAATTTTCACTCAATCATGCAATCATATCATAAACCTCAAAATGATTATAAAATAATTATTTCTATCTCGGATTTGTGGCCACAAAACCACTATTTCGGTTAGGCCCTAATTCGGGATATTACAGTTTCAAGGGTAAGTTTTCTTTCTTTTTACTTTTTAGTAATATTTAGCATAAAAACAAATAAAAAACCAAATATAAATTGTTTTCCCTCGGTCTTTAAAATCTATTTTTACATGTATATTGGGTTTTGCATTTATAGAACGATAGATAAAAGAAAATTATTAAAGCAAATACCAAACAGAATATAAAAAATGAAAATCACCTCCTCTGTCTTTATTTTTGTGTATAGTATTCGTAATCATAAAAATTGTAAGTCCCCTACACTGTTTTTTGCTTCTTTTTTTTTATAGCTAACAAAATCGAAAACAATAAATATTTACACTCTTGATTTGCTCTATTTGTTGCTATGTTTGCTGTTTCTGTTGTGTTTCTTTCCTTTTGCAGGTGAAAGACGAGATCTTCGGCGATGATAAGGCCAGATTTGCGCTGATGAAGGCGTAATGCTCGACAGCGGGGCTGAGGGTTGCGGCGCATGTGAAGAGGGCTAGGGTTTCTAACCCTTGCTAGAAAGATTTAGGTTTTGGGCCATTTCGGGTTTGGGCTTCTTGGTTTATCTTGGGTATGGATTAGATTAAGATTGGGCTAATCAGGTTTTTAGTAATTAGGTGACGGGTGTAATGGGTTATTAAGGTAATAGTTTTGGGCTGTAAATGGACTATAAAGGGACTTTTATTATTTTTTTGGTTTAATTTGGTTTATTGTATAGCCCGGGCAAATTGGGCCTATTACAGCTGCCCCTCTTTGCTCATTGTCGTGTAACGGGAATAAAGTAAACACTATAAAAGGACCAATTTTGCCCGGTCTTGCCAAGTCTTGACTTCTTGGTCCTCATCTTCTTCAAATGGCTTCCATCCAACTGCAATTTCAGGGGAATTGGAATTTCAACTTTACTTCTCTGTAATTGGATTGTAAGTCTGACAGCTTCAATCTGCTTCACTGCAACTTTCAGGAAGGCAATATCTGCTATCTTTAGTTTGCTCCCTGCAACCTCAGGGATGCCAGACCGGTATCTTTGATTCGCTTCACTGCAAACTTAGGAAGGCAAGATCTGCTATCTTTTAGTCTACTCCACTTCAAGCTCAAGGAGGCAAGACGTGCAACTTCATCCTGCTCCACTGCAACTTCAGGGAGATAAAGTTCTTAATCTTTAGTCTACTCCACTGCAACTTCAGGGAGATAAGGTTGGTGTCTTTGATCTGCTTCACTGTAACTTCAGGAAGGTCAGCTCTGCTATCTTTATTCTGCTCCCTGAAACCTCAGGGATGCCAGACTAGTATCTTCGATCTACTTCACTGCAACTTCAAGAAGGCCAGATCTGCTATCTTCAGTCTACTCCCTACAACCTCAGGGATGCTACACTGGTATCTTCGATCTGCTTCACTACAACTTCAGGAAGGCTAGATCTGCTATCTTTAGTCTGTTCCCTGCAACCTTAAGGATGCCAGACTGGAATCTTCGATCTGCTTCACTACAACTTCAGAAAGGCTAGATCTGCTATCTTTAGTCTGCTCCCTGCAACCTCAAGGATGCCAGACTAGTATATTCGATCTGTTTCACTGCAACTTTAGGAAGGCCAGATCTGCTATCTTCAGTCTGCTCCCTGCAACCTCAAGGATGCCAGATTGGTATCTTTGATCTGCTTCACTGCAACTTCAGGAAGGCCAGATCTACTATCTTTAGTCTGCTCCCTGCAACCTTAGGGATGCCAGACTGATATCTTTGATCCACTTCACTACAAACTCAGGAAGGCGAGATCTGCTATCTTCAGTCTGCCCCCTGCAACCTCAGGGATACCAGACTGATATCTGCGATCTACTTCACTGCGACTTCAGGAATGCCAGATCTGTCATTTTTAGTCTGCTCCCTGCAACTTCAGGGATGCCAGACTAATATCTTCAATCTACCCTACTATATTGTCCTCTAAGGAACATAACCTATATAATGGGTATATGCTTATGCCTAATAATTAGGATGCCCTGATCGAAATGAGTCAAATGCTCCTATTTAGACGTGCTATGATATATGAATGCAAAAATGTTATGAGAATGATTCCTATTTCAGGTGTCATCGCTCATTTATTCATCAAGGTTTCATCTTCGTTCCTCTTGAAGTATCATATTCTATTCAAATAATTTGTCCCATGGAAATTTTAGGGCTCACTCCATTTGAACCCTAGGGATACAAGGCCTGTACCGCCTTCAAACCATCCCACCGCGATTTAGGATCCGAACTTTACAACCCTCCACTATTGCAATTTAAGGGTAAAGGATCTATTCCAACTTCAATCCATTCTACCGTAATTTAATGGTTTTGAATCTTTTCACATCGACTTGGCCTGTCATACCATTCCCCGTAGGCTATGACCCAATAAGAATGCTTGTAAAATGATCTTCTATTAGGATTAATATTGCTCCTTTTTGTCGCAACGGTTCATTATTTTGTCCAATCACCATTTAGACCAAAAAAAGAAATAGTCTTAATCTAGACTTTCTCAAGTACTTCCAATCCTTACACATGGAAATTCTTAAACAATTGTCCTTGTAACACCCCTAACCCAAACCCGTCGCCGGAATAGAGTTATGAGGTATTACCTATGAGAACACAACTTCTGTACATTTAATGATACTCATATAAAATAAGTATTTCATTCACTAATATGAACATATACAAGACTAATGCAAAATTGTACAGATTACGCAATTCACAAACATATTATCATGAATCATTATTAAGTACCCGAATATGAACTTAAAAATAATACAATTCATAGCTTAACAGTCAACGCCAAATATGCATGCTATCTTATAAATATTGACTAATCAATTTCACTTATAATTTGACGTATTTAAGCAACCTAATATGTCATATAACTTATGATTAATAGTTAAAGCACAAATTATAAAGTCACTTACTAACTTACAACATTTCATCTTATCTAAAATAAATGTTTAGTACAATTCATATGGTCACTTTCTAAACCTTAGCCGAATGCAACTTTCCATGGTTTCCAAAACATAAAACATACATAATATACATTTTAATAGAATCCGCTATACGAATAAAACTTAATCAAATATTAATAAAATACATTTCCCAAACATACACAATATGCGTTCAACCATACGCATCTAATATTCAACTATGCAATTATCAAAACATTAATGAGTATACTAAGCTCAAACATAGTTTAAAGTCTAGAACAATAGAAAGAACTTAAAAAAGCCATATTCGCATGGCTCACATATATATACATAACCAAAATATCATTCATTCAAAAGATGACCAAATTATACACTTTCAAAACTTAATTTGCTCTCAAAAGAGTTAAGCCTATACATGCCATCATTGAAATATAAAATCCTTTAAAGTACCGAGATATAGAGAATATAGTGTGGATGACTTTGAACTTGAACCCCCAAGCTTGTAGCTTTCAACCAAGATCTAAAAAAAAATGGAACAAAACACAAATATTCATAGTAAGCAATTAAGCTTAGTAAGTCTTAAGTAATTTAAACAACTAAACTTATTTATGCACATTATTCACATACGCTTTTAACTCTTTATACAAGCTCACAAATCAAAGTTTCACTTTATAAACAATACTGCTTAATAAGCCAAATATCCAAAGCCACATATATCATTAGCTATGTATACTATCATTTGGCCGAATAAGCATAGCCAGATAATTCACATCTTAACATATCATTTCATTCCAATTCGAAATCTTTAAGTCATGTGCATTTAAACATTTCAATGCCATCTTTAATTCAATCTAGTTGAACTAGTTAATAACATCATAACCACATTAGATTTTTTATGTTTGTAATCACATATATGTGTAACATCTACTTTCATAGCAAATTCCAAAATGGCCGAATATATGCGTATATAGGTATATGCAACAACTTCACAAGTACTTCCCATTACACGTTCATAATTCAATCCAGATCATTTTCTCGTATATAAATAAATAACACATACCTGGACAGCTTATTTCATTGAACAAATCCAATTACCATTTAAGCACAATGTCTCATCGTCTTAGGCTTTTTATTAATTCACCGGCAATTAGCCTGCTAATTACAATCTCGAGCTCATCATCAGCACAAAGCCTGCTAGGTATAAACCTGAATTCATCACGGGCACAAAGCCTGCTAGACTTTATAAGTCCGATATTTCTTCACCGGCATTACGCCTGCTAGGCTTGTAGCCCAATAATAACACAAGCTTATAGCTTGCTAGGCCAAATGGCCTGAATAACATATTACAATATCCAAGTCACAAAGTTTCACATACTACATAACATATTTCACTAATTTTCCATATAGTACAAACACACACATATATATAATTTAACATCTTTCGAACATAGTACTTGTCGCACATTAAACTTCATTCCACTACTTACCATTTAATCTCAATACATACCCAAGTCTTATTTCCAATTCCAAGTATATATTCAATTTACGCATATGAAAATTCCATTTCTCTATAGCATTTCCATTCGGTGATAATATACATACAAGGGACATTAAATTTCAAGATTTAACACATGTTTAATTACTTAAAACTTACCTCGGATGTCGTCGAGCAACTACAAATTAGTTATTCGACTATTTTCGTCTTCCCCTTATTCGAATTCAGCTCCCTTTGTTCTTGAGCTAAATTAAAACAAATCAACTTACGAAATCACTTAATCGATTTTATTTTCTTTCAAACTTCACACATTTAAATTCATAAGTAAATCTCAAAACACAAACAAACACTTATCGAAATCATGTACTTATGCATTTCACATAACACAACGACATTAATCAAATTTTAATTTCATTCGGTAATATAATATATAGCTAAAAAAATCAAGCCATACACATCATAAGCCTCAATCGGTCATTTCAATATACATCAATTAAATTCAACAAAAACAATTTCCTTTCCTACTATCACATATACGGCAACTTCAATTCCATTCATCTCAAAATGCATTCAAACTAAACCATTCCTTAACATTAAACACAGTCGGCTATTGATATAAGCTAATTTAGCATTCAAACATTAACTTCTATCAACTAACATGGAGTTTCACAATTAACATCCATACCCGAATGACATTTCAAACATTTAAGCACTCTTTTCTCTTAACTATCAAAACTCCCCATTATACCACATTAGCCGAGTACAATTAATCATTTTATCTACATAAATCAAAGTTTAACTAGCTCAAATAGACCTATAATCATCCTTCATTACACAAAATCAAAACGTCAACCATTTAACACATTGTAACCATGACCGAATGCATCCTTTACCACAAACTCAAAAATTAACACATGGGCTATGTCAAGAATTTAACAATCAACTTAAATTCACAAAATTTAAAGGAACAAACATGAAACTCATACCTTAATCACCCCAAATCAATGGCTGAATGCCCTACTCTGTTCCATTTCTTTTCTTTTAATGGTTTCGGCAAAAACAAGAAAATAATGAAGCAAACTTTTATGTTTTTGGTTATGATATAACTTATAATTGTTTTACACAAATAACCTTGACACTTAACAATAAACTATATAATATGCATGGCTATTACCGTCCATATACATGCAACCACTTTGTTTTTATCACCCCTTTTATGCATTATTTTATTCATGTTTTTATATTATGACAAAAACTCAATTTTCATATCATCATTATATTAACATGCATTTAACAACACATACTTACTCCCACTACCATACATCAATTCAACAAATGGCTTATTTTCTATTTAAAACCCTTATATTAAAGAAACATGACACTTAAGCATTTTCATAATAGCATACATATAATTTATTTGTTGCAATTTAACCATTTCTTAGTAATTAAGCACCCAAACCTCAAAATTAAATCATGAAACTTTAACACATCAAAGTTCACACAATCAAAACACAGAAAATAATATTCGAATATTTTTCAACTCAGATTCGTGGTCCAGAAACCACTGCCCGACTAGGGCCAAAATAGGGCTATCACAGTCCTATTTCAGTTTCTTGTATTATCTAGAAATCTCCAAAGTAATATGTAGAACTTCTTTTGTTAAAATTTAATCATTATTTCAATGCAACATGCTTATGAATAATGGGTAACAAATAAACTTATCTCGAAAATAGTCAGAATTGAATAAATTATCAAAAATACAAAGAAATTAACTGGGAACATATCTTTGAGAAGAAAAAGAATCCAAAGATAGTAAATTGAATATGAATAGGACAAAAACTAGGTGCCCTAGATATCGCAGCTTGGGCTTCCATATACAAATTCCATGAAGACTACCTTGAACTCAACATGTGTTTAGAAGATCCAAAGTACTTTTTTGATGCCCCAAGACGTAGCATACTTCTTCAGTGTTAATTCAAGCATAGCAAGACTACCGTATGCCCCATCTTTATCAAAATTTGAGTCGCCCTTTCCGGGTTTTCAACTCAAAACCCTTTGGTCTCAAGGCGCCCTTTGCGGGTTTTCACCTTGGCCTCTCTTCTTTTAGGTATCTTTGGACTGAATCTGAATTTACAAGATTAGATAAGTTTATCTTAGTGAAAATCAGTGCTCCTCCGGGGAAAGCCTTCTTTACCACATAAAGTCTTTCACCGTTTGACATTCATTTCCCTTTGAAATCTTTTTGTATAGAAAGGATCTTCTTCAATACCAGATTCCCGTCATGAAATTCCTTCTGGTAAACCTTTTTCGTCATAAATCAGCATCATCCATTTTTGGCACATTTGACTATGATGAATACTTTCAAACACTTTTCTTCAGCCAAGTTCACTAGAGACATTCTACTTCATCCAATTCTTGGCTCAATCAAAGCTTGGAAAAAAAATCTCGATTTCCATTGGCAGAACAACCTCTATTTCATAAACCAATGAGAAAGGTGTTGCCCCAACGAAAGTCTTGGTCGACGTAAGCATAGAGAGTAAATGGTAGCTTCTTATGCCAATCTTTACAAGTCTCGGTCATCCTTCACTATTTTTGTTGCTTTTTGTTTTTTTCCTTTCCCCCCTTTTTTTTTGTACTTTCATTTCTCTCTTTTTGGTTGCCTTTACTGCATTGTGATATGGTGCCTAATCTTTGAACAGACTGCAATCTTTTGATATTGTGTAGTTGGATATGATCTTTTCTGGGCCTTTTTTCTTTGTTGTTGGAAATTTGATGACTGTTGACTTTGTAATATTGGCATATGAAGCTACTTTCACCTTCTTAATGGAGTAGTTGACGACCACAAAGATGAATCAATGTCAGCTAGAAACTTTTGATGAGCTCGGCCCCATAACATCTATGCCTATAGAAAGTTTGTGAAGAAATAAAGGAGGCATATAAGTCTTGACTCCCTAAATTTGGCATTTATGGCATAACTGATGCAATCCCCTTCCATGGTGGACTAGCAGTGCCCAAACCTCATGTTTAGTCTGGCCATTATAAAACCACCTACATGCATCCTTCTGACATTCTTATGGACCTCTTTTAACTTTAACAACATC
The DNA here is from genome assembly GCA_020496765.1 of Gossypium stocksii. Taxonomy (NCBI): domain Eukaryota; kingdom Viridiplantae; phylum Streptophyta; class Magnoliopsida; order Malvales; family Malvaceae; genus Gossypium; species Gossypium stocksii. The sequence goes on from CM035627.1 coordinate 35,007,645, forward strand.
CACAAGTCTTAGTAGCCCAGGTGTATCTTCATATGACCATGCAAAAACGTCTTTGAACCCCTGCAATAGCTTAGCAAGGTCTTGTTTTGTCTGTCCAGCTATGTGCGTTCCAGTTTTCACAACCTTTCCTTCCTCTAAGACTATATTCATGGGGTAAAATTTGTCTCTCTTCTTGCCTTACCATTTTTAACAAATTCAGAAACAAGTCACTATCTCTGTCACCTTCAAAATCCTAAGATTCCTCTAAACACATGTCGCACTCAAAAAGGAACTTTGAATCTGTAATATCGTTGCTCACGTTACTGATATTTAGGGACCTATGGTAGGCACAAAAGAATGTACAAAGAACGAATGAATTCAAGAACAACTATTTACATGGTATGACTGAGAATAACAAAAGAAAAAATTTTTGGATTGAAATTAGAAAATCAAAAGAATAAATAATGAAGGAACATTTGCTCGAATTGATCATGAAAGATGTGTTTTATTGAAACAAAAATGTCTGAACATGAGCCTAATTCACAAATGAAATCTTATTATTTCTAGGCTTTAAAACAACAAGTGTGTTCTAAACATTACTCTGTATAATCTCTAAAAACTACGGAAGTTCCTTTGCAGTCCAGTTGTTCAAAACACTTCCAGGTTCGTAAGGACGAATGCCCAATAGGTTTCTTTGCTTAATTCCTCGGTATTGATGTGGAGATTCTCCAACATTTCCTTATTATTTCATTTTTTAGCAATCCTCTCTGAAGGTGAATTACCCCTTCACCTGAGCCTTTCTCATAAAATACCATTTCCTTGTTGTCCATAAGGCTTTGCACCAAGACCCTAAACTCAATGCATTCCTGGATCTCATGCCCTTCCGTTCTGTGGAACTCACAGTAGTCCCTCACTCCTTCACATCCTTCCTCAGGATCTGATGTTATCAATCCTCTTCTTATCATCTCTCTCAAGACCATTCTCAACGGGGTTTTTACTTCTGCAACATCCCCATTGATTCTTCTTACAATATTTTCATCAATTGCATTTATCCCCTTATCACCATGGTTAGGTAATGGGTTCTTGTACCAGGGGTATCATCAAACTTCACAATCCCCATCTTAATGAGTCTTTCAACTGTCTTCTTGAAAGTAGTGCAGTTTTCTATTGAATGCCCCAGTATTCCCGCATGGTAGTCACATTGAGCGTTTGAATCATACCATTTGGGGTATGGGGGCTCTAATGGTTTTAAATAAAATGGGGACACCACGTGTGCGTCAAATAAACTTTGATATATGTTCTTATACGACATTGGGATTGGCATAAATTGGAGCTTTTCAAAGTTTTGCCTCGAGCCAGATTCCTACCTTAGCGAACCCTGTTGCCCAGCTGTGCTTGGTTGACTGACAGTTATTGACTTTAAGTACCCTTTGTTGTATGTGCTCATATTATTCACTTCATTCTCCCTTTTCCTTGGAGCTGACCTTTTAGGAGTTTCCCCTTCAATCTTACCACCTCTTATGGCATTTTCAATCATTTCACCTGCCATTACTATATCTGTAAAGCTCTTGGTGGTACTTCCTATCATATGAGTAATGAATAGAGCCTTCAAGGTATTGATAAAGAGCATTGTAGTCTCTTTTTCTAAGAGCGGTGGCTGAACTTGCATGACAACCTCCCTCCATCTTTGCACATATTGCCTAAAACTTTCATTTGACTTCTTCTCCATATTTTGCAAGGTGATTCTGTTAGGCGTCATGTGTGTCACGTGATTGTATTGCTTCATAAAAGCTTGCGCTAGGTCTCTCCATGTGCTAATCCTCGTAAGGCTCAATTGATTGTACCACCTGGCCGCTAGCCCTACCAAACTATCTTGGAAGTAATGGATCAACAATTGATCGTTATTAACATACCCAATCATCTGTCTACAGAACATGGTAATGTGGGCTTCAAGACAGCTAGTCCCATTGTACTTATCAAATTCTGGCATTTTGAACATGTGAGGAAGCACCAAATCAGGAACCAAACTCAAGTCTTTAGCATCAATTCCATGGTAATTATCAGCATTTTCCAAGGCCTTAAACTTTTCTTTTAACCATCTGCAACGGTCCTCTAGCTACCTTGAGGATTCAATTTTCATTCCTTCCCTCTCGGTTACGTCTAGATCGGGATGACAGGATTGGTGGGGTTATCTCCTGGGTTAGATCCCGAGCCAATTTGGAAATTCATGGGCACCCCAGTATCAGCTTGCTTTTGTTGAGGCCTAATTGTGACAAATGGCCTTCGGGGATGCACCTTAGGTTGTGTTTGTGCATGTGGTGGGGTAAAACCCGGAGGGTAGTCCTTATTATCCTCTCCATTATTAGTCATGGGGCCTTTTCCTTTGTCCATCGCCCCATTCAGTAGCTGGGCCATTTGATCCATCATATTTCTTTGAGCTTCCAACATTTGGTCTCTCATCTCTTGTTGGAGATTTGCCAACTGCTCTTGCATCTGGTCTTGCATGTCTCTTTGGAATTGTTCAAGTCTCTAATCCATATTTTTCATCTTGGTGCGTGTGCCGTAATAGTGTGTGGTTTCCAGGTTAACTTTATCTTTCATTCTCTCTCTATCTCTCTGTAATAACTACAACTAATTAGGGTCCCTCTATGGATTTTAATGCATATGATGTGATGTAATGCAAATGCATGGATGCAAAAAGAATATTGATTCGAATTCAGTTTCATTTAGAAAACTTTATTTAGAAAATAAAATTCGTTACACAAAACAGATTACAAATACACTTTCACCCTAAGGCCCAAAGCTTTAACCCTTCTAAACAACACAACTAACTCTCGACCCCTATCTAATTTTAACTCATACTTTACACTTAACATATCAGCCTGTGCTACCAAAGCTTGTAAATGATCAGCCACTTCACGAATTTGGACTATGGCTTCTTCCATGAGGTAATCCCTATTTCTAACTTGATCTTGAGAATGGTGAAGCTCTTCCTTCCAATGCCCTTCTCTTGCTTCAAGACGCTTGATCCAGAGTTCACAGTTTTGTAATGCCGACTTTAACCCTTCAATCTTGCTCTTCATTTTCTCGATCTTGTTCAGACTTGACTTTAACTTGATTGCAGAATTACGACTTCAAAAGTGATGGAGAGATCATCCAAGTTCAGCCACTTTAGCCTTTTATCCACATTTCTCCTTCTGACTCTCTACCAAGCTCCTTTCTAGGGCTTCGTTTTTCGCCTAAATTTCTTGGAACTTCCTCTCCCATCAATCAGCTTTGGCTTTTTCCTCTCGAATCTTTTATTGCCACTATTCTGAAGTCTTCCCCAATCCAGCTCTTTTTATCGACAACTGTATCTTCTTTTATTCTGTCTTCAAATCGTCTCGATCTTCCTCAACCTTCCTCTTCTCTTTTCTTACTTTTTTAGTCTCTAGTTTCTGGATATCCACGTCTAATCTTAGGTACATTTTTTCTTCCTCCAGCTTCTTTATCCTCTTTTCAAGCTCTAGACTCTTCCTTTCAAAATCTTGTTTTATAATCTCCAACTCTGATGGGACCAATCGTAAGTACTCCTCTATCGATTAAGCACCCTCTAAAATTGGTCAGGGATGTTATCATTGATCCTTTTGCTCAACCACTCCTTGTACTCAAGGGTTACCATCGGACCTGCAATCAAAATTTTCATAGAACAAGTCCGCTTCCAAGCCTCAGAAATCTCTCGGATCTTCTTCTTATAATTATCCCCCTTATATGAGAATTCACATTAAGCTAACTTGTGTGTTGCTGGTATGAACTGCTTGGCTTTGTATTGCCTTAGTACAAGCTACGATGCATATCCAATAGCTCCCTATATTCCGGGCAGAGGTACCCAATCCAAATTTCCACATCGATAGAGGACCTCGTCGAGAACCATCCAAGGGGCTTTCCACTCAACATCTTCCTCTTGGAGGTTTTGAAGAATTGCCATCCATCTTTCCTCCGATATATCATCCCTCCTTGGTGTAACTACTACTTCATTTAAAGGGGAATAATTCTCAAAGAACACTCGGCAATGAACCTTGTCAACTCTCTAAAAATGACTATGGAACCAAACCATCAATAACTGTGCACATCCAATGAATATACCTTCACCCGCCCTCTGACATGTACTCAAGGATCTGATAGTTTTAGCTAGAATTACCGGTACAGGTGTGACCTATTTTCTAAGTCGATCAAATAAGTCAGTGACTGGTTCATCTATATGTCTTAGCGCTTTTGGAAAAATCACTAGACCATAAATACTTAAGGCCTAGACATCAACTTTCCTCTTTACATCTGGGTGCGCTAATATCAGATCCCTCAAACTTGCCCAAGGAATGCATTTACCATCACCCTTTTGTTGGATTCGAGCTGTGACCCACTGTTCACTCATCCCCATAATAATCATTAATTTCTTCACAAAAGTTAGGATATTAGCAGTCCTAAAGTAAGCTTTGTTACCTCGAATCCTTGGACAGCGAAGCAAGGTCGTATACTCCTCCATAGTAGGTACTAAATCCACCTTCCCAAAAGTGAAACAATTATAGGCAGGGTTCCAAAACTGAGCCATATCCCGAAACAAATGCTTGTCCACCTTAACGTCAAGCAAGTAGGGTAGATCACCATAATTATGGTACAACAGCTGCTTAGTCTCGTCATCCTATTGGACCCATATATCTTTCAATTCTTGGAGCTCATTCTGCGTCGTACTGATGCGAGTAAAGTCCCATAATTCTGATGGATATCCCTTAATAATACTATCTCCTTTTTCCAATTGGGTTTTCTCAGACCATGCATGGACGGTAGCGTTGTCCTCCACTTTATCAAGAAATTCATTCTCCATAACAAAACTCTCTAATTTAGGAATCGAATCGTGAATTGACACATTTTTAAATGACATGCAATGATAACAAAAAAAACTGGTCAGTGTCATGTATAAAAATATAATTCAAACAAAGCAGGGAATAAACAAGCACCTATATAGGTAGCTACTATGGATTATCATCGTACTACTTAGGGCGAGCTCTTAGGGTTCACTATATGTGTTTTTGGTTCTAAGGAAAAGGTACCTGAACCAGTAGATTCCTCGATCCTCACCCATTATAGGCTCATATGGAGCAAGTTTAGTTCAGAGGGACACATTTCCCTATAGCCATGTGGAGATGAAAATCTCACGGAGACATAGGTACGGATGTATACCGGAAGCGATCCACTAGCCCATGCGGAGGTGAAAAGCTCACGAAGGCGTAGCTTCTCACTCCCACTTAGAGGGTGTGACCACAACGGTCATGCAATGCAATGCGGCAATATTTACAAAACCAACCAAATACAATAAAAAAACATGATTTCAAATCATATTTTTCTAAATTTTGACATTAGGACAAAAATGATCAATTTTACGGCCTGACACTCTTATTGTTCCTCAGTGGAGTCGCCAAGCTGTCGAAACCTTTTTTAAATTTTGAAAAAACAGGGTCGACTTTTTAAAATGAAAAATGGAGTCGCCACCAATCTCTTTTGCTTAGGTGTGATTGGATCACCTTATAAAACGTTTTATTTCAAAACATTGATTTTGGCCTACAAAATTCGAGAAAACGGATTCCGGAATCAGTTACTTACGAGGAAGGATTAGCACCCTCGTAACGCCCAAAATTGGTACCGAATTGATTATTTTTTCTAATGTCGAAAATTCGGAAAGATTTTAAAACATGATCATTTTTTTTAAACTTGAACAATTTTGAGTTTGAAACTCGAGATTCTTTTGTTCTGAAGGAATACAAACATCACATCCAGCACGTTAGGACACGATGTTTTAAACCCTCGTAACCAAAATCATCCCATGATTTACAAAATTTATTAAAAGGATATTTAGTTGCTTAACCAAATGGAAAATCGAAACCTAGCATGTTAGGGCACTATTTTCTGAATTTATAAACATCAAACATTACCTTACTTAAGAAAAACTTTTCGATGAAATGTAGCAATTAAATAAAGTATATTTTTTAAAACCATGATTTGAATAAAATGTTACATCAATACCAAAGAACGATTTTTCAAGAAAATATAAAGCACACTAACATAATCGACCAAATAAAAGAATAACATAGCAGATAATATAAGAAATAATAATAATATTAAAACAAATAAAATAATAGATTTTAATTTCAAGAATATGAATAATCAAAAAAATAAATAAAATAAAAAATGGAGTAGATAATAACGATTTAAAATTTTATGGAAAAAAAGAAATAAATATGAGAATTTAAACATAAATAAAATGTATACAGAAAGATAAGGTGAGTAATTTAAACGAAATGATTAAATACTATAACAAAATTTTTTTATAAAAAGTGATATGGCCAAAAAACTAATATGAATAATATATATACATAAAAAATAAGTAATATATAGGCTTTTGATAAAAAAGATTTATAAAACTTTAATTATAAAGAAATATGTATAAATATAAAGGAAAAAACATATATAATATAATAATAATATAATATATACATATAAAGAAAAATATACATATTTAAAATAGGTAATATATGAAAACTTTATGTTAATGATAAAACAATTTAAATACAAATTTTAAAATAATATAGAATATATAATAATATACAAATTTTAAAATAATATAATTTAATAAAATAGCTGAATATAAATAGTAAATAATAGTTTATTATATATAATATTAAAATAATTAGAAATAAAATAAAATATAAATAAAAGGAAACAAGGATCAAATTAAAATAAAAATATAATTTGAAATAGAAGTGTAAAAGGATCAGATTGGAACGCGTGCCACACTATAGGGACTTATTGGGCAATTATGCCCTATCTCCTAAATGGTGCTGTTCCAGCATCTGCCTTAAAATGGCCTTAAGGACCAAATTGGAACAAAGGCCATAATTTAGGGCCAAATTGAAAATAAAGAAAGATGCGATTGGACGTAATTACAAAAATACGAAAATGAGGAAAGGTCTATAGAGCAAATATCCCTTTTAACAAAAACACACGGATCCTCCTCGGGTCAGGTCGGTTTGCGCGCGGGTCATGTGAAACGGTGCCGTTTTTACTCTTAAGTGGCTAAAGCAAAACGACGCCATTTTGCTTCATGTATTTAAAGTAAAAATTTTCAAAAAAAACTCATTTTCTCAACTCCTCCTAAAAAAAAAAAAACCAGAATAATGCTCTCAACCTCCCCTCTCCATGCGATTTCTGACCATTGCTCAGGCATCAGACCACCGCATTGGCCACCGCCACCGACCACCATGCGCAGTGGCTGGAACTCCAAAAGTCATGAATTTTCCGACGGTTTCAAGGGTAAGTTTTCTTTCTTTTTACTTTTTAGTAATATTTAGCACAAAAAAAATAAAAAACCAAATATAAACTGTTTTCCCTCGGTCTTTAAAATCTATTTTTGCATGTATATTAGGTTTTGCGTTTATAGAACGATAGATAGAAGAAAATTATTAAAGTAAAGACCAAACAGAATATCAAAAATGAAAACGACCTCCTTTGTCTTTATTTTTGTGTATAGTATTCGTAATCGTAAAAATCGTAAGTCCTTTATGCTGTTTTTTGCTTCTTGTTTTTATAGCTAACAAAATTGAAAACAATAAATATTTACGATCTTGATTTGCTCTATTTGTTGCTATGTTTGCTGTTTCTGTTGTGTTTCTTTCCTTTTGCAGGTGAAAGACGAGATCTTCGGTGATGATAAGGCCAGATTTGCGCTAATAAAGGCATAATGCTCGACGACAGGGCTGAGGGTTGCGGCGCATGTGAAGAGGGCTAGGGTTTTTGACCCTTGCTAGAAAGATTTAGGTTTTGGGCCATTTCGGGTTTGGGCTTCTTGGTTTATCTTGGGTATGGATTAGATTAGGATTGGGCTAATCAGGTTTTTAGTAATTAGGTGACGGGTGTAATGGGTTATTAAGGTAATAGTTTTGGGCTGTAAATGGACTATAAAGGGACTTTTATTATTTTTTTGGTTTAATTTGGTTTATTGTATAGCCCGGCCAAATTGGGCCTATTACAGTGGATATTTACTAAGAGTTAGTAGGTAGTTTTATTAAAAAAAATGAGGGATTAACTCCTTAAATCTGTCCACAAAAATTTGTCATCCCTTTTTCTCTCCCCTCCCATTTTCTCCTCTTTCCCTTATTCCTCAATTATTTTTCCTCTTTTCTTTTCTTTTTTTTTTGAATTACTTCCCTGGCGTTTTTCACTTCTACTTTCTCTTTTGTTTCATTCTTTGTTTCCTCTAAAGACAATCGTAGTAAATTCTTATTTTGTGGAATTTTTATTTATTATGGTTCCTCTGCTATTGCTCTATTATCGCAATGTTTCCATTGTGTCGTATTTTTGAATGGGAAAATTCTTATTTCCGTCTCAGTATAGGTAACGTATACGGTTTTTATTTTCTTTCTTTTTGTGGTAAGAATAAGTTTTTTCTTTTCTATATGAAGGGTAGTGTAACGGCCCAATTTCAGTGAAATCGAAACAGTGGTGTAACACCTCTTATCCGTATTCAACGCCGGAATAGGGTATGAGGCATTATCGGGCTTATCACACGAACAAACATATAATTTCGAGTCATTAATTTGCGTCCAAATTAAAACCATTTGCATTTAATCATAAAGCCCCTGATACGAGCCTACGAGGCCCAAAATGTGCATTGGAAGTGGTTCGTGATAAAATTGAGAACTTTAGAAAATTTTACAACACTTAGAAAATTTTTCCACTAAACAGAGGTCACACGCCCGTGTGGGTAAGCCGTATGGTAACCCACGCCCATGTCCCGACCTCATGTAACTCTCTGACTTGTAACTCATGACCAAAATGAGATCACAGTGCAAGTCACAGCCCATGTGCTAGGCCGTGTGGAAAATTAATTTTCACAAAAATAGGTGCAGACTTTACACGACTAGGACACACGCCTGTGTTTAAGGTCGTGCCGTCCACACGGCTATGACACACGCCCATCTCTATGCCCGTGTGCTCAATTTTGAGCATTCTATTTCTCAAAATTAAGGTGCAGGGGACACACGGCCTAAACACATGCTCGTAGGGTAAGCCGTGCTTGTCTACCCGTGTGGACAAAAACGAAGCTATTTGCCAAGCCATTTTGCCACCCTCACTTGTCCACATCTACTCAACATCACATGGCACAAATTCAAGCATGTAAAAGTAACCAAACAATCACAACCAAGAAAATAACATGTCATTCTCATACCATTATTAATCATGCTTAGAACATCAACCTTTCCATATAAATTTATGCAAATTTCTACATTCACAAGTGACATTAATAAAAATATACTCATAACCAACATTAGTCAACTTCTAAGGCTATACATATACAAAATGAATCACAAACCATTATATGCCAACACATATGGCCATAAGACCGAGTCTCTATACATGCCATAAACTTTAAATACTTGGGTTCATCAGTACCTGAAATGCTAACTTGATATTGGGATAGGATCTCTAGCGATCTCCAATCCGAGCTAACTTGACGACACTATAAAACATAGGAAAGGAAGAGGAGCAAGCTATATAGCTTAGTGAGTTTATATGTAAATAATGAGCATCTCAAACACAACTTAATCATACAATTTATATAATGAAAGATAACATAAATGTCATTAAAAATCTTATAGTCATAACTTGCTTAATCACAACCTTACCGAGAGTCCATCACTTATTAAATTTATCACTTATCAGTTTTATTACCAATCATTTACCAAGACTATCAAGATAAGCACAAGGTAAAATAAGTTGCTATAAAGCTCACAGTTATAACTTATTCGGTCACATTGTTTGTTCTATCAATTTACAAGCATAATTTAATATGTCTTGACATTTGACTATCAACCGTAATCTCTCCATTATAACAGGTCACCACAATCATCCAATCATTCCTAACCTGATAATAAACATGCACATTATTTATGAGTATTCACCTTTCAAACATATATTTTAACATCTTTCAATTGTTTAAAACACATATTTTCCCATAATCATTTTGATAGGCAATTTTGCAAAATTTTCCTTTTTCTCTTATCAGATAAATCACAATTGTGCGAATAAAACATGTTATAACATAACACAATTTGGCCCGAAAGCCAATTTCATAATCACCAACCGAATTTACCATGTATTTCACACATCACAAGTATGGACCAATAATCACAAAGCCTTCACAAAACATTTTCACGGAAACTATAAACTCACAATATCATGAAGTCAATGATTATAAACGTTATGCAGATACCTGTACTAATTTGTAATATAACCATATCCTTTTCACATCTTTACCATTCCTGTTGAACACTCGGAATATTATAGAACTAAAAAATTTGCACATAAGTGCCACATATGTAGCCAAAGCTACCTCATAACTCATAACATACATAAGCCCACTCTCGAGCTATTCACAGGCCTGCTCGCACAAGCTGTTGGTCAAAGCGTAGCTACACAGTGCTGCTCACACAAGTTGTCAGGTATTCACAACAAATGCAGGATTACCCAGCCATTGGTAGGACGTACAAGACTAGCACCCGGATCACAATAACACATAAACACATAAACACATAGGTCCTTAGTGACATGTCACTTGTATCCTATTCTATTCCTAAGGTTCAACCAGGATTTCTTACTTGTCGAAACTTTGTCAAATATGTCCAAAGAGTCAATTACACAATTCATGCAATATTAAAGCATTTAAACATAAGTATAACAATGCATTATTTACATACGAACTTACCTCGGCATAAAAGTGGCAAAAAGGAGCTAGCCGTCAAATACTTATTTTTCCCCCATTCTAATTCTGAACCTCATTTTTCTCGATCTATAATACCACATTACCTTATTTAATCATTATACTATTCAAATCAGCCCAAAATTACTTTATGGAGAAAATTACGTTTTTGCCCCTAAAGTTTCACATTTTTACATTTTAGTCCCTAGGCTCGTAAAATAAAATGTACTCAATTTCTTCAATACCCATGCCTAGCTGAACCTTATACATGCTTATATCAGCCCACATTTTTCTTTTATTCACATTTTAACACCCATTTTATAACTTTTTACAAATAGGTCCTTTTTTACATTTTTACCGAAAATCACTTAGCAAAAGTCATTTATCTTACAATTAACATACATTTTCTACCATTAGACATCAAAATACATGCATGTCTAACATGGGTAAAATTTTAAACTATGATAATACTTCAAAATAGTCCTTGGAAAAGCTAGATTAGGTTACAAGGATTTCAAAAATGTAAAAATCATTAAAAACAGGGCTAAAACAGGCTTACAATCAAGCTTGGAAACTTGAAAAATCCTAGCCATGGTTTCCCCTTGAGAAATTCAACTATGGGTGGAAGATGAGTGAAAATTGGCTTTTAATTTAGCTTTTTAATTCATTTAATCACCAAATTACTAAAATGTCCTTAATGAAAAACTTTAGAAACATGCCTAACCATGTCCATTTTTGTCCATCAACTTAACCAATGGTCTAATTACCATTTAAGGACCACCCATGTAAAATTTCAGAACAATTAGACACCTTTAACTTATAGAGTGAGCAAATGTCAAAATTTTTGAATGAAATTTTCGAAAAATCATTCCATAAAACTGTAAACCATAGAAATATATTAAAAATAAAATTTTTTACATCGAATTTTTGGTCCCGAAACCACTGTTCTGACTAGACCTAAAACCGGGCTGTTATAAGTGGTTTTGAGACCACAAATTTGAGCTAAAAAGAAAATTTATTTAAATATTATTTCATGGCCTATATTATGATAAGAAATTCGTTTGAAAATACTAATAGGAAAGTTTTATCGAATAAGTGATTAATCAAAGAAAGAACCAAATTGCATAAAATGTAAAAGTTAAATTCTATAAGCTATAAAGATTAAATGGTTATGGAATCAAAGCTTGAGGTCCTTAAATGGTAATTAGACCATTAATTAAAAGTTAGTAGATATTTATGGATGAATCATCCATGGAAATTGAGAAAAAGAAAAGGTCTAAATTGGAATTCAAAGAAAATAAAAGATGATAATTAAATAACATGAAAAATATCAACATTTTCATCATCTTCATCCCAAAATTTTCTATGGAAACCCTAGGAGAGAGGAAGAAAACTTTCTTGGCATAAATGGGTAAGTAACCAAGTCCCACTTTTAGTAATTTTTATATTTTTGAGATCGGGATAACTTATTCTTTCTATTTTGGGGATTAATTTGAAAAGTTATCAAAGTATAAAGTTTGTGCCATGGATGAACATGTTGAAAATTTGAAATTTATGGTAGAAAATTAAAGGTTGATAGTAGATAAACAACTTTTACAAAGTGAATTTGCATGAAATTCAGATTTAGGGACTAAATTGTAAAGTTGTGAAATTCAAAGAAAAATTATGAAATTTGTGACTCATAAATGCTGTAAATGATATATGAAAATTTTGGTTAGGCTTGGAACAAGGATTAGATAGCATGAATTTCATTTTCTGAGTCTAGGGACGAAATTGGAATTTATGAAAAGTTTAGGGGTAAAATAGTAATTTTGCCTAGAGTGTAAATTGAGTCCAAATGAATATGAAATATGATGAATTGATGAATAAATTCATTTATATAGATCCAGAAAATTCAAATACAAAGTTAGATCGAGGAAAGGAAAAGATTTCAGATTAGTAGATTTTCATACAAACAAGTATCGAGGCAAGTTTGTGTGACTTAATATTAAATCTTGAGATGCTTAAATTACATTTTGTATGATATGAATGTTATGTAAATGTTAAATGTATAAGAATGTAATAATATGTTTGATATTACTTGAGAAAAGGGATAACTCCTGGTTGAATGAAGGAAATACGATGGATTAGTGTGAACATGATTCTGCATGTGTTGCAGATAGGATTTAGCTCGGATGAGTATCTTGATAAGTCCTTCGAGCATTATGAGACAAATTTCTGCGAGTATAGTGATTGGTGGTAAATTCGCATAAGTTGTGGACTACCGTAGCACTGTGTGAGCATCTTGATACACGACTTGCCCGATTGTGATCCTGTATATGTTGCAGACAAAAACATGGCTCTTTGTGAGCATTATGATAATCAATCGGTTGTGATCTTGCATATGTTGCACACACAAGCGTAGCTCTGTGTGAGCGTCCAGTGAAGACTCGCACGAACTACATGAGATTTGACTATCGAGTGCTTGTATTACACAACTTTCCCGGTTAGAAGTTCTTTGTGAACTAAAAAGTTCTTTTTGAACTAAAAGTTCTTTTTGAACTAATACATGAGACATGGCTCTTATGAGCATACTTGATTAGCCCGGATTAGCTTCATGATATATATTACATGATTTACCCGAATGACTTTAAAATGTGTCTCGAGAATTTTTTACTCTTTAAGTGTACTACATGAGAGTATCCATTGATATTTCCAATAAATTGAACAGGAAAAACTTGGAAATGGTTAATGGAATTTGAATGAATTTATCTTGAAAATGTATATGTGATATGGAAAATGATAAGCATGTAGAAAACATAATATGATGAGCTCATCTAAGTTAATGAGATTATGTGAAGTTACTTGACTAACTTGAATTGTTTACGTTGTGTGATGGGCTAATAATTCACTTATTTGGATTTTTATGTATGTGATTAAGATGCACGAAAATCCATGGTAAGTTAGATTCTTGTTACATGAACTTACTAAGCATTAAATGCTTACTAGGTTTTATTTCTATGTTTTATAGTGCTTGGAAGCTCGTGAAGGTTGGTGGTCGGAGTAACATCACAGTATCCTCTAGCTCATTTTGGTATAAATATGGATCTTATTTGGTATAATGGCATGTATAGGTTAGTAAGGCTAATGTATATGTTGAAATGGTTGAATGTAAACTAGCCATTGGTATGGCTAGTGATGACTTGATTTTGGTATGTTTGTAAAGTAAATTATGGTTTTACATATAAGTTGGTATGGTTTGAGTTGGTGGAATAAAGATGTGTGTTAAGTGAGGTAAGATTTGAAATAAGTGAATATGTGAAAATATAACATATTGTATGATAAATTTGGTTGAACTTAAATGCTTGAATTAATTGGTTGGTACTGGTAAAGTTTTGTGCAGGTGTTGGATGCAAAAGGGTGAGGAATAAGGCTTGGAAAATAGCCTTATTTTGTCCACACGGGTAGACACACGGGCGTGTGTCTTGGTCATGTGTGACACACGATCTTGAATATGGGCGTGTGGCCTGGCCGTGTGTCCCCTGCATCTTAAAATTAAGAAATAGAATGCTTAGAATTAAGCAAATTGGCAGAGACACGGGCGTGTGTCTCAGCCATGTGAGGTACACGGCCTAGAACACAGGCATGTCTCTTGGCTGTGTGAAACCTGCACCTAATTTCCAAAAATTGAATTAACCACATGGCCTAGCACATGAGCCTATGAATTGGTTGTGTGACTTATGTTACTTAAGGTTTACAAGTTAGAGAGTTACACGAGTTGGGAACATGGGCATGTGAATCCACACGGATTGGCCACACAGGCGTGTCCCTTATGACACGGGCATGTGACTCTTTTATATAATGAAGATTTTGAAAATTTACGAAAAACTTCTTAAGATCCTGAATTAGTCCCGAATCGATTCTAATGCATGAATTGGGCCTCGAGGGTCCAATCAAGGGACGTTTTGATGAAACTCAAAAAATGAATAGTACTTGACTCGATCTAGTTGTACATATTCTATAAAACTCCGATAATGCCTCGAAACTTTATTCAGGTGATAAGTACAGGTTAGGGTTGTTACAGGTAGGGGGTTTAATCATTGTTATGAATATGTTGGAAGAATTTTGGCATTTTTGAGTCTATTAATGATAATCGTTTGTGCTTTGGTTAGGTGAAGAACGTAAGTTTAACGATAGTACTCTGATGAACTAAATTTCTATGTTAAGTTGATGTTTTGCCATGTAATTTTAGTATATTAGTTTAGGGACTGGTTTTGCTAAGTTGTGTTTATTTAGTTCAAGTTTTGGTGTTTGTATTGACTTAATTCATAATTGTTAATTGATGTAATATAAGGTCATATGTAGGTTTCGAGAGTGCTCGTTTGTGTGGTTAATCAGAAAAATAATCAGGTGCGTGTCTTTACTCGAAAACATAGTTTCGAAACCTAGAAATAAAAAAAAAATAGCAAAGTTTGAATTGCAGGTTGCGACACACGGCCGCGTGGTAGTCCGTGTGGAGCAGATGACCGTATGTAATTTAGTAGCCTGTGTGGTAGACCATGTGCACTACATTACTGTGCAGTAGGCTGTGTAGAGCACATAGCTGTGTGAAATTATATGGATGGTGTGGACCACACGGGCTAGATTTTTAGGCAATATGGGCCTTTTGGGCCAATTTTGAGGCTTAATTAAGGGTAGATTAAATGACTCAGAAATTGGGTCTGTGGGTATTATGTAGGCTCAGAAAAGTGTAAGAATCAGGAAACAAATATGGGTAAGTGTAGGAGGTACGTTAAATAAGTTTCAATAAGTATAATAATGCATTACGATTTGCTATAAATAGGTACGTGAGTTAAGCATGACTATTTTGTAAACCATGTGTGTTATACGTATTCTGTTATCTATTCTGATAAGCTATTTGATTCAACCATGTAATATGAACATATAATATTATGATTTTGAATGTGCATTGGGGTGGGTAATGATGTTGGAAGAAGTGTCTTCAAGTAGTATTATTGTATTTTTGCCATACCACCACGACCCGTTGTGATTGGATGGATGGACTCTTGTAGTCCTAATTGGTGTGATTGGTTAGATAAAGTTGGCATGTAGCGGATGGGGGTAGGATTTGTGTATGCATTTGTTCTAATCTGATATGATATATGTGTTTCTAAAAACTTGACAATCTGGTCTGATATATGTTTATGAAAATATGATATTCCAACCCGAATTATGTTCCGGAAATATGACATAATGATCTAATACATGTTTTTGATAATGCAATATTTTGATATGATTTTGTACATTATAAGTACAATTTTGTGATGACGTTTACCTATGTGCTTGTTAAATAAAATTATGTTTGTGGGTCGAGTCACACACTGGGCTTTTAACTTATTGTTTGTTTAATACCTTTCAAGTTAACTTCCAACTTAGGATCAGACGGCGTATAGGAGCTTAGATTGTTTTATCAAATATTTAAAATTTTGTGATTTTCGTAATTATCTATTTTTGGACTTTTGGGTCTGCAATCCATTTTTGGGATTAGTTTTGGTTTTGTTTTCTTTTGCTTTGTTCGTCGATATTTGATATCTTCGAATGTAAAATTATAAATGTTATACGGGTTAACCAACTAAAATTCAGATTTTAAAACTAAAACTCTGAAAAAATTTCTGCTACAAGTCTAAGTATCAAATTAAGCATTTTTTTGAAAAATAAGTGAATTATGTGCGTGATTTTATAAAGACCTTGTTAGTGGTTTGCCAGAAACAATATTTTCGGATCATACAATTTCTAAGCTAGATTTTAAATTAGTTTTTCAAACAAGATTAAGTAACTTCTTATGATTCGGCCATAACAATAGGGTTAGGTTTGGGGTGTTACATTTATTGGTATGAAAGCCAGGTTGTAAAACTGGGGCTACAGTTTTTGGGTTCCAAAATTTTCTAAATAAAATTGTTTTAATCTAGAATTTGGAATTCTGGTAACATATTTTATGTCTGGTTATAAAATATGAATCTGAGCCTCGACGTTAGTTCAAGTATTTATGTATACTTCATTAACTGAACTTTAGTTACTTTTACTTTAGCACTTTAGTAAAACTATTAGATTTAGAAACTATAGAATAAGACATTTCTATCTTAAGATAAATATATTGAATAAACTTTAGACTTAGGGTTTAAACATAAATCTAAGCTCAACTTTGGGACATCTGAATTATAGGAAAGGAAAATGAAGTTTTTGCTGTACATGTGATCATGGTGCGTGAGGACGTGGCAGACGTTGTCGAATGACTCATACCGAGTCCTCTTCTCAGAACAGCGTGTCCGATTTCTAAATTAGCGATACTGTGGAGATGCCCAGTTCTAAGGGTGGTAATCAGAAAGTTGGAGATGATGTTGTGTCCTAGGATATGTTTAGGGATCTACAAAGGGCCACTGAGGTCTAATCTGTATCTGTGAGTTTAGAGTATGTGACTGAGTGACTTCGATCAAATGAGACTAAGTCAACGAAAAGGATTAATCGCTTAGAAAGAGGAAAAGGAAATTAATAAGTATGAAACAAGAAGAGCTCTAATTGTATTGACTTGAATTTGCAATTTAGGAAATGGGCTAAAATAGTTAAGCCTCAGCGGGTTGAGGCAGTTGTAAGTGTATCTCAATTCGCGCTTTCTATGGTAGGAATCATTCAGGCATGTGTTGGAGGAAAAGGGGAGTATGTTTTAGATCTGGATTTGATGAGTATTGTGTTAGGTATTTTTCACAACATTCTTTTATTCAGGTGCAAGTGTCGACTCAAAGAGGGAATCGATGACTAGTTTGAATAGCAAGGCATCAAGAGGATCGAGATACAACTGGTAACAATAAAGTTACATCTGGAGCTGTACCTAGTATTGATTAAGTGTTTGACTATTATTAGAGTTTTTGAGGCTTTGGGATCGTATTATTAGAGGAAAATTGTCTGGGTTTGCATTGAAATTAGAGTTACGCAGCAATAGCATGGTAATCAGTTTAGATCAAGAAATTTTGGATTTTGTGGTGAAGTGTATGGTGTGACAACGAAAATTTCAAGGACAAAATTCTTTTAAGGAGGGGAGAGTTGTCATATCCTGAAAACCAGTTAGAAGAAATTGGGATTGTGAAATTATGTCGAGTTAATCTAGTTCAGTGGATAGATGTTGTGCTTATGAGTGTGAGGTTTTATTTTGAATATTTCCTTTGAATTTTTGTTATGTTTATTCCAACCCCTATCTTTGAACGTCTAGCTTATATATTATTTTCATTCAACTGATGACAAGAATGAGCCTGCTGGTTCAATAGTAAGGCATTTGCTTATACTTTGGTCTTGTGTTTGAATCCCTATGTATACATAGTGAAAAAATTATTTTTGTTTTAAACTATGGAAAAAATTTTATGTGGACATTTGCTAGGAAATAATAGGTAGATTTATTAAAAAAAGTGAGGGATTAACTACTCAAATCCTTCCACAAAAAATTGCCGTACCTTTTTCTCTCTATTTTTTCATTTTCTCCTCTTTCCTCTTGTTCTTCAATTATTTTTCTTTCTTTATTTTCTTTTTTTTTTTTTAAATTTCATCCTTGACATTTTCCACTTCTCCTTTCTATTTTGTTTTATTCTTTATTTCCTCTAAAGACAATCGTAGAAAATTCTAATTTTGTGAAATTATTCTTTATTATGGTTCCTCTGCTACTGCTCTATTATCGCAGTACTTCTGTTGTGTCATATTTATGTATGGGGAAAATTCTTATTTCTGTCTCAGTATAGGTAATGTATACGATTTTTATTTTCTTTCTTTTTTTGGTAAGAATAACTGTTTCTTTTCCATATGAAGGGTAGGGGGTTTAATTGTTGTTGTGAATATGTTGGAAGAATTTTAGCGTTTTTGAGTCTATTAATGATAATCGTTTGTGCTTTGGTTAGGTAAAGGACGTGTTTTTAACAACCGTAGTCTGGCAAACTAAGTTTCAATGTTAAGTTGCTATTTTGTGGGTTAAGTTTGGTATATTAGTTTTGGGACTGGTTTTGCTAAGTTGTGTTTATTTAATTCAAGTTTTGGTGTTGGCATTTGGTTAATTCATGATTGTTAATTAATACTGTAACACCCTGGATTTTGGGCCTAGAAGAAATGGAATTCGTGTGTCGGAGGAATTGGATTTTAGTTGTGCGAGAAAATTTTCATAAATTGTATGTCTAGTTTAGTGGCTAAGGGATTTAAGAAGAGTTAGGAGTGTTGGAGAAGTCCTGGGTTCAAACCAGGGCTTTAGCAAAATTTTTAGTTTTTCCCTTTAGAGGACCTTGGCGTTAGTTGGAAGACCTTATAAATATTTTTGGTTAAAATATGACACAAGGAAGCAAGTGGTCTAGTGGCAAGGTGGCGTTAGGAGTGTGCATATGGTCTGGGGTTCAAGTCCTGGCATTTGCAAAATTATTGTTTTTGCTCCTAAGTGAACCCTTGGTGATTAGAAGTAGGCCTTATATTTAATTAAGGTTAAATTGTGACACGAAAGAGCTTGTGGCAAGGGGGCAAGTGGCATGTTGAGCTATTGAGGGGGGCTTGGGTATGAATCCCCTTGCAAGAAAAATGCAATTATTTTGCTACTTGGAAGGCTAGAGTTTGTGGTGGAATCAAACTCTGGTGGGAGGTTGTGGACTTGGTAAAAGGTAGAGAGAATCATGGACATGATAGGGTTGTTGGGTGGTTGAAATAGTAATTTGTAGAGCATTATGTGCAGATTTTCAAGGGGTTTGAATGTGATTGAGGTATTGCCAAATGTGGGGGGCTAGCTACTTGGAAGTTCGACAAGAGTTCTCTTTTGGTATAGTTGGATTTTGGTGTCTTTTGGCCTAATCTTTTGTGTTATTTTTGCTTGTTGGCCGAATAACCATTGCTTTTTGGGTGGCATAAATTTATTTTCTTTCCCTCTTTTCATTATTTTTGCCAATCTCTGGAAAGTCAAGTGCCATTCTGTACGTGTACCTTTCGGGTTTTTTGTTTTCATCTTTTTTTTTCCATTTTTCTTTACATTGCCGAGTATACTCTAAAAAGTGACCATTTGGGAAGCATTGTATAGCCGAACCTTTTATTCTCTTCTTGTTTTTATTTTTTCATTTTACCTTTCTCTTCTTCTTTTCTTCAACCGATTGTCTAACTTTATAGAAGGCTGATTGTTCGAGTGAGTATCTTCATCTCCTTCTTCTTCTCCTCTTCTGTGAAGCCGAATACCATAAATCTTGTTATGTTAGTTCGAAGCCATTGGGTAATAGCCTTTGGCAATGGATTGAGCGTCAATTACCTTGCTTCTCTGCACATCTCCATTTCCTTCTTCAAATAGTCCATTGGCCGATTATTGTAGGGTAAGTGTTGGGGTTTTCCTTAACCTTTCATCTTTTTGGTTTTGCCTGCCGTTGGCTACCGTTCCTATTATTTTCCCTATACCGATTACTTTTCTCTAATCTTTCTTCTCAGATTAATCACGTTGCTTAAACGTTCGTGCACTACCTCGTTAATCATTTTTGTGGGTTGGTAAGTAGTTGTGAGTAAAGTTAGAACGACAATGGGTTTTTATTGAAAAATTGTATATCTTGTTCGATACTAATGAAGAAGGGGGTTGTGGTATAGGTTGTCGCCGAAAGTGATTGGTTTATTGGTTGAGATTTTAGGAAATGATTGCTTCTATTTTGGTAAGGACGTTGCAATCGGTTTAGTCTTACAATAGATCTTTTTGGTAATGTGGATTAAGTTCTAATCAAGTTTGTGATTGAAATAGGTTGGGTTCTCGAGGATTAACTTCATTCACATCAGGTGTGTAACCGTATGCCTTGTCTTGATAATTGGCTAAAAAGCCGAAAATGTATGTGTTGTTACTTTGCTTTGACTATTGATCGGCATTATGTCGGAAAGTCGAAATACCGGTGAATGATGCCACATGTGCGTGCGATCGCACGTGTGGTGAACTAAGCCCACGAATTGTGGGCATTAGACTGTAGAGTCCAACTCGAGCACTCTCGTGGTCGAGGGCTGTTCTGGGCCACGTTGGGCCATGTGGGCCCAATGGGCCTATGGGTCCCACATGGAATACATTTGCATATGGTGATAAATGTTAGACCAAGTCGTGTAGTTCGTATGGCTAGGGTCGTTTTTGGGCTAAATGGGAGCTGGTGGGCCCCATATGGATAAAATGTGTGTTATATGCTTTCGATTTGTTTGAATTGTGTCGTTTGTATCACCGAGGCTATTTCTAAGTTAATTGGGCCAAGCGAGCGTGTGGGCCCACTTGGGCCGAGTAATGGGCCTTAAGCCCATTTACACCATTGTGTCTGTTTAGGTTTCTTATGACGTTCGAGGCGACGATGGACCTTTTTGTTGGGTCGTTAAGCCTTGGTTTGTAAAATTATCGAAATACCCCTAGTTTGTGAAATTACTTAAATACCTCTGGTTTGTAAAATTACGAAATATCCCTAGTTTGTAAAATTACTGAAATACACTTGCTTTGTGAAATTACCGAAATACCCCTGGTTTGTAAAATTATCGAAATACCCCTGATTTGCAAAATTACCAAAATACCCTTAATTTGTGAAATTACCGAAATACCCCTAGTTTTTGAAATTACTGAAATACCCTCGATTGCAAAATTACCGAAATACCCTCGATTTGTGGAATTACCAAATGACCTCGATTTGTAAAATTACCGAAATACCCCTGTAGGGTAGGATTTCTGAAATACCTCTATAGGGTAGGATTATCAAAATACCTTTGTAAGGTAAAATGACCATTTCGCCCCTAGAGCGTAGGATGACTGTTTTGCCCTTGTGGGCAAGTGACTAACTTGGACTAGGAGTTTTGACTGATTTGACTGTGATCGTATGATAGTGTTTTAACTGACGTGAGTGTGGCTACATGACTGATATGTTTGTAATATATGTTTAAATGACTTTTATTTAGCATGGCCATTCTGCATACACGTATGATGATTGAGCATAACATACACGACATATTGCATGGGGTTGGGACATTGATTTGGAGGAAGTTCTGTGCTAGTGGCTTTGCCATGTAATCTGATTCTAGTGGCTCTGCCACAGTTTCTGCTTTTAGCAGTATGGCTGCATATCGGTGTGTGGGCAGGGTGGGTCGAGTTATTCCCCACATGGTGTGATGGTTGGTATGGGTGGTGTGATGGTTGGATTGGGTTGGGATTGCATTCACATTTTGTTACTGATTCTATTTTGGGCTTGGGCCCACCTAATTCTGATTCTGATTTTGTTTTTGATTCTGTTACTGAATTGGGCTAAAAGCCCAATAGATTCTGGAACTGTCATGGGCTAGGCCCATCTGTTACTATCCTCTTTAAGGGCTAGGCCCAGTTGATTCTGTTATGGGTTGAGACCCAGAGGATATTGTATTGGGCTATGGCCTACTTGTACGCTGAACTGTTACTGTTTCCTGTCTTCTGACTGACTATTTTTATTTAGTAAGGGATTGCACACTGAGTTTTCATAAACTCACCCCGTTTATTAACTGTGCAGGTGAACCCTAGCTTTAGGAGGATCAATGCTGTGAGGGACTCGGAGATGGGTACACGACTGCTTTCTTATTATGTTTTGGACTTTAGTTATGGTTTCGATTCCGTTTTGGTTTTAAAATTTTCGAATAAGGCCATTGGGATTTTAATTTGCTTTTATTTGGTTTTTTATTTACTTTGATTTATATCTATTAGAAGTAAATCACGGTTTTTCAAAAATGTTAACTGTTTTTTTTAAAACATCACAACGTTTCTGCAACTGTTTAAATTAAGCTTCCACAACAATTAAGGTTTTAAAGGTAATAACGGTTTTTTTAAAAGGGATTAATGTTTTAATAAACCACATTTTGAAAATAAACAAGCACAAGTTTTAGTTAGCAACAAGTTTTAAATAAGAAAGGTTTTAATGAAAACATGGTTTTTGGAAAACATTTCAATGTGACACGCCAGATTCGGGCCTAACTTTTGGGCCAGTTTGGGGTGTTACAGATACGATATAGTGTCATATGTAGGATTCGAGAATGCTCATTTGTGTGGTTAATCAGAATAAAAATTAGGTGCATGTGTTAAACTCAAAAACATAATTCCAAAACCCGAGAATCGAAAAAATGAAAATAAATTTCAAACTGCAAGTTATGACACAGGGCTGTGTGGTAGGCTGTGTGTTGTGTAAAATTTAGTAGCCTATGTGGTAGACCATGTGCACCACACGACTGTATGGTTGGCTGTGTGGAGCACATGCCCGTGTGAAATTATATGGACCATGTTGACCACACGAGCTAGGTTTTTAGGCTGTGTGGGCCTTTTGGGCCAATTTTAAGGCTTGATTAGGGGCTAATTAAGGGACTTAGAAATTGGGTCGTGGGCATTATGTAGGCCCAGAAAAGCGTAAGTTTCTGTAAACAAACATGAGTAAGTGTATGAAGTATGTTAAATAAGTTTTGATAAGTATAATAATGCATTATGATTTGCTATAAGTAGGTACATGAGTTAAGTGTGACTATTTTGTAAAACATATGTGTTATACGTATTCTGTTATTTGTTCTAGTATGCTATTTGATTCGACTATATGATATGAACATATGCTATTATGATTCTGCATTTGCATTTGGGTGGGTTATAATGTTGGAGGAAGTGTTTTCACGCAGTATTACTACAGTTTCGATAGTGAAACCTTAATATATGTTTGGCAACTCAACTGCACCTTTATGAGTGGCATACCACCATGACCCAGTGTGATTGGATGGATGGACTCTTGTAGTCCTAATTGGTGTGATTGGTTAGAAGGGGTTGGTGTGTAGTGAATTGGCTAGGAATTGTGTCTGCATTTGTTCTTGCCTAATATGATATATGTGTTTCTAAAAACTTGACATTTTGGTCTAATATATGTTTATAAAAATATGATTTTCTAATCCAAATTATGTTCTAAAAATATGACATAATGATCTGATATATGTTTTTGGTAATACAACATTCTGATATGATATTTGTAAATTATAAGTAAACTTTTGTGATGACATTTACATACGTGTTTGTTAAATAAAATTATATTTGTGGGCCGAGTCACACACTAGGCTTCTAGCTTATTCGTTTGCTCAATACATTTCAGGTTAACTTCCAACTTTGGATCGAACAACGTGCGGGAGCTCGTATTGTTTTCTTAGATAATTAAAATATGGTGATTTTCATAATTATCTATTTTTGGACTTTTGGGTCTGTAATCTGTTTTTGGGCTTGGTTTTGGTTTTGTTTTCTTTTGCTTTGTTCGGTGGTATTTGATATCTTCAAACGTAAAATTGCAAATATCACATAGGCTAACCAATTAAAATTCAGATTTTAAAAATAAATCTCTGAAAAATTTTCTATTGTAAGTCTAAGCATCAAATTAAGCATTTTCTGAAAAATAAATGAATTCTGTGCGTGATTTCATAAAGAACTTGTAAGTTATTTGTTGAAATAATATTTTCGGATCACACAATTTCAAAGCTAGATTTTGAATTAGTTTTTGAAACGAGATAAGTAACTTATTCAGATTCGGCCATAACGCCTAGGCCGGGTTTGGGGTGTTACAAGGTGAGTTAGAATTTTTAGAACTCCCTCAAAGAAGATCAAGCTATACAAGTTCCTCATTTTATGTCAGTGATTTACAAATTTGTATGTAGTTTTTCTTGAAATATACTGTTGTTGCTGTGGTGAAGCAGTACAACATAAAGCACAAGGTAAACTTTTATGTTACAAAATCTTGATTGGAGAAATTTGAGGCATAGTGTGCAATGCCAGACGAAAAATGCTTATGGAAAATCATGGAATCTGTGAGAAAGAAGATGCGGTTCTGGACCATTAAGAAATATAGAGCTCCACATACTTTTGTTGTCAAAGGTATGTGACATGGTCATCTGAGATTTTATTCTAGCCTCATATATGGTGTTTGGAACAATCAAATTTCTTTAAGGACTTAAATTTAAAGGAGCTTTGGGAGTTAATTGAGCAAATTAGAGATTTGGCGGACTTTACTAGGAATTTTTGGAAATTTTGTAACTGTTGGTAAATAGTTAAATTTCAATCCTAGTTTGATTAGGATGAAACTGACTAGTTCCAAAGTGGGAGACATAATAATTACCGATGATTGGCTAAAAGAGATTGGGAGACTATGCATAGGAGTTATATAAATATAGGTGAAAGTGGACATTCCTACAAAGAAAAAAATTCTCCTCAATTTTATCTACAAAATTTCTTCTTACTTGCATTGTCTTCTTCGGTTGTTTCGAAAAAGAGGAGAACTTATGAGAGCTCTGCATGGAGTAGAAGTCGTGAGAATTAAAGTCTAGAAGTAGAGAAATTTAAAAACTGGTAAGCTTCTTAACCTTTTATGCTTGAGAATTACTAAAAGGAGGGCAATGACTCTTTATAAGTTTTTATAAACTAGGTTCTAGGTTTTAAGGTTTAAATGAATTCTATTTAAAAGAGATAAGTGGTTGTCATGCTTAGCTACCAAGATGAAGGAGGCTCTGGCATTTGGACAGGCTAAGTTGACGAGGATAAAGGAAGTAAGGTAAGTTTCTATGTTCTACTTTTGGGTGATTGACGATGTTGTGTTGTTTGCTTGAACTACATACATGTCTGCTCTGAGTCATGACTAGAACCATGGTTGTGTACGGACATGGAAAATGAGTAAGTTGTGTATGCATAATATTGTGAGTGTGTACCCTTGCAAGTCCATTTGCTAAGTGATACTTAGTTATGATTTGATGAGTAGATGAATGGTGTACTATATGTTATAGTAACTAGTGAAATGAAATGTATGAAAATATGTGTTAATATTGTATGTAGAGTACGGAGGAAATTTACCTTGACAAGGTAGATGAAGTTAGGAATAATGGGAGGAATGGAGAAATGGGTGGATCATTAAGGGGAATACAAAGGATTTTTTTCAACTCATGGAATGTTATCGAATGGCTCCTTAGAGCGACACCGTGATGATAGTCTATCGACCTTATAGAGCGATGCTGTAATGGTAGCTATCAACTGGCTCGCTAGAGCGACACCGTAACATTGGTATATGGACTCTATAGAGCGACACCACAATGGCGATTATCAATAGACCCTTCTGGGCAGCACCGTGGAAACAGTATTAGGTCCTTTGGGGTGACACCTCAAAAGAGGTATAGTGATTCCTCAGAATCAAGAGTTTTCGTAGGACATTAAGCTTGGGTTCATATGTGTAAAACCATTGCTAGGCTATGGCAACATATGAAGTTTACTAGGACATTAAACATGGGTTCATACTATATAAGACCATATCTGGGCTATGGCGTCATATAAAGTCCGCCAGGATAATTAACTAGGAGGCTAACAAGGCAAGAAAAGAGAGAGATCATTGTATGAATTGCGTGGGGAGTAGCATGATCGGATGAATGTGGCATGTTTGAGAACATGGGTAAACGAGAAAGTGAAAGAAACCACCAAACTATGAAGATAAGAAAAGTTGGTAGAAGCATCTGATGCCCCAATAATCTTAAGTTGGATTCGTTAAATTTTATCAAGGTTGAGTGCTTGGTTTGGTGGCTGGGGGTGTTAGGATTAAGCTGTGGGTCGCAGGTTCGAGTCTTGGTGAAGGTTGTTCTATAATTTTTGTTAATTGTAGTTTCTAGTGTAGTGTTTGAGTCAGATTCTAAGAGGTGGTTGGATGAAGAGAAGAGTTAATGGGTTAGTGGGTTAGTGTTTGGTTAGGATTAGATTTTTTTATTTTTTTTATTTGAAAAAACATAAATCTGGTAAACCCCAAATCCCTCCCTTTTCCCTCACGTTCTTTTTATTTATCCATAGTCCTCTTTTCCTTTTTCATTTTCCATTCTTCACGTGAGTTTTAAGAATAAATTGGAAAATTCTCCATTTGAGTTCTTGGTTTGTAGTGTAACACCCCTTACCCGTATCTGAAGCTAGGATAGGGTTCGAGGCGTTACCTGTAACTCCCTTAACCCGTATCCATCACCGGACTAGGGTTAAGAGGTATTATTAGATGTTTTAGAACATTTTACGATCATTTGACAAACATAACTTATACATCATTAGTTCATAGCAATTCACACACATATAGTACCTTTAGAAGGTCTACATGACCTTAAGCATGCTTTAGAGAGGGTTCGGGACTAAACTGATCTCGTATAAAATTTCTCGGAACTTAACAATTTTTCTAACTTACAGGGGTCACACGCCCGTGTGAGCAGGCCGTGTGCCTCACATAGCATTAGACATCCCCGTGTGTCTAGGCCGTGGGAAAATAGGGCATAACTGCTGACTTAGGTCACACGGCCAAGGACACGCCCGTGTGCCAGGCCGTGTGAAATCTGGAGGGTATACAGACTTGGGTCACACAGCCAACCGCACGCCCATGTGTCAGCTCGTGTGCCCTTTCAAAATGGCCCACACACCCATGCATGAGGCCGTGTGCTTAGCCGTGTCAAAACCTTAGGGTATACTGACTTGACCACATGGGCTGTTGCAGGCCTTTGTGTAAGGCCGTGTGGAGCGCCCAGGCTCAATTCGAATTGGCCTTTAAGCAACACGATAGGGACACACGCAGTTGTCCCTGCCGGTGTGGGCAAAAATAGGCCATCTGTAAGACCATAATGCCACCCATTTTGGGTCATCCCTACAAGCACCAAATGACACATATTTCATAACTAATTTGCAACCAAAACAATACCAAAACATGTACGATTCATGGCATAATATCACCAATCAATTCCATACTCCTTTTCAACTCAAAGTACACCAATTTCATGTACCTAAATCATACCAAAACCACATACTACATACCTCATTATAAACCATCACAAAATATACCAAATCATTACCATTTCAACCATGAAACATACCAAATCAACTTCATAGCAAACATACCAATATAACCATTTCACTAGGCCATATATGAACACATTATAAACATCATATTTCATCACATATCATATATCAAAACAAGTTCAATATCATCATCAATCTCAAGCCACATCTGATGGCAAGATTCACAACTTAAACATACCATAACTTCACTAGCCTATACATGTCATATACTAATATTTACAACATCAAAGTACCAAAATATCATTTGATAGTGTGATGACGATACTTGACAATCCCCGAACTCACGGTAGCTTCGATAATCTATAAAACAATGAAAAATACACACAAAGTAAGCTTTCAAAAGCTTAGCAAGCCATATACAAATAACTTGACATATAAAGCTATTATAAGCCAATTTATCCATGGAATTCATATCAAAACACATATACAAGCTTTATAATTCACATCTAAATCACTTGTTCTTAAATCTCAAGCATAAAACATGTTTTTTCTCATATAGTTCACATGTCCTCAATTATAAGCATACTCACCTTTCATTCTCAAATAACGTACATTTCATACGTACCTGAATCGGATACACATTTATGTATTCATTCATTTCTCGATATTGCCTGTTGAATCGTTGGGAATTGACAAGGATACTCGGATAGCACACATAGCTCATACAATGCCATATCCCAGATATGGTCTTACATGTTATCATATATTGATGCCACTGTCCTAGACAGGGTCTTACACAAAATCATGTACGATGCCAATGTCCCAGACATGGTCTTACACGCAATCTCTAATCGATGCCAATGTCCCAGACATGGTTTTACATGATATCACACCTCAAAATCCTATGTCATGACATATGTATAGTATACTATTCCTATGGTTCGTACAGGGATTTCAGATATGTCAACTCTGTCGATACTTTCATATTTCCGAACATTCAACATTCATAACATTTCAATAACAATTATACACATATAATTCACATAAAACACATTTATTTGCATATGAACTTGCCTCGTATATACGATGGACAGGTCGAATCGTTTACTCGACCACTTTCGATTCCCTCGATCTAAATCTAATTTCTTTCTTTCTTGATTTATATGAATTCTAATTTAAATCTTTTATTCATCAATTCATTCAATTTTATCCACAAGCACATAAATGTGCATTTTTGCCACATAATTTCACATTTATTTAATTTAGTCCCTATTTCACTAAAACATCAAATTCACAAAATCTCTAAATATCAAAGCTTAGCCAAATTTTCATATAGCCTTTAGCCACCTATAAATTTCATTTATTTCACATTTTAACCCCACAATTAACATATTTTACAATTTAATCCTCACTATGCATTTTCACCAAAATTCATTTAACAAAACATACAAATCAAACATATCTTTCGTTTTTCATCAACAATCAACATAAAGCTTGAATATTCATCAATAGCACTTTTCAAAATCACTAAAAATTTCAAAAATCATGACATGGGCTAGCTAGAACACATGCAACGATCTCAAAAACATACAAATTACTAAAAATCGAGCTAGATTTATACCTTAATCAAGCTAAGCTAGTGCCAAATTTAACAAGCTTCAACCCCTAACTCTTTCTTCTTTAATTTTGATGGTAAAATGATGAGAATAAGTCATAATTTTGTTTTATTTAATTTAATTAACCTTATTTGATGAATTACCAAATTAACCTTAATTTATAACACTAAAATCCCACTGATATAAGCCCATTTTTGTCCATCCATTAACCACATGGTCTAATAACAACATAAGGACCTCACATTTATTAAGACACAACAATTTGGCACTTAATCAAATGGAAAACATCTTTTGCATTTTCTGCGATTAGGTCATTTTTCTTTAATCGAGCACACAAACGATAAAATTTTCACATGAAATTTTCATACGTATCATATATCATGCTGTAAACATAGAAAATAATATTAAAATATTTTTCTAACCTCGAATGTGTGGCTCCAACTCTCCCCTTTAGGGATTTTCATCCCTGAAAATCTGACTAGTGAATAGGTCTGGATATTGCTCTCTCATAGCATCCTCGGGCTCCCCATAGCCTCTTATTTTGCAATTCTTTAACCTCGGGGCTAAGATACGGATCGGTTCTTCTTTGTAAGTCATATCAGGCTAGTTCTCAATATTAGAAGGGGATATCACATGTGACGGGTCGGATTTATATCGTCGAAGCAGTGATACGTGAAACACATTTTGAATCTTTTCAACCTTAAATGGCAGTAACAATCTATAAGCAACTGGCCCAATACGCTCGATAATCTCATACAGCCCAATGAACCTCAAACTCAATTTGCCTTTTCTGCCGAAGCGGAGTATTTTCTTGCACGGAGACACTTTCAAAAATACTTTATCACCGATCTCAAATTCAATATCTTTTCGTTTCAAGTCTGCGTATGATTTTTGACGATCTGACGCTGCTTTTAGACTATCACGAATTACTTCCAGTTTCTGTTTAGTCTCTTTTATTAAATCAATTCTGTAAATCTTATTCTTGCTAAGCTCAGTCCAATACAGAGGTGTTTGGCATTTGTGACCATATAAAGCTTTGTACGGTGCCATTTTAATACTCGATTGAAAGCTATTATTATACGCAAATTCAATTAATGGCAAGTACTGCTCCCACGTACCTTCAAACTTAAGAATGCAACATCTCAACTTATCATCGAGTATCTGAATGATCCACTCAGATTGATCATCTGTCTGCAGGTGAAAAGTAGTACTAAAATGCAGTTTCGTACCTAAAGCCTATTGCAATTTCTTTTAGAAGCACGAAGTGAACCTCGGATCTCTGTCTGAAATAATAGATAGTGGCACCCCGTGTAATCTCACAATCTCTGATACATATAACTCAGCCAACTTATCAAGCGAATAATCCATTCTCACCGGAATAAAATGAGCTAATTTTTTTTAATCTATCAACCACAACCCAGATCGCATCTTTCTTCCTTGGAGATAGGGGTAAACCTCAAACGAAATCTATTATTACTCTATCCCATTTCCACTTAAGAATCATAATCGATTGTAACAAACCAGACAATACTTGATGTTCAACTTTGACTTGCTGACAAATCAAACATTTCAAATGAAATCTGAGATATCTCTTTTCATTCTAGGCCACCAATAAAGTTGTTTGAGATAGTTGTACATTTTTGTACTTCCCGGATGAACAGATAAACGATTTCTATGAGCTTCATTCAAAATCATCTGAATCAACTCTGGATTTCTCGGAACACAAATTCGATCTCAGAATTTCAAACAATCATCCACATCAACGCGACTTTCTGAATCAATGTTCGAATCACATTGAGCTCGTTTCGCTAACATTTCATTATCAACTTTTTGAGCTTCACATATTTGCCATAAAAACAACTGTCTAGCTTTCAACTCAACTAAAACAAACCATCATCAGATAGATCCAATTAAGCATTCATCGCACGTAGAGCAAACAAAGATTTACGGGTCAAAGCATCAGCAACAATGTTTGCTTTTCCTTGATGATAATCAATTACTAGCTCGTAACCTTTTAACAATTCTAGCCATTTTCTCTATTGCAAATTCAAATTTTTTTGAGTCATCAGATATTTCAATCTCTTGTGATCTGAATACACATTACATTTTCCACCGAATAGATAGTGATGCCAAATTTTCAATGCAAACACAATAGCTACATGCGTTGAGTAATTCTTCTCATGTGGTTTTAATTGTCTCGAGGCATAGGCTATAACTTTGCCTTCTTGCATCAAAACACAACCCAAACCATTCAACGAAGCATCACTAAAAATTATGAACTCTTTACCCCGATTCTGGCTATACTAACATTGAAGCTTCAGTTAATAGAGCTTTCAACTGATCAGAGCTTTTTTGACATTTCTCAGACCATTCAAACTTTACGTCATTCTAAATTAATCTCGTCAACGGAGTTGTAATCATAGAAAAGCCTTTTACAAACCGTCTGTAATAACCGGTAAGTCCCAGAAAATTACGGACTTCTGATACATTTCTTGGAGGCTTCTAATCTAAAATTGCTGAAATCTTTCTCGGATCAACTCGTATTCCCGATGCTGATACAATATAGCTCAGAAAGCTAACTTTACATAACCAAAACTTACATTTACTGAACTTTGCAAATAGCTATTTATCACGCAGAGTCTGTAACACAATTCTCAAATGTTCTGCATGCTCAGATTCAACCTGGGAATAAATCAATATGTCATTAATGAATACGATAACAAATTGATCTAAATACCGTATGAATATCTGATTCATCAAGTCCATAAAAACTGCAGGAGCTTTTGTTAGTCTGAATGGCGTAACTAGAAACTCATAGTGCCCGTACCTCATTCTGAAAGTATTTTTTGGTATATCTGAATCCTTTACTCATAACTGATAGTATCCCGATCTCAAGTCTATCTTTGAAAAGATAGTAGCCCCTTTCAACTGATCGAACAAATCATCAATTCTAGGCAGAGGATACTTGTTCTTGATAGTGACTTTGTTTAACTGTCGATGGTCAATGCACATTCTCATTGTGCCATCTTTTTTTTTCACAAATAGAATGGGAGCACCCCAAGGTGATAAGCTCGATCGTGCAAACCCTCTATCGGTCAACTCTTGTAACTGAGACTTCAATTCTTTCAACTCTGTCGGAGCCATTCTATACGCAACTATTGATATTAGAGTTGTTCCCGACACTAACTCAATGCCAAACTCAACCTTTTGGATCGGTGGTAATACCGGTAGTTCTTTAGGGAACACATCTGGATACTCACAAACAATAGGCACTGATTCAATCTTCTTTTCCGTCACTGTTGTGTCGATCACATAAGCGAAATAAGCTTCGGAACCCTTGTTCACATAGCTCAAAGCTTTCATTGACGAAATCATAGCCGGTAACCCATTCAAATCATTAGATTCAATCTTGATTATCCTATCATTCTGACATCTCAGATTTATAGTTTTTCATTTGCTGTTCACAATAGAATCATGCAATGTTAGCCAATCCGTACCCAGAAGTATATCGAATTCATTGAAGGGTAATAACATCAGATCAGCCGGAAAACAAATATCTCGAAATATCAATGGAAAGTTCTCGTACACTTTGTCAACCAGGACAAACTTGCCTAAGGGGTTTGATACTCTAATCACAAATTCAGTAGACTCTATAGGCAAAGTCTTATTGGATACTAAGTTCATGCATATATATGAATGTGTCGATCCTGCATCTATCAATGCAATCATAGAAGTATCAAAAAGAGTAAAAATACCAATAATAACATCTGGAGATGAAGATTCTTTACGAGCGTGAATAGTGTATACTTTGGCAGGTACTCTCACGTCGAAACTTAAAGCTGTATCCTTAGTTGCTCTTTGGCTACCACTCACATTTCCCATGTTTCTAGGTGGTCTACCTCTAGCTGTAGTGCTATTAGTCCTTAAATTTTGGACAATCTCTTGCTTAACTAACTCGGGACAATCACGGATAAAGTGATCTAATGATCCACATTTGAAACAAGCCCAATCATTCAGTCTACAATTATCAGGATGTCTTTTACCATAATATCGGCACTCGGGTCAATCAGATTTGACATTCCCAACACTAGCTATCGAAGTAGCTAGAGCTCTAAAGCTCGAATGTGACCTTGCACGATCTCTACTCAAATGTCCTGCATTAGCCTTTGAATGACTATAATCATTGTAATAGCCTGAATTCGGGCCTAGTCAGAATAGTGGTTTCAAGACCACAAATTCGAAGCAAAAAATTTTATTTCATGATTATTTTTGAAATTTTGGCATGCTTGCATGATATTGAGGAAATTCCATGAAGGAAATTTTATGAAATAGTGACTAATTTGTCCTTTAGGACTAAATTGTAAAAGTTGCAAAATTGAGTTTCTAGAAGGTTTAAGTATGAAATAGTATAAGAGAAATTATTAGGAGTCCTTATTTGACTAATTTTAAGTATTTTGGA
The DNA here is from genome assembly GCA_020496765.1 of Gossypium stocksii. NCBI lineage: Eukaryota > Viridiplantae > Streptophyta > Magnoliopsida > Malvales > Malvaceae > Gossypium > Gossypium stocksii. The sequence continues at coordinate 35,041,310 of CM035627.1, forward strand.
CAAAAATACCCATGAAAGGGTAAAATTTCAAAGAAAGGGTGTAAGGGCATTTTGGTCATTTAGTTAATTAATGAAATAAAAAGGGAAAATAAGCCAAAAATAGGCTCATCTTCTCCATGTACTAGTCGAATTCTCTAAGGACTCTATAGCTAGGGTTTTCTTCATTTTCAAGCTACAAGTGTCTCCAAGCCTCATTTTTCATGCTCTTCGTATTTTTGAAATCCTTGTAGCCTAATCTAGCTATTTCTAACACTAATTTGAGCTAGAGTTTATATCCAAAAATTTACCCATGCATGACATGTTAGTAAATTGATGCCTAGTGGTAGGAAATGAAAGCTTAAAGTGTTGTAAACACCTTTCTCTAGGTGATTTTACATGAAAATCCCTATTAGGGACCAATTTGTAAAGTATGTAAATGTGTGGTAAAAGTGTAAAATTATGAGGAATATCGGCTCTTATGGACACTAGTAAGTGTCGACCAGGCCTGGGTAGCCAAGAGAATAAATACATTTCATTTTACAAGCCTAGGGACTATTTTACAAATGTACAAAAGTTTAGGGGCAAAATTATCAATTTTGTAGAACGGTCAATTATGAGCTATTTGGTCAAAGTGGTAGAATATGAAAGCTTAAAGTGTGGTGAACAACTTTTACTAGGTGATTTTTGGTGAAAATTGTAAAAAGGACCTAATTGTAAAAGATGAAATATTATGTGCATAAATTGTGAAATGATGGAAATTGGGGGTTGCTATATGAGGAAAAGTGATTTGGGTAGGCTTGAAATGCATGAAAATTGAATGAAAATCATAAATCGAGCCTAGGTACTAAAGTGTAAAATTGAAAAAGTTAGGGGTCAAATTGCAAAATTTGCTATAGGAAGATTTTGGGTTGTTTTGAATAATGTAGTGATTAAATCAGCTAAATGTGTCATTATAGATTGAGAAGATCGAGGAATAGACCTTGACCGAGGCAAGGGCAAGGTTTCGAACTAAATTGCAAATTATCGTATTTTGTTATCAAGGTAAGTTTATATATAAGTAATACATTGATAACTTCTATGATTTGATGAATTATGGAAATTTAGTGTTCTCGATTGAACCTTCGAAAAAATAAAAGATACGGATAATAGTTGCTAGGTCACATGTGTGGTTTCGAGGGTAGGACACCATGTGTACAAGAGAGCTACAAGATACTATGTGGTAGCTAGGTCACATGTGTAATACGGTGTGTATACCATGTGTACAAGAGAGCTACGAGACAATAATTTCATAAGTAGCTAGGTCACATGTGTAATACTGGGTGTATACCATGTGTACACGAGAGCTACGGGTTAAAAATAGGAAGGTCGCATGTATGGTATTGAGGGTACATCATGTAGACATGAGAGATATGTTATATGTAGCTAGGTCGCATATATGATTCTGAGGGTTGGACACCATGTATACACGGGAGCTACGAGATTTAATGGCTAGGTCACATGGGTGATATTGAGAGTTCACCATGTGTACATGAGAGCTAGATTATGTGTTGGTGGAGCTATGTGCTGAAACCATCAAGTATCAGATGTTTTTCGGAAGGGTACAACGGGAAAGTTGACTAAAAGAGATTTGTATGGTTATGTGGTGTGTAAGTGCAAGTGTATTTATGAGCCAGTGAAAATGTGGGCGAGTGTATATATGTGCATGGGTACATGTGAACTTAAGTTTATGTAAATGATTTGTTTGGTGTGTATATGATATTGGTAAGGTTATGTGGTAAGTTGATATGTAATGGTATGCTTTTTGGTGATTAAGGGCATTGGTATGATGTAAATTATTTACATATAGACTTACTAAGCTTCTTAAAGCTTACTCCTTTCTTGTTTTCCTTGTTCTATAGATTACTCAAGCCAGCTTGGAGATCGGGAAGCGTCAGAGTATCATCCACACTATCCACAATGTTCTTTTGGTATTGTAATATGTACTCTTTTGGACTATGGCATGTATAGAGACTTAGTGGTATTGTAAGTGTCATGTTTGTTTGGCTATATTGTGGCGATTGTCTTTTGGTAAGCCATTTTGTAATTAAGGCCATGTGACTTGGCCAATAATGATATTGGTTTATTTATAGATCCTTATGAGGTAATTCATGGAATACTTGGTGTGTTTGTGTGTGGATAAGTTGAAATGGATGATTGATGGTTAAATGAGGTCATTTAGATGCCTAAAATGTGTATGGTATGTGGTTTTAAAATTTGTAAAGTTTGTATGTGTTTTGGGGCAAATGATGGCTTGGAAAATAGCCTAACTTAGGGCCACATGACTAACCACCACGGCCATGTGTGTAGGGCTGATCTCTCGTGATGTGATGAAGTAATAAAATCGATCGTACCTGTAAACTAACTATTATCACGATTAAAAGGCAAGCGCACCTATCGAGTAATAGTATAGCTAGTGGCAACACCGGAATATCGAATCCAAGGAACTAAAAGTACTCGTAATGACTTCCTTCCAATTATCTAGCCTAAGAATAAAAGGGGTTTGGTTGTAAACTATTCTAAACTAAACTAAAGAAACGACAAAGAGCAAATTGGGAAAATTACTTTGGGAAAACTGATTGATAAAGACAATACCTAAGGAAGAATCCACCTAGACTTCACTTGTTATCTAACTCTGAACCAGGCGATTTCTTCATTCGACTTGATCCGTAGAGATCCCTAAATTATGTTAATACCTCCGTCGAGGATAAGAACAACTAATCCTAGGTTGATTAATTGAAATCTCTTTCTAATTAAAACCCCTAGTCTTGCATTAACTCGATCTATGGATCCCCATATTAGATTTGACTCTGATTCGGTAGATTTTTATCGTCCTATATCTAGGTTTGCGATCAACTCCACTGAATTGTGTTGGATCTAATCTTAAATAGAGACTTTTGCTCCTCTGCCTAAGCACATTTGACTTAAATCAATATCCCAGAAATATCAATTTAAGAATTAAAAACACAATTAAGAACAAGTCAAATATTTATCATATAGTTCAGATAACAATAACAAGATCCCTCTTTGGTTTCATCCCCCTTAGATATTTGGGGTTTTAGTTTATAATTAAAATAAGAAATATCTCAGAAAAAATAAAATAACAAAACATAAGAAAACCCAAAACTCCTGAAAGGATTGAAGAGAGATCCTCTGTCTTAATGTAGATCCTGGCTTCTGAGATGGATCAATCAGCTTTCCTTCGAGTAATTCCCATGCCTTTAGCTCTCCGTCTTGGCGGGAAGGTTGTACCCTTGGCGGGAATAATGCCCCCCATCGATATTTACCTACTAGGGTCTTTATATAGAGTTTGGAGAGTCTTTCTTAGCCCCGAAGTAGCATTTTCCTCGTGAAATTGAACTTCCTCACGATAGGGACACGCCCGTGTGCCACGCCCGTGGGTATCGATGCTCGACCGTGTTCAAGCCTGTTAAAGTGGCACGGCCGTGTGGGTTGCCCGTGTTAATCGAGTCTGGGCCATGCTCCAGCCTGTTTATATGGCACGGCCGTGTGATATGCCCGTGTAGTGAACTTCCAGGCTGTGTTGATTCCTTGCTTCGGCCCATTTTCTTCGTTTTTAGCCCGTTTCTTGTTTTTTTACTCCCCTAAGCTCACCTGAGTATGAAACATGAAATTAAAGGTTTAGGACCATCAAATTCCACAAATCAAGGAATAAGTCATCCATAAATGTGCTAAGTATGAGGTAAAAATATGTATAATTTATGGTTTACCAAATACCCCCACACTTAAGACTTTGCTTGTCCTCAAGCAAAATCTCAATTCACAATTAAAATTCATTCTTCTCAACTTATAATTCTTATCAATAAAGTTTCAAACTAATCCACAAGTAATCATACATTGAAAATTCAACCAAAAGAAAATTAAAGTCTCAAATAATCTAAGTTGAGAATCTTATCACGGAAACATAGGTCTTCTCCTTTCTTCTAGGGAATTACCTCGAATTCGAAATCAACAAGAGTTGACATCCGCACTATAGATTCACTCTAACCACTCGAAGTGTTTAGGGTTCAAAAATTAAGCACTCATTAGTCAACCTGAAAAGTTATTACCATAAGCTTGCAAGAAAATCAAATCTTCACCACTATGTATTGACATGACACATCGATCAAAAGGTCTTTCAAGGGTTGAAACGTGGCCTTGGTTAGGGGTGTGGTCACAAGTTGAAAAAGATGGTTAGAATCGAGATTGAATTAAAAAATCATCTAACCAGAAAAATCTCTATCACTTGAAACATATTCCTAGAATAAAGCCTTTTGGATGACATCGTTTAAGAACAAGAGCTCAAAAATTACATGGAAATATGCAAAATATTGAATTACAACTGAAATATACATATGTTTTTTTAGGAACAAATTGAATAGTTACAAACTTTACAAACTGAAAAGGAGAACAAAGCTAGATAATTATTCAACTCAAATCTCGACAAAAATAGGGATCAAAATAATTGAAGGGAATTCAACAAAAATGGGTTATAGGTTAATATTAAAGGTAAGTCAATGAATGGCTTGTTAGGCTCAATGGGGTTTACTAGGGGTTAATTTATGAAGGTAGGCTTCTATGGAGCAAGTGGGTTAAATCTTACGCGCCTTTATCATTTCGGTTTATCAAATCAATGATGTGGTCTCGACATGTATAATCGAAGCATGTTCCAGAATAACAAGTCAGTATTGACTCACTCAAAGCAACAATAAAAGTGAGCACGAAAGGATGTATGCTCAAAAGGCTAAAAACTCTCACCAGAATTATAGCTTTTGATGTCAATCTTGCGAATTTCAAATTTCAAGATAACACTTAAAATTGGGGAAAATAACCTAGAAAAATTTAAATTCTCAAAATTTTCAACTTATCATGCTTGATTCTCTAATATCTTAAAGTTTGAATAATCAAAGCATAAGTACCTATGTTTTAATTCTCAACATATCAATAAAAATCATAAATCAATCAGAATTCATTTTAATAGGGGATTGAGAATAATGCAGAGAGTGAAAGTGAGAAATCAAAATTTGAGAACAATGCAACAAGTTAGTGGTAACAATTTTCAGGGGTACAAGGATAATATAGAGAATGAAAGTGAACTCCCCCCCACACTTAAAATGTATAGTGTCCTCAATGTACAAAGATACATTAGTAGCAATAGAAGCATAAAATCATAAGATAGGGAGAGAAGTGAAACTCCTTGAATATTGGATGAATTCCTTGAGCTGGGTGTGAAGATTTGTAGGGAAGGGTGTTTATCCATAATTTTCGTGCCACACGGATATGATGATCGGGGTCGTGGTGGCTATGGTCATGGTGGCGAGGGTCGTGGTCGTGTAGGAACCAGCAGTCATGGCAGGGTTTTCCCATTAGATATGAATTTGTGCTGTAAATCTCTTTTAAACTATGATAGCATTTATCAATTTTAGGGAATTTGGATTAGCAAAATGTACTCATTAGGGAATAGCCAATATGAAATAATTGAAATAAAATAAATTAAGTTCTTAAAATACTAAAATTCAAATAATGAAAAAGATAAAATAAAAGAAAAAGGAAAAATAAAAATGAAAATAAAGGAGAAGATAAGGGACTTGTGAGTCCTAATCTTTAGATGGTTCGTGAGGTGGGGACGGTGGTGCGAGATGAAGGTACTGAAAAATCTGAGATAGAGTAGCATTAATATGATCAAGGCACTGAAAACATTGTTGCTGGAATTGTGTGAACTGCTCAGAAGTGACATAGTCTGAAGCTGCCGCATGAACTAGGTGGCGAGTAGGTGGTGGCTAAGTTGGTGGTTCCCCATGGGATGGGGGACATCTCCAGTAATGTCCTCGGGGTCCTCCTGCTCGGTGGATTGAGCTAACTGGTACAGAGGAGGGTTGCTCCTACGTTGGTGCTGAATCGTCCTCATGTGAAGCATACTTTGGATGCCCTGCGGGGACATCTGGCTGATGAGGGTGTAGGAGGACGTCTGGGCCTCTGTGTTGAGGAGGCTGAAGTACGGGCCAAGCGAGTCACGTAAGGGCCCATCCAGATTACAGCCCTTCGGTGCCGCTCGGTTTGGTGCTGAATAGCATGGGTGATGAAGTAGGCAAGGTCGAGCAAGTGTGCGTGCGCCATGCTGCACAAAAAGTAGGCGTCATGGGTGTTGACGACGCCGATGCTCTTGCATCTACCTATCAATGTATGTGCGAGCAAGGCATGAAGGTACCTCAATGAAGGGGCGAGAGCTGTCGCCTTGGAGCGACTGGGGTCGTAGGTGGCCGAAATAGAGACCAGGGCCTGCCAACACTTGGCCGGAGAGAAATGGATATGGCGGTGTAGCTCCGAAAGGTTCTCCTCCTACAGGAACTACTCGGTTTATAGACCCAGTGCGGTACTAGACTTTGGTACACTGAGCTATCGAATAATGCCTCCGAGGTGGAATTAGATCGTCCCTGGATCGTCGTGTTGGGCCATGACTGTTTGGATATGGAACGTGGAGTAGAGCTCTAGGGTGAGCTCGAGATAGGTGGGCTTAACAATCTGGAAGAATTGGTCCCACGGGTTCGTCGTTAATAAAGCTCGTACCATGTCTGCTAGTTGGACCCGTTCTAATGTGGCCCAATCGATGCACCTTCCTACTCCGAGGGGTCTGGCCCTTAGAATTTGAAACAGTTCCTCTTGGGAACTTTGCGAAAATTGAAGGAAGGGGTGTCTGATTTCGGTTGTGGCTCTGGAGGAGGAACCACAGGCCCCTTTCACTTTTTAGAAGTGGGGACGACAGGTTTCTTTCCTCGTGAAGACGACATGATTCTTGAAAAAGAATAGAATGGAAAAATGTGAATAAAAAGCATGAGTGATGAGGATTCATAAACTCCTAAACTAATTGACAAATTAAACTAACCAAAATTTACTAAATATTTCAGGCAAGAGATGAATTCGATGATAAATTTATTTCTAAACATGGAACTTAACATAATGATGAAGGCAATGGTTCTTATAGTGAGTTTATATCATCAATGCGTGTTAGAATCAATGGCATTATATAGTTACAGATGGCAACAAGAGAATAAGTCAAAGTGGCATTATTCTAAATCAATAGATCGTGGTTATTGCGTGGATATCAAATAAGCATTGAGAATAAAATATGAATGGATGAATAAAACTATGAAAATAAATAGAAACTAAATAAATTAGAAAAAATAAGAGTTAATAGCCAAAAGGAAAGATAGAAAGGGGAACCGAACAAGTGAGATTAAGAGTGGAACACAGTCGTGGCTAGGCTTGCACGGGTGTGGTGGCATAGCTTAGGGCGGCGGCGGTGCTTGGGAGGGCTTGTATGGGTTGTGGGTGGAGAGATTTTTAGGGTTTTAGTGGAGACAAAGATGAATAGTGGGGGTTTTATATAGGATTTGGGGCACACGGGTGTGTCACACACCCGTGTGAATCATTTTTAGCCCGTGTGGATCGAATTTCAAGGGTTTTTGCGCACCTGAGTTGTAACACATGCCGTGTTCCTTGCGCTTGTTGGGGCACACGGCCGTGTAGCACGGCCGTGTCCTTCGATGTTCGCTTCTCCCACGCCCGTGTAGGGGGTCACACGCCCGTGTTAATTTGGCAGGTTCGACCACGGGGTTGGGACACGGGCGTGTCGTACGCCCGTGTTGATTTCTCAGGATTGACCACGGTCTTGGGGCACAGGTGTGTCGCTCGCCCGTGGGGATTTATCAAGATTGGCCATGGCCACCTCGCACAGCCGTGGCAAATTGTTGAAGCCTGTGTTGAGAAAGTCTTGTCCTGTTTGTGTACGACCGTATCACACGGCCATGTCTTTGCCCATGGTGTCCACATGACCTTAGGCACGACCGTGGGTATGGCCGTGTGGCATGAAAAACTTGCATTCAGAAGGTTAGTTGATGAATTAATGAGCTTAAACAAAAGTACTTAACTATGTTAATGCTCGGGTTACCTTCGGAGAAGCGCTTGTTTATAGTGTAAGCTCGACTTCTTTCAAGCTTGCATGGTCAGGGTGGTTTGAGGAGTTCGAACTCCTCTCTCTTAGTTTCTCTATCAAAATAAGGTTTGAGTCGAGTATGATTTACGTTGAAAGTGCCAAACGTCTTATGTGTTATCTTGACTATACTATATGGGGAAATTTTCATTATTGTGAAAGGAGGAGTATCAGCTGTATGAACTTTTGAATTTGAAATTCGAGGATCTTCCTCCTCTAAATATACCTTATCCCCTACCTTAAATTGATTCGTTTTTACCTTAGGGTCATCATGGTGATACTCTGGTACGATGTGCCATACTTTGGGTTTCTTTTGTCGATAGTTCAGCCACTCATCCAATTCTTCAAGCTGTAGCATTCATTTTTCATGCGTGGTCCCCTTGGATGGGTTCGTCTGCTGTTTGACCTTACCTATGTGAAGAATATCTTACAAAGAAGGTTGGGTGGTGAGATCATTTGTATTATTAGGACTCGTAATAATGTCTTTATCGGCAACAGTCTTATTAGAGTTACAAGCCTGTAAAGTAATTTTATCATCACCTACGCGAAGTGTGAGCCCGCTTGTGCCTACATCAATTATGGTTCTAGCAGTTGCTAAAAAGGGTCTCCCTAAGATTAGCGGTACATTGCTATCCTCATCTATGTCTAGAACAACAAAGTCGACTGGGAATATAATTTTATCAATTTTGACAAGCACATCTTCGATTATGCCCTTAGGAAATCTAATGGTTTTATTAGCCAATTGGATGCTCATCTTAGTTTTCTTAGGTTTCCCATGATCTAGTTGCTTAAACAATTTATAAGGCATTACATTTATACTCGCTCCTAAATCAGCTAAAGCATTTTTAACGTTTAAACTACCAAGTAAGCAAGGAATTGTAGAACTCCTTGGATCTTTTAGTTTGTTGGGTAGCTTATTCTGCAAAATTACTGAGCACATTGCATTTAATTCCACATGAGATGATCCATCTAACTTTCGTTTGTTCGTCAGAAGCTCTCTCAAAAACTTAACAGCATTTGGCATCTGCGATAGAGCTTCAATGAACGGTAAGTTAATATGTAATTTCTTTAAGAGTTTAAGGAACTTACTGAATTGCTCCTCTGTGCGGTCTTTCCTTAGCGCATTAGGATATGGGACACGAGGCTTATATTCTTTAATAACTGTTCTTTGTGACTTACCTCATCCTTACTACTACTTACCACAGTCTCCTTACTTGGCTCTGCTGCGGTTTTGGCTAATCCTTCTTCATGATCTGTGTCGATGGCATGGAGTTGCTCCTTAGTGTTGCTTGGTAACCCACCTTGTGGTCTTTCAGAAATTAGCTTAGCGAGCTGGCCTATTTGAGTCTCGAGTCCTTGAATGGATGCTTGCTGGTTCTTAAGTGCCGTCTCGGTGTTCTGGAAACGGGTTTCTGATATGGCGATAAATTTTGTGAGCATCTCCTCAAGGTTTGGCTTTTTCTCTTATTGGTATGGTGGTTGCTGAAGTCCCGGAGGAGGGTATGGTCTTTGAATTCCTTGATTGCCTTGTCCTCCCTATGAAAAATTGGGATGATTCCTCTAACCTGCATTATAAGTATTACTATAAGGGTTATTCTGAGGTCTAGAATTATTACCCATATAGTTGGCTTGCTCGTTTTCCATGCCATATCCGTAAGAGGGGTACTCAGAATTCTCATGTTTCCTTGGATTGAGTCACATTGCATCACTGGGTGTACCTGCGTAGAACCAACTAAACCATCAATCTTTTTATTTAAAAGTTCTACCTAATTAGAAAGCATGGTGACCGCATGAACATTAAACACCCCTGCAGCTTTTTGTGGCTTTGTTCTCATGACTTGCCACTGATAGTTATTCAGTGACATTTCCTCTATAAACTCGTAAGCTGCTTCTGGCATTTTGTTATTGATTGTTCCACTGGCAGCTGCATTGATCATCTGCCTCGTTGAAGGGTTCAAACCATTGTGGAAGGTTTGAACTTGTAGCCATAAGGGTAACCCATGGTGAGGGCACCTTCTCAATAAATCCTTGTATCTCTCCCAAGCATCATAAAGTGTTCTAAATCCATCTACACAAAAGAAGAGATAACATTCCTTAATTTAGTTGTTTTAGTTGGCAGAAAATATTTGAGTAAAAATTTTTCAGTCATTTGTTCTCGTGTAGTGATAGACCCTCATGGTAAAGAATTTAACTACTTTTTAGCTTTATTCCTTAAGGAGAATGGGAATAGCCGAAGACGAATGGCATCATTAGAAATGCCATTTATTTTAAACATGCCGCATAATTCTAAAAAGTTGGCTAAATGAGCGTTAGGATCTTCATCCTGCAAACCATCAAACTGAATAAACTGTTGAATCATCTGTGTAGTGTTAGGTTTCAGTTCAAAATTATTTTCAGCAATAGTAGGCCTAACAATACTAGATTCAGTGCCAGCCAAATTAGGTTTAGCATAATCATACATAGTACGAGGCATAGGATTTTGCTCGACAAGATTTGCGGCTACTATAGGAGGTAGCTGATTATCTTGATTTGCCTCCATCTCTTCAGTAGGTTCAGGTTCTTCTTCTTGTCCTTGTTCTGGGTATCGCAAGCTTCTTCTTATTTTTCTGCGAGTTCTACGAACTGTGGCTTCTTGTGACAGCCGTATTTTTGACCCTAGTCAGAAAGTGGTTTCGGGACCGCTAAACCAAGTCATAGAAATAAGTGATTATAATATTCTATGTCTAATTTATATAATAAATATTTGTGTGAATTTTGAATGTTTGAATTGTCAAATTAAATGTGAAATTAGGGATAAGGACTTAAGTGTGAAATTTAGAAACCTTAATAGACAAATTAAAGTGATTAAAATTTGCAAGACTTTAAACATGGGGATTTGCATGTCAATTTTTCCTTTTTGTTTGAAAGTGGCCGGCCATGCACTTTATTAGTGATTATTTTGACATTTTATTATATTAAGAAATTTTGTGATTGGTGGTTAGTATAATGGAATTAAAAAAAAATAAAAAGGAAAGGTGAAAAGAACAAGGCCAATTCACTTTCTTTCTTGTTCTTCATTTTGCCGTAAGTGAGAGGGGGAAAGAAATCAAGCATTCGGCCATCCTTATTTTTGCTTGATTAAGGTAAGACTTCATGTTAGTTTACTTTGATTTTGTGAGTTCAAGTTGGTAATTAGGCCTATAGCATAACCCATATGTTGATTTTTGAATTGGTTGTGGATGCCACATTCGGCCATTGTTGAATTGTATGAAATCTTGAAGCTTTTGAATTTAAATAATATATATAGTATTATGGAACCCTTGAGAGATGTCTTGAGGTTCAAATTTTACTTGGAATGGTTCTTAAATCAAAAGAAGGCATTCGGCCATGGGGGTTGAGTAACCGTATGAATGTTTTGATGTTTAAAGTGTAAAATTTGTTGTTTAGCTAATAAGAAGAGCTAATTGAGGTTGGGTTTGTAAGCTAGCATTTTGTTTTGTATAAGCATCTATAATAGCCGAATAAAATTTTGGATATTAAGTCAATAAGCCTTCGGCCTTGGTATATATATATATATACATGCATATTTTTGAATTGGTTAAATTGTATTGGTTGGATGGTATTTTTTTTTTTTTAGAAAATAATAGTATGAAAAGGTGGAATGGTTAAGTGGATAGAAGTGGTTGTGGAAGTGAAGTACATTTGGCCATTGAGGGGATGGTGCGAATTGTGCTTAAATTTAGAAAGGTAGGTGTGTGTGTACCATGTTTAAAATATGTCATTAAATTTTTGTAACATTGTTAATATAGGTGTTTTCTATTATGGCCGAATGGGAAATTATAAGTCAATTAAGAAGTGAGGAGTTTTAGATAAATGCATTACCTTGTGACTAAATAAGGCATTTGTGAAATTGCTTTTGAAGGAACACATTCGATTGTGGGATTAGTGATTGTGCTTGTGAACCTAAGATAAATACATAGCCAATGTGTGTGTGGGTGCCAAATGACTTTAATTATGATATTGTATATTTAGTTAGTCAAAGAATTGTTGCGATATAAGATTAATGTCCATTGGACCGAACGTGTATGTATGCATCTGTGCGTGTATATATATATATGTGGTAAAGAGATTATATTTGTATCCTTTGCTTTGGTAAAGTAAGAGAATGAGTGTTTAATGGAATTCAAATTTTGTTGTGTCAAATTAAGCTCAAGAGCATAGAGGGACAGCATCGGATAAAGGAAAGGCTAAGGTGACGGAATAGTCGACTAGTCAATACTCTGAAGGACGAGGTAAGTTTTAAATGTCATAGCTTAGCACGAGATTTATTTTTCCTTTATATGATGTACGCATTTAGTTACTCATGTGGGATGTAAGTGAAGTATGTGGTATATGGTTGACATAATGTAATAGCAAAATTAGACAAATAGCTGAAAGGTTATTAGACATCTGAAGGCCTTAGTAATCAATTTGATATGCGAATTACTTATATGCTTGATGGTCGAACCTGTGTGAAATCAAATGTCATACTATGCATTAACATGTAAATGAAACAAATGAATGTTATCGTACAATAAGATCTGTGAAAAGTTTATGTGATGGTTTCAAATTGCATATGTCTCAATGCTTTTATCTAGGTCAAATCCCGAAGGGCCTATATGCCAGAGTTATCCGGGTCAAATCACGAAGGGCCTATGTGCTAGAGTTATCCAGGTCAAATCCCGAAGGGCCTATGTGCCAGAGTTATCCGGGTCAAGTCCCGAAGGGCATACGTGCCAGAGTTTCATCTAGGATAAGTCCTGAAGGGCATTCGAACCAGTGATTTGTCCGGGTAGGGTCCCAAAGAGCCTTAAGGCTAGCGTTATATTCATGGCCAAGCTCGAAGGTATACATGCTGAGGATACACAAATTTGTTTATAATAATTTTGACTAATGAATCTATTATCTTAAATTATCCAGGTATGTACTGTATAAATTTTGTGAGCCAAATTTCTACTGAATTATGATTCATCAAATTAGTAATATCGTATTTGATCATGTTTTAGGAAAGTAGAAAAACATGTGGCTTGTTTGTGGTATTTGGATTGCGGTTTGTGTGGAAATGTGTTGTTCTGGTTAAGGCATATATATATATGGTTACGCATTATGTCATGACTCAACTTTGCAATATATTTGGATGTGCTTGATCTTTAAGTATAGATTTCATCTTATTATCTTTTAAAACTTACTAAGCAAATAAATGCTTACTCCGTTATCTTTGAATGATTGTTTTATAGATCTCATTAGTCAACTACGACCTTGGAAATCACTCGACCGAAGTCATCCTCACTATCAAAGAGTATTCGGTATTTTATAGCTAAACTTATGAGAATGGCATGTATAGGCTTGACATTTTACGGTTAAACAATTATCTTTTGGTTATGTAATTAAATTAGGCCATGCGAAAATAGCTTAACTAAATACCTTACTTTTATAGTTATGGTGTTAACTTGATCTTGATATATATATATATATCTCTATATACATTATTATAAGTGAAAGATGCATGTTTGTAACCTAGTTTCGAGGTATGCTAAATCTCAATATTTATGTTCTATAAAATTTGTGTGGGAACAATGTGACTAATGATGATATTGGATTTGTATATTGTTATGATCATAGTCAAATGAGTCTAGTTGATTTTGGTTGATGAGTCTTGCCAAATTGTGACATTTATATTTTATTTATGATTAGTAAAGGTCTTATTATTTTATTTAGGATATGGATTGTAAATGAAATGGTTAGGGGTGATCATGGATCCGATATGTGAATGTCGAAAAATGATTGTAATTACGACTTGAATTGTGCGAGTGAGTTTTTTGATAAGTTAACTATTGGTCGGGCGACGCCTCTTGACCCTTCTGCGACAGGTACGGGTCTAGGGGTGTTACAGTTCTAAATCATCGTCAAACAATAATGGTCCTCCTGGGTTTCTTCTAGTCATAAACTAGAGACACCTGGAAGAGAAAAGTAAAAAGAAAATTTTAGTAAGTAAAAAAAAACTATAAAAAAAATTGCAATAGAAGTAAAAGATGGCTAAAATAATAGGAATCGAGTGTTCTTAATATTTTAGTTTCCTAGTAACGGCGCCAAAAACTTGATCTCTCGTGATGTGATGGAATAATAAAATCAATCGTACTTGTAAACTAACTATTATCACGATTAAAAGGCAAGCGCACCTCTCGAGTAGTAGTATAGCTAGTGGCAAGACCGAAATATCAAATCCAAGGAACTAAAAGTACTAGTAATGACTTCCTTCCTATTATCTAGCCTAAGAATAAAAGGGGTTTGGTTGTAAACTATTCTAAACTAAATGAAAGAAAGGACAAAGAGTAAATTGGGAAAATTACTTTGGGAAAACTGATTGATAAAGACAATACCTAAGGAAGAATCCATCTAGACTTCACTTGTTATCTAACTCTGAACCAGACGATTTCTTCATTCGACTTGATCCGTAGAGATCCCTAAATTATGTTAATGCCTCCATTGAGGATAAGAACAACTAATCCTAGGTTGATTAATTGAAATCTCTTTGTAATTAAAACCCCTAGTCTTGTATTAACTCGATCTATGTATCCCCATATTAGATTTGACTTTAATCCGGTAGATTTTCGTCGTCCTATGTCTAGGATTGCGTTCAACTCCGCTTAATTGTGTTGGATTTACTATTAAACAGGGACTTATGCTCCTCTGCCTAAGCACATTTGACTTAAATCAATATCCCAGAAATATCAATTTAAGAATTAAAAGCACAATTAAGAACAAGTCAAATATTTATCATATAGTTCAAGTAACAATAACAAGATTTGTCTTAGGTTTCATCCACCTTAGATATGTAGGGTTTTAGTTCATAATTACAATAAGAAACATCTCAGAAAAATAAAATAACAAAACATAAGAAAATCCAAAAGTCCTGAAAGGATTGAAGGGAGATCCTCTGTCTTGATGTAGATCCTGGCTTCTGAGATGGATCAATCGGCTTTCCTTCGAGTAATTCCCATGCCTTTAGCTCTCCGTCTTGGCGGGAAGGTTGTACCCTTGGCAGGAATAATGCCCCCCATCGATATTTGCCTACTAGGGTCTTTATATAGAGTTTGGAGAGTCTTTTTTAGCCCCTAAGTAGCATTTTTCTCGTGAAATTGAACTTCCTCATGATAGGGACACGCCCGTGTGCCGCCCCTGTGGGTATTGATGCTAGGCCGTGTTCAAGCCTGTTAAAGTGGCACGGCTGTGTGGGTTGCCCGTGTTAATCGAGTCTAGGCCATGCTCGAGCCTGTTTATATGGCACGGCTGTGTGACACGCCTGTGCGGTGAACTTCCAGGCCGTGCTGATTCCTTGCTTCGGCCCATTTTCTCCGTTTTCGGCCTGTTTCTTGTTCTTTTCACTCCTCTAAGCTCACTTGAGTATAAAACATGAAATTAAAGGTTTAGCTGCATCAAATTCCACAAATCAAGGAATAATTCATCCATAAATATGCTAAGCATGAGGTAAAAATATGTATAATTTACGGTTTATCAAGGGCATGTGAACTTTGCATGAAATTTTTGGAAAATAAGGACGTCACACGGCTTGGTCACACAGGCGTGTCCTGTGGCCGTGTGACCAAAATTGGATGCTAACGTCCTAAACAGAAGACCCCAGTTTGTAACACGGGGTGAAAGCACGGGTGTGTTGAGGCCTTGTGAAGGGCACTGTCCAAGGACACGGGCGTGTGCTTGGCCGTGTGAAAACTCCTGTAGGCTCAAAATGAAAAATAATTTTCCAATAATTCAACACGGGCAAGGGACACGGGCGCGTGCCTTGTTTTTGACCTAATTTTCTAAAATTTTTCTAAGTTCTCAGTTTGGTCCCGGACCACTCACAAACTATGTTTTGGGCCCCGTAGGCCCATTTTAAGGATTGTATGATATATTATGAAAAAGTTTTAAATTGGGATGAAATTTTTATGGCCTGACTTTGTATGATTGGCTGTGTTATCGTCCGATAATGCCTCGTATTCGGTTCCAGCGTCGAACCCGGGTAAGGGTGTTACATTTTCTTTGTTACCCAGGCCTAGCCAAACCTATATCATACTTATATCAACCCACATTTTCTTTCCAATTAGAATTTTACCACCTATTTTACAACTTTTACAAAAAGGGCCCTTTTAAGTGTTTTCATGAAAAATCACTTAGTAAAAGATGTTTATCACACATTAAACTTTCATATTCCTTCATTAAACATCAAAATACATGTAGGCCACACATGGGTAAACTTTTGAACATGAACCCTAGCTCAAAATAATGGTAGAAATAGCTAAATCGATTGATGACAACTTAAAAAATGCAAAGAATATTAAAAACGGGGCTAGGATGCACTTACTAGTGAGCTTGAAAATGACAAAAACCCTAGCTATGGAGAGCTTGAGAAATTCGGCTATGGCATGGAGAAGATGGACACAATTTTGATTTCTTTTTCCTTTTTTATTATTTTATTAACTAAATGACCAAAATGCCCTTTTAACCCTTATTTGAAATTTTACCCTTCCATGTCTATTTTTGTCCGAAAATGTAAAAATTGGGAAAATTACTATTTAAGGACCCTTAATTAATAATCCAAAGCTATTTCATACTTAAAGCTCCTAGAATCTCATATTTTGCAACTTTTGCAAATTAGTCCTAAAGTCAATTTGCACACTTATTCACAAACTTTCTTCATGAAACTTTCACACAATCATGCAAACATGTCATAGACCTAAAAATAATCATAAAACAAATATTTCTACTTCAGATTTGTTGTTTTGAAACCACTATTTTGATCCTTAAATGGGGATGTTACAACTTTCTCCCTTTAGGGATTTTCATCCTAAAAAATCTTATCGGTGAAAAGGTTTGGGTACTGTTTCCTCATGGTCTCTTCGAGCTCTTATGTAGCCTCTTCAACCCCTTGTCTTTGCCATAACACTTTCACAAGGGAAACACTGTTGTTTCTCAACTGTTTGACTTCTTGAGCCAAAATTTTAGTTGACTCTTGGCCATAAGTCATATCCGGACAAATCTCAACCTTTGTCGGTGAAATCACATGTGAAGGAGCAGATCGATAACAACGTAACATAGACACTTGGAACACATCATGAATTCTATCCAACTAAGATGACAAAGCTAACCGATATACTATCATCCCTATCCTTTTGGTAATTTTATACGGCCCAATAAAGCTCAGACTCAATTTGCCTTTTCGACCAAACCTCAAAACTTTCTTCCCCGGAGATACTTTCCAGAATACCTTATCATTGACTTGAAACTCAATCTCTTTCTATTTCAAATCCGCGTAGGACTTTTGCCTACCCGAAGTAGCTTTCAAACAATCACGAATGACTTTTACTTTCTCTTTGGATTCTTTGACTAAGTCAACCCCATGAATCTAATTTTCTCTAACTTTGGTCCAATACAGAGGCGTTCGGCACTTACGCCTATACAATGCGTCATAAGGTGCCATTTTCAAATTCGAATGGAAAATATTGTTGTAGGCAAATTCTACCAACGGTAAATACTTTTCCAAACAACCTTGGAATTCTAATACACAACATTGGAACATGTCTTTAAGTATCTGAATTACTCTCTTTGACTTACCATCAGTTTGCAGATGGAAAGCGGTACAAAAATTCAACTTTGTGCCCAAAGCTTCTTGTAACTTTTTCCAAAATCGTGATGTAAATCGTGGATCTTTATCCAAAATAATCGACAAAGGTACTCAGTGAAGTCTCACAATTTTAGAAGCATACAAATCAGCCAACTTATCAAGTGAATAGTCAGTACGTATTGGTATAAAATGAGCTGACTTCGTTAGTCTATCAACCACAATCCATACGACATCTTTCTTTCTCAGTGTCAAAGGCAATCCTGTTACAAAATCCATAGTAATATGGTCCCATTTCCACTCGAGAACCATCATAGGCTGAAGTAAACCAAAAGGTACTTGGTGTTTAGCTTTTACTTGCTAAAAAATCGAGCCTCTCGATACAAACTTAAAAAAATCTCTTTTCATTCTCAGCCACCAATACAATGTCTTCAAGTAATTGTACATTTTTGTACTGCCAGGATGGATAGACAGACAACTACTATGTGCCTCATGTAGAATTTTCTGAATAAGCTCATCATCTCTCGGTACACAGACTCTATCTCGGAACATTAACCAACCCTCGGAACCAATCCAAAAATTTGATTCAACACCCGACTCACACTGAACTCTCTTAACTTGTAATTCATTGTCACTTTTTTGAGCTTCACAAATCTCTTGGAGAAACATCGGTCTAGCTCTTACTCTGCTAGAATAGAACCATCATCAGATACTGTCAACTAAGTATTCATAGCCCTTAATGCAAACAAGGATTTTCTGCTTAAAGCATCCATGACTACATTCATTTTTCCCGGATGATAGTCAATCACTAGCTCATAATCTTTTAACAGTTCAAGCCACCTTTGTTGCCGTAAATTCAAATCCTTTTGAGTCATTAAGTACTTTAAACTTTGATGGTCAGTGAATACCTGACATTTCTCGCTATACAAATGGTGTTCCAGATCTTCAATGCAAACACAATGGCGACTAGTTCCAAATCATGTGTCAGATAATTTTTCTCATGTGGTTTCAGCTGTCTCGACGCATAGGCTATTACTTTACCTTCTTGCATAAGTACACAACGTAAGCTATTACTTTGCCTTCTTGCATAAGTACACAACCCAATCTATTCAAGGATGCATTACTATAAACCACAAATTTTTTTTCCTGGTTTAGGTTGTACTAAAACTGGAGCTTCAGTCAACAACGCTTTTAGTTTCTCAAAACTCTGTTTGCACTTTTTTGTCCACTCGAACTTGACATCTTTTTGTAACAATCTCATCATCGGAGTAGCAATCATGGAAAATCTTTGACAAACTATCTGTAATAACTGACCAAGCCTAGAAAGCATCTAACCTCTGACACGTTCTTCAATGTTTTCCATTCAATAATAGCTAAAATCTTACTCGGGTCAACTCTAATACCATCACCCGAAACAATGTGCCCCTAAAATCCAACTTTTCTAGGCCAAAATTCACTTTTACTAAACTTAGCCTACAATTGCTTGTCTCTTAAAGTTTGCAAAATCGTTCTTAAGTGCTCAACATGTTTAGTCTCATCATAAGAATAAATCAGTATATCATCAATAAAAACAACAATGAATTTATCCAAGTACAGTCCAAAAATACAATTCATTAAATCCATAAATATAGCAAGAGCATTCGTTAAACCAAAAGGCATGACAATGAATTCATAATGACCATACCTTGTCCGAAATGCAATTTTTGGCACATCTGACTCCTTAACTCTCAACCGGTAGTAACCAGACCTCAAGCCTATCTTTGAAAACACTGTGGCTCCCTTCAATTGGTCAAACAAACCATCGATCCTTGGCAAGGGGTACTTGTTCTTATGGTTACCTTATTGAGCTACTAATAATCTATACACAGTCTCATTGAACCGTCCTTCTTTTTCACAAATAGTACCGGTGCACCCCATGACGAATAACTAGGTCTCGCAAAACCTTTGTCCATTAGTCCTTGTAACTGAGCTTAAAGCTCCTTCAATTCAGTCGGAGCCATTCTGTACTAGGCAATCAAAATAGTGCGTACCAGGGACTAACTCAATATCGAATTCTACTTCCCTAATTGGAGGCAATTCGGGCAACTCTTTTGGAAACACATTCGGATACTCATATACTACCGGAAATAATTCAATTTTCAACTCACACTCTTTTGTATTCACTACAAAGGCAAGATAAGCTTCATAACCCTTTTTTATACATTTCTGAGCAGATATAGAAGAAATCACTATAGGCAAGTTATCCGTTTCACCTGGTTCAACTAGAAGAATATCCCCGTTTTCACATTTCAATTCAATAAATTTTCTTCCACAATTTGCTATCACATCATGAGTAGCTAACCAATCCATACCAAGAATTACATCAAATTCATTAAACGACAGTAGCATGAGATTAGCCAAAAAATAGTGACCTCTAATCACCAAAGGGCAATTCTTACATACTTTGTCAACTAACACATAATTGCCTAGAGGGTTCGACACTTTTATCACAAATTCGGTGGACTCAATAGGCATATTCATTCTAGATACCAATTTCATACAAAAATATGAATGGGTAGATCTCGAATCAATTAAAGCAATAACAAAAGTATCATAAAGAGAAAAAGTACCCGTAATCACATCCGACGATGAAGCCTCTTCGTGAGCGCGAATGGCATATGTCCTCGCAGGTGCTCTACCCTCAGGTCTCACATCCGATTCTCTAGGTGCACTCTTGCTACTCATTCCATTTCCTAGATTTCTCTGTGGTCTCCCTCTGGGGGCAGTATTACCAGATCTCGCACTCTGAATTTATCTTTTTGAACCATCTCAGGGTAATCTCTAATGAAGTGATCTTGGGAACCATACTTAAAACAAGTTCGACCATTCACTCGGCACTCACCGGGATGTCATCTGCCACACTGTGGACATTTCGGTCTATTAGGTCGAACATTACCGACACTCGCAATTGAAGTGGTCTGAGCTTTAGAAACTGGGTACTATTTACCCCTATTTCTATTTAAGAACCCAACTGAAGCATCCGATCGAGTAGTGAACTCCCTCGATTTCTTGGATGAGGACTGAAATGAATTTCCCATCTGTCTCTTCTTTGAGTCACGAGACTCCATTTCAACTTTTCTTTTCTCTTTGGCCAACTCCTTGGCCTTACAAGCTCTCTCTACAAGCACGGCATATTCTTTTAGTTCAAGAATGCCAACAAATAATCGAATGTCCTCGTTTAACCCATCCTCAAATCTCTTACACATAATGGCCTCAGTAGATACACATTTTTGAGCGTATTTGCTAAGTCTCACGAACTCACGCTCATACTCAGTTACAGTCATTCAGACCTGCTTTAACTCTAGAAATTCCTTTCTTTTCTAATCAATGAACCTTTGGCTAATATACTTCTTACGGAACTCTTCCTGGAAAAATTCCCAATTAACTTTCTCCCTTGATACAACTGACACATGAGTATTCCACCATTGGTAAGCCAAATCTCGTAGGAGTGATACCACACATTTCATGCATTCCTCAGGTGTGCAAGACAACTCTTCAAATACCCTGATGGTATTTTCCAACCAAAATTCTGCTATTTTCGGATCATCATCTTTATTAGCTCAAAATTCCTTGGCCCCTTGCTTTCAAATTCTGTCAACCAGAGGCCTTTCCCTTCTTACCATTTTCACGACTTGGGGAGCTGTAGGGTATGTTGAGGAATAGGTAGGGGAGCGGGTTGGGCGTTCAGGTTCGTTCGAATGAACTCCATATACCATGCATTCATTATATGGAGAAAGACTTCCCTAGCTCATTCTCCTCCCTGGCTCACAGTCACAGGTCTGCTCTTTGGTGGCACTGCCCCTTCAGTAGGAGCAGGCGTGTTACTTCAACCACATCCATCACAGCTCTATCGGGATCCATTTACTATATGAAACCACATTTTAAAATCGTCAGAAGTTGTCACACTATCACAATATATGTATGGCATGTATAGCTAGACTCTTTCTCACACTACGTAGTCCAGGAACTGACTAAATCGTAGCTCTGATATCACTAAATGTAACACCCCTTACCTGTATCTGAAGCTGAGACAGGGTTCAAGGTGTTATCATACTTAAACGTAAACATCCATGCAAAATCAGGCCATAAAATTTCATCCAATGCAAAACTATTCATACACAAGCATTCCGTCCCTTAAACGAGTCTACAAGGCACTAAACATGCATTGGAAGTGGTTAGGAACTAAACCGAGAACTTTCAGAATTTTTTTACAACACTAAGAAAAATTTCATGTTATTGAGAGTCACACGCCCGTGTGGGTAAGTCGTGTGGTCACACACGCCCGTGTGGCTTAGGACACGATCGTGTCCTTAACCTGTGTAACTCTCTGTTTATGACATCATCAACAAATTACGGTCACATGTCCAAGTCACACGTCTGTATGCCAGGCCGTGTGGCACATTTAGTTTTCACATTTAAGGTGCAGACTTCACACGGCCTGGGCACACGCCCATGTCCTAAGGCCGTGTCCTTCATAAGTTGAGACACACTGCCATGTCTCTGCTCGTGTGTTTATTACTGGGCATTCTGTTTCTCAAAATTAAGGTGCCGGGGACACACGACCTGATCACACGCCCATAGGGCTGACCATGTGTCACACACGGCCTAGACACACGCCCGTGTGTCTACCCGTGTGGACAATATATAGGCTATTTACCAAGCCAGTTGCTATCCTAAAACATAAATACACAAGCACCAAAGCTTTGGTATAATTCATGGCATATTTAAGCATCGAACGTATCCACAACTAAGACATCATCATATCATTCTCCCTACATTTCTAGCATACTTAACTAATCACATACTCAACAATTCAAACCATGCAAATTACCACATCTATGAAATGCATCAACATTGCCATATTACTTGTAATCAACATTAGCCAATATCAATTGGCCTTATACAAAATGAATTATCATCATAAGCCAACAAGTTTGGCTAAACCAATATGACACATAACAAAAAGACCAAGTCCCTATACATGCCATACTCAAATGTGTTAAAACTAGCTATACCCAAATTTCCAATTGATAGTGTGATTGAGTCTCCGACGTCCTTCGATCCTCGAGCTAGCTTCGCGATACTATATGAAAAATGGAAAAGGAAGAGGAGTAAGCATAAAGCTTAGTAAGTTTGCATGTGAATAATTAACAACTTTAATCATTTTTTATCATACACAATAAATAATATGATTTATCACAATGTCATTAAGCATCATAGATATATTTCAAGTCATGTCATTTGCATCATATACTATAAAGTTCATGATAAAAACTCATTCATTCACTTTTCACCGTAGTCTCATCGATTCATAATCTCAATATTCATAGGCTTTGTGTACATACCTGTACCCTTTCAACATGATCATACCTTGTCACTTCTTTTGTGATAGTCTTTGAATTATCCGTTGAACCACTTGTAATACTAAAGGATACCCAGGAAATCTCATACACATAAAATGATGCCAATGCCATATCCCAGATATGCTCTTACACGGGATCACATATCGATGCCGATAGCCCAGCTATGGTCTTACACGATGTCTCGTATCGATGCCATGTCTCAAACATGGTCTTACATGAAATCTCATAATGATGCCATATCTCAGATATAGTCTTACACGTAATCAGATGCCAATGCCATATCCCCGATATGGTCTTTTACAGGATCTCAATAACCCTAATGTCATGACATTTGTATCCTATCTATTCCTAAGGTTTAATGGGGATATCGGGATGTCGAAACTTCATCATCGAGTCATCATTTATCACATTCATAAAAATAATTATACAATTCATGTAATATCAAAACATTAAATACATAATAATGTAATGTTGCATTATTTACCCACAAACTTACCTCAGTGTCAAAATATGGCTAACTATTCGATTTAGCCCAAAAGCTTATTCTTTCCCCAATCTAAGTCTGAACTCCGTTTCTCTTGATCTATAATAGAAAATTTCACTTACTTAATTACCACATTGTTCAAAGCAGCCCATAAATCATACTTTGGCTAAATTATAGTTTTGCCACTAAACTTTTACGTATTTTCAACTTAGTCCTTAGCTCGTAAAATGAAATGCACTCATTTTCTTTGTTACCCAAGCCTAACCAAACCTATTTAATAGTTATTTTAGCCCACATTTTATTTCAATTCAGATTTTTACCACCTATTTTATAACTTTTACAAAAAGTCCCTTTTAGGTGTTTTCATGAAAAATCACTTAGTAAAATATGTTTATCACGCATTAAACTTTCATATTCCTTCATTAAACATAAAAATACATGCAGGTCACACTTGGGTAAATTGTTGAACATGAACCTTAGCTCAAAATAATGGTAGAAATAGCTAAATTGGTTGATGACAACTAGAGGTGATCATGGGTTGGGCGGCCCGGCCCGGCCCGAAGGCCCGCCCGAAAAATGGGAGGGTTTGGGTAAAAATATAGGCCCGAAATATGGGTTTGGGCAAAAATATGAGGCCCGTTTCGGGCCTCGGGCCAACCCTTTTTGGCCCGGGCCCGGCCCGGCCCGGCCCGAATTAGATAAATATATATTTTTTATTTTTTATTTTTTTAAGTATATATAAATTTTAACTTTATTTTTTTTAGTTTTTGTATTGTTTTAAGAATTGTTTATCTCAATTTTATTTTGTTCCTTATTTTAATATTTGTTTTTATATTTTTTAATTTATTTAATTTATTATATTTTTAAATTTTTTAATGAAATAAGCAAAAAAATAATATGGGCCGGGCCGGGCCGGGCTCGGGCCTAGCATTTTTATTCCGGGCCGGGCTTGGACAAAATTTTAGGCCCATATTTCGGGCCGGGCCGGGCCCGGGCCTAGAAAACGGGCCGAAATTTTTTTCTGGGCCCGGCCCGAACCCGGCCCGGCCCGGCCCATGATCACCTCTAATGACAACTTCAAAAATGCAAAGAACATTAAAAATGAGGCTAGGATGCACCTACTATTTAGCTTGAAAATGACAAAAACCCTAGCTATGGAGAGCTTGAGAAATTTGGCTATGGCATGGAGAAGATGGACACAATTTTTACTTCTTTTTCCCTTTTTATTAACTTATTAACCAAATAACCAAAATGCCCTTTTAACCCTTCTTTGAAATTTTACCCTTCCATGTCCATTTTTGTCGAAAAATGTAGAGATTGGAAAAATTGCTATTTAAGGACCTCTAATTAATAATGAAAAGCTATTTCATACTTAAAGTGTAATATCCCGAATTAGGGCCTAATCGGAATAGTGGTTTCGTGACCACAAATCCAAGGTAGAAATAATTATTTTATAATTATTTTGGTGTTTATGATATGATTTTATGATGGTGTGAAAATTTCGTGAAGAAATTCCAAGCGTAAAGCGCTTAATTTGAAGTTAGGGATTAAATCGAATAAGTTGCAAAACTTGCATTCTAGAAGTTTTTAGTATGAAATTGCTTTGAAATATTAATTAGGAGGTCTTAAATGGTAATTAGACCAATTTTAAGTTCATGGACAAAATTAGGACATGGAAGGAATTTTTGAAAGTTTAGTAAGGAGGGGCATTTTGGTCATTTGGTTATTAACATGAATTAAAAGGGAAAAATAACACAAAATTCATCATCTCCTTCATTTAGTTGCTGCCGAATTTTGCTCTCTCCATAGCTAGGGTCTCTTCAAATTTCAAGCTTTATAGTAAGTGCATCTAAGCCCCGTTTTTAATGATTTTTATGTTTTTGAGATCCCGGTAGCTCGATAAAGCTTATGTTAGCAATATTTTAAGTTAGAGTTCATATTTGGAAAAATACCCTTAGGTGAAATTTGTGTATTTTGATGTTTTATGATAGAATATGAGGTTTTAAATTATGTTAGACAACTTGTGCTACTCGGTTTTAAGTAAAAACGAGTAAAACGGCTTAATCGGTAAAAATACATATTGTTCATAAGTATGTGTTTTAGTGGGAATTTGAGCTTGCTAATGGTAAATAAATGATCAGCATGTCCTAAAACATAAGAATTTGTGATAAAATTAAAATTCCGAGCTTTGGGGCAAAAGTGTAAATATGCAAAAGTTTAGGGGCAAAATTGTAATTTTGCCAAAATTTGAATTAAGGACTAATTTGAAAATGTGAGTATTAAACAAGCTAAATGTGTTATTTTAGATCAAGAAAGACGTGGAATCGACCTCAATCGAGGAAAAGAAAAGATTGCGGACTAAATTGCAAAATCTTTGTATTTTGGTACTAAGGTAAGTTCATGTGTAAATAATGTAACATAATTGTTATTTTTAAGTTAATTGATGTTATTTATATGATATGCTGATTTTTATCATGAAATATATGCTTTGTGGTTATTATCGAATAATATGCAAATTATGTGTGCTACTTGTTAAATATAAATTGCTACCGAGTATTGGTTTCGGTATTCTGTGGAAGACGGCAAGGATATGTGATTGAGGAAAATCCCGTTTGAACCTTGGGAATAGATTAGGATACAAGTGACATGTCACTAGGATGGTTGGGCATCCGAGCTCGTTGAGTTGAGTCCGAGTTCACTTATGGATGCGAATGTCCGAACTCGTTGAGTTGAGTCCGAGTTCGTGAGATGTAACTAGGCATCTGAGCTCGTTGAGTTGAGTCCGAGTTCACTTATGGATACGAACGCCCGAGCTCGTTGAGTTGAGTCCGAGTTCGCTTATGGGCGGGTTACATAATTGATTGATTACATATAGGGCACTTATGTGCAAATGATCCGTGTATCCGAGTTGTATTCCAATGTGTTCAACGGGTAAAATTCAAGTGAAATGGAAAAGCACTCAAGATGTAAGTGACAATTCGGTAATGCTGAGAAATGGCCATATTGGACAGGTATGTACTTAACCCTCGGGTTGAAACTCGACACAACAACAAAAATGTGGTAAGATGAAGTATGATGATTAGAATTGTGACCTATGTTTTGGTGATACTATGCTAATGTTGTTTGGCATAATGACTTTGTTATGTTACTTGTTATTTGCATGTGAACTTACTAAGCATTTATGCTTACTCCCTCCTTTTCGTTCATTGTAGTTTTGGACAAGCCGGCTCGAGAATCGGGATAGGTCGAAGGCTCGATCACACTATCCGAAGGACTTTTTGGTAACTGGCTTGTAAAACTCAGTATGGCATGTATAGCACTATACCTACTTTGTGTAAATAATCTTGTGATATGGTGGTGTTTTGGTTGAGAAAATGCTTGACAATGATGAGTCATTGAAATGGCTAATATAGACTATGTTTGATGTCATGGAAGGATAATAGATTATCTAGTACATGAAAGCTTTTATGAAAATGAAATCAACCATAAAACAGAGCATTGCAGCAACACTGACGTGAGTTTAAAAATTTACTAAAAATCATAGAAATCGAATTTTGTGATGGATTAGTTATGAAATTGAATCTTATTGTGTCTACTTTCATATGGAGGAAGCGAAATAGGTAAAGGAGTTACATGTTATGAGATATTTGAGTTTTAGTGAGACAGGGCCAGAACGATTTCTTGATCCCCTGTTCCAGTTTTGAAAATCCACCATAAATTGTAAAAAAATAATTAGGAGGTATACTTTATATGGTTAGAATCCTTATTGAGTCTAGTTTTAAGAGAAACAAACATAAAATTCATGTGAATTTTGTGCAGAGAGAAAAGTGGTTCGTAGTGAGTAGAAGTCAGACCAGTCGAGATCTGCAACAGGGGTAAATTTAACTAATAAACTGTACTAATTGGCCCAGCTAAAAATTTTGGAAAAAAATTAGTGAATAGATATATGAGTCTAGATTCAGGGAAAATTTACGGATCTTGATTTTGAGTTTTGTAACTCTAGATATGATTTTTTGAGCGACCATGACGCAGAAAATAATTTATTCCGAAAATGAAAATAGATTTTGTAAAGTTGTTTAAAATGGTAAATTGTGTTTAGTAACACCTCAAGCTCGACTCCGGTGACGGTTTCGGGCGTGGGGGCGTTACATAAAGCTTCTAGAATCTCATATTTTGCAACTTTTACAATTTAGTCCTAAAAGTCAATTTGAACACTTATTCACAAAATTTCTTCATGAAACTTTCACACAATCGTGAAAACGTGTCATGGACCTCAAAATAATCAAAAAAAATATTTTTACTTTAGATTTGTGGTTTCAAAACCACTACTTCGAATAAGCCCTAAACTGGGATGTTACATGTAGTGCCTTGCTTTCATTAATTCTTGATATTTAATTCGGTAAAGGGTGTTTGATTTTTTAGGTTTCTATGTGATTGGTAAATTCATCCCCCTTTTTTTTGGGTTATTGGTTGGTTCTTCTTAAACATTCATTTTTGTTAAGATGTGGTGGATTAAGTGTAATTGATTGATTGGTTTTTAGGTAAGGTTCGTGAGATGGACGATCTACCAACAAATTAGGAGTTGTATGGTGTTGTTTACTCAAGGGTAAGTGTTTCCTATCGATTTAGGGAGTTTTTAAGGGTTGAAAATAGGTTGGGCTAGTTGTAACAATTTTAAAGGTTAGTTTTTATAAAGATTAAGGTGACTGATTTGTTGTCCTAATGTCATTTTTAGGTTCTGGATGACTCGTGGGAGTATTGGCATTGAAATCGTGTCAGGTGTGTAACGAAAAACTTGAAAAATGGCTATCGATGAAGCCAAAATTGGGGCCTGTCGACGCCATACTGGCGTATGCTTAGACGTGTAGTATGTTGTGTGCGAAACATGACCATGTGATAGGCTATGTGGGAGGCCATGTGGTCGAGGCCATTTTGGGCCATGTAAGCCACATAGACGTGTGTGGGCCATACAACTAGACCATTTGGGTGAGTGAGCCCACACGGGCAAGTCACATAGGCGTATGGACCCAAATTTTAGAATTTTTCCCTAGGGTTGTACATTTTATCCTGATCGTCTATGGGTTTTCGTAGGGCTGGTATATGCAGTATAAGCCGTAAAACATGAAATCTGCTACTCTCTTATATTAAAATTGACGTAATAATGTTTAATATGGTATGTTTGATCTGTTTTGTTATGTATGAGCATGTTTAGTATTTGTTATAAGTGCATGCATATGATGTATATTCTGGTATCTGTCATTATATTATATCTGATATCTTGTTTGTATTTGGCAATGGGGTGGATTTTGTAAGATGATGAGGAAGTATTCTGTGTGAGGAAATATCTCGCCAATATTCTGGCAGCAATACTGCGATTATTCTAAAAGGTGCCGCATGAACACTTTGTAGTGTGTAGGGCTGGGTGGGTGTTTTATACCCCATGTGGTGTGTTGTGATGGTCAGAGTTGATGCGTAGAGGATGGGGGTAGGATTATGCATATCTGTATCTGTCTGATTCTGTTATAATTCTTCTTCTACAAAAGATTTACATCTATATATGTTTTGCCTTGAGATTGAATCTGAATTTATGCTTATGTATGTGTTACACACTAAGTTATCAAAACCCATTCTCTGAGTGTCTGTTTCATTTATGTAACCCTCAGACTTAGGTAGGTTAGTGTGATGGAAGCTCGCACATAACCACTTTTTTGTAAAGCTCTATTTAGATAACTTGTTTAATTAAAATTCTAGTTTTGAGAGTTTTGTAATTTTGAGACTTTTTGGACACTTGGGTTAAATTTTGGATTTGGATTTTAATTTGGAATCTCTTACATGACTTGTGATAAAATAATTTGTGAAATCAACCGTTTTCAAGAAAACAAACTCGGGTTTTTAAAATATAACGACTTAAGAACTTCCGCTGTAAATTATTTGATTTATTTGAAAATTTAAACAATTCACAGTTTTAATTGATAAGTATAATAATGCATTTTTAAATAAGTTGACTCTTTTTGGTAACAAAAATATACGATATTTTTTAAATGATAACGTTAGATTTACAACTTTTCTTCATAACATTCCTAGATTCAACCATAATTTCTAGGCCGGGTTTGGGGTGTTACATTTAGTGGTATCAAAGCCAGGTTGCAAAACTCGGGCTGTGAAATTTTGGGTTCAAAATTATATTTATGCAAACCGTTTTCCAAGTAAAATTTAGTTTTTCTAAAAATGAAGTTTGTGGTATATCGAGTCTCCGACATCGATCTTGTAAGTGCTTCTAACTTAGAAATGTTTTTGTTAGAAAACGCTGAGATGATTAAAATTGCATTGAATTAGTTAGAGACTAAAATTTCTAAAATCATTTCTGATAATTATTTGAAGTAGAAAATATGCTAATGAATATTTAAACTGATTCATAAAACATCGTATTGTAGATAAAACTATGAAAACGATAAGTGCTCGTGGATGCGTGGCCATGGTACTCGTGGACACTGCAAGCACCATAGAGGGACCGAGCTAAGTCATCCTTGATGGGAAACATGCCTAATCTGGATAGGAGTGAGGCACTGACTACACTTATTGCTGAGACTAGGTCTCATAGTCACTCGACTGAGGACGGTGCATTGTCCCAAGCTATGCTTAGGGTATTAGAGAGGGTCGCTGAACCCCATTCTGGTTCTGGGAGTCGTGCGTCAGAAATTAAATGACTCCGGTCTAATAGTGTTGATCTATTTAGGGGTGTCATTGGAGTTTCCTTGACTGTGGTTGAATACTGGTTGGAGGCCATCGAGAGGATAATGGATGGTATTGACTACAACCTAGAGTAGAAATTGAAGGGTGCAGTATCTTTGCATCCCGATGAGGCGTATCAGTAGTTGTTAATAGTTGAGGGGCGTAGTCAGCTAGATTAGATTAATTGCGAATATTTTAAGACCACCTTCCAAAGGATATATGTGGGGGCAAGTTATGTGGAAGCTTTCAAACGCGAGTTCATGAATCTCACTCAGGGGGATAGGACTGTGGCTGAGTATGAGTCTGAATTTTTTAGATTAAGCTTTTACGCTCTCGGGATGGTGGCATCTGAGTATGAAAAGCGTGTCCATTTTGAGGATGGTCTAAGAGATAATCTGAGAGTCCTGATAGCTCTGTAGAGGGAGAGGAAGTTTGCTATTTTGGTGGACAGGGTAAAGATCACCGAATAGGTTAAGCACGTTGTGTGCCAGAACAGAGATCGAGAGAGAGGTAAGAATAAGAGGGATTTAAAGCCCTCTATTTCTGTTTAGAGGCCTAAGAAGCAGGCTAGAATTGATGGGCCTTATAAAGTTGAAGCTCCAACTGCTCTTACTATGGCTTAGCCATGTAGTGATTGTGGTAGACGCTATGCGGGCGAGTGTTGGAGGAGGTTGGGAGCATGTCAGTGATGGAGCACCGTATTAGAGACTGCCCACAGCATTTTGATTAAACACAAGCTCTAGCTTTAGGTTTTGTTCAGCCTTAGTAGGCTGTTCAGTAGCCACCTAGAGACCATGGTCCGGCCAGAAGTGGTAATTGTATGGGTAGATGACAGAGAGCACCGAGTAGAGGTGCGAATTAGACTAAGGTAAGGCAACCTACATTTGTTTATGCTACTTGATGTCATAAGGATAGAGACGCCACTGATGTGATTATGGGTACATTCTTAATGCTTGATGCCCCTTATTTTGCACTGATAGACATAGTGTCAGCTCATTCCTATGTAGTTAGTTTTGTTTTTGTAAACTTGGGGATTCTTGTTGAAGCACTTTTTGTGATATTTCTATACTGAGTCCTTTGGGTTAATCTATTCGGATGAATAAACTGTATAGGAATATATCATTAGAGGTACAAAGGGTCATGTTTCTGGCTAATTTGATGGAGTTACCGTTTGGAGAATTTGATCTAATTTTGGGTATAGACTGGCTTGTAGAGCATCAAGTGAGTTTGGATTATGCTACTAAGAGGGTAGTTCTGAGATATGAAAATGATGTAGAGGTGGTTATGATCAGTAAGCATCGGGATTACTTATCCAATGTAGTCTCTGCTCTTGTGGCCAAAAAACTAGTTCAAAAAGGATGTGAAGCATATTTGGCTTTTGTAAATAATTTAGCTTTTGTGGACTCTTTTGTTGGGAACACCCAAACAGTTAAGGAATTTCTAAATGTTTTTCCCAAGGAATTACCAAGTTTGCCTCCGAATTGGGAAGTTGACTTTGGTATCGAGCTTCTGCCACGTAAAGCTCCAGTGTCCATTACTCTTTACCGTATGGCACCAAAGTAGTTTATGGAGTTAAAGGCTCAACTTTAGGAACTCCTTGATCGTGGGTTCATCTATCCTAGTGTGTCTCCGTAAGGGCACCGATTTTGTTTGTAAAGAAAAAGGATGGTACAATGAGAATGTGTATCGACTACCGATAGTTGAATAAGCTAATTGTGAAGAACAAGTAACCACTTTCGAATATCGACGACCTATTTGATCAATTTCATGGGGCTTCGATATTTTCTAAGATAGTTCTCTGTTCTGGGTATCATCACTTAAGGCTAAAGAAGTTGATGTTCATAAGACTACCTTTAGGACTCATTATGGGCACTACGAGTTCTTAGTCATGCCCTTTGAGTTGATAAATGCTCGAGATGCATTCATAGATCTAATGAACCGAGTTTTCCAGCCATATTTAGATTAGTTTGTCGTGGTTTTCATTGATGACATTCTAGTATACTCTAAGATCGAAGATGATCATGATGAGCATTTTAGAGTATTCCTTCAGACACTTCGGAAGAAGAAGCTCTACACTAAGTTGAGGAAGTTTGAATTCTGGTTAAGGGAAGTGACTTTTCTGAGACATGTGGTTTCTGCTGAAGGGATAGGGGATCCAAGTTTATCCTAGAAAGATTGAGGTTGTGCTTGATTGAAAACAACCTAAGAATGTTTTTGAGATCCGCAGTTTTCTAGGTCTTGCGTGTTATTATTAGAGGTTTGTCAAAAGGTTCTCGTTAATTGCAGTTCCTCTGACTAAGCTGTTACGTAAGAATGCCCCTTATCTAGATTAATTAGTAGCAATCGAGCTTTGATAAGCTCAAATCTATTTTGACTCAAGCTCCTATTCTATAACTGCTTAAATCTGGTAAGGAGTTCGTGGTATATAGTGATGCATCGTATGTCGGTTTGTGATGTGTTCTGATACAAGATGGTAAAGTTGTGACTTATGCGTCCCAACAACTTAAGTCACATGAGAGAAATTATCCGACGCATTATCTTGAGTTAGCTGCCGTGGTTTTTGCTTTGAAGATTTGGAAGCACTATCTGTATGGTAAGAGATGTATCATTTACACTAATCACTAGAAAAAGTTGAACTTTAGGCAACATAGATGGATTGAGTTGCTTAAGGATTACGATTATACGATTGAGTATCATCCCGGTAAGGCTAATGTGGTGTTTGATGCTCTTAGTCACAGGGCTATGTTTTATTTGAGGGCGATGTTTTCTTGCTTAAGTCTATTTGATGATGGGGGTCTATTAACCGAGTTGCAAGTTAAGATGACTTGGATAGATCAGATTCGAGATAATTAGTTGGGGGATGTTTCTTTGGTTCTGTGTTTCCGTTAGGTAGAGGATGGTAATACTTCAAATTTTGGGTTGCATAGTGATGTGGATCTATGTTTCCAAGAACAAGTTTATGTACCAATTGATTCTGATTTGAGACAATCAATTCTAAGGGAAGTGTATAGTAGCCCTTATGCCATGCATCTAAGTGGAAATGAGATGTATCAAGATCTTTGTGAACTATATTTGGTGGCCTGGTTTGAAATTGGAGGTGACGGACTTTGTTTCTTGTTGCCTGACGTGCCGGCAAGTTAAGGCTAAGCATTAGTTGCCTTTGGGTTTGCTTCAACCTGTTAAGATTCCCATGTGAAATGGGAATGTGTGACTATGGACTTCATTAATGGGTTGCCCTTAACACCTACTAAGAAAGACTCTGTATGGGTTTTCGTGGATTGGTTGACCAAGTCTTCCCACTTCGTACCTATTCAGATAGATTATTCTCTTCAGAAGTTGGCCAAGCTTTACATTTCGGTGATTGTGAGACTTAATGGGATTCTGGTTTTGATAATTTTGGATAGAGATTCGTACTTTACTTCTCGATTTTGGAGAAAACTTCATGGGGCTCTAGGTTCAAGATTGGATTTCAATACTGTGTTCCATCCTTAGATAGAGGGTAAATCGAAGAGGATGGTTCAGATACTGGAGGATATGCTTCGGGGTTGTGTGATTAATTTTTGAGGTAGTTGAGAGGATTTGTTGCCATTAGCCTAATTAGCCTACAATAACAGCTTCTAGTCTAGTATTTAGATGGCACCTTACGAGGCTCTGTATGGTCGTAAGTGTCGTACTCCGTTATGTTGGACTGAGTTGGGTGAGCGATGGGTTTTGGGCCTTGAGTTGGTTTTTGACACTGAAGACAAAGTCAGACTAATTCAGAATCATCTTAAGATGGCTTTTGATAGACAGAAGTTTTATGCAAATCTCAAAAGGAGGGACATCGAGCATTCTGTAGGAGAATATGAGATATGTGTTCCTCAAAGTATCGCCATGGAAGAAGGTTGTATGATTTAGAAGTAAGTGCAAGTTAAGCCCTAGGTCATTGGGCCATATCAGATTCTAAAGCATGTGAGACCAGTTGCATATCAGTTGGAGTTGCCTCCAAAGTTAGATCGTATCAATAATGTGTTTCACGTCTGCATGTTGAGGATGTATTGGTTTGACCCATCTGTTGTTAATTCTATTGAGGAGTTTGAGGATAGACTGGATTTGATGTTCGAGGAGGAGCCAGTTTAGATTTTTGATCGAGATGTAAAGGTATTGAGGAGGAGATACGTTTCTTTGTTAAGGTTCTATGGCAGAATCATCGCACAGAGGAAGCCACGTGGGAAATTGAAGACTCGATACATCAATAGTATTCACATTTGTTTGAATCAGGTAAATTTCAAGGCCTAAATCTCTTTTAGGGGGTAGAGTTGTAACGCCCCAATAATCTTAAGTTGGATTTATGAAATTTTGTCATAGCTGAGTGCTTGGTTCAGTGGTTAGAGGTGTTGGGTGTAAGGTGTAGGTCGCAGGTTTGAGTCTTGGTAAAGGTCATTTTGTAGTTTTTGTTAATTGTGGTTTCTAGTGTAGTGTTTGAGTCAACTCTAGGATTAGATTTTGTTTTTATTTTTGCTATTTGTTTTATTTAAAAAAAATAAATTTGGTAAACCCAAAATCCCTTCCTTTTCCCTCACGTTTTTTTTTCGTTTACCCATAGTCCTATGTTTCTTTTTCTTTTTCCATTCTTCACGTGATTTTTGAGAAGAAATTGGCAAACTTTCCATCTGATTTCTTGGTATGTAGTACATTGCTTTCATTAATTCTTAATAATCAATTCGGCAAGATGAGTTTGATTGTTTAGGTTTCTACATGATTGGTAAGTCCATCTCCCTTTTTGTGGGTTATTGGTTGGTTCTTTTTAAACTTTCATTTTTGTTAAGATGTGGTGGATTAAGTGTAATCAATTGATTGGCTTTTAGGTGGTGCTTATGAGACGGATGATCTACCGACAAATTAGGAATCGTGTGATGTTGTTCGCTTAAGGGTAAGTGTTTCCTATCAATTTACGGAGTTTTTAAGGGTTGAAAATAGGTTGGTTTCGTTGTAACGGTTTTGAGTGTCAATTTTGGTAATGATTAAGGTGTCTAATTTGGTGATCTAATGGTCGTTTTTAAGTTTTGGTCAACTCGTCGTAGTTTTGGCATCAAAATTCAGTCAATTGTGTAATGAAAAACTCGAAAAATGGTGATTGGCAAAAGCTGAAATTAGGGTGCATTTGGACCATATGCTAGGTCATATGGGCTACATGGGCTAGGTCATTTTCAGCATGTGGGCCACACGGACGTGTGGGCCTAAATTTTATAAATTTTTCCTAGGGCTGTACATGTTATCCTAATCGACTGCAGGCTTTCAGTAGGGCCGGTATGTGTGGTATAAGCCGTAAAGCTTGAAATCTGCTACTCTCTTAGCTTGAAATTAACATAATAGCATGCTTAGTATTTGTCATGTATGAGCATGCTTAGTATTTGTTATAAGAGCATGCGTATGATGTATGTTCTGGTATCTGTCATTCTGTTATATCTAATATTCTATCTATATCTGATAATAGGGCGGGTTATGTATGATGAGGAGGAAGTATTTTGTGTAAGGCAATATCTTGCCAATATACTGGCAGCAATGTTGCGATTATTCTAAAAAGTGTTGTATGAACATTATGCGGTGTGTAAGGCTAGGTGGCTGTTTTATACCCCATGTGGTGTGTTAGGATGGTCGGAGTTGGTGTGTAGAGGATAAGGGTAGGATTATGTATATCTGTATCTGTATGATTCTGTTATAATTCTTATTCTAAGAAAGATTTACATTTGTATCTGTTTTGCCAGGAGATTGAATATGAATTTATGCTTATGTATGTGTTACACACTGGGTTATCAAAACTCACTCTCTAATTGTCATTTTCATTCTGGAAACCCTTAGACTTAGGCGGGTCGGTGCGATGGAAGCTCAGACATAACCACTTTTTTTGTAAAACTCTATTTACATAACTGGTTTAATTATAATTCTGGTTTTGAGAGTTTTGTAATTTTGGGACTTTTTGGACATTTGGGTTAAATTTTGGAATTGAATTTTAATATGGAATATCTTGCATGACACGTGATAAAACGATTTGCAAAATCAACCGTTTTCGAGAAAATAAACTTGGGTTTTCAAAATATAACGACTTAAGAACTTCCGCTGCAAATTATTTGATTTATTTGAAAAAGTAAACTATTTATGGTTTTAACTGATAAGTATAACAATATGTTTTTAAATAGGTAGACTCTTTTTGGTAACAAAAATATATGATGTTTTCAAAATGAAAAGGTCAAATTTACAACTTTTCTTCATAACATTTCCAGATTCGACAATAATGTCTGGATCGGGTTTGGGGCTTTACAAAATGTCTAAGAATGTGGATAATCCTGCTGATGAAGGAATTCAGCAAATTTTTATGGAGGAAAGAATTTGTATATGTGATCTTAACAAAGCAGAGGAAATAGAAAGGTTACTCTCTTCGAGGTATGAAATATCCGCCATTTTGAGTTCACCAGTGGTTCACTAGTAAACTAGCATTGGGTGCAAGAAAGTAAGTCGATGAAGCAAATTCTGGGCCAAACGATCTGATTGGTAAAATTCGCTAGAAATTCTATAGTTAGAAAAGACTTCAGGATAGGATTGTGTGGCACGGGAGAAATATAGGGGCCATCAAATTAGGAAGTCCACTATCTTGGATGAAAAGTCAATCGAAAAGTAATGGAAAAAACGAAAGTCCATCAAGGCAATATATCATCAGAAAAACTATGTGAGAATACTAAGGCTTGAAATGATTCAGGGATACATGGGATGGAGATAGTTTGTTGGAAACTATTGGTAACATGAAAATATACACATTTTTTCATGCCCTTTGTAACTCAAATTCATGCAGTTTCGATAAAATTCTTGTCGAAAAATATATAATTATTATAAAATAATCATTTTGTAATGAATTTTAATTAATTTTATAATTAATTTTGAATAATTTTATAAAGGGTGCAAAACGGCTCAGCAGACACTACTAGAAGCGCAAAATCGAGAAACTATTTTGAAGCATCAAGGTGAGTTAACTTTTCCAGCCTAAGACGGTCTAAATTATGTGTATTAATTCGTAATAAAATTAATTTTAATTTATATCCAATTTAATTTCAGTTAAATAAAATATTATGAATTAATTATGAAAAGTGGCCCAGTTGAGCTGAACCGAGAAAACCGAACCTAGGGGTGTGCAAAATTTGGGTAAAATCGAAAAAATTCAGTTAACCATCGAATTCGATTAATGGTCTGTTAACCAAATTTTTTCGATTGAAGGTCGGTTAATAATTTCTTAATTCTTTGGTTAATGGTTAATTCCGTTCGAAACCGGTCGGTTAACCATTTTTTTTTTGTTTAACCAAAAAATTAATAAATAAAATTATAATATATAAATAGCCCACTATTCACTCAAACACAATCCAACATAAACCTAATAAAACTAAAACTAATTACCCAACCAAATTACCCAACCCAATAATAAAAATTACAAATAATTTAATAAATAAAAATAAAAATAAAAATAATTGAGTTAATTTGATTAATTCGGTTAATTCGGGCAAATCGGGTAATTCGGTTAATTTTATACTTATTTAAAAAATATATAATTTTCGGTGAATTCGGTTAACTGACCGAATTAACCAAAAAAATTTCGGTTCGGTTAATTTTTTTGAAAAAATATTGGTTCGGTTAACGGTTAAAAATTTTGAAGGGTTGGATAATTCGGTTAGGTGTTTCGGGTCGGTTAACCAACTGAACACCCCTAACCGGACCGACCAAGTATTAGGTAGCCCAAAATCGTCCCACATGCTGACCCAATTAGCTTTCTTGGCTGATTAATTAGCTTGCAAAATAGCCCTTGAAGACTTATTCAGAAACTCTTGGGCACTTAGAAATTTTTTACCTAAAACAGGGCCACACGCCCGTGTGGGAGAGGACATGCCCGTGTGGTCTCACACGCCCATGTCCCTAGCCCATGTCGAATTTATTTTTATTTTCAACCTATAGGGGTTTTGACACGGCTTGGGCACACGCCAATGTCTATTACCTGTGTCCGTCACACGGCCTAGACACGCCCGTATCAATATCTCATGGAATATCCTGACTTTGAATATTATAACTATCAGAGGTGCAAACGACCAAGGCACACGCCCGTGTGCTAAACCCGTGTTCTATACTGACTTAACTAAATTGGATGTGGGGGACACATGGCCTATTAACACGCTTTCGAGGTTGACCATGTGTCACACACGACCTAGGCACACGCCCATGTGCCAAACCATGTGGACAATAATATGCTATTTCCCAAGCGTTGTGCCACCCTGAAACATGACCAACACAAAGCCAATTCTATAGCACTCGTCAAGCATAATATACTCTCTAATTACTTACAACTAAGGCATTCAATTGCTATCATGCATATCATTCTCATCCATCATTACTCGACTTAAACATGTAATGTTGCATATTCATGAACTTCATCTTTATCTTTATCTTTATTGTATAAAATATAAATTTGGCAATATTAGGCCATTTCCAAAGGCCATTATAACACTACTTGAGTAATATCAAAGCCAATACCCTTGGCTACACAAAATGACATTTAACAAAATTATCAAATTTCCTATACATGCCATACATCAAAATAACTGACTCTACTCTCCCAAAGAGAATGGCTTGATAGTGTGACTTCAAGCTCCAACTCTAACGACCCTCGAGCTAGTTCAACAAATGTACATGGGAAAGAGAAAGGAAAGTAGTAAGCACATAAAATGCTCAGTAAGTTGCATGAATAAAATAGAAACAAAATCATGAAACATCACTCAAATAAGTTATCATGGATTTCATATAGCTTCTTACTCATCCTCATGACTTACTCAACCATATACTTACTCAAGCTTTTCATGTTGTATTTCTCATACTTTGTAACACCCTTTACCCCATACATTCTTAAGGTTCAAATGGGCTTCAAATACTTTTTCTCTGTTACCTTATCATTGATTCAACTTGGAATATTCTCATAAAATAAATGTATATATGCTGGAAATTAACAACATTAATATAAAATATTAAAATATTACATTTATTTACTGTAAACTTACCTCGAAACAAAATACGATCAACTTGACAACTTAATCTTCTACCTTTTTATTTCCTCGGTCTATCCCCAAATTTCATTCTTCTTGATCTATAATTAACAAATTTAGCTTATTTAATACTCAAATTTATCAAAACAGTCCTTAATTTTAACTTTGGTAAAATTACAATTTTGCCCCTAAACTTTTGCATATTTACACTTTTGTCCTAAAGCTCGGAAATTAAACTTTTTCCCTAATTCTTATGTTTTAGGACATGCTGATCATTTTCCCTTAATGGCAACATCAAATTCTCACTCTAACATGAACTTATGAGCATTAGGTATTTTTACCGATTATGTTGTGTTACTCGTTTTTACTTAAAACCGAGTAGCACAAGTTGTTTAACATAATTTAAAACCTCATATTATATCATAAAACATCAAAATAAACACATTTCACCTATGGGTATTTTTCCATATATGAACCCTAGGTTAAATTATTGCTAGAATAAGCTAAATCAAGTTACCGAGACTCCAAAAACGTAAAGAACATTAAAAACGGGGCTGGGAATAACTTACTATAGAGCTTGGAAGCTTGAAACAAACCCTACCTATGGTGATACATAAGGTTCGGCCACTTGAAGAAGATGATAGCAATTTTTCCATCTTTTTCCCTTTTAATTCCTTTTAATTACCAAATGACTAAAATGCCCTTCATTCAAACTTTGTTTATTTCTACCTATGTATGTCCATTTTTGTCCATGAAAACCTAATGGTATAATTACCATTTAAGGACCTCCATTTCAATTAAGCTATTCAATTTAATCCTTTCCTATCTAGAACTCATATTTATCAACTTTTGCAATTAAGCCCTAATAGACAAATTAAACATGCAATTCATGAAAATTTCTATCGATATTCTAACACATGCATCTAATCACTCGGTAAATCCTAAAAATTAATTAGAATAAATTTTTCTATCTCGAATTCATGGTTTCACAACCATTGTTCCGTTTAGGCCCTATTTTGGGCCCCTTTAGGGATTTTCGTCCCCGAAAATCTTACCTGTGAATAGGTTTGGATACTGTTTTCGCATACCTCTTTGGGCTCCCATGTAGCCTCGTCTACCCCATGCCTATTCCATAATACTTTCACAAGTGCAATACTTTTGTTCCTTAGTTGTTTGACCTTTCGAGCTAGAATCTTTACCGGTTCTTCACCATAAGTCATATCTGGCTGAATCTCAACCTCTGTCTATGAAATCACATGTGACGGATCAAAACGGTAATGATGTAACATGGACACATGGAACAGATCATGAATCTTCTCCAACTCTGTCGGCAATGCCAACCGATATGCTAATGGCCCAACTCTTTTAGTCACCTCAAACGGTCTAATAAAAGTGGACTTAGTTTACCTTTCTTGCCAAATCTAAAGACTTTCTTCCACGGGGATGCTTTCAAGAACACTTTGTCACCAACTTGATACTCAACCTCTTTTCTTTTCAAATCTGCATAAGACTTTTGTCTATCTGAAGCTGCTTTCAAGCAATCTCTGATAACTTTCACTTTTTCTTTAGTTTCATTAACTAAGTCAACCCTGTAAATTTGATTTTCTTTAAGCTCTGTCCAATAAAAAGGTGTGTGACATTTACATCCATACAAAGTTTTATAAGGTGCCATCTTCAAACTCGATTGATAACTATTATTATAGGCAAACTCTACCAACGGCAAATATTTTTCCCAACTACCTTGAAATTCTAAGACACAACATCTGAATATATCCTCAAGTACCTGAATAAATCTCTTTGACTGACCATCGGTCTGAGGATGGAAAGCTATACTAAAACTCAACTTTATGCCCAAAACTTCCTGTAACTTCTTCCAAAACTGCAAAGTGAATCTTGGATCTCTATCTGAGATAATTGATAACGGTACTCCATGTAGTCTGACTATCTCTGAAATATTCAACTTGGCCAACTTGTCAAGCGAATAATCCATACAAATTGGAATAAAATGAGCCAACTTCATTAGCTTATCAATCACAACCCATACTGTAACTTTCTTTCTCAGTGTCAATAGTAATCCTGTTACAAAATCCATAGCAACTCAGTCCCATTTCTACTCAGGAACTAACATAGGCTGCAATAAACCTGAAGGTACCTAATGTTCAGCTTTTACCTGCTGACCGATCAAGCATCTAGAAACAAACTCTGAGACATCTTTCTTCATTCCCACCCACAAATACATTTTCTTCACATCATTATACATCTTTGTACTACCTGGATGAATAGATAAGGAACTGTTATGTGCTTCCTCTAAGATCTTTCGAATAAGCTCATCATTCTTTGGTACACATACCCAATTTCTAAACATTAAACAACCATCAAAACTGATCTGAAAATCTGACTCTATACCCGACTCACACTGAGCTCTTTTAGCTTGCAACTCATTGTCATCTTTCTGAACTTTACAAATTTCTTCAAGAAACATTAGCTTAGCTTTTAATTTGGCTAAGATGCAACCATCATTTGATAAGGTTAAACTAGTGTTCAAGGCTCTGAATGCAAATAAAGATTTTCTACTCAAAGCATCAACAACTACGTCTGCCTTACCCGGGTGATAATCGACCACTAGTTCATAGTCTTTAATCAACTCTAGCCATCTTCTTTGCCTCAAGTTCAAATCTTTCTAAGTTATCAGGTATTTCAAACTTTTATGAAATATTAGACATTTCTCACCATACAAGTGATGTCCCCAGATTTTCAACGCAAATACAATGGCAACTAGTTCTAAATCATGTGTCGGATAATTTTTCTCATGTGGCTTTAGCTGTCTAGAGGCATAAGTAATTACCTTTCCTTCTTGCATAAGTACATAGCCTAGTCCATTCAAGGACGCATCACTGTAAATCACAAACTCTTTACCCGGTTCTGGTTGTACTAAGACAGGACCTTCAATCAACAATACCTTTAACTTGTCAAAACTCTGCTGACACTTTTCATTCCATTCAAACTTGACATCTTTCTATAGCAATCTTATCAATGGGGTAGTTATCATGGAAAATCCCTCTACAAATCGTCTATAATAACCAACGAGACCAAGAAAACTTCTAACCTCTGATACATTCCTGGGAGGCTTCCAATCAATAATGACTGAAATCTTGCTCGGATGAACTCTAACACCTTCACCTGAGATTATATGTCCAAGAAAACGGACTTCCCTTAACCAATACTCACTTTTGCTAAACTTGGCGTAATGCTGATTATTTCTCAAATTTTCTAAAACTGTTCTCAAATGCTCTGAATGCTCAGTCTCATCACGAGAATAAATCAAGATATCATTAATGAACACAACTACATATTTATCCAAAAAAGGTCTGAAAATTCGGTTCATTATGTCCATGACAATGGTAGGAGCATTAGTTAAGCCAAATGGCATCACAAGGAACTCATAATGGCCGTACCTAGTCCAGAAAGTAGTCTTTAGAACATCTGACTCTTTAACTCGCAACTGATAATATCCGGATCTCAAATCTATCTTGGAAAACACAGTGGCCCCCTTCAATTGATCAAACAAATCATCAATTCTAGGTAGTAGATACTTGTTCTTAAAAGTTACCTTGTTGAGCTGCTACTAATCTATACACAATCTCATTGAGCCATCTTTCTTTTTCACAAAGAGTACTGGT
Organism: Gossypium stocksii; assembly: GCA_020496765.1. Lineage (NCBI taxonomy): Eukaryota > Viridiplantae > Streptophyta > Magnoliopsida > Malvales > Malvaceae > Gossypium > Gossypium stocksii. The sequence goes on from CM035627.1 coordinate 35,084,306, forward strand.
GCACCCCATAGTGAACAACTAGGTCTTGTAAAGCCTTTATCTATTAATTCCTGCAACTGAACTTTCAATTCTTTCAATTCCATTGGAGCCATTCTATAAGAAGCAATAGAAATGGGTGTTGTACCCGAAACTAGCTAATACCAAACTCAACTTCTGTGATAGGAGGCAAACCTGGTAGTTTTTCGGAAACATATTAGGAAGCTCACATACCACAGGCACTGATTCAATTTTCAACTCTGGATCTTTAGTATTCAACACAAAAGCAAGATAAGTTTCATATCCTTTCCTCAAGAATTTCTGAATAGACATAACAGAAATCATAGCAAATGAACTATCTGACTCATTTGAATTAACCCAAAGAATTTTAGCATTTTCACATTTCAACTCAATGAATATCTTTCCACAATTCACTATCACATTATGCATAGTCAATCAATCCAAACCAAGAATCACATCAAACTCATCAAATGGCAATAGCATGAGATCGGCCGAAAAATAGTAACCTCTAATCATCAAAGGGAAATTTTTACATATTTTGTCTACTAATACATACTGACCCAATGGATTCGATACTTTAATCACAAATCCCATAGCCTCTATGGACATATTCACAATAGGTATCAATTTCATGCAAACATAGGAATGGGTCTAACCCGGATCAATCAAAGCAATAACATTAACATCATAAAGAGAAAATGTACCCGTAATTACATTGGGGGAGGATTCCTTTTCACGAGCACGGATGGCATTGGTCCTTGCGGGTGCTCTAACACCTGGTCTCACTACTGAATCTCTAGACACACCTCTATTACCTGCCCCTGTTATCGGGCTTCTCTATAGTCTACCTTAGACTGGAACATTCCCAGACCTAACACTCTATAATTCTTCCTTTTTAACCATTTCTGGACACTCTCGCATAAAATGATCTGGAGCACCACACTTGTAACAACCACTCTCATCTGCTCGACACTGGCCAAAATGACATCTACCGCACCGTGGACACGTTGGTCTACCCGGTTGGACACTGCCTACCCTCGCAATCGAGGTAGTTTGAGCTTTCGAACCTATATTTCTGTTATCTCTGTTTCTGCTCGAATACCCAGCTGAAAAGTTTGATCTACTAGAGAACTCTCTAGGCCTCTTGGATGTAGACTGAAACGACTTACTCATCTGTCTTTTCTTCATATCTTGCATCTCAATTTTAGCTTTGCCTTTTTCTTTTTCTTTTAGCAACTCCTCTGCCTTACAAGCTCTGTCAACCAAAAAAAACAAACTCTTTTATCTCTAGAACACCAACGGACAGTCAAATATCATCATTGAGCCCATCTTCAAATCTCTTGCACATAATAGCTTCAGTTGACATACACTCTCTAGCATAATTGCTGAATCTGACAAATTCAAGCTCATACTCAGTTACTATCATCTTACCCTACTTTAGTTTAAGGAATTCCTTTCTTTTCTGGTCAATGAACCTCTAACTAATGTATTTCTTATGGAACTCCTCCTGAAAGAAATCCCAGGTAACTCTTTCTTTCGGTACTACTGACACAAGTGTCTTCCGCCAATGGTAAGCTGAATCTCTAAAAAGTGACACCACACACTTAATATACTCTTCTGGTGTACAAGATAACTCATCAAAAACTCTGATAGTATTCTCGAGCCAAAATTTCGCTTTCTTTGCATCATCATCTTTAGTAGCCCGAAACTCTTCCGCCCCTTATTTTCTAATCTTGTCTACTGGTGGCTTTTCTCTTCTAACTGTATCTATAACTGGGGAAGCTACATGGGTAGTCTGAGGATCATAAGGGGATGGAGGTCTAACGGCCAGATTTGTAAGAATGAACTCGGCAAACCATTCATTCATAGCTTGGAAGAAGGCTTCTCGAGCCCCTCTTCCCTGACTAACTATAACGGGCCTTTCACTACTATCTGGTGGCACCATCCCTTCTATGGGAATGGGTGCATTACTTTCTACATCATCTGCGAAAACTCGTTTGGGATCCATAACTATAAAAGAAAAGCATTTTAAAATCGTAAGGAGTAGTTACACTATTAATATATAAGTATGGCATGTATAGCTAGACTCTTACTCATACTGAATATTCTAACAATCAACTAAACTCTTGCTCTGATACCAATAAATGTAACACCCCTTACCCTAGACGGTCCCCAGAGTCGAGCACGAGGCGTTACCAGACTTACCTTACTAGTTCGGGGCATAAAAATTTGATTTTAAAATTAATTCATTCACATTCATCTAATATATCCTTAAAATGGGCTCTCGAGGCCTATAACATGCAATTGGAACAGTTTGGAACCAAACTGAGAACATTTAAAAGTTTTACGATTATTTACACCAATTAAAACAATTTATTTTATTGTTCATAATAAAACTATCAACCTGCATAACAGTCAATAATTTAATTATAACTCGAGTTACGAAAGTCAAAATTTAAATCCATAAATTTTTCCTGAAAGTAGACTCATATATCTTTTTACCATAATTTTTCTAGAATTTTTGGTGAGACCAATTAGTGCAGCTTATTAGTTAAATGTTCCCCTATTTCGCAACCTAGTAGACTTGACCTCTCTTCACTAAAAATCAATTATCTCATAGTACAATTTTCATTTAGTGTTCCCACTTGTTTCTAATTAAAATAGTCTAAATAAGGAATCTATACATATAAATTACGAGTCATAATTCTTTTTTTATAATTTTTAGTGAATTTCTAAAATTAGAACAGGGGATCACGAAATCCCTCTGAGCCAGTCTCACAAGAATTTAAATATCTGAAAATATAGACTTCCTTTACTTGCTGTATTTCTTTCCTATGAAAATAGTCAATAAGCTTTAATTCTATATCTCATTCACCATTTAATTCCATTTCTATAATTTTTAGTGATTTTTCAAATTCACATCACTGCTGCTATTCCAAAACTCCAACTTTTACTCTTTCATAATTTCTTTGTATAAACTATCATTTAGGCATACATTAAATCAAAACATGTTCTTAATTAGCCATTTCAATAGCTAATCATTATCAAGTTTCTCATGCCATTCTTTAATCGTATCATAAAGACATACACAGAAAATAGTCATGTAACACCCTATACCCAGCCTAGAAGTTAGTCCCGAGTATGGCATGCCATATTGAAGTGTTTTTCGAAAATCATGTTTTCAAAGAAACCCTTCTTAAAGAAACTTGTTGCAAACTAAAACTTGTGTTTGTTTATTTTCAAAACGTGGTCAACTAAAAGTTAATCCCTTTTAAAAACATTATTACCTTTAAAACCTTCTTTGTTGCGAAAGCTTAATTTGGTTAGTTGCGGAAGACGTAGTGTTTGAAAACAGTTAACATTTTGGAAAATCGCGATTCACCTCTAGCAGATATAATTCAAAGTAAATAAAACCTTAAAATAAAAATCCAAAAATTATAAAAGGCCTTATTACAATCAAAACCCAAAATAAAGTACTTGAGAGTAAATAATCAAAACAGAAAGCATAAGCAGTGTGTGGCCTTCTCCGAGTCCCTCGCAGCTCCAATTCGTCTAAGGCTGGGGATTACCTGAAAGGGTAATAAACGGGGTGAGTTTACGAAAACTTAGTGTGTAATCCCCTACTACAAATACGGACAGTCAGTCATGTAAAAGAATTAAAAAGTTTGCCCTACCACAGTTCCAGTATTAATTGGGCCTTAGCCCACTATAACAGACTGCACCAGATGGGCCTTAGCCGATTATAGAATCAGAAAACATTATCAGAACTAGAATCAAAATGAGAATCAGAATTAGAATCAAAATTAGAATCAGACTCAGTATCAATATCAGAATCAGAATCAAAATCAGAATCAATTAACAAAATCAGAATCAGAATTAGAATCAGAATGTCAATGCAATCCCAACCCAGTCCAGCCATCAAATCACCCGTACCAACAAACACACCATATGAAGAATAACTCAACCCACCTAGCCCACACACCAATGGGCAGCAAAGCTACCAATAACAGAATATCGTGGCAGAGCCACCAGAATCAGATAACGTGGCAAAGCCACTTAACAGAATACGTGGCACAAAGCCATCGGTAACGTGTCCATAATCGGTACAAAGCCAGTGATATTGGCACAAAGCCTTCGGTAATGGCACAAAGCCCATAATATCGGTACGAAGCCCACAATATCGATACGAAGCCCACAACAATGGCACACAACCTTCGGTAATGGCACAAGCCCATAATAACGGCACGAAGCCCACAATAACAGCACACAGCCTTCGGTAACATGATCAGCACTCAGACATCGATTGGTCCACAGTCGTCTCAGATGATCCGTGTGACCTTATCAAATCAGTACGAATATACGGATCTTAAGCCTTCGGTGGATCCACAGTCGTCAAGCAACCATGCGATCCTAACAAATCAGATCTTCCTCCATACAAAATCTGAACCCATGCAACATGTTATGTATGCAGAATGTCATGCCCATATTTGAATCAAACAATCACAGTCAAGTCATTCATATCACCAACATATATTCACAATCAAATCCGTCAAACACACAGTCCAAGTTAGTCACTTACCCACAAGGGCAAAACAATTATTTAACACCCTAGGGACAAAATGGTAATTCTACCTTACAGGGGTATTTCGGTAATTCCACCCTACAGGGGTATTTCGATAATTCTACCCTATAGCGGTATTTCAGTAATTCTACCCTGTAAGGGTATTTCGATAATTCTACCGTAAAGGGGTATTTTGGTAATTCTACCATACATGGGTATTTTAGTAATTTTGCAAATTAATGGTAGAATGGTAATTTACAAATCAGGAGTAAAATGATAATTTTACAAATTAAGGGTAAAACGAACATTTTACAAATTAGGGGTAAAATAGTAATTTTACAAATTAGGGGTAAAACGGTAATTTTACAAATTAGGGGTAAAATGATAATTTTACAAATTAAGGGTAAAACGGTAATTTTGCAAATTAGGGGTAAAACGGTAATTTTACAAATTAGGGGTAAAACAGTAATTTAACAAATTAGAGGTAAAACGATAATTTACAAATTAGGGGTAAAACGGTAATTTTGCAAATTAGGGGTAAAAAGGTACTTTTACAAATCGAGGGTAATTCTATAATTTTACAAATCGAGGGTAATTTAGTAATTTTACAAATCGGGGGTATTTTTGTAATTTTATAAACCAAGGGTATTTCAGTAATTTTGTAAACCAAGGGTATTTCAGTAATTTTGTAAATCAAGGGTATTTTAGTAATTTTGTAAATCGAGGGTAAAACGGTAATTCTATAAATCGGGGGTACTTTGGTAATTTTACAAGTCGAGGGTATTTCAGTAATTTGGTAAACTAAAGTATTCTAAATAGAGATAACAATGCGAATGGGCCTAGGGCCCATTCTCAGCCCAAATTAGCCCACACGCTCGTGTCGCCCTTTTAGCCCAAATCTAGCCACAGATATAAGATTCACCTAATCTAGTCCAATATTTACTACACAATCAAGCAACTTATCCAATTGGGCCTGTAGGCCCATTGGGCCCACATGGCCCCTTTTGGCCCATCGCGGCCCGAAGTAGCCGTCCTATAGCTAGAGTAGTGAGAAATACACACCTGATAGGAGACTGGAGTTCATCCGCGCTCCGAGCACTTTTAGCCGACGCCCAACCCAAACGAGCCCACCATAAAGCAAAAGGGATCAGCCAAGAAAGGTACCTTTACTCTCCTCATGGTTCTCCCTATTTAAAGCCACGTTTGCATCCACTCTTATGTTAGCTTCTCGATGTGGGATCCCCCCATCATTAGAGTTTAAATTCAACACCAACTCCTGCCGCTCCCTGTTAGCAAAATAAAAGCTCTTTGATTGCCATGAGTTTTGAACCCTGGACCTCCTTGCCAACTCTATGACGCCACCTTCCTGCCTCTTATGTGGCGCCACTTTGCCATTAGACCATAAGGCTTTTTGTGGCACAAATTCTCCAACAATATTCTTGAGGCCTACCTACTACACCCAGGGTTTAATTCATCTTAAACCAAAATTTTTGCTAGAGTCCAAGTTTGAACCTAGGACTTCTCCAACACTTCTTAGCACACTTAACCATTGAAACAAGCCTTCATTAACGGAATTTACATGCATAACAAAATATTATAAGCTGCTTCCAACCACTCCCATGCTCAAGGCCCAAAACTTCTAGGCCCAAATTTAGGGTGTTACAAGTCAAGTCCCTATACATGCCATAACTCAAAACATTTCAAATTACAAAATACCGAGATAGCCTTTGATACTGTGAGATGAACTCTGACGTCCTTATGATCCCAAAATTGGCTTGGCTACACAATAAAAGAGAGAAAGGAAAAGGAGTAAGCTACAATGCTTAGTAAGTTTACAAAAAAATAAATGACAGCATTCACCAAGTATAAATATACTCATATTATACCATCAATTAAAAAAATCTTTACTTTTCTTCTCCACTTACTCTTGAACATTCTCGTTTATCATTCCTTTACCTAAGCTGTCTTGTAACATAACCTGTATATTAGCCCAATGAAACCTTTGGAATACTCAGGATACTAGGGTTTTCCTGCCCGATAATAGCCCGCCAATGCCATGCTCTAGGCATGGTCTTACATGGGATGTTCCTTGTCCTACCAAAGCCATATATCTGATATGGACTTACATGGGATGTTCCTCAACTGCCTCAACCCGAAATGTCATGACATTTCGTATCCATACATTCCTAAGGTTCAAATGGGCTTTCTAATACTTTTTCTCTGTTACCTCATCATTGATTCAACTTGGAATATTCTCATAAAATAAATATATATATTTTCTGGAAATTAACAACATTAATATAAAATATCGAAATATTGCATTTATTTACTGTAAACTTACCTCGGAGCAAAGTACGGTCAACTTGACAACTTAATCTTCTACCTTTTTCTTTCCTCGGTTTATCCCCAACTTTCGTTCTTCTTGATCTATAATTAGAAAATTTAGCTTGTTTAATACTCACATTTATCAAAATAGTCCTTAACTCTAACTTTGGCAAAATTACGATTTTGCCTCTAAACTTTTGCATATTTACACTTTTTCCCCAAAGCTCGAAAATTAAACTTTTTCCCTAATTCTTATGTTTTAGGACATGCTGATCATTTTCCCTTAATGGAAACATCAAATTCTCACTCTAACATATACTTATGAACATTAGGTATTTTTACCGATTATGCCATTTTACTCGTTTTTACTTAAAATCGAGTAGCACAAGTTGTTTAAAATAATTTAAAACCTCATATTATATCATAAAACATCAAAATAAACACATTTCACCTATGGGTATTTTTCCAAATATGAACCCTAAGTTAAATTATTGCTAGAATAAGCTAAATCAAGCTACCGGGACTCAAAAAACGTAAAGAACATTAAAAACGGGGCTCGAAATCACTTACTATGGAGCTTGGAAGCTTGAAACAAACCCTAGATATGGTGGTACATATAGTTCAACCACTTGAAGAAGATGATAGCAATTTTTCCATCTTTTTCCCTTTCAATTCCTTTTAATTACCAAATGACTAAAATGCCCTTCATTCAAACTTTGGTTATTTCTACCTATGTATGTCCATTTTTATCCATGAAACCTAATGGTATAATTACCATTCAAGGACCTCTATTTCAACTATGCTCTTCAATTTAATCCTTTCCTATCTAGAACTCATATTTATCAACTTTTGCAATTAAGCCCTAATAGGCAAATTAAACATGCAATTCATGAAAATTTCTATCAATATTCTAACACCTACATCTAATCACTCAGTAAATCATAAAAATTAATTGGAAGAAAATTTTCTATCTCGGATTTGTGGTTTTGTAACCACTGCTCCGTTTATGCCCTATTTCGGGATGTTACATACTTACTCATATATACTTGTAACACACAACATGAAACTTTAGCCTTTCTCTTAAATCTTATCAACTTGAATAGTTTTCTCCTTTAAAATTCTTTTAGAAGAGTTGAAGGATACCCATAATTCAATCCCATGAAATGATGCCAATGCCATGTCCAAGACATGGTCTTATGTGGGATCACACATTGGTGTTGATGCCACATCCTAAACATGGTCTTACTCGAGATTGTACTCTGATGCTGATGCAATGTCTTAGACATGGTCTTACACAGGATCTCTTATCAGATGCCCATGCCATGTCCCAAACATAGTCTTACAGGGGGTCCTTATATCTTCTCGTTGTCGAAGCCATGTCCCAGACATGGTCTTGCACGGGACCTCATCTCGGATGCCCATGCCATGTCCAAGACATGGTCCCACAGGGGATCATATCTTGATGCCAATGCCATGTCCCAAACATGGTCTTAGATTGTAACAACCCGATTTTGGGCCTAGTCAAAATAGTGGTTTTAGAACCACTAATTCAGACTCAAAGAAATTATTTTTAATATTATTTTATGTATTATAGCATGATTATGCATGAAAATTTTGGTGAAGTAATTTTAGCGATTGGATGCTTAATTTTGAATAAGGACTAAATCGCGTAAATGTTAAAAGTTCTATTTTGTTTGCAAATTATGTTAAATAGAAAATTAACTAAAATGGGTAGGTTTTATCGGGCAAATAAGCCCACTAAATACGCATGGCCGGCCATAGGAGGTCATATGGGGACAAAATGTTGAAAAGTCAAAAGGTGGTGGAGTTAGGTGACTTAATGTGTAATAAAATCAAACAAAAAGAAAAAGTTGTCATTTTTTTTCATCCTTCCCCTTTCCCCATTGAAAATGGTAGCAACATGGGGTTTGAGAGCTTCAAAAATTTTAGCCATTTTTTATCATCACAAGTAAGTGATTTTAAGGTCATTTCTTGATAATTTTAGTACTTTTGGAACCCTTGTAGCATGAGCTACCTATTGGGGGGACTATTTTGCATAATGGATGAAAGTCTAAGGTTTTTCCATGTGAGTATTTGTGTTGTTTGCTGGATTTTTATGGAAGAAAATGAAATATGGTTACGAGATAAACACTTTTTTTAAAAATAAGTTTTCATAAAAACACCTAAAAAGGGCTATTTTGTAAAGTTTGTAAAATAATTGTAAATGTGTGAAATAATTGAAATTGTGAGTAACTATAGTTATAAAGAAATTTGGCTAGGCTTGGTAAAGGAGGAAATTCGATAAAAATCGATTCATGAGCCTAAGGGCAAAATCGTAATTTTTGTAAAGTCTAAGGGCAAAACGGTCATTTTGCCAAATTGTGAATTATAGAATGTTTTAATTAATGTAGTGATTAAATGAGTGAATTTCATCATGTTAGATCAAGAAAATTGAGATTTGGGCTTGAAAAAAAAGTACGAGATTATGGACTAAAATGGAGAAAGTAGTCGAAATTGCATTCAAGGCAAGTCCATGTGACTAAATAAACATGTTATTGTTAATATACTTGAAATCTATTTTGTTGTGATTGTATTGAATTACATGTTAATGGGGTTATGTATGAGAAAGTGATGCCAAATGTTCATAACATTTTTGTGATGGTTGAATACAATGGAAATTTGATGGAATATGACATTCCATTGAAACAAGTAAGTTTGTGTGATAATAATGATGTATTATTGTTGTTGTTGTTATTGTTTAAAGCCTAAATGGATAAGGCTTAAAATGAATGAATTTATATGTAAAGGATAGCTCTTCTGTTAATGTTTTTATTCATGAATGCTTTAGACGATATGTGATTGAACATTATTGACAATGGGTGAAAATGTGAGAAGTGAAGTTATGAATAAAATTCTATGAAATATTGAAAAGATGGGCTAAGTGTGATACCATCGAAAATTATTAATAAAAGGTGGGCTAAGTGTGCTACCACCGTAAATCATAAATAAAGGTGAGCTAAGTGCGTTATCACCGGATATTATTGATAATGATGATGGGCTATGTGCGAAACCACTAGATAATTATTGAAATTGATGAGCTAAGTGCGAATTATCCACCTTTTTGATTTGTAATACCAATGAACTAAGTGCAAATTATTGTAAAATATCAATATTGGTGGGTTATGTGTGAAACCACCTTATAATTACTAATATGAATGGCTATGTGCAAATCATTGAGCATGAATTATTATATTGAGGTGTGTATTGAGAAATATGGTAAAGTTGCAAATGAGTAGGTTACACATGTGAGGATGATTTTATGATGACTTGGTGATTATAGGTCTATATTTATGATGTATGAAAGTGTGGTAAAATCGATTGGTGACATGTATGCTTAAAATAGAAGCTAAAACGAAGAAAGCATGAGAAAGTAAATTTGTGAGAAAGTAGTTTCCAAATAGCAGCAGTTATGTGATTTTGAAAAATCACAAAAAATGATAGGAATTGAACTAGATGTTGGATGAAATGTGAAATTAAATTTTAACGAGTATATTTTTACATAAAAAAAAATGGTGTGAGCAAAAGAATCTCACAATATGAGATATTTGAAATTTTGTGAGACAGTGTCAGATAGATTACGAAGTGCCCTATTATGACTTGGGAAAATTATTAGAAATTGTACAAAAATAATTATGGGACAAAATTTATATGGTTAGATTCCTTAATGAGTCTATTTTCAGAAGAAGCAAACAAGAACCTCATTTTAATTCTGTACAAAGAGATAATTAATTTTTAGCAAAGAGGGGTCAAAACTGTCAAACCGCGAAATAGGGTCGACTTTAATGAATAAACTGTACTAATTGGCTGAACCAAAAATTCTGAAAATTTTATTGTAAGAAGAGTTGTGAGTCTAGTTTTAGGGAAAATTAGTGGATCTAAATTTGGAGCTCTGTAGCTCCAGATAAAAAAATAATTTAATGGATGTAACTTGAGAACGCAACTTGACTTGAGCATAGGTAAAAAGGCAATTATGATAGGATTACCTTAAGATCATGTTGTAAGAATTGGTGGAAGCATATTGATAAATTGCTTATCATTTTCACATGGACTTACTAAGCGTGAAGCTTACTCCCTCCTTTCCATCTCTTTTAGCTTTGACAGGTTAGCTCGGGGTTGGAGATTGTCGGAGGCAGCATCACACTATCAAGTCACTACCTTTGGAATAATGAAGCATATGATAGAATTTCAAGTGAGTGGCATGTATAGGGATCTAATTTTAGGGCATGTGCTCTCATGATTTTGGCCAAGTGTATTAGCTTCTATTAAGTTATATGAATATGGCCATGAGATGTGGCTCATATTGATTACTGTTTGAAAATCTAGCTATTCATGTTGTGTCTAATGTTTATGATGTGATTATGTCTATTTGTCATGCATGGTTGGTAATATGACATGTGTGTTGGATGCATACTTTGTGATCATTTGAGGTGACCATATTTATGTAGTAATTGTATGTAATAAAAACCTCACGACGATGGTCGAACAAGAGTGCTCAAGGGATTATGGGTAACACGAAGGCTTGGAAAATAGCCTAAGTGTTGGCCACATGGGCTGGGACATGGCTGTGTGTCTTAACCAAGTGAAGGACACGACTGAGACACGGGCATGTGCCACGACCATGTGAGTGATGACGTCAGAAATAGAATGTCAAGGTTCTTACACACGGGCTGCGACACGAGCGTGTGATGGCCATGTGAGGGACACAGGTTGGGCATACAGGCATGTGCTAGGTCGTGTGAAAACCCTGTAGGTTAGATGTCAGAAATTAATTCCACACAGGCAAGGGGCACGGGCGTGTCCCCAGGTGCTTAAGCAGTGGGAGGCACACGGGCCATCAGCATGACCATGTTTAAAGGCCACACGGGCGTGTGCCCTGTTTATAATAGTTTTTGATGAAAGTTTCCTAAGTGCCTGAAATGGTCTCGAGTTGTTTCAAAACTACGATTTTGGCCTCATAGGCCCATATGAAGGTCCATAGGACAATGTTGAAAAAAGTTTTAAATTGGGACACATTTCAATGGCTTAGAGTTGAATGATTGCATGTGGTTTTGTAAGGTAACACCTCGTATCCTATTCCTCCGTCGGATACAGGTAAGGGGTGTTACATACATGGGATCTCAGTTCGATGCCGATGCCATGTCCCAAACATGGTATTATACGGGACCTGCAATACTTATGACATGATTACGGTATCTTTCGTGTCATTTAAACTTGCATGTAATTTCTATTTTCATGTTGTCATCGTTTCTTGGTAAAATTTTCACATCAATAAATTTCATGAATTCTATATATTGCTTCTACAAATCAATATCATGGAATTGTTGGAATGTCGGTGCCTCCAAGGCGCAGCGAAAAAATAAAATAATCTGGCGATCCAAACCATGGATCCATGTGTAAGGAACGAATTGAGGTGATAAAAGGTTTCGAAATTATCGAAACTTCAATCTGAGTAGACAGCGACGCTTAGGCAACGGGAATCCTGAACCACTATTGAAACAAGCTGCAACCTTTTCCAATGCCAGCCTGTACGTAGTCCACCCAATTGACAATGAATAGTAGAAATCCTAGAAAACTATTTTCAGAGATTATTTAGCTTGACGGCTGCTAGACCTAGTAGCATAGTTTTGGGCTTGTTTATATATTAACTTTTTAGGGTTTTTACCCTTGCTATATAGAACTCCCTTTTAATTGGCATATTTTTATAACGAATTTTAATTCATTAAAATTAATCTAAACATAATAATCATCATTAAAATAAATATAATAATGTTTAACCTAAAATTATAATTACATTAATTATAATAAAGATTTCGGTAAACTATATTTATTTAAACTTATATACGAACCAAATTCATATATTAATAAAATTATGTTCTGATTATGTGTACAACATCCTTGAACATATAGTATGTTCAACAATTTGATTGCCCAATTAAATTAATTCTCTAATTAATTTAATTCATGTGACAACCAAACACAATACCAACTATGTTTTACTCCGTTCATTTCAACCATAGGGTGTGACCTTATAGGTTCTTGTAACGTTAGTAGTAATATTAGAACGATTCTAATGTTACAAACAATGAGTGGCATCTAGCAATGCATCATTGCTACCTAAGTTACAAGAAGTCATAATTTGACATAACCTTTTGTGATTAACCTTTCATGCATTAATCCTTAAGTCCTATATCTTTGGAATGGACACAAGTGATGGAATAGTCACACTTGCATAGTCCATCCCATGTTTCTTGATACCTTGAGTAGACAATGATACACAAATAAGTATGAAATCTCATATCAACTTATTTGAGCATGGCCATGCATTTCTAGTCTCACTCAATCAAGTGGCCTGAGATATTACTCCCATTATGTAGGAGGGACTTATCCTATATTGATCAACCATAACCCTCTACATAGATTGTGGTATATCCAACATCAGTCTTTATAGAACAACAAGTTACGGTGTTTGTTTGACTATATCAAAATGTACAACTAACGATGTTGGGATAATGATGATCTCAAGTATGAGGATCATATACATATTAATCACTATGAGTAATGTTGTGACAATTATATAATAATCCAAGAAACATACTCATAGTGGGTCAGTCCAATATGTTGTTCTCTAACACACATATTTATGTATTGATTCTGACACTCCATATCAATGACAACTCTTTATCATCTATCAACTACATGTTAGTCTTAATGCATTATTGTTGTCCTAGCCAACAATAATACTTGACTAAGGATCATTTAAGAATAATCATATTCTTCTCAGGACATTATTATAAAATAGTTTATTTATGCACATAGAAAAGAAACTGAAATAATAATGGCAACGCCTTATATTAATAAACATGATAAATCAAGTATGTTATTACAACCATTTCGTGATTCATCTTTGGGCATACTCTTACAGGAATTTATGCATAATTCATACAAGGTCATATCCATATCTTCATGGAATATCTTCATTTCATAGAACGTCATCATAATGAAATTACATAACATGTGAGCTAAATTATTACATACAACTTACCTCCAGTCCAAATGTGGGCGAATGCTCGGTTTAGTCCACAATTTTACTTTTTCCCCGATTTTGGTCTGGGCTTCGTGTTTCTTGATCTAAAACAAAAATTTAACTTATTTAGTACGCACACTGGCTAACTAGCCAAAAGTTCATATTTTGGCAAAATTTTATAATTTTGCCCCTAAACTTTTACATATTTACAAAATAGCCCCTAGGCTTATTAATGAAATGTATTTATTCTCTTGGCTAGCCAAGCCTAGCCGACACTTACTAGTGTCCATAAAAGCCCTCATTGCTCATAATTCACACTTTTGCTACACATTTTAACACTTTTGCAATTTAGTCCCTATTAGGGACTTTCATGAAAAATCACCTAGAAAAAGGTGTCTACTACACTTTTAACTCTCACATTCTACCACTAGACATCAAAATACTTGCATGTCATGCGTGGGCATATTTTTGAATATGAACCCTAGCTCAAATTAATGGTAGAAATAGCTAGTTTAGGCTATAAGGATTTCAAAAATGCGAAGAGCATGAAAAACGGGACTTGGAGTCACTTACTTGGAGCTTGAAAATGAAAAAAAAACCCTAGCTATGGAGGGCTTGTGATTTTGGACACTTGCATGGAGAAGATGAGCCTATTTTTGGCTTATTTTCCTTTTTATTACATAACATTACTAAATGACCAAAATGCCCTTATGGCCTTTCTTTAAAATTTTACCTTTCCATAGACATTTTTGTCCATAGTGCCAAAAATTGGTCTAATTGCCAAATAAGGACTCCCACTAATTTTTCTAGTGCTATTTCATACTTAAACCTTCTAGAAAGTCAATTTTGCAACTTTTGCAATTTAGTCCTAAAGGACAAATAAATCACTAATTCTCAAAATTTCCTTCATGAATTTTTATCTCTATTATGAAATCATGTCATAAACCTAAAAATAATCATAAATCATACTTTTCTACTCTAGATTTGTGGTCTCAAAACCACTATTTCGACTAGGCCTTAATTTGGGCTGTGACAATTCTCCCCCTTTAGGGATTTTCATCCTCGAAAATCTTACTGGTGAACAAGTTGGGATATTGGTTCCTCATGGTTTCTTCAAGCTCTCATTTTGCCTCTTCTACCCCATGTCTTTGCCATAGTACTTTTATAAGAGATACACTCTTATTTCTTAACTACTTAACCTCTCGGGTTGAAATCTTAACCAATTCTTCACCATATGTCATGTCCAGTTGTATCTCAATTTCTGTCGGGGTAATTATATGTGAAGGGTTCGATCGGTAGCATCGTAGCATGGACACATGGAATACATCATGAATCTTTTCCAATTCAGGCAGTAAAGCTACCCGATAGGCTACCGGCCCTATTCTTTCAGTGATCTTATACGATCCAATAAAATATGGACTTAACTTGCATTTTTGGCCAAATCTAAGAACTTTCTTCCATAGAGAAACTTTTAAAAAACACTCTGTCACTTACTTGGAACTCTATCTCCTTTCGTCTCAAATCAGCATAAGATTTTTGTCTACCGGAGGCAGCTTTCAAGTAGTCTCGAATTACTTTTACTTTCTCTTCTGTTTCCTTGACTAGATCAACCCCGTGAATCTGATTTCCCTTGAGTTCATACCAATACAAAGGCGTTCTACAATTACGTCCATATAAAGCCTCATAAGGTGCCATTTTCAAATTCAACTGGAAACTATTGTTGTATGTAAATTCGACCAAAGGTAGGTACTTTTCCTAACTACCTTGGAATTCCAACACAAAATATCTAAGCATGTCTTCAAGCACTTGTATTACTCTTTCCGACTAACCATCAGTCTGTGGATGAAAAAAGGTACTAAAATTTAGCTTTGTACCCAAAGCTTATTGTAGCTTCCTCCAAAATCATGATGTGAATCTCGGATCTCTATCTGAAATGATCGATAGTGGCACTTATGTAGCCTCACAATCTCTGAAATATACAAGTCAGCCAACTTGTCAAGGGAATAATCCATACGTACAGGTATAAAATGGGCCGACTTTGTAAGCTAATCAATTAGAACCCAAATGACATCTTTCTTTTTCGGTGTTGTCGGCAAACCCGTTATGAAGTCCATGGTAACACGGTCACAGTTCCACTCAGGAGCCATGATAGGTTGAAGTAAACTGAAGGGTACTTAGTGTTCTACTTTTACTTGTTGACATATTAAGCATTTCGAAACATACTTAGAGATATCTCTTTTCATATTCGGCCACCAATACCATTTCTTCAAATCATTGTACATCTTGGTACTGCCAGGGTGCATAAACATACGACCACTATGTGCCTTACTTAAAATTCTTCTAATAAGCTCATCATCCTTGGGTACATAAAGCCAATCTCGGAACCTTATACAACCATCTGAATCAATCCAGAAGTCTGAGTTAGTACTTAACTCGCACTGAGCTTTCTTCGCTAGTAATTCTCTGTCTTTTAATTGTGCTTCTCAAATCTCTTGAATGAACATTGGTGTAACACCCTGAATTTGGGCCTAGAAGAATTGGGCTTTGAGGTTGGGTTCGGATGGAAGGCAGCCTGACAAATTTAGATGACATCCTGATTTTCGGGATTTTCAGGTTTTTGTGATTTTGGTGAAAACTTGAAATTTTGGTATTTTTGTTACTAAAATTATGTTTAACTATGTTAGTGGGCCTTCAGAAGGCCCAAGCCTAAGTTAAAACCCGGCAGAAATATCAAGTTTGGTTTTTAAGTGAAATGGGACTTGGTTAAGTAGGCCTTTAAGAAAAGTTAGTAAATAAAGACAAAAAGAGGGCCTTGGTAAAGTGGCAATGTGGCACCACTAAGTTCCTAAAAAAGTCATGTGGACTGAGTTTAAGGGCCAAAGTTCAAGTCGCAAGGTAAGTAGATGGTACTTTTATTTTTGTGCATGTGACGGGCATGTGATAGAGCTTAAGTAGCATTCGGTTAGGGCCTTAGGGGGATTGGGCCGTTAGTCTGAATGGCCATTAGGGCAAGCTTTATTTTCTTTTTGTCTTGTCAAATTAGGGTTAGCCACCTAGATCCTTCACTTTCAATCTATTCTCTTCTCAGTGTTGCAAAAAGCCGAAAACACAAAGTTAGATCTCCTAAGTGCCGAATTCTTCCTTCTCTTCTCCTCTCTTCTATTCTTTCTTTTTCTATTCCTCTCTAGCTGAAATCACCTCTCCTACTCCCTCATCTTTCATTTTCTCCTTATCAAAAACTGAAATTGCCACTCTTTTCTTCTCAAACTCATCAACTACTAAAAGCCAAAATCCCAAAAGGTTGCTTCCTGTACCGATTTGCCTATAGCTGAACCCCCTTTGTTTTTCCTCACTTGTGGCCAAATTTCATACTCTCCAAACCCTTAGGATCTATCGACAAACACCCCTCCTACCATAGTCTCAAATCATATCTTCTTTCACCACTTAAAAAGCCGAAAACACCATAGTTTTTAGGGATATAGAGTCGAATCCTTAGATCTCTAAGATTCGAATTCTACTAGTGTTTAGGGGCTAGACCTGCATCAGATCTGAGTAGAAGAATCGCCTTGATTAAGGAAAACCTGTGGTAAGTACTCGACATCTTAGATCTACTCGTTACCTTTGAATTTAAGAAAAGCCGAAATCCCTAAACTCTTTAAGGAGGCTGTCGAATGTGATGATAGGTAAAGACAGTTCTTTTAATTGGTTTTATGTGTACTTGTTGTGGAAGGGGCGATGTAGCAAGGAGCATAAGAGGCTTGGATCTTTGGAACAACTAGATCTAGATTTAGTCACTAGTTTTGGCAAAGGTAAGATCCCAAGGGCCTTAGGTGGTGATGGCCGATTATGGTAAGTAGAATTATGGAGATTGTCATTGTATTTTGGATCTGATGTGTCTAGTAATCAATTGTAGGATATTGTGGGAGATCTCGTTAGCAGTCGTCACAAATCAGGTGTGTATCAAACACCCTTCTGTAGTCTAAATCAGGAAAAGCCAAAAAGCCGAAAGGCTAAAATTCTAGCATTTCGTGGGCCTATGAGCATGCGAGCGCTCATAAGTCAGTTGGAAATCATTAGATCTTTAATCTCAAGTGTTAATATGGTTGAGTGCGCAATTCTATGCACTTTGGTAAATTTGGGCCTTGATGGGCTGAAATTGGGCCCAATGGGCTTACGGGCCCATATGGGGAAAAAGTAAGCAGTAAGTGTGTTATGATATTCTATTGGTTAAGACTGTTAAGCTAGACTTAGAATTTGGACTAATTGGGTTAAATTAACTAAACGACATTGTAGGGCCCATTAGGAGTTTTAGGGCCCAATGACTGTAATTTGCTAAAATGGACTAAATAAGCTACTGAGATAAAAGTTAGACTATGACTGATTAAAATGTGCATGAAACCCTAGGAATTGGCATAATTATGGAAATATCCCTTAGGGTGTGAAAATACTATTTTACCCTTAGGTGCAAAATGACTGTTATACCCCTAGGGCTTAATTTGTCTAAAACGCATGATTTACTATTTTTGTAAATTGTATGCCATGACATGATTATCCGATGCATGGGGATTAGGTTATATTGATGGAGGAAGTGCAAGTGACAATGCCACGTATTCTGAAAAGGGGCTTTGCCCTAGTTTACCGAAAAGGGGCTTTGCCCTAGTTTACCGTTCTAGTGGCTTGGCCACACTATCTAATTATGCAGCTATGCTACCACCGTGGAGAGTAACGGTTGGGTGGGTTGAGTAGCTTTCCCCACATAGAGAGTTTGGCTGGTACGGGTGAAGAGTAGCGGTTGGGCGGGTTGAGTAGCTTCCCCACATACTAATATGGGTTTTGCATTCATGCATCGATATTACTATTCTACTACTGAATTGAGCCTATGGGCCATATTAATATCTGAAAAGGGCTAAGGCCCAGTTTACTGTTATCTAAATAGGGCTTCGGCCCAGTTATTACTGTAACTGGTTAGGGCTTAAGCCAGTGGGCTTGAGTTGATTCGGGCCTTGGATGGGCTTCTTTGCACACTGAGTTTTCCAAACTCACCCCTTCTCTTTCATCCTTGCAGGTGAGCCCTAGACAGTGGACTTGGAAGTGGCCACATGGACTGGGCTGTTGGTTTTTACTAGGTTATTTAATTCAATTTATTTTTAATTATTTTTATTTTGGGACTTTAAATTATTTATTCTTGCGTTACTTTAATTATTTAAATATAGCTGCGCGAGTTTTTCTTAAAATTAATCAAACGTTTTCAAAACCAGTCACACGATACAATTGAGTAACAAGGTAAATTTTTATAATAAATCTCCTAATAACTGGTAGTGGATAGGACGTTCACCTTATAAACCAGGAATTTTTCTTAAGACTCTACTATCAGTTTTGCAAAGCTCACCCTAATATTAGTAACTAGGTAACATGGCTAGTTGTAAGTGATGTGACACACCAGACTTGGCCGTAACGTCTGGGCCAGGTTTGGGGTGTTACAATTGGTCTTGCTCTCATTTCTGCTAAAACTGAATTGTTATCAGTTAGGGAGAACTATATGTTCATGGCTCTTAAAGCAAATAGGGACTTTCGACTTAAAGCGTTTGCAACAACATTATCTTTCCCTGGATGATAGTCGATGATCAACTCATAATCCTTTAGTAATTCGAGCCATCGTCGTTGCTGTAGATTCAAGTCTTTTTGAATCATCAAGTACTTAAGACTCCTGTGGTCCATGAACACTCGACACTGCTCGCCATATAAATGATGCCTCCATATCTTTAGTGCAAACACTATTGCAGCCAACTCCAAATCTTAAGTCGGATAATTCTTTTCGTGAGGCTTCAGTTGTCTCGAGGTATAAGCAATCACCTTACCTTCTTGCATAAGTACACAGCCTAATCTGTTCAAGGATGCATCACTATACACTACAAACTCCTTTCTGGGTTTAGGTTGTACTTGAATGGGAGCTTCAGTCAGTAATGTCTTTAACTTCTCGAAACTCTGCTGACACTTTTCTGTCCACTCAAATTTAACATCTTTTTGCAAAAGTCTCGTCATTGGAGTGGCAATCATGGAAAATCCTTTGAAAAATCTCTGGTAATAACCTGCCAAACCTAAAAAGCTTTTGACCTCGGATACATTCCTTGGCAGCTTCCACTCAACAATTATTGAGATCTTATTTGGATCAACTCTGATGCTATCACTCGAAACGATGTGGCCCAAAAATCTAACTTATTTAAGCCAAAATTCCCTTTTACTAAACTTGGCGTAAAGTTGATTATCTCATAAGGTTTGTAAAACGGTCCTTAAGTGCTTGGCATGTTCATTTAATCCATGAATACTGTAGGGGCATTGGTCAAGCCGAATGGCATGACAAGAAACTCGTAGTGACCATACCTCATCCGAAAAGTCGTCTTGGGCACATCGGCCTCCTTAACTCTTAGCTGATAATACCTCGACCTCAAGTCTATATTGGAAAACACTGTGGCTCCTCACAACTGATCAAATAAATCATCGATCCTTGGCAAAGGATACTTGTTCTTTATGGTTACCTTATTAAGCTATCAATAATCAATGCATAATCTCATCGAACTATCTTTCTTTTTCACGAATAATACGAGAGCACCCCATGGAGAATGACTGGTTCTTGTGGAGCATTTGTTTGTTAAATCTTGTAGCTGAGCCTTCAATTTCCCTTAACTCGGTGGGGGCCATTCTGTAAGGAGCAATAGAAATAGGAGTCATACATTTAGCCAACTCTATACCAAATTCAACCTCTCTAACTAGAGGTAATCCGGGCAACTCTTCCAAAAATACATCTTGATACTCGCAAACTACTGGTACCAACTCTATTTTTGACTCTCTCTCTTTAGCATTCATCACAAAAGCTAGATAAGCTTTATACCCTTTCCTTATGCACTTTTGAGGAACCAATGAGGAAATCACTATAGGCAAAATTTCTAATTCATTTGATTCAACTCGAAGAGTATTACCACCCTCACATGTTAATTCAATGTATTTTCTACCACAGTTCACTACCATATCATGAGTGCTTAACCAGTCCATGCCAAGAATTACATCAAATTCATTGAATGGTAAAAGCATGAGGTTGGCTGGGAATTAATGACCCCTAATCATCAAAGGGTAATTTCTACATACTTTGTCTACTAATACACACTTGCCCAGGGGATTAGATACTTTTATCACAAATTTCATAGACTCTACGGGCATACTCATGCTAGGAACTAATTTCATGCAAATATAAGAGTGGGTAGTCCCAGGTCTATCAAGGAAATAACAAAAATTTCATGAAGAGAAAATGTACCCATTATCACATCTGGTGAAGAAGCCTCTTCGTGAGCGCGAATGGTGTATGTCCTCACTAGGGCTCTACCCTTAGGTCTCGTAGGCTATTCCTTTTGTGAGCTATTACTACTCGCTCCTATTCCTGGGTTTCTCTGGGGTCTACCTCTAGAGGGAGCATTACTTGACCTTGCACTCTGATCTTTATCTTTTTCCATCATCTCAGGGCACTCTCTAATGAAATGGTCTTAAGAGCCACGCTTGAAGCAAGCCCTCTCATGTGCCCGACATTCACTGAGGTGGCGTCTACTGCACTGGGGGCACTTGGGCCTATTGGGTGGAGTATTACCCACAGTCGTAGCGAAGGTAGTCTGAGCTTTAGAGGTTGAATACTGTTTACCTTTGCCTTTACTTGAGAACCCTATTAAAGTAACTGACCGAGTAGAGAATTATTTTGACCTTTTGGAGGAGGATTGGAACGACTTACTAAACGGTCTCTTTCTTGAGTTTCGAGACCCCATCTCAGCTTTCTTCTTCTCCTTGGCTAGTTCCTTGGCCTTACAAGCCCTATCCACGAGCACTACAAACTCTTTTAGTTCCAGAATGCCAACAAACATTTCAATGTCCTCGTTTAATCCATCTTCAAACCTCTTGCACATGATGGCCTCAGTGGATATACATTCTCGAGCATATTTGCTAAGTCTTACAAACTCTCGCTCGTATCCTGTCACGACCATTCGACCTTGCTTTTGCTCTAAAAATTCCTTATGCTTCTGATCGATGAACCTAGGACTAATATACCTCTTACGGAACTCTTCTTGGAAGAACTCCCAATTAACTTTCTCCCTAGGTACCAACGACATAAGGGTGTTCCACCATTGATAGGCAGAATCTCGTAGGAGAGACACCACATACTTCATGCACTCTTTAAGGGTGCACGATAACTCATCAAATACCCTGATGGTATTTTCTACCAAAAACTCGGCTCTTTTCGGGTCATCGCCCTTAGTAGCTCGGAACTCTTCTGCCCCTTGCTTTTGGATTCTATTAATAGGAGGCTTTTCTCACCTTACTACCTCTACTATCTAAATAGCTATTTGGGTAGATTGAGGGAATTGAGGGGGTGGAGCTTGGTGTTGAGTGGCCGGGTTCGTTGGGACGAACTCACTGAACCACTATTCATCATTTGGAAGAACGCTTCTCGGGCATATCCTCCCTGACTTACAGTAGCTGGCCTATTCTCGGTTCTAGATGGTACCATCCCTTCAGCGGGAGCTGGTGCGTTACTTTCGACGTCATCTACTGTAGCTCGTTCGGGATCCATTTACTATAAGAAAACACATTTCGATTGTCGGGAATCGTCACACTATCATATCTCATATATACTTAGGTATGGCATGTATAGGTAGACTCATGCATGTGCTAAGTTAATCTTAGAATCAACTAAACACTAGCTCTGATAACACTAAATGTAACACCCCTTACCTGAGTTTGACGTTGGAATTAGGGTACGAGGCATTACCGTACTTAAACTTACTTAAAGACGAAATATTGGCTATAAGAATTCATTCTTTTACGAAACCCTTCATGCATCCTCTTACTATCCTTATTATGGGCCTACAAGGCCTAGAACGTATATCGGGGATGTTCCAGGACTTATTCAGAAACTCTCGGGCATTTAAAATTTTTTTACCTAAAATAGGGTCATACGTCCGTGTAGGAGTGGACACGCCCGTGTGGGCAAGCTGTATGGTGTCACACGCCTATGTCCCTAGCCTATGTCGAATTTGTTTTTATTTTCAGCCTACAAGGGTTTTGACACGGCTTGGGCACACGTCATTGTCTATGACCCGTGTCCCTTACACGGCCTAGACACGCCCGTGCCAATATTTCATGGAATATCCTGACTTTGAATACTATAACTATTAGAGGTGCATAAGGTCAAGGCACGCGCCTGTGTGCTCAGCCTGTGTTCTATACTAACTTAACCAAATTGGATGCAGGGGACACACGACCTATTAACACGCTTTCGAGGTTGACCGTGCGTCAGACACGGCCTAGGCACACGCCCGTGTGCGAAACCGTGTGGACAATAGTAGGCTATTTCCCAAGCCCTGTGCCACCCTAAAACATGGCCAACACAAAGCTGATTCTATAGCACTCATCAAGCATAATATACTCTCTAATTACTCGCAACTAAGGCAATTGCCATCATGCATATCATTCTCATCCATCATTACTCTACTTAAACATGCAATGTTGCACATTCATGAACTTCATCTTCATTGTATAAAATATAAACTTGGCAATATTAGGCCATTTCCAAAGGCCATTACAACACTACGTGAGTAATGTCAAAGCCAACACCCTTAGCTACACAATGACACTTAACAAAATAATCAAATTTCTTATACATGCCATACATCAAAATAACTGACTTTACTATACCAAAGAGAATGGCTTGATAGTGTGACTTCGAGCTTCGACTCTAACGATCCCCGAGCTGGTTCGACAAATCTACATGGGTGAGAGAAAGGAAAGGAGTAAGCACATAAAATGCTTCGTAAGTTGCATGAATAAAATAGCAACAAAATAATGAAACATCACCCAAATAAGTTATCATAGATTTCATATAGCTTCTTACTCATCCTCATGACTTACTCAATCATATACTTACTCAAGCTTTTCATGTTTTATTTCTCAAACTTACTCATATATACCTGCAACACTCAACATGAAACTTTAGCCTTTCCATTAAAACATATCAACTTGAATACTTTTCTACTTTAAGATTCTTTTAGAAGAGCCGAAGGATACCCGTAATTCAATCTCATGATATGATTCCAATGCCATGTCCCAGACATGGTCTTACGTGGGATCACACATCAATGTCGATGCCATGTCCTAGACATGGTCTTACTCGAGATTGTACTTTGATGCCGATGCCATGTCCCATACATGGTCTTACACGAGATCTTTTATCGGATACACATGCCATGTCCCAGACATGGTCTTACACGGGACCTCATCTCGGATGCCCATGCCATGTCCCAGACATGGTCTCACAGGGGATCATATCTCGATGCCAATGCCATGTCCCAGACATGGTCATACATGGGATCTCAGTTCGGTGCCGATGCCATGTCCCAAGCATGGTCTTATATGAGAACTATAATACTTATGACATGATTACAGAATCCTTCGTATCATTTAAACGTGCATGTAATTTCTCTTTTCATGTTTTCATCGTTTATTGGTAAAATTTTCACATCAATAAATTTCATGAATTCTATAATTGCTTCTACAAATCAATATCATGGAATTTAAGCATAATTCATACAAGGTCATATCCTTGTCTTCATGGAATATTTTCATTTCATAGAAGGTCATCATAATGAAATTACATAACATGTGGACGAATGCTTAGTTTAGTCCACAACTTTACTTTTTCCTCAGTGTTGGTCTTGGCTTCATGTTTCTTGATCTAAAACGAAAAATTTAACCTATTTAGTACTCACATTGGCTAACTAGCCCAAAGTTCATATTTTGGAAAAATTTTGCAATTTTATCGCTAAACTTTTACATATTTGCAAAATAGTCCCTATGCTCGTTAATGAGATGTATTTATTCTCTTGGCTACCCAAACCTAGCTGACACTTACTAGTGTCCATAAAAGCCCTCATTGCTCATAAATTCACACTTTTACTACACATTTTAACACTTTTTTCAATTTAGTCCCTATTAGGGACATTCATGAAAAATTACCTAGAAAAAGGTGTTTATTACACTTTGAACTCTCACATTCTACCACTAGACATCAAAATGCTTGCATGTCATGCATGGGTATATTGTTGAATATGAACCCTAGCTCAAATTAGTGGTAGAAATAGCTAGATTAGGCTACAAGAATTTCAAAAATACAAAGAGCATAAAAAATAGGACTTGGAGTCACTTACTTGAAGCTTGAAAATGAAGAAAACCCTAGCTATGGAGGGCTTGCAATTTTTAGCACTTGCATGGAGAAGATGAGCCTATTTTTGGCTTATTTTCCCTTTTATTACTTAACTTTACTAAATGACCAAAATACCCTTATGGCCTTTCTTTAAAATTTTACCCTTCCATGGGCATTTTTGTCTATAGTGCCAAAAATTGGTCTAATTTCCAAATAAGGAATCCTACTAATTTTTCTAATGCTATTTCATACTTAAACCTTCTAGAAACTCAATTTTGCAACTTTTGCAATTTAGTCCTAAAGGACAAATTAATCTTTAATTCTCAAAATTTCCTTCATGAATTTTTATCTCTATTATGAAATCATGTCATAAACCTAAAAATAATCATAAATCATACTTTTCTACTCTGAATTTGTGGTATCAAAATCACTATTTTGACTAGGCCCTAATTCGGGCTGTTACAAACATAAAAAATCCAAGAAGTTTGGGCAAAGAACATTGTAGAACAGTCTCTTTGCCAAGTGGAAAAACATTAGAGCCCAAGGTGGTTGAGGTTGAAAATGATCCTATTATAGCTTAAGGCAAAGAGAAAGTTCAAGTGAGTTTGAAATTCCTATTCCACAGAAGTCAGATGCGGTGATCCTTGATGAGGTAAACTCTAAACTAGTTAGTTCTGATTACCTAACACCCTTGCCATTTATAGAAAAATTTCCACAGAAGAGTTGTCTGGTTAAAGCTAAGATTCCACCACTGCCATATCCTCAATGATTCTCGAAGTAGCAAAATGATATTCAGTTGAAAGAAATATTTGATGATGAGGTGACTTTTAATGACTTCGATGCTGCTAAATCCCAAGATATAGTTGAAGATTGCTCTACTATTTCCAAGATGGAATCGCTGGCTTTTACAGAATTAGAGCTCAATTCTTTAGACGATCCGTTAAAAAAATATTCTATTAGAGGGTTCACCAAGTGATGATGAAGACAAGGAATGTTTGGCTTGGTTAGAAGCTAATTCAATGGAATTCACTCAAGAAGTTCCACTCGAATCATTAGAGTTATTATCTCAGGAGTATGCACAACCAAAGTCGTTAATTGAAGAGTCAGCTAAATTGGAACTTAAGATTTTGTCTCCTCATTTGAAATATGACTATTTGAGTCTATCTTCGACTTTACCTATTATTATTTCAGTTGAGTTCACCAAAGATTAAGAAGAAGAGGCACTTGTGATTTTGGAAAGGCACAAGAAGGGTACTGGATGGATTATTTCACATATTCGAGTCACAAGTTGGAGGATTTGTAGGAATTATAGGAAGTTAAACAAGGTCACCAGGAAAGATCATTCCAGGTTTTCTTTCCTTAATAAGATGTTGGACAGATTTGATGGGAAAGAATATAATTACTTCCTAGATTGTTATGGTTGGTATGACAAATGGCCATTTGACACCACCATGGTCAATGACGATCTTAAATAAAATGGTGGGAGTTCTCTTCACTTTCTCTATCGTTATTTTATCTTTTTAGTTTTTTTCTCTCATTTGAATAAAATGGTAAACTTAGATAAAATTTTATTTGGTTCATTACATTAATTAAAACTTTGTCTAGGAGATTGGGACTTAAGCGGGACCATTCCTGACCCCTCCAGTGTGACAGCCCTATTTCAACCCTAGTCGGGAAGTGGTTTCGGGACCACTAAACCGAGTCAATGAGTTGATTTTAATTTCCTATGTTTAATTTATGTGCTAATTGTATGTGTGAATTTTTTAATGTTTGAATTTGACAAATTAAATGTGAATTTATTTGACAAGGGCTTAGTTGAGAAACTTAGAAATCTAGATGGACAAATTATGATGACTAAAATAAGGAAAGCTTTGAAATAATTGGATTTGCATGTCAAAAATGCATATTTACACATTAGTGGCCGGCCATGCAAGCTTTTCAATTATTATTTTTGTATTTTGTGATATTAAATAAAATGTGATTGGTGGTTAATATATTAGATAATTAATTAATAAAAGAAAAGGGGTGAAAAGAACAAAGTTGTTCTTATTTGTTCATCTTTGCCGAATTTGAAGAGAAAGGGGGGGAGAAATAGCTCTTGCAATCGGTTTTGATCAAGGCTTGATTAGGGTAAGTTTAATTATTTTCTTTGAAAATTTTTGGTGCATTTTGGTTGTTAGCTTGTATTTTATCTAGCCCATGGCTTATAATTTAGTTAATTTGAAATAAACTTGTTCGACCAAGGGTGTGGTTGTATGAAACCTTGTTAGTTGATATTGAAAATAGCTCATGTAGTTAATAGGTGTGATAAAGGATGATTTTGAGGTTTGCTTAGGCAATGAGACAATTGCCGAATGTGAAGATGTTTTTAGTTGAAGGAGATTTGTGTGCTTAAGTGTTAAATTTGATAAATTTTGAGTTAGAAAATAATTTAGATTCGGTTTAGGTAAATTTTGGTATAAAATACTTTGAATTATATGTGGAATAGGGATATGCTATTGCCAAATGTGGTTTTAAGTATCTACTTGAACAATTGTGGTTGTTAAGTCATTGAAAGAAGAAAATGTGGCCATTTTGGTTGTGGGAAGTTGAATTAGGAAATTGTAGGCCAAAATTTAAGTAATCATACCTTGTGTGCCTTGTTTGCTTATGGGACATTCAGTTTTGTCCGTAGTAAATGGATGAATGAGGTGATAATTATGATTGGAAAGTAACTTTGTTATGCTTGTGATAACAAGATAAGAAATGGATTAGCATAATACTAGTGTGTCGAATGGGAGCTAGAAATTTATTTTATGATAGGAGATAGTGAATAAATAGTTTATAGATAATTATTGCACTTAAGTTCACATGAGCGTGCGCTTACTAAGTGGTGCCTTGAAACTTCAAAGATTATCTTATGTGTTTGAGCTTAACCGAATGTGAAATTGACCAAATATGTGAATTATGTACTAAAAGTGATGGTCAATAACTCATGATTAAATTATTTAGAATATGACATATTCAGCCCTTAATGATTACAGTATTGAGTTGGTTAAAAGATCTATGTATACTTGTTTTAAATCAATAATTTATATGTGACATGTAGCTTAATTGTGTTTTGGCCGAGTGTGCTTAGTAAAGGAAGTATGTATGTGTCTTGTTGGAATGAAAGTAAAGTGAACAAGTGAGATGAATGAATAAAGTTTAATATAATTAAACTTGTTTGATTAAGCTCAAGAGCAAAGAGGGACACTCT